>JAIUSX010000049.1:0-10000000 GCA_026573805.1 Hesperophylax magnus
AGTGAGAAAACATGGAAAATGGTATAAAACATCGTAAATCGTCGAAAAACACTAAAAAATATTGAAAATCCATGCAAAATTCGTAAATACGTCATAAAAATGATCCTTAACATCGTAAGTCGTCGAACAACACTGAAAAATATTGAAAATCCATGTAAAATGTGTAAAAATTTCATATTAACCTTATGAATTGTAGAAAAACGTTGCTAATGTGTAAAATTTTTGTAAAACATAGAAAATTGCAGAAAAATCATGCTTTTGTGTTAAGTTGTGATAAAATATCGCAAATCGTCAAAAAACACTGAAAAATATTGAAAAACCATGCAAAATGTGTAAAAACTTCATAAAAACTTCAAAAATTGTTATTGTAGAAAAACGTGGCTTATGTTTAAAATTGTTGTAAAACCTAGAAAATTGCAGAAAAACCTTACTTTTGTGTTAAATTGTGATAAAACATGGAAAATGGTCTAAAACATCGTAAATCGTCGAAAAATATTGAAAAACAATGCAAAATTCGTAAATACGTCATAAAAATGATCTTAAACATCGTAAATCGTCGAAAAACACTGAAAAATATTGAAAAACCATGCAAAATGTGTAAAAAGTCATAATAACCTCAAAAATTGTAGAAAAACGTTGCTTATGTGTAAAATTGTTGTGAAACCTAGAAAATTGCAGAAAAACCTTACTTTTGAGTTAAATTGTGATAAAACATGGAAAATTTCCTAAAACATCGTAAATCGTCGAAAAACTCTGAAAAATATTGAAAAACCATGTAAAATGTCTAAAAACTTCATAAAAACCTCGAAAATTGTAGAAAAACGTTGCTTTGATCTTAAATTGTGATTAAAACTGGAAAATGGTCTAAAACATACTAAATTCTCTAAAAATATTGACAAACCATGCAAAATTCGTAAATACGTCATAAAAATGATCTAAAACATCGTTAATCGTCGTAAAACACTGAAAAATATTTAAAAAGCATGCAAAATGTGTAAAAACGTCATAATAACCTCAAAAATTGTACAAAACGTTGCTTATGTGTAAAATTGTTGTGAAACCTAGAAAATTGCAGATAAACCTTGCTTTCGTGTTAAATTGTGATAAAACATGCAAAATGGTCTAAAACAACCTAAATCGTCGAAAAACACTGAAAAATATTGAAAAACCATGCAAAATGTGTAAAAACGTCAATAAACCTCAAAAATTTGTATAAAAACGTAATTTTTAAGAAAAATTGTGAAAAAACATGAATAAATGTAGAAAAACCTTATTTTGGTGTTAAATAGTGGCAAAAAAAAGTAAAAACGGTCTAAAACATCGTAAATCGTCGAAAAACACTTGGAAATATTAAAAAACTATGAAAAATAAACCTGATTAATTGTAGAAAAACGTTATTTCTTGTGGAAAATTGTGGTAAAACATGAAAAAATGTAGAAAAACCTTATTTTAGTGTGAAATTATGGTAAAACATAAAAAATGGTGTAAAACATCGTAATTCGTCGAAAAACACTGGAATATATATAAAAAAAACCATGCAAAATATGTAAAAACGTCATAAAACCTTAAAAATTAGTAAAAAAACGTAATTTTTGGGTAAAATTGTGGTAAATCATGAATCAATGTAAAAAAATCTTATTTTTGTGTTAAATAATGGCAAAACAAAAAAAAACGGTCTAAAACATCGTTAATCGTCGAAAAATACTGGTGAATATTAAAAAACCATGCAAAATGTTTAAAAACGTCATAAATCCTAAAAAAGTGAAGAAAAACCGAACTGATGTGTATAATAGTCGTTAAACCTGAAAAGTTGTAGAAAAACATTATTTTTCTCTTAAATTTTAGCAAAACAAGAAAATTGGTCTTAAACATCGTTAATCGTCGACAAATAGTTGCGACAAAATTTATGTCAACTATGGGTAAAATGCTGTCAACTGTATGAACTATATTGATAATATAAATTAAATAATTGCCTTTGTTTATAATTCAATGAAAAAAATATATATTAATGGAAAATACGCAAAATAAAAAAAAAAAATCAATATTAAAAAAAACATTGTAGAATGAGGAAAAGTAACATAATCTTAGCAAATTATTCGCTAAGTGATACAGTTCGAAGCATTCTAAATGAAGGGCGCGGTTGCAGGCCCGTCACCGATAGACAACGAATTCGAGATTGGCTACGATATGTCAAATGAAATTCTTGCATTCGACGCACACTATTTCCATCTTCTACGTCATGGCCTTCTTCCTTCACACGAGAATCTCCGAATCCGGTATTGACCTGATTTGGAAAAGACAATTAAAGAGTACGGGTATCTTCCCTATGGAATGCTTTCTGGGAAGGTTTTCTCTGTCGCCTAGTCATCTGATTTCACATATCATGCTCGTACTTCCTAAAGAAGCATATCAACTTCCATGCATTTAAAAGATTTTTTGTCTTTCTTCATTTTCTGCCAACTCCGCACTTGACTTACTGGCTCCATTTGATCATAGTTCGTGGCCACTGTTACTTCGCGGTTGTCCTGCTAGCGGCATACGAGGATTTGGCTTTCTAAGTCTACCACCGCATCAAATCATATCTGGACAAACGTAAATATTAAAGATCTTCACAAATTAAAATCAATTGTTTGGAAAACTAACATAACTGACCATCATTCATGCTTACTTCTATATAATAACAATATTAAACAAAAAAACATAATATAATAACTAAAAAATCCACCATTAATATGACCATTCTCACTGAAAAGCTAAAAAAAGAGGATTGGAAAAATGTTTTTAACAGTGATGACACTGAAACATGTTCGACTAACTTTGAAAATACCCTCTCGCAACACATTAAAAATTCAACAAATGAAACAACAACACACATAAAATCTAAACTAAGATGTTTAAAGCCTTGGATTACCCAAGGACTTATAATATCTATTAGAAACAAAGAAAAACTTTACAAGACAACTTTAAAAAATCCCCAAAATGAAAATGCATATATTTCATATAAAAAATATAAAAATAAATTAACAGCCTATATTAAAAAAGGAAGGTTTTTTTTTAAATAAAATATTATCTTCAGAAAATAACCAAAAACAAATGTGGAAAACAGTTAATTTGGCTATTGACTATACAAAAAACCACAAAACGTAAAATATATTGAGCATGATAACAAAATTATAGATGCCAATATGCAACCTAAACAATGTGCAAACATATTTAACTCTTTTTTTGCTAATGTCGGAAAAAATCTTGCGAAAAATATCCAAAAATCTTTTATCCCGGAAAATCATAATAATGAAAACTTACAGGAACGTAATATACTCTCAACGTTTGAAACAACAACAGAAAGTGAAATCATAAAAATAATAGATAATATGAAAGTAGGTTCGTCTCCCGGTTTTGATTCTATTACGGCACATATGTTAAAATCTATGAAACCTTATTTAATAAAACCAATCACTCATTTAATAAACTTAAGTTTAACAAAAGAAATATTTCCAACAAACTACAAAAATACAATAATCTCACCTATTTACAAATCTGGAGATCCACATCAAGTAACAAATTATCGACTAATCTGTTTAATTTCAAATATAGGAAAAATCTTTGAAAAAATAGTAAAAAAACGATTAGTCAATTTCCTAGATAATAATAAAATACTACACAAAAACCAGTTTGGATTTATAAAATCTCTCAGCACACAAGATTCTATTGCTAACGTAACTTCATACATTTACGAATCTTTAGATAAAGGTAAAAAATGTGCAGGTATATTTATTGATCTTAAGAAAGCTTTTGATAGCATATCGCATAAGATTCTACTAAAAAAATGAATAATATAGGCATAAAAGACAACGCGATTAAATGAATTTCAAACTACCTACAAAATCGACCACAAGTCGTAAAAATAAATAATGTTAATAGCGATAAAGAACATTCTGACTTTGGAATCCCGCAAGGTACAGTGCTTGGACCAATTCTTTTCACCATATATGTTAACGACATTTTTTTTCAACCACTACATGGCCAAATTACTTCGTATGCCGACGACACAGCTCTAATAATAAGCGAAAAAACTTAGGAAAACGTAATACTTAAAGCCACTGAAGACATAAATACTCTTAAGAATTTCTTCGACATTAATTTGCTATCACTAAATAGCGATTAAACATATGTAATTCCATTTGCAATACACACAAAAGACTTCCCTAAAAATTTTAACATTATCATTCATGACAATTTCGAAATACATAATAAAAATTACTGTCTCCAAAACTGCACAATACTAAAAAACACAAACACAATCAAATATCTAGGAGTAATTATCGATAAAAATTTGAATTGGAAGGAACAAATATGTCTAATTGTAAAAAAAATCAGAAAACTGATATATGTATTTTTAAGAATCAGAAATTTTTTGTCTTTAAAAAACCTATATTTAATATATTATGCCTTGGTCCAATCAACTCTTCAATATGGTATCATTAGTTGGGGATCCACATACAAAACTAACCTTACTCCAATAGAAGTGGTACAAAGGTTAATAATTAAAATAATATTACGAAAACCTTCCGATTACCCACTACCCAACGGACCGATTATTCGAAGAATTTCAAGTGCCTTCATTTAAAGATCTTTATACTAAAAATGCATTAATTCAAATCATAAAAGAAAAAGACAAGTATTAATTTCTAACTGAAAACCGTACTCGAGTTAAATATATTTTCCCATGCCCAAAATTAAATACTTCCTTTGCACAAAATCACCTGAAGAAATTAGAAACATTAATGATAACATCCAAATAATAAACACTGTGAAAAAATATTTTAAAGATCAACTTACAAAAAATAAAAATGTTTCCAATTGAATTAATCTTAAGAATAACTCACTTCAAATAAGTTTAAAATCATTTTATTTTTAATTTATTTATTTATTTTATTTGGTACATTATTTTGTTACAATTTATGTTTTCCAGTAATGTAGGCCTCACTGGGTGGCTTGCCCGTGCTGAGGCCTTCATTTTATAATATGAAAATCTAAGATAGTAAATTTGAAAAGAAAATAATAAATTTAAAATTAAAAATAAAAATACATAATAATACATTTAAAATTAAAAAATAATACAATGAAAATAATCTTGTGTTTTGAAAATCTGCTTATAATCTAGAGTGTATTTTATTTATCTTAAAATTCTTTTTAAATGAGTCAATAAAACATCACTTGCATTATTTTGGTACCTACTTAATATAGATACAGCTACACAAAGGTCTGGCCTAGTGCTTGAACCGCATCCACTTCCAATAATTTTCCTAATAGTGTTTTCAATATCCTTGTCAGACTTACATTCTTTGGATTCTAAGATTTTTACATTAAAATTTTGATCAATAGGGGTATATATGGGTTTGCAATTTTCCGTGTTAATTCTTTTTGATACATTTTCCAAATAAGATCTTTGACATAATTCAGTTACACCATCTTTCAAATTCTGTTTAAAACTGATACCAAGAAAATTTGAAATTAGTCCCAAATCTTTCGTCTTAAACGCATTGTGTAATTTTAATTTAAGATCACTTAATTCCTGTTCATTATTACTAATCATCAAGAAGTCGTCGACGTACAGTAAGACATAAGTTTGGTTTTCTCCATTACATTTAGTAAACAAACAAGGATCATTCTTTGACTTTACATAGCCTGCTTTACTTATTACATGGTTAAATTTTTCATTCCAATATTTAGGGGATTTTTTTAGTCCATACAATGATTCATTTAGTTTTACAATATTATCACAACCATCATATGCCCCTTCCAGTAATTTAATAAACACAGTTTCCTTTATATCCCCATATAAAAAAGCCCCAGTGACATCCATCTGATGTATTGATAGTTTTAATTTTGTAGCAACTGAAACAAATAATCTAAATTTTGACAATTTGGCAACAGGTGAGTAAATTTCATATAAATCTTTTGTATCATTCTGTTCAAAACCTCTGGCAACCAATCTTGCTTTATATTGAATAATATTATTAACTTTCTTTATTTTGAATACCCACTTACTACTAATAATGTTTTGTTTTTCAGGTACAGCGCAAACTGTCCAAGTATTATTTTCTTTGAGAGTATCCAGTTCTTGTTTTACAGCTTCTTCCCACTGACAGGCATCACTCTTCTGCATAGTTTCCTTATGGGTGCCTGGTTCTGTCTCTGCAGTGTACACATTTTGGCAAGTATATAATTGTGGCGCCTTTCTGACACGTTTGGTTTGACAAGGAGAAGCTGACTGTAATGTACTATCACTATCGCGTTCACTATCTTCATCACATGTTTCTTCAGGTTCATATAAGCTGTGCTGCTCATCATCTGACATCTGATTTGTAATGTTTGGATCACTCACAACATCTTCTACTAAGTCTTGCTGGTTATTGTCGGTTTCATCGTTGTATTCTTCTGTTACAGACTCTAGGTTTAAGCTATTACATTTCCCAATAACAGGTTCTAGAAAAATGACATCCCTCTTTATTAGAACATCATTTTTATCAGGATAAAAAATTTTATACCCTTTCACATTTTCTCCCTACCATGATTCCAATTTCTCCTTTAGAATCCCATTTTCTTCGTTTTTCTTTTGGAATATGAACAGCTACGGGCGTACCAAAGATATGTAGGTTACTGAGATCAAAATGTTTGTTTGTCCATAATTCATAGGGTGTTTTTCCTGGTTCATTACTTCTACTGGTTCTGTTGAGAACATAGGCTGCAGTGTTGACTGCTCCTGACCATAATTTTTTTTTAAAGTTCTTGGCACACAGCATTGACCTTGCTGCTTCTGTTAAGGTTCTTATCTCCCGTTCCGCCTTGCCATTCTGTTGTGGCGTGTATGGTACAGAAGTTTAGTGTACTATACCCCGGTTTGAGAACAAAGTTGATACAGCCTTATTAATGAATTCTAAGCCGTTGTCACTTCTAAAAGTGATTATTTTGTTACCCGTGACATTTTCAGCTTTGTTTACAAAATCTTTAATACAATTAATCACTTCGTCCTTCTTTTTAATAAAATATACAGTTCTATAGCAAGAGTTCGACGGCCGGCATAGTCCAGTGGTAACGCATTGGACTGCCATTCCGAAGGTCGCGGGTTCGAACCCGGCGTGCGCAAATAAATTTTATTTGATTAATTTGTGTTATTTCACAATTAATTAATTAAAAATTAATTAAAATAATATATAGTATATTTGCGGCACGTTCCAGAGTGGAAGATACTACCAGTATCGCCCTGGTGTAAGACCACCATTCAGAATTGAAACGTTGCTCCAAATGGCTTTAGCCGTGTTTAGTGACTAGATCTGAATAGCCAGGTACTTCCCCACCTTCCTATTTCTCTTCCCCACTTACCTTCAGCCTCACAACATCCCCCAATTGGGGATGCCATAGTCTCACTAGCTCCAGACGGGAGCAGTTGGGACTCTTGTGAGGTATTCACTATAAAAAAAAAATAAAAAAAATCATCTTTTAAAATCAAGAAGTACCTCGCCCCGCCGACAGATACTACCTCCATCGGCCCGCAAACATCGGCATGTATCAGTTCACATGTTTTAACAGCTTTTGTCTCAGAGTTCATAAAGGGCAGCCGGTGTGATTTACCCTGTAAGCAGCCTTGACACTTCTGAAGAGAATTACTTGAGACTTTAATATTATTGTTCTCTAACACGTATTTCACCTGCTGCATATTCTGGTGTACAAGTTTCTCATGCCACTCACTCAAACTTGATTTAACTGTAGTTACATTTGCAAAGCAGTTTTTATATTTATAACGAATATATACTGTAATATAATATACATATTTCCAACACGATTTGCTACCGCACATACTTTATTATACTTGAAAAACTTGCAAATGTTTTGATCTGTCAACATGACATAACCTTTGTCAGCCGCGCAATTTACAGAGAACAAGTTTATTTTTAAGTCTGGTACACACAGTACATTATTTTTGGTTGTCTCGACCCACCGGTGTTCATTGAATACCTCTAGTTCCACTTGTCCGCAACCAATAAGATTTATTTGAGTACCATCACCTATTATCACAGACTTTTGTGACATTTCTGGTGAAAACGTCGAAAATAGATTTTTGTCTTGACATATATGTTCACTGGCACCTGTGTCCACCAGCCACTTTGACTGTTGATACAGTTCTTTAGGTATTTGTTGTACTAAAAACGCATTTTTCTCCTTTCCTTTCTTATGCCAGCACTCACTCTTGTTGTGCCCAACTTTATTGCAATAAAAACTCTTTTTTTCACTTTTGTTTGGAAAGTTACGATGGTTACTATTCACATGACTCATACACTCATATTGATAATGTCCCATCTTATTAAATTTGAAACACTTTATATTTATTTTATTTGGAGCAGTTTTCTTTACCATAAACGCAGATGACGGCGATGAAAGTTCAGCCTTTTCCCTTACTCTCTCCTCTTCCACTAACAAACGAGCGACAAGGTTATCATAGGTTTGTTTGTTATCTGGCGCAGACTCCCATCCTGATATGAAGTGTTTGTAGATATCTGGCAATGACATCAATACCTTCGTAATTATGAATTTTTCCGAAATTTCTTCACCCATTTGTTTGAGTTGATTTTGTAACTCCTGTATGTATTTTTGACAGGAAGACTGACATCTCCATTCCTTCTTCACATGTATATTGGAAGAATCTTTGCTGGATTATGTAAATACTTGTTTCACCTTTTTGTTCAAAAATGCTTGTTAACTTTCGCCACATCTCTGCAGCAGTAGTGCAAGATAATATATGTAACTTCCTCGGTCACTTCCTCGGTCATCCTGATCACTAACATTGTTTGAGCCTTAGCATCTTGTGTCTCCCATGCTTTCTGTTCCTCGGAGCCTTGCCCTTTTGCAACTTTGCCTTCAACGACATTAATTAGATTTTGACCCCGTAACAACACCATTGTTTGAAACTTCCAAACATTCCAGTTTTTTATTCCTTCCAGTTTGATAACTGTATTGTTTCCGTCCATCGTGTCTTTTTATTCCATTCTTACTAGTTTTTCCTTCCTTGCAGCCGAATGTAGCAAGTATTTTTCTCCTTCCCGGCAACTTAACCTCCAACGCCAACACGCGTGTGGTGTGAGTTTTATTTTCATTTCTCCGGTAATTGGTTTCAACTAGTCACTTCACTGTCTTTTTATTTTTGATAGTTATGTGGCCATGCAATCCCGGTATATCGGAATCCCGAAATACCGAGATCCCGCAGACATTTTGCGGGACTAATCTCGGTCGAAAATTTTGCGGGATCCCGCTGGACTGACGGGATTACAGAGAAACGCAGCTCATACATTTAAAAATTCGCCCACAAAGAACGATCTGCTGCAGACTTACATGACAAAAGACATGAGAAAAAATATTGCTTTATTATTGGACTGTAAAACAAGGTGGTCATGCCTGTGCGAAATGATATCAATATTTGAAAAAGTAAGATTGGGCGTATCGAAAAGTCTGGTTGACTTAGGGCTCGGTGCAAATCTTGACTACCTTTTCACTGAAGAGGATTATGGTGTGCTGAACGATCTGGAAGGAATATTACAGCTGGTGAAATTAGCAGTCGAAGTTTTATGTAGGCGAGAGTCAAACTTGATTACTGCGGAAACCACTTTTAAATTTGTTATTAGCAAACTGAAAAATATTAATAAACCATTATCCCAAAACTTTGTTGATTCTTTGAGGAAACGGATTTCAGAGCGGCGAACTAACTTGACAGCGGTTTTATTATACTTACATGATCCATATCAAGACAAGTACGAAGAAGACAGAAATCAATTTATTAATGTTGATGACACATTTAGTCTACCTTCAAAAAGTGTAATACGCAAGGCAATCAAAACTATAGTCGAAAGGCTAGAGTACACGGACACGGGTAACAACGCAGTAACCACTGCTCCTGCTGACGCTGATGATCCTTACGATGACGATGACGACACTTCTCTCGCTAATCTGGAGACAAACGCAGCAGCAGCAGAAGCACCAATGTTACTTCAAGACGAACTCAAACTTACTTTGATTAGTATGAAGAGTTCGAGATCAACAGCCCATCAACAACCTAGATCTGGCAATATGAGCAACCTTGAGGTTTTGATAAAGAAGGAAATGAATTACTTCGAGTCCGGTGGATTAAAAGGCACTTGCCTTCAATTCACTTACAATGCGCTTATGACTATTGTGCCAACCAGCGTGGAAGCTGAACGAGCTTTTTCAGCCGCTGGCTACCTTGTGTCCAATATCAGAAGCCGTTTTTCAGATGACACAATTAATACTTTAACTTTTTTACGAAACTATTTCCAAAATAATGTTTAATTAAACTTATGATACTCATTGTACAAGAATATTGTTTATCAAGTGAACGTTATTATTTAAATTTAAGTTTCAGTTCAGTTTCAGTTTAAGGGTCGGCAAACCGGGCGTTTATTTTATTTTCATTTGTGTACCTACATAGATTTCTTTTACCCACCTCACTAGACAAATTCTGTTTCGAGGCGGGTATGTTATGTAAATTTATGTTTTAAATATATATAAAGAACACAATTTTAAACTTTTTTCCACTTGTTTTTATTTGACCGTGACCGGTTTCAGCCTGTTAGGGCCATCTTCAGACTGGTACAATTTTTGTCTTAAACTAGGGTTTATATACATAGGCAAATTACATTGAGGGGAGGGGTTAACATAGTAGGTTGGTTTGAATTATGAGGGGTTTTTTCGTGAAACATGATATTTCCCAAATAAGTATTGTTATTAAAATCAAATGAATTTATCTGTAGAACTATAATAATTATGCCTATTAGGACTATCAATTTAAGGATTTACCCAACATAAAGTTATCGGTAATCTATTGTGTGGTTAGGATAAAATATTTTAATGGATTTTATATAATTCAAATACATATTTATGATAGGTGACACACTGATTATAATGGATATAGCAACGGAGATTTAGCAACTGATTCTAATTTTGTGTTCATAACATTGTTGGAGTTTACTTTTTTAGTTAGGCGGGTTATCTCTAATGACTCTAGCCTATCTAATTTATGACCTTTGTCGCAGGTATGTAAAAATTTTACATCTCTATCCTTGTCAAACGACTGTTTATTCTCAAGTAAGTGTGCCGCAACATTCGACATTTCGCCTTTGTCATTTACCCAGCTTGAAAAATGTTCCTTTATGCGGGTTTTGAATGATCTACCCGTTTGGCCTATATAGTAAGACGGGCAATTGGCACAGTTGATTTGGTAAACTCCTGAGTTTTCCATTTTATCCCTTTTATCTTTATTATTTATTAGGATTTTACCTAATGAATTTACATTATAGAATGCTGTTTTACAATTGTCTTTATTGGTTATCCTAGATATTTTTGTGGATATATCACCAATATACGGTATTTTAACCCATTGTTTTTTTGTGACATCATTTTCATTGTTGATTGTAAGACCTTGTGATATGATTGCCAGTGTGAGTTTTTTATTCTTTTTCTTTAATAAACTATCAATAAGTTCACTACTATATCCATTATTATTTGCTATGGTTTTAATAACATTTAGTTCATTATTATAATTTATACAATTCAGGGGTATATGTAAGAGTCTGTGAATGAGTGAGTTAAATACTGATAACTTGTGAGAAATGTGGTGTCTAGATGTGTTATGTATAATGTTGTCGCTGTATGTTGGTTTTCTGTAAATTGTGAATTCTAATTTTTTATTAATTATTTCAATACCTATGTCTAAAAAATTAATTTTATTTCCCCCCATTTCCATTGTAAATTGGATGGCTTTGTTGATTTTATTAATTTCTTTTAGAAAATTATCTAATTGTCTGTGAGTTCCCGTCCAGATAATTAAAATGTCATCTACGTATCTACGATAGAAGGTAACCTTTTTAAATGATTTTAATTTTTCTATCTGTTCTTCCATGTGATCCATGAAAAATTCGGCCAGCACCGGTGATATCGGGCTGCCCATGGCTAGTCCATTAGATTGAATATAAAAATTATCATTAAATCTAAAGAAGTTTTGTTCTATACATGTATTTAGTATTTCAGTTATTTCTTTCCGTTCTATCAAATTAGTATTACGTTTTTCCATGTAGTTGTTAATAATTATCTTTAATTCGTTTGTCGGTATGTTAGAGAATAGGCTAACAACATCAAACGAAACTAGAGTGGCATTGTTAGGTATGTCTATGTCTTTGATGAGGTCTATAAGTTGTAGGGAATTTATTATGCCGTATTTTGATTTAAAATTGAGAGTGTTTTTGATGATTTTATTTCCAAATTTTGCTAATTTATAGGCAGGAGCTGAATTGTATGATACTACTGGTCTTACTGGCATGTTATTTTTATGTACTTTAGGTTGTCCATAAAGGCGTGGGCATTGGGGGTTCATAACAGATAGACTATATTTATGGAATTTATTCTTAATAAGGACTTTGCTAGAGTTTAAGATTGAGTTTACATCAGATGCGAATTTCGAGGTGGGGTCCTTTTTCAATAGGGTTACTTTACTAGTGTCCAGCACATCTTGGACTTTTTCTATGTAATCAAAATCAAAAAAATGTAAATCAAAATACGGCATAATAAATTCCCTACAACTTATAGACCTCATCAAAGACATAGACATACCTAACAATGCCACTCTAGTTTCGTTTGATGTTGTTAGCCTATTCTCTAACATACCGACAAACGAATTAAAGATAATTATTAACAACTACATGGAAAAACGTAATACTAATTTGATAGAACGGAAAGAAATAACTGAAATACTAAATACATGTATAGAACAAAACTTCTTTAGATTTAATGATAATTTTTATATTCAATCTAATGGACTAGCCATGGGCAGCCCGATATCACCGGTGCTGGCCGAATTTTTCATGGATCACATGGAAGAACAGATAGAAAAATTAAAATCATTTAAAAAGGTTACCTTCTATCGTAGATACGTAGATGACATTTTAATTATCTGGACGGGAACTCACAGACAATTAGATAATTTTCTAAAAGAAATTAATAAAATCAACAAAGCCATCCAATTTACAATGGAAATGGGGGGAAATAAAATTAATTTTTTAGACATAGGTATTGAAATAATTAATAAAAAATTAGAATTCACAATTTACAGAAAACCAACATACAGCGACAACATTATACATAACACATCTAGACACCACATTTCTCACAAGTTATCAGTATTTAACTCACTCATTCACAGACTCTTACATATACCCCTGAATTGTATAAATTATAATAATGAACTAAATGTTATTAAAACCATAGCAAATAATAATGGATATAGTAGTGAACTTATTGATAGTTTATTAAAGAAAAAGAATAAAAAACTCACACTGGCAATCATATCACAAGGTCTTACAATCAACAATGAAAATGATGTCACAAAAAAACAATGGGTTAAAATACCGTATATTGGTGATATATCCACAAAAATATCTAGGATAACCAATAAAGACAATTGTAAAACAGCATTCTATAATGTAAATTCATTAGGTAAAATCCTAATAAATAATAAAGATAAAAGGGATAAAATGGAAAACTCAGGAGTTTACCAAATCAACTGTGCCAATTGCCCGTCTTACTATATAGGCCAAACGGGTAGATCATTCAAAACCCGCATAAAGGAACATTTTTCAAGCTGGGTAAATGACAAAGGCGAAATGTCGAATGTTGCGGCACACTTACTTGAGAATAAACACTCGTTTGACAAGGATAGAGATGTAAAATTTTTACATACCTGCGACAAAGGTCATAAATTAGATAGGCTAGAGTCATTAGAGATAACCCGCCTAACTAAAAAAGTAAACTCCAACAATGTTATGAACACAAAATTAGAATCAGTTGCTAAATCTCCGTTGCTATATCCATTATAATCAGTGTGTCACCTATCATAAATATGTATTTGAATTATATAAAATCCATTAAAATATTTTTTCCTAACCACACAATAGATTACCGATAACTTTATGTTGGGTAAATCCTTAAATTGATAGTCCTAATAGGCATAATTATTATAGTTCTACAGATAAATTCATTTGATTTTAATAACAATACTTATTTGGGAAATATCATGTTTCACGAAAAAACCCCTCATAATTCAAACCAACCTACTATGTTAACCCCTCCCCTCAATGTAATTTGCCTATGTATATAAACCCTAGTTTAAGACAAAAATTGTACCAGTCTGAAGATGGCCCTAACAGGCTGAAACCGGTCACGGTCAAATAAAAACAAGTGGAAAAAAGTTTAAAATTGTGTTCTTTATATATATTTATAATGGAATTCCACCACGAAATAACAGTTTCAAATATTAAAATATTAATTTATGTTTTATCTTATTTTTGCCAATTTATGAGTTAAACTTTACCTATGTCTAACTAGAGGTATACCAATTAATAAATCATTTAAAATGTCCCACAGAACTTGTTTTATTATAGGTATAAATTTAAAACTCTAAAAATAAGGTTGGTAGATCGAGGTATTAGGTCTTTATTATACTATTGATTAGATATCTAAGTACACTCTGCTGGATCCCGCAAATACCTGTATCCAGCGGGACTAAGATTGTTCAGTCCCACAAATACCTGGATTGACATTTTCTTGCGGGATTGCATTTCCTATCTGGGCCCATAACCTGTCGTAATCTTCTGTGTTTATTAAATTAAAATATAACACTTTTAATAACTAGTTTTATTGACGATGTACGTATTACAAGAAAGATGACAGCAGTTTACAGAGCATAGAGAAAAAAAACAAAAGAAAACCAAATGGGTTGCCACACACTACATGTTGCCAACTTTTAAACTAACATTATTACTATAGAAAATAATGTATTACATTGTATGTATGTTTTAACATATTTAATTCATTGAAACGCCCGTAGGGCTTTTACATACAATGCAATTTTTTTAAATACAATAAAAATAAAGGGTTTACATAATATATATTAATAAACAGATTACATAAAATATAAGATTTAACAATGCATAGGTTAACAAAATATAGGTAACATGAAATATTAGAGTTTTACGAAACGTAGGTAACATGAAATTTAAGTAAGTGAAATAAAAATAATTGATCTGCCAATATCTTCCAAATCAATTGAATTAAAAAGTATGAAATTGTCGTTCGCATTAGCCTATAAATTTTGTAACTTTAATTAACATTAGGATAAGAATCGACAAAAGGTCTAATAGAAAAACATTTATATCAATGTATACATTCCATTAAACTGAGTTTAAAATTTGACACTGATTGGCAGCGGTAAACATCGATTAAACCATAATTATTACCAAGTCTGTGATTATGAAATGTTATTATTTTTTTATTGACTGCTTCTAATACCCCACACCTTTTCTAGATGTAGAGTTAGTGGATGTACGATCTCTCCGAAAAACGAGGTAACGCTCGTAAAACAATTAATTATTGAATATTGATGAATTTAAGCAAGTTTCAATGAAGCAGAATGCATCGTCATTATTGATTATAACTTCATTTTTATGTCATTTCTTTAAGGTCTAACTTCCCTAACATTTTGGTAGAAAATTTTCAGATTACAAAGAACGGAGGACGACTGAGATAGTTTAAGGAGTGAATCCTTGTTTTTTACTAGCACTGAAGCAGAAGTGTCATCTTTTCTTAAATAAATGCGCCCATGCTTGACCCACACTACTTACTTGTAGCGAAGATCTTTGGCGGCGCGCCTAGCAGCTGCGTGTATATTCTTGCTGTGTATACACAAATGGGGGAAGAGTCCTGGAATCCAAGATGTTGGCAATTCAATTTGTTATCAGCATTCCTACGATTAAACACTTTCACTGCTGATAGTGTATATATCACTACGATTAAACACTTTCACGCACACAAGGGCTGGGTAGAGCTAGAATAATATTCTTTAGGTCGAGAACTTGGACGTTTTGATATAACTAAAATAACATTTTGAATTGTTTTTGATCATAATCAAAAAAAATTAAGATTCGATTGAAGATAAAAGTTAAGAATCATTATTAAATCGAAAATACAGCTGCGCTACACTAACATAACTTTTTTTTCGAAATATTAATCAGTTTTTCAGAAATATTTCTCTGATTTCTGTGATTTTTGGTTAACTTTTGATTTATTAATTTGTAGTTATATCGCAGATTCTATGGAAAAGTGAAGTATGTCAAAAAGTATGTTTTACAGACGATGCTGGTTTCTGCGGTTAGTGGTAAAAAGGACCGGCTTTCGCCATATATTCTTTCAACACTAGAGGCAGACCGCAGGAGGAGTGAAGTAATTTTATGAAGGTTTTCAAGGGGCACAAAATATTAACATATTTACTTTTATTCACTATTCAGTTTACCCCGGTTTTTCTACGGGATGCATAGGAGGATGGGAGGCAGTCAAATCACAATTTGTGAAAATGCAAACTTTTACTAATTGAGGTGACGATGCTGAGTAATGAAGACAATCGTCAATGTCATTGATTTCATCATTCATCAAATTCATATTTTTCTTGCTAAAAACGGTTACTCGATTCCGTTTTTATGCCCCCATAAAAGTAGTTATGGCATTTTATGAATAAATTATATAAGTTTTATGAAAACATTAAAACGATTTAGATTATAGTTTAAATTTGATAAAGTTAATAAGATTTTTATAATCTGGTGAGAGATTAGATTAATTTTAAGAAATACTATAAAAGAGTTTTTTTTGCATAATGGGGGTATCAGTTTACGTTTGACCGACATAATGCGTTTCTTCTTGAGTGCAATTTTGGTGTTAGTGGGAGTGGCCTCGATTTCGGGTAAATTTTCTGTTGCTATCTGTTTGAGCAGGAGTAAGAGGATGGATTGGATAATCAAAGAATATATATTTTTAATGAAAATTGTTACTTTATTTAGTGTCACATTAATGCACGAGCATTGCCGAAGATTGCCGAATCGCGTTCGACCCCCACTCCTGCACAGTTTCCTACCGAACCGTGCATCCACATATTCGCCTTCAGAAACATGTTGAACTCAGTTTGCCTTAATACTATCCATTGTTATCCTCATAAGACTATATATTTTTTATGTGAATACCGCACAAGAGTCAACAACTGCTCCCGACCACCTGGAGCCAGTGAGACTATGGCATCCCCAATTCGGGTATGTAGTGAGCAGTGGCGTCTCATAACTTTTGGGTGTACTAGAGTGCTAATATTGCAACAAAATGCATTATTGATGTTGTTGTATCCGAAAACGATTATTATAATTTTTTTTTAATTGGGTTTTTGGTTTGAAAATTATCAGGACATCCGTGGTCAAACTGAAATTTCATGAAAACCGTCATAACCGTCATGTTATTTTTATTTTTGTTTAATTTTCAACATAATTTCTCTGTAATTATTCTGTTTAACATAATACTGTTTCGATCCTGTGAACCACTGTAAACATAAATCATGTATATTGTAAAAGCCTTTTACGGCGTCTAAATAAATAAATAAATTTAAAAAAAATAGTTTTAACGAAACAGTGTCAATAATTTCGACATTGTCACCCTTATCACACTAAAAATTCAAGAGCCGCCACTGGTTGTGAGGCTGAAGGTAGTGGAGACTGCAGAGGGGGAGGATATGGGGAAATTGAAAGCAGGGATGTGCTGGAGACTCAGATCTGGTCATAAACAGAGCGATACTAACAGTATCTTCCACCCTGGAATGTAGGAACAGTATCTTCCAAAACACAAATCAATAAAATAAAATTTACTTGCTCAAACCGGAATTTGAACCCGCGACCTCTAGATTACTAGTCCAGAGTCTTACCCTCAACCATGGATGAAAAACATTTTTAGTTAAGATGGACACGAACCATATATAATTTTTCAGCGGAATACCGCCGCACTATTAATACGCATAGATTATTGAAATAATGCTGCGTTTCATTTTTTTCTATAATAAATAACTATTTACGTCGGGCGAAATGCAAAACAATTCATTAAAATTTGGTTATAATTTAAATACCTATGCTTTATTTTTCATTTTCAGTTGATGCCATGGTGAATTTGATACAATTTATTCATATGACATTAGACATGGGCCTTTTAAAAAAAAAAATTTCATGCTAAATTTTATAATATTTATAGGCGAGTTGCGACAAGTAACTTTCGTGTAATACTCATGATAAATTATATATATTAAAAATAGAAAATCAATGTACATAATGTTAAAACAGACTTTAAAATTTTAGAAAGCCAGAAACAAAATCACTAGCTGCAACAGATTTATACTGCTACTATTTGTTAAATTCAAAAATCCAGGAACGAATTCTAACACATTATACCCAGAACTCAATTATGTAATATTTCATATAAATTCAAAGAGGGAGTAACTAAATCCTATCGTCGTATGGGTGATTAAGTAATTATAAGGTTATATTGTTCCAACAGCCAACCTGCACCCCTTATTCATGGAGTACAGGGAGGGACAAAGGTATTTTATTGCCGAGGACAAGCAGGGAAAGCTACAGATTGTGGACAGGCTCGCCACTGACCCCGAATCTCGATTCACCGCCTCCTCTGATGTCGTCTTTTACCTATACACCAGGTAACCTTCTTTACAACACATATAATTTGGCTACGTTGGTGGAGGGTAGCGATAACTTAAAACTTGTATGTAAATGGGGTTTCAATGGCAGTTCGGGTCACAGCCAGTATAAACAAATATTCACGGATGCTTCAAGCACTGATAAATATTTGTTTCTGATAGCGTTGGTGCCATTAAAGTTGATTGATCTAGATTCTGGACGAGACGTTTGGGTAAATCCAAGACCATCATCGACACTCTACTGCAGACCAGTAAAGTTAATTTTCCAAAAAGAATGATGCGCAATGAGGAGGAGGAGATGAATGAGAAAATCAGTAATCTGCAAGCTTGTGACCTACCGAGAGCGGTCAAAGATGTCGTGTTAACTGCGAAATGTTGTTCACTATGATAGATGGTAGTGTGAGCAACATTTTATCCGGTACAAACTCCACGTCTACCAAGGCATCGAGAGTTCAATTCCCTTTCAAGTTCAATCCTCCAACAAAAGCAACATTTTTCGCTTTCGAATATTGTAAGCTTACGTAAAAGATAAGGTAAGGCCGTCGTGTGAAGTATGATTAGAGGAAAGTGAGAAATTGCTGAAACCAGGTATGTATTTTAGTAAGTCTTAGTATGAAAAATAAGAAGTATGAAGTCTGCACTATGCACAGGAAACTTAATGTTCTGCATTACTATGACAAAGTCATTACGATGTTATTTAACACAAAAATAAGGTTTTTCTACATTTATTCATGTTTTACCACAATTTTACACAAGAATTACGTTTTTCTACAATTTTTGAGATTTTATGACGTTTTTACACATTTTGCATGGTTTTTTAATATATTCCAGTGTTTTTCGACGATTTACGATGTTTTACACCATTTTGCAAGTTTTACTACAATTTCACACGAAAAATGGTATTTATATTTTCCATATTTTACCACAATTTTACACATAAATTAAGTTTTTTTTAATTTTTGTGATTTTTTGACGTTTTTACACATTTTGCATGGTTTTTTAAAAAAAATTCCAGTGTTTTTCGAAGATTTACGATGTTTTAGACCAATTTTCTTGTTTTGCTACAATTTAACAGAAAAATAAGGTTTTTCTACAATTTTTTAGGTTTAACGACTATTATACAGTATACACATCAATTCGGTTTTTCTAAAACTTTTGAGGTTTTATGACGTTTTTGCACATTTTGCATGGTTTTTTAATATTCTTTTTCGACGATTAACGATGTTTTAGACCGTTTTTCTTGTTTTGCCACTATTTAACACAAAAATAAGGTTTTTTAACATTTATTCATGTTTTACCACAAATTTACACAAAAATTACGTTTTTCTACAAATTTTTAAGGTTTTACGACGTTTTTACACATTTTGCATGGGTTTTTAATATATTCCAGTGTTTTTTGACGATTTACGATGTTTTACACCATTTTTCATGTTTTACCACAATTTCACACGAAAATAAGGTTTTTCTAAATTTTTTTCATGTTTTTCCACAGTTTTACACAAAAATAACGTTTTTTTACAATTTATCAAGAAAACGATTATTATACACATTAATTCTGTTTTTCTACAACTTTTGAGGTTTTATGACGTTTTTGGATGGTTTTTTAATATTTTTTTTCGACGATTAACGATGTTTTAGACCGTTTTTCTTGTTTTGCCACTATTTAACACAAAAATAAGGTTTTCTAACATTTATTCATGTTTTACCACAAATTCACACAAAAATTACGTTTTTTTACAATTTATCAGGTAAACGATTATTATACACATTAATTCGGTTTTTCTACAATTTTTGAGGTTTTATGACGTTTTTTCACATTTTGCATGGTTTTTTAATATTTTTCCAGTGTTTTTCGACGATTTACGATGTTTTAGACCATTTTTCTTTTTTTGCGACTATTTATCAAAAAAATAAGGTTTTTCTACATTTATTCATTATTTCCAATATTTTACTTAAAAATTACGTTTTTGTACAAATTTTTCAGGTTTTATGACGTTTTTACACATTTTGCATGGATTTTCAATATTTTTCAGTGTTTTTCGACGATTTACGATGTTTTACACCATTTTGCAAGTTTTACTACAATTTCACACGAAAAATGGTATTTATATTTTCCATATTTTACCACAATTTTACACATAAATTAAGTTTTTTTTAATTTTTGTGATTTTTTGACGTTTTTACACATTTTGCATGGTTTTTTAAAAAAAATTCCAGTGTTTTTCGAAGATTTACGATGTTTTAGACCAATTTTCTTGTTTTGCTACAATTTAACAGAAAAATAAGGTTTTTCTACAATTTTTTAGGTTTAACGACTATTATACAGTATACACATCAATTCGGTTTTTCTAAAACTTTTGAGGTTTTATGACGTTTTTGCACATTTTGCATGGTTTTTTAATATTCTTTTTCGACGATTAACGATGTTTTAGACCGTTTTTCTTGTTTTGCCACTATTTAACACAAAAATAAGGTTTTTTAACATTTATTCATGTTTTACCACAAATTTACACAAAAATTACGTTTTTCTACAAATTTTTAAGGTTTTACGACGTTTTTACACATTTTGCATGGGTTTTTAATATATTCCAGTGTTTTTTGACGATTTACGATGTTTTACACCATTTTTCATGTTTTACCACAATTTCACACGAAAATAAGGTTTTTCTAAATTTTTTTCATGTTTTTCCACAGTTTTACACAAAAATAACGTTTTTTTACAATTTATCAAGAAAACGATTATTATACACATTAATTCTGTTTTTCTACAACTTTTGAGGTTTTATGACGTTTTTGGATGGTTTTTTAATATTTTTTTTCGACGATTAACGATGTTTTAGACCGTTTTTCTTGTTTTGCCACTATTTAACACAAAAATAAGGTTTTCTAACATTTATTCATGTTTTACCACAAATTCACACAAAAATTACGTTTTTTTACAATTTATCAGGTAAACGATTATTATACACATTAATTCGGTTTTTCTACAATTTTTGAGGTTTTATGACGTTTTTTCACATTTTGCATGGTTTTTTAATATTTTTCCAGTGTTTTTCGACGATTTACGATGTTTTAGACCATTTTTCTTTTTTTGCGACTATTTATCAAAAAAATAAGGTTTTTCTACATTTATTCATTATTTCCAATATTTTACTTAAAAATTACGTTTTTGTACAAATTTTTCAGGTTTTATGACGTTTTTACACATTTTGCATGGATTTTCAATATTTTTCAGTGATTTTCGACGATTTACGATGGTTTAGACCATTTTTTATGTTTTACCACAATTTTACAAGAAAATAAGGTATTTATATTATTCATATCTTACCACAATTTTACACATAAATTAAGTTTATTTACAATTTTTGAGGTTTTATGACGTTTTTACACATTTCGCATGGTTTTTCAATATTTTTCAGTGTTTTTCGACGACTTACTATGTTTTAGACCATTTTTCTTGTTTTACCACAATTTAACAAAAAAATTCGGTTTTTCTGTAATTTTTCAGGTTTTACCACAATTTTACACAAAAATAACGTTTTTATACAATTTTTGGGGTTTAGTGACATTTTTATGAAAACCGAATTGATGTGTATAATAGTCGTTAAACCTGAAAAATTGTAGAAAAACCTTATTTTTGTGTTAAATTGTAGTAAAAGAAGAAAAATGGTCTAAAACATCGTAAATCGTCGAAAAACACTGAAAAATATTGAAAAACCATGCAAAATGTGTAAAAAGTCATAAAACCTTAAAAATATGTAGAAAAACGTAATTTTTTGTAAAATATTGTTAATACATGAATAAATGTTTAAAAACCTTATTTTTGTGTTAAATAGTGGCAAAACAAGAAAAATGGTCTAAAACATCGTAAATCGTCGAAAAACACTGGAAAATATTGAAAAACCATGCGAAATGTGTAAAAACGTCATAAAACCTCAAAAATTGTAAAAAAACTTAATTTATGTGTAAAATTGTGGTAAAATATGAATAATATAAATACCTTATTTTCTTGTAAAATTGTGGTAAAACATAAAAAATGGTCTAAACCATCGTAAATCGTCGAAAAACACTGAAAAATATTGAAAATCCATGCAAAATGTGTAAAATCGTCATAAAACCTGAAAAATTTGTACAAAAACGTAATTTTTAAGCAAAATATTGGAAATATTGAATAAATGTAGAAAAACCTTATTTTTTTTGATAAATAGTGGCAAAAAAAGAAAAATGGTCTAAAACATCGTAAATCGTAGAAAAACACTGGAAAAATATTAAAAAACCATGCAAAATGTGTAAAAACGTCATAAAACCTCAAAAGTTGTAGAAAAACCGAATTTATGTGTATTATAGTCGTTTACCTGAAAAATTGTGGAAATTGAGATTTAAAAAATTGGAATTGTTTCTTGAAAGATTCAGACAAGAGATAGAGTTATTTTAATTTAATTATTAAAAATTATCATTTCTTTGATGTGTATCGGTGTCTGTCTCGGATTCAATGAACTATAGAACTGGAATTAGCTATGATTTTCAAAATTGGAATTGTTTCTTGAAAGATTCAGACAAGAGATAAAGTTATTTTAATTTAATTATTAAAAATTATCATTTCTTTGATGTATATCGGTGTCTGTCTCGGATTCAATGAACTATAGAACTGGAATTAGCTATGATTTTCAAAATTGGAAATGAATATTAGAACGATTCAGGCAAGCTTAGCAACAAAATTATTTTATTTTAATTATAAATTATTGTAATTTCGGTAGTGTGTCTGTATGTCCATGTTAACTCGGGTACAATGCACTCAATTTTCTCAGAGTCAAATTATTATTTCAATGATATTCTGGTACAGTTTCGCGTTTACTACAGTGGGAAATCGTTAGCTTTGTTTACATACGAGTCGTCGCTTTTCCTTAATAAAACTTTGCCTACATTGTTTTATATTCAAGAGATTTGTTAAACTTTGCGTACGAAAGTAATTGTTTGATTGTAATTATGAAAGTGACTGTTTTTTGCTTTGAAAAATATATTATTTTGTGAAATCCGAGAAATGATTCATCTCATTTGGGATGATTACTCATTAATTTTTTATTCATTTGTTTTCCCTTTCCTTGTCCGTCCTTTGTGTTAAAAAATAATACTAAAATTGGGATTGGTGCAAATATATGATTCATTGTTAAATCAATTATAAAAATTAAGTAATTACATTAAAAAAGTATTTATTTTTCATCCCACTTATTTAGGTGTATATACTGCTAGCTGAAACACGCACCCTGAAATAAACATGAGTAATCCCAGCTTATTGGTAGATTAGAATGAACGCGCTCGTGTGTAAACGGTCGCGGTATACTTTCTAAATTGGTCAAAAGATCGCCTGAAATGATTTGTGATTCTGGTAAAACATTAGTTTTGCTTTTAAATAAGCCCAAGGGCTAATATGTTCTTTATTATATTAAGAGAATTCTGAATAAAATTCATAGATCGAGCAACGTATCTACTCGTTAGCCTGTGCCTGCTAAAGTGACAGGCAGAGAAGACAGTTCACTTCTCGACTCTGTTTTGGCACGCACATCTATTTATTCACATTCATACATCGACTCATATGTCCGACTCTTGACGTGACCCGACTCACTTGTAGCGCTTGTGACTTATGATTACATATATCTGTCAAATATAATTTGGACTAGAATGTTCTTCGTTCAAGAAGGGAGACTATTGGTGTATCAGTTACCAGCATCCCGAAGACTTCAAGTAGCGTTGAAGTATTTCCAAATTCAGACAGCGGCAGTGGATATTTACGTAAACCTCTCCTAAAACTTGAAACTTTTTTTATTAGAAAAAAAAATAAACCACTTGTAAATATATATAACGTATGTTATCTACCAGCATTTATTTTTCTTCCTTCATATAATCCGAGCCTCTACAAGACCCGCATTAATAAAGCCCTTCCTACAGCCCCAACCTTAAGGGCCCGTTCCCACTTCCGTTTTAAAAACGGAGGCGGGTCCCGTTTCAAAATCGGATGCCCTAGTGGATGTATGGAGCTGTTCACACTTGTCCGACACGATTTTAAAACGGATCCGGCACTTTTTGTCGGATGGATCGCCAGCGCAGCGCGTCCGTTTTAAAATCGAGTCGAAACTCGCTCGCTCAAGTTTTCAAATCGGAGGCGGGTCTCGTTTTAAAAACGGATGCTCTACGGCACTATTCACACCTCCGTTTTAAAAACGGATCCGTTTTAAAATCGTATTATACTCTACGAAAACAAATAATTGTCAATTCTACCAAAACATTTTATTTGCTCATTTTTCAGTAGACGATCGTGCGCAATGGACGATGATGAGGCTTTTGTTGTCATGTGGTACTTATCAAAAAAAAGGAAAAAAAATAAAAGAATATTTTGGGTGAAAGATTTTTGTAGGAACTTTCCAAGTGTTAATTGGTGAGTTGAGAAGTGATTAACTTAAGTTCTTTAATTATTTTAGAATGTCTATCACTTCCTTTAACCATCTACTGGAACGAATTTCAGGGAGCTTAACGCATCAAAATACAAAATTGAGAGAGTGCATTTGTCCTGAAAAAAATGCTATCGATATTTTTAAGGTAAGAAAACAATTATAACTCAAATATTTGTTTATCATGTGTTTATTAAACAAATGCGCTCTTCCGTGCATCGTGCAGCTCATTAAAGCTTTTAAAATATATATATATATATATATATATATATATATTTTGAAAAAAGTCGATAATTTACCAAATTTTTTTCTTTGTTTTTCTTCTAATTTCTCAAAATCCTGCCTGAATAAACAGCAAACTTCTCGCCAAGCCGATAATTTTAATGAATTATTTTAATGAAAAATATCGATAGCCTTACTTCGGGATAAATGCACTCTCCCAATCTTGTATTTTGATATGTTAAGCTCTCTAAAACTCGTTCCAGTAGATGGTCAAAGGAAGTGATAGACATTCTAAAATAATTAAAGAACTTTTGTTTATCACTTTTCAACTCACCAATTAACACTTGGAAACTTCCTGCAGAAAGTCTTTCAGCTATGATTGGGTGAACCCAAAATTTTCTTTTCACTTATTTCCTTCTTTTTAATAAGTACCACATGACAACAAGAGCATCCATTGCGCACGATTGTCTACTGAAGAATGAGCAAATAAATTGTTTTGGTTGAATCTACAATTATTTTTTTTTAGTAGAGTAGGACCTGATTTTAAAACGGATCCATTTTTAAAACGGAGGTGTGAACATGGCCATAGGGAATCCGATTTTAAAACGGGACTTGCCTCCTATTTGGAACGAAAGTGGGAACGGGCCTTAACCCGCCTCTCGACTGGGTGGCGCCAGAGCTCTTGTGACAAAATCACTCTAACTTCTCCGGCATCTAGCTCAGAATAATACTTAAATATATTGCTGTTTTATACTTACCTCTTCAGCCGTATACTCTGCCTTCTCACCGATTCGGGTTGCTTGGGCGGGACAAGGGAGGTGAATTTAATTAAGAACATCGAATAATTATGAGTCTCGATTTTAATTGGGTTTGTCAAGTTTTAATACTAAATCTAAATTATGCTTATGTCTACTTACATCTAAATCTTTACTAATTGTCATATGGATCGTATACAACTAACTTCGTGAAGTCTTCTGCGTTCCGCGGGGGCGTTTCCAGGCGCGGTGCCGTCTGAATGCAACAATGGGGTTGTGGCGGTGGGCAGTGGGTGGCGCGCGGTATTTGTTATTTTGGTTTATCACTATTTAGTGTTCACAAGATACATCGGCACTTTTCAGCACTATCCGTTGAACTGTTAGTTTTGCAATGTTTGGTTGACACTTTAAATCGCAACAGCACTTTACAATACGTTCGTTTATTATCCTCTTTTAGTAATGTCCACTTCACTTTTTAGTTTAACCGGCGATATCGACTGTCCACTTTGTACAACTCACTTTCTTTGTTTCTTAGGAACCTCTTCCTAACTAACTCGTCTCTCTCCTGTCTCCCTATATACTTTCCTAGTTCCTCTGCAGGGACCTGTCGCCCTCTCCCCGCGTCGCCCTACCCCGCACCACTCACTTCTTTCTTAAAAACCCCCGTCTGTCAACACTTGTCTTTGGGCGCACACCGCGGGACACTCTCAGTTTATAACTCAAATTTATTTGTGACGAAATTTGATTCGTCACAATACCCCCTTCGTAACAAAAGAAAATTATGGTTTCCTACAAACATAATTTTCTATTTCTCTTTTCCCATATGGCAACCTTCTTAACTCTAAACATGGTAAATCTTAAATTTTAAACAATTCAATATTCTAAATTTAACATTTCTTATCATTACTTATCCTCATCATTTTTTTTTCTTTTTCATCATATCTCATTTTCAACGACGATCCTTTTCGCTACACGCTCTTTCAAACCCACAACAAAACTCAAGTCAAAACATTTAGCCTATCAATATAAAATAACATGAAAACAATAAAAGTGACAATAAAACACATTAAAATCAAAAATGAATACTAACACCTCGACTAACATAAACACTTCTTATTTTAACCAAGCGATCTAATCCTCTCCAGACACTTGAAGATATGAACCTTTCAATTTTTGTTTACAAATTTCTTCCCAAGCCTGTGACCAAAAACTAATGACAAGATTTTAAATGACAACATGAAATGACAACATTATTTATGACAATATTATTAATGAAAACATAAAATTTTCAAAGAATCAGGATAGGGAAGGAGTTGGGAATTCACACCTACCACTTCAGTTTAATCTCCCCTCAGTTCTGTTGGCATGTCTGAAGTATAATAGAATTCTATACTTACTTACGCATAACTCATTATCACTACAAGTTGATCACTTAAATCTAAACCTTAGTTGTACTTTGCAAAAGAGGCCGTTACTAATCTTTATTCACTCCTCATTTACCTAAATCTATTAACGCCTACTTCGTCGATAACAAATAAAAGAAATCTGGTGTACATACAAAGTACATCTGAAATGAAATGGATGATATAAAAACTAAACAAGATATGGTAACAGAGTTGTAGTGTATCTCCCGACGTGATACACAATGGAAAATTGAGCGCCAGGTAGTTTCTATTACACGGAGAAACCACCAAAACCGGATACTCTGTCTCTCATTCAACCGCTTTTAAGATGCAACCTCAACATGTCACATTTTATCATCCCTGCTGGCCAATGCTTCAATGCATCATCCCATTTTATTTAAATTTTTCGCACTTTTACATAATTTACGGTCTTTTATCACGCGCGCAGAATTCTTTTCAGATATGGAGACGATTAGGTACACACATACTAATTTCAACGAACGCGCGTATTTGTTCCACTCAAATCATGGAACGTTCAGTGCTCGCTTTCGTTTTCGCATTTTCGCTTGTGGACGCACTTCTACCAATACCGGTCTTTTATCACGCATGCAGACTATTCAGATATGGAGACATTTAGGTACTCTCATAGTAATTTCGTCAAACATGCATATTTGTACCACTCAAATCGTGGAACGTTCAGTGCTCCTTTACGTTTCCGTTCGCATTTCACATTTTTTAACTTGTGGACGCACCTCTACCAACACCGGTCTTTTATCACGCACGCAGATTACTTTTTAGATATGGAGACATTTAGGTACTCTCATAATAAGTTCATCAAACGTTAGTATTTGTACCTCACAAATCGTGTCGGTGGTAAGTGCTCCAATTCGTAACTAACTCATCACCTTCGCGCGCGCCTTTTTATTTTCTCATCTGCGCAGACTACTATCCGAAACATCGCGAGACTTTAGATACAAGATAATGTACGGTTTCGCCGAACGAAGATATTTGTTTTCCTCAAATCGCGTTAAGTGAGTGCGCCTTAACCCTTTCCCTCCCCTCTCTATCGGTCGCCTTCCGCCATCAATTTCTAATTATCGGATTTTTACCGAACACATAAAATTGATCGAAATTGTGGTATGAAAATGAATTTCTCCGAATGACATATAGAAAATACATTGTTATTCTTATGCCGTTCATACACAGCAAATTTTTACTAACTTGCACGATTTGAATGCGCTACAAAATTCTTTTGTATCATCTTCGCGGTTGTTCTATTTTTACAGTGAGATATTACAGAGTATCGCGTTGTACGTTACAACATGTTGAAATATAAAATGGAAATTTAATCTAGCCAAAACTTAAGTGTAAAAATGAACTAAATATATATAACTTACTGTAACCTATTTTTCCGATCTCTACCGTGTCACATCACAATCGTGGGTAGCTCCGATTTCACTACATCCTTAATGTGATATCTACCCGTCTCCTTTCCGTTTGTATCCGCTAGAAGATATAAGACGTCGGAAATTTTTTCTTTTACGACGTTTTGGATGAATCTTGGAGCTAATTTACTTGAAAAGTATGCAGCAGCATCAGAGTGCACGAAATTTTTTCTCCACACGACGTCCCCCGGCTTATAAATTACTTTTCTTCTACGTAAGTTGTATGCACCTGCATTTCGTTGGAAAGCTACCAGCAAATTATCCCGCACTATATCGAAAACCGTTTGGAGTTCCTTTAAGGATGATCCGTAGAATTGTGAATCGTTTATTCTAAGGCCAGTTTTAGATTCTGATGTCACATTATTACTCTGCGGGTGAAAACCTCCGTTCAGCCTTTGTTCTCTGCCGTGAAATAGAAAATACGGTGTAAATCCGGTGGAAAAATTTACCGTGTTATTCATTGAAGTCTGTACCATTGGCAAGTGAGAGGTCCACTCCCGCTGATCCTCCTTGATCATTATGCTTAGTGTCGTCTCAATTGTCTTATTGTAAGCTTCAACTACATTTGATTGAGGAGCGTAGTATGCGTTGTAGAACAAAATAGGTACATTGTATTTTCTCGTGAATTCTTTTTACTCTCGAGATATGAATTGCTTCCCATTGTACATTTGTAGCACTCTCGGAGTCCCTAATGGTAAGAATATACCAAATTCCAAACACTTTATGATGGCCGCGGAGGTAGCTTTACGTAGAGGAAACAACCAACAGTACTTTGTAAATACGTCGATGCAACTCAATATATACGAGTGTCCAGACCGGCTGCGAGGTAATGGGCCAACTAAATCTATGGAAATCATTTCCATGGGGGCGCTGACTGACTTCGGAGTGGACATTTGACCTAAAGGCGCCCCTGTTGATGGTTTGTACGCCTTGCAGGTTCTGCATTTTCTAACATATTTTTTAATATCTCTGTACATCCCTGGCCAATGAAATCGCAATCGAGCTTTCTTAAATGTTTTAAATGTTCCCGGGTGACCTATTGTAGGAGAATCATGACATTCTCTTATCGCTTCTTCTCGTTTAGCATAGGGTACAACCCTTTTCCACTCGAAATTTCCGGTCAAGGGGGTTTCACTTTCAACATTATAGTAAAGAATGTCTTTCTCAATACAATAACGTAAATTTGCAGCCGGATCATTTAAACATTTTTCATATAAATCCGTGTACCAACAATCTTCGTTTTTCTGAGACGACTTTTCTTTTAGCTCGCCGACTTCCATCCGAGATAAAGCGTCGGGCACAATATGTTGGGATCCTTTCCGATGTATAACTTTAAATTCATATTGAGAAAGTCTGGTGGCCCATCGAGCCAATCGGCCAGATGGATTTTGTAGGCTGTGCAGCCATTTAAGACTCGAATGATCAGTGACCAATGTAAATTCCTTGCCATCTACGTAGGATCTAAAAGGATATACCGAGTCCAATGCAGCAAGCAATTCTTTTTCGGTGGTACCATAATTTTCTTCGTGTTTATTTAGGGATCTAGAATAGTAACTTATAGGGTGTTCTCCGTCCTCAAAGATCTGAGTCAACACTCCTCCTATTCCTAAGTTACTGGCATCCGTATGTATGGAGAACGGTTTCTCGAAGTCAGGGCATCGCAAGATCGGTGCGGACGTGAGCGTATTTTTTAGTGCTTGAAACGCGTTCTCGGTTTCATCAGTCCACTTAAACTTAGTTTTTCCATTTTTAGCACCTGTTATTTTAGTCAATGGTGACGCTATAGTAGAGAAATTTTTGATAAATCTCCTGTAACAGCCACAAAGACCAAGGAAACCCTTTAATTGCTTTGAATTTTTGGGTGTAGGATAATTTTGTACACTTTTTATCTTAGCTGGGTCCGTTTTAAGTCCGTTAGCATCTACCAAGTAACCTAAAAAACGCAGCTCTTTTTTACAGAATTCGGATTTGCCCAGATTAAAAGTTAATCCCGCTTCATTGATCCGATCGATGGTTTTGTGTAGTAGTTGCTCGTGATGTTCGAAGTCAGGTGAAACGATTATGAGGTCGTCTACGAAACAGAAAACGTGATCATCCCACTGAGGTCCAAACAACTGATCTGACAGCCTTTGTAATTCAGCCCCAGCATTTTTTAGGCCAAATGGCATGCGCTTGAACTCGAACAATCCCCTCCTTGGTACTACAAACGCGGTTTTTTCCCTTGACTCTGTGGTGAGTGGTATTTGCCAGTAGGCTTTTGATAAGTCTATTGATGATATGTATTTTGCTTTGCGCAGGTTATCAAGGATTTGCTTAGTGTGTGGAAGTGGGTAGGAATCACGACGGGTAACGGAGTTGAGCAATCTAGAATCAAGGCACAGTCGTGTAGATCCATCTTTCTTGGCCACCATCACAACAGGACTCGACCATGGTGAACGCGATGGTTGAACCACCCCCATCTTGATGATAGTGGGAAGTATCTTTGCTTGATGGGCGGTCCCTCAGTCTGAATCGAATGTGCAATAAGATGTGTTCGTCCTAGTCTCTTCTCATCGAATGAAATGTTTCGCGCTTTTTCAGTAATCAACATCATCCTCCTTGCCTGATCCGGTATTAAGTCGACTCCGTTTTGACTCTGCGCCACGGTATCAATCGCATTTTCATCTGACGTGCACTTAATATGCTTAAAAAGGTTAGGTGCAACGTCGAAATCAACCCAAAAATCTACTCACAAGATAAGTTTAGTAGTTAATGTGGGGACAATGTAAAATTTCAATAATTTGGTAACGCCTTCGCATGAGACAGGAAGTGTAATGCATCCGTCATTTCTTTGTTGTTTTCCGTCAGCGGTAAATATCTTATGGTGCGATTCACTCTTCTGGTATTTGTTAATGTTCAAACTCTGATAAGTACTACCATTCATGCAATTTACTGAGGCTCCGCTGTCTAACAGTCCTGTAAATTTTTTCCCATCTATTTCGAAATCAACATGAGGACGGTTATCATTTCCTCTGATGCACCGTATAGGTTCACATCTTGCATTTAAATAAAACAGCCTCACGAATTCTAGCCAGCTTTTCCACTCCCGATCGGCTTGTGCTGCTCCGGGCCGATCGGTTACTCGTTTTTTATGATCCCTTGGGTCACTTCACAAGGGGTTGCACTGATTGGCACCGATTCTCTGAACTCCAGAGCTTGTAACTCGTAGCGCGGTGCATTGGTAGTCCTGTACGAATTTCTCTTCGGTTTTCTACATTCCCTGCTAATGTGGCCTACTTCATCGCAGTTATAGCACTTCGGACTATTCTCCCCTCTCCTCCAGTTTGCACGTGGTGGTGCTGATCCGTACGTCTGTGAAACTCTTTCTCTACGTGGTGCTATATCCGTTCTCTGTGAATATATGCCCGCCCTTGGCAATCCTCTTCTTTCTATAAGATTAGGAGAGAATGTTTCGAGATCATTGCACACCTGCACCAACTCGTCTATATTATTGACGCGTGCTCCCGCTACAGTGCCGGCATATGCTGAGTGTAAACCCTTTTTCAAAATGTATATAAGTTCCGACTCAGATAACGGGTTGTCGAGGCGATAGTTTTTAGCTTGCGTAATTAGCACAAACTCCGCAACGCTTTCTTCGTCTGCCTGAAGTGAATCGTACAGCTTCAAACGCGCAGTAATTTGTGAATCGGCTCTTTCAAATTGCTTTAACAGTTTGGTCTTCAAGTTTTCCCATGTCAGTTCCGAAGATTTAATAGTTCTGTACCAAATAAAAGCGACCCCTTCAACTAACTCAACAAACCCCTGAGTGATGTCAGTTTCTGAAAATCCTCAGGCAGAGCTGATTTCTTCTAATCTTTGAATGAAATCTCGTACGCATGTTTTGCCATTGTATTTAATCAGAAGTGTACTCAAATTAATGTATTTTGTCTCTTTAATCACGATTTTTGATACCGATTTTCGGATATCTTCTATTTCCTGGTCCTCTTTTGTAATTTTTGGTATATTCTGATTAAATTTTATTGCTTGTTGTCTCATTTTTCGGATGGTTTTCTGGGGGGTTAAATTTCTGATTTTCAATTCGGCGATCAGATCTTCCTTGGAGAGACCGTTCGGGTCATGGATCTCCTTCGTATTTGATTCGTAGCTAACGGAAGACATTGTGATGATCTATTTTATGTCGCAAATAGCGGTAATCCTGAATACCTTACTTTTGAAAAATTTTAAAGCTTTTAACTATTTTATCTTAATTGTGTCCTATAAAATATAACATTTCAGAAAATATCGATCGGTGACGAGAGGGTTAATGATCTTCAGGTACCACAGTCCCGAATGTGTCAAACCGCCTAGTTTGTTTTAAAATGATTTAACTGCCCCCCGACAAAAAATAGCACTTGACATGAGACTTCATCACAGATTATTTGTTTACGCTATACAAAAAACGAAACACCCAAATAACGGTAGGTAACTCGAGACAAAACATGACATGTGGGCAGTGGGTGGCGCGCGGTGTTTGTTATTTTGGTTTATCACTATTTAGTGTTCACAAGATACATCGGCACTTTTCAGCACTATCCGTTGAACTGTTAGTTTTGCAATGTTTGGTTGACACTTTAAATCGCAACAGCACTTTACAATACGTTCGTTTATTATCCTCTTTTATGTTTATTTTATTTTATTTTAAATACATATACGGCTATACTGCCTTTTATAAATAAACATATAAGTGAGTAGAAAAGTAATATCAATAAAATAATATCAAAATAAAGTCACATTATGGAAAAATAATTTTTGAGTGCATGTTTATATTGCGTTAATTTAATAAAATAAATGTCGCCGATGTTAGCATGTTCATTCCCCATAATGTGTAATCGACTGATTGGTGAGTAATAATGTGATAATGTGTGTGTGTTATTATAGTAGAACGGTAGAGTCAGTCTATTGTTAGCGCGACCAGGGCAATGAAATCGTATTAGTTCTATTAAATCAGGGGTATCCAGGACCGAGTGAATTATTTTACATAATATTAATAGATCACAGATTTTTCTGCGATCTGATAAATTTACGAGATTAGTCCAGTTTAATAACAAATTATAGTCCACGGATTCTCTTGGAATACCTAATTTAAAATTAATGTAACTAAGGAATCTATGCTGGACTTTTTCAATCGCTTGAATATGGACATTGTAATGTGGAGCCCAAATCGTAGAGTTATATTCCAAAATGCTTTTCACTAGCGTTATGTATAAAATGCGAATAGTATCAATGTTACAAAATTGTTTGGTTATTCTAATAATAAATCCTAAAATCTTCATTGCTCTATTAATAATATTAGTTATTTGGCTAATAAATGTAAGTTTTGAGTTAAAAATAATACCTAGATCATTTATTGTTTTTACTGAGTTTAATATAATTTTGTCAAGTTTGTATATATAAATTGTCGGTTTCTTTATTTTATAAAATCTTATTATTTGACATTTACTAATGTTAAGTGCCAGTTTATTGCATATACACCAATTAAACAAGTTGTTTAAATTTTTTTGTAAAATTATGCAATCAGAAATATTTTTAATTTTTTTATATAATTTTAAATCATCAGCAAATAACAGAATATCAACATCGGAAAAAACGTCTACAATGTCATTAATAAATAAAATAAACAGTATTGGTCCTAAATGGGAGCCCTGTGGCACACCACTAGTGGCAGAAAAGGCATCCGATATTACGTCATTTAACTTTACAAACAGTTGCCTATTTGTTAAATAACTCTCTACCCATTTAAGAAAGTTCCCGGTTATACCCATACTCCTTAATTTATTTATCAATATTTTATGACAAACTTTATCGAACGCCTTACTGAAGTCAGTGTATATCGAATCTACTTGACATTTATCTGCAAAGGCATTCGCTATAAAGTTTTCATATATTAGTAGATTTGTCAGAGTTGATCTATTCTTCATGAAACCATATTGAAACCTTGTTATAATCCCATTTAATTTAAAAATATTTTTTTCAAATAGTTTTGGAATAGTTGACTGTATACACACAGGTCTATAGTTGCGTATATCGCATTTGTCACCTTTTTTTAAATATGGGTGTGATGTAACTATTTTTCCATGCAATTGGAAAATATCCCGATGACAATGACATATTAAAAATTAAATAGAGGGGATACGACAAGGCATGTATACAGTGTTTCAATAGAATTGGTGGTATTTTGCCAGGACCTGAACTTTTTTTATATCTAATTTGTTAATATGGGTTTTAATTTCATTTATATCTATGTGGATGTTAGAAATTTGTAAATTGATGTTAGATGAAAAAAAAGGAATTTCACTTTTATCAATTGTGTTATCATATACATCTTTAAAAAATGAAGCAAATAAATTAACAATAGTTTCTGCATTATTTCCATTTATGCTGTTATAATACATGCTAGCAAGTATATCTATTTCATTTCTTTTTAATGACTTTGAGTACTTCCATAAAGTGCTGATGTCGTTATTTGCAATTGAATTTTCCACATTATTTAAGTATTATTTGTAACAGTTTTTAGAAAGATCGTGACATTGGCGCCGAATTGAATTGAATTGAATATAATCTTTAATTGATTTAGAATTTTTGTATTTTTTATGTATTTTCTTCTTCAATAGAGTCAAGTCAATTAAATCTTTATTGAACCACTAAGGGAAAACATTATTTCTACATTTAATGTAAGACACACTTTTTTCTATGATATTGTGAATTATTTTATAGAATACGTTGATATTTTCGTTAATATTTTCTTGTTTTAAAAAAGTCCAATCAGTAGCATTTAAGTATTCATTAATATGATTAAAATCAGCTTTATTAAAATTGTGAAGTGATTTTTTGCACTGTAGATTTGGTATTTTATTTAGTGATACGCTAATATTTAATGGAGGATGATAATTATCTACAGGTAATATTATTTCACTTGATTTTACTACAGTTACTGAAGTATCACTTGAAAATACCAAGTCCAGTATTTTGTTATTACAATTTTCAATTTTATTTAATTGTGTTAGATTTATAAAATTTGACATGCTTATAACTTCTTTGTTTATAGTTGACAAGCCAGCGTTTTCTATACCTGTCAATTCCATAAAGTTTTGATTCCAAATGATGTTCGGAAGATTAAAATCGCTAGTTATAATTATTTTTACTTTTATATATTTTAATTGTAAAATTTCAATATCTTCAAAATGCTTAGTATACATACATACTTATATCCGATTTAGGCGGAATGTACACATTACCCAATAAAATTCTGTTTTTACCTGTATTAATCATAACAAATAATTGCTCTATTTCAACGTTTTTTGTATTTAACTGTCTGGAGACAATATTTTTCGCTACTGCAATCAGAACTCCACCACCTCTTCTTTTATTGTTTTTAATGTCATCGTTTGTAGATTGATTTCTATCCCGGCGGAAAACGTTGTATCTTGACATTCCTAGTTCTGCAGTATGAATATCCTGATGTTACCAAGTTTCTGTGAAAATCAAAACATCAAATATTGAAGTAGTTATTTCTAGTCTGAGAGTGTCCAGTTTAGTTCGAATTCCTCTGACGTTTTGATAATATAGGTAACAATGATTTAGTTTATTGTGTAGTTTTTTGGTGTATGCTGTTGAACGATTTTCGGAATAGAATGAACATATTTTATCGAGAGATTTGTTTCACCGCTATTTTTCCGTTGTTCTAATTCTATTATCAGATTCTTCATGTGATTTCGTTGAGTTATTGTCAAGTCCGGTTTTATCTTTATTCCATCGGTAATTTTAAATTTATTCCGAAGAATGTATTTTACTTGGAAAGAATCTTCAAATTCCACTTTAATTGGTCTGATGACTCCAGGTTTTTTAGCACCAAGTCTGTATATTTTTAGATTTTGTGTTGGTATGTCATCAATTTTTTTGATGGTGGATATTATTATTTTTGAGTCATTTGTCAAATTTTCTTCTTGAGACAACTCACTTTCCGGTACGTTTAGAAAGATTGCATTTTTCGATTTTTCCTTCCTTTCTTCCAATTCCATTATGGTTTCACAAAGGTCTGGAATTTTTTGAGTCGGTTGATTTTGAGACAAGTTTTTGTAATTGGCGAGTTCACCTTCCAACTTCACCATTATAGCCGCCATATGAAAAATTGAAGCCATGATGTTGTTGGACTCCGGTATTATTTTTGCAATCTGCTCTTTGTTAAATTTATTATTAGGGTTCATAATGACAGTTGTTAATTTGTCAACTGCTTCCTTTGCAATTGTGACGAAATTTATGGATTCCATATTAATTTAGATATCTGAAACTTTTCGTTAATATTTTTGAACCGCACAGTGCAACACCCCTGATTTATATTGGAATAGGTACTGCACAGGTAAGGTTTAATATAGGTACCTGCCGCAGAGTTCACACTGTATTATTGGCACATTTATGATTAATTTCGTCTTTTGCTTTAAGCAATATTCAAGAATATAATTTTAATAATAAAACTGAAAATTCTCACCGTAATAGGTAGTATGTTTACGTAATTTTAAATAGCACTTTCTTTAACTTATACTGGTAACTGTTTTATAAACATTATAAACACTATTTAATAATATTATTATGAAGAGGTTAAGGGATACGTGTACTCACTTTGACAGTTGTTGTTGTTGTAATGTAATGTAATAGTAATGTCCACTTCACTTTTTAGTTTAACCGGCGATATTGATTGTCCACTTTGTACAACTCACTTTCTTTGTTTCTTAGGAACCTCTTCCTAACTAACTCGTCTCTCTCCTGTCTCCCTATATACTGTCCTAGTTCCTCTGCGGGGACCTGTCGCCCTCTCCCCGCGTCGCCCTACCCCGCACCACTCACTTCTTTCTTTAAAACCACCGTCTGTCAACACTTGTCTTTGGGCGCACACCGCGGGAACACTCTCAGTTTATAACTCAAATTTATTTGTGACGAAATTTGATTCGTCACACTCTCCTGCCTTTACACTGTACAGACAGGGGAGTTCTTGTGAGGTGTCATATAAAAAAGAAAAAAAAAAAAGGACTTGACTCGATTTTCATATAGTCGTACGTTTCATATAGTTTACATCGTACGTCGTGCAAGCAGGATAAAAAGAGTTTATTTAACGCAAAGAAGGGCCCCATGGGCCTTTGTTATCCAGCGGCACATTTAATTAACATTCAATCTCCCCGGGCGTGGATATATAATTCAACAACCGTGCCGATATTTTATATATGCACGAGATTTGGCAAATGTATGATTACGTGTTAGTTTTGCAATCATATTGTGTGTTTTTATGCCTTTCTCTAAAATTAAAGGTAGATCTAAGCTTTACTCTCTATGATTTACAGGTAGAAAAAAACAATGTTTACAGTTTAATATATCTAATGAACGGGCGCAAACCAATTATTAAACTCAGTACTCTAAAGCATAACTTGTGAAAAGTGTTTTATTCGATAATATTGAAAATAACGCCATCTATCGACATGAAGTTTCTAAATATATTTTGAGAATACCTTTGAGGTTAAACGCAATGCTCGTTATTTTATTCGTATTCATAGATGGCGTTACTTTATTTAATTTATTAAAATATGCTTTTCAAAGTATTTCTCTACAATATTTAGAAAAAATATTAGCTCGCTTTTTTTTAGTTGGCACTTAACTATTTAAAAGAAAAAAACTTCAGTGACATCTGTCGACAAAATCTGATAATTAATGACAGTGTACAAAGTGAAGATTTTGTTGATTACTAGACCAAAACAAATACTTAATATTTTAGGAGTAACCCCACCACCGGCTTCATCCTCAAGAACGGAGATGTTGAGAGCTTGAGCGAATCCAACTTTTCCAAGAGTAAGGCAACCAAGATCATCTCCCACGGATGGAAAAGTGACGCAAACAGCAATGTCAACAAGAACCTCAGGGATGGTAATAATAACTAACATATCTTATGCTTAAAACACGGTTTCAAATGTTACTTCTGCTCATGAAATATATTTTGCTAAACAATAACTAAAACCCTTCAGATAAACTTTGTGGCAGATTGATTAATGTTATTGACAATAGCTGAATGATGCACTTGAAGAAAGTATACAAACATATGATTCGAGAAAATAAATGTGTCTTATATGTGAACAATTTGATGATGTCGAATATACGTTATTGCGGTGCTTTACGTATGAACAACAGAGAGTGATAATATTGATGACTGAATGATGATGAATTTAATTTTCTTCAACTGAACTTCATGGAGTCACGGACACCGACGTTCCGGACGTCTGAAAAATTACTAATTTTCTAAAATTAATTTAGCTTTCCTCGCCGCCATGGACGTCAACGTCATCTGCGTCGACTGGGGAAAGGGAGCCAATGGACTGTACGGTACCGCCGTGGACAACGTGCCCCTCGTTTCTACCTGGGAGGCTAACTTGGTCGACTGGCTCATCAGCCAGGGCACCCCCGTGAGCAGCTTCCACATCATGGGACACAGTCTGGGAGGACACATCGCCGGACAAACCGCCAGGAAGGTGACCAGGGGAACCATTCCTTACTTGACCGGTTAGATATTATAATTTTTAACCAGTGCTTATATTATTTTGTAATAAAACTATTGGTCAGACGTGAACAAGATTTGCAATTGAGAATGGTTTCCAAAGTTACCAAAAAGAGCAATTAATCGTCTGGAATTGTTCCCGGCTGTTACGGATATCTATGGTTGAATTTTATCCTGTGAGTGACTACGATCTTCGAAACGAATTAGTTTCAGAAGTGATCTAATAAGCTTGATAAAGACAAGGTCTCTAATTAGAAGAAAATCTTTAGTAGGTAAAACCCCTCCGACTTTTCGCGAACTTGAAGCTAAAATGTCTTTACCGAAATGTCAATTTCACGAAAACGTTGTGTTATTACCGCCTCACAATCAAAGCTCTATAAATGAAACATTACTGAACGGAGCCGAATAGTAAAAACTGTTTTAGAAAGGTTACAAAATAGGCTTTCAAATTGTTGTATCATAAATAAATATTAACATTTGTAAATATTTAAATTTAGAATGGAAACATGAAAAAATTGTAAAAATGACTCACCTGTAATGTTTTATGTAAAAACGATACTAAAATCACGGATAATGTAAAAAAAAATACTTATTTCATCGTACAAATGTACAATAAACAATTCTGTCACTTCACTTTTTGACCATTTCATACAAAATATATTTTTAAAAAAATAATTAAAACTGGGATATGTGGGAGGCGGGTTTTACGATTTGGCGGGTAAAATTTGCTTCCACTGAGTAGGTCTTTTTACGGGTTTCTATGGATAACTTTGAATAGCGATGTGAAGCTTCATTCAATACGAATATTCTGCTTTTTGTTTTAGGGATGTCACTAGAAGAATAACGGAGTTATGACGATTTTTGTGGAAACACACGCGTTGACGTGTAAACACGCTTATTGTACTTGACTGCTATCGTTATTTTATCGTGTATATCTGCTTATGTTGCTGACCGGTTAAGTAATATCGCAAGAACGTGTATTGATTTATGGAATCCTTATAGTTTTAACACCACTGTAAACTATCGGTTCACATAATTTGACTGCTAATCATTGATTTATTAAAAAAATACTCTCCATGTATGTTTGTTAATATAATAATACGAAAAAAATGTTTCTTCTGCAATTTGAAAATATATTTATAATAATACTCCAGGTTTCAATTAGATGTAGAGCAACAAAATTAATGTGAGTATCCACATTTTATCCATTGTAGAAGAAAAAAGTAATGTAAATTTCCCACGAAATTTATATTACTTTCCGTTTTGTGGGAAATTAATGTAAATTTCCCACGAAACGTAGTTCTTACTTTTAAAACTGCACTTAACACATGTGTGCGCAAAGCCATCGATAATATGGTTCCAATTAAATGCCTTAATTTTAGCCTATTTATGATGAAGCGGCTTAGTTTTTTAAATTAATTTATTATTTAATTATTAATGTTTGTAGCTTTCGACCCCGCCAGTCCCTCATGGGGCTCTGGAACCGACCGCATCCGCCCAAGTGACGCGGCCTACACGGAGGTGATCCACACCGACGCCGGCCTCCTTGGCCTTAAGGAGCCCGTAGGCCACAACGACTTCTACCCTAACGGAGGCTCCAGCATGCCCGGCTGCCTGCTCGTCGACATATCCTGCTCCCACGGCCGCTCCTACGAGTACTTCGCCTCTTCTCTCGACAACACCTTCTTCCAGGCCAACGAGTGCGCCAATGTTGACGAGGCCCTCAACAACAAGTGCTCCAACATCGGCAAGTCCTACATGGGAGGCTCCAAGGTTAAGGCCATGTAAGTACACTGATGTTATTCAATATTATATATATACGATTACATGCAATAAAATGTGAATAAATAATTTGTCTGACAAGAGTTATATGACTCTTGACAATCTGTTAACTATACTTATTTGAAATTTTTTCCATAAATTGACAACTTCTACTAACATGAAAATTTTGTGAAAATTGACAATTTGCACTTACTCAAAAAATTTACATTTTTCCAAAAATTAAAGTTCTTTTGCTGTATGTTATGGACGCATCATTATAAAATTACTTAATATTGTACTCCAATTTCTCTCAAAGATCACGTACGCATAGATATTAATTCTGGTGTTACATAATAAAACGTTAAGATTAACCCAAAAATAAATAGGTAACATATGGAGAAGTTAGGAGGCAGCCAAGGTTAATATTTTTTAACGTGCCCCGTGAACTATCGGATGAGAAAATTTTAGAGAATGCCCTCTCTGGAATCTCTGAAGGTGACAACTTTAAAGAGTGTGCATCCAAGTGCAAACTTAGTCATATGGCTGAAGCTCGAACCGGACCGTCTTGCCACAGAGTGTACTCGGTGCCCGCTAACATTCGTCATGCATTGGTGCAACAAGGTCGTGTATTCGTGGACTGGACCGTTTGCGGTGTGCGTGACTTTGTAGGACTTACAGTGTGTCTGAACTGTCAAATGGTTGGACATTCTCACAAGTACTGCAAAGATACAAAGAGTTGCTCTCACTGCGGTGTAGAAGGACACGCGCGCGAGGCCTGCCCCGCTGCTGCTGCAGCACCCAGTTGCGCTACATGCGCACGTTTCGGAAAGCCTGCAGCTTCCCGGGCCCACCCCACTGGAGATAAGGACTGCCCGGCGTACAAAGCGGCTTTATTGAAGGATCTCTCCACCATCGACTATGGCGTTTAATCATACGGAAAAAGATGGCGAGGCAGTTGCTGTTGATGCATTAAATATATTATATCAAAATGTGAGGGGTATTCGAACAAAGACCGTAAGTGTGCGCAATGAAATTTTAATCAATAATTATGACATTATTTGTTTTTCTGAAACATGGCTGAACTCAACAGTGTTTAGTGAAGAACTGTTTGATGACAGATATATAGTATTTAGGAGAGATCGTGAGTCAACCAAATCTGCGTCTAAAGAAAGTGGCGGAGTTCTAGCCGCCGTTTCTAAAAAACTTCTTGTGTCCAGAAAAATGGAATGGGAGAGTGACAATGAAGATTTGTGGCTTGTAATTAAGTCTCTTTCCAACTCTTATTTGCATCCTCTATATTTTTCCTAGTGTAACTGTAGATAATTATTGTAATCAGATTGAAAAATTACAAGATCTGTATTTAAAGTATTCAATTTCCAATTCACAGTTTATTATTATTGGTGATTTCAATTTTCCCGAAATAAAATGGTTACCTGACAATTCACTTAAAAATAATGTTCTTTCACCTTCTAATTATAAAATCATGAAAGCACACAGTCTTGTCAACCTTTCATCAATTTGCAACTTGTATCAATTCAATAATGTACTAAATACAAATGAAAATTTATTGGATCTTGTTTTCTCTGATAAAGTTAACATAGATATACATATAGCACCAGGCTTAACCAAATTGGATCAATATCACCCTTCATTTGAAATAATGGTGTAACAAAATAAAGATCAATTTTTAGAAATCAATAGAAGTGACTCAAAATATAACTTCAGGAAGGGAAACTTTCATGAATGTCGACAGGATTTATTATCTGTTAATTGGATAACTCTTTTTAAAAATGAAAATGTGAATAGTATGGTGATCTTGTTCTATGAAAAATTATGGGAAATAATTGACAAACACTTTAAAAAATATATTACTAAAACAAAAAATCAATATCCTATCTGGTTTAATCAGCAATTGATTGCTCTTCTTAAGAAAAAAAAACAACATTAGACTTAAGGTAAAAAAAACATGGTAACGAGTCAGATTATAGAGAATTTTCTTATTTAAGGAAAGTTACAAAAAAAATACAAAGCGAATGTTATAAATCATACATCAACTCTGTCGAAAGTGGTCTGCAAGGTAACATAAAGGTGTTCTGGTAAAACCAATTGTATTCCTAAAGTAATGCATCTTGACGATATTTCCGCAAATGACGGTGAACACATAGCAAACATATTTTCTAAATATTTTTCATCTGTTTATACCAATTCGGAATCATCCACTAATGGTTCAATGCCAAACATAACTGAACGCAATCAAAGCAATTTGGGTAAAATACATATTGGTGAAGATGAAATAAAATGTTTTTTGAGTAAAATAGATTCCAACAAGGGTCCAGGCCCAGATAATATTCCTCCTTTCTTTGTCAGTTGCTTTGCAGACTATTTATGACTACCGCTTTTTATAATTTTTAATGCATCCCTAACCACGGGAACTTTTCCTGATCTGTAGAAAAAAGCACATGTGGTACCAGTATTAAAATCGGGAGACCAATCTTTAGTAAAAAATTATAGACCAATCAGTATATTATCCTGTTTTGCTAAGGTTTATGAATCTCGATATATAAAAATATTTTTTCGCATTTTAAGCCCCTTCTCTGCACTAGGCAACATGGGTTTGTTCCTCAAAGATCTATTAACTCAAATCTTTTGGAATTTTGTAATTATGTATGTAATTCTTTTAATGAAAGATTACAAGTAGATGCAATTTATACTGATTTCCAAAAAGCTTTTGATAAAGTTAATTACTCCATCTTATTAAAAAAACTTGAACAAATAGGAATACATGGAGATCTACTTCGCTGGGTGAAATCATATTTGTATAACAGAACTCAATTAGTTCTTATTAATGGATACAAATCATCCCCTATAATTGTATCTTCCGGTGTACCACAGGGTTCAAATCTTGGCCCCCTGCTCTTTCTTATATTCATAAATGACCTTGGCTCGAAATTAAATTGTGATTATGCTTTTTTCGCCGATGATCTTAGAATTTTTCGTAAAATCAAGTCTGTTTCCGATGATCAACTGCTTCAAAACGACCTCCACACACTTAATAACTGGTGTGCTGTCAATGATATGCACTTAAATGTTGAAAAATGTTACATTTTAAACTTCACTAGAAATAGAATTATAAAGGATTTTTCTTATGTTATTAATAATATTATTCTCAAAAAAGTATCTTCAATAAGAGATCTAGGAATCACTCTTGATTCTAATTTCATATTTGATGTACATATTAACGACATTAAGTGCAAATCATTAAAAATGATGGGATTTATTCACAGAATATGTAAACCTTTCCAAGATCCTCAATCAATTCTAACTCTTTACAATGCCTTAATTAGAAGTAAACTTGAATATGGAAGCTCTATTTGGAATCCACATTACTGCAAATATGAAAACATTGTAGAATCCATTAAAAAAAAATGCTAAGAATGTTATCCTTCAAATGTGGATTACATGACCATCTTAGATCATATGACGTACGTCGTGATCACTTCAAGATTGATACACTGTAATGATACGCCCTTTCTACTTCAAACTTTTTCCTTCTCTTCTTTCTACGATAAATTTTCTTTAAGTCCCATAGGTAACTTTTCCATAAGGCTTTGGTTATGTATATATCCGGGGTAGGAAGGTTCTCCCTGCCGTCTTTCAAGCCCTTGCCTCTCTCTTTATTACACACCCCTTCAAGTGTGTACATCCTAGTTTGTCTACGTGACGTACGACCTTGAACGTACTCATTTCACGTGACGGTTCAGTATAAAAAGGCTTCACCGAACGTTGTGTTGGGTTTTTGTTTCTCGGTTTAGAAACCTAGTTATCTATGTATGTGTGGTATCCCTCGGTTCTTTTGAGATAGAGTGAGTTGAATCCATTACCGCTGTGTTTTAAAATCATTTCATAAACCTTATCTTCTAAGTCGCCTGCTCCCCAACTAACTACGTGATTCTACCTGTCATATGGTTATGTGAGTATAATAAAGTGTTAGATTTTATGTGTGTGATAAACATACGATAAATTTATGGTGTTAGTTGTCGGCGCCATCCATGTATATATTTTAGGAGGGGAAGGAGAGGAAAGAAAATGAATTTGATCAAGCTAAGATTGACTCCTCCTCTTTACCAAACAAAACCGATGGATGATAATTTGAGCAAGGCGATCGATATCTGCGTGTCTGGATATCGCAACCGGCCGGGTCTCCCCTTGTTCCAAATCGGCAACCGTCACGCCAGAATAAAGAAAACCAGGTCTCATCACCAATTTCAGAATTGCCCCAATCTCATACACCTCCAGGAAAAACTACTTTACTGAGTGTAGAAGGGGAAAACCATGACATCCCTTGTCACGAATCTAGTCGCGAAAATGTGACACGTAAGGTCCTAAGTTACGTGCCACCTCTAGAAAACGTTGTAACTCCCTCGTCGTCGGGGATTTACATCCCTTTCTAGGTCAATAACATAGATAACACACGACGATCTTGTCGGCATTTAGCCTGCCTTTAGCGATAGGTTGTGTGCCTACCCATTCAGCCAATTATCATGTGAGATATATGTAAGGTCTACTCGAAATGCCAAATTTAGGATGAGGACTGTCTGTATTTTAATATTTGGTTCCAGTATTTATTTTATGAGGTTACTAGCACCCTCGTGTATTAGGTATGGGTAACTTCTACTGAATACCTATCCCTTCAAGTAGGTATAAACGGATAATTGGTTTGATTTTTGCATTTAATTTAAAGAGGCTGCCTACCTCTCGAAAGGTACCTGTTGAGAAAAGTTGTTCGGTTGGTAGTTTTATTTCGGAGATTACCATCTCCCTCTTTTGCCTCTAGATTTATTTTTGTGCATCCCAATTCGTAACTTAGAAAGTCAAACAATAGATGAAAAGTATTAAATTAGAAAGTCAAAAAAACAGAAGAAAAGTTTTCATTTTGTTCCGTCTGGTTGCATCCGAACGCTTTCTATTCGGGCGGTCATACGCTAGCAAAACTTCCCTTTTGACTGACTGTACCTGCGCCTTGTCCTATATATGAAAGGGTCATTGGCCCGTCTCCCCTTTTCAGCTGATAGATAGTCTGATTGACACATTCCCTTTCTGAAACATTATTTGGGCTACAGGTGTCGTAAACTTAGTTCCTGTACCTCGGTTGTATCCGTCTTTTAAAAAGGTCCTCTGAAATTTAATAAATAATATAAAAACTCACCCAGTTAGTCATCTCTCATTCTAAGCGTGAAGCTTACCTGGTTACACTATATAGCTAAATCACTTTAATTTTCGATCTCTCCCCTATCGGCTTCTTTCCTTATTTCAGCGAAATCCTTGCAACTTGTTCAAGGTTGGTCCCCTCCCTACGCTTATAAAAGGGTAATTAAATAATTCTGTAAATACAATTGTACCTTCCTAATCTCTGTTGGGATTCGAACCCGAGTTTATAATTTGTTTGATCCTCTGGTTTTCGGTCTCCGTGGATAGATCTCGCCAAATCAATTCCTCCCTAGACCGATTAAAAACTTGCTGCCTTTATATACGTTCACTTTGTTTTAAGACGCAATCATTATTATTATTATTTTCATGTTTTTAAGACAAGTAATTTAGTTTGAACTACACATTTACGAAATCACGTTTAATTTAACACATTTTATATTATAATCGCGATCGCCCAACCCTTAGCGCCCCTGGGGTGATTTTTCACAAAACGGCGCTCTACAAATTATCCAATTGTTATTATTGTCATTACTATTAATTGTTTTCTCACTGAGTCCAACCACCTTCACTTTACACAACCACCGGTTCAATAATATTTCACTTTAATTCAATATACAACAAAGCTTTCTAACACTATTTGAATTCACTAATCAACTGTAATTTCACACAACACTTCTGATTTGTATTCATTTCTTGGAGCTGCCAACGTACCCACGTTCAAGAACTGACTGCCATGCGATCTCTTTCTTCCTTCCCGTGGGACATATGCACTTCAAGCCCGCCTGTCATAAATCTTATCTGTTAGCTGCCATAAAAAAATTTTTTGGAGCACGTTCGTTTATTATTTATCGTTTATTTATGTGGATATTCAAAACATCACAACACTTAAAACTAGAAGGCAATTGACTGATCTCATATGTTTACATAAAATTATTCACGGTCAACTTGATACTACATTATGTCTTAGCAATATTAAAATAAATGTCCCCAATTCGCATTGTTTAAGACGCCATAATATTTTTCACCTGAATACATTTATAAATAATATCGCCTATTTTAGCCCTCTGACCCAGATGTGTCGACTGTATAACAAGATAGAGTGTGCTGAAATAGATATTTTCGTCGATAATTTGTACTGATTCAGAAAAAAAGTTCTGGCGCTATTAAAAAATATTAGCTAATTCATTGTGTCAATTTTCTCTCTATGCATAGCTCTCGTATTTCGTATGCCTCTTACCACTTGTAATAATGTATAATGTAATGTGTTACTTGAGCGAGCTTGTATATGATTGTGTATTTTATTTTTATTTTTTGATGTTTTTGTTTTCTAATTGTATGTATCTGTATTTAATTTTTTATATCTTTATTTAATTGTAGATTTTTGTAATTGTACAATAACTGAGTTTTTATAAGTGGATTGTTCTCACGTAAGTGTGATCATCTGTAAAACCCAGTATAAATAAATGAATATTTGTTTTAAACATACAACATCATAATGCTAAGCAGCTGTCATAAATTATACTTTAGGTATAATAATTTGACGTTTGTTTTATTTTCCAGCAAGGGAATCTACCACTTGACCACCTCCGCCAACAAACCCTACTACCTGAACTGAAAAACTTCCCCATAATAGATACTATAACTTAATCAGTTTTAGTTTGTACTCGTATTCTGTAATGCATATTAAATGTATATATTTCCTTTAAAATTTGGTTCATTTTCCAGAAAAGATCGTGATTTGTTATTATTTTAAGATAATATTTGAATATAAAGTAATATTGATGTATAATAAATACCCTTATATAATACACTTATTTTTTCAACTAACTTAATTTTAATTTACATGAATACAACTTCTTTTGAAAGTAAAAAAAATAAATAATTCTTACCTAAGTAACACACTATAAACTAGGAAATTTACAATTTGCCTAATAATGAACACGTTTTACTTTTGATCGATAGAATTTCCACATATGCGTATAAACACGTGGGCCGAACTTCTAAGCTGAACCACGACATAGGAAAAGAACGGAGTACTTATTACGATATAATTCGTGCCACGGCTCGAGCGTTTTTCTCATATTTATAAGCAGCAATATCGGACAGAAAGTTTCTCCTGAAAAGGTGTGGAATATTAAAAAAAATAAATTATTCACTAGAGGTTCTCAATATAATTATAGGATTATCGTGATTATTTTTTGGTTGGATTTTGTTGCGCTTCTCCCTTCTTTAGTCGAGGTTTCGAGAGCGTTCCAGTGTCAATCAACAGGGCAGATACGGTACCCTAGTGATGGACACTGAAACGGTGGCTATAAGAAGGAGAAGGCGTCACACGGCATAGTAACCGGAAAATTAATGACAATAATGCTTTTGGCCGCGTATATCCAAAATCATGTCTAACTGTAGGATATTGTATTTTTGTAGCAAGTGCTTTCAATTTTTTTTGGAAAATAACAAAAATAATAATTAAGTAATGTTATAGCAGTTCTATCTATTCCCGCTACAGATGTATAATATCGGTCAGTTCCTGCCACTGATTTACGGCTGTCATGCCGTATGGCAACTTCAAGGAGAGCTCGACACTGCATTGCGCACTCATCAACGCCACCGTTTTCAGTATTTCACGAGCTGGCAGCTGGGGACGTTGCGACTGGAGGAAGACTCGAGCCACCACGCGGGTCGACATATTTTTACGAGCTACCATGACGCCGTAGTTAGATATTCTACCTTGGTCATCCATCTCTCTACTTAATAAATAAAAATAAATAAATTTAGCAATGCTGATTGCACTGCTTGGCGCCCTTTACGTTTAATCAGGTCAGTTAATTTAAATGTTTCCACCTTATTGTCAACTTCTCAATGTAATCTTAAATTCCACCGTTGCATTTCAATCCTTCGGATGATGCACACCCCTGAGATATTAAACTAATGATATAAAGAGTTCTCATGTTACCTAAAGTTGTAGGAATAAATATTATTTTGGAATCGTTTTCCCCTTTCTTTTTATTCTTACACACTTTGTTACCTCATGGCTTGTGAATGGCGGCCCACTCTCGGCTGCTTTAGAGAAATTATTTGGAAAAGATCTCCTCTTTTGTAAGTATTGTTTAGCATTTTAACAAAACATGCTATAATGGCGACAACGTGGCTTATCTACTCCATATTGTTCCGTTATAATGGCGCTCCAACGTGACCGTCCCGGTTGGTAATTAGTAAAGTTTTTCGATCATGTTTGCATTGAGGGTTGACTTTAATTTTTTGTGTGTGACATTATTAGCTGGCTTGATTAATGATTTATTTTATGTCGACTCGCGTGGTCTTTCTGGTTTGCAACGTCCCTGGCTCTTTCTTTAAAAATTTTTAAAATTACTTTATTTTTTAATTTAATTTTCATCATATAATTAATTGTTAATATTAAATTCTTTGCTCGTGGGTACTCCGGGATTCGGATAGCGGATCTCGTTATTTATTTTATATTGTTATTTGTGTCTTATATTGTTTCACCTTGATAAAATTTCATTCAGATTGGTTCTCCGTCCACGGACGTGACTAACAGCTTCACTATGTTTCCTTTTGAGTTTCTAGGTATTCAGGTACACCTATTTCCGATGCGTTAGACGAGACGCAGTTTTATATTACACCGATGCTAAATGGGTAAAAATTTTATGTCGAGGGCCGTTCTATATTTTTGCCGCGCGCTACATTTTGCGGCATAATAATAATTTTTGCTTCCGTCGCGAGGTAAGTGACATTATGTTCGCTACTATTATTATTTTGTATTCATGACTCATCATTTTGCATACAAGATGCGTCGTAATTATATTCAGCTGATTCTTTTCAGTTTCACTACTTTTATGCGAGGATTTGATTGCGTATATTAAAAAAAAAAAAAATTGTTAAATTTAAAGTAATTTAATCATATGCGGAGTTTTTTGATTTGGGAGATTTTTCCTTTTTTGGTCGTAATAATATGATTTGACGGAAGGTTTGTTGTAATTCCGTTTTGATCACTTTGACTGACGGGTTATTGTGACCATAATGGAATTACTGACGTGTTTCGACACTATTAATAAATTATTTTTTTGAAATATTCATTTTGGAAAGGGAATTTTCCTATCATTTTTTAAATTTTGATTTTTTATGTTGTGTTTTAATTACCATCTCTTTAAGAGGATATATTGAAATTATTCACACGTTTGGTATAATCTTTAAAAATATTTTTTTTGAAAATCTCTCCAAATTAAATTCTTCTATTTTCAAGTTAATCAAATGTTACAAACATAGTTAACCTCGTAATAATTTCACATAAATTTAAATGTTACATTTTTCGTCTTTTGTGTCCAACTCTTTTGGAGGATTTATTTGGCACATTTGCTCGGAATTGGTATGTTAATTTTGTTACAAAATGTCACAAAATATTTAACTTCGTAATAACTTCATAAAAATTTAAATATTACATTTTTCGTCGATGGTTGTCCAACTCTTTTGGAGGATTTATTTGGGAACATTTGTGTGTTAATTTTGTCACAAAATGTCACAAAATTTTTAACTTCGTAATAATTTTTTAAAAATTTTAATGTTGCATCTTACCATCATAATAATAATAAATCCAAATTTATTAAATTAATTTTACGATGTTTGCTGTTGTTTCAAATAATAATTATCCGCGGTAGAAATTTTTTTTTCTGATCAAAATTTAGTGTTCAAATTTTGAGTGTTGATCAATCACATGGTTGACTGCAATGTTGTATTTCATTGTATTGTCACGGGTTTTGTAATCCATCTTGTAATGAGGGATCATTGTATTCTTTTCGCGACTGAACTGCGACTTTATAATAATTTATTTTAACTGCGCAATAGTAAATTTTTTCAATAAATTTCTGGTTTTATATTTTGAAGTGAATAATAATAAATTATATTTATTTTTCGGAATAACTTTATTGAGTAAAACCTCAAATTGTAATATTTAAATATTGAAGACAATATTAGTGATTTCTAAACGAAAATCTGAAACAGAAAAATCAGAAAAGGAAACGGGTCCCAGATGTGACCGTTTCCTTTTTCTGATTTTTCTGTTTCAGATTTTCGTTTAGAAATCACTAATATTGTCTTCAATATTTAAATATTACAATTTGAGGTTTTACTCAATAAAGTTATTCCGAAAAATAAATATTCATTCTAGACTTGCAGAAAAGTCAACAGATGTCGCACATTAAATAAAAAAATAAGATAGGTTTATCTAAAAGACGCTGTCTGGATTGCATTTAGTTCGGGTTGAATCTTGCGATCATACATAAAGATAGTTGCCAATAAAAATGTGCGGTGAAAAAATGAAGACAATGTTAGTAGTTCTTATTCGAAGTATGATACAGTTAAAAGTGACCGAGGAGAATAGGGTCCCATTAGCGCAGTTGGTAGAGCACTGTCCCGGAAAGACAGGGGTCCTGGGTTCGTGTCCCAGATGTGACCGTTTCCTTTTCTGATTTTTCTGTTTCAGATTTTCGTTTAGAAATCACTAATATTGTCTTCAATATTTAAATAAATTATATACTTACATTTATTTTGATATTCTTCTTGGAATTAGTTTTCCTAATTACAATATAATAATTAATTTATAATTATTTTTCATAAAATACTTTTGGAATTTCAATTTCGCATTTAAATTTTTTTTTATTAATTTCTCGATTTTGACTTTTAAATTTTTCAATTTTCAGTAGTGTTTAATTGGTGAGTTTTGCTTTCTATCTCACTTTGAGGATTTATTAGATCTCAATTCACGCCTTTTGAATGTTATGGTACTTTGAAATTTTTATTAATCAATAAATTTAAATTCTTTTCACATGATTAATTACAACTTCGCTTAAGGGGATCTCATGGTTACTGAAAATTTTCGCTTTTTCATAATTATTATGTTTATTATGGCACTTACCACCAATGAGGAATGATTTGGAACACTGATTAATCCACTTTCAAAGAGAGACGTACTCAGTATTGACTAATAATAAATAAGGTTACTGGGATAATAATGAGGCTGTATTGTCCCAAAAGCCCACCTCCACCCTCTCTTCATGAAATACAGGGATGGACAATGGTACTTTGGAGGGTGTTTGAATGTATCGCCATTTTAAGTGAATTGTAGGCTGGATGATTATGCGGTTCTCCAATCCGCATCTAAGGTTGCGTGGTTACTCTCGTTGTGTAAAATCAGAATTCGAATATTTTAAATTGAGTTTTATTTTTACAAACTCACGTTACAATAATTTATGAACAAAAGTAGAGCGCATACGTTATAGGAGATTTAGGGAAACTGGCGGCTGAGACCACTTGAGAGAGAATGAATTATTTTCCGCGCGAGGTGACAATGATACCAGTCGCACGTGAGTGTAGGGAAGAGTAAACATAACTCTCATTTTCGGGAGATGTACACTCCCTATAAGTTACCTTACAGTACTTTATCACCGAGGACAAGCAGGAAAAGCTGCCGATTATTGACAGGCCTCATGGTTTACTGCCTCCACTGATGTCTTCTACCTGTACACCAGGAGGGCGATTCTCGTTTTTTTAGCCTTAATCTAAATGATAGCATTCGTCAACGACTGCTATCGTTTGCGAAAGATAGCAGTCCGTCGCTTGTAACATCTTTTCTCAACTATTAAGCGATTCCTGATCTTCTGATATCCTTACAAGTTGGATTTTGGAGAGACCTAGTAAAAAATCCTAAAGAAGCGTGGTTAAGAGCATCTACGAAATTGTTAACAGATTTTTGAAAACACAAATCGGTGAAATATAATTAAGTGACGCAAGGTTTCTAGCTAAAACTTAAAAAAACAATTACTTTATATTATAATTCATTTTAATAACTGCTTATTTTATTTATGAATGACATAAATAAGCCATTTATCGAAGATTTACGTTTTGTGAAAAGGTACATACCTCGCTGGATAGTAATGACTTTGTTACAGATTCACCACTTCTAAAGTGACGTTTGCTGTCGAACTAAAGCCGCCAAAAGCCGCTTACTGTCACCCAAGTTGATTTATGTTGTCACCGTTTTCGTGTTCGTTTGCTAATAAACTTGACAAAATTGTTTAAAATGAGGTAAGCAAATGCTATATGTTGTAAGTAAAAGCATGATATCATTTAGATGATTTTCACCCCAGACTGAAACGGAATTAACAACGTATTATGTCTGTGTACAATTGAACGATTGCATTTTTAGGTTACCTTTCGAATATCATAATATTTTTTACTAAAACGAAGTAAAAAGTGAGACAGCTATTTTATTATTATCTTTCGTGTACATCATTGTGTTTGAAACCTACGAATAGTGTGTAATAGTTACATGTCATCAATTGTCGTAAAATTCAATTTCAGTGTGCTGCAACAAAGTGGCACGGTCAAGACAATTCGATAAATGCTGCTGGCGGATCCATGATAGCCGAGCCAATCTTTTAAAATGGAGACGACATTTAAAACCTAGGAGATTAATTAAATAATGCTGATCCACACAAGACTATAATCCAATGGCAAAAAGTAAGTTTATTTATCCACTTTGAATAGTGCCTGTTTGACAATGTGTAGTGCGATTGATTTATGTTCTGTAATGAAATATTCGTTTCAGGTGTGGACCACATTCAAATCTATGTAACGGTGTAAAATGTAAAGTAGGAACATTCCAATGTTTACAAAAACGGTAGAGCAAAGATCTCATGATTGTGGGGATAATTCTCTGTCAAGTAAGGAGGAAAATCAGAAATAATAAGAGTAAATACTTAATAGAAATTATATTGAAAACATCAAAAGTTACAACAAAGGAGTACAAATAATAACCATGTAACAATAGAAATAAAGTAGGCACATACCAGATGGACTCCTGAACCAAACTAAACTAACTTTATGTGGTCGAGAAACGAAGGAATAACAACGGGTGGCGAACGAAAACTTGTCTCCGGTAACGGGGAACGGACCCGTGACGGAAGCTAGGACATCCTTCTCTTAATGGAGACGGGAAGGCGCAAGTCCTTCAACGCGCGCCAATAGGAGCATCAAGTCCGCAGCACGTGGAAAGCAACCAGACTCGTCTTAAGGAGCCAGGACATCCTTCTCTTAGTGGAAACGGGAGGACGCAACTCCTTCAACGTGCGCCTGCAGGATCATCAAGTCTGCAGCACGTGGCGACCAACCAGACTCGTCTTACAGACTTCGGGAACAGCAATCCGTTCCTTCGCGATGCGGGGATAAACAGCCATAAACTTCTGGTCACAGCTAGGACCAATCTATTTGCGGTTTCACTTCCGAAACACGAGTACTACACACATGACCACCGGCCAACACTGGATAAAAAGCGGGATTCCATAATCACTAAAATAATAATCAACACGAACTATTCGTGAAAGGTAAAACACCCCGCGCCCTTTTTAAAAGAAAAGCATGACTTCTATTCACATGATTAACTGAGATTAAAGAACACCTTAAATGGCGAGTGACAAGATCCGCGAGCAGCTGCCCAAAAGACTGATCGGGGAGGAAGTGACCAAAAACAAACCTGTGCTTCCTTCCTTAAAAATATTGCCAAAGTTAAAAAAAAAGTCACCATAGACAAAAAAACACCATAGACAAAATAAACCCAATTAAGCAAGAACTAACCTTCTCACAAAATATTTATGTGACATCTAACATGAGGACCAAGGTTACCAAAATGCTGAGACACCACCTGCACACTGGTAACACCTCGGTGAGAATAATTCTCACTGAGTTAGAAGAAAAAATAGTCGGTCTCATTGGCAGAGTGTCAATTGAAGGACTAGATGTGCCCAAAGTCCTTCCCAATGACGATGTACGTAGTTTATTTATGTTGTATGGCGCTATATCATGTTTAACAAGTACACGACTGATATTGTGTGTCGAAATGCATAGCGGTTAAACACAAGATACCTTTGGCAGAGAGGATATGCCGAGTCAAAATACCTGATATATGTATACACAAATTTATTTGTTAGTTTATATAATATGTTTTACTAAATAATCGAATTTCATAAGATACAATTTGATATGTTTATTTATTTCATGGAGATCTCTTCTTGCACGTGAATGTCGCTGATGAGCTTCCTGTACTTGTAGAGATGCTAGAGGTAGAGATGCAGTGTTGGGTGAATACCCCGTGACAAGCCCACAGTAGACAGACCTCCCCCTCCCCAAGCCAACCCAGAGGCCAAGGAGAAGACCTTGATTCGTAGCAGGTAATTCTTTATACAAATAAAGTAGCTTCACGTCCATTTAATCTAAGTTCGCAGGAAAACCAAGCATGATCGTATACATGAAGTAAATAAAACCATAAATAGTTTTATTTATTTATATGCATTTAAATTATATTTTATAATGTTCGTAAGATCAATTAAAAATTATTAGAGATATCAATTTAATAGTTATTAAATTTTTCAGACCGAAACGAGAGCAGAGCTGATGAGAAGCTAATGGATCAGCAGAACGGCGCTATGTTGGTGAAGAAAACTGGTTCATCGATTCTGCTTATCCTGCGTGGATTATGCTACACGACATATGAATTTATAATTCGGGTTGATCGTGCAGACTCATACACATATTATTTTTGTTTTTAAATCGAATATAATATATCAATATCTTTGAACTAAATATAATGTTTCCCGTTCTATGTTGAGAGAAGACAAAATTATTTGTTGTGTACTTGTTTTTGTTGAAAAATTATTTATAATTATGTGTTGTCAATAAAACGTTTATTATGTACTACATGTCATGAATTATTTATACCTATGAGCTATGAGTTTTCCTATTTCATTGCAGAGTTCCATAACACAACGCTGCCTTAGTTCTTGTATGTTCAATAGACCATTTAGCAAATTTTACAGGAGAGGTTTTTTTTTGTTTTTACAGGCAAATTCTAAACAATTCTCGATTTTGGTCATTTTGTTTAATACATATATGTGTAACAGGAAATTATTAAAGATCATTTTTCGAAGATTGAAGCTATAATATGCCCATATTATGACTTTAAAGGTGGACGTTGAACATGGCTTGAAAATTGTGAATGATTATTATGGATATTGAACATATCGTCTGGAGATTGAACGATTCGGCTCCCATAAGTTTGAGGTATTTTTTGTTCAGTTAGCCAATTAGTGGTAAATTGTATATACAGGGTGATTTTCAGATTTCAAATACTTTACTTTTATCTTAGTTAGTAGTTGACTTTTAAAATATACAGAGTCCTCGAGTTGATTTTTCCCAAAAACTGCTCTATATAAATCATCCAATATTTTGGAAGTTTGAAAACAATGCACAAGTACAAAGGTACCTACCGCTAATATACTACTATCGGTTGTCGGTGCATGCGTGATGTGAAATATTCTTACATCGTACGTATTACGGCCTCCGTGGTCTAGGGGTACTCTTGACTAGAAATCCGGAGGTCGCGGATTCAAATCCCGGCGTGCGCAAGTAAATTTTATTTGAATCATTTATGTTATTTTCACAAATTATTCATTTAAAATAACATATAGTCTTTTTGCGGCATGTTCCAGAGAGGAAGATATGATGCAAAGACCACCATATGAATTGAAATGGCTTTAGCCGTTTTTGGCGATCAGATCTGAATAGATACTCACATACCATCTCTCTTCTCCTTGATCCTCCTTCCTCTCTTTCTCCTCTCCATCTCTTTCCCCTCCACACTACCTTCAGCCTCACAATATACTAATATACCCCAATTGGGGATTCCATAGTCTCACAAAAATTATTAAAGTTCAATTATCAGTTGAAAATTTGTTTTTTTTTTTTATTGTTTTTTACCTACATTTGATAAATGTAATTTTTAAAATTTACTTACTTTAGAAAGATTTTTTTTCTTTCGGAAGGTCTTATTTGCCGTGAACTTATTATTTATGTTGATTATCGTGAAAAAAATATTATTTTTTTAAATTCTTTCAGCTCTTAAAATCCTAAAATTATAATATCCCGCGATTTGGGTTATGGGTGTGCGCTATTTAACCCTTCAGTATTTCAAATATGAATTCAAAGAAGTCTTCACTGCGATTGAATTTCTCATGAAATTTCCGAATGTTTCCGATAGGTATATTTTAAATTTACTATAGGTTTCTTATTTTAAAAGTTGACGTAAAGACCAATATCATTTTAGAAACTGGATAAAATTTTCTTTCATATATTTGTGTTTGAAAGAAACAATAATATTTCTAAATAATAAAAAAAATAATGCCAAACACGAAAAATGTTCAAAAAAACACTTACCGAAACGTTTTTACTCAAAACGCCAATAACATGGAAATTATTCCATATTTAGAAAACAGTTTCATATTGTTTACAAAATTGGTAACAAAGTAGTCACTTCACTTTTTATGCCGTCAATACCAAAAAAATATATAAAAAATTTGTAAACTTCAGAAAATTATTTGACATCGAGGAAACAGTACAAAATTTTTTAACACAACTGTACTCGTTATTCCATCAAAACGAGGTTACATTTTTAAAATGTATATTAACACACACCTGCACAAGGCATTTATATTATAAAAAAAATATCATTTTAATGAATTTGTTTGATAAATTAGATTTTAATTAGGTAAAACTTTCACCTTACGTGAAACAAACCAACTTTTGGTCCCAGCACAAAACACCCTTTTTCAAACAGTAAGGCACTGACAGAAAGATATTTTATATAGTTCCATTTATGAAGTTCATAATAAGACATATTATTAAAAAAACGAAAAAATAGAAACGAAATAATCATTAAAAACTGAAATTAAAAACGTTAATTTTCGAATCAAACCGGCGACTTCAAACACTAAACGGTCGTTTGTCAGCCATGTTGGAATAGTGATGGGGTCGCATTGAAACTTGAGTGGTAACGGTTACAGTTGGAAATAAAATTAAAATGAATTGTAAGCACGTTTTCTAAGGGTTTTAAATTCAAGAATTATGTTCACTAAAAAATTACTGATACTAAGACGTATAATGTTATTAATAATGTTTAATAATACTGATGTAGCTTTTTGTGTTGCATTAATTAAGTGACTAGGATTGTAGTTATTTCGTCGATTGAAGGCCAGTATAATAATAATATTAAATGTTTTTCAATGTGTTGTTCTTGTATTGTTTTGTATTTACTATGCTTATGTAATAAAAAATAACACAAACGCCATAAAAATACACGAATGTTTAAACACCAACATCTGCGATTGCCCTCCTCTAGAAAAAACAGAACAAATAAAGTATCTAGGAATCGTAATTGACCATAACCTTAGATGGATACCTCACATCAAACAAATCACAAATAAACTTCTCAAAACAATACACATTTTCCTAAACATAAGAAACATATATAAAATAAAACAGTTGAAAACAATATATTTTGCACTCTGCCAATCAATAATAGTAGTTATATGGAATTATTGCTTGGGGAGGAGCAACAAAATCGGCTATCAATTACATAGAAACCGCACAGAAAACGATCTTAAAAGTAATACTAAAAAAACATAGACTGACTGATACAGACCAAATATTCAACAGCTGTGACGAAAAAAATAGATTACGTTGACATTTTGTAGAAATAATGCTCGCAATGTAAGATCAAGAAAGGGATGCTTAGATGGTTTGGGCATGTAGAGTGAATGAGCGAAGAAAGGAGTGTAAGGAGAATATATGATGCAAATGTGAATGGTAGCAGAAGTCGGGGACGTCCGAGGAAGACATGGCACGACCCAGTGAATCAGATACTTGAGTCAGGCCATGTCAAGAGTCAGAACAATAGAATAGTATGTATCAGACGATGTATGAATGTGGCCAGGTGAATGAGGCAAGGAGTGTGTGCCAGGACCGAGTTTTTTGGCAGTCCGTCCTCTCTGCCTACCCCTGAGGGAAAACGGCGTGATGCTTAGTTAGTTAGTTTTAGTTAGTTTTATATTCTTCATATTATCAATACTATTACATTCTAATTATATGTAAATTAAATCCTCAGTGGGGGAGATCCCAGTGAGGATATCATTATCTCTGTTTATTACAAAAAGGACAAAAAAAAAACAAAAAAAAAAATCTGACTTTATGCCTGAGTTAAGTCTTCCCCACAGGAAAAACTAAACCCTTTCACACATTTTTCAAAAAATGATTATCTAGTCAATCTACATTATGCAAGTTCATTACATAAGCATAGTAAATACAAAACAATTCAAGAACAACACATTGAAAAACATTTAATATTATTATTATACCGGCCTTCAATCGACGAAATAACTACAATCCTAGTCACTTAATTAATGCAACACAAAAAGCTACATCAGTATTATTAAACATTATTAATAACATTATACGTCTTAGTATCAGTAATTTTTCAGTGAACATAATTCTTGAATTTAAAACCCTTAAAAACCCCGAAAAGAGCCTCATATATTTTATTGACTGATCAAAGTTTCGCGTTATTTCACTTCTAGTGCACTTTTCGATAATAAACCTAATTCAGTGGTGATGTTTTTAAAATTAATCCTATAGTGCTTCTTATAAAATATTGATAAAATGAATGATGCACCATACCGTACAGGACAAATAATAAGAAGTGAACAAATTAATCTGATATTATTAATACTCCAGCGTCTGGACGGTGTAGGCCCTGTGATTGGTCAAATTCAAATTGTGTATAAATAAGACTTTAAAGATTAAGACACGATTTCATACTGAAATAGAATCGCCACATGTAATACGATATTTATTCAAAAATATCGTTTCTGCTCATACAATTTTTGGATAATATCGAAGAAAATATGTTTTAGAAAGTTCATGATCCATTGGATTAATTACATTACAGTGAAAATTATCCACAATTACGTGATTACGTTTGACGTTTGACGAAAAAAGCACGCGTTCATTCAACATGGCCGATACGCACCGCGTCAAAGATAGCCGACAGAGCGCTCCTCTGGCGGTGAAAGAACGAACCGAGGGGCTGGCGCGAATATTTAAATATGCAAAATAAAAAGATTTCTTCTGGAAGTTTATTTAAACTTTGCAATGGCATCGTTTCTAAAACAAACATTTGATTCAACTTAATGACAATAAACAACAACTCTTTGCATGTACGATTTTGAAAAATATTGATATTTAATATTATTTACGTAAATAATAATTTCGCATTATTTTGACAGAACACCGATATGATATACGCGAAAGTATAGGCACTGCCAACCCAATAAAATAACATGAAAGACAATCGGAAGATAGAAACGCTTCGTTGATTGTAAAATTAGCCAACAAATCTCTAATCTGACATGTACTTAAATGTATAATAAAACAATCATTTTGCCAGGTATAAATATTTATATAATATATATTAAGGTATTATTCGGAAACGCTGGACAAGGATAATACGAAATATTTTTAAGTAAAACCTTCGGATTTACCTTAATTAATATAGAAGGAATCTGAATGCATTCGGGAATTTTTTAATTTTAGCATTTTAATTACGTGAATTAATTAATTATTAATTATTAATTAATTAATTAATTATTAATTATTAATTAATTAATTATTAATTAATTAATTAATTAATTTTTATTTTTTTTTACGTGATTAATCACGTAAAATTAAAATTTGCTTTCGTTGTATTGGATGACAGCCGGAATAATTTCTATTGATGACATTTTCTTTTTTTGGTATTCCTGATATGAGTGTCTAGAATTTTTACCATAATTTACTCTATGCAAATATTATTTTGGTATTTTGGTTTCTTTTACAAGTAAGGAAATATTTAAAAAAAAGTTATTATAGGTTAGGATAGGTTAGGTTGGGTTATGCTAGATTAGGTTAGATTAGGTTGGATTAGTATAGTTCAAGTTAGTTTATAGGTAAGGTTAGATTAAGTTGGATTATTATGGCTTAGGATAAGTCAGGTTATGTTAGGTTAGGTAACGTTAGCTTGGGTTATTATGGGTTAGGTTAGGTTGGATTTGTATAGGTTAGGTTAGGTTAGGATAGGTTAGGTTAGGATTGGTTCGGTTAGGTTAGGTTAGGCTAGATTGGATTATTATAGGTTAGGTTAGGATATAGGTTAGGTTAGGTTGGATTATTATAGGTGAGGTAAGCTTAGGTAAGGTTAGATTATTATAGGTTAGGTTGGATTATTTTAGGTTAGGTTAGGACATAGGTTAGGTTGGATTATTATAGGTTAGGCTGGATTATTATAGGTTAGGTTAGGTTATTATAGGTGAGGTTAAATAAAATAATAGTTAAATAAATCATTTGTGCTAAGTAGGCACTATTTTGCCGGAATATTGTATTACATTATATTTTTTTAATTTACGTTTTTCAATTGTCTCTAGCCGCTCATTTCAGGAATACCGACAAAAGAAAATGTTATCAACAGAAATTATTCAGGCTGTCATCCCATACAGCGAAAGCGAATTTTTATTTTACGTAATTAAAAATTAAAAAGCTAAAATTAAAATTTTCCCAAATGCTGTTCGATTCCTTTTATAGTAATTAAGGTAAATCAGAAGGTATTATTTAAAAATATTTCCTATTTTCCGTGTCCAGCGATTCCGAATATTTACCTATATTAATTTACCTTTAGCCATTTAGGCAATTATTCGGGAAAGGTAAAGTTTTACCTGAACAACTGTCATTATTATTATGCCTAAACGCCTTCCTGTTCCGTTTTTTAACAATATATACTCACCCTCTCTCTGTGTATGACCTAATATCTACCTATTAAATGTAACTGTTGTTAGTATCACTTAAACTGGGCGAAGCCCAACTAAGTGCCGCCCGCAGGGCCTAGCAGAAAAAAACCCGCGGAGCGGGTTTTTAACTGCTAGTTAACATATATAGTGCAATTCAATAATAAAATTTAATTATATAAGGAGTCAGTTTTTGTTCAGCAAAAATACCATTCTGAGTAGCCGATATAATATAGTGGTAATAAATAATAGAGAAAGGAGGAACTCGAAACCAAACAATTACCATAGTCTTGAGAATGTGGCTTATTATTATAAAGTGAAAAGAAGTTAAGATTATGAACAGTAGGATTTTTTTTAAATAATTTTTGATTTCCTTCCTGAGGATCGTGTGGCTCAATCCAATATTCCTGATGAGCCTCACTCCTCCGCTCCTCGCACTCCTACATTGTATGTATAGCCGTGAACACGTTCTAGACGCCTGTTTCTATCAATCATCTCAATTTTTTAACGAGTTTGATGATATGCTGAAAATATTTTTGTTTTCAAATAAACTTTAGCTATAGATCATATCCTTCCATACTAATAATAACACGTTTGACAAAATACACACATGTTTTTAAAGCTACCTTTACCACCACGTCATCTTAGCAAATGTGTTCTTAGATAGCTATATTGTTTATGTTAGGTAGCTACCATTTGGTAATATCGTGATGTGTACCAACTGATTTACTGAAATGTTGGATTTTACTTTCTTGTAAATTTATTTAATTGTCGCTCAAGATAATTTGACTATTAACCAGTGCGTACACAGAAACGGGACGATAATATGCACGATGTCTTATAATAATAATATTTTTACGATTATTTACAACGCCGTTTTTATAAAAAAAATCACACTAAGGTCGCTGTAGAAATATTAAAATATTTTAATTGCAGTATTGCTGTTTACGGCTAGAAGTCCAAATCTTTTTACTCTAAAATGCAAGGGATGCGGAGCATCCACAGCATGTATGGACGGACCGCGCCTGTTATGTATAAGCTCATTTATGTTGATGTGGAAATCTAATATGGCTCTTTTAGTATCTTTACTTTGAAATTTGAGTTTCCAATTTATTTTGGACAAATCGTCTGTGATTTGACTGTAATCGCCTTGTCGAAACGTTTTTATTGTTCTAGACGAGCCGGGAAGAGACGATACAGTAACAAGAGATAACTCTATGTCTAAGGCTCTGTGATGTGAATTTTGAGGCGTCAGAGGTTCGGTATAGTGGTTTATACTACAATCTGAAGTATGTGTCATGACTAAATAAGGAATTCGTTTGTTTGTGTATGACTACAGCAAAAAAAATTTTGTAGTTGAGTTTTTTTTTTTTTTTTTTATATTTACTCCACACAGGAGGCCCTAAAGAAAATAATTTCCCTCAGGGCCTATGTCATCTTTGGGGATGCTGTGTGGAGGGTCTTTTTGTGGAGAGGAAGGAGTGAACATGGGTCTTGAAGAGTCCCATGTTGTAGGAGGGAGGAAACACAGAGGCCGGCAGTTCGTTCCACAGCCGAGCTGTTGAACTTAAGAACGAATCGTAGAAGCGACCCGTTCTCATGTGACAAGTGTCAACTGTGTACAAATGTTGGGCACGCGTTTGGCGTGTATCCCGACTACGCACCGGTGCCGAAGGGATCAATGACGCTAGTTCCTCAGAGCATCTTCCATTGTAATACCGATAGAACAAGGACAGCATACCTACCTGACGCCTGTGCTCTAAAGATTGCAGTCCGTTTGTTAAGATTGGGGAATCTATCAAACGGACCGCCCGTTTCTGCACAGAGTCAAGGGTTTTTTTCAGGTATTTTGGGGCTCCAGACCAGAGATGGCTGCCAAATTCGACAGTAGGGCGCACTTGCGATTTGTACAGGGTGAACAGTTGTGTACTATTAAAGTATCTGCGGGCCCTGTACAGTACGCCCAGCTTCTGAGAGGCCAACTTTACTCTGGCTTCGATGGAGCCCCCGTACCTGAGCTGGTCACTTATAGTTACACCAAGCATATCAATGGAAGGCCTGTTCGGAAGATTGCTTCCGTTGAAGGAGACTAGATTATCATTTGGATCCCTTTTAGACGTAATCAGACAGGATTGGGTCTTTGAAACATTAAATTCGACGAGATTATTTTTACCCCAGGAGGAAATACTCTCGAGATAACCGTCCATTCTCTGCTTCAAAGCCCTCCGAGCCGTTGGAGTTTGTGTGCCCTTTGGGGGCTTGTCAAACAAAAAGCTATCATGAACTGTACTGTCATCCGCGTAACAATGAATCGGTGCACATGTCAAAAGGTCATTGATGTGCAACAAAAACAAAGTCGGAGACAGAACCGATCCCTGTGGGACGCCAGCATTTATGGAGTGCGAGGAAGAGGTGAAACCGTCAGCAACCGCCTGAATCGACCTATCCCTTAAAAAGTCAGCAATCCACGTACACAGGGATGCGGGAAGTCCGTAAGAATGCAATTTGTTGACAAGTCCTCGGTGCCAGACCCGGTCAAAGGCCTTGGATATGTCTAGTGCGACCGTTTGGGTCTCACCGTGACGTTCCAGGCACCGCCCCCAAACATGCGTCACATACGCGAGAAGATCACCGCACGAGCGGTTCCGCCGGAATCCGTATTGACGGTCGTTGATAATTTTGTTCTTCTCGAGGTATGTGAGCAGTTTGTCGTTGATCACACGTTCCATCACTTTGGACAGAACTGATGTGATCGCTATGGGGCGGTAGTTGGCCGGGTTGGAGCGGTCACCTTTCTTGGGAATAGGGTGAATTACCGCTTTTTTCCAACCAGAGGGCACAGTGCCACACTTCAGGGACATTTTGAAGAGCTTTGTCAAAACTGGAACTATTTCCGCAGCACACCTCTGCAATACCAGGGCAGGTATTCCATCAGGTCCACTAGCTTTGTTAACATCGAGCCCCCGTATGACGTGGAGTACATCCCGATGCCGGATCCTCAGCTTTTTCATATAGAAGCCGCAGTGAGGAACCGACGGCGGAACAGCACCCCCGTCGTCGAGGGTCGAGTTTTCCGCAAACATTTTCCCTAAAAGGTTTGCCTTTTCGGTGGCGGTGTTTGCTAGTGAGCCGTCAGGTCTGGTAAGAGGTGGCAAACTGGGTTTGCAAAAATTTCGACCTATTGAGCCCGCAAGCGACCAGAATGCTCTGCTGCCATGCGGGCAGGCAGCCAGCTTTTTGCTGATCTGCAGGTCGTGTTCGAATTTTGATCTATTGATGATTCTCTTGCATTCCTTTGCCGATTTGTTGTATGCTGATCTGCTTTCGGGCGTTCGAGATGTGTTTTAGGCTCGGTAAGCCGCGTTTTTTCGTCGAACTGCTTCGGAGCATTGTCGACTGAACCACGGCTTTGAGCCCACACCAGTTTCTTTAGTAGTCGATTGTATGAAGCCATCCATCGCCGATTTGATGACTTCACCAATCTCCTGGGCACATCTTGAAGGGTCCGAAGTCCGAAAACAAACAGCTGACCACGGAAAAGCATTGAAATGGGCCCGCATACCGAACCAATCTGCTGACCTATAGTGCCACACTTTTCTCCTCAGCCTCTCATTGGTTGGTCTGAGGCTAACGGGGATTGATGTCGTCACTAGGCAGTGGTCAGATGATCCCAGAGGCGCTGTGACGTCAATCTTATAACCGTGTGGCACAGTAGTTAAGAATAGGTCTAACAGATTGGAGCGGTGAGTCTGGACATCAGGAACCCTTGTAGGCTCCTGAACCAATTGCTCTAATCCGTAGCAAATGGCAAAGGATTCCGCCTATCGGCCAGCCGAGTCCGTTGGGCCTGAGAACTTCAACCATGGTTCGTTATGAACGTTGAAGTCCCCCAGAACAACAAACTCGGCCGAAGGGTAGCGGGGCAAGAGATCATCAATAGTATCGCTCAAATGTTTGAAGAGCTCGGAAGTGTCTGATTCGCTATGGTTCGGTGAGCGGTATAGACATGCGTAGAATCTTGCCGTACTGGCAAGATTGACGCGCACCCAACCCTCATTACGTCGAATCTGGAGTTTTCCAGACTCAATAGTCGCACACAGTTGACTTCAGCTCGACTATAGAGGCAGACTCCTCCTTTCAGTCGGAATTTGCTTGCGAGGGTAAAGCCCGGGCAGTCCAGATAGGAGGAGTCTGGCGGCTCGGCTATCTGAGTTTCGGATAGGAAAAGAAGGTTGGGACGTTGGGACAAAAGATGGTGATGGACGGAATTTAAATTTGTGTGCAGGCCGCGAATGTTGGCAAAATTTACCAACAGTTTTGGCCCGCACCGGGGACGCCTGCTACTCGCCGCTGTAATGATGTTAAGTTTGTTTTTATGTATATTCATGATTTTAATTTTGTTTTTTTGTTTTTTTTTTTTTTAAGGGTATGAAGTGAAAGGAAGGTCTGGAATGGAAAGGTATGAGGGGTGGGTAGGAATATGGGGTTCAGGCTGTCCAGGAGTGATGAGCGTTTGGTTCCAGCCCACTCACTGCGGTGCTAGGCGATAGGCTGGGAGAGTCCGGCTGGAGAGGGCATCCAATGCGCCCCAAACGCTGCTGCTGGGTCCCCTCCGGTCACGAACCGGCACAACAGCAGTGGCGGGGTTTTTTCACTCGCTGATGGGGCAGCCCACCCTTAGTCGTGAGCCTGAGGGTCGGGCCCCTGTACTATCGAGCGGCCCGGACAGCGGTAACCGGTTGTAAAGGGTCTCCCTCAACCAGCATCTCCCAACCGGCCCGCCACGCAGAAGGTGGGCCGACGCACCCGCCACCAAGACCCGGGCAAACCTTAACCCATGAACCCGGGCACCCCTGCTAAGTCACCAAACGTAGCGAACCACTTGGGGTGACCTGTGGCAGAGGTGTTGGTCATCCAATAAATGGTTCCCAGGGCGGCGGTACCCATTCCCGCCTACCAAATTGATATTGAGTGAATGAAAGGAAGTCAACCAACGCACAGCTAGCAGTATCTTCTAAAAACTTCAATTCTAACTGGTCTTGCCCTTTAGTTCCCTTCCAATTTAGTTTAGTTTGGGCTGGAGCCAGGTTGAGGGATGTTCTGGAAGCAGCTGGAATTCAAGCTTGTTCTGGTTGGGCAGGCTACTTTATATATTTATAATATTGCCAGGGGTTACCAGATAACTCATTAAAATGATAACTCAACACACCTTTAAAAAGTGATATAAAGTCATGGAAAGTGATGAAACAAAAACTAGATTAAATAGGTTAGGTTTTTTTTCATCGCATTAAATGAATTTTTAGGTGTGTTGAATTGTCGTTGCGTTGAGTTATCACGGATCCGTGCCTAAGAACTATAGGTACTGCTTATCTAATCGTTTCAAGTAGAAATGATAAGTTACTTCTTTACTGATTCAATTTAATATATTGCTTTTGTGTCTGAGAGTTAGGCAAGTGCAATAGCGATCCGCAATGATAATTATTCCCGTAGTCCCAATTTTTTTTAAAGTTTTATAATTATGTGAGAAAAATTTAAAAAAAAAAAATTTTAAAAGGTTAAAAGCAATATTAAAAATTTTTAAAAATTGAATACAATTTTTAAAAAGAAACTCAACCAGGGGACGACGCAATTCAGGAAGACACACTCCAAACGACATTACAAAACACGAAGAACAGGCCAAATACTATGTCACACATGAAAAAAAAATCAATCCAAAATGCTGACCTAATTAAAATGTTAAAAATATCCAAGAAAACCACGCTGGAGCGCCATTATGACGGGTATTACCACGTTGGGCGTTATTATGACGGGATTTAATCCCTCAATAGGAAACATGATGATGTAAATGTAGTAATAAAAAGAGATATGAATTACAACATTTTATTTATTTCTACAGCGTACAAAACCAGAGCAAAACTAGAGATCTCTAAAACTTTCATAATTGAATTAATCTCAGGGCGTGTGCGTGAGATCGAAGATCTTGCGCATCGGAACTTTTAAGCATAAGTAGCAATGATAAATGGCGTGACTAAAAGTGATCAAAAATAAGTAACATAAAAGCGTGTGTGACAAAGTATTCTAACCTGTTATAAAGAGATGAGGGCGCCAAACATCATTTCACATGATGTTAAATTTAGTTGAGAAAAGCAATGACCAGCAAAACGATAATAATATGTTGCGTCATTCTTCACCCAAAAGATCGATGTCTCGAAAAGTTCGTCCAATGTCGTTTGTAGCGTTCGCTGTGTCTTCCTGAGATTGCGTCTACTCCCGGCGGAAGCCGTATTGGTACTGCCCCAGACCGGGCCCGCTCGAGTTGTTGTCTCCTCTCTTCTTGCCGGAGTTCAGTGTTTACATACTCCGAATAATCTTGAAATGTAGCGGGCAATAAAGAACTGCTACAATGCCCCCTCAGCCAAAAGACTTATGCCTATAAGTCTGAGGTTCGCCTGACACCTCGTGGCCAACTGGCCTTGGAACCACTCCTGCAGTTGAAATCAGTAGTTGCGTAAAGGAAGGCAGTAAGGGGCTTCAAAAATGACGACATGAGTTTCCGACGTCTATGTGGTAGAGCACCTCAGGCTCCAAGTTTTCCAAACAAAGCCGGTCCATTTCAGTTTCAGAAGTTGCCAGAGAAGGACAGCAAAGACGGACAGCATACGAAGATGATAAGTGATACTTCAGTCGCACCAGCACGGAGATGATGAAGAAGCAAAGCAATCCCGATGATCCTGACGAGCGCATTATGTAGTAGGATGAGCGGAAGCAGAAGATGATGATTGACTTGTTCAGTGGCACAGCACGGAGATGAAGAAGAAGTAGAGCCATCCAGATGATTCTGATGAGCGGAAGCAGAAGAAGTCTTCGTGAGAATGTTCGATGTCTAGCCTACCCGAACTGGTCATTGATGAAAGAAGCTGAAATCTATTAAAATAGCAAGCCCTTTACAAGGAAAGAAAATGCACACCTTACAAGCAAGAATTACAATATATTCATTTAATGAAAAAATGATGCTCAAGATGAAAACCTGAATAAAAACTCTAACAAACTGTTTTGTACTAAAAGTGACAGTTGTAAATAGGCGAGGTAACCAACAATGAAAAATAAATTCCAAGGCCCAAAAAAAAATATAATAGTAAAACGTCATGATGACAAATGCAATTAATATTCAAAAGGAAAATTTTCTTAAATAAGAAGAATTTACCGTAATATCGAAGATACCAGCAAAATAATGTATAACCATACAAGTGAACGAAGCTAATAAACAAACCAAAAGCAATGGTAATTAAAAGTTTTGTACTACTTGACAATAGATGGCAGTAGTGTAGAAATGAATATTAGATAGAAAATAAATAAATCTTCTTGTTGAAAAAAATATTGAATAAGAATACAGAGTTTATAGAGAAATTATATAAAAATTAATCTAATCATTATTTTATTTTCATGCACATATTCTTTCGTCACAGAGCGAACCAGTGAATGACTGAAGAATATGTAGAAAATTGACGAAACATAACACAAAACATGAAATACGTGAACATATACATGACAATAATAAATAAACACATAAAATATATCTGTTATCAGCCGATCAGCTATCATGGTAATGTATCTATTATAAGCTGATTAAGCTATCATGGTAATGTATCTATTATAAGCTGAATAAGCTATCATGGTAATGTATCTATTATAAGCTGAATAAGCTATCATGGTAATGTATCTATTATAAGCTGAATAAGCTATCATGGTAAATGTTAAAGCTAAAAGCTTGTAACATGGGTGTTATCACATAACGAAACCCAGTTATGGTGTATTAGAGCGCATTATTGCAGACTCAAGCATAAATGTGAGAACCAAATCCTCAATAAACGAAATAAATAATCACAAGTACATTCACCGACAACACAAGACAGGACGTCATAATGTTCACCTTAAAAAAAAAATTAAAAGAATTCAGAACAAAAGAATATTGTTAAGATGAATTCTTGTAAAGCGAGCCCACTGATCCGTTTCGGCAATATAAAAGAAATTGTAAAGTTGAAAAAAATTAATTCAATAAATAGAATTTAAAATGTTCATAAGAACAAATAAAGAAAAGTTGCAAAAAAAAATGCATCAAAAACTCCAACCCAAGAAGTTGAAAATATCACGAAGTTAAAAGTAGTGTAGAATTACTTAAGATGGCGGTAGTAATATTATAAATAATGTAAAAGCCGAAAAAAATAATTTCGCAAAATTATTACCAAAACGAAGAATTTAAACAAAAGCGCGGTATAAAACCACAAAAGAGACCTAAAATATAACCATGAGATCCTCTTAAACGATGTTGTAAAGAATTACGAGAAAAGAATTAAAATTTATTAATTAATAAATATTCCAAAGTCCGATAACATTCAAAAAGCGTGAATTGAGATCTAATATATCCTCAATGTAAGATAGATAACAAAACTCACCAATTAAACAGTAACGCAAAATGAAAAAATTTAAAATTTAAAAATCCATAATTAAAAAAAAAAAAAAAAATGTTAAAGATTAAAATTCCAAAATATTTTACGAAAAATCATTATAAATGAATTATTTCATTATAAATTATTTTATTAAAAATTATGAAAGCTAGTTCCAATAAGAATCTCAAAATGAATGTAAGTGTATAATTTATTAATATTCACTACAAAATAAAAATCGGAAATTTATTGAAAAATTTTACTACTGCGTAGTTAAAGTAGATTATTAATATAAAGTCGCCGTTCAGTCGTGATCGGAATGCAATGATCCCTCATTACAAGCTGGATTACCAAAACCCGTGACAATACAATGCAGTTCAACATTGGAGTCAACAATATTAATGTTCAACACTAAAAATTCTCAACACTAAAATTTTGATGAGAAAAAAATTTCTACCGCGGATAACTATTATTTAAACATCAGAAAACATCGTGAAATTAAAAATAATAACTTATGAATTATTATTATCAGGATTGTAAAATGTAACATTAAAATTTCAAAGAAATTATTATGAAGTTAAGTATTTTGTGACAAAAATTAATATGCAAATTTCGAGCAAATGTGCCAAATAAATCCTCCGAAGAGTTGGACAACAAACGACGAAATGTAACAATTAAATTTTATGTAAAATTATTACGAAGTTATATTATGTAACAAAATTAACGTACAGAATTTCAAGCAAATGTACCAAATAAATCCTCCGAAGAGTTGGACACAAAAGGCGAAAAATGTAACATATAAATTTATTTAATAAAATAAAATACTTTTTTGTTTTAAAACCACGATATTTATTAATTTAAGAACCGACCAGTTTCGCTTTACTTAGGCATCATCAGGGTACAAATTAATACTAAACAAGAAGTACATAATGTGTGCATATATATAACAAAATATAGAGGGAGACAACATGATACAAATATATTATAGAGGGAGACAACATGATACAAATATAAGCAACACAAAGACGGTCATAAAATACATTAACATAAGTGCACAGGTAATGGAAAAAACGGAAAAAACCGCCAGATAATTATGTAGACTAATGGGTTATACCAATAAATCGGGAGAAACAAAGCATCAACTGGCATGGTGGTAAGGAGGTAAGGAGAACTGGGAATTTTTTATGGGTTTATTGGAAACAGACTTAATATTGGACTACTTGATATGTCTAATTGATTATTAAGTATCTGACTTTTGGTTTTTACAGCTTTTTTAATTTCTAGTGCCTCTAAGTTGTTTAGTCTGTTACCATGCCCGTTTTTATGTAAGATGTTAGCACCGGTGCTATGACAGAATGTATGATCTTTATCGATCAAATGATTTGCGAATTCAGAAAAACCGTTATTATTGAGGCAACGAAGATGCTCCTTTATCCTAATATTAACATTACGTGATGTCTTACCGATATAAAAAGCCGAACAATTATTGCAATTTAATTTATAAATCCCCGAATAACTTAATTTATCGTCCTTATCTTTAGAATTAATTAGAAATTTACCTATATTGTTATTGGTATAAAAGGCCGGTTTGACTTCAGAAGGAAGGTTTTTTACACATAAGGTAGAAAAGTGATTGATGAATAAAATTCGCCGCCATTGATAATTAATATTATTGTCATTGATTTGAGGAGAAGGACTAGCGAAGAGGAAGCGATTAATGGCTATTTGTTTTAGCTTTTTATTTAAAATTAAATCTATAAAATTTGATTCATAGCCATTATTTACTGCTTTGTTTTTAATTAGTTTTAGTTCACTATCAAAATTACTATCGGACATTGGAATTGTGACTAAACGATGGACCATAGAATGGAATGCGGAGTGCTTATGTGAAATATCCACATCCGCATTCCATTCTATGGTTCAACACACCTTTAAAAAGTGATATAAAGTCATGGAAAGTGATGAAACAAAAACTAGATTAAATAGGTTAGGTTTTTTTTCATCGCATTAAATGAATTTTTAGGTGTGTTGAATTGTCGTTGCGTTGAGTTATCACGGATCCGTGCCTAAGAACTATAGGTACTGCTTATCTAATCGTTTTAAGTAGAAATGATAAGTTACTTCTTTACTGATTCAATTTAATATATTGCTTTTGTGTCTAAGAGTTAGGCAAGTGCAATAGCAATCCGCAATGATAATTATTCCCGTAGTCCCAATTTTTTTTAAAGTTTTATAATTATGTGAGAAAAATTTAAAAAAAAATAATTTTAAAAGGTTAAAAGCAATATTAAAAATTTTTAAAAATTGAATACAATTTTTAAAAAGAAACTCAACCAGGGGACGACGCAATCCAGGAAGACACACTCCAAACGACATTACAAAACACGAAGAACAGGCCAAATACTATGTCACACATGAAAAAAAAATCAATCCAAAATGCTGACCTAATTAAAATGTTAAAAATATCCAAGAAAACCACGCTGGAGCGCCATTATGACGGGTATTACCACGTTGGGCGTTATTATGACGGGATTTAATCCCTCAATAGGAAACATGATGATGTAAATGTAGTAATAAAAAGAGATATGAATTACAACATTTTATTTATTTCTACAGCGTACAAAACCAGAGCAAAACTAGAGATCTCTAAAACTTTCATAATTGAATTAATCTCAGGGCGTGTGCGTGAGATCGAAGATCTTGCGCATCGGAACTTTTAAGCATAGGTAGCAATGATAAATGGCGTGACTAAAAGTGATCAAAAATAAGTAACATAAAAGCGTGTGTGACAAAGTATTCTAACCTGTTATAAAGAGATGAGGGCGCCAAACATCATTTCACATGATGTTAAATTTAGTTGAGAAAAGCAATGACCAGCAAAACGATAATAATATGTTGCGTCATTCTTCACCCAAAAGATCGATGTCTCGAAAAGTTCGTCCAATGTCGTTTGTAGCGTTCGCTGTGTCTTCCTGAGATTGCGTCTACTCCCGGCGGAAGCCGTATTGGTACTGCCCCAGACCGGGCCCGCTCGAGTTGTTGTCTCCTCTCTTCTTGCCGGAGTTCAGTGTTTACATACTCCGAATAATCTTGAAATGTAGCGGGCAATAAAGAACTGCTACATAGTAGGGCGGCAAGTGATGAGCAGTGACATCTATTGTCTCAAATAGAAGCTCCCATTTTCATATACCTATGATTCGTTGGGTGAATTTAAAGAATGTCCACTGATTTGATATCTTCTGTCCCAATACAATAAACGAGATGGCACTGTCTTTCATCCAGAGTAAAAATTAGGCACTGAAGAAAGTTTAGGAATGCTAAGGTCATGGCCGTGAGGGAGACAGCACGATGAATATTATATGTTTTAAAGAGATAATGACATAAATGTAAGTAGGTTTTGGATTTTGCATGCATGTCACATGTGAAACAATCGTTGTTTCTCAATCGAGCACTTCGGGAAAGGTTTGGAATAATTCTTTGTTGTTTTCAATGTAATTTGCCACGAATTATTTAGCATTTTCAAATTTAGTTTGATGGCACATCAAGAAATACGTAATTTCAAAGATTATTATGATCAGTTTTCAACTGACATAAAATAAAATAAAAAACATGATTACAAAAAATGTTTGGTTTTTAGGTATTTATTTTATTTTAAAAACAGATTCTATATTGTATATTGGTGTACTGGATGGATAAACAATAACTAATATAATTAAATAATAATTTTGTTTTAATTAGGCAGATTTTTTATTTTTTATTTAAGTACCTACATAAAACAGGCATGGTGCCCAAAAATTTACATACATGGATGTTTAAATATATAATAATAACAAAAAAAGTAACAAAATGAATAACCTTAATATGCAGAAGTAAATAACAGATAAGAATGGGTAAAAGTTAAATGCAAATATGTTCATAAACGATTTGTTATTGTCACACCTGTACTGCTGATACACTGATTAGGTAGGTACAATATTGCTTCTCTTTAAATAAAGGGCTTCATCACAATATCAGCTAAATATGATTAAAGGTAATACGTTTTTTTAAGTGTTAAAATTGGTCATTAAAAATATCTATTTCATTATTGGAGCCATGCATAATGTTATAATTTCTTAATGTTCGCGGAACAGGGGGAAAATATCCTGTTTTTGTGTGGTAGGCTTTAATATAGAAAATGTCTTTCATCCTCCTTGTTGATTTTCTTGATGGTATATTGATGTTAATTTGTAATAAAATGTTTGGTGTATCAACTGTTGCGTGTATAATTTTGTGTAGAAGCAGTACGTCAGAAAGTTACGTCTGACCGTCAGTGAGTGTAGTTTATAGTGCAAAATTCGGTCATAAGATGAAGAAGGAAACAAAAAAACTTAAAAAATCATCGTCAAATAGAATCGCAAGTCTATATTTAATTGATAAACGTCGCTTCGCATTAAATATCCAATGCACGCATGTTTTTTCAATCCTAGTAATATCGAAGCTTGCACACTACTTACGATTAAGTTGTGCTTGTGCACGCATATAGATGCAATACAATTTAAATTTGGTTGTAATATTTTACGGTTTCCTACGATGGGTAACGAAAAATTAATTCATTTCGTTCATGAACACAAACGTTTGTGGGAACAAAGTGATTATAATTATCACCTGCGTGACCATCAAATAACAAATACCTTTACCACGATTAGCTTGTCATTATTTGAGTCTGCCATAATATTATGGAATTCTAGTATAATATATTTCGTTCACCCACTCGGTTCTATGACGGCGACGAAGCCGTAGCAGCCTACTAGTCGGAGTAAGTGTATTTTTCAGAAGGTAAACAGTATTATTAATTTGGCACAAACATTATCGCAGAAATATAAAAAGTAACTGGTTTTGACCATGCAAAACGTGATCAATATGCTGGCTTAGTACAAGCGAAAAGAATCGTATGAATATGTGCGATAATAGTTTGCATCTAAATTGTAGCCGGCCTAACACTGTCACTCTAACGTAACAATATTTTAGAAGTATGGAAGTGTTTCTGAAATCTGCTCTCATTTATAAATTGATTGCTCTAATAAAATTATCCCTGATTAGTAATGTTGATATATCAAATCAACTTTAATACCTGTGGAACCATTTATAATTTTGGCTCGATTGTTTCGTAAAGCAAAAATAACGCATTATGTAGTTATTCTATACGGTCAAGTAATAGGCCACTTGCTTGTTTTTATAATGATTTGGAAAAAATATTGTGATTTGATGTTTCTACTAAGATTACGAAAATTTTGCTAAAAAAAGAAAAAATTATAGTTTTTTTAATATTTAAATTAATAAATCTGTTTTTTTAGCTTGTGACATCACTACATAAAAATGTCCGGTTTCCGGTTTTCTTAATTTATTATTATTAAATTCCACATTGAGACATCCGTTGACTTTTTGACCGTGGTTGTAGTCTGCAAACGTTTTTAGAAATTATTAGATTATACAATATTTACAACTATTTTTACAATCTGATATTCTACTATAATTATATGAATCCATTTTTAAACACAGCGTCTGCACTCCCCGTTTAGAACTTTGAGAGATGTTATGAAGTGAACTTCGTACAGGTTCATTCGGCTACCGAAGCGGCTGACTTACAAGCATAACGGAAAGGGTGTCGACTTTAACAAAATCAAACTATGTATATAATATTTATTGGTACGAGTATAATTTAAATCTGAAAACTTGGATAATATCAAACATCAAATGAGGTATTTTTAAAAATAAGAATGTTCGTCTCATTGCAAAAACCATCCTTGCTTTTTATATATTTTATGTTAACCGTAACTAGTAACCGTAGCCGTAAATAATCATAATTTATTTGAATATAAATCAATTGTATTGTTACATATTTGGATGTCTAATGACCTTGAACATTATAATGATGGGACAAGGAGATGGATCATGGCTAAAATATTTATGAGATGTTATTTTTTTATGTGTCTTGTTATTACCCTCTGCCATTCATGTGGAATTCGTTTTTTTTTTCTTCTATAAAATTTAAAAACTGTCCTATTTTGTGAGTTGAAATTTTCAAAAAAATACAATGGTTTCAAAAATACTATCAAAATAAATTCTCACATTTTTTGCCTACATTGGAAAAAAATTATGCAAGTGGCCTAAAAATATGATTAGGTTGTGAGTGAGGAAATAAAATTTTAAACTTTTTTTGTTTATCTAGAATTTATCAACGATTAAAAACATTCACTTACCCCCAGCTATTGAAAGCGAACACAGTGGTTTTTTTTATCAATAATAATTATTATTGCCAACAGTGAGAGTTAACAAGTATATTTAATTAAATATTTTTAATGTCTTTACGAGGTACATTTAATTAGTAACTACTCTACATACATAAACATTGCTTTAAAAAAGAGTAGGACATATTGTAATTGAATTATGTTGATGATCAATTTCAATAACAAAAAAAAATCTTCTGAATTACAAGCATACAAATCATATTGTGTTTGTATTTAAATCTGAATTGAAAAAAAATATCTTTATTAAAAAAAAATAGTGTAGACATATATCAGCAATTATGGGAAAATGAAAACAAATAAACAAGTAAACCTACTTAGTTTGTAATATTTTTGTTATTATGTATATTTTAATAATGTATACATTGACTACTCTTGACTGATAAGTGAACTGATATTTTGGCTAAAAGTAGCTAAATTATGTCGATCTGTATTTAATTGTATTTCAATCAATTGCAGATAGCAATTTACCGATTGCAACTTCTAACTGTTACATAATGATGTATGTTATGTATAAAATACTCATGTTGTAGACTTTTTTCAGTGTTCTGTAAATCGAGAGATAACACTATGTTGATTCGAGTAGTATGTATTATATGCTCTATAGTTATAACATCAACACAAGGACAAATCGTTAGACCTGGTAAATGTCCTAATTATGAAAAGGTATAAAAATATTTGCATTAAAAAATCTACTTAAATAACAAAACATGAATAGTGTTCTATCCTCTATACAGGCTTGATCCCAGTGAAGTGTAAAACAGTAAAACAACTTTATTTGAAATCAATTGATTAATGTGAAGAAAAAATATGTAAATAAATTTTAGTTTACGTGATTCCATTTTCAGATGAAACAGGTGAAGAACTTCCGGCATGAAAGATTCGGTGGTCCATGGTATGAATATGGGAAATTTGCCGAAGACGGGAATGCCGTGCACCATTCCTGTATTGCTGTATTTTATCAGGCTGAAGATGACGGAAACTTGTTTGTTGTGGAACAATATCAAAACACTTTGTAAGAAAGAAATTATCTCAGTACTAATTAGCAGGGGCAGATCTAAGGATGGGTTGTTTCACGGAATTCTAAAAATTCATCAAATTTAAGAATTCATTTTTGAGTTCTGTGAAAGTCCTATTAAATTTCTGTTATTATATCATTATATCCTAGTTGTATGACGGAACTGAAATAATAACAGCACTGAAAAATCTTTCACAGAACTAAAAAATTAACTTAAAATGAAATTTAAAAAATTGTTCTAATTCTGTGAGACAACCCGTATTTATTTTTTTATTAATTAATTAACGTCCTTTTTTGGGGCTTTTACACATGAATATTAAGAAATATACATTATTTATTGTACATAACCGAATTGATTCATTAACACATTATATTGGTTTAAAAATAAATTGAAGATGTCCACTGACTTGGTATAATTGTTTCCTTCCATTAGTATTCTGGGCAAAGAGGAATACATATGGTAGTTAGTCCCAGAATTTCTGCACTGTAATAAATATTTTCTTCTAGTATTACGTTGTGGAATCCGGAAGCTTATCAATTCTAGCTATACCGAACTATCAACTTAATCATAATTTATATAGAAATACCAAGCGAGTGAAAATTCTTCTGTCTGACAATTTGAGCATTTTCATATAATCTAAGAGAGTGTTGTTGTTCAACATAATTGCTGGAATACCCAATTTAATATTTATAAAACTTTAAAAAAATGTTTTGAATTCTTTCGTACACATATAATATTGTGTGGGTTCCAGAAAGGAGAATTAATAACTATTTGAAATTTTGAGATATTTAAGTAAAGACTATTTTCATCACACCAAATTAATAATTTGTTTATATTGTCTTGACGAATGTTGCAATGGTAAATATTTCCAATAGTTCTATAAATTTTGAAGTCATCATCAAAAAGTAAGATAAATTAATGAAATATTTAATTAAAAAATAATCGTTCTAGGACGCGTAAAGCTGAGACAGTTTTGTGGCAGAAAAAGACAGATTCAATTAAAGGCAGTCTTCAGGGACATTACAATATTTTCAACACTGTTTTGGAAACGGACTATAAAAATTTCGCCATTGTTTATTACTGTGTGAAAAATCCGGACAAGACACATACTGGTAAGGCCTAAAAAAATATTTTCTTATAAACACATATTTTTTATTGAACATTCATTTCGCCAATATTATATTTTCGGATAGAAAGTTTCCAAATAATTTAAAGGTTTGCTTAGTATTTTTTTTTCAATATTTAATTCCTTGTCTTATTACCAACTGAATTCCACCAAAAGCGAAGTCATATAATAATATGGTAATTAAAAAAGGCAAAAGCCAATCAAGTAAAATAATTTGTTGTTGTTTGTTTTAGAATTCCTTCGGGTTTTGACCAGGAAACGGGTGCCATCGGAGAAAATAATCAAGCATGCTTACAGGAGCATCGACTACCACAAAATACCTCGTAATCAATTGGTTAAAATTAATCATAAAGATTGCCTGTAATTCGAAAAACAGATATGTATATATTGTAATCATCGAAAATATTAATTTTGGTTGTAACTATGGTTCAATGAACTTTGATTTAAATTTAAGTGTAATTTTTAAAATTGAATCTGATTGTGTGATGAGTTCAGATAAGCAATAAAGTACACACCTATAAAATAATATTTCAAAATTGGAACTGATGTGTCAAGAATTCAGACAATCCCGTCATTTTTCACGGGTCTGTGCTAGTTATTAATAAAATAAAAATTTATTGTTTGTGAAATTAATATTGAATAATAATTATTATGCATTTGCAACAATATAATGTTTTATTATTAACCTTATCAACATAATATTATGTATCATCATTAATTTATTATTACCATAAATTACGATCAATAACAACCATATCTGTGCATTTGCGCCAAAGTTTGTACTTTATGTATTTTATGCTTTCAATTCATTAAATTTTTCATTATTTGTTTCAACCAATATCAGATTACTAGAAGGGTTTTTTTTTTCAGTGTTGAAATTTTGAGACTAACAAACATAAAAGTGTACTCCTCATTGCCCAGAATACTAATGGAGGGTCATAATGTTGATTCTGTAGTAAAGATATTCAATTTTGCACTTATTAAATACAAAAGATTGTTGCTGGAGCAGTTCCGTTATGTACAAAAAAAATGTACAATGATAGTGCAATTTTGCCTAGAAAATATCAACTATTCTCATGAAAAAGCTGCCAGCAGAGGTTCCCAAACTTTTTTGCCCCGTAGACCATTTTCCTAAAACTATTAACGTCCCATGTGATAATCATCAATTTTCCTAAAACTATTAACGTCCCGTGTGATAATCATCAATTTTCCTAAAACTATTAACGTCCCATGTGATAATCATTAATTTTCCTAAAACTGTTAACGTCCCATGTGATAATCATTAAATTTCCTAAAACTATTAACGTCCCATGTGATAATCATTAATTTTCCTAAAACTATTAACGTCCTATTTGATAATCATTTATTTTTTTCGTAAAAAGATTCCCTTCTTACTAACATTAATTTCAATTTCAATATTTTATTATTTATTTTGCTTTGGTAATTTTATCATTTTTTGCCCTTCTTAGATTTTGGACATGTAAATATGTAATATACCTTAAATTAGTTCCTTTTTTCGAGTAAAGGATGCTAACCAACGCCCTTTTCCCATTTTTTGTGTTTAATTATTATGTTTCAAATCACATTACTGCAATGAACATAATAGACATTAGAAAAGCAGAAACGACTCATAATTTTTCGACGACTCTAATCATGTTATTTTAATGTATCCAACATTCAAAATGCTATACGAGTATTTCAGAACATTGTTATTGTCAGTTAACACGGTCTTTATGTAAGCAGCTCTTATTATATATTTAAATGGTAATTTTGAAATTTTATAGCTCTCTAACCGATTTCAGCGGTGTTTTCTAAATTCTTGAGTTCTGATTGGCAGTAATTTCTTAGTCATTGGTGTTTTTCGTTTAGTAGAAAATAGTTTTCATTTGACCAGTGAATTTCAATTTAAACGACATGCTTTAGTTACACAACCATTAGCAAATGGTTTTTATTTAGATACCAATAGGGATTTAGGTACCTATGTGAAAAGTAATTTTTTGCACACATTCTAATAATTTCTGTTGTACATACAAAACTCTACCATCAGGGAACTTTACTAATCTTGTATCTTCGCGTCTCTCAGCGAACACGTACGGTGTAAACCATAGTGCGAACAATAAAACTTGTAAAAGTAAAATAAATAAACGGGTAGCGCTCAAAGTTATCAAAAATGGTGCAGTGCAAAAAATGCAAAAAATATCTCGCTAAAGACAGTGAAACAATCAAGTGCAACGTCTGAAGTGGAACATTTCATAAATTATGTACAAATTCAAACAACGCCAGTGTGGGTAAGGAATTTATTTGCGAAATCTGTGAAACACAACGAGCGATAAACATGAACGCAGGTGATAACGCAGCCGTGAACATACGAGCCGAGGGCAGCGGGTCACAAGGTTCAAACCAAGAAAATATCCCAGAAATGAAGAATATTCTGAATGAAATAAATCAAAAAATTAGCATTATGTACAGTATGAAAAAAGATATAGAGACCCTCACACAGTCTACTGAATTTCTATCCAAAATATACGACGAGCTAATATCGCTTCATTTGGAATTGGGTAAAAAACTAAAAGAAAACGAGAACAAACTTAATGAAGTTATAAACAAAAATACATACCTAGAAAAATGTAACAAAGCACTGGAATATAGGATTCAAGAGATTGAACAAGCAGAAAAAAACTGTAATATTGAATTGTTTGGTCTGGAAATGAAAAAAAATGAAAACATCGAAATACCCATCAAAAAAATTGTGGAAAAACTAAACACCAATTGCGACAACATTGAAAAAATTTGGAGACTTCCGAATAGAACAGACTCAAAACCGGCTAATGTAATAGTGAAGTTCTTACGTCAAAAATACCGAGACGAGTGGTTACAAAAAAAAGAAAATCATTCTGACAAACAATGATATATACGAAAATGGAAATAATGGCCGAATTTACATCAACGAAAATCTCACTAAAGAAAAAAAAGACTTCCTGTACATCACAAAACAAAAAATGAAAACAAAATTTAAATATATAAGGATTCAAAATGCAAAAATATTAGTAAGAAGTGAAGGTGAAGGCAAAATCATCCACATCAAAAATGAGAGTGATATAAACAGATATATTTAACAATAAAATAAAAACACCTTTTGACTCGGAACACTTATTTTATCAGTTATAAATTCACGTCATGGAAGATTAAACACTATTTCAAACTCACAAATTTATCAAATGCTACAATTTGGATAACTGGATAAATGATACAAAGATCAAAATGAGGTTTGTGGCTATTCACCTAAATATAAGATCACTAAAAAAGAATTTTAATTCATTTATTGCACAAATTAATGACGTTCTGCAGTTTATTGACGTAATCTTTCTAACGGAAACAAATACTAAAAACGAAACAATATCTATGTTCAATATTCCAAACTTCATCGCGATTGCAAATACTCGAGAAAAAAGAAGAGGAGGAGGACTTATAATGTACTTAAAAAACAATCATACTTTTAAGGAAACAAACATTTCTTTTAAAAGCTGCGAGACAATCTGCGGGGAAATAACCACTGTTTGTCAAGATATCATAAACATACTTGCAGTATATCGTCCGCCGAGCAGCAACAAGAATATATATCTGAAGGAACTAAAGCAAATATTACAAATGACCTCATCTGATTCAAATTACTTGTACTGTGGTGACAATAACCTGAACTTATTGGATACCAAAAATAGTGTAATTACAGAATATCAAAATCTACTCAGTGAAAATGGTTTAGAAAGTGTAATATTAGATGTGACCCGGGATGAAATATTAAACGGTAAAAATGTTTATTCATGTATCGACCATATTGCAATACGTAACCGTTATAACACTGTATTTTCATGTATTGTAACTAACAAAATATCCGACCATTATATAACAGGAGTAGCAATCGGGAAAGAGGTACTTACAAAGGATTTAAATAAAAAAAGTGAAATCATTGATAGTAAATTGGTATATTCTAAATTAAAACTAGTAAATTGGGGAAAACTATTACAAACTGAATGCCCCTCAGAACTGTACTATACTTTGAAAAATGTAAGAATAGCCCAAATAACCCGGTATTTCGTTTGGAATATACTCGATATAGAAACAAAACAAACAAACATATTAATATTACTAAAAACGCATTCCACAAAAATGTAATAAATAGCTTAAACGGAAACCCGAGGAAACTGTGGGACGAAATAAACAACCTAATAGGAAAACCTAAACAAAATCTAGATAAACTAATCCTTCAACATATGGGAAATCAAGGAGACACAATGTTTTTATGCGATAAATTTGCTACAACATTCGTAAATGAAATAAAAGACATAAGACACAATTGTACTAAAAAATTCTTAGATCGTAACATGTATACAACTCCTGCTATTATGTCAATGAGATTTAGACCTGTAACAAAAAAAGATATAAAAAAAATAATTAATGATATGGATGTTAAAAAGTCAGAAGGCAACGACCAAATAAGAATTAAAGACCTGAAGTTAACTGCTGATAATATAATTCCAGTCCTTACTAAATTAATTAACCTTTGTGTAAATAAAAGCATCATGCCTGACGAACTTAAAACATCCATCATCAGACCTATTTATAAATCAGGAAATCATAAAGATTTCACAAATTATCGACCAATTGCGATTCTCTCGTGTATTGATAAAATTATTGAAAGAGCTATCTTTAACCAAATACAATTTTTTATAGAAAAAAACAGAATCATAAATCCCATACAGTACGGATTTCAAAAAGAAATAAGTACTACACAATTACTTTCTAATTTCACTGACCATATAAATTGTCATTTAAATGAAAAATATTACGTTGGTATAATTTTTATAGACTTTAAAAAGGCCTTTGACACATTGGACCATCAAACATTACTAAAGGCAATGGAAGAATGTGGTATTAGAGGTCCTTTAAATAAAATGTTTAAAAATTATCTGTTAAATAGAAAAATTAAAGTTAAAATTGACGGAATTTTCAGTGATGAAATGTTAACAGACACTGGAGTAGCAACAGGGTCGATATCGGGACCTACGTATTATATAATGCAAGTAAACAGTTTACCTAACGTAATAAAACGTTGTAAATGTTACATGTTTGCAGATGATACTTGCATCATATGTGCTGACAGAAATCTACAGAAAATTGAGGAATTTTTACAAACAGACCTAAATAACATGATTAAATGGTCCCACGACAATGGAATTATTATTAACGCAAAAAAAAAAAAACAAAATATATGCTTATACACTCTCCATATGCAAGTTGTCAGGATAAAGAACTGCATATAAAAAGTCATTCATACGATTGTTTTCACACAAAAAACCAAGCTCTGCCATGTAAATGCCCAAACATAGAAAAAGTTTACCAATATACATACCTTGGTCTTACAATAGATGTCAATTTTAACTGGTCAAATCACATTGAAATTGTATGTAATAGATTAAGATCCATATTAGGGAAATTTTATCACCTAAAAAACTTTGTTAATAAAAATATATTATACTGTATATATAATGCATTAGCGGAATCAATTATAGGATACGGAGTAAATAGTTACGGATTAACGTATAAAACGTACTTAAATAAAATAGAACAATTACAAATCCGTTTCCTAAAATTGATATCAGGCAAAAAAAAAAAACAATTATGTGAAGGCGATTATAAAAAAATGTTTTCTTTGTGTAATGTGCTCTCTATACATAGTAGGATAGATTACCAACTAACGCTAGATGAATTCTGGAAAACAGAATTCGAAAAACCTGTAAACCATAACTACCCTACTAGGCATAGAGAAGCACAAATGTTCATTATTAAAATATCGCAAAATGTATACGGAGATAGAACAAAAAGACATAAAATTCCGGAATTATTTAACTCATTACCAGAAGGTATTAAAAATGAGACATGTTATTCAAAAATAAAAAGGAAAATTAGATTGTTCTACCTCCGTCAAACATAAAAACTATTAATATTGTGGATCAAGATAAGTATCAAGTTCAAATTTAATATATTATTATAAGCTAATACATAGAAAAAGTGAGAGATTTCTTACGATTAAACTGATAGATCAGTTTTGTAGGATCTAAGTAAGAGAAAATAATGTACAAATAAAAAAAAACTGAATAAACATATATAAAAAAATAATTTCTGTTGTGCATACAGAAGGGGCAAAACTCTACTATCATGGAACCTTACTAATAATTGCTGTATCATACGTGTCCAGACTACCCCAGCATTTTCAATGAAATCCATATTTACGTAAAAACTGGAAAAATACTCTGAACCCGAATCCACTAGACACCGTGTCGCCGAAACAATTAAAAATCTTTAAATCAAAATAATATTCCATATGTAATCAAGAGAATTAGATAATAACAGATCCTGAAACACATCTGAAAATAAACATCTACCTCCTCATTCGGAGGCACCAGTCAACGAAATGACCACCGCCAAGGAACTGCTTCAGGAATGGAGGAATGACCGGATGGAATTCCAAAATGGCCACCACCTCCAACCAATCATAGCCCAGCATAGCACATTGATATTTTAATCAAACAATAATTACAAATTCAAAATAAAAATTTGTGATAACGTCGGACTCAACTTACGGGAAATTGGTCATAAATATGATCAGAAAATTAATATCAATATCAAAAAATGATTATACGCTAACATAATAACATGAAAATTTACACCTAAATATATTTATTGCTCTTTGGGAAATGTTCAAACCAAAAATGTATAACTTCAAATCCAATATGTAAAAGTGTATATTTTATTATAAAATGAATAAACGAGACTTAAGGTGATGGTTGTGATGGTTTGAACACTTACATAATATAAACGAGACGAACGTACTCCAAAAAAATTTTTTGTTTAGATTAACAACATAAAATACGACATGCAGGCCCTTCATACAGAGTTATGAGTTCTTTACCACGGAATTGTAGACCTTGCAGCGTATTTTAAAATACGGACAGTCGGGTTTTAGACTTGAATAGCGAGAGAGCTCGGAGAAATGAATTAGAATCGGTGGTGATTAAAAAGTGGGTGAAATTGCTCTTAGTTAGTGAAATCAGATGGTGTTAAAAATTATTGTTAAATATTAAATTAAAGTGAAATATTATTTAACCGGTGTTTGTGTGAAGTGAAAGTGGTTGGACTCAGTGAGGATACAATTAAGTGTTGTGCGATCGCGATTATATTGTAAAATGTGTAAATTTAAAAGTGATTTCGTAAACAGTTCAAACTAAATTACTTATCTTAAAAACATAGAAATAATAATAATAATAATTGCGTCTTAAAATAAAGTGAACGTATTTAGCAGCAGGAAGTGTTTACCATATCGGTTAATCGAGCTAGGGAGGAATAAATAATTAGCGAGATGGCGTCCTATCTTCAGGGACCGTAAACCAAAGAATCAAACAAATCATTAAATGAGAAGTTATGTAGCTCTGGGATAAATCATAAGACTGCGGGTTTGAATCCTGACAGAAGTTTTAGGGAGGTACAATTTTATTTACAGAATTATTTAATTACTATTAGACTTAGGAAGGAGACCATAAAACTGAGCAAATTGCAAGGACTTCGCTAAATTATACAAGAGCGCGCAGGCACAGAACCTTTGTCGTTCCAAAATGCAGAACCAACTTACCATTAGTAATGCCGCTCGGAAAAATGATAATGTTACTAAATTACCTGTCCCCTGATATAGATATTTTCCAACTTAATATTCACCAGTTCAAAAACGCTATTATTACTTAATAAATTAAAATAAAATGTATGTTTATTATTGGTTATGATAACTGTAAATGTGCATTTAAAATAAAATAAATAAATAAATAAAAGGAGGAAGGAATGCCGAGAGAGAGAAGTTAAACTAAACTGATTTAGCTATGTAGGGTGGAACCAAGTAAGCTTCATACTGGGATTGGGAAACGGCTGACAGGGTTTTTTTATATTATTTATTAAATTCCAGAAGACCCTTTAAAGGACGGATGCAACCGTGGAACAAGAACAAGGTTAATAATACCTGCCCTACGGCCGGAACAAGAGGCGCAGAGTACAGACAGTCGAATGGGAGGGAGTTTTGCTAGTGTATGACCGCCCGAATAGAAAGCAATCGGATGCAACCAAACGGAACAAAAATGAATACTTATCATCTGTTATTTGACTTTCTAATTTTCAAATTAGGATACACAAGAACAAATCTAGAGTCAAAAAGGGGAGATGGTAATCTCCGAAATAAAACTACCAAACGAACAACTTTTCTCAACAGGTCCCCTTTCGTGAGGTAGGCAGCCTCATAAAATTAAATGCCAAAATCAAACCAATTATCCGTTTATACCTACCTGAGAGGATAAGTATTCAATAGAAGATACCCATACCTAATACACGAGGGAACTAGTAACCTCATAAAATAATTACTGGAACTAAATATTAAAAATACAGACAGTCCTCATCCTAAATTTGACATTTCGAGTAAACCTTACATATATCTCACATGATAATTGGCTGAATGGGTAAGCACACAACTTATCCATAGAAACAGACATAATGTCGACAAGATCGTCGTGTGTTATCTGTATTATTGACCTAGAAAGGGATGTAAGTTCCCGACGACGTGGAATTTACAGCGTTTTCTGGAGGTGGCATGTAACTTGAGACCTTACGTGTCACATTTTCGCGACTAGATTCGTGACAAGGAATGTCATGGTTTTCCCCTTCTACATTCAGTAAAGTAGATTTTCCTGGAAGTGTAATGAGGTTGGGGCATTTCTGAAATTGGTAAGAAGACTTGGTTTTCTTTATTCTGGCGTGAGAGTTTCCAATTGGAACAAGGGGAGACCCGGCCGGTTCGGATATCCAGACACGGAGAGATTGACTGCCTTGTTCTAATTATCATCCATCATATTTGTTTGGTAAGCGGAGGAGCCAACTTAGCGTGAACAAATTCATTTCCGTTACTCTTTTCCCTTCCAAAATATACATATAGATGGCGCTGACAACTAACACCATAAATTTATCGTATGTATATCACATATATAAAACCTAACACTTTATCATACTCACATTACCCTACGAGAGGTAGAATCACGTAGCTAGTTGGGGAGCAGGCGAGACAGAAAATAAGGTATATGAAATGGCTTTAAAACACAGCGGTAATAGATTCAACTCACTCTATCTCAAAAGAACCGAGGGATACCACATACTTAGATAATTAGGTTTCTATACCGAGAAACAAAAAAAAACAACACAACGTTCGGTGAGACCTTTTTATACTGAGCCGTCACGTGAAATAATTGCGTTCAAGGTCGTAAAACACGTAGACAAACTAGGATGCACACACTTGGAGGGGTGTGTAATCAAGAGAGAGAAGCAATGGCTTGTACAAACGGCATGGAGGATATTCCTACTCCGGATATATACATAATCTAAGCCTTATGGAAAAGTTACCTATGGAACTTAAAGAAAATTCATCGCAGAAAGAAAAGTTTGAAAAGTGCAGATCATTACATGGTTTAGGTAAGTTGAATTGAATTGGTTAAAGGTATCATCCCACAACGTTACATTCCTCTCAGCAGGCTAACAGCCAAGAGGAAAAGTACCTTACCAATTCACTCCTCACTAAAGAAGAGGACTTCTTCCGGGAGGGCCCGATTTGAATTTGTCCTATAAACAGAGAGCCAAATTCTATGAAAAGTCAGTTCAACAACTACTTCTGAAAGAGAATCCTCTATACTGAAGAATAAAAACCAAATCTCCAAGTAATCTATTTAAGTGTTTTATTAAGTAAATAAATTCAGGTTTGACCAGTATTAAATTCATTTCGTCAATACAGATTTGGAAACCAATTTCTTTCTGCACTTGAGTAAGCCTCACTCCAAACTTTCGCCATACTCCGCGAGACTGATATGTGACAAGTGTGTCCAGAACCCAATATAACTACAGTATCTGTGCGGACGATTAATTGTCTCGAACAATTGCTGTTGTACATACAAAAGGGCAAAACTCTACAATCAGGGAACTTTAATAATAATTGTTGTTGTACACACAAAGGGGCAAAACTCTAACATCAGGGAACACTAAATTGGGCGAAGCGTGTTTTTGTCTGCTAGTTTATGTAAGTATATTATAGGTGTAAAAGTTTATTATAAATCAAATTAGCACTCATAAAGATACTTAAGTTTATGTACAATTCGATTAACACACACAATTAAATTTGATATTTCAACGAGAAGGTGAATAGCGAACACTTCGGGAGCACTTCCGCGATCTGTCGTCTCACCGACAATCAGGAACAGAATGAATGACTTCTGACTAGTTCGGCCCCTCGCAGCGTTGGAAAAAAATAATAGGAGAAAAGATAATAAGATGAAAAATTATCTGCCGTTGAGTATGAGTAATTTTTTTTATGAACTTTATATCAAAGACGCAGAGAAAGGTAAAAGTAAAATGAATACAACTGTCCGCGGTCTTCCTACGCTCTGATACACCTCGTGTTATATGTACCTTCATGTTTCTGGCTCTTAGTCACATTATGTAATTATGTTAATTTATTGTTTTCTACACCTCGGCTCACTTGGGGGTGTACAGAGTGCAAACGGAGGTGGTAAAATCTCTAAGTTCACAGGTACAATTATAATCGGTATAATTGCATTATTTGTAATTAATAACAATGAAGTTCCAAGAGTCATTGATAGCCAATCGCAAAATCAAACCAAAAATAAATTGACTAATTTTATCAGGTCAATAAAGATTGATGTTAAAAAAGGTAAGTCAGTATCATCAATTCAAAAAAGATAATTTTTCTTGATAATTCCGGATGTGTCCGAATTTATAATAAACAAAATATTGTCGTAACCTTAATTAGTAAATTTTTATAATTTTTGTATGGGAAGAAAATAATAATGTGCTGAAAAGCAAGAATTTAAAAAAACTTGCGAATACTTTTTCGGTTAGGGGTTCCGCGCTGCGTGGAGACGTGAAGTCCACTGTCGTACCAGACGCCATGGCGCGCCAGTGATACTTGGTCTTTCAAGCGCATTGGTGACCTTCCTCCGCTTCTCCTGCCTTCCAATTTCTAGCGAACATGAGTTTCTCCAGCTTGGAGTCCTCAGTTTGGCGAGCAACGTGTTTAAAGTATCTTAAAATATGGTGTAGGCAAACAGTTGATCGCCTGTTGTGGATGCCTATCTCTTCCAAAAGAGATATCAATGAAATATTGAGCATTTTCTCCAGCTATACATTTTGAGGGCACCTATCCGCTTCCTTTCACTAGCTCTAAGTGTCCATGTTTCTGGGAAATATGGGAAACATCAGCGCCCGGATGAGTCTCATCTTAGTGGCCTTAATTATGTCTCCATTATTAGATCTTTTGCATTTTGCTGATGGTCTTTCTCTTTTTTTTATGAATATCCTTCTTCTCACTTCCGTTTCATAGCCTACTTCATCTTTTATTATAGAGAAGCCAACATAGGTAGGTTTACAGAAGTCGTTCACTATTTTAAACCTTCGCAAGAACAAATTTTCTTGCCCTGTTGATCACCGTTTGGCTTAGGTTTGTTGATTTGCAGGCCTAGATTATCGTTTTTTCCTCTATTTTAGGAAGGAGGTGATTCATTTCTACTTCATAAGAGGCGAAGTAATTGGCCTTACGTACATAAAAAATACAATTTTGGTTAACTAACATAATGATAAAGTAGTTGTGATATCCTTGACATTGACAATGTAAGATCTCACTCAGAGATGGCACTAGTAGTAATCTATTAGGTTACCTATAAATGGCGTCAGCTATCGAGGATAATATGATTATAATGGCTACCTCAAGGTCCTGGTCCAGATTATTCCAACCGCCTGCTAGTTGATATCAGAGCCTATTGTCAATTTATCACAACAAAGTCCAAAGTGTTCTGTTGAAACCGGAATTTTTTTAATAAGAGTTTGAGATTCCAAAAACACAACAGGAGGTATGTCATTATATTAACGTACAAAAAAAAAACAATTGGAATAAATTTTGTACTGTTTTGTATTCGATTGAAGATAAAAGTTATGAATCACAAATAAATCAAAAATACAGCTACGCTACGCAAACAAAAAATTTCTTCGAAAGAGTAACAATTTTTTTTTAAATATTTCTGTGATTTTATAATTTTGGGTTATTTTTGATTTATTAATCATTAAAATTTTGTAGTAATATCGCAGATCCCATGGAAAAGTGAAGTAAATGAAAAAAAGTATACGATGAAGTTTTCTGCGGGGAGTGATGAAAAGGACCGCCTTTCGCCATGTATCCTTTCAACAATAAAATAAAAAATAAATAAAAAAATTTACTCACATACAGTTTTACCTTCTCAAACCTACCTTACACACAACATATTATAGTTATAAGTTTGAAATATATCATGTAAAAATATAAATAATTATGTGAACACTGTAAATATTATATAGAAATAAAAAAATAAAAAAAACAATAGCGGCAGTCCGCGGAGGAGGGAAATTATTTTATGGAGATTTTTAAAAGGTAGAACAATATAAACATATTTACTTGACTATTCCGAATAAATCATAAATGGGATGCACAGGAGGATAGGAGGCATTCCAATTCATAATTTGTAAAAGAGCGAAATTTTACTAATTTAGGTGACGATGTTGAGTAATGAAGACATTCGTCAATGTCACTGATTTCAGCATTCATCAGATTAATATTTTTCTTGCTAAAATCGGTTACATGATTCCGTTGGTATGCCCGCATAAAAGTAGTTTTTGGCATTATACGAATAAATTATATAAGTTTTATTAAAACAATAAAACGATTAAGATAATATTTTAAATTTGATAAAGTTAATGAGATTTTTATAATCAGGCAACTGACAATGTGAGATTAGATTAATTTAAGGAAATATTATAAAAGAGTTTTTTTACATTCTGGGGGTATCAGTTTACGTTTGACCGACATAATGCGTTTCTTCTTGAGTGCAATTTTGGTGTTAGTGGGAGTGGCCTCGATTTCGGGTAAATTTTCTTTTATTATCCATTGTTGTCCTTTTAAGACTATATATTTTTTATGTGAAAACCGCACAAGAGTTAACAACTACTTCCAACCACCTGGAGCTAGTGAGATTATGGCATCCCCAATTCGGGTATTATTGATGTTTTTTTGAATATTCGGTTTTTTGTATGAAGATTTTCAGAAAATCCATGCGGCTTGCGGCATGGCACACATGGCCCACTTCACATGACAAAATCGGATTTCGAAAAAAAAATCGTTTTGAACTAAACAGCATCAATAATGTCGAATTTGTCAAACTTGGCTCCCTATTACACTAAAAATTCACGAATCGCAACTTGTTGTGAAGCTGTGGGCAGTGGAGGCTTGATAAAGGGAGGATATGGGAAGAGGAAGGTGGAAATGTACTGGGGATTGAGATCTGATTCACTAAACACGGTCAAACTAAACTAAAGCCATCTCAAGCAACGTTTCTATTGTAAATGGTGATCTTACACCAGAGCGATACTGAGAGTATCTTTCATCCTGGAATGTGCCGAAAATTACCCAATAATAGTAATAATTTAATGTTATCAAATTCCACGCCGGAATTTAATTCGGAGAGGTTTCGCACGCATTTAATTCGGCAATAAAAACATTTTCAATTAAGATGGACACGAACCATGAATAATTTTTCAGGGAAATACCGCCGCACTGTTAATCTGATAGTATTATTGTCCTAGCGTCTGGACGATGTAGGCCCTCTGATTGGTCAAATTTAAATTATGTGATTCGGATAAATTCTGCATTGGGGGTCTGCAGGCAAAACATACCACTCTGCCCCTCAATTTTAAGCAACCGTAAGGTTCATTTCGGTTTGCAGGCGACCGGATACAAAAAAAACAAGACATTAAAAATTAAGACACGATTTCATACTGAAATAGAATCGCCACATGTAATACGATATTTCTTCAAAAATATCGTTTCTGCTCATATAATTTTTGGATAATATCGAAGAAAATATGTTTTAGAAAGTTCATAATCCATTGGATTAATTACATTACAGTGAAAATTATCCAGAATTACGTGATTACGTTTGACGTTTGACGAAAAAAGCACGCGTTAATTCAATATGGCCGATACGCACCGCGGCAATAGGTGGCCGACAGAGCGCACCTCTGGCGGTGTAAGAACGAACCAAATGACAGGCGCTTATATTTAAATATGCAAAATTACTTGAACATCAAGAGTTTAATAATAAGATTTCTTCTGGAAGTTTATTTCAACTTTGCAATGGCATTTTTCATTATTATTTATAATTTTTTTTTGCTTATTAATTATATCTGATTTTATATTGACAAGTTTTCTAATTTCTAAAATTTCAAAATTATTTATTTGCGATGCTTTAATCCTGAGTGAAGTATTTTAAGACCTGAATTTTTATCGAAACTGTGATTCAAAAGATGATTTGCAAACTCAGATTCACTATTTCCATTTAGAACCCTCAGATGTTTTTTAGTTCTGACTTCAAAGTTTCTATTGGTTCTACCTTTGTAAAAGAAATTACAATCATCCCAATTGAGTTTATAAACTCCTGATTTATATTGTTTGATTTTCGCCATCTTTATTACTAAGAATATATTTCTTCATTCTGTTATTAGTGTAAAACTCCGGTTGAATAGTACCAGGAATGTTTTTATATATAATTTTGAAAGTATCGTTATCCACAAACAGAATTCTACGCCATTGTTTATTTATATCTTAAGAAATAGGGTAAAAATACCGTTTGAAGAGAATATGTTTAATTTTTTTATTTAGTATTTCAACTATCAATTTATTAGAATAACCGATATTAAATGTTATTTGTCTTATGAATATATTGTTTTATCGCTATATGCAATTTTTTTTTCAGGTCATAAAATACTTCACTCAGGATATAAAGCATCACAAATAAATAATTTCAAAATTTTAGAAATAAGAGAACATGTTTATAAAAGTAGAAATAATTAACAAGATTTTTTTTTATAAACTCTCTTTTAAATATTTTCCCACTTAACTGGTCTTTCATATTGTAATTCCTAATTCTTATAAACCCAGCCTACTCTTACCCCTCCCCCTTCCTTCCACTTTTTTCCAATTGTTATCTATATTTAATTTTTGAGTTCGGTGTATACTTCGTTCATGAAACATGTATTGGTTGTATATAATAAAGTGAAGTTAAAAAAGTTATTTGTTTTTTAATAAAATAAAGTTTAATCGGATAACATTATTTTATCTATTTCCATTGTATATCAATGCATACGTACATAATAAAATGTAAACATTAAATTTATTTATTAATTGGACAATTTGCATAGCGCCGCTTTTGTGAGATATCACCTCAGGGGCGCTATATTGTAATAATCTACCTTTATATATAGATTTTTACTCTCCTGATGAAGGTGTATATATAATCTAACTTTAAACTTTATTAGATACAGTAACAGTTTTAGGTAAAGAATTACCACCAGTTGGAGTAAAATTCCCACATTTTAATTAAACCGACTGCTAATCTCATCGCACAATTACCCTTCTTTTAGCCATAAACACGGGTACAATTATACAATATGTAATAATCTATTTTTTCAGTCATCTTTGTTTTAACTATCTTTAATTGCTGTCACAAACTATACGATATTGATTCAACTTATAGACATTGACGGTTATAACACATATTTAAGCACTGCAAGTCTCCTATGAGCAAATTATATTAGGTACCATAACAGTTAATATCAGTTTTAGATGTGTAGTCAATAATAGTGTTTCATTTGGAATAATCCATCACAAATACGTAAAATTTCATTTATTCAAACAACTGTCATTCTTATTATGCCTAAATTGAGCATGTTATTATTCATTAACTCCTTCCTGTTCCGTGTTTTAACAATATATACTCACCCTCTCTCTGTGAATGACCTAATATCTATCTATTAAATGTAACTGTTGTTAGTATCACTTAAACTGGGCGCAGCCCAACCAAGTGCCGCCCGCAGGGATTATTGAAATAATACTGCGTTTATTTTTTTTCTATAAGAAATAACTATTTACGTCGGGGGCGATGAAAAACAATGCATTTAAATTTGGTTATAATTTAAATACCTACGCTTTATTTTACATTTCAGTTGATGCTATGTTGAATTTGATGCAATTTATTCATATGACATTATACATAGGCCTTAAAAAAAGATATCATGCTCAATTTAAATATAAAGTGCTTTCCCTGTAATAGTCATGTTATTAGAACAAAAAACAATGAACATTAAAAATAAAATAGATTTACATTGTTAAAACTGAATTTTACAATTTTAGAATGCCAGAAAAAATCAATAACCGTAACAGCTTTATACTGCAATTGTTTAATAATATTCACAACACAATTACGTAATATTTCGTATAATTTCAAAGAGGGAGTAACTCAATTCGATCGAAGTAAGGGTGATTAAGTGATTATAAGGTTGTATTGTTCCCACAGCCCGCCTGCACCCCTTCTTCATGGAGTACAGGGAAGGACAAAGGTACTTTATTGCCGAGGACGAGCAGGGAAAGCTCCAGATTGTGGATAGGCTCGCCACTGACCCCGAATCTCGCTTCACCGCCTCCTCTGATGTCGTCTTCCTCCTATACACCAGGTAACCAACCTACTTTACAACACAAACACTATCAAGGTGTCGTGAAATTGGTTCCCTTTCAAGTTCAATCCTCCAACATAAGCAAATTTTTTCGCTTTCGAATATTGTAAGGTTACGTAAAAGATAAGGTATGGCCGTCGTGTGAAGTATGATTAGAGGAAAGTGAGAAATTTCTGAAACCGGGTATGTATTTTTGTAAGTCTTAGTCTGAAAAAAAGAAGTATGATCTAATTGAAATCTGCACCTGAGTCAATCTGAGTAAATATTTTAATTAATGCTTTGCTTTACTATGACAACAGTCCGTAAGTGCACTCCATTTTCGCAGAGAGTCAAATTATTATTTCAATGATATTCTGGTACAGTTTCGCGTTTACTACAGTTATCGTTTTTTCTTAATAAAACTTTGCCATACATTCTCTGTATTATATCGTATTTAATTAAAATTAAATTGGAAGTAATTATGTTCTTTGCTGTGTATTTCACGATAAAACTTGGATCTTCATCCTTTCTCCCAACCATCCCCAAGGATATGGTTTGCAGCAAATTTGGGATTTTTATTTTATTTTAGTAAGTCTTTTAATCAATTTAATTTACAAAATTTTCAATTTTACTGGACCAAATACGCCTTGCGGAGACGCCTTTTACATACTCTTTACCTGATTTATTTCTTCACATAAGGAAATAAATTTTTAAGGTGTAACGGAAGCAACAATTCTCATACAATTTGTTTGCATGCCACACTCGAAAGCAACCGATATTATTATAAATATATATATATATATATATATATATATATATATATATATATATATATATATATTTTTTTTTTTTTTTTTTTAAAAGAAAGACAAATATTCTCGGGTTACGAATAACCTGACAATATTTGAAAATCTCCTACTACCACCACAGTAAGCTAAAAATGTTGCTTGTGTTGTGATGGAGGACTTAGCCAGCCGAGGAATTGAACACACTACGCCTGAGTGGGACCCAAGCGCGATGACAAATCGGCCACCGACCGGTCAAATTTATTTTAGTACCTTAAAATAATACTAAAAGTGGGATTGGTGCATTAAAAGTATTTCTTTTTCAAGCCACTTATTTAGGTGTTAGCTAGCTGAAACAAGCACCCTGAAATATACGTAGGTACTCCCAGCTTATTGGTAGATTAGAATGGGACGGTTCCATGCTAACTCAATCCACTTTTAAAAAGTGATATAAAAAACTTTTTTTTTTAACCTAACCTAACCTAACCTACTTAACCCAGTTAATAAAGTTTTTGTTTCATCACTTTCCATGACTTTATATAACTTTTTAAAGATGTGATGAATTATCATTTTGATGATTTATCCGGTCACCGAATGGGTCACACTCGTGTGTAAGCGGTCCCGATGTACTTTCGCCGAGCACGCTTTCAGCTCATTCGATTTGTGTATGTTAAAGTAGTCAAATATGTTTGTACTAAAAAGGTCAAAAAATTGCATGAAATGATTTGTGATTCTGGTAAAACATTAGTTTTGCTTTTAAATCAGCTCAAGGGCTATAATGTTTTACAGAATTTCGAATAAAATTCATAGAACGAGCTGCGTATCTACTCAGAAATCTGTCTGCCGCCTTGCACGTGCAGCCAGCGGTTCGAACTCCAAGTGACTACAAGAAATAGATATAGTAATACTTTTTCACAACACAGTTTCGTGTTATTCTTAAACAATGAGGCATGGACTTAGGTAGTCTTGAAATTTTTATTAAATATGTGGTAGGTGCTATAAATATAATAAATATTTACTATCCCACCGAGCGCCGTTTCCCAGCCATCCTTGTCATCAAATGTGACGAACCACTCGCGTGTGCGGTCACTTGTGCGGTATTCATTAGTAACAACTAACCGTCACGCAGTTTCCCCCAGGGGTAGGCAGAGAGGACAGATCACTCTGTTACGGCACGCACATCTTACTTTATTCGCATTTGTACATCGTCTCATACGTCCGACTCTTGACGTGAACCGACTCAAATATTTGACTCACGTGTAGCGATTGTGACTTGTGATTACATTTATCATATAAGTGAGACTACTGCTATATCAGTTACAAGGATCTAGAATCTTTTAAATACTCGATGTAGCGTTGAAGATTAGACAACGGCAGAGGATATTTACGTAAACCTCTCATAAAACTTGATACTTTTTTTAAGAAAAAATATAAATCACTTGTAATTACGAGTATATATAACGTATTTTACCTACCAGCATTTTTTTTCCTCCTTCACATAATCCGGGCTTCTACAAGACCCGCATTAATAAAGCCCTTCCTACAGCCCCAACCTTAACCCGCCGCACAACCGGGTTTCGCCAGAGCTCTCCTGCCTTTACACTGTACAGACAAGGGAGCTCTTGTGAGGTGTCATATAAAAAAACAGACTTGACTTGATTTTCATATAGTATCGTTCGTCGTGCAAGCAGGATAAAAAGGGTCTAGTTAACGCCAGCAAGGGCACCATAGGCCTTTGTGTTCCGGCGGTCCATTTTATTAAGCATTCAATATGCGCGGTCGTTGATTTAAATTACTTAATTCAAGAACCTCCCGATGTTCGTCTCTTTTCAATTTATGCGTTATTCCGTTAGATTGAGATCCACTTTTTTTTGCCAATATATTTTGCTTGAGTAATATTTTTTGTACATAAACATACGCACGAGTTTTGGCAAATGTATGTTTACTTGTTAGTTTTGCAATCAAAGAGCAAAACCTTGCAAAAAGCATATTTTAATAAAATAACTTTATTAACTCCATCTATGAACACGTTGAATAAAACGAGCGTTTAAGAATAATGTCAGTAGATAATATTTCTTTATGGTAAAGAGTAATCTTTACACCCGTTGTTTGAACCAAGTGCTCTTTGAACTTTTCAAATAATTTAAATTACTAATTTTTGTCCACATTTAAGTTATTGGTGGAAATATAAAATTATTATCAATACCATTAATTTCTTTCTGTAGTTGGCACTTAACTTTTTAAAAGAAAAAAACTTCAGTGACATCTGTCGACAAAATCTGATAATTAATGACAGTGTACAGTGTGAAGATTTTACTGATCACTAGACCAAAACAAATACTGAATATTTTAGGAGTAACCCCACCACCGGCTACATACTCAAAAACGGAGATGCTGCTAGTTTGAGCGGGTCCAACTTCTCCAAGAGTAAGGCCACCAAGATCATCTCCCACGGATGGAACAACAACGGAAACAGCAATGTCAACACGAACGTCAGGGATGGTAATAATAACTAACATATCTTATGCTTAAAACACGGTGTCAAATGCTACTTCTATTCATGAAACAAATATGTTTAGCAAAATATTGCTAAACAATAACTAAAACCCTTCAGATAAACTTTGTGGCAGATTGATTAATGTTACTGACAATAGCTCAATGATGCACTTGAAGAAAGTATACAAACACATGATTCGAGAGTAAAATGTGCTTGATATGTGAAGAAATTGAAGACATTGAATATACGTTATTGAAGTGCTTTCCGTATGAACAACAGAGAATGATAATATTGATGAGTGAATGATGATGAATTTAATTTTCTTCAACTGGACTTCATGCAGAGTCACGGATATTGACGTTCCGGACGCCTGTGACAAAGTTATTAATTTTCTAAAATTAATTTAGCTTTCCTTGCCGCCATGGACGTCAATGTCATCTGCGTCGACTGGGGAAAGGGAGCCAACGGACTCTACGGTACCGCCGTGGACAATGTGCCCCTCGTTTCCACCTGGGAGGCTAACTTGGTCGACTGGCTCATCAGCCAGGGCGCCCCCGTGAGCAGCTTCCACATCATGGGACACAGTCTGGGAGGACACATCGCTGGACAAACCGCCAGGAAGGTGACCAGAGGAAAAATTCCTTACTTGACCGGTTAGATATTATTATTTTTAACGTGTGCTCATATTATTTTGTTTTAAAACCATTGGTCAGACGTGAACAAGACTTAGAATAGATAATGGTTTCCCAAGTTACCAAAAAGAGAAATTAATCGTCTGGAATTTTTCCCTGCTGTTATGGATATTTATGGTCGAAAGTAATCCTGTGAGTAACCGCGATCGAAACGATTCAGTTTCAGAAGTGTTAAGAACTAAGAACTATCGGTAAACATAATTTGACTGCTAATCATTGATGTATTAAAAAAATATTCTTCATGTATGTTTGTTAATATACTAATACGAAAACAAATTTCTTTTCTGCATAACGACGGCCTATCGCAAACATGTGTTAAGTGCAATTTGTAAATATATTTATAAGAATAATCCAAGTTCCAATAAGATGTAGAGCAAAAAAATTAATGTTAGTATCCACATTTTATCCATTGTAGAAGAAATAAGTAATATAAATTTCTCACGAAAACAAAGGGATTAATCTTGATAAATGTTTTACAAAAATCGTAATTGTTGTTACTTTTAAAACTGCACTTATCACATGTGTGCGCAAGGCCATCGATAATATAGTTCCAATTAAATGCCTTAATTTTAGCCTATTTATGATGGAGCGGGTTAGATTTTTTAATTGATTCCTTATTTAAATATATTTTTTTTGTAGCTTTTGACCCCGCCGGTCCTTCATGGGGTCCCGGAACCGACCGCATCCGCCCAAGCGACGCCGCCTACACAGAGGTGATCCACACCGACGCCGGCCTGCTTGGAATCAAGGAGCCCGTGGGGCACAACGACTTTTACCCTAACGAGGGTCAGGGCATGCCTGGCTGCCCGGTCCTCGACGGAGCCTGCTCCCACGCCCGCTCCTACGAGTACTTCGCCTCCTCTCTCGACAACACCTTCTTTCAGGCCAACCAGTGCGCCAATGCTGACGAGGCCCTCAACAACAAGTGCTCCAACATCGGCAAGTCCTACATGGGAGGCTCCAAGGTTAAGGCCATGTAAGTTCTATGATGTTATTTAATATTATATATACGTATATACAATTACCTGCAATAAAATGTGAATAAATAATTTGGTGACAAGAGTTATACGACTCTTGACAACCTTTTAACAAAAATACTAATTTAAATTTTTTCCGTAATTTTACAACTTCTACTTATATGAAAATTTGGTCAAAATTGACAATTTGCACTTACTCAAAAAATAGTCAATTTTACAAAAAATAAAAGTTCTTTTGCTGTATGTAATGGACGCATCATTAGAAAATAACTAAATATTGTACTCCAATATCTCTCGAAAATCACGTAGGCATTGGTATAATTTTGGTGTAAAATAATAAAATGTTAAGATTGACCCAAAAATAAATACGTAACATTACGGAATTTTTTTTTAACACACAACATCATAATGTTGTCGTAAATTATATTTTAGGTATTAGATTTAACGTTTTTTTTATTTTCCAGCAAGGGAATCTACCACCTGACCACCTCCGCCTTCAAGCCCTACTACCTGAACTGAAAAACTTCCCCATAATAAATACTATAACTTTATCAGTTTCATTTTGTATTCTGTAATGCATTATAAATGTATATATATTTGCTTTAAAATTTGGTTAATTTTCCTGAAAAGAAAGTGATTTGTTATTATTTTAAGAAATTTTGTAAATATCAAGTAATATTAATATATAATATGTACACTTCTTTTTTCAAGTAATTTAATTTAAATTTACATGATTGCAACTTCATTTGAAAGTAAAGAATAAATAATTTTTACCCAAGTAACACAATATTTACTAGGAAATTTTCAAGTTTAGCCCATTTTTGAAATTTCAATGACAAACCTAGTATTGGGACACAAGTAATAATGAACCCTATTACTTTTGATCGATAGAATTTCTACATATGCGAATAAACACGAGAGCCGAACTTCTGAGCTGAACCACGACATATGGGAAAGTAACGGAGCAAGCGCAAATGATGCGAAACTTTCCCGTAATTCGGTTTTCTCATATCTATAAGCGGCAATATCGGACAGAAAGTTTCGCCTGAAAAGGTGTGGAATATTAAAAAACTTTTTTATTGACTAGAGGTTCTTAATATAATTGCAGGATTATGGTGATTATTTTTTGGTTGCATTTTATTGCGCTTCCTCCTACTTTAGTCGACGTTTCGGACAGCGTTCCAATGTTAATCAACAGGGCAGATATTGTACCCCAATGATGGACACTGTTACACTCTCCGATACGGTGGCTATAAGAAGGAGAAGGCGTAACATGGCATAGTAACCAGAAAATTAATCACAATAATGCTTTTGGCCCTGTAAATCTAAAATCATGTCCAACTGTAGGATATTGTATTTTTGTAAGTGCTTTCAATTTTTTTTGAAAATAACAAAAATAATGATTATTTTATTTACTTATTCCATTTAAACGCCCATAGGGCTTTTACATACAATGCAATTTTTTTAAATAAAATAAAAATAAAGAGTTTACATAATATATAAGAATATACAGATTACATAAAATATAAGATTTAACAATGCATACGTGAACAAAATATACGTAACATGAAACGTGAGAGTTTATGAAAAGTAGGTAACGTGGAATTTAAGTAAGTGAAATAGAAATAGATGATCTGCCAATATCCTCCAAATCAATTGAATAAAAAAAGTGTAAAATTTTTGTTCACATTAGCCTGTAAACTATGTATCTTATTTAACAATCTTAATTAAGAATCGACAAAAAGGTCTAACAGAAAAACATTTATATCAATGTAAACATTCCATTACACTGAGTTTAAATTTTGACAGTGATTGGCAGCGGTAAACATCGATTGAACTATATTTATTACCAAGTCTGTGAAATCTTTGAATAGGCGAGTTTACGAAATAATTGTTAGCAGATTTTTTTTAAAAACGGTGGTTTTATCGTTGATAAACAAGGGAAACAATACTGGACCTAAATGTGACCACTGTGAAACACCGTCGAAAATTTCAAATTGAAGTTAATAGTGTGAGTTGGGTTTTATTGATATTTTTCTTTGGTGAAGATAACTCTTACACCATTTCAAAATATTCCCCGTTATTCCAAGGTTTCTTAGCTTATGTATAAGAATTTTATGTGAGACTTAACTAAAGTCAGTATACACTACGTCTGTTTAAAGACGCTTGTTCATGTTATTAAAAATATATTCCTGATGTATCATTTAATTTGTAAGAGTAGATCTTTTTACCATGAAACCATGTTGTCCATGTGAAATCACTTTATTTAGCTCGTGCGAGAGTTTTGAGAGAAGAACGGATTCGAATAATTTAGGGATTGACGACTGTATACATATACTTCTATAGTTAGAAATTTAGTTTTTTAAATATTTTTAATAATTTAATAATTTAAAGATGAGTTAAAAAGTTTTGTGAGAGGAGAAGTTAAGACTGATAAACATTTGGAAAAGAATATTGGAGGAATGTTATCGGGGCCTGCTAATTTGTTAAGATCGAGGAATTTTAGTTTGGTTCTAATATTACTTTCTTCAAATATACATTGATTAAACACGATTTTATTGTAATTTATAGCTGTTGTAGTGTCGAACAATGGAGAGTTGTTTATATCATAGACTTTGCTGAAGAATTCAGCAAACAGATTAACGAGTTCTTGGGGGCTATCTGCCATTTTATTATCTAAATACATATTTTAGGGTATACTAGAATCATTGTTATTAAGTATGTTTGAAAATTTATAAATGTACTGAGGATTGGCAGCAGCCAATTCTTTGCAGTTATCTATGCATTTTTTGTAACAAAACTTGGAAAATTTTTTGGTATTTTTTCTTAGTTCGCAAAATTTTGCATAACTATTAGGATCACGTGATGATTTATAAGCCTTATGGGCATTTTTTGTATCTAATTACTCTAATAACGTCGTTACTAAACCATTTTGGGTAATTATTCAAAGTATTTTTAGACACGGGTACATACAGATCGATAGCATTATTTAGAATTAGGTAAAAATTTTCTACCATTTCATTGACGTTTTCTTTCGTCTAAAGTCCAAAAAGTTCCAGCGAGTAAAAGACAAAAGATTAATAATTTTATTATAGTCTGCTTTGTAGAAGTTCAATTTTGTTAATGTAGATGGATGTTTTATTTTTTTATTATTGGACTGTAGAATGCAATCGTCAGAGGGGGATGATACTTTTCGATTGGGAGAATAAATTCGTCAAATGCAGATTTTTTATTTTTTTTTGTGCATTACAGATTGATGCATTCCTATTACAATACACATGAAATAACAAAAATATACAAAGCTCTAAATGAAATATTTTACAATAACCGATATTTTAGAGTTCTTGCCTAAATTGACTTTTGAAATCTTCAAGGCCAATGTTGAAAATGTCAAGAGACCTAGAGTGTTTTATTTAGCAGCACTATACCTCTTGTCATGCTATGCTGGGCCATAACTTCCGTTCTTCCGTGTGGAATACAGATCAAGTCGTGGCGTCGACCCTGACGGTAGTTGTTCGGTACAAACAATTTATAGCATTCCAAGAGGTATGGGCTGTCATAGTTCATGTTCATGATTTATGATTTTAAAAGCTGTTACTTGAAGCTGTTATTTCTCCTAGATTGGAGACTTTCGTAGTGCGTTTCGGAGAGAAAATCTATGTGATGCATAAATCGTGGGTATTCACCATGCGTTCTCATATAAAAATATCTTAGATTTTTTTTATAAATTTGTTCTAATAATTCTATGTATTTTTGCTGGTATGGGGACCAGACAGCAGAAGCGTATTTTAATTTAAATCGTATAAGGCAGTTGAACATCGATGTCATTGCTTCGGGCTTGAAGAATTGTTTATAAGTTTATAACAAGATGATACCAATCCCACTATAATATATGATCTGAAAAAGTAAGTTTGGGATCAAATGTAACCCCGAGGTCCCTTGTGGATTTTACTGATGACAATATTTCATCATTTAGTTTATATTCAAATTTGATCGGGTTTTTGGAACGCGTAAACGTCAGTGACACATTTTTTTTACATTAAAGGAAAGTTTATTCTCATCTACCCATGAAGATATTACATCTAAATCAAGTTGTAATTTAAAACAATCTTGAATGTCGCATATCATCCTGAGCAGTTTAAGATCGTCGGGAAAATGCCGGTAATTCCCTGGACTCATTGCCACCTATGCATACGTATTGTATTCTGTTTTACGTTGCAAGAAATTGTATTAGAGGTTGGTCAAAGCCTATTATATCTTTCGTATGAGTACGTCGTGATCTACTCGGTCGAATGTTTTTGCAAAGTCGGTATAAATCACGTCAGTTTGATATTGAGCGTCCAATTCTTTTGCTACTTTATGTAAAAGTTCAAGGAAATTGGAAACAGTAGATTTTTTTGACAGAAAACCATGCTGATTTCTCCCAAAGAATGGTTTTATTTTATTTGGCAGTTTTTCAGAAATTAGTGTTTCAATTTTTTTTGGAAAAGATAAGACCGCTACCGGTCTATAATTATGTACCTCAGTTTTGCAACCCGACTTGTATATCGGGCTCACCTAGGTGAGTTTCCAAGATTGGGAAAAGGTGGAAGTAGCAATACTAATACTAATACTATACAATAACACATCTGCCCTGATGATGGACACTGCAATGCTGTCCGAAACGTTGGCTAAAGAAGGAGTTAGCCCAACACGGCATAATACCCCAAAAACAAAAAAAAAACAAAAAAAAGCAATACTAAGGTTGGTTATGTAGCATAAACGTTTGTATAAATATTCCCCTAAAATGATAATTACATGAGGTGGAATTCCATCCGGTCCCGTAGCCTTGTCGGGTTTTTGGATTTGATTGCATATTTTTACATCCTCGGGTCTGAATTTTTCAAGAGAGATTGAATCTATAAATTTCGGCACCTCTTGCTGGAGGCTTTCCGCATCAAAGTTGGGACATACTTGATTGTAGACCGATTTAAATTAGTCTGCAAATTTCTAAGACACTAGTTGGGGACACTGGATGATTTCATCCGCATCCATGAGTTCTATAGAAGTACCCTCACTTTGTTTTTGTGACCTGATATATTGCCAAAAGTTTTTGACATCGCATTTAATCCCATTTTCAACATTAGCCAAGTAAAGTTTCTTTTTTTAAATCATGTATTTTTTTAGTTCAGATCTTTTTGCAGAGAATAATGAGTAATCTAAATTGCTTTTAGTTGGTTTATATTTTCTGCGAAGAGATTTCTTGAATTTAATTTGATCAATTATACATTTGTCAAACCACACCGGATATTTGACATTTTCTTTGCGTGTTTTTTTTATGGGTGCACATAGATCAAAAATACTACTCAATACCGAGTAAAAATATTCCACTGCATTATCAACAGATTTTATGTCATGTAAATATTTCCAGTCAAAAAAAAAATATTTGTTTACACAGGTTAATGTTTAAATGTTTAAAAATTATTTTTGTTGACTTGAATTCTTTCAAGGAAAGGATTTTGATTTGCGGAGTTTGATGAATTGTCGATAGATGGCTCTGCTAGTCCGGCCGGGCAAGAGTGAAGAGCGTTGCGCCTGGCATTTCGATGGACGTACGTGGTTGTGATAGTTTTATTCGTATGTCTAATGTAGGGTGGTATTTATCTTCTAGAACTAAAGGCTCATCACTTCGACTGACGTCACAAATATTTGAGTTGAACAAGATTGAGTATATTGTTGAAATATTTTTTATAGCATTATATTATCTGAGACCATTTGAGCTTAGGAAATATGAATGTTCACGTATTATCTCCTTGGGCTTATTTGTGAGATTGAAATCTCCCAGTATTATTATATTTTTGTTGCTTAATGCCTTCGATGTCTCTAGGTCGATGTATTCGTAGAATGTAATACAGTTTTCGGAGTCATCGGTGCAATAAAAATATACTACGCTTATGTAAGCCGTGAAATTATTTTTTGTCACTTTAACTGAGGAAGAATTGGAAAATACAAAATCTAGAAGACAAGAGTTTGCATTGTATACGTAGTTTAACAGCCTAAGGCTTAGGAAATTAGATATCTCGATTATTTCATGAGAACCATGATTGATGTTGTCCGTGCACGAAGTTTTATTGTTTTCTATGCCCCATGTAACATTAGGTAGATTGTAGTCTCCTGTTAAGATCATAGTGGCATCAGGAAATTTTTTTCGGAATGTTTCAGCTTCAAGGTAGTAGCCTTTATATAGTTGGGCGTCTGAAGATGGGAGAATATAGATACAGTTGATTATATATTTTTTCCTTTTTGGTAGACACCATTATGAATAGTTGTTCTAGATGTTAATTGATGCATTTGAGTTTTCCAAATTAAATTTGTTATTTATAGATACTAACACAACACCTCCTCTAGTTTTATTGCTAGTGCTTCTATCTTTTCTGTATACTTTATGTTCAAAGAAACCCAACTCTTTATTGTCTATGTTTTTTTTATTTAGCCATGTCTCATTCGCCTGAAACACTCATCCACATTGAAAAATCTCCTGATAAAAGATACATGACGCCAACGGGACTCGAACCCGTGTCCCTTCGATTTCCGGTGGACAGCTCTGACCACTGAGCTATGGCGGCTTATCTCTTACCCGCGAAATGATTCAATATATACTAGTGTTTCATTCAACAATTACTGCTTGTTACATTTTTTTCACCTGAAAACAACCAACTTTATTTTTATATGAGAAAGGCATTGTAAGTGCTAACTCTCTCACTAGATGGCATCAAGACAAATTGTCTACATTTTTTTAGGTGAAATACTTGAACTTGTCAAATATTAATTATTATTTTGGTAAACTAATGTTTTTAAGACAAGGTTTTTTTATGCATAGCACAAAGGGTAACAATTATTTTACAAGCAATAATTATTCGCCTGAAACACTCATCCACATTGAAAAATCTCCAAAGTTGTTGTTATGCCTCCATAATTTTATCTTCACTTTAAATGAAAAGAGGTGTAGAAATCTTCCGATTTTGATTAACGTAATTAGATAAATAAATAATTTTATGATTACGATTGAGAACAATAATATTTAGATAATCAGGTACATAAAAAAAAAATTTGTGAAATATAATATTAATTTTTGGCAATTTTATAAAATACACCTTCTGCAAAATGTAGGTATAAGTTTTTGTTTGAACGAAAAAATCGAAATCAGATAGAACAGGAAACTGGGATTTACATTTAAAGACAAAATTTGACATACTTGACATACAAAATGTACTCTATGCATAAGAAATTTTGAATCTGACATCTAAGCTCACAGAAAGAAAGTACGACTAATTCACTAAAAAGGTTTTCTTTATCGTAAGAAGCAAGGAAATGTTTGGTTCAAGAGTTTGGACTCTTTTGTTTTGTGACTATATTGAGAAATTCCTAATGATGTCATAAAAAGCACTAGGAAGGCTTATGTATGGGCGTGGGGTTTCGTACAGCATTCTCAGAAAATGGTTCTAAGGAGCTCCACATTCTTTTCAATCAGTGAAGCATTTTAGAATTTCTTATGTGATTTAAGGCAAAATACATCAAGTATATGGTGTAAGCTACAAGACAGTATTATATAACACGATCCTTTTTCTAAAAAGTCAGATGAATTAATTTGATTAGTATCAGACCCAACTGTACCATGTGACATAGTAGGGTTCAAAGCCATGAAGAAAAAGGCAGGACAAAGTTTTTCTGAGGTAAAACAACACAGATCAGATAAGGTTCTACTAAAGCTTGCAGTAATCAATCTGTCAAAGATAGAAACAAATAGGCTGTAGTTAACCCTCAGCAGATATTCTATAGAATAGTTTGCATGCAAATGTCATGCAAATCTCAAATTCTATTTTGAGTTCGAACCAGCTGATGCAGTCAAAAAGATCTGCAATAAAAATCAAGTGAAATGCTATTTTGACCAGCGTATAGTACAGGAGAAGGTAGGTTTTAGGGTTTAACACGGCTACTTCTGGTAACAAAGTCGTATGCAGTAAGCTTTATTCACAATATTCTTAATGTGCTCATTGAAATGACGTTTGGAATCAAAAAGCACTGCTAAGTCTCTGATGCAGTATACGCCTTTGAGTTAATAGTTTCCAATTTGATAATTGTTTATGACAGCATTGTGACTTTTAGTAAAGCTTATTTGTTTTCATTTGTTGTAACAAATAGAAGAAACCAGTTACTGTGGTAAAGGGGGAATCTTCTATTATTGTTATAATAAGAATGCTGAAAAGACATCTATTGTCATTATTGTATATACTAATAAAATTAAACACCATTGATATGTCCCGCGGGACCATAAGAACTTCTAAATTTTTCTAACATATGTTTTGCAGTTATAAAACCTCGTGCGGAGGGCAGGACTTAGTAATATGAAGTGTGTGATGATTTGAATACTCACATAAATAAACGAAACGAACGTGCTCCAAAAAAATTTTTTGTCTAGACTAGCAACATAGGATAGATGACAGGCAGGCTTTTTTTTAAGTAAACACGTTCCCACGGGAAGGGAGCAGAGATCGCAGGACAAACAGTCGGTTTTTGAACTTGGATACGTTGACAGCTCCGAGAAATCGATACAAATCAGAAGTGATGTGTGAAATTACAGTTAATTAGTGAATTCAGATGGTGTTAGAAAGCATTGTTGAATATTGAATTAAAGTGAAATATTATTTAACCGGTGTTTGTGTGAATTGAAAGTGGTTGGACTCAGTGAGGATAGAAATAATAATAATTGGATAATTTGTAGAGCGCCGTTTTGTGAAAAATCACCTCAAGGGCGCTAAGAGTTGGGCGATCGCGATTATAATATAAAATGTGTTAAATTAAACGTGATTTCGTAAATAGTTCAAACTAAATTACTTGTCTTAAAAACATGGCAATAATAATAATAATAATTAATACGATGAGAATGCCAACATTTTTATAAATCCCAACCAGGAACTATTAGATTCCTGGTCAAATAAAATTTTACACGCAAAACACTTCAATTATCTCAACCAAATGTATGTTGACAAATTTTCGTCAAACAAATGGTTGAGTATTGGAGAGTTGAGCGCAGAAATAGAAGGATTTATGCTTGCCATTCAGGATAGAGTCATCAATACTAAAAATTATAGAAAGCACAAAATCAAAGATACAAATCAAATTGATGATTTGTGTAGAAAATGTTTGGCTTTTCCGGAAACTATAGAACATATTATATCGGGATGTTCTATATTAGCACCGTCCGAGTATACATTTAGGCACAATCAAGTTTTAAAAATAATTCACCAAAATTTGGTAATTAAACATAACTTGATTGACTGCCGTAATATAGTACCATATTATGAATACGAACCAAATTCATTTTTAGAAAACGAATTTTATAAAATATATTATGATAAAACTATACTAACAGACCGAACGATTAGTCATAATAGACCCGATATAGTTTTACATGACAAAATTAAAAAAAAATAACTTATATCATTGATGTCGCTATTCCAAATTCCTGTAACATTCAAAAATCTGTTAATGAAAAAATAAGAAAATACACAGATTTAGGAAACGAAATAAAAAGAATTTGGCATTCTCAGACTATAAAAATATTACCATTCGTTATTTCGGCTACTGGCATTATACCTAGCTCTCTCATTAAAAATTTAGGCGTATTAGATCTATCAAAAAAATTATATATAAAAATGCAAAAGTCGGTCATTTTGAATACATGTAGGATAACGAAAGATTTTTTAAATATTTATGTTGAGGGATCAGTAGGATTTATAGGCCCTGTTAGAAGTTCTACCGAGCCGAACCCTCTGATATGAAAATATCTGGAGTCGGTGAATTTTTTTTTCCCATTTGATCTCTGGTGAGTTGACGTGTTGTTGTTCTTGTATTGTTTTGTATTTATTTTACTTATATAATGCACTTGCATAGTGTTGATTGACTAGCTGATCATTTGTGGAAAAGTGAGTGGAAGGGTTTAGTTTTTCCTATGGGGAAGATTTAACCCGGACAACAAAATCGGAAGCAAAAAAAAAAAAAAAGCGTTTTAAAACAGAGTGTACGTATTTAAAGGCAGGAAGTGTTTAATCGGGCTGGGGCGGAATTAATATATGGTGAGATGGCATTCTATCCACGGAGACCGTAAACCAGAGAATCAAACAAATCATAAACTGCGGGTTCGAATCCTGACAGAGATTAGGGAGATACAATTTTATTTACAGAATTATTTAATTACCCTTTTATAGGCTTAGGGAGGGGATCAAAAATTGAACAAATTGCAAGGATTTCGCTAAAAGGAGAAAATGATTAATGTAATGGAATGCCGGTAGGGAGGAGACCGTAAAACTAAACTGATTTAGCTATTTTGTGCATAACCAGGTAAGCTTCACGCTGAGATTGGGAGATGACTAACTGGGTGAGTTTTTTATATTATTTATTAAATTCCAGAGGACCCTTTAAAGGACGGATGCAACAGAACAACAGAAACCAAGTTTACAACTCCTGCCGCCCAAATTAATGTTTCAAAAAGGAATGTGCCAGACAGTATTATCTATCAGCTGTGAGCGTTGGGACGGGCCAACGACCTTTTCATATGTAGGCCGATAATATTTGTTTTAGGGGAATGCTTCCGACCGAGGGTCATATTGAGAATTTACCTACTGCCGTTCTGTTATTCTTTTAAAAAACTTTACGAATCAAATCGTGGCGTTGTCCCTGCGATAGGTATTGAATAGCCGACGAAAACATTAAATAGGTACTAATTACAAATTAGGCCACCCAATATAAATTCGCAGTATAAAAAAACACCTATCTACAAAGTACCTACCAAAACACTGGCGTACCATTTAAAACGGCGATCACCACCAGCCGGGACAAGACGTAGGTACAGTCAGTCGAAGGGAAAGTTTTGCTAGCGTATGACCGCCCGAATAGAAAGCGATCGGATGCATCCAAACAGAACAAGAATGAATACTTTTCATCTGTTATTTGACTTTCTAATTTAATACTTTTCATCTATTATTTGACTTTCTAATTTACAAATTGGGATACACAGGAACAAATCTAGAGTCAAAAGAGGGAGATGGTAATCTCCGAAATAAAACTACCAACCGAACAACTTTTCTCAATAGGTCCCTTTCGAGAGGTAGGCAGCCTCTTTAAATTAAATGCCAAAAATCAAATCAATTATCCGTTTATACCTACCTGAGAGGATAAGTATTCAATAGAAGTTACCCATACCTAATACACGAGGATGCTAGTATCCTCATAAAATAATTACTGGAACCAAATATTAAAATACAGACAGTCTTCATCCTAAATTTGGCATTTCGAGTAAACCTTACATATATCTCAAATGATAATTGACTGAATGGATAGGCACACAACCTATCGATAGAAGCAGATTAAATGTCGACAAGATCGTCGTGTGTTATCTATGTTATTGACCTAGAAAGGGATGTAAGTTCCCGACGACGAGGAATTTACAGCGTTTTCTGGAGGTGGCATGTAACTTAGGACCTTACGTGTCACATTTTCGCGACTAGATTCGTGACAAGGGATGTCATGGTTTTCGCCTTCTACATTCGGTAAAGTAGATTTTCCTGGAGGTGCAATGAGGTTGGGGCACTTCTGAAATTGGTGAGGAGACCTGGTTTTCTTTATTCTGGCGTGACGGTTGCCAATTTGGAACAAGGGGAGACCCGGCCGGTTCGGATATCCAGACACGCAGATATCGATTGCCTTGTTCAAATTATCATCCATCAGATTTGTTTGGTAAAGAGGAGGAGCCAACTTAATTTGAACAAATTCATTTCCGTTTCTCTCCCTTCCCTCCCAAAATATATACATGGATGGCGGCGACAACTAACACCATAAATTTATCGTATGTATATCACATATATAAAATCTAACACTTTATTTTACTCACATCACCCTACGACAGATAGAATCACGTAGCTAGTTGGGGAGCAGGCGACTAAGAAAATGAGGTTTATGAAATGGCTTTAAAACACAGCGGTAATGGATTCAACTCACTCTATCTCAAAAGAACCGAGGGGTACCACACACATACAAAGATAACTAGGTTTCTATACCGAGAAACAAAAAACCAACACAACGTTCGGTGAAACCTTTTTATACTGAACCGTCACGTGAAATGATTACGTTCAAGGTCGTAGATCACGTAGACAAACTAGGAAGCGCACACTTGAAGGGATGTGTAATAAAGAGAGGAGCAAAGGCTTCTACCGATGGCAGGGAAGATATTCCTACCCTGGGTATATTCATAATCAAAGCCTTATGGAAAAGTCACCTATGGGACTTAAAGAAAATTTATCGTAGAAAGAGAAGAAAGAAAAGTTTGAAAAGTGCATATCATTACAAGTGTGTGGCCATTTTAATGCGTTATCCTACAGTAACTGGTCTAAAAATACTGATAAACCTGACTTAATTCACGCCGGGTTAAAAACATCCTTAGTTATGGTAGAAAATTTCCTCACTTTAAATAATATATTGTAGATTTGCGGCTCGTTCCTGAGTTAAAGATACTCTCATTATCGCCCTAGTGTAAGACCAACATTCAGAACTGAAACGTTCCTCGAAATGGCTTAGCCATGTTTGGTGACTAGATCTGAATGGCCAAAAAAAATTCAGGGTTCTAAAATTTTTCAACACTTATATAACTAAATCAAAAAGATTTTGTTATATTTTTCCCTACCCATTTTCCAATTTTTTTTTTTAGATTTTTCCCTTTTCAAGAATTTTTGTCATAAAAATTAACGTTTCCAACATGAAAAATATCAATACTTCACATACTATCAAAAAGATAGATGTTTTCATATAAAAACCTCGACCCACTTTTATCTAGCCGAATTTTCTACTATTTCCAATTAAAAAAAAAACATTTTCCCTTTTTTTATTTTTCAGTTTTCCCAAAGAATGTTTTAGTAAATAAAAAGATTTCCAGGATCATAAATTTCCCAACATGAAAAATTACCAAACTTCGAACAAAAAAAGCAAAAAGATAATCTAATCATACAGCGATTTCTTACGTTAAATATTGAAAAGAAAAAAATCAAACTCCATGTACCACGATATTCTTGTAACAGTTATTTTGTCCCGGTGATCGAAGCACGGGTAGCACTGTTTTAACGGACGATTTGAGATATGTTTTGTATGGTATCTGACTTACTGTTTCACAAGAATGGTAAGAGTGTAAGATGGCGGATGGCCGACACATACCACGTTCTGTTTCGTCACAAATAATGGATGAAGTTATTGCAAACATTGTAAATTTTGTGGATTCTTTTGACAGTGCTGATAGTGTAGCAGATCCCACGTTTTCTGAACTTCGATTAATTAAAAAGGATTTTTAAGGTATCTACACGAACAAGCCATTGTTTACCTGTAATTGTTTTTATTCCATGTTGTCAATCGATTACATCTTAAATGATTAACTAGGATCCAGATGATTAATCGTGGGTGAAAAAATATATCGTTTTTGAAGTAACATTAATTTCACTTTCAATATTTAATTATTTGTTTTGGTAATTTTATCATTTTCTCCCTTATTATATTTGGAACATATTAATATGTAATATACCTTAAATTATTTCCTGTGTTCGTGTAAAGGATGCTAGCCAACACCCTTTTCCCATTTTTCGTGTTTAATTATTATGTTTCAAATCACATTACTGCAATGAACATAAAGAAAAGTAGAAACGACTCATAATTTTTAACGAATTATGTTATTTTAATGCACCCAAACATTGAAAATGTTTGGGTGCATTAAAATTTGTTTTTGTCAGTTAACACGGTCTATATCCGAGCAGCTCAAATTATATATTAAAATGGTAATTTTGAAATTTTATAGCTCTCTAATCGATTTCAGTGGCGTTTTCTAAATTCTTGATCAAGGATTGGCAGTAATTTCTTAGTTAGTGGTGTTTTTCATTTAGTAGATATTAGTTTTCATTCGTCAAGTAAATTTCAATTTAAACGACATGCTTTAGTTACGTAACCATTCGCAAATGTTTTTTTATTTAGATACCAATAGAGATTTAGGTACCTAAAATGAAATGTGAAAGGTAATTTTTTTCACAAATTCTAAAAATTTCTGTTGTACATACAAAACTCCACTATCATGGAACATTACTAATAATTTCTTTTGTACATACAAAGGGGCAAAACACTACTATCAGGGAATTTTACTAATAATTGCTTTTGTACACATAAAAGGGCAAAACTCTACTATAAGGGAATTTTACTAATAATTGCTTTTGTACATATAAAAGGGCAAAACTCTAATAACAGGGAACTTTACTGAATTGGGCGAAGCGTGTTTTTGTTTGCTAGTTTATATAAATATGTTATGGATGTAAAAGTTTGCTTATAAATCAAATTAGCACTCATAAGAATACTTAGGTTTATTTACAATTCGTTTAACACATATAATGAAATTTGATATTTCAACGAGAAGGTGAATAGCGAACACTTCGGGAGCACTTCGCGATCTATTGACTCGTCGGCAATCAGGAACAGAATGAATGGCTTCTGACTAGCTCGCCCCTCGCTGTGTTGGAGCTAAAATAATATGAGAAAAGATAATACGATGAAAAATTATCTGCCGTGTAGTATAAGTAATTTTTTTCATAAACCTTATATCTAAGACGCAGAGACAGGTAAAAGTAAAATGAAGACAACTGTTCTCGGTCTCCCCAATGCTCTGATACACCTCGTGTAATATGTGCCCACATTTTGTAATTACTTTAATTTATTGTTTTCTACACCTCGGCTTACTGGGGAATATAAAGCGTGCAAACGCAGGTGGTAAAATCTCTTAGTTCGCAGGTACGATAATAATCGGTATAATAAGATTACTTGTAATAAATAACAATGAAGGCATAGATATGCAATCGCAAAATCAAACCAAGACCAAATTGACTAATTTTATCAGGTCAATAAAGATTGATGTAAAAAAAGGTAAGTCAGTATCATCACCAATCAAAAACAGATAATTCGTCTTGATAATTCCGGATGTGTCCGAATTTACAATAAACAAAATTTTGTCGTCACCTTAATTAGTAAATCTTTATAATTTTGTGGTCTATTTTGACAACTTTACGGGAAGAAAAAAATATTGTGCTATGTAAGAATTTTTTAAATTTTAAGAATACCTTTCCGGTTAACGGCTCCGCGCTGCGACCACGTCGCGACGCTGTCCACCGAACAGATGCCAGTGATACTTTGTCACCCAAGTGCATTGGTGACCTTCATCTGCTTCTCCTGCTTTCCACTTTCGAGTGACCATGAGTTTCTCCAGCTTGGAGTCCTCAGTTTGGCGAGCAATGCATCCAAAGTATCTTCACCATTTAAAAAAATATATATTTCTGTGATTTCTATGATGTTGGGTTATCTTTTGATTTATTAGTCATTTACGTTTTGTAGTAATATCGCGGATTCCATGGAAAAGTGAAGTAAACAAAAAAAGTATACATAAGTTTTCTGCGGGGAATGATGAACAAGACCGCCTTTCTCCATTTATCCTTTCTACACAGTCCGCGGAGGAGGGAAATTATTTTATGGAGGTTTTCAAAAGGCACAACAATATAAACACATTTACTTCACTATTCCGAATAAACCATAAATGGGATGCATAGGAAGATAGGGGGTATTCAAATTCACAATTTGTGAAAATGCGAAATTTTACTAATTTAGGTGACGATGTTGAGTAATAAAGACATTCGTCAATGTCACTGATTTCAGCATTCATCAGATTAATATTTTTCTTGATAATATCGGTTACGCGATTTCGTTGTTTTGCCCCCATAAGAGTAGTAATGGCACTATATGAATAAATTATATAAGTTTTATGAAAACAATAAAACGATTTAGATAATATTTTAAATTTGATAAAGTTAATAAGATTTTTATAATCAGGCAACTGACAATTTGAGAGATTAGATTAATTTTAGAAAATACTATAAAAGAGATTTTTTGCATAATGGGGGTATCAGTTTACGTTTGACCGACATAATGCGTTTCTTCTTGAGTGCAATTTTGGTGTTAGTGGGAGTGGCCTCGATTTCGGGTAAATTTTCTTTTACTATCCATTGTTATCCTTACAAGAGTATATATTTTTTTATGTGAATACCGCACAAGAGTCAAAAACTGCTCCCAATCACCTGGAGCCAGTGAGACTATGGCATCCCCAATTTGGGTATGTTGTGAGCAGTGGCGGCTCCTAACTTTTGGTGTACTAGAGTGCTAATATTACAAAAAATGGTATTATTGATGTTTTTTGAATATTCGGTTTTTTGTATTAAGATTTTCAGGAAATCCATTCAAACTGAAATTTCCTGAAAAACTTTATATGACAAACTCGAATTTGGAAATAAAAAATTGTCTTGACCTAAACAGCATCAATAATGTCGAATTTGTCAAACTTACCACCCTATTACACTCAAAATTCACAAATCGCCATTTGCTGTGAAGCTGAAGGCAGTGAAGGCTGGATAGAGGGATTATATGGGGAAGAGGAATGTGGGGATGTACTGGGGATTCAGATGTGATTCACTAAACACGGTCAAAGCCATCTCAAGCAACGCTTCAATTGTAAATGGTGGTCTTACACCAGAGCGATACTGATAGTATCTTTCATCCTGGAATGTGCTGGAAATAACCCAACATTATCTTATGTTATCAAATTGTGAAATAACACAGAATAATAAAATAAAACTTACTTGCCCACGCCGGAATTCGAACCGGCGACCTCTAGATTGCTGGTCGAGAGCCTTACCCTAGAACCGGTGACCTCTAGATTGCTGGTCGAGAGCCTTACCCTAGAACCGGCGACCTCTAGATTACTGGTCGAGAGCCTTACCCTAGAACCGGTGACCTCTAGATTGCTGGTCGAGAGCATTACCCTAGACCACGAATAAAGAGGTTTCGCAAGTCTCTAATTCCGCAATAAAAACATTTTCAATTTAAGATGGACAAGAACCGTGAATAATTTTTCAGCGGAATACCACCGCACTATTAATACGCATAGATTTATGAAATAATTCTGCGTTTCATTTTATTTATAAGAAATAACTATTTAAGTCGGGGAAATGCAAAACAATGCATTAAAATTTTGTTACAATTTAAAAACCTACGCTTTATTTTTCATTTTCAGTTGAAGCAATGTTGAATTTTATACAATTTATTCATGACATTAGACATAGGCCTTTAAAAAATAAATTTCATGTTCATTTTTCATTTTCATTTAAATTATTATTAAACTAATACTTACGTTATTAGAACAGAAAACAATGAACATTAAAAATTAAAAATCAATTCTCATTGTTAAAACTTAATTTACAATTTTAGAATGCCAGAAAAATCAATAATCGCAACAGTATTACGAGTATATTGTATACTGCTACTGTTTGTTAAATTCAATAATACCCACAATTTCGTAATATTTCATATAATTTCAAATAGGTAGTAACTCAATCCTATCGTAGTAGGGGAGATTAAGTGATTATATGGTTGTATTGTTCCAACAGCCCGCCTGCACCCCTTCTTCATGGAGTACAGGGAGGGACAAAGGTACTTCATTGCCGAGGACAAGCAGGGAAAGCTCCAGATTGTGGACAGGCTCGCCACTGACCCCGAATCTCGGTTCACCGCCTCCTCTGATGTCGTCTTCTACCTATACACCAGGTAACCTACTTTACAACACATACACTACCAAGGCGTCGTGAGTTCAATTCCCTTTCAATTTCAATTCTACAGCATAAGCAACATTTTTCGCTTTCGAAAAGATACGTAAAAGATAAGGTAAGTCCGTCGTGTGATGTATGATCAGAGGGAAGTTATAAATTGTTGAAACCGGGGATGTATTTCAGTAAGTCTTAGTCTGAAAAAGAAAAAGTATGTTTCGTATGATCTTATTGAAATCTGCACTATCTACTAGTCACTATTTTAATTAATGTTTTGCTTTACTTCAACGAAAAGTCTGTAATTGCACTACATTTCCTCAGAGAGTCAAATTATTATTTCAATGATATTCTGGTACAGTTTTACGTTTACTACAGTGGAACATTGGTAGCTTCGTTTACTTGCGAGTATTTTTGCTTTTTATTGTTTACTTGTGAGTTTTCTTAACTAAACACTGCCATACTTTGTCTGTATTATATTTATATTCAAGAGATTTGTTAAACTTTGCCTACGAAAGTAATTGTTTAATTGCAGGCGTTTTTGTGTTGATAAATATATTATTTTGTGGACTCCAAATAATTATTTATTTCATTTGTGCTGAAGACTTCTTTATTTTTTATTCTATTGATTATCATTTCATTTGTCTTCTTCGTATTAAATTGCAAAGTAATAATGTTCTTTGCTGTGTATTTCACAGTAAACAGTTGTGATATTTCTTGGTTCTTCACCCTTTCTCCCAACCATCCCTAGGGATGGCGAATATCGTTGGCGAATTATACAGAATTTGGTTGGCAGCAAATTTGGGATTTTCTTATTTTAGTAAGTCCTTCAATTTTGAGTAATTTTCGTCTGATGAATGTTCATTTTATCAATTTTATTTACAATATTGTCAATTTTCTGGACCAAATACGTCTTGCATGGACGCCTTTTACATACTCTTCACCAGATTTATTTCTTCGTATCAATAAATAAATTTTTAAGGTGTAACAGAAGCAAAAATTCTCAAACAATGTGTTTGCATGCCCCACTTGAAAGCAATAAATATTATTAAATTTATTTTAGTACCGAAAAATAGTACTTAAAATGAGATTGGTACAAATGCATAATTCATTGTTATATCAAAAATAATAATCATTTAATTACATAAAAAAAGTATTTATGTCGGTATTTCCAGCTTATTGGAAGATTAGAATGAGACACTCGTGTGTAAGCGGTCCCGATAAACTTTCGCCGAGCACGCTTTCAGCTCATTCGATTTGTGTATGTTAAATTATTCAAATATATTCGTACTAAAAAGATCAAAAGATTGCATGAAATTATTTGTGATTCTGGCAAAACATTAGTTTTGCTTTTAAATTAGACCAAGGGCTATTATGTTATGTTTAGAATTCTGAATAAAATTAATAGATCGAGCTAGGTATCTCATCAAAATGACTGTTCAACACACCCACAAAAAGTGATAAAAAGTCATAAAAAGTGATGAAAAAAAACTAAGTTAAATAGCTTACATAAGTAACTACTTAACCTAGTTTTTGTTTCATCACTTTTAATGACACTATATTACTTTTTAAAGGTGTGTTTAATTGACATTTTGATGAAATACCATGGAACCGTTTAAAACAAGTACCCTTTGAACTAAATACAAATGTCCCCCTTTAAGTTATTGGTGGAAATATAAAAAAACATGTCAAATAAATTATTTTTTTTCTAGTTGGAACTTAACTCTTTAAAATAAAAAAAAGCTTCAGTGACATCTATCGACGAAATCTGATAATTAATGACAGTGTACAGTTTGAATATTTTGCTGATCACTAGACTATAAAAAATACTGAATGTTTTAGGAGTAACCCCACCACCGGCTACATCCTCAAGAACGGAGATGCTGCGAGCTTGAGCGGGTCCAACTTCTCCAAGAGTAAGGCCACCAAGATCATCTCCCACGGATGGAACAACGACGGAAACAGCGATGTTAACAAGAACGTCAGGGATGGTAAGAATAAATAAAATATCTTATGTTTAAAACACGGTTTCAAATGCTACTTCTGTTCATGGAACATATTTTGCTAAACAATAACTAAAACCCTTCAGATAAAGTTTGTGGCAGATTGATTAATGTTATTGACAATAGTTTAATAATGCACTTGAAAAAAGTATACAAACATACGAGAAAAAAAAGTGCTTGATAAGTGAAAAAATTGAATATTTTGAATATTCGTTATTGAAGTGCTTTACGTATGAACAACAGAAAGTGATAATATTGATGACTTAAGGATGACTGGACTTCATGGAGAGTCACGGACATTCCGGACGCCTGTGACAAAGTTACTAATTTTCTAAAATTAATTTAGCTTTCCTCGCCGTCTTGGACGTCAACGTCATCTGCGTCGACTGGGGAAAAGGAGCCAACGGACTGTACGGTACCGCCGTAGACAACGTTCCCCTCGTTTCTACCTGGGAGGCTAACTTGGTCGACTGGCTCATCAGCCAGGGCGCCCCCGTGAGCAGCTTCCACATCATGGGACACAGTCTGGGAGGACACATCGCTGGACAAACCTCCAGGAAGGTCACCAGGGGAAAAATTCCTTACCTAACCGGTTAGATATTATTATTTTTAACCGGTGCTAATATTATTTTGTTATAAAACCATTGGTCAGACGTGAACAAGATTTGGAATTGAGAATGATTTCCCAAGTTACCAAAAAGAGCAATTAATCGTCTGGAATTTTTCCCTGCTGTTATGGATATTTATGGTCGAAAGTTATCCTGCGAGTGACCACGATCGATCGAATTAGTTTCAGAAGTGATCTAATAACCTCGATAAGGACAAGGTATCTAATTAGAAGAAAATCTTTAGTAACATTTAGTTATATCGTTAGAAGGTATATTGATTTATGGAATCCTTATAGTTTTTACACCACTGTAAACTATCGGTTCACATAATTTGACTGCTAATCATTGATGTACTAAAAAAAATACTTTCAATGTATATGTTAATATACTAATACGAAAACAAATATCTCTTCTGCATAACCACGAACTAGCGCACACATGTGTTAAGTGCAATTTGAAAATATATTTATAAAAACTCTCCAGGTTAATTGTAAGATGTAGAGCAAAAAAATTTATGTGAATATCCAGATTTTATCCATTGTAGATGAATTAAGTAATGAAAATTATCCACCAAACATATATTTTCAAAAGGAGCAATCTTGATAAATGCTTTAAAAAACACGTAATTGTTTTTACTTTTAAAACTACACATGTGTGCGCAAGGCCATCGATAATATGGTTACAATTAAATGCCTTAATTTTAGCCTATTTATGATGGAACGGTTCAGTTTTTTAAATTGTTTCGTTACTCGATTATTGATGTTTGTAGCTTTCGACCCCGCCGGTCCTTCATGGGGTCCCGGAACCGACCGCGTTCGCCCAACCGACGCTGCCTACACAGAGATCATCCACTCCGATGCTGGCTATCTCGGAATCAAGGAGCCCGTGGGCCACAACGACTTTTACCCTAACGAGGGTCAGGGCATGCCTGGCTGCCTGCCCATCAACGTCGGCTGCTCCCACGGCCGCTCCTACGAGTACTTCGCCTCCTCTCTCGACAACACCTACTTCCAGGCCAACCAGTGTTCCAATGTTGACGAGGCCCTCAACAACAAGTGCTCCAACATCGGCAAGTCCTACATGGGAGGCTCCAAGGTTAAGGCCATGTAAGTACATTGATGTAATTCAATATTCTATACATATATTCAATTACCTGCAATACAATGTGTATAAATAATTTGGCTGATAAGAGTTATATGACCCTAGACAATTTGCACTTATTGGACAATTTTCAAAAAATTAATGTTATGTGCTGTTTTTGTAATGGACGCATCATTATAAAATTTATTGAATATTGTACTCCAATTTCTCTCGAAGATCACGTGCGCATTGGGTGTAAAATAATAAAACTTTAATTTTAACCCAAAAATAAATACGTAACATGACGGAATTGGTTTCTAACACACTACATCATAAAGCTTAGGAGCTGTTGTAAATTGTATTTTAGGTATTATAATTTGACGTTTTTTTTATTTTCCAGCAAGGGAATCTACCACCTGACCACCTCCGCCAACAAGCCATACTACCTGAACTGAAAGACTTCCCCATAATAAATACTAAAACTGTATCAGTTTCATTTTGTATTTTGTAATGCGTAATAAATGTGTATATTTGCTTTCACAAATTGCTTCATTTTCCAGAAAAGAACGTAATTGCTTATTATTTTATGAAAATTTGTAAATATTAAGTTATATTGGTATATATAATACACTTATTTTTTCATGTAATATAATTTAAATTTAGATGATTACAAATTCTTCTGAGAGTAAGATAAAAATTAATTCTTACCTAAGTAACACACTATTAACTAAGAAATTTGCAGGTTTAGCCCATTTTTGAAATGTCAATGACAATCCTAATATGGGGACATAAGTAATAATGAAAAAGTATTATAATTTACACATCTTCGTATAAACATACCAGCAGAGCTTCCGAGCTGAACCACGATGAACCACAAATGCTCGCGGTTGCTAATTTGTGTCTCATTATATGTCTGATAGAAAGTTTCGCTTGAAAAGGTTTTGAATACTTAAAAAACTTTTTATTACCTAGAGGATATTAATATAATTGCAGTACAGGATGGGGCAAAAGTAATCACCCGATGTTCTTTTGCTGTAATTTTTTTTTGTGATAAACTTTGGCACTGCTTGTTATTCCGCGTTCTTGCGAAGTAAACCAATCATGTCTTGTCGATTTGTATTCTGCGTTTGTTTATTTTACAAATGTCAAAACTGAATTGACATTTGGCGCCTATTGCAAAAGTTATAGCATTTTTGAATAGGGTGATTACTTTTGCCCCAACCTGTATAATTATCGTGATTATTTTTCTGGTTGGTTTTTGTTGTGCTTCCTTCTTCTTAAGTCAGCGTTTTGAACAGCGTTACAGTGTCAATCATCAGGGCAGATATGATAACCTAGTGATGGACACTGTAGCGCTGTCCGAAACGTTGGCTACAAAGGAGGAAGCGTAACACGGCATAGTTACCAGAAAATTAATCACAATTATACTTTTGGCCGCGAAAATCAAAAATCATGTCCAACTGCAGGATATTGTAATTTTGGAGCAAGTGCTTTTAATTTTTTGGAAAATAACAAATATAATAATTATGTAATGAATGTAGCCATCCCGCCTTGCTAGGGATGTTCCCGTATTATCAGATCGCTTTACACTGCATTACACAATTTATAGATTTAGAAGGGGTTCAAGCTAAGATGAAAGAACATACCCATCTTGAAGTAGTGAAATTTCCTGTTAATAAATAAAATTATAGATAATTATTATAAATTACTACCCCTCTGGATGTATGTATTATTTATTTTCAGATTTTTGATGATTGAACCTAAAATCAAAATAAAATATTTTATCGGATAAACAAATATTTATATAAAAAAGGTATGTCAATCGCCAATCAAGGAAAATTAATTAACCTTCAAAGCTTTGAAATTAGTACAATAACAATAAATATAAATATCAATTAAATAATTAAGACATACGTCAATGTCACTGATTTGAAAGTCGCAAAGCTAATTTTGGCAATCAAGATATATATTTTTTTAATTCAAAATACGTCAATGTGATGCTGTTGTTATGCCTCCACAATTTTTATTACACTTTTAAATGAAAAGAGGCGCAGAAATCTTTCGATTTAGATTAACGTAATTAGATAAATAAATTAATTTATGATAACGATTGAGAACAATTAAATTTTGATAATCAGGCACATAAACAAACTTGTGAAAGATTAGATTAATTTTTGGCAATACTATAAAATACCCTTTTTGCAAAATGTAGGTATCAGTTTGTGTTTGATCGACAAAATGCGATTCTTCTTGAGTGCACTGTTCGTGTTGGTGGGAGTGGCCTCCATTTCAGGTAATTAACAATTTTTTTATTTTTTTTATTTAGTTATTTTTTTTTTTTTATTGTTTGCTTTGATATATACACATGTTCTTATCATTCATTTACAATCTTTTGCTGTTGTATACGCTCATAAGAGCTCTTTATTACTTACGTGATTCTCTTTTCTCAAATTAAAGTTTACGATTTACACTTTGTGACGTAAATGAATTGTTTTCAATTGTATGAATGAAAAATTTAATTTGAAATTAACATGAAAGAAATCGTTAATTCACATTGAATACAACAATTATTTACATTGAATAAAACAGTATTCACATTGAATAAAAAAATATTTCCATTGAATAAAACAATATTCACATTGAATAAAACAAGATTCACTATATTTTATTTTAGGCTATATAATAATTATGTACAAACTGAAATAAATATAAACTGTCGATTTCTCGAAATATTAATAAATAAATAAACATTGAATAAAGCAATATTCACATTGAATACAACAATATTTACATTGAATAAAACAATATTCAAATTGAATAAAACAATATTCACATTGAATAAAACAATATTCACATTGAATACAACAATTTTCACATTGAATAAAACAATTTTCACATTGAATAGACAAAACGATATGTAGATTTTGATTTGTTGTAGCCGAAAATAAAATTCTCTGAAATGTAAATTTTTTGATAGGTATGGTGTTCAAAATACAGTAAAGAAATTTTTCGTTTTTTCATTATTATTATTTTTATCACAGAACTTACCACCTCTATAAGGAATGATTTGAAACACAGTTTAATCCTATTTGAAAGAGAGATGGACTAAGTATTGAATAATAATTAATAAGGTTACTGCGATAATAATAAGGCTGTATTGTCCCAACAGCCAGCCTCCACCCCTTCTTCATGGAATATAGGGAGGGACAAAGGTACTTTATTGCCGAGGACAAGCAGGGAAAGCTCCAGATTGTGGACAGGCTCGCCACTGACCCCGAATCTCGATTCACCGCCTCCTCTGATGTCGTATTCTACCTGTACACCAGGTAACTTACATAACCAACCATATGTAACAAAGACTTTGAACAAAAAACCGTACTTTAAAATATTTATTCAAAAACGAATAATTTATTTGTATACCAAACATCAAATATGTAAAAAAATTCACTGTCATTGTGTCACAATTACTTACCACTTTAACCTTTCTTTTGGATTTATACGTCGTTTAGAAACAGCGATAGGTTACAACTGGTGACAGTATTTTTTGAATTAAAGTTTCGTGTTAGGATTTTTTTTTGAATTTCAAATGATCAGTTATTCACCGATGATTCCATTCGGCTTCATGAAAAGAGCCTCATGTCTTTTAGTGACTAAAATCATAAATACTTATATTCGCGATTCTTTCAATGCTTTATAACCCTATTTAATATAAAGAATCGCGAATATAAGTATTTATGATATCATGTCTTTTAGTGACTGATATCATAAATATAAGTATTTATTATATTCATTCAGGCTTGATGAAAAAAGCCTTATGTCTTTTAGTGACTGATATCATAAATACTTATATTCGCGATTCTTTATATGTTTTATATCCCCATTTAATTTTATAAAGTTTGTACAGAAAAGTGCATTTTACGATAATAGACCTAATTCATTGGTTATGTTCTTTAAATTACGCCTACAATGCTTATCAAAAAATATTGATAAAATGGATGAGGCCAAAAATAAGAAGTGAATAAATTAACATCAATATTATTTAATAAAATTTAAATATATAAGGAGACAGTTTATGTTCAGCAAAAAGAACATTCTGAGTAGCCGATATATATACATAAGTAGTAGAAAAAGGAGGAACTCGAAACCAAACAAGGTCTTGAGAATATAGCTGATTATTATGAAGTGGAAAGAAGTTAAGATTTATGAACAGTACGATTTTTTGAAAATAATTTTGTGTTTAATATTCACTCATGTGCGCCTTTTAAATTCATTTTTTTTTAATATTTAGGAGTAACCCTACCACCGGTTACGTCCTAAAGAACGGAGATGCTGCCAGCTTGAGCGGGTCCAACTTCTCCAAGAGCAAGGCCACCAAGATCATCTCCCACGGATGGAACAACGACGGAAACAGCGATGTTAACAAGAACATCAGGGATGGTAAAACTAAAAAATAACCAAATATTTACAACAATATAATTCTTAAAGCACTTACTTCATCTCAACATATAATGCCACATGAAGCCCATTTACTTAAATTGAGAAACAAATTTTGAAAAAAAAACACATAATTTATTCTTCCCACAGAAAAACTTTGTGAATAAAACCAATTATTCATAACCATGGCACAGTGATATAGTGTAGGAAGTAATTAAATTCAAATATATGGTTTAAGAAAATTATATAACATATACTTAAATAAAAAATTTGTTAAATGCCACATTACAAAAACGGTTTCGGTAGAACCATCTTTTTGACATTTTTGTTATTTGTTTTTGGGGTGTTATGCCGTGTTGCGCTAACTCCTTCTTTAGTCCACGTTTCGGACAGCATTGCAGTGTCCATCATCATTATTTTGAAACAACACATCTGCCCTGATGATGGACACTGCAATGCTGTCCGAAACGTTGGCTAAAGAATAAGTTAGCGCAACACGGCATAAAACCCCAAAAACAAATAACAAAAATACTTTTGGCCGTGAAAATCTTAAATCATATTTGTCTTTTTGACATTTTTTTCATTCTTTTTGACACCATTACGGCGTGAAAGAACAAAGAAAGTCACGAATCAATAAATCCTTTATTCATATGATATATTAACCGCCAAAGACAATTTAATTATAAAAAGATAGTCCGTAATTGTAAAAAGCATTCACTTTGTGGCTCATCATAATTTATAATAAAAACACATAAATTTGTTTTTATTATAAAGATAGTCCGTTCAAAATAATCCGATCTAAGAGAGGTGGAGGGTATTTTGTGTGTGAAGGTACATTCCACCTTAAATGGTTCCACCACAAAATTACTTCTTCTTGCTGAGAATCGTGTGGCTCAATCAAATTGTCCTGATGAGTATTACGCCTCCGCTCTTCGTACTCCTGCATTGCATGTATAGACGTGAACGCGTTCCGGACGCCTGTTACAAAGCTAATAATTTTCTAAAATGAATTAAGCTTTCCTCGCCGCTTTGGACGTGAACGTCATCTGCGTCGACTGGGGAAAGGGAGCCAATGGCCTGTACGGTACCGCCGTCAACAACGTGCCTCTTGTTTCCACTTGGGAGGCTAACCTGGTTGACTGGCTTATCAGCCAGGGCGCCCCCGTGAGCAGTTTCCACATTATGGGACACAGTCTGGGAGGACACATCGCTGGACAGACCGCCAGGAAGGTCACCAGGGGAACCATCCCTTACTTGACCGGTAAGATTTCATTTTCTCTAACCACTACTAATATCTGTTTATATAACCATTAGTCGGACATCAAATATATCAAGTAAGGAGTACTTTTCAAAAGCTCTCAAAAAGACAAGTTGATCAGTGAACTTTCAACGATCGAAACGCCTCTGAGATGGTCCAACGAATTTGATGATATGCTGAAAATATTTTTGTTTAAAATAAATTTTAGCTAAAGATCTTATCCTTCCATACCAATAACACGTTTGACAAAATACACAGATATTTTTAAAACTACCTTTACCACCACGTCAACTTGACGAATGTGTAGTAAGATAGCCATAGTGTTTATGTTAGGTAGCTACTAAGATTTACTGAAATGTTGGATTATACTTTCTTGTAAATTTATTTATTTGTCGATTAAGATGATTTGTCAATGACCCCTGCTTTATGTATATATTGTACCGACTTATACGATGATAACATCAATTCTTCCTATTTAAGATGGAATGGCTTCTACCTGGTTTATACATTGATTCAGTATGTAATTATTGTGATTGTTTGTAGCTTTCGACCCCGCCGGTCCCTCATGGGGCTCTGGAACCGACCGCATCCGCCCAAGTGACGCCGCCTACACGGAGGTGATCCACACCGACGCCGGTCTCCTTGGCCTTAAGGAACCAGTAGGCCACAACGACTTCTACCCTAACGGAGGCTCAGGCATGCCCGGCTGCTTGGCAATCAACATAGGCTGCTCTCACGGCCGCTCCTATGAGTATTTTGCCTCCTCTCTCGACAATACCTTCTTCCAGGCCAACCAGTGCGCCACCGCTGATGAGGCCACAAACAACAAGTGCTCCAACCTCGGCAAGTCCTACATGGGCGGCTCTAAGGTCAAGGCTATGTAAGTACCCTCTAATTCATATAGCTGACGCAAATAATATGACAGTTCAATTACATCTCGCACTATCCTGACAATTTGCACAAACTGAAAATTTATACAAACTTGACAAATTGTAATTTCACCATTATTGTACTTATTAGACCGTACGCACCAAGTAGAAAATTTGCGGCAATTTCACAACTTGCACTAACTAGACAAAATTTGCATTAATTTTATATGTGACTGTAAGTTGACATTTTGCCTGACACACAACAGTTTGCACATATTTCGCGATTCGCACTAATTTGATTATTTTCACATGTTTTAAAAATGAGCATTTTAAAATATGACAATCCATTTTGTACGACAATTTCTATCAAATTGCTTTCATTTCAATTCATTGCTCCTTTATTATGGAAAAACGAACGGTGTGGTTTATATTCAGTGGATACTTGTTCGATTTCCGATATAGAATTGTTTGCACTAAATAATGCTTAGCAGAAGCTGACAAATGTTTCGACTAACAATGTTTCGACAAACAAAGAAAGGTATTGTAATTTTGCAATTGTTTTATTTTTTCAGCAAGGGAATCTACCACCTGACCACTTCCTCCGGCAAGCCCTACTACCTGAACTAAAAACTGTATCAATATTAATACTAGTAAAACTGTATCAGTTTCAATTTGTATTCGATGATGCTCTTTCTATAATAAATATATAAATTTGCTAAAAACATTGATGTTTTTACTGTAGGGTTTTTTCTAATTTGATTGAATTGACACTACAACATCCTTGGTTGGGGGTGAATACCTCGATGACTACTTAAAACTAGTACTTAAACCTTAACACCCTTGAGGTAATTTTTTATAAAACTATCTAAAATATCAAAGTTTTATTGTTATTTAGAGATACCTAGTCTTAGATATATTGTCTAAATCAGCTTCGCTAAACCTTCATTGATATCACAAAATATATCAATGCATACGACAACGTGCATTAAAAAAAGTTTTTATTGCTTGTTTTTTGTTTTGTGCAATTTTATGGACTTCAAAGTAGACTAATTCTGCTCAAATGACTCAAGTCAACGCAACGCGTTGAATGCTTATCCCAGTTCAGTGATCCGAGATAATCAAACTTGTCAATCGTAACTCGCAAATTCTTGTAAACTGAAACTGACATGAAATCTTTAAGAAAATGAAAAAAAAAATACGAGTAAAGCTCTGATAAGACATTTGTTACTTTACTCGTTGGAATCAAATAACTTTACAGTAACGCACTGTGGCACCCCGTACTATGTCTCGTTGCGCACCTCTGTTTCAGATCTAGAGGGCTAGAGTGTGGCACGTCAACACAAACTTAAATCTCTAACCAATAAACAAAAGTGAACATGACTTATATTATTGAGCGAATCGAGCATAACTTCCTTTCCGAATTCATGCATAGGAATTGGGCTATGTTTTAGAGCGAATACTTTAAATCGAGCATAACTTTCCGAGAGAGATAAAATTAGTTCGCCGAAGTGTTGCAAATTGTACATAGGTATTATTACGTGTGTGTATGACAAATTTCAGATAAATAGCTCGAACATACACTAGTTACTAGTTACTTAAAATACACTAGTTACTTAAAATATGTTAGGAAGAATATATAAACGCCCTGTTACGATAAAATAAAAAAAATAAAAATATTTATAAATAGCTATAAATAACTGTAAAATAGTATCTTTGGGCTAGAGACATACAATAATAATTTACTGCTGTATATAATGAAGAATTTTAAATAATAATATAAAAATACATAAAAGAAAGTTATGTTGCTCAGCGAGCATTGTTTACGGGTTGATGGGTGAGGGTGACCAAAGGTGTTTATTTTTATCATTGATATTAATGACAGGTGTCCCAATATCCCGCCGTACATAGACTTGACCCCCTCTGGTCCAAGCAAATTTGAAAAGGTTTGCACGTTTAGCCTTGCGGGCAAGAAACCACCGGTGCTTTGCCTGAAATGTCAGATGTTCGTAAATGTATATAAGGGAACCTGGTCCTGCCATTCCGATTAGGGTGGTGTTGAGTGTGTCCTCACGATTTGTAGCCAGAAAATTATCACGGTCGATATTGGACTTGAATTTTATTAGGATGGGCCTGCATTGATCTTTGGAGACTTTTAGTGTGGTGCGGTACGCCGCATCGATATTGGTAGCTTCGTTTGAGTTTATGGTTTTTTTATGTTAAATATAATAATATTTAGGTTTTCCCCGTTGGTTTCTGGGATTCCTCTAATATCCACATTTTTTGATCGGTTTAGTCTATCCATCTGTTCCACGTGGTTTTCAATGGCTTCAAGTCTCGCTTCGAGGTTAGAGTTCTTTTTTTCAAGTGATTTATTTTTATCCTCAAGGTCGTGAATGCGAAGTAGAATCTCTTGGTATTGTTTACTCATTGTTTCCAGAGTGGCTAGAATTTGAGTGTTTTGTTCCATTAATTTGGTAAGTAGTTCACTCTCCGGGGGTGTTGTAGCGCTGGCTTTAACAATAGGTACTGCCGTTAGACATTGCTTGCATCTGGGTATCTATTCCAGAGTCTCTACCACGAATTACTCGCTATGCGCCATCTACGAACGAAAATCTCTACGACTTTTGTCATAAGTTCTATATTTATACATTCTTGAGTGTTGCACGGTTGAAGAGATGACTGTATTGGCAACCCTGTGAATATTGTCTATGTTTCTGATGTGTTTGAGGTTTCTATGAATTTAATTTGAAATGTCAAAAACAAACCGTTGCCGCGTCGTTCTGTCAACGTTTTAATTTGCTACCGCACTTTTTCTGAAATGAATGGCGGTGGTGGATACATATCGAAATGCCAGAAAAATATTTTAATAGAGCTGGTTGATGCAGACGCAGAGTTGATGTTTGGCAAATTTTCATCTATTTTCACCGTCAGGGAATCCAGAAGAAGGTGGACAGAGAAGGTGGACCCTCTGGCGAAACGTTCTTGCTGGTCTCAAAGCAGCTACCTCAGCTTCCTCTATGTTGTGTATTGCAGTCAATACCGCCGGTAAATCAGCCATTATATTACCCATAACTCGGTATCTATGTCAGGTAATGATTTTAGCAAAACAAACTTATCAGACCCGAGTGGTTAAAACAACTTTGCAGAACTAAACGAATCCGATACCAACTTCGAAAAGCGCGCGGGAAACGATCTTTTTTTTGTATAAGGCACCAGGATGCAATGATATTTTGACAGTTTTGCCGATCTCTACTGCTTCGACCCACTCGTTGTTTAAGTCGAATGAATTTTGACGTATGGCGTGTAGTATGTACTTTTGGTGAGACTCAAGAATAACAAACTATACCAGTGTATGTACTTTCGGCGGAAATTGCGAGCGATCGAGACTGGGGAATAGATACCCTGATCTGTGCGCGGCGCTCCTTACTGAGTCTACGGTAGGAGCTCACCGCCACTCCACCACAGTATAAATGAAAGGTCCCTTTGCACAGGGCGTACACAAAAACGGACTCGGCCGAGAAAGTAGGCTCTGAACACGTATGGCAAGGATTATTCATATTGATGTGTTCGTTTAGTTAGTACTTGTTAGTTATTAGAAGTGAAATTTCATTTTTAAATGAAAGTAAACTAGTATTTTGACACAGTTATTATTTTAAATAATTATTTTACTACAGTTAAAATATGCACAAAGAAATAAAGGAATGAAACAAAATAATTTTATAGTATTTTAGAATAGATCCATTGGCAATTTTAATGAGAATATAAGGAAATATGGCACAGAGTTTTGGCGACCGGGCGGAAAGAGCCGATGAGTATCGAGACCATCGTCGGTTTTATTCTCAAAAGATGATTTATACGAATAATCTTATTTGGCCATCCCGATTGCCATTTTACACATCATCATTTAACATTTTCTTCCAGATCGGGGAAGACATCATTCGTTAAAATTATACACTCGTACTATACGGTTTAGCATAATATATATCAAAATGCTATATTTAGGACATGAGATATCCCGTTATCGATTATCAAATATTTGAGGCACCTATTGTTGTAATACTGACGTCGTTCAAATCTGAGATATGAAAATCTGATCAATCCAAACACAAATTACGAAATAACTCATTAATCAACGTTGATACGATTTGAGTGTTTACTCTCCGCGTATGTGTTTCCCTGATTTATACAAAGACGGTGTGAAAAATTTGAAGCTTCAAGGAGGCCAAAACGATGTTATCGGACGTGAAGGCGATGACGAGATTTTTTGTGAAATTTTTTTTTATGTTTAGTTGTTTTTTTGGTGGTTTGAGACCTAAAGGTGGTTTGGCACAATTTTTGAATGACTTATAAGCGAAGAAGGCAAAATAAAAATGACGGGGGAGTCCTAAGCATCACTACAAGATTAAGGCAGAAAAACAGCCGAATTCGAAGAAATATGTTTTTCTGTCAAGACAACGCACTGTTTCACATTTTGATTGTGACCATGGCCACAGTTCGCGATATCTTTCTATCTGGTAACATAACATATTTTATACTTAGTTTGATAAATAGAGAGGGTTTTTTATCATCGGTGCTAGATGTTAATACTTCTATATGTCTTAAAGATGTTTGATTTTCGCAGAGGGAATAAAATACTATTATCATAAAGATTATATAGACCTATAAAACTCTAACTTTAACACAAAAAATTCTTATCTCAAAACTTTTTGAACCCCCCTCGTAAGAACATATGAACTGATTACAAATGATTAAGCACTACTATTTATATTTGTTTATCTAAATTTTATAAAGACCTTAACAATACTGGATTTGTAAGATACCAACGACAAAATCGGCAAATATTGTGCCTTGATTATGCTCAATGATAATGTATTGTTGATTCATGTCGTATAAAATTTTATAAAAAATATACTACATAACGGAAATAATAATAATAAAAGAAAATTGAACTTAAATTATTCATGTTTTGTATCTCTAACTCTTAAAAATATTTAACATTTTCAATTTTAATACATAGAGCTTTGAAAAACAGTAATGAAATACATGTAGTTATTATGTTTACTTCATATTTATAGAGAAGTTTTTTTACATTAATTCCACACAGGAGGCCCTGAGGAAAATAACTTCCCTCAGGGCCTATTTCATCTCTGGGATGCTGTGATAGTTTTGGGTCCCATGTTCACTCCTCATCATAGGTGTCTTCCAGACTCATGTTGTAGGAGGGAGGAAACACAGAGGCCTGTACAAATCATTTCACAGACGAGCTTATGAAATCAATGTCGTAGAAGGGTTATCATGCGACAAATGTCAACCATGTACATATGTTGGGCGCGTGTTGGGCATGTTTCCCGACTTTGCACCGGTGCCGAAGCGATCAATGACGCTAGTTCCTCAGAGCATCTTAATTTTTAATACCGGTAGAACACGGAAAGCCTACATTCCTGATGCCTGTGCTCTAAAGATTGTAATCAGCTTGTTAAGACAGGGGAATCTCGTAAACGGACCGCCCGTTTCTACACAGAGTCAACAGTTTTTCAGATATTTTGGAGATGGAGGTGAATGCCAAATTTGACAATGGAGCGCACTTGAGATTTGTACAAGGCTAGCAGTTGTTTAATATTCAAGTTTCTACGGGTGCACCTACTCAGCAACTTATGTGAGGCTAACTTGACTCTGGCTTCAATAGAGCCTCCGTGCCTGAGCTGGCTACTTAGAGTTACACCAAGCATATTAATGAAAAGCATGTTGGGAAGATTATATCAGACATGGTTGGGTCTTTGAAACATTAAATTCGATTAGGTAGGTAGACTAGGTAATACTTACCCCAAGAGGAAACCCTCTCAAGGTAACCGTCCATTCGCTTCAAAACCTTTCGAGCTGTTGAAGTTTGTGTATCCTTTGGGGGCTTGTCAAACAAAGAGCTATCATGGACTGTACTGTTATCCAAGTAACAACTAATTGGTGCACACGACAAAAGGTCATTGATGTGCAACAAAAACAAAGTCGGAGACAGTACCGAATCCTGTGGGACGCCAGCATTTATTGAGTGTGAGGATCTTTCCCTTAAAACGTCGGCAATCCACGTACAAAAGGACGCGGGAAGTTTGTAAGCAGGCAGCTTGTTATTTATTTATTTTTAATTTTTTTTTAATTTAATTGAAATCAAATTTAATAATATAATTATTAAGTTCTGCAAGTATTGCAGAACTTACATATTACAGCTGTTTGACAGCTGTTCAGAGAGTTTGAAAATGGCCTTGGTAACAATAACAAAAACCAAACAATACTTGCAGAAATTAGTAATTATATTATTAAATTTGATATTAATCAAATAAAAAAAAATTAAATGGAGTTCTACGAATTAAACACAAAAACAATAAATAGGCAGCTTGTTGACAAGTCCTCGGTGCCAAACCCAGTCAAAGACCTTGGAAATGTCCAGTGTAACTGTTTCGGTCTCATTTTAACGTTCCAGGTCACAAACGCGAGAAAATCACCGCAAGAGGGGTTCCGCCGGAATCCGAATCGGAATATTGACGGTCGTTAATTGTTCTCAAATTATAAGAGAAGTTTGTCGTTACTCACACGTTCCATCACCTAGGATAAAATAGATGTGATCGCTATGGGGCGGTAGTTGACATGATCGGAGCGGTCGCCCTCCTTTGGAATAGGATGAATAACGGCTTTTTTACATTCAGAGGATACAGAGCCAGACTTAAGGGACGTTTAAAAAAGCTTCGTCAAAATTGGAGCTATTTCTGCAGCACACGAGGGCAGGTATTCTGTCAGGCCCGCTAGCTTTACTAACATTGAGCCTCCGTAAGACCTGGAGTTCATTCCGATGCCAGATACTCAACTTTTTCATAAAAAAACCGCAGTAAGGAACCGACAGCGGGTCAGCATTTTTCCTAACAAGTTGGCCTTTTAGGTAGCGGTGTTTGCTAGTAAGAGGGGGTAGACTGGATTTGCAGAAATTGCGACCTATTGATATAGTAAGCGACCAGGGGGCCTATTCTGCATCTTTAGAAACTTTCCTGCTGCCGGTTTAGCCACGTCACAAGCCCATATTAACCTTTCCCTTACGGTATTCAAAAATTCCTCGTCCTCCGGTGCTATTTATATATTGTAATTACTTAATACAATACATAAATGTATTGGGGGGGAATACCTAAAATTTTAAATCTGTGTTTAGTATATTTAGAGAGATATTTTGATAATTACAGACGATGTTCACTTAGTTGTCAGCACCGGCAAGGAAAGATTAAACCACGAACTTACTGGTTTGTTAACCCGAGAGATACGGACTAGTCCCCCAGAACGCTCTGCTGCCATGCGCAGGCCGCCAGCTTTTTGCTGATCTGCAGACCATGCCCGAATTTGCCTATTTATGATCCTCTTGCTTTCCTTTGCTGATTTGTTATATGTTGATCGGTTTTCCGACGTTAACTTAATAAAATTCACCGTGAGGGTGCTTTACAATTATTCTACAAGATTTATGAGTCCAGAATTATCGGTATACAATTACCTTAAATAGGCAAGTTAATGTGAAATGTGTTTATTTAAAAAAAATGTAATGTTCCTGTCATCTTTACTATAAGGCTGAGATCTCTTTTATTATAAACTTGTTTTGAATAGCTCTACATTATTAATATATGTATATTTTTTGTTTTATGTTTCCGACTTTCACCCTTCAAGGGTATTTTTAGCCAATGCGTCAATGTAAGGATAAGAGGAGGGTAAGTTAATAATTTAAATGGAAAATTTCAATTGAAAATTGGAGTAAAATTTACACTTGTACCTACATATTAAATTTTGAATTTTCTCTGCGTCCAGTTCAGTCATATTTTTCAATCCAAATCTCAAAACAATTACGACCATTTAGTGACGTCGACAAACGTCATCAATTTGGTGTTGTTTTTTTAAATAAATGTGGCAATAATTCTCATTATTGCTATGCACGAAGCAAGCACATGAACGATAATTCAGATAATGTTAGATCAAATTAAATATCAATTAAGAAGGTAAAAAATAGAATTATAATCGATCATCATCATCGCATAAGTGTATATATTTTGCTATATAAGTTATGGCGTTTAAACAATTTATGCATTGTTTGTGTTGATCATATAAGCGATGAGATCTGTAATATTCTCACTGGCTGTTGTTCTCCTAGTGGGCCTCGCAAAAGGTAAAGATTATATTATTGGTAGTTAAAAACAGTTTTGGTAAATATTCGGGATCACTGGCCACGCGTAATTAAATTATTGTAAATGGCTATCATCCCATACAACGAATTTTCATTTTATTTCATTGAAAATTAAAATATCAAAATTAAAATTTCACAAATGCAGACAGTTGCCTTTTATAGTAATTCAGGTGAATCAAAAGGTTTTATTTGAAAAAAATCGTATTAAGCGTGGCCAATATAATCCCAAATAATTACCACAGTTTTCTTCATTCTTGTGCTAAAAGTTAAAAAAATACATAATATTTTCATACAATTTTAAGACGTAAAATCCGTTAATTTTTGTTAGTCGGAACATTTAAACTAGTTTTCAAAAGTTGCCTTCAATTATGTACACTTTTTTGAACACATGAAAAATAATCCATTTGCCAAATTCATATAGATATTATGTACTTAACAACTGAGGATATAACATATAAACTGCTGTGAAATTCGCTATGCGCTTTTTAGTGGAATTTAAAAAGAAATTAGACTACTGTAAAGGGGAAATATTTATCAAAATAAAATAAAAAATTACCGACTTAATTTTTTTGCCATAGTGTTATTGTTTATAAAATTTATAGGTGTAATTTAACAGACTTTCAACTTGTTTCACTATAATTTACTTTGGTGGTGTAATACAAAATAATTTGTCCTTGATGTAAAGATTCTTGCTTTGTAAGAAACGTAGGTATAAGGAGTGTACATTTCATAACAGTTTATCATGGATGTTTTAGTTATATCTGTACTTAGTTTACCCATATTAAAACGTATTAAGTGTTATGAAGTTACACAAATGGATGAGGATCTTATTAGTGATACGTTTATTTTCCAAGGTGCCAGCTATGAATATTCCTTAATGGATTATAAGGAGGGACAGAGGTTCTTCCTCTTCCCTGACAGCCATGGAAAGATGCACTTGGTCGATGCCGAAGAGAAGGATGTGGAATCTAGATTTACGCCAGAGCAGGACACGAATCTGTTACTATACACAAGGTAAGAATATTGTACATTCATCGAACTTTATTTGTTCCATTAGGTTATTAAGTTTTCTCGCACAGCTTCTGTAGTTTTTCGGATTATTTGTTTCCTTTGCTATTTATTACTGCCAAAGATAATTTTTTTTCTCTTTAGGAAGAACCCAAAGGTTGCTCAAGTGATTAACTTTGGAAACAGCAACAGCCTATCGGGATCAAACTTTGACAAATCGAAGGACGTAAAGTTCATCGCTCACGGATGGACCGACAATGGAAATACTGGAGTGTACAGCGCTACCCTGAGAGACGGTAATACTAAATATATTTTTAATTCACACCTTAATTTGAATTGGTTGTTTGATGTATGAGAGTAAAGAAAAATTTAAGAGGGGGGAAATTTCATGGGTTAGTAAACTTGATGTTGCTGTATTTTGTCTACGGTATGGTAAACAGAATGAAATTCTTTTTTTCATTTTTAATCATAAACTAATGTTGAGATTTTTTTATGAATGGCACACAAAGGGTAACAAATTGATAAGAGCAATGATTACTCGCCCAAAATATCCATAAAAATTGAAAATATCTCCCGAGTAAAAATAATTCAATTCCTGTCGGCAGCATTTTTATAGCCAAAGTCAAGTTATTATTGCTTAATGTTTTTCTAGTTTTCCTTATAACAAGAAAATACTCATTCCAATGTCGCTAATGTTTATTAAAATATTACACGAATTTTTTTTACAAGCAAGCAATTTTTTTATGCTTCGATGAAATACATATGCTCCAAAAAATATACATGTATATAAGCACTAACGAATAGACAAATTTTCAAAAGTAGGTATTAACATTAATTGCTAATTTCGATTTCTATAAACCAATATTAAAGTATTTATGACTTGAGACATGTGAAGAAGGCATATATAATAAAATAAAATAAACATAAAAGCGCCCTTGAGGTGATTTTTCACAAAAACGGCGCTCTACAAATTATCCAATTATTATTATTTATTATTATTATTATAACTAAAATATAATAATAACAAAAACTGGATGCTTTGAATAACGAGGAAAAGAAGATGACTGCAAGTAATAAGGGTATGAAAACATTAGGATTTAAATTAAAAACAATTAAAAACTTTGAATCGTCAAACTGCTGAACATATACTAGTGTAGAAGTCTTTTTTTAAATGTAAAACCGCACAAGAGTCCCAACTGCCCCCAACCGTTTGGAGCCAGTAAGACTCTGCCATCCCCTATTACGGCATTTTGTGAGGCCGAAGGTATGTAGGGAGAAGAAGGAGATGAGGTAGATGAAGGTGGGGAAGTACCTGGCAATTCAGATCTCGTCACCAAATACGGCCAAAGCCATTTCAAGCAACGTTTCAATTCTGAACGGTGGTCTTACACCATGGCGAAACGTGCCGCAAATATACCATATGGTAATTTGTGAAATAACACAATTTAATCAAATAAAATTAATTTGCAAGTCCCTTATCCCTTACGGAAGCCGTAAAGTAATTGAAAAAAAAACACTATTGTTTGGTAAAATTAAAATATATAATGTCGAAAGATTTTTAATAATTTTTTTTTCGCTCCGTAAACTTTAAACTTAACATAATTTTTTAGAGCATATAAATAAATTTTACGTTAGTGAATATTTTAAATATGCCACTTTAGAAAACAGATTTAGTTTTTATTAAAAATGTTAAACTCTAAATTCGATTGTCGTGAACTCCTGCTTTTAATAAATCTACATTTACCTACACAAACTGAAACCCAACAAATAGTAACATTATAAACATACCTACATATCATTCCAAATATAGCTTGCATTCTCAAATACGATTCTTTTTAGTATACTAGTAAGAAGTATTACGATATGGATATATTTGGCAAAAATTTGAACACATTAAATTTCAAACGCCGTTTGTGTGCGAACAATTTCTACCTAGTTTATGAATTATTTTTAACATTATTATTAATATTATTGTTGATTTGAAGGATATTGACAGATTATCTACTTTCATGAAACTTCTTTATATCTTATCTTGCCCATAGAGCTACAATTAGAATTTAAACCTGATTTGGTAGTTTTAGTTAGAGCGTTGGGAGAGTTGGAGGTAAAAAAGCTGAACCTATTTTTGCGCTTCATGTCTTATCTAAATAAATCAATGATGTCACGTATTAATGTATTAATTCTTTGAATTTTATTATTATTTTCACTTTTCAAAAAATATGTACATTTTATTATGTCCTTTGGGCGTTTAAATAAAATGAATAATTTTGTAGCTTTCCTGAATGCTTTGGACGTAAACGTTGTGATCTACGACTGGGGCGTCGGCGCCGCTGGTCTGTACCCGGAAGCCGTATTGAACGTGGCTCCCGCCGGAGTGTTCCTGGCTAAGGTTGTGGACTGGATCGTGAGCGAGGGAACACCTATTGCCAAAACTTGCCTGGTTGGACACAGCCTTGGCTCTCATGTGGTAGGAATTGCGGGCAGGTCTGTCACTAGGGGAGCGGTTCCCAACATCATGGGTATGTAATTATAGATCCTTATTTATTTTTTTAATATTTTATTGTTAACGTCGAAGTGGGTAATGCAAATGCGCACACTATAAAGCTTCGATAGACACAGTTAAAAACAGCGTTTGACAATATCATGTCACTCTGAGTATATAGTCAGTGTATTAAAAGAATTTAAACATTTTCAAAATTTCGAGGAAATTCTGGAAGGATACAGATATTAAATGCATGCTTATCAGACGAACAACTTTCATGTTATGAGCGAATGACCTTATCGAGTTCGGTCTATACTAGAATGGGTTTCCAGTTGGAATCTTCATCCAGTATAAGAACATATTCCACATTTCACAGTTTATTTGTTTCCGATAGCCATTTGACTTTGTGTCAATAAATAAATGCACTCTTTGGCATTGCACTACCCTTGCAACAATGTTTTTTTTCAATTATTATTGCCTAAAATGAAACACGAATTCAGTAGATTGTGTTAGCTGATAATGACCACTTTTTCAGGTCTTGATCCTGCTATGCCTCTTTGGGGAAGCAGTAGCCAGCGTTTGAGGTCAACAGACGGAGCCTACGTGGAGGTCATTCACACTAACGGTGGAAACCTGGGGCTAAACGAACCCTGTGGCGACAACGATTTCTACCCTAACCGAGGCTCCAGCCAGCCGGGGTGCGCATTTGCAGACTTCGGCTGCAACCACGCAAGGTCCTGGCTATTCTACGCTGAGTCTTTGGATATCACTGGATACAAGGCCAAGCAATGCACCAACTACACTGAGATGAACAACAATATGTGTGCCAACCTAAGCGAGTCGTATATGGGAGGATCTAAAGTTAAGCCCAAGTGAGTAAAACTGTATTATTACAATTTTACTTCAATACCATTTGTGTTCTTAGGTCTAAATATTTCGGAATGATGTGATACCTGAGAGGAAGTTACTCTCAGTATCACCCCAGTGTAAAACCACCATTCAAACAACTACCGTTGTATGCAATGGCTTTAGCAGTATTTGTAAATTAGGTAAAGATATTTTTCCTACATCTTCCCTCCCACCCCGTTGTTCAAATTCTCGAATAGCTCTATCCAGGGGATTTTAGGTTAAAGAAATCAAAAACATGTGTCTTGGGCTATTTCGTAAAGGAAGCTTTACGTTTAATTGACTGTGACTTAATTTTTTCTTGTTTCAGAGCTGGAATTTTCTACCTGGAGACTGCAAGCAACCAGCCGTGGTACCTTGGATAGTATCAAATAAATTACCAATGTAAACTATTTCATTCCAATGCATTGTTTTATTTTTTATAAAAGTAAAATTGTGAGCAAATAAACATCTACATACTTATTTACTAACATATTTCTTCAAATCCTCACTGAAGATATCTACCAACAATTGTATAATATGTATAGAGTGGTCTTGTAATGGTTTCCAGTTATATAAAACAGAAACCTCATGACTTCCTAACACCTATCATATATTTTTAGTCAAATTATTTCAGTCAGGACACAAAGGATGGTCTACTCCGGAAATCGGGACACAGAATGTGCTTTCATTGAAATGTTTAACGATAGATGTACATCTACGAGTACAATTATAAAGTATTTTTAGATTTAAAGTTGATAACAGCTGATATTATAATACATGTTTGATTTAGATTATTTAATATAACAATGATAAGATAATTAAAGAGCTATACGTCATAACAAGATTTGAAAAAAAGAACTGGTAAACTTTTCCATGACTTATCTTAATTGTTCAGTGACATCTAGCGTTGTGTTTGATAAACATTTTAAAGTGACTAAAAAATTATAGATCTGATATTATTTTATATTCGTAATAATAATATAATATTATAAGATACCACGCATTGAAAGGTTTTTGGTTTTCTTAAGAAAATACACTGGTATCAAATCATTTGATTCCAATAATCAATCTTAATCCTCGTTAGTCCTTGTTTGTTCCATGACTAGACGACCCCATTTCACAGTGGTAAAAGCTATGAATCAGGAAATTTATAATTTTTTTATAATGATAAACTAATGTTTATAAGGCAAGATTTTTTATGCATATAAAAAAGGATAGCAAATTATTATAAGCAATAATTAGTCGACTTAAATATCCATACAAATTGACAATATCTCCTGAGTAAAGACAGAATAAGTATTCCCGTCGGCGGCATTTATTTTAACTCGGGAGATATTTTCGATTTGTACTGATATTTCAGTCGACTAATTATTGCTTATAATAATTTGTTATCAGGAAATTTATCTTATATTGTACTATGTGATAGTTCGAGTTACGAGACATAGATGGCTCTTGGGTAGAATGATCAAAGAGTTTATAGACACAGTAGTTTAAAGGTGTTAGAGTCGCCCCCCAATGGTGTTTACCGAGGTATGGGGAGCCGTAAGGTTTCGAGAAACATTCACAGAAAGATTTTAAGAGAATAACCACTCGAACGATCGCGCGTCAAAAAACTTTTTTCTCCGATTGCTCGCGGTTTTTTGGCGACGATTTTGAATATTTTCCGCCAACATTAAAAAAATCAAACCTCCGAATTTTAATACGGAAACATAAAACTGATTATAGTGCTATACAGCCAATGAATTCACCTATATTTTAATAATTATTCTATATTTTTAGAATTGATAGATAAATTATTAAAAAATCTTAAACTTTATAAATGCGCGAAAATTGCGTTTTTGTGATTTGAAATTGCCGCCAGTGGCAGTTTTAAAAATCTTTATTGAATATTTTCTACGTTTTTATGTTCTCTATGGCCTGTTTGATAATCACAGATGCAAGAATGTAATAGAAAAATATTTTTTTGCATGTTAAGATCTCTTCAAAAGTTTGGTCAGAAAATAATTTTGTAAAATTTGAGTGCGTGACGCGTCAAAATTGAAATCACTGTATTATATTATATAATAAATTTACCACAAAAACTGGTATAACGTTAGGAAGATACATTAACTGTCTACAATTATTAATAAGCATAGTCGCCGTGTTGGCTTTATTTTATTCATTTGATGAATTATACAGAGAGCCTATTTCACGATGTCAAAATCATGGTGCTACTTTTTAAATAATTGTAAATTAGAACTGGAGATTTGTAACCATGTTTTTATATTACGTGCAAAACGAGGAAATAAGGCTTAAAGTGAGATATATATCATAGATATAAACATTGCCAATATTTCAGGGGGATACTTTGAAAGTTGATGAAATTCACCAATATTTGACCAAAAATCACTTCTGACAGCTACCTTAAGGTCAATCTACATAGGGTAAATCGGAATATGTAAAATGATGATAAATTTGTATATATATATCAAACCTTTGTATGACCGTAGAATTTCAAATAAAATCATAGTGATAATTTTATATCTAAACGCAAAGGTATCGAAAAAAAATGGGGGAGGGAAAATAATTGATGGAACCAATAATTGATTTATTTATTAAGCCCTAATATCCTTTAAAATCAATATTACAGTTGTATGGTTACAATGAAAGAGCAGTATATTGATTTAAACATTGTTTACACCTTTTGTCATAATAAAAATGTATTCAGTTTATTGGTTTATTCATAATTTAAGAAAATCAATACATAATAATATCATTGTGCCTCGCTATAGAGTGAGATTCTGAGTATCGCTCTGGTGAGGGACCACCATTCAGAATTGAACATTGCTTGAATTGGCTTAGTTATGTTCAGTGACTAGATCTGGAAAAGCATCTTTACAGAAAAATTGACAAAATATAATTAAGACATAAAAATAAAACGAGTTATTTAATGTGTACAATAAACAGGGAAAAATGAGAAAACCTGTGCATTTGTTAACATGCATATTTCAATGATCAGAATTGAAATATACATATTAAATGTCCACCGAACCTTATCATATAGAACCTTTGAGGACAACATAACATGAGACGTGAGTATGCGGAAAGAAATGATTATAAGTCCAGCCATCCAGGCCATCATAATTGATGTTCAAACAAATTTAATTAAATTTATAAATTAGAATTTCATAACTAAAAAACCAAAAAAGAAAAAAATGAAATAAAAAAAAACCCTCAGCAAATCTATATTGTAGTGTGATATGGCTTCATGCAATCATAGCATAATGCCACATCACACACATCACACTTTGTAAGGGTCCTTTTGAAAATGTTATTTATGTTGCACCAGGCACATTTCACCTTTTTCCCGCTACGGACCACGAAGTGGTTGCCTTTCAGGATAGGTCGCAGAGTCTTTCCTTCAGCTATTAGGCCAATGGTCCGCACAGTCGTGTCAATTTGACTACGACAGAACAGCAGAAGGAGTTCATCCGCAACCTCACTCCTGAAGTTTCGGTACAAAATGCGTTTATTTTCCTTGCGGAGCTTTGAGCCGTACAATATATACGCATTCTGCACCGAAACGCTTAGTAGTCTCCTGAAAAGCTTCTTGTACCAGACCAGGTTTCGCTGTCGTTCAATGGGGAAGCCTGACAAAAGCTGATCTTTTCGGTCAACCCCCCCCATTACCTTGTTATAGTCTAGTACGAGTTGAGGTTTGTAAGTCCAGGTACCAAACTTTTCAACTGCCCCGATTTCTGCCTTATGGTAGGTGGACAACATACTTACCAGGTTTTTGTCCAACCAAACCATTACATTGAGGTCCCCGCAGTTCGAGTATACAACCTCACCTTCCCTCAGTTTGGACCGGAGATGGGACTTAAATGCAGAGGGCACAAATTCTCGGTTTAACCGCAATGTGCCCATGCAGTCCATCCCATTTCTTTTGAGGCATCGTGCCAATAATGGACTATTATAAAAATTGTCCATTATTAATGTATACCCCTTGTTAAACAGAGGGCTGGCCAGGTCGTATACTATCTTTGCAGTGGCCCCAACTGGGCAGATATTGTGAGCACCCAAAAAGTTGGCCTGTGTCATGTCGTCCGTCATATCTTCCGTTATGTCTTCCGTCATATCTTCCTGGTCTGGATTTGTCGATTCAGCCTGTCTGGAAATGGTCTTCCCCGTATAAATTTGGAATTTCCAAAGATAGCCAGACTTGGACTCACAAAGCTCGTAAGACTTTATACCCGCACTGGCCGCTTTGGTTTTGATCATCTGGACGAATCCCAAACGGCCTTTATAGCAGAGTAAGGATTCATCCAGAGAGATGTCTTGCTCGGGCAGGTATAAAGTCTCAAACTTATTTGAGAGGTGGTCCAAGACGGGTTGAATCTTTTGTAACCTTCGCACAGATAATGGTGCATCAGAAGAAAGACTTTCATTGTTGGTGAAGTGAAGGAACTTTTTAATTAGAAGAAAACGATTATAATCCATGGCTCGGCTGAAATAAGGCATGGCGGTGAGTTTTTTTGAATAGAAGTAGTCTTTTTCAACAGGAAGGGGACTAATACCTTGATACATTAAAATTGCCAAGAATACATACATTTCCTCTTTATTCGTGGGAGCCCATTTATTGGTACGCGCATGACGCTTAAATTGTTTTTTCGCAATCCATTGATCTGCATACCTGTTGGTCTCTCTCGCGATCAGTTCAACGAAATCTGCATCAAAGATTTTAAGAAAGGCATCCACAGGTTTGCCCATTTCGTCGGTATTGAAAGTTGGTCCCGGCGTGCCTGTGAAAGTCTCCCTTATCCCAGTAAAACGTAAGATATCTTTAGACCAATCGAAAGAGTAACCTTCAGGCGGCAGAATCGAACGCATTGCCTCACTATCTACCTGGTCTTGTCTACTAAAGTCTATGGCCATAGCGGAGTTAGGTGAAACGTTGATAATATTATGATAAGGTATTGGTGGCATGCAGAAGGTATCCTCATCGCTCTCTTCGTGGTCGACGTCACTCGCTTCGTCATCCTCGTCGCTCGATCTGTCCATTTCTGAAACAACAGAAAACCCAAATTAATTTAATGTGTCTATATTACGATAACCCACTGCCTCTGGTACGGCTTATGACTCGCAATACGATGGTCGCGGGATCAAATCAAATAAATTATATTTGAATAATTAGTGTTATTTTCACACAAAATTCATTTAAAATAATATATATTATATTTGCGGCACGTTCCAGAGTGGAAGATACCCATAGTATCGCCCTGGTGTAAGACCCCATTCAGAATTGAAACGTTGCTTGAAATGGTTTTAGCCGTGTTTGGTGACCAGTTCTGAATAGCCAGGTACTTTTCCACCTCCCTCTTCCACACCTCCTTCCCCTCCCCGCTACCTTCAGCCTCACAACATACCCCGATTGAGGATGCCATAGTCTCACTGGCTCCAGATGAGGCTCTTGTGAGGTATTCATATAAAAAAATAAATAAAAAGTTAATCAAATACTTGAGGCGGGCTATGTCAGGAGTCAGAATAGCACAGTCAGGTAGGTATGGAATGAAGAAAAGAGTGTGTGTGCCAAGATCGAGTTGCATGGTGGTTCATCCTCTCTGCCTACCGAAATGGCGTGAAGGTAAGTTAGTTAGTTTTATAACTCACGGTTTCCAAGTACAGACTCTTCTAGTACAGCTGCCTCGTCCACGTTACTGCCCATGTCTGACTCTGAAATAAAAGAAAACACAAATTTACAGTAGAATTTGGATATAATGACTTTGCATTTAACGGTCTACTGTTTTAAGTGACGATAATGTAAACTCTAGTAAGGTTTCATAACTTTTAGTAGGAAAACGTATCCGTTTAAAGTGACCAACTACGTAAAGCGACCTATTTTAATGATAATTTGTCCGGTTACAAAACCCACCTACCAATACAGCCTCGCTTTTGACTAGGAAGCTCGACACAATGAGTCCCGTGAAGCGAAAGTGTTTTTTCAATTTAAGAAAAAAATGCTGTATTACACCGTTTAGAAGCCGGTGAATCAAATGTAATCCTCGCAAAGAAGTTCGGCATGTCTTATTTCTCACTCTGCAATACCCGTTACAGAAAAAAAAAGATGTGTAATGATGCATCCACGTCATAACAACAATACATTTTGTATGTTTGTTATGTGGAATTTTTAAGTACTATGCTTATTTCCTGCCAATATACCAACAGTGAAACTGTGCTAAAGATATCAATATAAAATATAGATAATTGATTTTATATTGAGCCCCTGGTATGACATTTTAAAAAATAAACTCACCGTTCCCAAACGCCGATAATTCTTGGTAGAATGGCACGTCCACCCACAGCTCGCTGTGATAGCGGGCCTCCGGAGAGAAGAGTTCCCCACTCCGCGATGTCCCAGGTAACGGCTCGGGAGATGCTGCACGGATAGGCATAATTGGTGCATTGGGAGCCGTTGATTGGATCTGTGCGGGAGTGGACATCCACGGTGGTGGTACGGGTCGTGGCAACGGTGAAGGCGTCCCTTGTGAAAAGGGACACGTTGTTCTCTCCGGAGATGGAATTCTGAAAACATTTACATAAATCATATAAATTGTTCTCATTCACGTGTGAAACAGTAAGTACAGTATGTAAATAAACAATAAAATTAGAACTCTGTAAAATATGCACTGAATGTGCCAAATGCACAGAGCGCTGATCTTACCAACTATCACTGTAAGAGTGGAACGCTGTCAGGAAAAAACAATAATATTGTATCAAGCATCTAAATACGATTGCTTACTTTTGTTTAGTTTTTCTTGGAGGTGCGGTAGGGAGCAAAATGCGCGCCGCCTGCTTCTTGAATTTTCGGCTTTCCAGCTCTAGCCGGAAGGAAGCAGGCAGGGCCCTAACAGCCTTTAGGGCCTTGACGCGATCCTCTCGCACCAGTAGCAAAGCAGGGTCGCTGTTTAAATAAATACAAATATATGATGAGTTCAACGGCCACAGCAAAGTACTTTCATAAAAAAACATTAAAAAATACTAACACTCCAGACGAGGCTGCAATTGCAGCTCTGCGTTGACGTCCACGTGCAGGTAGTCTGGCACCAGCTCGTACCCCACCTCTCCCTCTTCCTCTGCCTCCTCTTGCAGTCAGCACCACTCTATATATTTTAAATTGAAAACACTTAATGTAAGTACTTAAATGTTTAAATTTTGTTAAATATTGCACTAATATAAAATTTGAAAATAATTATTGGGTCGTGGAGTGCTCCCTTTCCCTGGACGACATTTGTTTCTGCACAAATTTGGTAAAAGTGAAGAAATTAATTAATTATACAACTAAATTACTAAATTTTTATTGTGTGACGAAGGCTTTACACCATTTTACATGTAAAAAAGAGTCAACTTTTTGACATATGACTTAAAATAATTGGTTAACAAATATCTGTATTAATAATGAACCAATTCAAATAAAACTTATATATATCTCTTTGTTTTGAATCACTGTGATGGAATATCTATATTTCAAATGCGCGAGTGCAGTATATAAGACATTATTGTAAATCAAAAACAGATGACGTCTTCAGTTGACGTATTCTTACACAAAAACTTCAACCAAAACAATATATTAGAAACAAACTAATTAAAAACGCATTTCAAAGATAGATAAGTCAATCACAATAACACAAATATATAATTATGCGTTAAAAACCCAATAAATTAATTACTTACGGCATTTTAGGAAGAGTCCAAAATTTCGTGAATGTTAAAAATTTATGGTTTTGTTTTTTGACAGGACGCCTTATAAAACCGCGAAAACTCGTTAAATATCACTTCAAAGACAACGGATAAGTTCATAGACAAAGAGAATATATTATCAGCTATTCGATAAAACAAGTAGCTGGCCAAGGAAGCGTTTTAAATAATTACAATAAATATTTTACGAATGGTAGAAAAATCGGTCCATTTTTGGACCGATATCAATCGCAGAAAAATAAAAGTGGTCGATTTTTCGACCGAAATCGTTCCAGTGGATAACCACTCGAACGATCGCGCGTCAAAAAACTTTTTTCTCCGATTGCTCGCGGTTTTTTGGCGACGATTTTGAATATTTTCCGCCAACATTAAAAAAATCAAACCTCCGAATTTTAATACGGAGACATAAAACTGATTGTAGTGCTATACAGCCAATGAATTCACCTATATTTTAATAATTATTCTATATTTTTAGAATTGATAGATAAATTATTAAAAAATCTTAAACTTTATATGCGCGAAATTTGCGTTTTTGTGATTTGAAATTGCCGCCAGTGGCAGTTTTAAAAATCTTTATAGAATATTTTCTACGTTTTTATGTTCTCTATGGCCTGTTTGATAATCACAGATGCAAGAATGTAATAGAAAAATATTTTTTTGCATGTTAAGATCTCTTCAAAAGTTTGGTCAGAAAATAATTTTGTAAAATTTCATTGCGTGACGCGTCAAAATTGAAATCACTGTATTATATTATATAATAAATTTACCACAAAAACTGGTATAACGTTAGGAAGATACATTAACTGTCTACAATTATTAATAAGCATAGTTGCCGTGTTGGCTTTATTTTATTCATTTGATGAATTATACAGAGAGCCTATTTCACGATGTCAAAATCATGGTGCTACTTTTTAAATAATTGTAAATTAGAACTGGAGATTTGTAACCATGTTTTTATATTACGTGCAAAACGAGGAAATAAGGCTTAAAGTGAGATATATATCATAGATATAAACATTGCCAATATTTCAGGGGGATACTTTGAAAGTTGATGAAATTCACAAATATTTGACCAAAAATCACTTCTGACAGCTACCTTAAGGTCAATCTACATAGGGTAAATCGGAATATGTAAAATGATGATAAATTTGTATATATATATCAAACCTTTGTATGACCGTAGAATTGCAAATAAAATCATAGTGATAATTTTATATCTAAACGCAAAGGTATCGAAAAAAAATGGGGGAGGGAAAATAATTGATGGAACCAATAATTGATTTATTTATTAAGCCCTAATATCCTTTAAAATCAATTTACAGTTGTATGGTTACAATGAAAGAGCAGTATATTGATTTAAACATTGTTTACACCTTTTGTCATAATAAAAATGTATTCAGTTTATTGGTTTATTCATAATTTAAGAAAATCAATACATAATAATATCATTGTGCCTCGCTATAGAGTGAGATTCTGAGTATCGCTCTGGTGAGGGACCACCATTCAGAATTGAACATTGCTTGAATTGGCTTAGTTATGTTCAGTGACTAGATCTGGAAAAGCATCTTTACAGAAAAATTGACAAAATATAATTAAGACATAAAAATAAAACGAGTTATTTAATGTGTACAATAAACAGGGAAAAATGAGAATACCTGTGCATTTGTTAACATGCATATTTCAATGATCAGAATTGAAATATACATATTAAATGTCCACCGAACCTTATCATATAGAACCTTTGAGGACAACATAACATGAGACGTGAGTATGCGGAAAGAAATGATTATAAGTCCAGCCATCCAGGCCATCATAATTGATGTTCAAACAAATTTAATTAAATGTATAAATTAGAATTTCATAACTAAAAAACCAAAAAAGAAAAAAATGAAATAAAAAAAAACCCTCAGCAAATCTATATTGTAGTGTGATATGGCTTCATGCAATCATAGCATAATGCCACATCACACTTTGTAAGGGTCCTTTTGAAAATGTTATTTATGTTGCACCACGCACATTTCACCTTTTTCCCGCTACGGACCACGAAGTGGTTGCCTTTCAGGATAGGTCGCAGAGTCTTTCCTTCAGCTATTAGGCCAATGGTCCGCACAGTCGTGTCAATTTGACTACGACAGAACAGCAGAAGGAGTTCATCCGCAACCTCACTCCTGAAGTTTCGGTACAAAATGCGTTTATTTTCCTTGCGGAGCTTTGAGCCGTACAATATATACGCATTCTGCACCGAAACGCTTAGTAGTCTCCTGAAAAGCTTCTTGTACCAGACCAGGTTTCGCTGTCGTTCAATGGGGAAGCCTGACAAAAGCTGATCTTTTCGATCAACCCCCCCCATTACCTTGTTATAGTCTAGTACGAGTTGAGGTTTGTAAGTCCAGGTACCAAACTTTTCAACTGCCCCGATTTCTGCCTTATGGTAGGTGGACAACATACTTACCAGGTTTTTGTCCTACCAAACCATTACATTGAGGTCCCCGCAGTTTGAGTATACAAGCTCACCTTCCCTCAGTTTGGTCCGGAGATGGGACTTAAATGCAGAGGGCACAAATTCTCGGTTTAACCGCAATGTGCCCATGCAGTCCATCCCATTTCTTTTGAGGCATCGTGCCAATAATGGACTATTATAAAAATTGTCCATTATTAATGTATACCCCTTGTTAAACAGAGTGCTGGCCAGGTCGTATACTATCTTTGCAGTGGCCCCAACTGGGCAGATATTGTGAGCACCCAAAAAGTTGGCCTGTGTCATGTCGTCCGTCATATCTTCCGTTATGTCTTCCGTCATATCTTCCTGGTCTGGATTTGTCGATTCAGCCTGTCTGGAAATGGTCTTCCCCGTATAAATTTGGAATTTCCAAAGATAGCCAGACTTGGACTCACAAAGCTCGTAAGACTTTATACCCGCACTGGCCGCTTTGGTTTTGATCATCTGGACGAATCCCAAACGGCCTTTGGATTCATCCAGAGAGATGTCTTGCTCGGGCAGGTATAAAGTCTCAAACTTATTTGAGAGGTGGTCCAAGACGGGCTGAATCTTTTGTAACCTTCGCACAGATAATGGTGCATCAGAAGAAAGACTTTCATTGTTGGTGAAGTGAAGGAACTTTTTAATTAGAAGAAAACGATTATAATCCATGGCTCGGCTGAAATAAGGCATGGCGGTGAGTTTTTTTGAATAGAAGTAGTCTTTTTCAACAGGAAGGGGACTAATACCTTGATACATTAAAATTGCCAAGAATACATACATTTCCTCTTTATTCGTGGGAGCCCATTTATTGGTACGCGCATGACGCTTAAATTGTTTTTTCGCAATCCATTGATCTGCATACCTGTTGGTCTCTCTCGCGATCAGTTCAACGAAATCTGCATCAAAGATTTTAAGAAAGGCATCCACAGGTTTGCCCATTTCGTCGGTATTGAAAGTTGGTCCCGGCGTGCCTGTGAAAGTCTCCCTTATCCCAGTAAAACGTAAGATATCTTTAGACCAATCGAAAGAGTAACCTTCAGGCGGCAGAATCGAACGCATTGCCTCACTATCTACCTGGTCTTGTCTACTAAAGTCTATGGCCATAGCGGAGTTAGGTGAAACGTTGATAATATTATGATAAGGTATTGGTGGCATGCAGAAGGTATCCTCATCGCTCTCTTCGTGGTCGACGTCACTCGCTTCGTCATCCTCGTCGCTCGATCTGTCCACTTCTGAAACAACAGAAAACCCAAATTAATTTAATGTGTCTATATTACGATAACCCACTGCCTCTGGTACGGCTTATGACTCGCAATACGATGGTCGCGGGATCAAATCAAATAAATTATATTTGAATAATTAGTGTTATTTTCACACAAAATTCATTTAAAATAATATATATTATATTTGCGGCACGTTCCAGAGTGGAAGATACCCATAGTATCGCCCTGGTGTAAGACCCCATTCAGAATTGAAACGTTGCTTGAAATGGCTTTAGCCGTGTTTGGTGACCAGTTCTGAATAGCCAGGTACTTTTCCACCTCCCTCTTCCACACCTCCTTCCCCTCCCCGCTACCTTCAGCCTCACAACATACCCCGATTGAGGATGCCATAGTCTCACTGGCTCCAGCTGAGGCTCTTGTGAGGTATTCATATAAAAAAATAAATAAAAAGTTAATCAAATACTTGAGGCGGGCAATGTCAGGAGTCAGAATAGCACAGTCAGGTAGGTATGGAATGAAGAAAAGAGTGTGTGTGCCAAGATCGAGTTGCATGGTGGTTCATCCTCTCTGCCTACCGAAATGGCGTGAAGGTAAGTTAGTTAGTTTTATAACTCACGGTTTCCAAGTACAGACTCTTCTAGTACAGCTGCCTCGTCCACGTTACTGTTTCTGCCCATGTCTGACTCTGAAATAAAAGAAAACACAAATTTACAGTAGAATTTGGATATAATGACTTTGCATTTAACGGTCTACTGTTTTAAGTGACGATAATGTAAACTCTAGTAAGGTTTCATAGCTTTTAGTAGGAAAACGTATCCGTTTAAAGTGACCAACTACGTAAAGCGACCTATTTTAATGATAATTTGTCCGGTTACAAAACCCACCTACCAATACAGCCTCGCTTTTGACTAGGAAGCTCGACACAATGAGTCCCGTGAAGCGAAAGTGTTTTTTCAATTTAAGAAAAAAATGCTGTATTACACCGTTTAGAAGCCGGAGTTAACTTTTGTTGTCTTCTTAGTGTTAAAAAAAAGAATATAACTTGTGGATGATTTATCCTTTATTAATTAATTTAAACAATACAACTTAAAATATGTAAGTACAATTTCAAAGGGAAACTATTAAGTGAACAATACGACAAGCAAGTGCTTGGATTCGATACACGGAATAGAGTGTCGTCTGGAAGCTGGAGTTGGGGTTTATATAGTCCATGCTGGTGCGATGGAGTGGGGCGTCATCTTCCTATTTTCGGGCTGCGTGTCAAAGCGTCAATGTGTCATTCCGATAATGGGGTTATTGTACCAGTGCATGTGGAACACGTGGTCTTTCTTAAATCGATCCTTTGTTTTGGGATTGCTGCGCGTGTGGCCGCGTGTTGTTTTAAGTTCATCTAAATGTTCGTTTGTTTATTAATGGTCTTCTCCAAGTAGCCGTAGAAGGGTACGTGTTGATATGTCGTTTCAGGGATTGTGATTAGAGTATATCGTCCCGGTGATTGTCCTTGTCCGGATGCAACTGCTATCCATAAACTATTAAGGTTTAATAGTTTATTTTAGGCGAGATGAAGTGCTGGTTGTAATGGGCGTGCTGCGATGTCTTCCTGTAGGTGAGGGTCGTCTTGGGTGGTTAACTCTCCCCCCCTAAAATTGAAACTCCTTCGCACTGTGAAGAGTTTATATCTTCTCCAAAGGATATATCCGATGGCCGTAATTATCAAGCAGCTGGTAAGTGTGATGTGTATAGTTCCTTCAAATCCCGTCGTGGTGGTAGGGATATCGAATTCTCTGCGTGGTTCTTGTATTTCATCTACATGTAGGATGGGTAGTTTTAGTACATGTAATTCTTCCTTTGAATATGTGATGAGTAATGTTTCTTGGTTAACGATTCTTCCCATAGTGAAGGTTTTGCCTTGTATACTGCACTCGTCATTTGTTACAAGTACAGATTTGGAAATTACTATATTTTGTTGGTGTTGAGGGCATTGTGCTTGTAATGCTGTTGGTTCGTTGCGAAACAGGTACATCATATTATCTCCAATGACATGTGTGTATTCTTCTGGACATATAATCTGGCGTAGACTACAGTTTTGTTCGCTGTGGTTTTCTAGTACGGTAGTTGTGCAGTCATCAATAGAGTTGAGTTCCTTGTTGCATATGCTGAGGCTGTCTGTAATAACTTGGCACTTGTGTGCATTATACATCTGCTTTCCATCTCTCAATAATCGTCTCGGTAGGAGGTGGGGTTGGAAACATTTATTGTTAGTTTTGGAAATGATGGGAATTATTTCGTTATACATATAAACGGTGCGTTCTACTAAAGTTAGAGAGAGAATAAAGTGTAAAGTTTGTTTAACTTTAACGAATTTAACTTGCAAAAAGCGTTGAATAATATCAAAATCTTTAGAAGGTAGTTGTTCAGGATTTACATGTGAAATAGATTCCATAAATACCTTCGGTTTTATAATGCTAGGGTGGTACATTCCATGAGAGGCAAACGTGATAGCTTCCGTAATTCTAGTTATTAACTCGGTAATAGTTTCCGTCTGATAAATCAAATGTGTAATCAACAAGTCTGTTTTATCTTCATAATGGTCATGGCTCATTTGAGACCAAAGTACCAATTGATTATGTGAAATATTTTTTAGTTTGCCGTAATAATCCTCCAATGTTCTTGAACTCAACGAGATTCTCTTTTCATTTATATTTTGGTTAGTTTCAATTCGTTGCACTAATTTATCCAAATCATTATCATCTAAGTTTCCCGTAATTCCTTTAATTATTGAACCGAGTCCGTTTATTAGGCCTCTTTTATTCCTATTTATAACTAAATTATCAATTATCTGATTATTATGATCTATTAAATATTTCAAACGTTCTAATCCTACGTGTGGTAAGGTTACATTGTTACATTTTATAAGTTTATCGTAATTAATTCCTAGTTGTTGCGATTGTTCAATTAGTTTAGATAAATCTAGGGTATGAATGACGTGCCACTGTCCTTCGACGGCTCGTGCATTTCCCAGGGACGCGACGATGAAGTGCTCATTGTCTGCTAATTGGCGGATCCGTAGCGCTTGCGTCATGGCCGTCAGCCTGAAACAATTTAACACTGTCTTTGTGAATTGTTGTTAGGCCTCTCAGACTTTTATATTCAAGTACATTATGTGGTAGTATTTTAGTAATAGTGAACGGTCCTTTAAATTTATTTTTATGTTTACCCCGTGCGGTAACCTTTATAAGTATCTGTTGTCCCACGGACATTTCTTGCTGCGTACGTGTTTTGTTTACTCGTTCGCGTGTTTTATTTTTTGTTTTATGCTGTAAATCATGTATCAATTTTTTGAGTTCTTTACATTGATTTGCGTGGTCGGCTACGTAGCTTTGGGTAATCACACCATTAGGTTGTGGTACTCTGTTCCCATGACAAAAGTGTACCTCGTTTGGTGTATGTCTAGTTACACCATGTATGTTATTATTATAAGCATTCAAGGCTAGATTAATTTGGGTTTCGGATGTTACGTTCGGTATTGCCGTGCGTATTAATCTCAATATTTCTGTCAGAGTGGAGTGAAAGCGTTCTATATCAGCTTTTGATTGTGAATGACCAGTAGTAGTCACATGTGTTTTAATATTGTACGTTTCTAATAACTCTCGTGTCGTAGTGGACGTGAACGTGGTTTCACGATCTAAATGTATTTCTTTCGGTATACCGATTAACGAAAATATTTTAACAAGTATTTCACATATGGCGACATTGTTGTCGACAGTGATTAAAGTACAAGATGCCCATTTAGAGAATCTATCTACAATGGTTAAGAATTTTTGACGTCCGAAATGGTAAGTATCAATCTGCCATATTTCCATTGGACAATTGGGGGTAACGGTAGCCTCTAATGGGGCAGACTTTGGGTGTCTTTCGTATTTAGAGTTTTGACATATTATACATGTTTTTAAAAAATCTTTTATTTTGGTCCGCATGTTATTGAAATAGTGCGTCCGTTTTATTTTACTAAGTAAGGCATCTAGGCCCATATGACGTTGGTTCTCGATATGCGTCGAACGAATTACTTCTTTTTGTTCTTCTAAATTTATGGGTTCAATCTTAACATTTGTGAAACGTATTAATTTTAACGAGTTCTTATCAATATTTTTTCTATAGCATTCGCTTAAACACTCATATAGTCTATCATTATTTATAATTACTGCGTATTTATCCTTATCTAAACATGTTTTAATCAATTTTAAAAATACCGCTTCCGCATTTGCTAAAGGAATGCACCATACAAGGTCCGTACCTTTTTCTTTAGCTCTTAAACTATTCTTCTCAATATCGCTTAATTCGATAAAAATCCTATTCATACGCGGGGGTGGGTGTTCGTTACGAATTGGGATTCCACCCTCATGGTCATCCACATTGCTATGCACGGTGTCAGTGACACTCTGGGCACCCGAGGTGGCTTCTACTCGTAATGAATCGTGCTCCTCACCGTCCTCACTATAATGAATTTCGACCCTTGAAAGTGCGTCGGCTACATGATTATTACAACCTCGCTTATGTCTAATTGTATAATCATATTCTTGGAGTTTAAGTCTCCACCTAGTAAGTTTAGCATTGGGTTCTTTCAATTTGGTTAACCATACTAACGGTTGATGATCCGTTTCTATAATAAAATGTTTACCATAAATATACGGACGGAATTGCTGGAGGGACCATAGTATACCAAGCAATTCTTTTTCCGTCGTATTATACTTGGTTTCCGTTTTCGACAGTGTCCTAGAAATATAGGCAATAGGTTGAGATTTTTGGCTTTACACAGCCCCCAGAGCAATGTTACTTGCATCTGTGGTTACAGTGAATTCTTCGTTAAAGTCGGGATATTTTAATATTGGGGCATTCATCAGTAATTCTTTACATAGCCTAAATGCATTTAGAAACTTTTCGTCTTGGTTATTTATTTTTACGTTTTTTCGGGTACATTCTGTGAGTGGTTTCGTCACTCTGCTTAAATTTGGGGCGAATTTACGGTAGTAACCGATTAGTCCTAGAAAAGATTTTATATCCCTGACTGTCTTTGGTAAGGGAAATTTTCTTATAGCATCAAGTTTTGCGGGATCAGGTTGCAGTCCATCACCATTAAGAATATGGCCTAAGAATTTAATTTCTTCCTTGACAAATTCACATTTATTGATATTTATTTTTAAATTTGCTTCCCGCAGGGCGTTGAAAACTATTTCTAAGCGCCTGAGGTGTTCTTCTTCGTCGTTGGCATATACTATAACGTCATCTAAATATACCAAACATATTTTCCCTATGTATTTACGTAATACATTATTCATCATACGCTGAAATGAAGCAGGAGCATTTTTTAATCCGAATGGCATTCTAACAAATTCGTAGTGTTGATTAGGAATAGTGAATGCTGTCTTTTCTATGTCTTGATCAGACATTTTGATCTGGTGGTACCCACTTGTCAGATCTAAAGTTGAAAAGTATTTATTACCATGTAACTGTGAAAAAATGTCTTCGATGTTTGGGAGCGGAAACTTGTCACTACGTGTCTGTTCGTTGAGTTTCCGATAGTCTATGACCATCCTCCACTTTTTTATACCCGATTGGTCGAGTTTTTTCTCGACGATGTGGACAGGGCTTGCCCAAGGCGAATCGCTTGGTCGGATGATTCCATCCTTCAGAAGTTGAGCGACTTGTCTTTCAACTTCAAGCCTCTGTTCGTACGGTAATCGATAAGCGCGTTGATACACGGGCTCTTCTTTAAGTAATTTTATTTCATGTTTTACATGAGGTGAGCAATTAACTACCAGTTCTTCAGAGAATAAATCCCTATTTTTCTCCAATAACTCATCAAGTTTACTCATATCCATTACATGGAACAACTGAACTTGTTTGGTTGGAGTTTTTAAAATATTATTTGAGTTGTTTAAAATTAATGTTGCATTCATTAATTTTAACATATCTATTCCCATTAACACATCGTATTTATGGGAAAAGTCAAAAATATAAAAACGCATTTCAGCATTATTATTGCCGAATACTTTTCTCCAAAATGGCGTCACGACTGTACCTCTATGGGCGGTCGTAGAGTGCGCTGTTTGTACAGTAAACTCTTCATTTATATATCTACAGTCACGAAACAATCTATTATATACATTTTTAGTCATGAATGATTTGGAGCTTCCCGTATCAATCAGAATTTTCATATTTAATGGCGCTACTATATATGGTAGGCCATTATTGATATGATTCAGGTGGATTAGGTTTCTCGGGGAGATTCTTGGTCTTCCCAAAAATCCGGCCGTTCCTGATCATTGCTGTCGGTATAGAATAGCTCCTGCGCCGTACGTCCGTTGCCGAGGTCGATGACCGGGCCTTTAGGAGGTCGGGACATTGGGGCCGTTCTCATACTGACATCACCGGCACGTGTCTGGTGCGTATTAAAATTGTTGTTGTTATTTCCGTGCCACGGGCGGTTTTGTCCGAACTTATTATTATGCGTTTGGTTATTATTATGCCACGGTTTATTATTATAATTATTGTGATTAAAATTATTATGTGGTTTGAACGAGCTTTGCGTTTGCGGAGTAAAATGTTTATTTGATTGTTGTCCTGGCCGCATAAAATTAGATGGTCCTGCTTGTGGAAACACAAGATTTTGTTTAGACCGCTGGTGGAGCTCGCCATGGGCCTCCAACATTCTTATTTCTGTGCACAGGGCATCATAATTTTTTGTTAAGTTTGCGCATTTAATGTGCGTTGGCATGAGGTTTAATAAAGTATTTCGAGCCGTATCTTTGTATGGTTCCATCAATATGTGAGCACTAGGCCCTCCATATTGATCGGAAATTTTAATTTTAATCGAAAAGAGAATTTGGTTGATCTCATGGATCGTTGAGGAGAAATCCTTCTGACCGCGGTTGAAGTTTATCAATTCTGTTTGTAATAACGTCACAGACTTATTGTCCCCACATTCATTTTTCAATGTTTCTAATATTGTTTCAATATTGTTATCATGATCGCTCATGAGAATTACGTGAAGTGCTTTCCCACGTAATCTTGAGATTATTTTTTCAACATTATTTGGCGTATTGCCGTTTCGAGTAATATACCCCCTGGCTGATTTTATAAATAAATTAATATCTTGGGGAGAGCCACTGTACTCCAATATCGATTCCGAGTATTGGGGAGCGGGCCTCTCATTTGGCTGTGCCATTTTAATAAATTAGAAATATACGAAGTGACTTTTAATTAGAAAAAAAAAAATAGTTTTCTCTCTAACCTTTTGGATAAGGAAGGGAAGGGATCTATCGTACGTATGGGATAGACGATCAATTGAAAAATGTACTCACAGAAGTATTGATGCGATGATCTTCATTGCCTAGTTAACGAATTTGTTTGGTGTGTGGTCCTCTTCGCGTCGAGATATTAAAGAATATCTAAGAAGTCCTGGCTACGGCCAAGTTTAACAGCTTCTTCGAAATGACCCACGTACTGGGCGCCAGTTAACTTTTGTTGTCTTCTTAGTGTTAAAAAAAAGAATATAACTTGTGGATGATTTATCCTTTATTAATTAATTTAAACAATACAACTTAAAATATGTAAGTACAATTTCAAAGGGAAACTATTAAGTGAACAATACGACAAGCAAGTGCTTGGATTCGATACACGGAATAGAGTGTCGTCTGGAAGCTGGAGTTGGGGTTTATATAGTCCATGCTGGTGCGATGGAGTGGGGCGTCATCTTCCTATTTTCGGGCTGCGTGTCAAAGCGTCAATGTGTCATTCCGATAATGGGGTTATTGTACCAGTGCATGTGGAACACGTGGTCTTTCTTAAATCGATCCTTTGTTTTGGGATTGCTGCGCGTGTGGCCGCGTGTTGTTTTAAGTTCATCTAAATGTTCGTTTGTTTATTAATGGTCTTCTCCAAGTAGCCGTAGAAGGGTACGTGTTGATATGTCGTTTCAGGGATTGTGATTAGAGTATATCGTCCCGGTGATTGTCCTTGTCCGGATGCAACTGCTATCCATAAACTATTAAGGTTTAATAGTTTATTTTAGGCGAGATGAAGTGCTGGTTGTAATGGGCGTGCTGCGATGTCTTCCTGTAGGTGAGGGTCGTCTTGGGTGGTTAACTCCGGTGAATCAAATGTAATCCTCGCAAAGAAGTTCGGCATGTCTTATTTCTCACTCTGCAATACCCGTTACAGAAAAAAAAAAGATGTGTAATGATGCATCCACGTCATAACAACAATACATTTTGTATGTTTGTTATGTGGAATTTTTAAGTACTATGCTTATTTCCTGCCAATATACCAACAGTGAAACTGTGCTAGGGATATCAATATAAAATATAGATAATTGATTTTATATTGAGCCACTGGTATGACATTTCAAAAAATAAACTCACCGTTCCCAAACGCCGACAATTCTTCGTAGAATGGCACGTCCACCCACAGCCCGCTGTGGTACCCAGCCTCCGGAGAGAAGAGTTCCCCACTCCGCGATGTCCCAGGTAACGGCTCGGGAGATGCTGCACGGATAGGCATAATTGGTGCATTGGGAGCCGTTGATTGGGTCTGTGCGGGAGTGGACATCCACGGTGGTGGTACGGGTCGTGGCAACGGTGAAGGCGTCCCTTGTGAAAAGGGACACGTTGTTCTCTCCGGAGATGGAATTCTGAAAACATTTACATAAATCATATAAATTGTTCTCATTCACGTGTGAAACAGTAAGTACAGTATGTAAATAAACAATAAAATTAGAACTCTGTAAAATATGCACTGAATGTGCCAAATGCACAGAGCGCTGATCTTACCAACTCTCACTGTAAGAGTGGAACGCAGTCAGGAAAAAACAATAATATTGTATCAAGCATCTAAATACGATTGCTTACTTTTGTTTAGTTTTTCTTGGAGGTGCGGTAGGGAGCAAAATGCGGGCCGCCTGCTTCTTGAATTTTCGGCTTTCCAGCTCTAGCCGGAAGGAAGCAGGCAGGGCCCTAACAGCCTTTAGGGCCTTGACGCGATCCTCTCGCACCAGTAGCAAAGCAGGGTCGCTGTTTAAATAAATACAAATATATGATGAGTTCAACGGCCACAGCAAAGTACTTTCATAAAAAAACATTAAAAAATACTAACACTCCAGACGAGGCTGCAATTGCAGCTCTGCGTTGACGTCCACGTGCAGGTAGTCTGGCACCAGCTCGTACCCCACCTCTCCCTCTTCCTTTGCCTCCTCTTGCAGTCAGCACCACTCTATATATTTTAAATTGAAAACACTTAATGTAAGTACTTAAATGTTTAAATTTTGTTAAATATTGAACTAATATAAAATTTGAAAATAATTATTGGGTCGTGGAGTGCTCCCTTTCCCTGGACGACAACTGTTTCTGCACAAATTTGGTAAAAGTAAACAAATTAATTAATTATACAACTAAATTACTAAATTTTTATTGTGTGACGAAGGCTTTACACCATTTTACATGTAAAAAAGAGTCAACTTTTTGACATATGACTTAAAATAATTGGTTAACAAATATCTGTATTAATAATGAACCAATTCAAATAAAACTTATATATATCTCTTTGTTTTGAATCACTGTGATGGAATATCTATATTTCAAATGCGCGAGTGCAGTATATAAGACATTATTGTAAATCAAAAACAGATGACGTCTTCAGTTGACGTATTCTTACACAAAAACTTCAACCAAAACAATATATTAGAAACAAACTAATTAAAAACGCATTTCAAAGATAGATAAGTCAATCATGATTACACAGATATATAATTATGCGTTAAAAACCCAATAAATTAATTACTTACGGCATTTTAGGAAGAGACCAAAATTTCGAGAAATGTTCGAGAAGTTATTATTTTGTTTCTGACAGGACGCGTTAAAAACCGCGAAAACTCGTTAAATAACACTTCAAAGACAACGGATAAGTTCATAGACATAGAGAATATATTATCAGCTATTCGATAAAACAAGTAGCTGGCCATGGAAACGTTTTAAATAATTACAATAAATATTTTACGAATGGTAGAAAAATCGGTCCATTTTTGGACCGATATCAATCGCAGAAAAATAAAAATGGTCGATTTTTCGACCGAAATCGTTCCAGTGGTTAAGTGAATTTATTGTTTTAGCTAGAACACAAGGATATTCGTTGATGCAGTACAATGAGGGACAGAGATTTTTTGAGGCTGTTTCCCGATAACCATGGAAAACTTCTCCTAATTGACAGTGAGGAGACAGAACAACATCTTAAATTCGTCACTGAGACAGACGTAAATCTTTTCTTGTTCACAAGGTTATTCGTGAATCTTTAAGATTAATATTTTATTATAACGTTGGTAACTCCCGTAAACCCCCTAACGGAGCCATAATTTTCAATGCTTCTTTATAAGAAAAATCCTTCAACCACCCAGAAAATTACTGTTAGTGACAGTACAGGTCTGAAGGCGTCTTCCTTTGTCGCAACGAAACCTGTGAAATGCATTGCCCATGGATGTACAGATTATGGAGCTACACGAGAATACAGTCATACTGCTGTGCCATGAGCATAAATTCTCCGACCACGCTACATGCAAAGTATATCATGCATTGACCAATAATCGTTTACGTGGTAGATTCTATCACTAATTTGTGTTTTCATTGTTGTCAATTTGTTTGTACGTACCGTATACCTCCGGTACACACCGATTATCAGTAAAAAAAATAAAAAAAGGTGATTAAGGTCAGTTATTATCTGTAATTACCTGGCATATCTAAAAATATTAGATTATATGTTATCAACACCATTCATATTCCGGACAGTGAAAGATCATTGTTTTTTACATAAGTTCTCACTTCTAATGTAATTTTTTTCCATCTGAAGATTTAGTGTGGTATTCTCATCGGCATCAGATTACAAAGGTATGAGGTTAACCGGTCGTAAAAATATCGATTTGAAAACTGGATAAATATCACTAACACACCCAGCCTCTTCTGCTATTAACATTTTCTTTCGAAACTTTCTTATGTTCCTTCTTAGATTTCTTATATTTTTCTTAACCACCAACAATAAATCATGATAATTAATTTTGGTGGTTTGTTCATAAGAGACGGGAAGGCTGATCAATGTAGAAAGTGGGGGCCTTCGAGAATATCTGGTGGGGTTTAACCCCGTCAACCCCCCGTGACAAACTGGCACTGCTGAGTGCATTAGTTGCTAAAACAAGTTGTCAAAAGAAAAGAAGAAGCAATCCACAATGTGTAAATGAATGGAAGTAGGATATATTGTATTGACAGAGCAATGTCGAAGAAAGTCGGTACGCAGTTGAAATTAATGTGACCCTGAGGCAAATTCCATATGATTTAACCATATATGTCAGTAATACAGATGAGAAGATTCAAAAAGAGAGAAATTTGAGCAAACTGAACGATATTAAAAATGAAGTTTAGATGCAACATCCACAGCGGATAGATGAAGAAAGGATTGTTAGTAGAGAAAATATGTTGTATAAGTGAATGAATGATGATGCATGAAGTTTGGGATAAACCAGAGATGGAATGGTCAATTATATAAATGTTGAATAGTAAATTTATTAATATAAATACAAAATTAAATTGAAATCATTTCTTGTTTCAGGGTTGCTATTTTCTACTTGGAGACTGGGAGCACCAAGCCATACTAGCTTCGTTAAACAAAAAAAAACTATTACAATATAACACACACATTTATTTTACCATATTATTTAAAAATATATATTTGTATTTTATACATGACCCGTATTTTTACACGCTTAGAAAAAATATTTAATAAATATTTTGTCAAACGTGTTGTTAAATATTTATATAATTAAAAATGCTATTATTTGTTATTATTTTTTTGAATTCTACATATCGTGACATTATAAACTTTTAGTACTACCAAAGATACACGGACTTTTCAATATGAATCAAATACAACCATAAAGCGACGTGTTATGTTAATCAACCTAGACAGGTTATCTTGTTTAAAATAATTAAAGAATTTCAACGACTTTGTCATTGTTGCAGATCTTTTTCGTTTGGTAGTATGGACGCTCAGCATCTGTGTTCAAAGCAAATATTCCCATCCTGAAAAAAAAATATTTGGAATCCTTTTTATATTTTTATACTTTAATATTTTTACTTTTTTTATCCCAAACATTAAAACGCCACTAACGGGTTATAAACATCTTCAATAACTGCTTCTACAAACAATAACAAAAATTTCTGCTAAATGGTGTACGTAAAATTTTGTTGCGGACAATTTTCTTATCTAAGCTCTACTTATAGAAAAAAAATTTAAAGTTTATTTATAAAGTAGGTGTTCTTACTCTGGTTTGATTCTAGATCCGCCCAAATACAGCGTTCGGTTTCCAGTGCAGTTTTCAACTCCAGCTAAAGCCTCCGTTTGGGAAAGGCATTCGGTTCCTATGAAATACTCATTCTCCAAGGAGAATGCAAAGTATTCTCTGGACCTCTCGTGGGAGCACAGGGCGACGTCGCACCCAGGCATGGGGTGTTTGGCGGCGTTGGGATAGAAGTCATTGTGGCCAACTGCATCTAGCATTCCCATAATTCCTGCGCAGCTATGGATCAGCTCCACGTACAAACCGTCAGTCTTCCTTATCCTTGAGCTAGACGCGGACCAAGATGGGAAGGCTGGGTCTAAAGCTGAAATTTATTGTTAAAAAAAATCTAAATATGGGATCAGAAAAGGGCATATAATTTTTTTATGTGTTTTTTTGTATTTTTAAGTGAATACCGTACAAGATTCCCAACTGCTCCCAACCGTCTAGAGTCAGTGAGTCTATAGTATCTTCACTTGGGGTATGTTGTGAGGCTGAAGATAGAGGAAAGGGAAAGAGATATGGGGGGAGGAAAGTGGGGAAGTACCTGGCTATTCAGATCTGGTTTCGAAATATGGCTAAAACAAATTTTTTTTTTTTTTTTATTAATATCAATAGCAAAATTTGTACATTATGTAGGTTTAAAGTATAATATAAGTATATTTTTTGTATTTTTTTCACAGTCCTTCTCACTAGGGTTTCCTGTTCTGAGGCGGCCTGTAGTTTTTCTTAAATTTTTGTATTTAGTTTTGAATTGTCTTTACATTGTCTTCATAATGTTTGTAAGTTGATTATTACTTTGATCTCTAAGCCATGTTTTGACTTTTATTTTAAATATACTCATTTCGTTTATTTTTTTGGTTTCATTTGGTAGAGCATTGAACAATTTTATAGCATGGAATTTATTATTTCTCTGTCCAAAGGATGTGTTCAAACTGGGAGTAATCAGGATATTTTCGCTTTTTGCCCTGGTTGTGTATTTATGTTGGGCAGTGGAGTATTCGGATATGTTTTTTTTCAGTTTAAATAAAATATTTTTTGAATATAGTTTCTGTACATTGTAAACATTGAAGTTTTTGAATATTTCTTCTGTCGGAGTTCTAAGCGGAACTTTCAGTATAGTCTTTAATACTCCTTTTTGTGCTATATTGAGCCGCTCTGTGTGAGTGCTCAAGGCAGACCCCCATCCAGTTATTCCGTACTCTATTTGTGATTGACACAAAGCATAGTATACTTTTTTAATATCGTTTATATTGAGGATATTGCGAATGTTTCTAAAGAAGTATATGTACCTGGTTAGTTTTTTTGTAATTACATCTATATGAGTTCCAACGGAGATTATCATCAATTTCAATTCCAAGATATTTGATGCTTTTGGAGTGTGCTATAGTGGGACAGAGGCATGATAAGTCTTGATTTTTTGATAAATTCCTTGGCATGAATGTAATTTGAGATTAAGGTCCTCTGACGGCTGCCCTCTGGCTGTTTTAGAAAATGTCAGATATTTTGTTTTATTGACATTAAGCGTCAGGGAGTTTCTTTTAAGCCAGTTTTGCAGGAGACCAAGTCCGTGTTCAGCTTCTTTGTAGGTATTTATCCAATCTTTTTCTTTAAATAAAATTACTGTGTCATCAGCAAAACTAATGATTTTTCCTCTTGTTTCTAGGTTACAGATATCATTAATGTATATTAAAAATAATATCGGACCTAGTACGCTTCCTTGTGGTACTCCATGGTTGATTAGGAGAGGTTTGCTTTTTCTCTTATTAATTTGGACGCTCTGTGTACGCTCCGTCATATAGCTTTTTAGTAAGTTTAGTGTTGTACATGACATACCAATTTTTGAAAGTTTTGAAAAAAGTATTTTGTGATCTATTGTGTCAAAAGCCTTTTGTAAGTCTATGAAGATTGCCAAAGTTTTTTCTCCACTGTCTAAACTTTTAGTGATCATATCGGTAATTTTTTCTATGGCGTCACTAGTACTTAAGTTCTCCCTAAATCCATACTGAGTTTTTGATAATTTTTTATTGTCTTCTAAGTAGGATAAGAGTTGTTTTTTTAGCATTCTTTCCAATATTTTTGAAAATGTATTTAGTAGGCTTATTGGTCGGTAATTGTTTATGTCATTTTTACATCCTTGTTTAAATATTGGTATAACAATCGCTTTTTTGAGGGCTGTAGGGAATATGCTATTCGTTATAGACATGTTGACTAAGTATGTAAGTGGTTCGATAAGTTCTTTACAGAGATATTTTATTGCGTTGGTTGAGATTGTGTCCTTCCCTGAAGAAATATTTGATTTTAAAGAAGAAATTGTGTTTTTGATATCGTCAGCTGTTATTTGTTTAAAATTGAGCTGATTTCCTTGCTCAGGTGGTTCGTTTATTTGTACATCTTCATTACATTTTGTAACTTGCTTTGCTAGATTTGATCCTATATTTATGATAAAAAAAATTTCAAGTGACGTTTCAATTCTGAATAGGGATTTTACACCAGGGCGATACTGAACGTATCTTCCACTTGCTAAACAAAATTATTCACGTTTGTGGTGAGTGTTGTCTTATTTATTCCACCGGAGAGCGAGCTGGAGTAAAGATCATCGTAATTCAGTATTATGAGAAAAAAAAAATTGAGGAATGTGAACTAAATTAATTAAAAAAATTTTGTTAAAAAAATATTTAAAAAACTAGTTGAGCAAAATTTCAAGCCTTATATCCTTCCCCTCAGCCTTCAGCCTCCGGTTAATAGGGAGCACTGGACTGCTCTCCAATAAAACACCTCTTTATTAGAGAGCAGTTGGTTCTCTTGTGCGGATTCATGTAAAAGTGTTCAACTTACAGGTAATGTATTCGACTTGTCCTTGCTTACAGGATCTGCCCACAATGCCAACCATCTGCCCACCGAGACTGTGCCCCAAGAGGTGTATGTCCGAGAAGGGTACCCCGGCGGTATTCAGCCAATCTACGAAACCCGCTACGGATTCACCGGCGGTCAGGACGTTCCTCACAGCCTGCAAGTAGGTCGCCTGGGAACCGACTGACCAGTCCACAGTGATCATGTTCACGTCCATTACGTTCAGGAATGCTAGAAAAAGAATTATTATTATCCGAAAAATCACAGATATTTTCCACTTCCACATCTCCTTCCCTACCCACTACAGACAACTAAAACGTACACCAATAGGGGATGGATTAATCTCACTAGCTCCAGACGGTTGGAAGCAATTGAAACTCTTATGAGGCGATCACATTACCGAGAGAAATAAAGACATGCCACAGAAAAAGAAAATTCTTTTAATGTTCAGAAAAGAGGTACAAAAAATAATAAACTAAACACAAATTCTCTGACAAGTGTAAATATTTGTTTCCTCAATAACGGCTATGAACCGTTATTAAGAGTTATATAGGGGATAAATAATTTGTTTAACTCGTAAAAAATCATGATTTGATTCGTACCTACCAATATAAAAATAACACTTGCAAACAAAACCTGTTGCGAATCAAATATCGCTTTAATACAAAAAGTCTTTTTTTGTGCATTACAGATTGATTTAATCCTATTACAATACACATTATATATACAAAGCTTTAAATGAAACATTTTACAATAACCGATATTTTAGAGTTCTTGCCCAAAATGACTTTTGAAATCTTTAAGGCCAATGTTGAAAATGTCAAGAGTCCTAGATGTATCATTTAGCAACACCATACTTCTTGTCTTGCTGTGCTGGGCTATAACGTCCGTTCTTCCGTGTGGAATACAGAGCAAGTCGTGGCGTCGACCCTGATGGTAGTTGTTCGGTACAAACAGTTTATAGCGTTCCAAGAGGTATGGGCTGTCAATGTAATAGTTCATGATAGCTCATAGCCTACGAAAAGCTCATAGCCTACGAAAAACTGTGAAGCTGGGGAAGCTTATAAAAGTTAAGTAGGCAAACTAGGGAGGTATGATTCACATTTAATTACCTTCGGTTATAACAATATTGGTTCCGGAATTTCGATCTTCTGTCCATCCATGGATTGTGAATTTCACTGGCTTATTCACATCGAAATTGGATGACAAAAGACTTTCCACATCACCCCTTTTGATGACTTGTCCCTCGGTTGGATTTTTTCTGTGAGAAGATCATGATTAAACCAATGAGTTACTTAAAACTATATTATTTTCCTAAATACCTACCATTCACAAATTATTCTCAGCATAATTCAGATTAAAGTTCTAAAAAAAAAGTTATTTTCAAAATACGTGAAGTTAGATGTAGAAACGGTTTTATTTTAAAACGGTTATACGAGTAGTCTTATTTATAAAAATTCCCTAATACGCTTCTGCAGCGCTGGTATGGCTAATGGCTATACGGTGAGGAGGGCCGTATACTGCTCAGGTTAAAACATTTGCTCATAATAATATTCATGCAGGATTTTTTTAGACTGTCACTATTTTGTTTCAATCCTCAAGAACAAGGTCATTTTTTGCATTTCGCGTTTAGTTGCTAACTTCATGTTTTTACAGATGACATTTGCGATGTCATTGACCCGGTCTGCTTTGATTTGTTTTGAAATTTGTCCAATTCAATTATGTTTCTCACCTGTTTCTATCCATTATCTATTATCTATTATGAGTAAGACGGGTGGAGTGTAACTTAAACCGTGGTGCTGGGACTGTTCCTGTGTGCCGAATGCAACTTTATATCTCACCTCGTAAACAGCAGATATATAATATCCTGATCAGGATCAAATCTCGGAATTGATTCGAGTTCAGAATCATCTTGCAGATCTATATAGTGCATTACTCCTTGCCCATCGGGAATCCACATATATCTGTCCCCCTCCTGGTCTGCGGGAACTGCGTGGCTGCAGGCTGAAATCGTAAAGCTGACATTTCAGAAAACTCTCAATTTTCAACATAAATAGTATACTGATAGTCGAGTATAAGGAATTGATGTATGCTTGAGAGATATTAAGAAAATAAGCAGAGATGTTGATTTCAACAAAAAATCTAGAATTTAAGCACAATATGTAGGGATTTTGAGATTATGAAATATTTATTCACACAATTTCACAGCGCGTTTTTTGTAAAATAGCGATTTATAGAGCCGGAAAACATCTCAAAGTAAATTTATTACAAAAAAAATTATAGATACTTAGGATAAAATTAATTATGAAAGAATGGTAAAATTGTAAAATCTCAGGGAAGGGGGTTAATTTCCGCTTCCAAGGTTTTCATTCTCTCGTTCATTCAATTATTCACGAAAACAAAAGTGAAATTCGAATAAATGTATTTAAAAATAAAACAAACACAATTTGAACATACTTACCTACAAAAGTAGCTACCACAAAACAAAACACAATTCTTCCATTCATTTCGTTAAATTGAATATCAAAGCCCTTTAGTCGCTATTTATATAAAATAATAACATGTACCCAAAGTTTATCTGTTCTGTTATACAATAATCTATACATATTGACCCTTTCGAGAACAGTCTGTAGAACAATCGATATGGGATCGAATATTATGTCGACTAAAACTTAGCCAAACCGCGAGCCGAACCACATATCATAGGAAAGGAACGATACAACCGCAAATGGATCGCAAGAAAAGAACACGATCGGTAACTGTTATGAAAACCTTTCTCCCCGAGATGGTTTATAATTTGATGATAGAAACGCAGGAATGTTGTTATTGTTTGATAAGGTAGCTACTTTACTCAATGCCTCCAAGTAATCTCAAGATCAATACACGTATGTTGACGTATGCTTGTAGAAGTAAACAAATGAAAACGGTTATCATCCAACCACAGTTCGGTGTGTTGTACAAATATATTTTATATCCATTAAAATATGAGCTGCTTTAAAAATAATCAGGTAATACTCCGAAGAAATAATAATGATATTATTTACCCAAGTCTAAGTGTCTTAATAGTTGTTAATACAAACTGGGAGACACTTTGGAAAAGTTGTGGTAGATAAGCCTAACTAGGAGGATAATGAAAGATAATACTGCCCAAAACCTGGAACTAGAGCATACACAGGAAACACAATGCAGAGAGGAGAAGAGGGATCTAGATAAAAAAAGAACGACAGGAGACGGTACTCACCCTAAGGGTACGTATACATTTGCGAACCGGAAAGCGAAACGTACCACGAATTACGGGAAATGAATCAATCAAGTGCAAGCGGCGTTTTGCGCTATTTGCGGTTGCTTCGTTTCTTTCCAATAAGTTGAGGTTCAGTTCGGCAGTTCGGCTCGCAAATGTATTCGTAGCATAAGATATCTGCCTATCAATGCGTATCGGTATTGGAATCGACATTTATATGTATTTTTTAATAGAATAGAATATTTAGATCAGTAACGATTTAATAAGTTGGATAAAAATACACACATTATTGCAAAAATAAAAACATTTTTGAATGAAGTTTTCCATCCTTGCTTGGTGAATTTTTTCTTTTTCGAACAACTTAATGAGTAAAATCACAAGACATTTATTTGATTAAAATTTGAGGTTTTACTCAGTTATTCTAAAAATAAAAGATAAATTCATCCTAGAACTATAGAAAAGGTCAATAGATTTCGCACGTTTAATACAAATGGATATATTTATCCGAGATGCTACCTATACTGTATTGAGTTCAGATAGAATCTTGAAATCATACGTAAAGATAGTGGCCAATAAAAATATGCCCATAATAAAGATAATGTTGGTAGAACTCAGACGAAATATGAAACATTTAAAAATTACGTAAATTGATATGGTCGGATGGGCTCAATGGTCAGAGAAGTCTTGGGTTCAATTCCTAGTATTTTCTGTCTTACATTTTTCGTTTAAGAGTAGCTAATTTTTTCTTCAATGATTGAATATTTTACTGTTCGGTGGGTGCAGAATTGGGCTATTTAGTGTCCGCAATACAACTTTTTTTTTTAAATATTATTTTCGAAAATTATAATTGTTTGGCAGGTGTGGGGTTCTTCTGTAGTCAATTTAAACATCAATCATACCCGATATTTGATAAATCACCGATACAATCATCCCACAAAATATATTTGGCGTATGACTGAGAATGATTTTTTTTTTAAGTAGACGTGGTGTATTATGAATATTTATGTAATTATTAAACATTGATCAATTTAACAAATCGTTATTGTTAGATTACAAATATTTCTGATGCTAGCCAGATTTCCATAGTACATATCATTTTTGTTAAATTGTAATTGAATCATTGTCTTTCAATTTTAGAGAAGTTCAGAAAGATACTTTTCAAATACCGTTAGTAATCTTGAAAAATTACAACATCTGCCAGAAATATAAAAAAATCCGCATTTCAAATATAGAATTATTAAATAATTTATCAAAATAAAATAACTAGGCTGCCCAGTTTATCGCTTGTCTGAATTGTTTCCACAATCGGTTTCAATTTTGAAAATGTTGCTTAAATTAAAAAAAAATGCATGTTGTAGAGTTAATTGAATAGGAGTTACAAACGTCACAACCGAAATTCGTATGTTTAATCACATTTTAATGACAACGCACTTTGGCATTTTTTCAAATATTCTTAAAAACAATGCAACAATCGACAAACATTTATAAAATAAACAAAGTATACATATTTATAGACTGTAATGAATTAATTTATATTATATGTAGTAGCTCCTTCCATCCGCGTCATACTTTCTCCTGGTACTCAATTCTCCATCCAACTACTGCATTTTTAACTGTGTCCCATAGACATAAGAAAGATATGTGCTCCTAAACACTTAATGCTAGGCTTTTTTTATAATAAAGTTTTTAAAAAAATCAGGTTTAATAAAACGATACAATCATACATACACGTTTTTGAGCGAAATAAGCAGCTCAAAAACACCACCAATCTCTGAGGCAAACTACGTAAAATACGTCGCTAACTTTGGACGAGCCTTACTCGTGTTAGCTAAAAATAGAACTCTGCGAGTCGAAACCGGCGAGCGTCACTCGGGCTAGCAGAAATTAGAACGCATTTAGCGCGCGGGCGTGACTCGTTTAAAAGCATTAAATGGTTTATCACTTTCTTATCGGGTCTCCGTATTAGCTTAATATTTAATTGAAATGAAGTAACGCAAACAGTACTATTTTATTTTAAATAAACATCTTTTCAAGAGTAAATTATAAAGATGCACTGTATTGTCATTTTATAGAAATGAGTGCATTTATTGAATACAATAATATTGCAGGCATTTTTATTTAATGATATACATAAGTACTTACTACCTTGCTGTAGCACTGATAATATAGGTACTATCTTTATAATAGGTAATTAAGAAGTTAATATGACCGGAATTTAATTGTGGAAAAACCAATCAAAACGACAGTCATTAATAATATGCTCACCAAGATACCATAAGATTTATGGATTTAAATGTTTTCAAATTTCTTGTTTCTTTGTCGTTTAATTGCGTGCATATGAAATCTTGTATTTATAAATGTTTTTAAGATTACCATTAAATAGATACAATAATTCAAAGATTTATTTAAATTTGGGTTATCAATCATAAGACCGAAGATTTTGTGATTTCGATTCAGCATTAATTAGGGAAGATTTTTCCAAAAGATTTTATATTACAGTATATTTAACCAAATGACGAATAATCCCAAAGACTGATTTATGCACGGAAAAAAATAGTATTGTAGCTATGGAGGAGTTGAAAACCTGGTTATTTAAATTATGTAACTTATGGTGGTCCCTCTCACCAGGGCGATACTGAGAATATCAATCATTTTAACAAAAATAGTATTGTAGCTATGGAGGAGTTGAAAACCTGGTTATTTAAATTATGTAACTTATGGTGGTCCCTCTCACCAGGGCGATACTGAGAATATCAATCATTTTAACAAAAATAGTATTGTAGCTATGGAGGAGTTGAAAACCTGGTTATTTAAATTATGTAACTTATGGTGGTCCCTCTCACCAGGGCGATACTGAGAATATCAATCATTTTAACAAAAATAGTATTGTAGCTATGGAGGAGTTGAAAACCTGGTTATTTAAATTATGTTACTTATGGTGGTCCCTCTCACCAGGGCGATACTGAGAATATCAATCATTTTAACAAAAATAGTATTGTAGCTATGGAGGAGTTGAAAACCTGGTTATTTAAATTATGTAACTTTTGGTGGTCCCTCTCACCAGGGCGATACTGAGAATATCAATTATTTTAACAAATTTTAAAATAGGTGGTGAATTTTTTTTTAAATTTCAATGTGAATTATATTCACTTTGTCTAGTTTTGAATCCACCACTTCCAGTCCGAGAGTTTTTTTTATGGTTTTTGAATAACTTTACATTTTAAAATTACAAACAGTAGCAAAATGACTCTAAGGATCCAATTCCGATTTAAGGGGTGGATTTGGGTACCGCCACCCCGGGATCCATTTATTGGCTTTCCAACATCCCTGCCATAGGTCATTCGGAGTAGTCTGCTACGTTTGGTAACTTAGTATGGTGCCCTTCTTCGTGGGGTGAGGTTTTTCTAGGTTTTGCCCTGCTGCGTGGTGGGCCGGATCGGGAGAGATTGGTTAAGGGAGACCATTTGAAATCACCAGGGGGACACTATCGATCAATTGCCTTGCACCGCTGTGGGAGAAATAAATTCATACGTCCGTCACTCCTGGAGACATTGTCCCCCAGATTCCTACACACCCCTTATACCATTTTTAATCCCAGAACTTTCTTACCTTCCTTTCTTTAAAAAAGCCTTCCTCATATCATCCCAAAGATGACATAGACCCTTAGCGATTTTTTCCTCAGGGTCTCCTTAGTGGAGCTAACATGAAAAAGGAAATATGAAATTATAAACATATGAAAACCTAATTCGACGAAAAGAATTTGAAGAAATATAATTTTGAAAAGTGCACTTCAATTCCATTGAACACGTTTGATGACACCATGCGAAAAAAAATAAAAATATCATTGTTTTTACTTTTGCTTTAATATTGTTTTAAACTTTCCATCATAACGTGAATGAAAGCCTTTTTTTGCTTTTACATAAATTTATTTTTTATATCTATTTTATGATAATTTAAGTGTCGATAATTTTTATTATCCTGTCGAAGAAGCCATTGGCTTTGAAACATAAAGATTATTATTGATTAAAAGTTGTGTATACAAAGTATTTCATTTCCATTGGCGCACGGATACGTTTTCCTGAATATAAAACTGAAAAAAATTCTTATTTTTTAATGATAAACTAATGTTTATAAAAAAAGGTTTTTATGCATAGCACAAAGCATATTAAATTATTATAAGCAATAATTTGTCGCCTATAATATCAATACAAACTGAAAATGTCTTCCTAGTAAAAATAAATGCCGCCGACGGGAATTGAATAGATTCAAAGTTCAACTTTAGCTGAGTGACCTAAAGCTAAAATATCACAGAATTAATTTTTACAAGCTAAGTTCTTGATTATTTGGAATTAATTTTTTAAATATTTGTACGATGTGAGTAGTGAGATAATAAATATTGTCAAATCAATCATTAATTGGGAATGTTTGTCTTTATTCATTTAAATACATAGTAAATAAAATGAAAATAAAACTTTTGTGTTAAAAACCATCATAGCTTTAAATTTTTTGCTTTGGAAAATGGTGAAAATCTGAAAAGACGATGAAAAAAGTTGATTGTACGGAGATAAAAGAGTATTGCAGATTTATTAAAATCCTGTTAAAAATGTAATAGCAGGCCATTTATTGATAAACTATTAGGACTTTCATAATATATCAGAACACGTGTTCATGCAGTTCATGAGTTTTTCCTGTTATTATATAATGACGAAATGCGAAAATATTCGAATTTTTATGAAAACGCGTTCCGACATCGCCATAACACATTCTTGCTTTACTGATAGTTTATTAGAAAATCTGTCAATTAATTCTTATGAAAACGCGTTCCGACATCGCCATAACACATTCTTGCTTTACTGATAGTTTATTAGAAAATCTGTCAATTAATTCTTATGAAAACGCGTTCCGACATCGCCATAACACATTATTGCTTTACTGATAGTTTATTAGAAAATCTGTCAATTAATTTTTATGAAAACGCGTTCCGACATCGCCATAACACATTCTTGCTTTACTGATAGTTTATTAGAAAATCTGTCAATTAATTCTTATGAAAACGCGTTCCGACATCGCCATAACACATTCTTGCTTTACTGATAGTTTATTAGAAAATCTGTCAATTAATTCTTATGAAAACGCGTTCCAACATCGCCATAACACATTATTGCTTTACTGATAGTTTATTAGAAAATCTGTCAATTAATTCTTATGAAAACGCGTTCCGACATCGCCATAACACATTCTTGCTTTACTGATAGTTTATTAGAAAATCTGTCAATTAATTCTTATGAAAACGCGTTCCGACATCGCCATAACACATTATTGCTTTACTGATAGTTTATTAGAAAATCTGTCAATTAATTCTTATGAAAACGCGTTCCGACATCGCCATAACACATTCTTGCTTTACTGATAGTTTATTAGAAAATCTGTCAATTAATTCTTATGAAAACGCGTTCCAACATCGCCATAACACATTATTGCTTTACTGATAGTTTATTAGAAAATCTGTCAATTAATTCTTATGAAAACGCGTTCCGACATCGCCATAACACATTCTTGCTTTACTGATAGTTTATTAGAAAATCTGTCAATTAATTCTTATGAAAACGCGTTCCGACATCGCCATAACACATTATTGCTTTACTGATAGTTTATTAGAAAATCTGTCAATTAATTTTTATGAAAACGCGTTCCGACATCGCCATAACACATTCTTGCTTTACTGATAGTTTATTAGAAAATCTGTCAATTAATTCGTTAAAGGCCTGCAGTTCCAATTTTAACAGAAATACGAATAATTTGAAAAGATTCTTAATAAATTATTAACGTTTTATATCAAGAAGTTTTATCCGTGTGGTAGGCACAGTAAAAACAGATTATATCCATATTTGATCATAAAATTTAAATCCAAACATAAGCCGTTGTTTGTTCAGTTTTATAACTAACAAAGCAATTTTATCGTTTTATGATACTTATCTATTCAATTTCACGCATTTCACCATATTTATTAAGATACCAAATTACGATGCAAATAATTCAATGACACGTTTATTGACCCATCCAAAAGGGAGCTCAGAATACCATGGAAGTGACCTAATAATGTAGAATTTTGACATTGAATTAGAAGGTAGCTTCCAGAATGTGAGACAGAAAAGTATTTATATTATTGTAGAAAGCAATCACTTTGTGGTTTGACATATTTAATAAAATAAAATACTTTTTTGTTTTAAAAAAAAAAAAAGTTCTTAAAAAGAGGTTCTTAAATTAATAAATATCGTGGTTTTTAAAACAAAAAAGTATTTTATTTTATTGAAAAGTATTTAACTTACCGAGATCCTGTTTTATCTTAAGTCCACTTAAATCTTATAAAGCTTAAATCCACAGAGTACCTTGGCTATATAAAACAACGTTAATCGAGACACAACAGAAGTCAACTGTTTATTGTGCAATAGTAAAAAAAATCCAACTTAAAGTTTTAACATCAGAGTTTTTTTTTAAATAATATACTTCACAATGCTTCAAATCAAAGTTTTTCTATTTTTTATAAGCATCGGTTTAGCTACTGCAGGTGGGATATGAATTGTTATGGATTAATTAAATAGTTTTCTTGTTATGTATTTTTTGTATTGAATATTTTACATATCAAAGCAGTAAATACTGCTTGGATAAATTTATACATAAATTATCATCGTAATAACATAATTAATATTAATGATTATATCTGTAATCGAAAATATACATAAATTTTTGATTTACTGTTTACTAGAACGAGGACATTTTAAACTTATAATAACATCACATCTGTTAACCTTCAAGTGCTTCAAGACTATTTTTAATGGGTCATTTATATGAAATACATGCAGACTATATTTTGGTAAAACCCTTCAATACACATTTTTGGGAATGTCACTTTTCAGTGGTTTTACGTAGTCTTCAATATTTATGGGTGAAATTTATTAGGTTATTTCGAGAAAACCCTAGATGAAATTTCTCAACCATAAAATCGCTCATAATATTAAATAGAATTTCAATATTTTACATAAAAATTTAAAAAAAAAAACAAAAACCACTTTCATACAAAATTCAAGATTTTTAATTAGTTTTAAAAATTTGTACACGTTTCTTTTTTATCATTTCCCGTAAAATTTTCATTTGGGGCTTGAAGGGTTTTACCAAACCACAGTCGATGCTTGAATTTTAAGTAAAACGTTCGAAATCACTTACGACGGTTTAATGCATTTTAGTAAGTTTTACTAATACACACGATAACAGTTTAAGAATTTTATTCACTGAACCTTAGAAATTTTCCGAAGTACTCGTTAAGAAAACATATATAAATGATTTAGTAAATTTAATATTCAGCTCGGTATAGTTTTGCTTATACAGGGTTTCCAATAAGATGTGTTATTTTGATATTCAATCATAAAATATCAATGGTTTCGTTGCTTCTGTGGCACGTAGCGCCGTTTTGTTGAAAATAAACGTTGTCCAGATCAATACCATCTAATTCCGGCCATAAAAAATCATTAATCATCTCTCGATAGCGCAATTCATTCACCGTAACTGTTGCTCCAGCCTCCTTTTCAAAAAAGTAAGGTCCAATGACTCCGCCGAACCATAAACCGCACCAAACAGTCACACGTTGAAGATAGAGAGGCTTTTCAACAATAATTCTTTGGTTTTCCGAGCCCCAGATGCGACAATTTTGCTTGTTGACTTGAAGCCCCCGAGGTGGAAATGGGCCTCATCACTCAAGATGATTTTCATTTGATTCACTCAAGTGAACTTTAATAATTTCAATGCGTTGTTGAAGCGTGTATCGTTCCATTTTTATTAATGGCGTAGTTTTTACTTGTCAAATGTCAAAAAATGACAGCTTTGAAAGTAAAATCTGCCGAAATAGCGCGCTATTCAAAATAACACCTCTTATTGGAAAACCCTGTATTAGCAAGTTACGAAGCTGACCAATTTGTTCTGTTTTTTCGTGGGATTTATTAATTATTATATTACATTTATTTTGTTAAATGTTTCCACAGTCCCCACTCGATATATTCCGCAAGAAAAGTACGAAGAGGGGGATAGATATTTCTGGTTCCCTGACGGGAATGGAAAGCTGCACCTGGTCGATTTGGAAGAGCCAGATTTTAGTCCAAAGAGGGCGTCCCCTAACAGTGTGTCCTATTTGCTATTTACCAGGTATTATATTTATATGTTCGATACTGACAATTCATGGTGGAACTCCATTATAATGATTAATTATTGAAATAATTTAAAACTTTTTTCTACTTATGTACTTAATAATATATCTTTTGAATATGTTAAAATATGTTAATATATCTTATAAATAAAACATTAAATTATTTCATTACATCATTACCGGTTATATTTAGTATTTATTTATTTAAATATCCATTGGGCTTTTACATAGAAATATACAATCATTTTATGTAAAGAAAACAAGTACATAATAGTTATAAAAATGTTCTGATCATAATAACAAACTGATATAGTTAAGGATTATTGCATATCTCCAAGGATATTTCCTTTTAAAGTAAGCAATTTTCTTTTAAAGTTTAATAGGTCGGCATAGCAAGTTTCATTCCCCGCGTGAGATGCGTGAGAACAAGTAGTGAGAGTAGCGAATATATATATATATATATATATATATATATATATATATATATATATAGATCTTTGGTTGCTCTTAACACAAACAATCGTTTTCTATTTTACAATTGCTACATTCTAAAAGCCCAAAGGACAGTGCAGTATTAAAGTAGTATGAATGCTACAGAATTGAGATCCCTGAGGTGATCTGCACAGAACCCACAATAACGCAAAGTGTGCTGATGAAAGCCTAATTCAAAAGATTGAATTTGGAAACTAATGAACTAAGAAAGAAACTTAAGGAAAATATATTTTCAGAAAGTTAGCAACGCCCTAAAAGACACAATACGTTCAAGTGAATTAAATACTTGAGTCAGGTTATGTTGTCAGATTAACGGAACGGTATGTATGAATCAAATACTTGAGTCAGGTTATGTTGTCAGATTAACGGAACGGTATGTATGAATCAAATACTTGAGTCAGGTTATGTTGTGAGTCAGATTAACGGAACGGTATGTATGAATCAAATACTTGAGTCAGGTTATGTTGTGAGTCAGATTAACGGAACGGTATGTATGAATCAAATACTTGAGTCAGGTTATGTTGTGAGTCAGATTAACGGAACGGTATGTATGAATCAAATACTTGAGTCAGGTTATGTTGTGAGTCAGATTCTGACGGCCGGCATAGTCCAGTGGTAACGCATTGGACTGCCATTCCGAAGGTCGCGGGTTCGAACCCGGCGTGCGCAAATAAATTTTATTTGATTAATTTGTGTTATTTCACAATTAATTAATTAAAATAATATATAGTATATTTGCGGCACGTTCCAGAGTGGAAGATACTACCAGTATCGCCCTGGTGTAAGACCACCATTCAGAATTGATACGTTGCTCCAAATGGCTTTAGCCGTGTTTAGTGACTAGATCTGAATAGCCAGGTACTTCCCCACCTTCCTCTTTCCCTTCCCCACTTACCTTCAGCCTCACAACATCCCCCAATTGGGGATGCCATAGTCTCACTGGCTCCAGACGGGAGCAGTTGGGACTCTTGTGAGGTATTCACTATAAAAAAAAAAAAAAAACGGAACGGTATGTATGAATCAAATACTTGAGTCAGGTTATGTTGTGAGTCAGATTAACGGAACGGTATGTATGAATCAAATACTTGAGTCAGGTTATGTTGTGAGTCAGATAATCGGAACCTACCTCTGCGGGAAACGGCATGTTAGTTAGTTCGTTTATTGAGTTTGTATACAGATCACAATTTGATTGTTCTCTTTGTACGGTTATATTATTCCCACTACTAACTGTACCCCGCCACGCGTTGCTGTTGCTCAGTCTGTCTGTACATATAGAGAAACAAGAGCGCATATGATTTTACGTCTAACCAACATTTTTTTTAAAAAAGCATGTTTTTACCTGTCACAGGTGACATTTATATAATATAGGTATATGAAAACAAAGGCGTGTTTGAATGTAACGTTGTGTCAAAATATCAAACAATCGGTGAAGAACTTTTGGAGATTTAAGATTTTGAACAAACGAACATTTACATTAATATTTATATAGATAGATAGATGTATTAGTGTAATGTTGTTAATTACTATTCACTAGTTGACTAGTGTATAAATACTAATCCGTCATCCATAATCCCTGCTTTGCAAGGTCACTTAAGGTTCTAAAGTAATATTTTAAATAAATGTAGTATCATTTAATTAAAGACTTGTGGTAGTGCGCCTTGAAGGATTAACCGTGTGTTATTCACAACAGGGCGGGAAAGCGGTGGGTTCCATCGACTGTTCTCTTCGTGACATTTACTGGTTGGCGTTGAACTTATATTTTCTTCTCGGTGAACATAGTACCCAATTTAAATAGTGCTCTCAACTTCGAGTGTTCCAAAAACTAAATAATCTAACCATAATAGAATTAAAATTAAAAAACTTTTTCACTTTGTTCCACTTATTTATTATTACCAGGACCGGTTTCATCCTACTACGGACATTTTCAGACTGGTAGTTGAAACTCTTATGCTACTGATTTTATACAAACTTAGGCAGGGGTACACAACATTGTTTATATATAATGAATGATTCTATTTTGTTAATTTGAGGTAGGTATTATGAGTTATTTTGTTAATTTAGGGTACATTAGGTAATTATAAAGTTTATTTTTACAAATTATGAATGATGTTACAAAGCAAGTAGATATTTATAGTTCATATGAATATAAAAGAATTTATATAATCAAAAAGGTTTGTGATTTCTGATATTTTATTTTTGTAATGTTGGGATATTCCCTCCTTGTTGCTTAGGGCTTATTGTCAAATATTGATAGCAATTAAGTAATTATTATTATTAGGGTTCCCCACATATTTGGGTTATTACATCTTTAAATTGCATACTTAAATTATACCACTGCTCTCTGAAGTAAAATTATTCTAAGTGAATTATAATGGGTAAATTAATGGTGATTGAGCATTATGTTCCAACTGTTTATTCATAACATATTTACGATCTATTTTCTTCGTTAAGCGATTGATTTCTAGTGACTCTAATCTGTCTAATTTTTGTCCTTTGTTGCAAACATGAAGGATTTTTACATCTCTATCTTTGTCAAAAGTATATTGGTTTTCTAGTAGATGCAAGGCAACTTTCGATAAATCTCCTTTTTGATTAACCCAACTAGCGAAATGTTCTTTTATACGGGTTGATACTGCTCTTCCTGTTTGTCCTACGTAATACGCGGGGCAATTCGAGCAGTTCACCTGGTAGACTCCAGAGTTTTCCAGATTACCTCTTTTATCTTTATTGTTTATAAATATTTTACCCAAAGAATTTACATTATAAAAGGCTGTCTTACATTTTTTATCACTGTCTATTAATTTTGAAATTTTATTTGATATTTTGCCAAGGTACGGTTAATTCGTGGTGGAATTCCATTGTAATAGAATTAAAATTAAAAAAAAAAAAAAAAAATAAATTCGGTATTCCATTCTTTAATCCATAGACTATTACATGTACCACTAAACGACATAAATTACAATAATGAATTAAAAGTTATCAAAACTATTGCAGAAAATAATGGTTACGATAGCATAATGATTGATAATCTTATAAAGAAGAAGAATAAAAAACTCACCGTAGCTTCAATTACATATGGCCTTACGCCGGACAAGGAAATAGAAACAAAACAATGGACTAAAATACCGTACCTTGGCAAAATATCAAATAAAATTTCAAAATTAATAGACAGTGATAAAAAATGTAAGACAGCCTTTTATAATGTAAATTCTTTGGGTAAAATATTTATAAACAATAAAGATAAAAGAGGTAATCTGGAAAACTCTGGAGTCTACCAGGTGAACTGCTCGAATTGCCCCGCGTATTACGTAGGACAAACAGGAAGAGCAGTATCAACCCGTATAAAAGAACATTTCGCTAGTTGGGTTAATCAAAAAGGAGATTTATCGAAAGTTGCCTTGCATCTACTAGAAAACCAATATACTTTTGACAAAGATAGAGATGTAAAAATCCTTCATGTTTGCAACAAAGGACAAAAATTAGACAGATTAGAGTCACTAGAAATCAATCGCTTAACGAAGAAAATAGATCGTAAATATGTTATGAATAAACAGTTGGAACATAATGCTCAATCACCATTAATTTACCCATTATAATTCACTTAGAATAATTTTACTTCAGAGAGCAGTGGTATAATTTAAGTATGCAATTTAAAGATGTAATAACCCAAATATGTGGGGAACCCTAATAATAATAATTACTTAATTGCTATCAATATTTGACAATAAGCCCTAAGCAACAAGGAGGGAATATCCCAACATTACAAAAATAAAATATCAGAAATCACAAACCTTTTTAATTATATAAATTCTTTTATATTCATATGAACTATAAATATCTACTTGCTTTGTAACATCATTCATAATTTGTAAAAATAAACTTTATAATTACCTAATGTACCCTAAATTAACAAAATAACTCATAATACCTACCTCAAATTAACAAAATAGAATCATTCATTATATATAAACAATGTTGTGTACCCCTGCCTAAGTTTGTTTAAAATCAGTAGCATAAGAGTTTCAACTACCAGTCTGAAAATGTCCGTAGTAGGATGAAACCGGTCCTGGTAATAATAAATAAGTGGAACAAAGTGAAAAAGTTTTTTAATTTTAATTCTATTACAATGGAATTCCACCACGAATTAACAGTGCAAAAACTAGACTCATTAAAATCTAACCATGGTTATTTGTTTCAGTTGGAATCCCAAGTACGCACAGGTTATTCAAACCGGTGATAGCGCAGCTTTGGATTTATTCTTTGATAAAAACAAACCAACGAAAATCATTGCTCACGGGTGGATGAGCGATTATTCCAGTGCAGTCAACACACTCATAGTTGATGGTAAAATATATATTTATTTATTTCTACCATAATGGGTACTGATAAAAGGTTTTACACCAAGAGCAAACCATGTTTGATAAATGTGTCGAAATCAAAATGTTAAAATGTGTAATTTTTTTTAACATTAGCCTTGTACAGGAGGCCCTGATGAAAATAATTTCCCTCACGGCCAATGTCATCTTTGAGGGTGCTGTGCGGAGGGTCTTAAGGAAGGGGAAGATTTGGCAAGGAAAAAAGTATGAGTGGGGTGTGTAGGATTCTAGGGATTAGTGTATTCAAGAGTGACAGACGAATGAATATATACCTCCCGTTGCTGCGCAAGGCGATGGGTCGAGAGACCAGTTGGAGAGGTCAAAGGGTCTCCCCAAACCAGCCTCTCCCAATCTGGCATGCCACACAGATGGTGGGCAGGCGCATCCTGAACACACCTCACCGGATGAACCCGGGAACCCTGCGAAAGTGTAGCGAACAACTTGGGGTGAACCATGGCAGAGGTGTTAGTTATTACATAAATGGTTCCCGGGGCGGCGGTACCCAAACCCGCCTCTCAAATTGAGCCATAAAATATTTAGGTTAAGTTGGCAATACAAGTAAATATTTTTACCAGTTACTCAATATCACCCGACTGTCAATGCTTTCGATTTTCTTACTAAACTATTATTATTGTAAAAAAATAAACTAATAACAAATGCCGTCTTGTTCTTTTTTTTTAATTTAAATGAATGTATTAAAAAGGTAGATAAATGCGCCCGTCGACCAGCTACGTGGCGTGCCAGATCGGGATAGGTTGGTTTGGGGAGATCCTTTGATCGTTCCAGCTGGTCCCTTTTGACCCGTCACCTTGCACCGCAGCGTAAGGGATATATTATTCGTCCGTCACTCCTGGATCACACTGATCCCTGGATTCCTATTCACCCCTCATGCATTTTGTTCCTTCCCAGGACTTACTTTTAATCATTTCCTTAAAAATTCCCAGAACTTCCCCTCCAACTTCCTCCCGTGCGCAAAAATATTTACCCCGTGAGCTCCTATGCGGGGTTAATATGAAAAAAATCATAATAAAAAATTGACTTATTTTTCAGCATATCTCAAGCATCATGATGTTAACGTCATCGTTGTTGACTGGGGAAAGGCTGCTGGAGGCCTTTATTCTACAGGTGTCAGTAACGTGCCAATCGTTGGTCAGTTGGTTGCAAACCTTGTAGACTGGCTCATAGTTGAGGGCACGCCGGTCAGTAGTTTCCACCTTATGGGGCACAGCCTGGGTGGACATGTGGCGGCTATTGCTGCTAGGCTTGTAAAGGGTGGAAAGATTCCTGTTGTTACAGGTAATGAATCTTGGTTTAATAATTTATTACATACTTGCCCAAGTCCCTAGTCAATTAAAGAAGTGAGCAAATGTCACGCCGTGAAAATCAAGTAACTCCAGATTCATACACAGAGGAAGAATATAAGAAGATACCTAATGCTAACATTGCATCCTAACATATGTGATAATATGTATATGTGTGGAGGCGGTTTTCTTGATGGAAAAACCGAAGAGTGCTCCTTAATTATTTTGTCACACATAGTAGGTCACGAATGTCACGATGAAGCAAACACAGCTTACTTTCTAAGTCCCCCCCCCCCCTATCTGCACCTAAAGATATCCCTTTTTCAGTGGAAGGACTACGTTAAATATTACCTACTAACATCATTGGCGTCCCGAAGAGGCGCCTCTAGAAACTTCAGTGACTTCTGTCGAAGGATATGGTTTTACCTTCACCTCGTTTAGACAACTTTTCAGACAGCCATCGTCTGCCTTGCTTATATAGGACTATAGATAAACCTGGTGAAGAAATTTGTTGGTCAGATATCTTTATAATTGATTCCCAGTTTTGATTAATTAATAAGTGTCAATCTGGTCTCACTTCCTGATAGACAAACATGATTTTCTTAAGAAGTTTCTAATAGGTAGGTTCTTTAAGGGAGAATACAATAGTAATCCAATTTTTTTATTTAGCATTCGACCCTGCCAACCCTCTCTGGGGTGAGACCTCCGGCCGCATATGTCCTACAGACGCCGAGTATGTGGAAGTCATCCACACCAACGCCGGTAACTTAGGGTTGAGGGATCCTGTGGGTGGCAATGACTTCTACCCCAACGGCGGCGCCAGGCAACCCGGCTGCAGTTTCTTCAGCATTGGCTGCTCTCACTCCAGGTCCTACGAATTCTTTGCTGACTCACTGACCTGGGGAGGATACTCGGCTGTTCAGTGCAAGAACTATGAAGAAATGGAGGCTGGAAAGTGCTCTAAACTTAGTACTCTTAAAATGGGAGGGGAACTCGTCAAGCCCAGGTACTTTTATTTATTTTTAACAACGCAAATATCATCAAAAATTAAGATGTTTAGTAAACAGGAATTCAAATGTGCATACGATTACTTGTAGATTCACATCTAGTTTCAAAGTTTATCCAGTGATTTGTAATAACATTCAAATTGCGTATGTTACATAATGTGAATATTATCGATCACAATGGTTTATATTATAATGCGTTTGTTATGATGTTTGTTATGATGTTATGATATATATGTTATGATACGTTATATATATGTTATGTTATGTTATGATACGTTATATATATGTTATGATACGGAGAGGGCGTGTCAAGGTGTTGCAGCACTACTGTCTCCTAGAATGATTAAATGTATGTTACAGTATGAATGTGTAAGTCCGAGAATAATGTGGATCAGGTTCAAAATCGGTTTGACAAGGGTGTTTCTTGTTGTTTGTTATGCCCCTGTCAATTCTGAGAGTGACGAAGAGAAAGATGATTTTTGGACTGGTGTGAATGATGTGATGAGACTGAAAAATATTAATGAAAGGATTATAATGGCAGGTGATTTGAATGGGTGGGTAGGAATTAGACGTGATGGATTTGAATCGGCCTTAGGTATGTTTGGGGATAAAATAACGAATGACAACGGGAACAGAATACTTGAAGTATGTTTAGAGTGGAACCTGTTTGTGTCAAATACTTTTTTCGATCATAAAGGTATCCACCAATATACGTGGGAAAGAGGAAATGAGAGGTCAATTATCGATTTTGTAGTAATTGACTCTAGGTTGAGAGCTGCTACCGAGGACACGAGAGTTTTCAGAGGGGCAGAGGTTGAAACTGACCACTTTTTGGTGGTGTCGAGAGTAAACCTCTTTCGCGGTTGGCGCTCTAAAGTGAAAACGGTGCTAACTCCAACAAGAATTAAAATAGAAAAACTACAAAACGATAATGAGAGAAGTAAGTATGTGAATTGTGCAGAGATGAGATTGAATGAGAAGAAAATGGACGGTCTAAGCATAGACGAAACATGGAACCACATAAAAGTGAGTCTTTGTGAATCTGCTAGAGAGGTTTGTGGAATAAGTACGCAAGGTAGGAAGAAAGGTGATGCATGGTGGGATGATGAGATTAAAGCACTGGTCTCAGAGAAGAAGAAAGCATGGTTATGTCTGATTGCGGCTGGCAGTGCTTCCAGCGAAGAGAAGGATCGAGCGAAAGAAGTATATAAGGAATGTAAGAAAAAAGTAAGAGTTGGAGTGAAAGAACGAAAGAAACGCCTGGAAGAGGAAGAAGGAATGAAAATGACAAACCATTTCCAAGAAAACATTAAGTTATTTTGGAAGGAAGTCAAAAGGTCCCGGTGTGGCCCTGAAACCAGAAGCATGAAAGTGATAAAATCGAAAGATGGAAAAATGTTGACGAATGAGGAAAAAATAAAAGAGAGATGGATGAAGTATTTCGAGGAAGTCTTTGAAAGCGAAGTGAGTGACAGTGATTCTAGCGGCGAATCAGATATGAATGATGATGGACTGAATGTTACCGAAATTAGCATGGATGAGATAGAAAGATCAATTAAGTGTATGAAGAATGGTAAGGCTGTCGGTTTCGACAATATTGCTGCTGAATATTTTAACCTTTCCCTTACTGTGCTAAAAAAATACACGCGTTACGGTGCTGTGTAGTCAATACACATCTCAAAATAAGTGATTTAATATCGGAAAAATATGAATATTCATAGCTAATCGATTATGTTTATTATATTTTATATCAAAAGTGATAATAATTGTAATTTAATTGCTGAAAACATGAAAAAACCATCGGCAGATGCTAAAGAAACGTGCGAGGGGTCCACATCTAATGACGGTTCGCGGCCAACTGGCTATAATGGCTAGCGGCGCGCCTGGCACCAACACAGCTGTGCGGTCGTAGGTATCGATGGTCTAAATTAAAAACTACAACTGCAGAAGTGTGGATGTCTCATGTTCCCGCATAGCGAATTAAAGCGGGACATCAATAGCGTGTCATTTCCTCGCACACTCTTCGCGTATTTAGTATCACACGGTTGATTGTATTGGTGTATTTATTCCATATTTTTAACAAAAAACTCTGATTTTTAATTGAATTTGAAAACTATGTAATATATTATTTTTTGATTCAGTGCATAAATGTATAGCGGAGGAATACCTAAAATCTGAACCCAGAATTTATTATATTTATAGAGTTATTAAAGTTATTACAAGCAATGTGTAGTAAATACACACCACAGATGAGAAAAGGTTAAAGGAGGTAGCCGTATAATTCTCACATGGTTGTGCAATCTTTTTAACCAATGTTTAAAGGAAGGTTACACGCCTTTAGATTGGAGAAGGGCAGTGATCATGCCATTATACAAAGGTAAAGGGTCACGTATGGAATGTGGGAATCATAGGGCTATTAGCCTGCTAAGTTCAGTTGGCAAGCTGTATGGTAGAATTTTGATTGAAAGGGTAAGAAAGGAAACAAAGGATAAAATATGGGATGTGCAAGGTGCCTTTATGAGTGGAAGGGGGTGCATGGACCAGATCTTCTCATTGCGTATGCTCACCGAGAAGTTTCTGGCAAAAAAACAGAAACTTTTCTGTGCCTTTGTAGATCTACAAAAAGCATACGACCGAGTCGACATGAAAAAGCTATGGAAGGTCTTGTCCAAGTATGGAGTGAATGCGAATCTGACTCAGGCAATTGCGTCTCTATATGAGGGAAGCGTTGCATGTGTTAGGGTGAACGGTGGTTTTACGGGGTGGTTTGATATCACAAAAGGTGTTAAACAAGGCTGCGTAATGTCACCGTGGTTATTCAATCTATACATGGATAATTGTATGCAAGAATTGAAAGAGGTGGGATTGGGCGCGAATTTGAGTAATCTGAAAGTATGTTGCCTGTTGTACGCTGATGATGCGGTGCTGATTGCTAATAGTATGGATGATCTGCAGTCTCTCGTGTCTAGGATGAACGAAGTATGCATGAAGAATGAGTTAATGATGAATGTAAGTAAGTCTAAAGTAATGGTGTTTGAAAGAGAAAGTACGAAAACAGTGTGCAATATAGCTGTGAATGAGGAATACTTGGAGCAGGTGGATGAATTTGTGTATTTAGGAAGCATGTTTACGAGAGATGGGAAGGCTGACAGAGATATTGAAAGAAGAGTAAATGCAGGTAACTCCATTAATGGAGGACTGAACGCAGTTGGCGCTAACAAAAAATTGTCCAAAGAAGCGAAGTTAGCAGTCCACAATGGAGTGCTGGTACCTACCCTGATGTATGGAAGTGAGGCATGGAACTGGCAAAGAAAGGATGAAAGTAGATTGAATGCTGTTGAAATGAGATCCCTGAGGCGTATGTGTGGTAAAACCATGTATGATCGTGTGAGGAATGTGGATATCCGCAAAGAGTGCAAGGCTGATGTAAGCGTAATGAGTAAGATCAAGAAAGGGACGCTTAGATGGTTTGGGTATGTAGAGCGAATGAGCGAAGAAAGGAGTGTAAGGAGAATATACGATGCAAATTTGAATGGTAGCAGAAGTCGGGGACGCCCGAGGAAGACATGGCACGACCAAGTGAATCAGATACTTGAGTCGGGCCATGTCAAGAGTCAGAACAATAGAAGAGTATGTATGAGACGATGTATTAATGTGAATGAGGCAAGGAATGTGTGCCAAGACCGAGTTGTTTGGCGGTCCGTCCTCTCTGCCTACCCCTGCGGGGAAACGGCGTGATGGTTAGTTAGTTAGTTATATAATTTGATGAAAATATTGTTATTATTGGACCAAAAGTTCATGAAATCATTCTAAAAGATGTGCAGTTTTAATGAGTTTTTTCGGAAATTTAATTGGATTTTTCGTGGCTGCTGTGCTATCAGCGATAAGAACTTGAAGTAAATAAATAACTATCCTAAATATATTCTGACTAAGACCAGTGACCATCTTTGTTTTCAGTTTTGTCGGGCCTTTTATGAAGGAGGCATTGGTAAGGCACATATTAACCGTTGGTAATAGCCACGTCCAGAATAAACCGCACAACGCAATAACTACACAACGCACAAGTCTATGAAATCAATTATTGTGACTACAAGAGTTTATTCGATACTTTCCATCAAAGGATTCACCATTTTGACGGCATCACTCAGTTTTCTGTATCGATATAATTATTTTCGGTTATTAGCTGTTTTCAGGAAACTAATATTTCTCCCTTTTCATGACGCTTGTCACGAGCCGTGGCACTCCGCTGGTAAATATTTTTTATAAAATACCAACATAATTTGAGCAAAAGGTTAAAAGTACGAATGAAATCAACAGTACATTTGTCTTGATTTTTTTTATAGAAGTTCAAATAACTGTCTGGCACGTGGAATAATTTCTATTATTTTCGCAGCTGCAGTATTTCTCATGGATATAATAATAGTACCCGAAAAAATAAAAATATAAAGAATTTGGCATTCTCAGACTATAAAAATATTACCATTTGTTATTTCGGCTACTGGCATTATACCTAGCTGTCTCATTAAAAATTTAGGCGTATTAGATCTATCAAAAAATTTATATATAAAAATGCAAAATCAGTCATTTTAAATACATGTAGGATAACGAAAGATTTTTTAAATATTTATGTTGAGGGATCAATAGGATTTAAAGGCCCTGTTAGGAGTTCTACCGAGCCGAACCCTCTGATATCAAAATATCTGGACTCGGTGAATTATTTTCCCATTTGATCTTTGGTGAGTTGACGTGTTGTTTTTGTATTGTTTTGTATTTATTTTACTTATATAATTCACTTACATAATGTTGATTGACTAGATGATCATTTGTGGAAAATTTGTGTGGATGGGTTTAGTTTTTTTTTTTTATGAGATTTAACACGGACATAAAGTCGGAAATATAAAAAAAAATGAAACTGAGTGAAACAAAATCAAAATGGCCAATCGTTTGATCGAAAGGCCCGAAATTATTATTTTAGTCACTATTGATTTCATGGCCTTTGTTTTGCCTTTTCGACTGCTTACTTTCATTATTTATTTGCTAGTTGGTAGCGCCTCTGTGCGTCGTTCAGTTAAGTCTGGACGTAACTATGATACATTTTGACAGCCTACATAACTGCCTTAGTAGTGGAAATTTCAAACCATTTGAAAAGTTCGCTTAAGATGGTCGACAATAATTCTTCCACGTAATAACTAAGTCTTTTAATATCCTAAAAAATATACTCGAAGAAATAAATTATAAATGATTATTTGCAACACACTTGACGGGTTTTAAATAATCATTTATAATTTATTTGCAACACACTTGACGGGTTTCGTGAAACATTCAATTTTATTTTACACAACTAATTCATATTATTATTTTGTTGCAGCGTTGGAGTGTTTTACTTGGAAACGAAAGACAAGATGCCATATATCAAAGAATAGACTGTTATCTTTATTATCTTATGCTGATAAAATATATATAAAGTTCTTACTTTCACGAGTACCCAAGTGGTGCCACAGATAGATTAGATTTTAAATAAAATATTGTGTAGATATTAGTACTTATATTAAATATCATTATCTACATCTATTTAAGATTTACTTATATATATTTTAATGTTCATAAGATTTACATACAGATAAATGATTAATTGTATTAATATTATAATGCCAGTAAATCACCTGTTATGTTGTTTAGTGCAATAGTAATCAAAAGTGAATTTAATAATTGTGTATTAGCTAGTATTCTTGTATGTTTAAGGTAGAGTAAAAAAAATAAACGCATAACTGATAATAACGATTTTATTTAAGACGATATAATACCCCAAAACAACGCCAGAATCTTAACGACGTAAGTTAAACAGCCGTGCATAAAATATTTGCGATGCACGGCTCTAGTGATTGGACAGACCAATGGTTGAATTTGCCCCAACAAATCTCCAAAATAAAGTGGGAATCTTAATGACATATTTAATGAAGTCGTGTATAAGAATATTCGGCGTTCGGCCCGGTGTAATGGACGGACCTAAGGTCGACTTTGACCTAGCGGGCCTAGAAAATTGATATTTTAATTTAATTATTTCTCATGATCGTATTGCTAAAATCTTAAATGTTTTTTGAGGGATCTCTCGGGAAGTTTCTAATTCATTGTCTAGAAGAAAAAACTTGAAACATACGTTCGTTCTGAATACTTCAGAGTGAGTTTGGTTTGCAAGGAGAGAATTTTCGAAGGTTTATCGTATGATTTGATGAATAATAATTCTTAACTAGCAGCTAAAAACCCGCTCCGCGGGTTTTTTTCTGCTAGGCCCTGCGGGCGGCTCTTAGTTGGGCTTCGCCCATTTTAAGTGATATTAACAACAGTTACATTTAATAGATATATATTAGGACATTCACAGAGAGAGGGTGAGTATATATATATATATATTGTTAAAACACGGAACAGGAAGGAGTTAATTAATAATAACATGCTAAATTTACGCATAATAAGAATGACAGTTGTTTGAATGAATGAAATTTTACGTATTTGTGATGGATTATTTCAAATGAAACACTATTATTGACTACATGTCTACAACTGATATTAACTGTTATCGTACCTAATATAATTAGCTCATAGGAGACTTGCAGTGCTTAAATATGTGTTACAACCGTCAATGTCTATAAGTTTAATCAATATCGTTTAGTTTGTCACAATTAAAGATAGTTATAACAAAGTTGACTTAAATAATAGATTATTACATATTGATTAATTGTACCCGTGTTTATGAATAAAAGGAGGGTAATCATTTTCGGTAATCATTTCGTAATTCTTTACCTACAACTGTTACTGTATCTAATAAAGTTTAAAGTTAGATTATATATACACCTTCATCAGGAGAGTAAAAATCTATATATAAAGGTAGATTATTATAATATAGCGCCCCTGAGGTGATATCTCACAAAATCGGCGCTATGCAAATTGTCAAATAAATAAATAAATATAATGTTTACATTTTATTGTGTATACACCGAAGTCAAAAATTAAATATAGATTGCAATTGGGAAAGAAGAAGTGGAAGGAGGGGGAGGGGTAAGAGTAGGCTGGGTTTATAATAATTAGGAATTACAATATCGTTAAACGGGAAAGACCAGTTAAGTGGGAAAATATTTAAAAGAGAGTTTATAAAAAAATTCATGTTAATTATATCTGCTTTTATATTAACATGTTTCCTCATTTCTAAAATTTCAAAATTATTTATAGTGAAGTATTTTAAGACCTGAAAAAAACAAACAGAATATAACCATAAAACAATATATTCATAAGACAAATAGCATTTAATAACGGTTATTCTAATAAATTGATAGCTGAAATACTAAATAAAAAAAATTAAACATATTCTCTTCAAACGGTCTTTCTAAAGATAGAAATAAACAATGGCGTAGAATTCTGCTTGTGGATAACGATACTTCTAAAATTATATATAAAAACAATTCTGGTACTATTCAACTGGCGTTTTACACTAATAACAATGAAGAAATATATTCTTAATAATAAATATAGCAAAATTCAAACAAAAAAATCAGGAGTTTAAAAACTCAATTGGGATGATTGTAATTTCTTTTACAGAGGTAGAACCAATAGAAACTTTGAAGTCAGAACTAAAGAATATCGCAGGGCTCTAAATGGAAATAGTGAATTTGAGTTTGCAAATCATCTTTTGAATAATGATCACACTTTCGATAAAAATTCAGGTCTTAAAATACTTCAATCAGGATATAAAGCATCGCAAATAAATAATTTTGAAATTTTACAAATTAGAAAACATGTCAATAAAAAATCAGATATAATTAATAAGCAAAAAAAATATAAATAATAATGAAAAATGCCATTACAAAGTGATAAGCTTCCAGAAGAAATCTTCTTATTAAATGCTTGTTAATCGTAAGTAGTCAAATATTGTGAGCTGCATATTTAAATATTCGCGCCATTCATTTGGTTCGTTTTTAAACCGCCAGAGGTGCGCTCTGTCGGCCATCTATAGCCGTGCGTATCCGCCATATTGAATAAGGAAAGCGTGATTTTTTATAAACTGTGGATAATTTTCATTGTAATGTAATTAATCCAATGGATTATGAACTTTCTAAAACATATTTTCTTCAATATTATCCAAAAATTATATGAGCAGAAACGATGCTTTTAAACAAAAATCGTATTATTATGAGGCGATCCTATTTTAGTATGAAATCGTGTCTTAATTTTCAAGTTAGCTGAATTTACCCGAAACAGACAATTTTAATTCGACCAATCAGAGGGCCTAGATCGTCCAGACGCTGGCGTAATAATACTATCAGATGAAAAAATACTCAATAAAAATTCAACCGCTATTTTAAAGTTGTCTTTTAATACTTATTTTTTTTTACCTATGATTAAACTATCCAAATATTATTATTATTTAATATTATTAACTGGATTCAAAAACTCTTCCATCCTCGCCAAATACCGATCGAGTAGATCTGGCATTTATTTCGTACATTAACTGCTGTTATATCCTCCGATTTCAGAGAAATGGCCTGTCCCAAGTTGATAGAATGCATAGTCATCGTCAACGATTCAATCTGCCGAGTTTCCGCTCGATCAGATGTCGGGAAGTAGGTTAAGAAAAAAGCAAAATTCTAATAGATAGTATTGAAAAACTATTACGTGGTAAAAATCATGAGATACAGAATGATGACGTAGGAAAATTTTCAGATTGCTTTCGTAAATATATAAATGATAATATGGTTGCGTAAATGAATTGTTTTTTTAATCTGTGAAATAATTACAAAAAATTTTGAAACGGTATCAGAGATTTAACTCAAATATCTACTCGATCTTAATAGTATTTCGATAACGATTTATTAGCAAGTGTTTCGTGAATCCCACGACAGTATAATTTTTTTCTACGGTGGAACATATAGAAAATTCAAAATCACTTGAAATTTCTTTTTAAAACATGAAGTGTTTTGTGGTTCTTTTCGTGGCAGTTGCTTTCGCAGGTTTGTTCACCAAAATTACAGTGACATTGGTCATTTACATGGAACTGGTAAATAGTACATGATTTTAAACAGCAAATACTACTTAGTAGTTATTTATCCGCCGTTTCATGGCTTAAGCACTATATTTTCAGCTTTGTAATTTAAACCACTAAAAATATGTTACAATAGTTCTAGTCTAATATTCTGACCACTCAAAAAAATATTTCACTCCTCATGAGATTTTTGAATTATTTTATTTCGAGGTAGTCAGTTTAATTTAAATATTTATTATCAAAAGTCCGACAAACTTTAAGATCAACATCACAATACCCAGTTACACAGTAAATATATTAACACAGCTACAAGTAGAAAACTTACTGATATAAAATATTGATAATTTATAAAAATGGTAAAATTGTTCGTATTCCTGTTAAAAATGGGACTACAGGCATTTAACGAATGAATTGACAGATTCCCTAACAAACTGTCGGTAAAACATGAATATGATATGGAGCTGTCAAAACACGTGTTCATAAAAATGTTGAAATTTCCCAAATTCATCTTTATATTTCTGAAAGTAGTGATAGTTTGTTAGGATATGGCGTGCCGTCACGTTTTTAACGCGATATTGATTAATCAGCCATTCTCATTTTTCTCCATGTACCTAATTGTTGATTTATTTTAATCATCTCGAATCCATCATTACGATTGATAAAATAAACATACACAGCGGTCAGCGGCTGTGTTGATATCGTATCTGGGTTCTACCCAGGCGTTGTGAGTTCAATTCCTCAACTAGCTAAGTCCTCTATCACGACAAACGTAATTTTTTTCGCTTACGGTGGTGGTAGTGCTTTCAAATTAATTTCATATTATTCGTAACCCGGGAATGTTGATCTTTATTTCACAAAAAAGGAGAAAAAAACTATGTTCTAGAGATAAAGGTATTATGTTCATATCGCATTGATTGGCTCTGTGATTGTGTTGTTATCGTCTTGGTTATAAAAGGATACTTGTTTCTTACAGAAAAAAATCTAAACCTATTGTTTCGTTATAAAATTGGTAGGATAACGCTGGATAGGAAATACAAATTAAGAAAGCCTACCACTAAACGGGATCGACGCGTTACTAGGAGATCCTCCCTAATAGCGTGAATTTGAGTGTGTATACTATTGCACACACTACATGGGAATCTGGTATCTAGAATCTGTATCTCCTGGTCAAATCGCAAAATCAACTCAAGTATAAAAGCTAATTTGCTCTTGTTTAAGAGTTCTTAGAGCTGGTTAAACGGTCAGATTTAGCTTAACAAAACATGTCAAAAAGTATCGGAAAATGGGCGGAAAAAAATGTTGCATGGTTGAGTCCTCCGACACGTATCCTTTGGCTAGAACGTATGAAATAGAACAGTCTCTCTGTAGACCCCTTAAGAATCTTCAAGGGTTATTCAATTAATTTATGAATTATTTTTGTAAATATATAGAAAATAAATATCTTAAAGTGAAATTGATTAATAAATACAAACAAGAGAAAAAATGAGTGAAATAGGTAGACATACTAACCAAATTTATTAGCAACATGTGATGTGTGTATATGTGTATAGCAACATAACATCAACTTTTGTTAATCGATGGTCAGCACAGCTGTATTGATTAGAATAAAGGAGTCCAATTAGATCCAAATTTATAATGATCGAAAACCAAATCATTTTTGGTTTTCGATCGAGACTATAATTTTGAATAAATTTATTACAGCTTGCTTCAGCGCTTTGCCGGTCGATAATGATGAGACCAGGTATATGTGGATTCCTGACGAGCAAGGAGTAATGCACTTCGTAGATCTTCAAGACGATACTCCTGACGCTCGAGTGTTTGTACCTGAAGATGACATCGTATTTCTATTGTACACAAGGTGGGCTCCATCATTATATTATTGTTTTTACTAAAGTAACATTTTATTTTAAAGAAATAGGGCAGGATCGGTAAAGGCCGGATCACTCCTGGACACACTGACCACCAGATTCCTATCCTATGTTTTGAGACCAGATCTGAATATTTAATACTTCTCAACTTTCCTGTTCCCTATCAACTTGCCCTCAATAGTTTCTTCAACCTCACAATTTTTTCCAAATCGGGTATGGATGTGATAATATTACTGGCAATTGAAGCTTTTATGCGGAATCAGAGTGAAAAACAAGTATTTCAAGTACTTCACATGAACCCAGAAAAAACAATTTATAACTAAATCACGCCTTTCAAAGAAAAATATTCGAAAAATATATTACTAGCAGATGAATTGAATCCTGGGTAGGAACAGAAACGAAATAGCACATCTGCGATAAACAGTAGTTACCTACTGGTGGAACGGACACGCAGTGCCATAGAGTTGAAGTCATCCATAATGACAAATATTATTTCGTATTTCAGGAAAAACCCTACCGAGGGCCAGGTCATCAAGAAAGGAGACCTTGACAGCATATTGGCCAGCAATTTTGATGTTACAAAGCCCGTGAAACTAACTATACACGGCTGGATCGCGGATTACACTTCAGGAACAAACACGAAAATTCGTGATGGTAAATAAATACAGCACCTATTCTCTAAAATAATTGTAGTAACATTTATGTGCTGTAACGAATTGATATTATCGTACCCGTGCAAGAAAAAACATAAATCAAATGTTTTCCACATTAACAACATTTACGTGCGAGTAAAAATAACATATTTAATATATATTATTATAAAAATATAAAGTTGATTTTTTATCATTTATTATTCAAATTGAATGTAACACGTAGTTATAAATAAAAAAGGGATTTAAAAAAAAAAAAATTGTATAATGTGATAAAATTTTTATTAAATAATCTATACAGCAAAGAAAAATTAAGCTTAAATTTCAACGGGAGAAAATCAAAGAATGGTCTGAATTCTCGACAAATCCATTCCAATTTCGAAGATGTCGATTACAATAATTTTCTGTCAAAAAAAATAAATTATAATAATAATAATAAAATAATAATAATACTTGGATGACTTGTATAGCGCCGTTTTTGTGCAAAAACACCTCAAGGGCGCTTATGTAGTTATTATATGTAGTTATTTTATCGCTTCTCTGGATTCATCAATCAGTTCCAATTTGGAAAGGACCTTAAATTCGAAGCAAATTTGGGTTATTTAAACAAGATTTCACGCTGGACAAACCAATACACAGTACAGAAAACCGAAATTAGTATGTTTGATGATTTCCATTACAGCATTCCTCAACGTGATGGATGTAAACATGATCACTGTAGACTGGTCTTTGGGAGCCTTCGGAGAATATGTGGCTTCGTGCAGGAACGTCTTGGCCGGCGCTCCCACCGTCGGAGGGTTTATTGATTGGCTAAGCACCCTAGGGGTCAGTTTCACCGACATTCACGTGATTGGACACAGCCTCGGAGGGCAATTTGCCGGAAATGCTGCCAGGGCGTGCAAGCTGGGAGTTGTGGAGTATGTCACTGGTAAGTAGAAGTTGATGGTCATAGCCAATGATGTTATTTTTAGTCCTTCATTGAGGAAAACTTGAATTATTAACGGTCTTAGGAAAAATCTGAACTACTGTTTTGAATGCATTGACGGCAGTTATTATGAGATCATTGTTACATTACCTCTGATCCGTTCTCCTATACAAGGATTTTGGATTCCATTCCGATGATATTGGAAATTCAGTTAATGTCGCAGTTAATTTACTTAAGTTGTCCTCAAAGATATTCCAACTCATGCCGGTCAGATTAATATTAAAAATATATTGAAGATTTAAAGTTTATTTCATGATTCTGAAATTTAAAAAAAAGTGTAATTTTAAAATTTTCTTTAATAATTATTGATTTTAAAAACGATCCAAAACCCCATATTCAGAAACGGTTTTAACTGGCTACAACGTCACTATGACGGAGAAAACGCCACCGGCTGGTATGACGGAGGCGTGACGTCAACGCCGCCATGTTCACGAATTAAAACAAACTTGTCGTTTTTGTGGCAAATCGAAAAAGACGCATTTTAAATCGCTATAGAAATTTTATTCGTCAATTTAAAAAAAATTAAATAAAAAAATATTTTCATTGTCTTAATGTTTTAGAGAATATAAAAATTGTGAAAATATCCCATTGAGTGCATTAGATGTACCCATCAACCAAATAAAAACAACCGTAAAGAAAATTTAAATGTTTTAATTCCAGGAATGGATCCCGCGTATCCAACTTGGTCTGAATCGGGAGACCGGATCAGGAAGACTGACGGAAAATATGTTGAAATTATCCACACCAATGTAGGATTGCTCGGAATGATCGACCCCGCTGGTCACAACGATTTCTACTGCAACGGAGGCAGGGCCATGCCCGGATGCGGCATTGATATTCAGTGCTCCCACACCAGGTCTACTGACTATATGGCAGACTCCATCGACCACCAGGGATTCATGGGAACAGGATGCTTAAGTACTGAGGAGGCTCTTGCTGGAGTTGCCAATTGCACGGGGAATGAACAGCTGTACATGGGCGGTTCATTCACCAAACCAGAGTGAGTAAAAGATTTTCTTGTTTTTAGTTTAATGCCAGCTATTAACATTGTTTGACTGATTTCAATGTCTTTTTCGTTTCAGAATGGGAATATTTGCACTGAATACAAATGCCGAAATCCCATATTACCTTGGAAAAGCAACCTGCCTCAATGACAAATTTGACACTTCTTCTTAGATTATAACTATGGTCTTCATCTGTAGAGAGTTGTTCTGAAATAAAATTTAAAAACTCCTGAATTGTGATCCTTTATTTCTCTACTATTTTGCTGTCCTTTTCTTTCATACACCAAACCCCATCAAGGTACAGTCAGCAGGTATAAATATATCTCAATGCTATATTTCATATTATGCGGGTATGAGATGTCCTTGAACTCTTTTTCTATTTGAGATTGCATGCACTTAGTATACGGTATTATATTCAATGTACTATCATTAAGTCTATCGATTACGGTATACAGACATCCTTACTGGAATACCGAAAAAGCATAAATTCAGCTCTCTCTCTCTTTTGATACCTACCAAAATATTTTGCCATTTATGTCTCCACTTCTTTGAGGCGGTTCTTCCCTAAGGTCAATTGATTTTATCCCCCAAAAATTAAAAGACAATAATAATTAATTAAGTGCATCAAAACAACTGGTGTTATTCTTTATTTATTTGAAATGTACCGCGAAATAGCAGGACTGCGAGCGGCGGCGGCGAGACATCTGTTGTCTCTAATGGAAGCTTTCGTGTCACAAGTTCTTTACAATTCAATACGATTTGCTGAGTGTATTTAAAGAATGTCCGCGGCTTTGGATTCTTTTGTCCCTATGCGCACCATAGAACAAACGAGATGGCACTATGTCTTTTGTATAAGTAAAAAATAGGTACCTAAGAAAGCTTAGGGACGCTTAGGTCATGACCGTGAGAAAGACGATGAGTATTATATGTTTTAAAGAGATAATGACATAAAAATATGTCAATTTTTCATTTTACACGCTTTTCGTGTGTGGAACAATGGTTGTTTTTAAATTGGACAGTTCGGGAAAGGTTTGGAATTATATTGTCATCGATGTAGAAAGAAGCTGAAGAATAAAACAAAATGAAAAAAAAAACTAAAAGATCATTGTCAAATAGAATCGCAAGTCTAAATTTAAATGGAATTGATAAACGTCACTTTGCACCACGGAACCACCATACTCTTAGCTACGTACTCAGTATTTTTGGATACTGCGGACGGGCTTTTTAAACTCATATTTTATTTAATTTAATTTTATGCACAACTACATTAAAACGTACCCTCTTTAAAATAATTTGCCGAAAGTACATGGATTGAGCAAATATTTACAATTTAATACATTAACCTAATATGTATTTTTAGTCACAGACTCATGACATATCTACTTACAAATTGACATAGATAATAATACATGTGCATATTTCACAATCTCAAATAAAGATTAATCACACATTTTTATCAAATGACCTACCAGACCTGGATTTCTAGAGCCGCCTCTGGCTGTCATCATCCCGATGGTCATGTCGTTAAGTTCTTTACTACTTCTTGTAGGGGAACCCTCTTTTATGGAAGGTTTGTTGTCATCGAGAAAATCTTTTCACTGCAGGCTGAACGGTAGATGTACCAGTCGCTCCCACAGTCTTTATTTGCCCAGTTAATTGGTATTTATAAATCTTTACCTATTTGATAAGCATCTTCTTAAATATATGCATAGAATAAGAAAGTATACAACAAATTCTTGAGGATGTGACCGGCATTATCTTGAGATCACACAATGGTAATGTGAAACAGTAACGCACGACGTGTGCATTTCACAGCGTGGTGGTTAATTTAAATTCAAACCAGTAACGACGATAAAATATGCAAGTAACTTTGACGGTTTAATTTCTATACTGAAAGTATAGTGCCAATCAAGGCACTATCAATGAGTAGGAATATTTATTACTAATGGTATGCGGGTGATTTACATAATTTCCGCATTTATGGCCATTATTTCCTAGATCGATCTGCATTTGTCAGTAATATAAATGTATTTCAATTTATCAATTCACATTACCAGTTGTAGGAGCTGGGTTCTAAGAGGAAAAAAGCGAAGTTTTAAAGTGTTTTTTTAAGAACGCCTCCATGAAGTGCGGTTAAATCTAGTGTTCAATGCTTTCTAATTATTTTCGGGAATATTTTTTGATATTCCAATGTTTCGAAGACGGCTTCAAGTACTTTGTCTCCTGCTTGCCTTTTACGTGAACTTCGGTAATATTAAATTGTTATACAGGATGTCCGGGGGTTAAGTGCACTAACTTCGGGGGGTGATTCGACATGATAGTAAAAGTAAAAAGATAAGTTACTTTTTTAAAAATTCCAACATTTTACGATAGTTTTTATGTAAAGAAAGTTTAATTGTTTGTACGGGAAAATAAATATTCTTCTATTGAAAAATTATTTTGTATTGGAAAAAAAACATTGGAATTTGTAAAAATTTATTGTCCTTTTTTACTTCTACTATCATGTAAATCACCTTCTACCATCATTTTATCACCTCCCGAAGTAAGAACACTTTACCCCCGGACAGAAATTTTAACTATCGCATGCAGTCAATGAACTATACAAAATTAGAGGTAAACATTTTTTAATCAATTATTTGGCAAATGATGAAGGATACCTGAAGTATAACAATTTTTAAAAATTGTAAGGAATTTTAATATTTAACTTTTGTTTTTCAATAATAACTATTTTTATCGGTGAATTTTTTTTAAAGCAAAATGTCAAACTGAAGACTCAAGATATGCCTTGTTTCCTGACAGCAAAGGTACAGTGCATTTGGTAGACCTGCAAGATGATTCTAAATCAGATGCTAGGTACAATGCAGATGAAGACATTACGTACTATCTCTATACGAGGTAAACTTAACCTATAATTATTGTTATTTATGGAATCAACTTTTTAAATATGTTTTACGTTTCTATCAAACACATGATTACTGGAAGGTGTGTCTTAACTTAACTAGCCTTAACCAGTGGTTAAGCGGAAAATAATTTAAATGAATTGTAAGGTTAATAAATATTTATTGTAAGATAAGGATGTAACGTTTACGTGATTTGGGCATTTATTTTAGGAAGAATCCACATGTTGCCCAGAAGATATTTAAAGGAAATCAAGCAAGCATTGTTGCGTCATACTTTAATAAGAAAAAACCTGTAAAGATGACAATCCACGGTTGGACAGGAGACCAAACGAGTCCAGTAAATGTTCAAAGCAGAACTGGTAAGTAATCTTAAAATAAGCAATTTAAAAATTTAAATATTTCTTCAACATTATTTGAACTGGATGGCATTTTCACACACACCACTTATTTTACCCACTTATTTTAGTCTACCCCAAAATTTCGAACAAAAGTCTGTAAAGTTAAGAAAGATAGATCACCTAAAAGTTTTGAAGTAAGTCACGGACCGAAACGTACTAGGGACCCTAGAAGGGTCCATTGTTCCTTTTTAAATGCTTGATGTGACGATACACTGTTTTAATAAGTAGGGATTTAGGAAAAACAAACCTTTATTTTTAGTTGACACTAAGTTCTCACGGTTAATTGTTGTTTTATATGTCTGTACGAGATGTTTCAAAGTTTTGTGCTGCCTTTGAACCTTTGAACGACGGAGTAGATGCAGTCATGCTGCTGTCATGCTGCTGTCATGCTGCTGTCATTCTGTTGTCATGCTGCTGTCATGCTGCTATCATACTGCTGTTATGCTGCTGTCATGCTGCTATCATACTGCTGTCATGCTGCTGTCATGCTGCTGCGAAAAATATATATTAAACTAGCAGTTCTGAATAAGAAAGTTAAAATTTGAATTAAAATAAAATAATCAATTTCATTTTATTAAACGTAGACGTCATGTGATGTCCGCTGACAATCTTTTATTATTAAAAAGAAAAATTAACTGAATATTAGGACTACAATAAATGAAATATGTCGTATTTTTTATCATACCAAATATGTAGGTACTTAAAATGTCATCGAAGACCAAATGCATTAATATTTACTTTTTATTCTGTGGAATTTACGGAGGAAACAGCCTTAGTGGTTGAGGGAGAAGGTCCTCGACTGCGAAGCCGGTTCGAATCCCAGCGTACGCATATAAATTGTATAATATCACATCGAAGAATATTCAGTATAATTGTGGCTTGTGGCACGTCCCACAGTGGTAGATTTACTAAGTATTACCGTGGTGAAAAACGTTCAGAATTGAAACGTTGGTTTAAAAGTCGTTTTTGGCGGCCAGATACAAATAGTCAGCCCCACCGTCCTCTCCCCATCTCCTTCCCCTCCCATACCCTTCAGCTTTACGAAATCCCAATTGGAAAAGCCATATTTTCAGTGGATCCGATTAGAAGCACTTGGGACTCATGTGTTGTATTCACAAAAAAAACTAATTTTTGGTTTATCGCAAGTTTATCAATATTAATGCTTTCACCCAAATCATTTCTACGTAGAATATTTTAAATGTTAAGTCCTAACTCGATGCGCACAGTTTACACCCAAGTTTGTTTCCTGCAGAGCATCGGACTTCCTATAAATCATATTTATGAAGCTTGTTGTATTTCCAAAAGATATTAGATGAGCGACAATGCATTGGTTTTCGTAGCATTCCTCCAAGTATTAGACGTGAACGTCATAATAGCAGACTGGTCTAAAGGCAGTAACGGAGCATACGCCGAGGCCGTGAAGAACTGCCCGGAGACCGCAGCCAGCATCGGGGATTTTCTGGACTGGCTCAACCAGATCGGGGTTCCCTTTCGGAACATGCACCTGATTGGACATAGTCTGGGTGGGCAGTTGGCGGCCCTAGCCTGCAGGGCTTGCACTAGAGGAAGTGTGGGCTATTTAACAAGTACGTATTGAAGAAAATGTTTTTGCTATAGTATGAATAACATGGCCAACGTGGCAAGTACATTACACTTGTGTATGTATTTTGGAATGATTAAACATAAACAAAAGTTTTACAAAATGCACTAGACATAAACCGTTAAAAGTTTTACAAGTGCAAAGTATACATACTGTGATCATTGTGTTATACTTGTATTACCATTGTCTTGCCACAAATTGTTTAACCTATTTATGAATGATAATTTTTCAATATTTGAGAACATTTTTTTTTCTTTTTGCAGATAATTATAACTTAAATGGTAACAAAGTACACATTACTGTTATCCGAAAAAACTACATAACTGGCGTAATCTTAAATTTACTATGATGATTTTTTCTCTTCGATAAATTTTAACAAAAATTTAGGATAGCATATAAAATATCACTCGCTTAATATATGTTTGTTAAGTTGGTACTGAGCACTACACAAAAATAAAAATACGTAGCAAAACACTTTCTATGAGTTCTCCATTCAAAGTGTTTTGAAAGTCTTTCTTTCGCCAGGTTTGGATCCCGCACTGCCATCATGGGACGCGGACTCGGACAGAATTCGCAAAACGGACGCGGAATACGTCGAGGTTATCCACACCAATATTGGTATATTCGGAATGACGGATCCAGCTGGCCATAACGACTTCTACCCTAACGGAGGTCTGCACATGCCCGGCTGTGGGGACAACCATGCGTGCTCCCACGGCCGATGCGTGGAGTACTTTGCTGAGTCCATCGACCACCAGTGGTTCATGGGAAACAGATGCGAGACAGTAACTGAAGCCGAGACTGGGAAGTGTTATGATGACAGAACAATGCACATGGGAGGGGCAAATGCGAAAAAAGGGTTAGTCCAAACAATCTAAGCCTAAAAATCCGTAAAATAAAAGAGTCGTTTTATTTAACTGTTGTGTAATAGAAAACGGATGAGCCTGAGTGAACATGACGTGAACCAGTATTAAATACTTTTGGTGTCTTTTCTAAATTTGTGCAAAATACTTATATTGCAGGGAAAGTATTGATTCAAAACATGATTTTAATCGACAATAATTTGACTGATTAATTTTATTTCGTTTTACGCCCAGGTACGCTTTCACATGGATTATAAGAACAAAATATACCTACCTAGTGTTTTTAAATTATACACAAAGTTTTGAAAGTATGAACTAACGACTGATGTAAATAAATAAATATAAGTATGAAATATTACTAAAACATGTAACAGTAACATAAAATAAAATAGAAATTAGAACAATACGACACGTAACACAAATCACTAAAACTATATTACTAAAGCTACTATAATTTTTAGGATTCAACAAAGTGCTGGTATAGATTATGCTTAATTCTATAATGGAGTCAGTAAATATATCAATAGTACCCCCAAACTTGTTACCCAGATCATCCATCCTATTGATTAGTGAGTGTGTCTGATAGTTGGTTGTGTATATATTGCAGAAGAATGTTACATTTTGTCGTGTGTTCCTAGCAAATAAAATTTAATAATATTAGGTAAGTAGATACATGTTGCAATAAGCGTAATATATGTGTGGTCTGATGTTATTTTTTTTACAGGTTGGGTATCTTTTCATTGGAAACCAATGATAAATCTCCATACTACAAGGGAAAAGGAACCGGTTGAGAGTTGAGACTGAGGAATATGTTGATGTGCTCATCTATTAACTACATATTTTCTATTAATTTATGATTACATGAAATTTGTATTTACTTACGCATTAGATTTTTTACATAATAATAAATGGTTTAAACACAAACAGTGAGCCTTTTTCTTGATTAATTAATTAATAGTAGGTAGCTACGCAAATATTATAAGAATCGTTACAGCTAAATGTTTTAGTATATTTGTTCCCTCTACTGATGCGATGTTTAGATAATGCTTAATTTCTCTTCAATTTGCAAACCACCGAGTGAATACCTAATGAACCCTGTCATCCATTCTTGGAAAGCGCGAACGATGTTATGATGGACATTGGACATCTACTGAATTACTTATATTCGCCATGACCTTATTAACCAAACAGTCTAAAGAGTTTCTTCTTTCCTCAAAGCAGTCAAGTGCAGGACCTTGAGGTGGAAATAACTAAATACTTTAATTTAATTACCCAGTGATAGTCAAATAAATCATTTAATATTTATTCGTTCATATTTTAATTGTTTTTAAGTGCAAATTTTTAAGTCGTTAAAGAATGATTGCGGTATCCAAATAATAATGTTTGATCGATCGCCAGTGCTGTGATATGATTAAAATATAACATTGTGTATTCTTACTGTTATGTCAACAAGTTAATAGTGCGATTCGTTTGAATGATAACAGAATAATTAATGATTAATACCTGAATAAAAAACTTGCCAAAATGAAGATTTTAATATTTTTGATAACACTGTTTTCTGCAGGTGAGATAAAATATACATTGTAGTGTATTAATACCATATTATTAAAAGATTTTATATTTTCAATGCACTGAAATTTTATTTTTTTAGCCTTTTCTGCTGTGCTTAATACTGCCACAAAATATGACCCAGTTTGGCTGGCGAGTGTAGAGAATTTTCCAATGGTGCGCACTACGAATTTCACAAAGGACTTTTGGTCATTGATTTATGACGTTCACGTGGAATTCCGGCTATTTACGAGGCAAGTTTTTAGAGACTGTCCACTGTTCACCGTTCTGCAATAAAAATAAACAATTCCTAACTGCCAATGGAACAGGAAACGCATGCCAAAGTATTATTTATCATCCATTGAATGCTGAATGGCATTTTATACTAGTGATTTACCTATTCTGTTTTATTTACTCGTGTAAATGACGCAGGAAAATATAAAGTCATTATGTTGATACTTACTTTAATAATGATTTGATTAAGTCCTTTAAAAAAATACACTTAGCCCCGTTGCCCGCACTATTACACTTTTCATATACAACTTTTAGAATTTCACTCTTGTTTTTGGGAATGAATGAATTAAAGAACGAGTGTAAATGTTCGAAGCGGAATATTGGACTCGTTGTCGATGACAATGCATTCTATCAACTTTTGGTGGCAATCTCGTACACACACGCGGACATAGAAGAATTTCTTTGAAATCTGATGACATTACAGCAGTTTTTTTTAAGGGGAGACGGTTGACATAAAATTCACGTGATCACTTAGGCCATAGGACCATATCTTGTGCCATATCCCATTTTGCCTCATCCTTTTAAAAATGTTGTTTAAAATTCACCAGTGGTGTCATTGGATATGTTTTATTTTTTATTTATAAAATACATGGTAATACATTAAAATATTTCTTTATATGTGATACATTTAATCACCATACTAGCCGACAGCCTGTTTCATGGTTACAAATGGAATATAGTTATGTGAGGTCTAGTGTGAACATATGAACTAAATAAATAAACGTTTTGAAAATAGAAAGGATTACAGTAGAAAATTTATAACGGAAATAGAAAATATAAAATAGAAAACAGAAAAACGAAAATAAATAAATAAGAATAAGTCATGCTATTATAAAATAGAAAACAGAAGAACGAGAAGAAAAAAAATATATAACAAAGAAAAAAGAAGAATACGAAATGCTATTATGCAGGATTGGATCATATACATAACACTTTTTTTTCTAGTTGTGTATGTGTACAATGTACATGCATGCATAAGCGCGTAAATACACGTATTCACATACATCCCATACACATATTATATTCATATACATATTCATATATATATGTACACACACATATATACACATACATACATATACTTACAAATATATACATACTTATTTATTCACACATATATTTTACCGACATTTACAACATTATCCGAGTGTGAGAAACAGGCTACTAACACGTAAGTTTTTAGATTCTCACGGCCAAAAGCATTTTTGTTGTTTGTTTTTGGGGTGTTATGCCGTGTTGCGCTAACTCCTTCTTTAGCCGACGTTTCGGACAGCGTTGCAGTGTCCATCATCAGGGCAGATCCGGTAGATCCGAAGATGTGACGGCATAACACCCCAAAAACAAACAACAAAAAAAAAACAGGCTACTAACACCATCACTTTCACTCATCAAAAAGTCGGCAAGCTTCTTTCTGAAAGCGTGATATTTGGCTATTGACTTTAATTCAATTGATAAATTATTAAATATTTTAGGAGCAAGAAAATTAAACTGTGACTGTGCCATTGAAGTTTTTGTTGCTGGAATTATATAGTTGGTTTGGTTTGAATATCTCGTTTTACAGATTGATTCAATAATATTTTTTTTTTTGTAAATTTGTATTTGAAATGAGAGGTTATATTTTTTACATAGAAGGATTTTATATAAAGAACTTTGAAGTCTTTAAATTAGTCCTTCGTAAGGTGTATATAATGTGCTTTGTAAATAGTCCGTATTATTAATGTTTGGGCTTTAATAAGTGGATCTAATATAGTTTCAGAGCATCTTCCCCAGACAATTATACCGTGCGATAAGATTGATTGACACAGGGATCGTGGCTATGTCTGCTGGTTCTACAATGTGTCTTCCCAGGTATCCGAGCTCTATTCCCAACAAAGCGGGACATTGATACCAAAGGCGAATTGGAGTCTCTATATCCTCTTCACATTTTTGCATTTATTTGTGTATTGCGTACAGCAGTTAAAATACGAAATAAATGTCGGCGAGGTTCAATACTCAGTCAATCCAATTGATTTGTTTGTTTTAATGTTTTAAAATAGATGTATCGTAATAAAAAACCATTGTTAGTAGTTTACTCGTTGATTATTGTGTGTTTTGCGCTGTCTCTCTAACACTTGCCTGATATCGTAAAGCGTTATTGTCTGTATTGCAACATTGAATTGTTGGCTGGGGTGGTGCATTCAAAACATCCCTTTTCCCAGTAGAAATAATGCAATTAAATAAATAAATAATAAACCGTATGATTGCCCCACTATCAAATTATTTCAAGAGTTTAAGCTCTCCAAAGGTAGAAATATAAACCCACTTATTTCGCCAGAAATGTTTATTGCAGAAGAGACATAAAAATGATAAATCAACCTATTTATTAACTTTTAACAGGGAAGAATCTATGGCGACATCTATGAAAAACTATCCTAACATAAACATCAGCTCAAGTATCTACATATAGCGACATCTATGCAAAGCTACACTAAACTCTATTTTCTAACATAAACTCCCCCCGAAAAAAGGATTGGAGGTCATTTTTTTCTGAAACAAACCCCAAAACATAAGAATAAAAATTAAGCAGCTAAATATCTACATATATGCCAAAATTAATTTGGAAGAAAGAAAAATAGTAATTATTAACTATAATTGTTAATACTAAAAATTGATTAACAATGAATATTTGAAATAATAGGCAACCTATTTCTAAGCATAAGTTTAAACATAAGACTACTCTAAAAACGAAATGACAATTTCAAACTAACTAAAATTATACAAATTAATTATGAGATTAAAATTATTACTTTCGTTCAAATCAAACTCATGCAATTCACTAAGCTATTCTATACTATAATTTAACAACTAAGATAATTCCAATAACCTTGTTCTAACAGAAATCATAACAATAATCAAACATAAAACAAATAATATAGACAACACAACATGGAGCGCTGGTTTCCTGGTCATCCTTCTTAAGGGTTTGTGTTTTTCTATAGTTCATTACCACATTTATAATTAGTTCTTCAGATGTATTTGTGTAGTTTGAAATTACATATAGCCAGCAGGCTATCTCGGTTTATAAGCGTTCATTTTTTCTTAGTATTTTTTATCAAACTCGCAAGTTTTATTGTTATCCACTTTTTTATGCACTGTTTTTACCTTTTATTTATTATTATTTCTTCCTTATCTTCTTTTAATTTATTATTATTATTTTTTTATTTATGATAATACACAAAAATTTTATATTGTTTTTATCACGAAACTTTTTATATTGTTTTGCACAAAACCTTTTTTTTATTTTGCGCTTACTCAGCGTCTGGTCCGTTGGGTGGGGGTGTCGACATTTTCAGCTCCTCGTTGTCATCTATTGGCAACAGACAGATCTTTGAAATGGCCCTCTGGATGATGCCTTTCGACGTGATGATGGTCGCCACGCGAACTCTTCCATCAGCGCCAGGATGAACGGCGCTCACACGTCCCAGTCTCCAGTAGCAAGAAGGGACGTTGTCCTCCTTTATTACGACCATGTCGCCAGACCGCATCTGCCTTTGATTCCTATTGGTCCATTTGCTTCTGGTTTGAAGTTCTGCTAAGTACTCCTTCTGCCACCTCGACCAAAAAAGTTGTACAATCTGGATTAGTTTTTGGTAATTGTTTAATCGATTGAATGTGATATGTTCTAAATTTTGTTCTGGAATCGCCGCCAAACTAGTTCCTATTAGAAAGTGACCAGGAGTCAAGGGATTAAGGTCATAAGGATCATTTGATAAGGGAGACAGTGGCCTGGAGTTTAAGCAAGATTCAATTTGACACAACACCGTATTAATCTCTTCATAAGTTAATGAAGCGATACTGGTTATTCTTTTTGAGTGATGCTTAACTGACTTTATCCCAGCCTCCCAGAGCCCCCCAAAGTTCGGCGCACGAGCTGGTATAAATTGCCATTGTATTCCTAATGTGGATAAATAATTATCAATTTTATCATTAGACATATTTAAAAAATTATAAATTTCTCTTAGTTCATTATTAGCCGCTTTAAAATTGGTTGCATTGTCCGAGAACATTTTGCTTGGTCTACCACGACGCGAGATAAACCGTTTCAAAGAGTTTAAAAAACTCTCTGCGCTCAAGGACAGCACAGCTTCTAAGTGCACGGCTTTAGTGACCATGCATACGAATAAGCAAATATATGATTTAACGCTATGTGATTTTCTGTGAATACCCGACTTTATTAATATTGGTCCACAGTAGTCCACTCCTGTTATCTGAAATGGCCTACATTCAGTTATTCTTTCAGCTGGTAGGTCGGCCATCAACTGCTGTTCGGATTTGGGATTACATCTATAACAAATTATACATTTTTTTATTATCTTTTTTACAACATTCCTTCCCTTAATCGGCCAAAATTTCATTCTAATCAACGCCAATAATGACTGCGTTCCCGAGTGTAAGTTCAAGTAATGATAGTGTTTTACAATTAGCTCTGTTAATTTATGATGCGAAGGTAACAAAATTGGGTGCTGCTGGCCTTCGGTTACCATTTTACCTTTGGAGAGCCTTCCCCCCACACGAATTAGATCCCTTTCAATAAAAGGATCTAATGACTTTAGTGCACTATTCCTAGGTATATTACCTCCATTATTTAAAACTCGAATTTCGTCTCTGAAACAGTATGATTGCGCCCGAGATATTAATTTGTTTACTGAATTTTCCAACTCACTAACTGTCAATTTACTATAGCGGCGCTGCGAAGGGTTTCTACAATTAAAAATAAATCTATTAATGTATGCTGTTACTCTCTGTAATTTGGAAAAATTGGAATATCTATCAAAAATGTCCCAGTCCTGTTTCACAGCAGACAACAGTGCCGAGCTTGTTTTGATCTCTGGTGGATCAATACAAAATGAGTTGGAATTTGGCCAGCACGCTGAATCCAACGTCAGCCAATCTGGACCATGCCACCAAATGCTGGAAATTAATAACTGTGAAACGCAGATTCCTCTGGAAAGCACGTCTGCTGCATTGTCTTCCGACCGTACATGGTTCCATTGCTCCGGCTGACTGGTTTCCTGGATTTCCGCCACTCTATTAGCAACGAAAGTGTTCCATCTTACTGGCTGATCCCTGATCCAGCACAGTACTATTTGGGAATCACACCAGTATGTAGTAGGTATATCCGGAGTACATAGAGCATCTTTAATGTAATTCACTAGTCTTGTCACTAATACGGCTCCACATAATTCTAACTTGGGTAGAGAAACACTTTTCAAAGGCGCTACCCGTGATTTGGACATTATCAACTTGGAGTACTTCTTACCCAATTTGTCAGTAGACACCATATAAACACAGGACGAATATGCCTTTTCTGAGGCGTCACAAAATCCATGTAGCTGTAAATTTACATGATCTTGACATATTATCTTTCTACCTATTCTTAAATTATTTAATTGAGGCAGTTCATTCACATATGCTTCCCATGTCTTCAACATATCATATGGAATAGGCTCATCCCATTGAACCTTTGCCTGCCACAATTTTTGCATCAATAATTTAGCAATAACAGTAACAGGACCTATTAATCCTAACGGGTCAAATATGGACGCAATGCATGACAGCATTTGTCGTTTGCTATTAATTGGATTTTTTAATAACTTCACTGTGTATAAGAAATTATCCTGCTGATTGTTCCAAGACAGGCCTAATATTTTGTTGTCATTTGAATCTGTACTAATAATCATATCTGACATGCTTTTTTCCTTCGAACATAATGAGGGCAGATTCGACCGCCATTTCCTTAAGTTCATTCCAGCGGATGCCATGATAGATATTAGTTGTTCTTTAATTATTAAACAGTTTTCTTCAGTTTCATCTCCAGTAATTAAGTCATCCACATAAAAATTATTCTTTATAATCTGACTGACCTTGTGGTTTGATGATATATTTTCATTTCCCAGCTGCTGGAGGCATCTAGTTGCCAAAAATGATGACGGCCCCAGACCGTAGGTAACGGTGTTAAGTCGATAATGCTGAATTTCCTCCTCCGGGAAATTTTTCCATACTATTCGCTGTAGATCTCTGTCTTCGGGTCGCACCAATATTTGCCTGTACATTTTCTCAATGTCGGCTGTTATCGCGTACTGGTGTTTTCTGAAACATATCAATTGTGCGGCTAAATCTTTCTGTAAAACAGGTCCTATCATGAGAACATCGTTTAACGATATACCATTGGATGATTTTGCTGAACCGTCAAATACCACTCGAGTCTTAGTGGTAGTGCTTGATTCTTTCAATACTGCATGATGTGGCAAATAAAAATAATAATCTTCATTAGAAGGTGCTTCGCACCGGGTCATGTGACCCAAGTCTATATATTCCTGCATGAATTCTTTATATTTTTTCATCAGGTCAGGATTTGAAGAAAATTTCCTTTGCAAATTGCAAAGTCTTTTTTCCGCCATAGGCAGCGTTTCTCCCAACTGCTTAACACAGGGGCGCTGTGGTAAGCTTACCATGAAACGACCATTGTCATTCCTTTTATACGTGTCCTTGAAAATCTCCTCGCACGCTCGCTCCTCATGGCTCCGGTGCTTCACCGGTTGGAATTCTTCTAATTTCCAGAAGTTTTCAATCTGTTTATGGATTATATTTAATGATAGTTGACAAGATTTTACTGGCCTTTTTATTTTTGTTGTGACGATGGGTCCTGACACCAGCCATCCGAATTCAGTTCTCTGTAATATGGGTCCTGAGTCTCCATTTCGAAGTTGATCTTGCTTCATAATTTCCCAAAAGGTTTCCGCTCCTAGTAGCATATCTATGGAGCTTGTTTCATAGAAGGCAGGATCCGCTAACTGAAGACCATCAGGTATGTTGGCATCCTTTCTCTGAAAGGAAATTTGCGGCAGATGACTTGTTACCTCTTTCAAAACGAGACATTCTATGTCTCTTTCATACGGTGAATAGTTCGAGAAAATTCTTAAATTTATGCTATTTTTAATATTCAATATTTTGTTTTGGATTCCGGTAATCGGTATGTTTGCCCTTTTGGGTTTTAATTGCAACCTTGTTGCAAATTCTTCTGTTATAAAATTGGACTGAGAACCACTATCCAATAAAACTCTAGCCTTAATCAAATTTCCGTTATTATTCAACACTTTAATAACGGCGGTAGATAACAAAACAAAACTATTAGATATTTTCGTAGAGTGATTTGTAACTAAAGGTTCATTATTTGATGTTGATGGTGAATCCCTATCCTGAGACTTCGAATTATCTGTTTCCTTTTTTAAATGCAACAAAGTATTGTGCGAGTTATTTTCGCATATACGACAATTGTATTTACTTTTACATTCTTTTAGCTTATGACCCAAGCACAAACATTTCAAACACGCATTTACTTGACGTATCTTTATAATTCTATCCTTAGTATTTAATATTAAAAATTTTTTACAATTATAAACCTTATGATCGCCCTTGCAAATAATACATTTTGTCATTTGAGGCGTTAAAGAAATCATAGCTTCTTTTCGGTATTTGAAAGGAAAAGTTTTATTTTGATTAAATTTTCCTTCAGTAATCCCAGCAAATTCTAAAATCTGAACTCGATCTGATAAATATTTTATAAACTCTTTATATGTGGGTAGATTCTCTTTTGTGGCAAATACTTCCCAATGATGTCGAGTTTCACTATCTAGTTTTCGCGACAATAAATATATTAACATGATATCCCAATTTTCGGTGGGTATATTTAACTTATTTAACGATTTTAAATGTAATTCGGATTCATCGATAAGATTCCTTAATGCTACGGAATTTTCAAATTTTATTTCAGGTAATTTGAATAATGCTTCAACGTGCTTATGTATAATAATTTTTATATTTTGATAGCGAGAAGTTAACATCTCCCATGCAGTATGATAGTTCTCCTGGTTATTTGGAAGTGAGGTTAATAATTTAGCTGCGTCACCTTCGAGGCATGATCGCAGATAATACAATTTTTGAATAACTTCTAAAGATGGATTATTTTCAACTAAAGCAACAAAAGTATCCCGAAAATTCAACCATTTTTCGTAACTCCCATTAAATTTTGGCAACTCAAGTATAGGCAAACGTATGTTATGTGATGTTGTATTCTGAACTTTATTTAACAATTTATCTTTAGCCTTAGCAACAATATTATAATATAAATTTTCAAATGCTTGCCTTTCTGTTTTGGTTAATTCTTCCGGCGAAATTGCTTCTATGTTATCTTGTAATGAGTCGAAGGTGTCTAAAATTGGTTCAAGTTTCTTCAATCTGACTTCAATTTCAGATTGCGACAAATTATCACCGTTTATATATTCATTGAACCTAGTTAATTTCGCCTTGCAGACTCCACGCTGGTTAATCAAAGTTTTGAGATCCATTTTTAAATATCAAGAATGGAGGTATTCACAGAACGTATTGTCAAATGATAATCACTTGTAATCAATCACTACACGTGCACTGTCCTTGATCACAGAACTTTACTAATTAACCGATAAACAATGAATTTTATCTGAATTTTATAAATGCAACAGCTCGATGGCTGTCAAAAAGAAAACAATTTGACACTATTGTTATTCTCTCCACAATCTCCACCGCGCATGCGTCAGCTTGCTTCGCGGCTGGGTTGGTGTTTTTACCGACTCGCGGTAACTTTCGAAATTTAAACTAACGGATTTTCAAATATAACCGCTCGTAATAAATCTTTTAAGAAATTTAAAATACTTGCTTTGTATTCTAACTTCTTTTTATATTGTTGTAACAATTATTATTGCTTACTACAATTTCGATGATGGGTATAAAATCAATTCAAACAACACTTGGTAACAATCAGCCCGATTCAATTTTAAAACAAATAAAGAAATACGGCTGTGTAATAAATCATGCTCTCCTGCCTGGGAAAATAAGGTAGGTATATGGGATATGGTCACTTGCCCGTTTTTCTGAAGATCCCTTCTGATGTTGGATGTTGAAGATGTTTGCTGGTTCTTTTATCATCCGCGATTCAATCGATAATACGGATGCGGCACGAAGGTCCAATGTATAATTTTGGATCAAGGTAGAAATATAAACCCACTTATTTCGCCAGAAATGTTTATTGCAGAAGAGACATAAAAATGATAAATCAACCTATTTATTAACTTTTAACAGGGAAGAATCTATGGCGACATCTATGAAAAACTATCCTAACATAAACATCAGCTCAAGTATCTACATATAGCGACATCTATGCAAAGCTACACTAAACTCTATTTTCTAACAGTCCCTTTACTACAAATTATTTATAAAAAATATAAATTTTACAAATCCACAAAGATTGTTAAAACAAAGAAAAATGAACACTTTTTTCGAACAGCAATTGATCAAAATTAAACGTCTTAGTTTTAATACAGATTTTTTTCTATTTTTAAGCTTCTCACATTTTATACTACAATCGCCTAAAATAGATTTATATTTTCGCTTGTGCATAGATGTATTCAGTGAAATTCTTGAGTTCCTTTTTAAGATTGAACCAGGATCAGGATAACTTAAATGAAGAAATTTACTTTAGTTCTGCTCTCTAAATTTAATATTTTATGCTATTATTGATTTCATTAATTTTTCATTCTCAGGCAAAATCCCGATAAATACCAAGTTCTGGAGACAGACAATCCGGCGATGCTGAACGATTCGTTCTTTAACAAGGATTTGCCCATAAAGGTTCTAACACACGGATGGTACAACAACGGTTCTAGCCCGATGCCGGTAAATATAAAAGAAGGTTAATATATTTATTATTAATGTTTAGTTATAACTACTATTATATTATAACACAGATTAATTGGAATGTAGCGATTATTTTGTATTTGTTTTTTACACTAAGTCCGCCAAGGAGGCCACGAAAAAATAAATTTCCCTCGGGGCCAATGACATATTTAGGGAAGATTTGTTGGAAGGTCTTTTAAAGGAAAGGTAGGATTGGAAGTTCTGGGAAGGAAAATCGTATGGCGGTAGAAATCTAGGCATTAGTGTGTTCAAGAACGACGGACTTATGAATCTTTCCCTCCTGCTGCAGTGTAAAGCGATGGGTCACAAAGACCAGTTGGAGAAGTCAAAGGGTTTCCCCAAATCAGCTTCTCTCGATCTGGCGCGCCACACAGCTACTGGGCAGGCACTTCCTGGAAACACCTCACCCGATGAACCGGGGCACCCCTACTTAATCACCAAAAGTAGCGTTTCACTTGGGGTGACCTATGGCAGAGATGTTGGTTATCTAATAAATGGTTCCCGGGGTGGTGGTACTCAAAACCGCCTCCCAAATTGAAAATCGATTGTTAGAAAAGGCATCGATTATGACTGCTACGGTGATATCGCACGAAGGATTCTCTAATATTATTAAATATTGAAACTATGTTTTCTACTTGAGCCGAATTTTGATAATGTGTTATTTATTCATGGCACCATTTTTAAATTGTCAAACTTCCGAGATTATTGGCAAAATTGGCATCACGAAATCTGCTGGAATTCGATATCGGGACTTTTCATCAATCGTGCGGGGGCTTTGAACCATAATATTTGAACAAAACACCGTGTTAAATATTTATTATACTAACAATATGTTAAATATTGATTTACTTAACTTTTTATCATGATAGTTGGCTGGTAGTCTGGGTATGGGATATGTGAGTATGAAAAATCTGAGGGTCAGTGTGTTCACTGTTCAGGAGCGACGGACATAATGTGCATGAATCCGTCTCTCCCAGTGCGGTGCGATTGACGGGCAGACGCATCCTCTGCCAAGACCAGGATAAATAACACCCATGAACCCTAGTACCACTGTCATTTGGGGTGACCTATGGCATAGGTGTTGGTTATACAAAGAACGGTTCCGGGGAGGCGATAAACGACTTGTTTTCATAATCATATTATTCTATTTGAGATAGGTATTGATGTTTAATTCATTTATGATCAATTCTTCATCCATAATCATAAAATAACCTAGTTTGTAAATTATTTTTCAGCATACCTAAACGTGAGCGATCTGAACATCATAGTAGTCGATTGGGCTACCGCCGCCAACGTGAACTACGTATCAGCTAGTTACAACGTGGCCAGCGTCGGGCGCCACCTCACCTGGTTCCTGAACTTCCTTATTACCGAAGGAGTGTCCATGTACGACGTCCACCTCATCGGCCACAGCTTGGGGGCGCACGTGGTGGGCATTGCCGGTGCATTTGTGGAAAAGGGACCCATTCATTCCATAACTGGTAAATGATAATGATACTTTTTTAGAAGTTCAATCTTAAAAGTTCAAAGCTTCAAAGAAAAATTTCAAGGTGCAAAGTTCATAGTTTCCATACAGGAAATAGTGCGACGCGTACGTCGGTCGATTGCAGGAATATTTAGATGAATGAAGAGCTGTAGTGTCACGCTAATTGCCATCGGTGCAGCTCGTCAGCCACCATCGTTACGCGTTGCACTATTCGTATTCCTGGTGACAGAAGTCGATAATTGTTTTGTAAGATAAATAACGTATGAACAGTTATTTGTTGACACATATACATGGTTATGGCTTTAAGTTATTATTGTATTCATAAAAGTAAAATAATAAGTTAAGGCATAATCAGAAATTTTCGGTACCATGCCACCCTTTTCATAACGGATCGTTACAATCTGTGCAATGTATACGATTAATTTAACCAAAGAGGTTGGAAACTTCGTTATTGTTTCAAAGTAGTCACTTACAGGCTTAAGTTCGTCTAAAAGCTTACCTTCCTTGGATTTAATGTCTAAAATACTGCCATGTATGTGAAACCACGCTTAACCGTGTTAGAAAGTTTCTTACACGATGGTAATAGATAAGGAATTTTCTGAAAGTCTCGCGATTACATTAAATATTTATAATTCAATATCTGACATAGTCTGCATTGTATAAATTTTCTAATCTATTTTATTGTTTTTAATTTTATTAAAGAGTTGAAAAAAAGAATCGAAAAAGAAGGAGTTTCTGCATGACAATTTCCTTTCATTTTAAGGTCTGGATCCCGCCTTGCCTCTATTCACAGAAGGAAATAAAGATGCGCGTCTGGACAAGCACGATGCGCAGTATGTGGAGGTGATCCACACGTGTGGCGGCTACCTGGGCTTCGCCAAGCCCATTGGACACGTGGACTTCTATCCGAATGGCGGGTCCAGCCAGCCTGGCTGTGGAACCGACTATAGAGGTAACGATATATGAAAAGTGCTAAATACAGAAGTTCGTTTTTTTATTACATTTATTATTTTATTTGACCGGTCGGTGGCTGAGTTGCAATCGCGGTCCCAATCAGGCGTAGTGTGTTCAATTCGTCGGCTGACTAAATCCTCTATCACAACACAAGCAACATTTTAGCTTACTGTGATGGTAGTAGAATATTTTCAAATATTGTCAGGTTATTCATAACCCGGGATTGTTTGTATTTCTTTAAAAAAAAAAGGTAGTGGGGAGGGGAAGAAAACGAGTAAGGGGAATGTAGGGAAGTGCCTGACTATTCAGATCTTGTCACCAAACACGGAATAAATCTTTTTAAAGCAAAGTTTCAATTTTGAATGGTGGTCTTCACCAGGGCGATACTGATAGTATCTTCCACTGGAGGAGGGAGAAAACTACTCTCCACAGGACAGTGAGATTAAATGTGACCTGCGCAAAAATCTTCCCAAGTAAATCATTATCGACATTTACCAAAATAAATCACAAGAAGCAAGGACAACAGAAGGGTAAAGAGTAATTTTTTTCTAGGTTTCTGCGCCCATAACCGAGCTCACAGGTTCTTTGCTGAGTCGATATTCCTCGATGTGAATTTTGTCGCATCGCGGTGTGAAAGTTATGAAAATATTGCCTCCGGGTGTTGCAAGCCTACAGGGGAAACACTTAACATGGGGGGATTCGATATCAACGATGGGTGAGTGATATTTTACCTCATTTTTATTGACAGTTTGTACAGGTAATACCTAATTTATTAAAATTATTTTTTTAAACCTGACAAACCTCCGCGGAAAGTGGAAAAGCGAAAAGGAAAAGTGTTGCTTGTATCTTGATGGGGGTTAATATTATTTTAACTGCTTACTTATATAAGTATTTGAGAACTGATAATATGATTATTTTCTTTATTAAAATAATTAATCAATTTACAGAGCATAATCATTAATGTTTACTGAAATAATTCATAAAATTAGTTTTCATTGCTTTTGATTTTTTAATGTTCCTCTTCTATAGAAGCTGGCGCTTGTGTCTAGAAGTGTGGTGAGAATCAAGATGAAGAATATTTGGTGTTTGTAATTATGATTTAAGGAAATATGAAAATTAAAATTTATAATTAATCAAAAAGACAGTTTCATAATTTTGTTTTTTTTTTTTATATTGAACTTCTCTTTAATCACTTTTAGCAGATGTTTATCGTTTTCTATTGTTCTGATATTTCGGGTAGGGTGTTGAAGTATTTTTTCCCTGGATATATGTAATGATGTTGAGCAAAAGTGGTATTACATTTTTGTGTTGGAAATATATTATGTTTTTGATGAGTACGACTTTTTTGTTGTTTGTTTTTGGGGTGCTATGCCGTGTTGCTCTAACTCCTTCTTTAGCCGACGTTTCGGACATCGTTGCAGTGTCCGTCATCAGGGCAGATCCGGTAGATCCGAAGATGTGAACACTGGACACTGACATGGACATGACTGATATGGACACTGCAACGATGTCCGAAACGTCGGCTAAAGAAGGAGTTAGCGCAACACGGCATAACACCCCAAAAACAAACAACAAAAATGCTTTTAGGCGTGAAAATCTAAAAACTTACATAACGATTTTTATTTAAAAAGCTGTAATTTTGTTTTCCTTTAATTATTTGAGTTATTATGTTTTTTTGAACCAGATCATCAAATTTTAATACTTTAAATTCTTCAAAAATTAGGTGTGTTGGATAATCTCTTGGCTTTTTTTTCAATATTATTTTTATAATTTGACGTTGTACAATTTCAACGGGAAGTAGATTTATTTTGTATGCATCTCCCCAAAATATAATTTTAATAATTTAAATTATTAAAAATGTTTAATAAATTAGTAACATAAGTAGGGCACTGCGAGCGGATATTGTAATCAAAATTGTAAAAACTTGTTTTAATCTTTCAACACCATCAGTTTACACAAATATATTCAAATACACATTTGAGAGAGAACACTCTCTTCACAATGTGCCTGTACCTAAAAGAATTATTTGCAATACAAAAATGCAATTCGTCACACAACCGCGTAATAAAATAAAATTCGTTATTTTAGGAATTGCATTTGCGGAAACTGATTTGGAAAGACACATTGTCGTCTCACCTTTGGAAAATAACCCAAAGGATTGTTAAAAACCTAGGTATTCACATAATTAGCACAGAAAATATAGGTTTGAAGCCTTGCTTAAAAGTTTCAGAAATGAAACAAAGATGTCTCAAAAGGAAAAACGAAAATACTGATAATAGAAAATCATTATGCTTGATTGCACTTCTCGGAAAAAACATTTCAATAAATCGGTATTTCCATTAATATATTGTATAAATCATAATATAAAATGCTAATTTCTTTATTTGCAGGAAGGAAGGCGTTTATTACTTGTCTACAAATAGTGAATCCCCATATGCAAAAGGATCCAGGAGAAAGAATCCATTTAAATTTTAATTATAACTATGTAAATATGGGCGTCACCAATAAACATGCTTTAAATTTTACACAACTTTTAAACAATCATTAATCTACCATAAATGATTGTTTGTGGATAAAATTTGAAAAAACTTTATAATAAGGCCATACTAATTGACGACCGTTACGTTTTAAAGATTAATTTATTGATGATTAAAAGTTCACGAAATGTAAAATTAATTTTTCTTTCTTTTTTCTTAAAAACGAAGTTATAAAATGCAGAGTAGGCACTACTAAATCATTTTTAAGAGTCCCTAGATTGTATGCTGGAGTACTGTACGGAACAAAAATAATTTTACTCAATAATAATTCTTTTAGGAAGTCGAATAATGAAAAAAATGGTAAAATCGCAAGTTTAAATTGAGGCGGAATCAATAAACGTCGCTACACACCCAGTATTTTTTTGGCATTTTCGGGGTAAGAGGGGACTGCCAACGGGGTGTTGAAAACTAGTTTCAGATCTTTTTAAAGGTTTCGGTGCTTTCAGAAAACTCAAATTCAAACGTGTATTCTTTAAATGACATGCATATTTTTTTAGATGTGCTTTGTGTTTATCCAGACTTAATATGTCTCATATCAGGGCACTCGATAAAAATGTAAATGATTTAAAAAATAATTTTTCCACAATATTAACATTCCTCCTCGTATTGGATACAAAATCACTCGTTAAAATATCCTTTTTTTTATAAAATTCAATTTACGATCGATATTCGCTAATAGGTTCACCAAATAAATAAAGTAATATTAAATCGACCCCTCCTACCTAAAATATCGTATCTTCTAAATCCCGATTGTTAAGGACAGCAGCTTCAAGTTTATTGTGATCGCTGCAAATCCAAATATCGTATCTTCTAAATCCCGATTGTTAAGGAAAGCAGCTTCAAGTTTATTGTGATCGCTGCAAATCCAAATATCGTATCTTCTAAATCCCGATTGTCAAGGAAAGCATCTTTAAGTTTATTGTGATGGCTAGACATCCAAATATCGTTGATGGCATAGTATTAAAGAAAAAAATATTATTTATTTATTCGTCGTTATTAATCTACGACATTGTCATTTTCTAGTCACAATTATTGAAAAGCGCTGTTTTTAAAAATGTTTGATCTGCCAACTATATAATTACGTCCACATAATATTTCTCTTACTTCCCTTTAAACTACTACTTCTTATTACTTCTCAACAACGCAAGCAATCAACGAAATCGCACTGAGACAGGCCAAGTTTCTGAGAACAATTATTTATGAAAACTGTAATCAATAAATTAATTCGAGAAAATAAAACTTACTGTTCATAGTTTTTTTGCCTCTCAAATAGTTTTTGCTTTGAAAACATATTTTTAATATTAAATTCAATTTATTATTTGTTTTCATACATAAATATCAGTCAGACAGATTAGATTGGCGTTCTTTCAGATAATAAATAATTTTAAAGAAACGTTTTTTTTTTGTATTTGCTCTTTTGACGAAAGATAACAAAAAATATATTAATTCCACAATGCAATAATATATTTCGTTTAAATGGAACACTTCTTAAAGAATTATATATATCAACACACAAGGGATACATATGAACGAGATAATTTTAGATGTGAATTTTTTCTTATCTTTGAAATTAAACATAAAATTCATTTATTTTGGATAATATGGATAAGCGATAAATACAATAGAACTAATTTTGGTTTATTTTGGAGAATATAAATATTCAATAGATATTATCGATCTAATATTCCTTCATTTTGGCTTATTATTATGCAATAGATATTATCGATCGAATATTCCTTTATTTTGGCTTATTATTATTCAATAGATATTATCGATCTAATATTCCTTTATTTTGGCTTATTATTATGCAATAGATATTATCGATCGAATATTCCCTTGCTATGCAATAGATATTATCTATCTTATATTTCTTTATTTTGGAGAATAAGAGTATGCAATATATATTATATTATTAATATATAGATATTACTGATCATTTATTTTAGATAATATGCATTGTGCAATAAAAAAAATTATAGATATAATGATGCCTCCAAATAATTTGGTTTTTAAGACAAGACTATTTTTTGGCAAGGCGACTGTCCTGGGTTCAAGTCCTAGATGTGACCGTATATTTTTTCTCATTTTTCTGTTTTAAATTTTGTTTCAGAATCGCTAATATTTTCTTCAATAATTAAATAAAAAAAGTACTTTGCTTTAGAGACAAGGCTTCCATTTGCGGCACATTCCCTTTCTTCCTAACTCGTATCTTCCTACCCCTCTATATTAATATATATATAAATATTTATGTAATATATATATATATATACTGTAATATTTATGTAATATATATATATATATATATATATATATATACATTGGATATAATAAAAACTTTATGTGGGAGTTAACATAAATATATATATATATATATATATTTATGTTAACTCCCACATAAAGTTTTTATTATATCCAAACAAAATATATGAAAATCTTAAAAAGTCCATTATGTGGGTTACCACATTTTACGTAGAAGGGGTCGATATTGTTTTTTTTATGTAATGCCGTCCATCTTCATCAATTTTCTTGAATTCGATTGATATTTATTTAATTTTCATTCAAAGTAAATATTGTCTCGCTACTAGAGAAATTATTTTTTTATTGAAGAGATCCATCGTTCAAATATAAGCGATGAAATTCATTCAAAGTGACATAAGTTCTGAACTTCTCAAATATTATATCCAGATTTATTTACTTTTTAACCAATTTTCTGGACATTTTGATTTATGACCAGGGACTGTTATTATCAGGGCGGTTCACGTAAAATAATTGAAATTATTTTTTCGTCCATACCATACCAAACCAGCAAATCATAACTTTTTAACTCCAAAATAATAGCCACAATATCAAAAGATTAAAGCACATGACACATAAATTGAATGATAAATGCAATAGAGTTAAATAATAAAATATAATACAAGAAGTTAAAAACCCGCTCCGCGGGTTTTTTGCTGCTAGACCTGCGGGCGGCACTTAGTTGGGCTTCGCCCAGTTTAAGCGATACTAACAACAGTTACATTTAGTAGGTAGATATTAGGTCATTCACAGAGAGAAGGTGAGTATATATTGATAAAACACGGAACAGGAAGGAGTAAATGAATAATAAAATGTTAAATTTAGGCATAATAAGAATGAAAGTTGTTCGGATAAAACTTTACCTTTAGCGAATAATTGCCTTAATGGGTAAAAGTAAATTAATATAGACACGGAAAATACGAAATATTTTTAAATAAAACCTTCTGATTTACCATAATTACTACAAAAGGAATCTAACAGCATTTGGGAAATTTGTAATTCTTGCATTTTAATTTTTGATTACGTAAAATTAAAATTCGTTTTCGTTGTATGGGATGACAGCCGGAATAATTTCTGTTGATGACATTTTCTTCTGTCGGTATTCCTGATATGAACGGCTGGAGACAATTGAACGACGTAAATTAAAAGAAAATACTGTAATACAATATTCCGGCAAAATAGTGCCTATTTAAAAAGCATAAATTATTTATTTGGCTATTATTATCATTATTATTTTATTTAACCTAACCTATAATAACCTAAGCTATAATAACCCAACCTAACCTAACCTAACCTTACCTATATCCTAACCTAACCTATATCCTAATCTAACCTATAATAATCCAACCTTACCTATATCATAACCAAACATATATCCTAACCTAACCTATAATAATCCAACCTGATCTAATATAACCCAACCTAACCTAACATATAATAACCCAACATCACCTATAAAAAACCATCTTGACTGTATTCTCCTTCAACGTGACATTGACTGCGTCTCAAACTGGGCCAAAATAAATGGCTTGAACTTCAGTACACCCAAGTGCAATATCGTCTCGTATACAAGATCAAAGAAACCGCATGTATTTGAATATACAATCAACGAAATTATTCTCCAACACCTAAACCAAATCAAAGATCTAGGAGTTATTTACGACAGCAAACTAACTTTTCACCAACACATCGATGATTTAATAAGCAGAGGATACAGGCTTCTCGGCTTCGTAATTAGAAACTCATATCCGTTTCGTAACACAAAAACACTGACGTTATTATATAACACACTAGTCCTTAGTGTACTTGAATCAAACTCGATCATCTGGGCTCCACATGAATTAACATACACTTTACGCATTGAAAGAGTCCATAAAAAATTTTTAAGGTTTTTATTCTCGCGGCTCTATGGACGTTACCCTTGGCTTTACCCATCGATTTATATATAGGCATGACCAATTACCACTCCCTAGAGACACGTAGAGGTATTGCTTTGCTTAAATATTTTTTCCAACTAATAAACGGTCACTTTTCTAATAATGAGATACTGGCCCAATTAAATTTTTTTGTACCAGAGTCTCATTCTCGAGGACGTCATCACAATCTTCTATATAGTAGAGCAAGCCGCACTAATTTATTAATGAACTCACCTGTGGGGAGAGCTACGTGCTTTTTGAATGCGGTAGATAAAAAAATAGATTTATTTTTTGTGTCCTATAGCGCATTTGCAAGATTTTTGGCATTGCATATACACTGCATAAATGGTACAATTATAACGTCTTAGGCTTTATTACCTGTAATTGTTATAAATAAATGTACAAATTATATATAAATAAATAAATAAAAATAAATAATAACCCAACTTAACCTAACCTATTATAATCCAACCTAAGGTAACCTAACCTTTGTCCTAAAATAACCTATAATAATTCAACCTAACCTAACCTAACCTATATCCTAACCTAACCTATAATAATCCAACCTGACCTAAGCTAACCTCACCTATAATAATCCAACCTAACCTAAACTAACCTATATCCTAACCTAACCTGTAATAATACAACCTAGCCTAACCCAACCCATAATAAACCTAACCTAACCGAACCTATCCTAACCTCACCTATTCTAACCTAACCTAACCTATAATAATCCAACCTAACCTTTATACAAACCTTACCTATACTAACCCAACCTAACTTAACCTGGCATAACCCAAACTAACCTTTCCTAAGCTTACCTATCTTAACCTATGATAACCCAACCTAACCTATAATAACCTTTTTTTTAAATATTTATAAAACAAACCTAAATACCTTTATTTTATTTTTCGAGCTCGGCTAAAATAGTACCTACCTAGTATTTGCATAGAGTAAATGGAAAAATTCTAGCCACTCATATCAGGAATACCAACAAATGAAAATTTCATCAATAGAAATTATTCTGGCCTCCCATACAACGAAAGCGATATTTAATTAAAAATTAAAATACTGAAAATTAAAAATTTCCCAAATGCATTCAGATTCTTTTTATATTAATTAAGGTAAATCAGAAGGTTTTATTTAAAAATATTTCGTATTATCCGTGTCCAGCGATTCCGAATAATTACCTTTATATATTATATTAGTATATATACCTGTCAAAATGATTGTTTTATTATACATGTTTTATTGTTTTATGTACATGTCAGATTAGAGACTTTTTGGCTAATATTAAAATCGACGAAGCGTTTCTCTCTTCCGATTGTGTTTCATGTTATTTTATTGGATTGGCAGTGCCTATACTTACTACAAACACACGCGTATTATGCGTGAACTTCATATCGGTGTTCTGTCAAAATGGTGCGAATTTTTACTTACGTAAATAATATTAAATATCAATATTTTTCAAAATCGTAGATGCAAAGAATGTTTATTGTCATTAAGTTGAATCAAATGTTTGTTTTATTTTTAAATGCGTATTAAAACGGTAGTTTTACGTAAATTATTATCGTTGTTTGAATAAATGAAATTGTACCTACATATTTGTATATCGCTCTTATGCGCTCAATAGGGAAACTACTCCAGCGACCGGTAAAGGAGGGATTGACATTTTCAAGGAACCTTAGAATATTTGATTCTTGTTAAACGTCAAATATATAAAAAGTGATTGTGGATAATTTTTACTGTAATTTAATTAATCCAATGGATTTCACTTTCTAAAACATATTTTCTTCGATATTATCCAAAAATTATATGAGCAGAAACGATTCTTTTGAAGAAATCTCGTATTACATGAGGCGATCCTATTTTAGTAGGAAATCGGGTATTAATTTTTAAGTTAGCGGAATTCACCCGAAACATACGTTTTGAATTCGACCAAGTAGAGGACCCAGACCGTCCAGACGCCAGCGTAATAATACGATTCAGATTAAACTTTATGTACCGACCCATTCACATACAACACCTGTTGTATGTGAAGTACATTCAAACTGTATAACATATGAATAAATGAGAGTGCATTCTTATATTTTATGAGACATTGACGTACTAACACATTGCAGAGATAAGGCGATGGAAAATATTAGCTATATTTAAAAAAATATTTTTCAGATTCATTACAATTATGGGTGTTAAAGGTGGGATTCTACATCTAATAATAACGCCCATGAAGTTACTTATAAGTATATTTACAATCAGTTAACACTCATGATTAAATTTTGATATTTTAACTATATGGTGGAAAAGGAACATGGGAGCACTTTGCAAATTGTCGTATTCTAGGGTATCAGAAAAGGAATGAATCATTTCCTCGGCCTTTCGCGGTGCAGGAGACACAAAGCCAATCATCATATTCGCTATTGGAGAAGGAGCCGTCAATAGAATTTACTCTAAGGTAAGGTGACTGCTGTGTTTGCTTTCTACATAGTAATTTCATTAAATTTGTTGACTTCATAATATGAAAGGAGAATTTTTACGACTGAACGTAGTAAAACTTTGTATACTAGATTTATATAGACAATAAAGGGTTTTGGCACGTCACACAATATTAGAGAATTATACCACATATACATGAAATTGGTGTAAATTACGAGTAAAGCAAATAAAGTTTAGCAACGCGTGTCGGCCTACTAAAAAAATAGGAGTTTAATAAGAAGAAAACACACAACGCAGCATTGTTCATTATGTCCACGTTCTTGTTTGTGAACTTATTAAAACGAGACAATACCCTGAAATAAAGCCAGGATATTAACGACGAAGGTGAAGAAGCCGTGCACCAAGAATATGTGAGGCGCGGCCCTGGTGTATTGGACCGACCCACGGTTGAATTTTCCCTTTCAAATCACTAAAATAAAGTAGGAATCTTAAAGACATAAGTGATGAAGTCGTGCAAAAACAATATTCGGCGCGCGGCCCGGCATAATGGACGGACCAAAGATATTAGAAGAACGAGATGTGCTATGCGCAGTTCGTACTGAGTGGAATTGTTTTGCCGAGTGTCGCCGGTTTTGTTCACCAATACTACTGCACACCTTCGCTTACGCTAAGGCATCGCTAAGGTATCCGCACTAATACATAGAACAGATTTCTGTGCGTACACGTCCCGATACCGTTCAAAGTACCCTAATTAGGTAGTACTCCGGCTACGGTCCGGCGGCCAACATAGCATATCTCGTTCTTCTAATATCTTTGGGACGGACCTACGCTCGACTCTGCCTTAGCAGGCCTGGGGCTTATTGTAATTATTTCTGATGAACGTATTACTAAAATCTCAAATGTTTTTAGAGAGATCCTTCGGGAAGTTATTACTTCATCGTCTAGAAAAATAAAATTTAATGCTTATTCTTAATTTTATGATAAATATTTTAATGATAAGGTCTTTATTTACTAAGCCATATATAACTTACATCCATAGGGATACCTCCTAGAAATATTTGATATTTTGATAATATTTTCATCAGAAATAATTAGAATATGAGCGTCGAACGAACCCCCATTATTTAGTCTTTGTCGCCTTAATGTTTAAAAAAACCGTTTTTTTTAATCGTTCTAGTCTTCATGTATTTTTTTAATGTTACACTTCACAAGAGCGTCCCTGTATGTGCAGGTTAAAAACAGGGGAACTATGTCTTTACCTGGTTGGGCAACTAAGTGAGGCCGGTTAAGGTAGGGGTTGTAGGAAGGGATTTATTATTGCGGATCTTGAAGAGGCCCGTATTAAATGACGGAGGAAAAGCAGATGCCGTTAGCTCGTTATATCGCTCACACACGAGCAGACTTACACAAAAACTAGTCGAAGAAGAAAGCAACCATCATTTGTGAAACGGTGCTCGGCTCATGTCCGTCGAGTTACACGCACGTGCATCAGTGCAACAGAATCAGTGCTGCTAGCTTTTTAGATCTGGCTACATAAAAAATACATGAAAAACAGAATGAGCATGCCTACATTGCATGTGTGTATTAGATATGGAATTCGGTCTGTTAACAACGGATTGCCAATCAGACAGACCGCCCTCCTTTGCACAGAATCAATAAGGTTTATTAAGTATTTTGAGGCTCCAGACTAGAGGTGGCTCCCCAAATCAATTTTTGTTTTTAGATTTGTAGAGTGTTATGGTTGCCCATACAGATCTGCATACCTATATGTAGACATACCCATCCACTTGGCCGGAAGGTGATCACGCGCTCAAAACATGTCAACACTGTTATGGTTGCCCATACAGACTTACATACCTATATGTAGACATACCTATCCACGCGACCGAAAGCCGATCACGCGGCCTTTGCATGTTGTCAACAGCATCTACACGTACCTACAGCCAATAGGAACGTTCATTTCGATTGCACGAGGACTAGTGTTGCTCGCTTGACCAATGAAATTGCTCAATTAAAAGCATAACCATATACGGAATATCCCCACCCTCGCCTCTAGTTGCTAGCTGGACGAAGGGAACCAGCGAGCGTCGGGAAGATCGCCAGTTGCCCAGAGAACGCGGTTTAGAGTAACACGACGCATCTTTACGCCGACCATCGGCTTGCCGCCGAATCGCGGACACCTTACATTATATAATGGTGTCATGTCTCCGAGTCTACCACTTCATGGGCAATCACCTGCTTGCCACTCTCAGACCCCTTTACCTACATCAGCCTGAGGCGGTGAATTTGTTGCTTCCCGCCCAGAGCCTACTTCCATCAGCGCCATGCCCGCCCAGAGCCTACCACTGCCGCCAACATCAGCCTGAGGCGGTGAATTTGTTGCTTCCGGCCCAGAGCCTACTTCCATCAGTGCCATGCCCGCCCAGAGCCTTCCACTGCCGCCTACATCAGCCTGAGGCTGTGAATTTGTTGCCTCCCGCCTCAGAGCCTCACAACCCCGCCTATACATGCCGCTTACGCTGCTCTTTCCCTGCCTGATGCCAGCTCAGCCAATACTTTAGGCCATCACCAACCGCCCGCACGGAGCCCCCTTGCTTAGCCCGGAGCCTGGACCGCCCTCGTAGGCGTCCTGCCTCTCCATGCCGTCCCTCGTAGGCGTCATGCCCGCCTACCACGCCGCTCTCGCTGCGCGGTGAGCTCTTGCTCCCGCCTACGCACACCACCTTCGTTGTTAACACGTGAGCTACTAATATACTTAATTCTATCTGAGCCTTTAGATTCATAGATTGCCATAGTATCTTCAGGTCTTAAACTGGTTCACAGTAACTGTCTAGAATTACCCCTTGTATGTGATAATAAACCTTTGATACCGAATTACTATTTTATGTTTAATTTTATGTTTAATTTTATAATTACTATTTTGTACTACAAAACCTACCCCCAGAGATGGAGTTTTATCCTCTGCCGGCACCCTTGTGCGGCGAGCATACAATACACTATAACACAGTAACATAAAGAATTCTATAGTTAACAAGAGGGTTAGCAGCTGGTCACTATATAATAATCTATATAAGTTTCTTGGGAACCAGATTTACTCGGGCTTCTACGGATTTAATGAATTATCATAGTTATCGTATTTACCCAGGTGTTTATTCTTTATTTATCTGAATAGGTACTCCATTGTAGCATCCCCAGATGGGGTATGTTGAGACGACATCGGGAGTAAAGAGGGGTAGGAGATGGGGAAGATACGAGTTGTGGAGAAAGGGAATATGCCGCAAATGAAAGCCTCGTCTCTAGAGCAAAGCATTTTTTTAATTTAATTATTGAAGACAATATTAGCGATTCTTAAACGAAAATTTGAAATAGAAAAATCAGAAAAAAGGTACGGTCACACCTAGGACTTGAACCCATTACCGTTGCCTTGCCAAGAAATTATTTTTTATATTTTTTTCTGGTTGTAAGTCTTGTATTTGTGAAAGTTAAGAATCAAATTATTTTGAGGGATCATTTGATCTATAATATCTATTTATTTTTTGGAATAACTTTATTGAGTAAAACCTCAAATTGTAATATTTAATTATTGAATACAATATAGGCGATTTCGAAACGAAAATCTGAAACAGAAAAATCAGAAAAGGATACGGTCACATCTAGGACTTGAACCCAGGACCCTTGCCTTGCCGGGGCACTGCTCTACCACTGAGCTAATGGGACCCTATCCGCTTCGGTCACTTTTAACTGTATCATACCCCGAATAAGAACTACCAACAATGTGCCCCGGCAAGGCATAATATCCAAAATAAAGAAATATTATATCTATAATACCTATTGCATAATAAATAAACCAAGATAAAATAATATTAGATCTATAATATCTATTGCATATAGTCCAAAATTAAGGAATATTACATCTATTGTATTTATCGCTTATCCATATTATCCAAAATAAATGAAATTTATGTATGATTTCGAAGATAAGAACAAAAGTCACAACTAAAATTATCTCATTTATATGTATCCCAGATGTGTTGATATATATAATTCTTTAAGGAGTGTTCCATTTAAATAAAATATATTATTGCATTGTGGAATTGACTTTTTTTATTACACAAATGAAATAATATCTTTGTTTTAAACCACTTTATTACATTTATATACGTCGACCGGTTTCGGTTGAACTCAACCTTCATCAGGACAGTACAAATATAAACTTAAATATAATACAGAGGAAGATTATTAAGTAAACAATAAAGAAAGAGCAAGTATATAAATGTGAGGGAGAGAGCATCAGGGCAGCGGAGTAGGTAGTGGGGTCGGGGAGGGGTGGGAATTACCCAGGGAGAAAGGAAACATCTTTAAAATAGGGCTTTTAGTTAGTTCTATCTGTTTGTTTAAAATTGGGCAAATATTTTTATTTTTATTTGCTTTTGAGATTTCCAATGATTCTAAATTATTGAGACGTATTCCTATTTTATTTTTATGTAGTATTTGAACTCCTGCCGTTCTATTAAATGTATGATTAGTATTAATTAGGTGTTCGGCAAATTCTGAAAAACCGGTATTTGTTAAACACCTGACATGTTCTTTTACTCGAATATTTACATTACGTGCTTTTTTTATTATCTTTCGTCAAAAGAGCAAATACAAAACTAACCGTAATTGTAAAAAGCATTCACTTTGTGGCTTATCATAATTTATAATAAAAACACATAAATTTGTTTTTGACCACTATAGTTTTATTTTCACTCTACCGGTTTCGGAAGATCCCTTCCTTCGTCAGGAGAATATTTATCCGAAACCGGTAGAGTGAAAATAAAACTATAGTGGTCAAAAACAAATTTATGTGTTTTTATTACAAAACTAACCGTTTTTTTAAATAATTTACTGTCTGAAAGAATGCCAATCTAATCTGTCTGACTAATATTTATGTATGAAAACAAATAATATAACAAATTTAATATTAAAAATATTTTTTCAAAGCTAAAACGGTTTGAGAGGCAAAAAAACTATGAACAGTAAGTTTTATTTTCATTGATTAAATTTTTCATAAATACGTGTTTTCAGAAAATAGGCCTGTCCTAGTGCGATTGCGTTGATTGCTTGCGTTGTTAAGAAGTAATAAGTAGTAGTAGTTTAAAGGGAAGTAAGAGAAATATTATGTGGACGTAATTATATAGTTGGCAGATCCAACATTTTTATTAACAGCGCTTTTCAATAATTGTGACTAGAAAATGACAATGTCAAAGATTAATAACGAGGAATAAATATTTTAATTTATTCTTTAATAATCAGATATTGTATGAAGAAAATTTTTAAATAATATACAATAGCAAAAAAATCGTTTTTTTAAATTTCAATAAGGATATTTGTATTAACATCCCGGACAAAATGTTTTTTACAAGCTTTTTCCATTCATTCGAATTAAATATTGTGCAGAATTTTATGTTAAACATATTTATTCATTTCTGTATTCATACATACAGTTTTCAAGATAATTTGTTGATAAGTGCAAGATATGCAAAAAATATTCATGATGTAAAACATGGAAGAAGAGTGTTAAATAAGCAGTAACTGTAGGTAAAATGCTAAGTATGATAATGGTTTGTGAACACCTCACTAGGATAACCTATGCTGAGGTTTTCACATGTTTTATATGGTATTATTGCATGTTAGATTAGGAGCAATTGAAGAACATCATAATAGTATATAGACATAGTAATACTGCAGTGAAAAGAAATATCAGTGGTCTGATTTTTAAATCACATTGTAAATAATTTAAATAAACAAACCTTGTAACAAAAACCTATTTCTATAAATTCTCTGTTGTTGTAAATTGTTCTGAGGAAATGATAAATACTTTGCATTTTTTTATCTTATTGACAAAAGAAAGATATTTATATATATAAACTAGGTTTTCAATATATATTTTAATAGTGTTTAAGACTTTCTCAAAGAACTGGCAAAATATGATAATTTCTTCATTCGTTATTTGGATAACCATTTTCATGAAAGGTAAGTAATATTTTCGATTCAAATCAACTAATAAATTCTATGTAGGTAATACGTTCAGCTCGACATCGATAATAACTTTGCAATTGCCAAAGGAGACAAAAATGAAATATCGAAGTATTTAAAACTTTTTTTCCCACAAATCTATAACACCGATGCCAACAAATGCAAAGTTTGCATTGACTAGCTGGTTGTGGACAGATGAAACATTTGTCGAAATAATATGGATGACTTCAAAACCATCCTTTGACATATTGTTGATAAATTTACATGATCGCCATATTTTTACTTCTATAGGTTTTTTTTATATGTTAATATTACCAATATCTGTATTAATTACATTGAGTTATATATAAATGGAATCCATATTCCATGCAATATCACTGTGAAATATTGTTCGCGTGCCGGAATTAGAAAGCGGGGTGTGGCGGCTGTCGATGTCACCCGAATACTTCCGACCGCGAACGAACTCTACGAACGAGTCGAAGGTGACCGGCAGCCGCACGCCGCCGAGTAAATGCCCCACGAGTTTTTGACTACCATTATGGTAAAACGCTACTTACCGATGAAAGGTGATACCATTGCTTTTCCTTTACTTTATGGTAAGACGTAAAATATCTCTGCGTGCATGTCGGCATTTTTTTATCGTTCAAATTATCGCCGGAGACGTGAGTCTGGCGAGCGCTTGTAACTGACTGATGCCCGAGAATGATCTCACATCGGACAATGATCCGATATGCGTGGCTTATACTTCGAACGCCAAAGCTGACTTTATCTATATACCTAATTGAATAATTAAGATAATTTAATTATTGAAAAGTGTGTGTATTTATTTTTGTTATCTTATTAAACAAACTTACCTCTGTTTGTCAGGATAATTTTTTTATTTTATTTTTTAAAGAAAGACAAACATTCCCTGGTTACGAATAACCTGACAATAATTAAAAATCTCCTACTAACACGAAAGTAATTAGCCAGCCGAGGAATTGAACACATTACGCCTAGCAACGCAATGTCAACTCAGCCACTGACCAGTCAATTATTACAATTCAATTATTACAATAATGGCCTGTTTTCCTGTCACAGACTGCCTTCTATAGGGATATTAAACTTATGGTTGTATGTACTTTGGATAAGAAATCTGAAAAAAAATCGTAATTTTTTTTTTTCTGATCCTGACAACAGCGCCACCTAATGAATAATTTATTTTAATAATTTGACAAGTAAAAACTACGCCATTAAGAAAAATGGAATAATACACCCTTCAACAACGCATTGAAATTATTAAAATTCACTTGAGTGAATCAACTGCAAATCATCTTGAGTGATGAGGCCCATTTCCACCTCCGTAGCTTCATCAAAAAGCAAAATTGTCGCATCTGGGGCTCGGAAAACCCAAGAATTATTGTTAAAAAAGCTTCTCTATCTTCAACGTGTGACTGTTTGGTGCGGTTTATGGTCCGGCGGAGTCATTAGACTTTACTTTTACTTTACGGTGAATGGATCAACTGAACTATATCAAAAACACTATCTTACTTATTTTAAAATGATTTAAAAAAAAAAAATTATACTGCATGATATATGTTCATAATTAAATTCATATATAACTTTGTAGTTATTTTAACTTTCTTATAATTAAATTATACATAATATGTAAATGAAATCCTCAGCACGGGAGATCCCAGTGAGGATATCATTATATCTATGTGTTACAAAAGAAAAGATAATAAAGCACCATTTATTTTAATCTTAATTATTATTATTATTATTATTATTATTATTATTATTATTATTATAACTAAAATAAGGACGGAATGGCAAATGTATGGAAAACTAAAATCAAATACCCTATAATATTAATAATGCGTCCAAGTCCGGTGAAATAGTGGGAATATCAACAACTCTAGCTGCTAGAAGGAGCTAGTGTTGCATGTTGACTTTGAAATTCTTTCAATGGTGGCAAATTGAATTTACTTAGTGGCGGTGTTTTTCAATTTGTATTTTTATCATTTTTAATATTAATAAAAAAATGAAAATAAACTACAGAAACACTCCAAAATCAGTTTTTAAGATGTCAAAAAATGTTGACACGTTATAGTGGGTGAAATGATTTGGTTACTTCCTAACAAATAAAAAGTTTTTTTAGGTTAATTTAGCAAATCTGGGTTAGTTCCATGTAGCATTCTCTGTTCAAATAGAAGTTATAAATCATCGTCGATGTTGATGTTCAAAACAATTTTGTTTATTGTGTCACCTGACAAGAGCGCCCTTATCTGTACAGTGTAAAGGCGGGGGATCTACTTCACTATGAACCTTAGTAGATACTACAGAACTTGAAAATCAACTTTAATATTTGATGAATTGTTCAAATTCTATGAAACAATCCGTATTAAGTGTAGCCAGTTGTAGTTCTTTTGACAAACAAATTAAGTATGTCTATATTGTCTGTATTCGAAAGTCTAATCTATCGAAAACGCCTATATTGATCATCAAAGAGTTTCGATTGTGCCCATCTCTACTAATTCGAACTGTCAAACAATGATGGGTCATAAATGGTTTCATATTCCGGATAATTTCAGCTGCGTGCTCACATGGATTGACGGGCAGCGGGAGCGCACTGTTCCGGATGATCGATGACGCTGCAGGGAGTAGGGAGTGGATCGTGTTGCCAGACGGAACAGGACAAATGCAAAATATCTCGTTGGGAGAACAACACAAGGAAATTTCACCGTATTATATCGGTGATCTGTCACCGGGTGTCGGTTTTAGGTTATTCACAAGGTAGGTACCTACCATTTCAATAAAAAAATTATATTATGGGTTGAAAATCTCTTCCATAGATAATTGTTATAGAATGTGGTATGGATTCGTTCAGAATGTCGCCGAACTACTACCAAACAGCACGGACTGTCAAAGCGACGAGCGGAGCTAATGAAAGTTATGCGTTTGATGTGTATACAGGAACTATTCCTAGAGAGACAGAGGACGGATAAAACCACCATCATAAAATTATTACTATTGTGTGGACAATATATATTTAATACCACTTATTCCGACCAAATGATGTAACTAATAGCTACAAGTTTTTTTTTCATATTTGAGTTTTCTAAAAAATATTATATTAACATCTCTAAATAAGTAATTATCAAGCCGTTTCCACGCAGGAATAGGCAGAGGGGATGGACCGCCAAACAACTCGGTCTTAACACACATTCCTTGCCTCATTCACAATCACACATAGTCTCATGCATACTCTACTATTATTCTGACTCTTGATATGGCATGACTTCTTCTACCATTCAAATTTGCGTCATATATTCTCCTTACACTCCTTATTTCGTTGATTTGCGCTACATGCCCAAAACATCAAAGCGTCCATTTCTTAATCGTACTCATTACGCTCATAACATCTTTGCATTCTCTGTGGATCTCCACATTTTTCACACGATCATACCTGATTTTACTTATCATATCATTTCTACACCATTCAGTCTACTTTCATCCTTCCTCTGCCAATCCCATGCCTCACTGCCATGCCTTAGGGTAGGTACCAGCACTCCATTATGGACTTCTAATTTCGCTTCTTTAGGAAATATTTTGTTAGCAACAACCGCGTTCAGCACTCCATTATTGGCGTTACCTGCATTTACTCATTTAAAATATCATTTTTAACATGTTTTGTTTTTTCCAGAAAAAATCGAGATTTCCACCAGATGCTCGATGTAACGACGAACATGAGAGAAACGAATTTTGATTCAAGAAAACAAACCCTATTTTTAATCCATGGGTGGTCTCACGATGCCTACACAATCTATAATATTCAATTGACCGAAGGTACAAAATATCAACTTTTTAGATTACATTAAAGATAATTTTAAAACTAATTATAATATTCAATTGACCAAATAGTACCAAAGACAAACCTTTAAGATTACATTAAAGACAATTGACCGAAGGTACAAAAGGTAAACCTTAAGAATAAATTAAAGACAATTGGTTGAAGGTACAAAGGATAAACCTTTAAGTTGACATTAAAGACAATTGACAGAAGGTACAAAAGATAAACCTTTAAGATTATATTAAAGACAATTGACAGAAGTTACAAAAGATAAACCTTTAAGATTACATTAATGACAATGTTCTTACATATTACACTAAAATATCTTAATATTATTTTATGTATCAAGTATTTTTAACTCTATTTATGGGTTTTCTAGTTATATGACATTTCCAAGAAAAGCATTTTCCAATTGCTTTAATGATATTGTTAGAGAGTTTGTAAACATAATTAAATTTTATATATTATAGATGCATCTGTTCTAAGCTATAACGCCGAAAATCGGTGTATGTTATATCTGAAAAAGCTAAAAACCATTGTTTGTGGCTGTTGACTTAAGATGGTGAGATTTGCAAAGATTTTTCTTTTCTCGGTATTATTTTCAGCAAGATCCATTTAATTTTAAAAATCCTCTCAAAAATACAAGCTGCGTTTTGGATATATTTTTTTATTAAAGAAAAGGTAAAAAAAATAGTTTTTATTCGGTATATAAGCATCTACTAGTTCCTATTACCTACATGAATAACAGTATTATTTTTAAATAATTTATGCGAGGGCTTCCATATTTACTTTGTCGTATAGTTTGTATGCGCTACCCGTAGCCATTGTGTCAGTGAGATTCTCAGGGCTGAGGAATGTGGGGCGATGGGATTAAGTAAGTAAAGGGGTGAGAAAGGGAAAGTGAAAAGGTAAGGAATACCTGACGATTGAAAATATCTAGTTCCTTTCTGAAAAGGCTGTATAACACATTTACCCATAACTAGCCGGGTTTCAATATCTTCAATCCTATATAAGACACCGCCGATATATAACATATTTTCCTTAAGTACTTTAAGTTTTAAGCATCCATGGAGCGTGTTATTTTGTAAGATAATCTCTAAGCCGATGAATAATTATGCGAAAAATCATGTCCAGTAATTATGTGAAATAATAATCCTCGAGAGAAATAATTACAACGTAGATATGCATTAAATTTTATAAAAAAACAAATTTTCATCTATTTTTTAATATGCTGTAGTTATTTAAAAAAATCACAATGTTTTTAAAATGCTTCATTACCCAGTTTTCAAGAGATTTTTGCTCTATTTTAAATTAATGGTGTTTTATTAAATATTTTTATAACGGTCGCTAGTGCCTATTATTTAAAATCGCTTTTTAATATAAGCACGCTCCTGTTATATTATGTTATTAATCTTTCGAAATTAAATATTTCCCTTTTAACCGGTCTTTAGTAATTTTTTCTTCTTTTTAACGCTTTTTGAAAGCCTTAACATGTTCCATATTTCTTTGTTGTTTTGTTTAATCCAAATAAGTTAATTCCTGTTTAAATGGTCTTTGGTCAAATTTATGTTTAAAATACACCCTGTAACTTTTGTAAACGTCACCGCGGTTTTGACACAAAGAGTAATTCTCACCTCACCTAAATCCGTTTACGTTTTCGTAAAAATAAAACGCTGGTCACACAGAATCAGGGTTTCTAATGCTCAAACAAGTTTCCGAAACTACTAATATGCATTTTCTGAATTGCTATATTTTTAATCTTCATCATCAGAAAATCGTTACTTATAATGGGACTCCAAAAAATCGCAAAAAATCATTACTTATAATGGGACTCCAATAAGAATAGGTATTATAATTTATGTATATTTTTAGATCCTCTGGTGATAAAACATGTTTTTTTTAATAGTTTATCTAAATCGTTCGGATATGAACATTATCGTCGTCGACTGGAGCAACATCTCACAGCTGCCTTACGTCCAGTCGCGTTTACAAATAGTCAGAGTGGCTAAAGAAGTAGCGTTATTCGTCACTCATTTGATAGAAGAGTTCGGCCACTCACCCGAGAATATCCACATGTGGGGGTACAGCCTAGGATGTCACGTGGCAGGATTAAGTGCGAAGAAAATTAATAGGCCGCAGATTGCTACGATTATCGGTGAGTTAAAAGATTACATATTTAAGGAAGAGAGAAAAAAATGACTACTGCTAATGTATTAAGACTTTATTCAATTTATCAGTAATTCCTGTTAAAATAGGATCACAGGTCTAATAAATTAACAGGTTTTCTGATAAACTTTGGAAGGGTTGTTTCACAGAATTTGAACAATTCGACAAATTTCAATGTTGATTTTCAAATTCTTTGAAGCTTCTATTCAAGTTCTATTATTATATCATTACTGGCCAGGGGATTCAAAAACCTGAAATAATTATAAATAAAGAAATTTGAAGAATTGTTCAAAATCTGTGAAACAACCCGTCCGTAGTAAACTATTGATATATTATATGATAATTGCTAATTTATTAAGAATCTTTCAAAATTATTGGTAATTGCGGTTAAAAACTGGATGTTTGGCCTTACAAATGAGTTGATAGGTTTCTTGATAAGCTTTTAGTAAATTACGAATATATTATCATGATGTTGGAGCTCGTGTTCATGAAAATTCAAATATTTTTGAATTTCTTCGTGATCAAGACAAATGCAAGGCGTTAGCTTTTGTTTCTCCAAGTTGGAACGGAATCAATTGTTCGCATCTTAGATTAATTAATTAAGTTTATGGATCGCGTATATGATATCCTTCAATTCTTAGAGCTTAGTTAGTTCACCTACATAAATTTGGAAACCGACTATTTTGCTTAACGAAAGACAGTACCCAAAAACTTATTGACAGCATAACTTTTACCAACTGATACATTGGAGGCCGCGCTAAAAGCAGCGGCTTTTGTCTACCGACTGTCGGAATCATATCTGACCGTGCTCGCAAATAACGTTAACTGATCACGGATTTCGTCAATACCGTAGTGATATATAGTTTTATCGATCTATCGTGGCAGATACCCTGGACTCTTATCTATGTAATGTAGAACTAAGAGTGTGCACAAGTCTATAAAAAAATGTACATAAAACATGTAAAAGTAGTTTGAAATGTGAGCTAAGATGAATGATCGTAGACGTATGAAAAATCCACTGAATCCTTTTGCAATGAAACTAAAAAATGCATTTTTTGAGTACTTCTAAGTTCTCAAAAAGTAAAGTAAGATTTTTCTAATTTCACAGTCATTACAACAGCCATCGTGGACTTATTACTTTTTTGAAATCTCTACTGCACACAAGATATTAATGCCGAACAAAGGCTTTATCTTTTTAGATATTTTCTTAATACAAACAAATGGTGGTAAATTCGTGAGAAAAAAAAAATTTTACACCAAAAATTATAATAAGACAAAATGGTTTAACCTATTATAATACTTACGTAAACCGAAAGAATAAAACAGACAGTTTAGTGAATAATTGAAATTTGTGCAAATGAAAAATTACATTTCATTTTTTTCAGAAAAACATTAATTTATTAACATATATTGCATGCATAAATGTGCTGGAATTATTCTTTATACGATATTCTATATTTTTAATGTGTTATTGCATATATTACACGAAGAAACAATAACAACATACGAGTAGTGATAATCATATATTTTTTTTGTAATAAATTATTGAGTAAAACCTCAAATTTCAATATTTACTTATTGAAGACAATATACGGTCATTGAAAAATATATGGTCACCTCTAGGACTTTAACCCAGGAGCCTTGCCTTGCCGGGGCATCGCTCTATCAACTAAGCTAATGGGACACTATTTCCTTCCATCATATTTAACTGTATCATACTTCGAATAAGAACTTCCAACATTTTCGTTTAAGGATCGCTATTATTGTCTTAAATAATTAAATTTAATCATATTATTATTAGAAAAACACTCTAGAAAAAAGATGACAGTCACCAGCGGGATTGAACTCGGGGCTCTCCACCCTTCTCAGGTGTCTCTACTCTAACCTTTGATTTATTGTGTAAACCTGTTGAAAAATTATTTAAATTTCTTTGATTTTTAGATAATGGCGTATTTCTTTAAAAAATATTATACATTTTTTAAGTTTTATCCGGCAACAACAAACATTCAATAGTGACTATTTAGTAAAAAAATCATTTCATTAAATTATATCCTGCATTTTTACTGTTTTAATAATAATTATTATATTACGATTTTAATACTATATTTTTTCTTCGCTTGTTTCTTTCCCTCATTATACCGAAAAAAAATTTGTACAAAAAAATAATTTACCGATTAATGAGTACATTATTACGGAAAAAGTTGTGGATTTCACGAGGGTTCCCCACGAATCATTAAAATTTTAATATTTTATTCAAAAATAAAGATTTCTTCAAACACAGCTTACTTTTTTTGTACAACATTTTAAATAAAAAAAAATGAAAAAACGGTTAGTTTTAACAACCTTTATTATGTAGGTACAACCATAATGTTTCGTAAACAATGCTTACCTCTTCAAAGTAAGTATGTAAGAAATACTCTCTTATTTTTAAATATTTATTTATTTGAAAATAAGAAGTATCTCCTGTTTGTAGGATTAGAACCTGCCATGCCACTTTTCTCTTTAAACCACCCGAACAAGCGCCTGGCCAGGACGGACGCCACCTACGTTGAGATCATCCACGCTGCCGGAGGCACCATTGGCTTCTTTTCTCCACTAGGCCACGTAGACTTCTACCCCAACGGCGGCAGGCAGCAGCCAGGCTGCGAGACCGAACTTTACGGAGGCTGCTCGCATGCTAAGGCCCCGCGAATCTTCGTAGAAGCTCTGACAGATCCGAAGGACTCGGCAATCAAATGCAGTAATATGAATGAACTGGCAAGAGGTTTCTGCAGCGCTTCAGGGATCTATAGGAGGATGGGAGACTTAACACGGCCAGTTTCGTAAGTATAAACAAACAAGTCGCATTACATGAACGGATATGTATCTCTTCTACTACATTACACTTTAATAGCTACCGGCTTTCTCTTTCGGAAACCTTGTTTGTTAGGTTACTAACAATATGTTAGGAGCTGGTATTCAACTGATTTGGTTGGCTAATAACTTTAATATAACATAGCACTCTCTTTAGGGTGAATTGCCTAATACAAAAAAAAACTTTAATATAAAATGTATTTAAACAGTAAACACCTGAATATAATATTTTATTGGTACAAGTCATTATTTTGATTTAAAAATATTGTTTTCTTTTTTTGTCAAAAATATAAAACAAATTATTTGAATAGTTCAGCTACTCAAATCTGCAGATGTAATGTGTTAGTGCGTTTCAATTAATATATACCTAACCTGTAATATAATATGATTATATTTTTATTTATTTATTTATTATGTGCATATATTTAAAAATGATTACATTTTTTTTTTGGCTTTGCCTGTCTCACTAGGAAATCCTGCGCCAAGACAAACTAGTTTACAAATATTTTATAATATTAAAATAAAGTAAATTTTTCATTAAAGCAAAAATATTTGACAAAAATTTTCAGGTTGGTAGGTAGTGGTAACAATAATAAGATATAGGATTATATTTGGGTAAAGTGACTAATTATTGCACGAACTTTTTCGATGATCCATTGTTTGATCAGGATTTTGTATTTGTTAATATTATTCGATTTTCTTGTTTTTTCAGGTAGGTTATTGTATATTTTAGACATAATGTATTTGAAATTTATTTGACCAAATGTTGTATTTGTTTAACACTCCCGCACCGGACGGGGGGAATACACTTACACTAACGAGAGTTTTATGCTATATCTAAGTTGTTTTTTACACCACATACTCTGTAATTTAGTTAATCCTAAAAAAACTATTTGGTTATCGATCTGCATTTAAAAAATATATATTTTATTTCTAGTTTCTTAGATATTAAATAATTTGTACAAAATTCCGGCAAAATTCCTGTCCCCTGCCCCGCACCTCAGCTTCGTAGCATCGGCTAAAATTCCCCCGTCCCCATCCCCACTATCCGCTCACCACCGAGAACGATCCAGCGAGCTACGAACTGGACCGTAAAAGTTGCATTTTATGGAAAGGGCTAACTCCCGGTCACGTACACTGCACTACTGGTATTTCCTTTTGCGATGCTAAAATGATCACTTGCCGGACAAAGATCGGCCTGTCTAGCTTGCATCCGGTAAATGTTTCATGTTTAGAGACAACATTAAAATTATATCTGTCTCTGTTTCTCACATGGAAAAGAAATCGGTCAGAAAGAGACACATATTTTGTATACATTTTTAAGTAATTTGAAGGAACTTGAATAAAAACAGAGTACTATATGGTTAAAAAGTCTATCGCAAACGTCTGTTAAATTTTATATTGGGTTATAGTTGCTAATTCTCTTAATTTTCGTGGTAAATAATTCTCTGCAAAACCGGACTAGTTTCGCCCTGCTATGGGCATCTTCAGACTGGTAAGTAGTTCATTCACACCTACTTATGAAATGGTGTTTATAAATTAATATCTATTTCAGGATTGTAAAATATTTATTCTGTACTTTTAATATTTATTAGAATTTATGTAATCAGTCGGAATGTATTTATTGTAGTTTCTTACGGCATATTTACCAATGTTTTAAATTAGATCATAAAATTCTATGGTTTTAATTAATTTGTGTGAAAGCCGCACAAGAGCCCCAACAGTCCCATCCAGTAGAACTATGGCATCCCCAATTGGGGTATTTTGTGAGGCTGAAGATAGTGGGGATGGGGAGGGGGAGGATATGGGTAAGACAAAGGTGGAAGTACATGCATATTCACATCTAGTTACCATATAGGCTTAAGTCATTTCAAGCAACGTTTGGATTCTACATGGTGGTCTTTCACTAGGGCGATACTGAAAGCATCTACCGCCCTGCAACTTGATATTATATATTTTTTTCTTTCATAAATATTACAGCATCCGTTGTCGAAGGGTAAGGCTCTAGACTAGTAAACCGGAGGTCGCGGGTTCAAATCCCGGTGTGCGCAAGTAAATTTTAATCTTTGTGATATTTCACAATTTACTGACTAGAATTCATTTAGGTTGTTGCTTGAAATAACTTTGACCTTGTTTGGTGACCAGTACTGAATAGCCAGCTATTTCCCCAACTTCCTCTTCTCCATCTTCTTCCCCTCTCCACTACCTTTAGCCTTACAAAATACCAGTACCGGCTCGTGACTTTTGGGTCTACTATTAATTGTAATATTATCACTCTTTCAAATTTTATTTGATTGATTTGTGTTATTTCACAATTAATTAATTAAAATAATATATAGTCTATTTGCGGCACGTTCTAGAGTGGAAGATACTCAGTATCGCCCTGGTGTAAGACCACCATTCAGAATTGAAACGTTGCTCCAAATGGCTTTAGCCGTGTTTAGTGACTAGATCTGAATAGCCAGGTACTTCCTCACCTTCCTCTTTCCCTTCCCCACTTACCTTCAGCCTCACAACATCCCCCAATTGGAGATGCCATAGTCTCACTGGCTCCAGACGGGAGCAGTTGGGACTCTTGTGAGGTATTCACTATAAAAAATAAATAAAAAAAGTATCGCCCTGGTGTAAGACCACCATTCAGAATTGAAACGTTGCTCCAAATGGCTTTAGCCGTGTTAAGTGACTAGATCTGAATAGCCAGGTACTTCCCCACCTTCCTCTTTCCCTTCCCCACTTACCTTCAGCCTCACAACATCCCCCAATTGGGGATGCCATAGTCTCACTGGCTCCAGACGGGAGCAGTTGGGACTCTTGTGAGGTATTCACTATAAAAAAAATAAAAAAAAACTCTAGTACACCTAAAAGTTCCGAGCCGCCACTCCAACATACCCCATTTGGGAATGCCATAGTCTCACTGGTTCCAGAGGATTGGATAGGAGCAGTTGGGACTGTTGTGGTGTTTTATATAGAAAAATCAAAAACAGGAATATCTGAGGTTACAGTAAAATATAATTTACTCCACGTTTAAGTTCTAAAAATACCTTTTTTTTCACTATATTCGAAAAATTCGTTGTATTTCGAACCCCTCGACATACAAACGAACCCATTATTTATGGTAAGGCAAACACTACGATTTGACCCTAAATGTAAATATACTACATAATATCATAAATTAGGAATTATAACCTTCACTAACATCTAAATATTCCATAATATTCGAAATAACATCCGTACCTAGTTTAGTAGTGGTAGGTTTTTAAAACTTAAAAATATGTATTTATAAATAGATCCATCATTTACGGACCACCCTGTGCAACAAACTAGCTACGCTGTAATCGCCAATCGCCAGTCGACATTCAGAATCGAGGAGTTATGCTCGTTATCGGCCCGCCTTCCCTGTTTTGTATGGAAAAAGGCGCATTATTATCTAAATTCATTAGAATATTAACTACGACTTTATTTATGAAAATATTTTGATAATGACTTCTGAAACACTTCGAATATACTCCCCCCTAATTATTACTAAAACAAATTACACAATATTATGCCATTAACATCCTTTAATAAGCAAAACAAATTGGGGTCTCTAGTGACCCCCCTTCGGATCTTATGTGACTTTTTTCTCTCCGGGACGAAAAGGTTAAGGTGTTTGTATGAGTTCTTTGGTTTTGTGCCTCGTGTTTACAATAATTTGGGTATTTACATAAAGTGGATTTGTTTTATTTTTAAAAAGATGAGTTAAGATAGTTTTTGTGTAAATTTGTTGAATATCTAATACATGGAATTTGTAGAATATATCTGCAGTACTTGTTTCTAAGGGAACTTTAAGAATAACTTACATTATTAATTTTTGTGCCTTCGATAATGAATCTTTTGCTGATAGTGTTGCACCTCCCCGTGCGATTATTCCATACTCAATGATAGATTACATGTTAATAAACCGTCTCATTCACATATTTATATTAAGCTTTTTTGTGGTGTGTTTTCAGTCTATAATATTTATATAAAGTATATCTAATTCTATAATGTATTCAAAAAAAAACCTTCACAATATGTTTATTAATATAAATTTTGTATCTTTTTACAGACCTGAACAATATGGAATATACTGGCTCAAGATTTGAATAGTAAAATTAAAAAAAATAATAACTTTTCTGTTTGTGAAAATAACTTAATTAAACATATGCAAGATTAACATTCCGAAGTTATTCGTTACAATCCTGCCTTCAATCAAAAGAAGTTTAAGTCGGTTTTTTACATTAAAATTCTGACATAAAAACAGTGGCTCTCCTTGGAATTATTCACATCTGAATTTTTTTAATAGAATGTTTAGAACATTTCTCTACCATAACATTTAAAACGCAGACGCATTCTTCAAGAAGAATTCAATGCGAAATACCTGAGATGACGAACGTTATTAAATGAATGCCTTGGAACAAAGTCAGAAGTATTCCCTGTGCTATAAATTACTGAGTTATTTTAAACCACCCTTATTCAAAGTTACTCAGCTGAAAGTGGAAGGTGAAAATTTACCCTTTGAAAATTACCTGGGTACGCACGATTGTGCAGAAATTACCGTTCCTTCCGACACATTCAAATGAAAATAATTTGCCGGCGTGTGACCTGGTTTGTAAAATAAGGTCGGGTGATTCAGTCCTTCGGCTTCCAGCCTACACCAAACTACCAGGTACCTACCAGGGAACTGTTCTGAATCAAGGACCGGTACTAGAGCTATCTAAAATCTTCCAATTTCCTATAAGGGTCCATATTAAGTCATTATGAAAATAATTTTCTATTTGAAATAATAGTACAGATTTCTGTAATAAAAAATAATAAAATAAACATGTTTTATACCGACGCAATTTACAGTAGTAACGCCCCAACTAGACAAATATATATATATACTTTTTACTATATCATAGTAAGAAAAACTATAGTTTGGTAACAGTCACCTTTTTTGTCATCTCTTAACAATAAATATATTTATATATATATCGTTTTTGACATTAGATTATATTATTATTATCATTAGAGATGACAAAAAAGGTGACTGTTACCAAACTATAGTTTTTCTTACTATGTTCGACGAATAACTCATTTCAAAGAAAGTGTGTTTTCTTTATTTTTTTTATAAATAAAGGTTGAGTAGTAATTACTTGCGTTTTTTATTGATAAATTTATTTTTTCGAACTACAGTTTACCATTAAAATAAATTCACAACAATTTTATTGTTCTGAAAATAACGTGAAGGTTTGTTTATAGTTAGTTTTATACACGAAGCAATTTTCCGCACGAAGAAGGGTTCCTTCCTTACTTTTATTAAAAATGAACAATTTCCCGCTACAATCAACTGATTAATTCATCTCCATCCGAACTTTCTTTATCCAAACTTGGTTCGTTTCTTTCAACTCCGCCCGGGAACAAGCAAAAGAAAAGTAAAGTTTTCGAGCGAGTTAACTGAAAAAAGTTCTCCGCGAGTTGCGCACAGTGGCGGTGATAGAGCCTCCGGCGCTACGAGACTAGGAAGTAGGAAGCTACGCTCGGACGCGGTGGAGTTACGGCGTTGCTCTCATTCACGCTGTAGCGGCGTCGCGACGCAGACGCTACGCAGGCGGCAGAGCGCTACGTTTCCGGTTCGGTTATTTCGTTTTTCGCGCGTGAACGATCTTTGGAGAGCGTTAGCTCGAATTCAGATTACATTAACGGGAATTTAATAATCGCCCATTATGATTATTATAATTAATTCTTCATCCCATTAGCATTTAATCCTAATTTAAGTTTATTCATCAGTAGAAAAATCTACCAGAAAAGTTTATTAGTTTTGTTTTGCCGATAAATAGTTGGAACTTTTCAAGAAATGTGCTTTTGTGAAACTTATTGGACTATCAGAGGATTTAAAACACTCGATACTGTTACCACACAATTGTAAAGGTAAATAATGCATAGTAGTTTGATAATTAAAAACATTTTTTTTTGATTACTTGTTTTCTATTGATAGAAAACAAGTAATCATACTGAGAAAAAATAAATTAGTTTGTTCTCATCTCTCCCTCAAACTTTTTGAAACAAAACTTATCAAAAACATTTTTAATTTTTTCTGATCAAAAAGGTCATTTATATTTTCATTTGTTAATTTCGGTTGGAATTGGTTTATTGCCGGTTAACTGATTTTAATTTAAAAGTTTATTGATGCCATAACCATTAAAAAACACGAATTTAATAATTATTACGGATTAGAACTTAATTTAATTTTATAAATGAATTGAGAAAGGTCAATTTCATCTTTCAAAAGTGTTATAAAAAATACTAAATTTTTTCAAAACTCTTTGAGTCGTAAGAAACCATAATGAGGATTAGCAAAAGTGCTTAATTCTTCCCTTTATCCTACAACCTTAGTGAATAGTTTAGTTAATTATTTTAAATGTTGTTAGGTGTGTTTGAAAAATTACACTTAATCTAACACTTCCGTTGCCTTGATAGTATTTAATTTTACATTCTAATTATTTAATCATTTTATTTGAACTTAACAGAAATAATATTTTTATTGTTATTTGTTACAATGTTATTATTCTCTTTACAATGTAAATAAAAGGAATCAAAAAAATACACCTAATTTTTTATTAATACACCTTTTTGTGCCTGTCCACATAAAACCGTAAACCTTTGAGATAAAATTATTATTACCAATGCACAAATGAAAATATTTAAAATATAAGGATTGTTGAAAATTTTACATATTCTTTATAATAAAAACAATGCATTAACCCTTCAGTACTGTCATCACTTTTGTTCAGTTTGGAATGTTTTCTATGTATTTCAAATGCGCTATATATGTACATTTTATTTTTTAATTTTAATTTAAATTTTTTTAAAACAAATACTGTTTCAGAAACTAAATAAATTTATCTTTCCGGCTCATTTAAAATAAACAAAAGTATTTCTAAATGAAATTTTTTTTAATATCAAACGTGAAAATGTTGTAAAAAACGTTAACCTCATTTTTACTTAATTTTTACTCCAACGTAGAAAAATTGAGAGAACTTGATATTTCAAAAACACATTCGTTTTGTTTGGGGAATTCGTAAGAAAATTGTACCTTCATTTTATCTCGTTCATATAATAAAAAATAACAAACATTTTTTAAATTTAAACCAAATGTTAAATTTAAACGAAATAAGAACTATGCATGCTGGCTATTTTTATTTTATAAATGAATTCCAGTACAAATATTTGAGGCAAACTGCAAATAATTATCATTTCTCGTTCTAAGGTAAAAAATAAATATTTTTGCAGGATAGAAAAAAAGATAAAAATACTTTCATAAAATATGAACGTCCGGTCATATATGACCCTAAAACGCTGAAGAGGTAAACGATGTAGAGGGAAACGAATCAATAGTCTCTCGAACCATAAGCCTTATGTTTATGTCGATAGTCAACGTAGATCATAAAATTTAGAAATTATATATATTTATATACATAATAAATAGTACTACCAATTCTAAAAGGTATTTGGTAGTTGATACTAGAGTTGAGTCTTGTATTACAAACAAAAAATAGGTACTAGAACCTACAAAAGTCATATATCTTTGGCTCTCATTGAAAACCAATTTGAACATTTAAATGCATGTATTAAAACAAAAAAAAAACAAAACACATACCTATTATTGTACTTCAATCTAATTTTGAGTAACATGACGCTCTAGCATGGCAACTTCTGCTAATTGATAACATTTAACTCAGTGCCTTTTGATTTGTATTCAAATTAACTCAAATAACCTACAGACTAACTTTCTAACATAAATAATTATTCAACTGATAGTCTTACCTACTGTGTGACCTACGTATATCTGTTATATATAATTATTCAACTGATAGTCTTACCTACTGTGTGACCTACGTATATCTGTTATAAATGTTTTTAGATAGCTGCTTTCCCAAATACAATAACATTTATATTAGATGTTCCAAACATTAGTAACTTTTTATGGAAAATTGGTACTTTAAAATTACTTTTGCTCCAATATTGTCTAATGGCGCGTACTATGACAGTTGCAACATAATTAAGAACGATTTTATGAAATATCGTTTGCAAACCGTGTTTTTTTTTCAAAATAAACTAGGTAAAATACCACGTTCTATTCATATCATAAGAGACGTCACACAAGAACAAATTATTTATGTAGGGAACTAAAGTTTTAAATCCTTTATTTCTCAAAAGAAACTAATTACGCGGCCTAAGAGGCGCCACACAATAAAAACTGCTTTTGGCACAAGAACTTAAGAGTATAAAAAACCTCCTTGATTATCCGAAGGCTTTCTTTCTCTAGGGGCGGAAGCGGCATTGTTTGCAGCACTAGAAGAATGTGTTAGCGTCCGGTGAACAAAATTAGTTGTCAACGTCACCGTCAGATGGCGACGCCAGCGGCACTTCCGGTGGCTGTGCTGCTGTTTGTCTACGGTAAGTACCTCCTTCCGGTACCTTATTAAATTCCTATCCAAAAAGACATTTAGCGCAAATAGTGTAGTTGCGAACTGCCTTTGACATATCTGTAATTTATTTTGAAGGTTTTGGAAACGTCTTCATCTTTTATGTAACATTGTTCAAACAGTCTTACTCCTAAAAGTTCATTATTTAAAAAAAGATGTGATTAGTTTAACCTTTACCAAATTCATTTGATTTTCTATTTGCACCACAATATAAAAATGTGTAATGGGACGATGTATAAAAAAATGATTTGTTACCTACATATTTATATACTGGGTGTTAAGGGACACACTTGATTCCTGATATTATTTAAGTAAAAAAAAATATAAAATAAATTTTGGTCTCCGGCGACTTTAATTGTTTTCCAATAATAGATATTTAAAATATATATATATATAATATTTCGTATGTCGTGAGTGAGTGTCGTGTATGCCGCTGAGTAGCCGCCCAATTCCTCACACCAACCCTTACTTCCAATACCTTCTCATATTTTTATGTTTTAAGTTGAAAAAAAAAAGTTATAAATGTGATCGGAGATCAAAATTTCATTAACATTTTATACTCCAGATAACATCAGAAATCACAGGTCAATAAGTCAACTACGTCCTTTAAAATACTAAGCATATTGGAAATTGATTTACGCACTTGAAAAACAAAATCCTTTTAACCGTACCCTGAACAGTGATCCATTCATTCTCTCTTGTACCCGCAAAAAAAACATGACTAAGCATTTCGGCAGTAAAGAACAACTAAGAACATGAAGGCGAATGCAAGTTTGTTTTCTTAGAATCTGTTCAAAGTAAGGGTTACTAACTTATCCAACGGTCCAATATACAAAAAGGATTTCCCATGAAACGGGTCTGATTGTTTCAATATCCTTTGTTACTTTATTTTCACCGATTTCCTATATTTATCTTCGTTCAGCATTGGACAAGATCAGTGACAAAAGACGTATGGAGGATGCGTTGCCATATAAATATCTGAAAACACAAGGTGCTCCAACAAAAATGGATTATATTGTTTAAAAAAAGTGTCATGATGGTTAAGCGCTTAAAATAGTTGCTCTATGTCCCCATTGAACTATAGCGGCTTAAAAAATAAGACGATACCATTACGATATTTTTAAATCAAATTTAGGATGAACATTGATATAAAATGTTTTAAAATCTCCGTTAACATAGTAAAAAATCAACAATCAAACACTATACCAAAAATAGAGTTTGGGTTAGAATAATTTCAGGTTTTTCAGTGTTCTAGTATCCTTTATATTAATAAAATAGTTAATTATCCTTAATTAGTCTATTAGGTTACCCACAGATGGCGTTAGCTGTCGAGAATAATAGTTAAATAAATAAGGTGAGAAACTCAAGGTCCGGGTCCAGATAATTCCGACCTCTTGCTTATTATAAATGCCATTGTCAATCTATCACAATAAATGTCGAAGTTTTTTGTTGAAGCCGGAGTTTTATTGATTATGATAGTATGTGAGAAAACCCGGAGATACAATATGTGTTGATATTTTTTAAATACCGATGTTTTAAAAGATTGAGAAACCTTTTACCAGCATCGATCAAACAAAACAAATGAAAGGCAGAAACTAAACTCGTTTAAAATAAGAACAGTGTAAAATGTTAGTCATAACATTTCTGCAATCTTTACAGTTCAGAAAGTTAAGGATAGGGACAGGATCAACAGACCGGAAGTTGATACAGACTACCCTAAGGTGTATTTACGTCATAATGATACCAATGAGTTTGGAATATACCGCCCGGGATAATACAGCAAATTTGAAAGCTGGCATTTTGCCCGCTAGGAGTCAACTGCGAACCATAGTTGAATGAAGTATTTCCCCACCAACTTAGGGCCCATTCTGCACTTTAGGCACTTGCTCTGAAAAGGGGGGTGTTATGGACTACAAAACTTTTTTGCACCTATCATAAAAGGCTATATCTTTATGCTGCTACATTTTTGCAATAAATCTTTTACGCTTGTTTAATATTCTACTAAGGCCAGTCAATGTGATATAATTTAACCTTTTTTATTCATTAACGTAGTTTATATGCAGAGATACACACATCATTAAAAACAACCTTAATTCATAGAAAGTACCATAATTAGAGTATTTTATTTTATTTTTAAAAAAAATTCCTTACCTTACAAACCTATTGTTTTTTTTTTAGTACATATTACTTATTTTTTTTTAAATTTTCAATACTACGTCGCGTCGTTTCATATTATTCTTTAATTGAATATTATTAAACTGTAAAATAGTGACTTCAGCACGGGTAAAACCCAGAGAAGCCCACATAAATGAATTTAGCAGTATTTGGTAACCAGATCTCAATAGCCGGGTACTTCTCCACTTTTCTCTTTTCAATCTCCTTCCCCTCCCCAGTACCTTCAGCCTCCCAAGTTCGAAACAGTTTGTGTATATAAATACCAAACAAGATTTTTTATGTAATGTTATTGAATGGAATTATGGTTATCAAAAAGATAATGCATTGCCTTTAAAATACATTTAAAAAAACCTTACTGATAACTTCAATAGTTGTAAAACAAATAGTTATTTTATATTTATTGCACTTTATCACTATTGACCACTTTGTGCAATATTGGGGTGACTAATTGGTAGAATGTTTGTCTTGAATTTTTTGTTTTTTTTTGGTTTTTTTGGTTTTTTGGTTATTTTGTTAAATCAGTTTTACTTTACTTTTTAACTGTTTGATGAATCATATTGAGTCTTGGATAAATACCATTGATACAAAAATTTACTTGCCGTAACATCCGACCAGCTGTAACATCTGACCTGATGTAACTTTTAACATTTTTAATTTTATTTTTTTTAATATTTTTCAATCATGTTTTTTAAATTGTGATTCAGTAAACACTGATTTTTTTATTTTTTCAATTTTATTTTCTAATCTTCTACAAAGATAATGTATGTATATGAGTAAAATTTTAACTGTTAATAAACACAAGTATACCCACGAACTGGTGATGGCTATGTGGGATTTTTTTGGTTAATCTGCTAAATGTATTATTCTTTACTTTTTAACTGTTTATAAATAAAAAAGTGTTTCCTTTATTGTAAAATTATACCGATGTATTTACCAGAAAAATTATTAATAAAAAAAAATAAAAAAATTCGCATAAAGGTATAAGACCAAAGAATTAATCATGACATCCAAAAATACCACCATCACATGTAGTGGGGAATAACTGAGCAGAATAGATTCCTTTCATCGTTGAATGAAACAAGAGTCCCATCTGATCTCAGCTGGTAACCGGGCAACTCAATATAGTGGCAATTCGAGATACCTTTTAAAAGTGTTATATAATTCATAAAAAGTTACGAAAAAACTAGGTTAAATATGTTATGATGGGTTGGTTCATAGGGCAATTTTTTTTCATCGCTTTTAATGAATTTATATTCGAGGCCGCAAAATAATAGATAAAACAATTTCATCTGGTATTTATCATTGTTAAATTCTTTTCTATGAAACAATTTTTTTTATCGAGTTATAGCGGCAAATGTATAGAATATGCTCTAAATGTTTTTTTTTTATAATTCGCATTTTCTTTAATTGCATATTTAAGAAAATACTTTATTTCAAGCTGTTAACACAACTCCTCACAACTGTCAGGAGCTAATGGGATTACGGCATCCCCAATTTTTGAGTTATGCTGCAACACTAAATGAAGTGAGGATGGGAAGAAAATGTAAAGAGGAAGGTTGCAATGTTTCCAAAAAGGGTTAAAGGCATTTATAGCAACACAAAGTGCAACGTTTTGATTGTGAATGGTGGGCTTGTAATCAGTAGCGGCTCGTGCCTTTTGTGTTAATTGTGCTAATATTATACAAAGAATGGCATTTCTGAAGTTTTTGTATCAATAATGTCATTTTTGTAATAATAGCACACTAGTAACCCAAAAGTCACGAGCCGCCACTGCTTTTAATGGCAATTATTCAAACGTTTGACAAAAATATCACCATGCACCTAATTTTTTTTGTAACGCAAATAAATTATAATTAAAATTAAAATCTCTTTCACGTTATTAGAGTAATTTATTAATTACTTTAATGTCTTTGGTGCTGCATCATAAGGTTGTTTCTTCGTCGACCAGTAATGGTATTCTATATCAATTGTACTCAATTACAAAGATATATTTTGGAGCTAGTTTATAAGATTCGATGCATGCATAAACTTTACACCGAAAACACGGAGAGAGCGAGCACTTTCACGTGATAAGTAATAGTGGGGTAACTTGGTTACTTAGCACCTTATGGCCACTAAAGTTTCCAGTACACAAATTTGCATTTATATTGTATGCAGCTTTTGAGAGGTCCAGTGACAGGGGATCTACAAAGCATGTAACGAGGTGTTCTCTCCTGAATTTGAGACCTGATATTGCAGGTAAGGTCCCACATAAAGGAATTTAAAAAAATATAAACTGTTGGAGGATATGTTTAAATATATACAGGTTTTAATACCAGAGAGAAAAGTGTTCAAGCCACATCATAATCAAGTAAAGCTTTATAGAGCGAAAAAAAATTTATAGAGCGTATTAGTGGTTAAATTATCATAAATAAAAAAGTTGTCCAAGTTGTGGAGATTTTCAATTGAAGTGATGTTTCAATTTTATTTAAAATATTAATTCATTTAACGCTGAAGAAACGGAACGGCAAAAAGAGAGATCATTATTACAAGTGGAATTTTATCTTGGCGAAAAATCTAATTATTTTGGTTTATCGAAGTAATAGCACTTACCAATAGTTTTACGGGGACGAATTGGTTTAGTTTACCATGAAAAAAGGATAAGAAGATTTCAGAGAAAATCTGAAAAGGTTGAAATAAAATCAGAATAAAAATATAAAATTATATGTTACTACCTGTGTAATTTAATTTTAAAATGTGATATTAAATAATAAAAGTTTTTTTTAATTTGTGATATTCTTTGGAAAAAAATGCTGGAATTAATATAACCAGTAATTCTTCATTTACTCCATTTTTAAGCAGAAATTTTGAAAGAGAATACAATATTATTTTCTGTCAGACCACAATAAACAATATTTCCTTCGTGTTCCGTAAGCCATCAAAGCTTGACGGAAATGAAACTTTTAAGAAAAGAATGAAAATAAGCACACGATTTTCCCCTTTATAAGCCGCCTCTTATTAAAAAGAGGGTGGAACTGGAGAATTAAAATATCGGAACTAATTTTCTGCACTTAAGAAATATTTGTTTGTATTAATGTACCTATTCAAAGAAAATGTATTCACAAAACTGATAAACGTAAAAATTTAGGAGTATTTTTTTAAGAAGATGTAAAAGTTATCTAATTATATTTCTTAACTTATTTCAAGTAAGCGCTTATAAGCATAACAAAAGTGGGATTGTTATTACGTCGTGGGTAGATACTTCGTGGTAGGGAGAGTTTATTTATACAAGTAGGATTGTTATTACGCTGTGGGTAGGTACTTCGTGGTAGGGAGAGTTTATTTATAAAAGCAGGATTGTTCTTACGTTGTGGGTAGGTACTTCGTAGTAGGGAGAATTTATTTATAAACGTAGGATTGTTATTACGTTGTGGGTAGGTACTTCGTGGTGTGGAGAGTTTATTTATAAAAGTAGAATTGTTATTACGTTGTGAGTAGGGAGAGTTTATTTATAAAAGTAGGATTGTTTTACGTGATAGAGGTTAAGAATGGTCAAGGCTGACATTTGAGGGAGTCCCGTGTCCCAATATGGATGCCAGAATGCTTTTGAATACGAATGAGCAAAGTTAGTTTATCATTAGCGCACAATGCCATTATTTCCTGACTTATCCTTTTTATGTGAATCACGCACAAGAATCTCAACTGTTCCCCACTAATCGGTGCCAGTGGGACAATGGCATCGCGAATATTGGGGTATTTTGTGAGACTGGGGGGAGTAGGGAGTAGAAGACAATGGGGAAAAGGGAGGCGAGATAGTAAAGGAAGTACTTACCTATCCAATTAGATATGGTCACCAAACTTTAGCCGTGTATTTCAATCATCGTTTCAATTCTGAATGGTGGTCTTTGACCAGGCTACTCTAGTACAATCTACACACTTGAATCTAGGGATAAAAATTCTTCAATAATATGTTGGTTCTTATACTTTGTACCGTCTGAAATTGAAGCAAAAATTTTACTATAATAATAATGAATTTGCTAGTTTTATATACGCCAACATATTACCGAGAAAAAGTTTGCCTGAAAAGTCCGAAGTTGACTAAGATGGTAATTTAAATGAGTGATGAGCCCAAATACTTTCTCGCTCACACCTAATACCTACGGCGTCTTTGTCTACAAACGGAGGACATCTTTGGATATTTAAATCATTAAATTTTAGTTTAAGTCATAAATCATCTAATCAGTGGCCGGCTCTCTGATACCTACCGAATTGTGCACCATGGACGGCCTATAACAGCGAGTGCATGGCCTTGAGCCAAGTAAAGATCATGAGCCGGTCGTACGCTCAAGACCTGAAACTGGCAGCGAGATGTGTCGTTCCTTTCAGCGAGGTCTTAAAGAAATCCTAGGCTGAAAACCTAATACTGATAGTGAGATGTATCGTCCCTTTCAGTAAGGTTAGGTGAGGGCGTAGAGGATTTTTTTATATTTCGTATCTTGTTCGGAGATAGCGCTCCGTGTCGGTTTTCCCGCAGTTTTTATGTTTGACCGTTAATTGTATATTATTTTGTTACTTTTACTCCTGAATAAAATTCTTTGATTTCGAATTCGCGTATAAATTAAGTATATCAAATCCTGTTTTAAATTGGCGCTCAAAGTGGGGCTATGATAAAAACTGTTAAATGTACATAATTTTGGCTTTCATCGCAAAAAGCGTTTTATACAGATTTTCATATTTTTTTATTTAGATTGTTTTGAGAAATTTTAAAAGATAATGGGTATTATTTGGGCCCTCTATGGCTGATATTTCTGAAAGTAATTGTTAAAATAAAAAAATGTTTAATTTAATAATTTGTTTGGTGTATCAAAATATAGTGTGTCTGCTAAAAGTTTCGGTATTGTTCGTAGATTTCCAAATTAGATTACTGTTTTCAATTTTCGGGATTTCAAAGATTTCCATTGAACCATTAACGCAAAAAAATCTACCGGTTAATTTAAATTCAGTCGAAGAAATACAAATAGTTCACCTGTATTGGATGTTATTAAACATACTAATTTCGGTTGTCGGTGCATCGGTAAAAATTGACAATATTTTGAAGGGATGATGCTTGGTTAAAATTTAAACAAATACATGGTTATACCCAACCTCCACCAGTTCTCACGAACATAGTTTTTTTTAGATGGGTATCTTAATTTAATTTAATTATAAAAAAAGGTTGTCCGATAATTTCTTTAGTGAGATTCGAAATGAAAGTTTTAATTGAAGGCCTCTGTGGTCGAAGAATAAGACTCTCGACTATGAAGCTGAAGGTCGCGGTTTCAAATCCGGTCGTGAGCAAGTAAATTTTATTTGATAAGTTTGTATTATTTCACAATTTATTCATTTAAAATAATATAAAGTATACTTGCGGCACGTTCCAGAGATGAAGATACTCTCAGTCTCGCCCTGGTATAAGACCACCATTAAGAATTTAAACGCTGCTTGAAATGGTTTTAGCCTTGTTTGGAGTATCCAGGTACTTCCTCCTCTTCTTCTCCCCCATCTCCTTCTCTCCCCACTACCTTCAGCCTCACAACATACCCCAATTAGGGCTGCCATAGTCTCACTCTCTCCAGACGGTTAGGAGCAGTTTGGACTCGTGTGCGGTATTTACGTTTAAAAAAACAAATTTGCATTAAAATATGTCTTAATATAATATGAAAAAACTAAAAGAATTGCAGTGAATTTAATCAATAAAATAATATAATATGCAAAATACAAATGGCCGTTATTAGGGTGGGCGGGTTAGTGCAGCCTTCTGTAAACAGGGAGGGTACGGTCGACGCGAAAGTTTCGGCGGCGCGGGTCAAAGGTCCGAGAATGCAAATGTACGCGGCCTCACGCCTGATAGCCGCTGCCCCCGGTGTACGATTGATAGGAATGTTTGCAAAGTTCGGCGAGGCGAGAGGGTGTTTAGAGGGGCGCTCAAAAAGCCAGCGGATTAAATGTACGTATATTATGGATGGAAACTTTACCGGGAGTTTTTTGGTTATGGCGAATGTAAGCAAAGGATGAACAAAATAATGTTTGTTTTGTTTTTGGACGTCTCCAAATTGATCGACGGAAAGCATCAAATAGTTATATGCAGCAGAGTGATAACTCTTAGCTTAAAATTAAAAACAAAAAAAACGTAATGAAATTTCCATTATGCCAAAGCTATATACAGTTTGTCCGGGGGTAAAGTGTTCAAACTTCGGGAGATGATTCTACATGATGATAGAAGTAAAAAGATAAATAACTTTTTTCGAAATCCATCATTTTTTTCATCATACAAAATACTTTTTCATACAAGAATATTTATTATTCCATACAAACAATTCAACGTTTTTTACCTGAAAATTACCTTAAAACGTTGGAATTTCTAAAAAATTTAAAGTTTTTTTTACTTGTATTACCAATCAGTTAGTGCACTTTACCCCCGGACATCCTGTATATACTAACCGTCTTACTAATTAGATTCTTACACGCCAGTTCAACATTGGTGTGGTAAAGCCGCCCTTGAGCATGGTTTTAGACCGTTTTAACCAAACAAATGCCAAGGTAATAAGTTTTTAATAAGGTAAATAAATTTTTCACTGTCGTGACCTTAGTACTCCGCATTTTTTATTAAGGCTGTTAATAAAATATGATACTCAATAAAACATTTTTACTAGTGAAATGATGTCAACTAGGTGGGCAATTATTTGATTGGTTTGAAAACTAGCGATTCTTTCCATAATGATTATTATCATATTTTATTTATATTATTTTGGTTGATAATTAAACCATTAAATAAACCTTTGACATTACAATGAGAATTTATCACAAAGCTCACACAACATGGTGTGATAAATCAAAATGGTTTGTTTATATTTTAATCCGTTCATGATTTAAATCATCAGGCAGCGTTTTACATATTAATAGTGCATTGTCGCAATGTCATCTGTGACACGTTGAATTGGAAATTACACGAAATGGTCTAATTAGATTAACCAAACATCCGCGACTGTTTGTACCCCAAACACATACATAGTTTGTTAATTAATGAGCATTTTCCCGCTGACCTATTTCGCTGACGCCCGGGTCTATCCCTGCGCCCGGGACGCCACTGGAAATCCAACAATGGGCAAAAATCAAGTATGGACATTCTGAAGCAAATTATTCTTTGGTTAGGGAATGGCTTCTGATTTATAATTTTAATACTTACAATCACACAATCATCCTTTCTTAGAACCTAAACCACGATCCTCTTTAACGAGTAGAAAAATCAGAGACCTCTGAGTTACTTGACTTTAAATTACTATTTACAGATCATATTGAACACATCTCAGAAAAAGCCTACAAACAAATGGGCTTCATTTTATGAATAATAAAACCATTCATAAACAGAACGTCAAAAATGTGTTTTCGTTTGTAAAGAGCAATACGGTCAAAGTTAACTTTTAAAACGATGCGACAGGTGTTGAAAAGTATGTTTGAATATTTTCAATTTGGAATACAAGTTTGGTATTGAAGATTCCAAATGACAGAAGCAAATACAAGATGAGATCTTACATATGATATATGGTACTTGATTTTGTCACTGAACATTTTTGGACAGTGTGAAAAAAACGCCAAAAGCGGATACGCAGACATTTTCTATTAAGGCGATGCCATACGTAGTAATGCAAAATCATGTGTTTTTGGTTTGAAAATTTGTTCGCCTAGAAATGTTTCAGATGCTTTAATTAAATACTGCGAGTAGAATACATCTAGGCCTTTGAAATAATACAGTATTTTTTATATAAGTTTTTTTATAAGCACAGAAAAAAATAATGTATTGGCCTATTAAAACTACTTTAAGGTTCCAAATCTCCTACTTACGAACCTATTTTCGGTCATGATTTTATTTTATAATGTGGAAAATTAAGTTATTTATAAAATAATCTTAAAAAAATTAAATACTTATGCCTGAACATGCACAAAATAAAATAAAAGGCACTTTTTGGCCATGTTTTTTTCTTGCATAAATCAAAACAATTTAAACCTTATCGCCATCTACGTAAGGGTTGTTATTGATAGTGGCTCAATTTTAAAAATTGCACGACGTAGTGCATCGCCTTAAGTGAATATTTGTAATCTACAAAGTATGTTTCGTCACGTCATTGTTTTTAAGCGCATATTAGTAGGTACCCTTTAATGGTGTAAACAAACGAAACGAAAGTGATGAAACAAAAACTTTATTAACTTGGTTAAGTAGGTTAGGTACAAATTTATTTTTTCACCGTTTCTAATGACTTTATATCACTTTTAAAAATTGTGTTGAATTGTCACTGTGTTGAGTTATCATGAAATCCCCTTTGATATATAGTGATAAGTGATTCCCACATGATGCCCTTTGTAATAACGCTCAAATATACCATTCAAATTTATTTTAAGTTTTTAGACGTAGGTTCTTTAGGTAGTGACCAGGTAGTTTTACTGTACATGCGCGTCCTTCCTGTATACCACTGATGTCATTCAGCCATTTTACATGTACAGACCTAGGCACTTTATTATAATTTCCAAACTGAAATATTAAACCACTTTAGATTCAGATTTGTTTGGTGGTCGAAATAATAAGGTCCAGTAGTACCAATAGAATATACAGGGTTTTCCAATAAGAGGTGTTATTTTGAATAGCCCGCTATTTCGGTAAATGTTACTTTTGAAGCTGTCATTTTTTTATATTTGACAAGTAGAAACTACGCCATTAATAAAAATCGAACGATAAACGCTTCAACAACGTATTTAAATTATTAAAATTCACTTGAGTGAATCAAATGCAAATCATCTTGAGTGATGAGCCCCATTTTCACCTCTGTGGCTTCGTCAACAATAACTCGGAAAACCCAAGAGTTATGGTTGAAAAGCCTCTTTATCCTCAATGTGTGACTGTTTGGTGCGGTTTATGGTCCGGCGGAGTCATTGGACCTTACTTTTTCGAAAATGAGGCTGTAGCAACAGTTGCTCACAGTTACGGTGAACGGATTGCGCTATCGAGAGATGATTAATGAATAATAATATTTTTTTATGGCCGTTTTTGGATTGTATTGATCTGGACAACGTTTACTTTAAAAAAAAGGGTGCTACGTGACACACAAGCAACGAAACCATTGATATTTTACGATTGAATATCAAAATAACACCTCTTATTGGAAAACCTTGTATTTTGAGAGAAACGCCTTTAATTTGGAGTAAAGTCTTCCATGAGCAATTTCCGAACGCTTAATGTGATTTTTTCTTAATACAATTTTTAAATGAAGGTTGATTTAAAATACAAAGTCGTTTCCAAAACAGTTTCCCGGTGTAATTTACATTAAATTGAATTTTACGAGTAACAAAGGGAAGTTACAATATAAAGGGGCTTTTCGCTGAGTGCTTTAATGCGACGTAAATTAAAAGAAAATACTCTAAAAGACTTAAAATACATAATAAAAGTTGAACAAATTTATTGATTTTGCTGACAGAAAACTCTTGGCAGATTATTCTGTAACTAGTATAAATAAGAAGAGTGATTCTGTTTATTGAAAAACGAAACATGCTTAGAAAACGTAAAATATATCTATTTTGATTTTTGTTTATAGATGGTCCAAAAGTCTTACAGGTTTTAGTAAAAAATTTTCGCTCTAGGGTGCAAATTTTTTAAGAAACACCTGAAAAAACCGAATAGTTAAGGTCAGAATATTTTCAATACTAAGATCCTATGTCCCTTCTGGGGGATGTATTATTTTGATGAAAATGAAAAGATATTTGGAATCAATAAATTCGGAATCATGAAACAAAAAATATAGAAAGACAAGAGAGGCTCGATCAAATGATAAGCACTGCAATCATGAAGAGTTTTATGAATGTTTTTTTTTTCGAATTTAATCACTACCTTCAGAAGAAACTTATACTTATCTGATGATCTCCTAACATAAACCACTTTATAATTAATATTACATCATGTACTTATGCAAGTTTGAATAGTATAAAATAAATTTGCTATCCGCGTCTTTCTGTTTATGCGCTTAGTTCTTCTTTATTACGCAATGGATTTTGATAGGGTTTTCGCTATCATTTAGAAATTTGCTTCCGGAAGATTTATTTAAATAAAACATGCATATTATATTTATCGAAAGTAGAGTTTTAGAAAGTAAAAGTTGATGTTTTGTAATCAAGTCGTAAATAAAATATTTTCGGGCGCTTACATTGCTAACGTTGGATAAACCTTATGAGATGCAGCAATATAATATATTACGGAATTGTATATCTTAAAAAAGGCCTGTAGAAAAGTTTGCGATGGTATGTCTATCTCCCAAGAATAATTCCCAGTAACGCCGGGTACACGTCAGCTTGTTAACAATAAAATATATGTATTTATTCACTAATATTTTTAAAATAAAATTATAACACTTTGTTTAAAAACCACCAATTATTGTAAATTTTACCAAGACCGACCGGTTTTGCTTGAAACAAGCATCTTCAGGGTTCAAAATTGAACTTTAAATTTTAATTTTTAACCCTTATGATGCTTGTTCCAAGCGAAACCGGTCGGTCAATTAAATTAACAATAATTCGTGGTTTTTAAACAAAGCGTTTTATTTTGATTTAATAATAGGTCAAACCACAAAGTGACTGCTTTTTACCAAAAAATATTGATATTTAATTTTGGACTACTTTGTTTTATGTACTTAATTGTAATTTGCACTTTTCGTTGCTCACAGAGTATTATAATGCATATTGTGCTCACCTGTTATTGGCGTCATCTCTATAACCATGTTGAAAATTTATTTCATAACCTAATAATGTTGTGTTGTGTTTTTGAAATATAAAGAAAATATTATTTTTTAATACTTTTTGAATAGCTGGAAAATTTATCTATTTTCCAACATATTTACCATTTTGGTCGATGCTTCTTTGTAAGCGCTGTGACAATTTGTGTATATCCACAACACCAACTTGCCGCCATGTCACAGGGAAGCTTCAAACTTCATATTCATTCATATTTCATCTGGTTGTCATTACCGAAGCGCGTTTTTTGTTCCAAGGAGCCATCTTGAGCACACTTTCCGATATTTTTGATATTATCGGACGAATTCAAACCCACCATGTTGACACTACCATTAAACTGCTGTTCAGCCTTTATCAGCTTGACATCAGTGACCGATAGTTCAAACTGGAAATAAATGTGAATACAATAATAATCTCTGAATTATACAACTTTTTCGGATACTTTTATGTCCCCCAGGGAGGACGGTGGTCCGAAGGGGTTATGAACGTAGATCACCAAACATTAACTAATTTAAAAAGGGGTGATATTCCAAATGAAGTGGCCGTATAAGAAAAAAATGGGAAACAGCAAGTTTAACAGCAAAATTTTATTTAAATTTTCAGCGATATTTTAGATAGAAATTTAGATTGAAACTATAGATACCTTCGCTTTTTCTTCATTTTGACAAAATTCACATCATATAAATAAATTGGAAGCATATGTAATTTATTTCCCTGGAGTATCAATAAAGGATAAATGAATCTAACGAAAAATGTAATTTTCTTCAATAATTCACAGTAACGATGCAATTTAGATTTTTTAAGAGTTTTCATAATATGCGTGCACAAAGCCTACCAAAGTCAATTTTCTTGAATGGAAAAAGCATCCCAAAAGAACACAATTGCTATTAAGTTTGGAATTTATGATCGTGATTAATAGAAGCATCAACAGTTCAGGACTGAAAAATGGATAAAGTTGTAAAAAGCTCGAGACCTGATGTAGAAAGTTCACCCGCGCCAGAGTACCTATTAACAGACTCACAACTCACATCAAGACATCATTAAAATTCCATTACTAAAAACAAATGACTTTCAACTTTCGTATTTTTAATCATCGTGGAATTTTCTTTTGCGAAAAACTTTGTTGTTTATTCAAACAGATTTCACATTCGTGCAACTAATTCGTTGGGAGGTAGTTTATTCCTTGAAATTTTGGGTTCGTGATTTGTAACATCAAAGAAATATTTTTTTTGTTTCTTAAATATTTGGATTTTTTTATTGTAGCATGATAAACTAACAAACTGTTATTCTGCTTTGATGTAGGAACCTAGTTAAAATATGTCAACAATAAAATAGGTACATACAATATCAATTTATAATTTCTTTTTAATTAAATAAATTGTCATAATAATACCGTCGGTTCACAGACATAAAATCTACAACGGGTGAAAAAAAATTATACCACCCGAGAGATCAAACTAGTGGGACTATAGCATACCCTAATTGTGGTGTGTTGTGAGGTTGAAGTAAACGGGGCGAGGAAGGAGACAGGGAAGAGGAAGGTTGTGAAGTAGGTACTTGGTTAAGTCATTCAGGTAATTGCTCGTTTTTTACACAATTTGATCATCGGGGCGATTCCGAGAGTACATGGAAAAAATAAGTGTTGATAATTTATTAAAAATCTCTTCAAATTATTAAGTCGGTAAAAACCGGATAACAGGCCGTTTTCTGATAGACTTTTAATAAATCCCCAATATATCGGAACAACTGCATTTGTCTTGACAATATCATGAGTTTACTGCCAAAAATTGTTTTGGAGCAAACTCAATTTTAATGTTTTAACCTCATTATGAAATCAGGGTTAAGGGAAATAATGTTAATGTTAACATTTAAAATTCTCTTTAGTTTTGTTTATTAAACAAACATGCATATTTGAAGTGTTTTTATGATCTTTTTCTTGTTTATTAATTATTAAAAAATTAAATTAAAAAAAAATGAAACAGCTAATAGCCTACATACCGACAAAAGAGGGGCCCAAACTTATTCCAGCCAGAGATTATATAGGTACCTAAACATTATTAATAACTTTTCGCAGTAACCCCACGATATATACAATGACGAAATGCGGACATATTTATTTAATTTAATTAACATGCGTTTTGACATTATGAAAATACACTCGTATTTAACAAAAGGTCTGCGCTCGTTTTCAACAGTGTTACAAATAATAGGAACAGATTCTTAATTAATTAGCAAATTTTCCAGATTAGTAATATTTATCACTACAAAATGCCATGAATATAATGGTATAATAATTTAAATTAATAATTAGGAGAGACGTCGATTAATATAACATTAATAATACCTCCAACTTCTGACGTTTCCCATACCTTCTGAATGCAACATGCTATACTAGCGCCTCCTATAGGTATGAGTTGTGCGCCTTTGTTTTCTCTCATACATTTTAATGGATTTTATGTGAAATTATATTCTTTATTTTACGTTAATAAATTATAGAAGACGATTTTTTTTTTAAATTTGATTCCCACATTACATCCTTACTGCTTTTTTGCTCAAACATTAAAAATATTTTATAGCTATTAACACTATCTTTGATGATTTAGAAAGATAATAAAATACTTATATAATTGTAAGAAATGTAACAAATAGGTTTCAATTTATTTATTAATATTAATTTAAAACAAATATGTAATATATTCGATAATTCAAAACACATCCAAAATTCTTTATTACCTCCTTCATGTTATCCGGGCCTCTTCAAGACCCGTTTTAATAAATTTTTACCTACAGTCCCTAACTTAACCCGCCTCCTTAGACTGCCCAACCGGTTGGCGATATAGTTCTCTTGTTTTTACACTGTACAGACAGGGGCGCTCTTATGAGGCGTAACATAAAAAAAATACAAAAATATATTTTGAACATCAACATTAAAACTTCAACTTGAGTACAGAATGCTAAATGGAGCTCTTACATTTTTTAAATTATATTTTCATGGTGTAATCCACTTTTTACGTAATCAAGGACATTGAGTTTGCTAGGATTTAACGAAATCATTTCACCAACTACAATGTTTTATGGCATCTTGAAAAACGACTTGAAACTGTTTTGTTGTTTGTTCGTAAACTGAACCGTTACCTACTTTACGAAGCATTTTAATTTATTTTTATCAATATTGATCAAAATTCAAATAATTCAAAAATAATAATGATAATAATAATTCAAAAATACCGCCACCAAGTACTAAATAAATTCCATTTGCCGCCATTGAAAGTAATGTCAAAGTCAACATGCTACACTAGCTCCCTCTAGCGACTAGAGTTGGTGATATTGCCACTATTTCACTGGAGTTAGATGTATTATCAATATTATATATATATTTAATTATTTGAGTGAAAAAAAAACCGTTAATGAATAACGATTTCATATAACAATACGAGGAGGCAGTGGATTCAATCTTGTACTAGGTAAATTTGTTAACAAGATCATTATCTCTCGTGATATTTAAATAATGTAGCTATCAACTTACATAAATAATTTAAAATACCAACGGACTGAGTAGTCAAAGGTTAAGGTTCTCGACTAGCAATGGAGGTCGCGAGGTCAAATCTCACTATCGCCCTGGTGTAAGCCCACCATTCAACGTTGCTTGAAATGAATTGGTGACCAGATCTAATAATAATAATAATAATAATAATAATAATAATAATAATTGTATAATTTTGGATCAAGGTAGAAATATAAACCCACTTATTTCTCCAGAAATGTTTATTGCAGAAGAGACATAAAAATGATAAATCAACCTATTTATTAACTTTTAACAGGGAAGAATCTATGGCGACATCTATGAAAAACTATCCTAACATAAACATCAGCTCAAGTATCTACATATAGCGACATCTATGCAAAGCTACACTAAACTCTATTTTTTAACATAAACTCCCCCCGAAAAAAGGATTGGAGGTCATTTTTTCTGAAACAAACCCCAAAACATAAGAATAAAAATTAAGCAGCTAAATATCTACATATATGCCAAAATTAATTTGGAAGAAAGAAAAATAGTAATTATTAACTATAATTGTTAATACTAAAAATTGATTAACAATGAATATTTGAAATAATAGGTAACCTATTTCTAAGCATAAGTTTAAACATAAGACTACTCTAAAAACGAAATGACAATTTCAAACTAACTAAAATTATACAAATTAATTATGAGATTAAAATTATTACTTTCGTTCAAATCAAATTCATGCAATTCACTAAGCTATTCTATACTATAATTTAACAACTAAGATAATTCCAATAACCTTGTTCTAACAGAAATCATAACAATAATCAAACATAAGACAAATAATATAGACAACACAACATGGAGCGCTGGTTTCCTGGTCATCCTTCTTAAGGGTTTGTGTTTTTCTATAGTTCATTACCACATTTATAATTAGTTTCTTCAGATGTATTTGTGTAGTTTGAAATTACATATAGCCAGCAGGCTATCTCGGTTTATAAGCGTTCATTTTTTTCTTGGTATATACGGATCTACAATCCTTTTTTTATTTTGTACATTTTTTATCAAACTCGCAAGTTTTATTGTTATCCACTTTTTTATGCATTGTTTTTACCTTTTATTTATTATTATTTCTTCCTTTTCTTCTTTTAATTTATTATTATTATTTTCTATTTATGATAATACACAAAAATTTTATAATGTTCTTATCACGAAACTTTTTATATTGTTTTGCACAAAACCTTTTTTTTTATTTTGCGCTTACTCAGCGTCTGGTCCGTTGGGTGGGGGTGTCGACATTTTCAGCTCCTCGTTGTCATCTATTGGCAACAGACAGATCTTGGAAATGGCCCTCTGGATGATGCCTTTCGACGTGATGATGGTCGCCACGCGAACTCTTCCATCAGCGCCAGGATGAACGGCGCTCACACGTCCCAGTCTCCAGTAGCAAGAAGGGACGTTGTCCTCCTTTATTACGACCATGTCGCCAGACCGCATCTGCCTTTGATTCCTATTGGTCCATTTGCTTCTGGTTTGAAGTTCTGCTAAGTACTCCTTCCGCCACCTCGACCAAAAAAATTGTACAATCTGGATTAGTTTTTGGTAATTGTTTAATCGATTGAATGTGATATGTTCCAAATTTTGTTCTGGAATCGCCGCCAAACTAGTTCCTATTAGAAAGTGACCAGGAGTCAAGGGATTAAGGTCATAAGGATCATTTGATAAGGGAGACAGTGGCCTGGAGTTTAAGCAAGATTCAATTTGACACAACACCGTATTAATCTCTTCATAAGTTAATGAAGCGATACTGGTTATTCTTTTTAAGTGATGCTTAACTGACTTTATCCCAGCCTCCCAGAGCCCCCCAAAGTTCGGCGCACGAGCTGGTATAAATTGCCATTGTATTCCTAATGTGGATAAATAATTATCAATTTTATCATTAGACATATTTAAAAAATTATAAATTTCTCTTAGTTCATTATTAGCCGCTTTAAAATTGGTTGCATTGTCCGAGAACATTTTGCTTGGTCTACCACGACGCGAGATAAACCGTTTCAAAGAGTTTAAAAAACTCTCTGCGCTCAAGGACAGCACAGCTTCTAAGTGCACGGCTTTAGTGACCATGCATACGAATAAGCAAATATATGATTTAACGCTATGTGATTTTCTGTGAATACCCGACTTTATTAATATTGGTCCACAGTAGTCCACTCCTGTTATCTGAAATGGCCTACATTCAGTTATTCTTTCAGCTGGTAGGTCGGCCATCAACTGCTGTTCGGATTTGGGATTACATCTATAACAAATTATACATTTTTTTATTATTTTTTTTACAACATTCCTTCCCTTAATCGGCCAAAATTTCATTCTAATCAACGCCAATAATGACTGCGCTCCCGAGTGTAAGTTCAAGTAATGATAGTGTTTTACAATTAGCTCTGTTAATTTATGATGCGAAGGTAACAAAATTGGGTGCTGCTGTCCTTCGGTTACCATTTTACCTTTGGAGAGTCTTCCTCCCACACGAATTAGATCCCTTTCAATAAAAGGATCTAATGACTTTAGTGCACTATTCCTAGGTATATTACCTCCATTATTTAAAGCTCGAATTTCGTCTCTGAAACAGTATGATTGCGCCCGAGATATTAATTTGTTTACTGAATTTTCCAACTCACTAACTGTCAATTTACTATAGCGGCGCTGCGAAGGGTTTCTACAATTAAAAATAAATCTATTAATGTATGCTGTTACTCTCTGTAATTTGGAAAAATTGGAATATCTATCAAAAATGTCCCAGTCCTGTTTCACAGCAGACAACAGTGCCGAGCTTGTTTTGATCTCTGGCGGATCAATACAAAATGAGTTGGAATTTGGCCAGCACGCTGAATCCAACGTCAGCCAATCTGGACCATGCCACCAAATGCTGGAAATTAATAACTGTGAAACGCAGATTCCTCTGGAAAGCACGTCTGCTGCATTGTCTTCCGACCGTACATGGTTCCATTGCTCCGGCTGACTGGTTTCCTGGATTTCCGCCACTCTATTAGCAACGAAAGTGTTCCATCTTACTGGCTGATCCCTGATCCAGCACAGTACTATTTGGGAATCACACCAGTATGTAGTAGGTATATCCGGAGTACATAGAGCATCTTTAATGTAATTCACTAGTCTTGTCAGTAATACGGCTCCACACAATTCTAACTTGGGTAGAGAAACACTTTTCAAAGGCGCTACCCGTGATTTGGACATTATCAAATTGGAGTACTTCTTACCCAATTTGTCAGTAGACACCATATAAACACAGGACGAATATGCCTTTTCTGAGGCGTCACAAAATCCATGTAGCTGTAAATTTACATGATCTTGACATATTATCTTTCTACCTATTCTTAAATTATTTAATTGAGGCAGTTCATTCACATATGCTTCCCATGTCTTCAACATATCATATGGAATAGGCTCATCCCATTGAACCTTTGCCTGCCACAATTTTTGCATCAATAATTTAGCAATAACAGTAACAGGACCTATTAATCCTAACGGGTCAAATATGGACGCAATGCATGACAGCATTTGTCGTTTGCTATTAATTGGATTTTTTAATAACTTCACTGTGTATAAGAAATTATCCTGCTGATTGTTCCAAGACAGGCCTAATATTTTGTTGTCATTTGAATCTGTACTAATAATCATATCTGACATGCTTTCTTCCTTCGAACATAATGAGGGCAGATTCGACCGCCATTTCCTTAAGTTCATTCCAGCGGATGCCATGATAGATATTAGTTGTTCTTTAATTATTAAACAGTTTTCTTCAGTTTCATCTCCAGTAATTAAGTCATCCACATAAAAATTATTCTTTATAATCTGACTGACCTTGTGGTTTGATGATATATTTTCATTTCCCAGCTGCTGGAGGCATCTAGTTGCCAAAAATGATGACGGCCCCAGACCGTAGGTAACGGTGTTAAGTCGATAATGCTGAATTTCCTCCTCCGGGAAATTTTTCCATACTATTCGCTGTAGATCTCTGTCTTCGGGTCGCACCAATATTTGCCTGTACATTTTCTCAATGTCGGCTGTTATCGCGTACTGGTGTTTTCTGAAACATATCAATTGTGCGGCTAAATCTTTCTGTAAAACAGGTCCTATCATGAGAGCATCGTTTAACGATATACCATTGGATGATTTTGCTGAACCGTCAAATACCACTCGAGTCTTAGTGGTAGTGCTTGATTCTTTCAATACTGCATGATGTGGCAAATAAAAATAACAATCTTCATTAGAAGGTGCTTCGCACCGGGTCATGTGACCCAAGTCTATATATTCCTGCATGAATTCTTTATATTTTTTCATCAGGTCAGGATTTGAAGAAAATTTCCTTTGCAAATTGCAAAGTCTTTTTTCCGCCATAGGCAGCGTTTCTCCCAACTTTTTAACACAGGGGCGCTGTGGTAAGCTTACCATGAAACGACCATTGTCATTCCTTTTATAAGTGTCCTTGAAAATCTCCTCGCACGCTCGCTCCTCATGGCTCCGGTGCTTCACCGGTTGGAATTCTTCTAATTTCCAGAAGTTTTCAATCTGTTTATGGATTATATTTAATGATAGTTGACAAGATTTTACTGGCCTTTTTATTTTTGTTGTGACGATGGGTCCTGACACCAGCCATCCGAATTCAGTTCTCTGTAATATGGGTCCTGAGTCTCCATTTCGAAGTTGATCTTGCTTCATAATTTCCCAAAAGGTTTCCGCTCCTAGTAGCATATCTATGGAGCTTGTTTCATAGAAGGCAGGATCCGCTAACTGAAGACCATCAGGTATGTTAGCATCCTTTCTCTGAAAAGAAATTTGCGGCAGATGACTTGTTACCTCTTTCAAAACGAGACATTCTATGTCTCTTTCATACGGTGAATAGTTCGAGAAAATTCTTAAATTTATGCTATTTTTAATATTCAATATTTTGTTTTGGATTCCGGTAATCGGTATGTTTGCCCTTTTGGGTTTTAATTGCAACCTTGTTGCAAATTCTTCTGTTATAAAATTGGACTGAGAACCACTATCCAATAAAACTCTAGCCTTAATCAAATTTCCGTTATTATTCAACACTTTAATAACGGCGGTAGATAACAAAACAAAACTATTAGATATTTTCGTAGAGTGATTTGTAACTAAAGGTTCATTATTTGATGTTGATGGTGAATCCCTATCCTGAGACTTCGAATTATCTGTTTCCTTTTTTAAATGCAACAAAGTATTGTGCGAGTTATTTTCGCATATACGACAATTGTATTTACTTTTACATTCTTTTAGCTTATGACCCAAGCATAAACATTTCAAACACGCATTTACTTGACGTATCTTTATAATTCTATCCTTAGTATTTAATATTAAAAATTTTTTACAATTATAAACCTTATGATCGCCCTTGCAAATAATACATTTTGTCATTTGAGGCGTTAAAGAAATCATAGCTTCTTTTCGGTATTTGAAAGGAAAAGTTTTATTTTGATTAAATTTTCCTTCAGTAATCCCAGCAAATTCTAAAATCTGAACTCGATCTGATAAATATTTTATAAACTCTTTATATGTGGGTAGATTCTCTTTTGTGGCAAATACTTCCCAATGATGTCGAGTTTCACTATCTAGTTTTCGCGACAATAAATATATTAACATGATATCCCAATTTTCGGTGGGTATATTTAACTTATTTAACGATTTTAAATGTAATTCGGATTCATCGATAAGATTCCTTAATGCTACGGAATTTTCAAATTTTATTTCAGGCAATTTGAATAATGCTTCAACGTGCTTATGTATAATAATTTTCATATTTTGATAGCGAGAAGTTAACATCTCCCATGCAGTATAATAGTTCTCCTGGTTATTTGGAAGTGAGGTTAATAATTTAGCTGCGTCACCTTCGAGGCATGATCGCAGATAATACAATTTTTGAATAACTTCTAAAGATGGATTATTTTCAACTAAAGCAACAAAAGTATCCCGAAAATTCAACCATTTTTCGTAACTCCCATTAAATTTTGGCAACTCAAGTATAGGCAAACGTATGTTATGTGATGTTGTATTCTGAACTTTATTTAACAATTTATCTTTAGCCTTAGCAACAATATTATAATATAAATTTTCAAATGCTTGCCTTTCTGTTTTGGTTAATTCTTCCGGCGAAATTGCTTCTATGTTATCTTGTAATGAGTCGAAAGTGTCTAAAATTGGTTCAAGTTTCTTCAATCTGACTTCAATTTCAGATTGCGACAAATTATCACCGTTTATATATTCATTGAACCTAGTTAATTTCGCTTTGCAGACTCCACGCTGGTTAATCAAAGTTTTGAGATCCATTTTTAAATATCAAGAAAGGAGGTATTCACAGAACGTATTGTCAAATGATAATCACTTGTAATCAATCACTACACGTGCACTGTCCTTGATCACAGAACTTTACTAATTAACCGAAAAACAATGAATTTTCTCTAAATTTTATAAATGCAACAGCTCGATGGCTGTCAACAAGAAAACAATATGACAATATTGTTATTCCCTCTACAATCTCCACCGCGCATGCGTCAGCTTGCTTCGCGGCTGGGTTGGTATTTTACCGACTCGCGGTAAATTTCGAAATTTAAACTTACGGATTTTCAAATATAACCGCTCGTAATAAATCTTTTAAGAAATTTAAAATACTTGCTTTGTATTCTAACTTCTTTTTATATTGTTGTAACAATTATTATTGCTTACTACAATTTCGATGATGGGTATGAAATCAATTCAAACAACACTTGGTGACAATCAGCCCGATTCAATTTTAAAACAAACAAAGAAATACGGCTGTGTAATAAATCATGCTCTCCTGCCTGGGAAAATAAGGTAGGTATATGGGATATGGTCACTTGCCCGTTTTTCTGAAGATCCCCTCTGATGTTGGATGTTGAAGATGTTTGCTGGTTCTTTTATCATCCGCGATTCAATCGATAATACGGATCCGGCTCGAAGGACCAATGTATAATTTTGGATCAAGGTAGAAATATAAACCCACTTATTTCTCCAGAAATGTTTATTGCAGAAGAGACATAAAAATGATAAATCAACCTATTTATTAACTTTTAACAGGGAAGAATCTATGGCGACATCTATGAAAAACTATCCTAACATAAACATCAGCTCAAGTATCTACATATAGCGACATCTATGCAAAGCTACACTAAACTCTATTTTTTAACAATAATAATTGGATAATTTGTATAGCGCCGTTTTTGTGAAAAATCACCTCAAGGGCGCTGTACAATTTATTTCCTAGGATCTACATTTGTTATTTAGACCAACTGTGCCAGCACGAGGTTCGTCATCCGTTCAGGCATGTGTCTGCCGCCAATATAGCGCTGAAATGTGTCTGCTGCCAATAAAGAGCGCTGACACAACATCCTCACATAGACAACAAACCTTGGCAGCACCGCTGTGACGCTCGACGAAGACAGAAGATGGAGACTCTGCTGCAAGAGTCCTAGGTAGCGAAGGAACTGTACCAGCTGCTGCAGGGAGAGAGACTACCCCGTCCACCAACTGTGCCAGCACGAGGCTCGTCATCCGTTCAGGCATGTGTCCGCCGCTAATATAGCGCTGACATGTGTCTGCTGCCAATAAAGAGCGTCGACACAACATCCTCACATAGATAACAGACCTTGGCAGCACCGCTGTGCAAAATCACCTCATCCTAGTTTACCTTAGTCTCTCCAGTCACCTCCCAGCCTTTCATGCCACCTAGTGCATCCTCTCGACCCTTTCAGACTCCTTCCTGGCTCCAATACATTCTTTCTATTGTCGTGATCCGACGATTTCACACCTCTGTCTCAGACCCTTAGGGCTCGCTTATCGCAGGCTATCATAAGCAAAATCTTGAACCAAAGTCAAAGTGGAGTTTATGTGTGTCATCTTTAACAAAATACATAAACAAAAACAGAAAATAAAAACAAAAACAAAAACTTTAAACAAAATATGGCTTATCTGTCCTCCAGGCAGACATCCTCGGTTGAAAAGGTCCCGTAAATCCCGACACCACTTGACACTTGAGTCAGGTATAAAATCTTCGACTGCATTGAGAAATCTTTGTTCTAGCTTCACTTTCAAAATTTAATCGGTTTAAAATGCTATAATAATTGCAAATTCCGGCTAAACGGTAGAAGTTACGCGCATTTCGTGAAATAAGAAGGTAAGCACTATATAAAACACGGATGCTGAACAATTTTCAGCGATCTCTTAACAAGGGAAACCTTCTGAAAGGATTAAACAAACCGGAGCGGTTAAAACACGTCCGCAAGCTAGGTACATCCCTACCTTCCTCTTCCTCATCTCCTTCCTTTTTTCACAACCTTTGGAGATGCCGAAGCCCACTGGTTCCAGACACTTGCGACTTTCATGCGGTATTCAATTAAAAAAAAAACTCTTTTCGAAATACGTTTTCTCATTGAAGACTAATTGAAAAATGTTAACCACTCTAGTGATTTTCGGTACATTATGCCGTGTTTACAAATCGTCTTGAGTGATCGCAAACCATAATATTACATTTATTACTCGCAGTATTTGCGCATTTACAGTTTTTGGTGCTTTAGATAAACTGATTACTCGTAACCCATTAGTTTATTCGTGCATCTTTCAATAGAATGTATTGTTGAGACAAAACTAATTTAGTATTTTGAAGCGTAAATAACATCTGGAAGCTTTAGATTTAGAGTGGATTTATTAAGGACACATTTTTTACCATTTACTTTAAATTTATTGAATATCTTGACAGATAAGAACTTGATAAGATGACCGGTCGGTGGCCGAGTTGACATCGCGTTTGGGTCCCACCCTTGGGTAGTGTGTTCAATTCCTCAGCTGGCTAAGTCCTCCATCACAACACAAGGAACATTTATAGCTTACTGTGGTGGTAGTAGGAGATTTTCAAATATTATCAGGTTATTCGTAACCCGGGAATGTTTGTACTTCTTTTTTAAAAATTAAAAAAAAAAATTCATTAAAATCTTGATCTTGAAATTTGTTGAAAATATCTACAGTGCTATTATTTATATTCATAGATCTATAACTCTAATAGAACATACTTGTCACTTAAATTCGTTTTCAAATTATTCTTGATTTGCAAAATTGTATGTTGTCTATAAACATTTTGAAAGGGAAGAAGCAGAAGCGTCATAAGTTGTGTTAAGTTTGGTTTGATGTTATGTTTTCTACTTCGTATTTTAGTACAACATATAAATATATTTAGGTTGATAGTTATTTAAATGCACGTCCAAGAGGTTATTCAAGGTATTCAAAATGAAAACGAAGAAGAGAACAAAACCGAAATAGATCTAATTAGCTGAACAATGGAGAGTAAATGATACAACAAAAGGAAGAGTAGTAGAAAAGTATCAGTGGCGGTTCATACAGTGAGGCAGGGGAGGCGGAGCCTTTGAAAAAATGAGGAAAAGGGGGAAATGATACACGCTTCCATCCAAAATATAATATAGTTTTAATTTAAATATAACCAAGTTACATAAAGTTACTTCAATTTAAATATTACCAATTATTATTTTCGTATTTCACTGTGACTTTTGTTGTAACTCATCGTACTGGTGTGACTCGGTCGGCCACACGTGGATTTACTGCTTTTGTATTGTCTTTTTACCACTAACTTTCCATTTAATAACTTTTACGATTAGTGCGTCAATAAACCTTGTAAATAGTATACCTAAACTCTGTTATTATTTAATCTACCCATGTTGAATATTACTAAAAGATAATCCACTTAATCTCTACCAGAAGAATCCCACCAAGGTACTACAAACTGAAACCTTAAAACTGCATTCATAGTTTGAACCCAAGTCTTGCATTTGTGCCCGTAAAACTAACCTAACCTAACCTTACCTATCCAAACCTAGCCTAACCTAACCTAACCAAACCTAACCTAACCTCACCTAACCTAACCCTGAGATATCGTTATCGATTCTACTTCAGACTATAATTCATGGAACGTGTTCAAAATTGCAGTCCGTTCGGCAACCTAACCTAACCTAACCTAACCCAACCTAAGAAGTTAGGTGTAGGAATACATTACAAATATTACTTAAAAAATATGTTTTTTGCGTCGACACTTTTGTACCGCACAAACCGCCACTGGAAGGTACCTACTTGATAATACCGATAGTAAATATCCTTAGGGTGACAGTTATTTATAGACGCCCGAGGACTCTGCTCATTTACACGTATACGCTCACGTACCTTGTACCAGTACCAGCATGCTGTACAATTTACATACGCAAGAATGAAGTGAGGTCCATGATGCAGCATAAAAGGAAATGAGCCAATAGCCAGATGGAGTACACGAGAAGATAATGAACATGCCACGGTCAGAACGGCAGCTAACTAGTTTGTAACTGACGTGGAAAAATAACCGGCTTTGTGAGAGTGCAGATGGCAATTTAGCAAAGCACAAAGGCGACGCTTTTTCAATACTAGTCCGGTGGAAAATTATTGTACTTGCATTTTTAGGGATTTTGTGTTGGAGGCGCATGGATGTTACGGGTAATCCGTTGTGTGTAAGCCATAAGCCGTAGTAATCAATAGTAATCCTTTATACCTATGACGAGTACTATTATGTTTTACGTTGTTTTCGTAGTATACATTGTTGACTTTGTTATCATAGATTTGAAAACAAAATGAAAGGGTGTCCCAAATAAACACATGTTTAAATTTATTTGAAAAGTGATAATATTTTTTTTAAAATTAAACAATAACTTTGTAAACATCACTTATAGGTAAATACTTAATGTCGACCGGGTTTCACTACAACCGTATGTGTTCGTCAGATAGTACATCCCGGCGAGTTAAACTATCAGTGCGCGGAGACGGTGACGAATATGTTATTACGGCGAATGCAGTGCGAAACCTGGACCTACCGCAACAAAACATAGCCGGTCGGTGCCAAGTGAAACCAAAAATATTATTGAGACAGGACAACGTGCATCTTATCGTGTCAAGAGAGGTGCGCGAAGACACAGAGAAAAGAATGCTGTCCCGTACTGCACTCGGTTGGATCACGCATGGAGGCATTCATCCCGTAGAAAATATAACGCTGAGCATTATCGGTGAAGCCGAGAGTGGAGACCAACAGCTCTCAGAGCTAATAAAACAAAACTTTGCGATCGATTCACTTGGAGTGACGTCAGCGACACGCGTAGATGCGACCATACAGCGAGCAGAGGCGCTTATGGAAAACACCACTCGGCCATATAACACCGACCGGTGGGAAACGGGCCTACTGTGGAAAGAAGATAATACGCGCCTGCCTGACAACAAAAAGTGCGCGCTAAAACGATTGTACGCATTGGAGAGAAAGCTTATGAAGAATGATACATTAGCAGCAGCATATAAAGTTAAAATTAACTCTTTGATTGAACGTGGATACGCGCGCAAATTAAATATTCAAGAAGCGGCCATTCCAAGCCCTCGAAAATGGTACTTACCGCATTTCGCGGTAGTTAATCCCAATAAACCGGGAAAGCTAAGAGTTGTTTTCGACGCTGCAAGCCGCTGTCGAGGTGTATCATTAAATGATAAACTGTTAACAGGGCCCGATCTGCTCTCCTCGCTATTGGGTAACATTTTGCGCTTCCGCGAAGGAAAAATCGCGCTCGCGGCAGATATTGCAGAAATGTTCTTACAAATAAAAATAAAAAGTGAGGACCAACCATCTCAACTATTTATGTGGAGAGCAACGCCAAATGAAGAGCCGAGCACTTACATGCTCACCTCTATGATGTTTGGGGCAACTTGTTCCCCAAGCAGCGCGCAATTCATGCGAAACAAGGTAGCTGAGCAACACAAAGTGCAATATACCGCCGCGGCAACAGCCATACAGGAAAAATTTTATATGGATGATTATCTCGACGCCGTGGACACATCGGACGAAGCCGCCAAATTGGTACGGAAGGTGAGCGCAATCCTTGCAAGTGGGGGTTTTCTGCTCACTAATTGGGCTTCAAATGACCCTGCCGCCATTGCAGAAGTACCCTTTGAAAAACGGGCGAAATCGGCAATACCTATCAGCAGCGGGGACCACGAAAACGAGCGCATACTAGGCCTCGTATGGGACCCCATAGGTGATCACTTTCTCTACAGCTTCAGGGAGGCAGCCTCAGCCGAGATGATCCCACACCCAACGAAAAAACAACTACTAAGTATTGTCATGAAGATTTTTGATCCAATTGGTTTCGTATCATGCTTGACAATACGCTCAAAAATACTTCTACAAGCAGTGTGGAGATCGAATATAGGTTGGGATGAACCAATAAAACCCGTTTCTATACCACGAAGATGCTTAATTAATAAAAACGGCTATTTTGAACTCCACCTGTTCTGCGATGCATCGGAGTCGGCGTGTTGCGCTATTGCTTATTTAACCGAAAACTCCCAGGAAGGCACACACTCAACATTGCTGGCTAGTAAATGTAAAGTGGCACCATTGAAACCTCTGTCTATACCGCGCCTTGAGCTACAAGCAGCCTTAATGGCCACACGATTGGCGGCTACAATCAAAAGGGAAAGCCAAATTCACATAAGAAGAATAACATATTGGACGGACTCAACGACTGTCTTGTGTTGGCTAAGGACAGACCCGAGGACTTACTCCGCCTTCGTGGCCAACCGGCTAGGAGAGATTGATGATTTAAGTGAAATAATTAATTGGAGATGGGTACCTACTAAATTAAACCCGGCCGATATCGGTACAAGAGACATCGAGCCGCCCGACCTCTCGCCCACTAGCAGGTGGTTTTGCGGTCCTGCCTTTATTACCCACCCAGAAGCTACATGGCCCCGTGAAAAGGAGCCAGTCATCCGACCTGATAACCAAGTTTTGGAGGTGAGGCCTCAATATGTCGGCCTCACAATAATAAAAGAAGGTGGATTACCTCTTATTGAGCGATTTTCATCGTGGCATCGGCTCATACGCACCACTGGATGGGTTCTCCGCTTCATAAAGAGATGTCGGCCGAACCCCAACAGATCATCAGAAGGTCCTCTGAGTGCCGAAGAGACCCGAGGAGCAGAAACATTATGGGTAAAGAAATCTCAAGCAGACTCTTTCGCGGCCAAAATTTGCGCTACTCAGAAAGGCGATACACTACCCGCCGACAGTCGCTTGCGAACGCTAACGCCTTTCCTTGGCCCAGATGGCATTATACGAATGGGCTCACGGTTACAAGCCCTGAAAGGAGTTGCCAGCGGAGTACGGACACCAGTCATCCTGGATGGTGACGAGGCATACACTCGGCTCTTGATCCGCCACTATCATCAAATGGCGGACCATTCGAGTACCGAAAAAACCATGGCGGAAATCAGAAGCAGCTTTTTTATATTGAAATTGCGCACCAACCTTCGCCGAATAGCGCATGAATGCCTAGTATACCGCATTAGGAGAGCTCAACCATTGCCACCACTGATGGGACCATTACCGGCTGCCAGGCTTACACATCACGTGAGTCCCTTCACGCACTGCGGCCTAGACTATTTTGGCCCTATGGAAGTAACAATCGGTAGGCGTCGAGAGAAACGGTACGGGGCATTATTCACCTGCCTGTCAACCAGAGCTGTACATCTCGAGCTAGCGGCCTCACTAAGTGCCGATTCAGCTATAATGGCAATGCAGCGAATGTCAGCTAGACGAGGCCAGCCCGAATGTATATACTCCCATAACGGGACTAATTTCCATGGCGCTGATAAAGAAATCCGAGACGCGCTGGAATCAATCAGTCGAGACCCCAGAGTACAAAACTACATTGCAACACAAAAAACATCGTGGAAATTTATCCCCCCCCTATCTCCCCACATGGGGGGAGCTTGGGAGCGCCTCGTGCGCTCTATAAAGAGAGCCCTCAAGTCAACTATGAAAGAGCGCTCACCGAAAGAAGAAACTCTCCTCACGGCCCTGGCAGAAGCAGAGTACATAGTGAACAATCGCCCGCTGACTCATGTCTCTGTCGACCCGAGAGATGAGGAACCGCTAACCCCTAACCATTTTTTGCTGGGATCAGCAGGAAAGCGGCCACACCTGTCACTGTATGCGGCAAAAGAAGAAGAGGTCTGCCTAAGAAAACAATGGCGAATCAGCCAGCAATTAGCAGATATGTTTTGGCGGCGATGGATGAAGGAATACTTGCCCACTACAGCCGCACGTCAAAAATGGCACCAGCCAGGTACCCCTATCAAAGTGGGTGATCTTGTGGTGATTGTTGATCCCGCTTTGCCCCGCAATAGTTGGCCCCGCGGGCGAATCATTGAAACAATGCCCGCCGCTGATGGGCATGTAAGGACCGTTCGGGTCCAGACCAACACCGGAGTGTACGTGCGCCCAGCGGTCAAAATTGCCGTACTCATGACGACACCAAACACGGGCCCTAAATCACAAGAGGCCCCCCCACGCCGCCAAAAAGGAACCGGCCGAATGGATCGCCGCCGGACGAAAGCATCCCGTCACGTTCGAATTTGCTAGGCGCAGCCGATACTGCACCGGGGGGAGGATGTATCGAACGCAATACGCAATGTTACGCGAAGGCCGCAAAGCAGCTTTCTGACCATGGGAGGATAAGAAAGCTAGTATTTACCCGGCCGGCGAGTACTGAGCACAACGAGCGCTCGGACACAGTATTTACGTCGCATCCCCTCTCCTTTGCCCAGGCGAAGCAACGCCAAACACTGAACAGCGTTGGTCAGCCAATCAGCGCAAAGCCACTATAATGCTAGAAATATTTCTCTTTTCATACATAATTGCGCAAATTAATGTTAGATTTGCGTGAGTCTCGCCGCCATAATGCAAAATAAAAATATACAGGTTGAAAGGCTGGACTCGCGTCTATGTTGTAAAGTAATATTGAAATATGTAAACATTAATATTAAGTAGTTATAAGGATTTCCTCACACCAATGTCGGTCTGAGGACCCACTGATTCATATTGTACAATTTATTATAAAAACATTAAAAATGCTAGGGAAAAACAGTTTTCATGAGATGAAGCGGCGTAAAGAGTACTATTGAATAAATAATTTTAATATTGACTATTAAAGTCATATGAAAACACACGAAGATGCACAAAGATGCACCTCGTTTACGCGGGGCGTTTCATACGCGCGCACACCGATGTGTGTACGCCCCCGCTAGTCCTATATATACCGCGCGTAAAGCGATCTCAAGTCTCTCTCTTCCGACATCTACTCTGACCGCTTCACTCTGGACTGCTTCTCCCGCTGGAACCACTACAACCGCCTTTGACTTCTGACCTCTCGCTTCCTTGGACTACCTACTACCCTCTCCTTGGATACACGACATCACAGCAACCGGAAAAGGCCCTGAACATAAAGCAGCTCACCGACTAGAAGATTCAGCACCCCTTATTTACAGTCAATGTAAAGGACTTGCGTCTGATACAAAGTTAAAACAATATCACAATTTATTTGTTATTAAGTGGGGTGGGAAAAACCTAATGTTGTTCTCCTATGGATATCACATCCGGTTGATTAACCAAAGGGTTGCTCTTGCCACTCTTTATAGATGAACCCCTAATAAAGTGACAGGATATTTGATTAGGATGATGATGACAACAGAAAGACCACTGAACAAACTTTCATAATGAAGAAGTCGGAAAAGGCTATAGATAAAAATATAATTAACTTAATTGACAGTCCTGCCATCGTTGCCACAATTAAATTCCATGTACTGACTAGGAACACAAGCATTCTTCTGCAATACATACAAAACTATCAGACACACTCACTAACCAATAAGGTGCATGATCTGGACCACAAGTTTAGGGGTACTATTTATATATTTACTGATACCATTTATAGAATTAAGCATAATATTTACCAGTAATTTGTTGAATCCTACAAATTAAAGAAGCCTTGGTAATGTAATTTTTAGTGATTTGTCGTATATGTTGTATTGTTCTAGTTTCTATTTTATTTTATGTTACCGTTAGATGTTTTACTAATATTGTTTCATATTTTGTTTACCAGTTTAAAGTTATTTCGTGCTATAAAAAGTTTTGGATAGCTCACTATGTAAATTAAATAAAAATAACAGAAGTTATTTGCATGCGGAGTCTTGCAATGGTCTGATGCCATCGGAGTAGTTCAAGATCAGTAGATAAAATGAATGGGGGGTGATTGATGATGAATTCTTGTTTTCAGACTAATAACAAAGAAAAAATAAAATCGTTCCATAAATTTACAAATCTTTTTATAACATAAAACACATCTGCGCTAAATACGATTTTGTATGATTTTGTGATCTCGGGGTTTGTTGTGATGCAAATCCGCTGTAATTGTAAACCTAAACCTTTTAAATGCTAATGACGTATTTCCTATGATTCCGAATTATGTTGATATGCAATTATTTTTCTCTGTAGTTATCGTCAGTGGCCTAAATGAAAATGAATATTATTTCAATTCGTTACTGCATTCGAATGTGAGTCTTTTAAGCATAATATATGGTTATTCACCGTTTATTTTATTCACGAAAAAAATTGTAGTACGTACTGAAGATATTTTTATTTAATTTTTATGTTGACAATTAAATTTTCAAAATCGATTAAAATGTGCCTTTTTGGTTTTGCTGTCAAAACGACATGTTCGGGGAGAGGCTGGTTTGGAGACACCCTTTAGCCTCTCCAACTGGTCTCTCCATCCATCGCCTTGCGCCGCAGTGGGAGGGATATATTCAGATGTCCGTCACTCCTGGACACACTGATCTCTAGATTCCAACTCAACTGTTTTCCTCAGGCCCTCTTTTGTGGTGTTAATACAAAAAAAGTTTTTAATGTATTAGTGTACGATTTATTATGTTGTCTTGTAAAGTGTAATACGTTTTTATAAATGTCGTGTTCGTGTGTATGAGTTGATTTTGCATTTCTAAAATTACCAATTTCTGATTTCATGGTATAATGATGTGTAAAGTGTTTTTGTTTAACTTATTTTTAAATAAAAATATGACGTATAATCGTACATTTTAGAACATACCGTACAGATAAAACTATGATATGCATTTATGCAACAAGTTAAGGCATAATAATTAATTGCATACGGTTCTAACTACATTTCCCTAATGCCATCCCAAGTTGGGGCCATGTTCTATATAAATATTTTCCGTTAAGGAGGTTAAACTAAAATGCTTTAAACATGATTGAATCTCAAGATCAGAAATTGTTGAATTAATTATAATAAAGTATCTTTGCAAACTTTGACACCTCAGAACGTGGTTAGGCGAAGTTAGAATATTATACAACCAAAGTAACAAACTACACTGCGTCTTGTAACAACGACCAACTGTCAGATACATACAAAATGGCGATTGCAAACTGTTCAAAGTGCTGTTAGAACCTTAACAAATACATAACCTTATATATATAACCTTAGAAAATAAATAGAAGCTTTCAAAGATTGATGTTACAACTTCGACATACGGAAATACAACATATATCGCTAATAGAAAATTATTTTGATTATAGAAGCAAAAAAAAGCTTTTGAATTAATAGTTTTTTGTCAGTTAAAACCTTGTCCAACCAAGTTTACTATATTTGCAAGTATTCAAAAATCATTAATAAATTAATTTATTTTTATTTTTTAGAGGATTGAATTTATCGCCAATTTAAATGGGCTGTTGGATGAATGATTCTGTGGTTCTCCAATCCGCAAAATCCAAGGTGACGTGATTACTCTCGGTGTGTAAAAATGAGAATTCGGATATTTTCAATTTAGTTTTTATTTTAACAAAACTCACGTTACAATAATTTTATGAACAAAACAGATCGCGTGCGTTAGAGGAGATTTTAGGGCTAAGCCGGCGGCTAGACCGCTGGAGAGAGAATGAAATATTTGCCGCGCGAGGTATCGCGCGCAGGCTTACAGTGATAACAGTCTCACACGAATGTAGGTAAAAGTAATGTTGTTATTATTTTTGGAAGATATAAACTCCCTATAATTTACCCTACAAGTTATTAATTTATTAAGACATACACAGTACAATAAGATACAGTTAAGGATATTTTTCGTTATTACATAGTTTTACTACCTATAACGTATGTCCATAAAATATCATTATGTAATTTCGCCTGAGATTGTTCTGAAAACTAATGATTTTAAGTTAAAATCAATGAATTTAAGTTTAAATTTATGTATGAGTAGGTAATAGTTATAAAAGAAAGAAAGTGTATGGAGAGAAAAAAATAAATTGAAATCGAGAATTATAATATGGTCACGATTTGTAATTGACTGTTAATACATAGAAGTTTTGAAAAATGAAGTGAAAGTGTTTTTGAAATATGTCACGCTAAGAAATTTAATAAGTTAGTTTGGTATGTTAGAAAGGAATCTTGAAAGATGTCTAAGTCTAGTAATTTTTCGTAGTGGGTGTAAGTTATGATTGCGCGAGTAATTACTAAGTTATTTGCTGGATTGGTATTGTAGGTTTCAATATGAAAAAGTGTAGTGCGTCTGGTACGCCTCGTTGGAACATTTAAACCAATGACGGATAGCAATTCGGGACTATCTATTTTATTATTTAGCAGATTATATAGAACAACAGATCTGACAATGTGCGTCTTTTTTGTAAAGTTAAGATATTTATCGTAGTTTTGTTGTATTTCTTGAGAAAATGTTTCGAAATTTTATTCTGTAAACTATCTACTAAATCTATGTTTACCTTATATTGAGGATTCCATATTATGGAAGCATACTCCAGTGGTCTTCTGGCCAATAAACAAAACAACATTTCTAGAGTCTTAGCACTTTTGAAAACTTTGCTTATTCTTAATAAGAAACCTGGCATCCTGTAGGATTTTGATATAACGTGTTCGATGTGCTTATCAAAAATTAATTTGCTATTTAAGTAAACACCTAGATCTTTACACGTTGACATAGATTGTAAAGGTTTGTTGTTCAAGTTGCATGGATAGATGCGCAAAAATTATCAAGATCGCTTTGCAATTCCATACAATCGGGTAAACACTGTATAGAGTGTATAGCTTCATAAATTTTCATGTCATCCGCGTATACAACGAAGTAACTATTTTTAAAGCAGACGAAAATGTCATTTATATAAATATTACATAAGAGTGGTCCAAGATGCGACCCCTGGGACACACCTGAGACGATTTCCTTTAAACAAGATGCAAAACCATTGACAACCGTGATTTGGTGCCGATTATTGACGTATGATGCGATTCATCTATAGAGGTCACCGTGAATTCCTAGACCTAATAACTTTTGTAAAATAGTGTAATGATTAACACAGTCAAATGCTTTAGAATAATCCGAATAGATGGCGTCTACCTGGCATTGCATATCCATTTGACCATGAAGAAAATTTGTAAAAGATGCATGATTTGAAGTTGTGGAGCGATTTTTTATAAAGCTATGTTGATTATTTAAGAGTGAGGGTGAGATAGTAGAATATAATTGATCGTAAACATTTTTTTCCAATACTTTACTTAGTATCGGTAATTTGAATATAGGTCTATAGTTCGAGACAACATTTTTACTGCCATTTTTATATATTGGGGTAATTGAGGCGCTTTTCCACTCGTCGGGAAATATTCCTTCAGATATCGATAGTTTGAAAATAACAAAAATGGGGGGTGTCAATTGTTTACCACAATAATGTATGAAGACCCCTGGAAGTTGATCATCCCCTGATCCCTTTTTGATATCGATGGACTTAAGGTATTTGAATGTGATGTCTTCATCGATCTCAATTGAGTTGATTATGCTATTTGAATTAGAGCAAAGACTGGCGTTGCTTGTATGTGCATGTTGAGCATTCGAAAATACAGATCCAAAATACTCATAAAATATGTTGGCTACTTCTTTACTGTCATTAGTATTTTTTTCATCGTAAATCTTATGATCAGAGATGGCAGGAGATTTTCTTTGAGAATTGACGTAGGACCATATTTTTTTAACAGCATAATACCGAATTCTATCGTAAAGATAGATGTAGGTTTTGTAAGCTGTTGAAGCGACTGTTTTTTTGCCTTTTGCGAAGCAATGAAAATGGGAGATAATCAAGACGGTTCCGATTGCGCTTGTGGGACTACTTTATTTCCTCCCACATGTGGCAATACTATCGCGAATTAATCCGCTGCTAGACGCAAGCGAGCTGGAGAAGAGAAATCTCCATTCCTGTTTCAACCTTCGATCCTACCGCCACTCTCTCTACTCTTTCTGCCACCGTCTCCGCGTTCTGTAAAATTGTAATATTCGTCCTCACGAATAAATTTAATTAATTGTGCAGACACTCATTTCAATCTCCCATCTACTGAACACAATTTACGGTTCGGGCAGCCACCGTAAATTACAAATAAGCATAGCCCTCATACGCACATACCACCCTGCCACACGCTTCCATTTTCTAAAGAATTTTAATTTTTCTTTTGTTATATTTATTAAGGCTGCCGTATACCATAGTGGGTATTATCCAGATTTCACAACTTTCTTGGGTATATACGTTTCGATAATCTGTTCAATTTTAATGTAAAACGAGTTTAACGCTGTACTTACATCTGGTGCATTTATAATGGTTGACCAGTCGGTTTATTTCAGTCTATCATTAATCTCTGCATAATCTGCTTTATGGAATAATTTTATTGTTCGAGGAGTTGATAGGGTTGCAATAGTGGATAGAAATTCTATTTGTATAATCAATGATTTATGATGAGCATCTTCTTTAACTAATGGGTGGTCGGCAAGCGACACATTGGCTAAAGTATTACAGAAGACGAGGTCCAAAATTCGACCGTATTTGTTAGGTAAATGGTTAAATTGGGTTAAATTTGCAAAACACAAGCAGTTAAGTAACGTGAGTGTGCATTGATTTCTGTTACTTGACATTTTAAGTTATGCATATAAGATCACCTAATGCCAGATTTCAATTTAATCCTAATATTATTTGTCATAATTTTAATTGCATCCATAAAAATATCCCGACTAATTGTAAATGTGAAAGCTTAGAATTAGTTACGTAATATGTCAATCTTGGTGTTACAGTAGATTGCTTTTTCAAATGGGACAAACATATTAAAAAACCTGTAAAAGACTCAGATCAATTGCTGGCAGAATGTACACATTAAATTTTTTTCTTATCAATTGAAACACCTAAAATAATTTATATGTCAATGGCAGAATCTATTATAAGATATGGATTAACCATATGGGGAAATCAAACCAATCTGAAACAAGTCCAAGTTGTACAAAACGCAATTGTAAAATTACTAGTCGTCCCTAATATTTTTAAACAGAGACATAATACACAGTTGCTGTTTCAGAGTACCAAAATTTTACCTGTTAAGGCTATTCTATGGCAAAAAATCATAATTCAGTATATATTTACCCCGCAGCATAAAGAAAAATTAGAACATAAATACAGTACTAGATTCACGCGCAATGACGGGTTAATAGTTCCAAAATTTAATAATAAATACGGACATAGAACGTTTGAGTACAGCATACCGAAGATATTTAATTTATTACCTGACACTATAAAGCAATGTAAGTCTATTAATAAGGTTAAATATATGGTGAAAAATTGGCTATCGGAAGAAAAATATTTATTTTAATATGTATGAAAAATTGTATGAAAAAATGTTGATTCTGTAGATATGAGATATAAATTATAACTTATAAAAATGTATATGTGACTAAACTTTAAGCACCTGTTGAAAAGCCAATTCAATTGGCTTAGCAGGACTTGTTTGTTGATATGTATTAACTATTTATTCAATAAATAAAAAAAATAAAATAAAAAATTCCATTCAATATTGGGCATGTTATAGTCGCCAATGATTAAAAACTTGTCATTGGGAAAACGGATTGTTAAGTCAGAAATAGTATTGGTATGACTAGTACATAATGCTAATCTTTCTGATGATGTTAATTTTGGACCGACGCTAGGTAAGTACACGCAGCACAGTTATCCAAATATCCTCAGCGTCTGATTTCCAAGAGCGAGGGGTAACAAAAAAATCCTTTTTAATTCCTGTGAGTACGCCTCCACCAGTTGATTTATTAGTGTGGTGTATATCCCTATCATTTCTGTAAACAGAATAGCGATTATCGTATAATTCCTCATCTCGGATACTATCAACCAACCAACTTTCGGTAATGAAGATCAAGTCATAATTATTGAGCAGTATATTTTGATGAAATTCCAGTATTTTTGAGCGCAGTTTGATGTCGGTTGATGTTGTAATGTCGGTTTCTATAGAATATATTTGAAGAATATTATATTCTAGAGTTATGATATTATTCATGAGTCCACTGGGCTTAGCAAAACACACCATACTATTATTATCAATTAAAGTACGTGAGTGTATTACAGAATGTATTATTGAGCAGATAGTGTAATTTTCAGAAAGTGGGAGAAATTAAACATGTAAAAAGGGAGATATTAAACAAATTATGAAAAAAAATAAAAGAAAAATAGTAGTTATGAGAGGATAGATGGTTTAACACAGTAATGGTAGTTAGATAAGGTTTTTTAGCTGTGATTCACATGAAAAGTGTATGGGTGGTGATGTTTTGTTCTTCTGTAAGTAGATTTTTGCGCTTCTTATCCATAAAAACTGATAGTTGTGTTCGTTTTGAAAGGCTTTAGCGAACCTCAATATAGATGTATTCTTCTGCGTGAGATTGTCGTTGACGAAGACCCTCTAGTCAGTTCCAACCATCCCGATGGCCGTGGTAGTAATTCTTTTTCTTTTCTTGATGGCTGCTACAAATTCGTCCTTCTTCTGTTCCGATTATGTCTTGCGTACGATGACGCTTACTGATTCTGCTAACGTATTCGATGTCGCTTTGATAGAGAGGACATCCAATGACTGTTGCAATATTCGACATCATGGTAGGTAGATTCTCGTTGGTGATCTCAGGCATTCCATGTATTTCTATATTGTTGGATAGAAGTTCCTGGTCCCTTTCTTTGTTTCCCCTCTCTAACATATAAACTGTTTGTTTTAATTCCGAAACCTCCATTTCTAGCTTATCTATTTTAGCTAATTTTTCGTTTATTGATTTCATATTACTTGAGAAATCTTTCCTTTTCGAATCCTGCCATTTTACTGCAATTTTTTTCTATTTGCACTGCCATTTTTTTCTGATCTCCACAGTTAGGAGTCCGTTACTTTGATATGCGGAGCAGGATCGGGTATCTAGATTGTCCATGGTTTGGTTACAATTATTGCACTCCCATGCATCCTTTTTACCTTGCGACATGCGTTTAAAAACACTTAATAGCCGGAATATAAGCGCATTCGAAATGGATGGTGCATTTGCAGGCTGAATACTTTATACACTCATCCACTTTCAGCTCCTTAACGCAATATTTGTGTTTTGTATTCATCTTATATTTTGTTTGTGGCTGCAATAGGTTACAATACTGTGGGTAGCTTGAAGATTTTTAAAGAATAACTAAAACTTCTGATTTAGCATTTTTTCACTTCAAACAAGCACTCACTTTCGTATATTAATGCACTTCTACGAATATTATCAGCCGGTATAAAAAAATAAGGGCAAGGGTCTACGTTTTTAGAAGAAAATATAAGATTAATGGGGAGCGAATTGACAAACGTCAGACTTGTGATGATGCTATATTATTTAAGATGGTTTATTCTCATTTTCTTTAGAATTCCGCTTTATATTCATCCCGTAACAACACGACACAAACTTATCGACCAACTCCATACGATTAATGATGTACGTGCCTTATATGTACCTTCAAAATAATATTCCGCACCAACATAGTTTGAATGTACTTTGGTATTCAAAATTGGGCGCAACCCCTCGTCTGTACACCAAAGTGACACGTTGAATTATCAAACTCCAGATGAATAATTGCCAAGTGGAAGCCTTCTGTGCTTTAGTACGGGAAGGTGGCGTCAGGGGCGCTTTCGTCTAATTCAAGTTCAAGATTAGTTCATAATGCGTGCCGTTTGATAAATCATTTTCGCGAGACTGATATCAAAACTTTTTGGTTGAAGTAATTGTGTTCGAAACTGTGCGCACTGCAATTCAAAATTTTCTAGTAATCGAAGATTATTATTTCAGAAAGTTGAATTCAATGCCTACCTACCACGTCTACAAACAAACAACAATCTCTTGTTAGACTGAATAATACATTGAAAAATAAGTTCTATTGTGTAATTATCGATATTTGTACTCGATATAAACGACTGTAGCAAACAAACCTAAGTGAATATTGTTTAAAACCATTTTAGCCGTGTTTGGTGTACAGATCTGATTTGCCAGATTCTTTTCTTCCTCAAATCCTTCTCTTCTCTACTGCGCTTAGCCGTACAACATAACCCAAACAGGGAGGACATAGTCCCACTGCACCGAGAAAAATTACTAATATTGAATATTGCTAATTTATTAAGAATCTCTTCAAATTATTCGTAATCCTGTTACAAACGGGATTGACCTTAACGAATGAATTGATAGGTTTCCTAGTAAACTTTTAGTAAAATATGATTATAGTATCACGCGATGTGTTTGTAAAAATCATAATATTTCCGCATTTCGTCATTGGATATTATCAAGGCAAATGCAGGTGCATGAAAACTTGTTCCGATATATTTTTTGCAATCCCTGTTTTTAACCGGATTAACAATACTTTTGAATAAATTAGCAAAACTCATTTTTCTCCATATGTCGGACAGCTGGTAGCAGTTGGAGTATCGTGCGGTACAAAAAAATTTATACTATAAAATGATAATAGGTTTAAATAAATCACTTTGAAATATTTCGATGCACCAAAAAAAAAGGAGAAGAAGCAAATAGAAGACTAAATAAACAAAAGTTTCGACTTCTTCTAAACACATATCATACATAATTTTGTGTTATTGGTCATTGACGGCCTCCGTGGTCGGAGGATAAGGCTCTCCACTTGTAATCCGAATGTGGTGGGTGCAAATCCCGGCGTGCGCAAGACACATTTATTTATCATTTAGAACGATATAAAGTATACTTGTAGCACGTTCCAGGGTGGAAGATACTCTCAGTATTACCAGGTACTCCCTCACCTTTCTCTTCCCTATCTATATCTCCTCTACTATTTCTTCAGCCTCACAACATACCCCAAATGGGGATCCCATAGTCTTGCTGGCTACAGAGAGTTGGGACTCTTGTAAGGTATTCACATAATAAACAATATATATTACAAAAGATAAATATATTTCTAACCACCTTTAGGATATTCAACACGTGGTTTTAATAATTAATCACACAATTAAGGAGGTGGCCAAAGGGTTCTTCCGGATACAATCGCTAGCCCAGTATTAATTCCCCGAATACATTTCAATTTGAAACATTTTAACAAAAGCATTTATCACAATTCCATGAGTATTCGCCTAGCGAGGGAAATACCTCTTTGAAAGATTCCAATCAAGTTTCATTAAATGCCCCCGGGGCTGGGAATAAGGGTTGGTGGGGGTGAGAGGGGGGAGGGCAGGTACGACCTGATCGCTGAGAGCGATGAAAGCGCACAGTAATCATTATTACACAATTCGGAATAACCTGCACGTTTATAAAATTACATAAAACGAAAATCTTACTCAAAATTATTTAGAGTCAAATGTTTTTTTAGACAGAAAATGTTCAATTTTGTTTTATTTAGAATATATTCATACGCCAATTGGTGATGCCATGGTCTCACTGACTCTAGACTCTTGAGAACTGTTGTGACCCTTGCGACGTATTATTCAGATAAAAATATATTTTTCTTTAATTTGTTACTGATTTTGTAAATGGGGAAATCTTCATGATCTAAAAATATCACGGCAATAGCAATAATTAGGCGTTAGCAATAAAAACAGTCTGTTTCTTTGCAAGAATATGCACATATTCGTAAGTATGTGTTGTTCATATCAACTCTAATTGCACCACCCATTTATACCCTTGATATTTCTCTTTTATAATTATAACTTTTTTTTATTTAATGCTATGTTGTAACAGGCGCAATTTGGAAATATGCTCTTACCGCGAATTGCAGTTCTACAAGGCATTTGACTATGCATCGCCGGGTCACTATCCAAAATAAAACAGCACGAACTGTGTTCAAAGTTGCAAAAAATTCGGCGCTGCACATATTGAAGCCAATAAAAGGAAGCGATTGTGTCTCAAAGCGCCGCTATTGGTCAGAAGAGAAAAATTGGCCACGTCAAACGTACATGTGATGCGGAAAATGCCAGACGTAGTGATGGCAAGAATATCCATTCATTTCGAAATGATTGATTTTAATAAAATTAAAAAAAAATGATTCTAAATATATATTATCTAATACATGATTTCTGGAAATCAGTACCATTGAACGAAAACACCATTAACTGACTTATTTTTTATTAGCTGTTTTGGGCATATTTCCGACTTGTTTTATTGTATTATTCGTCTTGATTGCACTGTGTTGGGTTAAAAAGAGCACGTTAAGAAATATTTTGCATGAAAATGCATAAATATTTAAAAAAAACCATTCGAAATATTTCATTATTGTGATGTAATCGAAACATGACATAGTTTTAATCAATTGAGATAGCCGGGTATAATATATAAATCGATGATTTAAACCTTTCGGTGATAAAAAGGCAGGGTTGAATATCAGAACCAAGTGAGATGTGTTTGTCAGATTATCGTCCCAACCTTAGGACGATTTAAGAATGACGATTCAGTACGTTTTTGGGTCCAGGCTTCCAGAATGAGTTTCTTCGGAGTCTATGGGAGTGAGTGAGAAGTTGGCGACCAAGGCTCGGAATCGAACCTTGGTTCTATAATTTATAGAATAAAACCCACGTGAAGTGGCATGGAAATTGAACATTTTACTCAGAAAACCAGCAGAGCGACGATCGAGCAAAACCCTGTAGGTAAATGTAGGAAAACAACATTTAGGTAGTTTGTTGTGGAAAACAAACAGAAAGTATGCGACGAGAGACGGATGAATCGAGGCCATTGTAGTAGTGCCTTGTGATTCGAAGCTATCAGTTATGTTGTTTTTTGTGTCAACATTGGCGTCGCTTCGTCAGTTTAGTGGACAAAATATTTCCGAATTCATTTTTATTTCATATCTTCGAGTAGACAGAATACATATATTTATGTATATACATATATACAGAATACAAATGTAAAATACACCCTGAGTACTAATTTGATGCATCATTCGTTTTGATTATTAAAAAAAAGTTTATCCATCTCTGGTCTGACGGCCTCCCTGATTGATGGGTAAGGCTCTAATAAGCTACTAGCAAGCTGGACGTAGCGTGCTCAATTCCCGGCGCGGGCGGGTAAATTTTAATTGTGTTATTTGACAATTTAATAATTAACAATAATATATACATATATAGTAATAGTATCAGAGTAATCAGATCGTCAGATGTGATTCGAGATTATCGGGTCAATTTTTGTTGGGTTATTATACCGTGTAGCGCCTCTTGAGGGGATATTCGCCACCGAATCAAACACCACTTTGAAAGATTCCAATGAAGTTTTATTAAACGCCCCCGGGGCGGTGGGGTGTTGCGGGGGCTGGTTAGAGGAAGGCCGCATTATGCAAAGGGTCGGACTAAAAGTCGGTGGCGGTTTGGGCACAATAGTATTGAATAAAGGATTTCCGATTCACATCACGGTCCAGAAGGCGCGCCGCATGCGACTCGTGTGATTGCCGACCATCGAAAAGGAGCATACTAGAAAAGCCCAACTACAAATACAATGGAAAAAAGTCACACCTGTTGATTTTGATGCCATGTACGCCACAATGCCAGTAGTAGATGAATCATTCGCTTCTCCCGTATTTTCGTATTTTTCGAGTGTTTATTTTATTTATATATTTTTTTATTTAATATATATAAGTGGGTACAGTATGATATATAAGTACATATGGTAATAAAATATATTTATGTTCGCAATCTCACCAATGAAGAAACTGGTTTTTGTGCTTGGTGAGCGAGTTACACTAATTATAAGAAAAATAGAATACCATTATGCTATAGGTAAGTATATATATATTAGGAACAATTGAAACTTCTGGATTATCTATATGTGTAGTTGTTCATATAAAGTATTCTGTTACATACTAATTATTGAGTAATTAGGAACATCCAAACATATTTATTTATATATTCTACTCCCACACGGGCTTTTACAATCATTTGAAGTACATAATAGTTTAGTGCAACATTAATCAAGAAATAAAAGTTTGCTATTAGTTCATTGCAAGAATAGTATTATGCTTAGCTTAGTTATTAATATTACTGAGTTATGTTATTACAGCCTTCTTGTAATTATATTCCGTGCAGTTGAACACATCTACAATTTCTGCGAAATTATTGCCAACAGCATGTAATATAGGTACAAATGAGTATCTAAATGACTCAGTCCTGATATTTTTGTTGTAATTAAAAATAATTGAGTAGTTTTAGTTATTATGTTGAATATGATTAGGCTCAATAAATCAGGGCTGTCTATAATTCAACAAAAAAATAAAAATAAAAGTCATGTCGGAAAAGAGAAATAATTAGTATATCAGAGAGTATTATGGTTATCATTATTTATTACTTACTTATCCGTGTATCAACAACCGAAATTAGTATGATTTATTATTATTTCAATACTTTCACTGTAGGACGCAATACCTACACAGTTCAAGAATCGCTTGCATGAGTTCTTTTTACTTCCTTTATTGGATCATCTAGGGACGATCAGTCACTTCGTTAGTTCTTCATTCAGCATTTCTTGATAAATGGAAACGATAGTATTGAGAGATGATTTGCTTTTGCATGCTTACTCAAATGCCACCATAAATATATGGGTGTGAAATTCAAGATATGAGATGGTACATTGTAACTTTGTATTTAAGTGTAACCGGGAAGCTCAGGGCAGTGACAATTCAACACAATTTTGAAAAGTAATATAAGTTGAGATGAAAAAAGGATTATTATTTGTAATCATAAACTAATGTTTACTAGACAATAATTATTTAATGCATACCACAAAGCATAGCATTTTATTTTCAAGCAATAATTATTCGCCTGAAACACCTAAATCAACTGAAAAAATCTTTTTTTTTTTAATAGGTTAGTTTAAGCTAGATCAGTTTTTTTTCATCACTTTTAATGAACTTAAAGCACTTTTCAAAAGTGTGTTGAATAGCCACTGACCAAATTGTCATAAAACCGTTCAAAATCTATCCATTTTTGCCTTTTGCATTTTGTATACCTACATTTTTTGGTAACAGAACATCAAAGCTAATGAATTTGAATCGTCACATAAACGTTCTTCGTTTGACATTTCGGCTTAATGATTTGTTGGTTATTATTGCAATTTAAATTTTATTGAAATGGGAGGATCATCAATATTGGCATTTTATTGGGGTAGGGGCAAATTTGTCTATTCTATTGCAATGGTTGCCATGGGACATGGGACTCGATCACTCGGAAAAATTCCACCGCAGGAATCTCCAGGATCCACAAAGGCTTGCAACAGTAAAGTTCAATACGAATTTTTGCCAACACTCGAATGGCTTTATACGTAAACTCTCGCAATTCTGAAAGGTAAGCGCAAAAGCACCTTGTGATCGGTACGTTATTTTAGGATAAATAAACAGTGACTTATCTATAAGGCAACCCACAAAAATATTTGTGGAAGGGAACAGTGTTTTGGAAAAATAGGCATTTTTACTCCAGATACCTACGTTTCTCGTTTAGTATTTATCAAAATTTGTGCATAAAGTATATATTTTTGTGACGTATAACTTTATCTTGAAGTTCTTTAAAATGATAGCAACGAAATGTTAATTGGTTAAAGTGAGCAGTATAGCAGCACCTTCGAATAAACATGATAATTTCATTGTTGTAATATTTTTAACTGTACCCAGCAATACGTTGTTGTGGCTCGGTCTGTCCGACAGATGGAGTGGTTTTAAGAAAATGCATGTTTGTCCACTGTCCACTTTTGCACTGTTATTCAATACAATCATGTTACCTGTCACAGGTTACATCTATGTAATGCAGATATAATAAAACATGCTTATTCAAATGCAACGTTGTATCCAAATTTCAAAGCAATCAGTCAAAAACTTTCGGAGATTTAAGATTTTGAACAAACTATTGACATTTTCACTATATAGATAGATGATCTGGTGGTTTTATTGCTTGAAAATATATGGGTACTTTATATAACAAGTAGGAAGTCTAGCACGGATGATCGATAAAGCCCTATATCATTACGATATTGATGAAATCCGTCATCTATGGTCAGTTAGCGATATTTGCGAGCACGGTCAGAATATGATCCGACAGTCGGTAGACAAAATACGTGGCTTTTAGCGCGGCCTCCAAAGTGTCGGATTAGCTGTCAATATGCACAACTTTTTGGATAATGTCGTTCGTGAGTTCTGGTTTTTTCCATTTAAGGCAGATAAAATCAATCAGGAGATGCCTTCCCTCTGATGAAGCAAAGCCACTCATAAATTCGTTCGTCGTCTCACGTATGGACTATTGCAATAGTGCATATGCCGGCCTACCTCAGAAACAAATCAATAGAATCCAGTCAGTTTTTAATGCTGCGGCAAGAATGATTTTTGGTGAATCTAAGTATTGCCGTATAACCCCACTTCTAAGGGATCGCCTTCACTGGCTTCGATGCCCTGAAAGAATAGAGTTTAAGATCTGCTTAATGACCTTCAAAGCATTGCAAGGAATGGCGCCAGCATATATATCGGAACTAGGTATCCGACAAAACTTAAGCAATAGACAGCTTACTCTAAGGTCAGCAGATCTAGATGTAAGTAATTGTCTAATCGAACTTTCTAGGTCAAATCGAGCTGTTTACTATGATCGTTCTTTTAGTGTAACAGGCCCTCTCATCTGGAATAGACTTCCCTCAGCTCTTACTAATCTCCAGAATTTGGCTGAATTTAAACGAGCTTTAAAAGCAAAATTATTTAAAAAATCTTACCATTTATAAATTTTAACTTCTTTTCAATATTTTATAATAAGCCATATTTTAAAACTTCCGGTAATTGTTTGGTTTCGGTTGTCTCCTTATTGTACCTTTTTAAAGTGTCTGCTCAAAACATTCTCATTTCTGAGCACAAACTGCCTCCTGTTTTATGTTATGTTTTAGTTTTAATATTCGTGTTTTGTCCTGTCCTACTGTTATTGTTATTCTAAGTTTTGTCATCACTTTGTATAAACAGTGTATTAAGTGTTATAATATTAGATCTGTATTGGGTAAGGCACACTGTAGGAATAAGTTTGTTAAACGAGTAGTTAAGCGCACTTGAAGTGAAATGACACTAAACTGCGCTATATAAATTCCATGTTATTATTATTATTATTGTTAGGCAAAATTATTGACTTATTATTGGAGGTGAACTAACAACGCTTTTAGAATCGAAAGAAATCGTGCATTCGATCCATAGACTTCATAAATTCACCTTTACTCTCTTTTGTGGTATTACATAAAAAAGATCCGATCAATTGATTCCATTCCAGTCTGGAGAAACAAAATTGTTAGTTTTGGCTAAAAACCTCATGAACTAATTAACTCCACTTTTGAATGTTAATTGAGAATGTACAGGATTTTCCAATAAGAGGTGTTATTTTAAATAGCCCGCCATTTCGGTAGATGTTACTTTTGAAGCTGTCATTTTTTAACATTTGACAAGTAGAAACTACGTCATTAATAAAAATGGAACGATACATGCTTCAACAACGCATTGAAATTATTAAAGTTCACTTGAGTGAATCAAATGCAAATCGTCTTGAGTGATGAGGCCCATTTCCATCTCGGTGGCTTCGCCAACAAGCAAAATTGTCGCATTTGGGGCTCGGAAAACCCAAGAGTTATTGTTGAATAGCCTCTCTATCCTCAACGTGTGACTGCTTGGTGCAGTTAATGGTCCGGCTGAGTCATTGGACCTTACTTTTTCGAAAATGAGGCTGGAGCAACAGTTAAGGTGAATGGATTGTGCTATCGAGAGAAAATTAATGATTTTTTATGGCCGAAATTGGATGGTATTGATCTGGACAACGTTTACTTTCAACAAGACGGCGCTACGTGCCACACAAGCAACGAAACCATTGATCTTTTACGATTGAATATATTAAATTTACTAATTCAAGACATTATCTAATTTTTATTATTACTTTTACGTAGCCATCTGACGTTTAATAATGTTAATTTATAGAAAATACCTCTAGCGTTGCCAGCGTATGTCAATTTTTTTTCTTAATTAATATCGTCCTGGCTTTCATCAGTCCGACCGTGCTCGGGGAATCGGAATAAAGTCATCGGTATTTACGCCTATCGATTAAATATTGTAAAGTTGTCGATTTCGGAGGAATATAATACCATACGACAATCAGTATGTCTTCTCTTATTATAGCAAATGGATATTGCAAAAACCATAACTCATGATGGAATAAACATAGCGATCTGAAAATAAATGACCTAAGATTTTACGTTCAATTCCAATCATAAGATGAATACCAAAGGAGTGAATCAATAAAGCTGGTAGATACAAGACATTTATTTGCTATTTTACCAATAATAAACGATATAATAAACATATACAATATTATAAAAGAAAAAGCCAATTTTTTCTACATTCAACGTACGTAGTACCGACTCGACGTGATGTACCTATTCAGCAAATGGGTTCGAATATTTGATGAAGAATCATTTGTATTTCTTAAGATGTCAAATTATTACATTGCCGAAGTTTTCTTAGCGAGAACAAATATGATTTAAATTACTTCAATTCATTGTTTGATACGTTAATATTCAGCATGTCAGAGCGAAGTTTCGTGGAATATGATATTCCTACAATTTACGTCTTTCATTTACTGATATCAATTTTTGATTCGCGGAATTTTAGGAAAATCGTTTTGCATTTGATGAATATATAATTAATATATCAGCTGTCAAATTAAACCTCCTTTCAATAATAATTACTCTCGGGAGTTCAAATTTCTCGATGAGTGAACACCGAGAAGAATATCTGGAAGTTGGCAGCGGTGAACTAATTAGACGGTTCAAATGGTTGAAAGAAACATAGTCATCAAGCAAACTAATTTCGGTTGTCTGCGATAACATGCGTTAGTTATTCTGGCGTTAAATTATTTATGTTCAATAAACTCAAAATTGCTTTGAATTTTCATTTTCAAAGTTGTGGGAACAATCCAGAATAGCGATAAAGTAGGTACCTACCTATAATTAAAACCGTATTTTATTTCATAATTAATGTATTATAATTCAGGATTTGTGATTCTCAATTACTAACAGTGTTTAGTTGCAAGGTAAATCTCTATTTGTCAAAAAAAATTGATATATTATGTGTTTTTAAAAGATACTAATCCTGAGGCAAATGTTTTATAAATACTTTCAGCTTCCCAAATTTGATAATATTGTTTTCGCTACAAACATATTAGTAATGCCCTAAAAGACCAAATAAGAGGATGCTTTCATTTACTGAGTTTTAAATAACAAAATATTTGTGTAACCGTATAAAAGTAATTAGATTTCTGCAAGACAGAATAAATTAAGCCAATTCAGAGTATTGTCTGTGTTGGTTACACTAATTTCAACGTCACCATTCACAGTTAATGAATAGTGTACGGGACGTGTTTGCCTGCACAAGAAAAGACTGTAAATAATAAGCACCGGCACACATCAGTCCTCAACCTGGGTAATGATTTAAGTAAAACACCGTGAGGTGTTTTATCCAAACCATCATAAAAGAAAGACGATTCGAATCAAAATTCACATTTTAATTGCAAGTATTGTACTAGTATACAGAACGTACAAAGGGGTGTAGCTTATAGGTATTTACTATTTTTTACAGCCAACCCAATTCACAAGAAATAGTTATATGTATTTCAATACAACTGGGATTTAAAACACAGATAGAAAACTGATACAATCGGAATCTTTTCAGCGATAATTTCAGATTGGAGCACATTGTGCATCATCGCGCCATACGATACAGCAAATGGCGTAGGCGACTGCTGAAGCAGTGGCCAGTTCAATTGGTAGCCAGCAGGAATCGGCCAGCCTCTAGGTTTCAGCATTAATGGTTAATTCAGTCGGTAGCCATGAAGAATTGGCCAGCCTCTAGGTTTTCAGCATCAATGGCTTATTCAGTTGGTAGCCAGGAAGAATTGTCCGGCTTCTAGGTTTTCAGCATCAATGGCTAATTCAGTTGGTAGCCAGGAAGAATTGGCCGGCTTCTAGGTTTTCAGCATCAATGGCTAATTCAGTTGGTAGCCAGGAAGAATTGGTCGGCTTCCAGGTTTTCAGCATCAATGGCTAATTCAGTTGGTAGCCAGGAAGAATTGGCCGGTTTCCAGGTTTCAGCATCAATGGCTAATTCAGTTGGTAGCCAGGAAGAATTGGCCGGCTTCCAGGTTTTCAGCATCAATGGCTAATTCAGTTGGTAGCCAGGAAGAATTGGCCGGCTTCCAGGTTTTCAGCATCAATGGCTAATTCAGTTGGTAGCCAGGAAGAATTGGCCGGCTTCCAGGTTTTCAGCATCAATGGCTAATTCAGTCGGTAGCCATGAAGAATTGGCCAGCTTCCAGGTTTTCAGCATCAATGGCTAATTCAGTTGGTAGCCAGGAAGAATTGGCCGGCTTCCAGGTTTTCAGCATCAATTGTTAATTCAGTTGGTAGCCATGAAGAATTGGCTAGCTTCCAGGTTTTCAGCATCAATGGCTAATTCAGTTGGTAGCCAGGAAGAATTGGCCGGCTTCCAGGTTTTCAGCATCAATGGCTAATTCAGTCGGTAGCCATGAAGAATTGGCCAGCTTCCAGGTTTTCAGCATCAATGGCTAATTCAGTTGGTAGCCAGGAAGAATTGGCCGGCTTCCAGGTTTTCAGCATCAATGGCTAATTCAGTTAGTAGCCAGGAAGAATTGTCCGGCTTCCAGTTTGTCAGCATCAATGCAGCAGGGATTGGCCAGCCTCTAGGTGATCACCGGAAGTGGGCAGTTCAGTCGGTTGTCAGCAGGTATTCGTCAGCCTTTAGGTTTTCAGCATCTGTGTCTGGTTCCGTCGGTAGCCAGGAGGAATTGATTAGCCTCTAGTTTGTCAGCATCAATGCAGCAGGGATTGGCCAGCCTCTAGGTGATCACCGGCAGTGGGCAGTTCAGTCGGTTGTCAGCAGGTATTCGTCAGCCTTTAGGTTTTCAGCATCTGTGTCTGGTTCCGTCGGTAGCCAGGAGGAATTCATCAGCCTCTAGATTGTCAGCATCAATGCAGCAGGGATTGGCCAGCCTTTAGGTGATCTCTGGCAGTGGGCAGTTTAGTCGGTTGATTATAAGAGCCGGCACACGGAGACGCCCCATTATTTTAATGATGACAGGTGCGTCTGACTCAGCTGATAAAGTGCCGGCCGTAAAGAGCTCGTTAAAAATAGTTGTAATCTTTAAAATGATTGTGCCGTGATGGAGGAACAGAAGCGACTACAGATTTCAGTTGACACTCAGGAATTTATAATTATAATTAACAGGTCGCTTTTTAGGTGTTCCGTCCACTCGTGTTGATTTTTGAAATTTGACTGCCCAATATTGTAGTGTTTTTAGCTATTTATAATATCTCTAGCAAACCCTCTTGTGACGTCAATATCGTTACCACAACTTGTTTTCGTTTCAGACGCAGGTGTTTTTAGGTGAGAATAATAATTTCGCACAGCGACTGGTTTGTCAATATTTTGATTTTTCTCCGGCCCGATTCGCTTAGTAACCGATAATTGTGGTGCATTTTTCAACTCGTAAACATTATTTCTTGGAAAAAGGGGTCATCAAACTTGCCAGGTGTTCAACCTTAGTTGCAATAGAGACAAATGCAATAAATCTTGTTTTCACGTTCGATACAAATAGGTATGCACTGAATATATAATTTATTTACCTCGGTATTTAATTAATTCCAGAAAATGAGTTAAGACAGGAAATCATATAAGAAAAGCTAAGCTAATATGATTATAATAATTTGGTCTTCGAATTCAGTTCAAATCATATAATTTACTGCTGATGTATAACCAAGAATATTGAATGGATATAATATTATATGACATTTTATTACATTTTACCAAAGGAAGCATCTTCAATACTGCGTAATTGGAAATAAGGATACAGACGGTAGATAGCAGGAGACCGACATGATTGGAACTATTTGCTAGTGGCAACCAAGATCGTTTAGGAATATATTTTTGAGACCTTCAAAGGTTTCAAAAATTTTCCAGGGGGCTCTTACTCTCAACACGAACTTGGCGTTATGCGCTACTTTTGCCACGAGATCAATCACAGTCAATCGGTGAATGCCAAACTTTTATGTTCCGCCCCATTGGTTCTGTGAACTCACATCGAACCACCATTCCATTTTATACCCCTATTTTGTTCTGTGGTTTTAAAACAGAAAGAATATTTTGCGTTTTAGACGATAACTTATTTTTCATAATACGAAGCCAAGAACCGAACACGGGGGCCCAAGCTCAACAGAACCGATGTTCAAATAATTGTATTGTGCTAAAGTAGTAGTGTCGGTAATACACCTAGGTCACAAAATAAAATATTATACATCTGAGTACCTACGTTTTTATCCCCACAGTAGTCAGCGATAAACATTAGGCATTTCTTCTAATGATGATGTTATGATCTCAGCTGAAAGGTGTTTAGCTCTTTAGATATATATATATATATATATATTTTTAACGATATATAACATATTTTATACACTCTCCTACAAAAACTGACGCTTGTGGTTAGAGGACAACTTATTAATAACTTAAAATACTTAAGAATTTAACATAATTAGAGATTTATTTATTTAAATATACATAGTAAGAACATATTTCAAATAAAAGTTAACATGTTTTCCTTTACAAGAGTCAAAAACTCGAGAAAAGATTTATACGTAATATTTTTTAAGATTATAAAGGTACTCGTAATTATAGCAAAAAATGTATATGGGATGTACATAAAACATTGGGAATAACAAAACAGTCAAGAATATATCTAAGAGGAAGTTAAAGTTATATGGTGGTACTACAAAAATATATTTTTTTTTTTATATATTCCTATTTTTTTCTTCTGTTCGCATACCAGCGGGTAATTGATAAAATAATTTTATTCCCTTATATACAAAGTGATTATGTGCTGTTGTGGTTCGTACAGATGGTATAGTTAGTCCACCAACAGAAGTATTCCTTATGCTAATATTTAGCAGTGGGGTATTATTTTCATTAAAAATATCTCTGTGTAGGTGAAGTAGCGCAATATATAACATATGAACTTAGAGGATGGGGTTCACAAAAACTGGCAAGGATATAAAAAATCTTTACAGGTTTTTTCACATGAGCAGTCCACCTAAAGGCCTGGTGTGGCCTTTGCAGTAACTTCTCCTAAATTTTGAACAAAGATGTAGATAGTTATAGTACAAATATTGGTCAACTACCTCTGTCAGAAAACAGTCTAAATTTGTCATTAAATCCACCTTAATCATTCAGCCACTTACCCCATCAACCTCACTCCAAGGAAGTGGTACATCTCGCCTACATATTTCGACAGGACATTTGCAGCTCAGCTAGAAGTAGGAGTACCCTGTTCTATTGTAAAGCCATGGATGGAAAGCATCCACGCATATAATTCAGCTACCTTAGTATGCGGACATTCCCACAAAAAGCATTATGTCCAACGAAATAATCCCGCCAGCTGACAAGTGACAGCGGCTGGCTGGGAACACAGCCATTGTTCTTTACAGGGTGTTGTTTCATTGTCTTATTCTGGTATGAAGTGAATGAAACTCTTCACTTGTTTGTTTATGAATACAAAGAATGTAGATAATCAAATGGGATAGGATGAAGTGTTATATGAAAACGCTGACTTTTTGAAATAATGGCATACAGAGCTCGGAGCCAAAAAGGCCATCATCATTTGAATTAATAGGTTTTGAAAAATAAATGAAATTTAGGTTTTGTGAAAAATTATTTCCAATGAAACATGGCTGCAATATGGGGTATATAAACAGGTATTCAATTACTCGTATGTTAAAATATTGTTTTTGTCAATTGTCCATTAAATACATTTTCAAATATTTACTGTGCTATGAATTACTATTTTAAATACACAATATTTCCCATCAATTTAAGATAGAAATAAATATTTTGTGCTACTGATTTTCTGAATTTACGTATTGAAGAAAAATCATCGGCCAAGGTAAATTTCTTGTCCCTATTTTTGACTTCAAATGAAATTCTATACTATATTTTGAGCGAATTCACAAACTTCAGATTCAATTATATATTATAGACATAGACAGATCACACACTTACTTTCACATATTTTTTGGTTTCTTGGAACGGGCAATTTGCCTAGTTAGGAACCAATAATTTCGACCTGATAAGGTACAATAATCAATAATCACAAAATATTTTAATTATATCTTGTATCATATTGTACTGTGTGTAAATTTAAATGAATAAATAAATAAATAAATTAAAAAATTCAAACTGTGAGCCTCCTTTCAACTGTTTTGACAAAAAATCTGACAATTGCTACATATAAGTACTAGAAAAATCGATCCTAAATCTATATATTTGTGTGATTATTTCGTTTTGCCGATTTTATGTGGCTATTTTTGAAATCAGTAATTCCGGACCCGATTGAAGAATTGTTAGAAGTTTTTTAATTCAAAGGAAATAGAAAACATTTTTTTTTTATTGGTGCCCTTTTTTACTCATTTAAAGTACGCTCTAGCGTGTTTAAATCGCACTTTATGGAACGCGCGTTTTTTAAAGTTACCATGGCAACATCAACAAATCAACAAAATGTGAAGTCTAAATTAATGTTTGTGTTTTTCATTTCCATGACAACAAGATATTGTGATGTCACATCACGAATTCAGTAATAGTTCTTATTTCCAAATTTTTAATAATAATATCAATATTTATGTTTTCAAAGTGTACCAATAAAAAAAAATAGCGTAAAGTATTCGTGGATAACTGGTCTTTAAAACACTTGCTTTATTTCGAGCACTCGGCTACGCCGTCGTGCTCGAAAAATCGCGCGTGTTTTAAAGACCTGTTTATCCACTTATACTTTAATATACTATTTATTGCATGCATATGTATATTCGAATATTATGAAACTGAATCATTATTCACCATTTAATGTTAATACGGGTTTTTTAGATTACAGAGTTAATGCTAATCAATTGTGTAAAGTTTTCTCGTAACTTTTGGTTTGAAAATGTTATTACCTAACCACGTAAACTTTATATTACGTTATATGTTATTGAGTACAAATAAAGAAACAGTTCATACAACCGAGGGACTATTTTTAAAGTATTATTAGGGTTCCAAATTAAAGCAAATGTATACCCCATTAAATCACAAATAAATTTATATTGCATTTCTGCACCTTTCATTAGTGGTGTTTTGTATGTAAATTACTGGTAACAGATGGTTAAACTAATCGGTACTAAAGGCAGTCATTATCATCACATTAAGGTAAATGGGGGAAAATTCTCGTCAGCTAGAGAAATTCGACATTTTTATGAAATCTGGCGAAATTTGACCCTGAACGAAAAATATGCGTTTACCTATAGATTCAAATAAGGTGAAATCCTATAATGAGAGGAAGACGTTGATTGCGACGACGATAATTTTACAATAAACCAATTAATCTCTGTTAATGTTACCTTTTACGATACGCACATATCCGATACTCATGTTGTGCACTCATATTGCAATTGTCGCGCACATTCTGTAAACGTCACAAATTAACGATTGTGACGATTCTTGAAATGTCTATACTATAATGCTTTTGTTATCTCACTCCCAACCAAACAGTTGCTATAACTGCCATTTTTATATTCAATCCTTCCTTGGTGACTGTTTTCTTCCTGGCATTGATCTAAAGCATATCAAAATGTCAAGTCAAATGTAAAGCATATCAAAACGTCAAATCAAATGTAAAGCATATCAAAACACAAGTGACGCCATGTTTAAAGTCTCAACAACGAGAGTTCGAACAACCTCGTCCTTCTAGTTGCGGGTGACTGGCGTCACCGACAAGTTAACACAATTTCGGTAACGTGTGCCTGTGTTTGAACCTCCAGATGTATGGGGATAGATGCCAAGATACTTGAATCGTCAATAGTTTTGTATCCCTGTGGAAAAAGTGTCTTTCATAGGAAAGTTTCAAGTCGTTATTGATCCAGTTTCTAAGTCATTCGACGACATCTTCCACAAAATTTCTCCTGGGTTGTCAGTAAGATAATATTGTACAAGCATTTGTTAATTCTCTTAATGTGACCAAGACCATAGGAATTTAATTCATTTAAATCTTATACAATTTCACAATTTTTTCCAACGTTAAGTGATTTTAAAGGTGTGCTTATATTTGTAATTTATGTGTGTATATATGTCCACATTTGAAATGCTTTCATGTCAAAGTTTGGTTTTTGTTCTGGTTTCCATGAATTTCTATTTATGTTGTCAATTCATCGTTTCTTCATTAAATATTAATAACTTCAATTTGAAATAGAAATTCAAATGACGACCAATTCGAGCTTTCTACTGAAAATTATGATCCATAAATATTAAACAACTGTATTGTAGATTTGCAGCCTAATACCGATAGTAATTTGATCAAAATTATAATGTGATTATGAAAATCCAACCATCTATAGGATCTTTTTAAATTTATTATTTAAATAACGAAATATAATAAACGAGTTTCTTTTTTTACATAACCACACAGCATGCCTGGAGGAAAATAATTTCCCTCGGGGCCTATGTAATCTTTGGTAATGCTGTGTGGAGGTACTTTTTTAAGAAAAGGAAGAAGTGAACATGGGAGTTGCAGACACCCATGTTGTAGGGGGGAGTAAATACTGAGGCCGGAAAATCATTCTACGGCCTTGAACTCAAAAACGAGCCGTAGAAGCGACCTGTTGTGACAAATGTCAACCAAATACATATATTGGGTGGGCGTCTTGTGTGATTCCCAATTATGCACCGATGCCGAAGGTATTAACGACGCTAGTTCCTCAGAGCATCTTCCATTGTAATACCGTTAGAACAAAGACAGCATACCTACCTGACGCCTGGGATCTAAAGAATGCAATTCGCTTATTAACCGCCCGTTTTTGGGTCAAGGGTTTGTTCGGGTGTTTGGGGCTCCAGATGGATTTTCGATTTGTACTACTAACGTATTTGAGGGCTCTCACACCAAGCTTTTGTGAGGTTAACTTGACTCTGGCTTCGATGAAACCTCCGTGCCTGAGCTTGTCACTTAGAGTTACACCAAGCATATCAATGGAAGGCATGTTGGGAAGATTTCTTCCATTGAAGGAGACTAGATTATCATTTCAATACTTTTGGACGTAGTTAGACATGATTGGGTCTTGGAAACATTAAATTCGAATAGGTTTTTCTTACCCTAAAAGGAAACCTTCTTGAGGTGACCGTCCATTATGTGATTCAAAGTCCTTCGAGCTGTTGGATTTTGTATGTCCATTGGGGTTTGTCAGACAAACAGCTATCATGGACTGTACTGTTTGGTTTTGTTAATAAATTGGTGCACACGACAAAAGTTTATTGATGTGCAACAAAAAGGAAGTCGTAGATAAAATGTATATAACTTAATAAAAGTAGGTAAACTTACTTCACAAAGGAATCAAATTTAATGGAAAAGCTTCTCCGAGTTCTAAAATCATAATGCTAAAATGGGAAAAAATTCGCATAATCCCATGTCCACAAAATTATGAATTGCCAAGGGTTGTTGATATTTCAGAATAAATTTGAAAATCGACGGAAGAATAATGAATGCGAACCGCACTCAACAAAAATGTATTTAAGGAGCGATGGTTATTTCATTGAATAAAACCATTATTGTTAATTCCGCACGCATTTTGTAGAAATAATTCTAAATAGGTCTTGTGATAAATAAATTATACTTGAAAAAAAACGTCGTTTTTGAATATATTGGCATACAAAGGTTACTCGTATTATAAATAATTCAGTTTTTAAAATGATGAAATTAATAGATAAACACAAAAAATTCCGGCCGGCCATTCTATGACGTCATCATATTCCGATCGTGACGCCATCGCTTAATATTGGAAACCATTTGACGTCAATTTACCCTGCTTAACACATCAAAATGGAACCGTTTAAAAAGTAAAACTTTTATAAAGGCGATGCACTACGTCGTGTAATATTTTGCATCGAGCCGCTATCAATAATACACCTTACGTAGATGGCGATAAGGCTTAAATTCCCACCTGTCTCCACATAATCCACCTGTTTTGATTTATGCAAGAAAAAAAACGTGGCCAAAAAGTGCCTTTTATTTTATTTTGTGGATGTTCAGGTACAAATATTTAAATGTTTTTCGATCATTTTTTAAATAACTTAATTTAACACTTTATACAATAAAACCATAATCGAAAATGGGTTCGTAAGTAGGAGATTTTGAACTTTAAAGCAGTTATCATAGGCCATATACATAGTTTTTTTCTGGGCTTATAAAACGACTTATCTAAAAAATACTCGATTATTTCAAAGGACAGGATGTATTCTACTCGCAGTATTTAATTAAAGCATCTGAAACATTTCTAGGCGCCCAAATTTTCAAACAAAAAACACATGATTTTGTATTACTACGTAGTGCATCGCCTTAAAAAACGCGATTGAAAAAAATATGTAAGTTTCTACTACGTGCAAAAGTGTGCACGTAGTAGAAAGGGGTATTTTTGCAAGTAACAATAAGCAACAATAAAAAAAATGATATTTACAATATTTGGATATTTTAAAAATAAAAATTCAAAACTTGAATTCATCATTAGTTTTACGTTTTTTATGGTTCCGATAATCCAGCGAGATAAAAATCACCCTGTTAGTATTTTGTCTGGATAAACAGTGGGGATACTAATTCCAGCGGCGCTCAGATGGCAACATTAATTTCTCACATTTCATCTGGCATTTTCTTGTCTAGTTTACATACCTTTATCCTTTATGCCCTGGGTGCCTGGTGTGTCTCTATACCGAACTCTACTCTACATCGCCGTACACCAAATTCCCAGGGAAATGAAGTAAATTTGAAATTCCTCCTGCAAGTCTTAAACATATTATGAAAATATTTCATGGAGTTACGACATCGCGCGCGTTTATTATTTTGCCGGAGCACGATAATACGCCTGTGAAAGCATTTAATCAGAGATATCAGTGTTACTTACATGTACGAAAGAAATACCACGTGGCTTGTAATTCGTCTTAATAACTTATTCTTTCTTTGAAACATACATTGATTGTACGTCAACTTACGTATTCTTTTGTTAGGTACGTTGAAAGTATGGAATATTGTGGCAGGTGAGTACGATTGATTAGTTAGTGCTAGAGGCACCTAATTCTTTAGAAATTACAATCCGTCTATGTGATGAAGCGTTCCGTTGATGATTGATATTGCGTTGGTTCTAAGAACAATAAAATAAATGTTTTGATGATTTTTCTTAAATAACGCTATGGAAATTATCCAGATGTTACAATTTGAGTTATTGAGTGGGCTGTGATTGGAGAGGGAGTGCTAAATGACAAAGTCGCAATGGAGAACAAACATATCATTGTTTAAATAAAAAAAAATAAAAAAACTGTAAATAATCTTCAATTCCACTACCTATTAGAAAAACATACGAAAAAGAATTATTATTTTTGGCCCGACCGGGACTTGAAATGTGAGCTTTACGCCCTATGGGGGTCTGCTCTAACTACTTAGCTACCTAAATATTATCGCTGTTTTAGGTATTTACCGCAAGATGTTTATTTTTTTTAGCATTGACCATCAATGGAGCTCTGTGTGTGTTTTTTTTAAATGTCAATAATACAATGATCACTTGAAAAACATATACATTTCACTCGTTGGTTGAATGACACAATTCATCGCAACGGTACCTTTGATGGCTGCATTACCATTCCATGTTCAGATGAAATTAAACAACACAACATGTCAGCCACTCATCCTGTCCAACAATACATGTCAGAATACTATGAACCTCCACAATATTTCGTTCCTACCTAAAGCAGTAATGGGCTATATGAGAATATGAACACAAGCTAATAAATGGTAAATGTATGCAGTTTAGTGGAAAGCTCACAACAGATAAGCACAGAGCTTTCCTGAGCGAACGCTTCCACTGACGATCACTTCCGGTTAGTTTCATCTTTATGAAAGCCTTATAATAAAAACAGATATTGTAAATACCACAGGAAAAAGTTTAGTAAGTTAATATTTTCAGGATTATATTTTCTTATTTCTAATACACATTTATTTTTTAGATTCTTTAGGGCTTCTTTGAAGCTCTAGGGGAGTTTGAAAAATGTATTATTATTATTATTAAATAATTTTATTCAAATGTGAACCCCACAGGAGTCCCAACTGCTCTCAACCATCTGGAACCAATGAGACTTTGGCATACTCAATTAGGCTATGTTGTGAGGCTGAAGGTTGCGTGGAGGGGAAGGAGATGGAGAAGAGGTAGGCGGATAAGTAATTACCTGGCTACTCAAATCTAGTCACCAATTACGCCCAAAGTCTTTTTAATCAATATTTCTATTCTTAATGGTTGTCTTATACCAGTGTGAAACTGAGAATATATTCCTCTCCGGAACGTGCCGAATATATAATATACATACTATTTTTAATGAATATGCTGTTAAATAACATGTTTCATTTGGTCACCATGAAAGTATGGTATCTATATTGTGTAAATGTCTACATTAAATATCATGAATCTATAATTAAATAAATTTTAAAAGTTTACCAAAGTTAAAAAGTGTGACATATCTAAATTTATATATTTTTTTTATATTTCTAACTAATATAATATGTTTATTTAATTTCATCTATCATTTGTATGTATCTCCTGGTTTACAAATGTATAATATGTTAACTTACATGCATTGAACAAGAACTCGACACACCAACCTTTTTTACACAACTAGTAATAATACAAACGCTGCAGCCAATTCCCCTATTTCTCGCATCCTTCAAACATTCATCTCAATTCAAACAAGCACAAATACCGATATATTTTTTGATTCTCTCCCTCTATTTAAGAAAAACTTTTTTAGCACACTGCGATCGCCCACATAACACATACAACCACACACAGACACACATGCACACGTACACACACACAAACACTCACACACACCTCTCTCCTTTCCCAGCACACTAATTTAACTTAACTTAAAAATGTAACTTAACCGTAAAATGTATAATATACCTCATATGCATATATGTCAGCGACATGTCATTGGTACCAATTATTGTACTAACTTTTATAATTTTGTAACTATTGTCATCTATGTAATTATGTACTGTTTGTTTCTGCAATAAACAAAAATATTAATAATTATTATTATTATTACATTTAAATTTTTTTTTTTTTTATTAATGAAAGACAAATATTCCCGGGTTACGAATAACCTGACAATATTTGAAATTCTCCTACTACCACCACAGTAAGCTGAAAATGTTGCTTGTGTTGTGATGGAGGACTTAGCCAGCCGAGGAATTGAACACACTACGCCTGAGTGGGACCCAAGCGCGATGTCAACTCGGCCACCGACCGGTCAATTATTTAAGTAATTTTCTCTTGATTAATAAAATATCCAGCTTGAATCAATCAATTGGTGCAGACTTTATAGTTTCCTGCAGCGCATTGCAATGTTGCGTTCATTTGTATAGTAAACTGTTTCGTGTATTGGATTTGTTCGTTTTTGTTTGCCTAATTTCATGGCATGTTCTTGTGTTACGGCTTTAAATGTCCTTGTTCTAAATAATTTTATCTGAAAAGTATTTTGATAGTAAGTAAAAAAATAAGTATAAGTTAAAAAATGTTTTATTTTCTATTTTAATTTTGATAGTTGGTTATTTATTATTTTTTGTATAAATATCATCGCGTTAAGGGTCAGAATCTATTTCACTGTTTGCTAATTTAGTTCCTTTAACATTTTAGTTAATTCTGAAAATCCACATCGCCAATGCATTATTCTCATTGCTCTATTTTGGAGATTTTGCAATTTATTTTATTTCCTGTCGTAACATAAATTGTTTTTGAACGAATTCTTCCCAAAACTATATTATAAAAAAAAATCTTTGTTTATGTTATAAATTAATTCGTATGTGTTGTTTTATAATCAAGTATTAAATTTATGTACATAAAATATTTGTTAGATTTTCGGAAGACTTTCATTATAAAACGTTATTAATTGAATTGACTGTTGTTTGAAATGTGGTAATTCACACTACATTAATTTGGTGAAATAAATTATTTGTATCAGGTTCCACTTTTATTGAATAGCCCTCCAGAACACAATGAGCCGTCTAATTCCTTGTGTACTTTTAAAAATAACGTTGAATTATTTGTGCTAGCCGAGGATTGCCAACATTTTTTCCCATCTTTATCCTATTAAATTAATGGCGTAATATGTTGTATATGTATATTTTCGATCCATGTCCTTTGAAAATGTAATTATTTTTTTTCTTCTCCTGATCCTTTTTAAATGACCAGGAGATGTTAAGTATGTTTTTTTACAATTAAATATCAAAATATTGTAGTGTAATTCATTTTCTGGAATTAGCTAAAAAGGTAGATACCATATAGGTAAACAATTTGTACAAACATTAATATTGTTCCCTCAGAATATAATATGTGTGTTATTTTTATTATTTTGTAAAATTATTAACCTCAATACAGGTTTGTTTTTGTGAGGTTAAAAATTCTAACGTAAAAAATATACAATGTAAAGAACCGATTAAAAATAAATAATGAACAGTTCATTATAAAGAATACAATATAAAGATCCGATTAACAATAAATAATGAACAATTCATTATTACATTATAAGCATTTTAAAGTTTTAGGAGAGCTTTGCAAAGTTAACATTCTTCATTAATATAATTACAATATTTTGTTTTCCGTACTTTAATAATACAATTTTGTAGAAATTTTCAGGGAATTTGGAAATTTAAAAACATTTCGACAACACATTATCTGAGTTGTGTTATTTTTACCATATTGCCAAACAAAACATTAACATCAAACAGAACACTTCAAGGCAAGCCGGCAACCGTTGCTAAATGTAAATTTTTGTATGAGAGGATATTAAATTATCATCAAGTTAGTGTGTTTTAAAAATTTTGTAAATAAAAACAAAAAAATTCCAACAAAACTGCTAATATCGGCGATTTGGTATTTTCAATTATGTTGTGCTATTCACATCGAATCGTACCAAAATAATATTCGTTTTTTTTTTTAAATCACGTCTTCAAAATCAAACATTTAAAGTTTATTTTTAATATTTAAATATTTTCATTCATAGTAATTGATTTGAAACCCATAAATTCTGAAATGGTTCCAACTGGCTACAACGTCATTATATCACAGAAAACGCAACCGGCTGGAAAGACGGCTGTCACCAACGTTGCCCTGTGTGATGCGTGTTGCAACGCCGCCGAAGTGGCAATCGATAAAGGCACATTTAAATCGTTTTTGAAAATTCATCGGTAACATAAAAATTAAAAAAAAAAACAACTTTCCTATTGTAATTTTTTTTCGTGAATACCAACCAAAAAAAAACAGTGAAAATACCCTATTTCGCGATAATAATTATAAAAACCACTTATCTTAGATAGAAAAATACTTTTATTTAAATATCGGTTTTCTCACAAACATTTTCAAGTATTATATTTTAATGGTGGGTTGTGTTTTACACATCTTATATAAGCATGCTGGAATAAAAATACCAACATTTAAAAAAAGTATTAAGTATGGTTTATCGTTGGAATTTCACAAGTTTTGCAACAACCTCTGAGAGTTAGGTTCTAGGATATATAAAAATAATTATTTACGTAACTTTTTATGAACAGGTGAGCGCGAATTCATCCGTATGAACTGATTACCGCCAGCGGTTGGCACGAAATTGTAATATAAATATAATATTGTGTTTCTCGTGGAGAAAATACTAAACAATTTTAAAGCGCCAATAATTTGGTAGACACGTAAGCAATATTAACATATGAAACAATATATAAATGAACCATTTAGATACAAATATGATGGACATTATTAGATTTACTTATTAAAATATAAGCAGGTTTTTAAGCATTTCTTCGTGTTATCTGTAATACATTGGTTATGTTTACCCTTTCAGACCTGTATTAAAAATAGCAATGATAAAACACATTTCATCATGAGAGTTGGCGTAAATAAAAAAATATTATTTTTGCTTATTTTCTCTGGTCTCTGAAGTCTTTCTTTCGAACAGTGGGGTGCTTAAATAGTACGGAGAAAAATCAGATTTTATAAATTTAATATAATTTCAATCTAAAAGAGTAACACAAATAACAGGCATGCTGAGTCTGTTCTATACGTATTTCATTAGAACCTACTCGAAGAAACTAGCAGCATTGATCCCTTTGCACAGGCGCACAGGTTCCCGAAACTCAACGCACACAAGCGAAACAACTGTTTAAGTTGACATCGTTAAAAATATCATGAGAAAATAATAAAAAAAAACTATATGGAAAGAGAAAGGACGCATAAAATAATAGTGATTTTCTCAAACGTTTTTATTCAGTAAATAGATATTTTTATGTAAAGGAAAAACCAAATACACATTTTAATCGTTAAGCTATTGGTCCAAACCAGTATTTTGTAGACCAGAAGGTCCAAATTAATGACACCTTTTTATCATGTCACATCAAAAACATCAGTGTTCCTTACACGTGTTGTGCGAAACGCAAAAGTTTAGACCTCTAAGCTTATAACACGGTTCGTTGTTGCCTTCTAGTTGCTATAAAGTTAGTATGTTGGGTTGGGTGCCGGTACTTAGCAACGTTAAGGAGTTAACTGTGTTTCTCTGCCGACCGTTAAGGAGATTTGCAATTTACGTGTTGTATGAAGATCAAAGTTTACCATAATAACAATCTATATGGGAAGTTCGTCTGTTTACCATCGTGTTGTACCAATCACCGTCAAAACCGCACCAAACTTACCCTGCGGCCGCTTCACCTTACCTCCTGCATGAGCGTAGCCTGGGAACTTTGTGAACACATTGACGCATACTAAATAAATGATTACACAATCAATTTTCTCCACAAGGCGACACGCGGCCAAAAGGAAGACAGACACATTTCGAGGATGTACCCAACAATCTAATCGATTATTTGGAGATAACTAACGAACTACGATGAGAAACATAAAAAAAAACACAAACAAGATTGTAAAAAAAATAACACCATTTAAAGATATTCCACTAATAATTTTAAACAAATACGGGAGGCTGCTTGAATGGGCGCGCATCCCATAGTGACGGTTATCGTGCTATGGGAATACGGATACGAATAATAAGCTACCAATTTGAGTTTTGAGAGGATAGAATAATGTCATGTAAACGTATCAAAAGTTATCCACTAATGTGAAACTTTAATCAATAACTTTATATAAATACTACTTTAAAAGATAATACAGCTTAAATAAACATATTTGTTCATTTATTTAACAGATTAAAATATAGTATATACAAAAAAAGTCCTACAGAAGTAATAGACAGCCCGCTCACCGAGTAAATAATAATACTTAATGTTTATTTCAGCTGGACAGAGCGGTGTGTGCAATGCTCTGCCTGCCATAAAAGTTTACATTAAAGTTAATACATAATAAAAAATCAATATAGAAATAAATAAAAAATGAATACATTGATGAACACATTAGGACTTTATGGTGGCTCGAGTGAAATTCTCCATCTCCGGTGTAGAGGCGCTCCCTGCCAATGGGCAACGGCCTGGACAAGAGTGTTGTCCGATCTCTGGTAGCGCAGACTCGTCCCGTCTATTTTGTGGCGCATCAAAGCAGCGAACCCATGCACCCTTCCTTCGGTGAACATCTGTGAGGCGCTGCATCGCCAAGGGAGGCCAGACTTCTCAAACTATCGGATAGAAGAGTTCTAACTGATATATTATTTTTATTCAAAATTATCAAATCTCTCATTGAAACCCCTGAATTATTGGAATGAATTTATATGAATGTACCTGCTAGACAAACTCGAAGCAAAGACACTTTTAAATGTAACAATAACCTCAATACTAACTTCTCTATGTATTCACCAATTCCAAGAATTCATTACCTTGCAAACAAATACTGTAAACTTATTGATATATTTGGTGTTAATAACTTTGTGAGTTTCAAAAGGCAACTAATTTTAGACCTATTTGCTAGTTATTAAAGTGTATTATTTATTAGCTTTAAAAAAGGTCTTGCTTTCATACTTTGACTTACTTCACTATATTATTTTCTAATTACTTTATGATTAAATTATATTTAGCTATTTTATCCATGTACATGTTATACTTACATACATATACTGTCAACTTACTATGTAAAAGCCCGATAGGGCGTTAATAAATAATAAATAAATAAATAGGGCTCTGTATGCGTGGTTGTACTGTACTCGGAATGTGTTCATGACGCCTTGTGTGTGTGTCGTCCATAGCTCGCTAGTATAGAACCTCATACAGTATGTTTGGAAAAGTTGCTTCTTCACCGGAGGACTGCACTTGTTGAATCTTCTGGCAAGCATGTTAACTCGCACACTCAGTACTCTTCTTTTGCGTTCTATGTCATTTTTATCATTTAGGTCATCGGTGATGACATGTCCCAAATATTTGATTTCGCTGCAGATTTTCGGGTTGGCCCCACCGAGACGTATGGGTGGAATGACAGTGGGACCAGTATTTGCTTTAAATATCTGCAGGGATGACTTTTTAGCATTGTACATCAGCCCGTGACTATCAACGTAAGCTTCGCATATTGCCAGAAGTTTTTTCATCGCTCTTACCGATGGAACTAGTGTGACCATGTCCTCTGCATAGCTAATATTGTTCATACATACCCCGGCAATATGGCATTTGATTCTTGTTGTATTTAGTGTTTTACTAAGTTCATCCATATACACGTTGAAAAGCACTGGGGACATTGAGCCTCCTTGTCTAACGCCGCACTTTAATTTGGATGCTTCTGATAGACTATCATTCCATCTGACAAAGTTTTCCAGTTGGTTGTACCATGTTCTCAATATATTAACAATTTGTGGTGGAACTTGTCGTTCGGTCATTTTTTTTCACAACGCATTATGACAAACCCTGTCAAAGGCTTTGCTTAAGTCTAGGAAGCATGCTTACACCGTTGTTTTTCTGGCTTTATAGAATTCAATTGTTTGTTTCATGTTATACATGGCCGTATCAGTAGAGCATCCAGCTTTGAAGCCCATTTGAGAGTCCTCTGTATTGAGCTTGTCTTATTAAATTTAAGATGACCTTTTCGAAGATTCTTGCAATTATTGTGGCAAGAGATTTGGGTCTATAATTAACAGATGATGTCAGGTTCCATTGAAGGCTATTTGGCACAGGTATTAAAAATATTATTTTATCATAAATGCACCTCTACCCACATATGTCACAGAAAGAGGGCACTGGACAAACATTTTAGCAAATACGATGTTATGTTTATGATTATAAAAACAAACAAAAAAATTAAAAATTAAATTCACTAGATTGTTTATACATATATTATTCAAGATCAATATAGGTTTATGGGGATTCATCTACAATGTTTGATTTTGATGCAATCTATAAGATTTTACATAGTTCTATGAAGGTACCTTCGAAATAAATAGTGTATTTTCTGACAAATGCGTAATGATTTCGAACCTTTTCAATGGGCGGCCTACAAGAACTTTCTGGAAGTTTGTTCTCTAAATTATGTTATGGCGTCCTTCTGAACATGTTTCTTATACAAAACTAAACTCCGTAGGTCCTTTTCTGACCTAACGTGAGAATAAATTTAACTAGGGGTGTACATAAAACCCTTTACCGCACTTCTTAGTATAGCTATCAAAATATAATTCATAATCTAAAGATTGATTGAGAATTTTCAATTCCGAATCAAATGTTTTTGACATGGCTGACATTAAAAAAAAAATTGTATAAAAAAAAAGTTTTGTCTTAAAATCGTTAAATTCTTAGCATATGAATAGCTGAGAATATACGAAAGAAAAATATAAACATTGTAAGATAAGGTATAATTAATATAATATAATTGTATGGTAAGAAAAATAATAATATAAATATAGAAAAAAATTAAAGTACAGAAAAAAAAGAAAACGAAAATAAAGTTAAGCTTTTAGACATCTATGACTTCAGGAATTGGCTCTATCGCTTGTATATGGGACCCTGCCAGAAGCAGTGGCGGCCGAAATATTACCATTTTTGTAATATTAGCACTCTAGTACACCCAAACTGGCCAGAAGTCCAGTGTTACTGTTAAAGCTGTAAGCTTAATTTCCAATTAAGCTTACAGCTATCACAGTGGGTGCCAACCAACTATTTGTTTTATGTGAAAACCGCACAAGAGTCCTAACTGCTACGAAATGTCTGGAGCTAGTGGGACTATGGCACCCTAAATTGGAGTATGTTGTGAGGGTAGTTGAAGAAGTGGTGGGGAAGTACCTGGCTATTTACACATAATTGCGGCTAAAGCCATTTCAAGCAACGTTCCGATTAAAATTGGTTATCTTTCAACAGCGCGATACTGATAATATCTCCCACTTTTTTTTAAATATAATGATTATTTTTAATGAAGAGTAAGATTGTCTTCACACAAAATCTAAGAATAATTTTATTTTAGCTAAGGAAAAATAAAATGTCGGAAAGATATCTGAAAAAGTATGCACTTCGAACCTATTCGTCCCTTAAAAACTTATATCGTGCATATTTCTAGGCTGGAAGCCGAATAATTCTTTACGGGGCTTGTTATTTTCACATAAATCACTTTAATGTTGTGGGAATTTTTATATTCTTAGGCTGTCACGCCTTGAAAGGGGAATACGGATGAAAGTCGATAAACGCCTTATAAACACTGATAGTACCGCTAAGTGCTGCCAAAAAAGTTATTCTCACAACATAGGGAATTACTCCCGAGGCAAATAATGTTTTGTTGACCTTTATAAAATTATCATTATCACGAGTATTGGGTAAATGTACTCTAAATTACTATAACTTGAGTCATGCCGATTAAATATTTTAAAAAAATAAGAGAAAAAGATATAATAAGCTGGGACTCAAACACGAGTAGTTTTGATGACCTGTAATAATAACCAGTCCATACGACATGAAAAATAACTATTAATTAATTATAAGATTAATTCAGGAAAATTAAATGATTCCCGCCTCACGGTAAATAAAAATATAATTAATAAATAATATAAAACCTGGGACTCGAACCCAGATTCTTTGACATGTCTACCATTTTAGCTTTTTATACCTGATTACATTTCGTCAATTTTATCAATTTCATACAAAAATGGAAAAAGGAGATTAAAAAAAATTACGGAATGTAACTAGGTGGTAATAGCTCACTTGGATGAGATGATATAAACTTTGATGTAAAACTAGAGAATAAAATAAGAAATGTAAAACCAAAGAATCTGGGTTCGAGTCGCAGTTGCGACCGTTGCCTTTTTTATTTGCTGTTTGTTTATCTCATTCATAATTTCATTGACATCAAATTAGCGAAATCTTTTTATATTGAGACTGTCAGTCTAATAAATGTTGTAATTTATATTGATAAGCGTTTAAACGTCACAAAAATGATTTAATGCAAGTCGGGAAAACAGGTCGATTTTTTTTCAATTAAAAAATGTTCAGTGTTTTCGCAAAAATGGGCTAGAATAATTACTTTTTACCACAAGGATAAAATAATCGAAATACAAACATTATGATTTGTTTATAAATTAATTTTTCATTTTGAAGTGAAACTTCTTTACGCGCGTTATGCAATTTCGAGGACAGGAGTAAAACCAACTCATGACCGTCATGAAAAACCGTGATCATTCGCTATAGGAGCCTAGCCAATATTATATACCTTTTTTAGGTCACTTTCCAAACTCAGCTTCGCGGTCTAGAGGCAGAGCGCGCGACTCTCGTCGTGAAGAACCGAGGTTCGATCCCCGTTTAAACTAATTTTTTTTCTTTTTGTGATTTTCTTAATAATATTTTATTTTAAAGTGATAAAATGCTCTCGTGCTGCGACTTTAGATATTTTGACTATATGATATTTTGGTCGAATACGTAATAACCGCGGTCTAGAGGCAGAGCGTTCGACACTCGTTATGCAGGACCCGGGTTCGAATCCCATATTTTTATAACTTTTAATTTTTTTATCACATGCTACTTATAAATATGTCAATAGACAGAAAAAAAGAGAGAATGAAATGAAAAGGGAGAGAGAAGAATACTAAAAGTTTCACTTCCGTCGTGCGTAGGCTTGCCACACACTCTATTTTTTTTTTAAATAGACATCAACAGACAGTTAACAAAATTAACGAAAATGAAATTTGTGTACCAGGGGGTCATGGCATCCAATTAGGGGTTTAATTTACATCGTTAGAAGGTAATCCCACAGAAGACGTGAGTTGATTATTGTTCTTAAACAAGGCTGCAACTTCTGTGCTGTCGGACATATTCAGTTTGAGTTTACCTGACGTTTAGAGATAACACAGACTTTGCATAACAATAGTGACGGGTACCGCTTGCAAGTTAACATTCCTCCCCTACTCCACTCGGAAGGTATTATGTACTAGGCATAAGGTTCTAGGTACCAGGACGTCATGAGACAAAGATGGTGGCACGCAACACCAACTGGATGTGTCGTGTGGTTTTGATGGTAATAAATGCTCCAGTTAGGGGTCGGGCAAACGTCAGAGAGACGTTTATGGGACAAATTGAGATGAATGACCGGCGTTCATCTTGCGAATGAATAAAATTACATTTACAGCGACACAAATATTGCAATAAATGGACCCTTGAACACTTTTACTAAATATTTCGAATATTTTTTAGAGATTAAACGAAAAAAGTGTGTTATGGGCGTGTCTGTGTGCCCAAAAATTGCAGTTTTTATATTGTTTCGGAAGAAATCGATAAAACATTTTAGAATTTCGACATAATTTAAGTATAGGTAAGTATAGTAAAATTTATCGGCCTTTCTAGGGCTTAGTAGTCGAGAACGTCCTAAATTTGGACCAGGGGGTCTAGCTCGGTGAAATCGATAACTTTAGAATATTGGATCTATAGGCATAATTATCGATGATTTATACCGATTTACCGAATACAGTCGCGCTGTTGATAACCAGACCGATATTGATTTTCTATAAATGAATATTCCTAAACATCAGACTATAAAAAAAAACTAATTAATTGATAATGTCGAATAGAAATGATAATTTTAATAAACATTGGTGTGTACTTTTTGATGGTAAAAAATGAGTTGATTTGTTCATTAGGTATTTAGTCATAACTAACAACTTTTGTTACTCCGGGCTGGAACGGAATCAATTGATCGCGTCTTGGCTAAATTAATGAAGTCAAATACGATTTATTTTAATTATTAGCTTGGTTAGTTCACTTCCATTCAGTAATAAGACAGTTATTTTAAACAACGAAATAAGTTATTCAAAACATGTGCATATTGACAGCTTATCTGATACCTTGGAGGCAGTACTAAAAGTAGCAGCTTTTCTCTACCAATTTGAATCACATCATGACCGTGCTCACAAATATCGCTAACTGATTTTATCGATCTACTGTGCTAAATACCCAGCGATGTAAATATTGAACCTTTTGGTGATAATTTGCGAAAAACAATGACATGATTAGAGCGGATAGATTTTTGCTTGCTTGCGAAAATAAAAACTGCTCCTCCGTGGTTGACACCGTTACATTTCGATGAATACAACGATTTCCTAATGAGACTTGGCTCTTTTTACAAAAAGTAAGGCGGATAGTTGTTACTGAGAATTTTGTCAGAGAAGATGGAAGAATAACATTCTCCTCATTATTCATAACGTTTGGCATATGAAAACCACAGAAAAGATAAACACGACTCGAACTATTTTTAAGGTCCGTGTATTTATGATAGCGATAACGCCGTTCAAATTTTTGTCACCTGTGAAAGACATGTGAATGATCTTTATCTAAAAACTTTTCGTTGTTGTAAAGCTTCCCAGTGTGAAATGCTTTAACTTTCGGTCGCTACACCCGAACCGGAATACCAGAATAACTTAACAGCGAAGGTATCTCATTCATTATCAAATGAGACAGCTGTCGCAAGATGTCAAGGTCTGCCAAAAGTGTATTAAAGTCATGCAGACCAATGCTTTTAGGTTGTATTATAATAATATTGTATAATTTTCAGTTCAGCTTTTATTAAATATTAGATGAGGGTAAGGTTGGCTTAATTACCCACGTTAATAACTCCCATGTTAATTACTGTGTTTTTACTTACCATGGCTGTATCATGGATTAAATAATTAGCTCTTAAACAGAAAACCAATAAGTGAAATGGTAATATTACAATATCATTAATGATTTAAATGCTTTTAACGCCCTTAAGTTTACGAACTATGCCATCACTTATTTGTCTAATTATGTAATATTGATTTAAGCTAACGACAGGTTTTTTCTTATAATATGAATGTAACTGACCAATATGTTAACGTTTAAATTATAAGTACAATTTTTTCTGTGAACAGTAGACCTCGCGTCTTAATAAGTTAACGATGGGTTGTTTCTTAGAATATGAACAATTCATCAAATTTCAACGTTCATTTATGAATTCTGTGAATGTCCTATTCAAGTTTTGTTATTATATCACTATAGGCCAGTTGACAGAAATTACATAATAACAGAACTTTAAAAAAAACTTTCACAGAACTTGAGAATTTACTTTGAATTTTGAAGAATTGTTCAAATTCTCTGAAACAACCCGTTCAAAGAGTTTCTCATATTTAAAAAATCAAAACCAAAGTTTTATATTTATTTATATTTATTTATTTATTTATTTCATTCAAAAAACAGTTTTTACATAAAAAGCATACTCTGCACATCTCACTAGGGCATTCCTGTATCAAGATGTGCAGCTTTACAATAATATCATTTAAAAAAAATACATATATGTAAATTTAAAATAATAACAACATTAAATTAAATTTAAACCAAAAAAGAAAAGTTTATGACACGGACGTTTCGAGACCGGTAGACAAAAATAAACAAAATTTTAGTAACAAATGTATATAAAAAAATAAAAACAAAAAAGTCAACAAAAGAAGCATTATTAAGTAAGTTGGCAACAATAATATTCTTCTGTTAACTAAAGTACAAGGTACCTGTGCTGGCTTATCAGACACAAGCATAGGGTAACCATACTAACAATTACAACATGGATAGTGTGAATAATATGAATAATAATATATGAAATCATATTCCTTCTGGGCGGAAGGAGAGAGGCTCCTCCGATTACTTCTCACCCCAGAAGATAGCTGGAAACTTGAGTGGCAAACGGCCAACGTGGGAAATGCCCATTATACAGGACCTCACCGAAAGACAGCCTGGGTTCTCATTGCCACGCAAAACCTGGTCCGCCATCAATAAGTTAAGGGGCTCCAATAGCCGCTGTGCCCACATGATGCACAGATGGGGCCTTAAAGTGTCGGCGATGTGTGAATGTAGTGCGGTGAAGACCACTGAACATGTGGTCAACGAATGCCCGCTCCATTCATTCCCCGCGGGATTGATGGGGTCCACATGGCGACGCCTGAGGCCCTAGACTGGCTCGCAGACCTAAATGTCCTCCTCTGACCCCCCCACCATACGAAAGAAGACGAATCTGAAATCATATGATTTATAAGAGCAGGTTACTACTTGCCCCTTAAATTTTGCTACAACTAGCCCCAAACCGAAATTACTGAAATTTTTATTTATAAAAAAAAAATGATTGGCTTTGGTTATGTGAAAGTACCATAATAAGATGGCTTTATAAATGCTGAACAAAATTAAATAGAAATATTTGTCAATTTGACACAGTGTGATCTTGAAATCATAATTTACGAAATAATATTTTTTAGGTTACCTGGCAAAAAAACGCACTCCTGCAGACAACCGGTCACAGCGCTCTCCCGGACTGTACTGACTGCGCTTACGTCATAATAAACCGTATCTTAAAGGGCACGTTGAGTTCAAAATCGAAACTAAATATTTGAAACCGGCTGAGTTATTAAGCTGTTATTACTTACCCCCGTTACAACAAGCCCCTGGCTACCCTATATTTAAATAAGAACCTTCTTAATTATTTTAAACCGTAAATATTTTGTATTCTCAACTTTATTTTAATTACGAATAAATAAATAGTCCAAAAACGAACGTTTTTCATTACATGTTATGAAAATAAATAAAAGAAGCTTTTCTTTAAGAAAATAATTATGTGGTGATACAAAATTCATATGATATCTAAAAACACCTTCATGATAATACATAATGTTACTTATTCCTAAATTACACATGAAAATATTACATTGTCTGACAAAATTTTCGATATTGTTGATGGAGAACACTATCCGGTTTCATAAGCAAGAATATTAAATTAAAAGGCGTGAAGCGTGTGGGTAGATACCTATTTGGAAGAAATATACTCTTTCAGAACTTAAATAAATCTTAATATAATGGTTATTACGATGACACTATTAGGTTCCTGAAAGATTCTCAACCTTTTTAAATTCTGGTCTCCAGCGACAATTTTTTTTGCAAACATCGAACAAAAACGAAAAACTATAAACAAAAAACATTGTGGCCCTGTGACTTTGCATAGATATTTGTTTTAATGTTTGTGGTAATATTGTGGCGTTTCCTGCGACGCTGTTTGCACAAACATTAAATCAAATAGGCTGTAAGCATTTTTGTATGCAGACGCAATGTGTAGGCTTTCCGTGGAAGATGGAAAAGATTCTCAGCGTGGGCGATGACTGGAAGGGAGGGGATTATTTATTTTCTTAACAATCGCACGAGTTTTGAGATAATGCACACTGAGCAAGCTTAATTACGAGTTTAATAAATTGTAAATAAATATAATATTTAAAAGAAAGCGCAAGACAAAGAGACATTTTCTAGAGTGATCGCCAACGTCGGGGGGACCTGATACGGCACATAAAGAAGAAGAAATAAATATAGTTGTAATGATTGTTTCTATCAAAAACTCATATTTAAATTTTATTGTGGAGGGCCCAACAAACGAACGAAACAACAATTTTTAATATATATATATATATTTATATTATTATTTATATATATATATAAATATATAGTTGTTGTTTTGAATTTCTTTTATGGTACTTTAGACAAGTGTATGATTCTCCAGTATCCAAAAATTAATTTAATACCAAGTCGCATTTCTGGTGATACTCCGAACTTCTGCAACTTGAAAACTTACACGCGCACATAATAACTTACACATAATTAATTCCACGTCAGTGTGCAAAAGTGCAACTACATTGCTAATTCTTCAATACAGTACACAGTGATATTAATATGTTTAACTTGGTGAATTTTGTGAATCATATTTAAAACCTACTCCAACTTTCCTTCTTGAAACTTTGGTAATTTTTTTCTAAACTTATCTGATCACTATATTTCTGAAATTTTCGTTTCTTGTATTTTTATTTCAAGTATGTATGATTTTATTGTTTATTGTAATAGTTTTCATTATTTCTTTCTCAAGTTGTTAATCATCATTTGAAAATTAATCCACACATACTTACGTAAAAGTAACTTTAAAAAGTAAAATGAATTTAATAAATTAAAGAAACATCTTTACGCCAAGTTGCCTTTTTTGCACATTCGGCTGTACACTAAAAACCAGTTCTTCAAATTCGGTTTCAGAGTCAGGGAAGAATTTTCCCTATCCAAATCGGTCTTCTATTATTAATTTCTGCTAAAATTTCAAGGTAGTACCTTAGTACGGTCTAACTCGAAATCTGTTTTTTCTCCCTGGTGTAGCATCTTCAATCTTATCGCTAAAACATACTTGACTTACGTAATTTACGTTACTACGTTAGACGTCAAGTTTGAGGTGCATCTTTTACGTATACACCACAGCCCCGTACACAAAAAGTGTGTAGCCACGCCTACCACGGCCCAATGTTTCAACAACTGGAGAGATGGAATGTGGACGAAAAAAAATGTTTAAAAGGGAGGAGACCCACAGAAGACCCATGAAATAAAAAAAAAACATTCGCATAGGTATGTGTCATCTTTGGGAAATATATCAAAATTTCGACTGCGCTGAATAATTAACGTCAAACCATAAATGTGATGAACTTGTCATGTTTGATTCGGACGTGCACGGTATACACAAATCGCATTACTAATTAGGACAAACACTTACGTGTCCCGTACATAGCTAAATTAATCAGTCAGCAGAGAGCGCTATTATCCGGCATCCACCACGAGCGCACGAGATGCGATGGGTATTGACCCGACATACAATTTCCTCTAATTACATCTTCATTACATAATATATCAAGCACTAGTATTGTGCTGCATCGATAAACGGTAAATCAAGCCCTGTACCACCCCTCCGCCTTATAGGGAGACCTCCATTTGTGGTTGCAGGCTAACATTGTTAAATGGATCAAAAAGAATTCTGCTCAAATGGAATTTAAGAAGGTACTTTCCATCTTTTGCTGGTTCAATTAGGTAGGTTCAATTAGGTGGCGGCTAGTAAATTTTCAGTGTTATAGAGTGATGACTTTAAAAAAATTTGACATTATTGATGCTGTTTAGTCCAAAATCATTTTCAGGAAATTTCAGTTTGGCCGTAGGCCATCGGATTTCCAGAAATTTTCATCCAAAAAATCGAATTTTCGGAAATAAATGTTTTCAGCTACAAGAACATCAATAAAGCCATTTTTTTAAATATTAGCACTCTAGTACACTCAAAAATCCACTCGCCACTGTACTTGGGTGTTTTGCTTAAAAAACAAGAACATATAATACCTTATTTTTTTGTTGCTTACCCAAGTTTTGTCGAATAACATAACCCTTTTAGTAAAAAAAAAAATTCTGGTCATTCTTTCGTTTTGGTTATAATCTCTAAAAAAATTTAAAATGCTGCAAAAACAGAATTTAGATACAAACTGGTTTCCCGCGTTCTTTTTAGAAATTAATCTTTTTCGTATCCTTCGGTAGAAAAAACATTTTAACATCGTTATATGTATATAAATAGTTATTACTAACCCATCACGAACATTACGTTACAAGCTGGTACAATTTACATTGGATAAGACATTTCAAAACTAAATAGAGCTAGGCTGATGTAAGCGTAATGAGTAAGATTAAGAAAGGGACGCTTAGATGGGCATGTAGAGCGAATGAGCAAAGAAATGAGGGTAATGAGAATATATGTTGCAAATTCAAATGGTAGCAGAAGTCGGGAACGCCCGAGTAAAACATGGCACGATCAAGTAAATCAGATACTCGAGTCGGGCCATGTCAAGAGTCAGAATAATAGAAGAGTATGTATGAGACGATGTATGAATGTGAATGAGGCAAGAAGTGTGTGTCAAGACCGAGTTTTTGGCAGCCCGTCTGTCCCTCTCTGCCTACCCTTTTGGGGAAACGGCGTGATGGTTAGATAGTTAGTTAGTTAGTTAGTTAAAAGGAAATGTTGTGCAAATTTCACGATTCTTAAGCCTGTAGTGAAGATATCAGTTTCTGTGTCCATTTAATTTCCTGAAAAAGGGTTATGTTATTCGACAAATTTAGGTTATAAATCATCCACCGCTATGTTAATTTCAATCACGAAATATTATTATGGTCACCAAAATTTGGCTTCTAAAAGCCATAATACTGCCCACCACAAGGATTAAATTACCACACCACTGCATTATATTGAAAACGGAAATTGTGCCAAAGCAGATGGCGTTTTGCAAAAACGAAATCAAAAGCAAAGCACGAACATTTAAAAACTATGATCCGAACAGGATATTACCATTGTGTTTATGTCACAAATTTATTTTAAATAAATGCACCGAGAAATCTAATCGTTATAAAATATGGCTAGTTTAAAAACAAGTTCTTCAAATTATTCGTAATTCAGTTAATAACAGGATTTCAGGCCATTAATGAATGAATTGATAGGATTCCTAATAAGCTTTGAGTAAAACACAAAGGTTTTTTCGCGATATCTGAACACGTGTTCTAAAAATTTCGCATTCGTCGTTGTATAATATCAGAACAAATGCAGGTGCATGAATCTGTGTTCCGATTTATTATGAATATACTAAAAGTTTAATATGAAACGGCCTGCAATCCCATTTTTAACCGGATATTTAAAATCATATACTAACTTTTCTCCATGTGGCCATGTCAAATTCGTACTTTTGGTTCTCATAAAGAGGAATCAATATTTTTAAAATTTTTGTTGGAATTTATAAAACAATTGTTTTTTTCATTTCTGGTTTGGTTATTACTACCGAACATAAAACCGATTTCAACGAAAATTTAAGTTATTTTAACTGTCGCCAATAATTTATATGAGTCCTTGATACCTCAAAATAGTTTATCAATATTGGAAACCATGAAATAAGAAAAAAGAGAGTTTACTTTGAACTCACGAACACGCCCTCAAAGGAAATCCATCTGTGTTTATATTCGGCGGGTATTAAAAGGTTTTTTTGTGTTTTATATTAACCTCACACAGGAGGCTCTGAGGAAATTAATTTCTCTCAAGGCCTATGTCATCTTTTGGTCCATGTGCAGGGTCTTTTTTCAAGAAAAGGAAGTAGAGGAAGTTCTGGGAAGGTAAAAGGTATTAGGATTCGGTAGAAATATAGGGGTCAGTGTTTCCAGGAGTGACAGACATATGAATATATCAAGGCAATGAGTCAAAAGACTAGTTGGAGAGGTCAAAGGGTTTCCTCAAACCGGCCTCTCCCGATCTGGCACGCCACGTGGATGGTGGGCAGGCTTATACTGAATACCTCACCCTATGAACCCGGACACCCCTGCTAAATCACCAAACGTAGCAAACCACTTGGGATGACAGAGATGTTGGTAATTCAATAAATGGTTCCCGGGGCGGCGGTACCCCAAGCCGTCTCCCAAATTGTTGTCGAAGTTCAAATAATAATTTCGACTCCTAGGTCCCATTTAGGGCAGTGAAAATGATTTTCTATTCCGGAAAGAATACCGATATTTTAAAATTTTCAATCAATTTCTCCCGAAGAAAAATAAAATTGATATCGGTTCAGGCACATAGACACGCTCACAACACTCTTCCATCGATTTATTTCTTCGGTGGGTATTACTGCAGTAGAAGTCGTATGTAGATAGACACTCATATACCAGATATGAATGTTCCAGCAATCAAAAATCAGTGTTTCCCTAGTGATTTCCTGACAGCCTCGCATTGTAGCCTCCGGATGATTGGCGGTAATTGCATTCACTTGCATTGACGTTGTATTCGTCGAATTAACGACCTCTCAGGGAGCAAGCCTGTGGCGGTGGGCCATGGGTTGTGGAGCTCTTGACAGTTGAATCTTGTAGGGGGAGGGGACTGTACTGACTGGGGACAGGAACCTGTCCCCAGATAATCCACAGAAATATCGGCAATATCTCCAAGCGTAATCGAATACTGTTTCCGTGCTCCCAAACACAGTAGGGTCAGTAGTTGTTATTAAATGTACTTTCCGTTGAATGAGATAATCCATAAATCATTATTAGTTAAGATAGTCAGGGGCACAATAAAGTGTTTATCCAAAAACATCGTTTATTTATAAAACTGCTAGTCGCATCTATAGCGGCGATAATAATAATTGAAAAATTAGTATGGCGCCATTGTTGTGAACAAATTTCTTTAAGGGCACTGTATAAACATTACTACATAAAGATATTGAAATCATCTCTCCCGACAGATAACTTAAGATGAACATTGTTTTATTAGAAAGTTTAAACATTGCTGAAGATTCTGATTTAAAAAAAAATGAAGAATTATCAACACCTTACGGCAATTAGTCGTTAATGACTGTCATTATCGTGAACACACAATATTTTTTAAAACATATACTTACAAGCCGTGACTTACTTAAATAATAATTACTGACCGATAGTAATATCACCGAAAATTAAAGCAAGTAACAGTAACAAATGTAATACTATGAATAATAAAGTTAAATATGAAAATAATAAGACCATAGTATTGAAATTTGAGCGTGGATGCTGACAATAGTATTGAAATTTGAGCGTGGATGCTGACAATAGTACTGAAATTTGAGCGTGGATGCTGACAATAGTATTGAAATTTCTCCGAAACGTGAACGGCGCTTACCAATGCCTCTTAAACTCTTCAGCAAGATGGCGCCACTTTTGCAGTTCGCATATCGATCATTTCAGCACGTCCTTCACCGATGATGGTTTTCCTGACCTGACGTAGGGATAAACTGGCAATATTTTTAGCGCCTTACCCATTTTTGAGTACAAGCCGCCACTGCTTATAAATGCATTTATTTTGTACGCCGAGACTTTGAATTCTATCTGCATACCAATAAATATAAATAATGTGCTTTTAAAATATGTTCACTACACCATTTTCTGATTTCATGGGCAAATATATGAGTATAACTTTTATGAAAGGATTTCCCCTAGGTAATAATTGTACTACCGTTAATTAAGAATATCATCGTAAAATAACCCTTTCAACAATGCGCCCAATGCCATCGAAATTAATCAAATTTGGGAGCTTAATTACTATTGAATTAAATTAACATCATTCTTTATTTCGTCCTTTTCATATTGCATGATTTATAATGGAGATGTATTGAAAGGTCAAAACTCCCGCTAGCTCCAAAAGTGGATTACATTATGCCATCTGTTTGATTATTATTACGTATTTTATTATTTCAACATACAGCTGAATGATTCGTATATTAAGAATAATTTAAAATAATTTATTTGAGATATTAATAGTTTACGTGTTTCGTAATGTTTTATTTTGGTTGGGTATATATTATTCTAAGTCCCTTTTCAGCAATTAATACGTAGTTTAAGCTTCTTCGCCCCCGATCCATTATTTTAAAAACAGAAAAGTATTATTTGGTAATATGTATTTAGTCGGTTCCAGTGCAATTGACATAATATAAAAATTGTGCCTATATTTTTACAAACAAAATATGCAAAAAAATACTTGACACGTGTAGATCACTGTCATGCTTGCATTATATTGAAGCATTTACCACCCATCTGTCGAGGATGCATAATAAAGCAGTGTTTTATTTTCATTTCGTTGAATTCCGTTAGAATGCCGATGACTAAAAAACCTATCTTCTGAGAGAAAAAAAGACATCAAGAAAAATGACCATTGCTACTTTGTTAAGAATCTATTCAATTTATTGAAAATTCCGATTAAAACGGGATTACAGGCCTTACGAATGATTTAACATGTTTCTTGATAAGCACACGTGGTAAATTATGAATATATTATCATGACGTCGGAACATGCGTTCATGAAAATCTGAAATTTTTGCTTTACAACCGAAATTCTTTGAATTGTTATGAAAATGGTGAATGAATAAAGGCAAATCAATAAAAAATCTTATATTGATGTTTTATTAACAACGACTGTTTATTTATCGTGATGGCAAAAATCGATTTCTCTCCCGGTATCGTTTAAATTATATTAATTCCTAAATGTCAAAAATTATCTACTTGGAGTCGAATTCATTAATTTATTTTAAACTATTACTTTCCGTTAAAAAAGTAGAAGAAATCCGTTTTAAATAAATCAAATGATTGATGTATAAATACCTAATTAACTATTATTCTTACTTTATTCAAAATATTTTTCTTCCAAAACGAGTTTTAGATGTGACATGCTTTTGATTTTAGAATTCCCTATAAACTTAATTTAGAAAAAAATTGTGGAATAAACTTCGTAAAAGCTGTGAATAATATAATATATTATAATAAATAGTACGTAGTACTTAGTAAAGAACATGACGTAACCCATTATCATTTACATGATGTGCAAAAATATATAGTATAAATTGACAATAATCAATAACCAATTATTAAATGTAAGGTCCCGGCCGGTAATAATGTTTCCTGTCTAAATGTTATCGGTAAGTTCCCAATTGAAATGTTCCCTACCAAAATGTCCCCGATAAAAACGTTCCCTGCCAAAATATTCGAAGGTATATTTGGCAGGGCAAAGTGGAATGAAATCAAATAAAGAACACAATAAAAGTTGATAAATCAATTGAAAGGTTAGGTTAGGAAAATCTTGACAAGAAACATTTTAACTGGGGACATTTTTAATGGGAACATTTTGACAGGGAACATTGTTACCTAAAATGTTCCCGGCAAACCCGCACACCCCCGACTGATCTATTCTTTCTATATATTTCTACCCCAAAATTTAATGAACAATTTTATTTAATATATCCTCCGGTCCTGTGCCAGTTGCTACTAAAACTTTTGTCCTGACAAAGGAAGGGTTCATTCGAAAATTTTTGAACAAAGTAATGAATTTATCGGTTAAAACAAAGAACTTGTAACATTTTTGTGGTCTGATGTCGATGGTTTAGAGTTCAAATGTAATTCTTATAAAATGGCATTTGTTGGGAAAGTCCAAAAAAATATGTTTCTCAGAAAAAAATGTTGACGAATTTAAAAATCATGTTTTATCCAAAGGATATTTTTTGAATAATAGTGATATTACAAGTTTTGTATTTTACCTAAATTAATATCCAATTTGCCCATTGTAATAATATAAAATGTGTATAAAATTGCTTTTTCTATTATTCATGATACTGTTTTAAAACAATTACCAAAAATATCTTAATAATGAAAAAAGAAAGGCAGGAACATTAAGAAAAATATATTTCAAAGATATCTCCTGATTAGAATATCATGTATAATATTCGTGTCTTCTTTCGTTAGTTAAAACAATAATAATAATAATGATTGGATTATTAAATTTGTACTGTGCCGTTTTCGAGAAAATCAACTTAAGGGCGATTAACAACTTAATTTATGCATTTAATTTATTTCTATCACTTAGACATATAAATTAATACTATTCGCTTATAACTATGTTTCATAGCTAGAGACCTATAACTAGTGGCTTATAACTAAGATATATGTCGAGTGATTTTTTTTTCTTTTTTAATGGATATTTTATTTAGTTATAAAATTTTACATAATTATTTTCTAGGACTACTATAATATTATTTACTACTTACATACTAAAACTTGGACTTCACAACATTGCGACATAATCCACGAAAAACTGCAAGAATTATGAATATATTATCATGGATTTATATGAAAATTTTAAAACCTTTATAATAAATATTGTTTTGTGTTCCCGATAAATGTGTTTTAGGAAGCCTAAAATCGTTGCAGTTTCTCGTAGGATATAAATGAACTGTTTATTAATTCTAACATTCTTTGACATAGTCAGGTAACATTTTATTTTTTAATTTATAAATAAACACTAAGGTATTATAAACTAATCGTTGCCACACGCTTAAAAGATTGAGTTGACGTTGCATGCTTTTTATCCTGGAGTACCTGCTACAACACAGTATCGTCCTCATTCCTCTGTTCTGGATTATTTCCATTCCCTTCAATTGGGTTTTGTTACTCAAAAAAATTACACTTGTACAATAATTCAGATGGGATGCTACAGTGGTATTGTATACCAATATCCTTGTTTTTATGTCCAATTTTCCCTTTATCCTACTTAAGAAATTAACCTTTTTCGCAATTTTTTTATTTAAAATTTCAAATTTAGTGTTAAATTTTAACTTGTTATCGATTATGATTCCCAAGAATTTAATTTATTTTACTTCTTCAATATTTTGATTGTCTATATTTAGGACAGTATGTACGTTTTGTTTTTTTCCCTAATACCATAATTTACTTTTAGTTACATTTAATTTCAATTTATTTATGTTTAACAACTTAGATAATTCATTAAGTTTATTTTGTATTTATTTATTTATTTATATATAATTTGTACATTTATTTATAACAATTACAGGTAATAAAGCCTAAGACGTTATAATTGTACCATTTATGCAGTGTATATGCAATGCCAAAAATCTTGCAAATGCGCTATAGGACACAAAAAATAAATCTAATTTTTTATCTACCGCATTCAAAAAGCACGTAGCTCTCCCCACAGGTGAGTTCATTAAAAAATTAGTGCGGCTTGCTCTACTATATAGAAGATTGTGATGACGTCCTCGAGAGTGAGACTCTGGTACAAAAAAATTTAATTGGGCCAGTATCTCATTATTAGAAAAGTGACCGTTTATTAGTTGGAAAAAATATTTAAGCAAAGCAATACCTCTACGTTTCTGACAATGCATCTTCAATATTATTTACTATAATATATAAAAGTGTGTCATTTGCAAAAAATTTGATGGAACAGTACTTTAAGCACTTCACTTTATCATTAATATATAAAATAAATAGGAGCGGTCCCAAAACAGATCCTTGAGGAACTCCAATGATGATTTCTTGTTCTTCAGAGATAGCATCTCCAATTTTGGTTCTTTGTTTTCTATTTTTTAAGTAATCAATAAACCACTGCAATTCATTAGCACGAATTCCAATGTCCCTCAATTTCATTATTAGTCTTTTTTCTGTATATCGTTTCAAAAGAACGTCTAAAATCCAAAAACACTGCTATTGTGATTTTCTTCTGATCCATAGCTGTTTTCTATTCATTTATCATATAATTTATTGCTGTTTCACAGGAATATTTATTTCTAAACCCAGATTGTTCTTTTACTAGAATGTTATTTTTTTTCTATAAATTTCCTCATCTGTTCTTTCACAATGCATTCTAGTAATTGTTCATTTTTAGGTAATCCATTTATTGGTCTGAAGTCTTCGAAATATTTAGCATTTATTATTAGGGAAAAATTCCCTTAGCCACTGGAACGATTTCGGTCGAAAAATCGACCACTTTTATTTTTCTGCGATTGATATCGGTCCAAAAATGGACCGATTTTTCTACCATTCGTAAAATATTTATTGTAATTATTTAAAACGCTTCCTTGGCCAGCTACTTGTTTTATCGAATAGCTGATAATATATTCTCTTTGTCTATGAACTTATCCGTTGTCTTTGAAGTGATATTTAACGAGTTTTCGCGGTTTTATAAGGCGTCCTGTCAAAAAACAAAACCATAAATTTTTAACATTCACGAAATTTTGGACTCTTCCTAAAATGCCGTAAGTAATTAATTTATTGGGTTTTTAACGCATAATTATATATTTGTGTTATTGTGATTGACTTATCTATCTTTGAAATGCGTTTTTAATTAGTTTGTTTCTAATATATTGTTTTGGTTGAAGTTTTTGTGTAAGAATACGTCAACTGAAGACGTCATCTGTTTTTGATTTACAATAATGTCTTATATACTGCACTCGCGCATTTGAAATATAGATATTCCATCACAGTGATTCAAAACAAAGAGATATATATAAGTTTTATTTGAATTGGTTCATTATTAATACAGATATTTGTTAACCAATTATTTTAAGTCATATGTCAAAAAGTTGACTCTTTTTTACATGTAAAATGGTGTAAAGCCTTCGTCACACAATAAAAATTTAGTAATTTAGTTGTATAATTAATTAATTTCTTCACTTTTACCAAATTTGTGCAGAAACAAATGTCGTCCAGGGAAAGGGAGCACTCCACGACCCAATAATTATTTTCAAATTTTATATTAGTGCAATATTTAACAAAATTTAAACATTTAAGTACTTACATTAAGTGTTTTCAATTTAAAATATATAGAGTGGTGCTGACTGCAAGAGGAGGCAGAGGAAGAGGGAGAGGTGGGGTACGAGCTGGTGCCAGACTACCTGCACGTGGACGTCAACGCAGAGCTGCAATTGCAGCCTCGTCTGGAGTGTTAGTATTTTTTAATGTTTTTTTATGAAAGTACTTTGCTGTGGCCGTTGAACTCATCATATATTTGTATTTATTTAAACAGCGACCCTGCTTTGCTACTGGTGCGAGAGGATCGCGTCAAGGCCCTAAAGGCTGTTAGGGCCCTGCCTGCTTCCTTCCGGCTAGAGCTGGAAAGCCGAAAATTCAAGAAGCAGGCGGCGCGCATTTTGCTCCCTACCGCACCTCCAAGAAAAACTAAACAAAAGTAAGCAATCGTATTTAGATGCTTGATACAATATTATTGTTTTTTCCTGACAGCGTTCCACTCTTACAGTGATAGTTGGTAAGATCAGCGCTCTGTGCATTTGGCACATTCAGTGCATATTTTACAGAGTTCTAATTTTATTGTTTATTTACATACTGTACTTACTGTTTCACACGTGAATGAGAACAATTTATATGATTTATGTAAATGTTTTCAGAATTCCATCTCCGGAGAGAACAACGTGTCCCTTTTCACAAGGGACGCCTTCACCGTTGCCACGACCCGTACCACCACCGTGGATGTCCACTCCCGCACAGATCCAATCAACGGCTCCCAATGCACCAATTATGCCTATCCGTGCAGCATCTCCCGAGCCGTTACCTGGGACATCGCGGAGTGGGGAACTCTTCTCTCCGGAGGCCCGCTATCACAGCGAGCTGTGGGTGGACGTGCCATTCTACCAAGAATTATCGGCGTTTGGGAACGGTGAGTTTATTTTTTAAAATGTCATACCAGGGGCTCAATATAAAATCAATTATCTATATTTTATATTGATATCTTTAGCACAGTTTCACTGTTGGTATATTGGCAGGAAATAAGCATAGTACTTAAAAATTCCACATAACAAACATACAAAATGTATTGTTGTTATGACGTGGATGCATCATTACACATCTTTTTTTTTCTGTAACGGGTATTGCAGAGTGAGAAATAAGACATGCCGAACTTCTTTGCGAGGATTACATTTGATTCACCGGCTTCTAAACGGTGTAATACAGCATTTTTTTCTTAAATTGAAAAAACACTTTCGCTTCACGGGACTCATTGTGTCGAGCTTCCTAGTCAAAAGCGAGGCTGTATTGGTAGGTGGGTTTTGTAACCGGACAAATTATCATTAAAATAGGTCGCTTTACGTAGTTGGTCACTTTAAACGGATACGTTTTCCTACTAAAAGTTATGAAACCTTACTAGAGTTTACATTATCGTCACTTAAAACAGTAGACCGTTAAATGCAAAGTCATTATATCCAAATTCTACTGTAAATTTGTGTTTTCTTTTATTTCAGAGTCAGACATGGGCAGTAACGTGGACGAGGCAGCTGTACTAGAAGAGTCTGTACTTGGAAACCGTGAGTTATAAAACTAACTAACTTACCTTCACGCCATTTCGGTAGGCAGAGAGGATGAACCACCATGCAACTCGATCTTGGCACACACACTCTTTTCTTCATTCCATACCTACCTGACTGTGCTATTCTGACTCCTGACATAGCCCGCCTCAAGTATTTGATTAACTTTTTATTTATTTTTTTATATGAATACCTCACAAGAGCCTCATCTGGAGCCAGTGAGACTATGGCATCCTCAATCGGGGTATGTTGTGAGGCTGAAGGTAGCGGGGAGGGGAAGGAGGTGTGGAAGAGGGAGGTGGAAAAGTACCTGGCTATTCAGAACTGGTCACCAAACACGGCTAAAACCATTTCAAGCAACGTTTCAATTCTGAATGGGGTCTTACACCAGGGCGATACTATGGGTATCTTCCACTCTGGAACGTGCCGCAAATATAATATATATTATTTTAAATGAATTTTGTGTGAAAATAACACTAATTATTCAAATATAATTTATTTGATTTGATCCCGCGACCATCGTATTGCGAGTCATAAGCCGTACCAGAGGCAGTGGGTTATCGTAATATAGACACATTAAATTAATTTGGGTTTTCTGTTGTTTCAGAAATGGACAGATCGAGCGACGAGGATGACGAAGCGAGTGACGTCGACCACGAAGAGAGCGATGAGGATACCTTCTGCATGCCACCAATACCTTATCATAATATTATCAACGTTTCACCTAACTCCGCTATGGCCATAGACTTTAGTAGACAAGACCAGGTAGATAGTGAGGCAATGCGTTCGATTCTGCCGCCTGAAGGTTACTCTTTCGATTGGTCTAAAGATATCTTACGTTTTACTGGGATAAGGGAGACTTTCACAGGCACGCCGGGACCAACTTTCAATACCGACGAAATGGGCAAACCTGTGGATGCCTTTCTTAAAATCTTTGATGCAGATTTCGTTGAACTGATCGCGAGAGAGACCAACAGGTATGCAGATCAATGGATTGCGAAAAAACAATTTAAGCGTCATGCGCGTACCAATAAATGGGCTCCCACGAATAAAGAGGAAATGTATGTATTCTTGGCAATTTTAATGTATCAAGGTATTAGTCCCCTTCCTGTTGAAAAAGACTACTTCTATTCAAAAAAACTCACCGCCATGCCTTATTTCAGCCGAGCCATGGATTATAATCGTTTTCTTCTAATTAAAAAGTTCCTTCACTTCACCAACAATGAAAGTCTTTCTTCTGATGCACCATTATCTGTGCGAAGGTTACAAAAGATTCAACCCGTCTTGGACCACCTCTCAAATAAGTTTGAGACTTTATACCTGCCCGAGCAAGACATCTCTCTGGATGAATCCTTACTCTGCTATAAAGGCCGTTTGGGATTCGTCCAGATGATCAAAACCAAAGCGGCCAGTGCGGGTATAAAGTCTTACGAGCTTTGTGAGTCCAAGTCTGGCTATCTTTGGAAATTCCAAATTTATACGGGGAAGACCATTTCCAGACAGGCTGAATCGACAAATCCAGACCAGGAAGATATGACGGAAGACATAACGGAAGATATGACGGACGACATGACACAGGCCAACTTTTTGGGTGCTCACAATATCTGCCCAGTTGGGGCCACTGCAAAGATAGTATACGACCTGGCCAGCCCTCTGTTTAACAAGGGGTATACATTAATAATGGACAATTTTTATAATAGTCCATTATTGGCACGATGCCTCAAAAGAAATGGGATGGACTGCATGGGCACATTGCGGTTAAACCGAGAATTTGTGCCCTCTGCATTTAAGTCCCATCTCCGGTCCAAACTGAGGGAAGGTGAGGTTGTATACTCGAACTGCGGGGACCTCAATGTAATGGTTTGGTTGGACAAAAACCTGGTAAGTATGTTGTCCACCTACCATAAGGCAGAAATCGGGGCAGTTGAAAAGTTTGGTACCTGGACTTACAAACCTCAACTCGTACTAGACTATAACAAGGTAATGGGGGGGGTTGACCGAAAAGATCAGCTTTTGTCAGGCTTCCCCATTGAACGACAGCGAAACCTGGTCTGGTACAAGAAGCTTTTCAGGAGACTACTAAGCGTTTCGGTGCAGAATGCGTATATATTGTACGGCTCAAAGCTCCGCAAGGAAAATAAACGCATTTTGTACCGAAACTTCAGGAGTGAGGTTGCGGATGAACTCCTTCTGCTGTTCTGTCGTAGTCAAATTGACACGACTGTGCGGACCATTGGCCTAATAGCTGAAGGAAAGACTCTGCGACCTATCCTGAAAGGCAACCACTTCGTGGTCCGTAGCGGGAAAAAGGTGAAATGTGCCTGGTGCAACATAAATAACATTTTCAAAAGGACCCTTACAAAGTGTGATGTGTGTGATGTGGCATTATGCTATGATTGCATGAAGCCATATCACACTACAATATAGATTTGCTGAGGGTTTTTTTTTATTTCATTTTTTTCTTTTTTGGTTTTTTAGTTATGAAATTCTAATTTATAAATTTAATTAAATTTGTTTGAACATCAATTATGATGGCCTGGATGGCTGGACTTATAATCATTTCTTTCCGCATACTCACGTCTCATGTTATGTTGTCCTCAAAGGTTCTATATGATAAGGTTCGGTGGACATTTAATATGTATATTTCAATTCTGATCATTGAAATATGCATGTTAACAAATGCACAGGTTTTCTCATTTTTCCCTGTTTATTGTACACATTAAATAACTCGTTTTATTTTTATGTCTTAATTATATTTTGTCAATTTTTCTGTAAAGATGCTTTTCCAGATCTAGTCACTGAACATAACTAAGCCAATTCAAGCAATGTTCAATTCTGAATGGTGGTCCCTCACCAGAGCGATACTCAGAATCTCACTCTATAGCGAGGCACAATGATATTATTATGTATTGATTTTCTTAAATTATGAATAAACCAATAAACTGAATACATTTTTATTATGACAAAAGGTGTAAACAATGTTTAAATCAATATACTGCTCTTTCATTGTAACCATACAACTGTAATATTGATTTTAAAGGATATTAGGGCTTAATAAATAAATCAATTATTGGTTCCATCAATTATTTTCCCTCCCCCATTTTTTTTCGATACCTTTGCGTTTAGATATAAAATTATCACTATGATTTTATTTGAAATTCTACGGTCATACAAAGGTTTGATATATATATACAAATTTATCATCATTTTACATATTCCGATTTACCCTATGTAGATTGACCTTAAGGTAGCTGTCAGAAGTGATTTTTGGTCAAATATTGGTGAATTTCATCAACTTTCAAAGTATCCCCCTGAAATATTGGCAATGTTTATATCTATGATATATATCTCACTTTAAGCCTTATTTCCTCGTTTTGCACGTAATATAAAAACATGGTTACAAATCTCCAGTTCTAATTTACAATTATTTAAAAAGTAGCACCATGATTTTGACATCGTGAAATAGGCTCTCTGTATAATTCATCAAATGAATAAAATAAAGCCAACACGGCGACTATGCTTATTAATAATTGTAGACAGTTAATGTATCTTCCTAACGTTATACCAGTTTTTGTGGTAAATTTATTATATAATATAATACAGTGATTTCAATTTTGACGCGTCACGCACTCAAATTTTACAAAATTATTTTCTGACCAAACTTTTGAAGAGATCTTAACATGCAAAAAAATATTTTTCTATTACATTCTTGCATCTGTGATTATCAAACAGGCCATAGAGAACATAAAAACGTAGAAAATATTCAATAAAGATTTTTAAAACTGCCACTGGCGGCAATTTCAAATCACAAAAACGCAAATTTCGCGCATTTATAAAGTTTAAGATTTTTTAATAATTTATCTATCAATTCTAAAAATATAGAATAATTATTAAAATATAGGTGAATTCATTGGCTGTATAGCACTATAATCAGTTTTATGTTTCCGTATTAAAATTCGGAGGTTTGATTTTTTTAATGTTGGCGGAAAATATTCAAAATCGTCGCCAAAAAACCGCGAGCAATCGGAGAAAAAAGTTTTTTGACGCGCGATCGTTCGAGTGGTTAGTCAGAGATTCAATTATTATTGCAACTAATCTGTCTCCTATAACTGGCAGTGCATCTTTGATTATGCTTATAGTAATTCCATCCGGCGATGATTTTGGTTTCATTGTTTTAATGATGTTCATTAAATACTCACAGTCAATTTTAGTTAACCTGAAAATATTTTTATTTTCTCTTTTTTCCGATGATTGAGAAGAGGTATCTGTGACTAATGAAATACTCTTATTTATGTTTTCGACACTAAGTACAAAATTTTTGGGCTATTTTAGGTGTATCATCTTCAACTCCATCTGGAAACCGAACTTCCTTAATGTTTTCCCTCTGTTTGCCGCATATAATTTCTTTAAGTGTAGTCCACATTTTTCTTGAGTCACTTTGAGAGGTAATTATTTTTTGCTTGATATACGAATTTTTGGTAAGTTTTATTTCTGTACTATACATGTTTTTAAGTTTCTTACCTTTCTTCAGTGAATTATATTTTACAGGCTTTATAGGCTGTATCCCTTTGTTTTTGTAGAAGATGTAGGGATTTCGTATACCATTTATTTGTATCTTTTAAAATAATATTAGTTAAAGGCATTAGCTCATTTACTACTGTTTTCAGAAGTCCTACTAGTTCATCGGCTTTTCTGTCTAAATTTCCTTGGTTATCGCAGATCCATTTTTTGTTTTGTAATGCTGTACACAATGTATCCTTATTATAGTTATTTTTTTCCTATACGTAATATTTCGTATTCCATGTGGCTTCGGACTTTAATATCTAATTTTAGTAGCAATAGTTTCGTGATCAGATATTTTGAGTTCTTCTACAGCAATTACTTCCCATTATTTTTATTTACAACTAAGACTTTTAACTAATGACTTAAAAATACTTATATTTTATGACCGAGTGGTCATAAAATATGTGTAGATGTACTTACGGCTTAAACTAGAGATTTACGACTAACATATATCAGTATTTACATATACGAGTAGATACATATTTACGTTTACAAATATAGATTGTTATGATTTAAGGTATAAAATATTAAAAATAGTTTACGCATAATAAATGGATATTACATTAAAGTGGATAGTCAAGAAGGAAAATCCCCTGGACTGTAAAATACAACTAAGAAAAAAAAGAAGGTCATTATTCTGGAAACGACAAGTTGAAAAGGTGAGTCTTTAGTTTTGCTCTGAACTCAGATGAGCTCTCGATCTTTCGCAAATGTGAAGGGAGTTTGTTCCAAGCTGTAGGGCCTGCTACTGCAAAAGCTCGGTCTCCAAAATTGGTATTGAGATTGCGCATAGGTACTTAAAGTCTACCCATGACTGTTAAAGATGCTGATCGAAGGGTTGCTTGCATAACATTAACATCGTTTGGAATGCACAGTTCCGACAAGTAGGGTGACAAGTAAGCCGCATGTATGGCTTTGAAAACCATCGAGCAGAGTTTGAATTGGATTCTCTCAGGGCACTTAAGCCAATGAAGGTTCCGCAAATGTTGTGAGGTGTGGGAATATTTAGAAACAAGGCTAATACCTCGCTGGAGCATTGAAAACTGACTGAATTCTGTCAGTCTATATTTTAGGGAGACTTGCGTATATGCCATTGCAATAATCGAAAAACAACTACTAATCTCTCTAATAGACGAACAAATTTTATACTTAACCAAACAAATAATATAAATGTTTCTTTCTTTGATACTGGCAATTTGTGGTGGAATTCCATTATAATTATCCAGGGGTAAAGTGCCTTAACTTCGGGAGGTGATTATACATGAAGGTAGATATTCCAATGTTTATTTTCACATAAAAAAATTCCGTAGAAGAATATTAATTTTTCTTTACAAACAATTTAACTTAATAGCCTAAAAACAAGCTTATAACATTGGAATTTATAAAAAATGTCGTTATTTTTAACTTGAACTATCGTTTAGAATCATCCCTCGAAGTTAGCGAAGTTACCCCGGACACCCTGTATATTGAAACGATTTAAAAAAAAAAATCTCACAAAAAACGAAGTGTTACACAATGTTTTTATTGTTGAAATAAAAAAAATCGTGTATCGCGTAAAATAACTTATTTCTAACTTAAATAAAATTATTTCTAACATCTTGTCTATTTTGAACAAAGATCACACATTTTATTTTGCACGGAGAAAAATAAGTATTGTATTTATTCAAATCCTGTTAAAAACGTGACAGCATTTTTTGTACTTTCAATAATATACCGAAACGCGTGTTCATGCAGCTACGTTTGTCTTAATAATGTACAATGGCGTCAGATTTTTTATGAACACATGTTCCGACATCAATATATAATATTCGTCCTACAATGGAAGTTTATTAGGAAATCTTTCAATTCATTCGTTAAAGGCTTGCAATTCCGCCATTAAGAGGAATGTGAATAATTTTAAGAGTTTTTGAAGAAATTAGTAATATCTTATATATCAGTAAGTTTTATCCGCGGAATTTCAAAGTTTTCAGGAAATGTAACAGCATTTTTATTTCAACTCTATTGTTGCACATTGTGCATTTTTTAAGGCAGTTCAAACAAAAATACAGTCGCTCAAGCTCTTTGAGGCAAGATAAATAGGATATTTTAATCTTTAAAGTAACGGCCGACAACGGATTCACGTATTGTTACAGCGGTGGATTCTGAATGGAATAAAAATGTAAAATGTACCTTGCCAGGCAAAAGGTGCACCGAATAGTTGCCATTGTTAGTCTGCACTCGGCGTGCTTAGACTTATTACGATCCCGATATACTTGCGAGACTATGGCACAGAATACACTAGAGATACCATCATACGTGATAAACGTGTTAATCGGTTGATTGCAATGCAACGGATCCAGCGCAGGATCTACCGTAGGTAGGAAAGTGTTCTACCGAAGATGATATTTTTTTAAGGGTACTGGTAATCCCTCATTAGTTGGTCAAAGTGTGGAGAACATATTTAACTTTAATGTTTCCCCGTTAACACAAAGAAAAATCTCCGTTTTACACTTTGATAGGTGTTTTTTTATCCCAATTTCCATCATATGAAAAACTAGATGTGTTCTATTTTAGTAAACTTTAAAATTGAGGACATTATTTTTGTATCTGTTGTTAATTTTTGTAAATGTTGCACGTTTATTTCGTTTTACATTTAAAATATTAAAAAAACCACGTTAATATATTGTGTTTTTTGTGAAAGTATATTATTGTTCGGCTTTGTGAATCTATGGTTCAAGTTGTGGCCATTTTTTCACGATTTGGTATCGTCCCAAAATATCACGTCTTCTCTAATGGAAACTATCTGTATGACATATAAAGTGGAAAATGCGATTATATGGGTCCATGTCCAGATACTGTCTTCGTTCCGCATGAGTATCGACATGAATGCTTGTATCACACCGATATGTACTTTAATAAATGTGGATTTTTTTAAACCTTTAGATTAAATTGTGTTCGTAATAATTTTTTTTAGATCGACAAAGTAAAGTTGGGTAATTTATGATTTTAAGCAAACGTGTTGTTATTTTTAGCTTGTTTGGGTCCAATCCATAGTCCTAACTACATAATAGGAAAATAAATACAGGTATCGAAATATGAAAACCTTAAGCATTTTATCTAACCTTTTATTTGATACCGTTGTAGAAATCAAATAAAATTAATTTTTTCTATTTGGAAATCAAATTGTCGAGCATGAAGAAAATTACTCAAAATTAGATATTTTTGCAATAAACACATATGAAGCACGGTATTGTTACAAAGTGAACAAGCCTGGTTTAATTGTTGGCCATATCATTCAATATGGGTATATTTCCTTATTGCCAATACCTATATCATTAAAAATGGGTATCTTTCCTTACTGGCAATACCTAGATCATTCAATGTGAGTATTTTTCCTTACTGGCAATACCAAACATGAGTGTTCATTACTAATATCTAAGCCAGGTCTGCGTTTGTATGAAGCGGTGAAATCCACGTTAGAAAAGGTACGGTGGTGCTTACATATTCATTGGCGTAGAAAAAGGAACATTCATCATTTGGAATTACACCCTTTACACAAATTTACCCTACCTACATACTCCTTTTACAACCTTTCAACTGAATTCATACGCTTTGTTTTCATTTTGGGTACAGTTTGGAATCAAATTTACCCAACAATGTTTGAGTAAATTTGATATTTTTAAAAATACCCTTTTATAAAATGCAACCACTTTTTCAATTTTTTAAAGTTCTGCAATTAATCTTGAATAAATAAGTTTGTCGATAGCGGCCTGAAAAAAATTTGATTGGTATAGGTCAAAGATATTAGAAGAACGAGATATGCTATGTTGGCCGCCGGACCGTAGCCGGAGTACTAACTAATTAGGGTACTTTGAACGGTATCGGGACGTGTACGCACAGAAATCTGTTCTATGTATTAGTGCGGATACCTTAGCGATGCCTTAGCGTAAGCGAAGGTGTGCAGTAGTATTGGTGAACAAAACCGGCGACACTCGGCCAAACAATTCCACTCAGTACGAACTGCGCATAGCACATCTCGTTCTTCTAATATCTTTGGTATAGGTATTATTTTTATTTCTTGCTCGAGCAATTCCGATGAGTTACAAAACACACTGTAGGACGCGAGGAACTTACAATACATAAGTGGAGGTTAATAAGTACAATTTTACATTGGTATTTTGATATCAAAATTATAAGTTTTACAAACAAAACAGTAAAAAAATAGAAAAGGCGAGGTTAAGTAGAACAAACGAGAAGAAACGAAAAAGGAAACAGACAGGGATATACAGTATATACACATAACCCAAAGTCAAGTTAGTAATTTACAAGAAGGTAACCAATATATTAGGTTTTATAGGTTTTTTTCAATATATTGGTAAAAAAGCAAAAATATGGCCGATTAACATTTGTCGATAATTTAAAATAGTTTGATTATTTTGTTTCACCTAAGGCATGTTTCCTGCAGCAAAACGTTTTCATCACATCGGACAAAAATAAAAAAAAACGTTGGGGCAAGGTCACAGTATTTGTGTTTTCTGTGGCCGATGGAAAACAAATAACGTTGTGGCCCCGTCCCAAAGTTTTTGTATTTGTCGGATGTTTTCACTCTTTCACTGGAGAACCGGCTTGTGGGGATGTATAAAACTTCCGCTACGTGTTGAATAATCAAAGCGAAGTCAAAATTATTTCTTGCGGGACAAATGCGGTTGGTGATGAATTTTTTTTATATACATCAGCGATTTTTTGTATTGATTGGTGAAAACGGCCATAAATAAGCATAATATAGCTTAGTTCAGACAATTCTACGTACTTAATTCATACGTATGTAAAAAGAACCATATCCATATGTTCACACTAGAATCACGGCATATCTTTATGCTAGCATCACGGCATTTTCTGGCAAGCGTGAACGTAGGAATTTGTTTCCCGGACTCTTTCTAGAAATTCATCGTCAGAGTTACATCTTATTGACCGATGTCTTTATTGCGCTTAGACGGTTGTCAGCAGCTAAGGGAGGGAGCGTTTTTCTATATCTGCCGACATCCAAACACGTAATCGATGGGGACTCAAGACATAGAGGAAAGCTACTGTTTTTCCAATTTAGCAAACCCTCCGATAAAATTGGTTATTCAACATGGAAAATGGATAAAAATAAGAAAAATTATTTGAAATAACTGATGAGCTAAAAAATGAAATTCATTTGTCGATGATATAAGATAACTAACTTTATGTCGGGATGTTGCAAGTTTCACTTGGTTTTTATTAAATATTTTAACACTAGAAAGACCGGGTACTGCTCTATACCTATAAAGACCACAACGGTCATTTTGACCGCTGATAACATGCGAGTTTATTATTATTGTAATTGTGTCATATTTGGCATAATATTAAATAAATAAAACAATAATTATGTATTGAAATGATCTACTTTAATCGATAAGGTGCACATTTAGTACAAACTGGTTTTTTTTATAATATCCGAGGCACTTTCCGCAAACAGATTTCTTACAATTATCAAATGTGTCAGTTGTTTTATTTTGCTTAAATTTATTATTAATTTGGCACTCTTGTCTTTTAGAATTATAATTTTCGGATTCCCTTTCTGTCAATTCTTCAGGAGCAAACACAACTGGACCAGCGCTGGTATTTGTATATGCTGTCCGTCGTTCTCCAACAAGCTGTAGAATAAAATTGTGACGAGATATATATATTTTTTGTTATCTTTTTATAAATTATCCATGCATTTATAGCGGCTAGATCAAGTATGTTGTAGAAAACGTTCACAGGTCACCTTCTACTTCCAGCTCTTATGAAATATTTACGAGCCATTTGGTCGATTATATCGACACCATATTTTGTAGAATTGTAAAATTCAATCGTTTCGGGAATATTCTTTGTTCTGTCGCCAAATTGAACATCCGGATATACTGTACTCAATATCATTACATTTTTCTTCGGTTTTCCTTGATGAACAGTTAGTGTAGTACCATTGTTAGCCTTCAAAATAAATGATTCATAACGTGGAGTACAAACGGTTTTATTTCTTGCAAACTGCTTTTATTTCTCTCCTGGCCCTTCTGATTGTTTCGACAATACTTGTTTGTTCAGCTCGTAATTTCTCTGCCAGCTTCATCGAAGCAAAAAAATTTCAGTTGTGATGTTTCGTCTTTTCTTGAGATACGGTTGTAATAGTTTCATTGTTACATATTTTGGTAGTGACTCATTTGAACTTTCTTCAGTTTTACCTAAATATGGAAATCCATTACATAGGTACTTAGTAACTACGGCCACCACAAGCCAATATTTTTCCAAATTTGTCAGACTTATTTGCTATATACTGAGTAAATGGACAACGAGTTTTGCTAGGAAATAGCTTTTCATCGCTCGTTAAATTTTCACCAGGAACGTAACACAGATTACATTTTTCAATGAACTTGTTCCAAATTGCCGATGCTAGTGCAAATTTATCAGTTGCCAGTCATGAAGATCTCGTAATTCGCAAATATTTAATATTTTTTTGAATCTGTTCTTACTTATAGTTTCTTTGAATATGAGGAGTCCCCATAATATCGACTATAATAAGTCTTTTAGAACTTTATTGTTTTTAACATATCGCTTCGCATAAGGTGTTGAGCCTGCAACTTCTCTGAGTACATTTTGTCAATTACGTCGTCCTTGCTGGCTGGAAGTACTCTGAGTATGTGATGTACAGTGTACACGTCCATTCTGTATCTCCAATTTCCGGAAGGTCTGTTACTCTTGCAGAAAAACGTCCTCCAAGTTGTGTAGATCTCCCTCCACGGCTGCCTCTTATTCTAACCCCTCGACCACGACGATTTGAAATCGGATTTCTAGGAAAAGATGTCGATGTCATCTGAAGATCTTCATGTCCGATGAAAAAATATTGGGCTCCAAAATAAAAACGCTGTCATCAATTTTACTGGCACGACAGTCTTCATCTGACTAATCCTCTGTTTTGAAGTCTTGCTAGTTCTTCCACTATATCCGACTCGGTAAGATTTCTACGAGCACTCATATCGATATGATATTATGTTATATCGATATGATATTAGTAGTAACATGTGTAAGATGGAATGGGTATATTTTAAACTTGAATAAAGAAGATCCTAAACAATCCCAGCTTAAAATGGCCCCAACGGTCACATTGACCGCGGCGGTCTTTGTAGGTATAAATCATTATATTTGGATACATAAATAAGGTAGGTAACTGTTTTTTTTCACCATGGTCGTTAAATCGTGAATTATGAAAAGTAAAAAAAAAATCAGATCATTACCATAAATTTTAAGCAAAATATCGTCATATTACATCGTGAAACGGTCAAAATGACCGCTTCGGTCTTTCTAGTGTTAAACTGTGTTTAACACTAGAAAGACCGAATTATTATATTTATTGTTTTTGTGTTTAATTCGTAGAACTCCATTTAATTTTTTTTTTATAAATTTAATTTAGATTAAATTTGATAATATTATTATTAAGTTCTGCAAGTGTTTTAGTTTTTTATTATTGTGACAGCTGTTTCGGCTTACAAGGCCATTTTCAAACTGTGGTTTATTCCACATTGAGACGACGTATTTATGCTATTTCACGTATTACAGACGACGTATTATGACGACGTATTTATGCTATTTCGACGTATTACAGCTGTCACAATAATAAAAAACTAAAACACTTGCAGAACTTAATAATAATATTATCAAATTTAATCTAAATTAAATTTATAAAAAAAAAAAAAAAATGTGTTAATTATTGTTGATTGTCAAATATTTATTTAACCACATTAACAACCCAACGTCGATTTTATTGCATTTTACGGAAGCAAAAGTATTTTCATCGCCTAATTTTCCCGAATGATCAAGGTCCTTTGAAAATATTAATACGGCGTAATTGAAAAATGTTACTCTTCTAGCATTTTAACTAATACGGCATACTTGGAAAAAATTACTCTTCTAGAATTTTATATTTCATTACCTTATAAAAAATTTAAAAGGCTTTTCTTGTCGGTAACCATGTTACTCCCTTTCTATTTTTAGTCTACATTCTACATAATAAGGAACCTTTCAGGTACCGTAACCGGGGTCAGTGCTGTCAGTAACCCGGCATAATCATTAGTGTATGAATCACAAAATTTTCTCTCTTATATTACTAACATAGTTTCCTCAAAAAAATAAATAATAAATTACATTAGTTCCACACAGTATACTCCTACGTCATCTTTGGGTATATTGGGTGGAGGGTCTTTTCAGGAAAAGGAAGGAGAGAAAGTTCTGAGAAGGCAAAAGGTATGAGGAATCTAGAATGTGACGTACGTATGAATCCATCCCTACCACTACGATGCAAGATGATGAGTTGAGAGAGAGTTCGGCTGGAAAGGTCAAAAGGTCTACGTCAACCAGTCTCTATCGATCCGACCCGCCACCCAGTAAGTGGGCGAACGTAACCGCCGCCAAGACCTAGAAACAAACCTCACCCCACGAAACCAGGAACCCTTGCTAAGTCACCAAACTTAGCAAATCACTTGGGGTGACCTATAGCAGGGGTTTTAGTAATAAAACAAATGATTCTCATATCAAATACAAAGGTATTTTCTTACTTATGAACTTTTATGTCGTTTACATGCATTTCAATGTTTAAAAAGGAAACGACTTTATCTAATTAGACATAACCACTCGATTGAACCGTCCAAAGGGTTGCCCTGCGATGTAACATAATATGCCGCTTACACTATTCATCATTTGAAGCACTTCGGGTGCGATCTATTGTATTATGTGTGATGACTGTACAGTGTATAGTGTACGTGTACACGTACAGGTAATACTCGAATATTGTATTGGGGAAGCCTAACTGGGCTAATTATCCCACTCAACGGCAAGACACACGATACGCCGCTCACGGAATATATACCAAACGGGGAGGCCGGCGGTGTCAAAAAGGGGGAGGTAAACCATTTTCGAAGGAGAAATACAATATAATGTTTCTTTAGTTAAAGTGACAGTATTATATTTCAATTTAATATCTCACCCTAATAGAAATGAATTATTTCCTTCTAAAGATATTTGACGCTGGGTTGGTCTTATGAAAAACATGCGAAACAAATATTTGCGTTAGTATTACTGTTCTAGTTCTCCGTCATCATATTATAGTTTGCATACATCACTACTTTATTTTAATTCGTTCATATTCTTGTTTTAATATCAACACTGTAATTAGTTCATTCCTTATCTATAATTTAAAATGTACCTATAAAAATACGCTGTTTAAAACGTATTCATCATTTTACTCTTGTGTAAATCCATCTAATTTAAGAAACAATTTTACTATTGAACAATATTGAAGGGAAATACATTCCCAAATCACCATCACATCTAATGGGGCCCTTTGTTGAACAATATCAAAGGGGACCTCTACATTCCCGAACCACCAACAGATCTAATGGGGCAATCTATTGAGCAATATTGAAAGGAACTCCTACAGTCCCTAACAATGATAATTCATCACATATTTAAAAAGTTATATAAAGTCATGGATAGTGATGAAACAAAAACTTTATGAACTAGGTTAAGTTAGGTTAAAAAAATTTTTTTTTCATCGTTTCTAATGACTTTATATCACTGTGTGTGTTGAATTGTCACTGTTTTGAGTTATCATGGAACCATTAAACAATATCTAAGGGAACCTTTACATTCCTGAATCAATACCATATAAAATGGGACCCTATATTGAACAATATCGAAGGGAACCTTTACGTTCCCGAACTACCATCAGATCTAATGGGGCCCTCTATCAGTTTTCATAATTTTAAGGCTCTACTTTTTTTAGTAGCTACTAGCTAATTCAAAAAAGAAATTCCATAGGTTGTCTCTGCACAGCAAAAGAAAACAAAAAACCTACCAGAAACTAGAGTTTTCACCTAGTTTCTGAACTTGAACAAGAAGTAAACATCATATAAATACACATTTAATATCATTAAAAGTTTCACATACCATCGATAGTTGACATCTGCATTTTAACAAAATACTTACGCTGTAATACAGCAGTTATATGCTGAAATGTAGAATGTAGATGTGTCCGAGAACAACGAGTAGATAGCTTAATATTCTAATGGGTATATTGGGTAAGTGACGGAAATTGGATGCCCCATCGAAAGTGATGAATATTGTGTTACATAACCAAATGAGCCAATCACTAAGTAGATAAGTATAATGGGAGGTAGTTCATTGTGATATCGCACACACTGTTTAATCACGCCGAAGCCCCCCTAAAGTATTATTACACTCAGATAATTTATTACACCTGCAAACCTGTTTCATTTAGAAGAGAATAATTTATTTGCTATTGTTGTGGTTATTTATGCAGGTACCTACTGAAATTTCAACAGTGATAATAGACAAAACGTATAATTGTACATATTACACACGCATTACAATATTAATACTCAATTACATTTTCCATTTGATTATCACTAGAAACAACTTGTTTTTTTTTTAATATCACATACTAGCTCGGCGTTGCTCGACTTTTCTCTACTTTTTATAAATATAATATGCATGTAATATATACATAAACCTTTCGGAAGAATTTTTCTAAATGATAGTAAAAATCGCAACAAAATCCGCTGCGCAGTTTTGAAGAACTAAGCGCACAAACATACAGCGGATAACAAATTTATTTTAGTACGACACAGAAAAGATAAATATATGTACTATACTCAACTTTTCCATTTAACCAGAACCAGTAGGTCTATAAAACACCGTGTTAGATGTTTTTTTTCTGTATGGCGGGAATATTATTATTTGGTACAGAAAACAAAAAGAGCGGGAATATCATAAGTCGATACAGAAAAAGTAGGTACCGAAAACAAAATAATACTCTATAAAAAAACCATCGATTTTTTTTTTTGTTTCGGATATTTGGTAAGATAAGTAATTTCCGGCATAATTGTGTATTTTGTAGGTATTGTAGAGTATGTCTCAACGATCCCGATTGAAGTAAAGGATGTTACTAAATTAAAAATAATATCATCTTAGGTAATACAAAAGTTTGCATGCAATATCATAAATAAGCTCATAGTTACTCAGCTTGGCCAGTTTCAACAATACTTAACCCTTCAGGTTACCTACAAATCCCAAAGACGCACGGTGAGCTATATTATATTTCTTATTTTTTAAGTTTAAACCAAATACCGTTTTAGAAACTAGATAAATTGTCTTTCGGATGTTTGTATTTAAAATTAAAATAGATATTTTTAAATAATAAAATTTTAACATGGAACATGAAAAAGATAACAAAAAAACCTAACCGAAACATTTTGTTTCGAAACATCCATAATTATAAAAGATTTGGGATTTTTAACACCCTTTTTGCCCCGGTCAGATCTGACCTTCAAAGGGTCTAATGGAGATGTTTGTGGATAGTAATGTATGGACACCCCGGTCAGATCTGTCCTTCAGAGGGTCTAATGGAATGTGATGTTTGTGGCTAGTAATGTATGGACGCCCCGGTCAGATCTGTCCTTCAGAGAGGCTAATGGAAAGTGATGTTTGTGGCTAGTAATGTATGAACGCCCCGGTCAGATCTGTCCTTCAGAGGGTCTAATGGAATGTGATGTTTGTGGCTAGTAATGTATGGACGCCCCGGTCAGATCTGTTCTTCAGAGGGTCTAATGGAATGTGATGTTTGTGGCTAGTAATGTATGGATGCCCCGGTCAGATCTGTCCTTCAGAGGGTCTAATGGAATGTGATGTTTGTGGCTAGTAATGTATGGACGCCCCGGTCAGATCTGTCCTTCTGAGAGGCTAATGGAAAGTGATGTTTGTGGCTAGTAATGTATGAACGCCCCGGTCAGATCTGTCCTTCAGAGGGTCTAATGGAGATGTTTGTGGATAGTAATGTATGGACGCCCCGGTCAGATCTGTCCTTCAGAGAGGCTAATGGAAAGTGATGTTTGTGGCTAGTAATGCATGAACGCCCCGGTCAGATCTGTCCTTCAGAGGGTCTAATAGAATACGATGTTTGTGGAAAACGTCACATTCCAAGGATTGAAGGGTAAAAAATTATTCGTTTTGAACAGTCTATTAAAACATTAAAAAAGCTCCATAGCATGGAGAATAAAGTTAATCCGTCATTATAGTGATTTTTTTTTCAGGTATTATGCCGTGTTCCGCTACCTCCTTCTTTAGCCAACGTTTCGAATAGCATTGCAGTGTCCATCATCAGGGCAGATGTGTAATTAGAATTACATTACAAATAATTACATTTATACATCTACCCTGATAATGAACACTGCAATGCTGTCCGAAACGTTAGCTAAAGAAGGAGGTAGCTCAACACGGCATAATACCCCAAAAACAAATCACTATAATACTTTTGGAGATTATTTACTTATCAAACACCCCTTGCTTGCTTCCGATTAGGCTTTTCAGCAGCCAAACACAATATAATACAATGCAAGAAAAATAAACCCGTGATAAACAGAGTTTGTTTGTAATCTTTTTTTATTAATAGATGTATTTAAAAAAGATATTAAATATTAATATGTATTTAAAATTAGACTGAGAATCGAAAATTCTTCCCAAGGGACTGACAAAAGCGACTAAGTGAGGCGGGTTTGGGTACCACCACCCCGGGAACCATTTATTAGATAACCGACGCCTCTGCAATAGGTCACCCCAAGTGGTTCACTACGTTTGGTGATTTAGCAGGGGTGGATGGGTTTATCGGATGAGGTGTGTTCAGGATGCTCCTGCCCACCAGCGTGCCAGATCGAGAGAGGCTGATTTGCAGAAACCCTATGACCTACCATCTGGTAACTCGATCCATTGCCTTGCACTCCAGTAGGAGGTATATATATACTCATGGACAAACTGATCCGTAGTTTCCTACCCAACCCTCATACCTTTTACCTTCCCAGAACTTCTTGTCCTTAATTACCATAAAATAAAACCTCCACACAGCATCCCAACATATGACATTGGCCTTAGGAGAAATTATTTTCTCAGGGTCTCCTGTGTGGGGTTACTTAGGGTGATTTATTTCGTAAATTAACTGCTGTAATTTTTATAATGTAAACCATTTTTTTTAAAACTCGTGTGTGTGCACGAGTGCCACCGAGTTGATAGAATGCATTGCCATCGACAACGAGTCTATATGCCGAGTTTCAGCTCGATCTCATCTAGGAAAGTGGGTTAACTTCCACTTCATTAATTTATTAATTTATTCAATCAAGAAAACTAAATCGATATTCAAATAGTTATATTAAAAAACAGTTTACAGACAAAGGTAACATATATCATTTACAAGATAAGTACTTGTAAATGATCTATTACGCACAAGTGCACTCGTATATGAAACAATTGACCTGATTCTGCAATTAACATCTGGCTTTTGATTATGGGAATTAATTAATTGCCTCTCTAGTGTTGCACAGAATGAGGTATGCATCATTTCAATGACACAGATATTCAATCTTCCATGGGGAAAAGGGTCTAAGTCAATTAAATTAATTATCTGAACAAGAGGATTTTAAAAATTCATCAAATTTCAACGTTCATTTTTGGCTTCTGTGTAACTTATATTCATGTTAACTTGAAAATCAACTTTTAAATTTGAAGAATTATTGTTCACGCCTGCATCTGAAATGTTTCAGAAAAAAATATTTTACCGCTGATGATTAAGCTTTGCGGCATGGATTTGATGCTATTTTCTCATTGGCTTCGTCAGTTGGGACTCCAGTGCGGTATTCACGTTATGGTTATTAGTTATATTTATATAAATCTATTGCAGATTGTATACTTGCTATAAAAATGGATAATTTAGTGAATTTCTAATTTTGTGAGTAATTTGCCCCAGGGACACCCTATTACTACTTTGCTTTCAATTTTACCTCTCAGCCAATATTATATCGCGAAAGAAAGGAGAAATGTTTCCAGGATTGCATTCTTGATATGAAACAAGTGACCTGAATCCGCACTAAACATGTATTGATTATGGGTATTAATTGCACAGCCAGAGATGCACGAAATGCAGCAGCACGTGTGCTGTGTGCAGTGTGCACAGTAGAGACAAAGCGTTCAGTGTAATTGGCTCCTGTGTGGTGCAGTCATCTAGGTTCTCGTTAGCAATTCGCATGCAGTCATGCACGAAGTTAACCCGCCATTGTCGAGAGCGAGTATACCGTAATTCCTGTATGATGACCGTCGATGCGAAGCAATCGGTAATGACGAAATACTTTCGCGAAGAATGGAAATTTTGTAGCCCGTGAATCCAGCTTCGTGTTGGCGGGATGAAAGTAAAAATATAATTATAAAGCAGATTTTTTTTTAATCCGTATATTTTGAATGTTATATCTCATTTTAACATCTATACAAAAATATTATTACATAAAGTATTACATTCTAGAAGTATTTACCCTTTTTTTTAAATGCTTACATTAATAACTTAACGAAGGCTGCACACAATGTTTGCTTTGGTGAGAATTGTATTAAAAAATACATGTATCATAAAAGATTCTCCCCTGTTAATAAAACACAATAATAGATTTTAACAAAACACTTTGTTGTGGTGGGTGGCTTCACACAAAAACAACAATGTGCTTTTGTCTGGAAACACCAAAAACAACATGGGTAAAACAGGACACAATAATATTCCGTCGTGTTTTGTCATGTCTAAGAAAGACAAACATTCCCGTCTTACGAATAACTTAGACAATTTCTGGAAAACTCCCACAACCATCATCGTATGCGGAAAATTTGCTTGTGCAATGATGGAGGACGTAGCTAGCTTGGGTAGGAACCCGACCGACGTCGATACTATTAGAAAAATCAACCTGTAAAATCATTTTTTTTTAATATATAATACATATATTTTAAAAAGTACATATTTTAAAACTTAAATATCAGATTTGAATACCTAACACTCGTGTTAAATTATATGAAAGCAAATATTCATACATATAAACACATAAAAATTACAATAATTATTGTCAAATCACCTAAATTACTGATTGCTGTGCCCACTATCAAGAAGTCTTGCGTCATTGTCGTGGCTGCATCCGAGTGGCTAAGCTTTCCGCTCAATGAGCGATGGATGCAGATGATGCGGCGACCTCCCTGAAGGACGAACCTTCAATTTTATTCTTTGTTTTTTTTTTATGTAATGTTGTCATTACTTACGTATTATATTTTGTATTTATTACTCTTTAAATGTAATAAAGTCATTTTATCTTATGTAATATGGCAGACTGGGATAGCACTATCCTACAAGTACTGCTAGATTAAAAAAATTAAAATAAAGCATATATAGAGATAATGTAAAAAAATGATTATTTGATTGAATTTTACATTCTTGTGTACGATATACTGTCCCATTGGGTACTTCAGACTTACGCTCATCATTGCACACAAAAATGACCTTTAGGAGGTTTTCAACCTATAAGGGAAATATTTTTTATTGATAGAATTTTTCCGTGTTTGTGCTTCATCTCTGTTTGTGGTAGCTAGTTTTTTTTAAAAAGCGAGTAAATTACTTTATCAACCTTTTCAGTTATGTGCGTGTTATTTTTTTGTGAAAACATGAAACGAGGTATGTGACGAACAATGAATAAAATTTTAATTTTATAACAAGTCGTTTAGTAAAAACAAATTTATAAAAAAAATCTATGGTCTATTTTAAATACATCGGTAGCGTACCGTTTATTTCGAAAACAAAACATTTGAAAATCTGACTGGCACACTCAACATAAATCGTGAAAAGATTTGTAATTATTTCATACATATTTCAATACTGTGTTTACTTTTCTAGTTTACAAATAGATTACAAAATATTAGCTCCTTAACATGTTTTGACATAAAATACTCGTATTAGAAAGTGGTATCAAGATATGAAGTGAAAAATGTGGTAAAAACACGTTGTCGTGGTCCATAAAATGAATATCCACACCTTTATAGAAGGCCATCGATGAGAAGTCATTGTCCCGATGAAGTTTTGAAGATTGGCACCCCATTTCCCACCCTTCTCTCCTCTACCCACTCTTTTGGCGCACCATCTGCTACCCCTATTCACAGAGTCGGTACCTACTTCCATTTTCAATAGAGATTTTTTTCACGGTTGGCTCATGATATCTATTCTTCATCGCACTTCATTTTTCGTCCCCGAGTTTCAAGGTATAGCATTATATGTATGTGAAGCCAGCCTTGAGCCACAGGGGTGAAAAGTTGAAAGAAATTCATTCGTTTAAGAGGAAGCTACAAGCCAAAAATGTATGAAAAAGGCATTAAAATCGCTTGACAAACGGAGTCTAAAAACGTTCGATTTAAGCACAAAACTGTTTTTATTTATTTTGTAAATAATTTTATAAGAAAGCAAAAAAGCTAATCAAATGAAACTGTCACATATAATCTTAGCTATAATACTGTATTTTTTTTAAAGTTGTTTCCTTTATGCGTTCAAGCATTTCTATTGGAAAAACGTATTTTTTAGTGGTTTACACTTATATATTTTATGAGTAATTCATTTTTTTTATTTGTATTGTATTCAAGTGAAACGATAGAAAAACCTTCAATTTATCTAAAGCATATTTTTTTGTATTCATATTGTACACCAATTCGTTATAAATATCAATCAAAATAGTGATTTGGCATTAAGCTTCGCCTTGAAGAGGCCAATGGTAAAATAAGATGTTTTTCACAGACAGAGTTTCAACTATTTTAGAGCTGCCATTACAATGATTGGGTGGTTTTCCTACGAGCGGACTTGTATCCCGATATTTTTAATGCAGTTGAAGTATCCCTATATTTACGACTAAAGTAAATTAAAACTAAAACCTTTTAAATAATTCAATAAATACATCATAAATTACGAGGTTAGGAGTAGAGCTCGCTTTAGTGCCTGAGTACGCATTTCAAGAGAACTTAAAATTTGTGAGATCATTATTTTAGCGAAGAGAAAGTAATAAAACTAATAAATCATTGAAATCACCATTGTTTCACTAAATTTTAGTGAAATTTCACCGAAGTTATAAAAAGAGGAATTATCTAATTTACCTAGAACACATTACACATACATGGTGTCATGAAGAAATAATACAATTTCATTTTCAATTATTACTCAGCCGTAATTGTACAGTACACACGGACGGAACAATACACTACAAATTCACAAAATTACACATGGAAAAATTTACAAAGTCTTAAATTGATGAGTACTTACTCCACATACTGGGCATAAGGACCTATTTCAATGTCACGATTTACAAACAAATTATGTTGCAAACTCGCCAATTCCTTACATAAATAGTTTGGCAAATTAATTATGCCAGTGAAATAGGCAGCTTTGTTTTGACAAATTCGATATTTAAAACATACTATTTCATTAAGCAGTTATGTTAAGATGTTTCTGATAATTTCAGTTTAAAGTTAAAAATTTTATTTTATTTTAAAATCTGACTGGCACACTCAACATAAATCGTGAAAAGATTTGTAATTATTTCATACATATTTCAATACTGTGTTTACTTTTCTAGTTTACTTATGGACAAAACATTTAAATATACCTAATATAAAAGCAATATGGTTTTATTAAAAGATTGAATAAATATAATTTATTTAATTTGCACCTACCGGATTACACGTCAAAAACATCTGCTTTTACGTCTAAGTTTTAGAGTTTTTAAGCATGTGCTAAAAATTATTTAAAATAACTTACGTAATGTTGTCAGGTTAAATTGTTTTGACTAAGGTCTGTGATTCCAGCAGGTGTAATTTGAGTACAATTAATGCTCTCTATGTGTAATTTCGTCCATGTGTAATTCCTTTCGTGTGTTTTTGTCAGAGTTACATTAAATTTCGACTTGTAACCCACATACACACCCCATGTATGAAAATAAGTACCCACTGTGGAGATAAGAGTTTATATTATTACCTGTGAAGGTATTGTGTGGCATCGTCTGGTAGAGAGCGGCAGCGGTTAAGAGAGTTGTGGGGAAGGGTTAGAGAAATGGGCGGAGACGGTTTAGTGGGGGGAAGGGAGAGAAAATATGATAACAATAAGGAGAATAAAGGCGACGAGTAACTTCATCGCTGCAGACAAAGGCCTGCTGCCACGAAACGAGAAGCCCCGTGATTACTTACTTTTTCCTACATTTTCTTCAGAAATGACAGACATATTAAAAAGCCAGGATGGATTTTTGAGTCGGTTTTTAATAAAGCCGCTAGTACCGGGATAGTCCACCTACCCGCTGAGGTAACGAGGCGCTTTTTATTCAAAGACTTTTGCTACCCTTCAGAATAACAATCGCATGAACAATGGAAAATATATTTGCTCTGCCTAAAGGTCCTGATCACTTGACATTGAATATAATGGAAGTCGTTCAGATGAAATACTTATAAGTCTAATACTATGAGAATGGTTACTTTAGCATGGTTACCGAGGTTGAAAGATTAAAAATCCAAAATCTTAAAATGATAAGGACTATCTGAAAGTATACAATATTGTATATAATTGGTATACACATTCAATGTTTTGTTACATTGTGCATCTACATTCCAATAAATATTACTTATGCAATACAATAAATAACTGTAACGTGATATATTATTTTATAATAGACACGTTGAATATTGACGATTTTTTTATAAATTGAAAACTATTTTATTATTAAAACGGGAACAAAATGCTTTTATATGTGTTCTGAAAACATTCCATTCAAACCTTCGTGTAAATTAAACACGAGTTTTGAGGAGACAGAACGAACTGGAACGTTTATTTTAATAACTTTTAAAACCATAGACAAGATAATCATAGACAGCAGATCATTTTGATATAAGAAATTAACACCCCCACTTATCAAAATAATGTAGGTACACAATACACATATGTATTACAAAAGGAATATGAACATTGTTAATTCTTTACATCCTATATACCCAATAACTGCATAAAATAATAATGCTTAGTACTAGCTAAACCCTTTGTAAATATGTCTGCTGGCATTTCAGCTGTTTCCAAATATTTCAATGCTACAATTTTATCATTAACACATTCTTTACAAAAATGGTATCGTACATCAATATGCTTAGTTCTTTTGTTAAAGCTATTATTTGAAGACAGCTTAATCGCACCCTGATTATCATTAAACAAAGATATGGTGTATGACTCATCGGTTATTTCTTTTGACAAATTACTTAAATAAATAGCTTCCCTACAAGCTTCAGCCACACCCATATATTCGGCTTCAGTGCTCGAAAGAGCGACGGTTTTTTGCTTTTTAGCTTCCCAAGAAATAACACATCCAGCTAAACTATAACATAAACCTGTACAAGACCTCCGATCTATGATATTGTTTCCCCAATCTGCATCAACAAATTTTTTTTAGCCTTAGTATCCCACTTAAGTCTTTTTTCTTTTGGTGTGTGAACCACCACCTCACTGCCGAATATACGCACATGACTTAAATCTGGTTTTTTGTTTGTCCAAAGTTCATACGGTGTTTTGTCATTCAAGCCTGATGCGATAGATCTGTTTCTAAGATAGACAGCAGTGTGTGTTGCTTCTGCCCAAAACTTCTTAGGAAGTCCTGCATCGAATAACAAACAACGAGCTCTTTCTACAATGGTACGGTTAATGCGTTCACTCATCCCATTTTGTTCAGGAGTGTACGTATTGGGTTTTTTGATTTAAAATACCAGCCTCCTTTAGGTATTTTTCAAACTCATTGCTACAAAACTCTAAGCCATTATCTGTCTGGAACGTTTTAATCTTTTTACTATGCTGATTTTCAACTAAAGCCTTAAATTCTTTAAAGAACTCGAACGACTCACTCTTTGCTTTCAGAAAGTAAACAAAGGCCATGCGGCTATAGTCATCAATAAAAATTAGGAAGTACCTCGATCCTCCAATAGAGTTCTCTTCCATAGGTCCACATACGTCTGCATGAATAGTGTCTAATATGCTGGTGTTCCTTGTTCCTGTATGAGTAAATGGAAGGCGTGATTGTTTACCTTCACAACATACAATGCATGTACTTTTGCCAAAAACTGCTTTATCATTATATGACACACCAGTCACTGCACCTTTGTTCATCTTATCCATGTCTTTACAATTTAAGTGACCCAATCTCCTGTGCCACACTTCACCAGTACTAACACCAGTTGATGATGTAAACAAACATTTCTTCTTTTCTGTTCTAAGTTTATATACACCATCTGTCAAATCTGCTATAGCAACTAATTCATTATTTTTATTATAAATATAGCAGTATTTTTCTTTGAAGTTCACTGTATTGCCATTTTTAATTAACTGACTCACTGACAATAGGTTAGTTGTCAATCCTGGAACACAAAGTACATTCTTGACAAGAACTTCAAATTCACTTTTGTGGTTTTTTGTTACAATAATTACATCACCTGAACACGACACTTTCAGTTTTTCATTATTGGCAATAACAATTTTTTTTATCTATTTTGTGATCCGCAACATTCTCAATCCATTCTTTACTTGTGGTCAGGTGCATGCTTGCGCCTGAGTCAACATACCAATCATTTTTGTTAAATTGTCCACTTAAAAACACCGCACTGAATGCATTAGTTTGTTGACGTTGAAAAACTTTCGCATTCGTGTTTTCATTACTCGGACATTGATTTTTATAATGTCCTGGTTGTTTACACCGGTAACATTTCACATGACTTTTGACATTGCTAACATTGCGGCAACCGGGATCGAACCGGGTTGTTAAATTGGCTAAGCTCAGATAAAATGGTAGAGCAGGCGACTCGTGTACTATCAGGGGCGGGCAGCTTCTTTGGTCATCAGGCTCGTCCATCGGTTAGGAGGTCAAAGGGTAGGTATATCACACAATAATAACACATGGGTAGTAAGGCACAAGGTATATTAATTGTCTCGAGAAATACAGGTTGACATAGATCTCCCTACTAACTCTCTCTACTAATTTATTGACGACCAGATAAAGCGTGGATTCTACATGAATTTACGAGAATTGAACACAAGAAAAGGGGGGGAAGGTTGAAAGCTTACGAATCGTCTTGAGGAGTGGTATGGGGCATCATGTTGAGCCAGATGTACCCGCGCTCACAGGCGGCGGGTCAGTTGAGGCGGAGAAGTGCACTCGGGATTTTACACGGGAACGGGACTCCATTGAGTTAGCTCGAGCCGTAATAGTAAACATGATTGTAAATTCGATAGTGATTAATTAAGAAACTGGAACGAGATTCCGTCTGTTCGCGTAATTATGCAAGTCATTGCGAGTGTTTGCGGTCCGTATACAAGAGAACCTGTTGCCACCGCGGAGGCCGGTGCTGGACTGGGGAAGCGCCGCGAAGCAAGCGCGGGTCGGGGAACGGGGGGGGCGCGCTGCTTGCTGCCGACGGTCTGCTATTGTGCACGTGATTTTAACATCTGGACGCATGGTTAGTAAGGTGGCCAAACGTTCTTTATTGTAGAGTGACCATTGTTTTAACTGTAGGGGAATTATATTACGTAACACATTCCCCCTCCGCCAGTAAAGGGCGACGTGGTAATGAAGCTTTAGGCGCTAAAAAATCCTCTTCATCTTGTCGTGAGGTGAGTAGAGAGAGAAGAAAAAACAGTGTTGATTTACAAAAAAACAAAGAAAAAATACATGGTTATGCAATGGTGAAAAGACAACATACAAGGTTATGCAGTGACGACAAGAACAACATACAAGTTTATGCAGTGATGAAAAGAACAACAATACAAGTTTATGCAGTGATGAAAGAACAACATACAAGGTTATGCAGTGATGAAAAGAACAACATACAAGGTTATGCAGTGATGAAAAGAACAAAAAAAGGACTCTAAAATTTCATTGGTCTGTAAGCTAAGTTTGAAGAGCGTAGTGTTTTCGTAGAGTACCAAGTAGACGTAATTTCACTGAAGTTATAAAGTTACATTTTCACTGTAACTTGACCCATTTGAGATTGCACTCAAGTATCACTAGGGCCATAGAAATTGAACTGTGCTTCTTGGTTGTGGTTGAGAGATGGTGATGCGGAGGGCCAGAAGTATCCGGGTTTTGTTGTTGTACCAGCGTGAATTCCATTATGCTGATGCGGTGGAGCAGTGGTTGTCAAGGTGAAATGGAGTTGGTAATAACATGGAGTAATACCAATAAGTTGATTGATGGTTGATGCGTGTAATGGTTATTATGTTGAATTTGCGCATCGGCAAGTGGTTGGTTTGTACAAATGGCAAGTGGTTGATTTGTACGACTGCCAGTAGTTGATTTGCACAAACGGCAAGTGGTTGATTGCACAACGGCAAGTGGTTGATTTGCACAACGGCAAGTGGTTGATTTGCACAAACTGCAGGTGGTTGATTTGCACAACGGCAAGTGGTTGATTTGCACAACCGGCAAGTGGTTGATTGCAGGAACATAATTAACCTTGAGCTGGCATGCTCTGAGGTTGGTTCTTTTGAATGTGGTTTGAATGATGAGACAACTTGATTTGCAACTGCACGCACGACTCACACCTAATTTGGGTGCGGTCGGGTGTTTTTGGTACGCAGAGATTGGAGAGATGTGAGTGATGGAAGTGAAGGCGGCAAAGAAGAGAAGCTCAGCTTGCAGGTGATGAGAAGGGCTGCTGGTCTTCTTTTTAATCCAGGGACAGGTTATTATTAGAGCCAAAATTCTTGAAGTTTACCTGCCTAGTAGACCAATGATGCAAAACGTTTGGAGAGAAACAAATTGTGTTCAAGAGAAAAGACAAAAAGACAAAAAAAACGTCGTTGGTTAGAGAGAGTAGAGAGAGATCCAATATGCTGACTATACCATGAGTATCCCGAGATTGGGGAGACAAAAAACTATCACGACTGGCGTGAGGTTACCTATTTGATATACAAGGTATAGGTAAGTGGTTGTACAGTAGTAACACCAAGTTTCTGAAAGAAGTTGGCCTTCCATGGCCGGTGTTAGCGCTTGAGCGATAACAACTTACGACTTTCAAAATTACAAGAAATGTGTTGATTACCTAGGTATGGGGTGAAAAGGAGAGATTTGAAGCAAATTTCATGGATAAAGATTGTCTTATAGACAGACGATACGCTATGTGCGTAGGGTACACCTTCCAGATTCATGAAATTAACCTCAAGGATAATGAGGGGATGAAAAAAAAAAGGCGTTGAGCGAGAAGGTCTGCTGGTGATGGAGCTGATTCTCCGTTCGATCTCTTTCAGAGAGCGAAATGTGGTCAACCAGCAGATTTCCTAACTTTTACAAATTTACAAGAGTTTGATGGAAGGGTGAAGGATGGAGGATTGAGTAGCGAAAATTGATAGTGACTGAGCTAATTCCCAATTCGATCTCTATGTGAGGACGAAATATATCAACCAGCAAATTTCCTAACTCTTTACACAAATATGCATGAATTTGATGAAAAGGTGAAGGAGAATACACAGTAATAACAATCTAATCTTTCACGTGTATTTGGTGAAAGATTAGGGGTCGTATTTAATCCTCTACAGTTTGTGAGAACATGACAGACCCTTGCTCAAGCTTCACAAACCTGGGAGTTTTTCTTATTCGTCTCCCAGACAACGAGTTAGGTGGTTTTGTGTCACTGTCTCAATTAACTCCCACGACACGATACCTCATAACCAACAGTGAAGCTGATGGCTAGTCCATGGTCAATGGATAGTGGATGGTTCTTGGGTCCGCTGACAAGAAGTCCACAGGTATCAGTTAGCGTAAAAAATTGCTGAATGCACAGCTTCATGTTTGTTTGAAGAGAACAAAAAAAATTCTCACTACAGTGAAGGAAATTTCCCTCAGTGTCATGAGTTATACAAAAAAGGGCCCCAATTAAGGGTGACAAGTCAGGGTAAAATGATCTACGTCCGGTAGAATAAGTACAAAGTGTCAACTTATTTAAAGAAGACAACAACAAGATATTGTATCGTTCGCACGAATCATGGTAAGTATTATAACGTCTTCACGTCTCATGTAGAACAAGTATATATTGTCAACTTATTTAAAGAAGACAACAACAAGATATTGTATCGTTCGCACGAATCATGTTAAGTATTATAACGTCTTCACGTCTCATGTAGAAATTGAACGAATTACGAAAGAACCCTAGTATTGAAAGGAAAGGTACAACATAGATATTTATAACCATTTAATGGAACAAATTATCTCTTTGGCCACAGTGTATGTAAGCCAGTAAAAAGTAATTATAACGAACTTCTCGTATCATGGTAGATATTATAACATTCTCATGTATAGTGTTAGATTTTATAACGATCCCTCGTCTCATGGTGGATATTGTAACATTCTCATGTATCATGAAAATAACATATCAACGTTCAATAATAAAAAAAATTACCATTTCAATACCGGAAAAAAGATACATACACAATGTCAACAACAATCAAGTAGTGGCTATTAGTATTATCAAAAAATGACGACGGCATAACCTTTGGTTGGGTTTATGCGTTAAGTTGGCAATAATACAAGACATATGCCAACAAGGATGTCTTAAACAAGACACAAATATAGCAAAAGAGACCTATTTGGTTTTACTAACTCTTTGCTTACAAAATGTTGTGATGGCATAACCTTTGGTTGGGTTTATGCTTTAAGTTGGCAATAATACAAAACATATGCCTACAAGGATGTCTTAAACAAGACACACATATAGCAAAAGAGACCTTATCGGTTTTACTTACTCTTTGCTTACAAAAAAGGTTTGTAGTGGTTTATTCAAGTCCTTTTAGGGTTTTACTTACTTAAAATGACCAAACAAAAACAAGGAAACACACTTGGTGTTGCCAAAATTGCCACAAACACAAATGTTGTGAACTTTATGATACAAATTTGAAACAGAAGGCACCTAGAGACACAGGATGACTTAATATGAGTGACCTGGCTCGGTGTATTTGACAAGGCAAATTAATGCTTATTTAAGTCAAAATATAGTACATAATATAACAAATTGGGGTCAGGAAGTTGAGATCTTAAGATTTTACAAACTCAATGTGACCGAAAGGTGTTATGTATTATACAATGTTATTGATGAGGAGGACAAATCGGTGTTTGTTCTCCTTTACAACAACCTTTTTCAGAATTGACGTGTCAATATCAAGTTCTGAAAAAACAACCAATTAGAGCAAATGGGAATGTTGAGCGCCATTCATTTTTTTAGAAAAAACTGAAAAAACTTTAAAACAAAGTAATTGTAACTTTTTATTTGTTACACCTATGTAAACTTGAATCAAATGACGATACCAAACTGGAATTTACACACGCATTATGATTACAAGTTACAGGGGTAGAATATTCACCTCAATTGGGTGTGTGTTGCAAAAGGGCCATTGTTTAATGTACGATGGAACCCATTGGAACAAATGTGAAGAACAAATGTGAAAGAACAATGTAAAGAACAATTGTGAAGAACAAAGAACATGAGAGAAAAAAATATTTACAAAACAATGTTGTACGTGACTTTTGTGGTATTTATGACAAAAATAGTTATGTATTTAGTGTCGTAAGTGTCAAAATGGTAATGACTAACAAATGATGTCCAGGGTCATGACTCCGGGAGCATAAATTGTTCGGGAAGTAGAAAAGTCTCTTGACTGGAATGATATCAGTTCCAGAGAAGATACGTACAAAATATGAGTACAATTAAATACATTACACGGTGAGGTGTGACAAAGAAACAAAAATAACAAAGGGTTTATACAAAAGAGCATAGTAGTACATGTATTGGTGAGAAATGATTTAAAACCACAGTTGACACTTCTGTGTTTTAGAAAAAAAGGTTACCTTGCAGAGGTCGAAAAAAGCGAGTTTTTAAATGAAACTAACGCGTTAAGACATGCTGTTTGTCTGCACGAGGGCCAAATCTCGTGGGACAAAAGTAGAGCCAAAAGTTTGTTAGTTATGTGAGTGTGAGCTAGTGAAGGTGGTGTCTATTGTGTCCACACTTCCTAGTTTGACAATATCTTTTACGTGATAGTTGCCGATGTGTTTCCCAGAGGCATCCGATAGGGTGTACACTACATCGGAGATTTTTCTCAGGACTTTTGCTTTAACAAAGCGAGGAGCTAGTTTTGCAGAGAAATACAGAGCACCTTGTGAGAGTGTGTTGTTGCGTCTCCAAACTATGTCGTTTTCCTTAAAGGTAACATGTTTCCTGCGTAAATTGTATCTGTTTGCACTCTTTTTGTGAGCAAGTATCAACGCATCTGTGACTTCGCTGTAGATAGCGGAAAGTTCTTCAAGACGGTGAGCATAATTCTCTGATGGGTTATCAGTAGAAGGAGGAAAAGATGATGGGAGGCTAGCGTCCCAATGCAAGGAGCCATGGACAATTTGTTCCATACCATGTTTGAGGAAGAAAGGGGTGTACCCAGTAGTGAGGTTCACTGTATTGTTTAGTGCAGCTTGAATTTTTTCTAGATTTTTGCACCATGTTCGTTGATCTTTGTCAACCAGGATTGCCAGAGCTGTGTTGATGGTCTGGTTGTAACGCTCTACCGTATTATTTTGAGGCGTGTAAAGGGTATTATAGAAAATATCTTTTATGCCATATTTGGCCAGAAATTCCTTGAATTCCAGAGCTATGAATTGTTTTCCATTGTCGCAAATGATGGTGCGAGGAGTGCCGTAGGGGATAAAAATGTTTTTTTCTAACAAGTTTATGATTGCAGAGGCTGTGGCTCTTTTTAATGGGAAGATCCAACAGAACTTGGTGAATACATCCACTATGCTAAGTATATGCATGTTTCCGGCGTAGCTTCTGGGAAAAGGGCCGATGAGATCCATAGAGAATGATTGTAACGGCCTATCTGCTCGTTTGGGGTTATTCATGAGACCAGATGGGGGTGAAGTACTATGTTTGTATGCTTTGCAAATGTCGCACTTAGAGATGTAGTTGCGAACTTGTTTAAACAGGCCTGGCCAGTAATACCTTAAGGCTATCTTCTTATAGGTTTTGAAAGTTCCTGGGTGTATGGATCCGGGGGCGCTGTGATTGTCAATGATAATTTTTTGTGTGTCCTCTGAGGGAATGACTAACTTCCAAGCATAGTCCTCGAGTATAGACAGTGGTGGTTTGCAGTTACGATATAACCGACCTTCTTTTATAATAAAGTTGGGAAATTTTTGCGGGTTGTTCCTGCATTCCTCGTAGGTTTTTAAATACCAAGTGTCTTTGGTGGTAGGAGTTGGTGTTGCTTCTTCGGAGGTCAGAGTGGCGAGTTCTATTCTTGAGAGGGCGTCTGGGACAATATTTTCTGCGCCTTTACGATGTATGACATCAAAGGTGTATTGTGATAGGCGAGACGACCATCTACCAGATGGGTTGCTTAATGATACCAACCATTTTAGGCTACTGTGATCGGTGATGACTGAGAACTTACTGCCTTCGATGTAGCCGCGGAAATGGTGGATAGAGTCCATGACTGCGAGTAGTTCCTTTTCAGTTATCCCATAGTTTTTTTCGTGTTTGTTTAGACTACGAGAGAAGTATGCCACTGGGTGTTCGCCGTCGGGGAATTCTTGTGTTAGGCCGATTCCAACATTGGAGGCGTCTGTATGCAGGGTGAAAGGCAGATTGAAATCTGGACAGTTTAGTACCGGTGCAGATTGCAGTGCTGTTTTTAGAGAGGTGAAAGCCTTTTCAGTTTCGGCAGACCAAGCGAAGTTACTGACACCTTTACGGGTACCGGTAATTTTATTAAGGGGGGCCGCTATTGTGGAGAAATCCCTTATGAATCTTCTGTAGTATCCGGCGAGACCAAGGAAACCTTTAACTTCTTTAGCATTCTTTGGCCTGGGAAAGTTTGTCATAGCTTCGACTTTGGCAGGGTCGGTCCTTAGACCTTTTTCGTCTATTACAAAGCCGAGGTAGCGTAGGCGTGATTTGCAAAATTCGGATTTCTTTAGGTTGATTGTTAATCCGGCAAACTTGAGTTGTTGGAATACTCTTTCTAGGGTGGCGATGTGTTTTCAAACGTGTCGCTGATGATTATTAGGTCGTCCAGGTAGCAGAACAAATTATTGTCGGATTCGGGGCCGAACAGTCTGTCCATCAGTCTTTGTAGCTCAGCAGGGCTGTTTTTTAAACCGAAAGGGAGTCTCTTAAAGTGGAACATTCCTCTGCCGGGCACTACAAATGCTGTTTTTTCACATGAAACTTCATCCAAAGGTATCTGCCAGAATGCTTTGGACAGATCTATTGAAGAGATGAATTTTGCGTTGCGTAGTTTATCCAGGATTGCGTGTACAAGCGGAAGTGGGTACGCGTCAGCCTCAGTGCAGGCATTAAGTCTTCTACTGTCGAGGCAGAATCGGGCGGAACCGTCTTTTTTGGATACCAAGAGTGTGGGGTTGGTCCAGGGGCTTCTGCTGGGAACCACGATGCCCATATTTAACATATCATCGAGTTCCTTCTCCAACAGTTTTAGTTTCTGGGGAGCCAAATTGTAGTATCTTTGTTTGATAGGTGGTCCATTTGTCTTGATGTGATGTTTGACTAAATTTGTCAACCCAAGTCCACACTTTTCGAACGAGATTGATTCAAATTTCTTGATCATGCCTTCCAGTTGTTCGGCCTGTGGTGGGTGAAGGTTCTCGTACGGAATTATTGTACGGATTTCGTTGATTGAGGTGGTGGGTGTGGTGTTGTTGCATGGGTTGAAAACCTGGGGTGCAATGTTGAATGCTTTCCAAAAATCGACTCCAAGAATAAATTTCTGGGTGATGGTTGGTACAATTAGAAAATTTATTGGAATTGATTTACTTCCACACTTGACAGGTAGGACAATTGCTCCTGTGACTTTTTGAGTGTTGTTGTCTGCAGTGGTGACGAAAGCGGGGTGTTTGTTGATTGTGAATCCATTGTTGACAAAGGGGATGTGGGCGTTACCGCCGAGGCAGCTAACTGAAGCTCCACTATCCAGTAGTCCAGAGAAGACGACGTCATTAACAGAAAATTGCGCGTATGGGCGACCATCTTTAGCTTGAGTGCAGCTCACTGTAGAAAGTTGTAAGGCCTCTTTGAAATATGCAATGTGTTTCAACCACTCGGTCCATTCAGTAGGCCTAGATATTGAATGAACTTCCGAGGGGTTGAATCTTAGTTTTTTGGAGTTCTCTTGGACCAATTTGGCGGAGGTTTAGAGAAATCTGTAGGTGGTCTTGTAATTAAGTTGTTAGAAGGATGTAATCTTTCAAGATTATTTCTTGATCTCTTGAAGATTTCCCTCAAGTTGTCATGTTGAGGAGAATGGTCACGGGGGCGCTTTTGGTGGCCCCTGTTATCTTGGGTATACGAAAGTTTAGCTTTTTTGTAGCAAGATGATTGTGAGTGTCCGGTTCTTTTGCAAAAGGTGCAAAACTTCTTCTCGTTAAACTCTGGTTTAATTTGATTGGATGACCGAGAGGCGAGGCTTGGTAGAAGGGGCTCGTTAGAAGTCTTGGTGTTTCTTCTTTTATCTTGATAGTTTTCCAATAGAAGACAGACATCTTTGAGTTGTTCTACTGAGGATATTTTTTGAGAGGTTATTATGTTCTCATATCTTGCTAGGAGGCCATCAGTCAAGATAGGGACTAGCTCTGTTTCAGGGACTGGAGTTGTCAGTTTGATGTTTAAAAGATCTGCTCTCTGGGCGTATTGTGCTACAGTTTCGTTGGAGAATTGTTTGATGGAAAACAGAGTAGACTTAATCCTATGCTGTGTTTCTTTTGGTGCGAAACTTTTCAGGAGAGCAGCTTTGAGTTCGGGCCAGGAGTTTACTTTTTTCTTGTGGATTCTATGCCAGGAGAGTAGCTCGTGCGAGATGAGATCTATGAAGTTACGGTGTAGTATCTCAGTAGGAATGTTGCGTATCGCGGCTGTTTCTTCAATTCGGTCGATGAAATCTTCTACGTTAGTATTGCCGTTGTACTTAATTTTCCATCCAGTTAGATCGAAGGGTTTTGTGGTTTCCTTGACGGGTGTAATTGGTGGTTTAATTTCTGTGCAAGTAGGTATGCTTGCGTCAGAGATTGTTATACTGCCGGGTTGAAATTCCAGTCTCCTAATATATTTCCTGTTGTAATATGTTGCGTACTTGATCAGGACGTTTTTGGTTTTGTTGAAAGGAGAAATATTCCTGTCTTTTAATTCCTTTTCTAAACTTTGCGTACTTCGAGAGCAGATGTTGGCTATTATGCCTAAGGTGTTGTTTCGAGGATTCATTTTGAGGCTAGTTGAGTTAGACATTGTGAAAAGAAAAAAGAATTGTCAGAGTGTTGTGGCTGAGTTTTTTCAAAAAAAATGAGCTTGTGATGATGGGTGAAGAATTTTGTGAAATTTTTTGAAGTCCCAATATGGAAAAAAAATGGCCAGCGGTTTCCTTGTGTTTTTGATGGAAACGTTCCTGAGATGTGCGTTTTGAAAAATTTCTCGAAAAAAATTTCAAAGTCCTTGATTTTTGAAAAAAATGGCCAGGGATTACCCTGGGATTTTGATGGAAAAGTCCCTGAGATTGTGCGTTTTTGAAAAATTTCTGAAAAAATTTCAAACTTCCGAAAAACTAAAATTTCCGAAAAATTTTCAAAGTCCTTGATTTTTGAAAAAAATGGCCAGGGATTACCCTGGGATTTTGATGGAAAAGTCCCTGAGATTGTGCGTTTTTGAAAAATTTCCGAAAAAATTTCAAACTTCCGAAAAACTAAAATTTCCGAAAAAATTTCAAAGTCCTTGATTTGTGAAAAAAACGGCCAGGGGTTGTCCTGGGATTTTGATGGAAAAGTCCCTGAGATTGTGCGTTTTGAAAAAAAATTTTCGAAAAATTTCAAAGTCCTAGATGAGTGAAGGAAATTTTTTGAAAAATTTCCAAGTCTTTGATTTGAGAAAAAAAACGGCCAGGGGTCTCCTTGCAATTTTAGTGGAAAAGTCCCTGAGATTGTGCGTTTTGAAAAAAATTTTCGAAAAATTTCAAAGTCCTAGATGAGTGAAGGAAATTTTTTGAAAAATTACAAGTCTTTGATTTGAGAAAAAAAAACGGCCAGGGGTCTCCTTGCAATTTTAGTGGAAAAGTCCCTGAGATTGTGCGTTTTTGAAAAAAATTTCCGAAAAATTTCAAAGTGCAGATTTCGAGAGAGTATTGTTTGTTTCTTTCAACAATTTTTGGGAGGATTTTTGTGATTCGTGACAAATTGTCTGAATTTAAGCAGAACCAATGTTTGGTTATTTATTCGCAAGCTTCCCCTTCACTGGACAAACGACTGGCCCACTCGCGTAGAAGTGCCGAACGTCAGGGACTTACGTCAATCGCGAATCTCAATTATATGTAAAGAGTGGATCGGCTTTCTACTTTAAAAAGGAAAACTCGACCCACCTTCATCACATATAAAGCGGAATTATCAAATGACAGAAGGGCTTTAGTTTCCTTGTCTATGTATTTTGCAGAACGATGCTGGCTTATGGCTCCACTAACAAGGAATTTATTTTGTATCATGAACAAGATTTGAAACTGTTGAATTGTATTTTTTATTGTGGCTCATTCTCTCTAATAGTTGCACTTGGAAAGTAAACCATTGTGGTTTTGGATCACAATGTGATGTTTGAGATGTCCGAAAAGAAGTAAACGTTGATTGCGCACTTTGTGATAGAATACCGGTACTTAAAATTTGTCGAGTGACGATTCGTAAAACTTGTAATTTAACACCGAATGGCTTTAATGTGACACGGTTGTTTTAGATTTGACGCGATGGTTTGTAGAACAGCTATGATTTATTGGAAGAAAACATAGTTATTCAATTGTTAATACAAAGCAAGACATGAAAAACAGTGAAAGGGTACAAGATTATTTCCAATTTGACCTCCCGATGGACGATTAATAATCAGAGAAAAAAACCACGTTTGCGCCAGTGCTAACTTATGGATAAACCGGGACTCGAACCTGGTTATAAATTGGCTAAGCTCAGTAGAAAGGTAAAGCAGATGACTCGTGTACAATCAGGGGTGGGCAGTTCTTTGATCAGCAGCTCGTCCATCGGTCAGGAGGTTGGAAAAGGCCATCACAATAATAACACATAAGTAAAAGGCACAAGGTATATTAATCATCTTCTAAAGAAACACAGGTATACATTGGATCTCTACTCTCTACACTCTCTGTGACGACCGGATGAAACGAGGATCTTTACAAGAAGTTACAAGAATTGAACACAAGAAAGGGGATAGGTTGAAAGCTTACGATTCGCCTTGATGGGGTATGGTGCATCATGTTGACCAGGTTTCCCGCGCTCAAAAGCGGCGGTACTGTTGATGTGGTGATATTCACTCGGGATTTTACACGGAAACGGGACTCTACTGAGTTTAGTTCGAACCAAGATAATAGACATGATTGGCAATTGATAGCGAAATGCATCTAGTAGGAAACTGGCACGAGATCGCGTCTGTTTCTATTATTACGTAATTCCGCGCGCTCGAACATTGTGAGCGTTTGTGGTTCGCTCTGCGAGAAACACACTGTTGCAATCCCCGAGGTCCGCTCTCGACTGGCGCAGCGCGGGAAGCGACCGACCGGGGCCCGAGTGGGATTGAGACTGCCGCGTGGCGGAGCGTTGCGAGCTCTGCTAGCGATGACTGACTGGGTGGTCTGTGCCGATCACGCGGCGGCTCGCTGCGTTTTGTCACGTACGCCACGACCTTCTGGCATGGGGAAAGCGAGGCTAAAGTGTGCATCTTTTTTATAGGGTGACTTGTATTACGTAACACACATCGGGCCCCACGTTGGGCGCCAGTGCTAACATTGCGGCAACCGGGATCGAACCGGGTTGTTAAATTGGCTAAGCTCAGATAAAATGGTAGAGCAGGCGACTCGTGTACTATCAGGGGCGGGCAGCTTCTTTGGTCATCAGGCTCGTCCATCGGTTAGGAGGTCAAAGGGTAGGTATATCACACAATAATAACACATGGGTAGTAAGGCACAAGGTATATTAATTGTCTCGAGAAATACAGGTTGACATAGATCTCCCTACTAACTCTCTCTACTAATTTATTGACGACCAGATAAAGCGTGGATTCTACATGAATTTACGAGAATTGAACACAAGAAAACGGGGGGAAGGTTGAAAGCTTACGAATCGTCTTGAGGAGTGGTATGGGGCATCATGTTGAGCCAGATGTACCCGCGCTCACAGGCGGCGGGTCAGTTGAGGCGGAGAAGTGCACTCGGGATTTTACACGGGAACGGGACTCCATTGAGTTAGCTCGAGCCGTAATAGTAAACATGATTGTAAATTCGATAGTGATTAATTAAGAAACTGGAACGAGATTCCGTCTGTTCGCGTAATTATGCAAGTCATTGCGAGTGTTTGCGGTCCGTATACAAGAGAACCTGTTGCCACCGCGGAGGCCGGTGCTGGACTGGGGAAGCGCCGCGAAGCAAGCGCGGGTCGGGGAACGGGGGGGGCGCGCTGCTTGCTGCCGACGGTCTGCTATTGTGCACGTGATTTTAACATCTGGACGCATGGTTAGTAAGGTGGCCAAACGTTCTTTATTGTAGAGTGACCATTGTTTTAACTGTAGGGGAATTATATTACGTAACACAATTTACATTGACATGTTGATTAGTTTGACTTTTGTGAGCGGGTTTATTTTTCTTATATTGGTACTTCTGCTAACCGCTTACGAATGCACTGCTAGCTTCACTGTAATTGTGACGGTCTGTCACTTCCGTTTCCATGTCGATGAGTTTCGTTCTAATGGCGTCCGTTGTAATTTTGATTCCTGAATGCTCGATTGCCATTATCATTGGCATAAATTTTTCTGATAACCCAGCCAACAATAAACAACCGACCCACTCATTACTGATGCCAAATCCTGTCCCACTCAATTTCTGACCTGTTTCCACCATTTGCGTTACGTATGATTGCATTGAAGCACAGTTTTCCAAGCGAATAAAGATCAAATTACTTAACAGAGCTATTCTTCTTGTAAATCCAGAATCATCAAATAATGACTTTATCTTGTTCCATAGTTCCAACGTAGTTTTTTTTATATGTACATACAACGCACTGTCTATAGTCATAATTAGTTTGGCTTTTGTTTTTGCATCATCTGCGGCTTCTAATGTCTTTCCGGTAACTGGCTTGATGCTATGCTGCAAATCCTCCAGAATTAGAAAATTCTCCGCGGCAAAGGTCCATTCGTTGTAGTTCTCCCGGCCTTTAAGTTTTGGAACATTTACTAGATAGTTCGACGCCATTCTTGCAAACTATTATTGCATTCACTGAATAACACTTCCCCAACTTTGTTTCAACACGTTATTGAGAAAACCAACTGTAACTTTTACTTTTAAAACGAAAGACGCTGGGCTCATAACCTGTAAATTAAACACGAGTTTTGAGGAGACAGAACGAACTGGAACGTTTATTTTAATAACTTTTAAAACCATAGACAAGATAATCATAGCAACAGATCATTTTGATATAAGAAATTAACACTTCGTAACATAGAATATTGTAATATCATCCAGCCACTGATTTTTTTTTCACTGTCCCCAGTTCCTTTTACGTACGTAAAAGGACTGTTAAGTAGGTCCATAAGAGGAACAGATGTGCGGCCTCTTCATTTAATTAATTTTAGCTTTGAGGCCAAAATACCCAAACAATACCATTAATCAATACTAAAAAAAACAAATACATCTATGTGTTGTATTAATTAGTAGTTAGTTTGGGTATTTTGGCCTCAAACTAAAATTAAGTAAATGAAAAGGTCGCACATCTGTTCCTCTTATGTACATACCTAACATATACCGAATATATAAACTTGTGTTGAAAATTTTTAAATCTATCCCAAGAATTCGATATTTCATGATTTTAAATAGAGTGAGAATTTCGTGAACTAAATTCACACGAGAGTAAAGAGCATCTGGTAGTATTTTCTATCCAATGACCGCATCGTAAAATTGTCGCAATTGGCAACAATGGCGACCTTTTTAATGGTCAGAAAAGGGCTTCCGGGCCCGGGCGCTTTTTTCCTCCCACCGAATGTGGCTTTGCTCGCACAATCCCTTATTAAAATCCAGACCGATGCAAATCGTAAAGACAACCATTAAAGAAAGGGATGGCGTATAACTGTGATTTACTTAATATAATATATTAGAAAACATAATACCCATTAAAAATTTCAGATAAAAATTAAAAAATATTACTTAAATCTTTTACAAAAAAAAATATCGTATAAAAACTAAAAATTCGTGATTTTTTTTTATTAAAACGGGAAAAATAACAAAATCAATACAAATATTCCTAACAAGTAAATAACACCCCTCTCTCACACACACAAGCTAAGCTTTTCATGATGTCATATTCATCACTTTGGATAAAAATATAGATTACACATAATAAAATGTTACTATATTATACATAATATGAATTATGGCTCTTTTATCAATCATGTTCATATTTTGCAGAAATAATATATATTAGAAATAATGTATATTAAAAAGTTGTTACCCGGCTTCTTTGATGTATGAACAACATTTTTAATTTGACGAATTTGGAATACAAAATACTATGAGAAAATACACATCTCATTTTTCCCGTTGAATTTAAAAAAAATAGTTTTTTAAATTACGCTGCAAGCAGAAAACAGCACCTACCTACTGTTCACAAAGAAATTCCAGTAAAATATATGCGATTTTTCATGATATCCCGTTTTGAGAGATTGTTCTACACACAAGCAAATATGTTGCTGCGTAGTCAACATACCTACCTAATTAATTTTTTTTAAATTAATTTATTTCATAAAAAAAATAACAGAATATATGATATATCATTTGTATGTAAGTATTTATATGTATTTGTATGTAATTTTTATGTAATATATAACTATATGTATGTTAGTAACAATGTCATTGTTGAAAGAATAATGTTACAATAATAGAGCAGTTTCTAATAGAAGAAAAAGTAAATTTGAATGTTATAGGGTTATATAGAAATGGCATAATATACTTTTTTTTTAGTTGTGCATAACCTGCCTCACTAGGCGAACCTGTATTGAGGCAGAATTTTAAGTTAATTATTTCTCCCATTTTGTCTTTTTTTTTTTATAGTGAATACCTCACAAGAGTCCCAACTGCTCCCGTCTGGAGCCAGTGAGACTATGGCATCCCCAATTGTGGGATGTTGTGAGGCTGAAGGTAAGTGGGGAAGGGAAAGAGGAAGGTGGAGAAGTACCTGGCTATTCAGATCTAGTCACTAAACACGGCTAAAGCCATTTGGAGCAACGTTTCAATTCTGAATGGTGGTCTTACAACAGGGCGATACTGGTAGTATCTTCCACTCTGGAACGTGCCGCAAATATACTATATATTATTTTAATTAATTAATTGTGAAATAACACAAATTAATCAAATAAAATTTATTTGCGCACGCCGGGTTCTAACCCGCGACCTTCGGAATGGCAGTCCAATGCGTTACCACTGGATTATGCCGGCCGTCAAACGGTTTCTACGGTCTACGGTTTACTTATAAATGTTTATTATAGGTTCCTATACAGCAATACATTATTTTAGGTTACATTATTGTTTGCATATACACAACACAAATACAGCAAGTATTAGCAAAATACATACTTTATTAATAACTATCAATGAAAAGGCGTTTGGAAAATAGAAATAAGTTATAAGTTCGCTGTGGGGCGTCGGAAGATAACAGTTTTGGTGGCGTATTTCATCCTAATGTATGTTTTGTTGAAATCGGCTTCACGAAGATCGCCTGATTTAGGCGTTTTTTAAATATGTGTTTTGCCTATGAGGGCGTAACGTCAATGCCATTATATTATCACGAACGTCCAAAATGTTAAAAACTCACCCACTTTCTGAAATTCAACGATAAATAATTAATGATCATAATTATTATGACGGCCTACGTGGTCGAGTGGTAAGGCTCTCGACTAGCAATCCGAATGTGGAGGTTTCAAATCCCGGCGTGCGCCAGTTAAATTTATTTGACGAACAATTTACTCATTTAAAAAAATATAAAGTATATTTGCTGCAAGTTCTAGAGTGGGAGATACACTCATTAAATCACATTGAAAAGTTGATTTAAATGGCTTTGACCGCGTTTAGTGACCTGATCTGAATAGTCAGGTATTCCCACATATTCCTCTTCCCCATCTCCTTCCCTTCCCCATTACCATTAGCCTCACAATATACCCCAATTGGGGATTCCATAGTATCACTGGCTTCAGACGGTTTGTATCAGTGTGAAAAAAACATATAAAAAATATGTTTTTTCCTTTATGTATGGCGAAAATCTGTTTAGTCAAAAGGCATTCAGTGTGGCATCAGGCGTCGTGTCGCCCTGTGGACCTCACCAATCCCTGTGGAAAATAAATATATCGGGCATTCGTTAACCACAATATTATGGTCGGTAGTTAATTAATACCGTACCGCCATTACACTGAACCTTTTCTCATTTGGTGCAGACTTTAGGAGGAAATGAGAAAATCGGCCCAACACATGGAAGTAGTGGCATCAAGCTATAACATGTTGCTTGCTGTTTAATTTATTGTTGGTAGCGTTTATTAGTAAGGGACAACTTTATACAGCTGGTATATTTACTGCCATCCCGTTAACCATTCATTGGAATACCAACACTCTGCCGTAGAGGTTACATCAAATGGTTCGCTACGTTTGGTGACCCAGCAGGTTCGTGGGGTGAAATTTGTACAGGTCTAGGCGGAGCATAAGTCTGCCTATCGGTCATGTGGTGCACCGGTTGTGGTGCACTCTTCAGTCGCACTTTCTGGACCCAACGCTTTGCCCCACAAGTATTTTGTATAACGTTTATTAGTAATTTTTTTACATTAACGGTTGTTTACAGTTGTGTAAAATTTAAAACTCGTTTAGTTAGACTGCAGTTTTTTACCTTCCTAATATAGTTAATTAAATTAAAGCATTTTAAAATTGTTTGGGAGATAAACATCTTTCATTTAGGAATGTGCTTACACAATATTTGAGGACTTCAGACAAATTGTGTAAATGTTAATTTGGTTTCCTGACAAATTGGTTTTTGGTACCTTAAATATTCGCGGGGTAGTCATGAATTTAATATTAATATCTTTAAGTTATTTTCCATATTATTATACAGTAGCATCTTTCTTAATTAAGCTCAATATTGAAGGTACGTTTATTATGTTTATCGTAAAATATGAGCTACAAAATTCCTGTCGAATAAAATCTGCAATCACAAGGTCTGTCGAACTGATTCCGAATAAGATTCACGGAATTTCGTGCTTATCTTATGTGCTAAGAATAAAGCTGCATTTCCAGCCAAGTTGCAGTCGAAGCCGTTTGATTGGCAATGCCGATGGCGTTATACCTACATATATTTTATAAGTTGCACCTGAGGAGTCAGCACGAAGTGTTTGGACTCGTAGGTAGTCTCTATTCGTGAAACCTCCGTCTGTTCTGCGAAAACCCAGTGGACATTCGAATTCGCATAGTCGACTTTTTACAAAATGCGGTAATTTAATTAAAACTGCATGTATATTAGGTACCCGGAGGCAGGTATATAAGTACTTTTGATTAAATTATTGTTTTGCAATGATATAGAATTCAAAGTAAAGGTAAATATAATCATAAAAAAATAATATGAATATTTTTTTGTAACGGGTTTAAGCAAGACACAAAATCAAAGGGGATCGGCTCTTATATGTTACTCAGACATTATGCATGTCAGGCTATACGATTGAGATATAATAGGTAAATTCCCCGAACGTAGTAATACGACATAAACCAGATTATTAAATTAAATCACCTCATGCACGGAGAAAAAAGAGTATGGCTAATTTATTGAACAGGTGTTAAAAACGTGATAGCAATCCATTTCATGATAAAATATGTGTCTATTCAGAATATATCGGAACACGTGTTCTTGAAGATGATTATTTTACTAATAATACTAATACGACGAAATGCGACAGTGTTAGTATTTTTATGAACACGTGTTCCGCCGTCCTCTGTCTGTCAATTCATTCGTTTAAGGCCTGCAGTCCCATATTTAACAGGAAAAATAATAATTTGACCAGATCTTTGATAAATCGGCATAAATGGCAATGTGTGCACAAAAAGATAAAAAATGGGAAAAAAATTCGATCATTAGAGATCGATCGAGGAATGGCTTTTCTACAGAACATTTTTACTGCAGCTCAGGATCGCTGGTCTGAAAATAAAATTGCCAGTTATCTAAGTCCTGACATATCCTGTATATCGAAAAGTAGCTGATCTCGACTGGGCTGAGAAATGTTCGCATCTCGTTACCCGTTTACTACTCCTCCCGGAGCTCAAGAGATGAAAGCGCAGCTTGACTGCAGACTCGTGTGAGACCGACTTCCCCCGTTCCTGAACTCCGCCACTGCCTGCAGTACCTACCTCCAGTAAGTACCGACTAGTACCGCCGCTCGCGCTCATAGCTATTGGATTTGTGGAAGCGTTAGTTCCAAGTGCGAGAGTTTTGTAACAGATCCATGTAGAAACACTACGGCATTGGAGTGGATGATGGAAACAGCTCGAAGAATGTCTTGTTTATTTAAAGGTTGGATAATATACTTATTCAAAGAACCACTTTTGTTCTGGAATACAATTAAGGGTTTCGCTGTAATTTACTTATGACAAAGTCATCAAATGACCATTCAGAGCCATCTTGTTTTTTGAAATTTGAAAACGCCGATCTTAGGTGCGTTTTAGCTTTCTATCAAATTGTAATAAGCTTACAAACAAAACAAAGCTGAAATGGATGTAGAATCGGTATTTACGGCGATGCCATACGTAGTAATGCAAAATCATGTGTTTTTGGTTTGAAAATTTGGTCGCCTAGAAATGTTTCAGATGCAAACACTGCGAGTAGAATACATCTTGGCCTTTGAAATAATCGAGTATTTTTTAGATAAGTCTTTTTATAAGCCCAGATAAAAATAATGTAAAGGCCTATGAAAACTGCTTTAAAGTTCAAAATCTCCTACTTAGTTATTTATAAAATTATCCAAATTAAGTTGTTTATAAAATGATCGAAAAAAAAAATATTTATGCCTGAACATCCACAAAATCAAATAAAAGGCACTTTTTGGCCATGTTTTTTTCTTTCATAAATCAAAACAGGCGGATGGTGTTAAGCGGGAATTTAAACCTTATCGCCATCTACGTAAGGGTTGTTATTGATAGCGGCTCAAGTTAAAATATTACACGACGTAGTGCATCGCCTTAACGGGAATCTTTCACAGTTGATTTTCAAAGTGTAATAACTATTGTTAAATAATTTCGATTGCTTTCCTGGAAATTATTTACACTTAAACCATGTTTTGTACACATTCTAGAAGTTTTTCAATGAGATACATATTTTTCAAGGTTAAAAATACTATTTCGTCTTATCAATTAACCTTTATCAAAGGCGTTGACCCGGTAAAACAGAGATCCTACGTTCGAATCCCAGTTGAGACCGCTATATATTTTTTTTCGTTTCTTGTTCTATTTCATGATTCGTTTAGATTTATTAGTATTATCTTCGTCAATGATATTTCATGTATTTTAACAATGAATTGCGAGTTCAACTTCAGTGCAGTTGGAATTTGAACACGTGACTTTGGTATTCGTAGCCATAAACACTCAACCACCGAGGTCATCAAAGTAATAATTGATGTCAGATTTACCTAGTTACCAGCAATGTTGAGGGGAACATGATAATTACAAATTTATTCATACACTCTATACATTCAACGGGTCCGTTAAACGCTTGCCGATTAAAGAGAAAGATCATCTCATTCGCAAATACGAGCAAGCACTTGATAATTCTTATGATCAAACATAAATCGTCCAACCCTCGCTTCATTGGATACTTCTTTCAGGCACAGGGAATACGTGTAGGGTGTAAAGCCCCGGTAAGTGCGGCTTTCCGTACTAAAAGCATTATGCGCGCACACTTCTGAAGGTATTAGTTAGATTCCGGCATATAGAGAGTGACCGCATGTAAAATACCCGTCCGTGTAGACCGACCGGTCTGAAGAGGCCTAGAGTGGCGAAACCCACCGTTTTGTGAAAGGATGTCTTGTACTGTTTTGTAATGCATGTTTGATGTACTTGTGGAAGTGTAAGCGGTACTTTTTAGGTACGTTTGTACTGCATCACCTTTTGTAACTTAGAAAATATATTGCGTGGCGTGAATCTAAGAAATATATATTAAATTAGCCCAAAATTTAAATATAATACAGGTTCAAGGCTGTAAAAATAAAACTTAATAAAAAAACGGTTGTTTGTTTTCGATACGAAAATTAAAATAAATTTAAGCTCTTTACTACAAAAAATTAATCGGCAGAGCCGGTTCTATTTATTTTCACCTGGAAAATTATTGTTATTTTAGTGAAAATTGATACAGAAGATTTAATTTATTTTTTTATTGTTTTTTGCCAAAAAAAAAATGAGAACAAATCACTCCGTTGGAAATCTGTAAGATCTTTGTCTCGGGCCTAAAGTTGACTTCGCAATTAATTATTTAAAAATAATTACGAGTAAGTTAAATTATGTAGGTAAATCGAATTGCCGCTCGGAATATTCAACATATTACCCTGGTCTGTTGTGAGATGTTACAAATCAAATGTTGTGAGATGGTACCAATACTAACACCCACTTCAACCATATTTAAAAAATTCCCAGTGTTGAAGATTCAAAAATTATATTCTAAACAAATACTTACTTTCCTTTACAAGAACCTAAACACATTTAAAACTTCACAAACTTCTCTCAATACCAGAACAAGACATGCACACCAACTACTAATACCAAAAACCAACACATCCTTTGGACAAAAACACTACAGATTCCAGGCTATAAAACTTTACAATTCACTGCCAACACAATATAAAACATCTAATCTTAAAGAATACAAAAAACACATATGGAACTGGCTACAATCCTTTTAAAATTTAATTTTTTATATTTCGCATTTGTTTTTGTTAAAACTATGTTAAAATCGATATTATATTTTAATTTCTATCGTTTCTCTGTATAACTAATCGCCACTGTATTGTTTACTATTATGTATATAACTTTACAATTGAAAAAGTCCTCCACAACACAGGTGAACTCCTAGCGTGGAGGACAATGTACTTTACCTTTGTAAAACTAATTTATTTAAGAAATAAATAAAAAAAAAAATAAAAAAACAGAAATTAAGTTTGCTAGCTAAATTTAGATAGCCATGCGCTTTCCAGCCCAACTATTTTTTTATTAATAATTATTCTGGCACACACATTGGTATAATTTTACATTACAGGAAACATATTTTTATTATTAAAAAAGTAGTTAAAAAGTAAAGAATAATACATTTGGCAGATTAAACAAAAAAATCCCACATAGGCATCGTAAGTTCGTGGGAATACTTGTGTTTATTAACAGTTTAAATTTTACTCACATATATACATTATCTTTGTAGAAGATTAGAAAATAAAAAAATAAAAATTAGTGTTTACTGAATTACAATTCAAAAGACATGATTGAAAAATATAAAAAAAATAATATTAAAAATGTTAAGTTACATCAGGTCAGATGTTACAGCAGGTCGGATGTTACGGCAAGTTATTTTACATTCAGCATTTCCCATTGGTAGGCCTACAGTTCTTTATATGGCTTGACTTTTATAAAACCCTCATATACATGGTTTTTACTTTTACATACCCTTAAATCCGAATTTCCACCGTCATCGTTTTAGTTTTAAGCTCTTAAAACGTATTTATTTTTAAAGTTATTAATCTCTGTAATGTACCTACTGTTCAATTAATTTCTTATTATAGAATACACTCAAGATTGGGAGTATTCAATAAATATTTTGGTTCATCAAAGATTAAGAGTACTTTATTATCGTAGTAAAATCATAATGAATGTCTTGCAGGACATACGTCTGTTCTAACAGAGACTGAGTTATTGTAACGAGGGAAGTAACTGGAAGTGAGTTCCCTACATAGGGATCGTCTAGCATCGGCTGTAGACGTGACCATTCAAGTACGACCGACATGCTATCTCTGCCAGATGGTGTAAGTACAACCATCTATGTAAAAACTTTCAAACCACATTAACTGGTTAATAATAAGTACACTCTCTACAGACATCTGATGAGCGGTCGAAAAACTACGACAAAATAACGACACTACAATCTCTATCCAAATGTCGATTTGTAATAATATCTTCAAGAAATTTCCTCGAAAGAAAAAAAATCGCAAAATTCTGTCTGTTATGTAAAAGAACAAAAAAATAAACTATGTTTCTTTAAATGCTACTTAACTCAATTGTGAAGAGATTTTCGCTGCATTTGAAATAAGTGGTGCGTTTTAAATATTTTCACAAAAGTCGCTTAGTACTATTAATTATAATCGTTTTTTGTATTAGCGCGCTCCCTATATCGTTTATATTTAAATGTTTCTCTTTTTAAAACCATCTCCAGTAATCTTATTCTTCTGTTTGAACGCTTATAGCGGAGCCTTAAGTAATGGGCGTATGGGGTGTAGCTATTTTCACCCTTTGCCTTAGTATACCGGATGAACCAACACATCGACGATGTTAGTCAAATCCTACTCAGTCATAAAAACATTTATAAGATCCTGAAGATGGCCGAAAGAGTTGAATAAAATATTTTGCATAAGGGTTGAAAATTGAGGACACTACAGGACATTATCCGTTACAAGATTAGCAAACAGTCCAATCTATACGATCGTCTACCAACGTGTCGTTGTGGACTGCGGACTATGGACAGAGCACTTGACGAAGCCGGGAGCTTCCCGAGGCCGACCTCGACAAAGCATAATTGAGGGTCTGTACGGATAGTTTGTACTTTTACTACAGCGTTAGGACCCTTGTACACTAATATCATTTAAACCGAGAATTCTGACCTACATTTTTGACTTAATTAATGCGACGGTTTGCTATTTTAAATTTGATATTTTCATCGAGTACACTACGAACCTGCAATGGTTATTTTCCATGAGAGCATTTTTAATTTAACCTTTACCAAAGAAAATACTGTCCTGAATTCATATTAAAACATTGTAGATATTAAAAACAGCGAATTTAATAAGAAAAATGTTTCATAAAGCTCAATGAATATTTTCCAAATAAAAAGTCAAAATAATGTTAAGCTAATGCGGCTGAGATAAAAATGCTGATGTCTTAATATTGATCTTTAAAACTGTTAGAGTTATAAAAAGACTTGGTTGCGATACCTGCAGAGAGATTTTTTTTTGTTTTTTTCGTTATGTAATCCTAATAAAATACAATATAGAAAAGTAAGATAAAACTAATTTTGCTCATAATAACATTGTTGTTTGCTAAGACACATTACAGATATTACACCGGATATTAAGATACTCTTAACTACTGATTGTTGAAGAACAAAATGTGTAGATAACATTGTGGTATCCGGCGACTTTATTTTATGATAAGTTCCATCGATGTCATACAATTAAAACTATAAAACGCAGATGCTGTTCAGAAAAAATATAGAATTACTAGAACAAATCCAAAAAAGTTTCTATAAGAATGCATGGCGATTACGAGCGATTAATGCACCATATGGAATTATGCACCTCTCTGAAACGCGCTATGAAAGTCTCCAATCTAGGTGAAATGTGACCCTTTCAGTAGCAGCATTAAAAATAATAAACTTTTTTTATTGACAGCTCATACCTTCTGGAATACTACAAATTGTTCGGCCTCCGTAGTCGAGGGGTAAGAATCTCGACTAGCAAGCCGGAGGTTGCGGCTTCAAATCCTGGTGTGCGCAAATAGATTATATTTGATTTTTTCAAATATAATTTATTGCACGTTCTAGAGTGAAATATTTGGTTGAAAACATTTAAAAAATATATAAACAATTAAAAAAATCTCACCGGAAATTAAAATGTCATTCACATTCGATACTCCAGTATTACTACCACCAGTGATAAATTTAGCAATCACTGGCATACACATTTCTACATACCACACCGCGTCGGAATAAATAGTACCAAATGGTGATTTTTATGTGAACTACAGATAGACACTTTGAGTTAAAGTGAAACTGAACAGTGATAGGAGCTGGAGAGAGACTGTTAAATATAGAAACATCTGAATATTGATAAACCAATTACAGCAAACTTGACATCCTTTACATCCTCGTCTGTCAACGAGGAAAAAATTTAATGTTTCTTCTCTGGAACCAAGTGAAATTTAATTATATTTTACTATAATTGTGTAAGTGACAAAACACATTTGATTATAATATTTATATGTGTGCTACGCTGGGTTCAATCCGCTACGAAGGTTGAAACAAAGCAAAGATATTATTACTGTAGTAGGGAAATAGAATTCAGATTCTGAATAAATTGGTGTAATTAGTGTTTAATACCCGTATTCTAATTAAGAATATTGTATTTCAAACAAATTGAAATATACAGAAAACAATTTCTGTGCCAAAGCTACTAGTACCATTTAGGTGCATAATTGGAGTCACTTTAGCAGCGGTTGCATCCGGCTGGCGAACGCAATTTGCCATCTCTCGTGTAGTTAGTGTAATGCTTCGTAACTGTCTTACCCGTGGTGTAATAACCTGTGAACTACCCCCGCGATCTCTCGCCCCTGGTAGCGGGTAGCGGGTAGCGGGTAACGGGTAGCGGTAGTGAGTAGAGGGTAGGGGGAGTTAAGAAGGTTAGGTTCTACCGCCGGGCGTCACCGGAAAGGGGTGAGATTCCTCTGCCAGGAAACTGGATCCGGCAGATTGTACCAAACGCCATTTTGTCACGTGTCATTTGCGAGTTCATATTATCTATGGGAATTTATAGAACCTCAATCTTTTAGGGATGTTTACGAAGCTTAGAAGCATCTATAATACTGATAGTATTATTTCTTCTTAATGTTTTTGTTATATCACCTCTCCCAGGGTGATGAATAAAGAGTCGTGAAAGTCATTTTTGAGCCAAGATCATTGAGAAAAAAGAGTTTTTTTTAAAGACCTTTATAACTTATACTTATACCTTTATAACTTATTATTGTTGTAATATAAAACTAAATAATCCGGCGACTTGCCTCACAAAATATACGGAAAAACCTGACAGATTTTTTAAAAGAACTTGAATTATAATCTCTCTCTAGTATAAAATTTTATGATAATGCATAATTGTATTGTTGAGATAAATACATTTTTGGCAGTAATTCAAAACAAGCAATTATAGTAAGGAAATTAATACGTTTAATGGTAGCTGTTTTTTTTTTGTACAATTACTTAATAATAATATTTGGCTAATTTATATAGCGCCGTTTTCGTGAGAAATCACCTAAATGATCCTAAATATTATTCAGGTACCCTTTTGGAGGCAATCACACTCAGCGATGATTATCATAAGGTAAATGATCATTCTGCAGCCGGAATAACACGGCGGAACTGCACTCACACCAGTCACTTGGTGAAGTTTCAAAATTGATGTAATCGTAGTCATATTTCGCGTAATCGTAGTTAAGTTTCAAGACCACGGGATTCGGGTCTAGCCTAATATGAATTTCATTGGTTTATCAGTCGGGTAATCTTGTGTTCGACACTCCTTGCGGTGTGACCAAAGTACTAAAATACGTTTTTTTAATTTATTTATTTATTTAACCGCCATAAAATGGCTTTTACAATAGGATGATACATCGGATTATAGGCAAACAGTGGTACACAAGAGAAAATTAGTAATAAATTAAAGAACAAGGATTGTGTACACAAAAATACTATTGCAAGTGATACAGTTGTTAGTAGAAGTGCAGTGAGACAATAAATAATTAAAATAAAAATGTACTAATGTAATAATAGTTAAATGAATACTGGGTTTGTACGAGTATAAGACCTGACATAAATCGAGGTATGAGGTTTTTTATAATAATATATAGTATTTAATATAAAATAAATTTTTCTAAGGTATGGAATGTTATAATAACAGAGAATATATAATTTGAACAGAATATTAATATGAATAAAAAGCGTGACTTGTTAACATGTTTAATCTAGCAAAATATTATAATAGAGTAATTAGTAGTGAGTTTATTGTTACCTTCAAAATTAATTCTACTTGGAATAGCTGGGCAGGTATCGCAATTTAGCTTTAATAAATCAGAGCTATTTAGGGAGATTTAATGATACTTTTGGATAGTGAATAATAATTTTTAATAAAATAATACATATGATAGCTAACAGTAAAAGATATCTGGTGTAAATAGTTTAGAAGTAGTAAAATATATTATAGGACCCACGCATAAGAATATTACTGTTGGCTACTGAGCTGGCCTGCTCACTGGCCCCGATGTCGCAGACTAATTACCGACGGAGCCTTCCCAACAGCCAGCCTCGGAGAGGGGATCTGCCATTGCCTACTGAACCAGCCCGCCAGCCAGCGCCCCGCAGAGCCGTTACCGACTGAGCCTGGAGGGATACAAGGAGTTTTACTCGCAATAAAAACCAACCGTCTTTATTAAGGCGTTCTTTTAAAAATGCAAATTACAAATGTCGAATATATCGTCTTTCTTAAGACGCATTCGTTGATGCAAACATATTACAAGAGTCGATATTCCCTGCATTTTTATGAAACTCTGTAACGGTTCAAATGAAATACCTCAAGTGCTTTATTTGAATCATTACAAAGGACAAAGGTAAATGTGTGCCGGTGATTATATTTTACAGTTTTTTTCTTGTGCTTTTAACAATAATAAAAAGATTTAAATTAATATGCGTAAGCGACTTTTGGGAGAAATATTTGACGGCGGCTCGCGAGTAGCAAGAGGCTCTCGACTAGGTCACGGGTTCAAATCCCGGCGTGCGCGAGTTAATTTTATTTGATACATTTTTTGTTATTTCATAGTGTTCTCATTAAAAATAATATATAGTATATAAAAGATACTCTTAATATTTCCCTGGTGTAAGACCACCATTCGGAATTGAAACGTTGATTGAAATGGCTTCAGTCATGTTTGGTGACCAGATCTGAATAGCCAGGTACTTCCACACCTTCCTTTTCGACATCTTCTTCCCCTCTCTAATACCTCCAGCCTCACAACATACCACGATTAAGGGTGCAATAGTCTCACTGGCTACAGACGGCGATTTTAAATAGAAAAATCATAATAAAACGCATTTATTTAAAACGGAGCAAAAATCTCTTAACATCTGAGTTAAGTAGCATTTAAAGAAACATTGAATTTTTTTATACCTATATCATCTTAAATAACAGAACCAGGTGTGTTTCGAACAATTTATTTTCCGATGATACATTGCAATTTTTTTCTATCGAGGATATTTCATACAATCACCTAATCAACTCGGCATCTGAATAGAAATGATCTTAAAAAAGAACACACCTATTTTTAAGAGCTTAAAAACTCAAAGTGTTCAAGGGAAGTATGCAATTTACAGGAAGAAAGTCGAAATGCAGGGTCTTAAGAAGAATTTAAAAAGTTCACTCTTCTTTTTCATAAAATCATGGTGTGTTCAGAGAAATAATAAAAATTTATTTTATGCGAAGTAACGAAATTGTTACAAAACTCCAATACAGCATCATAACCGTTTTCCTTAATAAGAGTTTATAGACAAGTCAACAGTACATTTTACACAGGATGTAAGCAATTGCAACCAGCTTGCAATGTAGCAATATTAAGTGCATGATAAGTTAAAATTTTGAGGCGTAATAACGTTAAATATAACGAGGAGATCCCATCGATAAATCATGATTGAAACTGAAACAATAATCAATAAACATTTTTAGGATGTTTGTTTTTAAGTCCACCAATTCATAATATTAATGATACGTATTGAGCAGATAGAGGCGCGGCATACTCGCAAAAATCAGATCTTTTTATCAAACGTAGAGCGTTTAGAAATGTTAGTTCTAATAATCCGTCATTAACACTTTTTTTATTGTAGGTTTCTACCGTAAAACAACATAACATACGGAATCGATGTTTATTGATCTAGATTGATAATACAATGTCAATATCATAGTTATTTCACTGGAATTTCTTTTATTATAAGGCTGAATCTGTGTATAAAAGAGCACAAGTTGGTGATGTCTAATTTAAGGCGTACAATACGTAGTAATACAAAATCATGTGTTTTTGGTTTGAAAATTTGGTCGCCTAGAAATGTTTCAGATGCTTTAATTAAATACTGCGAGTAGAATACATCTTGACCTTTAAAATAATCGAGTATTTTTTAGATAAGTCTTTTTATAAGCCCAGAAAAAAATTATGTATAGGCCTATGAAAACTGCTTTAAAGTTCGAAATCTCCTACTTACGAACCCATTTTCGGTTACGATTTTATCGTATAGTGTGGCGAATTAGGTTATTTATAAAATTATCGGAAAAAATTAAATATTTATGCCTGAACATCTACAAAATAAAATAAAAGGAACTTTTTGGCCATGTTTTTTTCTTGCATAAATCAAAACAGGTGGATGGTGTTAAGTGGGAATTTAAACCTTATCGCTATCTACGTAAGGGTTGTTATTGATAGCGGCTCAATTTAAAATATTACACGACGTAGTGCATCCCCTTAAGATGGACGTATTCACGGCCTATTTCGCACAAAACTTAATTGTGTATTTGAGGCCAAAATACCCAACCGAAAAGAATAATAAAATGTAAAGTAAATATCTAATACGGACGTCAGCTGTTTTATTTATTTGCGACTCAAATTATAAAATGTATGCCATTCTCTTCAAGCTTTTAATATCATTGCTTACACGGTGAAATTTCTTGTGGAACTTCAGAATGCATCAGAGATATTTTAAATGTGCTATATATATATTTTTTAAGTAGACGTAAAAATTCCCTTTTAAAAACAAGATTATATTATTTTTCAAGCGTTCAAACAAATAATATCAAAAATGAAAATATTAACAAAAAAACTTTTCCACTCCAAATGTCCTTACTTTTAAAGGAATTCGAAATTTAGAAATCATATTCATTTTGTGAGGGAAAATAGTGAGAAAACCGTCCTTTAATTTTTTACGTCGTTTATACAATAAAATTAATTAATACCTTTTTTCACTTTCAACGGTCAATGAAAAATTCAACAAATTTGAAATCATAGACTTTGACAATTTTTATAATTTTATTCACGAGATCAAGTATAAGTATTTGATCAAACTAAGAAAAACGAAAAATCATGTAATTTCGCATTATAAAAAACAGATAAAAATACTTTTATAATGGATAGTGAAGCACTAATGGAATGTGACATTTGTGTCTTGTAATTTCTTTCCGAGGCTTAAAGGGTTAAAGTATTCAATTTTTCATGATTTTACAGAAATTCTAGCAGATAATTTTGAACATTTTTTATTAGGAAAATGACAATTTGTTTAAAGGTCATTGTTTGTTAAAAAAACCGAGCTACGCAGATGATTAAAAAATGTTTTTAAAATTATGACAAATTTAATATGAAAAGCGACTTTATTCTGTGGTTTTTCACCTAAGCCCTTATATAATAATGTAGGTATTTCTCAATTATTTCCACGAAATTGCTAGGGCATAGATCCTTTGGCGAGAGACGTCTAGGTCGTTCCAAATGAAAATTTAATACCGGCATCAATTTAAAAAAAAGAATCCAGAGATGGAAATTTAAATAAGTCCGCCTTTATTTTATATTAACACTCAAATTAATTTATAAAGTTTTTTTTCGCAGAGAGTACTTTGTGGTTTGACATCATATATGAAATTGAATAGTCACTTCCTTTGTATGAAATATTTCGAACAAAAAATAATACTAACGGCCTCAAGAAAAGTTGTATTCAAAAGCTCTCACGAAAAAACTAATGAAAAATGTCGGCTTTTTGACAGCAGTAAAATTTTTAATGAACAATAAAGTTGATTAATTAAGCAAGTATAAACTATAAACTTCAATGATATAAAATAATTTTTTTGGGGAATTGGTTATTAATGCGACATAATATTATTTAGGAATACAATAATCGAGAAAATGGTTTTGTTAACAAAAACTTCAGCTGAACAAATTGTCGATTCATCACATAGTCGATAATTATAGTGAAAAGCGACAGTATTTAAAATATTTATGTCTACCTGGTTCAGCGTTACTTATAAATAGGTATTGCAATTACTGTGCGCCCACATCTTTCCGTATATTATCAAATTTTGTTCGAGTTAGAGTTAAAAGTATATAAATTAATGGACATAAGTATATTCAGCTCTTAAGTATTACTGCACTACTGGAGTTTTAGTACAGTAATCTAATGCAAAAATGTAAACGACATTCATAACTCAATTTCATCAAAAAAAACATTATTTCCAGCCTTTCTTTAGAAATCAGAAACGGAATTGTTTGAATAAATTATAGGCACATTTATAGTTGCCGTCGAAGCCATTACATATAAGCAAATTGCGGTTAATTGTAGGAATCAACTATAACGTTGTCAGATGCTTTATGAAAAATCAACGATAAACTTTTTAAAAAATCATACCTACTCGTATATGTAGCATTTATAGCAGAACTTCTTTCTCTAAAAAGTTAGATATTGAAGCAACAATCATCGTATGTGTTGAAAATACTACCACTTTCGAGTTTCGTAAATAATTTATTCAACAGAAGAAAAAAAACCTATTCTGTACTAGGATTACTAAAACATTCATTACTTTATATAGAAGTGTAACTACACCTATTTGTTTTAAAATAAAGAATTGGAATGAAATGAATATTTGATAAAATAAAAGTCTTAATACAAATTATATAACCTTGACCGCTGATAAACTCTCTGAACCTACTCCCCTCCTCCCTTCTTCCATCTACCCATTCTCTGAAGTTCTCTTTTGTATATTTTGTAAGTATATAATTCCTACAGTAATGCGGAGAATATTTTGCCACTCCAAATAGCATAATATTTCCACGAAAGCTTAGATAATCGTTGTGTAATAATTAAAATCTTATTACAATTTCCCAGTGTGGATAATTCTATCTAGCTTCTGACAGAGGAAAACACCAGAGACAGTTGCCATTCGCACCAATTTGATAGAGAGACATTTGAAAAATCATATAAGTTTTCATAGAAAACCTACTAAAAATACATTTTTAAATCAAAGTACGTTTCAGGTTTGATTCCCGATGAAACTGAACAGAATCTACGAATGTTTTTTTCCGTGAATAATTGACATTTAAATATTTGTCAGTTTAAAACTGGATACTCTTTGCGAATTTTATGATTTATTTTAGTACGTTGCGAATTGAATAGATTCTCTGTTTAATACAATGTTTTTGTTGCGCTTTGTTGAAAGGTTTTGTTACAATGAGTTTCACTCAATTCTTTCCGAATGCTGTCAAACGTTCACAATATCAGTAGCAATACTAAAATTTCACTATTGACAAGTGGCCCTTTTATGACATACAATATTTTGTTGTGAATTGTTTGCCCTTCAGCAGGGAGAAGGAATATCTAACTCTGTTAATGGCACCACAAAGAGTTCGCATAATGTTAGATGTCCCGGCAACGCCAAAGCCGATTTCGTAGTACCACAGTCCGAACTCTGATTCCCGAGCATATTGTCTGGACCACTGAGATTTTGCATATCAAACAAAGTGGAGAAAACACGAGAGTTACGAACGTATTCGAATATCGCTAAGCAAACGTCGAAACATTATTACAAAATTGAGAGCAATAACTTATCACGCATCGCCAGAATGGCGTTACGTAACAGCAAATTATGCTTAACGGCTAAACTCTCGAACTTCTGTAGCTGTTAGCTATAAGCTCCAAGTTCCCGGTTAGTGGAGGCGTCTTATTTACCGAATAGTTTATATGCAACGAACGGCTAATTGGAGACTGCCTTGTGCTGTTAGTGGCTTTGTTTTAATGGTTAGGTTATCCGGGAGATTTACATATCAGGGCAAACGTTAACACATCATGTGGGGTTCTAAGCCAATTATCAAAGGAAAATGTTTGTAATAAGGGAAGAATAAAATATTTTCTTTCTTTCTAAACTAAACAATGTGCAATTTAACAAAGATATTATTATGAGATAGCAAATTGGTTGGAGTTCTTAGTACTACTATTTTGATAATAACAAACAGAGAAAATATTGGAAGATTTTTTTAATCTTCTTATGCCCCGTCTACAAAAGGGGTTGGTTGGTTAAAGCAGTTTTGCACAAATTTATCTTTAAGCAACAGAAAGAAATCGAGAAGGTTATTACTGACTTGCGAAACTATTTTTCCCGCGACCGGAGGTACCTAATAAATATGTACAATCTTCGAATTCGTTTTCTAGAAATATTGTATTCATAAAACACGGAGGAGGAATTCGTTTATCAGAGTTTATTATAATTCGTCAATATTACATACAAAAATAGAGTTATGCTTACATTGGAAATTCAACAATAATACGAATTACATACTTTAAAGGTATGAACTCCTTCGATGATTTGAATCAAATACATATAAATCGAATTTCACAAACAAAACTTTTATTATTTGGTTATATATTTCCTTCAAAATAAAACAATCGTATTCGACATTCTTGATTTTCTATACAACATGTAACTCTTTTTGTGGGGATAAAAAACCAAAGTGTATCATGTACAAAAGAACGTCTGACTTTGTAAAGTCTCCTTGTACTTAAAATACACCACGTAAGCTTGGCGATTCAATAAAGAAAGGATTTGCGAAAGAAGACAAAGTAAGTTGTGCATAGAACATCATTAAAAGGAGATAGCGAGCTCTCTTTATAATATCCATTTCCATAGAACCTTGAATAATAATTCCTAATTAAATGCTAATATTTTTTACTTATAAATTCTAACAGCTGCTATGTTTCTTATAGTGAGCTATGCTGTAGATAATACTCACCGACGTCTTTTTCTTTTTAAACTTTATTTCTACAGTGTATAATTACACTTTGTGTCAGCAACGCTTATGAAAAAGTGAAGTGCTAGCTCTTAGTTTGTAACTCAATCGTGTTATTACATAGAGAAGCTGTGTGCGTAATTAGGGGAAATTACATGTACAAAGTTAATGTGTGTTAAAATTGGCACGTATAATTATAAGGTAGAACCTTTCAACTAACACAGCATTTGATAATCAACTCACGTGATTTCGAAGCCTTTTCTTAAAAAAATAGTGGTATATTATATCTACATAGTTTTTAAAAAGATAATGGAAAAAATACAACTCCGCCAAAATTTTTATGTGTTTTAATGTTTTTTTTTCAAATAAGTTGTAACTTCTGAAAACAATGAAACCATAAAATTCAAAAATAATTGCTACTTTTCTTAATTCTTTCTCAGAGAATTTCTATCGTTTTGGGTTTAAAACTCGATTTTTCTACAAAGAAGTTGTAAAATTAAAAAATATTTGTATTTTCATTAAACCTCTCTTTTCGGAGACGTAATATTAAGATTCGTCAAAAACATATTTTTGTTTACTGAAGTTATCTACCTTAAAAGTACCTTCGTATTGCTCCAAAAAGTTAATTTATTTTAGACATTAAGAATAATATGAAGTGCCTTTGAACGAACCAACACAGTTTAGAAATTTTAATTTAGCAGGCGGAAAAGGAGAAAAAAATCATAAGTCTTGCATTTCTCATTTCCTGATTCAACGCAGGATGGGAGCATCGGGTTGGATGAAATTAAAAAAAATGATCTACTCATTTATGGAATTTCTGGGCGGCTTGCTACTTCAACGAATGTATTTTCATTAATGTAAACAGTTCATTCAATAAATATATTACTTGTCAAATTTTGTGGAGGTGTGCTAGGAAATGTGATTAAATATTGATAAATCAAATCAAAATTAAGGTATTTGATTACTTGCTTCATAAAGGCACTAGTCTTCTTATGGTTCTTGCAGGAGTTAGGTTATATTGATGATGCCTTCTTTTTCTTCCATTTTGTTCTTTAAGGCATTCAGCAAGTTTCAAATAAATGTATTTAGTGTTTGATTTCAGAGGACTTACGTTTATATATTCATATACCAGGAATACCTACCGACCAATTCATGATAGTCGACTGAAACTCATGCTACTGTTTGTTATTAAATATGTTTTTCTTTTTAAATTTGGTTTACTCCTTCTTCTCCACATTATCACCGCAATACCTTGTCAAGTGCCTTGTTTATCATTCCAAGGATTCTATTTCAACAAGAATATACTGCTATTGTCTTAAAGTAATTGTCAATTATCGCCGCTAATGACTCTGTATAATAGGGTGTATCGATTTTTAACTTTTTTTTTGTTTTCAAATTCCAAGTTGAAAAAAAGTTGCTACTAGGTACCACAACTTACCACAAAAAATTTTGGATTTTTAAAAAAATGTTTAGGTCTCCCGCACAAGGCCTAAAGTTTTTTTTTTTTTCAAAAAATATCAAATTTTTTTTAAATTTAAAAAAATAAAATCGTAATTTTTGTGTTTATTCCAAGTTAAAAAACAGTAATATTAGGGCATAAAAATAAGTAAGAAACGATTTTTTTTATAAGAAATGGATTTTAGGTCTCCCGCACAAGCCCTAAAGTTTGTTAATTTTGATGAAATTTTGTAATTTTGTGTACATATATGAACCATGTTTTTTTAAGTTAAAGCCACCAGAATTAATTGTACTTTTCTAACAGAAGGCATAAAATGAGACAATATATATATACATAATTCATATATACATATATTAAAAATATATACCACATGTATACTATATATATATAATATGTTTTTTACCTGAAAAAAGATAGTTGGACGGTGTAAATTGTATGAGAAAGGTGTTGAAAGAAACTAATGTTATTTGCTATTACTGTTGTTTATTACAATAGTATAAAAGATTATAACATGTCATAAAATGTAGTAGGTATAATAACTAAGTACAAAATGTTGTTGATTACTTTCCATACGACATGAGTGGGAGTTTTCTTTTTCTACTGCAAAATTACTTACTTGTTTAAGTATTCGTCCTTTCATCTTGGCTTCAAAACCTTAAATCAAAGTTATGTATAGTATTTACATAGGCCTAGTGAAAATTTTATAAATGTTATTACAGTTCCCAAATGAAATTTCAATTTAATATGTAAGACGTTATTTAGAAACATTATAAATACAAAATAGTCGAAAAAAAACTTACTTAAATTCTAATCCTTTGCAGAGGTTTTGTACTGGCTCTTGGTCTCGAACGTATTTAGAACTTTACGGTCTACCAGTCTGGCACGGATAAAATCATCTCTTTCGATCAGCCCACATACTCGCTTCGAAGCTTCTGTGACTTCGTTGACAATTCGTTCCACCGCTTGAGTGTGAGAAGGAATTCTAAATTCAACCCTTCTACTTTTGCCAGTTTCCGCAATTGACTCCAACTCTTCTAGGCTCATATCAGTAACAAGAGGGGGTTCGGTTACTGAAGTGGATTGCCAGTCAATCATATCTTTAAAGTCTTCGGCATCAAAATTGATCTGAGGGGGTTTAAATACCCTTACTCCTTTCCTTTCGGTTGCGCAAGCTTTCTGGATTCTCTTATAAGCCAAGGCTCTGATATGTTTTCGTTCATCGAACAGCATAGCTATCAAACATGCTCTGGGTGAGTCATGAAAGCATTTCTCTGTAACGTTGCATGGACGACTTTTTTAGCTTCAGTAATTGCTGAAAAGAAACATTTAAAAAAAAATTAATGGAAGCTTGCGGGATTTGGGGATTGCACTTAATTGAGAACCATGATGGTATGTAGACCTTCATTATGAACTCTGCAAGCTTTGTTAGCTGAGGGGTCGGATCATCGGTGGCAACATACAAACGAAGGACTCGATTTGCCAGAGTAAGCCACCTGGCGTGCGAGATGTTGCTGGGGTTTCGTTTGGCCAACTCTTCTTTATGGAAAGTAATCAGCAACATTTTATACTTAGTTATTATACTACATTTTATGACATATTAAAACCTTTTATACTTTTGTAATAAACAACAGTAATAGCAAATAACATTAGTTTATTTCAACACCTTTCTCATACAATTTACACCGTCCAACTATCTTTTTTCAGGTAAAAAACATATTAAATAGTATATATGTGGTATATATTTTTAATATATGTATATATGAATTATGTACATATATATTGTCTCATTTTATGCCTTCTATAAGAAAAGTACAATTAATTCCGGTGGCTTAAACTTAAAAAAAACATGGTTCATATATGTACACAAAATTAGAAAATTTCATCAAAATTAACAAACTTTAGGGCTTGTGCGGGAGACCTAAAATCCATTTTTTATTTAAAAAAATCGTTCCTTACTTATTTTTATGCCCTAATATTACTGTTTTTTAACTTGGAATAAACACAAAAGTTACGATTTTATTTTTTTAAATTTTAAAAAAATTTGATATTTTTTGAAAAAAATTAAAACTTTAGTCCTTGTGCGGGAGACCTAAACATTTTTTTAAAAATCCAAATTTTTTTGTGGTAAGTTGTGGTATCTAGTAGCAACTTTTTTTCAACTTGGAATTTGAAAACAAAAAAAAAGTTAAAAATCGATACACCCTACTGTATAATTCACAGGAGACAAATGGTTTGACAATGCTGGAGATTATATCTAATATTAGATTACATTCATACTCCTTGGTATGGAAATGTGAAGCGTAAGTAGTTTAAAAAATGTATTAGAAAGATTATCCAGGGTTTAGATAAATTGTTCTCTTCAGAGATTAAAAACAATTTGAAAAGGTTACACTAGTGATTTTTTTAACCCTAGAAGACTAATCTCAGTCGTTTCGACTAACTCTGCGAGCATCTTGTGATGTATTTCTCTAACGAAAATGCCGATCGTGTTAGTTCTTCATGCCACCATTTTCTACATACGACACCCTTTTTCAGTTAGTAATACAACCAGTTGTAATATATTTTAAGAGAATGGATCTTTTAAAGTTAGACGTAAAATCTCTTTTATTTTCGTTAATTTTATGAGATTTATGTCACCGCTAACCTTAATATATAAAAGTAAGAGCCGTAGGATTTGTATATTATTTTAAAAATAAATTCGTTACAAAATTTATAATTTTGCATCCTTGTAAAAAAAACTATAAAGTTATTTATTATAATAATATCACACATTTGAAGGCTTCATAAACAAAAATGCGATATGTGAGGATTGATAATATCGTTAGTCAAAGTGACAATCTATTAATCTTCATTTCTATAATTATTCTTCCAGGGTTAAGTGATACTTATATGATAAGAAATTTTCTATTCTAAAAATTATGTAATAAAATTGTGGAATGTAGTTTTGGGATTATATTTAATACAATTTTATTATAGGTAGGTACCTACGTCAAGTACATTGAATTAAATTGAATGACATTAATTTTTGCCATCATATGTAATTTATTTGATTAAAGTTTGTCTTTAAATGATTAAAAAATCGAGTTTGTAAAAGATGTGCAAGATTAAATCAATTTAGCAAATGCAGGTAGATACAGTAGAATCATTAAATAGATTATTTCTGCATCGTAGGACAACTGCTGGGTAAGAGTAGCTTTCCTAATTATAAGTGAAAAAATAGGTTTTTTAACAGTAAAAATATGGATTTCATGATACTTTATCAAGCGATAGGTGTAAAAAGTCTCGTGCGCCTGATGAAAACACGAATTACATAATTATTTGAGGTAAAATGAATTCGACTTGGAAGTGAATGGTTGAAGAAGTCGAAGACGTCCATGGAAGAAAAGACACGATCAAGTGAAAAAAATATTTAACACAATAATATTACACAAATACAAATTCACTTAGTTATCGCGTACACTAGAATTCACAACCTCAAGACTTTAGCCCAAACCATTCATAAGTCCCCGAGCAACGCCGGGTAGCTAGTTCATAATAGGTCAGCTAGCTTATAATAAATATTAAATTGTGTTTGAAATACAACCCTGCGCACGAATTCCCATATAATAAGGAGTAATGATGTTGTGTAGTGTTTGCAGAAGTCGAGGGTCTTCCCCTCCCCTTTGACGTGGTAATTAAGCGACTTTTTGTGTCTCGCAGTTTATGAAAACCGATTTTAATTACATTACACCGAGGCGGGCCGACATCCCGGAGACGTTTCGCGTTTTCAAATGACTGTTTAAAATTAAAATAAAATAATTAAGGGTGTCATTAATAAACGTGAAAATTTTCGGCATGGTAAAAAAAGCTATTACCTGATATTTTATTCCGTAATATTCCACGTTACAATGTCGGTCAAGCAAGATAACTGGATGATTTCACATTCTGTAATAACAAAGTTCTTCTATGTCAGTAAAATATACTTCAATAATTAAAACGTAGAACACCTGAAAGGACCTTAAAGTAAAATTATTAAAATTTAATATTTCGCACTCCCGATCGAAATGCAAACACTATAATAATCATCAGACATAAATAATTAGACACTCGAATATTTTTCAATGGAAAAGTACTTATTTTAAGAAACATTTTAAATTAACAAGTTATTTTTCTTCGCGCCCGCCGGCTTACATTTTGTACTAAGCGATTAATAAAAACAAAAAGAAAAATGTTTTTTTTTCATTTTTATGTTTCATGTTTTTCAGTTCTACTTTATCATTTTTTAAATGTCTAAAGAATAAATATAGTAATAAAACACAACAATTTTAACAAAAAATAAGTTTATAATAATTTAAAAATAACACCTTAAATGTTATTGTTCTTGATAATCCAAGAGTACGTATAATTTTAATGCGCTTCGGAAACTTCTGATGGATAGGTTATATCAACTTAAGTTAGATGAACTGTGAGGGGGTTTTATGTACTTTAACGATGATTTTGATATTCTATGCAAGCAAATCCGCATACTTCATATTAAATCTGTATTCACCATTAAGTGTAAAGTGTTTTCACAAATCTCCATGGCATTAAAAAGCCTGAACGCTGAAGGCTTTTATAAAATTACGACGTTATTTTATGACGACAATGTGACAACAGACGAACGCTTTTATCTCGACGTCTCTCGGAATTAAATAGTAGAAAGTATCAAAGCCCAGCACTCGGGTAATTAAATAGTTGGACGTCATATGCCACCCAAGGAGTTAATCCTAAGCTAAGGGTTTAGTACAACGGAAGATGTTTTTATTGCAGTCGCAGTATTTAATCTCTCCGACTAGGAAATAACAGCAGGACATTTATTTGTACGATTACACGTTTTATTTTCCTGGCGACACGTCTCGTCTTGTTTTACAGCCGAGTTTAATGGCGGGACGAAGTTTCACGTTTAGGAAGGTGCATACTTACTTAGTTCCGATGGCGATACAGCTCTTGAAAAGCTTTGCGTTCATAATGATGCCATTTCACTTCCGATGCTCCATTCCCGACGTTCTGGGTGAGTCTCTTCGCTTGCGAGCTTTGGAGAAGTATAAACCGGGCGTCATGAACACGCCCAGCATTCAGGGTAACAATGCATACTCCCTTGGAGACGCAGTGCATTGCAAATCTCCAACATCAATATTTGACTGACTCCCGACTGCTGTTTGACGGATTGGTCATACGTTATATTTCTAAGCTGCTTCTATGTCTTCCATATTTCTACTGTAATTAGATGGTTCTAATGCGTGCAATCCTAGAACCTTTCTAATAATTCAGAAGATACATTGCTTGCCACAAAATCACAGACGATGGTTCTACAAAAGGTAGGTTTAGGTATCTACCTACTATATGTATTTTTAGAAAATAAATCGCTTCGTTTTATAAAACGCGATAGGTTAGTACCAAAACAAAATAAATTATGGATTGGAAAAATTACGGTGAAGAGGTTTTCTTTGATGTCGGACTATGGAAAAACTTTTTTAATTCTTAGAAAAAGGTTTTCGACTTTATCCCAGCCTTATGGGAATGACACGGCTTGATAATATAACCCCAAGAAAAAGTAATTAAACATTGTAGGCCTTCATTAAAATGCCCTTATTTACTACGTCGTATTTTTTTACGCCTTTGGTCACAGTTTTAACGCCAGCAGTAAACACAAGTCAATAACAGTAAACATTTATTACGCGAGATCTTCTTTATGATTCCCACAGGACCAGTGTGGATAGGATATGCCCAAAGTTGACATAACAAAACTCATTTTCTTCAGTTGGAATATGGTATGAATGTACTTAGGGGTATGATGGGTGTGTGGGATGGTATGGGTATGAACTGATTTGAACTCTAGAATCACTTTGATTGTTTAAGCGATGGAAGAATGGTAGATAGTATGTACTTTAGCGAAGTGGGAGTCATAATTAAAAGTTCGTTATTATAATATTTTCATATAATATTAAACCATAATTCTGCTTGAAGAGATGAGGGTGTAGAAAAATCGCCCTAACCTAACATTATTGTTTTATTTACGTAATAATCATAGTTAGTATCTGACAATTACTTCAAATTATATGTAATGGATTTTTTACGTTCAGACGGGCTTTTGTAATTATGTTTTTTTAAGACAAAGAATATTTAAATTTGCACAACAACGCAAAACCAATATACTTTTCAATGTAAGATGGAAGAATAATAGAAAACAATTTTTAAATTTTTTTTTTATTTCATCAAAAAATTACAGAATATATAATACATCATTAGTAAGTAAAATACCTATATGTAAATTAGTAACAATGAAATTGATGAAAAACTAATGTTACAATAATAGAACAGTTTCTAATAGAAGAAAACGTAAATATTTTTTCTTTTTTTTTTTTTTTTTCACTTGTAGCAAACACTTTGTGGGTATACATAATTATAATAATTAAAATAAAATAACTTTGTTTGAATACCACTTTATTGTATATATTTATAACCAACCGGTTTCAGTTCAACCCGAACCTTCATCAGGGCTAATAAAAACATATTAAATTAATTACAGAGGTGTATGGGTACTTATAGTTAAGCTGGAAGAGGGAGAGAGAACATCAACTTTGGTGGGGGTGGAAGACTTAGGTAGGAGAGAGGGGGTAAACATAGGTGCAGGGAATGGAAATATATTTAAAATGGGGCTGTTTGTTAAATCTAATTGTTTATTTAATAAATTGATTTTATTGACTTTAAGGGATTTTTTTATCTCGAGTGCTTCTAAATTGTTGAGGCGTAGACCTATCCCGTTTCTATGTAATACTTCTATACCTGAAGGCTTATCAAATGAGTGATCTTTATCTATTAAATGTGTTGCAAATTCCGAAAAACCTATGTTATTTAAGCATCTCAAGTGCTCAACTACCCGCGTTTGAACATTTCTTGCAGTTTTACCAATGTAAAATGCTTCGCAATCATTACATTTGAGTTTATAGATGCCAGAATGGCTTAAATTATTTTCTTTATCTTTTGAGTTAATTAAAAGTTTACCTAGGTTATTATTGGTATAAAAAGCGGCTTTAATTTCTGTTGGAAATTTTAAAACACATGAGGACGAGAAATTATTAATGTATAAAATTCTACGCCAACCGTGGTTTTTATTTACTGCGATGTTGGGGATACTATTATACAGGAATTTATTACAAAATATGAGTCGTTGTTTTTTTGCAAGGATTTTATCAATTAAGGTATGGGTATATCCATTATTTATGGCGATAGATTTGATTATAGAGAGTTCAATATTAAAGTTAACTTGAGATAGCGGAATAGTGACAAGTCTGTGGACCATAGAATGGAAGGCAGAATGTTTATGGGAAATGGGATGGTTTGAAGTACTATGAATGACTGTATCGGTAAAAGTAGGTTTTCTATAAATATTAAAATTGAATTTATTATTAATAATGGAAAGGGATAGGTCTAGAAAATTTAAACTGTAATTAGTACCTATTTCTACTGTGAACTGAATATTTTTATGGAAAGAATTAAGGAGGGACAAGAAGGAATTAAGTTGACGTTCTGTACCTTTCCATATGCAAAAAATGTCATCAACATAACGTTTCCACATAAAAACATTATTTAAAAGAGGTGAGTTAGAACTAAAAATATTTTTTTCCAAGTTATCCATGAAGATGTCAGCAAATAGGGGACTCGTAGGAAGACCCATGGGTAGTCCGTATTTTTGTTGGACTATAGCATCATTAAATTTAAAGTAGTTTTGGTTAAGACAGATGTTAAACATTCGGGCAAGATCGTCAGAAAGATCTTTTGGTAGGTTTGAATTTGTTAATAAATTAGACAATATAGTTCTACATTCGGGTACAGGTACATTTGGGAATAAATTTACAACATCGAAAGAAACTAATTTACAGTTATTAGGTAAAATCAAATCTTTTAAATTATTGACTAATTCATAAGAATTCTTAATTGTATACACAGGGGAAAATACATTTGAATTATTAAATAGGTGAGTCACAAAGGAAGCTAATTTGTAATTTGGGGAATTACAGCATGATACTACAGGTCTAATGGGGCTATTAGTTTTGTGGATTTTTAAGAATCCGTATAGTCTTGGGATTTTTGGGTTTTTCGTGAGGAATTTGACATTATCATATGACAGATCTTGAAAAACTGGGGATTTACAAACTTTTAATGCGTTTTTGATGTGTTGTTGAAACTTATTAGTAGGGTCAGTTCGTAGAGTTTCAAAATTGTCATTACTGATGAAGTTGTGAACTTTAGAGTTGTATTCCGAACGGTTCATTATTATTATTGTATTGCCTTTGTCGGCTTTTGTTAAAACTAAATTTTCATTAGTTAACTTTTTACGAATATTGTTTGCTTGTTGATTTTCTGGATAAAACTTTGGAAGATATTTAGGGATTAAATCTTGAAGAATTTCAGCACTCTTATATTGGTATGTAGTTGGAAAGAATTGTAAGGCTGTCTGCATGTCCACTGCTACATTTTCAATCGCACTGTTAACATTATTTTTAGTATAGTGAAGGTTGTGTTTTAAACCTTTTGAGAGTAGAGTAATCTCTTTTGGGGTAAACTGTACAGAAGATAGATTTTGTACCCGATCATAAAATGTATGTTGTGAAGATGGTGGTTGGTTATCATTAGTTTTAGAATTACAGAGATTTTTTAGTTTTTTTTCCAGGATTAAACGTTTTTTGAAAGATTCTATTGAAACATAATTTCTTATTTTATCGTCAAAGAGATCCCATTCAATTGGGTAGAGATTATGCACTAATTCAATATGTAAAATTTTGACTTTTAATTTAATGTTATTTCTTTGTTTATATGCATTAATTAGATCTTCTTTTAACCACGCCATTTTAGCTTTATGAATTGAAGAGGACACTGGTAAATTATTGTTAAAACTTGAAGTCAAATAATTGGGAAACACTTTCATTTTAAGACACTGTTTATAAAAGTTGATATTGATACACATAATTCTGTATTTAATTGAATATTTTTTATACATTATTGCTTGTTTGGCCGTACTCGCCGATATTAATTTTTCACTTGTAGCAAACACTTTGTGGGTATACATAATTATAATAATTAAAATAAAATAACTTTGTTTGAATACCACTTTATTGTATATATTTATAACCAACCGGTTTCAGTTCAACCCGAACCTTCATCAGGGCTAATAAAAACATATTAAATTAATTACAGAGGTGTATGGGTACTTATAGTTAAGCTGGAAGAGGGAGAGAGAACATCAACTTTGGTGGGGGTGGAAGACTTAGGTAGGAGAGAGGGGGTAAACATAGGTGCAGGGAATGGAAATATATTTAAAATGGGGCTGTTTGTTAAATCTAATTGTTTATTTAATAAATTGATTTTATTGACTTTAAGGGATTTTTTTATCTCGAGTGCTTCTAAATTGTTGAGGCGTAGACCTATCCCGTTTCTATGTAATACTTCTATACCTGAAGGCTTATCAAATGAGTGATCTTTATCTATTAAATGTGTTGCAAATTCCGAAAAACCTATGTTATTTAAGCATCTCAAGTGCTCAACTACCCGCGTTTGAACATTTCTTGCAGTTTTACCAATGTAAAATGCTTCGCAATCATTACATTTGAGTTTATAGATGCCAGAATGGCTTAAATTATTTTCTTTATCTTTTGAGTTAATTAAAAGTTTACCTAGGTTATTATTGGTATAAAAAGCGGCTTTAATTTCTGTTGGAAATTTTAAAACACATGAGGACGAGAAATTATTAATGTATAAAATTCTACGCCAACCGTGGTTTTTATTTACTGCGATGTTGGGGATACTATTATACAGGAATTTATTACAAAATATGAGTCGTTGTTTTTTTGCAAGGATTTTATCAATTAAGGTATGGGTATATCCATTATTTATGGCGATAGATTTGATTATAGAGAGTTCAATATTAAAGTTAACTTGAGATAGCGGAATAGTGACAAGTCTGTGGACCATAGAATGGAAGGCAGAATGTTTATGGGAAATGGGATGGTTTGAAGTACTATGAATGACTGTATCGGTAAAAGTAGGTTTTCTATAAATATTAAAATTGAATTTATTATTAATAATGGAAAGGGATAGGTCTAGAAAATTTAAACTGTAATTAGTACCTATTTCTACTGTGAACTGAATATTTTTATGGAAAGAATTAAGGAGGGACAAGAAGGAATTAAGTTGACGTTCTGTACCTTTCCATATGCAAAAAATGTCATCAACATAACGTTTCCACATAAAAACATTATTTAAAAGAGGTGAGTTAGAACTAAAAATATTTTTTTCCAAGTTATCCATGAAGATGTCAGCAAATAGGGGACTCGTAGGAAGACCCATGGGTAGTCCGTATTTTTGTTGGACTATAGCATCATTAAATTTAAAGTAGTTTTGGTTAAGACAGATGTTAAACATTCGGGCAAGATCGTCAGAAAGATCTTTTGGTAGGTTTGAATTTGTTAATAAATTAGACAATATAGTTCTACATTCGGGTACAGGTACATTTGGGAATAAATTTACAACATCGAAAGAAACTAATTTACAGTTATTAGGTAAAATCAAATCTTTTAAATTATTGACTAATTCATAAGAATTCTTAATTGTATACACAGGGGAAAATACATTTGAATTATTAAATAGGTGAGTCACAAAGGAAGCTAATTTGTAATTTGGGGAATTACAGCATGATACTACAGGTCTAATGGGGCTATTAGTTTTGTGGATTTTTAAGAATCCGTATAGTCTTGGGATTTTTGGGTTTTTCGTGAGGAATTTGACATTATCATATGACAGATCTTGAAAAACTGGGGATTTACAAACTTTTAATGCGTTTTTGATGTGTTGTTGAAACTTATTAGTAGGGTCAGTTCGTAGAGTTTCAAAATTGTCATTACTGATGAAGTTGTGAACTTTAGAGTTGTATTCCGAACGGTTCATTATTATTATTGTATTGCCTTTGTCGGCTTTTGTTAAAACTAAATTTTCATTAGTTAACTTTTTACGAATATTGTTTGCTTGTTGATTTTCTGGATAAAACTTTGGAAGATATTTAGGGATTAAATCTTGAAGAATTTCAGCACTCTTATATTGGTATGTAGTTGGAAAGAATTGTAAGGCTGTCTGCATGTCCACTGCTACATTTTCAATCGCACTGTTAACATTATTTTTAGTATAGTGAAGGTTGTGTTTTAAACCTTTTGAGAGTAGAGTAATCTCTTTTGGGGTAAACTGTACAGAAGATAGATTTTGTACCCGATCATAAAATACAACTCTAAAGTTCACAACTTCATCAGTAATGACAATTTTGAAACTCTACGAACTGACCCTACTAATAAGTTTCAACAACACATCAAAAACGCATTAAAAGTTTGTAAATCCCCAGTTTTTCAAGATCTGTCATATGATAATGTCAAATTCCTCACGAAAAACCCAAAAATCCCAAGACTATACGGATTCTTAAAAATCCACAAAACTAATAGCCCCATTAGACCTGTAGTATCATGCTGTAATTCCCCAAATTACAAATTAGCTTCCTTTGTGACTCACCTATTTAATAATTCAAATGTATTTTCCCCTGTGTATACAATTAAGAATTCTTATGAATTAGTCAATAATTTAAAAGATTTGATTTTACCTAATAACTGTAAATTAGTTTCTTTCGATGTTGTAAATTTATTCCCAAATGTACCTGTACCCGAATGTAGAACTATATTGTCTAATTTATTAACAAATTCAAACCTACCAAAAGATCTTTCTGACGATCTTGCCCGAATGTTTAACATCTGTCTTAACCAAAACTACTTTAAATTTAATGATGCTATAGTCCAACAAAAATACGGACTACCCATGGGTCTTCCTACGAGTCCCCTATTTGCTGACATCTTCATGGATAACTTGGAAAAAAATATTTTTAGTTCTAACTCACCTCTTTTAAATAATGTTTTTATGTGGAAACGTTATGTTGATGACATTTTTTGCATATGGAAAGGTACAGAACGTCAACTTAATTCCTTCTTGTCCCTCCTTAATTCTTTCCATAAAAATATTCAGTTCACAGTAGAAATAGGTACTAATTACAGTTTAAATTTTCTAGACCTATCCCTTTCCATTATTAATAATAAATTCAATTTTAATATTTATAGAAAACCTACTTTTACCGATACAGTCATTCATAGTACTTCAAACCATCCCATTTCCCATAAACATTCTGCCTTCCATTCTATGGTCCACAGACTTGTCACTATTCCGCTATCTCAAGTTAACTTTAATATTGAACTCTCTATAATCAAATCTATCGCCATAAATAATGGATATACCCATACCTTAATTGATAAAATCCTTGCAAAAAAACAACGACTCATATTTTGTAATAAATTCCTGTATAATAGTATCCCCAACATCGCAGTAAATAAAAACCACGGTTGGCGTAGAATTTTATACATTAATAATTTCTCGTCCTCATGTGTTTTAAAATTTCCAACAGAAATTAAAGCCGCTTTTTATACCAATAATAACCTAGGTAAACTTTTAATTAACTCAAAAGATAAAGAAAATAATTTAAGCCATTCTGGCATCTATAAACTCAAATGTAATGATTGCGAAGCATTTTACATTGGTAAAACTGCAAGAAATGTTCAAACGCGGGTAGTTGAGCACTTGAGATGCTTAAATAACATAGGTTTTTCGGAATTTGCAACACATTTAATAGATAAAGATCACTCATTTGATAAGCCTTCAGGTATAGAAGTATTACATAGAAACGGGATAGGTCTACGCCTCAACAATTTAGAAGCACTCGAGATAAAAAAATCCCTTAAAGTCAATAAAATCAATTTATTAAATAAACAATTAGATTTAACAAACAGCCCCATTTTAAATATATTTCCATTCCCTGCACCTATGTTTACCCCCTCTCTCCTACCTAAGTCTTCCACCCCCACCAAAGTTGATGTTCTCTCTCCCTCTTCCAGCTTAACTATAAGTACCCATACACCTCTGTAATTAATTTAATATGTTTTTATTAGCCCTGATGAAGGTTCGGGTTGAACTGAAACCGGTTGGTTATAAATATATACAATAAAGTGGTATTCAAACAAAGTTATTTTATTTTAATTATTATAATTATGTATACCCACAAAGTGTTTGCTACAAGTGAAAAATTAATATCGGCGAGTACGGCCAAACAAGCAATAATGTATAAAAAATATTCAATTAAATACAGAATTATGTGTATCAATATCAACTTTTATAAACAGTGTCTTAAAATGAAAGTGTTTCCCAATTATTTGACTTCAAGTTTTAACAATAATTTACCAGTGTCCTCTTCAATTCATAAAGCTAAAATGGCGTGGTTAAAAGAAGATCTAATTAATGCATATAAACAAAGAAATAACATTAAATTAAAAGTCAAAATTTTACATATTGAATTAGTGCATAATCTCTACCCAATTGAATGGGATCTCTTTGACGATAAAATAAGAAATTATGTTTCAATAGAATCTTTCAAAAAACGTTTAATCCTGGAAAAAAAACTAAAAAATCTCTGTAATTCTAAAACTAATGATAACCAACCACCATCTTCACAACATACATTTTATGATCGGGTACAAAATCTATCTTCTGTACAGTTTACCCCAAAAGAGATTACTCTACTCTCAAAAGGTTTAAAACACAACCTTCACTATACTAAAAATAATGTTAACAGTGCGATTGAAAATGTAGCAGTGGACATGCAGACAGCCTTACAATTCTTTCCAACTACATACCAATATAAGAGTGCTGAAATTCTTCAAGATTTAATCCCTAAATATCTTCCAAAGTTTTATCCAGAAAATCAACAAGCAAACAATATTCGTAAAAAGTTAACTAATGAAAATTTAGTTTTAACAAAAGCCGACAAAGGCAATACAATAATAATAATGAACCGTTCGGAATACAACTCTAAAGTTCACAACTTCATCAGTAATGACAATTTTGAAACTCTACGAACTGACCCTACTAATAAGTTTCAACAACACATCAAAAACGCATTAAAAGTTTGTAAATCCCCAGTTTTTCAAGATCTGTCATATGATAATGTCAAATTCCTCACGAAAAACCCAAAAATCCCAAGACTATACGGATTCTTAAAAATCCACAAAACTAATAGCCCCATTAGACCTGTAGTATCATGCTGTAATTCCCCAAATTACAAATTAGCTTCCTTTGTGACTCACCTATTTAATAATTCAAATGTATTTTCCCCTGTGTATACAATTAAGAATTCTTATGAATTAGTCAATAATTTAAAAGATTTGATTTTACCTAATAACTGTAAATTAGTTTCTTTCGATGTTGTAAATTTATTCCCAAATGTACCTGTACCCGAATGTAGAACTATATTGTCTAATTTATTAACAAATTCAAACCTACCAAAAGATCTTTCTGACGATCTTGCCCGAATGTTTAACATCTGTCTTAACCAAAACTACTTTAAATTTAATGATGCTATAGTCCAACAAAAATACGGACTACCCATGGGTCTTCCTACGAGTCCCCTATTTGCTGACATCTTCATGGATAACTTGGAAAAAAATATTTTTAGTTCTAACTCACCTCTTTTAAATAATGTTTTTATGTGGAAACGTTATGTTGATGACATTTTTTGCATATGGAAAGGTACAGAACGTCAACTTAATTCCTTCTTGTCCCTCCTTAATTCTTTCCATAAAAATATTCAGTTCACAGTAGAAATAGGTACTAATTACAGTTTAAATTTTCTAGACCTATCCCTTTCCATTATTAATAATAAATTCAATTTTAATATTTATAGAAAACCTACTTTTACCGATACAGTCATTCATAGTACTTCAAACCATCCCATTTCCCATAAACATTCTGCCTTCCATTCTATGGTCCACAGACTTGTCACTATTCCGCTATCTCAAGTTAACTTTAATATTGAACTCTCTATAATCAAATCTATCGCCATAAATAATGGATATACCCATACCTTAATTGATAAAATCCTTGCAAAAAAACAACGACTCATATTTTGTAATAAATTCCTGTATAATAGTATCCCCAACATCGCAGTAAATAAAAACCACGGTTGGCGTAGAATTTTATACATTAATAATTTCTCGTCCTCATGTGTTTTAAAATTTCCAACAGAAATTAAAGCCGCTTTTTATACCAATAATAACCTAGGTAAACTTTTAATTAACTCAAAAGATAAAGAAAATAATTTAAGCCATTCTGGCATCTATAAACTCAAATGTAATGATTGCGAAGCATTTTACATTGGTAAAACTGCAAGAAATGTTCAAACGCGGGTAGTTGAGCACTTGAGATGCTTAAATAACATAGGTTTTTCGGAATTTGCAACACATTTAATAGATAAAGATCACTCATTTGATAAGCCTTCAGGTATAGAAGTATTACATAGAAACGGGATAGGTCTACGCCTCAACAATTTAGAAGCACTCGAGATAAAAAAATCCCTTAAAGTCAATAAAATCAATTTATTAAATAAACAATTAGATTTAACAAACAGCCCCATTTTAAATATATTTCCATTCCCTGCACCTATGTTTACCCCCTCTCTCCTACCTAAGTCTTCCACCCCCACCAAAGTTGATGTTCTCTCTCCCTCTTCCAGCTTAACTATAAGTACCCATACACCTCTGTAATTAATTTAATATGTTTTTATTAGCCCTGATGAAGGTTCGGGTTGAACTGAAACCGGTTGGTTATAAATATATACAATAAAGTGGTATTCAAACAAAGTTATTTTATTTTAATTATTATAAAACGTAAATATGTATGAAGGTTATAAAGATATGGCATAATATATTATATTTTAAGTTGTGCATATCCTAACTCGCTAGGCGAACCTGTGTTGAGGCAGATATTTTAGATAATTATTTCTCACATTTTGTTTATGGTTTACTTACAAATGTTGAATATAGGTTCCTATACAGCAATACATTATTTTAGGTTACATTTTTATTAGCATATACACAATACAAATACAGAAAGTTTTATCACCATACATACTACAATAACTGTCAGTGATAAGGCGTTTGGGTGAGGGCACCACTATATGCTCGATCATTTGAATAAATCCACATTTTAATATTTTTTTTAAACTCATTCTGTGTTTGACTCAGTTTAATATTTTCTGGGAGCATGTTGAATATTTTTGTGGCAAAGTATCTAAAGCTACGTTGACCGAAGGTGGAAGAAAGTGCTGGAGCTTGCAATATGTCTTTGTTCGAATTACGCGTAAATCTTAAGTTAATTTTTTTTTCGTAAAGTACGTGTTTGTTTTTAAAGAGATGCATGAGGATATTTTTTACATAGATCTGTCGAACATCAAATACTCTCATTATGTGGAAAATTAAGTTACTGCTTGCAGTTTGAGGAAGCTTGAGAATAATTTTCATAATTGTTTTCTGCGCTTTTTCAACAGGATCTAGAGCTGATGAAGTACCCCCTCCCCATGCAATGATACCATACTCAATGATGGATTGGGTGATTGCAAAATAAATTGTTTTTAGAATTTGTAAGTTAAGAAAGTTCCTTATGGATCTGAAGAAATGTATTGTTTTCCTAATTTTATTTGCAATGATCTTATAACATTATGTAAGGAACTAATAATTTTAAGTCTTATAGTACTTTTTAATTGTCAAATAGATATTTTAAAGCTTTAAAGCTCACTGTGGAAGTACAAACGTTACAAACCTATTAAATAATGTGAAAGAATTTTGTTCTTGTTTATTTTATTTCAAAGTATAACATTCATTCATCTCGGCAGGGTTCTTTTTGATCCAGAAAATTAAATACAAACCAGTTAATCAGTTTGTATGAAGTCCCGAAAACGTGGAAGGTTGAGCACTGAAATCGTTCAATTTGCTAAGATTTTCATTTTAATTTTCTATGTCAACCCATTTTTTTTAGAAAGACTTTCCAACCATAAGCTACGGTAGTTGGAATTCTCCATTAATCCAAAAATGTAACCCAATATCGTTTAGCTTAAACATTTATATATATCAACAATAAGATTTATTTATTGATTTTATTTTAGTAATTTGTACATTTAAGATTACAAATGACTAATTAATTATTACATTTAAATATACTATGTTTTTTTTTTTTTCTTTCTTGATATGGCTCCTACACAACATCTTAAACTTTTCAATTGGGGCAGACTTAAGGTTTTCCGGCAGCGCGTTATAGTATTTCATCCCTTTATAAAATATACTATTCTGGGTATTCGCTTTGTCCTTCTTTGGTAGCCTGATTTCATTGCACGTCCTAGTTTTATGTTGGTGTATGTCCTTGTTGTATACAATTTGATTCGAAAAATATTTGGGTAGCAGGTTGTTTACTATTTTGTGTAAAAATATCATCGTGTTCAAGGTCAACATCTGTTTCACCGTTAGCCAATTTAGTTCGTTTAACATTTTATTTACTTTTGAATATCTATTTCGTCTGAGTATTGTTCTCATTGCCCTATTTTGGAGAATTTGAAATTTATTTTGCTCTCGGTCGTTACACAGGAAAAGGATAGTTGAGCAGTAATTAAAATGTGGAGCAATAATGGAGTTATAAATGGTGATTGCAGTTTTTTCGGACAGTTTTTGGCGAATTCTTCCCAAGAAAGATATCTTTTTTCCAATTTTCTTTTGGGTATATTCCGCATGTTTGTTAAAGTTGAGTTTGGAATCTATTATAACTCCTAAGTATTTTATATCGGTAACATTTTCAATAATTTCACCATCAATTTTGATTTTGCTTTCACTGGATGTCTTCTTATAACCAATTACCATACATTTTGTTTTTTTTTGTATTTAATTTAAGCTTATTTATTTTTAGCCATCTTGATACATTATCTAGTTCATTATTTAAAATATTTATTAGTTCTTCATAGTTTTCTCCAATTATATATATAAGTGTATCATCGGCAAATAGTCGTACTTTGCATTTTGAAAATATTTTCACCATGTCATTAATATAGAGTATGAACAATAGAGGTCCAAGGACTGATCCCTGTGGTACTCCTAATTTATTTTCCATTGGTTTTGAAAATTGATTATTAATTTTTGTTACCTGTATTCGGTCTTTCAAATACTCTTTTATTAATTTAATGGCTAGAGTTGAGAAACCAATTTCTTTAAGCTTTCTTATCAATATTTCTCGATCTATGGTTTCGAATGCCCTTTGAAAATCCAAGAATATTGCTAAGATAAATTTATTACTATTCATTCCTTCTTTCCATTCTTCAACGATTACATTTAATGCTGTTTCACAAGAATTATTACATCTGAATCCCGATTGTTCTTGGTATAAAATATTGTGTTCATCTAAGTATTGCAATATTTGTTCTTTTATTATTACTTCAAGTATCTGTTCATATTTCGGTAAGGTGTTTATTGGTCGAAATTCTTCACATTTTCTGGTATTTTTAACCTTTGGGACCGGTATAATGGTAGATAGTTTCCATGACTGTGGAAATTTTCCCTCTTCAATTGTCTGATTAATAATATTTAATAGAGTAGATCCAATTACTGGAAAAACATCTTTTATCACACTAATAGTTAATCCATCTGAACTGTTTTTTGATTTAATTTTCTTTAAAATGTTAAATAAATATTCTGCAGTTATTTTTCTGAAGACCAATAATTTTTTGTTTGAGTTGTTATTATCATTTGTGGGGTTGAAAACAATGTTAGGTAGAGTTAGTGTTAGTAATGTTAGTAAGTTAGATGTAGAGTTCTAAAAGTCTTTGGTACTTAATGCGGAAGACATGAGATCCCTGACTTGAAAATACGTCAAAACGACGTAGGACCAACGTACCAATATGAAAAAATAAAGGCTGATCACAGCATTAGCAAGAAGAAGACAGGGACGCAGAGATGATTTGTACGTACAAGTAGAGCGGATAAACGGAGAAAGCTGTATAAGGGGATATATGATGTGCACTAGATTCCGCACTAAAGACTGTTTGTAACCGCCTGGAGACCATTCCCAAATGAAGTATTAAGAGGCTGAAGGGGGGAGTGGAAGGAGATGAGGAAGAAAAAGGTATTCAATTCTGGTCAACAAACACGACTAATGACATTTCAATTCTGAATGGTGGTCTTACACCAGAACGATAGTGAGAGCATCTTCCACTCTGGAACGTGCAGCAAGTATACTGTATATTATTTTGAATGAATAAATTGTGAAATAACACACATTTATCAAATAAAATCTACTAGCGCACGCCGGGATTTGAACCCGCGACGTTCGGATTGTTAGTCGAGAGCCTTACCCCTCGATCATGGAGGCCGTTAAGGTAAATAAAAATAAGTCAAGAATCGGTATATAGGGAATGCATGAGACCACGTATGAATCAGAATAAAGCCGTGCACGTGTATCAAGACCGAATTCTGGGTATAAAAATTAATCACAATTCAAAAAATATATCAATTTTTTTAACGAAGCAATGCAGAAGTATAACGAATTGAGCGGTTTCAAATAGTGCAAATTTAGTTTAGAGGTGCCTGCATAGTTGCCTATATTAATAATACGAGTATTATACGTTCCAGTGAAGTAGGTACGCACAGTCTGCAGTAATCTGACTCTAAAAATAAATTATGACGTTAAGTTACGTAATAATTTATGTATTTATCCTGGTATAGAAAAAATGTTACTATTGGTACACGTGGACCATTATAATGTATGTTTTCCAAGTTTCTGACCTAATGGGTCAAAGTTATTGACATGAAAGTTCCAAGTTCCTGGAGTCACACAATATTTTTTCGAGAACGGGTGTAATTTTCATGATCCTTCTTCCAGATAATATATTTCTTATTGCCGATAGTAAAAGTTCGGTCGAGAAGTAAAAAAGGTCAACACATTGGAGAAGGTAATAGGAACTTAAACGTGCTTCGGCAGTTACTGTACTTTATGACTTTGCCTACGCAGCCTGACGAAATATTAACCCTAAAAGGGCTTACAATTTTTTTTAAATCACAATATATCGGTAGGATTTCTCTAAACCCCTGAAATACTTGAAGAGTTTTTTGTATTTTATAAGTAGGTTTTTATTGTGCACATTCAGGTACCGGTTACTTGTAATATATATTGTATAACGGTTTAGGCGGAGGGATAGCAAAAAAAACCATTGGTTTCGATAATTTTTTTGTTACAACACTAAATTTTTGTGGAAATTTGTGTAGGGCCAACTATACATAACGGTTTAATTCCATGTTCTTATTTGGTTTCAGAATAGAACTATGTGCATTACAAACCCTTTGTTCAGTGTAAACGAAAAAGGTTACACAAACATAGTAATCGATTGTTCTGCTCACTTAATTTTCATAAATACGAACCACGCGAAAATTTTATTTTACCTTGGAACAATCACATAATGATTTTAAATATCTATACTAAAAAACTGCCGGGTGTCTCGTGGGTAGTCGAAAGGACCCTGCTTACTTTGGTAATGGAAGAAGGAAAACTCCAGCAAAAATATCTGTTTTATTAAAAAATATGACTTGATATTTTTAAATAAAGACAAAATGGTTTTATCTTGTGAGCCTTGAATAGAATTCTACCTTATTATCAACTGAAAAATTACCTAATTTAGTCAAGTTCAAAACCTTAGCAGCTTAAGTTTTACACCTACAGAGGGCGGCTGAATCTAATTTTAACAACCTACAAAAAGTATATTTTTTGTAACATTCGCAATTTTAAATGACATAAATTTATTTATCTGAATTCTTTTTTTATTGATATTTTGGAAAAACAATGATTTTCGAAAAGTTTAGGAAGAACGTTTCACCGGAAATGCAAAGTAGTTACTTTTAAATGCTGGTGCAAAGTGGTTAACATGAGTACCTTCAAATCTAAAAAAAATAAAACAGAACTTTCTTGACTCATACTCATAAATATTTATTTAATAATCTCACAAATTTACTTTGTGTCATCATCTCAATTTAATGAAAATCAACAGCTTTGTATACACCACTGTTTGTATGTATGGTATATTTATGTTCATTTTAATAAATTTTTATTTTATTTCAGTTTATTTTTGTTCCAATTCTGAAAAATATAGTGGCGCATACAAAGTTATTTCTTATGATTAAATTACACACATATATTTTATTTATATGTAAAAAAATGTTTGAAAATTTGATAAACTGATGTTAATAAGGCAAGGTTTTTATGCAAGGCAAAAAGGATAACAAATTTTTAGCCTTAAACACCCATATAAATTGAAAAATCTTCCGAGAAATAAATGCCGCCGATGGAAATCGAACCTACAACCTTCTGGTTGTCGGTAGGTAGCACTAACCATTATTCCACGTTTTAAACTGCCAAATAATTCAATAAATACTAGTATTTTATTCAACAATTATTGCTTATTAGATTTTTTCACCTGAAAACAACCAACTTTTTTTATTGTAGGAAACATAATTATTCGTTCACAATTTTCTAAAGATCATCAAGAACAAAATCTAACGTGCCATAGTTGCTAGAAGGAAATGATGAAAATAAGAACAACACAGTATTTTTAGCACAATTCATACAGGAAAAGTGAAAAGCCTTATCAATTAATTAATGTAAAAATTGGGAAAAATAAATGAATAAAAATAAAATAAAAAATAAAATTTACAAAGAAACTGTCTGATTGCGTTGGTTGAAGCCAACCCCTTGAATCGTTGTAGAGGGTTAAGGAGAAATTCACGCAATTACGAAAGTTCACCTGGGACTTAATTGCCATTCAAGACGGTCTTCTCAGCTCATAAGAACCAACAGCCACAATAAATTACATATTATATGTGTTTACAAGCTGAGTGTGTATACTATGGGCTCCTTGCCTTCGAACCTTCTTACTACATAAGATAATAATTATACAATAGATCTGGCGCCTTAATCAAATTGTGTTTTTGCACAAAGATTAATGTAAATTTAATAAATATATATTTTTAGGCTGAAACAACTAACAATTACTATCACAGTTGTTGTTTTCCTACCTAAAAAATCTGTACCAATACAAACTCCCTAATGGAACTCTCCAACTTAACCTAACCTAACTATTTCCAATTTTTTTTTACATTAACCACACACTGGATACCTTTTACCTTCCCAGAACTTCGTCTCCTTGCTTTCTTTAAAAAAATAACCTGATGACATAGGACCTGAGATAAATTATTTTCTTCAGGGCCTATGTCATGCTTTGGGATGCTGTGTGGGGGTTATTTTTTTGAGGGAAGCAAGGAGAGGAAGATCTGTGAAGGTGGAAAGTATGAGGGTATAGGATTCTAGAGATTAGTGTGTCCAGGAGTGAAACACATATGAATATATCCCTCCAATTGCGGCACAAGGCAATAGGTCGAAGAGAACAGTTGAAGAGGTCAAAGGGTCTCCATAAAAACCAGCTTATCCCGATATGGCACGCCATGTCTCTTGAACACATCTCGCTCGATTAATCCGGGCACCCCTGCTAAAACACCAAACGTAGCGAACCACTTAGGGTGACCTATTGCGGTGGTGTTGGTTATCCAATAAATGGTTCCCGGGCGGCGATACCCAAACCCGTCTCTCATATAAAATATTACACAAAAATGTTTTCATCCCATCTTTCAATCAAGTTGGAATCAAGAGACTGTTACTTCGCAGAACTACATTATTTGAGTATTTGTTACTTCTAATTGAAAATTTAAACTGTTGAAGTCGAAAAATAAAAAAAACCTGGGTAGTAAAGATATTTATTAAATATCTAAATAAAGGAGTTAATATTGGATGTTTTTATTTTGTTATACTTCAATTCTCTTCTGAGTGCCAAAAATATTTATTTTACTTGAATTTTATAGCGTTTAATTAGTAAAACTATTTTCATAGGTATTTAATAATAATCACACGATAATGGAAGAACAAAAATTACGTGATTTGAATTTAATTTTATATCACACTTTCTTGGCTTTTATTTTAGGCACGTTACATTATATTTAGTTTTGAAAAAAAAAGTTAATTAAGAACTTCAGTCTAACGACTTCATTCAAGATATTTAATGAAATTTAGTTTTTCTTTAAGGCGAGTAGTTAGTGGGAAATTGCGTTAAGGCAGAAAAGTTATCAGAGTAATTATTGCCCGACAGGTAAATTAATAGAGCAACCTTATTGCCGACGGAATATCCTGTTCAAAGTTTACTCCGCGGGTTACCGACACATGAAAGGCTTTACAAATTGCACTATCAAAAAGGGAGGGAAAACGTTATTTCATAAGTGTTCTTGGCATAAATGTAAAACGTACAGCCTCCGGGATATAATTAAAGCTTGTAAATTTATAATTGAAGCTCAACTTCGACGCTATTCTCAACCATTAATTAACCTAGATGTGTTTTTTTGACTAACACACACACAAGTAGGAAGAAGGTAGCACCTTATTTTGTACTAGCTCGAGGGGAATGTGTAAACTTTTATTTAATTAATATCCCCTTAACGATTGTAAACCCCTCTTTATTTAAACCGGAAAGTTATCGACGAATGAACGTCTTTCAAATTTACAAAGATTTACTCGGATACAGTAAAATAATCGTTGAAAGGTGTTAGAGGGGTTTTCGTTATTTTAACAAAACTTCTTCTGAAGATAGTAAAGTGTTTTACAATAACTGCAAAATACATTTCTGATAACAGTGAGTTGATTAAAAGTTTCCTTGTGAAAAAGTTAAGGCAACATTAGACTCTAATTACGGGGGTTTGCTCGACGCTCATATTATAATTAATTTATTTATTTTATTAATATATGATTTAGAGGGTACATATGGTTTTTGTGATATTTCACCCTCCATGCCAGGGATGACTATGTGTTGTGGCGGGTGAATTTTATAGTTTGTACAGAATCTATACATTACTATAATATGAAAAAGAAAAATAAGAAAAATTATGTAAAGCTAGTTTGGGTTGCAAGAAGAGAATGGAGAAGTTAGATAATTATAAGAAGAACAAAAATTTGAGAAATTATTAGTAAATAGATCACACTAATTAATTATGTACATATTATACCGCTAAGTTAGGGAATAAGGATATATTATGTTTTGTCTGAAAGGTGATTAAATTGAGTCTTTTCAGGGTGAAATGCCTAAAACCAAAAAAAAAAAAAAAAGTTGGTTGAGTGTAAAATGAATGGCTATTGTAGTCGTAATGTATTCCGTGTGTAAGGATCCATTTCTTTATTTGTTTTTTAAAGGAATGGGGTTGACTCACGGTTTTTAGGTTTTCAGGGATAAGGTTAAAGATTTTAAGAGTTAGGAAGAAAAATTGTCTTTGAGCTGACGTGGTATGTAGTGAAGGTACTTTGTAGTGACCGTTGGTTATTGTTCTGGTGGTGTAGTTGTGTTGTAAAAGAGTTTTGTTCTTATTTCTCATGAACTTATTAGTAATTCAAATAAAGCCCACGGAAAGATCGAGTTTCTAGGCCTGCTAGAGTAAAGTTGACCATAGGTCTGTCTAATACACCAGGGCCGCTTGTCGCATATTTTTATGCACGGCTGCTTCACTTACGTCTTTAAGATTCTGGGTTCATTGTAGGGCATTGTCTCATCATAATGTTTAACATTAATTGCATACAGCATTACATATTATGTTATAAATATGTTCAAAATACCATGTCTTTAGGTATTTTTACGAGCACGTTGTTTCATTTAGAACCCTAAATGATGACATATTATTATACATTTTTCTGATAAAAGACATACGGAGAATTGCGATATTGTAAAAAATGGCATATTTTGTAAATTAACTGATGAGTGAAATGTTTTTTCGCTCACCCCTCATTTGAAGGGAAATTGTGTGACGGTATATTTACGAACCGGGTAAAATGACGAAGGCACTCGTTAGTACTGCCCGTTGCCCAATTACCTACCTTCTATTGGCACAGTCGTATTAAAAGCGACCAAAAAGACCAACAAAAGTTAATTTGCAAAAGGTGAGCGCAAATAAGTAGTCCCTTAATTCTGTTAGGTATTTTCCTTATTCAAATACCGTCGTAACAAAAGTGTTGGAGTTTTACCGTTGTAATCCAGTGAAACTGTGTTCTGTAATTCCGTGATCAGCAGACGAGAAGGTTACCTACTGCAAATTGTATTACGGGGGTAGAGCTAGGTGAAGATATAGCGGAAAGCTGGAAGCGCGGTACTGGGGCTTGCCCCCACCCTGTGTACCTGTGTACCTGTGATGGCTGAATAAATTCTAAACGGACTTGGCAATGTGACGTCACGAGTATTTTGATTAAACAACGGAGCAGGTAGGCTTACTGATGAAATACTTTGTTATTAAATTCGTATTCAATCTAAATTTCTTGTTTGAGAGAGTAAAACAGTTTAATTATTTATGTTGGAAATTTAATAAGTTTCTATTATTCGAACCTTTTGGAAGGTTACCTTTAGAACGATTAACTTATTATAACGCTTGATTTAGTTTGAGGAGTTTAAAGGTTGCGTAAATTTCAAGATAAATAATCAATTACAGCTATGAAAAAAGTAGTATACTTTTACCCCTTTGTACTTACAACAGCGATGATAATTCAAAAAAAAAATTATTGAATTCTAAAAATTGTAAAATTTGTACTTTCACGGACTTTTCATCGACCACTTAATTCGAATGTGAAATATTGTAAAATTTGTACGTTTTTTCTCAAAATATCTTCTAAACTTCTCAAAATTTCTCACACTTTTTCATAATTTCTCGCCTTGAAATGCCATCCTTCCGCTACTTAATTATCCTCAGCGTGTCAGGGGTAAAATACCGATCATCCGCCGTACGCTGGCTGACCCTACTTTCGTAATAACTTACTTGTTTTTTGTGAAACGATGTTTTCGTAAATTGAATCGTTTTACCAGAAAATTTTAAATATTTGTCATATGTATTTTCCCTAGGATAACTACTCATATTTACAGATTTTTTCTTCTTTCTAACGTAATTAAGAAATATATAAGACTAGGAGTTAATTAATACTACAATTAAAAAAATTGAGACGGAATTCCGCAACGCGCCTTTTCACAGATAAAATAAAGATTTTTGAATTGAAGGTACTAAACGACCGGTTAGAATAAGATTAAAAATGGTAATATTAAAAGACAATGTTTCCTTGCCAAGCGAATAAAATATAATGTAGTATGCCAGGAGCATTTCTTATGGTTCAAAATACCATAAAATCGAGGCGGTGAGCTACGAGCAAATCCACGTCAGATTTCTTGCCATACAATAGGTTAAATCAAAAAAATCCTTAAAATCTAAACAAATATCGATAAACATCTAAACAAATATCCATAAAGATCCTTAAACATCTAAACAAATATTCATAAATATCCTTAAACATCTAAATAATTTTTTTAAATTTATTTTTTGGCAATTTTTTTTGATATCCAAATATCCATTAAAATCCTTAAACACATAAACAAATTTCCATAAACAGCCTTAAAAACCTAAACAAATATCCAAAAATATCCTAAAACAAGTATCCATAAACATCCTTAAAGATCGAAACAAATATCCATAAACATCCTTAAACATCTAAAAAAATTCAATAATATTTCTTCAGCATTTTACTTATGCCACAAAGCTGACCAACTGAAACTTTTAACCCAGTAAACTTATTTTTCTTTCCTTTAATTATAAAAAAAATTCTAACGTTAGAGCCAGTTTTCACGCATTGAGCTTCTATTTTTAAATTAATTTCGGAAATCGCTATTTTCTTTTTATCCTATCATGTATTATTTATATCAGTAAAATAAAATGATTAAAACCAAGCGATTAACAAACACCGTAGGTAGGTAAAAAAAACGTATTAAAGATTTTTATCAATTATTATTCAACATGCTCACAGAAAATATTTAACTCAGTCAAACACAGAAAGGGTTTAAAAAGTATTAAAATTTGGATTTATTCAAATCATCGAGCATATACTGGTGCCCGCACCCAAACGCCTTGTCCCTGACAGTTATTGTAGTATGTATGGTGCTAAAACTTGCTGTATTTGTATTGTGTATATGCAAACAATAATGTAACCTAACCAAACGCCTTGTCATTGATAGTTATTATAGTATGTATTGTGCCAAAACTTACTGTATTTGTATAGTGTATATGCTAATAAAAATGTGACCTAAAATAATGTATTGCTGTATAGGAACCTATATTAAACATTTATAAGTAAACCATAGACAAAATGCTAGAAATAATAAACTAAAAAATCTGCCTCAACACAGGTTCGCCTAGTGAGGCAGGTTATGCACAACTTAAAATATAGTATATTATGCCATATCTCTATAACACTCTTATATACATATTTACTTTTTCTTCTATTAGAAACTGTTCTATTATTGTAAAATTAATTTTTCAACAATGTCATTGTTACTTTTTATTTTTTTGGTAAACTAATGTTTAAGACAAGATTTTTTATGCATAGCACAAAGGGTAACAATTATTTTACAAGCAATAATTATTCGCCTGAAACACTCATCCACATTGAAAAATCTCCTGATAAAAGATACATGACGCCAGCGGGACTCGATCCAGTGTCCCTTCGATTTCCGGTCGACAGCTCTGACCACTGAGCTATGGCGGCTTATCTCTTATCCGCGAAATAATTCAATATATACTAGTGTTTTATTCAACAATTACTGCTTGTTACATTTTTTTTTGGCGTCATGTATCTTTTTTTAGGAGATTTTTCATTGTGGATGAGTGCTTCAGGCGAATAATTATTGCTTGTAAAATACTTGTCATTGTTACTAACTTACATAAAGGAATTTTACTTACTAATGATATATTATATATTCTGTAATTTGATGAAATAAATAAATTTAATTAATTAATTAAATCAACTATATTTATTACGTTGTTAATGCAATGAAAAGATATCTTCTAGATGTTAAATATTACATGTTAAACTGTTATACATTTCGTACATTGCGCTCCTAAAAAGAAACATTACATCCAAGGTTCATCAATTTGACAGTGGAGTAGCTGCTTGCTATGTTCCAGTCTCGGATGACTTCGAAGAGACTAGGTTAGCTTTTGTGGTGCAGAAACCTCACAAAGGCAACTTGATTTTTTTTTAAATTATCTCGAACGAGGAAATGATAAGAATTGTAAAAACTTTTATGAAATAATGTTGTAACATATATGATTTGAGATTTCGGACAGCATTACAGTGTTCATCATCAGGGTCCTTCCTTGTAATGCTGTCCGAAACGTTTAATAACGGAGGTAGCGCTACACGGCATAATACCCCAAAAATAAAACACAAGAATATTGTAACAATATAAAAAAAACGCACTAAAGGCAAACCCGTGTTAAAAAATATATTTATTTTACCTACGCATGTACTTACAAATGCCACTATTATCTGATGGAGGAACACTGCGGTTTTTGGATTACGGTGATGTCTCAGTGGTTAGAGCAGTCGGCCGTATGGGGAAAATCGTTGCGTTAAGATCCCGGTAGCGGTAGTGACCTTTTCCACAAGGATTTTTAATAATAATAATAATATTTGGATGACTTGTATAGCGCCGTTTTGTGCAAAATCACCTCAAGGGCGCTGTACAAATTTATAATACATTTCTACAGTGATCTTTGTCATTACTTACTATTTATGGAGATATTATTCAGTACAATACTTACCTGGTAGGTCACTTGAGATGAACACTTAATTAACATTAACTAATTGTTTATTAGCGAAATTTAGATACAAGATTTAGGAAATAATAGGAAAATTAGATATAACTGGACTTTAATGCGTATATAATAAGTATTTTTGTATTTAATTAATGATCATATATGATAGAGAATACATAACATCAAATGATTTTACACGTTCGTTAATTTTTTAAACTTTAAATCATCTCGAACACTGAACACATATTAACATGTTTTTTTTTTTAAATACGGGAAACAGTCACATTTGCTTTGCCAAATTCTGGTATAATCTAGTGCTTTCTATCTCGATGTTTGACGTCGTAAAACATCTATTACGCCTTCAGTTTCCGCCATAATTACGACGTGTAGCGTTATCCCTTATCCTAACGTCGACGTCATGAAGCAGCCCTTCCATCTGTCTCCTTATCAGAATATGAAATATGTAGGGTCTTTTATCAGTCGCCCTTGAAGCGTGAAGGCACAGACCCTTTGTTAGCACCCTACAGTCAAATGTAAAAAACTCTGCGTCTAATGAATTCGTGTGGAATTCCAACGAAAAAATGAACGAACCCGAAATATTGCCGGAAAGCGAATGAAAAGTTGATTACATTTTTAATAGAAACCTGGAGATTAGTACAGATTTTCCTTAGGAATATGAGATAAGAAACAAACATTAAAATGAAACAATTTGAAATGATCGGTTAGGGGCTGCATTTGAAAAAGCGTCCGGTTCCCTCGTGGACGAAGTGAGTAGTGAATAATAAGTAAAATTAATTTGTGTCATTTTACAATTTATTCAGTTAAAATAATATATAGAATACTTGCGGCACTGAAGGTATCGCCCAGTGTAAAATCATCATTCAAAACTGATATGTTGCTTGAAATGGCTTTAGCCGTATTTGTTGACTAGATCCAAATAGCCCAGTACTTCCCAACTTTCCGTCCTTTCCCTCTCCAATACCTTCAACCTCACAACGCACCCCAATTGGGGATTCCATAGTCTCACCGGCTCCAAATGATTGGGAGCAGTTGGGAAAAAAAAACTCGTAAAAAAATCTTTTTCCTTATATAAATTTGTTTTATGGCTTTCTAAAGCATCCTTGCCTTCAAGTGATAGTATTTTTGCTAATTATTTGTTGAAGAACTTGAAACTCTCGAATGAAAGATCTGACTTCATGAAATTTTGCTAAGGAATTCTGGGTGGGCGAAGCTATTTACCGTTTATAAAACATCGATTTATCGTAAAAACAATAAAAAATATATTATTACGTGTTCAATTTAAGTATTGCTTTATTATTTTCAAAATAAGTTTCCGTGAGGTAGTATGCTACAAAAAATGGCAATATGAAGACTTGTATGCTACAACTTTTCAAAAATATCTATTTAACCCACACCTTGCTACTTTTGATTCAACAAGCATTCTCCAGGCGAAAACGTTAATCAAATCCTCTGATTCAAAAGCTGACAGCAATTTACCTTCATCAAATCCACGAATAACGATCGACGAGGGAGTCCTATAAAGGAGAGTCGATAGTCTGAATTTCCTGGGAATCTACATTGTTACACACTAATAATGATGAATAACTTACATAGCTCCGAAATAATATGCCAAAAGCCACTTGCTTCAAATATACGTGAATCCTCCACGCCTGTTATGCATATAAAATTTCACGTATTATGTTTAAACCCTTTTCGTTTAAACCCTGGCAAACGATTTTTCGCAAAATTCATAACGTTATCAAAGTACCTATTTTTAGTACTAGACTGCCCGAATTCAGGGATTGCCATAAAGACATCGTTGCTGAAAGCATCAGGGAAGGGAATAATATGGAAAAAACTAGTTTGGGAAGCACTTGACTATTTTCAGATCTGTTTAGTTTTCGATTTTGATTAATATGGAACTCTAGTGAAAAATATAATGGCCAACAAAATAAAGGTATAGGTACTCATTATGGTCAATAAACACCGATACAAAAAAATGTTATTTAAAAATGAATTAAACACCGCTCCTTCAAACCTCCCTGCTTCGTTGACATCAATATATCAGTTGTTTTTAGCGACACGAGTTATTGCGGATTTTAAAATCTGGTATTGTATGAAAAAATAAAATGTTATTCTTTGTTTGATTTTTTAACCAACGGAATAATAAAAATACGCTGATTTAACATCAGAATGTAACAAAAGTTATATTTAAGTTTTTGGTATGTCGAAATATATATATATAAATGCCTACGCATTTTATATTACAATTCCAGGGGAGATAGCTACAATAAACAGACGGTTGCAAAAAAGCCAACGCGACACAAACGCGCGAATTGGTCATACAAAAAGTGCCTTCCAGTTTCCTAAACAAAAACTAATGGTATTACGCCTTCGTTATATTCGGAGACACAGGATTACGTTAGTCTAATGAAAATATATTGTTTTTCTTCACCTCAATTCTCATATCGCCGACTTCGCAACCATATTACATTTCTATCTCCGCAGAAAGACATAATTGAACGGAATCTGAAATATTATAAAAATGCCACAAAGTCGTACAATCACCAGTAAGACTTATTCATTATGGCTGAAGAAAATTCAGGGCTTAAGAATTAAAAAGTAATATTTCATTTCTAAAATTTCTATTCTTAGGGAATTAAAGTAAATAAAATCGTTCTAAAATCAAAAAAAAAACATTCCGATCAAAGATAAAAGATATAATATATAGTTGAAACCAAAGATTTTAGAAGAACGAGATGTGCTATGCGCAGTTCGTACTGAGTGGAATTGTTTTGCCGAGTGTCGCCGGTTTTGTTCACCAATACTACTGCACACCTTCGCTTACGCTAAGGCATCGCTAAGGTATCCGCACTAATACATAGAACAGATTTCTGTGCGTACACGTCCCGATACCGTTCAAAGTACCCTAATTAGGTAGTACTCCGGCTACGGTCCGGCGGCCAACATAGCATATCTCGTTCTTCTAATATCTTTGGTTGAAACTATAGGATCATCCTATTTATTTTTTTTTATCAAACATACTTATTTTAAATGTCTGTGCGTTAGTCCTGCGTAAAATCTGATTCAATAAGTTCTGATTTAAGGACGGGTTGTTTCACAGAATTTGAACCGTTCGTCATATTTCAAAGTTAATTTTCGAGTTCTGTGAAATTTCTATTCAAGTTCTGTATTATTGTACAATTTCCAAATTGCTGCACAGCACTGACATGAAAATAAAAAAAAAGCTTTGAAGTTTGATGCATTGTTCAATTTCTGTGAAATAACCCGTCCTAAGTGTGAAGAATTCAGCCAATGGTGTGATTTTTCAAGTATCTACGTTAGTTTTAACTAAAATCATACACTGTGTAAGATGTATAATTTGTATATTCGGTACAGAGCATAATTAAATTACATACACATTATCATTTGATACCATGTGCTTTAATTCCATCCGAATACTAATAATGTATGATATACCTAATAATCATAAGACGGAATGGGAAGCAATTTCCTAATAATATTGAATCAAACAGAAACGCGGATATTGCGAAGTGAAGTATTTGCAAATCGGAAGGCAGGTTCGAATGATGTAATAATTATCTTCAACCTTTAGGGCTGGAGACTTCGAGAGGCGCACGTATTCCTTTTTAGTAGGCTTATATTGAAGTGTTCCATCGTATTATGACTAAGCCACTTTACCATTGAAACCGGATACAACACGATATGGGACTAAAACGAACGATTATCTGCACTCTTACCGATAGAAAGACAATAATTCTTCAAATATATAAAAACAACTTGTTAGCTTGTTTAATGTTCTTTAATAAGAGTTAATTTTTCCAAATTTTAATTTGACTTGCAATAGGGTAATAAGTACTTTTTGAATGCATATTTATAAAATTCACTTTTGTGTTCCGTAACGAATGAATCTCGGAAGTGGAAATTAACCCGGCTGAAACTGTGCAAAATAGACTCGCTCTCGTTGACAATGCATCCCATCAACTTTTGGTGGCATAAACGCATATAGAAATTAATGTCGGTCTTATCCAATCGGGATTTGACACAGATGTTGACGCGGTTGACTCCAGTCGCTGGGGAGGATGGTTCAATCCTCAATCAAACCAAAAACACTGTAATAAAGTACTGTACTATTAACATACTGATATTGTTGCTTTCCGTCATGATATTTAGTAGGAAAAGAACTCGTGTTCTCGATATATTCTGAATGATCAATGAGGAAAATGGCCTGCCATATTTTTTCTAACATGATCAGTTTTCTCAGCGTATGTATTTGTACATTTTATTTTTTAGATTTTAAAGAACCAATTCACTTTGGTGTTTTTTTATTTGTTTGTGTTTTACATATTTGTATAATGTTAAATTAGCAATTATTCAGATGTGATTTATTCTGAATCAGTCAACTTTTAACAAATATCAGTAGGTCCATCTTTATTCTATACCCGCATCAAGACATCGATAAAACTTCGTCGTAAATTAATAATAATGCATTTTAACCCCAAACTTTATTTACGCCCGGGGCGCATGGATTCCAAATTCCGCCACTGTTCTGCGAATTAAACGTAAACAGGGCTGTACCTTCATAAAGCTCAGTGGAACGACCTTAAGAAGCACACTTCAATTTATAGCCGCCCTAACACGGTGTCCACTCACTGAGCCACCGCCCAGAGCTCGGAGGGCGGCCCTGAGCGGGCGGGACGACTAATTCCACGGCCATAAAAATGTTAAGGTTACGACTTGAATTATACGAGTTTCCTCTAGAATTCTACTCTTTATTGTACATTATGATACTATTAATAATTAGACTTTCACCTTAGACGTATTTATATTCTAACTTGTTAGTATTTTATATTTATTACAGTAGGGGTGGTAGTTATCTCTCGCGGCGGTGGGTAGCCCTGAACAAAGCCCTGGTCTTATCTTTCACGGCGGTGGGTAGCCTTGGACAGAGCCCCGATGTTATCTTTCATGGCGGTGGGTAGCCCTGAACAAAGCCCTGGTCTTATCTTTCACGGTGGTGGGTAGCCTTGGACAAAGCCCTGATGTTATCTTTCACGGCGGTGGGAAGTCCTGGTTTTATCTTTCACGGCGGTGGGTAGCCTTGGACAGAGCCCTGGTGTTATCTTTCACGGCGGTGGGAAGTCCTGGTTTTATCTTTCACGGCGGTGGGTTGTTTGATTCCCAGGTGTATAGGCTTCCTCAAACAAATTTAAAATTTCCCCAGAAGTACAGAAGACATTAGAACTCCTTTCTGCAGCATTTTCAAGTATTTGCTATCACATGATTTTCTGATGTGTACTACTGGGTCCTCAATCCAATTCCAAGATTCGACGGTACACACCTGACACTAACAGAGAAGACAATTAATAGATCTAAAAAAACTAAGGTGCGCACAAAGCCACACTTTCGGGGCCATAGTTTTCAGCATTTTGGATATTGTTTGGATTCAATATCCTCGATTGGTTACAACAGCAATTAAATATCTGTTGCCGTTTGGAATGTTGTATTTTTGAGAATTTGGTTTTTCAGCGCTTGTGGAAATGAAATGAAAGGAAAAGTATATGAGGACTTAAGTACCTGTTTGTTCTTCTAATTTATAGCCGCGTTTTGACAGAATTATTTCTACAAACCAATTGCATCATTCTTAGTAGTAAAATTATTAAAACCAATGTATATGTTGATAACTATTTTTTAAAGTGTTACCTTTACTATGGAATTACATTATTCATGTTAATAAAGTACATTTACGTTTAAAAGACAATTTTATTTGGTGTGCCGTGAAAAAAATTCCATTCACCAGTGTGCCGTGAAATAAACAAGTGTGGCCAACACTGTGTTAAATGGTATTCCAAAAAATTTTACTACCATAAACTGAACTATATTCTAGTGGGGTGCTAACAGTTCTAGCTTTTCAAGTTATTGTTTAATCCAAAATTGGTTACAGTAATACTCTTATCATTAAAGTACGTATAATATACATATTTGGACATGAAAATATTTGTTTTTTTTTACTACTAAAAACATAACATTATTATCAATAGACCAGAACCACTGGTGCGGCAAATGCAAAACATAAGTATCTTTCTTAAACAAAACAGGAAAAATAAAAGAAAGTTGTTTTATTATCGCACGACATTTCAATTTTGGCAACCGCATCTGAATTTTCCATCCGATCCTATATGTGATCCATCTTCATAGATTTAAACGAATTCGGAGATTTGGTGTAAAAATCTTTAGCGGAACAGTTTAGTGGAAAAAATATAACCTTTGCGCTGTAAAACTGAGCGGAATCTTAAAATAGGTGACAAATCTACCCTCATGTGTGAATTCTTGGAGGGTGGGGGCGAGAAGGCAGATCGAATTTTTGCAATGATACATAAAGCACTAGGAGAACAATCCTAAAAAGATGTGAAAATCTTTCGGAAAGTAAATACTGTAGCCGAATATACGAGCTTAAATCCGTTCGCATCATCGGTCCGAGCTAGCCGGAAGAGAATTCTTAACCATTCCTTTCCTGATCGCCGGAGATTCAAAAGGTATCAGCTTTAATATTCGTATTCAATATCGAACTTTGATAATATTGTGTACATGTTATTTTTTAATAAAGCCTGTAAGTTACCACAACCAGAGTTCATTAACCATTATATTTGCACCTACATCATGAGTGGAAACAAAATGAATCCTTCATTGAAACTACTACTGTTCTAGAAACTCAGGTTTTGATTTGTAAAACATACATGGTTTTCAGTAAGATTTATCAGTTTTATTTCCATGTTTTTTTTGTGGGTACAAATGTTTTAATAGCAAAAAATAGATTGCTATCTAAAGATGTAACTAAAACAATTTTAGTGCTATTTTAGCTTTTCTCGCTGGCTACAGCGTAGCTTTTTGCCCTGCGTCACGTTCATGAAAACTACTTGTTTATTTTTAATGTATTATTATTATGAGAGACCATTTATTTTAGAATCACGAAATTTTTTTTGGAGATGTAGCGGTCCGCTTCCAGAATCTTACATGTGTCACCCAACCTCACCAAAATCTTATTTGTGACATCCAACCTTACCAGAATCTTATCTGTGATACCCAACCTCACCAAAATCTTATCTGTAACACCCAACCTCACCAGAATCTTACCTGTGATACCCAACCTCACCAATGTATGCGACGATAAATACTTACTTCAAATATTCGTACTTAGTGTGATGAATTGTAAATGAATAATATTAAATAAATATTACCATGAAATAGTAAATATAATATTTGAAATTTTATTGCTACATTACAAAGTATGCTTCATATGAACAAGTAAAATATTTTATTTCATCAATCTTCCCGAAGAAATACTGTTTGCGGTGAAATAGGTTTTAGTCATATTTTCTATATTAATGATCTCTGAGAAAGTCTAACGTTAAAACCAATACTTCAGTAATATTAATCAAACTCGTCTGATGTATTCCCAGTACCAATAAAATTCAACACTTTAGCTGCATACTCACACTTGTCGGTTTTAATTCAGTTCTATTTATTTGTATATACACAACGTACACTCATGTACAGTGTTGGGCGGTATTTGGCAAGGCGGACAGCAGTTTGTTCGTGGGGCGGCAGTTAGTTCGTGGAACGACTGGACTTATGGCCGCCCTGGGGCTCGGCACGGTCCACTCCCGCCCCAGAGACTCTGCTCCGGACAAGGGTCCTGGCGCGTTCCCTGTTCACTGTTCACATTGACAATGACATCAACGGCTTAATAAAACAAGACGCATCTACAGTGTTTGAAAAGGGCATATTAAGTATTTACATTGGTCAGGAGAGAGGTTGGACGTGTCGTTTTTTTATTTCTATCACTACGGAGAAATGAGTAAATCTAAATGATGTTTTTCTTCTTTCGCATGGTAGGGAAGAAAAGGGGAACATTTAGGTCGGTGAGCCAGTGCAGGGCCTCCGGCGTCACCCTGTGGACCTTTTTAATCCTTTCAGGAAGTGAATGCAGCGGGCATTCGTTGACCACATATTCGGTGGTCTGCACCGCATCGCATGCACACTAAGGTGGAGCGGTCTAGTATGGAGAATTTTTTTTTTCGTAATATAGAATTCGGCATACGCGGGATTGGTGCTCCGTTATGTACTTATCTTAAATAAAAAAATATAAAAAATATTTATTTATAATTACGACATCGCCACCACTTTGAATTTTTGATAAAAACACTGAAAACACCAATAATGTTCTCCCGATTCTTAGAAATGCTTATAATTATGTAAAAAAAATTGAGTGTTTATTTATTACCTATTTTTTTTTTTTTTTTTTTTTTTTTTTTTTTTTTTTTTTTCTTTTTTCATGAAATATTAATGTGTACAGTTTTTACATGCTTTTCGACTACCACACTAGACACATGCCCGTATTATGGTAGTCGAAATTTATATACATAGGTTTATATAATTATATAAATGTAATATTTGATAACTTGTTAATCTAAGTATTTTTTTCTTACATGCAATGTATGTGTATAATAGGTAACATTTTTACTGGTTCCCAGTTCAGTAGATTGCTCAAGTGTACATCAACCGTATTTTAAACTGTTGATATTAATGAGATAAAATGAACACAATCAGCAAATAAATAGGTTACTTTACTTGTTAAAATAATGAAAATAAAGTAGAAATTATGAAAATTAACTTGTTGAAATAATGAAAATAAAGATTAATTAATTAATTATTAAACTTTTTTCTTTACAGAATTGAATGAAATACAAAAATGACTAATAAAGAAAATGAGCTTAATTTAATGATGGCAGGCATTCCTTGAAAAAGTTCCTTCCCTTTATAAATAACCAATTTTGAACAATTATGACATACAAATTGTGAGTTTTTGATTTTCTGATATCAATACTCAGCGAGTTGAATATTTTGGGAGCAATATAAGAAAACTGCCGCTGGGCGAAAGCTGTTTTCGTTTGGGGAATTTTACATTTTAGGTGTGACGAGTAACGGGTGTTAATTTTTTGTTGTGTTTTATTCACCAAGTCATTTTTCCGTATGTATATGAGAATGGTCTTAACATATAATTGTCGAATATCTAATATTCTGAGTTTTCTAAAAAGTGGTTCTGATGGGTTTGTTGGCTTACATTTGAATATTATCCTTAGTAACAGTTTTTGAATTAAAACCATGGGATGAAGAATCGTTTTTGCACAACCTCCCCATCCTACTATACCATATGTAGTAATTGATTGAAAAAGTGCAAAGTATACACATCTTAGTGTTTGTAGGTTAAGGATAGATCTGAGAGAGTAGAAAATGTAGCATAATTTGCGAAGCCTTTTTGTTGTAGAATTTATATGGGCCTCCCATCGCAGTTGATTGTCTATAATGACCCCCAAGTACTTAATTTCGTTTGATATTATAAGGTTATCGCATGAACAATTTTTGTGAGGTGATGTAGCCATGTTGAAGTTCTGTGAACATGAATGTATGGTAAGTTTATGATAGTTTTGAGGGAGATTATGTTTGCGTATGGAAAAAAGTAAGTATTTAGTTTTCTCAATATTTAGAGTGAGGAGGTTGGAATCTAACCAGTGTTTTATTTCATTTATACCATGATTTGCTTTTTCAAATGCTGAATTCAAATTTTCATCTGCAAATATGATAACCGTATCATCGGCAAAAGATATTATAGTACCACCAGTATCCAAATTGCATAACGAGTTAATGTATATTAGAAACAGAAGTGGGCCCAACACACTGCCTTGGGGCACGCCATATGTGATTGGCAAACTTGTGCTTCTATACTCTTTAGCGGAGTTAATAATAGTTGACTGGGACCTATTTGTTAGATAGCTCTCAAACCATTTAAGAGGAACACCTTTTATTCCTATCTGTGAGAGTTTTTTCAAAAGTATGCGGTGAGATACAGTGTCAAAGGCTTTAGCCAGATCCAAGAATACAGCGAGGGGCTTGCGACTTTTATCGAGGTTATCAGAAATTAGTTTAGTAAAAGCTGCAATTGCATCTGATGCACTAAGATCTTTGCGGAAGCCGTATTGGTTTTTTGACAGGATTTTATTTTCTTCGAGAAACTTGTAGAGCCTTTGTTTTACTGTTTTTTCGATTATTTTAGAGATTGGACTCAGTAGAGATATTGGTCTATAGTTATTGACGATTGATCTGTCCCCTGATTTAAAGATAGGAATAATTGTTGAATGTTTTAGAGTGTTTGGGAAAAGGCCAGTTCGAAAACTTAGATTTGTGATGTATACAAGGGGCTTAGCAATGATTGGTTTAAGGTGTTTAATTAGTTTAGTGGATATATTGTCAACTCCCGTGGAGTGTGTATTTTTGAGTGAATTGATGATTTCAGTGATTTCTTGTTCTGTTGTTAGTGTGAGAATGAAAGGGTCATAACTCAGATTATCGAGAAAGATAGTATTTGCAAGATTATTTTCAGACTTGCTATTTCTTTTTAAAATATTATTTGCTAGATCCGATCCGATTGTAGAGAAGAATTGGTTGAAGTGATTTGCGATTGTTTCTGAATTTTCAGTTGCATTTAGTGTTTTATTTGTGATGGTTATTTTATTTATGGGTGTGGTAATTTTGTCGGTGTAGCATATTTCTTTGACAATGTTCCAGATTTTTTTATTATCATTCGCAGCTTCCTCTAGCTGTTTCCTATAATAATCTTCTCTGGCCGTACAGGTTATTTTTTTACAGGCATTTCTGTATCTTTTATAGAATAAGAGAGATTCGTAATCAGTGGGGTTATTTTTACAATATTTATGAAGTTTATCACGTTTGCGGATACAGTGTAAGATACCAGTAGTTATCCAAGGTTTTAGTTTAATTGTACGACTACTTTGATTGTTGTGTGTGTGGGATGTGGCATTTTTCAGATGCTTATGTAGGATGTTGATGAGAGATTCACACGCTAAGTTTGGATCGCTAATTTTGTAGAAATTTGACCAGTTTTCATTGGAAACCAGTTTGAAGAGAGTGTCATAAGAAATTTTCTTTAGTTGTATAGTGGATGCTGGTAATTTTTGAATTTTATGAGAAATGGAGGTGATAGTAGCGTAGTGATCTGTCACAGTGCACTGATATATGAGAGATTTGATATTTAGCTTACATTTGACAAAGACGTGGTCTATGCAACTGGCGGATAACTCTGAGACACGAGTAGGGGCTGTAATAGCTGGGATAAATCCTTGAAGAGTTAATAAATTTATGTAGTCGTTTGCTTGGGGATGCATTGTATTTATAATATTAATATTTAGGTCACCAATAATTAGAACATTTTCATGATTTCTAATACATGCCAGAAACTGATTAAGCGAGTTTAAAAATGGTGTTATATTGGAAGTGCTCGGTGATCGGTATATAGTTAGAACAGTAACGCTATTTTCTATTTCAAGTTTAAGACAATTTGAGTGAGTTATTGTGATTTCCTTTATAGAGTATTGTATATGATTTTTTATGTATATAATAACGCCATCATTTTGTAATTGGTTATTCTGAGTACTGTATTGGTTATAGTTTTTTATGTTTTTAGGAATATAGTTATCTCTGATCCAGCATTCGCTCAGAATAATCAAGTCAAAGTCTGAGTCAAGTTCTGTAAGTAGTATCATTAGTTCGTTGAAATTTTTGTTCATGCTTCTGATATTCATGGAAAATATTTTTAGGTTGGATTTATTTAGGGTTTTTTGAACTTCTACAGAACTACTTGTTTCGATACATGGAATCTGCGACAAATTGTCTAAAATATTATTTATATTATCTTCCATTTTTTAAATTGGTGTAGGGTGTTGGTAGCTAAACTTTGGATGAAGACTAGAAGCTGAATAAAACTTGGCGAGCAATTTAGAAAACAAGTTGTATGTAGAGTTTTTACTGTTGGCAATGTTAGAAAATAATGTTGATGTTTCAAAGCAATAGAAATAGGAATAGTATCTTTTACCGGATTCTTGATTCTGACACTAGTACAATATATGTGATACCTCAAAACAAGTACAATAAAAAAATAATAATACGATACAATAAAAGTTTTACACATGATAATTTTAGAACTATAGTTGTGATGAATTTGGTGAGAGTAGTGCCAGTGTCTCCGCATTTGAAACAAGAATTGCAGGTGTTCCGATATCTCTACGTACGTAGATCTGCTCTGATTTGATCCATGAATACTTAAAAAAATTTTCCTTTGTAGCTTTGCGGGCCAGGTACCACAAGTGGTTAGCACGAAATGTCAGGTGTTCCGCAACGTAGACTGGTGAGCTTGGTCCGGCAATCCCTAAGTTCAGAGTGTTGAGCTTCTCCTCGGGACTGGTTGCTTGTTTGTGGAAGGCTTTTATATCCGATAGTAATTGTTCTCGATCGCGATTCGAGGTCAGTTTAAAAACAATAGGTCCATTTTTGTGTTTTTGTGTCCTGTAGGACGCTTCAATGTTTGAAGTATTTACTTTTGATTGAATGGTTTGGCATATATTGTGGAATATATTTTTCAAACTTTCTCCCTTTATTTCGGGTATTCCCCTTACCTCTATATTTTTGGCTCTTGCCGACCTTTCGATATTTTCAAGCTGGCCTTCTAGTAGGTCAATTCGGGATTCTAAAGAGGAATTTTGTTTTGTTAACACCATATTTTTATCTTCTAACTCCCGCACGCGGAGGAGAATATCTTCATACTGCTTGCTCATGAAGGTTATTGTATCCAGTATTTTATTATTTTGTAAGATGATTGCATTTTGACTTTTCAGGATTTCGCTGTTCTCCGATCCAATGGGTTTATCACAACTGATATCGTAAACCGGTGACTGCGCCTGGGAATAAGTGCCAACCGCTACGGTTGCGCACTTCTTGCATTTAATTTGAGTGCGCCGTTCCATTGTCAGTCGTCGATAAGCGGTTTCTGTGATTCCACCGCAGAGAAGATGGTATGCTCCTTTACATACTAGGCATACAAATGTAGTTCCCGTCGATTCGGGACATGCTAAGCAGTTAGGCATAGTTAGAAGATTTTTAATATTTTTAATTTATTCAATTTTCGATGGATTCTCTGGGCCTTGAACGCGCCCCGCAACTTAACAGTCGTGCGTTAGAGATTAAATAAAATAAAAATAAAATATAAAATTTCTAGTTGGTTTGGTTGGGGCTCGAACGTACGCCGTTGATATAACTTTCAGCGTGACCGATTTATCCACTGAACCACTTCCGAGTTATGAGTAGGCGAGATAATAGATCTTCATATATTGTAATTCAGCTTGAGAGATGACAGTGCTGTTTTTGCTAAATCTTTCACTTTCAATATTTGATAGTTTTACTTTTATATAAATAGAATTGGATTTAAAACTGGGTGATTTAACACTGTTACACTTAGCAAAAAACAAAATTGAGCACTTTTGATGTAGTTTGAACGTAATCTTGAAAACAATTAATTTTGACAGTTCCGTATTATTTAAATTCGTACACTTTTAGTGGAATGCAATGCAGAATTTAACTTATTAATCACGTAGATTGTGGATTTTTAAAGTCTTTATCGTTTGATCACTTAAATATATAGGTTTGATTACTTTTTACTGCAATTTTTATAAATTTAATAGAGCTCAGCAGTTGTTGACAATAGCGTGCACTTGTTATGTAGGTAAAATAATAATTACATTATTATTTTACAATATAATTATAAAGCAGGACTATAGGAACAGTTAAACAGTTAAACTATGGGTACTTGTAATTGTGCGCTGCAGTAGGATAAATCAACTAATTTTCGAAGTTTGTGTTTATATCGACTGTTCTTTGAAAGTTGAACATTATGGCAATGTTAAGAAGTGAACTAACTTGTCTTGTATTCGGTTCTGGAAGTGATTTACCTTTGAATGTTTTGCCTACTTGTGAAGATGTATTACGATGTGTTTTGTGGGTGCACCATTCTAAAAAAGAACAATTTAAAGATACATATGAAGAAATTTCCGTGAAGTTAGAGGATATCTGGAATAGAACGTCAATTCCCATTATTGACCACAGGAGCATTACGAGACGAATTCGTACGTATTTATATTAAGTACTATAGTTTAGTAAATAAGTCGTCCAAAAGCAGAAAAAAATTTACGGCTAATCTTCAAAAACTTTAACATTTCAAAGAAAAAACCCCGTTTCTTTTTGATATAGCGACATGCAGATGCACATCTTTTGACTTATGTTCGTGTGAAAAGAAGCGAAAAATTCCCATCAAAGAACGAAAATTCCTACTGGATCAGCGAACGGATCGAAAAATGATGATAGGAGGTCTGGACCGAGATGCTACAAAAAAAAACATGAATTTATTGACAAGAAAACGTCATCATGATGAGTTTGAGTGCAAAAACAAATTAACTGACGCTATTCCTTCTTGTAGTTTAAACTTTAGACTCTCAAAAAATGTGCTTCGTCTTCAATTCCTCAAGAAATAATGCAAAGTGAAGCACAACCAAATAATTTTCACCATGAGGTGAAAGACTTCCCTGTTGTGGCCAGAACATTAGACAGATATTGTATTTCAGATCGAGACGGAGCTGCAATTGTTTCCGCTGTATTACAAGATGTTGGCTTAATTTCACAGAACGATACATCTCGCGTTATGTAAGGAGTAAAATTCGTCGAGCTCGAATGAAGAAAAAAACTGCCCTTACTATTAAGCCGTTAGTAATCGATTCCAATCAATTTGGTTCATACTTCGACGAACGAAGGACAAAACTTTAAGCATAACCGGCGAAAAATAATAACTGAAGAACACGTTAGTTTAGTAAAATAATAGGTAGCGAGTACATGGGACACATTTCATTAAAAACCGGAAAATCTGAAGCAATAAGTAATGGAATTATTTCATTACTGTCTTCGAAAGATATTGCTTTGGAAAAAACTGTTGCAATTGGATGCGACGGAACTGAAGTTAATACGGGGTACAAATGAGGTGTTATTCGGCGCATTGAATCACATCTCAAACGGCCCTTACAGTGGATTGTCTGTCAATTACATGCAAACGAACTAATTTTGCGACATCTCTTTGAGAACATCGATGGAACCACGACAGGACCGCAAAATTTCACTGGAATTATTGGTAAATCTTTAAATAAGTGTGAAAAACTTCCTGTCGTGAAATTTAAAATCATTCAATGTTCATTACCAAGTATGACAAATATACAGGATTTAAGTACAGATCAGCTGTATCTACTGAAAATGTGTAAAACTATTGACTCCGGATTCTGCATTGAAAATTTACCAAAAACAAATCCCCGTAAAATTGTACCTACAATCCAGGTGGCTCACTACAGCGAATCGGATTCTTCGGCTTTACATTTCTACCCTAAAACTATAAAACAATATGGTAACTTTAACGACATTTGTATTAACAGTTTACGCACCTATGTGGTTCAACATTAAGACCAAACCATTATGTATTTCCGGTGCAAGGCATTTACACGAAACAATAGTGCTTTCACGGTATTTGCCCAGTGATTTAAAAGATATTATTGATCCAGTAATCATTACGAAAATATATTGTTAGCCATGTTAAACGACAACCGAAAATACGTAAGAGTGTTGGCGTTGAGAAGAATATTGAAAGCTCGGCAAATGAAAATGCAATCAGACTTTATTCGTACCTTCAAAGTGCCTGTTTTTGATTTTTCAGCAGATGATTATATTGATGTTATAAAGTGGGAAAATATAACCGAGCCACCACTAACCAAATTTGTAAGCGACGAGACAATTTTACAAGCCATTACCGATCACACGATAATTGAGGATGTCATACTACCAATGATAAAGAATTTTCCTTGCATTTTCCTTGAATTTTCCTCAAGCTACAGAGAGATGTGTGAAAATTGTAACAGAAGCTTTAGCCGTTGTTTGTGGACCCTTGAGGCGAGATGGATTAATAAAATCAAGGTTAGAGTCAGGACACCTTATGCCTATTTTTAACACCAAAATGCAGTACAGTTCATAGTAACTTTTGTAATTTTCAAGCTTTTCAACGCGGTAAATAATATATGTACATTTTTTATTTCCAATATTTGTTCCATTCTAACAATCTACGAATGTATTATCTGTAAAATAAATGGTAAAATACAAATTTTATGTGTGTTTTATTTCGCGTATATGAGCTTTAAATACTTAGGTAAAATCGTGAAAATGATAAAATATAAAGCTTTGGCGATGTCCAGGTATTGTGAATATATTTTTTTTATTATTATTGTTGTAATCGTTAATATATGGAGCATCTTTCCCAACTATGCCGATTTCGAAATTCTCAAAAAAAAAATTTCACTCCACCTTAATGCACACATCGCCGACTCTTTAAAGCAACACAAGACTCTAATAACGGGGTTTTCTTGGCTCTCATATTTTTTTTTGTGATGAACGTATTACTAAAATCCAGATGGGTTTTCGGGACTCCAATCGGTGTGCAGGGTGAGAGACGATGTCTTCGTGAAAAGGGATTGCGCTTTTTTGCAGCGCCTTCTTGTATTTGTTTAGTGTTGCAATCTCCCGCTTGCTATTTGGCGGGGTAATATTTTCAATTACGGACTGTCAAAGAAGAGGTGTAGATTTCAAAATTCCGTTGATGGTTCATGGCAATGGATGCCGTTCTTAGGGAGTTGGCGTCGCATCCTCAGCTAGTTCCAGCTGGCTTATAGACTAAGTTGAGCCTTGTCCTAGTTTTTTTGCTCATCAAATCTCTAAAATAAAGTAGAAATCTTTCATAAGAAATGAAGTCTTGTAAAAACAATATTCGGCGCGCGGCCCGGCGTGATGCACGGACCTACGGTCGACTTTGCCCTGGCAGGCCTGGAAAGTCGATCTTTCTGTGCGGTCAATTTTAATTATTTCTGGAACGTGTGACTAAAATTTAAAATTTTCTAGAGGGATCCCTCGCAAAGTTACTAATTCATCGTCTAGCAAAATAAAATTTGGTGCTTACTGTTAATTTTATAATTGAAAAACTTTTAATAAAATTATCTGAAAGTTTTAAATAAAATAATTTAATGGTAAGGTCTTGTTTTTATTAATCTTAAATACAAATAACTTACATCCGTAGAGATCTATCTAGAAATATGAGATTTTAGTATTACGTTCATCAGAAATACGCCCCCATTACAGAGTATTATGTCGCCTTGATGTGGAGTAATCTTTAACTTCTCAATACTTGATTCGAAGTAGGTATTTGAAACCGAACTAATAAATTGAGTTCTATTTTTTTAAATGTGTAAAATGCTAATCATTTAATAAATGTTACGCAAAAAAATATTACAAAATTAGTCAAAGTTGGAATACAGCATCCAAGTATTGCTGTGAGACGAAGCTTATTAACCTTCCAGCGGGCGCGTTGAGAAATTTCCCTTGAGCGGGCGCTTGTCGTAAATTTTACGCCATCAAGTTTTCTCCATGTAAGTGGTGTTTTCTTTATACAAATGTTAGGGAATTTTTTTAACGATATGAAGAATGATAATAGGCAGTACTTAAAAAAAATAAAATTTGACTTTCTTAAAAAAAACGAAGCAACAGTCTAAACATTTTAATATTTCAAAACAAAATTTGTTTTCGACCTATTTAGTCAGGATCAATATTCCCATCCTTACAATTGTTACAAACCACCTCAACTGATGAATGGTTCTTGCATGTAAAGGACTGGCAACGGCAACACTTCATTGATGCTGACGATCTTTTCTTATCCAGTGCACATAACCGACAAACACCGAGTTTTGGAAAGCTTATGTTTTCTTCTTCTGTCATCGGTTCAATTGCCCTACCGTAACTCACTTTGAGAAAAACATTTATATCTTGCGGTAAATGTTTGACATTTGATTTGACTGTAGCATAGCTCGAAGTTCGATGCTTACAACTAAGTGGAAAGAGTGGGGGAAGCGATAAGGCGCGTCTGTCGTAAATTTTACGACAGCGCGCCCGCTGGAAGGTTAATAATCAAAATATAAATAAAAATTGGAGAGAAAACTTTTAATATTCAGAATGCAAAAAAGCTTTAAGAAACCCATTAGTTTCAAAGCTTTCAACACATGAAATCACCGAACCTAGATATTAGACTCGAAAAGGTTAAAAGTGGAAAAGGTTGTAAAATAATCGCAATTTTCGAAGAATATAAATGAAAACTTGTTTTATAGTGCAATGATCGGAAAAAAACTATTATGACGTGAACAATTTACACGTTTAGAAGTAAAGCAGGTTAGCATTCCTCTTGAATTTCTCTAAGACACCGTTTCAGCGCTATTGAGGTGATTTTTCACGAAAACGGCACTCTATAAATCAGCCAAATATTATTATTACTATCGTTGCAGTATTCGGTAGTCGTAATGGATACATACAAGCCTAACTAAATGTTCTTATCTACAATTGTACCACAACCATCCCACGTTAGGGCGTGCAAAAGGTCTTAAAGAGATCACCTTGTGCACCCTTTGCGTGAGCCCATACATAAATTTCACGATTGTACGTACGGGTATGCGTAAAAAAGAAATTTTTGATCCTTTTTTAAGGCTTTGAATACCGTGTAAGAGTCCCGAAAAAAACTTGCGGTCCGTTTGATAGATTCCCCTATCTTGCAATCTTTAGAGCACAAGCTTTAGGTCTGCTGTCCTTGTTCTACCGGTATTACAATGGACGATGCTCCGACTAACTAGCGTCATTGAAGCCTTAGGAACCGGTGTAAAGTTGGGAAATACGCCAAATGCGCTCCCAACATATGTACATGGTTCACCCTCATCACACGAGAACGGGTCGCTTCGACTACTGAGAGTGTCATGGCCTCCCGTGTTAATGTAAAAAATGGCGATATTGAAAGCATTTAATAATCTGGAACGTTCTGTTTCTGTGACATATTACGAATTTTAACTAACAACATTGCAGTTTAATAAACAAATTGAATGGTTATTAATTAGAGTCGAAATAATAAACATTACAAGGAGACAAGATGGTAAGTACCCACTGCACATTCCACAACTTATAGAGTTGAAGACAAAGATTCAAGATACTATTCAACGTCACTAAGTATTACACCATCCGATTAAAATTAATAAAAACAAGACGTCAAAATAACACTCGTATAACACAATACTCAAATAAAGCGCTTATTGTTACGTACTTTTTGGAGGTATCATTAATATCATTTCTTTTGTAATACCTGGGGTAATCAATGAAACGTTGTCTATTGATATTGAGTCATATCATATTTAAACACATATCGCCAACAATGTTATATATTAGGATCAAAGGCGAAAATTTACTGACAAAGGAAAATACTTTCAGATGTGCTGTCAAAACATCAAAGTTGTGTGATATGGGTTTGATAGTTATATTGATATTGTCGAGAAGGGTGGTATTTATTGGGTTTCCTGGCTAAGCAGAAATTACGTTCAAAGGGTGGGTTTTTATTTGTTCATCCCACTAGATTATTTATAGAATAGCCATAGAATGAATTCGCTCAAATATTGAGTACATGAAAAACTATATATTCGTATAATATATCGTATCGTACTTACTGTGGTTATATAGTTTCTTCTATTTATCTACATAAATAAACATGTTCGTTTGTTCAAAACCGTAATTTCTGAAAGTTCTTCACCGATTGCTTTGAAATTTTGACAAAACGTTGCATTCGAATACGCGTTTGTTTATATATTACATTATATTAATTAATATTACAAAATATCTTGAACTACACGGAAAAGACTTACTGATATTTAATAATGTTAATTCATTAACAATGTAGTCAAATTATTCGATTTGTAATTAAAAATGGGACTGCAGGCCTACAACGAATGTATTCCTAACAGTGAAAAGCGAATGTTTTATGAGAACGGCGAAACACGTGTTCATACAAATACTGATATTGATATTGACATCATACTGACTTTATCACGTTCCTTCATAATATCTATTATGAAAAGAACACGTGCTCTCGATATATTTTGAATGACTAATATTTTTTTCCGGAAGCTGGCATGTTGTCACTTTTTTAACATCACTTTTCTCCGTGATTCAAAACTCAAGTGGAATTACCATTACCCCCATAACCGGTGTTTTATATGGACTTCGTGGGTTACTTCCTACCTCTCTATTAAGATCAATCTACCGCGTTATGATCCATTCACATGAATCTGGGGTCAAAACCCAAAGGCAAACTACAAAAAACGAATGATCCAAGTCATTGGATCAGATGAAGTCTTGTTTGGTAAGGAAAAATATGTGTATTAATATGGTTTGAAGGGCGCTATGTGAAGCAAACATAGGTGAAAACCAGAGGGAAAACTACAATGATTTTGTTTACATGGGTTTGATTTTAATGTGACGAGTTATGGAAGAGAAGGTATCATGATCGTAAAATCGCTGATGACGCTTCCCGCAGCATCGAGTGAGCAGCGCACGGAGAAAAATGAGTTTTGCTGATTTATTATAATACGATTAAAAACGGGATTGCAGGCCATTTCCTAGTAAACTTTTAGTATATTCCTAATATATCGGAACACCTAATTGTCTTTGTCCTGGTAATATACAATGTCGAAATGCAAAAATATTAGAATTTTTATCACCACTTGTTCCGAGTTCCGACATCGCGATAACACATTCGTGTTTTACTGAAAGTTTACTGGGAAACCTATCAATTCATTCATCAAAGGCATGCACTCGCGTTATTAACCGGATTACGATTAATTTGAAGAGATTAATAATAAATTAGCATTACTAATTTTTCTCCATGTTTGCAGACAGAAATCACCAAATTGTTAATTGTTACCAAATGAATTACTCCAAAATGTAACACTGGGTAAAAGACCCCATATACAAATAATTAAACACTTCATTGTGAAAGTTTTAAGGTAAAAGGTTACACATACACTGTTATACATACCATATTATATATGTAATAATTTGATATGTTCCATTACTGTAGTTTCTTGTGCCAAGTCAATTTTCTATATCTACATAAACAAATTATTATTTTTCGAAACCAAAAGCATGGGAATTCCGGCAAAAAAAAATCGGCAATAAAATGGTATTATGTAATATATTATTAGTATGAGGCAATAAAGGGGAAAGAGGTGAATATATTCAGTGTCCACAGAAATATAAATTATTGTCTAACAAAGCTATTGAATTGAACCCCTATTCGATTTGCCCACTTGCCCAGTGTCTGAAAAGCTAATAAAAAGTCTAAAGTGAATTTGAAAAGCTATTTTCCCGAAACAACGAATAGAGAAGACGTGCGTCGTTTTATTTTTTTATCACCTCCATTCGCACCAATCATCAGAAAGGGAAACTTCCACGGCTCAAATTGAGTTTTTGCTGCCATTTCGAACCGAGCGTTTCTTCGGATATTACTCTTCTTACGTTTATTTTCCAAGAATTGTTTGCGAAACGAAAATTGGAAAAGGACAACAATTTAATATATTCCAATTAAGATTATGAACAAGAGATAACTTTTATTATGACGTGGATTACAAAACATTTTCGAGAAATGTATAATTATTGTTATTTCTGTCCTTGAAAAACATATTGTAAAATTTGTAGGTACATTATTTAATATGTTATAAGTATTTTTATGAATACTTATAACGGTTAGTCGATTTTAACAACAGAGGAATTGTTATTACGTTACTCACATTTACATATTTTTGTACATATAGGTACAACGAAAAAATAAGACAAGTTTTATTTAAATAAACGTCAAGAATTCCAATAAAGTTGATTCTATCTTTAAGATTACTTCATCTTGAAATTGTAATATTCTTGGGGAAAAAAAATATTTTTGCGAAGGAATTAAAAATTATTGATTTACAGTGGGTTGCCATATTAATAGGGACACCTATGGAAAATGTGTTTTTCACACTTTAGGTTCATAAAACACAGATGTTTATGATTTTAGGTGTGGTTATTATTATTTATTAACAAGGACATTGAATTTTGAAAAATAAAACACTGTATTTGTCCTTAATCTGCGATTATTTTATTTTTTTTATTATTTTTAAACATTATCGAACAAAAAGTTAATATTTCGTAATTTCGCATTTAGCCGCAATAACAGCTTGTACACGCCGTGGTATACTCTCAATTCACAATTTTTCAGTAATCTTTAGGTCAGGAGAATGATGCCACACCCGGATGAGGGTTTCGACGAGCTGCTGCTTTGTTGTGATCACCTCCTTGGCAATCTCCCTCTGGGTGAGCTCCTACAGGTTTTTATTAGGGATCATGTTAGGGAAAGTCCCCGGCCAAGGTAAAACCTGCACATTTTTTTCAGCCAGGAATGCAGTGACAGTCCTGGCTTTATGACAGGGTGCGGAGTTGTGCATAAAGACGTATTCCTGGCCACCAGGGAACCATTCTCCGACTTGAGGTAGTAATCGATTTTCCATTATTTGCCTGTACTGATCCTGCCTCATAGTCCCTTGCACGATGTGGAGGCGCCCCATCCCTTTGGAAGAGATGACTGACCACATCATGATACTGGTAGGGTGTTTGATAGTCTCTACAAGGCAGTCCGCATGAAATTTCTCTCCTGGGCGTCGTCGGACGAACGATGATTAATCCAACAAAATTTGGAATATGGTCTCGTCAGAGAAGCACACCTTAAAAACGGGCCATAATCAAACTAATGGAATTTTTTGAAAGCTTGAAAACCACAAAAATGTTAATTACTATATTCCAGTTCTTTATAGTCATATTTTGGTGCGCGTTGGCCCATTCCAGTAGTTTTTTCCTCATATCTACTGTGAGGCGAGGTTTTTTAGCTGGCCGATGACCAATGAGGTTCTCCTCAGCCAATATCCTCTGGACTCTCCTTTGGGAGACTTCGATATCTTCTCCGTTGATCATCAAGGTCAGATGAGCCACACTCTTTTTGCAGTTTTGGAGACAGACGTCTTTGATTTTGCGGCCAGTAAGAGGTGTAGTGATTCGTTTTCTGCCACATTTCCCAATGTGATTCAATTCAATGGGCAGGTTTTGATTGATTTTCTAATTTATCCTGTTAACCACAGACTTTAAAATACCTGTAATGGCTGCTATTTCCCTTTGGAAATGTTGAGTGTTTAACAATAGTGTCTTCACTTCCGGAAATTTTCTTGGGGACGTGTCTGAAGACCTAGCCATACTGAAAAAACAGAACATTGGACTCAATATGGAAAAACTAATCACTGAAATAAGATATGAAAAAAAAAAATTACAGAAATTAATAGATAATTAATAATTACTTACATTTTTGTACAGCTAAACTTTTAAAATGCGTAAATATAATTAAAATGTATATTTACTTATCGGAACTTCAATCCCGCATTTTCCCAAAAATGCTGGCCACATACAAAAAACCTTAAATTTTCGAGGGATGTGGCACTTTGCGAGTGTTGCCACTTCTTAAAAGTGTCAGTGGTGATACCAGCAACAAAAATAACAAAGGAATGGCCATCATATCCAAGTTATTTAGAAGTAGAGACAACGTAAACATAAAAATCAGGAAATATTGGAACTGTCCCTATTAATATGGCAACCCACTGTACTTACATATATTGTCATACTTACTACAAATTCAACAACAAAGAACGGCGCCCACATACAATTATGTCATGAAAAAATCCTTGTCTAAATGTGCTTACACTTGTGGAAGTTAAATCCTGTTACGAGCTCAAAATGTGTATTGAATTTAAATTCAAGTTCGTAGACAATAACGTATAAAGTATACCGCTATACTGAGTCAAATAAATGAAATAAATGTCAAAATATTAAAATTTTATTCATTAATAAAGAGAGAGAGAGAATTGGAATGTTAAGAAAAGCATTTAATTACGTTTTGACAGTTTCAATTCAACAGCTTTGATCATCGTTAAGACTTAAAGCGGTTGACCCGAGTTTAAATATTATCATTTCGATAAACGAAGGAACTGTCACTACTTAATACAGACGCTCCACAAAACAAGCCGGGCTTTGACAAAACAGACCATGATTCGAATTCAAGGAATCTCAGCAAAGCGTTATGAGGTCTGAAGTGGAAAACGCTTTGATAACGTTCTCAAGTAGTATTGGAGTCCATCTCAAGTAGATAAAGATGGAGTAGATCAATCAAGTAAAAAATACTAATCTAAGATGAGAAGTTCGAAATAAGGTGAAGCTATTACTAAAGCTTTTGATACACGGTGTCTTTATTTTACTGCCATATTTCTCATCTGATTTGCGACTGATCCTTTATATGAACCGATTCAGCTGGATCCACTCAATCAATTTCATGCCTCTGTGAACACACTCAGATCGATCGGCCGTCTATGGCAAAACGTCAGAACCAAAGCGGATTATTTGATATGTCAAAAGTTCCCTTTGATTTATTATTGTACAGCGTACACTCATCAAGTTAATTCTGTGTACATCTCACAATGGCAGATTGTGGAAAAAGCAATTTCCATTATTTGCCAAAATAATAAGTCCGTAATTTAATTTGTTAATTACATCGCTAACCGAAACACCTGCTCCAAATGAAAAGTTTCCGTACCTTAAAGCTTAGTGATTCATTTTGATGCTTGGGGTTGTATAGTAAATAAAGGCAGATACTCATATACCTATTTAATTAATTATAGTAGGCTAGCAGATGGCTACCTATCTATACAATATTATTAAATTGTAAGACAAAAAAACTTTACGTACCATCTACTTTATTGGACGAGTACAAAAATAGGTACGTATTTTAAGTATTAATATTGAAGATGGAAAAATGTCAATGATTTGATGTGAAAACAAATCGAAACCGATTAAAATCATGCTAAATACACTATTCAAGACGATTTTTAAATTTGCCAAACTAATTTAGCACATTGACAGGGCTTAGGCATTTTTCGATGTGCATTTTGCATCAATCGTAAGCAACCTCATTTTCAGGATATGTCTTTTGTATTTTAAGGGAATTTTGTATTTAATCTTATTTCATAAAAAATAATTGAGCTGTATATAACATACTCGTGAAAGATACTCTCATCATCGCCCTGGTATAAGACTACCATTTAGAATAGAAACGTTGCTTGAAATGGCTTTGACCATGTTTGGTGACCAGATCTGAATAGTCAGGTACTTTCCCCACCTTCCTCTTCCCCAAGTCCTTCGCCAACCCATTACCTTCAGCCTTACAACATACCTCAATTGGGGATGCCATATTCTAGCCTTATCCAGACGGTTGGGAGCAGCTGGGACTTGTGCTCTTTCACATAAAAAATACTAATATTGAACAAAAATCTTCATAACTGTGAAGTAATTTTTTTCAAAAATTACATGTCTATTTTTATTTTATTTGGTTTGATGCCCAGCCACGCTTTTATGTGGATTTTAAGAATAGAGCTATTGAAAGTGCTTAGTGAGCTATCGAAAATTATTCAAAAAAAAATTAAATCATGATATAACAGTAAACTGATAAACTGAATATGAAAAAATATTAATAAAACATATAACAGTAACTTAAAATAATAAAGAAACTAGAACAATTCTTCATATAAGACAAATCACTAAAACTACTTTAAAATCCCTATTATAATTGGTAGGATTCAACAATGTGCTGGTAGACGTTAGGCTTAATTCTGTAAATGGAGTCAATAAATAAATCGTCGTAGCCCAGATCATGCATCCTATTGGTTAGTGAGTGTGTCTGAAAGAAGAATGTTACATTTTGTCTTGTGTTCCTAGTCACAATATGTAAAGTCTATGGCAAGACTGTCAGTGGTTGTTAATGACTCTGTGTAACACAACCAGGTCTGACATAATACTACTGTCAGGCAGTGTTATTAGATGCAATTGATTCATCAAACTGACATAATTAATGTATTCACTTGGAATTTTGAGCTTAAGTACCTAAGAAATTTTTGCGGAACTCTTTCTATATTTTTACAGTGAACTTTATACAAAGGGGACCAAATAGGTGAATTATATTCCACCTTACTTATGACTTATGAAATATAGACGGTTCTCTTACAATCTAAGGACTTGAAATCAGTTAAAGTTCCGCAAAAGGAATCCAAGCATCTTTAAAGTTTTATTAGTTATATAGTTAATGTGTGCAATGAATGTCAAGATTTCATCGAATATTACACCCAAGTCACGAATTTGTGACACTGGTATTAATTTAATATTATTTACTGTATATTCATGTAAGATATTATAGTGACTTTTGGAAAATCGTATTTCTTGACATTTCAGAATCTTCAAAACTAAAGTATTTTAACAAATAATTATAAGCAATAATTAGTCATCCGAAATACTAATACAAATTGAAAATATCTCCCGAGTAAAAATAAATGCCGCCAACGGGAATTGAACCCGTGCCTTCTGATGTCCGGTCAGGTGCTCTGTATCCACTGAGCTATGTCGGCTTATTTTCAACCCGCCAAATGATTCAATATCTACTAGTAGCTCAATCAACAATTACTGCTAATTATATTTTTTTCACCTGTAAACAACCAACTTTATTTTTGTAGGAAAGGCTTTGTTAGTGCTAAATTTCTCACTAGATGGCGTCGAGACATATGATATCTTCATTTATTGGTGAAATAATTTTTGACTTGTCAAATATTATTATTTTTTTTTAAATGATAAACTTAACGTTATTATAATGTTGTTATTAACGTTATTATAAACTTAACGTTATTATTGCTTATAATTATTTGTTATCCTTTATGGCTTATGCTATGCATAAAATCTTGTCTTATAAACGTTAAGTTTATCATTTTTAAAAAAATATATACTCAAGTATTTTGTTCACACCATTGATGAAGTTGATCTGAGTTAGTCTGTAAAATTTGGCAATCGTAGGTATACATTTCGTGTTTTTTTGCATATTTTTAAGTCGTCAGCAAATAACAGAACTTATACATCATAAAATTGGTCAACAATGTCATTGATGAATAATAAGAAAATATTGGGCAGAGGAACCTTGAGGAACCCCACTTGTGGCCTCAAATATATAAGATTGTAAAGAATTAAACTTTCATTAAATTGAATTGTTAATTGTTAATTCTATTCAAATTGATTAAAGTAGACAAAAACAGAAGGTAAAAAATTCTCAAGGAGTCTAGAAAATACGATATACAGTTAACTACTTTTATCAGAAAACTGAGTAAATACGGTTCAATTTTGGAGCTGTCGAAAAAAAAACTGTCTTATATAATATACTAGCAGATATGTACCCGGCGTTGCTCGGGATTATAGATGGTTTGGAGTAAAGTTTTGAAGTTGTGAATTCTAGTCTACCCTAAAACTAGGTGCAGTTTTAGGATGAAATAATATGATTCGAAAGAATTGAAAAAGTTTACGATTTTTAAATATTTATTTCACTTAATCGTTTTACGTCTTCCTTGGGCGTCTTCTACTTCTACCATTCACTACCATGTCATGCATTTTTCTTATACCCTCTTCTTCGTTCGTCACATACACCACATTGTATAATGCATAAGTATTTGAATAATTTGATCTTGCCGTATTTTTCTTGGCGTTCTAGGCCTCGTCTTGCATTCACTTCCTTTCCCGTCAAAAAGTACATTAAGTCGACGCCGTATCTGTACAGTACGAAAATAATGCGCTAGGTATTTTTCGGTCAACAATGACTTCTTCTACCATCTAAACACTCGAAATAATCTACTTATAAGAACAAAATTTGAAATTATCAGGAAAATCGGTCGAGTAGTTTTCGAGTATGGAATTTAAAGGGCACACACATACGGACATTGCCTTTTATTTATATTTATAAATTGAAATATTTAATTTAGTTTATATCCGATTTTGTAACCTGTGATAAGTTTTTTGGTACCTCTGATGAAACGTCGTGGCCTAGAATTTGATTCGGTAATACGAGGAAGTATATTATATCGAAGGAAGGTACGTGGCTCGTGACATATGTTTACCTTATACGTGATTCCACTTTTGATTCACTTTTTCCTCCATTTACACAACACGCCAGGTAATCAAATTGTCCTGAAAACTCGACGTACAACCTGGAACAGGGATGGCGGACTTGTAAGATCAATTGTATTACAAACCTCCGTAAAGATCCTCAAAACCAGGCGTGATTTAATTTGTAATTTTACGCGTAAATAAAGTACTTATATTAGTGACCCGTTCCAGAGAAGTTCATTATCACCCTGGCGAAAAAATTTCGTTCACAGACTTTTATTTGAGGTCATCATTCAGTTTAATTATTTTTTTATGATTTATAATCTATTTTGTGTATTTATATAATAAATTTATCATAATTATATAGTTATTAAATTATCCAGCGTGTCCAAGCGGGAATCTAGACGATCTATGGTTTTGTGGTTTAATTTGAGCTTTCGTTTCAATTAAATCGAGTTCGAAGTTAGAATTTTTTTTGGTAAAATTATAAAAAATATACATATCATACGGGTTATCGGTAAATACGTAGCGTAAACTACGCTCCAAAAGTTTTTTTTTCCATTAGTTGGTGTAATAAATGGAAAAAGTAAGCTGTACACCGTGTACGACTACCGTGATAAGGGCAAGTGTCTTGTGTCCAGGGTAGTCGAGAGAACTTTTAGAATAAATTATAAGCAAAAAAACAATAAAAAAGAGGCCTTGGAATAATTTACATTCTTCAACCTGTACACGGTTGAAATTTGTCACATAAGAACCGGTCGTTCATATGACTCGTTCTTGAGTTCAACAGCTCGGCTATGGCTGCCGGGCTCTGCGTTTTTTCTCTCCTACATCATTGGTCTCTTCAAGACAAACCCATGTTCACTCCTTACTCTTCTCAAAAAAGACCCTACACACAACATCCCCAAAGATGTCATGTCTCCTGTATAAATTAATGTAAGAATTGTATTTTTGTTATTAAAAAATATTAAATATGGCTAGGTGACATTTGTTCTTGCATCCTGCTTCCAAGCATGCAACTGTGCATGAGACTGTGCAATGGAGATGAAAACAAATTCACCGTACGCATCTGCAAATGACAAAATAACAGATCTGTGATGTTTGGCTCACGTTCAGATATCATACACAATTCGAATTGTGTCCATCTTTTATAGGTTTGCCATCCCTGACATAGAACATACAAACTTGCAACCAAGAATTCACAACTGTGGCACCTGTTATAGGAAAGGTTTAATACTCTCCTTTCCCTGGTGTGAACTTTATACGTGACGTAATAAAAGTTGTATGAAAAGGCCAGATGACGTCTACGTTTATTGATATTAAATAAAATAAATGGAGTCGATAGTACCCCGGTGAAATATTAATGACGATTGAAGGACGAATATATGTACCACTTACTTTTAGATGTCGACGGTACAATGAACTATTTTAGTCTATACAAATTTAAAAGGAAGATGATGTCGCCAGAAACTTAAGATATTTTGACACATTTAGCCAGACAGCTTATTACATCAACTTGTACAAGAAATGTTTTCGACATTTGAAATTTTGTATCATTTTTATTAAGTCGTAAGGAAACAGTGAGCTTAGTTCGGACACACAGACACGCCCACAAAATGCTTTTTTCAGTATCGTCTTAGGTATAAATTATTGCCGTTGTTCTAATTCCCGGAGATACGACATGAGGCATTAAAAACTAAAGAATTTTGAAAGTAGTTACCGTAGAAATGATGTGACTTCGGCAGGGCGAGTGACTCCAGCCATGTGAATCATATTTACTTAATACATTATTAGCACGCATCTCTGTACTTCTATTGTATACTTTTGCATTTTATTTACTAATTTAATAATTAGTAGGCGTGTATGTTTTTCATAGACAATAAATATTTTGTTTGCAATAGTAAATGAAATCTTCAGCACGAGAGATCCCAGTGAGGATATCATCATACATATTTGTTAAAAAAATATATTTTTATTATTACTAAACATGTTTTAAGTATCAACTACCTAAATATTTGTTTTAATGAATTAATATGGAATGCCAGTGGAAGCAAAACCTTCTAGATCACAAGGCCGGGACACTGAAACAATTCAGCCTCCTAACTTGTATGGAAACCTCCAAAATATGTTTTTTTTTTAAATTAAGTAAAAAAACATAAGATGTTTTAATAAATAAGAATAAATTGAAACGATTTTTTTTGCAAAATCCCATACAAGTTTGGAGGCTGCTTTGAATGAGTGTCCCGGCCTTGTGATCTTGGAGGTTTTAGTGGAAGTCATGACATCTGATGTTTAGTACGGTTTACAGAGATAATTACGTAGCCGTCCCAAGTCACCACTCTTGACGTTGTGAGTCCGATAATACTTATGCTTATTTTTTTTAGGCAATATTTTTTTTATTACAATAGATACATGTAAAAATATTAATTAGATATCTTGAGATTCAATATAATAAATGTTTTTTTAAAGATTTTTCTGTCTGCTAGCTTACCAAAAACTTTTCAAAAATCATTACAATATGCCCAAAGTCACCTCATTCTTCGGTACCTTATAGTATTTTAAATAGCTCCATTATATTTCAGTCAATATTTTATTCGACACAAAGCGATTTCGACAAACAGGAATAAAAAATTGGTAGGTATGAACCTTATTAAATCTTACGATACGGACGCTTTACATTGAGTCCCGTTTCTTGCTATTAAATATGTAGTAGATAACTTTCCATTGATTGATTATTTTAATGCCAAACTACACTGGTTTTATTCCAGACATCTTTTAAAGGGTAGGTAGGTACAAGTAATAGATTTACCTGAAAGACTTAGGTATTCATTTCGTTATTTTTATTTTTCAGCCGTTTGTGTCCACGGCCAGACCCAGGGCCCCACTCTGGTGGTTGAGCCCCCATCTATCCTGCGCTTCAGTAGCGAAAGGGGGGCCCGGGCGGACTGCGCAGCCCTGGGCAGTCCCCCTCCCAGCCTCTCGTGGGTGATGCACGATGATACGCTGGTCACTAATATTCCTGGAGTGAGGTAAGAAAAAATAACAGTGTTAATAATATCGCCCAACTTTTAAAAATAACCTACTGAAAAATTCATTTTCCGACTCTCTATTTGGAAACATCATTGCATCATTCCAGGCATAACTAAAATCTTAACAAAGTTTTACATTGCTCTCCCGTATATGTCCCAAAATTCTGTTAGTCGATTAGTTCTGCAATAAGGGGATAGATACGTAAAAAATATATTCCTACTTATTGCTTTGGTTTTAAATACGAGCGACCTCCGTGGCCGATCCGTTTTTAGATCCCATATTCAAAGGTCGCTGGTTTGGAAACCTTTGTGCGCAAATATAAAAAATAAATTATTATACAATTTTTAAAAATTATTATACAAAATAAAAAAATACAATGTTACATAAACCAAGGATATTTGCTGCACGTTTCTCGTTCCGTTGGATGCTCGCAGTATCGCCATGGTAAAATACCCATCAATGTAATATATCATAATAGAATAAGATAATACTTATAATTAGATCATCACATTTTCTCTTTTACCTTTAGTAAGTTCAAATTTGAATTAATCACTTCCTCAAAGATTGATGTTCACTAAACATTAAATGTAAACCTTGGAAATATATCATTAGATGTACTTTATAAGAATTGTTTGTATTCGGTATGTTGTTATACATTTTTCTGTTATGGTTTGTTTTGTCGTTATTTTATTGGTCAACGACATAAGTACTCTTATCACTGTCATATATGCATGTATAAAGACTGTTTATAACGCTAAAAAAAAAAAAAAAATCTAAATGAAACATGAAACAGAACAAAACATAGAAAAATAAATAGGTAAGACAGACATCCCGGGTTTGATTCCCAGTTAAGACCGTTACCTTTTTATTTTGTCTATGTCTTGTTCTGTTTCGTGTTTTGTTTGGATTTATTAGTTTGATGATAAACTAGGTATATATTTTTAAAAAACTCTGGAAATCGATTCTAGTACAACGATGGAGGGTTTACTTGCACCGAATTTGAACCAATCATGTCATGTTTTCTTCTGTTTATCATCAAATTTATTTTTACTATATTTTAGTAGGTACTTAACTAATAATGAACTATTACTACACATGGGATTGCACTCTATTAAAATCTTTAATAAATAAATAATATTATTATTGATGATGACGACCATATATTTCGTGCTAATGTATATATATTAAGAAAACTCTGATTACTTGGTTTGAGGGGAATTGCGAGTCCTTCAGAATAGTATGTGGAGTGTCTGGTGTCTGAGGATGGATTTAGAACAAACGATCCTAAATCTAAGCCGATTAGTCTGTGAAGGTATAGACCCTAATAGCACCAGCTTAAGGGATACACGAGTACCGAAGTTAAGTTTCCCTAAACAAATAAATAACAGTAGGTACTTTATTATTAGGAAGAAAAAATCTACGATATCAATAAAAACAATTTATTTATAATATTGTAATGCATCTTATCGCATTGCTTAAAATTTTAAAGGTTTATTTTGAGATTTTCTTAGATTTGATTACTGAATGTCATTTAAGCAAATACGGGTAAATATATGAGCAGGGTGGTGCAATGGCATTTTTAGGAATGTTCGTACGTTTTGATCATTGAAGAAGATAATATAAAATAAATATCCTCTCTTCTATCAAGTCTTATCTAAAATTGCTTCCTTTCCATTCAACATCTCCACCCTTCTTAGTCTGACTCGAATCCAATCTTTCATATAATTTTGAAATTTTCCTATTTCAGTAAAACGAATTAATAAATTTACCTTCCCTCTTTCCGAAATTTGAATTGTTCCGTTGAAGGGTGAGTGTTAAAAACATTTAAAAAAAAAAGATAATATTAATTACAAATCTCAACTGGGAATCAATTCCAGATCATCTGTCTTAACAAGTCTATACTCTGCCAAATGGGCTATTGAGATTCAATTAGTTTCCGTCATTTTATCGATCTCACACTTCAATTTAAGACTTACCAATATTCATGTCAATTATTTTCTGCCTCTTTACCGTTTCATATTTCATAATCTTTCTGGAAAATTGGGGCATGGAACTAATACTAAAACAGGGGCCACAGTTGAAAATACTTCGCAATACGGTAGCAATAGTTCCATGGCAACTGTAACGTTTTCTAATTGAGTTCTCACCTCTGAAAACCTTACTGGCTTACCTTTGGTTTGTGTTACTTAATCGTCCCGCGGCTATGCTCGATTTCTCAGGCGTGCAGTCCTCAACCCAAGCATCATTGTATTGACAGGTTTTTAAAAGAAACAAGTTATTTTTTAGACATTGAAGTATATATATATTGTTGATTTTTATGGATGGGTTATACAAATATAGTCCCTACCTATATTGGCTCTATTATCGTTCGAGGATGTCAACGACTTAAAGGGGGATTCCGTAGTACGTTACTTGGTGATTGTAGTGGTTTGGTGTTGAACCCGCGGTGTGGTGGACGACGCCGTGGTGACGCCTAGGGCTACCTTAGCCCGGTGTTGAAGCCGCTGGCTGGGTTGTCTCGCACTGTGTCCGGGAGGTCCGATTAGATAGGTATTTGTAAAATGCTCATCACTGCACAAGCTTGTTACTATTGTACCGTTCAAGCACTGTGTCCGAGAGGTCCGATTAGATAGGTATTTGTAAAATGTTCATCACTGCACAAGCTTGTTACTATTGTACCGTTCAAGCACTGTGTCCGGGAGGTCCGATTAGATAGGTATTTGTAAAATGTTCATCACTGCACACGTTGTTGGCAAGCCGTACCGGTCTATCGTTATTTGCGCGGGAGCTTGTGTTGTAAGTATATCGTATGATCTATAATTCGCGCGCTAGTCGGGATATCGCTGCGGCTCCGCGTGACCTACTTCCTTGGGCTTTCGTACCTAACTGTCGTTAACGGGACAACGGGTGCATTTCTTTGTTTTTATAGTCTCGATGGCCTACGTGCGTATGGCTCCCTAGCGACGGTCCGGAAGAGAGCGGTGTGTGAGGGGTTTCCTGTCCGAATCGTGTTGTTATGCCGTTGAATATTTGGTGGGCACGTGTTGCGGGGTCCGGGAGAGAGCGGGGGTGAGGGGTTTCCTTTCTTCCGTTGGCCGTTGAATTTAATACATTACACAACTCAGGACACTTGCAATTCAACATACTTTAGAAAAGTGATATAAAGTGCTGATAAAGTCCAATAATCTTAACCTTATAACGTAATCTTATAAAACTAGTTTTTATTTCATTATTTTTCATAACTTTTAATGCGAGTTGAATTGCCACTGTCTTGAGTTGCCTGGTTAACGCAAGTTTGTATGTACGTTTGTATGTTTGAATGCACATGAAGTGAAATGACAATAAACTGCGTTAAATAAATGCTATGTTATTATAATTATTATAACTATTTCAGGGATGGCAAACCTTTGAAAGTCGGACGCGATAGGTAGTAACGCACATAATAGTGCTTGAGAATATGAAAAATATCTCATATATATATATATATATACTCGTAGATCTGCTCTTGCTCCGGGCATTGCGGAAATTTTGTCCATTTAATTGGAATTTTAAAATAAATTTATTATAATCTTCTTCATTCTTCACTGATTAAATACTATATATTAGATTTAAAGGCTTCAATAAGTTATTACAATAATTATTCCTTTTTTAGTAATTCTTACAATTTTTGTTGGCATTTTTAAAGAGTAGGTAGGTATACATTTTTTTCAAGTATTTCTACGCCTATGAAAGAACTAGATTTTGAGTTTGGTAAATTGATAACATTAAGAAATATCTAACTACTGATGGTAAATTTTCAAAAAAATGCCCTGAAAAAATTATACCTCTGAATATTAATATTGAAACATAGAAATTGGTTATTGTGGTTAAAAGCCAATGAATCCACCTATATTTCATAGTTTAGTTTATATTTTTAGGTTGTATAATTGAGTTGTCTGCAGGATTTTCTAAATAAATTCGAAAACATCGTCTACCTAAATGTAAGCAACCATCGCTCAAGAGCAATGAATCCTAAATGGCGATTGGATAACTCATAAAAATGACAACTCAACACACCTTTAAATAGTGATAAAGTCATTTAGCCATCGTTTAGTGGATAAATTAATCGTTCAATTTACCATAACCATAAGAGGCTTGAAAAAATACTCTTTTCAGTTGCACTATTCGCCGATGTAGTGCCGCGTAGAAAAATCAACATCTTTTTAATAATATTTATATGTATTAAGATTACTGGTTACTTCCCGTGACTATATTATTCTAACTTACTCATAGATGCGCGAAACGAAGATCCCATCAGTAAGAAATGTGAATATTGCTACTCATTTCTTCAGATAATCGCGTGAATGACTTGAAAATTCATCGATTATGGAGAGCGTTTACTTTTATGCTTCCGATGATGATCTTCGTAATCGACTGTTTTATCTTGCAGCCGTTAAGGCCAACTTCCCAATGGTCCCGGTGGGGAAGCCAATTCTGTTATTGAATCGTATCGCCTTGGATTTATGCATATTTTCAATCGTGGTGATTTGTATATAACCACCCTTCCTTACTACCGTCAGCCTCACAACATACTGCAATTGGGGATGCCATAGTCTCACTGACACTCCAGATGTTTGGAAGCAGTTGGGATTCTAGTGCAGTTAATAAAAATTTAAATATATATTTGCAGCACGCTCCAGAGTAGAAGATACTCTTAGTATCGCCCTGGTATAATACCACCACTGAAAACTGAAACGATGCTTGAAATAGCTTTGGCCGTGCTTGGTGATCAGATCTGAATAGCCAGATACTTCCACTCTTCACTATATCCTTCCCGTCCCTCTATCTTCAGTCTCACAACGTATTGCCATTAATTGTATTGCCTCGATGCACTCTCAAACTTATATATCTTTCTATGGTCGAATCAATACTTAGATATGGAATTCGAACTTGGGGACACTCGAGTAATATTAATATTAAATACATTCAAAATTTACAAACTGCTATAATTAAAAAAATTGTTAAACCTAGCATTTACAAACAAAGAAAAAACTTAAAATTACTGTATGGCTCTGAGGGCCTACTTCCAATTAAAGGGCTTCTCTGGTTTATTATAATTATGGATAATGCGGGAGAAAATGCGTTCAAAAGGTTATTGGTGCATAGTCACAAAACAAGATTTACTGAAAAAAAGCCTAAAAATTCCACTATTATCAAATAAGTATGGTAACAGAACATTTGACTATTTGATACTTGTGATTTATAACATATTTAACGAAAACTTTAACATAAAAAATAATGAGGAACCCTGCCCTAAACTGACAAAAAGTGGTTAATAAATGAACAAAACGTTTATCTATCCTAAACATTATATTTGGTATTAATATTTAAACTTAAGCTAATTTGTATTATGTTATAACATTAAATGGTAGAACCTACAGACAAGCTGATTCTCACAGCTTTGTGGGTCTACCCATATCTTATATTGTATTAAATGTAATTATATTCAATTTAATAAATAAATTTAAAAAGAAAGAAGTATACTGCAGTCTCACTCACATTTGGGAGTAGTTGGGACACTTGTAAAGTATTATAGTGATTTTTTTTGGGGTACTACGCCGCGTTCCGCTACCTTCTTCTTTAGCCAACGTTTCGGACATCATTGCAGTGTTCATCATCATGGCAGATGTGTCCTACTGCTAGAGATATCTACGTATGAGACTGCTAAATATACGATTTTTTCAGCTAATTCCGACAAGGTCATATTTTATCACTAAAATGTTGTAGACGAAACGAGACACCAATTCATTATAAGTCTGTCAGAAATAGGATAAAGGAATTGCCTCCACTAATGTACACCCTCTTCTTGTCTTCTGCTTATGGATAGGATGAAATATTCAGGTAAAAATTGAAAATAGATTGAGAGATTAAAGCATCAACCCTGAAACATTATTTGATTAATTTGAGGTTCTAATAAGTTCTTTGTAAGGGTCATGGTGAGATAGGTTTTCAAAGTATGTAATTAACATTGTTAGTCACCTTTGCGGCTTAACTTAATTAGAGTTCTGTCTGCTGGTAACCAAAAAACCGTTTAACATAATAATATACGTCTGCTGCTTACAAAACTTTGCCTGCCACACTCAATCAGTTGAAAATGTATAAAATTAACAACAGAGGTTTTGAAACTAGTTGTAGCCTAGTCTCTGGGGTACTTCTCACATTAGTATATTACCTCCAAGACCCGGAGTTAGGAGAAGGGAAAGAGGAATGAAATGTTACTAACTACCCGACTACTAAAACTTCCTCAGTACAGATATAACAGGGATTATAAGACTCTCACCACTAAGCCATAAAAAGTATTTTCCGATAAGCTTATTAAAAGGATAACTTTAAAACAAGCATATTCGTAAATTGGATTGTATATTAGATAAGTTAAATAATTATATTTGAGATTTTCACGGCAAAAAGTAATTCAGTGATTTATTTTCCGGGTATTACTTCGTATTGCGCTGCCTCATTTTTAGCCAACGTTTTGGACAAGGGGATGTTACCGCAAGCGCAGCATAATTGCGGTTTTTGACGCAGTTTTTTATAAATTTCCATATTGTTTATAAGAAAATAATATTATGTTTTGAACAGATAATTTATTCTTCTAAACAATGAGAAAACAAAACGCTTTAAAATGTTTAAAACAATTGCGTAAAAAAATATTTACAGAACCTCTAAAAATAGCTTTAAGTTCGATTATATCCTTTAATTCTAAATGCAGAAGAATTTTAAATGAATACATTATCACCACGTCAATGTCGTCTAAACGATGAGAAAATAAAATTATTTAGAAAAGCATTAAAACAATGCTTAAGTAAATAAAAACAGTTTTTTAATACTAAGATATTGTTCCTTGTATCACCGCATTATATAAATCACAACGCAAGTTATTTATCTTCAGTAACCGAGGTGAGTTCGACGTGAGAGCACGTTTCATTTTACAAAAAATAAATACGTAAATTTGTAGGCACATGAGAAAAGAGATCACACTAAAGGCTAGTCGTTATGTTATTATGTATCATTTCTAGCCCAAGTTGACTTTTTTACTATAAATCTCGTTTTATGCAACACTTGGCCAGCTGGCTGACTACCAGCGGCACAGAATATTTGAGAGTGCCCCATCACTAGAATCGTATTCCTAGTTTTATTTATTCACGCCCTACTGTGCTTTTACATAAATATCTAATTATACAGTTATATTAGTTGTAACAATAATTTATCTAAAAAGAATTTCAAATACATATTATTTTCAATTGACGTAAATAAAGTAAAAGTTTTGTTTACACAGGAAAAGAAGAAACCTATTATTCTGGAAGGAAGAAGAATAGTAGATATACATTTTTTTTTAAATCAACAAAATTTCGCAGCACAACTCTCTTTATGAGTGTACATTATCTAACTTGGAGATAGTTGAAGAGAAGCAATCAGGATTTAATTCAGTATTGACATTTATTTGTAATATGTGCAAGAACAAATTTAGTATTTTTACCTGCGAAGACGTGAAAGATGATATGAATGTTACTGATTCAATGGTTTCTGGAATGATAAGTATTGGATCTGGCTATTCTAACCTAAAAGAACTAACGGCAGTAGCAGGGATCCCTTGTATGAGTAACAGACAGTACAGCAAATCACATAAAAGGGCGTGTGAATGGTGGGACCGTACTAAGGTTAAGACGATGGCAGAAGCCGCCAAAGAGGAGGCTACTTTATCCCAAATTGCCGGTGATGTTAACAGGGATGGGGTTCCAATGATTACAGTTGTGGCAGATGGGTGTTGGTCTAAAAGATCTTATAAGACAAAATATGCTGCTTTATCTGGCGCAGCTGTAATTATTGGATATAGGACAAAGAAAGTTTTGTATATGGGTGTCAAGAATAAGTTTTGTATGACTTGCACTCGGGCCTCAAATAAAAGCGTGACCCCACCCGAACATAAGTGCTATAAGAATTACGTAGGCTCTTCAAGCGGCATGGAATCCGAAATAAGCTCATTAGCCACACACGGATTGATATATTCCAAGTTAATAGCAGATGGCGATTGTAGTACATATAAGAAAATATTAGAAGCTCGACCCTATTCAAATATAACCGTAGAGAAAATCGAATGTCGGAATCACCTTCTACGTAATTATATAACTAAAATCAATTTACTTTCATTAGATACACAGTACCCTATACGATTACGCAAAATTATTAGTGAAAGATTACTCCGCTTGCGTAGATCAATCGCGTAGAGAAACCACTCGCTGTTCTGCACATGAAACCAAGCATTTTTATAGCTTTCTTTGTTATATCATTTACATGCAGAGTAAATGTTAACTTTTCATCAAATATAACCCCCAAGTCGCTGATCTGAGCGACTGATGTCAATAGTACATTATTTAAAGAGTATTCATAAGTAACATGACTTTGGATTTTACGAAAACGAATAACTTGGCACTTTTGAATATTAAGAAATAATTAGTTGATCACACACCAATGATACAATTTATCCAAATTAGATTGCAAAATATGGCAATCCTCTATAGTACGTATCATTCTATATATTTTCAAATCATCAGCGAAGAGCAGAACTTGTACATCTTTAAATACGCCAACAATGTCATTTATATATAATAAAAACAGAGTTGGTCCGAGGTGAGATCCTTGGGAAACTTCACATATGGATTCGAAGATGTAAGATTCTACAGAATTTATTTTAACACAAAGCTTTCTTTTACTAAGATAACTGTTGATCCAGATCAATAAGGTTCCTTTAATGCCCAAAAGACTTAGTTTATACACAAGAATATGTCTCCTAACTATATCAAAAGCTTTGGAAAAATCAGTGTATATCGAATCCACCCGATGCTTGTGGATAAGGGAATCAGTTATATAATTTTCATAAATGATTAAGTTACTTAAAGTGTTTCTATCTGTGATAAAGCCGTGCTGATTGGGAACGATTATATTATTGATTTGTTTTGTAATGACATCTATTAAATTATTATGTAAATTATTTTTACTATTCCTAACTGATAAAATAATAAATGATGGCATTTATATAAAAAATTGAATCTTATGCTTTTTACATTACATAATTATTTGTTTTATGTAACTTTTTTGCAAAAAATAATAATAAATATTGAAAATGACCGATATTTTATTTATCTTGCCAATATATTCAGATATAATTATGATCAGATATTAAGAAAATAAATACCGTATTGTTTTGACATCTGTCAATGAAAAACACGTCGGTTACGTGTCATAAGGTACTGCTTACCGTCTAGCAGTGTAGTTGATAGTATCGATAATTTATCAAACAAGTTTGATAGAAATCTGATAATCTCATCTAAATCTCATAAAATCATGAACTCCTTCTGCAATTCTTCTATCGAAATTTACCTAAAAAATGCATACTCAACTTAATAAACTTTATTTGAAAGACGCTCATTATTAAGCGTTTCATGTTCAAACCTTACTCATGGGTACCATCTAGTGGATTTCATCGCTGCTCTTGCGCTGCTCTGTTCGAACTGAGTTGACCATCGCACGTTGCCGCGTGTTCCCCGTTCCAACATACTTCATTCCTCTCCGCCCCGAAATATTATTTCGGTTTTTGCAAATACCCCCTTAAGCTTGTTGTCGATTGTGTTGGAATGTGGTAAACTCAATAGTTGTTGGTATTCGGTAATTGACGGCTGCACCAAAACTAAAGGCAAAAAAACCCATTTTAAATTATATTGTAAAACTAGCTCTTAGTTAGAGGATTAAAGCTGGCAATTCATGAGCACACTTCACCACAATCTTAGATTAAACATCTGCCCTGATGATGGATACTGTAATGCTTTCCGAAACGTTGGCTTATTAAGGAGGGAGCGCAACATGGCATAATAACCCAAAAAAAAATCACTTTAAAATTATACATGACTTTTCATAAATCGTGGATATTTCTTGTGTAAAAATATTATAATGTGTTTTAATTTAAAATGTCTTTTATAAATATTATCTACTGAAACGGATTGTTGTGAAAGTCGAAAAACAAATTATTTACAGCCATAAAAGACACATGTCAAGTTTTAAACGTATTCGTAAAAGATTGGTTTGTTTTTTTTTTTGGTGATTTTCGAAATCTCTCTAAGCAAATCTATTTTTACTTAAATATATAATACACGATATAATGGACAACATAAAATATTAATATTTCCCTATCTTACGCTGTACAAATGGTGGTAAAAGCTTTGTCATCCCTAAACTTAATGTATAAGGTAGCAATAATAATAATGATAATGTAAGTTTTCTCCGGGATAAGCACATACTTAGGAGCTTGGAGCACAGCATCGTGGGAAGGGATGAATAATCCACTGACCGCTAACTGCGAAGGCTTAGTAGAGGTCGGCTAGAACAACACCAACAATATTAATTGCTTAGGTACCTACCAGAATAGTTGAAAGTTCAAAAACATTCTTCTCACTAATCTGACTTTGTTTTCTCGTTAAATTTAATGTTTAATCATAAGCGCTGTTTTATTCAAATGACGGAGAAACTTTAATAATTACTCGACGGCTTTTCTAATTTGTAAGTTTCCTACAGTATTTTAGAATAATGTTGATAATTACATAATAGGAAAATAAAATCGATGGCCTTTGTAGTTGACTTGTGACCATTCTTGGATAAGAATCCGGTGGTTGTGCGTTCAAATCCCGCCGTGCGCAAGTAAATTTCATGGATTAGTTTGTCTTATTTAACAAATGATTATCGCATACTTGCGGCAAGTTTCAGAGTGGTAAATGCTTTCAATATCGCCCTGGTAGAAAACCACGAAAACGTTGCTTGAAATGGGTATATTTTGTATAGCCTGTTATTTCACTACCTTCTTCTTCAATAACTCCTTACCCTCCTTACAACCTTTGGCCTAACAACATATCCCAATTGGGGATGCCATGTCTCGCTGGCTCCAAGCGGTTTGGTGAGGTTGGGACTCTAATGCGGTCTTCACATAAAAGCAAAAATAAAAATAAAAAACGGTATTTCTGCCAAAATGATAAATACCTTGTGGCTCAACAATTTATAAGAAAAAGCAGTTCAAAATAATACATCATAATTGTTTTGTTTTAGTAACAATTTTCTTCTATGGTCATTTTACGGACAGCCCTGTATTCCCAGTTTATGGAAGTCTCTCTCTCTCTATATATCTGGTAGTGACAGGTATGAACACGAATTTCAGGATCCCTTGGCGCGCAAGTGTTGTTGTAATTTAGCTCGCCAGTGAATTATGTGGAAGTGAAATGGCCTATATGGACCTTCCAAGAATCTTCCCTATAGAAGATTATTTAAACAGGGAGTATATCACGCGACTACGGAGATAATGTATTAGGTATGCGCTCAAACTGTGCCTACGCTTGAAATGAGCGACTGTTAATCGCCCATAAAAATTTACACCGTAATATTATACGAAACCAACGATTTTTAGATCGCTCAGAGACCAAAGACGTGTGAGTGAAAAGTGTATATCCAAAAATAACGAAGTCAGCTGTATCCAAGTAAAATCATTAGTCTGGATTAGAGTGTTTAGTCTGTTTATTTTAAATGCTTTGCAGTGATACAGCACACAAATCAACAGTAACAATGAGTTTCAACATCAACCGTCGCCATTTGCAAAACACTTCAAAATCAGTCTTATTCTCTAGCCGGCCTTGCCTTTACCAACTCACTTTGAACAACTCATCAAATTTCAAATTTCTTTGAAGGTTCTATTCAAGTTACGTTATTATTTTAGTTTTGTGAAACAACTGGCCAATGATGACATAAAAACAGAACTTGAAACCTTCACAGATCGTAAAATAACTTTGAAATTTGATGAATTTTTACACCCTTAGGATGGGTTGTTTCGCAGAATTTGAACAATTCATCAAATTTCAACCTTCATTTACAGGTTCTGAGAAGTTCCTATTCAAGTTCTGTTATTATTTCATTATAGGCTAGTAGCTTGACAGAACTGTAATAATAACAGAAGTTGAAAACATCTTTCACAGAACTTCAAAATTAACTTTGAAATTTGAAGAATCGTTCAAATTATCTGAAACAACCCGTTCTTAATGTTGGTCTTTCACCAGGAAAAAAGTCAAAATAATATATTTTTTATTTTTATTTACTTTATCCATTGGAGCGATTTGGGTAACATGTTGGCCAAATTGATAACACTAGCAAGCGTTCGATGGCCAATTTGAAGAGGCATTTTTAAAACATTTATTGGAATTATTTCAAAAGTTCCCGCTTGTCTTTTCAGTTCTTGACACTCCTTGAACCGAAATTATTGAATTATTTTTTCTTGCAATGATTAATATAAAAAATGCATGTTTAAATTAAAATGTATATCTCTGATTATCAACTGACTATAGAGAACATATATAAGCCATAATATTTAATATTACTCCAAGTAATTACCACGAATTGTAATTTTAAAATAAATAATACACAGAATTCATGCGTTTGTAAATTTAACAATTTTTTAAATTTTTTTTTTTATGAATCCTAAAAATATGAAATAAACGGTCAAATATAGTTGCATTCAATGGCTCTCTAAATCTATATGCATTTTAAACGTTTCCATGTTTAAACTCGGAGGTAAGATTTTTTTGAAAATGGCTGCAAATTACCAAGCCGAACGCTAAAAAATTTCCGTGCCCTCGGGTGTAATTGATTATATAGCGGAACGCTCCAGTGGCTATACACCGTGTGATGGTTTAGTGTAAATTCAATTTGTATTAACTGCAAATGATATTAAACGTTCATAATGTCCACACTTCCAGAGTGGAAGATACTACCAGTATCGCCCTGGTGTAAGACCACCATTCAGAATTGAAACGTTGCTCCAAATGGCTTTAGCCGTGTTTAGTGACTAGATCTGAATAGCCAGGTACTTCCCCACCTTCCTCTTTCCCTTCCCCACTTAATTCAGCCTCACAACATCCCCCAATTGGGGATGCCATAGTCTCACTGGCTCCAGACGGAAGCAGTTGGGACTCTTGTGAGGTATTCACTATAAAAAAAAAAAATAAAAAAACACTACATAAAGACTATGAAAACGCCTAGAATATTTAAATTTAGAAACACCAAGGTCCAGTTGTTTCGTAGAAATTTAAGTGTGACAAAGTCATCTGGCCATTATTGAACATCGTGAAAAAAAATTACATCTAATTTATTTTCATAATTATATATAAATTACATTGTGGAATCTTCCCTCTTGGCTACAACCAAAAACAATATCAACCACCGCCCACTAATAAACCCATAAACTTTCCATATCCTTTCTACTGTATAAAATATCCACTGTAGTAGCGAGATTCCGGACATGTTCAGCGATGGCCCTTAGAACATAACAAAATTTCTTGAATATCTTATCTTAACTTGACTTCACTTAATTCAAAACATATTGTCTTTGTTGCTTCTGTTCTAAATACTAAATTGTTTCACGTTTGTATATTGTTGCATACCTTTATTGAACGGTTGTTAGGTACTTATATATATTCTGTCTACTGCGTACATTAAATTAACATAAAATATTTGGTTTCTGAAAATTTGTTTCTCTCTTATTTTCCACAATACTCTTTCCACTTAATTATTAAAATTATAAAGAGAAATGCTGTTTCATCGTATACTAACACTTTCTTTGTTGGAAAAGTTTAACGAAACCTGTAAAAGGTGTAAAATAGTTGTGTGAAATGTCAATTTCCTTCAACAAAATATAAATAACATGTAACCCTTCGTTCTGACTTTTTTGTACCTATCAGTTCTTGCAACGTTTTTTTTTAAGTTTTCGATGTGTACTAAGTATTTCTGTGCTACTTTTTTTTAATTTCCATAAAAAAAAAATACTGTTTTTGATACATGATTATATTATCTTACGTATGTAGTTAAAATAAACATTTAAAAATTTCTAAATAGTAAAATTTTAATATCAATCGTGAAAAATGTTGAAAAAAACGTTGTTGACAAAAGTGATGTTTTTTTTATACTCCAAACGTAGAAAAATTGAGAGAATTCGATATTTCGAAAACACATTTGTTTTTTTAAGGGAATCTGTAAGGAAACTGTAACTTCACTTTTTATCTCATTCACATAATAAAAATATAACTAATAATTTTTAAAGTTAATGTGAATTATTCACTTTGGCCATTTTTTTTTAATTTTATTCATTGCATTACTTTTCATGTAATATTTGTGTTTCATATATATTTTTCATTTTGAATTTTTATTTTTTTATATTTTAATCTTTATTTAGGTACATGAAAATTAATGTGTCCTACGACTGAGTAGATTTTGGTAATTGTTGTACCTATTTGTATTAACTGAGTTTTTTATAACTGTATTGTTCTCACGTAAGTGTGATGGTCTGTAAAAACCCAGTATAAATAAATAAATAAATGGCATCCCCTATAAGAGAAGTATTAGTGACAAACTGGAAATAATAATTATTTTTCTTTCTAAAGTTTAGAAAAATACGTATTTCCGCATGCTACGATAAAAAACTTTTATAAAATATGGATGTCCGGTGTTACATCACCCTAAAACGCTAGAGGTTATTAAGGACCGATCGTTTCGGAGAATGTGAACAATTGATCAAATTTCAACGTTCATCTTTAAGTTCTGCGAAAGATTTTTTGAAGTTCTGTTTATATTTCAGTTCTGTCAAGTAACTAGCCTCTAATGATATAATAACAGTATTTGAATAGAAATTTCACAAAACCCGTAAATGAACGTTGAAATTTGATAAATTTTTCAAATTCTCCGAAACAACCTGTCCTAAGTATGTTCTTTGAAATATAAAATTGTGTAATTTCTTCTATTATATTGTCTACTTTGATCTAAAAGTGTGTGTTAACTTTTTTACCCATTATTTTAACACCACGGGTAACCCCACACCCTTGTACGTTCAAGTAACTAAATTTTAGTAAATTATTATAAGCAATAATTACTAGCCTGGAACACAAATATGAATTGAATAAATGCTGACGACAGGAGAATTGTTAATTTAAATTTGTGTTTCAGGCTAATAATTATTGCTAATAATAATTTGTTTTCCTTTATGCTTTGTGTAAAACCTTACCATGTAAACATATGTATACGTTTAAAAAATATTAAATGTTGTTTTATTAAAGTTTGACATATTAAAATATTTTCCTTTGTAAAAGCTGGTCTTAAAATAAGTAACATATTAAAAATGTGATGAATAATAATTTCAATTTGTTTTTAAATCTACGGCCTGAAAACAGTTAATAATAATTTCAATTATGTTTTTTAAATGTTCGTTCTTGAGATGGATAAATACAAAGCAGAAATCTGGTAGAGTGAAACAACGAAAACTGCGTAATTGGTGAGCTCTGGCGTCATTAACACCAATTCAGCTCGCTTATTCATTTCAATCATGAGAAAGTGTAGTTAATTAGATCATGAAGTTCACTAGAACTCCGATTTGCTTTGAATTAACATGAAAATTGTGTGAAGAATTTGGATAAGTGATTAAGTACGTACCTATGTACCAATAATATAATGTTTTGACAGAAACAACTTGTTTTGTGTTTTTTAAAATTGGAACTGATGTATCACGAATTTCGACTTTTCCGTGTTTTTTCACGGGTCTGCGTTCGTACATACAAAAAAATGCAGAGCTTATCAAAGCGATTATTTTGTAATATTTTTCAGTAAAGAGAAAATAAGTAATGTCACTTTTTTAACACTCCGGGAAGCACTTATTAGTTATTAGCCAAAAGCAAAATCAGATCGTGCGTTTTTTTTCTCCAAAATATCCCTTTGTCAAATTTTAGATTCTTTGTCGATCGATTTACTTTCCATTAATGCTCTATTGAGTGTTAAAAGAAATTTTATTTTTTTACGCTTCGATGGATTTCGTGATAAAAACAGGCATCGGCTTTAGACAGAATTGCCATTTTGCTTTTTGAACCGAGATGTTGTTCATTTACTTTTAACCCCTCAAGCCTCGCAAGGACAATACTAGCCACAAACATTAATGTGTAAAAGATGTAATGGTATGTTTTTTAGGGAGTTTAAAACTGTTTGTCGAAGAACCTTGAATGTTAGTGTAATTACCACTGCATATAAGACAACAAAATGTTGTATAAAAGGTGCGGAAATCGAGAAAGGTAGGACAATAGACAACAATATTATCTCAGTACAGTGGTCGCCTGTATGTACAATATGTACATATGTGTGCATGGGATGCATATGTAAATTAATATATTAGTTTGTAGAAACCTGTATTGGTGTATGATTTTTTGTATCCATTTATTCCATTAAAATTATTTGCCCCTTGTGAATCACAAATCTATTTAATTTTGTTTTGCCTTAATCTAAAATGATCAAGTATTTGTTGTACGAATTACAGAACAATCCAGACATTAATCTGTGATTTTTCTACATTATTTACTGTTAAATAAATTTAATGTGGAAACATTTTATAAAAAAAACTTTTCGGCTATCACTGGGATTTTTGTTGATTTTCTATTTTAATTATCTAATTATGCTACTGGTCCTTGTGAATTATTATGCAGTAGCACTTTTACAAGCCTTTTACTAAAAAAAATATAATACACATTGACATTATAATATATATGTTATTACAAAATAACATTTCTAAATTTGAATTTATATTATTTGAAGGTACATACTTGTTTAATTTTTTGTTGTGTGTATATCATTGCCATTTTGTTATGAATTTCACACCTTCTCTTGTCTAGGTACAAGAATGAGAAATTTATACATAAAATCGTTAAATAAGTTGTTCTTAAGTGTTGCCATGTGAAAAAGGTTCTCTAGCAATTAAATATACCATAATAATCGGCATTGAGAACTTTTTTGTAGTATTTTATTAATGTAGCTATTGATACGGTATGTAAAGACATTTGCAGGATTTTGTATTGACATTACACTTGTCCATTAAGCCTGTGGATGTATACCTAACAATCCCCTATATATTGCGCGAACATACATCATAATTCATTACCATACACCGGGACGTCCATACGTAATAAAAGTATTTTTATCTTTTCTCTATAATGCGTAGGTATGTGATATGTCCGTCATAGGATGGATAAATAATTGTCTTCCCAGTTTGACTTAAATATTTATACACAATTAAATAGATATAATCCAAAAAATATCAATGTGTATTATATAATGCGTAGGTATGTGATATGTCCGTCATAGGATGGATAAATAATTGTCTTCCCAGTTTGACTTAAATATTTATACACAATTAAATAAATATAATCCAAAAAATATCAATGTGTATGGTTAGAAAATGAGATGAAAGTATTTATTTTTGTTTTTTGTTTTTGGGGTATAATGCCGTGTTGCGCTACCTCCTTCTTTACCTCAAAACGGTATCGCATCTTCATACATTAACACACATTTCATGTCAACCTTAGATTACACATCTGCCCTGATGATGGACACTACAATGTTATCCGAAACGTTGGCTAAAGAAGGAGGTAGCGCAACACGGCATAATACCCCAAATCACTAAAATACTTTTGGCCGTGAATCTCAAATCATACCAATTTTTTTGTATGAACGGCATAAAAAGTGAATCATAAATTAATTTTAGGTAAAAATATTTTAAAACCAGAAGGGTTAATCCGCTGGGTTAAAGATTGAACTGGGCGGATCGTTCCACATTTCCAATATAAAGCGATTTGGACACTTCAAAAAAAAAAATTGCTTTGGAAGTGAAATAATAAGTGTTTTATTATCTTCCTTTTTTGTAACGAATAGAGATAATGATATCCTCAAAGCGATATCCTGAGCTGAGGATTTCACTTGTATACAAATTTTGTAGTACGTATAATATGAAGTAATTAATTTACACTTTAAGTCGAGTGGTTTCGACTTAAGTGTCATTTTGGTGTCAGTATAGTATCTATTTCTGATCTCCTTATGTTGCGTATCCAGCTTTTTATTTGATATTTAAATGTTATAATATTAATGTGAGTTTTGAATGAGAGTGGTATTTTGTTGTAGAGCTTAGTACAGTCCAGGAAGCTTTTTGTTCAAATGTTGTATTTGAAGTTGCTTGTTGGATTTGTTTTCAACCCTTAGATCTAGTGTTTCTAATATGCCTAAAAGTTGATATTTGTTGTGATTTTTTAACTATTTTTATGAATGTAAAGTAGTATTGTTTTAGAATAGAGTTGTATAATTGACACGATATTGAGTGAGCTTGTTGAATATTTCGCCAGGAATCAGGGAAAGAATCTTTCAGAATAATTTTCATGAATAAAAAAAATAACGTATGATGGTACCTTTATCTCATATTTTGAAATTAAATAAACGAAAATATTTATTTTATGGACCGGCCAGTAGCAAAAAGTCCAAAAGGTCTTTTTAGTTTTGAAGAATTTCACGTTATTTCTGTTAGGTTGGGATAGGTCCCACTAGTTTCTAAAAAATGATTTTCATATAAAAAATATTATTTTTTTACTGCAATAACATCAACTGACCGCCTCATCAAGGGGTAAGATTCTCGACCAGCAATCCGGAGGTCGCGAGTTAAAATCCCGGCGTGCGTTAAAAAAACAGTTGTTTTTGCGGCACGTTTTATTGTGAAAAATACTCTCAGTATCGCCATGGTGTAATACCATTCAAAATTGAATTGAATTAAATGTCTTTTCTGTGTTTATTCAGGTGATTCCCCACATTCGTCTTCCCATATCCTTCCCTTCCCCGCTACCTTCAACCTCACAACATTCCCCACACGGAGAAAAGTGAGTTATTCTAATATATTTAGAATCTTTGGAATTTCTTCACATTATTCGTAATTCAGTCAAAAAATGGAGTGCAAGCTTTTAACGGATGAATTGATAGGTTTCTTGATAAACTTTTAGAAAATATAAATGTACTATCACAATGTCAGAGTACGTGTTCATAAAAATTATCAAGACAAATTCAGGTGCGTGTTCCAATATATAGAGAATCTAATAAAAGTTTGTCTGGAAACTGCCTTAAATCCCGTTATTAATCGGATTACCAATAATTAGAAGAGATTTTTAATAAATTTGCATTACACATTTTTTTCCGTGCAATCCAGGAGACTTAAGTCTCACTGGATTCAGACGGCGGAGTAACAGCAGTTGGGACTTTTGTGCGGTATTCACATAAAAAAATAAACGATTTGATATTGCCCGATGCTAATAGAGTAAAGAGTAATAGAGTAGCCTTTGATTAAAAATAATAATTCTAAAATTAATTAATCATACTAATTTCGGTTGTTGGTGTATGGGTAAGTTAGTTTAACAGCAACAGTGTTCTCCAGGAGGGAGTAGAGAGTAGAATGTTTTAAAAATGAGATCCCTGAATGAATGCATGATAAAACCATATTCGACCAAATTATGAATGACACAATTCTGAAGCAACTGTTTATTGGAACAACTTTTCTTTAACTTGGGAAGGTTATACCCACCAATGTAATATATCATTGAAGAAGAAGATGTTACTGATAAATTATAACGAAATATGAATGAGAACAAGAAACAGAAAATAAAAAAGATAAGAGTGACTAATTGAACCCAGGTTGTTTTGTTTTACCGCTACAGCGTCTTAACCACTCGACTTAGTTATTAAACGTCGTATTTTTCGTTCTCATATTACAAATTCAGAATTAACAATATTAACTCACAACTATTTTTTACATATTTTTGGCAGATACCCCTTTGAATGGCCACAAATTTCCAATTAATTGGTTTGTAACCTACATTGTGTCTCGGATAAAGATATCCGATTTTTTACTTATGTGGGATACCTATTGACTTTTTCTAAAAGTATAAATTTTTCTTCAATTTTTATTGGAAAAAACTTCTGTTTAACTTTTGAAGGTTATAACCATTAATATAAACGAAACATAACACTTAAAACACGGTTAAAAATGAAACGCGCATGTGGTTTGGAGAAGTAAAGCAAACGACGGGAGTGTTCTGGAATTGGAAGGAGTTTGGAATAATAGAACAAAATGAATCAAGGAATGTTCACCAGTAGAGATCTGATTTACTACTAGTATAATTTCTTCTTACCCCTATGAAGAAATGGGTTCCATGCTAACTCAACACAGTGACTATTCAACACACTTTTAAAAAGTGATATAAAGTCATTAAAAACGAATTTTTTTTTTCACCTTATCTAACCTAACCTAACCTACTTAACCCAGTTAATAAAGTATTTGTTTCATCACTTTCCATGACTTTATATAACTTTTTAAAGATGTGATGAATTATCATTTTGATGATTTATCCGGTCACCGAAGAAATGAGTTAGTTACATAGTTTCTTAATGTTGCAATTACCTCAGGCTATGATTAACTTTGATTTTTAAACCGGAAGGAAAATGTTTAAATAATAAAGTTTAGTTCATACCCAAATAGCAACTAAGATAATCCGCCATAACAGCCGCCTAACAGCATTGGATCACATAAAGAAATGTATTAAGTTGATTAACACTACCCCACGGCGCAGGACTAAGTAGGAGTGTGTGTCTATTCCCAAAGCTAACCCCAAACTCGTAATACAAAGGCTATATTTTATCCGGCGCGTATACAAAGCTGGCGAAAGTTTCCCGTTCATACCATTGTGCCGACTCTAGGACCATTCACCCTCAAGTATTTTGTAGTACAGTAGTTTCAACATTTGGCCGGTTCGACGCTTGGCCACTTCAGAACGAACCGGTTAAGCACTAGTCTGAAACGGACGAAAACGTCAATTTTCTTAATTGAAAACTGTAAAAACCCACTTTTGATCTCGGAACTAAACGTCGATAGTTTAAAACATATATAATTAACAAGCTGACGTTGGTTGTGAATAGTTTGGATAATGTCAAAACCTTATTCACAAACAATCACAGTTACTCCCTTTAATCCACCTTATATTCCAGTAAATGGAACCGACGGAAATGCTAAAGTTTTGAGGTGACCACATTTTGTTAAATAAAAATGTTTTCAATTAAATTTAACGGTTTTCATGCAAGCACAGATAACCACCCTCGCTGTTCAAGAAAAATAGAGTAATCTCTTGCGGAAAAAATCCAAAACAAAAATCAGAGCACTTTTAATTAAATTAAATCTACCCAAACTCCAGAAATACCAAAAATGTTTGACAAACGCGAGGAATGAAATAAACTCCACTTCAGAAAAAAATACTTAAAAGTCGTTGACGTACGGAGCAAATATGGCAAATTACCGAAAGAAATATAATTAGAAGAAAATATAAGTAAATTTTAACATAAATTTTTGAAAATATGTGATGGATTTATTCTAAAAAATCGTTTTTTTTTAATAATACTTGTGGACATGGATAATGACGTACCTATTTAAAATACCACAAAATAAATAAATAAACATATCAAATATACTCCAGATTAATAACAAAAGAGCCGGAAAAACTACAATAAAAATTAACATTGTAATATACCCACTGCACACAGAACGACGGGAGTATTCTTAATTTTGTTACGAAACTTAATTCTTTAGAACGTTGCGACCCTTAATTATTGCACATTTAGTTTAACGCTACGTGTTAAGCTTATATGTTTGCATTGCATGGAAAATAAATTCGTTTTCACAAATGTACATAACTATTTAACCTTTAGTTCTGTTTATAAATGGTCGGCGGTTGGATTAGCAAGACTCAATAAACATGTATAGAATGGGGGGTGGTTTGAACCCTACAGGTAAAAGTTTTTTTTACAATAGATTGAAGAATGAAAAGAAGAAAAATTAATCACGGCTTCATTAAACGTTAAGACTTTCTGAAAGTAACGAAACGTATTCGAGAAGTTCCTTTTAAATTCATATATATGTTCAAGTCTGCTATGAAGGCCTTGCGGTAATATCTTCAAAAAATAATGGGTTCGAAACCCGGAGTGGGCACAAAACATTGGTAATTGTACGGGTTTTTTCAAACAAGGAATTTATAACACAAACATATAGTTTTAGGTAGTTACGTTGTATAAGAGTGGAATACTCTTTACTGTGGGAAATTACTCTTCAGAACGTATTTTTAGTGATATGATCTGTAGAGCCAGGTACTTTTCAAATGTGTATACTCTGTATCATTTTCAAATCTGTATGCTCTCGCAACATTTTCAAATATGTATTATCACATACTCTATGACATTACTCTCTACTCCAACACCAAACTCAAGAGCTAGTTCTCTTCATTGGTGTAGGAATATTAAAAAACATATTTTTTCACTGTTTTTTTCTTATGCCATTTACTATGTATTTTTGGAACAATATCATAAATGTTTTTTTTTATATGTTTTATATATTTTAAAAGAATAAATTATGAAAATACTTTTTCGAAGTAAAAAAATGTACTCATAAATCGGTCAATAAATCTAAATTAAGAATTTCTTTAATCGTAAATAATTTGAAAATGAGAAAACCATTAGAATTACACATCTTTTACTGTTCTATTCAAGTAGTCGAATTATGTGAAAAAAATAAGTATAGAATGGGCTATTAATTGAGACTAAGAAAAATAACAACATATTTAAAGGGTAGACTCTTGGAAGTTTCTCGTGTCCGCCCATCGGCAATCAGCCCCACCGTCGACCCTCCTCAGGGTTAGTTCTCAACATCCAACATCCATAAAGTATTAATTCAAATAGCCGGCATTCCCGTGGTCAGCGGTCTCCGGTCTCCGGCACAATCATCTGTGTATGTTTGTGCTGTTTATGTGAGTAGTTTGTTCCTATAAAGCATATCGTCCATTGTGCGCGGCTCTGTCTAACTTCAGTCCAACTTGCTGTAATGGATAACTGATGTCCTTGCGTAGTTCTGCTCTCCTGGTACCCCGTTCCTCTCCGGGCGTCCCCTGCGGTTAGCATTACTGCCACCGACTCGTTTGTCCTTGTTACGGGGACATTACCAGGCATCAGCTACCAGCCACCAGCCACCCGGCTCAAATGCCGCCGCTGGACCGGGGAATTACGCTTTATTTATGAGAATTTCGAATAACAAAATTGAAAGTTCATTTTCCGACGTCAATTGCAAATATTTTCAACAAAATCGACAATTTTTACAATTTCATCTTTTAAACAATGGCAAAAAAACGGAAAATGTGTTTGTCTGAAAAAATTACGTACAAATTTGATGCGGCGGAACAATGGACGGGTTCCGTGTAAATGGAATAAAACAAAATACATTTTTCACAAAAAAGTAATACCGGAAATTTTTTACGGCTGGGTACACTGGTAGATACATCCATACAAAAATCGTTGAGTTTTTGGAATAATTAAATAAAGCAGGTGAAAGGTGTTTGGAACTTGAATCAAATTGATGGACGTAAAAATTTCAGTAAATATCTAAATATAAAAAACACAAAACTTATTGTTTGAAAAACGTTTTAACAGTAAAACAAAAATATCATTATCTGACTTTGCCGCTGATTTTAGAGATTTTGGTCACAGACGCATACCTTTCTTTATGTGTTCTACCAATCCGGTTTTGTATTTTTAAGGCTTCAATTGTTCAAATCTATACATCTTAATGAAAAAATAATATGAAACCAAATGTATAAAGCTTTTTATCCAATTCATAAATTTTACAATTTCATCATATTCATTTTTACTTGAAAGCCGTTCCAAAAATAGAAATCTATATTTATAAATTCATTAAAAATATATTAATATATCTATTATTTCACCCAGCGCACGGCAACCTAACCAAACAGTTTACAACATTTTAAACTCAATTTCAAAATTATTATTTCTAATAATAATATATTTGTACAAAACCATAAAATTTTTAATCTTTTGAAGGCAAATATAATATCACAATAATATGTTACAACAAAGTACCTTACTGTTAAAAAAAAAACTAACGACGGTGACATAAATAAACCACTCACGGCAGTGACATCCTCCGTGATAGAGCATAAATATCCTAGGCTCTGGACACATTTTTTATTTTTTATTAGGATTTTTTATTATTATTAGGATATATCTGAATATGGTATACTCAAACCAGAGTGGACATACTCGATACGATTAGTATTGTCCTGGTGAGAGACCAACATTTATAAAGAAAAAATTTCTTGAAATGGCTTTATCTGTGTATACCCTTTCTCGTTACTTACCCCCTTCCAATATTCCCTAAACTGAAAAGTAATTGTCATACTGAATCCGGGCAGTTGGGAGTAGTAACTAGTAACGTTAGTACTATATTAATAAAACGTAAATATTACGCTGTGCGTAAGGTCGAAAAAAAAATACCTACCAGAAACGCCTTCCATATAGATTTGAATGGAAACCAATGTCATAACTTACGTAATACCTTTTGGTTTTAGACCATTGAACATGAATTATGTCTCTCTTGCACTTGCATGACATCGTACATCGCCAACTCATTTGATTTCCGTAACGATGAATAAATACAGTTGTAAATTTAAGACCCGTTGTACCAGAATTTTTGATCACGAAGCAGGCCGACATCAAATTTCTTTCGTAATTCTTTATTATACAGGATGTTAAGGAACAAAGTTGAACTACTTTAATCAGTAATTACTGAGATTATTTGTAGTAAAAAATAAAAAATAAATGAAAAACTGGAAACTTGTGTGTTTATTTAAATTTTTTTGTTATCAATTTTTTTTTTTTAAATATATATTTATATATTTTTTAATTCTTCCACATTTTGACAATAGTCATTCAGCCGAGTAAATGCCCAACCCCTCACATCGACCCTAGCTGTCCAATTTCTACAGATTTTCAATGTTTTTGTAGAATAAAAAAAGTCACCGGTGATCAAAAGTTCATTTGCATTTTTTACTCCAAATAATGTCAGGAATCACTGGTTAAAATAAGTCAATTACGTTCCTTAACACCCTGCTTATAGATATAATTTTAGATTATTATGGTTTAAATGGGCAATTACATAACTATATCAACGCTGAACCGACGCGCGGCGTTCCGCGGAACTTGCGCGGAACTTGCGCGGCACTTGCGCGGCACATTACCTATATATATACTTTTCAGACATATTGTTTAAGGATCAATTTCAGAGGTCACTTAATGGGTTAATAGGTCAGACGCCCGATTTGTAGTCGGGCAAATACCTTTCCCCTAGCCTTCAAAATTACATCGCCATTGCATAATATCGAGAATGCTAAAATCTCCTATTATATCGATTACATAATGATGTAATCCCATACTCCCTAGTCCCCCAACAAGCTACTTCCATTATTAAGTTTGTTTTTGTTTTGAGACATTGTCCAAACAAAAGTTGGCGCAGATGTGACACTCGACCCACGCTGGGACTGGGGACTAGAGACGTCAACTTTGGCCGCAATCAAGATGAATGGGAGATAGAAAACCACGCAGAGACGACGAGATGGATAAATTATTCGGATAAGAAACCAATCAGGGGATGCTGTGTCTCAGTAGGGTGCAATCAATATTTATGAAGTGGATTCCATCGGTTACAATATGAAAGTTGTTTATCAAATAAATATGACATTGTTTGGAAAAGAATATTGTTTGTGATTTTTATATTGCCTTATTTATGTTATAGGGCTATTGAATCAATTTGGGGAATGATGTGAAGCTGAATTTATAAAACATTCAATGTAAATGAGAATCTAATTAATAACTTATTTGAATAAGTCCGTGCACAGTGTTTTATTTGTTAAACATTTGAAAAATATACCAGATTTTAATAATAATATTATGATAAAAGCTAGTTTTCAATAAATAATAGGTATTTATTCATTGACGAAGATAATATCAACAACTCAATGAAAATAATATAGGTATATAGGTGCTCCCATAGCCGCTGTGCCAACATGATGCACAGATGGGGCCTTAAAGAGTCGGCGATGTATGAATGTGGTGCGGTGTAGACCGAACACACCGAACATGTGGTCAACGAATGCCAGCTCCATTCATTCCCCGGCGGGATTGATGAGGTCCACATGGCGACGCCTGAGGCCGTAGACTGGCTCGCAGACCTAGATGTCCCCCTCTGACCCCCCCACCACACGAAAGAAGAAAAAGAATGAAAGTAATAAGAAACAGAAAATAAAAAGGTAACGGTTTTATTTGGCATATAATATTTGAGTAGTCGTAGAAAATATTCAGGGAGAACTTTGCAGTCACACCAAAAAATTTGGCAGTCAAAAAACGTGGGAAATAATTGAAGATAATGTTAATTTTATTTATTGTTTTGGTGTTTAATTCGTAGAACTCCATTTTAAATAAATAAATTTAAAATAAATCAAATTTAAAATAAATCAAATTTAATAATTTTATAATAATTATTAAGTTCTGCAAGTATTTCTGTTATTTTTACAGTTTTTAATGTGACAGCTATTTCGGCTTTTGACGCCATTATCAAACTGTGGATATGTCCACACGGCGACGACTTATTTATATGATTTTATTTATCCCCACCCATTTAAATTTCTATAATGTTCAAAAATGATTCATTAAGAATTGGAATAACCAAAATATTTGGGAATCCAGCAGTATTTGCACACCTATTAAAATTAATGACCTAAGGGTTTTCTTAATTGTTGGTACGTGGGTGATTATGCTAAAAAAAAATAAATAAAAGATAATGTTAGTAATTTAAAAATGGATGTACGAGATTGATACAAATTTAGGAATGTAATAATGTGACAATAGCAACAATGGTACAGCGCCAGTCCCGGTAAGACTGACCTGGGTTGGAGACCTTGTTGCGATCCATACCTTTTTATTATCTGTGTCATCATTAAATTTTTTTATCAAAGTAACTGTTTGACAATTATCACTGTGTATATTGTTTTACTTCTTTTAAGGTAACGTTAGGTTAACAATTGTATTTAAAAAAAATACATATTAATTGTGAAGAAACAATAAATAAATAATAAATGTCAATTAGTTCATATTATTATTAAAATGTAAGTGTTATATTCATCCCTTTTGTACATTTTCATATTGTAATAAGGTATGACAGTATTTTTGTTAGGTACTGTAAGTGTATAGTAAATTGACGCAGTCTGTTATACACCCTGTAAAAAATGTTATTAACAAATATTTTACGGTTTGCTTTAAATGCACATATGAATAATTTAACATATTGCACCAGTAAGTATAATTCTGTAATTATTGGTATTTCTTTAATTGTAGGTATTTCTGTAATATTTCGTATTTCTGCAATTTTAGGTATTTCTGTAATTGTAGGTATTTTCTGTAATTTTTACGGGTTATCTTTTTTGAAAGTCAATTTCAAAAACGTGCGTGATTATATACATTTATCGTATAAATAAAAAAAAGAATTATGGTAAAACGTGTTTTTTAAAAGATGATTTTTGTACATATTAACTAATTGCACTTGAAGTGAAATAACACTAAACTGCGCTTTATAAATGCCATGTTATTATTATTTTTTTAATTCCCATCTATGTATTGTACGTTCCTCTCATCCCACAATGAGTTTTGTAACTCATCGGGATTGTTCTAGCAAAAAATAAAAATAGTAAAAAAATAACTAATCTTTAATGCCAGAGTAACCAATTTTCATAAGTCTAAAAATAGCAATGATTCTGCCTTTTCTCGGAAACCAATGCGCGAGTATTAATAAGCAAGCTCCGTTTCTATGTGATGAGCACATCGATTCGACTAAAGGTATTATAGTTATAAAATATAATGCGTGATAATAGTAAACGTGCAATGTACAACCATTGGCCTAGCCAACAATGGCCATCGCATACCCAATGGTATTGTCACATTAAACAGTGATAATAATAAAGCTAAGCAAGTAGAAACCAATATCACATTGTATGGAGTTGTAGGATTAAGCCAACCATGATACCACCCTACTACAACAATAACTCACGATCAAAGCTTGACTTAGCAATAATTATTATCCGGATTGTAAAACCGCACATCAGATTCAATAAATAGGTACAGTAATGTAACATTGTTTTGGTCCCAATTAGTTAACTGGTTAATCACATTAATCAATTGTAATAATTAAAATATATTATTTCAACTACGAAACTCTACCACACTGGTTCCTTTGTTGTCACTGAAAACGTCAATATTATGTATCTGTGGAATCGGTTATTTTTAAGACTTGTTCCTTTTGAAATATCTACCAAAAAGGTTAAAAAAAAACATTTTTGTCAACATAGCCACCCCCCCCCCTACCAAATCTCAACCCCGCAGATTGGAATTTTTTTCTCAGAAATCCTTTAGTAACCTCCCCCCGTGTTTTTTTTTCTGGACGCTTTTTGTAAATGTGTTATGGAAATAAAATCAAATTAAAAAGGTTGACGGATCGTGCTTTTAATTTCAATTTCAGAAAATAAAAAGTTATTGGATTGTATTTTTTTTGTAATAAACTTTTGTCATAGAAAAGGCTATCTGGTTACTTTCATAATGTTTCAGAAAGTAAATATATTTTTTATTATATCTACAATTATAACAACGAGAATTATAAAAAAAATTATCTTTTGGAATTTTAAAATTATTTTGAGTTAATTTAATCAGATTTCTCGGTAACAAACAAACAACCCAAATTGGCATGATAAATATCGAAATAGTGAATTAATAATATACAAGAACTAAAATAATAAAGTTTTTTGAGCATTGCAAATCACGAAAGAAAATAAAATTAAAATCACAGAACAGCGACACAAAAATCAAAATGTTGTATTGAAGGTATACTTGCTGACACACAAGACTGCTGTTAAATTATACAGGTGAAAAAATGCCAACTTAGTATTTTGGCCAGCGCCTCTCACCAAAGCCTGAGCGCAGGAATGTACAAAAATCAGTATGGGAATATTTCTTGGAGCCATCCATCAGTAGTCTGAACAGATTTCTGCAAGACATCCATTTTAGGGGCGGGGGTGTTTTCTCGCGGAGCCCGCAGAGGTAGAAGGAGTCCCTCAGCAATTTTCCGTAATAACCGTCTTTGTACGTGCTTCCATTAGTTTCAAAACATTCCCCATTGTTCATAAAATGGCGCATGAATTCAAATCATTCAGGTTCGATAGGAATTTTATGTAACCACTGTGATGGTGACAATATTGCCAGTGAGATTTAAATGTTTGTTTACAACGTTAAAAAAAATTAGTAAAAATCGTATTATTTATTTTATGATTTCTCTCTTTTTTACGGTTGTATTTAATTGACTGATTTTACGTTACATTAATATTTATTATTAGGAAAAAATCTTAGCTGGATAAAAAAGTAAGAATTGCGCTAAAGTGTGAACTTATGTATGTAGATGTGATACCGTGTCGACTACTCTCCTCTAAGAGTTAGTCATACATAATATTTTCGGTGGTTTTATGCGTTTAGTTTTGGTGTTGCCGTCAATTATCGGATACCAAGAACCATGGAGTTTGGCTCCGTCGCGTCGTCTCTATTGATTTATTGGATTTTCGTGAATTTTAATTGCCTCTATTATTGTCATTTTTAATATTATTTATTATCAGAATCCTGCTAAACTAATTGAATAATTTGTAAGCAGGTAGATACGAAAATAATCCACCTTCATTGAAAGAGGTTAACTTATATGTGCCTAACAAGTATGCTCTTAAGTGATCCAAGGCACTTTTTGCACTCCGAAAGCGAGAACCTTGCCTATCAGAACGCGTCAATCAACAGAGCGGTTCAACTGCACGATTCTGCATTGACTATCGACATTTATTTTCAATGTCACTTATAGACAGTTTAGCAAATGATTTGCAATCCTGATGTAGTACGTTACATGTCCTCGATAACATTACCAGAGAATTACTACGCTACTAAACCACCTTTCTTCTGAGATTTTTCAGTCAAACCACAGTGGATTCAAGATAAGAATGAGTATTTTTAACACGAGGCTGCATTTCATCTAATATTATTAAAACAAGTTTAGCCTGAAACACAAATAGAAATTGAAAAAATCTTCCGAGACGGGAATTGAACCCGCACTTCTGATTGCCGGTCACGGCAGGTGCACGGAACCACTCTGCTAGGTCGGCTTATTCAATAAATACTTGTATACCATTCAATAATTTTTGCTTTTTGACTTCTAGAAACAACTAACTTTATGTTTTTAGGAAAGATGTTGTTAAATTCTTAATTTCTCACTAGGTGGCGTCGAGATATATATCTTCTTTTAATGGTGAAATATTTTGACTTGTCAAATTTTATTATTTTTTTTAATTATTAAAGATAAAATTATGTTTTTACAACCAAAGGTTTTTATTCAAAGCACAAAGGATAAAAAATTATACATTGAAAAAATCTTCACATTAAAAAATAAATGCCGCCGACGGAAATTGAACCCGCATTCAATTTAAAAAAAAAACGTTTATAAGTATTCAGATTTGATCACAAAATCTTTTGGTTTTAAAAGTCAATTTAAAAAACCTGCATGATTTTACACAATGTATAAAGTCAAGTTACTATAATCAATGATCAAGAATCAGATTTGAGATATTTCTTCTGGGTGATATTGAATTTTTCTAATTTCGTAAATTTCTAGTTAAGCAGATTGATCATTTACGTTTTAACGTTTTAAGCGTCTATATAATACACACACAATATTCATTGAAAATAGTTCCACAAACAATGATCTGTCAACAAATTAAATGCTGAGCCAATATTTAAAATCAAATTAGGATTTACGAATTAAAAACACGGTAAAAAAAATTGCCACAGGAAGCTACCTATCAGTGATTTGAACTCAGAGACTTTTTGATAAAAGCGCCACGTATAACATAAGCAATGAAATTAATAGTACGCGTAATTAAAGCGTTGTCATTTCAAAAAAAAATAATAATATTTCTTTCATTTAAATGTAATGTATAAATCTTCCTTCTTCTGTTAAATAGATCTCCTTTGTCAAGTGTTAAATAAATCAATTTTAGTCCGTTCCACAACGTATCTACGTTATCCAGGAAAGAAGAGAGAGGCAAATTTCTACGAAAACATGGGAAGCTTCTTCTGGCTATGCGGTTTCCTCAAATTATAAAAATCTATCGAATAATAATTACCGTTGAATGAATTTAATTTGAATAATGTATTCAAGTCTTCAAAAATCCAATTTAATTCGTAGGGATGAATAAATTAGAAATAATATTCCCTTGCTACTAAATGATTACATTCATAGCACTCAAATATTTTGTCCGACTCGCGAATTTATACGGAAATAGAGCATACGCCATCCAAAATGTATTAAGAGAGAAATATTTCCAAGATGTAATAAAGGCAAAATCTAATAATTTTCCGATTCCCAAGTAGCCCGGCAGGTGACTCGACCGATCACTAGGAGCAGGGTGGTCAGGAATTGACCCACCCTACGCCAATACGTCCACCTAATATATAATATATGGTACCCTAGCCTACCTTACCTACGTATATTATATTCGTACTCTTACGTATATACCAGTCCCCACCTAGTTTGTGAGGGTTAAGATCCGATACCTTGTAAGCGACAAAATAAAATAAAATACACTTTTAAGGATAATGAAAAAGTCAAAATTACCTACCCCCTAGTAGATAGGTACTTATTCGTTTTTAGACAGTTAAAAGTTTATTTTTATACGTTATTGCTAAAATACAATGATTTTTTTAAGATGGTAGAAAGGAATAGAGAGAGAAAAAGTAATGTAAAAGGAATGTGCAGTGTAATTTTTCGAAGAAAATAATACAACTATGCTTATCAAGTAAAACATAGTAGGCCTTACTAAATTGAGAGGAGAGTGAAAATTTTATTCAATTGATAAACGACCCTGTATGTCAAAAAAAGACTAATATATTTATAAGCTGAGGTATAAATTAGTTAATAGAAAAATATATGCATTTTTTACACGGCCAAAGAGGGTTGTTATCTGAACGTGAACATGAAATTTCTCATTCAATATTTCCAAGGTATTTTAATTATGCTATGTTTATTTTGAAGATGTCGTAAAAACAAATACCATTCAAAATTTTTGTTATTGACAAATACATTGTTTTTAATAAATTTGAATATTTTATATCAAACATGAAAAATATATGAAAAATCCACATTCTTTGAAAAATTGTAGAAATCACGAAATTTTTAAAACACATTATTTTTATTTAAAGGATTTGTAGGAGAACTGTAGCTTTGACTCTTTAATACAATTAAAAATTAAAAAAAAATAAATTATAATCTTTCAGAAGAATAACAACAGAAAATGTTTTAAATAATAAAAAAGAAAACACATTGTTTAAAGTCACTTTATTGATATTTTAAAGTCTACCGGTTTCGGTACCTCCGTACCATCATCAGGACTGTTATAAAAATACTAACAAATACAGAATAATACACATAAATATAACCAATAGTTAAGAGAGAAAGAGATAGAAAAACAGAGAGAGACAGTGCAGTTGCGGGAGGGAAGTGGGGGTGGGGAGTTTTAGATAACGGGAAACATACTTAATATAGGGCTGAATGTTAAAATGTCAAGTCACAATGTGTTTGCTTCTTTTGAAATTTTTTTTTTAATTAATTGTTAGCGCAAAATAAACATTCAACTCAAATATAGCCCTATATTTAGTATGTTTTAAACATTCAGCCCTATATTTAGTATGTTTCCCGTTATCCCAAAATCCCCACCCCCACTTCCCTCCTGCAACTGCACTGTCTCTCTCTGTTTTCTATCTCTTTCTCTTTTAACTATTGGTTTATATATATGTGTATTATTCTGTATTTGTTAGTATTTTTATAACAGTCCTGATGATGGTACGGAGGTACCGAAACCGGTAGACTTTAAAATATCAATAAAGTGACTTTAAACAAAGTGTTTTCTTTTTTAGTATTTAAAATGTCAAGTCACAATGTGTTTGCTTCTTTTGAAATTTTTTTTTTAATTAATTGTTAGCGCAAAATAAACATTCAACTCAAATATATGTATACAAAATCTTCACACATACAAAGAATTTCTAAATCGCATGCATATCAAACTTTTAGCAGATGTCGGTACAGTTTTTAATGGACACTGTCCACGTACGTACTCCAAAATTACTCGCATTCCAAACTTATCCACATTCAAGTACAACCTACCCCTATACGCACACAACTGCAACTGACACGTACACAGTTGTATATCACACATAAAGCCCTACAGCACATGGCGGCTATACAGCCTAGCGGCATATAGACTATTCCAGGGGTCAACACACCGTGGCTCGCGAACCACAAGTGACTCTTCAACGCCTACTTGAGAGCATCACAACGGTCGCAGTCGCAATCCATACTATTCAGCCTACGTGTTCGCGCTAGTATTGTATAAAACTATGTAAGTCCTTTGAAATAACGCCTACTCAAATAGTACACCACTGCTAACGCTGTATAAAACGCAATTAATTTGCCAGTAACCTCTGGTCTGGAGTCCGAAAACACCCAAAAAACCCTCGACTCTTGAATACCTGAGAAACGACGGTCCGTTTGATAGATCTTAACAAAAAAATTGCAATCTTAAGAACACAGGCGTTGTGTGAGAATGCTGTCCTTCTTCCACCGGAATTTGATCACTGGTTTTTCACTAATCCCTTTGTATCCCACTGCATAGTCGGGAAACACGCCAAACGCCCTACAGTTGCACATAATACATGAGTGATATCCAAATGGCTATTGAGTTCAACAGCTCGACTGTGAAATGAGATGTCGGTGTTTGCGTTTGCCGTGTTTCCCGACTGTGCACTGGTGCCAAAGGGATCAGTGACAAACCAGTGATCCCTTTGGCACCAGTGCACAGTCGGGAAACACGCCAAACGCCCTACAGTTGCACATAATAAACGAGCGATGTCCAAATGGCTATTGAGTTCAACAACTCGACTGTGGAATGAGATGTCGGTGTTTGCGTTTGGCGTGTTTCCCGACTGTGCACTGGTGCCAAAGGGATCAGTGACAAACCAGTGATCCCTTTGGCACCAGTACACAGTCGGAATACACGCCAAACGCCCTACAGTTGCACATAATACATGAGTGATATCCAAATGGCTATTGAGTTCAACAGCTCGACTGTGGAATGAGATGTCGGTGTTTGCGTTTGGCGTGTTTCCCGACTGTGCACTGGTGCCAAAGGGATCAGTGACAAACCAGTGATCCCTTTGGCACCAGTACACAGTTGGAAAACACGCCAAACGCCCTACAGTTGCACATAATACATGAGTGATATCCAAATGGCTATTGAGTTCAACAGCTCGACTGTGGAATGAGATGTCGGTGTTTGCGTTTGGCGTGTTTCCCGACTGTGCACTGGTGCCAAAGGGATCAGTGACAAACCTGTGATCCCTTTGGCACCAGTACACAGTCGGAAAACACGCCAAACGCCCTACAGTTGCACATAATGCATGAGTGATGTCCAAATGGCTATTGAGTTCAACAGCTCGACTGTGAAATGAGATGTCGGTGTTTGCGTTTGGCGTATTTCCCGACTGTGCACTGGTGCCAAAGGGATCAGTGACAAACCTGTGATCCCTTTGGCACCAGTACACAGTCGGAAAACACGCCAAACGCCCTACAGTTGCACATAATGCATGAGTGATGTCCAAATGGCTATTGAGTTCAACAGCTCGACTGTGAAATGAGATGTCGGTGTTTGCGTTTGGCGTGTTTCCCGACTGTGCACTGGTGCCAAAGGGATCAGTGACAAACCAGTGATCCTTTTGGCACCAGTGCACAGTCGGAAAACACGCCAAACGCCCCACAGTTGCACATAATACATGAGTGATGTCCAAATGGCTATTGAGTTCAACAGCTCGACTGTGGAATGAGATGTCAGTGTTTGCGTTTCCCCCCTCCTAATACATGGGTGTCTAAGATCCAGGTTCTCTTCCTCGAGCATCCTCAAATATGACGTAGGACCTGAAAGAAATATTTTCCTCAGGACCTCCTGTATGGAGTTTAAGCAAAAAAAAAACAAACAAAAAATGTGTGTTATCAAATGAACATAATTGTTTAATTTGTCAAAATTGTTTTATGCAGTTGTCCTGTGCGCTAAATAATTCAAAAGGTGTAAAATGTACTCGTATTTTGGGGCAATACGAATACATAAACTTTTTTAAACTTTTTTCTTAATGTTTGGCTATTTATACTGAAAAGTCTATCGACCCCTTGCTTATAGCTACAGCACCCAGTAGTGCCTCTTCCACAGCCTCCCCGGCCAGCGTGCGGCGATCTATCACGCTGTCAGCTCCTATTCACGCTCCGGTACACCGGCCCTCGTTACGCCGGACACGGACGCTATATTAGATTTGGACCACGTACTACGTTCACTGGACTCGTTGGGCGAATTCGGCTGCGCGCGCAGTGCGATCCCGAGCATGTGATTTTAATTGTTGATTTCGGAGATTATTGATGGTATCGGTATTTTCATGCCGTACTTTTACGCTGCAGACTGTCACAATAAAGTTTTTTTTAAATGTGAATGCTGCTCACGAGTCCCGACTGCTTCCAATCCTTTAAAGCCAATTCCCACTGGTTCCCCTAGACCTCTAGGGCATCCCGAACTGGGGTATCTTGTAAGCATACGTAGAGTGGGAAGAGGAAAGAGAAAAGGAGCAGTTGGGTGGGGAGGTACCTGGCTCTTTGACATTTAAAAAGGAGATTTTTAACGGGGGCAGTGCTGAAAGTATCTGGAACGAACGGCAAATATACAATCAATTATGAATTAAGTATGAAATCAAAAACGTATTTGCGCACGTCGGGTTTTGAACTCACGATATCTCGATTCGTGGTCGAAGATCGTACCCTATAACACAGAGGAATTCGATTTCCTATTTTAATCAAACACTGACTACCAATTATAATAATTATTGTTAGTAACGATTTACTTAACACAATGCCACAGCGTACACTTGCATTAGTCGATATAGTTTGCAGTGGACTTCCCATTTCCTAATGACCATTGGTAATAAAATTATCTGTGCTGCGCTCTGCTAATGGCGTTATTATCGAACTGTGAATTTACCCTGATAGGTATTAATCCTATAATGAAATACCACCGAGAAGATTGCCGTTAACGCACTTACAGATTGACATGTCTACTTACATCTGCAGGTATCCGAAATTGGAAATAATGAATCAACGAACACATAACAGATACAAAAATTTATTATAAATATATATTTTTTTATATCTTAATTTTAATGGTTTACTCACTAAAAAGCATCCTATTATACACATAATTTTAACATGTACGTTATTTTCTTATCTCTGTTTTACAATATCGAAGCATTTTATGTATAATGAAAGCATTTTTGCTTCACATTAAATATATAAAAAAATACAACATCAAATTAAACGGGAAAGAATTTAGGTATCTTTCAATTTGATTTCAATTCAACTATGGAAAGGTATTTATGGTTCAACCACCCATTTTTTCCATTTACACTATATTGAACGATAATGAGAAATTTAGAAGTAATGGAAATATGCGTGCGTGTAGCGTGCGGCCTACACAGAAATTTACAGCATAGCAAGTGCTCTGCCGGTAAGTTTACGCAAAAATGTGCGGTGTACCATAAAATTTTCCTTTTACCGTGCGGTCCATCGGGATGTTTTTCCAAATATTTACACTACAGCGTGCGGTCTCCCATGAGTTTACCATTCGAGTAGGTATCCAGATAATAAATATTTAATAAAAGTTGTATTTCTGATGAAAATATTATAATAATACCACAACAATGCTATGACAATAAAAAATTACAAATTTCTTCGATAAAATTATTATGAAATTTAATTTCACAGAAGTAAAAAAAAATTTTTTGTGCCATCTACATCACATTGTATGAAGTTAATCATTTTGTTAATAAATTAATAATTAAGTAACCCAGGCGTTGCGGGTTTAGCATAGTACTTCACCATTGTACAAGCAACATTATCCGCTTATAATAATGGTAGTACGAAGAATTTTATTATGTTTGGGTTATTTGTAACCCAAAATGAATGTTTACCTTTCTCTCTTTAAAAAGTTACACAAATCGAATGTAAACACATCAGGTAGATGGTACGTTGCAATGATTGTGCATAGGTTGACCGCACGCTGAATGACCCTATTCATATGTATAATTCAAATGTAGAAACTAATTTGTTTTTTCTGGAACAGCATAAATATAATTTTGTGAAAGTGATCTCGTTTTGTAATTTCCTCTTCATTTAACGGTAATGAATACCTGAAGGCTTTAATAGGTGAAGTACCTACCTCGAAATTGCTGCCAGTGGGCTAGTAAGTCCTCCAGCAAGTTAGTGACATTAGAGGTCACAGATATCAGTAAAGTGCTCATTAGACTATAGCAAGTATGGTTAACCGCACGCTGTACCTAGGAGTATTTCATTTCACTTCCGAAAAGGATGTATTGAACTGCCGTTGATCCACTGGAGCGTTCTGCTACATAATCAATTTCAGCCTTGAGCGTTCAGAAATTTTTAAGCTTTTTGCTTGGAAGTTTCCCGCATTTTTTCAAAAAATTATATCTCCGTGTTTTTATACAAAGCCATATAAACTGCTTAAAGTGCTAGAGATCTTTGACTGCACCTATATTTGATGATTTATTGCATATTTTTTATGAAAAAAATATAAGAAAATCGTTAAATTAGTGAATCGTGAATTCTGCTTATTATATACTATAAAATTACTGTTTGAAGTACCTACTTGGAGCAATATTAAATATGTATATGGCCTAGTTGATAAGCACTGCAATAAATTAAAATAATAAAGTGAATTTTTTTAAATGTAAACACATGATCAATGATTTGTAAGAAAAAAATATTACAATAATTTAGGTTAATGGAATGTTAGTAAAAAATAAATCAGAAGAGATGCGAGACATTTTTTGTTAGAGAGTGAAACCTCTAAGCTAGCTTTATAATTAATTGAAGATTTCAATGCGCTGGAGCTAGTGAAATTTTACAATTAATAAATGTTTTAAAATATTTCTTCAAAATGCTCACTTTTTGGCCAGCATGAGCTAGCGGGCGTTTGCAAATTGGCCAAAATTTGGACAAATAAGGTCCAGTGGACATGCTTCACCAAAACCTTTCTAATTCCGGAATATATAACTCAACACGCATCCATGTTTATACTCATGATATGTAGTAGATTTACTTTCCCCCTTTACTTTACTAAACATTGAAATTTTTCTTCTTTTATATGTTTTTGAATTAACGGAATTTTGTTCAACTTTCACAAAACATTTTTTTTTAAATCTAGCGCTCCATCCTCCTATTTAGTTTTCATTAAGAGGGCTGATTAGTACAGATTGCTCGTGCTTATGCAAAGCAGCATGAGTGTGCTGGTTACCCCGCTGTCGCCGCTAATGCACGCCACGAACGGGTTTTAAAATCAGGCAGACGTAGACTTCGGGTTTCACCAATCCCTTAGGTATCAAACTCTGTCAAATATCAAGTTGTTCTTCTTTCACCCCTTATTTTAATGTTATGCAATTTCTTTGAGATCATAAATAACATAAATAAATTTACAAATCTAGCACCTGCCCTGCCATTTATTCCATCATTTAGTTGTGATGAGTGATGAGTGTTCATATGAACCGTTAGCACAATGGTCGTGCAGGTCTCTCTCATATAAGTGCTTGTATGAATATTTGCGTCATTATCAGATGTAGAATTTACTTTTAATCTTGTTTTTATTTTATCAGTAAAGAGTCATATATATATATTTAGTCATATTTTATACTTATACGAAGAATTCACGAGATATTTAAAAATAAATTCACAAATATAACATCCACCCTGCCATTTCCCTTTCATTTAGCGGTAATGAGTAACGTATGCTTGGCTAGTACCGGTAGCAGCACGAGCGTGCTGGTTGCCAAGCTGTAGCTGCTAATGCACGCCTCGGACGGGCGTTCAATTCAATCAGACGTTGGATTCGGGTTTGACCCCGTTGGGTGTAATTACATCGGCGAGCATCGACGGGAACATTATTGCTATACGAGCCGCCATTACCGATAGGAGCGGTAGTTTCCTTTACCGAAAAATCCATCATGTTTGGTTCATTCCCTTGTCCATTTTCGGGTGGAAATTGATAGGTTTTTGTTAAATTGATGTTCCGGTAATTTATCTATTTATTACCGTATATTCGACAATAGGGCTTTATATTGCATGTACACATTTCGAATTACATTTCTTAGGAAAGGATAATAAATTTTACAAAAAAAGCCAAAATATTGGTTTATATTAAAAAGACTTAAAACAAAATAAGAAATTGTAAATCCCTCTTCCCACCCCTTCACCAGCCTGTCTTTGGTGCTCTCTCCCTCTCGCACATTTGTTCTATTTTCCTTTTGCTTACCTTGTAATGGTCCTCTGTATTTAATTTAGATTATAGTTCCATTGTCGTGAAGAAGGTTAAGTGCAACCGAAACCGGTCAACATATATAACTCAATAAAGTGGTTTAAAAAAAAATAAAATCATTTATATAACGTCAAGCCATAAAGTGTTAGCTTTCTTCGATAATTTAATAATTAAGATGCTTAAGCAGAAGCAAAGATTATCATAACTCGTTATTCACATGTATTAAAAAGAGTTGAATTATTTTTGGCTCTAAAGGTATCAAAATTTTAAACTAAAAAATTAGCTATGTATTAATTATATCTATTAATTCCTTTCAAAATCTATGAAAATTCTTCATGATAGAATCGAACAAGTTATTGTTGTAAAATAGTATTTTTCTTCTAGTATGCTTCGGAGTTAGGTACATGTAATGACAAAAAAATAATAGCGTCGGGGCAGTCCACTCTTCAATTAAGAATTTTGCACAGTAAAAGAAGATAATCATTTTCAAATAATCAGTTAAACGGTCTCCCCAAACCTGCATCATTGATCTGGCACGCTACTCAGCTGGTGGGCAGGCGCATCCTGAACACACCTCATACCATGAACCCCGGCACCCCTGCTAAATGACCAAACGTAGCAAACCACTTGGGGTGACCTATAGCAGAGGTGAGAGTTAGCTAATAAATGGTTCCCGGGTCGGCGGTACTTAAACCCGCTTTCCAAATTAAAATCAAATGAATGAATGAAAATTAACAATAATATTAGTTTAGTTAGAGCAAAATAAAAACAGTACTGCCATTACAGCAAGCTTGAACGTTTATCGTGAGCAATAAATATTTTATAAATCTGCAACCTACTTATTTGTAAGCCTTTGGTAACAAAGTCTTGTAATCTATGTAGATTTACCGGAATGCGAATGTGTTAAAGTTAACCAAAAATGTAGATTGTCTTGTTTTTGTAAAATTTAATGCAATTTGATACTATTAAAGACTGTGAATCGTATCATTATATAACAATATATATGGAAAAAAACAAAAAAGTTGTTCAATCTGAGAACTAAGACCGAATTTTATTTATTAAAAAAAGATTTTTATTCATTGTATCCATATGATTGACACCATTAATAACATTCTAGTTAAATATTATTTTAATTAACTATTTCACAATTTGAATCAAACAAAACGAGCTTCAGAAATTTCAAAAAATCAGTTGGCTTTGGAAAACAACATTTACAAAAAAATATATCGAGTTATCGGTTTGAACATCAAAAAAAGTGTACGCTGTAGAAAAAACAATCTTTTTCATCTTTTTGCAAGATTATTCGTAAAATTCGTCGTTTCAAATATATTACGAAAAATTTCTAACAAATTTTCATCGTTGAGTGAACAAATAATACGCGTTGATACGTCAAAAACTCGAATTCTTTATTATATTGACACATTCAAAGGTTTTGTCTTTGTGGAGATCCAAATACCTTGCAAAACAGAAGCTTGGAATACCTGCCCAGGCTACCCGGGACAAGGGATAGGTGTGTTATGCTTTGACCAGTACAATACAGAATTGTATAGTAGATCCAGTGCTTAACGGTGCGTATATTTCGAATAAAAGTATTTGACTGTAAGGGTAGGCAGTTGGGCCTCTCGCATAACCCCTTGTTCCGCTAGAAATTTAATTAAACATCCCTTTTGGAAACGCTTTAAACGAATTGTCATGTCAACTAGATAAAAGTGAAACCAGGAAATGTAAATGGTTTTTGACTAATTCGTTTCAAACCTTTCACCTGTTTTGATCTAATATTAAACAATTTCTAATCACTTCTCATTATAATCTTAAATTTTTCTTTTATATGTTCAATTATTATTAATCAATTTAAAAAAAAAAGTTAATTTATAAACAAGTTCTGCTGTGTAATTATTAATACACGTGGCAGCTGTTTCGCCTTATAAATGTTATATCAAAACAGTTTGATTTTTGTTTTTTTGTAAATTAAATAAAAATCAATAAATATTTTGAATAAATAAATAAAAATTAAAAGGGAGTTCTACAAAATAAACTCAATAAACAAATATTTTTAATTCACTTTGTTGCATCATTTTATTTAAATGGAAATAATAAACTTACATAGTTTTTTAATCAAAATTATCATCATGTTTCAGAACAAAAGGTTCTTTTGTAATATTCTAGTAGTTCTGTGACCAGTAGGTCTCGTGTCCAAAAAGTGTGTTTCTAATTTTTTTTATTTAATACAGCAAAACCATAATTTCCTCTAAAATCATGATTTTTATAAGTAGGTACTTCAACACTTACTGCTTAATAAAAAAACATATTATACTATTATCTCAATGATATTGATGTTTTTTTTTATAAATTTTCTTCAGCCAGGTAGGTACCTTTTAGTATTGAAAAAAAATCGAATAAAACAGCTCAAATATACACGACGAGTTCACATTTGAAAAAAGAATCTTTACGTACTGAACAATTGAAACGGCCTCCGTCTTGAACCAGAAACGCTACGTACAACCAAAATATACTTTTCTATCCTGATGAAGGAGCCTTAGACTCTGAAACATGTAAATAGTTTTATTAAAATAGTGGTGTAAACAAAGTATATTATTATTTTTAATGATAACAAATAAAACCAAAATAAAAAATAAAGTTTTTTGTTTTCTAGGGAAAATCTATAAGCAATAATTGTTGAATGAAAAAAAAGTACGTGGAGCACGTGACCGGAAATCAGAAGGCTGCGGGTTCAATTCCTGATTGGATTTATGTAGGTGTTCCAGGCTAATTATTATTCCTTAAAAATAATAAAAAATATTTCTTTCACTATTTCTTATCAGTTTATTCCCGGGGAGACTACCGAAATATAATTTTTTAGGTACTTTAATTAATTTGAAAGCTCTCCAATATTAATCATTGCGAAAAAACATCGCTAAAACAATGGATTGATTGATGAACCTTTAGACAATGGTTCCATAATTCAAGGTGAAATTAATGATTATATAAATCAATGAAGCGATAATCAATTTATTTTCTCAAAACAAAACATTCTGAAAATATTATATAATAAAATGTTACATGAGTCGAAATTTGGCCCCATTTAACTACTAATATAATACGTTAGACCCTTGGCTTATAGAAATAATTTTTTCACAATCGAATTGACGCGTTATTTCCGAATAATTTAATCCGTGACAGGAATTCTGTCATGTTCGCATTTCGGTCAAACGTCATTAATTTTGTCAAATAAAAATTAATTCTGTTTGCCTCTTTGTTCCTCATAAATTAAACAAAATCGTTTCGCAACGTTTTTCGATGAATCAAACGCATAAACACTGAATAGTCCTCCGATATTGACCAACGGCGATAAAGCTTTCACGATTTAATTTTATTTAAACCTTTCAAAAATTAGGGGAAAAAACAACTGTAGGTAGCTACGTGATTTACCCTTTTTATGAGATAACCGCACTAGTCCCAACTGCTTCCAACTGTCTGGAGCCAGTGGTACTTTGACATTCCTAAACGTAAATTGTGAGGCTGGAGATAGTGAGGAAGGAGAAAGTGAGAAAGTACCTGGCTATTCAGATCTCGTCACAAAATATGGTTAAAGCCATTTCATGCAAAATTTTGATTTTTCAATGGTTATCTTTTACCAGGTCTACACTAAAAGTATCTTAGCGGAGAGGAAAGTTTGCCATAAAACTTATTAGATAGGACCTAAAGAACGCTCTGCTGCCATTCGGGCAGGTAGCCAGCTTTTGCTGATCTGCAGGTCATGCATTAATTTCGACCTATATTTATGATACTCTTGCTTTTCTTTGCCATTTAGTTATAAGCTTATCTGTTTTCCGACGTTTGGGTAGGCCTCGTTTTTTTATCGAACTGCTTCTAAACATTGTCGACTGAACCACGATTTTGAGCCCACACCAGTCTCTTTAACAGAGAAATGAAGCCGTCCATTGCATGCTTCGACTTCGCCAATTTTCTGGGCACATCTGGAAGGATCCGAAGTCTGAAAACGGACAGCTAACAACCAATCTGCTGACCTATAGTACCACACTTTTCTCTTCAGCCTCTCGTTTGGAGTTTCAGACGATTGATGTCATCACCAGGTAGTGGTCGAACGATCTCAAAGGCGCTGTGACCTCAATCTGTATCCGTGTGGCATATATGGTGTTAAGAAACGTACATGACTTACATTAACCAGAGATTCCTGGCATTATTTGGAGAAAAAAATTTTAATGAAATTTTTGGTCACCAAAAACAATAAAAACATTCTTTCACTTGGCCAACCCTATGGGGTATGCCCAGACCCAAATGTATGAATTACACTTGCCGATTGGTCAGTACAATTAGGCCTAGTAGCGGGCTACTGATTCAGGCGGAATAAAATGAAATTCCAATGACTCGGTCGATTAAGTACCTCCTCCACCTGCATTCTTAACTCGGCACTTCACTCACTCTCCAATCGGTCAGTGCGATCAGCTGAGTCAGTCACTTAAAATTTAGTATTCTTAGGAATGTATGACGTTTTTTGTGGTACAACTCCATTATTTTTTATCATTTTTCCTCCATCGCGAAACCATGTTACCAGCACTTTAAACTAATCCCAATTAACTTACTCGCCCATTGTCTCTTCTACATGTGATCAGCTCTACTCATCAAAAGGTTGACCACTCGGCTGGTGTGATTCGGCCTTAACTTTTTAATACCCACTATTTTTTAGTTTAAAAAATCAACCCGTAAGAAACGGAGTTTATTTAACTTATATTACGTCTTTTTTTATTAAAATATATTGATTTTTTGTTTGACTGAGGATTGAACCTTCCTTCACAAGGCCTAGCTTTTAACTGCGTAAAAGTAAAAATAAAAATTTGATAATGTATTGAATTAGTAAATTGAATATACAGGGTTTTCCAATAAGAGGTGGTATTTTGATATTCAATCGTAAAAGATCAATGGTTTCGTTGCTTATGTGGCATATAGCGCCGTTTTGTTGAAAGTAAACGTTATCTAGATCAATACCATCCAATTCCGGCCATAAAAAATCATTAATCATCTCTCGATAGCGCAATCCATTCACCATAACTGTTGCTCAAAATGTGACAATTTTGCTTGTTGACAAAGCCACCGAGGTGGAAATGAGCCTTATCACTCAAGATGATTTGCATTGGATTCACTTAAGTGAATTTTAATAATTTCAATGCGTTGTTGAAGCGTGTATCGTTCCATTTTTATTAATGGCGTAGTTTTTACTTGTCAAATGTCAAAAAATGACAGTTTCAAAAGTAACATCCACCGAAATAGCGGGCTATTCAAGATAACACCTCTTATTGGAAAACCATGCATAATATATAATTTCCTGAGGATTGAACCTTCCTCCACGGGATCTGAAATCAACCGCGCTACCAATTAAGCCAAATCCTGATTGGGTAGGACCGACATTTATTTCGTATATAAACTGCTGTAATGTCGTCTTATTTCAAAAAGATACATATATATACATATCCGCGTGTGTATGCGTGAGTCCCACAAAGAAGGGGATTGAATGCATTGTCATCGGTGCCGAGTTTCAGTTCGATCGCATGTAGGGAAGGCGATAAATTTCCACTTCCGAGACCCACTTTTAATTATAAATAACCTTTGCAATCACTGGTTAAATTAGATTAGAGGTACGACTCTTAACATTTTGTGTGTCATCTTTTACACTTATCCGCCACTAGGGATAGATTCGAAACAAAGGCTGTGAGTATATAAAATCTAATGCATATATTAACAACCAATGAATAATGCCACATTAATAAATTTTTGATAGATAACCCGCGGGGCCAGGGACACTTAATAAAGGAGAAAATTCACATCTCCTGATGTAATAAAAACATAACGGTTGTACGGCAAATGAGAAAATTTACGGTCTGTTGTATTTTATTACTGGCATAATATACTTTTATGTTTTCCTGCAATAAACAAGTTCGTACGAGTATATATGTCAGTTTGCATGGCTTTTGGGAGCGACATGGGAACGGAGAACTATGCGAAATTCCGTGTTGTGTATTGTAATTAAAAAATGAAAAATGTACGCCATCTGTTGAAGTGTGTTGTACAATATGATAATTGCTAGTTCAAATCCATGCTGCATTTCCCGTAGAACGTAAACAAATGAAATATTTTAGTATTTTTTAAAAACTTTTGGAAAAAAAACTAGGTTAAATAAATGCAAAATATAATGTTTTTTAGAAACGTGGTAACGATTATGTAATAGTTCAGTTAATTTACGTTTCGGTACCACGCATTTCAAATAAACAAGCAATGGTTTTCCTCGGAATTTTGTAGCATATGGTGGGACTCTAGATTTTGAACTCGGAACACAAGTCAGCAGATGAATTTGCAACTGCACCGTTGTGCGAGTTCTTGATTACTGCTACACCAAGCACATGAAAATGGTTTTCTTCGATTTTTATAGCACATAGTGTAAACTAGAGTTTCATAACTAAACTTCAAACATGGGAATGGTTTCCTTCTTATGGTTCTTATAATGGTTGCGTCTACACATTAATTTCCAGCTGTAATTCGATCTGTAAGCTTGTCCCTGTTTCATTAACATTACACTCATAATTTACTTATGTATTTAAGTATGTTCGTATTTCAACACAGGTTTGTGCTAGTGAGGTAAAAATGTACAGAAAAAAAACAATATTTTACTAGAATTAATAATTAAAATAATTAGAAATTAAAAAAGTATATTGGATCACCTATTTATTTGTGGCTACACTGCTTTCTATTAACTTAGGTCCTGTAAATAGGGACCTGTTTACTATGTTATACCTTCCTCTGGATTTTGAAATAATATTTGAAAAATGTATCTTAAACACCGTGAAAAAAAAAAACATTCTCGAGTTCTGAGAGTAATTTTTTGTTTTTTTATGGTCAATAGGCCGCACCAAAAGTCTGGCGGATCGCAGGTTCCTGAAAACTATGACGTCTAAACAATGATTCTTAACAATGAAATAATAAAAAAATTAAACATGTGGCATATAATTATTATCTTACTTGCTATCTTTAATAATGATTTACATACAATTTCAAACTTAAAACCAACGCGATAAAGCCCGCACATGGTTGCATCAGAAATTTTATGATAAAACTTCAAGAACAATATTATCTGTATTCCTTTGAGCGGCATTTCTCTAACCTGTCAAAATGTAATTGAACTCTCAAGACTGTTACAAGCACGTGCTAGTGAGGGGGTGAAAAGGAAAATGATAAAGTTATGAAAGTATTACGGTCAGAAAAGACAGAAGTGTTTTGAAGACGTTGTGGAAAGAAGTTCCTTATTTATAGTACCGAAAAAAGCGGTGGAAGCCATTTGCTGCGAAGTAATGCAGAATCATGTGTTTTTGATTTGATAATTTAATCGCTTTGAAATATTATATATGATTTAATTAAAAACTGCTAATATAACTCATGTTTTTTTTTCTTTACATTAACTCTACGAAGGAGGTCCTGAGGAAATAAATATCTCTAAGAAAAGAGAACTGCAGGCGAGTTTTCCAAACTGTTTCAAAATATTTTTTTCGAAACTTTCGATACTATCGATAGCCACACATACATTCAAACGTGCGCTCTAAAATGATTTGATTAAAATGATTGTGCATATTTCATATATATGGTATCGAACTTATAATCTGGATTTGGATCCAGCGGCCATGGGGTCATCAGACGATATGAAGGAAATATGATATTTTTCCTATCCTTTTACCATAAATAACATACTTAAAATATAGGTTGATATATTATGTTGCACACCGTGCTTAATATTAATATCTTTGAACCTTTATGAATGCCATATATACGTCTGGTTTATTTACAATATGTACACACACACGATTGATTAGGAAGAACATCCATAAATAGATTTTCTAAGAAAACGTGTTGTTCCTATTTAGGTTTATGGTGGATCATACTTAGAGTTAAATATGACCTACACAACATATTAATATAAACTATGAAGCAGAAAACCTTTTTGTTCGTTTCACTACGCACAAATGGTTAGCTCTGGCGTCATATTAAATTCACTTTTTTTCTCCGAAATTTATAGGTCAACTATTTTAAGTCGACGACATCATTCCTGTATTTAGTAATGAATAAATTTTTATGGTGAAAAATAAAACAAGAAATAAATAATTGTTTGTTCCACGTTCAAGATAATATATTATTACCCATTGCAAAATATCTAAACTAGGGCAAAGTTGTTAACTAAAATTGAAATGTTCTAATTATTAATATAATGGTTCATATTTGGCCGGGCCTCCAACTTCCCACCCACTCGCGAATATAATCGATAAAGCTCGCAAATTAAACCTACACTCAGTGACGTCAAGCGCAGGTGATCGGTGGATCAAAGCGTCAATTTTAAATCCCAATCAGATCATGGAACAATAATAATTAGCAAAATCCTAGCGTCTAGCTGCTAGCATGCGGGTCAGGGTATAGCAGAACAGTTGGCCTCTTGATACTATTGACATTGACAAGGGGCTGGAATACCGAATACCCTTATTGCTGGCTTCAAAACTATTGTACCATCCACAAACGCCGTAAATATTCAACCTTTCAGGATGCGGGTAAGATTTTCGCAATACAGAATAGAATGGAACGTTACGCTGGCGCTTGACAAAGGTTCGCATTGATCCGTGAAAAATTCATTCGGTTCGCTTAGCAATCGTTTCGATATTTTTCAGGATCGGCTTGTGGGGCGTGCTTTACGCTGTTTTTATGCGATGCTGTCCTCAACTAAACAATTATACGTTACATTCGAATCTAGAAGATAGATGCGAAGAATTTGCGATTGTTCACAAATTTTAAGGGATGTTTGGAACCTAATAAAAGGTTGTAATTTATAAGTCATTAAACACCGGTAGCAATGTTGTTGTCATTTTTTCAAGAAGAAAGATATTTTTTTTAAGGGCAGAGTAACATTACCGGTTTACGAATAACCTGACAATATATGAAAATCTCCTACTACCCCCACAGTAAGCGAAAAATGTTGCTTGTGTTGGATAGAGGACTTAGCCAGCCGAGGAACTGAACAAACTATGCCTGGGTGAGACCCAAACACGATGCCAACTCAGCCACTGACCGGTCAGAATTAACTCAGATTATTGTGATGTTGTCTTAAAGAATTGAGCATCTTCACAGAAAGGTTGTCAATTTTTTATTATTATTTTGGTTGATGAAAAAAAGTCATAAAAAAAATAATTGGGTTGAACAGTGCAAAAATGTGAGTTTCAAAGTTCACCTCGCTAGATTTTGTTAGTAGTTGTCGGATAACATTTACGCATAGGAAAGTTTAATTTTTGTTTTCACGTTGTTTTCATAATTTGTACGTAGACTTTTTTTTAAATGTGTATGAAGCGAATATCCCCGACTTACACATTCCAAATTTTGAATCAGATATAAATTTACAACAATCACAGATTTATATCGAGATTAAAAACATTGCAGTGTGTATTAAGCTCCCGGAACCTAAATTTTGTTGAGGGCCAGATAAAATTCCGTCCTATATCCTTAAAAACTGTACAGATTGTGTCTCGTATCCATTATTCCTACTCTATAATCAATCACTTTCCACTGATAGGTTCATTTAAATTTGGAAAAACAGCTTTTTACAATAATATTTATATCTTTTGTTCAAAATTAAAGACCAATCGTTAATATCGAAAGTTTTCAAAAAGTTAATTCCTTACAAAAATATTTTCTGCTGTAAAATTATATATTTCATTTCTACAACATGTTTTTTTCTCTGGCCGATCTACTTTAACTTATATTTAGTTTTATTATTTTTTTTCCTCCGCTGCTCATCTTACTAGGGAATTCCTAACTAACCCTACACTATATGAAAACTTTATCTTAAGTGCAGTTGCTAATAGACAATAAGTTGACTCGATTTATACGGATTTTAGTAAAGCGTTTGTTAAGGCCATAAAATTATAATAATAACAACATCGCATTTATATAGCGCAGTTTAGTGTCATTTCACTTCATATCATCAAAGAAAAACAAAAACTTCATAAAAAATGGAAATCTTCTAATAATCCAATAGATTACATAGAGTTCGCTATCAAACGTACACAACAAAAACATCTACAGAAGCATTGCTATAATAAATATATATGTTTAGTTGAATCTAATATTCAGAATAATAATAAACAACTCTGGAATTACGCTAAAAACAAAAGTAAAACAACTGGCATCCCACAAATCATGCACCTTAAAGACGAATCAGGCACCGGCGCTCATCAAGTATGTCAATTATTCTCTAAACACTTTCAGTCCACCTACGTAAGCGATATGGGTACGAACAATATCAGCATAATCGATAGTTCTACTTATGTAAATAATGATTCTTCGATTGGTTACATAAATATTGACAATCTAATGATCAATAAATACCTGAAAAATTTAGATGTTAGTAAGGGTGCTGGTAGTGACGGTATCTCGCCATATTTCATCAAAAAATGTGCCACAAATCTTTCTTACCCTTTAACTAACATATTTATAATGTCACTAAAAGAAGGTAAATTTCCCACAAAGTTTAAAGAAGCTATTATAATCCCTATTCATAAAACAGTGTCAAAAATTAACATTGAAAATTACCGCCCAATATCAATACTCACGGTATTTAGTAAACTTTTTGAGAGAATTGTCTACGATCAAATTTACACAACAATTGTTCGTAATATACAAAACCAACAACACGGATTTCTTCAAAAAAGATCAGTACTTACAAACTTGGTAAATTTTACTGAATATTTAACATGCAATATGGACAATAGAAACCAAGTAGATGTAATCTACACTGATTACTCTAAGGCCTTCGATAAGGTAAACCATTTCATTCTAATTCAAAAATTAAAACAATTAGGCATCCATGGTGACTTACTCCGGTGGCTCACTTCATACCTTTGGAGTAGACTTCAAAGTGTCTTAGTTGAGGGAACAAAGTCCAGCTTCTTCTCTGTGCCCTCCGGTGTACCTCAAGGTTCTCATTTAGGCCCATTATTATTTAATGTGTATATATACGATATTCACAAATGTTTTTTACATGCTAATTACCTAGCATATGCAGATGATAAAAAAATATACTTAGTTATTAAATCAATCAACGACTGCATTAAACTTCAAGAGGACCTCAATCGTCTCTTTGTCTATTGCGAATTAAACAAACTTGTTATTAACATCGCAAAATGCAATAAATTAACATTTACACGTAATAAAAATAAAATATCCTTTGTATACACACTAAACGGCACACACATCAATGAAGTAAAATATATCAGGGACCTTGGGGTAACACTGGATGTTAAATTAAACTTTATCCAACACACTGATGACATCATTAACAAAGCCAATAAAATGCTGGGATTTATAATTCGCATAGCAAAACCCTTCCACAGCATAAACACTCTATATTCCCTTTACACCTCATATATTCGCCCGCACCTGGAACACTGTACACCGATCTGGACTCCTTTATACCAAGCCCATATCGAAAGAATAGAAAGAATTCAAAAAAAAAATTTTAAACACATAAATTATAAACTAAACTTACACTTCTCAAATTATACCGAATCCATTAAATTTCATAATTTTTGCTGCCCTTTTTATTAAAAAATCCATATCATTTTCCCCAATAAATAATATCAAACCCCCCAATGCTGACTTCCAAATGGTTGCAGCTAAAATAAAGGACACATCCTTTATTTCAGTCTATCTTCCCCCAACAGCCCACTTCAACAAACAAACTTGGTTGCAAATTGTAAGTCAACTAAGCCCTCCTTTCTTTATATTAGGCGATTTTAATGCCCATTCCCCCGTCTGGGGTTCTGCTTTCTCCGACCGAGATGGTCGAAGTGTGATGGATTTCCTAGATCAATCCAACCTTTTCCTTTTGAATGACGGATCTCCTACTAGGATCTCACGCCCCAGCACAAACCCCAGTGCAGTGGATCTCTCGATATGTTCCACTAGTCTGGCTTCTCTCTCCTCGTGGGTGGTGTCCCCCGACCCTTGCTCCAGTGATCATTTCCCGATCACCATTACTTATCAAACTTCTTTCCAATCGGACAAGTCTCATATTTCGACAAAGATTAAACGAAACACACCAAATGGGATGAATTTAACTCTCATATGGACAAGTTCCTACTAAATTTACCCGCCACCGATATATTTTCCGTCAAAGATGACTATAATAACTTCAAATCAATGCTCATAAGTGCAATAAATAAATCAAATCCTCCCCCTAAAACAAAATCTCTCAAAAAACTCCCTCCAACTCCCTGGTGGGATGAGGAATGTTCCAAAGTAGTAAGAATTCGGAAAGCTAAATCTCTTTCCTATCGTTACAATATGACTATGGAGAACTATCTTAAATACAAAAATGCTGAATCCAATGCCAAAAGGGTATTGAGGTCAAAAAAAAGATCCGGGTGGTACAACTTCTGCAGTTCAGTATCTCCGAACACTCCAATTTCGGAAGTTTGGTCTATGATCCGAAGATTTTGATCCTCCTTCAGTTCACCATCTCCTCGAGCGTCTCATTCTAAATGGATAGATGAATTCTTGGACAAAATTGCCCCCCCTTCTGTTCCTAACTTAGATGAAATAACGCCCATCTATAATACTCCCATGTCTAATCATTGGCTAGACTCTCCATTCACCTTAATTGAGCTAAAAAATTGTTTATCGACAGTCAATGACTCATCTCCAGGCAGAGATGGTATACCTTACAGCATAATCAAAAATAGTAATGATAATGTTCTAAACCACTTCTTAAGCATCTTAAATAAAATCTTTCAGACTGGTATAATGCCTGATGACTGGAGTTCTCAAATAATCATCCCTATTTTAAAATCAAACAAATCTCCAAATTTTGGATCCAACTACAGGCCAATCGCTCTTTCATCCACCCTCAGTAAACTTTATGAAAAATTAATTAAAAACCGATTAGAATTTTTTGTCGAGAGTAAACAGCTTCTCTCTCCATCTCAATTTGGATTTAGGAAAAAAAAAATCCACTCAGGATAACCTTGCCATCATCAGCACTGATATTAATTTATCAATTTCTAAACAGGAAGTTTGTCTTGCCGTCTTTATAGATATAGAAGGCGCCTTTGACAATGTTTCCATCCCAATCCTGAAAAAAAAACTTCTAGGCCTTGGCCTTCCCCCCATGTTTGTCCAATCTATTATTAATCTATTTCTAGATAGAAAAATTTTCATTGAACTTCCAGATATTTCTCCTCAAAGTAGGTCTATTTGGAAGGGTTTACCACAAGGCGATGTATTGTCCCCCTTACTGTATAATATATACACATATGATATGCATGTCACTATTCCCCCACAAATAAAAATTATCGAGTTCGCAGATGACATAGCTTTCTTCTTATCATCCAAAATCATCCCTCTTGCCGTCAAATATCTTAACGAAGCCATGAATGCCCTTTGCACATGGCTCACGTTAAATGGTCTTGAACTTTCAATCCAAAAGACTCAGTGTGTCACCTTCTCAAACCGCCATAAAAACCCCCCCGTTCAAATTTTACTTAAAAATTCTCCAATCTCCAACGCTTCTGAAGTAAAATTTTTGGGAGTAACATTTGATAGGAAACTTAAATGGTCTTCCCATATTAATAATTTAGTTACTAAATGCGAAAAAAATTTAAATATCATCAGATCATTATCTGGCATTTGGTGGGGAGCTCACCCTACTTGCATTAAGTTGCTTTACAATGCACTTATTCGAAACCATCTCGACTATGCCTGCCCACTTTTTAGTACTGCCTCAAAAAATGTACTTAATAAATTAGACAAAATTCAATCTAAATCTTTGCGAATAATAACTGGAGCGATGCAATCGTCACCCATCAATTCCCTTCAAGTAGAATGTTCTGATCCTCCTCTTTATTTAAGGCGTCAACTATTTGCTGACAAATTTGTTCTTAAATGTTTAAATTCTAAATGTCATCAGGTTATCCCCAGCGTCTCGTTGTTCATTGACTCAACCCATTCATCTACAATCAGAGCTTCAACTAAACCTATTCCTGACATCTGTAAAAATTTTAAGTCTCTCTCAGAGCTCCACATCATCCAAAATGATCTACTTCCCTTATACAAACTAAAATATAGTCACGTCACCCTATCCCCGACAATATTAGAAGGGATCGGAATCTTTAAAAGTCATTCCAATCTCCCGGCCCGAACTGTCAATAATATGTTCAATGACATTATTTTATCTAAATGGCCCAACTTTTCTCTTTTATTTACTGATGGATCCAAATCTCCCGACTCTCCTAACTGTGGTATAGGTATTAACGTTTACCACAATAATTCTAATGACAGAATATTTCATTCAATTTCAAATCAATTTTCAATATTTTCAGCTGAGTGCATTGCAATAATAGAATCTCTCAAATATATAATCAAAAATAATTTTGAACATTCCCTCGTTCTCTCTGACTCTCTCAGTTCCCTCCAGAAACTTAAATCCAGTCCTCTTCTTCATCCTGATGATCACTTTGTATGCCTTATTCGAGTGATGATAGCCTCCATTCAAAGCTCTGGTAAAACTGTAACTCTGATTTGGATTCCTGGACATGTTGGTATCATGGGTAATGATATTGCGGATGCCTTGGCAAAACAAGGAGCGTCCAACCCTGTTGTTACCCTCGTAAACCACATTCCCTTATCTGACATTTTTTCCATCATCAAAGAAAGATCCCGCAATGTTTGGGCAGAGTATTGGCACATTGCTAGTCAATCCAAGGGAGCCTGCTATGCCTCAATACAAAGGACTATTCCATCAAAACCGTGGTTTCAGCAATTCCCTCATTTTTCCAAAAAAGAAATTTCTTCACTCATTCGAATGAGGATCGGACATTGTTCCGTTCCTTCCCACCTTTTTAAAATTCACGTCCTTGACTCCCCAGATTGTACATTCTGTGGTCTAGAAGTGGGAACTTTAGATCACATATTTTTTGGTTGTCCCTCTCTTAACAAATATCCCCTCTTCTATCAAGCCTTAACTAAAATTGCCTCCCCTCCGTTCAACATTTCATCTCTTTTAAGTCTGAAATCGACTCCAATTTTCATTATAATTTTGAAATTTGTCTATTTAAATAATATTAATATTTAAATTCACCTTTCATTTCTCAATAATTTTAAATGATGGCCAAGAACACCCTTGAAGGGTGAAAGCCAGAAATAATGGAAAAAAAAAACTCCCTCCAAACACGACGTCTAATTTTTGATCAAATCCTATTATTTAAAATCCTAAATAATGGTCTGGACTCACCAGAACTTACCAATTTAATAAATTTTCATATTCCGTCTAGATCAACCCGACAATCTGATTTATTTTATCTACCCTCGTGTAGAACAAACATTCGAAAAAATTCCCCAATTCCTGGTATATGTGCACAATATAATAAAAAAATTTACAGCATTGACATTTTTGGTAATAACCTAAAGAAATATCGATAATAGTAATGCGTACGATCGATTATTAATATGAGAGTATGGAATGTATCGGCAGCATCTCCTATCCTCTTCCTATTTTCCTCTTCCTGTCCTCTTCCTTTAACACCAAATTAATTTGAAGAAACTAAAACTTCATTTCTAATGCACTTTAACATAAGAAACTTCTGTGGCTTGACTTCAATTAACTTGTATATTTATATCTATCACTGCATATTATATAAAAGCTGTTTGTTTTTTACAATATAAATAAATAAATAAACATAAATAAATTGTCATACCTAGGACTATGCTGGATAGAATTATTTATCAAAACGCGTACTAACTATCTGTATCAATGAACACTTGTCTTGGGAATTTGAAGCTACTAGCGGCGTGTCTCGGGGTTCGTACCTTGGTCCAACACTATTTATTCTATTTATAAATGATGTCACTTCCATATTTTCTGATATAAACAAATTATTATTAGCTAATGACATGAAAATATATAAAATCATAAAACATATCAATGATTGTTTGTCCCTAGAATCGAATTTTCAATATTCGCAGTGTGGTGTAGCATTAACAAACTCACTCTTAATATTAAAAATGTCAAATCATGAGTATTTTCAGAATAAAAACCTTATCAAATATAGTTATATGCCGAATAACAATAGCTCATTGTCTGTACCTGAAATAAAGGACCTTAGAATAACCTTTGATGCTAAATTAAAATTTTCTAATCAAATTAATACCATTGCTAGTAAAGCAAAGAAAATGTTGGGCTTCATTCTAAGAATATCTAAAGATATCCAAAATATTCATAAATTCAAAATACTTTATATATCTCTTGATAGAAGCCACTTAGAATACAATTCCTTTATATGGAACCCTTCACACAACAATCATACAATTTCCATTGAGAGAATCCAACGAATATTTCTCAGAACAATTAATTTTAAATTACGGTTTCCCGCGAATGACATTATTTGTTTACTCATTATTTTTCAAATTATTATATATAACTAAACGGCCTCGGTATATATCTGTTGTATTTTTTTAATGATAAATTAAAGATCTCCAATGACCCGGTATGATTATTTCCCTCCATAAGTTTTCTGGGCAATGAGAATTACTTAGGGTAGATAATATATAAGGTACACATTTGAAATAAATCCTGACTTCTAGAATTTCTAGTTGAATCCGAAAGCTTATCATTTCAAGCATTTTTGGGCTATCAAATGCATCATATATAATTTTATATAGAAATACTAAGTCACTTGTTGTCAGAAAATTGAAGCAAATTCATTTAATTTAAAAGAGTGTTGTTCTTTCACAAAATTTCTGGAATACCCATTTTAAAACTTAGAAAACGTCAGAATTTATTTTTTAGTCTTTCAATAGCTTGTACATGAATAATATTGTAATGTGGGTCAAGTTGACTATGATTAGTTAATTATGATTCTCTATTACAAACAATGCTACTCTTATCGTTAAAAGATAGACAAAAGCTAATTTAAAATAAATGAATTAGTTACCTATACTTTGTAGACCAAATCGACTCATATCACCATAGTAATGCAACATTACTGGCACTACCATATCACCTTATTATTGCTACATTACTGGCACTATCTCAGAACAAAATTCAATAATATATCGCCTGCGTAGATTTGGTAATAAGTTTGGTAATATCGATCACGGAAGTCTGTTTTCATATAAAATATGCATTTTATGTCTGCAAGTATCTATAGATAATAGAAGTATAATATTCACAAACCTTTTTTTTATGATGGTGTTGATAAAATTGTCGTCACCTTTTTTATTTGGAAATCAACAGTTTGTAATATTTCCGGTTTAAACAGGCGCAATTTTCTTAACTGAGAAACCGATTAAAGATTTACTCAATACATTAAATATTTAACAATTAAATAGTGTAGGTACTAAAACTTATAGTTTATATTTATACTTTTTACTTTGCTTTATACTTTATACTTATGTTAATGGCACATGTTGTGCCGTTTGTAATTAAATAAATAAATAATGTATATAGGTTATTTTATGTATTGAAAATAGCAAGCTTTGTTTACAACACTATATTTTTTATAAAAAATATCAACGTTTATATATATGGGATAGAAAGTAGACTGATTTTGTAAATTACTTTATTGGTTTATCAAAATTCATTACTGGTATGAAATAAAATAATATAAAAATAAATTTTCTCAGTTAGCAGTACGTTCTATCATAATTTAGAAGCACAAAAATTGTGCTTGTTTTATCCAAAAGGTACGCATATATGATCTTGGAGTATTTAGCAAACATTTTTCTGCTGGCAATTCTTACATGTGTTGTGGTATAAATGATAGGTATTTACGATGGTCGCAAATGTTGAGAGTGAATACCAAAAAGGGATGTGGTAGACCTAATTAAAGGTAGCCAAATGATACATAGCTACAACATTAGCTCGATACCATTTAATTTATGTAGGGCAGTTAATTTGACGAAGGAAACGGAGGGCGCTGTAAATTGTTTGCCGTTCGAAAAAAAATAAACGCGCAACGCCCGATTCGAGTTTGATGCAAATTTAGGGGAGGATACAATACGATATGATAAATTTTCAGTTCATTCCGCTTTCGTTGACGGAATTATTTATTTGGATTTAATTGATTTATGGTTGAAGGTCAGTTTAATTCGGACCATTCATCGAATAATCGCCAATTTGCGTGCCCGAGCGATCAAATCTTTGGTTCTGAACTTGGGGCGACTTCATATTTCAAATAAAAATTTTCAAATGGGTTTTCAGAAACAAATTGTAAAATTTTTCAGAAATACGTGAATAGGTTGGTATCATACTTCCAGTATCGGAGACACCCTCAGTATAGCCCTGGTAAGAGACGATCAGATTCGGAGGGTTTATGATTAGTTACTAGATCTGAAGACCTAACCATCCCATTCCCAACATCTTCCCATTCAGTCTCACAATATGAATTTTCTCGTGGGATATCAGATTTACAAAAAGATTTTTAGGTAGTTGACAGACACAAGAAAATAAACGCATAAATATTTGTTTTAAGTTTTTCCATGCAAAATAAACGCTGGATTTCACCCTTAATTGCCTCTTTTCCTTCAGTTTCTCATTACTTTGTTTGTTCACCGTATTATTCTGTAGGTAGGTACTCGAGTGTCTTGGAAATAAATAAGTCACCCGACCAGCAGTATAGTAATACTGTGTACCTCGGTTCGGGGTGTAGGATCACAGGGGCCTAACTACAAAAACTAATGTTTTGAGTTAAACTTAGTTTCAGTAAGAATAAGAATAACAATTTATTAGTGACACGAAGCTCTATCTCGTACGTACAGCCGTTTAAGAGATACATTTTAGAATATCAGTCGGGAATACACTGGGGCATATGAGCATTCCAATATTTATTTGCGTTTATCTCAAAACTATGTTTTTGTAGATAGGCCCCTATGATCCTAAACTCCCGTGTTGTGGATGTAAATTAGCGGAGACCAGTTCCTTTAGCGGAGACTCATTCTTCTAATGCCAGGGTCACAGGACCGGAAAGGATAGATTGGTTAATTTCCTTGTTTCGAAAACAAGCTTACAACTTGCAGGAACAAGACATCACTTACTATTTTTTTTTTTTTTTTTTTTTTTTTTTTTTTTTTTTTTTTTTTTTTTTTTTTTTTTTTTTTTTTTTTTTTTTTTTTTTTTTATATATACAATAATATTATTATTGGGTTTATAAAAACAGTTTATTTTTATAAACCCAACAGTTTGTTTTTATAAACCCAATAATAATATTATTGTATATATAAAAAAATAAAAATAAAATGGAGTTCTACAAATTAAACTTAATAACAATAAATAACTTACTATTTTATTTGTATAATTAGTTTCAAAAACATTTTGTCTGTCTGTAAATTTTGTTCTTACTTTCCTTTTCCAATTAAAGATGGTACCCGTTCAACTGTGAAATCGTCGTGTTAATTTGGACGTTTTTATTTTTTTTGTTCATTATTATGGTATTTACCCACCTAAAGAGAGTTTGAATAAGGAATTTATTCCTTCCTTTAAAAACACAAAAATGTTACATCACATATATTGTGTATTAATTAAGTAGGTAAATATTTAAATACCCACTTACAAATGTAATGATTTCAGCGGAATTATTTTTTTAAATTTAAAATAAGAGATATTTAGGACATATTTTTTTTTACGCAAGGTCACAGAACTAGTAAACACGTAAATAGAAATGCGCACAAAAACTTCATCAGCGTCCAGATTTTGTACAGATTTTGTCGCGCTGTTGATAACCAAACCGATGTTGGTAACGCAATAAATCAGAATTCGACATACGCTGGCAACACTGGCACAAACAAATCGAATTTTAATATTAACTTTAATATGCATTGGCAGTCCGCGTGTGTTTTTGACACAAAAAAGGAAGTTAATTAGATCATGAAGTCATTAGTCATGTAACTCGTAACTGACTTTTTTTTTCTCGATGCTGAAACGGAATCAATTAATCGAGTCTTAGATACATTAATTAAGTCCATGGATCGTGTGTACGATTTTTTCCAGTTCTAGGAGCTTAGTTAGTTCCCCCCATTTATTAATACCGCAGTTATTTCGCATAACGAACGACAATATCCAAAAAAATTGACTTATTGGCAGCTAATCCGACATCGGAATTATATTCTTACCGTTCTCGCAAATATCGCTAACTGACAATAGATGATGGATTTTGTCAATATCATATTGACATACAGATTTATCGATCGTCCGTGCAAGACCTTAAAGAAATGAAAACTTATCAATAGGTGTAAATAAGATAACGTTTTCACGAACCTTCTTCGTAAAATTTCTTTATTAGTTTATTTGAAATACACGCAAGAGACCTTTACTGGCCCAAATGAGTGTTTCTTATCGCAGGGTTATGTTAGTTGGAGAGTTTTTTAGGGGTGAATTGGGGGAAGACATGGAGAAACTACAGAGGTTGGTTGGGAGAATCTGGCATAAGCAATTCAAGCGGCATCCGAGACCAATGAAGTGGTCTTTCATTCGGATGTCTCTCTCATGTTTATGTTGTATGGAGAGTATAATTAAATCACGGATATTTTTATCAATATAGAAGAAAATAGAACAAGGAAGATGGAGGAAAACCAAAAAAAAACAGTTTATTGAAAATAATAAAACTGTTTCTTTGATAATATTGTCAGAAAAAATGATAGCATACTCGACATATTATAATTATTTTATTTTAATGCTTATTGTAAATTCAATTTTTGGCGTCATTTCAAATCAAAACAACTAACGTCGTTTGAATCACTATTTTATTTTTCACTACTTTTATTGTCTACTTGTTTAACAACTAATTTTAATTATTTTAACATGTTTTAAAAGCATAAATTTGAATTTCTCTATAATTTTGTTGAATGAATCTAATCTTCGAAGTGGAAATTAAACCGTTTTCCGACATCAGATAAAGCTGAAACTCGGCACATAGACTGTGTCTATGACGATATATATTATATATTAAGTTTTGTGTCAATCACGCACATACACGATCTGTTTGGATGACATTACAGCGGTTAATGTACGAAATAAATGTCAGTCTTCCCCAAATGGTATATGGCTCAGTTGTTAGCGCGGTTCACTCAAGTCCCTGAAGAGGACTGTTCAATCCTCTGTCAAATAATTTTTAATTTTATGGAAACAATCATTATTTTGGTTACAGTGATGAAACAATTTAAAGATATTAAATATTTCAAGGTGGGTTTCTATGATATGTTCCCTTGTAATGTCTCATGTGTGGTATGTACAATCAGTAATTACCGGGTGACATGTGTAGTGTACATGTGTTTGTGTTATGTGTTTGTGTATATGAGTGAGAATGTGTGTATACATATCTGCACACCTATGGGCATTGAAAAATTTATAATATTATTGACGTCATGCCACTTTTAAATTTGGGCAGTGAAAAACTTAGTTTTTAAGTAAAATATTATCGAATGTGTTTAGAGCACGGTTAATTGGGAAAGCTGCATTTGTTTTGTAAACAATCGTGTGAAATAGCGCTGTATGTCGTGTACGTCTCAAAGGTATGTTAACATGAATTAAGGACAGAAGTTCGGTAAAGTCGATGTTATTTTTCAAAATTCTATGTATAAATGTTAAATCAGCTACAAATATTGAACTACAACGAAACAGGATTTGAAAAATTCATCAAATATAAACGTTCATTGTCGGGTTCTGTGAAAGTCATATTCAAGTTCTGTTTTTATATCATTATAGGCTAGTTGCTTGACAGTAGATAAATAAAAACAAAACTTGTAAAAATCTTTCACAGAACTTGAAAATTAACTTTGAAATTTGAAGAATTGTTCATATTCTCTGAAACAACCCGTCCTTAAAGTTAGTGTTGAATTTGGAAGTAAGATATTTTAAAAATTTGTTTTGAATACATTCTATGCTATCTGTGTAAATTTATATTCTAAATTCCGATAATTAACGATATTCATCTTCAGACTCACGCAAAACATAACATTACAATTGTACGCAGATTACGGAACACTTTACTTTCAATTAAACCAAGCATTTTATACGACCTATTAACCATTGAGTCAATGTTTCAATGTCAACAAAAAAAAAAAAAAAAAAAAAAAAAAATAATAAAATAAAAAAATAAAAAATAAAATAAAATAAAATAAAATAAATAAATAAATTAATAAAATAAAATGTGCTTATCTGAATATGTAAGAATTCAGCCTGCGTATGTTTGCGCTCGCAAAACTCAAAAAGTAGTCTAACGATATCGCTGGAAATTTCAAAGATTGTTCTTATTAGTGCCAGGAGTGTTTAGAGAGTGGTTTGATTGGCAGAAGTCGGGGATGCCCGAGGAATACTTAAAGCAATATCTCAGCACCGGAATTAGATACGGAGTTGAATTAAAATCGATGTTAGTTTCTCAACAGGTGGTATACGGCAGTTAATAGTAGAAGAAGTAGGAGAAAGTAGGAGAAAGCAGGAGAAATCAGCAATAGCAAAGTATTGCGGGGTCCACTAGTCAAATATAAGTTTGCTATCAAGGTTAACCCCAAAATAATGATGAATTATTTGTTTGCGCCCGTACATACGAAACAAGAATGTGAATAAATAGTTTTATCCGTATTCAAACTCAATTTTTTTAAGAAAGGCATCCATATACAATATTGTATCGGTGATTCTATCTAACATTGTATTTGTACGCCTTTCTTGAAAGAATTGAATTTCAATATGTTCAAAACCAATTTATTCATATTCATATTGCGCATGTACAGGCGCAAAAAAAAATCCACTTAATATTTTAAAGCATAACTTTCAAAAGGTGTAATTATATTAACGCAATTATTATGGATTATAACGCACGTCACGTTTACCCTTAAAAGCAATTCGTAAAATCTTTACGCTTCGTAAAATTCGTAAAATCTTTACACAAAAAATTGTAGCTACATGGTATTACGTATTTCATTGAAGGCCTCGGTGGTTGATGTATAAGGCTCTCGACTAAGAATCTGAAGGTCACGGGTTCGAATCCCAAAGTTCGTAAGTGAAATGTTGGTCACTAATCATTGCATTTGCGGCAAGTTAATACATTTTCAGAGTGGAAGATACTCTCCGTGTGTCGCCCTGGTGAAAGACCACCATTCGGAATTGAAACGCTGCTTCAAATGGATTTATCCGTGTTTGGTGACCAGATGCGACAGCCTACTCTTCCTCATCTCTTTGGCCTTCCCGCTTCTTTCAGCCAAACAACATTATCCGTGGCTGTGTGATTACATTATCTCGCCGACACCAGACGCTTGAGAACGGTTGGGATTTCTGTGCGGTATAGACTTAAAACCTTTCATATTTCTCATGTTTTAGATTTCTTTATAATGCTTTTTAAAAGATTTTGATATATTTAAGTGTGTATTGGAATAATTTTTTTAAGGATATTCTCGATAAAACCACAAAAATTATACGCGTGAATCATGCACGTGAACATTGAACAAAGTCCAAGTCTACTGGTAGGCGTACAAAATAATGTGTGGGTATGTAGAATACTGTTATGTCCAAGGACCTGTGGGTTTAGTGTATCGCATCAATCTTTCAACAGGATGATAATGAAAATTAACAGAATTTAAAAATAAATTAGGAAATTGACCACGAAAACCGCCGGAATTATAAAATTGGGGCTACTCTAATTATTCCCCTTATCCCATTTGTGGTATAGTAATTTACTGTCAAATTATGTAAATTTTAGTCTTTGGAGTACTATAATCGTATGAAACCCGTTTGTACTCCCGTTTTGTGGTAAATAAACTCAGTGGTTCAAATTAATGAATTATTCTTCCTAGCATAAATTTTCCACTGCCGCAACCACTTTTATTATTACTTTTTAAGCACACAACTTTACACGAATACATTTAATGTGTAACGTTTGATAAAGCCAAGTAATGAATTTATGGCTCACCTACATAGATTAAATATTGAAGTAAATATCGATATTTTGTATATCATCAGATTATTTGGTCGATTATCAATAGAAATAAATTCATTTTGATCCGGCATATTTACAAATAGTAAACACTTTATATCAACATTATTTTTGACTCGGACAATTTTATCATCGTCAATCGGATTTGCTCTCTCTATCGCGATATAGCGAGGATTTGAAAATATACTAATAAAATAAAATAAAAAAGTCAGCTCCTATGATAGTGATAATGTAGTCATTTTCCATTAATTTTCTACACGCTTCGCTCTTATCGGAGGTTGGAAAACAAAGTCTCTTAACACTGAATATGTAACTCTGCAGAAAAGAGACGTTGTGCTGCGTCCAATACATTATTGGACTTTTCCTACATTGTGAATGTTCCGAGCATACGAGTAAGTTTCGTTAAGTACTGGAATTTGTGCTTGTGATAGTGTTGAATATATCCCTACCTCAGAACGTCTTGTAATGAATAACTCTGAATCAATATTTACATGGATTCTATACAGTTAACATGAACTATGGTCAAACGTTTAAATTGAATATTCTCGTGTTTTTTGAGAACCTATCAATAATACCTGACAATTCGCAAACTTCCTAATTTAAGATTCATATCTTTGCTGTGTGGGATTTTCATATTTACCATTTTCATTTATGTGCAAACTTACTAACAGCGATATCATCTTTGATAAATATTTGGCTTTGGTCGCGTTGATAACTAATCTACACTCCTACATACATATCGCATGGTTCGCTTTTTGACATATTTACACACGACATGTTCACATTTTCTATTTTTCACTTTATACGTTTGTCGTCGAATCTTTTTGTTTCTTTTAATGTTTGGTTACCTTCCTACTTGTATTCGTTGGTGATAAGCCCATGTTGTTAGTAGCCTGCGCAGTAGATATTTGAGGAAATTGTGGCGTATAACGAATACGTAACAAAGTTTGACAAAAAAAGTCTAAATTTAGTAAAATAAAGAAAACTGAAACTTTTCATTACTGTGGTAAGTCCGATATTGTAAGAAAACACACCATAAGTAAGTAAGTATAAATTCAGATGATATAAGATTATGATTCACTCGATTGAAATTTGACAGAAAACTGTTTTCTTTTATGGGTTTTTTCTGAAATCAGTGTTACCTCCACATTTTCGACGTTCATTTAACATATATGACTTTTAAATAAAGTCGTTTTTCCATGAAATTATCTCTTTAAGATGTACGTAATCAAAAGTTAATTTTTATTTTTAAAAATAACAGATTAAAAAGGTTCGACGTAGAATCATTTTTTTTCTGATAGCGCCACTATCTTTTTATTTATTTATTTATTAACGGACATCGTCCAAATTACAAAATAATAACACGATTAAGGTAAAAAGAAAAATACAGGATTAGACAAAGGTACATGAAATCAAAGACATATGGTAGATATAATATAAGAAAATAAAGTGACAAGTCGAATCAAGTCAAGAATACGCCGTGGGTCAGGACCACAGGACACTTAAATATTCCATCACATGTTTAGCGACTGGCAAAAATCATTAAGGACGGGTTGTTTCGGAGAATTTGAACAATTCATCAAATTTCAACGTTCATTTCCAAGTTCTGTGAAAGATTTTTTCAAGTTCTGTATTTATTTCAGTTTTGTCAAGCAACTAGCCTACAATTATATAATAACAGAACTTGAATAAGTCTTTCACAGAACCCGAAAATGAACGTTGAAATTTGATGAATTGTTCAAATTCTCCGAAACAACCCGTCCTAAGACTTATCCCAAAAAAGTTAAGGTTTTGACTTGAGTTGACCAGTCTACACATTCTGGACAATGGTGAATAATATCCATAATTTGTCGAATGATGGTTGAGGAAGAGCAGTTCATTATTTGTGAGTCTTTGCGAGGGGATATTGAAGGGAATGAGTTGCAGTAGAGTAGGTGAATCAATAATACCATTTATAATTTTGAAGAAGCAAATGAGGTCATTTCTTTCCCGACGGACTACCAAAGGAGAGAGGTTTAGAGTTAGTTCAATTTCATCATATGAGTATTTGCCATTTTCTAAACCTAGCCTCCTAGCAATCCCTCTTAAGAACCGATGTTGAACAGATTTAATTCGTCGAATGTGGACAGCATAAAAAGGAGACCAAATAACAGAAGCATATTCATGATGGGGGCGAACCAAGGAGCAGTAAAGAGTTCTAAGGGTATTTACGTTTTTGAAGTCCGAAGTGATTCTAGTGATGAAACCAAGTAGTTTGAGGGATTTATTAACGATTGCAGTTATGTGATCCCGAAAAGAAAGCTCGCTATCAAGAGAGACACCAAGGTCTTTAATAGATGTAACAGTTGTTAAGCAAATATTATTAAGTTTGTATTCGAAGACAATCGGTTTTTTGATCTATAGAAGGACATATTTTTGCATTTATCGACATTTAGTTTCAAACAATTAATTTTACACCAATCATTGAAAGAGTCGATATTCGATTGGAAAAGAAGGCAGTCATCGTAATTTTTAATTAGTTTTAGAATCTTATTGTCGTCCGCAAAAAGCCAAAAGCGTGTATGAGAAAAAATACTAATAATGTCGTTTATAAACAAGTTAAAAAGAAGCGGTGCTAGATGTGCTCCTTGAGGTACGCCGGACGTTACTTCAATAATAGTAGACACAAAGTTGTTTAATTTAACTCTTTGTTTTAAAAACAGTGTTAAAAAATCGTTCTTAGTAAAGCGCTTTTTTATGTTACGTTTGAACAATTTAACTATTGCAAATACCCCCTTTTAACTGTTATACAATTTGTCACGCTGTATATTCGAATGGCTATTTTAGGAATGACTCCTCACAAAAAAGACTACATATTTGAATCAAAACATACCATCTTGTTATGTTATAAAGCTGTTTATAAGTGCTGCAAACAAATTTTAACAATTCACAAAGTAATGGTTATCGCTGCTTCATAGTGTTAATTATTGTTGTATTTAATTGGGCGCCATTTTGGTTTGTTAATGATGCTCCTCCTAAATGTTCGTTATACCGCTAACCAAAACAATACATTTCAAACTTAAATGCTTTAACAAAGAGAAATATAATGTATTATGATCCTGCCTTTATCCTTCGTAGGCCTTTAGAGATTGGAGTCAATTATTCATTATCTTTTTTTCCTAATAAAGCCGTGGTTTTCAGAAACACTGCAAAATAAGTTCACAGGTGGGTTAATAAGTGAGTTACACTCGATTCAAAACGTATAATGTACGGGAGGTAATATTTATGTCTCCAACCAAATTCAGTAATTTTATTTGATGTACAAAATGAAAGTCAAAGCCTTAATTATTTTATTATTGTTCAGTGAATGGACAAACCGTTGGTAGTGGGGAAGGGAAGGAGATGGGGAAGAGGAAGGCGAGGAAGTATTTGGCTATTCAGATTTGGACACCAAACACGGATAAAGCCACTTTAAGCAACGTTTCTATTCTGAATGGTGGTCTTACACCAAGGCGATACTGAAAGTATCTTCCACTCTGGAACGTGCCGTAAGTATTCTATATATTATTATAATTAAGTAAATTCATGAAATCATATTTACTTGCCCACGCCGGGATTGCTAGTAAATAGCCTTACCCCTAAACCACGGAAGCCGTCAAATGTAATTAATACTATTAAATATTTTCGATCATCTTGGAACAACGGAAGAGTTCGTGTGAATGTAGATAATGCAAGTTGTGTATGTGTCAAAACAGGGTGTAAAATTTCTAGATATACTTTTTCAGTTCGTAACGGGCGTCGTTAACATTTTTGAATCATTCACTGTTGCACTCTATCGTAAAGAAAAAACATATTTGAAAACCATCTTTATCGAGAAAACCCGGGTAGTAACTAATAACCAAGAGTATTAAATTTAGTAACAAAATGTATAATACAGTGTCTATGTAACAGTCTCCCAGCGCTTTCCACGTAATAATACGTATATTAAAACGCAGAAAATATACTGTCAAATTTGGCCCTCTGCATGAATGACATGTCCGTTTCAATATCACTTTGGAGAGGTAAGCCTCTCGCACCCGTGTGGGGGGGGCCTCGGGGCGTGGGAACCGGGAGATAACTAGAGGGAGCCAGATGAACGGAGGCGGAATGAGAGAAAAACTGTCTCCTGTCACAGGAGTACAGGATAGCAGAAGAGAGACACGAGCTTTATCAGCTACCCTCGTTTGAGCAAAGGATTTGGGGAAACATTGTAATTACTTTATGACAAAGATTAATATTAAATCCCACGAAATTTTGGAACCTCACACTTTTCAAATGGCTGGCGTTTGATATAGAATTACGCACAGAATCTGGAAATTTAATTATCTTTATTAAATTGCCACTTGATACAAATATACCTCTTCTATCTACTCTCTACTCTACGTTCTCTACTCTCTATTCTCTGCGCAGTGAACTAATATCATTGTTTTTGGAGTAAATATTTAATTGGTTGAAATGTTAATTTAGTTGACTAAAAAGCGGTTCGCGATTACACCTCGTTTAAAACATTTGTTTTATGTTGTTTACTCTTATATTAAGACAAAATGATACTCCTTGTTAAATAAATAAATCATTTATGTTACGTTTGAATTGAAAACACGTTAATGATTTTTTCGTACATTGAAGGTTGTAGTTAAATATGTACATTAAAAATCTCATTTTGATATATAACAGTAATAACGGCTCACCCAATTTGTGTATTTGGAGATAGCGAAATATGTTTTTAGATTAATTATGTGAATAAATGAAATTCTTTTAAATAAAATACATATTTTTTGTTGTATTGTTTTGACTGAGGATTAAACCTTCCTTCCAGGGACTAGAGTCAACCGCGCTAACAACTGAGACAAATCCCGATTGGGTAGGTCCGACATTTACTTCGTATATTAACATCAAAAAGAAAGATCTCTATTTCTGTTCACGTGATGGCTACTTAAAGTTGATAGAGTGATATATTATATATATTGATAGATCTCAGCTCATTCGGATGTCTTAAAGTGGGTTAATGTCCGCTTGAAGATTTGTATTCATTCATTTTCGAAAACAACAGTGAAATTCAAATAAATGTAATCATGAATTAGGAAGTGGCAAGTTCGTCCGGGCTTACTTAAGTATTAAGTTAAGCAAACAATTTATTTAAAACTTATCTTAGTAATATGGCACAAACATACTTTTTATGTTTCCCTTTTGACTGCTTTATTATTAATATAATAGTTGGGAACGGTGCGGTGAGTTGTAAGGGCCTTTTGAGTACGAAGCTAATAACTGCATCACATGTTGCTAAAATAATAATGTTAAACTCATATCGAATGGCATACATCGAACACGATTTGATTACAGATACCTTGTACATAAGTATATAATGTAGCTCCATCATTTGTGCCCATTCTGGACAAAACCATTCCCTAGAAATAGAAAAGTACAAAAGAAGTTTACGCGTTACCTGTATGTCAGAAAATATACAATTCTATCCATTCATGTATCCAACATTGTTCTTAACAGGAATGCTCGATTTCAACACTTTAGAAGACTGCTAAAAAATATTTTTAAGGTAAACATTTTTTTTAAGTAAATCTTTGGAACTATTGTGTTGAAAGAGGTTTTTTTTTTTTTTTTTTATAGTGAATACCTCACAAGAGTCCCAACTGCTCCCGTCTGGAGCCAGTGAGACTATGGCATCCCCAATTGGGGGATGTTGTGAGGCTGAAGGTAAGTGGGGAAGGGAAAGAGGAAGGTGGGGAAGTACCTGGCTATTCAGATCTAGTCACTAAACACGGCTAAAGCCATTTGGAGCAACGTTTCAATTCTGAATGGTGGTCTTACACCAGGGCGATACTGGTAGTATCTTCCACTCTGGAACGTGCCGCAAATATACTATATATTATTTGAATTAATTAATTGTGAAAAAACACAAATTAATCAAATAAAATTTATTTGCGCACGCCGGGTTCGAACCCGCGACCTTCGGAATGGCAGTCCAATGCGTTACCACTGGACTATGCCGGCCGTCATAGTTAACTTATATGTGTCCTAAGGGTATACTCGCGGGGGTTCTTATGATCTTTTTCTATACTAAGAGAACGAAGAGATCTTGCCGAATCAGAATGCCCCAGTCTATAGAGTTTCAAGTACTTAACGATTTTGCATTGACCCACGCCATTTACAGACAGTTCAGCAACTACCTTCTGACGCTCGTCACAAAAGAGTAAAACTGCCCCATGACGTATTTATACTTAAATGTAAATCAAACTGTTGTAATCTTTTCCGTAATATACTAAACTAAACAAATTTAAAATGTGATGTCGATTACAGCTGATTTATTTTCCGAGGATTAATATTTCATAAAACCAAGAAGTCGGTCATTTCAACTGTTTAACTTTGGATATTGTCGCCGAATAGTTTGCCTATTTTATTCGTGAAACTTCGACTTGGTAATATTTCATAAATAATTCATTTGAATAACTTACTTGAGTTGTTTTGAAAGCAAAGTTAGTTATGTTAACCGTAATATTATAACAGCCAAACACGAAATTTCCCACCGAATAATAATTAATGTTTGGTACGTACAAGGATCAGGTTCGTGGAAATCTGAGTTCGATGTTCGAATAGTTAGATTTAAAACGGTTAGTGTTTTTTACGATTTTATTTTCTGATTACTTAATGATTTATTGTAATATTACACCATAACGCTAATTAAAGTAACCTCACTGAGACATTCATGGCCCTGAAAGAAACAAATAGTACAATATGTACATTTTTCACTAACATAAACCAAATAAATTTTTATAATAATATAAAATCGGTTTAGAAAATCAATCAAATAATGAATTATAAAACTGCTATCGCAGACCCGTGAAAATTCATGGGACATTATTTATTATAATAATTAATGATGGATAATATAATTCCTATTTGATACAGATAATGAAAATAAATTTTATCTTAAATAATTATAGATTGATACTGTCTGAATTTGTACAATCATACTTACAGTTTTGAAAATTATGAAACTTAAATTAAAACTAAATCCGCCTTACAGCGTTCATCTCCATCCCCTTCCCACTACCTTCCGCCTCGCAACATACTCGATCGCCATAGTGTCACTGGCTCCAGGTGGTTGAAAGGAATTGGGACTCTTGTGCGTGTCACATTTAAAAAAAATCAAACCGGTGTTACAGACACAAAACCGAAATGAGTATTTTATTCTTTGTACGAAAAATAATATTTACACTGAAAAATAATATAGGTGACAATTCAAAGATAATTACCACATCATCTGATAGTATTATTACGACAGCGTCTGGACGATCTAGGCCCTCTGATTGGTCGAATTAAAATTGTCTGTTTCGGGTAAATTCAGCTAACTTGAAAATTAAGACACGATTTCATACTAAAATAGGATGGCCTCATAATAATATGAGATTTCTTCAAAAGCATCGTTTCTGCTCATATAATTTTTGGATAATATCGAAGAAAATATGTTTTAGAAAGTTCATAATCCATTGGATTAATTACATTACAATGAAAATTATCCACAGTTACGTGATTATGTTTGACGTTTATAAAAAATCACGCGTTCCTTATTCAATATGGCCGATACGCGCGGCTATAGATGGCCGACAGAGCGCACCTCTGGCGGTTTAAAAACGAACCAAATGAATGGCGCGAATATTTAAATATGCAGCTCCTAATATTTGACTACTTACGATTAACAAGCATAATAAGAAGATTTCTTCTGGAAGCTTATCACTTTGTAATGGCATTTTTCATTATTATTTATATTTTTTTTGCTTATTAATTATATCTGATTTTATATTGACATGGAAAACGCCAGTTGAATAGTACCAGAATTGTTTTGAAGAGAATATGTTTAATTTTTTTTATTTAGTATTTCAACTATCAATTTATTAGAATAACCGTTATTAAATGCTATTTGTCTTATGAATATATTGTTTTGTGGTTATATTCTATTTGTTTTTTTCAGGTCTTAACTAATTTTGAAATTTTTACTTGAAAACTTCACTATAAATAATTTTGAAATTTTAGAAATGAGGAAACATGTTAATATAAAAGCAGATATAATTAACATGAATTTTTTTATAAACTCTCTTTTAAATATTTTCCCACTTAACTGGTCTTTCCCGTCTAACGATATTGTAATTCCTAATTATTATAAACCCAGCCTACTTTTACTCCTCCCCCCTCCTTCCACTTTTTCTTTCCCAATTACAATCTATATTTAATTTTGGACTTCGGTGTATACACAATAAAATTTAAACATTATATTTATTTATTTATTGGACAATTTGCATAGCGCCGCTTTTGTGAGATATCACCTCAGGGGCGCTATATTGTAATAATCTACCTTTATATATAGATTTTTACTCTCCTGATGAAGGTGTGTATATAATCTAACTTTAAGCTTTATTAGATACAGTAACAGTTATAGGTTAAGAATTACCAAATGATTACCGAAAATGATTACCCTCCTTTTATTCATAAACACGGGTACAATTAATCAATATGTAATAATCTATTATTTAAGTCAACTTTGTTATAACTATCTTTAATTGTGACAAACTAAACGATATTGATTAAACTTATAGACATTGACGGTTGTAACACATATTTAAGCACTGCAAGTCTCCTATGAGCTAATTATATTAGGTACGAAAACAGTTAATATCAGTTGTAGACATGTAGTCCATAATAGTGTTTCATTTGAAATAATCCATCACAAATACGTAAAATTTCATTTATTCAAACAACTGTCATTCTTATTATGCGTAAATTCAGCATGTTATTATTAATTAACGCCTTCCTGTTCCGTGTTTTAACAATATATATACTCACCCTCTCTCTGTGAATGTCCTAATATCTATCTATTAAATGTAACTGTTGTTAATATCACTTAAAATGGGCGAAGCCCAACTAAGAGCCGCCCGCAGGGCCTACCAGAAAAAAACCCGCGAAGCGGGTTTTTAACTGCTAGTTTTTCATTTAATGTGAGAATTTTAACTCGCATCATAAAATACAACCTAATAATAACAAAAACGGACTTAGACCACGGTATACCTATTTACAAAAACCATCTAAAATAGGCAGCATTAGAACCGTACTCCGCAGTATCAGTCCAAAAGCTTTAGCCCTTAAAATACAAACGTATCATTAAGATAATATAAAAATCAATCCTCGAAATAATCTCCCTTTCTTGGCTGAACGTATTGAACAATACAAACGCCTCTTGGATAATTTTCTTATGGACTATTGAGCCAGATAAACAAACACAACATAATCCCCTTGCCTTTGTTCAGTCGATTATTTTGAATCAAAAGGGTTTCCTTTATGAGGATAAAGTCCCGCCTCTCCCATTGTTTGTGCGTAATTAATGATTGTATCTTTTGTTACCGCTTATCTACACAGAACAACCAAGAAATATAATAAAGATATTACGTAATATTGCGGTGCTCGTGGTAACTATGGCTGGGCGATAATGGTATCTTATTGGATCCATCAAGTTATCTGATACCATTATTGTATGGCCAGTAGCCAGTGGCCAGTGGCCAGTCGCTACTTTTGTACATTTTGCTACTCTCGGTCGATTCCCGTTATTGAACGATATAACACTTACTCGGAATGCTCTCATTAATGACCTTCATTCGGACTTAATCACGTACGTTTGTTTTGATATCTATTGCTTCTACCGAAGATACGCGTAATATAAAATATATTTTAATGTATTTATAACGTGTACGTTTTAACGTTAAGTAAGACACATCAATGGAATGCGATGAAATCAAATCTTTATAATACATTGTAAGAGATGGATATGTTTGGGTTAAGAATAACATGAATATTTGAATTTTCCTTACTCCCATCATTGAAAACTTTTTTCATGTGCTTAGCTTGAACCCTGGCCGTCTGTGTACGTACTCGCGTTTTGGATCTCTTTGGATCACCAAAATAACATTTTTAATTAAAATTTTCAATAATCGTCTATTTTTATAAAAACCTCTTCCGACATACAAAAAGATTTTGTCGAAAAACGTCTTTTCATCAGATAATTAAGCATAAATTACTAAGAATTCTAAGCATTTTCAATCATAAAGACATAGGTTATTAAGAAATCGTTCGACTGAAAAGAGATTACTTTTTCTTAATTTTAAAACACTTAGCAACAACTTTCTGAGAGCTTGATTGCTGAAGGTCTTATCAATTAGTAAATATGATCTTATATGTATGTCAATTATTGAAAATAAACAAGTTTTATCAAAGAAAAAAATAAATAAAAAATTGGTTAAGGAATTTTTGTGATAAATTTCAAATTGTACTTGGGACACTTATGCTTTTTATTCATCGAGTATGTTAAGGAAATATCTAAATTAAGACCTTTTTATCTCTTTTCCACTACTGAAATCAAATTATATTCTTAAATAAAAATCCGTTAAAAACGCCCACCATCACTATCGATGCTCATAAACGCAGTGGAAGATTTCCAGACTATCGATTTTAATTAAATTAAATTTAAAAAACAATAAGGATATGAAATTTGAATTATTTTTTACAAATAAATGTATTTATTAATAATTAATAAAAAAAAACAGTAAATAAATATACAGTAACATCGAGAGTCGAACCCGGATCAATTGTTTGGAAAGCAACCATGATGATAAATTTAATTTAATATTTGTAAAAAATATCAATTCGTTTACAATTTAAAGTATTAATAATATTAGTTTCCATCAATTGAAATAAACTTAACGGGTGGCATGAAATCAAAAACTAATTTATATATTTTTCATTAATTTTTATCGCTAACACAACTAATAATCTCACCGGTATCGTCACCCATCCAAATAGTGATAAATTTTCGAAAAAACTCCTTTCTCTATGTCCAAACCACCTAGTCTAGCAGAAAATCTATTCGTGTGAAATATGAATCAGCGAAAACTCTAGAACTGTAAGCTTTACTGTCAATTAGTTTTTACGGCTTTTCGGTCTGATGTTTTTTGATGATGATGGATTTCTAGTGTGATAAAATAGTATTGATTTTTAAATTTGAAAGGAAATTTCTATTTTCTAACATTAACTCCGGGACGCTGACTTCATTGTAAGCGCTAACCCATATTGTAGTAACGTACCAACATCAATCTTGTTCTGATAACGGGGACTCGGAGACGCGGCGAACCGTTACCCGTGACGTCACAGCCACCTGGGAGAGTAATGTTTTTGGCAGTGGCATGCTTTGCTTTTTTATCAAGGTTTTTTTCGCAAACTTGTTGATGAGACTATTTGACTGGGGTGTAATCGCTAATATTATAACTCAACACAATGACAATTCAACACACCTTTAAAAATGGATAAAGTCATTAAAAAAATCAACCCACACTAACATCAAGGTACTATACAATAAAGACATCCACAACCACAATACTGGAATAACAATCAACCCTTACTAACATCAAGCTACTTTACAATCAAGACATCCACAACCACAATACTGGAATAACAATCAACCCTTACTAGCATCAAGTGACTTTACAATCAAGACATCCACAACCACAATACTGGAATAACAATAAACCCTTACTAACATCAAGCTACTTTACAATCAAGACATCCACAACCACAATACTGGAATAACAATCAACCCTTACTAACATCAAGCTACTTTACAATCAAGACATCCACAACCACAATACTAGAATAAAAATCAACCCTTACTAACATCAAGCTACTTTACAATCAAGACATCCACAACCACAATACTAGAATAACAATCAACCCTTACTAACATCAAGCTACATTACAATCAAAACATCCACAACCACAATACTAGAATAACAATCAACCCTTACTAACATCAAGCTACTTTACAATCAAGACATCCACAACCACAATACTAGAATAACAATCATCCCTTACTAACATCAAGCTACATTAAAATCAACAACCACAAAAAAAAATCGCATTTTTCTAACACTGTTAACTATATTGCCTACACACTATACTCTCTTCCAGATATGTATAAAAACAGCCAACATATACAATAAAAGAATATTTTTTAAAAACATGAAAACAAAAATACGTAATTCTTGTCGTGTTGTATTTTATCTTCTTTTTTTCTCTCTCCTTTCCTATCCCCAGAATTAGTAATCTAGCATAAACTATTTTTACCTACGTATTAGTGGGTAAGTAGCTTCTTGTAAATTCCTACCGTGGCTCTGTGCTTTTGAGTATATCCTTTTTTTGTTTCTTCTTGTTTGTTCTACATAACATCCCTTTTTCTATTGTTTTACTGAGCGACTTTTGTGTGTGAAACTTTTTTTTAAAAGTATTTTTATTCGCAAAAAGTGATGTTACATAATTTACAGAAAGCACAGAATATTAAAAAAAAATAATGAACACATCCCTAATTGAGAATGACTCGTGTTTAGGGAGGGAGTGTCGTTTTGTGTGTGGAACTTATTTTGTCAAAATATTTTTTGTTCATAAAAAATATTGTTACATAATTTAAAAAATGTAATTTACAGTATTTAAAAAATAATAATTAACATCTCCCTAATTGAGAATAACTCGTGTTTAGGAAGGGAGTATCGTTTTAGGTTTTTAACATTAATTCATTTTGGGAATTCTACCATACATTTATAAACTTTGAATTTATGAACATTTTTTTTTTTTTTTTAATTTTTAAAAAGAAAGTCAAACATTCCCAGGTTACGAATAACCTGACAATATTTGAAAATCTCCTACTACCACCACAGTAAGCTGAAAATGTTGCTTGTGTTGTGATGGAGGACTTAGCCAGCCTAGGAATTGAACACACTACGCCTGGGTGGGACCCAAACGCGATGTCAACTCGGCCACCGACCGGTCGTATGTGTACATTTTGGAAATACTAACATACATATAAGCTTTGAATTTATGAACATATGTGCACATTTTAAGAATACAACCATACACATAAACTTTGAATTTATGAACACATGTGTTATTATGTGAATTATATATTGATTATTTTTCTATGTTTGTACTTATAATTTTGATACCAAAATTACACTGTAAAATCTTACCTCTTAACTACCACCTATGTATTGTAAGTTCATCTTGACCAACAATGAGTTTTGTAAGTTATCGGGATTGCACAAGCGAGAAATAAAAATAATAATAAAAAAATAAAAATAAAAATAACGATGAATAAAACTAACCTATTTAACGTAGTTTTTGTTTCATAATTTTTCGTGACTTTACATCACGTGTGTTCAATTGTTTTTGCGTTACTTGTCCAGTTACCAAATAAAACATACCCAGGATACACATAGGAATTTGAAAATATTTTGATTCTCCTCAATTCCGTAATTAGAAGCGGTAATTATAACATTGTGCTATAATGAAGGATCCTTCAGGAGATGAATCCGCGACATCTGAGTGCGATCCCAATGCTATACAGCAGAGCTAGGGAACTTGTAGCCCGCGAGGCTTTTTGGTGCGGCCCGCGAACACTTTCGGTGCGGTCTGTTGACCGCAAAAAAATAAAATAAAAAAAATTACTTTCAGAACGCGAAGAGGATTTTCTTTTACTGTGTTTTATATACATATTTGATATTATTTCATAACCCAGAGAAAGGTATAATATAGCTGAAAGGTACTTCTTTATACACCTAAGTTACTAGAAAGCAGTTCAGATACAAAAAATAGGCAACCCATGTCCATTTTTATTTTAATTTAAATTTGTTATTATTTTAATAATAAGACATTAAATGCGTAATAAGAAATTATGAGTGTAATGCTAGTTAAACTGGAGACTCGCTTACAGATAAAATTACAAATGCGGATCCATCTGACATAGTTAGAAAGAAAACATCCTTGTCTTTGAAGTGATTTTAAAAATGTTGTTGCACACTACGTGCTGCAAATATTGTAGAAAACCATTTTCGTATTTATTTGCTGTGGTTTTAATTAAAATTGGGAAGTCAGAAAACCATTTCTGTGTTCATAATGTAACGATACATATCCAGTCGCGGATTCATCTGCTGTCGCATTTTGAAGTGCAGTTATAAAATCCAAGATGTGTTGCAAAAATCAGAGGAAACCATTTTCATGAGATGAACGTAGTTCTAATCAAAGCCAGGGGACTTACACAAAGAATACATTTTAAGTCAAGGCTGTTTTGTCTTCCTAATGATTTGATAAAATTCCAGTTGCAGATTCATCTACCGACGCATTCCGAATGAAACCGTTCGTATGTTCCGAGTGCAGTTCAAATTCTAGTTTTACATCAGATGCTGCAAAATTCGAAGGAAAACCAAACTTCACATCCAAATGGCCCCAGACGGCGATAATGTTCCCTACCCCTGCTTTAGACGTTCGGTAACAAACCGTTCATTATTTTTTTGCAAAAATTTTAAGCTCGGTGAAGTCCGTTTTCATCAAATATCGATTTAAATGTTTCTTCAAATGCGACTTAGCGTCGAAAAATTACTATTTTTAATTTTAAAAAAAAATCTAAATTTATAATTTTCTAGATTTTTTTTTTTGTTGATTTTATGATATTATTCATGATATTATGCATATTCTGCTTTTATATATTGCACGCTCCTGTAATCTTGGGTGTACACACACATATAACTATAATTGTGTAACAGCTATTCTTCCGTATACTGCGTCAAAGCTGTATGTTTAGTTCAGAATATTCGCGAGATAACACTCGGTTTAATTTGAAATATGGCGCAAGACAGATAATACTTTGAAGAAAACAGATTTAATAAACCAGTGACTAAGGAATTCATAAAATGATAAGTGTACCGTCTTAAAATGAGTCTCGCTTGCGTATAAATGTACGATTTTATAAGTAAGGCGTATCAAAATTATTATCTTTCGTGTTTTTCTTCTCTTGTTATTAATGTTTGCAGCTTTGTATTGTAGGGAAAACCTGAAATGTTGTTTTGTTTGCAGGTTCATTTTATGAAATACGTATTTATGATAACAATCGTTTATATAAGAAGTCGGTGATTTTCCAGGAAAACGGAATATGTGAATCAAATACCTTAGAATCGGGTCGAGTCAAGAGTTGGAACATCATAGGAATATGGTCACATGAATCGAGTATGGCTTTGTATGAAGTAAGAAGTGTGGGCAAGGATAGATTCATTCATGTGGTGGTTTACAATTTCTCGTACCCCTCAGAAAACAGCTTTATGCTTAGTATTTATTTTATTTTTTTTTGTTTTTTAATTAAATTTTTTTTTATATAAGATAATGTGTCCTTACTGGGGTACCCCGTTCTAAGGACACATTGTACATGGTTGTGTGTTTGAAAGAGTATAAGTACATATGTTAAAATACTATATAGAAAATTAAAAAACAATATTTAGAGAAAAATAAAACATAATACAAGCTTTAGTCTTTGTTGGGTTGGAAAATTATATCTATATTCATCTTTCCCTTATCCATAATCCATTTCTTAATGTTTCTTTTGAAGTCAGTTATTTTTTTAAGGTTTTTTATTTCAAAAGGGAGGACATTAAATATTTTTATAGAATAATACTGCATGTTTCTTTTTCCAAAAGTTGTTTTAGTTGTAGGTTGGTGTAACATATGTTGTAATGTGGATCTTGTGAGTCTGTCTGAGTTTGTCTGTGTAAAGTTGTCCTGGTTTTTGAATGCGTAAATTAGTATATCTTTTGCGTATAATTGTTTTGGTGTCATTACATTCAGGGTTTTAAAAACATAGTCGGTAGGAGTTCTGATGGGGATCCTAAGTATAATTTTTAGAATTGCCTTTTGTGTTATGAGGACTGGTTTTATAGTGGAATCGCATGAGCTTCCCCATCCAATAATACCATATTGTAGTTGAGATTGGGCTAGTGCGTAGTAAATTTGAATTAGTTGTTCTTTATCTAAAATGTTTCTTATTGTTTTGAAGAAATAGGTTAGTTTTTTTAATTTGTTGCTCACATTTTCTATTTGGGAGTTCCAATTTAAGTTTTGATCAATAATTATAAATAAGTTTGTATTATTTTAAATAGTGTTTTGTCTTTTCCCTCCAAGAGTTTTCTTAGCACGCAATTTAAAGAGAATATCGTTAAATATCTTATTGATTTGCTTTCAAAGGATTTGTATATCTTTATTAGTTCATGTTTAGGTAAATTAATTAAGCTTCCACTAAGCAGAAGTCAAATAAAACTTATCTAACCAAAATTTATTAATGATCATCTTCGCGCGTATTTATGATATATACCCTTATATACCCATAACCCTTTGAATTGTACACACTGCGGTACTGACCAGGTTAAAGGTAGAATTTTTATTATTTGAATTTCAAAAAACAATGGAAGCGAAGTTTGAAATATCCCTTGTCCCGAATAGGCAGCGTTTTTTTAATGGACGGTGCATACACGAAGAAAACTGTGTACTGCTGAGTATTTATTGCATTGGCATGAGTGACACACGCCACTTGCCAATAAACTATCACTACTTTCATAAAACATCGGAACACTTTTTCACACAGTTGCACTTATCTGTTATCATGTAATAACAAAGTGCGAAATGAATATTAGTCATTCAGAATATATCAAAAAACGTGTTCTTTTCCCAATAAATATCATGACGGAATCAGGATTTGTATGAAAACGTGTTCTGACGTCACCAAAACACATTAGTTTTTTACTGATATTTTATTAGGAAATTTAAAAATTCATTCGTTAAAGGCCAATAGTCCCATTTTAAATAATTAATAATCCCAAATAATTTGAAGAGATTTTCAATAAATTTGGAATGTTTATATCAGATTCGAATAGGTATTTGATAAACGAGCGTTTGGTAATGGGAAAACCTTTCACCTAAACATTTTTCTAAAGATATCGAGTATTGAGTTACTCAAAAAAAAAAAGTTTTTTAATTCACTTCGGCATCGCTGAAAACATATGGTCCCTTTACTAGAGCAATAAAAAAAAGTTACCTCTATGACGAACTGTTCTTTTGAAGGACCCCTCGTAGGGAACAGAACGAAATAAATTTTGAATTACGGTAGAGGTAAATTTATCGAGTAAGAAAAGGAATTCGTTCAAGTGAGTATCGCTTTAGAACAACACGTGTTCTATTTACAAATTAGTAAATAAAATACCAGTACTGAGTAGAGTGGGTGTAAAAAGACTCACCTTATTGTTGCTGGTTTTTACCCTCTTTTGTATTTACCCTCGTGTTACAATATATATACATATATTTTAATTTCTTTGGCGGTGTTGTTTGAATAACTATACTTTTTGTTGGATTGAACAAGAGTAAAACGTATGTATGTTGGATTGTACGACTGTACACCGGTCATGAATGTAATCCATTTTAAATGTACCAAAGGGACAAACAGTACACAATTCACGAACTGCACCCGTTGTTACCGCATGCGGGGTAAAGCAATTAAATTAAATAGACGGTTTGGAAATGCGTGGTAGCTATTGTGAGTAACTACGAGATAATACAGATTACGCCAACAGAAATCTGCGAGGCATACTTAATGAAGATTATATTATATCTAATACTTTTAAGGTTTGAGTTGTAGGAATAAGATAAGAAAAACTCCTTCTAATATTACCACAGCCAGTGTATTAGAACTTTATCTCAGGGAGCACAATACCAGAATGAATTGTCAAGCCATATACGGTTGCCATCTCGCCGCCCGTCTATGTAATGTAGGTAGGTACCACCACCACAGTAAGGGAAATGAAAGAAATCTAATTGAGTGGAACTGGTGAGAATAGAAATAACATTTTTATATTATTTTAAAGTTTAAGTTAAAGTAGAATTTGTATCAGCATCCAGCGATACAAATTATCCAGCGCAATGGAAACGTAATGCTTGAATAATTGTATGAATAAGTTTAAAATACAAAATATATACACTTTGAAGATACAAACTAAAAACAATCCTATAAATATTCCAAAAACAAAACGTTACTCTGGCAGTTTCTAATTATTGCATATAATTCCAGCGCTGGTATCTCCAAGTCAGCACACCTGCGGCCTGCAAACAGATTGCAGACCCGGCTTCCTTACAATAGTTTCTAGCAGCCTATTAAGTCTATTCAGCGTCAAACTTTCGCGTTCTTCTGACATTCATTTACAATCAATAATGATGAAAGTGTATTTATATTAAATCAATCCATATGTGGTTTTCCGATTCCTTGTTTTTTTTCAATTTGTTTATTTAGTTGTTTAATGTACAATATTGTTTATTACACAAATCTTCCAAAACTGAGCAATCAGTTTGATAGAAAGAAATCACTAATTTTTCACATTTATTTGTGTACCGTAAAATACTTATATCTTTACATTGTAATAATTTTTACTTTATATTTTAGTACTTAACTTAATATTAGAATACTTAACTTTATACTACGATACATAACATAAAATTAAAAGATGTAGGTATTTTAGTACGATATCAAAGGTTTTGTTTTTGACAATTTTATTGCGTTATTTAGGTAAGGATTACTGACCTACGTATTAGTTTACCTCACTTTACAAATTAAAAGAGAAATTCACATAACGCACACTTCCACATCGTTACATTACAAATAATGCACAAAGTATCGATGGTATCCCTCACCAGATCTGTAATTTTTTAATTTAATTCTCATTTACTGTGAAGTGGGGAATCGTTTAAATTTACTGAATTTAAAGTTAATGTTTTTTATACAATTACAACAGCGTAATATACGCCTCAAAATTTTTACCTCACATAGGTGTTTAAAATGTTACCTGGATATTATAGACTTAGACGCCTTGTACGTATTTTCTCGGCAGGGAAAAAATTGTTTCATCAAAACCCTTCTAAAACTGCATTATTGTATCCTCATTCTCAGCATCATCATCATCAGCTGACCAGCAACCAACCGCGGCCACATACTTCATACGTGACTGTTTGTGTTATGTTGGGATCGGGAAGGAAATTCCTCTGCATTCGCCTATGGAATAAGGAACATCGCAGAAAACCTTATTCAGTAGGAAACGGCCGTCTGTCTTGAAACAGAGACGTCCGATTCAGTAACATCGGTATATGATGTCCTGATTTTTTATTGTTGTGTGTGTATGTCTGTTTTTTTCTGTTAACATAAACTTATTTTAATTATTTAATTATTTTTTACTAATAATTTTTTTGGTACATACATTGATATAATTTTACAATAAAGGAAACACTTTTTTTATATGAACAGTTAAAAAGTAAAGAATAATACATTTAGCAGATTAACCAAAAAAATCCCACATAGGCATCGCCAGTTCGTGGGTATACTTGTGTTTATTAACGGTTAAAATTTTACTCACATACATACATTATCTTTGTAGAAGATTAGAAAATAAAATAAAGAATATAAAAAATCAGTGTTTACTAAATTACAATTCAAAAGACATGATTGAAAAATATAAAAAAATCAAATTAAAAATGTTAAGTTAGATCAGGTCATATGTTACAGCAGGTCGGATGTTACGGCAAGTAAATGTTTGTATCAATGGTATTTATCCAAGACTTTATTACATTTATATTTTTTGTAAGAGGATTTATTCTTAAATTCAATTTCTGTAGTCTTATAGAGAGCATTATACATTTTTGGTGTTATAAAATACGCATGTCTTTGCGCAAGTCTAGTTTTACACAGTGGAACTTTTTTTTTATTATTTAACCTATTACTAAATCGGTTTTCATTTTTTGTAAAAGTTTTATTTCGAGCAAATATATATTTTATTAATGTTTGGATATGTTTGGGTAGTCTGTGAGTATACTTATATGTAAAGGTAAAGTCGCTCGGGGAATTATATTGTCCAATTTCTTGTATGAGTTTATTTATTATTATATTTTTTACTTCTAAGGACGGGTTGTTTCGGAGAATTCTACAAATTTCATACTTAAATTTCAAGTTCTGTGAAAGTTCTTTTCAAGATCTTTTCATGTTCTGTCAAGTAACTGGCCTATACTGACATATTAACAGAACTTGAATATGACATTCACAGAACTCGCAAATTAACGATGAAATTTGATGAATTGTTCAAATTCTATGAAACAACCCATCCTTAGCGATTAGTAAAAACGTTCAGTCCTTCTGTTTGTAAATTCGTCCAAAGTCAGTATTTGTTCTCGGTTGTGTAGTCTCTTCAAGTTGGTTCTGAGTCTCGTGTTGTAGCAATAATAATAATTGTTTATTCCAGAATGTGGGGAGGTGAGTGCAATCCCACACATTCCATAAAATATTTATGCAAAGCTATCGATATTTGTGTCGTTTGCCAGAGCGAGCCGTTCATCAGTCTTGCGGCGGATGCTGTGAGCATTCCACCGAAGGACTCTCACCACCTCGGAATTATCCATCGAGAGTGGCCCTGATAACCTCCATCAGGATGATGAGCTTCTCCATCAGGATGATGAGAGGCTTCTGGATAGAAGGCCTCCGGGATCTTGGGACGGGGCTGCTGGGATGTGGGATCGTGTAGAACATGTTCCCTGTCTTGCTTCGTAGCTTCAGTTGGTGGGCGACGGGAGGAGTCCCCAATTATGGAACTACACTAGGTAAACCCTTTTGGGAATCATCCGCGGGGTGGACGTCCTATAACCAACTCTTCTCAACTTAGGAAGGGCCAGGGCTTTTGCTTTGAGAAAGGCAGTTGGGGGCGCGTGCGCCTTTTTTTTTTTTTTTTACAGTAATACCACACAAGAGTCCCAACTGTTCCCGTCTGGAGCCAGTGAGACTATGGCATCCCCAATTGGGGTATGTTGTGAGGCTGAGGGTATTGGGGAGGGGAGGGAGATGGGGAAGAGGAAGGTGGGGAAGTACCTGGCTATTCAGATCTGGTCACCAAACACGGCTAAAGCCATTTCAAGCAACGTTTCAATTCTGAATGGTGGTCTTACACCAGGGCGATACTGAGAGTATCTTCCACTCTGGAACGTGCCGCAAATATACTATATATTATTTAAATTAATTAATTGTGAAATATAACACAAATTAATCAAATAAAATTTATTTGCGCACGCCGGGTTCGAACCCGCGACCTTCGGATCTGTAGTCAAAAGCGTATACCACTAGACCACGCCGGCCGTCCTTTGCGGTTGGCAGGTCTTCACGAGCAAAACACAAGCCAGATGGAGCGATTTTCGTGGCTATATTTCAAAACATCAAAAATCAATCCCAGAATAGCAGACCCATCGTTCAATTGAAATCAATTTCTCTGCGCTCGATCGCTCTTCGCTACTAGCGCTGTATATGCCATCGTAGATTGTTGCTGGTGATGATCAGGTAGAGTTTGAAGAGACAGAATATCAACTTCCAATTTTTTTATTTATTGTTATTAAGTTTAATTTGTAGAACTCCATTTGATTTTTTTATTTTTTATATATTCAATAATATTATTATTGGGTTTATAAAAACAGTTTATTTTTAAACAAGTTCTGCTGTGTAATTATTATTACGCGTGACAGCTGTTTCGCCTTCTGAAGGCACAGTTTGATAATGCCTTCAGAAGGCGAAACAGCTGTCACGCGTAATAATAATTACACAGCAGAACTTTTTTAAAAATAAACTGTTTTTATAAATCCAATAATAATATTATTGAATATATTAAAAAAAAAAAAAAAAAAAAAAAAAAAAAAAAAAAAATCCAATTTTTTTTTTTTTTTTTTATTTTATGGATTCTTTCGTAATCCTCTATCTAGCTAGGGCTTATAGCAATACCCTTTCATGTTTCTAGCTGACTAGTACTGCGGCTCATTTGGCCTTATTACTATTACCATCTGATGGTTGTATTTAATTGACTGATTTTATGTTACAATAATAATTTTTATGAGGAAAAATTCTTAACTGGATAAAAAACCTCATACAAAACTTCCAATGTCGAAAATCGTATAAATTATTCTACCCGTGTCTAGACCGTGCAGCCAGCGCTCGTCACCACGGCACGGCATTGATCCTCATTTTTCCGTTGGTACAAAGCGTTTTATTTCGCAATCATAATTTAAAAGAGAGAATGAAACGTACCCGAAATAATGGTGTGTGCCGCGCGGAACTCCACATTCGGTCCGGAAAGACTGCGGGATTCCATGAATATTTTAATGTTAATATCAGTGTTGCCGAATTTTTTTTCCTGAACAAGTGAAATGGAATATAAAGCGGTATAAATATCACCGGACCAAATGAAGATGGATGAGCACAATTATTATTTTTTTAAATAAATTATGTTTAAGGTGATTTTTTCATGGTCATTTGGCTCGGAATTATCGCCACTTATTGTACGCTTGAATTCTTGCAATCATAATATTTTTGATAGATTCCGTTAACGTGATCTGGAAATTAATAATGCTACAGGTAAATCATTTTAAAGAGACCCTTGCTTATTTTGTGGTGATGAATACAAAATTAACCCGTATTAAAAAAAAACTTTTTTTTTTGCTACAATACAACTATTTTCTATTTTCGGGCCATCTGTTGGGCCGGCTAGTAAAAAATTTCAGAGAAATACGTGTTTCGTGTGTGTGTGTGTGTGTGTGTGAGGGTGTGTGTGTGTGTGAGGGTGTGTGAGAGAGTGTGTTTGTGCGTGAGTGCCACCAAAAGTTGTCTAAATATATTGTCATCAACAACGAGTCTATCTGACGAGTTTCAGCTCGATCACAGTCGGGAAGGGAATTAATTTACGCTTCAAAGATTTGCATTCATACATTACCGAAAAGAAAAGTGAAATTAAAACAGATATTTTTTAAAAATATAGTAAGAGGGGACGGCCGGCGGGTTTTCCGAACAAATTCGATTTATTAATATTCAAACTTTTCCTCACTTCAATGATTTGTCTGTATTTGACTTTAAATACAAATTTTCATAGTATCGACTACCTGGGCACTGGCAGTCTCTGGAGTCTATGGTCCCAACGGGACTGTATAGACGAAATTATTTTTCTTGATATAAAAGGGCTTTCTAAATCGTAGATGTATTTTCCTTCTGTCAAGGCACAAAAATGGATGTATGCTACAAATGCTGTATTTTTTCAGACACATTATAAGCTATGTTTTTAAACTGACGGGAGTAAAGAAAAGTTTTGTTAAAAGGAGTTCGTAGTTACATACGCCTCCGATATATCGAATTATTTAGATTGATACGTTTTTTTTTTAATTTAACGTGTGCGCGCGCGCGCGCTCGCGCGCGTGTGTGTGTGTGTGTGTTTGTGTACTCGTGTGCGTGAGTGACACCAAATGTTGTCAGAATAGATTGTCATCGATAACGAATCTATCTGACGAGTTTCTGCTCGATCACAGTCGGAAAGAGGGTTAATTTACGCTTGAAAGATTTGCATTCAGACATTACCGAAAAAAGTGAAATTGAAATAGATGTACTTTCGTTTTGTTTGAAGAATGAATCACAGTGCAACAATACCTAGTCTGCAAATAGGTGGGACGCTCGACTAACAGTCGAATGAATTGATAAAAATAATACTTACACCGGGCATCGAAATATAACCTTTTCAGAATAAGTTATGCGGAATTAACTAAAAAGGTCCGTAATAAAATAGTACGGTTAATAGCATTAAAATTATGCAAGCTTCAAAGGTGTGCTTTCAAATCAACCTCCCTATATAAAGGAGTTAAACCACAGACAATATAGACATCACATGTCAAAGCATGTTTTTTGTTCTTTAGGAATTTAAATTTGATGAAAATACCTTTTACAACCATTCACTTTGCCTAAACAACCCTGTTACAATAGATAGCTTGCCTTCCTACCAACATTCATACAGTTTCAAATGTAGATGTTTTTTTTCAATACGTTTGACAAATTGCGCACAATATTGTTATATTTTTTACATATTTTGCAATTATTCACATTTTATCCATTTGTAAAATGGCAAAGGTCAAATTCCAGTTGGTAATTGCTTTAAAAATGCCCGCTTTATCATGATTTTTTTTGATACAGTAGATAAAAGCGTCGAACATTGGGAAGGGTGTCAAGGATGTCAACGTATAACCTATAGGGTTGGTACATATTTCACAGATAACAATGTTTTGTGAATTTCAACTCAGTAATAACATAACGGAAAAATAATATTCTGGAATGCCTAGAAACCTGATAAAAACATCGTCTCTGCAAAAAAACGGTTTTTTGGTTTCACTGATTTATCTTTCCTAATGATCATTGGTTAAAATCATTGAAAGACAGATTATGTGAATGCGGTGTGTTTTGTACCAGCATTTTTATGAAAATAATCAGTGTGACAGTGATTTCTTTGATATAGAGTCAGCGTGCATAGAGTTCAACCAAAAGGGTGGCCAACCTTTCTCCCTATTAATTATGCTCTTAAAAAACTATGTTCAATCAGACCCCTCTTTAAAATTAAGCATCGCCAAAGATAACATCCCTCGTGGAAGGGTCTCAGTCGGGAAGATGTAAAAAATCTACTTTATGTAATAATAATAATAATAACGACATCCATGTCAGTTTTATAACGTGCTCTGGAACCAGAGAAGGGAAAGATGGAAAAGAGGAATTTATTAAATTGATATGTTTTTATTACATTACATCACAATTTAAAATAAATTGAAAATCATCTAGGAATTCGTATTTGCCCTTCTTTCCAGAGTGAAAAAATAAAAGGATTTTCGTAAGTATTTATTTTAGTTACAAGTTAAACCGCCATCGTTTTTTCTTTTTTTCCACAGTTTTCAATTTCATTTTTGACTCTCAATTTTTCCCAACTGTCTGGAGCTATTGGGTCTATGGCAACCCCGATCGGGGTATTTTGGGAGACTAAATGGAGTGTGAAAGGGAAAAAGGATAAAAATAGAATGGTTGGAAAGTAACCTGGCTGTTCATAACCTGTCACTAAACACAGCTGAAGCTATTTCAAGCAACTTTTCGGTTTTGAATGATCTTTCACCACGTAAATTAATTCTATATATTAATTTACATTAAAAAAATGTCCAGGCCGAGATACGAACCCGTGACATCTGGATCATAGTTGTGAATCTTAACCATTCGACCAAGGAGATCGCCATTTTATTGGAAGAATTGTAACTATTTTACCTAATTAAATTGTAATTTACTGTGAGGGAACTCAAAATATTCGTATAAAAAATGCGTTTAAAGAAAAAGTTTTTTATTGTATTGGGGCCATGAAAAATGTAAACGTTTTCATGCATTATTTATTTATTTTAAGATTTATTTTAATATTATTTGGAAACAATTTGACCTTACTGGGGCACCACGTTGTCATGAATGTTTACATTCATGTTCATCTAATACATCGAAATTGGGATTTTTTTTAGCATATACATAAATACATATTTTGAATTTTTGTTAAAATTTCAACAACACTATACAAGCATTCAATAAAGCACAATATTAGATCACGAAGACCATTAAAAAGCACGGCACATTAAAAGAGATAATAATTCTGTCCGCAGGGTAATCCTGGATAACGCTTCCCTGGTTTTCCCCGCCTTTCCGGGTTCGAGCTTCCGCCAGGACGTCCACGCTGCCACCTACCGCTGCCGGGCGTCCAACAGCGCCGGCATAGCGCTGTCCAGGGAGGTGCGCGTCATTGCGGGTAAGGATATACAAATACACATACCTGGAAATGTTTATAAACGTAATGTGGAATCGTAATTTAGCACAGCCCTGATTCATCCTAGGAAGGAAGTCAGTCAAATTTTAGATAAATGTTACCTTTTTGAAACTGACATTTTGGCATTTCAAACGTGTTCTGATTTCGTATTCAATTTTAGGTATATAAGATTAATTTTGTGATGTCTAAAATAGTTTTGCATAGTATATTTTTTTAAAGTACATAGTTTTTTCATAAATTTGCACCAACATTGAAAAAAATGAAGTGTAACTTTTCTTATAAAGAATCCATTAGTTCCATAACATGACCACATTTATTTATTTTTAAATAAAACAATATTGCTACAGTCGTAGTTTCTTCATGAATTTATTAAAAAAGCCCTGAAGAAGCTACGGTGGTAGCGAATAACGGTTGATATAAGATTACAAAAAAAAGTGGTGTTACTAAGTTATTATAATTTTTAAATAATAAATTCACATTACAAAGCATCTGCTTCACATGAACATGTATTTTAATGCCGCCGTTAATGGTTTTGCACAGGAATAGTTTATAAAATCGTGTACAATAGTATTACTAAAACCTTTTTTTTATTTATTGAAAATTATTTTTGCTGAGTTGCGCTACATCCTTCTTATCGTATCCATTTTCAGGGCAGATGAGACATCTGACAAAACGATTCGGACACAAATCGTTTTGTCACATGATACATTACATTTTATTTTCTTTTTAACCTTCATAATATTATGTTTGTATTTTTCTGTTAATTTTATAACCTTAAATATAAAAGTTAAAAATCAATGTACACCATAATATGTATGTATGGTTGTAATTTGTAAACTTTCCTAATATTAAGATATTATTATTATTATTATATTATTAAATATCGTATCATAATATCGTCCGAAATGGTTGTTGAAAAAGGAGGTAGCGTAACACAGCATAACACCCCAATTTTTTTTTTCTATAATACTTTTGGGAATAAAAATCTCAAATCATGTCTGTTATTTTAAATTAATTTTTGAACGTAACAGAATTGCCCCATCAGCAATTCTTTGTATTAATTAAGTGTTAAATTGAAGACGTCCGTCCACTGAAGAATCCACATTTTTACACTTAATTAGTTTTCTGGGTAATGAAGAGTTACGTGTTATGGTAGTTAGTCCTAGAATTTCCGCACTGAAAAAAAAAAGTCTTCTGATATTTGAGGAAACTTATTAATAAAACGTAAAAGTAATGAAATGGAAAGTCAAAAAATGATTACAACATGTACAAATTTTTGCCAAAATACCCTTCAGCGTGATGCACCGGGCAGGATACTAACGCCGGTAGAGTTTCCATGGGATCCCTTAAGCCACACATATTACAATGCCTCACTTTGAGCACTTACTCCTCTTACCAGTTACCTCTTGAATTCACCCCAATTACTATTAGGCAGGGGTCCACAAACACAAATTTTCATAAATCTATCAGCGGTGGCTACTGTTTAAATAGTCTTTTTTTATGAGGAGTTAGATTAAAAGCAACGTCTTAGAAATAATTTTATAATTGGACGAAATTAAGTTCAATAGTAACATTTATTAAAAAGATTTTTTAGAAAATTAGTTTTCCAACTAATCAATCATTAATCGAATTTCCTTGTTTTACACATTTCATTTTCTTAAACACAGTTTTCTATAACCTTAATAACCCGGCTCAAGTGTTAGATCCATAAGATCATCTAATGCTTCTTCTGTCCACTTGCATGACGTCTTGAATAATCTTACTCCATTCATCTGCTCTGTGTTTCCAAACACCATCTAAGCATTTCAATTAATTACGCGTAATTTTATTTCTCCATTGGGTTTCAAACAAAACAAAATATTTATTATTTTATTAAAATATCACTTTTTTCAATGAATTTTTTTAAATGATAAGGGTTGAAAGGCATCACAAAGCTTGCAAACCACATTATTTCTGAAAACAAGCTTTCCTGGATATAATATAAACTTAGAATGGGGATGGTTTCCGAATTTACCTTTCATACTCCGATACAAGGAAAGTAGGTTATCTCTTCAAGTACTTACAAAGCCTCCTGGAAGATGGCCCTTCAAATTTCCTGCCTTGAACGATAATCAGTCTTAGAGCGTATCAATGTGTCAATCTTGGAAAGGTTTTGTTTCTCTGCAACGACAAAAAATAATTGTCACACAACTTGGTACTTGTATCTAGAATTGTTTGTATTAGACGTAAAGAAAGCGCCATAGGCTTTATTTTGTATTCAATTAATGGTTTTGAATCTACGACCACCGGTTCGAAGGCCAAAGACAGTTTAAAATTGTTTCAAAATATTTAGTTATTCACCTTAGATGGATAGAATAAAGAAGAAAACTATTAGTGCCTTCCATATAAATTTGAATTGAAACCAATCTGCTTCTGACTTAGTACCTTTTGGTTCTAGACCATTCTTATTTATTATTCTATGCCTACACATGGGAGATAAATTAGTTTGGAATGATATTATAATTATTTCTTTGGCACTGAAATTTTAGACAACTTTATTAACAAAATTACGCTAGCATGGGATGATGCTGAAATCATTTATTTCAGCTCCTCGTCTCTATTTTAATAATGTCAGAATAATTTGATATAAAAAGGAGTGCATTGAAAATCCTAATTTACTAACTACCATTACAACTTTATTAAAATTTTACCTTTTATCGTGTCGAGATCACAATCGAAAGTCGAAGCATGAGTTCCGTGAAAAATATTTATCCCGAGGGCGCAAAATAATGATAGAATAATTTCCCTTGAATTGCATCGAATACTTTATTATAATCCCGCAGGACTGAACAATACAATTGCAGGTATGAAAACAAGAATTTAACGAGATGGTTGTTGGATATTTTTTCACTGGAAAGGAAAGCTTTGTCAAACCTTTTCAACACCAATAAACATAAAAGATTGCGTCCTCTCCCAGACTTCTAAGAGAGAAGTAGAATATTGAACAAGGGTTGCATATAACCTGGTCCCCACTACCCCACTGTTTTATTGTTAGGTACAATACAGCAACCCTCTGGCAATGCCCAGTAATGGCGAACGGATGTAAGGGATAATTCAATACCAGTCCGTCGAACCAGTCGTACTTAATCAAAAAGTATTAGCGTTTCGAGGATTCGTTACATAATAAATTTTATTTTTAATCGAGCTAAAATAATTTTTCAAAGTTGTATATCATTTCTATGAAAGCGGGACAGATAGTGATTGGAAACATGCATCAACCAAATATTAAATAAATAAAAATGTGTTATCATTTCCTTGGAACGGGCAATTTGCCTAGTTAGGAACCAATAATTTCAACCTGATAAGGTACAATAATCTATAATCACTAAAAATATTTTAATTAAATCTTGTATCATATTGTACTATGTGTAAATCTAAAGGAATAAAAAAATAAAATTAAAACTGAATTCCGGATACACAACCTATTTTAATTTTAAACAGTATTTTACAGAGAATTTCTTCAGTGGGGAAATTTTATACAATATTCATCAATTTTCTCGGTAAGGATCAGACCCAGAAAGCAGGAATCGTATTAACCTCTACGTATATGAAAATATTAGCATGGTTCAAAATTGAAACTAACGAAGCATTCTGACAACATAAACAGTATAATGATAATACACTGTTTGTAAACAATCATTGCTGTATTACCATTAAGATCATGTAATGTTTACGCAAGTACACACCATACCATAAAATCAACAACGGAACTCACATGGTTGGCTATTGTTAACATACCTACTTCACCATACTGATAGACCGGTAGCCATATTGGTAATGGTAATTAATGATCAACAAGCCCATAATAACATAATATTCAGTTTTACGTTTTTTTATTTATTTATAATAACACAATGAGGGAAATAATTACCTTTAGGGCCTGCGATTAACTAACTAACTAACCATTACGTCGTTTACTACAGGAGTAGGCAGAGAGAATGAACCGCGAAACAACTCGGTCCTGACACAAACTCCTTGCTCCATTGACATTCATACATGTTCTTATGTTATACCGATCTTAGCATGGCTTGACCTAAGTATCTGGTTCATTTGATCGTGCCATGTCTTGGACTGTGGACTGTGGACATTTTTTTAAGCGCCAACCGCGTTCGGCTTCCATTAATGGAGTTTCCTTCATTTACCCTTCTTTCAATATCTTACCAGCCTTCCCATATTTCGTAAACATACAAATATACAAATTCATTCACCTGCTCGGAGTTTTCATCATTCGCAACTACATTGCACACTGTTTTCGTACTCTCTCTTTAAAAAACCATGAATTAAGACTTACTTACATTCATTATTAACTCATTCTTCGTTCATCCTTACTTCCAAATTTAGTAAATATATATTTGTAATTTAATTAAACTACTACATGGGTTATTTACCTACTGTCAGAGGCGTGCCTTCCATACAGCCTTATAAGCACTGCCTACCCTACCTTACTCACATATAAATAAGATTAAATTTTATGAAATTATCGATGAGTCGTTTGTGTTAGTGCCGTGTGTAGTGTGTAGTGTGTAGTGTGTAGCTAACGCCGTGCCTTTTGGGTACAAATAATAATATACCGCCATTGCCAAATGCAGCGATCAGTGTCATCTGTTGGTGCCTCTGTAAATAAGTATAGCTAGCGAAATAATGATAACACTATTTGCGAAATTGACCTTCCATCTTCACATCACATCTTCGGATCTACCGGATCTGCCCTGATGATGGACACTGCAACGACGTCCGAAACGTCGGCTAAAGGAGTTAGCGCAACACGGCATAACACGCCAAAAACAAACAACAAAAATGCTTTTGGCCGTGAAAATCTAAAAACTTACCTTCCATAATATTGTCTGTTTATTAGAGGAAAAGTATGGAAATTTAATGTATTCATTGGCTTTAGATATGCTTGGTTATTTGTTATAACTTTAGCAATCACAACTAACATCGGCTACAACCAGCAACCAACTCCGTATGTAAGATAATTTTTTCACAAGGAGATGTTGGTGGTTTTTTTTTCTTTTTTTTCTTTTCATACTGTCCAAGTGCCTACTCTGATTAAAAACTCTGTGCACGCCACTGGGTACTCTGTATGTCTCGTTAGTCAATAATGTGTTGAGAGCAGGCGATTAACAAATTATGTGAGAATACATACTCGAATTTATTAAAATCATATCAAAAAAATTTAAGGCAATTTAATTTTAAAAGAAAATTTGTAATAGATTAATTCACGATTAAGATTTGTCGAGGAATTTGTACTAAAAATGCGGGTCAACTAACAAAAAGTATCCTAAAATAATAGCTGTCTTGAAATCTTTTGCATTAATTTATGTTGTTTTTTATTCTAAAAGGCGCTCGGTAGACAGCAAAATTACTCTTTTTCAATTCTTTGGTTGTGCTTTTTGTATGCCTTGTTGGCTTTTGAGGAAGTATTGAATTAGGACCAACTCGTCCAAAATTCGCATCTTGGTCATGATTTATTTAACAGGTACACGAAAAGGGAAAATCTTAAAAAGAAAAATGCCAACATTCAATGAAAACCAAAAGCTTTTAAGAATCCGTTGAGATCAAATTTAAAACCTGGGCATGCTTCTTTCTGGAAGCTCCTTTCAATCACGCTTTAGAGATAATTCTTACATTAATCTACTGAGAAAACTTTTTTACTGAACAATGACTGTTTTGAAATTGTTGATAATTTTGAAACATCCATTAATCCTTTCAGCGCAAGTTTGTATTAAATAATTGACGCCATTCTTATGATAATTTGATGAATCAGTTTTGTGAAGTGATGAAAGGGTTTTTGGAAACTTTTCGTCAGTGGTGGGTTTTTGGGAGATAAATGGGTGAGATAACTTTTTTTACATCAATGGTAATGAAAGTTCAAGAAAAAACTTTCAGTGACATAATTTTGGACTCGAAGAACGTTGTTGAAATCGGAAAACCTGCTTGATTTGCACGTAATTTGGTTAAAAAAAAATTTTCGTTGTTGGCGTATTGTGATTGCCGTTCGTGTTTTTATTAAAGATATAAGGTTATATTTATAATGAACTATTTTCTATTATTATTATGTTGTTTAGCATTGTTTATGATTGACTCCCAATGTTCCGGAAGTTTTCGATTCCACGCCTGACAAATTCTGATGGTTTCGGAGGTGAATACTAGGTAGATCGTAAAAACAATTTTAAAGAGCGGCCTTCCATGCCTCAATCCCTCAGTTATACTCAAACAAAAGGATATATCGGAAATTTTTATTCATTCGACACTCGACACTAACATAACAGATGGTAAAAATATTGATATATAAAATGTAAAAAGAAAACGGGATTCATCACCAGTGACCTTTGAAAACAAATATGTTATCGAAGTTCCAGCGTCAAACCATTTAATTAAATTCTGCTAGAAAAAAACTCCCACCATAACCCATTATGCTGCTCACAAATTATGTAGGTTTTCATTTCCCGAATGGGCGCCACCAGTCAGGGTAACGCAATATTCATTGTGTAATTGGATGGACCGCCAAAAGATCACTGGAAAATAAATAAAAAAAACAGTCAATGAATGTAATTTGAAATAAAGTTAAGAAGATCAATGCCAGGAATTTCTCAGGCGACTATTTTGGAATTGTTTTTCACAAAGGCATTTCAATTCAATTTCAAGAAGAGATTTACAAACACGATCTGACGCCTTTCGAGGGTTGGGGGGGGGGCAAGAAAATGCAAACCTTGTCTTCATAGCACCGTGTTGCCGTTGTGATTTTCACTTTCGTTTAACCCTTTAACGCTACGTTTATTTTATCGGACAGAAGAACAACTCGGCTACAAGAAGCTAAGGATTTTATGTGGCATCTTGTAAAAAATACGAACTAATTTCATGTAACAGTTTGTATCGGATTTTGGTAAAATTGCTTTAAGGATGCATTTACTGGATTCCATCTTTGCGGGAAAAGAATTCCTATAGTACCTGCCGTGAAATGCCGTGTTTCATCGTTATTGTTTACATAAACCTGCGCGTTTTCTTATCCACCAAACAATTTACAAATGGCAGTATTTTATTTGCACTTATAGAAAACACTTACTCGAATTCGTTGAATTTAGTTTACTTTTACAAAGACGGAGTTTCCAGAAAAGCTGTTTTACATGTTATCCATAAAAGAGAGTTCTCTGCCCAGAGCCTTTCATTATAAATACTTATTTCTCATCTACAATTTTGAGGTTTAATGCTACAAGAATGAGTTTTAAATCTACCCTCCCACTTATATATACATAAACTCTCATTTCAATAAAAAATAAATCAATTTAGATAGGAATACCATTATTTAATAAAAAAACTATTGTAATGTTTATTTATTACTGATACAAGTTATACCTTTTTCTTCGACGGTTATTTTGAGCGTCTCCTGTCCCCTGTCCCCTGCCCCATGTCCCCTGGCGACAGATCCGCAAGTTTCCCTTACCTCAACAAAACGGAAGCGGAAGGAGGTAGCTAGTACCGTCGGAACTCGTGTACTATTATTTAATTTGGCCGGCAGGACGTGTGGAACAACCAGCCCCTAAATTCAACTCGCCTCTGGCTGACGGGAATTCCTAATACTATAAACAATGTTTTATAGCGTGGGCGAACTCGTCATACTACCCGGGACCGGGACGCTGTTTAAATATTCTTTGTTTATAGGGTGTTTCTTTGTTAATACTGAATGCCTATGAGGTACTCTGTTCTCCTGTAAACAACATGCTAAAGAGAAAAATAAAGCAGTCCCAGAGGTGAGATTAAGGTTAAATGAACTGAAATTTTCTGGTTAATTTCATCCAAAGAATTCAAATCCTTTTGAATTAAAAAAATACTCTAGTGGGTACCTACTGATTTATGGATTGACTTGGGTAAGAATTACCTACAGATATATAAAATTATCGTTTCCATTTATATTTTTCACTTTCTCATTAAAAAAAAACGTATTACTGACCTTTGGAAATTGAAAATTAACGGTTTTCGTAAGCTGATAATGTCTTTTCTTATTCCGTGATAGTTTTTCGTTTCTTTATGGCCTACTTGGTTGTTATGGTGCATTATTTTTTTATTGGAGTGAAAGTTTACACCGTCAACCACATTAACACGAGAAAATAATGCTTCGAACGTAAACACACGCTATTTCACATTAAATTCAGCTTTCAAATACGAGTATATCAGTAATAGTTGTAATTTATAAAAGTAGTATTATTTTCGTATAGCAACTTATTGTGATAGCCGTTAATTTTAATTGTATGTTTCATTCAAATTGTAATATAAATATTCTAGTGTACAAGTGAATCCAGATGGCGCCTAAACTACTTCAGAAATGTAACGACTACTTTCGAAGCTATTAAATGGGTCCATTCCTTGAGAATGATAAACTTAAATGGTTTAGAGTACTCAATATTGATTGTTTCCCCCTCTTCTTATCAAATTTCTTAGCCCTGCGTCTAGAACGACATACAAGTAGGTTGTTGAAAGCGACGTTACTAGAGAATCCCTGTAAAGGGGTATAAGAATACACTTCGCCATTGATTGCAAACTAGAGACATTTTTATGGGGTTTTTATTCGACATAAAACAACAGTAAGCAGGTGCATTATTTGACGCAAAAGGACTTTGTGATTGTAATACTTTTGTGGTACCCTCAGGGGTACCTCAAGGTTTTCATTTAGGGCCTCTCTTGTTTACATTATATATAAACGACATAAAACGTGTTATTAGTCATTCTTCTTTCCTATGTTACGCAGATGACATGAAATTATATAAACTTATTGACTCCACAGATGACTGCAACCTGTTACAAGAAGACGTAAGTAAAATTAAACAATATTGCGATATCAATCAACTTTATCTAAATACAGAAAAGTGTAACGTTATTACATTTACACGTAAAAAACAGCAGATTAATTATACTTACAAATTAAACGATGTACCCCTACAAAGAGTAGAATCAATCAGAGATCTTGGAGTACTGCTAGATTCTAAAATATTATTGAATGACCATATTGAACATATTTTAGAAAAAGCTTATAAATAATTGGGATTTTTTATACGCATTACAAAGCCTTTCACTATAGCACACACACTAATTCTGCTATATATGTCATATGTAAGGTAACTACTCGAGTTTGCCTCAGTCATTTGGAATCCTCAATATCAAACATACATTGATCGTATTGAAAATATCCAATCCAAATTTATTAAACACCATCGTATCGCTTTAGCGATCATCGGTTTGACCCTACCGCTTTATATAAACGTAGAAAAATTTCGGATGCCCTATTCTTATACAAAAATGTATGAAACAGTTTTGTTGATTCATCATATCAGCTAGAAAAGATTGCATTTCGTTGCCCCGAACACAACACCAGATCGAACGACTTATTTAGAATACCACACTGTAAAGCCAAATATGCGCAAAACTCTTTATTAGGACGTATCTGTAAAACTCACAATGCCTTACGAGATGTAGACATTTTCAAGTGTAACTAGAAAATATATAAAATGCAACTTACTTAACTGATAACTTAATTTTTTTATTTTGTGAAATAATCATATCATCTTAGTTTATTTGATTGTTTTTATTATATTCATGGAAAAAATGGATTACCACTAACTGTCTTTAATTGTTTTTATAATATTTTGTTTTTCCATATAATTTTTATTCTTTATATTTCTTTGTCATTTATAAATATATTGTATAGGTGCAAATATTGAATCAACGACTAGAATTAATGGAATATTATTGGTCTAATATTGTAAATAATTGCTGTTTATGCTAAATATAGAAATGACTGTTTGTTTCCTAAATAAAATAAAATAAAAAAAATACCTATTTTCTTCCGCTTATAGAAAAGATCCATTTCAGATATATAAAATCTAGCGTAAATAACTTTTAATTCGACACAAATATTTGCATATATTAAATAGGTTATAATAAATATTTTAAAAAAATTACTAGGTAGGAACTCACATACATCAAATAAATACGTTAGCAAAAGTATAGAAATATTATCGGAATTTGAACTGGGATGCTTCCGGACGAGATCTTTAACCATTAGCTTCACTACAGACAGTAGTAGAATGATGACCTTATTCCTGTCAAATATAACGTAAAATTATTGCAGAGGAATTAAACTCAAACAATAGATCCAATTAGTTGATTCATCGATGACACAACTGAATAATTCTTGTAATTTTTGGTGAGATATGTAGAATAGATAAAGAACAATACCTTTTTAGATCACAACTAGAACTTGCATTACCTATGGTCTTCTATTTATTCTTGTAACTTATACCGAGTGGAAAAAGTACAAACGAGGAATTTTAGAAATAAAATTTTCATCTACATATAACTTGAGAAAACCCGTAAATGATATCTGCTGCAGTTTACTGTTTTACGCGTATTGCATATTGTATAGTATAATATATTGTAGGTGTAAGACAATATATGCCTTGTTATCTAAAAAAATCACAATGGACACATGAACACAGCACTTACAAAACGTCACAAACACTTTAGAAGAAAACATAATAAACCGAACACTAATAAAGGTAAGACTGAATGTGGTAAGAGAACCATAGGTTATGAGGGTACACACATTTACAATCTCCTTCCCAATAGCCTGAAAACGGAGAATCGGACACATAAATAAATTTAAAAATCTGTTCATTCTTGAGATAAGTGAAATAGACTATATAATGTCTTCTAATGTATAATAATTGTTCATATAAGATATCTGATAGTATTATTATGCTATCGTCTAGAGTCTAGACGTTTTCGGCCCTCTGATTGGTCGAATTCAAATCGTATGTTTCGGGATAATTCCGCATAGCCTTCGCGCAAAAAAAAAAAATCAGAGGTTAGGCAAAAAATTAAGACTTGAAAATTAAGACCCAATTTCATATTGAAATAACGTTATAAAATTTACGTGCGACCCCACGGCGACCAAAACCTGGAACCTCTCATAACTCACCGAAGAAATTCCGCCGTAGTTATATTTCTAATATTTAAAAAAAGTAACTTGTGACAAGGAAACTTTTGTGCCAAAAACATATTTAAAATGTGTGTTTTTTTTGCCGACGTGCCATTATAAAATGTACCATTTTTAGATCGCCTCATTAAATACGAGATTTCTTCATAAAATTCGTTTTTGCTCATATAATTTTTGGATAATATCGAAGACAATATGTTTTAGAAAGTTAATAACCCATTGGATTAATAACATTACAATAATAATTATCATTATCACAGCAGGGCATCGGGACATTGGGAATGTCCGATGGGACATAGAAATGTCTTTTTTGGTTTAAAAAATGTCCTATTTTATATAAGAAATGTACTCTTTGATATAAGAAATGTCCTATTTTATTTTAAAAAATGTCCTATTTGATATAAGAAATGTCCTATTTGATATAAAAAAATGTCCTATTTGATATAAAAAGTGTCCTATTTGATATAAAAAAGACAGATATCAGACAGAGGAAATGTCCGGTTGGACATTGCAAATGTCCTGTCGGACAGAGGATTAATGTCCAGCCGGACACTGCAAATGGAACATTGGGTATGTTCGATTTGACATTTGCAGTATCCTACAGGACAGAAGAACTAGCGTAGTTGAATTATTGAAGCTCATAGAATTGATCTTCAAAAACAAATTAAGAGTAGTATCAAAAAGTACATACTGAGAGACAGAGTATATTAAAGTTAGTATTTCCATTCAAAATCGGAATCTACCTAGTATCACTTAAACTAGACGAGGCCCAACTTAGTGCTGCCCGCAGGGCCTAGCAACATAAAACCCGCGGAGTGGGTTTTTAACTGCTAGTTATGAATTATTGTTATATTACGTAAAACTTTTATTATTGTATGTATTCATATTAAGAATATAGCTTTAATTTATGAAATTAGTTAGCCTTTCAAAACCGCACTTTCCATGTATAGATCATATTTTAAGCTTTTCAACAATTTCACCTTAAACTATTATTATAAAAAATTTGGTGTGTAAATTTTTTTGTTTATTAATTAAGATTTTTTTTAAATTTGATTTTTATTATTGTTATGTCTTAAAAGGGTTATTTTTTAGTAGTTATGAGAAAAAAACATGTAGCATCAACAATTGTTTAATTCATTTTTTTACTATTTTTTATTTAAAATGAATAAAAATCATAACATAAAAAAATAACTAAAAATACTAATGGATCCAAGTCCAAGCAAAACAGCCAAAAAGGGATCTGTCATTTTATTCATAGTATTTGTTGCTGGAATAAAGGTTGCACCCTACCGTTAAAAATAGACGCTATTAAGAATATCCTTCACAAGCGATGTGCAAAATACGGGGCGATTTGTTTGACACAATCAGAAAAAAAAAATATTCGGGAGGAACTCTGTTATTAGAAGAGTTAGAAAGCGAAATATTTATATTTCTTTAACCATAAGAAACATGTGTTATTGTGGATCACTCGTTGTTGGTGATGTTAGTTATGTATTATTAAGGTAAAAGTTTCATTTGTTTATCATCGAATAATTTGTTTCTAAATCTATGGGGCTGCGTGAAATTCTATACCGTTTATACCGTTAATACGCTTGGCATCGAACTCATGCTACTCTTTTTGGTTCATAACTAGTCATAAAGCATTTCTAGCAACTTTTCGATTTTGAATGGTGTTGTTTTACCAGTGTGATTCTGACGGTATATAATGCTCTTTATCGTGGAATAAAGTTGCCTTATAACAAAAATATTTTAAAAAAGTAATCATACTTTTATGATAGAGATTTCAAGTTTTTAATTGCAAAAATAAACATTTTACCTTATTTAACATTTACGAATGTTTTAAGATTTTGTAGTGTAATTGTTTGATGCCAAATGGCTTTTAAAATGCACTGTATGCAAACGAAAAAAAAAGATGTTCGTTCGATCGTATTACAATCACGAGGAATACGAGGAGAAATGTATAGTCAGCTGACAGTGACAGCTCCCATACATAGAAATGATATTCCGCGGCAGTCCCGTAATTGATCTTATTGATGATTAAAAATTTCTTCAAATTATTCATAATCCTAATAAAAATGGGACTGCAGACCCTAAATGAATGAATTGAAAAGTTTTTTGTTAAACTTTTAGTAAAAAAGGAATGCAATAACGCGAGGTCAGAAAACGTGTTTATTAAAAACATTATATTTTCGCATTTCGTCATTACACATGATGTGCATAAACACTTATTTGGAAAGTACTCGAATTTTACTAGGAAACACCCTACTTTCCCTTTTTTAACAGTATTTTAACAAATCAGCAATACTCATTTTTCTCCAGTACGTATCATTACCTCATGATGATATTGGTTTCATTTGAATCCTTTTGATTTCTCATACAATCGTAAATAGTGTTATTCTTTCAACAAACAAATTTGTTTAAATTCACCTTAATTAAACTTGGGAATGTAATTTTCACTATTTAAATGGCCATTTCACGAGAATAATTATCCGCGCACTATCAACGATTACATATGTGTATAAATAATATTTGAATAATCACTGGAGTCTTCTTTCTTCCACTCTTCTCGGGTACGACTTTTAGGAAAGGAGAGGAACAAAGGAAATTACAACTTGAACAGGACATTGGGATGTGGAATAATCACTAAACTGTTTCAATATTAACCAGTAATGATTTTTGAAATCATAAATTTTGATACTGAAAAATGCTTGTAAAGTTAGGTAATGACGTGTTATGATAACAGAGTTAAGCATGTTTGAACTGATGTACAAATAACGAAACGGCGCGCATTAGCTGTTTGCTGTCATCCGGTACATTATCGGGCGGAAAAAATGTTTACACAAAGTCCCCATATACGTTTAATATACAGTTTAATATACATGGACAAATAGGGCACAAAACGCCCTCAACTAAGTAAATCGATTGTAATACGCGTATTATAGATAAGCTATCGGCTTACCAACGATCGTGTTCATAGTTAAGCTGTATTTTGTGAAGATGATGAAAAAGCGGATGTGCGCTTTTCATGAACTTCATATTACTCATGGTTGATGGTTAGTCGTAATCAATTGGAACGGGAGTCCGTAAAATGTGGAGTAATTAATATAACTTTACGTGTGTTATTTTACGTGCGTAAATAGAAAAAACAGCCATGTTTCATAGCAATAGGGAGAAAGATCCAAGTGGTCTCCGCACAAATTTAAACAAATAAATATGCTGAAATAAATCCATAACAAGGCAAAAGAAATTTTATATCAAAGAACCACCTGACAAGAGAGATGGCGCTGTTGAATGAAATTTCTAAAACGATTATATATTTAAACTTTTTAGTATAGTTACCCATCTCACAAAATATTAAAATAAAAAAATCTGGTAGGTAGGTACCGTAAACGGATAATTTGTCTAATCAAATCAGAACACCTATTGTATTTTTGATTAAAATCAAATAAATAACTGTGTACCCACCACTATTTATTCAAAAATGGATCGACATGTTTCAAAACATATGGTTTCTTAGTCAGGATAAGGAGGCGACTGGGTTCTGGAGAAAATAAGCTGTATATCGGACGTAATGAGTCGTATGTATTTTTGTGTTATTATAACAAGTTCTCACATGTTTATGATAACAAATCTTTATCGTATCTGAATACTGTATAAATGATACTATCATATCACATCACACTATCAATCCCTAACACGCTTCATAGGTGGGAACGATGCAATTAATTTTAATGAATATTTGGCCTTATCAGGCATTTTAAAATAATCCTGTGTTCAACTTTGCTACCTCATGCATTCCCGTAAGACGAAAAGGGTAATCAATAAATAGCCCTATTAAAACAAGTGGAAAAATGAAAAATTTGCTCAATAAACAGAATTTTTTTATTATATTAACTCCACACAGGAGGCCCTCATGTCATTTTTGGGGATGCTGTGTGGAGGGTCTTTTTGTGGAGAGGAAGGAGTGAACATGGGTGTCGAAGAGTCCCATGTTGTAGGAGGGAGGAAACACAGAGGCCGGCAGTTCGTTCCACAGCCGAGTTGTTGAACCTAAGAACGAATCGTAGAAGCGACCCGTTCTCATGTGACAAATGTCAACCATGTACAAATGTTGGGCGCGCATTTGGCGTGTATCCCGACTAGGCACCGGTGCCGAAGGGATCAATGACGCTAGTTCCTCAGAGCATCTTCCATTGTAATACCGATAGAACAAGGACAGCATACCTACCTGACGCCTGTGCTCTAAAGATTGCAGTCCGTTTGTTAAGATTGGGGAATCTATCAAACGAACCTCCCGTTTCTGCATAGAGTCAAGGGTTTTTTTCAGGTATTTTGGGGCTCCGGACCAGAGATGGCTGCCAAATTCGACAGTAGGGCGCACTTGCGATTTGTACAGGGTCAGCAGCTTTGTGTTATTAAAGTATCTGCGGGCCCTGTACAGTACGCCCAGCTTCTGAGAGGCCAACTTTACTCTGGCTTCGATGGAGCCCCCGTACCTGAGCTGGTCACTTATAGTTACACCAAGCATATCAATGGAAGGCCTGTTCGGAAGATTGACTGACTGGTAAAAGGAGTCATTCCACCAAGTAACACGTTGCTTAATTGATTATATTTTTACTGGACCTACAAAGTTCCTGCTGCATACAAGCTAGACTCTACCTGCACAATTCACCGTTAAGGTGTCCATTGTCCACGTGTCCCGGTGTCCTGTTGAATTTGGAAGATTTGTGCGGTTTGCACTTGTCTCATACACGTATCACGTCTTGTTATTAAAAATATTGCGATAAATATTAACACGAAAAGAGAAAAACAAACGTTGTAAAAAAATCGTTGGCTCACGGAAGGAAAAAATTCAGGAATGTGATAAACTTATGTATATTAAAATAATATATGATTGCAGTACCCCACAGCAAATCAAATTCTTATATTAGCCAAAACTTCCTTTCCATTTCTCATACCTGGCAATTTATTTATTTTTATTTGTTCACACACAACTACGCTCGAAAGCTCCCTAGGCAATATAAGTAAAGTTGGTTCAACCGCTGAACCACGCTACAGACGGTTCAACTTGCTTCAACGGTTGCGTGGTTGGACTGTGGTTGAATGCTCTGGCGGTACTGTTATGAAAATAATTACTTTTGTTTTATAAATAATTATTCTCCTAACTAAAGTTAGTAATGTTTCATATTACCCCGGGTAAGTTGAAGTCAGTTCATTATAATTGACTGGCTATCAACAGTTTCACCTTTTCTCCGGGAGTAGTTTAAAATTTGAAATACAGAGGGTTATTGGTCGTTCGAGTCACTTCTTGGGAACGCGCCGACAGGTCACGGCACGTTACCGACTTGTCACCAAAATGTGGATTATTCATTAATTAATTGTAACCGATCGGTGTGCTATTTAACAGTAATATGTGATCTTTAAGTTAACAGCCGGTCGTGGTGCGACCGCGCTGATTTTATTGTAATATCGGGATAATTCAAGTTCGGAATTCATGTTATAATGGCGGGCGGTGATACCGTCCATGTAATATTTGTATCCGTTGGATATTAGAGTGACCCGACTAGGTTCGAGCTAAAAAGCGGCTAAATAAACCACCCATCGAACTACCGTATCTCCGTGTCCGTTTATTTGTGGAATTCCACCGACCTCATGTCAAGGGTCGCCGGGACCAGGTGGTCTGCATCTACGCGTACTCCAGCCAGAGGGAGGAAGAAGCTTCCAGATCAGACGCTGATGCCATGAGGAGGGATATAGAGGGCTCCTCAGGCCCGTGGAGTCTCCATCCCGTTTCCAGGAACCCGAATTGTCTCATCGAGTGTTGTTAGGTTCTAGATAGATAGTTCACGTGTGGAATTGGTCCATAGGTATGTGTTTCAACCCATGTATATTAATTAATACAATCTTTAATATCAATCCACATCGATTTTATTTATTATGATTCCAAAGCTCTCATTAATGTAAAAAACAATGCCCATCCCTGATGATGATTCTCAGACTCTACCACTCAGTTCAGCATACTTTGTTTTCACTGGCATAGTTTGGCGTCCAAGTTTCCGTCACCGGAAATGAAGCTGTTCACTGTGCAAATTGAGTCCATCTATGTACCATATCTAATATTACCTACCACACAGTGCCCTATCTACCATAGCAGTACAACCATTCATATTTATGGCCACGCCCCCTTATTGCCGGCAACGTATCTTTGCATGGTTCAGCATAACATTCAACTCAACCAGGTTGATGCAATCGCTCAACCAATCATCTTTTTGACTCTTTCAGAAATCTTCGAAGGAACACTTTAAAAATGAAGATAGGGTTTTCAGGCCATGCAGGTCAACAAAAATATTTATTCTTCCTTTTTATTCGGGTATAAAATGTTCGCTCTCTTTCATATCACACAAAAAGGTTAGGCTTGTGTTTTTGAGTACGTGGAAAGAGCTTTCTGTGTTTCGCATATTTTTTATTACTCGCTGTCAAAGAGGGTGAAAATTTCATAAAAGTATAAGGTCCTCAAAAAATTTTAAATACACTATTTTAACATGTAAATAAAGAACTTTTAACGTGGCCCAGCTTTTCTTCATTAAAATACGGTTTTAATAACGACCCATTTTAACAAATCATAGAAATTTAAAAATGTCCCCGTCACCTGCATTCTTTTTTATGATTATAATATGTGAATACCGCAAAAAAGTGCTAACTGACCAGTGGGTGTACGATGTACATCTGAAATAAGTGGTAGTAAAGGGGGAGGTATGGGGAGAGAAGGGTTGGAAAACTATTTGTGAAAAGTTATTCCTATCGTTGAACAAATATATATTCTCCTCTGAGTCCAGAGACGAAGATCTTACCGCTATCTCCGTAGCTATATGGCAGATTTTGTTTTGGTATAATAATTACATTTTTTTATTTATTTAATTGGAATCTAATTTAAAAATATAATTATTAAGTTCTGCCAGTATTTTTTGGTTTTCGTTATTGTTACAGCTGTTTCGGCTATCAAGGCCATTTTCAAACTAGTCTGTGTTTTTCATACAGTTTGAAAATGGCCTTCAAAGCCGAAACAGCTGTAACAACAAAAAAAAACCAAAAGATATTTGCAGAACTTAATAATTATATTATTAAATAAAAAAAAATTAAATGGATTTCTACGAATTAAACACAAAAACAATAAATGTATAATATAAAAATAATTACAAAGAAAGCAAACCATTAGTTTGTGTAGTTACTTTATTACCAACTTTAGACTATTAGTTATACCATTATTCAATTTAGCTTCATTGATCGCCGGTCGTAACGTGGTAACTGCAGGCTGTATTATGTTCTCGTGGTGTAGATTTCATCTAAATAAATTGCTCACGCCACTAGTGCAAATTTGTAATGTTTCTTCGGCAGTCTTAGAGACTTCAAGATATATGACAGGCTTTTCATTAAAATGTATTGCCACACGTATTGTGGTGACAGCCGGGTAGAATCGTTGGTTTTGAAAATACGCAGCTACAAAAGAGACCGAAGTTTGAATGATCTCCTGGTCACATCAAGTGCTTCCAACGGGACACTTCTATCCTAAACATGAGTTTTTAAGACTCTCAGTGAAGATATTATAAATTTATACCACGTATGCATGACAAATTAAATACAAGAACTAAAATAAACTCAGTGCCAAAGTGTCAAAGACAAAACAATAAGTCAATAATTAATAATTGACTTTCTTTACACCAAAGTCAATTATTAATTATTAAAATAATTATAGTGTTTTTGGGTTTATTTAGTATAGAGGACGGTATATTAATCAATTAGGTGGGTACAAACATAATTTGTTTTAACCGTTTATCTCAGCCTCAGTTATTGGCATTCTATGTTTTTTCAATTTTGCCAGTACGTCATCTCGCTTCCTAAAATATCAGATCAATTTTCATGTTGAAAAAATCACAATAAACATTCTGCTTTCAGCAAAAAAATAACGACGACACATCTGTATGAGCGAATTTATCAGGATAGGAACGAGCAGTTATTCAGGAAAATGTTCGAAAAAATCATACGTTAAAAAATCCAATATGGAGAATTTCCGGTGCTCCGCTCAAAAGCCTTGCAAATAACTTTATCCGTAAAATAATGCACTGCATTTCTAGGATTTTTATAGTTAGATGCATATTGCGAGGTTAGGTGCATTCACAAAGGAAGGTTTAATTAAGGGCCCACTATTCGAATTTCATCCAATTTCCGACATACTTTCCTTAAAATTTTGAAGTTTTTAAGCTCTTAAAAAAATATATGTTATTCTTTAAGATAGTATCTATTTGTTCCAAAAGCCGAAACGGTAATTATTTGAAATTCCCTCGATAGAAATAAATCGCAAAGTATGCTCCGAAAAATATTATTAACACGTTTATTTCTGTTATTTTACAAGTTATATGTATGAAAAAAATCACAATGCTTCTTTTAATGCTACTCAATAGACCCCAAAAGTGATTTTTGCTATTTTTGAAATACGCCGTGATTTATTAAACATTTTCACAACTGTCGCTTACGCCTATTGCTTTTAAATCATATTTATTATAGCGCGCTCGCTCCGACTTGAAGATTAACCTATCTTCTTTGAAAAGTTCATTCGCCAACTCGAGGGCTTTGGGGGCAGACATGTCGTTCAACGTTCTATGATCTACAGACGTGCGATTACGTGCAAATATTTGAATCTATAAAGATAATTTTTACGCGTGTAAAGTTTATGAGTTAATAAATATTGTTTTTTCAAAGATGGGAAATACACGAAAGATATCCCGTATTTCAAAGAAAAAATGATATCTCATAAAATTATATCCTATCTAATAGGTGAGAAGAAAAAAATACAATTTTTGATTTATAAGCTTATATTTATTATAAACGATAATTTACTATAAAAATTAATAATTCATATTTTTATTTATGTATTGTGTAGTAAAAAGTTATAAAAATTATTATTTTATTTTTTTCAGAATACGATAAACGATAATTTATTATAAAAATTAATTATTATTTTTATTTATGTATTGTGTAGTAAAAAGTTATAAAAAATTTTATTTTATTTTTTTCAGAATACGTACTTTGGGAAATAAAACTAATTCCAAAACATTAGAAATTACAGGGCAAGTTCTTATTAATTCACAATGCAACGATGTCCGAAATATAATATAATATGTAATAATAATATACGGGCCATCTGTTTCAAATAACAATACTCGAACGTGGAATTCAGAATAATAATGAACATGCGAGCGAAAGAAGCTATTGAAAGTTCTGAAACTGTGGGGAATATAATTTAATAAAATAAAATACTTTTTTGTTTTAAAACCACGATATTTATTAATTTAAGAACCGACCGGTTTCGCTTTACTTAAGCATCATCAGGGTACAAATTAATACTAAACAAGAAGTACATAATGTGTGCATATATATAACAAAATATAGAGGGAGACAACATGATACAAATATAAGCAACACAAAGACGGTCATAAAATACATTAACATAAGTGCACAAGTAATGGAAAACCCGCTAGATAATTATGTAGACTAATGGGTTATACGAATAAATCGGGAGAAACAAAACATCAATAAAACCTCAATAATAACGGTTTTTCCGAATTCGCAAATCATTTGATCGATAGCTTGCCTTCCTGAATAAATCTAATTTTATTTAATCATTTACGGCCAAGATATTTTTGACAATGGTGTGTTTTTATCTTTCTGTATTCCAATCATTTAGCTTTGCTTCTAGGGTTGTGCCCCAGTATTGCTTTTTGGAGACTGTAAACGGATCTCTCGGCATTTAATGAAACTGCAGCAGAACAAAGGCTGTTGCTATATTGACGTTCATGGTATGTTTTGCTCAGATTGACGATAAGGTTTCCAGATCCGCATTTCGCTCGAAGCATGTTTAGGGTAATAAGTTTATAGTTTAGGGTTCTTTCACCGTATTTATGGGAACATTTCAGAACCACCAATCTTTCATTTTGAGTGAATCTTGTGTTTGTGATTAAATTATATTTGACGATTTAAACAAATAATATTTAGAGAAGTTAAAAATAAAATTGAAAGTTCACTGAAAGCTTAAAACTATTAAAAGTAGTAATTTCATAAAAATGTAAATAAATAGAGCCCCTTTCACATTTTAGAATGTAATTTTATGTTGCTTACATGTTTTATTACTCTTTATAATTATTGAATTGTTTAAATGAATAAATAAATAATTACAAAAAAGTCTTCTGATTTGTAAGTCCTCAGGAAGCACTAAGGATCTTTCTATCTATCTTTATAATATAATAAATTTGATGAGCATAAAAATGTAAACGTGTATATAATTTATATAAATGTACAAAAGTAGATATTACACGTGTATAAATATTATATTGCGCATATTATACAAGATGTCGGGGGTAAAGTGCACAAACTTCGGGAGGTGATTCTAATTGATAGTACAAGTAAAAAAGAAAAAAAAACTTTTTTTGGAATTCCAACGTTTTAAGATAGTTTTCGAGTAAAAAAGTTTAAAACCTTATTGATGTAAAAATATATTTATTGATTTTATAAAAGTTATAAATTACTTTTATAAAAGTGAGAATAGTATTTTAGTAAAGTAAAGTAATTTTTATACCTATACAAATAACTTTCGTAAATGTTTTTTGTAAAATTAAAAAAAAAAATAATTAATTAAATCCGTAATAAAACCCATATTTTGAGAACCATCTTCATTTCGACTTCCTTCTCATTTGGTCGGTGCATTATTACTCTAAGGTCGGTGCTAACTAAAAATGGTTCTGTTTTTCTAAAATTGCAATAGATGTCGGTAATTTAATTTCATAATCCCCAAAATTATTCCTAATACGAATTCAGACACCTCTGTCGGATTCTTTTAACACTAAATTTTGTGGGTGTTGCCCAAATCTAAATTCTTTACGCGGAAAGCGGGCCCTTAAAATAGGCAGATGGGACTTTGTTTATTGGCCGTTATATTCGGGTCACAGAATCCGTGCACTAATGCCTAAACCACCTGCAGCCGAGTATTTGTGCGTACGCAATATCGACTGGCTTATTAACAACTAACTAATCTGTACACTTCAAAAAAATAGTTCTTACGTTAGTTAATTCCTCTTTTGGTAGCTTGCATTATTTGGTTGAAGTGTGTAACAAAAAATTTAAATTAAATTGAAATAAACTGTAACTTAAAAATGTGTTCAATATTTCAGCATATGAATGGGTTTACGGTTTCAGCAAAGATAAATGTGAAGGAAAATAAAGCTTGTAAATTGGATTTTGGATTTGCTCTTAAAGTCCTGGGGAGACCCAAAACATACAGTGCACGGCTGATTACGGAGGCCATTGAAATTCATAAAAATCCCGTTAATATTAATAGAGACGATAGAGCTAAGCTCAGTAGTTCTTGGTATCCAGAAATTGACGACTACACCAGAACTACACCCAAAAAAACCACTTGAAAATTATTCGTTAGTGAAATGCTGTCCGAAATGTTGGCTTAAGAAGGAGGTAGCGCTACACGGTATAATACCCCAAAACCAAATCACTACAATACTTTTGGCCGTGAAAATCTCAAATCATACCTGATTATTCGATTCCAGTCCGTAAACCAAACCAAAACCATTATAAGCAACGCTTCAATAAATCGTAATACAGAGGTTCTTCTATTAAGGCGTGATATAGGCTGTAATGATTTAATTTAGTGAGATCGCAACTAGTAGGTCACCTTACCTAGACTTGTAACTTTGGAAAAAGAAGTTTCTTAGATCTGTTCAACATTAGTGAAACCTGTAATTGATATCCGTCACAAACATATGTTTAATGTCTACTCTAAAACTACTGCTAATTTTTACCCCGAGAATGATTAGGGATATTTTTATACTTTTAAATTACTGAATAAGTTCTTCGACTGACCTCTAAATATCCGTGCCCCTGTAAAATCTACTTGACTTCAACATGTTTTCTCTTCTACTGTGACAACCACTGAATTAAATTTCAATATTACTCACCACTAGTGCAATTTTCCTGAATTGCCAATACATTATAACAGACCTTTTTGAATATATTCAAGTCCTCTCCGTCCTGCATCAAAGGAAAAATAATTAGTTGCAAAACTTTCTTTGTTTTTCTGTGTTATGTTTGTAAAAATATTATATATACTGGCATAGTACATATGATACTCTCTACAATTTCAACATCTAATTCCATCACAGAGAAATACATAATTTCTTCAACTGATTTCAACATATCTGCAACCATTAGATATTGAGATATTGTAGTTTTGTTCAAACGCCCAAACACACAAAAGCAACCATTGAAATATTGTAGTTTTTTTCAAACGCCCAAACACACAAAAAGCAACCATTGAGATATTATAGTTTTGTTCCAACGCCCAAACAAACAATCACAATCCTATTAAGGATTCAATAAAACTTCTAAGAAATAGAATAAATATAACCTACACCAACATCTTTATTCTCATAAGAATAATTAAAATAATAATTCATTAGAATATTAGGCAGTAAACAACACACTGCCAATAAAATAAAGGTACATCACCGGGATAACAGTGCCGACAGAGGTTCGGGAATCTCAGGATCCTGTTTCTCAATATTCCGGATTGAAATCTCTAGTTCCTACTACGATACTGGCAAATATAGTTTGCCGAAAGAAAAAAAAACTTATTGATTTTGCTTGCAATATCTACCTCTACATTCTCACTAGAGATACAATGGAAGCACGTACCATATTATAGAGATGTTGCGAAAAATACCAATCACAATAGTCTAGTAAGCACAAAAAAAAATATGCATCTAATCGTAAAGTAATCGGTATTGAAAATGACCATATTAAATTGTCCAAAATTATTTAGCTAGAACTCCAATTTCACTTCCCCTTCAAATCACTCACTTCACTTGCTTTTTTTCTCACAATACTCACGTCTGACCCGACCTTTTTTCATTGTTGTTTATCTTGGAATTTCCAAACAATGTGTATTTGCAGATAAAGCAATAAAAATATTGAAAGAAGTAGATACCTACCTCCTTTTATTGGGCCTCGATATTATTTTCAAGGTAATTTAGTCATGTTTAAGGTTTTTGGATAATGAAGCATATGAGGATGTTAAGGAACATACTTGACTTACTTTGACCAGTGATTCCTGACATTATTTGGAGTAAATAATGGATTCCGGTGACTTTTATGATGTTTTGTTTCAATTTTTTTCCTTCGAAACCAACCAAACAACATAAATATCTTCCACGTGTTATCCCTCAGCCGAGTAACCGCCTGTCCCTTTGCCCCGACCTATCTGTCGAGAACCTACTATTTTTAACCTAAGTGTTAAGTAAATTAAGGTTCTTACAAAAGAACGAGTATCCATAATATCCATTAAAATATTGTCTGCATACTCATAGACAATATTTTGATAATGTCAGACATACACTCATATGTATGTATGTATCTAAATACTCGTGGACAATATTTGACAGAAAATATTTAGAAAATATCCGTCATGCACTCATGTGTATATTTCTATATACTCGTAGACAATATTTTGATAACATCTGTCTTACACTCATATGTAAACATACTCATATACAATATTTTGACAGATATTTTTCGAAAAGTTGACAATAAGCTGTTTATCTTCCCAGATCGATTAAGTACTGATTAATATGTCGCTCTCCTATTTTTCAATAAAACTAACTAATGGTAACCGCTATCAAAAACTGGCCTATGTGGGATTGCCTAACATGTATTATTTTTTTCTCAAATATTTAGGGGCAACTGCTGTACCTGTGGACGGTTTTACCTATGGACACTATGCATATTTCACAAACTGTACAACCTAAAATTACAAAAAAAATATTAACATGTAGTAATTTTGTTATATGGCAACACTGACTAACGGCCATTTCTCTTCTGTCCCAACTTGGAAAGCGCAGCAAACTACAATATTTTTTTAATAAAAAGTTAGTTAATTACCATATTGAAACGGTTTTTCCTAATACCCGAATCAAATTTCGATATGTATTTAGTTTTACTTGAGAAATAACATATCATATACCCATTAACGATATTTAAACCTTCTTAGTAGATTATCTTAGCCATTATAACAATTTTAGCTTATAATGTCAAAATTGTACCTGTGGACAACACGATGATTGTACCTGTGGACTGTCCACAGGTACAATCAATATATCTTTTATAGTTTAAGAATTTATTTTGTTTCTATTTCAAGTTCATATATAGTGCGTGTATGTACATTCCCTAAAGCACCATCCAGGAAGACAGAAAAACGAGGAAGAAAACCTGGTAGGACTAGAATACTGATAGACACCCCAGAAAAAAATGAGATAATGAACGCATCTTTAAAAGGAAATCACAACAAAATAAAGGCTAATGTAAGGGGAGGAAAAAATAAAGCTTAAAGGGTTCAAAAGGTCCCAGCATCAAAGATAAAACATTAATTGATTTAGACAAGCCCAGCACCAGCAAGATTAAAATAATAAGCGATGTTACGCTTGTTATATGCACAGTTTGTAGACAATATGAAAACAAAATTAACATCCTGACATGTAACTTATGCCAAGGTTATTATCACTCTAAGTGTGTTTCACTCTAAGTGCACACAAAGAGAATTATTCAGATTCAGATGACGAGAATTCTTTCATATGCCAGAGATTATATATACTATCTGAAGATACTGATGGAGATCAGGATAGTATTGATTCGGAAGAGTTATACAGAGCTGCATGTGATGCTAATAAATAAGACTATTTAACGGAATGCACACCATTAAAATGTTATTATTATTACTTGTTAAGTTAAGACGGTTTCTTTCTTATATTTCTTTATTTTTTGTTTATTTATATTATAACTGTCCACAAGTACAAACGCGTCCACAGGTACAATGATGTGTGTCCATAGGTACATTGGGTAGTTGTACCTATGGACAAATATGCCGTTTTTTTATAAATGTTAATAACTCGACACTGAAGTGGTTAAAATAAATTATTAATAGTAATTATTGTGTCTTAACTATTTCTTTTCCAAATAAAAAAATAATCTAATTAAAATGTTACACCCAAAAAATTAAAAATATTGTTTTATTGAAAAATCGGGATTTTGTCCACAGGTACAGCAGTTGCTCCTACTATCTTATTGTTATTTAAAAAGCTTTTTTGGCAAGATAACTCTATATCTTAAATACAGGTATCTACCTACGTAATAAAAATATATTTGATAAACAAATAATATATCTTCTAAATAATAAAAAGGGAAACACTTTGTTTACAGTCACTTTATTGAAATTTTTAACGTCTACCGGTTTCGGTACCTCCGTACCATCATCAGGACAGTTATAAAAATACTAACAAATACAGAATAATACACATATATATAAACAAATAGTTGAGAGAAAAAGAGATAAAAAAACAGAGAGAGACAGTATCAGTTGTGGGCGGGAAGTATTTAAAACGCCATAAATAAATACGTCTACAGTAGTCCACCAACTCTCAACAATAATAACTCCAACCAGCAGTGGAGAAGAATTTTGTATATTAATAACCTTTCCTCTACATGTACAGTTAAATTCCCCCCAGAAATTAAACCAGCGTATTATACTAATAATAATCTAGGAAAATTTTTAATTAATGCCAAAGATAAAGAAGATGTTCTTAGCCACTCAGGCGTATATAAAATTAGTTGTAATGATTGCCCAGCATTCTACATAGGGCAAACATCACGCAATATAGAAACTAGAATAAAAGAACACCTAAGATGTCTAACCAGTTCGGGATTTTCAGAATTTGCAGAACATCTAATTAATAAAGATCATACTTTCAACCGTGACACGGGTATTAAAGTCCTTCACAAAAATGAGATAGGTTTACGACTTAACAACTTGGAAGCGTTGGAAATAAAAAAATCAGTCAATTCAAAGGCTGAAATTATCAATAATCAACTAAATTTAACGTTCAGCCCTATAATAAATATGTTTCCTGTTATCCCTAACTCCCCTCCCCCACTTCCCGCCCACAACTGATACTGTCTCTCTCTGTTTTTTATCTCTTTTTCTCTCAACTATTTGTTTATATATATGTGTATTATTCTGTATTTGTTAGTATTTTTATAACTGTCCTGATGATGGTACGGAGGTACCGAAACCGGTAGACGTTAAAAATTTCAATAAAGTGACTGTAAACAAAGTGTTTCCCTTTTTATTATTTAAAATGTCAAGTCACAATGTGTTTGCTTCTTTTGAAAAATTAATATATCTTCTCTCTATGGAATGGGAATCTTTCAATCGCTTTCTTTCCTCAAAAACTCACTCTCTTACAGGTTAAGCATGAATACTAAGGGTATATTGGAGGTGCGCTACATTCCCATTTTAATTACTGCTTTCACCAATCTAAATTTGGTCAAATCTCGGTGTCACTAACGCGGCTGAGCATAATAGTATCTCTGCGGTACACAATAAGAAATGTTTTTTTACTTATTAACCTTCTCTCACTAACTTCACATTACTGAGGGAAAATGACTTTACTTCGAGTAAATTATCTATTTAATTCCAGTGTTATCTTTTCAGTGATGTCTACGATTGCTATGCCCAAAATAAATAAGAACGCCGTATCACGAAAAATTCTTTTGTTATAAAATTTTACATCTGTCTACTTTATTTTTGGGTAATTTCGAAACTATTAAATTTCCAGTGAAATGCATAGAAAATTCGACTTTTATTTAGCATAGCAATCTTTAATTTGGTTGCGAATTGGGGTCTAATATAATCATATTATTACGAGACGCACAAAATAAGGATCGAATCAGTACAAAAGAGACTAACAGATGATCAGATTGTCCACGCTACTTACCGACTAGATAGAAACGCACAGAATATTTTAAATTAGAAACATTCTATACGAATGTCGGAATAAAAATGACATCACACTTCTTTACCAAATTTTAAAAACCATGTAGAGTTGTAGTCTACTCTCTTGGTTACAATAAAAATCAATATCAATCACTGTCCGCTAAGAAACCCCGAAACTTTTCATATTCCTTTTCAAAAAACCAAATTAACTTTCTCCCAAAATCTTGAGCGAATATATCTACTATATTATGTGACCAACTGTAGTAGGGGCAAGATTCCGAATATGTTTAGCGGTAGCATTCAGAATTCATCAAAATTTATCTTGATTCTCATGTTTCCAATTAATTATATCACTAGTGGCAAACATATTATTTTTAATTTATTTTTTCATATTATTTTCCCAAATACATTTACATTAGTTAAAGTTTAAACATTGTTCTGTTTAAACTATTTATAATGCACTCATAAGTAGAGTTAAGCTAAGCTTGTGTAAAATACAAAATTACGTGGATTTATCAATGTGAATTATAAATTATTAATTATTATCCTTTTGTATAAAATACAACATCAAGTAAGTTATAATGTAAATTTAAAAGTTACAGTAATTGCCGGATGTTTTTAATGTTGTTATTTGAATACACTTACTTATTTTACATGATTATCGTTTGTAATATTATTAGTTAATAGTGCTGTACACCGTTATTGGAGGTTATTATTTATAATTATTTTATGTTAACCATCTGTCTGTTGTGTACATTATAAATACTAAAAAAATCAATACATAAAAAATATTGTTTTTTACTATATGACATCGTATCTATTTTTATTTATATTTTAATAAAATAAATACATTTATTTTTTTGGTCTGACTGAGGATTGAACCATCTTCCCCAGGGACTGGAGTCAACCGCGTTTACAACGGAACAAAATCCCGATTGGGTAGGACCGATATTTATTTCGTATATTAACTGCTGTAATATCATACAATTATGGAGAAATGCGTATATGTTCATGTTCGATTGCCACCAATCATTGAAAACGAGGCTTATCAACCAAGTTTCAACTCGATCGGACGTAGAGAAGTTGGTTAATTTTTACTTCCAAGATTTTCATTAATTCATTCACGAAAACAAAATCGAAATTCAAATAATACAATTAAAAATAAATTTTAATGTTTCCTGTAAAATTCTACAGTCAAGTCAAACTGATAATTGAGTTGGTCCCCGCAAATTAGATTATGCATTCTTCCAATTCTTGTGAACATCTGATGTAGCACAATATATCAGGAATACAAGCCACCCCTCCTCATGCAGTAGAAGTGGCGGTGGTGCGAGAACCATCCCCAGCTCCTAGCGCAGCCTCCGACACAGCGAGTATTGGCGGCTTGGGAAATCATGAGCCACCCCTGCGCCCTGCAACCCATTTTATTATTCAGGGACGAAACCAACTTGCGACATGTACAACACTGTTCATTGTTCATGTACATGTACCTCCAGTGTTACATCTAACGACGATTTCATTATTAATTCCTTTAAATTATTAAGTACTTTCAATCTGCGACATGACTTTCATTTAAAATCTTTAAATTTTGGTTTATTAATACACCTCATTCAAAGAGTATTAAGACAATCTTGTAGTGAAAGTTATCTGTGGTATTATTGTAATGATAATATGACTTTGTCAGTTTTAGAATGAGACAGAAAGAGTTGCACTTACTCAAGCTATATCTTTCTCATTCCAGATCTCAGCCGGTAAATGTACCAAATGTATTATAATATTATCAGCACTTTGTTTAATTAATACACTTTTTTCAAATGTGATAAATTTATAGTCAGAATGTTATGATTTTTTTTATTTCAATACACTTTATTCAAATAGTATTACAATTAGTATTAACCCTTAGGATCCGACCAACTACGATAGCAGTTCAGTTTAATCGTGACTACCTTCAGGTGCACTGCAATGTGCAGTGTATGCAGCTAGGTTTTATAATTTTTCTAAGTAAAACTTTGACATTGTAGAGAAATTAATTTTCATTATTATATTTGGCATTGAGATATTTACAAAATGTTAGCCGTCTTCTTGGGGGTTAATACACTTTAATCAGAGAGTTTTTTATTATGACAAATTCACACTCAAAAATTGTTCATCTCACTAGGTGTAACACCTGTATTGAGACAGCAATTTGCAGGAGTGGTTGTTCAACTAGGTTTATATTACTTAAAACACAAATAAATTTAAATGGTCAATTTGAAAAACTTTATTAAATTAAAACAAATTTTATTTAATATAGTTTTAAGGATTCTGATTTTAGTGTGCCAATGATGCTTTTTTCCATTGTCTACCTACCGAAGTATAGCTTTTGATACGTAAAAACAGGTTTTTACTTGAAATCAAGAACGACATGGGAGAAAAAACAAACAAAAAATTTTCATCTATTGCATCCCCAAAATAGAAAACCATTTTCTGTTCATGCATTCAACATATCCAATCACTTCCGCTGTAATTTGAGCGTACATTTCGCTTCACAAAAAACTAGAACAGTGGATTTTTTTACATTTACGCGCAATGATTTGCATATTATATAAATGTATCAAAAACATACATTCATCGTTTGGTAAAATATCAACTTTTTATTGTTAAATGATATGTTCGATACTAGACGGATCAGTGAAAGTAAATGATTTTTAATTCGCATTATATAATGCGTTTTTTAATTTGCGTTAAATTTTTTCATGATATATTAATTACAATAGTTAGATCTAGCGGATTCTTAGAAGGCCAGTGTTAAACATTGATTTATAATTCATGTCAAAATGAAACGGCATTTGTATTACGATACAAAGAGGGGTGAAAAAGTTCCAAGACTGCATTTACGTGGAAATAAAACTAGTAACATGTAAGTTTACAGTATATGTATATACCTACAACTAAACTGAACAAAGGTTTATAAAATGAATCACATGCAACTGGACAGGGTTCATATCAACAACATGATAACTTGCAGTATGTTATTAATAACTATTTAATAATAGCTTAGGTATATTTTTTAAGTCACTAAACTACACGAAAATGTGTCAATATCATTAAAATTCTTATTATAAAAGTTACACGCTTTGATTATAAAATCGTTTTGTCTGAGATTAGTAGAACATTTTTGACAATGAAAAATTTATTTGTCTCGAGTTCTAAAGCTTGGGATTCTAAAATTAATCTCAGACAAAAAAGGCGAAAAATCAATAAGACTATTGATAGTTATATGGGGATATACTATATGTGCGGAGTCTCTTCTAGTTTTTAATGGCTTTAGTCCATAATATTCCATCGAGCTGTTAATGTCGTGGTTACCAATATTCATCTTAAAATTTAAATGGTTAACACTTTTTTTTTGGATGACTTCAATGCGCTTTACATAAATATTATATTGAGGATTCCATATGGGAGAAGCAAATTCAAGATGACTGCGAACGTAAGAAAAATACAATATTTTGTATTTTAATATTATTGAATTCTTTTCCAATACGGAATAAGAATCCTAACATTCTAAGAGCTTTCTTCACAATCATATCAACATGCGCCTCGAATGTAAGTTTACTGTCAAACACCTAGGTCAAGAATTTGTGTAACCTTTTTAAGTACTTTGCTGGCTATGTGGAAGTTATGTTCAAATTTTATTTTGTTTCTAGTGAAGGTAATAACATAACATGTTGAGGTGTTCATTTTGAGATGACTGATAATACAGTAGTCATCAAGTCTATATAGATCTTCTTGTTATTTATAGCAGTCAATAATAGAATTAATAGGAAGGTATATTTTTATATCGTCGGCGAAGTGTAGAATATCTGCATAATTAAAGCATTTTATAATGTCGTTGATAAAAATTGTAAACATCAACGGTCCCAGGTGAGATCCTTGGGGCACACCTCAGATATGAAGTCATTAATAGTTATTCCTTGATTGCGCCCGTTAAAATAAGAGACTAACCATCGATACAAATCCCCGTGAATTCCCAGAGCTAGTAATTTGGATAAAAAAGACTTTGATCAATTTTATAAAAAAATTTAGAGAAGTCTGTATAGATTACGTCAAATTGGATTTGATCATCAATAGAAATATTTTCAGTGAAAATTGCAAAATTAGAGACAACTGATCTTTGTTCATAATCCGTGTTGGTTAGCAATTCTTACAGACTGGATACAGTCGTACAGTTGTTCGTGGACAATTTTTTCAAATTTCTTATTGAATACCGGTAATTTAGATATTGGACTATAGTTCTGGACATCTAGCCCTAGACTTAAATACTGGTGTGATATGAGAACACTTTCAACGATCCGGAAAGATACTTTCTATCAATGAGGATTGAAAGAGCAATTATAGGGGCTTCGACATTACCTTGCTACACATTTTGATGAAGAATGCCGGAATTTTATTGCTACCCGCACCCAAAGAGCTAGAGATAGTATCAATTATTTTTTCTATTTTTTCTTTGGAAACTAATCCCGAAGATACGTTAACTTAATTGTATACGTTATAATTGGTAGAGTGAACATCGGTAACAGTTTTGTGATTAAAAGTGGAGACGAAGTGCTGTGACAACAGGTTCCATAATGCGAAGGGATTCACGGCAGTGAACTTAATTGACAAATGCGTCAGGTTTCCACCCATGTGTCGTGCGTTTGATTCCTCTGCTTGTTAAGTCCTCCTTCATTGCACAAGCAACATCCTAATCCGAGAAAGTTTATTTACGTATTTCTAAAAACTCTATCAGAACATGATTTCCCTATCCAACTGTTTCAAGAAATTGTTGCAGGTTAAATAATTAAATTAAAACAAAATAAAATGAAGATCCTGTAAGACTAACTTAAGATCAATTCTATCAAAATCTAAACAAAATCCTGTAAACTTAACTTAAGACCAATTCTATCAAAATCTAACCAATATCCTGTAAAACTAACTTAAGACCAATTCTATTGAAATCTTACCAAAATCGAAAAAGCTCCTCAAACAGTTAACATGATTAATATTAATGTTATAACCGAGAATATCGAGCGTCTTTGGGGTGATTTGCTATCGTTCCATAGTATACCTATGTTATTAGTCACGACAAACTTATAATCTACCTGTTTTACTGACTCTCAAGTACGTGTGTAAGTTAACAAGATATCCATGAATAAAATAACGTTTCGTTGCTATCTTTCAAATGGCAAATGCAACAAAACAAATAATATAATATCCAATAAGCTCAAATAACAACAACAAAAAATACAAATACACATAAGCACATCATTTTCATACCTCCACAATACTTTGTTTCCGTATCTGTTTGCTTTTCAATAACAGTATTATGCACACAAGAGGAATTGATTCGATGCAAACTTTTCCAGAAAAGTTGAAGAATGGATAAAATAAGTACTTATTTGCGGAACAGTTTTTGATAATAGAGTTTTTGATACATTTTGACTGAATTGAAAAGCTTATTAATTAAATCATTTTTTTCATTTAATACTAGTACAGACATCACCTTTCTTTTATTAAAACCTCCTCAATTATGGTTTTGTTAACAAAAAAAAACCAATTATGTTCAATGTTGAATTATTTCCATTTTGTTAGTGGTGATCCCAAAATTATTAATGTGCATTACACACGTAAATGTATTTGAAATACGCGTAACATTTGGACGTACGCGTGAAATCAATGTACAATGTAGCTAACGGTGCATAATATGTCGGATTGTATGTATATTGCTGGTACTGTCGTTGATAATAAATACAGCGTGTCCTATATTCAGAACGGTTAAAAAATGCGGTCGAGAAAAGTTCGTAAAATGTCCCGTGCATCGAGAAAAAAGTAAAATAAGTATGTTTTGAAATATGTAAAAAAATATCTTACTAATCGACAATAACCAACATTGCTAACACAGCTATTTTAAATAAAAAAATATCAACATGTTTCAAAACCAAAGGTTTATTCATCAGGATGCAAAGTGTACTCAAAATTAAGAAATAAAAATTGACAAATTAGCATTGACAAATAAGTACATATAGACAAAAATATAACACTAATCGACTAACAAGCGGGTTCAAATCCCTGCGTGTATAAATTAAATTAATTAATTCAAATTTATTTGAATAATTTGTGTTATTTCACAAATTACTAATTAAAAATAATATATAGTATATTTGCGGCACGTTCCAGAGTGGAAGATACTCTCAGTATCACCTGGTGTAAGACTACCATTCGGAATTAAAAAGCTGCTTGAAATGACTCTGGCTGAGTTTGGTGACCAGTTCTGAATAGCCAGGTACTTTCATACCTTTCTCCTCCCCATTTCCTTCTCCTCCCCGCTACACTAAGCCTCACAACCTATCCCAACTGGGGATGCCATAGTCTCATTGGCTCCAGACGATTAGGAGCAGTTGGGATTCTTGTGCGGTTAATAATTAAATTAGTATTGTATTTATATAACAAAATTTGTATGAATTAAACAGAGAATCAAGTAAAAATCAAGATACGTAAAAAGAGACATGATTACGGATACGGGTATTAAAAATAAATTATAATAAAAAAAATTAAAAATAATTTGAAAACATGTCTTGTTACTAACTACATCTTTCATAAAATTTAACAGTTGGTTTGAATTATAGGTAAAGAAAACATTGTGCAAAATAGTTGTGATGAACGCTTGGAGCAGGTGGATGAGTTTGTATATTTGGAAAGTATGTTTACGAGAGATGGGAAGGCTGACAAAGATGATGAAAGATGGGTAAATACTGGACATTCCATTAATGGAGGACTGAACGCGGTTGCCGCTGGTTGCACTGCCAAAAAAAGCGAAGCTAACAGTCGACAATGGAGTGCTGGTACCTTCTCTGATGTATGGCAGTGTGGCAAGGCAGATGAAGGATGAAAGTAGACAGAATGCTGTAGAAAGGAGGTCCTTGAGGCGTACGTGTGATAAATAAATTCATGACGGTGTAAGAAATGTGGAGATCCGTAAAGAATGCAAGACTGATGTAAGCCTAATGACTCTAATGAGTAAGATTAAAAAAGGGACGCTCAGTTGGTTTAGGCATGTAGAGCAAATTAACAAAGAAAGAAGTGTAAGGAGAATATATGAATCAGATACTGGAGTCGGGCCATGTTAAGAGTTAGAATAATAGAATATGTATGAGAATATGTATGATGAATATGAATAAGGCAAGGCGCGTGTGCCAAGACAAAGTTGTTTGGCGGTCTGTCCTCTCTGCCTACCCCTGCGGTTAAACGACGTGATGAGACCTTTGTCCACCAACAACCTTTGCAGTAACAATTTAATACCTTTATATAATATACTAGTGGACCCGCAATGTGTCCCTATGGCTAATGTCTTTCTTGGACGCACCCGACTTCACGATTCACTACTTTTTACCACAAAGTTACTGTTAAAAAACGACATTACATCGTATCTCATTACGATGCAGAGATATTGCGTTAAGTAGTCACCGACTTCTTCTACCATTTAAACATCTCTAAACACTCTTGAAATTTGACTTCAAAAAAACTATCATATTTTCTGGAAAATAATGGTGTGTTAGTATCTTGAGTCAGTTCTAGATAATATATTATTTAGTTATAAGCGCTAGCCACTTAAATAATCCCGTGTGATGAATTATACCCATTTAGGATAGGTGGGTATCGAAAGAAAACTGATGCCACCAATTTACAGAAGAATTTCGATGTCAATCTATTCTAGGTCAATGAATATCTGTTCGACAAATTTCCCAAAAGTAAGAGAATATTGACCTTACTTTGAGCGTACGAGGCATGCCGACAGAAAACTTCTATTGGTTTATCCTTTAACCTGGCAGTAGGAAACCGCTTACGTCCTCGGGTATTTTTTTACCATAGATAAAAGAAACATTGGAGATGGGTTATGCCTTTCTTTACATCTGCACACGAAAATCATAACTTTACCTTCATCGGCACCTTCGTATTGATAATCCGTGCAGTTTGCTCATAGCTCGATGACAGTTGAAATTTTTCTACGCTGTATCTGCGTTTTTTTTCTATTTTCTTTGATTTTTAAGGCTTATTTTGAAGGCTGCCTCGAGAAATTGACCGAATAATATTATTATCACTTAATATTATTTCAAACGCAACTCCCTGTATGCTATATCCAGGGTCATGTTGTAATGGTCCTGGGCCAGGCGGCAGTTACCAGTACTAGTTGCAATAATTCTGACAATGTGCCCTTAATAATTTATGGCTGACATCCCCAACGGGGACTTCGTTAGTGATAAGTCATTTGCAGGCGTCCCGGCCGGTCACCCTGTCACTCTATCACCCGTGATGATCGGAAACAAACTCGTATTAGACGTGTGACGTTTTCACATCAAAAATATATATTTTCTGTGACTTTTCAAGTTCAAAGGCCTTCAACTATTTCGGTTCCAATTTGAGACATCGGAACTATGTATAAATCATATTTGGCAAACATTTATGTTGGCAACCAAAGAACAAGCAAAGCAATAATTTCTCTGTTTTCCCACCTAAGGTTAAAAATTGATATTTTTGGTTAATTTATATTTGTTATAATATGAATATCTGCTCTAGCAAAGGCGTGTTTGTGCTGAATTTGGTTGGCGTGATACAGGTGCAGCAGAACAGAGAGTGAAAAAACAGACAGTGCAGTTTTGAAGGGCTATTAAAAAATAACGGCGCAACTTACAGAAATATTTAAGTTTGAAGTTAAAATAGAAGTATTTTATTTTATTCGGTACATCATACCATTTTATGCATCAAGTAATAAAGATAACATCAGTAAGATGAGCCCCAGCGGCGATACATTGATGAATGCGATTTCTGATGTTTTCGGCCGCATTTTGGCACATCTCGACGGCGATTTCTTCCCGAATTCGATCTTTGAGTTCTTCCAAGGTCAAAGGCTGATTTTTAAAAACATTTTCCTTCAGGTAGCTTCACAGGAACGGGTGGGCCTTCTGGCTTTTTTAAAGTTCCACCTGTTAAGTTCAAGTTCAAGTTTGGAAAATTTCAACAACGTGCGGACAGCGAAACCCCGCTGTTGTCCGGAGCAAACCATGGTAACGACTGAAAACGGCACGGCCCTCCCAACACAATGAGACCCCTTCGACCCAAGTTCTTACCGATATCACACGGGCTGCAACTTGTATTACACTCTACAGGGATGACTACAATGGGTATTTTAACAGTAGTGCATTATGTAATATTCCTTCGCAAAGTAGGTAACTAAAATAAAATTATTGTTGGATCATGTAAATTGGAAAATATTGGAAAGTGAATTCTTTCATAATGGAATAAATACCCTTTAAAGAATATTAGACATTTTTATGAAAATATTATAATAATAACGTAGAAAAAACATCAAAGCTCAAAATATGTACATAATTGTATTATGTTCAAATTGTGTACATATTTGTATGGCTTATAAAAATTTACATCCTCGAACAAGTTTTATAGCAATTTCTTGCCGGCAAATAGATTAGCTCATATTGGTTATTTGAAGATTTGGTTTAATACCGATAAATTCAATATAAATTCACTTTTGGGACGTCAAATAGCATAATGCACTCATTGAAATATGCTCGCAATATAAGTAGTCAATATAGCAATATAAGAAATAATAAAAAACATGCACACTATATTTACCAGCCCACAGGATCTGGCAAACGAGCAATCCGGAAATACTTGGTGTTTCCGTTTGTTGTCAACCTACACGTTTTCCAGAATAATATTGTTTTTTTGTTGTCATTTCCATCACTGAAACAAAATTAAACAGTTTATCCTGCCTAGCTATAAATTACTCTAAAAAATAATGTAAAATTTCATCAAAATAATACCCACGTAATTGAAAAATAACAAAGATGTTGTGAGAGAGAGAATTAACGAACAGCGGGAAAATTCAGCTCCTGCTTTTTATAAATTTCGAATGAACGTTATGGAATTAGTAACCTATTTTTCACTAACCACATTAAAAATATATATAATATGTTTTATTTAAAAAAAAACACTGATAATGTATTTAATATGATATTCGAAGCTCAGAAAAATATTCTTATATTAAAAATATTGACTTAAAAATAGCGTATCTTATAATTTTTTTGTAGTACGATTCGTAAAATTTAAGAAATAAAGTCACCTAAAATATTATTTAATTATTTACCAAAACATGATTACTACCAAGTAAAAACCAATGAATATCCACTGTCATTTCTAAACAACCGTATTTTTATTGATATAGTACGTTGGATTGCTATTACAATCCTCTTGCAAATATCCTCGTAAACAGAAAACAACATTATTTTGACCACTGATAACTAACATGTTTTATATTCAAAGTTGCAAAAATTTGTATTACGAATGAAAACATATATTTTTTTAAATTTATTATTAGTAAAATTATAAACTACATTTACATTATATAGTTTACAAATAGTTGTTTATCAGTTTTGTCAATGATGGATTTGTATTATATGCTGATTTTTTTGTTTGTTTTATAAATGGTGTAAAAACCATAAAAATATATAAATTAACAATATACTCATTCATTGTTTCAGTATTGGCAGACCAATTCGAGTCGCACGTGCAAGGAGCGCATGCGAGCCTGGGGACACCTGCAGTCCTCACTTGCGAGCGGTCCGATCACATCTCCGTCACGTCATGGCTGAAAGATGAGTCGGTGGTCGTGCCCGGCCCGCCCGATGCAGGTGAGATTACCCGATCAACTTATGTACTCCTGGTACTAAAAATGTTTGTGTCGTATATCAACAAAAGCATAATTTTTATTAAACTTAATTTTTTATTGGTTCATGTTTCAGTAGATTTCTATAAATTGTCTACGTCACTAGAATTATTCTATTATTATCTATAAACTATTTAATGTCCACACGTTCAACTAGCATTTTTTAAAAATTCGGGCTGTCAAACCAACCATACCTAAGTTCAAATACCTCTAAGTGCTCTGCAAATTATAAAGAAAACAAATGTTACCAATTCACATCTTTCAACTTTTAAACACAAGGAATAAATAAATAAACAAGGGCCGGGCGGTCTAAAGTCGACAAAGTAGTTTAATTGCCTTTAATCGATCTCATAAACAATGCTCTCCGTATATTATAGGTTATTTTAATTTAATATTTATTATAACTTACTTTTGTTACATATCCATTTTGTCGCTAGTAAAATATTTAAAATGAAAAAATTCTCTTTGAAGAAAGGGATTATCACCCGGAGTCAACTTTTTTACTTAATCAAAACTGAACAAAGGAACTGAAGTAAGAAGATTTAATTTAATAAACGCAGTGAAATGGCACTCATTCGGACTAATAAACCGAGACGATGCAGTTTAAACTGAAGCTGGAGTTTAAATAAGGGTTAGCACGCTAAGGCAAACTATGCGGTTAAATTAAAGAACAACACTGAAGAAAATTCCGCTTTAAAAGTGAACATAATTGTATGGAAGTATAAGGTGGGACAAACAATCATGCCGTAAGATTTATTGCAAAGTGGAAATGAGAAAATTTTTGTGCTCGCACCCTCTAGTATTGGAGGTTGGCTGTCATCATTTAAATCTCCAAGCTACAGGCTGCACCCAGGAATAATTCTGCGGAAATATACTCGTAAAGAAAGTATACCTAAACATTAAACCTTTCTGCGAAACCAATTAACCGAGAAATAAGCTATTCAATTTATGATAAACCATAATAAGAATTTAAATTACCCTCAACCCGTTGAATTATGGTATCCTGATGATCATCTACAATAAAATACCACTCTCACTCAAAAACCTCAACATTATAACACTTAAATCTCAAATAAAAAGCTGGATACTTAATATAGGGAGATCTGAAATAGAAAATATACTGATATCAAACACCGACTAAAACCGAATCTACTAAACTGAACTATACAAAAAAACACTATCTTACTTATTTTAAAATTATTTAAAAAAAAAAATTATGCTACATGATATATGTTTATAATTAAATTCATATGATACTTTTTTGAAATATTAATTTCTTATAATTAAATTAAAATATGTACATGAAATCCTAAGCACGGGAAATCCCAGTAAGGATATAGATACTTTTTATAAGTTAAAAAAAAAAATTTAAACACCACTGTTTTATCCTTACACTAATACCCACGCTCAGGCTTCGCCTTTGTGGGATTTTTTGTTACTCTTTTTCTATATTACTATGTATGTACCTAAATTGTATATGTATCAAAAATTTTGTTAATAAAAAAAAAATCATTTTCTCTATATGTTACTAAGAAAAGAAGACAACAAATCATTATTATTATTATTATTTTGTGGGGTTGAAGAGTGTTAGGTTAGGGAAGATAGTGGTCGGGAAGTACCCGGCAATTCAGATCTGGTCAAAATATAGCTAAATCTATTTTCAAGCATCGCGCATAATTTCGATTATCTCTAAAGGATGTGAAACTCTCACCAGAAAAATACCGGGAGTATTTTTTAAATCATATGATTTTGCAAAAAGAAAGTGATGATGTTCGTTTTTGATTTTTTATTATTTATCATATAAAATAGAAGAAATCAAATCGCTTCCATAAATTCTAACAAAGTTTTCAACCTTAGATAACTTTATCTCTCTCAATCTTTTGAAAGAGATCATATTGTTTTGACATTTTTATGAAAAATTCACAAAAAAGTCTTCTTTTATACCTTTTAGACGAGGGGGTGTTTCCTGAACTGTTCCCTAATTCTTTCCTTTCAACCCTTCGTTTCAGTGGGGTTGGAAGCTGGTCGATCAGATAACGGTATAAAATGGATTTTTAATGAAAGGAGGATATCGCAGTCGTCTTCAATTTTAGATTTGAAAGAAGACCTGGACGCCCAATAAAATATCAAAAAAATGCTTCGACGGTTCTACTTTCTATTTAATTTATGAAAAATCTTATAATTAATGAAAATTTCTTCTTTTTGACAGCAATCCGAAGGTCACGGGTTCAAATACGTACTCTGCGAAAGTACATTTTATTTGTTGAATTTGATCTTTAACAAATTTTCTCAGTATCGCCCTGGTGTAAGACCACCATTCAGAATTGAAATTTTGCTTAAAATAGCTCTCAGGTACTTCCCCTCCCCACCACCTTCATCCTCATAACCTACCCCGATTTGGGAATGCCATAATCTCAGTAGCTCCAGACGGTTGGAAGCAGTCGAGACTCTTCTGCGGTATTCACATAAAGAGTTACATATTTTTTAAGCAGTTTGAAGTGCAAATGATTGGATTTGATATACCCACCTTGAGTTCACTTCTCTGAAAGTTAGATCCTCTAAAACATCTCACCGTGACTTTCTATACTATAATACTACGCCCAGTATCCAGAGAGCTAGTTCAAACCCTGTCCTGGGCAAATAAAATTGCCATTTGCAACAACGTCGTAAGTTACTTGCAGTTTCCTGGTAAGAGAACCACATTTGAAACATTGCTTGTATCGAATTTATTTAAGTTAGTGACTAGATTTATATCCATCATTCATCTTCTTCATTGGCTTATGTCATTTGTTGGTCGAGAGGTAATACAAATATACAGAATAAACGTAAAAATGTGAATTTCAAATCATAACTGGTTTTGGGTTTTAAGTCGATTATAATTTCAAATCGTAAATGGTTTTGTGTTTTTAGTCGATAATAATTACTATGAATTTCGGGGCGGCTTTTTAAAAAGCTCGCTGTCCAATTAACTGTCCAGTACATTTTTATAGGAAAGGAGTATTATTTAGGAAAATTCGTTAAAAGTATACCTAATGCATAATTCTACAGCTTACAATTATGTGTGAAATTAACACAGTTCAACTGAACACTTATCTTCAGATATTCAGTTAGTTATAAAAATAACATTATAATTATTTTCGTATCTGCCCGACCTTTTAGGAAAAAAAACTTCTTTAGTCTAAATTAAATAATTCCAATAACGACGACACGTGAAAAACAACGTTCTGATTATAACATTTTGTTGAAAAGAGAATCATTTTTATAAATATAATCTAAATATGTTTGAATTTTTTCGATTTTCCTGAAAGAGAAAATTTTAATAAAAAAACACTTTTCGAAAGTCTGCGCCCTCCTCAGTCAATATTTCAAACCTTTTGAGATCTCCTTTGCAGCTGTCTCAGTTAACCCCCGACATTTCTGCCAAGACCTATCGAGTAACGTTTGACACTCGTCAAAAAGTACCAACTATTTTAAAGGCTGTTTGCTGGACGGAAACTGTTGAAAGTCTCTTTTTGCACTTTAACGGTTTCTTAGCGGTTTTTGCTTGATTTCTTCTGAATCGGATACAGTTGTCTCGCTCTTGGACCCTATCCATTGAAGCGGAGAAGCGGCAGTCTTATCAGCATCAGACCACACTTTTCTATTTGATACTTTTTTATTCCTGCTAGTTGACCGTTTTTTTATACGGTTTTTACTCCGCACCCATACCACCTAACTTTTATCTCACCTACCAACTAAGGAAGCTTAGTAAAGAAATTACGAATAAATCGAATTTCATTCATAAACCTGTTCAAAATAATAATATTCTTTCATCAGAAATTAAACCTAATAATTTCTGTATTCCTGTCTAATTCGTAAAATCATTCGAAATCAATGAACTTTTTATACTCCAAATTGGAACTTGTTAACCCTTTCGGACCGGGTGTATAATTTAAAATGTATGAATTTTGAATTTTTCCTCTTTTAAATTGTTTTATTTAAAAAAATATAATAATAATTCTATGTTTAAGATGTCTATTTCTTTTTTCACATTTTTGACAGATCTATTTGTTTAAGGTTTACTAACGGTGTCCACTCGAGTGGTTAATTTCTGATCATTTATAATTATTTCGTTTGATGAGCGATGATCAATAAGGCGATGGCACTATTATAACATTCCGATTTATACAGGTCTGCTCTAATAATTTTTATTTATTTATTTAATAATAATGATTTTTTATGTGTGAAACCGCACAAGAGTCCCAACTGCTCCCAACCGTCTGGAGCCAGTGAGACTATGTCATCTCCAATTAGGGTATGTTGTGAGGCTAAAAGTAGTGGGGAGGGGAAGGAGATGGGGAAGAGGAAGGTGGGGGAGTACCTGGCTATTCAAATCAGGTCACCAAACATGGCTAAAACATTTCAAGCAATGTTTCAATTCTGTTCAGTGGTTTTACACCAGGGCGATACTGAGAGTATCTTCCACTGTGAAACGTGCCGCAAATATACTATATATTATTTTAAATTATTATATTGTGAAATAACACAAATAAATTAAATAAAATTTACTTACTTACGCCCGCGCCGGGGTTTGAATCCGCGACCTTCGGCTTGCTAGTCGAGAACCTTACCCCTCGACCACGGAGGCCGTCGTTGTGTGTTAATTAACAAATTGTTATCCGTTAATTTTATTATTGTTAATTTTACGATTTAATTTTTTTAATTTGTTGCATTTTTGTATCCAATATCATTATTTTTCAAAACGATTTTAATTTTTGCCGATTTTGACATATTCTCGTGTAAAAGCCCCGAAAAGTGCGTTAATAAATGAATAAATAAACTAAAACTCGGCAGAGGAACGATTTTCCGGCTTCTGTGTTTCCTCTCTCTTATAACATATCTGCTTAAAAAGACCCTACGCACAGCACCCCCAATGATGATACAGTCCGAGAGGGAAGTTTTTATTGCAATTTAAAGCAAGTAAATCACGGTGGAAAACGGGTTTTTCATTTAAAAGCATTCGTATTTAAATACCATCTAATAAATACTTAATTTGCAGCTTCAATTCTTCATCGATCTAATCAGTATTATGCCTTTAACTTCTTCGGAGATTCCTACTCGGTTGAATGTTTAGTTTCTGTTTCATTTGTTATGTCATAATAATATTTAGTAGTATAATAACGTACCGTATTAAGTAAGTGAGTTTTCTTACCTTTAAACTCCCTTTGTTATCAATATGGACATACGTGTTGGCTCAACAAAGCATGACATGTAGGGGTATGTCAACCGTGTACAAATGTTGGATGCGCATTTGGCTTGTTTCCCAACTGTACATCGGTGCCGAAGGGATCAAGGACGTTAAGTCCTTAAAGCATCTTCCGGTATGCATAGCAGAACGTGGTGTCGCCCCTGGAAGTAGTTCTTTCGAAAAGCGCTTATTGCCATTCTACCAAAAAAATAATGAAAATTTTGCAAAATTTTATACGCTCTTACTGCAAGGACCCAATTGAAATGAGATTTCTCATCGTGAGATCCTATTTTGCACGCGGGTCAGAAAGTATAGTCAGCTAGTCGTAAAAGTAAAAAAATAAAATTGTTGCCAGTAAAAATACGCGAAAAGTTTGAGTGAAGAATTTTAATATTTCAAAGTATACTCTTTGATGTTAAAAAATATAACTTAACAGAAGAGAATCATAATCTTCTGCACTCATAAAGCTGTTAACCCCCCAACTATTAAATAACCGTGAAACTTAATTTCCACGCAAAGTTTTGAGGAATTCACAAATTATTTTGCCTAAGTTCCGAAGCGACGAAGTAGGATGCTTGGTGGAAGGTACGAAATACGGAAATTCACCGCCCTCCTACTTTAGCGGGTCCCGAAGCGCGTCGTTATAAATTATAATAACGCCGTTAACTAGTAACGGCGCATTCTAATTTGGGTCTAACGGTTCGCAGGTTGCATTGACACCGATATTCCGGGAACCATTAAAACGTGATACAAAGGAAGCAATCCAGACACCGGCGGGTTTTAAGCAAAGTACTGAATTTCCCACGTTGTTGCCAATGAATGGTATTTATTTCAGAATACCTACGAATCAATTTTCGAAATCCTCGTAATAGTTAAGCGGAAGTATTGACTTACCACTGCTATTGTATTTCGAGAAACTTTGGTATTGAAATTCTCCAATTCATTTCTCGGAAATTTATCGAATTGAGTTTTTGTTTTTAAGCTGTTCGTGTGAAATTATTATTTGGAATAATCAAAAATTCGTTGTTATATTCTTCATTAGAGAAGTTAATTCATTTCAAATGGTTAGACTCTTATAAAACAAGAAACACGTCAGCGTGTAGTAGATACTTGAACAAAATACGATCAGGACCATTTCTCATAATCAAAAAGGGTCGATATTCAAATAGCCACCAGGCAGAAAATTGCTTAATACAATCATGTTGGATATAATTTGATGTTGTGAATTTTGTTTGATTATCTTTAAATAAGAAGAAAGGTAGGAGTGTATTACAGTCGGAACAAAGGAATTTTATAAGTTGATGTTTTCCCAATATTTCAGTGCTCTTGAGGGAATTTTTTACAAAAACGCCTCTAAATAAATTATCAAATTATTATTATTCATTGAAAATAGTAACATCGACAGTAGATGTAACAAATATAATAAATGAGCTCTGATAAATTGACATTAACCAGCTTTCAACGATAATTTATTTTAAATTAAGAAAAAAATATAATATTTTATAAAATTAACTAAACCTGTTAGTAGCCAAATGGAAAAATACTTCGGGTTCCCACTTTAGTGCCGCTGTTTCACCAGGCTCTAGAATCACGGATTCAAAACATGAAAAATTGTACAAATTAAAAAAAAACCCTGATCTGAAGGTAAATTTTATTGTCAATCAAAACGACAACAGAGATTCCATTGTCACAATTACTATCTCAGTTAATCGGTTTAAAAGATAATAAATCATTGTATACATAATTCAAATTGAAGTTGGGCGGAGGTAAATAGAATCATATTAAAACGTTGCCTAACCACAGTTAGAAAATGGCCTTGAAAACCGCAACAGCTGTCACAATAATATAAAAAAAACTAAAATGGTAGGGGATTATATCATTATTAAATTGATTTAAATTAAATTTAAAAAGCACTTATCTTGAGATTAACATGTTAATAGTGTAGGAGTTAACATGTTAACATGATTAACATGTTACATAGAGTATGAGTTTTCCATTATCATCCACCACTCCCCCATCTACTAGTAATTGCTGCTCCTCACGTAATATTAAATAAATAAAAACTTTAAAATTTAGAGTAATCCATATGAAATAAAAAGAGCCGATAAAAATAAGACTAAGTCCCAAAGTTCATCAATTATTTGATGAAATTACTAGCTATTCAAACAACCTAAACGTAGTTCTGAAGCCATTGTAGGTTTGGTTGTTTATCTTTAACGAAATAACAATTTAAAAGTTTAGCGGGCGACTAACTTGGGGTATAATATATCACGGAAGAACTGAGTAGGCGCCTAGTCGGTACAGCAGCATTCTATTGCAAAACTTAGATCATCATAAAACTGTTTATGGTCAAGGATGAGCAACGAAGATGAAAAAATAATGCATGAATAGTGACAAGTATTTTTTTTTAAATTGCGAAAATCGTCATTATTATTAAGCGTCTTTGGGAGTCTTTTTTCGATCTACAGCGGTAGTTTTGGTTCACTTTAAGCCTCGTCTTTTTTGACTTAATATATTTTTTAATAATACAGAAATGAAAAACTTTAGTTTGCCTCAGCACAGATCACCCTAGTGAGGAGGACTGAGAAATACATATATTTAATATTATATTTTGTGTGTACAATGTTTAAATAGAGGCAGTAATAAAAAAAAAATATACGCATTAACGTTTCACCATTTCAAGCGAGACATATTTATCGATTTTCAAAGGCAGTATTTTACCGGGGTAGGATTCCGAGTATACAATATACATATGCCATTATATTCTTCATTATTCAGAAGAGAGGCTCCTCCGATAACTTCTCATTTCAGAAGATAAGTGGAAACTTGAGTGGTAATCGGCCGACGACATGAAAAATGCCCATATCGAATTAAAATAAAACGATTTTTTTATTCGATAGTGTTATAAAATTAAAATTAAATTAAAAAGGGAAATATAGATTCCAAATAAGGTAAATTTCGAATCAGCTTCAAAAATTCACGAGCCTACTTCAGCTTTCTAAAATTACGATGAAACAAGATTATACTTTGTTTATTCTTACCAACTTGACAACTAAATAAATTACTAAAGTGACACATCCTCATGTAAAGAAACGAAACATGCAAAGGTTATTCCTGATCTTTGTGAGTGTATTGCCTGCAGATCTTTTTAAAACAACTCAAACATATGGGCTTCGTGCATAAATGAAAAATATCTTTTATTTCAGGTAACTTGGGCATAAATAGGATTGTTTACAAAGATGTCTTCGTATTGGTAATTTCTCTTCATGAAGATCGATCGCTTCCTCGGGCATGGCTACTTTTATTTTATTATCTCTGATATATTGAAGAAGTTTCGATATTAAACTCATTGAGTTTTTCAGCCAATCCTTTCAGATACTGAAGATGAGAAAGCTTCATCATTTTTTTAATAGTACCGTATTTCTCCGTGCCGGACTCCACGCAATGCTTACACAGCTTTGTAAAAAGTACAAGCACACGTTATCGCCGTTCCACAATCGTTACGTCACTTCATGAAGGAACTAAGTCGTCCGAAACTATCGGCAAGTAAAACATGATTTAACAAGCGTTCAATTTTTATCAGAGCAATTTTAAGGGTTAAAAATTTTTACTAAGATTTTTTTCTTAGATTATCATATTTTTAATCCCTCACATTTCAACACGGCGTATTATAGTTAATTATGAAACATATTTAGACAGAAGAGGGTTCACAAGATGACAAGCAAATGAACTTAATTAAATTTTTAGATGCGGGTATGGGTACCGCCGCCCCGGGAACCATTTATTGGATAACTAACACCCCTGCCATGGGTCACCCCAAGTGTTTTGCTACATTTGGTGAATTAGCAGGGCTACCCGTGTTCATGGGAAGAGGTTTATATAGTCTTGGCGGCGGATGCTTTTGCCCACCTACTAGTGGGAGGGATGGATTCATACGTTCGTCACTCCTGGAAACATTGACCCCCAGATTCCTACCATCCTCTCATACCTTTTTCCTTCCCAGAACTTATTCTTCTTTCTTTTCATAAAAAAGACTCTCCACACAGCACCCCCCATAATTACGTAGGCCCTGAGGGAATTAGTTTGGTAGGAAGATGTTTTTAGAAAAATTTGACCCAATGGATTTTTAAAAGCGACATTACAGTAATGTTTCTTTCATCAAACGAGTATATTATCTCAGGTCGTCTGGCAGACGGAGGTCTCAAAGTTGAATTTAAAATTCATTGAAAAATGCGGCATGAAACATATCAGATCTTATAGTAAAAGGGAGCTAAGTGACTCCTGGGAGATAGAAATGAGATTGTGACGATATGCAACGTTTGCGGTCCATTGTCTGCCGCTACTGGCTGCTACAGGGGGCCGGGCGCTGCGATTATAACGTCCATCGTTATTGTCTTAGAGGAAATGTACACTCGGACAAGTTAAGCATATTTAGTAGAGGCAAAGGAATTTTGGAAGTTCATAACTTGCCGGATACTGCCAGTGTTTAGAAGATAATATTTGGAATAAAAACAAAATCATATTTCAAGTCAAAATTGATAGGTGTTCACAAAAAAATACAGGATATTTACTGGTAAGTAATAAATACATACAAAACTCCTATTTTATTCTATTTGTCATCTTTCTAAATATGTATATATTTTAATTTCGTAATGATGATTACGATGTAACCGTATTGCTTATTCGAATTAAAAAAAATTATATATATATATTTTTTAAAGTTATATAAATAAAGTTAAAATGTAGTGTGTATCTAAAAACCCCACAAAAATAAATCCTGTGCGTGTGTATAATAATAATGATTGGATTTTGTATAGCGCCGTTTTCGTGAGAAAATCGCTTTAAGGGCGCTTCACAACTTAATTTGTGTATTTAATCTATTCCTATCACTTAGACCTAAAACTTATTATATTATATTACTAATTATTACGATTCTGTACTACGTTTTCTTTGATGATAAATAGTATAAACATAACTTACAAAAGTAGGAACAATAGATGAAATGGAAACAAAAAAATTGACATTATCACTGGAAGTTTTAAACCAGACACAAAAATAAGGCATCTACTAGAGTTTTTCAAAACGACGTATGTATGTTAATATTGTGCCATTTGTAAAATATATATTATTTTTAAATGTCTATATCATTAATTCAAACAAAAAATTATTTTATATTTTATTTAGAAATGTATTAACTACCTATATAATTATGCGCGTATATACCGTTTAAGTTTAAACTGTTATTTTTCCAAATGTACACTCCTCTTCTATCCACAAGCAAATAATGCTTCAAATGGAATAATAATTTATATTTTGATATAAAGTAGTCAAGTATTTTAACCGAATGAAGTATTATGTGTTTTATTCTCGAAAAAAGTTACGATCTTTAAAGTTATTTTTTAATCCTTTTTATGTTGACCAACAAGTTTTTATTCATTAATTCGGCGACGCTAATGACTCGTTGGTGATGGCCGTCCATACATTGGCATTTACTATGTCATGATGTCGTTGTAGCCAGATGGAACCGTTTCGGAACGTGCAGTTTTAGAAAGTTTTTGAAATCAATTATTATGAATGAAAATTTTAAAATTTAAAATTTTTAGTAGGATAATCATAATCGGAAATATAAACTTTAAATCTTCCAAACTTTTTAACGGCATTCATAGTTTGTTAAATATAAACTTTAAATATTCTACACTTTTTTAACAGTATTCATAGTTTGTCAAATATAAACTTTAAATCTTCTACACTTTTTTAACAGTATTCATAGTTTTTTTTAATATAAACTTTAATTCATCTACATTTTTTAATTATTATTATTATTTAATTCATCTACATTTTTTAATTATATTATTATTATCATAGTTTGTTAAATATAAAATTTAAATATTTAACACTTTTTTATCGTATTCTTAGTTTGTGAAAAATTAAATCTAAATAAAGACGTTTAAGTAATTTAAATATCTGATTCCTTGTTGGTTTTCGTTATATTGAGTACTTGTAGGTAAATTTTGGCCTATAATGTCACCTCTTTTTATGGATTTGGAGATGCAAGGTCCTTTTCGGATATTTTTTTCTAAGGCGCCCTGAATATGTATTTTTATTTAACGGCATTTCATTCAATTAGCCATTCCCTACAAACGATTTTTTCATTCCATTTATGTTCATGCATAAATGTTTCTAACTTGACGACATCTCGGTGTAAGGCTCTCGACTAGCAATCCGGAGTTCCGGAAAAAATAATATTGTAGTATATTTGCGGCACGTTCCAGAATGAAAGATTCTCTCAGTATCGGTTTTGTGACTAGATATTAATAACAAGGTTCATTCCAACCTTTCTCTTTCTCATCTTCTTCCCTTTCCATCTACCTTCAGCCTCACAAAATAACCAAATTTATATTTGTATATATTTTTGTAAATATCCTCATTAGACTATAGTCGAGCTTTGTGTGAACTAAACCTCATCACAAGAATCTCTTTAACATCATCATATCTTTCTGAATTCCTATGAAACAGCACCAAACCAATTTCCTTTTGCAACTTAAGCTTCAAAAAATGTCACCACTATTCTCGATTTCACTATGCACAAAGATCGATCTTAATCCGGAAAATCTGCTTGCTCTCTTTTTGGCATCAGTCAGCTTTGTGGATGCCATCCCGCAGACTCACTGCCAACCCATCCCCTCTCCACCCTCCCCCCACTTGGACAGCCATCCCACCCCAACCGTCCATTACTCAATGTCCAACTCCAATGAACTCAATTTGAACTTTAACACCAAAGCCATCGCCCATACACGTAATGGTTGATAGCAAATCAAAATGATGGCAAACTTATGTTTTGTGGTCGGGAGGGGATGTCAGATTTAATGAAAACATGGGCTTATTTCGTATTCAATTGTAATGAACTGATATCCTGAAACCAGCTATGGTTAAAACGGGTTTAACTTTGACGTTGGAGGCTAATTAAAAACTTACTCTGATTTATTATTATGGCTTACAAGAATATATACCGCGTTATCTTAAATGTATGTTCTTGTCGATTGCATACCCGCTGAATTTTTCAAATGATTAAGCAGACCAAACCGAACCAAAATTATTCTTTCAATATTTCAATTGAACCAATGCTCGGCACATAAATTAAATACAGTATTTTAATGCATATTATCCCCATAAATAGTTAATAATAACATAGATCACTGTAGAAATGTATTATAAATTTGTACTGCGCCCTTGAGGTGATTTTATACAAGTCATCCAATTATTATTCTTATTATTATTATGATAAAATAATTGAATCTTTGTGACATCACCATTATCCTACTTAATATAACTAATTTGGTACTTAAGTTTTAAACTACCTTTTTATCGATTCACTTTGTAACATCAGATAATGACGATTATGAATTCTCAAACGTCAAATAAAAGTTTAATAAGACACTATAATTTCCTTAAATTTAGGAAGCTCAAGGTCTTGCAGTTTTTCGTAGGTTATGTCTCAATATCGTGAAGTCTAAATACTAGTACGCAGGTAATAGAACATTTGTTTAGTAGTTTTAGAATAGATCTACGCGATATATAAATTGTTAAATTTCATAACTAAATAAAATATACTTTAAAAAGACAAGAAAAACGAGTCATGTTCAATTAATCTTTCATAGATTCAGAACACTAACCTAGAACATTTTATTTTAAAATAGTCAACAAAGATTAATGTTTTTTGACTGGGAAAGAATCCGTAAACAAATATACCCTGAATGCGTATTTTCTACACGCACGCATTGTTTGTGTGAAGTCTAGGACGTGAACCGAGTTATTCTTGCACCCCCGGTATGTCGCTACAATCTCCGTCATCTATGAAATGCCGCACTTTGTAAAATATCTGCACCTGTACCTTAAAATAATACAAGACGAGGAAGGTTTAAAACAAACATCATCATTGTCATAATGAGCCGAGAGATACAGCAGCTGAGTGGATATCATTTATTCGTGGAGAAGAGCAAGCACTCAGGTATTGAAAATTATAATGCGAGAAAGAATGTTGAAGGGGAATTTAATATAACTCGTTTTCATAACTATCCAAATCTCGTGCACTTAGCTTGACACCACTCTTATTACTAAGAAACGTTTTTTTATTAAATAAATCTTGAAAAGTACGAACCATACAAAATAATTGCCGATTAGGTTAGGTATACTTGCGTCAACATTTACTTTTTTTTCCTAAAAGATATTTAGTTCTATTTTATTTGTTAGTTTTTTACTGACCTCTTTCAGCCATTTTTTTATTCTTGATTTAGATATTTACTAAACATTTATTTTCGTTTTATATCTGAGGGAAGTATGTTGTTGAGTTTTGTTGGAAAATAAATGTAGTTTCTTTGTCCAAATGTGATTTTATAACCTGGAATGTTTTTTATTTCATTTTGATTCTATCTAGTGTAATAAATACGTGGTCTAGTAGAGGATCATGAAATTGTATATTTAGCACACCAAAACTATTGGAAATTTCAATCGAAGGCGTTCTTATGGGTATTTTCAGTATGGTCTTAATGTAATTGTAATCAGGATATGTATGTATTTAGATATAGCAGATCCCCATCCTGTAATTCCATATTCAATTCTGGAATATTTCATACCGTTACATCAACGTGTTCGTAATAAATTTTCAGTAACATAGTAGTTAACTTTCTTGAAGCGGTCATTTTCTATATCCACAGATTTGTTGGAAATGATGTTTTAATAGGCAATGTAATTGCAAGGTTTCTAGCTTTTAGCTTTGGTTGAAGATCGGTTAAAAGTTATAAACATTAGTGGATTATCCTGCCGTTAAAACTTAAAAATAATGCCGTGCAATAAAGAACCATTGCCTTATCTCTTCCTACGAAATAAAACTAAAGTTTGTACATAAATATTTTCAATCGGCTGGCGATCAACAAGTCTTCCAATATATCTCGCGCGAGAAAGTAATCTGTGAGAGAAAGCTTCTGGCCACTTATTCTGATAAATGTTTCAAACTTTCACCTCTGCTTTCAGGTCCACTTTAAAGTTTTCTCATTTTTCTTGGGGTAATCGGTATACTAACTAATAACTTCTTTGGCTGAAATCTAACCCTTTGAAAGTGAGTTGAACTTCTAAAAAATACTTCTCAAATTATTAGAGTAGTTTCACCTTCAAATTCATCAAATTTTTACCGTGTCTAAAAATACGCTTTCCTATAAAATTACATACTTTAAAAACATTAAACTTGTGTTCGTCTGCTGGAGCGGTAGCTAAATTAATTTGCTTTGAAAAATGAGAATAATATCTTAGTCAGGATTCAGTTATTAAAAGAACCTTCAATTTGTTAATAATAATGTGAGGTTAGTTAAAATTATTAAAATTATTTTATTAAATAATAATAATTTATTCCAGAATATATGCAGGGATAGTGCAATGCAATACATTCCATATGTTGATATAATGTATAAAATAATTAGAATAAGAAAAAAAAATAATCCATACATAGGCGCAAATAATGCGAAATTTAAGTGAAAAAAGAAAATTAAATGTATGTAAGCAGCCGTTTATGGAAGATATTTAAAAACTTTCGGAATTCATCATAATGTTTGTAACTAAACTAAATAGGGTTTCATAATCTAACTTAACCATTTATCATCTAACTCAATCAATAAATCCATTTTACGATGATATTGATAAATTCAAAATTCTAGTTTACAAATAATACATACTTGTTTTAGGAATCTGTATTAACCTCTGTCATTTAATGAAAAAGTGAAATATTTTTAGCCTCAATAATAATAACACAATTAAAATTTAAATCATATTAGAAAACTTCGCTGAATGTTTGAATGTAAATAGTTAAAAGAATGTACCAATACCCTCAAATTATTCCAATTTCGGGGTAATCTTTCTTGTAAGTGAAGCCTGTAAGAAAATATTCACGTCGAAGAATAAACTCATACGTACAAAAATTGTCAAGAAAACGTATCAAGTATGAAGTGGGAAAGAATTGAAAAATATCTATACAGAAAGGGAGGCCCGAACCTTCGAGCCTCGAGAACAAAATCCTGGGCCTAGCGCGGGCTTAATTGCATTATTTTCCATAATTTATCGAGAAAAAGTGCTAATGGCGAGTACGGAAACCGGGAGAAAGAAGAGGAAGAAGGAAGGTGGAGTTTGAGGGGGTTGGGGGAGGAACGGAGGAATGGTGAGAGATCGACAGATGGTGGAATGTTAGACCTAGCAGCACCCAATTTACTATTTTTGGAAGAATCTTGAAACAAAATGTTTAACAGTTTTGTCGAGTGAGATATATAAGAGAGGCGACTATGGGATTATTTTGTTATTAAGTCTTATAATTATTCCAGAAATCTTCACAATCATGTTTTTTTTTTAATAAACCTACAGGTTTTTTTTTATTTTGAAACAGATAATACATAATTCAATTTTTTTTATCCTTTATTTTGATAGATTCCCTGTGCCCCAGTGCACGCACGCTAAACTCGACGGACACGAGTGAAACACCCTTCTCGATGATGCAGTCTTCGTGAGAACGGGTCGTTTCTCCGTCTCGTTTTCGTGAAAGTCGGCTTGCATCTTGTGGAACGACCTGCCGGCATCTGTGTTTTCCCATTCACATAATCATGGCCTCTTCATTACCCCTTAAAACCCCTTACTACATCTCCTTCCTTAACCCGCTTCTCAACGCTGCCCAACCGGCTGGCGATATAGATCCCGTGTCTTTCTTAAATTGTATGTGCACTTTATGGACAGGAACGCTTTTGTGAGATGTTACATATATAAGGTTAATTAGACTGTATTTTAATAATAAACAATGAAAGTTAGTGACCAAAGAAAATTTCGTATGTCGATCAAAATTATGCTTGCAGCCAAAATTTTATACAACTTTGCTCGACTGGTGTTAAAAATACTGTATTCACACGGTCTTTCGAACATTAGTAATAAAATATCGAAGCAACTACAAATTTTGTATTGTCGTTATTATGAATTTAGACGTGCATCGGAATTGAACATAGATAATATAACCGGTTACAGCGTTACTGAACTGTTTGTATCAAATATCTTGGTATATATTTCGACCGTTATTTAAAATGGGACAGACATATAGAGTCGGTTAAAGGAAAGCTAAACAAGTTGATTTACTTTTTCAAAAAAGTGAGAAATATACTAAACATATTTTATATAAAGAATATATACCTCGCAATAGCACAATCCATAATGGAATACGGCATTATTGCCTGGGGCTATGCCAGTAAAAAATATATAGACACACTGTATAAAGCTCAGAAAACCTTAATAAAAGTAATACTTAAAGTACCTATACTTACACCCACTTCAACCATATTCAAAAAATTCCCAGTTGTGAAGATTCATAAATTATATTCAAAACAAATACTTACTTTCCTTTACAAGAACCTAAACACATTTAAAACTTCACAAACTTCTCGCAATACCAGAACAAGACATGCACACCAACTACTAATACCAAAAACCAACACATCCTTTGGACAAAAACACTACTGATTCCAGGCTATAAAACTATACAATTCACTTCAAAACACAATATAAAACATCTAATCTTACAGAATACAAAAAACACATATGGAACTGGCTACAATCCTTATAATATTTAATTTTTTATATTTCACACTTTTTTTTGTTATAACTATGTAAAAATCAATTATATATTTTAATATTTATTGTTACTCTGTGTAACTAACTCCACTGTATTGTTTTAGTATTATATAACTTTACCATTGAAAAAGTCCTCCACAACACAGGTGAACTCTTAGCGTGGAGGACAATATACTATACCTTTGTAATACAAATATATTTAAGAATAAATAAAAAAAATAAAAATAAAAAATCACTTTATAAAAGGGATGTTTTCATCTTTTCGGAATAGTGGTTGAGGGAGGCCATTTGACGTATTTAGCAAATTTCTCTGGACCCATCGCATCGCAGTTGGAGGAATGGATTCATACCTCTATCAGTCCTGGAATCACTGACCCTCAAATTCCAGTCCATTCCTTATCAGAACTTCCTCTCATTCCTTTCCATAAAATGACTCTCACCTTTAAGATGACATAGGACTTTAAAGAATTCTTTTGTAAAAAAAATTAAAACAACCATTCCAAACATCTCAGCGATTATAACTAAAGGGATATATATAAACATACATTACACAACTCTTATTGGTACATGCAGGAAACGGGTGAATCTACATCAAATTGAGAACCCATTTTTTGTTGTTTTTAATCTGACCATTTTGCTAGATTTTGTCTTACGTTTGGTTAAAACGGTCTTAAACCAGGCTCGAAACCGGCTTTACCACACCAACGTTGAACCGATATCTAAGAATCTAATTTGTAAGACGGTTACTGTAAGGATCTAGGTTTACTTAAATGGGATTACGATTTATTTTAAGTAATTTGCAGACCTGACAAACAAAATGCCACATTTGCTATAAATGAACAAATTATTCTCTTGGGTCCGAATTGAAGTACTGATAATAAGCAGAAAATGAGTGTAGAATTATTTATTAAAAAATCCAGACTTTGTAACTCTTCCAAAGAACTCTTTTATAAAAAAGGGCAAAATTGGATTTTATTTCAAATTACTCACAGATAAGTGTAAATAAATCATTGGTTTAATAAACAAAATAAGGATGTTTTCGTACAATGTATTGATGGCTACATCAAGATCAGACTGTCAAGAAATGCACGAAACCATGCAGAAGTGCGAATATTAATTTTGGAACAGGTATGATTTTATACTCCATAATTTGTTCATTTTTCAGTTTAAGGTTTTCTTCACCAACCACTTGATTAATACTTCCACTAGGGAACTACTAACTACTAGGGAATAAGATTAATCAAGGGGATTCGAAAAGACAGCAGTTACAAGTTGTTCAATTAAACAATAATTTATGTAATACAGAGTGATTCTACATGATGATTCCACAAATCCATTTTTTACGTTTTACCTTAAAACATTTAATTTTCGACGTTGTTGTCCTTTTTTACTTTTACAATCAATAATGCTTATCGCCAACTATTCCGCCTACTGAGATAATACAGCGTGTTAAATTTAGTTTACCCTTACTGGTTTATTGACATCTCAGGGATCTGGGATTCAGGCCATCTCTCAAGGAACCATAAATATGAAAACACTTATACTTGCTGCTCTACCGTTGATCACCATATAAGGTGATCCTTCTGATTGCACGTGACCAAATCATCTTTTACACTATATTGCTGCGTGATCAATGTGATGGTGTTTCCTCTATGATTTGTAGTCGAACTGTTCCTGGAGGGACGAGTGCATTCTTTCACCATTGGGAAGTTTATGGCGCAGATTGCGCCAATCAAATTACAATATCATCACTGCCAAGGTTGTCTGGATGGAGTCCCCCCTGATAGCCCTCTGGAGACGAGAAATGTTCAGATATCCTCCATAGACGGCTGCTTGCACCCATTTTTCATTTCTATTCCGCATTGCCTATCTGTGTATTATTATTATTTTACTGTTATTTTAAAATATGGAATGTATTGCATTGCACTACCCCTGCATCTGGAATAAACTATTATTATTATATGGAATTTCCCCCCAATTTTGTGAACTTTTACCCAGACATCCTGTATTTTATGTAGAGAGGTAAAATAACAATATTACTACTATTAGAATCTGATACTGCAAACAAGAAAGAAAAGAGAAATCTGTTATTTGTATGGAAAATACACCTACACAAAAAAACTTTTTTGTCAATAATCAACAACAATATTTGCTTAAGCATTAGTGTTCACATGAATATTTCCAAAAAGCCAATAAAAAATCAGTGTGTATGTAGCCAATTGAAATATTTCACTTTGTAAAGCAGTGGGAATGGGTGGTACTTAAAAGTTTAACAATAAAAATGTTAACAGGCAAAGAGATTACATTTGTCAGCAAATAATAATTTATCAAGCTTACGATCTCGCAAATTGAGCCGAATAAAGTTTTATATTTCAACAAAATAAGGTAACAATATATTTGTAATAAAATATTTGTCCTTTTCATCGAAGTTTTATTAAAAAGATTGATGTGTCCGGATATATAAAACAAATTAAAGTTGGCACAGGAAATGAAGCTAGCGGTCGTCTATAACGTTCTGAAACCAACCTTGATTTATGCCAGTGTGGCGTGGAACGGGTAGATAGAGGATGAAAATAGATTGAATTTATTAGAATCAGATCTGGAATAACGGAAACCGATATAAGCGTTTTAAACAAGATGAAGAAAGTTACCTGATGAACAGAGAAATTTATGGATAGATAGGTAGATGGAAAAAAAAATAAAAGGATCAAATTGTTTTTTCAGTCGAGTCATGTCATAATTTGGAATAATAGAAAATAATAAATCAGAAAATATACAAATAATTAAATCGTTTAATGTGGATAAACCAAGGAGTGTGTACCGATACAGCTTAGACAAACGGCGAGCGGGATGATGGTTAGCTTAGAGAAAAGGCGCGCGGGATGATGGGTAACTTAGAGAAAAGGCGCGCGGGATGATGGTTAGCTTAAAGAAAAGGCGCGCGGGATGATGGTTAGCTTAGATAGGAATAAATTATTATTATTAGCGTGATTATTTGTAGTATGGTCTTATTTATCAATACCTACAAATGATTTTTGCTTGAAGACGTGGAATTTTGATGACGAAACAGAATCTGTTACTAAGAGTAGAAGGTACATTACCCAAATAACAAAAAAATGTGCATAGAAACGCTTTTCCTGCTGGTAACAATTATTATCATTAAAGAAATAAATAATCGTATGTTACAACAATCCTTGTTATTAAGTACTTGCCTTGTCTTAACCAATTTGTAGCTATATAAGTTAAGAGGATCAAACAGGAGACAAAGGTCTCAGTAATATATAAAAAGGTACCGACCTACGAGGGACATAGTCGGTATTCGGCCCCCTGTGGAGAGTTATAACACAGCAGATGAAGCAACTAAGGATTGAAGAAACTGGAGAAAGAAGCATTACAGTGATTTATCACAATGGCTTTCACATAAATGTACATTAGCTTATGTAGGATGGTAAGTACTAGGGAAAAGGTAAAAATACGATTCATAGAATTTTTCGAGAATCTTTGTTTATTTATTTTACTTATTCACTACATACATTCTCAGAGCAAGTTTGACTATAGCATCCTCAAAATGATATTCTGAAAGACTAGAAATAGGGAGGGATAGTAAATAGGAAGCAGAAAGTTTGGGAAATAACCTTTATCTATTTAAGGTTTAATGATAATTGTTTTATATTTGTTTAATCCAAATACAATGTGAAATTATATTACAATGTGTGGTCCAGTCTAAATATGTACATGGCAAGATGAAACTAGTTCGGTGTAAAATAAATACGTGAAATAAGTCCAAAACCTATTTTGGTTCACCACAATCTACTAGCTGAAGTCCCAGGGGTTGCCCTGACTTTAGGCAGAGTTTTTTCTAAAACACACGAAGACAGTATTGGTGTGTGAAATTTCATCGAGAAGTATCAACATTCTGCTTTAAGCGGTGGTAAGATGAAATGGGGTGTTTTTTCAAAATCTCTTATAAACAGTGATCTTCCTCATGTCTCGAAGGCAAGTACGCAAAATTTATACCACAAACACACTTCTTTACATAAATAGATAGATGTAGCTCTAATTAAAAGCAAATTATAATTTTGCTTTTCCGTAGTCCAGGGGTAAGGCTCTCGACAAGCAAACCAGAGATCACGGGTTCAAATGCTGACGTGCTCAATTTGTGTTATTTTATAAATTATTCATATAAAATTAGATTTATTATATTTATGGCAAGTTCCAAAGAAGACGATACTCTCAGTATCGCTCCGATGTAAGACCAACATTCAGAATTGAAAGCTTGCTGGAAATGGTTTTGGCCGTGTTTGGTGACTAAATCTGAATAGCCAGGAACTTCTACACTTTCCTCTTCCCCATCGTATTTCCCTCCTTTTTACCTTCAGCCTCACAACATACCCCATGAATGTCATGGTCTCACTTTCTCCTGACGGTCGGGAGCAGCTGGGACTTTTGCACGGTTTCACATCAAACAATAATTTATTATCATTCCTAAAAATTAAGTGTCAACAATTTTTCATGCCGAGTGAAAATATATTGTCTTGTTGGGATTTCTTTTTTGAGTTAGACGTAAATAAGAAACATTGTAAACGTGTTTTCATCGACAAAATTAAAAGGAGGAACATTTTATTTTATCTTACACCTGTAAATGGGTGCATTCAATCGAAATATCTTTTATTGGTAACGAGGATAATACTAACGAGCATAATAAAAATAGAAGAAAAGTAGCTTTGATCATTTGTTGTTCGAATGGAGATAATATTGTATCAAATAAGTTGCGATTAACAGAACTGTTCGCGCAATATATAGGGGATTGTTAGGTATGCATCCACAGGCTTAATGGACAAGTGTAATGTCAATACAAAATCCTGCAAATGTCCTACCTACCCTTTTACCCATCCCAAAATGTCACCATGATAAAAATATTGTTGCGACACATGTAAAATCTGACAAGTGGTCAGTTGCTTATCAGAGTTCGGAGTGATAATTAATATCAGACAGGGCGATTAAACGTATATTTTGTGAAGTTAAATCAACAAATACTCCTGGAGACGTGTGATAGTCATCAACGGGTGAGTCCATCTTTCCTGCTTTCCAATCTGGGCTTATCTTGTGCTCCAGAAGCCCAGATTTATACCTTTGATTATTGCACTGTCCATCGGGTTTGTCGGATGCATAAATCGTCCCATAACCTATCATTCGGAGTAGTTTGGGACTGGTCCTTTGGGCGTGTGGCATATCACACCACCTCTAAAATATATAGTGGAGTCGCAGCTTCGCGACACCATTTTTGGTTCTTTCGAGCCGGATTACCAACGGGGTATTTAAAATTAACATATTTAAAGTTATAAATAAATATTATTTCCTCTTTATACTTTGTTAATTTGTATGTACTAGGTTGCATTTGTAATTATTGTTGTGTTTAAATTCCTACATACAATTAATCATGGCGACTAGCGATAGTACTCAGGATATTAAAATCAAGTTAGTAGAATCGAAGATTAATTTGATGCATAATCGTGTTAATGAATTATACGAGAAAGCGAAAAGTATTGCGGACAGGGAGACGAGAAGTTCGGAGGATTTTCTTAAACAAACGGTTAATATAGCTACATATTATGCACAATTTAACACATTTTGTGATGAATTTCATACACTTCAGTTGAAAAAGGATTCAAATTACAATATGAATTTCGATTTATGGAGTAAATTCGAAAATAAGTACTGTTTTGTAGTTTCTATACGCGAAAGCATTATAGCAAAGCAAGATTCATCACGTGATCGACAGAAGTTAAATAATTTACCATTAATTAAGCTCCCACCGATCGAGATGCCATCGTTCGATGGTAATCAAGAGAATTGGTCGATATTTTATGAAGCTTTTAAATTAAACATTCACTCAAATGAAAATTTGAATACGTCGCAGAAGATGCAATATCTGATAGGGAAACTCCAAGGAAAGGCGTTATCAGTTTTTGCGGGAATACTTCCGAACGAACAAAATTATTTTTTAATTTGGGAAGCTCTCGAAAAGAAATATCAGGACAAACGCGTGCTAGGTACCTTTTATCTGAACAATATTTTGAATTTAAAATTATTGGCACCTAGTAACCCAAATGAGTTAAATAATTTTATTGAACGGTTTGCGTCTTCCATAGCTGCACTCAAGGAATTAGGTATTGATGACCTAACCGATTTTATAATATTACATATTGCACTGAAAAAATTAGATATACAGTTGGTGCAAAATTTCGAAATGTCTATACGGGAGAAAGCTATACCTACATATAGCGATTTAATAGAATACATTCGGTCGCATGTCAAAATCCTAGAACGAACTGGGCAAAATGATAATAAAGTTGTTAATAATAAAAACAAAGTTACGCATTCATTCGCTGTGGTCGAACAGAAGTCAAGTAATAATAATCGTAATAGGTGCCGGAAATGTAATCATTCTGATCATGTTGAATTGTTTAAATGTGAACAATTTAACGAATTAAGACCAAATGCTCGCTTTCAGTTTGTGAAATTAAATAATTTATGTGTAAACTGCTTAAGCGATAAACATAAAACTGTGAAATGTCCATCTAAATCGGATTGTAGAATTTGTAAAAAACGACATCACACCGCTCTGCATTTTGAGAGCACGGTGAATACTGAAAGTCAATCGAAAAACGAAGCCATTACATTAATAGCGCGTAATAATAAACATTATAATAATTTTTCTGCGGGTAATATAGCTACGAATGTACTACTGTCAACCGCGCAGTTATTTGCTTATGACAATAAAAATAATCAAGTAACCGTAAGGTGTTTAATTGATTGCGCCTCGCAACAAAATTTAATCAGTTTAAACACTTGTAATGAATTAAATCTTAAAATAATTCCTTTAAATAATTCAGTAGTTAAAAGTGTTGGTTCAGTAGAGACACCAATATTGGGACACGTTGCGTTAAAAATTAAATCCCGCGTTTCAGAAGATACTTATAAAATTAGTCTATTAGTTGTCGATAAAATAACTGATAAGCTTCCTACACAACATGTTGACACAAAGTCATGTGAGCATTTAGTGGGTTTAAACTTAGCGGATGAATCCTGGAACGTTCCATCCGATGTTGATATCTTATTAGGTGCACAGTTATTTCCATATATTCTGCTGGGGAATAAGGTTTTATCTAAACATAATACGAATGCACCACCGGCTATACAGACAGTGTTCGGGTATATTGTAATGGGTGAAATACCTACGTGTACGCCGGAGGTTTCGTGGACGTTCGGCCCCATAACCAATGTAGATTTATATAATGCGTTATCCAAGTTTTGGACGATGGAAGACATGCCTATTAAGTCGTTGATGAGTGCTGAAGATGCAGAATGTGAGAAAATGTACCTCGAGTCAGTCCAACGGGATGAATCGGGAAGGTATATTGTATCTTTACCGTTTAAGATAGATCCTAATAATTTAGGTGATTCGCGCCGTGTCGCGCAGCGTCGATATGAATATTTAGAACGGAAATTTAATACTTCGCCAGAATTGCATTGCAGTTATAATGAAGTAGTTTCTGAATATCTGGAAAAGGGATATATGAGGGTTGAAGTTCCGTCTTCATCTAATATTGATGAGGGATATTTCATTCCTCATCACGCAGTAATTCGTAAAGATAAATCAACAACTAAAACTCGTGTTGTATTAGATGCAAGTACAAAGACCAGTTCAGGGTTGTCACTTAATGATACTTTGTATACAGGTCCAAATTTGCAATCTAATTTATTTACACTTTTAATTAAATTTCGCTTATTCGCTGTAGCATTAACCGCAGATGTTAAGCAAATGTATCTACGTATAATGGTAACGGAAAGCCATCGTAAATATCAAAAAATTCTTTATAGATTTCACGAAGATGAACAAATTGGAGTTTATCAATTTAATTCACTCGCGTTTGGTTTGAACTGTTCACCATTCCTAGCAATGCGAACTATACGGCAGCTAGCGAGCGATGAAAGAAATCGTTATCCGAAAGCGGCGGAAGTTGCAATTAATGATTTATATATGGACGATTTTGTATATTCTGTAAATACTATAAGTGAAGGCATCACTTTGGCTACAGATTTAATGGCGATGTTCAAGTGTGGAGGATTTGAATTAGTCAAATGGTCGAGTAATTCTCCTCATTTACTGGCCCAATTACCAGAGTCGCACCGCGCGACAATGGATTTTTCGGATAAATGTAGCATTTTAGGATTAAAATGGGATCCGATATCTGATTGTTTTCGATTTATGATATGTCCGACGGAGGAAAAAACTATATGTAAAAGATCAATTCTTTCCACAATAGCTCGTTTATTCGATGTATTAGGTTTGGTTGCTCCGGTAATTTTATATGCCAAATTACTTTTACAAGAGCTGTGGTTAGAGAAAGTAGGATGGGACGAGGAACTACCCCAAAGTATTGTTAATAGATATGTCAAATTCAAGGAAGAATTACCGATGCTTTCTAATTTAAATTTACCTCGATATTTGGGAGTAAAGGAGGACTGCACGATAAATATTATCGCCTTCGCAGATGCGAGTATGAAAGCATACGGTTGTGTAATATATCTTCATGTCACGGATAAGGGTGGCAACACTACAATGAATTTGATATGTTCTAAATCCAAGGTGGCCCCTCTGAAAACAGTGTCGCTCGCTCGATTGGAATTATGCGCTGCGCTTATTTTATCTAGACTCGTTAGATCTATTATAGATACTTATAGAAATCGCGTTTCGATAAACGATATATTTGCTTTTTCAGATTCAAAAATAGCACTTTCTTGGATTCACTCGTCCCCTCACCGGTGGCAAACTTTTGTAGCTAATCGAGTTAGTGAAATTCAGGAAAATTTACCCGCGAAACATTTTTATCACATAGATGGCGTTACCAATCCTAGTGATTGTTTATCACGAGGACTACTGCCTGCTCAGCTGGTCGATCATTCTCTTTGGTGGCACGGTCCGCCCTGGGCTGCGAACCCAGTATCCGAGTGGCCTGTCGAAAGATTTTCCCCCTCACGAGAGGAGGAGAATGCTTTGGAATTGAAAAAATCGCATACATTTACAATAACGTCAATAGAGGAAAATTCTCCGATATATAATCTCGCTTTAAAAATTTCCTCATGGCCAAAACTGCTGAGAATTGTGGTATATATTTTACGATTTATGCGAAAGTTATCACGCTCAACAGTTATAAATTCCACGGAATTAAACATTGCTGAAATGAATGTATTAAAAGCTTTACAGAATAGGTATTTTAGTGCCGATATACAATTAATACAGAGGGATAAATTATGCTCACCTTCAATCCGAAAACTAAACCCGTTCCTAGATCATAATGGCTTGTTACGTATAGGTGGTAGATTAATAAACGCGAATATACCTTTTGAAAACAAACATCCAGTACTTCTGCCAAGACAGGATCATATTGTCGATATAATTATAGACTTTCACCATCGTGTGAATTGTCATACTGGTGCACATCTCCTTATGTCAATAATTAGACAGCGTTATTGGATCTTATCGGGGAGAAATCTAATACGCAAAAGAGTACATGCTTGTAATTTCTGTTTTAAAACTGCACCTTCTAATATTATACCGCTAATGGCAAATTTACCTACAGCTAGAGTTCAGGAAGCAAAGGCATTTACACATACGGGGGTAGATTTTGCCGGACCAATAAATATAACCCTTTCTAGGCGTCGTGGGGTAAAAAGTCAAAAGGCATATATATGTCTATTTATTTGTTTAACAACGAAGGCTATACACATGGAAGTGGTATCAGATCTAAGCACGGACAATTTTTTAAACGCATTTAAGCGTTTTCTATCCAGACGCGGACCGGTTTCGTGTATGTACAGTGACAATGCGACAAATTTCATAGGCGCAAAGAATTGTCTGGATGACTTATATAATTTTTTAGAGGCAAATTCAACAAAAGAAGTTCTTCGCAATGAATTTAACATTCGGAGAATTGAATGGAAGACGATTCCACCCCGCGCTCCTCACTTTGGAGGATTATGGGAGTCAAATATTAAATGCATTAAATCGCATCTGTATAGGGTTGTGGGTACTCAACTTTTATGTTATGAAGAGCTTCTCACAGTTCTGACACAAATAGAGGCTGTACTTAATTCACGGCCATTATGTTTATTAAGCAGTTCTCATTATCCAGAAGCTCTTACTCCGGCTCATTTTCTGATGTCTACCCCGATTCAGCATCTACCTGCTTATGATTTGACTAATGAACGCATTAGTCTACTGAAAAGGAAAGAGCTTTTGGACCACCTCGTTCAATCTTATTGGAAGAAGTGGCATATAGAGTATCTTCACTCTCTGCAGATGAGAAAAAAATGGAATAGTCCCGCGAATAACATTCTAGTAGGTACCGTAGTATTGGTGCATCAAGAGGATGCGCCTCCACTTTATTGGCCGGTGGGCGTTGTTGAGGAGGTGTTCCCTGGTAAAGACGGAGTGGTTCGTGTCGCACGCGTAAGGACCCCTTCCGGGAACTTTAAACGACCAGTCGTAAAATTGTGTCCTTTGCCTACACAATAATTATTATTTCATTATTTTTTTTAATTTTCGTTTTAACTTTGTAATTTTAATAGCGTATTGATAAGAATATTTATATTTCATCTTACTTCGTTTTACATTTAATTTTTTACTTTATTTGAAAGTACTTAAAATTTCGGAAGGTACTTTCAACGCCGGGAGAATGTTCGCGCAATATATAGGGGATTGTTAGGTATGCATCCACAGGCTTAATGGACAAGTGTAATGTCAATACAAAATCCTGCAAATGTCCTACCTACCCTTTTACCCATCCCAAAATGTCACCATGATAAAAATATTGTTGCGACACATGTAAAATCTGACAAGTGGTCAGTTGCTTATCAGAGTTCGGAGTGATAATTAATATCAGACAGGGCGATTAAACGTATATTTTGTGAAGTTAAATCAACAAATACTCCTGGAGACGTGTGATAGTCATCAACGGGTGAGTCCATCTTTCCTGCTTTCCAATCTGGGCTTATCTTGTGCTCCAGAAGCCCAGATTTATACCTTTGATTATTGCACTGTCCATCGGGTTTGTCGGATGCATAAATCGTCCCATAACCTATCATTCGGAGTAGTTTGGGACTGGTCCTTTGGGCGTGTGGCATATCACACCACCTCTAAAATATATAGTGGAGTCGCAGCTTCGCGACACCAAGAACCATTGACGAATTTCGTCCATCTTTAATTTACGAAACGGGTTAGCGTAACTGAGTAATACTAACAACTAGAAAATAAAATGTTCGACACATAAAATAAAGTGCTGTCTTAATGATAACAGTAAACCCATTTTTAGGAGTGTCTCATAAAATAATATTATTCATTGACAAATCTTATCTCTACCTAAATTACAAAAACTTAAGTGTAACTATATAAGTGGCGATACAAACAACATTTAGAGAGATCGGAGGCAAATTGCAGGCCAAAATCACATTGCTTCGCTTCTGGATATATTTTCCTCAGCCTTTTAACGGACAACCAAAGCAACCTACATCTTCTCATCTAGATACCATTCCATTACTTTTCTGTTGGCATTCTGAGCACAATCTATTTGAAAAAAAATTATTTATGTTACAAATAGATTAATTATAAGGTACTCCACTGAAAAATATTATGGCTTAAATATATACCATCGTTTGTTGATCTACATATGAATATACATTATATATGAATATCGTTTGTTGATCTACATATGAATATATAATATATATTCATATATTCACATGTAGATCAACAAACGATGATTCTGAATATATAAGTTTCAATATTATTTACCTAGAATTAATAAATATACATTTCAAAAACGAATAAAACGCCATTCCATTAAAATACACCGTTTTGTTGGTATGACTGAACTGCTGATCCATCGCAACCAGTCTACGTGAGTAATATATCTATAGTAAAGAATATCCAAATCGCCAAAGGTTGCCAAATCGTAGATAATTCCCCAAATTGCGGAGAATTTTGAAGATTTCTCAAGAATTGGGTTTTTTGCGGGGAGAACTTTTTGTGGGGAAAATGAGGGTTTTTGGGCATTTCTTGATTTTAAAACATAAGCATTAGCAACTCTGGTCCACATTCATCTTTGAACCGATGAAAATGTTTGACTGCAGTTTGTTCAACACTGATAAATTGTTTATCAGGAGCTGTCATGGATGCATTTTCACACTTTTGTTCAATACATTAGTGACATTTTACTTTCAATGTTAAAAGCGAATAATCTTAAGAATTAAAACATCTAGAGCACCATAAAAAGGAAGTTTTTAAACTGCTGACGTCACGGGTCACGTCCATAGATTCGATTCGTTTTCGGGAGACCCGAAAAATTAAAACTTTGAAAATTATTTCACCTATTAAAACTACCTATACCAATTTTAAAAAAAAGTACTATTATTTAAGTTAGAGGGTTATTGACAAAATAAAATAAAATGGACTGAAGTTCCTTATTAGTGGAACCTCTAGGGTGGGCCATAAGGACGTACGACTTAAAATTCACCTCCGAACGATATGCGGGAGTAGTGCGCGGGAGATCGGTAGCTCTTGGCAATTTAGTTGCGATGGAGTTTTTCACGGGTTTAGAGCGAGCGTATGACATAAAGAACTTTTACAAAATGGCTATTTGCTTACTGTTATTTTGCTCTGAGTTCAATGTGCATGGTCTAAATCACTGCCCCAGATTAGGTCGTGGGTCAAAAAACTCAAAGCCGCAGGTTCCAATCCCAATCGAAAGACTGCATGACGTCCAAAGTCATCAAGAACAGAAAAAGTACTAAGTGAAGTTAAGACTTCCGTACAAAACAGTCCCGGATTATTGGGAATCGGTGAGGTCGATCTAACCAGTCAATCAGTGTTACCGTAATTTCTGACAAGTATGCACTTATGACAATGTTTCTTAACTGTAATAATTTGAAACATGTAAAAGCAGGACACACTTTCAACAAAACGGCGCAATATGCCATACGTCGAATGTGTCATTGGCAGTCGTAAACGAGATGTAAGCACGAAAACTCATATCGCCTCGAGATATTCTAAGGCCCCAGGAGTCCAGACTACCTCGACAACTATTTTCTGGTGATACATTAAAAGTCGAGTTACTGCAATAATCCAACCCTAAGTCTTTTTATTTCAAGTTCAATATTCATTTTATCTTTATAAATTCACCAAATATTAAGGCTTACCTTATATATGCCAATTAAAAAATTAAATATTGTAGTGTCTATAGTAATCCATGGATTGTAAACCGTGTTTTCGCAATGTACCAATTTTAGTAAAAAAAACTTTTTCAAAAGAAATTTAATAAATTTATTTGGAATAACGTAATGTAAGAACTCTAAGTTTTAATTATTGAAGAAAAATTGAAAGAGAAAAATCAAAAAAATACCAAGGAAACGGGGTTGGATTGGCTCCTTTGGTAGAGCAGCGCCCCGGCAAGGCGAATGTTCTGGGTTCAAGTTCTAGATGTGACGGTATCTTTTTCTGATTTTATGTTTCTAATTTTCCTTTGAGAATCGCTGATATATATATATTTTTAATTTTTTTTTTTTTTTTATTCAATTTACTCAATAGAAAAATTTACAATGTGTGATATACATATATATATATTTCACTAGTAATAAGATAAAAGATATTATGATATGATTAATATTTATTATTTTTCAATGTTCTCCCATAATAAGCAATTGCTTGTGTATATGGGATGAGGTATTATTTGTTTAGTTTCTTAGATTTTTATTTTATTTTTTAAATTTTTGTTTTTGTTTTTCTTTTATTTATTTACGTTTTTTTATTTAGTTTAGGTTTTCAGTATATTTTTTTAATTGTATTTTTATTTCTTTGAAACTATCATTTAGTGATCTTATATATTCTGGCAATTTATTGAAGAAATTTGTTCCTAAGTATTTGTAGTTTTGCTGACCCAAAGTTTTTTTACAAATTGGAATTGGTAACATGTATTTTTGCATGAGATTTGCTGTGTTTTTGAATGGTACGGTTTTGTTTAGGATATCATCTTTGTAAACTTGTAAGGTTGCGTGATACAGGAAAAGAGTATTTAATTTTCTGACTTTAAATTCTTTGATAATGAGTTATTGTCAATTAAAAAACATGAGAAATTATTTCACCATGTACCATTTATCATTTAATTTTTGTGTATATCACAAGCTTCCATATATATATATAATGATAATTTCTTTGTGATTTGAACGACATTCAATTAAAACACAATTGAGTTTCTCTGTAATGAAAGAAACGACATTTAATGTTATTAATTTTATGTCAATTCCGATAAATTACGATAGCAATTAGAAATTATTTCCATCAATCTGTCATGTCACAACCCATAGATTATTTTAACCATATTTTTACTATGTCACCATAGATTACGAAATATCGAGTCGACTGTGTAGGTACTGTGGCGCACATCCAGCCAGTCCACGACACACACAGCCACAATGACAAGACAAGCTCGGCATTGCCTTGAATTAAAGAAAATTATATTTTTCTTTACATATATATATCTATTACCTATATTATTTAACCTTTAAGTAACTTTTAAAATAAATTGATTGCCTATTCAAACCCACAACACGTGCTTAATGTATTTTCCAAAGAGTTTCTCAATGCCAGATGTGTATTCCGATTAAGATTCAATTTGCAATATTAATTAAGTTACTTCACAAGTACCATTAGATCAGCAACACGCTCAAGTAAGTCGTACCTATTTATTTGGTGTTGAGAATACTGAGCATCGTAGTAAACATCCGAGCAAATGATTTTCATAGAAATCCACCCTCGGTACCCGGAGCGCAGACATCGGCGGAGATTCCTTTGATCGTTACACATGCCAATCGGCATTCGGCGCTTGTAACTATGTACAAAGGGGTCTGCCGGCCACAAGTGTGGTTTTACTTCCTCCATCCCCTAAACTTTTGAAGTCTCATTCGCAGAATGTGCCCGAAACTTTGCCTCCGTATTAATTTGAATAACAAAACTATCACGATGTCGGCGGCTCAAAGTGATTCTATTGCGGTCAATCGTCCTAACTCCTCATCAAATGTTTATTTTATATTCAACTTCTTCAAAGGAATAATAGGTATTAGGAGTAATTACAATGTGCGTGTATTATAGGTTTCGCAATAGTAATGACTTGTCGGAAATTAAATTAATCACAAATGGTACCTACCCAAAAAAACATTATTCCGTTTTCACACGTAATATAAAATGCTTTTGTTGTGGTTTCAGACTGAAAGATTGCCTTAGAATCCACCCACCATTGTTGAAATAATACAAATGTAAAGATTCTTTTTACTCCCAGCAAGATAATTCAATGGCTTAAGGGTGTTTTACCAAGAAAAAACTTGTTTCGCCAAATGCTCATAACTGTCAAAAACACTTAATGTAAAACAGTGCTTTTACGTTGTTGTTTTATTCGGCGAGAGTTTTTTTGAGGTGGGAATAACATCTTGGACGTTTTATTGAGAGGTGAGTTTTATAAGAATTTTTAAAGAGGACATATTTATCTTTATAAAAGCGTTTTGTATTTTCTTTTGTTAATACTGATAAAATGTACTTTATTTCCAAACTCGTCATGTTTTATTCAATGTGACAACAACACAATCTTGATAAAACTATACATTATACGGTATTGTTTGCTGAATATTTGGATCCCATTGTTCTATGTACCAACAACCAGCCTTCCATCTTCCGCCGTAGCGAAATCTTTCACGGCCCAACAATCTTTGTAGCCATTACACATTCGCTTAACTTTGTAGTATGTATCTAAATGAGTGTATTTATGGGGCTGAGCGTCTATGTGATATCGTAGTAAACAAGCCAGTAGGTTGGGCGGAATAAATAAAAGTCGTTGGTTCGAGCAATTCCTTGTGGTGAAATTCTATAGGCGCCCACCCCGACTCCGGTTAATAAAGAATAATTACATAAGAAGGCCCTTCCACTGAGAAGTGAGGGGGTTGCGCTCATTTATTATAGTTAGAGCATGAAGGTGGCAGTCTTGCTCGGCCAAGCCAGTCAGCCAGTCAGCCACCCAGCCAGCCGGCCGGCTCCGGCGTGAAAAACTGACGGCTGTTTGAAGAATAAATAGGGTATCCGATGCGGACTCGAATTACGTTAGAGCCCCAAAGAGCCCAATTTGTAGAAGCCTCCACTTCAGCGTATGACAGCATGACGTAGGTACTAGCTTACATGCTCTGACTTTTAATTTTACGTGATGTTCCGGGAAATGATACTGCCATATTGTGCGTGCGAGCCTATTATTCATGCGGACAAGCCTAACAAGTTTTCTTTGCTGAAAATCGCTAATATTGACTTGGCGCAAATCTAATGTGCAGAAATATTCCGAGAAAGTTATAAGCCTTTTCAAACACCGCGTTTAACGAATTTTAGGAAAAAAATACAATACCAAATCAAGGCACAAAAGGTTTAATCTTTTTTTGGCTCATGGTCTCAAATTGAATTAAATATAATTTAACAAACCCGAGGTATTAAGGAAAGCCGTTTTAATCTTGATTATGTCTGCCCCGTTTCCGCTTTCCGTCGCAGACATTTCGCCGTAGAGCTATTTTCAATACTGGAGAAGAAAACATTTCTTTGGCCAAAGATCGTTTGGCTGAAATAGATATTTTATTCATGTGATTCATTATTGGTAATGGAGAAAATTCGTAAGCTTGGGTAATATATGAACTGTGGACTTCTGTTCCAACCTTTAAACACGGGGGGTCCGTTTTTGTGTAACAGAAGTTCTACGATTACCGAAGTCAACTTAGTTTACAGTATAATTATGCATTGATCGATCCTCGCAGTGCTCGGAAATTGTTTGGAATTACCCCGAAATCTTTAGAAATAAATTATTAATTGAAACCTTACCGACTATGTGGTATTTATCTAATGGTTCTAAACGTTTGTGTTACATAATAATATGATTACTTCTCAACTTTAAAGTAGGACTTTATTTTTCAAAGGCTGCTGACTCTCGAACGGTAATATATTTTTTCTTAACAAAATAAGTGAAAAAGATGTGAAAAAAAAATTTCGGCAAGCAGTCCAGCGTGCTAGACGGATCTACGGTTGAATTTGTCCTAGCAGGCCTAGAAAAATGATCTTTGCGTGGGTTTATTTAAATTATTTCTGGTGAACGTATTTCTAAAATCTCAGATGTTTCTAGACGAATGACTTGGAAAGTTATTAAGAAGAAAGTGTTAAATAAAAATAAAATCATGTGCTTACCGCTAATTTTATAGATGAAAAACTTTTTATAAAATTTTAAAAATATTTTAATGGTGAGATACTGTTTTTATTAATCTTAAATATAAATAACTTACACCCGTAGGTATCGGTTTAAAAATATGTTTAGTATTGTTGAGATTTCTCTATCCTTGACTATTATTTTCACCTATTTACGCCATGTCCATCAAATGTGCTTTATATTCATTATTGAAGATTTTTAATTTAATTCAATCGGTATCTCGGGCAAAGCCAAGAAATTAATCAAAATCTGCACTTTAGAACTATTTTTAAATTAATTACTAAGTTAATTGATTGTAGTTACCAAACTGTTAAAATAGCTTGTACGTCATCAAATGGATAATTCCATTATTGTGGTTGTCGTTGAGGTGCTATCCAACAACCATTGCGTAGATCATTAGTAATGTATTTAAAGACCGGTTAATGGAGTTTCCAAATGCGACTGGTTTCCACCCGGAGGCGTCGTGGGTTCAATTCCTCTCCCAGCTAAGTCCTCCATTATTTATAGCCCAATAACTTACAATGATGATAGTAGGAGTTTTACAATTATTTATTTATTTAAGTTAAAAGCAAATCTTAAAAATTACATGTATTTATTTATTTACTGTGGTTTTTTTTAAATAGGAACACAGATACATATCTCCTAATACAATTCTCATACATATATTATTTTTAAAAAAACACACACACATTTTCAGTATAAATAAATAGCAAATTTTCGTAATTTAAGTTAAAATTTGTTTATAATTTTATTTCCTCTGGTAATTTGTCAAATATTAATAGTAATCGATTGCTGCGCAAATTAATAACTTTTGACGGTGTTTTTTTTTCTAAAGGGGAGTCTTATATGGTTTTTTTCCCCGTCTCATATGTGTGTTTTTGCTTCAGTTTTTTCGATTTATTTTAGTAATTTAATCGATGCATAGCCATTATTTTTTTGTAGATTTAAAATAAAGTATTGAATTAAATAATTTGTTTAAATGACAAGATATTTAACTCCTTCAACATTCCATTTGATTTCCGTAAATCTATTTCTTCTGTTTTGTAGTATTGTCATTCGTTTCATTAATCCATTGTTGGCTAAGAATAGAATGCTGCTCCAGTAATTGATGTGGGGATTATGATAAAAGTAATTAACTGTTTCAATTATTAACTTTCCACTGCTGATAGTGAAATGATAGAAGTGTGACAATATAAGTGATTTTTAGTTCCAAGATATATGTTACGGTTAGGGGTGGGAGGGGGGGGGGCATGAGATTGGAGTAAAGGGACGAAGGACGGGAATAGTTGTTAAGGTAGATTGAGTGATCTAGTTTGAGTCGCGTTTTGTAGTAAATTTTCGTTTTATGTCCCATATAATCGAGTTAGAAATGTCAAGGTGGTAATAATTTAAGTCAAATGAATTGTGGACCTCATAGATGAAGGAGTTCTGTTTAGAATTGGTCTTGTAAATAGGGAGACTGTATGCTGTTATGATTTGGAATATGAAGTGATAGGCGTTGAAGAAGATTAAGAAGGACAGTACCCTAAAATAAAGTCGGAAACCACGCACAAAATTATGCGACGCGCGGCCCTGGTGTCTTAAACAGACCTACGGTTGAATTTACCATAAAGAAAATCTCTAAAATAAATTGAGAATCTGAAACAAAAATAAGTGAAAAAGATGTGTAAAAAATATTCGTCGAGCGGTCCAGCGTGATGGACGAATTTGCCCTAGCAAGCCTAGAAAATTGATCTTTGCGTGGGGTTTATTTGAACTATTTCTGGTGAACGTATTAATAAAATATCAGATGTTTCTATACGAATACCTCGGGAAGTTACTATTTCATCAGACATAAAAAGAAAATCTGGTGCTTACCGCTAATTTTATAATTGAAAAACTTTTTTATAAAATTTAAAAAGTATTTTACATATAAATATTTTAATAGTAAGATATTGTTTTTATTAATCTTGTAATGTTTTTCACCCTTTCGCCACATTATTTTTCTTATATTATTACAATATAAAATTTTCTTCTCTCTTGGCTATGACCGATACTTCTTTTTTTTTTCTAAGGCTTTGCATATGTGTTCGCAGGGATGGAAAATTCCTCCCCTACAACACATAAGCCTCCATGAAAATTGGACCCTTAATTTCTTTGGTAACTTCAGAAAGCTACTTAAAGCTCTCTTGTACTGTATATCTTTATAGACATTTGTACTTAACTAATTAATACGTTATTTACGATATTGAACGCAAATATTTTCGTATTTATATTGTAATTAAATTCCATCAAACGTTGTGTAATTTTTTGATTTATGATATAGGATTTTAATTACTTTCATTTTTGTGGTAACCCTTTTGATTCCGATCAAGGCGTTGAATTTCAAAATTGAATTGGTCTTTCCATTGCAAGTCTAAATTTAAATGATTTCTCTGAATGAGCTAACTTTCCCTATGTAACTATTCTGATTCCCTGCACCCTAACAAAGTCGTAATTAAACGCTGATAAAAGATATTATACATGTTTATTTGGACAGGTAATTAAATATAACTCAAATGGTTAATTGTTAGTAAATTTGATTTGATTAACTATTGTGTCTGTTTGGCGCCACTCCTTTATGATCCTGCTGCTATAAGGTACATGTAAAATTTATTTAGTAGGTTAATGTAATTAGTTAATTGTATATTTGACGAACTCGGAATAGCCCTTTACTTGCAAAATTTGGCTCCTATCCTCCAGCAAGTAAACGAGATGATCGTGAGTCAACGAGAAATCCGCACAATCTTTTGACACGGTTCATTGATTGGTGCCTAAGTCACCGCGTCCCAATGAACCTTCCACGTCATCATGCACTGCCTTCAAGTCTTCCCTCGGGTCCCGAAACTTCCAAATTCCTACTCCTCCTTGGACTACAATTTACTTAGGGCGAACCGGTTTCGTCCTATATACAATCATATACTCACGGTTGGTGTGGACTTACGGGTCGTGAATCCTCATTCCACGTTTAAGAGAAAATGCGAGAATGGTCCACAGACCTAAATGCAAGCTGTATGCAGATCCGCATTCTCCAGTAAACAGTACATACGAATAAATATATGTATACATACGTTTTGGGAAAGGTTTATAACTTGCAATACAAGGCTATCTACCTCGCATTCCAAGCTCCGATCTCGCGCCAAAAAACTCTGCGAAGCTCTAAGTTTGGTAACCGAATAAATACGTAATAATAAGGTGATACTAATAAATACTAGTAAAATAAGATCTTATTGATAGTTTGTTTTGGAGAGCTATCGAACTCCAGGCTTTTTGTTTGGTTTTGACGTTTTTATTTAAGAGAATCGTCATCTCTATTTTGTTTGATTAATGATCTTGTTATAGGAGCGACCACTGCCTCCTATTTGATGAACTGTATTTTTTTCTTTCCCCAGGATTCAACATTAGATTTTGTTCATCCTATCCCGTGATTTTTCAACTGTTTCATGTAATTGATTGCCACATAAGAGGGTACACTCCTCTCAACTGTCTCAGGCAACTGATGGGATCTATGCGAGCACTCCATCAATGATACTCAAATGTTTCGTATAATATTTCGATACAAATCTTACTAACCCGTGATTTTTCAATTGTTGTTTGTGAATGATAGGTATTTGTAAGCACGCAGCTTCCAGCTGTTTCAGGTAACTAATGAAACCTATGCGACTATCTAATCAATGATATTTAAATGTTTCATGTAATTATTCGATATAAATCTTGCTAACCCATGATTTTTTCAATTGTAGTTTGTGAATGATAGGTATTTGTGAATAACCCATATCGCTGCACATTGCACAATGACATCCTGATGATTATCCTTATAACCCTGATAAATTATCTAGTTACGGCCAAGGTCGTTTTCAAACTATGCGGTTGACCCAGATCTTCAGTGTCTCTATTTGTAAACAATTAATTTAAACATCTCCTGACACACTAACCCGAATGTGAGATTGTTTATTTAAGAAATATTTCTACCTCTCCCTATAATTCAGTTATGTTACCTTTTATTGTGCATAGTTAATTTCAATATTTTTTATTCCTTTTTTGAAGTTAAACTATTTATTTCATTATCCGAATTTAGTAAATTTACTAGAGGTTAAATGAAGAATTAAATATATATATAAGTACACATATCTCGATTATCAAAATATGTTAAATAAGAGTACATATATTAATAAATAAATATAAAATATATGAATCTACATAGTCTTGAATATTAATAAATACATATTTTCTTTTTCAATAATATAGATATGTCCACGAGTAGGTATTTTAAATCGTTACCATTCGGATGTTTTGATTAATAAATAAAATACATATATATAAATACATTACTCATATATATATTCTTTATATACAATATATTACTTTATTTTATATAAATAAATACATAATATACATATATTAATGTGTAATGCTTTGTTTTGTTGTTTTTTAATAATTTAATTGATATACCATAATCAGCTGTATATCCTCACTCCTAGGTCCTGAAAATTATTTATAAAAAGAAAACTCACCCCCTTCAAGATTTTTCCGGTTGGGATGTACACAACAAATCTTGTCAAAGAAATCCTACCTAATTAACGGTATTTTTCAAATAATTTCAAAATTAATCTTTTCGACTATTTATTCCTATTTAATATTTTATTCTTGCTCGATTCATATAAATTAGCTGATATTTAAAATTCGTGATATAGATGTGCCGAAAAATTATAAATTATTTAGGTCGAACTATTTTTGTTGTTTTCATTCCTTTTTAATTTTTTAAAAAAATTTATAAGAAAATTCATTCCGAATTGCGCAAACTTTTAATTATTTCGATTCTGAATAAATTAAATATCTGTTTAAAACTTTCTTCTAAATTTCACTGTTTTCACCAATATTTTAAAGTTTCTACAATTATTTTTTTTTCGAATTGTTACTTTTAGAACAAAGGTTTGAGCGTTTATTATTGTTTCCTTTTTGTTTTTGTGTTTCTTTTAAACTAAGATGTAAGTATTTATATTTTTAAACAAAATTGATACTAAATTATAATCTATTTTTAAATACCACTTCGCGAACACGTTCACTTTTTTGCACTATTCACTTTTAACACTTTAACACTGTTAAGCACAGAGTTTAAACTGTATTTATTTTCACTGTTTAATTAAATTAAACTGACTTATTAAAATTTCACTGATTTTAGTACTCGTACACTTCACTAAATTCTCTAAGTCCAGGGACTTATTTAAAATTTAACACTTAAAGATTTTTTACTGTTAATCCTACCAAAGAACGTAGTACTGCCACGTAACAACTTTTCAAATCCTCGGCGCGACTGTCTCCTGACTGATGTGTACCATCTTTTATACCCCTCTCAGGTTCCAAACGACGTATCTGAATTTCTCTTGATGCTTAATTCTATCTCCTATCAACTCGTAAACTTGAACATCCCTCTCACTAATATTGATTGTGCATCCATACGATCTTTTGTCGTCCAGCTCTGTGCGTCAGTTGGTTTTTTCTCTCACGTCGCTAGCTCGATAGGGTCCAAACCGGGTAAGTCTGCGTTCATTGCCCAGGCTTCCTTTGTCCCATGGTTCATACAAAATGTAGTTAAAATATCATGATTTTGCGTTCCCTTTTTTTCTCAATTCGCGATAGGTCCGTCCTCAGTAACATATATATAGATCTCAATTTTATGCATCTCGTGCGAAACATGATTAAATCCATGGCGAAATCTTTACTATGCATTTTTGAATTTCGATTTGTCTAAAATCTACTTAATTTTATTGTCACCTATATGAGCTTTTCCATTTTCACCCGTACCTTCTTTCTTTATGTCGCAGATTTGAGTTTTACCTTTTTTCTCTTGAATTTTCTTTATTCAGATGTTTCTCTCCACAAATTTCTTCTTTATTCTTATGTTATTTCTCATAACTCTATAACTAAATATATTCCAAGCCTTATTTATTTATTTCACGGATAACTTAGAATTGTATCGCTTTTCTCCACTTGGATCATTCCTCATCCCCGTTCTCTACCCTTTCTTTTATCTTTTCCTCGCTTTTCCCGATGTGTGTGATCTCCAGGAAAATTTCATACTTCATTTATTATTAATTTGACGGCCGGCATAGTCCAGTGGTAACGCATTGGACTGCCATTCCGAAGGTCGCGGGTTCGAACCCGGCGTGCGCAAATAAATTTTATTTGATTGATTTGTGTTATTTCACAATTAATTATTTAAAATAATATTTGGTATATTTGCGGCACGTTCCAGAGTGGAAGATACTACCAGTATCGCCCTGGTGTAAGACCACCATTCAGAATTGAAACGTTGCTCCAAATGGCTTTAGCCGTGTTTAGTGACTAGATCTGAATAGCCAGGTACTTCCCCACCTTCCTCTTTCCCTTCCCCACTTACCTTCAGCCTCACAACATCCCCCAATTGGGGATGCCATAGTCTCACTGGCTCCAGACGGGAGCAGTTGGGACTCTTGTGAGGTATTCAATAAAAAAAAAAAAAAAAAATTAATATATAGTTTTCCACACTTCCATGGGAGATATACCATATTTGGCTCTGGGATGTCTGTCAATTTTATTGCCTTACTCGATCTCCGCCCCATCTTCTATCTCTTACATACACGATTTCACATATATCATACGTCTGGACACCTGTTTACGTTTCAAATTTATGTACTACGGCCGTAAATTTAATTTAATTTTAGAGCCATTAGTTTTAATCTATTTTGCTTTATCTAAATATCCCATAAGCTCCACGTTAAATTTTATTGGTTTTCTAATCGTTTATTACCTTAACGTAAATAAGAATCATGTTCGAACTTCGATTGTTTATCCTTTAAAATACACATGAGACCGTCAACCTTTTATCTTGTTTCGATCCCTCTGTAATCTTGTGTAACTCTAATATCTATCTACCCTGATAATCATGTAAAATGCCTACGTTTCCTGAATTTAATCTATCGCTATATGTTTAGTTTTATTGCCTTCCTATGGTACCCTATTTTCATGTCCCTAGGACCTTTGTAGCAGCTCAAAATCTCTGTATTTTCCTTCTCTGCACTGTTTCTAAAATGTCTATTTTAATGCGAGATTTTCATTCCCAAATTGATTTTCCAATATGTCCGCTTCATCTTAAATTGATAAAGATTAGTTTCTAATGTTCCTAACACTTTCGTTTTCCTTTATTACGATTTTCTATCGAACTTGACACCCTACTTCTATCATAAATAATTGCACTACAGTTGAAAGTTCTGCCAGTAATTTTCCAGGGTTTTCCCGCCTTCTCTTATACTATTACGTTCATAATTTTTCCATTGCATTTTCGTGTGTGTGTTTTTCAACTTGTAAAATCTTCAAAGCACTCGATTTCAATGGTTCGCTATCACCTAAATGTCTCAGTTATTGTAAACATTCCCAGGATTTGTTCCCTTGAACGTCGATTGTTTACTCTATAGTGCGTTTGCCTCTAATTTCTGTGGGAATGGAAATGTAATTAATTATCTATTTTATCGCCGGGTCCAAAGTTCATTCCTTTGTCTTCCGTAGACACACGCCTTTCTGTTCACTGATTGGTTATTCAAAATTTTATAGCTTTCGTTTAGGTCTAATTGGTTAACAAAATTCAATGTTTATTTTCAGGTCTAGACAGGGGATTCCTTTCTTGTTCCTAGACGATTTTAATGACCTCTGTGTTTATGCTATAGAATCTCGACATAATTCTAACTATTACAGGTGTCTACTGCAAACAACTGAATCAATTTTAAATCAACAGATGTCGCTAGAATGACGGTTTTCATAAATAATTTGCATATTTTTAGCAGCTATGGTTTATCTGTTTTTCACTGTTTATTATCATTGCGAATTCTCTCTCCTCGACCATACCTCCGTTATTACAGTCTTGTGTCGCCTAAAGACTTGAAAAAGTTGTGGGCGATTGTAAATAACATTACCAAAGTCTCTATATTTCTTCGACGAGTTAATTCCTATATACTGAAGAACTTATAAATGCCATTGTGTTAACATTAAACTTGTGTAGTTTCTAGTTGAGCGAATGGTTTGGGTATTGCTAGCGATGAAAGTTACAGTTGCAGAATCCTGTACAGCTGATGTATGTGCCTGCCCTGAGAGATAAATTACCGCACTCTAACTGACTCTGGACCATTCTAGAAAAATATAAAATATGCAAGAAAACAAACGTTTTTGTAAAAAAGTTACTGATGTTAGGCTAACATTCTGAAAGGAAAGTGTATTTTTTACTCGGAAGATTACTTCTCTAAGAAAGGCACTCAATAAGTATCCTTTGTTTTTTTTTTTGAATCGACAACGACAATCGACAACAATCAATTAAAAACCAACCTAACTACTGAGAATCAATGCTTAAAAATTATCATTATTTTGCACAATACCGTCAGGAATCGCGCATTTCTTACCACACTGCCGTAAGCCAACGTGTATACAAGCTTCAATGTTTTGAATGTACAAAATTTATATGATTATACGGACATACGTGCGTATTGTATATAAATGTTAAATATGTATATGCATTGTACATGTTTACAAGCTTTAATGTTTTGAATGTACAATATTTATATGATTATACGTACATACGTGCATATTGAATATCTATGTATCATACGTATCCAGACCTCCAGAATCTTTCAGAGGAATTCATATTTACGTAAAAATTACAAAAACACTCAAACCCCGAAACCGCTCGATACCGTGTCGCCGACACAATTGGAAATCTTCAAATCATAATTACTTAATCAAATTATGTGCTGTATGTGATTAATCAAGACAATTACATAGAAATATAACAGCAGAACCTGAAATGCATCTGAAAATAACCATCCAGCACCTCACTCGGAGCCACCAACCCACGGAATGAACCACTCTAAGGAAGCGACCCAGTATTTACGTGACCCCCCCTCCATACTACACGGAAGGAATTCCATGATGGCCGCCGAGTTTTCAACCAATCACAGCTCAGCATAATCCATTGAAGAGCCACCAATCCACGGAATGAACCACTCTAAGGGAGCGACCCAGTATTTACGTGACCCCCCCTCCATACTACCCGGAAGGAATTCCATGATGGCCGCCGATTTTTCAACCAATCACAGCTCCGCATACTCCATTGAAGCTCTTATCAAACACTGATAACGAAAATTGATGCGACCACCTATGATGACATCAGACTCAATTTACAGGAAAATATCAGAAGATACGACCACAGAATAAATATCAACATCAAGAAATGATTATATACTAACATAATAACTTAAAGAATTGTACCTAAATATGTTTTTTACTCTTTGGGAAATGTTCAAACCAAGGATATTTTGCTTCAACCCCAATATGAAACTTTGTATAATTTATTATAAAATAAATAAACGGGACTGAAGGAGGTGGTTCGGGTAAATTGAACTGACCTGGTAAAAGGTATAATATTAAAATATAACTTTCTTCTAAACAAATTAATTGTAAAGAGGAAAAATACCTAACCAACTCACCCCTCACGAAAGGGGTGAAAACTCCCCCGAGAGGGTTCGATTTGAAAACGTTCTATAAATAGAGAACCGAATTCCATACAAAGTCAGTTCAAAAACTACCCCTGAAGAGAAACTTCTCTCCTGAAGAAACCATCTCCAAAGTCTACAAATCTCAAGAAAATATTTTCAAGTGTTTTTAATTCAGTATTAAATTCAGTTTTTCCAGTCGTAAATTCCTTTCGTCGACTCAGACTTGGGAATCAATCCCTCTCTGATTTTGACATTAAATTCTATCCACCAAGACTGAAACACTAATAAAAGTGTACCCAGCTACCTACGCATTTACAGTATTGTACGGACGGAATATTGTTTCGTACAATCTATGTTGTACATGTATACAAGCTTTAATGTTTTGGATTTACAATATTTATATTAATATAAGTGCATATTGTATATTTATTTCAACTTGGAAAAAGATAATACGCGTATTTCAATTTTAAAGTACGAATAGTGAATACGTAAGTAATAATATTATGACATGGTACTGTTACTGTTTAACTATAACATTAAAATAACAAAAAAATCGCTTAAAAGTATTAAAGTTTGCTTTTTAATGTTGTAATCACAGTTAAATCGCAGACACATAATCCAAAGTTAAGTAAATGTGTAAATGATGCAAATATTGTTGAACCGTGAAAGATCTCGCTACTGCGAAAGATGGATGCCTGGCTGCTGGTACACAGAACAATGAGATACAAATATTCGGCTAACAATACCAAATGTAGTTCGTATTGTTTAATTTCATAATGTTGTTGTCCCATTTATTCCTGGGAAGGGGTAGGAGACGGGATATAAAATGTAATTTCTCAAACACGATGTCGACATGATTAAAACTTAAAATAAGGAAACCTCCGTACTTTAGGTGAGCTTCTTTTATTATGTCGTTGCTTGTAGTATGTTAAATTTTCAAATTATATGTCATATTACCATGGATTAAGTACCTACGTAAATTATTAATCAAATTTTCAATTTGTCCATCTTCCTCTTCCCATTTTATCCTTCATCATTATTTGGTGATTCTATTTATCTAAACAATCTTTATTTTTTTAAATTAACTCAACTCAACTTAACTTAAGAAATAAAAGTTACTTGGCTTACATCTTAAGAATATATTTTTAAATAAAAATAAAATACTTTGTTTAAAAACAACGAATAATTATAAATGTTTTTTTTTTTTTTTTTTTATATATTTACTCCACACAGGAGGCCCTGAAGAAAATAATTTCCCTCAGGGCCTATGTCATCTTTGGGGATGCTGTGTGGAGGGTCTTTTTGTGGAGAGGAAGGAGTGAACATGGGTCTTGAAGAGTCCCATGTTGTAGGAGGGAGGAAACACAGAGGCCGGCAGTTCGTTCCACAGCCGAGCTGTTGAACTTAAGAACGAATCGTAGAAGCGACCCGTTCTCATGTGACAAGTGTCAACTGTGTACAAATGTTGGGCGCGCGTTTGGCGTGTATCCCGACTACGCACCGGCGCCGAAGGGATCAATGACGCTAGTTCCTCAGAGCATCTTCCATTGTAATACCGATAGAACAAGGACAGCATACCTACCCGACGTCTGTGCTCTAAAGATTGCAGTCCGTTTGTTAAGATTGGGGAATCTATCAAACGGACCGCCCGTTTCTGCACAGAGTCAAGGGTTTTTTTCAGGTATTTTGGGGCTCCAGACCAGAGATGGCTGCCAAATTCGACAGTAGGGCGCACTTGCGATTTGTACAGGGTGAGCAGTTGTGTACTATTAAAGTATCTGCGGGCCCTGTACAGTACGCCCAGCTTCTGAGAGGCCAACTTTACTCTGGCTTCGATGGAGCCCCCGTACCTGAGCTGGTCACTTATAGTTACACCAAGCATATCAATGGAAGGCCTGTTCGGAAGATTGCTTCCGTTGAAGGAGACTAGATTATCATTTGGATCCCTTTTAGACGTAATCAGACAGGATTGGGTCTTTGAAACATTAAATTCGACGAGATTATTTTTACCCCAGGAGGAAATACTCTCGAGATAACCGTCCATTCTCTGCTTCAAAGCCCTCCGAGCCGTTGGAGTTTGTGTGCCCTTTGGGGGCTTGTCAAACAGAAAGCTATCATGAACTGTACTGTCATCCGCGTAACAATGAATCGGTGCACATGTCAAAAGGTCATTGATGTGCAACAAAAACAAAGTCGGAGACAGAACCGATCCCTGTGGGACGCCAGCATTTATGGAGTGCGAGGAAGAGGTGAAACCGTCAGCAACCGCCTGAATCGACCTATCCCTTAAAAAGTCAGCAATCCACGTACACAGGGATGCGGGAAGTCCGTAAGAATGCAATTTGTTGACAAGTCCTCGGTGCCAGACCCGGTCAAAGGCCTTGGATATGTCTAGTGCGACCGTTTGGGTCTCACCGTGACGTTCCAGGCACCGCCCCCAAACATGCGTCACATACGCGAGAAGATCACCGCACGAGCGGTTCCGCCGGAATCCGTATTGACGGTCGTTGATAATTTTGTTCTTCTCGAGGTCGGTCTTAATGTTATTAAGACCGACCGGTTTCGCTTCGTAGAAGCATCTTCAGGGTTCAAAATTTAACTAATCAAAATACAATGGGTGTTCTTATAATATATACAAGTCCAATAATAGATGAATAAATAATAGAACGAGTTTTGTGAGTACGTAGCATTTAACGATATTCTTTCTAATTACTTGTAAATTACTTAAAGCCACTGAAAACCAAATTTATTAACCGAAAGGTTAAAGTGGGAGTTCGTTATATTCCTGATGAGTTTTATCAAATTGCGGATCAAAATGGCGCTCCTAGCAATTATTTCCGTTCGTGGAAAATATTCCAAAGCATCGGGTTCCAACATGTCAGCGGGTTTATTTTACAGCTTTAGTTCGTAAATTTATTTCAGCAGCGAAAACCTTCAAAGACAGACAGGTCTTTGACATCAAAGGCACGAAATAAAAATGTCTTATTCCTATGACTGGCATTATTGTATTTTTTATTGTGAAAACGTTACATTTTCGCTGATCGACGTTCAGTGAATAGTTTTTATCCAGCTGATGTATGAAAGCAAGAATCTACCACTCGGAAGATTATATCTGACAGGCTGTGAATGGAGGTTTTGTTGATAAGGCCGACACCTAGTCCTAGTACTGCCATCCACAGAACAGATGATGGATGGGCCAGAAGAGTTTACTTTTCAAAGAAAATTATCCCGGAAATCCTTTGTGCAAATTTTGAATAATTATCAAAAGGTGTGGTGGGCTTTCTAAAATAAAAAGGCGTTTCGATTAAAAGTTTTTATCTTTTTAATATTCAATTTATTAAATTTGACCTTATTCTTCAAGCATCTTTAAAGCTCAGAATTTTATGCAGGTTTTGCTGAATAATACGGATGAGTGAATGCCAAGGCCAAAATAGAGTTATGTTTTTTTTAGCGATGAATAGGTAAATCAAAACTAAGCAAACCTTTAATTATGTACGAATTTACGCATAGCAAAGAATTACTCAGACCTTTTTTTGATCGAGTAGACGCTTAATACCTATAAAAGAAGTAAGTAACCGAAGTTTAAAAAATCTGTGAAAACAAGTTCATTTACATCCTGAAATCCTCAAATGAATACCAGCTGCTGTTGTCGAACTATAAATAAGTAGATTTTTTTTTTATCAGCAGTCAGACTCCGCGCTCCGAAAAAAAGACTCTACAAAGAGAGTTCAAAGCTTAGCAGAGGATTAACAAGGTTGTTTAGCGAAAAATACACTCAGTCACATTGGCGACACTGACATTATGTTTTCTGATTGCTAAAAGCGGCCATAAGTGAATTCACAGTATTTCATTAAATAACACAATCTTGGTCTTATTTGAACTGACCTTACGGCAATACTATTATTTGTTCATGGAATAAAAAGCGGCCGTGGGCTTTTCGACTAACTGCTACAGTGATAAGAGATTAAATTACACTCTGCTGTACCGGTATCGTGGTATCTATATTTATCAAAACGGTATTGAATTCGGTACAATTTATTATATTTACTTCAGACGCTATTATTTCGAGGTGTGAATAAGATTGACATAATCGAATCAATATCTCTGCACTCTATATTTAAAAGAAATATCAGTTGATACTACGTTCCATTCCGCTTAGAATACTTGGTTCTTTTTGAAGTTAGCATTCTAAGCCTTTATAATATGAACGAGCAGCTTAACATAAGCTCGGATAAGCTATAAAGCCTCGGTTTGTAACAAGATATTGAATGAGAACAGTTCCTTTATCCACTGTTTTTAATAGGAGATTTAAATTATTTTCTATCCTCAAATATGCGACATTCAAATAGATTATTTAAAGTAAGTTTTATCAGGATTCGTATAGGCAATTTATTTTATTACGGAAAAAAGTAATTATGTCTACAGCGCTAAAGCTCAAACTGGACATGGCGTTACAATTCAAATAAAATAGATTATCAAATTTCACGACCAAATAGCTCATAATTCCACGAGTAATAATGCTGCTTTATGCAAATACATTTTCTGATAAATACATTGCTGTTTACCTTTAACTGATCTATTTTGTTTTTTTTTTTTTGCAGGAAACAGATACATAGCGACATCTCGAGGTGATCTCCTCATTCGTTCAGTTCAACAAGAAGATACTAGGGTGGGGTTTAGCTGTATCACTCTCAACACTCTGACTGGAGAACGAAAACGGAGCCCTTCCGTGAGGATTAAAATAACTGGTGAGATAAACTTAATCGAAATGTGTAAGTGTAGGTATACAAATTATACACATATTTTACTGTGACAAATTATATGTTAACTCTATTGTTTTCTACAGAAACACCCTCTGGTATGGCTCCCAGGTTACTTGCTCCAGTATCAGAGCTGGTCACAGAGATCGGAAGAGATGTACACATCCTTTGCTCTGCCATGGGACAACCAACACCATTATTTACGTGAGTTAATTTCACTTTTGAAAGTAATCGAATTGCATAGTTTTTTTCCGATCATTACATCTATGTACGAGTATATATTACATAAAATTCGTGTCATCGTGCGCTGTTACGATCACTATTATCCAAATTCATTTATTCTCTTCTTTATTAAAGTTATGGATTAAGTTAATGGTATACTTTTATTTAGCATTGATAAGATATTATAAAATAAACAGTAAATACGTTTACCTCAACGGTTTACCTGTCGATTCGTAGACATTTAATCTACACAATAACGCGAAAGCAAAATTTAATAAAAAAATTGTTTCATATTCCGATGATTTTAAAATTCTGTGAATTTCCTGGATATCTCACAGAAAGCTGGATTAATAATTTTATACGTGCATTCACATAGATTTCTGGTCAACCGCATCTCTGGTTATTATGAATAAGCATTATGCTCATGTTGGGGAGGTATACAAGGCACCGTCGCACAGCGGAAAGAAGAGGAAAATCAGGAATGCCGACTTACCTTATTTTTCTTTCGCTTTTCTTCAATTGCGCTGGTTCATTACAAGTTTAATTTTTACCACCACAAACTTGCGAGTTCTTAATAGTTTTACAGTTTTAACACGGACGAACAAAGCGGCCTCCATAATCAACGCAGCTTAGGTGTTGACAGGATGATTTTTGATTTTAAATTAATTGTTTCACACATTATAATTAGTTTAAGGGAGGTAGGTGGACAAAAAATGATTTAGTAACTGTATAACTGTGCAAAATACCCTGCTTTAGCTATGGCCAGATCTGAATAGCCAGGTACTTTCCAATCTACCTCTTCCCTCTTCTTCACCTCCCCACTATTATCCGCCACACATCATACCAAAATTAGCGATGGCGTTGCCTCACTGGCTCCGGTTAGCCGGGACCAGTTGGGATTTTTATGCGGTATTTAGATTTAAAAAAATTGAGAGTCAACATTGATAATTCATAGTTTACCGTTTGGTAGGAAAGTGTTGTAACTCCTCGGGATAAATTGTTCGGCTTTACGAACAAACATATGTTACCCGTCGAGTCAATTGTTAATAAATTATTTTTGCAAGAAACACAAAAAAGCAAGGTGACCATATTTTTTATAATACGTTCGTCCAAACAAATGCTTGCATAAAAAAATATTGTATGCTACATTGTGTTTATTTCTAACAATAAAATTAGTGAGATTATTTCATCACCTTACAAAAGTCGATATTTCAGGATAAGTCAGAATTATTCCATTTATTTGAATTTTATTGCGAAGCTGAAATACACACATTTTGTGTTTAAACTTTATTTGTAGCATTTTTGAAAATGGTGGCAGTACATACATTGAAGTGAATCGTGAACTTCTAGACAATCTAATTAAATAATAATTCTAATAAAAAAATCCAAAACAATAATTATTGTTTGAAATATTAGTATTAATTGAATTATTTGGAGGTGAAAATCAGCCGACGTAGCACAGTGGTTCCGTGCACCTGACCGGCAAGCAGAAGGTGCGGGTTCAATTCCCGTTGGCGGCATTTATTTTTCCATTCATATTTGTGTTTCAGGCTAATAATTATTGCTTATAATAATTTGTTATCTCTCATGTTCTGCATAAAAACCTTATCTTGTAAACATAAGTTTACCTTTAGTAAAATATAATTAATATGGTGATATTATTTGGTTCTGTCAACATTTCGGGGTGGAATAACCCGTGGTAAACATTTTCAATGCTGTAATTTATTAAAAGCGGAGTAAGACTAACTTTATAAATCTAGTTTTGACGTGTTTTTTACATTAAACCACCCATACGGAAGGCCTTGAGAAAAATAATATCCCTCAGGGCCTCTGGCATCTTTGAGGATGCTGAGTTGAGGGTTTTTTTGAGGGAAGGAAGGGGAGGATGTTCTTGGAAGAAAAAAGGTATGAGGAGTGGTTAGGAATCTAAGGATCAGTGTATCCACGAGTGAGGATGCAGTTCAAGGCGACCGATGGTTTGAGAGATTAGTTGGAGAGGTCAAAATATAGATTATGCTGACGCAAATTGTTGAAAACGGAACTTCAGTGAAATGCCTAAACAATACTATGTAAATATTGTATAAGCGGTAAATATTGTATAAGCGGTAAATATACCCGTAATATAAATTTTATCCTGTTTTATAGCTTGGGGGTTGTGTGGAAGCGAATAAGTCGATAAGTAAACCTTCGAAAACAGTTAATCTAATGTATTTCCTAGGTAATCATAAATAATTTATGAAGTATATTAAATATTCTTTGTCGCACCTCAACCAAAACACTGTTTTCTCATTTTATTCATAAGTCTATTAATAAAATTGTTTAGATGGAATTAAGAGATGTATTGAAAACAAGATACTTCACACATATTGATAAACAGCGAAAGAAGCGCTTCTTTTGTTGCTTTAGGGACTTACATTTTGATGAATTTGCCCAGGTATTCAATAAAGTTACTATAATTCACTTTTTAAGGGCAGATATATTTTTTTCGTTGGTTACTTCTGAAAAAATTCCTGTTATTTCACCACCAGAGTTTCGAATGATATAACAATAATATATTCGGAAGAATATTAAAATCGTGTTTAATAACAGAGAGAGCCCAGAGTTGTGTATGTATTTTTGTTTCTGAATACCGCATAAGAGCCCCAACTACCTCCAACTGTCTGAAACAAGCGAAACTATGGCATCCCGATGATTGGGGTAGGATATGAGACTTTAAGGAATAGGAAAGTGAAGGATATGGGAAGAGGAAGTTAAAAAATACCTGGCAATTAAAATCTCGTCACTAAACGAGGATAAAGCCATTTCAAGCGAAGTAACTTAACCTTGGAGGTGGTCGATATGAGTGTAATACCCATGCACTTGGTGATGTCTTTACCCACAGCAAACAATCTTACAGAACTTTCATGGAGAGTGAATAGAATAGAACGAGTGATCGTTTTAGTGGAAATTTAACCAAAAATTCTAACTTAACGCGTTTATTTAATATATTTTGGCTAGGTACCGAAAAGTATGCGTAGTGAAAAGTATGTGTTTTTTTTGCGTTCAAAAGTATGTTTGGAAACACAAAGTTAATAATTAATAAAGAAGGAAAGCAATATTTATTACTTTTACAGAACTACAAACTTCATTTCTTAATAATGTTTCTTGTTGTTACCCACTTATCGTTATTACGCTTTCGTGCGTAGGTTCTGTTCTAAGATAATTATTATTCTCGAAATCATTAAATTTCGGGTCAGATTAATTAATTGATGATCTCTCCATTATTTAGTTCTTCCATTGAACATTTCAACGCAAGGGGAACCAATTATTTTAGATAAGCAAGTTCACTTATATTATTCGAAATTATCAAACTTAGTTTTAAGTAACTGGTTATATTACCTTAAGGATAGTTTAACTACTCTAAAACAATAAATTTTGTTAAAGGTATCCATTGAATAAGTTAGTATTAATAATAAGAAATTGTTCCATTTGAAAATATAAGCTGACGTATACCCGGCGTTGCTCGACTTTTCTCTACTTTCTATAAATATACCTTTTAGAAGAAATTTTCAAAATGATAGTCAAAACCTTATCGAAATCCGTTGCTTATTTTAGAAGAACTAAGCGCACAAACAGACAGACATGTTGCATTTTTGAACGTACAGCATTTCATGTGTTTTATTACAAATATTGTTCAAAAAACTTTTTCCAAGGTTGCGAACAAATTCCTTATGTAAACATTATTTTGACATGCGTTAATGGAATTGAAGTTTTTATTTTAATTCAATTTGTTTGCGTTTTAACTACGTTAGCGACTTTAGTATCAAATTAAAGATTTTTTGATTTTAAGTTCCCATAAATGCAACATGTCTCATGTTGCATCACATAAACTAATATCTCATTATGTCACATCACTATTTATGATGAAATTAAAATTCCTTTTAAAATCATTAAATAAGATTTTAAAAGGAGACCAGGCTCGACCAGCTTCGACATAATATTAGATATAATCTTTCCTTCCAAATGGGATCACTTATTTGTCCATGGAAACTTAATCACTTGGCTCCTATATTTAAAACAGGTGATGAAAATAGCGTTTTGAATTGTATACGAATTTGAGTATTGTCTAACAATAAGATTGTTGTTATTTATTTATTAATGTTACACGACGAGGTGCATCGCCTTAAAGAGAACAAACAATTTAATTTTTCATTACGTTAAAACAAGTTGCTTTCTGATTTCCTAGATCTGACAGCAAAATTCAATGCAAAATCTGCTTTCTTGTAAGAATGAAAATCATTGAGTTTTTTTATTATCACCGACAGTTGATGAAACACCATTGTAATTTTAAAACTTTTGAACAACGAAGGTAAAATACAAAATGAGTTACAAGATGATTGTTACGCTACGGCCATAGTTTTGGCGTTTTTGGGTGAATAAATAAATACGGATTTTACATTTGTATGATTATTGGTTTTATTCGATTTTATTGTAATATTTTAATTCTATCTATATTATTCCATTGTGTTTTACGTCATTAAATACTAGTTTTATTATTATAACCTCATTGTAATGTAAGTGCACCTCCCCTAACTACGAGATATAGAGTACAAACTATGGCGAATTAGGCAAATATAAAAAAATGAAATGTACAACAACCTACATATCTTATTATATGTATTAAATAAATAAAAAATACAAGTTTTTTAGTGTACCGATTGCTCCCAACCGCCTGGAGTCTGTAGTATCCCCAATTGGGATATGTTTTGAGGTTTAATGTTGTGGGGAGTAGTGTTTTTGCTTAATGATTTAAATTTAATAAGCTTTAATTTGTAAGGTATTGGACACACGTTGTTCATTTGATATATATGGTTTCTGGGGCGGCGGTACCCATGCCCGCCTCCCAAAATGAGACGAGCTATATTCTTATTTTAAAAATAATTCTTTGTTTTCAGGTGGTACCGCGAATCTGGGGTGCAACTCTACCCCGTGATTGCAAGTTTACATGTGACGGTCTCGCATGACGTGCTGTACGTACGGCGTGCCACGGCCGAGGACGGCGGCGCATGGGTGTGCGTTGCGCGAAACCAGTTCGGCGAGCAGCGCCTGCGCACGACGCTGGTGGTGACTTCACCGCTGATGGTGCACATGCAACCGCAGACCATGGTGAGTGACACAACCTCAAAGCATTGTAGGTATATCATCATTTTGGTTATCGGAGAAGCTTGACCTCTCCTAACCAGAGAGAACAACTTATTATGATATTAAACTATATAAGATGTCTCAACTCATTCTAACTGAAATTTATCTAGTTATTTAACTAGTGTTAATGGAACTCAAGCATGATTTTCAAAATGCAGCTAGTTTTTGACCCGGTTAACACGTGCAATATCACAATTCTTCCTTTACAAAAATGTTTAATCGACAAAACGTTTTTTTTATTAGATATAAAGCAACTAACCACATATACCACCGGTTCCACGGTAAGTAATAAAATAATGGCTAACATTTAGAAGCACATATTTTTCAACTCTTAAACTTTTGACTGGGATTTGATTTTACCGTTTGTCACGAAGGTATTGGACTGCATTTCCCTACAACAGCTGTATTTTTCCAAACCATCATAGATTATCTACAGGTATTTCCTTTGACCTCTCCAGTCTGACCAAAGAGTACGGAATAGTTCCATCAGCCTGACCCTCTCGACCTGTGACACATCGGTCGCCATGCATGGCATTAATACGTTCGTCACTCGTGGAGACACTGATCCCCATATTCCTACAAACCTCTCTCAACTTTTTTCTTCAAGAACTTCCCGTCCCTTTTCTTAAAAACACCCTCCACATAGTATCCCCAAAAATGGCATAGGCCCTAAGGGAAAATATTTCCAGGGTCAGTTATCCTCGGGGTCTCCTGTATAGAGAATATATAAAAAAGGGATCTAATCTTGATTGTATAAATTGATCTACGTTTACAACGTCCTTTGCTCATCGTGAACTGAAAGCCTTGCAATTCTTCAAAATGTTTTTTTTTAAACTAGTAAATTCAATTCCCTATTGATTTGTTTGGCCTGCATTCAATTTTTTTAACGTCCTAATCAGCCTTCACATCTCTCCCGAACATTTTTCCTGATTGTGCAAACTCGTCCACTACCTTCTGATATTCGTCGGATATTACACAGAGATTTGAAATTCTCTCTTTCAGATAAAGCAACTTTTAACTAATTAAATTCATAATTAAATCAGTATTGGTAGAAGCGCAACTCTTCCTAGAAAAGAGAGCTTAATTTTTTAATATAAACAACAAAAAATTACGATTATTTTCCCAGATTCCAAGTGAACTGGATTTCTATTAGGAAATTTTATTAAATAAATTCTCTGGGTTTTTTTCTCATCGGGTTGACTAAACATCTTTTTTAATAACGTTTTATTAAAAAACTCTTGTAATTAAATCACTGTGCATACAACTTTTGTTCATCTTATTATTTTATTATATTAGTATGAACAATATCTCAAGGAAAAAACTATTTTGCTACCTCTTATTTAGATCATATTTTCCAATTTTCCTATAGAATACCAACAATAATTATTTAAAATTCATCATATTTCTATCATGCAGGGTATATAGAGTAAAAATAAAGTATAAAAAAAACATTTTTTAATCTCAGGGACAATGTCTTAACTTGGTATCAAAATAAAAAAATATCGAGAATATATTTGAATTAAAATTAGGCATTTGTTACTCAATCACCAATAGAAGTAATAACAATTTATAAATTTGAAATCGCTGTTTTGAAAGGATGTTGTTTTTACTTGTACTCTTTACGCTTCGCTTGAGAGAATTATTTTTAAATTATAAATGTTTAAAAACAAGCGAAAAATCACTACTATTCTGTATTGATTGTATTTTAATACGACAATAATATTTTTTGCTCATTCTTTCCCCAGTAAATAAATATCATCAGCAAATAACACCATTCCATTATTTGCAATCAAAAATTTCATAGATAGTTTGCAAAAACTGCATTCATCAATAATCGATTTGCATTGATATTATTAAGTTTATCAATCCATAATTTCAATAAAACCCTTCAAGAATTGATGTTTAAAACAAAACGACAACAAAAAAATCCAACCGTCCTATAACTCATTTATTTAATAATTCAAATTGTGTTATTAAAATTATATCTGAAATTGATAAACACACGAAGAAACCAATTACAAAATTGGTAAAGTTAAAAAAGTAATTATTCCCTTCCAATTTTCAAACATTTTTGGGGTGTTTATATCTTAGTACAAGTAATGAGAAAAATAAATTTGTAAAAATTAAGAGTTCGTTATCATAAAATAACTCTCTGTTCACTTCCAAAAATAGAAAATAATATTGTAGAGCAAGGCAAGCTACTTAAGCTATGGAAAAGCTGGTTCAAACTAGACTTATCATATTGGTTCTACCCTTAATGGATTAGGATTATCAACTGCTCAAAAATGGCTATTATTGATTTCAAACAAAGTTATATTTCTATCGTATCCGGGTCTGTGAGACCTGGACTTTAAGTCCGAGACTGCGTTTTGAAATGGAAAATCTCATTTACTAAAGTAGTTAATTATAAATTTTCCATTAATTAAAGTTGCTACAAACCTTGATAACTGCCGGAAGAGCAATAACTTTTTAGCGCTTCGAAGAAAGCGAGGAAATTTCTTTGTAATTACAGGGTTGGATTCGAGAATATATTTTTATCCACCAAACGTATTTTTTGAATACTATACATTTGATAGTCGTAATGCTGGAAATGTGATATTTTCAGTTCTTCATTTGAATTTAGAAAATATCATGAGTTTATTGTTATTAAGTTTAATTTGTAGAACTCCATTTTATTTTTTATATATTCAATAATATTGTTATTGGGTTTATAAAAACAGTTTATTTTTAAACAAGTTCTGCTGTGTAATTATTATTACGCGTGACAGCTGTTTCGCCTTCTGAAGGCATTATCAAACTGTGGGTAGCCCACTTACAGACGATACATTTATATTATTTCTAGGTAGGTATTTTAATTTCAATTACTGATTTCTTAATTGATTTCTGAGTAAAATATTAGAAATTATTAATGGTTTTTACCCCAGTAAAGTTTCCCCAATTAATGTAAAGTTTAAATTTGACTGAATGTCTTTATGTTAGTTATTCCCAAACGATGACTCATAGGGTTATTTTAATAGCATAATTAAGTACTTCATAGTGCACTCATATTCGCACTAGGTTTGAAGATATCTAGTAGGGGTGAACGAATTATATTTGTTTGTTCGTTAATTAGAATAGCTTTCGGATTATTAGAGTTTTTGTTAATTTCTAACTGCTCTAAAAGATTCAGTTTACGGCCTTTATTTTGTACGTGTAACGGAGTTGGTTTATTATTATCATTAAGTGAGTGATTTTCATCTAGGAGATGTTTGGCAAATTGAGATTGCATTTTATTATTATTTTTAAAAGATCTTATATGTTCTTTGAACCTAGTGTTAAAGGACCGGCCCGTTTGTCCAACATAAACAGCGTTGCATTCGTCACACTAGAGTTTATAAATGCCACTATTTTGTAATTTGAGTACCTTACTTTTTGAGTTTTTAAGAGATGATCCCAAGTTGTTATTTGTGCGGAAGGCAATATCTAAGCCACACTTTTTGAGGACTTTGGCAATTTTATTAGATGTCTGTCCGATGAATTCTAAGCACCCGAATTTATTATTCGTCTTATTATTAGTCGCTGGGTAAATTAGTTTAAGGTTATTTTTGTGTTTGTTATTATTTGTTTGTTTGTTATTATGTTTATTTGTTTGTTATTATGTAGAAGGCGAAACAGCTGTCACGCGTAATCATAATTACACAGCAGAACTTGTTTAAAAATAAACTGTTTTTATAAACCCAACTACAATATTATTGAATATATAAACAAACAAAAAAATAATAATAAAAAAATACCATGAGCACAACCAAATGACATAAACTTTCAAAGTGTAGGTACCTACAATGCGGGTAGACATTTTAATCTGCCATTGGAAATAAATTTAACCAGCGTGTTACGCTTCAATTTTTTTTGGTATAATTTTATTTTGTAAAACTCATCTTCCTGGTCTCATTTTTAATTATCACACGTAAATTGAAATTAATTTTTTCAAAAAAGTTGTTACGATGTACCCTTTTTATTGATTTATAGTACAGACCTTTTCACTGAGCATAACCAAGGTTGTCAAGGTAATATTTCGGTTACACGCAGCGAACATTTAACCGAAACCATCTACCAGTTAAGCTTCCTACCCACCACACAATTCATGTACAAAGTTTTCTGGGAAATAAATGAGAGTTCTGTTTTAGTGTTTTTGATATTGACTTTGTTGAATTTAAAAATTAAATTATAATAATCACTTCTAAGTTCGGCCCTGAAGTTCACACAGGTGGCGTTCGGAGCCGCTAGTCGTTTATAGTAATTGTTCTCTTATTACAACTATTTATAAGTACGTTTATCCCATAAACACTATTCGCAGTCTTTTATTTGAAAATCAATAACAGGAACGCGAAGAAAACTTTACACCACCTCTAATACATATATTAATATTCAGTTTCTTTGTTTTTTTTTGCTCGCCGAAAATTAGGCGAAAATCGACCACTTGACCCCTCAAGTCGTTTACACTCAAGGTTCGTTTTGGCGTGAAAGTAGCGAAAAAGTTGCCTTTCATTTGTTTCGGTCTTCAAGCGAAAGTCGACCGAGACGCCTCTCTAGCGGCAGAGAATTCGAGTTCAATTTTGGGTGGCAAAACTGAAAACACGAGTCAGTAAGATTTTGTTTGAAAATCTTTACCAAAATATTCGTTCGTGGTAATTTGTCGACAAAAAATTGAGTAGCATCTGGCGGCGGAAACTGGAAACGCTCGCGGCGCGCCATGCGAAAGTGCAGAGTACTCTCTCCGGCCGCCGGGAACGCCCAACACGCGAGAAAATGATTTAATCGGGAGAGCTTCCCGGCGAAAAAATAAAGTCACGTGATCTAGCAAAAACCACGTGGTATACTTTTTTTATAAAATTGACACGGTCAACCTAATGATTGTATTCTGTCAAAAAGGCGCAGTCTACGGTTAAAATTATCGAAAAAATTCATCCTCCGAAGGTTTAGGAACGTTAATCGGCCGTTCTACAAATGGCGTTCGGTTCAAAATATCTCGCAGTAACCGGCTAAAGTTTTGACATTTGCTATTTTAACAAAAAATGAGAACAGTCGAGCTTTTGGTCATTCAGAAATCAGCCAATCATAGACAAGCACCGAAGAGATGTTTTATTGCATAGTGATGTTACTTCAAAGAAACGATAAAATCTGTGTAGGTACTTACTTTGGTGGCTTATCTTTTGAAAATCGATAATGCTTTTGAACGAAATAAAATGTATTAATTATTAACGAAATAAAGTTGGGGAAAATAATTTAGCACGGGTACCGTCGCCCCGTAGTGAAAAACTACATCAATAGCGTCCCCCAATTTTATAATTTCTACCAGGAGCGCAGAAATTATATAGGGTGAAGCGGTGTTAATTGTTTTGTAAAATAAACATTTTTTAATCAAAAATTTTTCCAGTTTGAGTGTTTGTAATAAATTTGAGAGGCGGGCGTGGGTACCGTCGCCCCGGGAGCCATTCATATTTTAAGTTTTTATCTCTTTATTTTTTAACGAGTAGGTACCTAATTGCGTTATGTAAATATTTTTTCGGTATTTTTTTAATAGTAGGTGCAGGTACCTACACAGATGGTACCGGGTAGACGTCCTAGGTAGGCAGGTACTGACAGCGTGTTTTAGCCCGTTTTCTAGGTTAGGTCGGTAGTGTTGTTTTATAACGTATGGATTTAAAATTTAAAAAAAACCGATCAATAATTTGGCACGGGTACCGTCGCCCCGTGGTGAAAAACAACATCAATAGCGTCACGCAAATTGATAAATTGTACCAAGTACTAGAAGTAGTGGTAGTGGTAGGGGTAGGGGTAGGGGTAGGGGTAGGGGTAGTGGTAGTGGTAGTGGTAGTGGTAGGAGTAGGGGTAGTAGTAGTGGTAGGGGTAGGGGTAGGGGTAGGGGTAGGGGTAGGGGTAGGGGTAGTGGTAGGGGTAGGGGTAGGGGTAGTGGTAGTGGTAGTGGTAGTGGTAGGGGTAGGGGTAGGGGTAGGGGTAGTGGTAGTATTAGTGGTATGGGTAGGGGTAGGGGTAGGGGTAGTGGTAGGGGTAGGGGTAGGGGTAGGGGTAGGGGTAGGGGTAGTGGTAGGGGTAGGGGTAGGGGTAAGGGTAGGGGTAGGGGTAGGGGTAGGGGTAGGGGTAGGGGTAGGGGTAGGGGTAGGGGTAGGGGTAGGGGTAGTGGTAGGGGTAGGGGTAGGGGTAGGGGAAGGGGTAGTGGTAGTGGTAGTGGTAGGGGTAGGGGTAGGGGTAGGGGTAGTGGTAGGGGTAGGGGTAGGGGAAGGGGTAGGGGTAGTGGTAGGGGTAGGGGTAGGGGTAGGGGAAGGGGTAGTGGTAGTGGTAGATTTTAAATTTAAAAATAAAAAATTTCCAATAAGAGTTTTTACATTTTGCGTTTGTTTATAGAGCAATGTTTTTTTTCCAAAATAAAACTCGCTGGGACTTTTGAAGAATGTCGGTGACAAAAACCGTACATGCGATATGGGTATCAAATTACGCGTCTCGATCTACAAAATCCGAATGGCTCGGTGAAAAAATGATCAGAAAGCTCCTTGGAACTTTTTTTCTCAAAATATCCATTTCTTTCTATCCATACATATATTTTAATATATTTGTGGTCACACACTCATAGTTTCATTTATATGCCAAAATAGAAATTACATTTTTAAAAGTTTTTAAATTTTGCGTGTTAATTGAGCAATTCTTTTTCCAAAATAACAACTTTTGAAGAATGTCGGTGACAAAAACGGTACATACGATATGGGTATCAAATTACGCGTCTCGACCTACACAACCCGAACGGCTCGGTGAAAAAATGATCAGTAAGCTCCTTGGCTCTTTTTTTTCTCAAAATATACATTTCTTTTTTAAACTATTTGTAGTCCCACACCCTCGCCTCATCTACATTCAAATACTACACCACGCAATTAATTTTTACCCATTAGTTGCCTGCAACGGGCAAAAAGCTAGTACATATATTAATACTCAGTTTCTTTGTTTCTATTTGGTCGCTTAAAATTAGGCGAAAATCGACCTCTCTCCCCCTCAAGTTCAAACAACTCGAGGTTCGTTTTAGCGTGAAAGTAGCGAAAAAGTTGCCTCTCATTTGTTTCGGTCTTCAAGCGAAAGTCGACCGAGACGCCTCTCTAGCGGCAGAGAATTCGAGTTCAATTTTGGGTGGCAAAACTGAAAACACGAGTCAGTAAGATTTTGTATGAAAATCTTTACCAAAATATTCGTTCCCGGTAATTTGTCGACAAAAATTTGAGTAGCATCTGGCGGCGGAAACTGGAAACGCTCGCGGCGCGCCATGCGAAAGTGCAGAGTACTCTCTCCGGCCGCCGGGAACGCCCAACACGCGAGAAAATGATTTAATCGGGAGAGCTTCCCGGCGAAAAAATAAAGTCACGTGATCTAGCAAAAACCACGTGGTATGTTTTTTTATAAAATTTCCACCGTCAACTTGATGATTGTATTCTGTCAAAAAGGCGCAGTCTACGGTTAAAATTATCGAAAAAATTCATCCTCCGAAGGTTTAGGAACGTCAATCGGCCGTTCCACAGATGGCGTTCGGTTCAAAATGTCTCGCAGTAACCGGCGAAAGTTTTGACATTTGCCATTTGAACCGAAAATGCCAACGATCGGGCTTTTGGTTAATCAGAGATAACAGCAGATCATAGACTAGCAGCGAAATGTTGTGAATTCAAATAAACAATAAAATCTGTGTAGGTACTTACTTTGGCAGTATATTTTTTGTTAAATCGATAGTGCTTTTGAACGAAATAAAATAAATGGTAAGTTTTTAGATTCTCACGGCCAAAAGCATTTTTGTTATTTATTTTTGGGGTGTTATGCCGTGTTGCGCTAACTCCTTCTTTAGCCGACGTTTCGGACAGCGTTGCAGTGTCCATCATCAGGGCAGATCAAGTAGATCCGAAACGTCGGCTAAAGAAGGAGTTAGCGCAACACGGCATAACACCCCAAAAAAAAACAACAAAAAAAAAAAAAAAAATAAAGTTTGGTAAAAATAATTTGACACGGATACCGTCGCCCCGTAGTGAAAAACTACATCGATAGCGTCACGAAAATTTATAAATTGTACCAAGTAGTAGTAGTAGTAGTAGGGTAGTGGTAGTGGTATGGTAGTGGTAGTGGTAGTGGTATGGTAGTGGTAGTGGTAGTGGTAGTGGTATGGTAGTGGTATGGTAGTGGTAGTGGTAGTGGTAGTGGTAGTGGTATGGTAGTGGTAGTGGTATGGAAGTGGTAGTGGTAGTGGTAGTGGTAGTGGTAGTGGTAGTGGTAGTGGTAGTGGTAGTGGTAGTGGTAGTGGTAGTGGTAGTGGTAGTGGTATGGTAGTGGTAGTGGTAATGGTAGTGGTATGGTAGTGGTAGTGGTATGGTAGTGGTAGTGGTAGTGGTAGTGGTAGTGGTAGTGGTAGTGGTAGTGGTAGTGGTAGTGGTAGTGGTATGGTAGTGGTAGTGGTAGTGGTATGGTAGTGGTAGTGGTAGTGGTAGTGGTAGTGGTAGTGGTAGTGGTAGTGGTAGTGGTAGTGGTATGGTAGTGGTAGTGGTATGGTAGTGGTAGTGGTAGTGGTAGTGGTAGTGGTAGTGGTATGGTAGTGGTAGTGGTATGGTAGTGGTAGTGGTAGTGGTGTGGTAGTGGTTTGGTAGTGGTAGTGGTTGTGGTAGTGGTAGTGGTACGGGTAGTGGTACGGGTAGTGGTAGTGGTAGTGGTAGTGGTAGTGGTAGTGGTAGTGGTAGTGGTATGGTAGTGGTAGTGGTAGTGGTAGTGGTATGGTAGTGGTAGTGGTAGTAGTAGTAGCAATATTTTTTTCCAAAATAAAACTCGCTGGGACTTTTGACGAGTGTCGGTGACAAAAACCGTACATACGATATGGGTATCAAATTACGCGTCTCGACTTACAAAATCCGAATGGCTCAGTGAAAAAATTATCAGAAAGCTCCTTGGCACTTTTTTTTCTCAAAATATCCATTTCTTTCTATCCATACATATATTTTAATATATTTGTGGTCACACACTCATAGTTTCATTTATATGCCAAAATACATATTACATTTTTAAAAGTTTTTAAATTTTGCGTGTTAATTGAGCAATTTTTTTTCCAAAATAACAACTTTTGAAGAATGTTGGTGACAAAAACAGTACATACGATATGGGTATCAAATTACGCGTCTCGACCTACACAACCCGAACGGCTCGGTGAAAAAATGATCAGTAAGCTCCTTGGCTCTTTTTTTTCTCAAAATATTTTTTTTTTTTTTAAATTGTAGTCCCACACCCTCGCCTCATCTACATTCAAATACTACACCACGCAATTAATTTTTACCCATTAGTTGCCTGCAACGGGCAAAAAGCTAGTAATTAATGAAAGCGCAGCTAGCTACTTAACCATCCATCCTAGTTTTATTACGAAAACAATAATTATTATAAACCTGAACCAATATTTGTTTAAGCTCATAATAAACGTTCATAGGTTAAAAAATGCACAAAAATGTGTCTGTTTTATACACCACTATGCAATTTCATAAGTCTGATATCTACAAGTAGTACCTACGTAGGTTTTTCATATTAAGCCCCCGCATACCCAATCTCTACCAATTTATAACATTTCTCTTTAACTTTTTAAAATTTTAAGTTCCAAAAAAAAGTTATTTTTGAAGATAATATATGTACATTTGTTATGCCGCAACGTTAATTATATGAAATTCCCTTAATAGAAAACAATCGCAAAGTAAACTCCGAAAATAATTAAAAACACACAAAAACACATGTTCCGTTATAATTATGACGCGTTCTTTGATTTTCATTAGCAGGTTCTGTCAATGCAGCCAAAATGAATTAGATCTCAGTGATTTACACTATTTTTGAGTTGAATTCAACTAAAAATATATACCAGTGCAACAGAACCCTGAGCAGGCGAATGCAATTTTGCTGAATCAATACAATCATTACACGCCCTGAATTAAAACAAAGAGATACTATCCCAGCTATAATGTATGCAGATTGTAGGCTACATTATAGGCATGGATCACCTGTATCGGTGATTCCTGTAATTAATTACCATTACTATGGTATCTTGTTACTGATTTGCTAGCGACCATATTAAATGTTTTCAAATAATGCTTTCCGGGAATGTAATTACCTGTATTCATATTGGGGATTACATAATATTATCTTAAATATATTTGTAACATAATTAAGTATTCATAACAAAAAAGGAATTTCGTGCAAAGGGTCATCTTCTCTGCGGCGTCCATTTTTTTCAAGCAACTGTTTCGACTATCTTGCGAATCCTTTACTGAACTTCAGTCAAACGGAAATGTACCTTCGTATCTTGGGAACTTGCCCACTTTCTTCAAGAGTTTTCATCAAGAACTTTTCTCAGCCACAAAAAAACCTTCACATCACAACCCTTCAATTTTTGTTAATAAATATGGGTTTTAAAACAATTATTGATCTAGGTAGAATGTGTTGGACATATCACATGTTTAATTTTTTTATACTGTTAATATATTCCGTTCCCCTCGTATGTCTCTTCAGCTGCTAACCTTAATATTGCTGTCCATGTATCTTAAGCAATTACTGTAGGTACCTACCAATGACACAAAATCAATTTTGTTCGTTAAACTTGTTTTCAACATTTTAAATGCTACCATGAAATTGTTACAGTTACGTTATTCGCCACTTCCTATATAAGTTCAACGCCCTGGTACGAGCTCTTATCATGAAAATAATTTCTGGATTAGAGATCGTCAGACCATTTTTCCTCTTACCATTATCTGGATTTCTGAATTGCGGTTCTCTTTTCGAGCACCCAAGAAATGGTATTTATCTACATAGTGAGTGACTTGTTTGGGGGGAATTTCTACTCTCACGCTTGTGCCGCTGATGATTCTAATGCTGATAAGCATTTGGTTGGTTTTAGAATTCATTTTATAGATAAATGATAAGTATTTCTCAATTGAAAAGATTTCGGAGTTATGCATTTTTGTTAGCTGAAATGATGATATCGGTTTCAACTCGATAACAACAATAACACCTACTAACTTTTTACAGTTGATAAGAATTGGTCTCTGTAATTACTGTGATTATCAATAAAAATAAGAATCCTAATCTAAAACTCTACTCAATCCATACAGTTTTTCTCAAACTACAAACTTGACGCTGATAAACATCAATTACCGAATAAAAGTGCAATAAATCGTTTTTACCATTCTGTGCAAAATAATAATAAAGTGAGAAAATAGTGTTGTCACTGCGGAGATCTCTCATTATTAAATCTCCACCCATACTGTTATTAGCTGAGTGTTTGAAATTAAACCAATCACGTTGACCATTATTATTTCTCAATAAACAAGTGATATTCTAATTTAAACAACAAAATGAAAAATAATACGAGGGCAAACAAACAAAGTACTGACGATAATCCTATGAATTTAAATGAAATCCTTAACAAGCTCTCAAAAACCCTCGATGACAGACTTAAGGAAATTAAAAAAAAACATTTTTATAAGCTAGACGCAAGATTGAAGAACTTTCCAGATCAATTATAACCTATTATAAAATCAGTGGAATTTTCATCATCACAAATTGAAACCAAAAATCATCAAAATGTTAGCTTTGAACAGTAAAACCGCTAAAATTGATTCTCTGGAATGCGAAATTATTCATTTGAAGAAGTTATAAAGGGCGTAATATGAAAATGAATCAACGAGAACAATACGATAGACAATGAAATGTTGAAATTTACGGAGTTCCGATGTCAAGAAGTCAAGATATCCTAAAGTAAACCTTCAGGATATTGTAATGAATATATCCCAGAAAGTTGAGTACCAACTACAAAAGGGGGACATTGACTTCTTTCATAGAGTTCGACCATGGCCAATAGCAGCTTCTAAAATCACATCCACACCCACATCTACATCAAATATAATCATACTCTCTTCGCCACCGGACCTTGACTTCAGCAGATATCGTCCTTCCAGGAGTAGCAAGCCGTATATTCCTCAATGATCATCTCACGCCTTCTAACTAGTTACTTATGAAGAAAGCGAACTTAAAACTGAAAAAGAACAGAAATAGAACTTAAAACTGATAAAATTATAAATACCTGTGGACAAAAAACTGTTGTATATTTATGTGAAAAAATGACTGTTCTCCTGTTGTACGAATTTCCTCTGAGACAGATATAAACAAAATAGCATGACTCCTTCAAATACTCCAATTATTTAATACACTATTTAATCTTAATTTGTTCTTTTCATTTATTTTCGTATTTATTATTTTTAAGTAGCATATACAAATTAAAACTATCCCAGATCTTATAACTTCAAGTAAACAAATGACTTTTAATCAAGTTATGCCATATCATACGTCTCGTAAGATGTCAAATTTACATCGCACACATTTTGACTATATAAATCGAACTCGCATTACTACTTTACTGTACCATTATTTTTATTATTATTATGAAAAAGGAATTTTTGTGATATCTTATTTATATTTTACAATATAGCTTATTTAAGATATTTTCCACTGTAACAGAAAAACTTTTAAAAACAAATCAACTTTAAAATGTACCTTAATCACAACGATTATTTTGTATTGTTCGTCTATTCTTTTAATTACTTTTTAATGTCTTTAAATGTCTACTTTCTTCCTAACCTATAACCATAAAAAAATGTAAATAGAACTTAACTGGTTTATCTTGTATTCAACTTAAATGTAAAATTAATTCACATGTACAACTGTCTGATTCCTAAATAAGCTAAAATAATTATTTGAGATGTGTATGTAATAACATTTCAACAAAATATTATAAGCAATACAGTTTGAACACTCCGTAATTTATCATAAAATATCGATTTAAATAATATTTTAAGAATACAAAATAATTTATCAAGGTCATGATGAGATCTACGTTGTAAGAAGGGGAACACACACAAAAGCAAGTAATTTCACAATTGTAAAATTAGGAAATTGTATCAAATACCTAGGTGTAACTCAAATGGACTTAACGGATAAAACTGACAATAAACTGAGGCACCTAATTAACATATTCAAACGCATGAGCAATATCGTTAACATAAGAACCATAAGGCTTGTTTATGATGCATTGGTACTTTCATCCATTTCCTACAGAATAATCGCCTGGGGAGGAACTTACAATAACCATGTGAAACCTCTAGAAATTATTCAAAAGTCTTTCATTAAGATAATGCACCAGAAGACCAAGACATATCCCACCGATCAATTGTTTCATGAAACTGACATTATGGAACTAAGGCGGATCTACTGTGTCCAATGTCTTAAATTTATATACACTTGTCCTTTTTTTCTGTAAAAATCCAAATCGTTCTAGCTAGAGACACAACATATGCTTCTACACAGTGCCTCACTGCAAAACTAGGCTAGCCCAAAGACACATTAACTATATTGGCCCAAAATTGTTTAATTCCTTGCCGAGTTCCATCAAGATGTGTCAAAACCTAAACTCGTATAAAATAAATTTAAAAATAAAATAAAACTGTTTTTTATTAAATATGCAAAAACTCCAGTAGAATCATATTAAACTTACTACATGTACTACATATATTTTTTTTCGTTATTCATATTTCTTTTTCCATTTAAACCATAGATAATGTAACCACCACTGTTTTGAATACATACCTTATAATGCCCACGCACAGGCTTCGCCTTTGTGGGATTTTTTTGTTACTGCCTTATATTTTGTATAATTATATATGTACCTGCATGTATCAAAAAAATTGCCAATAAAAAAAAATTAATATTTCAGTACAAACAGAACCTGCAGAAATGTTATCATGCGACGGCTTTGTAGGACCATCTATTGTAAACACAACTATATCAATATGATTGTTATAATTATATTTGTACTAATAAAATAATAAAATAAAACTTATTTTTATACATTGGCAATAACCATGAATGCTTCACTAATAGGTTATCCGTGCTGAGGCCACCCATTTTACAATTGTATAAGATAAAAAATTAATATGTGAATAAAACGGACCTATTGAAATTAAATTAGATTAAAAAAACGTAAATGAAATATTAAGAAATAAAATAAAGCCTAGTAAAAATAAAATAATAATGGAATCATTAAAAAATAGTATGTAATTATCCGTACGGTTGTGCATAGTATCTGTACTGTGTAAATCTAATATAATTATTTTTTTGTAATGTGGCCTTATTTGTTTTTTAATCCTATCTTAAATTCCTTTGCGCAATGTTTTTTTTTTTCTAATTTTTTGTATTGAGTGTAAAATTGTTGAATGTTGAATGTTGAATGTTTTTAATGGCCTAATATTTACAGTGTCTTTGTCCAAAGCGTGTGCAAATTGACGGAGTTTTTTTATATTTTATATGTACGCTCGTCTTACTGGTAAGGTTAACATTAATGTTAGCTTGTGGTTGTTGAAATTTAGATTAATGTATATTTGGAAAACATGTTGAATATTTGTTGTTCAGTGTCAATCATTCTATGTTTTTTTAGTATTACCGTTAAGATAGTTTTCTGAGAAATCTCCATATATGACCGATACAAATAATTAGCTTACAAAGTTTATGTTGCTAAAATCATCAGTAATTTTAAGGGAATGTCAGTATAAACACGTGTTGTGTGTCCCCGATTTACAATAAATGGGTAAAATGAAAATCCTTTATGATTTAAAAAAAATCGTTAGAAGTGTCAAGTAAACTGTAGACTTAATGACATTACTACACTTAATCAAAACAAACTCCACATCTCAACGCACATGTCTAGCTGTGGAAATTCTTCTTGAAAAGGAGTATAATGATTAACCCCTCGGGGATGCTGACAATGCATCACGCAGGGTCGATTACCAACCCGGCCCGCCTATACTCGTTACTCGTACAGCGTATCCATATGAGACCTATTGTTTTCATTGTTCCCGCACGGCAACACCCCAGGAAGCCGTTCATCCTCTCGTCCCCATCCTCGCTTCCTCAGCCAGTCGGTGTGTAATAAGACCCTGGTGAACTGTTACAGACAATAAGCTGATCCTTTTTTCTATAAACTACTTATATAATATGTTATTGCTGTTGGGGGATGTGTGTTGTGAAAAAAATGTATTTTTATAGATGTTTGAAATAACAAAAAAATTAAAATGAGAACAAATCGCATACCAAATTAAATAAATTTTTGAGTAAATGTTGCAGGAAGTCTCCATAATAAACTTATAAATATTTTCAAAAAATACCAAAGAAAAACTCAAAATGCATTAAAACGTTCTTTGGAAGCTCCAACACAATTCTGAAAACTTGTTAAGAATTAATACCTATCATACCATAAGGTTTGAAAAAGGGTAAATAGCTACTCCAAAAATGTTCTTATGAAGAAATCCCGCCAGAGTCCAGATTCCAGCATCGTGGCACACTCGATAAAGTTATTGGAACCGTCAAATTCAAATGTTAACGTTTTTTGTTCTATGTACCTATATTTTTACATGGCGGTAAAATACTAAACAAAAATCAGAGTTAAAAAGGATATTATTATTTCAGCTAACAAAAATATATAACTCCAATAGCCTCTCAATCGGGTAATGCTTATCATGAATCTTTAAAATGAATACTGACAAAAAAATACTAAAACCAACCAAATGCTTACCAGCATTAGTCATAAGCGGCACGAGCGTGGAGTGTGGAAATTCACCTAAAACAAGTCACTCACTATGTATGTAGATAAATACCATTTCTTGGGTGCTTGGCGAAAGGAGAACCACGATTCAGAAATCCAGATAATGGCAAGAGGAAAAATGGTCTGATGAGTTCTAATCAAGAAGTAATCTTCCTGGTAAAAGCTCGTACCAGGGCGTTGAACTTATATAGGAAGTGTCAAATAACACGATTCAGCATTGTAACAATTTCATGGTAGCATTTGAAATGTTGAAAACAAGTTTAACGAACCAAATTGATTTTGTGTCATTGGTAGGTAGCTACAGGATATTAGACAAATTAAACATGTGATATCTCCAATCTCCAACACCTTCTACCTAGATCAATAATTGTTTTAAAATCTATATTTAAAAAAAAACTAACCAAAAATTGAAGGGGTATGATGTGGAGGATTTTTTGTGGCTGAGAAAAGTTCTTGATGAAAACTCTTGAACAAAGTGGGGAAAGTTTCCAAGCTACAAAAATACTCTTCCATTTGACTGAACTTGATATGCTTTATGGAATGTGTGGGATCGCAGTATCCTCGCCCACACTTTGGAATAATTGGATAATAATAATTTTTATTAATAAAAACAATAATTATTGATAATTATTGTGGTAAAGGCATTAAAAATTCATTAAAAATTGGAATGTCTCAAAATGCATTTTTTTAAATGTGTTGTGCATGTTATCGTCTCTATGGGTACAAATTTACTATGCAATGAAAACCAATGTACAAAAAACAAAGCAATAAATAAACTAGATAATAAGTTACTCAATAAGCAAACGTTTTATACAACACATATTTTTTTGTATCGCTTGGCAATAATCTTTTCCTGTTGTCGACGAGGATTCATTTATATTCAACGAAAACAACCCCATCACGTGAACTGATATGACTGTACAGAATTTGAATATCGGCACATGTGTTAGCAAACCGATATTTAGTAAATTATTGCTTGATCTTTCGAGTATGTGCCGATTCGGGTGTACGATACTTGAGTTAAATGCATTAACTATTTTTTACTTTCCTTCCACTAGTTGGGCATTTACTTGAAATGTACAATTATTAATAAATCCGAGGCGATACGTGTCTTATTTATAAAGTGCAAATGAAGCTTGTCAAAAAAAGACGGCAATCTCCACCATTGGTCTAAAATAAGTTAGATATGGCAATGGATAGAGAATCAAAAATAACATTGACAGCTGCAAAGGTTTCGGAGAAAAAACGACAGTATCCCATACATTTTTTAATTATTGTATTTAGTTCCGAAACAGCAGCGGCAATCACCTTCAGATTACAGAAGAAAAACGGCAGTATTTGTTTGGGCCAATCAGAGATGCAGAAATATAATATTCAAAATGGCCGCCCCATACAAAGTGTGTCCCTAAAAAAATTCAGTTCTTAACAAAGTGTTTGCAACAAATCTCCATCTATTAATTGAAAATAACTCAATAATTTACCAACTAATCACAATCTCTAAATAGTATAAAACAAAGGCGCTTTCCGCGTCTGTATGTTTGTGCGCTTAGTTCTTCTAAACTACGCAACGGATTTTTATGAACGGATAGGCTAAACTATGACCATGGTCGTAAGACTTATATAATGAATTTTGAGCCACATGACACATTCTTAATATGTTACTTGTTTCTATAGCATCCAGTGCATTCCTTACTTACATTAATCTTGCACACTGTGTATTCGATCATCCAGTGTAAGTAAATAAATTTATTTTAATACATACCAACACCCAGATATCAAACATCCATTTACCTATTTTGAGTAAAAATCTATTATATATTATTAAGAGGAATGCGTGGCCTTATACATGCTGAATGAGGTGAGAAATTGTTACACCAGCTATGAGGTGGGTAAGAGATAACCGAAACTTTGATACCATAATTGCCAAATTTGTGTTACCATAATTTTGTTTTTTTTTTACTTGAGATATTAAATATAGAATCCATTCAACAAGGTAGAGTAAAAAAATAATATCTTTAACATTGATAAGCGTTTATTTTAATTGAAATAACAAAGTTTCTATATTTTATTGGAAAAAGTAAAAGTTTTGATAGTAACAGTTTTTTCAACTTCGTTGGTTAATTAATATAACTATATTATCTTTTAATTTAAAAAAATAACTAAAACTAAAAATAAATCAAATAACTCTTAAATAACTATAACTTTAACAATACTATCAAAATTTAACACCGACCACGACGTCGGGTGTGACGTACCCCAACCACCTTGTCTCACGCGTGTCTTCCACTGACGCCAGCGTGGTGCTAAACTCAACACCTCGCCCGCACTCTCTATCCTCCAGCTACTGCGACGACGGCATGGCAACAAAAACATTAAATAATCTGCGATTAATAACTTTTAGGGTATGACATACCCAACCTCACACGCGCCGGGTTAATTTTTTTATTTGAGGCCAGTATACTTAACCGAACTGAATAATTATTATTTTAATCAAAAATGTGTAGCAAATATCTAATACGGATATGCCACACGTTAGTTATTTGTGTTTTAATTTTTTATATATATTCAAAATTCGAAAATTCAAAAAAATATTTATTGCACAAAAAGAGTACAGAGGGTATAGTTTATAGGTTACATCCTATTTCTTCCAGCTAACCCAACAAATACACATTGTATTACATAACACAACAATTACATATTAACAAATGTATGTAAATAAAAAATAAAAAAAAACAGAGGTATTTAATTTATTTAAGGTAGTCATTTAAGGTGTAGTGACATTTGCTTAAAAGAAATGTTTTTAGTGTTAATTTAAATTTAAGTATGTCATATGTCATTTATAGGCCACTAAACAGTTCAATTTTTCATGACTTTAGAGGCTACTTAGTCAATTATTTGTGAGTTATTTTGTCCTATTTAAATTAAAAAAATATTATTTTATTAATTTAAAAAGGGAATTTTGATGGAAATTAAAATACAGACGTCCAATTTGCGACCAGAAACATATGTGTCGTAAATAAATTAAAATATATATTTTTTTTAAATTATTAACACTGTAGGAAGAGAAAAATTAAATTTTAATAATTACAATTAGCTCAATTAAATTTTCAGGTTGCAAAAATTTAATTTTATAACGGCTTAACACATTTCATAGTTGAAATAATAAATAAATAAAAGAGCACCTATCCGTACTAGATACTTGGCAAACCTTTTGACTGAAAAAAAATATTATTTAGTTTTGTCAAGTGTTTCGGCCTAAAATTAGTATGAAAAAGGCCGCGCAGCCGTTCCTGCGTGCTGTGTGTGCTGCAGCGGGATTCGAACCTCCCGATTCAAGGCCGAGAGCTGGATCATAGCGATACGAACGCCAAATTATTTGTTTGACTTTGTGCTTCTGCTGAGAAGTATTAAAAGCAGTTGTTAGAAACTCACCTCTAGTGAGATGAGCGGATTATGTATTTTTTTTACTATACACTTGGGTACCGCCATCCCGGCAACCATTTATTGGATAACCAACCTCAGCCATAGGTCACCCTAAGCGGTTCGCTAAGTTTGGTGATGAAAAATAAATATCATGTTGCCTCTATTGCGACGTAACGCAATAAATCAGTTTAGGGCTAAAATGAACGCGGTTCGGTTTTTTCACCCACAACAAATCACCCTCCGACCTCGAGCCTCAGGTAGGTACAATAGATAAATACGTAAATGGTACAATAGATCTTTCAGTTTTCGAGTCCTAATTGCCCGGAGTCCCGGAAATTCGTGAAGCACAAGGAAAATTGGGCAAAAAATATAATAAGTCTGTTAGAACTCGCATTCTAAATTTCGCATAATTTTTTTTTCAGAAGCTATCAATTATGTGCTGACAATTTTGTAGCAATATCACTCAAGATTATTACTGCCCGAAGCAGTTTCGTTTTTTTTTAGTTCAAAAACGGCAGAATTTCCATTCAAAAAGTAAAAAAAAATATACTTGTCATGCTACATTTCTTGTTTTATTATCCTTGAGCAAAACAAGGAAACGTTGGATGTCCTAAGTCCTTACCCAAATAGACATCCCGAAAGATAAATTACTTGGTGAGATATTTACAACCATGGTTAAAAAGTTGTTCCATGGCTGTCGGGTTCCGCACAATTAGTTTCAGTTGCCGTAATTGGACTATATTACACTTTTATATCTTCTCCCCCACTGAGGGAACTTAAACCACAATCTTCCCCACGGATCCTTTACACCCTCTTTTCTTTGCCAGGTCCCCGAGCTCTGAGGCAGGAGTCTGCAAGCTTGTGTAAATATAATATTACTTTTACTAAAAAATGCATGAGCTCGCTAGGAACTTCTAAAATACACTCAAATTGTATCTTTTTCTTCTTTCGTATTTTATCTACTTTCACACAGAAAATTATTTTATTTTATTTATAGATAAGGTATGTTTTATGTGAATACCGCTCTAGAGTCCCATCTACACCCTGCTAACCGGAGGTAGAGACTACATTAGATACTACTGTAGATGGATGTAGAGACTACAGTATCCCCAATGATTGGGGTATATATTAAGAATGAAAAGCTCCACAACGCGGGTATATCCAGTGAGGCCCACATTATTTATTTATATAGTAAAATAAACCAATTATGGATTTCCTCCTCGCGACTTTAACTGAGACAGCATAATATGGAATAAGTTATTTAAATTTGTGAGAAAGGAATATGAATTAAAAAAATTATATAAAACAAAAGATTATATAAAACGAAAAATTTACAAAACAATACATTTATAGCCATGGAGAGAGGTTGTAGGTATAAATCAAATCAAAATAGAGATCTAAACAATAGAGACATAAACATTATTCACAAACCATCAGAGAAATATTCTTTTATGGACCTCTTGTATTTGGTAAGTTTGCAACTGAAAATATCTACCTTAGATAATACGTTATTGTATTATTAAATAGAGGGTAGCGGGGAGAGGAAGGTGATTTAGAAGGGGAAAATGAGGAAGTACCTGGCTATACAGACCTGGTCACCAACCACGGTAAAGGTTTCAAGAAACATTTCAATTTTCAAATCTTGGCAGGGTGATACTGAGATAATTTACCACTCTGGAACGCACCGCAAGTATTTTATGATATTATTCATTAATCATTAAATTTGAAATAAAATAATTTACTTGTGTACGTCGGGATTTAAGCCCGCGCCCTCCGAATTTGTAGTCGAGGACTTTACTTACTTACAGGCTTTAATAACAAAATTATTTAAAAAATCTTACCATTAAAAAATCTTAACTTCTTTTCGATATTTTATAGTAAGCCATATTCTAAAACTTCCGGTAATTGTTTGGTTTCGGTTGCCTCCTTGTACCTTTTAATATTCTTGTTTTTTTCATCACTTTGCATAAACTGTATATTTAGTGTTATAATATTAGATCTGTATCAAGAGCACACTGCAGGAATAATTTTAAGAACATGACCATTAGTACTAAATTACCTTTTTTAATTTTGCTATAGTTAAGTACACTCGAAGTGAAATTACACTAAACTGCGATACATAAATGCCATGTTATTATTAGTGTCGCTTATACTTCTCAATACGCTGGTCTTTCCAACCTTCATCGGGAACATTTCCTTGCAAATTTTCAGGCATTTTAATTTGCTCCGATTGCACATTCAATCAAATTTTATTTTACCGAATGCACATTTACCACACCAATTTTCTGACATTCTTTCAAAGCGGGTGAAATTTTACCACACCGGTAAAAATGAATATTCCTCTCACCCGCTGAAACGGATTCAATTTTATCGGCTTTTTATAATATCTCCTAGACAGAAAAAAATCTAATATCTTGGACGTCGAATAAAGTTTTGTTCTTGCTGCCAAACCGATGAACGTACGAGTATTTAACTTCACTGGCTACACGGCCAAAAATGATCCTGTTAAAAAAACAAACTTCCTGATAAAATATTAGTCATTCAGAATATATCGAGAATACATATTCTTTTTCTAATCGATATTATGACGGAATGCTACAACAACAAAAAGTATGTCAGTATCGATATCGGTATTTGAATGAACATGCATTCCGCCCTCCTCACAAAACACTTGACAAGATTTGAAATAAATTGACAGTATTTCATATCATTCAGTTTTCTCACTGTGGGACTCCATTGAAGATTGTTGCCGCCATTCACCTAGTATACAGATTCCAATATCTCGTTTTTTCCATTCCTCCAGACGCGATTGGTGGAAATCGGTTGATACAAATTAAATATAATGTTCGCTCCCGTACCGTAGTTTACGAAAGCCTGGTGTGGTTGTATAGGTAGCAGAATCTTTTGTCAAAGTGTGTGCCCGGAATGGAAAGTAAATTTGCAAAGCAATATATTGCAATTAGTAGTGTGGCCGCACCTCCACGCATGCCTCTTTTGGCCCGACCAACAAACGCTTTTCGGCTTATTGTACCGAAACGAAGATGGCAGATGATCAAAGAGCTTGTTGTTTTTAGGAACTTTGTAGAAAAAAACTAAAAGAATCATCTTATTTGCTTGGTGGTATTTTTTTTTCACGTGTTTATTAAGCGGTTTTTCCTACTCACGTACCTCAATAGATACCTATTTAAATTTTCAAGGTCATAACTCTGCAGTTACGTAATCGATATAATTTGTCTGAAATAAGTCATTTTTTTTATTTCGGGTGAAATTCATCGAATGTCTTAAATTACCGATTTTTCTTGAAGAGATATTGAATAATTTCACTGGCCTGTCTGAATCAAAATGTCTTTTGAAAATTGGCAACATCAGTTTACTTCCAAATCAGTTTCGATCAAACTTCTTTTACAATTAGTGATTATAGTGGTGAAGTATTAATACTAGATGTATCCTCAAAGAATTCCCTTAATAGGCAAGTTAATAAAAAAACAGTTTTTTTTCTTGGCAACAGAGCTAAAAGCTTACGAGTGCGCATCTTTTACAAGTTGAGTAATTTCAGAAGTGGAGTAAAGAGTGGGCATCTGGGCCAACTAGGTTACATGTCACTCCCTCCAAAAGTGAAAGGTAAATCCGATAGGACACGTTAATGGCTTTTGAATAACTTTTAACCACGTCGCTATCTTTCAGGGGGAGGCTTCCAAAGCTAATGAGATTTTATGTATAATTTTCAATTACGCCGAACTGTCACTGAGCAATTAGACGGAGGAAATTTATAATAAATTTATAAAGTTTGAGACGTAAAAAAATGACGTTTCATATAAATTTAACAACGGGGTGCTTAATAGAACTTTTCATGGCATTCTCGGAAGCATTTAGTTAATTTCGCCTTAAAAAAAAATTAAAAGTCAAGCACTGCAATAACATTACTGAAAATATTTGGATGATTTGTAAAGCGCCGTTTTTGTGAAAATTCAACATAAAGGCGCTGTATAATTATACAATGTATTTCTTCAATGCTCTATATTATTTGTAACTATAGACTAGACAAAATATTAACAACTTATGGCAAAGTTTCTACGTTCAATTTGATAAAAAAATTTATGACAGTAAGATTACCCACCTTCACTTTCTCGTATGAATTTATTAAACACCCTTAGAAACTACTTTATATAGGAAACTATTATTTAATGTTATAGCTTTTTTTAATATATGTTGCAAAATCAACGAAGAGGTACTCGAATTTGTCGCAAGTATTTAATATCATGCAAAACATGCCCGTCTAAAATTAATTTAGATTTTAATTAAACGTATCCAATTCCCTGTGTAATTAATGCTGTATTGATTAATATCAAATTTCAGCCCAGAATTTCAGATGTTACCTAATTATGATGCGTGTTATAGTAGGATCTTCCGTCTGTAAAAAATTAAACTATCCATTTAAGTAATTCAAAATATACAAAAATATCTTTAAATATTGAAGACAATATTAGTGATTTCTAAACGAAAATCTGAAACAGAAAAATCAGAAAAGGAAACGGTCACATCTGGGACTCGAACCCAGGACCCCTGTCTTTCCGGGACAGTGCTCTACCAACTGCGCTTATGGGACCCTATCCCCCTCGGTCACTTTTAACTGTATCATACTTCGAATAAGAACTACTAACATTGTCTTCATTTTTTCACCGCACTTTTTATTGGCAACTATCTTTATGTATGATCGCAAGATTCAACCCGAACTAAATGCAATCCAGACAGCGTCTTTTAGATAAACCTATCTTATTTTTTTTATTTAATGTGCGACATCTGTTGACTTTTCTGCAAGTCTAGAATGAATATTTATTTTTCGGAATAACTTTATTGAGTAAAACCTCAAATTGTAATATTTAAATATTGAAGACAATATTAGTGATTTCTAAACGAAAATAACAGCTAGAAGCCCTCAACGCCCGACGCTATTGACGTCTGTCGACCGTTAGATAATTGATAATATCAGTAACTACCACAAACACGTTTAGTTTCGTATAAAGTGGAAAATAAAATTTACAAGAAATGAACCATCGGTTAATGATTTTTAAAACAGTAGCCATGGTTGCGTCAAAAAATTTAATTTAAATGTTAAATTTCATGATGCGTTCGTTTGTAGATAAGTATTATCATAATCTAAAAAAAACTTTCAACTGCATTCAAAAACAGTATTTCATTTTAGAATGCGTTGAAAACAGTGATTCTATTTAAAATTGAATGTCAAGTGGGAATATTTGGTGATTTTTAAAATTGTTTTTAAATCACTTTTTTGTAGAATCTCATTCAATATTTTTAATATTTAATTATTTAAAAATAAAAATTGTGTAATTATTACTATGCGGGATAGCTATTTTGCCTCCAGAAGGAATCAGTTGGATAATGTTTTCAATTTGCTTCATGATGTTTTCAAATCTGGTTACTAGTTCAGTCTTATAACCGATTGACCCCTCACCCCGATCATAACCGTCCAATACCTACGGGTTTTTAAAAGATTTAAGTTTTAAAAAAAATATCACCGGATTAAAAAACTTCATTAATATTTTTACTCAAAATAATAACAGGAACCACTGGTTAAAGTAAATCGAGTACTTCCCATAACACCCTGCATGAAATAATGAAAAAAATTGTTGCGGTTCCATGAAAATTTTGAACACATCTAACTGAAAAGTTTCCTGACCCCTGTTATGGGATCCAAAGGAATATAAAATCCGCATTAAGTGGGTTGAAATTTGATTCATTTCATTTATGATAGGGAACATATTATTTTATTCCGGGTAACATACCCAACCCGATTATCAATCAGAAAAAAGGGGAAAACAGAAAAGTCAACAGATGTCGCACATTAAATAAAAAAATAAGATAGGTTTATCTAAAAGACGCTGTCTGGATTTCATTTAGTTCGGGTTGAATCTTGCGATCATACATAAAGATAGTTGCCAATAAAAATGTGCGGTGAAAAAATGAAGACAATGTTAGTAGTTCTTATTCGAAGTATGATACAGTTAAAAGTGACCGAGGGGGATAGGGTCCCATTAGCGCAGTTGGTAGAGCACTGTCCCGGAAAGACAGGGGTCCTGGGTTCAAGTCCCAGATGTGACCGTTTCCTTTTCTGATTTTTCTGTTTCAGATTTTCGTTTAGAAATCACTAATATTGTCTTCAATATTTAAATATTACAATTTGAGGTTTTACTCAATAAAGTTATTCCGAAAAATAAATATTCATTCTATACTTGCAGAAAAGTCAACAGATGTCGCACATTAAATAAAAAAATAAGATAGGTTTATCTAAAAGACGCTGTCTGGATTGCATTTAGTTCGGGTTGAATCTTGCGATCATACATAAAGATAGTTGCCAATAAAAATGTGCGGTGAAAAAATGAAGACAATGTTAGTAGTTCTTATTCGAAGTATGATACAGTTAAAAGTGACCGAGGGGGATAGGGTCCCATTAGCGCAGTTGGTAGAGCACTGTCCCGGAAAGACAGGGGTCCTGGGTTCGAGTCCCAGATGTGACCGTTTCCTTTTCTGATTTTTCTGTTTCAGATTTTCGTTTAGAAATCACTAATATTGTCTTCAATATTTAAATATTACAATTTGAGGTTTTACTCAATAAAGTTATTCCGAAAAATAAAAAAAAAATAAAAATATCTTTGATATATTTATAATGCGAATAATATAGGTACAGTAGTACCCATGGAGATTATTAGTATGATCCATCACTCTCAAGAGTCCCAACTAATCCCAAAAGTGTGGAGCCAGAGACACTATGACATCCCCAATTGGGGTATATTGTGAGGCTGAAGGTAGTGGGAAGGGTAAGGAGATTTGAAAGAGGAAGGTTGGTGAGGTACCTCGCTATTCAGATCAGGTCCCAAAAGATGGCTAAAGCCATTTAAAAAACTTCTCAATTCTAAATGGTGGTGTTAGTAAGATTAAGATAGGGACACTCATGTGGTTTGGGAATGTAGAGCGAATGAACGAAGATTGATTGTGATGATAACATGAATAGCGCCCACTTTAAGGGCGCTGGATGGTGGATGAAGTAGGGAATGCCCGAGAAAGACATGGAAAATTCAGAATAACAGAAGAGTTGGTATGAGACGATATGTAAATATGGATGAGGCAAGGAGTGGGTGCCAAGACTGCATAGTTTGGCGGTCTGTCCTCTCTACTTACCCCTGCGGGGAAACTAGCAACTTCTGCATTATTGTTTACCTTTGAAAATTCAATGGTATCACGTCAACTGATTTCTGATAAAAGCACACTAACTCGTGTGGCATTATTAATACAAGTAATACCATTGAATCGTCAAACAATAATTTGAAATTTCTACGCATGCGGAAATTGATTGTTATTATGTTAATATTTATTCAAAATCAACGATTTGCGATGCTCGATAAATTCATCTGATTAAATTATTCGGATGATTGAGCGCAAATGAAACACAAAAGCATGATGTTTAATTTTTCCTACACCCCGGCATTACGATCCAATCAAACCATATTAACACAACTGTATATTGGAGTGAGCCAATGAAAAACACGTCAAAGGAAGTCAATAACATAGAATATTGGTGCCGATCCAACAGAGCGCCACTGCCTACTACATAACGGGTAAAGGAGTATATACAGTACATAAATTCCACCGCTGCAGCAAAGCGAATGCAATTATAAAGGATACCGAGTATATCTCCGTGTGCCAATTTTATTAAATTTTCAATTGGATATTTGTTAGCATCGGTATATTGTTGTCAGATCGGGAGAGCGTCATGAAATGGCGCGAATCAGCATTTGAATTGAATCGCTTATTTGAAAAACGTAACTTGTCCCCAATTTTTTAATTATTTTTTTACTCTTCATGGTTTATATAGGGTGAACAATACCTACTTCCAAAACAAAACAGAACATCGAAGAAAAATATCAAACATGTAAGAAACTTGAACAAACCTAACTTAATCTAATCCAACCTATTAGTTTATCATGTTCTGTTTTGTTGCTGTTCTGTTTTGTTGCTGTTCTGTTTTGTTGCTATTCTGTTTTTTTGCTGTTCTGTTTCATCCGGTTACCGTAATGCACAACCCACGATGATAAGTAAATACAACGAATTCTAAATTAGATATTCAAATTAAAATTATATCTGGTTTTAGAAGATATGTAAAAAAATCAAAAGCATTAAGAAAATAAAATGAAACAGCTTGTAGAAAAACAATGCATTAAAAGAGTTTATTAATTAATTCATCAAAGATCAGTTGTTTCACAGAACTTGAACAATTCATCAAATATCAAAGTTAATATTCAAGTTCTATGAAATTTCTTTTGAAATTCCGTGAAATTTAACAGTGAAATGTAAAGGAACCATAGGTAAAATGGATTTTATTAAATATATCAGAATTTTGTGTGGTGGAGACGAGGGTTTTCATAAATAGACGATTGAATTAGTTTCAAACACAATAGTTCATTTTTGATAAAATATTCAGGGCCAAAATCTCCAAACGTTGTCAAATTAACTAAAGGCCACCAATCAAACATGCTAAGTAGGTACTGATAGAGCTACTACGTGTAGATATGTAGTTTATATATATATATATATATATAGAGGTTGCAAGTCAATTCTCGTTATCTTCCAAATTAAACAAGTCATTATAGAATTATAATGATGCTCACAAATAACATAACAAATTAATCTTAATAGTTATTAAGGACGGGTTGTTTCGGAGAATTTGAATAATTCATCAAATTTTAAGCTTCATTTTCAAGTTCTGTGAAAGATTTTTTCAAGTTTGGTTTTTATTTTAGTTTTGTCAAGCAACTAGCCTACAAGGATATAATAACAGAACTTGAATAGGACTTTCACAGAACCCGAAAATGAACGTTGAAATTTGATGAATTGTTCAAATTCTCCTAAACAACCCGTCCTAAGAGTTCTCACACTATAATTCTTTATTTTCTTATTTAAGTAGGTACCTTAGGACGAGGTGAAAAAAATGACGTTTTCCTACGGCAGTGGAAAACGTCCGTTTTCACACATATTTTACTAGACAAATGAATGTAAAACTTTACTGCCACCTCACTTTTTTATTGTTTTGTATAAAAATAACTAATAAAAAATTCGAGAAGTTTAATTTTTTTTCTCAAATTGCTGTCGAATATTTTGGTTTCATAGAGTGGTACTTTTTAATTATTCTGGGGTACCCCTGAAGCAAGTGTTGCGAAGTTAGACATTGTATTTTCAACCCTCACGGCTTGTAGGCGATTGGATAAATAGGATAAGTGATAGTGACAACAATTATTTAGACCATAAATTCAGGCTTTGGGTCTATATGTAAATGATCATAAAAACCCTATCAAAATCAGTCGCGTAGTTTAGAAGAACTAAGCGCACAAACAGACAGGCGCGGATAGCGACTTTATTTTATACCGTTTAGAGATTTTTATACTAAAGTATCTATTATTTGTGATATCAAAACCAAAAATTATTTTCAGGTTATTTGAGATAGTATTAAATGCAAATTTATTACTGGTCAGGGTGTCAGACTCTTTTAAAATTTGTTATTATAAATAATTTTTTACAGGTTTTTTTATGAGTATCTGTCCCTAACGTTTTTATCAATGACAAGTGATTTGGTTCGCCATTTAAATATGGATTTGGAAGAAAAAACACGTCATATTAAATAATTTGGAAACTATACTTTATTTTTGTCGGCAGCGAAAAAACATCAAGCGCAATACGTACGTAAGTTAGGTTAGGTTGGGGGTTGACATTATTTGCTAATCAATCCTGCTCTACTTGCTGACTACAAAAGGTTGCTCAATGAATCATAATTGCAGACACAAATCATTTTGGAACTGATTGAAACCTCAATATTATACTGACGATTTAAATGATGACCAATTACAATGATTACATTTTTTTTCTGGGCTTAATGCTCTTCTGAAAACATAACTTATGTAATATAGTGAGTGCCTGAATATTTGTATTATATTGCCGAGATTTTACCCAATTATTATTATGATTTGGTGATTATTATCCTCCTAAGGAAGTCCTTAACAGAGTACTAAATATGAATAGCAGTTCAGACCCAAAGAATTACGTTACTGTCTTTTTTTGCTTACAGCTCGACACAAGAGGTGCTGAAGAAAATTATTTCTCTCAGGGCCTCATTTTTGGGGATGCTGTTTGGAAAGTTTTTTAAAGAAAAGAAGGAGAAGAAGATCTGGGAAGGAAAAATGTATGAGGAGTGAGTCTGGAATGTAGGAATTTTGGGGTGTCTGGTGTCTATAGATGTATGGAGGTAGGAATCTGGGGGTCAGTGTAACCAGGAATGACGGTCGTTTGAATTTATTACTTCCACTGCGGTGCAAGGCGATGGGTCGAGAGAGACTTGCTGGAAAAAAATCTTCCCCAACCAGTCTCTCCAAATCCGGCCCGCCATACACTAGGTGGGCAGACGCATCCGCCGACAAAATCTAGACGAACCCGGGCACCCTTGCTAAGCGCCAAGCGTAGCGAACCATTAGGGTGACCAACGGCAGAGGTGTCGGTTATCTAATTAATGGTTCCCGGGACGGCGGTACCCACGATTTTGATCGGGTTTTCATGATCATTTACATATAGACCAAAAGCCTGAATTTATGGGCTGAATGATTGTTTTTTATAATTGTTCGTACAAAAAGATCGACTTTCCTCTAAGTTTAAAAAAACTTCACTCTTTATTAAGATCTTTGTAAAGTACCGTGGGTCACAAATCAATTTAAAAACTCTGTGCCTTGGGAGTACTGTCTGCATGGCTCTATGTACAAGGTACATGTATTATAAGCTGTTGTCAATGGCTTAACATTTTTCACCAACGCAACGTCAGCATGCTTATAGCGTTCTTTCAAAAACCATTTACAATATGCAGTGTTGCATCTTGAATGTCGGGAGAAGGCCACTCAAGTGTAATCATCCACATGAAATGCACATGCATACCCTGCCCTTGCATCATCCATCGCGCAGTGGAGCGAGTGGGTAATATTTGTTGTAATTAACAAACGCAAGCCTGCTGGCCCTCGAGGGCGGCTGGGCTTAGGGCGGGAGCGGGGGCTGGTAGGAGGCTCTGCCGCCCTACGGCCTATACTACAGGAGATATTGAGCCTTGTTCAGACATCCGCCGCCTCCCTCGGCGGGTCGGGGTTATTAAGTGGCAGGATTCCAATTTTTGCATGTTGATTCTCTTGTCGCTCCACTCTGGCGGAATTAATATTCATCACGGCCACTGTTTTAATTTCCTTCCATATTGATGATGTTGTTTTTTAAAACAGGATCGCGAATGAAACGGCGGAATTAAACAGTTACCGTACATACAAACAGAAGCGCAAATCTAATTAGAATAGTAAAACATCTATTGTTGGTAATGGACGACGTTTATGGATCGTAACTCAAAAGATGAAAACAGGCCTTTTGAATTATTAAGCAACAAAAACTGTAATTGTCATCAATTTTCCACAGATTTTTATGTCTAGAAATTTAGGCCAACTCATTTTGTAATATCATTTTCTGCTTTTTTATGGAGTAATAAAGTATCCAAAAATATTAACACTAATTTTCATGTTGCGCAGTCATTGCTAATGATTCAATAAATAAAAAAATAGAATTGTTTTCACAAGCAGAAAAATTGATTGTTTAAAATCATTATCACAATCAATACGATAAATACTTAATAATGTTGATTATTTTGTTTCAATAGTGGTGAATACAATTTTATTTGGGTATTTTCTACACTAATAATATATTTTTTAAAATGGTTGATCTCAATTTATGTATAAACCTATAATGCGGGGGCTTAGGATCACAGGGGCCTACCTACAAAAACTGGTGTTTTGTGCTAAGCTTGGATTTGGTAATGCCACAATCGTATTTGTTAGTGACACAAAGCTCTATGTCGTACATACAACCGCTTAAGGAATACAGTTGGACCTATCAGTTGGGCATTACGAATCCTAGGTGTAAGCGAATTGTATTTATTATTTATATTGTACAGCACCTTTGAAGTGATTTTTCACGAAAACGACGCTACGTAAATTAGACAAATATTCTATTTTTTTCCGATTTTATGTCCGTATCTTCCCCATAGGAAAAACTAAACCCTTCCCCACATTTTTCCACAAATGATCATCTAGTCAATCCAAATTATTCAAGTGCATTATATAAGCAAAATGAATACGAAAAAATACAAGAACAACACGTCAACTCACCAGAGATCAAAAATGGGAAAATAATTCACCGACTCCAGATATTTTCATATCAGAGGATTCGGCTCGGTAGAACTCCTAACAGGGCCTATAAATCCTACTGATCCCTCTACATAAATATTACTACATGTATTTATAATGTCTGATTTTTGCATTTTTATATATAAATTTTTTGATAGATCTAATACGCCTAAATTTTTAATGAGAGAGCTGGGTATAATGCCAGTAGTAGAAATAATATGATAATTATTGGCATTCCAATCATTATTTTCGTTTATCTCAAAACTCTGTTTTTGTAGATAGACCCCAGTCATCCTTAACCCGAATGTTAATGTTAAATTCTCACTTCTCTGCGTTTAGTTAATATTATATATTCAAACTGACAACTTCAGACGAAAAATTTACATTAATATTTTGTAAAGAATGTCAGAAATAATTTGTACAAACTTTTCGTTTTTTGCTCCTTCTTTTTGCCAAAAAACGCCATGATTTTAAATGAAAAAATCCATTTTAACTTTAGAACACGCAAACACCCAATTATTTTGTGAAAATATTTTTCATCCCATTTTGATTTTTATAAATGTGTAGAGAAGAGCCGCCATTTCTATCTATTCGGCATGAAATAATTGACTCCTGTACCCACCTAAGTAGGAGACATATCGTTGTCATGCCACACTCTACCTTAACAGTGTGCCAATTAAATTTTGTAAAAATACTTTACAAATAAATTGTATACTTTGATTGGAAATTGATATTCTGACGAATACCCTCTAAAAAATTACTGAATCTACATTTGAGTTTTTGTTTACGATGAGAAATGGTCTTAAAAAATAAATAATTTATAATGTGTCATTGAAGAAAAAGATAAAACTAATACACCTAAACGAAACATGAAACAGAACAAGACACCGAAAAATAAAAGATTACGGTAACAACTAGGAAATGAACCCAGGAACTTTTGTCTTACCGGGACAGGCGTCTTAACCAACTAGAAAATCCGATTTTAATTTTATTTATTTATTCAATTGACTTATATTCTTAATGTTTATCTAGAGGGATTGTCAAAGTTTTGGTTATTTAAAATGTATCCGTACACAAGTAACATCGTATTATATTGTCGTTGAACGAAGACGAAAAACACATGCAATTGTGAGCAAAAATTTAATTATTATAATAAAAACACATAAATTTGTTTTTGACCACTATAGTTTTATTTTCACTCTACCGGTTTCGGAAGATCCCTTCCTTCGTCAGGAGAATATTTAAAGCTGATCTATTACACAAAATATTGACATATAAATACAAAAATGTTAAGTGTTTGAGGGAGATGTGGAAAAAGTGGAAGGGGTAATTACGGGAAATATTCTCCTGACGAAGGAAGGGATCTTCCGAAACCGGTAGAGTGAAAATAAAACTATAGTGGTCAAAAACAAATTTATGTGTTTTTATTATAAATTATGATGAGCCACAAAGTGAATGTTTTTTACAATTATCTAATTATTAGTTATCTTACTGATTTGTTTTGAAGAAATTACCACCTAGATATATATAATATATTTATTTGTGTAACTGTGTCACTGTTTTCGTACACGGTGTATGGTTAGTTCTAGCTTGAAATATAGAATAGTTTTGAAGCAAAAAAAAATTTTTTTTTTCATCTAAAAATACGGTTCAATGATAACTCAACACAGTGACAATTCAACAAACCTTTAAAAAGTTATATAAAGTCATTAGAAACGATATAAAATATTTAAACCTAACCTAACCTACTTAACCCAGTTAATAAAGTTTTCGTTTCATCACTTTCCATGACTTTATATAACTTTTTAAAGATGTGACGAATTAGCATTGTGATGATTTATCCGGTCACCAAAAATACATATAATAACAAATTTCAACTTCATTAAATGCATTCCAAATGGTTGAGTTAAATTCTAACTGGTTTCTAATCTTAATATTTAAAAATTCATCCTGCGTATGTTTGTTCTCACAAAACTCGAAAAGTAGTCTACTGATATCGCTGAAAATTTCAAAGTTTGTTGTTATTAGTGCCAGGAGTGTTTAAATGTGTATAAGTTATATAAAAAAGTTGAAAACGCCCGAGGAATACTTAACGCAATATCTCTGCACCGTAATGAGAAACGGAGTCAAATTAATGTCGATGTAATGAAGTTTTTAGCAGTAACATTGTGGTATGCAGTAGTGAATGGCGGAAGAAGTCGAAGGCGCCTGAGAACGACATAAGCAATAGCGAAGCATTGCGTGGGATCTACTAGTTTTATTTATTTGTATTTTCTCGACTACCATATTATAATGTTTTTAGATTCTCACGGCCAAAAGCATTTTTGTTGTTTGTTTTTGGGGTGTTATGCCGTGTTGCGCTAACTCCTTCTTTAGCCGACGTTTCGGACAGCGTTGCAGTGTCCATCATCAGGGCAGATCCGGTAGATCCGAACGGGACCCAGGCTAACATAAATACTGAGCTTTCAGAATTCGCCACAAGATGTCGCCACTTCCGTTGGCATTTCGCACTTGGATGGGCCCAGGCCACAAATAAATAAGCACAAACTCGACAACCAAAATTCACACATCTTCGGATCTACCGGATCTGCCCTGATGATGGACACTGCAACGCTGTCCGAAACGTCGGCTAAAGAAGGAGTTAGCGCAACACGGCATAACACCCCAAAAACAAACAACAAAAAAAACCATATTATAATGTTAAAAAAAGTTATTAGTATTATAATGTTTAAAAAAAATTAATACCACAGAAAAATAAACGTTTTCAAAGATTTCCCGTATCCGCCACTTACAAAACTTTACGAAAAAAAATGCATTACTTCAGTTACATATAGATCTCTTTAATAAAAATAATATCCGACCGTTAAATATTAGCACAAGAAATAATTATGTTGGTGAACTAACTAGACCACTCGTACGAACTACAACAACACAGCAGCACTATGTATGCAAATTAAAAACATTCAATATATTACCCCTTAATAGACAAACAGTTAAAAAACATAAAAATTATTTATAATTTTTTTTTATGCAAATTTTGTGGTACCACCTATAGATAATCTTTACACTTTATATTATGTTTTGTTTACCATTTCTAATGTATTATATGCATCATCTACATTGATTATTAGTTTTATATAATATATTGTCTTATAAAATTATCTTATCTCTTCTTATGTATATGTTTGTCCCCTCCATTATGATCTAAAATGGTTAAAAAATGATATTATATTTCTAATCGAAATCAAGATACAGATTAACCACCTAAATACAGACTTTGATGAAATCACTCTTATAAAATATTTGTTAAAAAATACTTACACTCAAAACTCAAACTGAATAAATCATTACTCATCCTTTAATTCGACAAAACATGATAGTAAGAAAGATGGAGTTGTGGTATGCACAAAAATATCTGAATTCCGCTGTAACTGTAATAAAAATTGGTGATGCAAGCTGTATCCAAATAACGTGTAATAAGGATACGAGCATTATTGCAATATATGTTACTTACGAGTATGTCTTAATAACATACTCTCTAATCTTCCCAATAATAAAAACTTAATAATTATAGGCAATTTAAATATCAACACACTCACAAACCACCCACACCACCAATGTTATGACTAGTTGAATATGTTAGAGTTCTATGGACTGATTAGTACTATCAATACATCAACAAGGATAAATAATGAATCAACATCATATATTAAGCACATAATGGTCAAAACTAATAAACAAAAAAAAACATTGTTTATAAATCAATAATTATTAATCATTACACAACAATGCTCACATTGCAATCCGACGCCACAAAAATTAGAAGAGATCAGGCGAATGTATACAATAATATTCATTTCTATAATTTAAAAAAGCATTATTAAAAATAAATCTTAGCAAGAATTTTTCCATATAAAAAACTCAGATGATGCATGGAGGTATTTTGTTGACTTTTGAAAAACAAATTAATTAATAATGCCACAGTTGCGAGAAAAAAAAAACTTAAACAAAATTAAGCCCCTGAAATCATAAATAAACTAGTCAATCATCAATTGCATTCGTAAAAGAAACGCTATACACAAAAGGTAAAAAAAATCTATACGACTTAATATCATTAAACCTCTATAAAAGATATGAAAATACGGTTCGATGATAACTCAACACAGTGACAATTCAACACACTTTTAAAAAGTGATATAAAGTCGTTAGAAACGACGAAAAATTTTTTTTAACCTAACCTACTTAACCCAGTTAATAATGTTTTTGTTTCATCACTTTCCATGACTTTATATAACTTTTTGAAGATGTGATGAATTATTATTGTGACGATTTATCCGGTCACCGAAAATACATAAGGTGATGTCATTAGAAAGGTGAAAGAAATCTACTAAAGAGACAAAATCAAAAGAATCAACAATGATCCCAAAAAAATATGGCAGATTCTAAGAGAAGCCACAAATTCACAAAATACCAAAGATAATCAGGACATAATAAAACTTTGTATTAACGGAAATATAAAGCTCGTTGCGGATCATATCAATAGTTTGTATTAATATTAGCTCAAATTTTGCTTCTCGTCTGCCAAATTGTGAAAATGATCAACTTACTGAAGCAGAACTTCAATATGAAAAGAAAAGGAAAAAAACAAACTATGACGGGGGAAGAGATTAAAAAAATAATTAATTTCTTAAAAACACTTCTTCTGCCGGAGCTGATGCCGGATTATAACAAAGATTTTGAAAACGCTGTCCACGAAAATTGCACTGCCTTTAGAACATCTAATAAACCTTAACATCACTCAGGAACCCTTCCGCTTAAACCCTTCCGCTTAAACAAGGTATTGTTATTCCTAAACATAAAACAGGTAACAAGACAGATATAAACAATTATAGATCAATAACTCTACCGACTAGTTTATCATATATTATATAAGTATTTATAAAATATAATTTGAAAAGTTATCAAATTTGGTAAAATTTCTTGTGAGCCATAAAACTGCTCTCAAAAAATCAATACGGGTTTGAAGAAAACAAGAGTACCTCAGACGCTATTATTATTACCGCTGTTACAGATTTTATCGTTAAAAACCTCGATAAAAGCAAAAAAATTATTTCAATCTTCTTAAACTTTAATAAAGCCTTTGATACAATATCCCACCACAAATTAATAAATAAACTTGAAAAAATCGGTATTATGGTCAACAAACATTACTTTTTTAAAAACAACCTAAATGGGCGCTAGGAACATGTCAAAATAAATAACATAATTAGCAACCAGTGCTCATTTATCTAGGTATACCACAAGGATGCATATTAGGACCATCTTTGTTCCTGTTGTATATTGACGACTTATGCAACATGCATATCTAACTTTTCACTTAACTTCACTTTGTAACATCTCACTTTAAACTTTAACCTAGCTTTGAAAATCATCTCTTTTAAACATAAAATAAATAATTTACACTTTACACAATAATACACATATAACTAATATGCAAGACTAACTTTTTTTTATTGAAATTCACTTTGTAACTTTTCACCTACGAATAGATATTTTAAAGAAAATAGAAATAAATATATTTAAATAATGTTATAAAAGTGAGAGAGTGAGTAAAATACATACAAACGAATACGAGTAAGGATATATTATATAAGAATACGATCAACCTTTTTCTTTGCCACTGGTTGATGTGATATGTGTACAAAGAGTTAATAAAACCTTTTCACTTTACCACTGGTTGATGTGATATGTGTACAATATGTCAATTAAATTTGTTTTGGACATACATGTAAGTTTGACTTATTTATCATCGCGGAATGCCCAGTAAAAAAATATTTTGATATTAAATGGTACTCTTAGTATCGCCCTGGTGAAAACTTTCCTTCTGCCTTCAGTTTTACTGTCTCTTTATCATTTCATTTTCTTCTCAACTCCCTACAACACACCCAAATTGAGGATGCCATATTCTCACTGGCTGTGAACAGTTTTGAGCAGTTGTGACTCTTATGCAGTTTAAACGTTAAAAAAAATAAAAAGCGTTTTGACTTGAACACCTTCACATAGGAAACTTTTTTGAAAGTACCATTACGAATATCGATGACATGGACAATATTATCGATGCCTAGCAACAAAATAGGTGAGCTGCGTTTTGACTCGCTGCTCACCTGCAGTTCAAATCCAGCAGAGCTACAGGGAACATCTTGCGAACCACAGCGGATTATGGTGACGCAACGAATTTTGATACGTAAAGAATAATCATATTATTTAGTTTTTCTGTTCATTCATTTTGTTTAAACAAACTGGCACCTGTAAATTCACTAACTATTCGACAAAACTTAAATTTAATATGTTTGTAACATTATTGTAAATTAACTATCATGAATCTTCTACGAGTTCCTGGCCACCCTTGAGATATTAAATAAAATTCTAATAGAGTCCTTTTTAAATTCATGCTCAAAATAAATTATATTTCGCTTACCTGGTGTTTCATAGTCTTTTGAATATCACTATTATTGATCAATTATATTATTGCTACATTTTTATATCATTACAAATTTAACAACAAAATCAACAGATAACTCTTTGTTACATATAAGATTTGTAACAAAGTGTGTGTGCATCACTTTACTTACATCACATCTATGGTCTTGGTGTGTGGGACCTTTAATTACCTACACATTGTCATTTTACTATTGGTCAAATCGACAGCCCTGGAATTCTGACTTGGAGAGTTGCCAAACCTGAGGGAGCAAAGATCTGTGATTTGCATTGGAAGCAGTCGCCATTCTTTGATCACCAGCCCAGAGCATCGAGCATTCCTCTTGGCTGAGGTTCGACGAACACATTCGCCAATTGTTTGTGAGCATCAGCTTTGCATATGGAGTATTGACCATTGGATTGATGGAATCGGATGGCATCTGCCGATCCTCATTGATAAAGAGGGACCCTCTTGGAGACCAGCAGCGTAAGGCTGTTTTGCATTGGACTATAAGATTATTTTTTGGATAAATTATAAGCTGGGAGTTCCTGTGAAGAACCGGAATCTACTACTTCTACTTATTATTATGTCTTTTTTGTGGTAAAAAATTTTTAGTATTCTTAAATATTTTTTATTTCCAGATAATAAACCCATCCTTACTTTTATTTATTGCCACTTAACCCCACGGTAACATTATTGGCGCGCTTACATTATTTCTTTACATCAGCTTCAATTAAACCATCATCAAGTTAATCTCTTTCAGTCAGTTACCCACCATAATTGTACGCACACCAGTTCTGATGTAACAGACTATTTGCTTTTAAAATAATTAATGAACGAATCAATCTTTGTCAAAACAATCCCCATTATCAGCCTCGCGCAGGCGTAGGAAGCTTCCGCAAATATTGGTCCATAATTCCACTCGAGTGGACCGGATATTATTGCTTTATTGTTTATTTAAGGCCAATCAGCTTGTTTTCTTTTCAAATATTCGCCCGTTTCTGAACGATATTATTTCAAGAACTCGCCTCCAGTTTCCAATGAATACATATTTTATATTAACCTACATACCTTACTTAGTATATTATATTCGTTTCATTACGTTAATCTTTCACGACAATTTTAAATAATTGAACATCTACTGCAGTAAAAAAATTACAGAAATATACTACGAACAAACAGCCTACTTTGAAAATCTTGATTGGAACTTTTCTTCTTTGTTACTTCTTATCAGTACGCTCGTTATTCAGCAGGTAATACTAACAGATGATTTATTATACGTCGTTATGTCAAAACGAGAAGTTTTAGAGAAAAGTTAATGACAAAATAAAAAACCTCACACGGAGAAAACTTACTGACGTAAAATATTGCTAATTTATTTAAAAAATTGGTAAAATTTTTCGTATTCCGGTCAAAAACGGGACTGCAGGCCTTTAACGATTAAATTGACAGATTTTCTAACAAAATATCAGTAAAAAACGAATGTGTTACGAGGATGTTGGAATGCGAATTGAGTGCATGATTACGTGTTCCGATTTATTCTGAATATACTAAAATACTCATATGTGCGTATTTGTGAGTTCTCGGCAACACTTAACACTTTCCTTGTACCTTTCTTTGGAAAACGTGTGTGATAGAAGATTATTTCGACTATTTTCTTTAATTAATTAAAAGAAAGATAATATAGGTAAATTTTACAGTTAACCTAACCTAACCCAACGCTTTGAGTCACTCAGCTACTAACCGGACTGTTATGAATTGATTCCCAAAGTGAAGAGGTATTACGAAAATAGATTTGCAACAGAGCAATATAGCAAAGAGACATGTAGCAATCAAACATCATACGATGTATCAATAACTACCATGTTCAATTTACTACACCAACCACTTACTTGACAGTAATAATTCTATATACAGTTTACCTCACGCTGTAGGTAGATATGAATGCATGCAAATTAGTCGATAAATTATTCACCAGTACCTTGCAATGAATTATGTATACAGCTAACTTAGTCGCTACACTACCTTAGATTACCGACACGTACACATTACAACCACTAAGTTACAAGTAGATAAATGACTTCACAGTAAAACATAGTTATTACTTTTATAGCAACTCGTGTAACCGATATACCGTCAGTAATTTCACGACATATGTACTGTCATAATATTGGGTACTTAGTACCTAATGAGCAGGTAAACCAATTAATATCATTAAGCTTTCGTAAATTAGTTAAATTAAATTACGTAAACGGAATACACATTCCGAAAGCTTTTCTAATATATAACAGAGATTTGTTCCTGGCATGGCATTGTTCATGGCATCCCCAATTTTAGTAATTTTGTGGCCTGAAAAAAATGATGAGAAACAGATAAGAAGTTATATCTTTCACATTTTTGTTCATCTTTAGAGAAATATCCTCGGAAATAATTCGCAAATTCAATTAAAATTTCAAAATCAAAATAATGAAATGCGTACCTAGTTAATCAGAAAAAAAAAACTATATTTTAAATAGGTAAATTGAAGAATGTAATATGAACCGTTTTCACATTAAAATAAAAAGATTTGTTTCATAAAAGTAGTGACTAAAAACTATATGTTCTGTAAAACTGCAAAGATCCGAAACAAGGTCTATCTTTTCTTTCAAAGAGGCTATTTTTGCTGTGGCGGCGAGGAGTTAGTTGTAGGCTTCGCTAGCACCAACTCAACAACTGAGCTTCTTTCAAAAGATGCATCTTCTAACTTCACACTCCTTTTTTCTGCACCTTTTTGTTTTCCTTAACTCTTTTTATTTAGTTTCCCCTTATATATTGTATTGCATCTCAAAGACGGCCGCAACAGTTGGCCCGGCTCTTGCTTGTCGTATTCCCCCGATACTGTGGAGCTTTTTCCCGCATCTTTCCAAAGTTTACCAAACTCTTTACGAGGGTGTTAGACTCTGAACTTGCTGCAGCCGCAGAAGTTGCTTTAGAGCTGGGATTCTCAACCTATGCAGTGCGACCCCTGAGGGGTTGTATACGTGTTCGTAGGTGAGTCAAAGAATGATCGATAGTGATAAATTTTCTCACATGATATTTCTATTTGTTTACATATTTATATTTATCAACCATATTTTATAAAATCTTTTAATGTAATATATTTTTTTACCAGGTATTTATCTTATTTTCTTTTTTGTTACTTTATATTTTGTATTTTTATGATAATTTCACCATATTTTTCCAAGTTGTTCCTACATTATACCTCTGTGAGAATGGTTTTCCCAAGTTTAGTAATATATGTATAAAACAAAGAATGGCAAAACGTTGTTGTCAATGAAAATTAACCAGCGTATTTTAAACCGTATCACGGACAGCTTAAAACTTTATCAAAAACACTACCAGACTCGCAGGTCATATGGTTAACACGAAACAATCGTCACAGCTCAACAAAACTTGAGAATCTGTGGTTTGAAAACTCCGTGCTTATAAAAAATTAAGGCTAAAAAAACTGTATTGGCTTCGGCTTTATGCATTTTACGATTTTTTGTTCAACTTATCGTTTTGTTCATAGCGTTATAAATGATATTTGATAGGCAAGCACTAATAATATTATGATTCAAAAAAATAAACGTATGCCCGTTATACTTGACAGCGGATTACAATTTGATCAAAAGCTGAAACGGTCTGATAATAGGAGTCCGACTAAGATAATTTAAATGTCGAAAATTAAAAAAATGGCACTTGTCGTCAGATTAGTGATCATCAAATGGGATTTTATTTGAAACACCCCGAACATGATCGATCAACATCACATCCTTCAGACTGGTAGCGCCAAAAGAAAAAAAAGATCAGTGCTAGCGATGGGAAGCTGCAGTAACTTCTGTAGATACACATTTTAATGCGGAAGGAATTTTTATTTTTTTTCAAATTTCGTTTTTTAAGTAATAAAACGTTTGCCTGGGTAGGCATTCGCCTGCCTCGTTAGTCAGTTGGTATATTGCGGAATGCAATAACCACCCACCCCCACCCATCCAGCCGTGCCTGGACTGGAATGTTGGGTGCCAGGTTCCAGGTCGATGCAGTATCAACTCAATTTGCAGTTATTCCAATGAAAGATAACAGTATCAACTACCTCAAAGCTGGAAGCATATCGATATAGTATTGGTAGATGTTACAATTTGGGATTATTTGGAAATTTCGATGAATTTTTCTTTAGTATTTTTTTTGTAATTATTTTTGTATTGCTTAGGTACTCGTAATGCCATGATTCTTCAACAATACCTCCATCACAAATATTTTTTTTATAAAAATACATTTAAAATTTCTTCCCATACAGTTGTTTCAAACTACAAAAACCATATCGAAATGTTACTTTTTTGATGATTCTTCAACAATACCTCCATCACAAATATTTTTTTTATAAAAATACATTTAACATTTCTTCCCATATAGTCGTTTCAAACTACAAAAACTATATCGAACTGTTACATTTTTAAATAAGAAAATATTATTATGCATAAAACACGAATACTCCCATCTACAATTAAAAAAAATAGTATTGAAGCGGAATTGTTTTCTTACTATTAAATAATATGTTTTACTTCATACAGTCCTCACAACGCATAACACACATTTCCAATTAGCAAAACGTCAAAATAAAGTGCATGACATCATTTGTGATCATAATAAAACATTCGGATATTCCCATTACTGTTCAACTATTGCTTGTTACTTACTATCATCTTGACGAGCACATGCGTCGCACGCCTCTCGGAGTTTGATCGAAGCTTTTGATGAATTTGAAAACTGGTTGACAAGACAATAACCTAAAATAAAGCCAGAATCTTGACGAAGTAAGTGAAGCAGCCGTGCACAAAAATATACGAAGCGCGGCTTTGGCGTACTGGAGAGACCTGCGGTCGAATTTGCCCTATCAAATCTATTAAATAAAGTAGGAAACTCAACGACATAAGTGAAGTCGTGTAAAATAATATTCGGCGCGCGGCCCGGCGTAATGGACGGATCTACGCTCGACATGGCCTCAGCAGGTCTAGAAAATTGATCTTTCCGTAGTATTTATATTAATTATTACTAAAATGTAAATGTACCTAAAGGGATCAATCAGAAAGTTACCAATTCAGCGTCTAGGAAAATTAAATCTGTTTTGATTACCGCTAATTTTATAGTTGAAAAACGTTTTGAAAAAAAAAATTCTAATAGTTTTATATGCAATATTTTAATGGTAAGGTTATGTTTTTATTAATTTTAAATTCAAATAATTTTATAAACATTTCAGATTTTAATAAAACGTTCATCAGAAATAAATAAAATATGAGCGTCGAACAAACCCCCCGTTATTAAACATTGCTCTATGGTAAGTATTGCCCCCTCGCTAATTGAGTTTGTAAAGTAAATAAAAACCTTAGTATATTATTTAACGCTCCCGTACTTTATTTTTTATTTACTTTAATTGAGTTTGTAAAATAAATAAAAATCCTTAAATTTTTTTTCAGATTTTAATAAAACGTTCATTAGAAATAAATAAAATACGGGGGCGTTAAAAAATATACTAAGGTTTTTATTTACTTTACAAACTCAATTAGCGAGGGGGCAATACTTACTAAAGAGCAATGTTATATGTTAAGTCTTATGTTGCCTTAACATATAACATTGCTCTATGGTAAGAATTGCCCCCTCGCTAACTGAGTTTGTAAAGTAAATAAAAACCTTAGTATATTTTTTAACGCCCCCGTATTTTTCCAGTGTTTTTAGAATAAATTATTAACCCTTTCAAAAAACTCAAGTTAAGGTATAGACACAGCGTGGGAGTATCCAAACCTTTCCAATTTAAACCGCACTCACGTGAATGCTTTCCTAATACATTTTCTAGGTTCGTTTTAAATATTATTTCGAATAGCGCTCTTAACTGTTTCATTAAAACCATAGAATAAAGAAAAATACACTAAAACAACATGCCTCATATCATTAAATTATTATTTTAATAAATTTATGCCAACGAAAGCTGAATACGAAATAACCTTTGATCTTTAAACACATTACGTTTCGTGGTAGAGGTACTTGGTTTCTTCGGCACTGGGAGATTGTGAAAATAGTTTTTTGTGGATACTACTTTTTTTTTAGTAAATTCAAAACAAAAGATTCGGAAATCAAATCAAATATTTTTTGACAATTTGTCTAGTTATTAGTTCCGAACGGCTGGGCACTTTTCAAAGTACTCAATCGTTTTATTGACTTCCACCACAAGATATTTCTCCTTTTGGGGTTCCATAACTCCACTTGCTTAAGATGTAGAGACTCTTGAGCGGTATTTGGATAAAACATGCAGGCTATACACAAACTATTTTATGTACAGATAGATTTGTATCTATTTGTATCCTCTATTTGATCTTGTTTTCCGAAAAATCTATTATACTATAAAAATTTATCCTTGACAAAACACAGGAATAGATATGTTTAGGTACCGTTTTTACGTTTTTTTTAATGTGAATACCGCACAAGAGTCTCGAGTCCCAATTACTCCTAACCGTCTGGAGCCAGTGAGATTATGAAATCCCCAATTGGGGTATGTTGTGAGACTAAAGGTAGTAAAAGAGGAAGCTCCTGGCCATTCAGATCTGGTGATAAAATAAATATATTTTTTTAAATTGCTGGCAACCAGGGCGTTTATTGAAATAACATCAAAATATCATTTACAAACAAGTAATCCGCCTCACTGGAAGATTTTTATTCTGAGCCGGGTACATATACATATATGCTTACAAATATACATACATACAAACGTACGCATATATTTATATATCCGTATATATACCTATTAATCAATATATAGACATAAATTCATACGCATGCATACACATATATGTACACATACGTACACACATACAATCATATGCGTATACTCATGCATGCACATAATCATAAAAACATAATTATACAAAGTTTTAATAAAATTATTGGAAAATGTTATAAGGTTTAATTTAAAATTAATTTTAAATTCCAAAAATTTAAAAAAAATAAAAAATTAATATTGGTAATTTATTTATTAATTTTTGAAATCGACAGTTTACATTTAATCAGTTTGTACATAAGTATTATATAGCCAAAATAAAACCAATTGCTAAAAGTATGGCTAAAGCTATTTCAAGCAAGTTTCAATACTGAATGGTGGTCTTAGATGAGTGCTTAATTTATTTAGCTGTGAAGTGAGCCTTAAATATACCTTACTAATGTTTTAAACGATTTAATCGTGAATTAACACATATTAATCAAATAAAATTTACTTGCGCACTTATTTTACGTTGGTTTTTCAACTCGCGACCTCCAGATTGCAAGTCGAGAGCCTCACCCCTCAACCACTGAGACTGGCATGTTTAATTTGACTCAAATACCAATATTTTAACTCGACATGTTTTATTATTTTAGTTCAACCGGTTAATACGCAATGTGATTTTAAATTTCATTGACAGTAGCGACCCGTGAAGTAATTTAAAAAAATTACTTTTTCCTTCATATGAACGTATTAAAAGGGTATACCATAAGAATTCACTTATGAAGCACCCTAATATTTTATTCATTATAAAATAACATATTATTAATACTTTTTTCTTTTTATATTACATTTTTAATGTATGTGTTTCAATTATAAATAATAATTAAGGTAGGTCGTCAAAGAAATGATTTTTTTAAAACTGCGCAATAAAAAAGTAAGACTAACACAACATTAATGTCCACCCGACAACCTTTGGCTTCAAACTTTCATCTAGCTCCAAGCGTTTGCTTGAAAATTAGTCAAAGTGGAAAATTTTCCTTTGCTAAAGCGTTTACCCTCTGCGAATTCATGAAATAAAATTGCACTTAAGTCACGTTTAGCTGCCGGCGCTTTGACTTGGACTTTTTCTCCCCTATTTTACCTAAATGACGTAGCAAGCATCCGGGTCAAGTGGCCTGCTATTGCATTACCAGCATTTTGCGCCTTGCACGAGTAAAAATTCCAGGAGCAATAGATTTCAAGTGACCGAGCAAAGGTTTAATGTTCTTACACCTGTCTTTTTATGCACGCCTGGTAAATATTTTCTTGTTTGAAGTTTAGTGTGTCTGTTGGTTGAGCTAATTTCATTAATTTGTTCTTGTATATAGGTACCTAAAGTAAACGACCCTGTAAGGCATCGATTGCAAAACGGTTAGCGATGGTAAATGGCTGATGGGGTAAATGCATCGGTTTCCCACCGAGGCATCGTGGATTCAATTCCTCTGCATAGCTCCTTAAGTCCTTCATAATGACATATAATGTGTTTATTTCTTTATATTACAAAAAATAATAATTAACTAAGGACGGGATGTTTTACAAAATTTGAACGATTCATTCAAATTTCAATGTTGATTTTCAAGTTCAGTGAAGTTTCTATTCAAGTACTGGTATTACTTCAGTTTCGTAAAACAACTGACCAATAATGAAAAAGGAACAGAATTTGAATAGATTATTCACAGAACTTGAAAACCATCAATGAAATTTGACGAATTGTTCAAATTTTGTGAAACATCCCGTCCTTATATTCTATCAAAATTATGAAATAAATTAAATTTGAAAGCAATAATTTGTTTGTACGAGTATGTTGGATATTTAAATAGGATTGAGCAATCTCTTTAGAAGGATGTCTATATTGTTCATGGTATCCTTGAAGACGGCAGCCCGAAGTAGTAACTGAGTGGAACTTTTGTCATATATCAATGTTTATATAAATAAATTTAAAAATACTGTTAACTATAAAATAATAATTTCGAACTACTACTGGGTTTTACATATCCTTCGAGTTATCATTTAAAAGTAACTAACTTTCTTAACTTGGATTGAAACATCGGTAAAATACTGTATCTGTATGCCATTCTCGAAACAATTGACGTTTTAAACGAACAAAACTATTTATTAATATTCATTTTGCATATGTACGGGTGCCAATAATTAAATATGTTTTTTTGATATTGTTAAAAGCTTGCAAAAAGCGTGTTTTAATAAAATAAATTAACTAACGCCATATATGAACACGTAGAATATAACGAGAGTCGCGTTTAACCTCAACGTACAGATGGCGTTGTGCATTAATACTTTTAATAATTTTAAAAGTTACAAACACTGCAAAGTTATAAAATAGCATACTGCCAGCCGTATTCAAGGTAAGAGCGAAATTTTGAGATTGCTAGATACAGGACATTGATCTCCCAGGCTGTCTACTCGGTCCAATAATAAAGCGTATTATTTTCTTTATATTAGGCAAGGTGTTTGTTGCGTAGGTGGAGTTTTATTTTAAGAGAAACATACACAAAAAATAGCTTTGTGGGGGGATGCAAGTCTACTGGTAGGACGGATATTGTTCCATACTCATAGTAGCTACAATCATACTTTTCCTCTCAGCAATTTATTAATATCAGTTACCTTTAGAAACAAAATCTGACAACACTAGAAGGTTGTTAAGTTTTATTTGTTTCAAGTTAGGGCGGGCTAAATTTTCAGCGTTGAACTTTTTGATAATTTTGAAGGTCACTTACGTGTATTTAAACGTGATACGTATTTATTACGAGGAGAGTATGTAGTACGAGAAATGTATTATGAGATGTCTAATAGGGTTACATTATGCAGTTAGATGCCATTGTTTCTCTCGGAAGCGTACGGACCATGATAACGGATTTAAAAAAAAACATTTTTTTTACAATAAAATGTATGAAATATTCGTGTTTTACTGCGCAGGCACGAAGTACTCGTATGTTAATATATCATCAAACGTACACAAACTTAAGTATTATTATTTTCTGTGCATTAGTCCTGCGTGAATTCTGGTTCTATGAATTCAAATTTGCTTTGAATTTAATTGTAATTATCAGGATGGGAACTGACTGTGTGAATAATTCAGACAAGCTATAAAATACCTAGGTATCTATAGATATACATATATAATATAATAGAAAATTATTTTAAGGGTAAATTTAAAAGTTTATTTAAATTCTTTCCATAGATAGCACTAATTTAGTTATTTTAGAAAAAAACATTTTCGGAAGTCATGCTTCAAAATATTACGATGAATAATATGTTTTCACCTGTGCACACGGTACTTTATAAAAACTATTTTTTTCAATAAAGGCATACAAATACAGTATACAGTACAGATTGAATCACCAATCATCTATTTATTCATATTCTATATGTACGTACAGGCGCAAAGAAAAACATAAGTATGTAATAAAATAACTTTAATAGGACTTTCACAGAACTTAAAAAATAACGTTGAAATTTTATTAATTCTTCAAATTCTGTGAAACAACTCGATCAAAGTATTTTTTTCCTAAAATAATTAAATCAACGTCACCTGTGAATAACTTTAAGTTTACCCTTAAATGTACATTTAAAAAATTTGAACTGATTTGTCAAGAGTTCAGACTATCCTTGATTTTTCAACCACTTTTAATAAAGAACATTAAAATACGCAGAACTATCGTGACTGTCAAATGAAAAATTAAACAACGATTTCAATACCATTTTGCGTTTTCCGGGGATAGAACTCCGAATCAAAAACCAATTGCTTAGGCCACTACGCCATGTAGGCCATCAATTATAAATAATGCAGCCGCGCTAAACCCTGTAAATTGTAACAATCTGCGTTTAATGGCGGCTTAAAAAGTTGAATGGCTTATATTAAATCTATACCTACTAACCTATCGGGCTGCCATTGGCCGGAATAAATTGGCTGAATTTACAGCTGCAGCGGTGATTACGCGTGTACCAGTTGTGGCGATGACGTCATTTGGCTGATGTCCAAACCCTCCCAGAGGAGGTCGTAACCTCACACAGATACCCCCCACCTATCTACATCTACTACAGTACTATCAGGTCCATCAGGTACCGTGAACCAAAAATAAAGGTGTAAATTACGTGTGGTAAAATGAAAAGTTGTGCATTTGGAAACGAAACACATTCGGTAGAAGCAAACCTGCCACTTTCCAAAAATTATATTTCTATTGGTTATAAAGCTTTATTGCATTACCCATCTACTGCACTTAATGTTCGAAAGCAGAAATACATCTTTTAAAAAAAAACACCATGAAGGATTATATGCAAAACCACCACTTTTGAATATCTGTCAATCAGAATCCTCCTTTCACTTTTATCTTATACTAGCTGACGTGTACCCAGCGTTGCTGAAGTTATTCTTAGAAGATAGACATACCTATGCCATTTTGGACTTTTCTGTAGGCTTTTATAAGATATACAATTTCGTTGTACATTATTTTGATGTATCTTATAAGGTATAGCCAGCATTAGCAATGTGGTATTCGAAACAATTTTTTCTACGTCTTGATTATAAAACATCGACTTTTCTCTACTTTTTATAAACACAATATGCATGTTTTATTTATGTAAGCCTTTCAGAAGAAATCATCTAAATGATAGTGAAAACCCTATAAAATTCTGTTCCTCAGTTTAGACGAACTAAACGCACAAACAGACAGACGCGGGTAGCTATTTTATTTTATACTATTTAGAGATGGCGCTGATGTTGCATTTCAAAATGTTTGTTAGATGGAAAATCGCCACTGTGCACTTCGATGAGTTGCGAAACTTACACTTTTTGAAATCTGAGATGCAAAAGTGCCGCTGTTCGTTTTATTTCCTCCAATACTTGACAATTGACCATGGTGCAGAAATTGGTAATTGTATTGTTGTTTGTAATAGTGTTGAATGGCAGGAAGTAAATTCTAAAACAAATATTTTTAATAATTTATGAAACAATGGCTAAAAACTTTAACGTTTTCTACTGAAAAAAATGTAGCAGTGTAAAGTGGCAGGTATGCTTCTACACCTCTCATATATGTTAAAATCTCTGTAGGTAAGAACTTACGATGGGTTTTTTCACAGAATTTGAACAATTCATCAATTTTCAACGTTCATTGTCGGGTTCTGTGAAAGTCCTATTCAAGTTATTTTATCATAAATGGGCAAATTGCTTTTCAGATCTGAAATAATAACATTACTTGAAAAAATCTTTCACAGAACTTGAAAATTAACTTTGAAATTTGAAGAATTGTTGAAAGAGTGAAGGGTTGTTTCAGAGAATTTACCGTCTCTTAGGACGGGTTGTTTCAGAGAATTTGAACAATTCATCAAATTTCAACGTTTTCGCCAAAAGTTAAGGTCAACGTTTAGATGAGTTTTTATTTGTGTTGAAAGATACATCCATCTTACCAAGTTATGGTAAAACTCACTTTTCTTACTATATAGACGTTCTTTTGTTTATATCAATCAGTATTTGACAATGAATGATATTTTTTATTTATTTATTTATATATAATTTGTACATTTATTTATTTTTATTTTTACTTTTTCCTAATAATTTATGGTTTGTACTTTAATACTTTATATTTTAAACTATTCACTTAACAATTTACTTTTATACATTATAGTTTTTATACACTACTTATTACCTTACTTTTTACCTATTTTCTTAAATTTTACTAACATTTATACTGTTATTCTTCATGTTGTTGTACTATTATAAGTATGTCAATTATGTTAATGGCACATGTTGTGCCGTTTATGTGTAAATAAATAAATAAATAACAATTACAGGTAATATAGCCTAAGACGTTATAATTGTACCATTTATGCAGTGTATATGCAATGCCAAAAATCTCGCAAATGCGCTATAGGACACAAAAAATAAATCTATTTTTTTATCTACTGCATTCAAAAAGCACGTAACTCCCCCCACAGGTGAGTTCATAAATAAATTAGTGCGGCTTGCTCTACTATATAGAAGATTGTGATGACGTCCTCGAGAGTGAGACTCTGGTACAAAAAAAATTAGTTGGGCCAGTATCTCATTATTAGATAAGTGACCGTTTATTAGTTGAAAAAAATATTTAAGCAAAGCAATACCTCTACGTGTCTCTAGGGAGTGGTAATTGGTCATGCCTAATATATAAATCGATGGGTAAAGCCAAGGGTAACGTCCATAGAGCCGCGAGAAAAAAAACCTTTAAAAAAAATTATGGACTCTTTCAATGCGTAAAGTGTATGTTAATTCATGTGGAGCCTAGATGATCGAGTTTGATTCAAGTACACTTAGGACTAGTGTGTTATATAATAACGTCAGTGTTTTTGTGTTGATATAGTTTGTCGAAATAGCGAATGGCAGATCAGATGCCGTGGATTTGATGAACCTTATTACTTTGCATCTACCCACGCGTAAGACAAAACAAAATGGTCTCTATAATGTTCCAAAGTATGCTAATGATTATTTAGAAAATTAGCCCATTCAAAGGCAACACAAAATGCACAGGTAATAAATATATGTAGTTCAATCCATGTTTACCGCCACCACTCAGTGATCAAACTAAAAATCGATATATTAGAATATTTATAACTGATCTACAAAATTTATTTTTTCTTACATGCATTCTTTATCTTCATTTAAATAATTTTATTTCGCATAAAACACCCATCGAGAGTGATAAATATTGGTTGATTACAAATTTGCTTTACAACAAACCGTTCTTGTTTATTCTTATACTAATGTTAAGCTATGTTATAATAAAGGTTTGTTAAATACTAACATGCTTAATAATAAAAAAAATATATTTATTTTACTAACATCTACAATGTTATTAAAATATTTTTCCGCTATTACATTCGTAGTACCTTAGGTACCTATCTTGTACTCTTATTATTATTTATTGAAAACTATGATTTTTTTGTATTTACTTGCTTATATTTTCCGTACTCGGCCTATTATGCTAGGTAATAATACACTCTAATTATTGTACTTCTGATCAGCTTACCATAAACATTGTATACATGTAAAAGCTTTCATGACGTGAATGAATAAATAATTTATATTCCAAATGGGGTGAGCATTTAATAATTTTTTGAGGCGCACCTCCTCACGGGTCTCGAAGAGGACCAGATCAAATGAAGAAAGAAAAGCTGACAGAGGTAGTATACATATACATTCATACTTCTTTTATGCTGATGAGGTCATCCGTGCTTTAGTTATCTGCAGGTCCAGTTTGCGATTGCATCTCCATATCGTCTCCAGTTTTCTACAGGATGACTCACTTAACATGCTTTCTCTGAAATTTTTGATAAAATTCTGCTATGAAGACGTCTTCTGGCTCACGCCCATGTCATTTCACCTGGGATTTTTCCTAGAGTCAAACAACAGAACAAACGGATTGATAGTTGGATTGGCAATAGTTTATCAATTTTTTCATTGTTCACTTCGGCAATAAGCTATTTTCAGTTTCGTAGCGAGAATTTGGTTTGAAGAAATTGCCATCTACCTGACTAGCATAAAATCTGTGATACATCTAAATAATTTTTAAAAGATTGTACGCTTTAAGCTGGTATGTTTTGCATGTTTATGAGTAAGAAACACATGTATTTTTATGTGAGTACCAACAGCTCTCAATTGAAGGACAATATACTATGGCATCCCTAATTGAGAAATGCTGTAAGGCTGAAATTAGAGAGGTGGCGGAGGAGATAAGAGGAAGGTGGGCTACGAAGCCAATAGCAGCATTTCAATTATGAACAGTGGTAATCAATCAGGGCGATTTTGAAAGCATCTAATTTACTAAAATATACTATAATATATATTTTTATAAATGGATGAATTGTTTAAAATACAAATTAATCAAATAAAACTTTCAACCAATATGCACTATAAAAGACTGCTTTTCAGAAACCACGAATATTGTTTCTTGATGTACACTAATTTATGATCTTATTTTCCAGGTGGCCAACACCGGAAGCGTAGCCATGTTCAACTGCACCGCCTCCGGAAGTCCACCCGGCCACGTGCGGTGGTTGCACAACGGTGCGGCGCTGGCGGGCGGCGGAAGGGTGCGGGTGCTGGACCAGCCCTCAGGTCCGCATCAGCTCATCATCTCGGGAGTGGTGAGGGCCGACAAGGGAGTGTACCAGTGCACCGTGAGCGGAGCGCACGGCAGCGCGCAAGCCACGGCGGAGCTCAGACTGGGAGGTAATTAACTTAACTAATTGTGCTAAACTACTAACAAAATTAAGGAGTTCGGTTTTATAATACCAGGAATAAGTGATTTATGAGATATTTGGGTTATATTAATCAAAATCTGGTAATAATAATCTGGAAAATAGAATTTGAAAATCGGAATCTAGAAATAACAACCTGGATTGGAAATCATAATCTGGAAATCGTAATCTGGAAACCATGATCTGAAAAATAATCTGAAAATCGTAATCCAGAAATCGGAAAAATCGAGAACTGGAATCAGAATATGGAGATCTGTAACTGGAAATCATAATCTAATATCAGAATCATATAATCAGAATCGTAAATCAGAATTTCTAAATCGGAATCTGTGAATTAGAATGTGGAAATCGGAATCTGGTATTCAGAATCTGGGAATCAAAAACTGGAAAATAGGGTAATGAAATACTTCTTTTTGTTTCCTAATCTAAAAACTGCGCTCGGAGGACAGAGATTTTCGTCAAACGAGGAGGCAATCACCTTTGTGAACAATTATTTTGCAGAGATAAACGCCGCGTACCATTTGGATGGGTTAGAGAGATGGGAGCATCGCTGGGAAAAGAATGTAGAGTTACAAGGAGACTGTGTAGAAAAATAAATAAAAAACTTAGGAAAAAAACCTTGTTTCATTGTTAGGTCGGAAACTTTTCAGACCACCCTCATATAAGACGTATATTCTTAACATCGCGCGAGATATGTTAGATTATTAAATGTTCCAGTTACTATCCTTCGACACCGAAATCAATCATTTTATATTTGAGAAATTTATTAAATTTGTTTTTACTAGATTTCAAAAAATATTTTAAATACACAATAAAGATAAATACGACCAATTGTATAGGCCAGGGCTTCCCTAACTGTGAGTCGCGACGCACCGGGGCGCCGCGAGATCATCCCAGGGGCGTCGCGAGGCAATCTTTATAGCGTCTTCCACACGCACACTTCGGAGCGACTGAGTCCCGCGTCACAGTTGAAAAAAGTTTGGGAAGCCCTGGTATAGGCATTAAAGCAAAATGTAAATAAGCATTAGGGAATCCATAATTAGTATATTTTTAACAAAAATTTGCTTTCATCGACAACTTTATGTACATATTTGATTTTTTTGCAGGCGGTTATTTTATTTACTGTTTAATTAAGACACGAGATATTTTAAAATAAAGCTCTAGCTCCGATATGAATATTCAAAAGCTTGTCTTTGTCTTAAAATATTGAGACAAAAAACTTAATACCGCGCCGAATATTCATCGATGTTTATGAAATGAAAAATATTTTTGCTTTATTCTTAATACCCTTTTAATGAATGAATAATTAATGGGATGTTCGGAAAAACACGCGCCAGTGGCGAAATAATATTGAATTAGTTTCAAAACGAAACTAATTTTCCACTTTGAATTTATGTTTCGTTATCAACCCAAATATGAATTTTAATTTCAATTTAATTTAAGATGAATTATAACTATTGTCAATCCTCCAATAAACTCGTCACTCTATTTCGAACTATTAAAATAAAGATTTTAATTGGATTACACCCATGTATGTAGATATTGCTCAGTATTTAAAATGTGAGGTTCATATGTAACTATCAATAATTACGCTTTACTCTGTCCACCGAGATGGAATGACTGTTGAAAAAACATCACTTTTCGTAAAAAGAAAAAACGAAAAACCTTTTTAATCCGTTAACAAATGATCACTATAATGTGTGTTACTTTAAAAGATCCATTTTAACAACCATTTCTAATTCGGGTTTCCTTTATAAAAACTAACATTAAAATTAACTAAAATTGCTGTGTGCGAGCTGATTCTATTTTGAAAATGACTTTTTTTTGCAAAATAATATTTTTTTAAATTTAACTGTCTTACCAGAAAATGTGTTTATATATTTATAAAAATAGTATAAGTTGTTTCCTCTGAATTGCTATTATATTCAGAGTAATATTTTTTGACATAATCCTTAAGGATACGTTGGTACACAAGAGATTAAGTCATTCGTAAGAAATTCGTTTAATTTAAAAGGTATTTTAAAGCTCCTAAATACAAATCACGCATTTCATTCCATGGGCAAGCAGATAAAACGCTAAATAATTTTGTCCTTAAAACTTCCACATTCTTTCTCATATCCTTCCATTATTACGACTACCTAATGTCAAAACTGACTTCATAAAAAATGTGTTTTCCTAGGCCATTCCCAACTTCTTCATCCATCCGCTGTGAATTTGTATGGTTCCACCTATTCACACATGCGTTTCTTATTTTTTTCATTATGCTTACTTCAGCCATTGATTCAGAATTCATCTTCACATTGCATTAAATTTCACAGAATTCTTATTTTGTGCTTCCTCTGACAATTCAATATATCACTGCTTTAAATATCTGTTATACTAAAGGAATCTTTAAAATTCAGAATATTTAGATAAAAAAAAGCAAACAATGTGGGACTGTAATAATAACCATAAAGTATAGATGACTATATTCGTACAGATTGAGGTACACAATTACATGAGAAAAGCTTTATGATAATGCCTTACCTATAAAAGAATGTAAATTGTAAATTCTGTAGTGTACGATTATTATTATGTACAGTTGAAACTGCCTCGATGAACGCAGCACAAAGCCTTTCTTCCAGCGGCCGCCGGCCCCGGAATCTCGGTAAAACCTTCGCAAAAAACGGATAAAACAAGATAACGACAGGAAACAGCGACCTAACGGATGGAGTAAACGCTAATGCCCTCGTTAGTTCAAACCCGTTGTGTTCTGTCTTCAGCGGTCCTGACAGACATTCAAACACGGGGCGGAGGTGAACTGCGGGGTTAATGCAGAGATTATAGTTCCTTGACAAATCCTTTAAATTATATCATAAAATGAAACGAAATAAAATAAAAATTATCGAAGGAAGCAAACACTTTGTGGCTAACAATGAAGGAACAGCCTACCTTGAATTCCCAAGAATCCCGGCAATAGGGCTCTCGACGAACTTGCACTGTTCACGGGGTGAAATTTCCTCCAAAACGAGATAATCTTTAATATGATTTTGATAGTGGCAAACAGAGCACAAAGCATTTGAATAATATGACGAAGACACGACGATTGCACCTTCTTGCTACACGACACGAATTCGAATGCTGTACTTGCGACAATTTACTGTTTCAATACTAAACACGGAGAAAACGAGTTAACCTGATTTATTAAATATCTCTTCAAATTATTGGTAATCCTGTTAAAAAAATGGACCTGCAAGACGCTTCTATCATTCTATCGCGTAAATTCATAATAATATCGGAATCTCCGTTTGCCTTAATAATATCATAAGAAATGCAAAATATTAAAAAATTTATGGACAAGGACAAAACATTGGTATTTTACATAATTTTTTTTAAAGGATACTTATCAATTTCTCGGTTAATGGCCTTTAATCCCGTTTTTAATAGGAATACGAAAAAACATTTTTTTTTTTTTGGAACAACTTTGTAAGTAAAACCTCAATTTGTAAAATTTAATTATTGAAGACAATATTAGCGATTCCTAAACGAAAATCTGAAACAGAAAAATCAGAAAAAGATACGTCACCGTCATGCCGGGGCACCGCTCTATTCCCCGGCAAGGCCTTGATGTTACCGTATCTTTTTATGATTTTTCTGTTTCAGATTTTCGTTTAAGAATCGCTAATATTGTCTTCAATAATTAGCAACAGTTTTAATCAGGAAGTTTTCTCGGTGCATTAATATCTAAACACTGTTTAATATTGACATGAAAAAAATAACACAAACCATGGATATTTTTAGTTAAGTTTTCATTATCTTAGAGTTACTAAACCATTTATACCATCATAGTGCCTTTTCTCTTTGTTTACAATTTCTTGACAGAGTGTGCACTTGGAAATACTAAGCAGAGATGAAAAAATGATTAAAACCTTTATGTATAATTGCATACATTCTCGCGTAATGGGCTGATATATGTTTAATATTTACGTTACAAAAGTGATATATTAATTAATGACCGGTCGTTGACCGAGTTGACATCGCGTTTGGGTCCCACCCAGGCGTAGTGTGTTCAATTCCTCGGCTGGCTAAGTCCTCCATCACAACACAAGAAACATTTTCAGCTTACTGTGGTGGTAGTAGGAGATTTTCAAATATTGTCAGGTTATTCGTAACCCTGTCTTTGTCTTTCTTTAAAAAATATATATATATATTAATGTAAAATTATTGTTGTTTGATTATTGCCTTTTACTGTATGTTTTTTTTGTTTCTTTAAAAGAGGAGACCATTGTTTTTCACTCCGCACATGTGTTTTAACTTCCAAACCTAGTGGAACAATGACATCCACAATTTAGGAAACGTTGTAAAGCTGTTGTAAGTGGGTGAGTACAGATGAAAAATAAGAGGGTTGACCCGTACCTGGCTAATCCGATCTGATAACTAAACGTGGCTTGACCCATTTCAACCTTCTTTAGATCTATAAACGGTTGTCTCTCACCGGGACGATACTTAGAATAACTTATACTCTAAAAAAAAGATTAAATTTTTTTTCTGTGAAAATATAAAGACATCAACACGCTCAAGAATTTTTTTGACACTAATTTACTGTCACTTAATAATGAAAAGACATTTGTAATTCCATTTGCAATCCATACAAATGATACTCCTAAAAATTTTAACATTGTCATACATAATAATACTGAAATTCACAGCCAAAACTATTGCAAATCAAACTGTACAGTACTAAAAACAACAAATAAAATTAAATATCTAGGAGTAATTATTGATAAAAATCTGAAATGGAAGGAACAAATATGTCAAGTAGTAAACAAAATTATAAAATTAATATATTTTTAAGAATTAGAAACTTTCTTTCGATAAAAAATCTATATTTAATTTACTTTGCCTTAGTTCTATCCACTTTACAATACGCTATTATTAGTTGGGAATCCGCGTATAAATGTAACCTTCTTCCAATTGAAATTATACAAAGAACAATTATTAAAATTATATTAAAAAAATCCTTTGACTACCCAACAGAACGCCTGTTTGAAGAATTTCAAGTACCTACATTTAAAGACCTATTTATTAAAAACTCATTAATCCAAATTATAAAAGAAAAAGATAAATATCAATTTTTAAATGAAAACAGACCGCGACTTAGACATGTTTTTCTATGCCCAAAACTAAATACGTCTTTTGCACAACATCATTATACTTACCAGGGAAGAACTTTTTTCAATCGTCTACCAGAAGAAATCAGAAGCATTAATGATAAAACCCGAATACTGCTCTCTGTCAAGAGACACTTTAAAAATATTCTGAAAAAAAAATACTGTCACTTAATTAATCTCACAAATATCCTTAGTTTTCCTTAACTTCCTTTCTTTTTTAAAATTTATTATATTACTATATTATCCTTCACTACTATCAAAAAAAATACTACAGCAAACATACATTTATGTACAATAAATTATTTAAGTACTAACTAACAACAACATTTATGTACACTCCCCTTCTATACACAAGCAAATGTTTTCAATGGAAAAGTAGTAAAAAGACCCAAGATGTAAAATGAATTATGTACCATGTAAACATATTATTAAAAAATAATTACAAAAAAAAAATATATATATGTTTACCTACAGTATGAATATACATTTTTTCCTCAAATTTATTTAAACTTCATACGCTAAAAAACCTTTTATTCGCACTAAACTTGCGAGATAGTTCCAGAATGAAGTATTCACCGCTTTGCTACGGTCGGTAGCAGAGTTTTAAAAAGCGACAACGCTTTCTAAAATAGAAAAATGCTAATCGAAACTGAGAACAGAAGTTGTCTGATGAATTTGCAATTGTACTCAATGGATGTCACATGTGACATAAAAATAAGTCTAGTCGATCCTCCGAAAAGGTAAAATAGCTTATCGGTTGATTTTAGCCCAACTTTCAAAAAGGCCACGTTTGAGGTCACATAAGCAATTTCACTTTAGAGTTGCCAATACGTTTTAAAACCAAGACCAATAGTGGTCGTAACTTCATCTGGCCCTAAAAATATTTAACATCGAAAAAGTGTAATCATAGTACACAGCTTTTTCAATCTGTTTTTTCTGTGTTGAAGGTTTAATTTTTAACTGACGAAGTCAAATCAATTATTAATTATGGATCTTATAAATCTTCAAGACAGATATTACAATACTTTTAAAGTGTGAAACACATTTATCGATCCAAATACTGGGTCAAGCCGGTTAATAAAGCTACAAATATAATTCATAATGTTCAGACAACTCGATCATGCTCATTACAAACATAAAAATAACCTAAGACGAATCATCTACCATACCTATGCAAAGAAAACGTAAATAGAGATTATTGAACTCAAATATTTCTGCTCTGATTCACAATCTAATAAATAATATCTGATCTAGTAACCCTTCGGCTTCAAACGGTAAAAAATAAGGGTTGTTTCTAATAACCTTATTGAAATACGTGGAATATAATGAAATATATCTCGATAACCATGTTACATATTTATTCAATAGGGGTTCAAATACAAAGTTATTATGTAGGTTTCTTTTATCTCATCGTATTACAAAACATTTTACCAAAAATTACGAATCCTTCTTTTGCTATAATATAAATCTACTTTCAGTAACTTTCACTGACACAAACATGATTAATAACATAGACATATTCCAACTAAAACTAGTATAGTAATCTCCTGACAGTTTTCCAAAAAACATTAATATTTTTTATGTTTCACCTCATAAAAAGCCCGTCTGTACGGTGTTAAGACAGGGGAACTATGCAGCCCACCCGGTTGAGCAGTGTCGCGAGAAGTGAACATAATCTGTAGCAAGCAAAACTCTTTCAAAACGAACCTTGTTGCACATCGAAATTAAATTATATAGCAAAAATTATTGTATTTATAAGTGCATAATAAAGTTAGAACCACAATACGTCTAACGAATTATCCCAAGCCCATAAAGATGAGAAATAATTGTTAATTTAAATACGATGAGAAAAATAGTGGAGTTCTTTTATCATAATTTGAATGTGACCACCAAATGCATGCCCGTATTACGATTGTCGAATGGAAAGCTTTTTGGGAATACATTTAAATTTGATTCGGCAGATTTATTATTTCCTGTGTGTAAAATACAATGGTGAAATGTCTGGTCTGATCGTCACGCTTTTATGTTAGATTAACTGACAGATATTAAAACAGTTTTGATTTTCACTCGGTGAAATGTTCAAATTTTCATATTATTACACAATACAATTCACACAAAAAACTCAAACGATTCAATATAAATCACAAAATTAGTGTATTACTGTACTTTTACAAAAGCAGTCCATCTCAAATACCTGGCAACCGAATTGTTTGTGAAGAAGTTTTTCTACAACCGTTTTCAAGAAATATTTATGTTTAATAAAGGGTTTCAATGTAGCCTAGAAAAACGCTTTGAGAAAGAACCATGATATTATTTTGCAACGTAAAAATTCTAAACCGAACTTTCCACAGCTTTGAAAGTTCGTAAATTTTCATATTTATATTGTGAAATAAAAAAAAGTGTCCCACATCTTCTCATTGTAATTCGATTTCTAACTTCGAAAAGGGGAAAATATTTACTCTATATGTATACGGGAAGGTAGAATTATACAGGAATAAAAATGTATTGTTGGGTGTTTTAAATATCTCTTGGAAAAAGTACACTTCTTTGTTCTCTTCGCTACACTGCTCCATCAACGTGTTTCACATCACATTACTTTGACCATTCCCTATCCCTCCAAATTCAACCATCCTTTACCCAAAACCCAAACTTTGTCCCTACACAATACAATTATCAAACAACCGCTTTGGAAAAAAGTTCCAACCCCAATTTCATTACAAAATAAAATATAAAATATATAATATTGTTTAGTAATATTAAACTTAAGAAATACACATTTGCTTGATTTTAAATTCATCATTTCTTAAATTACAATTATTGAATAAATGGTACATTAAATTATATTTAAATAATATTAAGGTTTTGGTTTATTTTATATAATTCTTTTTTAACATAAATAGAATATTAAAAATAATTGTATTTTTGGTATAGTCTACAAGATGTTAAAATTCAGGTGTTAATTTTTCAAAGATTAATGAACGAATGAATTAATATTCTATTTTAAATTATGTAATATAATTCTGTATTACAATATTTTTTTAAAAAATTTCTACAAATATTTCATTTGACCCAATAAAAGAGAAAAAGAGCAAATTCTTATTTCATTTTCCTTGAATAAATAACATTTTTATACACATTAAAAAAACTGAGTACCTATTCCCCGAAAGCGCCATTCGTGTTTTATTTACAAAACTGTGTGCTAAAAATTTTCCGCGAGTCAAGATAAAAGTCCTCTTTTGTAACAAAGAGTTCAAAAGCTTTGAAAACTATCTATCCATTTCTTTACATATCAATTTTGTCGTTGACAATGTTACGCATGACAATTTTTTTATTATAAATTTAATGTTATTGCCGGTCAAATGGAAAAAAATGTCCGAGCAATTTTAACCTAGCATTTTTCCTATAAATTCCACCTCGGCAATCGAGCGGGACTTGTAGAAATGTTTCATTAATAATTCATTAGCCTTATTGAAAGACCTCCCCGTACGTGACAAATGTGAAAGATAACTCCGGATTGGATTTTATATTCTGTGCAAGGGGTAAGGGGTATGAGAATCGTACTCAGCTACCAATTTTCATTCTATTTTTGAAGTGTATGCGAATCGTAAAAAGTAGGACTCCCCTATATATGTGTTTTTACTTCCGCGCCAGTGCTGCCATCTAGGTGAGCATGACGGAAGCGCGGGCCACGTGATATATCGCACCCCGCCGGATGTTTGAACGTGTTTCCGTTAGCGCCGCTATGCGGTCGGCGCTACACAATGTCCACCGGGATAAATCATGCTTTCCTACAAACATTCAATAAAAAGAGAATTAATGTGATTATTTTTTTAATTTTTAAAAGGTCATCATTCAATGTAGAATTGTTCCGAATGTTTGTAATAATAAAAAATATCTATTAATTTCCTTTGAACTTTGGGTGTTTATATGGAAAATCTTTTCTCTTTCTTTTTTTGGAAGGTGGACCTAAAATGTAATTAATTTAGTGTAGAAAGATAAGTTGAAAATAAACTAAACTTGTAAAGTTTTCATTGGTCATTGTTACTTTTAGGCGCGATATTGTACTTTTTTAATATATTAAAGCTTCAGAATCATCTTTATCATTTGCGCTTCAAACACTGGAGAGTCCTGGCTGCCTCTAAATAAAACCTGCACTTCTGAAGGCTACCTCTAGTTTCTGTACGCCTAAGGATGCTGTATTTATCCCCGAGTAGCAAAGCCGCCTGTGCTTAGGTATCTCAAAAAAACCACCCGAATCACCGACAGAATGCCATAAAGGGTAACGAATCTACAACGATATTTTATTGAAAAGATCTGTACTCATAATATAGTGATCCTTATGTACGGTTTTCATCGAAATAGTAATACGATGGTAATTTATGGAAACACTTTGTCTACCTTGTGAAATACTGTGTAATATTTTTTATACCAGCCAAACGAGGCGTTTTCCACGATTTTATCCAGCTTTATTTCAGCCCGAAAACAAGGCCGCGTATGTCAATCAGAAAACAGATCAGTATCAGTCGGGTCCGAAGCAAATATCCTTACAAATTGAATGAAACGAAAGAAAGGAAAAGTTAGATAACCCGCAATAGAAACGAAGTCAAAAGAGAATTTTGTCTCTATTCGGGCTCTTGGGCCTATTTCTCGTGTATTCTCGTGACAAATAAAATGAAATGAACATCATTCCGAGCCTCGCGGAATTATTTTTTTACTCCTTTTGCACTCCCATTCCAAATTCTTCTTCCCACAACGAGGAAAAAACTTCAACTTTGTACATGTTTATTTGGTAGGTGCCAAAAGACGCATATTTATCTCTTATCTGGTGTGCAAAAAGACCATTCAGAAAGAGTTATATGGGACCATAAATTTTATTTAAGTGTTATACAGCTGTAAATTCTTGTTAGGCTGACATTATATAAATAAGATACATTATTAAATTCTGGACCTTGTAAGTAGGTACCGAGCCTTTTTTATCTTTGAAGTGAGGACATAATAGGTAAGTACCTAAAAATACGACCAACGTTTATAAAAACACTAACTATAAAAAATAATTAACAACTCGAGGAAAGCATTTGCAGCGCATGTACTTCTATTTACTATCTTACATCGTCCGTGTTCCACGAAATTTTTTTTCTAACAGAACTTTATAATTATTGTAAACTAAGAAATAGGTAAATAATATGGCGTTATTACTTTTGAGTTAAATGGAAAAGATTGATTTCCCATGTTTGAAATAGCATTGCAAACTTAAAAAATCGATGTAAACTTTAAAAAATTTATATTGTATCTCATAATACTCATCGTTCACAACAAGCAACAGACTATTAAAATTGATTTGTAATATCAGTGTAATGCAATAAAATTATAAACCGTTCATCTCACTCGGACATTCCTGTGTCGAGAAGAGCAACTATACGATTAAAGAAATAAACCTAATTCAATATTAATAATATAAACCCACCTAATTATTACAAAAAAAAACTAAATACAGTTATCCAAACCAAAATTTCAGCTGAGCAGTACATTTATAGTTGTCAAAAATAAAATTATAAGTAAAACAAAATAATTATTACAAATTACCCGGGGTGGCTTATCAGCTAAAATCATTGGGTGACCAAACTGACCATGACAAGAGGGATAATTATTAACAAAAAATAACAATAAGTATTTGAAAAAACAGGTAATTAAAACAGATAATAACAGCTAACAGATAATTAATAATAAATTATAAAAACCAACTAAATAAATTAAGGGGATAATAAGTAATCGAGATTGAGCGATTTATTGAGGGAAAAAGTTTAAATTAAGCGACAAGATATAATGAGCTGATTTCGTACACTTCTACAAAACTTTCTTGAACATTTCCCTGTTCGTACGCCTGTACGTTGTACTTATTGAATAAAGAGATTTTAAATAAGGTTAAAAACTTTTTGTCTGAAAACAGATACTGCACCAGAGCTTCAATACACCTTCATAGAGCAGGCTTTGCGCGGGGGCCCCGCGGTATCCCTACGGTGTTCAGCAGCCGGAGCTCCAGCGCCACGTTTCCAATGGCTTTTGGATGGACAACCCCTTAGCGAAATATCTTCATCTCACAGGTAAGAACAAACAAGATTCATCAGTGAATTTATATAATCCAACATACATTTAACCCGCAGCATAAAGATAAGTTGGAAAACATTAATAATACAAGGTTCACAACCATCGATGGATTAATAGTTCAGTTTATTACAATAAAGGTAGTACAGTTTAACGATTTCTACTACAGCATGGATGGTGGGTATCTACGTAAAATATATTTAAAAGTATCTAACTTTATCTTTAAGTACATTTTTCATCGACTCGATGTGCACATTATATAATCTGTTTTTAATAATATTATTTTCTAATCCACCTTTTAAGAAGCAAGCTTCGGTTTAGAAGCAAGAAGAGGTTTATCTCTTGTGCGCTTTCTACATTAAATAAATGTAATATTTCCTTATAAATTGAGCTTTACAATAATTATAATAACAATGATGTTATATTTATAAATACGATCATAGTAACTACTCGGCTTTGTCCGAGGTATAATACTTAACAAAATTTGTATTTTTTCGAATAAACATGCTTTTCAGCATGTTACCTCAAAATTGGAATGCAAAATAACTAAGATATATAACTCACTACCTAATTATGTAAATAATAAGGTTAAATATATGTTTAAAAAATGGCTATCTAAGATGAAGGCATTAATAATGAGAATGGTTATGGTAAATGGTAAATAGCCTCGGAACAGGCTTAGCCTAGTGAGGTGGATTATACCATGATTATATATGTTAATTTATTGGTTAATAAATAATAATAAAAAAATTGTACGTTGATTGAATGGGAAGCACGAAATGTATGAATGACTGATTAGAGAAATTGTGATATTAAGATGAGTATAGAAGTATAAAAACGTATTTATTTTATCTACTGACAAGTCATCGCTTCGCAAGACCAATTACACGGAGAAAACTTACCGAAATAAAATATTGATAACGTATTTAAAATCTGGTCAAATTATTTGTTTTCCTATTAAAAACGGGACTGGAGGCCTTTAATGAATGCATTGACAGGATTCCTAAAAAACTGTCGGTAAAACACGAATGTGTTATTGGGGTTGCCGGAATACTTAAAATACTAAAAGTTCTGATATTTTCGCATTTCGTTTTTATATTTATTGGGATAAACGCTGTTGTGTGAACACATGTTCGGATATTGCTTGAATGAACTGATAGTTTGTTACGAAATTGTGTGCCATCCCGTTTTTAACAGGATTTTAATATCTGTATGTTAAAATAAAATTAAAATATATTACATATATCTTAAAATTATATCGCATAACCGTGTCGATTCTTCCCATAAGTAAAGGCCAATACGTGGCTCGCAACGGTTAATTTATTTGAAATATTTTATTTATAATTTGTTAACTTAGGTCGAGTTGTTTCACGCTCTTGTTACGTCCGACAACCAACAATTCCACAATCAGCGGCATTTTATTTATTAATTATAAACGCCCTGTTGGGCTTTACATATATGTGTACTTAACATGTTATAAAGCATGATACAGAGACACAGGAGTGTCAAGTTTAGATAACTAAATTTAAATAGAAATCTTTAACAAATTAAAACATCACATGGCTATGACATTGTAACTAACAAAGAACTTAACCACTCGGGCTTTTGCTTTTTGACGATGTTACGTTATTTTAGTGGTCCTCCTCGAGATATGATGAAATAGTGGTCATGTTTTTATGAACGTTGAATTTGTCGAATGTTTGAAACACCCCAATCTTTGTATTTTTTAAAGGTTGTATTATACGCGTACTGTATATTGAACTTAGCCACAACTTACGACCCCCTCGGTATTGCGGTCCCCAGTTTGAGAATCGCTGCTCTTTCTTAGCCTACACCTGTTTAATGTAAAATTACCAATTTTTAAAACTATCTAATCAAATTATTTTATGAACAATGGAAACGTATGAGTATAAAGTATGAACCATCAACTATTACTGTGAATTCCTTTCGGTGTTCGGTCCTCGAATTCCTTTCAGTCCTTTCGGTCCGCTCCATCCCGCTCCATTCATTCTCCGGCGGGATTGATAAGATCCACATGGTGACGCCTGAGGCTCTAGACTGGCTCGCAGACCTAGATGTCCTCATCTGACCCCCCCACCATACGAAAGAAGAAGAAGAATCATATTTTGTCAGTCATGGTTCGTAGAACGATCTTTGTGACGATAAGATATACAGGGTGTCCGGGGGTAAAGTGCGCTAACTTCGGGAGGTAATTCTACACAATAGAACAATAAAAAAATATATAAATTTTTCGAAATTCAAACGTTTTAAGGTAAAAAAATTTGAATTTATTGTATGGGATAGAAAAATACTTTTATATGGGGAAATTAACAATGGAATTTCGAATAAAGTTATTTAACTTTTTTTACTTCTACCATTGTCTAGAATCACCTCCCAAAGTTAGCGCACTTTACCCCCTGTCACACTGTATACGCGTTTGTCTTTGAGTCAGCAGATTTTCTATAAAATTCCTGCTCATAAAATTAATCAGTATTCTACAATTTGACTAGTACTAGTACCATAACAACATGGTCATAACCGACCACCACAACGTCACGGCCATATTCCTAGTGTAAACTAAGTAACTAACCATCACGCTGTTTTCTTAGGGGTAGGCAGAGTGGACATTTCTTGCCACATACATATTCATACATTATACATACTTTTCTGTTATTCTGAACTTGACATGGTCCAACTCAAGTATTTGGTTTGGCCTAGTCTGGTGTCCAAAATTTCTGTAACACTCGTAATAAAGAATTTACTTTTTGAATAAAAAAATGAAAATATAATATAGGTGGGCAACAAATAATTATCTACCGAGTAGATACCCATCTCTATAACTGAAAAAGATTCATCAACTAAGTGATCTGAAAGTTTTAAAAATTCTTCTAGCTATTTCAAGGATATAAAGGTTTGACAATTTTCAGGTACTCTGTGGGCGAGCATATAGCCAAGAATGGTGACATGATCGGTCACCTCAACATATCCTCGGTTCGGACTGAAGACGGGGGCCTCTACACTTGTCTAGCGTCCAACTCCCTTGGAGAGGCTTCCCACACCGCCAGACTCAATATTTATGGTAAATTTTTAACAACCCATATAATATATCTATATAATTCGGTGATTGATTTTTTGATGCGAGAGTTTTAAGAAATCAGTAAGGAATATTGTATTGCTATACCTAAAGATTTTTGTGAATTAATATTTAATTATTTACTCTTAGACCCTCTTCTCCTTTGAGGGTTAATTCAAATTATTTCGAAATTTAACTATAAATATTTTCAAAAGTGAAGTTTTTGTTTTCTAAGTGTTGGGAATCTTTTTTATATGGTCAATTTTTTCTACTAGATTGCAATCCTAAAGCATGCGATAAATACCTCAAATATGGTGACATCTCTCGTTTCGGCGGCTGGTCTGGTCCTACTATTGTATTATTTTTATTTTATTATTATATTTATTCATGTTACACCAAAATATATTTTTAAATAAATCAAGTATTTGTGTGTTATATTTTTTTGCTTATAAAAAATTACCCTTTGAAACCTAAAAATAATTAAATGAAATTAGGAAGAATCTATTAAGCAAAAAAATAATTCTGAACCAAAAATTTTCCAATAACAATCTAAGAAGGCGGTACGTGTGGAAACAGTAATGTGGAACTGAAAGGTTAATTTGTAATTTTTATTTTTTATATATTTCAATAATATTATTATTAGATTTATAAAAATAGTTTATTTTTAAACAAGTTCTGCTTTGTAAATATTATTACGCGTGACAGCTGTTTTGCCCTCTTTAACTGAAACTTGTTTAAAAATAAACTGTTCTTATAAATCTAATAATAATATTATTGAATACATAAAAAATAAAAATGGAGTTCTACAAATTAAACTTGATAACAATAAAAAAAAGTAATTTGTAATAAAACTAAGTAAATAATATGTGATAAACAAATGGATGGAAGTGGAAATAAACATACAAAATTGTTTTTAAACTTAGAATATTACCATTTTAATCATGGAAAAGTTTATTATTATGGCCAATGCCTTCTTCGCAGGGCATACTTGATAGAAAACTTTACACCAGCTGATGCATCAGTTTCATTTACGAATCAATATTATATGAAAGCACTTGGATCAAGTCTTTGATCTCTTCGGCACCTATGCATAGCTAGGAAACAACAAACTCTTACCCAGTAGCTTCTTATACACTTTTCTTATGAAATTTCCGCGTGACATCGTATTTAATACGGTGCTCAACAGCGTGGCCGTGAAACGACTGGTCGGGTTTTGAATGTCCTTTATCCTACAAAAAACATCTCTTCAAGACATAGGTTCACTCAGGTTCACACATAATAAGATTGATTTGCATAAATCCTCTGCAGAGCATCTTCGGAGATAAAATAGTATCACCAAGAACTCCTGAATGTTGTTACCTCCTGAATAAGTCTATAAATAGTGCAAGATATCAGTTGACGCCAGCAATTCCTTTGGCGGAAGTACGAGCGGACTACTGCGTAACTTCCATACCCCCGGAAAAATCTAGATGATGCCAATAATACATATTTTTTTAATTGTCAAAACTTCTATTGACTTCTGCGTTTGGTACACAATAAAACAGGGCCTTGCGATTAATTTCAGACAGAATTAATAAAATTATTGATTAAACATCATCAAAATAACGCAATCATCGTGAAGGATGTCCCGCGTTCTGCGTCCTGCCTAATTCGATCATGTAGAATAACCCTCGATTCTGCACCTAGAAATTAAACTTCCCGCTCCGAAGGTTGCCAGTTTCAGGGCTAATTGAGTTACCGCAGGTCGGTCGACGGTCAGTAAGTTAACATAGCCGGAAATTCACAAAGCTGAGCGGGAATTGTTACGGCGTAATGTAATTTGGGTCTCAATGTTTAATGACTGTGTAAAATACGATCTTTAAAGGGAACATTATATGTAAGAGGTCGGCTGGACCCCTCTCAAAACCCTGTGTTTTATGGAACAGGCTTATTTATTGCTTTTGTGAATTATCTAAAATTTAAGACTAATTTCATATAATAAATAATTCGATCGATCTATGAATTGTTAATAGACTTGATAACCTAATGGAAGTATTGCCATTGCTATAACAAAACTGTTTGGTGGGAATGCCGTGTAAATATTGTGCCGACATTTCAATGGGAGGTGCTCGGAAGAAATAGCATCAATGATTCCATTGAAAATGGTACAGAGCAGCACATCAAATGAATGTCAGTCATTTGTGCAACACTTTATTGATTTGCATCAAAACTGTTAACGCGAAAAATAAGATAGATCTCTTACACACTTTAATTCGCAATTAAAAAACTTGAAGTACGATTTTGTATGGATTCATTTTATGGTTCCGTCCACACGAAAGCCTGCACAACGTACTGAAGCGCTTCTCACTACCAGTTAAGATAACAAATAATAATTGAACATTAATGGGAAGGCTCGAATGCACTATTATAGTGGCAATAATTTATTTGCTAGTTGGGTGCGGTACAGTGCATTATACAGGCGAAATACGGACGAAAACTATGACGAAACGGCTGCAACTTTTATGTATAAGTTTACATGCACTTTTTTAAAACGCGCCAATCAACAAAGCGACTCAAATGCTTAACTATACTATACAGGTATCCGGGGGTAAAGTGCGATAACTTTGGGAGGTGATTCTACATAATTTTTTTTTGTCATAGAAGAATATTTATTTTCGTATACCTGAATTTCAACATTTTTTCCTAAAAACTACCTTAAATAATTGTTATGTGGAATCACCCCCCAAAGTTAGCGCACTTTATCCCCGGACACCCTTATTAACCATAATCTTTCTCCACGTCTCTTTCAGACAGTTTAGCAACAACCATCATTTGACGCGTGTCAGAAAATACTATAACTGCCACCATGATCTTTTTATACTTATATTTACCTTAAATTTGTAATCTTCTCCGTAATATATTGTTGTAAAACCGTTTTAGGAAGACCCCCAAGAAATAAATTTATTACCTCATGACTTCTTGCCACAAATTTTATTTATTTCGATTTTTAATAAAGTATTTATATTTACATTGACCCGATGTTCAAAGAAATAAAATTAATGTCATGAAGTCATGATTTTACATATTGATTTCTTCGTGGCCTCCATAACATAGATTTACACCAATATATTACCGAGAAGATTACAAATTTGAGGTAAATGTAAGTATTAAAATATCGTGGGTGATATACATGGATAAAAAAAAATGTAAGAGCATGTAGTAAAAATATTTAGTTCAAACAATAATATAATTACAAATTATAATTTATTTATTTATTTTCGGGAAATTGACAGTTTACATTTAATCAGTTTGTACATAAGTTTTATATAGCTAAAATAAAACCAATTATGGATTTCCTCCTTGTGACTTTACCTCTACTGAGACAGCATAATATGGAAGAAGTAAATTAAAGTTGTGAGAAAGAAATATGAATTAAAAAATTTATACAAAACAAAAGATTATATAAAACGAAAAATTTACAAAACAATACATTTATAGCCATGGAGAGAGGTTGTAGATATAAATCAGATCATAATAGAGATATAAACAATAGAGACATAAACATTATTCACAAACGATCAGAGAAATATTCTTTTATGGACCTCTTGTATTTGGTAAGTTCGCAACTGAAAATATCAACCTTGGATAATACGCTACTGTAATTATTGTACAGTCTGTTCAGGCAAGAATTCTGTTCAGAGTTTTGCTGGACACAAGAGAGTATTGAACGCGCAGGTACATTGAATGGAATCTTGTTTAGCAACTATGGACATTGAATATTAATGTCAATAATACTGTAACAATATAATAACTTACTTACAATGTGTTATCATGTAATACAATGTCTCTAAATGAGTGTGCAGAGATAATTAATGACAACAGAAAATGTGTGTCATTATCCAAACCGAACTAGCATCGCTTCGCTTCCCGCACAATATAAACTAACAAGAAATAATAGCGTCTTTAAAGCATTAATTGGCCAGTGTACAGATATAATGAGCTCGCAAGGCGGCATCTCCGTCTCCCGCATTGGACAATAATAACGTTTAATGATACCAATTAATTGTTACAGGACCTCCTTCCATTAGAGCCGTTGGACCAATTAGGGCGGTGGCTGGTTTTAATACCACTCTCCATTGTCCTTTCTCTGGATACCCTATAAGGTAGATATCATTATAATTTTTAACACCTAATAACTATATTAATTGAAATTATTTATGTTTTACGGCCCCATAGTTTGTACAAGTAGGATTATAGTTAATTTCTTCAAAAATCAAAACTTCGAAATCAATTTACCGAATTGTTCGAAGGACATATTAATGGCAATAAGTCTAAATACGCATTTTTCGAGGACTCAATTCTTAGAATGGCAATTTTTCTGCATAAACATTCAGTAATGTCCTCAACCGAACCCTTCTTAAGTGATTATTGCTAATTTATTCAAATTGTTGGTTCGATTGAAATGGGATTAATGGAATAACGAATGAATTAACAAGCTTTCTGATAAATTTGTAATAATCACAATGTCGAAACACGGAATACCAAAAATGTATTATATTTGTTGATAAATTCAAAAAGGTATTACGTTTCATGTAACGTATTGTAAAATATTTTCAGTGCAGTGACATGGTCAAGAAGAGGTCAAGAAATTTCCAGTGGTCTCAGAATGGGGGCGGGTTCCCTGGGAGCCTTACACATCTCAAGGGTGGACCCGATAACTGACGCCGGAAGTTATACCTGCATTGTGACGTCACCAACAGGAGAAACTATCAAGAGGGATCTGCAAGTCGTTGTTAAAAGTATGTTCATAAAATCTAACCTTCTATTTCAATTAAATTGTCGTATTCCGCTAATTGAAAAAACACTTCAAATCAATTACTATAAGAAACAACTAATTACGTCGGGAGAGACGCAAACAATGAATTAAAGTGCTAATTTAGTTAAAATTAATTCACCTACTCAATATTTTTCATAGTGGATTTCACGCCTAGTTGTAAATCAATTTTGGCCAATGTCACATTATACTAACAACATCTAAGATAAGGTAAACTTTACCAACAAATTCCTCTTATAAAAGTTCACGAAATGTTAATTTAGATGCATGTATAAGTTTTTTATAGTCATAAACTTGAAATGAAGTGTTATTTCAATCATTTGTTCATATTAAAATGTAAGCAGAATACGTGAATTTTACCTTTACTTCTTACGACGACAGAAAACCACAAAGTATCATACGTAGGTTCTCAAAATAACCATCCAGATTTTATTGATAGTATCGCTTATTTGTAAATTTTCTCAAATAAATTAAGCAGATTTAGTAGATGCACGAGGGTGTTAATAATCAACTGATAAAACACGTATCTGCTAGGGGCACACATCTATGGGGAGGACATAGATCGAAATAATATTACTTAATATTAACACATAGGTTTAAAATCATTCAATATGATATTTAGTATAATCAAATAATATTGAATGATATTCCGCTTTATTGTAGATATAATGTGTCGCATTAAAGTGAATTTCGCAACATGGCCTTAAAAATAAGATTTTTCTTTACAGATCCACCAAAACTCGTGCCTTTTAGCTTCCCTCCAGATTTGGAGGAAGGTAGTTCAGTCCAACTTCTGTGTGGCATGACTTCAGGAGATAGGCCAGTGTATTTTTCTTGGCTGAAAGATGGGAACCCAATACCGGCTTCCCTTCAAGTGAGAATCCAAAATACTGCTCAATTATTGCACACTTTTGTTTTTTCAATGTTTATCTTCCACAAATTTAGTAATCCTATTACAATGCACATAGAATAATTAACACAACTTGAACAATAACTGCAAGAAATTTCACAATAATATATTATACTATTCTTGCCTAAATAACCCTCTGTATTATAAATGGAAAATGTTGAATGTTGAAAATGTCAAGAGACCTAGCGATATCATTTGGCAGCAACATACCTCTTCTCGTGCTTTGCTGGGCCAGTTTGTATGAACAAGTGGAAATACGTAGCGGGTCATGGTACCGCAGCGGGTCGACCTTAGCCGTAGTTGTTCGGACAAACAATTAATAGCATTTCTGGAGGTATGGAGCGTCAATGAAATAGTGTTAGTCAATTTTAATTGTTGGTCGATGTATTTTACGTGGTACCATAACAAAACATAAGAGTGATAAAAAATAGCAGTGACAAAACAGAATGTTGACAAAACAGCAATGTATCAAAACAGCAATGTATCAAAACAGAACAGTGAAAAAAAGTACAGTGATAAACATATATAACATTGACAAAAATAATAGTAACAAAACAGAACACGGACTAAACGGCACTGTGATAACAGAAAGCAGTATCAAAACAGAACAATGACAAAACAGAACGGTGATAAAACAGCAATGTGTCAAAACAGAACAGTGAAATACAGTACAGTGACAAACAGAATGACAATGACAAAAATTATAGTGACAAAACAGAACACTGACTAACCGGCACTGTAACAAGAAAAAAGCAATGACAAAACAGAACAATGACTTAACAGAACTGTGACAAAACAAAAAATTGAAGAAAAAGAATAATCACAAAAGAAACCAAACTAATCTAATCAAATCTTGCCTAACCCAACCACTAACTTAACTGTGTTTAAATTATGATATATTCTATTAATTTTATCAGAATTCAGTTTATATGGTTACTATTGTGGATACTTATTATGTTATCATTGTTATAAAAACCTGTTTTGTTATTCCAGATTCAAGAAAAATCTCTGGATGAGTTTAGTTTTTTAATATTCAGCGATGTTTCTTCAAGACATAGTGGGGACTATACATGTGTCGCTAGTAACATGGCTGCCAAAGTCAACCACACAGCTCAACTAATGGTAAAAGGTTAGTACTCGTACACTGATAGAAAGATTATAACAAATTAAATCTAAATTAAGTTTTTCAGTTATGTATATTTGGAATTGTAAAAATGTCTGTTTGTATCTTGCAGTAACGCCGCATTGGATATACGAACCACAAGATATATCAACATTGCTTGGAACACCAATTGTAATCCACTGCGCTGCTAGGGGATTCCCAGAACCTAAAATAACTTGGCTGAAAGGACAAGGTACCAATACTAAAGTTTCGTTGACTCAAATTCAATGCAACCTATTAGATAATTGCATAAATATAGATTTTGTATGTGCGATAATTGGTCGGATTTGTTATAACCCTGCGATAATAGATAGAATGACATCTATATGCACTCGATCAATATCATGTCAAGTTGTTGAAAATGAAAACAACTTGACATTTGTCAAGTTGATGACAAATCATCATCGAAATTTGTTTCATTTATTAAGATTAATATCTATTGATACTCCTAAATATTTTATATTTTTGACATTAGCGAGTTCGTTGCACAGGAAGCACATTTCTTGATTGCAAGTTGTATTATGGATTCTAATTTTAAGGTTTTCTTTTGGTTTGTTTCTTATGTTTTTATAAAAAGGTAAGTAAAATGTTTTGCTGTAGTTTAAGACAAGTTTGTTGTATTTTAACCATTTTGAAACAAGTGAAATACATACAGTTGCTTTCGAAAAAGTTTCTGTCCAATTATTACCATCCACTATTATTGCCGTGTAATAGTGGATGTGTTGTATTGGTATTATGTTATCTGTGTTTGGTGTATTAGGTTATTTACATAACTCCTGAATGTTGATAATGACTTGATGTAAATGAGGGTCCGCTTGTGTGTACTCCTTTTTGAATCTCGTGGACCCCCAATTTTTATTCTTGCTCACATGACTGACCCCCCAAGCAGACCGAAATCGACCCCTTATTATTCTGATTATGATTATCGTACTAAGAATATGAATTAATGTCTAATATAACAATAATAATAGTAAATGTCTGGTAAGACAGCTGTCACCAACGTCGCCCGGCGTGACGTCAACGTTGCCGAATTCACAAATAAAAACGGACATGTCATTTTGGCGAAAAATCGAAAATTACACAAATTAAATTGGTATAGAAAATTTGTTCGTCAAAAAAAAAAACAGAAAATACCATCATTATAGTAATTTTTTTCGCGAAGTGAAATACATTACATAAAACAGAAAAATGTCATTCTTATTTATTTTCAGGTGTAACTCAGTTAGACTTTCGGCCGATAGTGGATTTTGACAGCCGGCAAATGGTGATGCTAAACGGGTCGCTGGTAATTCCAGCAACGGCCACGTATAACGAGGGCCAGTATCTCTGCAAGGCGGAAAACGGAATTGGATCCGGCCTAAGCAAACAGATATTCGTGACTGTTAATGGTTTGTATTTTAATCAGAGATTGAATCACTTGATGAGAAAATTGTTTATGTTTTGTTCGGTGAATTTTTTTTGTAGGCAGTAGTATCTAAAAATTTGTGATTGGAAAATAATAAGCAAACTTCTGTATTATTCAAGGTTTTTTAGGTTTTTTAAATTTGAATTAGTTGCCTTGGAACCATATTCGAAAACCTGTTTTCCGTTTGGAATTCATTTCCTGATTGATAATCTAAATTCTGTTAGAGAATGAAATACTACACGAGTAAGCCTTAAAAAACCGTGAAAGCGTCTATTACCTTAGAACCTCTTCTTTGTATTGTTAACTATTAAAATCATGAAAATAACGTAAAATGTCAATTTAAATAACCAAAATACCAGAAGCAATTAAATCTTGTGTTTAAAAAAATTATGGTCCTTTAACCGGGTTTGTAATTATTCACCATGTACATAATTGATGTGAAGATATTATGAAACATTGTTGCACGGAGAAAAATTAGTATGGCTGATTAATCAAAATCCTGTGACGGCACGCCATTTTCTAACAAACTATGACTACATTCAGAATTTATCTGAACACGTGTCAACGCAGCTGCGCTTATCCTAATAAATATAAAAACGAAATGCGAAAATATAATTTTTTTACGTCATCCCAATAACATTTTACGAAACTTGACAGTTCATTCGCTAAAGGCTCGCAGCCCCATTTTTAACAGATACACAAACAAGTTGACCAGATTTTTAATAAATTAGCAATATTTTTTATCAGTAAGTTTTCTCCGTGTTAACTGATACCTTTTACGATGTGTTATACAAAACAATAAACTTGTGTTGCTTATTTTTTTCGTAGAACCAGCACACTTCGAAATGACATCCAAAAATATGTCTGTGAGGAGGAATGATCCCGTTACACTAATTTGTGAAGTATTTGGGGACAACCCAATCAAAGTTCTATGGACACATAATATGAAAAAAATCGATCTGAACACTTATAGGTAAGAATTACTTTGACCGGCTGCTTATATAAAATTAAAATTTACTCCCTTACTAATAAGCGTGTTTAAAATTTTACAAAGCTGATAAACAACCGATAAATGGATGTTTATCATTTGTTTAAAGTACCTACACCCAAGTGAAATGCTAAGGAAACTAAATTGTTTTAACTAACATGTTTTATTATACTTTCAGGATCAGCATGTCAGAAGTTAGAACTGAGTCGGGTTTGAGATCACAATTAAGTTTGAGTAGAGCTGAGAGAAGAGATTCTGGGATTTACAGGTGCCAAGCTGAGAACGCTTTTGGCAGGAGTGAACATCTGATATACGTGTCAGTTCAAGGTAAAATTAACATTTAAGCTAAGTACAAAAATAAAGTACAGGCAAATCATTTTAAAGGGAACACGTTTGAATTTAAATGTTCATACCGATCGCATAAAAAGTTCAAAAAAAATAATTCCGAACTAGTTTGAAACACCTGCACGTAGTTCCTTCTTACCCATTGGCGGCTAGCGCAAAAATCAAATCACATAGCAGTGTAGGTCATGCAGGTCATGTAGGCCATCTCAACTTGTTCGCTACGATGACTGAGCAGGGGTGCCAGGCCTCATGGAGTAAGATTTGTCTAGGTCTTGGAGGCGGATGCGTTGCACACCTACTGCTAATTGCATCCGGAGAGACTGGTTGAGGGAGACCTTTTGGCCTCAACGACCGGACTCTCTCGACCCTTCGCCTTGCACGGTAGTGGGGGGGATGGTTTTATACGTAAATCACTCCTAGATTCATTGATCCCCAGATTCTTACCCACCTCTCATACCGTTTTCCTTCCCAGAACTTTCTTTCGTTCCTTTCTCAAAAAATATCCTTCACACTGTGGAGCTAATAAATCTTTTTTTTGTTTTTTTTAAGTTTCTTTATTCATTGAATTGTTTGTTACATGCATTGAGGATTTTTCGACCACCATGCTAGGCACATGCCCGTGTTATGTTTATACTATAAAAGTATTAAGCTAAATTGAACCGGCTCGAAATTTCTTTATTGTATCACGTGTCATAAGTTACATGGAGCGAGCGGATTCCATATCCTTCATCGAGAAATGTCGCCTAGGAACATCAATTAGCGCATAAATAATTATTTATGCGCACAGAGCACGAATGTTGACCATAGTACTGAAATATCTCCGAAACATGAACGGCGTCAACCAATGCCTCGTGCAAGGCGGAAATACCCGAAGACACAATAAATTTATTTGTCGCGCCGAGATGGCGTTCACATTTTTTGCATACCGACAATTCCAGCAGGTCTTGTGTTTACCTAGCTTAGGGGATAGACTGACAATATCTTTAGCGCATCTAGCATTTTTGTGAGTACAAGTCGCCACTGCTCTTACCCCGAATATTCTCAAAGATAGGTGCGTAGTTTAATTTATTCAAGTTATTTAGAATCTTGATTCAATTAGACAATGTTATTTAATTTTTTTTTAATCTTCAGCTTCGTAACAAAAATTATTTATTATTAATAAAACAAATTTTTGATCCATCCAGTATTTTGACGGCCGGCATAGTCCAGTGGTAACGCATTGGACTGCCATTCCGAAGGTCGCGGGTTCGAACCCGGCGTGCGCAAATAAATTTTATTTGATTAATTTGTGTTATTTCACAATTAATTAATTAAAATAATATATAGTATATTTGCGGCACGTTCCAGAGTGGAAGATACTACCAGTATCGCCCTGGTGTAAGACCACCATTCAGAATTGAAACGTTGCTCCAAATGGCTTTAGCCGTGTTTAGTGACTAGATCTGAATAGCCAGGTACTTCCCCACCTTCCTCTTTCCCTTCCCCACTTACCTTCAGCCTCACAACATCCCCCAATTGGGGATGCCATAGTCTCACTGGCTCCAGACGGGAGCAGTTGGGACTCTTGTGAGGTACTCACTATAAAAAAAAAAATTAAAAAAGTACACCACTACATAAGCAAGGATCTATTTAAAATGATTTAACTGTATAATACATGCAAATAGGTATTAATGTCATATTGAGAATTATTAATTTGGCCCTTTCACTTGCAAACATACCAAGTTCCGAGTTAGGTTAAGATAGGTGTGTATGTAAATTCAAAATTCAAAAAAATATTTATTGTACAAAAAGAGTACGAAGGGTATAGCTTATAGGTTACATCCTATTTCTTCCAGCTAACCCAACAAATACACATTATATTACATAACCCAACAATTACATGTTAACAAATAAATAACAGTAAATAAAAAATAAAAAATAATAAAACAGAGGTATTTAATTCATGTAAGGTATTCATTTAAGTTGTAGTGACATTTGTTTAAAAGAAATGTTTTTAGTGTTGATTTAAATTTAAGTGTTTCGGTTATTTGTTTGATGCTACGTGGAAGGTTGTTATATACTTTAATGGCCATGTAGTATGGTCCTTTTTGAAAAATATTTTTGGGGTTATTAGGTTTTCTGTGAATCTTGTAGCGTGTTTATGTGTTGAGTTTTTTTGTGGGAATTTTTCTGAAGATGATCGAACTAACAGGCATAACTCCATTATATATATGTCCATCACTGTCAGAAGTTTAAGATTTTTAAAAATTAGTCTACATGAATCCCGGTGATCAGAGTTTGTAATTTTTCGTAGGCACCTCTTTTGGATGATAAAAACATCTTTGGCGTTTACTGAGTTTCCCCAAAAAACTATTCCGTATTTTATCATTGAGTATACGTATCCATTGTATGCGGTGATTACTGACTCGATGTTTAAGATATTTTTAAGGGTCCCTAGAACAAAAGAAAAGCTACTGATTTTTGCAACAACTTTAGATACATGTTGTATACACCGTATTGCATGGATTTTAACATTCCTTACACATTTTTACGATTATTATAAATTAATTATTGCTAAGGAGAAAACCATTCAAAAGCAACGCAATAAAATTAATCGTGTTATTTTGGCTGTAATTTCACGATCAGCGGGTGAATTCGGTTTTCGATTCAGTCGTACCAGATTCAGTTGTTGACTCTTCTGAAAAATATTTCGACTCCGGGTTGTTGGTCTCCTCGTTACCAAATTAAATATCATCTGTGTCATAAAATATATTAGTAATAAGAAACTGAATTGATAAATGCGTCGGGTTCCCACATCAATTCTCTGCTCGATCATCAAAATTGTATTAGCAACATTGATAGTAGGAATTTTTCCAATTTTTTCAGATAATTCGTAACCCAGAGCGTTTGAATTGATTTAAAAATGCAGCATTCGCTGATTGAATAATACACTTTTAATTAAGAGATTTTAAAAAAATTGTATTTATTTTAATATCAATTTTAAGACACCACACTGATGCATACAGAATTCAGAAAAAAAATTTGAAAGAATCGTATTAGTTTAATCGATGCAGTGCAGCAATCTGCTCAAATCAAATGGATCTTAGGTAGGTGCCTAACTGATAATTTAATATCTTGGTTTGGTTCCAGAGCGCCCTGACCCGCCAGTCTCTCTCCAAGTTGTGGAAGTTGGGGGGAGAACGGTGAAGGTTTCTTGGCTGAGAGGCTTCGACGGCAATAATCCCCTGTTGGGGTATTTGGCACAATATCAACTGCTGGGTTCGGTCAACAAAGATGATTGGCTATCGGCAAATGTGGTGAACATTACACTGGAGAATGTTAGAGTGTCATACAACAGGTAAATTGGAGATAATAAAGACATTTTTGTGTAGACATTAGTTGGAAAATTATATATTATATTTACATTACTCATGACATTTTACTCATCCAGAGATCATCAAAAACGGGGAACTTAAATACCTACCCAGGAACAAAAAAATCGCGACAAACCTCATGACCAAGGAATCTCCCTGATTGGCTGTAGTTCACATCTCTATTACGGTCTCCCGTGTCATGGGACCTGTTTTCCGCGTTGCTATCCAATTTATATTGTGAAGCTGAAAGTTTTGAGGAGGGGAAGGATGGGAGAGTAAATGGCTATTCATATCTGGTCACCAAACACGGCTTAAGCCATTTCGTGCAAAGATTCAATTCTGAATGGTAGTCACATACTAAGGCGATACTTAGAATATCTTCCAGTATGAAACGTGCCACAGCCTGTACTACATATATACTCTTTAAAATGTTAAAAAATGTGAAATAACACAAATTCATCAAAAATTTACTTGCGCACGCCAGGATTTCAACTCGCGACCTTCGGTTACGTTTCAATCTTGAATTTTGTACGTTACGGTTGACCCGAATTAATTAAAATAATAAAATATTTTGATCACAGTAACAAAATAAGATAACGTCATAGTAATAATTGTTTTTTATTTATTAACAGTGCAGACCTTGAAAGGCATGGAGGAGTCGTCGGGCTCTCAGAAGCTATAGTTTGCGAAACACTTGTGCCAGGCCTGCACCCTGCTACTGCCTACACTGTGCGCCTAGCAGCCTATAATACCATCGACCAAAGCACATACTCGGAACCCGTTGTAGTCAAAACTAAGGAGGAAGGTGATTATTATTTTTTTTGCAGATTGGTGAACTTAGTAATAGTATCATCGTAGGTTATGCTGAAAGTTCATTTTGTAATATGCTTTTTTATTTTGTCAGCACCTATGGAGGCTCCTTTGAACGTCATGGTGCAAACTGGTGGGCAAGGAGAATTGCACGTTACGTGGAAGGTATGACTTTATTTAAAATATACTTAATTTATATACTAATCAGCGGAGGGATCTATTTATACGTCACATCGCTCGGTGTCACGATCCAAAAAAACCAAAACTTAAGTCGGCGTTATTCAATAACATAATGTGCTGGAAGATAATGATGGCCATGAACGGCAAAGGGAAATGTAGGTATCTACAAATTGCATAGCATGCAATACAATACCGCCTTGTCGATAACACTTTCGATAATACGATAATTTACTGACACTCTGTTTTCTCCAAATGAATTTAAGAAACTGTTAGCATTATTATAAACGTTCGTATTATATTATATCCTATTGTAGACCATGCACAAATAGATACATAAAAGAGACGTGCCAACTACAATCAAACTGTACGGATAATCAAAATTACGGAAAGTTATATGTTTGATATCTATATAGTTATTGGCACAAAAGTGGGGTGCTGTTGTACGCAACGATTGAAGTGCACTCGTAAAGTTTCGTATCAACCATGGTAAATGGCCCATCTCCCTTTCATTATCCATGGTTTCATTCATATATATCGAATTGAATAAGGTAGACCATTGCCCTCCATGGTAATTTAGACTCAAACAATTTGCATGGATCGCTGAACAGAATATTTAACAGCTTATAGAGATGCTCACAATTTTCGTTTCCTAGGCACCTCCACACGACTCTTGGAACGGCGAGCTCCTCGGCTATCTGGTTACCTGGAACGAGCTCAACAGTAACTCCCCTTTTCCAATCTTCAACCCCAACTCGAGCAAGTCCATCACGGTGAACGGGTGGTCCAATTTGGAGGCGATGCTGACGGGTCTGCGAAAGTTTACGCGGTACGGGGTAACCGTGAGAGCCTTCAACGGGGTGGCAGCAGGACCCGCATCTTTGCCAGCTTCAGCTACCACGCAAGAAGGAGGTTTGTTTATAAGTCCAGTTGTTAAGCTTGTCAGCTTATTACTCTCAAATGTCAAAAAACAAAGTCGTGCTGATTGGTCATTTGATGACAATGTTACAATTGAATTTCTGTGAAACAACCCGTTCTTAATATTTAATTGATTTTTTTTGTATTAGCGCAGGCCGTAAAAATACGGAATAGTCGCACAGATCCTGTTGCGTGCTAATATCTCGTCAAAACGTGTTCCACTATTTTCACGCGAGTAGTGAGGACCGGATTCGGTAGTTTCCGGCCTCTCTGAGTTAGAGGTTAAATTGGGCTAGGGAAAAAATTATTCGCGTCTCAACTAAATATAATACATTAATGGGGATAGTCTGAATCTGGGCAAATCAGTTCCAATTTTTAAAACGACAATTTAAATCATCTTCTGTTAAAAATGTTATATTATAGTTAGGTAGTTTATCGCTTGTCTGAATTCTCCAAACAAGCACTTAGTATTTTGAAAATGACAATCACATTTTTTTAAGTCATGTGCCTACCCAAGTTTTTGGTTTTATCCGGATTTAAATTTAAAATACATCAAATTATATGTACCTACTAGGGGTATTTTCTTTTCAGAATTATTATATTATTATTATCCGGATTTAAAATTAAAATACATAAAATTATATGTACTAGGGTTATTTTCTTTTTCAGAATTATTATATAATTATTATCCGGATTTAAATTTAAAATACATAAAATTATATGTACTAGGGGTATTTTCTTTTTCAGAATTATTATATCAATGGCTTGAAATGTCCTTCAAATGATCATCAAATATCACTGAAAGATAAAAATAACTCCGTAGAAAATTTATACTCAAAAAAGTTTCAAATTTGGTGTCGCTAGAACTCACCTATCAATAGATTTTATTCTTCCGAGAAACAAGTACAAATTTCCTCTCTATAGTTGAAATTTGTTCCACCTCACCTATTATAAATATTATTTTGTCGCGGTTCGGCTTTGGTACAGTAAACCGTGCATAAGACGGATTTACCTATACCTAAGCCGTGTTTAAAGTATTTCACTTGTCCAACCTTACACGCCGAGTAATAAATACACAGCGTTTATATGTAAGGCGGGCAAAGTTAATCCTTCTCACTTACATCAAATTACCTAATATATTATTTTTTTACGAAAACTGCAACATTAAATACCTGCCTTCCAATTTCAGTGCCTGAAGGAGCCCCTAATAACGTGCTGTGTTCCGCGCTGTCATCACAAAGCATCAAAGTGTCCTGGGAACCCCCTCCTTCAACACTTCACGGAGGGGTCCTTCAAGGATACAAAGTCGTGTACAAACCGACCGATGGGCAAGGATGTAAGTATCCAACCACATTAATCATTTGAAATTATCACAGTGTTCGAAAACTGGTGGTAAACGTCCAAACCTATATATAATCTACATCACAGAAGTACTACACACAGAAAACGCAAAAACTTATTTTCCGATCACAGAAAACACGTTTAGTTTATTTTTCCTTTTTTTTACAATAACTCAGGGTTAAAAGCTTTAGCCGAGTCTACGCTTTGGTGCATTTTAAGGCCCCGTAGTAAACGTAGTAAAGATGGTTTGAAAGGAAGATATGTAAATACGAATGTCAGAGAGAGTGCACTTATATTAAAAAACGATTAATAAATAAGCGAAAATGGTGAAAATATTTAATAACAATACGACTCGTTTGAAATAGAGCAAAACCTTTTGACAAATGCTTTAGTTGCATTTAAAGATAATACAACATTTATTATTATATACTATAACATTTTAAGTATCAGAAAAAAAAATATTTTAAATAATTTTTGGAGCTTACTTTGCCTTTTTTTCAATCGATTAATTAACGTTTTGGCATAACAAATATATTGATATTATCTTAAAAAATAACTTTTCTTTTTGGAACTTGAAACTTGTTATAAATCGGTTGATATTGGGTTAGCGGGGGCTCAAAAGACAATAATAAAAGTAGACAACCCAGTTATTTAAATTTGACCTAAAAAATTCCACCTTAAGACTCAATTTACTCAAAACCGAAAGATAAAATCAAAAAATATTATAACGTGTGATTGGTAGTTCATTTTTACAGATTCATCAGTTACCCGTTTGTCCCACTATTTCCGGACATCATGTGTATATTGTATATTCTCAATTTCGAAGCTTTTTTTAATCAGGGAAAAGTATTGTTTTATTGAACGCGTGTTGAATTTTTCAATTTTTCAATAGTTCTGTTGGCTAGGGAAAATTAGGGAAGTTATCGAAATTCGAACATTCCCGACAAATCTATTTGTAAGAGTTACAACAAATAGTTAAGGACTTAGAGAATAAGCCCTAAAAACCATTTGTTCCTTTTTATTGATGAACAATTAACATTATCATACTGCTAAAAATAATGACAACAAAAACACACACATTAGTGGTTAGAATACCTTTATCAGTCTTATTCTTCTAATCTTCTACCAGCAGTTTTTCAAATTATTTAGATGTGGAATTTAAAAACTGTCAGATTTTCGAAAAAATTATAAATCGAAAACAACGCAACAGAAAATACTATGTAAGGAATTTTTTCAAATAAAGGTTCAAATCACCAAAGGACTCGAGGGCACCCACCACTTTCCCGAACCGTTTTAAAGACCAGATGGATTCCTCTATCGGTTCTCACGTCAAAACTCCACATTTGTTTAAATAAAGCTACTATTAAATTATTCTTAAAGCCCCCATCACCAAATTGATCACCAAAGAACTGCTAAAGCTTATTGCTAACATCAATGTTGATTTTTAATTTTCTCAAACTTCTAATAATATTCCCCATAAAGCACCCGGCGTAAACGGTGAAGTCAAAAGGACAACTAGTGCGGAGACCTACCTGCACGGCTTGAGGCGCTATACCAACTACACGGTGCAGGTCCTGGCTTACACCGCGGCTGGGGACGGAAAACGCAGCGCACCCATCTTCTGTCTGACTGACGAGGATCGTAAGTAACATTTTTATTATTAAGCTATCATATTTAAGGTGTAAAAGACGTGCCTGACCCATTCCTGAGCTTATTTGGTAACTTATGTACTTAGATGCAATTTTGGTTTGTGGAGACACCTAATTGTCAGTCTTGCCGGCCTACCACGTCGCACCGTCCCGTTCCAGCTATTTTGGAAAGACGGGGATGGTGTGTTGCGAACCTTTGGTGAGCTGACCAAAATTTTAACCGAAGCCTTTTTAAAAATTAGAATCACAAAACTAAAATGTGCTACAATTTTTATTATATATATAAGTACTACTATAAATATTGATGGGGGTTGTTTGAATGTTTTTTTTCTTCTTTTTTACGTCTTGTATGAGATTTTGTGCCTTCCACACAGGAGGCCCCGAGAAAATAATGCTCTAACAAGTTAGTATTTTTAATGAAAGGAAGGAGAGCAAGTTCTGGGAAGGAGAAAACGTATGAGGAGCGGGTAGGAATCTGGGTGTAAGTGTGTCCTAGAGTGACAGGCGTATGAATTAGTGCCCGTGAACCCAGGCATATGTCACCAAACGTAGCGAACAACTAGGGGGCTTATCCATTAAATGGTTCCCGGGACGGCGGGATTGTGATGATTTGAATCATGGGAGAATAGAACATGCAATTTTATTGATGAATTGAACAATGAATTTTGAATGCAAGCGAATTTCGGTAGGTACCTAATAGGTAGATTTTACTTAATATTTGAATGAGTTCCGTTTTTGAAGTGTGTGAGTCGATTTTGAAAGATGGATTATTATAGCAGAGGAAATGGGAGAATAGTAGCGAAACCAAGCGAAACGCTTGGCTCAGATAAAGGTTCAACATTGGGTTGGAGGTAGGAGTAATGTGCTGTGAAACTGATGTTTTAGTGATTGTAATTTGAGGATAATTAACAAGAAAGGGAGAGGATAACATACGGTTATTATGCCTCATATTGTACATTATTCCCCAAGTGTATACATATCTGGCTGCTATCCTGTATACTTTGAAGGGGCAATAATTTAAGTAAAAATTCTTGAAATTACTGTTTCTTGAGCTTTTTAATTATAATTACTATTGCCGTAATGTTTACCAAAATGTTAACGATAACAAATTATTATAAGCTTTATTGTTATCTTTTGTGCTATGCATAAAAACCTTGTCTTATAAACATTACTTTAACATTTAGAAAATGTTAACGGTTTAACGTAACAGAAGACTGAGGACATGATGTTTTAATCTTTTGAAACCGAATATCACTAAAGATACTCAGGGCGCTGAATTGCCAAGGCGTTTATAAGACCTAACAGTCCCAACACATCGCACTGGAGATTATTTTTCACAAAAACGGTGCTACACAAAAACACAAACCATCCAACTATAATTGGTTTCAGTGATCACCTACTTTGGCGTTTACTGGTTTTGACGAGGTGCGCCAAAATTTTACTCGCGCTAGGGCCGTCCCTGAATATACTTGAAAAATAAATGTCGGTACACTCTTGGTGTAGATATATGATTTGTATGAAAGAACCAACGATTACTTTCACCAATCGTGGTCGATTAATTGATAGATTAGAATAATTAAGAGACAAAATTTATGTAAATTCATTTTTTAAATTTAGAAACTGATGTATTATGCCCTCTTTACCCATAGTTCCGGGGCCCCCGGCTCAAGTGAAGGCTCATGCCCTGACGACGGAGTCCGTGGTAGTCAGTTGGCTTCCCCCACTTCAGATGAACGGCAGAATTGCACATTACACCGTCTACTTCAGGGAGGCTGGGAGGTAACTAACTTGTACAATATCATTGCATTGGTTTATGATTTTTTCGCAAAATTCACTTTTTCTCAAAAAATAATGGAGCTTTAACAAGTCAGTGTTAACAAATTATTATAAGCAATAATTAGTCGCCTGAAATATCCATACAAATTGAAATATTATAAATAAATACCGCCGACGGGAATTGAACCCGCACCTTCTGATGTCCGGTCAGGTGCTCTGGACCGCTGAGCCAAATAATTCAATATATACTGGTACATCAATCAACAATTACTACTGCCATTTTTGGTCCCTGTGCAGAAAACGATGACTTTGACATTAATTTCAAGGAGTTGACGTGTCGAATTGGGAAGATTTTTATTACCTCATAATTACGCAAATGAATTCAAGAGGGAGACAGATCAACAAAGGGTGATACTGGTAAATAATGGGTTGAATATTTAGGGGGATTACGAGATGGTGCTATATTAGTAGGTACTTATCTAATAATTCATCTTTAATTTTTAGGCATTCGAACGAATATCCTAACTCTTCCCAAACCTCGATATCTTTTATTTCATGAAATGAATCTTCTACTGGGACCAATTTACGATGATTAAAAGTTTGCGATGTAAAAATAGAATCGATTGATTGTGTGTTTATTTAAATCTACCTATCTGCACCTATCAAAAAAATGAACATGATGTTTTTTTCTAATTTCAGGGTAGGAAAGCATTCAACAATGACAGTGTCTTCCGATGGCACCAGTTCATCTCCCGGAGTCAACAGTATGCCCGGTGTGGGTGGATATTTAGCTACAGAAGTTAGAGGAATCCTTGAAAATCGACTTTACGAGTTCTGGGTCTCTGCTTCTACAAGCACCGGAGAGGGAGAACCCACCGCTATTGTAGCACAAGGAACTACTGGAAGAGGTACTACTTTTGAACATGCATATTTTATTAGAAATATAATATTAAATAAATATTTATAATAATTATGTGTAAATATACGACGTCTAGCGAAATTTTCCATAACTACAACATTTTATGAATTTGATCGTTTCAGTGACTTTTCTCCATCGCAAGTACAATTTAGCCAAGAAGCAAACCAATTAATTTCAGTAAAAGAGTTTCATTATTCCTTTCATAGATGTCACACACAAAAAATATTTTAGTTTTACTATTTAAATTTAATCAAAAAATAATTAAATTGCGTTTTTTCACCTCGAAGCTAAAAATCTTCGGAAACCAATTTTTCGCCAACTGACCACACTTTTAATGACCATTATGGTCATTCATTAAAACGTCGCTAGATGGGCTCAATGGCTCATAAATAGAGTTGCCAGATGGTCCATATAAAAAAAACGAACACTTTTATCAAAGGGGAGTTTTTTGGTACAATTTGTCGAAAAATCAAAGGGTCGTTTGATAATCCTGAAATCCTTTCTGAATCCTGAAATTAAAATTTTAAATTCTCTTACTGGATCGTATGATTACTACCACCCGCCACAATCACTCACGACTCTTGCTCTGAAATTCTCTGGTGAGTGTATATACTGTATATATTTCGCTTATTTAAAAAAAAACCGGATATTCTATTGTACGGTTTTCCAAAATTCTCTAGACCGGACAGCCGTTCAAAAAACCATACTATCCGGTCCAGTTCCAGACATCTGGCAACCTACTCATGAGCCCGACCGTACGGAGTTTTATTAATCAATCTTTTTTTAACTTTGTTCAAGAATGCACTAATAATATTATTGAGTATTATGATAATGCCTTTTTGGTAAACTCAGCTATAAAAAACCAAAACTATTTTTATTCTTATTGTTGTTACAAGATGGCACCACTTCCGTTCTCAGATATTTTATGGAAAAATCCATATGGCCAATATAAACGCAATTTTCCCGGAACAAGGTATCGCTTCTCGGCCTGTTGGCTAAGATCAAAGTGTAGTATCTGTTCTTATCAGCTTAATATCTGATAGTTCCCGCAATGCGGGACCAGTATATTAAACTGATTTTTGGAATGTGACGGGATGTTCGGGGCTTGCTCCACTTCTGTCGCGGGTTGGCCCGGCATTGCAGTGCCGCCGGGATCGGCCCATTTAACATTAAAATCGAGCCATAGGTTTGGGTTAAAGGTGAGTACTGAGTACTTTTCGTTACTGGGTACTATGCAAGATATTAGTATCTTTGGTACTATGAGTACAGGTACAAAGAAATGCTCAAAATGCCTCAAAAGTATTTAATACCGAACTGATGATTGATTGAATTGATTCCTGATTCAGAATAAGTAATTTCTAACTGCACTAACATAAATTCTGCCCACATGGTAGAGGTGAGTCGTACTAGCTCTTCTTGGTACTCGGAACAATTGGTACAAGTATGAATAAATACCTAGTCCAAATACCTGTTCCCTAGTATTTCACTTGCTCATTACATGGGGGGGGGGGGGGGTTGTTAGAGAATATCTAAAAAAGTAATTCCCACAAAAAAATGTGATTCCCACAACGACTTTTCAAATCCATTATGGGGGGAGGGGGTTGCTAGAGGTTTTCAATTTCAATGGACTCTCCGAACGAACCGGTTTCGGAGATTCTCATCTTACCTAACCTAATTAATTTGATAAATGAGTCTTGAATAAACGGAAAACTTGCTACCTAAATAAGAGGCCCCAAGAAGTTAAATTATTAAATGACTGTCATCCCATACAACGAAAGCGAATTTTCATTTTATAATGAAAATTAGAATGTTAAAATTTAAATTTCCCAGATGCAGATTGCCTTTTATAGTATGTTATGAAAATATTTAATTTAAACATAACAATTAGGTAATTAGGTACTGATTATCACTTCGATTATTGTCTATGGGTTTTTTTTGACAACCACATTTGAGCGCAACATAGTACGATAGGAATTATTCTTGCGGAATCCGACACTTACCCACAGAGCCCAGTTGGGCTCGGACTCTGTGGGAATGTCGGAAGTGCCAAGTTAATTACGATTGTGAATTTTAAAAGTCGAGCGGAGCAAAGGCTCGAATAATTTGATCCCGGCATCCGATCCTGAAACGCGGATTATTGCGATCATGGGCAACATTGCGATTAAATACGATTAATGCGCGATTTAAATCTGAACTCGGGAGAGCGAAACGCGGTCAATGGACACCGGGGTGCGAAATTCCGTTTCAAGAGTAATCCTCAAAAAGGGCGGCAATCCTCACTCGCTTCGCGCGTAATACCTGACAGGAGCAGGCTGTAATTGACAATTTATCGGTCGGATATCATATTTGAGAGCGGAATCGCCTATTTCCCGCCTCACCACACACGCTTTGCGGTCTTCGCTAATACTTGGAGGGATAGTAACCGGAGGCCATCGCAGAGGAACTGATAGTCCCTGGGCTGGGACTGAACGAGAGACGGAGTCGGCGGGCTGGTCGCCCGCGCTGGAGCAGTCGCGGACCCTTGAAAGAAGGCGTCTCCATCCATCCACAGTATAGCTAGATAGATAGGTTTACAATATACGGTCTGTGATGGGGGGTAAGTTTTATATAATATCTTTTCTGTAAAAACCTTATAAATGAAATAGAGTTTATTGTTCCTATTAGAGAAATTGGCTTTCATTAATACACATCAGATCTGCTTGCGAATAAGCCCATATGCCCATCCCTGAGGGAGGGTTTCATGTATCTACCACAGCGCTCGGCATACTTTGTCACTCAAAGTTTGGCGTCCCAAGTTTCCTACGGAAACAAAGCCGACCACTGGGTTGGATGAGAATCACTATGTAAGTACCCACGTATCAAGTAATTAAGGTGAAACAAAAGGACGACACAGTGCTACTAATAAACATGGACGCAAATAAACAACATGGCCAACACAGATAAATCAATGAACTAAAAGAAGTGGTTTGACATAAATTTACTACTTAACACTATGTTTAAAAAAAAAATTATCATATACAATTCTGCATAAAAAACAAGGAACACTAAAGAAAAATAAATTATAATCTACTCTAAGCAAATACACAACAACATATCTGCAATATCTTGTGTTTAGTGATAGAAAGCCAAACAGAAATAAAATACCTATACATTACAGTAGACAAATTAATGGATAAAATCGTCCACACACATTAACGTACTCAAAGACAGAGTGAGGAAACTAAGATACATCATAGATTAAAAAAAATAATAATTAAAAAATAATTCCACTTAAATCATATAGGTACATATTCATCAGAACTTCTGTTTAAAGAATTTAAAGTCAGAAAACTAAATGCATTATTTTTATATCACGTAATTTTACAAATTTACAAAGAAAATAGTCTAAATAAAACTGCACCTTTTAAAATAATAGAAAACCCAGATAAACATCAACTCTCACAACTCGAAAAAGTAATTAAAAAAACAGTGCAATTCAACTATAAATATCTTGGAGTGAATTTTTTTTAATACATTATCAGAAAGTATTAGAAATAACAATAAACATTTTAAATACCACCTTAAAAATACACTGAAAATATAAACAGAATACTCATAGTAAAAATAACGAACATAATATTACACCCCCACATACACAAGCCAAGCTTTATTATGGTGGTGCATCTCAACAACAAAGATTTTAAATGCCAACAAAGAACACAGTGAAAATATTTTTTATAAAGCCCTAATATTTTATTTCTAGATGGCGCCACTTTCGTTCACAGTTCGCACAAGATAGCTTCCAATTTTCGAAAGCGAGAAAATAATACATTAGCCGTGCACTAATTATGTGCACTAGGTAGGAAGCGCCCGGCCGGACCTCGTCTCCGGCGATGCTTTTGTACTCTTGCTAAAACCTTTTTTAACTGGTGGACGCATACTGTCGGAATTTATTGACAATACCAGTCGAGATCGCGCTGATCGCGATCTACTAAATTCAGTATCATATCCTTTCTCACTTACTCACCTACATAAGAAGAGTGTTTCCCTAATATTCAAAGATTAGGGAAACACTCTTCTTATGTAAGCGAGTAACGAGATGCCTATACATTAGAGGTGAAGCGTATTTACTAGAACAGATGTTTGGAACAGATATTTCAAAGAGACTTTCGTACTTAGTATTTGTTCTGAAGTATTACGCGTCTTGCGAGTCTTGCGCGTCTTGCGAGTATTGCACGTCTTGCGAGTCTTGCGAGTATTGTACGTCTTGCGAGTATTGCACGTCTTGCGAGTATTGGACGTCTTGCGAGTCTTGCGAGTATTGCACGTCTTGCGAGTATTGGACGTCTTACGCGTCTTGCTAGTCTTGCGCGTCTCGCGTCTCGCGTATTCATACCGAGGGCGGGGCATATGTATAGGCATCTCGTTACTCGCTTACATAAGAAGAGTGTTTCCCTAATCTTTGAATATTAGGGAAACACTCTTCTTATGTAGGTGAGTAAGCGAGAAAGGATATGATACTGAATTTAGTAGATCGCGATCAGCGCGATCTCGACTGGTATTGTCAATAAATTCCGACAGTATGCGTCCACCAGTTAAAAAAGGTTTTAGCAAGAGTACAAAAGCATCGCCGGAGACGAGGTCCGGCCGGGAGCTTCCTACCTAGTGCACATAATTAGTGCACGGCTAATGTATTATTTCTCGCTTTCGAAAATTGGAAGCTATCTTGTGCGAACTGTGAACGAAAGTGGCGCCATCTAGAAATAAAATATTAGGGCTTTATAAAAATAATATTTTCACTGTGTTCTTTGTTGGTATTTAAAATCTTTGTTGTTGAGATGCACCACCATAATAAAGCTTGGCTTGTGTATGTGGGGGTGTAATATTATGTTCGTTATTTTTACTATGAGTATTCTGTTTATATTTTCAGTGTATTTTTAAGGTGGCATTTAAAATGTTTATTGTTATTTCTAATACTTTCTGATATGTATTAAAAAAAATTCACTCCAAGATATTTAAAGTTGAATTGCACTGTTTTTTTAATTACTTTTTCGAGTTGTGAGAGTTGATGTTTATCTGGGTTTTCTATTATTTTAAAAGGTGCAGTTTTATTTAGACTATTTTCTTTGTAAATTTGTAAAATTACGTGATATAAAAATAATGCATTTAGTTTTCTGACTTTAAATTCTTTAAACAGAAGTTCTGATGAATATGTACCTATAAGATTTAAGTGGAATTATTTTTTAATTATTATTTTTTTGAATCTATGATGTATCGTAGTTTCCTCACTCTACTGTAATGTATAGGTATTTTATTTCTGTTTGGCTTTCTATCACTAAACACAAGATATTGCAGATATGTTGTTGTGTATTTGCTTAGAATAGATTATAATTTATTTTTCTTTAGTGTTCCTTGTTTTTTATGCAGAATTGTATATAATATATTTTTTTAAAACATAGTGTTAAGTAGTAAATTATGTCAAACCACTTCACTTAAATTTTAACATTCTAATTTTCATTATAAAATGAAAATTCGCTTTCGTTGTATGGGAAGACAGTCATTTAATAATTTAACTTCTTGTGGCCTCATTTATCAAATTAATTAGGTTAGGTAAGATGAGAATCTCCGAAACCGGTTCGTTCGGAGAGTCCATTGAAATTGAAAATCTCTAGCAACCCCCCCCCTCCCCCATAATGGATTTGAAAAGTCGTTGTGGGAATCACATTTTTTTGTGGGAATTACTTTTTAGAAATTCTCTAACAACCCCCCCCCCCATGTAATGAGCAAGTGAAATACTAGGGAACAGGTATTTGGACTAGGTATTTATTCATACTTGTACCAATTGTTCCGAGTTCCAAAAAGGGCTAGTACGACTCACCTCTACTATACATATGCCCCGCCCTCGGTATGAATACGCGAGACGCGAGACGCGCAAGACTAGCAAGACGCGTAAGACGTCCAATACTCGCAAGACGTGGAATACTCGCAAGACTCGCAAGACGTCCAATACTCGCAAGACGTGCAATACTCGCAAGACGTACAATACTCGCAAGACTCGCAAGACGTGCAATACTCGCAAGACGCGCAAGACTCGCAAGACGCGTAATACTTAAGAACAAATACTAAGTACGAAAGTCTCTTTGAAATATCTGTTCCAAACATCTGTTCTAGTAAATACGCTTCACCTCTACCCGTAACTGGGCTCCTTCTGCTTTAATTTGACTCCTGTGTCACTGTCTTCGTGTGTCTTCAGTTTTGTCCTGTCGGTTTTTTTGGTTACTGGGAACTGGGTACAGTAGAGCTGGATCTTATAAATACTTTTCGTTAATGGGTACAATGAGTACAGGTACAGAGAAATACCGGTGACAAAATACTCATAAGTATTTAATACCGACCTGAGGATTCATTTAGAATAAGTAATTCTAAACTCTAAATTGCATTCACATAAATTCTGCCCACATATTCCCCACAATTTTTCTACGTATGCTTGATTCCCCCATTTATTATTCGAAATCCATGGGGGGGGGGGTTATTAGGGAATATCTGTGAAACATAATTCCCCAAAAAAAATATTTCCAAATTCCATGGGGAGGGGGTTGTTACAGAACTTCACTGAAAAAAATTTCCCCACAACCAAAAAGTCATATTATGTGATTCCCCATAATAATTTTTCGTCAAAAATACCCATCAAAAATGCCCACTAAAAATACCCATCAAAAATACCCATCGAATATATCGATCAAAAATACCAATCAAAAATACCTGGTAAATGTACCTATTAAAAATATTTAGTCCCGGTATAAAATACATAAATTAATAGTACAGTACGTTAAACAGTATTTATCGTCCCCAGTAAAAGTACCAGGTATTTCCATGCGATATTTTGTAGTTGTGACAGATCTCCAAAATACCTGTTTCTGAAATACTCTAAATATTTTGAATAGGTACATTTACCAGGTATTTTTGATAGGTATCTTTGATGGGTATTTTGAATTAGAGGTGGGTCTTGTGAGTACTTTTCGTTACTGGGTACAATGAGTACAGTTTGTACTTTTGTAGTGTAAGGTAGGTTACATAATCTAATATAACGAAGTAGGTAATAGGCAGTGCCTATTATGCACTATTAATTATTAGATTTAAGTAAATAAATACAAAAATAATATATTGTAAATAAATGTATGGTATTGTGTGATTGGGGAACACGGGTCTAGTTTTTTTGCAGATATTAAAAAAAAGTATAGTTAATTTCATCTAATATTTAATTAGTTTTAACATATTCAACAGATAATGCGATTAAATTGGAACTTCGTCGTAAATTACGCATAGGATTAATACGCATTACTGTCCTTATTCCTCGTACACCTTTCTAATAGGACCGAGCGAAAGGGCTTCAGTATTTTACAGTGCGACGCATCACAGCAACCGACAAAATATACCTATCTCTTTTCACCTTCCGTGGAGCGGTATATCCAGAGTGTTAGAGTACTTCCATTCCATTCCACTAATGAAATACCATAGGCTAAAATACTTCTTTGTCCGTTTTCCCCATACAACGTTCTAACAGACCAGAGTGAGAAGTCAGTAGTATTTTAAAGTACGAGGTACCTACTTCAAGGCCTGTGATATTTACAAATACTTAGGAACCAGGTATTTTGAAAATTTATCACAGGTACAAATTACGGCATGAATATACCCGCTACATTTGCTGGGTACGATAAATACGCCTCTCCTCTAACTTATGTCCAAAAAAAATAATTTATTTATTGTTTTTGTGTTTAATTCGTAGAACTCCATTTAATTTTTTTATAAATTTAATTTAGATTAAATTTGATAATATTATTATTAAGTTCTGCAAGTGTTTTAGTTTTTTATTATTGTGACAGCTGTTTCGGCTTACAAGGCCATTTTCAAACTGTGGTTAGTCCACATTGAGACGACGTATTTATGCTATTTCAAATGTAAATTTTGAAGGTGATTTATTACTGATTACACTGATGACAATATGATCTATTGTTGGTTAAACCAATCTATGTTTTCCCCTCAGTAAATGGTAATGAGTTCTTAATTATTTACTAATGACTTTATTGCTATGAATTATTTGGGTGCATTATACTGCTTGGGTTTTGTGAAAATACTGAGAAGTGGTGAGTAAATTATTTTCCGTACTTTATTAATTAGTGTTAAGTTTGGGTCATTCGTTCGTTTATTGATTTCTAATTGTTCAAGTAAATTTAATCTAATGCCCTTTTTAACAACAAGGGTCCTAAACCATTGCATATAGAAAAAAAGGGCATTAGATTAAATTTACTTGAACAATTAGAAATCAATAAACGAACGAATGACCCAAACTTAACACTAATTAATAAAGTACGGAAAATAATTTACTCACCACTTCTCAGTATTTTCACAAAACCCAAGCAGTATAATGCACCCAAATAATTCATAGCAATAAAGTCATTAGTAAATAATTAAGAACTCATTACCATTTACTGAGGGGAAAACATAGATTGGTTTAACCAACAATAGATCATATTGTCATCGGTGTAACCAGTAATAAATCACCTTCAAAATTTACATTTGAAATAGCATAAATACGTCGTCTCAATGTGGACTAACCACAGTTTGAAAATGGCCTTGTAAGCCGAAACAGCTGTCACAATAATAAAAAACTAAAACACTTGCAGAACTTAATAATAATATTATCAAATTTAATCTAAATTAAATTTATAAAAAAAAAAAAAAAAAAAAAAAAAAAAAAAAAAAAAAAAAAAAAAAAATAATGTTTATTATTTTATATAAATGTATCGTATTGCATAATAAGGAAGTTGAGTCCATTTTTTTATCAATGTTCGCATTCAAACTTAAATACTGGTATTATTTTTTTTTTTTTTAAAGTCTGTTTTCATAATTAAATTAATTCTCAAAGTTTAAATTTTATTAAGCCCGCCAAAACGAGCGGAGTCCGAGCGGTAAGAGGCGGGGTGTGGGTTTGACGTCATTCAAACTGTGAGAACCACCAGAATAAGGAATTCCAGTAATTTTTTTACCAATGTTAACCGTCTATTAGAATTGATGTTATTAAAAAAAAAGAAAATTGATTAAGATTTCATAGTTAAATTAATATTTTAAGTTAGAATATTTGCTTTTCCCGCCCAGCATAGTTAGAATATTTGCTTTTGACGGCCGGCATAGTCCAGTGGTAACGCATTGGACTGCCATTCCGAAGGTCGCGGGTTCGAACCCGGCGTGCGCAAATAAATTTTATTTGATTAATTTGTGTTATTTCACAATTAATTAATTAAAATTAATTAAAATAATATATAGTATATTTGCGGCACGTTCCAGAGTGGAAGATACTACCAGTATCGCCCTGGTGTAAGACCACCATTCGGAATTGAAACGTTGCTCCAAATGGCTTTAGCCGTGTTTAGTGACTAGATCTGAATAGCCAGGTACTTCCCCACCTTCCTCTTTCCCTTCCCCACTTACCTTCAGCCTCACAACATCCCCCAATTGGGGATGCCATAGTCTCACTGGCTATAAAATAAAAAAAGCACTTATTTTACAAGCAATAATTGTTCGCCTGAAACACTCATCCACATTGAAAAATCTCCTGATAAAAGATACATGACGCCAACGGGACTCGAACCCGTGTCCCTTCGATTTCCGGGTTCACGGGTTCGAGTCCCGTTGGCGTCATGTATCTTTTATCAGGAGATTTTTCAATGTGGATGAGTGTTTCAGGCGAACAATTATTGCTTGTAAAATAATTGTTACCCTTTGTGCTATGCATAAAAAATCTTGTCTTAAAAACATTAGTTTACCAAAACATAATAAAAAAAGCACGGTATTGAAGACCCTATTTGTTGACCGCCGCGCAGAAAAATAACGGTTTACAGCCCAGTTCACTGTGATACTTATCTGCGCGGCGGCCTGAAGTGTAATCACATGTAATGTGACATGTATAACAATAAAAACTTCTAAGCGATGCAATAAACAACATATTTTTATAAAGCACTATACGAATATGTATCTTTAGAAATCCATTTCATATAATAATAACAACAAATACCTACATATATTTGACAATAGATGGGAACTATTTTTTTCACATAGATCCTATTGATAAAACGGTTTCTCCGGGAATGCAGCTGGTTTTCAGCAGTGCCTTATTATATGGTAAACAAAAGATGAAATATTTAAAAGCCATCCCCACATTATAATATATATTATAATTAGTAGAGAATAATTATCATGTCATGCGAAATCAATAAATATACCTGCACAAAACTAGTTAGGTTATGGCGAAATGTCAGATGGTTAGAATACGCAATTATTATTATACTGTAAAAATGTATTATATTTATCGTAACGTACAAATGAACACAATTAGGTAATAATTTGATATACCTACTTACTTGGAAGCTTTAACTTGATTTGACCCAAACAAACGTTTGGCCTATACACCTCTCTCATCTAAACCGACCATCTCTCATGTAATAGAAAGAGATGCACCATACACACAGCGGTGACCCGTTCTACGAGCAACGACACATGTGACGTCAGAATTCTTTCGACCAATCGTGGAGCGTATTCAGTTTATTGCTATTTAATGGTTTTTCAAGAAAGTTTAACTAATTCTAAGAATAATAATATAGAAATATATTTATATACAGGGTGTCCGGTGGTAAAGTGCAGTAACTTCGGGAGGTGATTCTACGTGATCGTAGGAGTAAAAAAGATTAATAACTTTTTCTGAAATTCCAACTTTTAGATGTACTTTTAAGCTAATAACGAAAAATTTCTCCGACGTGCCTAGACGGCATTATTTTTTTCGTCGTTGCCAAATCTACATCCCGCGCCCCCCGGTAACTAATCCCCGCTACCCCCGGCACCCGAATTCAGTCGGTCAGCTGGTAAACTGTCCCCCGCACCCCCTCCTGCACCCCCCGCTATTAGTAAATCGTGCTTTGAATGTAATGTGTCACAAAATTTGACGGGCGGAGTAAACAACTTTGAAAATTTAATTTATCTAAGAATTTTTGAATTCATTCACTAGATTTATTGTTTGTTCTCTGCGAACTTTTCATTTGGTTTGAATTTTTGACAGATGTGAAGAGAACCCCGTACAATTTAGATGTCGGTACGTGTTTTAGAGGTATAATGGTTATGGTGCTGATTTTATCAAAATAAAATTTTATAATATTCTTATTATTATTATAATTTACAAGTACAAGTATATTACATTGGATTTATTAATATAGACGTTGTACATTATAATGATTTATGATCAATAAGATGGATCAAGGAAAAAAATATTTATGAGATGTAATATTTTTGGTATGCCTCGTTATTCTGCTGTGTCATTCGTGTGGAAAACGTTCTTTATTATAAAAAAGAATTTTCGGCTATGTAATCATTGTTTTTTCTCACCTATAAAATTATGTCCCGTCTTTCCGGTTTATAAAAAAAGGTCTGATTTTTCGGATTGAAATTTTCAAAAAATCCCCAGGGTTTCAAAAATACGATTAAAAAAATAATAATAATACAGAATGTCTTAGAATATTTTCCTTAACCGGAAAAAAAAATAAAAAATATGATGCAAGTGGCCTATTAGTAAAAAGCGATGAAATTAGTTAAGTGTTCAATGAGTTATTAATATTTTTTATAATAAAAAGTGTAACGTGATTTTAGTGCAGTTCTCTTTTTGAATTTGGTAAAATATCAAAACATACGGCGAACTCTGTGTTGTTATTGTTTACAATTCACATGCGGTTTCCATGGATACGCGCCACTCACAAATATGCAACGTTGCCACGTTCACACTTGCGAATTTATCGGGTAAGTTTGCACCTACACTATGGCTTTTTAGCAGGTATGTCTTTTTGTATGAAAAATAAAAAAATGGAATTTCGGAAAAAGTTATTTATCTTTTTTACTCCTACGATCATGTAGAATCCCCCCACGAAGTTACTGCACTTTACCCCCGGACACCCTGTATTTAGAATCGATATTTTTTGATCTACATGAAAATATTTTTTATCAGTCAAAATATTTTTCACTCAACTTCCTTATTGGGGAATGCAAAGTTTAGCAGTCATATAAAAAAGAACGTTGATTTTTTTTTAAACTATCCGGTATTTCTAGGTGGAACCATCCATATACATTCACAAAATTTCATTGAAATCGTAAAGCATCGATGTCACGGAGCTAGTTTACGAGCTGCTACGAACTACTTCCGTTGACATTTTTTGCTGACTGCCAAAACGCAAAGATACTCGCAACTAGTTACTAGCAGCGATGATGACACACGGCTAGTTAACTAGCTTATAAGCCAACACGCCAGCGAATGGCGAGTAAATTAGCCCGTCTTTCTATTTTACTCGCTGCTTTTTTACAATCGGATAGTCAACTAGCAGATTGTAAAAAAGCCGATGACACGAGGCTAGTTTACAAGCTGCTAGCGAACTCGCTGGCTTGTAGCTTGTAAACTAGCCCCGTGTCATCGATGCTTTACGGAGATTAGCGTGTACGAACACAGTTATATGTGATTTATTTTATATTTAATGATTACATTTATGGTCGAGTTATCGACTTGGAAATTTTTGGATTTTTTTAAATATTTTAAACGAGTTGACGCGTACCTAGCGTTTAGGGGTTTGGAGTAAAGTTTTGAAGTTATAAATTTTAAGGTGGAAATAATATTGGTCTAGAGAATTGAACAGTTTACTTTTTATAAACATATAATTAAATATTTAATTTTTTTGGTGTCTATAAATAAAATTCTCATCACATTTCACAAACTCAAATGATTTGTACTATTAACACATCTTAAATCAGTTAAAATAATAATTCTTACACGTAAACAATAAATAAAATAAAAATAAAAATAAAAAAACAAATAAAATAAATATAATAAATAAATACATAGTAGGTTAGTAGCAGTTAATTTTATATTATAGTATGCTATTACACAGACACAAGTAACAATTAAAAAAAGACAATTATACTACGTGAACTAAATGATTTCCCAAGACAGAAGACCATACGTATTACATAAATGCATTGTATATAAGTAATATTTATGAGTTGCATCAGTAAAATAACATTAAGTTAAAATTGTATGGCTTTATTAACAAAAAAACTTTGATGTCCGTTGCACGACAAGATATCAGCATAATATTATTATTGTGGAGAACTAAAATAAAGTTACATTGTATATAGAGTTTATTTATATACGTTTAGTCATCTGTGACGCTGGGCGATATTTAATTTAGTCTCACGCGTTGAATCTAGATGGCATGACTTACGTCTACGGCTCAGTCGCGTTTGCTTTTAACCGGTCGATAAATAGTGTGGATGCCAGTTATTTGGTAGGACTGTACTTCACAGGATCATTTCTGTAGTACTTCCTCCCTCGTAACGTGTACACTCTACCAGAGTTACACTCCGTGATGAAGAGACGTGGCGCGGTTCCTTGAGCGTGAGGCAGGTCAGGAGTTAGCTGCAAAGCAAATTTCTCACCATCGATGATCGTTCGCTGTCTGAGTTTTCTCAGACGGTTAGGGGACCGACGCTTTCTGAGCGGTTAATTTAATTTTTGTTACATTGATCACTTTTTTGAGGGTCACTTGTGGTGGGCCGCTCATTGTTTCATGGAGTATGATTTGCAGAACAAATGTTTTCGTATTCAACTTGTTCGTATCCAAATCAAAACCTTCTTTCAAATTATTCTCCGAGAAACAGTGAGCAGCGCCTAAGCAACTTAACCTAACCCAACTTATTGACCATCGTATTGTTGCCAAATTGTAAGGAATTCCTATTATAGAGGTGGGTCCCATAAGTACTTTTCATTACTGGGTACTAGAGGTGAGACGTACTAGCTCTTCTTGATACTCGGAACAATTGGTACAAGTATGAACAAATGCCTAGTCCAAATACCTGTTCCCTAGTATTTCACTTATTACTCATTACATGGGGGGGGGGGGGGGTTGTTAGAGAATTTCTAAAAAAGTAATTCCCCCAAAAAAATTGTCATTTTAAATTTCAAATCCATCATGGGATATCAATTTCAATGAAGCAAAATAAAATAAATTTATAAAACTTTATTTATTACTGTCTGAACGAACCGGTTTCGGAGATTCTCATCTTACCTAACCTAATTAATTTGATAAATGCAGCACGGAAAATTTACTACCTAAATAAGAGGCCCCGAGAAGTTAAATTATTAAATGTCTGCTAAACATAGACGGAAATAAACAACATGGCCAACACAGATATATCAATGAACTAAAGAAGTGGTTTGACATAAATTTACTACTTAACACTATGTTTAAAAAAAAATTATTATATGCATTCTGCATAAAAAAACAAGGAACACTAAAGAAAAATAAATTATAATCCACTCTAAGCAAATACACAACAACATAACTGCAATATCTCGTGTTTAGTGATAGAAAGCCAAACCGAAATAAAATACCTATACATTACAGTAGACAAATCGTCCACACACATTACGTACTCAAAGACAGAGTGAGGAAACTAAGATACATCATAGATTCAAAAAAATAATAATTAAAAAATAATTCCACTTAAATCATATAGGTACATATTCATCAGAACTTCTGTTTAAAGAATTTAAAGTCAGAAAACTAAATGCATTATTTTTATATCACGTAATTTTACAAATTTACAAAGAAAATAGTCTAAATAAAACTGCACCTTTTAAAATAATAGAAAACCCAGACAAACATCAACTCTCAAAACTCGAAAAAGTAATTAAAAAACAGTGCAATTCAACTATAAATATCTTGGAGTGAATTTTTTTTAATACATTATCCGAAATTATTAGAAATAACAATAAACATTTTAAATACCACCTTAAAAATACACTGAAAATATAAACAGAATACTCATAGTAAAAATAACGAACATAATATTACACCCCCACATACACAAGCCAAGCTTTATTATGGTGGTGCATCTCAACCACAAAGATTTTAAATGCCAACAAAGAACACAGTGAAAATATTTTTTTATAAAGCCCTAATATTTTATTTCTAGATGGAGCCACTTTCGTTCGTAGTTCGCACAAGATAGCTTCTAATTTTCGAAAGCGAATTTTCATTTGAAATGATTATGAATTTTAATATATCTACAAAACAATTTAAATACGGCACTAAAAAAAATTGTGTAATTATGTTAAACAGTAATCACCAAAGTTGGAGAATTATTGGCTGTTAAAATCCAGCACGATCTCGGCAGCTATTGTCAATAAAACTCCGGTAATATGCGTCCACCAGTTAAAAAAGGTTTTAGCAAGCGTACAAAAGCATTGACGGAAAGGAGGTCCAGCCGGGTGCTCCCTACCTAGTGCAGGTTCGTAATGCACGGGTTAGTGTAAGTACCTCGTCTTTGTTTCCGAGACTTATGGTACTAAATTCAGTATCATATCCTTTCTCGCTTACTCACCTACATAAGAAGAGTGTTTCCCTAATATTCAAAGATTACGGAAACACTCTTCTTATGTAAGTGAGTAACGAGATGCCTATACATATGCCCCGTCCTCGGAATGAATTAGAGGTGAGTCGTACTAGCTCTTCTTGGTACTCGGAACAATTGGTACAAGTATGAATAAATACCTAGTCCAAATACCTGTTCCCTAGTATTTCACTTGCTCATTACATGGGGGGGGGGATTGTTAGAAAATTTCTAAAAAAGTAATTCCCACAAAAAAATGTGATTCCCACAACGACTTTTCAAATCCATTATGGGGGGGGGGGTTGCTAGAGGTTTTCAATTTCAATGGACTCTCCGAACGAACCGGTTTCGGAGATTCTCATCTTACCTAACCTAATTAATTTGATAAATGAGTCTTAGCACGGAAAACTTGCTACCTAAATAAGAGGCCCCAAGAAGTTAAATTATTAAATGACTGTCATCCCATACAACGAAAGCGAATTTTCATTTTATAATGAAAATTAGAATGTTAAAATTTAAATTTCCCAGATGCAGATTGCCTTTTATAGTAATTAAGGTGAAACAAAAGGACGACACAGTGCTACTAATAAACATGGACGGAAATAAACAACATGGCCAACACAGATACATCAATGAACTAAAAGAAGTGGTTTGACATAAATTTACTACTTAACACTATGTTTAAAAAAAAATTATTATATACAATTCTGCATAAAAAACAAGGAACACTAAAGAAAAATAAATTATAATCTACTCTAAGCAAATACACAACAACATATCTGCAATATCTTGTGTTTAGTGATAGAAAGCCAAACAGAAATAAAATACCTATACATTACAGTAGACAAATTAATGGATAAAATCGTCCACACACATTAACGTACTCAAAGACAGAGTGAGGAAACTAAGATACATCATAGATTCAAAAAAATAATAATTAAAAAATAATTCCACTTAAATCATATAGGTACATATTCATCAGAACTTCTGTTTAAAGAATTTATAGTCAGAAAACTAAATGCATTATTTTTATATCACGTAATTTTACAAATTTACAAAGAAAATAGTCTAAATAAAACTGCACCTTTTAAAATAATAGAAAACCCAGATAAACATCAACTCTCACAACTCGAAAAAGTAATTAAAAAAACAGTGCAATTCAACTATAAATATCTTGAAGTGAATTTTTTTTAATACATTATCAGAAAGTATTAGAAATAACAATAAACATTTTATATACCACCTTAAAAATACACTGAAAATATAAACAGAATACTCATAGTAAAAATAACGAACATAATATTACACCCCCACATACACAAGCCAAGCTTTATTATGGTGGTGCATCTCAACAACAAATATTTTAAATGCCAACAAAGAACACAGTGAAAATATTTTTTTACAAAGCCCTAATATTTTATTTCTAGATGGCGCCACTTTCGTTCACAGTTCGCACAAGATAGCTTCCAATTTTCGAAAGCGAGAAATAATACATTAGCCGTGCACTAATTATGTGCACTAGGTAGGAAGCGCCCGTCCGGACCTCGTCTCCGGCGATGCTTTTGTACTCTTGCTAAAACCTTTTTTAACTGGTGGACGCGTACTGTCGGAATTTATTGACAGTACCAGTCGAGATCGCGCTGATCGCGATCTACTTAATTCAGTACCTTTCTCGCTTACTCACCTACATAAGAAGAGTGTTTCCCTAATATTCAAAGATTAGGGAAACACTCTTCTTATGTAAGCGAGTAACGAGATGCCTATACATATGCCCCGCCCTCGGTATGAATACGCGAGACGCGAGACGCGCAAGACTAGCAAGACGCGTAAGACGTCCAATACTCGCAAGACGTGCAATACTCGCAAGACTCGCAAGACGTCCAATACTCGCAAGACGTGCAATACTCGCAAGACGTACAATACTCGCAAGACTCGCAAGACGTGCAATACTCGCAAGACGCGCAAGACTCGCAAGACGCGTAATACTTAAGAACAAATACTAAGTACGAAAGTCTCTTTGAAATATCTGTTCCAAACATCTGTTCTAGTAAATACGCTTCACCTCTAGAATGAATACGCGAGACGCGCAAGACTAGCAAGACGCGTAAGACGTCCAATACTCGCAAGACTCGCAAGACGTGCAATACTCGCAAGACTCGCAAGACGTGCAATACTCGCAAGACTCGCAAGACGTGCAATACTCGCAAGACGCACAAGACTCGCAAGACGCGCAATACTTAAGAACAAATACTAAGTACGAAAGTCTCTTTGAAATATCTGTTCCAAACATCTGTTCTAGTAAATACGTTTCACCTCTACCACATGGCACATATACCTCATAAATTTTCTACATAAGCTTTATTCTCCCATTAATTATTTCGAAACTCACGGGGGGGGGGTTGAAGAATTTCTGTGAAACGTAATTCCCCAAAAAAATTTCAGATTTGCCCCACAAAATGTTTCAAATCCATGGGGGGGGGGGGGGTTGTTACAGAACTTTCCCAGAGGAAAAAATACATTGCCCGCAGTGATTTTTCAAATCCGTGAGGGGGGGGGTGGCTACGAAATTTCCTGTCGAAAGATTCCCCACATTTATCCTATCAAAAATACCTGGTAAAAGTACCTATTAAAAATATTTAGTTCCAGTATAAAATACTTGTGAGTATGTATATTGGAGATTTGTCAAGTACAAAGTACGTCATAAATATATACCCGATACGTTTAATCGATACGATAAATACGCCTCTCCTCTAGTCATGATACTTGCAATAACTGGTACAAGTTGTTCTAGCTCCCTTGAGGAGATTTTTCACGAAAACGGCGCTATAAAAATTAGCCAAATATTTAGTGAGAGTAAATACTTAATATAAATACTTGTTCCCAAGTATTTCGCACTTGTACCTAATTACCTACCTGGCGTGTAAGTACCCGTACCAAGTACAGCGATGAGACATGTGTTGGCGCCTAGCAGGATAATATTTGGGAATAGGTGATAGGAAAATTATGAAATTGGATGGTTTGTTAATATTTTATGTAAATACCGAACACGAGTCCCAACTGCTCCCTGTATCATAACTGAATCTTGAAACTGTGAGATAATGGCATCCCCAATCGTGGTATCTTGTAAGGCTGAAGGTAGTGGGAAGGGAAATAAGGTGGGGAATACCTGGCTATTCAGATATGGTTACCAAACTCAGCTAAAGCCATTTGAAGCAACGTTTCAATTCGGAATGCTGGTCTTACACCAGAGAGATACTGAAAGTATATTCCACTCTGGAACGTTTCGCAAACGTGCTATAAAATATTTCCAATTAATAAATTGTGAAAAAACGCTAATTAGTCCACACAGCTTCCCCAAAGATGACATAGGCCCTGAGATAATGATAGAAAACCTCCCTTTGCTATATCTCAATGTCGTTTGTATTTTTGCTCTAAAACATATTTTTACATCTAGGGTGGGATTGGCGAGAAAAAGAAATTCTGAGAAAAAGAACCGGTTCTTCAAAATTTCCAGATAATTTACAATTTTCTTATTATTTTTCATTTTTGATAAAATTTTAAAAGGAACCGGTTCCGAAAACCGCCGGTTTCTCGGAGGCACAACGGAACCAGTTCCAAGTAACCGGGACGGGAATACCGACCATCTCTAGATCGGGTTCGAATTGCGTCAATTGCTTGTTACCTTTTATTTTCTGCATGTTGGGCACGTAGAGCGAATAAACGAAGAAAGGAGTGTAAGAAGAATATATGAAGCGAATGTGAATGGTAGAAGAAGTCGGGGACGTTCAAAGAAGACCAAGTGAACCAAAAAAAAAGAATTTGAGTCGGGCCATGCAGAGTCAGAATAACAAGAAGAGTTTGCATGAGACGATCTATGAATAGAAGAGTATGCATGAGACGATCTATGAATAGAAGAGTATGCATAAGACGATGGATGAATGAGCCAAGGAGTATGTGCCAAGACCGAATTGTTTGGCTGTATGTCCTGATGGTCTGACGTGATAGTTAGTGAGTGAGTTAGTTAGTCTTTTATATGTTTCGTTAAGATTTTTTAATTTAATTTACTTCAATGATTAAACAATATAACTAATTGTTTTCAGTATTTAAATATTCATAATATTCAACCTTCATTTTCTTTACAAAAATAACACTGGTTACAAATTTGTTAAAATATTAACAAAACAGGTTAAAACATTTAATATTTGAATGGAACTTTTCAGCTCCTGCTCGAATAGCATCCTTCGGGCAGAACCTGCAGCTGTCCCTCCGGTCAAGCGCCACGCTATCCTGTATGTCTGTTGGGAACCCCACCCCTAGGACCAGGTGGATGCACCGGGGTCGACCCGTCACCCACAGCCCTCACTACCAAGTCACCCACTCTGGGCATCTCGATATTCATAGTATGTTACAAATATTTTATTTAAATAACGTTAATTATTTCCCTTCACCACTCTAGCCTTAGCTGCAATTATTATCAATTATAATCTTTCAGCTGATTTTTATGTTTGTTGCAGCTATGAATGCATCATTAACGGGGAACTATACCTGCAGTGCCAAGAACTTATTTGGGGAGGACAGCATAACCTATAGTCTAGTGGCCCTATTACCCCCCGGGGCTCCGCAACTCAGGCTGCAGCAGGCCGCCGCGGGGGCCCTCAAAGTTCATTGGTCACCGGTCGAGGATGGGGGATCACCAATACAAAGTGATTATATTTGTATTTATTAAGGCGAACACGTTAGTAGATTACAAATAGGCCTAACGTATTGTTTCACGTCAGTGTACAATGAAATCTTATACTTAATAACTTGACAGCATAATGGCGTGATACTAAGAAGTTATACCACGATTCCAAGATAAATAAAAAATCAATGAAAAAATAATGTTTAGGAGAGGGCCAATGGTGCCAAAGTGGGCATTTTAATGTAGTTCCCAATATCGCAACTCACCTTTTCCGTGGAAAGGGTAAAATAACACAAGCCCATGATTTAAACGTTATTTTCTTACATTCTTGTAAAATTGAGAGCTCAAAGTTCATTTTCGTTACAGGTTATATTCTGCATTATTCCCGTGAGGGCCAGGCTTCGGAGGATGTATCACTAGCAGGTGACCTGCAAAGCTATACGCTAGAAGGTTTAGCCTGTGGCTCGGCGTATATACTTTATCTCCAAGCTCAAAATATGGTTGACACTGGTGATGAAAGCCAAAAATTGCGAGCGATGACAAGAGGAGGAGTATCAAAAGTTCCAAATGAAAAAGATTTGATTTCAACTAACAGTACCAGCCTAAAGCTTAACTTACTAACTTGGGATAATGGTGGATGTCCAATAACTGAGTTTATTGTGGAGTATCGGCCAATTACAGAAACTGTTTGGAACGTAGAGAGGACAGCCTTAAAAACTGAGGGACTAGTCATTGATAATTTGATCCCAGGAACTTGGTATTATTTAAGATTATCAGCAGTGAACGAGGCTGGTTCGACGACGGGGAAGTTTTATTTCTCAACTCTGACGTTAGAAGGAGGTTTGCACCACCCATGTTTACTATCTTGTTTTTCAATAATTGTCCTATTTATAAAATAAACACCTTTTCTTCTACTATAAAACAAGACTGTTTTACGTCTTCAATGTCTAATCAATTTAATAATTAGTTTTTTAGTAATTATTTATTTTTTCGTTTTAGGCCGGATTGCCACTCCAGCGGAATTTCCTCCCCACTGGGATGCTGACCGATCTCAAACGGAGATGTTCAGTCGTCTTAGTGCAATCATGGCAGGATTGGCGGTTCTTGCTCTGCTGTCATTAGCTATAATACTTTTCATTCTAGTGCGAAATAGAAGGTATGGCAAATTTCATGTTATAGTAAGTAATATTTTGACAGGTAATGTAAAAGAGGACTGAGAAGTTTATTATTTTCAGTTTTTCGTTGTCTAGCTGTTTCTTCAAGGGATACAGCAGAGGCGATATATCAGAGGATGAGAAATCAGTAGAAAACCAAGACAATAGAAGAAACTGTCAACAAGTTTATACTTCATCGCCCATCAAACATCTCAATGGAAAGAACGAACAACCAGCAGGTAATTCAGAATTTTATCTATTTTGTTTATAAATCCGATCATTCAATCCGTATCCTTCGACTTTCGTGTATTCCCACAATTAAAACAAGACGAAACAATGCTTTGGTTGAGAACAATAGTTTTTATGCATGTATATGTTAATTGATGTTGAACTGAGCGGGGGCAGTTGGGGCGTTTGGTGTCAGCTTAAAAATATATTTTTTAAGTAGAGCCTTCATGTGAGAACCGATAAAGGGACTAAGGTCCTAAAAATTGCTCTGGGAAGTGATGGGTGCCCTCGGCTTTTCTCACAATGTCACAATTTATCGTTTGGAAGAAACTTCAGACAAATTAAACGAAGAGTTTGGTAAATCGCACTTATACCGGTTCAATAACAATTTTAAACATCTCTGTGTTCAATTATACGATCGCTTGTATCGCAGACTAGCAATTCGAAAGTCGCGGGATCAAATCTCGGCGTGCGCAAGTAAATTTTATTCAATGAATTTGTGTTATATCATAATTTTTTCATTAAAAATAATATATATATATATATATATATATATAGTATACTTGCGGCAGGTTCCAAAGTAGAAGATACTCTCAGTATTACCCTATAGTGTAAGACCAAAATTCAGAATTGAAAGGTTGCTTGAAATAGCCGTGTTTGGTGATCTGATCTGAATAGCCAGGTACTCCCTCACCTTCCTATTCCCCATTTATTTCCCCACCCCACCATCTTCAGCCTTACAACAGACCCTATTTGGGGATGCCATAGTCTCACTGGCTCCGGGCGGTTGAGAGCATTTGGGACTCTTGTGTGGTATTAAAATAAAAAACTATATTCTTGGAACCCTTGTGTCATTACAATACCAATACATACCAATCTATATATTTAACGGTAATCGGATAAAACAGAAGAGTGACAAAACAGAACATGTTAAAATAATACTTCGCTTAGGTTAGGTTAGGTAAGTTCGGGTTATCTAAAGTTTGTTTTGTCGTTCGGTCGTTTTCTTCAATGTTTTACTTTTTCACTGTTTTATTTTAGCGTGGTACCATATTGTATTATATCTGTTGATGTTTTATTAGAAATGTACGAGATAAGTCCATACGCCACGTTCAGCATGGGCGGGCCCCCCAGCGGCGCGGCGACCACGCTGGACTACTCGGTGCAGTTCCGCACGTTCGGGCGCTCCGAGTGCGAGGCTCTAGGCCCGGCCCCCGCGCGCCCCAACCTGCTCAGGAGCACCGATAGGCGGAGCACGAAGCATAGGTCTTTTAGTAGCTCAGGTAATTAAACACTAACATTAAACTTAACCTCTGACAAATCGTTCGTGCACCAGTGACAAGATTTTTTTTCCGCCGACAAACCGTTTATGCGCTGCTGGCATTGGAATTTTGCTCTAGCTGGAATTTTTTGATATGCGATTTAAACCTGTATTCCATAAGAAAGTGCATAAATTTTTATAACAGAATCTGCATGACCATTTTGTAAGAAAATATAAGTTATTCAGAATGTATCTGAACACGTGTTCACGCATGTGCCCTTGTCCGAACATACATTATATTGAACGAGATACGAAACTATTACTATTTAGAAGAACACGTGTTCCGACTTCCTCATAACATAGTCGTGCTTTACTGATAGTTTGTTATGAAATTTGTCTAATCATTCGTTACGGGCCTCCAGTCGCATTTTTGATAGTAAAACGAATAATTTGACCAGATATTTAATAAATAAACAATATTTCATATCTGTAAGATTTCTCCATGTACTTACTATCATAATACAGTTGGATGATGTATAAAGCCCCGTTTTTGTAAATAATCAGCTCAAGGGAATAATCTGTAAAGACTTCCTTATACTTTATAAGAAATCACGTAGTAATTACCAACCATTCATCATTATTACACGAATACTGATTACTCAGCCAAACAGGCGGGTAAATAAGGGAGAGGCAAGTCTGAAGTGTCAATGGAAAGATTATTTTAGGTTGACATCAATTATTAATGATTTCTTGCCACGATAATCTCAATAAATTGAATGAATTTCAAAAAAATGTTTTATTGCAGATGAGTACACCCTATCAAAAGCCATGACGATGGCGGCGGGAAGCTCAAGCGCCCCGGGGGCGTCTCGGGGGCGCACGCCACGACCTTCACCGGCGCCGCCCCCCTCCGCCGCGCATGACTCCGAGTCGGACTCGAGCGGCAGCCCTTGCACCGAGTGTAACTCTAACCCCTCCTACAGAGTGCCAATCAATACACCCAAAGGTTAGGAAATTATGGAGTTTTTTTCAATTTACATTACATTGGTTCCATGACAAAACCGAACAGTGACAAAACAAAAAGTTGAATGTGAAGAAAAGTAATGAAAAAAACAATAATCGTCTTACTTAACCTAACCTACCCTATTATTTTTTTTGATCATATTCTGTTTTGTCACTGTTATGCTCCCATTACCTATTTGTGTAACTTTTTGTTGGACGTCATTTTTGTCTGAGCTGTTCGAAACTGCTCAGCTGTCATAAAAAATATACAAATAAACAATGTATGCAATTACAATTTTAAGCTCATTTCACATGTTATCAATGGGTTTGATGTTATTTTTTGACTCATCTCTGAAAATACTCCAACCTTTTGTAGTGAGTAATTCTTCTTGGCAGCCTGGCATTAATTACTACTGCAAAAATGTTACGTTCGTTTAATACTTTCTAAAGCCAAATAAAATTGATAATCTTGAGGCTTGTTGTAATATTGGAATGAGATATTTCAAGGACGAAACCAAACCACAGCTAATGTACGACAGCTTTTATAGATATAAAACGAAAGTATTTTGTTTGTCAATGGAACCGATTGACATAAATATGAAGTATTTTTAACAATGTTTTGTAATAAATTTCCTCCGAGGGATGTCTAATGTAAATAAGGTATCCATGACTTTCCCTGATTCATGCTTATTTCAAAATAGACATGTTTCGACCCGTGGCCGACTCGAGCGCAGAGTCACAGTCAGAAATGTCTCCTGGCAAGGGGGAGGCCCGCGACCCCCGTGAAGCCCGGGAGCCCCGCGAGGCCCGGGAGCCCCGGGGCGTGGGTCAGCGCACGCCGAGGCGCGGCGCCCCCTCGTACCTCACCGGGGGCGGCGGCAGGTAGTTAGGTAGACCCCGCCCTCTGAACCTTATCCACTGCTTTCTCCAGATGCATGTACTGCGTTTCTCCCACACAGCAAGCAAGTATGGAGACCTCTGGAGGTCTCTAAAGTCACTGAAGGGTTTCCGAAATTTCTTCTTGAGGCCTCCGAGACGTATTTAAAATATCTCTGGGCGGACAATTTATAGAACTCCAAGAGGGGCACCAAATATCTTTCATAAATCATTAGGAGGTTAATGGAATGTATTTATGGATCTCCGAAAAGGGTTCTTGGTGCCATTTGGTGAACTGTAATATGTTTTTGGCGGCCATTCGATGGATTTTAAAAGGATCTCTTGGAGAGGTTTGAGACAAATGTGAGAGATTTACGGTGCTTTCCGAGGCCTCTAGGACCCAGCGTAAACTTCTTTGAGATATCTCGAAGATATTTTTAACGGTCATTTTGTAGATCTCCATGGCTTTAAATATCTTTTGCAAAAAACTGGCAGGTAGGTTTCTGGAATATCTTTTTAAGGATTTTAGGAACTATTTGAACGTTTCCTAGAGATCTCAAAGGTGTCGTCGGAGATCATTTAGAAGGTCTCCAAAAAGGCTATTGAATAAATTTGGAAGTTACGGGGAGATAAAAGAAAAGACTTTGCGAGGTCTTCATGATGTATTTCGAATATTTCTAAAATGCGAGAGTTTGAAAGTTCTTTTGGAGGACTAAAAGATATTTTTGGGAAGTTCCCAAGAGGTCTATGGGAGGTTTGTGTGATCTCTCTTTTAGTCTTTGAAACTTTGGCATCTCTGTCTGCCGTGCTGTGTGGGCTGACGATATCATTGGAGCGCATTTACACCATAGATTTAGAAGCATCCAAGTTTTAGTTGATTTTTTCTTGAAAGATACCGTCCATTATAAGTGCTTCAATAAAATAGTTTAAGCCCACGAGGAACAGCAACTAATCTGGGAGCTTCAAAACATTTACACCATATTCCACTGTGGGACCCACTTTGTTTTAGAATAACTGGGCTGGTATTATTGTGGGTCATATTGCCCACAAATTCTAATGAAATACATGTTTTATAACTTTGTACTTATTTTTAAACCTTTAGAGGTGCCTTTCCTATCTCACCCATTTGCATGTTTTATTCGCATGCGTATTGATAGAAACCTGTAGATTCTCATAGAGTTTAGAATGTTCGAGAAATGTTCCCCTTCAAATGTTATTTGTAAGGCTTACCACATTTCAAATTAGCAAATTTCAGAACCATCCCGAAAGCAGTTTCCCCTAACCTTTCACTGTTCCTTTTGAGAATATTTCATAGATGTCGAAAAATATCCGGAAAATTAATGAAATTTAAAACACCACCAACTCTATTTATTACTAATACAAAATAATAAGTACGAAAAAATGCCACCGTGTTTTGCAAAAAGATAGTTAAAATAAAATAACGATTTTATTATTCGTATCTATGAAGAATATTTGTATAATTTATGTTAAATAATGAGTGATTATTTTCGGCTCGTTACAAAGTGGTAAATTTAATTTATTAATTTGTGTATATTCTTAAAATTATGATTATATTATATTTGTGTTGCCTAATTATAAAACGATGCTCCGATGATTTGAGCGTGTAGAGCAAATGAACGAAGAAAAGCGTTTAAGAGAATACATGACGCAAATGTGAATGGTTGAAGAAGTCAGGGACGCCCGAGGAAAACGTGGCACGATCAAGTGAACCGGATACTTGAGTCCGGCCATGTCAAGAGTCAGAATAATAGAAGAGTACGCATGAGACGATGTATGAATGTGATTGAGGCAAGGAGTGTGTGCCAACTAGAGGTGGATCCTATGAGTACTTTTCGATACTGGGTACAATGAGTACAGGTACAAAAAAATACCTGGTAAAAATACCGGTGACAAAATACTCAAAAGTATTTAATACCGACCTGAGGATTGATTCAGAATAAGTAATTCTAATGAACTCGCATAAATTCTGCCCACATATTCTGCGGGAGCTTGATTCCATGGGGGGGGGGGCGGGGTTGTTACAGAATTTCGGAAAAACATTATTCCCCACAACAAAATTTCAAAATCGGTACTCCCCACCAAATTTTTAAATTCCGTCGGGGGGGGGGGGGGGGGTTGTGTTACAGAACTTTAATTTTTCAAAATCATGGGGGGGAGGTAGCTACGGAATTCCCCACATTTTTCCCCTCGCTAAATATCTGATCAAATACCAGTCAAATATGCCCGTCACAAATACCTACTACACAAAAATTCCTATCATGAATACCTACTAAAAATACCCAACAAAAATACTCATCAAAAACACCCATCAAAAATATCTACCAAAAATACCTACTAAAAATACCCATCAAAAATACCTACTAAAAATAATTGTCAAAAATACCTATCAAAAATACCTGGTAAAAGTACCTATTAAAAATATTTAGTCCCGATATAAAATACTCATGAGTATTTTGGAACCAGGTATTTTAGAGATCTGTCACAAGTACAAAGTATCGCATAGAAATACCCGGTACTTTTACTGGGTACTATAAATACGCCTCACCTCTAGTGCCAACACTGAGTTGTTTGGCGGTCGGTCCTCTCTGCCTACACCTAGCGTGATTATTTGTCAGTTTAGTTGGACTAATTATAGAGATGATCAGAAATTTACCTGTCAAATGAACACCCTCCGTTAACTTAAAAACCACAATATCTGTTAAAAATTAAAACAAAAGAAATACTCAATTTAAATAAATAATGAAGTAAAAATACATTAAAATGAAATAATTTTCTGATTATTTTTAGGTACCTACCTACGCTAATAGCGCACATAAGTATGTTTGGTGATATAGACATCAAAAATTTATTTTTTTAGCTTAAATACTGAAAGTAAAAAATTTAAAAATAAAGAACTTGAAATTAAAAAACAAATTAAAAATATATATTAAAAAAAATTGTAAATAAATTTAAAAAAAAAAGAACCAAAATTATGGTTATGGAAGAGATCTAATTTGATTTAGAGCAACACTTTCAAGTTGGCGTAAATTAACCCACGTACTGTCGAAAATATTAATAAAATTGATTTCATCACCTATTTATCAAAAACTTATTCACCAATCTGACATGTATTTTGAAAAGTTTTCATATTAAGAATTCTGTATTTAAATTAGTAATTCTTCTTTTTGAAATCTTTGCTACAAATGGCCAATTATTTACTTTTCTTACTTCGCTATTCATCTATTTCCTTCTATAAAACCAAGACCCTTAAAATATTGATACCAATTTAAAGACTGTTTCTTTTACAAAGTAAAAATATCAGCCGAATAAAACGTGAATTTTTCACTTGACATTTTATATTTTTACTTTGAAAATTTTTGTAAAATCCACTCTCATTTTCCGACGAACGGCCAGATTTACATTATTTAATGATTCATATTTTATTGAAGAAGCGTATACATTTTTTATTTTATTTAAAAAAAACCATCTTGTTTGAAAGATTAACGAATGATTTATATTTAGAAAAAGAGTCGAAAGGTTTTTTTTCGCGGAAATATTTTATCATTTTAGAATTCGGAAACATTTTCAGAATTTTACGGTAAAATTTTTATTAAATTATACACATATTTTGACGGTTCCATGATAACTCAACACAGTGACAATTCAACACACTTTTAAAAAGTGATATAAAGTCAATATAAACGATGAAAAAAAAATTTAAACCTTACCTTACCTAACCTAACCTACTTAACCCAGTTAATAAAGTTTTTGTTTCATCACTTTCCATGACTTTATATAACTTTTTAAAGATGTGATGAATTATCATTGTGATGATTTATCCGGTCACCATTTTGACAAAGGATGTAATTGAGATAAAAAACTCTTTAATTATTGAAGACAATATTAGTGATTCCTAAACGAAAATCTGAAACAGAAAAATCAGAAACCCAAGGCAATCAATGGCAAGGCAAGGGTCCTGGGTTCTAGTCCTATATGTGATCGTATCTTTTTCTGATTTTTATGTTTCAGATTTTTGTTTAGGAATCGCTAATTTTGTTTTCAATAACTAAACATTACAATTTGATGTTTTACTCACTAAGTTATTCCAAAAAATAAATAAAAAAGCTTTATTAAATGATTAAAATTCTAAGATTTCCTCGTCATTATTGACTGCGTTCATTAAGTTAAGAAAATTATTAATACATTTCAACGAAGGCACTTACAAGGAGAATAATGAGTATGCCTGATTTATTAAAAATCTGTTGAATACATGATTGCAATCCATTTCCTGCCGAAATATTAGTCCATTCAGAATATTTTGGAAGGCGTGTTTTTGCAGGTGTCCTTTTCCTGATAAATTTAATTACGAAATACCACAATATTAGAATTTTTACGAACACATATACCGCTTTTCTACTTTGTTAGAAAATCTGTTTATTCATTCGTTAAAGGCCTGCATTTCCGTTTTCCACAGGAATACGAATAGTTTTACTAGATTTTTTAATAAATTAGCAATATTTTAAATCAGGAAATTTTCTTGACTTTTGACTATTAGATGACTGCAATACAAAAAAAAGGTTAAATTTATTCTTTTCGTTCCGTATTTCTTACCTGCGTACCACAATTTCATCAGAACTTATCTTTCGGTGACGGGGAGATCTACTAGGCATCGGCCTCTCAGATAAACCTGTCCACTGCCGCAGTGCGTACAAAACGCATAAACCATTACACCGAAAAATATTCTATATATTATACATACTCATGGAAAACAAAACTCTTTACAGCGCATAAACATGGTCGTATCAATAACAATTCTAGTGCTCATTACAACATCCCCTTAAACAATTTCCTAAAATATTAATCTGCCAACATACATCTTGCATTCGCTTCTAATAATTTATTATGTATATTTTTGATGAAATGTTTTTATTAACGCAAGCCAACTCGCAAAATATAATTATTTAATATGAGATATAGTTGCCAGGCCACGTCCGTAAAGTCTATTAAATATTTTATACTGCGAGATGTTTTATGCTACGGTCTATAAAGATGTCAAACACACGGCAAAATGAGGGCATAAAAACACACATAAAACGCTAAATGACCCACAAGTTTTCATACTTTCCACAGAAGATTTAAACGAATCCAGGACAACGAAGGTTCATAACACGAGAACGCGGCTCTGATCATTATCACAAATATTCTGATATTTATACTTTTTAACATGATACATTTACCTAGTTCTGAATATGTCAACGACCTTCGGGGTAATTTAAACTATTTGAATTTCACTTTCGTTTTCAGTAATGAATGAATGAAAATCTTGGAAGCGAACATTAACCCACTTTCCGATATACGATTGAGCTGAAACTCGGCAGATAGACTTGTTGTCATTGACAATGCATTCTACCAATTATGGTGGCAATCACGTACATACACGTGGACATATACGCATTTCTCGGAAAACGAATGACATTAGCAGCTAATATACGAAATAATTGTCAATTCTACCCGATCGGAATTTGGCGAGGTTGGTAGGTTGTTGACTCCAGTTCCTGGGTAGGAAGGTTCAATCCTCATTCAATTTTTTAATTAAATTTTTTTTATTACACATTTAAAAATAATGTATTATAAAAAAAAACTTTGGTTATTATTTGTTGATCGTTTTAAATTTTAATTTTAATCTTTGCTTGTATGTTTGTCAATAATAACTTAATTTGAATAGGTCCCCCATTTTTGAAAATTACAGGAACATCAGAGGAGAAAAGATATATTTTTTGTTGAAGAAACGTAGTAGTTATGATATAACTAGGCAATACGTGTCACCATTTGTCCATCCTTGATAATACATATAAAATGAGACTACCACAGAGTGCTATGGCGAAAAAATATAGATATATTCTATATGAAGGTATTATTCCTAACCACAATACGGGATTTATATTGCAAAATAATGCCCAGAATTGGTGAGTGGAAATAATCACGTCAAGTTGCAATGAAGTTGAAAAGTGAAGAACAGAATGAAAAAATAGCCGTCACGGGACGCCTGTCAGATGTGAAATATCGAAATTGATTTTTATTGAAGGAAATTAAAATGAAAGGAAACAATTTAAATGACGGATTTTTTAACAGAACTTGAACGATACATCAAATTTTAATACCAATTTTCAAGTTCTGTGAAGGTTCTATTCATGTTCTATTATTATTTCATTACTGACCAGTTACTTCACAAAACTGAAATAGTAACAGAGCTTCGATAAAACCTTCACAGAATTTATTTATTTATTTACTGGACAATTTGTATAGCGCCGCTTTTGTGAGATATCACCTCAGGGGCGCTTTACAGTTGATGCAGGTATTACAAAAAATATAAATATTAAAAAAAAATAAACTGAATTTAAGTTAAGTAAAATGAAGTACAGAAACAGGTAACACGAAGATAGAAGATGGAGACTCTGCAGCAAGAATCCCAGGTGGTGAGGAAACTGGTCCAGCTGCTGCAGCGAAATAGTCCACCGCGTCCACCAACAGTGCCAGCACGAGGTTCGTCATCCGTCCAGGTATGTGTCTGCTGCTAACAAAGCGCTGACACAATATCCTCTCACAGATACCAGACCTTGGCAGCACCGCTGTGACGTTCGACGAAGATAGAAAATGGAGACTCTGCAGCAAGAATCTTTGGTGGTGAAGAAACTGGACCAGCTGCTGCAGCGAGAGAGTCCACCGCATCCACCAACAGTGCCAGCACGAGGTTCGTCATGCGTCCAGGTGTGTGTCTGCTGCTAATAAAGCGCTGACACCTCAGATAGATAAGAGAACCTGGCAGCACTGCTGTGACGTTCGGCTAGTTCGTCATTCATCTCCATGTAATCCTGTTCCTAGTGATTGTTGAAGTGGTGCATTCTGCCCGCAATAAAAAGCGACGGGATAATAAATTTCCCTGGGCTTTAGCAAAACACTTGTTTTCAGAGTTTCAGAGAATTCCGTTGAAAACATCTGGGGTGCATTTACCAATCGACGTTCGTTTCGAATATCGAATATTTTTGAGCAAAATTTCCGAATATTCACTTTTAAAACACTGCACTCAAATCACATATTATAAAGTTCTAATAACTGGTTGTAAAGTTTATTTTTATTTAAGTTAAAATTTTATTTGATTGATTTTAAAAATAAGGGAAAGGATAATTTAAAGGATTTTGCCTCATTTCCCTTGAAAATACAAAAAAAACACAAAGCGGTTGGAGGACGCGTTGGGACGCGTCCTGCTGCCACGAAGGGCGCTAGAACTTGAAAATCAACTTGTAAATTTGATGAATTGCTCAAATTTTGTGAAACAACTCGTCCTTAGAAATACTATAACCCATAGAAATACTTTACAAATTAAAAAATCATCGTTATTTAAAATAGAGCAGTTACCAATTTTAGTGAGAATAGCAGCATATATAGCGTTATTCCGTGCAAGAGCGTCACCCCGTCTTGCCACGCTTGGTACGTGAGAGTCAGTTTCATCCCCAGCCAAAAGATGTTTCACGTCAAAAGGGCCAACAGAAAGGCTGTAGTTGAAATGGAGCAATGTTTTTAAAAGACAAAGAATGCTTAATGAGCAGGCCTCAGGTCAAAACAGGAAACACCGGAAAGACGGGAAGGAGGCATTTGTCCTGAAACGAATAGAGCAAGGCTACACCAAAAAGCCTTTGAGGTGTGTGTAACAAACGTTGTGCGACTATCTCCGTAGCTTGATGGTAACTCCATTTACTTCAGCCGAGAGATCCTGGGTCGAATATATATCACAAGAATTTATGCACATATATATTTCTTTATACTAAGCAGAGGAAACACCACCATACAACATAACAAGGATAATTAATAGTTAATTTGTTGAACCGAAAAAAATAGCATTACATCCTTTGGAACGCAAAATACATTTAAGGATTAGGAAAATTGTTAACAAAATGTTCCATTTTAACCAGCTTTTCACCATGTGAACTAATTTTGACGTACTGTGGAGCCGTTGTGAGACTTTAGACAGAAACGACGCGGTCACAACTGTTTGTTTTGACAAGAGGTTGACATTTTCAATTCAACCTATCTGTAAACGAAGATTATATGCATTAAATAAAATTTTTCAACCCATACTGCCAAGTCTTTAACCCTAGTCTTACCTACAAAGATGGTGTTAAAAATGAGTAGAATGGAAACAACAGAAGAAATGTATGTCATATAATATTTTGTTCCAACTCGTGACTTTTTAAAATCACATTTAAATTTTTGTTATGTTACTAACTGTGTACCCTTTTATCTCGTAAATGAAAGGTGATTGATCAATATTCCTTTGAATATAAACATTTTAGATATTTTTCCCTCTCGTAACCGTGTCATAACTTTTCCAATCTTTCTTTATTTTCTTTTCACGCCTTTTCTCCTTTCCCGACAAAACATTCGCGAAGCAGAAGAAGCCATAATAATTCATACTGGAATATAAAATCTGATATTTTACGAAGTTTAGGCTTTTTTTATTTGCGAGGTTTTTACTTTGTTACAAGTTTAATGTAAAAATATCGGAAGGTGCAGAATTGATAGGTTAACATAGCATTATAACCTATAATAAAAACATTATTTCAGTTTTATATGTATTTATCCAAACTGTGTAAACAAATGAATAACTTATTTGAATAATTAGATGCTGTTACTTATTAAGACAGCATAAGTCTTTTGAAAACGGTTTCGGTTTAAGCTTCTACACGAACTTATTTCAAAAGACATTAGTTCTCGTAAGTTGTAATCCAAAACCAAATACACTAAATATTGAAACAGTAATAAATTCTTAATTACGGTTTGTAACTTGAATAAATTCTAAATTACGGCTTCACATTTAATTTTTTGTTTCGTACTTGTTTTTTTTTTTTTTTTTATATAGTGAATACCTCACAAGAGTCCCAACTGCTCCCGTCTGGAACCAGTGAGACTATGGCATCCCCAATTGGGGGATGTTTTGAGGCTGAAGGTAAGTGGGGAAGGGAAAGAGGAAGGTGGGGAAGTACCTGGCTATTCAGATCTAGTCACTAAACACGGCTAAAGCCATTTGGAGCAACGTTTCAATTCTGAATGGTGGTCTTACACCAGGGCGATACTGGTAGTATCTTCCACTCTGGAACGTGCCGCAAATATACTATATATTATTTTAATTAATTAATTGTGAAATAACACAAATTAATCAAATAAAATTTATTTGCGCACGCCGGGTTCGAACCCGCGACCTTCGGAATGGCAGTCCAATGCGTTACCACTGGACTATGCTGGCCGTCCGTATCCACTGCTTGCGCCTGGGGTTGCTGTACTGCACTGTTCACGGTCATATTGTAAAACGATTGATCTCCAACTATTGGAAAATAGGAATGTCACATCCCCTTTAACCCTCCGCATGCCTAGTGAAATTATATCATTAGTTATGCCTGGTGGGGTCTGGGGGACCCGGCGATACATAATCGTTTTTTTGTAAATTTGTATGTTTTTTTTTCATATATCTTTCATTTTTAGATGTATTTTCTGATAATTAAATATATAACATTTCAGAAATTATAACTCCTTTGTTAACCAAATGCCAAAAAGAAACCCTCTTAACCCATTACCTCCATGACGATGTCTATAAGCATCAAAAAAATAGATGATAAGTATGATTTTTTTTCACTGTGAATAAAGCTAAATCCCACCAAGTTGTTATGCAGCATTTACAGATTGGTATGTTAGCTTTCAATAATTGACATAATTTAATAAATTTTATTAATTATTCTATTTTTAATATTTTTTTTACTAAAGCCCTGAAAATAGACCATTTTGAAAAAAAAAAAATTAAAACGGTAAAAAATAAAACATGTGTGAATCACATATTGTTATCAAAAGATGAAATAGTCGACAACACTGTTTCAACATAGTATTATATGCATAAGATGACCGCTGGATGACACTGAAATCAGGTGATGCCTGCGAGCAACGTTTGGAGGTGAGCTGTGACAGTGTTTTCATATGTTTTTGGTTAGCTTGCCTTCAAATAATACGGTTTTGTTGTGTTTTTATGGGTGATTTTTATTAAAAATAATAGTTAGTCTGCAGTTTTCGGATATTTTTAAACAGAGATTGTTGATGAACAGGCGGACGAAGAGCTGATTGACGATGATTTGATGGCATATCACGACTTGACTTGAATCAGCCTTCGACATCCTCTGGTGCGAGTCGTAATACCTTGGGAATATCTATTTCAAATGCACTACCAGCCAAAAAATTAAAACTACAGCAAACTGTTGCGTTTCTGAACCGCTGAATGTGGTGCATAAAGATATGTACGAAAAGCTGAAGTCTTATAATGCTTTTCAAGTGTTTTCATTATTCTTTGATGACGAAGTGATTCAGTTTATTCTTGAGAGGATGATCAAATACGCTCGATTTAAAACCAATACCGAATTCCAGTAAGATATATACGAATTGAAGCGTTTTCTTGGTTTCTGTGTTGACCGGCTACAATACATTGCCATCTACCACAGATTATTATTCGTCTGACCCGACCTTGGGTGTAAGCGTCATCAAAAAAGGAACCAACGTCCACATTTCGAGCTTATAAAGCGCTATATACATTTTTGCGATAACAACAATATAGATATAACCGACAGAATGGCTAAGGTATGATAATGACTAACGTTCCATCTTTATTTGTATTTGATGTTTTTGCACACAAACTTTCCATCGACGAGCAAGTGGTGCCATATTTCGGTCGACATTATTGCAAGATGTACATTAAGAACAAGCCAATCAAAGTTGGCTACGAGATTTGGTGTCTTGCTTCCTCCGAAGGCTACCTGTTTCCAAGCAATGCCATATTCCTGAGCATCTGATACATATGACCCCGTATTAGGTCAAAGATTATCCTTCGTACTGTCTATGATGGAATATATAGAGTTCTTCGCATGCCATGAGTTATTTATGGACAATTTCTTCACATCTCACCATTTGATGTGTATCCTGAAGCATAGAGAATGTGCGCTACTGGCATATGTAAGCCAGTTCGCTTCCCTAACCTTGAAGCTTCAGGCAAGTTGAAGACAGGAAAGTAATTGCCTAAAGGTAACATTTTCTTCTATATTTCCCTTGCGCATAGCGAACATTTACCTAGCAGGTGAATTTGATGCGGTGGTAGACGTAGAAAGCCAAATCCTCATATGCCGTTGGTTAGAAGACTGTGAAGTAACAGTGGCCACGAACTATGATGGAATGGAGCCAGTAAGTCAAGTGAAGAGTTGGCAGAAATTGAAGAAAGACAAAAAAGGCAAAGTTTTGAAGGATCATGCAAAAAAATCGGTTGCCCAGCGTGCCAACACGAAATTATAATTTGGGAATGGGTGGGGTAGACCTCCATGATAATGGTATACAAAATTATCGGGTCAACATTCGGTCAAAGAAGTGGTACTGGCCTTTATTTGCATCTTCCCTGAGCAGCACTCTTTTAAATGGATGGAAGTTGCTATGCTTCTTTAGGAAGTACGAGCATGGTATGGGAAACCAGATGACTAGGCGACAGAGAAAACCTTCCCAGAAGGCATTCCGTGTGGAGATTACCCGTACTCTTTTATTGTCTTTTCCAAATCAGGTCAATGCCGAATTCGGAGATTCTCGTGTGAAGGAAGATGGGAATCGTGTGCGTCGAATGCAAGAATTTCATTTGACATATCGTGGCGAATCTCGAATTCGTTGTGCTCTATGTAAAAAAAATCCAGCAGTCTATCGATGCCGGGCCTGCAACCGCGCCCTTCATTTTGACTGCTTCGAACGGTATCACTTAGAGAATAATTTGGTTAGTTTTCCTCATTCTAGAAGGTTTTTTCTAATATTGAATTTTTGTTATTTTGTGTATTTTCCATTAATAAATTGTATTTTCATTGAATTATAAACAATGGCAATTATTTATTTTAAATTATCAATATAAATCATACAGTTTACTGCATTTTACCCATACTTGACGTAAATTTTGCTTAGGGGGGTTACCTCCAAGCGTTGCGTTTAGGCATCAATTTTCTAGACGCTCCGGTGAGAGGGTGGGCGGGCGGAAAATTCTAAAACTGATTTTGGGCTCTCCTTTAAGTCTATACTATCGGGTTATAATGATGATTCAAGTTTGAAAAATAAAAAAAAAATCATGGAGGTAATGGGTTAATTTTATCTGACACAAATAAAACACTTTTTTTATAAACGCTTAAAACTTAAAATATAATACAATCAGAAATGACGTTTTACGTATTGCGTAGAAATCATTTTTTTATTACTTGAAAGATTATATTTATGATTAAGCTTCGCCAAGATTTTGTTGTTCGCAAAATGGCACTTTTTGGCAGCATAAAATTGAGAACTCTAAACATATTGGAGTACCTACTTCAAAAGTGATATAGTACACTAACATTTTCTGTTAAGAAATATTTATATCAAGAAGGTAGGAGATAATCATCAAGACAACGTGTAAAAAAAAGTTGTTATCGAAATGTAATTGAGTGAAACATAACATTTAATGCTTCCGAGGGCAGCAAAGGTAGAAGTAACTTGTCTTCATGTAATGCTAGCGAAACTCGTTATTGGCAGCTACTGAAAGGTATCACATTGGTGCGCAAAATTTTAAAGGGTTACAGCTGTTTTAAAATGCACTGGGTCTATCAGACATTACCCGGCACGCGTAGTGGCTTAAATCAATGTTAAGTAAAACATCCAAATTCTTTATGAGAGTGAACTATTCAATTTTGTATTGCTTTCGCTAACGCAAATGAAAAACCGTTTGTCATAAAATTAAAAATTCAACGATGAAGCTACAATTATTTTTTCTTTAAAATTAAGATTTTGTCGCTTCTAATTATTAATTTCTGCATTACGCGTGGGCGGATAAATGATCATCAAACAAAAATTATAATTAGTTTTATTAAAATCTTTGCACGCTAGTCCTTAACATTAATATCTTAAACTTGGGGAAATTATTATTCGTTAAAACCTTTCTTAAAAAGGAAACCTCGGATGAGCGAATTTCCAAAGAGAAATTGGATACGATTTTCTCTTTCATCCTCAATTTTATTTGGCCTAGTTAGCAACCTTTACGTTATTTTCAATAAATATACATTATTTATTAAGCACATAGTGTTTATGTAAATTTTTTACAGTAAATGAGATCGGACGGTCCATTAAAGCTTTTTGTTTTATTTTAATGATCCTGAACGAATTTTCATCATTATAATTTTGTTTCTATTTCTTATTGAATTTTCAAAAAATTATTAAGAATCCAATCCCTAAAGGAGCAAATAAATTCAAATTAATAAACAAGTTTTTACAGATGAAAACACATAAATTACATTTTGTATTTTTAAAACGTATGTATTGAAATAGTTTTGGTTTTATTTTGCGCAGCGTTTAATTCTACCCTTTGAAAGCTGAAGAAAATAAGAAAATGAATAAACTTTTTTCAAGTTTAAAATACCAGTTTAGAAAATCTCAAAACTTTTGACTCAAAAAATTTAAGTTATCCATAAATTATTTACACCGTGGGATACTTTATGCGAAAGTTTGTTTTCAGGATTTTCAGATAGCGGAGAGGTTTTCAGGCCAGAAAAAAGAAAATTAAATTAAAATTTAATGCTGAAAAATGCAAATGACGCCAAAGCTTGGTGCCAGAACGGTTTGTTTACCTCAAAAGGGTAAAGCGGAGCCAGAAAAACTTAAACAGCTTTGTCCTGCATTTTTAACTAAATATCTTAAATTTATGTCCCTGGACCCAAGGATCGTTGTATCTTTTTAGACTTTGCGTTTAAAAACAAAATAAACTACAACACAAAATCTTACTATAGTCCTCCGTAAACTCTGTAATAAAGCAAAATGATGGCAGATAGAAAATTTAAAAATATATTTTTGACAATTTTTTTCAGATTTCGCTGACTTTTTTTAATAATATTAGGAATTTAGAAGAAGTTTTAATAATATAAGGTAATCATTGGTTCAATTATATATTTATTTTCAATCAAAAATGATTCTGATATTTATTTATGACTACCCGTCACAGCTGTTTCGCCTTCCGAAAGCTTTGCTAAACTATCAAACTGTTCACGATTAATATACAAATGACACACCTACAATGATGTTTTCTTAGAATGATCAAGAACCTGTTATAAATTAATCATTTGTCTTGAATCTTTTTAAAATACACGCTTTTATCTTCCATGTCTTCAAGCGTCTTTGATTAAATTTTAATTGCTTTGGCAGCACATCCTCCCCTTCAAAGACAGGCATAGATAAAGAGTAGTTGTTAATATCTAATGAAGTTACCGTGTTCCACTCAGAGTTACAAATCGAGGTTGACATTGAGAGATTTGTTTCATTAGTTCAAAACTTACAATAATGAAACTTAAAACGTTTGGGTGTGGAACCGCACTTCAAGCATGTTTTCCTAGTTGTCTCGAGAATAGTAAAGATAACATTCAAGTGATATAAATTGTATTGATGTTACTATTAAAAACAAATAAATGGTATGTAGGTATTCTTCTGCATTGTGAAACTATCCGAATATTGAAACAAAATGAACCTCCTCTGTGGAATTTTAATATAAACAAAAAACGGTCATTGTTTGATGTTTCGAAGAAAAATTAATGCAAATTCCATGGAATCTCAATTTGTGATTTGTTAAAAAATTACAAGATTGTAACATGATTAAATTTTTTGTTACAAATTGAAATATATTTCTTTTCATTTTGTATGTAGTTATGTTCTAAGTGGTGACCGGATAAATCATCACAATGATAATTCATCACATCTTTAAAAAGTTATATAAAGTCATGGAAAGTGATGAAACAAAAACTGGGTTAAGTAGGTTAAGTTAGGTTAGGTTGGGTAAGATTAAAAAAAAATTTCATCGTTTTTAATGACTTTATATCACTTTTTAAAAGTGTGTTGAATTTTCAGTGTGTTGAGTTATCACTGAACCGTTTTAAGTAAAGGGTTATTTAGGTTTGATTTTGTTACCAAAAAATGTTAAAACCAGGAAATCATAAAACATTGAAAAATATATATATAAATTATAGTGATTAGTTTTTGGGGTATTATGCCGTGTTGCGCTACCTCCTTCTTTAGCCAACGTTTCGGACAGCATTGCAGTGTTCATCATCAGGGCAGATGAGTAATTTATTTTTGCTTTTATATTTTGGCTTTCACAGTGTGATTTAACTTTTTCACTTTCCATAAGGGTGGTCTTAGCCATACAAAGATTATTTTTTTTCTTAAAGCTCCTTTAAAAAAATACAGTTACGTGAAATAGACAAACTTATGAACAAATACAGCAAATACGAGTAGATAAATAAACAAATAATTAGCTATTTACAGAAATTAGATAATTACAAAATTGGGATCCTGTGAGCAATAATAGTGAGCGTTCTTCGTTATTTTAAAGAACTTTTTTTTTAAACTACAGTTACATGAAATAGACAAACTTATTAATAAAAACCGCAAATAAGAGTAGACAAATGTACAGATGATCATAGAATACATAGTGTCTCAACACTCTTAATATATAAGTAGTACTCTAAACATCATAGTATTTTCAAATTAGCCTGATTTACATTGACGTGGAGTGTCTTATTATTAATTTTTTTTTCTGTTCGCATCGTGTCCGAGAATTGACTCAAACCCGAGATTTTGGTGAAATCTTCCAATCGGTTAAAGGTTTTTTTACAAAACTTTATATTACAATCTCTTGAAGTAACATTTCTAGAAACGTGCTTTTAATGAAGGCTTTTAATCGCCACCGCGCACCGATTCCCAAACACAACTGATAAATCACCGGTCACGTAAGGGCGCCTGTACCAACATTAATTGCCGGTACACGACGGGAATGTTACATTCATTTTTATTGGCTTGCCTCAAGCAAATTAATTCAGCAAAAAACCACATGAAATAGATTATTTTATCAAGAATTATTTTCCTTTCCGGTAAAATCATTCACCGTATTTTTTGGATAGTAAACTTATCTAAATAATTCTAATGGCATGGCATTGAAATGGTGACAAAAGAATTGAAGCAGCAACTTGAAGTTTCCTACTCGAAGCTTTGAGTAAATAGTAAGGTTAACAGGAGGGCCTGAAAAGAAAAACCCGACTTATTATGGGAAAGTAATGGATTAATAAATATTGTAAAGATAACGAAAATTAAACACGAATGTCGATTTAGAGTATGTAATTAAGATAAATGTCTTATTTAGTTGTTTGTCTTTTATTTTTATGCAATAATTATTGATATATTGAATGAGTATTGAAAAAAAATTTCCGAGAAAAAATAAATGCCGCCGAGGGAATTGAACTCGCAGCCTTCTTATTGCCGGTCAGGTGCTCTACCAATTGCGCTACGTCGGCTTATTCAAAACCCGCTAAATTATTCAAAATGTACTAGTATTTTTCATTAAACAATTAATGCTGATTAGATTTTTGACTAGAAAACAAACAACTTTATTATAGAATAGGCTTAAACAGATTACGTTATCCTTTGTGCTACACATAAAAAACTTGTCACTTAAATATTAGCTTATCATTAAAATAAGAGTATTTATTTCATAAAATGGTTTACGTGTGCAAATAAAATTTGTTTTTCGACTTCTATAAAAGTGTCAAATGAGCAAAAACTCTACTTTTTTCGTACAACAGGGTAACTTTTGAATTTGCAGGAATGGTACTGATTTTCCCCTCTCAATATTGGCGGGGTCTCAAACCCTAGCACGCGAGACCCCCTGGGGAAGTCTATTAAGAACATGAGATTTAATGACACACGTGATTTTAAGACGTTGAGTACGGTCAAGTCATCGTTTCCTGCCTAGTAAAGCATATAATATAAAAGTTTGGTAGTTAATATGAACATATTTTCTGCTGGGTTTGACATTATTTGACGATTTTTTGCCCACGCGGTGATTTACAAATATTTGATTGGCTATCGAGCGGCATTATGTCGAATGTTTGTAAGGATGGGTTGTTTCACAAAATTTGAAAAATTCATTAAATTTAATCGTTCATTTTCGGGTTCTGTTAATATCTTATTCAAGTTCTGTTATTACATCATTATAGGCTAGCTGCTTTTCAATACTTAAATAATAACACAACTTGAAAAAAATTGTTTTTAAGTGGCTAACATAGTACTTATTTATTTGATTTTCAAAGCTTAATAACGCAGCTAAAAATGTGTTGTGTTGTTTTCATCCTGTTTTGAACTTCGTCGACCATTTTACCACCGCAAGAAGAATCGTTAAAATTTTACGGTAATAAACGATTTTACGCATCTCGGTAATAGTTTTATAAGATTTTAAAAGCACTTTGACAAGTTTTAACGACCTGAGTTGCTGTACCAGGTTACTGGGTTTGATAAAAGTGCTAATTTGTTATACCTACTCAAATCTTGAAAGTTTTCAAGGGAAAGTTTGTAATTGTGTTAACTACCTGACGAGCAAATAATCAGTGATGAGTTTCATGTATTAAAGTTCGTGTTAAATGAATTGTCTTATTCGACAGTTTTTTTTTATTAATTACTGGTCAAAGACAAATGAACATATGTCTCCCACTCGGCGCAAGGCGATAGGTCAAGAGACCAGTCGGAGAGGTCAAAGGGTCTCCCCAAAGCTGCCTCTCCCGATCTGGAACGCCACGCAGCTAGTGGGCAGGCGCACCGTGAATACCCTTCATTCGATGAACCCGGGCACCCTTGCTAAATCACCAATCGTAGCGAACCATTTTGGGTGACCAGAAGAGATGTTATCCAATAAATGGATCCACGGGTGGCGGTACCCAAAACCACCTTCCAAAATGTTTTGATTGATCCAGGCTTCGTTCAGAAGTATTAAAAAATAATCTTAATCTGGCAATGAATCTTTGGACACTATGCAGAAGAGTTCCGTTCATTGACTAAAGCACTATCGCCTTCAAAGCAAATGAAGCAAAATCTACCCGTTATGATTTTCTCAGTTTCAAAGCAAAACTGTTTTGTCATGCAAGCTTACGTTTCACGTAGATGTAGAATGAATTAATTCCTTCCACTGCTGAATATTTTTTTACATAATTAGTATTAAAATCATGCTACAAACTTAGATAACATTGAAAATGTAAGAAACTACGCACTGTTTTTCTCGAGGTTTCTATATGGCTAGCTGTAATTTTGTTTTACAGGCGGATACCATTATCGTTAACTTTTATGATGGAAAAATACTAAAGGCGTTAATTTTCCGGTTAGGCAGTATACAATTTTAAGTAGACTGTGTTATGACAGCCTTTTGCTCGTCGTTATTTGATGAAAGTATCGTTAATTAAAAAAAAACTTTTCCTACGGTTTCAAAGTCGTTGATAGTCGTTAGGCTTCTTCAATAAAACAGCTCACAAAACAACCCGCTAAAACTTTAATGATTATAAGCATTGACTTTAGTATATTTTCATCTTTCAAAGCCGGTTAACTTGAAAATAATTTAGACAATCGACAAGTGTCCCGCAGCCAAATGTAATTACTTGTAAATGTGCATGAAGAATATTGCTAATTTATTAAGTATCCCGTCAAATTTTTCGTAAGCCGGTTAAAAGCGGGATTTCAGGCCTTTATCGAATTAATTTATTGGTTTCCTGTAAAACTTTTGGTAAAAGATAAATTACTATCACAATTTCGGAACACGTGTTCCATAAAAATCATAACATTTTCGCATTTCGTAATTATATATTATCAAGGCATGGTACAGGTGCATGAACTTGTGATATATTACTAATGAACTAGTTTATCAGGAAACGGCCTGCAATCACGTTTTTAACCGGATTACGAATAATTTGAAGAGATTGTTAATACATCAGAAATACTCATTTTTCTCCGTGTGGAAATAAAATGGGTGGGAAAGAAGATGTTGAGATTTTTGGTCCTGGTTATTAACATCTTGTATCTAAAATAAGCCAACTGTCATTTTTAAGCAACAATCGATCTGCTCATGAAAAATAAAATTGATTTAATTAAATTTACGTGCACTTAAAAATGATATAATATTTCATTAATAACATGCTAGCCTGGATTGGGGCAGGGGTCATATTTAACCCTCCGTATTCCTGGTAGAGTCTGACAGACCCAGGGAATTTTAAAACAGCTGTTTCAATAGCTACCGGCTAATAAATCACGCCTATATTACATGGAGAGATGTTAGTTTTATGCTGCCCTCGTAAGCACACGTTATCAAAGACCGCTCAGGTCACACATACCCTACTAGACATACGAGTAACTGTTTTGTGGCTGTCATTTTTTTAAGTAGTGCTTATTGTGTTCTTAAGTTTTTTTAAGATTTGCACTACTGACAATATTTTTGGGACTAACTGCAGACGATTTTGAAGCAATATTAATGTGTACAAGTATATATGTCACTCTAGCAGTACCCATATTTTTTTAGAGCACTCACTTTTCTCCTGCCAAAAATGTGCCATTTTCCAATCAAAAATTTCTATTGAAGCTTAATCACAAATATTATTTTCCAAGTTAAACATTTAAATACGGTTCTTATACAACGCACAACGCATAATTATGTTTATGTTTTTATTAAATTTAATGTTTTACACAAGTATTATAAAATTAAAATAAGTGGGTTAGTTTTTAATTCATAGAGAATAAAGGGGTTATAATTTATGATTGTTATTAAAACATAGATTTAAAAAGAAAAATAGAAAAGAAACTTTAATGTTCACAAAAACAAAAAAACCGATTGGGTGTCGCTGGGTCACACAGACCGCACTAGGCATAACTAATGGTAAAATTTCACGGAGCATGAGAGGGGTTAATACAGCTCTTAGTAAGAATCCTAGAATGAAATCGCTTATTTAGGCGTGAAAAGCTCTTCCTTGCTCAGCTTTCATGGAATAAACTTCTTGCTAAGACAGGTACTAGTTCAAACAAATGCGCAAAGATCGTAGCAAATTATATTACCCCGTGTAGTCGCACACTAAATCATAAAGATTTTATCTTTACTACTATTTTCAATGTTTGATATTTGTAATGCCGAGGGTTTTCGAATTTATAAATTATTTTCGAACAGGGAAACTTTTTTCTACGAACCCGTACCTTTTGATTATGCTAAATAATGTGACTTTTATTGTTATAGTAATTTTATGCGGCTCATTTAGAAGTATCTACCTAATGGGAGTAGGTACCTAGGTTAACATAATTATGTAGGAAAGTACCAACCCAAACTCGTACAAGTACTTAAGCTTAAAAAGGTCACCGTACAATAAAAAAACTTAGTACGCATCGTAAATTCACATCTTGGCCAAGATGTAGAAAATTCTTCAGTTAAAAGTGGTACTTTTCTTAAAATGACTATGATGTCACAGTTCTTAACTTTTGGGTGGTGGATCATGCTAGCCAGCGTCATTTATAGCAGAAAAACTACGACAACTACCTAAACTAAATTCTCGCAACAATGTTTGCAAAAATACCCGAAGAAAGTCGTAAATATTAGTGAAGTAGTGTAGTACAAGCGTATTATTATTAATCGCTGAGGATAGTATTAAAACTCTTAAACAAAAGAAAAATCTTTGCTAATTTTCTTGATTTGCTCTACCACTGAGCTAATCCAATCATATCCCTTCGGTCATATTGAACTGTTTAATACATGACTAAGAACTACCAGCATTATCTTCATTTTCGTAACTCATATTTTTGGCTGCTTTTTATACGTGATTTGCAAAATTGTAAGTAGTGGGGTTCCGCCATTACGCATCATACATCAATTTATACACACATCTCATGCACACATATGTACATACATGCGACCACTGTACTGATATAATATTGTTATTCCTTGTCTTAACTTCATTCTATTTCCGCACCTTTTCTGTGCACATTGTCCAATCAGTCGCTTACAGTAACCCACACTGTTTCGTCTATAAACCGCTCCGCGCGCGATCTTATCATGGCTTAACCGCTCGCTGAAACATATTTATGGACTGCTTTACCTACATATATTCTACATCCGCGCACGTCTCGTAAAAACCGCTTTGTGTTCAGTGCCACCGCTGTGATACCTGAGGAGGATAGACGGGAAGAAAACGATTGCCTTTTTTCTTATGGTGAGTCCTTCCTTATCCATACAAAATATTATTGTCTTATGCGAAGTGGTAATTACACTAACATTCAAGGTCCTTCGACAAACATTTTTTACGCTCCTTAAAACTTACCATAACACCTTTTACACACCATAGTGACTTGGATAAATTTGTCTATTTTTATTTCTTAATATGAAACATCTACTGGCTTTCTTACAATTCTAAGATGAATATTCAATTTTTTTATTATAGAATTACTTATTGAGTAAAACCGGCTGAGGTCCTGGATTCAGTTCCTAGATGCGACCGATCCTTTTTTTGTCTCACATTTTTCGTTTGAGAGTTGTTAATATTATCAACGATTAAATAATATTAAAATTTTGAGGTTTTACTCAATAAGTTATTCCACAATTAAAATATAGTATATTATTATAATTTACTAAGGACGGGTTGTTTCAGAGAATTTAAAAAATTCTTAAAATTTCAAAGTTATTTTTCAAGTTCTTTTCAAGTGCTGTTATTATTTCAGTTCTGTCAAGTAACTGGCTATAATAACTAATGATATAATAACAGAACTTGAATAGGTCACTCACATGAACGTTGAAATTTGATGAATTGTTCAAATTCTATAAAACAACCCACCATAAGTTGACCAGTGGTTAGGGGAGTATTGTTTCAATTTAAAAAAAAATAGAATGATTCTTTCGATCGAAAATTTATTGCAGAAAAAACTGACATTAAATTAAAAAAATATATGTTGGACTTAAAAGACCTGGGAAAACAGTTCGGCTCAAAAGTCATGTATGAATCATACATGATAAGTTCTGAATAAGTTGCAAGGCCTGAAAATAAGATGGGAATGATTGCATGACGGTCTCCGTGGTCAAGAGGTAGGGCTTTCAACTAACAATCCGGAGGTCACGGGTTCGAATCCCGGCGTGTATTTTGAGTTATTTAAAAAATGGCATTATTGACGTCGTTGTAGTCGACAACGTTTTTTTTTGAAAGTTTGGAATTTTGTAAGAAGATTGCTTACTGCCAAATTGAAATTTCCTGAAAATCTCCATCCAAAAAACCGAATCTTCGAAAAAAAAAAAAAACTTTCTGTATTAAATATAATTAATAATATCGAATTTTTGAACTTAGCTCTTTATCACACTCAAAAGTCACGAGCCGCCACTGTGCCGCCAAGTGAATTTTAGTGATTTCATTTGTGTTCCATGATTCATTTTATGAAATGGCTTTAGCCGTATTTAGTGACCAGATCTGAATTACCAGGTAATTCCCCACCTTTCTTTTCCCCATCCGTCCCCACTACCTTCAGCCTCACAACATACCTCAGGGGATGCCATAGTTTCACTAGCTCCAGACGATTGGGAGCATTTGGGACTCTTGTACTATATACCCCCCCTCTACTTGTGCAATGATGAAGAAGCCAGCAGGGCTTTAAACTCGCGACGCCTGTGTGTGAATCTGACGAATGAAAATATTTATTTTGGTAGGTAAAGGTAGTAGGTACTTACATTAGTATTTATTATTTTGGTAAATATATTTTATTTACATAGTACATATCAATCTCGATTGTTTTTATTCCACATTTTTCATATTGACGAAATCCGTCATCTAAGGTCAGATATCGATATTTGCGAGCCCGGTCAGAATATGGTTTCGACAGTCGGTAGACAAAAGCCACCAAGGTATCAGATAAGCAGTCAATAATGCACGATTTTTTAGATAATTTCGTTCGCTATGGAAAATAACTAAATAATGGATGGAGGTGAACTAACTAAGCTCTTATAATTGAAAAAAATCGTTCACTATCCATGGACTTAATTAATTAATCTAAGACGCGATCTGATTTCGTCAATATCGTCTTGAAATAAAGTTATATCGATTGACCGTGCTAGACCTCCAGGTCAACCATCTTTACGAACGGTAATGACATAAATCCTTGAGCACGAATAAGCATTAATTAATGTTATTTTGTAATTTACGCCATGACTATGAACATTTTCTTACTACACGTTATTAAAATGTTAATACTCGCAAATAATAACAACATATTACACAGCGAAAGTCTACAACACGTTTGTCATTGTTAGCAACGTTACTTTCATTTGATATGACAGGTTATAGAGAAGTGACTGATTCGACATGACGTGGATAATATTATAACGAAAGTATTTGCAAAATAACACCATGTACCGACAGCCAATTTGGACGTTTTCCTACGCCATTCCTTGAGGTACCAAAAGTCAATATAATTAGTCTCACATCTGATGTAACCTACGTCTTCTCCGAATACCGGGTACTGAAAATAAATATTTATTGGGCACACTGCAAAACAGGGGATGACTTGTACATGAAGCGATATAATCTATCTTCTATAAATAAAAAAAAATGTAAATGTTCGTTTGTTCAAAATCTTACAACTCCGAAAGTTCTTCAGCGATTGCCTTGAAATTTTGAAACAACTTTGCATTCAAATACGCATATGTTTTTATAAACCTATATATATATATATATGTCACCCGTGACAGTTAAAAACAGCGCCATCTGTTGGACGTAAAAGCAACACGCGCTATTGTTATGTGCACATAGAGACTGGGCCGATTAACTTAATTATGTGTTCAAAAAGATAACTGTTCTACTACTTTTATTATGTAATTTCCGCCACGGTCCTATACATCGAACGGCGCGGCCTAGTTACGGTGTCATTTCACCCAATTTCAGAAAAATGTCTGAATGCCACCAAGTTGATATAGTGCATTGTCATCGACAAGTAGTCTGTCTGTTGAGTTTGAGCTCGTTTAGATATCTGGAAGTTGGTTAATTTCCACATCCCGGATTTGCATTCATTCACGAAAACAAAAGAGAAATCAAAATATAAAAAAATCGGTTCCACCCAATGTAAGAAAAAATTGGCTTCATTTCATGCACACCTGAAAAGTCCAATACACAATTATATCGATTTATCTCTTAAGTATTAGATAGGCGTTATATTACGCTTAATGCATCATGCTCGCCGTATACTACCAATGGGAATTTATGGCGGGCGAAATATATAGCGCTGTTAGCTTTGTCTGTATATACATCCTATGAAGTAAAATAATTTAATTTTTCTTGATATTTACTGGCATTCACAACGCTAAAGTTTCCGAATTAGATGCTTAGATAACTATCTATTGCAAAACAATGCTAAAAAATAATTAGTAGTTGGCGTATGGTCGGTAATTAGGCAAAGTAAATTAGGATTGTCTATAATACAAATAAGAATTTAAGTAATAAAAGTCAAGTCTTGAGCGCTTTAATTATTTCATCGATTGGTTGTAATTTATGTTTAAAAAAAACATATAAGCCCATAGTGGTAGATACTTTCATTAAAGCCATAATATAAGACCTACATTCAGAATTGAAATGGTTATTCCCGTGTTTTGTGACAAGATCTGAATAGCCAGGTTATTCTCATCGTTTCTTTCCCATCAACCTTACCCATTCCGTGTAGCCTCTCAACATACCCTTGTTAGGAATCCCTTAGTCTCACTGACTAAGAAAATTCAACTCTTAGTACATTTACCCTCGGTGGATAGGAGGCACTAATGAGTTTCTTTGATTTTATTTGCAGCCGACTTTTTTTGTCTAAGTACGGTAAACTCCTGACTCCTTACCTTTTTTTCTGCTCTAAGCTCTCTTTGTTCTAAGCTTAATGAATATCTATGTACAAATACGAATATATAGAATAACGTTTCGTGATTCAAATATTTGCCCAATTCGGGCTGTATTTCCAAACAAAACTCTGTTTTTGAAAATCAAATGAGATACAGATCTACGACTTCAGACGATTGTAACTTAGACGGAAGTTAGGCTGAAAATGGAACATTTGTTCCATTTAAATTAGTACGGATAGCACTTCTTTATTCTACGGTTCTATGGTTCAATAATTTTTCATTCAGATGTTTACACATTTCCTTAACATGTAGACATTTTTGCTCAATAGAGTATGGTTTTAAAAGTAAAACATATTTATTATATATACAGGATGTGACAAAAGTCAACGTTTTCCTTTGAATGGCTGACAGTTCTATTTATGATGGACGTCAATTTAATAATAATATGACTTTAGTAAAAAGTCGTTAGTTTTCGAGATATATAAGTGCAAACTTTTATGAGTTTTGTGAAAATCGACAACGGAGATCAGTTTTTCGACTGCCACAGCTACAAAATTCTACATTTGAACATCTTAATTTTGATTACGCAAACCTGAATAGTCCTGCTACAATAATGGATTGCTGTCCCAAATAAAACTTACGGATGATATTGGAAAATAAAAACATTTTTTTCCGATTTCTGAGTTAATTTTATTACTGTAAGAAAGTACTACCACTACAAGTTATTTAAAAACATATATTTTTTACCGTTGTCAACAGCAGGACTGCGGGGTGGTGTAGTAATAATTTGATTCTTAGAATATGGAATTTTAGCTATAGCTACAATCGGAGGTGCTATTATGTACAAACATATCGTCGAAGCGTGTTCCTGTGTTTGCAATTCATGTCTCATCTAAATATTATACATTAGGGGCCGAGGCGCTGGAAAAACTGATCTAGGGTGTCGATTTTCACTAAATTGATCTAACCAAAATTCATACAGCTAAATTCAGTACCAATATCTCAAAAACTAACGACATTTTGCAAAGTTATTTCAGTCTTTTTCAAAATGTTATGTAATTCATTTGTGTTATTGATGTAAGACCACCATTCAGAATTGAAACGTTGCTTGAAATGGCTTTGGCCATGTTTGGTGACCAGATCTGAATAATCAGGTATTTCTCAACCTCCTTCTTCCCCATCTCCTTTCCCTCTCCACTACTTTCAGCGTCACAACATACTCCAATCGGGGATGCCATAGTCTCACTGGCTCCAGACGGTTGGGAGTAGTTGGGACTCTTGTGCAGATTTCACAACAACAAAAAAATCCTCAAACGCATCACGTTGATTTTTGGGACATCCTGTATATTTAAACAATTGTTAAAAAACGATTTTATTTCGATTTGAACCGATGACTTTGATGCCAAACATAATAAAAACAAAACTCAAATCGTACGTATGAAACGAATATGGTCCACTGGGAATATTCTCGCTATAGGCACAGCATCCATCCAACTAAATATGGTTCATAAGTACTTGTAGGAGCCGTACCTGTGGTGAGGTATGAATTTATTGTGATCTTCTTAATAATATTTCATAATTTTCTTCATCCGCCATAAATAAATTTATTCGAATTTGTTTGACACTTTCGTACGTTTCAATCTGCATAAGGGTCAATTATGGCATGCATCTAACTCGTCACTTGGGATCTTTTGATTTCTAAATTCTCCTTAAAATATACAGGTATATAGAAAAAATAGTTAGCGTCTAACCTGTTCATGTAAGAAAAAATTTCTGCGCTCTAAACTAGTGATGCCAACATCATATATTAATTTAGGTGAAATGTGAAAGAAAACAGTTATATTTTAGTTGGTATTTTATTTATTTTGTTTGATTTAATGTACAAATATATTACAATAATAAATATTTCGAGGCTAATTGCGAAAAAAGGGTATTTTTTTAACGAAACTGGCCAACTTAATTGAGAAATTAAATAAATAATATGTATATGAGAATGCATGAAGTTTAAAAAATTTGAGAACCACACAAGAGTCTCAACGGCTCACAACTTTCCGGAGCAAGTGGGATGTGGCATTCCCACGTGGGGGGTACGTAGGAAGCCTGTGAAAAAAAAAGTTGTTTTACTAATGAAAAATCTCGGACAGTCCATATTTTCCACAAATCACTTCCGATTTTCAAAATATAAAATAATTATTTGCTTTCCATGACAATGTAGTAAAAAAATTATTTAGAAATTCGATTAAAAGCTCTACGTAATAATTCTCAGAAATTCTAAAAATATTTTTGTGCTCTTCCCTATTTTCTAACTCGTGGTTAAATTTCATCTTAAAATTGAACTACAGGACAATTAACTTCTTTATTGTCGTACCCAACAGTAAATAACATTCATTTACACCATGAAACGTGTTATATATATATATATATATTATGTGTGTCATTGTGGGAACTGGGACTTGAGTAAAAAGTCTGCTATCGATGTCGGTATCACAACTTTAACGTGACACAATTAGGTAACAATTGAATACAAGTAAAAAAGATGAAAAAAAGATGAAAGTAACATACTCAACTATCCCCACTTGATACATCAGGAATCGATTGATGTATGATGTGCAGTTCTGAATTGCATTCTGCGGGATGAAGGATTACATTGACAATAAAAAACCAATATGAAATACAAAGAAGAGCGATATACGTTAAAGCAGGTATGCTGTTAAGGCGTCAAATGTACACTTTCAAACTGTGGGTAGGTCACACTGCATCCGAATGGCAGAAGCTAAAAGTGACTTACAATAATGCTTGTCGCCAACTATCCCGCCTGCCGAGATACTGCAGCAATACGAAAATGTTCCTTTACCCTTTCAGAGCGCTTCTCCGCCACCACATGAGAAGCTTATTTATTATTTATTTATTTATTTATTTATTTATTTATTTTTCCATGTTCTCCGTAAAACGGTTATTCACCAATACATTATGGAGAAGATTACAAATTAGACAAAAAGTATAGCAAAACACATAAAAAGGTCAGTTTCACTACTTTGTGACATACGTCAAAAGATAATTGTTAAACTGCCTGTAGGTTACGTTAAAAATGTCGATGGTCAATGCAGACTCGTTGAGCAGTTCAGTCGCTCTGTTGACTGGGGCGTTCTGATAGGCAAAAGTCCTCGCTTTTGGAGCATAAAAAAGGGTATGGGACCTTCCACGAGTATACTTGTCTGGAACATATAAGTTAATCTCTTTCAAAATAGGTGGATTATGTATAGTTCCAGAGATTATCTTAAAAAAATGTTTTCCTAAAAATATTTTTCGGCGGGCTTCTAATGTATTAAGATCGAGCATTCCTGCTAAGAATAAGGATGGATACAGGAAAGGGTAGTACATATATTCCCTCATATATAGGTAACGCATGAATCTCTTTTGTACTTTTTCTATTTCGAGAATATGGTTTTGCTCAGAAGGGGCCCAAATAATGGAGCTATATTCCAAGATACTGCGAACAAGTGCTTCATACGTTCTTCGGATTGCGATTCCGTTGGTAAATGATCTTGAATTACGAAGAACAAATCCAAGCATTTTGTTGGCACGGGAGACAATATCAGATATATGGGATTTGAAAGAGAGATTTGCTTCAAAAATTACGCCAAGGTCTCGAATCTCATTTTTACGTGTTAATTCATGTTTATTAATGTGGTAGGGGAACAGGAATGTATCTTTGGACCTTGTAAATGTAACGATACTGCATTTCTGAATACTGAAGGGTAAGTTGTTCAGTTCCGACCATTTGACAAGAGAATCAAGATCGTTCTGCAGAAGAATGGAATCGATGTAACTTTTGATTGCTTTGAAAAGTTTTATATCGTCAGCAAAAAGGAGATATTTTGAGTGGTTTATAGTGTTGCCAATGTCATTGATGAATAAGAGAAAGAGAAGGGGTCCTAGATTCGATCCCTGGGGAATCCCGGAGTTAGTTTTGTATTCGTGAGAGATATGGTGTCCGTAACTGACATACTGACGACGATTGCGTAAGTAGCTAGCCACAAAAACGAGGAAATTCTGAGAGAATCCGAGGTCACTTAATTTTTTTAATAAAATATCATGGTCGACTTTATCAAATGCTTTCTCGAAGTCTGTATAAATCACATCAACAGGTACAAAATTTTCAAATGAATTATTAATATAGGTAATGAGAGCTTATGGCGCAGAATACGTCAATCAAATAACAATTTCATCACTGCCATGGTTACCTGGATGGAGTCCCCCTTGACGGCCCTCTAGAAATGGGAGATATTAAAATATCCTCCATAAACGGCTGCTTGCACACATTTATGTGTTTAACTTTTTTCACTTAAATTTCACATTTTTTGTGTTTATCAATGTTTATTTATTTATTTATTTATACTGGGATTTTACAGACGCTCTTACTTACGTGAGAACAATCCAGTTATAAAAACTAAGTTAACATATAAATACACATACAAAGACACATTGATTCTCATATACCTAAATAAAGATTGAAATATGAAACAAATAAAAAAAAATTAAAAATAAATATGAAATACAAATATTACAGAAAAGTAAGAGACGCAAGTAATACATAATATAATCACTGCAACGTATTATTTAACAATTGCAGAATTTTTTTTCTGAATCTATACAAATTATCGACAAAAATATCTACTTCAGCACACTCAATATTATTGTACAGTCTACACATTTGGGTCAAAAGGGCTAAAGTAGGCGATATTATTTTTGAAAATATTGGGGTGAAAAATGCTATGGCGTCTTAAACAATGGGAATTGGGGACATTTATTTCAATATTGCTAAGACATAATGAGGTATCAAGATGACCGTGGATAATTTTATGCAAACATATTAGGTCAGTCAATCGCCTTCTTATTTTAAGTGTATCATAAATAAATAAATCTTAAAGTATTCACGACGAGCGTCGTACGATCTAAGATAGTCATGTAGTCCACATTTGAAAGATAATAATCTAAGCATTTTTTTTAACCGATTCTATAATATTTTCATACTTGCAATAATGTGGATTCCAAATAGTGCTTCCATATTCAAGTTTACTTCTAATTAAGGCATAGTAAAGGGTTAGAATTGATGGAGGATCTTTAAAAGGTTTAGTTATTCTGTGAATAAAACCCATCATTTTAAGTGATCTGGACTTAATGTCATTAATGTGTAAATCAAATATGAATTTAGAATCAAGAGTAATTCCTAGATCTCTTATAAAAGACACTTTCTTAAGAATAATCTTATTAATGAAATAGGAAAAATTCTTTATAACCTTATTTCGAGTAAAGTTTAAAATGTAACATTTTTCAACATTTAAGTGCATATCATTGACAATTTGACAGTACACCAGTTATTTAGTGTATCGAGATCCTTTTGAAGCACTAGATGATCGGTAACAGACTTAATTTTACGAAAAATTTTAAGATTATCGGCGAAAAAAGCATAATCACAGTTTAATTTCGAGCCAAGGTCATTTATGAATATAAGAAAAAGCAAAAAATGTAATGATATTTTGTCTTATTCTTATTATTTGTCTGATTTCTTTTTTATTGTTTCAATAAAAAAGAAATATTTGTATATAAACAACTTCTGCAACCTTGAAATTGAGGGAAGCATTGTTAGCTTTGCCGACGATACTGTCTTACTGTTTGAAGGCAACAATTGGTCAGCTGTATTTAAAAAAGCTGAAAAAAAATTAACTTAGTTAAAAAATGGTTAGATATAAACACGCTTACCCTTAACACGAAAAAAACAAAATATATCACTTCAAGCATCAATACTGCAGGCCAACCTAATGATGATTACTCCATAAAAATACATAACTGTACGAATTCCAATGTATGCAATGAGTGCCCCTGTATAGAGCGAACTCCACAGATGAAGTACCTCGGCCTCACCATTGACCCATACCTCAAATGGAATATACATACTCAGATCATTGCGAATAAAATTAGGAAAACAATACATTTCTTCAGATCCGTAAGGAACTTCCTTAACTTACAAATTCTAAAAACGATTTATTTTGCATTAACCCAATCTATCATTGAGTATGGTATCATTGCATGGGGAGGGGGTACTTCATCAGCTCTAGATCCTGTTGAAAAGGCGCAGAAAACAATTATGAAAATTATTCTCAAACTTCCTCAAACTGCAAACAGTAACTTAATTTTCAACATAATGAGAGTATTTGATGTTCGACAGATCTATGTAAAAACTATCCTCATGCATCTTTTTAAAAACAAACACGTGCTTTACGAAAAAAAAACTAACTTTAGATTTACGCGTAATTCCAACAAAGACATGTTGCAAGTTCCAGCACTTTCTTCCACCTTTGGTCAACGTAGCTTTGGCTACTTTGCCACAAAGATCTTCAACATGCTCCCGGAAAATATTAAAGAGAGTCAAACACGGAAAGAGTTTTAAAAAAATGTTAAAATTTGGATTTATTCAAATGATCGAGCCTACACTGGTGCCCTCACCCAAACGCCTTGTCATTGACAGTTATTGCAGTATGTACGGTGCTAAAACTTACTATATACGTATTGTGTAAATGCAAACAATAATGAAAAGTAACCAAATGCCTTGTCACAGTGAGTTATTATAGTGTGTATTGTGTTTAAACTTATTCTATCTGTATCTTCAATATGTAAACAATAATGTAACCTAAAATAATGGATTGCTGTATGGGAACCCATATTAAACATTTACATATTAGCAAACCATAGACAAAATGGAGAAATAATTAACTAAAAATTCTGCCTCAATACAGGTTCGCCTAGTGAGGCAGGTTATGCACAACCTAAAATATAATATATTATGCCATTTCTATATAACACTCTTACATTCATATATATTTTTTCTTATATTAGAAACTGCCGTATTATTGTAACATTATTCTTTCAACAATTTCATTGTTTCTAACTGACATATAATTATACAACTTACTAATGATATATTATATATATTCTGTAATTTTTTGATGAAATAAATAAATTAAAAAAAAAAAAAAAAAAAAAAAATGGAATGTACCTATTACTGGCTCCCTTATCAGGCACAAGAGCTCCTCTTCTCTGATAAGGTATACATGACCAATTATGCACCTTAATATTATATTTTGCAAATTATGTATGTATTAATGTAACCCATATGATCTGTATTAAAATAATAATAAAAAAATAAAATGATTACATACATCCTGTACAGTGAATCTCCGATAGGAGATTACACCAGACGAAAAACCAATATGGAGAATAAATCAGTTGTATCGGTATAAATAATAAATTAATTTACAGACATCGTATTGAAATCCACTTTCATTACCAATCATATTATTATACGTATCTTCATATTGCGGGAGGCTACAGCGAGCAGGTACTTGTAATTTTTTTGTAAATAAGATTGTATGAATAGTATACACAAAAGAATATTATAGTTTTTTGGATGGTCTCTCTAGTCTCTTCTTATGTGCCAATAATGAAATCCATGTTATTTCTTCCTGTCCCCCCAGGCTCTAGGCGAGTAGTATAACTTTATATGGATTCTCCCAATGATCGAACGGCTGTCACCCGAAAGTATTCCAAATTTGAGGTGATGAGATTTGATATAAAAATTTGAAATCTTTTTGACGTGTTATGATATATTCCATCAAAAATTTGAGAGGTTCTACTTACATAACGTTATATACGAAACTACTATGAGAAATTCTTCGGTTTGTAATATCTCCTCCCATAGATCGTTTGAATAATGATTTTAATTATTAAAAATAATACTAGTGCAATCGGATAAACGGGGTTTATTCATACATTTTGTATATATTCGAAGGCTTGGGTAAAGCGCTGTAGAAATAATTTTAAGAGCATGACCACTAATACTAAATTCCCGTTTTTAAGTTAGTTATAGTAGTTATACTCTTGAAATGAAATGACACTAAACTGCGCTAAATAAATGCTATGTTATTATTATTAAAGGAGAACTTTATAAGTATTTTAATAACCTTGTAGTTGTTCATGACTGCATGATACATTCGAAGATATCAATTAACTGAAAATAAAATAGAATATAATTTAACACATTAATTTGTTTATGTTGTAATGATGACAAGCCACATAGTAAATGCTGCTATTATACAGTAGTTAAAAATGTATTTTCAATATCGTTTAATTCAAATGATGCCAAAAATTATTTTCCATTACTGAAAAAGTGAAATTATAATAAATCAATTACCACGTCTCAATCGAGACGATAATATACATATATGAATGTGAATGAACAACGACGGTGAGTCGTTTGCCTTCGCCTATCTCTGCCGGGAAACGGTGTGATGGTTAGATAGTTTTTTGTTATAATATAGCATTCAAAACAGGTAGGTAGATAAATATTTGAGTCATTACATCCCTTCATAAATTCTATAAACGATTAGATGATGACACGAGAAAGTAGTGTCTCAGAATAAGAAATGACGTGCCAGTAGTAGGGATGAAAAAGTCGGCGATGCTCATTGCACGATCAAGATATTTAAATACTTGAGTCAGTTCTTACTAAGAATCGGAATAGCAAAATGGAAGATATGTGAATAATATAGCCTTGTCCACTATGGGCGAGTCAGTTCCGAACCAACAAAAAATAATCTCAGAGCTGTCGACCGGAAATCGAAAGGACACGGGTTCAAGTCCCGTTGGCGTCATGTATATTTTATCAGGAGATTTTTCAATGTGGATGAGTGTTTCAGGCCAATAATTATTGCTTATAAAAATAATTGTTACCCTTTGTGCTATGCATAAAAAATCTTGTCTTAAACATTAGTTTACCAAAAAAATAATAATTAATATTTGACAAGTTCTAGTATCTTCACCAAAAAATGTAAACAATTTGTCTCGACGCCATCTAGTGAGAGAGTTAGCACATACAATGCCTTTCTCATATAAAATAAAAGTTGGTTGTTTCGGGTGAAAAAATGTAACAAGCAGTAATTGTTGAATGAAACACTAGTATATATTGAATTATTTCGCGGATAAGAGATAAGCCGCCATAGCTCAGTGGTCAGAGCTGTCGACCGGAAATCGAAAGGACACGGGTTCAAGTCCCGTTGGCGTCATGTATCTTTTATCAGGAGATTATTCAATGTGGATGAGTGTTTCAGGCTAATAATTATTGCTTATAAAAATAATAAAAAAAAATAAATAAAAAAATATAATAATCTAGTCAAAAGAGCATAAGAAACCTATTGTGACCGTAATTTCGGGCCTTTGTATTAGTGTTCAACTATTGTTTGATACTTTCTCGTACTTGTCTGTCTAGGTAATGCGCTGCACGGTTCGCGGTGTCAGGACGGAGCTAATGACACCATTTGTCACACAATCCAGATACGGCGCACAGTGTTTAGTATTTAAGGAGCTACGCGGTAAAAACTTTAACACACCAATCAAGTACTTGTAACCTACCCTTGGTGTGTATTTTATGGTAATATGAAGACAGTTTTAGATAAATAATGTATTAAAAAATATATAATGCGTGTAATCATATAAAATTTAATTTGTACGAATGTTTTGCAAAATTGTTTATTTATCCTTATTTTTAGTGATATTTGTGAAAGCCCACCTCAGCCGCTTTTCAACTTTTTCACCACTTAAAAATTCAATTACACTTAAAATATTATCATGCATTGTTGGAATCTTTCTTTCAAGTCACGAACAATTCCTGCATAGAAAAGTCGTTTGTGGTGTCTGTGAAATAACAAAATAATCTTGAGGCAGATTCGTGTGGGAAAATGTGGAAATAATAGAAAATTAATGGCTGTATTTAAAAAAAAAATGAAGTGAGATTTTGATATGCTCTACGAAATAAACTCTTGATAACATTGAAGTAACGATAATTATGTTTTCCTCGAGAAGTAAGGAATATAATATTTTTAGACCACGTTATTTATTATTTAAAAAAAATCCATAACCGTATATACTAAAATAAAATTCTAATACATTCCTTCCAAAATCAACTCCTTTTTTTTCAGAAACGAAATACGACAGCACTCAATAAACAACCTAAAACGTCACGCCTCAAGAAGCGAATAAATGCAACTGAACATTTCATAAACTAATAATCAGCTTTCAGACTCCGGTATTAGTTAACCCGTACATAATGCATTTATTACACCGTCTATCTGGTAGTACGCCCATGACGTCATCGTTCAAAAGTGATTTACCTGCCATCTACCTTGTACGGGGCGAATCACAGTGCGGCGTGGTGGTTAGTTGTTTTGATGTTGATATTTTTATTTAGTTATTGTTTTACTGTTCATCAAAGTTTAGTTAATGGGCGTGGCTTAGCACAACAAGTTTTTTAAATTGCAAAAGGCAACATTAATCTTTCATATTCGATGTGATGAAGTTCACATTTCCAAAATGGGTATTTTTTTTACTGATGGGATAATCTTCTCATCCAAATCAATATTGCCCGTGGCCTTATCTTTTGGTTTGCCAAATCTTGGTGTATTCCCCACAATATAGGAGCGTCCAGGGGCTTCCATCGCACGCCCGTAGTCCCTCTGTGGCCCTACAGTTTAATAGCTATGCCTTCCTTAATCGACACGGGAGCCAGAGAGCGGCAAATAGTCCATCGTCATTTTATTGAAGATCGCGAACAAAGTAATTCTATTTTTTAAATTAAATTCGTTGATTATTACAAAATTGTTTGCGGACCTTGTAACAATAGATAAGATGATAAAATAATGTTTTGACTCTCAATATTATTAAAAATTATTATTTCTTGATGTACAAGTACTTTTTTGTCATCTCACCGCATAGTCGCAGGCGACACACTATTATTTGAAAATTCAGAGATCAAATGGGAAAATAATTCACAGACTCCAGATATTTTCATATCAGAGGGTTCGGCTCGGTAGAACTCCTAACTGGACCTATAAATCCTACTGATCCCTCAATATAAATATTTAAAAAAGCTTAATTATTACTATACTTATTTGATTGAATATAATTGCGTTGCTGATCATCTCGACACAGGAATTGCCCAGTGAGATGAGCAGTGGAGGATTCTATTTTAATGTACCAATTTATGAAATAATAAATAAATGTATTTTAATTATTATTTTTTTTCATTATTTATTCATTTTTTTTTCCTAAATTAGGTAACCGATGTTTTCCGACCCCTGTTTTGCAGGATACACTGTAAAGTTTTTCGCGCAGCCCTTTAGCCTCGTGATAAAGGAAATTAGACATTCCGCCGATGCAATGGTTTTTTTATAAAATTTTACAATTATAACGTTGGCAAGCTATTTTAATTGTGGTCTCATTACGAGCAAAAGCATTTCGTGTTTACTAGCGAAATTTATTAAAAGTGAATTAGATTGTCGAAATGTTAAAATAACTATTTTTAAAAGCTTTAAATACAGCCTCGATTATCACATTTATATGTTTCATTTATATATGCCCCAACATCACATTTATGTTCACTATTGCGTTATTGCGCTGTTACAGCACTAGAAACAGATTTTTATTTACTTAACACAAACTTTACGAAACCTTCCTTGCAAATTGAAACACAAGCTTAGCGTCAGCATAAAAAAGACAATACTCTTTCAGATTGTTAATTTCGTCATCTGAACCTGTTCCTCTCTGATCTTTTATACAAGTATTAAAGAAGCGGATTGAATAACTACGGTGACATTACAATTTAGGAGTCGGGAGTGAGTACCGCCTCCCCTCAAACAAATTATTGGATAACCATCAATTCTGCCATAGGTTTCCCCAAGTGGTTCGCTACGTTTGGTGATTAAGCAAGAGTGCCCGGGTTAATCGGGTGTGTTCAGGTCTCGGCTGGACAGATCGGCAGAGGCAGCTTTGGGGAGGCCCTTTGACCTCTACAGCTGGTCTATCTCCATCGTCTTGCACCGCACCGGGAGGGGTCGCTTCATACGTCCTCAACTCCTGGACACATTGACCCCTAGATTCATACACATCCCTAATACGTTGTTCCTGCCCATCCCCAAAAACGATACTACATTTTGCATTTAATGGAAGTTAAGACAAAGCAACAGCGTCGACTGTAATTTAATATTAAAAGGGATGATATAAACATTCTCAAATCCTTATTCTCCTTTATACCCCTATTTATTTATTATTGTATAATAAAGCCCATCGCCTTTTAGCATATCGATATTAAGCCTTAGCATTTAAAAATTACGAAAGGAAATAGAATTGTTTTATTAATCTGATAAAGCTACATGCCATCGTTTTCCCGCGCGCAAAATAATGTTTTCCGAAAACAAATTGGTATTTTGTGTTCCTCCCTAAAACATTTCAGAAGATAGATAACGCTGTCAAAATATCAGACATTGTTCGCGTTTCTATTCTGACGACATTTTGGTACTGAAAAATTAAATTAATAGATTAAAAACTCAGAAAAGCGACCGTAAAATAATTATTTATATATATTTATACCGCCTCCAGCAAGAGAGGTTCCTATTTCATTATAAATTCGATAATTCAAAGTTGTGTTTTCATCATCCAATAAAAAGTTACTAACATTCTGGTATAAATTTATGAGTTTAACGTTCGGATTTAAATATGATTTCCAACTGGATGTGTTGATGATATTTTTGAATTGTTGCCATCGTGCAAAACACAAAACATCTGGTTTTCATTATTCAAGGATTTTCTAGCTAGTCCATCATTTCAAATTATGGGAGAGGGACCGGGAATTTTTAGGTTAATGGGTGAATTTCACAATTATGTTGAAGATGGAATTTAAGTTATGACTAGTGAGAGATGAGATGCTGAACAGAGGGGAGGCAATTTATATTATTGTGCTTAATAGAAGTAAGATTATTCGTTATTAGAAAGCCAAAAAACAGGTGATATAAAGTTCCCACTTCTAAACCCCAGATTTTACAATCTGGGGAATCCAGCATGATAAATTTACGAAATGTCAAATGGAACGAAACACTGTCCAATTCACATTCTAACAAGTAAGGAAATTTATATTTTTGATAAAAATGGAGAAATTGTTGAAACCACGGTTATTATGGGATAGCCCATCGAAGTAAAGAAAATTGGCTCCCTTGAATTGACTAGCAATGAGGTTAGAAAAAAATGTTAGATATGGGTATGTGGTTTAAGAGAGTAACGACAGGGTGGGACTCACGATTTTATCATTTCCAGGAAGCGGATTCCCGTTCTTTATCCGTAATTTTTTTTAAATATGAAAAATTTGAGGTTGAAGGTGATGAGGACGGGAAGGTGATGAGGAAGAGGAAGGTGGGGAAGTATATATATGTATATATATATATTTCGTTTTTTATTAGAAAGAACCTTAATTAGCGAATTAAGGTTCTCGCCTCTGCTATTTATATTGTTAAGTCGCGACGGCAAGAACAATTCCTGTATTGCCGCCTGTTGAATTTGTGACAATGTACTTTGACAACAGTTTTTCATATAAAAGGTTAGGTTTCCTTAATAACGCTCTCTTGCCACTACACAATCAAAGGATTCACCTTCCATAAAGAAAAACAGGAACCAGCCTGTACCTAGTGTTTTTCACCTGTAAAAAGTATTCATGTTGTGCAAAAAGTGTCTATTCATTGCGAATAACATTATTCGAATTGTTCTCAAACAACGGAGTTGAATTTAAAAGGACCCTACAATTTATAACAGATGTTAAAAGTTGGTGTTGTATGTATTTATACTGGCTATTTAGATCTGATCAACAAACACGGCCAAAACCATTTAAAGAAACGTGTCAATTCTGAATGGTCTTGAATGATTATGAATTTACCCTAATCGTCTTAATTATCACGTAAAACAGATCAATCATCAGAAACGCTTTTGACTTTGTGTTAAGAGGAAGCTACAAGCCAAAAATGTGTATATTATTGGTATACCTTATATCTTGGGTAATAGGCATTAAAATCGCCTGACAAACAGAGTCTAGTAACGTTTGATTTCAAGCAATCAATTTTGTTAATAATTTTACAAGAAAGCAAAAACGTTAATCAAACGAAACTACCACAGATAATCTTAGCTATAATACTGTATTTTTTAAAGTTATAGAAATGTATGCGTTCATACATTTCTATTGAACAAATATTTTTTTTAGTAGTGTGCATTTATATTTTTTATTGAGTAATTTATTTTTTTATTTGTATTCTACTCAAGCGAAGCGATAGGAAAACCTTCAATTTATCTAAAGCATATTTTTTGGTATTCATAATGTACACCAATTCGTATAAATCAAAATAGTGATTTGGCATCAAGCTTTGCCTTAATAAAGTCATAGACTGCCATCATTTGATATATATATTTTTAGTAAAGCTTACTTGATTATTTTCCTTAGCTAAGGTAAAGAACAAGAATCCATCTCCAAGAATCCAAATTCGTACAACCATTTTTCCAGAGCTTTGAATGGAGGCTACCTGGACTCAAATAAAGCGTACAAAGTCACATCATTGTAGATACATTGTTATTCTATACAAAATAAGAAAATTAAGTATTATCCTTTATTTATATTAAAAAATGACATTTTTTAATTTGTGCCATCTCACATCTAGTATTTTTTTTCACAAGATTATTTTTTCTTGCGTTCATTATAAAATATGTTAATAGTACAGAAAGAGTCAACTGACAAACTTAGATAGCCGGTTTCTATATGAGTTACTTCTCTCAATGTCAAATGTTCCTTTTAGACATGTAGGTAGGTATGTTGGCAAATGAAAATAATCCAACAACAAAATAAAAACAAACCAATTTTGTCTGTAAACCAAGTGCTGAAGGATACTACATAAACTAGTACCGGGGGTCAAGGGTTCTAATTCGTGCGTGCGCAAGTAAATTTTATTTGATTTTTGGCTTTATTTGTTTTTTGATGAGATCTGAATTACCAGCTACTTCCCAACCTTCCTCTTTCCGTTCTCCTTCCCCTCCCGACTATCTTCAGCCTTGCTATATACGTCAATTAAGGATGCCATATTCTCACTGGCTCCAAACGATTCAGAGCAGTTGGGAAAAAAAGGGAACGATACCTGTCACAAATCCTAGTGTTCTAAATTAAAGAATTTATTATTAACTAGCTGTACCCCGCCTCGCGTTGCTGTGGCTCAGTTTGTCTGTGCAGATAGAGACAAAATATCGCATGTTGCTTTTACGTCCAACAGATGGCACTGTTTTAAAAAAACGGGTTTGTCCAACAGATTGCGCTGTTTTTTAAATATTTTACCTGCCACATGTGACATCTATAGAATATAGGTATATGAGAACACACGCGTATTCGAATGCAATGCTATGTCAACATTTCAAAGCGATCATTGAAGAAATTTCGGAGATTTAAGATTTTGAACAAACGAGCATTCACATTTTTATTTATATAGATTTAAGATTTATTTAGTTTTGTAATATTTTTGAGAACCAGTTTCAAAATACTCTAGCCCTTTAAATATTAAATACTCCGGTTATTGAGAAGATTCCAACGAAATTAACATTAAACGAAAGCCATTAAGAGATTCGTGACCAGCCACCAATCAGACATGATATCTAGAATTACAATCTCACAACAAACGAGGAATATTTACCGACATACGTGTTTTCTAAATGATTAAAGGGTTTTGTAGTTTACATCTTAATGCTCACATTAAACAGATTAATCATCAGAAACGCTTTTGATTTGGTTGTAATAAAACCATACATTGCCATCGTGATACACATTTTAATTTGATATTTATCTTTAGTAAGGCTTACTTGAGTATTTTCGGTTGATAAAATATAAATATGTTCAACACTCTTTTATGAGGAAATGTTTGAAAATAATTTATAGTGTTTTCAAAATTACTTATGTTTGGTGACCATATGTAAAAAATCAAGGTACTTCCAACCTTCCTCTACCCATCTATCCCTTTCCCACTGAGTACTTCCCCACATAGTCCCACAGTCTCTGGACAGTGCGGTATAAACACGACGGCCTCCGTGGTTGAGGGGTAATGCTCTTTACCATCAATTCGAAAGTCGCAGGTTCAAATTCCAGCGTTCGCTACTCTCATGTACTCTCAGGGCGTAATATACTCTCAATCGCCCTGGTGTCAGACTCTATTCCGAATTGAAACGTTGCTTAACATGGCTTAATCCATGTTTTGTGACCAGATTTGAAAATCTAAGTACTCCTCACCTTCCTCCACTGCATCTCATTTCCCTCTCAACTACCCTCAGCCTCGCAACATCCCCCAATAGTGGATGCGGTATTCTCCACTGGCTTCAGACGATTGGGAGCAGTTGGAACTCGAGTGCAGTATTCATATAAAAAAAAACATTTATAAGAAGTTCACTAAACTTACCCAATTTTAGATGTGTGTTTCTTTAATATGATTTTATGAAGATAACTATACTTAATATTATTCCAATTTAAAAGTTATAAATATTTAGTATTTATAAAATGTCTTACCTGTCCTGTCTATTCTACCCGCCTTTAGTGACAAAAATAAATATGCAGGTACATTCCAACCTTTATCTTCCTCATCTCTTTCCCTTTCATACTCCCTTCACTCTCAGAATATTACCCAAATTGGTAGATACTGCCAAAACCTACTGGCAGCCAGAAACTCTCATGTTTGTTTCCTTTGATGGAGTTTTGTTCCAACCACGTTTTCTAGATGTGACTAATGTGATTTTTTTAAATTTTCAGATTTCAAAACCGGGAAGAACAGGAGAGAAGAGAATTCACGATACACGTGTGAAGTGATAGACAAAACTACAGGGACATACTATTGTTAGACAAATAAGACTCGACTTAGAAAGTATTCACTCAATGTTACAAAAGTAATGATATATCGAGTCTCGACTTAGAAAGTACTTACTCAATGTTACAAAAATAATTTATCAATAACAGTGTTCAGTGTTTAATGGTTAAATAAAATAATTACAAAGTAACATAATAATAAATCCACGGTTCCATCGAAAGGCAGATAATTTCCATACTACTTCATAGAACATTCATAATAATAGACTTTTATAACATAATATTTGTGCTACAAACAATTAAATTAATAAATAAAATAATAATCGATTGAAAAGTTTACTAAGTTACTATTGTTTTTTGAGAATAAATTATGTACCAACGTAAATAGATTCCATGTTGTATTTTAAGACATTTCGACGATGTATATCAAAATTTTATAGTTTAATAAATAAAATGTTAAAAAAATATTGTATTTAAGCCAGCATGTTTATAAAATGTTATAACTTTGCCTCGTTTACCAAATAATAAACGAAATGAAACAAACAGTGCAAATGTTTTAATGAAAACCTTTAAAATAAGTAAATAAAAAATGACAAAAATCAGCAATCGACCGCCGATAAATTGCTGATTTGTGACGGAGTTCAAAAACATGGGCCCGTTTTCTGTTATTTATTTCTTATTACAGTATTATGAAATAAAGGTCTATATATATTATCATTTTATGTGTTGTTGTTAAATAAACCAAGACATTTCAAATTAAAGTAACGGTAATAATCTCAAATATCATGCAAGCGAGCTTTTTCACTATGGTGAAAAAAATTGGTTGTTGTCACTTTTTCACTTTTCTTTTTTCTTTGTTACCCAATTTGTAGAGAAATATTCTTGGGTCAAACTGGGGAGCTAGTCTATGTGCTTATATATATAGATAATAATATGTATAGTTACAAAAATGGAAAAAGAATATTTTCAAAAATACTCTAAAATACTACAAAATATTGTACAATAAGAAAATTACATATAATTATAGAAACAGAATATCAACCAAAATCAACTAAAAATCAACAAAAATATAGGCAACAATAAAAGCAACAGAAATAAGCAAAAGAATATATCTGAAAATCATAGATAATCGTTTGTTTCTATTGTTTAATTTATCAAAAGGTTTCATAATATTGATCACCTGCCTACATGTCTTTCTAATTGTATCAACGTCAAGGTCGCGAAACCTTAAAAATGATTAATCATTTACTTAAGTCACCAGAAAACAATTAATGATTTAAATTGTTTACTTTCCCGTGCCCATTTAGAACAGACTACGAACCGGTCAAGTATATCATTGCTTGTTTACAAATATATATATTTGTGAAAGTTAAAAAAAATGACGATTCAAAAAAACAGAAAAAAACATAATTCACATTCATGACAGAGTGGTAAGTTCGTTGACTTTTTACTCAGAGGGCGTGGATTAAAATCCAGGCGTTGAGACACGAGTACATATTTTTTTCCGATTGGTTCTTTTACACATAATAACTATACTCTGAGTATCGACTTGATGAAAGAACAACATTCAAAATCGAATCGATACTTGATAAGAGTTTAGCTATATTTTGTAACCAATTCTGATTTATCGGGTAATTACAAATTTTCTTCCTCAGTTTACCGTTTACACACGTTTTATTACACGTTTGTGTAATTGGAGTATTCCGCTCAGGGAGCCAACTCGCTAATTTTCCAAGGAGCCAAGGTGTCAAAGCACAGGTTTTTACCAGCGCCTGGCGCCGTTTGGCTCAGGGCCGTTCCTGCCGGGCTTTTTATTTATATGTATATATGTTTTGACACTTTTCACGCCTAGCTGGGCTTTTATATTTTTTATATGTTTTTAAAACAAAGAAAATCTGAAGCACAAACGTGTAAAAAATAAATTCCTACTTTACATTGCAAGTTGGAAAAATATAAACATAAACAATAGATAAGATAATAGATAGATTCTGAACCTTTTCTGGATACAGGTTGATAGAACATCCTTAGTGTACTAAAATACTTCAGTCAATGTTCATATTCTCAGTAGCACAATACATAAATGAAATAAGTCGAAACCGAGCTATGCAGTTTGTTCAACCAAATTTTTCTGTTCTGCTTGCCGAAATTAATTGTATTAAAACCTGTTCATATTTAGTGATTGACACGTTAAGTATGTCAATAACATCCTCATAACCATTACCCAACTTCTATATACGGCGAACGGGAGTATACAATTGTGATTTCATGTTGGACTTGTCCCAATAATACTGTCGAAAATTACTTCTCGATATTGGTTTGCGAGTATATCAAAAGAAATCAAGTATAACAGTTCAGGGCTGTGAATTTACGATTTTGAATAAACAAGTTAAGGCATTCATTAACGTTCTGATAATTTTAGTAAATTGAGTTGACACATTAAAGTATTGACACATTCCTTTGTAATGTCCATTCTGGAGGTAAAATATCTTATTTTGAATGATTATTTATTTTGAATTCTTTCTACCACGAGTGACTTGGTGCCCACATTATTGAGTTGTATTCAATTTGACTCTAAACTAATAACATGTATATTTTTTTATGGTTTGAATATTATTTAATTGGCTGCTTTAATATTCTTAATATAACACACAACATTTTCAGTGCTTTATTTGATTTGATTTCTTGTGCTGTATCAACGCATTTTTTTAAAAACTGCTACTTTTTTTTTGAATCAATAGCATTTAACTGTTCAATATATTGTTTTGTCAAATCAAAAATTTTCATTCCCAGAAATGACTCATTTTAATACCAAACCACGGAATGCTTTTGTAAATTTAAAACAATTACGCGAAAAATTCATTGGCTTCTTTGTAAATTTGTTATTTTATTTTTCTCGTTGCTTCTCCATTCGTTCTATTTTCTCAAAGACCATTTCCCCGTTGCAATTTCACTACAAATGAGTAAAAAAGAAAACTTTTAATTTTGTTGGTAATCACCAGAAGCGGAAATATGGGTTTATGACTTCAGTTTTATAGCTTATTTTATTGTGCTTTATATGGTGCTCCCAGCTGCTATCCAGATCAAACTCTTTCACATTTATAATAATCCTTTTCCATTCTTGAAACAAAACATTTTCCCGCTGTTCCAGTTACTAAACAACATAGATTTTTTTTTCTAAATTTTTATACGAGTATTTTGTGATTCCCTACAAACTACGTATCTCAGTTCTTGGTCAAGTCAAGTTACATCGGGTGATTTTTCATCAGTAACAATTAGGTAAATACTAGTGCAGAACTGCAAAAAATCACGGGATATTATAATTGTGGGATTTGTGAATCAGAAAGAATCAATAAAAAAATATATTTGCCTCAAGATCGTTGCCTTTAAAAACAAATTGTATCGATTTTGGAGACGGTTAGAATTCTTACTTTGAAATTATTACGCCATCTGTGAAAATTTTGAAACAAAATGCGCATTTAAAATTATTAATTAAAGAATAAGATAATTTTGGAAAATACTATTTTTAATTGTAGCCACAATTAAAAGTCCCGATTTTGAAATTCAAAGTTAGACTCAATTATTTGCTTGTAAAAAATTTAATACACTTTGTTTATTTTTGCACTTTTTTTATCCAAATTGTGTAAGTTTTGGAATAAAAAATCTGCACGTATGTTTCATTACAACGGTTTTGCTAAAACACGTTCAGGATGAAAATGGTTCCATGAAAAGTTAAAAATTTATGTCGAACAACTATTTTTTTTTTTATATATTCTAAGTTCCTAACATGTTTAATAAAAAACAGTTTTTTGTAAATTTAATAATAATACTATTGAATGTATAAAAGAAAAACCAAGAGTTAAAATGGAGTTTTAAAGATTAAACTTGAATAATATAATTAACTTTTTTTTCATTTGAATTCTGGACTATTAATTTTTCTTAATTATTTGGAAAAAAACTCATGAAGAATTAATAAATAAAAAAAAAACAATAAAAACTGCTTTTATTTATTTCGTATTTTATTTGATATAACACTCTAAAAACATTCATTTATAATACATACTATGTAATGTTGACGGTATTGAGCGGTTCTGGAATATTATTTTATAAACCTTATTGAAACATATAAATGAACGGGATAAAGTCGACAGTAAGTAGGTAAACTACCCACCAGCGTATAAGGTTTATTTATGTTTTTCTTATTTACGGTACAACTGCCTTTAAATACACAAAAAAAAATTCTATTAAAAGATAACATAAGAATTGCCTATACATACGAAAAAAAACAAAAGAATACTACAAAATACTTATAAAGTGTACACACACTGAGATGATTCTAATTAACTGACATTTGTGGAAGTGAGACTGTTTGGGTATCAAATTTCCGTAACCAAGGAGTCTGTCAATCACGATTGATTTATTGGCTTGAAAATCGGAGAGAAAATTAGTGTTTTTATATATAACTTTATATATGACTTGAAGCTTACACGGACCAGCCATAAATGTTATTGTAAGAATCCAATAATTGGGTCTGATGATATCAGGCCTTTATAAAATTTATATAAGAACGGAGAAGTTTTTCTTATAATGCACCATAAAATCATTATTATGTGTAAGCACAGGGGGGGGGTTTGCGAGTGGAAATATTGAGCCGCATAATTCAGATTCCGAACATTTTAACTAGACGTATGTGCATTCCATTTTCAAATTCAAATATCCTCTGAACGAATCCTGGTGTTGCCAGAAGTCAAGAGCCGCTTTCCCGAGAGGCTGTGTATCGATTCCCGCGCCGCTTTTGCCGCGCTTGTGAGGCCTAACCCACTCGGCCACGATTCCAGGAATACTTTCGCAACACCAAGTCAAAAGGTAATATTAAATACACGATATGTTAATAACGCTTAAAGAAACGAAAACCTTTTTGATTCAGGTTCAAATAAATGTCAGTAGATCTCATCTAACCTAACCGAGCTTCGTACGTTCGTTCAGAGAAAAGCAGCAGGCAATAAGTCAAAAGGTAATATCAAATCAATGTGTTAACAATTTTACGTGGTAGACAAGAAGTAAAGCTTTTTGTTAAAGTTTAATCTTTGGCTGATAAAGTTGTAGGTTTGTGGATGAGCCAATAGGTAGGTGAACGCAACGCCTACCCTTACGTGGTGAAAATTGAATCTGCGCATGAGCTTTGGAAAATGAGATGGAAACAGAATGGTGACGGATAGTCATAAATGAGACGGCGATAGCTTTCATCTCCCATACAGGATGAGAGAAGGAATACTTCGCACCAGACTTTGGGATAAACAAATGACTGTACATTTAAATTTTAGAAAAAGGTAAGTATGGGGAAATGATTTTGTGAAGAAAGATATTTAAAAAAAAATATATATATCAAGTTATAAAATTTTGAAAATTTTCTGCAGCTGAAAATACAATTCATATTTAACAGTGTTCACACTTTGAAGGCAAAGATTTAATTCAATAAATGATTTGTTATATTTTTTGTACCATATCTATGATTGATATAGCGAGAATTCATCGTTTAAATATCTGATAGATTCATAATATTATCAACTGATTCTCTAATGCTAAGCAATATTACATTGAATAACAATTAATATGATCCCCTAATCTCAGCCTCAGTAAATTAGGCAGCCGTTTTAGCGTCTCACGGTCGCACAATTGAATATGTACATGAATAAATTAGGTTAATAAGTCCGGACCAAATAAGATTAGGTAGGTAAACACCAGGTCTAGTTGACCTGACCTGGGTTATGGTCGGTTGCTTAACTAAACATAACGCAAGAAAAACCAGTGTCACGTTGATAAAAGGGAGAGAGAATTGGTTAACTCTTCTTAAAATTGTGAGAGATAAAATTTACTTTTTGATAATTTGCTTCGAAATTTTCTCACTCCTCACTTGTTCGTAGATGAACAGTCTCCTAGAAGATTAAAGCGTCATTGTAAAATACTAGATTACTCAAAAAGAGATGTATTATTTCTTACTATATGCAAAAGTGCTGAGAGGGGTGTTTAAGACCGTTTTACTTGGTGCATTCTAGCTTCGAATTTTCCGGTCCTTTCCGAGGATAGTAGATAAAGGATGGCTCAGATTTAGTTGCGAGGCGACCACCTCGCGGCGCGGACGCGTATTTCGGGAGCGAAAGAACCGTTAATTTACCGCCTTTTCCACTTCGAATCGCGGCACAATTTGACCGTAAGCATCACGCTGCCATTTATTGAGCTCTCTCTTTCACTCCCGCCGGTTAACACCCTGGAGTGACAGGGACATCGCACCTTTCAGGCGGTATAACCTCCAAGAGAATATCTGACAGAACGGGACGGAAGCTTATTTTAGGTCATGTTTTTTGCCTCGGCAAGGTACATTTTCTTGTTCGGGCTGAAATGGGCATGGCTTTTATAATGAGATATCATTTTTATTAATACGGGTTTCATTAATGATTTATCAAAATTGATTAGGACAATTCTTTCACATTAGAACTCCGCTCCTGTTATCAGGGATAAACCTACTCCCTTACAATAATATTATTTATTAACCCCACGTGTTTTGAGATTGTGCCAAATTTGTTTAATTTTGTGCCTTTTATTCTTATGATGGGTAAGTACCTAATTTATAATGAGCTTAACTCAAACAATTCGAATGAGCTAAATTTACAAAACTAAATATGATTCATTTTTTTATATATGAGTATTTGTAAATTTTTACTAATAGATATTTAACGTCACAAAAAAAATAAATTTAAAAACACCTTTTTCACCAGCATCTACAACATTTATATCACTTATCATTTGGTTATACTTTATTTAATATCGGAGGTTTTTTGTGTGGAATTTAAACAATTTTTTTTAATGGCACTGGTTGCTTAGGTATAAAAAAAAACACTTTATTTGTTATATTTGTAAACAGCGTTAACTTTGTTGCTCACCATAATTTAGAATATAAACGCAATGCGATTAATGCTAAACACAAGATTCATCTGCTAGTAATAATTTAACTCAATTATTTTACAATAAATGGTTTGTGTGTACATTGATCCACGACTTATCAATTAGCTACACATTTGTTGTGATCTCGTTAATAAAAAGAAGGTGAAAGGAAGGTACGGTGCTTAAAATATTTTCATGCTGACCCTTGAAAATCTTTCATAACTCAGTCAAATATATACGAAATTGTTTACCATAAATTTTGAGCATAGAATGTTGTTCGATTTTCTCTGGCTATATGTATGAATATTAACATGTGTAATTACTTTTTTCTGATGTTTATGAGTTCTATTAATATTTAATATTTTAGGAAATGTTTTTTTGTTTGTTAGAGAAGGTACACAATATTAGAAAAAATTTTAAAACATTTTTGGTATCCGATTAATTAAAGTTTCCTAGGTAGAACAATTTTGGCTAGAATCTTAAGAGAGGACCCATTGTCTAGTTTACGGATTTTAATGAACCTACCCATTTCTGTGTACGTGTAAATAAAAAGTCAGAAAAACCTTTACATTTCTTAATCTTTCCAACGATCTCCCAGTAAATTAAGAAAACTTTTTAGGAACCCGCAAACATTCCCTTTCCGGGTCCATTATATAACCCAATGGATGTTAAGTTGATTATTGTCCATCATTAAAACAACACGGATGAAAAGATCACTAGCCAAATACCTTTTTTGTTGTTCAATAATCATATCCGTTCACGGGAAAAAGGAAACTATGAATTTTAAATTAATTTCACATTAAAATATCATACAATCAATAAGGAAGTCGTTATTGCGATTATTTATTAGGTTGTTATATTGTGTTGCGCTTCCTCCTTCTTTAGCCAACGTTTCCAATAGCGTTACGGTTGGCATCAGCAGGGCAGATGTAAAGATTGTGTTGAAATGTGTGTTTATGTATGTAGAATGGATTCTGTGTTGCGCATGTTAATAATCATAGGGTCGGTATTTCATTATAATACGTAACTTAATTGTGCTTTTCGGCGTTTAGTTTTGGCATAGTCATCAAGTACTCGATTCCCATAACTCTTATCTCAGCACCGTCGTTTCTATTAATATAAACGTTTTTTTTGTGGATTTCAATTGCCTCCGTAATTAGGCGAGTTCGATGCGTTTCGGGTATTCCCAAGAATTCAGAAACACATCTAAAGTAATGGCCAGCTTCAATTAAGTGCTCGGCAAACACAGATTTGTCCGAATTGCCGAGTTTGCAAGCTGGGAAGGAAATCGTGTCATTTTTATTAGAAGCCGTATGTAAGATTTTTTTTTTATTTAATAGAGTTTGTTGTAAACCATCTTGGCTCATTCATAAAATATTTATATTTACGAATTCAATAAGTTCTGCTTCTAAAACTATTTTTTCTCTTATGTTGCTCCTACCGAAGGTTGGGCGGAACCATCCCAACTTTACACCAAATATCTTGATGCAACATTCCAAAAATTGGATTATTATTTACGGCAAAAAAGACTAGGTTATTCGAGACTAAAAATATAACGAATTTCAGAAAATGTGTTAAAATAATCTAATCGGTATATTTTAGACACCGACTGGGTATCCCTTGTAGGTTCCCAAATTTTATCATGGTGATATATAATATCACGGTATTTGTTTAAATTATTATTATACAGCACTGGTGAAACTTGTTTGTAAGCGAAATCGGGCCTGAATGAATAGGTATCATGTACAGTATACAGGGCCGGCTAATACCTAACACCTTGATGCCCTTGAGGTTTTTTACCAGGGTCGTCGCCGTTTGGCTCAGTGATAGCCCTGATCATATAATAATTGTATTATTGCTATTTAGTTATGTAACTAACAATTTAATATGATACAGCAAGACATCAGAATAACTTTAAAATCCCAAAATTGAAAACCAAGAGTATTCAAAATACCTATATATATATATATATATATGTTATGGTTAAGGTTTTCACGGGTGTAAGATGTAGAATAATGTTCTCGGTTTACCCGCGTAAAGTAGTCCTTAAAAGGACTTTTTAATTTCTGACGTTTCGGACAGATCTCACTGTCCATCTTCAGAGGCCTTATGTCCTGAATTTCGTCTCAAACTGAACGCTTTCGCGTGTCTGTTCGGTCCGGAAGTCAACTTGTATCTTGACCCACTTGTATCTTGACTTCCGGACCGAACAGACACGCGAAAGCGTTCAGTTTGAGACGAAATTCAGGACATAAGGCCTCTGAAGATGGACAGTGAGATCTGTCCGAAACGTCAGAAATTAAAAAGTCCTTTTAAGGACTACTTTACGCGGGTAAACCGAGAACATTATTCTACATATATATATATATATCTATCTATCTAGGAACAACTTAGACAACATTCATTTATATCTATAAAAATATATAAAATATTCATGAATACTGCTATTATTTTTTTAATCTTATTTTCTGTTCATAAATTTTATTTTTTTATTATTAATGTTCATTTAATTATTATAAAATCAGTTTTTATTTATTGAGCTTTAATACTCTCATAAAACAAAATAGTATATCTCTTTATTGCGAGGTAAAGCTGTAATGAGTATTTACTTAATAATAAACTGTGAATATGTAATAATAATTTAATTTTTATTCTAAAAAAATATTTGCAAATGTTATAATCCTTTAAAATATCACTATAATAATATCACAAATAACACGAGGTGTAACTAGAAAAATAATTTCCTCTCTAACCTTACAGATACGAACTAAGCCGAAGGTTATAAACCGTTCTCATTATTTTATTTTCCTACAAGGACGCTTTTCCTGATTGTGCCATGATTTTTGTTCTAATTTCTTTATAGTAAATTGTTCAGAAATAACGTACGTATTACGCCCAGCATATCGTTATAAGTACCGGCTTCCTCTTAAGCCTGAATTACACCTGCCGAATGCTCGGTCGAGACAATGCATTTGGCGTGATGAGTTTGGTTGTGATGAGTTGATGTGATCAGTACAGACAGTACTAGGTCTAGTAGCGGAGACAGGTGAGACAGTCTTATAAAATCATGGCCCAATGACTCGGTTCAGTAAGTACCCCCTCCAACTCCCACTCGCTCTCCACTCGGTCAATCATATGCAGAGTCAGTGAGAGAACGGCGTTTAATGTTGGTTGTTGTAATACTCTGATAATTTTTCTCTATTTCCTACATTGCAAAACCATATTAACGGCGCTTAAGACTAATCTCGATCAACTGACTTGTCCACTATCTTTTCTACATATGATCACCTGTACTCTCCGATAAGTTGCTCGCCCGAGTAAGAAAGCGGGTGACTCGGCCGAGCACTCGGCAAATGTAATTCGGCCTTTAGTGTAACTCGCTTTGAGAGAGTTGCGATTTTTGAAAGAAAGGTGTGCTAGAAGTCTGTAGTCTATTTTGGTATGAACATCGTTTCTCTTTTTAATAATTTTAGTGTACTTACCTCATAATTTTATATTACACACTTAAATGTACAGTATTCAAACTGCATATTTTACGAAACTGTAATCATTTTATTAAATAATATTTAACATTAACAGTAATCTTCCATATTCTATAATAAATCTACACTCAACGTACCATTTCTAATACCCACGCAGTTCATGTAGCTGGAAAATCGGTAAATTTTATGTTTTTTTTATTTAAACATATATTATATTAAAAAACACACAAATATTTATGAGTTATAATGACTTCACTGAAAGTTCTTAGAATGGAAAAAAATATATTAAAAACACGCAAAGTGCCCTTGGGGTGACGTTTCACGAAATTTGCCAAGCATTATTATTTACCTAAATAATATCAAAAGAAACATGATGCCTGATTAATAAACACTTCGTGGCACGAATCCATACCTAAATTTTTGGCATTACTTACAGTTCGAAACAAGTGAAATTATACCTCTATAATAAACTTTATATTCAAAGTTTTACTTATACAGGTGTTGCCTTCGTTGCCCTAAAACTTTGCAGACTTCTGATAGTTAATAAAATATATTCTGCCAAATTGAGCACTCAATACGCAAATAAAGGAACATTTATTTTGTAACCGAATTTTTCACTCTCCACACGGTTTAGTACTGGAAAAATAAATTAATATTAACCTAATTATTTACACATTATGTTTCTAGTTTAAAATAGGGGACTAGTTGTATCCACAATTTTGATTAAAAAAACACGATGAAAATAACAATAGTCTGCCGTGCCACAATATTTCATAAAAATAACATTTATTAAACAAATAACTTCAATATAATACTATTAATTTAGTTTCCTTTCATTCTTTTTAATGATGGGTTCAGGTTTTGTAAAATACCTAATGACTAAACCAGGCTTACAATAAAAACATATCTTTGAAAGCCTGGTTAAACCTACATCTGTTAATAGAATGGGCATTTTATTTGTATTGCATACAAATAACATATATATTATTAAAGTTTACCAAGGCAAAAAAATATTTTGTCTTTCTTAATATCTAGCCATTGATTAAAGTATGTTAGTTACCATCTTGTCAAACTTCTCCCAATCTCCACGGCTTGAACACCAGATCTTTCAACTAACGAATGTGATTCAGCGAACAAAATCTCATCTAATCTAATCGAATCTCGCCCTACACCCTTTCAGTCGCCCACTCATCCTTTCACGTCTAATAATAGTGCGTAGTGTGTATTATTACTGTGGGACAATTATACTAATTGTTTCTCAGTAATTAAATCACCTTGAGGGTGTTTAGGGTTTGAAGGACCTTTGGGTCGAAAAGCCTCGAAATGCCAAAATAAAAAATATTAGAAATAATTCCTCAGTTTTAGCGCATGTCTACAAACATGTAAGTAAAAACCTTACTAATAGAAACTAACATTAAACGGCCACAAAATAGTCCACGTAATATTTATTCTTTGTAAAGCCAATATAAAATGTTTTACAGCCAAATGGGATTATTTACCTGTTGTATAAACTTGAAACAGCTCATCAAATTTAGGAATATTTCTCCTTCCTCTCACCATAAAGACCCTCTACACAGCATCTTCAAAGATTATATATATCCTGAAATTTTATTTCTTTATTTTTATCTGTGTGTAAAAAAAAATAAGATTGTAAAATTACAATTTCTAAATAACAAAAAATAATTGACCATTTTATATTTTATTCTATCGAACATTTCCATAACCTTCCCTCACAAGTGTCAGTACAACTTTATTTAATGTTAACGTGAACCTTTTTTTATTTAAACTTATTTTTATAACCGAAATACTGAGAAATACGGTCACGGTTCAGTATGATTATCGAAGAGTCTGGTTTTGATAACTCAATTTATTTGTTTTGTTAAAAAAAATTCAATTCATTTTTCAAAAGCTCCTGTCTTTTTCGGTAATCAAATAATACCTTCTCAAAAAAAGAAATCGAATCGAAAGTTATAATTTGAAAAGCTTCTTTTCATTTATGGCGTGTCGATTATTATTGTGAGTTTATTGTTTTACCTTTGTAAAATAGAAATAAAATGTTTTTGTTTATTTTAAATTTGTAAAAAATTCGTTGGCTTAACCATTTATGGTAAACGTGTATTTCATTACTACACAATAATTAAGTAATATTCTAAAATACAAATAATAATACTAATATCTGTATTCTACATTTTTTTCAATTATAACTAAAATAAATGTTAAACATAGTGTACATGTGTTTAAAAATAAGATTAGTACTTAACATTTACATTGTCAAATAACTTATGTAGGTAATTTGTAAATAATTGAGATGCATAGTTATATGTTGAGGTTGCTCACAAACTGCCTCACTAGGATAGCCTGTATTGAAGCAGTTGGTAATACCTATGTATATCCACTTAAAACCTTCGGCAATGTTGGGAGATATTCTTGACAGACATTAAACAACCTTAGAGTCGTTTGCAAGAAATATCTCCGAGCCTGACACGGTCTCATAAAAGTTACGCTGTCTTATTTTGTATTTCGGTGAGAAATATGGTTTAAACAGTGTTGGATAGAAAAAATATAGCACCCTCAGTTTCGTAAAAAATTAACCATAAACTCTCCCGATTTTTTTTAAATAAGACCATTACAAAACATTAACATTTGAAAAACCTTTTTTATTGTTTATATGAAGCCTTGTGATGTGACATTTAATTTAAAATAAAACAATAACTTAGTAAACATTTTTAATGCCGACCTGGTTCCTCTACAATTTTAGCTTCTTCAGGAATAAAAGTTATATTTTTAGTTTTAATTAAATAATATTTGTAAAGTGAATTTAACTTTTATAATGCCTTCGTCTATTAAATATTTTTTAGTCTGGTGTAAAATAGTAAACACAGATTAAAACTTTTAAAAAATTAAGCGACTTTAAAAACATTATCTTTGTTTGCGTTCATAATTTTATTATTTTTAGTTATTAGTTTACTAAAATCTGAAAGAGTCTTTCACTTGCTTTATTGAATTTATACCGCTATTATTACATTATTTAGCGGTGAAATGGTCAGCAATATCAGCATAGTTGCTTTCCAAGCAGGTGATCGAGGTTCGACTTTCAGTCGGGTTTTTTTGAAATATAAAAATGATGTATGTTGGTTATAAACATTTATTTTTATTTTTAAAAATTAATTTAATTAAAAAAATATATCACACCTTGTAATTTCTCACGGTTGTGCGCTAGTTTTAACATAAAAATCTATATCTTTTGCTTTTGATCAACAAATAAAATGTTGTTCAATTTTCTTACTTTACTTTCCGAAATCATTTTGTAAACAATAAACGTTATTTTCATTATTAGTCTCACAGTTTTTATCATAATTTTCTACCTAATAACACATCTAACCTGATGATGGACATTGGGAAGCTTGAGAAAATTGAGAAGCGCAACACGGTGTAATAACACAAAAATCCACCACCATACGGGTTGTTTCTCAGAATTTAAACAATTCATCAAATTCTAAAGATGATTTTCACGTTCTGTGATTGTTCTATTCAAGTTTTGTTATTATTCCACTTCTATGACACAACTGACCTATAATGGACTTTTCACACGAACTGACCTGACATAAACTTTTCAAAATGTTTCACGAGAATAAGTATCTATACAAATATTATTTTACGTTTCTTTACCAAAATTTTGTTGGGAATTAAAAAAACATCCAGAATATTTTATTGCGAACAAATTTGTTGAAATCAGTGAAAATGAAATTGCTTCACTCTTTAACTGAGTACTGAGTATTCTTTTTCTCTCTGCATTTAAAAAATATTCCATAGCCAAGTTTTAAAATATTCCGGATCCGCAGAACAGAAGCATGCTTATCTTTATGCAATATGAGAAGCTACAGGATAACCCCACGGAAACTTGAGCAATTATTTTAACTGCATCGCTTGTAAGTTGGAAAGTTGTTCAGGAAAGATACTTCTCCTACCTCAACTTCGCTGGGGACTGAAAGGGTTGAGAGCGGCAGTTTTTACCAAAACAAACTCGTAAATATCTTCCGAAGTCCCTTACTATCCGGTATTCAACAAACTTATCTGCAGACAATTATTTTGATGTTCATATAAATTTTCATTTAACCCTTTTCTTGATCTTGAATTTATCGATATACTTCAGTTTTATCGCTCGGGTTCAATTGTTCCGTTTTAAATCCGACAAAAGTTTAATTGAGAAGTAACCAAATGATTTACAAAGATCTTAGCCATACTTCTAAGTAAAATGTAGTAGATTAACTAACTGACTATCACGCCGTTTCTACGCAGGGGTAGGCAGAGAGGACGCACTGCCAAACAACTCGGTCTTGGCACACACTCCTTGCCTCATTCACATTCATACATCGTCTCATACATTCTCTTCTATTATTCTGACTCTTGACATGGCCCGACTCAAGTATCTGATTCACTTGATCGGGCCATGTTTTCCTCGGGTATCCCCGACTTCTGCTACCATCCGCATTTGCGTCATATATTATATTCTCCTTACACTCCTTTCTTCGCCCATTCGCTTTACATGCCCAAACCATCTAAGCGTACCTTTTTTATCTTTCTCTTTACGCTTACATCTACCTTGCGCTCTTTGCGGATCTCCACATTTCTCAAACGATAATACATGGTTTTATCGCACATATGCCTCAGGGATCTCACTTCTTCAGCATTCAGTCTGCTTTCATCCTTTCTCTGCCAGTTCCGTGCCTCACTTTCATACGTCAAGGTACCTACCAGTACTACATTGTTGACTGCTAGCTCAGCGTATTAGATTAAGTGTTTTAAATGCAATTTAACGTAACTAGAAGGTGCAAGTGAAAATTAAAAATTATAATGTGATTTTTGATCCCTAAGTGATAGAGTATCGAAATTAATAATGGGGACAGGGCCAGCCCTAATCGAGCGCAATTGGAGCAGTCAGCGCTTTGCAACCGAATCGCAAAGGCTGCAAGGCGCTGATAAAAACACCACACAGTCCTAAAACATTACATTTGAGATCAGATGCAAACCTAACCTAACCTACCCCAAAATAATAGTCCTAACACATCACTTTGAGATCATTTTTCATATAAACGGCGATATACAAAAATACAAATCATCCAAATATGATTGATTACAGTCATCTACTGGTTTTGACATAGGGGGCGCCAAAATTTTGTTTCGCCAAATCTTTAAACGAATCTGTTGAAAATAATAAACACATTTTAAAAAACATATCATATTTATTTGAGGAGCCGGGTTTCAATGTCGGACATGCGCCATTTTTTCACAATATTCACATTATTTTGACCGCTTATGGTGGTTGTGTTGTAATTCTAATGAAATATGTTAAAAACGGACAGTAAATACAAGAACTAGTTCACGCTTGTCCTTTGTTTCAAAATCGGACACGTACTAACTGCTCATATTTGTTTCAAAGTTGTACATACTTCCGCAAGGTACCGCCACTCAAATGAGTATAGCAACTTCCTTATAGGAACCTCAGATAAAAAAAAGTTTCATTATTTCACATGATTATCCGAAGAATTGTTTTTATCTACTTTTTCAAAAAAGATTAATAATACTGCAGCAATGTGAAACGAAAATAAGTCACGTGATATGAAAAATATTAAGTTATGACTTAATTCAGGTATATTTTGTTCCGCGTCTTTTTAATGATTCTTAATACCGCAATGATATAAACTTTAATTAAAATACGTATTTTCGCAACTGATTCTATTTATCCTTTTTTTAAATTTAGAAATGAGACAGCAATCTTGGAACAGCGTGTCAAACTAACAAAAGCATAAAGTGTACATCAAACAAGATCAGTTCCGGTCAATATGGACGAAGGAAATGAGTTTTTTCCCGGCCATACGTGAAGTAAGCGCGGGAAAATTCACCGAAGGCTCTTCGGCCGGAAGAATCCGATGAAAATGCGAGCTCGAATCTCAGTGAACTCTAGAAACGAAGTCCGAGCGGACCCAGAGAGCGTAGCCTCGGAGGGAAATTCAACACGAATCGGGTCGTTATCGCGGAAAACTAGGTAAAGAAAAGGTTCCGGACCGACCGATAGCTTATAAAGGAACTAGAGTGTGGGTGAAATGTGGAGTGTCTAAGTTAAGGACTAATGGCGCAGGGGATGGAAGCAAGAGCCGCTCGAGGGATGGTCTGGAAGCTGCCATTCTGGCTGCTTATTGCCTTCATCTGCGGTGAGTATTGCCAACATACATACTTTTAGATAATAAGCCATGCATGTGACATTTTCTATTTAGATTTATTTTTTCGTTTGCCAGCTATTGTATTCTACCTCCGTGACAATGCCATCTATCCAGAGGTGATATAGCGATTGCAATCAAATAAATAATAAAATAATCTACTTTATTCAAAAATGTAACAAATAAATAATTACTTTTGTAACTGTCTGGAATAACCAAAAAAATAACGCTGCTATGTTTTCCACAGTCTTGAAATATAATACTAAATACGCAACACAGTAAAGGAGTCTTTGAGATATATACCTAGTTTTAAATGTAACAATTTTTTTCCGAAATAATTACGTAACCTAAGCATTTATTTTCTGGATTTGAGATGATGCCAAAAACAAGAAAAATCTTTAGAAAAATAAAATTTACTCATGCGAATTAATGGTAAAAATATTTTTTTTAACAATATTTCGCGTGTTTCTAATTTAAGTTAAAAGTTCTTTTCTTACATCGCAAGGTGATTATTTTTTTAAAAACTCTAATAAAAAAGTGAAGTTATCCTGCGCCCACCTTTCTCTTTGACCGTTTGAAAGCCCAACATGAGAATTTACTATCTTCTTAATTTCGATATTTCAGAACATAAACAAGGCTTCACAAACATTCTTAATATAAAACCACATAACTGTAAGTATTTATAATCTTCCATATTATTATATAATATATTTATTATTATTCATGCACATGTGTAAACGGTCTGAAAACGAAGTAAAATAAGTGAAAATACGTGTTTATTTATACGTTTATATTTAATTTGTTCGAAAATTTTAGTTACTACAAATATAGTAAATTTTATTATTAAGTATTGGAAATAGAAAGTATTAAAAATATTAATGAAAATTGATAATCACAGTGATCATCCATTTTATGCAAGGTACATTGAAACCCACATTTAAATTTAAAGCTGTAATTTATTTAGATATTTAAATAAAGCACGGGACAATTGAAATATTTTTAATTTGTTTTTTAATTTAACCATAGGAACAACTTTCGTGCTCATTTCCACCTTCGATATCCCTGTTTTACCGTAAAGAAATGACACAACATTTAAATAGATAAAATCTCAAAATGATTTTAGTTAATATTTGTCTACTTTGTATCATAGGTATCTGCGGTGGTATTTGGAAATATTTCCAAATACCACTGCAAAGTAAAAAAAATATATATTTCAAAAGCACCTTAACAACTTATCATAGCTTATAGTTATTTACATCATTTTGTCGAGTTATTATATCTTAAAAAAAATAAGCCAACATCGTTCTGAAAGTTCTCCAATTTTTACGAATCATTTTGGATAATTAAATACATTATTCGGATAATCTCATTTTTCTGTTAGTTTACGAACCGCTCGAGGACCCTCACAATAGACTTGTTTTGTTAAAAAATAATATTGTTAGGAATAACACACGTGAGGTCCTTGATACAAAGGGTTTTCTTGGCTGATTCATTCCGCATCATCAATCAAATGCCTGGTCCTTGTACTTGGTAATGCCTACACCTGTTACTAAAACCCATGTCAACTAAAAAAGAAGGATAATTTGGGATTATTAATTATGTTTGTCTGCTTGGCATACATTTTCATTTTAGTATTAGAAAGACAAAAAACCATTGTATTAAAAAGATTTCCAGTTGAATCCACTTCAATACAATGTTAGTTTATTTATTTTTCACCAGTTTCATAATATTTTTGGACGGTTTTTTACACCAAACTTTCTCACAATAATGGGAAGAATTCATTAATTTTCAGACTAAGAAAAACGATTCGTTTGTTTTCCTAAGCGATAAATATTCACGAATCGAAAAAAAACATTCTTTTGAATTACAGCTCACCTTCGAACATCAGAAATTATTTTACTTTTACAATTTCACGTAAAAATAAATATCTTTGTGAAAACACATGAAAAATATCGTACTTTATCATGATATTTTCCGATTTTTAACCCAGATATTTTATAAAGCTGTCAAAAATTCTTACGAGCAAACACATCGGCCGCCTATATTACCTAAGTTTATTTCAGTTCCGACGTTTTTTTTTTCGATAGATATGTAAATTTCCGCGTAAATCCCGCCCAGTGCTCTTTCGTTATAATAACAATGGTGAAATACGGGATTCCCGGCCAAAAGCCGTCATACGGGGCCCACTCATTACCATATAAACAACATGGCTCTAAGCTTTTCACAGGCCTCACAAGCCGAGCAGCCTCGCTGAAATATCCGATAAAACACACACCCGAGTAGAAAAGATGACACCATCTGGCCGGTTGAAGTTTTTTGATAAAATCACCGGTTGTGTCTTTTGTAATTAAACTGATATACTTTCGTGTTTTCGCTATATTTGGGGATGGGTGTCGTTTGCACTTGCACCGGGATTAACTTGTTACCGTGCACTGCGAACTATGGGAAATGGCCGTTAAAGTCAGAACTTATTATTATACGACCAAACTTTGCTTTCAGGGGTTGTTCCTACCTGCAGTGCACATGCATGATTTTGTTAAGATTTTAAGGATTATAGAAAATACGAATATTTTTTGTACCCAAACCTCCTTTTCAAGCAGGTATACGATACGATTATTGTGATAACATTGAACTAAATTTAATTCTAAAAAACGAAAATATAAACATTGTTTTTTTATCGTTTTATACAGGAAAATGATTACTTTTAAAAACATACGAAACTCAAACGAATTTGAATACCGTACATTCTCAGTCCCTACTGCTCCCAATTGCATGGATGGAGCCAGTCGTGCTACGGCATCCGCAATTATTGCGGTCGTGAAGGTAGGGGACAAAGATGGTTTAGCGGAAGGCAGGAAAGTACCTGGCTATTCAGATCTAATCACCAATTACGGCAAAAAATATTACAAGCAACGTTTCGATTCTGATCCACGGTCTTTCACCAGGCCCATACCGAGAGTATCTTCCGCTCTGGAATGTGGGAATATTCAGTATTCTTATTTTATTAAATAATTAATATTTGTGGACTGAGCCTAACGAAGTCCTGTTTTAACTCAACCGTTTTGCATTTGGTCGGTATGTAAATTTGTTTGTGCGTTCCGTTTCCGTTTTCGAAAATCATCTGCATCCACTTCCACATCCACATTGTTCAAGCATAGCCTAAGTATAGAAAGCTTTCTCACCACTAGCAATGGTTAATTTATTAACATCATATTAAAAACGTGATAGCGAGCCATTTCCTAATAAAATATTAGTACATTCCGAATACATCGGAAACATGTGTTAAACATAATGACGAAATGCGACAATGATGGAATTTTTTTGAACACGTGTTTCTACATCCTCATTACACACTCTTGTTTTACTGATAGTGTATTAGGAAATCACTTTAGTTAAAGGCCAGCAGTCCCGTTTTAAACAGGAATAGAAATCATTTGATCACATTTTTAATAAATTTGCAATATTTTATATCCGTGGTTTTTATTCCGTGTAAAAAACTTACGTACTTAAGTCTTATGGATGGTTATCTTTGGCTATGGTTCAGTAGAGATTCTTTGTTCAAATATAAAATCGTCATGTTTATTTGGGCTTTCTCAATCGCGGTTTTTTCCATATTATTTTAATTTTATTGTGTTTGGTTTTACGCCCAGCGGGCTTTTACATGGATCTTAAGAACAGAATCTAACTAGTGAGCTATCGAAAATTATACACAAAGTTTTTAAAGCATGAAATAACGTTAAACTGATAAGCTGAATATGCGAAAACATTAGTAAGACATATTACGTAACATAACACATCATATAAACTAGAACAATACTACGTTAGAGGTGAGGCGTATTTATCGTACCCAGTAAAAGTACCGGGTATTTCCATGCGATACTTTGTACTTGTGACAGATCTCCAAAATACCTGGTTCCAAAATACTCATGAGTATTTTATACCGGGACTAAATATTTTTAATAGGTACTTTTACCAGGTATTTTTGATAGGTATTTTTGATGGATATTTTTAGTAGGTATTTTTGATAGGTATTTTTGATGGGTATTTTTGATGGGTATTTTTGATGGGTATTTTTGATGGATATATTTAGTAGGTATTTTTGATAGGTATTTTTGATGGGTATTTTTGATGGGTATTTTTGATGGGTATTTTTGATGGATATATTTAGTAGGTATTTTTGATAGGTATTTTTGACGGGTATCTTTAGTAGGTACTTTTGATGGGTATCTTTAGCAGGTATTTTTGAGGGGTATATTTCATGGGGGAAAAAATGTGAGGAATTCCGAAAAATCACTGTGGGGAATCACATGTTTTTGGCTGTGCGGAATTTTTTGTTTTCCAGCGAAGTTCTGTAACAACCCCCCCCCCCATGGATTTCGAATAATGAAAGGGGGAATCAAGCTCAAGTAGATTGTTCTGTACCTGTACTCATTGTACCCAGTAACGAAAAGTACTCATAGGACCCACTTCTATACTACGTATGATGGTTATTTCTGACACTGCACAGATTTCCGACAAATTTTACTCGTATTATGATTTTACCAACTGAAGCAACATTCCAACATACATTGATATTAGTGTATCGAGAAATTTGTAACTTTCTCTCTCTAACTCATGTTTAGAAAGGGAGTTTTTGACCCTTAGTTCTACCAAAATCATATTTAGTATTCCCCGGCATGTGATATTGTGAGAGTGCGCTTATTTCTCCTTTTTTGGTGAGCAACACAACTTTTAAATTCTGTGAATGACACAGTTCACAAACGTTTTATGTATCGTTTTTGAATATTTTTCACTAGAGGATTAAATGAAGTTTGTTAGTTTTGAGCGGTCAATATTGGTACCATTTTTAACATTTGCGGAGGACCCATCAATCTGTGCACGCGAGGTGGGAGAGGTAATCACATCTGCGATTCTCCGTCAAATCTTCTGGAGCGGGCATAAACAGGCATGGTTTGACCATAGCTGTGCTGAAGAGGTCAAATTAAAAAGCATGGCTTATAATGCACTTCGGAAAAAATTGCTCTTTGAATAAACTTTCGAAATACCGAAAACGTGCTAAGGACTGCAAGAGAACCCCTAGAGAAAAAAAGACAAGCTACAACAGCTTCAGCTACAACATCAATAAAGCTATTTTTGTCATCTTGGCACTCTAGTACACCCAATAGTCACGAGCAGCCACTAGTTATGTTGTAAAGTTGACCCTGAGAACAAAGCGTTCTTCAAAGGTATTTAAAATTGAATATTTTTTTATTTATTTTTTGTTTAAAATGAATGACAAACATTCCCGGGTTACGAATAACCTGACAATATTTGAAAATCTCCTACTACCACCACAGTAAGCTGAAATTGTTGCTTATGTTGTGATGGAGGACTTAACCAGCCGAGGAATTGAACACACTACGTCTGGGTGGGACCCAAACGCGATGTCAACTCAGCCACCATGATTACATATATCTAATTTTAGGTGTTTATCGAGAGTAATAATGTCAAAAATTATGGTACTGACCTGCCTGAAAAAAGAAGTATGATTGAGCTAGTGACATTTCTTTGAACAAATTACCTAATTCTTGATATTTGATTAATAAAAAGTTACATAACATAAATGGTTTATAATTAGGTACATGGGAACTTAAGTGGCTATTTCAATTTTATGATTTGAGAGGAACTTTTGGTTTTGATTTATCAAATAATAGAATATTAGAAACACATTTTAGGACGCTAGGTCTGCTGTTCACAGATCTACTAGTAGTACAAGTGAGTTAATAAATTGTTATTCATTAACTAAATTTGCATCTACATGAAAGCGAAGCGGCGAATTTTAAATTGAACACTCCCAATATTGCTTTAGCGCGTTCAAAATATGAAATATGAGCGTTCAATGACAGAAGATGGATTACTGAACATGTTGTTACAATATATCAAATGACCCTATCGCCTAGACCTGCCATATAATAAATATTACAAAACGTATTAATCAACTAGTCGGTGCAGCATTTTAGATACCTTGTGTTGTAAAACTTCTGTTGTCCGTGATTGAGGGGTAAAGCTTTCATCGACTAGCAATCCGGAGGGTGTAAATTAATATATTTAAATCCGTATATGTATATTATATATATATATATATATAAAGTATATTTGCGACAGGAAGTTGGGATTCATATAAGGTATTCTCATTAAAAAAATGGTTTGTTACATGTCTAATTTCTTAAAATTTACTCAAATTTAATGTTAAGTAAAAATAATACCATGTTAAGGGTCTGAGTCTAGTACAAATAGTGGTCGATAGAGCCTACAATGAACAAAAATGTAAAGGATAACTAAAACAAATATAAAAATAATAAAACATATTGAACAACCGTGAAAATGTACATTTCAACTATGTGACATTAAACTCAGCTGTATTACTTCGTTAGTGTAGAGCAGTGTATATATTATTGTAGTATAAAAACCCATATATTAGCTTTATGTCCCTTTCACATCCCAGCTCGCAACCAGAGAGTACGCATCCATAATCTATGTACTCGATTGAACAATAATATAGTAAGAAATATGTCATCTAAACTCATTACATTAATAAGCCCATTTAAATAACAGTGGCGTCTAACTTAAGTTACTTTGTATATGAACCTACACCATAACTTTAATATTTACATTAGTTTAGTACATATTATACGGATGTTTTTTTCCAATTAGCTTCTCGTATACCTAGTTAACTGAGTAGCTGTCACAATTTTTCGAAATCGATTTGAATGAATATATTTTTTGCTAGTTCTGTGTATTTACTTTACTAAAAACACTCTCTCATTAGAAGATCTTTGAGATCTTTTGTCATTCGTGAAATAAGCACACCAACACATTGCCAACCTGATATTTTAGGTTAACGTTACTTTGTTTCCTATCCTGATTATATTTTTAAAAACTTCAGACTTGAGTGAAAAATGTTGATCGTAAGAAGATAAAGATTAATTAACACGCGAAACAATGAATTTCATAAAACTTGCTGTCCCACAAGTAACACAATTCTTGATTCTACCAGCAGCGTGCAAAAAAAAGAAATATACACCGCCACCCGAATATTATTTATTTCCCTCATTTTTCATGTATCACTTAAGAGTAATCTCATGCCGTACATATACATTGTATCCTCGTGCTTTATAGTGAAAGCTAACCCGAACACGAGAACCAAAGAAATTTCACTTTACAATTTTTACCTTCTTGAAAAGATACTGTTCTCGGTTCATGTTCATGTGCCTCTACCAGTATTAGCCCCCTCGTACAATCTCTATTTTCCAATTTTCCCTGCGAAGGGGCTCTCAATGCCGCCGTGAAAATTGAATGTTCGTTTTGCTGGTACTCTTGAATATTCCGTAACGTCTTTAGGATTTCCCTTGGATTGACAACGTGCCAGTATTACCTGCGTGCTAGCCTTGTGATATTATGTAATATTTTTCAGACATCTGAGATTTATTGCGATGGAATCTGGCCAAAAAAGCTGCGATTAATGTTTCATTTTTAAATTAGAGGAATTCCAAAAATAGAAGAAACGCTGTCTAAGCCTTTTCCACGAAAGCTATTTAATGAATTATCTTTCAAGAATTATTATATTTGTTTGAGTTTTTAAGTATAAGTATTCCTAAATATTAAAACAATACTTCGGCTCCGCACCCGTGATGCCCGCGCAAAGCACTGAGCCACTCCCAAGTTGAAAATTTACGTTTAAGTTTATAAAGAAGGAAAGTGGGTGAAATCAATTGTGAATATAAGTGTATTCGAATAATTTTATCAAATGACCCTCTAAACGTGTTGCATCCTTTGGATTCTTCTCTGCAATGATATTATTATTACACTCGAGCTGCATCACTAACAAAATTATATTCCACGCGCCAAACAATCGCTTGCGCATTCATAAAAAAGCAAAACGAATGTAACATCGATCACGAATTATCTACGCCGCAAACGCATGCAGCTACTTTAAAACAAACTTACTTCGCTTCTTTCGGATGCTCGTTGCGATCTAGGACGACCGGATCAGAAGTATATTCGCTTCCTCAAAGCAGCTGCACACTTTTGCGACAAAGGGTTAAGGGAATGTATGAGATGACTTGGGACCGACAGTACATTCGCTATGCCCCTTTTTAAATGCGCGAGCAATTGCTTGGCTCAGTGATTACCTTACATCAAAAACGCGACTCGCAAACAAACGCAAATAATATTAATAACGGAAATAGTGATGCCGTCAAATAGGTGATCCTTTCGATATTAGTCAGAGTAATTGATTTCATACACTTGTGTTACCCTTTTGTCTGCTTAATTATTTATTTGATATTTTGAAGCTATTGAACAAATAAAAAATACATGTTAGCAAAAATGCAATATTATTGAAATGATTAACGTGTTGTCATGAAGTTTTTGTCATAAATTTATTCATGGTTATTTTCAGATATGTTTTGTGAGGGATCACTGTTAAATGAATAGTTACAGTAAAAGTAACTGACTGAATTTGCCCATTGACAGGTAACAGCGTCCATAAAAATTGTTTCGATACATAATGTACGTACTACTTTATGGAAAATTTTAATCGCATTTCACAAAGTGTCATGTTTTGTCACAAGTATAAATTTTCACATCTCTCATAAATATTGATTGAAACAGGCTTTTGTACCGTTAGAGCCACATACTTTAATTTAAGCGAAAAAATAGTACAAAGGAAGTAGTTACTATTTGATCAGTTCTAAATAATACCATAAAGGCTCTAGTTGATAACCGTTGGAAAATTACAATAATTCATATGTAACAGAACAAAATAATAATACAATGTAGATCAACGCAGAGCAGTCTATCCTCGTTAAACAAAACAACAAAATTGAAATGATTTATCGCGTGGCAGAGTAAATAAAACAACATTCATGGGAATTATCTTTATTTTCGTAAATGTTAAATTATGGGCAACGCGCCCCACTTACAAATTTACATTGAGCAAAGGGGTTTCCTATGAAATCGCTTGATATTCATACCATTCACCCAAATTCGTGGCGAATTCTTATTTATTTATAAGATGCCACGATTTTATACAGATTTCCAAAGGGGTCAATGTAAGTATGAGGCGTTGAAACTGGATTCAACTAATATTTTATGAGGAGATAAAAGTAAGTGTTTCCTTCTGATAATGAGTAAAACAAAGGGTGTTTTTAACGGCAGTAGGATATCTAAGGCATTGGTTTTTTAACAATTTTTTTTTAAAACGTGTTGAACTTTAACAATGTTCAGAGTGGCTTAAAAGAAACTCCCTGACGCTTAATGTCAATAAAACAAAATATCTGACATTTTCTAAAACAGCCAGAGGGCAGCCGTCAGAGGACCTTAATCTCAAATTACATTCATGCCAAGGAATTTATCAAAAAAATCAATCCTTATCATGCCCATGTCCCACTATAGTACACTCCAAAAGCATCAAATATCTTGGAATTGAAATTGATGATAATCTCCGTTGGAACTCACATATAGATGTAATTACAAAAAAACTAACCAGGTACATATACTTCTTTAGAAACATTCGCAATATCCTCAATATAAACGATATTAAAAAAGTATACTATGCTTTGTGTCAATCACAAATAGAGTACGGAATAACTGGATGGGGGTCTGCCTTGAGCACTCACACAGAGCGGCTCAATATAGCACAAAAAGGAGTATTAAAGACTATACTGAAAGTTCCGCTTAGAACTCCGACAGAAGAAATATTCAAAAACTTCAATGTTTACAATGTACAGAAACTATATTCAAAAAATATTTTATTTAAACTGAAAAAAAACATATCCGAATACTCCACTGCCCAACATAAATACACAACCAGGGCAAAAAGCGAAAATATCCTGATTACTCCCAGTTTGAACACATCCTTTGGACAGAGAAATAATAAATTCCATGCTATAAAATTGTTCAATGCTCTACCAAATGAAACCAAAAAAATAAACGAAATGAATATATTTAAAACAAAAGTCAAAACATGGCTTAGAGATCAAAGTAATAATCAACTTACAAACATTATGAAGACAATGTAAAGACAATTCAAAACTAAATACAAAAATTTAAGAAAAACTACAGGCCGCCTCAGAACAGGAAACCCTAGTGAGGAGGACTGTGAAAAAAAAACAAAAAATATACTTATATTATACTTTAAACCTACATATTGTACAAATTTTGCTATTGATATTAATAAAAAAAAAAAAAAAAAAAAGTTTGATGGTGTTATAATAAAAAAATGATTTTCAAATAAAACAAAAACAAATTAATAAAATTACTGTACTTGGCGAGAGAGTTTTGTTTTGTGTTTTGAAATTGTTTTTCAAATATCCAATAGGTACCTTACATAGAAGTCTTTCACTACGAAACCGAAAACTCTGTCGATTCTACCACATATTATTCATTACGGTTGATACAATTTTATTGTTTCTCCTGGTGACCAGATTTTTTTAAGTCTCTTGTACAACGTATTTAATTTTTTTTAAACTGAAAATTGATTTCTCTCTCGTCTTGGAGAGTTCTGTAGAGTAAATTAGGTTTATTTTGAAAGCGAAATTAGTTACGTACCTAACAAATTAATAAGTACCCAAATAGCATGCATTTATTTAAAAGAATAGATGTTATGAGCCAGACGTAATAATTTATTTAATCGAAAAAATAGTTTTTTTCAACGCTTTGTAGCATTTCTGTTATGATTTCTGTCACGCGAACAAGAAAATATGCTCACTCAAACATTTTCAAGCTGATAAAAAGTTGGTGAATTGCATAGGGCTATACAATTAGAGGCGCTATTGCTTACTACTATCTCGTCGAAACGTGTTCCACTATTAATACGCGCTTAGACCGGATTCGGTAGTTTAAGTTAAAGCGTCAATTGGAGATAAAAAGTGAAACACATTTCATGTCTTATTTAAATATAAATATTTTATTTTTGGAATAACTTAAGGAGTGAAACTTCAAATTGTAATATTTTACTATCGAAGACAGTATTATCGATTCCCAAACAAAAATTGTTTTTAATTTTCCTGTTTAATTTTAGTTTAGGAATCGCTAATATTGTCTTCAATAATTAAAGATAAATACATCAATGGTGGCTTATCGAAAAATACGTCTGACAAGTCTAGATAAAAATAGAATGTTTTCAAAAATGGAAGTCGTAAGGTTGTTTATGTTAAAATTGATAGGTGCAAATGAACACTTTGATTATAATAATATCTATTGATACTGTTATCAAGTAAACCTTTGTCTTCCAGTATGCGATGTCCAACATGGAATCCTGATGAACAGTCAGTATCTCGAGTTGCAGCAGAAATCAGCTCAACCAGCCCTGATTTCCTCCCGCCCTCGCAACCCTCCCACCCTTGAAACTTATATTCTCATGATGCCATTGCTTTTCCAGATTGCGAGGCTCAGCAAAAAAATCTGATGAAGACGCCGGCTCATCAAGATGCGCCTACATATGGCATATGTCTTTATATTTAACCAGCAGATGTCTCCCTCCTGTCCTCGATACCTCGGTTATCAACAATACCTTTCCATTGTAGGATGTGCCGGCCAGCAGCACGGGCCGGTGTTCCTGCAAGAGCCGCCCTCTCGCCTGCTGTTCAGCAACAGTTCCGGGGCCAGCGCGCCCTGCTCGGCCCACGGGTTTCCCCCGCCCACTATCACATGGCTGACGGCTGACGGATCTGCAGTTTCCACGATACCTGGCCTACGGTAAGTCCGAACAATTTCATTTTATATTACTCTGAATATAGGTACCTAACTAACTACGTGATATTACATAACAATACATGCCGTGTACTGTGGAAACGTTTTTTGATGTCTCCGTCATCATCAAATAATAAGCTAGTTTTCTGGATTTGGAAAAAAAGTCATACAGGCCTTCATGTGAACATACCTGTACACGTAATACGTACCAATATTGCAAAATAGTTATAAATTATTATTTCTTTGAAATAAAATTCATTTTGTAACCTAAAACATACTCTTTTGGAAACATAAAAGCATATTGGTATCTTCAATAACTTAGTGAGCACATCTTAAAAAAATCCCTCCAACCCTTCCCAACAGAGCCAACGCCTCTTCAGGGCAGATGTAAGGCAGGAAAATTCCAGCAAGTACACCTAAATTTTAGTTGATTATGAAAAATAATATATAGTGTATTTGCAGCACGTTACAGAGTGGTACATACGTTCAGTATCACCTTGGTAAAATACCACAATTCAGAAACGAAACGTTGAATAAAATGGCTTAGTGTTAGGTGACCAGATCTGGATAGTCAGCTACTTCCCCACCTTCCTCTGCCCATCGCTTTACCGCACTACCTTCCCCCACTACCTTTGGCCTCACAACAAATCCCAATTGGCATGACATCAGTGGCGCCAGATGCGTGGGAGCAATTGGTACTCTTTTGCTGTTTAAATTAAAAAAATATATTGAAAGTATTATAAAAAATATATAATATTGTAGTAAATTTAAATTAAGTTTTGGAAAAAGTACCGTTCTGATGGAACATTAATGTATAACACTGTAACTTGTACAATACTTTTTTTTTTAAATAAAACCTACACGTAACACATAAAACCAACATAAACACACATCACTCACAAACACACAAGATTATTTTCATTGTATTACTTTTTAATTTTAAATGTATTATTATGTATTATGTATTTTTATTTTAAATTTTAAATTTATTATTTTCTTTTCAAATTTACTATCTTCTCTTTAAATGTAATATGTAGATTAGATTTTCATATTATAAAATGAAGGCCTCAGCACGGGCAAGCCACCCAGTGAGGCCTACATTACTGGAAAACATAAATTGTAACAAAATAATGTACCAAATAAATAAATAAATAATTTGTTATTAAAATATGAGAGTCGATTTTGGCGTTCTCTTTTATTCTACATGTGGATTTGGCACAAGGTTGTAAAGCTAAAGGTAGTGGAGAGGGGAAGGAAATGGGGGAGAAGAAGGTGGGGAAGTAAAAAAAAAGATGTTAAAAGTTAAAACTAGATCACGTTTTCAACGTCATCCTTCTCAATGCTTTCATGTGAAATAAGTTCCCATAAAATGAAGGAGTTTTCCCATATAAAAATAATATTGTTACATTACCTAAGACATCCTAACCGAATGTGAATTATCCTAACATAACCAAGTTTCATCATACTATTGACACATCAAGTCCCGCTCTTACGTAACAATGAAATATTATTCAGTTCTTACCAAATATTGATCGAATATCATATTCATATGTTAGCTTTTCTAACAAGTCAGCAATAACTGTCAAATTTGGTAACATTGTTACACACAAACACACCAGGATCCATGACTAGAACATATTCAAGGACAATTGATGCGTGCAGGTGCTGTAGAGGGTAAAGCAAACTTAACATGATTCATGATTTCAATATGATTTAATTTTCATGAAAATTATTATTATCGAAAGGATTATACACAATGGCCACGCGAAAAATTGTTCTTACTCGATAATAATCAATAACTAACTAAATTACTTACCATCCCACCATTTTTTCGCAGGGGTAGGTAGACGATGGACCGTCAAACAGCTAGGTCTTGGCAAAACCTCCTTGCCTCATTCACTTTCATACATCATCTCAAACTTACTCTTCTAGCATAGTTAATTAAATTCTTTTTAGTACGGATTGTTTCAGAGAATTTGAACAATTCTTCAAATTTCAAAGTTAATTTTCAAGTTCTGTGAAAGTTCTCTTCAGGTTTTGTTATTATTTCAGCTTTTTTAAGTAACTTGCCTATAGTGAAATAATAACAGAACTTGAATAGGAATTTCACGGAACCCGAAAATGGACGTTGAAATTTAATGAATTATTTATTCTATGAAACAACACATATTAATATTGTATAGCGTTTGGACAATTTTTAAGAATATTTACTTTTTAGAACGCTACCTCAAATGGAGCTTTGTGTCATCATATTATTTGTAGTGTATGAAATATAGATTAATTAGAATAAAATAACTTTGTTTTTAGTACAACTTTACTGAATTTATATATTTTCAAAATATAAAACCAACCGGTTTAGGTTTACCCTGAACCTTCATCAGGGTTATATAAAAAATATATTAAATCCATAACACAGTTAAAGTGTATTTATATGTAAGCTAGAAGAGGGAAAGAGAACATCAACATTGGTGGGGGGGGGGCAAAGGGGCGGTAGGGGTGAAAGTAGGTGGAGAAGAGGGGATTATATTTAAAATGGGATTATTTTACTAGTCTAATTGCTTATTGGGTAAAATGGTTTCATTTAGTTTTAAGGATTTTTTATTTATTTCCAGAGCTTCTAGATTGTTCAAACGTTAACCTATCCCATTTCTGTGCAGCACACCTAACCGTGAAATGAAACCGGTTGGTTTTACATATTTAAAATATATACAACAAAAGTGGTATTGAAAAAAAAGTTATTTCAATCTAATTATTACAACTATGTATATCCACAAAGTGTTGGCTGCGTGTGAAAAAATAAAATATATTTATTTGATACATTCTTTGTGAAAACAATATTATCGCCAAAACATTATAAATCATGTGAACAATTTTATAAACAACCTTCAAAATTTTGTATGGTTAATAGAGCATTTCAACCAACACATATTTACCTAATTAACAAACAACACACCCTTTTTCAAAGTGGTAGGCAGTGGGGATGAAACGCGTGTAAACCAAAAGTGGGGATAATTTTTTTGGCACATTTCCCTCTTCTTCTTTTATACAAATCGTCTTAGTCATTCTCTCCCGATAGTTCTACTCTTGACATGATCCAAATCCAACATTTACATATGTATTTGAATGGTCGTGTAATGTTTTATGGGCCCTTTTCCATCAATTTGCCTTAAACGTTACCAATAAAAAATAATCTCCTTAAATAACAATTTTATTTTGGTGATCCAAATACTTTGTGATATTTTGCTTTCATTATATAATGTAATATAACTATAACAAAAAATGAAACTATTTTTTAATTTCTCACTAAAATTGACTTACTATAACAGTAGTACCTATGATATTATTAATCACTTATAAATAACTACAGTAACGTACTACGCACTCCTCTTCCAAACACAAGCTACTGCTTCTATGGAAGATTAGTAGTATTTTAATATGTAGAAACTCAATTTTAATACGATTTAATATTTATTTTCTTTAATACAAAATAATAAAATAAAAAAATGAAACTTTTGAAAGCTTTTTAGCGCTGCTCTGGTAAAGCCAGCCACATAATCTCTTGGTAGCCACATACAAGGGACAATGTGTTTTCATCTTTCACCCCATATTCGTATTTTCATTTGTCCACGTTAGTAATATTTTTCTTTCACCCTACTACTTACTCTCTACTCAGTGATTCCCAAACATTATTGAATACTTTTCCATTTCATTCTATTTATAAATATTTCACTTTACTCGATTGTATTATCTTTTGTTGGTGTTGTTTTATTTACCTACTTATTATTTCATGCTTACATATTATTAGTCACCGTTATTGGACGGTTGTAATTTATCAGTATTTTTTTCATCTCTCTGTTAACCCTCTGCCTGTTGTGTACGTTGTTTACGTAGTGATTTCAAAAACGATCTAAAACCGGAGATTCCATAACGGATCCAACTGGCTACAATGTCATTATGACATAGAAAAAGCCAATGTCTGGTAAGAAACGAATAAAATCATGTTGTTTTGGCAGTAAATCGAAAATGACACATTTTAAATCGTTACAGAAAATGTATTCTTCTACAAATAAAATAAAAGTGCCTTAGCTTATAACTTTGTATACTTTTATTTTATGAAAATACCATATAAAAATCTTCTAGAAACTATTGCACGTTCATGTCATTAAATAATTAATTATAACTATTTTAGAACGCTTGTTGTTAGTGACACTACCCACATCAAAACCGTGTTTTATTCTTGTTAATTAAAAATTACACTGTTATTACCGACAGCCTCTACCGTCCCTTGGATGACCCTTGTGTCAAATTTTAATTCCCATAACTTGCTCCCAATGCCCTTTGGGGGGAGATAGTACCTACCTTGGAAATCAGTGTTCAATCAATAGGCCAATGTTCAGCCTAATCTTGGATCAAATATTTGCTGTAATAGCGCAATTCAAGCATGTGATGATTAATTGGCCAAAACTATGTTTGCCGTTAAGCTTGGATTTGCGATGTGTGCAGAATTATAGAGGCCTTGGTAGTGGTAGGTGTTGACTATGTATATATAATTTAAATTCATAGAATTATAATATTATTTATATGGATTATATCCATAGATATTTACTACCTCGGTAGTAAAAGTTGGGTATTTATATTAAAGTTTTCACCCTCACGACATGAGCAGGTCATTATAATTTCATTATTATTTCTTTCTAGTTCAATTTTCGATACACAACCTCGAATGCAGATATTAAAAAAATATTTTTGGTTTTGGTATCCTTGGAAGAGCTTAATAATCCAGCATCACTTAATATAATTAATATATTTTACAATGTAAGACAAAACTTCATTTACGACACACACCCGACCAGTCACCTTAAAACCAAAATAGCAATGGCCGTTAATTCAATCGTGCGCACACACATTCACGTTCTAATTCTCTTCTGTTTTACTCTTCCAAAATCACGTATATTACACTAGTATAATCTCTCATATAAAATTGGTCACCCTGTCTGTCGAGGGTAATTTTACTATGCATCATAGATCCACATTACTTGCATGAAATGAAATATTGTGTTTCCAATATACACTTGTAAGTGCATAACGGTGTCCCGTTAATAGTCCTCGAGGGAGGTACCACTTACTTTGAGAACCACTGCTCAAACTCCTCAGACATTACTATCTCTAATGCACCCGTTAAAGTGAGTCGTTCTGAAGGCTCCTTTTATTACCAGATTCAGTCTACTGCTGACAGTCACAAATAATACTACTTGGTGAATAGTTTATAAAAAAAATAACTACCAGTCAGTAATTATTTGTTTACACTGAGTAAATAAGTATTACAGTAGTCCCAGGCAGTGGTCATGCGTGCGTCATTGGCGACCATCTTAAAATGCTTGCGAAAAATATTTCTTCTCAAACTTCTTCTATGAAACGAGAAAAACTGAAGATTCTAGAATGTTGAACATGTTTATTTTTATTAATGTTATATAAAAAAGCACTCGTATGTGCACAGTGTAAAGACAGGATAACTATATCGCCACCCAGAGTCAAAGTAGTATTAACTTTTTATGGTATTGCCAGTTGTAAAAATAACTTAAAAAATAAATCATAAAATGCAATCACGATCGGGTAGCAATTAAACATAAGTCTCACATCTGATAGTATTAATACGCTTGCGTCTGGACGATGTAGGCCCTCTGATTGGTCAAATTAAAATTGTGTGATTCTGATAAATTCTGCATAGGGGGTCTGCAGGCAAAAAATACCAATCTGCCCCTCAATTTTGAGCAACCGTAAGGTTCATTTCGGTTTGCAGGCGACTGGATACAAAAAAAATAAGACATTAAAAATTAAGACACGATTTCATACTGAAAAAGAATTGCCACATGTAATACGATATTTCTTCAAAAATATCGTTTCTGCTCATACAATTTTTGTATAATATCGAAGAAAATATGTTTTAGAAAGTTCGTAATCCATTGGATTAATTGCATTACAGTGAAAATTATCCACAATTACGTGATTACGTTTGACGTTTGACGAAAAAAGCACGCGTTCATTCAATATGGCCGCGGCAAAGCTGGCCGACAGAGCGCACCTCTGGCGGTGTAAGAACTAACCAAATAACTGGCGCGAATATTTAAATATGCAAAAATACTTGACCATTAAGCGTTTCATAAGAAGATTTCTTCTGGAAGTTTATTTAAACTTTGCAATGGCATTTTTCATTATTATTTATAATTTTTTTTTGCTGCTTACAAAGTGAGTGAGTGAGTTGAGTGTTTACAAAAAAAAAGAATTTTTTTTGTAAACACTCTTTTAAATATTTTCCCACTTAACTGGTCTCTCCCGTCTAACGATATTGTAATTCCTAATTCTTATAAACCCAGCCTACTCTTACCCCCCCCCCCCTCCTTCCACTTCTTCTTTCCAATTGTAATCTATATTTAATTTTTGACTTCGGTGTATACTTACTCCTGATGAGGTGAACTTCGTTGGTGAAACATATATTGGTTGTATATAATAAAGTGATGTTAACAAAGTTATTTGTTTTTTAATAAAATAAAGTTTAATCGGTTAACATTATTTTATCTATTTCCGTTGTATATCAATGCATATGTACACAATCAAATGTAAACATTATATTTATTTATTTATTGGACAATTTGCATAGCGCCGCTTTTGTGAGATATCACCTCAGGGGCGCTATATTGTAATAATCTACCTTTATATATAGATTTTTAATCTTCTGATGAAGGTGTATATATAATCTAACTTTAAACTTTATTAGATACAGTAACAGTAGTAACTAAAGAATTACCACCAGTTGTAGTAAAATTAACACCTTTTAATTAAACCGACTGCTAATCTCATCGCACAATTACCCTCATTTATTCATAAACACGGTTACAATTAATATTATGTAATAATCTATTATTTCAGTCAACTTTGTTATAACTATCTTTAATTGTTGTGACAAACTATACGATATTGATTCAACCTATAGACATTGACGGTTGTAACACATATTCAAGCACTGCAAGTCTCCTATGAGAAAATTAGATTAGGTACGATAACAGTTAATATCAGTTGTAGACAAGTAGTCAATAATAGTGTTTCATTTGAAATAACCCATCACAAATACCCGCGGAGCGGGTTTTTAACTGCTAGTTATTCATTAATAAGTAAAATACGACGTGGCGATTTTTCACAAAAAACGGCTTTTTAAAAATTATCCAATTATTATTAGTACGGCCTTTTGGTATGCATCACGATTACACGCGGACTATCTCTGCCTGGAACTATTATGGATAAAGAAACTACGTCCCCTGCACACAGTTTTCAAGAATTAGACGGATACATATCTGACAGTCAGATTCTGACTCAAACAAATTTATTTGTACAAGAACCTCACTTTCGAGGACGTCGCCATAACCTCTTTTACTGTAGAGCCAGCCGCACCAATTTGATCATGATCCCACCCGTTGGGAGAGCCATGTATATCCTAAATGCGGTTGGTCAAAAGATCGACATGTTTTTCACGTCCTATAAGGTTTACGGCACTGCAAATACATTGTTTAAACCGTGCAATTATAATAGATATAATGTTATTGAAAAATTGTGCAAATTGAATTGAATAAATAACTAAAAAAAATCGGCATTAATATGTTGTTTTTCGTGCAGGAAAACTTTTACTCTGAAACACGAATCTAGCAGAGCAAATAACAAATAATTATTATGTTAGAGCATTTCGCAAATGTGGCAATATGAGTCGAAATTGTACGGAACTTCCAAATAGCGGGAATAACAAACGCCAACCAGTAAATTTTGTTTTACCTGTCAGCGCAAAACTATTTAATCAGTTCGTCATTGTATGTTAACAAACCCTTTATTGCTTTTTAATTTTGTTTAAAATATTGGAAACAAACAGTAAATAAATCTACCATAGTTTATATATTGAATCATTACATGTGAATTTATCACTTGTTTGCGTTTGTTAAATTGAACATAAAAATAAATTACCAGATAATTTATATTTGAAATTCGACGGGGAAATTTGAACGAAAATGAAAATATTCGTCGTTTGTTGCATTACATACCATAAAAAGAAATAAAAGGTATAGGCCATTAGTATATGCTCTCACTGTTGCCTTGGTTAAAGACAATCATTGATAAAAGAAAAATAAAATATCAGTTCTTCCCAACCTTCCTCGCTCTTCATTCCGACTTCCGCCATAGTTCCACAGGCTCCGAGCGATGTTCGCTGTTGTGCGGTATGAAATATTTTAATGGTTATTTTCTTCAAATACCATTAACTATTAAATCTAGGGCTCTCTTTTCGATCAGGTAACAGTAAAACCCTTAACGAGCTGTTTGTCTGATATAGAGGTTACCTCGCAAGCGCAACTTTCAACAACAAATTTACGAAAAAGCACAAAAAACGTTCAAAGTTTCAATTTTTCAACCATCCTGTCAACTGAAAAACAAATCGACTTTTGACTTCTGATTTGTGATACTAAACTGGTTTAAAGAAAATGTACTTCGATATGAGAAAAATAAAAATAAAATATTAAAAATCAGAAAAAAGACGGTCGCCCATTACTTCGTGTCAGTTACGAGTAGTTTTACCACTCCATATATTTTCTACAACAAAAACAGAACTAAAAAATAATAATTGAAAGTAATTACTAATAATAACAAAGAGGGGCGAGAGACAAATGAGACACAAATAAAGCTACAAGAGGTACAAGAGAAACAAGAGACACGAGAGACACAAGAGACACAAGAGACACAAGAGAAATAAGATACACAAGAGATACAAGAGACACAAGAAAAACAAGATACACGAGAGAAACAAGAGACACAAGAGACACCAGAGACACCAGAGACACAAGAGACACGAGAGACACAATAGACACAAGATAGAAAAGATACACAAGTAATACATAACATAATATAAACAGCAGAACAGTTTTTTCTGAATCCGTCTAAATTATTAAGGGCTAGGAATCCATTGAGGGTCTTTTACAATAACATTGATGTATTATTTGCTGATAGCTTACGACATAAATATAAGCTGTTTACCACACTTGTTTTAATATATTTTGCTAATGTTTCACAAACATCTCTAATCGAAACCCTTTTTTTTCATTTTTCAAGAATAATTAATCGTTTTTCATCCTCAAATGCTACTTTATAATATTACAATAAGTCGGTAACATGTTGCATTTAAACTGTTTTAGTTCATGTAAACAAATAGTTTTTTTGTAAATTTGAAGTAAACCGTGCCACGTGAAAATGTCATTTCAAGTCAATGAATTTTGTGTTTTCTCTATGGGATCAATGATTAATCACATAGGGATTTTGAAATTCTAAAAATTAAAAAAAAATCTCTTTTGCCTAATGCACAAGCTTAGAATAAAACATATTTTAATTTCTCGTAGAAGAAAAACTCTATCAAGTCGCTCTAAGGATCCCTTCTTACACCAAAATTTTCCACAGCGATACGGTTACAGGCTACAGGCAGAATTGATATCTATGCACTGATAATGAGCACATTTACGGTAGATGTATGTTTATTTATGAGAAAGTGTGCATATTTCTTGTAGAAGAAAAACTGTCTCAAGTCGCTCTATGGATCCCGCATCCTACATCATATTTCCCCGCATACGGCTGGATTATTTATTTATCTATCTGATTAAGGAAGCATTTTAAAGTCCTTTTGTTCACGTGACGCGTGCCATTCTCTACCTCATGTTACAGAAATGGCCATCATGATGACAATGACATCATTTTACAAAAACCTTTTTAAATTATTTATTATATTTACATTTGTTTTCAGTGTTCTGGGGATCAAGGGCCATAAAATTACTGCAGGGCCGGTATTAGATTAGTCTAGGCGTAATTGGAGCAGTCCGCTCCGGGTGCTGATTTGCCTAGTTGCCAAGGAGCCAACGCGCTAATAATATCTAACACCTCACATTGCCACCTCGCCTTTGATGTTTTTACTAGCGCCGGCCCTGCTTTACTGATGTGGTATGAGATACTACTCTATTCTCCATCGCATGGAGAACGAAAGGCTGCCTAAGGAGAACTCAAGAGATCAGGGAATTCAGGGAGCCAAGAAGTGGAACACCCCCCATGGTGACAGGGACATAAAAAGGCATTGTTGCCCGCCATGCCAAGATGTACAATCTACATCTCTCTCATTACTTGCGAGAGCACATTGTTTATCGGCGGAGGAAAAATGTTGTTTTTCTGAAATAGAGGCAAAGTCTTTGAGATATATCCATTTTTCTCGAGGTAACGTGATACGTCTTTCATTGGAAAAACACTATTTGTTATTTCTAGGAAAATTTATAACTCAAAGATATCAAGTAATGAAAAGAAACTGTATTATCACAAATGGTAATTGGCAACTCATTATAAATTTCTTCGCAAAGTGTATATATATATATATACGTAGGTACCTACCACCTTTTCAATAGTCATGGAATGGAATGTTTAATTTTATTTTCAGTGTCAAAGTGTTCGCCCTCTATAAAAATTCATTGCATTAATTAAAGAGCTCGTTACTAAGGGAACGTTACAAAATATTGTATTCTTCTCAGAACTTTTAACAAATATACACCATAATTTTAACCAACTTAGTAAATTTTCTTAGTACGGAGAGTTAGATTTAAATAACCTGTTTAACAAAGTTTTTTTCTATGTTTATCATTTAGTAAGTGTGAGATTTAAATGACCTGTTTATTGAGGTTTATTTCTAAGCTTATCAATTACTGGGTGTGAGATTTAAATAACCTGTTTAACGAAGTTTATTTCTATGCTCATCATTTTATTTTTTATCGAAATTTGCATTTATAAGTATTATTAAAACTAAAAATGATATTCACTTAAAATAATTGGTGGCGATGTAACCTACACAGAGCACTTTAGAAAATACGCGATGGCAGCGCGTTACTTTACCGCAGCAGAAAAAAGGGAAAGAAATAGCGATCCAGCCCGAAACCCACCAGACTTTAGCCACAGCCTCCACTCTAGAAGGTGGACACCTTTTCTTTGTTAGGGAAAAACTTTACTTGGAGCCTTTAGCATCATTAAATACATTGCCTTTCCGCAGAACATTTCCCACCGCACTCTTACACAAACTTTAAATTAATTCATGGTTTTTTTGCCGTCGGAATAAAAAGAAAAGCGTAAAAAACAATGGACCGTTTTACAAATAGAAGGTTATTCTTTCCGAGAAAAAACTAATCGGCGTCATTTAGATTACGTTTTGTCCTTCTTTATCTTTTATCTTCGGAACAAATTTCTTTTGTTTTATTTTTAACGCTGGGAAGTTTTTCATTTTATTAGTGTAATCTCCGCTGAACCCGTAAATTCTCAATAAATGGATAAGTTTATTTTGCGGACGTTATGAAGCAAGGTGTTTAAAGCCTTGCTTGAAATATCCCGGTTATTTATTCGCAGCACTTTAAATTTTACTCGCAAAAACTTAATGGGTAAATTTTAATCCTGTTTCACATTCAAAGTGTTTAAAATACAATTTAGACTGTATTCCCACAACCCTCCTTTTGTTTTATTCATTATTGTGCCCTGACGAGGCTCGATAGACGAGGGTGGAGGGGGAGGGATGAAGCGACGAAGGGAGCCGAGAATAATATAAAGTCCCTCCGAGCCTTACTGAAATATAACATTCCTTCACAAGCCCATCTGCTAACGCAGGCTTATTGCAATATTTGTCTCATTTATTCTACATTTGCGTTTTTATTGAACACTTTCTGCTTTTTCTTCATATATCTTATACTATCTCTATAACTTTGGTACAAAAAAATATACTATATTTTGTACAAAAATAATTTATACGGTGATTGTTCTGGGATGAATTAACGATGAATTTTTAATGTGGTATATTATTTTCCTTCCTTAGAAATAAATTTATTTAAAAAAAAAATAGTTAAATTATATACATTCATACAGAATTTATGCAGAGGGTGGTGCAATTTAATACATGCCATATTTCAAAATAGAAATACAAAATGGAAATTAGACAAATAAAAAGAAAAATAAATTAATAAATACTTAACATTTTGAAAAACCTGATAGTTTTAAGTGGGATGCAAAGATTTTCGAAAAGCTTACAAAACTTAAAAATTTATTTATTGAATACCTATTTCTCATTTGCCATTTTCTTTTGGAGATCATGGGACATTGACGTGCCTTGATTTTTTTATGAAAACAATATTGCATAATTAAAGTACCTAATAGAACGAATTTATAAAAAATAAACATCACAAAAGTTACCACATAACCATCACTCATCATCGTGCCTCCTTGTAGTTACTGAACATTATTTATCGTAAAAATTAGAACTATGATGTTTTTCACGTTGCCAATAGGAAGATTTTATAATTGAAATCGTTGCCACTATGATTTTTACCACGCTTTGCATTATATGCAAAACAATTAGTTTTTTTTTAAATTACCTAATCATAGATATTCCATTAACAATAATTTATCACGCGTAGTACCTGCCTACCAATATTTCGTCACACCGCGTAATTACAGAAAAAAAATCGATTTACAAAACACATTTAAAACCGCAATAAATATTGTTCAGACAACCCTGAAAAAAATATCTATCCTGTGAAATATACTGAATCAAATGCTTTCACATTTAAAGAACTTATTTCCTTTGATACCTACCTAAATTTAACCCATCTTTAAGTAATTGAATTTCACAATAATTCAATGTTTTTCCTCTGAAAATAATACATTAAGGGAAGGTAGGTAGAAATGTCGGAATATTCGCTTTAGTGAAAGTAATGAAATTTGAAATAAGTCTGCGAATTTATAAAAGCCAGCTGTAGGAAAAGTAGCTGTTTCTTCAACCATTTTTAGGAGCTTGAAATTTCATAATACTTACAAGGGATTATTTTTAATAATAAACCAAACAATATTTAATTAAAAATATAATATAATTCTTTTTTGACCAAAAGTACCATGTCTTATAAATAACCGCGTCATTATTGACGTGATTTCTTTTCGAGATTGCATAACATTTATAATTAATGATTAAATGATGAATACATGGCAAAGATCAGGAAAAAAAACGCACCAACGTAACGCTAAGGAATAATTAAACCTCCCTCACAAAGATACTGAATGTATCATTTGTAACTAAATAACAAGGTAAATATTTTTCAAAAATTGCGATCGTGAATCGTTTGGTTAGGTTAGGTGCTGAAGTTATCTCTACTTTGAACAAAATTGCGATAAATAATTTTGTGGCGATGAAAACCCACAATAAAAACATTGTTCATATAGCATATCCACTATTCTACTGAAAACCAGTCATAAGATAACATTTATTATACCATAAACTTTCTGGAAAGGTACGATATTATGGGATGTAACTAAAAAAGTACCTTGTCCGAACCCTTTTATAATCTTGAATAAAATATTCAAATCGTAAATGTTTTTTTAAGGGCTGTTGACATAGACGGGACGCGTGGTTTTAAAAATATGAAACACGTCCCTTGTGGGAGGTAAGTCATCTGCTAGGTTCAGAGTAGAAAATAATTATTTATTTATTTTACCCTAAATATGTTGAACATTTTACATCTATCAACCTGAGATGCCTCCTTGCTTACGACTATTATTATTTTTTGTAAAGAGAGCACCGTAAAGAACCCAAAAATTGTTGTACACTGTCTAAATTGGATTTTATACATAAAACTACTCACAAAAATTGAAGATTTGTAGCGATATGGCTCTAAGTTAGACAATATTTTTACTTTTATTTGTGTAAAAAATAAAAGAGAAAACATCAGTTTTCTTTGTTATCAATGTATATATAAGAGATATTACTTTATTTACAAATATAAATATCAATCTAATAAACTTGTATTATAAAATAAAACACAAACACTTTGTATTTAACCACGAATTTATTATTTCATATATCGACCGGTTTCACTTTGACCAAGCTTCTTCAGGATATAATAATAACAAAAAGTTATTATTATATCCTGAAGAAGCTTGGTCAAAGTGAAACCGGTCGATATATGAAATAATAAATTCGTGGTTAAATACAAAGTGTTTGTGTTTTATTTTATAATATAATGTCTAACCACAAAGTAATTGCTTCCTATGAAAAAATAATAAACTTGTTTTCTTATTCAATTTACATACACGTCTTCGCGCAGCTGTGCTTTTCCTGATAAATGCAATGGCAAAATGCAACAATATTAGAATTTCCACGTGTTCCGACATCCTCATAACACATTCGTGTTTTACTGATAGTTTGTTAGGATATCTGTTAATTCATTCGTTAAAGGCCCGTTTGTTACAAGAAAAAATATCATTAGACCAAATTTGTAATAAATTTGCAATATTCATGCAGATCAGAAACTTTTCTACGTGTAAGTATTAAGTAGTCGTCGGTAACGTGAAAGGTCGTAATTTTAAGCGAAGATTTTATTATTATAGGAAAACCGTATTATAAACATATATGTCTATCAGGTAGTTACATAATTTCTTAGAACTAGAAACTCTTTTGGAATTTATTTGTGATGTCGTTGAATTTAAAGTTCGATCTAGAACAGTATTCACAGGTACAACGGTGCAAATCATAGAAATGGCATATTTGATTATAAACCCATTTAAATTTATTCGGTTGTACGTTCTACTTGCGAAAATAAGTTTCATATTCTAAACTCGTTAAAATGTTCATTTTACCAACAAAAAAACAAAAAACATGTAGTTTTTACAATCATGACCATTGGCAGTTAAGACAAGAACTACTTAATATTACAAAATCATGTTCTTTTGGTTTCAATATTTGATTGCTCAGAAATATTTTAGGTGCTCTTATTAAATACTGCGACTAGAACACATCTTTTACTTGGAATTATCGAGAATTTTTATTATAATCTTTTTAAAAGCCCAGATAAAAAATGAAGCGTCAGATCTATTGCTTTAAAGTTCCCATTCCCTCCGAGCCGCTACAATTTAAGGCGGATATTTTAGATGGCCTTACATATAAGTTAAGTTTCTCGAAAAAAAAATTACGTAAAACAGTAGTATGCATTGCCATCTCACGCCATTTTTTTATAAAAAATATAATTTAACTAAATTTAAATTTAAAAAAAAATAGATTGAAATAAATAAATACAAAAACAAAAGTTATTTCTTTTTAACTTCATCAATTAATTCAGTTGCAATGGTCAGTTTCAGTTTCAGTCAAAATAACTTCGAAGGGGATGGGTTAAAAACCTTTTACTTACGAACCTATTTTCAGTCAGTAGGTTTTTTGGAAAATTATCCTAAAATATTTAAATATTAGTGCCCGAATTTCGCAAAATAAAATAAAACAAAATTTTTGAAGATATTTTTTCTTGCGTATATCAAAACAGGCGGCTGGTTTTGAGGGAGAATTTAAGCCTTATTGTTATCTACATAAGGAGTGTTGTTGGTAGCGGCCCGATTCCAAATGTTACGTGCCTTGAGCAATCTATGAACCAACTGCCAGAAGCAATTATTGTCAAGGACATGTACATGAGACAACCTTATTCATTACCTCTGGATTTATGATAATACCGCAAAACAACTTAATACGGGACTAACCATCTGTAGAGCTGGTGTATTATTGCTTCCAAACTATTAGTATTGTTGTGATGTAGTTAAGCGTCCTCAGTGTGAGGATGAATGAGTATTGCCGCGGGTAATATTCGTAGTCTCAGTTAAAAAAATCTCAGAAACGTCTTTTGAACCGAGATAATCCCATCCTGAGGGAGTATTTCAAACACGTGGTGCCCGAAACATCGATTCAAATTCGAGTCTGCTTCTAACAAGTGAATTACGTAACTTTGTAATCGCTTCGAAGTTTGTGAATATTTTAGCGCTAACATTTTTAATGATTTGCCACGGGAAGGCTCTGTGTATGAAAAGTCACACGACTTTCAAACATGATGTCAAGTACTTAGACATTGGTAGTGGGGTTAGTCAGTTTAGTCACTTGATTAGGCAGTATAATAAAAATGCACGGAGAACCCTTGTAAACATCAAAACATTGATTTTTTGATAATTTGCAAGAATTTCCGATTGTCTCAGATTGGAAACGGCAAAGGAGTAAATTACATTTTTAAATTAAAAGTAACAACGGGTACCTTCCTGTATTATGACTTTGTTCAATCTTATAACAAAGGCGTTTGGTGTCAATCCACAACGTAAAGTGGGGACTTGGTTATATGAATATATTCCCAGAAATTACTTGGATTTTGAAGAATATTATTTTTCATCCTTGAAATGAAGGTGTTTTATTTGTGTTGGAAGCGATTTACTAGAAGGTCGCTAACAATTTATAAATGACGAACATTTTATGTCGTCTTAAATTACTAGGCGGTGTTTTTCGGGGAAAGCGTAAATTTGATAACACATTTATTATATACAAATAATGTTCTGCGTCGTTGATGTCAGGGATGTTGTACATCTCGTCCCTCATACGTTGATGTCAGGGATGTTGTACATCTCGTCCCTCATACGTTGATGTCAGGGATGTTGTACATCTCGTCCCTCATACGTTGATGTCAGGGATGTTGTACATCTCGTCCCTCATACGTTGATGTCAGGGATGTTATACATCTCGTCCCTCATACGTTGATGTCAGGGATGTTGTACATCTCGTCCCTCATACGTTGATGTCAGGGATGTTTTACATCTCGTCCCTCATACGTTGATGTCAGGGATGTTGTACATCTCGTCCCTCATACGTTGATGTCAGGGATGTTGTACATCTCGTCCCTCATACATTTGCTTATGTTAAGAAACAACTTCTCAAAGTTACTTCGGCTAAAGTTCCGTCTACTTCAAGCAACTGTCTCGTATGGCAACACTTGTTCTATGGGGATGGTTTCTATGCATGGTGTATGAGAATTCAATCGCTGCTTTGTGAACATAGTTAAGGAATCTTATTTTTTTCTATGAAAATATTTCTTAAAAATATATCTACCATCATTGTGCTGAAATAGTATCAAAATCCTTGAAAAAGTTTTTAAATCATCAATGTTAGAGTCTAAAAATAAGACTCTCAATAATGACATTCAATTTCTAAAACGATTCTCAGCGTTGAACAAAAATTGTTTTCAAAACACTATTCGGGTGATTTTAAAACACACTAAAGGTAAAGGTTGCAGGATCATGATTACCAATTTATTCGGTTGTACGTTCTACTTGCGAAAATAAGTTTCATATTCTAAACTCGTTAAAATGTTCATTTTACCAAAAAAAAAACAAAAAACATGCAGTTTTTACAATCATGACCATTGGCAGTTAAGACAAGAACTACTTAATATTACAAAATCATGTGCTTTTGGTTTCAATTACCAATCAGTTACTAATAAGCTTCTCATTTTAAATAATTATAACTTCCTTTATTACTTCAAATTTTATTATCAAATACAGTAAATTAAGCTATATTTTGCATCACTATCACATAGCCGGACATAATAAAAAGTGAATACATTTTGTATATTGCAAACATTTTTATAATAATAATACTTAACTAGCAGTTAAAAACCCGCTCCGCGGGTTTTTTACTGCTAGACCCTGCGGGCGGTACTTGGTTGGGCTTCGTCCAGTTTAAGTGATACTAACAACAGTTAAATTTAATAGGTAGATATTAGGTCTTTCACAGAGAGAGGGTGAGTATATATTGTAAATAGATTATTACAATATAGCGCCCCTGAGGTGATATCTCACAAAAGCGGCGCTATACAAATTGTCCAATAAATAAATAAATATAATGTTTACATTTTATTGCCTACATATGCATTGATATACAACGGAAATAGACAAAACAATGTAATCTTATTAAACTTTATTTCATAAGAACACTAATAACTTTGTTTACATCACTTTATTATATACAACCTCTAAATGTTTCATAAACGAAGTTCACCTCATCAGGAGTAAGAAATATAGATTACAATTGAAAAGAATAAGTGGAAGGAGGGGAGAGGGGTTAGAGTGGGCGGGGTTTATCAGAATTAGGAATTACAATATCGTTAGACGGGAAAGACCAGTTGAGTGGGAAAATATTTAAAAGAGAGTTTATTAAAAAAATCTTGTTAATTATATCTGCTTTTATATTAACATGTTTTCTAATTTCTAAAAATATAAATTATTTATTTGCGATGCTTTATATCTGTGAAGTATTTTAAGACCTGAAAAAACAAAAAGCATATAACCATAACACAAATAGCATTTAATAATGGTTAATCTAATAAATTGATAGTTGAAATACTAAATAAAATAATTAAACATAATCTCTTCAAATGGTATATTTACCCTATTTCTAAAGATAGAAATAAACAATGGCGTAGAATTTTATTTGTGGATAACGATACATCCAAAAGTATAAATAAAAACATTCCTGGTACTATTCAACCGGCGTTTTACACTAATAACAAAATGAAGAAATATATTCTTAGTAATAAAGATAGTGATAATCAAATAAAAAAATCGGGAGTTTAAACTCAATTGGGATGATTGTAATTTCTTTCACAAAGGTAGAACCAATAGAAACTTTGAAGTCAGAACTAAAGAACATCTCGGAGCTCTAAATGGAAATAGTGAATCTGAGTTTGATCATCTTTTGAATAATGATCACACTTTTAATAAAAATTCAGGTCTTAAAATACTTCACACAGGGTATAAAGCATCGCAAATAAATAATTTAGAAATTTTAGAAATAAGAAAACATGTCAATATAAATTCGGATATAATTATTAAGCAAAAAAATTATAAACCCTCTTCTAAATATTTTCCCACTCAACTGGTCTTTCCCGTCTAACGATATTGTAATTCCTAATTCTGATAAACTCCACCCACTCTTACCCCCCCCCCCCTCCTTCCACTTTTTCTTTCCAATTGTAATCTATATTTAATTTTTGACTTCAATGTATACTTACTCCTGATGAGGTGAACTTCGTTCATGAAACATGTAGTGGTTGTATGTAATTAAGAGATGTAAACAAAGTTATTTATGTTTAAAAAAAATAAATAATGCCATCACAAAGTGATAAGCTTCCAGAAAAAATCTTCTTACTAAACGCTTGTTAATGGTCAAGTAATTTTGGGTAACTATGCGTATTGTTAGCTGCATATTTAAATATTCGCGCCAGTCATTTGGTTCGTTCTTATACCGCCAGAGGGGCAGAGTAGTCGAATTTTGCCTGTAGACCCCCTATTCGGGATTTACCCGAAACATACGATTTGAATTCGACCAATCATAGGGCCTAGATCATCCACACGCTAGCGTAATAATACTATCAGATTATATCTGTGACACTTACCGACAAAATAATGAAGGTGTTTTTTTATGGTCGTTTTCTAGGCTATACATACGCCCACAATATGTTAGCAGGCAATTCGTTGCCGTTGAATTAATTAGGGATCTAACATTGTCAGTATAATAAGTGGTTCTGGTTCAGGTTCGGACGTCACCCCTTATTCCACTCGGAACCCGGAATCCCCTACACACGGAGTACAGAGGATAGAAAGCTAAGGGCGGCACCTGAACCTGCACAAATCTTAGGCGCTATAATGAAAAGTGTTTCATCCCCTCGTGACCCTCTCCACAGACCTCCACTTCACTCCTTTACTTCTAGTATATTGTCGACTTTTCACACCGATAAATAATAATAATGTTTTCTCCGCTGATGGTACTTTCACTTTTTCATTCCGCTAGCCAAATATTTATTATTTCCAAAACTCTCTTTAAACCGCTTTCGTAAACACGCTCCAATTTCAGAGCGCCTGCAAAGCAGATTGGAAAATATTTGTTTTTGGCGAAAAGATAATTGGGACATTGAATTTTCCTGGAGAAAACATTATATATTTGGCTTTAGCTTTTACCTACGGTGAAAACTTTCCGGTTGATAAAACAGCTTTTAAATTACATAGTTTATAAGCATTTCGTTTAACATTTAAGTATTTTCAAAAGATTTTGCCTTTAAAGGTTACATAATGACATCCTTCTTGTTTTTAGTAATTAACTTCTCTTTCAAACTTTCTTTCGAGAGAATTATGATTACCTAATACTACCTACAAACAGAATTAACGTAAAATTACAATATTTTATGCTAAACGCCATGGCAAGCATAATAAATAAATCCATTTCGGTTTAATTTAAAAGTTAGGCATGAAATGTCTGTCGGATTATTCAATATCTGAACATTATCGTTTACAAACGATTACATAAAAGTGATGTATAATAATGGAATAGTGAACACAGTTGTAAGTTCACCTATCACAAAAAAATAAGACAAAAGGTTATTTTTTAACAATCCCGACGGTACCGTTGTCTGTGAAAGGTTAAAATATATAATAACTCCCTCCCGACCAACAGCCGGTATCGTCATTCCCCCTGGGGAACGAAGTGTGATGACATTTAGAAAAAAACCTATTTTATGGATAATAAGATTTTCCCATTTGTATGAGTTCCAATTGTAACTTTATGTGCCATTTTACTAATGCATGTTTTGAATGCGGGCACACCTCCCCTCACTAAAATATGTCCCTTTCATATGAGATGATCCAGGTTAACGTATTCTGAAAATCTCCATACATATTGCGTAAATAAACAAGTTTTCCGAATTCAAATGTACCTACATTTTTCATCTCCGGGGAAAACAAGGCACTTTTATGGATGCTTATCTTTCTCTATGAAGTAAATACCATAAAGCTATGAATCTAAATTCAAAGCTCCATGGTAAATACGTTTGTTTTATAATTTTATATGTGGAATAAAATGTTCCCTAGGAAATACAATAAATTATTTTTTTCTGCTCTGTTTACCGAGAACTTCGTAAATGTGTGGGTTTTGTGAGCTCAACAGTATTTGATTGTAGATTACTTCCTTCATCCGTTACTTTTTATGACGCCTTGATAATAGGTTATTTTTCCAAACTTAAGTGTTGTAGTGTACGCACTAACCTACGGGTGTGAGTGTTTGATTATCCTCAAGAGAAAAACATGTCGATATCTTAGAAAATAATATTTATTTAGCGTAGCATGAAAGGAAAAACAATCCCGGATGAAAAACAATAATAATATTTTTTACGAAATAGCTTACAACCACTTAACCGAGGGACTTAATTTATTTTTCATAATGAAACATTTATTTGCCTTAACGTATTTTTGTATTTATTTAGGAGTGAAAAAACCTTTTAGGGTTAATCTGCTTTCTTTTAACGACCCTTTCTTTGCATTATTTCTACACTACGCCAGCAAAAAGGGTGCCGTTGTGTACTCAATGATTCCTTAATACCTATTTAAAACCACTAATAAACCTGGAGAGGGGCTTTGTAAGACCTCAAGACGGCTGAAAAAAAAGTTTTTAACTGGTAACTCACTTAGAGAACATATTTGATGATTCTTTAGGCTACTTGACAGATATGTGTTTGCTCACAAACATTCACAATAATAGACGTATATTAGCTATGGTATCACTAAACATTTTTCATATTCAAGATAGTTCTTGTTGGTAGGTTTTCATAACTACAATGAGTATTTATTCAAATATTGTTAAATGGCAATAAAAAACTATTTTCGGTAAGTTTTTTTTTCCATGCACAAATTTTTGTACATTTATTTAGTAGTATTTCGCCCTGTTATTTCCTAGTGTTATGGAGGGTGAAGTTTATAAATTGAAGTAATACATACGATTGGTTGTAATAATTTGTATAAAACATTTTTATTTTTCGTGGTGGAATTCTAGATGCAGCACCAGTCTGAAGATGACCATAAAAGGTTGAAACCGGTAGCGGTCAAAATAAAATAAGTGGAAAAGAGTTTAAAATTGTTTCAATGTATCGTAATTCAGATAAATTTATTAAATTGTTGGTGTGAAAATATTGAATACGAAAATCCATTGGTATTTTAATTAAAATGTGTTGCAAATGTTTAGTAAGATTCTTTGCATCAATAGATTCTCACTAAGCCTTTGACTTAAAACACAGTACGTTATTTCAATCGATATTTCTTACCTTACGAAATTCAGAAAAATTTATTCTACTACCAAAGACACCAACTCATTCTTTGAATATTTATATGTACTGTACGGTGTACAGTGTACACTTATTTACCTCTCCTTATTTATTATGATGAGGTTTATTGATACAACATCTGTTTATGTAGGTAAATCAATTAATTTTCTAGGCTTAAGAAGTTGTTTATTAGTAAATCTTTCGATAAATTATTAATTATTTTAGATGAGAATCAGAACTTTAGTACATATTTAACAAAATTTAATTGCCTATTTTATTTTAGACTTTGCCTCTAAATCCCACCTCCCCCATCAAGGGAAGATTTGATAATGGAATAGAGAATCCTTCAGATCATGGAGCCCTTTAATATTTCAACGGATAGTTGAACATGATTTAATTCCAAATTGAAATTGCTTTTCAGGATCTCACATAACTTATTTAAAATCGGCGATTAGGTCCTAGGCAAGGGACAAATGGTCAACTCGGGCCCGGTTAGGGCCTTGGACCTCATCACGTATTCAGAGCCTAGGGCCTAGGGCCCAGGGTTCACTGGCATTTATCTTGTTTACGATCGCCAGAGACTATGGTCGGCCCGAACAGATTTATTTTCGAGAAACAATAAAATACTTAATTTTTATGGAAAGGCAGAAAAAATACACTTATTCATTTCGTGTACATTTTAATTATTATATTCGGTCTTAATTATAAAATAAAGGTGAGCTGTGTAATTTTGGCACTAACCCTTAACGGACGTCGTAGGTCCAAGGGACCACATCGATAACCCCCTCTGCCGCTTCCGTCCTATTTACAACTGATCTCTGAGCATCTCAGTACCTTCCTACATTTTGGCATTGACCCTTAACGGACGTCGTGGGTCCACGGGACCACATCGATAACCCCGTCTGCCTCTCCCGTCTTATTCACAACTGATATCTGAGCATCTCAGTACCTTCCTACATTTTGACTAAGATCGCCCAGGAGAAGACATAAGTTCTAATTCTATTTACGAGAGTCATATGACACGATGTCACTCACGTTATTTTTGTTTATTTAAATGTTACTTATTTTTCCAGTTTGTCAAGATGGCGAGTCGAAACCCCAAACTATGTACTTAAAATATCATATTTATCTCAAAGATAAGATAGACACTATCGAGCTTTGGTGATTATAGGAGGCACTGTAAAACGAAAAATAAATTGTTATTCAATCCTAGATCGTGTGAGATGCGTGGCATTTAGTGCAAAAATACATATAACTTTACCTACTGTAATTATTTTCATATTCAAAATTATTGTTGTTTTGTGTACAAGAGTTTTAAAAGTTTGTTATTTATTATATGCAAGCATCATTGTTAGTAACAAAGTCATATTTTTGTTACTGTTTAAGGATATGATTTCATGGAAGGAATTTTGCAGTTTTTTTTTTAAATATTTACTAACGGCCTATATCATCTTAGGGGATGCTGTTGGGAGGGTAGTTTTAAGAAAGGGAAGGAGAGGAAGGTCTCGAAAGGAAAAATGTATAAGGGGTGGGTAGGAATCTAGAAATCAGTGTGTCCAGGAGTGACGGACGTATGATCTATCCCTCGCGCTGCGATGCAAGGCGATGAATCAAGAGAGACTAGTTGGAGAGGTCAAAGAGTTTCCCTAAGTCAGCCTCTCCCTATCCAGCACGCCACGCAGCTGGTGGACTCTACACTAATTCACATCAGAATTTCATCTTAAGATCCTTAGAATCTTAAGATAAAATTTTATTTTGTCATTTTTCTGGCAGAAAACATTTGATTTGTCTGGCATGTTAACATTTTCTTCCAAAACAGGCACATTTTAATACCGTATGAATCAAGAATTATAAATTGTGTCCAATATTATTTTTGAATTTCAAAGTATCTGTATATTTTACCAGGCTATTCATTTTATTCAATAATTAGAAAATATTTACTTTCCATCAAATTGAGGCATCTTATAAATATCGTTTACGACTTTTACGGGAATTTAACATGTCGGCGATGAGATAGCGACATGAAAGCGTCTCCCATAAAAATGAAAGGCTATGGCAAAGGAAAAGCGGGATAATCACTAAATAATTGCGACAGCGTACTTACTTACTTGAATATTCATTACTGAGTTAATTTATGCCAAATAAGTTGTTAGCTGGATAATGTTTATATTCCAGCTGTGTAGTTCGTAGTTGGTCACTTACAAAATAAATATACCAAATCCGCCCCGTCTGTCCCTCTGCGTCTATCTATGTACCTATCATCATTTATGCTAAATTTTTAATTTTTGTAAGAGTGAAATCATGCCGATTTTATAAACGACATCACGTATGTTAATGACAGGTACCTAGTACAAAGTAAGCCCATGAGGTGATTTTTCATAGGAAAGGCTCTGTATGAATTATCCAATTATTATTATTATCATCAATCCCTCAGGCTAATTTGTTCGCTTTTGGGAACAACTCATATGGTCTAATAGAAATCTTCCTTACTGTTATGAGAAATATGTTGTAATCGGTGTTAGAAAGAGAAAACACCACGCTTGATATTCAAATCTAGAAGTTAACCATAGAATAATTAAAATTTTCACATTTATAAAACCAAAGGTTCTGACCGCAGTTTTTAAACTTTTTAATATTTTTTTACTAATCATTTTTTCACGATACTCTTGGAGGCCACTGGGACTATTTGGAAGATGGTCCGAGATTCCATCAAATATACCAATTATCAGATGCATGATCCAGGTGGTTCGTGGGTATTTTATGATAGCCACTAATAGTTACGCCAATCAAGGGGGCAACTGTTTGGTGATTGACCCTTAAGAGAACTTTTTTTAAATTACCTTCTCTCTGCACGAGTGTCCTGTATTCTGTTTGCAGAATACCGCCCATTGTATTCAGGTTTAGGAGTGTAAAATAAATAAGCCACCAAAATGACATTTTACAGAAAGTATAGATTTATTTATTAACCCACACTAAAAACAGGTGAACAAAAGAAATACGTCTGTACCGCCTAAATGCTAACTAAGACTAATAGCAAAGAGGAGTCGTTAGTTATATATAATAATATATTAATATTATATAAGATAAGTAATATTGTGTCACAGAGTACAGGAAGCAGGAAACAGGGTGTAAGAATGTGGATCGGTGTGATTACGTATAGACCAGGATACAGATATAGTAGGCACATTAAGGTTTCACAAACAAAGTTATTGTATAATCTAAAAATATTAAAGTAAACAGAGTGATTAATCAAAAGAAATAATGATCAACATTTTTTTACTATAAACTCATAGATTGGTTTTTGTTGCTACATATTGTAGTGATTACAAGTGGGTATCGTTTTATAACAATACGATCAAAAAATTATATGACAATGATATTAGTGATATATTTGTCTAGTAAAATGCGTATTTTTTGGTATATTATTTTGTTGTCAGTAATTTTAGTTAAAAAAAACGTTAAGTGAGCCATTTTATTTTTTTTTATGTTTGCATTAAAAATTTTAATCTTTCAAAAAGTATCTGTTTGTGTCCATAATAATATTTGAAAGAGTATTTTAACGCCTTTCCAAAACTTTTTTTGTGATGCAAAAGAAAAAATCTGAAATTTTCCATTTATTTTGATGTTATTGCAAAGCAAAAATACTCCAACCTCTGATAGAATATGGCAGAGGCTTGAGCGGTAAAGTATAATTTTTTATTCTACTCCTACTGCTAACTCAACATTATACCCATTAGAGAAAAACATCTCAACTCAAACCGAATGATTTACTATGCCACCAATCGCAGGTGTCAGTAGAAAAAATTCTTTTATTTCGATCCAACGGCCTAAAACCCGGCTAATGCATCGGAATGCTCGGATCAAACATGCCGCGTGTTGCAAACCTCATATTTAAACGAAATGTTTCTTAGTGAGAATTTTATCTTTCAATTAAAAACTACATAATCAAATATCTAGGAGTAATTATTGATAAAACTCTGAAATGGAATGATCAAATATATCAAGTAGTAAAAAGAATAAGATAATTAATCTATATATTTTTTAGAACTACAAATTTTTTAACGATAAAAAATCTATATTTAATATACTGTGCCTTAGTTCCATCAACTTTTATAGTATGCTATCATTAGTTGGGTATCAGCATATAAAACCAACCTTCATCCAATCAGAGTCGTATACAGAGAAGAATAATAAAAATCTTATTTTAAAAAACCGGCGACTACCCAACAGATCGCTTATTTGAAGAATTTCATGTATCTTCATTTTAAGATCCGTAGATTGAAAATTCTATTATTAAATCCATAAAAAAAGACAAGTACCTTAAGTTAGTTAGTTATACTGAAAACCGTACTTGACTTAAATATATTTTTTCATGGCCAAAATTAAATACTTCATTTGCACAAACTTATTATACCTACCAAGAATTTTTTTTTTCAATTGATTACCGGAAGAAATTTGAAGTATTAATCACAAAATTCAAACAGAGATATCAATTTATTTTTTTAAAACAATTTTATAAAATAAATAAAGTACGAAGACAAAGTTTATTTCTCGAAAAACGACTTGAACATTTCAGTGATTGCGCGGTTGCTCAATATTTTTGTTAAAATTCGTATTTAATCATATTGAAAGTCATTCATAAAATAAATAAAAACTTTTGTTTTATTTTCTAAAATTAATTCAAATTGAGTATAATATCAGCATCTCCATTTTAATTCAGTGCGCGTTTATAATTGATTTTTTGCAAAATACGTGAAATGGCTTCTGCTCGATATTTCCCAAATATGGTCCTGCTGACTTCGGGAAGTTGGAACTCTTATGCGGTAACTGTAATAATAACAATTAAAACATTTATTTTTAATAGATTATTAAAAATTATACATTCCTACATCTTGATTGCCTTTGAAACATTGACAAAATGGTTTACATTCTGGACCTGGAATGCATCTGGTTTTATGGCAGTGCCTCTAAAATTAAACATGAATTCACATTACATTAAACAGTTAACATTTAACATTGAAATTAAAAACATTATCACAAATATATAAGTATCCATTTTCATGTCCATCATTTATAAATAAATTATTTCAATGTTGTCAGCAACCATTCGCTGTAGAGCTTCTTAAAGCACCTCAGCAAAGTCGATATTCGAATAGACAATGGAATCTCATTCCAATGATTTAATGAGGAATAACTACCCTCAAATACAGCACTTTTATATCTTGGAGAACTAATAAATTTTCTCTTTTGTGTGTTCTGTATGTATGAGTCACGGGACCAGGAACCTTCGAATTCATCAAACTGAACATTTGACACATTTGATGTAACTTGCATCTGTTTGACGTATTTAGTATCTGATGCCGATAGAATTTGGACTGGATATGCTCGCGTCTCGGGACATTATAGAAATATCGGACATGTGCATGTTGGACATGATGCACCACACAAAATACATTAAAAACCAACGTATTAATACGTCGGCAATGCAGTATCACTTCTACATACATAAACACACGCTTATTCACAATCTACACATTTACCCTGATGATGGGGTAGACGTGTAGATTGATGAACAGTATTTAATGTTTTTAAAAACTTTTATTTAGATTTGGATAAATGCAATTTTTTTCGCACGTCTAGTAGGAAAGAAGACATTTCACAATAAAAATTGTAACGCTGTTAGAAACTTAGTAACTGGTTACCCAAATTTAATCACGATCGTGTCTTCTTTGACGAATATTTATTATTTGTTCATATAAAGCAAATACTTTGTGATGTGACATTATTATTTAAAATATATCAAAAACTTTTTGTCCTTATTTATTATTCTTAATGCCGACTGGGTTTAGCTACAACCGTAGTTTTTTCTTCATAGGCAGTACAATCAAATAAAATTTAAAATATACAAGTTATAAGTAACATTAAGCTTTCACATGAGGTTACAAACAATTACGTGAAAGATTGGGAAAAGAATGCTCTTTGTCAATGGGGAATAACCTAATTTTCGGGCATTTATTTAGGTTTATTTTGTAGTTGATGACTTTGCTATTAATGTTTTTGGATTTCTGTAACTATAATACCTCTTAGTTATCCAGTCTGATCCCTACTCTGCTTTTATGTAGCAAACTGACTAAATATTTATTTTACTTACTTACATCTTTCACTCTATAGCTATTAAAGAAATAATAATATTAATTTTTAATAATATAGAATAATATTAATTCCTCGCTTATGTTATTAAATTTAAACGGTAAACTTGAGATAATTATTCTCCATATATTTAAACAACTGGCCAAAACACATTGATTTTTCAGATTCATTAAGAAAAAATCTAAGGACGGATTGTTTAACAGAATTTGATCAATTCGTCAAATTTCAAAGTTGACTTTCGAGTTATGTGAAGGTTCTATTCAAGTTATGTCGTGATTTCAGTTTTGTGAAGCACCTGACCAATAATGATTTTATAATAGAACTTAAATAGAACCTTCACAGAAATTTGATGAATTAACCAAATTCCGTGAAACAACCCATCCTTAGAATTTGACGTGGTAAGAAAATTCAATTTTGGTTTTTATCTAAGCGCTTTACAAAAAAACATGTTTCCAATTATTGTATTTCGTGTTGTACCTCGTCTATTTCAGAGTTCTCGATCTTTTCTTACTCCTGAAATAATGTTTTATTATTTTTCTAAACTTCAAATAATATGCTATTATTAGTTATCCTTGGTTCTTTATGGAAACGTTTTTACTTTTCCCAAAATTGTGAAAGTAATATCTACCCAAGGGTCGTCTAAGTTTGTGTCTGCAGGCGTACTTTTTATCACACACTGATGTGAGAAATACATATCATTGTCATACAATGTTTCATTCTAAGAAACTATTTCATTCCCAAGAAGCAAAAGTTATTTCCAACTTCTTTCAACTAACTATTCAAAGGATGATTCGTTTGTTTTTAATACTGTCACCGAGAAAATTCGCTCCTTTAAATAATTGAATTATGCAAACGTTATTATATGTATTCCCCGGTAAAGAAGAGTTTCCCCATTCATTAAAACTTAAAGTTTGCAACAACATCCATTAAAGTTCTTCGCCTTTAATACGCCGGTCACTGGTGAGAGATGAAAATGCAATCAAGATATTAAGGCCGGGAAGAAACGATGCTTTAATTGAATTATTACTTCTCCCCCCTTTGTTCGGGTGGGGGTATTTAGTTTCGAGGTAAATTAATGCGAGATTCCTCTACGACAGGATATTAACAGGCTACACTATATAGTAGCCAACTATTTGCCTGTTTCAATTAGACGCATTGAACCATCAAATAACCCCTTCCGTCTCCCGCGTATATGCCACCCCTTACCATTAGTTCCTACCCCGTCTCCCTGGGAAATATGAAGTCATTAGGGAAACTCCGTTCATTAGTCCTTCACCCTTACTGCGCATACAAAGAAAGAATGCCTTGGAGCTACCAACTGCTGTACTCCCATTGAGGATTTTTCAATAGAGAAATGTCTGAATGTTTCTGTTTACACGTGATAGAATTCAACTTAGAATGATTAATATATCGAGTAAACTACTCGAATAGTCAAATGTATTTTATTTTTATGACACTTGACGCTCTACCTACCAAGAAACAATGAAGAAATTTTGTTAATATAGTATTTTTTATACACAGTATTTTTGTATACCCGTGAGTAAATATACCATGCCTCTTATGTTCTTGAATAATTTAGGCTGTTCATGTTTTATTAATTTGAATTATTTCCTTATTAATCGATAACACAATGAAAAAAATATTACATTATGTGTAAAATTTAGACAAGCCATTAATAATATTTTTTGATGTGAAACATGTTTTGGCGCACCTACGGGGGTAAAACCGTCTCTTTCGTAGCAAGACGTGAAGACGCTCTTGCACAGAAATACGCATTATTCGGCCACGTTATTTGTCGGCTCTTTTCGCCCGGCAACCAAAACTCTGTGCGGTAGATTTGCTTATTTTCTCACAAAAGTTGACAATGGATCTGTTCTACATTATGACGAATTTTTAATAGTCAATAAATGCACGATAAAATAACAGGCCTTATTAATAAAACATCAATTTAAGAATGTTTAATCGATTTGCCTTTATAATACAAAGAATTTTCGGATTCTCATGAACACCTGTTCCGAAATTATGATAATATTACTAAAAGTTTATCAGGAAACCTGTTAATTCATTTTCAGGCCTGCAATCCCGTTTTTAGCAAGAATTACCAATAATTCTAAGAGATTTTTAGTAAATTAGCAATATTTTTTTCCGTGCACGGATACATTTTATATAAAAATTTTGGTTTTGAATTTATTTCTGAAACATTTAAAAATTGATTTTAAACATTCTTATTTTTCTGACATCTTTTCTGATGCCTTTGTATATAAATTCGATAAACAGAAAACCAATAAGTTTTATGACGCCAGAGCTTACCGATATTCTATATACAATTTCACAGATCATATTTTTACTAAAAATTATCTTATGTCCTGAAATATGAACTATTACTCTTTGAATCCATGTGGCAGATACAACAAGAGTAATAATAAATTTGGTTTATTGAAATAAAGAAATTACTAGAAAGCTTTTTGTTTTTGACATGGCAAAACACGACGTATCAAAATAATTTATTATGAAAACGCCACATTATAAATTGGCACTTTATCTGAAAATGTTTTTATAGTGCTCTCAAAAATAATTCTCTGTGAAGAGCCTTGCGTTACAATGCTTTTTTATCTAAATATTCGCACATATGCAAAACAAGAGGAAAGGCATATCCTTTGTAATGTGTTGATAAATTAGGTTCTTTGTATTATTTTTCGGGCCATGAATTGACAGATGTATTCCATTCAGTTTTCCGACACGGTAATCAATTCAATGCTTTAGCAAACTGAGATGATGATTGATGCCTTGTTTTTAATGTTCTGCTACATTATGTTGGCATTGAGTCGAAAACTATCCAAAAGAATTTATGCTCCTAGTTTCTATGTTGTTCTATTGAAAATATTTCAGCTATTAAAAGTTGAATATATTCATTATTTTTTTTGATTCAGATCTCGGAAGAGATTGATTCATTATGATACATTAATTATTTAGAAAAATCGTTATATTGATAGTCACTGTGATCACAATAAATCATTTCGTTTCGTCGTGATAGCATCTTCACAAAAAAATATCATCAAGTCATCCTTAAGTTTGCTGTGCGGAAAGTTTTATTCAAAGGAACGGGTGAATGAGGGTAAAGAGACACTTAAAAACATCGAAATTATTCCGTAACTGTGCTTTTGAAAAATAAAACGAAACGTAAAAACGACACGTGTTCTCTTTATTATATATTCGTAAGAATCTTAATCTCAATTATTAATAAGTAAATCTGTAGGTTTGATGGAATTGGATGAAAACGGGTTTGGGAACCGCCGCCATGGGAACCATTTATTGGATAACAAACAACTCTGCCATAGGTCACTCTAATTGGATCGCTACGTTTGGTGATTTAGCAGGGGTGCCCGGGTGCATCGGGTGAAGTGTGGTCATGATGCGCCTGCCAACCACCTGCGTGGCGTGCCAGATTAGGATGGGCTAGTTTGGGGAGACCCTTTGACCTCTACAACTATTCCCTCGACCCATCGCCTTGCACCTCAACAAGAGGGATAAATCATTCAGACACACTGAACCCTAGATTCCTACCTACCTAAAATAGGTACCTACCTACAGATTTTTCTGTTCGTAGTTAATAGGTAAATGCAACTATTTTTAGTTCTAAAAGTCATAAAGGTAAATTATACGGTTTATCGTTTTTATCTGTCTAAGCGCTCTCGAAAAACATTCAGTTCTTGATATTCACATTATTGTAAATATTATTAGAGCTTTTTTTATTTAAGGATACAAAACATAGCAGATAGGTAAGGTTTTATTCTCATTGAAGTGGACCAAGTATCCGAAAGAGAATGAAGAAAAACATTCACACATTGGATGAGGCCGGTTAATACAAAAAAGCTTCGCAATTTTATTCGTATCGGGATTGGGTTCGGGGTATAACATATGGGTCCTCGTTATTTCTTGGAGGCTGTGGAGTTACGGGTACGGGTACTTTACTGGAGGCGTATTAGTTCGACTCACTGGGCTCATCACTGCAATATACAGGAAAGCTGCTACAAGCAACATAAACTTCGGTTTTAGCTCTTAACCTACAGGCTATATGCTATACGCTATACGCCCGCACGTCTCTAAAAGCTGCTATGTAATAATATAATTCATGTGAGTGGGAAGGAATACGTAAAGATGCAGGGTGTTTTAGGTATTTATTACTAACCATGAAGAAAAATACGATTTTAACACATCGATGTGTGAAGTTCTGCCACCACATCTGATTAGTAAGATTGGTGTTCATCTTCTCACTCCTCTCAGCGATTTTTTAATTTCTTGGTAGAGCAATCCCGATGAGTTACAAAAATCGTTGTAGGACCAGAGGAACTTAAAATACATAGACCGGAGTTAATAGGTACAATTTTACATTGGTATTTTGATATCAAAATTATAAATTTCACATACGGAACAGTACAAACATAGAAAAATAACATAATTATAAGTTTCACTTACAAAATAGTTCACACATAGAAAAGGGGAGGTTAAGTAGAAAAAACAAGATGAACAAAAAAGGAAACAGACAAAAACAAACAGACAGACAGAAGAGGATAAATACAGAGCCAATGAAGGAATTTTGAAGAAGTTACTTACTTTGAATTTTTGGATTCTGCTGGCTGTTTTTATACATATCTGGAAGAGAGTTATAGAGTGTGTAGGCAATATAGTTAAGTGATTTTATTCCGTATTTCGTAGTGTGGGTTAGAGGAATGCGGATTTTATTGTTATTACGAGTATTGTGGCTGTACATGTCTTGATTGAAAAAAAGCTTGATGTTAGTGTGGGTTGATTGTCGGGTAATTTGTAGGATTGTCGTTGTGATTTCACGTTTGAAAGGACTGTAATTGGAAGGATACCGGAAATTGAATAGATATCCTTCATTTCTTTATGTGTGTACTACACCAATAGCTAATATTTGCTCTGATCAGTCGGATTCTTATTAGCATAAAGCAAAAATTTAAAAAAGTAAAACATACTAGATCTTTGATTTCATCTTGATTATTTTTTCGAGTCGTAAGTAAATAAGGAAAATGAAACCCACCTTTGAAATTATATACAATACAGACGGGTAGATATTATCAGCGTCGCCAAGAACACCATTCAGAAATGAAATATTGCTTGACATTAGTGACCAGATTCGAATAGCTGGTTACTTCCCAACCTTCATCTTTTTCATATCTTTCTCCTCCTCACTTCCTTAAACAGCAAAATGGATATATCATATTAGGTATAGCTCTGAGCAGTTGAGTGTATTGTGCGCGGCAATGACATAAAAAGTCGGTATCTATTATTACTCATGATATTATTCACAGAATTTTCTCAATTAGGCAGGCAATTGAAACATTAGAAACACACACAGTATTTATTAGAATTACGAGAAAATCCTGTGTAATGTTATAATCATATAAAAAATATAAATTATAAGTTAAACATATTTTTTAAATCTTACATTATTGAGATTTACGGACGATTTTTTTAGGGTACTATGCCATGTTACGCTTCCTCCTAATTTAGCAAATGTTTCGGACAGCGTTACAGTGCCAGCATCAGGGCATATGTGTTTACAAGGTATGTTTATTATGAGTTGTCTTTTTATTGTAACTAAATAACTACGATGCCCGGTGCAACTAAGTACTCCACCCTGTACTATAAACACAACACGTGTATGTCAGTATGTTGTACATATTGTATATCTTATTTCTGTTGTGTTCGGAATTCTGTTCTTTGAACAAAGTTAGCTCGCAAACTACAAATCAGCTCGGCGTCCAATGAAAGAAGGGTAGGTACGTATCGTACTACCATAATATACGTACAAACGTACCATACGAATACACACTACCATAGGAACTTACCACCATAATAGCCCATAGTACTATAGGAAATCCATTGTAACTTTACACTGCTTTTGATGGAAAACTTTGACTCGTTCGCTTCTCTAGCTCTCGGAACTGTTGTTTTATTATTTCAAAGATTTCAGCAATAACAAAACCGATAAGTGCTCAATAATTATTTTTCGGAAGTTTCTGCTGGCTTCTGCAGAATTTTAATCAATCAGTCCTGATTTAGGATATTGATTATGTACATAAATTCATTTGAAAACTGTTATAATTTATGTGGGAGTGATCGACAAAGTAATGTACTCCTGGGTTGTGTTATTATCTCTCAGGATTATAAAACGTAAATGGAACATAAATATTTAATAATCCTCAATTTTACTTCATGTATCATATTTTTTTTTTATTTATTGTTTTTGTGTTTAATTCGTAGAACTCCATTTAATTTTTTTATAAATTTAATTTAGATTAAATTTGATAATATTATTATTAAGTTCTGCAAGTGTTTTAGTTTTTTATTATTGTGACAGCTGTTTCGGCTTACAATGTATCATGGTTACAATGTATCATGGCTTACAATGTATCATGGTTCATGTATCATGGTTGAAATTGTTTATTTTTTTCTTAGTGACACAAACATGGCGTTTGTGGAACATGTTGTTAATACAAAAAGAGTAGATAATGCGTAAATATCTCTAAATATATGGCGAAACTGCGATTCCACTGCAATAGCTGGTTTTAGGTGCTGCTGGAGTAAGCCCTACGAAACACACCCGAAGGACCAGTCCCAAAGTGTTATAGGGGCAATTAATGTTTAATGCATCCGCTAAACTTGATAGACAGTGAACCGGGGTTTCTGGAACAACAAAACAAGCACAGATTGGAGTATAGGATAAAAGGAACTCACCCATCGCATTTTGGGCCAGAGTCTGCCACATTCTGGATGAACTCGAAATATTATTTATTAAAATATAGTAATATGAGAAAATAAATTCTTTGCCTAAGACTCGGGTGTTGATGAATTTATTTTTATTTGTAACTATTATAATTCCTTACCTGCAAGGAATCTTTAAAAATATATAAAATATTTATCATACGGGTGTCCAAACAGATTAATTCCTAACTCGTTCTGCTTGTCCTGCTCAACAGTGATGGTTTTATGTAAAGTGTGTGAAAATCAGCGACTATTGGACTTTCCGTTCTAAGAAATAGTTAACAAACCTAGAAATCTGTTAAATGCACGGGTGCGTAGCGACAATGTTTTTTAGTTTTATCAATTTTTTATTTTTTTTATTATAAGCATCCGATAAACTGCCAAAGGAGTTTGTCAGCAGGTCAATTTAACAACATTGATTAAAACACTAAAGCACGAGAAAACTGATATAGAAGAATAACATTACTAGTGAATACAACACAAAGTCATAAAATAACACATGTGAACACAATTTTATAAGTAGAAAAAATAATAGGGTTTTGCTAGAATCGATAGATTTTGTTCTGTGATTATTATTTTTCAATTGTCTTAAAAAATGCACGCTTACAATTAATGAATTCCCAGTGAGACAGGCCTGCCAATGCAACTATTGACTATACTAACGGTGTTAAAGTATTACAAGTTTTTGTTTTGAAAAAATGTAGGGAACTATGCACTACCAAATAAACTCTTTGCATTAGCAATACTATTCAAGTGAAAGTGGGTATCTAAAATAATTGCCCGATAATTTCCAAATGCAGGTAGGTACATTTTAGGCTAATTAAAGAAAAAACAAATAAACAATTATGTTCCATTGCGCTCTTGGCCTCTGACATCTCTGACAACATTTAGGCATCTTATGCTTCATCTTCAATTAATTTTAAATTCGTTTTATCCTCAGAAATGAATATTTTTCTAGCTTCACATAATTGAATACGAAAACAATAAATCGTTGGTTTTACCAGTCTAAATCGCACGCTATACACCAGATATGTTTAATGTAATTTTCGGTTTGTATTGTTTATATTTCCCAACTGCTAGTGGCGTGTAGTAACATTTATTACGAAAAATATTGCGATTATTCAAGAACAAGAAGTTTTTTTGATAAATATATATCAATTTTTTTCTTATATGCCTTCTAAAAAAAGCTCACAAGCACAAAAAGGCTACAAAGCACCCTAAAAAAAATCTTCATATTGATGGGAATTTGGCCCCCTCTACAAATGATTGTTTTCCACTCACTCCAGTCCCGTGCTATTCGCCTCCAGTCCTTGGGCTGTCCCGTCCTACTCCAATCTTATACCACGCAATCGGTCCACCTTTCCACTGTCTGCCTCTTAGTTGCTCCACTCAAGATTGTAATTTTTTACATCAGTATCCATCGTAATTAATAAATTTTAATTATTCATCATTTATGTTCGACGTTGACTGGACTGAAAAATTAATTAACTTAACAATAACCTAATTTGCCGACTGACAAAGGAAATCTCACAAGAGAACAGGACTGCTCTAGCTAAGAACTTCGATAATAATTAGACAGTGGTGGGGGGATCGATTTTTAAGACTCTCATTAAAAGACCGACCCCAAGCGGCACGTTTCGCTTCAAAGTACCTACGAACATCCGCGCGAAGCGACCGGCGACAATTAATTATTGGGATTCCTAATTCGAACAGACGACCATTGCAGGAAACTTTTTTAAAAGAACGAAGCGAATGCTTTTTTGGGTGGTAATTCAGAAAGCTCTGTTAAATTTCTGCAATTTTAGTTTTTTGTTTGAAGCCGCCTTACAGATGAAAGCGCGCTTGAGATCTGACCCAAAACTACTTTGAAGGGAATTTATTAATATTTTTTTAAATTCTTTATGAAACTGCCTTCAATGCAGAGGCTCTCGCTGAAAAAGGACATAATAAAAAAACTAAGAATTTTAACTGAAAAAGTTTGTTCTAGTTTTGGAAGAGTTTTCTTTTTCCGTTTGGAATTATTGATAAAAACCGGAATAGGTTCATCAGTTCGAATAATATCAATTATAAAAAAATATAAGAACAACGTGTATTTTTTCCAATGAAATAAAAAATTTAGACTTGTAGATACAAGTATGTTGTGCGATGACTACGAACGAGTCTTAGGACGAGATGTTTCACGATATTTCAAAAATTCATCAAATTTAATATGCAAGTTCTGTTATATTTCTGTTACAACCCAAGTACTGTGAAGCAACCGTCCATCGATTAAATAATAACAGAACTTTAATAGAACTTTCGCAGAACTAGGATTTTACGAATTATTGAAATTCCGTTGAACAACCCGCCCTTAACTACCTAAAACTCTATGATATACTCTCACAAAATTTTTAAACGATTATTAATGCTAATCTTTAATAAATATAAATATTTTGGAGATCTGAACTATTCAGAACAGATCAAAGTAATTTCAGGGAATGCCCACACTGTGATGCATGATTCTAAATTTTTAATTTAAAAAGTAGTTAAAAGGGAATCTAATGCAAAATAAATAAAATTTAGTATATTTGAGTACTTATATTATAATGGCACGATATGAACAGATCAGGTGGCTTCAAATCTGAACAGTACAACTAACCATCAACATAAGCTGCTCTAATTTACCCATGCTAAAATGGTTCTATGCTAACTCAACACAGAGACTATTCAACACACTTTTAAAATGTGATATAAAGTCATTAAAAACGATGAAAAGAATTTTTTTTTACCGAACCTAACCTAACCTAACCTACTTAACCCAATTAATAAAGTTTTTGTTTCATCACTTTCCATGACTTTATATAACTTTTTAAAGATGTGATGAATTATCATTTTGATGATTTATCCGGTCACCGCTAAAATATAGACTACGAAAACAAAGAACATCGTTTTTTTTAAATTTAAATTACTTCAGAAAAGCCAATATTTCTTAGCTGCGTAATAAAATCAATAACAGAAAACGTGAAACTAGTCAAATAATTTAAAGATTTCTTAATTAAGTGTTTTTATTGATGACCACAAAAAAGTATATAAAGTAGCATAATCATTTTTAAATAGGTATACATGAAGATTCTTTTGAGCGCGATGATTTTGTAACCAAGTCAAAATAAGAATCTGTCTTTACGGAGCTTTCGGAAAGTCTGAATTTGTTGGGCTTCGTTAGAACCGCGCTCACGTACGAAATGGAATATTGAAGTAATGTATGATTGAAAAGAAAATCAATTATTTAGCTTGGAATACAAATTAGGTGGGGTAGATTTCCTGGCGGGATCACATATAAGGGACAAGATTTTGTAAATAAATATTCGTGTAATAACCATCGTGAAATTTGTTGATTAATTAACATGTTTCTTTAGTTAGTGTTTATTTCATCGGTACTTCCTTTTGAAAACATCGAAGAAACTTTTTAGCAATGTGTTGAAAAGCAGCAATAATATTTTACTGTTCCATTGCAGTGAAATTTTTTAATCAAATATGACACGAATTTTTCTTTAAAAATATAATTGATAAGACTGCCTCCATTGTCGAGGGGTAGGTCGCGGGTCACGGTACAAATCCCGGCGTGCGCAAGTAAAATTTTTATATGATTGTATTTTATAATTTCACAAATTTATCATTTTAAATAATACAAGGTATATTTTCAGCACGTTCCGAGTGGAATATACTCTCAGTATCACGCTGGTAATCGCCCTGATCGCCCCTAATACAATCAGAATTAAAACGTTACTTGAAATGGCTTTAGCCGTGATGATCAAATCTTAACCCAGGTATATCACCACCATTTTTTTCCATATTTCCTCCTCCTCCTCATTACCTTCAGCCTCAAAACATACTCCAATTGAGGATTCCATAGTTTTAATGGCTCCAGGCGGTTGGGATCTGTAGGGACTCTTGTTCCGTATTCACAATAAAAACAAAAATAAAAATAAATCGCCGTCTTAAGAATTGTTTAGACTTATATTTATTATTTTATTTTATGTGTGTAAGTAGCTTCACCTCAGTTTGATAATGCCTTCGGAAGGCAAAACAACCAATTTTCGTAATCATAATTAGACTGCAAAACTTGTTTAGAATTAAACCGTTTTTTAAATTAAGTAAAAATTAAAATTCAAATAGAAATCTACAAAAATCGATAACAATGGATTCTTATCCATATCAACCCATATAATAGGTCTAAATTGGGTTAAGCGTAACATGCACAGCAAACAAATCAATTGTTTTATTTGCCTACTTGGTAACGGTTTAAAAACATCGCATCGTTTCATCCACATTTACCAGCCAGGTTTTTTATTAACGCGCTCATACCATATTGATTTCTAAAAAATGATGTTATCCACGTTTGAATTGTAAAGGAGGCATCACGGACAGGCGTCAAAGCCTGCGACGGGTGACTGGCTGGGAGGGGGAGGGGAGGAGATAACAGATAACTGGGGATGGGGTGGTACAGAGCTGCAGGGGGCGGCTTCAGGGTTCAGTGAAGCAGTACGACCCCCTTCCGCCGAGTCTCCTAATTCGATCAATCCACATTATTTGTTCCCCTCCGAGTGACAACATTGTTTTTATTCCAAACTGTTTATTCCCCATCTCCTAATTGCTACGGTTCGTTTGATTTGGGTCCAGAAGCGTCAGACATTTCTTAAAGGACAGGACTTCTCTATTTATTTTCAAAGACGGAATAGATATTCTGGAAATAATGAAGATGGCAATATTTAGGGGGAGGTTTATACAATAAAACAAGTTTTCGCCCACTTGTTACTTATTTGCTCGGAAACAACTGAAGCTTTTACGGTAAAGAATTGTAGACAAGTTTGTGCGATAAAACGATTTAATATCAACTTCCGTCTTTAACTGCAGTTTTCTGAAGAGTACAGAATAACATTTTCATTGTAAAGAATGATACACTATACCAAAGAATATTAAAACCTTTATTTTATTTTAAATTAAAACACTAACTTTATTTACATAAATGCGGTATTAACAATGATATTGTTTATTTTAAATTACGACACATTACAAAGTATCTGCTACATTACGAAAAAAGACAATATGATAACCATTTCAGACCGTGTGTGTATTCGTATATATTTGAAAATATTTTCATCGCTATCGCAAATAAAAATTGGCAGTTTTCGTTCACCAATTGCTGATGTAACTGGCTTTTCGAACTGTTTTTTATTCGACTTTATAATTTATTTATTTTTTAACGCCCTTTTTCTTACAAGTTCAGGCAGTAAACATTAATATATTTAAAAAGGTGATTTTTTGTATAATCTCGACCGATTTTCTTCACACAACTTTTTGTGATTATAGTTTTAAATGTATTTTTTCAATGTTTAATCTTTATGAATTATTTAAACTAATAAAGTTATATTTTTGGTACACAGTGTACGATTTATCATTGTATGTGAAACACGCCATTTGAGATCTAATATTCTTTCAAATGAAAGTAGCAATAGTTTCTAAACAATTGAAATAAAACATTATTCAAATAATCTTCCAATTGTGGTCAAGCATCAAATATGGTCTATCACTATCAGTTTTAATGCAGGTCTGAAAGGGTTAATATTTCTTATATTTGTTTGTACATTTTGTTTTTTTAAAACAGTGCAGGTACCTATGTACTTTAATTTTATATAACTAACCATCACGCCGTTTCTCCGCAGGGGAAGGCAGAGAGGACGGACCGCCAAACAGCTCGGTCTTGGCATACACTTATTGCCTTATTCACATTCATACATCGTCTCATACATACTCTTCTATTATTCTGACTCTTGACATGGCCCGACTCGAGTATCTGATTCATTTGATCGTGCTATGTCTTCCTTGGGCGACCCTGACTTCTACTAACATTCAAATTTGCATTGTATATTCTCCCTACACTCCTTTCTTTGCTCATTCGCTCTACATGCCCAAACCATGAAAGCATCCCTTTCTTAATCTTAGTCATTACGCTTACGTCAGCCTTGCACTCTTTACGGATCTCCACATTCCTCACACGATCATACATGGTTTTACCACACATACGCCTCAGGGATATCATTTCAACAGCATTCAGTCTACTTTCATCTTTTCTATGCCAGTTCCATGCCTCACTTCCGTACATCAGGGTATGTACCAGCACTCCATTATAGACTGCTAGCTTCGCTTCTTTGGACAATTTTTTGATAGCGCCAACTGCGTTCAGTCCTCCATTAATGGAGTTACCTGCATTTACCCTTCTTTCAATATCTCTGTCAGCCTTCCCATATCTCGTAAACATATCCTAAATACATAAACTTATCCACTTGCTACAAGTATCATTCACAACTATATTGCACAGTTTTCGCACTCTCTCCTTTAAACACCATTACTTTAGACTTACTTACATTCATCATTAACTCATTCTTCATGCATACTTCGTTCATCCTAGACACGAGAGACTGTACATCATCCATACTATTTGCAATCAGCACCGCATCATCAGCATACATCAGGCAACATACTTTCGGATACCTTTCAGCAAACAACCTAATACATATTGTTTCTTGAAAATATATATAATCACTATTACATAATCAAGAACATGTAAAATACAGTTGTTTCATAGATATAAACATTAGATTAATTTGTTTTTTTGCAACACAGTTTTACAATCGTTCAAAATAGGTATCAAATTAACATACACAAAATTTTAATAAATCATGTTATCATAGTGTAAGTAGTTAATTCCGGTGAAACAGTGTTTAATTAGCTTTTCAAATAAATAATTTCGACATAGCACGATACATCCTTGAATAATGCATTTGCAGCTATACTTTTTAGTTTACCAAGTTCAAAACTAAAGTGCATTATTTCAACTTCAAGTCACTACGTGTTTTAATATAGTTTACGAACAAGTTATCCGAAAGTTCGTTACTAATAATTTTACAAGGCATTCAGGATGAAATTCGAAAACAATATTTATCTATCGAATTTAACAGGTAAGTTTAATCCCTTAAATGTTTACGACGGCAAACTTTAAGTTCGAGAGGTACGTCTAATGACGTCATTTTCATGCCAAATTGTTTTCAGTCAGGTATAGGGTACTCATCTGAAATTCTTGAAGTACATTTTAATAGTTTAGAATTGAACCAATTTGTGAAACTTTGCTTCAAACGTACGAAAAGGGCATCGAGGCGGCGATAAAATATTGGCAACGGTGCTTAATTTAATTAATTAATTAAGCTCGCTCTTTGAATCCGAAGTCTGCTAACTCTCGGCCTGCATCGGAACAGGGTATCCACCATAAATTAAAGCGGGCTACCTACCCTATTTTTGTGATAGCATTTTAATGCCAATATTCAACATTGAAAAATTCTACGCTCTCGTATTTCGGTTGGAAATATTAGATTTTGTATTTTATTACACTTGACAAAGTATTTTTCAGTTTTCATATTAAACCTCTATGTAAATGGTGTTTACTTGTGCTAACATATTTTTCAACTGTGGCAATTAGAAATATCTTTAAAATGAAAATACGAATATGAATAAATGCACTTTAAATGCAGTTTTTACGTATCCAGCAATTTTCGCGCCATTGTAAAAAATGTTATACCTAATGGTTGTATTTTAATGCGAATTGCGTGTATACTGTCAGATTCATTTATTGATAAATCACTGAAAGTGGGACGGTCACGTCATGCCACCTTCTGCGCTCCACGGTACTTATTTTTTTTCTCTTATCTCATATCTATTATTATATACCAAACCAATCGGGTTTTAAACATTATCTTATTTAATAAAGCCAAAGTCCAAAATTTCTATTTAAATCCATGATTTTAAGCAGAAACTTAAATACAGACCACATGATTATAAACCATATATATTATGCAACATTTTTTTTTTTTTAATTTCAAATGAGAAATTATACAATTTGTTCTAACAAATGTCACATTTTTTTTTCAAACTTTCACAATGAAAAATTGGGATCAAGGAAGACCAATCAAACACTAAGATTTAAAATTTGAAAAAAAGAATCTTAATGAACCATTAAAACGGCTACCATCTTGAATTAAATGTACAAACAAATTTACGGACAGATGAAATGCAAAACGGTCGATGAGTGTAGTGATCTATAGATTACACAAATTAATCGTGACTACTGACTGAGTCACTTTATAATGGGCTGGTTCCTCTTTGTATAGTACTTAGGACAGGTTGTTTCACAGAATTTTAACAATTCATCAAATTTCAATGTTTATTTTAAAGTTCTGTAAAGGTTCTACTCAAGTTTTAGTTATTATATCATTACTAGGAATTTTTTTCCATTAGCTGAAATAATAACAGAACTTGAATAGAAATTTGATGAATTGTTCAGATTCTGTGAATCAACCGTTCCTTAGGACGAGTTGTTTCGGAGAATTTGAACAATTCATCAAATTTCAACGTTCATATACGGGTTCTGTGAAAGTCCTATTCAAATTCTGTTATTATATCATTATAGGCTAGTTGTATGACAGAACTGAAATAAAAACAGAACTTAAAAATATCTTTCACAGAACTTGAAAATTAACTTTGAAATTTGAAGAATTGTTCAAGTTCTCCGAAACAACCCGTCCTTAGTGTATTCTTCTGATAGAGATCAATGGATGGTCTCGTATAGTAATGATGTGTAGTGTTACCATAGTAATCTTGGAGTATGTTATTTAGAAGGAAGGTACTGGTAAAACACATGAACCAAAATTAGACCTACCCATTGATTCGGCCTAATCGTGGTTTGCCTACAACTCGTTGAAATGATTTATAATTTAATAGAAATGATTTGTAAATAATAATAAAACTTTATCATATTACTATAAGTCGGCAACATGTTGTATTTATACCATTTTTTTGCTAAACACAGGACATGACAAATCTTTTTTTTGTATTGGTATTGTTTAAAATTGAATAATATAATTTGTTATCTAGGAATCACACCTCTTAAGTAGGTAAAAATTGCATTATAAATGCACACAAGATAATTAGTTAAAGAAATCATTCATAGATGTCGGTAGATCCAAGCTCTCAAAACAGATTATAAAAAGGCTTGAATCTCATTATACTTCCTCTTTCTTCGCTAACTCTTAAATAGTAAATACAAGCCCTCCTTAGTCTTCTTGGAAAGTTTGGGTCTCCGGAATATTCACAATGTAATTGGGGATAGAGCAATAAAACACCAAGAGTCCTTTAAAGTTTCTTCTGCGTTATCAATTCAAGTTCCTTCCCTTCAAAACTCAACAGGTATTTTTTCGGTAAATAAATGCGGCATCGAGAAATCGATGCTTTTCGTCTAAAACATTTTGCCACTCTTTGTTTTAACCAAAGTCCTGGAAAGTCTTGCAAACGAGTGGAAAATAGTTCAAAACGTGCCATCGTAAATAATAATAAAATTTAAATGAATTGCGCTTCGTGAAGAGCAATTTATTTGTAAATTCCACGTTAACTGCGCCTCCTATGGGTGTCTGTTCACCAATAATTAATAACAAAAATTCAAAAATACCTACTGTACCCACGTTGAGCCAGCGCATTGGCCCATACATTGGGCAAACTACAGGGCCTTGACAGGAACGTAGACCAATAAATAAATATAAATGTAAAATGCCGAACGGTTTTACTTTCGTCTCTTTGTTGGTTATATTACATTATTATATTACTGAGGATATTACGGTGTCAAAATGTGGAAAAAGTGGTCAAAACCTTTGAACTACATCTAATCGAAAGCTTTTGATAAAAATTGATCACAGTCTTCTTTTATCCAAACTACTAGCTCTAGGAATTTACTGGGATCTGTATCGATGGCTAGTCTCCCATCTTAACGGGCGCACTCAAGGAGTAACAATTAATGGCTTCATCTCTGAGATTGTAAATATACCTTCATATGTGCCCTAAGGATCTCATCTTGGACCATTGCTGTTTACAATTTTCATCATAAAAGGTTTTAACTATGCAAATATTAAATGAATCCTTCCTATTAATTCTATTATTATCTAGTATAAATTACAAGAACATCTGTAGAGACTCACTGACTACTCTTTCATCAATCATCTCAATATGAATACCCTTAAATGTTATATGATTACCTTCACTAGAAACAAAATTAAGTTTGATCATAACTACCATATAGCCAGCCAATTACTTAAAAAGGTTACACAAATTCGTGGCCTAGGTGTTCTGCTTGACAATAAACTTCCTTTTAAACACATGTTGATATGATTGTGAAGAAAGCCCTTAGAATGTTAGGATACTTATACCATGTTGGAAAAGAATTAAATAATATTCAAACACTCAAAACATTAAATTTTTCTTTATGTTCTCATCTTGAATTTGCTTCTCCCATATATAATCATCAATATAATATTTACATGAAGCAAATTGAAGCCATGCATAGATAATTTGATCATTAATTAAATTTTAAGATAAATATTGGTAATCATGACATAAACAGGTCGATGGACTAATATGGACTACAGCCATTAAACCAACATTAAACACTAGAATATACTCAGCAGATATAATATATCTCCATAAAATTATTAATGGCTTTATTGATTGTTCGCCCCTTTTGTCTGACATTAATTTTTGAGTCCAGACCTAGAGATCTAGAGATATATCAATTTTTCATCTTTATAAATGCTCTACTATTCCTACAAAACGCTTTTATAATCAAAGAATGTAAATTATTTAATAAGAATTTGAAAGATTTTGATATATTTTCGTGTAATTCAAGATCAAAAAAATATATCCTTCCTTAATTTACATTAAATAATTTATAATTTTTAACATACATACTGCAAGTTATCATGTTGTTGCTATGAATCCTGTTCAGTTGCATACAATTAATTTTATAAACATTTGTTCAGTTTAGTTGTAGGTATATTTCAGTAATTATTGCTGTTGTTAGTGTTGTGAGAATATATATTTTTTTGTATATATTGTGTTCTTATTTTATTATTTATCTAATATTTTCAATTTTGAATATTTGTAAGTATTTTAGCCCACGGGTACTGGACCCTTATTACTTATTACAATTCCACAATTTATCAGAATCCTCAAAATATTATAATCATTGAACGCTATAATTTTTATTTCACTTGAACAAGGGGTTCTTCGTGTTTCGAAGTACACGTATGTACATAAAAAAAACAGACAAATAACATATCGTGTTCCCTCGAACACGATTTTCAACTTTAGTAATAATTAGAAAAATCTTTGGAATGCAAACATTAACATTAATTAATGTATCTACAACACACATATGTGCGCACAATGGTAACGTGGTGAAAGGGTTAACGAGCTTGTTTCGCATTGGATTTATTAAACAACACTGTACTCATATATCACATTTTCGTATTTCATTTAAAATATACGGAAGAGGCTATTTTATTTATCCTCTGCGTTAATTAATGTACGGGCCTTAATTGGATTGACCTTATCATTTGCATCAATCAACTCGTATTTTAAATAGTAAATTGGATTGCTATATAACTCCAATAATAATAACAGGTGTCACTGTACGTAGGTACAGATTTTTATCTAAATAAATCATTAAATAGCCAATATTTGTACTGGTCTGTACAACTTGAAGATTAATTAAATTATTACCATTTTTACAACCGTTATGAAAATAAATTCGTGGTGTAAATTCACTGTGACAATTTTAATAAAACGTTTTTATTTTACTATATTCCACTTTTTTAATTGGTAGAATGGACCGGTTTCAACATGTTATCGTCATCTTTATACTGTGTACCAGTTTGTACATTTTGCTATTTAGATGTGCCAGCGAGAATGAGTCAGCCTCAAATTGAAGGCCATTATATTTAACAATTTGCAGCAGTTAATATAGGAAATAAATGTTGTTACCATCAAATTAGGATTTGTATTCTATTTAGGTATTAGCGGTGTTGACTCCAGTCACTCGGGAGGAAGGTTCAATTTTAATTCAAACCAATTTAATTTTTTTTTTTTTTTGGTAAACTAATATTTAGGACAAGATTTTTTTATGGATAGCACAAAGGGTAACAATTATTTTATAAGCAATAATTATTAGCCTGAAACACTCATCCACATTGAAAAATCTCCTGATAAAAGATACATGACGCCAACGGGACCTGAACCCGTGTCTTTTCGATTTCCGGTCGACAACTCTGACCAACAATTATTGCTTATAAAATAATTGTCAAACCAATTTTTAAAATATATTTTTAAGTTCACAGCAGTCACTGGGGAGGAAAATTCAATTCTCCGAGTCAAACAAAACATTTTTTTTTTAAATTGCCTACTAGAAAAATTGAAAATAGATTATAGTAAAACAAAATATAACAAAATCACGCCTCTGTCTTTTAGCACTACATGACAGTGTAGCTATGTGTAACTTTCTACATCTTGTTAATTACCCTTACCAAGGCCGGCCGTAGGTAGGCGCAATTGGCGCCAAGAAGCCAAGGCGCTAAAGAGCCAAGTAATACCTTACTTAAACCTAACACAGCGTCCATGAGGTTATTAATAGCGCAAGGCGCCGTTTGGCTCAGGGCGGCCTCGGACCCTTACTTTGGCTTTCGAATATCCTCAATCTTAAAACGATTTTTTTCAATTCTCCCATGTCATCATGCCCACAAAACCCCTAATTCTGAATACCGACCATTTTCTTCGACTGTTGAAAGTCGAACTTACGCAACGGTTACGGTAAAATTATGTTTGTATACCAACGTAAATCGAAAGATCAGGGTCTAAAGAAAGATACTTTTGACCGTGAAAATCACAAATCATAACGAAAAGACCTTGTTTAATATTGTTAAAACTTACAAAAAAAGATCTTGCTTAATATTGTTATAACTTACAGAACAGACCTTTTTCAATATTGTAATAACTTACAGAAAAACTATCGTGAAACTTATATTTATTACAAGTTTTCACATTTCTAACTGTGTAATCATGCGTTTTTGCGATTAAACATTCCACGAGGCGGGGCAGGAGCAGCGGTAACAGGGGGTGAAGGGCTGCACTTGTAACCTGGAAATAATTTCCAGGATTCAAGCAAGCCAGGCTCCCCTCTGTTAATTGGAGAGTCCTTTCAAACCCTGTTCTTGAAAATACAGCCGTGGAAACAACCGCGGGTGAGAACCGGGAGCGATGGGTGTGTCGAGTTGCAGCGCAGCGCTTCAAAACTTTTTTGATAAACGGTAAAGCCTTGTTACCATAATTAACATGCATTTATTTAATCTTATTTTACTGATTTATTATTTAATTACTCCACTGCTACAATTATTCATTGTCATTAACGGCGCTACAAACCTTGGAGAGTTCTGGCCACCCTTAGAAACTCCTCCGCTCTTGCCAATCTTTGTCATATACTTAACTTATTCTCACATGTCTTGAAAGAATCTTCTTAACCTTTTTCTAAAATTCATTTATCTATTACACTGAAGCCATTCTTCCTGATGATCAAACTCTCAAGGAATCTCAGCACTTTATTTCAAACGAGATATCGTGCGATGTTTCGTTCAAATACTAAAAGAACCTTAGTAATTTTATCGATTCTTATTTCCTCCATAATAAAATTAAATAAAAATTGAACTTATCGCTTACAAGTGAAAGCTCTCAACTAGGAAATCGTACAAGTCAATAAATATTTCATTAAAACACTCCTGTCTGTAACTTACTTAAACTCTCAGATAGAAGACTTATTTCCGATTTGACTTTTATTTTTAAAATTGTCAATGGTATTATAGACAGCCCTGATATATTAAGCCTAATTACCTTCCATATACCCACTAGAACCACTCGATCCAAAATTCTTTTTAATTTCAATAACAATATCAGGACTGAGTCATTTAGAAACTCGCTTATACCTAGATTGCATGCAGTTGGCAATGCTTTCTCAGAAGTAGTAGATGTGTTCAACTGCACGGAATATAGTTATAAGAAGGCTATAATAACATACCTCTGTCGTAATTATCAATGTTATTAGGCATAATACCATTCTATTCATAAGTTATCACAGAACCTAAACTATGCACTTACATCAGATATCAGACAGAAGAGTGTTATATACTTAATCAAAACTATAATTTTTCCCAAAATTGTTATGAGATGTCTTACTGACAGCCCTGATTCAATAGAGCTAACTCTTAGTTCTCAGCAAATTCAACCAAATTCAATATTGAAGGTAACAATAACCTCAATACTAAATTACTGTACGGATTGAAAATAAAAATGCTATTGTACCTATGTATACCAGATGTTATTCTTGTTTAATTTTCAACATAATTTCTCAGTAATTATTCTGTTCAACATAATACTGTTTCGCTCCTGTGAACCACTGTAAACATAAATCATGTATATTGTAAAAGCCTTTTACGGCGTCTAAATAAATAAATAAATAAATAAATAACATCATCGAAAATTTTCTGTTGCTGTAAACATCAATGGATTAAATTTCTTCTTCTCGTTATACGTCTGAATATAGATCTTCTTATATAATTTCTGATTAAAAAGGCAGCCGCTCTAATCGTTGAACTCTTATTACAACTACCGTTATTTTTTAATGTTTTTTTTTTTTTGGGAAACATAAAACTGTTGCTGAAAACAAATAAATGGCATGAATAATTTTAACACAAGTAATTTTAACGTCAACAATGGTGTAATTATGGTTTAATTGTAAGATTCAAACAGAAATACGTTTAACTGACGTCAGAACAAGAGTGTGTTATTTTACGGTGTACTCCGTTACTCCTTTGTTACTCAAGCTACCCCAAGTCACCCCCTCCCCATGATAATTTATATGCAATTATGTAATTACTATTATGACCGCCTCGAGCCGTGAAATGAAGGGAATAAAATTAATATACTTTAGGGAGAAATAATTCAGCTCTTGTGAAATAAATGCGAAGAAAAGTGAAGTTTTGATAGAGAACCAAGTCTATTGAAGATTCCAGGGAACGAGAAAACTTTTAGGTCACGAGGATGGAGAGATTAATATACATCACAAAATATTAAATATGCAAAATCCGTGGAAATTTTCTAGGATTCCTCTCAAATATACATCGTTCGTGGACTATTTATTAATAATACTCGATTTATTTGCTTTGTAAAAAGTAAATAAATACATTAAAATTATATTGTGTTTGAATTGTTTTTATGTTTAATTGTTTATTGACCAATGAAATAACAATATAAAAACATTAAGTAATTTATTTAAAAAATACATAACAATATAATACAAGCAGTTCTGATAAAATGCAACTATTAAAATATACAAACAGTGTTTTTTTTTATATTTCCTAGGCTTACATATGTGGAGATCCGCAAATAGTGCAAGGCTGATTTAAGCGTAATGAATAAGATTAAAAAAGGGACGTTTAGATGGTTTGGGCATGTAGAGCGAATAAGCGAAGAAAGAAGTGTAAGGAGATCATACGATGTAAATGTGAATGGTAGCAGAAGTCGGGGACGCCCGAGGAAGACATGGCACCACCGAGTGAGTCAGATACTTGAGTGGGTCCATGTCAAGAGTAAGAATAATAGAAGAGTATGTATGAGACCATGTATGAATCTAAATGAGGCAATAAGTGTGTGCCAAGACCGGGTTGTTTGGTGGTCCGTCCTCTCTGCCTACCCCTGCGGAGAAACGGCGTGATGGTTAGTTAGTTAGTTTAGTTAGTTACATTTAAAAATGAAGTGGGTGATAATGACAATAAGATAAAGTATTCAATTAAAACTGATGTTGTTCAATTTGTGATTCTGAAAAAAATAACAATAGATGAATGGATTTAGAAAAACTTTTTTTATAACGGGTTTATTTTTTAAGCTTCTCTTCATTGTTGGAAATAATAAATGATTAGCAATATTCTATTAACATAAATGATCTATTTGATTATTTTGAAGTTATATTTTCGCTTTGTTAAAAAGAACAATAGAATTTTTAGTGCATGACGTACGGGACAATCATTTATGTAAATATTTTTTTATTCACCGTGCAAGCTGAAGTTGAAGTACTGGAAATATCATCCAAGTCTAGCCTTTATGCTTCGAGGCAAACGGTAAGTACGGATTCCAGTATATTCAGTTCAACCGATACTGAACACGTTTCGAATAATGATGAGGAATCTGTGGATTGAAAAATAGGTTGATTTTGATACATGTAAAAGAAAAAAAGCCAATTATTGCAATTTTATTAAATAACTTTTAGTGCTTTTGGCTGAAAAGGATTCTATACTTTTGTTCGTATTTGTACACAGCTGGTAGACAGCATTGGATATCAACTCGTTCGTCAGAAAATATTCAATTACTGAACTGTTAATGCTAAACAGAATCTAACACCTGATGGCAAACCAATACAAGATCGTTGATTTACATTTATAGTGGTTTTATCCTGTAGTTTAAGACCACAAATTATTTTTTGCATTTAATTTGTTGCAAGAAGAAGTTGCATCAATTGCAAGAACACGTTTTTGCTTTGTCACAGAGAAACTGTTTATTCTCAGATATTAAAATCATTTTCATTCTATGATAGCCATCGTTTTAAAAAATATTTATGTAACTTGGTACAAAAGCAAAACATACAAATTTATTTGCTTAGTGAGCTACTTAGACTGTTTTTTGAAACTTGCAATCTGTATCTCATCAATTAAAACTTTAAACCGTTTCAAAGAACCTCTTTTCCAACTTTTCAGAGACGGGTGGACGTGGCAGTGCTGTTGATCAAACAACTAGTTTTATCAACTTTACTGCACTATCGTAGAGTATAAACATCGCATTTACTATACCGTTATTGAAACAAACAGCACTCAATAAACGAAGCCTGATGTTTTCACAATGGTTATTGCGTGCCCCTTTTCCTAGTCATGTCAGGTTGGATCATAATATTTGAAGTAACTAGAAGAAAAAAAAGGAGTCAGATGATTTGTGGGGCAAACGAAAATAAAATATTAATTTGGAGACAATATCATTAAAAGGAGAAAATCACTATACCAAACTTAATCATAATAATAATGAGAGCGCCTTGACTCCATAACATGAGCTATTAAAGTCGAAACGCACAGACCTTGAGACGATAGCAAGTAACAAAATAAAACCTTAATTTCAATACGACAATACCATTACCACAATACTAATACCAAAATATCAATACCACAATACCAATACTGTCGGTTGTTTGACTGGTCGGTGGCCGAGTTGACATCGCGCTTGGGTCTCACTCGGGCGTAGTGTGTTCAATTCCTCGGCTGGCTAAGTCCTCCATCACAACATAAGCAACACTTTCAGCTTACTGTGGTGGTAGTAAGAGATTTTCAAATATTGTCAGGTTATTCGTAACCCGGGAATGTTTGTCTTTCTTTTAAAAAAGAAAAAGAAAGAAAAATACTACAATACCAGTACTACAATACCAATACCACAATATCAATACCAGTATACCATTACCACAATATCAATACCAAAATACCAATACCACAATAAAAATACCACAAAACCAATACCACAATATCGATACCACAAAACCAATACCACAATACCAATACCACAATACCACTACCACAATACCACCTGGGATTAGGGAAAATAGATGATTAACGGTATCGGTGATTTTGTTTCATGAAGGTAAGGGGTTCCTATTGATGGTAGCACCTCCCAAAAGAATGTAATATATTTAAATTTTAAAAATTAAACTTATCAACTCAAGGAGGTTTTATATTCGTTTTATGGCAAAGAGTAATCAATTTTTAATTACGGCTTTCCGTATTACGGTTTTTTATATTAGTTACATAAAGGAGGAAAATAATTTCCCTCAGGACCTACGCCATATTTGGGGATGCTGCGTGGAGAGTCTATAAAGGAAACGAGGGAATTGGAGGAGGAGAAGTTCTGGGAAGGATAAAGGTATGAGGGTTGGGTAGGATTCTAAGGGTCAGTGAGCGACAGAAGTACAAGTCATGGAAAGTGATGAAACAAAAACTTTATTATCTGGGTTAAGTAGGTTAGGTTAGGTAAGGTTAAAATAATTTATTTTTTCCTCGTTTCTAATGACTTTATATCACTTTCTCGTGTGTTGAATTGTCACTGTGTTGAGTTATCATGGAACCGAGTTGAATATATACAGAAAATATGTTGCATTTCAGTCACTATCTCTGCATATTCTTCTTTAAACTACTTTCAGCCTCTCACCATTTCCAAAAAGCTGGGAAGCCGTCGTTCCGATGGCTACAAACAAAATCATCCCTTGTACCGTATTTCATAAAAAAATTAAAACATAGTAAAATAACAGGACGGTGTAATTGACTTTGTGTCGGAAATCGAAGAGACACGGGTTCGAGTCCCGTTGACGTCATGTATCTTTTATCAGGAGATTTTTCAATGTAGATGAGTGTTTCAGGCGAATAATTATTGCTTGTAAAATAATTGTTACTTTGTATTATATAAATAGTACGTTAGGTACACTCACAATGTGTGGTCATTATCTGATGTGCCTTTCCAAAACCTCTTGAATTATCTAACAGCACTGATTCATGTCATATTCCTCCAGTGTGTGTTTTTAACAATGGCAATTAATCTTGGACACTGGTGGCATGGAAGGCCATAAGGCTCTACGGCTGTGGGTATCTCAGGGTCGCTTGTTATAAAGCGAGCTCGGGCCATAACGGGTGATGTATAGGCCATTCCGGATCTAATTCTGATTAACTATCCTATAGCAACAGCGAGTGAACTATATCACTGTGACAACTGCCGGCTGAATGCACTGCAGGCTAGGCACTATATTCAACACGCTGAGATTAAGTGCTGTCAAATGAACAGTGGACACCGGTCACATCTTAAGGAGTTGAGAAATATGAGACTGCGTGAAAACAAAAATATGTTTTGACTTGTACTTTGAAGCTGAAGCACAAGAGGAAATTTAGTAACGTGTGTATGCTATAAAACTGGCGACCTGGGAAAACATAAATAATGTGTGCTATTTTTAAAAGCTACTGACGAACGTTATTTAATATTTAAATAGCAGTCCACACATTTATAAATCAGCTTGGGGGAGTATCATTAAATTTAAAACGTTTTCTCTTTCCTCAAGCAACTCTTGTCTTATCGGGACAGGCGTCTTAACCAATTTGACCATTTTGATATATTTATTCTAACGTCATATTTGCAAGACAAGAGATCCTGGGTTCGATTCCTAGGTTTATTTATTTTATTTTAAATGCACATTTACAGTTATACATAACCAATAATAAATATACATTTTATTTTATTTTATTAAGTAATTATCGCGTTTTTGAACTGTTGAATATTTAATTGGAAAATATCTATATCAGGGGACAGGTAATTTAGTAACAGAATCATTTTTCCTAGCGGCATTACTAATGGTAAGTTAGTTCTGCATTTTGGAACGACAAAGGTTCTGTGCCTGCGCGCTCTTGTGTAATTGTCGGGGACATAAAACTCAAATTTTTCTATTATATCGGGAATACGTACTTTCTCTATCACTTGAGAGTAAGTTAAATCCATTGGTCCCCATATTACAGAACTACTTTTAAAATGCTACGTACTAAACTATAGTATAGCACACAAATCGCGGCCGAGCTGCAAAAATTTCTGGAGTTGCAGAGCACAAATCCTAGCATTCTTAAAGCTTTGTTGCATATCGTTTCTATGTGGACGTGAAATGTTAGGTGCGTATCAAATGCGATTCCCAAATCTCTCGAAATAACAATGTGCTGAAGAGATGAATAAGACATTTTGTAGTTATAGTAAATCGTTTTGTTTGCCTTAGTGTAGCACATAATGGAGCATTTCTCAATATTAAATCCTAATTTATTGATATGACTCCATTTGACGATAGAATATATACCACTTTGTGGCTGAAGCAATAGTTTCATGTCATCCGCGAATAAGAGAAACTTAGAAAATTTTATGCAATTGATAATGTCGTTGATAAATAGCCGGAAAAGTAAGGGTCCAAGATTCGACCCCTGTGGAACTTCAAAGTTTGTGATGAAGTTGGAATAGTGGAAAATACCATAAGTTACTTATTGTTATCTATTTTAGAAATAACTTACAAATAGACATAGAAGTTTCGCTGAAAATCCAAATTGGTCGAGTTTATTTAGGAGAATAAGCGGATCTACTGAATCAAAGGCTTTTGCGAAGTCGTTGTATGATACATCTACTTGATTGTTATTATCAAGAACTTGTCATATGTGCTCAGTAAATACCATTAGATTAAACACAGCAGATCTGCCAGACCTAAAACCGTGTTGCTGGTCAATTAGAAAGGGTTCAACTTGGGTGTAAATGCATTTATGAATTATTAGTTCAAACAACTTGGCTGGAGAGGATAGGATCGCCAATGGTCTGTAATTAGAGACTGAAGCCTTATCACCAGTTTTATGTAACGGTGTAAATTTAGAGATCTTCCACAGGTCTGGGAATATTCCGGAGTTAAGTGAGAGATTATAAATATACGCGAGAGCTTCAAAGCATCCCTTCCAAAAGAAGTTTTGGATTTTAATTTTTTAACAGCAGCGGTGATGTCAGTGTTTGTGATATTTTGAATATCAACATTCTGTGCTATTATTGGCGTATTTTTTGCAGGTATAAAAGATTTCAAGTCCGCAGCTTCCTTACTATAAGTTGATTTAAAATAGTCTGCAAATGCTTCTGGAATATCTGCTCAGGAGAAAAACTGATTATTCCAAGTAACATCGTCAACAAACCCGCAATCACCTCTTCTGTACGAGATATACTTCCAGAAAGATTTGGGATCATATTTGATACTTTTTTCAATAGAATTAATATATTGCACATGTGCTAATCGAATACTGCGTTTTATTTTTGTTCTAAGTAGACAAAATATTTCCCGTTCACTCACTTTTCCTGTTTTCTTCCATTTTTTTTTAATGTTTAAATTTGAGTTTTATGTCGCTAACCACCTCACTAGAAAACCATTATGTTATGAAAACAGTTATGACCGTTATCTTTTTATTTTTCTGTGTCTGATACTGTTTCGTTGAGATTTAATAGTTTATTATCTTCTTCTTAAACGATATATTGTATCTATTTGAATTTTCGTGAATGATCAAAAATTTTGGAAGCGGAAATTAATTGAGCTGAAAGTCGGCAAATAGACCCATTGTTGACGACAATGCATTATATATGAATTCAATGGTGGCAATCAAGCATAAACACGCGGTCATACACGTATTTAAAAAAAATTGGATTACGTTACAGAAGTTAATATACGAAATAAATGACGGTCCTACCAATCGGGATTTGGTTCTCTGGGGAAGTAGGTTTAATCCTCAGTCAAATGTTTTTTTTGTAACTTTTGAGAAATATTTTAAAAGTTCACAGCGGTTTGAGAGCCAGTCCCTGGAGAGGTAGGTTCAATCCTCAGTCAAAGAAAAGGAAAAAATCATTTGAAATTGGCTACTAACCGACCCAGGAATTGGGGCAACTAGGTCGAAAATAGATTTTTTTAAGGATTGCTTTTTAAGATTGAAAGTTGAAAATAGTAGTAGCAGTAAATTGTAAACGTCTATAATAATATATAACTAAAGATATATAATAATATATAGGTACTTGTTCTCCATAAGCTACTTTTTGTCGAATTATCGGCAGATCACCATCCAGATAAACGTATTATGATAAACAAATACGAAAGCACGAATTAAAATATAGTACTGAAAACAATATTCACCTACCTCTTCTTGGAAAATGTTAACACTGAGTAATTTATTTATTTAGAATGGCTTTATGCATCAACTTATAAATAGGGTACTTAAAAATATTACTACCGACGTTTCAGTTTTCTTGCATTTGAAAAAGGGAGTTGAAAAGAGGAGAAAATAAGTTTGAAAGAAAATGCATAATTGATTAACTTTATTTTATGTTGTGGTGTAATATTTTATATATCAGGTTCATTTTAGTCAGAAGTATTGTTATTTAATAAACTCCTTTTCGTTTGAATTACTCACGTTAATTATTTTTTTTCCCTAGGACAATGGAAATTTGAAAATCTCCTTTTAATTACATTTCAGATAGAGTTCGTGGTAATAGAATCTTACAAATATTTTTAATAACAATTGAAATCTTTTCCCGGTATATTTGTCGCTATAATCACTTTAATTTGAGCAAGAACTTCAACATAGTGAGTATACGTAGCTAATGACTTGTGACTTATGTTCTGTGACTGGTGTCCTGTGACCTGTGACCTGTGACCTTTCACAAGTGACCTGCAATATAATGACCCTATATCTATGATCTGTGACTTTTGTCTAGTAACTCGTGGAATTATACCTAAATCGAATGTTTCTAACAATTTTAACAAATTCTTATTCTTTCAAAAATATATTGTGTTAGGTTGCAACTAACAACATTTTCGGGAAAGCCAGACTCGTGACTCGTCGTGACATCTTGCTTAAAATGATTGATAAAGTGATATCCACCAGAATAGAATTGCTGTAACGTCGTTGTCGGCAATCGGCAAACAGCGCCCTGATTGTAATCATATTTGTTCAGAATTTTCGATTTCGAAACCAGACATCACGAAATTTAAGCCGTTAAGTAGTTTTAGGGAGCGTTTTTTAATGAAACGCAAAGTGTAGTGAAATGAAATTTTTGACGAAAAAAAAATTACTGCCCCTGCTTGAAATTTATAAGACATAGTACCTAAGTCGAGACAGTGAGTTGATAATGCAACGCTGATTAGAGTAAAGGCCTGGGCGCCCAACAGCCAAATTACGAAGTCAATGCTGTAGCCAACTTAACTTCACTGTTTAAAATATTCTAATCACTCTGTGTATATTGTTGCAGTAAAATAACATACAAATCAGCAGTAACAACGAATATCAAGAAAAATAGCAGCCATTTACAAACTGTCACTGCTCTATTATGGCTCGGCACTGACTTAATCACTTGACACCACAAAATCCGTCTAGCGCCCAGGCTCCATAGGTACTCTTGTCGGTTTGAGGTAGTATTCGACACAACTTTTGAATACAAAACGCCACTTGGTCCTATCGTTTTATTTCCGTGCATAAACATACATTTTTAATGTTTGTTTATTTTTGTTATACAGGGTTTTCCAATTAGAGGTGTTATTTTGATATTCAATCGTAAAAAATCAATGGTTTCATTGCTTGTGTGGCACGTAGAGCCGTATTGTTGAAAATAAACGTTATCCAGATCAATTCCATCCAATTCCGGCCATAAAAAATCATTAATCATCTCTCGATAGCGCAATCCATTCACCGTAACTGTTGCTCCAGCCTCATTTTCGAAAAAGTAAGGTCCAATGACTCCACCGGACCATAAACCGCACCAAACAGTCACACGTTGAGGATAAAGAGGCTTTTCAACAATAATTCTTGGGTTTTCCGAGGCCCAGATGCGACAAATTTGTTTGTTTATGAAGCTACCGAGGTAGAAATGGGCCTCATCATTCAAGTGGATTTGCATTTGATTCACTCAAGTGAATTTTAATAATTTTAATGCTTTGTTGAAGCGTTTATCGTTCCATTTTTATTAATGGCGTAGTTTCTTATTGTCAAATGTAAAAAAATGACAGCTTCAAAAGTAACATCTACCGAAATAGCGGGCTATTCAAAATAACACCTCTTATTGGAAAATCCTGGTTATGAGCAAATTTTTCAAAGAATTTACTGGAAACTTCTCTTACTTGCCACATTTTATCTAATTTGGTGAGATAATAAAAAGTCTACATATATTGCAACGTCATTGGAAGATACATAATATTATTTTTGAATCAATAAAAAAAAAAGTATGTATCGTCATTGTTATCGCCGTTCGCTACCTAAAAAAACCCTTGATGAAGCTTATTGTAGCGTCCAAATAGTGTAAAATATATCTATCATTTTCATAACAGTAAACATAATAACACTAACCTAAACACTGCACTATCAATATCAAAATAAAAATAAATTTAAAAAACGAATAATTTGCTCTGTTTTTTGCTCTGTGAAAATAATATTAACAATACATTAATTATAAAAATTACTAATTTCGGTTGTAACTCCAGTTCGAAGAAACCCCGGAACTCAGATTTGCTTTGCATTTAATATCGTGGTAATTATTTTTTTTTATAATATGTAATTTTTCATTTTCCGATGATTTTTCATAGGTCTGCGAAAGTAATGTAAAAAAATCAGAGACATTTGAATTCAACATTAATGATGATAATTATGGACATTGAAAAATGCTAATATATATTTTAGATAAAGCTACCGAAACTATAAATATTTGTAACCTAGCTAATGAAAACGAATATTTATGTATATTTTGTGACGTTCAAAGTTAAACGGTATATAATATACTAAACCTAAGTAAATGGAGGATTACTAGATAAGTAATGATGACATCAAAACCAAAATCAATGTTGAGACAGAATGTTTCATGCTTATTCGTGGCTTTAGTGCTTTTCACCGAAAATCATAAATTATTTCTGATTGAAGAAACATGAAAAGGAATTTTCGAAGCATTATTAATCGGGTGACATATTTCTGTTTTCCATTAAGCTGTCATTCGTTAATATTTCGGAGCAACAAAAACCAAAACGATATTTTGAATAACGGCTTTACGACCATATTACCTTGATAAATGTTATTCTTTCCGTCACATAGCTTTTCGGGGCGATGAAAATCACACTATAGTATTTCACTAACTCCCCAAATCAATGCAAATTACTTTTCACTTCTAGTTTATTATAAGGATCACATCTTGTTCCGTTTGTATTTTTTATTTTTATTTAACGTAAAACGTGTCTTGTTTTTATCAAAATTTTCAAAAGGTCACCTAGTATTTTTGACAATATGAAGTTGTTTATTAGAATCTTGTTTACAGCTACTTCAGTGTTTTTTTTATAAAATATCATGTGCGGTTACGCTGGAATTGCGTCAACTTAATTTGGGGCAGAGAAAGGAGTTATCCTTTCTCTGTTCCAGGAGACTTGTAATTCAAAATGGAGATTGCGCTACCCCAACCAACACACAAAGTAATCGCCAGATTTCTGCATTTTGTCCAGCGGTGCTTGCACTTGGGAAGAACGTTCGATTAATCACAAATCACCATTTTTCACTTGAACTAATGCACATAATCGGCGAGCATGTGCTGCGAATAATGAGATTAAAGGACGGTTTTTCTCTCCGGTCTTTTGCGGTCGATGACGGTTGAATTGTTACTTGTCGCACTTTTTCCTAGATGCGTGCAGTTCCATGTACAAAATCAACCGTGGAGTTTGAATTCCTGCTCTTTGTTTGGTGGGAGCAGAACAAAGCTGAAAATGCCAGAAAAATGACAAACGTCGTAACGAAACATATCATCTCATCAGTTTTTTTTGAGGGATTAAATGCATGATTGAAAGAACGTTATAATATTCTAGCGTAGTTACTTCAAGAAAAATCGATGTTTTATGCAATGGCAAGGTGAGCCTGGCGGAAGTGGAGATAGCAGAAGCGGGGAAGTGGCAAGATATGCAAGATGGCGATGGACTTTATTTTTTGGGAATGGGCGCGGGCGTTTTACTGAAGGAGACCGGATTTTGCATTGAGTATCGACGCAGTTTAAAAGCAGTGTGTAATTATGTTATTATTACAATGGGTAACTCCCATTGACGGCGTGATCTCCTGCATTCGTAGTCTACCAAATTGATGAAAATGTCTGACATGGTTGGTGCTGGCGTCTCCATTGTTTAATGCCCAATCGGAGTTGAAAACAAGCCTTGGAAATTATGCCGAGAGTCACGCTATCCTCGTACGTACGCAGTTCGTGGGAAAAGATCGGAAACAGATTGTCGCTTGATTCCCGGACAGTTTCACCAAATAAGGCTAAAGCCATTTCAAGCAACGTTTCAATTCTGAATGATGGTCTTGAACCAGGGCGATTCTAAGAGTATCGATCTCTCATCGATATCCCTCGACCACAGAGGGATACTAACTATATTAGTGTATTCGAGCCTTCGCATCTATGTTCAAGTGTTTTTTAACATACTTGCTAGTTTCTAGCGGCTCACGTGCGTTGTGCGGTCAGTCTGTTCGAAGCTATTCGTTAGTAGTTATGAGCAATCTAAAAAGCAGAAAATTAAAAACATAATTTAAATCTTTTCAAATATGTCCACCCTAGTAATATTTATATTTTGACCGTGTAGCTACAAAAACAATGAAGATAACCTGATTCGTACAAATTCAAAATCGGAGTGTATTATTTATTCAAAGAGTGATTGTAAAATAATGTTTTGTAATTCGCGCGAGTTTAAAATTACCCCCGGGGTTACTAGAAATTGTTTTGTGGCCGTTGCTTTAATTCAATTCCATTCAATACGTTATTATCAGTAAATCATCATTTCGTAATACGGATTTATTGTTACCTCTGTTTATTCCTTTTACAACTCTACGTAATCACTCCAAACGTACATAGGTCAAAAAACGTGTTTTAAATTTTCTTAAATATTTTGGGACAACGAAAGTTTTACTAAAAACTGTTAAAATTAATGATATATGCTCACGGAGAAAAATGATAATGATGTTAAAAAGTGACAGCATGCCAACTTTCTGATAAAATATTAGTCATTCAGATTTTATCGAGAGCACGTGTTCTTTTCATATTAAATATTATGACGGATGCAACAATATCAGTATGTCAATATCGATATGAATATTTGTATGAACACGTGTTCCGCCGTCCTCATAAAACATTCGCTTTTGACTTATTCTTAAGAACTCTTTCGATTCATTCTTTATAGGCCTGCAGTCCCATTTTAACCGGAAAACCTATAATTTGACCAGTTTCGATAGGTTTTCTCCCTGCATTACAATTTTTTAACTTAGTATTTAAAAATGTGAAGGTATCTGCCTTTTCAGACCGAGATCTAAGCTAATGGTTAAAATTATTCAAATTGTGCAAAATTTCAATAAATAATAAAATTCTATTCATTTTTATTGATTTAATTAATGCATGTGAGTGACCTATTTTGTATCATCTTCCGATAATGTCAAAAATATATTTTCATTTTAAAAATAATTTTTATTAACATTACAAAATAACTATTCTAATTCGTTTTTAAAGATAATAATGATCAACGTAAGTAAACAAAACAAATATACATAAAAAATCAGGTTTTATACGAGCCGTAAAGAAGTAAATATGTTTTAAACACTGATCATGAATTAGCATAGTTAATCTTGTAATATTAGTAAAACTGAATTTAATTTATATTTTTTGTTGTTATCTAGCACGTTTTTTTTTGTGGTAGTTCATTAAAACTGTGTTAAAAAAGGCAAAGGAGCCGTAAAAAATATTCAAATCCTGGGCCGCAAATGATTGTATTATTCGTAGACATTCACTTTCAACGAAACTCTATTAAAATTTTAAATCTTTTTCTCTTATTTAAAAAAAAATAACTAGACCTTTTAATCCCATTTTTCCACCTCGGAAACTTTGAGCCAGGATTTTCTACTACAGGACTACGATTTTTTTCCGAGTTAAATATATTATTTATTACGTTATAAATTTTATACATCGTTATATTTTTGACACTATCACAAGATGGTACAAGTGGGTCACTCACATGAATTAATGCTCACAGAAGACATCAAACGCGCTTTAGCAACGACAAGGTGAAAGAAGATGTTCATCGCTTCTTCGATGACATGACGGCGAACTGATATGGCACCAATGTACAAAAATTGCCACAGCGCTTACAAAAATGCTTCGACCGAATGGCGATTACGTAGAAAAATAGATAAATGTTCACACATTAAAAAAAATGGCTTAAAAAATTAGTTATAACATATTTAATTAAAACGATTTTTTTATCGATAAAAAAACAGCTATGATACGAAACCTTACTTTTGGGATTACCCTCGTAGAAGCAGACTTTCGCCTTCAGTTCAAGTGAGTTTTCTGGACCTGAGGCTGGCGGCTGATGAGATGTTGCTATTTTTTTGCACAGCCTTTTTATGTTTCCTGAGAGTTGATGTATCTCGTCTTACAGTGGTGCAATATTCAGGAGGTCAGGGAGCCATTGTAGTGGTTGTAAGTCTTAAGTTGCACGTCCGTCTTCTGCGTATGTGCACTTCTAGCCTACACTGGAATACAATATTCAGCAATTGAGCATACATAGCAGCTGTTCAAAGAAAGTTTTATTATGATATTGAAGCGAATCTTGATCTTCTTGCTCAGGATAAATGAAATCTAATCGTAATCGTTTAGGTTTGTTCAATAGAGAGGTGATAAGCAAAATTTTAAAATACCGAGAAACAGCCGATGCATGGAAAATGTATGAAAATGACTCTTTGACCCACTTCTTTTATCTTCATAACATAAACAAATTGCTCCACGGTCTCACTGGCTCCAAACGATTGGGAGCAGTTGGTATTTTAGTGTGGTATTTACATCAAAAATAAAATAATGTAAGCAGAACTATAATTATCGATGTCGTTTGATTTTTACCTGCGGCGTATACACAGCGACTTCTAATTCCTATTAGTATTAGCAATATTGCATAAAAGTTTGGAAGTCCACCTCTGCATACTTTTCCAGCCGTTCTATCCTGATTAATTTTCTCGGCCAGTTCCTCGTTCACAAATTTGAACCAAAAACAAAGGACTTATAACAATGCGCAGCACTCGCAGTAATTAAGTCAAAAAGAACAATGGTTAACAAATCTTGCTGGTTAACTGTGCAACATTAAATTTTATTTTATTTGTTCTTTTCTGCTTTGAAAACAAAATACCTGCTAGAAAACGTTCACATTAACAGAGATGTTTTCAAAATGTGTTTAATATTACAAAGGTCACAAAAATATAAGAATAAAAGTAACGATGGAATTAATAATTTAAGAGGAATTAATATAAGTTGTCTGCGATATATAATTCGTCGAGTAGAATATGAAAAAAATCTTTTGAGAAAGTTGATCCTTTGTTCCCCAAAAGGTTCAATTTATTTTCTCTATGAAGAAAAGTGTTTTCTAGAAAGAGTAATCTTTTGATTTGTTTATCAGATCAAAAGAAGAAAAAAATAAAGTTAATCAAAAGTTTGAATTTGGAAAACGGTTTTGACTTCAAGAAAATCGTTCCAAACTTCACAGCCCTGCGTTATAAGACACTTCGAGAAAATGGATTAAAAACAAATTATTTAGTCGTCAATCTCAAGTTGATCAAAATCTGTCTTAAAATGTTATTTATTTTGCACAGGCAATTTATTTCAAGAAAAAATACGTAAAAATTGAAATTCGCGAAATAAAAATGAATTATTTCACCTGAATGACTCCATAAAAAATAGTACCTCCATAAATTAGATTTTTGAGGGAATTTATAAATAATGTTTTTTTATGTGTTCGATGGTGATTTTGTGTTCGTCTAGTGATTTTGTGTTCAATAGTGATTTTGTGTTCATCAGTATTTCAGCGTTCCACTAGTGAATTTGTGTTCAATAGTGATTTTGTGTTCAGTAGTAATTTTGTGTTCAACAAGTGATTTTGTGTTCATCAGTGTTTTTGTGTTTAACTAGTTACTTTGTGTTCAATACTGATTTTGTGTTCAATACTGATTTTGTGTTCAATAGTGATTTTGTGTTAAATAGTGTTTTTTTGTTCAACTAGTGATTTTGTGTTCAGTATTGATTTTGTGTACAATAGAGATTTTGTGTTCAATAAATATTTTGTGTTCAATAGTGATTTTAAGAAGTGAGTTTTAGGTAGTTGGTCTTATCACGATTATTTTCCAAGATCATTTTTTCATATAAAATAATTTTCAAACCAAATAAGGTCAACTATATTGTACATTTTATTCAATTCTTGGATACAATTCCTCAAAGATACAATTACAATTGTACACAAAATATTTTTTTTGTGATGAATAGACAATCGGTTTATACCAGATATTCTGGTGGCCGATCCTTCGAATGTGGAAAATCAGTTGCTCAAAAACACTTTTTTAATATTTCCTTAACATAAAACCCACCTCACATAATTTCGATGCTCAAGAAAAGTAGCTCACGATGAGATGATGATGAATTTTTAATATTTAACCAACATTTATGAACTATATCATGTAAACGGTAGACTTAAGCTCTTAACAAGTTTAACACCTACTAACATCTTACGCATATTAACCCTTATATGAATTATCAAAATTTAAGTAGATTATAAGAACATAACATTTTAACTAAAATCTTAAATGCCTATTTCAGTACGTAATCTACAACTTGATTAGATTTATCCTTTAATTCCATCATTCCCACCACTCCATCATCTAGACGGGGAATCAAAAACAAGCCGCCAGTCCTAATGAAATAAGAAAACACGTTTAAAAAGAGTGTTAACATAATTTGTCTTAAAGGAGCCTGGAAAATTGTCCAGGAAACATGATTACATAATTTTAATAGACGATACTTTGTGTTTAATACACCTTCACAAATAATTTGTCAAACTTAGAACATTATTAAGCCAGATACCTGTGTATCTCAATTATACTAACTTACAGAGTGCAAAATGTTTTGAAGTTAACAATCGTTGATATTTTTGCTTCTATATAACTAAAAACTGTTGAGAGACAAAAAAAAATATATATGAAAAACATGGAGCAAAATAGTAAGGAACGGTTAATTTGAACAAATATACATACAACATACAGTACACTTTACAAGTATGCTTATTTTACAACGATATTTGTCACTAGTAACGTGCATTACTATATTACCAAAGTAAGGCTGTGTGTAGTTTTCAAGTTCGTTTAAAATTTTGCAATGAACATTTGAAAACTGTCGTTTTATTTCATATTTTACTTTATTTTTTGGTAATTGAATAAATGAGCGTATTTTACATTGAAAAAATAAAGATCATAAACTCTTCGAAATTTTTATTTTTCCAATTATGGATCTATTTTCTTAAAATGGGCTAGTTTTTATGGACTGCGCGCAACCAGTACTCACCCCCTAAACTATAAGAGCAGATGATACTGTCCATTTGAGGTCTAGATAAGGCTTAATTTATTACTATGATGAGAAAATACGTAAAGCATTCACGTAAAAAACTTATAATTTGAAAAGTTCTCCAATTTATCTCACGAAATTCGTAAATTATTTCAATATCCGTCAACTTCCGAACTGCAAACGTGGGCTTAATCAAATTTGCGACACAATTTCAAGCCAACTTCCTTCCAAAAGATTTCATCTGTCGTGCATTTCAATATAAATATTTCGTCAGTCCGTGCGAAGCAGACAATATGCGTACCGCCGCCCCAGGAACTATTTATCGCTTAACCAACACCCCTGCCATAGGTAACCTCAAGTTGTTCGCTACGTTTGGTGACTTAGAAGGAGTGCCCGGATTCATGGAGAGAGGTTTGTCTAGATCTTGTTAAGGAAGACCTTTACCAGACCCAGACTCTTTCAACCCACCGCCTTGCACCGCAGCGAGAGCGATGGATTCATTCGGCTGTCACCCCTGGACACATTGACCCCCAGATTCTTAGCCAACCTTAATATATTTTCCTTCACAGAACTTTCTCTCATTCCTCTCCCTAAAAATTCCCTCCACTCAGCATCTCTAAAGATGACAAAGGACCATAGAGATTTTTATTTCTGTGGAGTTAATGTGAAAAAAGTGAAAATGTTATATTTTTGCTAGACTTTTTGCTATATTTGAAACTGCATAATGGCATACTTTTAACTCGCGAATTAAAATGAAAAAAAACCGTATTTTTTTTTATTTTTCCGTCTATAAAATGAGGGGAGAGGATTATCCCTAATTGTTTTTCCTAAACCACAATTATTTTTTTTTCCTATTTGAAGACATTACTATACTTAACCATCGATTATAATATTAATATTTGTGTTTCTTACATTACATAAACAATTTTTAAGTGATACGTGATTTTTACCTCAATTTTTACTGTATACAGTGTTAAGAATGGAAATAAAACTAGCCTATCCCCACCATAAGGTTTTTGTCTTTTGTGAGGGAATTCTAGCTCAATTATATCATGTAGGTAAGTAATAGCAAAAAAACAATTACTACTCTCACTAATTAGATTCTAATGCGCCCGTTCAACGTTGGTGTGGTAAGACCGGCCACGAGCCTGGTTTAAGACAGTTTTAACCAAAGATATTAGAAGAACGAGATATGCTATGTTGGCCGCCGGACCGTAGCCGGAGTACTACCTAATTAGGGTACTTTGAACGGTATCGGGACGTGTACGCACAGAAATCTGTTCTATGTATTAGTGCGGATACCTTAGCGATGCCTTAGCGTAAGCGAAGGTGTGCAGTAGTATTGGTGAACAAAACCGGCGACACTCGGCAAAACAATTCCACTCAGTACGAACTGCGCATAGCACATCTCGTTCTTCTAATATCTTTGGTTTTAACTAAACGCTATTTACCGTCAATCTTTTCGCTGTTCTGACCTTACCCGCCCCATATTATTTAAACCATGTTTTTTTGTAAGGCTGTAAATAAATAACAAAAAATACATAATGATATTTGATAGTCCAGAAATGACTGATAACATTTCGATTTCTACTAAGAAAAACTAAAAGTCGGGATTTATTTCAGTACAGAAATTCCTGGACTAACTACCAAATGAATTCCCCTTCTATACTACCTTAATTCAATTTCACTAAACAAATACAAAATTTTGTTACTGAGGCAGTTCGGTTATATGCAATAACTGTGTAAAATAACTATATATAAGTATAAAGTAAACTTTTGATCTATTTTAAGTGGTTTTAAAATACGAACCCAAGAACTCAGAAGAAGAGTGTGAATGAGTAATGATATTCTCATCGCAATAAGAAAGATAACAAAACATCATTATTGGAAAAAAAATTAAATGAGAAAGTTAAGACTATAGTCCTCGTTAGCTGCTTTCCCAGTTGCATTTTTATTCCCCTATATTCCAGGAATTCTACTAAAATAACCCACCCCGGTCCGATTCGCATTGTTAGCCCGAGTCAGGACTTTTTCTACATTCTGACAGAAAGAGGTCACCAGATAATTAACAATGTGCAAGTAACTTTTTTCGTCGTTAATCAATATGGGAGGGTTCAACGTGCTGGGCTGACCATAGGGTGATAGTTCATCTCTTGTGTTAGGAGAAGATGGTGTAAGTGGCCGGCTTTGAACAATTTAGGATGCTTGCTGGATCATTGAAAATATAACTGCAACCGAAAGCATCAAATATTGTAATTGAAAGTCTCAATGCAATATGTCAATGCATAAACATTTTTACTGTTGTAGACGGAATTGGCGCCCTCTATTATTTTCGAAAAGAGCTGTTGAAATTTTCAAACAGCAATTTTCCGATGAAAAATGAAAATTTATAAACACTTGAAATTACTTTAACATAATTTTCCGAACAATTCTCAATTGTTCAAACATTAATAATTTCCAAACTTAACATAATATCACAAAGATAAATGTTTTGATAAAACATAAAAAAATCCCAAATTTTACATACCCTAATATCAAGTAGAAATAAAAAAATTCCAAGCTTTAAATTTCGGATTTTAAAATTTTCCTGATTTTTTTATCTAGTGAAATTAAAATTTTCCAAGATGGAAATTTCCAAACTTTACATAATATCAAAAAAAGTGTCTCGATAGCAAACCCAGTATCTTGTAATGAAGAAGTAAATAAGCTAGATCACCAAGTTGGGCAGCTTTATGAATCCTGTGAAGGTAGGGGATTTAGGAAGTGTTTGATTAATGCGGGTTTTGAAGAGGTATTCCGATTGTGTCCGTCAAGTTAGGCGTATCTGCACGTATCAATCTTACTAGCTCCTTAGAGTAGTCTCCATCGAATTACATGTGGAACAGACTCAGCATGCCTACATTGCGGCTGTGCATTAGAGATGGCAGTTTGTCTGTTAACAACGCATTTTCAATAATAATAATAATGTACAGAATAGATCTCCACACACCTCTCTCTTTGCACACATCTTTTGCATCATTCTTATTCATAATTTGTTCGTTCGTTCCTCGAGCGAGTGTTTAATGTTCCCTTCTCGACAATTCTTGATGAAAGTTCACTTTTTCTGCAATTTCCTACATTGAGCTTGTGTAAAAAATACAATATGTTAAATTGGACCCGTTCAATATCAACAAACTAACTAACTATCTCATTGTCATTCCGTTTCCCGGGGGAACGCATAGGGGGCGAAACCTAACACAACTCTGCCAAGTCACACGTTCTCTACACTCGACTGAAGTATTTGGTTCAATCGATTCAATTGTTCGTGCCGTATCTTCCTATTCCAATTCGTTTGCGAGTCACCTGACACCCCTTTCACAATTTACTCACTCGCTATGGCTGAACATATAAGCGTCCTCTTCTTCATTTAGTTCCGTGTGCTTGCTTTTATGTGGGCACTCTTTTATAGTGATTTTTATTTTTATGGATTTCCGTCAACCCGACTCTTGATTCCTCGACAATTGATCCACTATCAATTGATTTCCCGACAGTTGATCCCCAGAAATTTGATCCCCGGCCAGTTGATCCCTCGGCCAGTCGATCCCTCAAAAGATTTTTTCTGTTATACTACCTTCCTGGTGAGGCAGAGAGGATATACGGCCGTATAACAAAAGTCGATATAAAAATCTGCTATACAATTATGTTTGCTAACAATAATGCCACGTCCCCTAAGAAGTAGGGAGAGAGGATCTACCGCCGAATAACAAAAGTAGAAATATTTTATTTGCAGTCGGCGGAAAATATGATGTACCTACCTACTAATAACATATGTAACATGACTAAGTGTACCCGATGGGGAACGCATATATATCCATTCCTCAAACGTTACCAGGTAGGAGGTACAATTGAAATAATACTTTGGGGGATCAAATGTCCCAGGGATCAAGTGTCGTGGAATTAACCGTCGGGGGAAGAACTGCCATGGGTTCAAGCTTAGTGGAATTGTATTTCCATCTCTAAATAAGAATAATTATTTTTCTTCAAATAAATACAAACAGGTTCTAACCGCAAAATTTATCCTAAACTTGAGGAAGATTTTATTTATTTTAAATAGGATAATAGCTGTATGTTATAATTTTAAAAAAATGGATAAATCAATCACAATTGTTTCATTAATCCATTGTTGGCTAATAGAATACGGCTAATGTAATTTATGTGTTGCATAGAAAAGTATCCTTATTATGTTAAATTGTAACAATAAAAGGATCAAGGAGACAGATTGCAGATTAACCACGTTAATTATTGCCCTCTGCGTCTTCTGTTCTCCTGGTATTCTGGTTTCCATCAATAAAAGAGTGTCGCTGCCATTGTTGGCTAATAGAATACTGCTAATGTAATTAATGTGTTGCATAGAAAGGTATCTTTCTTATGTTAAATTGTAACAATAAAAGGATCAAGGAGCCAGATTGCAGATTAACCACGTTAATTATTGCCCTCTGCGTCTTCTGTTCTCCTGGTATTCTGGTTTCCATCAATAAAAGAGTGTCGCTGCCATTGTTGGCTAATAGAATACTTACTGCTAATGTAATTAATGTGTTGCATAGAAAAGTATCTTTCTTATGTTAAATTGTAACAATAAAAGGATCAAGGAGCCAGATTGCAGATTAACCACGTTAATTAGTGCCCTCTGCGTCTTCTGTTCTCCTGGTATTCTGGTCTCCATCAATAAAAGAGTGTTCCGCTGCCAGGAGCCGAGAGAAAGAAAGGGGAAATATGGTAATAAAATATCCCGGTCGGCTGTTACGCTTTCGGGATCGTTAAGATTTCTCCATTTGAGGAGGAGATCAAAGAAAGGTCAAATTTTACGTTTGAATAACATTTTTTATGTATAACAGTTGGCTTTTACAACGCCATTTCCCCTCGCGCAATGGCCGTTCTGTTCCTTCACAATTATTACTCTGCTGCTGGAGTTTTCCCTAAAGATGTCGTGAATCCAGCTTTTTTCACGGAGTTTTCCTTTTCAACCTTTTTGCGTTAGATTCAATTTCACTGTTAATAAATATCGGTGAAATATTATTACGAGCCCTCGCTCGGAGCCTTTATTTATTCAATTAAGATGTTGAGTTCTCATCACTGAAATAGTAAGAGTTTAATTCTTTCTTCCGTACCAACTTCATACCCCCACTTTCCGTAAAAAAGCGAGATGTTTATTTCATGTTTGTATTACTCAGAATAATGACATACTAGAAAGGCGAAGGACGCAAATAGCAAGAACACCGGGCACTGCATTTTTTTGCTTGTCACTGCTCTCCTCCCCACTCTCTTCTCTTCTATAACATAAAACCACGTAACAAAGGCAGCTTTTACTTTTCCCGCATTATATTTTCTTTTGGTGTCATACACATAAACGAACACTGTCAGGTATTCTGGCGTTAGCAAGATTAAAGGAATGTATAAAGAACCAAAAATGTTTTATTATTATGCCATAAAGTTTCTCAAGATGTTTTCTGTATGAGGTGCAATTAAAAAATATATATTTTTCTTTACGATGACAATTTTATAATTTGGAGAAAATTTGAGCTAAGTTAAAATTTTGCGAACACTTTTATTAATTCCATAGTGTTGCTGATTATGAATTCAAAAACAAAGTTATTTTTTGCTTCTACAGCTACAATTACGAATTTTCGTAATTTATTTCAACTAAGAAAAAATTTACTTTTTTTTTCAAACAAAATATATTTCACCTATGTTTTTTTATTATTTACACTAACTCCAGCCAGAAGGCCCAGAGGAAAATAATTTTCCTCAGGTCTTATGTCATCTTTGGGGATGCTGTGTGGAGGGTATTTTAAAAGAAATTAAGGATAGGAAGCTCTGGGAAAGTAAAAGGTATGAAGAGTGGGTAGGGATCAGTGTTTCCAGGAGTGACAGCCGAATGATCTATCCCTCCCGTTGCGACAATGGGTCAAGAGGGACCAGTTGGAGAGGTCAAAGATCCAGGATGCTACACAGCTGGTGGGCAGGCGGATCCTGAACACACCTCACCCGGTGTACCAAGGAACCCTTGCTGAATCACCAAACGTAGCGAACCACTTAGGGTGACCGATGGCAGAGGTGTTGATTTTCCAACAAATGGTTGCCGGAGCAGCGGTACCCCATACCGGCTCTCTAATAATTGTAGTTGACACGATACAACATTAAAGTGATAAAGACATTGGGTTGCGAATAAAATAGTTCCTTTTAAATATATGTAAATGGAAATGAAATGCTTTTTCATAATTCACAACAACAAAAAAGTATGGCAAATTATTTGCTGTCGAGTTAATAATAACCTAATTGCCGCAATTTTACTTTATCTCCCCAGACAGATATAAAACAATTTTCTCAGTATCGTCATCAATTTCTGCCACGGTACAATCTGAAACCATCCCTTATCTTCCTCGCAGCCCTTATAGGGTCCCCACTGCCCACAAATAGAGCCTCCGCAATACTAATTAGAGAAATCCCTCCGGTCTCGAGAGCTTTATGATTGAAATGGCCTGGAGATTCCCAGAGCGTTTTTGTCACTGAAGCTTTTTTTACGGTATCTATGCTTTGCTTGGCGATGCAAAGAAAATTACTTTGTTCGAGACGTTTTGTATCTGAATCCTATTCTGAGGAGTATATATTAATTATTAAAGTAAGTTTTTTTGTCATCTAATGTAGATATATCGAGATTTTGTTACACCTTTAAAATAGTAAATATCTTGGTTTTATTATTTTGGTAATATATGAATGTCGTGAATATATTTTTATTACCATGTTATTTTATTTAACATTTTGTTAATATCCATTAAGAATGGCATAAAAACATACCACACAAAAGGATAAAAGTAGAAAAGATCCAAATAGGAGAGATATGAAAGACACGCCTACGGGAGTTTTTGTTCGTGCTTAATTACGAGTGGATGTATCCAACAGAATGAATAAATGCTGCATTTGCTGCTGTATAAAAACAATCATAAAGCATAAATCCGAAAACTTTGCACGCTAATGGCTAAGAACAGAAAGCAAATGAAACAGAAATCGAGCGAAACAAGGAGAAATTATTAACTAGGAGAGCATAACATGTATCGGGTATGTCGGGTACTACCCGGGAAGTAAGAAAACACAATTCGCGAAAGTAAAATGGTGTATAGAATGTGTACTGTCGCTACCTTTCCCAAACTCGGCTCAAAAGCTTTGCAGTTTCTGTGAGCTTTGAAAGTTCATCCTTGGCCCACAGCCAGGGAGGATCAGAAGGTAATCAGATAAAAGTATTGCTGGTTATTGGAGCGGAGCTGGTGGCGAAAGAAGCCATATGTCTCTACTTGGCGCCCCTAACCACTCCGACCGCTGTCACCGGGGATGCAGGTACACTTTATTGAATACAAAATAACTATGAGTTGTTGCTGGTGCGTAAATAAACGAAATAATTGGCACACAACTTGACGCTACAATGTGAATATATAGGGAGACGTAGGAGAAATAGGATTTAACCTATAAGCTATACCCTTTGTACTTTGTATTTTTGTGCGGTAAATATATTTTTTAATTTTTTGAAAAAGAAAGTTAGGGAGTTCACTGTAGTTTCGGAATGAAGATATCAACATGAGTTGATGATTGAAGATTCAATTTGAGAGGCGGGTTTAAGACCATTTATTTGATAACTAATACCTATGCCGTGGGTCGCCCCTAGTGGTTTGCTACGTTTTATGATTTAGCAGGGGTGCCGGGTTCATTAGGTGAGGTGCGTTCAGGATGAGCGTGCCCACCAGCTGCGTGGATCCCAGATCGGGAGAGGTTGGTTTTGGGAGACCCTTTCACCTCTCCAACTGGTTTCTCGACAAATCACCTTGCGCCGTAGTGGGAGGGATATATTCATATGTCCGTCACTCCTGGACACACTGATCCCTAGATTCCTCCCCGACCCTCATCCCCTTTACCTTCCCAGAAGTTTTTTCCTTAAAAAAGACCCTCCACAGAATATCCCAAAAGATGACAAGAAAATTATTTCCCAGAGCTTCCTGTATGGGGTTAATTAAAAAAAACAATCATGCGTAGATTTCACAATAATTTCCAACAAATTAGAAGATGATTCGTAGTTCGTTGTAAGATTTCTTTTCAAGCCGTTTGAGATTGAATTTACATGTAAGTATCTTATGAAGGCATCTGTTTATCCTCTTTCATATAACCTGGGCCTCTTCAAAACATACATTAATAAAGTCCTTCCTACATCCCCTACCTTAACCGCCTCACAACGCTGCCCAACCGAATGGCATCCTCGCTCCCTTGTCTTTACACTGTACAGACAGGACTCTGTAGTAAGGTGTTTAACTGTTCAGTAGATATTGCAGATGTTTTATTAATTCCGAGAAGAAAAACCAATGTTTTTTTGATTCCGAGAATCAAAACTAATGTTTTAAGTTTTGATCATGCTGTCGAACAATGAGACCCTGGAAAATATCGTTACAAAAACAACGTTTTTTTTATTTGAACAAACAAAAACTCTTGCACTTAATATATTTCTTTTTAATGTGTATTTTAATACAAATTATTTATTTATTAGAGAATAGGTCAAATCAAACATGACATTTTGAAATGATGTTACGTATCCACATAGGCTTATTTGATATAGTGCTAGTTATAATAATTATTATCAAATTTAATTATCAATATTTTTCTTATCTTCTGAACATGTTTACACTTCTGTATATTAAATAATCTACTGTTAAAATAACGTTTAGTTAACTATCTCCGACAAAAACTACACAAATAAAAATATCAATTTTACAAATTCAATCGTTTATTTACATAATTTATTCTAAAGCTTAAATCTTCTAAAAATAAGTGCTTACAAATCCCGAATGTATTCAGTGTATGTAGGAGCCCGATTTCCTGCAGGTAGGTACCCGACTTCAGGCGACATGTCAGCCTGAGCGCAGCGGGCAACTAGCGAATACGGCAATATTCCCGACGCAGTTTATTTAAAGCTGCCTTTGAAAGCACTTACGGTCTTCCTACTGAAAGCAAAATAAATAACTAACACTGCATATAGTGGCGCTTATTTTCATTTTTGTTAATGTTAGTAGCATTGTTCATAGAATGGCACATATAGTACCTATTTAATAAAATATTAAAGTTAGTGTACATGCAGTGGCGTGCTGTCTATAAGGTCTGAATATCATTTTTTATGTGAATTCCGTAGTAGAGTCCCAACTGTTCCCAACCGTCTGGAGCCAGTGAGATTATGGCATTTCCAATTGAGGTATATTGTGACGCTGAAGGTGTTGGGAGGGGCAAGAGATGGGGAAGAATAGGGTAAGGGTGTATCTGGCGATTTTCAGCTTTAAGGCAATGCACTACGTCGTGTAATATTTTAAATTGAGCCACTATCAATTACAACCCTTACGTAGATGGTGATAAGGTTTAAATTCCCCCTTAACACCATCGGCCTGTTTTGATTTATGCAGGAAAAAAACATGGCCAAAAAGTGCATTTTATTTTATTTTGTGGATGTTAAGGAATAAATATTTAATTTTTTTCGATTATTTTATAGATAACTTAATTTTCCACATTAAACAATAAAATCACAACCGAAAATGGGTTCGTAAGTAGGAGATTTCGAACTTTAAAGCAGTTTTCATAGGTCTTAAACATTATTTTTTTCTGGGCTTATAAAAAAACTTATCTAAAAATTACTCGATTATTTAAAAGGCCAAAATGTATTCTACTCGCAGTATTTAATTCATTTCTGAAACATTTCTAGGTGACCAAATTTTCAAACCAAAAACACATGATTTTGCATTACTACGTATGGCATCGCCTTAAACCAAAATAATCCGGCAAGCTAGTTATTTAACAAGTGCAATTTTTCAAGCGGTAAGTACAGTACGCACAAGATAGATAAAATAAGACAATTTAGTGATATTTTTCTTGGAAGCCTTCGACAAGGCGATGATAGTTATAATGCGTTGATTTGATTTGACGAATAAGTAGAAATTGAGAAGCATGAAGAAAAAATCTTTAAAACAATCATTGATAATAAATTTGAATAGTAAAAAAGTATTTTTGTTGTTTGTTTTTGGGGTGTTATGCCGTGTTGCGCTAACTCCTTCTTTAGCCGACGTTTCGGACAGCGTTGCAGTGTCCATCATGAGGGCAAATCCGGTAGATCCGAAGATGTGTAGAAGATGTAAAGAAGGAGTTAGCGCAACACGGCATAACACCCCAAAAACAAACAACAAAAATGCTTTTGGCCGTGAGAATCAAAATACTTACCAGTAAAAAAGTAGTTTTCTAACATTTTTTGAATAAGTAAAACCAACTCGTATTTTGAAAATATACTCTACTTTTGTGAACAAATTCATAGTAGAGGCAGGTACTTACGACTTTTAAGAAAACTATTTGGAATATAACAATTAAAGGCTATATAAGGAGAAAATTTTGTCGCTTGCCTCGTGTTTGTTAGAATCAAGTTTGACATTTTTGTTATTTGTTTTTAGGGTGTTATGCCGTGTTGCGATAACTCTTTCTTTAGCAAAAGGTTTTTTTAGGACAACTTAACAGTGTCCATCATCAGGGCAGATGTGTAATTGTTATTGGTGAAATGTGTGTTTAAGTACGTCTGTGCGATACCGTGTTGCCATCTCTACGAGCTGGTTTTACAGTAAAATTTAAAATGGTTTTCTGCGTTTAACTTTGGTGAAGCCGTCATGTTTGACTGTATGTTGTTTAGATCGGATCTAAAATAATGCGTAACGAGTTACAGCGTTAAATAAATTTATATTTTTCCATAAAATCGTCAATCTAATCTTAATAAATTTACGTATTTAACGTATTTCCACACCACACTATAAATATGGGTATTGCAGTCTATTTCACTGAAAAGAAAAAAAATTATAATTTTATTGGGTAACAATTTCCAAAGGCGTGGAATTCGGAGGTAACAAAATCAATGTTGTGGATGGACTTTTACACAAAGTTGTATGGCATCTTAATGATTCGTTTGGTTCAATTTGCGGGAAGTACGATCATTACGTAAAAAATCACTAAGTATCACATGCAGTTGTTGTTTTCGATGGATACCCGTTTGATTATGGCAAAAAAATACGAAGACCGCAGAAAGACTCCCCCGATTGAAAAGCATGTATCTGCGTAAGTTCTTTTCGATGAAACAATGCCAATTCAAGTGTCCTAAAAACAAATTTTAGCTTACAAAAACAAGAAGGTCTGTCTGATTTCAATTCAAATTAACTATAAAAATAGACTGAAAAAGATCCAGGTGTGTTGATTGTAAACACTGGAATTCCTTACTGGAATTATTTTCGTCATCGGCGAAGACATCGATCTCCTAGTTCTACTGACTGCATTAGAACCATCTCAAAGCAATACATACCTGCCTTCGCAAACTCGGGACAGACAAAACTGCTAAAAGACTGTATTCCGCGAATAGTTTAAAATAAAAAGAAACATCTGAGAACATTCTCTTTCTCCGCGCTTTTAGTGGCTGCAATACAACATCGTCCTTCTTCAATCAAGGAAAAACAAAATTATTGTAGAAAGCAATCACTTTGTGGTTTGACATATTTAATAAAATAAAATACTTTTTTGTTTTAAAACCTCGATATTTATTAATTTAAGAACCGACCGGTTTCGCTTTACTTAAGCATCATCAGGGTACAAATTAATACTAAACAAGAAGTACATAATGTGTGCATATATATAACAAAATATAGAGGGAGACAACATGATACAAATATATTATAGAGGGAGACAACATGATACAAATATAAGCAACACAAAGACGGTCATAAAATACATTAACATAAGTGCACAAGTAATAGAAAAAACCGCCAGATAATTATGTAGACTAATGGGTTATACCAATAAATCGGGAGAAACAAAGCATCAACTGGCATGGTGGTAAGGAGGTAAGGAGAACTGGGAATTTTTTATGGGTTTATTGGAAACAGACTTAATATTGGACTACTTGATATGTCTAATTGATTATTAAGTATCTGACTTTTGGTTTTTACAGCTTTTTTAATTTTTAGTGCCTCTAAGTTGTTTAGTCTGTTCCCATGCCCGTTTTTATGTAAGATGTTAGCACCGGTGCTATGACAGAATGTATGATCTTTATCGATCAAATGATTTGCGAATTCAGAAAAACCGTTATTATTGAGGCAACGAAGATGCTCCTTTATCCTAATATTAACATAACGTGATGTCTTACCGATATAAAAAGCCGAAAAATTATTGCAATTTAATTTATAAATCCCCGAATGACTTAATTTATCGTCCTTATCTTTAGAATTAATTAGAAATTTACCTATATTGTCATTGGTATAAAAGGCCGGTTTGACTTCAGAAGGAAGGTTTTTTACACTTAAGGTAGAAAAGTGATTGATGAATAAAATTCGCCGCCATTGATAATTAATATTATTATCATTGATTTGAGGACAAGGACTAGCGAAGAGGAAGCGATTAATGGCTATTTGTTTTAGAATTTCATTTAAAATTAAATCTATAAAATTTACACAGTACAGAGGGCTATGGGGAGCCCTACCAGTCCTCTGATTGCTGATATATTCATGGATAACTTAGAAAATAAAATTTTATCTAGTAGCTCACATCTTATTAAAAATGTTTTGTACTGGAAAAGATACGTCGATGATGTTTTGTGTATATGGACAAGGACTAGGCGTCAACTGAATTCCTTCCTCAATCTTATAAACTCTTTTAATAATAAGATTAAATTCACATTAGAAATAGGCATAAATTCAACCTTAAATTTTTTAGACCTTCTTCTTATCGATCGTTAATAACAGAATTAATTTTAACATTTTTCGTAAACCCTCCTATACTGACGTTGTCATACACAGCACTTCCAATCACCCTATTTCACATAAGCACTCCGCATTCCATTCAATGGTCCATCGTTCAGTCACAATTCCAATGTCCGATAGTAATTTTGATAGTGAACTAAAACTAATTAAAAACATAGCAGTAAATAATGGCTATGAATCAAATTTTATAGATTTAATTTTAAATAAAATTCTAAAACAAATAGCCATTAATCGCTTCCTCTTCGCTTGTCCTTGTCCTCAAATCAATGATAATAATATTAATTATCAATGGCGGAGAATTTTATTCATCAATCACTTTTCTACCTTAAGTGTAAAAAACCTTCCTTCTGAAGTCAAACCGGCCTTTTATACCAATGACAATATAGGTAAATTTCTAATTAATTCTAAAGATAAGGACGATAAATTAAGTCATTCGGGGATTTATAAATTAAATTGCAATAATTTTTCGGCTTTTTATATCGGTAAGACATCACGTTATGTTAATATTAGGATAAAGGAGCATCTTCGTTGCCTCAATAATAACGGTTTTTCTGAATTCGCAAATCATTTGATCGATAAAGATCATACATTCTGTCATAGCACCGGTGCTAACATCTTACATAAAAACGGGCATGGGAACAGACTAAACAACTTAGAGGCACTAAAAATTAAAAAAGCTGTAAAAACCAAAAGTCAGATACTTAATAATCAATTAGACATATCAAGTAGTCCAATATTAAGTCTGTTTCCAATAAACCCATAAAAAATTCCCAGTTCTCCTTACCTCCTTACCATCATGCCAGTTGATGCTTTGTTTCTCCCGATTTATTGGTATAACCCATTAGTCTACATAATTATCTGGCGGTTTTTTCTATTACTTGTGCACTTATGTTAATGTATTTTATGACCGTCTTTGTGTTGCTTATATTTGTATCATGTTGTCTCCCTCTATAATATATTTGTATCATGTTGTCTCCCTCTATATTTTGTTATATATATGCACACATTATGTACTTCTTGTTTAGTATTAATTTGTACCCTGATGATGCTTAAGTAAAGCGAAACCGGTCGGTTCTTAAATTAATAAATATCGTGGTTTTAAAACAAAAAAGTATTTTATTTTATTAAAAACAAAATTCTTTCTTATTGCTTTGTACAGCATTGTCATGGAAAATGAAACCTTCGAAGAAGTCCCCTATTAATTTTTCGCAAAACCAACAACGAAAATCAATTTCTGACTTCTTTGTTACCAATGAATGATGCTGCACGATATCATGCATTTAGTTATGACATCAAGTCCAAAAATGGTATAAAATCCAAAAAAATCCAAAAAATTGGGTCTGTAAAATTGGCACCAATGGGCTTGCTCCAGTACAATGACAGAAAAACCAGCATTTGAGATCTTATTGAATTTCATTTCATGTAATTGCAAAAAAGGATGCGGCGGGCATGTGGCTGCAGGAAAGCTGGATTGAAGTGCTTTGTAGGTTTTGCATTGGTCAATCAAGCCAAAATTCGCCATATGTTCACATCGATGTCGAGGACGATAATGAAGGGATTTTGTTAATGGAAACCTAGATTCTCAGTTGCAAAGACAATGAATTAGATCATGACATTAGGGTCAAAGACTATCATTAAGACTGGACAGTAGAAAACTAGAAAAATGATGTAACAGCGAATACTATAATTACGATTTCAAGCCTAATTCTGCATGGCTCAAGTGTCATATGGATACATAGTGAAACTGGATTATCTGTGGAATGAACCTACAGGAAAAAACATACATTTTTTTCAACCTCGTGGTGGTGTAAAAATGATATTTATAAAATTATTATATTTATGTAATGAGTAGCAAATTTTTTGAAAAATATTCATATATTTATCCGATCTAAGCAATGTATCTCCAAATCTCTATTACTTCAATCTTTTGCAGGGCAAAGGGCTTTCTTTACCCCCACTGACTGGACGAATAGGGACAAACAATAAATACATTAGAACCTTAGGCGAGTAAGTAGAGTTTACAAACACATTGTAGGTATTTCCAATTTACCAGAGTGTTGAGAGTTAGGAGAGGTGTGAAAATGAATAAAACGTTAGGAAAAAGTAATTAAACTAGCTTCGGTAGCTCATTCCTCTCATCGAGTAGAAACGTATAAATTATAAGTACCAACACAGTTAACAGTGTTACTTTTTCCGTTACAGTGGTTTTTATTTATGTTTTCTATTAAAAACTCCGGGAAAAAATGTATTTACAATTGTGGGAAAAGAGATTTATGTCGAACTTAAACAGATTTAAAACAACTACTTATATTGTGATAAAATAATACAATCAGTTTTCAAAAAAATTTTCACTATTCACAAACATTATTTCTTATAATAACAATGAAAAGGTAGGCAAGATTACATACCTCATTTAAAAATAAACCGATCATTGTTATATTTCCAGATAAGAAACATTGTTTTCTACGAAATTAGATCAACATCTAAAACCAAGATGGTTAAAACCATCATAATATTGTACCTGCCATACTTATAACTATTCTAACTTTAACATATTAATTAAATACATTTTCATATAAAAGTTAAACCACCGCCTACTACACTTACCTTTAATATATCTAACAAAATATATCAATACAATGGTGTTACAAACAACGTAGTTAAATTAACATGTTCTTAATCATAAATATGGAACAATTATTTCAGCGAAAATAAACAACACTCGTTTAGAATTTCAATCTGTTTTGGTGATTCATCCTTGAAACCAAAATGGTGACGATAATAAATTACCATATTTAGATGAGACATGAAGCGAACAAATGGTTTCCGCTTTTTGACCTCCAACTTATCTCCAACTTTCCCAACGCTCGTACTAAAACTACCGATTCCGGTCTACGTGCACCGCTTATCGCGTTCTAATAGTGGAACAAGTTTTGACGAGATGCAGTAGCGCCTTTAATTGTAGCTCTATGTATAAATACACATAACAGTTTCATCCGAATTTATCTTTATTCTAACAAAAATATATGTATTCACCTAATCTTTTCACATTTGTCTAACTTTGTCTCCGCGCAATATGAGTAACAAAGCTTTGGAAGCTCGGGGCTAGAGTTACACGAAGCAGCCAACAGAGTGCGCTCGCATAATACCATTCTGAGAATCTGTTTAGTCAAAGCACAATGTTCAAATACAGAACATGATAAAGTAAATATAGAGTTATAAAATCGTGAAAGTTAAAATTTGAAGGAGAAATTATTATCATATTAGCCCTTAAGGCTTTCAAATATTTATTATATTATATAGTTTAACATGAGATATGTAGAGATAAAAGAATGTAGTTATAATATAAGAGGGCTATTATAACCTTCTTGTAACTACTGAGAACTTATCTCTGAGAAAATATTGCCAACTGCATTCAATCTAGTGAGTATCTAAGTGACTGATATTATTATATTCTGATATTATTGTTACAATTAAAAATACTTCTATATTTTTTTAAGTAATAAACGAATGTTTCAAGACAAGGTTTTCATGCGTATTATAAAGGATTAACTAGAAACACCCAAAAAATTTGAACAAAATTTCCGAGAAAAAAATAAATACCGCCGATGGGAATCGAACCCGAAGCCTTCTGACTGCCGGTCGTTGTTCTACCATTGCGGTACGTCAGCTTATTCTAAACCCGCCAAATGATTTCATATGTAGTAGTATTTTTCATCAACAATAAATGTTATTAGATTTTCACCTGCAAACAACCAGCTTTATTTTTGTAGTAAAGGCTTTGTTAATGTTTAATTTCCCACTAGATGGCGTCGAGATATATTATATCTACAATGATAGAGCAGCTGACCGGTAATCAGGCTAATAATTATTGCTTGTAAAATTAGTTAAAATAATTTGGGATTGAGTAGTTCTAGTTGGTATTTGGAAGGCTAGGTTAAGTAAATCAGAGATTTCTTTTGTACTAGCATTTAAAAAAATAAATAAATATGATAGAAAAATAGATGGTTGTTTGTTATGATTATAGATAGTATAGGTAGTTAAAATTTAAAAAAAAAATACTAAAAAAGGTGAATAGTAATTATTTTTTAATCCACCCGGTAGGTAGTAAGACAACTACATAAGAAATATTTCTGTATTCTTATTTATCTGTATGCGTTTACAGCCATACGACGTGCACTCTCTTCAATGACGTTAGCAGTTTCACCGTGAAATGATTCCTTCCGTATTCTGTATTCAGTCATTTGTTTCAAGCTCTCAGCTTCTGTACGGATGAATAAAATTCAAAACCATTCTACTTTTGCAAGTTCCCTCAGAAAAGGCTTCTCTGCCAATGTCGTCAGCCCATACGTCGCCGCCACTTCAAGCTTTATACCTTTCTGAGGCTCCCACTCAGGTCAGGGGGGAGTGGTTTCCCACCCCAGTATCTTATTTCACCTGTACGACTTCCCACTTGATTAAGCTCTGGCCACGCGGCCTTTGAGGGCAGCACTTTTATGATTGTACCAATCTGGCCCTTAACCGCCGTACGTGGGGTGAAAGTTTGGCCATTTGGGGTGACTCTGCACCCCTTCCAAATATACCCTCAGTAAAGAGACTTGTCCAGAAAACGCTTCGTATAGCGCTTTACTTATTGGCAACACGAGACCGTTTGAAGTAAGAAGTTACCTCGTTTGAAAGCTTGCAACTCAATATTTTAGATATTCTTCCAAGAAACCTGGTGCGTATGAAATATAAAAATAATGGATTAATTTTAAGAGATTCGTATTTCTCGCAAATTTGTTATAAACTCAGGTATCTATCGCAGTTTGCGCATCTGCTCTGACAGCGGTGGTATTCAAATTTACGATTCCTGCGTGAACTTGTGAACTTTTGCGTACTTGAATAAACTAATGCGCCAAAGAAAGTTTTACGTATTTATAAAGTACTTGACTTAATCTTTGAAGATTTTACACTACGTTCTTTTTTTCTTTTTTTAACGATTTGAATAGGTCACAAAATATTTTCACACGCCACATTTCAAATGTACAAACAAGATCCGATTGAAAACTAGTTTAGATGATTTATTTAGAAAACATATTTACATCTCAAATTTCTATCTGCGACTGTATTTTGTTGGTAATTGAATTTGAAGCATACATTTTACACATTTTATTGATACTCGTACATGGATATCGGAGAGCGAATTGACCCTTTGAAAAGGAAATCGTGTACTACAAGCTGATCTCACGGTCAAGTGAATGTTGTATTCCTTGTAAATGATGACCTTAGGGGTCGCGAGGGTCAGCGTGGGGTTGAGAGGGTGCAAAGAGGAAACAGAAATGGGGATATAGAAAGTTGCGGTGGGCGTGATCCACCCCCTGATATATGATAGTTAAAACACAGGGCGAGCCATGCATGCTGTTCGACATAAGGATATACATAGTATTTACATAGAAATTGCCGTTTAAATTGTCGGCAGTGGTACCGAACATATTAAATTATGAAATTTTTTTCTTCTAAATGTTTCAGGCTTTCACCCTTCTAGGATTTTCTAGGGAAGGTGAATTTATATATTAATTTTGTTTAAATCGGCAAATTTCAAAAGTATATAGAAGATTGAAGTCGAATTCAGACTTGCAATAGAAGTGATGTTGAATGGAGCGGAGGTAATTTTAAATAAGACTTGATAAAAGAGAAGATTTTTTAAGAAAAGGATACCCAAAAATGTTGGCTAATGTTCCTATTTCTAGACCACATAAGGTACAAGCTGGGGAGATAAGTAAGTGAATTTTAAAAAGGTGAGAAAGAACGTAACAATGCCCAATCCTCATTCGAATAAGTGAGGAAATTTCTTTTTTTAGAGAATTGGGAGAACTGTTAAAACCACGGTTTTAATGGGATAGAATTATGACAATTCAAGATCAAGAACTTTTATATTTCAAGTGCAATTCTTCAAAAAGTCACGGGATATTACTTTAATAAATCTAGTTAGGGTAAAATTTTGAAAAATCACGAAATCTGACTTAACTTGTTGATATTAATCCTAAACATTTAAACAAAAGAATTACATTTCAAGTAAAGATTATTTTCTGGTAAAAATATTGTATTATATGCAGGTACTTTATCGCTTTTCTGAAATCTTTTCACAATCAGATACAATTTTGAAAATAAGACTTACATTCAAATCAAATCGGAGTTCATTAAACCAAATTAACAAACACTCACAGACAGACCCATAACCGAAATTAGAATGTATGAAACTACACCATTACAATAACAATCGAATGCGGTCCATTAACTTACAAAACGGACACCCACAAAACATAGAATACCTATCACTACTAGCACAGCATGGACTGGAGCCAACGATAAAGGCTCCAACACGAGTCACACAAAACACAAAAAGTTGTATAGATCATATAATGATCAAAACAAAACTAAAAACCAAAACCGTAGTAATTGAAAGCAATATCACAGATCACTACATGAATATGATAGCAATAGACACTGAAAACACAAAACCCAACCAACAAAATATTCACAAAAAAAAATAATTAACTACTCAAACTTGAAAGAAAAACTCAAATAAATAGACTGGAGTACAATATACGAAATAGAGAATGTGGAAGAGGCCTGGGATAAATTTAATAACATGTTAGCACAAGAAATAAATAACAACACTAAGATAAAACAAGTAAAACTCACACAAAAAGCAAAAAAATAAACTATGGATAACACAGGGAATATTAAACTGTATTCGTAAACGAGACAAAATTCACAAACAAATTAAATATACACCCTACGACATGGAACAACTTAACTACTATAAAAGATATCGAAACATCTGCACGAAAATTATTAGAGTGCCTAAGGAATTGTACTATAGAGAAAAACTTGAAAAAGAAAAAAAATAACCCAAAGGAAATGGAAATATGGAAAATATTAAAAGTAGTACACACAAAAATACAAACAGAAAAATACTATTGAAAATCTAAATATTTACTCAAAAAAATTAAATGTCAATACAAATACAGAAACTATAGCTAATCATGTGAATAATTTCTTCGCAAATATAGGAAAAGTTTTAGCGAACCGTAAATTGCAAAACACAAACACACTAACACAAATAAATAGATCAAATATCAATAAAAAACCGACACAACACAGATTTACAATAAAAACTACCTCGGAAGAGGAAATTGACAAAATAATAAACACATTAAAAAACCGAATTGCTCCTGGATTAGATGAGATAACAACGGATTGCATTAAGATATTAAAAAATGAAATTATAAAACCTATAACACACACTAATCAACCTTAGTATAACACACTCCTGCTTTCCTAGTACTCTTAAAAAAGGACTAGTGATCCCCATTTATAAATCCGGAGACATAATGAAAATAACTAACTATAGACCAATCACTCTGTTAAACTCGCTTTCAAAGATTTTCGAAAGAGTATTACAAAACCAAATTATAAAATACCTAGAAGAAACCAAATTAATCTCGGATAACCAATATGGATTTAGAGAAAAAATAGGCACAAAAGAAGTTTTGGCATGTACAATAGATTATATACATAGCAACTTAGATAAAGGGTACAAATGCATAGCGATATATCTAAATTTAGCTAAAGAATTTGACTCAATCTGCCACAATTCACTTTTTAAAAAATTAGAAAACATGGGTATCAAAGGCAAGGAACTCCAACTATTAAAAAGTTATATGAGTAATAGAATACAACAAGTCAAAATTAACAACCATACTAGTAAACCACTGCCGATTACATATGGAGTTCCACAAGGAAGCATACTAGGGCCCGTTCTTTTTACTATTTACATAAATGAATTTTGCAGCATGAAAATAGACGGTGAAATAGTTAGCTATGCTGACGACACAGTTTTACTCTTCAAATCTAAGGAATGGAATATTGTATATAACATAGCGAATTTGGGAATCTCGCAAGTGAAAACATCGCTAGACTCAAATATACTTACACTTAACATATCAAAGACAAAATTCACAACATATAGTATAAATAGCACGGGACAGCCAAAAAATAACACAAACACCATAAAAATACACGAATGTTTAAACACCAACATCTGCAATTGCCCTCCTCTAGAAAAAACAGAACAAATAAAGTATCTAGGAATCGTAATTGACCATAACTTTAGATGGATACCTCACATCAAACAAATCACAAAATAAACTTCTCAAAACAAAATACATTTTCCTAAACATAAGAAACATATATAAAATAAAACAATATATTTTGCACTTTGCCAATCAATAATAGAATATGGAATTATTGCTTGGGAAGGAGCAACAAACTCGGCTATAAATTACATAGAAACCGCACAGAAAACGATCTTAAAGGTAATAATAAAAAAAACATAGACTGACTGATACAGACCAAATATTTAACAGCTGTGACGTACTAGATATACGCCAATTATACGTTAAAACACTACTAAACTACATTTTTGACAAAAAAAATAAATTTCGACCTACACAAAATAACACTAACAGACCAGTTAGACAAGCGTACAAAGAAAACATAAAAAACTCCGACAGTAAATTCAAGCGTTGGACAAAGACACTACCAATACCATGCTATAAAAGCTTTCAACAGTGTAAAACTTGAAATAAAAATTGAGGAAAACAAAAATAAATTCACACACAAAATTACAAAATGGATTAAAGAACAAAAAAGACAATATTACCAAAATGTCATAGCATAAAATGAAAATAAAACCTACACGTAACAGACAAAACCAATATAAACACACATCACTCACAAACACACAAGATTACATATTAAATGTATTATTTTCTCTTTAAATGTATTATGTAGATTATATTTTCATATTATAAAATGAAGGCCTCAGCACGGGCAAGCCACCCAGTGAGGCCAGCATTACTGGAAAACTTTGAAATGTAAAAAATATTGTACCAAATAAATAAATAAATAAACTACTAAGTCATCTCTAATCATCTGCACGGATGGTCCCTTGTCTTTCATCCCCATCTGCTCCGAATCAAGATTATGATTGGTTAAACTTCTTATTGCTAATTTTATTTGATTCTGCGATCCTGAGGTAGGTAAATTTCTCAGGAGAAGAGTTTGAATCTTGCAAACGCTCCCTGTAATGTGGTTGGTTGTTTTAATGCGAATACCGCACAATAGTCCCAACAGTTCCCAACTCTCCGGATCCAATCGGACTATGGCATCCCCAATAAGGGTATGTTGTGAGGCTGATGGTCATGGAGGGGAAGAATATAGAGAAGTGGAAGATGGAGGAATACTTGGCTTTTCAGATCTGGTCACCATACACGATCAAAGCCATTCCAAGCTGAATAATTTTAAAATTGAATGGTGGTCTTACACGGATACTGAGAGTATGTTTAACTCTGGAACGTGCCGACAATATGCCATGTTTTATTTTTAATGAGTAAATTGTGAATTTATAATGATTAATCAAATAAATTTTAGTTTAATAATCTCACGTCGGGATTTGAACCACTGACCTCCAGCTTGCTAGTCGAGAGCCTTACCCCTCGACCACGGAGGCCGAAGAGTATTTATTATTATATTTTTTCACCACCTATTTTTGGTTAGTAAAATTAAAGAAATTAGGGGTTATAAAGTTTTTTTTTTCATTTAATAATATTTAAGTCAAACCATAACGCAATTGTTTTCTACGAATACAGAAATTTATCTTGTAGAGAATTATTTGATTAGTAAGTTGCAAACGTTGCGAACTCAAACAGTGTCGACCCCCGTACCCGTGGCCCAACACGACTGACAGTACCCACCTTTTAGGGGTAATAACCGGCCGAGGGTCAAATGTCTGAAACCGCTGATTCGTCGGTTCCGAGGATAAGGAGCGGATTACTCAATCAGTGATATTCCGGGATCAGGTTACGGTTCCACGTCACTCAGAAAAGGGTGATTTTTTATACTAAATTAACTTAGTTAAGCTCTCAAAAAGGTTTTTGAAAAGATATTTTAATATTGGTTAGAAGGGATTCTTGGTGAATCTCTTAAAATTTTGTTTTCTCAGTTTTTTGTTAATTTATTGAACAGTAGGTCTTTTACACACATAATACAAGTCGAAATTTTACGCAATGCAGAAATATTATGTTTGTCAGTTCATATATTATTGGGAATTTGGCTAACAACGGGATTGCAGGCCTTTAATAAATATATTAATAAGTTTCCTGATAAACTTTTTCATTGTTGATTCATTAGCGAGAGAGATTCTTAATAATATAGCAATACTATTTATTTTCCATGTAAAATAAATACTAAAATTACAAACGTAATACAGAAATGTGGTCAGGATGTGCCTGTCCACCATCTGCGTAGGTTGCCAGATCGGGAGAGGCTGGTTTGGGGAGACCCTTTGACTTCTCTCCGCAGCGCAAGGGATAGATTATACATCCGTCACTCCTGGATACACTGATTCCTAGATTCCTACCCATTCCTCATATATTTTTTCTTCCCAGAACTTCCTCCGTCCTATCCTTAAAAAGACTCTCCACACATCAATCCCAAAGATGATATAGGCCTTGAGGGAAAATATTTTCTTCAGAGTGTCCTATATGCGGATTCAATTCCCGTCGGCGGCATTAATTTTTTCTCTCAAAACTAATAATTAATTTCTTTCAAAAATAATTAGTTGTAAAAGAAACTGGTATATATTTATTTTTTGGACGGAGAGTATTTCATTGGCAGTTTGGTGAAATTGCTCTAGTAGTGTACGTACAATACAAATAGTTTGTGTTACGGTTGTTACAGTGGAAAGGATAGCGAAATCGAGTAGATTTAAATAGTAAATTTACATTAGTTTATTAAATAAATTTATTTGTCTTTTAATAAAATATATTATTATGTACAATCAGCACCCTGGAGGTGATTTTTCACTAAAACGGCGCTATACAAATCATCCAAACATTATTATTAATACCAGGAAGTAATTATATTATAATTGCTAACTTACAAAAGAAAATTAAATCTTTTATTCCTTGAATTGGTCTCGGAACGACCTGGAAGTAATATTCAAATAAAAGTGGAATAAGCTCGTTCATCGAACTCACGTATTGTCGTTCAGGTTCAATAAGAAATATTCCATTCACAGTTATACCATATTACCCCTCGCACAGTGTAGGAATTGGAAAGGCAGCCGGTCAATTGAATACTTGCGTCAGGCAATAAAGAACGGGTTCCCTTCCACGGGTTATTGTGATGTGGAACTCCTCGATCTCCCTAACCCCCGCCCCCCGCCCTCATTCCCTTAAGGCTTCTGTCGTTAATAAAACCCAATAAGAGCGTGGGGCTCGCTATTTGTCGAGAATATCAATAGGCTCCCATATTTGATATCTGAATAAACAAGGGCTGATCCTCTAAGACCTCTTGAAAATAAAAATGTATTGGCCGAGATGATTTTGAACAGAAAAAATCATATTTATCATTTTAATGACTTGGTAAGTATTTACTTGCGACTAAAAACATTAATATTACTTCAAAAATTTGTTTTAAGTTACACTACATGTAACTTGAAACAAAAAATGTCGCGTTCATGAAAAATTTTCAAAAAAATTGCAACATTGGCTGGTTAGATTACAAATTGTGTGAAATCCGAAATAGTTACAACATGCCTCCCATGTAGTTTTTTTGCAAATAAGGAGTTACCACGTAAGCCAAGGTCCACCAACACACTTTAACAAAATAACTATATTTCTATTTGGTTTTCTTTGTGGACTTTTGTTTAAAAGCATGAAAGCATTTTTAAAAGGATAAAAGAATAATTAAATTGGTATTCATAGCCCTCAGAAAACTATCTCTCCGTAATTGGATACCTATCACAAACAATATTCCGCTCCATATAGATATCTCTTTTACACCGCATTTTCCCACGAAGGCCTAGATAAACTCAAGCATGTCAGAAAACATACGCAAAATACTGAATTCCGAAGCATGTCAAAGTGATCCGAGGCTTTTCGTTAGTGTTACTTTTCTATCTCAACGTGCGTGCCTTGAGTGCCAACTTCCTTGCGGAGACTTCTTTACGCCGGCATGAACAGTATGAACATGAAGGAAGGAAGTATAGAAACGCACGCACAAAAGAAAGCTACGTTCTTTTCAACTTTTAAAGATTTAGTGCCAGTGTAATGGTTTCACATTTTCAACAAAGGGGGCACTTTACCTGTTGGCGGAATTAAATAGAATTGTTGGTGGTCATTTATTCCTATGGGTTTATTAGAATTCTAAATCAAAGAGATGTTATAAAAACACTTCTTTAAAATAATTTTTCTTACTATTTTCAGAGTACCAGCAACAAAATTGCTTGCTTGAAATCCTCATTTTCTAAAATCGCATGGGATCATCTTTTTCCCAAGGGAATTATCTCCAATATAATTCTAAGAAAATCTTAAGCGATAGCGAGGTCCCAAGCACTTGTACCTACAAACATCGAGATCTGAATTATTCCGAGTAAATTCCGAATTTGGAGAGCCGTCAAAATTAAGCTCGGGGCGCATATTCTATTTAAGCTAAAGTTTCAGAATCCAGATAACAAATAAGCAGAACGGTTTCTAGTCAAATTACTCGATCCCCAGCGCAATAATTTCTTATTTGGTACATTTCCCGAAATTAACGAAATAATATCTTCTCTGTTCCTGCTTCGGTGTCAAATTAATAGCAACGGATTGTGGAGATATCTATGATTCATTCAATGTAATCGATTGGAATCAAGTTGGAAAATGTTTGTTTCAAGAAACGGGAAAAAAGTATTTTTCTTTGAAATGTTATACCCTCTTCAAGAGTCGCACTAACAAATCCTTAACTCACCTTGTGTCGCCAAATCCTGTGGTGATTCAAATATATGGGACAGAACCGGGAAGTCACATAAAAAAGTCAATTTATCTACAAAGATATGTTTGTAATGCTGTTGAGGGGTGGTTGGTAAAACAGTGGTTTTAATGAAGGATTTTGATGACTTAAATTTGTCTTTAATATTGACGTTTCATTTAATACCATTTTGTTTACTTCAATTATAATATATATTAAATCTTAGAATAAACTGAGCTATTTTTCAAAGAATCCAAACTCATCGAAAATTATTTGTGTAATGGCAACTTTGGTAACAAATATTATAAGATGATATATATGTGAATCGAAAATTATATTTTCATTATAAAGAGTCCCCAACTGCTCCCAACCGTCTGGAACCAGTGAGACTATGGCATCCCCAATCGGGGTAAATTGTGAGGCTTGAGGGTAAGAAGATGTGGAAGAGGAAGGTTAAGATGTATTTTCAATACTGAATGGTGGTCTTAAACCAGCGATACTGAGAGTATCTTCGATTCTAGAACGTGCCGCAAGTATACCATATATTATTTTTAATTAATAAATTGTTAAATAACACTAATGAATAGAATATAATTTACTTGCACACACCGGGGCTGAAACCCGCGACCTTCGACTAGCTAGTTGAGAGTCTTACTCCTCGACCACAGAGATCATCTAAATTATTTAGTTTATTTTATTAATTATTCAATGAAAATCGTTTGCGAATTAGGATGTGAATTTGTTTAAATTTGTTTGAATTTGGTTGATGGATGATTGTATTGTTTTAATTGGAAGCCGTAAGAGCTTGAATTTATTTTCAAATTTTTTAACTTTCTGCTCTGTACAAACGCAAATCTCTTAGTCGTGATTACCTGTGTTACTGACATACTTGTACGTGAGAAAAGGATCAGATTTGTTTTTTTTTTTAATTCCTAGCTCATTTTTAACTTCTTTATATAATTAAATTAAATATATATATATATATATACCTATTGAATCTGTGATATCAGAAGCAAAACTAACATAATTTAATTGAATAAACTATAAATTGTTTTTACATCTCGAGAAAAAAAATCTTTTTCTTGTTTCAAATATTATAAAATTTAAGTAAAAACTGTGAAAACTAAATCTTAGATAACTATTATAAAACTTTTATTTAAGACATTTGTGGAAGCGTGTATTGAAAACAGGTTTAATCTTTATTTACGATGGGCTTAAAGGAACCTCGAGGAGTTTGTTCCCAAACTTCAAAGGGTTTAGGGGCTTAGAACGGCCTTAGACTGAAATATTTGACAGTTATAATATCGTTGTTGTTATGTGTTGCAAAATTATTCTCTTTATTACATCGGCGAAAGCTGAAGACCTTCTGTTCTCACAGGATCTTAAGTAAATTAATGATTTTTAAAATCAAGTTTTAGTTATAAACGAAAATTCCCGAGGCAATAAATTTGGTTTTATGGAACAACAACTTTCAGTTATTATAATGCCGGAAAATAAAAATGAACTATAAATATACTTTATTCAGTAATATACTTTATTCAATTATTATAATGCCGGAAAATAAAAATGAACTATAAATATACTTTATTCAGTAATATACTTTATTCAATTATTATAATGCCGGAAAATAAAAATGAACTATAAATATACTTTATTCAGTAATATACTTTATTCAATTATTATAATGGCGGAAAATAAAAATGAACTATAAATATACTTTATTCAGTAATATTTAGGTTGTTGCTATTTTTATGTTAAGAAACCATAAAGGAAATCTTTTCTAGTAAACAAATTGTTCAAGGGTTAAGACTATCGAGTAGCAATCCGAAGGTCGCGGGTTCAAATCCGTGTGCAATTATTTTTTTAGTAATATATAGTATAATTGCGGCACGTTCCAGAGTGGAAGATACTTTACTTATAGCTCTGGTGTAAGACTACCATTCAGAATCGAAACGGTGTTTGAAATGTCTTTATCCGTATTTGGTGACAAGATCTGAACAGCCAGTTACTCCCCCTACCTTCCAATTCCCCAGCTCCTTCCGCCTCACAACATACCCCAAGTGGGGATGCCATAGTCTCACTGGCTCCAGATGGCATAAAAAAGTACGAACACTGGGCTATGAGCCATCATTATTATGAAACCGCGCACGTGTGTATATTATGAGCCAACGAATAAGATATGAAGGGATATAATAAAATATGACTTGGAAATGAATGGTTGAAGAAGTCTTGGACGCCCGAGTAAGACATAATCAAGATCACACACGATCAAGTGAAACAAATACAATAATATTATTTCCACCTTAAAAATGCACTCAGTTGTCAGGTAATCTAGAATTAACAACCTCCAAACTTTACCCCAAACCCGAGCAAAGTCACGGCACGTCAGCGTCATCGGCAGTCAGGCACGTCAGCGTAATAAGAAATAAAAATAAAAATAAAAATCCAAAATACAGATGAAGCCGTGCGGAAAAACGAATGTTTTAATTAATAATGATTGCGGGCGTTGATTAATACGTGTCTGTTTTCAGAATAACAAAACATCAACATGACTAATAATTCATATCACGCCACCTTACCTTTACTATGCTAAATTTAAAAAAAAAACCTTTGAACACACCTCTTTATTTGCTTCCTAAAGGCCTTTACAAAAAAAAATTAAATTCAATTTCGCATAGCAACAGAATATGATACTTAATAATGATTGATACTTTCAACCATATTTTGAAACCTTTTAGCATGTCATTTATATTGTAAAAATCGTTCAACCCTCGCGGTGTAGGGTTATTTATTTGGAGATTAAAACGATCTAAATAATCCAGAAATTTCAATGAATAGTATAAATACAAATTTCAATGAATAGTATAAATACAAATTTGAATGACTAGTATTAATACAAATTTCAAAGAATAGTATTAATAAAAATTTCAGAGAATAGTATTAATACAAATTCAATGAATAGTATTAATACTATTTTCTATTAATAGTATTAATACAAATTTCAAAGAATAGTATTAATACAAATTTCAATGAATACTATTAATACAAATTTTCCTTACCATTCACAAACCTTATTAAAGTTGTCTGTTTACCTAATCAAAAAAATTGTTGGAAAAATATAATTATTTACATTAGTTATTAAATTAATAACGAAGCCGACGTATTAAACGATTCAACGAATTGATGTAGCATTTTCACCAACTCCAAATACCTTTAATTTTTTTTTTTTGTTCTTAATTACTGATTTCAAAACAATCTTAAACCGCACATTCCGAAAAAGTTCCAACTGACTACGACGTCATTATGACATGGACAACGCCAACGTCTGATAAGACGTCGCCCGGCGTGACGTCAAAATGGCATTTTTTAAATGGTTATAGTAAATTTATTTGTTAACTTAAAATATCTTCATTGTCGTATTTTTTTTTCGAGTACAACATTGAAAATAACTTATCCAGTATCTTTGTCTATACTGCTGATCAGTATCAGTGTGCTGAACCAAAAAAAATATGCAAAAGAGAACTGAAAATAAAATCTTTGAAGGATGGGTTTTTTTTCAGATTGAACTATGGGGCTTTCATATGTATACTTAAATATATAAAGGAATAATGAAAAATAACGTGTTTAATTTTTGGTCTCTCTCTTTGTGTAGATGGATGTTAATGCACTGCTTTGATGAAGCGAAACTAAAAGGCTACAACACATCGATAAAAATAAATGGTGGAATATAAAAATATTGTTTTATTTCATACATATTATTGTGTGATGAATTCGTAAAGTGATGATTTGTGGGAAAAAATAAAATATATTTCATGTATAATGATAATAATATAATACAATACTTTTATATATTGTGTAATTTGAATTTGTAAGACTTGGCAGAAAATATTTTTAATTTTTAACTAAATAAAGACTTGAGTCCTTTTTATTTAACTTTATAAATGCACCCGCTGCACAATGCACTGTGCAAGTTATTACGTCGCCCGGCACTTAAAATAATATCACTGCGCACTTCTGAAAGTTCCGCTTTGTTTCAACGCGGAGACCCCACATTAGCATTACCTTGTTCCCTTGTTCCCGCCCTGGGTACTTCCGCCCCCCTTCAACACCGGATGTAATCCCGCCCTGCCCCCGTGACGTCATAACGCGATTATGATGATTTTCCGAGAGTTCTCTCGCAACAACAAAGGGATAGAGGCGGTACAGACGACACCCAAATAAAATAAATATTTAAAAAGGTTGCCGCAGGTTAAATAAATTTGGGTTAAGTTATTCAACGCTTTGAATTCAGAGCTGGATAACAGGATTTGCTAAAAATATGGCGTCTATTTTACACATAGACAAAAAAGGCTGGAAAAAATATATTGGATTTGTTATTTTTTTAAAAGAAATTTTGGGTTTTAACATATGAGACAGGCAGAGGCATGCATTCCATATAGGCACATAAGCACTGCTTGCCCTTCTTTACTCACTAAAAATATACATAATTGTTGTGTTCGTACAAACAGGTCTCCAACTCGTCTTGTAAGGAGTTTTATAATAAAATGGTTCTTTTATATTAATCAGGGATTTATTAATCCTCCACGTATTATAATGGTGACTCAATAGTCGACCTAACTAGAAGCTTGCTAATTGGAATCTGGAACAGTGAGTTTCTCTGAGAGCCTTCGTACTGGCCCTGGCGACAGCTGGCCACTGGCTCCATCTTGCCGACTTCCACACAAGCTCTATGCACTGCCATTTGTGCGTTCATCTATAAAACTCTTACTACCCAACAATAATAAAGTTTTATCAAATTATTTTAAACTATCAATCCTTAAAACACTACTTTTAAAAAATTTATTTTATTTATTTTATTTTATTTTTGTACAAAAATTTTACAACATTACAGATATTTTATCTAACTTATTGTAAAAGTATCATTTTCATAGTGAGAATGTAGTGCCAAAAACCTTACAAACTCATTGAATTTTCCGAAGAATATGTCAAAATTTTTATCTAATATATTTAAATAGCGTATCGCTCTTCCCACGGGCGAATTCGGGTACAGATTTGAACGACTCAATCGGCAATATAATATGTTATGGTGACGTGCCCGAGAGTGAGACTCTGGGACAAATAAATTGATTTGCGCCAGAATCTCACCGTTAAAGACGAGGCCATTGATTAATTTAAAGAAATATTTTAGCAACGCAAAACATCTACGAGTTTCTAGAGAATGGTAGTTAGTCATACCTAGAATAAATCTCGATGGATATAAATATGGATATGTTCCATAGAGGCGTAAAAATAAGAAACGTAGGAATTTTTTATGAACTCTTTCAATGTTTAAAATATAGGATGCTTCAAATTGGGCCCAGATAATACAATTCGACTCCAGTACACTTAGCACCAGTGAGTTGTAAAGTAGCCTAATTGTTAGTGGGTTTTGAAATGAGCATGAATTGCGAATGACAAAGCCCAGCAGTTTATATGCTCTGTTGCATAAGTCATTTGTGTGCTGGTGGAATGTCATTTTGCTGTCAAAAGTAACCCATAGATCTTTTATTTGACTAAAGCGATGAAAAATGTTATCGTTAATTGAATATTCAAATATGATCGTCTGTTTTGCCCTTGAGAAAGAGACTACATTGCATTTAGGTGCACTGAAGCTTAAGCAGTTAATTTTTGCCCAGTTTGCGACAGAGTTCACATCGATTTGTAGGAGGACACAGTCAGCGAGATTTGTTATTATGCGGTAGAGTTTTAGGTCATCAGCAAACAATAAATAAGAGGAATGAGTGATGATTGAGCCAATATCGTTGATGAACAACAAAAATAATAGCGGTCCAAGAATTGACCCTTGCGGGACTCCAGAAAAAACCAGGAATTCAGCAGAGCGAGAATCTTTATAAAAAACATATTGTTTGCGATTTGTGAAGTATGAAGCAAAAAGTAACAAAAGTTTTTTGGAAAAGCCAAACGTAGCTATTTTTTTTAATAGGACATCGATATCGACCTTGTCAAAGGCCTTTACAAGGTCAAAGTATGTAACATCTACTTGATTTCCTTGGTCGAGAGTTCTTGATAGTAAGTCGGAAATGCATAGTAGATTTGATGATACTGACATCTTGGGTCTAAACCCATGTTGACGACCAAATGTGCGCCCCTACTAACTAATATGCAACGCAAATGATAATGATAATAATATTCAAATGTTAACTATATTCTACAACAAAATATGCAATAGCACCGCCATCTTTATTAATACAGGCCGTGCTGTAGAAAATACACTGACAGTTAAAAATACCTGTGTCTGACATCTGGCACTGAGTTTGGTACAAAGCAGTTAGTTGGTAGCCTATATTAGTAAAGATGGCGGTAGCAATTGGCATTATGTTGTGTTACTGTGGACAAAGGCCCTGCCTTTCGTTACAAATCAAAAATGTAGAGATCGGTGCCATCTGTGAAGAGGTAAAATTTTAGTGCAGAATTAAAATAAATGATAATATGTTGGCTTACTTTAATACAACTGCGCAGCAGAGTTTTTTTTGTATTCGGTAATTATCTTGTTATGTAAATAAATTACGCGGATATATTCACATTTGATCGGTAATCCTAAGCAAACTCAGTTAAATCCTGCAGCTTTGTAATTCTAAGAGAAAACTTGCCACGTCTGTAGGAAGATATCAAACATACGTATAAATATGAACCACTATCGTAACATATTATAATTGTTTTTCGGTTTTTTTCCCCCTTCAAAACATCGATCACGTCTCCGAATACCGCACGCGATTGCAGAATTCAGTGCAAAACTTACACACTTTCCTATCTATATTGTATTTAAAACAATATTTATAAATGTTTTAGGTAGGTACGCTTGCTATTATTTTAAAATATATTGCCTTCAGCAACACAATAAATAACAAACATTAACAAATGTTTATCAATTACGACAATAATAATATGTCTAAAACGTTTTGTTTTTACAAATAACATAGTTTTGTTTGTGTTTTATTCTAAGAGTGATTGAAAAAGGGGCCACTTCAAGCAAGGATAAATTACTGCCGCCAAAGAAAATGTTTTGGAAAAACAATTTCAAACACACTCATTTTTCATTATGCCAGATATCTACTTTGAAATAAATTTAGTAAATTTAAACTCAATTTGGGAAAGATTTTACATTTAGACTACAGTAGGTAGGCACTTACTTAATTTCATTGAATTAGCTTTTATTATAATTCACAAAAGTTAATTAGAAATATGTTTTATTCGTGGAGGGAAAAAATTTTTGGTCACGACGAAAAAATAAATATAATTGAAACAAAAATCGGTTATTTGAGTTATTAAATGAAGGTCAAGAACAAGAAGGTCATAAACAACAACAAAAAATACAGAACCAAAAAAATTGTATTGAAGATTTATTGAAAAGTCTCTTCAAGTTATTCGTAATCCGTTTAAAAACGGATTGCAGGTCGTTCCCTGATAAACTTTTAGTACATTCCTAATATATTGTTCATAACACTTGTTCATACTTGCCTTGCCTCGATAATATATAATGACGAAACATGAAAAATTATGATTTTTATGAACACGTGTTCCGACATTGAATTAATAAATTATTATTTTACTAAACGCTTGACAGGAAGCTTATCAATTCATTGATTAAGGGCCTAAATTTTTTTTTTAAAGTTTTCTCCGCGTACTTTCCAATCGATTTTCCAATTTAAAATAAATAATACAATATTCACCGGTTATTCATTCATTATGGTTTGACATATTTTTAAACCAAACATAAAAAAATATTCAAATTTACCAACTGGTTTCACTTGGCTTTAGGGTTATCATTTAAACGTTTTAAATTGTTACCCTAGCGATTTGGTGGTTTAAAATTAATTATTATTTAATTATGTATGTTTTTAATATGAGAATGAATTTTCTTTCATGATAAATACGCAACAAAACTGTGAATATTGTATTTAAGTATTTGTTGTGAAAAATATTTTTGCTTTACATTATTATATTGAAATCTCCATAAAATATTTTTTTTCTCGATTTGGTGACCAAGCTACACTTATAAAAAAAAATCAAATGTAAACAATAAATGATATTTACTTTCTTGCTTATCTTGTACGATATTAAATACATTTTTTAAATAAATGCCAGCACCAAAATACTCTTCGTTAAATGAAAGCGTACCTTAATTATGATTTGGAATATTTAAAGTAACATTTTTTAACAAGATAAATCCAATCATTAGATATCTGCCCTGGAGCTACTTCGATAATCGAGCTTCATTCGCTAGGCATTATATTCGCCTGACATCTTATCAGGAAATGATTGCCGAAGGCTTTATTCCCGCAAAGTTTATAGGCTTGTCAATATAACCCGCAACGTAGGTTGTCACACTTTCCCGCATTCATATAGGCGTACCGCAGATACCTCCGTTTCAAACCTCTCCCTCCCTCTCATAAACGATGCCTATTCTAGAAAGAGAAGTTGAAACTGAGTTCTCAGAAGCAGAAAAATACATCCCTCGTCATAAAGAAACGTTTTACGGCTTCTTTGATATCAAGTTAGCGGAATTTTTAAAAGCACAACCAAAATTATCCAATATCTGCACATAAAACTTCGTAAGCTGAAAGAGCGTAAGATAAACGACCGCAATATACCTTTAAGATATAATATTTACATCCCATTTATTGTTTGAAATGTAACATTAAATAAAAGCTAGCCTTAGCTTTTGAGTTTACAAAATTTCGTGCCGTTTTCCGCTCATATCCTTTTTTATACGCTTTGTCGTAAGTTGAAAAACGTTTATATAATAAAGTATAACACATGAAGTGTCAAATATTTGTCTAATCGATGCATACATTTCCGATACAAAACAGTGTTTACAAAATTCAAATTAGACGATCTACGATGTCAGACGAGTGTAAGTAAGACGAAACGATGAGCTATAGGGCTAAATGGAAAATTTGTTTCTACTCTAATTTGTAAGTGAGGCACTTCTAGTTTTATTTTTTATTCTATGCATATAATGAATAATTACTGTAATCAACAAAATATAATTGTTAAGGAGTGTTTTTTTTTCAAACGGTTATCTAATTTTTTGGGTTTATGTTAAAAGTCAAAACATTACAAATAACCAAACAATTGTATCACAAAAAAAACATCCATTAAAAAGAAAAGTTCTTAATAGTGTCCAGATTCTATATTAATTTGAAAATATTACTTGAATTACAATGAACGCTTTGTTTTAACCACAAAAATCCACTTATATAAATAATGTATTCACCTTTGTGAAGGGTTCTCCACTTCTTAGTTGAGATGGTCATAATGAGTTTACTTGTTAAAAAAATTGACTTATCTATTATAATAATATAAATATTACATATTGTAATCCAATCCATAATTCTTTTTTGCAAAAGTGCAAGACATCTCAAGTTTTCCTGGCTGAGCTTACATTCAAGTTCTAATCAATTTTGCGCGATGACTATTGTAGCAATAAATCCTGCTTAAAACGATGTATAACTGATGAAGATATTTTGTTTCAGGATACCAATGGAGAATGGTTCCTTGATCTTCAGCCCATTCCCCGCCCAAGAGTATCGCCAGGATGTCCACGGCGCCGCCTACCGCTGTAGGGCGGCCAACACAGCCGGCGTTGTGCTCTCGAGGGATATGCACGTCACTGCTGGTATGTCCAAATTATTTATTGTCATTCTATTTATTACTATAGGGCTTCTCTCGAGAAATCAATATTGTTTTATCGAATACTTAGCTTATTGATGCAAACGGTTCCATGATAAAAATAGAACATTCAATAAAAGTGAAAAAAACAAAAAAAACAAACCTAACTTACTAACAACTAACTAAAAATCACGCCGTTTCCCCGCTGCGATAGACAGAGAAGACGAACCGCCAAACAACTCGGTTTTGGCACACACTCCTTTCATTACAACAAACCAAACCTATACTAAACTCACCAAACTTATAAACCTATATTTTTTTGCCTGCATTCCGTTTTATCCCGTTACATAGATCAAATATTTTTTCACAAATAAATTGATAAATTGCAATAACTCCTGAAGGAATTGTGATGTCGCGAGCTGAAAATTGATCAATCAGAAAGAGTAAGGCATATTTCATGGCATTAGAGCTCGTCATTGGAGAGCTTTTAATTCTTCTTACATTTCTACCGACATTATTTGCTATCTATCCCGGCTTCACCAGAGTTTAAAAAATTGGTTTTACTTGTTGAATTCTTATTGAATAATGGAAAAAATATTAAGCATCCTGTCTGATTGTTTATTAACATTTAACGTGGAAAGAAGCGACGAGACCCGCTTCCCTCGTGGGGCCTTCAGGGAACCGAGGGCGAGTGGACTATTCTGCCATTGGGCCTTCAGAGAACCAAGGAAGAGTAGACTCCTCCATTGCGGGGCTTTCGGGGAACCAAGGAGGAGTGGAGAGGAGAGACGAAACCCTCTTCCATCCCAGGGCCTTTAGGGAACCAAGGAGGAGTGGAGAGGAGAGATGAGGCACTCTTCCCTTGTGGGGCCTTCAGAGAACAAAAGGGGATTAGAGAGGAGAAATAATACCTGGGAATACACATTGTGGAACCAGAAGACATAGCCACATATCCAATAACAACTCTAGTGAACTTTATAAAAGGAACTGGGTGACTGTTAAAGGAATGAGTGATATGTGAATGATATAGTGAATGGGAGATAGCACAATGGGCCTATGGCCTAAGTGCCTATGGGAACTATATGTAAACCATCTCCGCTCTATAAAAAAACCATTTAATGGATCCTTTAAAGCTCTACGTACAACTCATGATAACAGTTAAAAGCTCTACCTACAACTCATGATAACACTAAAAACTCTACCTACAACTCATGATAACACTAAAAGCTCTACCTACAACTCATGATAACCCTTAAAAGCTCTACCTTCAGCTCATATATATGATAACAATAATTATTAATACTATCTTCTTATCTGACGATGAATATTATATAGATGCGTTGAAATTTCAAGAAAATGATTACTGAAAAGTTGTGCTAATTGCAGACGTGAAAATATTCAGGAGAATTAGCTGCTTTCCATAATAAACATATCAAATATTTACTTCGGGTAACCTTTATTTACCGCAACAAGTCTTAGCTATGGCCTATAGACAATCGTATTAGTTTTCGGTCGATAGTGTAACCCTATTTAACCCATGGCCAGTAGTTTAGTAAAGGTACCTACACCGAGGAACAGGGTTGGACCCTCTTGCAGAATTTTGAGAAAAGCTTCTACGGTTTAAAATAAGTTCATAAAACGGCGGTATATTTTTTTGTTTGAAAAAGATACAAAAAATTCATTATATTTAGCTAAGTAAATGATAAGATAAATGGTTTTAACTGAACAATACCATAGTATTTGTTTTTAGGTACGCCTTTGATTTTTTTAAGATTATCTATTTTATTAACAATTTTACATGAAATATTTTATTGGTAAGGTACTATTTTTATTTATGTTAAATATAAATAACACACATCCGTTAATCAAATCCGTTAATTAAAATTAAACTCCCTATATTAAAGAATTGTGTCGCCAATCTTTGGAATCATACGATGTAAATTTGCCAAAAAAATGTAAAATCATGATATTCTTCCCATAGTTTTATTAAAATATTTTATATTCCTTAGGTAAGGTACCTAACAAAAAAAGTTACATATTTCGATCTGCGTGAAATTATATTATTCCATAAGAAAATTATTTGTGTGACTGTTTAAATATCGGTCACTATTCTAAGCTGGCAACCCAAAGCGACTGTATGAAAATATGATAAAGATCAGTCAGTAAAAACCTTTTTCCTCAACCCTCAACCCGAAAGCCAAATTAGTACTCCCAACCTTCCAAGACCCAGAAATAGAACACCAATACAAATTATTTTTTATAAATTATATAATAAACCATGAACTTAGATTTAAAAAAATTAAGAAATATAGTTAGCAAATTAAAACTTAATTTATGAAAATATTGATTTATTCTTTTTTTTTCAATTGCACATATGTATAAGGGCAGAGGTTATTATACACCTACATAAAATAACACAATTAAAAAAATACAAAAACTGATAATTGTAACATAAAGTGGGGAATAAAAGGGAAAATAATTAAGGAAAACAACGTTGCAAACAAATTGTTTTATTGGTGTGCATTTATATTGCCTATGATTAATATAGAAAACGGATTAGGGAGCCGCAGAGAGTTGAAGTTTTATATAAAACGTATCTTCAACCACGGCATCAACAAAATTAGAGCAATAATTTTTCAACATGGCAGTTGTTTTATTAATTAACGTCACAGAAAACTTTCCGCATCATCCTCTCTCCTCTTATCACTAAAACTCCTCTCTCCTCCTTTCACATTCCTTCCATCCAACATAGCGTAGACACCGCATCACATTGTCTTATTCATTTCGTCTACATCCTGAAATTATCAACCTTCTTGCGCGTATTTCTACACAGTTGTTTCGTTTTGATAAGCAAAGGTTTGTTGGTAAAAGCGTTTAAGCTCGCGTTTATAATGATGAATGAATTGTGACAATATATACTATACTTTTTTATATCATTGTATAAATATATATATATATAAGGTTAGTAAGTGGACAAAAATGAATTTATTTTCGAAAATAATAAAGATTCTTATTAAAGTAAAAATCTTTTTTTAAATATAAATACCGCACAAGAGTTCCAATTGCCGAAAAATGTAGTACTAAGTCATACCCAATCGGGGCACATGCTGGGAGGAATGGGGAAGGGAAAGATATGGGATAGAGGAAGGTTTTGGAAGTACCTTGCTATTCATTATAATCTCACTAAATACCAAGCGACGTTTCGATTCTATATGGTGGTCTTTCAACAGGGCGATACTGCAGATGGGTGTTTTCGTAGAATTTTAACAATTCATCAAATTGTAACGTTAATTTTTAGGTTCTGTGAAAGTTCCATTCAAGTTATATTGTCATTTAAATTATGTGAAGCAACTGGCCCATACTATGTGATATAATAAAAGAATTTTAATAGAACTTGAAAATTAACTTAGAAATTCTGTGTAACAACCCGTCCTAAGACTATCTTGAAATCTATTCTTATGATTTTATTTCGAGGGATAAATATTTAAAAAAAAACCATCAAAATTTTTGATTCGAAGAAACATTGATACAAAATTTCAGAGGAGGGGGATCGAGCTTCAAGCACTTCAAAAACCATTCGAATAACCCCCGTAAATATTCTCAATCTTAACGAGCTCAAATTTAGTATTCCGCACTTGATTTGCCTACCGATATTCACCCAAATAGAACATATACACACAATCAATAGGTAAGCAGGTACATTAATAATATTTGCTCGAATTAAGGTATTGAACGACCCAATACCACGCCATTACCAATAGTTTACCGAACGTACGTATTGAGTGTGCTTAAACCGCACCAGAAATAGAACTAAATATTCCGACCTTCAAAGAATTTTTTTTTCATGCCTCCTCGTTCATTAATCGAAACAAAGAAACCTTCGTTTTCGGAAGCTACAAATTTTCCCGTTATCCTATAGCCTTATAGCAGTGGTCTCCAAACTTTGTAAGCATGCATGAGTAGAAAATAATAGATATTTAATGAGCTGCGCATGAAAATACAGAAGTTTTTTTTTTTAAATGGGCAATTCCAAGAAACATGTTATTTAAAAAAATTTAAAACCGCACAAGAGTCCCAACTGCTCCCAGCCGTCTGGAGCCTGTGAGACTATAGTATCCGCAATTGGGGTATGTTGTGAGGCTTAGGTAGTGGTGAGGGGAAGGATATGGGCAAGAAGAAGATTGAAAAGTACCTGGATATTCAAATCTGGTCACCAAACACGGTCGAATTCATTTCAAGCAACTTTTAAATTCTGAATGGTGGTCTTACACCAGGGCAATACTAAGAGTATCTTTCACTCTGGCACGTGCCACAGATTTAGTATTTTAAATTAGTAATTTGTGAAATAACAAAAGTTAATCAAACAAAATTCACTAGCGTATGCCCGTGTTTGAACCCGCGACATACAGCTTGATAGTCGATAGTCATGCCCCTCAACCACGGAGGCCGTCAATTTTTTTTTATTTTTTTACTCTTAAAACTATTTTTTTTGTCCAAGAAAATGTGAATAGGTACTGAATTAATCTCAGTTCTGTATTTTGTTGTTATTTTAACTTAACCATTTAGCATTTCATCTGTCTGTAGGTTCCGGTTCCATGATGGTGGGCGTATTGGAAATAACCCTCTTATCCCATCAGAATTCGCATGATTGTGGTTCCTACTATGTGCTGTCAAATCAGAATAATGTCATGGTACCTACCAGCCTGAAGAAACTTCTAAAAAAGAATTGTCCTTGGGATTGTGACATTTTTTTTGACAAATTATATAGTTCCTTATTTGAAATAAATAAAAAATGTCTATGGTATATAATTAAATATGTAGGTGTATCTACTGCGATGTATATGAATAAATTCACTCACGTACGAATGCAGTAATCGATAATCATCGTTCGATATTTATATTAGTATTATCTTCATAGTGGAAAACGAAGACTCGAAAAAGAGTTGGTACTTTATGTTGGTTTGTACAAACATAAATAATATTATTTGGTCCAATATTTCCATTTGATTGAGAAGTCTACTTTTGGGTATTTTGATGCAAATTACGTAAAAACACGATTTTTTTGTGGATAATTTGTCACAATCACCGATAATTTGCGAGCCGCTATTTGGCGACCACTGCCCTAAATTAATCCAACCCTTTGTAACCATTACTACACAAGGACGTGATTATCATTCGAAATCAAATCACTTTTTTGTGTAAAACAATATTTTAAGACCCTCGCTATTGCAAACTACTCTTCCGACTTCGGAGTCCATATTTTTGTTTTCGCTTAGAAAATGTTATTCCGAACACGATTTAATTTAAGTTTTTTAAGACAAATGTTTGCATATATAAATTCTTTCATGGTAATAACTATGCCCATCCGTAAATTTTATCAGGAAACAATGTGTGGGTGTTTGAGGAATATTGAGCAATATATAATATATATTTAAATTTACTACTTTCACAAGTCTGCACAATCCTCTGCGCTGTACTAATGGTGACAAATGTCTTATGGATTCGTTAAAATCAACAAATCTCAATTAAAAGCAATGTTACACAATTTATAAAAACGTTTTATAAAGTGGTTTTGCACGGTTCAAAATAAACCTGCCGACAATAATGTTATGATATTAAAATGTGAAAAAAACTCATATATTCAATCGACCCATCACAATTTAACCCATCTCGCAGAAGGAATATTCAAATTTAATACAGCCCTTCCACCATTAATAAAACAAAACAAGTCATGAATGTGCATATTTTACAGAGCCAGAACCATACATTTCGCTAAAATTTTACCACTATATATTCATACAATATAAACTGTTTTCAGGTAATTATACCTGCTGGTAAAACCAAATAATTTGGAAAATCAGAAGTGAAACACGGCACTGCAAAAAAGATGGTAAGATCGAAATAATTGTACACCACCCATATTTACCCCTTCCCAAATGTTGGAAAATAAACCATAGTTTCATAGACGGCCTCCGCAGTCGAGGGGCAAGGCCCTCGACTAGCATGCCGGAAGTCGCGGGTTCAAATACCGGCGAGTGCCAGAAAAAATATTTGATTCGTTCGTGTTATTTTTTTTTTTTTGTTTTTTATATTAACTCCACACAGGAGGCCCTGAAGAAAATAATTTCCCTCAGGGCCTATGTCATCTTTGGGGATGCTGTGTGGAGGGTCTTTTTGTGGAGAGGAAGGAGTGAACATGGGTCTTGAAGAGTCCCATGTTGTAGGAGGGAGGAAACACAGAGGCCGGCAGTTCGTTCCACAGCCGAGCTGTTGAACTTAAGAACGAATCGTAGAAGCGACCCGTTCTCATGTGACAAATGTCAACCGTGTACAAATGTTGCGCGCGCGTTTGGCGTGTATCCCGACTATGCACCGGTGCCGAAGGGATCAATGACGCTAGTTCCTCAGAGCATCTTCCATTGTAATACCGATAGAACAAGGACAGCATACCTACCTGACGCCTGTGCTCTAAAGATTGCAGTCCGCCTGTTAAGATTGGGGAATCTATCAAATGGACCGCCCGTTTCTGCACAGAGTCAAGGGTTTTTTTCAGGTATTTAGGGGCTCCGGACCAGAGATGGCTACCAAATTCTAGAGTAGGGCGCACTTGCGATTTGTACAGGGTCAGCAGTTGTGTACTATTAAAGTATCTGCGGGCCCTGTACAGTACGCCCAGCTTCTGAGAGGCCAACTTTACTCTGGCTTCAATGGAGCCCCCGTACCTGAGCTGGTCACTTATAGTTACACCAAGCATATCAATGGAAGGCCTGTTCGGAAGATTGCTTCCATTGAAGGAGATTAGATTGTCATTTGGATCCCTTTTAGACGTAATCAGACAGGATTGGGTCTTTGAAACATTAAATTCGACGAGATTATTTTTACCCCAGGAGGAAATACTCTCGAGATAACCGTCCATTCTCTGCTTCAAAGCCCTCCGAGCCGTTGGAGTTTGTGTGCCCTTTGGGGGCTTGTCAAACAAAAAGCTATCATGAACTGTACTGTCATCCGCGTAACAATAAATTGGAGCACATGTCAAAAGGTCATTGATGTGCAACAAAAACAAAGTCGGAGACAGAACCGATCCCTGTGGGACGCCAGCATTTATGGAGTGTAAGGAAGAGGTGAAACCGTCAGCAACCGCCTGAATCGACCTATCCCTTAAAAAGTCAGCAATCCACGTACACAGGGATGCGGGAAGTCCGTAAGAAGGCAATTTGTTGACAAGTCCTCGGTGCCAGACCCGGTCAAAGGCCTTGGATATGTCTAGTGCGACCGTTTGGGTCTCACCGTGACGTTCCAGGCACCGCCCCCAAACATGCGTCACATACGCGAGAAGATCACCGCACGAGCGGTTCCGCCGGAATCCGTATTGACGGTCGTTGATAATTTTGTTCTTCTCGAGGTATGTGAGCAGTTTGTCGTTGATCACACGTTCCATCACTTTGGACAGAACTGATGTGATCGCTATGGGGCGCTTACAAAAATAATATATGGTATATTTGCGGCACGTTACAGAGTGGAATATACCCTAAGTATCGCCCTGGTGTAACACCCCCATTCAGAAAATTTCATTAGAATGTTTCTTGAAATCGCTTTGGCAGTGTTTGGAGACCAGATTTAAATAGCCGAGCACTTCCCCACCGTCCTCTTCCCCATCCTATTTCCCCTCCCCTGTACCTTTAACCTCACAACATACCCTAATTAGGGTTGCCATAGTCTCACTGGCTCCATTTAGCCAGGAGCAGTTGGTACTTTACATTCTACAATATACATTACGAAATATAGACTAAAAGTCAAAAATAAAACAAAAACTTTTAAATTATTTCAATGTATCAATATAATGGAATTACACCACGCCAAAAATAGTCCGTATCAAAAATAGGAGTAATAAAAAGATTGTGCCCCTCTGAAGAGCTTGAAGCCTGTCATAATGTGAAACCGGTCTGATCATCAATTTAAAGTGAAAGACGAAAAAAAATTATCTGGGTATTTAAATCAACAAAAAGTCATATCAAATTGGGATTCCATCATGAATTAAAAGTTTCAAAATTAGAACTAAATAAGCCCCGTGTAAATATACTCCCTTACTAATAAAAGTGTTTTACACAACTGAAAAATAACCATCATCGAAACGTAAATGATTTTTTATGAGTTGTGGCAAATTTAAAACACTTATTTTAGTAAGGCCTTCAGTTATTTTTTTTAAATTGATTTAATTTTAAGCAATCACTCAACTGCATTTGCCTGATGCAATGCTAACTGAATGAATCTTCTTATAAAATACAAAAAGAAAACATGAAATTTAACCGTATAAAGCGTTGGTTTTTCTTACTATTCTTAGGCCTCAGGAGATGATGATTGTGAATATTGGTCTTAGTATATTTATTATTTAGAGTTCTCGATTTCCCGACTGATAGCATTATCGACGACGTGACGTGCTTGAACTATGGCACTGGGCTGATCCAAATCCCAGCACTGAATCGGGAGCCTCAGGAGGCCTAGAAATAAAACATTACTCTGATGAAAGAAAACTAAACTCAACAAAAAAAAATGTATTAACCTTACTTATTAGATTAAATAATGATTGGTAATAGCATAATACTGTCACTAAATAAACCTAACCAAACAAAAAATAATATAACCAACACGTTAATTTTATTAATATTTTTATTTAATAAACAGGCAGCATTTTGCTGACGCGCTCATATCTGATTACACAATAAGTTTAACAGTAATTGAGATATTTTAAATTTAAAATCAGTTAAATTGGTTTATATTAGAAGCACCGAAGCATGCGTCCATTACTCTATTTACAAGGAAGTGTTCCCTAGGATTGGATGCAAAACGTGTTTTATTAAATTTGTTTCTACGTCTACGGAGATTTATTTTTTTTGTTGGTGTTGACGATTTCTTGGATGCCAGGGCAACTATAGTCCAGAAGAAATATTCAAAGTCTCAAACAAGTCAACCCTTTCAAATCATTTTTTTAATTTAAAATTAAACAATAACTTTGTAAACATCACTTATAGGTAAATACTTAATGCCGACCGGGTTTCGCTACAACACGTAGCCTCATCAGGGCAGTATAATACTAGAAATCTAAAAATTAAATTAACATGTGTGGATTTCACAGTAGGTGGACAGTCTGAGCTACAGTGGAAGAGGTAGGAATAGGTGGGAGATTGAGAGGCGAGTGTTCTTTGTCAATAGGGAACAATCTGAGTATAGGACTTTTATTTAGGTTTATTTGGTTGTTGATGACTTTGCTATTGACGTTTTTGGCTTTCACTATCTCTAGCGCTTCTAAGTTATCAAACCTAAGACCTATTCCGTTTTTATGTAATAGACTGACGCCAGTATTTTTGTCGAACGTATGGTTTGTTGCTATGAGGTGATTTGCAAATTTAACTTTGGTAATCTTAGATCCTTGAGTATATCTTGTTATTGTTGTTGTAAAACGTAGATGGGTATACGAATGATATATGAATGATACGAAAATTTACTACTTGACCGGATTTGGTTAGAAATAATTTTAATTTTTTCAAATAAAATAAAATAAAAGGAAACACAATTTTGATGAATAGTTTTTTGGTAAATATTTAAGACAAATGAGAAACATGTTACAAGGTTAATATAGTTTTGGAGTACTGAAAATTTCAGACGCAAAAACTGCACTTCTTATGACGACAGAGATCGCCGTTCTAGAGGTATTACTGTATCAACTCACTGATTATCATCCACATAGTAGAGCACATATTGTATTACATCGACTGGAGCGTTCCGCTATTTAATCCATTTCAGCCTCGAATGATCGAAAAATTTTAAGCTATTGGTTTGTAAATTTCTCACCCTCTTTCAATAATTTTAATATTGAAATTTATAAATAATTGTTTTTCGTGTTAAAGAGCCATTGAATGCACTTTTATTTTATTGATGATTCATATAAACATTACAAAAAAATCGTTAAATTTATAAACGCGTGAATTCTGCTTATAGCAATAACAATATTAAATTTGATGACTTATGTGTGTTTTCCTTGGTTTATTTGATAACCGCAGATATAAATTTAAATTTTAAAATGCATTTTTTAATACATGACATAGATTTGTAAGAAAAAATATTTCAAAAATTCAGGTTGGTGGAAGGTTATTAACAAATAATTCAGAAGAGATGCGAGACCTCTATTGCTAAAGTAAGTAACTGCTAAGTTAGCTTTGTGATTAATGGAAGATTATATATTAATTATTTAATAAAAAATATAATAAAAAATAAATATAGATATATGTGTGTTTTTTTTATTCTTGCTAGAAGCAATGCTGAGGAGTTACAAAACCCGTTTTAGGACGGGAGGAACTTACAATGATAAGTGGGAGTTAATAGGCACAATTTTAAATCGGTATTTTGACATCAAAATTATAAGTTTCACATACAAAATCGTACAAAAATAGTAGTAAATCGGGAGGTATCTCTTCAAATTGGACACATTGATGCAAATTGGATAAAATGTCGCCAAAAACGCTCCAGTGGATAGAATATAAAAGTGTATTTAAATTGAAGAAGAAATAATACCAGAACAGTGCCACTAAACTATAGTGTATTCCAGTAAAAACGGTGTACTCTCATAACACCAGAACTTACTGTTCGAGATCTTGTTTCATTTTACAAACACGTTACTATTAAGAAATAAAAATGTGACCAACTTCCAAAAAGACATTGGTGTAATTATTTATTATAAGTGTTTATAAATTCTGCCCTGAATTTAAACACCCGACCTTATTGCATGTACAGCATAAATAATAACAATGTCGTTAAAACATATATTGCTAACTTGAATATTTAAAATAACACATACTCGTATTTATACAGCAATTTCACGTTATTTTCGTCACAAAAATGCTTAAGTGAGATCGTGTAAACTGAAATAATATTTTATTTTCTCGAAAGAAAATTACGTAATACGTGTTTATTTTTCTTTGATCAAACGTGTATCGATCTTCTCATCTACTTTCCTACCATACTGGATTTTATTTGACTTATTTTGAAAACGCTTGTCATTTGGTAAAACGAATATTTTTTGTCGAATCATTCCACTACAAACCTTTAATAACACAGTTTAGTTTGCTACCATCTCAATTTACAAAAAAAAAGAGTAGGCTTATCTATGTATGTAGTCAGACAAAAGAAGGGCTTACGAATGAAAGAAGCAGTAAAAATAGGAATGAACGATTTTTTTATCGCCAGTAGATATGACATCTACAATAGTGCCGCCCCCAAATGCACAACTAACCTAGTACGTGAATGTGCTTTCGGAGTGTCAGTCCCTAAACCCTGGAATAAATTGCCATGCCATTTAAGAATGATTAAAGTCTCGACAGAATTCTGAGCGAAGCTTAAAACTCGTCTCTTCAGAAATTTAGTGCGAGAATGCGTCGATCAACGATACAACAGTCTGCGATTTTATAAATAACTAAATATGCAAATTTTAATAACTTTTGATAATTTCAGGTTCTGTAACTTCAGGTACCCAAGTACGTTTCTGTATTTTTTAGTAGTTCCGTGAATAGTAGACATCGCGTCTCAAAATTTAGGAATGTTTCTGATTTTATCGTATTCAATAAATGAAAACCCAATTTCCACTAAAATCATAAGAATTATAAGTAGTTATCTATATATGGTTAGCTATATATATATAAATATATAGCATTTTTTTATATAAATATATAGCATCAATCAATATTATATGTATATTATATATATATATATATATATATATATATATATATATATATATATATATATATATATATAGATTGATGCTATTTATACGTATATATATAAATCATATATAAAATTTTAATAACTTCCTTTTTTATAATTGCATGCTCTTTACTATGTTTTATATTCTATACTTTTTTATTATTCTTAAATTCCTCTATATTTCAATCTTTTGATATAATCTTTCACATTATTTTAATGTATTTCACATATACACTAACTAGCACATATAAATATCGACAGTTTATTTTTTCTTATCAGTACCTACTTGCATATATTTCGTAAATTGAATTCATTTTTTTTTTCCAAATTAAATTTTACTTATATTATATTAAACTCTTTTCTCCTTACTTTCTTTTATATTGTATTCTTTTTGTATTTGTTTTAATTTCTTTTATATTATATATTTCATACATGACATATCCTTTTAATGTATTTTATATATAATCAACCACCAAAACACTGAGATGTGCTTTGTGGTCTAAACATTCTTAATGACAGTAATAAATAATGCACTGAATAAAGAAATAAACATTTTTCAAGTAATGATTTGATACAATTTTTTCAAAGAAACGTCACTATCTACCTCAAGGACAATTATTTTTTCTAACATTCTTCAGGTAGGTTAGTACCATAATATTGAAATTTCAGTCAAAGTTAGCAATCTAATCAAAGTAAAGCTTACTTGAAAAATAAAGTAAATGTAGCATAAACCTGCAACGAAGGTACACACACATTTGCAGATAGATGAAATGCCAAATGATAATATTAAAACTGAACTTCGATACAATAAAAGGCAGTTGGTAAGTAAAATTTGTGCACCATCCTTCAGGTAACTTTTACGGAAACGACGCAGTACGAATTTTCTAAATTATTTTTATTATTACGTCTGCAGAAGACGCTTAACCTCACCAATATGTCTGTAGAGTCGGGAGCGTCGATACGGCAGATATTGAGGATACAAAAAGTATGTATTTTAAAAAAACACAGTTTGTTCTTTTGACCACGTGCATTGTGCGATATGTTTGAAAATCTGTATCTCAATCTCGCCAGTACAACATTGGCCTCTTCTTCTATTATAATATAGATTGGTGACACCATTCCCTCACCGATTATGTTTATATTTTGTGCAGTTGATGTTAGTTTTTAATAATAATACAGATTTTTTTTAATAGATCTATTTGCAATATCAAAAATAATCGTTGTTTCCAAAAGCTTTAGGCTAAACTAACTATTTATGCATATAAACAATAGCGTGATTTTTAATTGTTCACGTATGTTGGCAGGGTACAATTAACGTAAATAATCCTTGTAAAGACGTATGATTCAGGTCCTTATTTCATTAGAAAGAATCATTTTCAATTCCGTTTAGATCTTCCTCGGAATATTTTATTTCCACTGCGGATACTATCATAATTTATGGCAAAATAAACCCGAAACAAATCAGCACCGAAGCCTTTGCTTTGCAGCATTCCAAGTGAAGCGGCAGTCCTTTCTACGCTTGTGAATATTACACGGTTCAACGTTACACAGAACTACGAACCTCTACGTGTACATTCAGGGCTGTACGTTTCAAAGGCTATGCCAAACAGAAAACCGATGCAGAGTATGGTTGTATTTCACCAAGCGCTAATTGATTAATAAACGAACCTCTCTGTATTTTAGTGCCACTGATTTTAATAAATGATAATTAATGGAGCAACTGTACGTTTGATACGATTTTATTAATAATAAAATAAATGTCGTGTCTTACTTTTTTATGTTTTTGGTAGAACTAAAAATCATGTTGGTATTATATCTGAAAGGTTTATAATCTGGCATGAAAGGTTTGCTTGTAGATTCCTGGAAATCTTAAATATTACTTTTTATTTTATTAAAACGGGTTTAGTGCGGTGTCGGCTTTAAATTATTCCGCATTTCCTTATTCCCACCAAACCCACATCAAAGAGGGAATAATGTTTAAAAAACTCATTTTTTTCTTAGATGTGAAACAAAAATATGGAGCAGCCATATGTCGTGAACACTGAGCTCTGGCATCATACGATTTACACGTGGTTAGAATTTCTAGATCAACGCACTCATTTTCAACTTTTAATGGACATTTCCTGAATCATTTTTAAAACAAGAAACGGACCCCACATAAATTTTAACAATTAAAAAAATATATATATAGTTAAAAATTTAATTCAAAAATGAAAGAAAATGGGTTTTGAAACTAGGGTAGAAAACAAATCTAATGTAATAAAAACAGTGCCCTTGGGGTCATTTTTCACAAAAGCGGCGCTTTATTATTAATATTATTATCATTTTCAAATCTAAAATGAAAAGTGCTTTTTAAAAAATTATGTTGAAACTTGGGTGAATACGAGTAAAACAGAAAAAAAATGATACGAGATAACTTAAATCATATTACTTAAAACAAACGAATAAATTATTTATATATCTCAAGTTACCTTTATTTCTCAACTGAAAAAAATATTTCGCTTGTACTAAAAATCACATAAAATAAAAATAATAATTTATAGCCTTCCATAATAGTTTGATGGTTTGGATGGTTTGGGCATGTAGAGCGAATGAGCGAAGAAAGGAGTGTAAGGAGAATATACGATGCAAATGTGAATGGTAGCAGAAGTCGGGGACGCCCGAGGAAGACATGGCACGACCAAGTGAATCAGATACTTGAGTCGGGCCATGTCAAGAGTCAGAACAATAGAAGAGTATGTATGAGACGATGTATGAATGTGAATGAGGCAAGGAGTGTGTGCCAAGACCGAGTTGTTTGGCGGTCCGTCCTCTCTGCCTACCCCTGCGGGGAAACGGCGTGATGGTTAGTTAGTTAGTTAGTTAGTCATAATAATTTGTAGATGTGTACTCTTATGAACTAATATAAATTACCTCCCACTGTTACAAGATAATGTCACATCTTCATTAGTTCCTGTAATTAGTATTTTATTGCCTTATTCCTTCACAACCCCTGCCAGCCGGTATTAACTGTGAAGCTACGAGCTACGATCATTGTAGCTTGAAACCATTACCGAGCTACGCTGAACTACGGCGTAGCCAGCGTAGCGAGATATTTTAATTATTTATAAGAAATATTTATTGCATGAATGGCGCTCACGCTGGTTGACGACAACTCAAATGTTTCAGATTGTGTAAAAGTTAACCGTATTAATTATTTGATTTCGGTTATGAATTTGTAATTGTTGTTGTTTGATGTTAAAATTGAGGTTCAAAGCGGTTTTGAAACGAGTTCAACTTTTGCTCCAATAGACTTGTAAATATTGAACGTGGGAACATTGAAAAGATTCTTCACTTTGAGTTTTTAATAGCATCAACAGCATGATAATTTTCTTGAAGCAACTCTGATGAATTTCAATGATGAAAACTTTCTGAAGATTTTCTTAAAAAATTTGCATGATTTTTTGTATTCATTTATAGATGTTCTCTTAGATACAACCCTGATTTTCCACATTCTTAGAACTCTTATTAATTAGAAATATTAATTATTGTTAAAGTTCTATTCATTCTACTTTTTAAAATTTAATTTTGTAACAAATAATTATAAGAAATAATTAGTCATCCGAAATACCAATACAAATTGAAAATATCTCCCGAGTAAAAATAAATGCCCCCAACGGGAATTGAACCCGTGCCTTCTGATGTTATCCTTTATGCTATGCATAAAACCTTGTCTTATAAACGTTAGTTTATTATTCATTAAATAATTAATTTAATTTTGTGTTGTTTTTTTTTAAAATTATTTAACTAATTACCATATTGTTTATCTTAATTTTTGGGTTACGAATAACCTGAATATATTTTAATTCCTTCTTCTTTCTTCATTATAAGCAGAGAATGTTGTTTGTACAATGATGGAGTACTTATATAGCAAACAATTGAACTCACGACACCGAATTTTTCAATTCGACTAGTAGCCGGTTCGAGGTTCCATAACTATATAAGTAAATTACTTGGCGAGCTGAAAATGATAGCTTTGACCCATAATTTCCAGACGGAGAAAACGTTACAAGTTGTAGAGGTTTTCTTCCCTGAGTGTTTTAAACTCACGAACAGATTTTCTACCACATAAATTATCTGGTAGAAAAGACATAGATCTTATCTTGAAATCTAAAGATTATTTAGGAAGAGTGACATGTAACGGTATAAGAAAGTTCTATATATTCTCTGCAGCGCTATAAGAGACGTTGTAGATATTATTGTGGGTGCCGGAAGTGCACGAAATGACGTGACGTCGTTTGTTCCACTTCCTATGCGTTCTAAAAGGTCCTTATATTCACACAAAGGCTGGATGTCACAGCAGGTGTACTCTTCCTAGTTTATTATATCGAACTTCAGCTATGTAAGGTAAAATTCTTACTAGAAGCTTTACCGTAAACTCTACAAAAAATATTAAAAAAATATATATTATTAACCACCTAAAATAAATGGCTGTATTATAGTGGTAATTTGGAGTTATATAATAACAATATTATCAGAACCAATACAGCAACAACAGCACAAATAATTCTTTTTTGGCAACTCCGTTCCGTTGTTCTGACAGCTGTCCAGTTATCGATAGCTGACTTAGATACTTGAGTGTTGGTAGGCAAGTCCAGAGTTGATATTATGTTAAAAAACATCAAAATTCAAGTAATTTGATTCAAGTCCAGTCCTCTCCGTGTATTCATTTCTTTCGCGATCTCAATTAACTGCTGCCAGTATGACATGATATTTTAAAGCTGTATTTCCAAGGCATTTGGCATTTTTTTACCCACTAAAAAGATACGCCGATAGAATTATACTCTGAATTTTTAATTTTTTCTTACTTCTGCTAAATTTGAGCAAACTTGTTGTTTCTTGAGCAGGTACTCAATTTCACGGGTTTTTGCGGGCTTTGGAATCGAGAGGTGTTTTGTTATTGACGATATCAGTTTTATCAAATCGCAAATACACTTCTAGAAGTATCGGTTCAGTGAAGTCAATGAATAAAGACATTTTAACAAACGAACAAAAAAATTAAAATATCGTCGTATTGTCCATAAAGTCTTTTCTTTTGTTACGTTATATTTGTAGCACTCGGACAGCGCGAATACGAACAGTTAAAAACTTCTTATACATGTTCTTTTACCCCAGAGATTAAAACAAACCTTGAAACAAAATTATACAACTTTACTTTTGCCAGTTTGATTCTTCAAAAGAACAAAGCGAAATAAGATGTGAAATATAGGTCTCCAGCGGCCGGACATTTGAAACTATGGCCAAATTAAGATGGGGAAAACGTTTGTCATATAAATTGGATTTTACGTCGGGTAAAAAGATTAAATATTTATACATAAATAACAGAAAATATAGCGAAGGAATACATGAATATAGTTCAGGAACCATGAGTTTTTGTATCTGTCTCTTTGATCAAATATTTTGCTTTTTAATGAAAAAGTTAAACCAACGTCTGCCTTATCTACGCCATTATCATCAGTTGAAGGATGATCAAAATAAATACGTTTTTGATGTGGATTTGTTTGTTGTGTCGTTTTAAGCTATAGCGTTTTTGTCGCCAGCAAAAGCCTCTTCTTATTGTTGCTAAATCTGCTACAGTTATTAACAGGTTTGTGAACATATTCAGTCTATAAATAATAATATTATTTCATCAAATACATTACATTAGTTTTTAAGTAGATTATTACACCCAGAGTGGTGGATACTCTCAGTATCACACTGGTGAAACAAATGTCGTGTGAAATAGCTTTAGCAGAATTTGTGACGAGACAATAATAGAAATAGCGAGGTACTTCTTCACCTTCTTCTACCTCATCTCTTTCCCTTCAACATGCTCTTGAGCCTTATGACATAACGCAATTGGGGATACCATAGTCCCAGTGGCTCTAGACGGTTGGGCTCTTAAAAATAAAAAAAACCTAAAATTTTTGTATTTCCGCAAAATAATATATACATTTTGAAAATACTACGATGTACCTAATGCGGGATTAACAAAACTAACTTTAACAAAAATTAAAGAAAACATCTACTATTACCTTTTTGTTGGCAGATGATTATCATTCACTCTTTATGGATTAAAAACTATCAAATTTTAAGAAAACATCAAGGTGGCTGACAGACAATGTTACTTTACCCTCTGATAATACTGTACAGTAGATTGACAATAGAGGTCACCTGGCTCTTTAGCAGTACAGACAGGTGGATTTCGTGTGAGGTGTCATTCTGTTGTCACTTTTCTTTAACCACCGATAAAAATATTTTGGAATTTTTTTTGGTCTAAAATAAATTCAGTTTCGAAAAATAATAATAAATAACTTGTTTCTAAATTCAGTTTTTTGTTTCAATACAAAAATATTATTTTTCAAACACACAATTAAACTTTTCAACCTAAAATCAACTTTAAAACGTTGAAATTTCAAAACATACTTGTACTTATTTTTTAATTCAGCTATCGTGTAGAGTTATCTCCCGAAGTTTGTTAACCTCGGACACACTGTATATTTTTTTATTTTTTATATATTCAATAATATTATTATTGGGTTTATAAAAACAGTTTATTTTTAAACAAGTTCTGCTGTGTAATTATTATTACGCGTGACAGCTGTTTCGCCTTCTGAAGGCATTATCAAACTGTTTGATAATGCCTTCAGAAGGCGAAACAGCTGTCACGCGTAATAATAATTACACAGCAGAACTTGTTTAAAAATAAACTGTTTTTATAAACCCAATAATAATATTATTGAATATATAAAAAATAAAAAAATAAAATGGAGTTCTACAAATTAAACTTAATAACAATAAATAAACACTGTATATTAATTTAAATTAGAGAAACCGCATTGAAGTAAAAAAAACTTAATGTAATAATATAATACACAGTATTTTATCAACTAATATAATTTAAAATTAATAAACATCTTTTTATAAATGTTTAGTGAGTGAGTTCACAATCTCTTTTTTTAACAATAGTCAGGTTCTAACTTTATGGGTTTTTGACACAATTTTATCATTATTATTTATTATTCAAACATATTTTAGACACTGTCGACAAGATTGACCAAATTCGAACACCCCATTGAGAGGAAGCGACTACAAAGAAAACGTTGCACTGGTGAAACTATCGTAAAACCATCCTGAAACGTCGCTCTCTCTAAAGAAAGCAATATTCTTTCATAAAAGCATATCGAAAACGTCATACTCTATTTTACTTTGGTCTTTGACAGCATCTCGATTGGAAAAATGCCATTTACCAAGTATGGAGTTTTATTCAAACAAAAATTGCGAGTGTTCTTTTCCATGATAAACTTTCATGACGTCATGCCTCCGCCAGTGGAGGGGGAAGAGTTTGTTTATTTTACTAAAACGGCGTGTGGTTTTCTGTTACACTCACTCTTCCATTCCGCTCTTCCGGTCGTTCAGAAATATTCATCCACAGACAAATTTAATTCTTGCAAAGCCTGGCTCTAAATAAAAACACCACGGTTTGTTCGAGTATTTGCATTCACCTAAGGATGATAAATATTGCAATAGCTTTGCAAATAATGATACATACATTTATACTTCGGCTTTTATGAGCTATATATCTTAATTCCGCACGGTGTCGCGGAACTTTAACAATGGTCTGCTGAAAGTATAAAAGTGTTAGAATTTACATAAAGAGATGAAATAAAACGATATTCCTGAAATGATTTATCGTGACTCGTATTTTCATAAAGTTTTTGTATTATTCTGCGTTGTTGAAATGCTGGCGGTAATGCAATATCATATTTTAAATACCTGCATAAATATACGGAGAAAAATGGGTTTTGCCGATTTATTAAAAATCTCTTCAAAATATTTGTAATCCGATTAAATGCGGGATTACAGGCCATTTCACGTTAAGCTTTTAGTACTTTCCATATATATCGGGACACATGTTCATGCACCTGCACTATGTCTTGGTAGTATATAATTTCTAAGTGCTATAATATTACGATTTTTATGGATATAATACATTCCTCTTTTACTAAAAGTATAACAGGAAACAAATTAGCAATTCTTTTGTTAAAGGCCTGCAGTCCCGTTTTTAACAGGACAACGAAAAATTTGAAGTGATTCTTAATGAATTAGCAGCATTTTATATCAGTATCTCCATGCATAATACTTTTTATTGGTTCGTTTCAGGCGCAGATAATTTTATTCATATCTTCACTAAAAGAGACTATCCACTGAAATTATGACTTAATTGGATTAATTAAAACTATCCTCATGATGCATACGGCATCATCATTTAGGGAGGCTATACTCAAATTATTATTCATCCTCTACAAAAAGCCCAAAAATGGTAAAACGTGTTATCAACAAACGTCCGACAAAATACTCTTCATCGAGTATACTGTCTTAAATATACGTTAACTCTATTATTTTAAGAATACAACAGTGAAACTCTCTTACAAGACCACATCACCAACAGAAATTTAACCGACCGATACTATAAAGTACCTAAACTACATACTTTGTCAGCTTAAAGACAATTCATCTTTTCAAAATTTTCAACTTACCCCCTGATAAAAACCGAAAGCCAACTCCAAACCTTCAAGAAATAACAATAATATGGATCTTTTCCTCTGCAATACATCTCAATTATAATACCCATATATTCTATACTCTAATCACTTAATCACCCTTAAGACATGTCTCACATTCCCTATTTAACTTACTTAATTTAATTTTTATATAAAATATTTATCAAACAGCATTCATTGTATTTCAATAATTATTATGTAAAATATGTACTTGTGTTGCCTATCTCCCAAGCGGCGATAGACGTAAGTAAGCGGTGACGAAAAAAAATAACACCTTCAACCACGGTACAAATAAAAGTAAAGATTATTGTAAAAAAAGATGTAGAAAGCGATCGATCCGCATGCATATATAACAAATGCGAGACAAAATATAACAGACTACTTTTAAAACATAGAAGAAAATGTAACCAAACTCACAAAAGAAACCAATTAAAAAATGATCAAAGAAACAAATAACTTAATGAAAATAATTTCAAATATCGCAATTGAGATCATAAAACGGTTCCATGCTAACTCAGCGCAGTGACTAAAAAAGTGATATAAAGTAATTAAAAACGATGAAAATTTTTTTTTTAACTTAACCTACTTAACCCAGTTAATAAAGTTTTTGTTTCATCACTTTCCATGACTTTATACAACTTTTTAAAGATGTGATGATTTGTCATTTTGATGAATTATCCGGTCACCCACAAAACAACACAAACAAAACAATACAATGGTTACATACGCTTCTACCATTAAAAACGTATCACTACAGACACGCCAGAAAAATATATTTAAAGTTTAAATTTAAAGAAAAAAATTTTCATAACATGCCCTGAAAAAGAAGATACAACAAAACTTAAGGAAAAAATTAATAAACTAGACAAAAACATAAAAGCGGAGAAAATAATAAGACCCTTGTGTAATCTTCAAACGTATTGACAACGACCACACTAAAAAAGATTTCCTCGAAGACTTAAATCAACAAAATTAAGATATAAATAAAAAAACTTACTGTAAAAACCTCATTCTATAAACAAACGGCGAGATGAGATCCCATCTTATCAACAACAAAAAGGTACACTTAGAATTTATGAAAATTAAGGTTGAATACTGTGATCCCCTCACACAGTGTTTCCATTGTCAAAGATTCGAACATACAGCACAAAATAAATGTTCCACATGCATAGAGCTGCCACCCAAATGTACTAACTGCTCATTATCAAACCGGAAGAGAGAATAAAACTCCATCAAAAGTAAAAAAAAGAATAAAATGAACACCGACCAAATAGTCAAACGTCTAAGTTTAGATCTGATATGCTTAAATAAGAAAGAAGGGATTAATTACGGTATTGAACAACTATATATTCATATACTTTCTTTAAATAAACCCAAGCTGCTTCAATTGGAAAACTTTATGGCTAATGAACTAGAAAATAATTTTAAAATCCAAGAATGTGAATGTGTATGCACTGATTCCTGTAAATAAATTATCTCCCAAAATGCGACGAATTAATTCTACAAATAAATAATTTACATAAAAAACCGGACTTGATAGTGTTATCCGAAACCTAGACGAATGATGCATCACCTTGTTATTACTTGCCAGAATATAAATACATTACAACAAAAATAGATATCAATAAAAATAGTGGACTCGTAATATTTGTATACAATACATTTAGTATTGTCACAGTAACTGAACATCCAATAGATTTAATAAAGTATATCGAATACAATTCAAACTTTAAAAATCAACATACCATATAATAGCTATTTATAAAACGTACGGTTTGAACATTACTTCATTTATTAATGATTTCAAATAAATATTATCAAAATTTAAAAATAAGCTATTTTGTATTGCAGGAGACTATAACTTAAACATTAATGCGAATGTAGAAAATAATACAAAAAATATGTTTTAAAATATTATTTGTATGACTAAACTTAAATTCATATCGTGTATAAATATATAAATGGATGAGAAATAAACGGTCAAACTCCCGCATGCTTTGACAAATATTAATTTTAAAGACGTACTACACAAAGTGAAGTCAATTATTAGGAAAACTAATCTAACTGATCACCATTAATGCATTATTCTTTATGATAATATAATTAAACCTAAAAAACATAATTTAACTACCAAAAAATCCATTACAAATATCCGAAAAACAAAAAACTGAACAGTGGAACATTTTAGTGATGATCCCGAAACATGTTTTATTTATTTATTTATTTGTTCAAACAACTTTTAAAATATATGGTCTCGGCACACTAAAAACTCGACTGCAGAAACTACAAAACAAATAAAATCTAAACTTAGACATTCACACATCGCCGACTCTTTAAGGCCCCATTTGTACATCATGTGGGAACAGCGGCTATGGGAGCACCTTAACCTATTGATGGCGGACCAGGTATTGCACTTTTTTGGAGCGCCTTCTTGTATTCCCCCAGTGTTGCAATTTCTCGCCTGACACTAACTTACTATCTGTAAAGAGTTAAAAAAACATTTGTATTTCTATTTACAATACAAACAAACGATACACCTAAAAACTTTGACATAGTACACAACAATTCCAAAAGTCACAATATAAATGATTGAATATTAAACTACACAATATTAAAAACAACAAACACAATCCATAATCTAGAAGTAATTATTGATAAAAATTGGAAATTGAAAGATTAAATAGTTGTAAAAAAATTAATGACATATTTTTAAGAATACGAAATTTTTTGTCGATAAAAAACTTATATTTTATAGACTACGCCTTTACAATACCCTATTATTAGTTGGGGTTCCGCGTATAAAACTAACCTCCTCTCAATAGGAGTAGTACAGAGAAAAATTATTAAATCATATTGAAAAAAAATCCAGCGACTACACAACAAAGCGCTTATTCGAAGAATTTCAAATACCATCATAAAAGAAAAACCAAGTACCAATTTTAATTGAAAACTCGACTTAAATATATTTTTCCATTCCCAAAATTAAATACTTCATCAAAATTATTTTACTTACCAAAGAAGAGCTTTCTTCAATCTAAACTAGAAACTAGACGCATTAATGCCAAAATCCAAACATTGAACACTGTGAAAAAATATTTTATTACAAATTTAAAAAAAACTCTTTCCATATGAATTTACGTATTTATTTTCTGTATAAAGTATATTACTCATCTATTTTAACTACTTACTACTACTCGTACTAGCGATGTGTAGGTTCAGCCGGATTGAGTCCTCGAGCCCGAGTCCTTTGCGGGAAGCGGGTCCTACTCCCACTCCTTTTCGTAATCAACCACTCCCAGAGAACTCGGTCTGGGACTCGGACCCGAATGCCTCCAATCAACGACTCCCAGAGAACCCGGACTCGAGAATGCCTCTAAGGACTTGGACTCGGACCCGAATGCCTCTAATCAACAACTCCCAGAAAACTCGGACTCGGGGTCTCGATTCGAGATCTTACTGATTTTATTTTTCAATGCTTTTTATGTCTTATGAATAATACGGGGGGGATTTTGCGATATTGCTGATTCTTTTAACTGTTTGTAACAATTCGTATAATTTAATTTTTCAATTCGCAATTTAAAAAAAAAATATTACATTTTTTTATGTTCATTTTTTTTATGTTTTATCTTGATTTAAAAAATTCAATACGAAGATATTTTGAGTTTATTTATGATTCTTTTGACTGTTATGCCTATTTGTACATTTTTTTTTTCGGATTCAGAATTTTAAAAAAAACTTACTGATTTATTATTTTTATGTTCAATTCTTATGTTTCTTTTGTTTCATGATCTTGTTTTAAAAATCAACACGTTGGCATTTTGAGATATTGCCGATTAGTTTAACGGTTTTTATGTAAAATCTCAATGATTTATCGCAATTCTTATTAAGTCAATGTTTTTATTTAGTCAATGTTTCATAAAATTAGATTCCATAGAAAGAAGCATAAAAGCACTAGATAGTAATAAATCTGCTGGACCGGATGGTATTCCTCCCATATTTTTAATAACTTGCATTGATAGTTTGATATATCCCTTACATAAACTTTTTAACAAATCCTTAGCGTCTGGCTGTTTTCCGGCTCTGTGGAAAAAGAGTTATTTAACGCCCATTCATAAAAAAGGCGACAAAAGCGATATATCTAACTACAGACCTATTTGTATTATGTCTGCTTTACCCAAACTTTTCGAGTCATTAGTATTAGATACCATTGTAAAACCTATCAACAATATTATTGTTCCTAACCAACATGGCTTTATCAGAGGTCGATCTACCTTAAGTAATTTAACTATCTACAATAATTACATATCTGAATCGCTCAGTCTGAAACAACAAGTGGATTCTATATACACCGATTTCAGTAAAGCATTTGATAAGGTTCGACATCATATTCTTATATCCAAACTCCGACTGTTAGGCATCAAAGGTAGTTTATTGACATGGATTATTAGTTACCTCAGTAATAGAGTTCTTTGTGTCAGGATTAATTTTATAGAATCCTATGTATTCGAGGCCACAAGTGGTGTCCCGCAAGGGTCCCACCTTGGCCCAATATTATTCTTAATATTCATTAATGACATTGTAAACATATTTAAAGATGTACAAGTCCTACTTTTTGCAGATGATCTAAAATTGTTTAAAAGAATACGAAATATATATGATTGCCTAATTTTACAAGCTAATTTAGATAAATTTTTTAAATGGTGCGAACAAAATATGTTATTTTTGAACATTGAGAAATGTCAAGTAATACGATTTTCCAGAACTCATTCTCATATCTTACATGAATATAATTTAAATAATGTTAAATTAACACCAGTATCACAAATTCGTGACTTGGGAGTTATATTCGAATCAAACTTAACATTCACAGCGCATATAGATGATATAACTAATAAGGCTTTAAAGATTCTTGGCTTCCTTTGTAGAACCCTAACTGATTTTAAGTCCTTGGATTGCATGAAAACACTCTACATTTCACTAGTTAGAAGCCAAGTGGAATATAATTCACCTATTTGGTCTCCTTTCTATAAAGTACACTCTAACAAATTAGAACGGGTTCAACACAAATTTCTTAGGTACTTAAATTTCAAGCTTAAAATTCCAATAGAAAACATTAATTATGTAAATTTGATGAATGGACTTAATTTAATTACGCTGTCTGACAGAAGAACCATTTCAGACCTAATTTTATTATACAGAGTCATGAACAACCTTATTGACAGCCCTGCCATCGTTGCTGCTATTAAACTCTATGTACCGACAAGAAATACTAGACAAAATACAACATTCTTTTGCGACACATATAAAACCAACTATCAGTCAAACTCACTTACTAATAGGATGCATGATTTGGGCAACAAGTTTGGTGGTATTATAGATATATTCCATGATTCCCTTTATAATCTTAAATTCAAATTAAACCAACACTTTGTGGAATCATACAAATTATTGTAATAGATTTAACGATTAGATATGTTATTGTAATGTTTTATATTATATTTTGTTCTTTGTTATTGTTAAATATTATGTTGTTTAAAATGTTTCTTTACGCCATATTCTTCAAAAACTACTTGTATATTTTTTTAAAATTCTTCACTTTTATAACTCTTAGTATAAATTCTAACTCGATAACTTATGTAAAACTTATTTATAATCTATGTAAAAGCCCCTATGGGCGTATAACAACAATAAATAAATAAATAAATAAATTCTTTGATGTTTTATATTTTTATTTTAGCCCCTCATATTTGTAGGCGCTAGGTACCTACTGTAAGTAAAAATTATTGTTTTATTTTAAAGTTTTATTTTAATTATCGTTCACTATTTTTATTTTTTGTGTTATTAAAAATACAAATTTCAGTGGTGTCTGTCTGTGTATCCGTAACTCTGGTTCAGTGAACTCTAGAATATGGATTTGCTTTGATTTTAAAAATTGGAACTGATTGTCAACTGGTATTGGAAAGATTCAGACAAGCGATAAATTAGGTACCAAGATTATTTTATTCAATAATTGTTTATTTAAAATGGCTATCTTTTGTTAAAAATTTTTAGCTATGTCGTAATAGTGTTCATTCGAAAGGCAAATTTCTGGCAAATGTTTATTTTTAATGATCCTGAGACATATATATGTATATATTTGTGAAACCAAAAGGAAAAATATACAAATCAATTATATAATATACACAAATCCTACAATAATATATTGAACAAAGTGTGTATGTATTGTAAAAGTAAAAAAAAATGGACTGGAATAAATAGATATTAAAACATGTTGTTAATTGTTAAAATTTTAATAGTTCAATGCTGTACCTAACTACTTCCTGACTTTGTTTTTAAAACATCTCGCCTTTACTGAGTTTCATTTGATAGAGGCTTCGACCAAGTACCTTTATCTATATCGATGGACAGAGATTATGAAAACGACAAATTCTCAACGACAACCGAAATTTATGTTACTACATTTGATTTATTACTGCTTACGCGTGTGCTAAAATTATCATCTGGAACTTGGAACCTAATACTACATCCGTTACGGCCTCGCATTAGCCGTAGCCCAATCAGCTGGAACACGACAAGACACGAATGGATTTCGTTGAACTTCGCCAAAATGTAAACTGCACAACTCGCGACTCGGGTGCGATGGGTGACGGGATTGACTCCGTGTTCTCGTGTGGGTCCGAGTTCTTGTGCGGGTCCTTGTCCTGCTACGGGTCCGAGTTCTTTCGCGGGTTCTATCCGAGTCCGAGTGCCGAGTCCTTGGCCGGACCCGTGCGTCCCGGTAGTCGCCCAGTACCCAGTCCGCACCCAAGAACTCGGACCCGGGACCCACTCCAAGAACTCGAGTTCTTTTAAAAGGAAGCAGTCCTCGGATGCCTCCGGAAAAATGCAGAACTCACCCACCTCTAACTCGTACACTTATATCACAACTACCAAACATATAATGTAACTATTTTTTACTTTCTCACTATACCTACTTACTAGAACACGTAATACCTATCATATTATTCATTAGCTATAAATAACGACAATAATGTACTGTGTACTCCTCTTCCAAACACAAGCTTACGCTTCTATGGAAGAATAGTATTCAAATCTCTTAATATGTTAGAACACAATTTAAATACGATTTTATATCTAATTACTTTATTTCTTTAATGAAAAAAATATTATGTATCAATCATATTATGAATAAATTTAAATTCATTCTTTAAACTTCACCCCGCCATAACACACTTAACACCGAAGTTAGCTCAGGGAGTCTAGATGCATTATTTATGTTTTGTTATTATTTAAATTGACCACATCAATAGATCACATTTCTAGGGATTGTTATTTTTTCAGTGCGTTCTCAGTAACTAATCAATATCTGAATATCAATATTTTGTTCCTAAATTTATTGAATTGGTTTGCTTTTAGCAGCGTTGTGAAAAATGATTTCGTGTTTGTTTCTATGAAAGAATATTATTTGAAACATCTTCTAATCCAAAACATGTATTCTTTGAAGTTGTTATGGTTAAAGCAATATTCCACTCGGCGTCCGGAGTGCCCTATTAGATACGTTATTGTGTTTCCAGTCACGTGATATAATTCTGGAAACGTGTCCTTACCTGCAAACTGCAGCAGTAAAAAACTCACCACTCGACCTGTGTAGTGCGGTACAAACCGTTATTAGTTATTGCACTATATATTGGTTAGTTCTACAAACTACCCATGCAGTGTATGGTAGGGTGGCCAGTCAAGGTATGGCTATTTTGTTGTGCTATTGTTAATTTTTGTCACATTATGGTACTCTCAGGGGCGCCGATATACTAGTATTAACAGGGGTCTCGAAAATTGCGAATAACGCTTGAATATGTATAATTAATTGGAGTGATGTAAAAAATAAATTAAATAATCTTATAATTAATAGAGTAAAGATACGTTACTTAGACAACGAGCGTGGTTTAATTGAACTAGGTTCAGTGGTCATTCTCTCGATAGTTATTTCAGATAAATAGGTATATATTATATTTTCAGATAGCTATCTCATTCGAACAAACACATGCTTTGAATGGCTTTTCTTTTTGTTAGTGGTGCTACATTTAGTATGAATATTTTTATAATATCATTGGAAATAAACTTTTAACATTGTTTTCAGGAAGGTTACCCAGTCGTTTATAATTGTTTTCTAACATATTAGCTACAATAATATATTCGGAATTTGCTTTATTATACGGTGTGGAAAATATTATGAAATCAAAATATGGGTTCATAAAATACACGTTTCAGCAGTTTGATGATTTGACACGAATAACACGTTCTTCTCAAAGTGTCTAATTGCTGGCTGCTATGAAAAGTCATACTTAAAAGTATCCTAGTGTTCTCAGAAAAACAATTACTAGTACATTTTAGTATGTTCTTAGTGTTGAGGAAGTCTTCATCTTCTTTCATATGGTGGGGGGGGTCAAAGAGGAACATCTAGGTTAGTGAGCCAGTCTAGGGCCTCAGGCGTCACCCTGTGGACCTTGCTACTCCCGCCGGGGAGTAAATGGAGAGGGTATTATTTGACCAAACTGCATTCACATGTGGCCGACTCTTTAAAGGCTCACCTGTGCATCATGTGGGTACAGTGGTTGTGGCAGGACCTTATCCTATTGATGGCGGACCAGAGTTTATGAGGCAATGAGAATACATGCTGTCTCTCAGTGGGGTCGTGCACAAGATGGGCATTTTTCACATCGGCCGATTGCCACTCAAGTTTCCCCCTATCTCCTAGGGTGAGAGATATTCGGAGGAGCCTCTCTCCTTCCATCAATAATGGTTTTTGGAACTTGCAGGGCGAGAGACGACATTATTGTGCAAAGTTATTGCGTTTTTTTATTCCCTCAATGTTTATTTATTTAGAATTTACGGCACAAGTGCCATTTACATACAAAGTTTTTTTTTACATAGTGCAGTATTAAATTATGTTGAGAAAAATTAAAGAATTAAATTTAGTTAAAACATAACAAATAAAATAACAGTAAAGAAAGAGGCAATAACAATAGCCTGTTATGTAGTGTCCTAATTAAAATATGTGGCGTTAAAATGTGTTATTAGTGCAGCTTTATACTTTACAAGGGGAATATTAAAAGTATCTGCGATTTTAGCATAAAAGCTCCCAAGTGTGTGCAATCTATTTATAACTTGTTGCAATCCCTGATATTTAGCGGGGTTATATTTGCAAGTACGGGAATCCAAGGGAGGGTGTAGATTTTAAGTACCGCTGATGGTTTGCATTTTGGCATTAAGTTGAATATCCATCATGTAAGTGTGGGCGTTTCTAGCCGAGTACAGTATTCATCCGTTGATAAAACCAGGGAACTGGATGCCGTTCTTAGGGTGTTGGCGTCGCATCCCCAGATTGTTCCAGCTAGCATATCGACTAAGTTGGGCTTTGTCCTGGTTTTTTCGCTCACTGTGGAGGAAATTGTATACTATGTAGGTAAACGTAGTTTTGTTCATATAATTATTGATCATGGGATCCTTAAACATACAAAAAAGTATATTTTTTGAAAACGCCTCTGTTACAAGCTTAATTTAAAGAAACACCTTACAGTAAAATACGAATATAATATTTTCGCATTCCGTCATTATATATTAAAAGGTAAATTCAGTTGCATGAACACGAGTTCCGATTTACTAGGAATGTTCTAAAAATTTATCAGGAAACGGCCTGCTATCCCCTTTTTAACCGAATTACCAATAATTTTAAGATATTCTGAATAAATTAGCAATTGTTTATTGATCAACTTTTGATACCCATGACGTATAGAAATGAATAGTGCTCAATTATAGTGCAGCTAAAATTAAAATTATGAGTAATTTATTGAATGTTATTATGAAGTTATTATAATTGTAATTGGTATTCGTAAATCTCGATTTAAAAAATGAAAAGCAGTAATAATAAAATTCCGCAATAAAGGATAATTACATTTTTATAAAGCACGACAGCTGTTCGTGCAACATCTGATTAGTAAAGTTATTAAAGTTTATTATTATTTTGAAAGATTAGACAAAAACAATTAAATAACAAATTATAACTAACTACGCTGAAAATATTGTAAAAGTGAAATTTAACTCAAAACAGTTAGGTATCGGGGACCTAAATAAGGTATTATAGATATCTGAAACCCTTTGTTAAAACAATATTTCTGTACGGTCTGAAAAAATAAACGATTTAACAAAGAAATAATTTTCAGCTGTAACTTTACAAAGCATTATTATAATAATGTATTCTTTCCTTTTACTCCCTCGTTTCCTTTTTTTACCATTATTTTCCTTTATTTCATTAAATTTATGATATTCATAGATTTTCTTTTTGTTTCAGTGGTGTGGCAGGAGTGGAGCGTGCAGGTTTCGGGCACCCGTGCCAGCCCGGGGGGCACGGCCGTACTGACGTGCAACGTGCCTCCGGCCGTGAAGGATCACGTGGCGGTCAGCGCGTGGTATAGAGATGACTCCATGCTGCTTCCAGGTCCGCCAGACGAAGGTGATTTTAAAAAAATATTATTACCAGTGGCGGTCCGTGACTTCCCAGTGAGCTAGAGTTGTAAAATTGAAAAATACACATTGATGGTATTGTTGTAGCTGAAAATAATATCATATTTTTTTGTGCGAAGATTTTCATAATTCTTTAAAAAATCACGAAAAAAATATATCTAATACATTTATTGTATATAAGAATAAAGTTACAAAATAAATGACCCATAAAAAGAAGATAGGGGAAAATCACTAGCTGCGTGGCCTGCCAGATCCGTAAAACCTGGTTTGAGAAGACTCTATGACCTCTCCAACTGGTTTCTTAACCTATCGCCTTGCGCTGCAGTGGGAGGGATATATTCATTCGTCCGTCACTACTGGACTCACTGATCCCTAGATTCCTATCTACCCCTTATACATTTTTTTCTTCTAAGAACTTCTTCTCCTTTATTCCCTTAAAAGGACCGTCCACACAGCATCTCAAAACATGACTCAAGCCCTGAGGGTGATTATTTTCCTCAGGACGTTCTGTGTGGGTTAAATGTAAAAAAAAACATAAATTTATTTTAGGAAAGCAAAAAAAACCTTTACCTTATATTATTACAGCAATGAGACGAAGTTATACAGTTGCCATGAATAAAGACAAAGAGAAATAAAAATATATATTACTCGTTTCGGAATCGCCGTATTTAAAGTGGTCGATCATCAGGTGGGTAGGGTGATCGGCTAGCAGTCCAACTGGTCGAGTGTGATGAATTTGATTCGAATGATTACTGAAATAATCTTAACTGTAAATCTTACATCTTTAAAACAAACAAAATGTTTCAAATACAAAAAAACATTTAAAAATTGTGAAATTACAAAGATATATCATGCCAGTCTTCCGTTGTACTTAACTATTTAAAAAATTCACCAATACTGCGTTTGTTGTAAGTGCATCAGTGTTTCGTAACAAGGGCAATATCGCCCACCAGTGGGCGATTGAAGACGTTGTGGGGCAATTAAGCGCTAACACGCTTTTGGGCGAAAGGCATACTTTGTACACTCACTTTATTTTAAACGTAAAATTTTAAGATTTCGTGACAAAAATTTTCTTTGGAATTTGATATTGCGAACTATATAGGAACCAACAGAATGTATTGCTTTGTCCTTGGGCCTAGTAAATCGAGGTCTGCCGGACTTTCGACATACGTGAGTTAACTGATGGGTGGGGGTGCGTTAAAGAAAAATATTCTTGGAAAATGGGTCCAAAATGGTTGGAAATTTCTGGTCTACATCATGTAACATAGATACAAGAGAGTTTCTGAATGACTTAGTTCTAAAATTATTGTTGTTAAAATTAAACTAAATTTAATTATTACGTAGTTCTTCTTGGAACATAGAAATCAAATTCAACAAGGTACCTAAACAATAATAATAGTAATATAATGTGGGCAATAGTTTGGCCTGAGGTAGTCGGTACAGGGTACTCCAGAGTCTTGTAATTTGAAATACAATAGCTCATTAGGTAGGTACAGCCGGATAAGTGTAGCTGTTTGAGAATGAACGAGATTGCAAAGCTTTGAGAAGCGTAATGGAAATAATGGACGTCGAGAATAGATGCTTTGGGCTACCAATTATATTAGACAAATAGAGCGTGTACCACCTTTTAGATGAAAAGAGAGATGATGTTTAGAATTACCTTCGCGACAGAGTTGTAAGATTGTTAATAATATCTTCGCTCTCTGGCCAATAGCGATGGGTCGTGACTAAGTTTATACCAGCTCAATATAATCATACGGCTCAAAGAGTCGACTCAATTGAACGACGGCTCAATTGATTGGGAGCCGCGAGCTCAGAGTACATGAGTGTATGAGAATACTGTGCTCACCCGATATGACTCGCATGATACAGTTCCCACGGTACTTCTCCCCCAATAAAATGATCGCAAGACTTTTGACCATGTACCACGAGAAAAATAAGATGCTGGGTAGTTAGCAGGTATAGTTATATATGTCTAGATGTCGGACTGTAAGATGCCATTCATGTCTCAGAGTATTTAATAACAGTTATTGGACAATTTTAATGGCGATTTTTTTCTAAAATATCTCCTGACATAAAATAATTAATTGAGACGTGGTAAAGTTTTCCGGGAGTCGTAAGAATACGGCTCATCAAAAAGAGCTCAATTAGGTGGCGGGTTAGCAAGTATTTCATGTTATTTTCATTTTGATTAAGAACCGAACTATTCGTCTGATTTTGATAAATACGCTTGTTTCAATCGACAAATTTCTATCTTTGGAAAGCAAGTGTCAGGTTGTCGTACTATTTTTTCTTTTCTTTTTACAATGTTAGTGCCTACCACAAACAGTCCAAACTGTCCGGAAATAGTGGGAATATGGTACATATCTTTAATAAAATAAAATTGAGGAATGTTGTGAAGCTTAATGAGTGGAGAGGGAAAGTGGTAGAAGAAAGGAAAATTGGAAAGTAACTGGCTAATACTGCTACTGAGGCATCAGATCTGATCACAAAACCTGGTTAAATTCATTTCAGGCAACGCTTCGATTCTGACTTGTGTTCTTTCATCAGCGCAATACCGAGAGCATCTGCCATACTGGTTCTACCGATGTTTCAATGGAAGGCGCTCTGTACCAATCTGTACAAAGGTATATTTATTTTGTACGCGGTTGAGGTTTTTTTCGTTTTCACGACTGATTCATGTGGTTAACAGTAAGAGTAAAGAATGCCAGTTGTTGTTGTGTAATTGTATATCCTAGATATAAAAACTCTTTCCGTTATTTCCTCCACATAGCATCCCTAAACATAACATTTATTACAAAAGTCAACATAATTTTCCTATTTTTTGAAGCTGCACAATGTTTCCGATTTCGGTCGTTTGTCACTTTGGTGCAGTCATCTCATTAAAAAAATAGTGGTTTAGCTTGAAATAAAAACCCTAATTGGCGCAGGAAAAACTCTCGCGACTAGGGTGACGTTTAAAATTGAACGAAAAACAACCAGAAACTACAAACTGCGCGGTCCACACACAGCGGGAAGCCTACAAAGTTTTGGAGTGGGATGTGCAAACTTGTGTGAACTCGTATGTCAGAGAAATTTTGTTTTATATTCGTGAAAAGAGTTTGAATTGAAAATTTTGGAAAGATAAATATTTATTTACTATAAAATTATATTCTAACATACTTTCCTTTGTGAGTACCTACGGACGGACTTTTTTTTGAGAAATATAAAAAAATGATCTTTTCAAAACCAGATAAGCGATTAAGTAACCATTAGTGTAAATATTTTATCAGACAATATGTATTTATATACTACTAGCTGAAGTCCCCGGCGTTGCCCGCACTTTACGCAGAGTTTTTTTATAAAAATAGATAGATGTTGACTGTAGACTTTAATTTTCCTCTTATTTTGAACGTCAATTGCACTAAATTTCATAAAAAAGTATTCTGTTGAGGTGGGATAGGGGAGTGGGGTTTTTTTTTGTGACCTACCTCCTGTTTCAAAGTTCAACTTTTTTACTAAAAAAAACCCAACCCGGGACATCTTTTTTATATAATAGATGTTATAGATAGAAGATGTTAGAAATTTGCGTCTGTGTGGATTACTTTTGTAGACTGTTTTATATGAGAAGTTACGTAGTTTTTCATATGTAAAACTACTAGTATAGAAGTAAAATGGTTCTTTTTCAGTTATTAATAAAATCAAATTATTAAGTTGTTTCACCTTTATAAGTTGTCACCTTCTCACTCCATTTACAATTCAAGAATAACATTTTTAAGATGTTAGTCGTAGCGTCAAATACCTGGGACATATTATCACAGACGACCTGAAAGACTTCGAGGATATGGAAAGGCAAAGAAGAGCGATATCCGTCGGAGCTGTCAAGGCGTTTTCTCTTTTGCAGTACAAACGTGAAAAAGATACTTTTCAACGCATTTTGCACTTCGCTGTACACGCCAGAAATTTGGGTGGATTATACTACTATTCCGCCTACCGAGATACTGCAGCGGCACGGAAATGTTCCTGTAGGGACGAGTAAACTCTTTCAGAAGGCTTCTCCGCCATCACATGGGAGCTTATGGCGCAGACTACGCCAATCAAGTAACGCTATCATCACTGCCATGGTTGCCTGGATGGAGTCCCCTCTGTTATCTCTCTGGAGATGTCGAAATATCCTCCATAAACGGCTGCTTACACACTTTTTTGTGTTTATATTGTATCTTTTTTCACTTAAATTCCGCTTTTTTGTGCTAATCCGAATCACCTATGTATTTTTGCTATTTTTCTTACTCTAATTATGTATATTATATCTATTATTATTATTATTAAACGCTTGTATACGACGACAAGACATCTGAACAAAGTCCCCAAGTTAGATAATTTGATTTTTTGATAGGTGTGCTATATGCATGTAAAGACTGTCTTGGGTTCCGAGTAAAATCCGCCCGTGATTTAAAAAAAAATATTTGAATTTTATTGAAGCATTCTTACGAATATTCTTGGGTATAATTTACAATTTGATAGTTGCTTTAGATATTTTTTGTAAAATCAATGACGGTTTGCTTATGAGCTTATTTGTTTAGCCGTTAAATAAAATTACTTCTCGGAAACCCCCTTAAATTTAATTATGAATCAATATATCAAATTACTTCATTTTCATGAAACGCCACCAATGGCCATGGTAAAACTTTTACAAAGATCAAATTGCTTTAAAGTTAATTCAATTTTGTAATTAATTTACATTAACGAAGCCATTTCTTACGATCAAAACTCAAGCCTGAAAGTGTTTTTTTCTTTTTTCAAATTAAAAATATTTTAGTAGCGCGCCGAGTTTAATGGTTCTAAAATTATTATTAATGTTCCATTATTTCATTACCGAAGTGGAAATTGTAAAAATCGATTAAGCTGGTAGTAGATTCTCCTTTATTTCTTTCCCCCCAACATCTTTTTCCTTGTCAAGATTGTAAATCTACATTCAACCTCTATTCAATTTGTAACCATAAAACTGTTCTTATACGAATGTCCACAGTTCCCTAGAATCCACCCATTCATCACAAGGAGAGGCACGTTTATCTGACTCGTACAAACGTGATATCGTTTCTACCTCTTTTTACAGCTCTCAAATAAGTTTAATTCAAATTGATTATTTGCCTCTGGCTCTCTAATTTGATGGTTTTGATACAGACTGATTTATTGGTGTGAACATTTCCAATGCAAATTACCCACGAATCGATTATTATTTTTAAAACCCAATTAATTGCATGTTAAAATTTTGTTTAGATTTCGTGATTTTTCAAGTTTACTAATGGTGTTCATTCGAAAGGTAGCTTTCTGATCGTCTCTCTAATTTGTCAAAGAAAAAATATGTTTCAACAGTAACTGCAGCGTAATAAAGCGGATTCTACAGTTTGTCACTTTAAAAATGCAAAATATTGTTCATGGGGTAGTTTCCAGTGTACAAAAAAATAATTAAAAAAACTGTACACAAGTAATATAATTTTTTATAATTTTATAAGCTATTCCTATGTTAAGGCTCCTGAAAACGGCTTTCCAAAAATATTTACATGGTCACGGAATTGAACTAACGTATTCCATACCAGAAATGTTTTCAATGTTGGTCCAAATTTACTAAAAAAAAATTGAAGATTTTCCAAAGACATATTATGTAAGCTATTTAAGACAACACAATATTAATTTATACATCTAAAACTAATTTCGAAATCACAAATTTTTTCACTGAAGTAATGGAATATGATTGATGATGATGATAATGATAATTTAAAATACAGGACGTTATATAAAAAAAATCAGAAATACAAAAAATATCAAGGTAGTCAACAAAGGACAACATTTCTTTAAAAATTTTTACTCCAAATAATGCGAGGAATCACTCGTTAAAGTGAATCAAGTACATCCAAAACAGAACATTGGAGAAAAGCATTTTTTAAATAACCTAACCTAACCCAATCTAACCTAACCTCACCTTACCTTACTTTTAGCTTTTATACTTTTACGTGTGAACCGTTTTATCGCTGTTTTAATTTTGCTATGTTCTGTAAAATACCCAATGTTTGGTTTGCTACATAAAAACATGCTGTACAAAAAACTGTTCATGTTTATTTTTGTTTTGTTGCTATAAAATAATTGTTATGTAAAATTATTAGTATGGCTCCTGTATATTTTTTTGCATTTCCTCCACACTGGAGACCCAGAGGAAAATAATTTCCCTCACTGCCTATTATACCTTTCGGGATGCTGTTTGGAGGGTCTATTTAAGGAAAAAGAGAAGAGGAAATTCTCAGAAGTAAACAAGCAAGGTGGTAAGTAGGAATCTGGGGGTCAGTGTATCTAGGAGTGACTGACGTATGAATCCATCTCTTCTACTTTAGTTCAGGGCGATGAGTTGAGAGAGTCCAGCTGGAGAGGTTAAAAGGTATCACTCAACCTGTCTCTCCCGATCCGGCGTTGGTTCTCAAACAAATGGTTCTGCGGTAGCCATACCCGCCTCCCAAATTGGATATATACAGGGTCCGTCGCGGGAATCGTATGGTTTTCAAATAAGAAAATATATTATTTATGAAAAAATATTGTGTAAGATGGTTGTTAATTTTTTTGTTGGCAGCATAAATTTTTAAGATCATATCACTGTTGCTCAGATTTTAGCCATTTACATTTACGCATGATTGTAGCCGGACTCGAAAACTGGGTAGCGTCAATTTAAATCTGACATGGAATCCTGAATTTCCGCCTAAATTTCCTTTTGAGATCTTGAAGGAAGTCTGGCTTGTCAACATACACTTGGGACTTGAGTCACATAAGAAGGAAGGAGGCCAGTGAATATTGCCACATTTGGACATAAGGCTGCTGGTAAACTGATCCCTTAAGACAGCCATTTAATTACGAGCTGTATGCAGTTGCAAGTTTTTCTAAAAATTTTGGTTGTTTTTTTCTATGAATTCACAAATTCTTTCGGAACTTCGGTAGATTTTTGTGGGAATAGCATCACTGTGCTATAGGTTCCATGAAATTGCGATTTCTAAACTTCCCAGAAAATTCAAGGCCACTCCCCATTCTCTAAGCTCAAACAACTCGGTCTTACTAACCAATAAAAAAAACATGCGGTTTCCGTGACGGACTCTGTAATAAACAAATTAAGGAAATGTATGACTATATTTATTAGAATACCTTTCTTATTGAATAAACGTCAATACATATAATCGAATCCTATCACGAATTCAACATTAACAAAGTTTCTCTTTAGTCTTTATTATTAGTTTTACCTAATCAGCTCGGTAAGTGTTTTTAATGTTTTATTAATTTGTAATGTTCACAGCTGTAAGAAATTGAAAAATTCTTCACTCCTATCTCTTTGTATCGAATATTTGCAGGTCTTTGGTTTCTCCTACGCCGTAACTACAAGAAATTTAAATGGTTTAATTTAATAAAATGATAATAAATCAAGACAATTTATGGTTTCAATATTGCCTTAAAATTGTTGTAACTGAATATCCTGAAATAAACTAAACTCCCACTGAAATTGAACGGATGGATATTACTAGCATTTCAGAAGTCTCCTTAAAGCTCCGTAGCTACGAGTCACATCGATCGACTTCCTACTTTTCCTAGTCCTACCTTCTAGAAAGAAGAACAAAAAAAAGTATTTTTTAATGACTTCGTTTGGTAAATTGGCGTTTCGCTGTCTTAAATCGCTATTAATTTTCCCGTTATCTCCTTTATTTTAGTATCCCGCAATTTAAATGAGGTTCTGTATCTAAAAACACAAATATACGTCTAATGACCATAGATGTGGAATAAATGTTGTACAATTCTGGTCTAAGCGTAGCATAAATGTGGTATAAACGTGGTATTACATTTTATTGCATTGTGCCAATGTGCTGCCGGAGAGCAGCATTATAAATTCAATAAACAACTTTGAAAGCGCCTTCGAAATTAGCTTGTTAATTTCTATCATTTTTTTATAAAGGGTACACTGAAAATATTTAGAGAAACATTAGTGTTATTTTTCCATAAAACGGCTTCGTTTCCTCAGCGGGTAGAATGGGTATGAATCTGGTATAATCGTGGTATACGCCGTTGACTTGATGCCGGAAAACGTCATTAGGCATAACAAAATGACGGGACGGCGGAGTAGTAATAAAGGCCGTCCTTGCGTCCTTTCCGGTCGGAAGCTCTTCCGTTTCCGGAACAAGAATAGGTCGTGTAGTATAAATGGTAGAGGGCGATGAATAATTTATCAGATTGCTTCTTACCCACGTTAAAAATAAGTAGGATTTCTCTATTTTTGAAACAACTAACATATTGTAAAATTCCAATGTGTTATTATGGTTACAAGCACTTAAAAAAAACAAAATTGTACTTATTTTATTTTTAAATTGAATTAGTGAATTAGTTACCTCGCTACGAGCACTTTCAGACAGTCAAAAGATCTCAATAACAGTTTAAAAAAAAAATTAATTCCTTTAAATTGTTATTGAACTTGGCAAATGTGAGGTATCATGAAGTAACTAGGAATGAATAGTATCAGTACTATTTTAGAGTTGTATTTCATGTTTTTTTCATTCTCAAACCTTCCCATAAATTGAAGGACTGAAAGCTTCAGAAAAAAATTATTGACCTTTATTTTAAAACGAGTTTCAAAAATTATAGAATCACATTTTAAAATCAAGCTTTTAACTATTCGATCAAGGTACTCAATCAAATATTGAAAAATATCAAATACAATAATGGTAACACTTCGATATTTTTAAATTCTATTTATAAGTCACCTTTGTATCTACAGACGTCTGGACGGCCCGATATTGACTGAAGTCATCGCGTCGAAAGGCTCGGCCGTCCGACAGTATTTTCCTTAAGTCAAGACTACAATGCCTTCCCACATGTTTTCTCAAAAACTACTTAGTAAACCAGTCATTTTAGATTTTAGATTTTAGATTTTTTAACAAATAAATTCTTATTATTTAAGTCTTCGATGGTAAAACAATAATAAAATTACTTTTGTACTCATCTTCCTTGTAGAACTTTGCAATGTCAACATTGGGGGAACATTTGTTGTCTTTTGTTCCCTAGGCTATGCTATTTAAACGAAAATAATAACTTTAAGTTTAATTAATAAATCACATTAAATCGCTCACCCCAAACGCTGGGCTTTCTCGTAAAATTGTTTTCAACTTTTCAGTATTTTAATTTATTCTATTCAAAGTTTATTTTATCGTATTAAATCAAAGCAAAGGTTAAATAATGTTATTACAAATTGCGCAGGCAATGCCCGAGACTGATATTACAGAAACTTATTTTGGATTAACATTTTTCCAAGCACGTTCCTAAAAGTCCGTGATTTAGTACAAAGCTCACTTTCTAAAAGTGATTTATTATAAATTTGAAAAGCATCCAATACTACACGATATCTTCATCAAATCTTCATAAAATCAAATTCTTTATTTGAGTGAAAAGACAGCACTACCTCTTTATAAGTTAAAATAAATGTTTATCTATCCTAAATTCTAACGTATTGGGTTTCGATCCGAGGCGACACGGGTTCAATTCTCGGCAATTCCATCATCATAACAAAACCCACTTTAGCACAATTAAAGTAGAATCCCAATATTTTTAGAACACTTGCTACCAGGAATATTCTTCTAATCTTTATGCTTTGTAAACGATGGTATGAGTGATTCATTTTGGTCGTAGTCTTCTATATAGACTTTTTTGTAAGAGTCTCAACTGCCCGAATCCATTGGAACTCTGGGGTCCCCAATTAGACTAAAGGTTTTAGAGAAGGGAAAGTGTTGAGAAAGGTTTAAAAATACCCGTCTATTCAAATCTGCGATACAGGTAGTGCTATCAAGGCCGCCCCTAAGCCAAACGGCGCCTGGTCCGAGTGAAATTTTGGTGCCCCTTCTCAAAACCAGTAAACGTCTAGGTAGGTGACAATCAATAATATTCGGATAATTTATATTTTTTCTTGGCGCCGTTTACATGAAAGATTATCTCAAGGGCGATATGTTAGGACTGCAAGGTTTAGGTTTCATCAGCGTTTTGGCGTCTTGGCACCTCGGCGTCCGGAGCGGACCGCTCTATTTGCGCCCGCATAAGGCCGGCCCCGAGTGCTATCTACAACTCTGACTTATGTCTCTGCCTTTGACGGTACAAAAAATGTATTTAATCATTGAAGATAATATTAACGACTCTTAATTGAAAGGAATCTTTTTTTTCAGTCTTTTCTCATCCCCATCTTTCGTTTGAGAGTCGATCATACTGTCTTCAATGATTAAGTATTACAATTTAAGATTTTACTCACTAAGTTATTCAACAATCAAAATAAAAATAAAATATTTTTAAGAAATCACTCAAAACATAACAAATCCCTATCCCGCCGCCCTACAAAATATAATGATAATAATATATGATTTGGTTGTAGATTATCATTGCCTCAATACGACCTTTCACCCTTTTGGCCATCCCGAACCAAATAATGCATATTAACTTATTAGGATCCTGCGCGAAACGTGGCCACCCTCCCAGCCCCCTCCTCTTAGCCCTTAGCCACCCCCGATATAGATATTTATTACTTTGATTGTCATCCGACACACTGAACCCGATGTAAAAATTTAATCAACCCACCGCTCTGACATCATATTTTTCATCGTCAGGTACTGTTGCATGTTACATCGTCAATCTTACTAGAAAACGTGTTTTAAATTAAACTAAATTAAATTTAAGCAACTGTTGTACAGCCACGTACGATACATTAAGGGTTTTTTATTATTTAAAACAGGTTTTATTGGTGAGACCATTCATTGGAGCATGAACAGAACAAAGGTTCACATTCAAACTCTTGCTATTCATACTATCTATGTTTATATGTCAGTGTCAGTCAATAACTATTTTAACTTTTCAATTTTTTTTCATATACAGGGTGTAACAGCAGATACCCGACAGATCTTAACAAACTTTTTTGTAGACTTATTTAGATGTAATGTTTTTTTTATCAAAAACCAACGTAAAAATATAAGAGGTTGTAATAGACAAAGCGGAGCTTATTTTTTGGAAACGAAAATACAAAACACTTGGAATGAAGAATTTTTTTTTTTTGTTATCAAATGATTCATGATTTATACAAAAAAAATCTGCGTGATTTATTTCACCCTAAAGACAACAAGAAAATAATAATTTATTGATATGAGAATGTTGTTTTATATAAACACTTTGTACTGTTATATCTCTGCTTACTAGCAGATTTCTATGTGTTGGGAACTCTTGATAAAGTAAAAGGTTCTTTACAATAATAACGTTTATTTAGGTTACAATAAATTAAGTCTTGATTTAACTACACTGTTCATTACCCGAGGGTTGGTAATTCTCTGTTTCTAGAAGCATGAAGTCTGACAAGGATACCCCACAGGCAATTGCTACACTCTAGCGACATCTGTCGGACTCTGGAGTAAGCTTTCTGACTAGTGCCATCTATCGCTTGAATACCCAACTTATTACCATACATCACAGGTACCTAATAATAGTTGCTGAAAAGTTCTCCTAGTTAATTCTATATCAGCGTGTCTAAAACTTATGACTTAAAATAGGTTGGCACTGAATGATATTTCGGGAAATGGATAACATTAATTTATAAGAAATACCGAAGCAAATTATCAAAGTTACGATCGATATCAGACTCAGATTTGAAAACCAGGCCGATAATATCGAGTTACACAGGCGGCGACAGACAAATATTGAATGACAAATATGAGGGTAGACATTATTATGTTTTCGTTCAGATTAAAATCAATCAAAAATTTAAGCCTGGTGGGGAAGCATACTTACAGTACAAAATTAACGTAACTCAAATAATCGAAATAATCATATATGCGATCAGTTGATTCCGTTTCAGCTTGGAGAATCATAAGTCGTTCAAATATCACTTGTAATTACTAAATACTTCATTAACTAATTAACTCACTTTTATAGTCGAAAAAGTACATGCGGACTGCCAGTGTATATTAAAATTAGTATTTCAATTCAAAATTATCAATTAATTTGTATATTTAATTTTAACGTAGCCTTTTGACGTTTAGGAATTGACAGATCCACCTGTATTGCCATCGTAAAACGATTTCTTATTTATTTCATGTCAATATCAGTTCGGCTATCAACAGCGCAACCGTGCTAGGGATATCGATATAAAATCACACACATTTATAACCTTGAACACTTTTAATTATTAAGCTCATCAAGCTAGTTTTTTTATCGCTAGAGGGCGGTAATTGTAAATTAATGAACTTGTGAAAATACAATGTCAAATGTGCGTTCATCATGTGACTACACAATCGGAAATCTTAAATATTAAGTAAAACAAACAACCTAGTCAAAAAATAATTACTTATTTGCAGAACCTACGATTTTGGTAAAGTATTTAGTTTGACCGTTTCATAAATTTTCATCATTCACTTGCTATTTTAAAATCTAATCGCCTGTGAAGAACATTTCCGATACAAGGAAAGTTTGTTTTACACGGTGTTCGGAAACTCGTGGTATGAACGGTATAACTGGTGAATCTATCTCCCATTTGGATTCAATTTGTGTTATGACTCTTTTATTTGAGATTTCATTTTCGAAAAAATCGAAGTCAAAAACAAAATTTTTGGTTGAAATGGAATTATTATCCGCTGTTATTTGTCTTTTAAAATTCGTCGAAGCGTAGACCCGGCTTCAATAGTTTCTTCACCTAAATTTATCAACATATTTTTTTGTGCAAATGCTCAAATCGAAAAATACTTTGTTTATTTAGGCTCTCCATCTGCAGCAATTGATTAGATTTTTCTGCTGCACCACCAGTTTTTGGACACCGTGCTTACATTTTTTGCTTTGATTTACAAATACCTTGATTTTAAAATATTTATGTAATATAAATATTATGTAATACGTATAAATAATTGTAAAATGTTAATTGTGTATAAAAATTCTTTTCTCTGCGTCCCAAACGTCATTTTTTTTTTTAATTTTTCAAAAAGAAAGTTAGTTTCCCAGGTTACGAATAATCTGACAATATTTGAAAATCTCCTACTACCACCACAGTAAGCTGAAAATGTTGCTTGTGTTGTGATGGAGGACTTAGCCAGCCGAGGAATTGAACACACCACGCCTGGGTGGGACCCAAACGCGATGTCAACTCGGACACCGACCGGTACATGTACAGTCATTTTAAAAAATAAAATAATAAATAAAGAAAACGGCATTCAGTTCCTTTTTTTTTACAACACCACATTTCGTTCATAATTTTCACGACTGTTTCTCATACACCATGTAGTCAAAACGAAGCTTTATTATTGTCAAGATATTATGCATTCATAGAAACTGTAAGCGTGGAGAAAGTCACCGTTTGTAATATCGTTTCATACGGCTACACTTTGTATTATTAATATTAATAGTAGTATTAATTGCTTTACTGACGTATTGATAGTTTTTAAAGTATCTGAAAATTCGTCAATACTCAAACGAATTAATTAATATTACACCGCGCAAAATCCAACGGCATTGTAAAAACAAATCATTTACGATAACGATGTAACTCTAAACATATTTTAGACCGTGTGAAACATTTTAAGTGCACAAAGACGTGAACCAACGTGCAGGTTTAACTTTACAGGTTACAATTGTGTTGGAATAACTGTCAAAGTACATTACTGTGTCATAACTTTGCATAACGTTTTGTTGAACTAGTTATTTTCTAGCCTTATAGACGATTGCAAAGATGTCAGTTGGTCGATATGCTTCTTTCTCGATCTATTACTTAAGCTTTACATGGAATATTACGTTTGTAGAGGCCAAAAATCAAACAGCGCATAGTCCCATTCTGTAAAGCGCCCCTTCTATTTATATTGACGGCCGGCGTGGTCTAGTGGTATACGCTTTTGACTACAGATCCGAAGGTCGCGCGCAAATAAATTTTATTTGATTAATTTGTGTTATTTCACAATTAATTAATTTTAAATAATATATAGTATATTTGCGTCACGTTCCAGAGTGGAAGATACTCTCAGTATCGCCCTGGTGTAAGACCACCATTCAGAATTGAAACGTTGCTTGAAATGGCTTTAGCCGTGTTTGGTGACCAGATCTGAATAGCCAGGTACTTCCCCACCTTCCTCTTCCCCATCTCCCTCCCCTCCCCAATACCCTCAGCCTCACAACATACCCCAATTGGGGATGCCATAATCTCACTGGCTCCAGACGGGAGCAGTTGGGACTCTTGTGCGGTATTACTGTAAAAAAAAAAAAAAAGAATGAAGAAATAGAGAAACGAAATTTCGGCACCGAGCGAAGTATTTATTCAATTATTTATAACAGAAGATATCATGAAGATAAAAAGATACTGCAATTCCATGGATGTGTGTATTATCTACATGTTTTAAATGAAAAAAATTGTCTACAATCATTATTAATGCTATAAACTATAGATTTAAATTGTAAATGTTGGTTTTATTAAGTATGCATTTTTAACCATCGAAAAAGGTAAATGAAATCATTGTCATTCAATACTTGACTATCGGCGTCTGTGTAACTCGATATTATCGTCCATTATGTTCGTGCATTCCGCTATATCTATTATAAATATTATCTTTAATATCTTCGTCTTTGCTGTCCATGTCGATTTGATGCTAAAAAATGATATCAAAATTGGCAATACGCAATACGCAATACGAAAAATGGTGCGTGAGCCAAATGATGTTCGACATTTTGCTGTCATGTTTCACTCTGTTGACACTTTTATAACTAATCCTTTTATTGAGCCAAAAGTTAATCCAGTTGTTTGGTTTCTCTAGCTTGATCGAAGAGTTGCGTTAGGAAAAGTTGAGTTGTGAATTTGAGGAATGTTGAGCCAAAATTTCGGCTCAACGGTTGATCAGCAGGATCGGAAACAACGGCCGTTAGTCTTTTAAGGGCTCGGGCTATACTGAGAGAATCTTCCGCTCTAGAACATGGTGCACGACCATATTAAAATATTTTATTTGTTTACTTACATGTGGAATTAACAGATTCATTTTAAAAATTGGACTGTCATCGTTTGAAACACTGAAAACATCGATACATTTTTGAGAAGCTGATATATACATTCATTTAGTATATATTATATTTATTTTACAGGTATATATATTGAAACATGCCCAAGAAACTTAAGTCTTTTACATCAAAACAAAAACAACAACAAGAACAACTCGGTAAATCTTCATGTGAAAGAATAAATTACGTAGAAGAGTAAAATTCAACAAAATTTCCGCCCACATAAAATGAAGCCATGGTAAACAAATAAAAATATTTGATACAAGTACGTAAACATGTTGTCGAGAACATTAAGTCAAGACTTGAAGACTTTAATTTTGTTATATTATAATATGTATACTAACGGTTGGAGTGCTCGGGATAAATGAATGCGCTATTTACACAGCGTACTTCTAAGCGGATTTGCTGAACACACGGCATACAACGTGACATTATTATTAATTCTTACTGCTTTCACTTAATTGTCACTTTTTTAATCACATCAAAAAGGGTACCGGTTTAATGTGCAAATGCGAAAAGACTGAGTTGACGACATCTGTGGCAGAACAAAAACAATATAGTTCCGATCCCTCTGTCGTAGGCTATGTACACACGTATATTCATGTTCAACGGTTTGGCTCGACCGAAAATGTTTTTTTTATTATTTTTTTATTTAATTATTTAATAAATGTTTACAAGTTACATTTTTAGATATTTTTTTTAACTACCATACTAGGCTAATGCCCGTGTTGTGGTAGTTATACATGAAATAATAATAACAATGACATAAAAAAACTAAAAAATACTTATAGTAACATAAGTATGTAAGTATAAATCATAATGAAGTAATAATAAAAATAACTTAGAAGAACTAAAAAATACTATTTTATAGAAACATAAGAAAGAATTAGAGAAAAAAAAAAAAGAAAAAAACAAATTTAATGATAAATAAAACTAAAAACAAATATATTAAAATTAATAGTAAACTGAAAAATAAAGAAAAAGTATATGTATATTTAAAAAGATACAAATAAAAATTAAAAATATTAAACATTAAGATTAAAATATAAACATAATTAATATAGATTGTTAAATGCATATAATTGTTTGTGTGCAAGTTTATTCATCTTAGGTATTATCTATAAGACATCATGTTTATGTTCAACACTTAATTTTAATTTTCGTGATACGACAAGTTGGAAAAGAAGTTTTTAATATTTTTTTTTTTTTGTGTTAGGAACTCATATAATCTTTAGAGAATAAAATAATCTATGGACAAGTGAAAACAACAGCTGATTCTGACAGATCCATATTTAATGACAAAAGTAGTGAAATTTAAGCAAATTTAGCAAGTAATCAAAGTTGAAACATATAAACTAGTGAAAAATTATTCAAAATAATAGTGTATTTCGTGGTGACAGTGCGAAACAACTTTACATATTGCCTTGAAAAATTACGCATATCGAATTCACTGTCATTGTAAGCTACAACCACAGACAATTTATGTTTTTGAATTTTTGAAATCTTTTTGAATTTGTGAAGAGGTTTTTATTTTTGTCATAGACAAATAAGTTAAATTATTTTTAACTCAATAAGGGGTATTTCTGAACAACTCTAAGAAACCTACCTACAAACTAAGAAATAAATCAACCAAAATGTCTAAAACTCGCAAGGTTTGCAGTGCAAAGAAAGATACATCTTCACCTTTAGCAATCACGTCTGGCCCTATTGATTCACCGTCGGCGCATCAGTCAATGATTAACATTGACACTGACTCATTAATCAATTTTTTTGAGTCGAAACTTGAAATCATGCGCACTGAAAACAAGAAAGCTATTGACGCTGTTCAGTTAAAATTAAATGAGCTGTCTAACGAGTGGAAGGAGCAATACACAAAAATTCTGGGATGTGTGAGCGTTCTCCAAGAAGAAAACTCAAACCTCCGGCAAGAAGTCCAGTCACTACGAGATGCACAAGATGAGATGGAGCAACGCAGCAGAATATGCAATGTAGACATCCATGGGATTCCCGAAGCAAAGGGCGAAAATTTGATGACATTAATAGAGAAAATAGGATCCAATATTAACGTCCCGCTTCCAAGTAGCTGTGTGGTTTCTGCGCATCGCGTCGCTCGCGGCCACTCTTCGCCCTCCAACCGTCCACGCAATATAGTGGTCCAGCTCTCCACAAAGCGACTCCGTGATGATGTCATCGCTGCAGCAAGGACTCGCCGAGGCCTTACCACGGAACAATTAGGATTTGGTGCTCCCACCACCAATTTTTATATAAACGAGCACCTTACATTGAAAAATAAAATCCTATTTGCCAAAACACGAGCCGCCGAAAAAGCTAACGGCTTTAAATACATTTGGGTACGGAACGGCAGTATTCTGGCGAAGAGGAACGATCTCTCTCGGGTTTTCACCATCCGCCGTGAGGGAGACCTTCAAAATATAATCACACATGATTAGCAAAACATGTGACTAAAAACAAAACTAAATGACTTCAAAAGAAAAGAACTGATTAACTGCATGTATATGAATATCAGGGGAATGAGGACAAAAATTGATGAAATATACGAAAACGTCCTTGTCAACGACTATGACCTATTAAGCCTAACAGAAACATGGTTAAGGAATCTATCTGTGACCAAGAATTAGTAGATAACCGGTATGAAGTATTTCGGAGGGATAGAGTTCACAAAACAAAAAAAGATGGAGGAGGAGTCATGGTTGCTGTATCGAGAAAACTAGAGGCGAAGAGGATGGCGCATTGGCAATGTCAAGCGGAGGACTTGTGGATCCAACTCAATATAAACCATTATAACAGGAGTATCAAACTGAATGTTTGCACCGTATATCTACCACCAACTGAAGAAGAATCTATTGTAAGCTCATTTTTAAACAATCTTAGGAATGTGTACCTAACAACACCAAACCAACACATCTTAATATTTGGCGATTTCAATAAGTCTAACATTCAATGGATTACCGATGAAACAAGCAATTTATTACCTTTCACCACAAACACAAATACAATCACCTCTGACATCATCGATACACTATCATTCTGTAATCTTAAACAATTTAACGGAATAGTGAATCACCAATCCAAAATATTGGATCTCATTTTATCAGATAAAGAAGACATATCAGTAATACGTTCTTCATCTCCACTAAGCAAATAAGATCCATACCACCCTGCTCTAGAAATAAATGTTCTTTTTAATTTTCTACCACTTCTTGAAACCCGTAACGCCCCAAGACCAAACTTTTATAAAGCCGACTATGATTCAATTAATACCGTTCTTCGTGAGATTGATTGGGAATTCATCAATCAGGGAAATATTGATCAATCTGTAGATCAGTTTTACAGTATACTCTACCAGATTATCTCTTCTCATGTTCCCCTCAAAACGAACAAAAATCACTTTCCTAAGTGGTACTTAAAAGATCTCATTCGTTTGATAAAGAAAAAAAACAAATTTCATAAAAAATATAAGAAATATGGTAATGAACTAGATCATTTATCATTCAGCTTGATTAGAACCAGAACAAAAAATCTGATTATAGTTTGTTATCATAAGCATTTAGACTTAATCAAACAAAATTTAAAAGCTAACCCGAATGATTTCTGGAAATTTGCAAAAAGCAAATATAAAAACACAACCGATATTCCAAAAGAGATCCACCTTTCAATCTGTTTATAAACCTCACAATGCAAACTATTCACCACAAATATCTGAAGATTTCTGTAACGAAAGCCTTGGTATGATCACTATTTCGCCCTTAACGATATTAGTCAAGTGTAAGAATTTGAGAACCAATAAGGGATCAGGTCCTGATGGTATCCCGCCAATATTTTTGAAAATGTGCAGAGATTTTCTTGCCAGACCACTTAGCCTTCTTTATAACAAATCATTACAAGAAGGTGTTTTTCCAGTCAAATGGAAAACGGCTTTCTTAACACCTATATTTAAGAAAGGTTGTAAGAGCGATATAAAAAATTATAGACCTATCTCTAAACTTGACTGCATAGGAAAGTTGTTTGAGTCAATAATATATGACTGTCTATTAGCTCATGTAAGTAAATATATTATCATTGGCTAACACGGGTTTTTCCCTCAGCGTTCCACAACAACTAACCTTCTTGAATACTCCCAGTACATCCGCGATAGCATCGAAAAACGTTTACAAGTAGATGCCATCTACACGGATTTTTGCAAAGCATTTGACCAGTTAAATCAATCATTACTCATCAAGAAGCTGGAAAAGTTTGGCATAAATGGAAATACTTTGAAATGGTTCGAAAGTTACATTACAGAAAGAAAACTGAAAGTGGTTTTAGGAGGGTACTCCACGGATCTTTTTACTGCAACGTCGGGAATTCCACAGGGCTCGCATCTTGGACCTTTGCTATTTTTAATCTTTATAAACGACATAATTTTAAGAATAAAAACATCAAAATATCTCCTGTTTGCCGATGACCTTAAGTTGTACAAAAAAATTACTTCATTAGAAGATTGCACCGATTTGCAAAATGACTTATCATCACTTCATGAATGGTGTACACTAAATGATTTATATTTTAATGAAAACAAATGTGCCGTAATTTCATTCACAAAGAACATTTATAAATTCTCAAACACATATCACATTAACAATATCCCTTTACTAAACACAACTTCAATCAAAGACTTAGGCGTGACATTTGACTCGTCACTTAGCTTCAATAAACATGTAGATACAATTTCAAAAAGTGCATCACAAGTATTTTATTTATTTATTTATTTATTGATTCTTTACATTGTATCTTTTTCATAAAGTTATAATTTTTAACCTCACTAGGACAAGCCTGTGTTGAGTATTAGGATTAACGCTAAGAATTACAAATTGTTTTAAAAGTACAGAATTAACTTTGACATTATATAAATCAATTGTGCGAAGTATTCTCGAATATGCATCAACAATTTGGTCTCCCAATTATGAGATTCATAATTATAGGATTGAATCCATACAAAGGAAACTAACCCGTGTAATTGCTTATCGTGAAGGTTTATCTGATCAATTTGGAACTTATAATGACCGAATTTTGCACTACAAACTACACTCACTGACGGTCAGACGTAAACTTTCTGACGTACTGCTCCTACACAAAATTATACATGCATCAGTTGATACACCAAACATTTTATCCCAAATTAACATCAATATTCCATCAAGAAAATCAACAAGGAGGATGAACGACATTTTCTATATTAAAGCCTACCACACAAATACAGGATATTTTTCCCCTGTACCGCGAACATTAAGAAATTATAACATTATACATGGCTGTAATAATGTAATAGACATTTTTAATGACCGATTTAAACACTTCAAAAAAAATGTATTACCTTTAATCATATTAAGCTGATATTGTGATGAAACCCTTTATTTAATGAGAAGCAACATTGTACCTACCTAATCATTGTCTCACCAATACAGGTGTGACAATAACAAATCGTTTATGAACATATTTGTATTTACCTTTTACCCATTCTTATTTGTTATTTACTTCTGCATATTTAGCTTATTCATTTTGTTACTATTTTTGTTGTTATTATGTATTTAAACATCCATGTATGTAAATTTAAAGTTGTTATTATGTATTTAAACATCCATGTATGTAAATTCTTGGGCACCATGCCTGTTTTATGTACTTAAATAAAAAAAATAAAAAATTAAAAAAAAAAAAGGTCGTCCCCTTTCAAATATCCATGTTAATTTGGAACTATGCTCATCGTTGCGTTCACACACTCGAGCTGCTCGACACAAGACGCCATAAGCTATGTACCCACGCTCATTCTTTCTCAATTGTTTTACGCTCATTCGAACATTACTCAACTGATTTTTTGTTCGATATTGAGCGAACAGTTTGACGCGGAAAATATTCAAGGGCTTTACTGCCATGGTACTAAAAACTACAGTGTCTTCCTTGAGACTCTCGTCTGTTGCTGTATGATTAACAGAAATTTACGATTTGATTGAGCGTCTTGGTGATATATCTATGGAATCTTGTGTCGAGCTGCGAGAGCATGTGGACGCAACGACGAGCATGGTTGCAAGTCAACATGATCGGTGGAGCCAAGCCGTCGAGCATGAATATATGTGTGTAAATAGCTATAGATATACCACCAAGACGCTCAGTCAAATCGTAAATTTCTGTCTAACATCGAGCAAGAATTACGGTCCTTGAATCTTTTTTCGATTTCGTACAAAAAAAATCGAACGAGACGGTACACACGTTGAAGCATGTTCTAATGAGCGTAAAACCATCGTGCATGAACGAGAGTAGGTTCAAATTTTATATTTATTTAACATGGGTGTAGGATTTGAAACCATCTTTTATTCTGTGTATGTTGTTTCCAAGTTTCACAAGACATTTCACATGCTGATTTAGAATAATATTCAGAAATTAATGCAGCATTATTTTAGTTAATTTTTTTTTTATTTAAGAAAGATAAACATGCTTAGGTTGCGAATGACTTGACAATATTTAAATTCTCTTGAAGAAAACGAAAAATGTTTTTAAAGTGATGATGGAGGACTTAACCCACGACGCAAAGGTGCAAACCTGACGCTTTGGACCACTCGGTTACTAAAAACTCTTCGTATACAAAATGTCCAATTTATTTCAAAGTGAAATATACTCCTTCAGCCTTACTGATAAAAACCACTTCCCAACCGTTAAAAAATGTTTTGATTTAAATTGAATAAAGACTGTACAATTACAAATTTGAGTTCTAACTTATAAAAACTGGGTCGCCAAAGAACTGGCAACGTCACATTTTGTCAGACTGACACATGATATACCCGTTCCAAAAAGTTAGATTATTTCTAACATTTTATTTTTTTCTACTTTTACCGCCTAAATTTCATAAGAATTCAATGAAAGTGAGGATTTTTAATAACATAAATGCCTTGCGCATGTGTAGGTAAATACAACTCCAAGAAATCAAAGTTAACATTGCTCTAACAATGAATAAGTAAAATACAAACATGTTTTTTTTTCAACTTTCTTCATGTATGAATTAAAATATTCCAATTTATAAGTATTAAAATTTATTTCAAATACAAATGTGTAAAAGATTAGCTTATCTAGTTTTTAAAATGGAATTGTTTTAAAATACCTTTGAAATATTCCGAAATTCGATTAGAAAATTCAAGTTTATCCAACAGGTAAACAATCCTCTTTGACTGTATAAACATTTTTTTATTAATATTTATTTTTGTTTTCACCCATTGAGGGTTATCTTGGCCATACACTTTTTACTTTTTTTTCTTATAAACAAGTACAGCAAATGATAGAATATAAATATACAGATGATTATACAACATAAACATAATACAACGAAACATAAATAAACCTAACGTATACATGACATAACACACTTAACATAAACCTGTATAAACAATGTTTATATCTTTCCTAGAATCATTTTATGGCTGTTAAATGTCAGTTTCCATTATTAAGGTTTTTACGTACACGGTTGTTTATCAATTGAGACTATCAATATACTATCGATCAGAATCAAAACGTTGATACAAAAAGTTTCGCATTGCAGGCACTCCATAACTCTACTTTCCTTCATCATTCTTCTCATCACAACGTCTTCTGCCTCGCAACATTCCTTAAATTTTGGTATCATTTCGGGTAGTTAGAGTTCTTGAAATACAAAAAAGCCTGAATATTTTTTTCTCTTCTATAAATTGTTTGCCCACGATCATTTGCGATGGTTCTTTGTTTGAAATACAATTACATACCCACTATAAAAACTTATTTGTTAACGTCTGGAAGGTGAAACAGATGTCAAAAGAAACAAAAAATATTCCTTGCAAAGGTATAAAAATCTTTTCAAAGCATGAACTAAGCCCAAAAACAAACAAAATGAAATTATGGTTGTTTTTTGGGTGTTTTTAAATGGGTAGACTGAAAGGGTATGAAAAATAGGGGTGTTCATCGAAACTGAACTATCTGTTGAAAATAATTACATTATAGAAATTAGCTTTTTTTAAATATAGGTAATGTTGGTGGCTCTCAGTCAAGGTGTGATATAGTTAATTAGCTCAGTGGTCAGAGTAATTCCCCGGCAAGAATGTGGTCCTAGGTTAAACTCCTAGATGCGACTGAACCTTTTCTGTTTCACATCATCCGATTGAGTCAATATTATTAATAATAATAATAATAATATTTGGATGATTTGTATAGCGCCTTTTTTGTGCAAAATCACCTCAAGGGCGCTGTACAAATTTATAATACATTTCTATAACGATACAGTACAATACTTACCTGGTAGGTCACTTGAGATAACACTTAAATAACATTAACTAATTGTTTATTAGCGAAATTTAGATACAGGATTTAGGACATAATTGGAAAATTGGATATAACTGGACATTCTCTCTGTTATGGTGTATTTAATTTAAGGGTATTACAGCTGAATTCTGTTAGACTTGTTATGGATCTTAGTTCCGGAGGGAGTTTATTCCAAGCCTTTGGCCCTGATACTCCGAAAGCGCGATCACCAAACTTAGTATTTGGCTTGCGCTTAGGTTACTTCAGTCTGCCTACAGCTGTTGATGTTGCTGATCTAAGAGTTGACTGCCTCAGACCAGTGTTTTCCGGGATGCATAGTTCAGAGATGTATATTGTCTTCAATGATTAAATATTACAGTTTAAGGTTTCACTCACTACGTTATTCCTTTATAAAAATATCATATACATATATTTAAAAAATACATAATTACCCAAAACTAGTTTCATCCGCCAAGAGGCAGTGCTATGAAATAACTATGGCTTATTTAACGTTGTGAAGCTTAAAACGTGAAGGTGGTAGTGCAAAAAGTGAAAATGAAAATTAGGACGTCCCACACGGAGAAAAATTAATTTTGATAAATATTGCTATTATTAATATTCGACTACCACAATACGGACATGTGTCTAGTGTGGTAGTCGAAAAGCATGTAAATAACTGTATTCAAATATATTTTTATGAATAAAGAAAAAAATAAATTAAATAAAAAAATTAAGAATCACTCCAAATTATTCGTAATCCGGCTATACACGAAACTTAACGAATGAATTGGTTTCCTGATAAAATTTTAGTAAAATTCCAATGTTTTTTCAAAACGCCTGTCCCGTTTTTTACCGGATTACCAATAATTTTAAGAGATTCTTAATAAATTAGCAATAATCATTTTTCCATTGAGGAATTAAATATGTTTTATTTATTTCGATCTACTCAATATATTTTTCATTAAAAATAATAAACACTTCGTTTTAACCATTTGTTTAGATACAATCAACATGTTCAATCGACAAGAGCCATACTCACCTCATCAGGGCTTACATAAACTAAATTACAAATATTGACTTAAGGATGTAGCGAAAAGAATGGTGGAGGGGGGACATTACAATGGAATCAAAACCCCCATGAGGTGTGCATATCGGATGTATCTAAACAATAAAAAGTTATAAGTTACAAAAATATAAAATAAGTTACAAAAAAAAAACATTTTATATCTATTCTAAACCTATAAGAATAATATTCTATTATCTACGAACTAATATTTGGACTTCTCAACATTGCGCAACCCTCGAACAACTGCAAGACTTTTAGCTTCAAAAACATTTGAAGGAAGTTCATTTTAAAAACTTTGTAATAAATATTGTTTTGAGTTGCCGATGTTATTGATTTGTATTAGGAAGCCTAAAATCGTTGCAGCTTCATAGAAAAACCATTAACTGTACAATTAATACTAGCACTTTTAACGTGTAATCTGGTAACATTGTATTTTTAACATAAGTTAAAAATACAATATTGTAACTTATTTTTTATTGCCCAAATGGTTGGTTTAGGTTGAAGTAATGAAGTTGTACAAAAAACATGACCGAGTTCACATATTTATAAAATACGATCTTCTGTGAGTTCAGGTACATGTTTCAAATAAAATAATTTTGAAAGGTCTGATAATAACTGCTGTTTTCTTTCTCAGGTGCTAAATATGTGGTGACCGGGAACACATTGCACATGCGGGATGTGCAACCAAGCGATGCACTCTCGCGCTACGCGTGCGCTACAGAAAACACCCTGACCAATGAGAGACGAAGAAGTTCACCGGTCAACTTAGAAGTCATAGGTAAGAATAAATACCTGTAATACTTTACTCGATATTATAATGGTCTTTCTAAATGGTTTAATTTTTAATTTCAATATACTTGCTAAATTAAAAGTTAAATTAGCAAATAATAAGATTAAAATATTAATTTCAATTTTTTACCAAACCTTTTTTTTCAGAAGTATATTTTTCATGCCCTGAACAAGGCGCGTTTGTATGTGATTTTTATGACTTCGAACTTTAAGAAAGAGCTTTAGCAAAAACATATTGTTAAAATACAAAATTGTGAAAAAAACCGTTGACTCTGTGCCGTAACGGGCGGACCGTTTTATAGATTTTCCTGTTTTTACAAACGGATTTCAATCTTTTTAGAACAGGTATCAGGTGGGTATGCTTTCCTAGTTCTACTGGTATTACAATGAAAGATGCTCCCAAGGAACTAGTTGCATAGTCGGAAAACACGCCACGTGCACCCAAAACACGGTTACGGTTAAGGTATACGGTTGACATTGGTCACATGAGAACGGGTTGTTTTTATGACTCGTTCTTGAGTTCAACAGCTTGGCTGTGAACGTTTTACCGGCCTTGCTCTTGCCTTGCCTACTCACTCCTTTGTTTCCTCAAAAATTCCCCCCCACACAGACGGAGGGTCAGTGGTGAGGACTACGTCTGAGGCATTCCAAGAGGAATGGACTCTCCAAAGAGTTATTATCTATGTATATTAAAACTAATTATTGCAAGATTTGCAAAACCTTTGGTTCTAGGCAATATCTATTCGTTGCCCCAAGTCTATTTGGTGTATGTACCTAGGATAAGTTCCATGCGTCAGCATATAGATAAAGGTACATGAGAATTTGTGTACGAGTATTTAGTTTGTATTGGAGCTTTTTTTAAACTCTTGGAAAAAAAATATTAGAGATTTGTGTGCAATTCTTTGATTTTGTTTGCGTGTGTAGACACAGTGTCAATCTTATACACAAACTTGCTTGTATCTAAACAAGAAAAAAATATTTCGACCCCAGATACACAAAAAAGTCATAAATACAGGTTTATAAGTTTTAAGATGGAAATTCATCTCACTGGTCGAATTCAATTAGTTTAAGTACTTAATAACGTAATGTCTGTTATTAATAGAAATTATTTTGATCTTCGTCATTACACGCGCCATTCAATCATCTGTTAGTAACATATCTCATGTCAAAATATATTATTTCATGTTTATTCGCCATCATGAAATTAAAACGAAAAACGGATTGGATCAAATGGTAGAAGACGTCGGGGATGCCCTAGGAAAAGACGAAATATTCAAGTGAATCAGATACAGGAGTCGGGCCATGTTAAGAGTCAGAATAATATATCAATATATATGAGACGAAGTGTGAATGTTAATGAGGCAAGGATTGTGTGCCAAGACAGAGTTGTTTGGCGGTTCTTCCTTTCTGCCTACCCCTGCGGGGAAATGGGGTGATGGTTAGTTACTTAGTTTTATCAGGACATAATAATAATTATCCTTTTGTGTAATTTCTTGGGTTAGAACTTTTATTTTATTAAAATAAAATTCTTTTAGAATTTTTTTGCTACAATCCCTCGGTTGCGTGAGATTTATTAGAGAGTAAATGAAACTATTTCCCTAAAACCTCAGATGTAACTTTTCCCCAACATTGCTAACACTTTTACTTAATGATCTCTCTGCCGGGTATCGCCTGAGAATATCCGAATTCCACGGAAAGTTCCTTAACTTAAGGTGTTTCGTCCTAATGCTGGGAAGAAAATGAATACCCACACACATACGCGTATTAAATTACCCGTTTTTAGGAAACTTTCTCGCACGTTTACCCAAATCTAGGGAGAATTTTTCCACACTATAAATAACATTAGGTAGGCCGTTAGAAAGTTAGTCCAGTTATAACTAAAGTTGAAGAACAAAACACCATGTAAAGCGTAAACTGAAAATGTTCTACCAAAACTTAATTTTAAAAGTCGCACTGTGAAGCAATATCGTGAAAATTTCTGATTAATCAATTAGTCGTAGAGTACCGGAAGAAAACGGAACCAAATAATACTTTGAACGTTCATACCAATTTCCAGTTAAATTGGAAAGCGTAACAATAATAATTTAATATCATATTTCTATAAAGTAGAGTTTAATTTCATTCAACAAAGTTACCTGATACAATAACACAACTATCACCAAACATCTAACTTATTTGACAAAGCATCTTTAATGATAACCAAATATCACATGACAATATAATGTAATATTTGGGGCACGGCGGCGTTGTTTTCTTGGGGTCGTTCCAAGGGTTGTTCGCGTTGTTATCATATATAATTATAATAAGCATACTATTTAACAATATGTTCAGTGGGGCCTGTCGAAACTTTTCGTTTTACTGAAATGAACTGATTTTTCAGTTGTATTGCTTGTGTTTTAGCTCGAGTCGTTGCTTCGCAAACAAATAATAACATATTAAATAGTATAATAATGTTTCACGCGAGGCAAATAGTCCCGACTCTTCGAGGTGTAAAAAAGGGAAGATGAAATTCAAATATTAATAAAATAAACTCACTAGGACTGAATTCTGTGGAATGAGATCCCTGAGGCGTGTGTGTGCTAAAACTATGTGCGGAGATTCGCAAAGAATGTTAGACTGATGTAAGCGTAAAGAACAAGATTAATAAAAGGGAAGATTAGATGGTTTGGGCATGTAGAGCAAATTGACGAAGAAAGTAGTGTAAGGAGAATATATGACGCGAATGTGAATGCTAGAAGTCGGGGACGCCTGAGGAAGCCATTGCAAGATCGAGTAAGCCAAATACTTGAGTACGGTCATTTAAAGAGTCAGAATAACAGAAGAGTATGTGTGAGACGATTTATGAATGTAAATGAGACAAGGAAAGTGTTTGGCAAGGAGTGGTTTCTCGGGCTGTCCTCTCTGCATACATCATTTCGGATTTCAGCTCCAGGATTTCAGTTTTCCGGGTCACTTTACTAACCTCTGAGCTATCGTGGCAGCCTCGAAGTTGTGTACAATGATTCAAGTTTCCTGTTTTTATTCTAATGAAAATATTTGTGGTATGTACGATTATCATGAATACATTTTTTTTAATATCATAAAGCGCCATGCGTTTTAAAAGCTTTTCCTCTCTGAAAATGTTCATAGTCTCATTTTAAAAGCTTTCTACTCGAGTGTCGTGTTCCTCGCTTTTAGCAAAGTGGTCTCGACTCACAGTCCGACACATAATATAAGGCGGGTTACAGATCATAAAGGTTCAGAGCAGGCCGTGAAGGAGTGTCAATTTGACACGTCTGAACTCGTCTCGAGGATTTGTCGGTATTTTGACCGGAACGATTTTAACCTCTGGCCGCAACACTGTAATATGAGAATTTGAAGAAATCAATTTAGTATCTCCATCACTTCGGAAAATAACTCACCTATCCTGTTTAATATAAGGAAAATTCTTTTTTGAAATGCATAGAATAAATAAATATAAACAGTAAAACAGAAAAAGAATCGATTAGAATTAAGGCGATACCATATGTAGTAATGCAAAATCATGTGTTTTTGATTTGAAAATTTGGTCGCCTAGAAATGTTTCAGATGCTTTAATTAAATACTGCGAGTAGAATACATCTTGGCCTTTGAAAAGATTGAGTATTTTTTAGATAAGTCTTTTTATAAGCCCAGAAAAAATAATGTAAAGGCGTATGAAAACTGCTTTAAAGTTCTAAATCTCCTACTTACGAACCCATTTTCGGTTATAATTTTATTGTATGTTGTGGAAAATTAAGTTATTTATAAAATGATCAAAAAAAAAAACTATTTATGCCTGAACATCCACAAAATAAAATAAAAGGCACTTTTTCGCCATGTTTTTTTCTTGCATAAATCAAAACAGGCGGATAGTGTTAAACGGGAATTTAAACCTTATCGCCATCTACGTAAGGGTTATTATTGATAGCGGCTCAATTTAAAATATTACACGACGTAGTGCATCGCCTTAATCGAGGTGATCAATGTGGATGTGAATGTTAATTTACCATTACACGTTTTTTACGGTCGGGTATCCTTTCTACAATTTTAAAATGTGAATACCGCACAAGATCATCAATCAGTCCCAACTGATTCAAAATGCCTGGAGCCAGTGAGACTAGGGGATGCAATAGTTGATGTTGTCAGTCTGAAGGTAGTTAGGAGGGGAAGGAGGAATATAGGGAAGTGCCTGGGTATTCAGATATGGTTACTAAACAGAATAGTGGTTTTAAACAGGATGATACTAAGAGTATAGTCCTCTCTGAAACGTGCCGCAAATATACCTTATATTATTTAAAACGATTAAATTGTGAAATAACACAACCCTACCGAATAAAATTTACTTGCGCACGCTGGGATTTGAACCCGCAATCTTCTGATTTCTAGTCGAGAGCCTTCCAGCCCCTCGACCACTGAGGCGTAAAGTTGAATTAACTTGAGTGAAATCGCAGACATAAAACTCGTTAATACATTTATTCATTTTTTATTAAATAGTTTTATTTTAGCCATTTGTATATCCAATCTTAAAAAAACTAATTTATTATTAATTACATAAATACATTATTACATTTTTTTCACTATGGCTCCTATAAACTAGCTTGAGCATGAAGGGTAGCTGAAAGTAAAATTTCGCTTTGTAAACAAACATGGGCTTTTTGTTCAAGTGTTGAGAAAACCCTTGCAATTACCAAACGCCACGTTATTCATCATTCACATATTCCTCCATAAAAGTGTAGTACCGGGACTTTTCTCCAGACTTTCATTTTCAAACCGTGATTTTTAGGAAAAAAAAGTTTGAATTTACTGTCTGGAATACATCTTGGACGCAAATCCGAATTAATTAATTGAATTGTGCCTTGGAATGAATTCCTTTTAATGATATGGGAATCTCTCACAAATGACACCTTCAAGTTCAAAATGCTTTGTGAACTTGAGGTGTTAATGTTTTCTGTCATGTTTTCTTCCCAGTTTAATAATTAATTTCCTAAAGATTCCATAATACTAGGCTATTAAGATCGATACAAAAATATAATGTTTTGGTTCCCAATAAGCTAACCTATGTTCAATTACTAAAATTAACGTAGGTATGTCGTGTGTTACTAATAATAAATATGTTTAAATGACTTCAGTTTGAATAAACACGCTTTGGAGACCGCCCACATGCGTGCCCCAATAATTTACAATGTAGATCTACATGAAAAATAAGGCACGTGTGATTGGGGCCTAAATATCTAAACGTTTTGTTCCCATTGTGCATAATCATCATTATGTCTTTAAATAATAATAATTTCGTGGTCCTCCGTGGTCAATGGGTAAAACTCTCTACTAGGAGATCGCGGGTTCAAATCCCGGCGTCAGCAAGCAAAAAAAAATTGATCGTTGAAGACAATATTAGCGACTCTCGAAAAAAAAATTAAACAGAAAAATCAGAAAAGATTCAGTTGCATCTAGAAATTGAACCCAGTGCTCTACTCTACCACAGAGCTAATTCAACCCTATTGCCTCCGGTTATATTTAATTGTATGACTAAGAACTACCAATATTATCTTCATTTTCTTTACGCACATTTTTATTGCCCCCTTCTGAATGATCTTCATGAATGATAGCAAGATTCTTACCGAATTATATGCTTTCTAGATAGTGTCTTGGATAAATAGATCCTTTTTTGTTTTAATGTGCAACATTTAACTTTTCAGCAAGTCTCGGATAATTTTTTTTAGAATAACATAATGGGTAAAACCCCAAATTGTAATATTTATTCATTAAAGAAAATAGAAGACTCTAAATTGTCTTCAATGATTATATATTACTCAAAATAAGAATTTGATTTATTTGTGTTATTTCACAAATAATTACTCATTCAAAATAATATATAGTTTATTTGCAGCGTAGGTTCCAGAGTAAAATATACTTATCAGTATCGCCCTGGTATAAGACCACCATTCAGAATCAGAATAGAAAAGTTTTTTGAAATTGCTTTAGGTATGTTTGATGACCAGATCTGAATATCCCAGTACTTCACCACCTTTCTGTTCACCATGTCCTTCCCCTCATTTAGCCTTACAACATACCGCAATTGGGTATGCCATGTTCTCAGTCTGGCTCCAGTCGGGTGGGAGCGGTTGGGACTCTTACGCGATATTTACATTAAAATAAGAAATGTTGAAACAATGCAAATAAGCATTTTACGATAATATGCAGTCGCACAACGTTTAGAACAGCGGTATTCCTCAAATGCATATTATGATGTAGGGGAGACCGGGGACAATTGTACCACGGGTAACTATAAGTACCTTTTTGATGAGTCGTCATGCAATGGCCCTGACGTATGTCGCCAGTAGGCCGTGGTATATAGTAGAACCCGGACGTTTGCAATTGGAAGAAGAAATTTTTGAGCGCCATAAGTAACTGTTTTCGATTGCATTCATAGTATATTGCATATTGCAATTACTGCGCTCTGTTTGTACCTGTTTTACTATTTACTATCCGCTTTGGACGAAATGTGTTTACTTTAGGACGGGTTCTGAAGCGTTCGTGAGTAGAGAATAACCACAAGTTTGCGTTTTAATTTGAAATGACCGGTCGACGATAGTTGTATCGATTTATCGGGGGATGATTGTACCGGTACTATTGAACCCGTGCTACAACTAACCCCGAGTTTTCTTAAAAGTTCATGTGAGTACAGCTCCCAAGTCTTGTAAGCCGAAGTACATGTCCGTCCGTAACACTTTCAATATCCAATTATGTATTCGTTTTACTTTTTGTCCCTCGCTTTTCTATGACAAAGTACCTATTTTTAAAATTAAGAAAAATATATGTATATTTTTTGAGAGGGATAGCTGTAACTTAGGGACAATTTTCGCACATTGTTTTCATTCAAAAAAACATTTTTCATCATTTTGTTGAGATGTATTTGTTTTGTAATTTTATTACATTAAAATAGTTAAGTTTTGTGATAAAACTTCAATACAGTTCATTAATAGTTTTAGTTTCAGCCAGATAAATTGTGAATTATTTTGCTGAGCATGATTTAAATTTTGAATAGTAATTTTAAAAACTAATAACGTACATGTTTTTCCCCACCGAAATTATTAAAATGAACAACTTTGTACCTAAATTCCCTGTTTTAATCTACATTACACTACGGATACAACTGACTGGGGTAGGGGTCAGTTGTAGCATTTCCCCCGAGATCTGTTTACGCGCTTATAGCTTATTTTAAATAAAATTGATAAAAATTAAATTACCATAATTTTGTAGAAAACTAAATTATCTGCCGTTGACTATAATTATTTTTTTCATAGCCCTAATAAACAAAACGTAGAAAATGGTAAAAGTCAAACAGGTAAAACAGTCCCCGGTCTCCCCTATATTATTGTATATTAACTTCATTTATTGCAAGCAAGATTCTTTTATCACTATATTTGCTACTTGGTGGTATTTGGAAATTTCTTCAGGCTTTCTAGAACTGTTCAGATTGTCTCTCCTTTGTAAATATGTATAGGTATTTAAAAATTATCAAGTTTTTATTTTTCGAAATTATTTTCTATGAAGAGGAAACGACTAAGGTAGAGTAAATGATTTGACAATGTTTTACGACGCAAACCGCTCCATGATGGCTGTCAGTAATGAATCATTGTAAATAATCATCAAATCACTTGCACAAATGATAATACAATAATCAAACTGTCAAATAAAGCGAGGGTATTCCACTACAAACACTATACTCGTATACTCCAAGGGTAAAATTAGTTTGACAGATAAATCACTATCCGATCTACTAAAAATACAATCGATACCTACAAACATACATTGTAACCTCTCCCTTTCTCTCCTTAACGACTCATATAGCTGAAAGAGAGGTTCCACCGGAGTCATCAATTATACGCTAATATTCCTCAGTTCGGATAGTTATTTACCTGTCAAACTAATTTTACCATTATATAATCCGTTATAACCTCTCTTTTCGTTACACTTATCATTCGTGAGAAAGATAGAGATATTGCAATTGATCTCTCAGAGGCAAGACTACAACCTCCTGCGAAATTTACCTGTCTAACCAATGTTAACGTTTACACTCCGTTGTAATCTCTCTTTCCGTTACATGTGCCGTTCATGAGAAAGATAGATGGATTACTATGGATCTCTCAGCGGTAGGCATCTCTCACATCCTCCTGCAAAATATCCGCTTTTAACCCAAATCACCGTCACCTGTTTTCTTTGGCAGATCCGGTCGGGAGCTCACCGCCCCGCATCGTGACCCCACCGCCCCCCGAGGTGAGCGTCAAGAGGGGGGGCGATACTCACATCAGCTGCGCCGCCGAGGGCAACCCCACGCCCGCCATCACGTAAGTCTGTCACAAATTGTGACACTTATCACCGCAAGCCCCAGAGTGACAATAGCGCTGTGACAATATTTTCCCCACAGGAGTATTTAGGGATTAAGTGTGATGAAAAATAACAGGTAAGTACGAAATGTCTAGGATACGTCGATGAAGCTTGTCCGAAGACTGTTACATCATTTGAGACATGATGTGTCAAACGTATTTGAAGGTTGTTTTAAATGTATCTACTCTCATACTAACCTTTTATAATATTACCCAATTAGGTACAAAATTCGTGGGACTAAAAGTCCAATGTAATGTCGATAATTAGAACAATACGTAACTTTTCGGTCGGGTCCCAAATAAATAAATGGAACAAAGTTAAAAAGCATTAATCATGCTTTATACATATATATATACATTAATTAACATACTTGCGTATTATTTAACAGTTTCAAAAACCAAAATCCACAACATTATTTAGTGATTTTTATTGAAATAACTTTTGATAAATCTCAACAAAAAAATGAAACAGAATACGACACAGAATGGAACTGGGAATTGAACTCAAGATCTATGTCTGAGATAACGCCTCTAACCACACGAACAAAGAGACCTGATAATTTTACTCATTGTTCGATATCATTTCTACATTATTATTTTTTCTCCACCTCAGCCCATTTTCTTTTGTTGTTAATTATTTTTTCTTTTAACTCACGCAGACTGAAATTAAACATTATTTTTTTTCACATCGTCTACCATTTCCCACCAAGCCCTATCTTATCCCTTCTCTCCTACTTACAGCGCTTCAGATACAGTATTTCAACGTTATCATTTTCTGCATTATTCCTATTATTTTATTTTGCTCGTATACTTCAGGAAGAGCAGTTAACATTTTTTTACATCTTAATACTTGTTCGGTGCTACGGGAAAATTTTCATCGATCAAATATCATGATCAAATTCCTTACAACGGTGATGAGAATGACTGGCAAAATAAGTCTTCGAAACATTTCCGAGAAAGAGTTGTGACCCTTCAATGTCGGCAATGTCTGGAGACAGTCAAAGGATGTGCAGTTCACTGGTTTAATTAAATGAAAGGATTACATTGATCACGCTCGCTAAGACTGGCGTCCTTTGAAACTCGTACCCCAACTTACCCTTCCTTAGATACGACGCAGAATTCAAGGCAGTCTAAGCAATTATTTCTGTGACTTTGTCAAATGCATACTATTTCATAGAATAGGTAAATTTAACGGGAAGGTTTCTGTAATATCAGCTAAAAGTTGCTCCGCACTTCAGACTTTGCGCTCCGTCAACTTCTGTGAAGACACGTACATACAATGTGCAACATACATCAACTGGACTTCCTAAAGGCAGTGACTTTCCTGCACTTTTCCTGTTAATTTTATGTGACACATAACTTGTCGAGAGACAACAAAGAAGAACAAAAAAGTTTTCCACACAGGATGTCTTCTTTTAAGATGCGGTGTGGAGAGTTTTTTAAGGAAAGGAAGGAGAGGACATTCTGGGAAGGTAAAACTTATGAGGGTTGGGTAGAAATCTAGTGATCAGTGAGCCCAGGAATGACGGACATATGAATATATCCCTTCCTCTGTGGTGCGATGCGATGGATCGAGAGACCAGCTGGAGAGGTCAACGGGTTTCCCCAAACCACCCTCTCCTGATCACGTATTTTGAACACACTTACCCGATGAACCCGGGCTCTTCTGCTTAATCACCAAACGTATTGAACCACGTTGAATGACCTATGGCAGAGGTGTTTGTTATCTAATAAATGGTTCCCGGGGCGGCGGTACCCAAACCCGCCTAAGAGAAATTTTAGATACTTTGCAACAAGGCTATATAATGCTCTCCCACTAGCCATTAGACTGAACGAATTTTTTTTTAAATATAAAACAGACATCAAGTCTTGGATAATCAGCCAAGACAGATCCATGATCAAAAATTTTATAAAAATCCCTACATAAGTTTGTACTCCAACTAGATGCTGATTAACAAATTTATCATTTATTATTATTAATTAGTATTTTTTATCTCTTTCACAATGTCATTTAATGTAATCAAATATTTTATGTATCAAAAAATATGTCAACATTAATTCATGTATCAAATACGTCTGTCTCGACACAGGTTTATCCTAGTGAGACAGACATCGAAAAAAAAACCTGTAAAAAAACTTTATATTGATAATAAAAAATAAAAAAAAAAACAAAAATAAATAAAAATAAACGGTATGGTAAACCGTAGCTTAGGTCAGCCTGTATTGAGTTTGGCTATTTGATACATTATTTATTAACCAATTCAAATTCCAAGGAATAGTTGAATTGTTATGTTTGTTAGTTAGGTACGGGGCCTTGGAAGTAAACAAAAAGCTTTATTACTCTCGGCAATATATACAACCCGCGTTAAATCCAAAAACGAACTCGGGTTTCTCCAAACTGTGTAAATTATTAGCGAAACTACTGAGGAAACCCCCTGTTTGGGGAATCATTAAAATTTAATGAAAATTCTGCCGTGGAAACTGCACATTAATTTGCGGCCTTCAAAAGAGTTTCACCAAACTCCTGAAACAAAAGCTCCTTTCGTAAGTTAATGTGAATTTAAAACGGTCGTTAAGACTAATTTCATAATAATTTATTTATTGCAGATTATGCACAGCAGTGTATTATTAAACTTTGGCAAAGAAATATATTCTAGATTGTTTCCAAGTGATGTGAAAATATTTCAAGCGTGTTTTTGCATTTCAAATGAGAGATATTATAAAATTAAATATAAATATGTGACATCTTTAAAAAAGAATTTGTAGATTAGAACAAATGCAATGATCCTACGTAACGCAGAAGATACTCTCTTCTCATCTCCATGGTACTCGTGTATAAAAACTGTTTGATTTTTCTGTTGTTAAACAGTGCCGATTAACGATACCGATAAACCTAGCTTTTTGCGGTCTTGAGATCTCTTCACTTATCTATGCTCCCCTAATTAGTGTATTTATTCAAAATAAATGCCTCTGGCACGCTTTTATCAATGGAATTAACAGTAATAAACAATGTCAAAAGATTGTCTGTCACCTTACGTTTGGTTCTTTTCACCTCCTGCTCGTGCGATGCAGATAACAAAATTCAACAAACACGCGAACGCATGAACCAGGCTTCAAAGCTTAATTTCACTTCTTATTAGTTAAATGAGTATTTGAATACAACGAGTATTATTACAAACAATATTTACGTTATCATTTCGTATATTGTTCCCAACAGCAGTGGTTAACAAAATAATATGTTTACAAACTAAATGTGGTTACAGCTTTTGGACTGAGCAATGAACAATTATGGGCCTACAGTTAACATAAGCTCAGCAAGGGAATAAATTTCATTTTAAAAAATTGCTAATGTATCAATAAAAAAATAAATAAAAAACGAAGTATATTCAAACATTTTTTAGCCGAAGACGCTGCTATCATATTTTATCGGAGTAAATAAAATTTTAGTTATACACTGCTTGATTAGACAGAGTTTTCTCTACCATCCGTGTACTATCATCTCCATTTGATAAAACACGTGTTCCTTCCTTTGTTTCCGCATTACCTACTTTATTTTCGCAAAATATATTGCGTTCTTATATTTCTATTGAAAGACGCAACGTTGTTGTGTTTTCTCTATTATTTTGTATTGTATTGAATATTCACCAAATAAACCAAGAATTGATATGGAAAATAATAGTAATTGTAGTGTTAATATTATATCATAATGCAGAGGCCCTTCATCAAATAATCGAATTGAAAAGTAATGCTAATTTAAAGTGATGTTTACGCTTCCTATTATTCAGAGCTACAGGGTTAAATTAACCAATTATAGCAAACCTCTAAAAGGGGTGGGCACTGGAAAATGATGTTATAAAATCATGCTTTTCCTTAATATTATTTCGTTTATTAAAAAAAAAGCAAATTTATTTCAATTTATTATTTCCGTTGTTCAGAGTTTTACAAAATACTCTTACTAATTATTGGTTATAATGATTAATAAATTACAAATCTTCTCAACCAAAGACTAAAAGTATTGGACGTTGCCGTGGTGAACCAACCGCCACACGATTTTATTTGGCAGAACTTAAAAAGTTGGGCATTCTTTTTTTTAAATTATAATATGAATATATGAAATAAAACGATGGCATTAAATCACCAACATAATAATAAACAGCGTCACTTTCTTCGTGTCGTGTCGCATCATATCGGCTTCAGGTTTGTTTATTACGGAGATGGCAGTCATGCACGTGGCCTTGGCGTGTCTCCAGCCGTCACGCCACGTGTCTTCCGATAAACGGCCTCTAATAACATGTCATTCCTCCGTGTGTCACTAAACCCGCAAATAAACAACCCCCTCATGTTTTCAAGACCCCCTCGCGAAAACACCCCTCAGCTTCAAGACAAGACCAACATTTAGTCACAATAATACTCAAACAATTCTCCTGCATTATTTGATAGGCTTCAACCCTAAATTTAATTAGTTTTACTACCCGACATAATTTTTTGAAATTATGAAAAAAATATCGTTCGGTATTATTTTAAGACGGTAATGTCACAGCGATTTGAAATGGTTACGTTAACCCAAATATACCGAATAAGATGGAAAAAAAGCTGTGGAAAGTTTTGGGTTACCAGATTTTTGCTAAGCACACTGTTTATTTTAAATAAAAATAAAACACTTTCTTTAAAACTACGAATTATTGAAGCATCTTCAGGGTTCAAAATTTAAAATTTAACGTTTGAAGATGCTTCTACGAAGCGGAACCGGTCGGTCTTAATAAAATTTTAAATAATTCTTGGTTTTTAAACAAAGTGTTTTATTTTTATTTAATAATATATCTAACCAGAAAGTGTGTTTATTTTAACCTTTAAAATATTTAAAATAGTTCCTTGGATTTGATTAATGTAAATAATGGTACGAAGGGGTATCAGATCATTTATGACTTTATTTATATAAGACAAAATAATTTTATTTTATTAATAAATCGTGTAGCTTGACGACCTTCGTGGTTGAGGGGTAAGACTCTCTACTACCAATCCGGAGGTCGCGAGTTTATATCCCGGTGGGCTCAAATGAATTTAATTTTTGTTATTTAAAATAATATAATATAGTATTACGCGACTTTAGCCCTGTATAGTGACCAGATTTGAAGAACCAGGTTTTTACCCACTTCCTTTTTCCCTTTTTACTTCCCTTCCCACTACTTTTAGCCTCACAACATTACCCAATTGGAGATGCCATAGGTTTGAAGCAGTTGAATAAATCAGCAATAATCATTTTTCTTCATTTTGAATAATCCTTTTATTATGCAAGATTCCCATGAGAGCGCAAATATACATGATTTTTTTCTTCATTTTCATTAGGTTTGGACGCTGCCTGGCTACATGATACGATGCTGATTTGATAGGTTTAAAACCTAAAAAGAAAAACACTTCGGAAGAATGAAAGATTTGATGTTGATAATATCGTGATTTATCTTTTATAATTAACTCAAAGTCGAAATAGGAAGGAATTTTCGTGTTGATTTTCGCCAAAAGGTTTTACAAGAGTAAAAACGCGAATATTCTCTTATATTAATTTAATTCAAATATAAATAATGTTTCAATTCAAAAAAAATTCCGTCTTTATTTACAAAGATAACATCAGAATATCAAATTTTATTTTAGTAATCAACACCTTTATATTTTTCATTGTCTTTCTTTTCATGGTCGACTTCAACTGAATAAAAAAAACAGCAAGAAATTAATCACCTCGGAAGTTCATTCTATTTTTGTTGGCGTATATACTGGTAATTTTATTCTTGCAATGAGAAATAACGCGATGAAAAACATTTTCAACAAAAAAGATTGCATAATTTCTTTCAAACCTTGTTACTGGTTTTACGTACTTAATCTTCGAAACAGGAAACGAAACTTCGTTAAGGTGAAACATAGTAGAAAAATGTTAAATAAAAATTATAATGCGAAACATTAAATTGAAGGCAAAGACGAAGAAAAAACTTTCATTTGCTTATTATAGTCACTTGTTTAGTTTAGTTAGGATGAATACAAAATTAAAATTACTATTTCGATATTGCTTTCCCTAGTCAAAGTAAGTCTTAAAATCTAGCTTCCAGCCTATGAACTTAATTCATTTGCTTGGCCTTTAATTAAAAATTTCCAACGACACTTGAGCTTAATCAAAATCATCAACAGCATCAGCTTTGCAACTCTTGTAGAGTCCTGGGGGGAGATTCTTGTACTACTTAAGGATAATGAATTATCCTTAACTTTTAAATAACACAAGACCGTGGAATGAAATAGGCTACCAAAAAGGACAAAGCCAATACACAAAATAGTTTACTATACAAAGAAATCCAATATTATAATTCGCAGCTGGAAACCATAAAGTCTGCACCAATAGACAGATTCAAGCAAGGGTTGTAGGAGCCATAGTAATAAAAAGAAAAATAAAGTAAAAATGTTATTTCTATGTATGTAAATAATAATTTTTTTTTTTTTGGAAACTTAGATTCACAAATGGCTAAAATAAAACTATTTAATAAAAATAAATAAATGTATTAACGACTTTTATGTTAACTGTGATACCACTCAAGTTTATTCCATTTCACGTCTCCGTAGTCGAGGTAAGGTTAGACTCTCGACTGGCAATTCGAAGGTCGCGGGTTCAATACCCGGCGTGCGCAAGAAAATTTAATTTTATGAATTTGAGTTATTTCACAATTTATTAATTTATAACAATGTATAGTATTCTTGCGACACGTTCCAGATTGGAGGATACTATCAGTATCGGCCTGGTGTAAGACCACCATTAAGAATTGAGACTTTGCTTGAAAGGTCTTTAGACGTGTTTGGTGACCGGATCTGAATAGCCAGGTACTTCCACATCTCCCTCTTCCACACCTCCTTCCCCTCCTCACCTTCGGTCTCACAACATACCCAAATCGGGGATGCCGTAGTCTCACTGGCTCCAGACGGTTGGGAGTAGATGGGACTCTTGTACTTTTTCACAAGAAAAAATAATAATAAAATTACCGACTCTTTCGTTAACCGCAATTCCAGTTCTCTTGGATCACAGTGAAAAGGGTGTTAATTTTAAAGTTAAGGACAGTTCGTAATCCTTAAGTAGAATCACACATCTACCCATGCATAAATGGGGTTTTCGCCTCCAAGTTTAGGCTTTTCTCTATTCCTTTGTTCTGAATGCTTATTTTTGCTTATATAAAGAAACCTCTTTGGAAGTGAGCTATCTGTCATCCTTAGATACCACTACCAGTACTGATCCCTACCCAGCGGAGCCGTTCCAGTTTTGTGAATCATGTTATTGACAGCTCTTCAAACAATATTGTTTTAGATCATGGTTGTACTTTGTTTGGCAGAAACTAAATCCTTTCGTGCCTCCAAAGACTGTACTTACGAAAATATTCTACTTATAAAAATTAAAAGTAGTAAAAAAACCGATTACAAAACTAAATCAAGTATTGTTATCAAATGTATAAGCAGCATAAATTCTTTTTATTGTACGAGCAACAGTTTCCAATTTTATTTTTTATTGTGGTATCAGATAATAATTCAAACTAGCAGTTAAAAACCCGCTCCGCGGGTTTTTTTTTGCTAGGCCCTGCGGGCGGCACTTAGTTGGGCTTCGCCCAGTTTAAGTGATACTAACAACAGTTACATTTAATAGGTAGATATTAGGTCATTCACAGAGAGAGGGTGATTATATATTGTTAAAACACGGAACAGGAAGGCGTTTAGGCATAATAAGAATGACAGTTGTTCGGGTAAAACTTTACCTTTCCCGAATAATTGCCTAAATGGCTAAAGGTAAATTAATATAGGTAAATATTCGGAATCGCTGGACACGGAAAATAGGAAATATTTTTAAATAATACCTTCTGATTTACCTTAATTACTATAAAAGGAATCGAACAGCATTTGGGAAAATTTTAATTTTAGCTTTCTAATTTTTAATTACGTAAAATGAAAATTCGCTTTCGCTGTATGGGATGACAGCCTGAATAATTTCTGTTGATAACATTTTCTTTTGTCGGTATTCCTGAAATGAGCGGCTAGAGACAATTGAAAAACGTAAATTAAAAAAATATAATGTAATACAATATTCCGGCAAAATAGGGCCTACTTAGCACAAATGATTTATTTGACTATTATTTTATTTAACCTCACCTATAATAACCTAACCTAACCTATAATAATCCAGCCTAACCTATAATAATCCAACCTAACCTATGTCCTAACCTAACCTAAAATAATCCAACCTAACCTATATCCTATCCTAACCTAAAATAATCTAACCTGACCTAAGCTTACCTCACCCATAATAATCCAACCTAACCTAACCTATATCCTAACCTAACCTATAATAATCCAATCTAGCCTAACCTAACCTAACCTAACCGAACCAATCCTAACCTAACCTATCCTAACCTAACCTAACCTATACAAATCCAACCTCACCTATAATAACCCAACCTAACCTAACCCATAATAACCCAAACTAACGTTACCTAACCTAACATAACCTGACTTATCATCCAACTTAATCTAACCTTACCTATAAACTAACTTGAACTATACTAATCCAACCTAATCTAACCTAACCTAGCATAACCCAACCTAACCTATCCTAACCTATAATAACCTTTTTTTAAATATTTCCTTACTTGTAAAAGAAACTAAAATACCAAAATAATATTTACATAGAGTAAATTATGGTAAAAATTCTAGACACTCATATCAGGAATACCAAAAAAAGAAAATGTCATCAATAGAAATTATTCCGGCTGCCATCCAATACAACGAAAGCAAATTTTAATTTTACGTAATTAAAAATTAAAATGCTAAAATTCAAAAATTCTCGAATGCATTCAGATTCCTTCTATATTAATTAAGGTAAATCCGAAGGTTTTACTTAAAAATATTTCGTATTATCCGTGTCCAGCGTTTCCGAATAATACCTTAATATATATTATATAAATATTTATACCTGGCAAAATGATTGTTTTATTATACATATAAGTACATGTCAGATTAGAGATTTGTTGGCTAATTTTACAATCAACGAAGCGTTTCTATCTTCCGATTGTCTTTCATGTTATTTTATTGGGTTGGCAGTGCCTATACTTTCGCGTATATCATATCGGTGTTCTGTCAAAATAATGCGAAATTATTATTTACGTAAATAATATTAAATATTAATATTTTTCAAAATCGTACATGCAAAGAGTTGTTGTTTATTGTCATTAAGTAGAATCAAATGTTTGTTTTATTTGTAAATGCGTATTAAAACGGTAGTTTCACGTAAATAATTACCGTTGTTTGAATAAATGAAGTTGTACGTATTTGTATATCGCTCTTATGCGCTCTGTCGGCCAATAGAAAAACTACCCCAGCGGCCGGTAAAGGAGGGATTGACACTTTTAAGGAACCTTGGAATGTTTGATTCTTCAAATATATAAAATGTAAATGTGGATAATTTTTACTGTGACGTAATTAATCCAATGGATTGTGAACTTTCTAAAACATATTTTCTTCGATATTATCCAAAAATTATATGAGCAGAAACGATGTTTTTGAAGAAATCTGGTGATCCTATTTTAGTATGAAATTGGGTCTTAATTTTCAAGTTAGCGGAATCTAACCAAAACAAATTATTTGAATTCGACCTATCAGAGGGCCCAGACCGTCCAGACGATCGCATAATAATATTATAGATGCCATTGCAAAGTTTAAATAAACTTCCAGAAGAAATCTTTTTATTTTGCATATTTAAATATTCGCGCCAGCCCCTTGGTTCGTTCTTTCACCGCCAGAGGAGCGCTCTGTCGGCTATTTATTGACGCGGTGCGTATCGGCCATGTTGAATGAACGCGTGCTTTTTTCGTCAAACGTCAAACGTAATCACGTAATTGTGGATAATTTTCACTGTAATGTAATTAATCCAATGGATCGTGAACTTTCTAAAACATATTTTCTTCGATATTATCCAAAAATTGTATGAGCAGAAACGATATTTTTGAAGAAATATCGTATTACATGTGGCGATTCTATTTCAATATGAAATCGTGTCTTAATCTTTAAAGTCTTATTTAAACACAATTTGAATTTGACCAATCACAGGGCCTACATCGTCCAGACGCTGGAGTATTAATACTATCAGATAGTATCAGTTACTTGCAATCTTGGAATGGTTGTTAAAAAAAAGTGGTTTAAATTTTTTTTCATTGGTTATTTATTTTTTGTTAATTTTCTCTACAACGAAAATAATATAATTTGTTGTATTTGGCATCAACAAAACTAAATCTATTTAAGTTATCAACAGATCGATCAAAACAGCATCGTTATGTCAAAAGCCCAAACGACAAAAGGTTCGCTTTCACAAAAATGCTGAAAAGTTTTTTTAGTTCTGTTAGTGGGGAAAGCGTCAAAGCTTTCAAAATCGATACTGAAATTAAGGCGACGTTCCTTTCATGAAAAAATAGGCACACGATTTTCTTTAAAAAAACTACATTTTCCTTTGATGTGAAATAATAAAGGTCCAGGTAGTTACAGAGCAAATTGACGACATGGTTCATTTAAATACATTGCTTGGGTAAGGGTCTACGTATACAGGGTTACGAATACCTTACGGGAAACAGATTTAGAAACAAACAGTTTTAAACAAAAACATATTAAAAAATTCCTATGGAAGAAAAATTTTCCGAAAAAACACCGCGGAAGAAAGTATTGTGCTGTAGATACTTGTCCGTCAAACTAGTTTGGAGTGTCTCCCTTACTAAATAAGACATAATATTCCATTACAATGCTCTGTTCAAACCATAATAATAAACTTACCTAGTCAATCCCACTGCACGTGCAATACAACGCGAATGTTTCGTTATCTCTCATGTTCAGTTTTGTTGTTTTCATGATTTTTAAATTTCATTGTGTAACAGTTAGGACCAACCTTTCTTAGCTTATATGTCTCCCTCCACCACCTAATTTAGTTATTTCGAGTAAGCACTCGCCACCCTGTACAATACCGCAGTGAATTTACGTTTGATTCAGTACACTTACTGGTAATTTAATAAATTTATCGATTGTACATTAAGCCCACATTATTTGATGTGATTTTGTGGGTACGTTTATTTGTTGTATTTTCTCTTGTATATTTGCTGTTTAGAGGGCAAAGATTTTGATCCAAATTTCTAAGTAAACAGCAAAGTAAAGCATGTATGTTGGTTTTATTTAAACGCCAAATAGAAGTTGATAGTTGGTAGCCAAATAAATTTAAACTCTCGATAAAGAAATGAATTTGAATTGATATGTCAAACATAGTCATTGATAGATAATAGCAATCAACTTTCTAATAGCCTTCGTTCATTGTAAATTAAAAATACTTGGAATGGGTTCCTTTTCGGTTCAGATGGACAGTAAGGACGGGTTGTTTCATAGAATTTGAACAATTCCTACAATTTAAAGTTCTTCGAGGGTTAATTTCATGTTCTGTTACTATATCATTATTGGCCAGTGGTTTCAAAAATCTGAAATAATAACAGAACTTGAAAACAAACATTTAAATTTGATGAATTGTTCAAATTATTAAAAACAACCCGTTCTTAGTTTTGTCAAATTGGAACACACTTTGTGAAAATTTAAATCAATTTCCACGTCTTCAATGTTTTGTCATCCTTTAATAAGTTCTTTAACATCTTTTTTTATGTCAAAATTATTTCTGATAATTTCAGTTTATTATAATAATTAATCATTTTCTTTTAATTTTACTCAAAGTTAGAGCCATAGGCGCATAGAAATAGTAAATAAATAAATCTTCAGCCTCCTCTTCTTATTAACCTATTAATAATATTATTATTCTTGATTTCCTTCCTTTGCGCCATTCTACATAGGAATTCTAATAATAAAGGAACCTCCACTTGGGGAGTTGGAATTGGAATGTTAATTACAAAATATAATATAGAAATTCATCGTATTTTTAAGTCGGGATATCAGACTTCTTCTATGTTTTTAATATGCCTGTGTTATTACGTCTGTGATGTGATGAAAAGCTAGCCGTTGTAAGATTCTTACTCAATCAATCCGACTCGCGGATTCCTCTCAATGGGGTTACGAACCGCTTTTTTTAAGAACATTTAGTTTTAAATAAATCTATCTGCAAATCTTCCTATCCTTTACCACAAAAAGCACAAATGTCAGTAGTTACTCCATCGTCAAAGTCCTATTTTTCGTTTCTATACATTTTATTTTTTATTTATTACAAAATAACAAAATATTTCATATTAAAACCGTAAGTAATTTTTTTTTACAAATTATTCTACGACTCTATAACGTAAGCTACAGGAGCTTGTGTTTATGGGAGGAATAAGTATATACAAAAGGAAAATAATGCTTAAAAGGCGATGTGTAAAATTCCAGAGTATCGAGCACGGTTGATCGAAAAAGGATTTATCTATTATGTCGATAACTTGTCGACTGCAGATCGCTAACGTATAACTAAAAGTACTTGTCGAATAAATTAGGATCTTAGTTGTTACGAAGTGTTTTTTGTTGATTGGCGATCTGCAGTCAACCGCGAGAACCCTGGCGTGCGCAGACGAGCGCGATTCACTCCTATGAATATTCACAGTAAGAATATTGCTTTTATGCATTTAATGCTGTCTATGGATGAACGCCTTTCGCTGAGCTAATATGTCAATTTTTTGGAGATTAAGTTTAATTTGACGTGAATCAACATTCATCTTATCTTTCAATTCTTTGGAAAGTACCTAACTCAATATGGGGGTTAATTATATACGTATTAACATAAAACTAGGAGTGAGGAGCAGCGTGCTGGGCAATTTTTTTTTTCGAAAGACGATCGGCAAATTGCTCATATAGCATTTTAATGGTCAAAATTGAGTATAGCTTATATCTTAAAATTATTGGTATTCTCTAATGACCGAGGGAGAAATTGTCGGTTTCCTATCGGGGGTATCTTGGGTAAGGATTTACAAATTAAATACAACTTAACGAATGTTGACAGACAACTGACTGGTTGGGCCAGTCGCTTTCCTATTTATTGAGCTAAACGTGTACAGTTTCTACAAGTATTAGTGGATAGTTATTCTTATCTCTAAAAAAGACGCATGGAGAACAAAGAAAGAGCAGAAATGAATTACTCAAGTCCCACGGTTCAGCCTTGCAAAGGCAACATAGCACGTGTACGGTGGTAAAAATCATTTCAAATATGAGTCATCTTTTAAATATGAAAGAACAGGAAAACCATTATTATAATTATATTTAGGGTATAAGCCTCTGCTGTCCGGTACAACGATCAAGATCAGTCTTGGACTCCTCACAAAGTGTACACGCAGTGTTTCGAAAGTTTACGGATTTGGTCACAAATAACACGTGACATATTGATATTTGGTAAACCTATGGTACACTGAATCAAATCCAAGGCAGTGCAACACCAAAATTGGCAAGAAGCGGGTGGTTTTTTCACAAAGCCATCTTTGCTGACTTCTCCGAACACCTTGATGCAGTCAGCGATGGCAAGTCGAACGATATCACCAATATATAAAGGTCATATAGGAACCGTATCAAGGTAGTTGGGATGAATATATGATGGTTGAGATTGTTGAAGCATCAGGCGAGATTGTCCACAGATTGAATACTCCAGGAAAAGCAAACATAAAAGAAGATTTTTACCTAAATTTCTACCTTACTTTACTTGTTGCATCCAACTTGACTGACAGTTCCAAAATATATCCTTATATAAATAAAATAACTCTAAATAAATAATACGATGAGGTAATTTTTCACTATTTTCTGCTGTGTGCTTGGTAGGATATCCAAACATAGTAAAATACAAGTGTGCAGGTGGTGATTTAAATCCCTTTTAATTTGCTTCTCAGGTGGCTGCACGAAGCTGACGGGGTGCTCCGCGTGCTGTTGCCAACTGCTCGCGTGTCCAGCGCCGGGGCGCTCCTCAGCATCCGACGCGCCGAACCCACAGATGCCGGGCGCTACTCGTGCCGGGCCGTGAGCACGATGGGAGAACGCACCAGAGACACAAGAGTGGTTGTCACCCAGCATCTGAGTGCTCACCTGCACCCGCTTGTTCAGGTAACAAATATTCATTTTGTTTTACTTAATTATAAACCATAATATCTTTATATTGTGTAACATTTATATTTTCATTTCAAATTAGGAATTAAACAATTAGTCCAAAGAAAAGTCACTATCTCAATGATAATTCTTCTAAAGAAATACAGAACATTCCCTGGTTACAAGTAGCTCGAAAATAATTTTGAAATAACCTACTACCACCACAATAATCGGAAAATGTTGCTTGTATCATGATGGAGGACTTAGCCTGGGAGCTTAGTGCTGGGAAAAATATAATGTTTTTTACGCTTTTAACTATTGGCTTAAGTATACATTTGCGCACACTCAGTTTTCTGTTGAGCAACTTAATCATTTGGTCATAGTCATAGTCGTCAGCTATTTCTTGTAATCTTGGAAGTAATGATACGATGGTGTCATGTTAATGTGATTTATCTGTCGAGTTTTTAAGCATAGTACATTTTTCTCTTAATTTTCCTTAAAATAATATTTTTATATTCTTTTAGGACCCCGCATTCTGAAATTCTACTGATATTTAACATACTTCCATAGAACACTTTAAGTTTGCTCTATAAATAAATATGGGTTTTTTAATGATAATAATCTATAGATTCGTTAAGTTGAAAAGTAATTAGGTATATGAAATTCCCTCGATAGAAAAAAATCCCCAAAAAAGCTTTGAAAATTATAAAAAAACCAATCTGCTTCTTTTATTTAACATGTGACAGCCCGGCAGTGACGGGCGGCTCGTGACTTTTGGGTGTACTAGAGTGCTAATATTACAACAAATGGGATTATTGATGTTGTTGTAGCTGAAAATGATTTTTTTATTTTTATCGAAAATTCGATTTTGAGGAAATTTCAGTTTGGTCGTGCGCCGCACAGATTTCCTGAAAATCTTCATACAAAAATTTATTTTTCCTAAAAAAACGTTTTCAGCTACAACAACATCAATAATTCAATTTTTGTAATATTAGCACTCTAGTACACCCAAAAGTCACGAGCCGCCAGTTACAGGCATGAACAAAATTCGCAATTTTTCTTCTGTCGGGAGATTTTTACTTACTTTACGCCCGTCGGGCTTTTACATAAATAAATAAAAATTGATTACATTACATAGTGCATACAAATTAGCATGACAATTATAAAAAGAATAATAATTTGTTCATAGCATCATGAACAAATTAATAATTATAATTACACTGATACACATCAATACAACAAATATAAAACAGAGAAGAGAGAAAAGGGTATTAATACCTACCTGGAGTAAATAACAAAGATCAACATAAAAGAAAATTAGAAATATCTGATATAATTTTTACTGTGGAATAAATGAAAATATAAATTAAACTGAATTAATTCCCAAGCCTATTCAGCTATTGGACTGGAGAATTAATAAAATAGTTAGTTTTAGATGAATGAACAAAGAACAACAAATAATTATAAGCAATAATTAGTCATCCGAAATACTAATACAAATTGAAAATATCTCCCGAGTAAATATAAATGCCGCCAACGGGAATTGAACCCCTTGCCTTCTGATGTCCGGTCAGGTGCTCTGTATCCACTGATCTATATCGGCTTATTTCCAACCCGCCAAATGATTCAATATCTACTAGTACCTCAATCAATAATTACTGCTTATTATAATTTTTCACCTGTAAACAACCAACTTTATTTTTGTAGGAAAGGCTTTGTTAGTGCTAAATTTCTCACTAGATGGCGTCGAGACATATGATATCTTCATTTATTGGTGAAATATTTTTGACTTGTCAAATATTATTATTTTTTAATGATAAACTAATGTTTATAATACAATGTTTTATGCATTGCATAAAGGATAACAAATAATTATAAGCAATAACTAGTCATCCGAAATACTAATACAAATTGAAAATATCTCCCGAGTAAAAATAATTTTTATTAGTATTTCGTATGACTAATTATTGCTTATAATTATTTGTTATCCTTTATGCTATGCATAAAACCTTGTCTTATAAACGTTAGTTTATCATTAAAAAATAAGAACAAAGAACAACTCAGGAAGCCTTGTGTTACGACTTGGTACTCTGAACGTTAAATAAGTCATGCTTTATTAAATATTTTCGCTGACGCCCATTAATTAACGTTTTTTTATATATATTAGAGCGCTCCTTCTAAAATTCGTTTTAACATACCTCCCTTCCAAACCATCTTCTTCTGCTTTTTGAACGCTTACTACGGAGCCTTAAATTATTTTACAATTATCCAAGAGTTTCGTAAATGGTGCTAAAATTTAACAGTAACCATTTTTGTACAAAAATGCTTTTCCCGGACAAAAGGCTTAGATTTCATTGTCAGCATTCTTGATAGGCATCCGCCCATTTTAATTTTTGTGTTACGAAAATTAAATTATCCCTCAAAGGGGTTTTTTCATCGTGAAGTATGTAACGTTTTATCATCATTAAGAATATCAGACACAAATTTAACTCCCTCTCGTAAAGATATTTTTGATCGATTTAGACAAGTGTGTATTGTGCAAAATATTCATCGAATTCATGGATATTGAGAATCATTTCAATCATGGATATTGGAACGAAAAAAATAGATATCTCTGACCAAGATTCGAGAATAGATGATAATGGAGTGGAACCAAGAGGAATGCAAGTGTAACCACTAAGGATAAAATTTATATTTGAATGCATAAAAGATAAACATTTTTTCAATACAACACAATTAATCGTGTTACCTATTTTCGAAATTGGTTTGTTTTCTCGTGGTGTTTCTAGTTGATTAACTTTCAAATAATTAACCTCATAAAGTAGTAGAATTATAGTTATAATTTAAACTCTTGTATTATTTTGTAATGAATGAATAAATAAAATTAATAAATACCAACTACTGGCTGTGAACATATTTAAACAATGTCAAAATACCAGAACTGAATAACCAAGTACCAGGTACTTCACAACCTAGTAACTCCTTTCTCCTTATGTGTTTTCCCTGCAACAGACCCGAGGCAGGTATGCTGAGTCGGTTTTACGGGTAGTTTAATAGAGCCTGCTGTTAGAAGTTTTGCAGCATTGATCCCCGGTGCACATGAAAAAATAAACAACAACATTCTTTAAATCAAGATGTCACGAACCACCTAATTATTATAATGATGGAAGATAAACGGATTTTACATACCATCATATTAATCATTTGTAGCTTACACAACGCATAGAAATGTGCCTTTTTTACAAAAACGGTAGGAAAAACTTTTAATACTTTATTTTTCATGGAGCTCGCTGACTGGAAGGCTCATTAGTGGTGCGACGGCAGTTGGAGAGCCCTGGTCTAGACACAAATAATAATGCCTCAAGCAAAACTAATAAATTCCTATGACATTATTTTCTCAAGTTCTCTAATAAATAAATCATTATCTTCCAAGGCGAAATTACAATTAAAATATACATTTAGAATTATCTAAAACTTCTCTCAGTAATATTATTCAACCCAAGTGAATTGGATATTATTACAATTAATAATAATTACTGATTTCATACGTCTACTAACTTTAATGTGTTAGCATTAAAATGTCAATTAGTTTGTTTATTTTGCTTTACGTGTGTCAAAATAGTGATAGTTGATATCGACGGTGGCTTTGTATCAATATGTTTGGATTCAAAGCGCTTTGAGTGTCAAAAACAGACATTTTCGATAATTTCGTGCAGAATCCAATCACACATCACTCAAATTTAAATACTGCATAGTTACGTTTTCAAAGAGATGTCGAATAACTTGATCACGAACATTACATCAAAATAATTATGTCGACGTGACAAGATAAGAATGTTATATTATTATTTTGTGCTAATTGATTATTGTAGTAACTACTAACTATGTAGGTACTACAGACTAAACAGATATGCACAATAGCTTTTCTAATCAAGATGCTGCAACTCAGCAATTCATCGTAAAGCCAATTTGCCCATTTAAATGCATTAGGTTTCCGTATCTACTAATTAAATTAATGTTTTCATACAGTGGGAGCAATCTCTGCTAAGTGTGAGCTTAATTCCAACCAAGTATCTACCGGGTTAAGGCTTTGTTCTGTACATGTTTGGGAGCTTTTCGATTGAGTCGGGCACTCCCATCACAGAGTCATTGGACCACGATTATTTCCGCTGCTTTGGAATTCACAATTATTTATTTACCGTGTTGCATTGGATCTAACCATTCTGTTTGTTTAGTTTAGATTTAGTCAAAGTGATTAGACTACAGCAAAGGTAGCAAATATTTAGCTAATTAAATCACGATCAAGAGAAAAAAAATCGGTCGAACATTAGTTTGTTCCACTGAAGGAGAGATTTTTTAAAAAACTGGAACAAATATATTATAGAACAGAAATATATTGTTATCTGATATTGCGGGAGCTTATTTCGTTCATTATTATGGACTGAGAGAATTTTATCAGATTTCCATTATCGATAGACAACATAAAATACAGAAGTACGCGATTATAAATTCCATTGTTTGGTACTAATTCTAAATTAATTAAATTTGAGTTCGTGCTTCGCAGTCATTTGTAAAAATCATCGAATCAACTTGAATTAAAACAACTATAATGGGCTGTGTTTGTTGTTCGTTCCCCTACCATTACTTAATTATGAACTGAAATGCTTCTGTGGAAAGCATAAACAATGCTCTTAACTAATTTTCCCTCTACATATCGGGTTTCCATTGTTTCCCGTATCGCCAACAACTAATTCATCACAAACTAAAATCAGAACGGTGCTGTTCGAAATCAAATTTTCTGACTGCCGCCTTACTAAGCCGTGCATGTACACGTTTGGAGCAAACTTAATACTGTTCTTAATAGAATGTTTGCCTGAAGTATGGCAGTTATATTCTCTCAGTGCCTAGAAAGTTTCATTTTACTGCTTCAATAATTAATTATTTCTCATCGTTATTAAAATTTCTTTGTAATTAATTAAATTTTAATAATTGGCTTAGTATTAAATTTTATCTTGAACCAAGCTTTTATCGAGCCAACCCATACATAGGGTACGTTTAATCATATTTAGGTAATGTTACATTCTCAAAAGATGCCTTGAATGTTGTGCCAAACAAGATTTACATGGTGTGATTTAAGAAAAAAGAAAGAAGGGCTCTTCCTATCTGATATGAATTCCAATTATCGTCGTTGCGAATTTTAAGTAAGAATATTGAAATAGAATAGTTATAGTCATGACTTGGCAATCTTGTAATCTTTTAAAATATTTGTTTTTAATAAATCCAAAATTTTATTGGTGACTTGCTATTAACATTCAAATTATGAAATATTTGTTTGTATTATTTGACTTCAACCACGGTAGGTACCTATGGACAAATTTATTTAAGGTTAGACACAGTCGGTACTTTTAAATTTTTCAACTTATACTACGTGTTTTATACTGATAGGCAATGGATGTTTGACATGGCACTCAATGTAATATTATAAAAAAGACTAATATCAATATAACGTTCCAACGATGTGCGAAGGGAATTAAGTTATAGGGATTACCATCCAGAAAGAGATTTAAATTGGTAAAGTTTGAGATGAGTAAAACTAATTCTTAGTGGTTTTGCTGATCTGACAAACTTTAACAATCAAAATTATTAGTTTATTTAGATGGCATGTTTTTTTTTCGGATAAGGTTGTAAAGCATAGAGCTCTGTGATGAAATTTAAAAATATTGTAACAATTTTATAACAAATAATCCATTTTGCGGAAAATTTTTTAAACATTTTAATAAAAAAAATTAAAAACAATATTATCTTTTGGTTAAATACAGAATGTCTGACGGGTTGTGTGAAAGCCCATAGGTGGGTTTTTAGAGCACTTTTCTATATTATGTGGGTTTTTCTTAAGGATTTGTAATAAAGCATGTGGATCCTACTTATTTCATTTCTATGGTTTGGTGTGTGGCACCTATAGTATTTACGCATTAATCTTTGGTTAGATTGCCGACCCAGGATATTTTTGGGACACATCGGTTGCCACACCTACGATCGTATCACAAAACCTTAGGAGTTCAAATCAAAGCAGCATTAATTTCATTTTCAACAGCCCAGAGCAGTGGGCATCCTTTTGGCAGGTGACCGACAGATTGACAAGTCGATTCTAGAACTGACAAGAAGGTATTTTTTTCATTTCAAGCCAAGATGAGCTGTTGCTATGGCACCAAAGTTGTAATAACAGCATAAGCTGTCTTCAACCACGCTGCTATCAGAATCACATTCCATACTTAAGCAAGCCCCTTATTGCCAGACAGTTTAGGACGCAATTTCAATTATGATACGGACGATTTTTAATTGATTAAAATTCTTCAATGCGTAACTCTTACCACATCCGTTATTTTACAAATCAGTATTTGGTATTTTACAAATCAATTTTTTTAATTGTTGCCATCAAATCCCGCGGTAACAAACAACAGCTATTTCTTCAATTTCTTGAAAGACATTCCCAGGTTACGAATAACCTGACGATATGTAAAAAAGCTCCTACCTTCATATTATATAAGAAATGTTGCTTGTGTAGTGATGGGAGACTTCACTAGCAAAGGAATTGAACCCGCGGGAACCAGGCGCATGTCAACAACTCTAGTAGTCTACCAATAAAAGCCACTAATGTAGTTTCAATATTGAATTATAAGTAAACCGATGGGTAGGTATATTGACAAAATGATATCCCATCGCTCTGTAAACTAAACTACAACTATCCACGTCAATATGGATACCATAATAATGCTTATTGTTCTCAAACAATTCAAATAGTCCCTTTCGTCACATCATCGAATAAAGCAACCGCGTCCCACAACCCCAAGAGTTTGTTAGTTCTGCCAGAACAGATCCAAAACATCCAGAATATTCAGAACATGCACGCTGTTATGTTCTGTTCTGTAATGCTCTGCTGACGAATAGGTTTATTCCTGCGGCTCGGGCATCACAGCTGGAACTGCCTCCTTTCATGCAAGCGCGTTCATCATACGCCAACCCCAATTAACAATGTGCCTCTCCAATCTACATAAATATACGGCCTGTAGCTACGTGGACATATTGAGGCGGCCGGAATAATAAACAACTATTTTCGTTACATATTCATATATTTTTATCATATTTTGGAAAGAAAGAATGCGTGTAGAATATTAATTTCCAAAAACCTGCAGCGCAACAAGTTTTCTTTTCTTTACATATACATTTTCTTTACAGAATTTGCACAGCTTCTTGAAAATTACACGTTAACATATTATAAAAAAAACTATTGTTTAATAGCGGGATAACGAGTTATGTTTTTATATGCTACATTACGAATAACACGACAATATTCGAAAATCTCCTACCACCACCAAAGGAAGCGGAAATGTTGATTGAGTTGTGATGGATGACTTACCCAGCCGAAAAATCCATCACACAACGCCTGGGTGAGACCCAAACGCGGTGCCAACTCAGCCACTATATGATTGTATCCTAAAAAAGTTAAGAGGTGTTCTAAAAAGTGCCCGATGATGATAATTGGTACGCCAGATATTCGATATTTATCATTATTTGTTAGTCGTGTGTAATCTCGTTTAAGAAGGTACTCCCAACAATTTCAAATTTAAATACTAACTGCAGAAATTATACGTTTTTTTATGGATTTTAATTTTTTTTCTATCTAACCCAACCACCTTTTTAAGTTAAAGAACACTGACCCTCTTAAAAAAAGTCCACACATATATTTTATTTTTAGTTAAGTCACTTTAACGGGTAGTCTTTAAAGTATCAGCACATGCGTTGATCTGTCATTCAATTTCCGCGTCCTCATTTTAGAAAGTGTCTTGTACGTGGGGTGGCTCAAATGTTGATGGTCAGGTTTTGTCTATTCTAATTGGACAGTTGGGAAATTTTATGGACGACGCACATTGCAATTAAGTAATAATATATAAGTGAGAGCAAAACGACATGCTTAACTTTGCAGTCGATGACATCGCTTGTGAGCTGTGTTGGTTTTGTGGATAAAAAAACATAAATAAAATGAAACTGTTTCGTTCTTTAGTTTCTCCTTTTCCTACTTATAAAGTTAATGTGTCGATCTGAAACTGACCTATAGCCTAGATATTTGATTTGAAACACCACGTCAAAAAAATGTTTTTTTTTTAATTTTTTTAAAATGTTATAGTGGCTAACATGTTTCACAATCATATTATGTAATCGTATTATAATGTACCAGTCCAGAACCGTGAAAAAATCTCGGAATAGTCTGAATTCTCGACAAATCAATCAGGGTAGGTAAGGCTCTCGACTAGCAATCCGAAGATCGCGGGTTCAAATCCCGGCGTGCGTGAGTAAATTTTATTTGATGATTTTGTGTTATTTCACTATTTAATAATTTGAAATAATTCTTTACATAAATTAATAAATAGATTCTCTCAGTATCGCCCCGGTGTATATCCACCGTTCAGAAATGAAACGTTGCCCGTGTTTTGTGACCATATCTGAATAGTAAAACACACCAATTACAGGACATTTTCGATCTTAAAACTCGATTTTAAAAACATAACAATTTTTTTTTTTAAGAACTTAATGAGTAAAACCTCAAATTGTAATATTTAATTATTGAAAACAATATTGGCGATTCCTAAACGAAAACTTGAAACAGAAAAATCAGAAAAAGATAGGTCACATCTTGGACTCCAACACAGGACCCTTGCCTTGCCGGGTACCGCTCTACCAACTAAGCTAATGGGACCCTATTTCATTCTTTCATATTTGACTGTATCCGACTTAGAATAAGAACTACCAACATTGTCTTCAATTTTCTCACCGCACATATTTTTATTGGCAACTATCTTTGTATGATCGCAAACTTAATTTAGTATTTTTTTTTTATTTTATCAAAATGTAAACCACTGTAATGTAAGAAAATATTTTTTGCTTTCATTATTCAGCATTTCAATTTAAAAGTTCCATGGGCGTATAAAAAGAATAAATAAATTAAAAATACATACATTACAATAAGTTTGAAAAACTGACGTATTCCGTTACCGAACCCGGTGCTTCAATTCCCATGACGTGTCTATGTGTATCAGGAACCGACTTGGAACTGTGGATATGGCAGTAGTGCTGCGCATCCTTTGTTCCTGTGGAACCGTTACAAAGGCGCGGTGACAACATCGACCCGGACCGAATATAATGTGGCCGGACGTCACTAGGGTTGACCTGCATTTCACCACTTCACCCCTTCACCCCAGCACCGACAGCGTAGGTGCTGTGATTTCACATATAAAGTATTTGATCTTACACGTGTACCATTATTTGACTTGTTGATATGGTGTTCTGGGGATATTTTACTATCAACATGAGCTAAAGAATATATATTTCTTAATTTTGTTATCGTTGTTATTTGACATCACGAAGACTATTAAAATTGACTAGCAGTTAAAAACCCGCTCCGCGGGTTTTTTTCTGCTAGGCCCTGCGGGCGGCACTTAGTTGGGCTTCGCCCAGCTTAAGTGATACTAACAACAGTTACATTTAATAGGTAGATATTAGGTCATTCACAGAGAGAGGGTGAGTATATATTGTTAAAACACGGAACAGGAAGGCGTTTAGGCATAATAAGAATGATAGTTGTTCGGGTAAAACTTTACCTTTCCCGAATAATTACCTAAATGGCTAAAGGTAAATTAATATAGGTAAATATTCGGAATCGCTGGACACGGAAAATAGAAAATATTTTTAAATAATACCTTCTGATTTACCATAATTACTATAAAAGGAATCGAACAGCATTTGGGAAAATTTTAATTTTAGCTTTTTAATTTTTAATTACGTAAAATGAAAATTCGCTTTCGCTGTATGGGATGACAGTCTGAATAATTTCTGTTGATAACATTTTCTTTTGTCGGTATTCCTGAAATGAGCGGCTAGAGACAATTGAAAAACGTAAATTAAAAAATATATAATGTAATACAATATTCCGGCAAAATAGTGCCTACTTAGCACAAATGATTTATTTGACTACTATTTTATTTAACCTCACCTATAATAACCTAACCTAACCTATAATAATCCAGCCTAACCTATAATAATCCAATCTAACCTATGTCCTAACCTAACCTAAAATAATCCAACCTAACCTAACCTATATCCTATCCTAACCTATAATAATCTAACCTGACCTAAGCTTACCTCACCTATAATAATCCAACCTAACCTAACCTATATCCTAACCTAACCTATAATAATCCAATCTAGCCTAACCTAACCTAACCTAAACGAACCAATCCTAACCTAACCTATCCTAACCTAACCTAACCTATACAAATCCAACCTAACCTATAATAACCCAACCTAACCTAACCCATAATAACCCAAACTAACGTTACCTAACCTAACATAACCTGACTTATCCTAACCTATAATAATCCAACTTAATCTAACCTTACCTATAAACTAACTTGAACTATACTAATCCAACCTAATCTAACCTAACCTAGCATAACCCAACCTAACCTATCCTAACCTATAATGACCTTTTTTTAAATATTTCCTTACTTGTAAAAGAAACCAAAATACCAAAATAATATTTGCATAGAGTAAATTATGGTAAAAATTCTAGACACTCATATCAGGAATACCAAAAAAAGAAAATGTCATCAATAGAAATTATTCCGGCTGTCATCCAATACAACGAAAGCAAATTTTAATTTTACGTAATTAAAAATTAAAATGCTAAAATTCAAAAATTCCCGGATGCATTCAGATTCCTTCTATATTAATTAAGGTTAATCCGAAGGTTTTACTTAAAAATATTTCGTATTATCCTTGTCCAGCGTTTCCGAATAATACCTTAATATATATTATATAAATATTTATACCTGGCAAAATGATTGTTTTACTATACATTTAAGTACATGTCAGATTAGAGATTTATTGGCTAATTTTACAATCAACGAAGCGTTTCTATCTTCCGATTGTCTTTCGTGTTATTTTATTGGGTTGGCAGTGCCTATACTTTCGCGTATATCATATCGGTGTTCTGTCAAAATAATGCGAAATTATTATTTACGTAAATAATATTAAATATCAATATTTTTCAAAATCGTACATGCAAAGAGTTGTTGTTTATTGTCATTAAGTTGAATCAAATGTTTGTTTTATTTGTAAATGCGTATTAAAACGGTAGTTTCACGTAAATAATTACCGAATTACCGGTCTGAATTTTCAAGTTAGCGGAATTTAACCAAAACAAATTATTTGAATTCGACCAATCAGAGGGCCCAGACCGTCCAGACGATCGCATAATAATATTATAGATGCCATTGCAAAGTTTAAATAAACTTCCAGAAGAAATCTTTTTATTTTGCATATTTAAATATTCGCGCCAGCCCCTTGGTTCGTTCTTTCACCGCCAGAGGAGCGCTCTCTCGGCTATCATCTATTGACGCGGTGCGTATCGGCCATGTTGAATGAACGCGTGCTTTTTTCGTCAAACGTCAAACGTAATCACGTAATTGTGGATAATTTTCACCGTAATGTAATTAATCCAATGGATCATGAACTTTCTAAAACATATTTTCTTCGATATTATCCAAAAATTGTATGAGCAGAAACGATATTTTTGAAGAAATATCGTATTACATGTGGCGATTCTATTTCAGTATGAAATCGTGTCTTAATCTTTAAAGTCTTATTTAAACACAATTTGAATTTGACCAATCACAGGGCCTACATCGTCCAGACGCTGGGACAATAATACTATCAGATTGAAGGCGTTGAAATGGCGTTTTATCTTTTTAAATACATCTATTTGATTTTCACTTTTGTTTTTCGTAATGAATGAACGCAAATCTTGGAAGCGAAAATCAATCCACTTCCTGACACTGAAATCGAGTTGAAATATCGTCGATGACAATGCATTCTAAAAGCAACTCGGCAGCAATCACGTACGCACATGCTGACATATGAGAATTTCTATGAAATCGGTTAATATCACAGCAGTTATTATACGAAATAAATGTTAGTCCTACCCAATAGGGATTTGGGTCCTGGAGAGGAATGTTCAATCATAAGTGAAATATTTTTATTTTTTACTTTTTAAATACGAGTACATACGGAGGAAGGTTCAATCATAAATAAAATTGCGTCTTTTTAAATACTCGTATATCTATCAATAGGATAGTTCGTAAATGCTAGATGGATAGTGTTTGTGTTCAGTGAGAAGCAAATATCAAATAAATAAAAATAAATAGTGATAGAAATAATAACGTTGCAGATCTAAAAAAATCAGATAATGAAACTAAAATAATAACTTTTTTAAATTATAAAATCTGTTATATTTGTATAAAGAAGCAGAATTAAAGTGTAAAAAGTGTTTTTGAACAAACATTTTTTTTAACACGTTTTGTAACTCGTTTCTATTCATCCCGAAATTTAAATAAAAAACCGGTTTAAATTTGATGAACCTAAGCCGCCGATAATCCACAAACAAAAAATGACCAGGGTTCGAATCAACTGTCACCCATAACAACCAAAATTATAACCTAGTTTCGGGTGCAATCCGACCGCACTGGTCTCTGATACTTTATGACGGGAATCTGGCCGTTCCATTAAGTTAATGGAACATTTAGTATCCCCGGGCGGTGCATGTATTTTGCTATTAGCTTCCAGGGACCGGCCATAACAGGGAGCAGTAGTATTGGTACGAGGTACCGGGTCACAGGGTACGGGGTGTAAGGGTGCCGGGTATAGCGTATGAACAATGAACAGGGTTCTTTGGTTACGAGCAGCTGACCAGTTCACAGATTACTGGGAGGCTGGGCGTGATTTTTGAGCTCAGTTGTTGAATAAACACCCAATCTAAACAGGTAGGAACCTACTAGTACATAATATATTATTAGGATCAGCGGAGCTGGTAATATTATAGAAAATTTTCGTCTTTTTTAATAACCTAACACAGGTTCATAACCCACCACGGATAATTAAAAATGTGTTACGTAATGCATAGTTAGTAACCGAGTGGCAAATGCATCGGGTTCTTACAACCGCGTAGCATGTACAATCTTCTGCTAAATAAGTCCTCCATTTGCCACTTAAAATGGTGGAAGTAAGAGGAAATCAAATATTGTTAGCTTATTCGTAATCTAAGATTGTTTGTATTTTTTATTAAAAAATGTATAGATTAGGAGATAGATTACACTCATAATGCTTTTTTAATGTATAGATAAACGTAATGACACACTGTGCCCACGTACGCAACGTGTGTATTGATACTTACGCCATCGTGCACACTTCTTCTACGCATGCAACGCAAAAAATAATCGTGGTATCGCAATTTTCGTTTTACGAGTATTCGCGAAATTAATTGATTTTATATTTTTGTAACATCTTTCTCAATCTATCAGTTGTTTGTCTCCCATTTTAATAACAAAACAAGCATCAAATATCAGTAAACGCCAAAACAAACACAACTTTAAAGGCCAAATAAATTCGTTTGAAGGTCTTCCAAGGACGCCATCTTTTTTCACACATTCCACACCATAAATTTAAAAAGCCCTGGACGAAGGTTCGAAGACTCGAGAACAATTTGAAGCCGCGGGGTTAGGGGAAAAATGTTTAAAAAATATCAAAACCTATATAAATTTTTTAATGACATATCTCATTGTGTTAGTGTTAAGAACACAAAATAAATGTATGCATGCACTATACATACCAATTATTTTAAAAGTTTGCCGTACAATATAGCTGCCATGCAATTTCCCCTCACTCTGGATTTGGCTTCTATGCCATTCGCACAAAATCGCACTAATACTCCGGCCAGGGCTTTTTAGGTCCATATCCCACATCGATCTGGATAGCGCAGATTGGCGTTGTATGGAATCGATATTAAGGATTGCATAGCACGTGACAAGTGTGTTTCTGAAGCATATATAGTCATAGAAAATATATGGATTGTAAGATATCCAGATATGCCTTGCGCACATTGTGTACGTGGGCCTAGTGTGATCTTATCTTTGAGATATTGCACCCTTTAAGGTATTGCACCGCGAAGATACTCACAGTATCGCCCTGGTTAAAAACAGCTACCAGATTCGTGTTCAAATGCTCAGAAGCTCAAAATTAGTTTTTTTTAATGTGAAACCTCACAACAGTCTCAATCGCTACCAACCATCTGGAGTCAGTGAGACTATGGCATACCCAAGTGGGTATGTTGTGAGGGTGAAGGTATTGGGGAGGGGAAAAAGATAGGGAAGAGGAAGGTGCGGAAGTACCTGGCTATTCAGATCTGGCCAAGATAGAAGATTGAGAGTATAGAAGACCTACATACTCAATTTTCAGGTACATTTCGATCATTATTTTCCTTTTATCGTTCTCATGCAACTCTCTCTTTAGTCCTACAGCATTCCTGAAATAGGGATAATATAGGCACCTTATTTCAAGGATCCTGAGCAGTGCGGTATTACATGAAATATAATATCAACATGTGACATCCATTTTACGACTTATTTTCTGGCTTACCTACATACTATTTTCATGAAAATATAATATAATTAATATCATCTAGGTGTAGGTTCCCAGTACCAACATATAAAGAGAACAAGATAGAATCAACTGGCAAGTCTAGACTTCTGTTCCTAAGAAATTCAGTTAATTCTCATTAAATCGAGCCAACTTTGTACCAAAACTTTTTTTAACAAACTTTGTCTAGATATTCCAGATAAAGATTTTTTCCCGGACTTAAAAATAATAACAAAAACTGAATGTTTATTTTTCGGCCTAACTAAAAACGTGGTGTAAATATTACGCGGCGCGTAAGGTCAGAGTAGTGAAAATCTTGACTTATTACAAGAGCGTTTGTTTGGTTAAAACGGTTTTAAACCATCTTCAAGGCCAGCTGTACCACACCAACGTTGAACGGGCGTGTAAGAATCTTATTATTAAGAAGGATTTTTAACGTGATATATAAATGTAGTCTAGATTTTCTTGTACAAAGCATAAAACCTTTGCTGATATTGTTGATCCGAAAAAGTTTTTAAAATTAGTTGTCGCCAAAAAAAGGAACAATTATTTCAATTTAATTAATTAAATTATAAATCTATTTTCAATTCACTAGGCTAAATACCGATTTATTCTGGGGTAGTTAGCATTCGGTTAGTTACGGGTTGGAATACACAAGAGGTTCTAGTTGGTCTGTAATTTACAATTTTAGATGGCAAACTAATGATTACATATATTTTGTAGAATAACTACTAAAGAGCAGTTCTCTGTTCAGTATATTCTTCTTATTAAGTTCTGAACCACTACCTTGAAACTCTGCACTGTCTGTGTTCAAGTTGGGTCACTAAAATGATATGTCAATTTTAATGCCATTTATAAATAATTTATTACAATACATTTTGTTTAGTGTTTTAGTTTTGCTTAATACAAGCATCATAGTATTTTTGTTAGGTTATTGTTTTATTTCATAATATTATTAATTCATCATTTCAACTGCCTTCGTGGTAGAGGGGTAAGGTTCTCGACTAGCAAGCCGGAGGTCGCGGATTCAAATCCCGGGGCGTACAAATACATTTTATTTCATTAATTTGTATTGTTAAATTATTCGCCAATTTAAAATAATACGTGGTATATTTGCGATGGTTCCAGAGTGGAAGATACTCTCAGTATCGTCCCGGTGTAAGACCACCAATCAGAATTGAAACGTAGCTTGAAATGGCTTTAGCCATGTTTGGTGACAAGATCGGAATAGCTGGATACACCTCAACTTTCCTCTCCCACATCTTCTTCCGCCCAGCCTCACTGATGCCATAGTCTCACTGATTCCAGACGGTTGGGAGTAGTTGGGACACTTGTGCGGTATTAATATAAAAAATAAAACTGCCTCTGTGATCGAGGGGTAAGGCTCTCGACTAGTAAGCCGGCGGTCGCCGATTAAACTAATACGTGGTACATTTGCGATGGTCCTAGAGTATCGCATCCAGTATCGCCCTGAAGCACCATTCAGAATTGAAACGTTGCTTGAAATGGCTTATCTGAATAGCCAGGTACTTTCCCACCATCCCCTTCATCTCGTTCCCCTGGCCACAACTTTAAGCTTACCCCGATTGGAGATGCCATAATCTCGCTGGCTCCAGATGGTTGGGAGAAGTTGGAACTTGGAACTCTTATGCGGTTTCACGCTAAAAAAACTAGAGCAATGTTCTTACCCAAACTGAAGTAAAGAATGATTAGAAGATTTGTATAAAGTTATTTAAATTATTATTCCTTTGTTAATATTTTACCTTTAACCTCTTATCCCGAGGTTTGTGTTATTTCATTACTAGAATACACTTAGGTATAATGATGGTATTTCGATGGGTGTACTTCTTAATTGTAGATCCCCTATCCCGCCTACGAATGCCTTTGTTGTACCTTCAAAGGTAGAAATTCCATCGAAATTATCGGGCTTCTAACGTTCTTGATTATATTCCTTGTGACAGTTTTAATGAACATTATTTCCATTCAAATCGCTTAGATTACCAATGAACGTCACAGTTTCTCGGTCAGGATAATTTACCACCATCCATTTCTACTAATAATAGCATTACTACTAAATTCCCTAATGCCAATTCCGAAACAAATTCTGTACCTTAGCTTAAAGTCCGTGAATCACATTTGCTTTATTGTTGAGGAGAGTGATTTGAAGTTTTATTTTTGAAGTTTTTAAGAGTCCACGTTGCGTCAAAACATTAAGGACGGGTTGTTTCACAGAATTTGAACAATTCATTAAATTTCGAAGTAAATTTATAAGTTCTGTGAAAGTTCTATTCATGTTCTGTTGTTATATCATTATGGGCCAGTTGCTTCAGAATACTGAAATAACTGGAATAAATTAAACTTTTCGTAACTTAATTATATATATTTTTTCATTTCAAATAAATGAACATCTAAATTTTATGTTTTATTCTTACCATACAGATTAGTGATAATATTTGTTTTGCTACACGCTAACGACACTGTAATTTTATTTTTATAACTTTACATTAAATATAAAAAATTCATAAATTTCAACTTTTTTTGCTACACATTATACATTATTAAGACGGGTGTTAAGATTAAATTAAAAATATGAGCTATAATAATATATATTTATTTATTTGCGGCCTTACGACTTTTACACAAATCAATTCTTAGTAAATTGCATTATTACATTAAATTGAACATAATTATTAAAATAAATGTTAATTTTTTTGTTACCAGCCATATGAATGAGATTATGCAATTCGATTAATGTATATGGGCAGTGTGGCAAACAATAGAATATTTAAAAACATAAGATTAATCAATGTAATAAGTACAACAAAAACAATGAAGGTAGAATAGAAAAAAATATATTGATAAGTAAATATCAAAAACCAACATTAAAAGAAAAGTTAGTCTATATGATAAAAGATTACACAAAAAGAAAGTTACAGATTATTAGCGAAACAAAATGTTATAATTTTATGATTTAAATGTTAGTATAAGTCAAAATATCCGCGGTTCTGAATTTCTTTACAAGCCTATGTAGCCTTTTTTTTTTTTTAATTTATTTATTTCATCAAAAAATTACAGAATATATATAATATATCATTAGTAAGTTGTATAATTATATGTCAGTTAGAAACAATGAAATTGTTGAAAGAATAATGTTACAATAATACGGCAGTTTCTAATAGTTTATTGTATCCCTCTGATTTTCTTGCCGGAATGCTGGGGATAGAACGTCTAGACGTTAGGAGAAATATTGCAATGGTGTTAGTGGCGCACAAGCTGCTAAATGGGCACATTTGCAATCCAGATATTCTGGAACGAATTTCTTTTTATGTCCCTGATAATTTCATCAGAGCTAGACAGCACAGATTATTTATTTTTCCAAGGGGCAGGACCAACCTACCAATGATCATGCCTTTGGGGAGAATAACTACTTTGTTAAATCACATTTCTTCTGTGATTGACATTTTCAATTTGAACCAAAGAGAATTTAAGACGGCAATAAGCATACTATTTAACAAATCTGGTTAATCAGATAGTATTGATGTACTTACCCATGCAAATAAATGTATGTACTTACTTCTTATAAACTGTTATTTGTGAAATGTAAATGGCTTATACTGTTTTTCACAATAAATCAATAAATAAATAAATAAATATAAGAAAAATATATATGAAAGTAAGAGTGTTATATAGAAATGGCATAATATACTATATTTTAGGTTGTGCATAACCTGCCTCACTAGGTGAACCTGTATTGAGACCAGTGGTTCTTAACCTGGGTTCGATCGAACCCCAGGGGTTCGGTGAGTCAGTCTCGGGGGTTCGGTGGAGGACGCGCCCCGCTTGTCCATCATTGGCTAACAAATACCTAACTAACAAATCACTATACCGTAATCCACGCGTTAAGTTTTAAAATTTGCTCCTCTGTTATTGTTGCTCTGTTTTTTTCTTCGAATATTATTCCGTTTTACTCATTAAATTATTCAAAAAATAAATTGCCTCTCTTAGAATATAAACCTCTTTAATGTTACGAAGTTGCTGGAATGCGATTTTTTTAACACATCTGCCCTGATGATGGACACTGCAATGCTGTCCGAAACGTTGGCTAAAGAAGGAGTTAGCGCAACACGGCATAACACCAAAAACAAATGACAAAAATAATTAATATGTTTCATGTTTTGATTTAACCATTAAAATTTAATGTTTTGATCTTTGTTTTTTTATTTTTTTTTTCATTTTGTACACCTATATATAAATATATACCACTTATTGAATTTGTAAAAATCTAATTATATTTTTCAAATTAGGAGGGGTTCGGTGAATCGCATATGTAACTGGTGTGGTTCGGTACCTCCAAAAAGGTCAAGAACCACTGCTTTAGACAGAGGAATGAATGTGATAATTTATTTTTGACGAATAAACAAAGAACAACTCTTGAAGTCTCATATTACGATTTGGTACTAAGAACTTATTACTTATGTTAAGTCAGGTGCATCCATTGAGTCATTTACTAATTTGTATAAAGTACCAAATCTATCATGGTTCTTCTGCAGGATAAGTCAGTTAAATCAAGTTATTTCGTTAAATTAACATAATTATTTTAAAATTGATAAACCTACAAAAATTGTGTTGTACTCTCTCAATTTTATTTGATGTGCCTTACATTATGGGGACCACTTAGTGGAATTATTGTATTATTAAATTACTTCTTATTAAGGTAATGAAATCTTAAAAGAATGGAGCGATGTACAATTGTTTACTGTTATTGGAATAAATCCCAAACATTTCATAGCCCCTTTTGTTAATTCATTGGCGTATGGCACTAATGTTAAATTTTCGTCAACAAAGATACCTAAAACATTGATACGAGATATCTTTCTAACCCTCCAGACCAATTTTTTCGCATTTGGAAACAACTGACATGGTTTCATAGAAAACGTCGTATCTCCCTTTCTACAGTGAGAAATATGATCTAAATAGTGTTAGAAAGAGAAAATACCACCATGCTTTATTGTTTAATCTATAGATTAATATAATAACATTAAAATTATCACTTTTATGGAACCAAAGGTTACGAACGCAATTCGAGAAAAAATTATATAATAAAATTTTTTATTCATTATTTTTATATGAAACGACAAAAAAGTGAGGTGATATTAACGTTTGTAATATATTTGACTAGAAAATGGCTGTGTTTTTGTATAGTTTTTCATTTTCAGTAATTTAATAATAATTAGCCTTTTTTTATGTTCGCATCAAAAATTTTAAGACATAAAATATAATTTTATTTATAATTATAAGATTTAAAGGCGTATTTTATCATCTTTCAAATGCGTTTTTTTTCGGATGAGTTCATAAATATTCCACTTATTTAGAATTTATTGCAAATCGGAAATACTTCGACCATCTGTGAAAATATGGCAAGGCCTGAGGAGCTAAGGGGAATATTGTTTATACCATAATGAGACATAATAATATTTATGTTTCCATAGAAATATATAATTCGACCCCAATCAATATTTAAAAAGATTTTATTATAATTAAACTACTCCTATAAGCGATCAAGATTAAATTGAAGAATATAACAATCATTGATGGAGGTAATCGATTTGTAAATCTTAGGGTCATCTGTTTACTCCTATAAATGTTGTTACAATATAATTTATAAATATTAAAATTAATACAGGTCCCAAGTAAGAACCATGTGAAACTTTGATTTTTTTCCTATAATAAGTAACTTTTGAACCAGTTTAACATACTAACAGAAATACCTAGTTCTTATAATTTTTTTTAATTAAAATGTTATCCAATATCTTATGAAAAGCCTTGCTAAAGTTTATGTTTAATGTATCAGTCTGGAAAAGTTTATTCAAGGTTTCAATTAGTTGATATTTACAAATCAATCTTCCTGAAATGAATCCGTGTTAAAATGGCTTTAAAACTGCGCTGTTGTGTTTTAATTAATTTTCAATAATAATAAACGATAATTCAAAAAATTTGAAATAATAATTTACAGTATTATATGGTGCTTAAAAACTTTTGAATTTTCAAATCAAGTTGGATATATGAGTTTATTTATTTATTGGTAAAGGTAAGAGACAAACAGCTTATACATAAAAAATAAATATAAATATATACATGTTAAATACAGTCAAGCCAAAAAAGTCTCCTATATTAAAATTAGTTGGAGATGGAGTTTTATTGCATAAAAAAAATATATATATATTTTAGGTGAGGAGGGGAGGAATAGGAATTTAGGATGAGGATAGGAGATGCTCTGGATACATTCCATACTATTGTATTAATTTTCGATCGTACGAGTTACTTCTAATCGATATTTGTGAAGTGTATTGCTAAAAATGTCTATGTTTTGAAATTTAGTATTATATTGGGCACATATACGTGGAATTGGTGAATTTTTTCTAAAGTTAGTTCTACATGTAGGTAAATGAAACAAATGGGATTGCCGTGTTGATCTTGTTGGAATATGAATATTTATTAAATTCATTAGCTCTGGTGAGTCGAGGCCATTGTTAAGAATTTTAAATAATAAGATTTGGTCAAAAATCAAACGTCGCGTATGAAGTGAGTTGAAGTTGTGGTAATTAATAGAATCGGCGTAATTTGAAAATGTAAGTTTTTTTTATAATTAATGTGTTTAAAAAATTTTTTTTGAATTCTTTCGATTCTTTCAATGTGAGCTTGGTAAAAAGGAGTCCAGATCGGTGTGCAGTGTTCTAGGTGGGGACGGATGAACGCTGTGTAAAGGGAATATAGAGTCTTAAGGTTGCGGAAAGGTTTCGTTAAACGTATTATAAATCCTAGCATTTTGTTGGCTTTGTTGATGATTGCATCAGTGTGTTGAATGAAGTTTAATTTCACATCCAGTATTACCCCAAGGTCTCTGATAAAATCTACTTCTTTGATTTGTGTCCCGTTTAATGTATAATCAAAGGAAATTTTATTTTTGTTACGTGTAAATGATAATTTATTGCACTTTGAGGTATTTACTACAAGTTTATTTGATTCACAGTAGTTAAAAAGACGATTGAGATCCTCTTTAAGTTTATTACAATCTTCGATTGATTTGATAACTAAGTAGATTTTTTTATCGTCTGCATATGCTAGGTAATTGGCGTGTAAAAAACATTTGTGAATATCATAAATATACACATTAAATAATAATGGCCCTAAATGAGAACCTTGAGGTACACCGGAGGGCACGGAAAAGAAACTGGACTTAGTTCCCGCAACTGATACACATTGAAGTCTGCTCTGAAGGTATGAAGTGAGCCACCGAAGTAAGTCACCATGGATGCCTATTTGACTTAATTTTTTAATTAAAATGAAATGGTTTACTTTATCGAAGGCCTTAGAGTAATCAGTGTAGATTACATCTACTTGGTTTCTATTGTCCATATTGCTCGTTAAATATTCCGTGAAATTTACCAAATTTGTTAGTACCGATCTTTTTTGTAAAAATCCGTGTTGTTGGTTTTGTATATTGCGAACAATTGTTGTATAAATTTGATCGTAGACAATTTTTTCAAAGAGTTTACTAAATACAGTTAAAATTGAGATTGGGCGGTAGTTTACAATGTTGCTTTTAGAACCTGTTTTATGAATAGGGATTATAGTTGCTTCTTTAAACTTTGTAGGAAATTTTCCTGCTTTTAGTGACATTCTAAATATATTAGTTAGGGGGTATGAAAGATTTTTTGCACATTTTGAAACAAAGAATGGCGATATACCATCACTGCCAACACCCTTACTAATGTCTAAATTCTTCAGGTATTTATTGATCAAAAAATTGTTTATTTGTACGTACCCAATCGGGTTATGATTATTCATATAGGTAAAACTATCGACTATACTGGGATCATTCGTGTCCTTATCATTAACATAGGTGGACTGAAAGTGTTTAGAGAATAGTTGACACACTTGTTGAGCACCGGTGCCTGACTCATCTTTAAGGTGCATGATTTGTGGGATGCCATTTGTTTTACTTTTGCTTTTAGCATAGTTCCAAAGTTGTTTATTATTTATAAGAATATTAGATTCAACTGAACTTATGTACTGAATAAAGCAATGCTTCTGTAAGTTTTTTTGTTGGGTACGTTTGATTGAAAACTCTATGTAGTCTACTGGATTATTATTGGATTTCCATTTTTTATGGAGTTTTTGTTTATCTTTAATGATTTTAATTAGAGAAGCTGAATACCAGTTTGGAAATTTTCTCTTTTTGATGATACGTTTAGGGACAAACCGGTTGATGGTACTGTTTAAAATGTTGTAGAAAGAATCGACTACTACGTCAATATCCAAATTTTCCTGAGTAAATGACCAGTCTGTCATTGACAGATGTTGGTTGATTAACTCGTAATTGGCTTTTGTAAACTGATAAATTTCTTTAGGTGGGACGTGAATAATAGGAAGTATATCGATTTTGAGCATAATTTTGAGTGATGGGTGGTGCGAGTCTTCGCTGACAAGAGGATCGCATGCACGAGATACTTGGCATTCCTCATTACAGATAACTAAATCCAGGATTCTGTTATTTGCATTTTTTATGTAATTATATTGTTTTAATTCAGAATAATGGATTGTGTCAGCAAGTGAGGAACTAATTGTGTTCAAGTTTTCAGGTGTCAAGTGTGAATCATTGTTATGTATATTCCATGTTACGGTGGGCATATTAAAATCTCCAATTACAAGTAAAATGTCATCGGGATGTTGATCTTTTACGTTAGCAAGTAAGCAAAGGAATGAATTGAGTGCAGTTTCATACCCTTGTCCCTGTGGGAGATAAACACAGGCTACATGGATAGTACGTTTGGAGGTATAGTTAGAAGGAGGAATAGTTACCCAGATACATTCAGCATTGCAGACCAATTCTTCGCGAGGATAAGCGTTAAGATTGTTATGTGTTATGATCATCACTCCACCACCTCGACGAGAATCTTCTTGGTTGTTTATGCTATTAATTGTAATGTTATTTGATCTATCCCGTCTGAAAACGCTGTAAAATTCTGTTGGTGCCAGTTCCGGATCTAAAATAGAATTAATTAGCCAAGTTTCAGAAATACCGAATATGTAACAATCGTCATTCAATAAAATATTATTGTGAAATATGTCTGTTTTAGTGCGTAGTCCTCTACAGTTTTGATACATAATAGTAATCATCGTGAATTATGTAAGTTTTTCTATAAGTGTAAATAATTTTGGTAAAGATAAGAGATAAAAAAAAAATAATCATAATAAATGCAGAGTTTTATGAAGGACGCGCATGATGTTATACTATACTGGTGAAATAGTGAAATATAAATGTGAGCAGCAAGTACGGAGAGCATGTTAGGAAAGAGGGGGGGATTGAGAGTGGAATGGGGGTATGGTGTAAGGTTGTGGATAAATAATACGTCGATTACTCGACGAATTATAGAATTACAAAACATATGATTATAAACAATATAAGAAGATAGCAATATATAAGGAAATAGAAAAAACTAATTAAAAAAAAAAACATATAAATTACTATATTCAACGGAAGGTTAAATAAAAATAAAAATGCAAGAAGTGCGCGATGATCTTAATAGTACGGTTGTAAATTTAAAGAAATATTTTTTAGCATAAACAAAATATTAATTTATAAGATATGTACGATATATAATCATGTATAAAATTACATCATAGATACCTAAGTGAATTGTTGGTATATGTGAGTCGTGAGTTACTTGTGAAATACACGTAAATATTATACATATACATACACATACACACATATGTATATATATTTTTTAATCATTGGTGAAATATAATAATATTTTTAATATACGCAATGTTCAATACGTCATATACCTACATACATTTTTCAAATCAATTACAAATAACAACGACATCTATGAAGTAATAGAAGGTGACAATATGATTAAAAAAAATTATAATGGTACAGGTATATAAAACTTCAAATCAAAAAAAAAGTTAGAGCAAATAAAGGCAAACTAAATTTATCAATAAAAGAGTTGAAAGATAGACTTACATTTATATAATAACATCATAATATGAAAAATAGAGTAAAATAGAGTAGAAAGATAGACTTACATTCATATAATAATATCACAATACGAATGTAAATCTTTATAATATCATATTGTAAACGAAATGTAGGTACCGAGACGCTAAGAAGTCTGTGTGTATAGTTCGCGGTGTAGTTCACTTATTTATAAAAGTAGATAAATTAATATAGGCTTTGTGTCTCTGTTGCGCAGAGTAAATAATAAACAGGTAAGAGATACGTACATACTACATATACATATATTTATGAACATATTTTTAAAAATTATTTTTTTTTTTTATGGATAGTGAAATATAATAATATTTCTGGTATGTGCAAAGTTCAATACGTCACATACCTATTTAAATTTTTCAAAGCAATTACAAATTAATAATATGAACAGCTTGATTATAGCTTGTAAGTATACGAATAAAATAAAGTAGAGACCGTATCAATAGTATAAGGATTATTGTTAGTAGGCATTCTTGAAATATAGACAATATCTATTTGTAGCATTGTAGATAGATATGTACATGAGAGATATACAATGTTAAAGTATTATTAACATGATGTACATGGAAAACATAAGATAAACATGAATAATAAACAGTAATAATAGTATCACTGCATTTTGAGCATAGGTACATGAGATATAGGTATACAATGAGATAAAGGCACACAATATCGTCGAAATTGTAAATAAAGGTCGTGAAGTACACACGCTGCCAGTAGCCTAATTGTAAGTAGGTATCAACAACTGTAAGATGCGCGGTATTGCGATAATTTGCCTGCACGAGTATTATAATACGGGCGTTTCTAAATGTGTATAATATTTTAGCAGGCTGAATTGAATAATAATAATTACTTAATTGTATGGCAAGCGGGTACTACATAGGTATTCATAAGATGTTTGTTATTATGGTTTGTGGGCAGATTAATAATAAAGTTATAATATGTAGGATAAGTTATAATGCGATAATGTAAGTTAAGTATATTATATATGTACTTGTTGATAATTCAAACTATTCACCATTCGAGCAAAATATGTATTTAATAACGTAGTTTTAGAGATAATTATTTATATTATCAAAAATAAATCACTTTTTATTATTATTTTTAGTAACCTACTTTTAAAAATACCGATAATGATGCCACAAGGTATTTATGCTAAGTTTGAAGAGATTATTATTTACGTTTATTGGTTCTGGAACGCAGACCGATCGGTCTGGAGTTATCATTAACAGAACCAGCAATGGAATCGGAATCGGGCACGGCGCCGGTGGACTTGTTAACTGGAGGAGCTGCTGGGTTAAAAGCCTTGGCCCTCGTCAAGAGGGCGGTCACGATATCCAGCTGCTTTTGGGAGTTGATGGCGCGCTTGCTGCCATCCGGAAGGAGAACGACGATGGTTCCATCACTGGTCCAGCATTTGAATGGTGTAAAGACCGAACGGACCTTGGAGAATAACTTCTGCCGTATGGGAGTGAGCGACTCTGTTAAGAGGAGAGCAGAGTTTTTCAGACCCTTTTTTCTTTCCCACACGGATCGACGATCGGACTGGCGCAGGAACTGAAGCAGGATGGGCCTGCTCTTATTGGGCAAGGCACGACCCAGTCTCTTGGCGCACTCGATGCCCTTGATGGCGTCGTCGGGGCATCCTAGACCGGTCAAAACATTGCTCATCAGGGAGCGGGTGTCTTCAGACGGTGATTCTTTAACACCGTGCAGGAGAAGAACATGGTTCCTGGAAGCTGCGTCAATTGCATCCACACGAAGCTCCAGTCTGGTCACATCCTCCTGAAGGGCGCACAAATCAGCAGTAATCTTAACCTTGAAGGCCGCAAAATCATCATGGATCTTCTGGAAGTCAGTTTGCGAGTTGCCGGGTTTATTTAATGCCGTGTTCAGTCTCTTTTCGAAATCGCTCATTGTAATAATAAATTTTTCGTTCAGCTGCTCGATTGACATTTTGATAATGTTGTTAGTGGGTAGATAATGAAGACACGGTCACTTCGGTGTATTATTTAAATATTAGCACTGATATTATTATTTCATGTGTTAGATTATTCTGAGACCACGCACAATTGCTGTACTACATACTAGATTAAAATTGAACTTGTATAATAAGAACCCGATTGATAGTACATTAATTAATATGTAGTATTGATATCACGTGTGACACGCACGGAGGTCGGTAGATTATTAAAAGAACGTAAATTATTATTACAAGCTTTACTAACTCTTGTAATACTGGACTACCGATGTTTTAGAGTAAACTATTTTAGAGAACGTAAATCGTAGGACTTTTTAGCAATTCTAATATATAAGTACATAATGAAATTGGCATTAATAACTCAATTTCATAAAAATGTGACTTTCTTTGAAAATACTGAAGATAACAAGATCATTTTCTTCAGGAAGTTCCTCATCAGATGAAAGAAATGGGAAATTTATGAAGGTACTATTTTAGGTATCGTTATATCATTTGTGCGTTCATTTCTGAAATGAATCGAAAATATTGTTATATAATGACAAGAACGGGATACACAAAAAGATCCATGAATTGTATTAATTCCAGTAAAACGTGGTTTTAGGAAATACATATTTATGTCATTAGATAATGTTTAAAACTACGTTAAATCTCCATATCCTTGTACCTTTATAAGACTCCTTAATGAAAACTTAAGTTAAATTGATGATCGCGTTCATCAATATTGAATGACGAATACGGCCAAAATTCACCAACACCGGTGCTTTTTTTTAATTTAGCATAAAATTCGAGCGAAGCAAATGTAAATGACTGAGCTGTAAGCGCCGAGTTGCTTGGAGCCGAGAGAAAAAGTATTTACGCCAATAAAAACTAACAAACAAATTCGTTTCCCAAATTCATATATCTGGCTTTTCCAGCTGCCATAAATTGTTCTGCATCCCCGGGGTTGATATTTCCCCTCAGGTTGTGATCAAATAATCATAACAAATTCTCCGCAAACAAAACCTCCTCTTGTAGCAAAGAATTGGATGTAAGAAATGAAATGAGATTTTCACAGCCATTTTGAGTCTTGTTTTTTTTTACATTCATTTTCTTATGGAAATCAATTTATTTGGCAAGCTTTACGTAAATATATATATATCGTTATTGAAATTAAACTTTTGAAATTCGACGGAATTTATCTTCAATCAAAATAAATATTCTAAGCGGGAAACAGGGATTAATGTTTCCTCGAATATTTTACGATTACGTTGCCTTAAATTCGGGAAATTATAATTGTATAAGAACTGAACGTGTAGCCACAATATTATTTGCGAATCAGTTTGTGGTTTTATTGTGGACTGTAATCAATATTTGACAAAACTATTGGAGTAACTGTGGTTAGCTTACCCTTAGTCTTTTCGATCGATATTATGGACTTAGGGGACACTGCGCGGTCATCAATTCAAAAGCTTCCTTAATAGTCTAGAATTAAAAACTGAAGGTACATGCTCACTAAAGCGGTTTTCTTAACAAACTGGTAATTTAAAAATAAATGGTCACTGAATTTAGTTACTTGATACTGTCAGACAGGGACAGGTAATTGGGTAACGGGTTGAGTGGGGGAATGCAGGAACATATGTTAGAGGGAGATGAAAATATTTGCATCAAAAGAACGTTTTCTGTGTATGTATATTTATATTTATATCGGTACATATATCTTATTTAGCACACAAGGGAACTATGGAATGTTTTTCTATTGAGAGCTTTTACTTTTAACCCTACCTATATTTATGTAATTAAATCATAAACAACGTACGCTGTTGTTTCCCAGAAAGCCTCACAAGAAATACGTACGCAGCTTTTAACCGGGAGCTTTATTATTAATTCCTTGCATCGCAATAATATTCTTTGACAAAGCATTAAACGTGACATAAATTGGGTAGCCGCCAATTAAATCTGGCATATTTATATGAAAATGGGTCGCGCAGGGTTAGCCGCGAAACATCCACCTGGCCTCGTGGAAAATCATTATTGCCGTTTAAAAACAATTTTATAGCAATTTCCTCTGTGACAGGTCCGGATTACGTACCAGAGCCACAAAACGCTCTGTCTCCACTCGCTGTTGAATAATGAAAACATTATTCTAGGCGGAAAGCTAAAAACTTTTGACACTTTGACAGTTCCAGAGCGCCAAATAAATTCGTGTTAAAATTATTCGCCGTTTACAAACAGTCGCTCAATACATTCGCCTCCTGGAATCCCGCTCCGTGTGCTCTCGTTGTGTTTATGTGTCGGTCCGACAGAAGCTTTTAAAACAGAAGCCTTGTTTCGACAACCTCCGTTGCAGAGCAGAACACTTTGTTTTCGAAACCATAGGTAGAGGGTTGGAAAGTCAACGTGAAAATTGTACAATTTTACATTCACATTTTATTACAGTTTATAAATTAAAATAAGTTGGTTGAAGAAAATCATAATACTAATTAATCTAAACGAAATATGAAAAGGAATAAGACACAGATAAATAATAAAAAAAGGTAACGGTCTCAACTGGGAATCGAACCCAGGATATTTGTCTTAACGGGACAACGCCTTTAACCCAAAAGTTATTCCCTTAAAAATTAAATATTTTATTATGGTTTATTTACATCTTTTCCAGTATGGTAAATACTTTTAGCATCACCCTGGTGATCCACCATCATTAAAATCAATTTTTTACATGAAATGACCATGAATAGCTATGTTTGGAAACCAGATTGAAAGACTTCATGTTTACTTCAGCAGTATGTTCAATACCTAATAATCCTAATACCTAATTCCCCGAGAATCGCCGGGGAGTTCAGCTAGTCTATTTTATTTAAAAAAAAAAAACCATTAAGACTTAATCTTAAATAATTGTGTAAGAAACATATGTTTATCCTCTAAAACCCAAAAAAATATTTTACTTCGGTGTTCTTCATTAAACGCCATGTTTAACGATACGTAAACACATTAGCAGCTGAAATAAATAAAAATTTCAGGCAATGTTAGTAATAACATGCAGTCATAAAGTTTACCCATCTTAGGGTAAAGGGAAGCCTTTTGTCTTTTTCGTTCTGCATGGGTTTAACGTAGTTTTTCCGTTTACTTGTGTGTATGTACAAACATTGTACGAAGTAGTAGTACATTGTACCGTACGTGCACTGCTGCAAATAAATCCCGACAATCTCTCGCGGTAAATAAACAGCAGGTAAGTAATGCCGTAAAAAGTGTCAGTGTAAGCTTACACTGCGATGGAAAAAGATGTTCTGCTTAGACTTCGTATTCTACAAACACCCTCGCACGAAAACGACTGGCAGAATATCTACAGGTTGTTCAAACAGTATATAACGAGTTCCAGAGAAACGGAAATTGAATGCTTCATGTAGAAATAAGCGGATAAGGCGCTGGATACAACCATAATAATATGTCCCTGGAAATTTGAAGTTCAGATATCCGGCAAAGAAAGGCTTTACAATCTCCCGCGTTCATTTTCCTCCTTCCGCTAAGTTGCAATTCAGACTCCTGGGCATAAGACTGAAGAATCGAGAAGACACGGTGCTTATTATTTATTCACAGTTCACGAATCAAAGGCGATCCACCCACATGAGTATGCTCAGACAGGAACGATTTATGAGATATATATGATTCGCCAGCAAGCAAAGGGAAGCATTTCAAAGAAATAATTTAACGAAACTTTACCTGGTCTCACTCGATGTTCCGCCTCCTGGCGATATTACCTGGCGCTATTGTAACGTTAATGTAAATACTCGTACATATTCAAACAATATTGATCATCTAAAAAAAGGAAATTATGTGGGCCCATTATAGACGGAAAATTGACTCGGCTCTTATTAATGCCATAAAGCATAACACAAAGCATAAGCATAAAGTATAACAAATTATTATAACCGGCAATCAGAAGGCTGCGGGATTCCGTTGGCGGCATTTATTTTTACTTGGGGGATACTTTCAATTTGTATGGGTATTTCAAGCGAATAATTATGAATAAATGAGAATATTTTCATAATATTTTTTTTTAATCTCGAGCATTCGGATTTTTTGTACAGAGTTTCCGGAGGTAAAGAGCGCTTACTTTGTGGGATGAATCTATATGATTTTAGAAGTAAATTTCGAAAAAAATTATTGATTTCTTTACTTATACCATCTTGTAAAATCACCTCCCAAAGTTAGCCCACTTTATCCCCGGACACCGTGTACTAAGCAATGAAAACCAAATATTTTATCAGTAAAGACAAGACAGATAGGAAACCTTTTAATTTAAATCTAAAGCAGCCGAAGTTGTATTTATAAAGTTCTAGAAACTTTTGCGTCGTAAATACTTCAATGGAATTGCGTTGCTCCTTCATTCGAACGCAATGCAAATCCTCTCAGCGCTCTCACGCCTTTTCGGTTTGGACATTTCAAACGCAATCAGCAAAAATGTTTAATCAATTTAGTTTGTAATTGATTTCAACGCCATCGCTGGACGCCCGGCATTGTCACGCAAACGGAAAACTAGAATGTGTAGGTTTGTATTACAATACTGGGCGAACTGCAATTTGTCACCGCCAAGCGCCACTGGGAAGTGGAAACAGTGCTGTTTTTGTAAAAAGAAAAAGTTTCGGAACTTCCGTAAGCTTTTTATATTTCTCGTCCGACAAATCGTTTCGACTTCTCTCCATTTTGCTAGTACAAACCGAATATCGTCCACCGACGTCTTAGTAACCTCGGCTTAACGTAGGTATTTTAAAGAATAAAGTTTCAGGAATGGTTTTACAAATTTGATGAACAAAAATAAAAGCTCTGGTGGAGTAAAACGATGATCTTCATTCTCCCTTATTTGATTTAATTAAGGTGACAACCAATATTTCTATAATAGTGATTTGTTTTGGGGGTATTATGCCGTGTTGCGCTACCTCCTTCTTTAGCCAACGTTTCGGACAGCATTGCAGTGTCCATCATCAAGGCATGATGTGTATGATTACACATCTGCCATGATGATGGACTCTGCAATTCTATCCGAAACGTTGGCAAAAGAAGGAGGAGCGCAACATGGCATAATACTCGTACCTCAAAAACAAATCGCTAAAATACTTTTAGCCGTGCAAATCTCAAACCAATATTTCTATATACCACATATGTAAGGCACAATTACTAAAAAATCACTGCAGAATGTCCCAATAATTCTACCATTGGAGGTTAGCTATCATCGGACATTCTTTACCTGGCAGGCTGAAAACAACTGATAGCCGTCAATCTTCCCCAAGATATCAATTGGAATTTCTTGCATTTGTCGTTTGTCACAATGGACCAAGATATTTGTCGTCTTCTTTAATATCAAGTACATTTTCACAATGTTTCACCATTAAACGAAATGATTAACTTAAAAACTAGTTAACGCTATTTACTAGTATTTGGGATATTTTGATGATGCTTTTTCCCGATGTCAAAGGCTTCATATATTCAAAACGAATTATGTCAAAAATAGATTCAAAGCAATCTGAAAACTGTTGCCTGCTGAAAAATAGGCGCTGGAATGCCATTCCGGCTTTTTCACCACAAATCAAGCACTGGAAAAGAATATCAATCAGAGTTAGCTTTATTATTTTTATTTCAAGTGTATGCTTTCTGCCCACATAATATGGTTAGTGGGAAATTGCCGTGCCACGGAAAGTCACTCCTGATTGATGTATTTGGTCACGGGTGTCCGGAATGCTATAACGCTCACGGAGGTCGCGTGCTTGAATCCTGGCATTCCGATATAAATACTGCAATTAGGTTAAGTGAAAAGAGAGCGGTGGAAAGATTTTGTAGAGCGCCAGATCTGATAACTTCAATGTTTATTTAATAAAAAAAGGATATCCCAGGGAGGTAAAGATATTCACTCCAAATGAGATCTTTTTATACTAGCATAAAAGGTAGGTCATTCGTAGCATCAAAACAAGTTAGCGCTAGTTGGGAGAAGCTAGAAAAGTGTCTGGGAAGGAGCTCTATACGAAGAGAATTTGAAATCAACCCCTCTTTTATAGAAAAGAGTGTAAAAGTGGGAAAGGGTATGAAACTTACACTGCACAATGTTTCGCAGAAATATTTATCACTAGTGAAAATGTTTATTTCTTGGAGGTTCATTTTTTATTCAACGATCACCTTCAAGATTATTTATAAATCATTCAAATATACATTCATGGTTTTTTACTATTTTGTAAATATTATACTGCATCTGCATGTAGGTACAATTAGATTTTTGTTTGGGAGTCTTCACTGTAGGTTGGCATAAATTAAATTGAATGAATATGACAAACATATAATTTTAAACAAACGTTTAATATTAAATTATCATATGGTTAACCCTATAACCCTTGAAAAGTCACGAGAGGCGATTCTGGTTTTACTCAAGGATAAGGAATTGTCCTTAATCTTATAATTAACAACTTTTCTGCTGTCATCCGAAAGAAGAATCGCAGTCAACGAAAAAGTCGGAAACCATGTAGAATCGATAACATAATAGTCATCATCATTTTTAAGGTTAATGACAATTTCTTACGTTTAAGTAGAACCGGAAACTTCCCCCAGGACGTTTCCGAAGAAGGAAATGACTCCACGTATCCTACTAACTCCCCCAGTTTATTTTTTCAAGAACGTTGTGTTCACCTTCACACTTGAAAAAGCCCTGTGTCGTCTTCTTGTGAATTGAGATGATGTGGCAAAAAGTCTGTACGTACAATGAGTTTGCGATTTTCACGTGAATTTTTCGAAAATGCTTTTTATTATCTGTGATCGCAATAGGCGAATCAAGAGTGGACTGTAAAAATTAATTGTGAGCTTTAAAGTTGACACAACCATGGTTGGAGATGGTGAACATGGAGTAAGAAGGAATTCGACTTACCCCTTTGATGTTCTTCAAAGATGTTGATGGTTGGTTTCACTCACAGGAGATATGATTTATTTAATGCACAAGCTTCCATAACATCCAGGTTGGATAGGAAACACACTGAGGGAACCGAATATGTTCACTGCACAGCCTTCTACCCCGAGTTGATATCAATAAAAGCACTGATCACAAAGATATGTTATTCAACCAGGCTCCATCAATAAACTGGTTTTACAGTTACGTTTATTGTTGTAAAATGTCACACAAACTTGGGTATAGTCGAATAATGACAGGTACTTGTAGGTAAAATACGATGGGAAAAATTGTAAGAACAATGTTAATGTAAGATTAATAGTTGCGTCAACATTATCAGTGAAACGTTTCTTCCATCGCATGGACAGGGCACTGGGAATCGCCAAATTTAATAGTTAACCAACAGAGGACACCTCCCGTGATTTATTTTATATAATTTATATATATAAACATTAGGATTGGACCATTGACCGACTGATTGGACATATTATGAGTAGACTTTTACTAAAAATGTTTTATAATTTCAGATTGTCAACTCCGGCGGCACAGCCGTACTCAACTGTTCGGTGAGCGGGTCCCCGCTAGGACCGATCCAGTGGCTGCACGACGGCGTACCTGTCGGCAACGGCGTGCATGACGGGCACGACGGAAGGGCGCGCGTGCACGGCGCGCTGTCCCTCGTGCTGAGCTCTGTGCGCAGGGCGGACGCGGGCATGTACCAATGCGTCGTGCGCAACGATATGGAGAGCGCGCAGGCCAGTGCAGAGATCAGACTAGGAGGTCAGTATAAAGGAGTACCGCTGTCAGATCCATTCAAAGCTCCCGTTTCTCCAAGTATGAAACAGACAAGATCTCTGTCTGAGGAATTGACGAGTATGTACATGTCATTCAGCGGTATGTATTATTTAAAATGTAATTGATCGTACCAGATCCCAACTATCCGGAACCAGTTGGACCATGGCATCCCGAAATCGGGGATATCTGCAAGGCTGAATGGAGTAGGGAAGGGAAATCGATGGGGTAGAGAAAGATTTATAAGTTATGGCAAACCGCTCATACATCCGTTGTAACCTTTCCCGCTCTCTCATAAAGAACGCATGTGAGGGAAATTGTTATTTCAATGGATTTATTAATGGACATAGTTTTTTGTGCACCTGCGTTTGAGGAATAGTTGAATACAATAAAAAATGTAACATTTTATATCAACACTTTGAAAAACAAATAATCACTTTTTCATTAACTTCAAGATTTTTAATGACTTTCAAGTATTCGGAAAAAATCTTTCATCGTCTCCTGTAATTAAGTAAGTTTTCACTTTGGTACTTGATGGGTTTTACCAAACCACAGTCTATATATATGTATGTGATATTCAAGTAGGTAATAACATAAATTTTAAAAAATAAATAGTTGTAAGCATCAATAATGAGAGAAATAATAAATAACCAATATAATTTATTTTTATTTAATATTTGTAAATTATTTAACATTACAAATGATAACAATATGCAGACTTATTTTTTTTCGTTATCATTCTACTACTCCATAAGTTGAGCACCAGGAGCTCGTGTTTATGGGAGGAGTATTTACTTTAGTTCTAATGATTTTTTAAACAATAATCAAAAACTTATGATACAAATACAAACATAATTAAAAAGTGTGTTTTTAAAGATAATTAAAATAATATATCTTTTTACAGATTAAGTAAGCGTAAGGAAATTAAGGGTACAATATATCAGGTACACAAATTAAAAAAAATAGTTTTTTTTAAAGACAATTAAAATAATATATCTTATTACAGATTAAGTAAGCGTAAGAAAATTAAGGGTACAATATATCAGGTACACAAATTAGAAAAAAAAATTTAAGGACAATTAAAAAATATTCATTTTTTTACAGATTGAATAAGTCTAAGAAAATTAGGGGTATAATATATCATTATCCAATTTTATGGACATCATCGATTTAGAACATTTTTGTCGCTGTTGATCCATCGGAGGCGACACATTGCGCTATTCGCATCGTGGATTAGCCTATTTCAGCATATCGTTCACCATACTACACAACACGCTCAAATAATAGAACAAGCCACGAAGATATTGCGCTCTTATAGAGTGGTGTGTCACAGGCTTAATCCAGTTTGAAAGACAACACAATTTATACAGCAAGTTTGCTACTACTGGCCGCCACACTGACCAAGCTCAGGCAAATCGTATTCGAAAGGTTATTGAAAAACAATTTCATACAGCAAGTTTGCTACTTATGGCCGCCACACTGACCAAGCTCAGGCAAATCGTATTCGAAAGGTGACTGCGAAACAATTTATATAGCAAGTCTGCTACCACTGGCTACCACACTGACCAAGCTCAGGCAAATCGTATTCGAAAGGTGATTGCAAAACAATTTAAACAGCAATTTTGCTACCACTGGCTACCACACTGACCAAGCTCAGGCAAATCGTATACAAACATTAAAAAATATGAAAAAAAAATTCAACAATTTATAGGATTTCAATGTTGATTTTCAAGTTCTGTGAAGTTTCTATTCATGTTCTGTTACTATATAATAATTAGCCAGTTGTTTAACAAAACTTGAATAGAACCTTCACGGAACATCAATCAACTGTGAAATTTGATGAATTATTCAAATACTCCGAAACAACTTGGCCTTGGACTTTTTATTTGATATTTATTTATTTTCCCAGTTTGAATGAGGAAACCAACAACACGTCTTCCCTCTGGAATTCCCATTGAATTTAATTTGGTAGTGATTCTGCTAGCAGCTGGCATCCTGCACCTACATTTACACCCCTCTTCTCGAACGTTGAAATGAAAATAAGAGAGGGTTCGATACCAAGAACTTATCGGATAGTAGAACTTCTAACTGATTCACGCGATCCCTCCTCAAGAAAATAATTTCGACCACGCCCGTGTGATAACTGTTTGCGATCTAGTTATAAGCATAAATCTGGCTAATAAGGCGTGTTAGTAAAGTTTTTAAAACGCGCGTATCTGGAATTATATTTATTTACTTATCAAGTGGTTAAAAACTACCCACTATTTCTTTTAATGATATATGGTTCTATAGCACGCTGTTTCTCACTTGCACGCACTTAATTAAACCTCTTTTGACTGTAAGAAATACCCTGTGAAATGAACAGAACACAATTAGTTACGTTATTTAAATGTGCAAATACGAAATATGTTTATGTATGAAATTAATAGCGTGTAGGAAAGTTGAGAAATCCTCGTACCCATGAAATGACAAATTAATTCCATTGTAGCGTGGTTCTGTATTAAATCCACCCGATATAAACATACATGATTGTACTTTGTAAATTAGTAACTTTTTGATTAATTAAATGTATTGTGTTTCATCATTGTATTTTAATTACAATAATCACATTTAATGAACCACTGATGTTTATTGATATACATGTTGCTTTCTGATTTCGTTAATAAGCCTCTTCAGGTCGGTGTAGTCCTGTTAGTAGCCCAGTTAAAATGTGCGCCGGGTTCGCAGTTCCCATTATTAATAAAGTTTATTGAGTACGAAAATTGCTATGCTAAAATTACGATAGGGGGCAGTATTAATAGTGTTTACAAATATTTTTAAATATAGGCATTTGTGGCAAATAAAGGGACAACATACGATTCAAATTTTACCACTATTTTTTTGGTTTTGTTGGAAAGGCTCGTTTAGCTTTATGCCATTCACTTATTATTTCGAGTATAAAGAGTGTCAAGAAGCATACTTGACTTACTTTAACCGGTGATTCCTTGCATTATTTCGAGTATAAAGGGTGTTAAGAAGCATACTTGACTTACTTTAAACAGTGATTCCTTGCATTATTCCGAGTATAAAGGGTGTTAATAAGCATACTTGACTTAATTTAACCAGTGATTCCTTGCATTATTTCGAGTATAAAGGGTGTTAAGGGATGTACTTGACTTACTTTAACCAGTGATTCCTTACATTATTTCGAGAAAAAATGAAAATGAAGTGTTGGTTTACGTTTTTTTTCTTATCCAAGTAACCACTCAACCTCTCACATCGATGCTAGCTGTACAATGCCTACTGGTTTTCTATTTTTTTGTTGAAAAAAAAAATTTATCCAATTTATTTACACTTTTACTCCAAATAATGACAGGATTTACTGTTTAAAGTAAGTCAAGTACGTCCCTTAACACCATGTAAATTGTATGCATTTAAAGGAAGGTCCAAAACTTCCCCCTCTCTTTTTTAAAGTCATAACTTTGTGTTAAAACGATGGCTTTAATGTATTGTTTTGTTACCAGACACATCTCCCGAACTGCAGTACACCTTCATAGAGCAAGCCCTGCGAGGGGGCCCCGCTGTTTCCCTCCGCTGTACGGCGGCCGGCGCTCCGCCCCCGAGGTTCCAGTGGATGCTGGATGGACAACCCCTCACTGCCATGTCCAGGGGGCTCAGGTAAAACCTACAATTATAATATGATGCACAAATTAAACGGATTACAATTTTCGCTGGAGATTTTGTTTCTGTTTGTGAGCGAAAAAAACTGGTGATATTTCAATTTCGCAAAATTGGCAATTGTTGGTGTAACTGGCTTTGCACACTATTTTTTAATTAAATTCTAATTACTAGTTCCGGCGGTAAACATTTTTATATTCTGAAATTTTTTTTTGTGTAATCTCGACCGAATTTTTCTTTTTTTTAAGTTTTGAGGGTATTTTTTTCAATATTAGCAATATCTTATATTTTTGGTATACGGTGTAAAATTTGTCGTTGTATGTGAACACGCCCTTTGTAACCTAGTATTCTTTCAAATGAAAGTAGCAATAACTTCTAAATAATTGAAAAAACAAACATAAAAAATTTCAAATAACTCTTTAAATTGTTATCAAATATGTTCTACCACTGCTTGTTCTAATTCAGTTCTGAAAGGGATATATAGTCCCTGCCATTGTCACAGTGTCAAAAACATGCAAAAATTTATGCAGGAAAAACAAGTACTTGGGATAACATGTCCAGGAAACAGTCCGGATATGAATTCATTAGAAATATTCAATTCGTACAGAAGGAAATGAATAAAAAATAAGGTTATGTACCGCAAGGTAGAATCTGATGGAAGCCCATCGATGTAAAAATAAATAACATTACATTATCGGATACAAACACAAAGCATTAGATTAGAGTATCGTAGGCAGAAATTGGGTTAAATTTCTCCATAAAGTATGGTCATGTTAAGCCTTAGAATTATGTCGGTGTAAAATTAAGCAACAAAACTAAATAAATATGAAAGTCGGAGTCTGATATTCTGAACATGTCCACAACCAATTAATCACAATTTACGACAGAGGAAGACGAACATTCGCAATCAAATTCCAGACAGTGATAACCATGGTGAGAATATCATATACCTTCATTAATTTCCCTGAAAACGTATAATAATCTATAAGAATGAAAGAAGTCACTTGATGTCGACATCAATTCTGTAAACGGAAGACTTTTTTGATTTTTTTTAAATTAACCTCGCATAGGAGTCCCAGAGTCATCTTTGGGAATACTGTGTGGAGGGTCTTTTTTAAGGAAAGGAAGGAGAGGAAGTTCTGGGAAGGTAAAAGGTATGTGGGTTGGGTAAGAATCTAGGGATCAATGTGTCCAGGAGTAACAGACACATGAATATATCCCTCTTACTGCGGCGCATGGGTAGAGATATCAGTTCAAAGGGTCTCACCAAACCAGCTTTTTCAATAAATGGTTCCCGGGAGGCGGTACTCAAGCCTGCCTAGCAAAAAAACAGAATACATATGTTCAATTTGGTAACCTGATGTAACAGAACAGTGACAAAACAGAACATGATAAAAATAGGTTAATTTTTGTGTTTCAGAAGAGTTTTATTTTGTAAAATAGTTATTTACCTTTTTTTTTAATGCACCTACGTTAGGGTGTCCCAAAAAAATTTAAGTTGTTATTTTAGAACGCATACCCTCTAATTCTGTTTTAATAATGACAAAAAACTCATTAAAAAAATTTCGTTTACTTTGGACAACTGCAACCCGTGCCGACTTGCATCGAAATATGTCAGTACTTGTACATTAAGACGCCAGCGAGCAAACGTGTTGATGAGCTTGTAGTAACTTGCTATTTTGTTAGTAAACGAAAATCACTCGTTCAGGCAAGATGTTGTTAGATTTACGCACTTCTAAAAAGAGTATATTTTTTAATAGGGGTCGTAAAACACCAAATATCTGGTTCTAAACTGCCATCTAATGGACAAGTTCTTGAAGTTTTGTTCTACAATATCCGGAAAGTGAATTTAACTGTCAATATATAACAAATATAGCCATAGTTGGTTTTTTAAAGCTGTGTTTGAAGTAAAAATCAGTCAAGTGACTACAAGCCCTGACATACCATTCTTCAAAAAGTTTCGAGATAACTGTAAAAATGTTGATCCCGATAAAATTCAGTGCTACAGAGAAAATCTCACATTGCACCTAACCGCTTCCGAAATCAATGATTTGCTTGACTTTTACCATACTGCACTGACAACAAAAATACTTTTAGATGACTATTGAGAGTTTTTAGAGCTCTGTGTGATAGTTTTAGGAGGAGATACAGCGAGAAAATTTAAGATTCGGCCTCCAGGTGCTTGATGGATGGCAAAGGCGGAATTGTGCTTTTTGAAATCGATGAAGGCTTAAGAAAAAATTGATGAAAACATCTCAATGGCAGCTTTATTTCTGTTCAGTAAGCAGTTATGGTATTTGACCGATGAAGGATCTATTTTATCGCTGTTTGACGACGCTGTGGATCAAAAAACTAAAATAAAAATGCTCGAAATATCAAAAAAATAATTTATCAACCCATGACAAAGGTTACATCCCATCGAAGGAAGATCTTGATGGTAAATTGTAAGTTTATTAAGTAGTTTAAATTATGTTTTGTATTGAGGTTTTTGTTCATATCATAATTTAGTGACTTTTGTTTCAGAGAAAAATATTTACGACTTCATTTCAGTTAAGAGCTAGTATTTGTTTGATCGTCTGAACACAGATGCCAGTTTTCTTAACGAATTCCCTACGATTTGGTCAAATAATGCTTCGTATCAAGAAGTCAGAAAGAAGGTGTCACCGCTGAAGGTAGTGAATGATACAGCTGAAAGAACTGTTAAGTTAATGCAAGTAATTATGGCTTAATCTCACAGTCAAAGAGGAACAAAAATAATTTTTGTTACGATGCGTTCAGGAACACCGGAAAATTTATCCTGACTGTTAAAAACAAACTATGAAGAAAAAATTTAATCAATAAACCATTTTTAAATATAAAATACTACACAATTGAACATTTGTGCATTTTTAAATTTTATTTATCCGACAAAAATGAAAGATGAAAATCCTTCCACATTAACTCTGTACCACATGTTTGGCATCAAGTCGGCACGGGTTGCAGGTGTTTAATCAAAATAATATTTATTATATGAGTTATTGGGATCAAATGGAATAAAATAAGAGGGAATGCATATTTAAATTCATGAAAAAAAAATTCTTCCTTATGTCCTGGGACACCCTAACCTACGTATTATTTTTTTTCTTCATTTTCTTCAATATTCTGTTTGCCATTTAATCTTCTTCACTGGTCAGTTTTGCCATAAAATATTGTGCAATGTCCTCTGTTGCCACATAATCTTCACCAATATGTACTACACATCCATAACAACTCTATTTGACTTTATAAAGTATCACATCTTCTTTCTGGTATCAGATCGGCCAATACGTCGGATAAAACAAAACAGAACACAGTCAGTTTAGATTAGGTTAGGTTAGGTTAGTTTGTTTTGTTTTTTTTCTTCATTTTTCTTATCTATTTTGTTTCATGGAACCTTAATATCTACTACTGTTAACTCACAAAAAATTCTAAAGTCGCCTCTAAAATCATAAATAATCGAATTCTTTTGGTCTGTACTTCATAACTTAAAACACAAATAAAAAATAAGCGTATACCCATATTGGATATTTACTATACCATTTGATATCAAAAATATATATTGTTCATTTATCTTAAGTACTTTGGCTTCAAATCCAAAATGAAGTTTTGTATGAAAAAGGGCGGTCAGCCGTTCCTCTTAACTTTACAATGTATCTTATAAGCAACAATGCAATCTTGTTTCAGGTATCAGATCGGCCAATACGTCGGTAAGAACAACGAAGTGCACAGCCATCTGAACATCTCGAGCGTCCGCTCCGAGGACGGCGGCCTGTATTCATGCCGGGCCACAAACTCCCTAGGCGAGGTCTCTCACACGGCCCGGCTCAACATATACGGTGAATATTTAACTTCCTCCTTACTGCTGAACTCCTGGTATCGGGCTAATGGAAAATGTAAATAGAAAGGTTATGGAACTGCGGATTACGAGGGCGAGTGTTTTCTAGCTTTGAGTGGTCATGGGTCTAGAAAATAAAGTCGATGGATTTCATTTTTAATGCCTTGCACCACGTCCTGTAAAGTTTAGAATCGGGCCGCAAACAGTAACACTACTTATGTTTAAATTTCCGCTTAACACCAGGCGTCGGTTTTGATTTATGCTAGAAAAAAACATCAACACTGAGTGTGTTTTATTTTATTTTGCGAAGTTCAGGCACAAATATTTAAATGTTTTACGATAATTTTTTAAAGAACTTAATTTGTCACATCGTACAGTAAAACCTAACCGAAAGGGATTTCAAAAGTAGGAGATTTTGAACAGTTTGTTATGGACCTGATACTTTATTTTTTCCTGGCTTGATAATCAAAATGTATTCTACTTGCAGTATTTAACCAAAGGTTCTAAAATATTTCTAAGCGATTAAAGTTTCAAACCAAAAACACAAGATTTTGCATTATTTCCTAGTGTGAATTGGCGTAGCGTAATTTTAAAAAGGAGCGAACCTTCTATTTTTACCAAATACACATTACAAATGTTAGTAAAATGTATTATTTTTAGTACCTACTAGTCGTTATCCGGCCGCATAGGTACAATTGTAACTTCTGCTTTTTATTTATTTTTTTTTGCTTTTTATTGCGTTTGATTCGTACAACTCCATTAATTATGCTTTTCTTTTAATTTAAAATACTTAATCGAAATTTAAAAATATATATTATTTTAAGTTCTAAGATTTTTTTAAAGAAAAATCACACTGCTTGACAGCGAAGAGCCTAAACTTTTACATAAATAAAGAAACAGTTATATTTAATAAATCTGCTGAAACAATTAGAGAAAAATGCCCAAATTATCAAAATTTACCCGCAATAAATAATCAAAGAAAAAATATCTATTCTTTGCTCCTTAGCAACCTTCAATTAAACGCTGATAAAATTGTCACAATAATAAAATAAAATCTAAAATATTTGAAGAACTCAATAATAAATGCTGGCTAAATTTAATACCAAAAAAAAAATTACCTAACCACTTCCCGATATACGAGGGTCCATTTGTTTTTACACCAATGAGCATAATATAATATTTGGGAAGGTACAATAATAATTTTTTCATGTTAGCATTGTAAAAATGAAGATTGACGAAGCGTTCTTTAAAGTGATCTGCACCCTTTACGTATGTATTACGTCAGACAAATAAAATCAATTTGCTTACAGGTTTAAAAAAGAAAATTGTTTTATAATAGATTTTAATTTTTATGCTGTATGCCCGCAATTAGACGATCTTAAACAGGGCCGGCACCTGTATTTTTTCATTGTTATTTTATTATTAATTTATTGTTTTTCCCCACAAAAAACCCTGGAAATCTTAAAACCTCCCCACGATTTAGGAAATTCTCCACGAATTGGTAAACCTGATTGGAATGATGTAGGCCATAGATATATTACTCACATAGATAGGTTGTTATGAAACTGCAGATTCAGTCGTACAAATTAAACGTTGGGTTTTAATTGGAAAGTGATTTATGCGTTTTTAAATGACGATTTATATATTTTAGGTATAATAATAAAACTTATGTATTCAAAATCAACGTTTATTGAACTACGTGAATATAAATATTTTTTTAGTCATAATGTTTTTCACTGCAGTTCCAATAGTGCGCTTGCACTGGGACGGCCCTTTACAAAATAATTAATAAATACATAAAAAAAATAACTTTGGTACTTTGGTATATTAAGGCGATGCACCGAAGTAATGCAAAATCATGTGTTTTTAGTTTGAAAAATCTTATCGCTTTGAAATATTTAAGATGCTTTAATTCAATAGTGCTAGTAGAACATATTTTCTTGACTTTTCAGAGTCCAGAAGTAAATAAAATATCAGGCTTACAAAAAACTGTTTTAAATATTAAAATCTCGTACCTACGAACCCCTTCTTCGGTTATATTTTTATTGTATAGTGTGGAAAATTAAATTCTTTAGAAAATGGTCGTCAAACATGTAAATATCTGTGCCTGAAAATCGCAAAATAAAACATAACACACTTTTGGCAATGTTTTTTCCTCGTATGAATCAAAACAAGCTGCTGGTGTGTTAAGTGGGAATTTATACCTTATCGCCATCTTCATAAGGAGTGTTATTATTGGCGGCCCAATTATTGTGTTACAAATGTTACACGACCTGGTGCATCGCCTTTATCCTACGCGTACCAGGGTCAGCATAAAATAGTTAAAATATGTTTGCAGTAGTCATAAGTCATGTACCTATCTATGTAGGTATGCCCTCAGGTCCAAAATGAGTGCTTATGCAACAGGCTTTGCTGGGTACCAAAAGCTAATAAACGTGATGTCCGTTAAATTTTAATGCGTTTTTATTTTTATTTTAGGACCACCATACGTGCGATCGATTGGGCCAATTCGAGCAGTTTCTGGGCGAGAAATTATCCTTTACTGTCCCTATTCGGGATATCCGATAAGGTACGATACTTCCATATTATTATACATACATAGCATACCTGCATACATAGGTTTTGATTTAAGTTTTTTTTTTAATTTATTTTGTATCAAATTTAATAATATAATTATTAAGTTCTGCAAGTATTTTTTGGTTTTTGTTATTGTTACAGCTGCTGTTTCGGCTTTCAAGGCCATTTTCAAACTGTGGTTTTAGCCACGTTTGGACGACTTAATATGATTCTATTTTGATTTACGTAGTTGAAAGTCTATTGACTTTTCTACCTTAACATTTTTCTAAATAACAAAAAAAAACTCAAGGTTGATAAAATTAAGGTAAAGATCATCCCCTTCTCTCGAAAGATTTGTATAAAGCAGCAAAGACTCTCGAAAGTTGTAGGTTCTATGGCGTCGTGAAATTAGCACACATTTTTCTGTCTAGAATTTAAAAAACAGTACTGAAACTCATATGAAATCGAATACCTGGTATCTATTATTTTTTTTTTATTATATTCATTTTCTTAAATAATTTTTTTTTTTAAATAATTATAAAATATTTCAGTTCAGTAAAATGGGAGCGTGTGGGTGGCGTCCCAATAACATCTTCAGTGAGCGGGCCCCTCGGGGCCGAGGGCTCCCTCAGGATAACCAGAGTGGACGCGTCTCATGCGGGGGAGTATACTTGCACAGTGAGCGCAGCCGAAGGACAGCAAGCGCGGAGAGATATACAACTCATCGTTAACAGTAAGTAAAAGTTCCAGAGTAGCAGTCCCGAGTTCCGTATAATGGGAGCATGTGGGTGGCCTCCCAGTAACATCTTCAGCGAGCGGTTTCGTCGGGGAAGATGGCTCCCTCAGGATAACCCGAGTGAATGCATCTCATGTGGAGAAGTATACTTGCACGGTGAGCGTGGCCGATTGACAGCAAGCTTGGAGTTATACAACTCGTCGCTTACAGTCAAAACGGCAGGTGTGGGCGAACGTGTTTTAGTGTCCAGAATATTAAACGGAGACTGAAAAGATTGGATATTTAACATATTTTTTTAAAGTTCAAAGGATCCCGGAACCTTAAGATAATTTTTGATTTTAACCTTATTTAACTTAACCTAACCTAATCCATAATAATCTAACCATAACTATAATAACCTTAGCTTTTTAAATCTATTTATTTATTTATGAAACATGCCTAAATACCTTTATTTTATTTTTCGAGTTCGGCCAAAATAATACCTACCTACCTAGTATTTGCATAAAGTAAATGGTAAAAATTCTAGCCACATGGTATCAGGAATACCAACATAAGAAATTGTCATCAACAGATATTATTCTGGCTGTCATTCCATATAACGAAAGCGAATTTTCATTTTACGCAATTAAAAATTAAAATGCTAAAATTTAAAATCCCGTTAATTGTCAGTTTTCTCAAAGAGTATTTAAGGTAAATCAAAAGGTTTTATTTTAAAATATTTCGTATTAGCTGTGGCCAGCGATCCCAAAGATTTACCGAAATAACTATTTATGTGGTAGGAGATGGTAAAAGATGCATTACAGTTCCATTTTTCGCAATCAGAGTTTGAAGGTCGGGAAATAAGCACAAATTATAAAAATAACCCAAACTAAACCCTAAAATTTGTACATGTTTACTTAAACCCCCGACTTAAATAGTTGTCTCCTTTCGATATTTGAGTTGAATTCAAGTGTTGTTTTTTGAAAGATCCTTAGCATGCAGCGGAATTCGACAAGTTTACCAAAATTCTTTATTTATTTACTAACGGACCAAGTCCAATTACAACACAATAGGTACATATTACACAAAGTCAATACAAAGAGAAATGTTACAATACAGGATATTTCAAAAATTACAGCTATGAAAAAAATAGGGCACAAAACAATAAAGATAATGTCAAGTCAAGACAGGAACAAGGTTTTGATGGAGTTCACGACTTCTGTCGCATTAATACAAAATATTACTTGCGTAATTACTGACAAAAATCATACAGCAAAAAAATCAAGGTCCTGACTTGAGTTGACGAGTCTTGCCATTCTGGACAGTGGTAAATAGTATCTATAATTTGTCGAGTGTTGATTGAGGAAAAGCAAATCATTATTTCTGAGTCTACGCGAAGGGATATTGAAAGGGATGAGTTGCAACAAATAGAGTCAATCATAAGTTTGAGTAATCGCCTCTTTCTAACCCTAACCTAGCTATTCCCCTTAAGAAGCGATGCTGTACGGATTCGATGTGATTAATGTAAACATCATAGAATGGAGACCAAATAACGTAGGCATATCCTAGATTAGGGCGAACCAACGAACAGTACAGAGGTTTTAGGGTAATTATATTATGTATTGAAGTCAGAGGTAATACTATTGATGAAGCCAAGTAGCTTAAGAGATTTAACCATGTTATTAATGTGTTCACGAAAAGACAGCTTGTAATCTAAAGTGACACCAATATCCTTAATAGACTGCACAGTAGAAAAGCAAAGATCATTTAGTTTGCAATAAAAAATAATTGGTTTCTTTGCTCAATTAAATGACATAATTTTGCATTTGTCAACATTTAGTTCCAAGTAGTTGGTTTTAAACGAATCATTAAATGAGTTAATGTCTAATTGAAAAAGAAAACAATCTTGTTAGGAATTAATTATTTTGAGGATCTTATCATCGCTGCGAAAAGCCAAAAACGCATGAGAGAATAAAAATTATGATGATATTTCGATAAAACGACATAGAATAAGATTTTTTTCATATATATATGGTTGCTAAATAGAGGTCCAGAAATAGATGCCATGACCACAAGCATGCTCTTTTACTAGCCTACTTGTCTGCAGCTTAATACGAATATTTTTTTGAAATAATAATTTAATTCAACATAATTACTACAAAAGCCAACTATTTACATCCCGGGGAATGGAAAATACTGCATTAAAGTTCCATTCTTGTCAATCACAGTTTCAAAATTTCATTTGACGGTTTGGCCAAGTTTTTGTGTTTTGTTTGTTCGACGTAATCGTATTGAGTGCTCCAACAAGAGTTCTAAAAGTTTACCCATTAATCTACCCAACCCAAATATACCTACCCAATTTTCGTCAAAAGTATATATTATTACATAAGTAATTACATAAGTATTACATAGTAAATATACATTTATTCTTGCTGCTATAAAACTAACAAACAACAATTTCATTTTCCAGATCCTCCAGAGATTGAGCCATTCTCCTTCCCGGGAAGTCTGCAGGAAGGACGAAGAGCTCAAGTTAGCTGCAGTGTCACCTCTGGAGATATGCCAGTCTACTTCTCTTGGTATAAGGATAACGCTCCTATCCCTGCCACCCTTCAGGTTAAACCAACTATTATTTAGTACATTAAACATTTTATATTATGCAGATAAGATTTCAATGCAGCTGTGGAGGTAAGATAAGTGGTTGTAACAAGTGGTAACTAGTAAGTGGTTGATACTTACCTAAACGGAAATGTGTACTTAGAAATGACGTTATTTCTTTACTCATACAATATTACTCATACAATATTCTGAAACTTGTGGGATAGTTGGGCAGCTGAAGTACTTGTAAAGGCTTAGGGCTGAAGACATTTGATAGGTTCATTATGCAACTTCTTTTTAACAATTATTGCATGACTGCAATACAAAAAGGCTGAGAACTTTCCTATTATTCTCCCCCAAGAGCTGTCTTTGGAATGTACATTTCAAGGTTCCATGATTCTCATTAAAATTACAATTCAACACAGATTTAAAAACTGACGTAAGGTCATTAAAAGCGATGACAAAAAACAAATATATAAACTTAGTTTTTGTTTCATCACTGTCATTTTGATGAGTTATCTGATTACCAACTTTCAAAACAACTAAAGGCATTTTGACCCTGAGCACCTCAATTTATAAATCTAAATTTAATTTCTTTCACTGGGAAAATATTAAATATCAGGAAAAATATTTTTTTTGTAGTTTGGAAGTTTATTGAATTTAAACTGTTTTTGGGGATTTTATCATATACATCCAAATTAATAGACGAGCTAATCAGGGAAAGGAGAACAAACCAAGTTATGCGGAGGCGAACTGTGACCGTCTCATTTTTGGTCATTTGTCAATAAATGAATCTGACAGTATATAAGTATGACTCACATTGTAATATCACCATTCGGTCCTCAAAAATCAAATCTAATAATGAATTACCAGTCATTTTTACAATGGCGCTCAAATTGTTGACTGCTTAAAAAACTTAACTACACATCCCAAATCGGATAAACAAAAGTTTGGGCTTGTTTCCAAATTTGAATACACTTTTACAAATGTGTTATATTTTCGCCATCTCAATTATAGCGTCGCTACGCCAGGCGATCCTGCAAACCTTTGCCTTACTTTAGCGAACTTTACTTTTCTGCGCATGGTCTGATTATTTCAATTTGCTCTCTTCGGTGATCAATGTACGACTGATGTCATAGTTTATTCAGAGCAAACCCTCCTGGTGCGAAAAATATGGTCACGTGCTTTGCCTCCAGCAAATATCAATATATCAAATAACAGAATCGTCTAAATGATACCCAGATTTCAAGTTAGGGCTTAAGTTAACTATTAATTTGAATGTCTATAGATTTTATATATTCTTCGTAAAAGCAGCAAAAAGGATGAGGTAAATTTATGTCACTCTGGCCATCACTAAATCTGACCTCAGTGTTTTGTTATATTATTATTTCTTATAATTTATTTTAGATACATCACAATCTATTCTGACAAGAATTTTTATTACAACCACTTAACTCCTTACAAGAGATAGCAAAGAAAAAGCTAACCATAAAACATATTTGCTCATCTCTACACCACACACAAACACTTTATTTATTTCTTGTTTTAAAATTATGTATATCGGAAGAAATTTTTTGTAATTGTACGTTTAACAAAACAATTGCAGGTGGAAGAGCGAGGTGCAGAATTTTTCAGTAATCTTGTCTTTAAAGATGTTTCGTCTCGGCATAGTGGACAATACACTTGTGTAGCTAGCAACAGCGCGGCCAAAGTAAACTATACAGCAGAACTGATTGTCAAAGGTACACTCGCACCGATTGTAGTGCACCCTGTCATCACAGACCGGCAAAATAAACTCCCACTTTCTTATGCTACCCTGATATTTTTTGTGACCGAAATATATCAATATAATGACCGAGCGGTTAGTAGACCAGTGGTCCAAAATGTGGCCTGTGAGCCTCTAATTTTTTTGACTAAATAAAGCGTTATCTCTGCACAATATTATAATTTACACGCAATATGGAATTCTACATGGATTCTACAATTCTACAGTCTACATGGAACCCCCTTAATTTAACTGTAAATTTTGAAAAAAACATATTTGGTAATTGGTATATTATTTCAAATTCAAAATATATTATTTATTAATATTTACATACCGTTGATGTATTATATTTAGATGAGACATGAAGCGAAAAAATATGTTCTACTTTTTTACCTCCAACGCTCTAAACACTATTACTAAAACTTCCGAATCCGGTCCACGCGAAGTGCTTATTGTGTTCTAATAGTGGAACACTTTTTGACGAGGCTCTATGCATACCAAAAGTAATAATTATTCATTTTTACCATTATGTAAGCTACGATGGTTTGCTAACACTATCAACATAAGCATTGGGAGTTTATTTCGCCTCTGATTGGGTTACGATACCGGCACCAGTGCACAGTGCACCAGCAAACGTATTGTCCTGCAAGTCTTCGGCACCAAGCAGCCCGCTAGCACCCCCTCATCTTGTGTGTTCATCTACTTTTCTTTTAGCTTCCCATCCTCGGTGTTGTTTGTTTGCAGGACTGTGGCACCAAGTACCTTTAACGTGGCACCAGAGCACTAGCATAGCACCTTTCATCCACACCTCTATTTACTATCACTTACATCCAGCCAGCACTGTGCACAAAATGTTTTAATTTCTGTTTTCTGTTTTTTAAGCTATGCTTACCATGGATTTATATATGGCTTGATGGGTGAATATATACTCTCGTCTAATTTGATTCTTTGTATAATGACAGATGATATCTTCGGCTTGTGTAATGTGCTGACAAACAGCATCTTTGTGTGTGGTGTCACAAGGACCAGATAATAAAATGGAACAGTGGAATCTCACTATTATGGAACTATAAATGATACCTGATAGTACTGCTCTACTAAAAGTGCCAGAGTACTGGAATTTATGTAAAATTTGAAATAAACTAGGTGAACACCAGTTAAAATTTATGGGTATCAGTAGCAAAACATGATTTTTTTAAATTGCTGACCAAAATTATCTTTTTTGGTGATTTATTTTCACATGCAATCCTTGTTTAAAATTTTTAAATTTCTGACTCAGATAGTGCCAGATGGCGGTGATATGTATCTCTGAAATACCAGTTTAGTCAGGTTCTACTGTATATATTTTTCTTATGTAAAATTAACCCCCGAAAACCAGAATGGAAATTATTAACAACCTAAGCACATATGTATTTTGTAGTTCAAAAACAAAAAAGCTTTTTTTATTTATTAGCTTTCAATAAATAGTATATTGCTGAAGCAAACTGCACATCCAATCATTGTTAATTATACCATATGATATTTACTGGTATCTTATTGCTTTATGCCATGTGAAATGCATAAAATTCATGCTTAGACTTACTTAAATAATCCAAGTTCTGTTAGTAATTTGATTGTATGTCCCCCTTGCTGCATTGAATAGTGCCCCCCAAATGGGTTAGTGAGCCGGTGGACAGCTCTGCTCTGGCCGGGTTCGTCCTCTCCCTTCACTGCAGGACCAGGGGATCACCAGTTCCCCAGATCACGTGGCTGAAGCAGCAAGGTAATCATACATATATTATTATTTAACGAATTAACCACCATGCTGTTTCCACAAGGGAACAACCGTTACACAACTCTCGGCTGTCACACACTTTGCTTTATTCACATTCATGCACGGTCTCGTACATACTATTCTGTTATTCTGACTATTGACATGACTCGGCTCTACCATTCAGTTTCAGATTAAATATTCTCTTGGCACTCTTGTCTTCATTCACCTGTTCCACGTGGATATTATATATAAGTGTCCCTTTCTTAATCTTGTTCACTACGCTTTCTTCAGCCTTGCATTATTTCTGGATATCTGTCAAACATGGTTTTACCACACATAATCTTCTATTATATAAAGTTGATTTCTGTCTGTGGATTTGATTTGTATACAAATCTACAGATTTATTCCGAGGTTGATGAAAATTTGCACACTTGACCTTCAAAACAAGGGGAAGGTCACTGTCTAAATCTGATTAAATTTTTATCTAAATCTCTGAGTGAAGCCCGAGCAACGCCGGGGAGTTCAGCTAGTAATCAAAAAACTCGTAAATTCACAAGATTAGCCAGCAAATGATTTAAATATCCTCAATACATTTGTACATAAAATCATCTTTTACCTTATATGTGATGGAAATTTTTTTATTTGGTTGGAGAAGTTATTACATGCTTTATCGATATGTTCATACATATTTGAAAAGTGTTACAGCACAGTAATGCCGGTTTATTGTCTTTGAGTTACGTGTTAAGCATCATCATTTTATTAAATCTAACTATTTTGATTCTCAATCTTGTTTGTAATGCATTATAACTTATTCACTTGATCAAGGAATGTACAAGTGTACAGAAGTGTTGAATTAATTCATCGACTTGTCATTAGCCAGATATCGAATATTACCAACCCATTTAATATATTGTTTGATGTTGGGTATTGTCTAAATTTCAGATATTGTCTGCTCCTAAATTCCCTACTAACTAGCATCTCTTCTATTTTAGGTCAATCTGGGAGTGATTTTATTCCTCTGGTCAATCTAGGAGGTCGCTTTAAATTCATGAGCAATGGCACATTGCTTATTGAAGGAGCCACTTCCTATGACGAAGGTCAATACATGTGCAAATCTGAAAATGGAATAGGAACTCCCCTGTCCAAAGTTATAGCTGTGTCAGTAAATGGTAAGAACCATCCATCATTAACCCAGGTTTTGCCAGTCAAAACTTTAATTCAATGATTATATTGTTAAAAATATAAATGTTGTGTAACGAAGGTGAAATGCAAAATCTTTCTGAATTTCAGATCCTGCCAGGTTTGAAATTTCATCAAGAAATGTGACAGCCCGCCGTAATGAGCCTATAACCCTAGTCTGTGATGTTATTGGGGACAATCCAATACAGATTCAATGGACACATAACATGAACAGAATAGATTTAAATACTTACCGGTAAATAAAATAAACGCATCAATGTCTGTGGTGTAGTGTGACTGTTTTGATCACCCCTATGTTTTCTCTCTCAAAATCTCAACAGTGACTTCTTGTTTTATAATTTTTTTAAATAGAACAAATAAAAATCGGTGGAAAATTGAGTCGTCGACTTATAAAACCCGTTCTGGAAATTTCTGTTGGTTTTGATACATTCACAAAAGGTGCTTAAAGTAAATTGAAAATAAATAAATTATTAAAATCTTTCAATAGATATCAAAAGAATGATGCATAAATTTGTTGGTATTTAGCATAAAAGGTAATTTTTTACATTCAAAGTGTTCCAAACCGTTTTTCGTGACATCTAGCGATTTCTGAATAATGTTCACAGTGGATTTTGTAAGTATACGATTCAATTATCTCCCGCAATTTTATTGGTACCCATGTATGACATATGTACCTACCTACTTTATTGAAGCATTAAATAGTTTAGATTTTGTTAGCCTAAGAATAAATATTAAAAAAAAAAAAAAAAAATCATTAATATGTAAATTCTCTGGTAAATGAACATCTTTTTACTACGTTTTCTTGCCGACAATGTATTTTTGTCAAGCTTTCCGTATTGTCGGTCAAGACTGAAAGATTGTTTTGCATAATTGTCTATTCTTGTTGACGTATTGCGCTGTAGTGCAACGTAGTTCGCTCGACTACTGATACTCTGATAATATTGCCGGGCCGAATCTAAATCCTTCTCACTCTGTTACTTATGTGCATCTCTGTTTGCCAACTAACCGCTACCAAAACTGTAATAATTTCTAAATTTGTTTATATATTACAGCAATCTTAACAGGACACAACAATATTGACAGCCAACACCTTGCCCTAAGATTATTGACGATCAAGACATAATCGTTTGGCAATATGCAAATTTATATTGCCCGTTTTTCAGCACCTTAAAACATTATAATCTAAAAAATGTTTATAATTTCAGAATAAGCACATCGGAAGTGAAAACAGACTCAGGTTTACGATCCCAACTATTTATAAGTAGAACTGATCGGCAAGATTCTGGAATATACAAATGCCAAGCAGTAAACGCTTTTGGTCACAGCGATCACATTATCTACTTGTCCGTGCAAGGTAACAAAATATATTATTATAAAAGTTATCAACCTTTATTGCCTTTATAGCCATAGTGAAATTCCATTCAGAATGAAGCATTGGTTGAAGTAACTTTTTGAATAAAATAAAATAAAATAAAAAAAAACACAAATTCAGAATCGAAATATTGTTTGAAATGGCTTTAGCCATGATCTGAAAAAAAAAACCGGTACTTCCTCACCTTCCTCTTCCCTATCTTCTTCCTCTCCCCAATGCCTTCGACCTCACAACATACCCTAATTGGGGATGCCATGGGTGGGAGCAGTTGGGACTCTCGTTTGGTTTTCAATTTTTATGTTAAAAAATGCTTTAACATTACACTAACGTGCCTAATCATTAGATGTTTAATGTTGACAAGCCTAATTCATATTAATCATTTCATTAATAAAATTTAATTTTAACATTTCACTTTGCTGTTGTATAATCTAATATTGCTACATAAATTTATATCATGTGAATCTCATTAAAATGCATGATTTGCAGTAAAATATTACTCCCATGGTCCCACTATGAGTTTATTAATCTTTCCAGAGAGACCAGACCCTCCTTTCTCGCTCATAGTCCTTGAGGCCGGGAGCCGCTCCGCCCGACTGGGGTGGGCTCAGGGCTTCGACGGGAACTCCCCCCTGCTTGGCTACACCGTGCAGTACTCTACCCTCGGGGGCTATGGACCCGTTCCCGTGCCCAACTGGGATGATGCCATCTCACATAATATATCCGTCCATTCACTAGTCAAGACCAATAATGTTCAGTAAGTTCTTAATATTATTTTATTTAGTTATTAATGCGGAGATATACCTGAGTTCCCGTGAGAGTCCGTGGGCCCATTGTGCTGTCTCCCATTTCACCTAATTCCTATGAGTTTGTTTCCAGGATCCTGTAGCGGTAAGGGTTTTCCCTTCGAATGTTTCTCTTTATTAGGTTTCCCAGATGGCTCCGCGAGGGAAGAGTCCATCTAGGTGAAGAGTCCTCAGCTCTCCATTCCCTTAGGTTCCCCAAAGGCCCCTGATTTTGTTGTTTGAATTATCCATTTTTGGTCCCATGAGTATCTAGGGAAAAAGAAGGTCCACTGTTCCCTAGTGCCATTCAGCCTGAGCATGGTAGTACACACCTTGTCTTGGGATGGCTAATGCAGGTTGTGTTTCCAATCCCTAGGCTAATCTAAATATTGTGTATGTATTTATTTTTTAAACAAGCTATAAACCATTAGTTGTACAATACCCACAGACCTTTTCACTAGCTCAAGCCCAAAAGGGAGTAAATCGGGTACCTGCTATGACAATTAACTTTAGTTCGACCAACTCATAGATAAGCATCCTACCCACTAGGCTATTGACTGCATAATATATCAATATTTATAACCCGTTTATTGAATTATGTTTTATTATTTTGATCTCATTAAATTACTGATGTAAAATCGGATACATATTGGTATAATTTGATCAAACTACCTCTTCAATACCCTTAAAATGTGGTATGGAGAAAAATGCTCAGGATTCAATGTAGAGCCAGAAGCATTTATCTGTCTGCCTACAAAGAATCCTGAGATACTTTCGACATGTTGTTTGCCAAACCCGGAGAAGCTCAAGGTCACTAGCAAAGTGGAAGGCAGAAGAGAAGATCACCGATGAATTGGATACAATTTATTGAACATGACTGAGTGGCTATTTGTTTGTGTTTTAGATTGACCATCCCAATGTCAACGCAATATGAAGCTGTCGTGTCCGTTCTTCGCCCCCACACCAAATACTCCATCAGAATACAGGCCGTCAACCAGATTGACCGCAGTCAATTCACAGAGCCTGTTATTGTGAAAACACAAGAAGAAGGTATGTCATATTCCCTTTATCATATCAATAATCAGTATGTTTGCAATTAATTTTATTTATCTAATCTACGTAGGTACCTAATGGATGAAGGAGAGGAAGTTCTGGGAAGGAAAAGGGTATGAGGGGTGGGTAGGAATCTAGAGATCATTGTGTCGAGGAGGGACATATAAATATATCCCTCCCGCTGCAGCGCAAGGCGACGGGTCTAAAGACCAGTTGGAGAGGTCAAAGGGTATCTCCAAACCACCCCCTCCTGATCTGGCATGCCACGCAGGTGCACCATCATGTGTGCATCCTGAACACACCTCCTCCGATGAACCCGGGCACCCATGTTAAATCACCAAACGTAGCGAACCACTTGGGGTGACCTATGGCAGAGGTGTTGGTTATCCAATAAATGGTTCCCGGGGCGGCGGCACCCAAACCCTCCTCCCAAATTTTGAATGGACCATGAGGGAAATTATTTTCCTCAGGGCCTCCTGTGTGGGGTTAAAAACCTGTTCGGTCTTTTACTGTAGTTTTCAATCTTGAGTCTGAATGTAATAATATTGTAATCTATTCATTTTCCAGCACCGTCAGAAGCCCCCTTAAATCTCCAACTACAGACGGGCGGGCCTGGTGAGCTGCACGTCAACTGGCAGGCGCCCCCGCGCGAGACCTGGAATGGCGAACTCCTCGGTTACACAGTCACATGGTTCGAGATGGTACCCGGCGCCCCGGCCGGCAACCACTCCAAAACAACCACGGTCAACGGCTGGTCCACCACCGAGCTGACATTGAACGGCCTCAGGAAGTTCACAAGATACGGCGTGACCGTGCGGGCATTTAATGCCGTGGCGGCTGGACCGCCCACAGCACCCTCTGCGGCCACTACTCAGGAAGGAGGTAGAAATTTTATCTACTGCTTATCAACTCCCGGGAATTTACTTTTAATGAATATTCCTAAAATGGGAAATATTGCAGAAATTTTCATCTAATTGTAAAATATTCAGACTAAACAATGAGATTCTCTCCGACAATGAAATTTCATGATATTAATAAATATATCACATAAATTAGAGCATGCTGAGGAGAGAACTTTTAGGATGTATTGTTTCAGAGAATTTGAACAATTCTTCAAATTTCAAAGATAATTTTCAAGTTCTGTGAAAGTTCTTTTAAGGTTCTGTTATTATTTAATTTCTGTCAAGTAACTGGCCTATAATGATACAATAACAGAACTTGAATAGGAAATTCACAGAACCCGAAACTGAATGGTGAAATTTGATAAATTGTTCAAATTCTATGAAACAACCGATCCTTAGAATTTTTGGAAAATTTCAATTAATAATCTTCGGTACGCTGTAATAAGCCATCAAAATGCTTTATTGGCGGCCGGCTGATAAGCGTGTGATGTCACGGTACATAAAAAATTACTGGTGTGGCAGTACTGAAGCACTGCCATTGGAATTATGAACTGTGTCTCATATAACGTCTTATGATGCAATCGTATACATTTTACCTTTTATGTTTACGTTGAAAGCTCATTACTTTGTCATATTTGGAAATATCAAAAAATTGGTTTTACTGTCCTTATTAAATACTAGCTGTACCTCGCCACGTGTTGCTGTGGATCAGTCTGTCTGTTCAGATAGAGAAACAATAGCGCATGTTGCTTATACATCCCACAAATGGCGCTTTTTTTCTAAAAAAGCATGTTTGTCCAACAGATGGCACTGTTTTTCAAAAAAGCATGTTTTTACATTATTTTTTCAATATAATGTAGGTATATATGTCAAAATTTAAAAGCAATCGGTGAAGAACTTTCGGAGATTTAAGATTTTGAACAAACGAACATTTACATATTTATTTATACATTCATAATACATATAGATCCGGGAATATTCCTGGGTGCTCTTCGTTATCTACTTGCACCTTATTTAAATGTAGCATATCACAAGAGCTCTCTTGTCATGTTAACCTAACCTAAATTAGTCACACAACATCGCCCAACTTGGTGGCGATTAAGTTGCACGCAGAACCTCTGACATGTTGGATTAATCTAATCTAACCAAAACCCTTTTCACAAATAACTCAGTACTGGATGGGTTATTACATGTCTAGGAGGGTTCCAGATTAAATGAATAAGGACGAATGCCGGTAACATTTTCCGAGTCAGACTCATTCCCCTGCAGCCAACATCAACTAAGAATGTGTGATCTTCTCTTATCCGCCATGTTATTTATTTATTATGAAAAGTAGAAAGGTTTTGATAAATATTTATATCAAAAACGTAAATTTCAGTTCCAGAAGCTCCACCGCTAGACGTGTCATGTATTCCCCTGTCTGCTGTGAGTGTTAAAGTTTCCTGGAGACCACCACCAGTGCCGCAGCATGGTGGACTCATCCAAGGATATAAGGTCTTGTACACACCACAGCTTAGAGATCATGGTATGTTCAATATCTTCAATTTATAAAAGATTTATTCATCTCGCAAATCCTTTAGACAAAAATTTATCATGGAGAGAAACAAACAAAGAAACAAACACAAAATGAACCATTCGCAAATTTGTTTAGTCAAAATGCCAGTGCGTCTTATGTGTTTATTTGTGTCTATATGAAATAAACTACTTTTTAGGTCAATATAAAATGATTTGCTTTTGCAGTTGAGCACAATGTCGGTGAAGTTAAAAGAATTACAACCACTGAGACTTATCTTCATGGCCTACATAAATTTTCAAACTACTCCATCCAAGTATTGGCCTATACAAATGCTGGAGATGGAAAGAGAAGTCTATCAGTTTTCTGCACCACAGAAGAAGACGGTATGTGTACGCCAAACGTAATTTAGCTTTAGAATTTACACTTGCACAGTGAAACCCAATACGGGACTTAACTACTTGAATTCTGAGCTCCCGCCAAATAATACAAACCCCCTTGTGTGCCGGTCGTAAAACTAGCTGTAATTTCTTAATTACTCACTAATGTTATTCAAAAATAAAAAAATTGTAATTATATTGTCTTATCGAATAATGTGTTCATGTATTTATTAAAATTTTATCTATATTGCATAAGTAGTTTCCCCAAAATAGCTACTTATATGTAGAGAACGATTTTTACTCCCTCATTTTACATAAAAATATTCAAATTAAATTTGATTTCTATTCCAAAGATATTATTTTGCTTTTATTATATTTAAATAAAGCTTAAAAATATATCATATATATTTTATATCAAATATAGTATCCTTCGTGACGAAAATAAGGTAATATGATGTTTGCTCTATACAGGGTGTCCGGAAACTCGTAGTACAAGCGGGAAACTGGTGAATCTACATCACATTTGGAGTCGATTTTGTAGTATACTTTTTTTTTTTTTGAGCTTTCGTTATCGAGTAAATCGAGTTTGAAGTTGATTTTTTTTTTTTTTTTTTTTTTTTAATCAAATTCTTATAAATTATTACTGAAAATCAAAGTACCCAACTAATTAAAACTATTTGAAAGTAAAACAAATGAAGAAACTCGGATTTGAAGCATTATTTTGAAATCACCCTTCATTTAACCCGGTGTAATCATAAAATATTTCTGCTCTGCAGGGTTAAAACATCTGTTATTCAACCCTAAACACCAGAAAAAACTTTAACCCTAAAATAGCCGAAAAATATTTTTTTTTGGTTTTTTTTTTTTTTTTTTTGAAAATGCTCAAATCAAAAAACTTTATGTTTTTTTGGGTTCCCCATGTGGTGTAGATTCTCCAGTTTCCCGCTTGTACTACGAGTTTCCGGACACCGTGTATAAATATAATAATATAATATTTAGGTCGAAAACACTTTCATAATGGCAACACACTTTTTTATAGATAAAATAAATATGTTTGCATGTGACAAAAGATAATTTAGACTAATGGTAAGAAATAAAATTTGCTTTTCCAAGCGAATGAAATATATTTTAGCCGGAATTCACACCGGCCTTCAAGCGGTTAAATGTAAAAGACATAGGTCTAGATAAAGACGTTCGTAGAATTAATTTCAAAATAGTTATTCATAATTGCTTCTTGACAGAAATGCAACGATTTTCCCTGAATTATCATTGTCTTACCGATGTAGGCTATTTTGCATTTGATTACTCTATAACATGGCCTAGTTTTATGTAAATGGTAGTAGTCAATGAAAAATCATGTTTTTTGTTAGAATGCATCTTCTTTTACCAATGTTATTTATTTTTGTGACAAAATCATATTACATATATATTTTTAGTGCCTTCACCACCGCAGAGGATAAAAGCCCTGGCTTTGACTGCGGAGACAGTGTTAGTGAGCTGGCTACCTCCTACTAGTCCGAATGGAGTCATATCTCACTATACAGTGTATCATAGAGAGGCCGGACGGTAAATCAGAAATCTACTTAATACATACCTTCCTTCACCCTTCTGATACCACAGGTTGTTTCACAGAATTTGAACAATTCATCAAATTTCAAAGTTGATTTTTAAGTTCTGTGAAGGTTCTATTCAAGTTCTGTTATTATTTCCGTTTTGTGAAACAACTGGCCAATAATGATATAAGAACATAATTTGAATAGAACCTTCACAGATCATGAAAATCAACTTTGAAATTGGATAAATTGTTCAAATTCTGTGAAACAACCCGTCCTTAATGTCTTTCTCAGTCTTGCCTTACCCACACGATGCTAGTATTTAGTTGAGTAGTTAGTGGTAACTAAAACATCCTGTAGAATTTGTATGCACTGGCACCATGTGGAAAGAGCGCTTTAGTAGTAAGTCATTAGAAATAGTTTAGTTGACTGGAATAGAATTTATTCTATTTTTACAGGAAACTAGTCTCCTCCACCACGGGCACGCGCTCTTTTGGTAGGTGGGAGCTGTTGTCCACAAATACTGTAGAATAGTTAAAATACCTCCAACTTCTGACAATTCCCATACATTCTGAAGGCAGCATGATACACCAGCGGCACGAGTTGTGAGGCTTGGTTTACTTTCATACATTTTAATTGATTTTTGCAAAATTGTGCCATGCTACACTAGCACCTCTAACGGCCAGAGTAGCCAGCCAATACAATAAATACTGCCAATATTTTACGGGAGTTGGATGTACATATTATTAATAAATATTCTATTGAATTTGCTGTCCACTATCGCTTTGCTGACGCACACCTCTGCGCCCATCCTTTTAGTTGGTGGGGGTACCAACTTACCAAGTTAACATTTAGACAGCACTGGCAGGACAGTACATTAGTTATCTCTAACTGCTTAACTAAGTACTAGCATTGTGTAAAAAATGCATAAGATACACTTTAATAATATATGTCTTCATTATCAACTCTTACAACGTAGGGATTAAACTTACTAAAATTCTAAATTAAATCACTTTGCATGCCACTAGGATTATAAAATTTTATAAAAATGATTATTTTTCACTATTTTAGAATTGGCAAGCACTCCAGCTATACAGTGACTGTGGATAATGCAAAGAACACGGACTTGATGTTTGAGGTTAGGAACTTAGCTGAGCATCAGCTCTATGAGTTCTGGGTCTCAGCCACCACTGGGTCTGGGGAAGGCGAACCCACATCCATCATTGCGCAAGGTGCAAATAATCGAGGTTAATAAACTTTTTATCTGAAACTCCTAGTTAATTCTACAATAAAAAAATAACAGAAAATTACTCCAAAAAAAACAACCTTGAATATGCGCTTCGTTGGTACTGAACAGGGGGGTATAACTCCGATCGAAAATTGTAACCGAAATATTGTGACGTCATATGATTGCCTAACTATATCCACCAATGAAAAACTCTGAAAGTCTATGAAATAAGCTTTCATAGTTTTTCATTGGTGTATAGTATAATAAGTAGGCTCCGAATGAAAATTGCACTGTCTAAATGTTGGCATATCTATGGTTTTTAGAACCAATTTGTTTCATACAAAAAGCCTGAAGATATCGAACTAGTGAGTGGTTTATTTATGGTACTGAAGTAAGCTTTGTAATAGTTTGAAGTGTGACTACAAAATAAAACTTTATTAGTTAGGTACCCACCTACAACCTTCATTGCATATCGTTTTTTTTAAATTTAGAGAATCTAGCAAAATGTAAGTACAACAATCTATGGTTTTCAAAAATTGTTTCTCACTTAACCGCCTACAGACTTGAGTGTCAAGTTATCTTTTGATTTCAGCATGTTAAGCCCAGACAACCTGTATAATCTAATAATTTTTCTTTTATTTCTTCTTTCTATAATATACTATGACTGTCAATAACTATCATGTATGCAAATGGCACTTGTGCCGTTAATCCTTAATAAATTAAAAAATATTATGTTTTCAGCCCCAGCTCGAATAGCTTCATTCAGCCAGTCAATCAGAAGAGCAGTTGGAAGCTCTGCCAGTTTATCTTGTCTGGCCATTGGTAATCCTTCCCCCAGAGCGAGATGGCTGCATCGCTCCATCACCATAACGCACACGCCTCACTACCAAGTGACGCCGCAGGGAAATCTTCTCATCCATAGTGAGTATTAAATTCATTACTTAGCTACTTAATCTTGCATGCAGGTACTTATGTAATTTTGTGATGGTGGTGTAGGTAACATACTTATGGAACATTCTTTCTAATGGCAATACAAATGGATTCTTATTTTGAATTGTTGGAAAGTCGGAAACAAAATTATAATAGTAATTCATCAAGAGTTTGGAGGTTATTCCTATTTTGAATATTTTTTTAAAGCAAAGTATATGTGCTGCCATCATAAGCAAAATGCATTTTTTTATTACGTAAAACCAGTGTACATGAGGAATACTTGGAGCAGGTGGATGAGTTTGTGTATTTAGGAAGTATGTTTACGAGAGATGGGAAGGCTGACAGATATATTGAAAGAAGGGTAAATGCAGGTAATTCCGTTAATGGAGGACTGAACGCCGTTGGCGCTAACAAAAAATTGTCCAAAGAAGCGAAGTTAGCAGTCCACAACGGAGTGCTGGTACCTACCTTGATGTATGGAAGTGAGGCATGGAACTGGCAAAGAAAGGATGAAAGTAGATTGAATGCTGTTGAAATGAGATCCCTGAGGCGTATGTGTGGTAAAACCATGTTTGATCGTGTGAGGAATGTGGAGATCCGCAAAGAGTGCAAGGCTGATGTAAGCGTAATGAGTAAGATTAAGAAAGGGACGCTTAGATGGTTTGGGCATGTAGAGCGAATGAGCGAAGATAGGAGTGTAAGGAGGATATATGATGCAATTGCGAATGGTAGCAGAAGTCGGGGACGCCCGAGGAAGACATGGCACGATCAAGTGAATCAGATACTCGAGTCGGGCCATGTCAAGAGTCAGAATAATAGAAGAGTATGTATGAGACGATGTATGAATGTGAATGAGGCAAGGAGTGTGTGCCAAGACCGAGTTGTTTGGCGGTCCGTCCTCTCTGCCTACCCCTGCGGGGAAACGGCGTGATGGTTAGTTAGTTAGTTAGTTAGTTAAAACCAGTGTAAAACCTAATACAATATTTATTGCAAAACATTTTGATTTATAAATCAAATCAAATAGTTTCCTCGTTTGTATTTTTATACTACATAGTTCATTTTGTGAATTTTTGTCGAATAGGTGCCATTTTTTCTTATGACAGCAGTATAGGGGTAACATAAAATTATTTTATTTTATTTATTTTGTCAGTAATCAAAACATTGTAGAGGTTCTTTCATAATCCTTTTATATTTAAACCACTTTTCCTGGTAATAATTAGACACTTTGTTTGTTCTAAGGTTTAGATGCCACTTCATCTGGGAACTTCACATGTACTGCATCAAACCTTTATGGAGAAGACTCGATAACTTATACAGTTATTGCAATAATGCCACCATCTGCACCTTCACTAGGCCTACAATATACAACATCATCAACAATCAAAATTCACTGGCAAACTCCTAATAATGGTGGCTCTCCAATATTAGGTAAAGAACTTTGTTTTTTATTAAGCTTATCTGAAACATATCACTACAAATATAATACGCTGACGGGTACCCTGCGTTTCTCGGTGTTGTGAATGGTTTGGAGTAAAGTTTGAGGTTGTATTTCTGGTGTACCTAAAAACTGGGTGTAGTCTTATAGAGGAAATAATATTATTGTTAACAATTTAGGTAACGCTGTATACGAAAACCAGCTTTAAAGAGTAGCAAATCAGTAGGCAACTTGTGGTTGCATCGCAGACACATAGCTTGTAAGTATCTATTTGTACGAAGGGACAAAAAGAGAACACATTCAAATAACCGGTATTATACGAAAAATCTTTTATGAAAGTATTACCCCAATTTTGATTACTACCAACAATTCTTATGATTTTTATTTATCACGCTAACTTAAAAATTATTTGTGTTTTGGTATTCTGTTTTTAGGATACACCCTCTTCTATAAAATCGAGACGGAAATAACTTGGCAAATTATCGAACTGTCTCCAGAAGTAAATACCTACGCCTTGGAGACCCTCAAGTGCGGAACTCTGTACTTGATTAAAATTCAAGCTCACAATCGGGTGGCTGCGGGAGTGGTTAGCGAAGTCCTGTCTACCAGCACTAGGGGATCACGTAAGAAATAGAAAGTTTTTGAATTTTATCACCTCAAAAAGAAAAGTATTAGTAATAGTGTTTTTACCCTATTATATTTTGTTTCAGCCCCTATTGCTTCAAAACCATCAGAACTCGTGGCGTCTAATACCACCGCCATAAAGCTGAACATCTACACGTGGAGGGACGGGGGCTGCCCCATCTCCAAGTTGAACGTAGAGTACAGGGCCGTAGGGGAGTCTCACTGGACCATCGCAGCCGATGGCGCCCTGATGGACAATCTCATCCTTGGGCAGCTGACAGCCGCGCAGTGGTACCAACTGAAGATTGCAGTCACCAATGATGCTGGCACTACTGCTGCTGAACTCAATGTGGACACCCTGAAAGAGAATGGAGGTAAATACACTATTGCAAGCAACTTTTCGATACTGAATGATGGTCTTACACCAGGGTGATACTGAGGGTATCTTTAACTTTGGAAAGTGCCGTAAATGCGCATTATATTATTTTAAATGATTTAATTATGAAATATCACAAAATAATCTAATAAAATTTACCTGTGCGTGCTGGGATTTGAACCCACCACCTCCGGGCTGCCTCCTCGACTATGGAGGCCGTCATGATATATATAGATGAAGAGTGGAAGTAAGATATTTTTTGTGATTTTCAGATCGCATTCTTCCTCTGGACCCGAGTGTGGCCCTTGCTGGTGGCGGAGGAAGAGAATCCAGTGGTTCCATCAGCTCCTCACTGCTGCTACCAGCAGCGAGCGCCACTTTACTCCTTGCCGCTCTTACGCTTCTGGCGTGTCTGGTGCTTAAAACACAACGGTATACATCTACCGTTATTTCTTGAAATTATGCCTATTTCTTCAAAATTAATAAATGTTTATCTGGAACAGCAAAAGCATTCAAACAGTGAGCTTTAGCTTGAAATTTCCTACCTTTTTCTTTGTGAAATTTGTAAATCATCGCATTTATTTTGAGCTTTGAAATATCCATATGACTCATAGACATTCAAATTGTTAGACCAGCCATCCAGGAAAATGGAACAAACCAAGTTGTGCGGAGTGAGGACGCGGCGCGATCGTCTCCCTTTCCGTGATTTGTTAATAAATGAATCTGACAGTATACAGGCAACTCGCATTGTTATAATCACCATTTAGTCCTTGAAAATAAAATCTACTTATGAATTACAATCCTTTTTGCAACAGCGCGCAAATTAATGACTACGTATAAAACTTAACTACCAATCCCAAATCTGGTAAACAAAAGTTAGGGCTTGTTTCTAAAATTAAATATTTTGTTACACTATTTAGATAGACACTTTTACAAAGGTGTTTTAAATTAGCTTTTTAACATCGCTAAGCCAGGCGATCCTGCGCAGAAAAGTCCCATAACGGACAGCCGTGCAAAGCGTTGCCTTACATTTGCAAACTTTACTCTTCTGCTCAGGGTCTAGTTTTTTCAATGTGCGTTCTTCAGTGGTCAGTGTACAATGATTATTCAAAGGATTCTCAAAACCTCCTGGTGCCACAAATATGGTCACGTGATTTGCCTCCAGCTTTATGTTAGGGAAAAACTAACAATTTGGACTGTAAAAAATATAGACAAAAGTGATGTGTATGAGGGATAATTAATAAATATACGTACTAGTTTTTCCATATTTTTTCAAACCAAATTGTAGTTGAACCTGTTTATTAGTGCTAGGCATTGTCAACACAAAATACAACTTCATGTCACTGACAAGACAAATGAAATAAAAAAGCATGGCTTGAATTCGATGACCCTCATCGTTAAATGGCCAAACTAGAACCAGTTTAGTGACTAGATCTAAATGCAAGTTTCACTGTACCCTAGAAACTCCCATTCATCATACTTTCCTTACTCATAGAGGTTGAACAAAAAGGTTAATACAATAATTATGTAATATACAGGGTGTATCGGCAAGTACCCGACAAACTTTAACCAGCTATTCCTCAGCACATTTGGAGTAAAAAATGTTATGGGCGCTTTGCTGTCCGGTAACATTTTTTTTCCATTAAAAACAAAAAATAAATAAAAAATCCACACTCCGTCACTGTCATTTGCATTGTATCTCGTGTTCAGCAGCTGTTATTAGCAAGTGTGTCAAAAAGTGTCCTCGCTCTTTCGTACACACTAAATAATAATAGTTAAAAATGAGACGAATGGTGCAGTGCCATTTCGTTGTGATTGTAAAAGCGCGCCAACGTAGGTACGTACGTACATTATTCAACGAAACTCGAACAAAATATTGCCAGATGGGTTTTCAAACTTTGACAAAGGATAAAACATTGGTGACATGTGGTGAAAATATGAATAATAAATTTTTTATTAAAAAAAAATGTTACCGGACAGCAAAGTGCCCGTAACATTTTTTACTCCAAATGTGCTAAGGAATAGCTGGTTAAAGTTTGTCGGGTACGTGCCGATACACCCTGTATATATACTAACTAATCTAATGACAAAATTCCAGATTCCGTTGCCTAGTGGCGAACCACTACTCGCGTGATGATAGAAAATTAAGTGAAAGCAACGATCTGGAGAGGGAGAAGTTGCGTGATGGACAGAAGCTCTATTCCTCATCTTCCATCAACGGAAACGAGAAATCCAATGATGATTCATCAGGTAACTAATATTTTGTACTTGCTTAACCATATCAATAGACTGTTTTTTTAATTGACAGTCCCTTTGTAGATAGTTCACATCTGCTACAGAAATGTTATAATGTACTCCATTCAATGTTTAACTTCTTAGGTCCGCGCTTAAACATTAAAATAGCCGAAATCTATTTTAAGTCAATCAATTTGATCAAAGGGGTAGCGCTACTGTAGGGAAAAATATTGTAATGGTGTGTTGTGAACAATAACATATAATAATGTGAGGATTAAGAAGGATTAAGATTTTAAATAGATTTTAATAGCAGTCAAAAAACTAATTTACTTTTTTATTTATCATTTAGACTACAATGCGCATGTGAGTTTGAGCTCTTTCTCATTCTCACAAAAAGCTAATTGGGAACCACTGCTCTAAGCTATACTGGGGAGACTACTTAGGGTAGATTATATTTTATTTTTATAAATATGTACACCTTATAGCGTAAGCATTATTTTACAAAAAACAAATTAATATTATGTTATTACCTAAATAGAATCAGCTGGCGGATGGTTAACATGAATTATTTTATAATTGATCCTAAAAATTTACAAACCCTTTCCTTTTCTAGAGCTGTACGAAATCAGTCCGTACGCCACTTTTGGAGAGGTGACTTCGGGGCGCGCGGGGGCCCGAGGCTCCGGGGGTGAACATGCGCTACACTTCCGCACATTCGGAGCCCTGGACAACAACGACTCGGCCGCCGGGCCCGCCCGCCTGCCCAGCACACAGCACAGAAAACACCGCCGTTTGCACAGATGTGATACTTTTGAATATGGTAGACGTCCGTCATCTCATCTTCACCCCATTCTGTATCATTAATATAGGCCAGGCGCGCACAAGTCACTTTTGTCACGGCAACATTTGCATTAAGCTGAGGTGCTTGGGCATGACGATGTGAATTATTATTTTTTTGTTAAACTAATGTTTTTAAGACAAGATTTTTTATGCATAGCACAAAGGGTAACAATTATTTTTTATAAGCAATAATTATTAGCCTGAAACACTCATCCACATTGAAAAATCTCCTGATAAAAGATACATGACGCCAACGGGACTTCTACCCGTGTCCTTTCGAAAGGACACGGGTTCTAATAATTATTGCTTATAAAAAATAATGACGATGTGACATTAGGGTGACTTTTTGGATTTTTTTAGATTTTGAAAATGTTTCCGTGACCAAATTTGGTTGTGCGCGCCTATCCTTTGAAATACTGTAAAACCTAATTTATAAGGTACCAACAAAATAAGTTTTTATTCTTAAAAGGTTTAGTTTTTTCAGTCCCTCGAAAACTGAAATTAAAAATTGGCCCAATATATGCCAATTATGAAGTTTTGTTTTTTCCAGCCCCTTTTAAAACCTTATAAGAGAGTTTCACTGTATGGTTAGCCCGCTGAGATGTCTATTGTAAGCTCTCAATCTTTATCATATACGATGTATATGTCTGAAAGAAAGATTCCGTGTTTTCAGAAGCTCCAACGGATTAACCTCATTTTCTGTTGCATGCAAAGTTTCTACGAAAGAGGGAGAGATTTCAACAGAGCTATCAATGGTACACCTTTAGCACACTTTGTCATATCTATCTCTTACTCTTCTAAGAATATATTGTATGAAAAATGTATTCTTAGATGCACTGTGTCTTACTCTTTTGAGAATACATTGTATGAAAAATGTTTTTTTAGATGCACTGTGTCTTACTCTTCTAAGAATATATTGTACGAAAAATTTCTTTCTCTATGTACTGTGTATAAACTGTATTTATGCCGTCCCATTTTTGGGGATAAAATCTTTGATGATTGCCATGCCCGAAATTTTAAGGAAGCTATAAAAAAATATTTTCTGTGAATATAACTAGGCTATTATGGTAGATTGTGTACTATTTTTGTAAATATAAATATAAGCGCATAATCTGGAAAGGTGGTATAATTTACAAAAACATAATGTTTGTGAAAATAGAATCAGCTGGCGCATGGTGAAAATTTGACATCGGCCATCAAGAAGTTAAAAATATAATTTTTTTTATTTTTATTCTTATCCTCACAACACTCTGTGTATTTCAATTATCGACTGCTTATAGAATATATATAGTGCATAGAATACCAAATGCATGCACAATAAATTAGATGTTTCATTTCTCACTCTTATCTAAATGCGTTACGCTCCTAATTTTTCCAGACGAGTCAACGCTCTCCAAAGCAATGACGGTGGAGATGCGCGGGGGTCAGTACGGGGTAGGCGCGGGCCCCCGCTCCGTGAGGGGAGCTGGAGTGCCTGGGGGCGTCAGCGTTGGCAGGGGCGCCTCTGCGGGGGCCGGCTGGGACAGGAGGTCCAAGCACAGGGACCCCCCTACCACCGACTCGGAGGACAATAGTGACAGCCCTGGAAATACAACCACCAAAGGTGAAATGATACCCATCACACAACCCATACTAGTATTAAGTTAAATAATTCTGTGTCGAAGAACTGTGAAAAAACTAATATTAAATTGATCTGGTAATGAGATGAATCACCTTATTTATGAAAATTAATAATCTTTTTTACAAAATTAAATTTATTCTTTCTGTAGATATGATTATTAATTTTTATTTCATCTCGGCAACTTGGATACAATTAATTAATTTTTTATTTCAAACCTAAAATTTATTCCTTTTTAAAATAAATTGAATGCGGAACTCAAAGTAAAATATCCAAATAATCTGATTTATCCTTAGTTGAAGTGTTTAACTAACCCGCGTTGCATAACGTTTTGCAGGTTCGCGTTGTGTATCTCCTTCCAGCACCGGAGAGAGGAGCTACACCCCTGGTCGCGTGGCTCGATGCAGCAGGTAGACTCAGGTAGCTCTCCCCCTAACGCCACCCCCCACTGGCACCCCACACCCCTCACACTGTAGATTGATGCTGTAACTAGTCGGTTGTACACGCTTAGGCACATTATGTTGATGATCCCATATTTGTTTACCTCCAGCACTGAGGGGAGCTACACCTCTGGAGATGATGCAAACCATTTCATCTCACTCGTTAGCAGAGGCGGTATTACTTAAATTACAAATAGTGCATTTGAATTTTAAAATGTACCTAGTATATAATATAGGTGTACCAAATATTAATAGGGTACTGCAATTAATTCACTCCACTAAGTGACAAATTTTGTAAAATATTTGAATAAATAATAGGGCACTGTCAGCATTCGCAAAATCATCTCCATAGTAAATGACAGGTAATTCTCTCGTGAAACTCTTTAAAATGAATAAATGATGTAGAGCTAACATTGTAACTTAGTATTCCTAAAGGAATTCATTCCAGAAGCATTGGATTACGAATGTTCAATAATGATTAGTTATATGTCACGTATAACACGTGATTTGCGGTTAAGAGTTTAATCTGTCTCACTGTTTTGGCTGGCTGAGATGTCTCGATACTGCCGAATGCTGTTTAAGTAGTATGATAAAATAAAGTTTTGTGCTCATCAGAATACACACAAGTCGTTGGCATGTGTGCAGGAGTCTTGAACTCGAAGATAATCAAATAATGACTGGAGCTTACTTTCATATGTTGATGACTGGGACACAGATATCATTGTAAGTTATATATGACGACTGAAGACAAGCAGTGCAATGCACAAAAGTTCATACCAAGGAACCGCCTCTGTTCATAAGATTGTTGCTGTAACTAGTCGGTTATACATACATGCTTTAGGCATGTTATTTCTATGATCCTAAGTTTGTCTCCCTCTAGCACCGAAGAGAAGAGTTACACCCCTGGTCGAGAGACTAGGGCAACTCTCCCCTCAACACATTGATAAATAAGGCTCAATTGTTACTCAGAAATTCCTGTGTGACAAAGTCACTAAATGGCCATTCACGGCCATTATATTTTTTTTACATTTGAGAGGTCCCCATTAAATACCGATTCTAGATGCATGTCAGCTTCCTTTCAAATTTTATTAAGCTGACAAACTTAACAGTATGTCCTCTGCTGCTGATTATGATTTCTTCAAAAGCTGAAACGGAGTTGGAATCTGAATTTAACAGGGACCTTTCAACTGTCAGAAAAACAAAATGGCGAAATGGCAAAAGTATTTCACCTCCTGTGGTACATAAGATACACAATGGACCACATTTCTATGAAATTCATTTGAAAGCTTTTGGAAAAATGTGTTACAAAAAATGTACATTTTCAACATCACTCAGTCACAGTTATAATGAAACAGTACAACAGTTCAAGCCAGCAAATAATATATGTAATTAAAGTTGTATTTTCATAATATAATTCTGTAGAATATCAACATTTACTCTTCGTTGTGGTTTTAGATTTTAGAAATTATCTTATTCTATTTTAAAATTTTGATTTGGCCATTTACCAATTATTACCATTCGGCTTTCTGGATTTCAAATATGTTTTCAGAAAAGCGCTGCATTCCGAAAAATTTTCAAAAAATTATTTTATGCCTGAAGCCGCGTCTCCAGCGACCGTTTCCACAACATTATTTCAAATATTAAACAAACATTGCCTCAAACATTCGAAAAGATGGCGTTCCGATACACATTGTTTGAAAACACACTGTTTGTGTTTTCCATGGCCGATGGAAAACATTCTCTGTGAATTTGAAGCGGGGAAGGTGGTGAGGGGGTTACTTCATTTTTTGGCTGCCACCGCGCGATGCGTTCTGTCATACCCCGTTCAGACAGAGCGATTTTAGTTGAACGACTTTTATTGAACGACAAAAATTTAATAAGATATCGTTCGGACGTTTCAATTTAACTTGAACCGATTTTGTTGATCAAGACGGCGACAAGTGAAGTTATCGCTGCGTGCGTCCCTATGATTTCGGACCTTTTACGGAACGAACTTTAGAATATGAAAAAGCGCAAACAACTTCGTATGTGGGCTAAAAAATGGATTATAAGGCGTTAGAAGATACCGAAGGCTATCGCAAGCATTTGCGAATTTCGGAAGAAAAATTTGATGTACCTAGTGTTGTCTAAGATTCAAGAAAAAATCCAAAAACAGGACACATTTATGCGCGCGGCTGTCCCGGCAAAACTAAGTTACAAATTACTCTAAGATACCTGGCAACGGGGATTCTTTTTCAAGTCTGGCTTATATGCAGAGTTCCAAAAAATACGATATCATTGTTTATAAAAGAAGTGTTCGTTGCAATAGTTGATGTCCCAAAATTTGTTATGAAGGTAAAAAAATTATTATTTTTTTAAACATTCAGATACATGTTATTTAATAATAATATCTACTAAGTTGCAGTAACATTTAAAAAATATTATTATTGCAGTGTCACGGGCATTCTTATATTGAGTTATGAGTTTAATAAATTGTAAATAAATAATGTTGTATGGATGATTGATCCTATCATGAACTCACCTTTAAATAAAATCTTTTAAGTTTATTTTAGAGGGCCCAACAAACTTCTGAAACAATTGTAGTGGGGATTCATATAAAAGCCTATGTACATGTATATGAATCCCCAGTTGCGAGAAATCGTAATGTGACAGCAAGTCGCATTTCTGGAGAGATAAAGTCGCTTCGCTACATTGTATTTTTTTATGTGTTGCCGACTAAATGAAACTAATTCTTCGAAATCAGTTTCGGAGACGCGGAAGAAATTACCTAAACCAAATCTGTCCACCATTTTCAATTTGTGAATTATAAATTAAATTATATATAAATTGAAGTTTCGAGGTCGAAGGTACAGTTGAACCCGAAATCCATGTTTCCTCCCTAGTGCAATAATTTCCACGATCGCTAAAACTGCTAGAATGTCATCCTCGTCAAAACTCATCTTGACAGTTGAGAGCGAAAATAAGAGCACCCACACCTTCCTCATCAGACATCTACAAAATAGTGACAAAATTTCTACATCACGCCCACCGCGCCCCAATGTTTCAACAAACGGAGGAGACGGAATGTGGACGAAAAAAAAAAGTTAAATGGTATGTTTGTGGAAACGGTCGCAGGAGACCACGCTTTAGAAATTTCCTAAACCATAAAAAAGGAAAAACCTTGTGTATGTCCCAATGCTACAAGTAGGCACTTATTACGTGTACATGCAATATAGCCTTGTGAATGTTTTGTTTTGAAGTAGGTATATAATATTATTCAATCAATTAAATTGTTTGACTAAAATGTTTATTAATTTCGTAAGCTTTGCACTTCCCAATTGACTGCTAAAGTCAAGTGAATATGTATGAATTTTCTTTTGTGCTGTTTGTAAATTACGGTTTTTGAGAAAACATCATTTTCTTTTAAAATTTTGAGTTCAAGCAATTTCCTTCAGAGATCTGCAGTGACATAATTTTTGTTTTATTTTCATTTTTTAGAGTATTTTTTGCACACAATGCTAGTTATGGCGGTTAACTTCTAACCATAATTTTATTTTATAACTTCCCCCAATCCATGATCGATGAGGGATTACTATTATTTACTGTCGATGTTGACATTGAACTAATTTGGCACTTTTGATCACTGTTCCTGCCTGCAAGTGAGTTAAATCATTTTAATACTGAATTACTTTTCAATGAATTTTTTGCAATTCTGGAAATTAAAGGTAAGTCCCAAACATAACACTGGTTTTATTTACAGGTTAATTCTTATTAGAATTGTCAGTTCCAATTTCTTGGTAAGTTTTATAAACCATCCCAATAATTTTAATCGGACGTAGGATGAAGCTGATCATTATCACTATTAATACTTTTAGGACGGGCTGTTTTGGAGAATTTGTACAATTCTTCAAATTTCAAACTTAATTTTCAAGTTCTGTAAAAGATTTTTTCGGGTTCTGTTATTATTTCAGTTTTGTCAAGCAACTAACCTATAATGATACAATAACAGAACTTGAATAGGACTTTAACAGATCCCGAAAATCAATGTTGAAATTTTGATGAATTGTTCGAATTCTCCGAAGCAACCCGTCCTTAGTATTAATAATACAAATGAGAGTGCCTGGAGTGCGGGATTGAAATAATTATTGACGAATATTTAGAAATCCATCATTATTTTTAACAATACCTAATTACTAATAAATGTGTTTTAAATTTTATATAACTGATAAACAACCATTCGCCGTACATTAAAGGTTGTTTATCAGTTGTGCAAATTAATTAAATTCAAAACAAGGTTATTCGTCACGCCCACAATGTTTACAGAATTGTGGAATGTGTTAAATTCATTTTATTATTACACTGTGTGATATCAATAATTGTATTTGTATTGGTTAACTCCTAGAATATGGACCAAATCATCGCCGTCCAGACAAAAGTCACCAAACCACAAAACACATTTACTTTTTGAGATAGGTACTGTAATTTTGAAAGCTAAAATAAATACTTAAATACATGAACTTTTAACTATGTAAAATTCAAAGTTTTATCTACAAGCATAATAATAGAGAAACATTAAGGACGGGTTGCTTCATAGAATTTGAACATTTCATCAAATTTCAATGTTGATTTTCACGTTCTGTGAAGTTTCTATTCAAAGTTCTGTTATTATATCATTACTGGCCGGTTGTTTCACAGATAAGAAATAATTACAGAACTTAAATAGTTTTATAGAACTGTCAAAGAACTTGAAAATCCACTCTGAAATTTGATGAATTGTTCAAATTCTGTGGAACAACCCGTCCTTAAAGTATTCAAATAAGATTGTTTCGCTGACATTCGAATTTAGATCACAAACTTATGCGTGTGGTTGGTGACGATTGCCTGAACGGCAACGAAATATGATTTATATGGAGGTCGATTTGCATTTACAATAGTATGTAGATTCTTTCAATCTGACTGCAATCTAACTATTTTTGGTTATCAGTATTATATTTATTTTTACTGTATATAACAATTTTTAAAGTTCCAACACTAATTGTTTATAATTGCGAATAATTTCTGTCTTCATTAGTTTTAACCAACATGTTTCAGTGGAATATATCTGAATGGTGGTGGCAGTGGTGGTGGCGGAGGCTGCGTGGAGCTGGCCTCCAGTGGATTGTCATCTCCTCAACCAAACCTTGAATCCATCTCCAACATCGCCGTCCCACCCGACATTACCATCCTCATTGATAAGTGAGCTAATCTCCTACTTTGTGTCGTTGCAGTTCAGGGAAAAGTAACCAACCCACATGCACAACTTTTAAGCTTGATTCTTATGTTTAAATTTTTTTATAATTTTAAAACATTCTTACATAAGCTTAAAAACTTCTTGAGTGCTGACGTATCCATATGGATCAATAAAAAATTCATTTCTCTGAGCTATTCTAAGAAAACCGCTTAAGGTAGGATTATATACTATTTTTACAACACATTTTCTGGTAAGACAGTACAATTTAAAAAAATCATAATTTTGTGAATAACAAATAAGTTATTAAACAACAAAATAGTCACCGGATTCAAAAATTTCGTTTATATTTGTAATTCCAAATAATTTTATCCAAATAGGAATCACTGGTTAAGTCAAGTACGCCCCTTAACACCCTATATGTACTGTACAGGGCCCCAGACACTGCAAATAGTACACCAAACTGCTAACCGTGTATAAATCAAAAATGCACTAAATATAAACAAAAGTGCACTCCACGGTTGAGTTTGACAGCCACCTCTGGTCTGCAGCTCCTGAAAAAACCTGAAATGATTCCCCTATCTTAACATACTGACTGCATTCTTCGGGGCACAGGCATCTGGTGGAAATGCTGTCGATGTTTAACCGGTGTTTCAATGGAAGTTGAATACCGGAAACTTAAAAGGCTATAAGTGCCAAAAACACCTATAACGATTTTATTTAAGAAATGGATAGCATGTGCCGAGGCCAATGTCCTACAGAAGGGTACAAGTGCAACAGATAACGTAAATAATTCTAAAAAAAATTGGAAGATGGCGTTGGTTGTAAGTACCGAACGTCATTTCCCCTTTAAAAGGGTCCAAGTGCCATCGCCAGTCAGACGCGTTAGTATCAAAATGGGTGACAACGAGCCGGTTTCTGCGCAAGGCGGTGGCATAAAAAGGCGTCAAAATGGTGAAAAAAGTGTTCAAGTGGCCAGAAAGAAGTTGAAGGATTCTGGACAAGAATATACTTCATCAAGTAGAAAGTTGATTCCTGCAAAACGACCGCCAAATCAAGAGGTTAGTACGTTGTTTTAATCTCCAACGGTTTTCTATGCTAGGTGACCAATCGCGCTAGTGATGTGCTGACCTGTAATTTTTTGTCAATACCTATAAATTTACATAGAATATTAAAAAAATGTGTTATTAACTCATTATTTATAATAATACTATCCAAATTATGGATAGCACTGGCGTAAGATTTTGTTAAAGGGAATGCTTTGGTATTTTATCTGTTTTGCTTTCATTTACGTAATTTTTTTTTTCAAGTGTATCTGCAAATGCCGCTACAAATGCAAAGAAATAGCTGCCGACCAAAAGCTGTCATTGTTCACGGATTTTTATGGCTTGTCGAATAATGAAAAGCAATCTTCTTTTCTCATGGGGCTTATTCAACTGACGGAAATTAAAAGGAGAAGGCACGGAACCTATGAATCTCCTGCATTAAGTAAGCGACAGTGCACGGCATATTACATGCTTCCAGATGGCAAGGGAAATGTTGTCAGCGTGTGCAAAGCAACATTCATGAATATTTTTTCCCTTTCTCCGAAAAAGATTCAGGTTCTCATTAATAAAAAAAAACAAGGCCACACAACATTTACGGAATCAAGGGGAAATATTAGTAAAAAAAAAACGAATATAATACCAATGAAGATGAGGATGACATTAAAAAACATGTAAATATGTTTCCCAGACTTGTAAGCCATTAAGGTCGTGCAAGATCAGAGAAAGAGTATCTAAGTCCTGATCTTAATAAACATCGGCTGTTCAAATCATTTCAAGCATCATTCCCGCAGTCAAAAGTTGCCTATAAATTCTATTCAAAAATTTTTGAGAAGGAATTTCCAAGCTTAAAATTTGGCCAGAAACGAACTGATACGTGTGCAACTTGTGACCTCTATGTTGCTAAAATAAATGCTGATCCTTCGAATAAAGCAACATTTAAAAACCAACTGGAGCTTCACCATCGAAAAGCCGAAAAAGCTACAAAACAGATATCACTTGACATTAAAAAATCTCAAATTCCGAGTAGCAATACATGCACTGCCGCCATGGACTTGCAACAGGTTTTATTGACGCCATCTTTAACGCATGGGCCCATGTATTACTCTCGACAATTGTCAAATTTTAACTTGGGTGTGCACATTGAAAATACTGGTGATGGGTATATGCACATGTGGCATGAAGCCATAACAGGAAGAGGGGGAAATGAGATAGCATCATGCATTTATAAAAAAATTTCCAATAACTTCTTACGAAAGGAGAATCTAATCATGTGGAGTGATAATTGCAGTGGGCAAAATAAAAATAAAATGATGATATTCTTATGGGCCTATCTTGTATATAAAGGAGTTTTTAATACGATAGAACATAAATTTTTAATGAGCGGGCACTCATTCCTCAGCTGCGACAGAGACTTTGCTCTAATTGAAAAAAGGAAACGAGTGACAAATTCCATGGTTCCTGCAGATCTTATAGATATGGTGCAAAGTACTCGTCACAAGCAGCCTTTCCACGTCATTTCAATGAAAACAGATGATTTCTTGAATTTCAAATTGGCCGCCGAAACATTTTTAAACACCACCATGCAGCTAACGAAGGCTCATCGCTTGAAATTTGTAAGCGACAACCCTTTTGTTGTCAAAATAAAGGAGACGCACAACACTTTGGAGCCCTGGAAAATCGTAAAATTATTGAAAAAAAACAAAAAATTATCCGATTTAAATAACTATTCCATACCAGTGCTGAATTGCAGAAGCAGAATAACGGAAGAAAAGAAAAAAGACCTAACCAATTTAATTCCTTACTTACACGCGCAGGAACACAAAAATTTTTACAACAACATTTTATAATTTATATGTCTTATAAATTGATTTTCATACCTTGCTTGTATGCACAGGAACACAAAAATGTGTACAACATTTTATTATTTTTATGTCTATTGAAATTATAACTTACTTGCAAGCGCAGGAGCACAAAAAAATTCACAACATTCTATATTTTTTATGTCTTTTATATCTAATTTAATGCTTAACAAGAGCATACATACAATTTTTTTTTAACATTTCGTAATATTTATTTTTTTATTCATGTTAAACATCATCCCATTGGGATGATCCCATCCCTATTGGAGATGGATAAAGCAGTTGGTATATTGTTTTATTGTCACTGTGGCACTAAAGCCCTTTATTGCTTCAGAGAGCATGGCACTTGGGCCCTATTAAAGGAAACTACGCACGGCACATGAGACTTTCTCTAAAATGATTATTTTATTTGATTTTTTACTTACTTTAATATGTCTTTTCATAATATTTTTTTATCAACTGCATTAAGATTTGTTCATTTGTTGATTTCACACAAAAATAAAATAATGTTTTCTTTGAATTTTTGAGTGTATTTTTAAATTCCCGTCTACCTCCTTTTCTTGTCAATGGTACTTATACCCTTTTAAGTTTCCGGTATTCAGTTAGTTACTCTGAGAAACTAGCATGATTGATCCCTTTGGCACTGGTGCACAGTGACAAGCCAATGAGGGCCCAAAATATGTATACAGCTGATGTTTTTTGGAAACTTACAGAAAAGCTTCACAAGAATTTTTAACTGAATTTAAAGTAAATAGAGTAATTATTCAAACTCAGACTGAGACAATCCGTTTCCAACAATTTTGTAATTTGTATCTTATTTTAATAACGTTTCCATATTTTTCCAGATATAATCAGAAGAAGGAGCAAGAAAGAAGAGAGTGTACTATTCATGTATAGATTTTTTCATTGTTGATAAAGTATATGTATCTATTAAGCCTATTAAATCTATTAATATAAGGATGACTGTACAATTAAATGAAAATGAAACATATCAGAATAGACTGGTAAATGATATTTAAAATTATTATTATATTTATTAATTATAGTAAATTTCATATTTTAATTTTACTGTTGTTAAAATGTACACACCATGGATTATGATAATATTATGTATCAAATTGAACTCTAATAAAAAAGTGTATAAAATTTTTGTTTCTTGGTTATTTTTAAATCTCATGAATTTTTTCTTCCCTTCATCAAATATTTTGCCTGCCGAAGCTTAATGCTAAATCACCATTTTGATTAATCTTTATAACGATTTGGTGTACATTATGAATACCAAAAAATTTGCTTTAGATAAATTGAAGGTTTTCCTATCGTTTCGCTTGAGTAGAATACAAATAAAAAATAAATTACTCAACAAAAAATATAAATGTAAACTAATAAAAAAAATATTTTTCCAATAGAACGTATGTATGAACGCGTAAAGGAAACAACTTTAAAAAAAATACAGTATTATAGCTAAGATTATCTGTGACAGTTTCACTTGATTAACTTTTTTGCTTATTTATAAAATTATTTACAAAATAAATAAAAACCAGTTTTGTGCTCGCAATCGAACGTTTCTAGACTCCGTTTGTCAAGCTATTTTAATGCCTACTACCTACAATATAAGGTATACCAAGAACATACACAATTTTTGCTTGTGAGAGGAAGCTCTTAAGAGGAACGGCTACGCGGCCTTCTTCTTATAATACTTCAATTTGATTTTACTTGACCAAATCGAATGATATTTTTATAAATAAAATGTATAGCATTATCTTGCGCTGCTTTATTTATTTGTGGTTTAAATTATAAAATATAGGCCATTAAATAATTAAAATTTTCACAATTTTAGAGGCAACTTTGACAATTTTTGTGAGTTAATGATAAATAATACAAAACTAATCTTTCCAATCTATTATGTTAATATAATAAAATATAAATTTTTTAAAAACATTTCAAAAAAGGCGTTTTTTGTGTTGAAATTATAATTTATATTCGACAAATGTGTGACAGTGAAAATCGGTCATTTGAAAATTTAATTGAAGCCCATCAAAATAGTCTATTAACTATTTTTATATTATTTATTTGCATTATATTTGCATGCTATGAAAGGCAAGATTATTTTTTAGTCACTACCATTAATTCACAAATAATTGCGAAACTTGCCTTTAAAATCGTGAAAAATCGATTTCTTTATTAGCCAATATTTTATAATTTGAAACACAAATAAATAAAATATCACGTAGACATTAGCTATACCTTTTGATAAAAAATATTATTCAATTTGGTTGGGTATTTTGGCCTAAAATAGAAATTTTAGTTTTGTATAAAAATGTTGCGCATCCGTTCCCCTTAAGCGTAAAATTGGGATGATACATGGAAATAATTTTTAACTTTTTTCCACTTATTTTATTTTCGGTGCTGGTAATAACCAAACAATTGGAAATTATTTGAATACTGTGTGAAACACGACATAGCAACGAAGATGCCAAAATCTACATAATTGTAAAAAAAATCATTTTATTATGGCCTCCGTGGTCAGGGGTAAGACTCAACTACCAATCCGGAGGTCGCCGGTTCAAATCCCGGCGTGAGAAAGAAAATTTTATTTGATGAATTTGTGTTTTTCACAATTTATTAATTTAAAAATAATATATAGAAGGTATACTTCGGAACATTAAAGATTGAAAGATACTCTCAGTATCGCCCTGGTATAAGACCACCATTCAGAATTGAATCTTTGCTTGAAATGGCTTTAGCCATTGTTTGGTGACAATGTCTGAATAGCCAGGTACACCCCCACGTTCCTCTTCCCCATCTTCTCCTCCATCCCACTACCTTCATCCTCACAACACACCTCAATTGATGCTATAGTCTCACTGGCTCCAGACAGTTGGGAGCAGTTAGGACTCTTGTGCGGTATTTACATTTAAAAAAAACAATAAAAAAATACCACTACTGTTAACCCCTTTCCCTCAAATGTTGTAAATATAAACCATAGTACATAAAGATAGATCATACATAAAGATAGTTGCCAATAAAAATGTGCGGTGAAAAAATGAAGACAATGTTAGTGGTTCTTATTCGAAGTATGATACAGTTAAAAGTGACCGAGGGGAATAGGGTCCCATTAGCTCAGTCGGTAGAGCACTGTCCCGGAAAGACAAGGGTCCTGGGTTCGAGTCCCAGATGTGACCGTTTCCTTTTCTGATTTTTCTGTTTCAGATTTTCGTTTAGAAATCACTAATATTGTCTTCAATATTTAAATATTACAATTTGAGGTTTTACTCATTAAAGTTATTCCGAAAAATAAATATCCAATTATTATTTGTAAAAACATTAAATAAGTGGAAAAAAATTTAAATTTATTTTCAATATAATTGAATTCCACCACAAAAAGAGAAATTTTGTGAACTTAGGACCTGTGTTTTTACTTACAAAAACAGATATACCTACTATGTTTTTACTTATCTACGGAAATAGCATCATAAACAGTATCATCATCTTTTAAAAATATGAACAAGAAATTTTATTTATATCTTATGTAAAACTTGAGAAATTCGATTCATAATAACTTACCACATTAAACTCATTCTTGCTAATTTTGGTAACTACCTCATGTGTTTTTACTTATTATTGCAGAATATCAATTTAAAAGAAAACTGATATCGTCAATTTACATTAGATCTTATGACTCCTAGGCAGCATACGGACCAATGAAATTGTTTTTCCGTTCAAGAAAAAAAATCTATATCTTTTTCAAAATGTTTGACCAATTTCACTAGAAGTCAGGACTAGCTTAGGCTTTACCCCCCATATTATTTCTAACTAGCACTGTGGCTCATTTGGCCCTTTTAGTATTATCATCATCTGATGGATGTTATTAAGTTACATTACTCATTACCCATTCTTCATAGATTTAAAAAAAATATAAAGTGTATAATATAACACACAATACTTCATAATAACAAACTAATACAGTTCAGATAAATTATTGCCCGCCTGCATGTTTCTTATTTGCTTTGGAAGCAATGTAATCAAAATTAAATAATGTCAACAGATCAAGTATTTCAAAATACTATGATCTGTATGATAAAAAGTTCTGAACTTTTTACTGAAAATTTTACTTTACTGTGATGTATGGTAATTAGGTTGAGTAGTTAATTGATAGATGGCGGTAGACAAAAAGCCTACGCCAGGGCCCGCCAGATGGCGCTAGTGTATAGCAGGTACTTGCGAGAAATATTATGGGAAGAGCAAGCGTCTGGAGGCCCAGAGATTTACCTACCCTCGGGTAACGATCAGTTCTAGCTAGCCAGACAGGTTATTGTTACGTAAATAAACACATTTATATTAAGAAACTTTTACTGTTTTAAAGCGTTCCCAACACCCGAAATCTGCTTGAGTACAGGCAGATATAACAGATAATTTAGTTTTTCCATATTTGGGCTGCATCCTTTTAATTTATGTAGTCCTTTTATGCAAACAGTCAAAGCAGAGTACACAAAACAAGATAAAGTTTTTTCTTCTTTTTTATAGTTTTTCACCGTTAGAGTGTTCTAGCCAGTAGCAGTTTGAGAGAAATACAGTAGGTAAGTACCTGCTTACTCCGTGGTCGAGCGGGATCCTACATATATTAGAACACAGTAAAACCATTGCAAGTAGGTAGGAAACTATAGAATCATTTATTAGTTGAAAATCTACACGCTTTTGTATGATCCATAGTTATTGTTATTTTTATCAGAACACTTGACTTTTTTGATACATTTTTGCAAAATGAGAACTCTGGAATTATGAATTCAGTAATTATGTGATTTATTACGGTTTTGGTGAAATCCACAACCTTCAAACACACTTTCTGTTAAATATTAATCTAAATTTCCCGCCCTATTTCAAAAAATTATACCTCTGAATTTTAATATGGTTGAATTGGACACACATAACTTGCTTATAGTGCTGGAGAGCCATTGAATTCACCTAGGTTTGACGATTCATCCCATTTATTGGAATCGTAAACAATTATGAAAAAATCTTTCGTTTATAAAGTGTGAATTGTGAGATTTATTTACCATATGTGTGAGGTGATAATTGTACTAACGGCTCAAATATCAGAATATAATGTTTATGATTAATTATTATGCCTGTAACATTCCCATTGGTAGTGTATGGCAAGCGATATGCTGAAATAGGCCAATCTATGATGCGAATAGCGTAATGTGTCTCCACCGTTATGGTCTCCCACTAATCACCGATGCTGAAAGTATTTTCCACAATAGGACGGAGCAATTATAGTTTTCACAAGAATAAAACAAATTTTTATAATAATTTTTAATTATTTATTTCATCGCTTTAAATATACAAACCAAATACTACAAACTAGATTTTTTTATGTCATATTTTACCCGTTATTTTTATTTTTACATTGTTTTAGTCTGTGTTTTGTTTATATATTTAAATATAAAAATCTCCATAGGAGCTTGTATTAGATACACAATTATTCTTTTAATTTGCAGTCGTTAAAAGTACTCATTGAAACATATTATCTTTGCATAGGATAATCTAGCGTGATTTTCATTTACAATTTCAATCACTAACCATACAGACCATGGTTTTCTTATACCATGTTTTATTATTTAAATTAAATATAATTCAATTCAAATAAGGTGAGCTGACCTTCTATTTGTAGGTAGTTTAAGTATGTAATATATAGAATAATAATAAATTGATCAATGTTCTCTCACACCTAATTGAGCTTATTTCCATTCAAACTAAAACATCAACATATTATAATATATATATATATATATATTGAGCATCACTCATCCAAAACAGCAATATTTAATTTTGGTCAAGTGTTCCGTACACATAATATTAAATATTTTGGGTGAAATTTATTTATGAATGATTATGAAAACCATAATAAGATTAACACAGAAAAAACATTTAAAAATTGTTTTCCATTACATCGAGATATTATTTCCTCTGTGTCTTTTTAGATATTAGTGAAATGCAATGATTTGTGTGAAACGCATTGCGAAAAAGGTTTTGGAATTTCCACAAGAGACATTTTTGTAATTTTATTGAAAGAACGAAAGTTATGCGATTAGATACGATTTTAGGAAAGAAAATTTATAAAATAAATTTAATGAAAAAAAAATCACTTTGAATACAACACTATTTAAGTTAATGAAAATAAATCACTTTGAATAAACCATTATTTAATCAAAATAATCGACATGTTTCGAAACCAATGGTTTCTTCGAAAACATATTTAATTAAATTTACAAAGTGATTTATTTTTATTACATTAAAATGATGCCACAAAGTGAATTTGCGATTATTGAAGAAATAAATAAATTATCATGATTTATATAATTCTTTAAAATTAATTCCTACAGTGAGTTAATTATCACACAGAATGTATCAATAAACTGTTTATAAATAAATGAACATTTCTAACATAAATAACTTATTTTTAAAACAATTATGATTTATTAAAAGCTCTTCTGAATTTATTTTACTTGGTTCTTCGCTCTTTAAAAAATATATTATTATAATATATTATTATGGACTCTGTTATTGTTTTATCGTGAGATTGAATGATTAAGGACGGGTTGTTTCGGAGAATCTGAACAATTCATCAAATTTCAACGTTCATTTTCAAGCTCTGTGAAAGATTTTTTCAAGTTCTGTTTTTATTTCAGTTTTGTCAAGCAACTAGCCTACAATGATATAAAAACAGAACTCAAAGAAGTCTTTCACAGAACCCGGAAATGAACGTTGAAATTTGATGAATTGTTCAAATTCTCCGAAACAACCCGTCCTAAGAGTACATAATTATGATTGTTTGTTTTCAAATTGACTGGAATAGTATTTAGTTGATGATGATGAAGCCATAGAAAAATGGGTACAGTTGTTCAACTAATGGGATTTAAAATTGTAATTAATCACTGAGAGAACAAGAGACTGGGATGATTTTATTTTACATAATATTACGGTGTTACTTTTCTACTTTCCACAGAATAAGAAAAATATACTTTTATGCATAAAGAGGTTCATTTTCAATTCCTGGAACACGCCAACAGAGACCAGTTTGTTTTAATTAAGTTATGTTAGTAATACTTATTTGTTTCAAATAATGTTTAAATCTTAATAAAATTCCACTTGGTGGACAAATCAATAACTTATCAAATATTTAGGTTGTTTAATCCCTGGCATGGGCGTTTTTATGTTTCATTATTTATTTTAATTTTAAAATTTCATTTAAAATAATGAATTATATTCATTATGGTTTGTGTTTTTTTATGCGACAATAATAGTAAAAAAGTTATCATCGGTTTAAAATATAATTATTTAACTTGTTATTTTGAATTTGTGTTAGAATTTATCTACCTAAACTAAATGATTTTCTATTCCTTAAACCTAGACAATGGGTAAAATAAATAATCTGAAAGCCTTCTAAACACAACTTAATCAGAACAAATAATGTGACCACTGCGATATTCATTCCTATTTCCTGCATTTATCTCATCCTGATATAATATATTTTATATAAACCTACTATTTCGATTGTGTTTTACTTACCTAATTACAAATCAGTTTTCATAATGGTCGCCTCATTAAAACATACAACCAAACACTAGAACGAACTTCTTGGAAACAATGAGAATTTATTTAAAAACCACAATATGATCTGAAATAACGTGGCTTCCCATAGATACTTTAATAATACATTGTAGCTTAGAAGTACGAGAGTAATAAATATTGATTATTTGTTAAGTAGTAGTAGTTATAGCATAAAATTCTATATAATTAGACAATTAGAATAAAAATGGAGATGCCTCAGCAACCTTATAGAGTAAGAATGATATAATTTACAGAGAAGAGAGCATGCAATAAAATTGTTTCATGAAATCAATAAGGCTTTTATCAGGAAGGATACTACATACGAGTATATCAAATAAATTTCAACTCCAAAAGTAGAATGCAGAAGTTGTTATTTGGAAAACTTTTACTTTTAAGTCACCGAGATCAGGTGTTTATTGGTAAACATAATTTAGATTATAGATGATTAAAATTAATACTGACGCACACACTATTGATAGGTTATAACAATGAACCTTGAATTAGAAAAAAAATCGAATCATTTGAATCAATGATGAGTTTACAAATAATACAATCATCTACAATACAATGAAATTTAGGAATTCAGTTACCTACTTCATGGAATAGGTTTCGGTGAATTTTTTCCTTTAGATCGCAATGTAGATTCGTAATTTCATTATTTCCTTTATTATTTTTAAATACATAGATAGATAGGGGTGCCTAAGTACAAGGTAATCTTAAAAAATAATGTTAATTAACTCTTTCACCAAAGGGTTGATACTACTCACTTGCCATGAACTTCTTCATCTCTTCAGCATTTGGCACGAAAAGATTTATCTGCAACAAGAAACATTATCTACCAAACTAACTTTACTGCATGGCTATAATGGAAGAAAAGCAAATGGCTAGTGAAATTGCTTGCGAAATGGATTTCCTGGACGACAAATCGACTACTCAGTATTGTCTTCACTTAACCTGCATTTTCCGACTCAAATGGTCTATAACTAAATGATATCGAAAATTGGATGTGACACTCTTATTATTATCTAAAGCAACATACAACAAAATTAATTGTTTTAAGTTTAACAAATATCATTAATAGTTACTCTTAGAAAGAAAACACGACTAACGGTTCGATGTTAATAAAGTATGTAACACAAGACGCTCTAACCGGGAGATTTCTAGAAAGATTATGCCTAGTGATGGGTCATCTACACGTGCTGGTGATCGATGATGTATTGCGTTCTTAAAGTGAAATGACATGCAAGATGAAAGACTACCTAAATATAAAACAAATTCACTAAAACTCTCCTTTACCGGACTTCTAGGTAAGTCCCGATTTCTTAGTTTCACGACCCACGTCTTAATGCTTTTTGATTTTCCCCTAACCCCTTCTCCTTTGAGGACACGTTCAGAAGTTGAAGATTGGAAATTGAAGCTAGTTCTAATTAATGAAATTACGAGTAGTATGTATTATAGATATACGACTACGGTTATCTTAGAAAAGACGTTTAATAATGACAATTTACAGCCAATTATTCTAGTTAAATCGTAATTAATCCAATTTAGGCGAAATCGCCTTACATTGTGTATGGTTTATGATGTTAACAGCTACCAAAAATAAACTGAATTTGCAATCTCAAAGTAATCAATTGGCAAAAACAAAATCACTCAACATAAAACTGTAATAATAAAAATAAAAAAACATTTAACACTTGGAACAAATTAACAAAGAAATGTATATCTTAGTTTTTAAAGTTTACTGAATGAAAACTCAGTTTATTTTGTGCCTTACAACACATACTTTATTTTTTAATTATAAAACGCTTTTAAACAATAACAATTGAACAAGATAAATTTATATTTATTTTAGGAAAATCTAGACATAATATGTTTTTTTTTCAATATTTGGTTACACAATCACTAATAAATTATTACTTTCCTGAACCGTGCAACTATCAATAGTCGAATAAGTATAATATGAATCCTGTAAGCACGCTCAACGTCATTTCTAATTTAATTCATTGCATCAAATTAATCCAAGAACTCTCTTCTGAGATTGTTACTAAACATTACATTCTATTATAACATCTACATTTACAAACAAAAAAATACGTTTACCTGAAACGTGTATAAAGGTACTCCTCTTGATATCTAGGACTTATTTGTGTTGATTATTTTTATTCAAATCGTCAATAATAAAAAGCTGTGTTCTGATACTATGCATTTGTATCAATTATCAAATTGTAATTTTACTGTATTTCAAGTCATAATCTGTAAAATTCCCGTGTGAATAAAATAATAGCATTAGGTTATATATTATAAGCGATGGATTGTAAAATAATTCCCTGAGATAAAACAATCAAAATAGAATATTTATTTCAATTCCAGCATTCAACGTGTATTGGTTCTAAAATAATTTATTTAGAAGTTTAGCGAGTTACGTGTTTTTTGTTATCTTACATAAGCTATTATTATGTATACTTTCCGTGAAAAGTAAAAGTGAGTGCAACAGAATTAACATTTCATTTATCTTTCTAATTAATTACGAATATAGTTTTTCAAATAAAAGAAATGAAAATAAAATTAAACCAGTTTTTTTTTTTAATTTGTATCTATTCAGTTGTATTATTCAATTAATTTAACGTGACTATGAGCGTGCTTTGGAAGCACAAATACCCCTGCTTCACAAAAAGCGTCCCCAATCAGGGCCGTAATCGTGAAAACACATTACAGAATCGAGTACCTGAGCTTTCCACACTTATAACGAAACGAAATAATAATTCCATCACTTCACTTCGCGCCGGTCACTGGTCGATTCAGATCTATATTAATTTAACGTGACTATGAGCGTGCTTTGGAAGCACAAATACCCCTGCTTCACAAAAAGCGTCCCCAATCAGGGCCGTAATCGTGAAAACACATTACAGAATCGAGTACCTGAGCTTTCCACACTTATAACGAAACGAAATAATAATTCCATCACTTCACTTCGCGCCGGTCACTGGTCGATTCAGATCTATATTATATTAGATATTATACGTAAGTATTGTATTATCAGAAAATAAAGCAACCTTTTCAGATCAATGTCGGGCCTTTAATTGATGAGGCTACCAAATCACTATTCACTTAATTAAATATCACTTCCTAACGTCAAATCCTTTCCTTTCCACTCATCCAACATTCTTAGTTAGTTTGTCATACCAAACAATTTACATTAAAGGGGCGTGCGTTTAATACTAAATTTATCTTTAAAACGTTGAAATAATGTTTATCCCCAAACTTTTGGAATCAGACCAAACTTTTTTTTATATATTCACATGATTATCCTATGACTAGTGTAACCATGTGAATGATTTATTATTGAACGGTGATGTGTGGAGCGGAGAGTAACACAGCAGCTGTCGCGATGATTGTGAACAGCGTGAAGACGATTAAACAGAACCTGAAACCAAGCATTGATTGGAGGTCAGTATTCTGTGCATCCAGGAGTACTCGTACCTTATAACACACACATTCATTGTTTATTATTGGACGATGATGTGTGGCGCGGAGAGGAGCACAGCTACCGTTGTGATGATCGTAAACAGCGTGAAGATGATTAAACAGAACCTGAAATCAAGCATTTGATAACATTATTATTTCGGCGCGACCACATCTACAGCAAGCTATGTCAGTGGTGAGTGGACTGAACTTACTAAACATATTCATCAACCTACACTGTGATTCCGCACTTATTTGCTTCCAATTCTATTTACTTTTCATTTGACCCTACAATCACATGTTGAATTAAATTATAATAATAATACACACACAACACCACATGATGTAAATGCTTTTTTAATTGTGAACATCGCACAAGAGTTACAATTTCTCCCAACCATCTGGAGCCAGTGAGAATCCAGCACCACCAATTAAAGTGAGGCTGAAGATAGTGCGGAGGAGAAGGAGATGGGAAAGAGGAAGGTGGGAAAGTACCTAGCTATTCAGACCTAGTCACCAAACACGGCCAGAGCCATTTCAAGCAACGTTTCGATTCTGAATGGTGTTCTTACATCAGGGCGACAATGAGAGTATTCCTCACCCTATAACGTGCCGAAATTAATCGAATGCCGGGATTTGAACCCGCGACCTCCGGCTTGCTAGTCGAGAGACTTCCTCCTGGTCCACGGAGGCCGTCAAATCGAAGTATTAATGGTAAGAAGTTTATTTTACCTAATCCAATAATAAAAAGTAGACATTAAAGTTGTACTTTAATAGAGACGTATGTTTACGTATATTTGAAAATGCTGGACACCATGTAAACATTTTTGATCCCGAGATTGAAAGGATGATTTGAATTTAAATACATATATTTTTTTATTGTTGGTAGGTAGGTTCTCTTTATAACAAACATACTTAATAACACATAATATGTTAAGACAATTTTAAACATTTTATAAAAATAATATGATAATTTAATATAAAGCCTGCAATACATGAGTAAAAACAACAACGATAATAAAAAAAATATTGCAAAAATAAAGCAGAATGTGAAAGGGTGTACCGTCCGATATAAAATTTCATATCCGTAGGGGACCCATTTCCGTGTCTCTATAAGGAGACTTCCCTCCCAGTCCTGGCAAGTACTTCTAGTAGTGGGTAAATGGTATTGAATCTGCACCAAGAGACTCCGGAGTTAAACAATTTACCACTGATATTCACGGCTCCCGCCTCTGCCATTCCCGGCTGAATATTCATCCCTGATGGAAATGAAATTCCTTGAACTAGGAAGCGGACGAAACCTCAACTTCGTGAACATTTTCCACACGTTTTCGGTATGGCGGTTACTCCTAGAGCAAACTATCATTTTTTTCTTCACGGGTATTACTCGTAAATATATTGGACTTATATATGTTTTCATTAAAAAAAACTTATTAAAATAATTGGAAATATGTGGGATAGTGAAGTTCTTAACTTGACTACTATAGTGTTAGAGAAAGACGGCAATATAAAATGCTTTATATACAGTATTGCATGCTAACTAATTCTCTTTCTCTACCCAGATCTCAACCATTGCAGACGTAAGTTCTCTATTTTCAATGGTTGCAATAAACTTGGTAATCTACACTCTCAATTATCTAAATAATATTTTTATCTTCCTCATTTTTTTTAATTTCAAACGCCATCATTATTACGTGATCTCAAAAAAAAAATTTTTTTTGATGTTTCTGCTCTCTCTTTTGGGAAAAATGATTAGACTCCCTCAAATTTCACTTCACTCTATTTTTTATCGTACTTTTTCATTTGATTTATATAATTTTGTAAATTAAATAGAAGACGTTTCACTAATAAAACGTTCGTAAATATTTAATAATAAGTTTCTCTCTTTTTACATTTTTTGTCGGAGTGCGTTTGTTATCATTGAAAAGTTTCTTATTAATTTATTTTTATTAAAATAATTAGTTAATTTTACTCGGTATATTTTCGTTGTATGTATAATATTCAGCCAGAGAGTAGTTTTTAATTAAATTGAAAGATTTCATCGGAAATTTTTAACCTTCTTGAGAAAACATTATTAAATGAAACATTGAAAGTATTCTTTCAAAAAATAATGAGATTTGTCTGTTTAAATAAATACTAGAATACAGCAGAGACGCTTTTGAAATTCGATTACATGGGCGGAAAGAAATGGATATAATTGAAATGAATATTACAAATAAAAGCTTGATATAAAAATAAAAAAGTAAAAAGCTTCTCATTGAAAAATTTGAAAGGATTAATAAATTATTTTTTTGTAACAGAAAAGGATGAACGAATGCGGCAAAAGAAAATTTTGAAGTGCTTACATTTTTTTAAATTCAACAAATTCAAGAACTAGAAGATACTACACTGCTTCGCAAAAGTTTGAAAACTCGGAAGTTCCTAAGCTAATTACAAACATAACGTTAAAAATGGGAAAAAATTACGTCGATCTATAAACCAAAAGAGAAAATCTGTACAAATTTCATTGTGTAAAAGAGTTCACCGTTCGAGAGCTTTTATTACATTAGCCATAGATGTGTTCTTCAGCACACCAATTTTCTGCATTAAGTAAGGTCAATCATGAATCCAAGCCTTTTGTTAGGCCTACATAAACAAATTATGCAGATAAATCAAACACATAAAAAGTAAAAGGTTTTTATGAGCACACAAACAATACAAAGAGCTCTACGAATAAACACAAAACAAGTATGATAAGCATTTTCAGGGCCCACTTGTCCTACAACAGTATCATAAACCAGCGGTCAGCAATGTTTTTGAAAGTGAAGAGCTTAATATTTTACCGTTCGCATAAATATGGTCCCAAGCGAAAGCTCTGACAAATATAGCCCATTCATAAACCAACGTATTATGTAGATATCTAGAACCTTCGTTAGAAATTATGATAGCCCTAATATAATTTTAATAACGTGGACAAAATTGTAGACTTTTTTACGGTGTGTAATTTATAATGGATGTCGTTACGTTTATGTGGGTTTATAGTACTACGCAATGTGACTATTGCATTATCTTGTCGGTATAAAATAATTCGGGGTACTAAAAAGATCGTAAGGCTAGAAAAGATTCACGGAACGGAAGCTAGTCAATGCTTAGCTACAATGAGTATCCAACAAAACGGCTCTTTACAGGACCAGAGAGTGGGATATAGTTAATTTAAAAGGCTTTCAGAGGCAGATTAAATAACTAGTAGTAGTGTGTGAGAATTTGCATTTACTTCATTGAATAAGTCTGCTTGAAAATGAAAGCAAAAAGAAAATCTGTATTCTACAAAAAGAGTAAAATTCAGATGCAGCTTTTAGCTCTTAGTGATTATAACGAAGAACGTTGAATTAATATGTGCTTACAACAAATAGCTTTCTGTATGAATATTATCACCGTTATCTGAATATGCTGAATATAATATATTATGTGAAAATAGAGCTATAAATTAATTGTCGTCCGTGTAGGTCCTGCCCGCAGAATCGAACCCTTTTTCTCATGGCCTGTTTTTAGAATGACTAAATAATGCATGAATCGATTTGAATCCATCTCCCATTAAACGGGTTAGAGTAAGTTATTACCGGGATATTTTGAACGGGGTTACAAATGATATCGATCAGCGATTGTGCGATCAAAAACGTGCTATTCCTTTCGCTTTCTCTGCTCTTTTTGAGAAAAACACACAAAATCACCCAAAACATAGAAACATGCGTTAGAATTACCAGTGGAACAATGGAAACCTGGGAAATGCAAGCTACAAATATTGGATTCCTTTTTTTAAATAATATTATTTTCAATTGGAAAACCCTTTGACTTTTCATACTTGCCTAATAAAAAGCGAATAATTTGAGCAGATTTTGAATAAATTAACAGTATTTCATATCTGTGTGTTCTGTTTGGTCACAGTTCTGTTTTGTCATTGCACCTTTGGTTAAAAGATCTCACCTATCGACGACCATGGCGGCAAACTTCCAGTCGCTGATGAGCTCGGCCTCCTCATCCGCCTTGCGCATGCGCCCCGTGATGAACTGCAGCTCGCGGAGAATGCAATGCAGCTCCCGGTGCGCCGTGGAAAGCGGCAGCGCGTTGCTCTGGTCCTCCACAGTGGCTGGCCGGATGAACGAACGACGGAACTCGGCCCTGCTTTGGGGGAAGCAACCGTTGAAAATGGGACGCATTGGACATAGACATGAAAATACAAAAAACTAATATTAGCTTACAGTAAGATAGAAATTAAGAATAAAATGACAATTCTATTTAATTTTTATGTTGACGAATAAAAGATCTGTAAAACAATACATGCCAATTTTCGTATGTCATTGGTGACGTCACTCCAGCTGTTTAGACAAATAGACAGCTGTTTTACAACCTATAGCGATGCCTCTAGGGAATAATGACGTGGTAGCAGTTGCGTGCATTTCTCTATAACCAAAGGTAGAACACTACCACTAATATTAAATTACCGTTTTCTTTAAATTTAACGGAAAAATATCTTTTCAGAAATTTGTCATATTTTGTTTATTATCCTTTGATTTATTAAAACGGTTCGTTTCATCTGGAATAGCATAGCTTTTTAGCCTTTAAACACTGCACGCCACTGTACACGTATATTCGACCAATTTAAGAATTCTAGTTTTTAGATGAAAAAAAAATTTAAACATTTTTTGCACGATTATTTTTTCCGTCTTGCATCAGCAAAACAAATAATTGAGAAAGAAACTGAGATGTATTTCTGTATTACGTTTGTAACGTGGTAAGTATTTATTATTCCCAGGAATACATTATGTATTAAATGTACTTATATATACTAGCAGATAAAAACCCGCTGCCGCGGTTTGAAAACTTCGACGATTCTTTTTTTTAATATCAGATGGCGCCACTTCCGTTTACAACAATCCTAAAACCGTACAGCAAATAAAATAATAATACGATCAGATTATATTATCGTATTTAATAAAATTTCGACTTGTATTATGTTTGTAAAAGGCCTAAGGGCATTCAATAAATTACGAAATAAATTATCAAAAGCAGAAAAATAAACTTTTATACTTCGACACATTTTTATTGGTAAAGTTATATTAGTATTATTTTGTAAAAATACCCCCCATCCTTCCCATCGCTTGTGAAAAATGAGCTTTTCTTCATTTGACATTTAAAAAAAATTATTTCTATGCCACAAGCTGCTCAACTAATACAATATTTAACCAAAATAAAAGAGGGCAAATTTTTTCACTTGGATATTAGATCATTTCCGAAAACCAATTTGATCGCGTTCATGGAAAATTTTAAAAATTACTTCATAACACCATGCCTACTGACTTATTTCTTAGCATGGATATGGCAAACAATTAATAATGCAAGAAGTATTATGATTAGTAGATGAAAATAGTGGTAAACGCAAGTCGTTACATTATTTGTACTCGTACATCTAATATTATAGCGTATAATTTTTTTGGCAACAGGACAAACAAACAGAGCTTAAAATCGGGTCAAATAACTTTATAAGTAAAACAATTTTGCACATTAAAATAATAATTTAACTACAATCTTCAAACTCAAACGTTAAATAACGCGATGATTCGAATTAACGATGAGTCGCTTATGAATGAGCCGCAAAATTAATGAGCCGTATTAATATATTTTATCATACACAAGTACATATTATAAACATTACTGTCACCTCATTTTTTTGTTTCATATGTTTTTTCTCATATTGGTTTCATAGAGGTGTGCATTAAAATTCTTGTAGTTAACGTCTTGATTTGAATATAAAGCGCGGTGCTTTCTATCTCTAACACCGTTTAATTCACATTGCTCACAATGACAGTAAGGGAGACACAGCGATTTATATGAGCTCTCCCAGAAGCTGTCAAATTAGTCTGGAGAAGTTAATTTTTCCATATCCAGCCACGGTTTCTTCTAAGAGATTTAATAAAACATTCGACTTTTTCTTTCAAAGTTTCAGCCGGAACACACTTATTTTATTAATTACAACGAACATCTCCGATCTCGATGGCAGACCGGACCAAAGAAACGAAAAACGGGAAGTCGGTATGCTAATGTGAATTTAACTTCTGGCCCGTTGTTTATCTTAGTTAGCAGTTGTTGGTCTCACCAAAGTGCCTGGCGCCGAATTGAAATGTTAAAATTTCAACGAATTTTAGACAGGAAGTTCGCTATTTACATTTGGCTGCATTACCCGCTAGCGGTACTATGAACATCAATTCATTTTTTATCACGAAAACTTTGTTGGGTTCAAAACAGTAAATGTTTTCAGTGAGGTTTATTTATTGGACGATTGCTAAAGGCGTTTACAACACATACAAACAAGATGCGCGTGAGCAAAGATAATATATTATTTTTTTTCTTCTACTTTCGGTGCTTTCTCCTATCGGAGGTTGGCTAGTACTAAAGTATTGTTATTCTAATAATGACTAGAAAAGAAAATGTGGTACTTTCTCGCTCCGCATTCCACAGCATTTTGACCATTGAAGACAATATTAACGACACTCAAACTAAAAATTTGAAATAGTAAAAGATTCGGTCGCATCTAGGAATAAAGATAGCAGCCAATAAAATTATGTGTCAAAAAAATGAAGATAATGTTGCTAGCTCTTAGTCGAAGTATAATACAGTTGTATAATACAATATGACCAAAGGGGTTAGTTAGGTAGAGCAAATCCCCGGTAAGGCAGAGGTTCTGAGTTCGGTTCCTAGATGTGACCGAATCTTTTTCTAATTTTTCTTTTTCAAATTTTTCGTTTGAGAATCGTTAATATTATCTTCAATGATTAAATATTATAATTTTAGGTTTTGCTCATTAAGTTATTCCAAAATTAAATAAAATTGAAAATGAAATTCCAACATAATTTGTTCCAAAAATATAATACATTATTGATAGTTCCTACCGCTTCTTAAATTTTAAGAAAGAAACGAGATGTTAGCAGTTAACAATAAACATTCACCTGTGTATAATTGCACACACCTTAAAACCCCCTATAGACCAATCAATTTGGTTAGTTCAACCGTTGTGTGTCAACAGATGACGTGATGGTTGATTCAATTTAGTTACTAATCTGGGGAACACGCGCAGCATGCCTCTTACCTTCTAAAAAAAATTCAATGGCTCGAGTAGGATCGTTTACTAAATGAAAGAAATTCAGTCCTATGATTCTGCAAAAAAAAAAGAAAAATTTACCGTGCTATCTTTTAATTTATTTGTCATGTTGTCAAGCTGTCATTTAATGTACGCTCACAAGCAACTACAATCGACGGCTCTCTAGGAAGACTGAGTAAAGTTGAGTTAATCATCCACCTACAGACGACTGAACTTGGTTGAGTGGTGGGTTGGTGGTTGGATGCTCTGGCTGTACAACCGAATTGAAATAACGCCCTCTTGTTGCATTCAACGCATCTCCACACGGTTCAATTTTACGTTCAACTCTCTCAGATTGATACAACCGCTCAACCAAATTGAGCCGTCTGTAGAGCCCATATCGTAACTAATTATATTAGAACACACCACGATGTGACATAACTAATAAAAAAAATATCTAACTGAAGAAATATAACTGTCATTTTTATATACGTAAATAGTTCTGATTTTGTACTTTGTTAGTATGTACCTACTTCTTCAAAATTGACATGGAATCATAATTTATGTAACCATTTATAGGGTTTGAGTCTGGGTGTTATAATTTGTTTGCGATGCTGATAAGGCTTTCGAAGATTTTTCCCAGTAAAGTTAATGGAGATCCAGGGTTCTGGATCTGGTGCTCTCTGAATTCTGCACGTGTCACCCAATTATGTCTCCAAACGAGTAGAGGATTTAAAAAATCGCAACGTAATCCGCAGCGCCTTCGTAATGGCACGGAACCAGTGGATATCCGCGGTCCGTGTGTGCTCGATGATACGTTCTACACATCCCGAACAAATACATCTGCTAAATAAACTTCGTACAGTAAGAAAAAAACAAGCCTTTTGGACAAACACATTGGAAGGATTACAAAATATAAATTACAAAAATTTTAAAAATGTCATGCAGGTTAGGAATAAAAGTGGGCAACTTTAACTGCATTTCAATGGTTTAGATATCTTTTTTTAAATATATATATATGAATTTTCTTTATGAGTGTTTGGAACAGAGAATACGCCATTAAACATTCTAATTTAGAATTTAGACAGGCGATCGTGTCTACCTGTAGTGCAATATTTTTAATTGCACATGTAGTGGAACTGATGTGTCGTAAGTTCAGACTGTCCAATTGATGTATTTAGATGAAACACGAAGCGAAAAAAATGATTCTAGTTTTTTACTTCCAATTTGACCTCCAGAGCTCTAACGCCAAATGAATCCCCAAAACTCCCGAATCCGATCCCGGTGCACTTCTATTCGCGTGAACACTTTCGGCAAGACTATACCATGATTTTTCGAGAGTCTGCGCTAGTAATATCCTTTTTATCCACAGTTTGCAAAATTTGAATATTTTAGGTCTCCAGAGACCAATATGTAAATTGTACGCTGACCTAGAAAATACTCATAAGAAAAAGTTTTTCAAATTTCATTACACTAGAGGTCACTATTTGAATTTTTAGTGTAGCATACAAATAAATAGTATTTTTTTTAAATAATTATCCATTGGGATTTTAGGGTAACATCGATATAAATTTTTTTTAAGGCGCGTTTTGGGGCATGACACGTTGTGAATCATCGTATAGTGAATTTAATAATCTTATTTAAATTTAATGTTATTAATAAAAAAAACATATTCACGACAAATATCACCTAGTTTTCGTACTTAGTACTATGGTTCGCTTCCCACCGCCAATATGATCAGCAACGTCCCGGAATATTATGTTGTATAATTTTTTTATACCTTGAAATAAAATGTGTTTAGAGCATAAATTGGCGCAGTAAAAATATTTATGTGCCACCAATCGCTGATCAAAAGTACCTATCTCTGTCGTGTTATAAAAAAAGATTTATTTTTCATTACTGATTTTTCAGTTGTCACTAAAACGATAGAATCTCCACTTAAAACTTATGAAAATTAAAACTTTGAAAATTAATCGATTTTCAAAGTTTTTTATGAGTATTAAAAGCGCCATCAAGCTATTTTCTAATACCTACGTTCTTCCCGCAAACCTGCTTGAAAATTTCTTTTGAAGCCTTCCAATATTAATTAATCATGGGAGCTATATAACGCTACCTATAACTGTTCCTTTTCGTTATCAAATTGCTGAAAACTTCTCGAAACATTGGCAAGTTTCTAACAATTCCAATAAACGTTGTCTAAAGTTATTTCCCTACCGGCAGGTACATACGTCATCCATCCATCAAATTAGGTGATTATTATTATTCAGAGATTACTTTAAATCTAAGAAAATTTCATTCTTATATTACTTCAACAAGGTAATTAAACAATATGATGTCCTTGTAAGTACATTGACATTTCTCCCTCCCCTCCCCACTTCCTACATCCTTACAATAAACCCTTGTTGGAGATACCATTAATCGATTGCTCTAGGAAATTGGGACGTGTCTTCGTTATCCATATTTAAAAAAATGTAGGTAAACAATTTGAGTAAATATTATACATTCAGTACATTATTGTTTCAATGTTATATTGTACTAGCGCAGAAGTGTGAAAAAATCGTGGGATAGTTATAGAGTCGGTTTTGTGTCTCGTCGAAACGTATTTCACTATTATCGCTAGTAGGAATGCATGGGGACCGGTTTTGGAAGTTTCCGGTCGTTCGGCTTAAGAGTGTTGAGAGCGTCAGAGGTAAAAGTGGACGTCAGATGTCAAATTAGACCAATTTTTCAGTTCGTGTCTCATTCATACATCCATATGTCGATGGGGATCATATTCAGACAATCCCCATTTTAAAGATGAATTCTCGACAAATCAATTCTAATTTTGAAAATGTAAATTAAAATTGTAAGATGTGTAGTCTGAATTATCCAAAAAAAACTTCCAATTTTGAAAATTTCAGTTAAATTAAAGTTCTAGAGTTCATTGAACCCGAGTTACAGGCAGAAATCACAACCGAAGTTTTTAAAAGTGCCTGCTGCTTACTTTTTGTACATTCGCAAAAGAGTTCGAATGAGTTATTTATTGTGTATTAAAAAATCAATTCTTTGAAAACTTTTGAAATAAAATTTTCAATATAAACACTTCAATTTGTTTTTGACCACTTTAATTTTTATTATACTCAACCGGTTTTGGATGCACCCTTCCTTCATCAGGGGAGTATCAAAACTGTCTTAAAATACACAATACTGATAAATATGTATAAATTTCTAGATGTTGGAGAGGGAGGTGAACAAAGGGGAGGGGTAATTAGGGGATTTCTGGGAATAACAGAGCGATTCACTGGAAAAATGTCTAGAATATGACCAAAAGATAAATTTGTAAGATTATTCAATAAACTGGAGTTATTAATTAGGGATTTTCTGATTTCAAGTGCTTCTAAGCAATATAATGTTTTGCCTTTATTATCATGGAAAAGAATTTTAACCACAGTATCCTAAGTATGATTGGTGAAATAACATTTTTGGCAAACTATGAAAAATTGTTTTTATTCAAACATTTGACCGGTCGGTGGCCGAGTTGACATCGCGTTTGGGTCCCACCCAGGCGTAGTGTGTTCAATTCCTCGGCTGGCTAAGTCCTCCATCACGACACAAGCAACATTTTCAGCTTACTGTGGTGGTAGTAGGAGATTTTCAAATATTGTCAGGTTATTAGGAACCCGGGAATGTTTGTCTTTCTTTAAAAAAAAAAAAATCTTAAATGTTCAAATTGGTAGTGCTTTTCATTGAAATAATTATAAACAGTGAACAATATCTTCCAAAATAAAATTTCTCGATGTATTTCCAAAATCTCAGCCCACTTTGAACGCTTCCCATTGTTCAATGTTCAGCATGAAATTAACATAGTCTATTGTTCACGATATGTACCCTTGTAGAAAGTTTTGTTTGAAAAATAAATTGGCATGCGTGGATAAACATTTTAATTTACCTACTTCTTATCGTTTCTTTTTGCTCTTTCGACTGAAAAATTCAATGCGCCATATCCTTTAGCTTCTCGGAACTTTTTTTGTTGTTCGTGCCCTCGAAATAAAGAGGAAACCTGACAAAGCTTTTTTTAAGATTATGCTTGTCTACTGGATTCCATTCCTCGAAAACTATTTGCGTGAATACCTTTCTCAGTCGTGAGTATTTGTAAATATCATTTTTGAGTTCACTACTGCAAATAAGACCTAACCTCATTTATGAAAAATCTGTTTAGTTACTGACCTAATCTACACATATTTTTTACACACAATAAAAAGAGAAAACATCACCAATACAGCTTTTGCGATAGTAGTCTAACAATAAAAAACTGCTCTTGATTGTTTTAAATCTAACTTTTCTAAAACGTCCATACAGCAAACAAGATTGAACAAATATAACCCCCAAACCATTAAAAATGTAAATATCTATTAGTAACAACTCTTTTTGTTTTTTACTATAGCTAGTTAGAGTTTTATTTTTCAATCGGATTTATCTTCATTGTGCAAAAAGAGTAGATTACGCCTGCTCTACCTATTAGGATGGAGCGATCTAATATGGAGATTTTATCTTTGTAATATCGAATTCGGCATACGCGGGATCGATGCTCTGATGTGTATTTATTTCAAATTAAGTTATGTATATATTAATTTTCAATAGTTCAATAACCACTTTGAATATTGAAAACATAAATTATGATATTGAGTGCAGAAAATCCAACCGACGCTATATCTTTTGTGCGGTTTAAACACCAGACTCAAAAATGACAGAAAAATATACTTCATATTCAATTGCTTTGTAATTTAAAAAAATAAAAGACCCTGGTGTGGCCAGAGATTGTATACAGATATTGTATTTATTATCATACAGAAATTGCTTTCATTACTGCTGTACCCACTAGAAGATGTCGACTAATTCCACATCTTGCGTTCTGGAAAGGTCTAAATTTCGCCGAGCTTGAATGACGAAAAGAACCGCCCTTACTTAATAATTAATAATCGATTCCAATCAATTTGTTAAATATTTCGATAGACGTAAGGACAGCATTTTAAATTTGGATAAATAATAATGATAATTGAAAATAATAGTTAAATATAATCAGATGGCGAGTGCATGGGATACTTTTCCAGAACATCCTGGTAAAATTGTACATTTCAGTTGGCTCGCTACAGCGAACAGGATTGTCAGGCTTTATATTTGCATTAACAGTTAACGCCCCTTTGTAGTTCAATTTTAAGAAGAAACAATAATGCTTTCACGCTATTTTCCAAGTGATTTTAGTATGTTATTTATTCAGTAATATAGTGTCATGGGTTTTTAGGCCTTACAAAAATATATTGTTAGCCATGTTAGCCGACAGTTAAAAATATTATATATAAGGAGAAAACGAAAATGTAAATAGACTAGTTACTCGTACTTTCAAGTGCTTGCTTTTGATTTTCCTGTTAATGATTAAATTGATATTATAAAATAGGAGAGTGTAACCGAGCCACTGCCTACAAAATTTGAAATAACAGAAAATTTTACAAGCCATCACCGATCACACCATAATTGACGATGTCATTGTAGCAATGATAAAGATTTTTTCTCACAGTGATATGTGTAAAAATTGTAACAGAACCCTCAGTAAGTTTGTGGACCCTTCAGACGAGATGACTTAATAAAAATAAGCTTAGAATCAGGAAAATATATGCCATTTTCAACACCAAAATAGTTCAAAACCGTTCATAGCAACTTTCAAGAATTTTGGGTTTTTCAATGTGATTAACATTATTACTGACACGAATTTTTCTCACCATTTGTTTTATTCTAACAGTTTACAAATGTTAATTAAATGGTAAAACACAAGGTTTATTTCGCATTCATGTCCCATAAAATCGTAAATGTGAAAACAAATAGAGCTTCTATGGGGGTACAAGAATAGAAAATGTCATTATAAAATAAATAAATTAAACAATTTCAAATGTTAATATATCTTTTCCAACTATGCCGATTTCAAAATTATGAAAACAATCGCTCTACGCTACTACCTATTTCTCCAGCCCAAGGGCTACTTCTTTAGTCTCAGTCTAGTTGTTGCTTGGATTGGTATTTGTTTTATAGAGGCTGCTTTCATTACCAACACCCCCTCATACCATTAATTCCCCCATATGATTGTTAGCCTCTCACCTTTTAACACTCTCAAATACATAGTCACGGAACGGAGCACCAATGAGGATGGCGCGTCGACTACATTCTCTCGCTCGGGTACCCTTGGATAGTCTCGTCGAGAGCATAAAGCAGGCAATCTGGGTTCTATACAAATTACTATTTCACTGCAGACGAACATTTTAGAAAATCGCATCGCATTATATCAGAATATATACTATGATGCACCGTTTCCAATTTGAATAAATTATAACTTAGTTCACCTGTTATCTAAACAATACACAAAACTGGAAGCACGGTGCTGTCAATCCAACCCACCTGACTATACAGTCGCCACGCTACTGGCACAGTTATTGTTTTAGAATTATTAGCAAAGGATAAATTCGATTCAACTCTACACAAGACAATAAAAGACAGCAAATACATATACCTCATAGCCACTGTTAGAGCACCTGTGTATTTGATTTTGGTATATTTATACTATAGAAACCAGAGTAAAGAATATCCCTAGTGGAGCAAATATATGAATAAAATTATGCGAATGGGGTAATATAAGGTACGAGGAGTAAACATGGGATAAATAAGGTATGAGGAGTGCAACATCAAGCGAACATTGGTTGATACCTACATATGAATTTCTGGAGGCATATTATTACGCTGTGAAAGTATTTACTCTTCATAAAAATTAAATAGTGTTTTTGTTTTTGTTTTTATTTTTTTCAATTGACTACCTGAAGAAATTAGAAACATTAATGATAACATCCAAATGATAAACACTGTGAAAAAATATTTTAAAGACAAACTTACAAAAAATAAAAATGTTTCCAACTGAATTAATCTTAAGAATAACTCACTTCAAATAAGTTTAAAATCATTTAATTTTTAATTACTTACTTATTGTAATAAAACAATGTACACTCCTCTTCCAGCCACAAGCTAATGCTTCTATGGAAGAGGGGTCTTGAAATAGTGATCATATATTGTAATAAATAAACAAAAATGTACTTATATAATAAATAAAAATAAAAAAAATAAAAAAAAAAATAAAAAATATCCTGACAAAGATATTATTCGTTTTTTTTAAATTGTGAGAGAAAATATAAATTTTATTTTTCATGCCCAACCGACATCGAAAAAAAAAATGCCATGCAGAGAACAAAGTAAAATTTCAGCTGCGTAATAAAGCTCGAATGGTTATAAAAAAACTTATAGTCATTTTACGTAACATTTTGAACCATTTTACAAAATTGTTGTGTATTTTTTTAGCATTCGTGCTTCCTTACATTGGGAAAAGATTTCAATTACACACATAATGATAGTTAACTACCAGGATCAATCAGACTATGAGTTATTGTTGTCAGGTTGATGAAAGTGGGGAAGAATATGGTTAAGGAGTACCGTAAAATGTAGTAACATTGAAATTTATTAATTTGCAACATTAAAACTAAATCACTTTTTCATGTAATAATTTGTATGGAAAAATTGTATGTCATATTAATTGCACGTATAAACTAGCAATACATATGAAAAAAAAGTATTATTTTTTGTACCTTTCTCGAACCTATTATCATATTAATCGTTGCGGAATTTATAAAGTGTATTTCTATTTTTCTCTGTATAAAAATATCTAAACAGCTTAACAATAATTCAATCATCAACAAGTTTAAATATAACTAGAAATGAATATATTTTAGAAACCATATTGTATGCACGTTGCCCCGAATAAAATCATTATTAAAAAGCGAGTAAATTCTGAATGGTAGCGAGAATTGTGTAAATATCCTGCTTCGCTGAATGAGTCATGTAGATCGGAATTAAAAACATTAACTTTGGTGGTGTATCTCAGTGAAACTCCGGTTCAATGAACTCTAGATCTGGGATTTGTTTTGATTTTCAAAAGTGAACTGACTATGGAAATAATTCATAAAACCGATGAAATAGTTAAGTACAAAAATAAATTGATTATTTAATATTTCCGTAATTAAGATGTGTATTTCTTTTTTATTATTATTAACAGATCTCGTAATTGTTCAAGATTACTAACGGTATTCTTCGAAAGGTAAATTTTTAACGTTTTTTGAAAGGCAATGATCCCGATGAAATTTTTTTTTTAAAAATACTTCAAGCTTCACAAATCCTATAATAATTACAATTTCCGTTAATTTTCCAGGGGTCTGCGCGAGTATTAAAAAACATATGTCAAATCATGTATCAATAATTTAAATTCAATTTTACTCATTTTAATATCGAGTCCAGTACACAAAAAAACGAAAATCTCATCAAACACCTCATTTAACAAGAAGAGAGTGTAAATTAGATTCAATTATTCTGCGAAGTGTTGACGGATACATCGGCGGTACAATATCATCTTTATTCAAACACTTAGACCTTAATATTTATGGCTTCATCTCATAGTTGTTAAGTTCAGCGAGGAGCGTGAACTTATATTACAAGGCAAGACGTAGTCATCTTCATTAACTTGAATAATAGAAGAGCGCGAGTGTGTTTTATGGTGATGAGATATCAACAGTTTTCGTCCTTGGTTAATAATACATTATGAACTCGTGTGACCCATTTCCTCAATGAACAATCAAAACGCGTAATAGGACATATATTTATTCCTTGCCAATTAGGCAAATACGAAATATTGTTAAGACGGTAGACGGATGGGTGTGATTTATGTAAGCCTGCTTTTGTTATCATCAGAGCACGAGATGCATCGTTTCATTTATTTATTTTGTTAGGAACTTTAAACAGCAATCCCCAAACCGTTGAAGTTATTTTATGAAAGCTTGTGTGGAATTTTTTTTCAGAAAAGAACACTAACCAATCATCACACCGTTTTGCCGCAGGGGTGGGCAGAAAATTTGGAACGCTGTTCTGGTGTGGTATGTCCTGGTTTCCACTCCTTGTTTCAAAAAATACACACACACACTATTCCGTTATTCCGACAAATGAAAGTGATTTTTTCCGTCTTCCATGACAATTCTTTCTTCGGCGTCATTTACTTGAGTGTCATAAAATACATATTCTACCAACACTTCTTTCTGGTTAAACGTTATTTTCTCATTGAAGACAATATTAACGACTCCCAAAAGAAAATCAGAGTAAGATTCGGTCACATCTAGGAATTGTATCAAGGTACCGAATGTAACAGAGCTAATAAGCTAATAATAAGCTTGTCTAACAGACCAGTTAGACAAGCGTACAAAGAAAACATAAAAACTCCAACAGTAAATTCAAGCTTTGGACAAAGACACTACCAATACCATGCTATAAAAGTTTTCAATAGTCTAAAAATTGAAATTAAAATTGAGGAAAATAAAAATAAATTCACACACAAAATTACAAAATGGATTAAACAACAAAAAAGACAATATTACCAAAATGTCATAGCATAAAATAAAAATAAAACTTACACGTAACACACAAAACCAATATAAACACACATCACTCACAAACACACAAGATTATATATTAAATGTATTATTTTATCTTATATTGTAGATTGTATTTAGATTATTTTCATATTATAAAATGAAGGCCTCAGCACGGGCAAGCCACGCAGTGAGGCCAAAATTACTGGAAAACTTTGAAATGTAAAAAAATATTGTACCAAATAAAAAAAAAAATAAAAAAAAAAAAAAAATTGTAACCAATATTTTTTGAATTTTCTGTTTTTTGTTCGAGTGTCGTCCAACATGAAAACATGTTATTTACACTTCCAGCAATTTATCGGAACACTTTAACTGCATTAAATCTACTTTCCTCATTCTTCGATCCCACAGTAATACATCAGAGTTGGTATCAGAAAGTCATAATGAATTAGCCTAGCTTTGACAACTTTCAAATTGTGACGTTTCTTCGCAATAAAAGACTCCAGGGTTTTATAATTTTAGAATGAGCCTTTATTCATTTAGTCTAATAATTAGCCTTTTACGAACAATTTATTTATTACCAATGTTTTTTAATAGTAATTTAACATTGATTTGTAAACATATGTACATTTTATTAATATCTTGTGTTAAATTAACTGAACAATTTTTGAGTTTAAAAATCACAGCCTTGTAGAAATCACTGTGGGTATCCAATAGATTGATGAAAAATAAAACATTATGAATTACAGGACGTCGAAAGGCACTCGCTAGCAATTTCTTTACAAAAAACCTTTTCACTAACATAATTACTTAGTTCGCTGGAAGACATTCCACTCAGTCTCTCTCTCTCAGCAAGAATTACGAAGGTATTTTTTTAAATAGTACCCGCAAATAAAAACGTCTATTGGCAAATTCAGTGAAAAACCCTTGGAATTCGTAACCGAGTGAATGTTGGTAGTCCATTCAAAAATATTACTCGGTTAGCATAACACAGCCTTTGTGTAGAGGCTACATTTACAAAGAAATCTTTTTTATTTACGGTTACGCTTAGCTAGGGTCGAAAAATGAAATTACTGTAAATGCAATTATTATTTCATACAGTCAGTTTCAATCCGTGGGTGAATGTATGTTCTGAAAGCGGCGTACATTATTATTTCGAGTGTATATGTACACAATTGAAAAAAGGTAAGCCTAAATATCGCTACTTATTTTTTACTGATTTAAATTTGCTGAATTTTTGTAAACTAAGCTTGCCACATTTCTTTTTCTCCTATATTGTACTTAGATTAACATCAATTAAGTTTTGCTGTGTTTGGACTTGCTTTATCACATGGAGCTAAAACTGAACTCTTCTTATCATTTTGTAGTGTTCCACACCCCATCGAGGGGGTGGACTAGACCTAGTCCCGCCATCAACCGAGGACTCCCAAAGCGTCTGCTACATAACCCCCCGCGCTCCACCCCCTTCCGTCGCTAAGAGCGGGCCTGAGAATCGACTGTGGGGGACCATAGCCCTTCCGCCCTGCCTCTGGTGATCCCATGCTCACTTTTATTTGGACGGTTTTAGGGTTCTTTCCTCCTCAATCTCAATACATTTTTCGCGAGCCTGTCGAAAAGCTGGCTAAGGGACGCGGACGCTGAGACTCGCTCTTCCGATCGCTCCGCTCAATCTCGGCAAGACCACAAATTACCTACTTTGGTCAAGTCACAATCGCATCTTTATATTTACTTTATAATTCTTGTAACCTTTTTTTCATTATCTTAGTATTTTTTTTCCATCAACACTAATTGGCGGAGCAATTATATAACTAACAACATGTACGCACTTGCATACTGCATACTAACACTGTATATCTGGATAGTGGGGGCCTAGACTCATTTTTACAAAAAGTAGCTTACTTTATAAATAAAAAAGAGTCCTGACATGTATGGTGAAGGAGGGAACCATCTGTTTCCTTAAAACACCATAGGAAAGTGATGGGTAACCTGCAATGTTTAATTTATCTCGAACTACCATATTCTTATTGTAGTGAGTAACTAATATACAAAATCCAGACATGGCAAGAACCACATCCCCTTTGTTTAGAGTCCCTTGCTCGATAATGCTAGCCACTAATCAGATAAAGTAAGTTCGATGTACATAGTAAATTTTCTCTGTTTGATTATTTGTAGGTATATAGAGCATTGGGTGTCCTAATCCCTAAGCTCTGGCCGCTCTGAGAGAAGTAACAGAGGAAGTATCGTTTTGTAATGTAACAATTGTTTAATGTGAGTTTAACTCAACAAATTTTATTGTAATTATTATTATTTGATTTATTTTAACATTTAAATTTTGTTTTGTTTAATACGACATCATTATAATTCTTTGTAATAATGAATCGCTTGGCAATCTGAAAATACTTTAAAACCTTTTGTTCTCGTTTTCCCTACTTATATAATATTATTTTCATTCTCAGAAATGTTTTTCTTTCTTCAGAGTATTTTGTGTATATTTGTACGTGGGCAAACTTTTAACAAGAAAATAATATAGGTACCTATAAAGAGTTTTATATTGGCCCAGAAGACGAGCTATGAAAAATATTGGTTTTGAATGTTACCGGGAACAAAGTTTTATATCTAGGTAGAGAGTACGCTCCAAACTCTTTGTTTAAATGGGAAAAGTTTTTCAGCGCAATAATTCTACATAGTACCTGCCTGGGTACTTCTTATTCCAAGGTAGCCTGGGAATATTTAGATGCTGGATGCGATTCACACTTCGTCAAATATATTTTTCGTTTCATTTCGAGACTTTTATTAAATTTTAGGAACAGTTTTTGAATTCCTTTCGTAAAAAATAGTGTGTTTTTATTTGATCTTGTGGCATTAATATGAAATTATAAAATCTGTCAATAATAGTCTGTCCAAAGTATTGTTAGCTTTAGAAACCCGAAAACAAAACTCAATAAAAATATAAATAGTTCATGTAGTATGAAAAAAATCTAGTTTTGTACACATACTTTTTGATTAAATTTATTGCAAATATCTAGTATTATTATATTCGATATACCGGTTTTAAATACATTTGAATGCAGGTTTATCATAAAAAGGCTTACCCTGGTCCCAGGTTCCCCGTGGAAGCCGCGCTATTGGGTCCGCCCCCCGCGCCACCGTGCCTGAAGTCATCGTCTATGTCCAGCACGTTGGCCAGCAAGGACTTGGAGGACCTCTCCTTTAACTCCAGTTCCTTCATCCTGTTGCTCATCATGATCGTCTTCCTAGTGATCTTCTTCCCCGGCCGGGACATGCCCAGCATCCAGGGGAGCCACTGCAGGAACACTGATTTTATCTGGAAATGAGGAATGAAATCTCATTTTAATGAATTACAATTTCATAGTGCCTGATCACAAATATCATTGAAAATTGCCGCGCATAAATCACACGTTTAAAGAGATCTCTAGGGAATCGACATATAATTCATGCTTTTAGAGAAACGCTTTAAGTTATTCACGGCCAATGGGAATATGTTCCTTTGGATTAGATATACAAAACGAAAGAACGGAGTGTCAGGATTATATTATGTGACTTTGTTTGACAGTATCGTGACTTCCCGCGTGGGATACTTAAAATACTTTTGCTGGGTCAGTCTGTATAGCAAAATACTATTTTATGGGACGATTTACGACTGTTACGTTATTAAAATTTATGTTGTTTGACTTTTCAAGTATAAGGCGTTGTTGCTGGCAGATATGAACTGATAATGAAAACTGCAAGGCTGTCCAAAACCTTAATATATAAAATAAGCAAGATCAAGTCAAATGCTGCTTAGTGCAAAAATCTCAAATAACGTAACTCTTTACTTAATTCACTTTCAGACACCGACTCATACATTCTCGTCTGTTACACCAAATTTTGACATGACAAGACTTAAGTAGGTACTTGTTTTCTTGATCACGATGTTTATTTATTTCGCCTTTCGCTTGCTCAATATAAAATCTCTCAACAATCCTTCCTTTGTAAAATGTCTATTCACTGTATGTACATGTTCGAAACAAGGGAGAATCAGAAGAGTAATATTTTTTTTTAAATGAGTGGCGGCGTATAAACGATTACAGTTTTTTTTGTTATTTATTTTTTCAAAGAAAATTTACAAGGATACATTTTGAATGTTATTTCAACCGCCATGTTAGGGATACCCCATGTGTTATTGTGGGTGATGTTTACAGATTGAACATTTTCATAAAGTTCAAATAAGAATATTACCTGGCAACAAAAAGGCCCTAAAACGTGTGACAGAAGCATCAAACATACGTCATAAGCATACAAAAACCTGCGAGACCAATAGATAATAATAAAAAAAGCTAAGATTAAAAATTTATCATGTCATTTCGGTCACTCTATTGTTTTTTAAAGTAAAGATAAAGTAATGTTAATAAATCTAAACTTGTCGGTGCCTCCCCTAGCAAGTGAACACACAGCCAATAACAAGGTCGTATGCACGATTGCACGTTTGAAAAGGGTGTGCTTTAAAAAAGTGTGTTAAACAAAAAACGCACATAAAAAAGCTTTTAGCTCAGACGGAAAATGTGTTCAAATGAATAATACCTTTCGGACGTAATTACTTTGAGCCACGAGATTAATTACCGTGCATGTAAATGAAACACTTAAACCAAATTCCTAAGCAGTTTAAAGTTGGTAGGTACTCTCTATGTGTGACATGCATATTAAAGTCCTAGTTTGTACCACACAACCTTTTATTTACTTTATATGTATTGAATTGCATTATGATACCTCAACAAGAAAAATAATTGCAATGGACTTTTATTATTAATTCTAAAGTGAAAAATCCGGTTTTTTATTGTGAAAATTCCTTTTGAATAGTGTGGAAACATAGACACTAAACCAGGTATTTACATGAAAGAAAGCTTTTAAAAATATTAATATTATATTGGTGCATGGTGCAATTTTAATATTTACATCAGATTTCCAGTTTTTTTCTCAATCACTCAATAATTTGACAGAATCGTTGTGAACCTAGTTTATTACGCTTACATTACCCCACTTAAGAATTTTTCATGCCTATAACATATTGAATAACAGAAAAAACTTAAAGATTAGAAAATAACTTAAAAACTTAAAGATTAGAAAATAAATTGGTAGAAATTTGGTATTCGGGAGGTTAATTATCGATCAAACGCCCAGGGATCTTAATTCCACTTCATTTGTCCTTCCTCTCCAAGACCCCTCATAATAGGGTTGGTACATCGGGGTTAGTATCTGTTAGGTTAAATTATGTTTGCACAAATTTCACTTTAAACGTTTATGAAACCAGGAGATGAAAAGTACATATTTTAACTATCCAAAAACAAGTCAAACCCGAATGCTGAAGTTTACTTTACCCCAAAACGAAATTAATAAACCTGTGACATAAATGAAAATCTATATCTGTAAAGACAGGTTAAATTTATGGTCAATTATTATTAGAATTTACTTGCTCTAACTCTTGTGAGCCCTTCGGAAAATATATTCTGCCAATTAACTGGAATGTTTTTGTCTATAGACAAAAAACAATTCATTCATTGGGTATTATAAGTCAGTTTGGTGAAGTAATTTACATGTTTTGGGTCGGGTTTGGGTGCAAAATATGATTCCACGGGATCACAGTTTCATGAGAGAATATTCATTAATAGTAAATTATGTAAATCTTCTGCAACATTAGCGGATCTCGATCGATTGTTGAATACTTTAGGCTTGCGATATGAATAATTAGTATATTAATTTGGCAATGAGGAATAAGATAATAATTTTGCTTTGAAATAATTAATAAAAAAACAGTATAATAATTGAAATCGCAAAAAATATGAAAAATATTTACACGGTTTTGCTTTGAATTTCAACGTAACGCAACTTTTCAGTTCTCAGTATCATTTCTATCACATACTAATTTGAATACTGGTTTGAAAAATCTATATTAGAAAAAATTATTCAGTTGCCGAGGGGTAAGGCTTTCTAATACCAATCCGGAGGTCGGGGGTTCAAATCCAGGCGTGTGCAAGTAATTAAAGAAAAAAAAGTCGTTGTTTCATAATTAATTCACATACAATAATACATATTTTGTTTGCGACTGGTTCCAGGCTGAAATATACCCTCAGAATCGCCCCGGTGAAAGACTACCTTACAAAATTGAAACGTTGCTTGAAATGGTATCTGCCGTATTTGGTAATCAGATCTTAAAATCCAGGTACTTCCTAACCTTTCATTCCACATCCTTCAGCCTCACAATATTCCTTAATAATTAGGGATGTAATAGTTTTACAAATTATGTACTATTAAATACAATTATTAATAATTGCATTGACAACCCTGAAATTCTCCACAAAATAAAATTTTACGTACCGACCAGAAATACCAGGCAAAGTGCATTTTTCTGTGACAATTTTTAAACCAACTAAGAAGCTCATACACCTATAAATAGACTACATCATTTTGGCAATAAATGTGGGAATTTTGTAGACATGTTTAAAGATTCCGTATTAGTTATAAAACGAAATCTTTTTAATTACTTTACTAAGATGTATAAATTCACGATTCCGTAGTGAATATACTTTTATTTTTATATATCTATGTTTCTTAATACCTATTTTGCTTTCCGTAATCCACACTATTAATTTTAATTTACCTTAATATAATCATAAATCATTATTTATTGTAAACTATGTACTTAACACAACTGTATTACTTGTTACCTATTATTGTAAAAGCCCATTAGGGCGTTAATAAATAAATAAATAAATAGTGAGCAAAAACATGAAAAAATTAAATATGATGTTTTTGGAATTCGCGTTGAGCCGGGTCAAGTTCTGTTATTATTCTATTATGGGTCAGTTATTTCACAGAACTTGAATATTAACTTTGAAAGTAGTAGAACTGTTTAAGTTTTGTGAAACAACTGGCTCGCAATGGAATAACAGAACATAAATAGGACTTGAATATTATCTTTAAAGAATTTTTCATGTTCTGTGAACGACCGGCCCCAAAACTTCGAAAGTTCGGTTGCTTTTTTTTCTAAAACTGTTTTTTTGACTGTATGATGCATCACTTTGTATAATTCACCAGCCCATCAATAAATAGCAAATATTGACGGAAGCGTATGAAAAGGGAATTTTCTTCGTATCGGTAATTTTTAAGCCACGAGGGGTTTTGTTTACAGCGAGATCTAATTTTAATGATGCCGCCAATCACTCGCCCATCGCAGAACCAATATTCAGTGTTTACGCTCGCTGATTGGCCGTCAGCCGCCCAAAGCTAGGGCGGCTTACACACTAATGTCAGCTTGCTGCCTAGACCCACTGCACACTGCCAGGGCCGAAATAAGCCAAACCTACCTCAACCTAGGTCAGGACACTAAATCAAGTTAATCTGTTATACATGCAAGATCGTCGTATACGATTAAGATTCAATTCTACAATTATAGTTTTATATCCTTGCATACCATGGCAAGTTGGAGCGATCGCTTAACATAATGTGCCAAATTAATATACATAGAACCAAAAAATACGGAATAAACGAATTATTATTATTAAAAAATGTATTATTATTATAATTCGTCTCAGTATTATTATGTTTTTTTTCTTTAAAAAAAAATACAAACATTCCCGGGTTACGAATAACCTGACAATCTATTAAAATCTCCTACTACTACCACAGTAAGCGGAAAATGTTGCTTGTGTTGTGATGGAGGACTTAGCTAGTCGTGGAATTGAACACACTACCCCTGGGTGGACCCAAACGCGATGTCAACTCAGACACCGACCGACCACCATTAAATTGATTGGCCAAATCGAAAACCGAATACCCATTAATCGAGTGGATATAGAATGATCTTATACAAATGCAGGCCAACTTGTCCCAGAGTCCTGGCCTAGATTGAGGTGGTTTTGATTAAGTTCTGTGAATGTCCCTAGGCAGCCGAAATCGCCTCATCACCTCCACTATCGTTAAAAAAAATTTAACTCACCCAAATATGAATTAAAAGTTCTCTACTCTCACTATTGTTAGCAATTCTAATATTAACATTAATTGATTTAATGAAGTAGAATATCTTTGCTTCCATTTATCAAAAAAATTAACCTACTGAAGTTAAGCTTATCGAACAATGTACCTCTTGTTAAAATAAAGGTACAGGGTTCTATAACTACGTGCATTTTGGGAAGAAATCAGCAAATATCCCCTTAACTATGTTGAATTTATTATTACCAACATAAAATTTCCCGCGGGATTTAGTTCGGGGACTGCTGGGGTACACTGAGTGTAGTGAGTTGACATGTTTGTATATATTTAAAAACATCTTTATTATTTTAATAATGTTTATCCTGCGTTTGTACTATCCCGTCATTATCAAATCTATTTATTCTCCTTTTGTGTAATGTAATGTTGTAAGTCCACAAAATAATGATCAGTCTTCGTGGAAAGAGCGGGCCCGTAGGCAATTGCCTACTCTTTCTAATGGTTAATCCGGCACTGACTATTGACTACTGCTAACTGCCTACGTAACGCAAGCTTCCCCACACCCCCGCCCACGATCCTCTGCCACGCTATAGCTGGTTGTGAATACTGAATGATGAGCAAATACACGTCAAATTCTTGTTTTTCCGCGCCCCCTTCAATTGCCTTGATAGTCAACATACACAGTACACACAGGAAATAATACTAACGGTCTTTACAAAACTAACTTTATGACATAATATGAAAGTAGATTTTACAAATGCAAAACGAAACGAAAAATAACAAAAATAAGTTGTAAATTTGTTGAATTACACAAATAAAATAGCAAATTGGCCATTTTATGAACAAAACGCGATTTACGAAGATATTTCAAGAAGACATCAAAACAGCCGTCAACCGCGGCTTCCGCGCTTAAAGAATGTCATCATGTCATTGCTAGATGCAAAAATATTGTTGCCAAATTTATAAAACGGAGTTAAAGATATTTTTTTATCAGTACCAACTCGAATCAAAACGTTTACAGTCTTTATGCAATGTGTAACAAAAACAATGTTTAACGGATGTGAAGTGGTTTTTCTTTGGCAAACACTTGTTTTAAATTATGCACTGATTCTTGTTTCTATTGTCAAAGACAAGTAAGGTATCAAAGGGAGCGGGTCAATTCCACCGGTGTTTTGACCAGTCAATGGATAAGTTGGCATCGCATCTGGATCCCACCCAGGCGTCGCGTCGTAAGTTCAATTCCTCGTATGGTTAAGTCTTCCGTCATGATAAAAGCAAAATTTTCCGCTGTCTGCGGTGATAGTACGATAATTTTTTATATTGTCAGGTTTTTGTAACTCGGGTATGTTTGTCATTCTTTTAAAAAATATATATTTGAAAACTTTAATTTTGACTGTCTTAAGACGGGTGGTTTCACAGAATTTGAAGATTCGTCAAATTTCGAAGTTGGTTATCAAGTTCTGTGAAGGTTCTATTCAAGATCTGTCATTATATCATTACTGGCCAGTTGTTCTGAAATAATATCATAACTTGAGTAGAACCTTCACAGAACTTAAAAATCAACATTTAATTTGATAAATTATTCATAGTCTGTTAAACAACCCGCGTCCTTAATGTAGGAATATTGAATTCTTCGAATTCGCTTGGGTAGTCTAATTAGAATAATTTTCGTTGTAAGTTTTTTGTCGATTTCTACAGAGATTGGGCCAGTTTTGAAAATTCATGCTCTCCAACTGATGCGTAGTATATACAATATGTGAGTATAGATTTTCGCTGATAAGAAATTTGATAATCGTTAGTATATACAAATTGATTTTCTAATTTTATTTATTCTATGGTGGATGTGATCTTTTCCTTTTGGATTCCATCTATAAATTATTATTAATAAAAATTCTACATAGGTGCACTGTTGTAACTGATAATCAACAAAGATATAATATCAATAAATTTTTCTGGTTCTTGTTTCCAACTATCAAAAAGTAAATTGGCACCAGTATGGTTCCTGTTTATAATAATAAAATAAAAATTATAATAGTAATCAAGATATCTTCTTTCCAGTGAACATTCAAGAAAGTAAGTGTCTCTGTTTCTAAATTTTAGTCAAAATAAAATCAAGTTAATGATTAATGTTTGTCTAGGTTTAGTAATGGTGGGTCGGTAAAGGGTATGCAGGTTTTGCCATATGATATCTTGCCAACACCTCTTTTGGTTTTTGTGTATTTTTAGTTGCGTTCTTTCTAAACTTTCTCGTTCAACTTGGTAATATGAAACTTTCAGTGGCGAACAAGCTTTCGTGTGAAAGCAATTTTCGGATGAATGCGCTAAGTTTCATTTTCTCTAAAAGCCGTTTGGAAATAATATGGTAGATGTTATATTTTCATTTTAGATTCCATCTACAAATCATATTTTCTTTTCCAGTTTCTAGTAATTACTGCAATGGTAAAACAACTGATAATCAACCAAGATATGATATCGATCGGTTTTTCTGGTCTTATAAACAAATTTATACGAACGATCGATTAATAAAATAGCCATCCAAATATTATATGAACTCAATTCGTACAATAATAATAATTGAATTTAATTCAACCACGAATAAAAAATCAACCGGTAATAAACAAAGTGTTCTTACTATGTTTTATGTTATACATATGACATGGTTTTTTAACATGTCTTTCAAAACTTGGTTTGACTGAGCATTGTACCTTCTTACGCAGGAACTAGAGTCAACAACTCTAACCAACCTTGCCAAATGCCAATCGGGGCAGCACAGACATTTATTTAGTATATTAACTGCTGTAATATCATTTCAAGAATTTTGATTTTGAGAAGACTGATTTCGGAGAAAAGTGTCCGCGTGTGTGTACGTGATTGCCACCAAAAGTTGATGTAATGTATTGACACCAACAACGAGTCTATCTGCCGAATTTCAGCTCGTTTGGATGTCGGAAATGGGTTAAATTTCCGCTTCTCAAGATTTGCATTCATTGATTGCCGAAAACAACAGTGAAATTCAAGTAGATGTTTTTAAAAATATGAATGTTGAAACTGTTTTCAGATGATCACGAGTAGAAGAGTACTTCTAGGGGCATCGGATCAAAACGGTTTTATTGTTGTTATAATATTAATATATTTTCTGAATATTCTGTATCTATATTCCATATCTAAATGGCAACTGTTTGAAGAAAATTAAACATTCTGACGTCAATCGTGGAGTTTGAACACTCCCATAATGATGCGAGATAAACTAAGAGAAATAACATTATAAGTGCGATCTCATTTATCCCTGGAATAGTGACCATCTAACATAAGATATGAAGAATGTTCCCTGTCAGTTATCATCCTTCAACTGAGCCATTCCAGCTCATAAAGCGGAGCGAGCGAAATTTGTGAAGCCCGCATCTGTTGGAATCGTCAACGATTCATGAATAACCCCATTTAGGAGATCGACAAATAGCTTCCGAAACCTCGGGATTCTCTGCAATGCGATGCGAATTATTATGTGGTATTTGGATGCAAACTCCTGGCTTCGGCCTAACCCAGAAGCAAGAAATTATATGAAATATAGAACACTCATTCGAGAAGATGAAATATTGTTCTGTATTAAGAAACCATTCAGTCTGTTCGCACAATGGAATTCTTTTTATCATTCCCTAGAAAAATGGAATGTGTACCACTGGAGTGCGAGATTAATAGTAGCAATTTACGGATGGGGAAATCCATGACGATTTTCTCTTTACGTCAGATCTATAAATGTGTACCTCTACAATGTATACAAGCGAATTATATTTGTTATATATATATATATATATACAGACCTAGCAGAGATAGAACACCTCTTTCTAGATAACTTTTTACGTCATGCAATTGAATTTGGAATTCATTGAACGTTCGCAGGCACATAGAATTAATACGACATCTATGGAGAAAGTGTTACTGAAGATGTACGACATTATATTTTTTAAACTCCATTTTGTGTTACGTTATGTTATGTCATGTTGTGTAACCAATTTTATCCTGTAATTTGTTGTATTTATTAATAAGAAAAATGTTGTATTGTATGGCCAAGATCACTCTTAATGGGTGAAAGCCAATATAAAGAATAAAAAAAAAAAAGATTAAACGATTTGAATTTATTATTATTTAATCGTCTCATGGTTTCAATTTCCCGCAAAAAGTATGGGTCCGACGGAGAGGCTACATCAGTAATTTTTTTTATGTTATGTTATGTTATATTATGTTATGTTTATGTTTATGTTTATGTTATGTTTATGTTACGTTATGTTATGTTTGGTTTATTTATGTTACGTTATGTTATGTCATGTTGTGTAATCAATTTTATCCTGTAATTTATTGTATTTATTAATAAGAAAAATGTTGTATTGTATGGCCAAGATCACTCTTAATGGGTGAAAGCCAATATAAAGAATAAAAATAAAAAAAATAAAAAACTCCATTTTGAATTTTCGCTTCTGCCATTATAAAAAGGGGAACATAATGCCTTCACAGTGATGAGGACTAGTATAATATTAAACCCGCTTCACATGGGTTTTTCGTACTAATTTCGGTTTTTGGTGCATGGGTAATCTGAAATATTCTTACGTGATGCGTAACATTATTCAAGTGCAATGGGCGCCTAAATGACGTATCAATTCAGTCAACACCGTGAACAACAACAATAATGAAATATTTTAAATTTACAAAATTCAAAATACTAAACTGGAATGAAACGTGATTCGCGACGTCAGAATCAACAAATTCAGTCGTGGCAACCAAATAAGGAGTTTTAACTGGATGGTATTTTATTCATTTTTAAAAGATTATTTATACATTCTACGTATAATATAAATTCAGATTCAGCTTTTGATGATCTTCATGAATATATTTGCTTAAAGTCGTAATATTTTCACTGGAGTTCATACGCGCTAATAAATCATATTCTAAGCACAGCGTTACGTTCAAACTGTAACTGTCCTAAAATACTGTGTTAAATTATTGCCGCGGTATCGGTTAAAATTTGTGACAATTGTCTCAGAATGTTAAATCTATGTGTACCAACTAAACGTAGCATGTGATTGTCAGGGCCGGCCCTAGGCGGGCGCAATTGAAGCAGTCCGCTCCGTGCGCCGAATTGCCAAAGCGCTGTTAATACTTAAGACGGAACAATATCCTGAAATAAAGTCGGAATCTTAAGCCCCGCATTTCTAATTTCTACCGATTTATAATACGTTTCTCTTGACCTCTTTAAGTTTTGAAGATGCAAAAAAAATAAATTTCTAAGATAATGTTTTTGCCGAAACGTTTATTATATGAAATTAAGTAAGCGCCTAAAATTATTAAAAACACGTTTTGTGTATCTTCAAATACAACCAAAGCAACTCCAGAGTTTTATATCTCTATTTCACGTTAGTCGTGTTTTGTTAAATATTTTCACCATTTTTGCTAAATTATTATCGCTTTTTAATATTAGCGTGCTCCCTCTAACATTCGTATTTACATATCCCACTTTCAAACCATATTTGAACGCTTACTTACAACGGCCTTAACGACGTAAGTAAAGAAGCCATGCACAAAAATATGCGGTTAGTTTACTACGGTTGAGTTTGCCTTAGCAAATCTCTAAAATAAAGTGAGAATGTTAACGATGTGAGTGTTTTCTTTTCAGACTTGTCAAAAATATTTGGCATGCGGCCCGGCGTAATGGACTGACCTTCGGCCAAATTTGCCCTAGCAGGCCGTGAAAATTGATCTATCCATGGGGTTTATTTGAATTATTTCTGATTTACATATTACTAAAATCTCAGATGTTTCAAGAGGAATACCTCGGGTAATTACAAATTCATCGCCTAGAAAAATAAAATCTGGTGCTTACCGCTAACATTGAAAAATGTTTTAAAAAATTTTCAAACCGTTTTACATAAAATATTTTAATGGCAAGGTACTGTTTTTATTGATCTTAAATATAAATAACTTTTTCCCGTAGGTATCGGTCAAAAACTAAATCCCATCGTTGCGAATTCGACAGAATTGATTAAAAAGTGAGCCTCAAGCAAATCCTCGTTATTAGAGTATTGTGTAGCCTTAAGACTTAAAAGTCCTTGAGATTATTTTTCATAAAAACGGCGCTACATAAAAATACAAATCATCCAAATAAAATTATTACAGTGTTCACTTGTCTAGGCGTCTACTGGTTTTGAAAACTGGCGCCGTTTGGCTCAGGGCCGGCCCTGGTGATTGTAGACTAAATTCAAATAACTCATAATGTGTTCTTACCACAGCCTTATGTCTAAACGGTTGTATCCTGTCCTATAAATTTGTGCTAAATTATTGCCACTGAATCTGAAAATCACATTTGTCAGTTTGTGGTTATTTGTTTTGTTTGGAAATATATGGTACCCACACGATATTTTATGAACGTTTGATATGCATCTAAATGTGTGATGTTTGATAAGTATCCAAATGTGTGATATGAGTTTGATAAGCATCTAAATATGATGTAAGCTTGGTAGGCATCTAAATGTGTGATATGAGTTTGATACGCATCTAAATGTGTGATATGAGTTTTATAATCTTCTAAATGTGTGATATGAGTCTGATAAGCATCTAAATTTGTGAGTTTGATAAGTATCTAAATGTATGATGTGAGTTTTCAAATCTTTCTTTCAGGATCACCTAAGTCAAAATGATTATTTGAATAATTTCGTAGTCCTTTTCGTGCTTTGTTTTCTGATGAATTACATTATTTGCGTTGAAATATATGTAAATGTACCTAAAAATTATTCCCTCCGTTAAAGAGAATCTATGAAATGACCTAACAATAATTATTGATCTAATTATGAGAATTTATGGTGTATGGATACCAGATGATACCAAGCAGAAAGTGTCTTAAAGTTTACCGGATAATGTGACATTTTAACAAAAATACGACGAGTGACGGAATATTATTAATGTTTCAATGTGACAAATTATTACAGGTTGAGTGATGAAAGTACTTTAAAAATAATAGAAGGAAATAATTTGTATTTACTCGTACTATATAACGGTCCTTTCGTCAAAAGTGGTCGTTAATAAAGCTTTCAGAGGAAGAAAGGAGACATATTTAAAACATTTCAGTCTATGTTGGTTAGATTTTGTGTGTCCGTGATTTGGGTTTATGTTGGAAAACTTTTGCCCGTCCATCGTGAAAGAAACTACATTACTGTATGAAAAGATAACGCAATCACCAAAAACCGCAATATCCAATCAACCTGATTGTTTTTGTTTTTTCCTTGCTCTTGTGAGTGTTTTCTAGCAGTTATAAAGTTACCAGTCACGTTGGGCTAATCCGTTGGTCGGCCTACAGCCAATATACGCCAAGTGGCCCTGTATACGTTGACCCAACGTGGACTGGCAAGATATGCTTAGCACTTAGGACAATATTGGTTGGTACTCACCCATTGTGGCATCTCGTGTATGTCCGCCGTCCGATGGTGATAGTTCAGCACCACCACAGTCAGAACCACCGATGAGGCCACCATGAACATTATGCAGTTGAAATATGTACCTGACCATACACAAAATTCATTAACAACGGGAATTGGTTCAGCTCGGTGACACAGTTACCTACATGTTTACTGTTGCTTATTTACTAGATGGACCGTGGTTAAATTTGATGAAGCAATTCGCGGGAGTGGTTTCGGAATGTAATGGTGATGCTGCGGGAAGGGAATCTGGATCAAATTGCAGATGAAAATTTGTACCACTTTGGGATAAATATAGTTTAATTTGTAATATTGATTAAAACTCCGTATTTTTTAACAATATGCAAACCGGTTTCGCCACAACCTTCTTTATGGAAAGTATAAACATCTGCACTTAATGAAACTTTATAATGCAGTAACCAGATGGCGTATTTTTATAATTAATAAAGTGATAAGCATAAAGCTAAAACGATTAATTAATTTAAAAGACAGATTATTCAAGTACATTGTTGATTGAATCAGGATTTTAATTGGTCCTCCTTTGAAAAGCTTCATCGCATAATGTATTCAATACATTTTAATACACTCGTATTAATTTCGTTGATTTGGAAACATTTTGAAAAGCCAGTAAAATGATAAAACCCCTCATCGTTTGAAACTCTCAATGCATTGATTTAAATGAATGAATTCATTTATCAATCAAATGGGTTAACAAATAATGCTTTCGGGACATTTAAAACATAAATATTTATTCTTCCATTCGTTTAAAAGTAAACAATTAACAACATGCACATTAATTTACAAAAAAAGTCTCACAAAATGATTTGATCGAACAATCAAAAAAATTGGTTGTGACTGTGAGATTTTTTTAAAGGATTCGAAAGGTTTTATTAAAATAATCATTTTAATGAAACAAAATGATTATACATAAAATTGAGATATAGAATTCGTTGAAAATTATTATTCTACACTTAAAAACTTACCCAAAACCTCCATTGAAACAACGAAAAGTCTTCCGAGCACAAAATACATTTGAAGAGAAGAAATAATAAATAGGAGTTAGAAGATTCAGTGACTCACCCATTTATCTATAAATGTATCAGTATGCCATGTGTGTGTGGATAAGCTGAATTATTCACCGCATAATCTTTATAATGTGTTAAATCAACGTGAAGACATAATGAAGATACAACTCCATCTATTTCACGTTGTATGCATTATGTTCAGGTACAGGTGCGCAGGAAATATCTCTGGAATATTGATAAGGCGAGGTATTGATGTCACCCACAGGTGTACGAGATAGCGGCGGCAGGACGTGTTCTGCGAACAGATCACCCCCACCAGGCGTCAGATGGAACGGCGATTTTTATTCCGCACACCTTGTAAAAAGGTAAACACATTGCGGATGTTCATTGAAATTTATTTCTACTCACGACTTTCTAGAAGCACTTCGAATTCCGAGAAGGTTTATTTTATTCGTCGATGGTAGAAATTAAAAGTTCAGCCATCCCTAAATAATTAATATCACATATTGAAAGGCGCCTCCGATTTATTCGTGATTTTTTTATAAATAATCGAACAGAATCAAAGACTTAATTGCAAACTATTTTTTTTTATGTGAATACGGCACAAGAATCTCAACTTCAACCTTCTTGAGCCAGTGAGACTATGGCATCCCTAATTGGGGTGTTTTGTGAGGCTGAAGGTAGTGCGGAGGGGGAGGAGTTGAGGAAGAGAAAGGTGGGGCGTATCTAGCTATTCAGATCTGGTCACTAAACACGCCTAAAGCCATTTCAAGAAACGTTTCAATTCTGAATGGTGGTCTTACACCAGGTCAATACTGAGAGTATCTTCTACTCTGGAACGTGCCGCAAGTATATTATATCATTTTAAATTAATGATTTGTGATATAACACCAAGTCATCAAATAAAATTTATTTGCGCACGCTGGGATTTGAACCCGCGATATTCAGATTGCTAGTTGAAAGCTTTACCCCTCGACCACGGAGGCCGTCTTCTTTTCAATGATGTTTTCTTTGTGGAATTGTATTTAAGAACACAATCCCCAGCCTTCCAACATACAATGTTCACAAAAATGTACGCAATAGAAGCAATGGAGTTTTTTTTACTTTTATCGCATAAGAAGTGTGATTCTTACACAGCCAGCGGTGAAAATTCAAAATGTCTATTTAAAATCAGGTCATTTGCTAATTTTCTGATTTCCATAGAGCGATCGACAAATAATTACTATTCACGTAATTACAAATTACTTGAATGAATCAACTAGGTTTTCGTGTTTCCCTAGCAGACTTATGACCATTAATATCAGTGTGACAAAACTGATTCAACACGTGATTCTACAGCTTCCCATTCCTCGCTGAAGTTCTGAAGGGTTGATATTAAAATACCCCGTCGGCACCACCCACTTCCCACCTCCCACTATCTCGTGAATGCGAGTATCAAGATTTCATTAATCTCCTTAATGTTCAACATTCTACCGTTAAAGCTCTGACATCAAAGCGGTTCATTTTTATTCAGCTCCTTCTATAGACATTATCTCGCATAATCGCGTTATCTGAACCGTTCGAGTAATTTTACAACCACAACATAAAAACTTTATGGCGAACAACAATTTATTTGAAATGAGAAATCGAAAAAAGTTTTCAGAAATATTTTTATTTTATTTGTGAGATATTTTAAGCACATAAATTCTTTATAATACTTATTAATTGTAAAACCATATATTCTTTGTTTATAAAACATAGTCTTTCAGGCAAATCGTTGTGTTGTTTTTGTGAATTTAATAGATTAATTTCAAATTAAATTAATATAATGAGAAGAATTTCGGATTGGGTAACACAATTTCTAATGAAATCCGTATGCTTTAGAGCTCCGAGATTTCGCTGGTAAAATATAATTAATGACAGTAATATCTTCCGTAGGCTTTGGCTCACGCGGAAATAAATTCAAGTCGAAATTTTGTTTTTCCTCAGTTTACCTGTTTTAATGTTTGTGCTTACGAAACTGAGACGTATTAAAATAATGCCGTTTTCTTTTAATAAATAGCCACTGTTTGCGAGACTTCTGTTTAAATAGGTTATTACAAAGACCACAGTAAATTTGGTAGTTAAAAGGAAGAAGGAAAATATTGATGTCTGTCTGAAAATGGTTTATTATTCAGAAGGTTGGCGGCCAGCGAATAATTACGCAGTAAATATTTATTATAGATACACGGATCTGCGGGCCACGGCGTATTTCCATTAGTGTGTTGTCATCCCGGGAACAAACCCTTTTCCGACATACACCCTTATCAATGTCTAACCAGATATAAGAAATGGGGTGAAAACGTGGTCAATGAAAATCATTTATCAGAGACAAAGATATTTCTTAATCGGATAAATAGACTTATCGATTTTCTGGTTGTAAATGTAGTGTGCGAAGTCAGTTCAATTAATTTACTCGTACTATCCGAATAATGGATGGGCCCGATATGATGAACACTGGTAAAGGTTGTCGGAGAAAATGAGTATTTATATGTGGGTAAGTTATTCTAAAACTCAGTTTTATTTTGTATGAAGCATTGACCTTTCAATCTTAAATTCATACTATATTGGAACATTTCAGGAAAACGGTATATGCCGATACTGTTATTTAAGTAACGTCCTCGGTATTGATGAGTTTATCTTCTAATTACGTTAATTACAAATGGCAATGAAAGTAAATCAGATAACACCCCTCGAGGGAGTGTTGCAGAAGTGGGGGGAGGGGTTGAGAAGATAATGATTTCTCGCCTGTTCCGAGTTCCAATGGAGGTTTTGAGTCGCACAATACACGCACACCGATACCCACACTGACACCGATCCGCTATGACAACACAAAGTGATATCGCTACAAAGCGAGGAGATATCACACAACATTTATAAAGAGCAGGCATGCAAATCGAGACTCGGTGTCAACGTTAGGGCTCAGAGACTACATAGAATATGAGGAAGCACAGATACAGATACAGTACAGTAAAGTACAATACAGTACAGTACCGTAGAGTACAGTACGGTACAATACAGTACAGTACAGTACAGTACAGCGCAGAGCACAGGCAGACTAACCGACTAGACAGTAATTGCAGTAGGCAAGCGACAAGCGACTAGACTTTCTGCTAGAGCGACAGATACAAAGACTACCAGATAAAGCAAAGGGCCCAGCCCAGGACAGCAAGAACAGAATGGTTGATACTTGGAGGTTGTAGAGCTCGCAGTTTCTCTCTCCCGCGAACTCTCTTCTTTACCAAATAATTCATTTGTTTTCTTTTATCATTTGCGTGTGTTTAATTCACAGTTTAGGTCAGTTTTTAAATGGATGATTCATTTTATGAATTTAAAATGCGAAATAAAAATAAAAACACATAAATAATTATGGTAATACATTTAGTCAGCACACCCCCTGGTGAGCACCATCACCCTGGAAACATTTTATATTTCAGTACTCTTTATCATATATACATATTGTCATTGGTCATCATTTATCATAAGCTTATTTAGTCTCAGGTTAAAGTACTGTAATATTGCAGTTGTGGATTCTCCGTTGATCATCTACATCCTCTAGCCAATAGTTAGTTGTCGATAGATACACAAATATAACTGTATTTTAAAGATGAAAGATGTCAGATAACCAACTGAAAAACCACATTTCAATAAACGAAATTATATGTTAAGTCCTTATTTATATCACGAAACCAATCACTGCGTTTCAATTTGGTTTTATTATTTTAGACATATTTTTATTACAGAGCCATTCAATTCATTAAATTGTATCCTTAGATCAACAAAATCAATGTTTATTTTGTAATTCAAATGATTTGATTGCTAAAAGTCTAAGAATCTCATTAATAAATTGATCGGTTACTCGAGTTCGATTATTCCCAACCGCGTCATCAGAAGTTTCTCTAAATGATTATTTTACCCTCAAGTAGATGAGATGTAAAGTAATCGACGAATTCAGTGACGTGGATCAATATTGAGAAGCCTTTTAAAAGTAGAAGTATGGAAAGGGCTGAAGAGAGAAAGGTTTAATTGTATTTTACATTGTAAGCAGGTAAACCACTAATTTAAAGGAGGTACTCATGTCTTAACTCATTACGGTCTGGAAAAGAGGAAGTCGATTCTATGAATCGAATTAAGGATTGAAATCAAAATGCGTTAAATTCACTGAAGCCATGATGCATAAAAAGAAATGCTTTATAGGAAGTTCGGGACACGTGGTATGAAGAAGCAGAGTGAATTTAGGCATAATATTAGATCATAACACTACGGTAATTCAGTGAAGATAGATCATTATTTAGGTAATTGATCGTGAATGTCTGGAATCATCATGGTTATGATTTTGTGTTTAAAAGACTGCAGGAAAAGATTAAAGATTACACAACTTTAAAAGTTTACTTTAAATGGATGTAGCCCGCTGACATAAATAATCGAAAGCTTCGACAATGTATTTTAAAGCCAATTTGTGGAGGTTCGCAAAGACGATACCACTTTCAGATCCTCGACATGCCCGCATTCCGACACATGTCGTGGAAATAAACAATTCAGAAACGATTACTTAAGTAAGACATTGCCTTTGTGATTAGATGAGATTCACACGAGAAACAAGTTAGTTTAGAAAGCGCGTCCAACAGTGCTATCGTCTCGCTGCTCCCTGCGATTGGTCAACAGCTGTTCGTTTTAAAGTTGGTCAGTATGGAAGTGTTCGCGGTGTTGTTGAGATGAAATCATAAGTAATGTGCACGTGACGTGGCGCGCAGCCCCGTTACAGAATAGTACTAGCATAGTATGTAGTATTGTGATCAAAGGACTGAGTCGTGTTGATGTTGGAAGAGATAAGATATTGTTTGCCAGGTCAAGACACGGTGCTGAGCTAGAGCTCTCACCTATAAGAGGAACGGCCTCGGAGGTCTTGGTGATCACGTTACCCACCAAGAGCGAGAAAACTGTTTGTGACAGCAGTATTGTAACACCTGCAACAAAAACACTCGCACACTGTCACTCTGTTACTTCCCATTCTACTGTTATTGTTTTATTGTTACAGTCTACCTCTCCCGATGCTCGCTTCTCTCCAATGGGTGACTTCTGCATGGCGAGCTTCCCCAACTGGAGTATTGGTTATCCCCAAATTAAGGTAACTTTGGTTACTGTTTTCCACTTGTCCGAAGAGTGTCGGTGTAAGTTATTCCAATCAGAAAGTCGTTCAAACTAAGCGGTTCAAGCAAGAGAAGGAAAAACACTCGATGTATTTGGAACAAAAAATTGGATTTAGAATAGTAGAGATATGAAATGATTAAACAATGCTTCGTAGTAGACAAAGCCTTTTGGGCGGCTTCATTGTAGTCATCAAATTCAGTACTTCAAAATAATATGAAATAAAAACAAAACGTCACGATGATCTGTACCCAACATATTAGAATATTTGTAGCAAATAAAAAAGAGAATTATGAATGTTTTAAGTGTGCAAACAAAGAAATGAGATTTGTATACCGGCGGCTGAGGCTCGTTACACCCAACCCTCCAAGTATCATGTTAGTCATCACAACAATACAATTATTAAATCACACATAAATGGTAACTTTACGATAACATGTATATATAAAGACAAATGTAATTAATCCATGTTCTTTACTGATAAAGGCAGGCAATGTCTTAACTTAGGTAATCGATTCAGCATTATGGTAACGAGTAGTGAACACATGTGTGTAGGATTTATGATAAGATATGGATTATATTGGATGTGTGTGCTGGGGAGGACAACCTTGGTATTCGTGTGTAAATTATTATTAATTGAAATGCGGTTACGTACGTGAGACTGCAGAGAGACGCCATGATGAAGTCCAGAGTCCTAAGAACCCAGAAGGAGCCTAGGACTTGAACTCCAGAAGGAGTCTAGGACTTGGAGCCTGTCCATGTGAAGAAAGAGAGAGATAGAATGGAGTCACTTCTGAAACTTCCCATTTGACAAACTCTAATTCTTACTAATAAATCCAAAGTACGGTGGGATAAACATAACCAAACCCAATCCCTAAGTATCAATTGAGTTCGAGGTTTGTGTTCCGAATTTCTGATTGTAGTTGACAAAGAACGTCTAGGCAACAAACGCATTATGTTTTTTTCCCAGCTTTCACGTACGCAACCACAGAATTGTTAAAAATATTTTATATATCTTGTTAGTATTTTTGTTCAAATCTACAAATGGATCGAAAAACAAAATATACGGTATTACAAAAAATGCCAAAATATTCGGACGCCCAACACTGAAAATAAAATGATGCACTATGATTAATTATAAAAGTTCGTCAATTCAACTTATTTGTATGCTTCAAATATATCAAAACATGCCATGCACGTACGAAAATTTTAATTTGTTACAAAAATGTATGTATTTCAATGTCGACGTATAAAACTGGCTCGATAAGAGTGATATATTCTAAAACTATGTGATATGTTTTAATGTTGTAAGCACTTAAGTGAAGTTTGTAAAAATCTGTATGTATCGCAGAAAAATACAAAGACTGAAAAAATGGTGTTGTGTGGATGTCCTTTTACTTATAATTGAATTTATCGGCCGCGAACAAAACAGGTGTTGTGTGGATGTCCTTTTACTTATAATTGAATTTATCCACCGCGAACAAAACAGAAAATAAATAAAAAATGTTCGTGTAATGTTATATGTACAGAGGTTTAAAAAATTCAAGTTTCGTAATATAAATATCTATAAGATTAAAAATATTAATAAATGTGCATTTGAAAAATATATATACTTTTATCTTCATAAAGCTTACACACATCCAGATAATTGGCTATTTTCAAATGATTATTTATCTACGTGAAGCCAAATCGATTCCCAAAGAAGACAAAACGAGCTACGGAGCATAACAATAGACATTTCACCAGATTCTTCTTTCAGAGAGCAACACATTTCACTTCTCACCTCGTCACACACGGAAACACGGGCCTGATCGTTTGACAACTTCGTGTAAACGGAACATTGGCCAACTTAACTAATTCAATACCTTTCTAGCAAAATATTAGTGAATTAATGTAAATGCACTTGTTTGATTCCTTGTTAAACATTTGAAACGATAAAAATGACAGAATTGATTTACGCCTTGAATTTCAAAGAGATACGAATAAAATATCTGAATTTGTAAAAAATAGCGATTAAATATCACAAATCAAGTAAAATTTCTTGACAGCTCCACTTCTGAAAAGAGCTAAACTTTGGAGTTATTTGAACTGACAAACGAGCTTTGAATATTTTCCAAGTTTTGTTCACGCTGGTCGACTTTTCAACTTTACAGTAATCTGTAGGTGGGTGGGAACGCCAACTCCGAACAAGGGGAGAACTATTTACAAACCTCAAACGTTAAATTATCGCTAGGGCAAAATAAACACAGCATTTTGAATATTTCGCTGAGATACCTTTTTTAATGTGAGACTACGTTTTAATGAGAAAACTAATATTTGCTCAAAAGACAAAACTGACATTTCGGTAATAAAATGAGAGGTTAAATACGAGAATTATGAATTTTGACAAAGATATTTTTAAACACGAATTATTTAAGTGCAGAAAGATTTTGAATTTCACGCCAATGTTTTTGAAATATTATCTCATCCATAATTTAAAGAAAAAAAACCCGATGCATTCATTCTCGATTTTATCCCACGAACACAGAGAGTAACGAATACGAACAATACCGAGTTTTTAAAACATTTGAGCAGTCAAATAATCAGTCCGCGAATAGTTGGTTTGATTAACCGGCAAATCAATGCAAAAAATACAAAATTAAACATGTTTGATAATATACACAATTATGAAAGACGAAGTGAAGGTAACAGTTAACGAAACCAACTATTCGTTAGGTTAGACACAGCAAACGAAATATCGTGTGGACGTATCAAAATGAAAGTGATCGACACACAACAGCGATGTAAAGAAGAAAATAGAGTTGGGAACAGAATGGAGTAGATGTGGGCGAATTGTAAAGGTGGGGTGAGGTGTACCTAACAGGGGGATTGCGTCTGACACTTGAGGCAGGGTCTCCGCTACCAGGTTCAGGAACACGGTGAGGGACAGGAGGATCGTCACCCCTGAAACATTTCACAAGTCAAATCTCATTTGTCCCCGTGCTTCTCATTCCCCTTCTCTCCCCCAGCTCTTCAGCGCCTCCACATGCCTCCGCACGCCGCCTTCCAGTGTGCTCGTACAAAAACCTGAGCTATTTTAAACAAATATTTTGTTATTACAGTGTGACGTGCTTTATTTTACGTCTGGTAGACATAATAATATAGAAATCACAATATGCTTAATATCTTAACCTAACAAAACATTGTTAAATATTTCAAGATACATCTGCAAGCCTCTGAACATGTTGTATGAAATAATAAGAGACCTCAAGGTGTAATATTCTGTTGAACCGAAATATTTGCAACGCCTTACAAAGTTTCAAAAGTGCCTCACATCATCCAAAAGTAAATGTCATCAAATAAGGCTGAGTCGTGAAGGATAGTAAAGTTATTAACGAGACGCGCCAGGCTCCTTCAAAACGAGTAAATCTTCATAAAATAACACGGAGCGAAAACATTTTACAAAATTCAGACCTCCATCTTTCACGAGATCATTTTCTCGGGGCGATAAAATTAAAAAGGAAAGTACGTAAATCAATCTAGTTTCTTTATTACCGGCCTGAATTTTTTTGTGGCTTATTTTAATTCACGAAAATCTCGAGGTGTAAAAATCTTAGAAAGGTTTTGCTTAAGTGAGTCATTTTCCGGAAAACTTTCAGTTTTATTTCAATTACTCCACGATCATTTTTCTAAAGGTGGCGGCGATAATCCTACGTAAGTTGAAGAGATATAGAGAGATCCCACCTGTAAAGCCGAGATAAACGGGGAGGTTTTTTAGGGAGCGTATCGTGACTCCGGCTTCGGGCCCGTAAGCCGGTGGCGGTGTGGAGTTCTGTGGAGGGAAAGCTCTTCAGGCCTGTCGTTGGAATCCCGCAAAATGGGTCGGCCGCAAGCAAGGGCTGCAAGCGAGTCGCGCAAGAAATATTACATTTTGTGGAAACGAATTACTTTGAATGGAAATATTGTCAATGTTTTCAATAATTAGCTTTGATGTTTGATTCGACAAATAATTCATAATTCAATTAAAATAATTCAATTAAAATAGCTTTTGCTTCAGGTATCACAAAATCTGATTTGTGGTGCACTTTACACATTTATTCAACTATTTCAAAATTCAATACGTTTTCTTTTCGCAAAATAAAAATAAATAAATATTTTTTTACCCACAATGAGAATCGAGCGTCATTAAATAGTCTAACCCGCTTGAGTAATTGGTGTCATGTAATACATTTACCATATTATTTAATTAATACCATTCCTCAAAATATTAATATGGATAAAATATAAGACTGCTTACTGCGGTACAATGCCAATGAATCCACCCTTATTTTTAGGTTCTACAAATTTGACACATTTAGGCCAGCGATCAATTGCGATTGCAAACTTGGCATAATATGTCAAAAATTGCTCCAGTGGATGCATTCTGCGTTGAAGTTGGCCGAAGTCTAAATATAATTGTCTTAAGATTAATTTTCCGTTCCTTTGATTTCAGTATTTGAAATATGAACATAACAAAAGTAACGATTTATTAAACTGTAAACTTATTCCGAGACAACCCTTGGTTCTTTCCACAATTTGGGGACTATCTCAGAAAGCATTGCCGTCACGTAGCGAACACACTACACACATGAGTTTAACTGTGACATTATCTATTCCCAGGACCGAGTAAACAGTCCAATTTCACATTTTTCCCAATGCTCCTTTCACCTAAACAATAAAAGAATTATTCGTTTCGCCACTGGAGAATTTAAAGTGATTTTGCGAATAAAAATATTCCTTAAACGTTTTCCAAAGGTCGGATTAACAAATAAATTATTTAAAGGCGGGCCAATAAATAAAATAATGATTTCAGGGATGTATTTGCTTTCAATCAAGCGCAGCTCGGAGTGAAAAGCGCTCTGTATAAAGTTGGGTTCTTATTTACAGCTAACATTAAATCTGTTTTCACGTGTTATCCGGTGAGTTGCAGTATCCCCTTTCCGCATCTCCCCATCTCTCTGGACCAAAGCGTGTTCCAGATTACTGGCCGATAAATTCGCCCAAAAAAATAAAAATGTCCTCCGTCCCCTCCATTGTATTTGAACTAAAAGTAAAGCGTGTAGAATTGAGCAAACTCCCAACAAAAAACATTAACAATATTGAAATCGCAAAGTGATTTAGCAACACAAAGTAAGTGCTTTTTTAATACGAACACCCATTTTGGAAAATGAAAAGTGATACCTTAAAACATTTTGGGCAATTCAGTTATTTTGCATTTGATTATTTAATAAAAAAGTAATTCTTCCAACCTATAGTTTTAAACTTCAAGTACGTAGGAAGAATCATTCCATGGAATTTTTAATTCGACGTATCATTTGGAATCCACAATCGAATGATGTGCGACTGCAAAATATTAAACCCATTTTTTACTATTCAAAAAGTCTAATGTTACAAATAGGAAGACGTTTTAAAGCGCTGACTAAGTGAGTTGCAAATTCTATCTAAGAATACCTACCCTTAACATCTATAACCTCCGCACCTTCCCTGTACACGGTGGGAAGGCAGTAAAGGTGTTCCTCGATACAAATCCAATAGGGGGAACATGTCACGTGGTGATATATTCTCCTTAGATAAATTGCATTTTCTCTATTTAACATCTGGCGAGTTCCGGAACCCTTCGGGAGTTTCGATCTGCTTCCTTCGAATTCAGCCTGATGGGTTTACGGACCACATTTTTTATAGGCAATGTTTTTGCCATAAATATCAAGAGATACATAAGTGAATACACAATACTTAGGCAGACTTTCAGCTCACAGGAACAATGAAGCTGGAAAGGTGATCATAACCTGAACGGTGAATCTCTGAAAAATTATTAGTCCAATAGCTTTCAGAAAGAATTAATTATATTATTTGAGTCTAAAAACATCCTGAAAAAAATGTTTTGTTAGTTTTCAACAAAAAAAATCAGAAGTTCATACTTACGACGTCTGCAGCGTTTATTGGGTAAAAAAAGTGTTTTGTTCATAATTTTTTCATTGAGGTAAATTTCAAAAAAAATGCTTTAAGCTCAAGTGGACGTAATATATGCATTCTGGTGTGCTCGTAAAGCGTTTATATTTAAAGTGCACACTTTATGTGACCCTTGTGTTCTGAAGCGGGTAAAGTTTTCCTCCAAGTATCAATGAACCCCCCTTCTCTCCTGACCCCCCTCCACCCCACGGACACTGACACAAGAACTAGACGAGCGACACCATCTTACAATACAAAGGGAAACACTGTACGAACAAATCCTTAACATATTCACAACCACGTGTAACAAAACACTTCATCAGCGCGAACAGGGGAGAATATCGGCTCGGAACGTTCTTTCCTTGTTTGCAATAGAAGCTTTAAGTAGATTTGTGTTGATGAGAAAGTAAATACCTCGGAGTGGCTAAGTTTGATAGGAGCATTCAATTCGTCGAGTTCCGAGAGAAGTTAAACATGATAAGATAACATTTCTTCCTGCTACTGAACTACAGTTCAGTCATTATAAGAGGATGCGGAGATCGCCGGCCGAAATCAAATTACTCGAATGTCTGAATACAAAGTGTATTATTATTTTGAATAAAAGCCGCCTACATCGCGAACAAGATTAACATAACTATAACGAGAATTTTATAGACTACGATAAGAAAACGTTCAGCGCGGTTTACTCGTCCGTGAATTTGGCTTGCAAGTGAGGGAGTGTAGAAATGGAAGCTAGATAATATAGAAGACACGCCTAGCCATAAGTTCAGCTTTCTCTTCGTCTCATCATCGCCAATAAATCTTCTGACAGGAGCACGTCTTTACTCTCAGCCGCCCGCCAGCCCCCGGCCCCCGGCCCCGACCTCTAACCCCTGGCTCCCCGAGCCCCTTGCCCACTGTTCCCAACCAGCACGGGCTCCAACCCCTTCACTCATTTCCATCCCGCCCGATTCGATACTTCTTTCCCTCCGACACGATAACCCCACTCTACTGACATCATTTTAACGAGGGATATTGATTTAGAAAATTGAACATCCCTCGGCTACAAAGTTGCGAGTCAGTTGATAAGGAGAAATTATAATTTGAAATTTGTTTTCCTACTCCAAGGAGAGACAAGAAAATTCAAAAAATAATCTTCTTATATGTAAATTTTATGCAAATATTTATGCTCCCCTGAATGTTTTATTTCATTAAGAATCGGTACTTAAAGTTCCATCTTAGATAACGACTTAACAAATATATTATTTTAACAGTTTAAATCTCTCGTGAAAGCGAGAGCTTACCAAATAAATAATTATTTTTTTCTTACAATATGTAATAAAATCTTTTGCGCAAATATTCTAGAATAATATTCCGAGGCGATATTTTCCCGCTTATCCTCCAAGAAGTAATGTCCCACAGCTTTGTACCTATGAGTGGAACCGCGTCGGAAGTTGTCGGCATCTTTTCAGCAACCAGATTGAGAAATACTGTGAGGGACAGCAATATTGTGACACCTGCGAAAATGGTTAAGACATCCAGCAAAATAAAAAAAGCACTTGACAAATAATGAAAAAAGGTCCTCTGTAACAGCCGCCCTCATCACTCTCCCCGATCTCACTTCGCAAACTTCATTCAAATTTCTCATTTCACACGTGGCTCTGGTATTGAAGTTTATTCACATATGCCAGCTATCTCAAATTATACCATTTTATTGCGATATCCTGAAAATACAAAAATGTACTTTCTCATTTATTAATCACTGTGAGATTAATAAAATAACTTAATATGTATTACATATTTCTATCAAAAGCCCTTAAAACAGTTTTAACAAGTTCGGTTACTAACTAAGTTAGTTTACGTTACCTATCTAAAATTGGGAGTAACAAATTTAAATACATGCTTGACTTTATGTCGTACTTGGAAATGGTTTTACAATGAAATATTGAATGGTATATATCACTCAAATTAGGATTATTGTTACATGAATTAAATAGTGAACTTTTAGATTTATATTAGTACCTACCTCAAAATGTATAACTTTATCTGCACTTGTACTAAAAATAATTAGAACACATTCAAAGTGACAAAGACCCTAACATAATTCAATTCAATTGGACAAGAAGAATAAGAACATAAATTTTCTTAAAAAAATTATTTTACTTAACGGAAACTGGCATTCAAACAAAATAACGCCGGAATTTCGGATTTTTTAAATTGTTTTGAGTGGGGCCTGTCTCTATCTGAGATTAATTGAAAAACTTTGAGAATTTACCATACCTACTTTTATTTCCATTTTGAAAATACGTAACTCTTCGATATAAAATAGTAGCTACAGCCCGGCTAAAATTTATTCCCCTTTAGAATGTTTTAAAATAAATTAACATTAATAATATCAACCGAAATTCAACCTTAAGTTATTGTTTTAATTGTTTATTTTGCTAAAAGTTACTCTTGAGAGGTCATTATTCAATTCGGAGAAAATTATTGTATTGCTCACCTCGATCAAAATTAATCACAATTTCTTACCCCACCTTTTGAATTCTGTTTTAACTGGAATCAAACTGTACGGAAACTGAAGCAGTGAGAATTATTACCAATACAAAATTATCGTTTAGCCTTTGTGTAGAAAACTATAGAACATATACTGGTTATTAAAGTCTTCATACATAAAAATGGGACGCAAATTAGCGAGAAAAAAGTTGACTTGAAAGACGACCATAAAATCGTATGGAAATAATCTCTAAGGAGTTGATCTATTATTGAAATACGGGACTGTATTCATTCATACTGGTAAATTCAACTGAGATTGTGACTTTACGAAAAAGGGACATAAGCATATCTGCTTCCTTAAAAAATTACACAAATAATCATGATTTGAATTTCAATCGTGTACGACCATAGAATATAGAAGAAAACTAGAAGTGCCTTACAAATATACAGCTTTGAATGGAAACAAATCTTTCCATTGACTAAGAACCCTTTGGTTCTACACCATTTAGCATGCGCTTTGTCTCTCTTAGAACGGGTTGTTACACAGAAATTCAAATGTAAGATTGTCATCAAATGGCTATTAGCACTGTTTTGTTTTTTTGACAGTTGTAAGGTCTTTGATGCCAATTCTCAATGGGATTTTCTGCGACATAATAGAAGCTGACCTTTAGAATTTATATCGCCACCCCATTTCGTTATCATGGTGAAATTCGGTTTTGTAATGGAAATTCAAGGCATTTCTTGTGTTCCTCTTTATTCTATGTGTATGACTGATTTCTGAAAAATAACCGATTTAAGGTCAATGCAATCAATTTTAAACCACTGAATAAATCCACGTTGATGAAAAAGACTGAGAACCTTAAAAAATAAATTAAATGCATTTTATGACATAAGACTGTCATAGGTGAAGTCTTGTATGGTGATATTCTAGTCCATTTAACAGCAAGTAGAAGCCAAGTCTTCACTCACCAAGGGTCAGCTTCTCCCCTGAATCCGGTGGTAGCGTGAAACCGAGAAGGGCCATGGAAGAGATCAGCACGCAGGGCACTATCAGGTTGAAGAAGTAATAAAGAGTCCTTCTCCTGATCTGTATCGTGAAGGTCACATCCACGTACGGCTCCGGACAGCACGCGTAGGTGATTGTGTTCTTCTTGCCCGGCATTCCTAGGGCGATACAATACATGAAGATCAGCTTATGATACACAAAATAATACGAATGAACAAATGAACGGCTGTTCGGTCTTTGCTATAAAAAAATTGTTTTAAGGCAAAAATACCAAACTAAACTGAAAAGTTATATTTTGAATCAAAAAGTTTTTACATTTAGTACGGATGTGAGCATATTATTTATATATAAACATATTTTAAATTATAAAGTACAGACCAGTAAACGCTTTTCATTATTTTACATATGATATTGGATATTTTTAGTGAAAAAACTGTTTTTTCAATGTATATTTACTAGAAAAAAATATATGTTGCGACGTAAATCGGCCGTTTCTAATTAAAATTTTATTTATTCAAAATGATTTTTGAATAATTTTCATTTTTTACTTCACCATATTTGAATGGTGGTTAAGTCAAAATAATATTTTTGAATTCATAAATTGTCAAATTGTCAAATTGCCAAAGTTGCCACCAGAATCATGAAAAATCGTATTCCATAATGGCCTGTATTTTTAATTTAAAACACGAACAAATAAAAAAGCTCACATCCGTACTAGATATTTGTGATACTTTTTGATGAAACTTATTTGAGTTTGGTGGGATATTTTGGCCTCAAATCCAAATTGAAGATTTGTATGAAAAAGACCGCGCAGCCGTTCCCCATTAATTGAACTTTAATAACTATTTACATGCTACTTCTACGGAAATATGTATTCTACCATGTAAATTCAGTATATTTTTTTCTGAAATACAGCAGAATTGATATCTCCAAATCAGATTTCTAGTCCACGAATTGCTCAAAATTTCCCGCATTTTGTACATTCCAGCGCCAAGTGTTGCTCACATTACTGAATAAAGTTTTATAAAGATAAATCAGATAATTTCTTTTTTTTCTGCATTACAGTTTGATTCAATTCTATAACAATACACATGAAATATACAAAGCTTTAAACGAAACATTTTACAATAACCAATATTTTAAAGTTCTTGCCTAAAATGACATTTGAAGACCAATGTTGAAAATGTCAAGAGACCTAGAAGTTAGCAGCACCATACCTCTTGTCATGCTATGCTGAGCCATAACGTCCGTTCTTCCGTGTGGAATACAGAACAAGTCGTGGCGTCGTTGTTCGGTACAAACAATTTATAGCATTCCAAGAGGTATGGGCTGTCAATGTAATAGTTCATAATTTTTAAAGCTGTTACTTGAAGGGTCCCATTTCTCCTAGATTGGAGACTTTCGTAGAGCGTTTCGGAGAGCAAATCTATGTAATTCATAAATCGTGGGCATTCACCATGCTTTCTCATATAAAGATATCTTAGAAATTAATATAATGTATCAATGATAATAATAAATATAAATTAATATAATTCTTAACGACCGACCCGTGAGGGAGCGCATGAAATTCAGTCAGAATTCACCAACCAATAACATAGCTTTCTAAGGACGGGTTGTTTCAGAGAATTCGAACAATTCATCAAATGTCAATGTTAATTTCCAAGTTTTGTGAAAGTCGTATTAGAAGTTCTGTTATTATATCAACATTGGCCAGTTGCTTAATAGAACTGAAAAAAATAATAGAACTTTCACAGTCCTTGAAAATTAACTGTGAAATTTTGATGAAATTCTCTGAAACAAAGTTCCTAAGTCTTTAGTTGTTTAAATTGTATTAATATTTCCTTCATTATTAATTCTAGGTAACTCTTCTTTTTTAACTTATATTATATTATATTCAATCAGATTTACTTGATTTTGAATCTATATGAATATAATATTTTTCAAACAGCAACGTTTTTCACTGGTGTTCCTTATTTGAAATTCTATCGCTCATTATTCTATAATCTAGTAGAGACACTCACACACGGAGAAAACTTACTGATATAAAATACTGTTAATTTATTAAAAATCTGGTAAAATTATTTATTTTCTGTTAAAACAGGCCTTCAGGCCTTCAAAGAATGAATTGACAGAGTTCTCACGTAACAGAAAGAAAAGTTAAAACGTATCTATCAGAAGCGCTTGTAACAAAAATAAACCTTAAAGGAAAGTTAATCAATTCCATTAATACATAAATACAAATAATGTATTAATATACTCGTATATAGGTAAATTGCATGTCCAGGTATGGATTTACGATGTAAGAGTCTTATTTTTTTTGGAGGTGGAAGAAATTATAATATTGTCTGCTTATTTGCTACCCAAGAATTTTGTGTCTTCAAAAAACAAGGAGCAGTTTCATGTTCAGTTTCAGTTTCAGAAAAATAAAATTTCTACGACTTTATTTTGTACTTGTCCCTATTGCTCTAACATTACCAGTGATTAGCCATTGCAACATACAGTGTGCGATCAAATTAATAGAGCCACTGTGCTAAATTTGGATATTAGTTTATGGTGAAATTAAGACAAAGATGCTCCCCCAGGTCCAGGAGTGGTTTTCGAATGGGGACTACATTTACTAATAGTATTTATACACGACTTTCCAGAAAATCTATGACAAAATTCCTACAGGGCTATCAAGTGAATGTTTTTGACTGACGTGAAAACTAACCATACCTCAAACCAATCGAGAATCCACGGAAGCTAGTGAGTAGGGATATTTCTTACATAGTTATCAACTGATCGAGCTCTTAAAAGAGTTCTGGCATAGTAGCGAAAAAATATAAGAAAACTATACAAAATGCATAAAAAGCAAGCCTAGAAGAATAGGTGCTGTCATAGAAGCAAAGAGTGATACTACCAAGTATTCATTATACGTACTTCACATAATTTTTATAAGTAAATGTAAATAAAGTCCCCTTTTAATTCTTTTTAAGGTCCATTAAAATATTTAATGCAAAAATTACGTATAAGAAACAAAAAAGCAAAAAATGAAGAATAACACCAGAAATGCTTTCCATACAAATTTTAATGGGAACAGATGTTTCATTTAGCCCCACGGCCCACCACTCCGACTCACTTATAATTGTATGACATCGTAGATTTCCATCCCATTTGAATTTCGAAAACAAAAATTTGCACTGGAGATTTAAGCCTCGATTAGGCAAATATTTGGATCCTGGAGGCACTTCTTCTGATACTCAATGCAATAAAGTGACTCAATTTCATCATTAACTCAATTTTGCACAGCGGCTCTAAGGCTTAGCACACGCTGCAATTAAACTCTGCGGTTTTAAAATAGCCGAAAACGTCAAACCGTGTTCAAAAACGCCAGTCGCGGTGCGTGTTTATACGCGGTTTGGTGTTTTTAGCTATTCCAAAACCGCTGCGTTCGATCGTAGTACATGTACCCACTTATAATGTGATAACCCATTATGCGACTGTATAAACGCGCATCTGGATGAAGCTCGTACAATACGAATGCGGACAATTAATTTACAAGAAAGCCTGCGAAAAACTCATTTTCAGATTAGTACTAGTTTGTACAGTAGTTATATAAAAATGTCGGTAAGGTACTTCAAAACCTAACTAAGCTAGACCGTCTAAAGCTAGAATTATCGAAACGCGTTGACGCTTTACAAACCTCTCTCGTTAAGTTTCGCATTAATCAATGCATAGTCGGCTGCGCGCGGATAGGCCATTTAATACGTGAAACTAGAGTGGTGTTATCAAATTACCGCTGTTGTGAATGACGACCCATCACGACCAATCCCATGATGAAAAATTTGACCAATCAACTAAATAAATTTAAAGTAGTATATAGTGTAGTACCAATCAATGGGATATTAAAAATTCATGCATGCAACTTGAAAAAGTGTTTAATAGACAAGCGGAAAGGACAAAAAATATTTCAATACTTGAGAAAATAGCGTTGACTAAGTAATTGAAATAATAACTTTAACTAACCTACGAGTAAGTTATATCGTGAATTAAATAACCATTTCGTAAACCACATAAATAAATTCAGTATTAGTGAAAAAATTATTTTTTACTTGAATTTTTTTATCAAAAAAGCATTCGCTCCCATGCGAGGCTGTAAGTTGATGAATTTAATTAGTTAACGAATCAATTATCTCTCATCGATGTTTTCCGGTTGCCGATATGTCACTGTCGATATGTTAATAATATTAAAACAATCAGTTAATAGTAAGCCACTATGTTTTTTCAATTTTTTCAATTTTTCAAAAATTTAACAATTAATAATCTTTTCAATAAAATCAATTAAAATGTAGTATTAATGTGAACGAAAAGTTCTGAGTAACCCCCAACGCGCTGAAAATATAGCATAGGAGTTACAACAGTGAAGACCTGAACCTACTCAATATTCAATGAACTAAAAAAACTGACTCTCAGATAAGGGAAGCATAAAAACATCTCAGATAAAAAAAAAACACTACTCCAAACCGTTTGCAGTGAGACTACGGCATCCCCAATTTCGATATATTGTGAAGCTGAAGGTATGAGAAGGGAAAGACATGAAGGAGTGGTGGGTGGGGAAGTAATATATTAGAAAAGAAAAATAAAATAATGAAAATCAGACATTCGAAATTGAGCGAGGAAAAAGAAGAACCGCTTTTAGCAAACGAAGCAGAATCCTCAAAAACAAGAATACCTCCATTCACCTTCAAATACATATTTTCAATTGGTAAGCTACTAAAATAAAGGAGAGTATCTGTGCCCTGTGGCGGGAGGGCGAGCGGGTGCGTGGCAGACACTGAGTGAGCGACATGTAAATACAAATGCGATGGAAATACAAACCTACAGTTTTATTCTGAAACCTATGAAATTTCGCACAGCAAAACAAGAGATAGGTCACTGTCTACATGAAATTTCGAAAAAAATCTGCGTGAAGCCCGGGCGACGCCGGGATATTCAGCTAGTCTTCTTTTAAAGGATTTGATTTGTATCCAAATCTACAGTTTTATTCTAAGGTTGATTCAATTTTTTTCACTTAACCTTCAAAACAACAGAAGGTCACTCTTTATATTAGATTTAGAAAACTGCGTGTAAAGCCCGGGAAACGCCTAACTGTCTAGTTAGTATTACAATATAATACTTTCTGAATGTATTTTGGAATTCAAATATTTACAGTCATTGGAAACGTTGCGCGTTGTGACAAATGGGCAATTATGCGAAAAGCCATGCTAGATGAGTCTGCAAGAAAGAGATTCTGTTTATTGAATTATAAACAAGACAAAGACATGCTGGGCACGTACCACGATAAACGGTTGTCTGCGGGAATACATTCTATACTCATTCATATATTCACCGATTTGCCCGTGGAAGAAAAACAAAATCCACGCATCTGATGTGCTAACGAATCAACCTTATATGCACGAAAGTTCAAAAAAATTAAACCGCCCTGAGCGCGGGGTACAAAAGGCTCGAAGAAAAAAAAAATTTAATGAAAGACGATTTTTAAATTGTTAAAAAGCACTGTATGTAATATCAATAGAATACATAGAATATACAAAAAGTAATGGTTCCAACTGGGGATCGAACCCAGAACTTCTGGTATTACCGGGTCTAGTAATGGTATTCGTGTCTGTTTTTCTTTGTCTGTTTTCTTGTCTGTCCATTTCATATTTTCATTGAAGGTTGTTCATATTCTCTTCATCAATGATTAAGCCCCGGCATACCCAATTTCTACCGCTTCATAACAAGTTTATCGTTAATTCTTAAGTTTTTAAGTTCCAAAAAAATATTTTTATTTTTTAATATAATATCTATACATTTGTTATGCGGAAATGTTAATTAGATGAAATTCTGAGGCTCTGAAAATTATTTAAAACTCGTTTTGTTCTGTTATTTAATATGTTATAGACATGAAAAAAATCACAGTGTATCTTTAAATGCAACTAAAACATGCATCTAGAGATTTTTGTTCTATTTCAAACGAGTCATGTTTTATTAAATACTTTTACCATTTTCGCTTAATTATTATCGTTTTTAATATTAACGCGCTTTCGTATTTACATATCTCTCTTTCAAACCATCTTCGAACGCTTACTACGGGGCCTTAAATACTACTGAGGCTTATAAATTTCAATAAGTTATCTTGAGCGTGATTTTTTAATCAAATCCGATATATCCGACACTGTCTCTCGCGCTAAAAACACTTTTTTTTGTTCTTCGTAATGCGAGTTCATTAACTAACGGAATCGCAATACGGAGAACACATGAAGCCCTTTTTCGCAGAATCCTGGATATAGCTCTATTATTTGAACCTTCTGAACAAAACCATATCCTAGAACTAGAAAAAGTACAAAAGAGGTTTACGCGTTACCTACATATGAGAGGATATACGTCTTTATCCATCCTTTTTCTTAACAGGAATTCTCGGTTTCAATACCTTGGAAGCACGGCGAAAAATATTTCTAAGGCAAACATTTTTTAAACTAATCTCTGGAATTATACATAATCCACTTATTTTGGAAGAGGCAAACTTTTATGTACCTAACAAGTATACTTGTGGGAGATCCCTTGCACTTTTTGATACTTTGGAAACGAGGACTTCTGCCTATCAGAACGCGCAAACCAACAAAGCGAACCAACTGCAACGATTCTGCATTGACCATCGACTATGACGATAGTGAATAACCGTTTTATAGAAAATATGAATAAATAAATAAATTAAATTAAATTGTGTTGTATGTCTTTATGATATTGATATTCAAAGCTATTGCTCAAATTTGACCGGTCGGTGGCTGAGTTTACATCGCGTTTGGGACCCACCCAGGCGTAGTGTGTTCAATTCCTCGGCTGGCTAAGTCCTCCATCACATCACAAGAGACATTTTCCGCTTACTGTGGTAGTAAAAGAAGATTTTCAAAAGATTTCAGGTTATTCGTATCAAAAGAAATAAAAATCGGTAAAGCAAAACCAGTGGGAGGCCTTTATCTCAAACTGAAAGACTGATGAGGAAGAATATAATATATTTGCCTCGAAAATCCAACCTGTCATCTGAAACCTTCGGAAACCGTCCAAACCATTGTCAAAAGGCCAAATCATTACGTTTCGGAGGCCGACGCTCCAGTGTCATTTCACAATGTTCTTATTATATTACGTGTATTTTCAAAAGATGAAGGACACCGCAAGAACCTTCTATAACATTTCCCAAAAGGAATAAAGTTATCCTCATATCTGTCAGCACGTTTTGTCTGATTTTAGACGAGGTTCAAAATTTATACCACCGCACGCTGAATATTGGAGCGGTCCCGACGCGTTTTCTTCTACAGTCACGGGCCAAATATTGTAAAATGAGAGTAAAATTCCATCACGAAATAAAGAAAAGTTATTAATATAATGTGATAAAATAGTGTTAATCTTCCTTCACATACTTCTATAGTTGTACCCTTCCTATATAATTTAAAATCGAATCCATACATTCATTTCATATCATGAATTATTTTTGTTCTTAAGGAATACATACATTATAAATTAATGTCGGAGAATATAAAACAATAATTTAAAATTGATTTAAAAAACACACATTTATATTGATGGTGTAACCCAGTTAATTAAATGCCCATTTAATTTACATTGAAGGAAGTGACGGAAGGAAGATAGTATAAGAAAGCAAAATTGATATGTTTAATCAAAAATTGTCAGCTCAGTGACGCCGTACACGTGTAATTGGAGAGCAGAGCAGTTCCTGTAATACGTGCGCTGTTAGACCTTTAATTTGCATATTACCTGCGAAAGTAAGAAATCTTACCAACGTGAATACGGATCCACCAATTAGGGAACCGCCTGATAATTTGTACAGTTAAACGTGTCCCACATTCCCTCTGTTCCCGATTCTTATTCGTGTGTTAAGAACACCCTTCACCACCCACCTGGGCTGCGTGTCTTTAATTAACCCGTGAAACCCAATTTCCTTCCCAAACCCGACCCCCGACGTTTACAAATTAAACCGTGGCACCTGCATCATTTTACATATGGCTTACAATTAATTCCGACATAATATACCTACACGAAGTAATCGACACAATTTACAACGCTGTTTTTAAACATAAAACCTTTTTTGATAATGGCGCGTGATGGGCGCGTATGATTATTTTAATAAATCACTGCATAAATTCTGAATAAATTTTTCATATACAAACGAATATTTTACTAATGTTTTCACACATTTCAGGGTAGTAACCAGTGGTGGCTGGCGTCTTTTTTTTTTATTTATTACCGTGATTAATTTATAAATAATATTGATTGAAAATAAAACATTTACCCAATTTATAATAAATTTACATTTTACACGACATTTATCATGGTTCGCTTGTAATTAAGCTTCATGGGAGTTGTCTTATAATATTAACTAACTATATTAACAGAATCACACACCCTGTAATTTTATTAACAGGAAATGTAATCATTTTGACGTTTTGGTATGTGATAAACTAGGCCAGTAATTAAAATAGAATAAATTAAAGTTAGTGTTTTAAGTAAATTTCTGTCGATTGGATAATAAATAAAAAAAACTCATCGATATGTGATTTTTTTTATAATTGCTGTACATGAAGACTTTCATCCATTTTCTACTGCTAATTGAAGTTTCATTTACGAGTTTTAACAATATGATAGTGAATACGTAGGTTTATCATTTAATCTTTGAATTTTGGCAAGTAAAAGTCACCGTCCGCCAATGGTAATTACACTCGTTTTTGATTTAAAGCTTTATATTGCACATTTATTCAATTAATTTTCAAAATAAAACGTTTCGCACCTTACGAAAAATGCCAAGAACTCCTAGCCAATGTTCTGGCTATACCTAAACAAGATCACATCAAAAAATACCCGTCGCTAAATACGGGATGATTTTATTAAGGCTCTATAGTAATCATTCGAAAAGTAGAAAAAGATGGTTTGTAAGGGATTAGGTAAGGGTTATTTGTGTATAAGAAGGTTTAAGGGATGACGCTAAAAATAGAAAACAATAAAACTAAGCGAGAATTTTTGTCATTTGTTTTTGGGGTGTTATGTCGTGTTGCGCTAACTCCTTCTTTAGCCAACGTTTTGGACAGCAGATGTGTTATCTGAGGTACCTCAAATAACACATCTGCCCTGATGATGGACACTGCAATGCTGTCCAAAACGTTGGCTAAAGAAGGAGTTAGCGCAACACGACATAACACCCCAAAAACAAATAACAAAAATACTTTTGGCCGTGAAAATCTTAAATCATATTTAAGCGAGGATTGTCAAATAATATACTAAAACATGACTCGTTTAAAATGGACTAAAAATCTCTACAAATAATGCCAAAGTTGCATTTCAATATACACCGTGAATCTTTTAATGCCTATAACTTGTTGAATAACAGTTTTTAATATTTTTTGGAGCATACTTTGTGATGTTTTTCTACCTAGGGAATTTCTTATAATTACCGTTACTGCTCAAAAATTTCTTTAATAAATTTTTTTTTCTGAAAACTTGTGTTAAAAATTGGTAGAAATTCGTAAAGCTTAAGACCCATCTCTAATAACTATTTAGTTAAGATCCGAAATAAATTAACTTTTAGTTGCAAATAACAATAAAACATGGCACATGTAGGTACAGTATATTCCCTAAAATTATATTTAAGCACGTACTTATATTCTACCTACACAATACAAAACGTATATAAAAGTTACGCTTTACTTCTAATTATTTTAGTTAATAATATTAAAAATTTTCCGTTAAGCTTTTCATGCATTACAAACATAAAATTTAATATATCTATGAAATTACTATTTGCAAAAACAAAAACAAATATAAATAAAAAATTATATTTTTTTAAATCCAGAGTTTTGTGAAGATCGCGTCAATGAAGAGAGATAATAATAATAATATTATTATAGGATTATCATTTCGAATAATATTGTAATTTTTCTATTACATGTAAGTGCTAAATACATAAATTAATGTCAACATCCAAATAACATAATTTTTTTTATTTCAAATGCCATCTTGTGTTGTCCTTCCCCGAATCAGTTTATCAACTCATTAATAATATAAATATTAAGTAAAAAAAATCTGTAATGTAAATTATGTTGTATTATAAATTATTTCCTTAATGTAATATGCCAATAAAAAAAAACATGGCGAAGTGGTTTTTCTGCATTTTGGCAAATGATCTTACATAGGTAAGGATGATGGTGAGAATTCCCCCCACCGTTACAAAGGGTGGGTGGGTGGAGATCGGATCGTACCCTCTCTGAGTGGATTGCATGTGGTTTGTGGTGATATAAAAAGAAAAGCTTCTTTTGAGTTTTATGTATGCAGGTCTCTCGGTGCGAATATTTTAAGGATCAGCAGAATAAACCCATTTTACACTTTTGGAGAATACTTAGCAAAGACTCCAGAACCTTTGTTCGATGCTATGGGGGTGGTGTGCACATAAAATGGAATATCAAAGGTTTTAAATCAAATAAATGGTTCGCTTTCACGTTTCTTTAAGCCTGGGAGACGTCTTTCTTTGAACAGTCTAATTCTTGGTGGAAAATATGTACGGGCACGATACCCCGGAAGAGTCCATTAATTAAATACGAAAATTAATTTCGTCTAGGCAGTAAGATCTAGAAATCTACGATTTTTTATATACAGAATATTGTTTGAGACAATACAAATTTTACCCGCCAAATTTCACTGCGCAAACATGTTAATATTGTTATTTTTACAACGGACATAAACCGGTCGTCTAAATCAAAGTTTAATAATAATGTCACCCAAACATTAAATTTTGGTTAAATGATAATATATTATAAAGTACTTTGTTTTTAAAACTATTTAATATACAATTACCATTGAAAAAGAATTAAATATGTGTTCAACTGAAATTCTGTTACATTTTAAGTGTTATTTAAAAATATATACTAAGTCAATTTTTATAATTTTGACTTTTGATAATGAATTTTGAAACTCGCTCAAAAGCGCTACACGATGGTATTAACCATTTAAATTTAACTTATATGTAATTGTAAAAACATATAGATGAAATGAAAAGCGGGTACCGGAAAATCGGATGATCCACCAAATTTTAACAACCTTTTTTCTAGTGCGTTATTAGCACTATAATTTATATTTTTACAACAAACATTTCTTTTCATGAACACGCACTTCAATAAATTGTTTAAAAAAACTGATGGGTACTTCTAAATAAAACTTGAAATAAAAAAGATCCAGCGATCATATGATACGCGGATTAACAGCCTTTTAATGTGCGCATTTCACTAAAAGAGAATTATCCTATATTTATTAGAGCTGGGAAGCAATTAATGAGCGGACCACGCGGCGAATCTCCTGAACCCCGAGCACTCAAATATGTTCTTACCACGTCCACTTTAATTTATTGTTTCCTCCGGGATTTACATTTTAAAAGGGAACAAGCTCACTAACGCAGCAGGAAAATTTCTTTAATCCGTTCATCGGTACAACTAGAAGCCGCTCACTTTATCTTCCCCGACTCTTTTGAATCCAGTTCCGGAGCATTTATCATTCCAACCGGATTATATCGGAATCTATTTAACAAACCTGCAGCTGCGGCGGATACAAAGCTTGTTTCCCTGGAGAAAAATAAGTATGAATAATGTATGAATATCACAACAAAAAAACATCATCCACCACTGTATTTTTTGAGCGATAATCCATAGAAATATATTTTTTTCATTACTAACAAAACAACAATAAAAACACTGCAGACTTAACACAGATTTAAAAAAAAAAAGATACATTCTCAGCTGCTTTTTATGGTCGTGTTGAAGTTTATTGTGCAAGTCTTCAACATTAATTTTATAAAGCTTTGTTTTATTAACCAGCTTTGTATTATTCATTTCATAATGCCTAAAAAACACTAAAAATGATTGATGTGTAAAACACAACTTATCAAAATTTACGATTGAAAATGTTGAACAAGGCATATTGTGAATCTTATTTTAAAAATTCCGAAAGGACATTTCGCAAGATGCAAGAGGCATTTAAGATATAAAAGCTGACTTTTAAATTATATACAATTTGTGCAAATTTCTGCAAATCACACTATGAATGATGTTTTTATGATTATACTTAATTAAGGCATTACAGGGCCCTTAAATTTATCCAATTATTGTTTTTATTTAAATCAATGTAATTATTTGTTCTGCTCAAATGGATAAAATATATAATTACGTGTCCACTTTTTTAACTGAATATTTTACAGAAACACATCATCATTTCCACACTAAACTTTCACCTCCAACAAATGACAAACCTTGCCGTGGCCCCGATTTTAGGCCTAGTCTTTTTCCGACGGACTGTAAACTTGTAAATTATCTTTAAAATATTTCTGTTCAAATAAAAAAGTTCCGTCGTGAAAAATAAAAGCTAACATTTTTTAACATTTCTTTTCTCTCCAATAATCCAACTAGCCAACTATGCAACTAGCAGGTTAAACACTTTTAAAACGTAATTTATCAAAAAACATAATAAGGTAATTCAAGACAGACTACCCAACAACATTACGTTACAATAAGTTTAAATTAACGTGTTAATTTGGTAAAAAGTTTTAAATAAGATCACCTTTTAAAACAAATGCTCCAGCACGTCAGATTTATTAATCACAAAATTAATTATCAAATAATGACATGGGTTGGACCAATAATATGAAAAAGAAAAGAGAGTTTTGGTACAATTTTTCCTGTTACATGAATACCATTAAATTTTAAATAAATAACGGTGTATTTGAGTCACTTTTTCAAAAGTCGAAGGCCTCCGAAAGCTATATTATAATTCTTTGTATAATTTATGTCTCATAAATAAAAATAAACAAACGATTTTTATTTAAGTGATGAGTAGTTTAAAAAGAAAGTATTCGAGTTTTATATTATTTTATGAAATTGTTTTAATGACTAAATGGATTCGATATAAAAATGAACTGTTTTTAACCGGATTAATTTCAGTCTACTACACGCACTACGAAAATAGAAAAATGGTGAACCGATAAATGATATTTATATTAATAGGAAATCTATATATAGCTCATAAAAGATACGTTCCTTTTTGTATTTTTCAAATTTTTATAATCTTGAACATATTTTAATCGATGTAATACCATTTGAATAGGGTGTCTAGGGCATTTATTTCGGGGAGTGATTCAACGTGATGGTAGAATTAAGAAGATTTTTTTTTTGCAATAATATTTTTTATATAATTTTTTCCTTAAAAATAATTTGAAAATTTTACCTTAAAACTTTGGAATTTCTCAATTTTTTATTTATTTTACTTGTACTATTGTGTAGAACGACCTTCTGAAGCTAGTGTATTTTACCACGGATATCTTGTGATAAATTAAGTACGTAAAGGTCACCAGTAGAACATTTAAATATTATAAAAATATACTAATTTTGGTTGTGCCTCTGTCTGTAAAATCTCCGGCTTAATGAAGTCTCGAACTTTTGCTTTGATTTAAATTTTCAAACATTGTAAATGTTTGATTGGAGAGTTTAATGAAGTACCTTATTGAAGTTTAATTTTTTTTACAGATTTTTTTTTAATTGCCATTTTAAGATTGGATATGATTTGACGAACATTCGGACTATCCCATTTAGACGAGGCACGAAACGAAAAAAATGGTTTCACTATTTTGCTTTCATCGATCCAATTTGTTGTCCAATATTCCCAACTCTCTAATGCCGAACGACCGGAAACCACTGAATCCGGTCCCCGCGCACTGCTACTTACTTTATAATAGGGAAACACGTTTCTACAAGATATTAGTACACAATAGCGCCTCTATGATAATCACAGTGATTTTTCAAGGTACATGATTATTGATCATAATAACATGTTTTTGCATTGTGTTTTCTCAATTTGTATGCCCACGGAAAACATTTACGTTATCAGCACCAAGAAAAACATCTATATCATACATGTACGAGTATGTGAAGTGTGAGGGGTTATGTGGAGATTCTTCACCATCAACCAGAAGATTGATTGTGAACTGTTCCATACAATCCCATACGCTTAGGCGTCTCACCATCCTGACCAACACTGAAAAAACTATTTTACATATTCTGAAACCACATAGTTATGTATGAATATCCCTCATAGATAACTTGCCAAAAATGTTGAATACAATGTGATGATCATACTTGGGTTATCGGATTCCTACCGAAACTCAATTGAATTTTTTTATCTGAGAAATGATCGAAATTGAAAAAACACCCATCTCCACTAACGTTCGTTATTATTATATGTTTTTCTGAACAAATATTTTTTTCACATTCATAATTTATGAAGTTATATGAGGTAATTTATTCAAATAATTCCTGTATTATAATCTGTCTACTGGTCGATACACTTTATATATGCTCTTTGTTTCAAGAAAGGTTTTTGTAAGCTTAATTGAAAATATATAGAATCGTGTCAACACTGTTGAAAATTTTGTGGATTATTAGAGATTATTTTAGTATCATCAATAATGTTGACTATTATTGTTTTAATTCAGAGGTCAGTGTGGAAAATTAATCAAACCATGTCATATTTTATTGATAAATCGATACAATTATAAAATTATCCGCAATAGGTGATGTTCCTTGTAAACGACATCAAGAAAAAAAAATTTACTTATTGACAATAAAAACGGATTAAGTGCCACAAAAACTTAAAAATACATCTTTGTTTCTATGGCAATCAAAAATGTGTTACATAATTAAAGTTCTTGTATTTTCCGTTAACAGAAAACACTTCCTTAGGGCGTGCTTTATCGCGTTTTATAATATGAAATATTATACCTTGAATATAACATTATAAAATATAATATCGAAATATTTTCATAAAAAAATGGCAATCATGTAATCTCTCCTGCTCCCCACAACCCGGATGCTCGTGACTAGGAATCGGAAGACGTATCTCTGTCGGTTCGGCAAAGGCCTCAGATTTAGCCAATATAGGGAAGGATTTTGCCTTAAGAGGTACTTATTATTGAAGAAAGTTGCAAGGGTAGGAAAGTGATTAGCGTTGTGTGAGCAAATGGTAGTGTAATCAATTTATGTATTGGGTTTTGGCCGCAGCCTGAATTTTTAACAGGAGCTAATTATTATCCAGCCACATGGAAGCATCAAATTGAGAAAAAATAATAAAAAATTTTATTAATCTAAAATATTGAAATTATTTTTTAAAGATTGACGTTGGTTAAGAGAGCAGAAAATTTGTGGACGTCGGTAGAAAACATTATACATTAGCCAAAAAAAAAAAAAAAAGTTTTCGTATTTCATCCCCAGACATGATTTATATTTATGTCGAAAGAAAAAGTGTTGGTTTTTTATACACCATCTTTTTGGTAATAAATGCATGTATTTGTCATAAAAATAATTCTCTGGTACAGACTTAAACCAACCAGATAACGTTAAGTGTTTTTGACAATATCCGATTGACAAATTTATTGTGGTTAAATAATTCCTACAAGCATATTACCCCTAAATATTCACACCTTTATTGATTTATTATTTATCCCTTCTCATAACGTACAATGTTGCGTGTTAAATGACTTGTAAAATGATTTGCAATTTCTTTAGGCATTAATAATTTTTCATCGCGTTTTGTTGTGTGCATTTGACGTCAAAAACATGAACGCCTGCCTGAATAATGAGCGAATATTAAAAAAAGTGTGTCCCAAAAATAACACATATTTTTCTATAGAGCCTAAACCTCTATCAAACATACTCATATATTTTGATTTTTGTGGTATTGAAGCTCTATTTAAACCCAGGCCGATTTATTTAATAAATTCAGCCAAATTCAACCCAATTTGAATCAATATTTATGCTTTAATTAAACCCAATCCACCGTAAAGAGGTGGTCGAAAGCTCAGAAAATAGGACGCATGGCTAGCAGTCTGATCGATCGAGATCCAAGCTCTCGGCCGGTAGGTACCGACTTATCAGAATAAGTTATGCTTAGTGGTAAGGGCTACTATAAATATAAGGGTCCCTACCTTTTATTTCATTTTGCCCATAAACATTACGAAGGTCTGAATGGTTTCATAAAAAATAAATCAAGTATGAAAGCATTACTTGTTTTATTCATGAAGCGACATTCAGATGGCGGATTCAACATACGAGAAAGTTTTAAATATATCTCTCCGATACTTTTTATATTATTATTAACTTCAGCTAATGGGCGTACAGCTCAAATCCGCTCCAAATTTACAATCCCCTAAGGCATCGTGTCCTATTTCTCAGGGTTTGTTATTCTTTTTCTTTAGGTAGGTACTGAGAAGAATAAAATATAAGAAAAGAGCGCGCTCTAAGAGAACTGCTAGCTTTTCAAGATTTGAGTTAGAAATACAAGAATACAACTGAGCTGATGCGAATAATTCATGGATAGCGATTTAATCATCCAAACGATAAAACGAAACTTTTTATCAGATCGCTAAATATTTATCATTAAATTTGTACCCACAAAATTGACGATAATACTGGATTGGTTTGATTAAAATATTATATTATTTTTAATATTCAGTATAAGAATCTCTTCTTTGTGGGTTGAACATTCGCACAGTATTATAAAGTCTACTTTATCACATTCTTAAGCTTTCGCTTCTCACGCAAATCTTTCTGGAATATTATATTGTATGCCAAAGTGCAAGTAAGTCTTCTTCTCTTCCTTTTGTTAACCTTACCACACCCCGGTGGGAACATTCAGAAAAGCTGCTAATAAAAGCCAACAAAGAAATCAAGGATTTGCGACAAATGTAAAAGATCACGATATCACAAGCATAGGATACAAATCAAATTTCAAAAATAAAATTCATTTGCTGGGTGAAATTTGTTGATTTTTTATAATAATTTACATCAATAAAATGAAAGTGGTAAGCAATTGTCTTAAACCACTCACAAAAATCTATGAAAGGGTTGTTTCAGAGACAATTTTTCAAATTTAAAAGTTAAGCTCGGTGAAAGATTTTTTCAAGTTCTGCCACTATTTCAGTTCTGTCAAGCAACTAGCCTACAGTGATATAATAACAGAACTTGAATAGGAAATTCTCAAAACCCGAAAATGAACGTTGAAATAATGCGCATTCAAAATGAACTTTTCAAATATCAAGGATAAAATTATTAAAAAAAATTAACCGTCTGACTTTTTTCTAGGGGAGTCCTCACCAAAATTAATTATTACAACGTTCCCAAGAATGAATTTGCAAGAAAGAAGTCCAATTTGTGTGTGTGTGTGTTATCCCTTGCCATAGTAATTGGCTCTTTGATTTTGTGGAATTTCACAGAAGGTTCATTCCAATTCCAAATAAACACGTGAAACTAACAACTCTACTAAACTTCTCTAAATCTTCTTCTTGGCATTTACAGGCCTGGTAAAATGATTAACATGATGAACAGAATCAAATAGAAATAATAACAGCTGGAAGTCTAGAATTTGATTATAATTGAGAATTCCCGAATATTTAAATTTGTGAAAATCCATAGGCCGGCAGACACGAATAATTAATAATGATAATGGAGTGATTAAATTTTATGAGAAAGTTTTCCAGTATTAAAGCTTCTCAAATTTAGTTTTGACATCTTTAGAACTTAAACTTAACTTAACTTTTTCGATAGTAGTAAAATTACTCTGTGTCGTCATTAAATAATTACTATTTATAACTTCTTCGATAATGGAGAAATTACTTTGTGGCGTCATTAAATAATAATTATTTATAATTTCTTCGATAATAGAGAAATTAACCTGTGTCTAACTAACCATCACGCCGTTTCCCCGCAGGGGTAGGCAGAGAGGACGGACCGCCAAACAACTCGGTCTGAGCACACACTCCTTGCCTCATTCACATTCATACATCGTCTCATACATACTCTTCTATTATTCTGACTCCAAATAACACAAGAATATGGCCGATATGGCCCTACTCAAGTATCTGATTCACTTGGTCGTGCCATGTCTTCCTCGGGCGTCCCCGACTTCTGCTACCATTCACATTTACATCTTATATTCTCCTTACACTCCTTTCTTTGCTCATTTGCTCTATATGCCCAAAGCGTCCCTTTCTTGATCTTACTCATTACGTTTACATCAGCCTTGCACTCTTTGCGGATATCCACATTTCTCACATGATCATACATGGATTTACCACACATACGCTTCAGGGATCTCATTTCTACAGCATTCAGTCTACTTTCATCCTTTCTCTTCCAGTTCCATGCCTCACTTCCGTACATCAGGGTAGGTACCAGCACTCCATTGTGGACTGCTACGTTTGCTTCTTTCTTTGTATCGTCACGAACTAATAATTAATACTCTTGTGTCATCATTAAATAATAACTATTTATAACTTCTTCGGTAATACCGAAATAACGGTTGGCGTCATTTAAAAATAAAATAACTAACTTTGTTTATACGATTATTTAATAAAAACGACATTTAAATTAGTAACGGTTTTATGGGTTTTAACGTACCATGGTAAAGGTTATGTTGATAAATAAATTAAATAGACTCACCTATGAGATACCATTCTCCGTTTGTGATGAAGTCCGAGAGATCACCTCCTTCGTTAGAGTTGAGGACCAAATCCAACTGCACAGTTCATATTTCAAAACATCGATTAGTAAAATTTCTTCATTAATTACCTAACATAACTTAACAACAATGAATTACCAAAGTTTAACCACAAACTCCATTGGATCACAAGATCTTTTTTGATCTAGACCATTTAGCAAGCGGTTTGTCTGTCTTGCACAATTTTATAATCATACAAATAGTTATGGCCCAAATAGGGCTTACATATGTATCACGAAACACGCCATGATGCATTTCTTATATTATTCTTTTTTCTATGAATTAAAAAAATAACAACCTTTGAAGCATGGTGGTTTTCATTATCATGTGTTTGAGATAAATTAGAAACTCGTTAATAAAAGAGTCATGCATTATCATAGCGGTCAGAAGAAATTTTATACACGGGAATAACATGCTTCGCTTTCTGAATTTCTTCTTATCAATGCAATATTTTGTATTGATAAGAAGAATTTATTATATTGAAATTAAATTTACAGTTTATCATCTAATACTAACTGTGTCACAAAGAAAACTCGTTGGCGGTTCACAAGCACATAAACTAATTAGGTATTTTTTATATCCACACCTTTGAAAAAACATGCAATTTATTTAAACTACATATGAAACATCTTACCTGGTAATGCTGTGAATGTCTAAAAATTAAAAGAACTTAATATTTCATGCATTTCAAATCATCAATTTTTCTTACCAAATGGTCCCTTCGAAACTACAAAACTTTTTTCTTTGAGAGTGCTTAGAATAATTTTCGAAAGATTCCTTTGGGCACAATCAGATATAATTGACTAATTTCTATCGGAAATCTCTCAAAACTTTGGCAATTTTAATGCTGTTTTACTAATTTGCTTCTAGAGTAAAAAAAATAATAACCATCATTCTTCTTTAAAAGTTGTGCGTGTTGTGTATTTGCAGAGTGAAAATCCAAGATTTTTTTCAACAAACGTTTTATGTTTATTCAAAGATGACAACTTTATTTAATTTTCACTTTTATTTAACTTTCCCGATTACTGTCTGATATGTTTTCCTTTGGTATTTTGTTCATTAATTCATAAACCAATATTTTTCTCAACAAAAATCAACCTCGAGCTTACAACCTTAAAATACACGACATAAAAAAATCAAAATAATCAATTTACGAGGTTGTGGGTTTTATTTCCAGTAGGCCAAAAAAACAAAATGAAATTACCTTTTTCCGTATATTATAAGCACCTATAAAGAACCTTACAGAAGTGCTTTAACTTCACCTGTTGCAAGAAACGCAATATAAATCTATATCTTGACATCTTATTAATTAACCATTGTAACACGATCGTAGCTGGTGGTCACATAAGAACATTATATAATTTGTATTAAATCTAATACAAATATTGCTGTAATTAAAAAAAGCACATAAGAAGAAAAAAATTAGAAAAAATAAAAGATGTATTTCACAAAATCATTATTGACGAGATAAAGTTAAGATTTTTTTGATCGGGCTATAATAATATCGGCAAGGTAAGCAATTACCCAGCAGTTAGTCAAAGCTTTGGTTTAAAAGGAAACCATACCGTAAAATAAAACCAGAATGTTAACGATGTAATGAATCTCAAGTGAAGCAGCCGTGAACAATATGCGACGCGCAGCCCTGGTGTATTGTACAGACCCGTGGTTGAATTTGCCCTATCAAATCTCTAACATGAAGTAGAATCTTAGAAGTCGTATACAAACAATATTCAGTGCGCGGACTGACGTAATGGATGGACCTAGCAGGCCTAAAAAATCGATTATTCCGTGAGGTTAATTTTATGAACGTTTTACTAAAATCTCAAAAGTTTCTAAATAGATCCCATGGGAAGTTAGTAATTTATTGCATAGAAAAATAAAATCTGGTGCTTACAGCTAATTTAATGATTTAAGAAAGTTTTATAATATTTTCAAACCGTTTAACATAAAATATTTTAATGGTAAGGTCCTATTTTTATTAATCTTAAATACAAATAACTTACATCCGTAGGGATCCTTATAGCAACATTTGAGATTTTAGTAATACTTTCATCAGAAATAATAAAAATGTAAGTGTCGAGCAAATCCCCCATTGTTAGTCTCTTATGCCGCCTTAAATTTATAAAAAAACAATATCAGTGCCTAAACTTGGGATTTCTCGCCGAACGTTGAGAAGGGAAACGTGCATTTAATCTCCATTAATATTCTGCCGAAGATGATATTCTAAACACGGTGGCTCGACACTCAAGTGGTGTCCTTACTCCTGTTCCCGGTTTGAAACGAGGTTTGGTAATGGAATTTACGATAAGCCTATACCGAAAGCAAATATGTAACAATACGCGTAGATTTCGTTATTATCGAATTGCGGGATTTACCGCATTCATCTCCTTGAATGCGCACATGAAACAATAGATGAATTATTTATCTGCCCTTTGTTCGTCTATCGCTCTTACTGGATTATTGACTAATAATTACGTCTTGAGGATTGTTGTACAGAGTGTGGCGATACTACGATAAAACTGTAATTAGTGTTCAGTTCAGTGATTATTGCATAATAAGTTAACACCCACCTTTAAGGAAATTTATTAATCTTTGACACCAATAATGGCGAAATCTTTTTTTTTCCTTTTTTATGTTAATTCCGCAGGAGAGTCCCGACTGCTCCCAACCGCGCGGAGCCAGGCAATTTGGGTATGTTGTGGGGCTGAAGGAAGTCGGGAAGTTAATGAGGTAAGGAATGGGAGGATGTTGTGTATTAGGAGGATGTAGAAGAACCTATTTAAATCTGGTTAGCAAACACGTCTCAATTCATTTCAAGCAACTTTTATTATCTGAAGGGTGATCTTTCACACAGGCAATAAATACTGAGAGCATTTATCACTCTGGAACGTGCCATAAATATACTTCATTTTATTTTAAATTAATTAATTTTGAAACAACACAAATTAACTAAATGAACCTTCGTACTCCAGTATTTGAACGACCATGGGATCGTAGTCTCGACCACAGAGACCTACATTATTTTTTTATAAAATAAGTGCACCTCTTATTTGTACATGTGACGACTGTGAAACCATTACTAAGCTCAAGCAAATGTTTTAAAGTAGAACAATAATTGTAATTAATCCAAAAGATAAAGTGCCCGTTTGATGTTTAGTAGCAGTTCATCACAGAGGTTTTATAAAATAATAAAACATAATGCATTCGCATTCATTTGACTAGAAAAATATAGATCGGCTATAAATATCTCGAAGGCGCAATAAATAAATGGGCACATTAATAATTGTGTGGATTCCCTTTATTACACTAAAATGGTTTGACGAAAATAATTTGCTAAACATAATGTTTGAGAGAGAACCAAATCACAGAAAATGATGAGATAGAATTGGAAAATTTCGTAGAAGCTTGCTTTTTAGATCAGGTGACTTCAAGCTGCATTTTATTTTAAAATGGTGTAAATAAAGGTGAAAATAAACTAAATTATATTCCACTGTATTTTTTAATGTGCAAACACTGTGTACTTACTAACAATAACTTTGTTTTATTGTATTACTTATCATAATGTTGCGTAAGTTAACTTTTGTATTAAGTAGTGTTCAATAAATAACTAACGTTTTACGCAGAGATGAGAGAGTTTCATATTTATGGTTCAGATAAAATTAAGTTAGCAACGTGACCAAATGAAGAGGTTAACTCGTAGAACCTTTTAGTGCAGTTATTCTTGTGTGGGGAAGACGTAAGCGGCTGTCAGGCGGGGTATGATTTAGTGGGAGCGTCGCGACGCCCGCCGCCGCCACCACTGCTTATTGTGGTGGTCGAGGCTCACCCGCCGGTAAGCCTTTTAGCTACGTCAAGAAGTAAATTGCGACGCTCAAGACAATAATTTAGGGTGACTTAGAAAAGTATTTCTCTATCACTTTTACTACCCTCTCCCGTAAATTAAAGTTTTGGGAACCCAAGCACCCCTGCTAAAATATTAAACGAAGCAAACCACTTAGGGTGACCTATGGCAGAGGTTTGGTTATCCAATAAATGATTCTCCGGGCGTCAGTGCCCATACCGATCTCCCAAATTGAGAATGTTGAGACCTGACTAAATCGAAACATTTCTTGAAATGGTTTTAGCTATATGTAGTGACTAGACCGGGAAGCCAAGTATATCCCAGCCTTCATTATTTTCTCTACTACCTCTCATTTTCATCTATCTTTATACGTGATGCCAAATTGTAACTACATATTATAAAAGTACACGAAGAACTTTTCACCACCAAAAAAACTTCGTTCATAATTTGTAAGCATAAAACTTGGTTGCTGCTTCACGTAGCATTTGGCCACAATAGTTTTACACAATAAGATCTTCTTTCCAATAGCATTGTTGTAAGAGATTTATATTTTTAATAATGATTATTACCGTGCTGAATAGACAGTAGAATGGAGAGATAATCAAAAAGAAAAGAATACTCCCACCATGAACAGAACAGATAAGAATATTTTGAAAGAGATTCCTACCACAAAGAAAGTACGTATCTGTTATCTCAAGAACAATTTTGATCCTTTTTTTCTTTATGTCTATGGATAAAATCTCACAATAACAATAAATGAAATCCCGCAAGAAACTCCAAAGTTTGCTTTCGGTTTGCGGCCAGGGTGTAAAAGAAAGGCCTAACCATATTATAACAAACTCTTATTTTTTCTTCCTCCAAATTGGTAGTGCCTAATAACAATTTTCGGTATCAGAGCTTTTTAGAATTAGCTTGTAATATGAGAGCAACAATACTAATTTTATCATAATCGACTTGAGGGAATGGCCTTAAGTAACCGCTTGGAAAACACAATACAAAAAGTAGCTATTGTGGCATTTTTTTATGATCTGAAAAGAACTTATACACTGAGAAGACGAACATTTTCCTAAATTGCTTCGGAAGGTAAAATTCCCTAATCAAAATTAATGAACCATTTTTAATTGTCTTACTCGCGTCAATCAAATTATATTTTATTGGAAAAATACTGAGCACAAAATAATTTGGTATAATAGCTTATCTTAGTAAATAATATAATTATCTAATTACAAATGAAATTAACAATTGTCAAAAAATTGTTTTATTATTTTTTCAGGTACAGTGATATCTGGACTTGGGAAATTGAAAAGAGAACCTCTGATGGAGAAAAACTGACTAAGAACTAACTTCTTTTACTACATCCATTTACTAGAATATATTCCCAAATTCAAGAAAATATTCTAATGGCCAACCAACCCACTGCTGCAACAATTTAAAAAGAAAGGAAACAAATAGTGAAATTGTGGATTTAGAATATAGTATTTTCCTCTCCAAGACCCGCATTTTAAATCCCTCCTTATAGCTTCTACCTTAACCTGCCTCACAACGTTGCCTAACAGGGTGGCAACACAGTTCCCCATTTTTTACACTTCACAGATAGGGGCGCTTTTGTTATGTATATCACAGGTGTCACATAAAAATAAAGTATCCTGTCGAGAGAAAGTAAACTAAGGTGGTCTCACGTTTGCAGTAACACTTCAGACTCATAATACGATAAGGCACAAATAGAAAAAAATTAAGTTATTATCATTGATCAAAAGAAGGTCCACAATCTATATGGATTCCGTAAACATTGTGTTACCTTCTATTTCCAAATTACTAAGCTTGACAGGAGCCCTGTCCTTTAAATACAACTCACAAGAGTTATTGGGCATTCGGTAATTAACGAAGTTATATATTTCTATGTATAACCCAGATTAGCAGTAGGCTACCGAGAATTTACATCAACTGGTGTCGCCTTCGGAGTGTTTTCAACAAACCGATTGCACAGCAGAAACCTTATTTCAGCATTAGACCCGGAGCGGCGCGGCGCGCAGTGCTCGCGCGACCGTGCGCTCCTTTTAAAGCGATTTCCCGGAAACTTTCTCACTCAGTATGCTGCTCACAACCTCTCCTTACAAAGTAGTAATTAAGTTTGCTTTCCCATAAGTTTTATCTTCACTCCGGGAAGAGATACAATCAAAGTACACGGACCACATACTCAAGTGGGCCCCGTTCCCTAGAAAAAACCTGAACAGATTACCAGATACGCAAAGTAATTTGTGATTCAATAATTCGCACCCTCCCAATGTCATTAGTAAGAATTGGGTGGTTTTTTTATTCTAGATTTGGTAGCTTACCTCCTACTTTACCATGAGTAATACATTGAGTGTTTTGGGCTAAGTACTTTGTTTGGTAGGTTACCTTTGAAAGAACGCCTAGTACAATTGCCAGATCTGAAACATAAATTATTACTTCAGCAAAAAGTTTCACAGAGACACGTTTTTCTGTTTAATCCTGCAATACTGCGTCAGTATGTATACAGTTATTTAGGATTATGAAAATCCTAAATTTATATGTATGTTATTCCGAATTCACATAGAAGATTCAAATTTCAAAAAAAGTGCACTATCTCAGTATGGCCTATTTTGCCACACTGCATTGTAGTAAAGGGACTAGAAGTAGGGGCGCAGTTCATTTGGCTCCATTACATTGTGTTTTCTTGGGATCTTAGTGATTAGTGGCTTTATTATGGAAATGATTTCAATTTGGAATATCGCGGAAGTACATCTGGGGTTGGATGAGGATTCCTGTGTTTGAACCTTACCCCAAAGATATATAACTAGAGAGGCGATCGGTGAATCTATGAAATTGCCCCTGATAAACTCGGTTCTCATCCCAGAGTTTTTTCTGTTCAATAAATTCCAGTCTTCAAGATGTCCCCATAGACGTCGCAACTATAAATATGATGAACAGTGGTGTCTATGTGTGGGAGATACGAGATTGCGGTGAGGTGCTGACTGCACAGAAAACGACAAATAATGCCTGCTTCACGCTTTGGAACTAATTAGATGCTTAAGGCAACGCCTGGAGCCTTACACTGGAATCTTGATGGAAATTTTACAGACACTACCTTGTATGCGTAAAATTATTCGACAGGAGATGTGAAATTAACTAAAAGTTAGAAAAAAACTAATTTTGCTTTGCCGTTTACTTGATATGAACAACTTTTAGATTTATTTAATTTTTAAAAATTAATTAAAGTGACATTTCTATTTAGGCAAGGGTTTTGAAAATTATTCCAATATTATTCAAGTTTTTCAAATATTTATAAAAATATGCTTAAGAGAAAAAATCAACAGGCAACGGCTATGAATATCTTTGAACGACTGAAATAAAAGTACTACAAATCCGTCGTTGTGAGGCTGACATAGAATCGGCTCACATTTTTAGATGGTAGAGTCCTCAAAGACGTAAACTAATTTCCGACTTCGGAAAAGGGAGAAAATCTAGGATGTGCACTTCCGGTTCTGGAATAGTCCTGTCAACCAGACACGGAACACTGCCAATAAATGTAACCAGAGGGTCCTTTTCAATTTCTGAAAACGTGTTTGGGTCCCCAATATTGAGATGAAAAATAATATCCTCCACGAAAATGTTTCTGCAATATAATACTAAATAATGCGATAAATTTTTTGGAACTTTGGAAAATAAATTTAATGTCAGTTTTATCTTACCGTCCTGTTTTTATCTAAAATACTAATAAAAGTAATCAACTAATGGCATCAATTAAAATCAAATACTAAAAATTCCTAAAAAAGATATTGGTCAATATACTGTAATACTTAGGTCCATCAAAAATGGCAGGAATCATCGAATACAATGTACGATTTTAAACCTACTATTATAAAAAAATCTCACTAAGTTGACTAATTAATGTCAAATACATTCAGGAAACATGAAAAAATGCCATTGCTAAAATAACTATAAAGTATTGCATCTTTTTTTTTTTTTTTTTAAAAAGAAAGACAAACATTCCCGGGTTACGAATAACCTGACAATATTTGAAAATCTCCTACTACCACCACAGTAAGCTGAAAATGTTGCTTGTGTTGTGATGGAGGACTTAGCCGGCCGAGGAATTGAACACACTACGCCTGAGTGGGACCCAAGCGCGATGTCAACTCGGCCACCGACCGGTCTTTGCAATCTAAAAATATTAGTGTAGGATTTTCTACAGTGCAGGAGTACCGAATGCGTGGTTATTATTTTAGTAACAACATTAATTCTAACAAACTAAAGAAATAACTGTACAAGCAACTACAATAAATTGACAAATTCATTTCTGCAAAGTGAAAAACCATTCACCGCAAAAACAATTTTATGCACAAGTAATCTTTAAATTAACATTCGATGAATAATTGCAACAGCGGAAATAACAAATTAACATAAATATTTTAGTGACAGCAAAACAATACAATTACTAGAGTTTTCTCGTGACACGAGACAGAATATTATTACGCTCAATTTTCAATACAATATGAATTGCAATGAGAATGGGGCGTAATATTATATCGCCCCATGCAAAATAGTACGCCTCAATTCGCTCCGTCATCGACGGATCGAATTAATTATCACATGGTTCCCTGGCATTGAAGACTTTTCACAATTAAACTAATCGTATAAAGTAAATGAGTTGTTTGTGTGGATGTCAGCGTAAGTGTGTAATTCTGTTATATTCCCTAAGTAATCATAAGTTCTTATCTTTAATACTAGTGCATTCTGGAGAATTCTCCGAAAGCTTATGATGTAACCGTATATTTTCCTAGGAGTAAAAGCTCCATTGATAATTCAAAAGAGACTCTGCTCAAGGAAGTTTACTGGTCGGAAACTTCAAGCGTTTTCCTTTGTAAAAGATTCTCATATTGGATGTTCGAAAAAATACGATTAGATTTCTTTGCCATATTTCCCTATCCAATATCGATGGAAATTTTATGAATTCTTAACTTTGCCCTTCAATTAATTCTAATATGCTTGAAACGGGTTCTACGAGAAAGAAGATAATTTAAAATAAATTCTCATTTTTTATGTATTTAGATGCTCTTTTACTTTATGAATATCTTTAAACTAAGATTGTTACTATCCCAGAAGATTTATTTCTCTCCACAATTTTTTACGTTCATTGCATATTTTGTAACAATTCTTGTGTCATTTTAAAGTTTTAAAAGCTTCAATATATTTCAATACAAATCCAATATAAAGTAAAGTAGCATTGATAAGTGAGCAAAAACAAAGTTAATTTGCGGTAATTGAAGATTTGAATAAAATACGTGAATATATAAAAGTAGTGCTCATATAATAATTTAAACCTTGAACAAATCCCAACGTGATTAACACATATTTATGAAAAAAGCAACCTCATGAATCACGTCAGAATCTGTTCTGCATGGATTTTATTTGAAAGTGAAAGCATAACAGAACGGTGTTCGAGTTTAAGTTGTGTGTGTCATCTTTCTCCTGTAAATTAGCTTGTACCTGATTTCCATCATAGGTCCAGCTACCGAACTTCATGTCACAGTGTTGATCGTCAAAGGGGAACCAAGTGATGTCTATCTTGCATGTGCTCTTGAAGATACCAGGAGGAACGTACAAGCAACTGCCGTTGTGTTTGACCACAACGTTTGTGTGGTACGTCCCGTCGAAACCTTCGTCTGCACTGTTGCGCAAACCAACACAAAAATATTTAACCAGAGTTTCTAAACACAGTCATGTAATGATTGGTCTTCTGACCACAAATATTTAAAGGTTGTCTTTCTGATACAATCATTTAAAAGTAAGCCTTCTGAATACAATCATTTACAGGTTGACCTTTTGATCACAATCATTTAGGAATTGGCTTTCTTAACACATTGCAGGAGGTTTTCCTTCCGAAAAAGTCTTGATGACCATCCAAACACAATAAAAGGAGTGTCCTTCACGGGACAACTGTATACTTTGTGTAACAACAAAAAGTAGCATTTACAAATAATCAATACATATTTTAACATTATAATGATATTATTTTTTTACATATGTTGTTTATCATTTTTAAATTTACTTTTTTGAATCGTCGGATTAGAAAAAATTACTATTTCCAGACATACATTTATTTATTTTATTAAGTTTATTTCATAAAATTAATTAAATTATGCATAGGTGAACACTGCCATTGTAATGCAATAAATGTTTTAAAACAAATGTATCTACTACTACTACTACGTAAATATGGAAATAGTAATATTTTCTTAAGCCGCTACTTCTTTTTAAGTGTCATTTTTAACTATTGCGTTTTATTTTATTAATTGTGTTATAACAAAAGTTCTGTTGGTTTTCAGTGCGGTTCTCCGGGACTGGTATTACCTTTTCATTCACACTGACTGGGAGGTCAACTTGTCCGTCAATTTTCTCATCTCAATTCCTAAATCTTACTCCATATATATCACTATTAAGTTTGCCGAATTTAGTGTTTTAAAATTAGTAGTTATTTACACACAAACACGATTTAAAATTGTGCGCTTATTATCATTGCTTATTCTCACCGCTGTGCTGATTAAAATAAGATAACTTTCTTACTTAGTCCTTCAAATCATGATATTATCTATTACAAAACTTTAAGAAATTCACGTCTCAAGTCAAGGCCTTGAAGGACTGCTTGCAATATCCATGATGGATGATCAGAGGGGATGCAGTTTGCTACGATTATGCAGGACAAGTTACGCAAACTGGTAAATTGAAGTAAGTTGCTGCAATTTTAATTAAATATATCTAATTTAAGGGTTGACTAATACTTTGGAATAACATTTGACTCACCTAGCTTCATTTTCTTTTTAGTTTTCGAACGTTCCGAAATATTAATAAAAATAAATTTATTTCTCTTTATAACGTAACAAACTTAAATTTCAAAGGTTTTATTAGTAACATAAAAACCAATCTATTCACATATTAGGTGTAACTTAGTGCCGCAGCAACGACTAAAATAGGTAGAATTCACTACTTCCGTATCAAAAAATACCCTCCGTCTTTATAAAAACACTAGAAAAATATTTATGACATTGACCTTTCATAACCGAAAACTCATCATTTTTACAACACTTAAGCTATAATGAGCGAAGCTTGGCTGAATCGTAAAATACCCAAAGGTAGAAGAGGGTGGAAATAGAAGACGAAGGAACTAAAGAGGAAGTATTAACAATAATAATATTTGGCTTATTTATGTTGCGCCGTTTTCGTGAGAAATCATTTCAAGGGCGGTAAGTGGTCACTATGGGAACATTTTTATGTTGCCTAGTGTAATGAAGTTGTGATGGATTCCTGTTACTCTACTATCAAAATATATTTAATCAAAAAATTGACGCTTAAAACTCTCCGGGCGAGTGAAAACACTTGAAAATTGGGTTATTTAAAATTCTGGAAAAGGGTGTTTTCTCTATTAGTAGTTTTCTAATTAATCACACTTCATTGCTCTCATTTCTATATGTTAGTTATAATAAAAAAATATTATTCATTTAAATATTCAGATTTGTAGGTAGGCTAATTTTCCTAAAAACAAAGTTTAAGAAAGGGAGATAGCATGTATTTTTTATGGTAATTATCAAGATCGTAAAAATAATGAATCTGTATAACTTTTCGCTTGATTTTTCAAAATGTATATAATATAATTTAATTGATAATTTTTCCAAATGTATTTAATATAATTTAATTAATAATTTTTCAAAATGTATACTACGTAATTATCTAACTATTATATTAGAATTTAACAATACAAGAACGCCATAAAAGAAAATATCACTTGAACACATCACAAAACGCAACACCATTTCATATAATTGTCAACAAATCCGAAGGATTGGCGCTTTACACTAAATAAGTTTCTAACTTCGGATCAATAAAGTATAATTCAATGACATTTACAAAGTTCTTTGTTACGAGGCTTTATATTTCTTTTTAACGTACATGTATATGCTGCATCCTCACACTAATGATATGTTTACGTATTGTATTATGTTTGTTTAATCTTGAGGGTGGAAACTCCATTCAGTAGATACTCCCCTATCGCGGTATTAATTATTAGTTGGGTCATGTCTGACCTCGTATACATGTTTATCTAAATCTGCAGGACACAGGAGTAAAGTCTCTACGGAACAAACTACTGAGAGCCTCATAGTATCTGAATAAATGAAGCTTGAGGTACCGGGTTACCCCACGGTACAATGAAACCACAGGCGGCAGAAATACATCACTGAAATAATCGGGATTTTTTTCCAAAGTCAACCGCTTGTATTAGGTTCAATGATTTAAATTTTTCTGTGCTATAATTTGGTTTGCGTTGTATCTTGCGTTCAGTATCTCCCTAAATAATGCATTCCTTTTCAACAAAACTTGAAACCCAGATTAAAATTCTCCAAAGCTAAACAAGTGGGTTGGGTTCAAGAATTCGCTCATAATCAATCTCCATTTCAGTACCAATTGCGCCGAATTTTTACCAATTAATGTAATTATATTGATTTTTTAATCATAATTCTAATTTTTTAATCAACTAATGGGAATAAGGAAAGAAAAAAAGGATAAGGAAAGAAAAAAAAACCACGACAATTATAAAAAAAAACAAAAAATGATTTTTTTAGTATTATCATATAATTCTATAAATATTTATTTATAATTTAATATTTCTTACTTTTTGTTCGATAAATTATGTTTTGGTTTATAATTTATTATATACATCTTATCTTCATTGTTTATTACTTAAATATAAAATTATTTACAAATATCCTCTCCTCTCATTATTTTATAACTTTTGTAATATTAAACACAAGTAGTCGTAATATAAAATTTATCCTTTCAGTGTATGTAAAAATATGAAGTAATATTGTTGTTTTACTTGAAATATTTTTTTAGATAAATTTAAAAAAAAAGTGTACTATGTTCCTCTTTTTCTTAGTGAAATCAAGTTGTAAATCACCACAATTTATTTAAGTTCTTTTGGTTTAGCCACTTAACATCGTTCAATCGTTGTTTTAATTAACTGTTATTTAAGTTAATCAAGTGATTAATTTTCAACCACTTGACGTTCTACACCCGTTGTTTTATCAATTCTTTTTTCGTTTATTTAAATTTTAATCTTTTTCAATTTGGCGAAACAATTTGTAAATTTTTAGAAGGTAATCAAGTAAATATATTATCTACTTTTTAAAGGTGATTAAATGGTTTTCAGTGTGTTTCTTTTCTCAAGCTGGTGAAAGCAAGTTGTAAATTGTTCAAAGTTAATCAAGTGGGTTAAGTTCAACCACCCGATGTTATTCAAGGCGAAGTATCGGGCGTCGTTGGTTGTCAATAAGATATGCGGGGCCAGCGAGTCTCTACCAATCAACAGGGTGGTTTTGCGGCCGAGGTGGCGGCCGCCAAGCGCGTGGGTGAAGGGGGGCACTTGGGTGGAACCGACGGAGCGGGTGGGGCCGGTGGAATGGGTGGACAATCTATGAACCGTGTTCTAGAGGCAGTTACAAGCAGGCCGAACGAATAAATAGAATTAAACGCTACGGTGTAAAGGAAGCTAGGAAACTCACCGATATTCAGCAGAACAAATAAAGTTCTTGTACATTTTCTGTGTTGGGTACATCTCAGGATGTTACAATGTCTGAAGAATGAGGCTTTTTTTCTCGGTGTCTCCTTTTTGGATCAATGAGTTTACATATTATGGAAAATTATTTTGGAACGTTATGCGAAAAATAATGAGAAACAAAAATATTTTATTTTCATACAAACTTTTTTATTTTCAAGGTGAGACGGTTGACGTCAAGATCCCGTGAGCATTTATGCTTTAGGCCCATTGTGCTCTTACCTACTAGTATCGATACGTGGAACAAGAATTAGATCGTAGTGTCAACATTTTAGATTTGTGCCGTTCTATCGTGCAGTGAAATGCGTTGATGCCTAGTTAGTTACCATTTAACATTATTGATTTATTTTTTTAGTTATCTTCTGCTTTTTATATATTTCAAAGTGTCATGTCTCCGGCGTTGCTTGGGGTTATGAATGGTTTGGAGTAAAGTGTTAAGGTGTAAATAATGTTTTTGCCAAGAATAAAGTTATTATTACAGATCGGAGATGATCGCGGTGGAAGCTGATGGTGGGAAAAAGCGTGTTTGGGATCTTGGGGGGATAACCACGGTTAATGTTGTCAATATTTTGTGGCACGGGTATAAACCATCTCGTCCTTACAGATTTTTCCCCTTGAAATGTTATGTTTGACACCATTATTTATTTTAATTTAATGTATTATTTCCGATTGCTTCATAAACAGAAATAAACATAGAAATTTAAATACGTGGGAGATATAAAGTGTGTAAGCATATTGATCAGGCTCCAAAATCGTTCTTTATTATTAGTTCATAGAAAAACACATATACTTTTAAAAAATTGACTAACTATAAACCAGCACAAGGTTTCTCGCGGAGGTAGACAGAGAGTATAGATCGAAACACTATATCTTGGCACACGCCATGTTTCATTTACTTTCATATATCGTTGCGTACATTCTACTCTGTCATGGTGACTCCCGATTTATTATGGCACGACATTTGATTTACTTGATTGTGATTTCTTCCACTGTTCACTGCCACGTTAGGTAATCTGCTACGTTAGGTAATCTGCCACGTTAGGTAATCTGCCACGTTAGGTAATCTGCCACGTTAGGTAATCTGCCACGTTAGGTAATCTGCCGCGTTAGGTAATCTGCCACGTTAGGTAATCTGCCACGTTAGGTAATCTGCCGCGTTAACTAAAAACGTGGTTTCTTCCTCGAGACTCAATAATTAGAGGCTTAGTTACAGCGGCATAAATCTCCTTCCTCTTCTTCCTTCGTTCTTTCACTCTGCACGGGAAATCGAATCTAAGAGTCCCTTTCAACCTTGCAACGTTTTTCCAGATCTTTAAAATGTTTTTACCACAATCGCCTAAAGGATCTCATTTCCACAGCTATCAGTCTACTTTTATGCGTCATATACCATTTCAATGCCTCACTGCCATCAGAGATGATTTCAGCACGGACTTTTTGCTAAGATTCTTCAGACATTTTTTATTAGCCGCTTTCAGTCCTCCATTAAGTTTATAGTTTTCAGTATTTACACTCCATTCAACATCCTTATCACCCTTTCTGTCTCTCTTGAACTTACTTCTCAAATACACTAACTCATTCACTTGTTCCAATAATTATACGGTATTCATAGGTACCTATTTGCATTTCTTTAATAGTTTTTAATTAGTTGTTAGAATGTTTGCGGACTATTCGAATAGTTCGCAAACATTGTTATTTAAGAAAATTCAACAATGAATACCTACATTGTTTGGAACGTGCCTCTTAGAACATAACAAAAGAGTATCGGAACAATGTTCGAATGAAACTCGAAATTTGAAAGTAAAATTTTGTGACTGAAGTAGAATCCATTTTATTCCCAGCACGTTTTGTTTTCTATACAATTTTTACATTATGTGGCCTCCAGTGACTTTGGAGGTCAATTTGAAGTGCATAATATTTTTTTATTGAAAAACTACATTTTATTGTAATTCAACTCTGTATCTCGTCACAGAGCTTAGATAATGCGTAATAATGGAATATAAATACAAATATCCAAATTTATATTTATATATTTAAACTATGTAAGTATTGCTTCCAAACACAAATTAAATCCGTACTTGAATTCAGAGAGACGAGCGAACTTTCTAGAGCTAATATGGTTTTGTGGTGAATTATTTTGAGAGCTAAAAATGATTTAGTTACCGAGATACAATTTTGGTCGTAGGGAGTCCTTTGACCTACATAGTAGGTTACCTCCTCTGAGGGACAGTGATTAGGGATATTTTCAAGAAGGCTCTGCGTGCTCTCCAGAGATAATTCTGGAATAATTCCATGGGTGCAGAGGCCACGGCATAAATATTACTAAGATTAGCTCTGAAAGGAGATACGAATAAATAAAGAATAAATCGTTTATAAACATGAGGCAATCGTTTTAAAAGGAATACAAATTAAAAATGAAATGTTTTTTTTCTCAACTTTTCTTCCTTATTTAAAGATTTCTTCCAGGATTTAGTCATCTCTGCTCAACAAAGTTCGGTAGACAAATGAGTTTTGTTTTTGTGAGATCTTTTCTGGTTATAGCTTACCAGGACCACATAAGTACTGGTGGAAGCGAGACTTGGGAACTGTTCCCAGAACAATAAAACTAAAATGGGAAAAAACCACATTTCATTATGAAAACGCTCCTTGAAACTCTCCCCCCGCTTTCAAGCATTAATTTTACCGTCTCTCAGTTTTTTACACCATCTTTTGAAAAATTTCTTTCCGTACAAAAATATGTTTATTTCGTTTTCTTTAATTATTCTTTCAGCAAGCGTTAACATTTTTTTTTAAATTATTTTATTTCAATTACACACCACAATTATGTAAATACACAGTTATGTTTTAACATGCTTTAGTTATGAATTTTAATTTATATTTGTTTTATTTTAGTTAGGTTATTTAATTGAGATGAGAAAATCAAGTTGACCTTGGATGCCCCCCAGTTAGCGAGGCCCCTGGGGCTGAAGTGGACCACAACAACGGCTCGATGTCTTACATACGACCACCAGGAAACTACACCACTTCATCGTCTTTCATCGCAATCCAGGGAACAACTCTCCAGTAAGAAACCATCCCTGTACTCCTGATAACAAATCTTTGCAATTCAACTAAGATCATTGGAAAACCAAACAAAATTTTCTGATTTAATTTAAAAATAATAAAACATCACCAAAGACGATAACAATAATAAATCTAATCTGTCTTAACAGGTATCCTGGGTTCGATTCCCAGTTGAAACTGTTTTGTTTTTATTTTTGCGTGTTTTATTCTGTTTCATTTAGATTTATTAGTATACAGTTCTTATTCAATGATATATTACATTGATGGGTATTACCTTTAAAAGTTATCCAAAAAGTTAATAAAATAATTTTTTTTTTTTTAATCTTTTTCATTACTATAATAATATGGTTAATCCTGGAATTAAAAATTGAAATGTATGTCAATAACAGCCTCGCACGAGCAACATTATCGTGATAACACTGTCACAGCTTCTGAGAGCTTTCGTTTCTTGTCTAAAAACCGATTTGCCAAACGCAAAATCTTGCTATTTTTACACTCGCCATAACAAATAAATTCAAATAGTTTGAAGATAATAATAACATCAAAATTGAACTGAGATGTGAAACAAAACCCGAGAGCAAATAATGTAATAAAAATAAAAATTTAATAATAATGCCGATAAGTATATGTCACCATTTCAAACAGATCACCATTACTTACATGAAAATCGAATATTGTAAAGCATTTTTAGATTTTCACGCGACAGAATCTTACTAAGGTTTGTCACTGTGATAGATAACTACATCTAGATGTAAAAGAAAAGATTTGTTTTACAAGTCGTTCTATTGCTAGAATCAAAGGGTTGAACTTGAGCCTATACGACCCTGAGCAATTAGTAGCCATCAATTAGGTATGGCTCCTGTTTTCGACAGCTGAGTGACAGATTTCGTTTTCTGGATGCTGTGTACTTTAATTTTAAACTACTTTCAGATCAATTTAATGCCCATCGATGTTTTACCATAAGCGCCCAGTACATGGTAAATTTATAAACATCTATTTTTAACAAAAATAAAACAGTAATTTTGTTTAAATCCACGATTTTTTATTAATTTGACCGTAAGTATTAATTTGCACCCTGATGATGTTTTGGCTAAACAAAACCGGTCGGTCAATAAATTAATAAAAACTCATGGTTTTAAACAAAACAACTGTTTTATTTTTATTAAATATGTCAAACTACAAAATGATTGCCTTCTACTTTAATATCTGTTCAGTTTCTCAATAGTAAAATCATTTTTTTTAGTGAAACAATTTTTTTAAAATAACTTTTCAAGAATATACCCAACAATTTTATATATTATTGAATGAGAGCATAATACTAATAAATTGAAACGATACATAAAACGTTTATCCAAGACAATATCTAAATTACAAATCAATTCTTTAGAAAATAAATTATTATAAAATATAGCTGCCAAAAATATGGGGAAAACTAGTTGCAAGAAGACAGTGTTAATTTAAAATATGAGAACGAAAAATAAAATGATAATTAGGTCCCAATTTTCGAGTTCTTAAAGACGTTTTCCCGGTAAGACAGAGATCCTGGGATCGATTCCAGTTCATACCGTTATCCTTTTTTATGTGTCTTGTTCTGTTTCACATTTCGTTTAGATTGATTAGTATTATCTTCTTCAATCAAAATAAATCGGTTGCAATTTCAGATTTGTTTTGAACAAGAAGCGGGTCGTTTCTTACTGTAAAGTCGTGAATGGTTTAAAAATGCAATTTTATACATTTGTTATTTTATTAGTACAGGAGTTAAAATTTTGGTGTAAAATTCCTATTAACTACAGTTTGAAAAATGTTCTACATGGGATGATTATCAGAAATTAAGCATTTTTATGGTATGGATGATATAGTTTTACGAGTGTTTCAGTCACTTTAGTTATACACAATTCGATTATACTTTAGCTTAGAAGTATTGACAATTAATATAAAACACTACATACTTTTGGGAAAATAAAGTTTCAATCGATAATATTTTACTAAATAGTTACTACGAGTACATATAATATTTTCTGCTGGCATCATAGAAACAGTTGAGCTGGGCTGAAAGATAAGTTGTTATTAAACACAATGGAAAATTACATTTCATTTTATATCATTCAACCTTTGTTCATTCAAGCACATTCTGCACAAAATAAATATTTTAAAAATATGTTTTGTATTATTTTAAATGTTTAATAATTTCATTTTGTGTGGCTTTTTCCTTTTATACAATTATATTCCATTTCATTGTTTATATGTCTGAGATTGCTGTAAAGTACTTACCATTTTTAAAGGATAAATACTAATCTACGGTGTTGGTATTCAACAGAGTTAAACTAGCATTGTTAGTTTCCCATGTCTTTGAGGATATTCCAATATATTTGATTCAAACAACTGTGATTCTGAGTCTCGATAGCGATTCAATGGGGTTCGGCTTTTTCTTCGCAATCAGCATCAGCATTGGCTGAACCGGTCTAAACTTCCCGACCTTCCCCTTTGTCTAACGCCGTACCTTTGTATCTGAAAAGGCTGAGCTTTTAGTTTAAATTTGTAAGCTCCACTGTTAAACTTTGTAGGAACACGTTGAAGCAAATGGTTTTCTCGGGAACCTGCGAGGGTTCTTGAATATACAAATGTAAATTTGAAATGTATTACTTTGTAAACGAATATGCGGGAAAATTTCTCCAAACAAGAACTTATTTAAAAGACCAACAAAGCGCAAATATTTCGATCGCAAATAAAAAAAGCTCTAAAAGATCTGTCACGTGATAAATTTGTTTTTATACTAAATCTCTATAAAGTTTTGGAGAGATGCTAGGTTGTTTTTATTTCAATTTTTTCCTCTCACGCGGTATGCAAGAGACTTTGATTGATGGAAGGGAAGAATACGTTGGTAATATGGACTTTGCTGAATAATAAAAAGAGCTCTTTATCATTACTTGCGTTGTCTTGTGATGTACCTTCTGTTTTAAGTAGTCTTTAAGTCAAAACAACTTTTCCAATGTGTCTTGCATGCCGAGAAAGTTAAATGGACTCCAGATGGAAAACATTAACTACCTTCTCAAACTTTTGTTGTTGGCATAAGTAGGCAACATGTTATGATTGTTTTTTTGTTAATCATAAAACGCTTGCTTTGACTTTCTTTAAATTTAAATAATTCAATATTACTGAGGGCAGGCAATAATAGTTCACCAATTTTCTCTTAAAAGTTGAAAACTGGTTGTTATTTCATTGCACTGTGTATGTCTTTAAGACTGATATGGTTTATTTTGTGAAATTGGTAATAAGTCAACTAATGGAGTGATTAAATATATTTAACTCTTTTTACTAACACTAATAGCTTTTTAAAATTGATGAAGGAAACAATTTATTTATTTCAGTAAAGTAATAATTTGACAGATTGTACAGCGTTTACGAGCAGCACCTGTAAACAGATCGCGTAAATGGGCATTAAGAACAACTTCTCAGTTATGTTCATTATTCCACTAGGAACTTCTCTCAACACACTGACGAATTCCACTCAACTTTTTTACAGTGTTCAGTCTTTCTTAAATACCAAAATTTTAAATGAGCTTTAAGGTGGGTCTCATAGAAAAGAAAAATAGTTTTTTTTTTCTCTTCAAAACGGACACTATTTGAATTGTTTGATTTTGAGTAAGAAAACGTCATGATAGTTGTCAATATCTCCATAAAAATTTCTGTTTTCAAGATCGGTAAAGGAGGATTTTTATTTTTTTTTTTTGTCAGTTTTCGATTTATCACTTGAACGAAGAATAGTATATTATCTTCATTAAAACTGAGAATCGAAATTTGTCTTTTTACCTGAATATATTATCTTGGTATTCCATATTCTGGGTTGTCTGATTTTTTTTTTTCAGGTACGACAGTCATTTTACTCGACATTTCTCTTTCTATATAATAAGGGATCACTCATACAAGAAGTTTCCTGTAGACGCAGCCAACCAAAATACGTTGGCAAATTTGTATCCAAGATGCAAATAGAAAGGTCTCCCATCAGCACTAAATACAAGTTCGTTCTGTTTATCTCAGAGAGCAGGGAAACTAATTTAACCTAAAAACAGGAAACTTTTTGGGTTGTTCAGAAACCGAACCTCTAAACCAAGCCTTTATTCAAACTCAAACGAATAATTTACAGAACATAAATGCTTTTCGTAAATAGATTTGTTACTAAGACAAGTTTTGTCTTTGAAAAGTTACTTAAGAATTTAGAAAGATTAAAAGCTTTAAAGTTTTAAACAAAAAAATGATTGGAATAATAATATAATCTTAAATAAATAATGTGCAAGGTTTTAACTGGCTATACCCAAAAGGTAAAGCTTAAAGATTATATATTTTTGGTTTCGATTAGTAAAAATACTGCTTCACATCGTTGTTCATTGAGTACGGGCCTGTTTTTTCTTAGATTCTGATAAAAGGAATAAGAAAATATAAGCTCAACCCTTTTCCCGGGTTTCCCATTTCTCGATTTCACTCCCGACTCTGCGCCTGAGGGGAAATTTAATGAAAATTTTCAGTATGTTTTAACTCCACACGGAATGTTTATTTGGAGTTGCTCTACTTGTATTCATCGCAAAAAAACAACCACGCAAAAATACATACACACAACATTCGTACTGAGAATAACTACAACGTTTTATGTTATTATACACATTATATCTCACCATATCATTTTCAGAATGGTTAGAAATTATGCACCATTCTACAATATTGTGCCCACATTGATGTAAGATTGACAGAAATTCTATTTAAGAATTTAGTATGTGTTCTTCCCGATTGCTTTATCGGGAAGCATTCACCCCCTCATTCGTTCCTAGTAATTATTTAACTGCACTCAATCAATACTTGTACATTGTACCTCCACATCATCTATTGTACGCAAATCTAGGTCACAACATCACTGTATTAACGTTCATATAAGTACCAGGGTCTCATCATATCGCACAAGCGCGCAAACGTTTAATATTATACTTACCTAAAATAAAGTAGGCAGATACATGTTATGAACAGAATAGTTATTAAATGGACAGGGATGGCTATTGTTTTAGATGATTGTGTTCTAGGTTGCATAGAGCCTGGATACGGTGAGAACTACTTAGAAGTATTTGGTTGTACCTGTTGTACATGAGCACGTCTGGCTTCCACAGCTTGTTGGGGGTGATCCGCAGGTCCCTCACTCCGCCGTACTCCGAGTCGTTCCATCGCAGGTTGTAATCATTCCACTCCTGAAGCATTTACACGTTTAGCCGACATTATTTAAAAGTCAAATTTTCAACGGAAATAGGAAAACTACTCACATATATGAAGCGCTAATGACACGTACTAACAGCCAAGCACAGAACCTCGCCTGTTCATCGCGGCTCGCACATGTATTCTAAATATTCTACTTGTTTCAATATTCGTTTTACGCAAAGCTCTAGCCGAGCGATGGGAAGTCGTTGACCGCCAATGTGTTGTCGACAAGTTCTAATAAATGGTAATTGTATTTTGCTTTTCGATGTCATTAACGCATCACGCGAGAGTAATTTTTTGAATATTATTTTTGTGTGCGATTAAGTTGAAGGTGTAGATATATAATTCAAATATGAAAATTGCAGTAATGAAGTTTTTAGCTTTTTGGTGCTTTACGATTATCCTGTTGAACAAATGTCAAATTTATGTAATTGCGTATCGATCTTTCGCTTCGACCCAACAAAGTAATCATAAAGCCAGTAGTTAATTAGCAATGTGTCGAAAAATATCAATGTGGCTGAATGAAGTGTGAAGTCAGTTGTTGTTGGTGAAGAGTTGTGTGTAAATGTTGTGCTGAGAAATAAATAAAACATTAACTTAAAAGTGTCCAAAGATGAAATGCAAAGATGGAAGAAAGCGCTACTTAGCTTGCAGATTAACTCAAGTGGTGAATGGTGTTTTCTAAAGCTGCAATAAAGATTAACCAGATTTTACATTACGGAATGTTTTTACTTGCTCGTTCCAGCGTGTTTTTCAATTTTTAAATCCAATGTTTAATATTTCAGTAAGAGCTTTCCAAAACATTAAAAATACAGAAATATTATAAAAAGTATTTAAAACATTTATTTTGGATATTTGTAATAGTAAATTAAAAGCTGGTATAAGAGTTAGTTGTTGTATGGGTATAGTAATTGTATAAACATTGTATGGTATACAGAATGTGAGATGTGGAGGAAATCAAGTACTTATTTAAGAATTACCGCAAGGAACTATTAGATTTAATGTTCGTCCATTATACAGAAATCAAGTTAATTATCTTAACGTAATGAATAAAACGCAAAAAGCATATTCGAAGTACATACAACTAGTCTAGTACAACACCATGTTATAGATATAAAAGCACTCGGAAATCAAATAAAAATAAGCGATAAAGGCATGCATGGATCACAGAAACGTGCAATAAAATCAAACACAAAGATCTTTCACCACGGGAAGGTTTATGGAAAACGATAATCCACAAAATCAATTGAAACGTAAGACCTAAGGGAGTTGAGACTTATGCGAATTTCAACTGCAAAACATGTTGGTTATTTCGCCAAATAAAGCAGGCTGGGGGACTCTATTGCTTCTAGTTCAAATATATACATCTTTAAGTTTCTTTTTGCACGGAACTGGTCAATAAAGTACACAAATGATTTTATGATTTGACTAGAACTTGTTACTACGGAGCAAACATATCTAAATACGATCTAGGGTACACTCAAAATAAGACCAGAGGTGAAAACAAATAACGTGCAACAGTTATCTTTGGAAAAGGGTACTTAAAAGGAAAAATAAACAGGGACTAAAAGAAAATACTACACCACCACAAGGTGCTGGTGGTCGCAAAACTTTAGAAATCATAATTGTTTTTGTAAAGGAATGGCTGCTACATTTCTTACTAACTCCACTGTCCTTGTATTTGATACTCGGGCACAGTAGAACTAATAACAAATGTCAATCAGTAAGTGTGTCTTTGATTTGTGGTTTAGTTATTTTTGTTAAGTTATGGATATTTTTTACTTTGATGTGTTTAGTGGAAGATTATTTAAAGTTTACTGCACCGCCTTTAAACTACTACAACCAAAAGTGTAAAAACTCTTTATCATTTTCATATACCAACCCCCATTGATTTTACAACAAATTCAATGATATTTGCCTATTCCAATTAATAATGGTATAGTTTACAAACAAAGTTGAAGGTTAAAGTTAAGAAATAAAATGTTTATTTTGCATTAGCAAAAAAAAATCAACAAACAGAAAATGTTTAATTCAATTCAACATCCCCATTTAAACCAACCTTAATTTAATTTGAATAAATAATTAAAAATAATTGATTTGCTGCTGAGTGAACTCGTGAAATCAGATAATTATTGAAGCTGTATTTCTCGCGTTGAATCATTATCACGTTTAAGAATTTATAGACGTTTCAACTCAAGAAAATGCTTTAATAATCGCAAAAAGCGTTCAGTGAGCAGTTCATAAATAATTGATTTTACATTGTTTCTGATTCAGAAATAGGCGGCTTAAATAAATTAAAATTTATTTTCTTATTTTAAACATAACATTATTTAAAAATATATTATACACACACGGCAGATTTTACACACATTTCTTTAAGTGCACTTGAAACTCTTTCAACAACACTACAGAAAAGTAACCAAGACATTGTTACCTTCAAATAGAGCCAATAAGTTCATGTTGACTAATCATGTAAGAGTACGCCCTTAATCAACACGTTTGACTAAGTCTGCAAATATAAATTAATTACTTTAACCATCAATCATTAAATTGACAACATTAAATTTGTCTTCTAATTTATAGTCATAAAAAATTTGGTGAAAAATTATGATTGATTGAAATTTCAAAACAGCTGTTTAGACATTTTTTGTTTAAAATGAATGGTTCAAATTTTCCTAAAACTTCTGTCGTGACTTTCATGAATAGGTTTAAAAGGAAATCTGCTATGCAATATTTGGGGTAAAGTTGTTATCACAACCGTTGTACAGTTTAGAGGGTGACCGCAGAGTTGTATCGCTTTACTGTGAGTTTTAAATCAGCAACAGATGTTACTGAGGGTTCAATAGGGGCGCCTAGTTCATCGCAACTTCATCCCCAACCGACTAAAGGGTTTCAAAACAAAACCGCAAAGCAACTAATAACAATTATTTTAACATTTTCAACAAAATCCAATTTTCCTTTAATATTTCAAAACTTTTAAGTTTCTCTGAAATATGTTTATTTTTTTTTAATTACTTCTTATTTTATTCTGTTCCAACAGGAAGCTTTAAGAATCATGAATATTTAATCAATTCATAAACTTCACTTTTACTTAGATCTTTAGAATTATAAATTCTGATAATATTGAACGGAAGATTTCGAATTGAACTATTATTTGTTTTTAATATATCTGCCTAATAATCAAGAAGAAATATATCCATCGTAAAGTATTTCGGTTTTAGCAAATAAATCGATTATTTAATTGTAAATTTACAGATGCGTGTTCATAAAAATATTAACGAAATTCACGTCTATGAGATCAGTTATTCAAATGACGCCAAATAAATCATTTACACCGTGGCATTGGAAGTTGACAAAAATAAATGGACTTCATTGCTGTAGCGCAGTGTTTTGAATTATCAAATCAGTGTAATTTATGACACCGTTCTGAAACAATTAGCAATTTGCATTGTATTCTGTTCATTTATGATAAACCATTCATTTCATAGTTTCCATTTAATTTTAAAAATTGAAATACATAAAATTTGCTAAATTGTATCGTTGATGATGAATCCTTCCAAGTTTGCTCTTTTAGAAACGTCTTTGGTATTAAACAAATGAAATTCAAATTATTGAAAAAATTATACTATTATAATATGTATGTCCGCATTAGATTTAAATTATGTATATTGTGGATTAACCGTAACTATTTTCAGCTCGTGAATTCGTCACGGGCCAATGAGTCTTGAAATAATAATTATAAAAAAATATGACGTTATATTTGTCCGGTATAAAATAATTTTGACATCCCGAGTGAAGCCGGATAGTAAATTATGTTTTTACAAAAAAAAATGGTATGTACCTACTTACCTAACGTAAACACTTTTGTTCAATAATCGACGATAAATAATTTTATTTAATTTCTAATTAAATCTTTTAAAAAAAATTATTTTCATAGCAATTAGTTGCAAAAAGATAGAATTGTTAAAAAAAAATTTATAACAAAATTTTTTTAACAAATCTTGACGTTCTCTAAAAAGCTGTTTTGTCGAAAAAATATCTACAAAATAGTGACTCTAGAACTGCCGTGTGTGTGAACAATATAATGTTTTTTATCTTAGGCATTTTTTCATATACACTTACCAAAGACAGCCATATATTTGTTATAAGGAGTTGGTTCTTCTCGTCCTATATGTGAGACACAACAGAAAGGGAAACATAGGCCGTTAGTATAGTTACCCACTGAACATTGCATGCAACAGTTGTATGGACAAGGCGACATGAATGGTTTGGTCTCGTGATTCAGCCGACATCGGGTATTGGTTTTGCTTATTTATCCATATACCAAGTACCTTACCCAATCCTTAAAATAAGAAAAATATATAAAACGGTAATATTTAACTCGATAATAGAAGTAATCACCACATAATTTTTATGAACATTTTATTGTCAAGACGGTGTAAAACACGATAACATCGTGCGGTAAAGACTGTTGATATGTACATGCGTTAATACGTAAAAATATACATCCATTCATATCGATACACTTGTTAAAAATAGATATATTTGTGGAACGTTTCAGAGAGGAAGATACTTTCAGTGTCGCCCTGGTGTAAAAACAACATTCATCATTGAAACGTTACTTGAAATGGCTTTGAACTTTTTGGTGACCAGATCTAAATAACCACCTTCCTCTTCCCTATCTCCCTCTCCTCCCCACTACGTTCAGTCTCACGACTTACCCCAATTGGGGATGATAAAGTCTCACTGGCTCTAGACGGATGGGAACAGCTAGGACTCTTATGCGTTATTCATATAAAAAGAAACAAGTCGAAAAAACGAGTGTAAAACAGGGAAAAAATTCTTTAAATATTTTCTCGTGATATAGTAGAATATAGTACATTTAAAAGCATCGTAACGTGCTTACATAAATTAATACTAAAATTCGAATAAAAAATAGTTTTAGGTATAATGTTTTCCGAAAAGCGCTTTTAACGTGATGTTAGGGCTGTATTTTTCCATCACAAAGTCATTCCCGAAACGGAATGCCGGTACTAATTAGACTTTATTACCACATACTATTCTATTCATATTGTACTCGGTGCGATTCGGGCGGAAGAGAAAATGCCTGCTAATGGAACACTGCCATCCCTTAATCTGCCGTTATACGAAAATTGCTTTTTCCACATTATACGCATCAGAACGGCAGGGAAAGCACATTATTTGGGCTGATGAGTCGCGCGGCCTAGCGGCGAAGTATCCGCAGTTATAAAAGAGCTTACAGCTTTTTGTTAACACATTGGTTGCGCGAAGTCGACAAAGAATGCAGCATAATCTGCCGACTAAAGGCTTGAGGGTAGCCATACTTAGAACTTTAAAACATTCTGTGAACCGCTCCTCTTAGAGCCGCAGTTTTCGGGCGCAAAACTAAAAAGAACCGTTGGGGTTGGCTTAATAACTTTTCCCCAGCAGGCGAGAAACAGACATTTTCAAAGGGAATATTCAGACTTAAATCAGACATTTTTAAGAGAAAAACCATATAAGCTCTCAATGTAAACACGCTGATTGATTTCATAAGGCACCAAAAAAAAATACAATTCCAGAAGATTTAATTTGACCGTTTTCCGTTTCTTTTTTATAGATAATATACTGACACCAAATATAGACTGAAACTGAAATCACTCAAATGAACAAAAAGCACCTTATAATATGTTTATTATTAACATAAACAAAAAACACTATTCAATATAACTTTATTTTATCCATACTACTAAATTTTAATGATTGATGAAATTTTTAATGTGCTGATGTTTTGAAATATTTTTTAGTAATATAAAAACCCGTTGATTTATATATTAGAAACACATATATATTTTGAATACCTGTGTATTTTCCTACTGTACTATAAAATTTGCAAACAGAACATCAACCTAAATCTGTAGTCATTGGTATGTTAAAGCTTTTCCTCAATGTCTGGATTTCTTGTTCACCGAACACAATACCAACACAATAACTGTATTATTCAACATAATTTTCAAGAATCTTTTTCCGGACGGAAGTTGGACTTCACCCTTTTTTGCAGATGTTACTTATATCTCCCAATAAAATACAATATCGGACATGCGCTACAGTAACCAAATAAAACTTCATTACGTTGCTGTTTTTCTTTTCAAATAAAAAATGTAATTCTGATGGTATTTGCGGGAGAAATCATGCGAAGTATCAGAAATTCGCATTAACGACTGGTAATATTGGGAGCTCGAGGAATTTATTAAAGGATATTTGAATATGACGAATACAATATGGCATTCTTGTCAATTTACCGGATTATCCAAATAAGTAGATTCATTTTCTGAAGGGACCGATTTTTATATTACATATTTCATTGAAGGAGAAGATAATACTTATACATCTAAACGAAACATGAAACATAATAAGACACAGAAAATAAGAAGATAACGGTTAAAAACTTGGAATCGAACTCAGGATCCCTTGTCTTACCGGGAGAGCGTCTCAACCACTCAACCATTGAGACCTAGTTATTAAACGTCATATTTGTCGATCTCTTTCAAAAATATGAGAAAAATTAGTTGCAAGATGATATTGTTAATTCTGAATTTGTAATATGATGTTTAATAATTAGGTTCCAGTGGTCGAGTGGTTAAGACTCATACTTGGGACGGTTATTTTTTTTCTTTGTCTTGTTCTGTTTCATGTCACGTTTAGATTTGATAGTATTATCTTCTTCTTCAATGATATATTACATTGGTTGGTTTTAAAAAACTTATTCCTGCTTACATATTTGCCTGACAAAATAATATTCTTTCCTGTTCGGAATCACATGTGCGATGTGTGCTGTACAGTATGTAAATATAGGGTTACATGTATGAATGACAATATCCTCACTTGACGTTACTCTGATATGATACTGCATAACGAAGATCTGCGTCAACTAGAAGTCCTGAAATTATTATGCAAGCAAAGTCTTCTACCGGGAGAACTTTCAAATTGACAAGGCGACGAAGTTTACAAGCACCTTTCAGAAGATATTAACGTTCAACAGCTTCGTCGAAAATTTTGGAAAGTATTGCTTTTACATGCAAAATACTATCTTAATTTATTAAGTTATACAAAGAGTGACAAATTACCTACCAACCTAAAAAACGTTTTGGATCTTCTCAATACCATCTCACCCCAGATTAATAATTTTATTGGTTATTATGTAAGTAAGTATTATGAAGTCAATAGAGCCATGACGGGTAATACATATTAATCGATAATTGATCATCATTAAAGCTTTAATAAACTTAGATCGGCTGATCAGCTTGGATCTGATCCAAATTTGTCTTGAAATGTGTAATCTTTCGAAATCATTTCAAAAATAAAAGTCCACTGACATAAACTAACGACTTGCCAGAATCTTCAAATGTAACACCATTTCTTGGAAAAAAATAAGAAGAATAACTGAATGTTATAATAATTCTTCGATGCCTTTAAAATTTTATGCATTTGAAGTGTAAATTTGGAGAAAAGATTTTTATATATAAAAAAAAAAAATGTGTTAAAGCGAACATATTTCATATTTTATTACTACTTAATTCATAAAAAGAGATAAATAATACATTTTTATCTTCATTTTCGGCTCTGTTATGGCTGGCTTATGGATTTTGCCTCATAAAGAACGGAAAATCAACATAAAAAGAACTGATGCTTCAAAACTCATTTCCAATATTTGAATCGACTAGGGAAAATAACTGAATTATCGATTATCCTCGCAACATAAAACAATGCGGATTCTTAGATTTCTTCACAAATTTAAATTAATTTTGAAAGTAAATTGGCACTCAAACTAATTTATATTTTCTGATTTTCATGAGTGAAAACTTTTGCGAGCGGCTGAATATTTCATGATCCTTTCCTCGCTTTAAGAAATCTGGACAAGGGTTAATAGTTTTACTTCCTTTTTTCGAAGGTTTCGCGAATTGTGTTCGTCTTCGCGATCCACATAAATTGGTGTTCGCTTCACAAGGAGTGACGAGTAGTGGCTCTGGTTGCGGGGTGATACAACCAGAGGAAATCCGCTCCTGGAAGTAAACCTCCATAAAATATTTAGTCCCACCTTCACTTGTCAAGAGAGCAAGGAGGAGATTTTCGGGAGGGATTTGCGAAATCTATTATGATAAGGGCGCCCTCAAATTCAAGCTTTAAAAAAAATCTATTATATGTCTTCTGTACGTGAAATTTCATCTTTATTCTTTTCCGCGCAAAGTGAGAGGGCTTCTTTACAAAACTTTTACAGAAACAACACTCAGAAGTTATGAATTTTTGATTCTTGGAAACTTAAGAATCGAAAATGCTTCGCGTTAAATGAATATAAATGAAAGTTTGAAAGATGTTAATTATTGTATCGTAAACTTTCAAGAATTCATTTTTCAATATAAAACTTCTTCGTGCACGTCTTGCCGCATTTCACTGAGAAAGAATCATAATTAGAAGACTTGTGAAATAAGTTTGCCTGCTTTGGGCTACATTAGCGGTATTGGGGTATTGGGGTGTTGGGGGATGTAGGCTGGGGAGTGGAGGGTGCTGGGGCGGCGGCGGAGATATCTCACGCGTGCTTCAACTCTCCGATGAACTTTTGACAAATTCGGGAAATATATTTCGTACACTCAGGCTTTCCGGCGAGTTTCCCGCCTGGCGTGTGATGTTCAAATATGAATTGGTGCAAATGTTAGGCACTTTGGAAGCTACGCCAGAAGTGACTGAGTTTTATTTATGAAGAGTATTACTTCTCACTACGAACTCGGTTATATTATAATGATTTTCTTTGCGGTTTCCTGAGAAAACCGAAAACCAATGATAGGCAGTTAGGATAACTCAAAATATGCCTTCATTTTAAATTAGAAAATAAATTGGAAAATTTTCCAGAAACTTAATACGAAGCTTATCTTTAAATGACTCGTAACTTAAAATTAACCTAAGACAACACCAGCTCTTCGTTATCAAATGTTTAACATTCCGAGTCCTCCAATATTAACTAAGTTGATAAAACGCAGACAATTCCAGGACCATGAAGCATGAAGTACTGAGATCGCTGCGGGGTATTGGTGTTTCTTGTATGAAGAGGTCTCACGTTGGGAGTTAACAAGGGATTCCAAACTTAAGTATAATATACCCACGTAACTTCGACAGACAATATTGATGTTAGGATGATGCTTGCGATAGTGTTTTCCGAGAAATTCATGTAATATTTGATCTTTCCGAGGCTTTAATTTACTGACCAAATTCCTAAACACATTTGATCTCTCGGTGGTTAATATAATAAAATATAAATGAGTTGTAGAATGGACATTAGGGGATATTTTCTAACAAATTATAATGTAAAAGGAGTAATAGTGTACACAAAAATGTATTATTAACATGGCGAATCTCGAACTAAAATGCACACAAATACTTCATTTTAGAAAACTTTCCTTTTATGGGCGAAACGAAATCGTAGACTCGCGGTTCATTGACCCGTGAATTTCTATGCTATGGAGTCCCTCGATTATTTTGTATAATTTCTTCGAATTTAATTGTAATCATTAAGCGAAGTTGAAGCCTACTTGCTTTGCAATCAACTCGGCACCAATACCTGTTATATATTCAGGCGAAATTTACTTTAACAAGCCCTTGCTGAAAGTTTCAGCTTACTGATTTCCGCAGGTAGGTACTTTAATCTCTTAACTTTAGATTTACGTTCATTATTATATATTGGCAACAACACCGTCAGCTTTTAGGTAGATACATTATATGATAAATAATTACTCTGAATTTTACAAATCTCTTATTAAGTATCGCAGAAGCAAAACTCTCAATCAAGCACATCGCGTATTTCTCAAAGATTATAAACCTCAAAAAAATGGTCAGTTATTTTACAATGTAATTTTAAATGTTTTTTCACTCCCCGAGATGAAGAAAAAAGTCGTGATAATCCCTTTTGTTTTATTATTTTTATGTCTGCTATTTTTTGTCAGCGTTTAGCCAACGCTTGCAAAAAAGATATCCCGTATGGACTTAAAGAGGAACTATATAATAATAGACGGAAACATTGATTGGAAAAACATTGAATCTTTAGATTTATCTTTGTGCGACTGATTTATTTTTGGTGCGTTTTATATCGAAATCCGGTTTAAATTATTATGATGATGAATATTTTTTTTATGTGAACAGGACACTTGAGTTCAGTGACCAAGCAACGTTGGTCTATTACGTTCTCTATAATGGAGTGAAACTCACAAAAAGTAGAAAAAATCAACAATATTTTTACTAATAGATGTATTTTTTTTATTTGACTGAGGATTGATCCTTCCTCCCCAGGAACTGAAGTTAACCAAGCTAATAACTTAGCCAAATCCCGATTGGGTAGGACCGACGTTTATTTCGTATATTTTCTGCTCGATCGGATGTCAGCAAGTCGGTTAGTTTCCACATCCAAGATTTGGATTAATTCATTCACGAAAATAAAATCGAAATTTAAATAGATGTATGTAAAAAGTCTGGCTGCTCAGATCTGGTAACTTATAAGGTTTTGAATATTCGGTAGTCCCCCGAGAATTTGTTTATCAAGTGCAAATACATTTAAAAAAATTGGTATAGGTTCTAAGCGAAAATATATTAAAGTTGATCAATCATCTAATATAATATTATGGGAGCTGTCAGGTCCGGGTGTTGTGGTGTTAGTTATTTTGTGGAGCTAGTCAGGGATTAAACAGCTGGGCCCAAAGGGTCTTACCGCCCTGCTACGGTGGTTATCGTTTTTTTTTTAAATAATGGAAATGCTAGAAATTTTCGATCCAGCTCTTTATCTGTGATTACTTAATGCCAACAATTATCTTATATCAGGTGAGTACCAACATTGTAACGACTAAATTAACTACATTGTTGAACATGGTAGCGATCTACATCTAAATAAAGTAAACGTTATAAGACAAGCCTGTACTAAAACCTACATATTGAGTCATGTTTGTTTATACCTCGTCAAACACATAAACCAACCAGACCGCTTTATAAGTCACTTTAGATGACCCGAGTAACCTTTTTGATTTTATAATGGGGCATGACTTGGATCGGGGCGAGGATATCAGCAGACAATCTCCGAATTAGGGTCAAAGCGGATGTAATAATTATAATGTTATGAATCAATTTCACAGATTATTATGTTTTCAATACATAATGGATATAATTTCAAAACGTGAAAGTACACATCGATATGTATTTGACATTGTATCTTGTATCTTATATTTTTTAAATGCAATTGTTTTAACACTCCGCGTGCCTGGTAGAGTCTGACAGATCCAGGGCATTTAAAATAAGCCGTAATTTAAAATGAACATGATGATTCAATGATTCACGCTAGGATTTCGTCGAGAGAACTTAGTTCTCCCCGTGCTGCCCTCGGAAGCATTCGTACTCAAAGTCTGCGCGGGTCTCACACACCCTACCAGGCAAACGAATTAGTTATTTTGTAAATAAATCTTATTATTTCGTTTACCTGGAAGTGATAATTGCTTTCTTAAGTTTTAAATCGTTAAAGATCTGCACCATTCAAAATGTCTTCGAAAATCAAAGCAATGTTAAATGAAGAAAACATTGTTTCTTAAAAAATTTGATTCATTTACATTTCGATACCATTTTTTTTTACATGTTGTCATGATGATTTTCAACCACATCCCTTATGTAAAATAAAGTTATTAAAGATGTCCTGCACAAAATATCGCAATACAAAGTGTGTATACTATTTACAATACTTGATTGCCATTTTCCAAGCGAAAAGTTCTAGCGAAGCTTAATCACAAATATTTTTTTCTAAATGAAATATTAAAAAACCTTTACTGTAGAAGGCACAATGACTCACTTTTTTGGTGATTTTATTATATTTTAAGTTCTAGGCCATTATAAAAAAATTGTAACATTTTTGTTAGATAAAAATTAGAGGGTTGGTTTTTGCTCATGGTGAACAAAGAAGTTATAATTTCTGAAATGTTTGAAATTTTTTAACGAAAATTTAATTCTTAAGAATATAAATAAAAAAAAGAAACATAAAAAATAATTCGGTTAAGTATCACCGGGTCCCATAGACCCCACCAGGATTAACTCGTTGTATAATTCCAACAAGCACGCGGAATGTTAAAAAGAAGAAAACAAACTTTTTCATTGTCTGAAATAGTACGCAAAAAAGTGTTTTTTTTACTAAACCTTTTTTAAAGTTGGATGAACTTTGCCATATTTGATAGTATACCACTGACATCGTGTCACTTAGTTAAAGTTTTTTGTTGCTTAAAATATATTTGCGACCATGTTTTTCTTTAAATTTTTAATGGTTATTCACATTTTTAAGATTAATGTAGAAGAGAATCAGAGATTAGAAAGTGTTATAAATTTAATTTAACCAAGGTTGTTATTATTTAATTTTTTTTTTATAATTGGCCGTATTTTATCCACTGCTGTGTGAAAGTTTTCAAAGTTTAGAGTGTAACAAACAAGAAAGCTGGGTTCTAAATTATAAGGCATAAAATACATTTGGTGGTTGACCCTGACAAAGCCAATGAGTATAAATGAAGACTATGCTAGAAGAGCGCAATAAATTGAGGCCATAAGTAAATTGAGAAGAAAATAGGAAAAAATAATACACAAGAAAAGTAGCATAAGAAATGGACAACAAGAGGAAGTATTGAGTACCCGATTCGTTTATGAAAATAAATGAAAATGATGATAAATTCTTAGAAAAATAATTCTAACATTTATAGCACACTAGGTATTAATTTGCTACAGTACAGTGCAACTAGTAATGTTTTAGTCAACCGATTTTCTATCTTAAATAAAATCACACTAGTCCTTCTAAGAAAAGTGAATCATTAAGCGAGAGAACACATCGATCAAAACTCGTGATACTCATCATATATATGTACCTATTATACATTCGAACTATTTCAAAGAACATGTCTTATTAGGAATTCAGTGAGCTGTTGCATGCTTAGAAAATAGAAGCTATTGCCTTAACACAAAGGAGAGATCGTCGAAAATGTCTTTTTACGATGGAAGGATCCTTCCCATGTAGCTAGCAGCCAGAACCTAACCAGGAACGTAAAAGCAGATCACCCCAAATCCCTTCACTAAGTACCGCCCAAGATAGTTCAGATCCGTAGTCCTCAGTAAGGGTCGCAACCGATTTATTGTTTTGCCCCGGGGCAAATATTTGATAAATTGACATCGGTACCCGGAATCCTCAGGCCCATTTGAGAGGGACAAAGGACCGGCAGAGCCCATATAGACTGGGCCTCTGCCCGCCGATCCATATCAATACACAAGGGGTAAGCACTAAGCGGTGATACCCCATTCGGAGATTTGTAATCGTTAATGTTTCAAAGAGAACTTCTGACAAATATCTCAATTGAAGTTCGAATTAAATCGACCAAACGTTTTCAAGAAACGTATTCCACCGTGACCTTACAACTTAACGGTTAAAATCGAGGTCAATTAACCTAAGGGTAATCTTCAAATTATTCACAAACTCCTCGATCATAGATGGTGCTAATTTTTATTATTTTAGGAAAAAAACAGTTTTGGCAAGTAATGCTTTATGTTAAAATGAATTGTTTGTTTGCACCTGTACATATGGAATGTGAATAAATAGTTCTGTACGGTAACCGGATAAATCATAACAATGATAATTCATCACATCTTTAAAAAGTCATGGAAAGTGATAAAACAAAAACTTTACTAACTGGGTTATGTAGGTTAGGATAGGTTAGGTTAAAAAAAAAAAATTATCGTTTCTAATGACTTGAAAGTGTGTTGAATTGTCACTGTGTTGAGTTATCATGGAACCGTTCTGTACGATTAAAATTTCAATTCTAACAAGAAAGGTGTACAAATACAATATTGTATCAATGATTCAATTCAATATTATATTTTTATACCTTTCATGAAAGAACTGAGTTTTTGTACGGACAAAATTATTTATTCATATTCTGTATGTACATGCACAAAAACAATTCATCTTATCATTTTAAAGCTTAACTAGCATTAAGAGATTTTTCACTAAAAAAATTATGTTAAGAATACGTTTAAGTTTTATAATGATTTATTTTTGGGGTATAACGAAGTGTTGTGCTACCTCATTATTTATTCAGCGTTTAGGACTGCATTACAGTCTTCATCATCAGGGCAGATGTGTAAAGATTGATTTGATTTTTTTAATTTTCTAGATTCTTTTTTGACATGAAGTAGTGAATTATTTAAGCTTACTGTATTTTAAGTTAATGTTATTTATACAAATAGAACGGTATCATTGCGCCTCACAACATTTACCTCATTTGGGTGTTTAAAATGTTTCCTGGCTTTTATAGACTTAGGACGGGTTGTTTTACAAAATTTGAAAAACTCATCAAAATTCAAAATTGATTTTCAAGTTTTGTTAAGGTTCTATTCATCTTTTGTTATTATATCAGTATTAGCCAGTTATTTCACAGAACGAAGTAGGGAAAAATTGTTTCCTAAAAATCGTACAATGTGTAAAGATTGTGGTGAAGTGTGTGCTTATAAGTAGATGTAATACCGTGTCGACTACTCCAATCTTTTAAGATGAGACAATACCCTAAAATAAATCCAGAATCCTAACGATATAAGTGAATTGGCCGTGCATAAAAATATGCGACGCGCGGCCCTGGTGTTTGAATTTTTCCCTTTCAAATCTCTAAAATAAAGAAGGAATCTTAACCACATACATGAAGAAGACATGTAAAAACAATATCCGAATATATACTTGAAGAGACCCATATTGTGAGAAGGAGGAAAGATAGATGCCGGCAAATCGTTTCACAGCCGAGCTGTGGAACATAAAAGCAAGTCACAGAAACGACCCGTTCTTATGTGACGAATGTCAACCGTGTACATTTCGTATTTTTACGTATTTTAATAGGAGCTAGGCATACCAAGGGACTAGTTCCTCGGAGTATCTTCCATTGTAATACAGGTAGAGTAAGGACAGCATACCTACCTGAAACATGTGCTCTAAAAGGGCAGGGAATCTGTCAAAATCTGAACAGTCAAGAGTTTTTTCATGTATGTTGGGATTCCAGACCAGAGGTGCCAAATTCAACAATGGGTGAACTTGCGATGTACACAAGATCAGCAATTGTGTACTATTAAAGTATCTACGAGCCCTGTGTAATACGCTCAGCTTCTGATAAATTAAGACGACTCTGGCTTCGATGGACCGCCCCTGTGCCTGAGCTGGTCACTTAGAGTTACACCAAGGAAGGAAGGTTGGGAAGATTGTTTCCGTTTAAGAATACTAGATTGTCAATTTATCCCTTTTAGATATAATCAGACATTGAGTCTTTGCAACATTAAATTCCACTGAAGTGAAATTGGGCAATGCTAGTTTTATTGAAATATAAAAATTTAGAAATTTAACAAAAATAGTCAATTTACAAGTACATAAAATATTTAATAATTGTAAATGTGGTTTATTCCATTCTCCCGTTTCACGTTCGACATTTCACACACAATAATCGCAACCTCACAATATAACAATAATCCATATTTACAGCATTGTATTTCGTGTCGTATTATTCGGTTCTCTATCATTCAAACGATGGATATCACCCGACTGAATCTCACCACCCGGCGGCACACTGGCTGAATAGTGAATATGTTAATTTTATCGTAACTCTCGCATACGAATCTGAAACATTCCTATCCAACGAATAATAGTGGTCAGTTTGATGACGGATCGTACGTTGGAACTTACTACTATTCTGAATTAATTAATCGTTGAGTGCGCTTTTAATTGCTCTGTAACCAATTTAAGAGAACTGGAAATTCGAGCACATAACCAATCCATTTTGATTGAAAATAATTTTACGTTTAATCAATAATAATAATTGTTACGAGATTTCATCGGAACTCAGTAATATTATTTGTTGTCGCAAAATCCTAATGCAAAAGCTTTGCTTTTAAAATGCAACAAACTAAGTCAATGTCACAGATCAAATTTAAACTTTCCTAATATGGCAATTAGTCTGGATGATACAAATAGTACCTATTCTAAATCTAGAAAGCTACATCGTCATCCTTTCAAACGTTTTTAATTCGTGATTATCCAGTTGCTTTGCGCGTGCTGCAACTTTTCTCAGAACAGTGGCAAACTCTTCTTTTGGCAAAGTTTTGATATATTCTTTAAAAGAACCACCTTGCCTACCGCATTCAATTTACGGGTAACACAACATGCATACTTACATGAATACGAACATTCTAATATTAGACATACTTAAAATTAAAAAAATAGTTGTTCAAATGTACAAATGAACACAGGTCTCTTCAGTCCCTGTTTTCAGCAGACCACAAGCTGAGGCCTAAAAGACTTAATAATAATAACTTTTCTTTCTGTTATAACTGATACAGCTTTTCTTTATATGAAATCTAAAATTTTCTCTCCTATTACCTTGAATCCTCCTTATCTTACCAGTCAAAAAATATTGAATGTAATTAATATTTTTTAAATAAATAATAAAATTCGATCAAAAATTTGAGTTATTAAGAAAAATATTATTAGATGACTGGTCGTACATTGAAACAATGGTTGGAACTTACTGGTGCCTTCGTAAACTGAATTAATAAATCTCAGTATACAAATAATTTGAATACCGTGTTAAATTATATTTTTAAATATTACCCAGAAAATTCATTACTAAAAGTCAGTTACCATAACTATATTATTCAGTTACCAAAGATAGAATATAGATTTTTTTTCTTAATTTTTTATAATAAACTCTCCAGAAATATTGAAAGCAAAACTTTCAGATTTCGAAATGTTTCTACGAATTTAAAAAACCCACATTTGCTTGTGTAAAAAAAATAATTCTCGAATTGATTACTGTGGGGTGGGTAAAATGATTATTTCACCACAATTTTGTATACAATCTTATCGGGAATGGGCATCAACCAACAATTTCTACTCGTATATCGATGGGAATAGGTTCAAAAATTTATGCTGATAGATATGAAACATATTTCAGCTTCCTTCTTTTTGAGCAATCTTTTCAGGGTTATATAAGTCTTCCCCGACAGTAAACTATCTTGATCAGTTAACTACATTCACTTGTTGAGTTTCAAATAAAAATATCATTCATTTTTCATCACCGCACTAAAACAGTGTTTCTCGCAAGATCGAGTTCAGTCGCGCGACACTTATTTTGCGTGAACAGGGATTTTTTATGTTTATTTTATTGCATACTTATTGTATCGTTTTATTAGTATTATTATTTTTGCGCGGCGTAATGTTAATATTATTCATTTTATTGTGAGCAAAACAAAGGCAACTACTTTTATGGAGCTTGTTTGAGTATTATTTTCTTTCAATTCAATTTATCAAGTCAGTAGAAATAGTTGAGATACGAATTTTGAACTAAAAATACAATCGTAAAAAGGTTTTCCTATATCTGAATACAGAGTGGTTGGTAATATTTTATTTCTTTTGAAAATAACTGTTATAGAATTTTAATAGATTGATACTGTTTTAATATATTTATAAATAAACGCAAGCGTCTGCAAAGGCGTCCTTGGGGTGATTTCACAAGCGATGTACACGCTCTTCAGTACTCTACACTGTTATTCAATTTATATATTAAGTTTAGGTAATGATAATTATATCCCAAGAGATGGGATGGGTGAGTTAACATAGCTTCGTTTAAAAAAAGCGCCACCGTAAAAAGGGACACCTGAGGGAACGTGTAAAATTACAGTAATATTTTCCCCTTATATAAATTAAACCGACTTTTACTTTCTACAAAATAATAAACAATTTAGACATTAAATGTATTATTCGAAAATAAATCCAAAATTTTGGTTTGATTTGATTTTGAAAATGAATTTATATTATAAATTATTTTTATATCTTCTCAAATAATTTTGTTGTATTTTAGGCATTTTACAAGTACCATTCTTGCTCAACTATTTTACCAACTTTGTTTACAAATAAATTATACTGATTGATTGTTATTATGCCCTTCACTTTTAATTAGAACAAATATTTCACAAACCACCCTGTTCTTATACATCTGACACGCGTATCTTTCCAGAAGTTTTTCTCATAAATTCGGATTGGGTGTCGTATTATATTTCCGTACAATATTTGCTAGATTCTCTGTAGACAATTTGATACTTTATTGATCCGGGTGTAAGTTGCTCATCTCGAGTATCCACTCCGGGTATCCCTGGGGATGAAGTGCTAGATGTGTGAGGGATGCTGCAGACTGTAGATCGTGCGGCGATAGCGGATAACGCAGTAATATCTATATACAAGACTGTATGAACTTATAATGTATTCATAAAGCCTTGATAATGGATACTGCTGTGTTACCCAATGTGGTCCTCCCAAGCTGTTCTTCTTACTTCCTTTGTCCGTACTGATGATGTTCAATAATTCTCAAAATGCCATTAATATTTTAATTTAAAAGTAACTAATACACTTTGGGACAAAAGGAAAGACATAATGGGTATTTATTTATTTTTTGTTTAATAATTATTATTATGTTTAATTCTATTTAAACCAATTTTTTTCACTTTGTAATTATTAGTGCCCGTATCCCATATGGTTTACTTGTCTCTTAACTTCGCTTACTTTAACTCACATCACTTTTCACGTGCTTTTTTTATTTCTGATTATAATTTGTTTTGTTATCACTGACTCCAATTACTTTAAAATATGATTTTAATGAGTGAATACAAAAGCCTGTTTCATGAATGAAATTCATTTGTAAGATACAAAAACAGAAGAAATTAAACAAGTCAGTACTAAAAGATTAAAAATAACTTCCTTCTAAAATCGATAGTTTGGTTAAACACGTTTGTAGGGCAAAATTTTCGATAGACGGACATAACTTATTTTAGTAAGTTACTTTAGTAAGTTATTAGTAAAATTATAACAAACATTGGGAATCTAATAATTGAGATACCGACAACCTACAATAATACTAATAATAATTTGGATAATATTATTTTTTAATGTCATAATATCCTACTTTTTAAGTTCAAGCCTTTTTATTGGCTATAGACACATCACGAGAATTCAATTATCGCAATCCGATTTCACTGCGTTTCGCCATCAAAAGTGTTAAAAATTGTCAGCGAAACTTTTGATTGGATTAGTTCCAACGCAGTTCTGTCACGCCTGTTCAACGCTGGACCATCGTTGTATACCGTGCCACCTATCCTCTCGGATTACTATGGTTACAAATAACGATTGATGGCTAGTAATTTAATCGGACATATAATGTTTGAAGCATTGCGAGCCATATTAGATTAGATTGAACGGTATTGGAAATGAATAATCTTTAGGATTTTCATTAAAATATGTGCGGAAGTTAACATGGAAATAGTTATAAAAAGAAAAAATATTCTCCACCTCAAAATCAGAAATGAATTTCTCAGCTGTGATACTACTGAAAAAAAAAGATTTTATTGAAAAAAAAACAGTGTAGTATGTAGCAAAAAATCTCAAAGACCTGTGAATGGGTACTATAATAATAATACATGAAAATGAAGTTAAAAAAACGATAAATGAAATGAAATCAAAAACATAACAAAGAATATGTAATATGAAAACTACTGATGTTTTAGATATAAGAAGTATTATAAAAGTATGTAAATATTGGTAAATTAAAATCAAAAACAGGGGCGTGAATATATGGCATTGCACGCACAACCGTTGTAAGTAAATACATACAACGGTTTTTTATCAACGTTGTTATGTATTTGTTATGCGTTGTGAAGTACGTTGATTTATTAAAGAAAAATGAAAATTATTGGGTTCTAATAATCTGATAATGTTCGTATTCTACTTACTCCCATCAGAAAATACTGAAATTGTTGGTAGTGAAAAAGTGAGGAGTTTCAGAGGGTTGAAACAAAACCACCTAAATCTCAATGCAAGGACACTAAATAAAACCAGCCACTTCATTTCTACGAGATCCACCAAAAACTCGTAAGGACGTCTTCTGCAAGCAACCTCTAGGTTGTAAGGATCACTATTTTTGTATTGGCAGTATGGCCGCAAATATTGTTTGCGAATAAATTTTATGGTTCTATTCACAAAGTGGAGTGTAATCAAGTATTATAAATTTTCTAATTGACATCTATTTAGAATAGCTGGTAAACAGTTAGAATTGGGAAGATTCTCTGAATTTTCCCATTTTATTCTAAAACATTATTCTAATCGAAATAATGGCAATGAGGGATACCGCGGGTGGTAATTGCTGCACAAATTTCCATTAGATTCGATACTATACACATTGAGGGAGCACTTACGTGTTCACGGTACATGCTTTATTAACAAACTTAATACAATTCTTGTAATGTCACTGATGTAGGTATGTACTCTACACTGTCAGACAGTGACAGGTAATTGGGTAATAAGGAATTGAGGGGAGGAAAGTATCGCATAATACGTTTGAGGGAGATGCGTATAGTTGCGTCAACAGGAAGAAAGTGCTGAAATATCTGGAAAACACAAAACAATAAACAATAGGTTTTAACCTATCAAATAGTTTCACCGTGAAGAAAAAATTCAATCTTTAATAATTTAATTCATTGCAATTCTAGGTTGCTTAAAATATGTTACCATCAGGCACTAAGCTGACATTTACAAATCCGTGAATATGTAATTATTATGTATGTCCAGAAAGTGTAAAATAAATAAATAGTTTTGGGTCCCATTTATTTTAAAATGCAGTTGAATTTGGGTTCTCTACACGGATTCATCGCATAAAAAACCGGAACAGGAGTTCAGAAAGCTGATGAGATCTTTAACGGGCTAGCTCTGTACTACCTACGTTGTAACTAAATGCTGTTGCAGCTCTGCTATTTTCACCCTGTTACGTGAGATAGAGCTGTAAATGGTTTGTGCACTGGACAATGACTTCTGCCAAATCGTGTAAGGAATCTTATGTATGGGTTTATCTCTTTACCTGCAATAGATTGTGTTTTCCTGTTCGGTACACGCCTACTAGCCAACAACGTGACAGATTATTAGGGTGAAGCATATTGCAGTATAAGCAGTTGAATTGTATTTTCTTGAAACCCCATATATTATTATGTTTTAAATTGCTCGCGCTATATGGAAGTAGTCGTTGTATCGAACATCATATCATACAACTATATTGAGTTGTTGCTACCCACTGTATCACGAACTTGAAGTGAACACCTGCAAGTTTGATGACCCCCTTTTTTCCAAATCACAATATTTACCAGTTAAAAATGCCAATAATACTCGATTTATGCATCAAAACATTCTGTTACCAGGCGACAGGCCAAGTCGACTATATGAAACATGATATTGTTGCATTTAATATCAATTGCACACCCGCGAGTATGATGACCCTATTTTTTTAAAAACGAAAAATTAAACAAAGTCTGTTTGTTACCATGCTGATATTATTGATACAGAAACTGTTACATGTTTTTGCAAGCTGACACCACACAAACGCTGGTAGAAAGACATTATAAATACCCAGTTAAAACAAAATATTGGGTCAGTCAAATTTCAAAAATTAACACGAGTGGACGGAAAACCTCCTATCCTATCTGTTAATTATAATTATAAATTCCTGAGTGTCAACTGAAATCTGTAGTCGCTTCTGTTCCTCCATCACGGCACAATCATTTTAAAGATTACAACTATTTCTAACGAGCTGTTTACGGCCGGCACTTTATCAGCTGAGTCAGACGCATCTGTCATCATTACAACAATGGGGCGTCTCCGTGTGCCGGCTCTTACAATCAAACGACTGAACTGCCCACTGCCGGTGATCACCTAGAGGCTGGCCAATCCCTGCCGCATTGATGCTGACAACCTAGAGGCTGATGAATTCCTCCTGGCTACCGACTGAACCAGCCACAGATACTGACAACCTAAAAGCTGACGAATACCTGCTGGCTACCGACTAAATTAGCCATTGATGCTGAAAACCTAGAAGCCGGCCAATTCTTCCTCGCTACTGACTAAATTAGCCATTGATGCTGAAAACCTAGAAGCCGGCCAATTCTTCCTGGCTACCAACTGTGAACAACCATTGAAGCTGAAACCCTAGAAGCCGGCCAATTCTTCCTGGCTACCAACTGAATTAGCCATTGATGCTGAAAACCTAGAGGCCGGCCAATTCTTCCTGGCTACCAACTGTGAACAATCATTGAAGCTGAAACCCTAGAAGCCGGCCAATTCTTCCTGGCTACCAACTGAATTAGCCATTGATGCTGAAAACCTAGAGGCCGGCCAATTCTTCCTGGTTACCAACTGAATTAGCCATTGATGCTGAAAACCTAGAGGCTGGCCAATTCTTTATGGCTACCGACTGAATTAGCCATTGATGCTGACAACCTAGAGGCCGGCCAATTCTTCTTGGCTACCGACTGAATTGCCAATTGATACTGAAGCCTAGAGGCTGGCCGATTCCTGCTGGCTAACAATTGAACTGTCCACTGCTCCAGCAGTCGCCTATGCCATTTGCTGTATCGTATGGCGCGATGATGCACAATGTGCTCCAATCTGAAATTATCGCTGAAGGATTTCCGATTGTCTCTGTTTTCTATCTGTGTATTAAAACCCAGTTATATTGAAATACATATAACTATTTCTTGTGAATTCGATTGGCTGTAAAAATAGGAAGTACCTATAAGCTACACTCCTTTGTACGTTCTGTATACCAGTACAATACTTGTAATTAAAATGTGAATTTTGATTCGAATCGTCTTTCTTTTACAGTGGTTTGGATAGAACACCTCACGGTGTTTTACTTAAGTCATTACCCAGGTTGAGGACTGATGTGTACCGGTGCTTATTATTTACAGTTTTTTCTTGTGCTGGCAAACACGTCCCGTACAGTCGTTATGATTTGAAAGTATTTTGAAGACATAGCACTGAATGTACCTAAATGTAAGTGCTACGATTAATATAATAAAAAGTGTTATGAATGTTTTTTTATTCGAATAAAGTTTTTTTCTAATTCGAATGATTTAAACTCTTATTATTATTTTTTTATTACGGTCTCACAATAATTATCACACGAAAAACACAAATAAATATTAGAAAACATTTTAATATGCTTATTATTATGTGTATTTATTGTTTAAAAAAATAATAATTAAAAAAGATAAAAATAAGATAAGAGCGAAAAAAATTATTTTCACATCAGTAGATAACTTTTTAAAACATTATTTTTTGTTATTTTTTCTGTTGTTGTTATTTAGACACCTAGTACATCTTACATCCTAGATTCGGTAGTGTTAATTTATTAATGTTTTTGGTATATAAACATAATAATTACCAATTTTATAACTATGAAGCTATTATAAATTGAAACTATCTTATTTAGATTTTTTAACATAACTAATGAATGAACCTCCGTTCATTTTATTTTTTATCATTATTTGTCTTTTCTTATTGATTTTATCCTGACGTAGAAATCATTGGTTTCGAAATATGTGAATTATTTTGATTAAATAGTGGTGCATTCAAAAAAGATTTATTTTCTTTAAAAATACGATGATTTACATCCATGTACATATTTGATTTAACCTAATCACTGCCGCGGGGTAGGTAACTAGGATTTATCTCCACATAACTCTTTCTTGGCACACACTCCTTCATTTATTTATAAATGTTTCACAAGAGCGTCATTAAATGAAGGGGAGAAATAATTTAAAGTAACACTTTTTTCATTTTTGAATTAAATATGACATATATGGTTTTATTGTACATTTACAGACTGGGTGAAAACGTTAAGGTGTGCGTTTAAACGTTAATACAATATGTACCAGTATCGAGGAAAACAATCGACAATGTTCAATGCGTAATTGGAGAGAACAATGTATGCCCATATATTCCTACTGGCACACATTCCATCAACCATCTATTTTTTCCAAGGCTCAAAATTCACCAAAATTTTCACCTTCCCTTGGTACCCTCTTTCATAACTTTTGACTTTAAACTCACTTACATACATCACAGAATTATTTAAATAAAATATTTACATCACGAGAAACAACAGAACTTCCATACACTTAAATAAGCACTGCAACGTCATCACACATCAGGCAACACACAAAACGTTTTTAATTTCTTAACATAGACGTCTCTTTCAGTTCTTGCTTGTATTTATGCATATACATATTGAACAACCAATATGACAATATACAGCTTTATAACATATGGTGATTACTTTTTCGAGAGCAGTGTTAAATTTATAATCGATTGAAGTGATGTTATGGTATGTCTTAAGATAAATATGATTTGATTACATACACCAAGATCGGCTGAAGTCAACTAAGACCTGGCTCTGTCATCATGTCACTTACCAAATTTAACCAAGCGTTTGTAGTCAGAATTTGATTTTTTTCGTCCTAAAGGAGCACAGAATGGGAAAAACAATCACAGATCATTAACAAGGGTATTCGACTGTTTTAGGAAAGGATTATGGATTAATAGGAGTCAAATTCATCAACTACAAGTTATACATTAGTATTAATCTTCATTTAACATTCAGGTATACTCTGGAAGCAGCGCCATCTCCAGTATCTATACATTTTAAATTTGTATTTAAACAATATTTTTATTTGTGATCATCAGTAAAGTCAAATTAATATTAATCGATTTGAAAAATTTGTTCTTTAAAACGTTGAGTCAACCGAAATAGTGATTTCAAAAATTAAAATCTTTAAAATGTTTAATTAATTGCATCGTCGTGAATTGTCCTTGCAAATCAATTTTAATTTTTGGATTCTATTAGAACATTTTGTTCATAATGATAAATGTTGTTTTGGTTTTACTAATGATCACAGTATATTAATATCACGAATGGATAGTTTCTGCAGAATAAAGTTGAAATAAACAAACACACAAGTCGGCTCCACTCCTCCGCAGAGCTGTAACAACTAAAGTTTTAATAATGAAGTAAGTAATAGTACTTGGACAAGTACCGGGTAGTCAACAGAACACCATGTAATTGTTTGTATGAGAGTATACGAGAAATTGTGTATCTTTCAATGATAGTTTAGTTGGTAAACTTGCTGACATTATTGCATGAGCCCGGATCTGTAGTGCTCAAAAGGCATCAGTGTGGTCTCATTAAAACTTGGCCATTCAGTAATGCGATGGTCAATCAAGAAAGCCATTAAATTTCTGTTGCAATCTGCGGGAAATCATTGTTTTAATGCGAGTAATATTACTCTACACGGGGGAGATTTTCAATTAAACAGAAACATGCCCAACAGACAACGTTTTGTTAATAAGCTCATACAAATAAAAACATGATGTAACATAATAGAACTAATTAGAATGATGAGAAAATATTGCTTTCAGATACAGTTTACCAAATTTGGTGTAAAGTTTTCATTTTAATTAGGTACACAGAAAGTTTGTTTGCTCAATTTACTAAAACGTAACATCGAGCTACTAACTTTTCCTCTGAAATAATTAACAATATCTCAGTTTTCTTTAGCGATGGTAAACTAGATAAAGGACGCAAATATCCAAATATGGATGCAACTCTAGGTACAAAATATCTGATGGAATTGAAAGGTCTTAAAAATAATCTTCAAGTTATTAAAGAAGTCTGGCAATATAACGTAGGTATTCAAATTCTTTGATTAAAAATACATAAATTGCCCCTTATCTGAAAATACATTACTTTTAATTAATAATAAACCATTGGCTTTAAAATATGTAGATTATTATTGATTAAAAGTGATTAATGCTAAATATTTCATTCTCGTATAATTGAAATGTCACCACAAAGTAACTTTGCAACTATTGAAGAAGAAATAAATTACTCTATTTGGGTTTAAGATTTCTCGTCCAGACATCATAATATTGCACTTCATACTCCTTCTTGAGGCAAAGTTCTAACAATATGTGCAGATGATGGATATCACAAAACTATCCGAAACCTAGTTTTAAAGAAGGAGGAGAAAAGGATAGACGTATAAATTTGCGTATACAAATACGCCAAAAATAACCAACGTGAAAAATAATTTTCACTTTTTATATGAAATATCAAATCTGTTGAAAGTCGAAAGTTTTCGCAGCCGCGACCCTGTTATTGTCATAAAAAGCTTCTTCTAAGTTTTATTTGAAACCAACAACAGTAGGAGGAAGACCAATATCTCGAACTGTTAAGAAGTAAGTGAGAACGAGACTACCTAACTACGTAACCCCTACAAAGTTTCAAATTACTGTTTGTATGGCCAAGTACTTAGCAAGTATTCTGCTAACTCTGTGTATTGCCGTCTACCACTTTATTCAATTCTCATACGTTTTGATTATGACATTAAACAACAAAAATATAATAATTTAATAAAAAATGCAATTTATGTTTCAGATTCAGAAATGAGTCTTACAAAATGAAAATAAAAATGTACTATCGTAACGTCTGATTTTGATAAAGCGCTAAATAAATCTTCTGCTTCGCTGCTTAATTGTAAAAGTGACTCTTTAACAATTTCAGTTGCCTCCATAATTGCTTTCGTGAAAAACGTTTATATCTATTACGGTAAATAGGTGGGTCTGGTAAATGTTAGTCAAAGAGAGATATCTGGTAAAGTGGATGGGAAGGAAAGATAGCTTTAAAAGCTCTGCTAATAGTTATGAAAGCTCGCCTCTCTGGCGACACTCAATATTTCGCATAACCAGAATATTTACCCAAAACATAAATTGCAGAAGCTAGCAGTTCATCGGACGGCGAATTTCTGGGAATGGAGCGCACAGCGGGAAAACGATTTGTCTGAATTAAATTACAATCAACAACAAACATTAAATAAATGTCAGCTGTCCTTTTAATAATTAATTCAGTTTGCCAATTTGTCTACTTTTATGGAATCCATGTGGCTCTATGTCACATTTATTTATATATATTATCCCAACTGCCGTAGCCAGTAGGACTACGGCATCCCCTTTTTGGATAAGTTGTAAGGCTGAAGTAAGTGGGAGGGAAATGAGATGAGAGGAGGATGTTTAGAATTAAAAATTGAATATGGTCACCAAAGATGGCTTAAGCCATTTCGAGCAATACTTCTTATCCGAATTGTGATGTTTCACCAGCAGATTTCGTCCAAAGTCCCGAAAAATATATATTTCCACTCATATCGTATTATAGTGATTTTAAAACCTAATGTTTTACATGATTTGTTTACAGCCGTCTGACATTATAAATAATATCTCAATAAAATACTATTAAATCAAAGAGAACATGAAGCAGAACAAGACAAAGAAAAATAAAAGATAACGTTCACAACTTATCGAACCCAGGATCTCCCGTCTTACCGGGACAGGCGTCTTAAGCCACTCGACCATTGGAACCTATTTATTAAGGGTCATATTGGTCGACCTCATATTGAAAATTCTGAATTAACAATATCATATTGCAAATATTTTTTCCCGTATTTATTGGCATCTTTTTAAATGGAATCAAAATTTCTAATGAAATTGGTTTGTAACCTAGATAACTCCGATAATCATATCCAATTTTTATTTATATGGAATACCTTGACTTTTTAAAAGTCTAAATGAATATTTTAAAAGTTATACCCATCAATGTAATATATCATTGAAGAAGATACTAATAAATCTGAACGAAAAGTGGTTCAAGACGCCTGTCCTTGGGTAGCGGATTCGATTCAAATCTGTTATCTGTTTATTTTTCTGTATGTTGTTCTGTTTCGTGTAAGTTGTTGTTGTATAACCATGAAAATAAGTTAAAAACAAAATCTATGCTGTTTATTATGCTCAACCTTCAACGTTTTGACAATAACTGAATTAAATGTAAAGCATTTCAAACTAAGTAAAGTGGAATATATTTTTCTTTTTTCCATGACAACTCCTGATTTAGCAGCTATCTCTGGTCTTAACATATAGTAGAAAGAGAAAATCAAGCTGGAAAATTCTCTTCTGAATAGTATTGTGCTCTCGCTGGGAGACTGTATTTGCGACATGCTTAAAGCTTTATCCAACACTTTGATTAAAGAAAATACCCTCTCGTTTACTCTGGAGAGTAAACTTTCCGTAGAGTTATTTTCATAACAACATTTAAATCGTTATTTTCTGGTCGATAATTAAATTTATACAAAGAAATTGTGATTACTTGCAGCCGTCATTTTTTGAAGCTCAAAGGTTTAATTTAAGAATAATTGTATATAATTTCTTCTGTCATGCACAAGGGCACATTTATTTTATATTTATTATCATTATACACTATCCCTCAGTGGCAGCACGTCAAGCTCGTTGACTTTAGTCCCACATTGTATACTATCCCTCAGTGACAGAACGTCCTCCTTGCTCCTGGCTTTAGTCCTACATTGTACTTATTCAAAACTCTGCGTTGGCAAATAAATTTTAAAAATGCATTTATTAAACATAATAAAATATTTTTTTAAACTTCATTCCATTTTTCATTTATTTCCAACCGAACCGGTTTCAGACAATCACGACCATCGACTCGTAAATAAAATATAAAAGTGACTTTAAAATATAATTCATTAACTTTAAAAAAATATTTTACAATTAATTAATACGATGAAGCTCCACCAAGAACAGTTGAAAAATAATCATTCCGAAGCGATTTACATCACAGTAAATAATGTAAATTAAGTGTTACTAAAAACCTAAAAATCAGTGGGTATTGGTAGTTAGGGTCGGAGGGAGAGGTTGGGCGTTAACTAGGCTGAGTGACCATTTACGATATGTGGAATAAATTACGTTTTGTATGTTTTGGAAGTCAATTCAATTCCCTGTATATGTTAATTCCCTATGTAAGAATCATGACTCCCTTATCAGGCACAAGAACTCCTCTTTTCTGAAAAGTTATACATAACCAATGATGATCCAAAATGTAATATTGTTAAATATTTATGCATTTATATTCCTTATATTACTACAAAAAAAAATAAAATAAATTTTACTTTTGTGAAAATCATATGTTTTATGAATGAATTAATAACTTAGTTATTTAGTAAATAAAAATCAGTTTTTTCTTAGTAAAAAAACATTTAGATGTTCTTAACTGCCATTTGGATAACATGAACTGTTTTTTTTATATTAGCATAAGTATATATATTGTTTACACCCCTTCCCGGACGGGCAGAATCTATCTGTGTGGTCCGCTAATTAGAGAACACAATTCAGAATTTAAATTGTGCTGCCGCCTGTAATAATGTTCATTAAGAATATCTGAATAGCTAGGAACTTTCTGACCCTCCTCTTACCCATTTCCCCCCCCCCCCCCCCCAACCCCCACTTATCCTCATATTAATATGAATTAGGAGATCCTACGGTCCTATTAGCAGCGACTATGTGTTATTTCATAAAAAAATGATTTTGAAATCAGATTTTTTGTCAAAAATAAATCGGCACATACACATTATTATCAAATCTAAGGTAATTTTTTAGAAGCTATTTATTTGTTTTGAGTGATAAAGACAGCGGAAACTTCCAGGGCAGGTATATATTTCATTTCCTCCGGACGTAAGGCGATACACAATTGTTCTCCGGCAGGCGAGGCTATAGTGAGCTACAGTGTCGATAAATTATTGATTCGATGATTTCAATTCAACTTGAACAATGTATTTTGCATTGTTGCCAATCTTAAATGCTGTTTAATGGAAATTTCATATCCAATCTTACCGATACAGTGGAAGAAAAAATATTAGCTGTTGGTTTATAATTTCGTTTCATTGCGAAAAATGAATATCTTGAAGATTCTTTTCTTATTTTTCCTATTGGGGAGGGAAAAAAATTCTTTTGTGAAATTGCTTATTTTGAACAGTTTGTTAACTCCCGTATGGAGTTAAAAATTAAGTTTCAATATTATGTCAGCCTAGAAAGCAGTAAGCATTTTATTAATAATTTAGTACCTACAAGCACTAATTAATTCGGTTTCACGCTTTTTGTTGCTCTGTTGTTTTTGTAGGTAGGAATATTTATATGTTTCATTACGAATCACATCTCGAGCATCAAATTGAGAAAACTCCACGTGGAAGATATTTTCAAAATTTCATGACGCCAGAGCTCACTGTTCGAAAATTTTGAGTACTCGAGACAAACAGCTGCGCTTTGTTTTATAAGTAAAAGGATAAAAAAATAACAATTATTATTTTTTTTATTTTTTTTTTTCACTGTCTGTTTGGATAGTCTTTTAGGGAAAGGAAGGAGTGGAAGTTCTGGAAAGGAAAATATATGAATCTCTGGACCAAAGTGTCCATGATTGACAAACGTATTAATCCATCCCTCCAACTACGGTGCAAGGCGATGGATTAAACCCCTGCTCAGACACCAAACGTAGCAAACCACTTGGAGTGACCTATGGCAGGGGTGTTGCTTATCCATTAAATGGTTCCCGGAGCAGCGGCATACAATTGATTTTTTTTGTGCGGTTCATTAATTTGGTTCAAAATTTTATTTGCAATTATGTCCTTATTGTTTTTAACCGTTGGATAAGGATGAAGGCATCCCATTGTTATTTATCCTTTGACCTGATGTTTACTTTGTGGTCACGTTCTCTTTGGTAAAAAATACAGTTTTAGCTGGAACCCATTTAATTAAGGCGACCATGCTCCAAAATGCTAATGTTTAAACAGCAGTATTTAAGTACTAATTAGCCGGTACCTACCCAATTAAACAGTACTTGGATGTGGTGTTTAGATGATAATCTGTACATTTCAAGTAGGCAGAGTCCCACCCCCTTTAACCGTATAATATGTGATTATACTCATGTTTCTCTCTCGCTAATCGCATGCAAGCCGCGGGGTTCATCTTTATGAGATTGGTATAGGGGGTGTGTTTGGAGTAGCTGGGGAGTAGGTTCCACTGGGATTCTCGGTACGCTTGTGGAGGCTGTGTTACCGCGGATGATTAAAAAAACAACCCAGTAAGCTTGCAGCACTATAACGCTGGGCTGTCAAAATAAATCGCTGTGCTTAAATTAAGAGTACTTACTTTGGTATGAGATTACTAAGATTCTAATTCTAATCAGATTACTAACATTCTTATAATTCTTCATTGTAATCAGAAAAACTTCTCACTTTAATAATTTTTAAAAAATATTTCAGTGATTCGGAAAATATTACATTATAAAGAATCCTTCATTATTCGATAAATTAGTCGTCGACTGAACAAAATGATTTGAATGCTCATTATTAAAAATACTCATTTCGGTTGTTGTCTCACTCGTCCTGCGTAACTATGGTTCAATGAACTCTAGAATTCGCATTTGATTTGATTTTAAGTGGAACTTACATAAATATATATTTTTTTGATAATTCAGACAAGCGATAAAGTTCCTAGGTACCTCGCTATAAATTTAATATTTTCAACAGAAAATAATTTTTATTGCTATTTTCAAGGCATTGATTTCTCCATCCCTTGATTTCTCACAGGTCTGCGCTAGTCAAAAATTCTAATTTAGGTTGTGCGTTTGCTCTGCGTAACTCTGGTTCAACGAACTCTTGCTTTTTTTTTTCAAAATCGGAAGTGATTCTGTGAAAAGTTCAGACAAGCAATAAAGTAGGTAGGTAGGTACCTATGATGTTATACTTAGCAAAAAAATATTTAATATGTCTTTTAAATTTAGAATTACAATATCCCGAGAGTTTGCGCTATGTACGTAATATGCGTTGAGGCAATATAAGGCAACGTGAGGTCAGTGGTCTCAATAAAATACTCAGTTTTAAACTCCATTGTCCGAGCATCCTTTGGAACGAGTAGTTCTATCAATTGGCAATATGTATGATACCTGTGACTACATAAAAAATACTTAAATAATATTTCCTCGGAAACACTTTTCAACGAACCCAACAATTTAGGCAACTCATTTAGGTTCATGTGCAGTACATATTTAAGACAAATGTAACGTAATTCAGTTCTTTGAATTGTGTTGTTTTTTGTACTGATAATACCGTTATAACATAATTTATTACAGAAGCTACTCTGAAAATACATTCCACTATTATACGAAGGTGTTTTCTATATTTTTTATTTATAGTTTGAAGTGAAAGATTTAAAAAATGTGTATATTATCAAGGTGTGGAAGCGAACACATCAGCTATCTCACATTAGGCGACTCGTTCACCAATGGTGAACATGATGATGGAGACCAATGTCTAGCCAAGCTAGCCCAAACCTAAATCATTCTTTCCCTGACTGCCGAGGTTACCATACTCCACGTGGTGCTTACGTATTTGCTCACCACCTTCTCGCTTAAATATCAATTTTAAATTTTGTATGTTAATTGATTATAAATATACCTGTAAGTAACTTTGATGGAGTTCTAATGTTTTTACAGTGTGCGATGCCTTGACTCGTCGAATAAACTCAAAAAAAAAATGTGTGTATAGGTATGTTGCAAAAGTATTTTATTTTGTATTTAAAAAACAAACATTAACGCAGCAAACTTATATTACAAAAACACGAACTTTTGAATCAATTAATTTTTTATTATCTAAATTAATAAAAACGTTTATAACCAAAAATGTCAGAAATGAGATAATATCACCCTTCCAACACAAATGCATTAAATCTAAACTGAATTAGAAATCCTATCCAGGAAGAACGTACCTAGGATGACAGTTAACGTGATGGCCTACTATTCAATAACACAGTTTCATAAAGTTCCATTCTCTACGCTAAGCTGCACAGAATGGGGCCGTATTGTATGCATGAATGTACGGCATTATTTCCATTTAATAGACTTAGGCTTTCCATTCGATCTTTGTGTCGACCTCAATGGTATGAATTCCATCCACTCCGTGGTGGCGTGTTCGACTGAATACACCGCCATTCAATTATTAATAGTACAGTTTCTTTCGATTCCAATCAAAATTTAATCAACCCGCAGGATTCTGAATACTTCCAGCGTACGAATGAATAATTCAAAGTTACCATTCCTAGTGTTTTAGGTGGATTGCGAACCGACTGACAATATAATTAGTTTATCTAGTAGATAGAAGACACATCAGGCAAAGTTTGTTCACCTGAGATGAGGGAGGCAAAAACGACAGTCGTTGAAATTGTTTGGAAGCTTTTAAATAATATTTTCATTGAATTCAACTCTGCGCAAACAAATGGCGTTTCAACAATGGGATCGGAGATACCATTTGCGTTTAAATTATTCCAAATCTCAGATCTGGAATCTAAACATGACTTAATGTGGGTAGACTGGGTAGGTACCTACTTGAAAAGTTTAATGCTAACTTACCTCGTAAATTTAAAATATATTGTTAACATTTCAGCACATGCAAACTCGCGGTAGGCATTATAACCGTCGGTTTGGGTTTAACGCGAAAGAAATGAATTGAAATATATTTATTTTTATTTTCAAACCATACTTTGCAATAGTTTCTCTTTATACAAATCTTATCAAAAAATTAAAATATACGGTATATTTTTACATTTATGTAGATTTCATAGAAAATCCAAACAAAAAGCGTTGCAAATTTCATTCATTCAAAATTTAATTTCATTTCACCATATAGACACAAAAATACATGTAGGCAAAAATTTAATCACAGAAACAAAAAAAAGGTTTGCGTGAGTCATTGTGAAATGCACAAAATTTCATCAAAAGGCGAACCAATCACCCGGAAATTTATGAAAGCGTCACACAACCATTTCAATATATTCATGTGTTCATCATTATTCCTGGAATAATGATAAGTACTTGTAGTTATAGGGTACAGGTATAAAACCGTGGCCGAAGTTAATTCCAGAATTCCACGCAAACGCAATGTCCTGTGAATTATTTGTGTCTCTATTTACGCCACAAAAACGTTAATAAACGCCAACGGTTCCGGCGGGCGAAATGCACGTCCAGAATTTGAAACAATGCGGGCGCGAAGTCGACGTGGAATCTGTCGACATGTGTTACTCCTTGTTTTGCTAAGCTACAATTAAACGCGACAGCCATTGTTGAAAAAAAATACAAATAAAAATTCGGTAACATTAATAACTCCTGACATAATTGAGCGCTGTTCTGCGAAATGATTTCAGACAGCAAAATGAAGATAAAACATACTAAATTGAGCATTCATTCATTTTGTCGTTATTTTCTGAGAAGGCCCTTATATTTTATCATCATGTTTTACGTAGGCAATTTTAATGCCCCATTTTTAGAGTACCTTGCCCTTTCAATATATACCATGTTCTATGCTCATTCACTATATAACCATATTCGGAGTAGTCCCTTTCTATATATCTTTATTTTCAGAGTTAACACACTCATTTATTAATTCATTTTATTCTAATATTTACCAGTCATTAAAACAAAATTATTTTTGCCTAGCCTCTTTCAATTTACAATTTCATTTTGATGGGAACCTTTCACAACCTCATTGTATCTATTTTCTGAATAGCCATTTTCACTATATCATTGTATTCCGAGCAGGCACTTTTATTGCATCATGGTATTCTGAGTAGGCCCCTAAATTTAAAAATATCACCGCATTCATGGCAGGCTTGTTCAATTTAACTTATCTACAGAATATAGCCGACCAAAATTTGGAATATCAATTTTTTAAATTAACTATAGAAAAACTATGTTTTTGTTAAATTTACAGAGTAGAAGTGCAATTTCCAACCCAATCTGCCCTTAAACGCAGCCTAGTTAGGTACTACCTTTCTGTATCGTCAAAAATTTATTCCGCATTTTTTTCATGTTTATCTCTAATGGATTCTTTCAGCTGAACGACACTCAATGAATAAAATTTCCTGCATTTCTCTAGTTTTAATTTCAATTCGTATGCAGAATCCATGATAAGAAAATAAAAAGATAAGTTAACAGCTTGACAGTAACATTAATATATACGGTGAAACTTTTCTTAATAGTTTAACGTAAGTGAGAAGTAATCTTTTCAAGTCCTTCAAAACAGCTTTAGAAAGAAAATGATATCATCAGGGGATTCACTAATAGCCATTTAACCTGGTGGGCTACATGAAGGAAGCTAAAGAGTGCTCGGAGGAACGAGAAATGAATGCGAGACATAGAAAACAATGAACGGAAATAAAACAGAAGAATGAGGGAAGAATACGAAAGACCCCGAGAAACCTAATAAATTGGGTAGGAGTCCCTCCACGCCTACTCGTTGGGAAATTAACCCCGATCGCTTCATTAGTTGCCTTTCCACTAAATTGGGATAATCGTTACATTTAATTATTTTACACCACTTTGTTCCTAACTTAAAGCAATGGTTTTTTAATACCGTGCTGGCTTGCCTAATTATCACGTTGGAGACAATCGTAAATCTTTATCTTTCTGTTTAAGTTAAGGTACATATTAAATAATATTTTTTCGTACTATTTTAAACATTTTTACGCAAAAGTCATTGTTGTGAGCTGTGAGACAGAAATATAAATGATTGAATTAGGGACAAGTCAAAGGTTGCCGACATTGTCAACGCAATCTCCAACCTCTAACCGGGACTATGCTGAGCACGTGGCAAGACAGATGACCGTTGGAATTACTTATCATCGGATGGCGCCCTTGCATGGACAAGAGAAGAAGGGTTGCCCTTAGATTAGTTGGAAGAACTACCGGCTTCAAATGGGGGAGAGCTGCCAAAAATAGGTTAAACAAAAGATAGGTTAAATGAGACAATATCACTGTGTTAAAATCAATATCGTTATTTGTATGAACACGTGTTCCGCCGTCCTCACAAAGCATTCACTCTTGATTGAAACTTTGTAAGAAACCCTATCAATTCATTTTTAAAGGCCTGCAGTCCTTTCTTTAACAGGCAAAAGAATGGTTTGACTAGATTATTAATAAATTTAATATCAGTAAGTTTTTTCCGTGTATTTCTAAAACTAAACGCTATAAGGATTATAAAGAAGAATAAGATGAAGTTAATGAAGTCGTGATATCTGAATGCAATGTTCCATAGACTAGAAAAAAATCTATGAGGAATCAGAAAAACTGGATAAATATGTGAAAAAGGCTGGACATCAGGCACGGTCCTTCCATACATTTTTTGGTTTCACAGCATGCACATTCTCAATGCTCGAATATCTTTGTAAACGCACAGCGCGTATATCTGGCAACAGCATCTCGGACTCACTGCGTAAATGCACAGCGCGTATATATCAGGCAACAGCGTCTCGGACTCACAGTGTAAACGCAAAGCGCGTATATGTGGCAGCAGCGTATCGGACTCACTGCTTAAATGCAACAGCGCGCAGCTTCTCGTACTCGCTACGTAAACACACAACGCGTATATCAACGCGTTCTCAATATTATTGAGAACAGCGTCTCGGACTGCGTTTGACACACACAAGGACACGACGTACAGGGAGCGAATCGTATGCTCGAATATCTATGAACACATGCTATGAACAATTATCCAACTTCACATCTCATATTAACTTTAGATGGAAATATTATTCACAGTCATTTCGGTTCTACATAAATTTATGCAGAAGATTGCCACTTACGAGCGCGACGCTTTCCACGCGGCATGTTATAATTAACAAATGGTTTTCCCGTACCGTTAAATATATTTCTAAACAAATCACAAGCGAATTTACGCACTGGTTTTGCCCAATGTTGTCAATTTCGCGTGCGAGTTGACACCTTCTAATATTACTACCGTTAGTAACTGAATAGCGTAGCGCGGTAATCACGGAAACGGGGTTAATTTGTTAATGTATTACACGGCTGAAAATTTTAATCCTCCCTCTGCCGGCGTAGCGTACACAATAAACTGTATCATTTCTTTTAATAACTGGGTAGCGGCTTACGGCTAGCTATGGTTGGCTATGGCAGGATGGCGCTCTGGATAAAACAGCTCAGTTCCCCTACTTTCCGTTTCATTGGCGTTTAAAGAAAAAATATTTTAAAGATTGAACGGCTATGAATGATCCATATTTTCTGTTGCTATGCATTGTATGGTGTAAGTAGTATTTTAAAAATTTGGACTTCGTCTATTTCTTTTGATCTTAAGGCTCTTTATTTGCTACAGAATAATGGACAAGTGACCAAAGTTATACAGATATTCCTTCTAGAGTCTGTAGAGTGGAATTATGATAAAATTTCTGTGCCTTACACTACTTTTTTGAATGGGACAAAATGAAATGCCGTTAAGGGTTTTATCTTTAATACTATGTATCTATAAAACATCACAACAAAATAACAGTTTCACCTAAAAACATTATTTCTTTAACTTATTTGTAACCCAGTTAAAAACAGGATTCCAAGCCCTTAACGTATGTATTGATAGGTTTCCTGATAAACTTTTAGTAAAATATCAATGTATTGTCACAATGTAGGAACACGTGTTTATAAAAATTACATGTATATTATCAAGACAAACAAAGGTGCATGAACACATGTTCCGATATATGAGGAATTTACTAAAAGTTTATCAGGAAATGGCCTGCAATTACGTTTTTAACCAAATAACCAATCATTTCGTCAAACTTCTGGGAGTTTATCTGGATTCAGACCTTTCTTTAAAAAGGCAGGTAAATAAGACCGTTAGCACGGGGTTCTTCTACCTCAGACAACTTAAGTCAGTTCGTAGGAACCTTTCAACAGAGGCAACTAAATTACTTGTGAACTCATATATAGTATCACGTCTTGACTATTGCAACGGCATTTATGCAAATCTTCCTAAATGCGAAACTGATAAACTACAATCAGTTTTCAACGCCGCAGCAAGGCTTATCACCGGGGTACCCAAGTTTTCGCACATTTCGGAGCACCTCCGAAATTTTCACTGGCTGAAGTGTCCTGAAAGGATCCAGTACAAGCTATGCTGGATGGTGTTTAAAGCTATCAACGAAATGGCGCCACCATATATTACTGAGCTATGCATTCCGGAAAATACTGGTCTAAGGCAGTCAAGTCTTAGATCAGCGACATCATCTGCAATTGGAAGTTTGAAAGAGCCTAAGCGAAATCCGAACACTAAGTTTGGTGATCGTGCATTCGGAGTATCCGGCCCTAAGGCTTGGAATAAACTTCCTATGGAATTGAGATGTATAACCAGCCCAACAGAATTTAGATCCAAACTAAAAACTCACTTTTTCAGACACTCATTTCCATAAATCCGTCATTCTATCCAAATATTTCATTTTTTTTCATTTTTTTATACTGTAATTGTTACATTATCTAGCGATTCCGTTCATTCAATTTTTCTATTGACTTTCCTACCAATGGACAATGGACAATATCAGCGGGAACATAACAAGTGAATCGGTTTAATTGCTGGCAGATGAATCATCTAAATGCGTTTAAGATTGACGATTGATTTTATTAATTAATTTCATTCATTTAACATATATATCCAGCTAACAATAAAAACACCCTAATATAATGGAACTTCCTTCTTCTTCTGGCGTTAGTAAGATTAGATTGTTAATATTAATTTCAGTTATAAGTTGCTAAATATGTAAATACTCGTATATATGTCATTAAGATAGTAGTTATAGGCCTTAGTCGTAAGTCACTAGATATAAGTCTTAGAGATAAGTCAGTAGTTCTAGTATTAACTATTTAAGAAATATATTTGTACAGCGCCCTTGAGGTGATTTCTCACGAAAACGGCGATATATAAATTAGCCAAATATTATTATTATTATTATTATTTGAAAAGATTCTTAATAAATGAGCAACATTCATTTTTCTCCGTTTATTCAAATCATTGTTTGTTAAAAAATAGTATTGAATATCAGGAAATATTGGTAGTATACAATCAGAAGATTTATCATTTCAAATTGTTCATAAAAATCAACATAATTTCGGTTAGGCCAATGATTTATTTACGTAACGGTACACTACTTTTTTCCTTTATCCATTACTATTTTCTTACGTTAGTTATACCAAAATGTTATAATATAGATTAGTTTGAGTAAGAAGTAGTTTTTTGTGAACACCTCATCAGGGGAACTTATGCTAAGGTGTTCGTATGTTTTAGGTAAAGTGTTATCATGCCGTAATTAGAAAAATACCTAGCACCGTCTTTGAGATTCTCAAGGCGAATACTGTGGATTCACCCATGGCGGCAGTATTATATACATATTAGGTTAGTAGCAGTCAAAGTACATCATAATATTATAGAGGTACAATGTTGTAACAATTTTGTGAAAAGAATTTTCTTAATGATGCAGTTAAGATGAAAAGAAATAAAACAATACAACATAACCGCTTAAGACGAGTCAATACCCTAAAATAAAGCCAGAATCCGCCGTGCACAATAATATTCGACGCGTGGCCCTGGTGTATTGGACAGACCTACGGTTGCCATATTTTCCCTATCAAATCTCTAAAATAAAGTTGGAATCAACGACATGTGATGAAGTCGTGTAAAAACAATATTCGGCACGCGGCCGGCGTAATAGACAAATCTACGGTCGAGTTTGCCCTGACAAGCCTAGAAAATCGATCTTTCCGTGGGGTTTATTTGAAATATTTCTAATTAACGTATTACTAAAGTGTCAAATATTTATAGAGGGATTCCTCGGGAAGTTACTAATTCATCGTCTAGAAAAATAAAATTTGGTGTTTGTTGCTAGTTTTGTGCTTGAAAAACGTTTTATATAAAACACTTTAATAGGAATGTCATATTTTTTTTCTTAAATTTGAATAACTTACATCCGTAGGGATCCATTTGAAAACATTTGAGATTTTAGTAACACAGTTAACAGAAATAATTTAAATTTGAGTCTTATGTCACCTTAACTTCATAAGACTAAATTAAGAAGATATAATCACTCACCATTTAAGATAGGATATGAGTCTTAACATTTTTTCTCAATGACCTATAATAATTTTATGCCATAGAAATGATTACCTACATCTGTGATACCCAAGATCTATGTTAACTATTAAACTTCAAGATCTGTTAATTCTATTTAAGGCATTGCACTACGTAGTAATGCAAAATCATGTGTTTTTGGTTTAAAAATTTGGTCGCCTAGAAATATTTCAGATGGTTTAATTAAATACTGCAAGTAGAATACATTCTGGCCTTTCACATGTTTTTTTTTTTTTTAGAAAAATCTTTTTGTAAGCCCAGAAAAAAATAATGTATAAAGCCTATGAAAACTGCTTTAAAGTTCAAAATCTCCTACTTACAAACCCATTTTCGGTTATAATTTTATTGCATAATGTGTCAAATAAAATTATTTATAAAATGATCGAAAAAAATTTAAATATTTGTGCCTGAACATCTACAAAATAAAATAAAAGGCACTTTTTGGCCATGTTTTTTTTGCATAAATCAAAACAGGTGGATGGTGTTAAGCGGGAAATTGAACCTTATCGCCATCTACGTAAGGTGTGTTATTGTTAGCGGCTCGATTCAAAATATTACACGACGTTGTGCATCGCCTTAAAATAAATCAACAACCCCGCAAATTTCCAAATGGCGATGACACGTTCACCAGTGATTATTCAATTTAATTTCACCATAAACACACCTCGCTCGAGGTTCTAAGCATTCTCAAGATCTCATATCTTTCCCATGTGAATCATACTAACAACATTAAAATTTTACTTAAGAAATAAATTTTATTAAGAAAATAATCCCTCGGAACAACCTGCAGGGAGACATTTCAATATTGAAACGTGCATTATAAATGTACACGAAGTATTTTTTTCATAACTTTGTTTTCTAGTGGAGGAATATTACAAAAGCTTCAGTAGAAAACATAATATTGCATTCTCACATCGCGGCCCCACTTCCCGGTTGTTACATTCAACGTATAATGGGTTTTTGTTTTGTTTTTACGACATTTTAAATATGAATGTTATCTAACTATTAGGTTCAAATGAATATTTTATGCTGGTAACATACTAGATATATATTAAAGAGTTGTTAAGAATACAAGACTGATGTAAGCTTATTGGTTAATAAATAAAAATAAGCTTAGATAAAGATAAAGCTTAGCCCGGACAGTTGATCCCTTTGCCAGTTGATTCTTCGGACACTTGATCTCTCAAAGTATTATTGCAGTCGAGTAAGGCAAAATACGCTTTATTTACCTACCTACATAATTGTCATGTTATAATACATAAAATTTGCATTTTGACATAATTACTCTTTTAGGGACAAAGTTTTATTCTTATGAAAATATTTCTATACCGGATTTCCAGTCATAGCAACTGCAGATATACTTATATCGAATTTAACCGTACATCCTCTCTGCATACTTATTTTACCACGGAGGACGTGTAGCAGAAATGATTCTTTGTCATTAAAAAATGGCGAAATGAATTCATAATAAAGGAAACTGTAAAGAACATTTGATTATTAAAAATTCAATTTGTCAAAGTTATATTTCTACTTTTCATTCTCAACTGACAATTTATGACGATAAAAAAAATGGTAGAAGAAGTTGGGGACGCCCGAGGAAGACATGGCATGATCAAGTGAAACAAATCCGTGAGTCGGACAATGTCAAAAGTGAGAATATCAGAAGAGTATAAGACGATATATGACAGTGAATGAAGCAAAGAGTATGTGCCGAGACAGAATTTTGTGGCTGTCTATCCCCTCTGCCTATCGCTGCTCGCTTTACTAAAACACGCAAGGTGTAGCACAATTTTATATCAGACGATTTCTGTGGCGGAGCAGTTTTTTGAGCTGGGCTCTGAAATCGTGGATTAAAACCAGAAACAATTTTTATTTCTATGATAATTTATTTTCATTATGATTTATGGGTTGGAAATAAGCCGACGTGGTTCAGTGGTCCAGAGCGTCTGATCGGACATCAGAAAGCGCGGGTTCAATTCCCATCGGCGGCATTTATTTTCTATCCGGCGGGAGATATTTTCGATTTGTATTGATATTACAGGCGACTAATTATTGCTTATAATAATTTGAAAATAATTAACTTTGTCTAAGCCACTATTTAATATAAATTGTCTACATGTTTTAGAACCAAAGATTCTTTCATCAGAATACAAAGTGTATTGTATTGGTTCTGAAAAACGTATATAATTTTCATTAAAATATTGGTTTAAACCAAAGATATTAGAAGAACGAGATATGCTATGTTGGCCGCCGGACCGTAGGCGGAGTACTACCTAATTAGGGTACTTTGAACGGTATCGGGACGTGTACGCACAGAAATCTGTTCTATGTATTAGTGCGGATACCTTAGCGTAAGCGAATGTGTGCAGTAGTATTGGTGAACAAAACCGGCGACACTCGGCAAAACAATTCCACACAGTATGAACTGCTCATAGCACATCTCGTTCTTCTAATATCTTTGGTTTAAACAGTCTTTGTCATTTTAATTTCATTAAAATGATGCCACAAAGGGAATTTAATCATTTTTAATTATTTGTTTTCATGTTATTTTAAATCTTATTAAACAGGTTTATAGCTCTACAAATTTAAAGGTCATAAAACTGAAACGTTAACCTCTTTCATAAGTAAGACCATAAATTCACAACAAAAACCTCAGGTATCATTTTAAATACGGGAACCGTGATAAAAGTTTTAAATTTATTTAACAGGAACTTTTGAAATTTGAATTGAATTCACATGCTTTGTAAAAATCAATTTAAAGAATTCAACGAGAATTTCTAACAATTTTCGGTAACATTCGGTAGGGACATGAGATGTGTTTCTGACAGTTTTCAAATTTCAGCATTCGTGTTAGATACCAATATTACACCGGTTTATCGTTAGCTTTATAAGATATAAAATCTTTGTAAATACTGTTGAAAACAACCTTATAATTAATATGGTTGGGATTTGCTCTGCTGTACACGAATGTGTAATTATAATGATGATACGGAGAATTATCTTCCTTTCCTCTTTATTTCTTAACTCTAACCTCCTACCAAACACCCTCAAGGTTTCTTTTATCCTTTTTTCCTTATAATATTCTCAACTTTCTTCGATAAGTCCGTAGGTCAAAGCGACTCCTTTATAATACTTTATATATTGTATAATATATTATTTTTTTATGAAAACACAAAAAATACAAAAGATTTTACAAACATTGTCATTATCAAACAATATTTAGAGTTTGTGTCGACTATTCGATTCATAAAATGCATTTCTTACAAATTGTATCTTGAATTATTACTTTATTATAATTCCCTTTTTAGGGGCTTGTACAAATGAATAGTAAAAATTATATTTTAAAGCAGTAAATATTTATTATACATAACTAAACATGACTGTTTAAGTAAGAATCTTTTGTATTTGTTCAGTGATAAATTAAAATTTCAATTGAGTCAGTATAATTATTTCCCTCCATAAGTATTCTGGTCAATGAGGAATTCATATGGTACTTAGTACCAGAATTTTTTGCACTGAAATAAATGCCAACTTCTTGTATTACTATGAACATGAATATTATGAATTGCGAAACTTTATATCATGACCATTAGTTACAACACATATTTCTAAATAATTGCTCCCATTAAATTAAATTAAATAAAATAAAAAATAATCAGTTTTTTTTTTTAAATACGTGCTTTGAAGTTGTTTTGACAATTAATGAATATTTGATATCACCGTGATTCTTGTTGTTATTCATTTCATTAGATGAAAATAGTGACGTTGACTTCGATTTTCCAGAAAGAAATAATGGTAAAGATTAAAATTTGCGCCATTTAGATCGTGAAAGACACTATTCGAATGTATATGATGCACCATGTTTTCATAAAATTTCTTGAAAACATAAAAATAACCGAATTGAATCGGGAGTCTAAATTTAAATGGAAATGATAAAAGTCGATATGCAACTCACTACCTTTCAAAATTTGCGGGGTAAGAGGGGACTGCGGACAGGTGTTCCAAACTAGCTTAAAAACTTGTTTGAAACTTTCGATACTATTGGTGTGCACAAATAAATCCAAACGTGTCCTCTTTAAAATGGTTTGATTGTACTCGAGAAAATAAATATATATTTTTTGAAAAACCTGGCAAGACGTCGATAACTTAAATTCAAATATTTCTTATTTCGCAATCAACAACCGGAATAAAATCCACTAATTAATATGTCAATTTTTAGAAAATCTTAAATTCACATTTCCATTAATGATTACACCGGGCATCAAACCGAAATAACGTTTTTTTTCGTAATGTTGTATCCCCAGTTACAAAGTTGTCAAAATAAAGTAAAGCTCATCGCACAACCCCGTCGACCGTTATAACCGGTTTTCCACTATGACTCGGCTGATATTAAAAGCGAGTCGCACTCTAACTCGTAATATCCGGGGCGGGTCCTCTAAAAGTTTCGTACTCAGCCCACCCTCCACAGTGAACACCCGGTACAACGAAGAGTGCACTAATTAACCGGGTGGGGGTAGTTAACCCCCTGCAGTATTGAATATTGATATTATTAGTTGCATTCATTCGTGGTAAAGTTTTTTCGTTAGCCAAGCAGAGACTTCGACCGGTTACGCTAATTGAACTTTCACTTAAGTTTTAATAAAAGGGTTTCCCCATAGATATTATTTTTTTGAATGCAAAACCGCTCCAAAGTTTTAATGAAAATCAGGACGTAATTTATTATAAATATAATGGTTGATAGGCACGTATTTGACTGTCGCGTAATATTAGAATTGTTGATAGGTTCCTATCTGATTGCTAATATTATAAAAGCTATGGCGGAGAACATAATATTCACGATTTTTTTAACAGGGGAAAAACTTTGTTGAAAATTGCTCAGTTCTTTTTAGGTACACTCAACTTTTGCACGCGAGGGAAAAAGTAGAGTTTGATTGTTTTTTAAATACGCTATATTACTGTGATAATCTTGATACTAGTATACGTATATAGTTGTCGAGATCGAGGGGATAGTAAATATGGTGACAACCTCAAGGTCAAAGTCCAGATTATTCCATCAAAGCCCATTGTCACATTCAATCATATCAAAAGTCCAACCGGCTTACTAATTAGATTATTACACACTAGTTCAACGTTGGTGTGGTAAAGTCGACCTTGAGCCTGGTTTAAGACTTTTTTTAACTCTAATCAAGTTTTTGACGGTTTTGAACTTACACGCCACGTAATATTTACTCCTCGTTTATAAGTAAGGAAACAAGTGTTTTGTTGAAGCCGGAATTGTATTAAATAAGAGAGTTTATGACATAACCCCAGAGACAACATTTATGTCTGTGGCAGACTGTGGTGTACTCGCGCTGTATTCTCGTGCCGTAGCATATTTCAGCATATCGCTCGTCATACATTCGTATTGTTAGTTTATTGCGAGCCATATGCTGAAATAGGCCAAGCCATGATGCGTATAGCGTAATGTGTCGCCGGCCTTACTAAAATAATAAAGTTAATTGAATAAAAAATACATTTCACCAAAAATGTAAGGGTAATAAAGCAAATCGATTATTGAACATCTTCAATGAAATTGTAAAGTTCAGCATCATTTCACAACTTTTAATCTAGAAACCGCATTAAAACGAGAAAATATTGATATTTTTCTATCTACATCATAAATGAAACCCATTATAATGTAAAGTTGCTCCTCTCCACTATTGAAGCCAAAATCCATTGCATTTAGATATAACTTTTGCCAAACTGTATTATTTCCACTACTCATTAAATAAAGTTTAATGCCGATTTTATGCTAGGCGTTAAGAACTATCTCTGAATTCAGAAAACTTCCCCTAAACTGAATTCAGAAATAAGTTCGCTGTTAAGTGTCTAATGACCATTTCAGTGAAAGAAATAGTTTAATAATTATTAATTTACACATGTTCCAATATTATTAATACTGGGTTTGGTTAGGTAGGGTAAGATTAGGTTAGCTTAGATTAGTAACTAAAGTGTGCGGGTATATTAATTTAATAATGATATTATTATTATTAAAATGAATATACCAGCACACTTTAGTTACTTACCTTACCTAACCAACCCAATAATAATTATTAATTTACACATGTTCTAATATTATTAATACTAGGTTTGGTTAGGTAAAGTAAGATTAGGTTAGCTTAGATTAGTAACTAAAGTGTGCGGGTATATTAATTTAATAATAATATTATGAAGTGAACAGGCAGCGGTAGTGTTGTAAATGTGAAAAAAATACGTACTGTCGAATGAATTTTTTTACTTTTTTTCGTGCTTCTGACATATTGTTTTTAACATTTTTACTAACGATATAAAATTGTAATGAATTGAACGAGGTTTTCACGAAAATTCACTTATATTTGTTGATAATACAATCTGCTGTACAAACGTAGTTACATTATTACTTTTAATCATATGCACATAGTAACTAAGTATGTACATAGGAATATTCATGCTCGACAGTTTGGCTCGACCGAACATGTTGACTTGGAACCATGCACATCGTTGCGTCCACTCAAGCAGCTCGACACCAAACGCTATATACAACGTGTTAAGGGACGTACTTGACTTAATTTGGACGATTCCTGGCATTATTTTGAGTAAAAAATGTAGTTGGTCGCCGATGACTTTTTAGTGTGTGTGTGTTTTTTTTTAGTTTCTACGAAAACATAGAACATCGGTAGGAATTGGATAGCTAGGGTCGATGTGAGGGATTAAACGGCTACTCGGCTTAGTGTTCTGCGTTGACATGTAAAAGATTTTATAAAAATATAATTTAAAAAAAAAAAATTCACTATTAAAACCCTGTATATACCACCAAGATTCTCAGTCAAACATCGAGCAAGAATAAACAGCACATGACCATTTTATAAGTACGCCTTCTGAGAATTTGATTAGACTATTATTCTTCTGTTACTATTGTTGTGTTACCTTGATATAGATGTATAGGTTAAATTCGATATCATATGGGCTATGTCGAATTGCAATATAAAAATAATTGAAGCACAAAATTATGTGTACAAAAAAATAAAACTTTGTCATCTCCGTTGGGTACAACGACCAAACTGCTAGAATTAATTAACAGTAATCAAATGGCGCAGTAATCCGAGTGATCACATCAGTGTAATATCGAACATCTGAGTTATGAATCGAAATCCAATCTATCACTTGATGCGATAACAATAAAACTCACGGAACACGGATTCGAGCGCTGATTATTTGTACACTGCGGCTCCAAACTGCCGGAACGGGGTACTTGTATTAAATACGTCCAGCATCCATCTGCACGCGTATTTACGTGCGCTGCAGTCACCATTGCAGAAATATCGCACATTTGATTTTGTCGAGCCATATGCTTAACCGCAATGTAATCACGCTCACCTGTTTGTTCGGTCGCTGCGAATAACCGGGGCAGTTAAATCGTTTTAATTGCAACTGCATTTATATTTAATTCCGGAATAAAATGGCTGTCTTTTGCAATCCGCACATTTACTTTCCCCATCAAAAAGGTCATTGAAACAAATTTGTTTTGAGAAGTCGTGTTGTACATAAATTACTAGATAAGATGAAACTAATAAATAATGTATACCATCATATTTGCCTCCATTCCAGAAAAGAAGCTGGTGTCAGAATCGTCTGGTGGAGGCCAAAACTTAGAAGAATTAGTGTTCGATTTGTATTTAGATATCTTCAGTGATCTGGGACTTGATTTTCGACGAAGTTCGAAGACGACTCGAACAAATGAGAATGAGGAATGGCTTTTGACGTTTGGCGTATGTAAATGTTTACCATCGACGAGACTCAAGAATAAGAATGTCAACCAATGTATGTATTTTTGACGTTTGTCGTAAGTAAGTGTGTACCTTCGACGAGACTCAAGAATTAGAATATCGACCAATGTATGTATTTTTGTCGTTTGGCAAATGTAAGTGTGTACCTTCGACGAGACTCAAGAATAAGAATATCGACCTATGCATGTAATTTTGACGCTTGACGTATGTAAGTGTGTACCTTTGACGAGACTCAAGAATAAGAGTGTCGACCTATGTATGTACGACGGCGATTGCGAGCGGCCTGGATTGGAGAATCGATACCCAGGTCTATATTGCCTTCCCGTCCCTTGCTTATTTTAGCATGCCATAGTTCCATTAAGATACCATAGTTCGAATAGCTTCAGGCATTTGAAACTCTTGTTCAGTATTTTTAAGCCCCTAGCTAGCTTACAAACTTTTAAATGAAACAAGTGTGAAATGTTTACACTTTTGTATAAAGTTAAAGAAGTTTAAGAGAAGAATGATTTCAACAATTTCCCCTTCTCCAGTTATTCTTATCATATCTACTAAGTACTAATTAGAAAGGACTCATAATGAAAAAAAAAACTTTTTTTTTTTTCAGATTTGTCCCTCGATACCAACTCTCATCCAGATTGCAGCCATTCCTTTGTCTCCTTTAAATGAAAAGCGATCGGTATATTAAATTTTTCAACTTTCCAAAAGCCCGCCGTAATAAATTTGGTCGCATAACGATTGGATGCTTAACGAAGTGAGGCAGGCTTTTATAAAGCATTTCGCCTATACGATTTTAACTTGAATTACATCGAACAGATTTCATACATACAATGAAAATTAAGTTACAACTTTAATAAGACATTTTCATCACATAATATTCACGGAGGCTGCCAAGTCTATAGAATTAATCACCGAAATGATCCTATTTACTAAGACAAATGCTGAAAACACAACAAAACATCCGTGGGAAATGTGAAGTTTAATAATGCCGACATCTCTTCGTTATTTACATACAATCAACCCTTGTTGCTAACACTAATTCTTCGTCACGGAAATTACAATAAAATCTTCAGTTTCCTTGTGTCAAATAAGTTGTCGGAATATCCGTTTGTTTTGATGACTAAATTAATAATTAATCCGAAAATAATGGCTAGAAAAATCACATTTAATAATTTTGCTATCCTCACTAACTCAAATCGTTATTTAAGTGTTTTTTTACGACTTTAATCACCTCTTTACGAATAATTATATAAACCAAATTAATTAAAGAATCTGTAACTCATCTACCTGAATTTCAAATTAGCCTAACAAATTAGTTAAATTTTATCATACAGTCGAATTAATCTAACGCGTGATATAATGATAATAATTAATGTTTTTGAACAAGCTACCGGGCCGCATTGAGCGAGTTCATCATATGAAACCGCGTGACATTTATACAGTGCGAGCGGAACTTGCCAACGGTATGAAATATTATAAACGTACCCATAAAGTGTATCACAAAGAAGGGTATGAACGTTCAATTCAGGTGGGGAGCGGTTGAGCCGCAATTTGAGCGAAACGATTCTACCAATGTTCATTTCTGAATTCCACCGCAAACAAATTTCGCTCTGCTTTAGTTTGTGCTGAAACAAAACGTCTCTTTAGGAACTTTATTGTTTTCTTGACTGTCGCTTGTGCTTCGAACAAACTTTTATTTGGGTAACCAAAGACCATTCTTCACGATTGGCTTGGTTTCTTTGGATTATATCGATTGTACTACAATGTAAAATTTTAATTAAATAAGGAGAATTTTCATTGTTTTTTAATTCTTTAAACTAAGAAATTCTTTGGATTCTTGAGCAGACACAAAACAAATATATCCTCATTTACATTTTTGTTAATTTTGTAGAAAAATTGAAATAAGAACTGCATCAGTTATTTAACGATGTTATTAGTTTATGAAAGAATTCCGTCTATGCTGTAACATAATTTGTTGCCTTTCCGGCATGCAATGAGGGAACCTCTCATCTTAGGAACTCTTCTCTGTTGTATTTCTTTGTGCATTTTTTCCTTTGTTTTAATTTCAATTCTTGAAAACATGGTTGGTGACTCGGATAAAAATAACGAACCCGGGAAAATAATGGCGCTTTGCATACGGTAGAAATCCTTGCCCACGACTAGGTCGGGAATTTTTATTATGTATTTTATTTGTATGTAGGTTAAACGGAACGTTTTTCTCGATTTTCCCAGGCCGGGTGAAGTAGGTCAGGGGATATGGGAGAGGGGGGTGGCGGAAACCTGGTGGCCGAAGAGGAAAAGGGAAGAGGAGGATGCCTGCGTGAAGGGCCGTAAAACTCCCATCAAATAATCAGGGTTTTCCACAACTCCCGCGGCTTTTGAAGGGTCCCTTTCTGCTAAAAGGTTCAACCTGGCGTTTGTCACTTATTGACATGAAGACGTGTGTTATGAAAGACGACCTTTCATCCCCCCACCCCATACAATAAATTAGGATCACAACCTGTACTTGAGGGTTTTTACACATGCGTCCTTCATCATATATGTTTATGGCGCCCTTGACATTGTACGCAAATGATCCAATTATTATAGGTACATTAAACGGTCTTATATTTTTCTTGTTTACATTAATTTCTGTTTATTTGAAGTGACAATTTACCCGATATATTTATTGTAGCAGTAGTCGATATGCAGCTGGTATAAGTATTTAGCATGTCATCTTATTCGTATTTAAAAGGAATTAAATATCCTGAGATTCTAATTTTTATTGCGCAAACCTGAATAGCCCAGCTACTGATCACAACACAAAATAAAACTAACAGTCCCTATATCATAGAATAAATAAATATACAATTCATGTCAAATCGAATATTTGGCCGATCGGGCCTCAAATTTCCAATATAAAACTGAGTTTCGCCATGATTGCAAAATTCAAATAAAATGGGATGGGATAGTAGGTTCGTAGATCTACGACGTCAGGCAAGTAAGAGAGGCAGAGCGCGTGCTAACTGGTTTAAAACAAAAACTAAGTCAGTTGCGACGTTTGTTTCCCTTTAAATTTGTATGAAAAGCACTTCTGTTTTTTTTTTTTTCTATGGACCATATACCAATACCAAAATGAAAAATAAAAACTTTTTTACCCGATTCACGAGTTTTTTTTTTAATAGTAAAATAGTAATATATTTTTTCTAACGCAAAATTAACGTAAATTCTAATCAGTTCTTTAAAATATACACAGCGAGTCCCAATTCTATTCATAAATGTTGTAATTTCATTTATTTGATTAACGGTCTCTGGTATTAAGCACGTCAACATCATAATAATTTGGAAGGCAGGCTTGGGTACCGCCGCCCCAAGAACCATATATTGGATGACCAACACCTATTCCACAGGTCACCCCAAGTGGTTCACTATGTTTGGTGATTTAGCAGGGGTATCTCTCCAAACTGGTATCTCGACCCATCGCCTTGTGCCACAATTGGAGGGCAACATTAAAGGACCCTCCACACAGCATCCCAAAAGATGACATAGACTCTTAGGGAAATTATCTTTGTCAGGGCCTCCTGTGTGGGGTTAATATAAAAAATAACACCATTGTATTAATTAAAGAATAATATATTTACAAATATATTAAAGCGAAGCTTAATGCTAAATCACTATTTTGATTAATCTTTATAACGAATTGGTTTACATCATGAATACCTTAAAATTTGCTTCAGATAAATTGAAAGTTTTCTTATCGTTTCGCTTGAGTAGAATACAAATAAAAAAATAAATTACTCAATTATTATCAAATAAGAATTCAAATAAAAAATATTTTTTCAATAGAAATATATGAACGCGTAAAGCATTATAGCTAAGATTATCTGTGACAGTTTCACTTGATTAACTTTTTGGCTTTCTTATAAAATTACTTACAAAATAAATAAAAAACAGTTTTGTGCTTGAAATCGAACGTTTCTAGACTCCGTTTGTCAAGCGATTTTAATGTCAATTACCTACAATATAAGGGTATACCAAGAATATGCATATTTTTGGCTTGTAGCTTCCTCTTAAAACGGGAAAACATATTACCGAAAATAATGATTACATAAAAGATACGCTGCTCTATTCTGTGTATTAGGGTATGTTTTCCATGTTCACCCTTTTAACAATTATGTTCGAGATAAAAGCTTATCCTGGGTATAAATTTAAAATTCTCTGTGAGTTATTGTATCCCTAATTGGGTAAACATGACCCGATGGGTAAGCGTGTGATTCGTATGATCTTGGATTAGCCGGCAAGCATGGTCCAATTAAATGTAAGGGTTGGAAGTCAGATTAGCAGCAGGTACCCTCCGGATAAATTTATCCCGAGGTCTGTAAACAATTTAGTTTTTTTTAATAATTTTAATGCCAACATAATTTCTTGTATTTTAAATATTTTTAAATACAAGACAATAACAGAGTTATAAGATACAAAAAATATTGATAAGATACAAAACGTCATGACATTAAAAAACAAGGCAAAACTTGCCAACAAAACCATCACGTTTTCCATCTTTAGTCGAGCTGGGTTCCAAGAGCGGCTAATAGAAGGCAATTGAATTTATAACGAAACAAATTCGTTGTGTTGGTTCATATAAAAAAAAAACAGCGGTCACCAGTAAGGCTACACGAACAAAAATGAGTATTCCTAATTTATTCAGGCCCTAAACGAATGAATTAACAAGTGCCCTGATAAATTTCCAATAAAAAATATTTTTTATTTATATTTATTTCTTACAATATTTTTTACTTTTGAAATTTTTCCAGTAATGTTGGCCTCACTGGGTGGCTTGCCCGTGCTGAGGCCTTCATTTTATAATATGAAAATATAGTCTAAATAATACATTTAAAGAGAAAATAATACATTTAAAATATGATTTTGTGTATTTAAAATACGAATATATTATTTAGAACACATCGGATTTAACCGGATTACCATTAATTTGAAGAGATTCTTAATAAATTAACAATTTTCATTTTTCTCCGTGTAGTAGCAGACGAGGTATATAATATTAAAATGCATTATTAAATATATTAGTTCCCAAAACAATCACACACAGGATACAGTCGTCACAGACGAGTAACATAATATTATATAATAAGTGTAGGCTTGGCCCAGTGCGATTTATATAATTTATCTTTCCCTCTATCCTGCCGTACCGTGTCAGTTTAGGTGAGGTTAGGTTAGGTTGGATATGCCCCTCTCTCCCCCTGGCCCTTGCACGTATTAATTAGTGCTTTCGTGTAACGTGAACATTTACTTTTTCGGGTTTTTTCCTGACCCTCTGTAAATTTGTTTGTACGTTCCGTTTCCGGTTCCAAAAATCTGCTGCATCCACTATATTATTCAAGCAAGCTTTACTTCGACAAGATGGCTAACATATATAAATAACCTTTTTTTAAATCATCATTTCAATATTTTGGTACCTACCTGCCCGAAGAGAGTTTGAAAAAAAATTATTGAGATGACGTTTATTAGTGACGCTTTTTCGGAAAAAAAAATTTAATTCCTTATTTGAAATAAAAATATAAAACAATTTATTTCATATGATTTACCATTAAGAAATAATAATTATTATTATGTTTGAATCTTTCTATGGCATCGTTTTTGTGAGAAAATCATCTAAAAGGCATCAGGTATTTGAGTGCCTACTTATATTAATAATTTTAGAGAAAATTAGAAACATGTTTTTGTGGACACAATGTCTACTGTTCACAGAACTACTAGTCATTATCTATATTGTACACGCCCGCTTATATCCACATGTTACATATGTCGTGTTATATGTTATTTATATCTTAAAACCATATAAATCAACGAACTACATAGAATGTTCGGTTTCCAATGTGAGATCCGTAATAATCGGATAACTGGGGACTTTTGTCGACCCCAGAAGCTTTAAAAAGAAAACTTAAATTCGATCCACCGTTGAATAAAAAGCTTATCACCCTTTTTTCACCTCCAACAATACCAAGACTGAATCAGTGTTTTTTTAACTTTCTCAAGAATCGAACTCAAGACCACTAACCTACAGTCAAAGCTATGATCCCTACCCCATAACGGTGTTAGGTCCAAATAAGTACCTAGATAAAATAGTGTGACCATTATCTCGTTCAGCTTAAATATGAAAATGTTTCATATTTGGGTCTCCCTTTAATTATATATTTATGCAAATAAGGTAGGAAAGACGTGACTTTTGAAACTAAATGTCCTTACATAATGGCTACTAAATAATTAGAAGACAGTTTGAGAAATTAAATAACGGAACACAAAATAGATACTTTAGGACGAAACACCCCTGTGAATTATATTATCTAATTACAAAATGACATGTTCTTTTTATGATACGAAAAAAATATATATTTCAACTAAGTATAACATATTGTGTTCTTAGCTATCTCCATACAGACGGAAATATATTATAACAGAGAAAAAAGAGTGATACGCATTTTTTGAGCTCTCGCAAACCTTCGTTGGATCCATACATTTGAATTCTGCGAAATTTGATATAACAACTGAGAAATTATTTGCCCTAATATATTTTATCCTCGTAGAGGTAAAACACTTCAGAAAATATGAAAATAAAAACAATATTTTGCACGTGGCACTGATAACGTAATTTGTCTAGTCAGGTTTGTTTTATTAAACTAGACGGAAAATATCAAACCTTAGATCTTAAATGTTTTTGGTGTGTACGGTGTTTGGTGTATATATATATACACACACTTTAATACTCATTCTATCTAATTCAAAGTTTTTTCCTCGTACAACCCTATTATTTTCAGCAAGATGGAGCACCTTGCCACTATCATCATGATGTGAGAGTTCATCTCCATGAAAATTTTACAAAACCGGCAACAGTTGAACAACATGCAGAAATCGATAGAGAATGCAAATAAATTCTCAATGAAATGATTCCCCACGTTTGCGATTCCCTTGCTTGGCGTTATCAGTTATGTTTGAATAAATGGGCATAAAATTGAACATTTCTGCTGACTTAAAAAATATTTAATTTGTGCTTTTTAACGTGAATTTCAGAGTGAAATTGTTTTTAAAGGATGACAAAGTGCTACAAAAAAAAAACAAGTCAAAAAGAGTCCCCCCAACAGATTAATAAACATGAAAACATAATACAAGAATGTGAAAGTAACGTGGAGTATATTATGCCACAATAGAGTAGTGTGGCGTAATACCCCATAAATATGCATCTCACAGTGATGCGTAAAAATGTCGCATTTTGAGTGAGAATATTTTATTTCACATAAAATAATATACATTTGCAAATATATTCAAACCCAAAACGCTACAAAAAATCTAGTAATTCCTATAGACATACCGGAGCACGTGTCATTTTTAATCGGCAATAAATTTTAGCACTATTTTTTATGTACTTCAAATGGAATGACAATAAATAAATATACATGACTTATTTTATTCTCTTTTTGAAATAAATATTTTAAATGGACTCATTTTGATGAACCTTTCGTAAGGGTTTTGTTTTGGAGTGATTTATGAAATTATTTTAATAATAATTATGCTTTTCACAATTCCTTAAAATAATCAAATATACTTATTTTGGTTCTCTGCTCATCCCCGTGAAATCTGCTTCAGTGGACTCAAATTTGCTTTGAATTTAAGTGTCACTTTTAAAATTTGAACTGATTGTTTGAAGAATTCAGACAAGCGGTAATGTAGATACCTACCTATACAAATAAAAAAATGTATTAATTTAATTTTTAATTACACCACTCTTTTGTTAAATTATCTGACAGAAAGATTTTCACTGACTCGGTATATGTGTATGAAATTCTAAATTATGCATTTGATAATATATAATTGCTTGCATTAATAAGCTTTCTGATTCCACAACTTAATATCAGAAGTCGGAATTTATTTCAGTGCAGAAATCCTGGTACTAACTACCATAATATGTATTCCTCATTGCCCAGAATACTTATAGAGGGAAAAAATTATACTGAGTCAGTGAACACCTTTCATTTATCACTTAATAAATACAAAAGATTGTTACTGAGACAGTTTCGTTATTTATAGTAAATATGTACTGAATTAATACATCATTTTTAATACTCATATATTAAATCCCCTCTAAAGGGGGTCAATAAAGTAATAAATTAATAAATAATGTAACATTTTAAGAAATAATTATTTTCAATATTTGAATTATATTTCACAGTGATTTTTAATTTTTAGTGCGTTCTGCGAAACTCTGGTACAATGAACTAAAATTTACTTCGAATGTCAGTGTTATTTTCAAAATTGTAACTCATTTTGTGATAAATTCAGACAAGCAATAAACTGCAATACTGTAATACAATAATTTAGCAGAAAACTATTTAAACTATGTCAATTTCAAAATTAGAACCGATTTGTCGAGAATTCAGACTAACCTGTGATTTTAACGGGTCTGCGCTTGTTATTAGTCAGTAGTTTAAAAATAAGATGAGTTTTAAAGATGTTTTAAAAATAGAACATTATTTGGGTAGTACAAACATAAATTAATAAGAATATGGTTTCTTGAGTATACTGTGTGTTTATACCAATAGCCACAAACCCCTCAACTGTTTATAATAAACACTAGAAGTTTCCGCTTGGCAGACCACGTAGCAAGGAAGGACGAATAAATTTCATTATGTCTGCAGGACGGAAGAGTATTGTGAGATTTACTCGTAAACACGAGTGGCTGGACGGTGCAAAACCTAACACCGTATCCTTGGACATATGCACTGGAATACAAGGAGGACTACTACCACCACTACTACAAACCATCACACCGTTTCCCCGCAGGGGTAGGCAGAGAGGACGGACTGCCAAACAACTCGCTCTTGGCACACACTTCTTGCCTCATTCACATTCATACACACTCCTCTATTATTTTGCTCTTGACATGGCCCGACTCGTGAAGAGCCGCAGTCCGAATTTATACCAACATTGTGCATTGTACAAATTTTAAAGCTTCAAAAATAATGTTAGTTATTTTGAAGATAAACTCACCTCAGGTGCTGAATTGAAAAAGTTATATATCATTACCTCGATAGAAAAAAATCAGGTTCTGTTATTTAACATATTTAAGTTACTAGTTAAAAGTCTTATTTGTAAATCACTAGACATAAATCTTACTTATAAGCCACTAGTTATAAGTCACTAGCTATTAAACTTAGTTATAAGCCACAAGTAATAAGTTATAAGTCATAAGAATATATTAAAAGTTACCAATCGCCCTTGAGATGATTTTCTCATGAAAACGGCGCTATACAAAAAATCCAATAATTATTATTAATTTTAAAGGTATGAAAGAAAATATATATTTATCCAATTGACACCTACGTCAGGTGTCGAGAGATCTATCCTTATTTGAAATAAGTCAAATTTAATTCAATATTATCGCAATAGTCGCTTACGACTAAAATATATATATATATATATATATATATATATATATATACACATTTTTTTTATATAAGCGCGCTTCCTTTTTCATTTAAATTTACATAATATCTCTCTTTTAAACTATCTTCAGTAACTTTTTTCCTGTTTTTGAATGCTTATAAAGGAGCCTGAAACCCTTTCCTCTAAATTAATACGAGCAGAAGAAGTCAAAACATTAAAACTAAATAAAGATTTTCAGATTAAAATGACAAAATCTGAAAACACTAATTGTATTGCACTCTTTGGGTATGTACCTAGCAAGATAGTTTTAACATAATATAAGAACCTAAGTTGTCAGATTCCCAAAGAAACGATCGATTGTTAGATATTGAATGTTTTATCGCTTGATATATGTTAGGTATAGTAAGATAATCGAATTGAAAAAAAACAGTTACGTTATTCGTATAGAACGTTTTCCATTCATGTGACATTCCCCAGAAGATAAAGATATCAAGATATCCCTCTCTAACCGCTTACCCGCACAGTGGTGAGACAGTGACGAAGGGAAGGCCGATGCATTAGTACCCGCCAAACGAAAACACGTTGCCAACAGAAATGTATTAAGTGATTTACAATTCTCCCGCTTTCAATGTCAGAGAAAGGCTTTAACTGACAACTTAACTTCAAAAATAATTTTTAAATTTTATCGTGAATGAAAAAGTAGGGTAATCCAAAAAATTGTTAGAATTTAGTGAGTTTTTAACTTTCTGACGAGAGCTGAATTTTCGTTTGAGACGTCAAAAGAGATTTCAAATTGGTTCAATGGGATTTTGATACTGGAATGATTCGTCAATTTCCTTTGAAAAATTAATATTTAAAAAAAATTAATCCACCTCCACCAAAAGTTATCTTTCTTTCCAAATATTAAATGGGTTGAAAAATTACCAATTACCTTTAAAACATCAATAAGTTTAACGCATTCCTATTTCCTATCGATTCTGGCAATGTTTAAGGGACGTCTAATCGTAAAATAAATACAATGGTTCTAACATTTTCTTGAAAGAATTGAACAAATCTTAAGAAAATGATGAATTGGCATTGGAGATACGGCTGCATATTTAATCCCATTCCTTAAACAACGATTACCCCTAGCCAATGGAATAATTTAGTAGTACCTCAGAAACATGGCACAGCCGCGAAGTCAATGGCGAGACCCTAATGGAGTCCCGTTCTATCGATAACAAACATTTCTTCTTTCATGTCTCGGGAATAATGCCCTCTCTGACAGGCTATTTTACGGGGCGTATTGACAAAACGAGCATGATACGACTATAGAACCTTCTCCCACACCGCTTCTGTTTGACCCCTTTCCAGTTTTCATCACCCGCCGCCCATTCCAATCAACCAACTCCCCCTCACTGCTGCCGACCCATGTCCCTTCCCCATCCCCCAGCTCAATCCCTCTGACGCCCAATAACGACGCCGACGCAACTTCCCGGCGTTCATATTCATTAATTATAATGACGCTTTTAGGCGCTGGTCACACATGGAGAAAAAGTCACCCTTCCATATAATGCTGTATCGACGTACTTAACTTCCACGAGAGAAAGAAAACCGCTTTTTGCGCTGTATAGTCGCTGAAGACATTATTATTAATTGATGGATAAACGATCACCGATCACATTATTTTTACAAATAAAAACAAACAGAAACCTTTGTTACAAGGTACATTAAACTTTTGATATCAACAGTGTCGATCAGTGGCGGCTCATGACTCTTTGGTGTGCTAATATTAAAAAATGACATTATTGATGTTGTTGTAGCCGAAACGATTTTTTTTTTAAATATCGTTTTTTATATGAAGATTTTCAGGAATTCGGTACAGTGCACTAGCAAACAGAAATTTTTAAAGATCTTCATCCAAAAGATCGAATTTTTGAAAAAAAATATTTTGGACTAAACAACATCAATAATATCGATTTTTCATACACTCTTTTAAGCACTCTATCACACTCAAAAGTCACGAGCAGTCACTGGTGTCAACACTGGTGAATGGCAGTGAGACGTGAAACTGGACTGAATGCCGTAAAAATTAGATTACGGAGGCGTACGTGCTGTAAAACCTAAAACCGCCAACCATTTTGCGATAGAAGAAATTCGTAAAGAATTATAAACCAACTGAAAACTCATAAACCGTCGATGAGTAGTTGTATTAAGAAAAGAGCGTATTAATGAATGGATATGTATTGTTAATAAATATTTTATTTATTTACGCTCAATTATGTTTTAATGTTACGTTTTATAGTAAGGATTTTCAACGATTTTAAAAATTCTGTTCACATCTTTCGTTAGAAGCATTCTAGAATGTAAATCTAAAATTCGCTCACCTGTCTTTAATAATCATATTAATATCATTTAAAGAGTTCAACCCCTTGCACCAAAACATACATTATTTGTCTTGTTAACTAATATAATTTTATGATTTTTCATTTGTTTCTTCTGTCTATATTACTATGTACCATGACTGTCGAAAAATATCATTTACGTAAATATCACATGTGCCGTTTATTACAAATTAATAAAGCAATAGGATCTTAACATAATTAATATACATCTTACATCGTGTAAAAAAAAACATTTTCTATGTAGTCGGTAAAAAAGCATAATGTGCAAGTACATAATACCGTTACGACTAGATTATATATAAATTTACCAGAAAGACGAAAAGAAATAAAACATTATGTGTGTTGATATAACCAAAGAACAGATGTGATGTGATTTTTTACAAATTAAATCAATTTTTTTTTTATTAACTTAAGGTTATTCAAAACTATCTTCATACATGATGGCCATCAAAGTGACCTTGACGAACAGAGTTAAACCTATTCTTTGTCCGTTTCAGTTTTTGATCAAGTTATGCATCTTGGTTAGCTAACAAGCGTAACAACAATTTGATCATAGTCGTTGGGTTTGACGGGGACTGAAAATTTAACTTGACAATTTAATGAATTCCGACTAATACGTAACGATGTATAAAATCTTATATATGTTTTTCAACTATAAAATTAATGATAAGCGGCAGATTTTCTTTTTCTAGACGATGAATTAGTAACTTCCCGAGGTATTCCTTTAGAAACATCATAGATTTTAGAAATATTCTTCAGAAATAATTAAAATAGGTCCATCGCAGAATATTTTCGACCCCGCTTTATTTCAGAGATTTGCTGGGTCAAATTCAACCGTAGGTCTGTCCAATACACCAGGGCCGCACGTCGCATATTTGTGTGCATGTCTTCTTCACTTACGTCGTTAAGATTTCGACTTTATTTTAGGGTATTGTCTTGGCGTATCGATTATATGGTCATCAACTTTGATGAGAGTTTGAAACACCCCCAAATAAGTTAGACAGATGGCAAACAGCAAACACCCTTGTTTTAAACGTGCAAAAGTATTTCTAAAGTGATAATGATTTTCAAATTTTATTTCTTATATTTTATTTGAAGGGACTAAAGGTTAATATAAAATCGTTCCCCCATGTAAAAAAAAACGTGGCAGCTTTGCCTGCTAAACTTGATTGATTCACAAAGTTTAATAAATTTTGACAAGTTCATGAATGAGAATTTTTCTTAAAATTTACGTCTCGTTGCACAGGGCTGCGTGTGCATTGTAAAAACTTTTGAAATATAATAATAAATTAAAATTCCATATTTTTCTTTGGTAACTTCTTTTAACCAGATCACAATATTTACTTCGGAAATCTTGAATACCCAGCAACTTTTCAATAATAAATGGTATTGTTTTTCGTGGTACCTACATAACGTAGATAAATTACATGTTCGAACAAAACGAATGTTCTCGTATTTTCTATTGAATACTAACAAATATGTGACATCTCTAAAGCATACTTACCCGTTATGTTTTTCAATTTCAAATATGTATTTTATTGCATTCAGAAATGTAAGTTTTCAATTCACGTTTCAATTTATACTGAATAAAAATGTCACATGAATATCTTAAGAGTGTGCTTAAAAGTCTCTTGATATCAGCGAAAGATGGTCTTTTCCTTTGAAACATATCTGTGTATAGTATATACGCCTTCAAAAGGCGAAACAGCTGTCATGCGTAGTAATAATTACACAACAGAACTTGTTTATAAATAAACTCTTTTTGTTTTCAATTTAATAATAATATTATTTATTTTTCGGAATAACTTTATTGAGTAAAACCTCAAATTGTAATATTTAATTATTGAAGACAATATACTCGAAGCGGTGTCCCGGCAAGGCAAGGGTCCTGGGTTCGAGTCCTAGATGTGACCGTATCCTTTTCTGATTTTTCTGTTTCAGATTTTCGTTTAGAAATCGCTAACATTGTCTTCAATAATTAAATAATATTATTGTAGAAGTAATCAATACTAACTAATCCAAACGAAACATGAGACAGAACAAGACACGGAAAATAAAAAGCTAACGGTTACAACTAGGAATCGAACCCTGGATTAATTTACGTTTTATAAATTATTTTTCAGTTATGTACTCCATTGATGCGTATAACCTTCAAAAGTCAAGGAAATATTGAATTATATTATCATTAAAAACTTCAAACTGAAAAGAAGTTCTACAAATTAAACTTGATAACAACATAATAAAAAAATTGCATATTTTAAACGGTTCCATGGTAACACAGTGACAATTCAACACACCTCTAAAAAGTGATATAAAATCATTAGAAACGATGAAAAAAAATAAAATTTAAACCTAACCTAACCTATATAACCCAGTTAATATTTTTTGTGTTTCATCACTTTCCATGACTTTATATAACTTTTAAAGATGTGATGAATTATCATTTTGATGATTTATCCGGTCACCATTTTAAACAACAGAAAAATAATGTGTTATTTTTGACAAGATTGTGAATGTTTTATTAATATATCGTCAAATAAAACACGTTGTAATCTGAAAAGACTTCAAATTGTTGTTAATTACCTGCGAATATCATGATACCCGAGCTCAAAGTTCAGGCGTATTTTCTGCTTCAGCAAACATATTCAGACCAGCTGGTAGCCGAGTGTTGAAAAATGTCGGGTTCGCACTCTGGAGTTGAAGGTTCAATCCTTTGCAAGCTTAAGCTTATTTTTCCGTAATTGCACCAGCAACAATTTACACTTTTATTGAAGGGAGTAGAGAGAAATTTACTTTACAACACATCAATAGCATAGAGTTAAAATATTTTTTTTCCATAGATCACAATATTGAAAAATGTTTGCAATAACTCGAAAATTAGATTGTGTTGTATAAAATTAAGTTTTTAGTTACGTATCATAAAATCTAAAAAATACCATATTTTGTATTATTTTAATGATATTCAATAACAGTGTTCATAAAAACCATTATTTGGAAGATTAAAAATTTATTTTTAATATGTTTATATCTTTAGGGCGATAAGTTTAGTAGATACAATATTTGGAAAAAAAAGTATAGCCTATCTTTAGTACCTACATTTCAGTACTTAAGGCGATGCACTACGTCGTGTAATATTTTAAATTGAGCCGCTATCAATAACAACCCTTATGTAGATGGCGATAAGGTTTAAATTCCCGCTTAACACCATCCGCCTGTTTTGATGTATGCAAGAAAAAAACATGGCCAAAATGTGCCTATTATTTTATTTTGTGGATGTTCAGGCATAAATATTTGATTTTATTCCGATCATTTTATAAATACTTTAATTTGCCACATTATTCAATAAAATTATAACCGAAAATGGGTTCGTAAGTAGGAGATTTTGAACTTTAAAGCAGTTTTCATAGGCCTATACATTATTTTTTTCTGGGCTTATAAAAAGACTCATATAAAAAATACTCTATTATTTGAAAGGTCAAGATGTATTCTACTCCCAGTATTTAATCAAAGCATCTGAATCATTTCTAGGCGACCAAATTTTCAAACCAAAAACACATGATTTTGCATTACTACGTATGGCATCGCCTTAACTCATTTTTGACCAAAATCGGAGATGAAATATTTGAATTCTAAGCCATCGATATAATATGGATTATGTTATCGTCTACATCTTTACAGATTGTATATAGATTTGTTCACAGACAGCTTACGATATGTGTTGTTAGGCAGTGTTTCTCATAACCTACGAACGGAAACAATGTATAATCAACACAACACTTGAAAGTAAGCGCATGTCATATTCTATGTCTGCATTTGAAATTGACAGACAGGAAAACAATTTTTCAAGCCATTGTTTGAAATCCGAAACCCATTTTTGAACGAAACGTTTATCAATGAAATATTGAAATGCTCTTTCACGTTGGTTTGCATTGTTTTGACAGTATCCTAATTACATTTAAACACGGAAACCTTTTAAACTGTTACAGAATACCTGCAATACGATAAATTGTGTAATTTATTGGTTTATTAATGTTCGGTTAATTTATTTTCTTGATTGTCATGCAATCATTTTTTAACCTCTATCTAAATAGTTCGTAATATTGTTTTGGCTGAAGTAAGTGGGAAAAGGAGAATGGTGACTAAACATAACTAAAGCTATTTCGATTATGAATGGTCGTTTCTCACCAGACTGTTACCGAGGGTTTGTTAAACTCCAAAATCAGCAGCCAATAAAGTTAATTAATTCCTATTTTCAATTCATAAGTTAAGTAGGCAACATGATTTTATATGTTCATACTGCGTTTTTAATTTTTCGGGGTCCAGAACCACTGCTTAGTACTACGCTGTCAAATCCAGGATACATTTTTAAAGCTTTAAAATATGGAACTATAATAAGTTTTGCACTTATGAAGTCTCTCCTGTGGGGAACACGCCGAGGGAGAAGTGCGCTGTAAATGGCACGCGAAATCTCGATTCTAGAAAAAAAAATTGCCCTGGAATTGTTACACCACGCTTTTTAAGCAAAACGATTCCTACGTTACTTTTGGTGCCTGTTTAGTGTTCATTATCGATTATACATTGTAAATAAGTATCCCAGTGTAATTTAAATAAAACATGGATCCTAACCCAAAATTTTGACCGGTCAATGGCTGAGTTGGCATCGCGTTTGAGTCCCACCTAGGCGTGGTGTCTTCAATTCCTCAACTGGCTAAGTCCTCCATCACAAAACAAGCAACATTTTCCGCTCACTGTGGTGGTAGTAGGAGATTTTCAAATATTAGGTTATTCGTAACCCGGGAATGTTTTTCTTTCTTTAAACAAAAATCAAGAAGTTCGAGGCGACCGCGATCGGTTTAACCCAAAATGAGGAAAAAACAGAATGGCGACATAACATTACGAGCGACGAAAATGTCGTGCAAGTTCACAAAAAGCTCCTGGCTTGTCCGCCCAAGCGTTTGACTGCTTTGGCGAAACCAGAATCATCAGAATTTTGAATGGTGTTATCTCAAATCATCCACAGTACTCCAACTTAAGACGAATATTCTTCAACAGATAGCTGATATCCCTCACGCAATGTTCCAAAGAGTTTTAAAAATCTTGGTCCCAGATCGAGGAATGCCAATGGCGCGATGGCGAATATTTAATTTTTTTAAATTTTATTACCCGTTCTTTACTTTTACTAAAATAAACATTAATGTTTATGTTTATGCGACTTAGTTATGTGCATGCGTAGTTTTCTTTTTATGAATTTTCATACCTGCAAAAACTTTTCAATACTTAAAGTGTATATTTTCTGAAGATAGATTGACTTAATGTATCCTTTGTTGCACTATATTCAATGCCAAACCAACTGCATTCAGGGTTGTTTGCATGAAAATCTTTGCAAAGCTGCAGCGCGTAATTTCCCCTGCAGCCTCTCGTATATTCGTTATGTGTCTGTCTAACATGTGTAACCCCGTGAGACCTAATTGCAATTTGTATCCATTTACCGTGCAGCTATACACTACACAGAACAGCTAAAAATTCTTTCATTGCAATTACGTGAAATTAAACAAGAGTGCTTGGCTTCTATTCCCAACTCCAGATTTATTCATCTTTAAGCGCCATAGTTCCGAGAGAGAATTCTGAGCCGATATTATTTTCCTCCCGCCTTTCGCAGTCGGCCTCCATCTTTGGCCTAGTTGTAGTAAATACCGACTAGTACATTAAACATGAATTTCTATTCAAGGTGTTTTCTTTCTAGTTTGGCTGCAATTTGCGAGACTTAAATTTTACGCGAGTTGAAGCGCTTGGGCCCCCGATAGAATATTGAAGACCAGGGCGCATTAAGTCTACGTATCGTGTTTGGGTTGTAAATTCGAAACGTAAAATTTTGAACGTTAAATTTTACGAGTTATAAACGTGATGTTCGGAGAATCTTTCCCGCGATCTCTTCTTCTATTAAAGAGACAAACAAAGTTAAAGTTGTAACTCACAGGAGCATCAAATATTATACTTATCCATACACATTAAAAGTGTAATTGAACAACTGATGAAAATTCAAAGGTGTTTATCCCGCCATTTTTGCAACACATTTTTTATAATTACTATCCTTTTAGTAAAAACCAGTAACCATGTTAGGTATCCAGTAATAAAAGGTGCATAATTTTGTAAAGTAATGTTGTTCCCAACTGCTCATAATGTAATCAATGAATTAGGGTACGGTGTTTTACCCCGACGTTTGGGAAAGCGGCTCTGAGAACTTTAATTGAAGTAAGCCTAGGAAGCATAGCTTATGAGGTTTATTCCCCACCCCCCATACTCCTCCCCATCAATCCACTCCCACCACCCGAGGCTCTCTGGTAGATGCAGTTAATTTGATATTAAATAATAAACTCGATTAAAGGTCGTGTTGTCAAGGTGGTCCAGAGACTCGCGAGGAGGAAATTTGATTTTGATTGACGACAAGACGAAACCGTGAGAGCAAATTGTATTGCTTTATCCTAGGTAACAAAATGAACTTATGCGTAACTTTACTGGTAATACTAGAAACTAACTTGTATGAGGTACACGTTTCAAATTATGGATCCCAAAAGTTAAAGGTCGGATGTCACAGGGGAAACTATTAAATACTATTTCTGTATTGGTTTACACGTCGAATGAGAATGGGTTGTAAATTATGTTTTTTTTCTGTTACAAAGCATATAACAATATCAGATTTACTAAAAACAAATTCAATATGACAAGGGAAAATTTCGTGCTAGGACAACAGATTTGTTAGATTTCACTCTCAGGATATTCGATATTTTAAGATGTCCTGATTTCATTAAACGTTGTCGTAGGCCAGTCGTCTTAATAGCTCTGTTGAGGTGCTTAAGCACCGAAAAACGTGTCTCACGTAAATATTTTTCGTAAAAAACTTGATTACCTGATGTTAAACTTCTGGGGTACAGAGTCGCATAAAACACGTATTTTTTTAATTAATTATAAATTTGACAAAAAAATACCTTTTGTGTACCTAATTTTCATTATTGCGTAAATATTATATTTATAACATTGCATCTGAAAGCAATGTTTTTTCACTGGTCAATTAAAATATATGCAATTGTCTTCATACTATTTTTTTAAGTATCAATTTCTTTTATGGTGTATCCACTGAGACGGATTTAAAACACTCTTTAACAAAACACAAATAAAGATTTCTTACCGAATTTTACAAATGAAACTAAAATACAATGTTCTCGTTAAGTTACATGTAATGATATAAATAATATGTGGGTTACTCATTACGCATATAGCTTGCTTCGATGAATGTTAAGCATTATCTATCGTGATAAGAATTAAAATGATTTTCTATTTAACTTGACGAGAACATTATCGAATTGCTTTGGTAAACCGTATCTATATCTGTATGACATGATTTACGTTTCTCACTGTCCATATGTTTATCGTTACTGTAAGGCAACCGTGAAAAATCTTTAAAATACTATTCTGAGAAATTAGGACTTTCCATGACATTACTAATAGATTTAAATAACTTTAAAAAAATATATAGGTAGAACTCATTCACAGTTGCAAGCCCTTATATTTAGAACAGCTCTTTTTCAAGATTTTCCACTGTTGCTTTGGGGTGACATTATGTTGTATTGATTCTTTTGGGGTGATAAGCCGTATCCAGTATCCTGATGGACAATTTGAACCCTGCGAGGCTGTCCAAAACCTACACTCATAAAGGGGCAAAATGCGTCTTGTTACCCCAAAATTACCACAAGTAATAACGTATCACAGCGTAACGTATCTCTATTTGTACCATAGATAACCGAAACATGGGTGAAATCTTGCATAGAATTATGCCGATTGCAGCAGAGATACGACCAAATTGAAAATAGTCCACGGCCCATCTCTTTTGTTTCGATTATCTATTTAAAGAGATACAGTTGTAGGGGTATTGTGACGTACAGAAATAATGAAAGACAGGAGATGGGAGACAGGAGAAAGGGTGAACTCACCACATCGATGATCTGTTGAAGGGTAAGTCCGAATTTGACCTCGAGGGCCTCGGACTCGTTGGCCACCGGCCGCTCCAGGGTGTTATAACTAGACAGCAGGTTGTTCAGTAATCTCTTCTCGTGGGGACCTCCTTCGGACCCTGCAACAAACAACAACACAAGCACCAAATTAATAAAGGGAATCAGTAAACATATACAAGTGATGCGGCAGCAGACATAAACAAACTGACTAATATTAATTTACATTTTTACAATTTTAACTTTAATTTTTTAGGTGTTTTTATCACCGTCCTTTACTCTCCAATGCTGCAGTCGGTTGGTAAGATTTTTTCGTTAGTTTTCAATCGAAAAAAAAATGTCAACGGTGACCTTATATTTTATGCAGATAAATAAGAATAAAGAGATTCTTGCTTGCGTAGTGGTGTACTGTATCGTACCACACGTACACAGTTTAAACCACTATTGGTGTGAACACATACATTCAAACGAGGGCTCTTTAAAATGATTTGCATTGATGCTTTCCCACATGTATTAAAAAATATTTTTGCTCTTTTTTTATATTCGAGCGTTTTATTTTAAATTTGGACTCCATTGTTATCATTTGTAAACTAGTTATCATATACATATGTACATTTATGTTAGTATGTAACATCCTTGTAGAATAGTGAATAGTATTGATGAGATTCGGAATCAATCACGCCGCCAACCCTTCAGTGACTCGAAGGGGACGAGGCAGCAACAACAACACTGTCGCATTAGTACGTGTGATGTGAAATGTGAGGTATAAAATGAATATGAATGAGCTTTGCTACAATTGACGGTACAAGAACACCTGTGTTATAGGGAGCATGAAGAAACTAAGACAAATGCTACTTCTCTGGCCTGGTCGATTTCGAACTGACAAATGTATTACTACGTCTTGTCAAGGTTTTTTTTCTGTATTACTATGTCAGAGTATGGTAGAATGCATGCCTGAGTAATAAATTATTGTATCCCAGAAAAATAGGTATCGACGTGTTTAATACATTTCATAAATCCCGGAAAAAAACTAGTATTTTTATCATCATTTCACTAAAAAATATAACTTACACCTTCTACCACCATTTACTCCCCATTATTAGGGAGATTTTGTCCATACTCGTTAAATACAAAATACAGAACCACGCAGGCGGGTTTCGGGTAAATTTTACAATATCTATCAGGGCTTTAACTACGTCATAACTTAAACACGAAAAACATTTTTGATTTCAATTGGGATCCACACCGCGAATACCAAAAATGAGCGGAATAACGGGGCCCGTTCCAAAAATAAATTCTTATTAAAATAATGTTATGAAATCCATTGCAATGGAAATTTTACGCAATACGTTTTCACAAAATGAAATTGGTATATTTGGGAAGAGGGCTGTTGACAGATTCATCTAGATTTGAGATGATATCAAATAGGTAGTCTTTTATACAACCTGCATTCGGAAATTGAAAAAGGTTTGGGGTAGCGTTGCGTAGAATATAAGAAGCGTCAAATAATCAATATTGTTAGGTGTTCTGGCAGGATAAAAATGTGGATATTTTATGATCTCTTGTAACCAAAAACACATATTTAAAAAAATATATATTTTATGTGATTCATTTTCCAACCAGAGTTATAAATTTTGTGAAAGCAACCTTTTTTTAACCGTTACTGATGAATGAATCTATTTCGTAGGTAGATTCACTTAAATATCCCATGCTTTCTGGGCCTCCCCAATTGTATCCTTCCCTTGCTCCTCAATTACCACCCTTAAGCTTACTATCCATGTTTCTTTCTTCGTTGCCTATTTGTAGAGATCTGTAAAATTCGCGTTTGCGATAATTTTAACATGTTCCCGAGAATAACGCAAAATTTACAGATTAACGAAAAAAAGCGATTATTATACTTGTCACGCGATTTTCTTACATTTTAAAGTAATATTATAAATAATTATTTGTACCTAGTTCTGCCAAGATTAGAAAGCTATAAAATCCATAAAAAAAGTATTTTTTCCGATAATTGTTTCAGTTTATTATTATTACTGTGTGATACATTTTTTTTTTAATTTTATTGAATTCGAAACCATTGTAAGCTAACGAATTATTTTACGAAACCATTGTTTATTACTGTCCCTAATGTAATCATTTCTTGTACCCAATTTAAGCCCTATGGGCATATAAAAGAGTAGTTAGTTCATTGATTAGTAACAAGGTGTGTGGTTCCTGCTAATTGATTCATACATTTGGTTTCGGTGTGTAGCACCTTAAGTATTTACTCAATTAACTACTGTGCATTGGTAAGATTTCCAACCATGGAATTTTTTGACGCACTTCGGTTGCCACACCTGCGCTCTGAAGACAAAAACCTTAGCAATTCAAAATCAAGGACTGGTATTCCAGGTATTGGACTGTTGGACGACGGATCCGACAACTCGAAATAACGCCATCATCACCTATATTGGAGGCTGGATTCTTGGAGAATCTTTAGTAATCAGGAAACATCTTCCTATCCTGGACACTCGCAAGCTTTTGCAATGGAGTAATGATTGACAAAACCACTCTTACTCTGGAAGTTAACACTACTTTTTGTAAATTCAATCGAGATTTTATTGCTATCTGCCAAACTGTTCTCAACTATACTTCAAGAAATATTCGGTAACATACCATATTAGTACTCAAAGCATACCATTTTTGTCAGACAGATTTTTTCCCAGACAGGCTTTTAATATTAAACATCGCAACATTTTCTTTCTATTGTAAAAACCCCATCCGTTTCAGAGCAATAGTGAAAAATATTACAATTCAGTTTATTTATGTGTTGCTATCTAAACCTAAGACAACAGAATAAATACAGTAATTAATTTAGTCCTGCGTTTATTCACAGGTGACGCTTTTGGCTATTTTATCACGATCAAGGACTTCAAACAATAGTAAGTCAGGCTTTAACTTCTCCCTCTTGACTCTCGAGTTGGAGACATCCCGCTATAATCTGTAGGGATTTGATACAAGACGCTGTAAGGGAGTAAACATTATGGCGTGTGGTTTATCTGTTTTCACTACGAGTATAAGACTGCTCAGTCTTGAGCCCAAAGTATTTTGGCATTTAATTTGACTTGCTATAACGGGAAACGACTAAAATTATTTAAATATTTCTTTGTGACCTAATTCCTAACACATTCCATTTATAACACTAAATATTAATAACAGTTATGTATTTAAAAATAATATATTTGACTGCACTTCCGGAAAAGGATTCACGGTGAGGTAATATCGGAGAATCTATGACAGAAAAAATCCACTAGGTTCTCGTTAACCTTGCCGAAAGAGGATAATACATCTCGCTACCATGACCAGGTTGACTGGTTTGAGGCCATGTATCCGCTTTTATGGGTCGCCCACGATACATTCTTTGGAAGGCAGCGGGAGTGCGGGCCACAAATTCGTGAACTGTGAATTGAGTAATGAATCAAAGATCCATGCTGGCCTCCGTTTGAAAAAAGAGATGCCAGCTTAGTTGGGAGCAAGAAATTATTCGAAACCGCGCGGTTTTGTTTCGTATATATTTAAAAATTAAACATGTTTTTCAAAATTATGTTGGGAGATATAAAATAAATAATATCGCTAACATACAAGTTTTTTTTTGATAACATGTAAAAATTTTGATATCTGAAATGTGGTCATTCATCCTTTCAGTAAAGTTAAATGTTAGGTAACAATATGAAAATTTTTGCTTACGATTTCCTATAAATTTCCTACAAAACAGTTTTTTAATATTGTGGTGTGGCCTAGAAGCCCCAGGGCTTTCTGGTAGCGGCCAGGGCTGCCCAAGCGATAGTTACGCCACTGACCTTAATGTTTGAGGTCTGTAGCCGAACAAAGGATAACTCTTTGTTGCGAAGCGATGAAAAAGGAATGTATCTTATAAAGAAGCTTAGCACCAAGAAAACTATTGTGTTTTAATATCATCATAGTATAAGTGACTTCGGGGAAGAAAATTATTTAAAATACCGGTTTCTTTGTAGCGTTGTCAAAAGAAAGCTTGACATAAAATGAGTTTTTGTGAGAAAGCACCCCTTAAAATATGATAAAAATTATTTTTATTATTCCCAACATAAAGAAATGCTTCGTCTGAGCTGGTATTTTAGGTCAGTAGAAGAAAATGAATCATTTGAAAACAAATGTAGATAAGTATGGCAGTGTTGAAAATGTGGAGATTAGAAAAGACCTAAGAAGAGTAAGGTAAATATATGACCAGGAAGTAAATGAAAGAAGAAGTCTTGGACGCCGGAAGAACATTCACAAATAACGAAACCTGACGTTACTTTTAAACCTAAGAAATGATGTAAGCAAAAGAAAAACACCTTTCAAATATAGAAAAAAAAATTAGCGTAAAATAACATAAAGGTAGGTGCGTTATCGCTTGCCTGAATTTTTGGAACATCAGTTCCAATTTTGATAATATTAATTCAATTCAAAACAAATTCAAGTTCATGGAATCAGAAATACAATTTCAGACACGAAACAAAAATCAGATTGTTTTTTTAAGAATGGTGAAAGGTGAATTTTCCGCGGTGAATTGTGGACGTACTACTTTCCTCGCGGTGAATGTTCGACGGTGAAGTTTTCACGGTAAAGATTTTGCGATGAAGTTTTTGCTGTGAATTGTGGGCGGAGAATTTACAGTGAAGATACAGTCAAGAATCAGAATAACAGAAGAGTATTGTATTATAGAATGTATGAATGTAATGAAACGAGGAGTGGATGAGTCATGTGGCAGTCTATCATTTTTGCCTACTGGCGTGTTTGTGAGTTTGTTGTTATTTTTTTTGGCGTTATTATGGAGTTTGTATTCAGCATTTAACACCACTGAAATATTGATTTTGATTTCGTTAACGTACCAAGTAAAACCACGACCAGGCAACGTCCATTCCATAATTGCAACAATTCACATTTCGTATCGCGGTATCACACCCTTATGCATCGCTTGCGAAATTTGTGAATTGAATACATATAAAAGTGCATTTACAACAAAATATACGCGGTTTTAGTTATGTGAAGTTGAATTAGTTTTATCGTAATATGAAAGACCTTGTGGGTTATTTAAATAAGTTAAAAAGTGCAACAGTGGTTTTTTAAATACTTACCATAAGTATCTACAATTCCTTCGTATTTGTATATTCATAATGTATAATCTCTATACTACACTATTAAACTGATGTATTGGACATATGCGAGAAGCTTAACATAAGCCAAAATTAAATACAAACTCCTAACAAAATTTCAGTAGTTCCAAATGCTTCCAACCGTCTGAAGCCAGTGAGACTATGGCTTCGCCAATTGGGTTACGCTGTGAGGAAGAAGGTAGTGGAGAAAAGCTTTGGTGAAGTATCTGGCTATTCAGATCAAGTCACAAAGTATGGCCAAACCCATTTCAAGCAACGTTTCGATTCTGAATGGTAATCTTTCATCAGAGCGATACTGAAATTATCTACCGTTCTGGAGCGTGCCTCTAATATAGTATAATTTATTTCAAATGAATAAATTGTGAAATAAAACAAATGATCTTTACCGCTCAATCAAGGAGGCCATGGCGTAATTTAATAATACATTCAAATCTAAAAGGACAAAATATATCCACGTTACTAAAAACTTGGTAAAAAGTAGTAGCTGTGTTTAAAATATTCCTGAATTTATTTAATGAAAAAGGTGTTTGGAACAATACCAAATTTTAACTTTACCAGGCCTATGATTATATTTTGAGAACAATTCAAATAAAAGCTAACATTCGTTTTTTACCTCTTTGTAAAATAAACAAGGTAAGGTCGGTTATGAATTGAATTTCCTGTAGTATTATGAATATTATATTATTATGGGACGTCCTTCATTTATGTGCTATTATGTAAAACAGATTTCTATTCCATATTTACTTACGTGATCCACCAAAGAACGTGGGTTTAAAAATATAATAAAAATTTTAAAATGAGAAGAATAATTTCAGAACTTTGAAAAAACCAGATATATATATATATATAAATGTTTTATTTATTTTGTGGTTTGATGCGTAAGTTTAAGGTGTATTAATGTTTATATATTTCGTAATTGTAAAAAGCATTCACTTTGTGGCTCATCATAATTTATAATAAAAACACATAACGACGAAGGAAGGGATCTTCCGAAACCGGTAGAGTGAAAATAAAACTATAGTGGTCAAAAACAAATTTAAGTGTTTTTATTATAAGTTTATATATTTTTTTAAATAAGAAAACAATCTAAAAATGAATTTCAAATAAACCTTTGAGTCGACAAAAACGGATGGCTATGAAAATGTATAACGGTTAAAATACGATGTATCTATTTAGAATGAAATAAGCACATTATACCTGCCTAAAACCGTTTTATACAGGAAAGTATGAGTAGGCTGGCCGTGAATTTTTCAGCAAAAAATTACTTCACTGTAAAGATCACCGTATAGATCACTGTAAAGTCGGTAATATTAATAACCTGTATTATTAAAGTGATTCTCAATCATCTTCAACTGATTTCACTTTTCTTTTTCTATACCAAGTCAGCTCAAAGACAATTTTACTTCCTAGCTCCTAAAATCTTTAACCTTATATCTGAAAACCTAATAGCCGTGAGTCACACCCATTCCTTTAAAAACAAATTACGAAATGGATCTTTACACACGGAATACATTACAACTACAATACCCATTCATTCTACACTCTATCAATTTAATCACCTTTCAGACAAAACATAATATATCCTTATTCCCTAACTTAGCGGTATAGTATGTACATAATTAATTAGTGTGACCTTTATACTAATAATTTCTCAAATTTTTCATCTTCTTATAATTCTCTTACTTCTCCATCCTCTTCTTGCAACCCAAACTAGCCATACATCATTTATTATATTATAGTAATGTATAGATTCTATTTCCGCAAACTGTAAAATTCACCCGCCATAACACAGGGTCATCCCTAGCATGGAGGGTGAAATATCACAAAAAACCACATGTACTCTCTAAATCATGTTTCAAAAATATAAAAAACCCACCGCACAGCATCCTCCGAAATAACAAATGAATATTTAATAAAATTATTTACACCCTCCATCATCGGTTGCAATAACAAATATTACTTATAAATTAGAAATAAGATTTTGTTAGCTACTTTTCACAAACACAATTATTTTTATATCTTGTTCACAGCAATTGATGGCCTCCGTGGTCGAGGGATAAGTTAGTTAGTTGTTCGTCTCTCGACTAACAAGCCGGAGGTCGCAAATCAATTTTATTTGATTAATTTGTGTCATTTCGAAATTTCTTTTCCTTCATCTTCCCTAACTCTTTTCTTTCCGTACTACCTTCAGCTTCACAACATACCCGCCATTAGCATCTCACTGGCTCTGGACGGTTGGGAGCAGTTGGAACTCCTATTACAAACTGGCATGTTGAAAATATTAGTTCAGAATGCTTAATCGTCGACTTATGATTTTATTTTATATTTATCATAATCTTGCGGTAAATGTTAATTTCTCTTTTTCATCTGAGTAAGATTATATTTGTGTGAAATTGTTTATTAAAAGCCATCTATTACCGCCCACTCATTGGCCTTTCTCCCCGAGAGCCTATTTCGATTTATTTTTAAATATTAATGATCTTAATCTCCCCCAGTTGCCGTTTAAAATGCGCTGACACATTGACGCTAACCCTCTCCTGAGAATTACATTCCTTTCAGTTCTCAGGCTCCATCGTTTTTTTTTTCTTATCTGACAGTTATAAATTAGATATTATTCTTTAAACATTAGCCGTGCTACTGGCAGTACTCTGTTAATAAGTCTGTAGATGCTCTCCAATTGGTTGCCGTTGGGTTATATCGATTAAATTTACCATTAAAAGCGCGATAAAAGCGTGAAAAACAGAAAATCTCACTTAAAAGCAGAAAATTAGGTTCAAAGCTATGGGCGAGCTATAAATTCGACTGAATTTCAGGAATTTGATGAAGGTATTACAACCTTTTTCCATATATTCGATTGTTCGGGATTTTCCCCCGTTTTATAGGACCGTGTCGGAGTTAAATTTAATGAAGCTGTCACATACACTTTTATTTACGAACTCCCTGCAAGCAACAGATTATTTATTGGTTAGGAAAAATTTACAAGCTTAGGCTAATTTGTTAATTTCTGGGTCAGCTCATGTAGGTCTCGTAGAAATAATTGTATTTCTCTTTCTGTCGTGATAAGAAATATAATTTTGTAAAAAAACACCACTGTTATATTCAAATCCAAAAGTTAACCAGAAAATAATTAAAATGTGCATCTATGTGAGTCTAAAGCTTGCGACCCTTATTTGTAAAAAAATTACGAAATTTTGTTAGTGTTTTGTTAATTATTTTTTTAAATGAAATGACAAAAAAGTGAGGTAACAGTAATGTTTATAATACATTTGTCTAATGAGGAGTGCGTGTTTTTTTTTCATTTTCAATAATTTTGTTACAAAATGTTTTTTTTAAGTGTACATTCAAAATTTGAATGTATCAAAAATTATATTTTCATTTCGAATACTATAATTTGAAAGTATATGTTATTGTCTTTCAAATTCATTCTTTAGTTTTCGGATATAATTAGAAACATTACATTTACTTGGATTTTATTGCAAAGCGGAAATATTCCGACCATTTTCAGATTACCTAATTTTGAATTAGGACTTTAAATTTATAAGGATCGTATTTATGATTTTTTTGTAAGGAACTTCGTATTTGTGTAAATCTTATAGGGAAGAGCTTGAATTGTAATAAACATTAACTCTTCAGGCTAATTTGTTCCGTGATGTAAATTTGTTCGCTTTTCGGAACAGCGAAATGATGTTATGGAATTTGTTGTTGCTTCCCTCACTGCCATGGTTGACAAAAGAAAATGTCATCAACAGAAATTATTCCGGCTGTCATCCCATACAACGAAAACGAATTTTCATTTTAAGTAATTAAAAATTAAAATTCTAAATTTAAAAATTTCCCAAATGCTGTTCGATTACTTTTATATTATTTAAGGTAAATAAGGTACAGGTACAGGTACAAAAGGTTTTATTTTAAAATATTTCGTATTTTCCGTGTCCAGCGATTCCGAATATTTACCTATATTAATTTACCTTTACCCATTTAGGCAATTATTCGGGAAAGGTAAAGTTTTACGCGAACAACTGTCATTCTTATTATGCCTAAACTCCTCCCTGTTCCGTTTTTTAACAATATATACTCACCCTCTCTCTTTGAATGACTTAATATCTACCTATTACATGTAACTGTTGTTAGTATCACTTAAACCGGGCGAAGCTCAATCAAGTGCCGCCCGCAGGGCCTAGCAGAAAAAAACCCTCGGAGCGGGTTTTTAACTGCTAGTAACTAAATATTATGTTTCTACATAAAAGTCTTTATTGACCTTTATTAGTCCTTTGAGAGGGTTAAATAACAGGAATATCATAACAAAAATTATCAAGACTGAATATTTGATTGTAAAAAAGGCATTAATCTAACTTACTGGTGAATCACTTTTCAGTGCACAACATGGGGGAGCTAAATCCGTTTTCCGAACGAATCTGGGGTGAAATCGTAAAGTAATTAAAAGCGGTGTATACTGTTCTGAGAGTGGCACAGATAAAACAAATAACTGCAATGTTGATGCATTTTTTTTATCCTGCTTTCAAATCAGTTCCATCATCATGCAACGGTTCAATCTGACACATTTAAAAGCCTATTGTACTGTGTGTCACTGGCAAAAAGTAGGCCGGATTTTTCAAGGGGCAATCAGTTTGCCAGGCTTGAAAAAGAGTGACAACTTTTTTCGGAAGCCAATTTCGTAATTGACATTTCTCTCCAGGAGAAGAATGTTATTTTCTCTATCTTTATTTACTACGCACTAGGCTCATTTTATCTTAAATGAGCATTATTTTAAGCAGTACTTTTAATGAATTTTAACGAAAGAAAAACAAACTGTGAGCTTCGGCTTAACGAAATTTTTGTAATATTTTGTTGTTGGATTTTCAATAGAAACACGGAACTTTACAATTTGATATTCTTCTTAAAACAGACAAGACGTCACCGCAGTTCTAAAATTTTCAAAACGAAAAAAAAAAACTATTCACGATTAAGTAGGTACCTCGTACCTAATGTAGGAAGGACCATTTCTAGTATTACTAATAAATATATTCTGATTTCGATATATTTTGCATCATTGAGGAGATGTATATTCAAAGATAAATTCTATTGGTTCATGAAAGTCTCTCCTCATAAAGGAGATCTTCAACTATATTTTTTTCAATCTTTTTTTCAAATAATATTTTCCGCATAAATTCCCTATATAGGGTGTGTTGTGAGGCTGAAGGAAGTGGGGAAGGGAAGGATACGGGGAAGAGGAAGTTAAGGAAGTACTTGGCTATTCTTGGTGATCTTACACCAGGGCGATACTGAGTGTGTCTTCCACTCTGGAACTTGTTTCAAATATAACATATGTTATTTTTAATGATTTAATCGTTGAATTACAAATATCTTAATCAAATAAAATTTACTTCCGCATGCTAGGATTTGAACCTGCAACCTCCGGTTCGCCAGTCAAGAACATTATCCCTAGACCCCGAAGGCCGTCGAATTACATGAAAATTATTTTATATATCATATTTGAAATTTGTAATGTAATGAGAAATAAAATAAAATTATACTATACATTAACGGGAAGTGAGCAATTTTTTTTGGTTCTGACGCTATTCTTGCCACACCTTTTCCACGGTAAGTCATTTTTGCACATCCTAATAAAAAATATTATAAGTTAGACACTGCTAAGTAATTTATAAAATGTTAACACCTGCTTTAACTCATGATTGAGATATTATTACAAAATGTTTAAAAATCATGTTTTTTTCCAGAACGAGAAATTTATCTAAGTCTATGCCAAAACAATCAAAGTAATTGGGTCAAAACACGATTGAGGAAATATGCTAGTTAGTAATAAAGATATCAAGAATAAACACTTTTCCAACCTTGATATAACCTACGACCCACTTATTACCTATCATTAAAATGGATATATATTTACAGATCTATTCGGACACCAGAGGTCGTCCCAAATTCCTCAGTAACGACTTTACAAATACGCCTTCGTCTGGACGCCCCGGAACGTGAATTGAATCGTTAGAGGCGTGCCATTCCGCTATGTCCATTTTGGTACCAGCCAGCTCACATGTGCACATTGATTAGACACTTTTTGCTGGGATATTAACAAGAACATGGCTACAAGCTTCCAGTGACTGGAATCTGAATATCAGATTAATAATTCTCGTACAACGGTGAGGCTTGTTAAAATCTAATCTGTTTCAATTAAAAGAACATGAATACTAATTCTAAGATTCGTACATACATTTGAAACATCAATGTTTCTTGTACATTTTATGTTAGTTTTGTTTTCTTCACTAGTTTCCCACATGACCAATTTAATATTTTGGAAAGCTGTGCAATGATTTTCGTAAACGAAGGAAGGAATCAACCATAGTCTCGAAGAGACCTACATAGTAGGAGGCAGAAATACAAAGTCGTCTTGCAGCCAATCTGCTACTTGAGAACATGAGAACGAGACGTAAAAACGGCTTGCGGAAAAAAAACGATTGTGTTTGGGAGTGTCTTCTCTGATAGGGTCGATTGTGTTAGTTAGAAACAACTTTCTTTAAAAGTTCACTATGTACAAACACAGCATTCCAATCTGACTGTCTATGTCATTTTCTTCATTCAAGTACATGAAAAAAGTTTATTTATTTTGACTGCAAATCAAAACAAATTGTTTGAATGCACTCACCATGATACACTCATCAAAACCACAAACATTCTGCTCCAGCTCTAATAAACTATTTAACTATCCCCAAACAGAAATTTAAATTTGATTCAACAAAACTAATATTGTTAAAACAAATAAACGCTACAATCAAATGCTTTCATGCATTTAAAACTACGTACATTAAACCATGAACATAGTCAAAATGATAATACAAAGTCTCATGTAAAACTACAAGAAAATACCAAAGTAATAATACAAATGTTCTGCCCTTTTAGGAGTGAGTACGATAGTAGCAAATTCGTGGTTTGTTTGAGATTAACTTTTAATACCCTCCAACGATGAATTCAAACGAACGAACACGATAAATGCGAGATTGTATGTGGATTAGTTAGAACTCCCCATCGTATCATCTGGACGGGTAATCATGCTAATTTGTCATTTACGACAGACGTCGTGACGATAAATTAATTCAAAAGATCACGTTTAACCTACATTTTTTCAATTTACGAAACGCTTTTTTTATGGAAATGATATTGTGGTAGGTATTTTTGGTGTGATTGGTGTGATTTTCCGTCATATTTCAAGGGGTTTTTGATGTGTAAAATAATAAGGAACGTAGTTGTTTCCGCAGATGGCTTATCATGAAAAAGGGGAAATGAAGTAAGATTAATGTTTAAGGTTAGAGTACTCGTATTTTGAAATTTATAAAATAAAAAGCTTTGTGTATGGAAACACATGTTTTCGTAAACTTATAATGTCTCATTGTTTTGGGAAATTTGTAACTTAAGCAATATTTGCTAAGCAGTAAAAAGTGTACATTAAGCGATTTTTAATGATAACGGCGTTACCTAATATTAAACAAGAATTATTTAAAAAAATGTTTTATGTATTTTTGACAACAAATCGATATGCAGGTACATAGAATACATAGAAATATTATTGTCAGTCGAAGTACTGGATATTGTAAATACGCAACAAAATTAAAAGCCAACATTAAAATATAGAATCTTACTTCCGTATATTATATAAGTAAAATTACGTATTTTACTTAATGCAAAATAAAAAGATAACATTAAAATATTGAATCTCACTTCGGTATATTATATAAGTAGAATTACGTATTGGCTTTATGCATAATGAAATGCTAACATTAAAATATAGAATCTTACTTCTGTATATTATATAAATAGAATTACGCATTGACTTTACGCATAATGAAGTGCTAACATTAAAATATTGAATCTTACTTCGGTATATTATGTAAATAGAATTACGTATTTACTTAACGCAAAATTAAATGCTAACATTGAAATATAGTATCTTACTTCCGTATATTATATGAATAGAATGACGTATTGTTTTAACACAAAATGAAAAGCTAACATTTAAATATAGAATCTTACTTCCGTGTATTATATGAATAGTATAACGTATTGTTATAACACAAAATGAAAAGCTAACATTTAAATATAGAATCATAGTTCCATATATTATATAAATTGACTAACGTATTGACTTTACGCAAAATGAAAACTAACGTAAAAATATTTGTATCATACCTACGTTTATTATATGAATAGAGTAACGTATTGACTTCCCGGAAAATGCATTATATTTAGTTAAACGGCTTTAAATTTTACACAAAATAAATGTTTTTAAATAAATGCGATATTACAAACATCTGACTGAAAACTGAATAATTTTAACAAAAATCAAGCCTGAAAATTTTTTATTGAATTTATGTTTGGATATATATATAATATTATTTCACATTTGACCGGTAAACTTTAGTAGCTTCGTTAAAAATATATATCCCGCTGAACTTAGGAAACATTAGATAATAAATTGTAATATTGCGAATTGCTACAAAGCTCAATAGTTTGGGTTGCATTTTACCATTACTCATTATCATATAAGTGATTATTATTTTAACTTGTGATATTTGAACAGAAACCGTTTCCATGCATGACAGTAATATTGTATGATGAGATATTAATTGAAACACAATGTAGGATTGAAACTGATTTACCATAAATCTTATTCAATTCCGAAAACAATAAAGTGGTATAAACTTAGTGTTATTTACTTGAAGAAACGATTAAGGAATGTCAATTATAAAACAAAACACCGAGATAATGGATCGGAACTGGGAATAGGAACTGCGAGCACTCCAAACAGCCAACAAAGGTAGTGGGACACAGGCAAATAATCCATGGTTGTATAATATTATAATTGTACGGTTAATAATATCTCTCAGTCGAGAGGGCCTTCTAAATGCCATTATTTCCGCTGTTTGCTTAAACAGAACAATAACAATACATCTTGCTCCGCCCTTACAAGATGCTGACAACAAACGAACTAACTAGACGGAGTATCTAACTAGATGGAGTATCTAACCCGACAGAGTATCTAACTGAGTGACGCGCAACCTTTTTAACTTATATATTTTCCAGTGAGGAGTTCCGGGAAAATAATATTTTCTCTTTACTGCCTAGCGGCAAAAATTTTTCGAAGAAATATATTTATTTTAAATTTGTTTGTTAGCTTTATGAAAACTGACCCAATTTGTAGTCGAAGGTGGTGTACGATTCTGCATAAAAAGACGATCAAACCTTCCACGATGATCAAGTTTCTAGTCTCGGTCGAATTCAGATGATGTCAGAACAAAACCGGGCCGTTTAGACATGATACTTTTGTCGTATTTTTTCAAGATGATACATTAATTACAAGCAAATCATAAAGCCTGTGACAAATCACGCTATATTCTCATGATTATTTCAACATATCGCTCTCCATACATTCCTATAGGTAGTGTGTAGCGACCGATATGCTGAAATATGTGTGTAGCGTAATGTGTCAACCACCTAAAGAATTGATTTTACATTTATTCAGAATCGACGTTTCTATATAACAACGACTATATGAATGTATTATTCACTGGAATTTCTCATTTCCACCGGCCTCAAAGAGCACAAGCTTCTTTGCTTTGGATGCAATACTATTTGATAGTAATATTAATTTTTTGAAAGGGGGTCTTCCGCATCTTATATTTATGTCGTCGGTTATAACAAAAAAATTACTGAGGTTACACATGTTTATTTTATATTTTTGCAAGCAAATTGGGGAGCAATAAATTTTAATTTTAACCGTTGGTTGTGCATCGCTGGTCCAACTAGATAAAGTAGGTACTAACTTATCTAAGTAGGAGTATCTATAAATTTCTTTTAACGGAATCTACTTTCCGACTAGTGTCTTTTTGTCAACTGCCTAAATTTATTTCTACACAATTTGTTCCTCTATTTAATGTTTTTATTTGTTGAAACATTTATTCTACTGTTTGTACCTAATTCGAGGCAATTTATACAGGGTGCTTCTGAGAATTGTATACGCATCCATAACACTGGTGGATAGGAAGGGTTACTTAAGCTAGTTTTACCCGATACTTATTTCCGTACAGATCCTCATATAGGAAACCATATGGAGACCCATATTGACTGAATTTGGCTCCCAATTTTTTTGAATGAAATGGTGATCAAGGGTTTTAAAATATGCACAACATTTTTATCTGGATTTCTTAACCAAAGTACCTTTTCAGTTTTTGAACCACATTCCCATCATAAACTATGTAGCTTGGAAATTCCTTTATTTCCCTCGTCCTTTTCCATCGAACAAAATACTTTGCAGCATTAGTAACATGAAACCATTAGTTATTTTGATATAGTAAATATAAAGCAGTTATATATTACGAGAGGGTCGCGTAAGGGTGGAAGGTTAGTCCATAAACAACGTACCTATATTCGTGAGTAAATAATGGGGCGGGAACAGCAGTCATGTTCGTTATGACTAGAAAAACTTAACAATAGACAAAAGGGTGATGATTTGAATACGAGGAGTTCACTGTGTCAAGAGCAGAGGCTTTTTTGTTTGTACTATTCCACGTTTATTGAACACGAGCTTTTTCGCGTGAAAAGAAGTTTGTATTTTCATTGTTTTAAGTCGAAAAAAATAACAAAATTTTTATTTTTTGGGTTTCATACCTTGTTCCGATATATTTTTTAGAACATCGCATAGATGTTGAAATTGCATTCCTTAATATATATAAAACGCTAGATAAATTCGTTTAAAATGTGGATGTTGGCTTTAGAATACGAAATAATACATATTTCTCAAATCGCCTCTATCTTTTCTTCCACTGCTTTTTCCACATTAAAGCACTCATTCACGGAGAAAACTTATTCATATAAAATATAGCCAATTTATTTAAAATCTTGTCACATTATTCGTATTCCTTTTAAAAACTGGATTGCAGGCCTTTAACGGTTGATTTGTCAGGTTTCCTAATAAACTGTCAATAAAATATGAATATATTCTAATTTTTTTTTTTTTTTTTGTTTTTTTTCTTAGGTTTGTCAACAGTGATTCATATCAAAGCTCTCGAAATTCAATTACATTAATTAAACTTGGTTGATACTATCACTAATTACAGACAAACACAACATTGATGAACACAATACACTTACATATACATTTCTTGTATGCTAATAAAATGAATTAAATTTAATTTTAATAAAAATTAAAATTAATTTTGAAACATTTTAATGGTAAATGGATTGCAATTACGTATTTAAAAGGGTTTCAATAAAGCAGCTATACTCATTATTCTCCGTGTGCTTTCGAATCGAAGATGTTGAATAACCTGCAAAAAACAGCTTTTAATTTTAGGAAGGTAATTCTGACGACTGTTTCTTTTCTTACATATAGATAGAATATCTATATTTATTTATTTACGAAACAAACATTCGTACATTTAAGCATAAACAATAATTATTGTTTTGGTCTAGAACAATAAAGTTCCATTTAGTTAAGTTATTGATTTAGTGTTTGTACCTACATAAAATACAGGGTTTCTGGGGGTAAAGTGCGCTTAATTCGGGGGGTGATTCTACTTGATTTTAGAAGTAAAAAAGTTAAATGATTTTTTTCGGAATTCCAACGTTTTTAGTTTAAAAATGAATTGGAATTGTTTGTACGGGAAAATAAATATTCTTCCATGGAAAAAATATTTTAGCATGGGAAAAAAAGTTGGAATTCGAAAAAAGTTATTTATATTTCTTACTTCTACCATCTTGAAAAATAGTATTTATAAATGACAAAAAAATAATAATAAGCATTACAAGGAATTATATAAGGTCATCAACAAGTTATTCAATATTTTTCATTAGGACAGAGGACCGAACGTATTGTATTATTATTTTATTATTTCATCACTAAAAGAGAAGAAACCGAAATCATAAAATTAAAATAATAAAGCCTATAAACTTCAGGGACCATTTCATTTAATTAATGAATTGAATGGTATAAATGTATTAATTAATTTGGTGTAAGTAATCAAATATTCAAATGTTATAATACCTCAGTGGCTGAGTGAGGGGGAATCCACTACCACAGACAAAGTCCCTGATGTCCAATGCCGACAGAATAATTTATGACATAAGTAAGGGCATTATTGTTCAGTTTGGTTAATTTTAGAGGCGTTTACCCGGGAATAGTTACTACTCTTTGTAGACAATAAAAGCCCCATTGTCTCAAATGGCTTGACCTGACGTCGCTTAATGAATACCAAAATGATATATCTAATCATAATAGGATATAAAGCAATAAAAAAAAGAATTGACTTAAACAATTATTATTGCGTAATGCTTTGACGTCACGTGATTCGAATTTAAGAATATTATTAAGGCGATGCACTACGTCGTGTAATATTTTAAATTGAGCCGCTATCAATAACAACCCTTACGTAGATGGCGATAAGGTTTAAATTCTCTCTTAACACCATCCGCTTGTTTTGATTTACGCAAGAAAATGTGCCTTTTATTTTATTTTGTGGATGTTCAGGCATAAATTTTTTTTTTCTATCATTTTACAAATAACTTAATTTTCCACATTATACAATAAAATCATAACCGAAAATGGGTTCGTAAGTAGGAGATTTTGAACTTTAAAGCAGTTTTCATAGGCCTTATACATTATTTTTTTCTGGGCTTATAAAAAAACTTATCTAAAAAAATACTCGATTATTTCAAAGATTATTTTTTTTATTTCGATCATGAGAAGTCGACGGCATCCGTGGTCAACGGGTAAGGATCTGGACTGACAATCCAAAGATCGCGGGTTCGAATCCCGGCGTGCGCAACTAAATTTTATTTGATAAATATGTGTTATTTCACAATGTATTCATTAAAAATAATATATAGCTTACTTGCGGCACGTTCCAGAGTGAAAGGTATTCTCAATATTGCCCTAGTTTAAGAACACAATTCAGAATTTAAATGTTGCTTAAAATGGCTTTCACCATGTTTGGTGACCAATTCTGAATAGCCAGGTACTCCTCCGTCTTTCTCTACCCCATCAATATACCCCTATTGGGAATTCCATAGTCTCACTGGCTCCAGAGGCTTAAGAGCAGTTGGGACTCTTGTGCTTAAAAAAGTCGACAAATAAAGAAAAAATCGAATTTATTTTTTTCTATAATATTATTCAATAGCACGTTCAAATGGCCCATGTCGATACAATGACAGAATTTCAATAGGAATTTCACAGAACTTGTAAATTATCTTTGAAATTCGATGAATTTTTCAAATTCTCTTAAACAACCCGTCCTAAGAATCTCGCACGTCAGTAGTTACTAACAAGAAGTAGTACAAAAAAGACTAAGAATCTAGCACGTAAGCTATTACGAACAAGTATTAGTACAATTAAAACTAAGAATCTAGCGCGTCAGGTATTACTAACAAGTAGTAGTACAAATAAGACTAAAAATCTAGCGCGTCAGGTATTACTAACAAGTAGTAGTACAAATAAGACTAAGAATCTAGCGCGTCAGGTATTACTAACAAGTAGTACTACAAATAAGACTAAGAATCTAGCGCGTCAGGTATTACTAACAAGTAGTAGTGCAAATAAGACTTAGATTTTTTTTAAGTGGAACTTAAGTCGATATTCAAAATAAAATTGGAGAAGAAATGTTATAAATAAAAATCTTCGCAATGTTTTCAGATGACTGGAGAGCAATTTGTAAAAATGATTTTCCCCGCGACGAGTAAATTGAAACGCAAATTGATGTTCGTCGAAAAGCGACATGTATTTTGTTTTCCATCTTTTCACATCATTGGATATCTGATTTGGCATTCTCTCGACCGCGTAGTTTTCTAGCTTGTTTATAAGATTTGGCTGTGTATATACAGATTTACCTTTGGAATCTTGAATCTAGAGTTCTGTTTTCTCTGTTCTTCTCATATTATCATTTAATTACACACTGCTTACTCAAAAGTACAGCTTGGCATAGTAAATATTCTTTAAATTTACACAAAATGTACTTTTCTTTCATTACTTCATGGTAATGAAAAAAACTAGCTAGAAAAGAGTAGCTTGGTGTTGATGGCAACTACTTTGTCTTTAAAATATGTTCTTAAATTCGTTAATAATAAATAAATAGTTCGTTTTAATCTAACAATGGTAGACAATATAACTCGATTTTTATATGAAATATTTTTAATTTATAATTTTACTCTTTGAATTAGATACTATTTCGATTTAACATCTAATAAATGGCTATTTTGATACATAGATTTAAGAAAAAAAGCGTTTCTGTTTAACTGTCTTGAAAAAATAACAACATTGTCTTGTAATAATGTGAGGAGAATTATCTACTTTCAGAAAGTAGGTTCCACTAATTTCTATTTGATTTAAGTTAAAAATTGAAATCAGACTATTGATTATATTAAATTTACATGCATTTTCCTACGAGATATCTTTGTGTTATCATTTAAATCTTTCGTTGAGTGCAATTTATTATTTGTTTGTCGGCCCATTTTATGATTATAGGAAAAATTAAATCCTTCGACACATTTTTATTTAAAATTCGTTGTGATTATATGAAAGAAATGATAAAAATATAGTATGCTGGATACCAAAAACAACAGAAAATAATATGATTACAAAATAAGTGAGTAGTAGGTTCATAGCATGTTTTTAAGAAATATTTATGTTTTCAATATATTTTGCTTGGTGCGATGAATATTAATAGCAGTGGTGTTTATATTATGTAAACTACATGATGTGAGTAATTTAGTAATGAGAACACCCTTGAATAGATTGGATTTAATGTTTTTTATGTATTTTTTGTGAAACCGCACAAAATTCCCAACTGTTCCCAATCGTCTGAGGCCAGTGAGACTATGCATCCCCAATTGGGGTACGTTGGGAGGCTGATTGTAATAAGAAGGAGAAGGAGATGGAACAGGAAGGTGGCGGAGTACCTGGCCATTCAGATACGGTCACCAAACACGGCTAAAGCCAATTCAAGCAATGTATCAATTCTGATTATTCTGAATGGTGGTTTTATACCAGGGCGACCCTGATATACGTATCTTACACTCTGGAACGTGCTGGATCTAAACAATATATTATTTAAAATTAATAAATTGTGAAATAACACAAATTCTTCAAATAAAATTTACTTGCGCACGCCGGGATTCGAACCCGCGACCGTTAAATAGCTAGTCGATAGCCTTATCCCTCGACCACGGAGGCTGTCATAAATTACATTATTGAAAACATTTTTCGTCCGCTTTAATTTTCAGCAAAATAACACTTTATTTTATTTTATTTATTGAAGGAGAAAACACAAATACAGACAGTAATTAAAAGATAATTTGACTTTGACATTGTTTGCTTCCACAAATTGACTTGTTTCATTTTTGTTAAACATTTTTTTTATTATTACTTACAATTGCAAAGTTTGTGCATGATGTAGGTATAAAGTATAATATAAGTATAAATTCTTTTTTTTCCACAGTCCGCCTCACTAGGTTTTAATGTTCTGAGACGGCCTGTAGTTTTTAAACTTTTGTATTTAGTTTCAAGTTTTTCTCAGCCATGTTTTTTACTTTTATTTTATGTATATTCATTTCCGTTTTTTTGTTTGATTTGGTAAAGCATTGTATAATTTCGTAGCATAGAATTTAATATTTCTCTGTCCAAAATATGTGAATAACCAGTTTATTTTGGCTTATTGCTCTGGTTGAGTATTTATGTAGAGCAGTGGAATGTATAGATATATTTTTTTACATTGTAGACTTGGAAGTTTTTAAATGTTTCTTCTGTCGGAGTTCTAACCGGAACGTTTAGAATTGTCTTTATTAATACTTTTTGGGCTATGTTGAGACATTCTGTATGAGTGCTCAAGGCAGACCAACCAGTTATCCCGTACTCTAATTCATTAATTAACTCTAATTAATTAGAGTTAATTCATTGTAAATAAGTCATTTTTAGATTTGCAATTTGATTTTTAACAAAAATGATAACGTCGTTGAAATTGTTTGCAAAATGACCGGTCGGTGGGCGAGTTGACATCGCGCTTGGGTCTCACTCGGGCGTAGTGTGTTCAATTCCTCGGCTGGCTAAGTCCTCCATCACAACACAAGCAACATTTTCAGCTTACTGTGGTGGTAGTAGAAGATTTTCAAATATTGTCAGGTTATTCGTAACCTGGGAATGTTTGTCTTTCTTTTATTAAAAAAAAAAAAAAAAAAAAAATGGAATATTAATCATTGAATCTAGCGCAACATATAAAATATTTACAGTTATTCAAGTACGTAAACAAGAAGGCAAAAAAACACCTTATGAAGATTTAAGGATAAGATATTATATGAAAAACAACCTTGATTCGGCCGCTACTTAATCTAATTGACTTGTTCCATCCTTTTACAAAACAGATAAGGATATCCACGAGCAGAAGAGGAAAGAAACTGAAGTCACAAACTTTTTAAGGCCATTTGTTTGATAACTAGAAACAGACTGTGAGTCTAGACACTAAATCCTCTTCAAATGTTTGGAAGGACAGCGATAAATAATATCTGTTACTCGCTGCTACGTGATTTGTTACAACATTGCTTCTAAGAAATATAAATATTTTATTAAACTTTTCCGAAATAATCCCGTGGAGACATTTATTCTAATGAGGGAGAGAAAGTGCCTCGATAGTGATCAAAGAATGAAGATTTTTATGCGAGAAGGAAAATAATGGTTTTCGGGAGGGAATAGCTACGAAAATGTAATAAAAATTAAGAACGGCCATTTATCCCAGATTAATTAAATTTAATGGCGGCGATCGTTTCCAAAAAAAATAAATCATTATCGGTTATAAAAAGAGAACCGTTCTCTTTGACTTTCCATTATATAAATTTGCATAAAGCTCGAATGATGTTTCCAGGAGAGGTACCAAAATAATAATTATTTAGGAAAATATTTTTCTTATACAATTTGTATATTCATCAACCTCCTCCGTGGTCGAGGGGTAAGTGTGTACCGGTGTGCGCAAGTAAATTTTATTTAATAATTTTTATTATTACACAATTTACTAATTTAAAATAATGTGTATTATATTTGCAGCATGTTCCAGAGTGTAAGATACTATCAGTATCGCCCTGGTGTAAGACCACCATTCAAGAATTGAAACATTGCTGTAAATGACTTTGGCCTATTTGGTGACCAGTTCTGAATAGCCAGGTACTTCTCCACCTTCATATTGTAATCTCCTTCCCCTTCCCACTACTTTCAGCCTCACGAAATACCTGTCATAGCCTCACTCGCTCCAGACGGTTTCACATAAAAATGAAAATAAAGAAAAATATTTTTTACATTCGGCGACTCAATCTTTTTATCTAAATTGTATTGATTTTTTATGTTAGTATGCTCTAGCTTCTAGTATGCTCTTTATTAGTTTAAGCAATGCCCAGAAAGCAAAATAATGCAAGCTAAGCACATAGCGCATCTCAGGTAATTCGATTCTCGCTGGTCCGCCCGGCAGCAGTGGGAGGCTGGTTGACTGGACCAACCGTATCTTAAACAAGGTAAGGGAAACGGATAAACATTGCCAGATCGAGAGGAACATAAAGTCGGGAGAGCAATCTTGTTGGGAGAGCGAGTGAAACATGATGAGGGGACACGGTTGGAATGCCTTATTTTATTTTCTCGTACAGGAAAAACCACGAAAGTGTTTCGAAATGAATCTCTCTCTCTCTTTTGCCCTGTCGTCTCTACTTTATTTATGTGATAAAGTAGGTACCTATTACCTTTCTCAAATTAAAGCTTTTCTCTGCGACTTAGTTTTGGGTGTTTCCAATATAAAACGACGATTTTCGACCTTGATGAATTGTGATTAAACAATAGCATTTCGGTAATCGAAAATCTAAATGGTACCGTCAACAAATGTCATACAGTTTGAAACACATCAAACATAGTTCTAACTTATACAAAATTATATATTTATTTATTGCACACCCTAGTGGGCTTTTAAATTATGTTTCTACTAGTTGTCTGAATCACTGTAAATACTTATATATAAATTAACTAATTAAGCTCTAAAATAATTGTTAAAATGTGGGTACATTTAAACCACGTGCACTCTTTCAATTCCGTTATCATAATCTGGATCCTGACTTTTTCTAGAAAACTCTTACTTTTCTACCGGTATCTCGTCGCTTTAGTTCGTTTTTGTCTAACAGACCATTTTTGGCGAAATTGAGTTAAGTATGCAGTTGTTCTTTATATCTTTCTTATTTATACGATGCAACTGAAAAAAAAAAAATATATATTTTCAATGTGTTTTCAAGACGCAGTTCGTCTAAGTCTATCAAAATTAAACAACATTCCGAGCGTGTTTATCCAACATTTTTCCTACATCCAAATTAAAAATGTGTTATCTTCAACATTTGGAACGAATTTTACTTAAAAATAATAATTTTTCACTTTAAATCATTTTACAAAGCTAATTTTATTGTATATGCGTTTTTCGTAAAAAAAAACTTCTAATCGCTATTTCTCTCGATTTACGTTTTGGTCTGTTGGACAAAAACGAACTAGAGCGACTTCAAGTCCAAAGATTCGGAGATGGTCTCTGTAACATCCAAAGTCTACCAAAAATGTCATCGTCCTGGGGGTTTATTACAAAGAACATTATAAGTTTTTCAGTTGTATTCCAGCCTTACTATTAGGCATATTCAACAAAACCATCCCAGTTTTATGAATCTTGTTATTGGCGGCACTTTAAACAGTTGGTTTAGTTCCACGTGCCTCTAGTACTGTTGAATTCAGACGACCGATATAAAAGAAAACGTACGTGACGGGACCATGAGATTATTTTATGACCCGGGGGTAGAAAGAAGATGCACTCGCTGGTACATTGAATATTTATTTATTATTTCCGATGTCAATTTTTTGAAGATGTTCTTGCAAGGGGAAAATTATTGGAATGAAATTACTAAGCTCTGAGAAATTGAGGCATTTATCGGAGGGGTTCTGCGTTTTATATCCTTTACCAGAATAGTGAAGTAGGTTCGTTTGAGAAAGTTGAATCAAATAAAAAATTGAATCCAAAATAGAAAGTTAAATTTGGTAGATAAATTTTATGTTTTATATGAAACTAACTATTCTTTGTTAGAGCATTTTTATAAATGTTTTATAGAACAGTAATTATACGGCAGCTCTTGTTATCTTTGACGGGTATTTAAAGTTATGTAGGTCATGAAAGAAATGACATTGCGTAGTATAATTCTTGCGATCATACATAAAGATAGTTGCCAATAAAAATGTGCGGTGAAAAAATGAAGACAATGTTAGTAGTTCTTATTCGAAGTATGATACAGTTAAAAGTGACCGAGGAGAATAGGGTCCCATTAGCGCAGTTGGTAGAGCACTGTCCCGGAAAGACAGGGGTCCTGGGTTCGAGTCCCAGATGTGACCGTTTCCTTTTCTGATTTTTCTGTTTCAGATTTTTCGTTTAGAAATCACTAATATTGTCTTCAATATTTAAATAAATATATCCATTGAAAAGTTGTACAACCTTCATTTCTGCTTAAGGCGATGCACTACGTCGTGTCAATATATTGAATTGGGCCGCTAGTAATAACACTCCTTATGTAGATGGCGATAAGGTTTTTATTCCTTTTACCTGTTTTTATTTGTGCAAGAAAAAACATTGTCAAAAAGTGATTTTATCTAAAGAACTTAATTTACCACATTATACAAAAAAATCACCCGGAAAAGGGATCGCAATATGGACATTTTGATCTTTAAAGCAGTTTTTACATGCCTGATTCTTTATTTTTACTCGACTTACAAAAGGCCAAAGTTCTAATCGCGGTATTTAAGTAAAGAATCTAAAACATTTTTGTAAACGATCAAATTTTCAAACCAAAAACACATGATTTTGAATTACTACGTAGTACTTTGGCTTAATGGTGATTTGTTTTAATTTCAAACTGTTGTTTTTATTTCTTATTATTATCGATTTAACAATACAATGGTAATCACAATAATTTAATTTAAATAGCACAGTTTGACGACAGTTTGTCTGAATTGCACTTAATTAAATAAGTATTGACAATGATTTTATAACCTTATTCAGGGGTAATTTTCTTACGAATTACTCCCACGGTGATACTTAGGCATCTAATTAAAATAAATGAGATCCAACATAAGGAATAATTGTTAAAGCAGAACATATAATAGATTAATGTACACACATTAAAATTATAATGTTAAAATGTTCATGGAGCAGAATGGTATCAAAGGTTATGAACCTAAGATGTTGAAAGTATCAGTAAGAAAATATAATAACCAATAATTAGATAAAAGGATTTTAATATTTCTATTTTTGATACTGACAATGCGTGGTGGAATTCCATTATAATGATAATATATTGAAAAAACTTTGTTTTTTTACCGTTATCGGTTTTAGATGATTATAATATAAACCCATATAATTGTAATAAAATCATTGTATACTGTGAACCCCTACCCCTCTCCCAAATGCTGTGTACATAAACCATGGTTAAAGGAATAATTGTACCTCTCTGAATGAAGATGGCTGTATAATAAGCTGAAATTGGTTAAGTTGAAAATTGTTTTATTAAATCAAGAAAAACGGATTAATAGCATAAACAACTTGACAAATTAACTTTGTAAAGAGGTAGCTAAAATAATTATTTTTTAAACTCTTACATTAACTAATCTCTAGGGCGTAACAATTTATCATTGAAGTCTTCTTTTTATCTACCCATTAATTTGCTTCCTCCGTGAAATAAATCACTGTGTTGTATTAATCTGTGATTTCATTCAACTAAAAGCCTCCTTGTGTAGCCAACAGCCTACACCGCTAACGGAATCCGTCTAAGCCTCTTTTGGCACGCTCCAGCACTGTTCCCAGTGCCTACTGTTGCGTATAAACGACTAACTGTTGAGCACTTCCTATTGGCATGTTAAATATTCGCCAGTCATCTGGGGAATGTGAGATGTTTCTCAACTATTCAGCAGCAAAACTTATCTCGAATTGAAGATTAGCTCTTAATTGTGTTTACAATCATATCGCACGCTGACTGCAGATTTAACTGTAAAATAATTAAAATATTATGTTTTACTTGATGTTAAACAATTGTTTTTACCCTTTTATTTGTTGTTCAAAAATATTGCTACCTTCAAAAATAAAATATTCCATCGATTAATATCAATTTTTCTATCAAGCTTTATCTAGAGTTGCCTTCCCTTGATTCAAAATTCCATCTCTTCTAAGGCTGAAAAAAATGTTCTCCAAGTTTTTAAGTAATTTTTTTATTTGCCTTTTTTAATTAATAAAGTATACATTCATCTTGTCTTCGCCGTAGATACATTGAAACGATTGAACAGAAATCCCTTTTTTAAATACACTTGAGTATTCATGTTTTGGAATACACTAGAGATCGGGAGTATTCAATTAATGCTTTGGTTTATCAACTACAATGTATGTCTTGCAAGACATACGTCCGTTCTATCAGAAACTATGAGTTTTTTTCTTACGAGGAAAGCATCTGAAAGTGAGCTCCCTACCTAGGCATTGGGTAGCATTGGCTGTACTCGTAACCATTCGGGTATAACCGACATGCTATCTCTTTTAGGTGGTGTAAAATATATTGTGAAAAAACCTTAAGACTACATTAACTGTATTACCCTACCGACATTTGGTATCAAAACCAATTACCAAATAACAGCACTACACGGACCTCTTTTTCACTCTGCTTACTATTACAATGAATAGCCTGTTTAATAGTGGTATATTGAAGTGCTATGTAGCAGTTTGTTAACGGGTTCTTCATGACAATTTAACAAGTACTTTGCCCGTGCTAAGGCCTCCATTTTACAATTTAATAAAATTCAATAAAAATACAATATTTTAGTTGCTTCATAAACCAAAATACACATAATTATAATCCATACCAAACAAATTTAATCTCAACACACGCTTTTTAATACAACTACTTTCTCTCTTATTCCTTATTTCCATAAAACGCGGTTAGTGCCTAAATGAACTACATCTTGAACAACTATCCTGTCATACTTTAAGAACTTATTATGAGCGACTACTGCATTCAATACCTATTAATTGAATTTCCCACATTCAGCCTTCTATCAATATCAGCCCCTTGTCTCCCGCCAACATACTTCTAAAGTACACAATCGTTCCACTTGCTTCTCGGATTCACCGTACTGTGTTAAACTTCTGTGATTTCATTTAACATCAACATCATCTGTGATCAGTTCAAATTATCAAAGGAAATTTAAGTTCATTGAACGTGAATAATTTCACTTCACGCACCGAAATGGATAATTTTGATTAAAAGGTTTTAATTATGTGAAATTGAAATACTTTGTATACACCACTTTTAATTAATAATAATCTACATGTTTCAAAGCCAATGGCTTCTTCATCAGGATAATGAAAATTAACCAATTTATTAACATTTATTTGATTTTATTGCATTATTCTGACGAAGAATACATTACAAATAAAATAAAAAATAAGGTCTACATTAAAATTCTGGTTTCCATATAGTACAAATAATCGTACCTTCTCGTACCAGTGGATTAATTAACTATATCTTAACTCCAGAACAATATTAAAGTTCTGACAAACGATTTTTGACTTATGAGAGACAGTTTGATGTATTATGAAAAACATTATCAACCTAAACAACAAAATTATTTATTTCATAATAATGTACAGATTAATTTTTGATTCTGTATTATAATGAACTCATTTTCACGGTATATAAAAAAAATGTTAAATGCAGTAAAATGAACCAAGGTTGCTGGGCACTTCCGTATTATCGTCGTCGTTGTTTTGAGCGATGCTTGTAGTTTTCAAGTTTTATCTCTTGGTGTACAAAACCTGATATATCCTAGCTAAGATACAGATGTACATGATGCATGTACAATCGCGAGTATGTAAGTAGCAGTCACCTGATACGGCATACGGCAGGTGGCGTCTTACTGTCGTGGAAGTTTTATGCCTGACAAACTCCGAGCATATATTCTTCAACGAGACCCGGTTTGAACGAAACTGTGTGATCCAGAAATAAGAAACTTCTTCAAGCTACACTATTATTCCCATTCAATCAATTGTTGGGTCTTTACGCAAATCCAATCCAAATTCTGTTGAGATTCTACAGATATTGCTGTGAATTTTATGGCTTTGTTTTTACAACAAATCATGTGTTTCCGTGGCTAAACAAAGGGGTGTTCTTTGTGATTGTTCCGCAGAAACATTTATTAGATAAATCAGATTTTTTTTTTCAATAACTAACGTATTTGAGTAATTTTTCATATCGAAATATCGATTTTCCAAGGTTAATACGCAACGCATAATCGAAATGGCCGGTTTCGAAGCAATTTGAAATAGACAGGGTCAATTACGCTAGGAATATCATCTGCAGAAATCTGAATTTAGCAACAAAACGTGAAATGCGATAATGACTGTGTATTTGAGGTTTGGAACCAAGTGGTGCCAGTCTAAAAAATCTGGCATGAATATTATTATAAGTAATCTTTAAAAGTAAGATAGCTAATTTGAGCGTTATTTTTAATAGCGTCCCTTACCACAGCTGTAAAACAATCTATTATCAAAAATTTGTCATACCGTTTAGCCTCCTTTAACTGTAGGTGACACATACTGCAATCACTCCAATAATATTATTATTCATAATTGATTCCATTCTATGGAAATGACCGTACGATGTTAAATCCTTATTAAATTAACGTGATGTTTTTTTAAAACGATTAGGATATAAATTATTATTCTCGAATATTACATTGGTAGGAGTAATTTAATGACAGTACTGCATTTTAATTATCGGGAAATAATTATTCGAGCAATAATCCATCGAGGTATTCCCGGGGTGCAGAATGCAGCAGGTTTCAACAGGGCGCAACGTGGTACTAGTCTACCTGTATTCTAAGCTGCTAGGAGTATAAGCAGATCTGCCATCACGGGCTGTAACTAAATGTAAGTATGGAGCTAACCGGGTCGTTGCGGTTACTCGTTCCCAACAGATGCAGTCGCTGTTAGTTTACAATATAACTCAGGAACAGAAACTACTTACTACAGTGCATGGCTTCGTCTTCAGTAAATATGCGCTTCTTAATGGATGCATTGTTAACATAAGAGCATAAGGGTACTGTGTTTCCAGTACCGAGCTCATGAATAATTTATGCGAGTTTTCCTTGTGTTTTTCAGGTCGAATAATAGCTCCTGGTAATTTTTATTTCACAGTGAGGAGAAATTAATGCTCGCATTTTTTTCATCTTTGTGATGTAAAAGTATTTTACTTTGATGCTAGCGCTAAACGTACGTGCATAATATTTTTAAACGCGTTAATAAATAATAACATTTTATGGATCTATTAAAAATAATAGTATCCGGCCTCCGAATTTTATTTGTTCATTTTTTTAAATTCATTCGTTTTGGATAGAATATAATGTTGACTTTTTAAAAATGATTTGTTCCACTTTAAGATTTTTGACTGGTTGATTTCAACCCTGGGGGCATTTTTAGACTGATAAATTCAAAGTATACAACAAACTATCGAAGAAAACAATACCTTTGTGACTTAAATAAATAATTACTTTGTTTCAAACCATTTTATTAAACAATTTTACAAGTAGTCAATTACTAAGGTTATAACTAACTTTCTTCAGGGACGTAATAATATAAACTACCCAAATATAGCATACACAGTACGTGAGAATTGTGCTAATATATATACATATTTCTCTTCAAATTGTTAACTCTTTATATTTATATATATTAAAGAAGAGAGAGAGAGTGAGAGACAAAAATATTAGAGGGGGGCAGAATATCAGAGAGCGGTAGGCCTTAATAACTTGGAGGCGTTAGAAATTACGAAAGCTAACAGATATAAAATTAATAAGTTTGCAAAAACCACTATTTAATCAAACGGATTGATATATTGCAAAACCAATGGTTTTTTTAGTGGTGTTTACAAAGTTTTTAATTTTATACCACCCCTCCCAGTCACGCTCTGATGTTTTCCCCCTCTATCATATGTTTTTTCTCTTTCTCTTCTCACTGTTAACTGTTTATATGAACTTAAATTAGTTTATATCATTACGGTCATGAAGAAGATTAGTTATAACCGAAACTAGTCGACTGTTGGTAAAATGGCAAGATAAAGTGGTGTAAAACAATATTATTTTTTCGAAACGTTGGCTAAAGAACAGGGCATAACACCCCAAAATTTAATTAACTTGATAAACAACCTTTTCGAAGTTTTATACCTGTGCAAAATGAATAAGATATTTTCTTTAAAAACCTTTTCATATTTGCATTTCATGATTAACCCGCAACGTTCATAATATCCTAATTTCCAAGACCGTGCTTCAGTTTTTTTTAAATTTGATTAACTTTATCCTAGCAAGCGACCTTTTCCCATTTTTTGTTGTTTGGTCTCCTGGACCTTATTCAGTGGTCTTTTAAGATTTGATAGTCATGTATCCTACCCGAGCTTAGCACAAAACTCTTCTAAAAGTGATAATTTTGCATGATGGCAGTTTCATAGGGTTGTGTTTACTTTACAGTATTTTGTTTATAAGTCGAATTATATGTAGGCCGCTTAGTACGGACGAAAACTAACCTGGAAATATGATACGATTGAATAACCAATAAGATTATTTGCTTCTTACCGTCGAATGAAATTGAATTATAATACCAATTTCTTTTTTTATATTCAATTTCACCGTTTCTCTAGACAATTCCAAAATATTTATGGCACTCGCGCCACGAGGACATACAAATGAGGGCACGTTTAGCAAAACGCCTCGCAAACTGCTGGGAATATGAAGTAAGGAAGAATATTTTATGGGACCTCCGTGGCGGGTGGTTTAGGGAAAGATTGAAAAACTCTTAACGCATTTTTATCGTCGATTGTGTAAAAATATGTTTTTCTTACAGCCGCAGTCGAACGTGGTGTCAGAGGCGAAAATGAGTTACGCCACTGTATTTTTTATAGTCACATGTGAAGGTTATATATTATAACTTTCAGCGTCTCAAAATACAACATGCGTCCTTTTTCCTTGTTGCCAACAGCTTCCTCCCTCTGTTGATTTTAATAAAACGTTTGATTTATTGATTTGATCAGACATTATCCTCGAAAGTGAAGATTTATGGAAGTAAAATGGGCCAAATCAACAACTATTCATAATTTCTGACATTGGGAAAAATTGTTTATAATTGAAACTATCGTTATCATTGACTTAATAATAAAATATTTATTATTAATTCAAAGAACAGTATAACTGTGTTACTTTTTAAGGCCACTGACCGGAACACACTAATCACAAAAGCTGAAGTTGGCCTAAATATTACAAAAAAATGGCTTGACTCTAACTTATTAACTTTAAATATAGATAAGACTAAATTCATAACCTTTAACATAAACTCGAGAGGCCAACCCTCCAAAAACATCTACCTTCAAATACATTCCTGTCACTCAGCGAGCACCCCCATGCAATTGTCCTCCAATCACACAAACCGAAAATATCAAATATCTTGGTATATACTTCGACCGTTATTTAAAATGGGACAGACATATTGAGTCGGTTAAAGGAAAGATAAACAAGTTGATTTACTTTTTCAAAAACGTGAGAAATATACTAAACATATTTGATATAAAGAATATATACCTCGCAATAGCACAATCTATAATGGAATACGGCATTATTGCCTGGGGCTATGCCAGTAAAAAATACATAGACACACTGTATAAAGCTCAGAAAACCTTAATAAAAGTAATACTTAAAGTACCAATACTAACACCCACTTCAACCATATTCAAAAAATTCCCAGTGTTAAAGAATCAAAAATTATATTCAAAACAAATACTTACTTTCTTTTACAAGAACCTAAACACATTTAAAACTTCACAAACTTCTCGCAATACTAGAACAAGACATGCACACCAACTTCTAATACCAAAAACCAACACATCCTTTGGACAAAAACACTACAGATTCCAGGCTATAAAACTACACAATTCACTTCCAACACAATATAAAATATCTAATCTTACAGAATACAAAAAACCCATATGGAACTGGCTACAATCGTTTTAATATTTAATTTTTTATATTTCACTTTTTTTTCTGTTCTATGGAAAAATCGATTTTATATTTTAATTTTTATTGTTTCTCTATGTAACCAACTCCCCTGTATTGTTTTAGTATTATATAACTTTACAATTGAAAAAGTCCTCCACAACACAGGTGAACTCCAGCACTCACTGGAGGACAATATACTATACCATTGTAATACAAATATATTTAAGAATAAATAATTTAAAAAATTAAAAAAAAACTATTTAAAGGATTATTGGAATACATTGTACTTATTCAGTACAAATTGAAAACATTTAGTACAAATTCACATCAGTACAAAGGTGTAAAAGTTATTTTTAGGTACCGTATTTTTTCTTAAATTACATTTGTTATCAAAGAAATACTTTTCATAAGGACACACTAATATATATATAAATCATTATCACAGCTTTCCAGGTACCAAAGTGCGTTTTTTTTAATATTCATTTGGACACATGCAATATTTTTTTCATATATCTAGTAGGAAAAATATATCGTGTACAACACAGCTTAAGAAATACAGTTAAATTGATATAAAATTAAGTTAAATATGTACGTAGGTTTAAAAATTATTTTTTTCACGTATGTGGCACAAATTCTACGAAAAGTATGCAGCTTCCTTTAAAGCTTTTGGTAGCTTATTATAAAGTTTTAGTCCTTTATAAAACACGCTGTTTATGTGCACTTAAGTTTTGTTTTGGAAGGCCAAAAATCTCTGCAACTTCTTGTATGATAATGTGAACATTTTCATGGTACGTAATATTAGTTTGCAGATACTTAAGCATGCTATATTTTAGCTATCGTATGTTGCTTAATTTTCATCGTATTTAATTTTTGTAATTGGTTTTGTATAATAGAAGCTTTTTAATCCGTTTTTTTGTAAGATAACAGATTTTATCTTACAGTGCAAATGTCATGTCGCTCGCCGCTTGAGAATTTCGCTGCTTCAGAAAATAGATAATAGTCTGGTATAAAGTTGAAAAAATTATTTTATCAAGAGTAAGAAAAATAAACTTAATAAGAACCTCCGTGGAACTGCGAGTGACGTTAACATAATCCATTTAAACATTAATTAAAATTCCTTTGCATCTAGAGAAATGCAAACATGAAAAATTATAGTGACAAGTGAGAGATAGCGGACACTTGGGAACAAAATAAAACAAATCGACTTGTTGTACAAGAAAACGTGTACTGGGTTTCCACCAATTCCACAGTTTCAAGATCTTTTGCTAAAAATTTACTGTTTCATTTCCCTTGTGGTATTAGCGAAGTTATTCTTCCGAAGGATATATAAATTTACTCTTATTTACCGGGGGAGAAAAAATATTACGTGGAACCATTCTTTCATTCTAGGAGATAATTTGGGACTCGGCAGCCCTTCGAAACAATAAAGTAAACACGATTGACGTCTGAGGAGCTTTGTAAAACTATTTGAAATGGAAAAAATCGAATTTAGATCTTTTATTTGTGCTTGAGAAACATTTTCAGGACTTAAGCAGATACTAACATTTGAGAATGTTTTAATAAACTTATTTGTTTCTATTTAAGCCAACTTTGTACGTGATTATGACTTATTTGATAATTACAGATTAATGATGTCAAAGTATTCAGTGTCAATTAATGGGGTTTCCTGTTCTAAGGCGGTCTGTAGTAGTTATTGTATTATCATATTGATTATCCAGATATGTTTACATTGTCATCATAATGTTAGCAAGTAGATTATCAGTCAGTTTTCTCGGCCATAAGCAGAATTGAGATTTAAATATACTTGTTTAAGTTATTTTTTGTTTGATTTGGTATTGTATAGTTATGCAACCATAAAATTTAATATTTTTCCTTCCAAAAGATGTATTGGGAATAAGCAGTTTATTTTTGCGTTTTTCTCTGGTTGAGTGTTTATGTTGGGCTGTGGAATATTCAGATATGTTTATTGTGTTTTGTACTCTTGTTTGGATCTTTTGAGCACAAGTAGATGTGTTTATATAAAACCATTAAATTCGTGGTAGGGCGGTATGAGCAAAAAAAACATTTCAGAATCACATATAGCACCTGGTCAAAGTTAAAAAGAAAATCTTAAAATCGCCCTAGTAGTAAACAACCTTTAAAATCGAACCCTATTGCATTCCTATAATATTCTTTCCCACGTAACTTCCTATCGAAAACGACTTGCAAGGTGCTTGCAGGAACATTGTAGTGGTTATTGCTTCCAACAATTTATGATCAGTTACTTCACAGCTGCGATTATATTACAAAGGGCGAGCCTTAACCCGTTGATGGTTATATTATTTTATGTTCCCGAAGATCATATTTTGCCTACTCACCGCATGTAGTTTTCGGCAATGGAAACCTTTGAAAGTAATTGCAGGGCTACGAAGTTAAAGGCCATCTACTCTTAGGTACGTAGTTTCTCACTCAAATAGATAATTATTTTAAATATCTTAATACACTAGCACAGACCCGTGAAAAAGAGGTGGTCCACTATTTTTTTATTTTTTATTTTAGTTTATTGGGTTAAACAGTTACAAACATTTTATTGAAATAATTGCATGTACATGGTTGCAGGAACCGGTAAATTTTCCGCATTAAATTCACATTACATACAGAAAAAAAATACAAATAAAAAGGAAAACTTATAAACAATATAATGAAAAGGAGAAAATAACTTAGATATCTTACACACAGCAACGGTAGAGGGCTCGTATTTAACAATTTGATTTAATGTTTTCAAATATGTATTTAGTAAATTGACCTACGGACAAATGAAAAATATCGGCGTCTGAAAGATCTTCGTTTTAAAAATTAATGTTGTGTGTAGTTAGTTTTTGAGTGTGGGATACGGAATAGTTTGTTTTATCGTGTGTTTTGTACTGAACAGTGGAAAATAATGTTTTCCAGAAGGTAGTCGTTATCCACAGCGTTGTGGATGATTTTAATTAAGAATATTTGTTCGTATATATAAAACTTCATGAATTTTTTTTCATGAAGCTTTTCGGCCGGTCGTAAATTTCAACATTTTTCCAAAAATTCTTAGAATTTTAACAATCCATCAAATTTCGAAGTTAAAATTCAAGTTCTGTGAAAGTTCTACTTAAGTTCAGTTATAATTTCATTATAAGCCAGATGTTCTCAGAATTGAAATAAAAAACAGAACTTGAATAGAACTTTCACAGAACTTAAAAATTAAATTTGATGAATTGTTCAAATTATATTAAACAACTGGCGACGAGGCGAACTCATTCTCGGCAAAAGAGTTACAATTTTGAAAATTAGAATTAAAATGATGTTCAGTAAAAAAATTAAATTGTAGATATGTATTTTACCGCTACTTTAAACAAACATTTTCAATTGTGAAAATGATGACACTTAAATTCAAAGCAAAATTTATAGATTTAATTGAATCGGAGTTTAATACAGATAGATGGAATCACAACTGAAATAATTATTTTTAAAAATAATTATGGAATTATTTTACTTATAAGATCATTCAATTTAGTTGTCCCATAACGTGTGTAAATTTATTCACCTGCGCTTATAAATTATGATGACAGATGGCTAATGCGGTAGCTTAGTTTTTATGGAAACTTACCTCGGGGGCGCTTTACGATTTGTCAAACAATGACCAATAACTCTGAAATAAATATTTACTACGTACTACTTTCGTTGCATATCTAAAATCTAACACGTACCTACTTTTGACTAAGCTAACAATACTTTTGAACAAAGTGGGCGTTTGAAAAACCGTTGTCAATTGAATATTTATTTGAGCTCATAAAAGTGGCGAATTTCGTAGAAAGTGTTGTCTACTTAATTATAAAATTTTTATATTATGTAAATCATGAGTGATGGTGTGATTTTGTTGACTCTAGTGTAACAATTCATTGTTTTATATATTCACAGCATATACCTTATAATAATAAGAATTTTAATGATATTGATATATTTTCGAGTGGTTTAGCAACATTTAAAAAATATACCTAAGCTATTATTAAATTATTATTAATAACATACTGCAAGTTATCATGTTGTTGATATGAACCCTGTCCAGTTGCACGTGATTGATTTTATTTATTTATTTATTTATACGCCTAAAAAGGCTTTTACATAAAAGTGATACATGATGCAGTATACATAGGAGAATATCTATATTATACAGGAGATACTGACAGAAAATGGATGTAATCCATTGTAAAGTAGGTAAAAAATACACAGTTGTAAAATTGTGATTAAAAATATAAAGAGAAAATATTAAGAACAGATTAAAAAAAAAAACTAAATATGCCGCAATATTAGTAAAACGTAAGATTAGCATAAAGTAAAAAAGAAATTACAACAACACTATATATAAGACAAATCATTAAAACTAATTTACCAACGCTACTCTAATTTGTAGGATTCGATAAAGTGTCATTTTATAAACATTTGTTCAGTTTAGTTGTAGGTACTCGTATATACATATATTAGTGATAATTGGTGTTTTCAGTGAGAATAAATGTGATATTTTGTCATTTATTTGTGTTCTAATATCCTATGTTATTTTTATTACATTTAATATTTACAATTTTTATTTTTTTGTAAATATTTTTTGCCCAAGGGTTACTGGACCCTTACTTTGTTTTTATAATTTTATGTTTAAGTGAAAACATTAGATATTATTTGTATTGTTTAAAGATGTAAAAAATCTGTTTGTTTTCCTAAATAAATAAAATAAATAAATAAAATCAAACATACTGCCTGTAGTCGCAATATTATGGGGATAAGTTTGTGGGTTTATTGTGAATTGCAATCAATGTTTGAAACAACTATTGTAGTAGCTTTGGTTAACAGTTAGAATTAAAAATGATTCTGACTTATCCCTAGTCTTTTCGATCAATACTATGGATTTGAGGAAACCGGCGTGGTCATTGCGGCCCAAGCTTCCATAATAGATTCGAATTAAATCCACTTAGGTTTCAGGAAAATATGTTATATGAAGATGCATATAGTTGCGTCAACAGTAGCTCTGATGACTAATATCAAAACCACCATTACAAAATGTTGTAACTGCAAACTTATATTATATTTTCGTTGATAAACAATTTTTAAATTTAAATTTTCAGATCACTTCGCACAATCGAAATCGCACGTGCCCACAAACCATCATGAAAAAAATCACATTGAATTTCCCATTAATGTACGGACCCTTTGACCCTGAGACACATTTATTAACTGGGCCACGTGATGGCGGTGCTCTGAAGGGTGCTTCTGTTAATCACCCCTTAATGTCATATGGAGGGCCGGCCACTTCCTTCTCGTTGACAGCCTGTTTTCATCACGATAAGTCATAGCCTTGCAATGATTATTTTCACTGAGGTTGAAACATTTTTAAAGAACACTATTTTTTCCGTTGGAAATTATACCCTTTTCAATTATAATTGGCCATTTTCAAAATATTTTTTAAAGTACTCAAATGTGCGTAATACCATTTACTTTTAAAGTCCCATTTTCCAAAATCCCGTGGGACTATGGCATCATAATATATAGTGATATATTGTGAGACTGAAGAGAGCGGGGAGGAAGGAAGGTGGATATTACGAAAGTTGGGTCAAGTTAGCTTTAAAGGCATTTAAAGCCAAAATCAGTGGGGTTATGGCATCATATGGGTTTATTGTAAGACTGAAAAGAGCGGGAAGGAAGGTGGATATTAGGAAAGTTGGGTCAAGTTAGCTTTAAAGGCATTTAAAGCCAAAACCAGTGGGGTTATGGCATCATATGGATTTATTGTGAGACTGAAAAGAGCGGGAAGGAAGGTGGATATTAGGAAAGTTGGGTCAAGGTCAAGGTCAAGGCATTTAAAGCCAAAATCAGTGGGGTTATGGCATCATATGGGTTTATTGTGAGACTGAAAAGAGCGAGGAAGGAAGGAAATGGAAATGAGGAAGGTTAGGTTAGGTTAGGTAAGGTTACGTTAGGTTAGCTTTAAAGCCATTTAAATAAATACTACCAACTAGTTACCGAATAGTGAAATGAATCATTTGTTCTTATGATATATTACATGTTACCGATGGCCTAGCGCCTAGCGCACACACTTGTTAAGTGCACTTTGAAAATTCAATTTAAAAGAATACGTGAATAAAAAGTGGATATGTGAATATCCACTTTTCACCCATTTTAGATGAAATAGTTAATCTAAATTTCCCGCGAATATTTACAAAGAAAGTAATCGTTATATATTCTTTATAAAACACATGATAATTTTGACTTAAAACTGCACTTTACACAGTATGTGTACGCCATCGTTAATATTTTTAACCTATTTTCTATTTTATTTAACGTGCCATATTGAGAGTAGGTACATAAATAGAGAATTTTTCTCCATTCAACTAGTGAATGAAGCTATTTCAGGCAAACCTCCGTAGGCGTATCGGTATTCAAGAAATAACTTTAATATTAAAAAGAAAAGTTGTTTTCTAGCATTATTTGGGGATGACAGATATCCGTGTCATAATGTCACGGTATTTTGGGAACACGCCTGCTCCCCTAAACACTTATTTCACCTATAATGCATTACTATTATCAACTGACAAAATAATATAATTCTTGAAGAGTATCGTCATGAGTTATTTAGTATATCTATTTTCAATATCCCCCACACAGGAGGCCCTGAGGAAAATAATTTACCTCAGTGCCCATGTCAACTTTGAGGATGCTGTGTAGGGGGTATTTTTAAAAGAAAGAAGTACAAGAAATTCTGGTAAAGAATAGGTATGAGGGGTGGGTTGGAATCTAGAGATAGTGTGTCAAGGAGTGACGGACGAATGAATATATCTCCTCCGCTGCGGTGCAAGGCGAAGGGTAGACACGTTCAGGAGGTCAAAGGGTCCCCCAAGCCAGCTTCTCCCGATCTGGTACGCTACGCAGTTGGTGGACAGGCGCATCCTGAACACAACTCACTGATGAACCCCTGCTAAATCACCAAGCGTAGCGAACCACTTGGGGTGACCAATGGCAGAGGTGTTGGTTATCCATCAAATGATTCTCGGGGCGACGGTACCCAAACCCGCCTTTCAACCTGATCTATAATAATACTATAATCATTATGCCAAGCAGAAAAAAAAGTTGCCAGTTTAATTTAGTATTATTTTGGACTGTGACCAAAACACCTAAATAAATTGAATGTAATATTTCTAAGGCAGCCGGAGCGATTTTTTTTCCCAAAAAACATCTGGAAAGAAAAAAAGTTTTTTTTTAACAGTACATTTTTGACATATTGCTTTTTTACTTTGTTGCATAAATCGGTTTCCACTTAAAATCTTTTTGAAAACCTATCCTTAACTACGGTTCATTTCGTAAAATACGATAAGTATCTAACTACACTCAATCTTGGAATTCTCAAAATGGAAGTACCCGTATTTTATAACATAAAAATTCAAACCGACGCGACCTGACAATCGATCAAAATTCTAATACGTAGACCACTTTTTTTCATTAAGTCCTCAAAAGAAGCCCCTTATATCATCTTTGAGGATACTTTGGATCAATTTTAAGAAAGAAGGGATTGAACCTGAACCAGAAACACATGTTTTATGAAGAAGAAAACACAGAGGACTGCAAATCATTCCATAGCCGAGTTTTTTAACACAGTAAAGAGTCGTAGAAGCGACATGCTCTCATGTGACAAATTTCAACTGTGTACAAATGTTGGACGCGCAAATATAAACGCTGGTATCATTGTGTGATGTAAGATTTATGCGTTCAATATATTATCACAACCAAGAAGTTGCCTGAGAGGACAAATGGGCGAGGAGTGAAACAATCCCTACACGAATTAATATCAGCCGAGAAGATGACGGGACATCGAAAATTAATCGCGCCTATTTACATTAGCACAAGCCTTGAGATAATTCTACCAACGATTATTATTGATGGTTTGTTGAAAGATGAGACAGAAGTTTTGTAAAATGTAAAATGTGTATATATTACAGTGTAAAGTGCAGTCCGTCGAAAAAACCTATAAATTTTATATAATGTAATTAAAAAAACGCCGATTTTAGAACAAATTATAGAGGTTCAATTGTAAGGTTATGTTTGACTTCCAAATCTGATGGATAGGAAAAATAGAATAACTCAATTTTTTTACAGATATATTTTAATTACTATTAAAAAAAGTGCGCGTTTCTTTTACTTAATTTTTTTTTTTTTTTTTTTTTACGTCCATTAAATGGCTTCAAATTAATTACATCGCTCAATGTTAAAACGAAGATCAATAATGTGTTCGAATATTAAATCTCCTTGATGGAGAAAAGGTCAAGAGTTTCAACTGATTTCTGAACCCCGTTTGATATTAATGTAAAAATATTTACTTATCTAAATCTAGGTAGGTATAGTAGGTGTTTAATTTTCAATTATCTTAGGTCCATCAAAAATCAATGCGTCGATCGATCAAAAGTCTAAAACGTAAACCACAAAGTAGGCTATACGTCATATTTGGACACACTTTGTGGGTGTATTTTTGAAGAAAGAAAGGAATGAAACTGTATCAGGATCATAGTGCTTTTTATGTTAAATTATTTTTTTCATTCAGCCAACTTCGTGTTGCCATCAAAAACCATTTAACCCCTCGAGTGTTTAGGGACATACATGACCGGACGCCCATATTCTATGTATTTTTATACATATTTTTTTACTCTGAAAGAGTAATAATAATTCTATCCAGTTTCCCACAATGATGCCATGAATAAAATTATAAAAATAGCTAAAGCAAATAATTTATATTTCGCGGCGCTAATATAATATTCGGTTTAACTTTAAAAATTATTTCTTATGAACGATATAAAAATTGAAGTTACGGTTTTCTTAAAAATTCGAAACTGTTTATAAAATATCAAGTACTCTCAATTTCTCTCCGTTTGAGTAAAAATCAAGTAAAAATGTAATAGGCGTTTTTCGAACATATTAAAATTTTATTATTTAGAATTTGTAATGCATATTGCAAATACATACACCGAAAACATTATTTTATAAAGTTACAAAAAAAGTATTTTTTTGACAGAAAATATTGCAAACTGAACAAAAATCTTGAAAAAACTGAAGGGTTGAATTTTAATTCAACGCCTTTTATTTTTATCTTCAATTTCTTGACGGATTGTAGTCAATAAATTTCCATTAAAATAATTAAAAATCGTTATACATATATACATATATATATATATATATATTTAGATTATGTTATGATTTGGTATTGGTTTTTGCCACTTCGATAAACAAAAGGTTTCTTTAATAAAAAATAACAATAACGAGTTGTCAATTTTTTTCCGTAAAAAAGTCGGTTAGGATTATTTGGTTTTTCACAAGAAGGCTTTTAGGCTTACCATTTTCGAATCTGCCCTGAAGCAAATTGTTCTTCCACTTTAAGATAATCCTTATTTTGTTTATTTGTTTGTGGTAGTCAACCATAGATAATAATATACAGTGTAGAGAATTGTTTCCGGGAAATAATTTTGATAAATTTCAGCTTTTTTTATATTAACTCCACACAAGAGGCCCTGAAGAAAATAATTTCCCTCAGGGCCTATGTCATCTTTGGAGATGCTGTGTAGAGGGTCTTAGCTTATTGAAAAAAGTATGATTTGTTTGTCTGTTAATATTTTCATCATCATTTTTACACGTATATCTGTTTACTTAAGCAAGGACTCCGCCGTTATGCAGATAATTTGAGATGAACACAAATAATTTACTAATTGTAACTTTGTACTAACACTGTAATAACCCGTGACATATTTACAATATTTACCTTTTGGTACATACCCATTAATATTTAAAAATATTATTTAATAGTTTCACCAGTGAATAAAATCAATGTTTCAAATAGCATGCAGTTTCACACAAAATAATAATTAATCTAGCAATAGACGCCGGAGGTCTCGGGTTCAAATTATTGCGTGCGCAAGTAAATTTTATTTGATTAACTTGTTTCATTTTTCAACGGCACGTTTCAGAGTGGAAGATACTATCAGTATCGCCCTGGTATCAGACCATCATTCAGAATGTAATCGTTACTTGAAATGGCTTTGGACGTGTTTGGTGACCAGATTTGAATATCTAGGTACTTTCCCACCTCCCTCTTCACCGTTTTCTTCCCCTCATCACAACCTTCATCCTCACAACATACCCCTATTGGGGATGCCATAGTCTCACTGTCTTCAGACGGTTGGGACTGTTGTGCGGTTTTACATTAAAAAAATGTAAAAAACGAGTACTTTACGAATAAGATTGTATATAGTTAATTGAAATTGAGTTATTTTTAAATCTAAAAACAATTTTCAAAATTGGGAGATTTGCTAAACTAACAATAAGCTTTTAAGGCGTATGATGTAAATGCGTTTATAATACATTAGTTTAACATCTGTTTTAGAAAAAAAATTTGGCTTACTTTGCTGATATATATTTTGTGTTTCCAATAGATTTTATTAAGTGGCATAATATAAGAGTAAAAATTGTAATATTTAAGAACATAACTGATAAATTTTTTTATCTCGAAAACTTGATCAAAAGATTTTCCTCTAAGCCGATTTCCAGCTGTATAGTTATTCCATCATCGCCAGTGGTATGAAATAATATAACATAGTGCGGTGAGTGGTATCTACTGTAATGGAGGGTTTTAGGGGTGATCACCATCATCATCAACCCTCGTTAATTGCTACGAGTAACCGCCCCGTGACTTACGCGTGTAACATACATACTCAAATAAGAACATACCACAAGTACTTAAAGGACGTATGAACCACATACATTTTATGTATGTAATTACATTTGATGCTAAAAAGCGATTTAAAAAAGACAACGAAAGAGTTTTCTTCTTCTATCGTATGGTGGGGGAGTATCTGGGTCAGTGAGCAAGTCTAGGGCATCAAGCATTGCCCTGTAGACATCATCAATCCCGCTGGGGAATGGCATCATATGGATTTATTGTGAGAAGGAAGGAAGGTGGATATTAGGAAAGAAGCGTCAAGTTAGCTTTAAAGGCATTTAAAGCCAAAGCCAGTGGGGTTATGGCATCATATGGATTAATTGTGAGACTGAAAAGAGCGGGAAGAAAGGAAGGTGGATATGAGGCCTCAAGCATTTCGATGTAGACATCATCAATCCCGTTGGGGAATGAATGCACCTGACATTCTTTAACCACATGTTTGGTGGTCTGAAGCCCACCGCATTCACACATCGCTGACTCTTTAAGGCGTCAGGTGGGCACAGTGACTGCGGAAGGACCTTATCCTTTCGATGGCGAACCAGAGTATGCGGTCAAAAGTATTATAGTGATTTATTTTTGGGGTTTTATGCCGTGTCATTATACCTTCTTCTTCAGCCTACATTTATAGTTGTCCATATATGTAGGCCAGATAGAACGGACAATCTCCAAAAGTATATAAGAACACTTTCGACCATGTAAATTTAGCCACCCTGACAAATTGGCAATTGCCGAGCATTTACTTTATTCCGGCCATTACTTTGGATTTGTTCCTGAAGTGATGGAAAGACCCAAAACCCATAGAGCTCGCCTTATTACGGAGGTAATTAAAGTTCATAAAAATCCCACCATCCTTAATAAAGACCACGAGGCTTAGCTCATAAGTTCTTGGTATCCGGTAATTGAGGGCTACAACAAAACTAAACGCTGAAAACCATTTAAAATTATACTGTAATTTAAAACCGAGCGTGCCAATGAGAGTGCCAGGCTTCGAGATCAATCGAGACGACCGACTAGAGGGACAAGCACTGTAAGGACGATATTCGTTCGTCAGTCCATAATGTCTACAAGAATCCCTACAACGAAGTTGAAGCATACTGAAGCCACAATTATCGAAGTCATCATAGAGGATATAGCGCACACGATCATCGCCGCCTACTGTAATAATCCAAAATTGTTGTGATTGGAGGCGATTTTAATACCAAACACAATTAATGAAACAACTACAGAGGCAACGCAAATAGCAATACGCTCGTCGCACTTATGCAGACCAATACCTACACGATAATGGCGCCGGACCAACCGACGTTATACTCGCCGCACGCAAAATACCCCAGTACATTGCACATCATACTCGAGAAAAATATCAAGTCCATCTCGCCTCTTTGCACGCTGGAAGAGCCGTCATCGGACCTCTTGACCGTGAGCTTCACTATATGAGGCTCGACTTCTAGGAGCCCCAGTAAACAGCGCAATTATAAGGATGCTGACTGAGAAGGATTCAGAAAGGAAATCAACGAACGAATACATTTCATATCGGGAAGTCTGTGCTCACCACAAAAAATCGACGCAGCTACAGGCACTCTCACAAAAATAATTCAAAAAACTCGAAATACATTCATACCTCTCAAAGAAGTACCCTCATACACGGTCAAGCTTTCCGAGTACGTTTTATCGCTCGTCACGCGTTATTTATGTTTCAAGACAGCCTACAACTGCCTGCAGAGGGAAATCTAGGGTGAAATTGCAGATCTCAATTTCAAATTGAAAAAAGTTGCACCGCAAATGCCAAAGGACAATTCCCTATGTAAAATGGTAAGCGCTCTGAGAACGGCCTTTGAGACCCGGAAACGGACCAAATCGTAGCTGAATCTCTACCAGAACTGAGCCAATCAGAGCAGACGAACATTATCGATATTCACTTTGCTAAACCGAGCGAGATTACTGTCACAATCAAGCGAATAAAAACGAACAAAGAGCCAACACAACATTTTACTCAAACATCTACCTCAAAATGCCATCATCTACACTACAAAACTGTTCAATTCCTATATCATAACTACATATATACATAATCTACCTTTCTCAAAGCTGAACCAAAATAGAACGCAGCCAACGAACTACCGACCCATCAGCCTACTATCTACGTTGAGTAAGGTATTTGAACAGATTATACTCAACAAGCTTATCCCATACCACGGTAATAACGAGATTTTGCCAGACGAGCAGTTCGGCTTCAGAAAGAGGCACTCCACGACCTACAAACTCACCAAAGTAGCGGAATTCATCACAAGAAAATGCAACGAATACCGCTTCACCGCCGCACGCTACTGGAATTAGAGAAGACATTCAACACCGTATGTATACGAACACAAAGGACGCGGGTTTCGGCTTTCAGATTATCGATGCTCAGTGCCAGTTCGTTGGCGGCAGTTGGCGCCGAGTTGTGGACACGTAGAACGCGGTTAAAATCTGCGCTATCTGGGCGGTACCCCCACAGCAGCTATCAGTTTTAACAAAATGTCGAGCTCTTCAGAGGAAGATTTTTTACTTTTGCAAAATCCTTTCTTGAAATTAAGAAATAAAACATGTTTAGAGTGTTTCTTTAATCCCAGACTGGCGATTTGTTGAAATCAGCGGCAATTAAAAGGTCGCCCTTTTTGACACTTCCTGCTCAACAAAATAAGCGAGAAGGAATTAATAATTCATTTCAGTAAAGTTTATCGGCACGGCTACGCACGTAAAAAAATCTGTACCTGCCTTCCCTATGTGCTTTCTCATACCTTACATACAAACATTCTCGCCGGCGCGCCTCCGCCAGTCGGCCGCCTACGCGCCGACTAATCAGAAAGCCGAAACCCGCGTCCTTTGTGTTACTCTATGAATAGACGGGTTCGTGCACAAACTGACCTAACCTAATGAGACTGGGACAGGAAAACTCAAAAATAGATCCTTCAGAGTCTTCATCATGAACGTCAATATGTGAGATTCCAAAAGGCGTGCCACAAGGAAGTCTACTGGGACCCATTATCTTCATCATATTCACACATGACATCCCCCGAGACGAGAGATTCAACCTATCAATTTATGCAGATGACGTCAAACTTTACGTTTCCTCGCCTAAAGCAAACATGGCCGCAATATACCTACAGAGGGCGCTCGATGCGCTTGTAGAGTAGAGAGTAGTACAAGAAATGGCGCCTGAAGCTCAACGATGCTAAGACCGAAACCATCATGTACACGTAGAAACGTACAAAAACACCTGATTTTTTAATTTATTTTCCTATAAGTACATAAAAACAGACATACACACACACATACACATACCTCACAATGCATGACATAATATACTTAAGGTCTCTGTTTCAAGTTCAAACGGCCGCTTTCTCCTGAAGAAGGTTTTCCGCAATAATCTCTATTCCACGGGCAAATGAGGAGGAATTTTCAAAAAATAGGTGCATCTGAATTACCCTCCCAATCCCTACAAAACACAAACAGACACGTATGTAGTATGTGGCCGTGGTTGGCTGCTGGTGAGCTGATGATGCTGAGAATGGGGATCACAAACATGTAATTTTGGTAGGGTTTTTAGGTAATAAATTTTTCCCTACCGTGAAAATACAAGTCCTCTAAGTTTATAAAATTCAGGTAACATTTTTAACACTCATATGAGGTAAAAAATTGTGAGGCGCAATGACGCCGTTCTGTTTGCATGAAGAACATTAACTTTAAATTCAGTAAATTTAAATGATTCACCATTTCAAGGCAAATAAGAATAAATAAAAAATGAAGAAAAAAAAAACGATTACTCATCTGCCCTGATGATGGATGCTGTCCAAAACGTTGGCTTAAGAAGGAGGTAACGCAACACGGCATAATACCACAAAAATAAATCACTATAATTTCGTATTTTTTCTGAACTACCGAAAATTGTTATTTCCTCGTGTAAGACCTCTATTAACCTTAGAAGTATGACTTGTTATTAAGATCATTTTGGCTTTAGTATTAGTTATGTAATATTTATTATTGCTTTAATTCCTTATGGGAAAAAATAGAAGTTTTATAAAAGCTAAATACCTCTTACTATTTTAATAGCAATAAAGCTGTTGTCTACTTATTTTTCTGTTTAATCATCCTTCCTCTCCTCAAAAATACCCTCCACACATCCCCAGAGATGACATGGGCCCTGAGGGAATAATTTTCAAAAAAAAAATAAGGCGAATTATTTTCTCCGTTTGGAAAAAATATGTTTATGTATGAATGTGTGTAGTTTCGTATCGCTTCGCATTTGTTTTAAAATAAAAGTGTCGTACGCGTCCTATAATCCCTTTGATAATCAGCGAACAATACAAAAATTCGCCAGGTAATTAATGGCAGGGAGCAGATATTTACTGTGAGAGCACCGTTATTTTTATTTCAGTGAACTGGGGGCAGAACAGAACAATACATCATAATATGTAACACGATAATCGCGCTGTGTGCTCAGGCGGATAATGTACATCGCACATTTGCACTATTGTGCATAGTGGTGTAACCGTATAACAATAGTTAATATGGGAACAGAGAAGAATATAAAAACAGATGGGAAATTATTACTTCAACTCATTTCGCTGATTACAATGCTGATATATGATCACTGAATGAAACATGAATTTAATTAGCTTCCTGGTAATTGAAATATAACGCAGGCTCTGTTAATTTCGGGACGATTATAATTTTACATATAATAATCATCAACTTATCGGCATGTATACATTTTTATTAATTTATTTAAAAGGTACGAAGAATATGGCAGAACGTGAACATAATTATGATTTAGGTACCTGTGTGATATAAATGTCATACTGTATTCCTTGAATAAATAAACGGCCTTATCTTTAAATCCATAAATCTACATAATTTATGAATTTAAACATTCAGGGAAGCTCTTCTTTCATAAAATTACTCCTACGGTGGTGTTCAAATCGTGTAAGCAACTGAACTGTAGTGTGATTATAAAAAAAAATTGTATGCCATATTCAATAAGCTTCGGAAGGAAAATCCTGTGCCGGTGAATGTTTTTTTGTAAATTTACATTAAAATATATAATTCAACTAGTACCGTCTGGTAGTCAGACTTTATCAAATCTCCCTCACAAAATACAGTATAAAATGTTGTCCAAAATATAGAGTTAATTTTTAAAGTTGAAAACAGCATCCACTCTACTTGTAGGTGCTGTCTTTTTGGCAACGGAATGGTTGTAAATCAAAAATATGATATATCGGTTAATTTTTTCAGCATCGAATCGGTCGAGTATCGTAAAAAGACCCCTTTATTTGATGGTTGATAAATCTGTTAGCCTGTGAAATATTTGGAAGCAAATCTGAGCGATTGCAAGGTACACATTTTGGGGTTGTTTATATGACACGATATTGGCTTTTTAAAGTATGAATTCTTGAATTCAGCAATATATTTTCCTACGCATTCAGATTTATAAAGGATTCTGAATAGATGTCATGAATACTAGCAGGATATATGGGGGTTTGTAATACGTACGCGCTCTAAAGGTTAATAAAATATTCACTCTCTCGACATTATGGTAATTCCCCTTACCGGATTTTTGCGACGCGAACTGTGTATGCGCTTGTATTTTTATATTCCAATTTCTCACATACTAAATCTCGTATCCTATTTTTCTCATTTCTCCCACATACCTCCTCAAGAATCGTTGGGAATATTTTCTCTAGGAAATGTTGCGCAATTTAAAATTCCAATTGCGCATTTTAGTGGTACGAAGTGTGTTTAACTTTAATCATTATTAAAAATACACTATCCACGTAGGAGTTTTCACCTTATTAACGTTACATTTTCCCTTGTTCCCTTCTTTAATAAAGATTCCGGTAAGACTCTTGTTGTTCGAGTCCATATTATTAATTTTAATTCGTTGAAAGGCCATATCATCTCAAAAGATCACGGAATAATACACATTATTCAAAGATATTTCAACTGGCCACCTCTTAAACCATTAATATAAGATTCTGATGCTGAAACTTTGGGGTCTGTTATTAGCGCTTCAAATAAAGATCAAAAGAGGGATTACTTCGCTTCCCTGCCTCACCGAGCAATCATTTACATCGCCTTGGCTTCCATAAAAACTTATCTTAGGGCGTCGGAGCGCGACTTGCGATAATCACTGGCAAAGTAGCTAACGAAGACAACAGTAATTAAGCGACAGAGAAAACTTTTCGGCCGAATGGGGAGACTTCATTGCGAACAGCTCCTTGAGATGTTTGGCAACAACATTTAAGTATTATAATATTATACAAAATCTCTGCTCGCACTTTAACCTTCGTAATGCGGCGCTCATTGCAGACTTAAAAGAAAATACAAATATTCATGCTGACCATGGTAACAAAACGGAAATCCAGATATTTTATTTCCACATTAAAAATGCACCCAGTTGTTTATTTATTTATTTAGACTTTACGGCACAAGTGCCACTTACATACAAAGTTTTTATTTTATTTTTTTACATATACATAGTGCAGTATTAAATTTTTATGAGAAAAATTAAAGAATTAAATTTAGTTATAACATAACAAATAAAATAACAGTAAAGAAAGAATCAATAACATAAGCCTGTTATGTAGTGACCTCATTAAAATAAGTGGCATTAAAATGTGTCATTAGTGCAGCTTTATACTTTACAAGGGGAATATTAAAAGTATCTGCGATTTTAACATAAAAGTTCCCAAGTGTGTGCAATCTATTTATAAATGAGTTATATCCTGAGACTATGGTATAATTGTCACAATAATACATACTAGAGAACTTTGATCTAATGGTAGGTACATGAAATTGAATCAACATTAATATGTCAGGGCTATCCAACTGATAATTTATAATTTTGTATAAAAATATAAGATCAAAATGTTTTCTTCTATCACTTTAACTTAAGCAATTTCAATGAATGTAATAAGAAATCATAATCTATTGTTTCTAAAGGAATTCCAAGCCTAAAATTAATACACCTCAAAAATTTGCGTTGGACTTTTTCAATGGTATTCATGTGATTATTAAAGACAGGTGACCAAATTATAATGTTGTATTCTAGAATGCTTCTAACGAGAGATTTGAATAAAATTTTTAATGTGTTGATATTTTTAAAATCCTTGGAAATTCTTACCATAAAACCTAACATGTTCATAGCCCAGTTAGCGATAGAAGTTATGTGAGATACAAATCAGAGTTTCTGATCAAACATTATGTCTAGGTCAAGTATTTCGATTACAGAGATTAAGTCAACATTACACAATGAATAATTATACATATTTGGGTGTTTGATTTTGTGGAACCTCATAACTTGGCATTTGTTAATATTTAGTTGTAGTTTATTACTAGAACACCATTTGAAAAGGTTGTTAAGGTTCTCTTGCAAGATTATGCAGTCGTACACATCATTAATGACCCTAAACAACTTCATATCGTCAGTAAAATTTCGAAATTGTAGAAAATGCTGGTAACGTCATTGATGAATAGGATAAATAATAAAGGTCCCAGGTGTGAACCTTGTGGTACCGGTAGCAATAAATTCATAGGATAGACAGTCATTAATCTTAACAAAAAGTGATCTATCAGATAAGTAACTGATCAACCATGCCAGTAAATTACCACTTATCCCATATTTTACAAGTTTATAGATTAGTATTTTGTGGCAGACCTTATCGAACGCCTTGGAAAAATCGGTATATACGGAGTCTATCTGTTTCCTGTTAGTCAATGCTGTATTTATGTAGTTTATATATACGTTTAGGTTTGTGAGAGTAGATCTAGATGAGACAAACCCATGTTGGCAATTGGTAAAAACGTGTTTTATTAGAGGATGTTTTACTTAGAATGATTTTTTCAAAGAGCTTAGGTATACTAGATAGAATACAAATAGGTCTGTAATTGCATACATCATTTTTAGAACCCTTTTTGAACACTGGAGTGAGAGAGCTAGATTTCCAGCTATTGGGGAATTGACCTGTTTTAAGAGATTTTTTAAAAATTAAGTACAATGGATAGGATAGACTATTTACACATTTTTTTAGAAATATGGGTGGGATATTATTGGGACCAGAACTTTTTTTTGGTTCCATGAGTTTGATAGAGGCTATTATATCATTGCGTTCAATCAATAGATCAGATAGTTGCAAGTTAATATCAGTGAAAAATGCAGGAACACTGTCAACAGATATATCATCCTCATGGTGTGATGGTTTGAACACTTACATAAAATAAACGAGACGAACGTACTCCAAAAAAAATTTTGTTTAGACTAACAACATAAAATACATTACAGGCAGGCCCTTAAGTAAACACGTTCCCTCGGGAAGGAATGCCGGGAGAGAAGATGGCAGGACGAGGACAGTCGGGGTTTGAATTTGGAAATGGAGAGAGCTCCGAGAAATCAATTAAAATCAGTGATGATGATGTGAAATTACGCTTAGTTAGTGAATTCAGACGGTGTAAAAAATATTGTTCAATATTAAATTAAAGTGAAATATTATTGAACCGGTGAAGTGAAAGTGGTTGGACTCAGTGAGGATAGAAATAATAATAATAACAATAATAATAATTGGATAATTTGTAGAGCGCCGTTTTGTGAAAAATCACCTCAAGGGCGCTAAGAGTTGTGCGATCGCGATTATATTATAAAATGTGTTAATTTAAACGTGATTTCGTGAATAGTTCAAACTAAATTACTTGTCTTAAAAACATAGAAATAATAATAATAATTGCGTTTTAAAAATAAAGTGAACGTATTTAGCAGCAGGAAGTGTTTACCATATCGGTTAATCGATCTAGGGAGGAATTAATAGTTAACCAGATGGCGTACTATCCACAGAGACCGTAAACCAAAGAATCAAACACAACGTTCGGTGGAACCTTTTTATACTGAACCGTCACGTGAAATAATTACGTTCGAGGTCGTAAAACACGTAGACAAACTAGAATGCACACATTGAAAGGGGTGTGTAATAAAGAGAGAGAAGCAAAGGCTTGTACAGGCGGCAGGGAGGATATTCCTACCCCAGATATATACATAATCATAGCCTTATGGAAAAGTTACCTATGGGACTTCATCGAAAATTTATCGCAGAGAGAGTAAAGTTTGAAAAGTTCAGATCATTACAATGGTAACCAGATAAATCATCACAATGTTAATTCAACACATCTTTAAAAAGTTATATAAAGTCATGGAAAGTGATGAAACAAAAACTTTATTAACTGGGTTATGTAGGTTAGGTTAGGTTAGGTTAGGTTAGGTTAGGTTAGAATAAAAAAAAAATTTCATCGTTTTTAATGACTTTATATCACTTTTTAAAAGAGTGTTGAATTGTCACTGTGTTGAGTTATCATGGAACCCATCCTCATATACACTTTTGAAAAAGTCAGCGAATAGATTGACAAAGTCCTCAGTTTTAGAACAAGTCTTACCACCATAGTTTATTATACTTGGGATAGATGCATAGTTGTTTTGTAATGATTTAGAATAATTGAAGAAAGATTTAACATTAGATTTTATGGAGGTTTCAACTTCTTTTTTTATAATTCTTGTAACATTTATCTGAAATTACAGCGCACTGCTTACGCAATTTGTGAAATTCAGTATAATCATGGAGTGTTCTCATTGTTTTGAATTTATGGTGAGCAATCTTTTTTTTGAAACTAAGTTAATAAGATCATTGGTGAACCATTTAGGAAAAGTTGATGTATTATGTGAAGTAACAGGTACATGACTTTTAATAGATTGTTTTAAGATACAGTTATTTTTTTCGATATTGTCATTTAATTCGCCATCATTCAGAAATGACCAATCAACATTCAGTTGGAAGTTCCGAATTTCAGTGTAAATTGCTTTTTGAAAGTTATGAGAAATTAATTTGATTTTAGGATTTTCACATATGGTGTTGTTTATGGTTATATCTAAGGATGGATGGTAATTGTGCAAGGGAAAAAGAATTTCTGAGGATTTAGTTACAGTAACAGATTTGATATTAGAAAAAACTAGATTCAGGTTTCGGTCGTTGCTATTTTTGTTATCATTTAATTGATTTAAGTTTAAAAAGTTGGACATTTCGAGTATTTCTTTTTCGATGTCAGATATGCTGGAGTTATTATTTCTAGATAAATCTGAGGATAATGAATCCCAATTAATGTTTGGTAGATTATAGTCGCCTGCAACGATTATTTTTGTTTTTGGGATATTTAGATATTAGTATTTGAATTTCATCCATATGGTTTCTGTAAATAATTTGATCAGATGAAGGAGGAATATAAACACAACCTAGAATGATTTTATTATTTTTGTTTGTGTTAACCACACTAAAAATATGTTCCACGTTTTTGTAAGTTGTAGTTAGCTTCCTGGAGACTAATCTTAGAGATTGCTAACAAAACACCACCACCTCTTGATTTAGAACTGGTATACTTGTTTCTATCCAATCTGTAGATATTGTGAGTTGGTAGCCCCAGTTCTGCTGTGTTGATATTAGAGTCAAGCCAAGTTTAAGTTAGGAAAAAGATATCGTATGGAAAAGTTGGTGCAGTTGTTGAAAATTGATGAAGTTTAGTAAGCATCCCACGTATGTTCTGATAGAAGATACTTATTGTTTGTTGTTACCTTAGTTTTTTGGCGTCGTAGTTACTATTTTTGGTGAGGATTGTTATTATTTAATTGTTAAATTCACTTCACCATTTTTCATACGGTCTGCCAATTGCCTTCGCTGTTATAGGGTCTGGTCACATTTGATCTTTATTTGATCAGGAACAGTTATGCTGTTTTTTTTTCTCATTATATCAATGGCTTGGGCGGGGTTGTCAAGTATAACTTATAGGGGTCTGGGTTTGGCCGTTTTATTGATCCCCAGACGAAAGGTTGTGATGTTGTCTTTAGTGATGGTTGAGTTTAAGGCTGTTAGTGTGTTAGATATTCTTGTCGTATCGTCGGTATTTTTTTCAATTTGGGAACAGGCCGAGCTTTCTGGAAAGTTGAAAATAATAATATTTTTCGAACGTTTTTTTTCTCGTCGAGCTCGTCAGCAGCTTCGCACGTTGATAAAATTGGTAAGTTTGAAGATTCATGCTGTGATTTAGATTCTAACAATTTTGATGAGACCATGTGTTCATACGACTTCACCTGTCCCTCGAGGATCAGGTTGTTGAGTAATTTAGTCATCTGATCTTTAGTTAGTTTTAGTACCGGATCAGTAATATTACTATATAAAGCACCATTGCCTTGTTGATATATGATAGTGCATCAGTGGTACTCATCTTGCAAATGGATTTTGTATATTAATAATTTGTATAAGATGCAGTGACAACCCTGTTCATGCATTGTCTATGGCGAGAAGTGGGTGGGCGTTTCACTTTGATTGTATTAGTATTCTTCCTTCTAATCGGCTTTGTATGTGTGTGTCTAATGGAATCCAGTGACAGTTGAAATTTTAAATTAATAATAAAGAATTACCGGTTAGACAGCTGCAACTGTTGGTGCACAATGTTAATTTTTGATTATGGTGAAATACTCGTGGGTGAAAAACACTACTTTAAGTTCTTAATTTTAATATAATTATTAATTTGTGTGGAGCACAAATTTACGTGTTGACTGTGACACTTAGGACGGGTTGTTTCGGAGAATTTGAACAATTCATCAAATTTCATCGTTCATTTACGATTCTGTGAAAGTTCTATTCAAATTCTGTTATTATATCATTATAGGCTAGTTGCTTGACAGAACTGAAATAAAAACAAAACTTAAAAATATCTTTTACAGAACTTGAAAATTAACTTTGAAATTCGAAGAATTGTTCAAGTTCTCCGAAACAACCCGTCCTTAGTATTGTTGTTATTGATTGGTATCCCTAGAATTCACAACCTCAAAACTTTAGCCCGAACTATTTGTTCCCGAGCAACGCGCGGTACACGTCAGCTAGCTAAATTATAAATCGACATATTTTAACGAAAACTGTAATAAAATATAATAAAAGTCATCTGTTTAAAAGAGGCCAATTGCATTAGCTGGAATGTATTCGTTTAACTTAATTGGACGATCGTTTTTTTTCAATTCGCACCGCTCCGTTCCACTTCACCTTTGTTTACGTTTTTTGTCCCAATTAAATTGATTGTTTTAACAAGCATCTATGTAGGGAAGCCTATATTATATTTATTTGTTTGTAATTGAGTTACAATTACTCAGCAGGTTTACTTTATAAAGAATTTACTCGTTGTGTATAATCGATTGTAGGTCTTGTTTTGACTGAATCAAATATCTTGGGGATAGTGTGTAATTTTTTTTAAGTGAAAAGCCGATTTTTTGAGGGATAGGTCGATTTAGACGGTTGCTGATGGTTTTACCTCTTGCTCACACCCAATAAATGCTGGAGTCCCACAGGGATCGGTTCTGTCTTCGACTTTGTTTTTGTTGAACATCAATGACCTTTTGTCGTATGCACCAATTCATTGTTACGCGGATGACAGTATAGTCTATGACAGCTTTTTGTTTAAAAACATTCTAAAGTATACACAAACTCCAACAGCTCGTAGGGCTTTGAAGCAGATAATGGACAATTAACTCCAGAGGGTTTCCTCTGGGGTAAGAATAACCTAATCAAATAAAATGTTTCCCAATCATGTCTGATTACGTCTAAAAGGTCTCGAAAAGACAATCTAGTATCCTTTAATGGATGCAATCTTCCCAATATGCCTTTCAATGATATGCTTGGTGTAACTCTAAGTGACCAGCTCAGGCACGGAGGCTCCTTCAAAGTCACAGTCAAGTCAACCTAACAAAAGCTACTTTGATAGTGCACAACTTCTGACCCTGTACAAATCGCAAGTGCGCCCCGCTGTTGAATTTGGCAGCCATTTCTGGTCTGGAGCCCCAAAATACCTGAAAAAAACTTATGACTCTGTGCAAGAACAGGCGGACTGATAGATTCCTATGTCTTAATAAGCGAATTGAAATCTTTAGAGCACAGGCGTCAGCTAGGTACGCTGTTTTTGTTCTACCGGTATTACATTGGAAGATGCTCTAAGTAACTAGCTTCGTTGATCCCTTCGGCACCTATGCATAATCGGGAAACATGCCAAACGCGGGCACAACATTTGTACAAGTGTTATGGATCGCCCATAAAAACAAGCTAACTGCACAAGTTATGTATATCCTCACGGCCCGGAAATGGAGCACTCACTCAGCACGTGTAAACACACGAATATATACGCATCTCGGCATGTCTACAATCGGGTGAACACCAATACATACGCAGGAGCTCGCGACATCGCGCCTGATATCAGTCACGTAGGCCACAAGGACCTACAACCAATCCGATATCGTAGGATACCCCTCCCACTTGCGCCCGACAAGGTCAAGTACTTGCAGCTAGCTAGCCACGCGCTCGGCCGCAGTTCACCGCCGGCCCCCGTTGAGTTCAACACGATGCATTAGTTCGGAGTTATCATTTACCGCCAAATCGGCGTCGCCGTAATTGGACCGGCGTGCATACATTTTATAATGTGCCGCGTCCCTAGACTCAATTATCACGTCCAGGCAATTCGGCCGACTACACCATCATGGATATGATGGCGCCATATCTCTGCGCCGCCCTTTTGCCGTAAGCCGCCCATCACCGCTCCAGGCCGCTTCTGCGCCGCCCTAGCCGCCTCAGGCCGCTTCTGTGCCGCCCTTCGCCGTATTCCCGCCCTACCGCATCAGTTAGGCCGTGCTATGGCTTCCGCCCATCGTAGCCGCCCTTCGTCCTGCACCCTGCCTAGGCACCCGCCTATGGCCCCTGCTCATCATTCACCGCTTCAGCCTAGCTTACACGTGAGCGAATGTTATACCTTTGTCAATCAGAGCCCTTAGAGTCAATAGATTGGCTAGTAACTAGTTAGGACTTAAAAAGCTATGTACCTTTTGTAGATCTGTTGATAACATGTATTACCTGTACAATAAACCCTCATGTCAAGAGACTTGTTTTAATTGGGAAATTGACTATAATCCACACCCTGAATGATTGGAGTATCAAGCTTTGCCGCCGGCTTGTGCGGCGATGACTATTTGTGTAACACACCTATAGTATATTATATGGCTTTAACAGTTATATAACACACGGTTGACATTTGTCAAATGAGAACGGGTCGCTTCTACAACCCGTTCTTGAGTTCAACAGCTCGGCTGTGCAACGATTTCCCATCCTCTGTGTTTCCTTCCTTTCTTTAAGAAGACCCTCCACAGAGCATCCCCAGGACTAACATGGAGTTAATCTAAAAATATTTGTGTGTATATATATATTATTGGGACCTTTTCAACGGTAATAAGAAAGTTGTAGTCGATCGTAGGAATTTGGCTTTGGTGGTATGTTATCCACAACCCTGTCAACATATTCCGAGAAGTCTCGCCATTTTGCTTTTCTAAGATTCCACCGTGGTATCGGTTTGCTGGAGATGCACGGAATCTGTATGCCTATGCTTAGCATGACTGGCCTGTGTTGGCTATGTGGGAAACTGTTCAATATAGTTCTCGGAGCATAGGTTTTCCGTTAGGCGCTGTAGAGACAAAACACAAGTCAGGCGTATATTCACGTCGCCATCGTGCAGAGAAGAATGTCTCCTTTTGCTTAGCATCATAAATAAGTTGGCGATCCTGTGCTGACGCCCAATCGTTGATCTGCTCTCCAGCTTTATCGGTCGTCGAGTAGCCCCATAGGAAGTGGTGGCTGTTGAAATCTCCCACATATACCGCCGGGTGATTATGTGTAAGAAGAGCTGGTGACTGCCATACTTCATTGGAAGATTTGTAGATATTAAATACAGCAAGTTTTCCAACCTGAATTCCGATCGCGTGATATCCATCAGTGTTTTTCGGGTGATATTTTGCAACTCCGGCTTGATGTAGGTTGCAAGCCCATGTTTTGGGTGTCCCCGTACTGCCACTAAGAGGTAACCGGGAATATTCATGCGTGGTGAGTCGTTTTAAATATTGAGGGAACGTTTTAGTGAATTTAATTCATTACATTTGCCTATAATTACTACCCGGTATTGCCCGAGTTTTAACCTAATTTTAACGAAATTTTTTTACCTTTCGCACCATTTAATAACATGAAAAATCATTTCGCTGACCGAAATTCCGGACAATGTCTTTCTGTATTACTAATTTGATTTCTTGCAATATCTATTCTTTATATTTATTTTTGTTTGCACGATGTATAATTTTTTTTATTGTTTTATTCCACAATGAAATTATTATATTATGTAACTGTTGGTTTCATTAATGTAATAAAATTGAAAGCAATAAGAAAGTAATCTTGTAAGTACAGTCATCAATCTTAGCGCTCAATGAAAAATAAATACAGTATCCTAATTATGCTAAAACAGTGAATTTTGCCGCTGTTTTGCCACGAATAACTATTGTTCGCATTATTGATTCTATCAGTTATAATATAATATTTCCCCTCGATAAACAGCGAGACTCAAAAAATGGATGACTGGCGAACGCTCCGGTAAGAAAAAGCAATAACGAAAATTTTCAGCAATACGAAAAGCGTCTCGTTGGAATATTTTCCAGGGGAGTTTTTATTTTGCTGACGGAGGCAGAAATAAAGGATTTGTAATAAAGCATCTGAGCTTTTTCATGACATTATCTATTTGTGTATTAAGAGGATTTGTGCTTATTGTTTATTGGATTTTTAAAAAAAGTCGTTGAAGCTAATGGAATAAGTAATTAACTCATTATTTACAATATTGCATTTTTCTTAAAAATCATTTATATTGTTACTTTAGCGCTGCAATGAGAGTAACGCAAAATAATATGTTTTTAGTTTGACAATTTGATCGCCTAGAAATATTATACATATATGCTTTAATTAAATGCAGGGAGCAAAACGCATTTGGGCCTTTGCTTTCGAGATGCCGTAAAGTGTTCACTCTAAGTTCTGCTTAATCGAATGGAATATTATATTCCTCCGCGAAAGTCATTATAATAGTAAAATGATAGTATGCCTTTGTTCTCACGGTTCAAAGGAGCATATCACCTCGCCATTGTATTTATTATCATCAAGTGCAAGATTCCGACCCTCGCCCGCCTTTACATGACAGGAGATCACAAACGACTTGCGGCGCGATGGCAAAGTTCCTGGAGGCGTTAAATCGTCGGGGATAAAATAGCGTCTGGAATTTGGGGAGGATATGACGCTCATTATCGTTCAACCTCCTGGAATTCCTCCGCACCCTGTAGACACCTCGCGACCCTTCTCTCTCCCCTCCTCAGTTTCAGAGACACCCCTCGATATGATGACGGGGAGGTGAGGGGTGGGCGAGCCACCGGCCGCTTTACTGACCACTGACCGCAGAACATTATCCAGCACGTACCGCCGTAGCGGTCACAGACCACGTGCAATGCCATTACTTTTTACCAGAGCCAAATGCGAATTTTTAATTGACTGCCAAAGAGATAAAACGGATATTTCTTTCTTATTAATCCCGGACGCTTTTAAAGGAGTTAGTTATATTAATAAAATCCACAAACCTACATACAATTTTTTTTTACTAATTCCAAGAATGGTCTGTAAATAAACGTTTGTAATTGCAAAAACACACAACATAACTTCCATAAACATCATAATTCATCCATATTCATTTAAAAATATGGGTACCTTCCTCCACCGATGAAAACCGGCGAGATGCCAGAATGATGATGGATGGCGGAAAAAAGAAAATAAACAGGTGAAAGTGATACGAATACATCACGGTGCATCGTTGTCACAAAATGATTGAATAGGCGCGGTGTATTTTGCTTCCCGGGAGTAAAAAAAATATGAAAAGGTTCATGTTTCACGAATAAACATATATTTTTACAATCTGTTTATTACGCTTATATAGAAAAACTTCCCCTCAACGGCAATTTTATGTGCTAGATAATGTGATACCAAAGGATAATGTTGAACGTAAATAAAGAATTCCCAGTGAAAGTTCTTGCGAGGTAGGTTCCCCGTCAGGTTTATGTGGGGCAATGTTACTTCCAAGGAGAAAATAATGGGGGTAAGTTGCTTTAAGGGTAGATCTTATTCCTCCTACCTCAATAGTTATGCTCTACTGTCCTACTATCGATATGGAGCGCAACTTTCAACCACCAGCTAACAGCCTTCAGTTTCTTTTGTGTTAATGTCGTTCTGGCGACTATAACTTATCAAAGGTACGGTGATATGCCTTTTCAGAAAAAAACTGAGATTTATTATATCGGTTTCTTATATAAAATGGGTTACATGACTTACTTATAGAGCAAAGCCACTAGGATTGTTTAATAAATGTTATTCTGCTACTTTACTAGATAAATAACACGATTGGCTCCATAAAAAAACGCTAAGGGAAAGTACCATTTTATATAAATAAAATTAAAAATAAATATTTATTGAAGAATTACTTCAAGCAGGCACTATTTTATGATCATGCTTAAAAGATTTAACTTTTCTATTGGTTTTTTAGGTCAAAAATTACCTTTTAACAATCATGAGCCATTAAACATTGACGCAATGCATGCAAATATTTTCTTATGTTGACTCCTCATAGAGTATAAGCTCTTAAACATACGACAACTCCACCTAAAATTCGCTAATACATTTCCTGTTCAAATATAAAAACAAAACTCTCTTACAACACAACTACACCACCAGAACAATTTCCAACGGTCACTACAAAGTACCTTCACTACATACCACGTCAGCTCAAAGACAATTTTTCTTCCTAGCTCCTAAAATCTTTAACCTTATCCCTGAAAACCTAAAAACCGTGAGTCAACCACATTCCTTTAAAAAACAAATTACGAAATGGATCCTTACACACGGAATACATTACAACTACAATACCCATTCATTCTACACTCTATCAATTTAATCACCTTTCAAACAAAACATAATATATCCTTATTCCCCAACTTAGTGTTATAAGTTATATTATAGTATATTATAGTTTATACATAATTAATTGGTGTGATCAATAGATCATATACTAATAATTTCTCAATTTTGTCATCTTCTTATAATTCTCTAACTTCTCCATCATCTTCTTGCAATCCAAACTAGCTATACATCATTATTCTTTTTTATATTATAGAAATGTATAGATTCTATGTCCGCAAACTGTAAAAATCACCCGCCATATCATAGGGTCATCCCTAGCATGGAGTGTGAAATATCACAAAAAACCACATGTACTCTCTTAATCATGTATCAATAAAATAAATAAATAATAAAGTATACTAAATAATAAAGACTTTCAAAAAAGCATTGAAATCTCGAAGGAAGACAGATAGCAAAGTCATGCCATAAACCAATCCTGACATTATTCTCATATGGCTCAACAAACGGCGGGCGACTTAGGTAGATTACCTTACTCACACCCTCACGCAGCTTTTCTAATAGTGCGAGCGAGTGAGATAACGCGTTTCACCCACGAGGCAGTCCGCTGTGCGCGTAAAATGGCGGAAAAAACTGTGGTATTATGGTTCCAGGGGCAAGAAATATTATTTGTGGTTAGGAATGATACCTAAAAATTTAAAATAAAAGTTGCTTTACGTTACTTACGTTTTTTTGGTATTTTATGTGTTTATAGGTTTTGTAGGAATGTTAAAACTTTAAGATCACTATTTAAAATTATACACGGAGAAAAGTAATTTTATAGACTTCGGGTATCAATCCCTGGTGGAAAAGTTGGGAAGGTTGATAAAATTTTCAACAAAAATGTGAAAAAGAAATTGACAGAGATTCACACTCAACATTCATTGGTGACAGTGGAACTTCTCTGACTGACATTACAGCAGTGCGCCATTGAGTGTAAGAAAGGCGAAGACAGAGTTATGTTCAGCCGACATTTCTCCAGAGACATAATTTATTCATGTCGAGGGTCTTCTTGTCCTGTCCCCGTTTTCAATTGCAGTTTACATAACTTATAGACTTATGTGAAGGTTTGACCAAATCCAGAATTTTAACACATCCCAAGATAAAAAAAGCCCAAAAGTACCAAACGGAATCAAACAAAAATCCTATATTCCTATATTTTGTTGTTAAATGTTACCTAAGTAGCAACTGTGAGACTCGTAATAGTTACCACAGTTCTTTTTATTTCTTGATGGTTAAGCGATAATTTAGCTTAATTGAAATTACAAGATGTTTTTTCTAATGGAAACATTTACTCTGGTAAAAATTTTAAATTATTTTTGTAAGCTTCTCATAAACTCGGCAAAAGGGTCCAGAAAACAATTCCCAGCAAGTGCGTACCGACTTTTGAATAGCCATTTGGCCCTTTCAGATGAATGTTTGTTTGTAGTTGGTAACAAGTGTTCTTTAGCCACAAAACAACGCACCAATTAACTAAAAAGCATAAAATTCTCGAAATTCTGCACCTAAATTTCTTAGTAAAAACGTGAGATAATTTATAATTGTTTTAAAACATGGCAAAATCATTTTGCTAGGAAGACATAATTTCCTAAATACTATAATATGTATTTTTGTAGTTTGGAGGATTGTGAATTATCGCCAATTTTAATGGCTTGTTGGCTGGATGATTCTGTGGTTCTTCAATCAGCAGAACCCAAGGTTGCGTGGTTACTCACGGTGTGTAAAATCAGAATTCGAAAATTTTAAATTTAGTTTTATTTTAACAAACTCACGTTACAATAATTTTATGAACAAAAGTAGATCGCGGAGTAGGATAGGGAATTTAGGGCTAAACCGGCGGCTGAGACCACTGGAGAGAGAATGAAATATTTGCCACGCGAGGTATCGCGCGCGAGTTTACAATGATACCAGTCTCAAATAAATGTAGGGAAAAGTAAACGTTGTTATTATTTTCGGGAGATGTAAACTCCCAATAATTTACCATACAGTGGGTTACTAAAAGGTGTATTTAATACTATGATATGTATACGTACCATACACACTGTTTTTTTCTTTAAACCAAGAGTTCAAGACGCAACCCGTAAGACTACGATGATTGTCCGCTAGATACAGATTAGTGTTGCCATCAAAGTAAACCTATTTATTTAAACTAGAAAGAATCAAATTGTCATTAAAGTGCATTCAAGAAGGCAATATTTGGATTAAACCTTTGGATGTTTCAAGTGAAGTGTCAAAAGTCATCTCTCTAGAAAGTCTCACCCATAAATAGATAATAGAGTTTAAAACCTTATTTCAGAGTTTGCCCGTAGTGGGTTAATCACATAATACAATAATATAATGTGTTCTTTCGTCCGAGATTCTGTAGAAATTTGGACCACGTGTCTTTAATTTGAACATTGTATTTCAACATATATTTTTTACCTTAACGCAGCCCGCAATTTTTTTTTATTTTATAAAGCCTCTTAAAATACCCGCGTTAGCAGAAACACTTAGTAAATCAAGTGTTATTTTATCTCTAGTTCGTAAGTAATGTCCAATTTGGGAGGCGAGTACTGGGAAACATTAATTGAATAACCAACAATTCTGCCATCGGTCAACCCAAGTGGTTCACTAGGTTTGGTAACTTAGCCAGGGTGCACAAGTTCATGGGGTAAGGTTTGTCCAGGTCTTGCTTGCTGACTACCAGCTGCTTGACTGACCGGAATGGAAGAGGCTGAGTGAGGGAGACACTTTAACCGCTCCAACTGGGCTCTTCCGACCCAATGCTTTCCACCGCAGTGGGAGGAGTGGATTGATACGTCCCTCCTGGACCCACTTAATCCAACTCACTCATCGTACCTTTTTCCTTCCCAGAACTTCCTCTTATTTCCTTACTTATAAAGTCCCTAAGTATCCCCAAAGATGACAAAGGCAATGTGGGATTTATTTTTTCTCATGGCCTCTCTGGAATTTATGTTTCAAAAAACGTTTCAAAACTCCCTCAAGATGATATTTGACAAAAACGGCTCTCTAAAAATTAATCAAGTACTAATAGTTTTAAGTATGTACTTCCTGAAAAATCTTACTGAAACAAGTATCACAGGGGTATTACGTCCCTAGCCTACTTAACTCACTAGTTTAGAATTACAGTAGCCTATCATAGAAGATTGGTTTCCTGTGATCATACTTTTACACTGTAATACGAACTTAAGAGTTAATATCCCGTGACATTTAATTATTCGTGGACGCCGAACGAGAAGAAATAATATATTAGAGAATTATAAATAACCTGCTGGAATGCTTTAAACTTACTGCGGGTTTAAACCTAGTCCTAAACCGCAGTATATTGTAGATGTCAACATTTATTACGGTAACTCACTCTAACGGATGCCTAATTGTCGGGAATGTGTGTCCCTCATTTCAGCTAATGAGCTCTTAATTCTAATTCTAGGAGTTTGGATTAGTAAGCCCTTTGACACCATTATGATGATTCGTCTATACATTTGCAATTATAAATTTAGTACGATTGCGAATACAAGTTTTGTGTTACTGTAAAATATTAACCAGGTAGTGCTTTACTACGCGGAGAAAAATTACTTTTATTCTGATTTTAAGAGGAAGTTACAAGCCAAACATGTGTATATTCTTGGTATACCTTATATTGTGGGTAATAGGCATTAAAATCGCTTGACCAACGGAGTCTAGAAACGTTTGATTTCAAGCAAAAAACTGGTTTTTATTTATTTTGTAAATAATTTCAACTGTCACAGATAATCTTAGCTATAATACACTATTTTTTTAAGTTTTTTCCTTTATGAGTTCATACATTTCTATTGAAAAAAAATTTTTTTTTATTAGTTTACATTTATATTTTTTTATTGAGTAATTTATTTTTTCATTCGTATTCTACTCAAGCGAAACGATAGAAAAACCTTTAATTTATCTAAATCATATTTTTTGGTATTCATAATGTACACCAATTCGTTATTTATTTATTTTAAATTAAGATTAATATTAATCAAAATAGTGATTTTGGTATTAAGCTTCGCCTTAATACTGATTTATTAAAATCCGATTAGAAACGGGATTGAAGGTCGTTTCCTGTTAAAATTTTAGTACATTCCCAATATATCGGGATACGCGTGCATGCACCTGCATCTGTCCCCATAGTATGCAATGACTAAATAAGAAAGTATTAGAAATTTTATGAACGTGTATCTGTTATTATGTATTTTATGTCTTTGTATTGTAGTCACTTGAAATGTTATTCTTATGTATCTATTTTCTATATTGTGGCTTCTCGTATGTGTGATTTTGTTTTATATTTAATATTGTGGAACATCAGCTACTGCTCTGGCAGTTTAGCGGGTATATTAAAGAGCTTATATTGAAGAATAAAAATTCAAATTAAATAAAATTAAAACACGTTTTCCAACATCTCGATAACGCATTCGTGTTTTACTGAAAGTTTACTAGGAAACCTATCAATTCATTCGTTTAAGGCCTGCAACCCCGTTCTTAACCGGATTAAAACTAATTTGAAGAGATTTTTAATAAATAAGCAATATTCTGAAATTGACGCGTATTTATACACAGTTTTAAGTCAATTATTTAAGAAGACATAATTTTAAGACTGAATTCAGTTCGAACTTTTTAATTTATTTCCACCCCGTATAAAATATTTTACAAATTCCATATGTTTTTTGTCGGAATAAAGAGCTGATAAATTGACAGCTTAGTGTGAAAAAAACGACCCGTCATGATTGGCTAAATTTTCAACAACAAAGAGCCAATATAAAGTCTGGCCAAAATTCATTTATCAATATATTCTTTGGACAATAGTCAGCAACGTGGGCTGGACGTATTCACATCGGCTGGACCTTTTTTATCTTCGAATACAGATATTACAAAGCTGGTCAATTTATCACCGAAACAACATCACAAACCTTCACTTATTAGCCCTTTCCTATCTCCCCACTCTCTCATATTTTTTAAATAAAATTTTACCTTATAATTGTTTCATAGAATATCCTCTGAAAAACGTGATGTTATTAAGCCCCCGCATACCCAATTTTTAGCGATTTAGCCTACCACAGCATGGCATAATATTACAGAAATTTATTCAATCCTTAATCCTAATGCACCAATGTCTATAGTAAATATGTGATGGTGTGGTTTTATATATATGACACCTTGTTCTGCCTTGATGGAAAGATATTGTGCCAATTAGTCGGAACCAAGAGATATCGCCAAACACTTAATGTATCTACGCGTGCTATAATGTAATAATAAATGATTTATTATCTTCCTTTTTTGTAACCAATGTAAGTAATAATATTCTCACTGAGATCTCCCGTGCTGAGGATTTCATTTACATATTTTCCAATTTAGTAATATGAATAATATTAAGTGTTTATACGAAGGGGTACCCAAAAGAATCCGAACTAATTTTTTAAAATTTACTGAATACATTATGCAGTGTTTGTCTGAAATAATTAATATATTACTTGGTTTTTTTAGTTCAGGTGAGTGGTTTCAGTTTCAGTCTGTATTTGGTATCAGTATATCTTCTATTTCCGATCTCCTAATGTTTTGCATCCAGCTTTTTACTTGACTCTTAAATGTCAAAATATTATTGTGATTTTTTAATAAGAATCTATTTTTGTTGTAGAATTTAGTACCAAGTATAGGAAGCTTTTTTGTCCTAATGTTATATTTGTAGTTAGTTGCCTGTTGGTTATGTTTTTGACCCTAAAATCTAGTGTATCTCGTACGTGTTAGTTGTTATTTCTTATGTTTTGTATTTATGAATATAATGTAGTATTATTTTAAAATATAGTTGTTTAATTGACATGATGGTAACGTCCACGGGCCTTCTAGTGCGATGATCGTCTTCCTAAGTCAGCTGTCCATGTTTGAACTGACCGTGCCACTTGTTGTATTTATAGTGCTTGTTGGGTGTGTTTTTAATTTTGAGATCTAGTTTTTCTTATATATGTTTTTGTTTTTTTCTTTTTATGAATATAAAAGCTTTCATCAGTGCTAGTTTATACAATTCATAGTTATTAACACATACGTATTCTAACAGATCTTGATTAATTATTTTTAATGGAGACACTTCAGATAGTTTTGATGAAAAACTTTAATTTTAAATTATATTATTTAAATATATTTATAGTTAACGGAGTCCGCTTCCGAAACAATAAGAATAATGATTAAAATTGCTGGAATATACAATTTTTTTGTTAGCTAGAAAGCACTTTATTTTCTTAAAAATAATGCTAATGCGTAAAACGACCTAATTTGAATGAACTTAATAATATTTTTCCTGTCACAGAGGTGTGTGCGGTTAGCGGAATGTGGGTCGTTCGCACTACCCCTACATTTACCCTTCACCAGAGAGCCATCACAGTAGCCGTCTAGAGTTTTTTCCTTCTAGTGTGGCTCGTTTGTGAAATGGCCGCTCATTAAGGGAAGTAAACTGCTTAAGGAATAGCACCTACGAGCCCATTGAAACGGAGAGTACAATGGACCGATAAGGGTGGGGCTCACGGGCGAATTTAACTTTCCGTACAACCTCTCACAACAACTATTATTATATTCATCATTGTTGAGTGCGTCTTTGTCTTTGCCACGCTTTATGTTAGACATTGATCGTATTCGTGCTAATTGAAATTGTTTATTGCCAAGAGGAACTGTATTATAATATTTACAAGTAACAATAAAACCTATTATTTGAAAACTTTACTTTATGAATGCAAATGTATGATTTAAGCGAAAAGAATGTTTTCATTCATTCGTATTTCTTGGTATGTTTTCTTTTGATGATTCTTCTTGGGTTCGTTTTTATGTTACAAAAGTAAGTAAATATATGAAAGCCAATTTTACGGAGGATTATTTCATAAATCTTTGCGTTTGCGATAAGCAAAGAGGAAATAAAAGGAGCTGTCTAAAGCGAACGTTTCTTCTGGAAATCCATTTCTTTTCTTTTCTTAAAAAAATTCTACATTTTGTACTTTATTACTTGTAAGTATCATTTTTTTAATTTCACTAATATTCTATAGAAACTCTTAAATTTGTTTGAATATAAAAAATCTGTTTTCGAAACTGTTAAAGCGTTGTGGAAATTCAATATTATGATTAAAATACTTTGAAAATTTCCCTTATTAGTTTATTTTTAAATATTCCCGTTTTACTTCGCAACTTAAAACGGTTGTTAAACGAATTGTTATATATGTGTTAAATGAAGAAAATTTTCGGTTAAAAAGAATTATAACATTAAGACAAAGTTTTTTATTATAATTTTACAAATCTTTGTATTTCGGTTTCAATGAAAAAAAAAAAACTCTTTATCTTCCTCGTATCGAACACGCAAAATAAATCATGTTCCCTAATCAAAAATATCATTTTGTTCTGAAAAAATACTGACATAAATTAACTGTTGGACGCGCCAATAAAATTCGAACAGTGGTGGATTCGAAGTGCGTTCGTGCAGTGAACTCCCAAAAAAAAACTTATATTATAGTTTTGCCACATTTTGAGCAGCGCGTTATTCAAATTCAGTGCGAAAAAATCCACCCGTTGCCCAAAAGCGAATACGAAATGAATTACATAAGTGCGTTATGAATTCAGCGACTAGGGGACTTACTGTTCTAAAAAATATTCATAGAAAAACATATTAGTGATCCTTCATTGGTAAACGGTGCGAGCGAGCAAACCTTGGGAAACGGTCTGTTGCGCCTGTGCGTAGCACGAGATTTGTTAACATAAAATTTGTACGCAATAGTACTTTGCAAGAATCCTAAAATTCACCCGCAGACCCTTTAATGAATCGCCAAATTGTATATTTTTGCTATGTCACTAATCTCTAGTGCAGTCATATGATGATGTACATTTAGATCTAGGGGGAAAAACGATTATGATAAAGACCAACATAGGATTTATAGATTAGGGAATATTTTCCTCCTTTTTCCTAACTCTCAATGAGGCCAAGAACCACCACTGGATATGATTTTCCGTAAAGGAGTGGGAATGGGAATGAGATTATATACAGATAATAAATTCATAAAATAAGTCTTTGAATCTGGCAAGTATTAGAATGTAACGAGACAGGTCACAGGTAGACTGATTGATGGCCTGCGGTGAGCCGTGGTACTCCTTTGGCTATATCAGTGGGAATCCTATATCTAGAAGTGATCATTTGATTTGACTGGATTCTCTACTTTATTTTCTGATTAAAACGCTGAAGTTTACTGATAGATGGCTCAATATCAGGAAATGGAATTTGAGGTAGGTCTCTGGAATGCCTTAATACATGATGACATGATGACATGATCATCAGATTTTCGGAAAAGTTTACCCAAAAAGTGTGAAAATGGTACATTGATATATATTTCATTTTAAAATAATGTTTATTTTATCAAGTTTAATTTTTAGAACTATATTTTAATATTATTTTCTTTTGTATTGGTATTCAATGGTATTACCATTAAAAAAAAATAAGTTAAATTGTTAATAATGTTATTCTTTAGAATTCTTCTCTTGAAAAAAAATGAAAAATTGAATAATAATATTATAATAAAAATTATACAATAATATCATTGATATAAAAGAAAAAAATAATATTATTTTATTTTCTTGCATTGTATCGTTTTACAGAACAATATCGCCATTCTACCTTTCTATTCACGCAATAGCAATGCGCAGTCTCCTGCAAATTGATTTGGTAGCACTTAAAATTTGTACCAAAAAAAAACAATATTATTTTATTTTCTTGCATTGTATCGTTTTACAGAACAATATCGCCATTCTACCTTTCTATTCACGCAATAGCAATGCGCAGTCTCCTGCAAATTGATTTGGTAGCACTTAAAATTTGTACCAAAAAAAAACATTTAAAATCCGTCACATGTTGCTATTAAATTGGTCGCGTGATGTGAAAATGTTTGATCAACCCATAAAAACTGCCGCTTCACAGGAAATGAGCATAACACAAACAAATAAATAAATGTCTTACAATAATTGAAAGTGTGAATATCCACTCGAGTGATTGGTGATACCTACATACATTAACCATTTTATTTAATTAATAACATACCTCAAAATATTATTATGATAACATAAAAAACTGCTTAAAGCCAATAAATCCACCTAGATTTCACCGTTAATCACATATTTTAGGTTCCATAAATTTGGCACATTATGGCAAACGATCGCTCAATACGTTTTTTACAAACTTGTCTAAATATTTATTGTTTTTGTGTTTAATTCGATAACTCCATTTATTTAATTTTTTAAATTTAATTGAAATTAAATTTAATAATATAATTATTATGTTTTGCAAGTATTTTTCTTATTGTTACAGCTGTTTCGGCTTTCAAGGCCATTTTCAAATTATGGTTTTATCCACGTTTAGACGACTTATCTATATGATTTGATTTTACCCCCTCCCAATTTAAAATGATTTATTACCGGTTAAACCGATTTATTGATAAAAGAATTGTGACAATAGATTTCATATATGGCTGATATTAATTTATTTAAATGTGTTATATTATTCAGGTTTTGTGAACATACTTAGAAGCGGGATATAAATAATTTTTCGTGACTTTATTAATTAATGTTATGTTAGGGTCATTGGTTCTTTTATTGATTAATTGTTAAAGTAAATTTAATCTAAGGCCCTTTCTTTCTATGTGTAAGTGTTTAAGTTCATTGTTGTCAAGTGGGACGTGATTATTCACTACGAGATGTTCTGCGAATTTTTAAAAAGTGCTTTTACTATTATAACATCTTATATGTTCTTCGAATCTAGTTGAGAAAGCCCTTCTCGTCTGTCCGACATAAGTAGGTTAAATATGCCAAAAATCGTTCGAGTGATGAATCTGTTTAGAAATCATCGCAGAATTTTAATGTTTACCTTTACCCTTTCAGGTAGATTCATGTTGAGTTTCTTCTTCGAAATATATGTTTTGTTTGTCGTTTAATTTAGCGTAGGGTTAAGGATTTAGATATAAAATGATGTCGTTACCGCACTAATGTCGTTAACTCTGGTTTGGGTTTGCCGTGTGCCTTATTCCGCGCAGATCGTAAGAAATTGAGATAAAAAGAAAATATTTTTCCATTAAAATTAATTCCGCTTCTTAAACCGTAAACCTTTTTTCACGGTGAGTTAAGCGGGGAGAGTTAATGTTACCTGGGGACACTTTGCGCGCCAGGTATTTCGCTCACTCACGACCTATAATAAAACAGAAACAAACTTTATATGAAAAAAAACTTACTTAGAAATATTTATCTTGGCTAAGGGGCGATTTTTAACGGGAAATGTGGGAGCAATTTACAAAAGTGTTTTCCTTGGAATGAAAATAAATTCATTGACCGACGAGATTATGCAAATATATGATGAACCTTCTTGTATTTATTTTGAATGATGAGTTAAATATACATCCACATCAAATTTAAAACAACTTCAGAGGCAGAGCGGTAAACTCCAGTTAAGCGCCGTAATTTTCACATTAAATAAAAAATAAAATTTTGTTTTGTAGTTCATTTAGAAGCGAGTGATACTTTTAATTTCGACAAGGTGAGAGGCCACCAATAGGGTTTGCAATCCCGCAACCCCACATCTCGCGATCCCGCAATATATGATCCCACGGATTTTTGGGATTGCAAATTTAAAAATGACTTAAAAATCAGTTTGCAGTTTGCTGTTTTGATTTGTCAGTCAGTACCTACGATGTTTTTACAATAATAATGATCATTGTTTAATGTTTATTAAGTCTTATTAAAATACCTATTTAAAAAAAAATATATATATATATTTTTAAATATTACTATTACCAAAGATGCTGATCTTAAATGACTGTGGAGAGTCCTGCCAGTGACTTTTTTTTAAAAATTTTTTTATCATAGTCTTAAAATACTTATTATGTTACCTTTTGACAGCCCCGACTTGTGAGCCTGATAAATTATCGCGTACCGAATACCGTAAACTCTAGACTACATGTTCCATTTATGTAGTTGCTTCTCACGCTATTTTATGTAGAGGAACATTGCTTGCTTAAAAAATCAAATGTACATGCAGCTATTCTATTATACTTAACTCAGTTTATTATTGTGATAATAAGATATCTATAGCCATTATATATTTACTTGTTTTTTTTTTTATTATAATAAATTAAATAAAACTAAATAAACTAACAATTTATTATATTAAATATCCTCTTAAATTACTAAACTATGTTACTTATTCAGATTGTTTTTATAATATGCTAGTATGAAATAAAATTGATAGATTTTTTTTGAAAAAAGTGTTCAATTTAATGGTCCTGCAAATCCTTTTTTTGGAATAGGGTGGACATAGTTTCTTAGCTCCACGTGATTAGATTAACCCTCTTCCATTAATCCTAAAATTTTAATTAAACGTTCGTTTACATCACAAATACATTTCAACCGAAAATGATTACATTATTTCATAACAGAAATATGGTAATGATTAACTGATAAGTTTCCGGAAAGACTTTTCATTGCCGGCTTCAAATATTTAATATCAAACACATCAATTAGTTCCTATCACAAAACCTAAGAGACATTTGTAAGCTTTGAACTTATATTTGCGAGGGCCCGAGCTCTTCCCGGGGGGGATGAACAGCTTAACGAAGAGGAAGATACCCAGTGTCAGTACCAAATCCCCCGCGAGCCAATGAACGGTCGGTATATATAAAATAAAAAGCTTAAAACAACTATCATTACGTAAACATCAAAATATTTCTGCATCGTACGTAGTTTATGGCACGCCTGAAAAAACACTCGGGAAAATCTCTTCAAAGGAATTAAATCATAAATTATGAATTTGAAGTTTTTGCAGTGGGCGCATTCTTTATTGTGTAATACAGTTACATAATATGTGCATGTATATCCGCTTCTTCATATAAGCATTGCTTAAAAAAGTACATGACGTATGTCATCTTCCTTCTAAAGCGTCTTATTTGAAAACGAAAAAGACAGAAGATATTAGAACGATGGCATCACGTTTGATCTCTCGCTAGACCAGCATGGATGAGTAGTATTGCAATTAATTTAAATGTATTCACTTTTTTTTAAATGTTTTTTTTTAAACTACATTTACATTTAGTGTTTTAATATACTAGTTCAATAATACTATTTTTGCTACAGATATTCATAACACACAGTGACAATTCAACACACTTTTATAAAGTGATATAAAGTCATTAGAAACGATGAAAAATTTTTTTTTAACCTAACCAAACCTAACCTAACCTAACCTACATAACCCATCACTTTCCATGACTTTATATAACTTCTTAAAGATGTGATGAATTATCATTGTGATGATTTATCCGGTTACAGGAAATACTATGAACTCCGAAAAAAAATTATTTATAAACGTTATAGTACTGATATTGTATTTGAAAAGGTATTTTTATTACACAACTATTTTATGCTCGTTACGGAAACACTTTTGCCGAAACCAGTTTCCCTCGGCGTATATCGTTTCAAACTCGTATCATTAAAAAAACTTGACAAAATAAAAAAGTTCCTAGAGATTTAGATTTTATTTTCCGCAAGTATCTTAGTATTTTATTACTATTGTAGCCTCTGTAAACATAAAAATAATTCAAAAAATAAAAATTTTTCATTTAAAAAAATATTTATTAAAACCGTAATAACAAATGCATATAGTACGTGAATTGATGATAAAACATTATAAATCATAAAATAAAATTATTGTTCAAAAATTTTACCCATTCAAATATTATTGTTAAGCGCATTGCCTTAAATTGAATTGACGTTCTATTTTATGTCTATCATAAACTGAAAATTATATGAATGTATCCATATCGGCTTCAACCACATCCACCCAGTATTCATGATTTGATTACTCGCCTACCCCACCTTTGTGTTCCGTCGACCAAAATTTAGTAGTATAGGGTAAAATCAAGCTCAGTGTAATATTTTATGGTTGCATAATACCATCACATTGAATTTTTCACGGAAATAAAGGTATGTCATTTTCCGAGGGACAAAAATCACTAAATTTTTTTGAATTGCTGAACTAATATATTTGAGCCATTGGAATAATAGCTTTTCCTTTTAACCCATCTGTGCATTACCCTGATGAAGTTTAGGTAAAAGAGAAACCGGCGGAACTGAGCAAAAAAAATCCAGAGGCAGTGAAACATTGGCGTCTCCTTTTAACTTGACACCTTTGCATTACCCTGATGAAGCTTATGTATAAGAGAAATTCATGGAAATGAGCAAAACGAATCCGGAGCCAGTGAAACAACAGCTTCCCCTTTGAACTTAACCCTTTGCGTTACCTCAATGATCTTTATATTTTAGAAAAATCGGCGGAACTGAGCGAAACAATGGTGTCTCCTTTCAACATAACCCCTTTACGTTACCCTGATAAAGCTTGGGTATAAGAGAAACCGGCCGAACTGAGTGAAATTAACCCAGAGCCAGTGGAAAAATGACGTCCCTTTTGAACCTAACCCCTTTTCATTGCCTTGATGGAGTTTAAGTGTAAGAGAAACCAGTTAAACTGAGCAAAACGAACCTGGAGCCAGTGAAACAACAGCTTCCCCTTTAAACTTAACCCCTTTGCGTTACCTCAATCAAGTTTATATATTAGAGAAATCGGCGGAACTGAGCGAAACAATGGTGTCTCCTTTCAACATAACCCCTTTACGTTACCATGATAAAGCTTGGGTATAAGAGAAACCGGCCGAACTGAGCGAAATGAACCCAGAGCCAGTGGAAAAATGGCGTTCCTTTTGAATCTAACCCCTTTACATTACCCTGATAGAGCTTAGGTATAAGAGAAACCCGTTGAACTGAGCAAGATGAACCTGAAACCAGTGATAGAACAGCGCTCCTTTTGAACCTAACCCTCTTGGGTCATCCTGATGAATCTTAGGGATAAGTGAAACCCGTGGAACCGAGCAAGATGAACCTGAAACCAATGAAAAAACAGCGCCCCTTTTGAACCTAACCCCCTTGGGTCATCCTGATGAATCTTAGGGATAAGTGAAACCCGTGGAACTGAGTAAGATGAACCTGAAACCAATGAAAGAACAGCGCCCCTTTTGAACCTAACCCCCTTGGGTCATCCTGATGAATTTTAGGTATAAGTGAAACCCGTGGAACTGAGCAAGATGAACCTGAAACCAATGAAAGAACAGCGCCCCTTTTGAACCTAACCCCCTTGGGTCATCCTGATGAATCTTAGGGATAAGTGAAACCCGTGGAACTGAGCAAGACGAACCTGAAACCAATGAAAGAACAGCGCCCCTTTTGAACCCAACCCCCTTGGGTCATCCTGATGAATCTTAGGGATAAGTGAAACCCGTTGAACTGAGCAAGATGAACCTGAAACCAATGAAAGAACAGCGCCCCTTTTGAACCTAACCCCCTTGAGTCGTCATGTTGAATCTTAGAGATAAGTCAAACCCGTAGCCAGTGGAACTATGTCATCCCCATTTGGGGAATGTTGTAAAACTTAAGGAAAAATAAATTACTGAAAAGTGTTTTTGGGGAATACTAAAATATTATATAAACATTTTGAGCAAAAAAACTTTTTTAAACTTTTGGTACTACTCAAAGCCTCCTCTAAAATAGTTAAAGGTACTTTCAAGTGTGTACCATTACTTTTATGTGTAAGTTAAGTGATTTATACCCATCAATGGCTCTGTACAAAAGTTTTGAAAATATTTATGAACAAACTTAAATAATTGTTACTCGCAACAAAAAATATCATCTATTACAATTGATAAATTGAAGCAGAAAATATTTTCGGTGCTTTCATTCAATTTATCGATGGTTGCTATTTTATAAATATAACATATATACATTAGTTGTTTGAAGTAATGAAAAAGTTTCACAAGATGAACGAATATTAAAATTAGCATTTTCCTTCAGATTCCTTTACCGAATTCTTTTGATATTTTGGGCATAACACATTTTGCGCGAATAAAGGGGGAATGTTTTTTTGGAATTTATCCGAAAATGGATTCTTGCTGCCAACATTAATGATCGCAAAAGTAAGGCGGTTGCCATGCCGGAAAAAATTTATAAGGTGATGTCATTGCCAATTTATTATGCACTTCTGATATTGACAAGGCTGAAGCCTGAAAAGGCTTTTACTCAGCTATAAAACTAGATGTAACGTTTAGTTTGGTTTTAATCAAACGCATTAAATTGGCTCGCGGTGGCTGTTTCCCGCGGCAAACATTCACGACGGACTTTATAGTGGTAGCGGCATTAACGTTTTATTTGTCTATAAATCACAAAAGGATTTAAACAATCACGGCGCTGCGGGTGGGAGGTAGTTTATTGATTGCAAAGGTTGTGGATGGTTGCAACGTGTGGTTTGTGTACTCATCATTACGTATTTATACATTTCCAGTGCTTTTGTTAATTGTGAACGTGTTTGATAAATTTGTTTATTGAAACACTTAAAACCATTATTTTCCCAAAAAATGTTATACGAAGGCTTTCAATGTTAAAATGACTAGCTGTATTTTTACCTCGTTTCAAAATTATTCAAATGTCACAGAATGAACACCGTTCTCATTATCGCCTTTGTAAGAGAAAATAATACAGTAATGAAATGTTCTCTTCAAATGTCAGAGCTGAAGAGTCACGTATATTCAGCCTCACCGTGTTCCCCAAATTGGGGATTCCATTAAAATAGAATCCCTACTACCTCAAAAAATACCACGATTAGAGATGCCATAGTCTCACTGGCTGCAGACAGTTAAGACAGTTTTGACTGAGCGGTAGTCAAGTAAAAAGATTTCTTACAAACGATCACATAAAATACAACAACAATCCAATGCTATAAAGCGTGACTAAATTTCCGCTACAACCTTAGTTAAATTTTCCATCTTTGTGATGATATAGTTCGACTGACCCGGGGCTCTTTGGGACTTACACAGAATTTAAAAAAAAGTATTGTGTAATACTTACAATGTTTTCACTTAATTTTACAATTAATTTTAAAAATAATTTATAATTTTCAAAAACTTTTAATCATTTCATAATTTGAGAAAAAGAAAAAGTCAGAAAAGACGTTTCTCTTACACGCCTCCATTTATATAATCCCAAAAGGCCCACCTTTTCCAGAATAGAGATAAACAAATGAGTGAAAAGCGATACCGACCGTTGCCTCATCTACCAGCATTCTGGTATCTGACTTCCGGAGGAACATCAAAGCTCCGGGCGCTACAGGCTTCAGAGGCACAGCTTTATCATTTCTTTATATATTATATTACAATATTTACCGACCCTCGCGGGGAGCGAATAAGCTTTCCCCGTGATAGGAAATTCTCCGACACACTTGAAACATCAACCGATGTGAAATCCCGTCTTCAAATGCTGGGATTTATTCAGAATTTATATTATATAGTGGCAGGCGGCTTGTACAATTTGTTCTTTTCGGGAAATTCTTTGAGAGAATAGTTCAAATTATTAATGTGATGAAATTTTTCTATTACATTGAAACTTGTATTTGTGGAAAACTGTTTGCGATTTCCGAAAATAAACTGTTTCGAAATTCATTTCTTGTACTTAAACAACATAAAAAATAATCATTTTGAAAGGACGTAAGCTTTCATTTTATATTTCACTGCAAATCTCAATGAACTCGTGATTTTTTTTTCAGTTTTATTGAAAAACACAGTAAAATTTAATTTGGAATGTATTGTTTAATATGGTATGTATATTGACAAATTTTGTGATGGTGAATTTTTTCTTTTTTGAATCTCACTATGGAAATAGTTGCCTCCAGAAGGGCGGCATAACGCACGTGTGCCGCTTCCAACTAGCAAACAAATAATTAAGCAGTCGAAAGGCAAAAAAAAAGTATGAAATGTGGTTGACTGAAAAAAAGACATTCGAAACATTCCAATTTAACGAACGCAACATACTTTACGCAATTTATAACGTATAAAGGTGTTTTAAACTTTACACAGCTGATAAACAACCATTCACCGTACAATAAAAGTTGTATCAGTTATATTAAACTTGAAGCACGTTTTTTTGTAAGGCCCATAGTGTACCTAATGATTGTTTGTAATGTTCATTATCGCGTATAAACTTATAAATTTACGAATTTTCTCAATTAATCCATTACCGAACCAACTCTCATGCAACAACTGTTCACGCTTTACACAGGAATTTACTAAATACAATAATATTTGTAAATTACAGACGGAACAGTTGGCACAGACTTTGTCTAGTAAGGCAGATAAAGAATCTATGCTACAATAATACTAGTGACTAATGATGTTTTGGGTTGAAATTTCGTTATATTGACGTAGAAAAAGTGGAAAGTACCTGAACAAGTTTTGAAAACGACGTTTTTCATTCATATTTTTAGTATTTAACCTCGGCATATGACTGTGGAAAAAGCGTTTTTATTTTTCTTAAAATTCTCATTATTATTCCAGCATAAGGGTGTTTTACAATTTTACAGCTGCTGTTAAATATTTAAAAAGTAAAATGAACGCGTTAAAACTCTTTTTTTTCTAAAGCTGTAAAGTTAAACTGTAAACTACGCAAAAAACGGCAAAGTTTAAATAAATTCTTATTTTTAATGGTGCACTAAAAAATAAAAATGAAAAAATATTCACCTGTTTACCATGATTTTCATTTAAATTTAAAAACAAAAATCACGAATATAATGTGCAATGTTATATTCATTTTGAAACTGTATTTTTTCAGCACGGAATTCTCTCATTTTTTTTCTACTTGAAACATGAATGCGATTAAAAGTGCCTTTTATTATCAAAATTGTAGACACTTTTCCGATTTACAGATGATTTCAAAAGCACGTTTTTACCTTTTTTATCAAAAAATATATCTTACATTCTGAAATTGTCGTTCAAATTGATCGGATGACAAATGCCGTATTACGATACGCAAGTCAATAGACTTAAAACCTGAAATCCTATTTCCAGGAAGCGTGTGTAAAAATGTTCACATTCATCACTAAGGCGACACGTTCAAACAAAATCGTTCACAAAACTGAAGCATTTAGGGCAAATTGCTAGTAAGTTCGAGTTCAAACATTTCCCCGTTTTTCAAAAAAATAACGAATTTTGCCGTAGATTCTTGTTCCATGTTTTGATAAAAGTATTAATACAATACGACAAATAGTTTTTTTTTGTATTTATATCTAGTTGGTTAACGTGTTGGAAACTTAATAACTATTGATTCGGAAACTAGGTTATTGCCGTGACAGGAATTTGCACACAGGAACATTCTATTCGATCGGATGATTGATCAGAACTGCTTAGCTAGAACGGCAATATTTAACCACTGCCAATATTTTTTTTTTTCAAAATATTTGAAAGTTTTGTCTGCAAAAGACATAGGTAAAGGAATTTTTCTCTATTTTTTAGAATATAGCATTTTTAGGGGCGTACAACTTGGTAAATAGACCGATAAACTTCAACACAATAAAAATCATTGTTTCATCGTGTTGCAGCTTATCGAATATTCAAGGGTATTATATTTTTATTGTTTAATTTGTACTGCAAGTCTCGAATGTTCCTACTAGTAGCAGGCCGTTATACATTTTATTTATTTATAACTTTATGAAGATATATAATAATAAAGTGCAACATTAATAAGTTAGTTGCAACTCTTTTGAGTTTAACACAATGCAATTATTGTGATAAATTCAAAAGAGAGGAGAATAATATTACAAACCTCGGTTTATAAGTAGTCATTTAAGAGGTATGTTATCATAGCCTTCTTGAACTATTATATTCCATCCAGTTGAACTCATCTAGTATTTCTGCGAAAGTTTTGCCAACTGCATGCAATATAGATACAAACGAGTATCTAAATTTCTCAGTTCTGATATATATTAATGTTGGATTGAGTAGTTCTAACCGGTATTATGGAAGGAAATCAGACTGAGCAAATCAGGACCATATCAGATAGAATTTAAATACCTACACGTGTTACCTTTTAACCCGTTTTCTCAGATTACCGTAAATAATGAAGTTGTGATATTTTATTAGTATCCATTAATCCGAGCTTGTTAGAAATAATTACTTCTAGCTCTATAACTCGAATCAACAAAACGGCTGACACGTGTAAACATTGTTTAAAGCTAAATTTTGCAAATTGTTTCTACAAATTAAAAACAAAAACCATTTGATTTTAAAATACATTTGTTTGCAATTATTCAATTCATACAACAACTCATATTGCAAATCATGCGCGTTTCATCGCCATCGTTATATATTCAATTTCATTAAAAGTGTACAGAATATAAAATGTCTATGAAATGTTTCATCCACAAAAGGCTACTGAAATAAATAATCTCTCACATACGCCCACAAGCTCAAGCTTCTGAAATTTTTGCGAGGACCCGTATTATACGCTAATATTTCTTCATTTCCATACTCATGTGGGCCTTGCGTAAGGACAACCTAATTTTTCCTCACGAAAATTTTTGCCTCGCTATCATTTTTCCTCTACCACCATTTTTACATAATGGTATAAAAATGATAGGGGAGAGCGATACAAAAAAATACGTTGATTACTGGAGAAACAATAAGGTAAATTAATAAAATATTCAAGTAAAATCATACAAACGATTCTCTTAGCGACGTATAAAAGTTAACGTAGTTTCCGTAATTTAAAATCGCATACTGTAATTAAGACTGCATGAGATAATCTACGGGAAAAGATTTTTGACCGACTTTGCATTGAGGCGTGTTTTTTTTAAATTTAAGCATAAGTTTTCTCTGTTTCTTTCTGATGTGAAAAGTACATCACAACCTCCATCATCAGCGACCGTCAATTCGGTGCTGGATGAGTGCCTCTCCAAACGGATTCCTCTCTTCTCGGTTATATTTTTTTCAATGCCGTATGTGTTTCTTTCTTCCTTGTTAATTAATCTAGTCTGCTATTTAAAAATTTTCGAACACCTTCGCATTTTTTGTTCATATTCGTAAATTGAAACAGCTAGCCGAACAAGAAACACCAACTTTCTAGTACATCTTCCTAGTATTTCTTCCGAGTACATCTTTAATCAATCTTCCCTTGGGTTTTGTTTTTGGTTACTTGTTATTATCACTCCCGTCATAAAGTGACTAATATATTGAATTTCTTCTTTTTATATTTATCCAATACGTTTTCAAAAAAAATGCAACTTGTCAAAGAAGTTCGTTTCGGAGAAGATATTTATTATTTTTATTGTAAGCAATCAGATTGAATATAATTCAATGCTATATATACTGTGTTATCTCCCATGTTTACCTGATTGCGATAACAGTTGCCCAATTCATTTAATAATGTTTGCTAAAGTTTCGTTGGGTATTCGACTATATCTCCTGGTTATTTGTAAAAGTTTCTTTCCCATATCTAAACCCTCTTACCAGACAGGCGTGGCATCACAGGTGAATTAAAGTGTATTCATTGCCTTCACATTTCCAGAGATATTTGTGTCAGACATAAATAACAGCAGTTGGCATTTTGTTTTCTAGACAATATCCATGTCACGTGTTTTTATCACTCTTCTCGAGTCTTTAAACGTTGATGGTGCTGATTAATTCCAATTTTCACTTTGCCAGTTACCACGAGCTTCTTCATGTTGAAGTTCTCATGATTCCCAAATATGTAAGGGTACGTTGTAGGCAGACGGTTTTAGTTAGCCTATTTTGGACGAATATCCTCTCCATAATAGATTTGTATTCATTCTAGATTACTGCCTGTCCATGGAATCCAGAGCATTCAACTCCTACACCTCATTTCGAGAGCCTCTGTCCGTTTTAGTTCACTGGCTCATTTTTTTATGTATACTGTCACACAACGCAACATAAGTTTGGCGATATAATTTTACCCTATCTTCCATAATTTAACGCTGGCTCTGCCGAGCAGAGCCAGCGTACAGCTGCGCCAGGAGAGAGGCTGGCTGGCTGGCTGATTAATGTCCCGCGAACAAAGGCCCGGCTTAATGCACGTCAAACAACGTGTGATCGAGTACCCTGGCGTGCCCGTTGACTCGGGGCCATTCTTCAGGGTGGCGAACGTACCACCACACGGCCAGGACTCGCGGGGTCTAATCCATTTTTAATGCGATTATTTTTCGAGTTATCAAATCACAGCAGGTCTAACGAAGATGGAGAAGGGATTTTGGAGAGATGTTTGTATTATTTTTTTACGTACGTTGTGTTATTTTAAACGCAATGAAATAACTGAATTATTATATTAATATTAATTTCCATTTTTTAACTAACTAACTCGTGTTTCGTGCTATTACATATAAACTTCTTGTGTCGTTTCTTATCAGAGATTTGCTTTCACGAGTTCATGCACCTGCGTTTTTATTTTATTATGATGAAATGTGAAAATGTTAGGAATTTTATAAACACGTATTCCAACATCGTTACGATTCATTGGTATTTTTCTAAAAGTTTAGCGGGAAACCTATCAATTTATTCGTTAATGGCCTGCAATCTCATTTTTAACCGAATAATAATTTGAAGAGATTCTTAGTAAATAAGCAATATTTTATCGCTAAGTATCATCCATCTACTATCAGAAGGTTTATAATATTTCAGTGACTAACGCATTTATGCCGAAAATCTTTCAATGATTTTTTTTTAATTTTTAAAAAATAAAACTAATATCTGAAAATTGGGTAGATTCGTCGACAGTTTTATAGGGTAGAATGATAGAAAAATTAAGTTTTATAGGGTGAATAGCCAAAGTCGTTAACTGTGCCGGTGGTTGCAACTCGGGAAAAGAAAGTTAGTAAAAGTAGTTGTAAAACATGTATTATTTCTTCTACCAATATAAAAAATATTAACTTAATCGTTTTACAGCTGCAAATTCACGAAGGATCGTATTGCAAAATATCGAGGTGATTAAAGCTTAGAGCTGTGTGAGAGTGCAGTAACTGGCTGCGCATTGTTTCATCTCGATATTGGATATCTCAATCGTGCACTGCGGAATATTGAGCATTCTGCTGTTGTCGGGATATTGAGGGAAGGCGCTGTCATGCGACGGCGGAACGCGGCGAGCCCGCCAGTTCTTGTTTATTCCTCATGAGGGATTCATAACGTTTAGGTATTGTGCCGTTACAGCACCGCGCGAAATTAGTTTTGCGGTTGCGACTTTGAGAAGCGTTAATAATGGCATTTATGTTTCCTGAAAACTATGAAATTACAACACACCTATAAATAATATTCATGAAATTTACATAATCAGGAAAATTAGTTTTTCGTGTGCAACTTTTGAGGTGTTCTATTAATGGAATTGTTGTTTTCAGAAAACTATGACTTCTGCAAATGAAGGATACAATAAGGTATTGTGCTTTTACAGAACCATGCATTAATAATGACATAGGTGTTTTTAGAAAATTATGAACACAGTTATCTAATAAACCCCAGCTTATACTAATCCTTTCGATTCGTACGCCGGCTCCAGAAGCTCAGTTAAACCTGTCCTTCACCTCACGTGTGCTGGTACACCTGACCGTGTGAATGAAATAACTGCACAGTTATCTTGACCTGCGCGGGCGACCTCTGCAGGTACACCTGACCGTGTGGATGAAATAACTGCACAGCTATCTAGACTTGCGCAGGCGACCTGTGCAGGTACACCTGACCGTGTGGATGAAATAACTGCACAGTTATCTTGACCTGCGAGGGCGACCTGTGCAGGTACACCTGACCGTGTGGATGAAATAACTGCACAGTTATCTAGACCTGCGCAGGCAACTGGACAAAACACGAATATTTGTATTTTGACTTGCGCAGGCATAACTGTGGAGGCACAACAGAGCGGGTGGTGGCGTCCGGCCTGCAGTTTACTCGTAGGCAGTGGGCGCTTATTGAGTCGGACATGCGAAGTGACGTGCATTTAGCCTCTGGAAGATTAAGGGGGTATTTCACTATGTCGGGCTAAATATCTGACTAGCTATCCGTCGGCTGGCTTTAAAGATCAGAATAACTTCGTTATTCAACGGCGACCGTTTCACCATTGTTTCGAGCTTCCGGATAGATAACACTCGAAATAGTCTGGCAACATCGCAAAATTTTTGCAGTTACTCCATCTACTGCCACGGCTGTCATGTGTCACAGTCCGCACACCGCGAAGTGTGCATTTTTTGGTTATGTTATGTTGATTATCAGGTCATTTTAGATAGATTCGTGTCGAATTAATACATTGTTTCTTATTTTGAACACAATCAAATAATTCAGGATGGATCATACAAGCATTCAAATTCATTCAACAAAATACGACTCACTTCTCAGCTGTCAAACTCGGAATGTTTTGACGCCATCTTTGATTCGAGGAATAGCGCCTAACGTGAAGTTCGAGCACTGATTAGTCAAATCGAACTTTAACCCGAGCGTTAGCGTTATTCAGATATAGTGAAAACGAAAAAATGACTAATCCGCAGATTAGTGCTTAGTCAGAACATAATCAGAGATAGTGAAATACCCCCTAAGTGCAAGGATCATCACAACAGAGATAAACGTTAAGCGGCTTACTCCAAGCTGATCAAAACATTTATAGAAGTTGAAACGAACTTGAACAAAACAAGCAATAAAAAAATATACCCAATCCAAGATACAACTTCAGACAATAGTTCAAGAAGGTCAATGATTCTGCCTAGTTGGGGTCGAGGCTGGAGGAAATGTGTTAGCTAAAATTGTGGTATTTTAATGTAGTACAATTTTTAAACGATTGATTAGGTTATTTATTAGATGCCAATATCAAACTGAGCGCCTGCATGGATTTCAGGTCCGCCAAAAAGCGTGATGCACCAGCGAATCCGGCGTACCTACGAAGGTCACCTTTACAGGTACGCCGGATGGATTTTCCTGAACATATGGAGCCGACATTAGGCACCAAGGTATCTAGGACAATTGATCGATAATAGTTAATGTTGGTAAATTGTATTCGTTCCTGAGCATGACTGCAGACCGCCAACAACCAAACAATGGTAAATTAACAAACAACGAATAATTATGCTTAGTATATTCTATTTGAACTAATTTTTGTGCGTTAGCTATCTGCAGTCATGTTAGGGAACGATGACAAGTTACGACATTATCTATTAATCCATTATCGATTGACCTTGCTAGATATCCCGATAATCGATTAAAAAAAAGATTCCTCTGAAAATGTTTGATCAATTTCCACAAATGTAACGAATGATCATGCTTTGCATTGGTAGTTTTTTCAGTCGTATTTTAGAAGAATAAAAATTATATCTATAAAAAAATTATCTGGTGTAAGAGACATGTGACTTTAGAGTACCTTGACTTAAAAATATCCCTCCTGAAATAAGTGTTTCTAGAAAACCATGAATTTTTTGAAAGCGGAAGTCGAAAATTTCAACAATTAATTATTTTTCAGCTTGGTTCGTGAGTGAATTTAAGCTCGTGAGACCTACCCTTCTCACCAGTGGCATTTTTTTTTCTTCATCAAGTAATATGATTCTAAAGCATTAATCTGTTTTCTGGAAAAGCAGCAAAAACTCTCGAGCGGCAAGCTCTAATTCTCCGTCGCTTGAACAACCCTAGCACTTTTTAATTACATTAAAACATATTTAGTATCTAATTATTAACTATTTTGCGGAAAATCTTTTTGGATTGAGCAGTTAACGTCTGAACAGCTCTTCCGACGACTTTTTGGAATTTTTTGAATCGACGCAAATATTTTTAGGTCGCAACATCATTTCATGAGCTGTAGAGCTTTGAATGATCCAGTTAATTCTTGAAAGCTATGAGTGTCTAATATATTTTGTTCCATATTCCTTATCTAATATTTAATCAGAAAGGAAAAAATGTTGAGTTTCAATTGTCGAAGTTAAAAGTCTGGAAAAATTTGCCTCATCATCGGAACGGCGCCAGATATTTTTTCAATATTTTGTTGAATAATAAAAGAACCGCGATTAAAGGTTTGTAGTCCGATGTGAATTTCAGGAAGAAATAAGAAGATATTAAATTTATATAAATAAAATAAATTTTCTTTTGCTTAAATTCTCAATTCTACGAAAGTCGTTGTTGACAAAATGTTGCATTCGAATGCGTGTATGTTTTTATATACGTATATAATATGGATGTCACCTGTGACAGATTAAAACATGCTTTTTTGCCACCTGTAATAGGTCAAAACATGTTTTTTTGTAAAACAGCGCCATCTGTTGGACGTAAAAGCAACACGCTATATTGCTTCTATATCTGCACAGACAGACTGAGCCACAAGAACATTTTATTTTATTCTTCGGTGTAGGATTTGATGAGAGAAGCAATAGATTTTTTTTTTTCGTTTTTTTTTTTAAAGACAGTATTACTGACTCTCAAACGAAAATTTCAAACTGAAAAATCTTAAAATGGTTCGGTCCCATCTAGGAATTGGACACAGCACCTCAGCCTTGTCGGGGCTTTGCTCTACCACTGAATTAATCCGACTCTATCCCCTTCGGCCATATTTAACTGTATCATACTTCGGCTAAGAACTACCCACATCATCTTCATTTTCTTAACGCATATTTTCATTGCATGCTATCTTTATGAATAATTTCAAGATTTTTCCCGAATTAAGTGAATACAATCTAGACAGTTCTTTACAAAAATATATCAATTTTATTTTACTATTCGACATCTATTGACTTTTCTCCAAGTCCAAGTTGGGATAGTCCGATGCTCTGTAGGTAACCCCCTTGAACAGCGCGGGTGTAAGCTGTGCTCCCTAAAGTTTATGTTTAGACTGACGGAATAAAATAGTTCGTTTGTGTGAAAGGGTTCCATGCTAACTCAACACAGTGACTATTCAACACACTTTTAAAAAGTGACATAAAGTCGAAAGCACTATGAAACAAATACAATACAAGTCTAGTATGAATTTAAAATAACTTAATGAGGTTTTATAGTAAATATTTTTTGTTGAAGTTAATAGAGTAATAAAAGATCGTAAATCCCTTAACTGTCGCTGGTGCATCATTATAAAAATAATTATATATAATTTTTATTTCATAAGATATGTGCGCATAGAAATCATCAAACGATTTTTTTACTACGCATTAAAGAAAGAGTTCCTTACGTTTAAAGCTTACTTGTAATTTATCTTTGAAGCCGACAGTTCACTAGTAAAGGAGGCCCAAAAATAAAACCACGTCTTACATTATCATAATATTCAAGAAAAGATATTTTGAAATTTTAATGACGCCGCTATGGTTGTTTGCTACATCAAGGGCACTCGTCAGGATTTGAAAATCTTTTCTCAAGTCTTTGTAGCACAGTTTTTCAAATTGAAAAGCGTAGATATAGGTTAAATATGTAGGTAGATTCTCATACACAATGCAAATCTTAAATCTCTCGCTTGAGCCCCTTGTGCAAACTAGGGAAAATGTCTAAGGAGAAAATCACCTAAAGAAAAGAGCACAAAAGCCAATGTCGCGTAAGTTTTGATTACTCCTTTAGGGAAATTCATTTAATTCACCACTTCAACAAACAACCAAAAACATACTTTATCTGTAGAAAAACATTTTTTTCTTATAAACCTGTGACAAAATGTTAAACGAGTTTTATGCTCATTAATGAAGAGCATAATTACATTCTCATTCTCAACAAGCGAATTTGCGTTGCGACACAAATTTAACTGGTCTTTTCTGGACTTCATTAATTTTTCAACCTTTCTTTTCCAAATATTTAACTTACGCCGAAAATAATATTACGGAATAGCTACTTGAACAATGAGTACGGAAATCCTCACGATAGATTTAAGGCACCGACCAATTTTAATAATCTCCAAAATGTTGGCGCGAGATTGACTTTCACGCGAAAACAAAGCAATTGACGTGAATCTAGTTTCTGAATATGCATCATTAACATAATTCTATCAAATAGCAAACAAGAACTCATATTGTTTCCTTCATTTAATCAGTTTACCAGTTTATGTAACCAAAAATAAATTATTTTCCGCTAACCGTATGAAAACGTCAAAGATAATCATATTGGAACGAACGCTTTTCGGGTAAAAAAGCATTACCTCGGCAGCAGTAAAGCGTGCTTAATTAAACAAACTTTAGTTTTTACCGGGTAGTAAAAAAACGCTTTGGGACCTCTATTTTCGCTTAAGGACACTTAATTATTTTTGATTAACTTCAAAGGTATGTTTGCTTGTTTCTTCTAGCGGCAGAATTATCGAAGCAGTCCTTTTATAATAAACACTGTTCGACTATTTAGCCATACCTACGAATATAGCGGTAAGGATGATCACATTTTGCCACGGAAGATTGCGTAGTACAAAATTATTTTTACTGTTCGCATAGCCAAAGAATCCTCGTTTCGAGAAGTGCCTAATTTTTACCTCACATTTAATTTAAAATGCGAGCAAAAGCTTCAGTTATTTTCATACGGAATGTCGGTTGATAAAGTGCGGCTCATAATATTTCTTTTAATTCTTCTAAAACCAATTAGTTAGGAAAAGCCTAAAATATGTTTTCGAAAAAAATTCACAAAGCTACCTGTAAACCATTTAATTTACATTCTGAACCAGTTTTTTTAGCGCGAAGGGTAATAACTTTTAATAAATTACCTCTTTGTTCCCATAAATTTTGTGTCAACTTATAAAATATTTTCCTCATAAATGTTTTAGGCGTTCATTGCCGCTTGACCCAATACCAAGAAAGGACATAATGGAGCCCAACTTTTTATACTTTACGAGTTATTAAGTCATCTTTTTAGTACACCGCTGAAATCATGTTTCATTTTTATACGATTTAAGATGAAAAGTGCTGAAATATTTAGGATCCTTCCAAAAAAGGTGGGAAGGCCATTTGGAGGAAATTTACTTCTATACACAGGTAAAACACGATAGCTAGCGGCATTCCCACCGTGTGAAGTCAGAAGTTATGTGAACCATTTCTCAAACGTAGAAGCAATTGAAACACAATAATTGAACAAACTCATACATCTCACTCCATTCAATAAAGTTTCCTTAACACTTAGACACCTCGCGTGAGGGCTGAACACCTCAAATAGCCCAAGGGAAGTTAATTTATAGGAGAGGTAAAATTATTAAGTAGATAGCTACATGGAACATGACCACCTCTAGGCTATTACTTAATCTTCAGGAGCTTAGAACACGTCAGTTTGCTTATTTTAATCCAATCTTATGGCACACCGAGTGGCAACGTTTCATATTGTACCAAACTTACCGACAGTTAACAAGACTTTATTAAGTAGGTCAATTTAAATATAATACACCACTTTAAATAACTCACTGATTTTTTATTGAGCAGTAATAAATACCATTTCCTACAGCTAACTCAATTCACAAGAATTAAAGTACTTATTCGTTTTAAGTATTCGTTTAAGATGTAGTAACATTTTTTAAAGGGATGTTTTTAGCTATGATTATAATTGGAATATATCGTATATATGTTTAATGTTACATAGAAGGTTGTTATGAACTTTAATAGCCATGTATTAAGGTCTTTTTTGTAACATTATTTGTCGCGTTTTGAGTGTTTTAATGGGAACTTTTCTGGAGATGACTGAGTTGGCATCATGTCAGGCGTGGTGTGTTGAATTCTTTGGCAGTCCTCCATTACAACACGAGCCACATTTTCCGCTTACTATGGTGATACTAGGAGATTTTTAAATATTTGCACGTTATTTGCAACCCGGGAAGGCTTGTCTTTCTTTTAAAAATAATATATATATGTAGTGGTACACCACTACTTGATTCGAACGGCATTCTAGAAGTTTCGGCTTTTTCCAAACAACTTCTTGGATGTTCTTTTATTCTTTTTAATTTTGTTTTGGCAATATTTATAATTGAAATAAAAAATAAAAAATAATTTTAAAAATATGTTCATAAATATATGTATATGTAGTATGTACGTATCTCTTACCTGTTTATTATTTACTCTGCGCAACAGAGACACAAAGCCTATATTAATTTATCTACTTTTATTAATAAGTGAACTACACCGCGAACTATACACACAGACTTCTTAGCGTCTCGGTACCTACATTTCGTTTACAATATGATATTATAAAGATTTACATTCGTATTGTGATATTATTACATGAATGTAAGTCTATCTTTCTACTCTATTTTACTCTATTTTTCATATTATGATGTTATTATATAAATGTAAGTCTATCTTTCAACTCTATTTTACGCACGTAAACAGTTTTTATTGATAAATTTAGTTTGCCTTTATTTGCTCTAACTTTTTTTTGATTTGAAGTTTTATATACCTGTACCATTATAATTTTTTTTAATCATATTGTCACCTTCTATTACTTCATAGATGTCGTTGTTATTTGTAATTGATTTGAAAAATGTATGTAGGTATATGACGTATTGAACATTGCGTATATTAAAAATATTATTATATTTCACCAATGATTAAAAAATATATATACATATGTGTGTATGTGTATGTATATGTATAATATTTACGTGTATTTCACAAGTAACTCACGACTCACATATACCAACAATTCACTTAGGTATCTATGATGTAATTTTAGACATGATTATATATCGTACATATCTTATAAATTAATATTTTGTTTGTGCTAAAAATATTTCTTTAAATTTACAACCGTACTATTAAGATCATCGCGCACTTCTTGCATTTTTATCATTTTTATTTTTATTTAACCTTCCGTTGAATATAGTAATTTATATGTTTTTTTTTTTTTTAAATTAGTTTTTTCTATTTCCTTATATATTGTTATCTTCTTATATTGTTTATAATCATATGTTTTGTAATTCTATAATTCGTCGAGTAATCGACGTATTATTTATCCACAACCTTACACCATTCCCCCATTCCACTCTCAATCCCCCCCTCTTTCCTAACATGCTCTCCGTACTTGCTGCTCACATTTATATTTCACTATTTCACCAGTATAGTATAACATCATGCGCGTCCTTCATAAAACTCTGCATTTATTATGATTATTTTTTTTTTATCTCTTATCTTTACCAAAATTATTTACACTTATAGAAAAACTTACATAACTCACGATGATTACTATTATGTATCAAAACTGTAGAGGACTACGCACTAAAACAGACATATTTCACAATAATATTTTATTGAATGACGATTGTTACATATTCGGTATTTCTGAAACTTGGCTAATTAATTCTATTTTAGATCCGGAACTGGCACCAACAGAATTTTACAGCGTTTTCAGACGGGATAGATCAAATAACATTACAATTAATAGCATAAACAACCAAGAAGATTCTCGTCGAGGTGGTGGAGTGATGATCTTAACACATAACAATCTTAACGCTTATCCTCGCGAAGAATTGGTCTGCAATGCTGAATGTATCTGGGTAACTATTCCTCCTTCAAACTATACCTCCAAACGTACTATCCATGTAGCCTGTGTTTATCTCCCACAGGGACAAGGGTATGAAACTGCACTCAATTCATTCCTTTGCTTACTTGCTAACGTAAAAGATCAACATCCCGATGACATTTTACTTGTAATTGGAGATTTTAATATGCCCACCGTAACATGGAATATACATAACAATGATTCACACTTGACACCTGAAAACTTGAACACAATTAGTTCCTCACTTGCTGACACAATCCATTATTCTGAATTAAAACAATATAATTACATAAAAAATGCAAATAACAGAATCCTGGATTTAGTTATCTGTAATGAGGAATGCCAAGTATTTCGTGCATGCGATCCTCTTGTCAGCGAAGACTCGCACCACCCATCACTCAAAATTTTGCTCAAAATCGATATACTTCCTATTATTCACGTCCCACCTAAAGAAATTTATCAGTTTACAAAAGCCAATTACGAGTTAATCAACCAACATCTGTCAATGACAGACTGGTCATTTACTCAGGAAAATTTGGATATTGACGTAGTAGTCGATTCTTTCTACAACATTTTAAACAGTACCATCAACCGGTTTGTCCCTAAACGTATCATCAAAAAGAGAAAATTTCCAAACTGGTATTCAGCTTCTCTAATTAAAATCATTAAAGATAAACAAAAACTCCATAAAAAATGGAAATCCAATAATAATCCAGTAGACTACATAGAGTTTTCAATCAAACGTACCCAACAAAAAAACTTACAGAAGCATTGCTTTATTCAGTACATAAGTTCAGTTGAATCTAATATTCTTATAAATAATAAACAACTTTGGAACTATGCTAAAAGCAAAAGTAAAACAAATGGCATCCCACAAATCATGCACCTTAAAGATGAGTCAGGCACCGGTGCTCAACAAGTGTGTCAACTATTCTCTAAACACTTTCAGTCCACCTATGTTAATGATAAGGACACGAATGATCCCAGTATAGTCGATAGTTTTACCTATATGAATAATCATAACCCGATTGGGTACGTACAAATAAACAATTTTTTGATCAATAAATACCTGAAGAATTTAGACATTAGTAAGGGTGCTGGCAGTGATGGTATATCGCCATTCTTTGTTTCAAAATGTGCAAAAAATCTTTCATACCCCCTAACTAATATATTTAGAATGTCACTAAAAGCAGGAAAATTTCCTACAAAGTTTAAAGAAGCAACTATAATCCCTATTCATAAAACAGGTTCTAAAAGCAACATTGTAAACTACCGCCCAATCTCAATTTTAACTGTATTTAGTAAACTCTTTGAAAAAATTGTCTACGATCAAATTTATACAACAATTGTTCGCAATATACAAAACCAACAACACGGATTTCTACAAAAAAGATCGGTACTAACAAATTTGGTAAATTTCACGGAATATTTAACGAGCAATATGGACAATAGAAACCAAGTAGATGTAATCTACACTGATTACTCTAAGGCCTTCGATAAAGTAAACCATTTCATTTTAATTAAAAAATTAAGTCAAATCGGCATCCATGGTGACTTACTTCGGTGGCTCACTTCATACCTTCAGAGCAGACTTCAATGGTTATCAGTTGCGGGAACTAAGTCCAGTTTCTTTTCCGTGCCCTCCGGTGTACCTCAAGGTTCTCATTTAGGGCCATTATTATTTAATGTGTATATTTATGATATTCACAAATGTTTTTTACACGCCAATTACCTAGCATATGCAGACGATAAAAAAATCTACTTAGTTATCAAATCAATCGAAGATTGCATTAAACTTCAAGAGGATCTCAATCGTCTTTTTAACTACTGTGAATCAAATAAACTTGTAGTAAATACCTCAAAGTGCAATAAATTATCATTTACACGTAACAACAATAAAATTTCCTTTGATTATACATTAAACGGGACACAAATCAAAGAAGTAGATTTTATCAGAGACCTTGGGGTAATACTGGATGTGAAATTAAACTTCATTCAACACACTGATGCAATCATCAACAAAACCAACAAAATGCTAGGATTTATAATACGTTTAACGAAACCTTTCCGCAACCTTAAGACTCTATATTCCCTTTACACAGCGTTCATCCGTCCCCACCTAGAACACTGCACACCGATCTGGACTCCTTTTTACCAAGCTCACATTGAAAGAATCGAAAGAATTCAAAAAAAAATTTTTAAACACATTAATTATAAAAAAACTTACATTTCTCAAATTACGCCGATTCTATTAATTACCACAACTTCAACTCACTTCATACGCGACGTTTGATTTTTGACCAAATCTTATTATTTAAAATTCTTAACAATGGCCTCGACTCACCAGAGCTAATGAATTTAATAAATATTCATATTCCAACAAGATCAACACGGCAATCCCATTTGTTTCATTTACCTACATGTAGAACTAACTTTAGAAAAAATTCACCAATTCCACGTATATGTGCCCAATATAATACTAAATTTCAAAACATAGACATTTTTAGCAATACACTTCACAAATATCGATTAGAAGTAACTCGTACGATCAAAAATTAATACAATAGTATGGAATGTATCCAGAGCATCTCCTATCCTCATCCTAAATTCCTATTCCTCCCCTCCTAACCTAAAATATATATTTAATAAAATAAAATACTTTTTTGTTTTAAAACCACGATATTTATTAATTTAAGAACCGACCGGTTTCGCTTTACTTAAGCATCATCAGGGTACAAATTAATACTAAACAAGAAGTACATAATGTGTGCATATATATAACAAAATATAGAGGGAGACAACATGATACAAATATAAGCAACACAAAGACGGTCATAAAATGCATTAACATAAGTGCAAAGGTAATGGAAAAAACGGAAAAAACGGCCAGATAATTATGTAGACTAATGGGTTATACCAATAAATCGGGAGAAACAAAGCATCAACTGGCATGGTGGTAAGGAGGTAAGGAGAACTGGGAATTTTTTATGGGTTTATTGGAAACAGACTTAATATTGGACTACTTGATATGTCTAATTGATTACTACTTGATATGTCTAATTAATCAATTAGACATATCAAGTAGTCCAATATTAAGTCTGTTTCCAATAAACCCATAAAAAATTCCCAGTTCTCCTTACCTCCTTACCACCATGCCAGTTGATGCTTTGTTTCTCCCGATTTATTGGTATAACCCATTAGTCTACATAATTATCTGGCCGTTTTTTCCGTTTTTTCCATAACCTTTGCACTTATGTTAATGCATTTTATGACCGTCTTTGTGTTGCTTATATTTGTATCATGTTGTCTCCCTCTATATTTTGTTATATATATGCACACATTATGTACTTCTTGTTTAGTATTAATTTGTACCCTGATGATGCTTAAGTAAAGCGAAACCGGTCGGTTCTTAAATTAATAAATATCGTGGTTTTAAAACAAAAAAGTATTTTATTTTATTAAATATGTCAAACCACAAAGTGATTGCTTTCTACAATAATATAAAATATATATATATTTTTTTATGCAATAAAACTCCATCTCCAACTAATTTTAATATAGGAGACTTTTTTGGCTTGACTGTATTTAACATGTATATATTTATATTTATTTTTTATGTATAAGCTGTTTGTCTCTTACCTTTACCAATAAATAAATAAATAAATAAATATTTACATAGCAACCAAAATGTTCGAGAAGTTTCTTCACCTTATAAAAACGGCAGCGTGAAGGATCTCGTCAGTCAGTCAGTCATCAGTCAGTCGTCAGTTTACAAGTCTCGCGAGTGTTAAGCCGCGCACCTTTGCGCGAAGGACAATATTCCCGGCTCGTTTTTCAACTATGGACTCCATCGGGACATCATCCTAGCGCCTTGGCCACCGTCCCTGGCCAGCGCTACAACGGATTACAGCGCCCTGGTTCCAGCGCCTCTGACCAGCGCTTCATCCACGCACCATGACCACCACGAGGACACGCAGCATCCTCACTGGTCTACGCAGATCCCGCTCAACCGCCGACCAGGTCCACCGCACTTTCGGCCTTCCCGTCAGCACTGGAGTACTGATTGCCAAGATTTGCCAGTGCCTGACAGTCAACGAGTCCGGTCACCAGCGCCCGGCATCGACTCACTGACCCGCGCTTGACCAGCCATTAAAGCCAGCGTCCGGAGAATACAACATCTGTCCTACGTCAACTCATTACGGCTACCTGACTCATCAATAAACACTGTGACCTTCACGACACGTCTTGCATTTCGTGCCTCTCGCCTGATCCCCAAATATACATAACTGTGATCGTTAGAAGTTTCAGTTCAAATAGATAAAAAACATTGTCTGTCAATGTATCAAGTGCATTTTATTCTTTAACGTAGCGGAAAATTTAGGTGGGTCCTCTAAAAGTTCTTTCTAATTAAACATCTCGCTTTCATGCCCCACGTTCACAGAAACTTTTAAGCAAACCCACCTTATTCAATTGTCCGTAAATAATTAGGTCTAAAAAACATGTCCTGGTCAAAAATTACCACCGTGCGAATGGCCGGGTCACTGAGTCGCGTATAATGAGGGGAGTTGTCTCCCTCCCCACACTAAGTTCCCCCCATAGCTTGTTCTACCCACACCGCGCTTTACCCACCCCTGAGCCGCCTGCCCCTTCGCCCGACTCAGGGGTAAATAAACAAATTTTAAGAACACTCGTGAATAAATGGCAAAGAGTTTCACAGGCAGCTCAATGCCCAAGTGTCCGCCGCGCTGTGATAACCCGGCCCTCGTTAGGCGCGCGGGCTGTACCTACACTTAGTGAGGCTCTATTGAAAAGTGGGTAATACCTTTGATGTGGTATGGGCAAGCTGCCAATGATATGCTCATTTCAATGAAATAGGTGAGGAGGTCAAAAGTGAGGAGCCTAAAGAGCTTACTTTACTCTCAAAGGTCGTAACTTAATTCAGATCTGATCAAATGTAATGTACGAATATATGGAAAAAAATATACAGATACACGAGGCGTGGTTAAAAAACACATTTTATTTTAAAATCACTTTATATCAGTTAGATTACAATGAGAAAAAATATTTCAGCAACCAGAAATAACAAATTATGACGTATTTTCTTCACACCATGTTTTGTCGAAATACTTTTAAAGTACGTTTTTAAAGCTTGTTTTATTGTTTTTATCAAACTTAAACTAAGAGCTAATAGGTACTTAGGTTCACAGTTTGGGTCAAATGAGAGAAGAAAAAAAACTAACCTTAAAACGTTCACATCAATAATGATTGCCGCAAGCTGAACAACCAATTTAAATTTTAACGAAATAAATATTGAAATGCACTTTTTTTTCCATTTTCGGTTGCTGAAACAATTGTTTCTCATTTGTATCTAACTGATAGAGAGTTTTTAAAATAAAATATTTTTTATTAACTGTCGTTTATCTGAATATTTACCGAATTTATATAAATAGTTGAAGTCAGTAAAAATATTTTTTGGATTGTGACAATTTTCAGTAAAATTTGAATAATAATAATAACAACATGGCATTTATATAGCTCAGTTTAGTGTCATTTCACTTCAAGTGCGGTTAACTATAACAAACTTAAGAACGGTAATTCAGTGTGCCTTACCCAATTTAGATCTAATATTATAACACTAAATATGCTGTTTATACAAAGTGATGTCAAAACTTAGAATAACAATAACAGTAGGACAGGACAAAACAAGAATATTAAAACTAAAACATAATATAAAAACAGGAGGCAGTTTGTGCTCAGAAATGAGAATCTTCTGAGCAGACATTTTAAAAATGTAGGAGAAAACCGAAACCAAACAATAACCGGAAATTTTAGTAAATGGCTTATTATAAAATATTGAAAAGAAGTAAAGATTTATGAATGGTAAGATTTTTAGAATAATTTTGCCCGTTTAAATTCAGCCAAATTCTGGAGATTAGTAAAAGCTGAGGGAAGTCTATTCAAGATGAGCGGGCCTGTTACACTATAAGAGCGATCATAGCAAACGGCTCGATTTGACCTAGAAAGTTCGATAAGACGATTACTAACATCTAGATCTACTGACCTGACCTGACCTGAAGTAGTACTTAAGCAAATAATTATTAATCTAACTGAGTAATCCTACTCGGTAATTATTAATCTTGAAAAATTAGATACTCTAATCCTTTAATTATGAGTTTAATTCATTCACCGCGCTGCACTTTCCATCAAATAAGAGATTATTAGCGAATGTAGTCAGAATTCACAGTGTCCAAAGACTTTAATGAAAAATATATTCTAATATACATATTTTTACTACAAGTTTCAGCCATTTGGTTTTAGCGCTATTTTTCAACCCTTTTTTATTAGTCAACCAAATTGCGTCTCGTCTGATTTTTTGACAGTCAAATGCACATTTCGAAGCTCATCGTGATGGAAATAATGACGCTGCAAGCTGAAAAGTTGCGTTGACCTAGAAATGCAGGCGGCTGGAGAAATTTTATGTAACTAGAGTTATCCGTTAGAGTATTTTTTCTGCTTCAATCGTTTTATTTTTAAATACTTGTGTATGATTTATTGCTGTGACGTTGAAAATACCGTTGTATACCTATAACTAGTTTGATATCCAAATTGAATAGACTTGCCCTCACATGAAATCTTGGTAATATTTCGACGAGCTGGAAGCAAACCTAGTGACCATATTTTTTGCGCTAGGGGGGTTCAAGAATTCTTTGAATAAACTATGACATCAGTCGTACATTGACTACCGAGTAGTGCACATTGAAATAAACAGACCATGCGATGAAAGTAAAGTTCGCTAAAGTAGGGCAAAGGTTTGCGGCGCTGTCCATTGTTTAACGAATCGAGCGACGCAGCGACGCTAAATTGTATGAGGTGGGTAAATTAAAACACTTTTTTTAAATAGCGTTTAACTAAATAGTGTAACAAAATATTGAATTATCGAAACAAGTTTGAACTTTTGTTTCCCGATTTGGGATATTATGTAGTTATTTTACGCAGCCAGCAATTTGCGCTCCATTGTAAAAAAGACTAGTAATTCATATGCAGTTTTTATTTTCGAGGATTGAATGGTGATATTACAATACAAGTTGCCTGTATACTGACAAACTAATTTATTGGCAAATCTACCGAAAGTGGAACGGTCACAACGCATTCTGCTCTCCGCACAAGTTGGTTTGTTCGCCTTACCCTGATTGGCTAGTGTATTAATTTTAATGTCTATAGTATTGTATACAAAAAATACTCAAAACACACGAAACGCGCGGCATAAATTAAAAAAATACCGAAACAATAACTACATTGGGACAATGAAATTTTTATTTTGCGCCTAAACTATATAATAACCTACCCAAGACAAAACAAGACAAAGTTTGAATCAATTTAATATCAACACAAAATAATGTGGCTTCAATAAAGGTCGCGCAGTAATAACCTGGGAACTAATCCAAATCTAGCGAATTTCGTATCAAATTATTAACGGTGAGTAAGTTGTACTAGTAAGTAAATGGATTTACTAGAACTTATATTTTACGTGTATTGGTAAATCATCATATTCTGTTCTGTTATCAATTCGCCTCGGTTGTCCTAGTGAAATACACCTACTATTATTGTCCATTTATAATTGTGCCATTATAAATTTTTGTATTTCTGTTTTTAAATATAAATAATGTTACTACGAAAAGTATGTATTTTTATTGCCCTGTTATGTTCTTTGTGATAAATAAATAAATAAAATACATTATCGTATAAGATACCTTAGAAACTTACTTGAGTTTTTATTTTTACACAACTGATAAAGAAGCATTTACCCTACATTAATTGTACTTTATCAGCTTTGTGAAATTTAAAACACGTTTTTTAGTATAATGAACATAATTCAAAGACTGAAATGATAGTGAATAACGATAAATGTACGACGCGAACGTACGGTATAAGTGTCCTGTTTACGTGTATGAGATACTCTTCCATTTTTAACTGTCACCTAGTTTTACTTGAATATTATACTAATCATCGGAGTCTGTAGTTTTTTGTACATTTCTATTTACAGAGCACGAAGATTATAATGAATTTAATTTGCTTATCTTCATTTCCTTAATAATACTTACCTGTAAGTATTTACGAAGTTTTATTTTTCTATTGTTATTTTTTTGTTAATAATTATTCAGACTACCCGTCTTGTCATTGTCAGTATGGTCACCCTATTATGGTATCTGATTTTTTTTTACACTTTTTATACTTTTAACACTGATACTTTTTAATATTAATTTAGTCAGTAAAATGTTATTGTTGCCAACTTTAAACGTAATTCCCAGCTTTTTTTCAGTTATAATAACTATGGTGTTTATTTTTGTAATCATTTTGTAGGTTTATTTTCAGTGTTATAATAATATTTTTATAATATTCATTACATTTTATGCAAGGAATCTGTTGACTGTTAAAATTATATATTTTATTTATTTACTTATTTTGTATAATTGTGGAGCTATAAATCTCGAGACAGGAATTCCCTAGTGAGTTGAGCGACTTATGATTTTTTTGTAATATACAATTTTTTGACGTTATATTTTGACACATTACTGAACAGTCTTTCTTCTATAAACTAGCTCAAAAGATAACATGCTCTTCAGTCTAATTGAATTAAAAATCAGACAGTAGGTCGTTCGTTGCAGTGAAATAACTAGTACAGAAGCTGGCCGAGTTTTGCGATTTGGCATTGATAACTGTGTTAAAATGAAAAGTATCCGGTGTAAGGGAGGACGCCTAAAGAAGTTAGCGGAACGAAAACAGCAATCAGCAGAGTGGTTGGATGGTGGCCAATTGATTTGACTGGACCTACAATGTTTACAGGGCCAAACTTGCATTTTATTGGGAAACTTTATCAATTCACCGCAAACTTAAATAACAATAACTTGGCCGCAGAATACTGTCTGCCAATAGTGTTATGGTGAAATGTTCTTGTGCTTCAATATACATTGTTGAGATGCAATCGACTGAGAGATAAACAAAAACAGAATCTACTGCAGTTCAAACAGTATGCTTCATTTTACGATTTATGGAGATTTTGTGCATCTCAATTGTTTCACTAAATAAGTTTCTATAATACTTACCTCAAAATTACTAATATTTACTTTTCCTCTTTAATAGTCTTCAGGAGTTTCTTCCCAATACCTCAATCCAGATTTTTTCATAAAAGCTCTAGGTGAACTGGTTTTAGGGGGTAAGCGTTTTATCTGTTTGATAACAGGCTAATTACAATATATTTTTTTTATAGTGAATACCTCACAAGAGTCCCAACTGCTCCCGTCTGGAGCCAGTGAGACTATGGCATCCCCAAATTGGGGGATGTTGTGAGGCTGAAGGTAAGTGGGGAAGGGAAAGAGGAAGGTGGGGAAGTACCTGGCTATTCAGATCTAGTCACTAAACACGGCTAAAGCCATTTGGAGCAACATTTCAATTCTGAATGGTGGTCTTACACCAGGGCGATACTGGTAGTATCTTCCACTCTGGAAATATTAAGCTATCAAAATTCAAAAAAATATTTATTGCACAAAAAGATTACAAAAGGTATAAGCTTATAGGTTACATCCCATTTCTTCCAGCTAACCCAACAAATTCACATTATATTACATAACCCAACAATTCCATGTTAACAAATGTATATAAATAAAAAATAAAAAACAGAGGTATTTAATTTATGTAAGGTATTCATTTAAGGTGTAGTGACATTTGTTTAAAAGAAATGTTTTTAGTGTTGATTTAAATTTAAGTATGTCGGTTATTTGTTTGATGCTACGTGGAAGGTTGTTATATACTTTAATGGCCATGCCATGCAATCTTCTTATTATTTTCAAAATGTGCATATAAATTCAATTATAAACTTTTTACTTTTGTGTCTTGGATTTGGCAATAGTTAGGAAAAATTATTTAAATTTGTTTTTTTTTGGATGTACTGTTATTTATTGTTGAGTCTATTTGAATATTTATGTATATGTACTACCAAAAAGGGTGCGTGCAGAGACACTGGGAGTCTAGAATCGTTCATAATAATTAAATGTAGCTTCGTTATATTAATAAAAAATTATATTGTCTTGACGTGTAGCTCGAAGGAAGTAAACACTTAATCACTTTCCTTATACTGTCGTTGGTTATGTAATCTCAAAATATTTTATTAATAAATGATTTTTTTGCTGTATTTGAAGGTTTTAAAATTTTGCACAACTGATTAACAACCATCAATGTCATGTAAATGGTAGTTTATCAATTATTTTACAAGCAATAATTATTCGCCTGAAACACTCATCCACATTGAAAAATCTCCTGATATATATATATATATATATATCTCCTGAATAATTATTGCTTGTAAAATAATTGTTACCCTTTGTGCTATGCATAAAAATCTTGTCTTAAACATTAGTTTACCAAAAAAATAATAAGGTAGTTTATCAGTTATGTAAAATTTAAAACACGTTTATTAGTGTGGTAGTTTGCGTGCAAAGCAACAAGAAGGTGTTTTTTTACGTAATGTTATTTTTAGTCTGGTTTCAATTTAAATATTTTGCAAATTGACCCATTGTGCAACTAGGCACATATTATCTTTCAAAATTGTTCAATATTAAAAATTATATGGAAATTTTTGTTTTAATTCATTTTTCAGTGACCCCATGATACGACATAGTATTTGAAGACAACGACAAGTGAAAAATATCTGTTTATTCGCATTTCGATTAACGCTCCAACTGTGTCCTATTGCGCACGTAACTGGTCTGTGATAGTGACTTTTTTCATCTACAAATATCTGAAAATGGGATCCTATTTATTATGCAACGAAATCGGCAAATATTCAATCATCATCGATTCATATTATAAACTCATTTTGTTATTGAAGAAGAAGAGAAGAAACTTTCTATGAGTAGCTACTTAGGTTATTCGCCGTTTGTTTGTGATAATTGTAAACTAATTACATTTTAGCTAGGATTCGCAGGACCGCCGGGATTCCCCTCCCCCCTTCAGTGTCCTTTCCTCTTCTTGGAAAGCTCTCCCCCTCTCCTCCACATCCCCTTCACATCCCCTCTCCTGCACGAGCACGCAATAAACGGTGCCCCCTGTAAATCACAACTGGGAAAGGTTCCAAATTAAATTCCCCTACCAATGTTTATCGTTTTAATCTAGCCCTCCTGAATATAAGGAAATTATTTCTTCAATTATTAGAGTACGTGGGAAAAGACACTTTTTTTTCTGCCGCCTTTCAGTAAATGCGTTAAAAACAAGGCCATTAGAGTATCGTTTAAAATGTATTTTTTCGACGACTAAGCCGCTTTAATGTCATGTTAAGTTACTAAGTGAGTTATTTATGAACTCTACTGAAAATAACGTTACCTTTCTTATTACACAACAATTAATCACCTTAGCTTATTATTTTACATAATAAAAAGTCTAATATTTCATCAATCTCCATTCATTTCCTATTATTAGACATCATGTTAGACGTCAAACGATCAAAGGTAATTTATTTCATTTCTCGAAATTCTAATAAATTACCATCTTTGAATACATATTAGGTACATTAATTAGTATTAAATAAAAAACGATGATTATTTTATTATTATTGTTAATCAGAGTGGAAGATACTCTCAGAATCACCCTGATGTAAGAACATCATTCAGAATTGAAACGTTGCTTGAAAAGACTTTAGCCGTGTTTGGTGATAGTCTCACTGCATCCTGACGGTTGGGAGCAGTTGTGACTCTTTTACGGTATTCTCATAAAAAAAAAGAAAAACCAATGTTGTCTTATATTTTTATTGGTTAAATTAATTAACCAAAAGCTCCTTAGCTGACGACGAAAGGACTGAAAACCTTTATACAATTTTCGTATTTTCTGAACTTACCATCCACTAGTTGTGAGATTTTACAGGTTTTTTGCTTTCCAGATAAGTTGTCAAATAGAAATTTTAATTGGTAAAAAATACAGAGAATAATTTACTAACGCTGAATAATGTCGTATTTTTTAAATTTATTATACACCAGATTGTTTGATATAAACATTAAGCACTTTGGACTTTTTTAATGAATTTTCGTGTTTTCTCGAGCGGGTTGTGGGACTTTCCGATAATATTTTCATAACAGGCGACATTAACATTCACTTAGAGCGTCTAGAATCACCAAATACTCTTAAATTCACTGATTTATTAGACTGCTTCGGATGCCGTCAATGGGTTAATTCCCCAACTCACGATGCTGGCGGAACTTTGGACATTTTTATCTCAAAGTCAAGCGGTCCGTTTCTGGTAGCGGATAGTGTGGATGTAGGACTATCAGACCATCGACTTATTCGCGCAGAAATCGATTTTAACCCACCGAAAATTCCTTACGTTACTATCACATCAAGAGCATGGCGCGGTTTTAACTTTGACGACTTCCTGTCAGAACTAAAAGCTTCTCCGCTCTGTACACATAGCGCATGGGAAACAGAGTCGCCAACCAAACTAGCAGCAGATTATAACACCATCCTTTCAACCCTTTTAAATACATATGCTCCAATTTCTACAAAAACTCGGCGTCTACGAAAATCTGATGCCTGGTTTGACGAAGAATGTCGGAGCCAGAAGAGATTGATGCGTAAATTGGAGAGGTCCTACAGACACTCGGGGGTTACATCACGGAACGATTGGATACAGGCTCAAAAAGAGTACATGATCTTAATCCGTTCAAAAAGGTCTGAATATTGGACAAATAGGATCACTTCAGAGCGCCAAAATCCACGTAGTCTTTGGAACTCGGTTAAGACAGTCATTGCTGATGTCCATGCACCAAATACAATCGACATAGCTCCGGAAATCTTCTCCAAGTTTTTCCTTGACAAAATTGAGTCAATACGAGCCCTAACAACCTACGCTCCACCACCGTATTTTACTAAATGCAATAGAGAAAACCTTTCTGCCTTCAAACCTACATCCCTAGAAGAAGTAAGGAAATTAATTCTTACTTCACCGAACAAGCAGTGTTCGCTCGACCCTATTCCAACGTGGCTACTGAAAAAGTGTTGCAATGAAATTGCTCCCTTTTTAGTTCATCTTTTCAATAAGTCACTTAGCACGGGTGACTTTCCAAAATCCCTTAAATCAGCTATCGTAACTCCATTATTAAAAAAACCACAACTGGACGCTGAAGATCTTTCAAATTACCGACCCGTTTCAAATCTGCCTTTTATATCAAAAATATTAGAAAAAATCGCTGCCTCACAGGTCATATGTCACTTAAATTCAAATGAATTATTAACTAAATACCAATCTGCATATAGACGGTTCCACTCCACAGAAACCGGGTTACTACGTGTTTTGTCGGACATAACTACTGCCATTGAGTCGGGTAAACTGGCACTTCTTTCAGTCTTGGACATGAGTGCTGCATTTGACACGATTGACCATGACTTTCTTATTAAACGATTAGATGAATCATTTGGTTTAAACTGTGATGTTAAGACCTGGCTGACATCGTACCTGGCCAACCGTTTACAAGCCGTAAAAGTGGGAAAAAACCAATCAAATTATGCAACCCTTTCATCTGGAGTACCCCAAGGGTCCGTTCTGGGCCCACTACTCTTCATCCTCTTCACAAATGATGTCGCTAAAATAATAGAATCATTCGGCCTTCTATCTCACTGCTACGCTGATGACCAGCAAGTTTATTTTTACTGCTTACCAGAAGAAATAAACAGTTTAAAAATTCGTATAACTGAGTGTATAGAAGCAATTACTCGCTGGATGACCTCAAATAGATTGAAACTGAATCCCACAAAGACTGAGTTTCTGTGGACTGCTACAAGCAGACGTCAGCATAACATTGAAAACTCCCCAATAACCATTTCCGGAAGTGACATCACTCCAAAAACGTGCATCAAATTACTGGGTGTCAATCTAGACGCTAATTTTTCCCTTAAAACTCAGGTGAACAGAACTGTAAGCACGGGGTTCTTTCAATTAAGGCAAATTAAAGCAGTGCGGAGAAACCTGCCAACAGAGGCGACTAAATTGCTAGTCAATTCCTATGTTGTTTCACGTCTAGATTATTGCAACGGAATATATGCAAGTCTCCCTAAATGTCAAATCAACAAATTACAATCCGTTTTCAACGCCGCGGCAAGGCTTATCACCGGAGTATCTAAATACTCCCACATTTCAGAGCATCTCAAAAATCTGCACTGGCTCAAATGTCCTGAAAGAATCCAGTTCAAGGTATGCTGGATGGTATTTAAGTCACTTAACGGAATGGCTCCGGCTTATTTATCAGAATTGTGTATTCCAGAAGATTCCAATTCCCGACAGTCAACCCTTAGGTCAGCAACGTCATCAGCTATCGGAAGGTTGAAGGAACCAAAGCGCACACCAGATACTAAGTTCGGTGAGCGTGCTTTTGCCGTGTCAGGACCTAAAGCCTGGAATGGACTGCCACATGATTTAAGAATGATCGCAGACTCGACAGAATTTAGGTCTAAACTTAAAACGCACCTTTTCAGACAGTCGTATCCATAATTTCAGAAACCTCCACTTTCACAGTTGACGGCAATTTAAATTTAAATTTAAATTAACAAAATGTTAAAAATACTAAAAATAAAATAAAATAAATAAAAATAATAATTAAAAATAAATAAATAAAAATGATAACAAGTAACAATTTGTAGGCTTTTAAGACAGTTAAAATACATTTAAATTAAAATAAAAACTATAGCAGACTTAAGATCATGCGACGACCAGTGTTTTTTGATATAGTGTCCTCTGCGTGCAGTTCTATCTTTTATAAGCATAAACTTTTTAATATAAGTGTGTTTGTTGGAAGTGACTTGCCAGGTAAGTATGTTTTGGTATCTTTTCTAAATAAAAAATGTAGATCCTAGGAAATAAATTGTACAGCGCCCTTGAGGTGATTTTTCACAAAAACGGCGCTCTACAAATTATCCAATTATTATTATTATTATTATTATTATTAATTATTTAATAACGTCCCAATAAAATAAAGATCGGTGAGACAGCACAACAATTTCAGACACACAATTAAAAATTCCCAGAATGAATCTAAATATTTTTAATTTTCAAGATAAAATGAAAGAGAATTGTGTAAAAAAGCCATGTGAAAAATAATATTCGTGGAAAATGAAATGTGAGTATGAAAAGGGTGCATATTGCTAGACCAAAGCGTTGACCGGAAAATGCAACCACTACTCCCCTCCACTCTCTCTGCATATTTCACGTTCTCCCCATTTTGCACGCTGGTTAAAATTCATGTATTTATTATTACTTTTTGGTGCAGATTTTTTCCCTTTTTCATGACCGTTTCTATTGCAGTACTAGTTTTATTTTCTGAAAGATTTTCTTTCAGTAAATTAAGTCGACGAAATCGTATAATTATCGCACAAACAAAGAGTTTTTATGGTTGGTGATGATCTGGCTTGAAAGTCACACAGACCATAAGGGAATAATTAATTCCCTATGAAAAAATGGATTGATTACAAAATTCACTCTGCAGGAAAGGTAACAAATTATAATCCAGCCACCAAATACATAAAAACAGAAGACTCACCGAAAATATCACTCGCATTGAGTTTACAGCGATTCCTTAAATCTCCAAATTCGGCATCGGATGGCAATCGACACAATAATATTTGCATTCGCACTATGAAATTATAATCTGTCACGACCAGCTCTCAAGAGAGTAGAATTTAGAATAATATTGAATTAGCACATTGTAATTCCAAAAGTACTGCCACAGTATTGTGACAAAAATATTTTAATCCCTTATTCTTAAATCGACCAAACAGGAATAGTGGTGCTCTCTTTTGTCAAATAATATAATTCGGATGAATCCAGCTGATTAATGCATAGATGACTGTAATTCATTATCACTTTACCTGCAGAGCAAAATCTATGCGAGAATTCCCAGAGAGGTCTATCCTTTCCACTATTTTTAATTTTAAGTTAACTAAGTTCTCGTTTACTGTTTCTCCAATGGTTTTTGCGTTTAATTTGTAGAGTTCAATTTTTACACATAATTTATGATTTTACGAGGTTTTTTTTCAGTAATAAATTTATTCTTAGTTTTAAAATAACCGTTTTTTTATGTGAGTACCTAACATGAGTCCCGAGTGTCCGGAGCCAGTGAAACTACGACATCCCCAATTAGGGTAAGTTGTGAGGTTGAAAGTGGAGAAGTCTTCAGATCTGGTCACCAACCACGGTCAAAGCCATATTTGTGATATTTTACCACTAAAAGTCACTACCACTCGGGAATGTGTCGCAAATATGCCATGTAATATTTTCAATCAATTACCTCTGAAAAGACTTCACTCGCACCCGCCGAGATTCGTATACAAGGGTCTAACCACTCAACCACGGAGGCCGTCAAATAGCTATCAAATAAGCTTTGGGAAAGCCGCCGCGTTCTCGTTGCAAATTGCGATGTTTTCGAGTGCGCGGCCTCTACTAGAAGTGACATGTCGCAGCAGTTTTATTTTTTGTTGCTTACAAATATGATAAAAGCATTTTTTTATGATAATTATATCTTATTATTTACATATCTTGTTTTTCAATGGCATCATCAAACTGTGACTAGAAACGACACAGTTGCACTACTTATTCGTAAATTTTATTACTAGATTATGTGTAAAGGAGGGCGGTCCATCTGATGGGCGGACAATCCGTTGTTGACAGACCAAATGCTATCTCTAATGTACAGACGCAATTTGGGCATTCTGCGTCTGTTATACGGGTATTTTAAAGAAGCTTACTCTAAGGAGTTAACAGCAATGATCCCTGGTACACCGGTGCAGGTATGTGAAACTCGACGAACACCCCAGAACCCCCGTTTACGGTTGATATTAGCTTTCTGAGACCGGGTCATTTCTTTGACTCGTTTTATGTAATTTGGCGATACCAACACCTGTTTTTCCTCCTCAATATAATACGGGCCTCTTCAAGACCCGCATTAATAAATTCCTTCCTACAGCCCCTTCATTAACCTGCCTTTCTACGCTGCCCAACCGGGTGGTGAGATAGTTTCCTTGTCTTTACACAGTACAGATAAAGGCACTCTTGTGAGGGGACACGTAAAAAAGTATGCCTTTACTTTTGTAAACCGAGTGATAAATACGAAGGCTTTGGTATGCCCTTGAAATCTATTGTGACTTGATTTTGACCGTTTTTCTAAATATTTACTAATTGTTTACGAACAATAGAAGCATATCAAATTATCGCATATTTAGTAACGATGCTTAATTACCCGCACATGATTAATTATATGAGATTTTTGGTTTACAAAAAAATTATTATTGTAAATATATCGGCACTGAACTCATTACAACTCAAAAGTTTGTTTTTTTTAATATTTTTGAACTGATTTTCAGTTTAAAAATTACAGAAAATTTTAATTATTTGCATTGTAGAGCTGCATAAACGTGATAGGTTTATAAAATTACCAAATTCAAAATAGACATCCATTTGATAAAAAGCTTTGAAATTGACGATTAAATTTCATAATCAATGGCAGAACACACTTCTATAATCATGACGGTAATCATCATCTGCGGATACCCATTAACACTCCTTATAAAATTTGATTGATTAGATAGAAACCCATTGAAGCAGAGAGTTCATAAACCTAGTTTCATATATTGAATCACATTTGAAAAATACTGAGACGATGAACAAGATTTTTTATTTTTTTAAATGAATATAAATATTTAAAATAATCAATTAAAAGTTTTAACCATTTTTATTGATTAAAAACTACCAACATGATTCGTAAGCCATGCTCATTATTCAGATCAGTGTTATTATTTTAGTTAAAATGGTGCCACAAAATAAGTTTTGAAACATGTTGATTATTTTGATTAAGTAGTGGTGTATACAAAGTTAATTAAATAGAGTAAATATATTAATTTATTTATTTTTACTTTCATTATGAAGTAGCTTACCCATTTCATGTTTAGATCATTTAAAACTTTATGTCAAATACTACACTGCGAATACTAGCGAAAGGAAGCGGATCTACGCCCTCGAAAACACACTAATATGTATATCATTTACGGAAGAGTTAGGTATTTACAATAGACAATCAACTGTCTGCCTACAGTGTATTCTACAACTCTTTGAACACGTTGTTCGCCAAACCTATAACTCAAACCTGGAGAAACTCATGGTCAACGACAAAGTGGAAGATCGCCAATATGTTGAACTGGTCAACTATCACAGGCAAAGGAGATCACAGTGAGGATATCATTCTATAAAATTTATTTAAAAAAGACGATAACAAAACACTTGTTATTTTTATTATTACATTGGTGTCCGCAGTTCTATAAGCAGCCAGGACCGCGAAGAGTGGTGGAACCTTTTCCACTACGTAAAATAGAGTAAAGGTCACGAAATTAGGAGAGAACTAAAAAAAGAAGTATTGAAATGAGCTTTCAATGTACGAGTAAACCCGTTGAAAAAGAGATGGCGTCAAAGCGTCAAAAACACCCGTGACGTCACACAACACGTCAGTAACACTCCGGCCGCTCACCTACATAAGCAGCATGCAATTTATTCCTCTAAGTTGTTTTACATGTCAGACAGAACACGAGTGCTCTTATGCTGCGTATTTTTTTTTTGTTAATACTTATTTAAGTACTTAGTTAGAAAAAAAAAATATACTTAAGAGAGATAAGGATCTTAAGTCAGTTTTTATTTCAAGTTGAAAAATGGTTATTTTTGTTCCTAATGTTCCTTTGCGCGGTTTTATTTCGATTACTGTATAATAATGACTAGCCATTTAATAAATAAAGATTTGAAATTTTAAAATTGGAAATTCATATGTCATACAGCATATATCCTGGTCTACTAATTTGTAATTTCTATCACCTAAGAAATTCTAAAAATATAGTACTATAGGATTCATATGTCTTATACTGATTTATAAATGTGGAAATTCTAACTATACAATTGTAAATGTTCTCCAAAATGCACTGGAAAGAATCTCAGACTTGTGATGTCCCGAAAGAAACCGTTCATCTGTTCTGAATGCAATTACTAATGTTATTCAAATTGACCCTGGTAATAAATTACATCGTTGCGATTCATTCAAGGATAAAGAAACCATCCTGTCACTTCGAATGCAATCAACAATGTTCTCAAAATTTGTTTTGACAGCATCGCCATTCGATTGTAAGAATATTATGTACTAAATACACAATTTGGCTGTCCTGAAACGGAAATCCTTCCCAGTTGGACAGACAAAAGTTCATTTTGTTTTGTATTGTTTGTAATTTATATATATATATATATATATATATAAATATAATAAAAAATAAATTAACATTTTCAAATCTAAATGCGAGCCGAGCCTTGAATTGTGGGAAAGGAACGAAGCAATCGCAAACGACGTTTCGCACCATTTGATGTTGCTTCGTTCCTTTCCCATAATTCGAGGCACGGCTTGCGTTTCGGTTCGCAAATGCATACGCAGCATAAGATTCAGTTCAGTTCAGTTCACTTTTCTGCGCACTCATTGGTTTACGTCGATTGATTACCAACCCGTGGGACGACGGGCTTAATTGCAATCCCTCGTGGAAATATGAATTATACCATCCATAGAAAAAAGGAAACCTAAAAGTATTCAATGTTTATTGCCTTAAATTACTTAAAAATGAGGAGACCTTTAAAACCATCGAAACTGTGGAAAATTTTATAATCGGTAAGTTTGGATATTTTCTAAAAAATCTCAATTAATTGCTCACTAATAGCGAAAACGCGGGAATTTCATTTCAGTCATCGCCAACAATACTTTTTTTCATTTGGAAAACTATGTTATGCATTTTTGTAAAACCAATTTCATTAAAATCTATGAATCATTTCTATCATAAACTACACAAACCTAAAAAAACTTACTGAGTTTCATAAGAACTATTACAAGACTTCCAAAATATTCGTGTCGAGGAAATCTCACGACGCGATGTTTACTGTTTATTCAGATGTGAATCATCATATTTTACTTAGCGATAAATTCATTGATTCATTCAATAAATCCAATACAATATTATATGCCACCGCTAAAAATTATACAGTTATTGGAACTTATTTGAATAATTCCTTCAACGATTTTCGAAAACATAATCTGACAAAAATCAAGAAAACCGTTTGGGCACGAAATCAACCTGCCAAAATAAATGTATTTGACAGATATCGCATTTTTACAACTCGCATTAAGCATTCCCTTATTGAAATGTGACATTTATACAATCCCTAAAGTAAGATTTTTATTGATACAAAATATCATTTATGACCGCTGGCTGGAAAAAAACATTAGGTAAGGAAAAAATTAATTACTATTATACATCAAATATAAAGTATAGCATTTTAGAAACGTATAGTACAAGTGGGAAATTGGTGAGTCTGTATCACATTTTCAGTCGATTTTGTGGTAAAAATTTATTTGATTTGACTTTTCGTTTTCAAGTAAATTATCAGTATATCAGCCGTTTTTTTCGTTCTCCGTGTGATATAGAATCATAAGTTTCCCGCTTGTACGTATTACTAGTTTCTGGACACCGAACATATATATATTTTAACTCCGCCATACTGAAGTGAAACTTCTTTACGCGCGTTATGCAATTTCGAGGACCGGAGTAAAACTAACTCATGACCGTCATGAAAAACCGTGATCATTTCGCTATAGGAGCCTAGCCAATATTATATACCTACTTTAGGTCACTCTCCAAACTCAGCTTCACGCTCTAGACGCAGAGGGCCCGATTGTCGTCGTGAAGAACAGAGGTTCGATCCCCGCTTTAACTATTTTTTTTTTCTTTTTGTGATTTTTTTTTTTAATAATATTTTTTTTAAAAGTGATAAAATGCTCTCGTGCTGCGACTTTTAGATATTTTGACTATATGATATTTTGGTCGAATACGTAATAACCGCGGTCTAGAGGCAGAGCGTTCGACACTCGTTATGCAGGACCCGGGTTCGAATCGCATATTTTGATAAATTTAATTTTTTTTTTATCATATGCTACTTATAAATATGTCAACAGACAGAAAAAAAGAGAGAATGAAATGAAAAGAGAGAGAGAAGAACAATAAAAGTTTCACTTCCGTCGTGCGTAGGCTTGCCACACACTGTATTTTGTTCTTATGTATTCTAAATAATTGAAATTTTTATATTATAATTTTTTTACGAAACTTGTTTTGATCATCAAAACATGTTTTATTCTAAAACATCATTCATTTTAAAAAATGCATAACTGCATTTTGTTTATCAAGGAATTTACGATAAAATCACAACAAGTGTGGCGATTACCAAAAGCATTGGCTTATTATTTTATACGTAATTACGCGTTGAGGCCGCAAAAATATGGTAGTGTGAGTAAAAAGTAATCACACTAGCGTAATAACGTACACATGTAACATATTCACAAGGAATGTATACAGATAAAAGGCAACGTCAATGTTATATGCGTGTACCCTATAGACTGCTGGACTACTGGGCTGTTTTTATTAGTGCCACGAGTGTTTAGGAAGTGGTTTTAATGATAGAAGAAGGGGGATGAATTGGGAACGCATTATCGATGAAATGTAGTTTTTTAACTGTTACAATGTGAATTTTATGATTCTACGTGAATTGAATGATAGAAAAAGTCAGCGATACCCGAGGAACACATGATTTAATAAATATTTGTGATAAGATATGAACTATACGTTTGTTAGAGTGAAAAAAACACCAAGTAACACTAAGTTAAAAATAGAAATTAACCACAGAATAAATAAAATGTAAACCTCTAAGAAACCAAGGGTCATCCAGCAATTTTATAAAAAGGACAAGAAAGTAAATTTGCTATGATGTTAAAAGTATATTTGTCTAATAAAATATGTGTTTTTTTTGTTATCTGTAATTTAAGTTCAGTGTTAAGATGACAAAATGTGAGAAAACAATGTGAGTAATTTTTTAAACTTTTTTGTTTAAGATCTTTTTATTTTATTTATTTATTTATTTATTGGCTCGCCAACAGAATACATCACATAATTTTAACAGTAATTTACATTTATACATGGTTATAATGATGTTTCTAATTATAGGTGAGCACAACATTCATCTCAATATTATTTGTGTAATAATAATTGGTTAGTTACAGTAATAATAAATTTAATTAAAAGAGTGTATATAAAAACAATGAGGATCGAAATCAATTATTAGGAAGAAACTTACATACTTATTAATATATTATACATATATATGTATACGCATACATGCATACATCTAAATACACATATAAATACACATACATACATATATACACACATACATAGATGCGTACATACACATTTAAATACAAACACACTCATAAGTGTGTACACTGTACGCATATTGTATGCAAACATATATACACATATGCACGCACGAATCATATATAGTGGAGCTAATGCATAAGTAGGTGATTGGTAAAGAAAATGAAATCATCAGGTATAAGTATGTGTAAGTTCTTTCTGAAGGTATTAATTGAGTTTGAAAATATATCTAAATCTAGAAGATTGCAGTATCTATTATACAATCGAGTCATTCTCGATGTTGGTTTGAAAAAACTTGTATTACTACGACAAGTATCTATCCAAAAGGTTTCAGGGTTTCTTGTGGATTTCGGTCTTATATTAAGGTTAATTTGATTAATTAAAGATGAATCATATACATTGTTAATGATTTTAAACAGAGAGATTATATCTGATACGTTTCTTCTTTTGGCGAGTGAGATTTCTTTAAAGTGAGTAAGTCTTTCAGCATAGTTACTGAGATTCCGATGTACTCCAGATTTGTAAGCTAGTATTCTTAAGTATTTTTTTTGAACGGACTCCACTTTCCTGCTATGAATTGCATAATGTGGTGACCAAATCACAGAGCCGTACTCTAAGATGCTTCTTACATATGAGTAGTACAAGATTCTGAAGCTACTGGTGTTCTTAAATGATTTAGTGACTCTGGTGATGAAACCGAGCATTTTATTAGCCTGATTGACAATGTTTTGGTAATGGTTTCTGAAGGTTAGCTTCGAGTCAAGTAAGATTCCCAGATCTCTAATGGAGTCTACTCGTTTTAGGATTTCATCACAGATCGTGTAAGCGAAATCAATTTTACGGACATTTCTCGTGAACGAGATGACATTACATTTGCCAATATTTAATTCCATGTTATTATCTATACACCATTGAGACAATGTGAGGAGGTCTTTTTGCAAAGTTTTGCAGTCTTCTTGTGAATTCACGGGTTGAAAAATTTTTAAGTCATCCGCATATAGTAAACATTTACAAAAAAGTTTTGCCGTTAGATCATTTATGAATATAATAAAGAGTAGTGGTCCTAAATGGGATCCTTGAGGGACACCAGATGTGACAAGTTTGGGAGAGGACTCATAACTATTAACTTGTACATATTGACTCCTGTTAGAGATATAAGATATGATCCATCTCAGGAGGTTGCCATGGAAACCTGTTCTTTTTAGTTTTTGGATCAGAAGAGGATGACTGACTTTATCGAAAGCCTTTCGGAAATCAGTATAGACTGCATCTACTTGTGTTCTTTTGTCAAAATTGGTACATAAAAAATCTACATATTCGATTAAATTTGTGGTAGTGGATCTTTTGCATACGAATCCATGCTGAACAGAACTTAAAATATGTTTAAAATGTGTAAAAATGCTTTTATAGATTAAGGATTCGAAAATTTTCCCAAAACATGAGAGTATACTTATTGGGCGATAATTAGAGATGTCACTTTTATTCCCAGATTTGAAGATAGGAGTGATACGTGCTGTTTTCCAAAGATCAGGAAAAACACCTTCTTTAAGAGATTTACGAAATATAACATGAAGAGGATAAACAAGAGATTTAGCACAGTTTGATATAAATAATGGTGGAATGGCATCTGGACCTGGACCTTTGTTTGAGTTTAGTGATTTCATAGCGTTGAATATTTCAGTCTTTGAAATTTCGACATGACTGAGCTCATAGGTACTTTCTTGAGAATCATAATTTACATGTTGATTTGATACATCATTTGTATTAAAAACAGAGCAGAAGTAATTTGAGAAAAGTTCACTAATTTCATGACCATTGTTTGCTACAGTTTCATTGAAGTGCATTATTTTAGGAATTAAGTGAGTCATACCTTTTGATTTTGCATAAGTCCATAGTGGTTTTGTACTATGATGTAAAGTGTCTTCGATAGAATTAATATAAGATTGGAAGCATTTGTGAATTCCAGTTTTGACCCTTGATCGTAGGATTGTGAAACTATCATAGTCTCTAGGATTCCCAAACTTTTTGAATTTTTTTCTAAGTTTGTCTTTTTCTTTGATTTGATGGATAACAACACTGGAATACCAGATAGGATATTTGTTTTTATTCACTTTTTTTGGTGTGTGTTTCTCTATAATTGGCCAGATGCTATTATATAGGAATTGAAGAGACTCATTGCAATTTAGTGTTACCATTGGGGTCCAGTCGATTAGGGATAATTCATTGGTACAATTAAGATAATCAGTTTTCTTGAAATTGAATAAAGGACGTTCAAGGTTATCATTAAGATTGTGCATTGTATTAATAGTTAGATCCATTTCAATTGGTGGATGGTGCACGTCAATTTTAGAAAGAGCGAGGGCAGGTTGAACATTAAGCGTAAAATCAGAGAGAGCTAGATCAAGTATTCTACCGTTAACATTTTTTGTATAGTTATACTGATGTAAGTTAGAGAAATGTAGAAATTCTAATAACAATGAAGATTTTTGATTAGCAAATGATTCAACATAATTACTATCATTGTTGGCGTTAAATGACCATTCAATGGAAGGGATATTAAAGTCTCCCAGTATTAATGTATGAGAATTGATGTGTGATTTAATACAGATATCTTGGCACTTGTTGATGAAATTAGTAAATGCGTCAGTTGCAATATCTGGTGGAAGATAAGCTATACAAATATTTATAATTTTTTTATTTGATCCGTTTGATTTAATTCTTACCCAAATATGTTCAATATTAGAGGGTTCATCATATATTTGATAGGCTACAATGTTTTTCTTGATAGCTATTAAAACTCCCCCTCCGTCTTTCTTTCTGGATGTTAGTTTTTCTCGGTCTTGTCTGAAAATAGTGTATCGTTTATCCAGTATCTCTGCATCTTGAATTGAGGAATTTAGCCATGTCTCTGTTAAACATATAACATCATAGTTTGAGGAGAGAGTGTTTAAAGAGATTTGATCTAATTTGCTTCTCATCCCTCTTATATTCTGATAATATAAAGACACTTCCATTTTGATTATCAGAGGGATGTAGAAATGTGTATATGTATGCAGAAATTAGATTTTCTCTAACACGTCTTTGCTACTTGCCCATATTGCCGGGGAATTCTCATTTTTTCGAATAAATATTTTCCCATTCCGTACCCAAATGAATTTAATGTTTTTTTCCTTGGCTGCGTGACGTACTGCGGCGTGAAGTTCTTTATTGTTGGGAGTAAGTTGTTCCGATACATATACAGGGGTTTTTCCAGTAATCTCCAGATGTTCACTGTTGAGTTTGCAATTTGGGTATTTTTTATTGTAGTTTTTTACTGCAGACAGTAAAGCATCTCGGGTATAGCTGCTAGGTAGTTCCACTACAATATTTTTAGGTCGAATGGAGCTTTTGTTTGATTGAGGGACACGATGACAAGCTAATATCTCTTCTGTCCGAATTGGGAATGAAACTGCTGAACAAAGTTTTTTAAACAGGTTCACTGGATTTTCATTAGATTTCTCAGGAACCATTTGTATTTCTATATTATTTTTCCGATTAAATTGTTCAAGAGAATCAATTTTCTTCGTAAGAATATCATTGTTTGTTTGGAGACGTTGGTTATCGACACATAATTTATTTATTGTTGAGGAATTTTCTTTGGCTTCTTTGCATAAGCGATCATATTCTGTAGATAGGAAATCCAGTGAGGTCTTTATTTCGTCGAGCATGACAAATTTTTCTTTTATTGAGTTCAATTCCATTGTCACTTTACTTGTAATTATATCACTAAATTTTTGAATTAGGTTATGTTCCAGAGCTGCCGTCAGTTTTTCGAGTTTATCATCGATGTACTTGGTGTATTGCTGAAAGTCATCTTTATTGAGTGGTTCGACATTGATATTCTGATCGGTTTTTGTAGAGCACGCATCTGAACTTTGCTTCGCCCTTGTGTTTTTCATGTTGATGTTTTTAAAAGTCGTCAAAAGTGACAACACTATTGACCAATCACGAGGCAGATGACAACACTATTAACCAATCACGAGGCAGATTACAACAGTATTGACCAATCACGAGTTAATGTCAAAAACTATCTGTGTTTCTTACGGTGTTGGACTTTGTTATATTTTAAATCACGATATTTAACAGCAAGCACTCCAATGTAGAAAACAAATTGAATGAATTATGAATTCATAAACTGATTTCAACTTTTACGCACTTGAAGATGCGAGGATTAGCAAATTCTTCTTGTTTCGTTAGATATATTGGGGAGCGAAATTCACTGTTGCAGATTTGACAGATGCGACCATAGACTGACATCTTAATGAACATGTGTTCCGACATCGTGATAATACATCGATCAATTATCAATTCATTCATTAAAGTCCTGCAATCCCGTTTTTAACCGGATAACGTTTCTAAATTAACTAGCAATATTTTTATCAGTATCACTTTTTAAATTAAATACTTAAATTGTCGTTTTGATGAGTTATTCGGTTACCGATATCCAAATTTAAAAAATTTAAAATTTCAAAAATTATGTTTTATTTTAAATATTAAATTTGATAGCCAATTTTATCTCCCTTTTCGAAATTAAAATTTTATTGAGAAGCGGAAATACACATGTATTCTCCGACTTTCTGACAGCATCGTTAGAAATATAACAGTCAATATGCCAGAGGCCTGAAGGGTTAAAGTTATTGAAGTATGTTGTAAAATTATTGACTCAATGTCAATCCATAAGCAAGAGTTTTAGATCAAAAATATTTGCCGTCCTGAAAAGTTTCATTACCCTTTTGTAGCCAACTGGGAATTATCTTGTACAAGTAAGCATCTGTTTAGACAAACAAGACAGTCTGGCGCTTTGAACGATGTGCTGGTCTCTCGAACATTACTCCAAGTCCGACAAATATTCACGATTCACAACTTCATACAAAGTCAAGGCACACAAAATTTTAACCCCTTTATTTCATCCCTTGCAAGAGGAGGATTTGCTTTATGGCGAAAGAGTTTTTAGGTGGATTCAAAGGATATGCTATTTGCTTCCATTTTCCCACCTGTCTGTTACGTCTGAGGTTTTATAGAGGCTTTTAGGATGAAAGACAAATCTAAAATTCCAACCCAGAAAAATATATTAGTTTGAGCATGTAAATCTTTTAGGCAACACAGTTACGTGTATATCACTTTATTTATACGAATAAGTCAACCGGTTTCAATACATCCGTGTCTTTATCCCCTTCAGACCTGAATTAAAACTGGCAGTGGTGATGCTTAGTAAGAATTAATATATTTATTTTGACAATTGTTCTAGTTTTTCTTTTTTTCAACAGTTTAAAAGATATTTCTAATTTCATTTGAAAGAACATTAGGTCTCAGAGGGCGTGAATCACATAAAATTACAAATAGTACACTGTGTACAAAAAAATATAACGTTTAATTCTTTTTTTTAAATTGCTTAAAAATAAAACGTTAAGAAATTACGTTTCTAAAAAATATGAAAAAAATTGGTCAAGATTGAACACAAAAATCACATTTCAAAATAAAAACGAGTAGCTAAAACATTTAAAAAATAACGCCCCGTTTTGTATCAGCTATTGAAAATCAAAATCCACTTCAATTCAATTTATTTTAAAATATCCACACGGTCCGCAAGGGTTAATGGCAGACATACTATACAACTAACTTCAACTTTCAAGTTTCTTTGTTTTACACGACTACTCAATATAGTTGATGCCGACCAAGTTTCAATTAACTCTGTTTTAGATTAGTAGGTTCATAATAACATTATCCCTACGATTAAACTCTGGTTAAAAGTCGCAGTCGGAAATTTTATTTCTTATATTAATCATCCATATTTATATTTATATAGAAATACATCCAGCCAAACTAATTTAATATACTTGATAGTTCAAACTGGGGAATTCTAAGTTGACCGGGGTTGACAACAAAGAAAGCATGAATATTACGTGACCACTTGAAACAGAGAATGATATTTGAGATGAAAAGTTACTCAGACTTCCCCAAGTAAAACAATACAAAGGGTAAATGGTTTCACATAACAGTCACCAAGTTTCTACCAGCAGGTCCCCTTTTAATATCTATCCGTTTGTAATAAATACATTACTTTGCTTTCTGTTTTAGGTTCTATTGGCATTGTACTCAAGTTAACTAGCTGTTTGTACCAAAACACAAAAAAATCATTTATTATTTGGAACTCAGCCAAAACCTGTTGACTTGATTAAACTGCCTGCAGAACAGAAATAATACAGTTGATTGATGATCTTTGCTAAATTTGTCTGTATTAAATTGTTTCTGATACTTTTTTATTTTGTGGAAATCATCGCTTAGTATATTAAAACGTCCTTTTAAAAAGCCTTTGGTTAAAAGTGCCGTCAATTAGCCATAGCCAATTAATCAAACCTTTCGAAAAGTGTCGTTATACGAAAATTGGGGTAGTTAAAAAGAAATCACTCATAAATCAAGCCGGGAATGATGATCAATTAATTTCTCAAGCCTTTGATACCGCAAACCACCGTTTCCCAATAGACAAAAGTATCCTGCCGCTAGTATAGCCGCACGTCCGAGGCGGTGGAGGTTTCTTCCTATTAACTGAGGCTTAAGCGGCCACATATTCTCATGATTAATTGCAACAAATTTTACACGCCCGACCGTGGCACACGCGCTAAATTGCATTGCTTCTGGAAAGTCCTCGAAAGAGCCGCACTTAGCGAGATTTATGACACTACATACGACACGAGTATCACACAACCTATCTCAAATCATTGTAAGGACATTCTTGAGACACGGTGCTACGAGAGAGGCTCCAAGTTTGTCGGCATTCTAACTAGTGGAGGAGAATGTCTACGGTTCTACAGATGTTACCAATGGACCGTGGTCTGAACGAACGCCATTGTGCGCTGCTAATTTTGAGATTTATGGACGAATGCTTTGTTGATTTGGACTTAAATGCTTGCTGTTTGCCGAACGACGTTTGTGAAGAAGCATATTCTATTTGCGTATGTTTTATATTCATTACTTCAAGGACATATATAACCTACGTAATAAAAATTTTAATTTTCCGTAATTTAGTGTGAATACAGTAAATTTTCTTGACTTGTTCTAAGTCAAACATAGGTTCTAGACTGGCTCACTAAAACACAATAAAAGAAGAAGTATATCAATGAGTTTGTGTCCTAATTTTGTATTTCAAAGAGTAAATACCGGCAATAACGTTGGTTTTTCGATATCATTCGATAAAATTACGAAGTTATGAGCTTTCAAAGTTAATTTTGATTAAAAAAATGTATGCAATTGTGTCTATTGACGTCACACGCAATACAATTAGTATTCGAATGGCAGTGCTAAAGTTCTGCCGCGCATGTACCGTAAAGTCGCGGGCTGCAAATAACAATATTTTTACGGTTCGGTACTAATCTTCGGTACTATTCGATATTTTCCAAAATTTCAAAAACTTCTGTCTTCAGTAAGCTCTATTTAATGTTCGTTCAATACATGAAAATTTTTCTAATAGATAACCCCATTGGGTTGATTAGTTATCATAACAATTAAAAATATATATGGTATTGGCCACGTAACAAAGATACACTTGAGGAAATTCAACTAACTTGGGAAAAAGTAATTGGTTTAGATAATATTTATTAGGTCAGGTGGTTTGTAGGATAATAAAGTAGTCAGTTTGACTTCTCCAGTGTAAGAGTGAGACAGCAGCAGACAAGTTTTACGTACTATTTGACGATCACCCGCCCTCCTCCGGAACCAGAACTCCACTAACTCAGACGTCAGCCCTAGCAAAAATCCAGTGTTACTTGTAATGATAAATAAATTTGCGTACTGAAGAATATTTCAATAATTTAACACTCCTTTATAACGAATAGACGTTAGATAGATAGATCTGACAACTTTTGCGAGCATTTAACCACGTTCTAAGTACGTTCCAATTCTAATTGGAATTCTTTCACCAACTATTAATTTTTGTGTTTCTGGAAATCATAGAGCATGAAGCAAAATAACATTTTATTCGTTAACATAAAATATGTATCATCATTATAAGAATGTTTTTTTCCGGATGACAAATCTTTTGAATTTAAAGAGAATTCCGTACTCATGTTTTCACGAATCTTATTTTCTTTGATAAACTAGAATTCCTACTGTTTGAATTCACATTACCTACGTAGAATACATTTACATAAAATTCTGGAAAATTTATAACTATTTGTTCAGTTAATTTATGTTTCATAAAGCTTCATAATAAAAAAAAGTTTAACAGCGTAGTGCGATTTATATAAATATATATAATATATATATACATATTGCGATAAATTGGCAATAAAATTTTGTATCGTTTTTTAGTTTTACCGTACTGCAGTCGAAATCAGTGTTTCTCAATAAAACTATTTCTTCTATTCATTTAGTCTATTCATCGCTACTAGAAGTTTAAAGTTTCGCAATTTTTTAAAAACCTTAACGCTCTGTGGGTTATTTATTACTTTGCCATTGGTATAAGTCACCAGTAGTTATATCCGGCTTCAAGTACTTATGTTGTATTTTCACTATTTTTTAATTAGCTTTTTAGAGGTTAACGCTTCCTTGTATTGTAACTATTTCTTTAATAACTCAGGCCTCTGGCATATTTTGTCAGAAGGTCAGAGTATTTCAGCCTTCCAATAAAATCAGAATAAATGCTATATTTCTGAACGAATCCGAAAGTCAAAAAAAAATTTGAACGGTGATAAAATACGCAGTCGAATTTCAGAATTATTTGAAATAAACATAATTTTTAAAATATTAAAATTTTTACAGCTAAAATAAAAAGTTTTAAAAATGGCTTACCTTACAATTTTGGATAAGATGAAAAAAACTTATATATCTTTTAAACATGTGTATTATTAACTTTATTGTTACCTCACTTAAAAAAAAATCCCCACTGTTCATGAATTTTTCTAAAATTGCTTTCGGAAACATTGATTTCAAGGAGGTGTACTTTTTAATTCTCCTGTGGTTAACTTCTAGATTTGAATCATGGTGTTACCGTTTAGATTATATTTTACACTATGACAGGAAGGAAGACACAATTATTTCTAGGAAACTTACATGAGATGTTCTCAAAAGCTAACAAATTAGCGTCAAGGATTAAAATCTCAAAAACACAGCAATTAAACGTATATATTTCATGTTTAATATCTGAAAAATACGTTTAATTTATTTCATGTTTATTATCTGAAAAATATGGGAGAAGCAATAAAATATATTCTACAGATACATGAATTTTCAAAGCTCCTTATTAGCTCATAATGGAAATGATTTAGCGAATTGAAAAAAATGTGTTTTTACCTCGAAAATTTGTAAATAATATGCTTTACAAATTTCACTACACCAGAGCATAGATTGGCTGCTTCATGAAAAAATATTTTAAATCACAATTAAATGACTTTTTTCTTAAAAATAAGAAAAAAAATATCAGCGCCCGAATGTTGTCATTCGGGTCAGATTTGGTAATTTTGTCGAATCCCCTAAAATATCGTCCGTGAAAAAAGCGCGGCGCCGGTATAAAAGAAGACGCGTAATGAATAAGATTGCCATGTGAGATGCTTGGAAAAACTGACCAGAATAATTCTAGCAATCTATTGAAAAGGTTTAAAGCCCCTTATGAAAGAATTTCCAAGAGTTGAAAGGCTTTCACTCGCCACCCCTAACAAACCCCGTTGTGCGTGCGGACTGAAAACTTCTCCAGTGGCTGAAGTTATTCTGTGAGAAACCTTTTATACTCACCATCCCAGACAAGGTAGTTTCTACAACCACTACTTCTGGCACCAGCTACCAGCAAATACAACCAGAATTTGTAAAAATCCGGATATTTTTATTAGTCACCCATCAGATTCCGGATTTTCAAATAAGAAATTCGGATTTTTTTAGTCTTTTAAAATATAAAAAAAATATATGAAAGCAATACATGATATTATGAACATTATAAAAAATTATAATAAGAGGTCGTTAATCCAATAACCAAATGTTCACGTCATGCCCACATTGAAAAAAATTGTTCAAAGAAGTGTGGCTATTGTTTAGGCAGAAAAAAATAAAGCATAATATAAAAGATGCATAGTACATGTAAGCCTAAGCAATGAATATTTTTTTATCTTTTAAACAAAAATTTTGTGTAAATAATAATGGCCCTTTTTAAATTTTGTAAGAAAAAGTTTTTTAATCCGGAATCAATCGGGATATCCAGATTTCAAGTGTTATAAATTTTACGTTACGTTATTTTTAAAAAATTCTGAAATCCGGATTTTCCAAAACCGATCCGGATTTTCCAAAACGAATCCGGATTTATAATCCCTAATACAGCTATCTTGCAAATATCCCATCACGCTGGACGTTCGAATGATTTATTAGAGGCACGTGACGAGATTCCGATCAGACAAACGCTCATTTTCAGGGAGAATATTCATATTTAGATTCTTCGCATTTGTTGATCGCGTTTTTGTGCACATAAAGGTTTATCGTATCGAGGGATAAAATAAATTCCGGCAAACACGTAAATCTCTGAGGCATTGACATACTTATATGTTTATAGGAAAATATCAAGTACATTCCAGGGGACTGTTCGCGAAGAAATATTACGAAGTATCAGATTAAAAATGTGTCACGGTAGATAACCCATTAAATATCTAAAATTTAAATGTAACTCACAATTCACAAAAATGGAAGGCGCTATGATCTTTGAAATGTTTTTAAAAGGTAACATCAATATGTCAAAGAAAAAATGTTTTACAATGAGTTGAAATTTAATTTTTAAACACTTTCCCAGGAAATTGGGTGGAAGTGTTTGAATTTAGCGGGGTCTCCTAGGACCGTTTCCACAAACAATACGTCAAAAATTACCTCAAATATTAGTGCAAACATTATTGTTTTTATCCATATTCCGTCTCCTCCCTGAGAGTCTCAAACAGCAGTTGTCCGGAGGTTTGTTGGGCTCTCTACAATAAACTTAAAATAATTTATTTAAAGGTAAGTTTATGAAAGAAACAATCATTCATTACGACATTAATAATTTACAATGTGTTAGCTCAACTTATAAGTATTAAGCTCATAACATTTTCCATCGGCCACAGAAAGCACAAACATTGCGTTTCCAAAAAAAAATGAGGGTGGGAACGCCCCCTTTTCGAATGTTATCGCCAATGTTTATTGAAACGGTCGCAGGAGACGCCGTTTAGTAATTTCGACATAATTTTTAAATCCACACATGACCTATATATTATACTTACATGTACCTCAAATTTGTGATATACTACTTAATATATTGGTGCATAACCGTTTTATGGAAATCATAAAGGAACAAATAATTTTGTACGGAATACAAAAGAAACTAAATATTGACGCGCACAATTGCGTTATGACATTTTTGTTGTCACTGTCAATATGTCAGATTCAACAGTCAAACATAACCTTAAATTCAAATCTACTGAATTTTGTTCAAAAATCGGTGTTGAAAGTCGGAACAAATTTCTGAATTTATTGACAGACAGTTCCGTTAGGTTTTCAACTTGCAACATCTTATTGCACAGCCTTTTAACAATTTTTCAAGGAGATCGACCTTACTTCAAGTGGAAGATGTTTTAATAATAATATTAAGAAAGTTAAGTAGTTACGTTTACGATGAATCTGCACCACGTAGTCTGCATCTGAGAGCGAATGGAGAATATTCTTACCTGAAACAATAAAATAACATTATTAGAGCTACTTACGCCATAGATAGATGATATAACTTAAGTCAAGTCGTGCTAGGAGCCAGAGTAACTGGACACACAGAGTACTGAACAGTACGCATGGATGTGTATGAAGCACGAAGCATGTGCCGAGACAGATATGCGTGGCGGTTTATAGCCTCTGCCTACCCCTCCGATAAAAAGTTGTGATGGTTATTTAGTTAGCTCTTGTATCTTTTGCAAGCCTCGGAAGGACATTACAACAAACACCATAAGGATGATTACAAATTGGCGTGGTTTTTTGATGATTGTTGAAAGTTAAAAAAATAAAAATAAAAAAAACGACGAAAAAGTAAAGTGAGGGTTTTTCACTAATTCCCCACTCAAAAAAATGTGAATATCAAATATTTTCAAAATTATGGACTTCTTGAATCAAAATGTTTCGAATAGTTTTTTATTAACATTTCATGTTTGATATTAAAAATGCATTATTTAGAAATATCAATGTTCATTTCAAATATAAACATCTCGTAGGTAATTATATCTAGTTTAAAAAATGGTTATTTTAAATGTAAGAAATATATAACACATTTTAAATACCTTGGAAGCATTCCAAAAGTCCATTAAATTTCTCCGTGTCGTTGGAACTTGTAGGTAAAACTATTTTAAAGCCTGAAGGGGTAGTACTCAATTTAGAAGGTATTGTCTTTCTCACAACATTGTAAAAATATAGATTTGTAAGATACTTCCATTTCACAGCCATTTAGAATCGAAGCATTGCTTAAAATGTCGTTATGTTTAGTTGATTAGTCAAGCCTGGGCCCTAGACTGTCTCAGATATCTGAAAAGTCATACAAAATAATTAAGTCATTACCAGATTTAATACAGGTGCTTCCAAAACATCATCATTCCACTGTATTCCCTCCCTTCCCTTCAGCCTCATACAGTTCATTAACTGGAACTAGCGTGCAAAATGACATTAAATTAATTAAAAAATTCTGCAAAATCAAAAAAAAGTATTTTACATACTATATTAAAAACAAATACTTTTTAAATACATCCGTTTTTATTTTACTTTTGTTTTCGGTAATGAATGAATGTTAATCTTCGAAGTGGCAATTATCCAACCTACTAACATCCGATTTAGCTGAACCACGGCAGATAAATTCATTGTCCATGACAATGCATTTTATGAACTTGGCAATCACATTGACATTTTTTTATTTAAAAATATATTTCTTTTGGTGACCGGATAAATCATCACAATGATAATTCATCACATCTTAAAAAGTTATATATAGTCATGGAAAGTGATGAAACAAATACTTTATTAACTGGGCCAAGTAGGTAAGGTAAGGTTAGGTTTAAACTATTTTTTTCATCGTTTCTAATGACTTTATATCACTTTTTAAAAGTGTGTTGAATTGTCACTGTGTTGAGTTATCATGGAACCAAAGATATTAGAAGAACGAGATATGCTATGTTGGCCGCCGGACCGTAGGCGGAGTACTACCTAATGAGGATACTTTGAACACTGTCGGGACGTGTACGCACAGAAATCTGTTCTATGTATTAGTGCGGATACCTTAGCGTAAGCGAAGGTGTGCAGTAGTATTGGTGAACAAAACCGGCGACACTCGGCAAAACAATTCCACACAGTATGAACTGCTCATAGCACATCTCGTTCTTCTAATATCTTCGCATGGAACCATACGCAAATCTCTGAAATCGGATGACATTTCATCAGTTAATTTACGAAATAAATGTCTCTCCTACCAGATTGGCAAAGCTGGTGGCAAGGAAGGTTCAATCCTAGGTCAAAACAATGTTTTAGAAGACATTTTATTATAAATGTAATACAGTAAAAAAAAACATTTTTTTAGGGGTTGATTTTAAATTGTGTTTTACTTTGAAAGGAAGGCGAATAACTACTCGCTTCATGTGTCGGTGTTATTAAACCAGAGGTTAACTATTTACATCACTTGTGATACATGGTTCATCCCTCAGTGCCGGAAATTTGGGAAAACTTCCAAGCTATTAATTATAATAATCAGTTTTGTTGAGTTACGAACTGAGTTAAGCCATACAGGTAAAAGGGTCGAGGGAACTATATTCTGTGCTTTACTCAGAGATATGAGACTCCAGTCGAACTTATTCCAGTACAATTTAACGTATTGAAACATGTGTTCTAGGTTGTTTCATTAGTTACACCACAACTAATGAAACAGGTGTTCTAGCTTGTTTCAATAGTTTCATCACAACTAATGATTGATGTTGTGCAACCAAAATGGGTTATTTTCACAAACTACAAATACCGTCAAAAATGTCTAAAATAATTATTATCTGGAGTCGGTGAATTATTTTCCTTTTTGATCTCTGGTGAGTCGACGTGTTGTTTTTGTATTGTTTTGTATTTATTATGCTTATTTAATGCACTTAAATAATGTGGATTGATTAGATGATCATTTGTGGAAAAGTGTGTGGAAGGGTTTAGTTTTTTCTATGGGGAAGACTTAAACCGGACACAAAGACAGAAAAATAAAAAATTAAATAAATTGTATTATCATTTTTCTGATTATGAATATACTAAAAATATGTAATGTTAATATTTTCAAGCACAAATATTAATTTCAAAAACAATCATAACCGCACATTTCGAAACGGTTCCAACTGGCTACAACGTTTATTATAAGCAATAATTAATCGCCTGAAATATCAATACAAATTGAAAATAAATGCTGCAGACGGGAATTGAACCCGCACCTTCTGATGTCCGGTCAGATGCTCTGGACAACTGAGCCACGTCGGCTTATTTCCAACCCGCTAAATAATTCAAAATGTACTAGTACTTCAATCAACGATTACAGCTTATTATATTTTTTCCACCTGTAAACAATCAACTTCAATTCCCGTCGGCAGCATTTATTTTTACTCGGGAGCAATTTTTAATTTGTGTTGATATTTTAGGCGACTAACTATTGCTTATGATATTTTTTTATCCTTTGTGCTATGCATAAAAAATTGTTTTATAAACATTAGTTTATTATTAAGAAAATAATGGACAGTAAGACGGCTGTAACCAACTTCAGCTGGCGTGACGTCATCGCCGCCGAATCTCTAAATAAATAGTCTATTTGTGCGCTTAGTTCTTATAAACTACGCAACATATTTTGATAGAATTTTCATTATCACTTAGAGAATCTTTTTAGAAAGGTTTATATATATATTACATGCATACTATTTTTATAGAAAGAAGAGAAAAGTCGATGTTTATCCTAGAATTCACAACTTCTAAATTTTACTCAAAATCATTCGTAACCAAGACCAACGCCGGGTAAATGTCAGCTAGTTCAAGAATTAAAACGAACATGTCGCTTTGACGGTTAATCAAATATTGATCACTTTAAATGGTTTTAGGAAATTTATTCATCGATATAAATAAAAATTAATAAAACTACGTTCATCGTCGTTATTTTTAATTAATTTTTTTTCGAGAATAAAAAAAAATTGAAAATACCATATTAATAATTTTAATTTAAACAAAATACATATTTTTTATATATCATTTTATACGCCCTGATGGACTTTTACATCAATCATATTTTACATGATTTACTGCATAATACAGTGACGACAGAAGGTTTTTATTTTTAAAACAACAACAAAATAAATAACAAACAATTAAAAAAAATAACATAATGCACGATACATGTAATTTTGCATTTAAATTTGCATTATATATGAAAATATTGAAAAAATTAATAAAACCGTTTTAAAAGTGCAGATGGCGTAAGAATAATATAAATTAATATAAGAAGTTTATAATACGTAATTTATTTTTGTGGTAATTACGTGTGTTACGTCATTTATAAACTACGTACACCGCTTTTCCCCTGGTTTATTTTTGATCGTACTAGTTCCAGCCTTATACATTTCAGTTTTCATCGCTAACCAACGTGGATTTTCAAACATGTAATTGTTTAATTACCGGAAACAAATGCGACAGTGCACATAGCGATTAAGGCCGATATTCTAAAAAACGCAAAATATATATTAACTATTTTGAAAACCGTGTCTGAAAGTAAAATATTGTACCTTAAGGTTATATTTCAAATCTGCCATCGAAAGATTACTTAACAAATCTTTTAGTAGGGATATTAATACACAATACATAAGAAATTAATTTGTTAAAAATATTATCGATTAATTAAATTTTAATTTAAAATTAAACAATAACTTTGTAAACATCACTTATAGGTAAATACTTAATGCCGACCGGGTTTCGCTACAACACGTAGCCTCATCAGGGCAGTATAATACTAAAAATCTAAAAATTAAATTAACATGTGTGGATTTCACAGTAGGTGGACAGTCTGAGCTACAGTGGAAGAGGTAGGGATAGGTGGAAGATTGAGAGGCGAGTGTTCTTTGTCAATAGGGAACAATCTGAGTATAGGACTTTTATTTAGGTTTATTTGGTTGTTGATGACTTTGCTATTGACGTTTTTGGCTTTCCTTAACTCTAGCGCTTCTAAGTTATCCAACCTAAGACCTATTCCGTTTTTATGTAATAGACTGACGCCAGTATTTTTGTCGAACGTATGGTTGGTTGCTATGAGGTGATTTGCAAATTCGGAGAACCAAATTTGGTTCTAAAAGTATTTACCTATAAGTGAGGTTTACAAAGTTATTGTTTAATTTTAAATTATAATGTCACATCACAAAGTAACCGCTTCATATGATGAAAAAATTAAATTTTAATTGAGATAAATGTACACAACGAAAAAAATTATAAAATTGATTTTATAAAGAAACATACACAATTAATTCGGTTTAATAAAAATATTGTCAACCGAACAAATACATAAATAATATATTTAAATTATACGTTTTCTCTTATATATTTAGTTATGTGATTATTCAATTTAGAGAAAACAGCTGATTTGTAAACAAATTTTGTTGCGTAAAATTGTTTCGCCTTCTGAAGGCTATTGTATTAATTTAATCAAAAAACTATACAGATTCTATATAAAAAAATCATCTGTCAGTGGCTTTACAGTTTGATAATGCCTTCATAAGGCGAAACATCTAATAATAATTAAGCAGCATGTTTGTAAATAAATAAATAAAAATATTATAAATTTGAGAATTTTTGTGATATCATTGATTAAATTGGAAAAAGATTAAGAAAATCATACATGACAATACCAATTTGTGTTTATGATCCTATTTATCCAATTATTCTGTTTTTAAACAACAAATATTTTCCGATACGATTATGAAAATGGCATCATCAAAGAGACCTCTTTTACAGATAATGATTGCTGTATTTAATCATTTACCAATACGTTTAGGATCACAATAAAATCACTTATTTTTTGTATTATATATAAATTGTCTTCTTAATCCCGGTCGGCTTTTCTTCGGTCTGACTTTGTAAAATAAGAAAGTAAGTAATAGGAAAGGATAAAGTGGCGATGGAGGGCCAGATTAAGTACGATAAAATCCAAATGCTTTATTGCCATGAACTTAGAAAACTATTTCTTTGAAATCCATTTGTAACGTCGGAAGTGATCATCAGGATTAATGGTTAGACTTACGCTAGGATATTTCACCTCAACGGAATAACGAAATAACAGAGCAGATGTATTTAACACGTATTTTTGTAGTTATCGCGTAGATATATTTTTATATGGATTATTACACACTTCGACGAAACGCATCGCATATCAAGAACGGAGAAATTTTAAGATATAAGTTAATAGATTTGATAAGGTATGACAAAGATGCATGAATAAGAAAGCATGAATAAGAAAGCATGAATAAGAAAGCATGATTATGCATAAATATGTTTTATTTATTTACTAACGGACCATGTCCAATTAAAACATTTTACACGAAACGAGAAAATGTTACAACATAGGGTAATATAAATAAAATTACAGCTATGACAAAAATAGGTTACAAAAACAATAAAGATAATGTCAAGTTAAGACAGGAATAAGGTTTTGATGGAGTTCACGACTCCTGCCACATCAATACAAAATATCACTTTTGTAATGACTGATAAAAATCATTAGACTTACACCAAAAAATGTAAGGCCCTGACTGGAGTTAGCAAGTCTTGCCATTAAGGACATTGGTGAATGATATACAAAATTTAAAGAGTGTTGATTGAGGAAATGCAAAACCATTTTTTTCGGTCTACGGGAAGGGATAATTTGCAACAAAGTAGGTGAGACTAAATCAAACTGTTAATAATTTTGAAAATGCTGATGAGATGTGTAAAGAAGATTGTTGTATTGTTACTTAAAGATAATCGTATCAGAAATCTTCTCTTTCTAGCCTAAACCTCCAAGCAATTCTTTCTAAGAAGCGACGCTTGTATGGATTCGATATGATCAATCTGACCATCTTATAATGGAGAGCAAATAACGTAGGCGTACTCTAGATGAGGGTGAACCAACAAACATTAAAAAGTTTTTAGGGTAATTATATTATTTAAGTCACGGGTAATTTTGTTAATGAAGACAACTAGTTTAAAAGATTTATTAACGATGTTATTAATGTAAAGACAGATTGCAAACTAAAGCGATATCAAGGCCCTTAATAGACTACACAGTAATTAAGCAAAGATCATTTGGTTTATATTCAAACATAATTGGTTGGTGGGAAAATAGAAGATGGCATTTGAGCTTAAATATAATGATTTGGAATTATGACTGCCACAGTAACGTAACTGAAACAAAATACTTATGCCAAACAACATCATTATCAATGAGTAGTATGCCATAGAAACATAACCGCCACAAATAATTTTTTCCAAACAGACCCAATCACCACATTATTGAAATCATAATTACCACAGAGGCTTAACCGTCAGAAAATACTTATGCCAAACGAATCTAACAACATGATTATCAATAAGTAGTATGCCATAGAAACATAACCGCCACAAATCATTTTTTCCAAACAGACTCAACCACCACATTATTGAAATCATAATTACCACAGAGGCTTAACCGTCACAAAATACTTATGCCAAACGAATCTAACAACATGATTATCAATAAGTAGTATGCCATAGAAACATAACCGCCACAAATCATTTTTTCCAAACAGACCCAATCACCACATTATTGAAATCATAATTACCACAGAGGCTTAAACGTCAGAAAATACTTATGCCAAACGAATCTAACAACATGATTATCAATAAGTAGTATGCCATAGAAACATAACCGCCACAAATCATTTTTTCCAAACAGACTCAACCACCACATTATTGAAATCATAATTACCACAGAGGCTTAACCGTCACAAAATACTTATGCCAAACGAATCTAACAACATGATTATCAAAAATTAGTATGCCATAGAAACATAACTGCCACAAATCATTTATGCCAAACAGACTCAAACACTATATTATTGATATAATTACCACAGAGGCTTAACCGTCACGAAATATTTATTCCAAACAAACCTAACAACATCATTTTCAAAAAACGTCACAAAACACCTTTTTGAAACTACCACAATGATTTCAAAGCTTTTGGTTGTTTTTGTTGTAATATGTATATATGCACCTAATATTATTAATAAATAAATTATTAATAGCTTAATCAAATCCTTACCTGAAGCATTATTTAAATTCAACACAAACATTTTTTTCAAGTATTCGGGTAATTATTTTAACACTTTTTTTAGTATATTAATTAGGTATAAAACCAGATGAATTTACATATTCATGAAGAGTTATGGAAGTTAAGGAAGTAAAAGTTTGGTGGAAATATTTTCAAAAAGTAACCTAAAATATGTTAAACAACAGCGTATGTGAAAGAAAAATGTTAAGTTTTTCCATGTTTGCAGACATCTAAATTATTCTTTTAACCCTTCTTGAACTTGTTTTTAGTTTATTTCAATTTTGAGAACGTATATTCAATTATAGAAATCTGACAGCTGTTTTGGTGTCGCACTCTCCATAGTGGATGAGCTTCTGTGGCGTGCCGACATAACGGAAACAATGATGGCGCAGGAATTAAATGTCAATTGTAAAATGTCGATAAATATTTGAGTTATTTATTGGCATGATACATTTTGATTTATAAAAAAAAAATCTGCATTATCAAGTTGGCGCTTGAGCTCCTCTTGCGCTCGGCGTCGCATATCGATTATGAAGAGCAAAATTACGATAGTATGTATTTAAATCAAAGTGCAAAAAATCGGCTAATGTTTGTACGGAATAAAAATCTCTGAATCGCAAATGCAAAAAAATATTTACGTTTTTTAAAAGCATTTTTAACACAAATTTCAAACACGATTCTCTCCATACAACGCTTAATGCAGTTATAGTTCATTACACTGCCATTTACACATAAAAGTGATTACATCTCCTTTTCTTTACAATACTCGCTCTCCCATAAACTATAAGAATAACCCTCTATCACAAAACATTTCACTTTAAAGAAGTGCTTTAGGTAAGGGGAAACGAAAAAGTTTTGAAAGAAAGTCATGAACGATTGCCCTGGAGATCAATTCCATCATTCCCGGATTCATAACATTTATTTCACAAGTATTCTTTGATAAGAGCCTCGTGTCTTTTGAGAAAGCCATCAACAAAACAGAACTGAGGCAACAAAGGGGAAGAAAAATTGGGGTTCAGTAAATCTTTGTTTTCATGACATGATAACCCACTGTAAAGGGCTTGAACTGCCGTACATTTCCCGGCTGACCAACAACACGAGGAAAGAAATATCGTTTCAGAAAATATCTCTTTCTCTCGCTCAACTTCTTCCATTCTTCCCAAAGAAAGTACAAAGGTTGCGTAGTTTCATTATTTTAATAAAATCGGAAACTGTGTGCAAATGTCCATGGCGGCAAAATTCGTACGTTGGCGGGCGATCCCTTTTTATACGCTTTTAAATTTCATGAACCAAGTGATCGAGATGATTTGGCGTTTTTAAAAGATTTGACTTTATCACTCGAGTTTCAAAAACCTCGCTAAACGTTTCATTATTAAAAATTATATTTCATACCATATATTATTTGAGTTACTTAAAAGCGAAATATTAAATTCTCAGAATATATTCAATTATACATGTTACAGCAAAGTATTTGTTTCCTTAGAAATTGGAAGTTTCTTGTGATAATTATTTTACTTTCCTTTGATGATATTTTAGCAAAACGGAGCTTGCCAAAAGATTCAACTATTATTAATCAGAAACGATTATTTTTTTTTCATTTTAAAAATACAACAAGTGATTGAAGAATTAATTCATCTCTGGTTGAGTAAAAAAAATGTTCTTTTTTTGTTCTCTCAATATATATTTTTTTATTTTAACGCAATTTTGTAAGAAAATTATAAGCGTCGGCCACATCACGTCAAGGGTAGAATAGGAGGTGGGCCAGGTAAGGCTATATATTTTAGCAGGGTGTAATAATTCATTCAGCGTGCATCTACAACCTGCCTAAAAGGTGTGGGTAGGTCACAGGGTGGTTAAAGAGAAAGGGCGACCACCAGCCACGGGAGGTGGTAGTACCGACGACACTCGTAATTGGCAATCAATATTGCTGTTTGCCTGGGAGACAACCACCTCAAAGATATCTCCATTATCATCTGTATTCATTTAGTGCCGTGTTCGGGTCCACAATCATTTTAAGTGAACACAAATGGGGCATAGACTTTTAAGCTGTTATTATAAATTAAAGTGATTTATTATTGGAAATTCTCAAAAAAAATGATGGAACGATTTTCAATGATCGCGTTTAAGTGTCAGATCAAAATATAAAAAATAATATATTTTTAATTTATTTATGTGAGCACTGCACTAGCGTCCCAAGTGCCCTAAACCAGTATTTACGATGTATGAACTCCCCAATAATTGGCGTCTGTTTTGAGGCAAAGAAGAGTTGCAGGGGAAAGAGGAATATATTGGGAAAAATCTGGCCATTCAGATCTGCTCATTAAACACGGATATTGCCATTGCTAGCATTTTGATTTCGATTCTAAATGGTGGTCATTTCTTAAGGGGATACTGAAAGTGTTACCACTTTAATGGTTTTTTTGTTGTTGTAGGAATTGAGCATAAACTTCCTTCTTTCTCTCTTATTGTGAAAACACTGGGTGACAAATTCTGTATAGATAGTAATTTATAGGAGTTACAAAATGAAAACAAACACTTAGTTTTAAACCACTTTATTTTGATTTATATTCGTCGACCGGTTTCGATTGGACTCAATCTTCATCAGGACAATAAAATATAATAATTTAGTATTATATTTTATTGTCCTGATGAAGATTGAGTCCAATCGAAACCGGTCGACGAATATACATACATCAAAATAAAGTGGTTTAAAACTAAGTGTTTGTTTTCATTTTGTATAATGTCAAGCCACAAAGTGTTTGCTTTCTTCGATAATTTTATTTAGTTAGTTGCATTTTTGCAATTTTGTTTAGTTAGCTGCAGTGCCAAGAATTCAGCAGTAGCCAAAAGATCTCTTTATTATAGCTAGAGGTTTCTCGAATTATAATCCTTATAAAGTAACTTTCAGATTTAAATTGTTTTTAAATTGACCTTAATTGAAAGTAACTTATGCTAATCATAATAGTCATTTGTACAAATTTTCGATCTCAGAAAGAGCCTTTCCTGCAGCGTGACACAGGTAACAAAACTCAACCAAACACAACAAAACTCAACAAACACGTAAACTCATGATCACTGCTACAAAGGCGTGCACTGTGAACTAACTTCAGCGGGTCGCACGAGACTTATAATTAGCATTTGCTTTGCTAAAAACATTTTCTCATTACACTACTTTGATTATTCTGGTTTCCACGCTTGCTACAAAGAGGAATAGTAATAATAGTCTCGAATATGATATTTTCCATGACGTCCATTCTGCCTTTGTTGTGGTGCAATATTAAGTCTGCGTAACATGTTGATCTGTATAACCATTTGGACAATCCCGAGTGACATATTTGGCCGATTACGTCAATATTTGGTGGTATTTGTCAAAGCGCAAACACGCATTATTTTTATGACGGAATTTTGCATTATTTTGCGAACCACCGCGTAGGTGGTTCGCAAGATAATGCAAAATTCCGATTTACTTCGTAACATAACCTAACTTTAAATGAATTAATACCGTTTATTACTTTCAATGATTTTAAGCTTTTTGATTAGGATTTGACAAACGTTACATTTTTTATATGAAGTTATTTTGTGCTATTATTGTCTATTTACCATCATAGATATCAATAAAGAAAGTAGAATGCAACAACATTTTTAAAAGTGTTTTGTAAAGGATTTTCATAAAGATTCCCTTATTTATGTATTTGTTTAGAATTAACTGCACAAGTGCCATTTACGCACATGAAAGTAATTGACCGTTATAGTATAATACAGAAAGAAAAGAAAATTTATAAGAACACTAAGTTAACAAGAAAAAAGAATACTCGCTAGTACAAAGTTATTATAAGAATTAAAAAAATAAACAAAAACAAAAAAATTGTTACGCAGTGATTTCGTTAAAAAAATCCACCGCTTAAATTTTATATTAGTAAAAATTTGTATTTCGATAGAGGCATAATAAAAACATCCGCTAACATAGCATACGAGTTACCAGTGGCGTGTAATCTATTTATAACATAATTGTAGCCTGAAACCGTAGTAAAATTATTACAATAACACATACACCTTGACCAAATGGTAGGAACGTGAAATTATTAACTATTGTTCAAGGGAGAAAAAAGCCGGCAAATCATTTCAGCAACACTATTTATGGTAATGAACAACATATCCATTAAAATTATTGTCGAGAACGTTCCATTGAAATACTAGTGAAACAAGCACACAAATCCATATGATGTTCTTAATGTGTTGTTGCATATTTTGAATTTTTTTAAAGACATCTACCGAAGGTATGCCTAACTCAGTAGTAAGAAGTGGGCCCCATTTGGTCATGGAATGAAGAAAAAACTAAATGAAATACTCCTAAATATTGGAGGACTTCTACCTGTAGGAACTTACACGTAAATAGGAATCACCTTCAAAATATGGGTAAACTGGCAAAATACGAAAACACACATATTTTATTTGACACAATTCTGAATGTTTTCGATTCGACAAAAAAATAAAGTGCATATTCGCCGTGGAATATGAAAGGGAGTTTTCGCGTTTCTTACCTTCCCGGTGCTGCGCGGCGCGGGCGCCCCGCCGTCTGGCGTTACACTCGGGTAGACATCAATTTTACGATGTTTTCTATCCAATTTCATCTCTCGCCTTATCTCCATGAAATCGAATTCATTTCAAGGTTTGCGATCATTTTGAGAAGCAGGTCGGACATGACTTTTGGACCTTGTTATAAGCAATAGATATGGCTCAGTTATACTTTATTCTAATAGAGCAATAACGCACCCTTTGTTCTCTGAAACGCGTGCGGCAATTTGATAACAGCCCTCAATCACAAAGGTTTTTTGCGTTAATTTGCTCACGCATGTTTTATGGAAGAGATTTTGTTAAATTTCGAGATATTTGACTCATTGTATTGTCACCTTTCATATTCAATATCTTAAAACAAACGGCTGCGCGGCCTTTTACTTTCAAAACTTAATTTTGGATTCGAGGTTAAAATAACCAAACAAACTGAATATATTTTTTGAATCACATTTACATGAAGTATCTATTACTGTTGTGAATAATTTTCATCATAAATTTTTTAAATTATAAATTATTCTCAGCCGTAAGAATTTAATTTTTCTTGATTTTAGAAAAAACTTTCACAATTTTTTTTGAAGTACTGAAAATTATTTTTTTAAATAATGTTGCCGTACCTACTATGTAAATTTATGTTTGACAGAGGCGAGGCTGGTATTTTTGTGTAATTATATATTAAGTAGAGTTTTTTATTTTAACAAATAAAATTATAAATACCCTAAAATAAAGTGGGAATCTTATGAAGATAAGTGAAGGAGGCGTGAACAAAAGTATTTGGCGCGCGGCCCGGTGCATTGTCCAATGGTAGAATTTGAAGAAGGCCTAGAAAATTGATCTTTCCGCGGGGTTTATTTTAATTAATTTTGATTAACGTATTAATAAAATCTCAGATGTTTCAGACTAAATATCTTAGGAAATTACTAATTTATCTCTTAGAAAAAAAATCGGCTAATTTCATGTTTAAAAACGTTTTATTAATTTTTTAAACCGTTTTACGTAATTTTTTTAGTGGTAAGATACTGTTTTTATCAATCTTAAACATAAAAAATTACATCTATTGGTTTCGGTCTGAAAAAAAAATATTATGATCACAAATTCTCCAGAATTAATGAAATTCGCCATTTATTCGTCTTGTGTCGCCTAATGAAGTTTTAGTAAATAAGTAGTAGTATTTGTGGAGTAAATGGATTTTGTCAGTTTTATTGTACAAATAATACATTTCTTTTCTGCACCATTCTACGAGTAGTAAGCAATTGCTCTAAAGGCATAATATTTAAACGGAAAAAGAAACTTTAAAGCCCAAAGATCCTTTTCTTTCCACTGCGGTTCCCAAATCATTTGTTTTATTTACCTCAAATCCTGGTTCTCGAAGGGATAAAGTAGCCTTCACGCATTCATTTACCTTTTCAACGAGTCCAAAGGAACAAAACACCCCAAGCCATCAAATATATCTTAAATCCGTTTTGGAAATATACCTCGCGAGACTTCCCAGAGGGATTTTTCCACTTGTAAATAAGTAGGTATATGTTTGGAGGGCGATTAATTCTTTCCTGGCGACCTTGGCAGGCCATAGGGACTCTTTCTACCTCAGTGGCTGGGAGGAAAGGACTTTGAGAGAAGGGAGGCTGTTTGATTTTTACTTCAGAATTGGAAATACATTGAAATTTGCTTCAGAAATTTTATTCCTGATTTGAATAAATAAACACTTCATTTGTGTAAAATGAATTAATTATTTTGTTAATAAAATTTATCGACTGATTCGATTTACTTAAATTGTGATGCCTTAATTAAATTACCAATTTTCATTTGTGTAAAATGAATTTAGATATTTACCTACTTAACCTTTTCAAAAATGTAAATGAAATTTTGGTATCTTGTGACTTTTTGATGTTTTTTTTATTCCAAAATACTTTTTCAATTCTTCCACATGTTGACACCGGTCACTCAGCCGAGTAACCACCCAACCCCTCAGATCTACCCTAGCTCTCTAATTCTTTTTGATTTTATTTAAAGGAAGCATCAAAAAAGTCACCGGAAGCCAACTTTTTTTTTTCAATTATAAACATTATATATTTGCAATGTTTCATATTACTTGGTAACATTTTGGCATGTTATTTTCTAGGGTATATTAATTATGCATTCATTAATTATTTTAGTTTGATGAATCAATTGCATCCAATAACGCTGTCTGACAAGAGAATTATGTCAGACCTGGTTGTGTTACACAGAGTCATTAACAACTTAATTGACAGCCCTGCCATCATTGCCACTATCAAAGTCCTTGTTTCAATTAGAAACACAAGACAAAATGTAACATTTTTCTGCAATACATACACAACCAACTATCAGACACATTCACTAACCAATAGGATGCGTGATTTGTGAAACAATTGTTGGTTCAATATTGATATTGATAATAAAGTGCTGATATTTAGTATTGTTCTAATTTCTATATTATTACATATTTTACTAATATTGTTTCATGTTCATTTGATCAGTTTACTGTTATGACTAGGTAATTTCTGTTCTTAAAATCCATGTAAAAGCTCGACTGGGCGAAAAACCAAATAAAAAAAATACTAGTCATCACTATCAATCAATATTTATTATTGATTAGAATTTAGCTTTATTGTTATTTTAGATTATTGTGTGCCAATAGTAATAATCTTAATATTTTACTATTAGAAATAATATTATGTTAACACATTTACATTGTAACTGAACATATATATCCTATTGAAAAACTGTCTATTTCTAGTTAACACTTTAAAAACCAATAAAATTATTCAAAAATATTTGTTTTTTAAATTACAAACAGTCAACAAATTAAAGAGGTCGCTAGTGCCTAACTTTAACCGACATTGAAACTTTGTGGATTGCATTTGTGACCGCCGCGTGTGGGTTATGCTGTCTCACAAATGATCTACAGTCGCGTCTATCAGGTTAAATGTCTTTATGAAAAATGATTATGTCGAAAGGATAAATCTCCAATTATGTAGAATGCCCCCGAGCTCCATTACTTTATTTAAATTCATAGCCCGTACACTACAGGTCCTTAATAACCTTATGCAAATTAAAAAGGTAAGTCGAGGAAAAGGGTCTGCTACAAAATGGTAATTTTTTTGACAAAGGGCAATAGAAAAGCTCGTCACGGATACAACATTTGAGTGCGCTTTTCTCGTCCATTGGGTGCTCGACACGAGTGAGTCGGACCCTCCCTCTATTGGGGCACGGGCGGGTCCAGCTTTATACGTCAATGGTCCTAAACAACATGCACGCACCCAAAATATGTTAGCTACTAGGTACCAGAGGAGCATAAAAACACGAGTAACCGAGAGGTATAAAAATTAGCCAGTTGAACGCGAGTGGCGTTACTCATTACTCGCTAGGCGCGCGGCGGCCCGGACCCGTTGCCATAGCTACGAGCTCCGTCTGGGTGACAGAAGCCCGCACCCACCCCACCCAGCACCACCCACCATCCACTACCCACCCACAGCCCCGTGCGAGAGGGACGGAAGCACATGGAAGGAGGAGAGGGGCCGAGGTATACAACACGTTTCATGCGATTTTCCGGACGCCGATTGTGCTTTGGATGGATTTTCCGTGTCAAATTAGCTACCAAAACGGTTGTGATGAAAATAATGATAAAGCTTCAATTATTATAAATAGTGGCCTCTCCGTGTTATATATCGTGATATTGGAAAAGTTCTTAAATGAGATTTTTTGATCTTTATCATAATTGTCTTGTCTCTAATGTTTGTACGATCAATTATATCATGAAATATATTATATCACCCTCACAAGGAACTTGAAATATTAAGTAACTAACGACACACAAGATTTTGTTTTTACATTTGTTGCCAAGTATATTTTAATAAAAATATTCTTACTTTTATGTGAATTTTTAGAATTCAAATTTATTATTTCCGTACGAGTGAAATTTGTAGCGAATCCTCCGATTTTATTTCGGCGCAATAAATTCCTTTAATTCGGTTTACATACGACTGTTCGCGGAACAACTGTCATCTTTGCTTAAATTTGTCATTTTTCACCCATATTATTTGTTGCAGCTGGAAAATCGGGTTCCCCCGAGCCCGGCTTTGCCTCGACCTCCTCCTCCTTCCACTGCTGTCCCCCGGTAGGAATTTGGGGTAAGGGGGCGCCACATGGCCGGGATCACATTGTTCCTAGGGACGTGTTCATCAATGCTCCAGTCGGTAAGGAAGGGATTAGGGGGGACTTGGGGAGATCTTCCATCGGCGGGAAATTCTCCCGCGCTCCCTAACAGCCGTTTCAAATTTTACATTTGGAACGCAAAGATATGTTCCATAATCAAGCCATACCTAAATATACATGAGTGATACCTACACCAAAAAATTACCACCAAATTCAAGATTAAAAAAATCCTTAACAGTTGTAGATGTATCAGTAATATCCTACACAAGGTCTTACAAAATAAATGGATTTATGAGTGCGTAGCTTCAACGAGAATTGATCAAATTAATAAGAAAGTTTCCGAGATTTTCCGATAAGCACTGACTTATCAAACGAACCGACTGCCCCCTATCGCCTCATTCTTAGCCGAAGAATGTTAAGGGTTATGTGTGGAATTTATTTATTGCGATCGCGTTACCAAAAAATTGGCGTATAAAACCTAACAACTGGCTATTAACATTATGAAAAACTACTCCCAAGGGGTGGGGGGTAGGTTTATCCTTAAAAAACACAATTTATTTCTTCGTGTATCAAATATCTTATCGCGGACTCTTGCCTCAGAGAATGAGTCAATAAAGAGGATGTACGGGCGAGACAACGCAGGGTTATGTAGTATTGTGTTGGTAGGGTAGGCACCGGCTTCCTAGTAAGGTAGATACCGTCGCTTTCTCCGGAATTTCCCGCGCTTAAAAGCTTTCACCCTTCCGCACATCCCCTCCTTTGTTGACCCGAACTTTGATAGTTAATAAGAACATAGGACATTATGTACGATTTTACATCTTGGATACTTTTAATAATGGCTATAGCCAGCTCTTTCGACTTCCGAGGTACTGCAGCGATACGTAAATTTTAATGGAAGAACGAGTGCACCCTTTCAGAGCACTTCCTCATCGGAAGCTTATGGTACAAAATGCATCAATCCATCAACATGACTGCTTGAACGTTAAACATTTATCTGTTTTTCTTTAAAGTATCCTATTTTTCTATTATTATTTTTTTTAAATTGCTCCAGTCTGCAGCCTGCAGAGTGGAGATTATTGATCAGAACTGCTTTTAATTCTCTCTTAAAACACAACTTTTAGATAATATTTTCAGCTCACAACACCTTTGATACAAAAAGCTATGCATCTTTAGAATATCTATTTAACCGTTAATAAAATAAAACAATACTACATATTTTTATCATTTCGATTGAGCGTTAAGTAAAAAGGTTTCGGTAAAAAGTGTTGAATTCCGGGTTTCTCTAATTCTCTGTATAGTTATTATGTCGCTATTCCTTTTAAAGGAATACTCTAGCTCCACACAGGAGACCCTGAGGAAAATAACTACCCATGTCATCTTTGGGTATGCTGTGAGGAGGGTATTTTTAGGAAAGGAAAGGAAAAAAGTAAGTGGGGTGGGTAGGAATCTGGGGATCAGTATGTACAAGAGTGACGAAATCCATCATCTCCCACTGCGGTGCAAGCGATGTTCTGAAATAACCCTGTTGTATAGGATAAAGGGTTCCCCTCAACCAGTCTCTCCTGATCCGGCCTGCCGCGCAGTTGGTGAGCAGACGCATATGTCTTCAAGACCTGGACAAACTTCTCCCCATGAAACCGGGTCAAAGTCAACAAACGAACTTGGGGTGACATATGACAGAAATATTGGTTATCAAATAAATGGTTCCTGGGGTGGCGGTACTCAATCCCGCCTCCCGATTTGCAAATACTTAATACGAAATACTACGTAATTCGATAAATTGTTCAAATTCTGTGAAAATTGTTCAAATTTACGTAAAAATCAATAATTCCTTTAATTTATGATCAGAAATAAATCAGGTTCGTTGGCTTATGTTTAGCCGCAAAAAATAAAAGAGACTTTTTATTTAAATCATTTTCGTGAATTTCCGATGCTTAATCTATTTAAATTTTTGTTTCTGTGCATTACAAAATTTAGAAGTGACTCAATCAAGCTTTTATTTCTAAATAAATCACTCTGCAAACGCTCATTTTGGTACTGTGAATTTATGAATTATTTCAAAAACGTTTCTCAAATACCAAAACATTGAAGAGACAGTATAATAATTGAATTATTTTTTCCGAGCGTTTTATCAATTCTCAGCTTCATTCTTCAAATGATAATTAACACATTTTATAATATTGTTGTGAAATAAAATTTAATGGAAAAGCAGTGCAACCTTAAGGTTTTATTATTCATTTGTTAAAAAAAATATTTGATACATATTTGTCCAATAATGAATAATAGGTCCCAATGACCAATTTGGTTAAGGACGCCTGTCCAAGTAAGACGAGATCCTGGGTTTGATTCCTTATTGTGCCCGTTATCTTTATATTTTTATTTTCTGGCACTTGGTTCATATTTCGTATGAATTTTTGAGTATTATCTTCTTTTTCAATAATAATTTTTTTTTCGATAACCTCTATTCATTACTAAAAAAAATGTATTCAATGTCATCTATCGATTAGCGTATAGTAAAAAGGGATAAGAAAATACTCAATGAAAGTAAATTTCACTCTTAACGATTTAGAAGTGGTTTCACTCTTTGACAAAAACTTGAACTGCTCATTTTTTTCCTTCAAATTTCTCAAAATTGATTTTTTTCAGGAAATTATCTAGCCAACCCGCGTATTTTTGCAACCTTGTTCTATAATTAATAAATAATAAATAGAACTTCATTATTCTTCTGGCGCTAGTAAATATATATAATATGATATTAACGTATGAAATTCTCAAATTGATTCGACTGACAGCAATACCTTACTTTTATGTTACCTGTTTGTAACTATTCCTACAGAGTGTTGTTTTTTATTATTATTTCCTTTTTTATTATTACTGTCTTATCACTAAAAATACAGGCAAAACTATAAAGATATATTTTAAAATGTTAGTTGTATGTATGTAACTTTAAGCCACAGCTGTAAATATATGTGGCATTAAGTCAGCAGTTATACGGCTTAGTCGTAAGTCACTATATAATTCTTATATGTAAGTCATAGTTTTAAGGCACTTGATATGAGTCTAAGATGTAAGTCACTAGTTTTAAGACAGAAGTTATAAGCCTCAATCTTAAGTCACTAAATTAAGTCTTAGATGTACTTATTATGAATTCTTGTTGTAAGCCAGTTATATTTATTATTCAATACATATATTTGTATAGTGCCTTTGAGGTGATTTTTCACGAAAATGGCGCTATATAAATCAGTTTAATATTATTTATTTTGATTAAAGTAGTAATTTACGGAGACGCCCGAGGAAGACATGGCGCGACCAAGTGAATCAGTTACTTGAGTCGGGCCACGTCAAGAGTCAGAATAATAGAATAGTATGTATGAGACGATGAATAATTGTGAATGAGGCAAGGAGTGTATGCCAAGATCGAGTTGTTTGGCGGTCCGTCCTCTCTGCCTACCCCTGCGGGGAAACGGCGTGATGGTTAGTTAGTTTAGTAAGTTGACACGCTCGTTGTTACGTTTGTTTGAAAATATTTAAACAAAATAACCACGTTAATCTTTTCTCTCCGATAAAATTTACGGACACAAACATTACAAAGAATTTAAATAGAGCCAACATCCAATGATTTTCTTATCATAATTTAACATAGACAAATAAAAGATTCAGAGCATGAAGATCCTTTGATAGAAACCAAAGGCGAATTAACAGTCGAAAGTAGGGTATAAAATTTATTTTCACTTTAAAATATCGTCATCGATATATCCCCAGTGGAGTTTAAAAAGTACATCCATTAAAGGAGATTTTATCTTTGGGTTAACTAATTTAGTTTTTTACTCCTACAGATTTTATGGGGACAAGTCCTCCCCGTGACGGAGACATACCCAAAATTTAAAGGAGGCTTTTTCACGACGATACCTTTTTTAATTCAAAGAATTTATTTTTCTCGGTCTAGGGTAAGGGCCCCCAGCAGGCCAGCAGAAATTTTGACTTTCTGCGAGACATTATTCAAGTAACAGCATTTACAAATTGAGGTTAAGCGAAAGAAAAAGTTTTACCTTTCTGAGAAATATTTTGAATGTATATTTTTTTAATGGGAGCAGAACAAAAGAAACAAAGTTGTTATAAGAAAAAGAAAAATAAATTTATTCAAACCCGTTCTTGGAAATAATAATTTGAAAAGTTGTTTTTTTTATCATTTAAACATGTCTGGTGGAAAATCTCTGGACTTGTTAGCCTTTAGAGTTGCATAAAGATAAAACATGTTTACTACATAATGCTTGTTTAAAAAATATATTCCCATGAAATTCATACCTAATTTGACATTTATTTTAATTAAGACATGTCACTGGTTGTCAAAGAAACTTCTCTTTAATTAACCTATTAGGTGAAAGTTTGCTGGGCGGCCTAAAATCAGGTGAATGAATTGTGCAGAGACGAACAACGAATCGTTGATATATGAGGATGGCAGGGTATCAGCAGGAGTATGCCCCATTCAAAGGGTCGTAACGCCGATGACGACTATGATCTATTCGCTATACACATTCAATTAAACAAAAGTATCTCTTTAGTATCATATTATATTGTTCAATACAATTATTTTACTGTGCTTAGCTCATCAAAGCTTACCAATTGGAATAGCAGATTTATTTTTAGTATGCTTTATTAAGTTTATCCAAATGATTTGGGAGGCGGGTTTGGGCACCTCTGCCATAGGTCACCCCAAGTGGTTCGATTTGGTAATTGAACAGGGGTGACCGGGTTCATCGGGTGAGGCCTGTTCAGGATGCGCCTGCCCACCAGCTGCGTGGTATGCCAGATCGGGAGAGGCTGGTTTGACCCTTTGACCTCTCCAACTAGTCTCTCGACCCATCGCCTTGTGCCGCAGTGGAAGGGATATATTCGTATGTCCGTCACTCCTGTACACATTGATCCCTAGATTTCTACCCAACCCTCAAACTCTTTACCTTCCCAGAACTTCCTCTCCTTCCTTTCCTTAGAGAAGGCCTCCCACACAGCCTTACAAAAAAAGTGCTTCCTGGGTAAGGTTAATGTAAAAAAATAAAACTGAACAAACTCACAACACACTTTACCTCTCAAAGCGATTATAGTTTTCGCAGAATGTCGGTGTCTACTTTCGGTGCAAATATAAACAATGCACGCAATATACGCAAAACAGGCGGAATCAAAAAACCACAACAAATAAACTCCACAATAGACAATTGCACGGGAAAATGAAGCCATCTAGAATGACACAGGTAGAGGCGTACTAGCAATCAAACTTCCGTCAGTTTTTTTAGCGGATCTATCTAATGACTTTTTATTGTGTTTTACTTTGATTATTCAACCAAACCGTGCTGGAGGATTGCTGTTCCCCTTACATACACTCCTACGCGACGGATTCAACAGCTAGGAAACAAATACTACGATGTTGTTGATATATTTAGTACATCAATTTCAATATATAAGCACACCTTATTGAAGTTTTTTTCATCAAGTAGTGGAATATTTTTAATAAAGGTATTTAATTTGACTAACACATAATAATTTTGACGACAAAGGAAAAGAAAATATTTAGGATTTTTTATGTTTTGTGCCTGCATGTTGTGTGGATCAAGTTCAGTGATATTTTTTCTTTCTATTTATTTTGTGCAATTGTTTTAAATAGTCGTTTCCTGCACTATTTGCGTGTAAAATTTCGTAAATATTTTTATATTTATTTGTGTAAAAGCCTTAATAGGCGTGAAATAAATAAAATATATAAAATAAAATGAAAAAAAATATTAATAATAAATAAATAACACAAGTACTCATCATACACAGAAATTCACGCGTGACAAAGTCATCTAATGGCCATTCAGCACCATATTTTTGACAGTTGAAAGATTCCCGTTAAATGCCGATTTCAAGTCACTTCAGCGTCTGAACAAATTGTGATCAGAGTAAAAGAACAACTTGATAGATAGCTAAAATGCATCTAGAATCGGTGTATAACTGGGACCAAAAAAATAAAATGTTGCTGAATGGCTTTTTGATGATAACGTATATATTATAATACCACACTCCCCATTTGACAATGTTGTGAAGCTGCTAGATGTTAGACAGGAAAAGAAGAAGTCATTAAGCATATTTAAAGTCATTTCAAGCAACGTGTTCATTCTAATTGGTGGTCGAAACTGAGAATATATTTCAATTTCAGAAACAGTGGTCTCGGTTACACTCGCTACACTCGTATTTGCCATGTTTCTCAAAATTCTTTTTAGTTATAAATCATATATAGTAAGCATTTAATGCTATCGGAAGGCGACCTAATCGACCCTTAATCACAAAAGCGAAAGATAAATCGTAAATTTTATTACTATGGCTGTTAAAAATCACATTTCGGTCAACCTGTGAAAGTCCCACCAGCCCTTGGACACGAAGAAGACAAACAATCACCATTTGGCAAGAATTTCGCGAATGGGACGCGCCCAAGCGCAAAATGCCGGCCATTGGCGCAATCGGTGTAACAATTTATCACCGACACGGCCCGGGGAGCTCTAACCAGAAAGAATGTGGTGATCTTCGAGATGGAAAAGATGTTCATATCCTATGTGTCCGGCGGGCTGGTGGAAAAGCCGAGGAGGATGAGGTACTTCTGTCACGCCAAAGAAATCTTCTTAACCATAATTTTATCATAAAGTACAACAGTAAAATGTGGATTATTTGTAAATGTAATCAAGTATTCATTTTTTAAAGAAAACATCGTATTTTCTTTACAAATTATTTACAGAAGCTACATAGCTACAGCTGTAAAATAAAGAAGATCTACGATTGAATTCTTTTACGATATTTGCTTTTTATAAATACAATATAAATCAACCACACACAGAAGATTTCAGATGTCGTGTTTGGGAATGCCGTGTGTGTTGTGGGTCGTATGCAGAAAGGAATAAGTGAGCAGATTATCCTACGAGTTTTAAAGGAAACGTCTGCAAGGTTTGTGTTATTACAAGTAAGTGCCATAGCACGTCATCCATACTACCGTTTTATGCATGCTAGTGTAAAATATAACTATTTATCATCAAAAATATAACAGGAGTATAAACATTCTTATTATTCAAGGTAACATTAGATATTTAAGAACAATAAAAGAAATTATGTTGGCAAGTAATAAAGAGATAATAAGACTAGGTATATTTAAGTAGAACACAATCTGTATTGTGGAAAAATTTTGAACTAAATGAATTAATAAACATTCTTTAATTCATATTACATATATTATTTCCTATTAGACCATTTATTAACTGGTATGCATAATATTTACTCAACGTCCAACGTAAAATAATTTTACACGAAATTTGCTTGACTTGGGTGAGTTAGCTGGTTTTTGCACGATCTTCATTGAATATAAAATATGGTTTGAAAACAAACATCGCTATTTAGGTCATTTACACAGTATTCTATGTGTATACCGTAAAACTTTGAGGGTTAAAATAAATTTTAACCTTTCAAATGTTTTTTTGGACAAAAGGAAATCAAATTATAGACAAAAAAAAACTTTTTTCAAAATAATAACAGTACCTACGTACCTGCTTATGTTTTGCGTAAAGTTCCAGAATAACCACAATTCAGAATCAAAACATCTTTGTTGAACTGTACGACTAAATTTGAATAGTCATGTAGCATCCAACCTTTCTCTTCCCTACCTCCTTCCTCCACCTACTCCCTTCAATCTCACAATAAACCCCAATTGGGGATGTCACAGTCCTAATATTTGCGATTTGGACACTTAATGCCAAAAAGCAAAACTAAACTTGTATTCCGGTTAAGGGGTCACCGAGATTTCCCTCGCAATTGTTCATTTAATAAGGCTGTATTTAAAAGTTTTGTCGAAATACAAAAATAAAAATAAATCGACTACTTAAGCTGATACATGGAGGATATTAGTTTCCCATGTTGGCAACGGGAAGGTTACTAAATAATCAAAGCAACATGTAAAGTTTGATAGTTTTCCCGCGTTCTCTTAACTTATGGCTTGTATAGTCGATAGTCCAGCTTGCCAGGACCCCTGCTCATTTGTTTTCGTTTTTCCATTTCCTCGGCCAGTCTGATGTGTGGAGCCCATTTGTACCGCCGGGGAATTTTTCACGCCAAACACATTGGGAACGTGCCCTGATGGTGATTTCCTGCCATAAATTGGAAATATAGATACGCTTGCAGCACTATCATTCAAATAAATTGCTTTTAAATTCAAATTTCAAATTTAAAAAAAGAAAATTAAAAAAGTGTTACCCTCTCATCAACGTGTTTTCGTTTTTTTCCACACGCTTTCAATACGTGCCAAAATATTATTATTTTTTTTTTTTTGAATTATCGAACATTTTGTATTGGTTTTCAAAGTGAGGCGTACGAACCAACAGAAATAATGGATTTTTAAATACCAAGTTTAAAACCCTTTTTTCAATCGACGGTTATGCAAAACTTCGTATCTGTGTACATTATAATTATTATAAAATCAGGGTTTCTTTTTGTTGCGATAATAAGGGAAAAAAAATCTATAATTTGCTGTCAACTGTTCTTGGATGTTGACATTGTATTCGCTCTTAAACTTAACGTATACACAAAAGTTAGAATTGCATTTTCTTACCGAACTCAATTAACCTGTCAAATAATTTCAAACTTAAATAAAGCACGATTCACGACCATATATTGTGACCAAAGTTCAGTATTAATATTTAGTCAAACATAGATTTGGAGTAGAAAGGTTACAAACATCATATTTTATGTAACTTAAGAATCGTTCAATTATCTTTGACATTAAAATATCGGAGAAAAGCTTCTATATCTAATTGGAAGGACTTAAAGAACATTAATAATAATAGCCCACCGCGGCTTTGAAAGCTTTTGCTGAAATAACGGCGATATTATACAATAGACAACAACGATTAAGTACAATTCAATCAAACGTTCAGCGCGAATCGCGACATTACTTGTAGGTATGTACCTGCAAATTCCCTTTGGTAAATAGTTTGAAATGTGTTTCATAAAATACATTTTCAAATTAATAGCGATTGTCACGATAGCGATGTCTTAACTTTAAATTATGAAGCATAAAAATCATAATTTGAAGTTAAGCCCCCGCATACCCATTTCTACCGATTTATAACAATTTTCTCGGTAACGCTTTAAGTTTTTAAGTTACAAAAATACGTATATATTTTATTTTAGAAGATAATATTCATACATTTGTTTTTGCCGAAACGTTAATTATATGAAATTTCCTAAATAGAAAAAATCTCCAAAAATTGTTAAAAACACATGTTATAGGCGTGAAAAACTTTAGTTTCATTTAAATATACATTCACAATGTATATTTAAATGAAACTAATGCATTTTTCGAGAGATATTTGCCCCATTTCAAACGAGTCATTTTTAATTAAATATTTTCACAATTTTCGCTTAATTATTATCGTTTTTTTTTAATATTAGCGGGCTTCGTCTAAAATTCGTATTTACATATCTTCCTTTCGAACCGTCTTTGAACGCTTACCCTTAGTAAAAAAGAAGCGGAACGTAAGTAAATAAAAAATATTCAAAAATAAGAAAATCATTTTTTTGCACTTACTTTTTAAAACATACATTAAATGAATGTCTAAATAAAACTAACAATTAAACGTAGGTTAAGGTAGGAGTTATACAATAATAACAAATTATATAAAAATTATACAAAAATATATGTTAAACAAGGTAAAAGGTAGAATACAGTAAGTACAATTTATTATTGGCATCTGTGCTGATGACATACTGACTTGTACTTACTTGAAATATATGGTTTTATCGCATTATCAGCTTGATAGGATTAATGGTAGAACTTTTTTAAATTTCGGCTCATTAAAAATGTGTATAATATTAGGTGTTATAATTTACGAATGTTTGCGGTAAAGGACAGAAATATCCTGTATTTGGTCTTTAATTTATTACACCAGCTGAAATCCTAGGCGTTGCCCGGACTTTCAGATGTAGGAAGTACTTTCCCTCTTATTTTGAATACATGTGTGCAAGATTTCATCAAGAAAAATCTAAATTCTGCTATAACAGGAAGTCGGTAGAGATGCGGTAGTTTTTCAAACACTCACGTAAATAGGTGGCGGGTTCGAACCCGGCGTGCGCAAATAAATTTTTTTTTAATTTGTGTTATTTCACAATTAATTAATTAAAAATAATATATAGTATATTTGCGGCACGTTCCAGAGTGGAAGATACTACCAGTATCGCCCTGTTGTAAGACCACCATTCAGAATTGAAACGTTGCTCCAAATGGCTTTAGCCGTGTTTAGTGACTAGATCTGAATAGCCAGGTACTTCCCCACTTACCTTCAGCCTCACAACATCCCCCAATTGGGGATATCATAGTCTCACTGGCTCCAGACGGGAGCAGTTGGGACTCTTGTGAGGTATTCACTAAAAAAAAAAAAAAAAAATAGTGACCTTCCTCTCGTTTTGAAGGGCAAGTGTGCAAAATTACAACCACCTCTACACAAAACTGCAGATTTGTATAAAAATCAAATCCACTGGCACTCCTTTTTCTATAAATAGATTTTAGAAAATAATATTAGAGAAAGTTTTTTTTATTCTTGTTGACTTTCTTGGTGGTGGTGGTGTTAATGTTAATTTGGGTGAAATTTTTTATTAAGGAAGTAAATCTATCTTTCCTACAATAGTTTTGTTGTAAAAAATGTTATTTAAATCACTAGTGTTACGTTTCTACCGAATTTTTATACGTTCTTTATCCGTACACAGGTAAGTATTTCAATATGTTCTCACAGAATACCGGGGCAGAGAATATTGAACATTGCTTTTGAAAAATATGCAGGAATCCCTTAATGCTTCACTGAGTCACAAAACAATATTTACAGCCACATGCTGCCGCAAATAATAACGACATTATTGTTTGGAGTAGAAATAGAATATTGCTAATGCATGAAAAAAATGTTAACATGCTTTCAAATACCGCGATGTGAAGTGACAAATGACAAAATGATGAGAACATGAAATGTTTTAAGTTACGTCTATACAAGGTAACATTTTTCAACTTTTTCTATCCTCTCATTCTACTTTCTTATCCTTTCTGTCACGCAACACGCCCTGGGGGTGGAAAAAATCCCTAAGGGGTCTTAGGCGTTTCTTATTACTTAATTTAAAAGGTTTTATGGTTTTTACGAAAATAAATTCAAAGACACTCTGCTTTTGGTTCGCGTTAATAAATTAAATAATTAAAACTGAAAATAAATGTCAGATCCAAGAAAACATAAAACTGAGACGGTTCACTTTGCGTTTTGTGCCTTCCTCCATGCAAAGTAGGTATAAATTTAATTAAAAACAGAAACAAACACTAAACTGTATTCTAATAAGATAGCTATAGTTCTTCTTATAAGTCTGTCAAATACTTTAGACGTAAAACAAATAACCATAAGCAAAACCAGCAATCTAATTTTGAAAAAAATTATATAAAATTTAACATGTGTCCACAAAATTTACGTCATCATCAAAAATGTTGCAATTTGGCCGCTTATTTAATATTCCTTTGAGAAAAACCGTAAATTGTTGTGGATGAGCCGTTCAATAATATGTGGGTGACTCTGTTATACATAACGACAACACAGCTACAGCGTGCCTAACAACGTTGCTCGTTGTTCGTTGTTCGTTGTCGTTGATGGTTCATAACAACAAACTTCGTCCACTCTCCGGATCGGAAAACTTTAAAAGTTAGTATGCAACATTTCCAACATTTGTTTTCGATGTCTGCTTCGTTTTCTTTGATTTCCAACGAATCGAATGTTAAAATGTAAGTTTTATGTGTAAGTTATTAGTGTTTCAATTGAACTGCCATGCACCCGCCAAGATATGACTACTCGTAAAGAGCAAATTGGTACACTCTACCGGTAATACGATATGTGAGATGGAAATACTCTGTGTATTCTTATTGTGCATATTAGAAATGTAACATAAAACAATGCATTTTATGCTACAGAACAGTAACAGAAGGTATATGGTTTATTCCTGCACTCGGTCTATAGCAATAAACTCTTTACGGTAACGTGGCCTCGATTAATCTTGACGAATCGCATCGTATATTTCGTTCCCCGGTGGAGTTTTTAAGATCATTTCGCGGAAAATACGAGATGTTAAAAGGAAAATGGTTTCAGATGGTAAAATGTAAGACTTCAACCAGCAGGTTACACTAAATCACAAACTGCTTGTTACGATTGATTGTTTTTAACAGATGATAAAGTGTTAAATATTTTTGGTTTAAAGCGAAGAAAAATTACTAATAACTAGATTGGACTTTAATCTTAAAACACAAAACATAAATTAAACGTATGCTCCTGAAATTTTTTCTTAGAAAAAGTTTTAATTATCAGATCCACGAAAACCAACTGAGATGAGCATGTCGTTAATCGAAATGGTTCACGGCGAGTGCTTTGTTAGCAGGGTAACTATTTTTCTTTCATCCAACACTGAAAAGCTTTCACCGCCTTTGTTATTCCTCAGGCAATGTGTGAAAGGTCTCCCAGTCACCGTTTTCGGATTTAATTTGCCTTCTGCCATCAAAATACGCACGCACATTAAAAAAAAGCATAAAACTAAGCAAGATTGAAAGGCTGCCACGAATTGGAATGTTCCATAAATTTTCAGGCAGTAAATTACACAAAATGGCATCTCATCTACAACAGGTGGAGGTACAATGAGGGTTTTATAGCATTCTCAAGTAGCTTTCAGGGAAGCTTTCCAGCATTGGTTGAGTAACACTTTTGCCCTAAACTTTTCAATCGATCACTCTTCAAACGTCTTACTCATCAATTCTCACCTTTTTAATAATTTTAAAAAAGTTTTCCCCAATTTCATTTAAGCTTGGTCTGTATCTGTAATCTCGCTGTTGTTGGCTCAAAATAATATTGCTGTTCATTGTTCTTTGCAACATCTGTTTTTAAATAAACGGAACTTAACATACTAAATGACCGAACGATCCAAATTAGATTAGAGTAATAAACGACGATTCCATAAAACATGAGATAGATTATAATAAACCGAACGTAATTATATAGAATGTACAATATTTTACTACAGTTTGACGCCCATAAAATTGTTTTAATCTTTTTATCTCGACAAAATTTCGGTCGTGAATATGAGCATGAATCGAGCGGCGTCTCTTGCCAAGTTGTGGACACGTAATGTAGTAATATACATAGAACCATAAATTTGTTCATAAAAGCGACCCGAACACGCGGGGCTCGGTGCTTCATGGATTTCTTTACTGATTCGTTCTTTTTGTATTGGCCCCTCATAAAAAGGATGTAAAGCAACACAAATGGACTGTGAGATTGCCGTAAAGCCGGGAAAGCTGGGAAAGCGCCAGAATCATTGTGATGTTACACGGAGCCCAGGAACAGGTAGAGGTATCGGATTCAACTCACGTTATCGGGGCTCCGCCTTCGATAGGGCTTTCCTTACAACACATGTTTCTAAAGGGTACAAAAAACATTTACTCCCAGACTCGCGCGCGGTGGTCGGGGCGTCTCGTAAATGTTACAAATGTGTTGGCGACGAATAAAGCAACAAAGTTTTCACTTAATCTAGCCTGAGTATTTTTCACTGGGAAGCTGTAGTACAGTCCTGCATTTATAAAGAAATCTCGTTTTACTTTTTCTCGGCACTTTCTCGACAAAATACTCGAGAAACTATATGAGCGTTTCTTTTGAGAAAATAATAAAACTAAATAAAAATCTTCTTAATAGATTCTATTTTAAACAAGAAATGAAAAAGTTCAAATTTGTTGTTTTGAGCTCCGTGGCAAATCTGTAAAAAGCTTTAACGTTAAACCGTCGGTTCAAAATCAGAACAAACTAGCAAAATCTACTCAATTGATGTAATTTTTATACTACACACATATATCTGATCAGATGAAATATATTGTTATTAAAATGGAAGCATTGCTTCAAACAGCTTCAGCTATTATTAAAGCCAAATGAATTTCCTGATTAATGCAATGAACAGTGAGAAAACTTATATGGTATTTGCAATAAAAAATGATATCACAAAAACAGGTCAACCAGAGAAGGGAGCAAGCTAAAGCAGGACGTACATGAAGTAGTAATGTACGTACACATCGACAGAATGCTCCACTTGCAAGTTTGTCACTTGGCTGTGAATTGCTGGCTGAAGTACGCTAAGCCACGCGAAGCCGCTTGTATTGGAACTTCTGTGCAGTTTTACGTTTAGTCTTTTTTTATTTAACTAGATACAATAACAGTAGAGTTCTCCACTTTCACTGCTGGGTGAAAACAAGTAAAAAAAATTATATAGACATTGTTTAAATATTTAAAAAATATTTTTTCCTTGTTTGTGCCCTGAAGACTCATAAACTACTGGATCGATTTCACTGAAAATTTCAAAATTTGTTCATATTTGTGCCAGGCGTGTAAAGAGTAGAAAAAGAGTAGTTTGGGATGACCTAGGAAGACTTAATGCATTATCTATGCACTAGCATGATTTATGGAGTCGAATCAAAGTCGATATAATGCAATTTTTCCACAATACTAAGGAGGATTTCACAATAGATATTTCATATTGAGTACCTGCGATATATATCCTTGTAATGTCTAGTGTATGTATATTCCTTAATCACCAGGTGACTTGTGTAGTATATAGGGGTGTGTGTATGTAAGTGTGAGATTGTGTGTGTATATATGTATGCGCATTGAACGGTTTATATTATTGACGTTTGAATTCGGACAGACAATCCGAAAAAATGACAATGTTTGAATTTAGACAAACAATTTAGAACAAGAGCTCGGTTAATTAGAAGCTGAATTTGTTATGTAATTAAGCATGTGGAATAGCAATGTATAGGGTGTACGTCTCAAAGGCATGTTAAAATAAATGAGAGACACTTCTGTCTGAAAAAATCGGAGAAAAGAAATGAACAAATTCTAATGTGTGGTTAAATGTGGCGTAGGTGATGAACGAAGAAAAGGGTGTAAGGAGAATGTATAACATGGAAGTGAATGGTAGAAGAGATCAAGGACGCCTGTTAACTTTTTAATCCTGTACAATACTCTTATTTCCACGTTAAAAAGTTTTCTGATACTAGAATTTACAACCTCAAAACCTTACTCCAAACCATTCACAACCTCGAGCAACGCTAGATAAAAGTCAGCTAGTGTTTTATTAAAGTTTCAAATAATTCAAAAGAATTAGAACAAAAGCTAATGAACAATGTTTGATCTGTGGATCACTAAGCTTGTTTTATTTTATTTACGTATAACTGCAATTTTGTTGCCCCTTTATCGCCTTTTGTAGCCTGTTTCCCGAGAAGCAGGTTCTCACTTTATCCCCCAAATAATAATAAAATCCCGATGGCCCGCGTCGTAAATAAGGAGGAATTATTAATTTCCCGGCAAGATTTAAAGTGGCTTTGGCCCTTATAAGTCCGTTCTAAATGGCGGTTGGCTTTTAATATGGCGGAGTTCAGAATATTTGGAGTAAGCGGGTACCCGGGTAGGTAGGTAGCCGGTAGCCAGGGAGTCAGGTACCCAGGTGGGCAGTGGCTGGTGGGTGTTTGATCGATGAGATTGCTTTGGTCCTAGGGGCCCCAAACAACAAACTTTTATTCTCAGGCGACTTTGCTTGAGCCAAGATTCGGCGCTATAATAAAATATGTATTTTTCGGAGGATTTTTCGTCGCCTTCCTTAAGCCCGATGCTTATTTTCTATTTGTCAGTTTTATCTGCTTGGCTTTTCATTCCGATACGTGTTTATTTCTTTTCCGTATTTGCACACATTCATATAAAATATGTCTCAGAGCTTTTCTTTAGTGTTCTAGGTAGACAATGGGAGCTTCAGGCGGCAGCTGTCAGCAGTTACTGTCTTAAAATTGTGCCACATTTTCACCTAACTGTAAAATACGTACCCAACAATAATTGTTCTTGTAAACCAAACAAGAATTTCGAATTTGACATTGGTATGTTCTGATATTAAAAAGCTAATAAATTTCCGACACAATTAAGTAATACAATTAATGTTGATTATGTTATTAAAGAGAAAGAACATTACAAAAAACATCAGCAAAAAAATTTTCAACAATGTTATATTTTAAAATAGTACAAAAGTAATAAAATTTTTCCGTGATTATTTTAATAAAATGAGGTGTTTTTTATTATAAAAACCACACAATAGTCCGAATTCTCGATTCTTGACAAATCTGTTCAATTTTTAAATATTTGTGACCTCTAGACCTAACATTCCCACCACACTTCACAAACTCAAATAATATTTACAATAAACTAGCCTTAAATCAGTTAAAATAAAAATTAGTACATAGAAATTATATTATATTATTACACAATAATTATATCATAGAAACAGTGAAAAAGTCAAATGCTTACCTAACTTGTCTCTTATATCGTTAACATGAAAGTAATTTCTCTAATGTAATGAATTTATTGTTATGTATTTAATATTATTTAAAAGGTAATTTCTCCAATGTTATGAATTTATTGTTATGTATTTGTGTTGCATAACCTACTTAATATGAACTAAATCTGTATATTTGATTGTCCTGAAACGGGAAACCTTCCAGGACAGTCAAAGCTTCATTATTCCTGCATCTGATTATTAAATAAATTACATAGGTAGGTAGAAACTTTATTGCTTATCTGAATTCTTCACACAACTGATTCAAATTTTGAAAATTATGGCTAAACCTTTTTTTAAAGATAGACAAATACGTTTACGAATAACCTGAAAATAATTTCAAATCTTCTACTACCATGACAATAAGCGAAAAATGATGTTTTGTCCTAATGGAGAACTTTACCAGCTGAATTTCAATATAATATATTAATCAGATAAACTATGTGTCTAGAACCCACATTATAATATTATCATATATTTTTTTCTTCTTATATTACGACAGGTAAATGGGGAAGTAAAATTGAAAGGTAGTTTTTTTAACCAACGTAATAGAAATCTTTTACAAGGGCTTACAATTGTTGGGATTTATAACTAAGTTAACTAGAAATTTAGTAATTTTAATTGTAACACAATTATATTTTGCCTTTGTTTGAAGTGGAACCCACAGTATGCTTGTTCGATGTGGAACCCACATTGCTATATTCATGTATAGGATATTGAAATAACACAAAATTATTACTCAGGTTTTTTAATTTTTATAATGGGTATTCCAGCAAATTTCTTGAAATACGAAACACTCTTTTAAATGATATGAAAATGCTACAATTGTCAGAAGGAATCTAAACTCAATTACAATTCTAAATAATTGATACCCCAGAATTGCCTAGATTGGTAAGTTTTCGGATTCCACTACGTAATTCTAGAAGTCGGGATTTATTTCAGTGCAGAAATACTGATACTAACTACCATATGTATTACTTATTGCCCAGAATACTTATGGAGGGAAATAATTATACCAAGTCAGTAGACATTTTCAATTTATCACCAAACAAATTCTCAAGAAACTGGGATATTTTTTAGCCCCAACTGCGAGTGGTGAGTCCTTTTTCTACTATACTCCAAACTGTGTTTATCTTATGCTGTGTATAAGCAGGACAAGATTTCTTCGGCAAAACGCCGCTTGCGGTTGCTTTGTTCCTTTCCAGTAATTATTCGTCGCTTGGCTCGTGGAAATTTTGTCATGTTTATGCGCACCGTTATTTTTCAAAAGCCCAGATTTAAAATACTGATGAATATTGTCCATCAAGTTCAGCGGATACATAGAAATTTAATTGTTCCATATAATATTTGCAGTTGACGTAGTTTTGGGACTGGTACTTCGAGTGTGTTGCAATTGACTTATCTCAGCAGCACCTTGTAACACCAACTCAAACAGTGGAGACGCAGTTTCGCGACACCGGCGTTAGTAAATAAATGCCTAATTCTGACATTATTTGAAAAATTTGCTTAAAAAATTGCTTGCCATAGTTTTCCTAATAAATTCACACTGCGATGTATTCATTACACTAGCATTTTTATTCACTTGGATTATCAATAAAGAAATTCAATTTGAAATCTCAGCTAAAACACCTTCCTTTTAGCAGGCTAACAAATCCGTAGTTTTACTATGTCGTTTATGATGTCCAATAAATGTAAGCATTCCAGTTAAGAATCAAACCTTCCGCAGTGGACGCTACCAAAATTCTATTTTACACAAATTTTAGATGTGCCGCTGGCTGCGAGAGAAAAAATACGAAATTGAATTCGGAAAAGGTCGAAGGGGATAAAATGGAACAATCGACTCAAGCATCACCTACCCAATAAAAAAATATCAGCTACTAAAACTATGTCTTTGTTCTTTAAATGAATAAAGAAAACATTGTTTTTTATTAAGAGTAAACGTTGGAGTGTCTTTTACAATTCAATCCCATTTTCTTTTCATATAAACATATAAACCACAGAAAAATTATGTCTAAGAACTTAGTGAGGTGAAAATCTAAAAATGCATGTTTTATTAGTTTGATGCTGATTAGTTTGAGTTAAGCCAAACAGTTGTTAGGGTTTTATCAGATAAAAGTTCCGTTTATGCTTTTCTGTTTGATAAAATGACTAATTATTTTTAATTTAACTCCCAGCTGAGCTTTCACGTGTTCATTTAAGAACATCTAAATTAGCATAACTTCACAAAAACAAAATACTATACAAGGTAGAAAAATAGTAGGAATAATACAATAAAAATATGAAATAAGTCAAAGCAGAGCTAGGCAGTTTATTTTTTTTTTAAATAAATTTAAAATAAATCAAATTTAATAATGTTATAATAATTATTAAGTTCTGCACGTATTTCTGTTATTTTTACAGTTTTTAATGTGACAGCTGTTTCGGCTTTCGAGGCCATTATCAAACTGTGGATATGTCCACACGGCGACGACTTATTTATATGATTTTATTTATCCCCACCCATTTAAATTTCTATAATGTTCAAAAATAATTCATTAAGAATTGGAATAACCAAAATATTTGGAAATCCAGCAGTGTTTATACTTGTTAAAAATAATGACCTAAGGGTTTTCTTAATTGTTGGTACTTGGGTGATTATGTTAAGGAATTATATTTTTTGGGTTTTTTGAAAATATTAAGCAGGGGAGAATTGATCATTTTTGTTTGATTATTAATTAGGGTTATGTTTGGATCATTAGTTCTTTTATTTACCTCTAATTGTTCTAGTAAATTTAATCTAAAACCCTTTCTTTCTATGTGTAAAGGTTTAGGTTCGTTGTTGTCAAGCGGGACGTGGTTTTTCTCCAAGAGGTGAGCTGCGAATTTTGAATCAATTTTATTATTTACCAGGCACTTTAATTAAATGTGTTGTTCTGCTTGCCGATATAAATTCTCCTAAGACTTGTTTGCATTTAGTGATTAATGCGTTAAATTTGTCAATGTCATCATTACAATCATTACCCAAATTCTACATAAGGCGAACGGTTGTATACAATTGTGGCTCCGTGTTGGAGTTAACGCAATAATACAACAGATGTTGCGGATGACGGCATCGGGGTAATGGAAAGAAATCTAGGGCCCTCAATTATTTAATTTATGATTTCATATAAATAAGTCAAGTCATTATCTATGCTACGTTCGGATTATTTTAATCAATTTAATATACAAGATCGATAATCATAATTGTCACGTTCCTTTGTAATACCCATTCTGAAGTTAATAAATATTTTTAATTCTTTCTGTCATGTGTGAATGAATAACATAACTTGGTGCCCACATTGTTAAGTTTTACCTGATGGAGACATGGTGGATTATACCCTTAACCAGCCGATTTGTAATAAAAAATTCCAACGAGTCCAGTACGTTGTGCCATCTCCTAAATTATACGAATGTTCTGTTGAACTTCCTCGCTTATGGATTACATGTTTAGTATATTTTTTTTTTGGGTTGAATAACCTGAAAAAAATTTAAAAACTTCAACTACCATCACTATAAACAGAAAACGTTTCTTGGAGGATGTAGATAGCAGAGGAATTGAACCCAGGAGGTCTGGGTAGGAACCTGAAGTACGAGTATTTTTACACTAAGCTACTAACCAGGTTTTTTCAGTCCAAGAAGATCCAGCTACCTGTATTTGTACTGATAATTTTAATGGCGTGCAATGTCGAAAACCTTATAGAATCATAAAACTATCCACGATTCAACGATAAATTAACGCCTCAAATTGATATAGGTAGAGGCATTGTCTGGCGACTTGATATCGCTATAAAGGGAGTTTGACATTATCTGAAAGTTGATTATTATTTTCTGGGTGGTTATGGATGACAGCCTTATCTTTAGATTCATTCCAAATTTAAAGTTTGGTGTGTTGAAGGACGCCATGTTGTCCAATTACTTCTTCTACGAAAATAGCGTTTATAAATATGAATAATTTATTAAAAAAATTATTTCATTTATTTAACTTAAAGTATTGCATAGTACATATATGCTAGAAGTAGCAGTACTCTGTTTCTTGGGCGAAAATTTTGCAAACGCTACAATTTTTTTTATTCTTTTATTATTTTATAATTTGTGTTATCCATAAAAATTTTTGTCTCTTAAACATTATTTTATCATTATAATGCTTAGGTTAAATATAATCTAAAAATGGCTATTAGATAGAGATGATTTACTGAATCCGTTGTATTGCTAATTGGAATCCATGTTACGACTTATATTTAGTAGTACTTCATATATCTACCTATAACTATAAAACTATTGGTTTAGTTGTTAATTTAATACAGATATTTATATTTTTGTATTTATATTATTCTCTTAATTTAAACCATTGATCTAATTGTTAATCCATCATCGTTATTGTTATACCGTTTGAAATCGTACAATGTTTTTACAAAAAACTGTCAATATGTACCTGCTGTAAAACTAAATAAGTAGTTTAGCAGGTTTCAATTATAATTAAAAAATTAAAAAGTTACTAATTACTTCACGCTGTTGTCGTATTCCAAGAAATAATTAAATTGACACTTCAGTTGTCAGTTTAGTTATATACAGTAAATACTATATTCCTCTTTACCCACTATACCTTTGGAGATAAATAAATCTACCGAGTCAGTGGACATCTTAAATTTATCACTAACAAATACAAGAGATTTTACTGAGGCAGTTTAGATATACAATAAATACTGTATATTCTTTTCTAGTCATATGTTAAAGCCCTCAAAAAGGGCTTGATAAATAAATAAATAAGGCGAAACAAAAATACCTAAAGCCCAAAAAAAATGTTAGAAAAGAAAGTTTTTCGAAATCATGCAACACTAGCAAATCATTAGAAAAGATACAAAATAGGACGCAGAATATATATTTTTTTTTCCTCAAGTATATGTGTTTCGCCTTATTTATTTATTTATCAACGTCCTTTTTAAGGGCGTTTGCATATGACTAGAAAAAAATCTTAAGTATTTATTTTGTATAACTAAACTGCCTCAGTAACATTCTTTTTTACTTATTATTGATAAATTGAAGATGTCTACTGACTTGGTAAATTTATTCCCCTCCATAAATATTGTGGTCAATGTGGAATACAAATTTTTGTTAGTGCCAGAATCTCTGCACTGAAATAAACCTTGACTATCAAAAGCATAATTTAGAATTTTATATGGAAATAACAAGTCAGTGAAAATCCTTCGATCTGGCAATTTAAGCATATTCTTTTAATTTAAAAGAGTGTTGTAGTTGAACGAAATTGCTGGAATAACCGTTTTAAAGCATGGAAAACCTAAGAATTTATTTTGTATTCTTTCAATAGCTTGTACATATGAATATTGTAATGTGGGTTCTGACGGGATAATTCTACTTAAGTGGACTTTTAACGAAGGCAAAACATAACAGTTTAATACACTTAATATTGTTGAAATTTCTAGTTAACCTAGTTATAAATCCTAACATTTGTAAGCCCTTGTTGAAGATAACTGTTATGTTCTTAACAAACTTTCTTACAGTTGCCTTACCCATATACATGCAAATTGGTACATTATTTTTATTGGTACATAACGTTTTTCATTCAGCGTAGCAAAGATCCGTTTTAAATCGACCGTTTGGCATTTCGTCTGTCTGTAAATTTTTTTTTTACGTTCCTGTTCCGGTTCTAAATGGTTTACGTGTTGAATACTAAATTTTTTTCCCGCCAAAGTTGGCACGATCGTAGTTCCTACAACGGGCTGTCAAATCGGAAAAATCAATATCATGGGACCTGCCGGCCTGAAAATATTTGAAAAAAGATTTTTCATTGAGATAGTGACGTTCAAGGTTCCTACAATTACTTTAAGAACATTGGGTGACGTTTTTTCGGACAAATTTAAAATCAAAAAATAAATATTTTAAATTTAAAAATGTCTTTTCATTTGCTTCACGCGGTAGGCCGTTGAGAAAATAATACGCTTAGGACCTACGTCATCTTTCGGGATGTTGTGGTTAGGGGCTTTTTAAGGAAAGGAAGGAAAGATAAAACGTTTGGGTAGGAATCTGGAAGCCACTGTGTCTAGGAGTAACAGACGATTGATTCCCCTCCTACTCACCGCGATGCAAGGCGATGGGTCGAGTCCTGCTGGAGAGGTCAAAAGTCTCCCTCAACCGGCCTCTCCCGATCCGGCCCAACACGCAGTAGGTCGGCAGAACCATCAGCCAATACCCAGACAAACCTCACCCAATAAGCCCGGCCACTTGGGATAACCTACGATAGAGGTGTTGGTTATCCAAGAAATAGGCGGTACCCGTACCCGCCTCCCTAATTGTAGATGGTTATTTACTATTTTAGATACGATATCTACAGTTCACGAAACTACTATATAATAATTTGTATAGATCCAAATAATCCCAAAAGCCTCTTTCTAAGATCTCTCATACAGAAAATATTTAGTGCTAACTATGACAGAATTGATCCCCTAAGAAGGATGGTATTGTCATTAATAAATGTTGTAATTTGTACGCCTCGCTGATACTATCACGTAGTGTACGAGACGTGCTCACCGTGCTCAGGGTTCCTCCTCCTAAGCTTTCCTGGCTTTTCTAATTTTCCTGCTTTTCCAGCCCCGATCAGATCTACATCGAATGGCTGCGATCTATCTGCCGGCTGTCAATTAATCGATAGCTTCACTAAATTGACTTACAGTGTAACTCCGTCAATGGAAAGTCAGCAATAATATGTTCCCGATGTTTACAAACGGCGCAGTTCAATTTGCCAAGATAAATAACTGTCAAAATCCTCCTCGCTAATGTTTTATCAATATCCGAGGGTTATTTATTGAGTTCTACAACCCACAGTCACAGTGAAAGACACCGCCAATAAATTGTAGTTATAAAAGGCTTAACTTGTAGTTGAGTAGATCTAAGCATTACGTGACCATAAACTTCCGAGATGGTCAGATTTTTTGTCTCTGGATAGAAATGAAAGTTGTAATACCTATATCACTTTTAAGGTCTGGTGATTTGGTACTTATCCTCAACTGTGAGAAATGGCTGATTGAGAGGAACAAAAACGCTTAGATTTTATCTTTTTTATCTTAAATTAACCATTTTATCATTAGGGAGAAAGCGTGAATTACACCACCAGAATTTTATTTTATATTTCAATGTTTTAAATGCGTGACTTGGATTCTAGTTATAACAGCATTTTTACTTAAATTTCACCGAAATACTTTGAACAAAAGTATGTTATAATAATAACTATGCAGGAAAGAAAAAAAAATCAACCCTTATAAATAAAGTTTTTTTGAAATTTAATACATCTATTTTACTTAAAATAGATGTATTTTACTTAAAATAGATGTATTTAGTTTTTTTTAAATGAATTCCATCTATTTTAAAAAATATTGTCAAAATTTTAGTTTGACTGAGGATTGAACCTTTTTACCCAAGAACTGGAGTCTACAACTCTGCCAACATCGCCAAATGGCGATGTGGTAAGGCCGACGTTTATTTCGTATGTTATGTGCTGTAATATCATCCGATTTCAAAGAACTGCATGTATGTCCGCGTGTGTTTATGTGATTGCCATATTGACTAAAGAATGCATCGTCATCAACAACGAGTCTATCTGCCGGGTGTCAGCTCGATCGCATATCAAAAAGTGGGTCAACTTTCCCTTCCAAGATTTGTATTCATTCATTACCGAAAACAAAAGTGAAATTCAAATACATGTATTTAAAAAGACAAGAGAGATCTAGCCACCGCGGTCTCTGTATATTCATTCACTATTCATTATCATTCTTCTTATCAAACATTAAAAAGTATATAATTAGGATTACAGTTGAATAAAGTTCAAGTTTTTACTTGTTTCATCAGCACAACTGTTCCCAACCATCAGGAGCCAGTGATACTATAGCAACCCCAATTGGGGTATGTTGCGAGGCTGAATATAGTGAGAAGGTGAAAGAGATCGGGAAGAGGAATTTTCAAACCATTTTAAGCAACGTTTCAATTTAGAATGGTGGTCTTACACCAGGGCGATACTGACAGTATCTTCCACTCTGGAACGTGCTGCAAATATACCTTCTAAAATTTAAATTATTAAAGTGTGAAATAACACAAATCAATAAAATAAAATTTACCTGCGCACGTCGGGTGTGTACCAGTGAACTTCGGATCGCTAGTCGATAGCCTTACCCCTCGACCACGGATTTACTGATTCAGTACACGAATATTAAATACTAGAAAATTGGCAAAGACTAATATAAATATCTAATAAGCCTGATTTTCAGTGCAAACGTTATGTATATATTTCATATACCTGCAATACAGTTGTCAAACTAGTCGAAACTCGAGAATTCAAGTCATAAATGTTCAATTTTAAAGAGGAATAGCATCGTAAACAAACATTTCCGAAGCGGTCGCCTTCGTAAACTTTTAACATCGGCATTATTTATTGTCACGCAAGGAGAATATTTCTTCCATTCGTAATTTACACCGTTTTGTAAGCGCGACGCAACGCTTAATTTTGCATATTACGATGAACAAAGTTACAAATAATCGCAACCAAACAAAACATCCAACAATTCCCGAGAATATTTTTAATACACAGAATAAAAACTTATTTCAATTCAGATGAGAAATCAATTTATAATATAAATAAAATAAATTATAATAGTGTTCTTTCCTCTCATAACAAGATATTTAATCTATCCAGGTCATCTCTAATGATAGTCGCTAAACGATTTCAATTTCCGTTGCCTTAATATTTCCACCAGAAGTTAAATGAATCTGCTCAATAAATTCCTTGTAACAACCTACTCGGCGGCGGTAAAATCGAGATTCTTCACGTTTTAGGGAAATTCCTGTGAAACATCGCGTTTGGAGCACGTTATCATTTTTAATGCATCCGCTGGGCCATTAAATTCACTCTAGCAGATAAGTGTTCCTAGAAGCAGTGGGCACATAAATAGAGGTGCTCATCCACTACTTACTGGACTAAACGAGAATAAATGTTTCTATCCGCGACATCCTGAAACTCGATGTATTTCCCAGCTGTTACAATTTACATATATTCTAAATCTACTGTCTATGAAACTTCAACATTTTACAATTTGTTTATAACAGAGGTACCATCATAATAAAATCACAAACTGGGAAATGTCACAATCGGGATTATTGTCACAGTGGTCTCTATTATAATTTTCATTTATAATGTTGTAATAAGTACAGTTACAAAACTAATTTTTAAAAATTCGATGCTTCCAAAGTATCCCGGACGTCATGAGAAAAATATATTGTGCAAAAAACGTTTACATTTTCATCACATAATGTTGGAGCCATTTTTTTTTTATGAGACACCTCACAAGAGTGTCCCTGCCTGTGCAGTGTACAGACAGGGGAACTATGTCACCACCCAGTTGGGTGGCGTTGTGAGGCGGAATAAGGTAGGGGCTGTAGGAAGGGATTTGTTAATGCAGGCCTTGAAGAGGCTCGGATTATAGGAGGGAGGAAAAACAGATGCCGGTAGCTCGTTCCACATACGAGCCGACTTACACAAAAACGAGTCGTAAAAACGGCCCGTTCTCATGAAGCCAACGTCAACCGTGAACGGGTGTTCAGTTCGTGTCCGTCGAGTTTCGAAATTCGAGCCATTGGTGCAAACGTGTACTTATTGATTGTTCATATTGGTTTAGTATGTTGCCTCAATAACACAGTCACTTAGATAAGTGATTCGATCTTTTTAACCGTCCAAAGAACCATTTTCAAGATTGTTTTGTTTATGTGAAACCGCACAAGATTCCCAACTGCTGGAAGGCAGTGAGACTATAGCATCCCCAATTGGCGTGTCTTGTAAGTTGTGAGGCTGAAAGTAGCGTAGAGGAGAAGGAGATAGGCAAGAGAAAGGTGGGTAAGTCCCTGGCTGTTCAGATGTGGTCACCAAACACAGCCAAACCATTTCAGTCAACGTTTCAATTCTGACTGGTAGGTCTTACACCAGGACAATACCGAGAGTATCTTCCACTGTAGAACGTGCCGCAAATGTACTACACGTTATTTAAATGATTAAATCGTGAAATAAAACAAATTAATCTAATAACACTAAAATTAATTAAATAATTAATCAAATAATACTTGTCGAGAGCTTTACTCCTCGACCAGAGAGGACGTTACAACATTAATGATTTAAAAAAACCCAAAATTTTTCACACATTCATTCAAAAATCCTAAAGGCTTAAGGCGGGTTTCAGACAAAAATGATTAAAAGATAATATTAATTTAAGCAGACATGAAAATGACCAAACCCTTCCAGAATTCACCACGACCCATTGAAGGGTCTGAATTATTTTTATTTACCCGATCATGTGATGCAATACAATAAAGAATAAATCCCCGGTCGAGGGATTATGGCCACAAATGACTTCTTCGTGCTGCGAGAAAAGATCCACCAAATCGTCGGACATTGTATTTTTATACAACACTAAATTGCTCCATATAAAACGGGGAGTTTTCGGTTAAATTATTGTGATTGCGGTTTTTATCTGGGGCTGTTGGCGGAGTCACAAAAAAACGTGAAGCGTTAAAATCTTAAGAACTCAACTTTCTCATTTTAAGTGAGATTAATGATATAACCTTTAATTCGTTGAAATAAATCATAAAATAAATAATTATCAACAACAAAACATATGTAAAGAATACTCAACTCCTACCAAAACTACTTAGATCACAAGTGGTCTTGCTTCTGCCTAGGCAAAATAAATAGAATTTAAAAACATTTTTCATCAAAATCACCAGAAGTAAAGAAAAAATTAGCATTCTTTGGAAACATTGAAATGGACAAGTCATACGTTCTTCTGTATGTATATTTCTTCAGAGCTCTACATCATATTTCTGAAAAAAGACCTACAGGAAATGGGCTTCATTTCAAACTAGGATCCTTCAATATCCGGCGGACTCCAATTTCGAATAACCCAATATAATCATTTTGTTCTATTTCACTCAATCTAAGCTCATCTTAGAATACTTTGTTTTATAAACGTGCAGATAATTTATCCAAATATTTATTTTACTCTTAGTTGCCAGTGAAGGGTGTCACACAAGAGTGAAGGGTGGTACGCGAGAGTGAAAGGTGTCACACAAGAGTATAGGGTGTTACATAAGTGTGAAGGGTGTCACACAAGAGTGAAGAATGTCGAACAAGAGTGTAGGATGTCACACAAGGGTGAAGTGTGTCACAAGAGAGTGAAGGGTGTCACACAAGAGTGCCGGGTGAAATTTTTCTCACCTGTGATATTTTCCATGCTGTATTCTACGCGGAGCAAAAACAAACTTTATGAGTCTTTTATTTTCAAAGTTTAGACTTAAAAGTTTCACTGTTCGGATTCAGGTGGATTATTCACGTTCACGATTACTTAAAACATCAATGAATAAATTATTTGGTGGGAACTGTAATTAGCCCTATTACGTTCATTAATGCATTCACAATATTCTAAAGATGATTCATTAGCTACTGCTTAAGATGTTAGTTAGCTTAATTTTAAAGTTAAATTTACAGGAAAATCCTTAATGACGCTAAATATCGTTTATCTCTTGTCGCTTCCATAGCTCTAATCTTCAGGGCCGGCCCTCTGCAGGCGCAATTGGAGCAGTCCTCTCCGATCGCCGAATTGCCAAGAAGCCAAGGCCCTGACAATAACGTAATACAGCGCCGTTGAGGTTTTAACTAGTGACTGGCACCATTTGGCTAACACAAGTTAAAGGTTACGTACGTTTTTGGTAACAACTGAACTTAAGTAATATAATTTTTCGAAGAAAATTTCTTCTGAAAGCTTATCACTTTGTGATGTCATTATTTATTAGAATAATACACAAATAACTTTTTTTACATCACTTTAATATTTATATAACCTCTACATGTTTCATGAACAATGTTCACATCATCAGGAGCAAGTATATACTAAAGTAAAAAATTAAATATAGATTACAATTGAACAGTGAAAGAAGTGGGGAGGGGTAAAAGATGATGAGAACATTGTTCATGAAACATGTAGAGGTTATGTATATTAAAGTGATGTAAACAAAGTTGTTTGTGTATTATTATAATTAAGTATATATATTACTACTCATAAAACTAAGTATTAACGCCGAAAAATATAGCATTATATTATTTGAGAAAATATTTAATAATTCAAAATATAAAAATAGACAAAATTAATAATTAACAATGATAATTCTTAAATTGAAACATAAGATCAATAAAATGATCGATTTTAATTAGGTCTCAGTAGCTGAATTAGTAGAATGTTTGTCCTGGTACGACTAAAGTACTAAAGGATCTACATGGAGAAAATTGAGTATCACAAATTTATTAAGAATGTCTTTCACAAAACACTAGGGTGAATTGCTTTATAAAAAAAAAAACCTTTTCTAATTATTGGTAATCCGGTCAAAAACGGGATTGCAGGTGAATGAATTAACAGGTTTCCTAGTAAACTTTTGGTAAATTACGGACATATTCTCACGATGTCGAAACACGTGGAAACCTGTAAATTCATTATTTAAATCCTACAATACCGTTTCTAATCGGATTACCAACAATTTATAGAGATTCTTAAAAAAATAGCAAAACTAATTTTCTCCGTATGGGTTCGGGTTCCTGTCTTTGTTTATAAGTCAATCCTCACAGCTCAAGAAAACACTTAAAGCCAAGTAGGTTTGCTTTAACCAAAACAAAAATGTAAAACATCAATAAGATGCCAAGATGGTGAATAAAATATTTATCCAACAGTATTTAAACCTGTAATAATACTATTATATTCAAGTAAATAATATTGCCAAAAATAATATTTGAGTTACTAAACGAACACAGGTTTTTTTGCACTAAAATAAACAGTTATAGTTACCTCTGGCACCAGGATGCAATGCTTCAGTAAGCTACCACCAGGCGAATTCTATGTAATCCTTCACCCAACAATGAAAAGCGAGGTGCTTATTATTTGGCTGAACTAAGAACTCCGACCTACTTCCACGTAATGAGTATTGCTACTATAATGCCTGTTACCTGATACGCCTGCCTATTCGCTATCTACTCCCTTCATTATCCCAGCCTGAGATATCGTCTTCGAGGGCCTGTTCTATTGTTCACGGATGCTGAGAAAATATTGGAAACTGTAGCGGGAACTGGATTGAAATAATTATTTATTTATCAAAAATACTAATAATTTTGGCTGTCGGTGAATGGGTGCAAGCGAGAAGTGATGACTACTGCGTAATGTCTAAAATTATTCTCAAAATTCAAACTGATAAGTAGACAGTAGATAATATATACAATAATTGGTTCAATGATAACTCAACACTGTGACAATTCAACACACTTTTGAAAAGTGATATAAAGTCATTAGAAACGATGAAAAAAAATTTTTTTTTTAATCTAACCCAACCTAACCTACTTAACTCAGTTAATAAAGTTTTTGTTTCATCACTTTACATGACTTTATATAACTTTTTAAAGATGTGATGAATTATCATTGTAGTGATTTATCCGGTCACCACAATAATTATTATATTATCATACAAGCAATAAAATCGGTACAAAATATTGTTTTTTTTTTCTAACGTTTTTTTCTGTTTAAATTTTTGACGGGTGTAATACTTTAGTAACATTAGAAAGGTAAATTACTTCTTTATACATAAAAACGTTTTATTTGAAAAATAAAGTTATTTTCGCAATGCTTCGCTATTGCTAATGTCATTCTCGGACGACTCCGACTTCTTCCACCTTTCACCGCTGTTTACACAATATTACAAAATATCAGTGAAAAATCACGAAATATAATGATTTTATTTGAAAAATAAAGTTATTTTCATTTACACGTTCGAACTTGTGAATGCTTGTCAAGGTTTGGCATGCGTGTAGCACCACCATTATAATTTGACTAGTGGATTTCGCAATGCAATAACTGTATTCCATAAAATAACTGTTTGCTTTAAGTATTCCTCGGGCATCCCCAATTTCTTGTACCATTCAAACAACTCTCTAAACATTCCTGGTACTAATAAGAATGAACTTTGAAATTTTCAGTGAGTATCGGTCGACTACTTTTCGAATTTTGCGAGGACAAACATATACCGGCTGATTTTTTGTATGTTTAAACTAATTAAGAGGAAGCTGTGTATATTCTTGGTATACCTTATATCGTAGGTAATAGGCATTAAAATCGCTTGACAAACGGATTCTAGAAACGTTCAATATCATGCACAAAACTGGTTTTTATTTATTTTGTAAATAATTTTATAAGAAAGCAAAAAAGTTAATCAAGTGAAACTGTCACAGATAATCTTGGCTTTAATACGGTTTTTTTAAGTTGTTTCCTTTACGCGTTCATACATTTCTATTGAAAAAAAAAATTTTTAGTAGTTTGCATTTATATTTTTTATTGAGTAATTTGTTTTTTATTTGTATTCTACTCAAGCGAAGCGATAGGAAAACTTCCAATTTATCTAAAGCATATTTTTTGGTATTCATAATGTACACCAATTCGTTATAAAGATTAATCAAAATAATGATTTGGCATTAAGTTTCGCCTTAACGTGTATCCGGCGTTGCTCGGAGTTGAGAATGATTTTGAGTAAAGTTTTGAGGTTTAGAATTCTATGATAAACATCGACTTTTACTTATTTTTTTAAGTATAATATGCATGTATTATATATATAAAACATTTCGTTAGAAATTTTCTAAATAATAGTGAAAACTCTATCAAAATCCGCTGCGTAGTTTAGTACAACTAAACGCACAAACAGACAGACGCGAATAGTAACATTATTTTTATATTATTTAGAGAAGATAAGATTTCATTTTATTTTAATCTAACATCTAATAAATATGGCTAAACAAAATTATTTTTCTAAGAGCCATCCTGGTGATGCCATTTTGAATGATTGCAGGGTCCACAATTTTACCCTACATTATTTTTCCGACCTCTACATTAGATCCATGTTTAAAAATGGCCGGCAAAGTAAGCCATAGGAGAACTGACGCTACCTCCGTGAACTCTTTAATCGTGGGGTCTCCAGAGAACTAAGGGGTAGTGGAGAGGGCAGCTCTGGCCACCTCCGTGAACTCTTCCCTCATGGGGTCTCCAGGGTATCAATGAGGAGTTTAGAGAAAAGCTGAGGACATCTCTGTGTGGGGCCTCCAGGGAACTTAGGAGGAGTGGAGAGGAAAGCTGAGGTGAACTCTTCTTTCGTGGGGCCTTTAGGGATGAGGCTGGATGGGATAACCTTTTCCGCCACAGGATTCTCAAGTGGATCGGACGCGGGATTACAGTGTCCCTAACGGAACCTGGAAACAAACTCAAAATAATGTAGTGAAGTGAGAGATAGCACAATGAGTCCATGGCCCTCTCTCATGCCTCACTCTGGAGGCCCCACGAGTGCTCACGGGAACTATTCGTATAGCGTCTCCGCTTTAATAGTTTATTTTTATTTTGTCCAGCAATACGAAATATATATGTAGGTACCTACTAGGTTTCTCTTCATAAGGTACATTCCAATAGCTTGATCTGGTATATAGGTCTAAATTTGAAATAATATAATCAAATTCATTATTTCCTCAACAAATCGGTAAAAAAAATTTAAAGTTCACTCTCGCAAGTACGGTTGAGCGCAATGAGGAAGTAAAATAGATTTTAATGGTATAGGATTTGATTCCTAGCTTTGCAACAGTGGCGCTGTTATTTGCTAATTAGGTTGAGTGCTTGTTACCACTGTCAAAAATTCAGTTCGCACTGAAAATAAAAAAAATTTAGCCTCGGCTGCGTCATTTGAAAATGCAAAGTAATTCGTACGACACAATGGCGCCAATAACCAAAAACAAAGTGGCGAAGAATTTAAATTTCTGCATACCTATACATTAACCCCCCTTACTTATAAACGCGGTGTAAAATAACATGGCACGTAAGGTCGGAATGACAAAAAACTTGACTTAGGGTTTGAATGATTACAACGGCATTACCTTGCTTAAGGCAGGTTTTACCATACCAACGTTGAACTGGCGTACTCTTGTAAGGATCTTATTAGTAATACGGTTAACACATTTGCTATCAGAATCTAATGTTACCATTAAAATTACATATGATTGGGAGTGATTGGCGCTGAACGGGTTAAATTCTACATTTTGCTATGAATTGTGTTTGGTATGAAATTTTTAAATGATTATAACTTTTTATTTGTGTTTTTAGTGTTAACAGTTTATAAACTCAAAACGTGAATCATTTTCACCTAGTATTTATTATATTACACAAATATATTTATTTTGTGACGGTGATACAAATAGCTAAGAAATAAATATGAATTGATCTTTCGATTTTCAATATTATTTCTGGTCAATATTTTCGAAAGAATCGAAAGCGTAAAATAGAGAATAACACAAGAAGTGGACGTGTCTCGTGATCCAAATATTTGCTAAATCGAGGCCCATATTTCCACACTATAACTTTGTTTCACATTGATTATGAAATTCAAATGGGATGACGATTTGCGATTTCAGGCAAGTATAAAAGAGGCAGTTCAATGGCCTAGAACCATAAAAAGTCAGTGACACATTTGTTTCCATTCAAATATAAATGGAAGGCACTTTTAGATTTCTTCTTTATTCTGTGGATTCCACCAATTTAAAGGATACAATCTATTGACTAGAAAATGTTATCGGATGTAGACCCTAAAACTGTTTTCATTATTAAATTTAACCTCAGAATCAGAGTGTAGTGGAGCTTTTAGCGATAGTTTTGAAGAACGTCAGAATATTTACGTCTTTTAAAAAGTTTTCATCTGATATTAATAGACCTATGTTATATTATCATCCAAGCAATACATTGTTTTAACTTTATTGTATATTAAAAATGCTAGCTTTCTCCTTGGAACCAAGACTCAAGATCGTGTGCTATTTTTTAAGGGCCCCGAGCAACCTTATTAAAGTGACGAGTTGGGGGAATCGCAGATGATATTGCTTGTGTAATCCAAAACGGTTTTCCCCCAATAAGTTTAGTCTTCGATAACTTCCATAGGTAGCATGGGCTATTAATCTTCGTCCGAATATTTTGGACAATCCATTCCACTTTTACTTTTTTCGCAAATGATTCGTACTCGATCGAACTATCGCAAGAACGAACTAAAGAAGTTAATTATCTGTAGATAAATGGTTTGTAATACTTCGTGATAAACCTTTTTTTAGTTAACGCAGATAAATGCTTGAAAAAATTCTCTCAATTATTTTGCAACGTTAATTAAAAATAAATATGTTAAAAGTCAATAGTGGTGACTGACATCAAATTTGAAAATAGTAATTATTTTTGTTGATTGATATTAATAAACAATCGAAATGGTGTATTTGAATTGTATGAATCCGTATAAAAGTCCCAACTGATCCCCACTCTCTGGAGCCAGTATATCTGCGGCATCCCCAATTATACAGGGTTTTCCAATAAGAGGTGTTTCGTAAAAGATTAATGGTTTTGTTACTTGTGTGGCACGTAGCGCCATCTTGTTGAAAGTGAACGTTGTCCAGATTAATACCATCCAATTCCGGCCATAAAAAATCATTAATCATCTCTCGATAGCGCAATCCATTCACCGTAACTGTTGTTCCAGCCTCATTTTCGAAAAAGTAAGATCCAATAACTCCGCCGGACCATAAAACGCACCAAACAGTCACACGTTGAGGATAGAGAGGCTTTTCAACAATAACTCTTGGGTTCTCCGAGCCCCAGATGCGGCAATTTTGCTTGTTGACGAAGCCACCGAGGTGGAAATGGGCCTCATCACTCAAAATGATTTGAGTTTGATTCACTCAAGTGAATTTTAATAATTTTAAGCGTGTATCGTTCCATTTTTATTAACGGCGTAATTTCTACTTGTCAAATGTCAAAAAATGACAGCTTTAAAAGTAACATCTACCGAAATAGCGGGCTATTCAAAATAACACCTCTTATTGGGAAAACCCTGTAATATGTTGGGAGGCAAATGAAATGGAGAAGAAAAGACGATAGAATGGTTTAAATTTGGTTTGCAAGTACTGGCTATACACATCAGGTCACCAATCATGCCTAAAGCTATTTTAAGCATTGTTTCGATTCTGAATCTTCGTATTTATCCACTATCTAGGGCGATACTCGCAGTATTTCACTTTGGAAAGTGCCGTAAATTTTTACTTACTTATTATTTTTGTTACATAAAATTTCATGTGCTTGCCTGGATTCGAACTAGTAACCTCAGCATTGGTATTCGGGGGTCCTAAATACTCAACCTTGAAAGTCGTAAGAATCAGATAGTAAAGATCAGAAAGTGAAATCACTTTGAACAAATCGAAAAAAGAATCTAATGTGTGAAGTTTTTTGGTTTATGTTTTGTTTTTGTGCATCGAGTGACGTCTCACTGGCTGAGAAATTCACTGCCTATGAGAACAAGGACATCTTAGAAAACCGTTAAGCTCACATGGTTGTTTTAAATTACTTCAAAGTCAGTGCTTTTACTTGGAAATAACAAGTGTGGCATACGCTACACAATATAATAAGATTATTCTAAGAAACTATTATTTACACCGTGTTTTTGCCCGGTACTGTGGGAAGTAAGTAAGATGGTATATATCTAACCACATATGGGTATGTGGTAAGTAAGTAAGATGTTATATATCTTAGCTATATATTTGACATCTGCACAAATTATAATCGTGATAATCAATTAGTTTAACATTGAAGAAGAAGAAGATAATACTAATAAATCTAAGCGACACATGACACTTCTTGGAAAATTTAATCAATTTTTATTGTCGTATTCATTGAATGTAACATATTTTCTTCAAAATTAAGAATTAGGAAACGATCTCTGTCAAACTTTCTCAGGACTGCGATAGTAATACATATACCTACTATGGTTAATCTGTAATCAATACCTCGTCTCCTTACAGCTGGCTGTGATCTGTCGGTTCATAATGCAGAACTATGCATGAAAATCAGTGTCGGGGAAAGCTTTCTCAGAACTCTGTAGGAGTATGCAAGAGCGAACCACAAACTAGACAATGCGGCTAAGGAAATTCGTTTCAACCCTTTAGATGCTCAGAGCTCCAGCTTGAAAATATAAAATTTTGACAAAAAAACTTTGAAAAATGTTTTTCTAAAAAAACAGTTGAAAACTTACAGAATTTTGTAAAATTTTTCTTATAAGGTTATTAAGTATTGGTTTTTCACTAAATAATCTGTAATAATCCGTCGTCTCTTTATGACTATAAAATGGCAGCCTTTAGGAAATAAAAAAATGCATAACCCCATTGAAAAATTAACTGCTAATTAAAGCCAATTTTTTTAACACTTCAAGAGCGGCCTACAATGTTTTTATTACCAGCTGAAATCCAGGGCGTTTCTCGGGCAGAATATTTATATATATGATATAGAAAGCAATTTTCCTATTTTTTTAAAGTCGAGGGAGCTGAATTTCGTCGGGAAGAATCAAAATTCTCCATTAGGGGTGGGAAAAGGGGATAGGAGTGGTTTTTAGAAATCTCGTAACTCATTCACCTTCCTTTTTGTTATGAAGATCAAGTGTGCTAAACTTCATCAATCTCAGATTAAAACTGTTGATTTGTCAAAAATCAAATCTTGCTTATTTTACATGTATCATTTATGAAATGTCAGTTCTATGTGGAAAACAGTTCCCTTTGAAAAAAATGTAGTGTGTAATAATCAGTAATAATCATACTAGATATCTTCAAATCTAGTGCAAATATGAGTGCATTATGAAGTACTTAATTATTGCTATTAAAATAACCCTATGAGTCATCGTTTGGGAATAACTTACATAAAGACCTTCAGTCAAATTTAAACATTACAGTAATTGGGGAAACTTTACTGGGGTAATAACCATTAATAATTTCTAACATTTTACTCAGAAATCAATTAGGGAATCAGTAATTGAAATTAAAATGCATATCTAATAATATAAATGTATCGTCTGTAAGTGGGTTACCCACAGTTTGATAATGCCGTCAGAGGGCGAAACAGCTGTCACGCGTAATAATTACACAGCAGAACTTGTTTAAAAATAAACTGTTTTTATAAATCTAATAATCAGATTACACTGGCACTGTACAATCAAGACATCCACAACCGCAACACTCGAAATAACCATAAAATCCGCATTCTTTTAACACACTACAAAATATGTGATAAAATCTCTGAACTGCTTTGTCTACACACTATATAACTCTCTTGCGAATATTTTTTTCTTTTCATTTGTAGTCATCCATAATGTATTATCACCTAGTTGTGTATGGATAAGCGCCTTTCTATAAATACCTACCTTGAATTTGTGCTTATATGTATCTACATGTTTGTTTATTTTTTGCTTTCTCTTGTTGTTTTTTCTACTTTACCGATCTATTTTTGTTGTATTTTATTGTAAATGAAACTGATATTTTTGATGTTAAAATATCTACGTAATATTTTTAATACCCCTCATTTCCATATTGTAAAATCTTTCCGTCCCAAAATGTGTTTTACAATTCATCGGGATTAAGTAAAAAATATAAAATAAAATCTATCCTTTTCTCTGTACTCGATTAATAAATCATTTTCCTAAAATACAAAGGAGTATAGCAGAATTTCGATACTTCTGATGAAATTTTGCACACTTGAGGTTCAAAATAAGGGGAAAGTTGTCGTATTTCAAAATACTATGCCTGAAGCTCGGGAATCGCTTGGGAATTCGGCTGGTAATAAAAAAATAAGCACTTTTAAACTGTTCCTTAAAAAATACCTTTAATTAAAATAGTAATGGGTACCTAATAAAGTTTTATTACGTATTTTAGAACTTTTAATTATTGTAGATTAAGAAGTCAGAACGCCACCTGGATTCAGTAGTTTCAAAACAGAAATAAAATAATTGCATATCTTTTAAAACGGTGCCTCAACTATACAAAAAGTTATAGATCAAATTTTCACACATTTTAAATTCTTAGAAAATTACCAACTTTACTACTGTGAAAATATTAATATCTGAAGGACAAAATCTAAAGAAGTGGTGAATGAGGGAAAATAATAATTCACAAATCAAAATTCTCGAAAACTCATTTCATGCATTGAATAAACAGAAAATATCTTGTAGGCGAAAGTTGTACGAATATAGTAGAATATTAATCAATATTCAATTCTAAGTAGTGATTTTACACCACTGATAGTATATTTCACTCTGGAACATGCCACATGTATACTAAATACTATTTTTAATGAATAAAATGTGGAATTGGCAAATAAATCAAACAAATTTTACTTGCGCACGCCAGGATTTGAACCAGCGAGCTCCGGATTTCTAGTCGCGAGCCATACCCCTCGACTATCTAGGCCGTGTACAAATATTTTTTCACACGCTTCCGATATTTCTTTTTTTATATTTTTTTTTTTATATTAACTCCACACAGGAGGCCCTGAAGAAAATAATTTCCCTCAGGGCCTATGTCATCTTTGGGGATGCTGTGTGGAGGGTCTTTTTGTGGAGAGGAAGGAGTGAACATGGGTCTTGAAGAGTCCCATGTTGTAGGAGGGAGGAAACACAGAGGCCGGCAGTTCGTTCCACAGCCGAGCTGTTGAACTTAAGAACGAATCGTAGAAGCGACCCGTTCTCATGTGACAAGTGTCAACTGTGTACAAATTCTTACCAGTCATGTAACACTTTAACACTTTTTATTCATGTAATTAACAATTTTTATGCTGTTAATTTTTCCAGTAGGACGTAAGTATACCAAATATTTAAGATATTGCATATAAATCGCAAAATATTTCTTCTCGATAAACAGACTACAAATAATTCAAATGCTATTTATTATAAATCATTAAGCGAGCAAATGGATTATCCATCATTGAGTTATCTGTAATACGATCAAAGTACAAAAGGAGAGATAATCTTGAAAGAAAAGGCAGTTGAATTATTGCTTTGGGGATAGAATGACACTACTTAGATGGAATAGGTTAATGGAAACTGATAGATGCCCTCATAAATATCTGTTTTGATCACTAAATTGATTAATTTCAATGCTCCTCTACAAGCTCAATAATGTGACAATATTTTTTCGTCATATCGACGTCTCCCAATAGTACGCTTCTGATCAAGGAAAACTTTTTCAAAAATACTTTGACGGAAAGTTTCCTGGTTGGCAATTTGGAAGGCGTATTTCCGTGCCGGTCTCGACTCTAAATTACTCATTGAGAAAATTATTTCCATAAAATTCAACATAAAATTACGATTTTTAAGTCCGTAAGCTCTTTCTGTAGGTAATTTCAAACAGTATTTACGACTTTTTGAAGCTCTAATGTTCCCATCACTGTTTTTTATTCATTTTTTGCGAACTTCAAAAGGCTCATTGATTTTTCTAGCTCAATCGTGGATTCAATCAGTTAAATTCTAAAGAATCAAACCTAAGTTGAAATCGATTTGCTCCTTTTACGCCTTTCGGAGTCTATGGAAATTTTACCTAAAATAGAATCAAAATTAACAATGACTATCAATAAATAAACAATGACTTCTACTGTACTCACTTCACTACCCGATTTGTCCAACAATTAACTTGCCTTTTAGCACTCTCTTTTGATAGCCTTCTGAACATTAAACTCAACCAATAAACCTGCTAATTTTATGGCATTTTCTCTTTTTACTCTACATTTACAGAGTAAAAATTACTACAGTAATAAATTCCATGATGAGGATGTACATATGAAGTTTTAGCTGAATATAGTTGCATTTTCGTAAAAATCACAAATAAAATGCCGTCCAAATTTAATGACGCTAGAGCTCATCGTTCGTGAGTTTTACAACTTCAGACAAACAAATTATCTAATTTAATGTTAGGATTCCTTTATTTATTCATGTTTACAGACATAAAATAACTGATCGTAAAAAGCGGGTAGCGACGGGTTAACAAAGCCGTCACCTGCATATCCTTTTATACCAGCCAATAACGACGCTACTATAATCTCGCATGTGCCGGAGATGGGAACCAAATTCGTTATAAATTTATTACTGCTTTATATTTTAATATGTCTTACATACGTTTACAAATCTACTTTCTAATAGACAAAGGATGGAGGATTAATCATTGACATTTTAGACACGAAATAGGGGAAGCACTATGTCGTTAAAACTTACATAAAAGATTCCACTTATTTGTGGTTCTTTTTACTTGCTTTATAAACATAAATCAGCAGAAATATTATATAATAATTACTATATAAAATTTAACAATATAAAAATATTTTTTTAAACCTATTAAATGGAAGAATTTTTAAAGTACCTATGCGTTTTTTATATGTTTTAATGCATTACAGCTTTTCATTTAAAAAAATCCTAAATTTAGTGTATATTATATAATAGTCGGAAAGAACTTTGAAAATTGCGTTACACCAGAGTCACTGTTCATAATTTGTTAAAGGAATGTACAAATTGTTTTTTTTTACCATTTAAGGGGTTACATTACAGGGGTTTGTATCATCGCTAAAAATGGTGAAACTGTGGACAGTGAAATATATTTTTGAAAATTTTCATTGTTAAATAGTTCTTGGAAACTCTGACATCGAGCGCCTTACTAAATTTTCTCAGCCGTATTAAATTAAGATGCGTTGCTGTGATATTCCTAGTACCAACTCTCGTTCTAATCTTTTATGTCCTGGTTGTCATTGAAACTTTTAGTCGTCTAACTCTAACATATTAAATAAGTCTACAAAAGAATCTAAAATGAAACTCTATTACTAATGTACTTTGTAATGGAACAACAAAGAGCAATGGATATTTAATCTTTTGACATTTTAGACGTGAAATAAAAAAGCCATTAAAACCTTATATAAAAAGTACTTCTTGTAGATACTGGTAATGTGGTCAGAGCTTTAATAACCCTTGCTTTAAATCCGGATGTTGGATTTCCATCAAAGTGTAATTGTACAATTTTATTCGCATATTATTTTATTTAGGCAACTTTCGATCGTTTTTCCTTTCCGTTGAATTTAAATGTTTGCTCTAAATTCAATGAATACAAATGTATATAACGACTGGGGTTTTTAGATAATGAGAGAAAATATGTTGAAATTTGCCACAAACTCGTTCCGGCTTAGCTGTGAATTGATGTTTCATTAAAAAAACTTTTTTGAGCGTGAACAAAAAACGCTGAGAAGGGAGAATTTAAATATTCAAATTATTAGGTAAGGCGACTTAAATGGGGTACTAATCACTTAGTTCCAAAGTTTGAATATGACCGGAATACCTGATGGCCTCAGGCTTCAGATTTAATGGTAGGAAATGTTCCCGATGCAAAGTAAACTGAGATCCACTGTAAGAATGTAATTGAGAGAGAGGGGAGCGAAGGAAAAATAAACATCTTCCTCGAATTGGTTCTAGCTCACATAGGTAAACAGAAGGAAGAATTTAATTACATACCTAGCTGCAATATGGTACAGTTGACCTTGGAATTGTATTTCAGTAAAAGCAAATAGGTTTAAACCGTAGCAGATTTATTTGAGATTTAAAGACAATGGGTCCGCTTAAGTCCCTACAAGATATTACCACATTCTGAACAGTGAACACTAAGCCTTACCATTTGACGACATAAACCTTTGATGGTATAAAATTGAAACTTAATATAGGTTTAGGTACCGCGTACATTAACGTCGCGACTTGGGCCTTATGCCTTGACTTAATGGATCCTTATGTTGATCACATCAAAGCGGGAATGGATAGTTATAGGGATATTAAATATATTACGATCGTTCATGTCGTCTTCTGTGAGGAAATAAATCATTTGCCAGTTAAACAAACATTTCCTCACGGTATCCTTTTGATGTAAATGTCAGACGACAGTGAAAAGAGAATATTTGAGAAGGTGCGATCCGATTATTTATTCTACCCAGCGGTGTGTTGTAAAATACGGTTGTCATAGAAATACCCTGAATAAAAGAAAACAAGATTGATGTTGTGTTGGGCGGATGACAACTTCCCAGGTATGTCACCGTCGCGTCGGCGTCGTGAGATATATCTCCGCAAGATAATGCCGGTCTACTTGAGGTTAAGATTCTAAGGTCATTTCTTCATTCTGGAAATATTCCTCAGCAATTCACAAACGGTTTTGCCGTGGAATTTAATGTAGCTTTTGCTCCATTCATCTTCGGCATTTCTGTTCTCCCACTTAAGAAACCATGTTCGTGTTTATGTTATACACTTAGTACTCGAACAATAATTATTATTTCATTCAGAATAGAGAAAAGAAATGACCGCGCCTTATTTCGTTCAGTGAAAAAACCTCACCCAGATGAGAATCTTTACAATGCTTCACTCCTTTTCCTTGCATTAAATTAATTAAGTGCTTGAATTACGTAATGAGACTTTTGTTCGTAACGGCTTTTTGTATCAACTAGAAAAGGGACGTTTTTTCAATTAATTAATTGTTTAGATTTACCTTTCGCGTAAACTGGTACTAATGGTTTCTTTAACGAAGAATAAACAAAGGATTTACCAAATTCTATAAAGCATTGTCAGTAAACTGGGACAACGTAATACCCTAGCAGTTTTTCATTTAGCCAAACAACGAGGAAATGCCATTTGGTTCAAAATATAGTCGCACGATTATTCGGCAGGATCTTTGGCTTAGTGGGAAAATGTTATTTAACGTATCTTTTTTGTTTTAAACCATTAATCCTTTTACATGGTTCCTTATAAGAATGCATGTTGCCTGCAGTCAATGTAACGTTAACAACCCCATTTACGGATTGTTTCGATATTTAATTAAATTCTGAAGGAGAAGAATTAATTAAAAGTTTCTGACCTAAAGTACCTGGCTATTCAAAGTATTCGCTAAAGCTTTCGATTCTAAATAGTAGTTCTCTCCAGAACGGTGCTTAGAGCATTAATTTTATGTAAGTATTTATGTTTATTTAAATATATTTGAAATAGATATGATCCATCGAACGAATGAACGAAGAAAGGAGAGAGTATGATGGGAATGCAAATGGTAAAGGATGGTGGGAACACCCGAGGAAAACATGGCACGATCAAGTAAAAGAAATACTACGGGTAGAGTCAGGCCATGTCAAGAGTCTAATTAATAGAAGGGTATGTATGAGACGATGTATGAATGTGAAAGAAGAAATGGGTGTATGCCAAGACCAAATTGTTGGCGGTCTGTCCTCTCTACCTAACCCTGCAAGGAATCTGTGTGATGGTTAGTTCGTTTGTTAGTTATGATCCATAAAAAAATTTTGTATCAAACCTGTCAAAATTAGTAAATTTATTCGTAATTCTGGAACCTGAGGAATTATTACACAAAAATTAGTACATTTTCATCACAGAAAGAGCTACTAAGTATGTTTGACAATTCTAGAATAAACATACGATGATGCTTTTATATAAATAAACAATTGATTATTCTTGCAAATGGCTCAAAAATAATATGAAAACGATCTCACACCGCTTTTATACCCAAATAATAAATTTATATCAAAGAAAGATTATATTATAAAGTACACAAAAACTGAAGAACTACATAAGTGAATATACATGGAAAAGACTCGCGTTTCAATATTATGAAAGTGATCGCACACGACCCGGCACCTTCTCGGGGTATTAAAAGTGCGGGCCTTTGAGCTGTGTGAGTATCTGGTGAGAAGTCTGGTCTGTCTGATAAGTATCTGTCTCGGGCGGCTATCGGCCGGGGGCGGCTGGGCGGTGCCTCAGGACTAGGGGCTGTCACCGCCCGCATTTAGGTCACGAATTCACTTCATCAATATTCTAATAGCGGAATCCATACCCGTACAGCGCGCCGTAACACCGCTGCGGAACGGAACGGTGTGGAACAGAACGGTGCGGAACGGAACGTGAACGGATTCACCTCGGACCGAACTAGGGACCGTACCTAAATGTTTTAGTTGGACTCGACTTTAGAGGCGGGTTCCGATGAAATTTGATTGCCACTCTTTTTTGAGTTCAAAGAAAATATTTACCGATTTAATCTGCACTGTCAAGAGTCACTCCTCGATTCAGGCGAAAATAATAGGGTAATATTAATAGGGTTAACATACATTATTAATCCGTAGCTTAGTAAGTTCTCGTTAAAACTATTTCAACTGTTCAAGACATGGGTGGTATTTCTCATTAAATTGTAACCGTTATAAATGAGAATTACTTTTTTGCGTATCGTGCAAGTGTGGTGAAGTCACTGATAGACAGACAATTTATTTATAGCAAATCTATATACCGGTCAGTAGATAAATGGACAAAACAGTCGGGTTCCCACACGTAGAAAAATGACTATTGATAATTTATTAAGAATCTCTTCAAACCTCACGAACGATTAACATGTGGACTAAAGATAAAAAAGTTTTCCGTGAACAGTCTGTCAATAGCATCTCTGGCAATGGAACGAATATCTTATAACTTATTTTTTTTTAAATTGTTTAAATATAAATTCTTGTTAACGTAAAATATCAGACCAATTAGGACCATGCTAAAATAGTAAGAAATAACTTACGAACTTGCCGATAAACTTGAATTGGTGCAAGAAAACGCCTGGAATCTTGTTTTCCCTGGATACCTTTAATTTAGTTTTTCGACCTACATTCCGATGCGGTTTGGTTGGATTGTTTTTACAGGGGATTAAATAATATTTAACTTCCGTAGAACAGAACACGCGACGCAGACGTTTGGCAAGAGTACAAGAAACCTCAGCCCACTCGGTTAATTTAGTTCTCAGCATCTGATTGAATTTGAGGTTGCTTTTGAAATATGTCATTCAAAGTCTTATTAAACCAACTTTTTGGGCACATTTATTTCTACTCTAAAACAACCCTTTTATATGAAGAACGTACTATCGGAGACAAAGTATCTCAAATGTTTTAAAAAGAGTGTTTTTTTTATATATTTTTTTATTCTCAATACCCATATGGAGTATGTACACGAGTGTTAGTAAAGAACAATTGTTTCATACAACAATTACGTAAGTTACCATAGACATGTCTGACGTCACTGTATATTACAATGTTTAATCATTAAAGTCGATATTAACCATTATCAAACAAAAATGTGAAACCGAAAAAGTTTAATCTAATTTGAATTTTACTCATTAAGTTATTCCAAATATTAAAATGTACATTACAATAGTTTACAATGTGATTTTAAAAAAGAAATAATCTAAAATTATTTAAAAAACATAACAAGATGAAAATACTGTTTGCGAATGTTTAAATTAAAATTATCGATATCATTTATATATTCATCTGCTAAACAAAGTAGACGGGGAATTAATGATTATACTTCACAATTTGTTTGTGAACGGTGACATTTAAGTAGGACCTTATGCCTAGTGTGTTGAGTAGTTAGGTACCTACTCTTATGTGGACTAGACTTAGGAGTTCGCAAAAGTCAACATTTTTTAAAAGAAGCCTAAGGTATCAATTCTCCAATCCAGGCCGCTCGCAATAGCCGTCGAAAGTACATAATCTTATTTTTGAGACTCGTCAAAGATAAATACTTACGTACGCCAAACATCAAAAGTCATTCTATTCGAAAAACGAGTGAGTCAAGCCACTTTTTGTTTGATTGGAATGACTCCGTCGAGAATCAAGGCCCAGGTCTCTTATACTTCTTCGATCTTCAAGTGTATGTATGTTTAATGTATTTAATATTGAACTTAAGCTTAATAAATCCGTGGTCAATGGGTAAGACTCTCGATTAATCCGGAGTTGTCGGTATCGCCTTGGTGTAAGAACACCATCAAGAATTAAAACATTGCTTAAAATGGCTTTGGTCGCGGTTAATTACCACATCTATATCGCCAGGTACCTCACTATATTCCTCTTCACCAGCTCTTTGTTCATCCTATTTTATTTTTTACATTAACCTCACAAAAGAGGCACACAAAAATATTTTCCCTCAGGGCTTATGTCATCTTTTGGTATGTTGTGTGTCCAGAAGTGACGATGGGCTGAGAGCCCAATTAGAGAGGTCAAAGGGTTTCCCCAAACTAACCTCTCCCGATCTGGCACGCCACGCAGGTGGTGGGCAAGCGCATCCTGAACACACCTCACCCGATGTACCCGGGCACCCCTGCTAAATAACCAAACGTAGCGAATCACTTGGGGTGACCTATGGCAGAGGTGTTGGTTATCCAAAGAATGGTTCCCGGGGTGGTGGTACCCATACCAACCACCCAAATTGAGTCTGTGCAAACTTTTCGCAATTATTTGAAGTGTATGCAAGCCATTATACAGTTTTTCCATCTTAATGTACATGCTTACTTGCGCAAATTAACATTTGTGCAAGCCGTTTACTACCTTCAGCCTCACAACATACCCTAATAATTGGGGTTGCAATAGTCTCACCGGTTCCAGATTGGTTGGGAGCATATGTAAGTCTTGGGCAGTATTCTCACCAAAAAATAATCAATATAAATTCGTAAAAACTTTCGCAAAATTCTTTCGACATGTCTAATGTGAATTTTATGATGAAGTGTCCAAATAAAAAAAATGGAAAAATGAGATCGATTAAATCGAACGAATTCAATTGGGTTTCTTAAAATGTTGGTCTCGTTAAGACCAGAGAATGTGGGTTCGAGTCGCAGTTACAAACGTTATATTTTTATTCGGTATAACTCTATGAGTAAAATCAAAAAATGTAATCTTTAATCATTGAAAATAATATAAACAACTTAAACGATAATTTTAAATAGAAAAGGAAAAATTAAGATTATATTAGTAGTTCTTAGTCGAAGTATATGATACAGTTAAATATGACCGAAGTGGATATGGTTGAATTAACTCAGTGGTAAAGCAAAGCTCCGTCAAGTTCCTGATTTTTCTGACCGAATCGTTTTTTGGTTTGTCTGTTTCAAATTTTCGTTAAGAGTCGTGTCTTCAATGATGAAAGGTTATATTTTTATTTTCGTTTTTTTTATCAAAAACAATTAATAATCTCTTTAAAATAGCTCAAATGACGTTTTATCTAAAACTTCACTAGCGCAATTTAAAATAGATTATTTTTTCATTGTTGGTTTATACAACATTACATATATATTTTAATGTGATTAGAAACTATAAATGGATCCAATTGTATCCAATAGGATTGTGATTAGAAACTGTGCTAATTTTTTCTGCAGTTATTTTCAGTCGAAATAATAATTTATTGTTGACGTATTGTCTAAAAACAAAGTTTTATTTATCACTTGCCTTCAGCCTTTATGATACCTGCTTTATTAAAATATCTTCTCAAAATTAATTTGCCTTTTGATTGATGTTTCAAACGTCTGGGTGTAAAATCATAACTTTGATGTAATTGTATTTCGCGTATGGTTATGTATGTATTCTGACTATCCCACTTCACACACCTGTCATTTCTGTGAGGCTTTGACACAGCGTAGAAGCTTCTTCGGCACATATAAGCGTAGCGAGTAAACACATTCCCAGTACCCAGTACAACCTCCCTCGCTTCACGTTGGCAAATCATATTTGTTTTGAGTTAATTTAAACAGAAAAGCTGATGCGGTTAGGCTTTGGAAATCTGTGTTTTTCAGACATTTAATAAATCGGCTTTGTTTCACCATAGTAGTGATTATAAAGTGAGTAATTTTACTGTTATCAATTACGATTTATGTTACCAGTTTATTTTTTGTCTAGGCAGCAGGATTACATGTGATTAATTAGTTCTTGTTTGTCTAATCCAAGATATTTAGTATATTTTTACATAAAATAAACTCTTATTCCGACATTTTTTTATGTATGGGGTTACTTTTTAATTAATGTTTTGGCTTATTTTAAAGATAAGCAGAAAATCTGTTAATAAGTTTCATCGAAAAGCTATTGAACGGTGAGTTTTGAAGTCTCGAAATATGCACAGCTTTTTTGTAGTGAAAGACTACGCAACTTTATTGAGCTCGAAAAGTCATAGCGATCATTAGCTATAGGACACTGTAAAATTCATTCAACTGTTAAAAATAAGAAAAATCGTCAAAATTACTTAAACGATTTTTCAGAAAAAAATTGTAATTTTTAAAAAGTCGTGTGAACTTAGGTGGTAACTAATAGTTTGATTTTTTTATATATTTTAAAAACAGTACCTGTCACAAAATAGCTGAAAATTATTACCGCAAAAGAATATCAATTTTTCATTCAATTGCACTTGGTTTTTTGAAGTCTGCAATTCGTATCGCAAAAACTAATTAAAGCCATTCTCCATTTCGAATTCAGTCGGCGTTCGCCTTTCTCGTTTTTTTGTACTGAAATGTCCAATGCACGTTCACATTTGTAGAAACGTATACTGCACCTCCAGGCGCCTCAACTACCATTGTGGTAAACAGACTAACCAGAGCCAGTCTTTATTCACATTTCAATGTGCATTCGCCCAAATCCAGTCAAACGTAGCCATTGATTGAAGATTTCAAAAGTTTCGTCAATCGAATCCGAACTTTTTTTTACAAAATGATAAATTTACTTGATTAAAGATCAAATCCAGGATGTTTATGGATCAATTCGTTTTCTGTGTTCCAAGTTCCATGTGAATAGAATTCTGTCTTACACAAATACACATAAAATGCAAAGACGTACAGATTAAAGTTAATACCTATCATTTGTTTAACCCTAGAAGTGAATGCGGCAGTTTTGTTAAACTTGAATTACATATCCCTCGGAAACACGAGTCAATTAACAAAATCCATAAACGGGGATGTGTGTACAAACGCGTGTACGCTGTAGTACATACGATATTGGAAAAGCAATAATACAAGCATAATACTAATACACGTATTAATTTTATGCCGCTTGCATGTGATGTACTTACTCCCATTTGCGTTCATATTATATCCTGTATATCACATATTATGGTTTGATTAATTTTCGTTGGGGAAAATTTCCTTATAAGATATTTCGATAAATTCGTTCTATCAACGTTTATTTAGCTCTGTTTATTATTATGTATTCTTTTATTTGTGTTCTTTACGAAACAGTGGCTTTCTAGACATATTTCTGTATCACAAAACCCAGTCTGGCAACATTCGTATTTAAACAATACTCGTCGGTAGTTAAGCACACAGAAAAAAACAGGTCGATTTGTCTTTGCACTGCGGCGGAAATTGAATCTACAACCTCTTACTGAAAGTTAAATTCATCTCCACCCGGGAAGCAGACGACATCTGTCTTCCGAACTTAAGCTGCCTTGTTCAAATACCTACAAAATAGGAACTAACGTGAGTTTCTAGGTTCTTAAACATAAGGAACTAAAGATTGAAAGCGGGAGACTATAGCGGTTAGGACTATCCAAAAGTTGTGGCGCCGATAATAATGGTGATGAGATTCTATTCAGATTTGTAATGAAAGTGTGTGAAGAACGAAATTTTCGTGGCAGGCGGAAAATTCATCAGAAAACAGTTATTGGGATAATCTTTTGGTTGGCATGAAAGAGAAAAGTTTGACACGATTATCGCCAATAATATTTGAAAAAATATATAGCACTGCGAAGAATAAGAAGAAGATTGATACTGTGTAGAATAGTTTCGGTAAATAGAGCACAGAAAGGATAACAGTTTATGATAAAGATAAATGACACCAAGGAGTGGACCAACATTCTATTGGAGCGGTTAACATGTTACAAATTATGACAGAGAGAACTTCAGTTTTCCCAACATCAACATAATTTCGCTAACGCTTTGTAGATTATTGTATGCTTTTAGCAGAAACAAATAATTGGTGATATAGGTAAGTTTGAATTCAATTATACTGTTAACCTACCCTGTACATCGTAAATGCATATCAACTCATTTTGAAATAGCGCTTTGCTTTTGCACGATGATCTGGTCTCCCACTCTGCAAGTCCCGAAACCCTTCTGGATGGAAGAAGAAAGGCACCTCCGAATAGCTTTCACTCCAGAAAAAAGGTGAAAACTTGAGTGGCAATCGGTTGACGTGAAAAATTCCCGTCTTGTATATGGCCTCAAATGCGTTTTCACTGTCTCGAACATTCTGATCCTGATTCAATAGGATAATTAGCTCCCACAACCCTTCTGCTCATATTATAGGTGTTTGAATGCGGTTTGTTGCAGACCACCGAATATATTTTCAACGAATCTCCGCTTATTAGTAGTTCGGCGGGGTTTATGAGGTCGACAGTGCGATGCCTAAAGCTCCTGAACTGGCTCGCAGAACTATGAGTTCCTCTCTACCTCTCTCCCACACCATATGAAAAAAGAAGAAGAAACGCATTCTTAGCCAAAAAACAATTTCAAATCCAATCGAAGAACAATCAGAGTAATCCAATGTTTTTCTAAGATATGAAAATTCATGTGTTTTATAATTTTAGTTCCGTTGGATGACAAGTGAACAGTAAATGTTGCAGTCGTGTTTGCTTACAAAAGTTTTAGGTACTTACCCGACTATGACAGAAAGCTTACAAAAGTCAGCGCTCGAGGGCCTCAGGGCGGGTTGGGCGGGTTAGGCGGACTGGGCGGAGTAGCGAGAGTCGAGTTGAGCCTCTAGTGTCCTTCCGCCCTCGGCTATCGCGCCGCCCATCTTCTGCGAGATTATTGTAGGTGGATAACGCGGTGAGCATGACGGGACCTCTTCAATTCAAGTTCCATTATTCCCACGGAGACGAGGGCGCTTGAAGTCAAAGTTCATCAGCGCTGTTATGTGATTGATCATTGAAATAACAAACGTTGTTCAAAAATAGACTCGAGATAAATCTTATCTTATATAAATCTTAAAGCAAATTCTATTAAAAATCAGTTTGTATGTTCTACTAAAAACTCTCAGACGGTGATTTCTAGTGCCCTGATATTTACTCAGTTTTCATGTTAGGAAAACGACACAACTTTTTTCAGTTTGCACATCATTTCCAACATGAAATACTTCTTTCAAACTCCTGTCCATCAAACTCCTGTCCATAAAACTCCTGTCCATCAAATTCAAACTAAATCAGAGCTGCATAAATTAATATTAAAAGGTTTTAAAACAGTTACACTATTTTACTTGTGATATCAAACCATAAAAGACTAATATTCGTATATTCTATGAAATCAAAGAAAATATTTATTAGAACTGTATTCCAATATTTTCGCCATATTTTTTTCACCAGAATATCAATATTACATGAAAAAAGCCCCACTAGAAACGCAGCAGTTTTTGTTGACTCAATTCAAATATAGACATTTCTCTCTATTATTTCTGATATATTATATAGGTAAGTATATAACGCACTAAAAGAAATAAACATTCTAATGATACTGCTGGGTTTATTCAATTCCAATTCAATTTAGTATCGCTGTTCGTGTTTCCTTTGCATATTTTAAAATACCTGGAAACAAGTACCAGTTTTTCTTATCAGTATCATCAAATTTCTTTCACAAAGACGTTCACCTAACATGTTGATACTGCAAAAAGATGTTCAAGGACTCTTGGAAATTCTCGGGCGTGGATGTTTTTTCTGCCTACCTTTGGTAAGTGTTTCATTTTATAGTCTTGTTTGTATGTTTAACTATTTGTGTCAGGAAATGAATTTTGAAACGAAAATAGAACCCATTGTTAAAACGAGCTCGTTTTAAATAAAACGCACCTTACACACGACACAAAGGAATACAACAAATCATAATAATCTACACAATTACATTTTTTTATTTTTTATTGATGCATTGAGTATTTTTTAAATATTATTTGGTAATTTGATACTCACCGGGTGCTTACCCGTGTTGAGACCCCCATTTTGCATTTTTTGTGACAAAGTGGATGTAAATAAAATGGACTGTTTTTAAACTGTGTTAAACTTAAATAATTTAAGTGAAATATTAAGAAATAAAATAAAATAAAAGAAATTAAATTAAATTTAAAAAGGTAAGGTAGTTTTAAAAACTAAGCGATATGTATATAATTATTAGTCCAGTTGTGTACGATATTTGTAACATGCAGGTATTTTTTTTTTATTTTAAGAAAATAATTTTTTGTAACACTGTCTTTTTTGGTCTTTAATCTATATCTTGATTTTACTTATGAATTTTTTTTGGTTTATCTCATTTTTTGTGTCTAGTGTAATAAGTAACTATATTATAAATTAGGAGTATTTATATAATATATAACTTTGCTTTGCAGTCGCGATATTTAAATAAGCGGGTACCATATCATTAATAGGAGCTTTGTGATTTTTTTTAATATAAAAGATTAAAATTTATGGAACACTTAGTATAATTATTTTAATACGAAAACAATTGTCGTACCCATTACAAGAACCATTCAAAATTATTATTGACCCGGTATTGAAACACTAAGGTTCTTAGAACTTTATTTTTTTCGTGATTTAAGGCGCCATTTTGATCTCTTAAATATCAAAGCATTTCTTATGTACAAAGGTTTCCGTAAATAGAGATATCTAAAACATCAATACCAAAAAAACCTTCACTCCAAACTCACAAAAGTATTTGGAGAACGTGTTGGCTTAAATTGATTGCCTCAATTGAATAGATCGATCGTCGCGATTGACAAACAAGCTATTCAAATTCGGGGATGAATATAAATAGGTCATAGGCAAGCAGGCTCTCTAAGTCCGAAGCCGTACGACGGAGTTTTAATATTTCCAAATGCTACAACATTTATTTCGCACCGCAGACACTTGAATATGTTTTCTTATTTGGTTCGACTTAGTCGAAAACTCATTTAAACAAGTTTAACTTCGTTATTTTTTTGCAACTTTGAAAGCAATTTGTTAAACTCTGCAAAATAAAGCAAATATTAACAAAATACGACAGAAGAGAGGCATTTAACGCTTAATTTGGAATATTTTTCTCCAGTAAAGACAAGGAGCAACAGCGAAGGGATGACATTAATCCTACCCAAACGGGGTTGGACCAAGGGTGTAAATAACTTTGGAAAGTAAATAACTTTTCTTTTTTTAGAAAAGTCCTAGAGGCTATATTAATTAATGCAGATACATGAATACAACAGCAGAAAATACTAACGCTATGAAGAGAAATGGATGTTTGCCTTAAATTAACAGGTTCTATTAGTAAAACATCAATTATAGAATGTTTTATCAATTTGTCTTGACGATATATTTAAAGAATTTTCGTAGCAATGCAAAAATATACGGATTTCGAAGATCATGTGTTTCAACACCATGATAATATTTATTCGTAATTTACTAAGGCCCGGAATCACGTTTTTAACAAAAATTACCAATAATTTGTAAAGTTCTTAATAAATAAACAATAGTCATCTTTCTCAGTGTACATTTAGTATCTAAAGCGAAAACAATAAATGCCTTTGAATACAATCACCTCTCAAACATAATTTCTAAAATTGTTTACTTTTTATTGAAATTCTAAATATTGAAAACATGTTGTTAAATTAATATACTGAGCACGATAATCCCGTCCTAGGTATTAATTGATGTTAAGCAACTTGCTGGCTGCAAAGATTTGTGTTTTGCTAAACTTTTCTCGCAACTCCCAGTATTATTATCGTCTGCACGTGATTTGCATGCAATTTCTTGTTTTATTATCAGGTTTGGTCAATGATTTGATATTTGAAAAAAAAATCCTGTTTCAAGTGAAATATTAGTCGACATACAATTATATTTTCACAACAAAACCCTGAATAAAGTTGCCAGGAAACGTATCGACACTATATTTCAGAATCAACAAGTAAAAATTATGTTTATCTCTTATTTTGTATCGAAGAATGCCACATTTCACCGTGGAAATAATGTTTTGATATAAATTAGTTGTGTAGACCTAGTAAATATTGGCTTAAAAGGCTGTACAAAATGCATTATGCCAGAACTCATCATTTCGGAAATTAAATGAGAAATTTTAAAGAAATCATATTTATTCTTAAGGTACCGTGCGAAATTATGTTTTTTGCCATACACTTCTAGAACACAATAAATTATTTAACAGGATAGAGGGCGAGACAAGCACGCAGAATATATTTTGTGTTCTTAAATACATGGTAGCTTGAACAGTAATAATTTACGCATCACATTTTTCTGACAGGCGCGGGAAAATTATTTCATTTTGAATACATAAAGAATATTCAGAATTCATTTATTTGCGCCTCTCTCTTCTGAAATATGATTATATTGCTTACACTATTTCAAGCCTGAAGAAAACAACCTTACAGTTGTGAAAACGGAGTTCATAATAAGCCAAGGTAGACGAGCAAACAATATTGCCCATTATTGCCTATTGCCGAACAATAGTCTTGCAGGTAAGGTTTTGGCCGTCAATAGTGTCGTGTTTCGTCAAGATTAAGGAAATTCACTCTTTTTACAAAAAAGTTTTTTTTTCAAAGAAAATATTATTTATCTTTTTTATTTGTAGGATCATGTAGCATCACCCCCGGAAACGTTGTATAAACTTGCGAAATTATTTAAATATTAATCACGTTTGAAATTACGACAGTTTTGGTAGCGGGTAGCAGGTGGCAAACAAAGACGCCATTTTTATGTTTGTTTAAGCAAACTCTCCGTCAACATATGCAATACGCCAACAAGAATAGGCAATACACGACAATCTTGCGCAATCTTGACCAGCAATTCGGAAATCTTGATAGAAGTACCTTGCCGGCAAGAAATCCTATTAAAGAGTTGCTCGTTTACTAGAGCCTTTTTAGTCTGTCTCAAAAACTTACATAAATTACAATTCAAATTTAGCTCGGGTAAAATATCTTTTGAATGTAATGTAGTTCATACCCACACATGTTGGGTATAATAATAAATGTCGGTACATTTTGAAATTCACATTCAAATCACATTTACATGATAGTATAATACGTGTACATTATGCAATAACATTTACAAATTTAAGATTATTTTATACGTTCTGAAAATAAAAACGCAGCCATACATATAGATTGCATTTACATATTATGAATGGAAATTTAAAATAAGACCCATAAAATGAGTCTACAAGCAAGCACCTTCACTAGGAAGTACATGCAGAATATTTGATTTCAACCTGCTTATTCCATGAGTTGTTAATATTATTCTTGAGAATTATTATATTCATTGGCTCTTAAAAATAATTATAACTGTGTCACTACGCAAAGTGCGATACGTCATTGGCCTGGTTCACACATGTGTTAATTGCAGTTTTAAGTAAAAATAATTAAGTATATTGTAAAGCGTGTATCACTTTTTAAATAGATTTTACGTGGTAAATTTACATTTCTTATTTCATCTACAATATTAAGATAAAAAGTGTAAATTCACATAAAATTTATTTGCTTTAATTATTTTCAATAACCTGGAGTATTCTTATAAATTAAAATATCAAATTGCACTTAACACCTGTGTGTGGTAGACAATCGATAGATTAGTTTTAAATTAAATGCAACACAAATTAATAGTATAAAACTTACTTACGCATTTGAACCCGTAACATCCGGATTGCTAGTCGAGAACTTTACCCCTCGACCACTAACTAACCGGATATATCCGTCACAAAATGGGATAAAAGCTCTTGATTTTTAGGGAAATTATTTTCCTCCGAACAGGGGGCCTTGTGTAGTTATGCTAGTCACACGAGCACTATACTCTCATAATATATGGTGAAACTGACCAAACTTACATATATTATGAGAGTATACCGCTCGTATGCGACTAGCATCTTAAAAAAATACTATATTTTATCAATAAAGTTTTCAAAAACTGGTTGTTAACTCGAGCAAAATTGAGTTTGGCTAAATCAAACCTTATCTGATTAATTCATATAGTGACTTTGTTATTCTTTCATTCAAAATGTAGATAGGTACTTTTCCATTAAAATACCAAAACAAACGAATTTTATCTAAACCTTTTCTACATTTATGAACCATTTCACGTCTCTGCGTTTGAAGTGTCCCCACTTGCGAGTTCTCTAATAATAAATTATTTAGGATTGGAGTAAGGTAGTGGTAATGATATTAAAAGGACAATATCCGGACCTTTCATTAAGCACCCGCCCTAGTAGGCTTTCTCTCCACCTTTAAAAACTTACACAGCCTTTCGCACGCAGGAGCATGATAGGTAAACCAAACACATTTGTATAATTTTATCTTTTCATTCAGTATAAAGAACGCATTTTAATACTCCTTGTACTACGTTAAATTATAAGAAGTAGAAGGTAAAGTGCGTACAAAAAAAATTCCAAGTACATAGATACAAAAAGACTTCAATTTTCCTTTACAGCACGAGAATATTTTTGATGGAAGCTTTGCGGAGCTTTCGATAAGCTATTGTGTAGCTAGTAGAAAGAAAAGAGGGTAAATCTTTGAGTGTATTGTGAGTAACCCAGTGCCTACACAGCACAGGTACATATATTGAATATAGTTATTTGTAGTTATGTTTTATTACAAACGTCAAGCCAATGAATATCTGATTTATGATTCAATTTTTATTTTGATTATTTTGTGGACTTATAAATTGAAATGACTTTTTATAAAAGTTTGTTCCGCGAACATTGCAAACGTATAATTTACCTAGCGGGAAAAAAATTTTAACGTTCACAATATTTAACAAAAATACAAGGTTCGAAAAAAAATTCTTTCCCCATTATTATCGACGAGTAATAACTTTTTTTTAAATTTATTTTCTTACATTTAGACTTAACGATCAAATGAACAAAAAAATTAAATCAAAACTAAACATTATTTCTAATATATGTTGGTATTGACTTCATTCGCATTGCATTTGGGATTTTTTTGTTGGTTATGTTTTTTAATCTGCCTTTTGTGTATTTTTGACGTTGAAAAATAATACATGCTGAGCTTAACCTGATTTCCTTTGTGTTTCAAAGATTGTTTGTTTTTCTATGGTGTATTTAGACCATTTAATTATTTTCTACGGATAAAAATTATAATTGGTTTTTACTTAGGTTCAAAAGACTGCGAGCTTTATAGGTATATGTGTATTGGTAAAGGACTGCGAGATTTATAGGTATACGTATATTTTTAAAGGATTGCGAGCTTTATAGACATATGTTTATTGTAAGAATTATTTTTATTAACTAATTTCATATTCCGGATTTTTATTTTTTGGAATATGGTTAGATTTTGGGTGAAATGGGTTGAGGTGAAACAAAATAAGTAAGATTATGTGGAAAAAATTTTCTGTTGCAACATAAACATCAAAATTTTACACTGGGGAATGATTTGACGACACTAGGGGATGATTTGACACTGGAGGATGATTTTGTTGCATTTTTCATCTCCCAGTATACACAGGTTTTTGATTCCACAACTTGTGATAAGGAAAAGCGTTTTTTGGCTCATTTCAATTTGTCTTTGTAATTTTATATCATTTGTAAAAAAATATTTCCACCTACGTTTTCATAATTTATTTTATTTATTTGTTTTTAAATCGTTATTTTCAACGGAAAATATATAGTGTAAGTGAAGCACTGAACAAAAACGTGTATTAACCTAGTTTTGTATAAAATAATATTACCTAGAGTTTTTCGTTAACAAGTTTCAGCAAGATACGTAAAAAATTCAAAAAAAGATAATAAATATTGTGAAATGCATATTATCATGTGGTGGTTTGTTTTTTTTATCGTTTTAATCGTCATAGATTACTAATGTGATGAGTTCAAACCATATTCATCTGTAACATGATTTGTTCCTACCGCGTCCATACCACGGCACTTTTTATAAGGCATCCAGGTTTAATTGGATTATTGAGAACAATCGGTAAGCTTTATGATAATTTGAGAATATCTTATGGCTGGGTTTCCTAGTTGGCTAGTTGCTATTGGTGGATGGAAGATTAACAGTCAAAGGAGGAAATTTTCCAGAATTTACTTCCTTGAAATGAGATCCATTTCCCGCGACTGAGAATTAATTAAGCAGCTTCCGTTTCCTTGACAGTTCGCCATCTGATTTTTTCATATTGTGCTAAAAATATATTATGGTAAATGATTGTATTATAAAAATTATATTCAAGGCTTGGACTCTTTAAATTAAACCTTTTATCACTTCCTCTAAAAATATTACTTTATATCTTGTTAGGGTATATTCATCACAATGGCAAATAATTAGTTTGATGAACAAGATTCTAAAATAAATTATTTCATCTTTCTTCTGCTTCTTCAAAATTCAATAGAATATAAACTTTAACTATAAATTAAATGAAGCAAAGTAACTTAGTTATTCCAAAGACATAACCAAATCATAATTTTATAATTATATTACGTCAAAAAATTAAATAAAACTTGTTTTATATTCAAATTGCCAAATTCCTTTCATTGAACAACCGGCAAAACATAATGAATAATTTAATTATTTTTGTTGAACTAGTGCTCCTGGCTTATAGGCAAACACCATAGCGTGAATTATTGGTTAATTATGTATTGTGTTTGCTTAAGGGAAATTCATATAATATTTTCATATTATCACAATTTATTCACCAAAATACTTCATGTACTTTTGTATGGCATATTATTATTTGTAAAATCATAAACGCGGGCGTAAAGTACGTCATTATCAGGTCATATGCGAGGGTAGCATACATTAAACAAGGGCGGAAGGTCTTTACATTCCACATGACTAAAATGGTACCAACTCTATAGTAGTTGATATCCAACCGCTTAGCGGTAAGACAAGATAACGTTTATTATTTCGCGATTAGATGAGAAACCATTTCAAACTCAATTATTATAAGTTACAACATAACATTTCCTCCTTGGGAATCTTTCCCCCCTGTTTGTGATAAAATCATTCATTATAATATCTTTATACGAATGAGTATATATTAATGCAATATGTTTATATAAAATAATTCACGGTCATCTCGATAGTAAATTATGTCTTAGCAATCTTCTATATATAAATAAAATTGTAATTGTTTAAAGTTCTCCGAAAGTTCTTCACCGATTGCTTTTAATTTTTGACACAACGTTGCATTCAAATACGCGTATGTTTTTTTCATATTTATTCAAATAATATATATATGTCACCTGTGGCAGGTAAAAACATGTTTTTTTTAAAACAGCGCCATCTATTGGACGAAGACAAAACGCTCTATTGTTTCTCTATCTGCAGAGACAGACTGAGCAACAGCAACGCTTGGCGGGGTAAAGCTGATATTAAAATAAATGTTCCTAAATCCTATTGTTTAAGACGCCATAGAACAGAGTGTGCAAAAATATAAATTTTTGGCGCTAACCTATTTGCATTACAAATAATGTCCTGTTACTGCTAAAAAATATCAAATAATTTATTAATGAGCTAATTGTATTATGTTTTACTTATATCTCTCCATGTGACTCATATATATCTATTTTCTTTGATTTTTTTATGTGTTTTACTTGTTGTTCTTTGACAGAATTTGAACAATTCATCATATTTCAGAGCTATTTTTCAAGTTCTGTGCAATATCTATTCAAATTCTGTTATTATATCACTATGAGCCAATTGTTGCACAGAACTTGAATAAAACAATCACAGAATTTGATGAATTATTCAAATTCTGTGAAACAACTTGCTCTAAGATTTTAACCTAACCATCTGTACAAACCAGTATAAGTACATAAATAACGCAAGGCCAATTTAATCCGTAATATTCAGAGTACCAAATGAAAGGGACGCTTAGAAGTTATACTCGTGTTACTCGTGTAGAGGAAAGATTGTCTGGAGAATACTTGATGCGCAAGCGAATTTAAAATGAAGTCGAGACACTCCAGGTAGGCACGTTCCAGTAAATCAAATACTTGAGTCAGGTCATGTCAAGAGTCGGAATAACAAATGACTATGTATGAGTCAGTATATGAATGGGATGAAACAAAGAGTGCGCGCAAAGATATTTGGCTTTCAATCTTGATTGTCTACTCTTGTGATAAAATAGCACGGTGGTCGGTTTGTTTGATAGCATCAATTATACCACTTCTTCATTTAAAATATAATTATTTGTTAAAATCACTAAATTGCAATAAACATTGATTTTCTTTTTTTGAAAAACTAACAGTTTTTTCACAGAAATTTATTTCCTCTTTTTTGGTAACAAAACTTCATACTATAATTATATCCTCATACTATAATAGTTCACTGTTGGCTGAAATTAATTTAATTCCTCGGTGCATGTTTTTAAACACTTTAAAAGTAAATACCGGTTAAATTAAACATCGATAAGTTTAATAAATTATTATAAGTAATAATTAGTCGCCTGTAATATCAATATAAATTGAAAATATCTCATGAGTAAAAAAAGTTGGTTGTTTACAGGTGGTAAAAATATAATAAGCAGTAATCATTGATTTGCAGTACCTACTAGTACATATTGAATTATTTGGCGGGTTGGAAATAAGCCTACGTGGCTCAGTGGTTCAGAGCATCTGACCGGACATCAGAAGGCGCAGGATAGATTTCCGTCGGCGCCATTTATATTTACTGGACAGAGATATTTTTAATTTGTATTGATATTACAGGCGATTAATTATTGCTTGTAAAAATTTATTACCCTTAGTGCTATGCATAAAAAACATCGTCTTATAAACATTAGTTTATCATTTAAAAAAATCGATAACTTTAACTTTCGCTTGTTTAAAAACGATTAACTAAAGATGTTAAAATTTTTTGTGACTGCGATGTCAAAAGCTCTCGAAAAACATTTTTTTTTAAGGAACGGAAATCTTTTTAAAAATTTTTGAGAATATAAAAAATCCCGATTTAATTGAAAATAATTTACACTCGCTGCACGATCGAACTGTATGGAATATTCTTTTAACAAATAATGTTTATCTAGTTGGGCAAGTAATTGAAGAAAGTATAATGTCTTTTTCGAGAAAATTATTGGTTTAGGCGCTTGAAAAAAATAGAATAAAATGTTGTTTGGAAACCCCCTCAATAAATAATTACTCTGTGCGATTCGTTAGGACATAGTATTTAACTGTCTTGATTAAATAATATCGAGTAATTTATCTTAATATATCTTCAATACCATTAGGCTTCGTAAAGACTGTGGAATCAATTAAGTGCCTGGAAAAGTCACGTTTTGCCGGATATTTAATAAGATTAATTCTCATCATTTGTGAAATATTATGCCACAGTGCTGCTAATTATTATCCTTGGAGATTTCTGAGAATTTGACAAGGATCAATACATTTACTCAGCCGCGTGGTTTCGAGCTTCTGCCAAATTTTGGAAACTTAAGAAAACGTAGTAAAGCTACCAAACCGACAATAGCTTTATCTACAATGATATGAAAAACGTAGCATATTTTCAACAATTAATGGAGAATCAAAATATGAAAAATGTGCAACAAACGAAATGTCACATATATTATACATAAACCTACGTATTGTATAATAATATAATAACATATTATATATAATAAAATAATCTTAACAATAAATCGGTAGTTTATTTTTAACATTTTTTTCATTACCTGTGACTGCGCAATGCGAACTGTTATGTCTTATTTTTCAAGTTTTATAAACATGCTGTAACTTATTCATACATTCTACTATTCATAATTTTTGATGTACGATTGTTTTCTGCACATTTTCTGTTTGCATGATTTCCTATGGGACACAACAACCTTCTTTTGGTTACTTACCTGTTTCAATGATTCCGTTTGCGTTTTCACAAAAAAACATTTCCAAACACAAATCATCTCACCTTCATGTAAAATCCAAAAATGTGAAATTAAACAAGTGATCATAACTTATACTAATTTCATATTGGAAAATATTTCCCTACTAATATCATCTTTAAACTGATCTGAAAATGCACACAGTAAGATGAAACTAATCCGGTCAAAAATTAATAAGTGAATTTTAAGTTGAAAGTTTATTTATCGTAATTTTACCATGGACCATGAATTAACATGGTTTTAAAAGTTTATTAGTTTCGAGTCCTTATTTATTAAACATAATTTTTATTTTATTCGTAAACTTATAATATTATTGAGACAAATAATAAGAAATTAGTACAATTTCAAATTATTTATATTTTAATAAATATCCCTGTGTTAGGGTAATCAAAGATGTGTCGCTATTATTTTATCCCTTATTTTAAGAGTAAAAGTGTAATTTACTAGTGTCGTTCCAGAAAATCAATGGGTATTTTATAAATACTAATCAATCTCCGTAGTTACTACCCCCTATCCAATCATCGGTATTCAAAGCTGCGTACGCAATTCAGCCAATCGACTAATCAAGCGGAAGAATTTCAGACAAATTCACCTACGGTGGGTTCAATATAGGATAGTATAAGAGATGAGAAATTGCTGGTTTATTTTTCTATTTTTTACGATGATACTAGTATTTTGTTTTAGTTTTACCGAAGTTGATGAGATTTTAGTACTTAAATATGGATCAAACTAGGCGAAACGGTGGACCTGAAGAAATATGTTTTAAATATTTACACAGAGCACTCCTAGAGGACCGGCCATACCAATTATGAATTGACACAGTTCAAAGGCTGCGTGGGCTCATCTCAAACGTCCTACACATGCGCACCTCAATTTTTATGACATGAATGGACAAAAACCTGAGTTTAAATTTCAAGCAAAAACCTAATCGATTTGCATAATATCATTAAAATTTCAGTACATTTCAGTGCGTGCATTTCAGGAAAACAGAGTGAGGGTTAATTTGGAAGATATATGGCTTTAGCTTTACCTTCACTGTAATCAAGTTAATTTTATTGTGTGTAACAAATTCAAATATGAAAAACAAATAGTCGCAAATTATAAACTCCGTGTGTGTATGTAACCCAGCATGCACGCTGCGATGTGTACGTAAACAGTTTTTGCCCCCTCGCCGCTCTCGCGTGAACAGGCTCGGCAACAGTTGTCGCACGACATTCAACAGTTTCTTTTTACGACACTTGTCTGATGAAAATAATATCCGCACTATTAGGCAGGACGTATTATTAGTTACTTAATGCTCTCAATTAAATAATACACATCTAAAGATGTTAGATATGTGCAGAATGAAATAATTACATTTTAAAGGGATGTGAAAAGGTTCCACGCTGTACTGTTTGCACACCACTGAAATTATGGAGTCTTGAGTGTTAGGAAAGTGAAAAATCTCTCGCTGTTTTAAATATATTTTTAATCTATTTTTTCATGTTGATTGCAGTGAAGGTACGTGGTAGTTGTTTGTTTGTTTGTGTTGTTGGATTGAGGAGTTTTCTGACCTCTGGCGAGCAGCAGGAGTGCGAGCGTCAGCAGCACCAGTAGCCTGACAGCCATCCTCCGCTAGCGGCGGGCCGGCCCCCCGGACTGGTCCGTCATAAGGCGGGACTCACGGGGCGGGCGCCGCACTCATGGCACTACACTCACTCGCAGTGGGGCGGCTCGCGGCACACGTGTGACTGCCGGCGGCGGCTGACGGCGTCTGACACGGCGCGCGCCTCGCCCGGGCCGCGCTTGCGCTTCTCCCCTGCCCGTCTCCTATCCCCCGGGCTCCCCGCTAGTCCTTCTGCTCCCGCCCCCGGGCTGCCCCCCACAGGTGTACTGCTGCTGCTTGCTGCCTACAGCCTCTCTGACCAACCGTCATCCGCCTGAGCTTGGAAATGAGTCCTTCACCCCAGCCAGGCGTGCACGCGAATTCCCTTCGCAAATCAAGTAAAACTACTTCCAACCAATTTTCTTATTTTTTATGCGATAGATTACAAGAATCACCAAGCTAATGCATCTCTTCACAAACGATATAAAATCACCACTCAAGAATGCCTCCGAAATTATATCAGAGAAATTAAATGACTATCGACAGTTCTATGATAATTCATCAAAACGACAATTCAACACACCTTTAAAAAGTCATTAAAATCGATGAAGAAATCTAACATGTAAACCTTACGGACGTAACCTATTTAACCTAGTTTTGTTGTAACGCTTTTTGTGACTTTATATCCCTTTTTACAAGTGTTTTTAAGTGTTATTTAGATGACACATCCGGTCACTGTAAGTATTGAGTCAATAAGCAAAGTTAAAAACATTTTAAGTACTATTTCGATTCTGAATGGTGATCTCCTTCTGGGACATAAAGTATATCTTCAGCTCTTTAAACCATTTCAGTTATCCACGAAAATATCCCCAGGCATAAACATGTATTAACGCTTCCATGTTACTTTATGCACTTCAGTGCAATCCGTAAATACGACCTGAAGAATCCACTGCACAAAATTCCGAGTAACATTTTTTAACTCGATTTCATGATAAAAGGTATTTATTCGCGAAAAGAATTTCTCTCGGGACGTAAAAGGTTTTACTCGCATATACGAGTAGGTCAGCCAACATATGGAAATTTAGTCGGACATTGGGATATTTAGAAATATTTCAGTCGCATAAAACATGATTTATTGGAGACTCCATAAGAAAACTAAATCTACTAGGTAAACAACAAAGTTTCGTATAAAATGTTTCAATTTTTTTTTCGTAGTTTCGTACATTTTGTTTATTTCTCCTAAAATATACAATTCGGTACAGACAATCTTTGAAGAGATCAAAATAATATCAAATCTTGGCTAAAATATATCGAAACAGATGCGTTTTTCTTATAGTAGTAGTATTTACATGCATCTGATATATAGTTTTTATTGTACCGATTATGTTTCGCTGTATTTGGACTTGCTTTATTACATGGATCTGGAACTGAACTCATCTTATTATTTTGTATTGTTCCTCACCCCATCAAGGGGTTGAACTAGACCAAGTCTCGACATCAACCGAGGAGATGACTCCCAAAGCGGCTGCTGCATAACCCGCCTGCGCCTCCCACGTCTCCATGAGCGGGCCTGAAGATCGACTGCAGGAAACCGGAGCCTTTCCGCCCTCCCTCTGGTGACACTATGCTCACTTTTATCACTAGGGATTTTGGGTTCTTTCCCCCTCAATCCCAATACATTCTTCGAGGGCCTATCGGAAGCTGGCCAAGGGGTCCGGACGCCGAGTCTCGCTTGCAGCTGGTACGATCGCTCCGCTCATTCTCGGCAGGACCGCCAGACGACTGCAACTTAGCTGCTTTGATCAAGTCACAATCTCATCTTAATATTTATCTTATTTTAAAAACATGTAGGCACCTTATGTCTGGTTTAAAACTTCCACTGATATTGTCAAAAATTATTATAATTTTGTTTTGATTTAATTTATTGTTTCTTTGTTAATAACTTAATTATATATTGTTAAGCTTCAAACAAAATGTACACCATAATTTGATGCTTTATTCTTAACGTGATAATAATTATTATAATACCCACGCACACGCTTTACTTTTGTAGAATTTTTTGCTCACACTACATTGTAATTTGATTTGTATAACTGTTCATTATGTACCTGATGTGTACAATGTCAAAACTTAAAACAACTAAATTATTATTTTTATTATTAAAAATAATCTTTAGTGGATAAAATAAGTAGGTACTCATATCAACGTCAAATGTTAATTGTATTATTTTAATTCTAAATTTGAAATTTATTTATTGTACCTGTGATTGAGATCGCGACATTTCTTTGAACAAATTCTACATTATATTGATTTAAGTTTAGGGTACTATGCCGTGTTTTCACCTTCTTTAGACAACATTTCGGATAGTATTACAGTGTCCATCATCAGGTAAGATGTGTAATACTGTCCGAAATGTTGGCTGAGTTGCATAATACCCCAAAAATAAATCACAATAAGGAAGTGTAAATGACACGATCTCATAGATGCAGGGGTACCCAAATTCATGGGGTAAGGTTTGTCTAGATTTTCGTTTGCCCAATTGCTGCGTGGCAGGACGGATCGGGAGAGATTGGTTAGGGGAGACCTTTTAATCTCTCCAGACAGACTCTCAACCCATTGCCTTTACCGCCGTATGAGTGATGGATGCATTCGTCAGTCACTCCTGGACATATTGATCCCCAGATTCATACCCACCCCTCACAAATTTTTCCTTTCCAGAACTTCCTCTCCTTCCTTTCCTTAAAAAGACCATCCACACGCCATCCCCAAAAATGACATAGGCCTTGTGATATTTTTTTTCCTCGGGGCTTCTTCTGTGGAGCTAATATGAAAAAAAAATTAAAACCGAATTCTCTCCGACTGGAACGGTAAGCTCTTTGGAACATATGAGTTATTTCAATCATTTGAACCCCGTTTCAGAGTATAAGACAGAATGTATGATAAGTTGATTAGGATATACGTTCAAAATCAAAACTTATCTTGAAATGGTTTACGATTAGGATTCCAGAATATATTTTATAATTTAGAATCTTTTTCGGCTTCACATAAAAAGTATTAAAGAAAACTAAAAAAATTGAGGCAATTTTTCACGTAAGCACTAAGAAAACGTAACACGAAGAAATTGGTTCCAGTAAGTCTTTTAGAATATTTAAGTGGAAAATATAGAGGTTACTTGAGTAAATTCAAGTCAGTAAATCAGATCTTTTGCCAATTTGTCGAATCAGCAAATTTATAGTATCGTTATGAATGTGACCGCAAAACTTTATCAGTACTTGCGGGAAAATCACTTTCTACGGAAGGTGTTACACGTTATAATATCTAGATTAAAGTTTAAACACGTAGTTGCGTAGCACTTACTGTTTGACGGTAAGTTAATTATAAACCAAAATAATTCATATGTAGCTTCAAGGGTAGATTATTTTTAAATATTTCACGTATTATTCGAGGTTACGTGTAAGAAAAAAAACCGTTTTAATCAATATTTTTAAATATATTCAACATATATGAATGACAATTAATAAATATTATTGTTGAACGATAAAACAAAATAACATCTGAAAAATATTTACTTTTTTATATTTCTAAAATTATTATTGACGTAACACCCATTTTTTAAAATATTTTAATAATGTTTTTTAATTATTTATCTTATACGACCATAAATGCTTTACGAATATTTGATATACATATTAGTTTAGTGGAACTAATTTATATATCTCTTTTCGTGAAGTAAAATTTGCTATTAAAATTACATAGAAACTCAAAGCAGAAGAATGGTATTGTGCCATATATGGCCTCCGTGGTTGAAGACTAAGGCTCTCGACAAGCTGGAGGTCAATTTTATTGGATTAATTTATTTAATTTCACAAATTACGCATTTAAAATAATATGTAGTTTATTTGCGGCACGTTCGATCGCCCTGGTGTAAGACCGCCATTCAGAATTGAAACGTTGCTTTGAAATGGCTTTGGCCTTGTTTGGTGACCAGATTTGAAAAGCTAGGTACTTACCCACATTTCTTATCCCCATATCCTTCCTCTCCTCACTATCTTAAGCCTCCCAAGATACACCAATTGGGGATGCCATAGTCTCACTGGCTCCAGACAGCTGGAAGCAGTAGGGACACTTGTGCGGTTTCACATAAACACATTTTAAAAAAATGCTAACCTTAATTATTTAGTTAAGTTATTATAGCCTTTTTGTTACTTTATTCTATGAAGTTGAACATATCTACTATTTCTGCGAAAGTATTGCCAACTGCATGCAAATTTAAGTACAATCTAGAATCTAATTGTATCAGTCCTGATATTGTTGTTAAATTAAAAATGATTTTGGACGAGTAGTTCTAGTTGGTATATTGAAGTTATTTAGGCTAAGTAAGTCTGGGCTTTCGTTTACATTTAAAAAATAAAAGTCAAGTTGGAAAAAAGTCTTCTTTTCTTCTGAGAGTTTTAATTATTTTTGTAATTTATACTTGGCACATAATTTTCGTAATTTTCTTACGTTGAACGATTATGTTTCTTTTACTAGTATTATTTTTTTTGTCAATATTCTAGACAATTTCGTGATGACAAAGCACTTTAATTCCATAAATAAATCATCAAGTATTTAAGTAAAAGGGTGTTACGAGTTCACCGATATATGAAACATTGGGTCAAGAACTGATAAATTCACCGGCTGTCAACATCGCGAAAAACTTGTTTTCTCTTAAAAAGAATAAGGATAATAATTTATTCTTTTGGGTCAAAGCGTTGTAGTATAATATTTTGACTGTGTTTTTTATTTATTTATTCATACTGGTTTTTTACAGACATTCTCAATTGCGTGTGAACAATCCAATTACAAAATATAACTTATTTATTTATTTTCTTTTATAGATATAAACAGTTCATTGGTTACAGTGATGAAACAGTTAACAAATATTAAACATTTCGAGGTACCTGTGATATGTTTCCTTGTAGTGTGTTTTATGTGGTACGTATATTTAGTAATTACCGGGTGGCGTATGTATGACGTGTGCATACGTATGCGTAATGAACAGTTTATATCATTGATATGGTGCTCCTTTTAAATTTGGGCAGTGAATCCGAAAACATGTTAGAGTTTATACAAATATTATTGAAAGAATGAAGATCACAGTTAATTGACGAATTAAATTGGATATGTAATAATGATCGCTGCATTTGTTTTTTTTAAGCGTGCGTCATGCCAATCAATAAATGTTAAATCAGCTATGGCTCGTCTTTTTTGCAATGATTTAAATACAGCTTTAAAGTTATTGTTGAATTTGGAGGTAAGATATTTTATAAATTCGTTTTGAATATGTTCTACGCTATCGATGTACTGTTTGATTATACTAGGTCTTTAGGCACACCGATATACAAATACTTTATAACTACTTATACTTAAACTTACTAACCATCGCCTGACCCTTTGAAGTATCTGATTCACTTTGTCGTGCCATGTCTTCTTCGGGCGTTCCCGACTTCTGCTACCATTCACATTTGCGTCATATATTCTCCTTCGAGTCCTGTCTTCGCTCATTCACTCTACATGTCAAAATCTGCGTGTAAATATACATAAATGCGTAATAACGTTATCAAAGAAAAGTTTAATAAATATATATTTAGGAGAATTTGATCAGAACTACCGACCTCTTAAAACTAGCGAGAATGGAATTTGTTTATATTCATATTTAATGTACATATATTTTCTGAAATGAATTTAGTAAAATCAATTTTTGGTGAAATCTATAGAAACCCCACTTTACTCGAATAATATTGTTCTCTTTCATATGTTCACTTGTTTAAAGGGTATTATTTTTCCTTAGTTTACCTCAAAGGCGTATCAAATAAAATCAAATGTTTAGATGGTATCCTATCTGGTTTGTATGCAATGCTTTATTAATTCAGTTAAGTAACCTCTAGGCACGTGCCTGAAAATTCAGAATTCTAGCACGGTTACAAAATCCTTTGTGGGCGAATGCGCCTAGATTTAGAAGTAAGCAACCTGCGCTATACGGATGCAAAATTCCAGGACTCGATAGGTAGGTACTTTGCAAAATAATAATAGTTGTATGGCAAGATAATTAATGCTTCACCAAACTATTTTGTATTTATGTAAATTACAAAACATGCAAATCGCAAACAGACTGTAAAATGTACAGGACGCTCAGTAAATTTTAATTCTAGCTCTACGCAGAAATTGGATTGATTAATACAAACACGAAAAAGTAATATTCATATTTTCAAAACAAGCAAAGCTCGTAGCATGGGCGTCGACAGGGATGGAAGAGGGTCAGGGTTGGCAGGGGGAAGAAAATTAAAGGAAAAAGACATATATGCAGTAGATGCCAGAGAACCCCCGACCTAAGATTCCAACCTTGGGTGGGGACTCCGGCCAGGTACCGATTTTTATTTTATTTTTTAACATTAACTCCACACAGGAGGCCCGATAGGAAATAATTTCCTTTTAAGGCATAATATTTCAATTTTGGGGATGCTATGAAAATAGATGGGGACGCACTAGCTGGTCAATCTGATATGTTTTAAAGGATTCCGTTTTAAATAACACTAAAATATTTCAGTTAAAGAAAATTTAAGATTTTCGTAATAATAATAATATTAAATATTGTTGGGACACTGACTCTTCCAAAAATAAAAATCGAAAGCATTTTCCCTTCGACTTATTTAAATGTAATAATTCATATTCCAATCCCTGCACTCACTCACAATACATACCTATCCCAATTGGGGATGTAATGGGAAAAGTTTTGCCTGCGGCGCTTTTTCTGTATAAATTTAAATTCAACTATTTATATTGCACACCCTTAACTCACTCACACCACATACCTATCCTAATTAATACACAATTCAATATGCTAATATCGGTATTTAGAATCTTTTTAATTATTTAAAAAATTCAAAAAATATTTATTGCAGAAAAAGAGTACAAAGGGTATATATATAGCTTATAGGTTACATCCTATTTCTTCCAGCTAACCCAACAAATACAACTTTTAGGACGGGTTGTTTCGGAGAATTTGAACAATTCATCAAATTTCAACGTTCATTTTCAAGTTCTGTGAAAGATTTTTTCAAATTCTGTTTTTATTTCAGATTTGTCAAGCAACTAGCCTACAATGATATAATAACAGAACTTGATTAGGACTTTCACAGAACCCGAAAATGAAAGTTGAAATTTGATGAATTGTTCAAATTCTCCGAAACAACCCGTCCTTAAATATACTCATATTATATCTTCAAATCACAAGTAGATGGCAAAGCACTGTTTTGCATGAACCCCTTCAATAAATTAATAGAAAAAAGTTGTTTGCCGTTTTTATGTAGGTTTAAGGTTTTCAAAAGGGGCCCCCAAACTTATAGTTTTGTTCATAACCCCGAGCAACGCCGGGTGCACGTCAGCTTGTACATAAATATTTATAATTTATTCTGACTTGTTTGTTCCTTCTCTGTAAGCTCTTACAAAAATTATGATGCCCCTCCCTAGCTTTGAAGTTTTCGACGCCCCTGGCTCGTATATTGTAAAATTACCTTGGATATTGAAACACAACATCCAATTCAGAAACTAAGAGCATTTGTTTTGTATGGTAGTTTTATAGTTTCCATCCAATAGAATAAAAATTTTCACATTTTATTAATAACGTTGAAATGTGAGAAGTATTCGGGAAAAATTTATTAAAGAAATCTGTGCCAAGAAATAAATTTGAGGAGGTTGAACAAAATTTTTGATTAATTTCGCTCGATTTTCCTGTTTGCTATCAGAAACCGAAATTGATACCCTATCTTATAATAATATTCAGTTTCCATCGTATTGAGATATAGACATTACAGTTAAATGTTTTATAGAAATTCATAAATATATAAAGTTAATGACAACCTTACATTTGAAATCACTTGTTCAAAATTTGAAATATACCTACAAAGAATTAACGGAAACCTTTTAAATGCGATTAAACAAAATATAGTGTTGCTGATTAGCGATTTGATAACAATGTGTGAAGCATCTGGATATTTGTATTCTTCAAAACATTAAACGAAATTCCTCGGACGAACTTTACATAACTCTGCCTCATTTAAACCCTTAATCCAAGCATCTTTAAGACCCTGATAAAAAAATATTTTCTAGGCTCGGCATCCTACCAATATCTCAGTGCCCCTCGAGGGTGACTCAGACTTAGTCACGGATCTCTAGGGAACGGTATCAATGAAAATAGTCGATATATTTTTCTAGGAGGTCCAAAAGGTTATTGCTTCTGTAAAACTGAATTGTAGATATTAACAGTGCTGTCATGGAATGGGATTCTAAGTGTGTGCTAAAAAAAAACCGGAAACCCGTTTATAAAATTTTTAATTTTTAATTTTTAATTTGATAAGTTTCTTAAATTGTGCAGTTTTGGGTATTTTGAATCTGAATCTTAAATGAACTCTTTTTTCTCTATTACTACCGAAAGGACTTATTCTGTGATTATATCTGTTCAACCTTGACGTTTCTGCACGGAGAAAAACGAGTACGGCTTTTTTATCACTATACTGTTAAAAATGTGACTACATGATAAATTCCTAGTAAAATATTAGTCAATCAGAATATATTTGAGATCCGAACTTATTATTATTTTTAAGAAAACGTGTTCCGACTTCCTCATAACATATTCGTGATGTACTGTTGTTTTATTATGAATTTTGTCAATTAATACGTTATAGGCCTCTAGTACAGCTTTTAAAAAAAAAACGGATAATTTAATATTTTGATAAAATTGTTCAACTATAATTTTTACCTCTTTTTAACTTAAGATATAGATCATTTTTAAATCAACAACATAATATTCGCTATTATTTTTTTACAAAAAGCAAAAACCTTGTCAGTGTTGGTCAGACAACATACTACTATTTTAAATATCTGCTTTGCCCACTAATATTTCAATAAAGTATGAGCAAACATTTTACATAAACTGATTGACACTTCTGAAAATCAAGTGTTTAAAATGAACGCGATGAAAGTAATATCATTTCACATTAAACTTGTGTAACTTAGCCCTGAGTTTTCATCTGTTTTTCCAACAAGGGTAATCGGACCGAGGGCAAATCTGACTCCTGCCTGGGGCTTCAATTATAAATGGGCTTGAAAACATCAAAGTATTGCTGAGAGCGTCAAATATACGAGTGAATTCTTCTTTGTAAATTATTTTGTTTTGTATTGTGCCATTTTTTGTTCTCATTAGGTTCAGTGTGTTTGTTTACAACAAACAATTATTTACGCGTACATATATAAACCGGATGCTATTTGCCAATTACGATTATTTTTTAGGACTAGAAATTTATTTATTTTTACATTAGCTCCACATAAGAGGCATTTTTGGGGATGCTAAGTGGACGGTCTTTTTAGGGAAGGAAGAAGAGGAAGTTCTAAAGTTCTCAAATAACGTGAGAGGTGGATAGGAATCTAGGGTCTGTGTGGCCAGCTGTGACGGGCGTATGAATACATCCCTCCCAGTGCGGTGCGAGAGTCCTGCTGGAGAGATCAAAAGGTCTCCCTCAACCAATCTCTCACGATCCACAACGTAGTTGGAGGGCAGGCGCATCCGCCACCACATGTGCCACGTTTCACAAATGGGGTATTTTCAAAAACTATGAATAAAGTTGACCGAAAAATTCAACGCGGTAAAATCTGTGTAACTTTCATGACAGCAGAAGTCACCGTTCTCGAGTTTTTAGGGAAAACTGACTCATAGATAAACCGCTTGGCTGCTTTATTGTTAAGATTAAATAATTTAATTTAAAGTATTCAAATAAAACAAGTTTCATTTTATTCGATTTATTGAATGTGGGTATCTTCATTATAATAAAAATAGTGAATTTTCACTGTTTTGTTACATTAGGAAAAAATTAAGAAAAATATTACTATAATGAAGATATTTTTATTTTATGCGATATCGATAACTTTTTCTAAAACGATTTAAATGTGCTATTTTGATTTTCCGGCAAAAGTGCATGTTCGTTTTTATTCGTGAATTTAGCGGCGTTGACATCACACCGAGTGACTTTGACGACAGCAGTCTTACCAGGAATTCTCGTATTCTATGTTAAAATAACGTTGTAGCCAGTTGGAACCGTTTCGGAATGTGCGCTTTTAGATAGAAAAACTATAATTATGAATGAAAATATATAAATTACATATTTTTAGTACGATAATCATAATAAGAAAAATAAACTTTAAGTCTTCCACAAATTTTTACCGGTATTCATTTCTAAACTTGTTTTATATGAATACTTTAATTTCATTAGGTATACAACCAAACTACAATCTTACATCTTAAAAATGAAGCAGCCAAACGGTTTTTGCCATGTGTCAGTTTTTCCCTAAAAACTCGAGAACGGTGAGTTCCGCTGTCATGGAAGTTACACAGCATTTACCGTGTTGTATCTTTCGGCCAACGTTATTTCACTTAACAGCAATATATTTTTGCAACATTTTGTTTGTTCGTTTTATCGGTTGCCCAATTATTAAATAAAACAATTTAAAAACATATTAACACTTAATAATGCAGTTACGATTCCCTTCATGATAAAAAAAAACCTTGTCTCAGCTGAATTTGAGTTGAAAAAATAATACATATGAGTAATTCTGATCGTTTTTATGTCTATCGTTCAGCTATTTCTTGACGATAAATACTATATCACCGGACATAAGAAGTAATGTATTAATACTTAAAGTCTTTTGCAAATGAATGATTTTGTACGTATTTACTGTTGAGTAAATGGGTATATATACATATACATTCTCGCAATTTATTTTAACAATTTTTTCGATCCTTACTAGAGCTGTAGAATTATTATTGTAAAGTTCATCAATCTTAACCATTTGGAATATTATGATTCCTCTTATTTGACTATTTTACCAAACCTGTAACGAATGGTTTTGTTATTTCATCCACCTAAATAATGTGTTCATAATAGGTATTGGATATTCAAAGAGTTGACGGAGCAATGTCCTAGTTTCTAAATCAATTAACTTAATTGTGTTTGTAGTTCCAATACTCGAAATCCAATTTGCGAAATAATCCAATCTACATCTACCACACTTATGTATGTCAACGGTTATACACAGTTTACCACTGGTGGTATTTGGGTATACCGTTTACCGAAACCTATTATTCTTTACATTATATGTCCGGAAAATCAGCAGTTTACGTGAAAATCAGAAGGAGGTATTGTATTCTATTCATACAAGGTTGCTAACTTTGTCAATAGATGGGAGTTATTAAATTGAATACTATGTTTTAATTTTTTTTCAAGAGATGTCACTCATGCTAGGAATCTAATTACCGACTGTTAATTCTTTATAATAAGGTATTTTCAGTTTTATTCGTAAAGAAAAAAAAATTTTAAACGTTGATAACGGAATTTATAATTTAATTTTTGTGATGATGAATAAGTTTTCTAAGTCGATTTAAAATACGCCATTTTAAAATGTCGCCAAAATGATGTTTTAGCTCCTAATTGCACTGTGACGTCATGGCCGCCAACGTCTTGCGATCGCCGATGTAAGTGACCACATCCAGTTCGTAAGTTGCAGTTGGTGTTATTTGTTGATTTGTTCCAGTGTGCTCGCTTTATATCGTTAAATAAATACACTTGCGAAACAGGTATTTTCTAGTAGCTATGTGTACAAATATTACCAAAAAAACGCAGAATAAGGTGTTTAAATGAGCCGTTCTTACGAGTATGTGACAAAAAAAGTCGACGGCGGAAACATTTTCCCTCCAAATGCTTTCTTCCCCTTGTGTAACAAAAATGAATGTAATGGAGGATTATTATTAAAAAGCATTATATTATAATATATACTAATCCGGAATCGTGTATTTTTAAATAAGTATTTTAATTTCATTTTTGTTTTTTATAATGAATGAATGCAAATCTTGGAAGAGGAAATTAACAAACTTTCCGAGATCGGATCTAGTTGAAACTCGGCAGAGAGACTCGTTGTCAATGACAATGCATTCTATTGTCTTTTGGTGGCAATCACGCTCACACGCGCGGATATATACGCATTTCTCTGAAATCGGATGACATTACAGCAGTTAATATACGAAATACATGTCGGTCCCACCCAATCGGAATTTAGCAAAGTTAGTAGAGTTGTTGACTCCAGTTCCTGTGTAGGAAAGTTCAATCCTAAATAAACCATCAATAAAAAAAAGATTTTAAAACATTTTTAAATGTTTTTCCACTGGTACATTTTTTTAATGTTAATTATTTATAGTATATGTCTCCACCTTTCCACAAACTGAGACATCTGTAAATGGGTGAATACCAATTAATAATCATCTTTTTTTAATTGGATTTAATTTTTATATTTTTATAATTGTTTAAGAAAAATAAGCATTTTTAACTAATTGTAATCATCTTTCATCTAAAATATCGCCTTTTGATAAAAAAAAATGGCGAGAAGTAAAGGGTTTTCCAATAAGAGGTGTTATTTTGAATAGCCCGCTATTTCGGTAGATGTTACTTTTGAAGCTGTCATTTTTTAGCATTTGACAAGTAGAAACTACGCCATTAATAAAAATGGAACTATGCACGCTTAAAATTATTAAAATTCACTTGAGTGAATCAAACTCAAATCATTTTGAGTGATGAGGCCCATTTCCACCTCGGTGGCTTCGTCAACAAGCAAATTTGTCGCATCTGGGGCTCGGAAAACCCAAGAGTTATAGTTGAAAAGCCTCTCTATCCTCAACGTGTGACTGTTTGGTGCGTTTATGGTCCGGCGGAGTCATTGGACCTTACTCATTTGAAAATGAGGCTGGAGCAACAGTTACAGTGAATGGATGCGCTATCGAGAGATGATTAATGATTTTTTATGGCCGGAATTGGATGGTATTGATCTGGATAACGTTTACTTACAAGCAACGAAACCATTGATCTTTTACTATTGAATATCAAAATAACACCTCTTATTGGAAAACCCTGTAATAAATGTCTAAAAATGTTTTCATAATTATTATTATTGAGCCCCCTTCAATGTTTGATTTGTATTTATTACATGGAAAAATTGTGTAGGGAGGAAATAATAATTTTTGTTTTACAATTTTAAAGTGAATCTTCTTTACAACCCGAATATTTTATTTAAAGGTTCGTACGTAAATGCAAACTTTCAGTAAGAAAACGTCAACATTTTTTTCTTTTTTTTTATGTTCCAGACAACAATTTTATTTTATTTTTGTTTTGCTTATTTCAAATGTAAATATATTAGTATTACGTGCCACCGATAAGTCAATTGGATCTGTGCTCCACCACAAAAACGTATCGATGAAACTCCCAAGAGCGTTAACTCCATTATACAACGTGTAGGTAATTAACTAAAACGATTACATGGGAGTTACATCGCCCTTATCTGATATGTTTTAATCAAATTTTCATTATGTTATTGGTTGTTCCATTCCCTCAAGTGAATGTTTTAATAGATGGCATGTTAATTACGAAAAGCGATTTTATTAAAACTGAATTATAAAATCTGTGCTGTCGATAAGTAAACTTCACTTAATTTAATATTCAATATAAATAACACACAAACCAGCAGTAGCAATGAGTATCAACAATAATCGCGGTTACTTAGGTATTGTTGTTGCTCGATGTCATTGACTTGATCACGTGACTCTTTAAAATCCGTCGCGCGCCAATGTCTGTATTGTAGTTGGCCTCGACCCCCATTGGGACCACAGCACCCCCGTTTTGAGACAGTCGTGAAAGAGAAAGAAATTGTGGAATAGAAGGTGTAGAATATAATTAGGTGCCTGAACACGTAAATATTAATCTGAAATGCAAATGATACGATGTTGTTTAGAAAACAACACAAAAAGGTCTAGCAGAAGCAAAACTGTGAAGAAAATTTTAACAGCGAGAACGCTTTATAGTTTATACTTTATGGGATGTGTGCCGTGTGGGAGTGCACTTACTTTCCCAAATTCCCCACAAACCTAACCTAAAACACCTCTCATCATTCGAAATAATGGTAACAATTTTAAAAAAATTGTCATGTATTCATAGGGTAGGTTCAACATATGTTAAAAATATTTCATGGCGCCAAAATACTAGCTGCTTCGGGCGCAAAATGGCTCAAAGGCGGGATGAATAATGAAAATGAAGTTATGATAGCGTTTAATAATAATAATAGTAAAAATGTATTCGTGAATAGCTTTTTAGACATTACATGATTCCTTGAAGCGAGAACCGCGAAACTACCATGATAACATTGTTTACTTAGGTTTATCATTATAAAACTTACATTTCCTTTCTGATATTTCCGTTTCTATACCTTTTATGCTGTAAACAATACACATTCCAAACCGAAATATTAAAATAGCTAAATAAATATACGAGTTTATGTAAAAAGATACGATTTTGTGGTTTTTATGTCCTAGCCAACAAACCCTTTTAACCAATACAATGGCAAAGCATCTGATCACAGCCATCTGAAAAATAATATTATTTTTAAAATTCCAATGGCTCTAAAAGTTTACAATGATAAATAATACATTTATTAAACTTCCTAATTTCAGTTATTGGTGCATGGGCAAGGTTTTAATTCAATTTTATAGGGTTGAAAATTTGCATATACGGTATAATGTATTTAAAAAATGCATTGGTATACGAGCAGTAAATAATTATATTTAGCCACTTTCCCCCATCCAAACTACGTGGCCGCTAAGTTAATAGTGGCTCAAATGCATAACCTCGATGTCACCAACGCGGCTGGGTGTAAAGCCTTATTGGATTGGTACGGAGTAACTGACAGGAGTGTTCACAAGAGAGTGGTATCCCGGCGATTTTGGCGAACGGTGTTTGGTGTTTACCTTTAGCAAATACTAGTTTATAATATGTACAGTATTTGCCTTTAGTAGATAGTAAGGTACCTTCTACAGTCTATAGAAACTCTAGAACTAAAATTAGTAGTTAGAACTATGTAAGCTAAAATTAGTAGTTAGAACTCGTTTGGATCTAACGACAGATAAGTACACATTCTCTATTTTTCAATATACACAAGAGAAAATTCGAAAGAATTCGTAAAAAAGAATCCAGTAAAACTACAATCACTATTTACAAATCCATATTTTAACTACTACTCAACGGTTTTTTCTTATGTAATGACAGAACACAAAATAAGTTGCAATTTTTCCAAAATAGAGCAACTTAGGTGAAATAGATTTTCAAAAATATCTAAATTGGCTAACACTGAAAAATATGCTGACCTTGAACACGATGATAATTATACATAAAATAATAAATAACCTGTGACTGAAATATTTTTCAAAGAAACATATATACAACAAGGACATTCATAAACATAATACAAGAACGTGCAATGAAATTAGTGTATACGTGGTGCAGCAATTGTTTTATATACATATTAGTAAACTTGTTTTCTTATTTTATCTTCACCTTCTTAGCCATTTTTTGGCAATGAAATCGGCAGTTAAGAATTACTCCCAAGAACTTTATCTTATAAATCTTTTCCAAATGTTCACAGTCCATTATTACTTGATGGCATTTATCGATACTTTCTGTTATGAATGATCATGTACTTTGTTATAGAGATGTTGAGTTTAAGATTTTTTTTAATTTTCAGCCAATGACAAATTGTTAACACCGTTGATTTTCTCAATTATATTTTTTATAATCCTTGCAGGCGATGCAAATAAGCGCACCATCCGCAAATATGTACGGGGTATACATAAAGCAGGTATGGGGGCTAGAGGACATCGTCTATGTATGGTCGAGAATCGAAATCTTTATACGAAAGTGTTCGTTTTTACCCACGGCTATTTCCAATAGCATTCTCTCTGGATTGCCGGGTATCTGCAGCGTTGGTTCTAAGGGCATCTCGTATTACTGCTGATGGCTTACAAGCTTCTGAACGGGTTCTTATCAATACCAGACAGGATAAGATTCTATGTCCCGGACAGGTACGCAAGGCCGCCAACACATGCTTCTGATTCTTCCCAGGTGCATAAGTAACTTACCAACGCTGATGCCTTTGAGAAACCTCACTAGGTTAACTGCTGTTTTAAACATGAAATACCCTTTCACTTCTAACTACGTGTTCCTACATATAACCTTATAATACACTTTAACTATATTGCTTGTAATTTTTCATCTGTTTTACATTTTATACTAGTCCTCTTCAAGCGAGATTAATAAAAAACATTTTAACTTCTGATGTATGCGCTAAAAAAGTGTTCAACATTCGTGTGTATTTAAAAGATTTAGTACACATACTCGTTTGTAATATATTATGAATATGCCTTATTTCTTGCTCAGTGATACATGAAACACATGTACGTAATAATTTTTTTCTTTTGAAGACTATACAATATACATATCAATGTTATTTATTTAGTATAGATTTATTAGTATTACCTACTTCTTTAATGATATATTGCATAAATTTAAAAAAAAAAAGTTTTGCCAATAAAATTGAAAAGAAAATTTTATTTCTCCTATTTTTTATAACAAATTTCCACTGAAAGGAATATTGGTAGAACGTAACAAGTAACAAGTAGAGTCATTGCTACGAAAGAGTCACTTTTGGACTTGTACTAGTTGTATTGAATGCTTCATAAAGCCCCGTATTCACCCGACTGGAATAAATAGGCGAAAATACGGTGTCTATTATTTCCGTTCTATTGGATCCTGAAAACGAAAGCTTTATGTAATACTTATTGAAAATACCCTCTCACAAGTTAAGTACGGTGCCTATATAATTCCTTATTAATGAAAAATCTTTTATCATAGGTAGGTAGGCCCCTACTAATGCCTTATTACCTATTATCGCAGTGAAAATTTTACTCGGCTACATTAGGTTTAGTGAAAAACTTGACTTATTACAACGGCGAAAGTATAGATAAACGTAACTACAAATAAGTACACTTGTATTTTGGTTTATTTTACAATTAAATCATTTAAAATAATATAAGGCATATTTGCGGTACGTTCCAGAGTGGAAGATACTCTCAGTATCACCCTGGTGTAAGACCACCATTCATAATTTAAAAGTTGCTTGAAATGGCTTTAACCGTGTTTGGTGACCAGATCTAAATATCCAGGTACTTCCTCACCTTCCTCTTTCCCATCTTCCCTCCCTACAACCTTCAGCCTCACAACATACCTACGTGGGAATGCTAGATTCTCGTTTGGGAGCAGTTGGGACTTTGGTGCGGTATTCACATAATAAAGAACCGGCGCATAAGAATCTAGTAAGTAAGGGGATGCTCGGCTGCTAGAGCCACAATAATTGTTTTATTCAGTCTTAATGTAGAAATACTTAAATTGATTATTCTTGTTTGCAGGAGACGGCCATTTTAGCATGAAATCGATACGTGAAATCACCGTGTTGTTATTTTATTTTTTAAAGTCAAATTACTTGGTTTAAATCGCTTTATTTTGATTAAGACAATCAATTGTTTCATTGACGATACCCACTTCTTTCGAAGTATGTCGATTGTGTGTCAAAATAAAGTGATGCGAATTTATTATTTGTCTTTTGATTAAATAAATGATCCCAACACAAAGTGAAAACTATTTAGTATATTTTATTGAGTATACTGTATAAGAGTGCCATCTGCCCGGAGCCAGTGGAATCCCCAATAATTTTGGTAAGTAGCAAGGTTAACACTAGAAAGACCGAAGCCGTTTTTTAGGTAACAAATTTTTCTCTACCAAGAAAACACACGGCCTCTAAGTCTATAATAGCCATAAACACTTATATGAGGTAAAAATTGTGAGGCGCAATAACGCCGTTCTATTTGTATATAGAACATTAACAATAAATTCAGTAAATTATAATTACACCATTTCGTGGCAAATAAGAATCTAGAAAATCAAAAAAAAAAAGACCGTAGCTGTATATTTTACTAAGGACGGGTTGTTTCGGAGAATTTGAACAATTCATCAAATTTCAACGATCATTTTCGGGTTCTGTGAAAGTCCTATTCAAGTTCTGTTATTATATAATTGTACTCTAGTTGCTTGACAAATCTGAAATAAAAACAGAACTTGAAAAAATCTTTCACAGAGCTGGAAAATGAACATTGAAATTTGATGAATTGTTCAAATTCTCCGAAACAACCCGTCTTTAAAGTTTATTGTATTCATTTGATTTTTTTTTACTTTTTTGACTATTGATTTTACAACTATGGTGAAGAAAACGGGTACGGATCTTATTTACTTTTTGAAATATAATAATTTATACCTACAAAGACCTTCGCCGTCAATTTGACGGGTAGGGCTATTTTAAGCTTAGTTTGTTTACAACCTTTTTCCAGCAAGTTTAAATATACCCATTCCACCTCGCAAAATGATAGTACTAATCTGTCTCTTTCTGTATCATATCATTCGAACTTGATATGTACGTTGATTGGTCACTGTCTTTTGGTGTCAGTTGTTATGTTAGTATTCTATCTGATGTTGATCTCTGCGCACGTCTTTCAAGTCGCTGAATATTCATTTCGTTTGTGTTTTTGTACATTATATCCTACCAAATGTGTACCTAATTAAGCAATTTCATTCATTATTGTTTTATTTATTTTATATTATACCAAATATTACTCGCATTTGATCGCCGTCAACGTGACGGTCACGGTCTTTATAGGTATGGAGCATTTTAGATATTGTGGCCTACTCTGTATCTTTCGGGTTAACAAACCAGTAAGTTCATGGCTTAACCTTTCCATACCAGTGCTGTCAACTGAGTGAACATCATCTATAATTAATGAAATATCTCTGTAAATGTACTAAACACAAAGATCATTTTTTTGTATTCCTTCGCAATACATGTATTTATTGCATTAAGTAATTACAATATATAAATATTTACCGAGTGTATCCAGAACACCGGAGGACGGGGAATTTTTTGAGAACGTAAGGGAAGGAAGGGTTAATACGGGTTTGTGACGAGGCTAAACCGGCGGCATAATAGTTTCGGAAGATACAGAGTAGGCCCCCTGGTCACTAAACACAGTTAATGCCATTTTAGATATCATCGCTTAGATTTTAAATGGTGCTCTTCCGTCAGGGTGCAGGGTACTCAGTATCACCCATATTGTAAGTGTACCTGTTTAGTTTGTTAATAATAATTATAGGCTTGCTATTAACCAAATAATGTATTTTAACAAACACCGATAGATAACTCTCACACGTTTTTGTAGTAGGTACAAACGTTTTTTTTTTCATTTTCAATCAATGAAGTATAGGTACCTACTGAAGACTAGAAAAAAAAATATTAAAAATAATAGCTCCCTACTCCGCAAAAACATACGATCAAACAAATACGACCAAGGATTTGAATACGTATAAGGATTTGTTCAGATTTGCGTAAATATACTAAAAAATTGCAAGTCTTCATAATCATTGAATTTTCCCTGGGAAGAGCGAATGGGAAGATTAGGTTAGGTTACGTGAGGTAAGGTTAGTTTAAGTTAGTTTATGATGAGTTAGGTTTGGTGAGATTCGGACAGATTAGGTTAGGCTAAAATATTAATGTGATGGATTGCATTTTTGGATGATGGATGGGTCTCTTTTCTCCTTCGTGCTGCGAAACACTGTACATGGCAAAACAAGAAACAGATGTAACCTTTTTTAAATGCTTCTATTGGAATTTCATATTGAATCACTTTTTTTTCGAGCTAAAAATCGTCAGATAGACTTGTTCTCGGTGACAATGCATTCCATCAACTTTTGGTGCCAATCACATACGCACTCGCGGACGTCTACTATTTTCCTCTGAGATCGAATGATATTACATCAGTTAATGTACGAAATAAATGTCAGTCCTAACCGATTGGCATTTGGCCGACAAACCAAGAAAAAAATTGTTAAAATACATTTTAAAATAGATGTCTTATAGTACAAAAAACTTTGTTTTTTACGAGTGGGGTTTTTTAAAGGAAGACCAACATTTAAAGATTATGGATAACCTGACAACATCGGAATTTCACCTAATCCCTATATAAAAGATGAATTTGTTGCTTGTGAAATGATGGAGATATTTAGCGTTCAGAGGATTGAACCCACAACTCCCGGTATGAAACCGAGTCTAATCTACAAAACCGGTTATATTATTCATGTAAATCATAAACAATTATCAAAATATTAATTACTCATAAAGTGTAAACTCCGTGGCGGAGTACCTAACTTTCGGATGGCCCTTAGGTCTGGCATGATCGATAACTAGGGCGGGTGACGCATGCGTCGCCATTCTTGAAGGCGCGCTTCCAATTTTCCCGCCATTGTGGAAAAACGTCGGAACCATAGACAAACCTGATTGGATTCGTTTTCTATCGATACCTGATATTTTTTTTAATTTATTGATCATTTTACATTTTCTCATACTAATTTATTTATACACTAACTGAAGTCCCCGGCGTTGCCCGAGCTTTACACACAGGTTTTCGAAATCAGATGGAAACAGCAACCTTCCTCTTGTTTGGAAGGTCAAGTATACTACATTTCTCGGAATAAAACTGTAGATTTGTATCAAAATCAAATCCACGCCTCCCGACATAGACACTCTTCTTCATATAAATAGATAGATAGATGTAATAAACTAAAAAGGCACTGGATGGAACTATTCCAGAACAATTTGAAGCCATGGGGTGAGGGGGAAAATGTATGAAAAGCAATAATAAAAGGAAGATGTATAAAAGCAATGTATGAACAATACAAATATAAAATTAAAATGGTTCAGTGTCTACTTTACACAATGGCTGCCAAGCAATTTGCCCTCGTCCAAGATTTGGTTTCAACGTCATTCAATTGAAATCGCAGTAATGCTCTGTCCAGGGATTTGGGATAAATGGTGAAATCTAGGTGGATTTATTGGATTTAAACCACTGTTATCAATTTCATGTGTTTCCATATTAATATTTTGAGGAATGGTATTAATTAAATAAGGTAAATATATATATTTATATGAGACCAATCGGTCGATTGGTTAAGGCTCATGGTAGATATTGTGGTGACTATCTTTTATAATTTTTCCGATTTTATGTCAGGATTAAATCTTGCCCATAGGAAAAACTAAACCCTTCCACACACTTTTCAACAAATGATCATCTAGTCAATCAACATTATGCAAGCGCATTATATAAGCAAAATAAATACAAAACAATACAAGAACAACACGTCAATCCACCAGAGATCAAATGGGAAAATAATTCACCGACTCCAGATATTTTCATATCAAAGGGTTCGGCTCGGTAGAACTCCTAACAGGGCCTATAAATCCTACTGATCCCTCAACAAAAATATTTAAAAAATCTTTCGTTATCCTACATGTATTCAAACCGACTTTTGCAACATTATATATAAATTTTTTGATAGATCTAATACGCCTAAATTTTTAATGAGAGAGCTAGGTATAATGCCAGCAGCCGAAATAACGAATGGTAATATTTTTATCGTCTGAGAATGCCAAATTCTTTTTTCATTAACAGATTTTTTAATATTACAGGAATTTGGAATAGAGACATCAATGATATAAGTTATTTTTTATTCTAATATTTGTGGGTTCATAATAAAATTATTATTTTTGATTTTCAGCATTTTTTGGATATACCCACAATTTCATAAGGATGAACACAATTTAATTCATTACAAGGATCATTGAATGTGTCCTTTACGCAAGGGCGTAGCTTTATCATTCATTGACCCTGGGGGTTTATTAAGGTTTGGAATTAAAGTTGCTTTTTGCTCGCTGTGGAATTACTAAGTTGATAATTATTAAATTGCTCTCTGGTAGGAAACCTGACAAGATAGGCCCCCTGGTGCATTACTAAAAAAATATTGAAATATCGGCCCTAGGTGTATTTTTTAAGTGTTTTCGCTGTTATAATTAACACAAACGTGAACTAAGATATAGTTATGATTAAATGTTTAAACATTTGGTTGAGTATTTACAAACCGAAATCACGCCTGTTTGTGTTAGATAGAGGGATTAAATAGAGAAACCCATTACAACGAACTTACAAGCGTACAAACAAACGTACAAACAAACGAACAAACGGGCGAACGAACTTTTTTGCACAGGCAACCAAACATAGACCCATCATAGATCTAAAACGTCCTGGACGGAGCATTAATGCGATTTTGTATGAATGATATTGAAGCCAAATCTAGGGTAAGGGGAAGTTGCCATGCTGTCATTTTATATGACAACGTCTGAAATGATTTGTACGCAAAGTGATGCGTAATGAGCTATTATAATTTTATTTTTGTTTTGTTTATGCAGTTATAACGGCTTATTATTTTGGGGGGTATTTGATAAGACGGGGAATGGGAAACGGCATTAAAAATTTAACTTGGTTTTGACATTTTATCTAAATCTTTTTATGTTCATGCAATCAAATAGTATTATTAGCGACTACTCCGACTGCTCATATAGAGTTTGTACATTTGTACCTACTACTTTACGGTTGGGCAACTATTCCGGTAATTTGTGTCAAAAATGTTTTTTGACTAAAAACAAAAATCAGTATCATAAGGCCACTTAGGGGATTTAGGTAGTAAACTAAAAATAGACAAAAGAGTTTAGGAAGATTGAATTAGATTTGTATAGAAACAAATATTTCCACTTTTTTACGCAATTAAATGATTTCATTATTCTTAAAGTTGAATAAACGCCTGAAAACCTTATTAATTTGAGTTTTTTTAACCTACCATTCACATGTCCTCTCTTTTTCAATGATGTACTTACCTACTCAGCCTTTCTAGTACTGACAGTTTTAGAATTTATTCTTCAGCCATTTAAACATAACTCACAAACTGTCAAAACTTTAAGGTTACCTTTGTTGTTGTGTCGGATTATAGGTTATGTTTTACTGCGCCGATCTGAATTATTAAAATCTCTTTGTATTCTGACATGCCAATCTAAAACAAATATTTGAGTGTCGGAGAAATACAGCTTTTACAATGAAGTGTTTCAACAAATTGTTCAACACCTGTCCTAAATCGATCCAAGTCATACAAAAATGTTATTTTAAACGAAAATTTCCCATCGACCGAACTCAAGCTGATAGTCTTCCTGGTTAGTAATCTCTATATTTACATGAGTAAATTATCAGACCTTTCCTTTAACGTGTATTACTTACATGATAATATTATAATTTAGTATTTCAGTATCCGGTGGCCAATCCTTGTGATAAAAGAGTTTATGTGAGCGGACTTGCTGAAACCGGGGCCCTTGGATTGCAACTGCCAAACACCAGTGAAGCAAATAAAAAAAAGAATGCAATATTATATGCAGAGTACCCCAAACGTATCTCGTTCGGAGAAAAACATAATGTAAGTTGCAAAAATAATAATAAAGAGTGCTGAAATCTCGTTGAATCATAAACTTACTGCCAAATTGTTTTCTAATGAGAGGTTTCTTTGTTTGTGGTAATTGGCAAATGGTAATATTATTGACTTTTTGAAATCGATTAAATAGTTGGCATTGCTAAATGCATTCAGAATAATCTATATATTAATAAATAGTTGGCATTGCTAAATGCATTTATTAGTTAGCCAAATATAATGTCCCCTAACTCGTCATTAAATATGATTATACCAAACAATAACGGTTAATGGCTGGGTTGATAAATGGGTCTGGTTCCCACAGGGTGTCATGCATTCAATTTTTCTAAGCTAGCTAAGTCTTTCATAGTTGCACAAGGACATTTTTGCCAAAGTTTTTACATTGCGTTTTTATCATGTCCCACGATTTTAATTGTTTTTTTTCATATTTATGTATTGTAGAATATTGGAAAGTTATTGTAATATACTGCTGTGGGTATTCAACGGTTTCTCTCCAGAGACAGTTTATATTTAACTCTTAGACTGGGCCCTTGTCTCCAGTCTGAGATATTCTTGAAGATGGGAATTCTCCAATTAAACACGTAAATTCTTCTGAACAGTGGAACTTTTATTAGGATTGACAATACAATTTCTGACTAGCTACGTCTAGCTTGAGGAGCGGGTAGTTGTGACCTGGCCACGCGCAACCCCCTTACTGAAGGCCCCTAACTGTCTTCGGCAATCTCCGGAGGTTTCGAAGTCTCACGACTAGCTAATAACAGACACTCCTTTCAGCGCAACATAACAGTTATATATTTTTTCTTGCAAATTTACTTTATTTATTCAGTTGATACATCTATTGAATCTGTATGTATTTTTAATTATGTATTTAGATCAATTGGAAGTGTGTTTTTACCCTGTACCATTCAATCAAACAAAGTCTGAAAATATAAAAAAATATTGAAAAAAATCAAGTTTAACTTTTCTGGTAAATAATCTGTTAGTTCCATTACGTGACCACGTTTATTTATTTTTTAAGGGCTTTTACATAGGAATACTTAATAAATTTATAAACAATTATGCGACTTATATGGGCAAAATTGGTTGATATTACGTATTATTCTTAATTCTGAATTTAAAATATGAGATTACAAAAATGAAGTAAAATAATTAGATCAAAATGGCCGAGTAGTTAGAGGCCCGACCCGGTAGACCGAAACTGGGTTCGATTCCCAGTTGTGACTGTTGCCTTTTTATTTATTAGATTTACTATTATTTTCCTCTTCAATGATAAATTATATTACCAATCTTTTGTTTTTATGTGATAAATTGAAGATGTCCACTGAAAAATCCACACTATTACCCTCCATTAGTATTCTGGGCAATGAGGAGCAGTGGTGGCTCGTGGCTTTTGGGTGTACTAGAGTGCCAGTATTTTTAAAAAAATGGCATTATTGATATTGTTTTTTTTTTTGAAAATTCTTTTTTTTTGTTTGTAGATTTTAAGGAAAACCGATTTTTTTTAATTAAAACTTGTTTTAAAACTTAGTTGAAGAGTACATGTTATGGTAGTTAGTCCCAGAATTTATGCACTGAAAAAAAAATCCTGACTTCTAGTAATCTGGTATTGATGAAAACATATAAATTAAAAATAAATGTAACTAAATGGAAAAAATAAAAATGATGAAAACATGTACAAATTTTGTAAAAATAGCCCATTAACAACATCTTCCGCTTCTAATGATGTTAGTAGGAGGGTTTTTATAAATATTGCCCTTATGGTTATTTGTAACCCTTATTTACATATATCTTTAAAAAAATATTTTTTTAAAGATGCCTGCATAATGGTTGTCCAGTCCCTAAGTTAGAGAATAGAACACACATATGTAATTGGTTTTCCTCCTTTCCTTCTAGGTAAAAGATATAACTTCTGGATACGGCTTCACTGCATTTGCTATAAAGAGTAAAGACTGCTTTAAAGTATTTGGCACAGGATTAAACACAGATTCTCAAATTGGTTACCAGGCGCCTCGAAGACTAAATCCATTAGAGATGCTTCTGTACCCAGCTCCGATAAATTTACCTCTGCAGGATCCTGAAACAACGAACGTAATAAGCCTTTCTGCTGGCAGGGCCCATCTTGTCATAGCCACGGATAATGAAGGGGTCTACACATTAGGAAACAATGCCTATGGCCAGTGTGGCCGGAAAATCATAGACAATGAAAATTATTCTGGAAGCATGGTGATAAATAAAATAGATTCATTGGGTGGAGAAAAAATTGTTAAAGTGCAATGCGGACAAGATCACAGGTTTGATTGCCGCCTTTATTGTATCACAGTGAATTTGGTATTTTTTTTTTATCTCCACAACAGGAATGCAAAAAAAGTCTACAATCCAATGACTTTGTTTCATCTCACTGGCCACATCTCTGAACCAATCATAACTACGAAAGTAGTCCCCAATAATTTAATGTGCAAAACTCCCTGCGCACATTTGTAGGACTTGAATTTGATTCGCAACAAATACTCTCAAATGGTGATTTTTAGTATTGTGAGGTTTGCAAATTTTTCTGTTTGGAGTTTCTAGGTCAATGCAGCGCATGTTCTATGAAGCTTTGAAACATCCCTTTTAAGTTTTAAATGAAATTTGTCTGTTTTAATAATTTTAATATTAAGAATAATGAAAAATTAATAATTTATTGTTGTACGAAGCCGGTTAATATGTAGTATGAACATAAAATTTGTTAATATTTGCAGCATGTTTATCACGGAATCTGGTAAGGTATATGCCTGCGGCTGGGGCTCTGATGGACAACTGGGGCGAGGTGATTATGCTACCGACGGCTCTCCCACTAGAGTCAAAGGAGACATAGAAAGTGAGAATATAGTGAAATTATCATGCACTGCGGACTGCGTCTTGGCTCTCAGTGGTAAATCAAAATTTATTTATGAAATTAACAATTATTTTTTCCTTTTCTTATATGTTCTCTTTTGTCATGGAACAATTACATATTACATGATATTAAGTCAGCAATGCAACTTATTCATTAATCATTATTATCTTTGAACTGAAATGTTTTCAGATAAAGGCGAAGTGTTCGGTTGGGGAAATACAGAGTACGGCCAGCTGAATAGCGACAATAATTCTCTACAGCAAATGAATGTGTCCAGAACTATCAAAGTATGCAATGGATTAGGAAAAATTATAGATATTGCATCTGGAGGTTCATTCTGTGCGGTTCTGAACGGTAAATATAATAATTTCATTCTTTACTTATGTAAGGTGGTTTGTTTAGTTTGTTACCGCACAATTAATTATATGCAACATTCAAAATAAAAAATATTATTCAAGACGACGTCATCGTCGACTTCTTTGAGTCAGGAAATTTTGATGATAATCTTTAACCACCAAGGGTAAATAATATTTATTTTTTGGAATAACTTTATTCAGTAAAACCTCAAATTGTAATATTTAATTATTGAAGACAATATTAGCGATTTCTAAACGAAAATCTGAAACAGAAAAATCAGAAAAGGATACGGTAACATCTAGTCCTAGATTCTTCGAATAAGAACTACCAACATTATCTTCATTCTCTCACTGCACATTTTTTTTGGCTATCTTTATGTATGATCTCAAGGTTCAACTCTAACTAAGAGGGAACGTTTTTAAGTTCGCGGAATGGGGGGTAAGGAGTGGAAATAACAGTCTAAATTTATTTTTCCTTTTCAATATATTCACCAGCTACCCTAATACATTTTTCGGATCTTTCAATTAACTTATGTATTCCCTCAAAAAAAAAAGATTTGTCTTTGTCTAAAAAATACGCCGAAACTGCATCCTTCACTTCTTCATCACTTGAAAACTTTTTCCCACCAACTTCTTTTTTCAAGTTTGGAAAAAGGTAATAAACACTGGGAGCCAGGTCAGGACTGTAAGGTGGATGTGGCAATACTTCGAAGCCCATCTTCTGCAGGGCAGCCATCGCAACACGACTCTTGTGAACAGGCGCGTTGTCGTGCAGAAGGAGGACACCTTTGGTCAATGTTCCCCTTCTTTTCTCCTTGATGGCTTCCTTTAATTGCTCTAGAATTGAAGCGTAGTAAACTCCGGTTATGGAAACACCTTAAGACCCAAAAGACTGTCGCCATGATTTTCCCAGCCGATTGTGAAACCTTAAACTTCTTGGGTGGTGGAATGCCTTTCTTGTGCCACTGCATAGAGTCCTGTTTAGACTCAGGTTCATAATTATGAACCCAAGTTTCATCACCAGTAACAATTTGAGCCAACACTCCATCTTTGTATTCCCTACAGAGGTCCAAAAATGCACGAGAACACTCCACGCGCTGTTGTATTTGAGGCGGCGTGAGCATTCTCGGCACCCATCTTGCGCTGACTTTAGTCATGCCAAGATGGTCGTGAAGAATTTTAAATGGTTGTATCTGATACTCCAACCATTTCTGCGAGCTGTTTCTTCTTTAGCCGGGCATCTTCTATTATTAATATTTCGACTTTTTGAATAATTTCCGGAGTGGTCACCTCGATAGGCCTTCCTGGCCGTGGGTCTTCTTCAAGCGACTCCCTGCCTTGTTTAAAGAGGGTATGCCACTTGTAAACCATAGTTTTACTTGTACAAGAGTCCCCGTAAACGGATGACATCTCTTCCAGTATGATCTGAACTGATTTTCCTTGCTTGGTAAGGAATTTTATAACAGCGCGGAACTCGATTTTCTCCATATTCACAATTCTCCCCTTGATTGACTTGTTTGGTCGACGATAGCTCAAAGACTAATGACCTAAATACGATAAAACCCGTTATTTATACTCATAATGAGTTGCTCAATTAGTACCTAATTCAGCGACACCCCCACTAATCACCTACCTATCCATTCTGCAAACTTAATTACGCCCCCTCGTAAATGTAATCTAGACAGTGTCTTCGATAAATGTATCTTATTTTTATTGTAATGTGTGGCATCTATTGACTTTTTCTGCAAGTCTAGGATGAATAGTTTTTTTTTTTAATAACTTAATGATGATAAACTCAAATTGTAATATTTAATTAATGATGACAATATTATTTATTCTTAAATGAAAATTTGAAATATAAAAATCATTTATTAAAATGTGCAGTGAGAAAATGAAGATAATGTTGGTAGTTCTTAATTCGAAGAATGATACAGTTAAATATGATCGAAAGAGAGAGGGTTCCATTAGCTCAGTTGATTGAGCGGTGCCCCGGCAAGGCAAGGGTATCTTTTTTATGATGTTCTGTTTCAAATTTTCATTTAAGAATCGCTAATATATGTCTTCAATAATTAAATATTACAATTGTACTTTTTCACTTCAGATTATGACATTACTTTTGCCCCACCTTGTATATGTCAAATCCAGTCTTTAAAGGACCAAAAAAACCAAACTTTGTGGGAACTTTTTAAGTGAGTTTCACTGTAGTTATGTTTGAGGACCAGTTATAAATTGCCAGGTATTTCCCAACCTGCATCTTTCTCTATTACAACATTCTTCAAAAGGGAATACCACAGTTCCTGCTCTAGACATTTCGAACTCTACATAAAATAAATTTTTTAAAAATTTCAAAATATGTTAGCTGATATTTAAAACCGTTTAAAGTTTGTTAACAAATGTACATATATTATATTATCCAAAAATATTTTATTGTAAACTATTAATTTTGCAGAAAATGGTGATGTCTACTCTTGGGGCTACGGAATATTGGGCATGGGTCCTCAAGTCCAGCAGAGTTTCAAACCACTACAGATTCCGGCAACACTGTTTGGCAAGAACGAATTCAACCTTGACTCCAAGGTGACTGGAATTACTTGCGGCATTGGTCACATGGCAGCCATCGCAGATCAAGGCGACCTCTACACTTGGGGAAAAAATAAACATGGGTGTCTCGGACTAGGACACTCCAAGGACCAGTTTTATCCTTTGAAAGTCTCCATTGGTGCCAAAGTCCTCAAGGCAGCCTGTGGAATCGATCACACCATTTATTTGTGTAAAGCGTTTGTCTGATAAACGATAGCTTGTACATAACACAAGATTGTTTGAATCTCCTGTCATAATGTTATAACTTTTAATTACAGTTTCAATGCAAATATAAGAGTTCAAAATAATCTGTGCATGTCGTTGAATACGTTTAAATTAAAGCCAAAGATTATTTATGCCAGCTAAAAGAATCCAACGAATGAACGAATGAAAATATATTGTTGTGGAAACTACAGTAATATAATATATTGTTGTATAACTACAATAATATAATATATTGTTGTATAACTACAATAATATAATATATTGTGGAAGCTATAATAGTCACCACCTTCTCTGCCATTGTGTTTTGAGCGGGTTGTGATTAACAAAATGATGCCAAAACACATTCAGGTTATTCATACATCGTCATAAATCATCATTTTAGTAAAAATGCTAAATAAACATTGAATGTTTTATCATAAAATCCTCACTTCAGTACGGTGGGCAAGCACGTTGTTTGCACCTTCATTACTGTCTTTGAGATAGTATTGTCTGGGAGAGGTGACTTCCAATGTTACACTTCTTAACATGACAGAATACTGACACGATCTGAAAAAATACATGAATTATCTTTGGAAAAATGCATTATACTGAGAAAAAAAAACTTTTTAGAGTATGGTGATTGTTTTATTGATGTTGATTTAATATTTTGAACAAATTATGCCTGTGTCAGACAACACTATATGCAACAAGCTTTTTTGGGTGTGGCCTATATCACCATAGCGCTCGCCATACAGACATGTCACCAGACAGATGATATGTTACAAGTGTGGGCGTGGCCTAGATGATGTGCCGTGATCTGCTAGCTGGGAGATATTTGAAAATGATGTGACCCCCTCAGGCAGGAGAGGAGGACAGATCAATTAGGGAGCTGCCGTGGTCATGCAGTTGTTAGCTGTCAAGGTAACAGATTCCGAAAAATAAATGAAATTCCATACTCCCCTCCCTAGCATAAGCTAAGGTGGGGGAGATTATAGCTTAGTATGACAGTACAACATATAATCTATATGGGCGTTGCCCAAAAAACGCTCTATGTATATAGTGTCGTCTGACGCAGGCTTTAGAAGTAACCTGTGCAATAACATTTGTATTATACACGGAGATTTGAATGGGAATAACGTCCAATTGAATTTTAACCCTATGAATACTTTTAATGTGTATAACAATGTAGTTGTTTATAATATCTAATAAATACATTCATAAAAGTCTCAAATGAGCAAAATAATATTACAACTCGCTTCTATAAAATTTTTGCAAATAGAGACAGCAGAGAAAACACTATCACCTATACAATATCAGCTATAATATTATCAATATAAATTGAATGTACATTCATCTATGGTTATTAAAAATCAGTGGATGACCCAAAACCAGGGGGGTATAACTCCCATCGAAAATTGGAACCTAAATATTGTGATATCATTTGATTGCCTGACTATATATCCACCAATGAAAAACTCTGAAAGTCTATAGAATAAACTTTCAAATTTTTTCATTAGTGTAATTTTATAATAAGTAGGCTCTTAATGAGAATTGTACTGTCTATATATTGGGATATCTATGGTTTTTTAGAACCAATTTGTTTCATACAAGAAGCCCAAAGATATCGATCTAATGAGTGGTTTATTTATGCACAAAACCTTGGCTAATACAATAGTATTGCAGAGAAACCTGCTATTAAATCTGTAATGCACACATATCTCAAATGAACAAAACACTGAACTGTGTATAGACAACTAACAATAAGCAAGGACATGAAAATTTTAATGTATGTACACAAAAACATTCAATGTACTCTCAAAATTATTTACATTTATTTTAAAACCCTGCGTTTTTACATGCATATTTACAAGTTATAACAACAATTTTGATGTTCTTGCCTTAAAATAAACAAACATTTCGAGATAAAATAAATTAATAATGCCAGCTCCTGCTGGAGAGGTAAAATGAGCTCCCCCAACCACTCTCTTCAGATCCGGCTCGCAAAACAGTAGGCGCCAATCCATCCGCCGCCAAGACCTAGACAATCCTCACCCCATGAACCCGGGCATCCCTGTTAAGTCACTAAACGTAGAGAACCACTGGGGGTGACCTATGGCAGAAGTGTTGGTTATGCAATGAATGCTTCCCGCACCCGCCTTCCACATTGAAAGCTCACAAAATGCTTCAAACACGTCTGCAAACTACGCTAGACATTATTATATAAAAATGAAATATTACACATACCTATAAAGAAAGGGTGGTCCATAGGATACACCGGATTTAATTTTAAAATTAAATTTGTGATGTGTTTTAACAATAACTAGACATTGTTCTTTTGTATAGCGACTCATTTTTAATAACCTCAATAACAGCATATGACAACTGTCAAACATTAGAGTTGCCAACTTACAATTGAATACAAAAAAAAATGAGGGAAATTTGAGTCCGGCATACCGGATGGACCACCCTTTTCAACTTCAATATCTTAGTCACAAGAGGCACCAAACAAAAAGGTCACCCAGCAGATAACCTAGGGGGAAATTTATTTAGAAAGAAGCTCACAAGCCACTTCCAAACTTGTGACTGGTACAATTGCAGTTCTACTGAGTTGATTCAGGTGCTTGATAAAAATTCCCTTGAGATTAAATAAGGCACCACAGTAAAAATTCAATTCTTTCAGATTTTAGGTGGTCTTAAAAACCTAGCAAAAAATTATTATTATGGTGCATATTTCACACAATGTATTTACAAATCCAAAATGCATATTTGAATAGTCGGTGACCGGATAAATCATCACAATGATCACATCTTTAAAAAGTTTTATGAAGTCATGGAAAGTGATGAAACAAAAACTTTATTAAGTAGGTTCGGTTAAAAAAAAAAAAAATTCTTCGTGTCTAATGACTTTATATCACTTTTTAAAAGTGTGTTGAATTGTCACTGTGTTGAGTTATCATGGAACCGAATAATCAGACTAAATTGTGTGGAAAAAACCTGCTGTATACAATAAAAATATCTTATTTCTCTGACTTTTTACACTCCCAAATATTTATCAAATTTCTTGTACTTGTGGGCAATATTTGATGATCCGATGCTGGCAACACTGCATTCTGTCAGATGCTTTTGTTGTGTATTTTTTTGTCATGCATTCAATGTGTGATGAGTAATTATTGTACATTAAATACATTTGTATCATTATGCAATTGCTTCTACATAATTACAAACTAACAAGATACACTTATAAAATTACTCTATAAGTTTAATTTGGTAATAGATTTTTAACGGCCCACTAATAAAAATGTTTAATCACACATTCATGATTTTATATCCCATTAGTTATAAGATTTTCAGTATAAAGTCCACCACCACTCTAATCCCAGAACATTTCACTATGCACTACTGTGTGGCTGCCGTGATGAGTGACGTGTCTTCTTTGACCGAATGAATTCAGTCAAATAAAAGTGGGTATCATTGTTTGCATTCTTCATGAAAGGGTTCAAGCGTCCTGAAGTCGCGCCACGTGGCAGGCAGGGCATTGTGCAGATGGTTTCCGCATCTCTTGCAAGGTTCACTGAACAGATTATTGAAACTGTGCAGCCAGGTCATGAAGGAGCGCACAGCCAGCTCTGGTAGAGTCGGAGAGTAGAAGTGAAGCATGGCAGCGTGAGCATTCTCCGTCACTTTACGAAACACTTGATGTCTCGACTCTGTCCAAAGATCCAAGGCTTCTCCATGACCTTTAACCACAACCCACTCTATCATTAGCCCTTTAAATGCTACCACAGCTTTTAAAACATGTCCAAGACTTATTTGAACGACTGCATTCGTAGCAAATGGACGAGAAACTGTTATTTTCATATCATTGAAAAGTCTATCGATAGTATTGATTACATTATCCACGTTTTGTGGAGGTACATTGTGACTGCTAGTTTGTGTTCTTCTTCTCTTGGCACTGCTAGAATTTATGTAAGATCTTTTCAATGAGTTTTGACTAAGTAGCGTTTGGGCTAGCCAGCAGTATTCGTGAATTTTGTCTGTCCATTTGTAACTGTTGACAAGCTGGGTGTATAATGCTTGGCGGTCCTGAGTAATCTCTTGAGTTAGGAATGTCGTATTACCCAAATTAAAAGGTCCAGGTGGAGCGGTGAGTCCGCCAATAGATTGTTCTACATCTCGCAGGTTTCCATTCACGTTGCCTAAAAGGTCTTGTAATTCTAAAAGGAATTTAGTTTCCCTGCCATCTTCTCCGTGTTCAGCTCTCACGCCGTTCCCCAAAGTATCAAAAACCTGACCGACACTGGATCTCAAAGATCTAATCGCATTCAATGAAATGTTCAATTGATCAATACTGAGCGGTACAGACATATTCAAAGATTTTATGATAAAATTATAGATCAACTAATTAAAACTGAAGTATTTGAGGACGTTCAAAGTTGATAAACCGAAATGATTTGACAAGAAGTTATAAGTTATAAATTGTAAAACCGACAAAACTGTCACACGCTTGCCAAAGTTGACACAAAATGTCATAAACAACTGACAACAACGTGCCGGAGAAAAGCCAATGAAATAGAGATGGGCATGATAAAAACATTTGCATAATCGAAAGAATTGAATGATTGATCTAATAATTATTATTTTCGGTGTTTTACCTGTTTAATGTTATCCAATAATTTTAATGCATTTCACAACACTACATTAACAAAGTAAATTGAACTATAGGTAAATTATAAAGAAAAAGTCCTGTGTATCATTTAGATAACAATGAAAAGTGAGTATTTCAGTTTCCGAAAATGGAAAAAAATGCTTTGTATACTTGCTCAATGTTGCTAATAAATGTTGTATATACTTGCTCCTGATGAGGTGAACATTGTTCACGAAACATGTAGAGGTTATATATATTAAAGTGATGTAAACAAAGTTATTTGTGTTTTTATAGAAAATAATGCATTTTAGTAGCTATTTTGTAAAAAACGGATAAATTGGCTTATTTTCTGCACGCCATGTTTTGACAATGTATTACAATAGTTTTGTTAAAGTACATTATTTTACATTTTATGAAACTAAAATACTTACTTCTAATTATTATCTACTATCTACTACAAAATATTTTTTAAATTAAATGTGCGTGTCCTTATTTTCGGTACATTTATTTTTATTTACCAAATTATGATATGAATATAAATAAGATTCGATTAAAATAAAATAAAAAAATAATTAAAATAAATAAATAAAATAATAATTAAAATACAATTAAAATGGAAAATAGAGATGTTTTTAAATGAAGATTTTTAAACGTTTTTTTCTGTCTTAGTGTTGGGTATGTTCATGTTAGGTTATTGAAATGCCGTAATACACAAATTACGACGTCAGTGCCATTGCCATTGAAGCGTCGAAGTGTTGAAGTTTGTCATTGTTTTTTATTCTTGACCAAACTGGTGTCGTGAACGTAAATATTTTGAATTATCTGTTTGTGTGAAAATGTCTCCGGATAAAGTTAATAATCCGTGTTGTGTGAAAGGCTGTACTGTAGAAATTCTACTCAACATAAATATCCGACCCATGGAAACTTTAAGAAGGGTAGCTTCCGTTAATCGTGGAGAACCGGCAGATGTGAACACATTTAGTATCCAATGTTAGCGAGATATGCATCAGTTTGTAGCTGCCGTTCCTCTATCTGAAGAAAAAAAATGGATGGATAGTTAAAAAATTATGCGCTGCGAATGTTTAATTTTTCCGACATCGGTATAATATCGGACCCATAATTGTAACGAAAATTCAGGTGCGAATTCTCCTTTTGTTTTATTGTTTTTTTTTATTAGCTACAATTGCAAAGTTTGTATATGATGTAGGTATAAAGTATAATATAAGTATTATTTTTATTCACAGTTCTCCTCACTAGGGTTTTCTGTTCTGAGGCGGCCTGTAATTTTTAAACTTTTGAATTTAGTTTAGTCTTTACAACGTCTTCATAATGTTTGTAAGTTGAGTATCACTTTGTTACCTCAGCCATGTTTTTACTTTTGTTTTGAACATATTAATTTCCATTATTTTTTGTTTGATTAATATTTCTCTGTCCAAAAGATGTATTCAAACTGGGAGTAACCAGTATATTCTGGCTTAATGCTCTTGTTGAGTATTTATGTTGGGCAGTGGAGTATTTAGATATATATTTTTTATTAAAGTTTTTGTAGACTGTAGACATGGAAGTTTTTAAATTTGTTTGTCTTCGGTGTTGTCGGCTCGCAGTCTTAGTACATATTTTAAGTGTGTTTTGTTCTTATACATTTATTTGTATTTCCTGTTTCTATTATCATAGTGAATTTTTTTTTTAAATACTTCACATAACGTTACTAAGTTTTTTCATTTTTCTGATAAGCAGAGAAATGTCATAAAAATACTGTCGTAGAAAAGCACAATCATTATTTGAAAATGTTTTCCTTTAATTTAAGTAAAGGAATGAAAAATTCAAGTAATTTAAAGCTATTTTTGCAACGTTTTTATATTTTTACATACATTTTTATAAATATTCTTTTTAAAACAATATTTTAGGCTGATGAATGCGTTGGCTCTGAGGGAAGATTATATTGTCTATGGTCGCGTCTTTTTTTAAAGATTCCTCTATCTTTGTCTACATTGCTGTGTCTACGTAATAATTTTAATTTGTCTACATATCGGCAGATCTATGGTTAAATAGTGGACAAAACTTTTTCCATACAAAAAGCTAAGAGTTAACAATCTAGTGAGTGGTTTATTTATGCTACATAGCTTATCTGTCGTGTGCAGAGATCATTCAACATAAATCGCGTATTTACAGCATTCGGTTTTTTGTAGATTCCTTACCGACCCATGGGACTACTGCTTAACTTTAAAAAGGTAATGAAACCTGCAACCTACAATCTACTTGCACTGTTTTCCTCGCCACGCATTACGGTGTGTCATCGGTGTGTGCATCAAATCATATCTCATTGCTGTGTTGCAATAACAACACCGGTATTGAAGTTTTCCTCGCAGACTTGCTTAAATGTAATCATTGACATCGCATTTATTATGTTATCGACGTTTATCACATTGGTCTGACAGATTATACCATAAGTTCACAGCGTTTTATATAGCAATATGGAGTTACCTATATAAAATTTATATAGGTAACTCCATATTGCTATATAAAACGCTGTGAACTTATGGTATAATCTGTCAGACCAATGTGATAAACGTCGATAACATAATAAATGCGATGTCAATGATTACATTTAAGCAAGTCTGCGAGGAAAACTTCAATACCGGTGTTGTTATTGCAACACAGCAATGAGATATGATTTGATGCACACACCGATGACACACCGTAATGCGTGGCGAGGAAAACAGTGCAAGTAGATTTTATATAGGTAACTCCATATTGCTCGCCATACAATCCCATATGCCCCCTTCAGACAGAGCGATTTTAGATGAACGACAAAAATTGAACAAGATTTCATTCAGACGTTTCAGTTTAACTCAAACCGAAGTTGTTAATCAAGATAGCGTCAAGTTAAGCTATCGCTGCATGCGTCCCTATAATTTCGGTCATTTTACGGAACGAACTTGAGAATATGAAAAAGCGCAAAAAAACGTCGTATGTGGGCCAGAAAATGGATTATAAGGAGAAACGAATTGGGTGCTTCTAACACTATATTGAGAGAGATGGCGTTAGAAGATACCGAAGGCTAACGCAATCATTTGCGAATTTCGGAAGAACAATTTGATGTACTGTTATCTAAAATTCAAGAAAAAATCTAAAAACAGGTCACAGTTATGCGCGCGGCTGTCCCGGCAAAAACTAGTTACAAATTACGCTGAGATACCTGGCAACGAAGGATTTTTTTTCAAGGCTAGCTTATATGTGCAGATTTCAAAAAAATATGATATCATTGTTTATAAAATAAGTGTTCGTTGCAATAGTTGATGCCCTAAAATTTGTTATGAAGGTAAAAATATATTATCAAAAACTTGATCAACTCTGTTGAAAGGGTGTTCACATTTGTCGATTAGCCTTCAAGTGTCATTCAACACAGAGTCGTTCAATTAAAATCGCTCTGTCTGAACGGCGTAAAAGATGATGTGCTTTAAGTGTTGGCTTTGCGACGATATTCGCTGTGATCTGCTAGCCAGGCGATATTTGAAAAATATGTGACCCCCTCTACTACCCCTACGGCAGGAAAGGGGGACAGGTTAATTTAGGTTAAGGTAAGTTAACAATTTACGTAGCGCCATAATTACGCGGATGTCAAAGTGACAGATTCCATTCAAAGAATTGATATTCCGCGGCAGCCCCCCAATTGATCTGACCCCCTCTCATCACACATATAATACTATATGCCACGTATTAAGCATTACGCTCTATTATGCGCGCATAACATAGGGTAATGTGTCTTAACATCTTATACAGAACCATAACGGAGTTCACAGCAAGGTAATCGACACGTTATTCAGAATTATATAATATTCAAATGACAATAAAACGCTACATATTGTGTACGATTTTTAATATTTATCTAGAGTGAATCTTTTTTTTTCTATTTTTGATAGACTTATATTTTTTTTATATCTGATTTATAAGATAAATGTATTATAAACATTACTGCTACCTCACTTTTTTGTCGTTTCATATAAAAATCTATGTAAATAAAAATGTCAATAATCGTTAGCTCAAAATATTAAATCTTCTAAAGTTCTTCAACGATTGCTTTGAAAATTTGACACAATGTTGCATTCAAATACGCGTGTGATTTTATCAGTTACAGGTAAAAACTTGCTTTTGTAAAAACAGCGCCGTTGGACGTAAAAGCAACAAGACAGAATGAGCCATGGCAACGCGTGGCGGGTTACAGCTAGTATTTAAATATAAAGTTTTTTCTATTTTTTTGTCTTTCTAACACTGTTCATTTCATATTTCTAACTATAAAGGAGACAACGATGTCTATGAGACCATATGAGCTGTTCAGAAAAACTGAAAAAATTACTCCACCGGAATTAGCTGTTTGTCCCCAAAACCGAACAGAACCAAAAGTAGCCCGAGGAGTTAAAACTAGAATCCATTTTTTTAAAATTATTTTTGACCGTTATCGGTGAACAACCGGTGAATCTTATTGTTTTCATATATTTTTTCAGAACTGATTTATAAGAGATGGGTTCTGAAACACCAGATATTGCGCAGCTAGCATTATTATGTTTATTGATACTAGCTGTTTGTAAATTATTGATATCGGCGATGACATTATCTTGGATGCTCGTGAAAGTTGTCACCAAATTGGGAGCCTTAGTTTTCTTTATTAATGTAAGTAATTTTGAAAACATGTAATTTCTTCTCCATTATTTTTTCCATGACAAAAAATTTCATTTCATAGTAATTTTGTTTTATTCACTTTAATTATATATTATGATAACTTGTTTCTTAAAAAACTTAAAGTCTTCAGTGTTATAATTATACTAAAGATTTTTCTTTTCTGAAATATGAATAATATGTCTGCTATAAGACAAGTAATTGATTATTTTTTGTTAGGTGGCGCTCAATTTATTGTTCATGGACCCTTCCGTAGTACGGAAATTGACAAAAGGTTGGAACATTTATTTAAAAAAAATTACTTGCATTGGCAGAACAACATTAAACTGACTTTTCAACATAATATTATGCAAATAACTTTGTTTATATCACTTTTATTTATATACACCTTCTACATGTTTCGTGAACAATGTTCACATTATAAGGATTAAATGTACACTTAATTTATCCTGATGATGTGAACATCGTTCACGAAACATGTAGGTGTATATAAATAAAAATGATGTTAAAAAAGTTATTTATATTTTTTAATAAACAAATAATGACATCACAAACACTAAAGCTTAATGAAGATTTTTTCTTTAAAAAAATAATATTAGGCAATTGGTTTAGGTGTCCGGGGGTAAAATGCATTGACTTCGGGAGGTGTTTCTACATGATAGTACGATGAAAAAGATTCAAAACTCCAACATTGGTAAAAAATTGAATTGTTTGTGTGGAAAACAAAACTTCACGGGTAAAATATTTTTGCATGGGAAAAAACAAATTATTTTTATTAACTTTTCCATCATTAGAATCACCTCAATTAGAATATAAACGAATATATACAAGGTAACATTTAATTTAATTGTATGTATTTCAATATTTTTACAGAAAGCCTGACATTTCTCTTTTTTATGCTTCCGATTTTGTTGTCCGGGTTAAATCTTCCCCATAGGAAAAACTAAACCCTTCCACTCACTTTTCCACAAATGATCATCTAGTCAATCAACATTATGTAAGTGCATTATATAAGCAAAATAAATACAAAACAATACAAGAACAACACGTCAACTCACAAAAGATCAAATGGGAAAATAATTCACCGACTCCAGATATTTTCATATCAGAGGGTTCGGCTCGGTAGAACTTCTAACAGGGCCTATAAATCCTACTGATCCCTCAACATAAATATTTAAAAAATCTTTTGTTATCCTACATGTATTCAAAATGACCGACTTTTGCATCTTTATATATAATTTTTTTGAAAGATCTAATACGCCTAAATTTTTAATTAGAGAGCTAGGTATAATGCCAGTAGCCGAAATAACGAATGGTAATATTTTTATAGTCTGAGAATGCCAAATTCTTTTTATTTCATTTCCTAAATCTGTGTATTTTCTTATTTTTTCGCTAACAGATTTTTGAATATTACAGGAATTTGGTACAGCGACATCAATGATATAAGTTAATTTTTTTAATTTTTTCATGTAAAACTATATCGGGTCTATTATGACTAATCGCTTATATTATTATTATTTCTTCATATATCTTTAGTCCTGATTTTCCATATTATGACATGTGTGATGATGTATGTGCCAATTTCTTAATTATGTATATCTCTATTAAAAACATTTTGGCATTTGGTTTTACATAGTTTTATGCACCATAATTAACAAATTAAATTCAATAGATAACAATGAATTAAATGAAATAATATAAATAAATAATTTTTTAAGTACTTAAAATTTTAAATACCAAAATACTTTTAACAAAATAAAATTTTATTGATTCTGTGGTCCAGAATAAATATCTAGGTTCAGATATAAATGCTAATACTTCTTTATTTGCGTACACCGGGTTCGAACCCGCGACCTTCGGAACGGGAGTCCAAAGCTTTACCACCGGACAGGCCGGCCGTCAGATGCACGCATTGTAAAAAATATACCTACATCTGGTCAAAAAACACAGTACCTGTGTTCGTTCTACCTCGGTCAACAATAACCGTTATAAATAACATTATTGTTTTCTAAGGCCCACAGAAACGCCATCGGGCCCAAAATTCGCTTGTATTCAACAGTCCTTGGTGAAGCAAAACGCCAGATTTGGCAACATTCAGTTCATTTACAAGGATGCCACTTAGCACTCAGAACTAAAAAGCGCCTTGCGCGGGTGGACATTTTTGTAAGTTGTTTTACAGTGGACGGTAAATTGATATCCCGGCCTAAAAATGTCAGGTTATTTGTGTTTGGTCTTTTCATTCATGTTTTTTTAGAATAATTTACAAAAACAATAATAAATATCGAGATATGACCCGACTCAACAGGATGACGACCTCCGTGTCGTCGCGGGTTACAATCTTGGCGTGCACGAGTACCAACCTACATTTTATTTTAATAATTTGTGTTATTTCACAATGTACATAAGTATTATATTTGCGGCATTTTCCAGAGCGTTAGATACTGTCAGTATCGCCCCGATGAAAGACCACAAATCATTATTTAAATTTAGACCGCAGAACGGGTATTATTTATTGAATAAGTGAATCTACCTGGCTATTCAGATTTGGTCACCAAACACGGCTAAAGCCATTTCAAGCAACGTTTCAATTCTGAATGGTGGTCTTACACCAGGCGATACTGAGAGTATCTTTCACTATGGAACGTACCGCGCATATACCATACGTATATTAATTCATTAATTGTGAATAACACAAATTAACCAAATAAAATTTACTTGCCCACTCTGATATTCGATCCCGCAAACTTCGAGGCGAGAGTTTTACAGTATAGTGTACAGAATAGCATAACCTAAGCCAGTGGCCGTTTGGCTTGAATAACTGAAACCGATTTATACGTTGAATATTGGCTTATGACACGGGAAGAGTCAATAGCGAACCATGATAGCGCCATCTGTTGGGATATTTAAAAGAAGCTTTTAGTTCGATGTTCTACCGTATTTAAAATTTCAAATAGTCGCCAGCAGACGGCCTGTTTTAAAAGTAATTTAAAAATCTAAGTGTTCTTTCTTAAATTGTAGTATAAAAAATATTAAATTAACTTTAAAAAATGGAAAAATATAATACCAATAATTTATCGTTTAGTTTTGTTAAATAAACGTATCCAAAGTTTTATAATCTGCATTTTAAAAACAAGTACAATTAGAGTTTATGAAAAAATTAAACTACGAACCTATTTTATTTATTTTTTAGTTTTTTTTTTCGTACGTTTAAAGAAAACCCCTTCAGGTATTTTTTGACGATATTCAGCCTTTAATAGTATTTTTTAAAACGCACGTATTACGGTCTGAAAAAGGTCATATTTTCGATTTGATTTTGATAATTACTAAGCCTATTTTAATTTAAAAAATGTATAAAAAAAATTTTCCTTGTTGAAAACACTATCATAATCGATTTGCTTAATAATATAATCATTATTTTAAATTAATAAAAAACTACACTCGGCCTTAAGTTGTTACCCCCACCCTGAATATAATAATATTTTGTTATAAATGGGTGCGTGTTTGATAGATGGAAAACGTACTATGCGCACTGGGGGAACATACACATAAGTCACAAAATGTATTTTTTTCAATCAATACTTTAGTACACAGTGAACACCACGTGTGTTCTTCATCAAATAACCTTAGCTTCTTAAAAACATGGAATAACTACAAATTAAGGATGGAACGAAGCAACCGCTCGCGGCTTATTATCGCAGCATTAAAAGCTGTTAAGAGGTTAATTTTGAGACTGTTATTATCACGTACTATAGTTTGCATTCGACAAAAGGAAAATAAACGCATAAGGCAGACTTAAGAGGAAACCCGGGCGCTGAGAAATTTGAACAATAGGTATTTTTAAAAATCACTTGCTATTTCACTCTGCTCAGCGAGCGCGCTATCGATGTGTAGGTACCCACCCAACTAAGAGTGTATGCATGTTACGCTCGCTTTCCCGTCCCGCATATCCCGTCTTCCGTCCTTCGTCATGTAGGTATATCTGGTGTTTGTGGTTATCTTTCCGACTTATTTCTCCGTTACTGTTTTTGTCTCGGCATATAATATTTTTGTTTACTGAGCACTTACTGGGTCTTACTAAAATCTCTAAATAGTATCGAACAAAGTATCAGCGTCTGTCTGTTTGTGTGCTTAGTTTTTGTTTTTTTCTAAACTACGAAATGGATTTTGATATGATTTTCACTATCATTTAAAGATTTTCTTCCGAAAGGTTTACACACGTAATTTATAAATATGTATTATATTTATAAAAAGTAGAGGAAAGTCATTGTGTAATCAAGTGATTTAAAATATATTTTCGGGCGCTTAAATTGCTAACGCTGGCTAAACCTTGTGAGATACATCAAAATAATGTACTACTAATTAATTGTATTGCTCTTACTTACTTGACCGGTCAGTGGCTGAGTGGGCATCGCGTTTGGGTCCCACCCGGGCGTCCCATGTTCGATTCCTCGGCTGGCTAAGTTCTCCATCACAACACAAGCAATACCTTCCGCTTAGTGTGGTGGTAGTAGGAGTTTTTCAAATGTTAGGTTATTCGTAACCAGGGAATGTTTGTCTTTCTTTTAAAAATTAAAAAAAAATCTTACTACCCATATAGGTACACCTACTAAAATATGTAGGTGCGTACATTTGAACTATCTCCGTGGTTGAAGGGTAAGGCTCTTGGCTACGAATCCGCAGGTCGCGGCGTGCGCAAGTAAATTTTATTAAATTAATTTGTGTCGTTTCGCTAAATTAATCAATTAAAAATAATATAAGTTTGGACAGATAGTTATCTTTTTTGTTTATCAAAACTTCACTAAACCATTCAAGTTGTTTGAGACAGGGAAAAGTATTAAAATAAAATATTTATTTTTTATTTTAGTAAAATTCCTGAAATCAACAGGTTTTAATTCCCTTGCGATGTTTATTTGGCCAAAATGACCAATTTTTACCACATAAACATCGCAAGTGACCAATTTTCGATATAATATTGCAATTTTGTGTTCACTATTTTGTTTTACGAATCTTATTATTGTGTTTTGTTAATAGAGCCAACGCCAATGCCATTCGTAGAAATTTTGAAAATGACATGAAAGCCATAACACCCTTGTCAATCACCACACTGCAAATCGGATGGTGTGGAGGAAACCTCAATTTTTTTCCACTCTACCTCCAGACATGTCGGGGTTCTGAAAATCGGATCATGAGTAATAATGAACTAGTATTTAAATATCCATGTAACTCGAAAATAATAGAAAATGTCATCACTAAACGGCGCAACTTTTCCTACTGTGTTTTGTTATAACAGATCACCACGCAAATGGCATCTTTTTAAAAATATATATTTAAAAAAAAAACTTTATTCATTGTAAGTTGAGGATTTTTTGACTTTCATGCTAGGTACATGTCCGTGTTACGACCAAATTCTGTATCGGGTTGCTACAGGGTTTTGTTATAATACTCGTCCAAATAAGTCGCGTCTCAACTTGAGCGCGCACAAACAATAGTCAGGTGGCTTCCCGATCCGGCCTGCCACGCAACTGGCGGATCGATGCATATATCGCCAAGACCCGGACAATCCTCACCCCCATGAACCCGGGCACCCCTGCTCAAGTCACCAAACGTAGCGAACCACTTGGGGTGACCTATGACAGAGGTTATCCAATAAATGGTTCCCGGGGCGGCGATACCCATAACCACCCCCCAAATTGAAAATTATTATAGTACTTGACGTATACAAATTGAATTTGGTCCAATTTTAGTAAGATTGGCAAGTATGGTATACTCGAAATAAGTCACTAAACCAAAAAAAAAACTAATAAAATATATCAATAACTCGGGAAAAGACAACACTAGTGCACCGACACAATTCGATATACTACGCTACATCACTTTGCTGTATATTTATTTGTCGAAATAGAAGTTAAATAAATAAAATAACAATATACATTATAGGTTATTGAAGAATTATAATATTATGCTAGTTACCCAAAAGTTATTTTTAAAAAAATTATCCATTTGAGTGTTTTGTATCCATATTGGCAATACGGAACGAAATCACCTCGGAGTCGGTCTGGCCGTAACGGATGTTTTTTTTACAGATATTATTTTACGTAAACATATGAAATTAAAGTAAGAATATCGGAATACTTCACCAAACAAACACAAAAGTGACCAAACGGAAAAAATAATTAAAAAAAATCGATTACTCGGGACAACACAACACTAGAATATCGAATATCGATTTATGACTACGTGACATCACTTCGCACAATACGTATTTATATAAACCCTGTCCCCCCGACCCTTACCTCCCGAATACTGAGCGAAAGGGACACATGCGGCTCGCTCTACTAATACCTAAATGAAATCTTCAAAATCGAGGTTTTGTATTCCCCATTTTTGTCCTTCAAAAGTTAACCGATTTTCAATTTTTTTTTACCAACTACATAAGAAGAAACTATTCTATGTCGGACCGTTTTGCTTTTTTTCAAAATATATTGTCTAGTTTGTAGACTGAACGTCTTTTGACTGCGTTTAAATCATGCAATTTTATTGATTTTTGGAAGGTCATAACTTCTATAAGAAGCAATTTATCAAAAAAAAACAAAACGTACCGACACGCAAGTCGCCGATATGTAATTTATGTTAAAAAATATTTCCTCTAGGGTTAAAATCCAGAAAGATAAATGGGGACTACGTTTGTATGGAAAAATCAACGCCCGGTTACGTCTTAATGTTGAAATTGTTACAATAACAATGTTTATTCTCTTATGGTACGAAACCAAATCATGAAACGCAGGAAATCACTATATTTTTCAGATAAAATACCTATCACCGTTACATTTACACAACCGACAGTTCACACCAATTCTTGTCAGTTTTTATTTCTACCAAGAATATATGTACGATATACAATTCTTTTCTTCAAGCATTTGGGTAACATAACATCTAACTTAATATAATCAGATCTAAGTAACATTGTTTAGTAAATGTAATGTCGCATTTTGGAACGAAAAAACAATATGAATGTCTTTATCTCCAGTTCATTGTCTATTCAATATTTGAAAGAATTCGTGTTTTCGAAAATATTAAAAATTCAACTAAGATGGTTGTTGACAGTCCGTTGGATAAGACACAGCGCGTACCTTATCTTATGTATCTTATCACACGTATCTTATAACAGTCATCTTATCACACGTATCTTATAACAGGTATCTTATCACACGTATCTTATAACAGGTATCTTATCACACGTATCTTATCATCGCGTTAATGAAACGGTCAGTACTTTGAATCGAAGCGTCTCAAGTGGAAACGCGGGCAGGGTTTTAATAATAATAACAATAATATTTGGATGATTTATATAGCGCCATTTTTGTGCAAAATCACAAATATTTAAGACACTTTTACAATTATCTACTAATTAAATATGGAGATAATATACAGTACCATACTTACCTTGTATGTCACTTGAGATTAACACTCAATTAGCATGAACTAATTGTTTATTGGCGAAATTTAGATACAGGATTTAGGACATAATTGGAAAATTGGATATAATTGGACATTCTCTCAGGAATATTTAATTTAAGGGTATGACAGCTTAAAAAGGAAAGTTTTTAGTTTAGACCTGAATTCTGTTGAACTTGTTATGGATCTTAGTTTATTCCAAGCCTTCGGCCCAGATACTCCGAAAGCGAGATCACCAAACTTAGTATTTGGCCTGCGCTTTGGTTCCATCAGTCTCCCTACAGCTGATGATGTTGCTGATCTAAGAGTTGTTTTGTCCAAACAAACGTATTCCCCTATTTCCTTCCTGAATTTTGACACTCTAGTGCAAATGTTTTTGAAAGTAATATAGATACATACCACTGGCATTTCGTTGTGCTTCTTATAGGATAAAGGACCCTCCAAAAATCCTGAAAATTGCCTAGTTTGAACGTCATCAAAAGACGTTCAGTTTACAAAATTGACGATGTATTTTTAAAAATAAAAATGTACAGACATAGAATATTTTCTTACTGTAGTTGAAGGAGAAAACAAGTGAGTACAAAACCTTGATTTCGACGATTTTATTTAGGTATAATATTATTGTCTTATACCTATTATTAAAATTTCACGGCGCCCTTGTTTCCTCTTAAACGACGATGAAAAATGATTGTTCAAAAAAATAATCTTATTTGACAGCTAATTCAGTGATCTTTAGTCAACAAAGAAAACATGTCATACTTGATAACTAATTGTTTTTGCTCCTTGTTTCTTTATATATTTTCAGATTCCGGGTTACCGATCGACATAAGATGGTTGACGATATTTTTAGGTTCAATCCTTCTGGTTGGGAAGAATATTATGGGCCAAAGATTCTTTTTAAAACAATGCATAGTAGCATTCATCTTGTTTGTGGTAAACTATTCAATATATGTAATAATCTTAAATATCTATGTGGTTATTTCATCTTATCATATAATTTTTTTTTCTTATATATATTTTTTAAATAATGTATTTTTTTTATTTTGAAAAAAAAAAATTGAAACCTCTTCCTATCACAACAGTAAGCGGAAAATGTTGCTTGTGTTGTGATGGAGGCCTGTCAAGAAATTGAGCACGCCATGCCTGGGTGAAACCCAAACGCGATGCCAACTCAGCCACTAACCGGTCAATAATCACATAAGATCCAAATGTGGTGAAAGCTGTTTAAAAGCTGTTTTTAGCTGTTGGAAACTTTTTAGTTAGCAAGATTTCTAATAATTGATTGAAAATAAGAAAAATACTTATTTTGGTTCACTTTAATTTAATATTTGAATTTAATTTGAATGTATATAATACGTTGAATGTATTTGAATTTTAAACTTTTTTGAAATTTTCGAAGCGTTGAAATAAATGTAATATTTTACTTAGAATTTTATTTAACTTAATATACGGATAGCGATAAGTACCTACCTATATTATAATATTTTTTTTTACAGAAAATTATTTTAATTGCCAATTTGAACCAAATTGGAACTAATTTGTTGAGAATTCAGACTATCGTTATTGATTATTGTTTGTTATTAATATACCGTTATTTTTCACGAATCTCTAGGCTAGTCAATTAATAATAAAGGAAAAGATGAAAGTACGACAATGTTTCCTAAACATCAATTCATATTTGATTTTCTATAGTAACATTATATTCTTGTTTTTTCAGTTCTTTTACACGGATGTGGGAAAAGGATTACACAAATTACTAATGGATAAGAGACGAGTATTGTCCCCATTTTTACTCAATTAATTTTTTTCTACATAAAACAATCAATCATAAGTCATGAATAAGGTCCTATAGTCAAATTCAAATTACAATAATGTTTTGTTGGCAAAACTCAGATTCGTAACCAGCACCCCGGAGCACTTTTTTTCTTGAATTTATGGATTTTTTCGTAATCCTCTAAGTAGCTAGGGCCTATAACAATACCCTTCAATGTATCTAACTTACTAGTAATGCTGATAATTTGGCCTTATTACCAATACTATCTCATGGTTGTATTTACTTACATAAATATGAAAGTGTACATTAATTACATTAATATGTTTTATGAGGATATTACTGGACAAAAAATCTTCATATTCGAACTACATAAAAGTGAAAAAAATCTAAACCAGAAATTTAAACAAAAAATCTAAACTACACCAGATTTTTTTTTAAAAATAAAGACAAACGTTCTCGGGTTACGAATATCCTGACAATATTTGAAAATCTCCTACTACCACCACAGTAAGCGGAAAATTTTGCTTGTGTTGTGATGGAGGACTTAGCCAGCCGAGGATTTGAGCACACTATACCTGGGTGGGACACAAACGCGATGTCAACTCAGCCACCGACCGGTTTGTTTTAAAACACCCCTTTTCGGTTTCTAATGACTGGGCTACTAATGGATTCTTACACATTATTAGATTAGACGAAGATATTATATAAATCTTGATAAAATAAAACTATTATTACACAAACTACTTCGTTTTATTTTTCTGTTACTCGTTTTGAAAAAAACCTATAACCCTTAAAAAAGATTTTTACCGTATTAATTTGGAATTCGCTTACCTTTTCCGTTACTTTCTTTATTTTTATTCTAATGCAAAAAAGCAAAAAAAATAATATTTTGCATGTCGACACTGATCCAATATACCAATACCTACTGACTTTTATATGTTTTTAGGAGGATAAAAAAAAGTCACCAGAGACAAAAATTCCGTCCACAATTTGTAGTACGAATCATTGTTTAAAGTAAGGCAGGTGTATCAGACGTAATTGTGATACATAAGACTGTAGATGGGCCGGTGATCCCAATCTGCGGAGGCGTGAGATGTCGTCCTTCAGTGGCGTGGAGGGGTAGAACGGGGCCGTCTCTGAAGCCGCTGTAGAGCTGGTCCGATCGCTTGTCGCTTGTTCTTGATGCTGATCCCGGTCTGGTCCGAAGGGGTAGGCAAGTCCGTGGTCCAGAATGAGGCGGGGGTCAGAGTGAAAGAAGGCGAGCAGAGGCAGAAGTCGGAGCGAGGTAGAGGGCAGAGCAGAGAGAGAGAGGTGTAGAGCTGGTGATGGTTTCTGGAGATCTGTCTTTCTGAGGGCGTTGTGCCCGTTTTATAGGCCACCGGCGGTCGCGCGACGCTCACACGGGCTAACTTTCTCTTTGATTCCTGGAATCGAGGGCCGCGTTGTGACGCGATCGCGGCGCGCCGCCGGTCCGTTTACCGTCGCTCGGCCGGTAGTTTCGGACCCGTGTATACCAAAAATTTACACATCTTCGGATCTACCGGATCTGCCCTGATGATGGACACTGCAACGCTGTCCGAAACGTCGGCTAAAGAAGGAGTTAGCGCAACACGGCATAACACCCCAAAAACAAACAACAAAAAATTGTTATAACTCTACTTAAGGGAAGTTAATAATTATTACTATTCAAGTAAAAGAAAAAGGAGGAACGAGTAAAAAAAAGAAGTTACTTAGTTACAAAACACTCTTAAAATTTATTTTAAACAAAAATGTATAAAGAAGGGTTAGTCTTAATCTAGCTTAATACTAGTCGTAAATTATAGTTCTTATCTGGAACCGCGGATCTCCATGTTCGCACTTATCACCGACATCACACAAGCGGCAACTTGGGTTGGATCCGAAGGGCGGAATTAGTTCAGCCTGGGCCAAGGCTCCGAAGGGCGGAGTCGGCAGGTAGCGACTCCTGAGAGGGCAGCTTCCTCGTAGGGATATCCTCATCGCCGCTCCAAGGGGGAGAGCAGGAAGTTTCTCGGCGGAGGCGAGACGGTAACTTCTGCTAGGGCAGCTCCCTGGTCGGAAGAGCCTCGGTGCCGCTCCAAAGGGGGAGAGCAAGAAGATTCTCGGCGGAGGCGAGACGGTAACTTCCGCTAGGGCAGTTCCCTGGTCGGAAGAGCCTCGGTGCCGCTCCAAAGGGGGAGAGCAGGAAGATTCTCGGCGGAAGCGAGACGGTAACTTCTGCTAGGGCAGTTCCCTGGTCGGCAGCTGCCTCGGCGCCGCTCCAAGGGGGAGAGCAGGATGATGACTCCCAAGATGATGACTGTCGAGTGCGGAAATGGGAACTGTCGAGAACTAGGCGAGATCGTGACTGCCAAGAGGGCAGCCTCCTGGGCGGAGGCGCCTCGCCGGCCGCCCCAAGGGGAGGCGAGATGATGACTGTCGGGTGCCAAAAAAAAATCAACTGTTGGTTGCGGAATCTGTCTTCAGCTGTTGAGGCGAGATGAGAACTGCCGAGAGGGCAGCTTCCTCGGCGACCGCCCCAAGGGGGGGGGGGCGAGATGATCACTCTCCAGTGCCAAAAAATCAACTGTCAACTGTTTGACTCGGGGCTGTTGGTTGCGGAATCTGTTGAGCTGCGCAATCCGGCGACCGTAGCGCGCCTGTCGTGGGCTGCTGGAACTAACGTGGTTCCGCTTTACACCACTTCGGTATGTTGTTTGAGTCCGTGGCGCTGGCATCGACATTCTCACCGCTAGAGTTACTATTATTTTAAAAGATGTTAAAATTTGTACAAAAGACCTTCAAACAATTACAATATAGCCTAGCCTTGGGCGAAGGTTTTTATTGCCGGGTCGCTGGTTTAACAATACACCCATTTCGGATTACGACTTGATGGGTGTATTTCCAAGTTGGCTTTCTAATTTTTTATTGCGGGACCGGTGAAACTATTCACTAAATACTTAAGGTCTAATAATTCGAACTGCCGCCTCCATCTGCGTGTAAAATTACAGAGACGGATGCGGGAGCACGTGTTCGCTTTGGTCCATAAATATACCACTCTCTAGATCGATATCTTCGGGCTTTTTGTATGTAACGGAATTATACAGTACTTAACCACAGATATACAAGCAGCATACAAGCAGTACCTACCGTGCGGAGCAAAGCAGTAGACAAGGTAGAGGAAACTCAAGGCCATTTAAAAAAAGATGCGACCATAGACAACATAATTGCTCTCAGCCTACTCTATTCATGCCCAAAATAACAATTATAAAAATAAAAATGTCCTTGAAGCAGAAAAATGTCGAAATGTTTTCCAAGGGCAAGGTTCATCTGACTAAGAAAATAAACTTTTACAGTGCATTTCCTTAAGATGAAACTTGTTAATCTGAGAAGAAGAAACCCAAAATGACAAGAAATTTTCAAAAACACTGAAGAAAATTTCCAAAACATGATTGTCCGACAGTACGACGAAGAATTCCGACATTTTTCAGCCTCATGAACTCATGGTTACATATGTTTAAAAATCTTTAATTTCACCAAAACAATAAGATAATACAGGATAACACTAATCAATAACATGAATAAGTTTATCGATATAATAAATAACATTAATACGTTGTGGAGGAAGACATATTATGCCAAGTATGAAGCATTGTTCAAAAAACCGAACGTATAACCTAAAAACTGTCAATTCACTTTAAACTTGAACTTACGTAGGTAGGTTGAATATATGTTTGTAACACGCTAACACTATACTGGCTTATATTGTATTTTTATCACGAACAACTTTAACACGCAATATTTTCGACGGAAATGATAGTATTTCGGCAGCAAATGACAACCCGCGTGTATAAATAAACCACACTCATTTTGTTTGAATGATTTGAAACTGTCAAACGGCAAAATTCCGTCATCTCTTTCTGTTACACGAGTCATTATGGTAGAGAGCGAGAGATCAAACCAATCCTTCTTTTCTCACCAATGAGATCTGAGCTTTTAGCCATATTATTCGTTTTCTATAAGAATTTTGAGGTGGGCGTGGCGGTTTCAAATGAGTTTCAAGGCCAAAGCTTAGTTAAATGCCCCTGCTTTGGTCTTTCTGTGAATTCAAGTCATAAATAAACCACTCTCATTCAAGTCATGTATATACCTAGGGACATATCAAATTCAACAATTTTCTTCTATGGTTAAGCTTAAACTGTATGATAACTTGTACCAACCGTAAAATACCAAATCTAATATATTTATATTGTAAAATTGCACACATGGCGATCTGACAGCGTGACATTCGTGACAGTAGTTGTCATTATTTAACTTTATTGTTTTGACTAATGCAGATGGAAATAATACAAAACTATTTAAGTAAAATATGTCAGATCCTTTAGAGATCCCAAAAGAATCTGAGGAAGCAACGGATTCAAAAAAAATCATTGAAGATTCCAGGCTCGAAAAGTTGGTACAAAAATCAATTGACGAAACGTTCACGTTGCGAACACGTCTCATTTTTTGATTTTGTCTATCTATAAATTAGACCTGTACTCTATTTAATTCTTAAGTTATTTAGATTTTTTAATGGTTGTGCGTTTTCAGATTAGCAATTGAGGAAATTCTCAGAGAAGCCACTCGTGGAGCACTCCGCGCAGAAGCAGTCGGACCATCGGGATGGCTGAAGAGTCAGCAACCTACAACAAATAAAATCTTCTTAAAAAATACGATCAGACATGCAATCAGTTCCAACAACTATCGCTTTGACAGAGTATCTAGAAGAGACTCCCATCGTAGCTTAAAGAAAGAAATTGATGATAAACAAAAGAAAAAGGACAGGAGAGCAGAGCCTTACCGGAGAAAATAATGGATATTCAAACTATCATGCAAATCAACAGCGGGGAAGAGGCAGTCGACCCCGCTGAGAAAATAACCATTGTTGTAGATAAAATAGCTTTACTAAAAAAGGAAGTAAAAACTTTCTTAAAGGAAGGACACATTGACATTAACAGTTTAGTCGGTGTCTGTCAAGAAAAACTCGATTCATCCGAAGATTTAATTAGTGAAATAACTGTTTGCCAAAATCATATAGAAGGGGAAGCATTGCAAGATATCTTAAATTCTACGCACGAAATTCAAGAAATATCTACTAATTTGGAAGAAACTCACTTTAGTCTGACCATTGTAGAGCAGTTGGTAACTTGTGATACGCAATTGAAAGTATTCCATCAATTAAAGAGAGATAATAAACTTCACGGAGCTGTGACAGCCCTGTCTATATTGACTGATCTTTTGAACAATCCCGTGGAAGGTTTAGATGGCCTCGGCTTATTTAAAATTTTAAAAACTGACCTCGTTTTGTGCTGGGAACAATTATTAAATGATCTATCAGAACTATGGAGTCATTATCTGCACTGGTCAGATGTGGTAGAAGATGATTGGAAAATTATAACCATCAAAATAAATAAAAATAGCATGACCGATCAAGACGATGTATTCAACGCTCTCATTACTTCTAAACAAATCAACATGGAAATGAAAAACTTCTCCAGCTTTTTGTTAAAACATGTCATGAATCCTATCATCCACATTGTTACTAAAATAGACCACTCTCCCGAAGACCCCGAAATGTTGAAAATATTTATCCCGCTAAGCAAAAAAACATTGCCCCCTTATGAAATTGTCTTAAAAAATTTCAAGGTATTATTTGAGTTCCTGAACATTAATTTTGACTATGTTATGCCTGACGGTAGAACCTTCCTCCGATTGCTCGGTTCTCTGGTCTGTGTGGATTTCAGTGATGTTCTAATCAAAGATTGCCTGGTTCACACCATACCTAATTGTATCAGCGAATTACAAGATTATGGTCAAGTTACCTCACAAGTAGAAGCCTTTCAAAAGTATTTGACTAGCATAAACTTTTTTGAAAATGACAACTTTTCAATTTTGCAATATGCGAATAATGTGGATGTGTTATTTGCCAACAAAACTAGTCAGTATTTCTTAGAAAACGCTAGAAGCATTATGACAAAGGATTTAGAGTGTGTTATGTCTGTTGGAACCTTGATTGTGGGAAAAAACAATGATAAAGATGATATTGAAAGTGAGTTTCCTACGACTGAGGAATATTTGGCTGTCTTTGCTAAGGCTTTTCATTATTCTCCGTTTGTATTTCCGAGGTGCGCTGTGTCCAAGTCTACGCAGGAACTCCTTGATCTTATTGTGGTCATGATGGAGCAAGCGGCGCAAGCTTCTGAAGTGTGCGCTAAGCGTCTCTACTATACAGCCAGAAATGTCTTGGAACTTTATATGGCTATTGTGCCTCTACATTTTAAAACTATTCTGGAATGCCTGCCACAGCAAGTAGGTATGTAGGAATATAATCCATCTTACGTAATAATATTCAATTATCTTAAGATGTCATATTAAATATATTATGTACTTATATCAAATAAATGGTTTATTCATTTTTCAGCTCTCTTCCACAACAACTGTATGTACCTGGCGCACTTCCTCTTAACGCTGGGGCCAAGATGGGCGAAGCAATTACAGAGTAGAGAAATAGATTATACAATATCTTTCTGCGACCAAGTCAAAGAGCTGCGGGATCTTGCTGTGGAGAAACTTCTCTGCCACATGAGAATGCAAAGGAAACAAGTCCTCGACACTATCAGATCCTCAGGTATGATATTTTGTGGTGTTTTCTAAGTTATGGTTTTATTTTAAATTATAATGTCACATCACAAAGTACCTGCTTCATATGAATAAAAAAAGAGGATACATATATGTATACTGTATATAAAATGTATGTATGTAATGAACAAATGTGAAACTCAATGAACACACTTTCCTTTCAACTTTTTTTGTGTAAGTCGGCTCGTTTGTGGAACGAGATACTGGCATCTGTTTTTCCTCCTTCATATAATCTGGGCATCTTCAAGACCCTCGTTAATACATCCCTTCCTACAGCTCTTGACCTAACCCGCCTCACAATGCTGCCCAACCGGGCGGTGATATAGTTCCCCTGTCTTTACACTCTACAGATGGGTGCTCTTGTGAGGTATCACATACATATATTTTTTTAAACTACATTCTCAGACTCTAACCAAATGTGTAGATCATTTATTTGTGTCTCTCATATTTACAGATCTCAACTACATTGCGACGAAAGATGTATTGAGTGAAAATGCTGAGCAAACAATTCGACAGTGTTTAAGGCAGTTACAACTTCTCAAAACCATATGGGTTGGCATTTTCCCTCCCAATGTCTACAAAAAGTATGTAAACTTGGAGAGTAAATAATTACGTTACACACGATTGTTATTACATAATAATTGTTGAACTTTAACCGTCTTACTAATTAGATTTTTATATGCCGGTTCAAAGTCAGCCTTAAGCCTGGTTTAAGGCCATATTAACCATACAAATGCCATGGTAATAAGTAAAAAATTTCACCTTTCTGACCGTTATGCTTGCACCACTGACCCAACAGATGTAACTTATGTCATTTATTAAAAGTCAAATTACTTTTTTTAAAATTAAACAATAACTTTGTAAACATCACTTATGAAGATAGTCCTGATGAAGCTACGGTTGTAGCGAAACCCGGTCGGCATTAAGTATTTACCTATAAGTGATGTTTACAAAGTTATTGTTTAATTTTAAATTATAATGTCACATCACAAAGTAACCGCTTCATATGAAGAAACAAATTACTTTTGTAAATATTTTCTAGAGTGCCACAATTTATTAATATTGTTTTATTTTCAGGCTGATTACGTGTCTTGCCAACCTATTTATTGAAGAATTAATATCCAAAGTTCTCATACAAGAAGATATTACTGCAGACGTTGCCTCACAATTATCAGAAATCTATAAAATTGTACTGAATAGGTTACCTCAAATCTATCAGGTACAAAACGAAACCTAAACCATTTTAAAAATAAATCAGCTTACAAAATATAAGCACCTACCTGAGTATTTTATCCCTTTAAATATTTTTTGGTTGTTTTCCAGGATGAATTAGAAATTCACACCAGTGTTGCCATGTGGGAGAAATTCAATGAGTTGATTATGGTTCTCCGAGGCACTTTGGCTGATATAGAAGAGAGGTGGTTCAATGGCATGGGGCCACTTGCCTTACATTTCAAGCCGGAAGAAATGAAAAGACTTATAAGAGCATTATTCCAAAACACTGCATTTAGAGCAAATGTTCTTTCCAAAATTAAGTGATGTTAAGTAATACTTTGTCCATCTATATTAATAAAGAGTTAAAAAGGGAAATATGCCTTTTTATTACCATGATCAATTAGCTATTTGTTTTGATGGGTTGAAGCACCTGCTCACCATCCAACTTGCTGGATCCCACATGTTGTTAGGTACATGAGCGGGGGAAAGCGGTGCATGGTGTGTATGCAAAACCGCCAACTGAATTATTATTATTCCGTTGTCGAACAGTTGGAACAAGATCCCTTCCAAATTGCAGTCCCCCCAGACCACGACAAGTCAGATTGTGTGTAGCGCAGTCCCTGACCAAAAACCATTTCTCCTTACGGGATTACGGGAGCGTTCCGTGCTGTTGTTAGTGACTCATAATACACACAACAAGCGACATCATGTTGGGAAAAGAAAAAGAAGTTTGGGCAGACATTTTTGATCTCTACAAATATTTTTATAATTACCCACAAATATTACTCTCGATGAAACATACGGGTCCAAGCAGAGGTAATAGGCCTGGTTTAAAGTGTACTTTCACGGTATTGCCTGATACTGATATTGAAAATATTAGTCAATAAATACAAAGTTATTGACGGGTAAGTGACAGTCCTGAGTTTTAGAAGTCAGTTTTTACATATATATTGGGCGACTTAACTTACATTATTTTTTTTTTTTGGAATTTTGAACAAACAGGAAGAGTGTCAATATGATAAACTTCCATAATATTATGATTTGAGATTTTCATGGCCAAAAGTATTATGGTAATTTATTTTTGGTTTATTAGGCCGTGTTGCGCTACCTCCTTCTTTAGCCAACGTTTCGGACAGCATCACAGCAGATGTGTATTATATATACAAGTCTCAATATACACCCAACAATTTAACTTGTTAGCCGCCTCTGGACTGCAGCCCCACAATACTTGTTAAACCTACTTGATTCTGTGCAAAGGAGGGTGGTCTGTCCGATTGCCATCTCTGATGCACAGACGCAATGTGGGCATGCTGAGTCTGTTCTACAAGTATTTTAATGAAGCCTGACCTAAGGAGCCAGCAGCATTGATCCCTGGTGCACATGCATGAAACTTGACGTACAAGAACGGAACACCCATTCACAGTTGATGTTGGCTTCATGAGAACGGGCCGCTTCTTCGACTCGTTTTTTTGTAAGACGGCTTGTATATGGAACGAACTGCCAGAATCTGTTTTTCCTCCCTCATATAATCTGGGCCTCTTCAAGATCGGCATTAATGAAGCCTTGCTAAACTGGGTTGTGCCATAACTCCCCTGTCTTTATGCTGTACGAACAGGGGTGCTTTTGTGAGGTGTCACATAAAAATAAATTCATGATGAAATTTTCAAATGAAGATGGGTTGTTATTACGATTAGCTTTATGGCCAACAACTGTTTATTCTGCTGGTTACAACCTGACCTGCCACCTTTTGTGCAAAAAATGTTTTTTTCCAAGATGTTTGATGAACCATTGCTTCCGCTTCCAGCTTCTAAGTCGGCCAGCACCATAAATAAACCATTCACTAGCATATTGTTCTGCCTTAAGGATTAATAAAAGCCAACTTAGTAAAAACTAAACCTCAATGTGGAATATATTCCAAATATATATTCGTATACGAACCAACTAAAAAAGTTCTACATTAGCATGTTTTTATAAATTAAAATCATCGTTTATATTTTTGTAATTATTTATCAAACGCTCCTCGTATATAAAAAAAATTGCCAGTTAAAGAGTTAAAATATTTTTCTCTTACTGGTGTGGTATTAGAAGAGCCACATCAATTAAAATATCATTATATTATTACAATATATTTTTCTACGGCTATTTTGTAAAATAAATCGCTTCGGTACAAAATTTCTCCAAGATAAGTATAGCCGACCATAATATATTTAAAAAGTTTGGATGAGCTGTATTCAAGTATATTCCTTTGTCAATGGTAACAAAGCTCAATTTTGAATACTTTTTAAACTGATTGATAAACATGTAGCCGCTCGTGTCGTATATTGCCACTCGCTAACGTGGCAGTACGATGCCAATGAAACTGAATACGTATAGAAACGTCATCTCTACTCAGGTGTAGGAGAGCGTTTACGAAGTCTGTATTTAGCTGAGCTGTTCTTACGGCGCCGATTTAACATTAAATATTTAGAATATTCAACACTATTGTAAGTCAAATACGTTATTTAGTTGTTCCTCTATCCCTTATAATTCAATATTAGTAGCCTTTTGCGTTTATAACTCGATATTTATCGATTTTCGAGGCAGCAGATTTTGAAGGGTTAACCTCAGTGTATTATATTTTTTTATTCTTAACTTGTTACAGAAAATGCATTTCTTCGGAATCGTGGCCGTGCTATTAGCACTAACTACCGTAACTATCTGCGATGAAGAAGCAGCCAAGGCTCGCTTGCTGGTTTCCAAGCAGATTCTCAACAAATACTTGGTAGAGGATATGGATATCCTTGTCAAGTATACTCTGTATAATATTGGAAATTCTGCCGCTGTAAATGTGCAACTTGTCGATAACGGATTCCACCCTGAGGCCTTCGAAGTTGTTGGAGGAGAATTGGCAGCCACCATTGACCGTATTCCTCCCCAGACCAACGTTTCACACGTCGTAACCGTGAGGCCCAAGAAGTTCGGTTATTTCAACTTTACATCTGCTGAAGTTCAGTACAAGCCTTCCGAAGACGCCACCGAGGTGAGTGCAATATTCCAGTTTAATATTAATAACATAAACCTATTCGTAATGTAGGTCATAGCCATAAATTTACACACCAGAGTTTAGTGCAATTTCCTGAAATATTAATTTCAATGAGTTGTCTTTGCAGAACTTAAATATCCATGTTGATTAAATGCTCAAACAGAATTTAATTTAATTTGTATACTTTTTATATCAGTTGCACATAAATGTCAGGCGGTGTTTGTTAAAATTGATAAATTGTAACATCAGTGTTTATTGTTATAAGCGTTTGTCAGTTTTTCAATATCTCATGACTATTTATACTTTTTGCCTGTTAGTTATTATTGCATTCAAGCTTAAGTGTAGATTTCATATTAATTCCAGTGTAAAATATTGTGTAAATTAGTTAGAATGTGCAAATTTCAATACTTCAAGGATTGAGTTTCTCTGAGCAGCCACAAGTTGACGCAGATTATCAAAGGTGACATAGAAATATTTTATGGTGGTGATTTTATCTTAACAACAATATAAATACTACTGGGTGATCTGTAATTCCAATTTTTCAGGGTGGTATTTAATGCCATTAATAATTCTTACTGTTCTTTTTTAAATGTACTAATTTACAATAATCAACTCCGAAATCAGCTATTAAAGGGTTGAACGAACCCAACACAGCCCAGATACTATCTTTGGCTATCAACCTAACATTTGGGTTAATCTCTCCCAAACTAAAAGTATTATATCCTCAAAACATTAAATTAACTACCTATGTGGCTGAGCCAATCAACCGCTTTGTGGCGAATGATGTCAAAAATTCCAACATTGAAAACTCGTCTTGTCGATGACGTCTTGTGACGCTTATTAATTTGACGAGTTTTGAACACCAGTTTGATTTAACTTTTGCATGAAACACAGTGCAAAATGCTGCTAGGATCTGTCTACCTTCGACCATTGATGTATTATGTTTAGGTGAGACAAAATTGATTCCACTTTTTTACCTTCAATTAGTCCAGGTTGACCTCCAACACTCCCAGTGTCAAACCACCGGAAACTACCGAATCCGGTCACGTTGTACTGCTACTTGCGTGATAATAGTGGAACACATTTTGACGAGATATTAATGTGCAACAGTGCCTCTAATTGTATAGCTCTATGCCTTCAACAATCTTAGATCTACTGCATAGCTTATTCGTTAAATTAGTTGTAAATAATGTTGTATGTTTTATGATTCAGATCCAGTTTGCATTCAGCAGCGAGCCTGGAGAGGGAGCCATCATTGCCTTCAGAGATTACGACAGGAAGTTCTCCTCCCATATCCTGGACTGGGCTGCATTCGCACTCATGACTCTGCCTTCCCTCGCCATCCCCTTCGGCCTGTGGTTCACCTCCAAGAGCAAGTATGAGAAGTTGGGCAAGTCCAAAAAGGCACTGTGAAAAGTTTTACATGAACAATATTTTCTAATAGATTTGTCGATTGATTTCCAGTCGATATCATTCATCAGAGAACTGTGATTTTTTTATGAGTTTTGGTTTTCTTTCATCTTCATGATTATGTTATGTGTAAATTATTGCTTGTGAGTTAAATAAAAGTGATTTTTTAAATATGGTTGTCTTTCATTACTGTTTTGACGGCTTTTGTGGTCGAGGGGTAAGGATCTCGACTAGCAAGCTGGATGTCGCGGGTTCAACTCCCGGCATGTGCAAGTAAATTTTATATGATTAATTTGGGTTATTTTACAATTTCCTGTTTTAAAATAATATACAGTATATTTACGACACGTTCCAGAGTAAAAGATCCTCTTCAGTATTGAAACGTTGCTTGAAATGGATTTGGCAGTGTACCAAACACTGAATAGCCAGGTAGCGTATTTCCTTTACCGTGTTCAATAGGAGGTATTAGTAGAGTTTAGAAAGAGAATTAGCGTAACAAACCCGTGCGTGTTTCAAGGCGATACTGCCTCCTATTAAACATGGAAAAGGAAATAAGCAGCCAGGTACTTCCCCATCTCCTCCCGCTCCCCACTATCTTCAGACTCACAACATACCCCAAATGGGGATGCCATAGTATCACTGGCTCGGACTGTTGGGAGCAGTTGTTACTCTTGTGCGGATTTACATAATTTTTTTTTTAAAAACATTTTTCTATTACCCGAGATGTAGATTTCTCACAGGATCTGCACAGCACAAACCAAAGTTATAAAAATTCAGAAGGAAAATTTAACTTTTATGTTGCCCATCTGATTCAAAAGGTAAACAGCTTGACACATTTAGCTTTGCAGGCGGTCAAATATTGGAACTGTTTTTAACCTTCCAGCGGGCGCGCTGTCGTAAAATTTACGACAGACGCGCCTTATCACTTCCCCAACTCTTTCCACTTAGTAGTAAGCATCGAGCTTCGAGCTATGCTAGAGTCAAATCAAATGTCAAACATTTACCGCAAGATATAAATGTTTTTCTCAAAGTGAGTTACGGTCGGGCAGTTGAACCGATGACAGAAGAAGAAAACAGAAGCTTTCCAAAACGCGGTGTTTGTCGGTTATGTGCACTGGATAAGAAAAGATCCTCAGCATCAATGAAGTGTTGCCGTTGCCAGTCCTTTACATGCAAGAACCATTCTTCAGTTGAGGTGGTTTGTAACAATTGTAATATTGATTCTGACTTAAAAGGTCGATAACAAATTTTGTTTTGAAATATTAAAATGTTTAGAGTGTTGCTTCGTTTTTTTTAAGAAAGTCAATTTTTTTTTTTAAGTACTGCCTATTATCATTTTTCATATCCTTAAAAAAATTCCCTAACATTTGTATAAAGAAAACACCAATTACATGGAGAAAACTTGATGACGTAAAATTTACGACAAGCGCCCGCTCAAGGGAAATTTCTCAACGCGCCCGCTGGAAGGTTAAAGGCATATTTTTTTGTTTCCATAAAATCAACATTAGTGAAACCACCGACTGCAAAGTTAAAGGTGTCAAGCTGTAAGTGACTCATTCGAAGAGAAAGGAAAGTATTCACTCCCAACAATATTTTGTGTATCAGAACAGACAAAGCAAAAAACCAAAACTGATTGGCAATTCGTCACACCTTGAGTTGCTGGGTAAATAATTTTGTATCAGATTTCTAATAAAAAAGTACAATTTATTTTAGTATCCACTGGGTATATGAGAAAAAGGTTACCTCGGTAGTGCAGAATTCTGAATGTGAATTACGACCAAAGACCAAAACAACTTAAGCCAAAGTGAAGTTTCGCGAAGGTGTCAGATATCTCCTCCAGATCCCTTCAAAACTTCAAAGATGACAATACAACACCAATAAAGCAAGATGAGAGCAAACACTTAAAAAAGCAGCAATTAACAAAATCAATCAACACAATCAGCAGAACTCACAGGCGCCTGTGAGCGGGTCCACAGGATAAAAAAAAACACTGCCTTTTTGTGAAATAGTTACATTGATAAAAATCAACTTGATAATAACGCAGCTAAAATTGCTAAAACAGAAATTATCAGAAACCATACAATCAGGTTGCTGATATAACTTCTCTACGCCCCCCCCTCTCAATATTTTATAATGCAATTGATTTTTTATAGGAAAAAAGGGTCATCATTCAAGTTGCGTAAGCTTTATCTATTCATATTGGCAAAAGTTCACCAAATCGCACTACATTAAATTAAAATTCATTACTATAATTTAAAACAACAATATTGTTTAGACTTAAGAATCAATCTTTATTTACCTCATTTATAACATTTAATTTTTATCCATTTTCAAGTAAGAATTTAAATTTTATTTATTGCCTTGAATATGAGATGAATAAAAAAAGAAATAAATGTATATCGAAAGTGTTTTCAATGTATCGTATTCGTACAGCAATCTGTCACACTGAAAGACATATACTAAGGCACTTTTATGAGTATAGAACGGTACTGAACAAAAATCAAAATCTGCTGAAATGTCTACAATATCTACGATGGATATTAGTTGTGCATGTATTCTATGTATGTCGAATGCATAAAATATCTGACAACAGATAAAAGGCGGTCAACATAAAATGTGGTCCACATAGAAGGCGGTCTGTGGCAGGACAACGCCCGGGCCCACTGGTATTTATAAATATATATATCTGATTGAGGAGCAGTATATGATAGAAAACTTAGATCCTACAAAAGAAAATAATAATTTGGCGTAGAAACAAAAAAGAAAAGCTTTATTAATTAAATTCATACATGTTAATCTATTTACAAAAAAAAGTTAAATAATTTTAATGGCATCACTGACAAATCGGCCATAACCTCCCCCTCTTTCTCATAAATAACACATAATAGAAAGAGAGGTTACAACGGAGCTCTCAGTGGTATGACCACATTTATATATATTATTTTGATAACTTAAATGCTAATAAATCATATACACTTACACACCATACCTCAAATTATGACAATAAAGATAAAGATAGGAACATGTTAAACAATGTGTTTACGAATTAGGTTTTATGCAATTTTGGAATACTGAATATTTATAAATGAATATAAAATGGTAACAAAAGGTTCCCTTCGGGAGATTGAATATTTGGTTTTTTATTGGATATTAATTAAAAACAGGCTTTTCTATATTATTCGTTTCTTGAAGATTTTACTGTCTGAAATAATTATTTTCGACAAATGATAATATTGCAGTTTTGATTTCAAAAACATTACTAAAGAATTGGTTCTTTGAAAAATGAAGAATCCTTTTAATATAATTGACATTACAGTTTACTCAATCACAGACATTTATTTAATTTCTTCACCGAAGATATGCATTGAAAAAACGATGGAATGTTGTTTTATAGAACAAAATATTATGCTTAGTTGTCAAAGTCCTGTATTTTTTTCAAATAGGCAAAAGTAAACATTAAAAGTTACCTAATAATTAAATTAGTAAAACAAATTAAACCTTATTTTAAAAACTAGTCAATAAAAAAGGCAATTTAACAAATTAATTATTAATGATGATTAATATATTAATATTGAGTTTTCGTCGCAACATTTATCTAATATTTTAAATTTCATGATATTTCATTAGTGGTGAGAAATACCGGTTCTTAAAAATCAACTTCTTATTATTTGTGATGTCTTTGTGAATTGAAATAATAATCTACATATGCATCACATATTATGGTGTAATTAAAATTATTACTAAGGATTTGTCTTTGAAAACAAACATGTTCACATCCAATATCAGCAATGATAATATAAATAATCTAGCAAATTATACAAAATTTTCCAGAACACATAAGATAAAATTTTGTGTCACAATTTACAGATATAAATATTATAATTTAAAGTATAAAGTTAGAGTTCCGTCATCTTTATTGAATTTAGAGTAAATGTAAACATCCATTCTTAATTATTGATATTCTATGTACTAATACATAAAATTCAAATGGTCAAATATTGTAAATTTAACTTCAGCAAAAGCAGACAATGTTAGGTACCTATTATTGCCCAAATTACAAAATCAATCAGTGATCCATTTAATTATTAGGGTGCAAATTCAGCGAAACCAATCACCTATCTCATTATATAAAACTAAATATTGTAAATTTAACTTCAGCAAAAGCAGACAATGTTAGGTACCTATTATTGCCCAAATTACAAAATCAATCAGTGATCCATTTAATTATTAGGGTGCAAATTCAGCGAAAGCAATCACCTATCTCTTTATATAAAACTAAATATTACAATTTTGTCTAAACTTAGATCTAAAGGGTGCATTGCAACATTAGGTACAACTATTTCATTTTCACATTAGAAATGGTAATATAAAGTTAGATAAAAAAATGTGATTACATTATGTCTAATAAATGAATATTTGGAAGCGCATCACCATAAAAGGGACTTGGCAGATTCTGGATGTTTTTAAATAATGCTGATGTAGGTTATAGAATGATGAAAAATAAAAGAATCAAAATATAGAGGTTAGAAGATCCATTAGCATTAGCCTATTAAATCTTTAAAGGTTTACAACATTGCCTGAACTATTTGGGTTGCTGGATTCTCCAATGTCTGAGGAACCATAGTCATTTATGGATGGTATATTTGATGGCTGACCGGTGAGTGGTTTAAGCAAAACTGGGGCAATATACTTGGCATTAGTCTGAATTTGACCTTCTATAGGTACAGGAACTGATTTGCAACTGGGGAAAGGACTGAGCATTAAAAACATGCCGAGAGTGACCAGAGTAAAGAGTATCAAGACAATGGTTCTGGCATCCATCCCACCCCGCAACCCGGCCAGAGCAGCCATACTGATCTGCAGCAGCAACACTGATATTCTGACTAAGCGAACTGCAGTTGCGTGAATCTTGCCCCCCTCCACCCCACTCATATCACTGGAACCATACGCAAAGTAAAGGTTGTGTTTATCACCAAAGTGTTTGAAAAGCAAATAGACCATTCCAAAGGGAGTAATAAGTGGACACGCTACACTGTAGACAGTGGTGATAGTGAAAACTACCAGGGTCCAAGCGTAGTGAACGCCGAACGGAAACTCTAATAAAATAGCTTTTTGAACGGATGCTTTTTCGGCTTTGGACTTGGTCAAACACAGATACCAAGCATACATGAAAAGTTCGGGGAAACGGATGAGTTCTAAGGCTGTACCTATGAAGGCAGAAGTAATCACGTAATTTACAAAGAAGGCACCTTTATCAGGCAAGAAGATACACTCCCATCGGTAAGTACTGTTCTCAGGCTGGAATGTCCATTCCACAAATGCCTGAACACTGGTCAAACCTAAAGATGGAAGAATGAGGGTCATCATTAGTAAGAAAATGAATGTTTTCATCATAATGGAGTATGTTTGTTGAGAACGGGTCCAATGAGAAAGCCATTGGTCGGAATACGAAACTAACACTGGCAGAAGTGCGGCCATGGTCCAGAGGAGAAGGGTGGGTAAGAACTCTGATATCAGCGGACTTATTTTAGTGATTGCACCGGGCTCGAAAGCATCAATAGTGTTGACAATAATCGCAGGCGTGCTCAGGAAGAACAATACGATGAAGAGGGAAAAGTTCACAAAGAAAGCCTTGGTGTACCACACTCCGGGGTCTACACTTAAATTCTCCCAAAATATGTCTGTTGCAGCAGGGGCACGGTTTAAAAGCCAGTTGCGGAAGGAACTCGGTCGGAATTGTGTAATAATATGTTCCACTTCTTGATGAGATGAAACCGTGACAAAAGCTATTCCCAGAGGTTCGTAGAGGGCCTTGGCCTTCCTTCTTTCTGTTTCCGCAGACAGTCGAGTCTCTTCCGTTGAGTAGTATTCAATGCCGTCAGATTGTTCACCACACATCTTTGGTTTGACCATTATGTGTTTTCCAGTTCTTCTCAAATAGATTTCAGAATATACTTTAGCTTGAAAGGCGACTTCTCTTTTACTATCCAGCTTGGTTAGCTTCCTGGTATTGTAAGCCATCTGCACATCCAAAATCCCCACTTCGGGAAATAGTTGTTTCAAGTAAGTCTTGATGGTGACTGCATTCCTGTCAGGTTTGGAGATGTTGGTGATCATCAAGGTTCTGGTGGCGTAGTCTGGTGGAGGCTTTCTTCCTGTGCATCTCTTCATCAGCAGTATGGAAATTGGCAAGTATGAAAACCCAATAATCGCATGTACCCAAAGCCACGATGATGTTGGTTCCAGATTACTGATGGTTGTATGCCCAAATGTTTTCCTGTCTCCTTCTAATTTGCCTTGGAAGTTAATAGGCAAAATAACAATAATGGATACAAGCGTTATGAAGAATGTCAGCGTAATGAGATGCCTTTGGAAAGACAAATAATGGACAGCATCAGGCCCGCACCGTGCTTTAATTTGCTCTCTTGACAGTTTAAATATAGCTGGAATCCATGAACAGTATTGAGCATCTATAGCGATGGAGTCCATTCCGGATTCAGCTTCGGAGGAAACTTCGCCATCGCAGGTGTTGTAGAATAAATGAGTCCATTTGTTGGTTTGCTGGACTAGAGCTAGACGGCCATAATTCCAAGCAGTTCGACGCAGTGCGGCAAATAACAGAAGTAGGCAGATCCAACAAACAACGTTCAAAGTTAGTGTTTCTGGAATACCTTCGTACGCATTTGTTATAAATATCGTATTATTATGCTTTTGTGGCATACAATTGTCCGTATTGGGAGTAGAGTTTTTATCGAGGAATAAACTTTCAAAAGCTTCCATATTTAGGTCAATCACTTTTTAACACATGTACGCAAATTATTTTATTCCATAGTGAAAATGTAACAGTAAAGATGACACATAACAATGACAGCATCTGTCACAACACAAAGATATTCAGGTTGGCCATTTGGAAATGCCAACATTAGAATTACAATAGATCACTAAAAAAAGTAACTCTAGATGGCGTGTCTTCAAGCGCGCTGCGTTTCTAACAGCATTCTTGCTGTTTAGGATTTATAAATTAACCGTATATTTCTATGGTTCCCCTGTCACATTCGAGAGTGGTTCATTCAGGTTCATTTATGGTGGTTTATTTATGCACATTCGTAACTATTAAAATATTATCATGTACGTGAATGATATTATTTTAAAATATGATTTAAAACACGACTTGAAGAAGGTGTTCAGATTATTATGATAGTAAGCATAATAATACTATTTTTAATATACCGTCTGAATATCAAGGGTCCATATTTTAAAACAATCCACCTAACCTTTTTTCATTGAAGCATCGTTCATGTATTCTTCTGAAAAAATGTGTAGTTTGATGGAAGAAGTTTGGGGAGATTTTTCAAAAATTCCCGCTGATCCTCCGAAAATGAGGAACATCTGCGGTCAGTGTCGGTTAGTATATAAGCTTTTTTTGTCTTTCTATTATTAAATACAATCGATTTCTATAAAGTTGCGTTTTTTCAGCCGTCCAAGTGTTGTCTGTTGGTGCTCAGCTCTTCCTGAAGAACGACTCAATCCAGCGAGCCGTATTATTCTACTGCAGCATCCAGCGGAAGAGCGACGATGCTTGAGAACAGCGCCAATGCTAAACTTGGGGTTAGCTGACCAGAAATGTCTCACATTTAAAGGAAAAAGATTCCCGGCGACTAAACACGAAGGACTGCGTGAGATGTTAACATCGCCCAACACACTTTTACTGTTTCCAAGTAAAGAATCTGTAGATTTGCGAAAAATTGATCCGGTAAGCAAATCTGATGAAGGGTATAATATTGTATTGATTGATGGAACATGGCCTCAAGCAAAAGCTATATATGTAGCGAGCCCTATTCTCCACAATATTAGACAGATCAAATTGATGACTTTTGAAACGAGTAGCTACATAATCCGAACACAACCAACAGACGGATGTTTAAGTACCCTAGAAACCGGGGCCGAAGCCTTAACGTATTTGGAAGGTAACTCGATCTATAGAGAAATCCTTCTGAGGCCCCTCCATGCCCTTTGCGAATTCCAAATGAAAAATGGGGCTGTCACCCACCAATCAAAAGAGTTTCGGTTAAAGACCAAAACATATCCTAAATTAATTGGGAAAAGATTGTCAAAATTATTAAAATCCACTGAAGAGCAAACAATCACAGTGAACGACGAAAATAGCTAATAAGCAATAAATCCACTGAAGAGAAAAACAATCACAGTGAACGAGGAAAATAGCTAATAAGCAATAAATCCACTGAAGAGAAAAACAATCACAGTGAACGAGGAAAATAGCTAATAAGCAATAAATCCGCTGAAAAGCAAACAATCACAGTGAATGAGGAAAATAGCTAATAAGCAATAAATAGCTTCTAGCTAAATTGGATTTAACTTGAAATAAAAGTATTCTTGAATCAACTTAATAAAATAAATAAAAAAGGATTTAATAGCTGCTTCCATAAACAAACTTTGCGCTATGATTTAAGATTTTCACGGCCAAAAGTATTTTTGTTATTTGTTTTTGGGGTGTTATGCCGTGTTGCGCAACACGGCATAACACCCCAAAAACAAATATCAAAAAACTTTGCGCTGTGTAGAATATAAAATAATTACAAACCACGCAATATGTAATAGTACAAATTGTTAAAGATTATATATTATGCAAATTGTATCGGACAAATATGATAAAATTACCTGTTTATGAAACAAGCAATATCTCTTCGCTGCCTTATTTTTAATCAATATTAATAATATAGTAATATTATTCCAATGTACCTAATCCAATATTATTGATTGAACATAGTATTATGTATTAACATTTTGGACCATAAAATAGAAACGGAATCAAAAATTTGTAATTTTTTTTATTTTTAAATAGCTTTTAAGCTCTGTCTACAAGCTCAATCTTATTTGCACAAATAAGCGTGTAAGTTAAGATGGCAAAATGGTATACCGGGCAAACGGCTTGCATAAATGTTAATTTGCACAAACAAAATTTTGTCTAATGTGCGCAAGTAAGTATGTATGTTAAGATGGCCAAACTGTATAATGGCTTGCATACACAAGTTTGCATAGGCTCAATTCGGGAGGTGGGTATGGGTACCACCGCCCCGGGAACCATTTATTGGATAACCGACACCTCTCCCATAGGTCACCCCAGGTGGTTCGCTACGTTTGCAGTGTTTTACTTAGCAGGGGTGCCCGTGTTCATGGGGTGAAGGTTGTCATGGTTACTGTGTGGCGGGTCGGATTTGGGGAGACTGGTTGAGGGAGGTATTTTTACCCCTCCAACTGGACTCTCTCGACCCATCGCCTTGCACCGCAGTGGGAGGGGTGAATTCAAATGTCCGTCACTCCTGGACATACTGACTCAAAGATTCCTACCCACACCTCATACCTTTTTCCTTCCCAGATCTTCCTCTCCTTCCCTTTCTTACAAAAACCACTCCACACAGCATCCCCATGTCATGGTGAGAAATATCAACTAAACAGCTAGAAAGGGAAAACACCACACTTTAAAATGTATACCTCTGTGTAACGCTGTGAACGCTGCTAGCTCCTTAGAGCGGGCTCTGTTAAAATACCTTAAGAACAGACTCACAAAACATAAGATATTACACTAGATGTAAATAAAATGATGGCTCGATTAATTGTAGTGGTTCGAAAAGTTTTTCCAATGCCTCGAAATTTCAATAGAAAAAGCTTTGAAAGGCAATTAGTTTATTTTAAAAGGCATTTTTTCAATAAATAAATCAAAATTAAGTAACATCACTTGCACATCAACATACAAAAAAAAGTATCGCAATGGCATAATTAAGAAAACATTATTATGTAAAATAATTTCACAAGTCAATACAATTATTATCACTATAATATTATTACAATGGCATGTTACACAGCAATATATGTACATAGCTTGGTGTGTTTCAAACATCACATTTGATGACCATCAAGTCGATGATAACCGCCCTTTAGAATTTTTGAATGGCCCCAGTTAAGCCGTAGAATAAAGAAGATAACAAGTGGTGGCTTCCATAAAAAATTACATGGAAACAAATGCTCCATTTAGTCCAATAACCCAGCACTCCGTCTTACTTACACTCGCCTGACATCCATCCTTTTAAATTTCGTAAACAATTTTGTACTAGAAATTTAAGTCTTGCTTAGGCAAATATTTGGATCATGAAAAGTGCCCAAAAGGGTTTAATATTTCATGGTTTTAGCTTTTGAATAATTATTGTTGATCAACAGAAAAGTATAACTGTTATGTTATTATGCGTGAGAGCTAGAATTGGCATTTAACGGGGACCTTTAATATTTAAAATAAAAATGGCGCTGATGGGCATTTGATGACAATATTACATAAAAATTTCTGCAAAACATCCAAACCTTATTGTTATTACAATACGTATATTATGCAGCAATCTAATTCTTATTGCTAGTTATAGCTTGTACGACAGTTGGACGGTAGTTCTTCTTTATTCCTGCACTCTCGTGATGCATAGCCGGTGGGTAAACATGGGGGGTCAGCGGGAATCGGTGTCCCGCTATATCTATCTGATACTCTGCACTTTTATCCATGATATACTGATCAGTGATGACTTGCTGGTGTTCGGGAACGTTACCACTTCTTGTGTGGATGTTATCGGGCCTCTGAATGAACCCTGTACATATCATTTTATCAGTTGCAAACCCGTATCTGAAAACATAAAAATATCATATAGTTTTATGTACTGCTACCGTTCCTATATACTCATTAATTATAATGTCTTAACATAAAATATGTTCGTAACAAATATATCATCACCTCTTGTTTACAATATATCTTAACTCTATTTATAAAATGTGGAGATCTTAATTATGGATAAAATGCGGAGAATTTAAGTGTTTTTACATTAACGATAATAATTTCGACCATAGAACAGGATAAAACTTACCCTGCTGATGTGACAGTACCGACAAATTGATTATTCCTATATAAGGGTTCCCCTCCCCACGGCCAAACATCTGCATCAGGATCGAAGTTGTTTAAATAAAACATAACCAACTTTTTAGATACGCCCCTTTCCTTCTGATGCTGCAGGGCGTACTTCCCGATGAAATATTCTTTCTAAAAAAAAAGCATTTCCGTCATTTTTAATTTTAATCATTGAAGACAATATTAGCGACTCTCAACGAAAATTTGAAAAGTAACATAAGAAAAACATTCGGTCGCATCTAGGAATTAAACCCAGGACTTGCCTTGCCGGGGCTTTGCTCTACCACTGAGCTAATTCGACCATATTAAACTGTATCATACTTCGACTAAGAACTAGCAACATCATCTTCATTTTTTTAACGCATACATATTTTGATTGGCTGCTATCTTTATGTACTAGTTTCAATTGCGAATCTTTTTCTGATTTTTCTTTTACAAACTTTCATTTTCATTTCAAATTTGTATTGTATTTGAGGCTTTACTCATTGTTTTATCAAAAATATGTTTATTGTTTATAAAGTTTGTTCATCACAGGCTTTGTAAAAGAAGATTCGTTGTAGGAATAAATTTGTAACACAAGTCTATTTGTGTTCATTATTATATGTGTGTATTGATTTATAAATTTGTGATATTTTTTCTTACATCTAATTTCACCCGGTGACCATTTCCAACTTCAAATGGTGTAACTGCGCTAGAAAGTTCTTCAGCCCAAAATGGGATGAATTTTTCGATTCTCATAAATCTTTGGGTTAGAATTCCAACATCCCGAACTCCGTAGTCTCTTCCCACCTAAAATATAATATCAATTAACTTTTAGTCATGGCAAGTAGTCAGGTATAGGTTTTATTAACCTCACATAATATCATCGCCGTTCAGGCAAAATTCATCAACCCACATGCACTACTTTTGATATATGTATTTTTTCTAATATTAAATTTCCATTTCCATTAAAATTTAAAACTGTATTTTTACATAATAATATATTTTGGCTTGTATGCTGTGGTTCGGTGCCTTTTGCGTGAACCGCGATGATATACAAGAATCCATTATTAATTGTAAACGATAACTAAATTTCTTTATTGCAAAGCAAGAATTAGAGTCTTACCGTCATGAGTTTTTCATACACATGCAATGCATATTCCGAGGGAACATATAAACAGTAGCCTGGTTCGCCAGTATGGGTAAACGCCATAACCATGACATCCGAGACGTAGCCAACATTCAAATATTGAAACGTGAAAGGAGAAATATTCACTTTGGCATTGGACATTTCACTTAACAGTTGGCCAGACTTGGGTCCCACGACATTGATGACTGTGTACATTGAGGTGACATCGCTCAGGTTGACCGAATAGTCGCTGGGGAGATGGCGCGACATCCAATCATATATTCTTGTCTGTTGGCTTGTCGGAGACACCATGAAGTAACTGCTGGTTCCCAATCGCACGAGCATACAATCGTTTTCATAACCTCCATCCTCATTTTGCATACCGGTATGAACGAGACCTCCAACAGGTATGTTAACATCGTTAGAGCATAGATTCTGTAGATATTCAACTACTTCATTACACCCCGACTGAAAAGTTAATGAAAATAAGTATTTCATTGGTGTTTTTACAGATGATACATGTGTTAGTTAAAGTAAAAAAAAACCTTATTATAAATTTATAAAATGTTAACAATCGTTAGGTGTCAAAATAAAAGGTTTGTGATACGAAATTTTTTGTTGATAAAGATACAGTGCAATCACAGAAGCAATAAATTAAAATCAACTACCTACATACATAGTACAATATAAATCCATAAAACATACATTTGAAAAAAACCATAGACATTAACAAAAGAGTAGACTTGCCCTAAAGTAAAATCTGGGCATGATTTCGACGAGCTGGAGACAAACCACATGTCCATCTTTTTGGCACCAGGAGGGTTCGAGAATGCTTTGAAAAGACTACGACATCAGTTGTACGTTGACTGCCGAAGAGTGCAGAGTAAAATAACCAGACCCTGCGCAGAAAAGTAAAGTTCGCTAAAGTAAGTTAACGGTTTGCAGCGCAGTCCATTGTGGGATTTTTCTACACAGGGTCTGAATGTTCGTTTTTAACCTACAAGTCTACAAATAGGGTTGCGTAGCGACACAAAAATGAGTGAGGTGAGTAAATTATAACACATTTGTAAAAGTGTCTAACTAAATAGTTTAACAAAATGTTCAATTTTGTAAACAAGCCTAAACATTTATTTACCCGATTTGGGATTTGCAGTTAAGGCTTTTAGGCAGGTAGTAACTTGCGCACCGTTGTATAAAGGACTACGTATTCGTAAACGGATTTTATTTTCGAAGTCTAGATAATGACAGGACAATGCGAGTTGCCTGTATACAGTCTGATTCATTTATTGACAAATCTCTTAAAATGGAGACAGTCACGCCACCTACCCGCTGATCGCAACTTAGTTTGTACCCTTTTGCCTCACGGACAGATCTATTGTTTTGTATGTCTATGGTAAAAACACAAAAGTGCATTATAAAACAACAAAATTAGACTTTTTTATTTGGCAATACAAACAAAGTCAAATTGGCCACGAAACAATAATTATTCTACACACTACTTATTGGTAAATTAGCAAATGAATATGGGAAAGCTGTGAACTAGAAAACATTTATTTACCAAGAGTCTTGAAACTCACTTGATCAATTCCCAACTGTGAAAGTAATAAACATATATATTTTAGATATAGCGGGGTACCTTTTGTTAGGTAATTGCAGTAAGTATCTTATTTGTGATAAATAAAAGGTGATTTCTATTTATTTAGGTTATCTGTAAAGTAAACTTACGCTGATTTTTATTTTGGAAAATGAAGACATATCAATTATGCCCACTCCGTCACGACATGCCAGATATTCTTTTTTCATGAAGTCGAAAAATTTTGGTTTGTAGAAACTTCCATGGGGCATCTTGGGAAGGGTTGTTCCGGCTACAATAAAAAAAAATAAAACGTTACATCAAACATAATAATTTCAGTTTTCTGCAAGTCCCCGTGAAATCTGGTTCAATTAACTCAAAGTTGCTTTGAATTTCAATACATAGTCATTTTCAAAATTGGAACCGATTATGTGAAGGATTTTAACAGAAAATTATTTTTTATTATCTTTTTCAAAATTGTAATTGTAATACGTACTGGCAATATACTTAAAAATCTTAGAGATCCCGAGTCTTTAGTGGTGGCGACAGTTGCGTATATAAAAATCCATTTGAGCACCCGAGCGACGCGACACTAGGGAGACTTTTTGAAGTTTGGAATAGTTTCCAACTGTCACCACAACTAAAGTTTCTCGTTTGCGGGCGCCCTTACATACTTAATACTTTGTCTGCATCTACTGCGACCCTTACAATAGTGATTTATTTTATGAAAAAAAAAACTTATACCCTTTGTTTGGCTACGTATTTATTCTTTGAGAGGTTGGTAGAGCTTGGCAAACTAAAGAATGCGCTTGACCCTTGGTGTACTGCGCAGCTTTGCCGAAGTTATTTGAAATGTTTTGTGACAATAATTTAACCTTGTATAACAGTACTCTGGGATCCCTTAAAAAAACTTACTACATAAATGCATATATGACCAAAGTCAACATAATTGCAAGTACATGCAAAGTCGCATAGGTTAGCGGTTGGTTCGTTCTTTTACGATGGATCGCTGGAAGTTCATTGTAAAAATAATTTCAACATACTGTTACAATGCTGTAAAGCAATTTTCATAAGATCATTCAGAGTTATTAATGCCGTGTAGCGGCCCGTCTACTATCTAAGCTCGATAAACGTTGTTTAAAGTTATGGGTATTAACGGGTATGGGTATTAACGGGTATGAGTAATAACGGGTATGAGTATTAACGGGTATGGGTATTAACACATTGTCGTCGGGACACGGCATTTGCCGTTTTTCGCGGACTGTCGGTTAACTGCGGGACACGGCAAATGCCGTTTTTGTCGACTGTCGGTTTTTGGCGGGAAACGGCATTATACGGATTTTTTATCAGCGTGAAATAAAACGCCTTGAAGGGTAATTTGCTACCTGGGTGCTAGGCGACAGTCTGTCCACGTTATTTGAGATGCCTTGTCCGGATTGGCTAGTGTGCCGCTTGTAAAGGCGTCGCCAGAAATCTAGAACTTTTATGCGATCTCAATCTCCAGTTTAGTTTGAGTCATTTCACGTATTGGACTATTTTTCATACTGCTCGCACTGTTTTGTTTACTGTTTGGTATATTATTATTATTTTTTTATATCAAGGAAAAAGTACATGTAAGTAATAAGGTTTACAATTTACAATGACAATTTTTAATACTACTCTTCCAGAGAAGCATTCGCTTGTGGTTGGAAGAGGAGTGTACATTATGTTATTGTAGATATACATATAGAATCAAGAGAAGTAGGAAAAAAATATTGTAAGTAAAATGTACACTAGTAGCTATAATATATAAATAAAAATATGATGTTTTTAGTTTCTGGGATAAAGACAATTATTATTTTTTTTTTTATTAATATGTATACTATATTTGGATTATGTTAGTATATTATTATGTTATTAATATGTAAGCATTGTATAGGACTTTATCCCTTCAAAATTGTCTTTACAAGCCAATGATAGTGACGATGAAGTGTACTTATAGTGTGCACTTATAGTGTGTGATGGATTATCAACATATGAAGTGTACTGAATCCCTGAAAGAATAAATACTATGATTCATAAGTGGAATGGGCTCTTCAATTAGGCGAGGCAACCGCAAAAGACTCTTTTTTGACAAGAAGCAATTAAACTTGAGTTATTGAGTGTTCGCCTTCGGCCTTAGGCGACACAGTTCAATATTTACGCTATCAGATTTCACACATCCAGCGATTGTAAAATTGCGGGCATGGCAAATATATATATATTATTATTTATTATATAACTACATATATGATATGAATAAACATAATATCTTTTACATGGAACTTTCAAATATTGAATATTGAATGCTATTTACTGAATTGATATAAGGTTTTTATATTTAGCTTTGAAATGTGGTGAAATTATGATGTAATCAAAACAATTATAATTTATTTTTGATGATCAAATGTCATATATGATTTCTTTGAAAATTTCAATCGAAAATATTATTTGGTTTAGAAATTGTGCCAATTTTAAGAAAGCAATATATTTTTGCGCTAATCGCGAAAAACACCCGCAATAGACTAGAGTCTATTGTTTGAAGCGTCCGACTACAATGTGTTAACAGGTATGGGTATATATGCCAGTACGTTTTATGAGGTCATACGATAAATGGTGAGAAATTATTTTACTTTCATATGTGGTGTCGAAGTATAATGCTCTTTCATACGCCATCTTGATACCAAAAATGGCTCCTCTCTCTTCTAGCACGGTGTAAAGGGGGGAGCATCGCAGTTTTCTCGCATACTTGTATTCGCATTGGAATGGGTAGAGGATTGCGTAATGCCTGAAACAAACATATGATAATATTAACCGCTTGTGTGACGTTGTTGCCGATAGACACAATAAAAAAATCATTTCTTTGAGCTATTCTGGGAAAACTACTTTTTGTAGTTTATATAATAATTTTATAAATATTTAAACACAATATCTGGTAAGACGGTATAATTTACAAAAACATAATTTTTCAAAAAGCAAGTATGTTATTACGAAAATAGTATCAGAGGGCGGAGGGTGAAAATTTATCGCACACCAAAAGTTAATACACAGTAACATCCATTACACACATTCGCTCCATGAGCTCGTTACATAAGGAAGAGCCGTCATCTCTAATATTCAAAGAAAACTGTTTGCTCTACCTGTAATAACAGGTTTTTCCCCGCTAGTTTTATTTATTACAATAAAATAAGCTGAGATACAGAAAAATGTTAAATAAAAGTAATACAATGGTTTTAAACCACTAATGATATGGTACATATTTATGATATTATCTTATCTAATGGTATTACTTACTGATTTATTATATTTTGCATATACAATAATCCTAGGAGTTAAAACGTCTTAACACTTTGTAAGAACCAAAATAAACAACATAATTTTGTACTGTATTTCAAAGTCACACTGTCAAAGAAATTATCACATCACTCCATCAAATGTATGCATGTACAACAAAATCGTTGGGACGCAGAGCTAATTTTAGTTAGGAAGAATAAAACTTTAAAATATTCTATCACAATAGCCGTGTTCTTCGGGTTAAACAGTTTACTTAACCCAAAGCCATGACTTCTACGTTCAACTACGTTCAATCATAAGATCCAAATTAGATTACGCTTCTGCCGTGATTGTCCCACACCAAAAAAAAATTGAAATATTGGAACAAATACAATATTCTTTTCTCAGGTATGAGAATGTACAGTGAGTACTCGCAATTTATTCTTAATGAATATTTGTTCTCTGAGACGCGCTATAAAAGCCTACAGTTGACTACGAGGGGGGCTGTTGCGCATAAAATTATGCATAATTTGATAGATAGTCCATACCTCCTGGAATGCTATAAGTTGTTTGTACCAAACAACTACTGCCAGGGACGGAACCACGATTCTGCTATGCATACCACATGGCAGACCAGATGTATTGGCTCAGCACTGCAAGACACAGGGAAAGGTGCTGATAAACAATATGTCCCTTGATATCTTCAACATAAACCTTGAAACATGCATGTATTAGGCCTAAGAACTTACCACGTATGTTAATTTTTATATTAAAATAATGCTTAATAATTACCTTCCAACCACTTCCTTAATCCTTTTTTGCAAATATTGCCTGTTGTTGTGTAAATCTAAGAATCTTGACAAATAAAATGGCAATAAGTCACTCATGGGTCTTCCTTCAACAATCCACTCGGCTAACTGCTTCCCTATTCCTCCACTTCCTTGCAGCGCATTTCCGTTCATTCCAGCAGCTACAAAGTAGTTTTTCACTTCCGGAGATTCGCCCAAAATCCATCTCCCGTCTGGGGTGAAATTGTCGGCTGAGTTGATCAACTTGGGCTTCTGAATATTCTTTAAAATTGGCAGTCGGTGTATAGCCTTTTCCCAGAGAGGGTCTATAAAAATAAATCAAATTGATTTCAATGTTATATTAACTCATAAAGTGCTGATGTTGCGAAAACATATTCATTGCTGGGTCATATTCTGAGAATTTGGTAAGTAACCGCCGTTATTTCTTCAAGTACCCATCAAATAAAATAAGGTTTTACTTTACCGTGAGGCAAAACAAACAAAAACAAATTGTTTAGTTCCAAAATTCTTACAAAGTTAGGTTCAAAGGTAAGCTGTTTTTGAATAATAACTGTAATTAAAGGCAAAATATTTTAATAACTTTTAGTTATGTCTAATACAGAATCGACTGAGGTTTAGTAACAAATACACGGCCGGGAAAGGTAGTTCTACCCGGTCGGTCGATTGATGCTGAACGGCGTGTCGGGTAGTTCTACCTTTTGCACCGGCCTCATTTCAATGGCAAAAAAGACAGAATTATTAAATGTTTTTATATGAATATTATATAACCAATTTCTTTGTAAAGGTCCCATCCATACGTACGTAATTATCAAATCATAATGTAAGTCTTCTTTTTCTATTTATCTTCGTGTCTTTCGTTTACATCGGTATTTCAACAAAATATAGTATATTATTTAGATGACATATTTTGTTATTGTAATAATTCAATTCCTGGAATGAGGGTTTTTATGACTATGAAACCCGATTTAAATCTCTATCAATCTAATCGAGAGATGTCGGGCGTATTTAAAGGAAGCAGGTATGGGCAAATACCGATGCAGCAAATGCAATGGGCGGACCGTAATAAACATATTACAAGGTTAATTGAGTTGCATTTTAAGTAATATTCGATTTACGTTTAGTACTTTTATAGCTTGAGTATGCTGAGTTACTACATCGAAATTTTTACTAAAATATTTTAATAATTTTCGAAGATATAACGATTTAAAACAAATTAAAGAAATTTGCGCGGGACATTTATTTTCGCCCGGAGACAGCGTAGCTCCAGCGCAAAAAATACCCGCCAGAAATGTGTTGAGTATGTACTTATTTTAAATAACGTTTTGAGATAAGGAATACTCAAAAGTATTTAAAAAAAAAATTATTGTGTAGATGATTTGAAATTTTAACGGCCAAAGATTATTGTGATTTATTTTTGGGGTAATATGCCGTGTTGCACTACCTCCTTCTTTAGCCGACATTTCGGACAGTATTACAGTGTCCATCATTAGGGCAGATGTGTGCCGATATGTACACTGTAATGCTGTCCGAAATGTTGGCTAAAGAAGGAGTTAGAGCAAAACCTCATAATACCCCAAAAATAAATCACTACAACTTTTATGGTGTACATACTTTTATATCACATTTCCAAATATCATAAAAAATTGACCACGGCAAAATATGGGTTTAAATGACGATTGAAGGGGTTATAATCGAATGCAAGTTATTTATTATGTTAAAAAAAATCTATTCCCAGCCATTTAAGATATATGCTTCTCACCAATATATATTTTTTCCAATTATATGTACATATATACTAAATGGCATCAATTAATTGTATACTTACAAAAATGTTTATAATCACGTTTAAGATTATTTTTCCAATCGATGGGCACTCCTCCATCTTCAAAAGCGGGTCTGGCTTCTTCTTCAAACCATCCAACCATCAGATTCCGTCCCCACTCCCGGGCGTACGTGTGCCCATCCAGGTCTCGAACACACGGAAGGTTTGTGTCAATAACCAGATCTGTAACGACATGAAACTGTTCGGCAGGATAGGCGGGAATTCTCACCTAAAATAAATTCAATTACTAGTTACAAAATGCTTAATGAGCATAAATATTTTCAAAATTTTGCGTTTACCAATTATAATTCAATGCACCGATGTAGCAATACTTAAGCAACATGCAGATTATAATGTAAATATGACTCACCAGCATTACACAAGGAAATATTTTGTATATTAATCAATGCTGTCTTTTTATGAATTCCAAATATGTAGATATAAATGATTTGGGTAGCGTTGTAATTGGTTTGTAATATTAAAGGAATCAACTCAACTCTCAAATGGAAATGGTGTTATGTATATTATATGATACGTTTGTCTAAATAAAATGTGAACCTACTTGAGGGTTACAGCGAAGGCCTAGATCTCTGGCCCACAGACCTGCACAGTTCACAAACACTTCACACTTGACCGTTCCAGAGTCAGTTTGCACTCCGTGAACGTGACCATTCTCTGTAAGCACATCATGCACGGTGCAGTTTTCGTAATACTGGACTCCACCTTGCTTGGCCAGTTTAGAGAGAGCGATGCATATAGCCTTAGGATTTGCGATGGAATCTTCGGGAATCCACACTCCTCCTTCTAGATCATCCGTCCTCAAGTAAGGATGCAGCCTGCTTATTTCTTTAGGACTCATTACTTCGCAGCGCAGACCGGTGGGCAAGTTGTACGCCATTCTTCTTTTTAAAGCGATCATTCTGTCTCTAGTTTGTGCAAGATTAATACTGCCGGTTTGTTTTAATCCTATATCAAAGCCCAGCTCAAATAGTTGCCTATATAGCCGGATACTTTGCATGATTAAATTGCGCATGGCTATGGGTTTGAATAGTCCCAGAACTCCAGAACTAAAATCTGAAGTACCACTAGAAATTTCTTTCTGTTCGAGAACAACAACATCTCTCCAACCATGTTGAGATAAATGGTAGGCTACAGAATTTGCTACAATACCAGCGCCAGCAATTACAACTTGTGATTGGCTAGGAAATCCTTTATGTCTGGTACCGTAATTCGTTGAGCAAGCTACAATTGGATAATTGTTGTGGTCATTTGGAAGTATTTTTAAACATTTCACAAATTTATTCTGGGTGCGTCTTGGGGTTTTGTGAAGTTGTTTTAAGAATGCCATTATTCTTATGATTTATGCAGGCGGGTCCTGGTATTATAGCTTATTGTAATCTTATAAATAATATTCTTGAGTAAGTATAATCATTATTGGTAGCTGAAACGTTGGGAAAATTATTTTATATTTTAGATAATTATATCACTTATTTCCATTTTACTATGCAAGTGAAGGTTACGAAAATTAGTTGCTATATTATTATATATGCTCACGTGAATTTGATTAAAAATAACATTGTGCGAAAATAATAACATTTTGACATTTGCGAATCGACCATAGAAGAGGCGTAGAATAATAAAATATGACATTGGGATCAAGTGTTGTCATTGAAAAATATTGTTGGGTCAAGTGCTGCCATTGAAATTCCGCTTTAGTAGTGTGACCAAAATATTTTTTCCCTCTGGAAAAAAAAACAGTTGGGCATTCCGTTCGATTCATTCATATTGATCTTTTCTCCGACATCTCTTCCGTGTTCTTTCGGACACTATAATGATCTATTTTGTAAGCATTGACATATCATTCACACAGAGATTATTTTTCGGTGACCGCCACAAAAATGTTTATTATTTAATTTTTAGTAGTGATGGCAATATTCCTGTCCGGATTTCGTGCAACCGGTTCCTTCTCTGTCACTTGATCCGTCGATATCATTTATGTGAGTAACCAGTTACTTTTGGGAACTATTTTTCGGAATATTGATAAAAAAAATAGAAAAATTAGACATCAGAAATTTTCTAGCAACCCCCCTTTTTATTTTTAAGTTTCTGTTAAAAATGTAACTGGATAAAGAAACAGTTCCACATTGGTCTCCAGTACTGGAACCGCAGTAATAACCAGGTCGGAATTGAAACCGGCCCGGGCATTCTAACAACTTAGAACACAATGATTTATATTATAAACCATACAGGATAATTTGTGATAATGGGTGGCATATTGGTTCACTAGGACGATACTGAGACTTCCTCAACTTTCACAACCTCTATCCAAAAAGTGATAATTTAAAAAATATTATACAAAATCCTTCATGGTGCATTAAAAAAAAAATTGGCATATAGGAAGCATAGTCCCGCGGCCCCGTGCGGTGGTGGTGGTTACCCGCCGCGCTGGCGGCCATGCTACCGTGCCGATTCTCTCAACCCAAGATCGGCCTTTTGTCCTATTTTGCCCCACTTTCCCGTTGGCCAATCTGGGAATTTATCAACCATTTATCAATCATTTAATTTGTAGGTATGCATTAAATAAATATTTTAAATAAAAAACGCTCTTTTAGTATATTTATTTGTTTTTACTTCTTTCTAAAACTTTAATTTGCTGACGAGCAATTTCTTGATTTTGTGCTATTATTTCTTCTGACTCGCCCAGATCAATCTGCAGGTTTGGATTCTAAAATATAAACAACAATAATTAGCACTTTTATCTAGCCAACTGGAAAGAAAGAAAATAAATATTACACAAATTACATTAGTTATCAATTTTGATAAACCTTAGTAGAGAATAAGAAAACACAATGACTTTAATTTTTTGAGTCACACATGTTACTACGAGTTACATAGATTTGAATAACATGATAAAGTGTTGCTGTTTTCCTAAAATTGTAATGTAGGTAGGTACTCACCATCAGTTCCAATATTTTCTTCTTCTTTGTTGCGTTATAATACTGTTCAGCGTGCATTCTTTGGTTATGAGTAGAATAGTTTCCAGATGACACAAATGTCTTGGGGCAGAACGCACATGCATATTTTCTCTCCCCAGTGTGCTGCGCCTGGTGTGTCTATATTGCAACAAATATTATTATTTATGGCAAATAATAAATAGGAGTTTAAAAAACACATAACAAAAATCTTTCTTATCAAAAATTGATATAACTGATCATTTCCCAACATTCTTCGGTCATAGTACCTTAAAATCTCATCACATAACTAAAGACCAACAAGTAAAAAAAAATAAAATTAATTTCCAAACACTAAACAATTCTCTAGAAAAAGAAACTTGGAACCAAGTTTTATCCAATGATGACCCAAACCAATCACTAAACACCTTCTACACGATATTAAATAATAATATCAAGAATAGTCTAGAACCAACACCAATACCTAGAAGAAAACACAAAAAAATACAAAATTCTGAAAATGATCCTAGAAAAACGTGGCAAGTCATAAATGAAATAACAAATAGATCACATAAAATAAAAACATTCCGTGAAAAAATTGTAACACACGATAAAAAAATAATAACGGACATGGTAAAAATTGCGAATAAATGCAACAAATTTTTTATAAATGTTGCCTCAGATTTAATAAATAACAATCCCTAATTTCAAAACAATATACACGAACTCACACAAATGGACAACCACTCTGAAAATACTCCTAACTTATCCCAATTTAAACGGGTAACTGAATCTGAAATTATAAAACACATTGACACACTTAACTCAACTTAACAGCAAATGGTCCTGATGAATTAAGCTGTATCACAATCACAATCTAAACATAATCTGTAAACAACACATTTCCATGCCTCTGCAATATACTTTTAATTCCTGCTTTGAAAAAAACATTTTCCCAAATGCATTTAAACTCTCAAATATTGTACCAATACATAAATCTGGATCGATCACTAAACTTGACAATTACAGACCAATATCGCTGATATCTCAACTTGCAAAGATATTAGAAAATATTATAAAGACACAAGTATTAGTGTTTCTAGAATCTAATGCACTTTTGTCCCCAAACCAATATGGTTTTCGATCAGGTCTCAGTACAGGTGATACTTTATTCAATCTAACAAAAAAATTATACACCAATCTCGACTCAAATATGAGAAGTATAACAATCTTTTTAGACTTAAAAAAGGCTTTCGATACCGTTAATCATAATAAACTAATTAGAAAACTTAACAACATAGCAATTAAAAATAAATGTTTGTCACTTTTAACAAACTATTTTAAACTTGATCACAGACAATCTACCAAAATTGGTGCAAACATTAGTTATTTTGCATCTGTGAGCCACGGGGTTCCGTAAGGAATAGTTAACGATCCGTAATTGTTCCTAATCTATATTAATGACCTATGTAATATTAGTATTGATACAAACATTTACTTGCTGTAACATCTGACTTGATGTAACATCTGAACTGATGTATCTTAACATTTTCTTTTATTTTTTTATATTTTTCTAATCTTCTTAATGTATGTATGTGAGTAAAATTTTTAACTTTAACAAATGGTTGGTTTTTTTTTGGTTTTTTTGTGAAATGAGTTTTACTTTACTTTTATCTGTTTGATGAATCATATTGAATCTTGGATAAATACCATTGATATAAACATTTACTTGCCGTAACATCCGACCTGCTGTAACATCTAACCTAATGTAACTTAGAATTTTTAATTTAATTTATTTTTTTTATATTTTTCAATCATGTCTTTTGAATTGTAATTCAGTAAACACTGATTTTTTATTTTTTCAATTTTATTTTCTAATCTTCTACAAAGATAATGTATGTATATGAGTAAAATTTTAACTGTTAATAAACACAAGTATACGCACGAAACTGGCGATGCCTATGTGGGATTTTTTTGGTTAATCTGCTAAATGTATTATTCTTTACTTTTTAACTGTTTATATAAAAATGTGTTTCCTTTATTGTAAAATTATACCAATGTATGTACCAGAAAAATTATTAATAAAAAAAATGGCATAAAAAAACAAAATATAAGATTGGAATATGAATACAAAGGAGTTAGAAGTTGCGTAAAGCTTGAGGGCAATGAATATTTCAAATACGTAATAACATAATATTACAATGAAACTCTCTTTTTTCTCGGCATTTTTCAAGGTATAAAGTATAATAATATAGGGGCTAGTGCGGTCTACTAGTAAATACACCACTGATTCACCGGCACACAATGTGTAAAAATGTCATAAATCCGCTACTGATTTCTTGACCCACTAGAGGTTAAGGGATGAGAATAGAAACTTCTAACATGAGAAAGCTCATGATGTGGGCTACAATTATGGCGATTTTTAAATTTCAGTTTTCAAAGGATCAAAAAAATTAAATTTCTTACTAAAGGACGGGTTGTTTCACAGAATTTGAACAATTCATCAAATTAAGTTTTGTTAAACAACTGGAAAATTACGATAAAATAATAGAACATGAATAGAACCTTCACAGAACTTGAAAATCAACTTTGAAATTTGATGAATTGTTCAAATCTTTTGAACCAACCCATCTTAAGGACGGGTTGTTTCGGAGAATTTGAACAATTCATCAAATTTCAATGTTCGTTTTCAAGTTCTGTGAAGAATTTTTTCAAGTTCTGTTTTTATATCAGTTCTGTCAAGCAACAAGCCTATAATTATATAATAACAGAACTTGGATAGGACTTTTGCAGAACCCGAAAATTAACGTTGAAATTTGATGAATTGTTCAAATTCTCCAAAACAACCCATCCTAAGTGTTTTACAGTACGTAAGGTGGTAAATATTTAAGAATAATGGAATTAATCAGGTGCAAAAAAAAGAGGAAAATAGTGCTTTGTTTGGTTTTGCAAATGATACCTTACATACCTTTAACACCCATCTCAGTTTAAAGTCCTTTCCACATAGGAAACATTGATAGGGCTTCAAATTGGAATGTTTGATTTTCATATGATGTACAATTCTTTTCTTCTGGGAAGTTTTGAAGTCACAAATATCACATTGTAAGTTTTTTGAGGAATGCGTTTTCAAATGTCGTAAAAGGGATGCCCGATTCTTGCAACTGTAATAAGAAATGGTAATGTTATGTTGACATGAAAGGAAAATACATCAATACTTCTTGTGTGAGAACATTAGGTGCCAGTTTTATTATAATGAGGGCAAATTACCAATGTTTATATACAAGGCGTTGGGAAACTCAGAGTACAGGCGGGATATTTTCGATCTGCATTTCGTTATTATTTTAATTATGAAATGTAACTAATATAACTTATCCATTTTTTCGGTCATTAAAGTGTGAAATATTTGGAGCCGGGTCAATGCTTCGACGCATTTTAAAAGACATTAAACATCTGATATTAACCATCTAGTGACAGATTTTTTTCAAATTTGACCTAAAAAAATTCCAACTTCGGACTCGATTTACTCAAAAATGAAAGTTCAGATACAAAATTGATGTCAAATGTGATGTAGATTCATCAGGTTCCCGCTTGTACTACAAGTTTCCAGACAAGGTAAAAAAGTAAAATTATTAAGTATATTTATTGAAAATTCATTTAAAGTTTACTCGAAACTTATTGATATTGAAGTAAGTACGTACACTGTGTCACAATGTTTGCATTTAGTTCTGTTTTTTCCTTCGGGATCGTGAGTAGCTGAGTGCGTTTTGAGAGCAATTTTAGTTTTAAAAACCTTGCCACATTCAGAGCACAAGAATTGAAGACCCGAATGCACCACGGACATGTGGCAAGAATACGATGAAAGAAGATTGAATCTGAAACGTAATATTATTCTTTAAATAATTTTCTTTAAAATATATTAATAACATGCCACTGCAAAATGATGTGTTTTTAATAATATAATAACATTATTAACTTACTGTTTCTCACATAATTCGCATTTATAAATATTTCTTGCCTTGATAGGAACATGTGAAAGCTGGTGCTGTATCAATCCAGTTCGGCAGCTATATCTGAAAATTCACAATTCAAAAAATATCAGTCTACTTTCATGCTTCCCCTTCCAGTTCCAAGCCTTACTGCCAGACCTCCGGTGAGGACTGCTCACCTCAGCTCAAGAAATCTTTGTACGAAACTCCATACTCCTTACATAATCAGCATCAAGTTGGTAAAATGAGGTGAGGCAATGCCTGTCCGATAACCTTAAGCTGAATCAGAGAAGAATAATTAGATAAATACCTTCGATCACACTGGTTACATTTGTGTGGTTTTTCTGCTTCGGGTAAATGTATTCGCAAATGATTTTTCATTATATTTGGTCTAGAAACTTCCTTTTTACATATTGAACACCTAGAAAGAAAGTAAGATGATTGTGTATTATTTAACTCTTAACAAAACACTTTAATTTATCATATGTATCACACTAGAAGTAGTTACTTCTTTATTAAAAAAATATTTGTAAACATCTGTTGATTGGTAAATTTGATGGATTTTTCAAATGTTAAGGTATGCAACATTGATAAATAAATATAAAAAAATTAAAGATAGGCAGCCGAACGATGGCAACCTATATTTAGATCTCATCGCTCTAGGCCTTGCGCGATGACTGCCTAAATTTAGGTAGACGATTTTTTCGAATTAATTTTAGAAATTCAAAACTTTTATAAAACTTAGGACGGGTTGTTTCGGAGAATTTGAACAATTCATCAAATTTCAACGTTCATTTACGGGTTCTGTGAAAGTTCTATTCGAATTCTGTTATTATATCATTATAGGCTAGTTGCTTGACATAACTGAAATAAAAACAGAACTTAAAAATATCTTTCACAGAACTTGAAAATTAACTTTGAAATTTGAAGAATTGTTCAAGTTCTCCGAAACAACCCGTCCTTATATGGGATAAACAATGAATTTTTTTTTATTATTCATTACAAGCACCCGCTAAACTGCCAAAGCAGGTTGTCAGCAGAAAAATTGTAGGATATATTGGCTTTAATCCACAGTAAGCAGTTTAAATGTTTCCATATTAATATTAGGCGGTATGATTTTTTTTAAAGAACGCAGCCAAATCCAAAACCGATTGCTCAAGGCATTTATTTTGTAAATAACCCATCATTCAAGAGGATACTTACTGAAATGCAGAAGGCTGGAGATGTCGAGCCATGTGTAGATAAACATTTCTGCAAAGGAATATACGCGTATTGCAGCATGTTACGTAGCCATCAGATCCGTGAATCATTTTATAATGAGTAAAAAGCTGTAAAAATACATAATTTAAGAAAGAAGAACATCATTTGGAAAAAGTGAGTATTGTGAAGAAGTAAGTTAATGGAAGTGTTCTTGGAGTGGGGGAGGTATTTAATGTAATTTAATGAGAGTTAACAAGAAGATTGCTGTTAAACCGAGAAAGAAACACTTACCTTTTGTATGCCTGTGAATTGAGGAGATATTTCGCATAAATCACAATGGAGGTTATAAAACCTTGTCACAAGTCTTTGTAGTGCTTGTCCTTTAATTGCCAGTTTGCCATGTTTGTATATTTCCGTATTGAATCCATCCAGAGAGTCTTTTCCCTCAATGATATTTATTAACAACTCATCACCTTTGGAATGTCGAGACTTAGATTGTTTATTTATAGTTTTACGAGGCGTTATATTTTCCGAGATATCTATGAATGAATCATAGTGATCTATTTCCTCATAATCATTAACAATTAGGTTCTGATCAGCTTCAGATTTTAATAGGAATTCGCCGATATTATTTCCAAGAATACTGTTACTATTTCCAATTAGCGGTTTTGGTTTTGAGAATATTTCATGTTTTGATTGGAGATTGTCAGCAGGATATTCAATACTTTCTGGAGAATTACAGATATCCCGTCTGATGTTTCCATCTGTCATTCGAACTAGTTGCTCTGTATTAATATCTTCCAGATTAAGATGACTGATTTGTTTTACAATTTCGTGTTTGAGTTCTAAGCTCTCCGATTGATGCTACAAATTCGAAAAAAGAAAGAAAAGTTGTTAGTATATTCAGTATCCTACTTGATCTACATAAATTCCACAATATTGACTATCAGTATGTAGGTAAAATACACGTTGACTTCACAATAATTTCGAAAATAGATTCTTTTTCATAAAAAGTATTTATTTAAACAAAATACTTATTGAAGAAACATAAAAACATACAAACCTCTTTGACTGTTGCTGTATCTTGTATTCTTTCTTTTCTATTTGAGCAAAAATTGCGTTTCAGATTCTTTTGAGTTTTCATAACTTGATGACGAAATTTATAGAAGTTTTGAACGTTTTCTAAACATTTTACACATATCTTTGTAGAAAAACTATTTGTGAGTTCGATCTACAAATAAAATAAAATATTGGCTTCAATGTACATTAGAACCATATAATAAAGAAGAAAAATAGAAGTTCCTTCCATACAAATTTGAATGGTAACAAGTATTCCATTTAGCCCAATAACCCAGCGCCTTGTCTCACTCATACTCGCCTCGTACACAGAGTAGATGTCCATCCCATGAAGAGGTTACAAGATTTTTGGGGTGTTATGCCGTGTTGCGCTAACTCCTTATTTAGCCAACGTTTCGGACAGCATTGCAGTGTCAAATAACACATCTGCCCTGATGATGGACACTGCAAGGCTGTCCGAAACGTTGGCTAAAGAAGGAGTTAGCGCAACACGGCATAACACCCCAAAAACAAATTACAAAAATACTTTTGGCCGTGAAAATCTTAAATCATAGGTTACAAGATTTATTATATTCCGTAATATTACTATTTATTTCTTGATGCAAACAAAAAAAAAATATAAGCGATAAGGTAGTTCGTAAAACATGTCAAGGAGCAAATAAAATGTATGTTTTATCCATTAACTAATGATGGCCTCTGTGGGCAAGGGGTAAGGCTTATGATTAGCAAACTGGAGGTCTCAGTTCAAACCTCAAGTAAATTTTATTTGATTATTTTTGTTGTTTCACAATTTATTAATTTAAAAATAATATACAGTGTATTTGCAGCATGTTCCAGAGCGGAAGATACTCTCAGTGTCGCCCTGGTGTAAGACCACCATGAAAAACTGAAACATCTCTTGAAATGGTTTTCGCCGTGTTTGGTGATCAGATCTGAGTAGCCAGGTACTTTCCCATCTTACTCTTCCCACTACCTTCAGCCTCACAGCACACACCAATTGGGGGCGCCGTAGTCTCACTAGCTCCAGAAGGTTTGGAGCAGTTGGGACTCTTGTGTGGTATTCACATATAAAAAAAATAATACACACCTCTAAGGAGAATAATACTTTAATCATACGTTGAACACGACTATGATTGGGGTTAAGAATTTCTATTTTGTCCGAATCTTTAATCAAACATAGCCGACAATACTCCATATTAGAAATATTTTAAAATTGATATTATAACAAATATTGTGTCACATTAAATTCAAACTGATAACTTTACGGAATAATGCGATACACATTAAAAATAATATTGGTATTCATTTTTGATTTATTATGATTTTCTAGATAGCCTTCAGCTGTCAAAATAAAGTTTGGCAAAGTTGCCATAGCGTTGGTGTTGAAAATCAGTGCTGCCAGTATATTATAGTTTTTTGGTCCTACCTACTGATGAGAGTGGTTTATTTATGCTACTGATGTTATTTTGCTTCATTTGTAAATGGATGGCATAAAATTACATCTTGATAAAACTCTATTATAATATAATGTTTTACGAACTAATTTTTGGTTTATATGAAATAAATAATAATATTATGGAATGTAATATATTTTCCACTTGAACCATTGCGAAAAACTATTTATGTATAATTGATGCCAATGTTTTATTTTGATAAACTTGTTGAATTCCGCCTCACGCTTAATACGCAAAAAAAATAATTTAATAGCACTTGGTTTCAACTTAATTACTACAATAAACTACTACTTATGTTGGGGGAGATAAAAAGATGGATAAAATTTACATTACAATTAAAGTTATGTTAGAAGGTTAGGAAACATGCATAAATTGATAACATAACCCAAACTGACAACCTAAAAACCTATTTTGTGAATGTGTACTTATCCCTCGACTAAGTTGAGTTGTCTCAATTATATATTGTAGTTTTTTAAAGAGCCTTTGCATGCGGCGGAATTCGACAACATTATTGACAGAATATGAGTAACAGTTAAAGAGGTTCATACAAAATATTCTAATAAGTAATAATAATGGCAGGATACGATGAACAAAGGACATTTAATAAGGATCTACGATGTTATTACACTTCTAGCCTTCAAATAGATAAATAATAAGATTCAGAAGATAACACCCGCTTATCCAGAGTGGACGGGAGTTTTTGTTTGAAAGACGAACAGACAAATTTAGTAATCGGTTATTCCACCCCAACTCTTTCATTTATCTGTACCATCTCCACATTTCATATACAGGCGTAAGTAAAAAGCCATTGAATAGAGGGTATTTTATTTAGTCACTGGAAAAGACTTTATTTTGATCCTGCTGTCAATAATACTATCGAAAACCTTACCATATTAATAATATGTTGGATTTCAAAATGAAAATATTGTAAATATTTTGTACGTCAACGATGGTAATGAAAGTTGGTAAAAGAACTAGGTACTTACCTTTATTAAATTGCACGATATTTTTTTAAAGCAAATTTTGATATATTTCAATGTAATTATGTGACTCGCTCGGTATTCAAGGTTAGCCTTGTGCTGGCGCAATTGGAGCAGTCCTCTCCGGGTGCTGACTTGCCAACGTGCCAAGGAGCCAAGGAACCAAGGCAGACACCAAGGAACCTAACATAACCTAACATAACCTAACACCTAATACAGCGCCATTGTGGCTTTTACTAGCGCCAGGCGCAGTTTGGCTCAGAGCCGGCTCTGTCTGCATTATACACATCTTAAAACCACACTGGAATGAAACTTTTAACTTGGCTAAAATTGCAAATCTTAAATATTTATTTACTTACAAGTCACAGGTGATATCTTTATAATATAGGTATATAAAACACACACGCTTATGCAACGTTGTGTCAAATGTTCAAAGCAATCGGTGAAGACTTTCAAAGATTTAAGATTCTGAACAAACGAACATTTACCTTTTTTATTTATATAGGTAGATACATAGATTTATGATATTACCTTTACAATATAGGTGTAATATGACTCAAGGATTGAAAAAATAATTTTCTACTGTAGTACATTTTTATATGCAATAAAAGTAAATATATAATAAATTAATATCGAATTTTAAGTGATCGGCTCGTGGATGAAAAAAATTAGAAGAGGAAGTAGAGCTGAAAGAAAATAAAACAGATTATGGTATTGGACAAAAGTATTGTTATCAGAATCCTACGAACAGGTACTTATTATGATAAAACTATATTAACAGACCGAACGATTAGTCATAATAGACCCGATATAGTTTTACATGACAAAATTAAAAAAATAACTTATATCATTGATGTCGCTATTCCAAATTCCTGTAACATTCAAAAATCTGTTAATGAAAAAATAAGAAAATACACAGATTTAGGAAACGAAATAAAAAGAATTTGGCATTCTCAGACTATAAAAATATTACCATTCGTTATTTCGGCTACTGGCATTATACCTAGCTCTCTCATTAAAAATTTAGGCGTATTAGATCTATCAAAAAATTTATATATAAAGATGCAAAAGTCGGTCATTTTGAATACATGTAGGATAACGAAAGATTTTTTAAATATTTATGTTGAGGGATCAGTAGGATTTATAGGCCCTGTTAGAAGTTCTACCGAGCCGAACCCTCTGATATGAAAATATCTGGAGTCGGTGAATTTTTTTTTCCCATTTGATCTCTGGTGAGTTGACGTGTTGTTGTTCTTGTATTTATTTTACTTATATAATGCACTTGCATAGTGTTGATTGACTAGCTGATCATTTGTGGAAAAGTGAGTGGAAGGGTTTAGTTTTTCCCATGGGGAAGATTTAACCCGGACAACAAAATCGGAAGTATTTAAAGTTATATGAAACACTATTAATAATAAAAATGTTTAGGAATGACTAAGACTCGAACCCGGAACCCGTTTTGAAGAATAATTATTTAACAAAATATTAACAACAATACTAAAAATAAGAGATAATATTCCTATTATGTTTACAACGGAACTCACCTCAGGGTCAGCTTTGTAAAAGCATTGATGAACTTCCATGGCTGTAGAACACCTCTCTTTTTCTGGAGTGTCTGTAAAAAAGGTTTATTTAATTTACTGTAAAAACTGTCGTCTTATAACAATTTTAATTGGTTATTTTTACTGGCCGACCGTTTCGGTTTCGTTTTCGGTTTCGGTCAGTTTCGGCCAGTGAACGAGTGTCAGCCTCGGTTTCGGTTTCGGTTTTTGGCCGAAATTAGTCGAAACTTCGGCTCGATCTAAACCTGCGTTCGTGATGAATGTGTCGGATCACGTTCAGCTTTATAGGGGAGACACGCTTACGTTATACGATATAACACCATATCGCTCGCCATACAATCCCATACAGACCTGTCACACCTGACTGATGATGTGTTATATGTACGGGCGTGACGATGATGTTACGCCGTGATCTGCTAGCCAGGCGATATTAGAATCAGGGGTCGATGTAGACCTGCAGGGTTTCCATATCAATGAAAAACAAATGGGAGTGCATGAGATGCAAATGGGAGTCTACGAGAGTTGATACCATTTGGGTCAATTTTAGGGCACATTTTTTGGGAATTTCACTTTTTTGTGGTTTTACATGGAATATTTTCGAAAGTACCTACAACAGTGATGTGACATCTAGGGAAATTCTGAAATGTTAACGATGTGGTCAAATTCTGGGGAAATCTCAAATATTCTACGTGGTCTACGGGAGAAAAAATGTTGGGGAGCTGTGCTCTAGAATAATTTAAATATTATGTTAAAATTAGTTGTAATATAAAAGTTTGTTATTTATGAATATTATTTATTTTTTACAGTTATTGTTTTGCCGTTGTTTAACTTAACTACTATTAAAGAAAATACTGATTTGTTTACTGTAGTTAGAATCCTTGTTACATGACAGGGAAAAAAAAACCACTAAAAATTAACCAATTTACTCATTAAATTGGTGCCTTTTGATTTATTGTGCATTTTATTTAAAACACTTATGATCTCTTACAGGTTACACTAAAAAAACTCGGCTGAGGCCGAAACTAGAACAGAAGACAAAAATCGGTTTCGGTCTACTTTCTGTCGGTCATTAGTTATTTTAGAGATTTGGTTCTTTTAGGAGTGAAATTTAGGTACCTACTTTAATAGTTAGTTATCAAATTTGGTGGTTTCAGTAATGGAAAAGTTGGCAAAGAAACTTTTAGCACTTTTTACAAAACTCCACTTACCTAAATGTCTGCATTTATTGACCATGTTAGCGACCTTTTCATTCCATTCGTCAGGTATCACACTGATGAGCATGTCGTAGTCAGCAGTTCCGTCATCGTTCACCTGCAACGTTGATTATTTCAGAAAATCATCCCGAATCGTACCGAATGTACGAATAAACGAACTTCTAATTATTTATATGTTCTCCTTCCCGTTACATCAGCATCTCAATGCACTCTTCAACATTGATCTATTAGGTCCCTAAAATCAACGATTTTATTGTTATATTTCTAGTGGTAAGCACAGATAATGTCTATTTTATGCATTTAAGAATGTGCATTTTTTCAAAAATATTTTTTAAATGTAACGATTCAACAAAAATAGACCAAACCCACAAATCAGACTAGTGAATACAAAAATTTAATCGTATTTTGACAAAGCAGGAGTAAGTGAATATCTGGGTAGCTCCTAAAATCCGCAGTTATTATTATATTTAATTGTGTACACCAAAATCTATGTAATTTGTAGGAATACAAGGTGTCTGAGATTAGTATTGTGCACTAACTTCGGTAGTTATTCCAGATGATAGCACAAGTACAAAAAACAAACATCTTTTTCAGAAAATCCAACGTTTTAAAGTGGTTTTCCGGTACAAAAGTTTGACTGTTGGTATGAACAATTATTTTTGCATGGGAAAAAGCCATGGAATGTCGAAACAAGTTATTAATCTTTTTTACTTCTACCATCAAGCATAATAACTCCTTGAAGTTAGTGCATTTTACCCCCTGACACCGTGTATAAAATATCAGAAAACCACGGAGTTAAAAAATAGGAATCTTACTAAAAAGTGTAATTAGCTTACAAACGGTATGTTGTAAAAAAAATTATAAACATGAAGGGAACTAATTTTTTTTTCATAATACAGTAGTTCCAGAGAGAGGTCGCACGTGAAGTCATCGTTCTAGTATCATCTGTCTTTTTCGTTTTCATGTAAGACGTGTGAGAAGAAAGAGGGCGATTGTCAAGGACGTGCATACGACCTATCTCTGGGACAACTATCTTTGTTTTTATCGGTAAAAAATAAAATACCTTATTTAGGTTTATGAATTTTGTTGCCGTGTCTAAAAATATAGAATTTGTACTTACAAAACTGGCTTCCTCCATCAGACAATACATGTAGCAGCTCAATTTTCCATCCTGTGCAAATACGCCTTCTTCGCATTTGTTAATATCATCTGCGAAAATAAAAATAAAAATATTGATTCATTATAAAAAAACACTCTTTTTGCCTCTGAGATAAATCCTCTAGTAATTAATAACTGCATTGGAAACGTAGTAAACAAAAACATTGCTTTACAAATATTTTTTTACTCTTTTTCTTCTTCTTCAAGAGTTTTAAAATTTGGATAAAGGTCGTCCTGAATTTTTCGTACAATCGTGCCGATCCTTGACAACTATTTTTAAAACCGTCTTTTTAAATTTAATTTTTTTTTCGGTAGTGAATAAATGCAAATCTTGGATGCGGAAATTATCCCACTTCCTGATATCCCGATCTAGCTGAAACTCGGCGGATAGACTCGTTGTCGATGCATTCTATCAACTTTCAGTGGTAATCACGTACACACATGCGGAAATATACGAATTTCTCTGCAATCGGAAGACATTACAGAAGTTAATATTTGAAATAAATGTCGGTCCTACCCAATCTGGATTTGGTGCAGCTATTAGCGCGGTCGATTCTAGTCTCTGAGGAGGATGGTTCAATCCCCAGTCAAGCCAAATTTATAAAAAAATATATATTTTTAAGATTTAAAAGACATTTTAAAAGTATACAGCAGTTTAAGAGCCGCGGTCCCTGGGGAGGACGGTTCAATCCTCAGTCAAACCAAAGCAAAAAAATATGTTTTCTAAATTGGCTACTAGAAGGTCCAAGAGATGGTGCAACTAGGTCGAAAATTGAAAACAGATATGATAGTGCAAAAACTTTTTTTTTCGGTTTGATTTTTTTCTCTTGGTATATTACTACTTATAATTGTGATGATATTAAAACAGATTATTGGTTCACCTTCAGAAACTCCACTTTTACCAACACACGTGTTATGAACGTGCAAGACAATGTCTCTAATGTCTTCGGGAAACTCCTGAAAAATTAAATTAATTAGAAAAACTTATCCTGTTATTATTTATAACTTAAATTAATTAATTAGAACATAGAAAAACACTCACTGGTCTTCCCGCATCCGTATCAAAAACTAATAACAAAAAGGAGAAAAAACAAATGAAACAATATCTTAGATTTTTTTTCCGACCCATCATTAGATAACTCGCAATGAACTGCAAGGCTTTGAAACATAAACAAGCTTTTATACGCAGATATTGACGTGGAAATTATACCACGTAGGGACAAATGTAAAGATAAGTCATGTAATTAGTAATTGGTAAATCACGTGTACATTGTAATGCACGGTATTGTTACTTGAACATGTTGAATCTTGCAAAAATTTGTGGCCCGTTGTTTAATCCGTTGTACAGTAATAGCAGATGTGTGGTGCTTAGAAAAAATGATACCCTATGTGCCAACATTTATCTGTATTTCGTGTAGACTACTTCTGAAAATGTACTTACTGATTACGTGATTAATGTCGGACATCACAAACCATGTTAATCTAAATAAACAGTTAATCAATGGAAATTCAGTTCGGTAGATACACGGAGAAAAATTAGTCTGCTAATTTATTATGCATATCTTTAAATTATTGGTAATCCGGTTAAACCTGAGATTATAGGTCTTACGAATGAATCAACTGGGGTCCTGATAAACTTTTAGTAAATTACGAATATCTTATCACGTTGTGCGACACGTGTTCATAAAATTCGAAAATATTCGGATTTTAATTCCGACACCGTGATAATATATTACTAAAAGTTTATCAGTTTATAAATTTGCAATACTCATTTTTCTCCGTGTACTTTGATAATTTAAAATCATTTATGCCGATAGTAGCGAATTCTGTACGTAAATTTGTTAGTATGTTCCGTTTCCGTTTCAAGATGGTGGCTGTTTTAATGGTTCAGTGAAGATTATTTTGTACTTTCTGATTAGCATTTTTTCAATATTATAGTACCTACCAAGTACCCACCTGCCTGAAGAAAGTTTGAAAGAATATTTTTCATTGTGGTAGTGATTACTATTAAAAAAGTTACATAAAATATATCATTCATAATTGTAGGAAGGTATTTCAGTACCTACTTAAGAATCTTTTGATTTCAGAGGAAATTTGGGTTTTGATTTATTAAAAAAGAGAAAATTACTAATATCGAAGGTTTAAATTACAGAAATGAAGTAAAATACGAAGTTTTAGCTAAATACCAATTTTTTTTAAACAATTCTTTAATTAAGTACGCAAGTAGGAGGTATCAAAGATTAAACAACCGACCCCCAGTCAGTTTAAGAAGAAGATCTTCTCGTCGTTAATGAGCGGTTAATTCACGTTAAAGGACGTATCCATTTAAATAAAACGAGAGCTGTGACATACGACGGAGATATAAGTTACTAATCACCGGTTTCGTCAGATAAAATCGCCTGTCAGCCGCGGATTTGCATTGCCATGGCGCAGGCGGTTTCCACGGGCGGCCATTGTTATCGCGTTAACTCGACTGGGCTTAACTGGAGACGTCTGCTTCGTGAAGCAAGTTTTCTTTCCCAACCGCAGTTTAGCTAAAATAACGGTTATCTGACTTTTTCTTCAAATATATCGTTTCCATTTAAATTCTTTCTTTCGTATCTCTACGCAGAGATTTGTAATTTTTTACTGCCTGATTGAGAATTGATATTACTGGTTTTGTTCCTTGAAAAAGTTCAACCATACCTGGTAAAACTATCATATATAATGAATTAACTTTTCGAATAGATACCTACGTACATTTAACGAACAATTGAAGAACTGATATTTTTTCAGTTACAGGAATAATATAAACAAAAAAGTTGTTTTATTCCCCATAAATAGACCCCCTCACGTTTCTTTCAAGGAGTGCATGCTTTTTGTGAGGTTTTTTCCAATTATTTTTACACAGCTTAGTACTAAGTATACAGATGTTTTATAAATGTCGTTTGAATTTGTTAATGTAGACTTTTAATATTTCTATTTTCGATACTGACAATTCGTGTTGGAATTCCATTATGATAAAAAGTTTTAAACTTTTTTCCTTTATATTTTATTTTTGACCGTAACCGGTTTCAGCGTGTTAAGACCATCTTCAGACTGGTACAAATATTTCTGTTGAAAAGCAAGACACTGCAATGAAGATAGGAAAATCCAAATAATTTGAATAAACCCATTGTATGACACACCCCCTGTTACCCCCTCTCCCAAATATAGTGTATATTTTAAACCTAAGATTAAAAAATATCTGTACCAGTCTGTAAATTTTTTCAACTGGCTGAAATCGGTTTACGGTCAAAAATAAAATATAATGGAAAAAGTTTTAAAGAATTCCACAACGAATTATATTAGTATTTTAAATGCACAAGGACCAATAAAACTGCAATGTGTTTGCATAAGTTTGAGAGACTAGTGCAATACAGATTGTCGTAAAAGTACATTTAACTATTTACCAACAAATGAGTACGGCATTTTTATTAAGATATTGTTAAGAGATGTGACTGCATGATCATTACCCAATAAAATATTAGTCATTCAGAATATATCTGAACACTTGTTCAGGCAGATGCCGTCCTCCGAATTTATTTAATGGACGAGATGCGAAACTATTATTATTTTGAAGAACACGTGTTCCGACTTCCTCATAACATATTCGTACTTAACTTAATTATTCAGTCCCATTTTTAACAGGAAAACCATTTGACCAGATTTTTAATAAATAATCAATACTTTGTATCAGTAAGTTTTCTGCGTGTGGCAGCTTTGTGACTGCTCTATTAATAAGTAAATTAATAAAATATGTTTTATTTTTACGAAGTTGTGATTTGAGGGTGTTTCATGTTCCCAAAGTCTGACCGTTCTTTGCTTAAATAATTTCAAAAAGAACTGTATTTCATCATCATTATGAAATTATCATTTCGATCAATTGCGATGACGATAAACGATGTCAGCGCGTGCTAAATGGGCTTGAACCAAATGGTACAGAGGGTTTAAATTCAAAATCTGAACGGAAGGCATTTCTAGTCTGTATTATCTATTCTCTGGATCATATTAATTAATTTATCAAACTTTGAGAAAACTTGAAAAAAACCCAAAAATTCTCAAAATACCGAAACAAGTAACGAAACAATTCATTAAAAATGTTTTCCATCAAAACTAAAGATTTTCATTTATTTAATACAATCGTTATTCGCTTCACTACTCAATCTCTGACTACCAACGTATGTGCATCACGTATCTTAACGATGCATATTTCATAATACTACAGGGTTTTCCAAAAAGAGGTGTTATTTTGATATTCAATCGTAAAAGATCAATGGTTTCGTTGCTTGTGTGGCACGTAGCGCCGTCTTGTTGAAAATAAATGTTGTCCAGATCAATACCATCCAATTCCGGCCATAAAAAATCATTAATCATCTCTCGATAGCGCAATCCATTCACCGTAACTGTTGCTTCAGCCTCATTTTCGAAAAATTAAGGTCCAATGACTCCGCCGGAGCATAAACCGCACCAAACAGTCACACAATGAGGATAGAGAGGCTTTTCAACGATAACTCTTGGGTTTTCCGAGCCCCAGATGCGACAATTTGGCTTGCTGACGAAGCCACCGAGGTGGAAATGGGCCTCATCACTCAAGATGATTTGCATTTGATTCACTCCAGTGAATTTTAATAATTTGAATGCATTGTTGAAACGTATATCATTTTTATTAATGGAGTAGTTTCTACTTGTCAAATGTCGAAAAATAACAGCTTCAAAAGTAACATCTACCGAAATAGCGGGCTATTCAAAATAACACCTCTTATTGGAAAACCCTGTAGTAAGTAGTTCTTAAATAGTTAGTAAATATGTTGTTGATTTTTTCATATTGTAAATCAAAATCAAAATTTCCTCTGAATTTTTATGTTAATATAAAATGTGTTATCAGGAACATAAATACATTAATTAATAAAAATGACGATTTACGCTCAGTCAATGAAAAAAATTTGTTTAATAATAATTCATTTTCGGTATTGTATTCAGTGTATCGACCCCTAAGAAACACATTTTTTAAAACCCCATATAAAATAAGACAACTTGACCATAAATTTTCCTTTTCAAGAATTCTATTTTAACGTAGTGGTCCGGGCTGCAGGAACTTATTGACAAAATTCACAGCAGAAAACCGAGAGAGAGATATCACTGAATATCACATGTACTTGACCGTATCCTAGTATAAATCATCCGGTGACAAAAGGATACAAAAGAGATTTCCCAAAGTATTTTTCGAGTTGACAAACGATTTGGTATCTATTGAAAATCAGTTTGCCATTATGGGGAGATGTGGGCAAAGTTACACCGAGTGCTCGCTTTCGACTTTGGGAATAAAGGGGAATGTGTTTATCAAGTTTGCTCGTTCTGAGCTTCTAGTTAACTCAATGATTCATTTAATATCTTCTTTCATATTATCGTCTTTATTCTTCGCAGGGGTAGGAGAGGTAATCGCTTTTAAATCGCACGTTCAATTAATGATTTAGTAAAAGTCTTCGGGATAAGAAGTGAAGTAGATTATTTGAATTTGTACTAATTCAAAGAAATTACATGCTAGTAGTTTTCAAAATGGTGTTCAATAGTTTATACAAAAACCACTAATAATTTCGTACTCGTTATCACTAGAATATTAACTTTTGATTCTAAATCATAGGAAAGATTGTATTCCACGAACTCTCCTTTATGTGTGAAATAACCTTTTAGGATTTAGTTAATCAATATTAGATAATGTGCTTAGATCTTTTATTATATATATTACTTTTATTGTGTAACCCATAGGTTTATATATGGAGTATTGTGGAAACCAGAGGTTTTTTGTATGAAATGTGGAGTAATGTGGAACCTAGAGGATTGTGTATTATATATGGAGTATTGTGGAACCCAGAGGTTTACGTATTATATATGGAGTATTGTGGAACCCAGAGGTTTATGTATTATATGTGGAGTATTGTGGAACCCTGAGGTTTTTGTATTAAATGTGGAGTATTGTGGAACCCAGAGGTTTGTGTATTATATGTGGAGTATTGTGGATTATGCATTTTTAAATAAATCTATTTGAATTTCACTTTTGTTTTCTATAATGAATGAATGCAAATTTTGGAAGCGGAAATTAACGCACTTCCCGACATCTGATTGAGTTGAAACTTGGCAAATATTCTCGCAGTCGAAGACAATAAATTCTATCAATTTTTGGTGGCAATTACGTAAACACATGCATACATTACACACACGTATTTCTCTGATATTGGATGACATCACAGCAGTCAATATACGAAATAAATGTCGGTCCTACCCAATCGGCATTTGTAGAGATTATTAGCTCACATGAATCCAATCCCGGGAAGGAAGGTACAATCCGCAATCAAACCAAATTTTTATCATTTTAAAGTTTTATAAGACATTTTCAAATAGATGTATTGTAGTAAAAATACTTTTTTTTCACTTACAAATAATTCAAATAGATCATCAAAGAAGGAAGACAAAATTTTATCTAAAATATTTCTACCAAAAACGTATGTATTTATTTAATGATTACCAATAGCATAGGACGTTTACGACAGGTTTAGGTAATTTTAAGTGTAGTAATTCTACAAAAAAAACATTTCGGTATTCATTAAGCTGATAAAAAACGATTAGGTACATGTGTGTAAATATGTGATGTTTCCAAAATAAGATTTAAGAAACCTTCATTCAAAACAATCCAGCATTCCAAAATGAATGCATTTTATATACAAATAAACATTAGAAAATGCTTTCCATGTAGATTTGAATGGAAACCATTTCACCACTGACTTAGTAGATTTTGGTTCTAGTTCATTAATGTGATGCCATACGTAGTGATGCAAAATCATGTGTTTTTCAGGAAATCATTTATTGGATAACCAACACTGCTGTAAGTCGCCCTAAGTGTTTGGCTACGCTTGGTGACTTAGTAGAGGTGCCCGGGTTCATGTGAGGAGGACTATCAAGGTCTTAGCAGTGGTTGTGTCTGCCCACTGTGTAGCGGACCGGATCGGGATAGACTGGTTGAGCTGACCTCTATAGCTGGATTTTATCGGCCTTGCACTACAGTGGGATGGATTTATACGTCTGTCACTCCTGGATCTACTGACCCCAAGATTCCTAACCACTCTTCATACATTTTTACTTCCCCGAACTTCCTCCCCTTCCTTTCTTTGAAAAGACCCTCAACAAGCATCCCCAAAGATGACATAGGCCCCGAGGGAATTTATTTTCCTCATGGCCTCCTGTGTGGAGCTAATATATATTTTTTTGTATATATGTATTTGAAATTTAAGCAAAGAATGGTCAGACTTTTGGATGACAAAACACGCCCACATCGCATTTCTTGTGTTCTTCTTCATTATATTATTTTACATTATTATTGTAATCAAAAGTTAAATGCACTATTACTTAATATTTTTCTCCTAGTCATACACGTACAATGTACAATGAAGATTTAAAGATAGACAAAACTAATTAACCATAATTATTTCCGTGCATCGATAGTCTTAACAACACAGAAAACACGTTTAAGGTAGTAACTTTTAGAACAGTGGTTTCAGAAAAATGCAGAGTGGCATTGAACAATATTCTCATTATCTTGTGGGATATCATATTGCAGTTGTAACGCAGAATAAATGAATTGGCATAACGATTGGAAAAGAAAGCAGTTTTTAAAGCGAAATAATTCATTTTAAACTTAAAAAAAAAATTCATTGTGTATTCTAGGACACATATTACTGATTATTAATTATTAGTCAATCTATTGCTAAGATATGGATAAACCGGGACTCGAACCTGGTTATTAAATTGGCTAAGCTCAGATAAAATGGTAGAGCAGGCGACTCGTGTACAATCAGGGGTGGGCAGTTCTTTGATCAGCAGCTCGTCCATCGGTCAGGAGGTTGGAAAAGGACATCACAATAATAACACATAAGTAAGGGCACAAGGTATATTAAATGTCTCGAGAAATACAGGTATACATTGGATCTCCCTACTAACTCTCTCTACTAATTTATGACGACCAGATAAAGCGTGGATTCTACATGAAATTTACGAGAATTGAACACAAGAAAAAGGGGAAGGTTGAAAGCTTACGAATCGTCTCGATGAGGTAAGGGGCATCATGTTGAGCCAGAGGTACCCGCGCTCACAGGCGGCGGGTCAGTTGAGGCGGTGAAGTGCACTCGGGATTTTTCACGGGAACGGGACTCCATTGAGTTAGCCCGAACCGTAATAATAAACATGATAGTAAGTTTGATGGCGAAATGCATCTAGTAGGAAACTGGCACGAGATCGCGTCTGTTTCTATTATTACGTAATTCCGCGCGCTCGAACATTGTGAGCGTTTGTGGTTCGCTCTGCGAGAAACACACTGTTGCAATGCCCGAGGTCCGCTCTCGACTGGCGGGGCTCGGCGGTGGCGGGCAGTGTTGAGCCGAGAACGCTCCCTGGGTGGTCTGTGCCATCACGCGGCGGCTAGCTGCGTTTTGTCACGTACGCCACGATCGTTTGCATGGGGAAAGCGAGGCTAAATTATGCATCTTTTTTATAGGGTGACTTGTATTACGTAACACATTCCCCCTCCGCCAGTAAAAGGCGACGTGGTAATGAAGCTTTAGGCGCTAAAAATCCTCTTCACCTTGTCGTGAGGGAAGTAGAGAGAGAAGAAAAAAACAGTGTTGATTTACAAAAAAAACAAAGAAAAAAAATACATGGTTATGCAATGGTGAAAAGACAACATACAAGGTTATGCAGTGATGACAAGAACAACATACAAGTTTATGCAGTGATGAAAAGACAACAACCTGACTCTAAAATTTCATTGGTCTGTAAGCTAAGTTTGAAGAGCGTAGTGTTTTCGTAGAGTACCAAGTAGACGTAATTTCACTGAAGTTATAAAGTTACATTTTCACTGTAACTTGACCCATTTGAGATTGCACTCAAGTATCACTAGGGCCATAGAAATTGAACTGTGCTTCTTGGTTGTGGTTGAGGGATGGTGATGCGGAGGGCCAGAAGTATCCGGGTTTTGTTGTTGTACCAGCGTGAATTCCATTATGCTGATGTGGTGGAGCAGTGGTTGTCAAGGTGAAATGAAGTTGGTATTAACATGGAGTAATACCAGTAAGTTGATTGATGGTTGTTGCGTGTAATGGCTATTATGTTGAGTTTGCGCATCGGCAAGTGGTTGGTTTGTACAAATGGCAAGTGGTTGATTTGTATGACTGCCAGTAGTTGATTTGCACAAACGGCAAGTGGTTGATTGCACAACGGCAAGTGGTTGATTTGCACAAACGGCAAGTGGTTGATTTGCACAAACGGCAAGTGGTTGATTTGCACAAACGGCAAGTGGTTGATTTGCACAAACGGCAAGTGGTTGATTTGTACAAACGGCAAGTGGTTGATTGCAGGAACATAATTAACCTTGAGCTGGCATGCTCTGAGGTTGGTTCTTTTGAATGTGGTTTGAATGATGAGACAACTTGATTTGCAACTGCACGCACGACTCACACCTAATTTGGGTGCGGTCGGGTGTTTTTGGTACGCAGAGATTGGAGGGATGTGAGTGATGGAAGTGAAGGCGGCAAAGAAGAGAAGCTCAGCTTGCAGGTGATGAGAAGGGCTGCTGGTCTTCTTTTTAATCCAGGGACAGGTTATTATTAGAGCCAAAATTCTTGAAGTTTACCTGCCTAGTAGACCAATGATGCAAAACGTTTGGAGAGAAACAAATTGTGTTCAAGAGAAAAGACAAAAAGACAAAAAAAATGTCGTTGGTTAGAGAGGAGTGAGAGAGAGAGTAGAGAGAGATCCAATATGCTGACTATACCATGAGTATCCCGAGATTGGGGAGACAAAAAAACTATCACGACTGGCGTGAGGTTACCTATTTGATATACAAGGTATAGGTAGGTGGTTGTACAGTAGTAACACCAAGTTTCTGAAAGAAGTTGGCCTTCCATGGCCGGTGTTAGCGCTTGAGCGATAACAACTTACGACTTTCAAAATTACAAGAAATGTGTTGATTACCTAGGAATAGGGTGAAAAGGAGAGATTTGAAGCAAATTTCATGGATAAAGATTGTCTTATAGACAGACGATACGCTATGTGCGTAGGGTACACCTTCCAGATTCATGAAATTAACCTCAAGGATAATGAGGGAGAAGAAAAAAAATGGCGATGAGCGAGAAGGTCTGCTGGTGATGGAGCTGATTCTCCGTTCGATCTCTTTCAGAGAACGAAATGTGGTCAACCAGCAGATTTCCTAACTTTTACAAATGTACAAGAGTTTGATGGAGGGGTGAAGGATGGAGGATTGAGTAGCGAAAATTGATAGTGACTGAGCTAATTCCCAATTCGATCTCTATGTGAGGACGAAATATATCAACCAGCAAATTTCCTAACTCTTTACACAAATACATGAATTTGATGAGAAGGTGAAGGAGAATACACAGTAATAACAATCTAATCTTTCACGTGTATTTGGTGAAAGATTAGGGGTCGTATTTAATCCTCTACAGTTTGTGAGAACATGACAGACCCTTGCTCAAGCTTCACAAACCTGGGAGTTTTTCTTATTCGTCTCCCAGACAACGAGTTAGGTGGTTTTGTGTCACTGTCTCAATTAACTCCCACGACACGATACCTCATAACCAACAGTGAAGCTGATGGCTAGTCCATGGTCAATGGATAGTGGATGGTTCTTGGGTCCGCTGACAAGAAGTCCACAGGTATCAGTTAGCGTAAAAAATTGCTGAATGCACAGCTTCATGTTTGTTTGAAGAGAACAAAAAATTCTCACTACAGTGAAGGACATTTCCCTCAGTGTCATGAGTTATACAAAAAGGGTCCCAATTAAGGGTGACAAGTCAGGGTAAAATGATCTACGTCCGGTAGAACAAGTACAAAGTGTCAACTTATTTAAAGAAGACAACAACAAGATATTGTATCGTTCGCACGAATCATGGTAAGTATTATAACGTCTCCACGTCTCATGTAGAACAAGTACATAGTGTCAACTTATTTAAAGAAAACAACAACAAGATATTGTATCGTTCGCACGAATCATGGTAAGTATTATAACGTCTCCACGTCTCATGTAGAAATTGAACGAATTACGAAAGAACCCTAGTATTGAAAGGAAAGGTACAACATAGATATTTATAACCATTTAATGGGACAAATTATCTCTTTGGCCACAGTGTATGTAAGCCAGTAAAAAGTAATTATAACGAACTTCTCGTATCATGGTAGATATTATAACATTCTCATGTATAGTGTTAGATTTTATAACGATCCCTCGTCTCATGGTGGATATTGTAACATTCTCATGTATCATGAAAATAACATATCAACGTTCAATAATAAAAAAGTACCATTTCAATACCGGAAAAAGATACATACACAATGTCAAAACAATCTAGTAGTGGCTATTGGTATTATCAAAAAATGACAACGGCATAACCTTTGGTTGGGTTTATGCGTTAAGTTGGCAATAATACAAAACATATGCCTACAAGGATGTCTTAAACAAGACACAAATATAGCAAAAGAGACCTATTTGGTTTTACTAATTCTTTGCTTACAAAATGTTGTGATGGCATAACCTTTGGTTGGGTTTATGCGTTAAGTTGGCAATAATACAAGACATATGCCAACAAGGATGTCTTAAACAAGACACACATATAGCAAAAGAGACCTAATCGGTTTTACTTACTCTTTGCTTACAAAAAAGGTTTGTAGTGGTTTATTTAAGACCTGATTGGGTTTTACTTACTTAAAATGACCAAACAAAAACAAGGAAACACACTTGGTGTTACCAAAATTGCCACAAACACGAATGTTGTGAACTTTATGTTACAAATTTGATACAGAAGGCACCTAGAGACACAGGATGACTTAATATGAGTGACCTGGCTCGGTGTATTTGACAAGGCAAATTAATGCTTATTTAAGTCAAAATATAGTACATAATATAACAAATTGGGGTCAGGAAGTTGAGATCTTAAGATTTTACATACTCAATGTGACCGAAAGGTGTTATGTATGTAACATTGTTATTGATGAGGAGGACAAATCGGCGTTTGTTCTCCTTTACAACAACCTTTTTCAGAATTGACGTGTCAATATCAAATTCTGAAAAAACAACAAATTAGAGCAAATGGGAATGTTGAGCGCCATTCAATTTTTTAGAAAAAACTGAAAAAACTTTAAAATAAAGTTAATTGTAACTTTTTATTTGTTACACCTATGTAAACTTGAATCAAATGACGATACCAAACTGGAATTTACACACGCATTATGATTACAAGTTACAGGGGTAGAATATTCACCTCAATTGGGTGTATGTTGCAAAGGGGCCATTGTTTTATGTACGATGGAACCCATTGGAACAAATGTGAAGAACAAATGTGAAAGAACAATGTAAAGAACAATGTAAAGAACAATGTGAAGAACAAAGTGAAAGAACAATGTGAAGAACAAAGAACAGAAAAAATATTTACAAAACAATGTTGTACGTGACTTTTTGTGGTATTTATGACAAAAAATAGTTATGTATTTAGTGTCGTAAGTGTCAGAATGGTAATGACTAACAAATTAATGTCCAGGGACGCGACTCCGGGAGCATCAATTGTTTGGGAAGCAGAAAAGTCTCTTGACTAGAATGATCAGTTCTAGAGAAGATACGTACAAAATATTAGTACAATTTATAAACATTACACGGTGAGGTGTGACAAAGAAACAAAAATAACAAAGGGTTTATACAAAAGAGCATAATAGTACAAGTATGGGTGAGAAATGATTTAAAACCACAGTTGACACTTCTGTGTTTTAGAAAAAAAAGGTTACCTTGCAGAGGTCGAAAAAAGCGAGTTTTTATATGAAACTAACGCGTTAAGACATGCTGTTTGTCTGCACGAGGGCCAAATCTCGTGGGACAAAGGTAGAGCCAAAAGTTTGTTAGTTATGTGAGTGTGAGCTAGTGAAGGTGGTGTCTATTGTGTCCACACTTCCTAGTTTGACAATATCTTTTACGTGATAGTTGCCGATGTGTTTCCCAGAGGCATCCGATAGGGTGTACACTACATCGGAGATTTTTCTCAGGACTTTTGCTTTAACAAAGCGAGGAGCTAGTTTTGCAGAGAAATACAGAGCACCTTGTGAGAGTGTGTTGTTGCGTCTCCAAACTATGTCGTTTTCCTTAAAGGTAACATGTTTCCTGCGTAAATTGTGTCTGTTTGTGACAGAGATTATACTGCCGGGTTGAAATTGCAGCCCTTTTATGTATTTCCTGTTGTAAAATGTTGCGTTTTTGATCAGGACGTTTTTGGTTTTGTTGAAAGGAGAAATATTCCTGTCTTTCAATTCCTTTTCTAAACTTTGCGTACTTCGAGAGCAGATGTTGGCTATTATGCCTAAGGTGTTGTTTTGAGGATTCATTTTGTGGCTAGTTGAGTTAGACATTGTGAGAAGAAAAGAATTGTCCAGAGTGTTGTGGCTGAGTTTCTTTTTCAAAAAAAGATGAGCTTGTGATGATGGGTGAAGAATTTTGTGAAATTTTTCTGAAGTCCCAATATGGAAAAAAAATTGGCCAGCGGTTTCCTTGTGTTTTTGATGGAAAAGTTCCTGAGATGTGTGTTTTGAAAAAAGAATTTCGAAAAATTTCAAAGTCCTAGATGAGTGAAGGAAATTTTTTGAAAAATTTCCAAGTCTTTGATTTGAGAAAAAAAAAAAACGGCCAGGGGTCTCCTTGCAATTTTAGTGGAAAAGTCCCAGAGATTGTGCGTTTTGAAAAAAATTTTCGAAAAAACCAAATTTCCGAAAAAATTTTCAAAGTCCTTGATTTTTGAAAAAAACGGCCAGGGGTTGTCCTGGGATTTTGATGGAAAAGTCCCTGAGATTGTGCGTTTTGAAAAAAAAATTTTCGAAAAAACCAAATTTCCGAAAAAATTTTCAAAGTCCTTGATTTTTGAAAAAAACGGCCAGGGGTTGTCCTGGGATTTTGATGGAAAAGTTCCTGAGATTGTGCGTTTTTGAAAAATTTCCGAAAAACCAAATTTCCGAAAAAATTAAAATTTCCGAAAAATTTTCAAAGTCCTTGATTTTTTGAAAAAAACGGCCAGGGGTTGTCCTGGGATTTTGATGGAAAAGTCCCTGAGATTGTGCGTTTTGAAAAAAAAATTTTCGAAAAAACCAAATTTCCGAAAAAATTAAAATTTCCGAAAAATTTTCAAAGTCCTTGATTTTTTGAAAAAAAACGGCCAGGGGTTGTCCTGGGATTTTGATGGAAAAGTCCCTGAGATTGTGCGTTTTTGAAAAATTTCCGAAAAAACCAAATTTCCGAAAAAATTTTCAAAATTCCGAAAAATTTCCGAATACAGATTTCGAGGAAGTATTGTTTTTTCTTTCAACAATTAATGGAGGGTTGTTTGTGATTCGTGACCAATTGTCTGAATTTAGGCAGAACCAGCTTTTGGTTATTTACACGCAAGCATCCCTTTCCCTGGACACGACAGGCTCGAGGCGGAGAAGGGCCGAGAGTCGGGGATTTACGTCAATCGCGAATCTCAATTATATGTAAAGGGTAAGTCGGCTTTCAAGACTTTTCTTTCAAAAAGGATACTCTACCCACCTTTATTACATATAAAGCGAAATTATCAGATGACAGAAGGGCGTTAGTTTTCCTTGTCTATGAATTTTGCAGAACGATGCTGGCTTATGGCTCCACTAACAAGGAATTTATTTTGTATCATGTACAAGATTTGAAATTGTTGAATTGTAGTTTAATGTAGCTCGTTTCCTCTAATAGTTGTACTCGGAAAGTAAACCTACATGGTTAAAGATCACTATGTGATGTTTGAGATGTCCGAAAAGAAGTAAATGTTGGTTGCGCACCTTGTGATAGAATACCGGTAATTAAATTTTGTCGAGTGACGATTCGTAGAACTTGTAATTTAACACAGAATAGTTTTAATGTGACACGGTTGTTTTAGATTTGACGCGATGGTTTGTAGAACAGCTATGATTTATTGGAAGAAAACATAGTTATTCAATTGTTAATACAAAGCAAGACATAAAACACAGTGAAAGAGTTCAAGATTATTTCCAATTTGACCTCCCGATGGACGATTAATAATCAGAGAAAAAACCACGTTTGCGCCAGTGCTAAGATATGGATAAACCGGGACTCGAACCTGGTTATTAAATTGGCTAAGCTCAGATAAAATGGTAGAGCAGGCGACTCGTGTACAATCAGGGGTGGGCAGTTCTTTGATCAGCAGCTCGTCCATCGGTCAGGAGGTTGGAAAAGGACATCACAATAATAACACATAAGTAAGGGCACAAGGTATATTAAATGTCTCGAGAAATACAGGTATACATTGGATCTCCCTACTAACTCTCTCTACTAATTTATGACGACCAGATAAAGCGTGGATTCTACATGAAATTTACGAGAATTGAACACAAGAAAAAGGGGAAGGTTGAAAGCTTACGAATCGTCTCGATGAGGTAAGGGGCATCATGTTGAGCCAGAGGTACCCGCGCTCACAGGCGGCGGGTCAGTTGAGGCGGTGAAGTGCACTCGGGATTTTTCACGGGAACGGGACTCCATTGAGTTAGCCCGAACCGTAATAATAAACATGATAGTAAGTTTGATGGCGAAATGCATCTAGTAGGAAACTGGCACGAGATCGCGTCTGTTTCTATTATTACGTAATTCCGCGCGCTCGAACATTGTGAGCGTTTGTGGTTCGCTCTGCGAGAAACACACTGTTGCAATGCCCGAGGTCCGCTCTCGACTGGCGGGGCTCGGCGGTGGCGGGCAGTGTTGAGCCGAGAACGCTCCCTGGGTGGTCTGTGCCATCACGCGGCGGCTAGCTGCGTTTTGTCACGTACGCCACGATCGTTTGCATGGGGAAAGCGAGGCTAAATTATGCATCTTTTTTATAGGGTGACTTGTATTACGTAACACTATCTACGACTACTCAGAATGAGTGTTTTTATTTATTTGATAGTAGAAATTAAAAAATATATATATATATTTGTCTTAAACTAACCCGCATGTGGTTGGCAGAAAGGATAGACCACCACACAACTATATCTCAGCCCACACCCCTTTGGTCATTCACATTCATATATCTTTTCATACAATGTATGTGCATAGGGTAAGTCCGGGAGAGTTGGCCATACGGCAGAGATGGCCCGGATGCGTAATTCCATATCCTAATCGCAGATGACGACGCACGCACTTACGATATTACATTATGACTCGCCGTGATGACAACGGCGAACGTTTGTATGTTTCGTCATCAGAAACACGAAAAAAGTGAGTAATTAAATATATTATAATAAAACAAATATGAAACTTTTTTTCCACTTTATTTTATTGACCGTTACCGGTTTCAGCTCGTTAAAGTCATCTTCAGACTGGCTATAATATATATTATAATGGAATTCCACCATGAATTGTCAGTTTCAAAAATAGAAAAATTAAGGAGTAATTAATTTTTTTATTTTGTTTCTTATTTTTTATAAATTTTTGTAAAGAAGCGTGTTTTGACCACTGGTTTATGAAGCTATATGAGTTTACGTGTTTCTAACCTAAAAATTGGTAGCGTGTAAGTTGTGCTCCAATTGGTTGCATTGGCCAGTTGTCTTTTTCATAATTGGACAACTACTGAAGAATTACGATTTAAAATAAATAAAGATTTGATTACAGTTATCTATGGATTTTTATTTGCTACAACCACAGAAAAAAATGTCATGTTAAAAAAACTATGGCCAACTCCCCCGGACTTACCCTAATCACTTAAGAAGAAAATAATACTAATAAATTTAAATGAAATATGAAACAGAAAAAGACGCGGAAAATAAAAAGGTAACGGTCGCAAAGGTCAAAAAGGTAATCGAACCCAGGTTCTGTCTTACCGGGAAAACGGTTTTAGCCACTCGGCCACTGGGACCTGATTATTTTACGTCATTTTTGTCGATATCATATCTAATTTATAGTACCAATATTATCTTCAATTAATTTCCAGATTTTTTGTCTGCCATCTTTGTATGGTTAAACGTACTCCTTTATTATTCTGCCTCCATTTTTGATTTTTGATTTTATTTTATTTTTTATTTTTTAAAATTTTTATATTATTTCCATTTTTATATTATTTCCATTTTTATAATTTTTTACTTTATTTTATTGTTTCCCTGTTTCACTGCATTTCATGTAATATGGCAGACTGGGATTGCACTATCCTCCCAGTCCTGCTGGATTAAAACTTGAATAAAATAAAATAATATTTTTTTATTATTTTTTTTATTATTATCATGCAAGTTGCCTGTCTTAGCGCCCGTGTAAGTTAATAAGATAAACAGTCGCATGGAAACAATAGCATGTAAACGGAATGCCGCCAAGTCCATTATTACATGAAATACACAAAGTAATTACAATAAAACGACAATTTCATAGCATTATAACATACATGTTGTTTAAACTGCATAAGTAATTATTATTGCAATCATTTTAAGTATATATCCTGTTCAAACACTGCAGACACCGAAGAGATAAGCCAATTGATAAACAGATTGAAGGAAATTGACTTGAAACCTTTCGACTCCCAGGCTCATGGCACACGGAGAAAAATAGTATTGCTGATTTATTAAAGTCCCGATAAAAACGGGACGGCAGGCAATTTCCCAGTAAAATGCTAGTAATTGTAAATAAAGCGGAACACGTGTTCATGAACCTGCATTTGCCCTGTCAATATATAATGACGAAATGCAAAAATACAATGATTTTTATGTAAAATTTTAACATTAAAGCTATTAAGTATTCGTCAAGGGCCTGCAGTCCCGTTTTTAACAGGATTACGAATAATTTGAAGAGATTTTTTGATAAAATGGCAATATTTTATATTTGTTAGTTTTCTCTGTGCAGGTCTATGAAATTGATTATTTGCTAAGCAAAGAATTTAAATATCTGAAATTTTTCATTAATTTCTCCCGAAGTAAGATAAAATTGATCTTACTTCACAACATACTTCTATTGGTTTATCTCTTCACTGGGTACGTATAGGTATGGAATCATGCAATTTCCCACCACTTATTATTAGTGAAGATTCTTACTTTGAAGTTGACACGACGTAGAAGTAAATTTTTGGAAATGCTTTGATTATGTGATTCACAGACACGGGTCGGGAAATGCAAGATTGAGCTACTTACACGGAAAATAAAAAGAAAAGATCTGCTCGAAGTAAATGTCGAGTACTTCTGAGAAGTATTTTATTTATTTTTGTTTTAAATTATAATTTTATAAAATAGAGGACTGTAAGAAAATCATTTTTTCATGATTTTAAAGGGTAGAATTACAAATTTAAAAAAAAAATTTTTTTTTAATAAAAGTGTTGTACCGAAAATTTGTAATTTTGATTTTAATTTAAACCAAACTTTACCATGTTTGTGAGTGGAATACACTCTCAGGATCATTCTGGTGTAAGACTACCATTCAGAATTGAAACGTTGCTTGAAATGGATTAAGCCTTATTTGGTGACAAGATCTGGTATATATAGATAGCAAGGTGCTCCCCCCCTTTCTTTTCTTCACCTACATACCCTTCCCACTATCTTCAGCCTCATAATATACCCCAATTGGGGATGCCACATTCTCACTGGCTCCAGACGGTTGGGAGCAGTTGGGACTCTTGTATCCATAATAAAAAAGGGACAATTAACTCACAAATAATTAACAAAGTTGCTACTGAAATCATGAAAAATTGATTGGCCTATAGTTTATAATTTGAAACAAAAATAGTATTCAGATACTGGATGTCTGCTAAAGCTTTTGATTTAAAAAATGACAGATCCTAAATTAAGTTTGTTCTGAAAAAGCCCGCTCAGATGTTCCTCGAAGTTAATAAATGTGTGGGTAAGTATAAAATTTTGATCCATATTGAGAAAATTATGATTTCCATTACTGCCATATTACACCAAGGGGTGATTCGCACAACGGAGAGCGGTGGAGGGGTGCTTTAATTGCCCAGCATAATTGCAGATAAGGCAAAACTTTAATGGGGCACTTCATAATGCAATCTCATCCTCCGTTTGAATAATTTCATTGCCATGACAAATTAATTGTTAAGTTGCTGTAGTTTAATAATTATGGGAGCTATTTAATTATAACTTGGGAAGAAAATGGTTCAATTAACGTGTTTCAACATGGTTTGCGTTACTTTTTATGTAACGAGATATGAGCCGATGGCTGTGCGCGCCTACTTATTATGGAAATTATCCTCTTGGGTGTGAAATCTTGTGTTTGTTGTGGAGAAAAATCTTGGTTTAAAAAAAGGCATTTGGTCTAAAAGAGATAAATGTTCACAATATAAGAATAACGTAGGTAATATTTTTAATTAATTTATTTATTTACAAGGGCCAGAGGTTAGTGGAACTATGGCACCCCTATTTGAGGAAATTTGCTTGCTGGGAGAAAAAGGGAACACGATGAAATATAACAAATGAAATAATATTCTTTTGAACAGTTCAATTCCAAAACACGTTTAATTCATTCAAGAAAAAAGTTTTCCAAAGCGAATCGGTTTTGAAACTCGAATATTCATAGCCAGCTTAAGTCAAATTCTAAACCCTTTTGTATATCTTTTCTATCCGATTTTTTATATTTTTTTATGTGAGTACCGCAGAAGAGTTCCAACTGCTTCTAATCGTCTGGAGTCGGTGAGGTTAAGGCATACTACATTGTAGTATTGTATGGTATTGATGTGGCGTTCCCCAAATTCCTGAAAATTTTCAAACAAAATTTGGACTTCGAAAAGTCAAATATTTTCTAATAATTTGATAAAATATGGACACTTTCAACTTCCACCCCTATTTATTTATTTATACGCCTAAAAGGCTTTTACATAAAGGTTGTAAATGGTGCAGTGTACACAGGAGAATATCTGTATTTTATAGGTAATAATAACATTATCTCGATGTAATCCATTATAAAGTAGGTACATAATAGATCTATGAATACACAAATTAAAAACTGTGATTGCAAATTATAATGAAAAAAATATGAAATAATAATTGTAAAACGTAACAGTAACACAAACCTCTGCACAAATCAACCCACCAGCCACCTCTGCCTACAAATGAATGAGAGGAAAGCCTTAAAACAGTTTTGCGATAGGGTGGATCTGAGCATAAACACGAAAAATCCATTAACTTTTTCGAATATGCAGTTGTAGTAGCCGGTTGACCGAACTTAATCCCATGATTTGCATTCTGGAGCCTTTAAGCAAATAATACCCACCTGATTTTAGTGCTATATTATATCATGGGATCTCTTTACGATACTTCTATTTATACAGATAAGAGAAAACTACACTGTTTATAAGTCTGGGATACAAATAATACCAACACAATGGAATAAAAAGATTCGCGAACGATATTTTATAAAAAGGAGGGTAGGTAGGTGTCAGCAGGATTATCTTTTTAATGTGTCGTTCATTAAATATGAATATTTATCTTTTTTTTCACCCTGGTTAGAGTCGCCATTCAAATTTATTAATGTTCCCCACAACTGTAATTCATTTTTCGTAAGATAAATCAAATTGAAGTCACTGCTGGTCAGTTACATAAGAATATAATAACTACTTACAATACACTAACGGCATTCGCAACTCTCTACTTGATCTGGTCACATCTGTTTAACTCGCTTGCTTATTTTATTGTTTAATGTAATTTTTAGGATACGAATTTAGTTAACATTCCTAATATGCCATACATGCAAGCATTTTAATATAAATAATAATATTATATGCTATGTACTCAAGAAACTATTCTTGAATTCTATCTTTTAAAATTTCTCATTAATTTTTGGAAATTAATAAAGGCAAATCTTTGAAGCGAAAATTAACCCTCTTTCCGAGATCCGATCAAGCTGAAATTAAGCAAATAGACTCTTTGTCGATGATGATGCATTCTATCAACCTTTGGTGGCTATCAGGTATACACACACACAGGAGGACTTATGACTGGGATAGTCCATCATAAGCTCGCTTAGATTTTGTTTAAAATGTTTAGACGGAATTCAATACTTCGTTTACATGAAAGCACTTTGAGACAATACATGATTATAAGCATTTCTCTGCAGTTAGATCATGTTACAGCAGTTAACATAAGTGAGAGACGTGCACTATGTTGTTATTTTCGATCGCAAGCCAATACAAAGTTTGAACCCAAACTTGGATTCTTAATAATTTCGGCCGGTAAAACTCCATCATTTCTCTGCATTCCAAAAGTGTACCTATATTGTACAACAAGCTAAAATTAATTTGAAATTATTCATTTGAAAATTCTCCTAAACCCACAATTGCAACCTCAATATGACAGTAAAAAGGTTTATTAGTTAAATTTTGAAAAATCGATGTTATTTTTTTGAATTCGGGTAAAGTTGGGTAGCAACTACTAAAATTATATTAAAAACAGTTGGCCAGTGATAAAAAACCTGATCTAAGTAAGTGAGCAAGAGGAGGAGGTTCTGAGCCCACGTCGTTCCTGATTACCATCGCTGCCCAACAATGAAGTCATCAATTTTAATTTACACCATGACTATGAAACAAATGCTCTTCCCTTGAAGCAGTCAGGAAAATCAGATTATTAATGGTGCTAAGTGAACGCTGCCGGTAACTTTACCGTTTTATTAGAGTGAGGAAAGACAACGCGTTTTAGGGGGAATATACTATACAGCCTTTTGAGGAAATTAATGCATCTAAACGGAAACACGCGTATCTGGAATAGCTTGTACATTCACAATGGTAGAAAAAATGTATAAATCTAAAAAAAATCATAAAGATAATTTACAAATTTTAACTAGATTTTATAAGATGGCTATTTACATTATAAATAAATCCTTTAAATATGACCTAAAGTAAAACTAAAAGATAATGCTCTCATAAAACACACTGAATCATTCTTCACCTTCATCATTCTGAAATGTTAACTTGTGCCACATATCATTTGTTCTACAATGAATAATTATTTATATTCAATACTAGCTCAATATTAGTTTTGATTAATGCAGATAATGTTATTGATTTTACTTCGGACCAAAATTCTTAGCACGATTAAAAAAATATCGAAATCAGCTCATTTGTCGCGAAAACGAGTCAGAGAAAATTACTTTAATAGTTCGAAACCAAATTTTGCATTTGTGCCCGTAAGAATATTGTGTGTCCTCCGAATGCTTTTTTATGTGCAGATTTTGTTATTGATTTTACTTCGGGCTACAGTTATTGGTACGTTTCCAAAATTTTAATCCGATCGGCGAGTTAGTCATAGAAAATGGCTTTCAAAGTTCGAACCAAAGTCATCATTTTTGACCGTTAGAATGATGATTTTCCTACATATAGTTCTTTATGCACATAATGTCATTGGTATTACTTCGGACCACGAGTCGTAGTACGATTCTGAAATTTCGTCGCTATAGACACAGAAAATTCAAGCATTGTTGGAAAAATGAGGTTAATTATAGGCAGATTTTGTCATCGATTCAACATCAGATCAAAATTCTCAGTACGAACCCAAAATTTAATTTTTCTATAAAATCTTGTTTGTGGAGTTTTTATCATTGATTGAACTTAAGAGCAAACTTAAGTTCATAGTACGAAACCAAAATTTGAGACCATTCGGTTGTGAGAAAACGGCTTCAAAAGATCGAACCGAAGTCTTGCAATTGTGAGCGTAAGAATGATGATTTTTCCAGAAATGTTATTTTCGGCAGATTAAATCGTTGATTCAAATTCAGACAATATTTCTCAGTACGAATCAATTCGGTAGATTTTGTCGTTGATTAAAATTGAGACCATAGTTCTCAGTACGAATCCAAAATTTGCGTTCGTTCGGTTATGTTAAACTTGAGAAAACGGTTTCAAAAGTTCGAACCTAAGTCTTGCAAAGTGCCCGTTAGAATGATGATTTTTCTATATGGCTTGTTTTGGGAGTTTTTATCATTAATTCCACTTAAGACCACAGTTCATAGTACGAATCCAAAATTTGAGTCCATTCGGTTGTGTTGATCCAGAGAAAACGGCTTCAAAAGTTCGAACCCAAGTCTTGCAATTGCGCCTGTGGGAATAATGATATTTTCACAAATGATATTTTCGTTCGATTTTATCATTGATTCAAATTCAGACCATAGTTCTCAGAACGAATCCAAAATATTAGTCTATTCAGTTGTGTAGAACCTTAGAAAAGGGTTTCAAAAGTTCGAACCCAAGTCTTGCAATGTGCATGTTAGAATGATGATTTTTCTATAATATCTTGTTTTTGGAGTTTTTATCATTGATTCCACTTTAGACCACAGTTCAAAGTACGAATCCAAAATTTGAGTCCATTCGGTTGTGTTGATCCAGAGAAAGAGGCTTCAAAAGTTCGAACCTAAGTCTTTCAATTTCACCCTTGGGAATGATATTTCGGAAGATTTTATCGTTGATTCAAATTCAGACCATAGTTCTCAGTAAAACTCCAAAATTTTAGTCTATTCGGTAAAGTAGATCCTTAGAAAAGGGTTTCAAAAGTTCAAACCCAAGTCTTGCAATGTGCCCGTTAGAATGATGATTTATCTATATTATCCTGTTTTGTAGTGTTTATCATTGGTTCTACTTTAGACAACAGTTCTTATGACGAATGCAAAATTTGAGTCCATTCGGTTGTGTAGATCCTGAGAAAAGGGTTTCAAAAGTTTGAACCCAAGCCTTGCAATGTGCCCGATAGAATGATGATTTTTCTATAATTGCTTTTTTTTGGAGTTATTATCATTAATTCATCGGTAGACCACAGTTCTTATTACCAATCCAAAATTTGAGTCCATTCGGTAGTGTTGATCCTGAGAAAACGGTTTCAAAAGTTCGAACACAAGTCTTGCAATTGTGCCCGTAAGAATGATGATTTTTCAACAAATTACATTTTAGGCAGATTTTGTCGTTGATTTAAATTCAAACCATAGTTCTTAGTATGAATCCAATACATAAGACTATCAATTCTCAGTACCTTTCAAAATTTTCATTTCATTAAGCTATGTGGATCCTGAAAAAACATCCCTTAAAGTTCGAACCGATTTCTTGCCTTTTTGCCCGTCAGAATGATCATATTTCTCAAATATTATTTTCGGATCATAATAATCCTTAGTTCGATCCAAATCTTCAATCCTAGGTTGCCATGGAGGCAGAGAAAATGGCTATTAAAGTTCGAACCCAAGTCTATTCGTGCTCGTAAGAACGCAATTTTTTCTCCAAATTCTTCTTTATGCATATTTTGTTATAGTTTTTCTTCGGACCACAATCCCCAGTTCGATTCAAAAAATTTTAGTCCATTTCTCGCCACGGAGTCAAACATAATGGTTTTCAAAGTTTGAACTCAAGTTTTTCATTTGTACCATTTGTTTATTTATGTTATCGATTTTCGTTTGGATCACAATTGTTAGAATGATTCCAAAAGTTCACTTCATTCGTCACCATCTATTTTCTTCTTTACTCTAGTAAGAGAAAATGGCTTTCAAAATACGAATCCAAGTCTTGCATTTGTGTCCGTTATGACATAATTATAATAGACGATTTTCTTGAAAATGCTTATTTTTGCAGATTTTATTTGATTAATTTGTGTTATTTTACAAATTAATAATTAAAAATTAGTATATAGTATATTGGCGGCACTTTTCAGAATGGAAAATATTCTCAGTATCGTCCTGGTGTAAGATCACCATCTAGAATTGAATCGTTGCTTGAAATGACTTTCACCCAAGATCTGAATAGCCAGGTTCACCTTCCCCACCTTCTTTTTCCTCTTCCACTACCCTTAGCCTCACAACATCACATCATCACATCTCTATTCATGATGCCATAGTGTCACTGACTTCAGACGGTTCGGAGCAGTTGGGACTCTTGTGCGATTTCACATTATAAATGCATTCCTAGTAAAAGTGAATATAATATATTTTTATTTTTAACCATACAACAATCTTTCACAGTACGCAAACCGGATCCACCAAGGAAAGAAGATGACTTGCTTATATTTATAAAGCTTAATTTTTCTTTAGAACGTACCTACTTACTTGGATTTTTATACCCATCAAAAAGACGCTACCGCAGAATGCGGTAAAAAAAGACGGGAGGAATCGGGCAAGGGTTGGGGCGAAGGGAGTATCTCCACAGGATGGGGCAATTTGAAAAATTGCCCTCGGGGCAAGGCTGCTTTTACTTGGACTGGGAAGTTGTTTAAAAGTATAGTGGTTGCTGGGGATCCATCCAGTTCAACTGTCGCAGCCTGTTTACGGTTTTATTCAGAAAGGGGGACAAATTAACTTTTATATTCACGTACCTAATCGATTTGAAAGATATTGGTAAATGTTTTGGAGTTTCGTGGTTTCAGTAATCTTAGATAATCTACATGTATGAAAAAAAAGTTTCACCAATCGTGAAATATGTGTTTTACTTAGATTACGACACTTTTTTCCATTATTTTTCAAATAAAAATAAATTCAATTGAACTGCAATTTTAAAATTTAATAAATCATGTAATTTTTAATAACAAATCGCAAATGCAGCATTATAGATTTTATCTCATAGTTTATGAATTATTTATTTTATTGTTATTTAAAAAATAATTCATTTGGGGGATACCCTAAAGGAGGACAACTTTTGTGTTAAGGTTATTTCCGTCGGAAAAGGTAAAGTTGAATACCTCGACTCTTTTCTGGTGTACGTAAATAATTTAATTTTTACCCATTTTAGTTTTTTATGTCACTGTACGCTTTTGGTACTCCCAAGAAACTTGTTATGAGTTATGTGGGTAGGCATCTCAGCTTTTAAAACTTCCATATTAAAACGCCGAAGAAAGAAGAACTTTAATAACCCAAGAAAACTTTTTGAACATCACTACTAAGTCATCATATTTATTTCCATGAAGTGATATTGCAGGTAAAATAAATACCGGCAGAAGTAAAATGAAAAATATACCCGGAGGTACCAGAGATCCAGGAGGAAGAAGAGACCCGTTTGTCGCCAAAGAAATATTGCGGAGCAGAGAAAACTAACAGAGTTAAATGTTCTCTGCTCGAGTCGCCGCCGGCGCTCTCGGGACGGAACTTCAAAGCGAATTGCCTACATAGACGTGGGAGGCAAAACTATCACTCAAATTTTTAAGGATTTGTTTGGACTGTCAATTGGAATCTATTTAAGAAGTGGACTGGAAGTAATTTAGATATATTTCAAAAAGTTAACGGATTTCGAATCAAAAGTTATATAGGAATAAAAAACTACCAAATAATTTTACAAATTCGCTGAAGGGATAGCCACAGAGGTTAGATTGCCATGTATGTCTGTTTTAGCAAACACTCCTTGCTTCACTTACGTTCATGCACTGTAAAAATAACCTTATGTTATTCCAACACTTAATATGTCTCGATTCGCCTGATTGTGTCATGTCTTTCGGTTGAAAAAATTTCGGCAGTCACGTCATTTCGAAAATTGTTGTAGACAGGTAGATATTTTATATAAAAATGTTATTTTAGGACAGCCGTATGTATTAAGTTGGTAATACGAGAAAAGCGTAGGTTTCTATTTTTGACAGGATTTATTTTGTTACAAAAATAACTAAGAAGGCGAACAACATAAAAATATATATGTCTTATAATTCACAAACTTATACCTACCAAACAGGGGCATCCACCACTTTTCCAACGGCGTTATAAGGAACCATATGGTTTCCTCCTTCACCGCACACGTCAAGACTCTAATTTTTTTTAAAGAAAAGTTTAAACAGCCTTCCATTGAAGAATTTACTTGAGATAGATAATATTCGAATACAAAAAAATAGTGTTAGTACCAGTAAACGTAAAATAAAAATAAAATAAAAGAAACCTTTCATAAAAGTCTTTTGGGTAAAAGCCGTAAATGGAGAAAAAAGATATATGTAATTCATGGATTTAAAATGATAACAGTAGAAAATAAAGAGTATTCAATAAAGAAGAGAAAATGAGAAAAAAACGTAGCCAGAGAAGGTATTCCACTAACCGCTGGGCAGTCACAATAAGAATTAACCTAGCGGTCGACCCAAACACTATCGATACTCGACGTCCACGCCTTTTAGCCGGCTTTCCAATCTAGACGAAATCTTAGTGGGGGAGAGGGGGAAATTCACGATGACCCTGAAGAAAAAGTGAGCGTCGTGTTGCCGGAGGAGAGCGGAAGGATGCCAGATCGCGCAGTCAATCATCAAGGAAAGCGCGGGAGATTCCCAAAAAGTACGCTCTGGTGTGAATTCGCTGGATGATGTGCATGGACAGGGTCTATCCCACCCCCTTTTAGTGGGGAGAAAGACAATACAATATATGTAGAGTTTAGTTCAGCAATCGCTGTATAGTTGCGCCATAATGAATGGAATCTTAAAGGAAGAAAATCATCAAATTGTGAGTCCGATTTTATGCGTAACATTGTTAAAAGTGTAAGTCCGCAAAAATTGATGTATTGAGTGATGTTACCACTACCATCGCTCCTCGCATGTCAAACTAAATGCATAAAACACTTTTTGTTGAAGTAAAACAAAAAACAAAAAATAAACCAACAAATTAAACAAAAACAAAAAATAAAAAGTCTGTCATAAACAGTAAATTATTAATTCAAACTGTAGTAATGTAAACTTGCTGACCGTAGTTTTTCTTTGGAAGCTTACAGCCAAAAAAACCGCCACTGCCTGATATCCCTTTCCCCGTTCATTTTCTCTACACGTTCAAACCTTTAAAATTATCTGTTTAAGCCCGACTTAATATGGAATACCACCTTGTTACATTATACATACATATTTCTATTAGCTACAGCTGCATTTTACAACTATTAGAAGACAAAATTAACTTAAGTTGAAAATAAAATTTTTCTCTTTAAATACGGTAAAGTTATTTCTTTGAAAATACCCACATTAAATTTTTATCAAGTTTCTCGTTTTTCCGTCAATAACTTGATACATTTGCCGCGGCAAAGTTTTTCGAAGTCTTCAGCAAAGTTAACTTTCATAAAATGTACCGATAAATGGATGTACGTGTAATTTGTTCCCATACCGGAAACACGGAAACCTCCAAAATCCACACCCATAAAAGTAGGCACCCGACCACACGCGGGGACGGACTTCCGGAAAGCTTTTCACAGCCTTTAATGAGGGGTGGAAACTGTTAAATCAGGAACTCTCAACCTCGACCCGTAAACCATGGGAGTAGGAATGAGGGGAAAAAAAAGCAATCTGTCTATAATAAGGAATTTATTCCACACATCCATCCAAATCGTCCTAAGTACTGCATTGTTGAGAAATTTTATACTATCTTTAAATATTTTAGCTTTATGTTTCGCATTCGCCTAAAATTGGTAAACAATTTATGAAATAGAAAATCATTATGAAGTCTTGTATTACTTTTGTTAGACATGTAGCGGCAGCTACTAATAGGTTCTAGAAAATTAACATAACATATGCAATTATACATTTATATAACATTTAACACATGCAACATGCATCTCATTGGAATCTACGAGATGAGCGGAGAAATATGCGCCGACCTACAAGGCTGGAAAGTTTCTCGATTCTACCAGGCGTAAGTGTGCCCTATATAAAGCGGCTATGTAGAAGTTCCTGGCCAATTCTAAGTCAGTCTTACAGGTGAGAGAGACCCATTCAAGTATCTAGCTATAACCGTACCTTTGGTTTACTTCACACCTATGGTCTCCACCAGTGAACCACCTGCAAGTATGGCCTCTGGCCTCATCGCCGTGATCGTGATCCACGGTAACACATCCCACCGTGATATGACCTACATGCATCCCATTGTCAGGAACAACTGTGACTATTCTGGTTTAAGTCTATTTGGATTGTGTAATTCGAATACCTCAATAAAGATGTTTCTACACTACACACAACTTTCATTCGTCTCCTTCCCACATTCAAGGCTTCACAGTTAATGAAATGTCACTGAAATCGTTAGTTGACTTGACAATCAGAAAAAAAGTTTGCAAATATCATGATTCCAACATACCTTTTCTACTTCAGACAAATAAACTGATATAATGTATTTGCCGTACAGGATGCCAATTTATTAGTTAGTTTCAGAGTCTGTCTCCCAATATTGAAAAATAAAAATTTGTATTATACACCGTAGTTCTCTTAAAAGCCACGAGCCGCTACTGCAAAATATTACCAAATTTAAAAACCTAAGTTTATTAAATTTATTTTATTACTTGGTACAAAATTTATTTTTTATGCGCTACAGCAGTTTGTTCTCGATTTCATTTGCATTTGATTGTATTGCATGTCAAACTGTTGTTGTAAAAATAAATACCGTAAATACCATTAAAAAACCGTTTTGCCATCGATTTTTTGTAGGTGCACGGCAAAAATTGCGTATTGCTAAGTTATGAAGAATCTTTTCAAATCATTTTGCAAAAATACGATTGCGGGCCTTTAACGAATGAACTAACAGGTTTCATGATGAAATTTTGGTAAGTTTCGAATGCATTATCACGATGTCGGAACATGTATCACCAAATCATCATGTCATGTATCGACATGGTGATACAAGTTCCGATATCGTGATAGTATATTCGTGATTTTCTCAAAATTCATCAGGAAACCTGTAAATTCATTCGTTAAAGGCCTGCAATCCATTTTTTAACTGGATTACCAATAATTTCAAGAGATTCTTAATAAATTAGCAATACTATTTAATCTCTGTCAATTCATTCGTTAAAGGCTTACAGTTCCGTTTTTAACAAGAATACTAATAATTTGACCAGATTTTCAATAAATTAGTAATATTTCGAATCAGTAAGTTTTCTACATACATACATACAAAAAATCGGATCGCTCAGTTGAACTCCCCTGGCATTAAACGCTCGCGCCCTGGGCGGGGCGGGCAATCAGCGCTCCTTGTATCGCCGATTAATGAAACTCCCTTAAAGATTCTGGAAGGCTGCAGGGGTGGCGCCGGAGCGGGTAGCAGCCTGGCACCCGCCGACACCCCGCCTCGGGTGGCCGGCACCGGTACGGGTGATCTACTGGCCGTAAACGCTTCCTTTCGGCGCCTCTGCTAATTGAAATCTACCGGGCGGCCGTCGATTGCCAGTAAAAATCGTGGGTTTTATTGAATGCCTGTACTGAAACACGGTAATGTTGAAGTAATGTGTTTTCAAATTCTCAACATTTTTGAAAAATATATTTTAGGTACCTAAAATTATTTACTGTTTTAACGATAACTCGTGTTGCGCAATCATAATGATTTACGAAAGGAGGAAAAAATGTTTAAAGCAACCGTATTTTAATGTGTGCAGACTTTTGTTAGTATTTAAATGAAAGCGAATTTGAGAGGCGGGTTTGGGTACCGCCGTCCCGAGAAACATTTATTGGAAAACAATCACCTCTGCCATAGTGTTCCGCTTCGTTTGGTGATTTGGCAGGGGTGACTGGTAATGTGAATGAAATAAATACAATAAATATTAAATTGATTGATTGATTGAGTGATTTTTCATGGGCATCCTCCGGTATTGTTATAATTGAGCATATATTGTGGGAGAGAGAAAAGTAAAACAATGGATAATGATGAACAGCTATAATATGTAGGTAGGTCCAGGTACCGTATAATTTCATGAAATATTGCATGTAATTAAAAATAATGTACACACGCTGACGAGATAAACCTATAGGAGTGCTATAATATTGCTAATTTATTAAGAAACTGTTCGAATTATTCGTGTTCCTATTGAAAACGGGATTGCAGGCCATTAACGAATGAATTGATAGGTTTCCTGATAAATTTAAAGTAAAATACCAATGTTTTGTCACAATGTCCAAACACGTGTTCATGAAAATCCTAACATTTTGTGTTTCGTCATTATAATAATTATGACAAACGCAGGTGGATGAACACGTGTTCCGATATTATTATGAATTTACAAATGAACCTATCAATTTTAACATATTATTTTACCCGTATAACTAATTATCACATTTAAATAACATGAACCATCTTGAGATAGCTTGAAGATCAAATTTAGTCTAATCCTCTAAGCATTTACAGTAGGAATAGACGCCAATTCCCGGAGTTGCCAGGTAATATTCCCGATCTGCTAACACCCTCCCCCGCTAGGGTCACGCCAGATAACGCCGCCAGATTCACCGCAGACATATTTATTCCTCCGCAGGTTAAAGTTTTCCCCACCGTCGTCTTTTCACGTTCTTTCCGCAGATCCAACCTTTAGTTTCGCCAACTTTCGGCGAAATCATTTTCTTCCATTTCTGTTTTCGAGTTTGGCAAGTGCAGTATCATTCGAGCATTTGTGGAGATTAATGAAGCGGGGATCCGAAGACAGGTTATTGCCAATACTTTACTTATGCTACTGTTTTGTATTGTTACATTTAATTAATTTTCAGAAAAGTTAGATTCTTAAGCGCCGGTTCATTGTTGGTATTTTTGAGCCGGCCTTAGGCTCGGTTAAACGCCATTTTCACGTGGTAAATAGTATTTTAAAAGAAAGGTAATATCTTTTCTAATCAAGATTTGACTCGGTTGGTACAGAAGTCGATTCCAGTTCCTGGTTAGGAAGGTTCAATCTTCAGTAAAACTATTATTTTTTATCTTTTAAAAAACTTTTATAAATAGATGTATTACACAAAAAACAACTTTTTTTGTACGGATTGATTTATTTCTCTATTACGACCTTACGCACCGCATAATATTTACCTCGTGCCATTATAAGGAGGGTTGTGCTTTGTCTTCTACAGAATAATAGATCAAGTAGTTTTTATTTATTTGTAAAATATGTATACCATCTGGAGATAATAGTGTTATGCATATTATTTTGAGGTATTAATGTTTTAAAGTTATATTGAAAAAAAAACAGGAATATAAAATTTAATTATGTTAATTATTTACACAAAATAACGAATTTCGAAAATATTTTCGAAAAAACATGTAAATATTCCTTTCCAAAAGTAGCATTTTTAGAAAAATTACGTAAAGCAAAAAAAAAATACAAACTGTCTTGATAGAGTTCAATAGATGCGTAGGTATGTTACGATTTATGTAGGTACAGTCTTATTATATCGGTTATTTGAAAAGTCGCGTGTCGTCAAAATTTCGGAAGTGCAGTTGTTCTTCCTTGTTATGTGTACGTGTATAATGAAACTTAAACTATGTATTATAAATAATATGCTTATTTCGAATATGAACTCCTTTAGGTTAATATTTCAGCAATATGATATTATGATTTTTAGATAAATATAGTAGGTACATAATGTCTAACTTTACCCTATTCTCCTACAGCTCTATGTTATATGGTTACGCAACGAACAGAAGCAATGCCACATTGTCTTTAGTGGGGATATTGCTCTCTACAATTACCTGGTGGAAATTGAGCCGATATTTATTAGGCACTTCCCGCGTCTCCCCTTTGTTCCCGCAAATAACATCCGCGGCAATTCAATTATTGCGGTCCAGGTTGTTCGTCTTTCTATCGGCATGAAAAGGGGAAGGTGGGGTGTGTGGAAACTGGAAACACTATAGTATTGTGGCAGTGAGCTAGAGAAGCGTTGAGAACCCGAATTTTGTAATTATTGTAGGGAATATGGGGTGAGGGATGTCTTAGCCACTGTTGAAAAAAACGCTTTAATCGGTGTCGATCTGAATAGGGGAGGGAGGGTTGTATGTATTTTGAAAACATTGGAGCATTTTGACAATAAGTAATTATTATTATATCGGACACGTGGAGCGAGGCACGTTTTTACATGTAATTAATTCGATTCTGCTATTTGTTCACAAGGTTGAAACAATTGAGTTAGAGTTGCACTGAGTGTCCATATAATTAATTATAGTGTTTAATATGAAACGCGGAGCGTGGAACGTCATGTTGATGAAATTGTTAAAAAGAAAACAAAGAAATTGCATTAAACACTTTTATAATGATTAAAATACTAACTTATTATTTTCTGCAAATTTATTTATTTATTTAACGTCCAGAGGGCTTTTACATGGTTGGTAGTATAATTTTAATTTGACAGATACTTTGAAACATAAAAAATAAGAATAAAATGACATTTGATAAAAGCTATGCAACAAGTCATACAAACACAAAAAAACAAAAACAGAAAATTATAGCTATTTGTAGGTTTACATGATGTGTTTAGGAGTATTGTTGGAACAAATGTTTTAAATGATCCACAAAACTTGCCAAGTTGGTATTGAATATGTAAACATCATCATTATTTAATAAAACACTGTTTTATTCGTATAATGTCGCTAACTATTCTATATTTTCTCATGTAAAAGACAAGATAAGAACTGAAGGAAACGAAAACCCATGGAAATCACAATGAATTCGTTCGCATTTAAATGGGAGATATTCAGCGGCGCTTTTTACCCGAATCGGCGAAATTAGTTTATCTTAAAGTTTGGGTTTTAATTGGATATTATCGACACTACAGATTGGAGCCGAGCTTAACTGGTAATCTTTATTAAAAGTGCTCGGAAAGTTTAACTTGAACCCGCGCAGGGGTTGATGCTAGATGGCAGAGGGTAGAGGGAACTGAAGGGGAGGGGGTTGCTTGTGGAAACGATCACAGAACTTCCATAATAGCGATACTTCGCTATCCAGACGACCTTCTCGTTATTAAAAGTATTCCGTTTGAATGGAACGATTTACATTTTGTATTTTCGAAATATTGATCCAGAATTTTAACCCAATAATAAAACCCACTGAAGAGTTTTGAAATTTTGCGGAAGCGTGGGCTGTGTTACCAAAAAATTTATAATACAATATTCATTCACAAATAATTTAATTTTTTATTTACGACTGTTAATAACATAATATAAAATCAAGAATTTCTGGCAAAGAAGCGAACCGGGTTATGATATAACGACCCTCTTTCTAAAAGTGCAGCATTGATAAAACATTGAGGTATCTTAGTGACCATTCGTACATCCAACCTTTATCTCTCGTTAGTTAGTTCTTATTCTTTGAGTATGCTCGTTTAAACCCCGCTTGTCTCACTCCCTCGTGTTGGGGTAGCAATGATCGCGTCTCACTCATCCTGATCTGGATTCAAAGCTCGTAGGAAACTGATAAGCCGAAAGATCAGCAGTTTGAATTTGACTTTGAGCATTCTATGCGCGCCGATCGCTCCAACAAAGGTGGTTTTTTTTTCTCATATTTTACCCTTGTCTGTGTTCTTGGCCTTCTCTTATAATATTACACGTGTAACTAAGTCTAACGGCGTTAAATTGATATGGACGTTTCACTCTATAAGTGTAATAAGTAGACTCTGAGGTAACTCTGCGCCATTTTTTATCCATCTCAAACATTTCGATTTCCATATGTTTATATGACTGTAGCGATAAGACGTATAATTTTATCTGCCTAATTTTTTAAAAATTATTGTAAATACGACATACTATTCAATAACAAGGGAAAATTTATTCCTTACTTAATAGTGTAACATCTAGGTTCAACAATTGTTTAAGTGAATACCGCACAAGTTATAACTGATCAAAAGGTTACCGGATAAATCATCAAAATGATAATTCATCACATCTTTAAAAAGTTATATAAAGTCATGGAAAGTGATGAAACAAAAACCTAACCTAACCTAATTAAATGGGTTAAATAGGTTAGGTTAAAAAAAAAATTTCATCGTTTTTAATGACTTTATATCACTTTTAAAAGGTGTGTTTAATAGTCACTGTGTTGAGTTAGCATGGAACCGATCAAAATACTCTAAAGTCAGTTGATCGGATCCATGCTAATAGTCACTGTGTTGAGTTAGCATGGATCCGATCAAAACACTCTAAAGTCAGTTGGGTTATGACATTCCCAATAATTGGGGATGTTGTGAGGCTGAAGGTAGTGGGGAGGGGAATGAGATGGGGAGGAGGTATGTGGTGAAGGACCTGCACGGAGAAAAATGATCCTGTCAAAAAAACGACAGCAAACAAACTTCCCGATAAAATATTAGTCATTCAGAATATATCGAGAACACGCATTTTTTTCCTGAAAGATATCATGAAGAAATGCTAAAATATAAGTATGTCGGTATAAATATCAGTATTTGTATATGAACACGTGTTCCACCGTCACGACAAAATATTTGCTTTTGCCTGATACTTTGTTAATATTCTTCCGATTCATCGTTATAGGCCTGCAGTCCCATTTTTAACAGAAAAATGATCAGATTATTAATAAATTAAAATATGAAATAATTAAATTCATTTATTGTTATTAAGTTTAATTTGTAGAACTCCATTTTAATTTTTTATTTTTTATATATTCAATAATATTGTTATTGGGTTTATAAAAACAGTTTATAAAAACATTACAGTAATTGGGGAAACTTTACTGTGGTAATAACCATTAGTAATTTCTAACATTTTACTCAGAAATCAATTAAGAAATCAGTAATTGAAATTAAAATACCTATCTACAAATAATATAAATGTATCGTCTGTAAGTGGGCTACCCACAGTTTAATAATGCCTTCAGAGGGCGAAACAGCTGTCACGCGTAATAATAATTACACAGCAGAACTTGTTTAAAAAATAAACTGTTTTTATAAACCCAATAACAATATTATTGAATATATAAGTTGTCTCCGTGTGGATATTAAGATCTGGTCACCAAACAAGGATAAAGTCAGGTAAGTTTTTAGATTCTCACGGCCAAAAGCATTTTTGTTGTTTGTTTTTGGGGTGTTATGCCGTGTTGCGCTAACTCCTTCTTTAGCCGACGTTTCGGACAGCGTTGACCACATCTTCGGATCTACCGGATCTGCCCTGATGATGGACACTGCAACGCTGTCCGAAACGTCGGCTAAAGAAGGAGTTAGCGCAACACGGCATAACACCCCAAAAACAAACAACAAAAAAGGATAAAGTCATTTCAGCAACGTATCGATTCTGAATATTGACGATACTTAGGGTATCTTCCACCCTGTCACACATCTCGATCAGTAAAATAAAATAATTGTAGTGATCTTACAACGAATTTGAGACTCCGCATTTCCCCATATTCCTTTCGTTTCTGCCTCCGAGTGGTAGGGATCACATCATCTCATCTCAAATCGTAATAATAGTTGCATCTCGGAAAAATATCTTTATTGTGGTTACTTTAAAATTAAGTTAAACATTATATTTTGTTATTAATTTGGAAAATAATGGGGAAAACCTCAAATTGAAATAATTAATTGTTGAAGAAAATATTAGCGAATCTCAAAGGAAAACTTGAAACAGAAAAAGATTCGGTCTATCTAGGATCATTCCTAGATCTCTAATAATGTCTTCAACGATCAACTGATTCAAAGAAGCAAAGCTAACAGTCCACAATGGAGTGCTGGTACCTACCCTGATGTATGGAAGTGAGGAATGGAACTGGCAGAGAAAGGGTAAAAGTAGACTGAATGCTGTAGAAATGAGATATCTAAGGCGTATGTGTAGTAAAACCATGTATGATCATGTGAGAAATGTGTAGATCCGCAAAGAGTGCAAGGCTGATGTAAGGGTAATGAGTAATATCAAGAAAGGGACGCTTAAATGGTTTGGGTATGTAGAGCGAATGAGCGAAGAAAGGAGTGTGAGGAGAATATACTATGCAAATGTGAATGGTAGCAGAAGTCGGGGACGCCCGAGGAAGACATGGCACGACCAAGTGAATCAGATTCTCGAGTCGGGCCATATCAAGAGTCAGCATAATAGAAGAGTATGTATGAGACGATGTATGAATGTGAATGAGGCAAGGAGTGTGTGCCAAGACCGAGTAGTTTGGCTGTCCGTCCTTTCTGCCTACCCCTGCGGGGAAACGGCTTGATGGTTAGTTTGTTATTTATAACGGTGTCAATATGTTATCAATTATCACCGTGTAGCTTACCTCTCCACAAGTAAGTAATTGCAGCGTAATATGTAGATTATGTATCTACTGGTACGCTTAATGCTTTTTAATTATAATAAAAATGAATACATCAAAATGTCATTAGAGAATTTAAAACCCAAGGAAAAACATATATAACAACATTAAGTAAGCACATACTGTTAGTTTTAGATATTTTTATCTGATTTTTGTTTAAAATTACATTTTTAACTACTTGCTTAGTAAAAATTATGTTTGTATTTTCGTTAAGTAATATCAATGATAAAATGGGGTGAGAATCAGATATTAGAGAAAATAATAATTAAAATAACCATGTTGAAAACTTTATTAAGAATGCCTGTTCTAGGAAGGTTACGTGGGGGTAAGATATCACATTTTAAATGAACACAAAACATTTCCCGAGCATTCAACAATTTGAAGGATATAACAAGAAATCGTGTCACGCATTTTCTTACACGGCGCCTCCGCTTCTTAATTCGCGTGCATTTCTGTTCCCTTTCAGCGCAAAAGGGGAGGTTTATCAGATGATTTTATTAGGAGGGGTGCGAGTTTCACCGTAGGACTATTAAGATTTCTATCTATGATTATTATGGCGGCCATTTAAGCAGCCCAGAAGCAGATTGCGGACAGACAAAAAGTTCATAATTACAAAATCCGATGGATCATTACACACAGAAGGGCTAGCGGGGTATTATAATATAAAGTTGAATTTTATAATGCCAAGAATATCATGAGAAAATTTTCTCTGATTTCGGAGTATCTTCATTTTGTTAAGGTTCGTAATTTTTCAGAACAGTAATAAAATAAGATCTAGTTATTGTGTGTGCAAGTACATAATTCACAAATTTGTAAAATAATGTCAATTAAACAGGATGTTTTGTATATGACTTACTTTATCCAGTGAAACCTGATATTATTTGGAATAAAAAATGAAAATTAAATTTTATTCTCTTGTGAAATGTTTAATGTTTTTTTTTCAAAAACCATTTTTTCCTTCGTATTATGTTGTCACTCTGCCGCCACTACTCACCACTACCTCAAGCATACAATACCTACTGATTTTACCTAATGTCGTAAGAACGAGCTCTCTCTGGGAATACTTAGTCACTAACTGAGTAAGTCAGGTGCGTCTCTTGACAGCCTGCGTATGTGTATAAAGGGTGTATCGGCACGTACCCGACAAACTTTAACCAGCTTTTCCTTAGCACATTTGGAGTAAAAAATGTTATGGGCACTTTGCTGTCCGGTAACATTTTTTTTCAATTAAAAACAAAAAATGATAAAAAAACCACACTCCGTCACTGTCATTGGCATTGTTTCTCATGTTCAACAGCTGTTATTAGCAAGTGTGCCAAAAACCGTGTTCGCTCTTTCATACACACTAAATAATAATAGCTAAAAATGAGACGAATGGTGCCATGCCATTTCGTTGTAAAAGCGCGCTAATGTAGGTACGTACGTATATTATTCAACGAAACTCGAATAAAATATTGCCAGGTGGGTTTTCAAACTTTGACAAAGGATAAAACAGTGGTGACATGTGGTGAAAATATGAATAGTAAATCTTTTATTAAAAAAAAATGTTACCGGACAGCAAAGTGCCCATAACATTTTTTACTCCAAATGTGCTAAGGAATAGGTGGTTAAAGTTTGTCGGGTACGTGCCGATACACCCTGTATATACAACAGTAGAATACATGGAAACAAAATCCAGTACTTATTTTAATAAAATTTAATTAAAATACAGACACAAACTTGATTTTAGTGAGTAAGTATATCTAAAAACGTTGTACAAAATCAAAGAAATAATAAACGAGAAAATATGAACGAGAAATAAATTAAGTGGCTAAATCTTGGTAGGCACCAAAATCGTTGTACTATTATTGGAACATCGAAGACACAAAAATACAATATGAGTACATTATACCCAAAAACTGAAAAATGTCCCGTTAGACTACTTTTAAGTAGTTTGTCAACAAAATATAAACGTTTCTAAATTTAACAAAACTGGTACACAACATACATTTTACATATCAGTTATGTAAAATTAAAAAAATACATTTATTAGTAAGGAGAACGTGGTTAAACTTTAATTTAATTTAAACAGGACCTACTACTTTACAAAAGCAAAAAAGTTTTTGAAGATTGAACACACACCATGTGCAGTATAACCACGCATACAGGGCGCTGTTCGACCTCCCTTGGCGATGCAGCGCCTCACAGATGTTCGCAATTTAAGTAGAAGGGACAAATCAGCGCTACCGGAGATTGGAAAATACTCTTGTCCAGACCGTCATGCAGTGGCAGGGCGCGTTCCCACACCATAGATGAAGAAGCCACCGTAGTACATACAAGTGCTAAATATGTTTACTATTTAATTTAATTTCCAATTTATTATCATGTAATTTATGTGTGTTTTTATATGGCATAGAGAGTATTTCACTCACCGCTCTGGTCAGCTGAAATAAACAAACCATATTATTATTATAGAAAATTCAAATTTTGCCAGTTATAAAAATATTTTATTTATTTTTATATAATAAAAATGTATTATTTAATTTATATATTTACGATTCTCAGAAGAAGAATATTTTAGGTACTTTGTCGTAGATCACACATACTTTATGGAGAGCTTATTAAACACATTAATTTCGGGTGTTGGTGCATGGGTAAGTAATGTGAAATAAACCTAATTTTCAAAATGGCAACTAGTTATCATATGTCAAACAAGCGATAAAATAGGTATAAAAATATTTTAGAACAATTTAAATTCTTTGTTTAAAGTGTGTATTTATTTTTCAAGATGCTAGAATTCAATAGGCAAATTTCTTCCTTTGAAAGGCAATGATCCTGAGGAAAATACTTTTTTCAGCTTAAAATATCACGGGTATGCGATAATAATATACATAAATCATTATGAGAAATGAAGCGGCTATTTGTAAACAGATTATTAAAACGTGAACTGCTGGTCTTGTCTGGAAAAAAACATATTTCTATCATCAAACTTCAAAATGATCCAAGCCATCTAAAAAACACAACGTTTTTGCATCATCACAATATGACTTTGCAAATTTTGTTTTTCGATATATCAAAGCAAAAATAAAACGATCTTGGAGTGGACTAGCCGAAGAAATATGCATCAAAGCATAAACTCAATCAAAGAATCTTCGCAGTGGCTTCTCGAGGGCAGTATCGTGCAGTATCACCGCAGCCCTCTCCTTTACAACTCTCCACCCCAACTCCCACCCCAACCTCCATCCCCTTGAAAGGAAGATACTTATACGTACATCTTGGTATTATACAGAGGAAATTGTTACGGTCAGGGGCGCGCAACCATTCTTATATTAAATACATGCACAGCAGTTAAATTAAATTCAATGTAATTACATTCAAGACAGACGACCTCCGTGGTTTAGAGGTTACTGTAGTATTTGGTTATTAAAAGGTTCGGGTAAGTTCGGGTTTTACCGAACTTAACCGAACGCGACCTACCGTCACCTGTTATATTGTCGTGTTCGCCAAGAGAGTTCGATTCATTCGCTAGACAGCCTTTGGGCAACATCTTACTTGCATTGTTATAGTATTATATTCCAAATAAACCAGCTTCCGTGTACTAAGTACTTACGTGTATTCAGTGTTTATACCAGATCCTTTCCTCATAGAATACTGAAGATAAAGGGCCCAGTATTCTACTCGTAAGAAGATATCGTACAATAACGATACGTTACAGTTACGAATCCTTAATCAATAATTTTATTTGATTAATTAGTATTTTTCACAATTTATTCACCAAAAATAATATGAAGTATTTTATGCGGCATGTTTCACAATGGTAGACACTGTCAGTATCACCCTGGTGAAAGACCACCAAACGCAGCGGCAGACCACGGACTTAATACAAGACTTAAGGGTAAGGCTCCCGATTAGCAAGCCTGAGGTCGCAGGTTTAAATCCCGGCGTGTGCAAGTAAATTTCATTTGTTTTTATTTATATTAACTTAACTTAATGAGTAAAACCTCTAATTGTTATATTTAATTATTTAAGACGATATAAGATTCTTTACAGAATATTGGAAACAGAAAAATCAGAAAAAGAAATGGCATTGGCCGTGTTTGTTGATCAAATCTAAATAGGCAGGTACTTCCCACCTAACACTTCTCTATCTCCTTCCCATCCCTATTACCTTCAAGTCCAAACGGTTTAAAGCAGTTGGGACTCTTGTGCGGTTTCACAAACAAAAAAACATTAAAATATAAAAATTCAGCCTTCTTATGCTTGTGCTCGCAAAACTCGAAAAGTAGTAGACCGATGTCGCTGAAAGTTTGATGTCATTAGTGCCAAGAGTGTTTAGAGAGTTGGTGGTTAGAATAGTAGAAGAAGTCGGGGACGCCCGAGGAATACTTAACGCAATATCGATACAACGGAATGAGATACGGAGTCGAATTAAAGTCGATGTAATGGAGTATTTTAACAGTAACATTGTGGTATACAGTAGTGGATGGTGGAAGAAGTCGGGGACGCCCGATAATAAGATTAATATTAGCGAGACATTGCGGGGTCCACTTGTAATATTAAAAATAACTAGGAGTTAAAAACCCGCTCCGCATAAAATACTAACTTTAATATACTCAGCCTCTTCGTATGTACTTTTTGATACTAAACAGGAGTTTATTTGTTTTTGAATAATTCAACTACCCTTGTTCCTCTGTCCGATAGGACATTTTCAGTGTCCGACCGGACATTTCCTCTGTCCGACAGGACATTTACAGTGTCTAACGGGACATTTGCAGTGTCCAACAGGACATTTGCAGTGTCTGACCGGACATTTCCTCTGTCCGACAGGACAATTGTAGTGTCCGACTGGACATTACCCGATATCTCTCTCCGACAGGGCATTTGCAGTGTCCACACATTCAGTGTCCAACAGGACATTTGCAGTGTCCAACAGGACATTTGCAGTGTCTGACCGGACATTACCTCTGTCCGACAGGACAATTGCAGTGTCCGACTGGACATTACCCGATATCTCTCTCCGACAGGGCATTTGCAGTGTCCACACATTCAGTGTCCAACAGGACATTTGCAGTGTCCAACAGGACATTTGCAGTGTCTGACCGGACATTACCTCTGTCCGACAGGACATTTGCAGTGTCCGACCGGACATTTCCTCTCTCCGACTGGACATTTCCTCTGTCCGACAGGACATTTACAGTGTCTAACGGGACATTTGCAGTGTCCAACAGGACATTTGCAGTGTCCAACAGGACATTTGCAGTGTCTGACCGGACATTACCTCTGTCCGACAGGACATTTGCAGTGTCCGACCGGACATTTCCTCTCTCCAACTGGACATTTCCTCTGTCCGACAGGACATTTTCAGTGTCTGACCGAACATTTCCTCTGTCCGATAGGAAATTTTTTATATAAAATGGTACGCTTATATCAAATAGGACACTTATATTAAATAGGACATTTTATTTACGACATTTCTTATATCAAATAGGACTTTTCCTGTATCCCATCGGACATTCCCAATGTCCCAATGCCCTGCTGGGATAATGATAATTTTTATTATAATGTAATTAATCCAATGGGTTGTTAACTTTCTAAAACATATTTTCTTGAAGAAATTTCGTATTAAATGAGGCGATCCAAAAAATAGTACATTTTCTAACGGCACGACGGCAAAAAAAAAACAAATTTTAAATTTGTTTTGGCACGAAAATTTCTTTGTCAAAATTTACTTTTTTTACTGGCGAACCTGACGCATGGAAATATAACTACTGCGGAATTTCTTCTGTGAGTTATGAAAGGTTCCAGTTTTTTGGTCATTTTTTGCCTGGTCAAAGTGGTCGTTTTTTGCCTGCAGACCTCTGATTTATTTATTTTGCGCGAAGGCTATGCGGAATTTACCCGAAACATATGATTTGAATTCGACCAATCAGAGGGCCGAAAAAGTCCAGACGATATCATAATAGTACTCATACTCATAATCAGATTATAACATTTAGCATTGAGTCTGCAGTCGTCGCCTACCTCAGAATCGTTCCTTGGTAGTTAAATTTTATCGTAAAGTATTAAGAAAAATATTTGACTTTGAAATCGTGCGGAAAAGATTTGTCTCAGGACACAAGCATTTACAAGATCTTAAGCAGGTATTCGAATGACATTAAAGTAAACGAACGATATTCTACGTGTAAATGAAGTTGCGGGTAAATAATTATTCAAACGTTACTGATCGTTAAAAGTGACTGTTATCAGAGTTATCCCGAATTTCTCATTCCGAGACGCCGCAACTCTCTGAAGTTAAGACCTTCGAGGTGTTGGGGAAAATCTAGAATTTCTTTTATCTCTCTATATCCCCGGGCTATGTAACTCAAAGAAATCGTGAATTAAATTAGCCCCGTCGACTTTGTAGATTCGCGAGAATGGTATCTTTACGGCTCCTACTTCATCCTACGCCGCTGGCCTCGGGCGCAGATTGTTATTGGGTTTGGTGGAATGTAAAATGAGACAGAGAGAGATATTTATGGATGATGATAGGATAATCTCGCCATCTCTCATTCCACATCCACGCGTACCTACGGCGTACGGTAGTACTTCTGGATTGCCACGCGCCGTGTTGCTCTACTTAAATGTTATACCTTCCCACGCCACTCTATCTACTCTTCTTTCTGCCCCCCGGTGAGTATTTTGACGAATTATGCGCATTTTTATTAGCTACATACGTTCCATTTCTTAGTAATTTTTTTCATGTCTCTTTTAAACAGAGACAGCTCAATTTCGCAGATTATTTTATTCTAATGAATATAATCATCGAAAAAGGTTTTTACATATTTTTAAACCTACATAAAAAAGTAGACGTTATTATTTAATTCATTCCTTCGTAAGCATAATACCGTCATACTTTTGGGAAAGTAACACTTCATCGTAGGTACGAAGAATAATATAATGTTACATTTATAAAGAAATTAATTTGGAACATGGTTGGAGGAGTATTATTTATAGGCGTACTAAGTAAATCATAAAGGTATAATAAGTTCTGTTTCTGGGACTAGGCCCGATATACCAGTTGATTTTAAGCTCGGCTTGGTTGAAATGTCGAGCTTAGCGCGGCTTGGAACATAATCCGTACATAGGTCGTGAGCCTAGATATCAGTAATATTACACTTTTGTCTACGGTTTTAATAATGGAATGTGATTCTCTTTTCCATGTAAAATCAAATTACTGTCTAAGTAATGGTATATCTATGCTCTTCTATTGTCATCAGGAAGTCGAGAGCTTTAAAAATGTCAAATGTTTTAGGCGGATTTAATTTACGAATTGATAGTTCCCTACTTCGATCAGCATGGAGCTATATGAGATGATACTAATTTTGAATAGAATTTGTTGTGCTGGAGTAAATGCACTATTCTTGAAATTATGACGAACAAACCGCTGAAAATACTGTTCTGACGTTGAAAAAGCCCTCATACAATACCTTACTATACATTTCAGATTGATTATCAATTAATAACATCAACATCCACCATCACTCGGTGGATATAATAGTCCATACTGATAAAATTAGGCAATTTACGCAACTTTCGGAGAGATTGAAATACGTAAATGTCATATTTGTCAATTGTTACTGCTAGCGCCTCGACGACTAAAAAGGTAAGTATTCTGCGGCTTACCGAGGCTTAATTAAGCCGATTTGGCCTGCTTAAATTTAAGCTAGGAACGTCACACATAGTGAGGATACGGACTGACTGATATACCGGGCCTTAGTGGCTCATTTTAACTACACGAGTTTTTTGTATGAGAATTCGTAGGTTGTTATGACATTTAATTTCCAACATACATTTAAACCCCCCCCCGCCAGCTCTGTGTAGACAATAATATTATTATCTAATGGAATAATTACAATAATTGTTCATTCATAAATCGCAAGTAGAACCAAATTCACCCATTTCCATGCTTAATTTCTTGAAATCTACCTAATTGTAATATCTGCAGAACTTAGCTTATCATAATATTATGCATAGTGTGGGAAGCATAAATCTCTGCGATTCATCCTTAAATAACCAACAAATTAAGATTTCTTCGTTATTAGTGTATCTGTTTTCTTGTTCAGATATTGTTATATTAGTTTCATGGTAGTACTCCCGAAATAACATAGATATTATTGGAAAACAATAATTGGTAATTGTTCGGGATCGCTGGCCATGGATAATACGAAATATTTTTAAATAAAACCCTTTGATTTACCTTAATTACTATGAAAGGAAATTGACCTGATTTGGGAAATTTTATAATTTTAGCATTTTAATTTTTAATTACGTAAAATGTCAATTCGCTTTCATGGTGTTGATAATATCCATACATTTATACAGCCAAAATGGTAATCATGTTACTCGGGAGATTTTCAATTTATATTAGTATTTCGGATGAATAATTATTGCTTATAATTATTTGTTACCCTTTATGCTATGCATAAAACCTTGTCCTATAAACGTTAGTTTATCATTTAAAAATAATGAAAATTTCTTGATAGAAAAATTGCAAAAAATGAAAAAAATCATATTGTTTCTTTAAATGCAACATAAACATTTGTCGTTAGATTTTTGGTCTATTTTAAACGAGACGTGTTTTATTAAATATTTATTAATTTTCGCTTGTTATTATCATTTTTTTTAATACAAGGTTTTCCAATAAGAGGTGTTATTTTGAATAGCCTGCTATTTCAGTAGATGTTAATTTCGAAGCTGTCATTTTTTGACATTTGACAAGTAAAAATTACGCCATTAATAAAAATGGAACGATACACGCTTCAACAAGGCATTGAAATTATTAAAATTCACTTGAGTGAATCAAATGCAAATAATCTTGAGTGATGAGGCCCATTTCCACCTCGGTGGCTTCATCAACAAGCAAAATTGTCGCATCTGGGGCTCGGAAAACCTAAGAATTAGTATTGAAAAGCCTCTTTATCCTCAACGTGTGACTGTTTGGGTCCGGCGGAGTCATTAGACCTCACTTTTTTGAAAATGAGGCTGGAGCAACAGTTACGGTGAATGTATTGAGCTATCGAGAGATGATTGATGATTTTTTATGGCCGAAATTGAATAGTATTGATCTGGATAACGTTAAATTTCAACAAAACGGCGCTACGTGCCACACAAGAAACGAAACCATTGATCTTTTACGATTGAATATCAAAATAACACCTCTTATTGGAAAACCCTGTATTAGCGCGCTACCTTTAACATTCGCATTTACATATATCCCTTTCAAACCATCTTCATCTTCTTTTTGAACACTTACTACAGAGCCTTAAGGATTTAGGATAGAGTCTGGAAATATCGAAGCGGTTAATAATTCATATATAAAGGTGTTTATACAGCGAATATAATTTGATCATTGGAAGAGTGTACACTGTAGAAATCAATCTTCAGAATAGGATATTCCCTTGACACGGGAATCAGAATCAAGCGGGCAAATAGCTTTGTTTATGCGACATCCTCGCAATTTGATGAATTTTGATCTTGTTCCCTTAAAACGCAGTGTTAATTCCCTCCCTTCCCTTCGTGGCTAGTAGCTAGCAGCAGCAGTAGCTAAGGCGGGCCGCCCTGAACATCTGTCCCGGTGTTAGACACAATTTAAATGCAAATGTGATTTAGGGCGGCGCCCGCCTTTGGCCGCGTGGGCGGGGAGGCGTCTTATGAACATGTCGCCCTGCTAATTGAGGCTTCCGGTGGCTGGCTGTGATATTTCCACTCAAGTGTTACGCAATTATTTCATTTCTCGCGCATCTTGTTATTGAATCATGCCAACATGTGTTTCACGTTTAAAACGTAGCCCACACATTATAAAATACACTGTGCAAAAATATTTTTCTATAATACTTACCTCAGAAGTCATAAATATTTCTAAATTTTCAGCTTTTTATGGAAGAGTTTACTTGTGAGTCTTTAATTGTTTTTGGTTCACACAGAGCAGAGACATTCCTTTTTTTATAACGTCGTTAAGGGTAAACGGAACATACAAGGAGAAAATTTACTTATATAAAATATTTCTAATTAATAATTCTTTTCTTACTATTATTATTTCCGTTAAAAACGACTCCATGCCTTTAACGGATGAAATGAATGATTTCCTAACAAAGTATCAGTAAAACGCGAATGTGTTTTGAGGACAGAACACGTGTTTCATAAAAATTCTAATACTGTCGCATTTCATCGTTATATTTATCAGGAAAAGAACAGCTACATGAACACGTGTTCTGAAATATTCTGAATGGGCATCAGAAAAATTTATCCAGAAATGCATTGCCATCACGTTTTCAACAGGATTAAATCAGTCATACTTCTTTTTTCTACGTTATAATCTATTAGTTCGTTAGATGGCGCTAATTTAATTACTTTAGGAATAATCACTTTTTGCAAATTATGCTACATTATTTGATTACGCGTGTACGTACGGAATAGGAATATGAGTACATAGTTTTGTCCGTATGAAAAGTCAATTCTTTCAAGAAAGGCATACAAATATAACAATGAATTGAATCACCGATACAATATTAGTATGCCCTTCTTGAAATAATTGACTTTTTTAAATATAATAAAAAAAATGTTTTATAAAATACATAAATGTTTTTTTTAAATCACAAATAATAATACGTTTAGGTCAATAAAGAATTTTTTTTTTACAAATTTTCTCTACCTCTTACGTTCTTTTACAAATGACATTATTATGATATTAAGAACAAGTTATAGTTTTTAAAATCTTTACAGGGTCCCGGATATTTTCAACACGACAAACTTTATCATTTTTGGAAATACTGTGCACATTAATTTATTTATACTCTAAAATTGTTCATACTCTAAGATTAAAGATTATTGCTAAAATTTATTATCCTTTTCATAATACAAATAAACAGCTAAAGCACTTCATAGTTGGGTAAGTGTGACTTGTAAGCACGTTTTTTTAAATTGTAAATAAATTTTTATATTTTATAATGTTTTTCCTACTAGGATTTCCCGTGATAGGGAATATATTTAATATTTTCCCCTTTTTATTTTATTTTATTCAATTTACAATTAAATATAATCTAATACCTATTACACTACACTTAGAATATGTGCTACTATTTTTCATAAGAATATTTTCAATTTGACATAACATTCAACCACCATCCATAATACGGACATTGCCTGGATTAAAATTCTTACCTACCCCTCCCACCTTTTTCCTTCCCAGAACTTCCTCTCCTTCTTTTCCATAAAAAGACCCTCCCCACATCATCCTCAAAGATGACAAAGCCCTGAGAGATTTTTTTTAGTACCTCCTGTGTGAGGCTAAATAAAAAAAAAAATATTATGATTAGAAAAAAAAACATGTGAGTAAATTACTAGAAAGTTAAAAATGATTTTATTTCAATCTTAGCCATCCACCACGAATATATTTACAAATTTGGCATTTTTCTTATATACTATATAAAGAGAAGAACTACATATGTGTGAGTGGGTCAGAACCAGACTCGATAAACAAACATTTATCTTGCTTTCAGATAGTTGACTTCAAAACGCAGATCAAAATTATATTAATTAATTGTACTACTGAATTATAAAAAAAATATTTAATTTATTTAATGAAAATTAATTTAATTTATTTAATACAAATTTAAGTATTGATAAGGAAAAAAAGGAGTTATAATGAAGTCATTGGCATTATACTCTTACCTACAAAAATAAAATAATGCACTATACTTACCAGGGCATTTTATGTGTGGCAAAGATTACGTATTTATGGCACTAAACACATTTGTAAATTTAGAAACCAAAGATATGACATAGGTTTAAGTAATGTCATAGAGACAATTTTTTATTAAATGTATGAGTCAATGATGACCAACCCTCAAATGTCAACAATAATGTTTGAATGTTAATATTTTCTAATATACTAAAATCAAATAATATATTTTAACAATTATATTATGTATAAATTTCCCGATGAATCAGATAAATCCGTATCAGGAACACATTCTCCGTGATCGTATGAAAAATCGTCCAAAGTTTCATCGAGCATTCGTCGTATTTTATCCTCCATTTAGATATGGAATGCGATGTGGAATGTGGTGTGGAATGTGATGTGGAACAAGAAGATTTTTGTATTTACTCACTTCCAAAATTTAACGGTACGTGTTAGCACTATATATTGAACTGTCAACTCATAATTTTGTTTGGCTCTGAAGGAAATGCGTAAGGATGTAGCGTACATGCCTAACTAAAATGATATATTTTTGTAGGATAGTCAAGTCTGGTTCTGACCACTCATATTAGGTATAATTATTTATTGGTTCTTTACATTGTATCATTGTTTACATAAGAATTTTTAACTTCACAAGAACAAGCCTCTGTTGATATTAATAGTTTTATAAAACAATAATAAAAACACAAATGTTATATATTATATTGAGAGAACAATATTGTTACATTAATGTTTCTACAAATAATGGGTACCTACATGGGACCTACCAACCAACTAAGCTATTTCCAGCCAATTCATTATAATATAATGTAGTAAACGTGTTGATATTTAATTAGAAAAGACATAATAAATCATTAGTTTAAAATGAACCACGATGAAAAGAAGAAAAAGATATTATTACATTATGCTATTAATTTAAAAAGGACAAGGATGATTAAATATACATATACAACATATTATGCCATTAATTTAAAAAGGACAAAGATGGAAAAAATATACATTTACAACATTTTATGCCATTAATTTAAAAAGGACAAGGATGGAAAAATATACATTTACAACATATTATACCATTACTTTAAAAAGGACAAAGATGGAAAAATATACATTTACAACATAAGGATTGCATTTCGTTGCCCCAAGCAAAACACCAGATCGAACGATTTATTTAGAATACCACATTGTAAATCCAAATACGCGCAAAACTCTGTAATAGTACGTATCTGTGAAACTCACAATGCCTTACGAGATGTAGACATTTTCAACCATAACCTAATATCATATAAAATTCAACTTAATAAATTAAAATACTTTTATTTTATTCGATTTTTTTGTTGTGAAAAGTACATTATTATCACCCGTAGTGAATAGTATAGCTATGCGAAAAGTTGTATTTTTTCTTTTTGTTTTTAATTTTATGTATTTCTTTATTATGTTTATTTTTTGCCATTTAATATGTTGTGTAGGTAAAAAATACTAAATCTACATTTAATTTAATGGAACTTAATTGGTCTAGAACATATGAATGTTTATTGTTATAATTTTTTACTGTACGACTGTTTGCTTCCTAAATAAAAAGAAATAAATAAATAATATAAATATTGTGCCATTAATTTAAAAACGACAAGGATGAAAAAATAAACATGTACAACATATTACGCCATTAATTAAAAAAGGATAAGTATGGAAAAAATATTCATTTATAACATGTTATGCCATTAATTTAAATAGGACATTGATGAAAAAAAACTGTTGGCAATTCTCGACTAGCACTAATAATATAACAATATTTTCAAAAGTAAGCAAGGAATTAGATTACTAAATGTGTTCTGGAAGGCTAATAAATAGAAGTGGAGCCTGATACAAATGATTTCTTTTACCAAATGAAGATTTAGTGTGAATTGCCACAAAGTTCAGAACAGATCCAATTCTTGTAGTAAGAATTTGCTGTGTTCTTTTTGCAATACTAATATTATTAAAAAATCTGCTATATATCTGAATATTTTCTTGTACATAACTTTGAAAATCAGTTTTTGGGCAATATTAAGGGGTTTTATATTAGTCTTCAAGCAAGATCCCCAGCACACCATATTATAGGAAAGTAGAGACTGAATTATAGCAAAAAAAGGTCATATATTATGTAGTATTATGTCAAAACATTAATTATAATAATTGAAACATTTTCCACTTTTAAAATTTACGAAAAATGTTTAAAATGGTTTTAAATTGTTTCCATATATTTTCACATTATAAGTGGACCACGAATTTTCAGTATGGAAAAATTAATACATTTTATTGTTATTCTTCAAGGTCAAATATGCCCCTCCCCTTCCACACAATCCCACGTGTCTCAGCTTCAACTAGAAAGCGATCATTATTCGTGTGGCATCACCTCCGCTCCCGCCCTGTATCCCTGTGAAATATTATTTATAGTGATCGCATTACGTCAGGAGGGGCGAGGGGCTATCGGACCTCTGCTTACTCAGGCGGCCCCGCCCTGCGCCGGACCCAGGGCGGCGTGGGGCCAGTGGGGCCAGTGAGACCAGCACGACACCTGAATTTCAAATTTGTACACTTACATACCAGTGGAGATCCGTGACTTTTCAGTGAGCTAGAGTGGCAAGATTGAAAAATACCACAATATTGATGTTGTTATAGCTGAAAAATAAGTATTGAAAAAAAAAAATTTCAGGTTTATTTTAGTTTGTGAAAACGCAGAATCCCCAAAAGTAAGAGAATCATAAGTTTTTTCAGCTACATCACCATCATTAATTGTCGTATTATATCTTACGACTGGCTCACAGAAAGTTGCGTTTAGGTGATTTTTTTTTCATACAAGCAGAAAAAAATTCATACATTTTTTTTCGGCTACAGTAAAGTCACGGATTGCCACTGTTAACTACATATCTACGCATGATACAAGTATAATATCATGATATAGATTAATTGAATTACCTATTGACGGTTTTTGTATCAAATTTTAAGTAATATCCTAGTGGTCAAAAAGAGATTCCTCACCATAATTGACCAAATATAATTGACCGAGTATTTGTATTTTTGTGTACATTTTTTTTGTTTACACAGAGTAAAGGCCGTAAGCTAAATCTTTTAGAGAAGTTTTTTCTTATATAAATTTTCATAATTATGTAACTCGATTTTATTAAAGGATGTACCTCATTAATATTTAGTAAATAATGCGTCACAAGACTTTAATAACGGGGGTTCACTCGAGGCTTACTTTTTAATTAATCCGACGAATTCATAACGATAATATGCATATTTTTTAAAGCAATCCCTAAGTATGCAAGTTATTTTTTGTTTAAGATTAATAAAAAAAGTTCCTTAAAATCAAAATATTTTTCTAAAACGGTTAGAAAATTTTATAAAACGTTTTTCAGCTATAAAATTAGCGGAAAGCATCAAATTTAATTTTTCTCGAATTCTAGACAATAAATAAGTAACTTACCGAGGGATCCCTCTAGAAACATCTGAGATTTTAGTAATTCATCAGAAATAATAACAATAAACCCAACGGAAAAAGTAATTTTTGAGGCTTGCTAAGGCGAATTCGACCGTAGGTTCGTCCATTACGCCGTGTCTCGCGCCGAATCTTTTTTGTTGCACGATTTTATCACTTATGTCGTTAAGATATTGACGGGCTCCGTGGTCGAGGTGTGAACTGGAGGTCGCGGGTTCAAATCCCGGCGTGCCCAAGTCAATTTTGTTTGATTAATTTGTGTTTTTTCACATTTTACTCATATAAAATAATATACTGTATATTTACGGCACGTTCCAGAGTGGAAGATACTATCAGTATTGCTTTGGTAAAAGACCATCATTCAGAATTGAAATGTTGCTTGAAATGGCCGTGTTTGGTGACCAGATCTGATCAGCCAAGTACTTCCCCATCTTCCTCTTCCCCATCTTCCTCTTCCCCATCTACTTCTAATCCTTACAACCTTCAGCCTCACAACATACCCGAATTGTGGTTGCCATAGTCTCACTGGCTCCAGACTGTACGTAGCAGTCGGTACTCTTGTGCGATTTCACATAAAAATTCCAACTTCATTTTAGAGATTTGCTATAGCAAATTCAACCATAGATCTATCCAACACAAGGGCCGTGCGTCCCATATATCTTTGCATGGCTTCTTCACTTACGTCGTTAAGATTCCGACATCATTTTAGCGTATTGCCTCGTCTTACTGTTACTGTTACTGTTGTTGTCTTTTGGGTATTACCTTAATTTTTTAATCAATGATAGTTCGTTCATAATTAATTATAATTCATCGTCGAAGAAGAAGATAATACTAACAAATCTAAACGAAGCATGAAACAGAACAAGACACAGAAAATAATGATTGTCTTGTTCTTTGTTCATGCTTCGTTTAGATTTGTATTATCTTCTTCTTCAATGATATATTACATTGATGGTTATAACCTTAAAAATTTTTTCAAGAAACGTTGTTTAGTTTATTAAAATTAATTAATTAAATTCAATTATGGGCTAAAATACAAGCTAGTGTAATTATGCAGAAAAAAACCCTGATCTGCAAATTTAGTACATCAATAATTCCACTCCAATGACCTTTAATCAAATTTTAACAATATAATGAACGTTAAGTAGGTATACTTTACCGTTTAGTAAAATGACAATTAATATTATCCAACCGACTTTTTTAAAACATATTTTCGTTACACATGTATAATTACCTAGTCCGTCTAAATGGCTTCACCATAGTTTGGTTATGTCAGCTGTTACGCGCAATAATAAATCATACACAACAGAACTTAATTAAAATAAATGGTTTAAAAAAATTGATAAAAATACTATAGGTAAATTCAATTTCACTGTAATAACTTTTTGAGGTTGTATTTATCAATGTTACATATCATTAAATTAGAAGATAATACTGATATATCTAAACGAAATACAAAACAGAACAAGACACAGAAAAAATAAAAAGGTTCTCTACTGGGAATCGAACCCAGGATTTCTGGGACTCAACGCTTCAATCAATACTATCTAGAGGTTACAAATAAATTCGTCAGAACTTTGTAATCATTTAAAAAAGATAGCATCCTTAAATATGGGTAAAATTAGTTGATGGTAAAATAGGTTAATTTTGAATTTGACATATTAGATCGAAAAAAATTACGTAGCATAATTAGGTCCCAATGGCCGAGTTGCTTGAGGGGTTTTCCCGATAAGACAGAGATCCTGGATTCGATTCCCAGTTGAGCCCATTACATTTTTATTTTTCTGTGTCTTGTTATGTTTCATGTTTCATTTAGATTTATCAGTATTATCTTCTTCTTCAATAATATGAACGTAAATTAATACTATAAAATCTAATTTAGCCTAATGAATAGTTATATAAATGAAACGGTGAATAACGTAATTGCGGGTTTTTACATGAAAATACATTTAAACAAAACCACATTAAAAGATAAGTAATTAGATTTGTCTCAGTTAGAAGGTGAATGGTGTAAGCTGTGACAGTCAGTGATATTTTTGATGATGGAAGACTTCCACGCTTCCTCTCTCCTACTACTGGAGTCTCTTCAAGACATTGGTACATATATTCCATTCTTCATTCAGTCTCACCCTTGTGAAACAAATACATGGAACTTTGAAAGTTGATTTAGCTATGTTTGAAGATCAGATTTGAGCAGCAAGGGCCTTTCTCTTTCTCCCAATTCTCTTATAAATTTACTCAACATTTGGGTTGTCAGCGTCTCACTACATCGTTGGAACTCTTGTATGTTGCTAATCTCACGAAAATAAACGCTTCCAAGAAGATGTTTTGAGTTTGCATAGATCTCGTGTACGGATCAAGGAAGGTAAGCCGTAAAAGGTTGGTGAAATGAGTACTACGAAATTCAAATTAATTTTGCTGGCAAAGCTGCGACATCCGAACCGTGTTTGTATTAAGCCGTGGGCTACCTTGCGGAGTTGAGAATATGGAGGGATAAATTAGAGGACTATCTCCATAAGTCAAATGGAACAAAACTAACTGACTAACCATCATGCCGATTCCCCGCAGCAGAGAGGAAAGACCACCACACAACTCTGTCTAAGCATACAAATGCAAGATAATTAGCTTGTTCATCATTTCTACAATTATTTGATTGACAATATTGACAAAAATCGAAAGGAAAAAAATCATGAACACAATGATTTGTAATGTGGCAGTGTTTTAATTGTTAGGACAGAGTAAGGATCAGGAAGTAATCGAGACAATGTCTTCATCACTATTAATTCAAACTTGGTAAATAAAGGTCATAGAAGTAAATTGTTCCATGATCCATCTAGTTTTGTGTGCTTAAATTAATGTTTTGTATAGTAAGTACGGATAATCTACATTCTTCTCACACACTTTTCTTTCTTTACTAGAAACGTATTTAGAAAATCATCTTGAAAAGTAACAGTATAATGAATATCTCCTACCATCACAATTGTTTAATTTGTGCTTTTGGCGTAAGCAATCCATGACTTATCGTTCCGTTTAATAGCTCCAACTTCGAAATGTTCAATTATGTCATTATTCCGGTGGTTTTTTATAAAAAGTACGAGATTTGAGAGAAAATTGCATATTTGCGACATAATTAAACGAGATGAATTTAATGAGATTTTCAAAATACCGCGAATAATAATATTTCATATTAAATACTCGAACGCTGTTTGGCGGAAAATAATTTGGCTTTTTTCGTAGTGAAACCAATTAATAAGCATTAGGTAAGCGAAGTACATTAAAACATAATCTGTTAAATGTAAACGTTAACAGAATATTAAATGTACTATATTGTAATCAAATGAATTTAATGTAGCGAGTAATGAGTCCATAGTAAATTACTAGCTACACAGTACGGGCGCAATACAAAAGATTTATTTTTAAGAAAAATAATCTTTTTTTTTTAAATAAAACATTACCCTTGATGATAGGTGATGTTTCTGAACGAAATATATTCATCTACCCGCACATTGACTTATCTAGGTAGTTTGAATGTTCAAGTTGTTACGTTTTCGACGTATATTTGACCGCAAGAAAGGCTTTCTTTTGAAAAATCGAGTCGCAGTCTTCTTGTTTGTTTGCTTATCAGAAGTTAAACAAATGGCCGTCCACCTTACGATTTTTTTTTCGAAACGTTAATGAAATTTTGAACTTATTACCTTTCGTTTTTAAATATCGAACGTATACCTACCTATCTAGTTTATTTTCAATGGAATCTTCAAAGAATCACAGAATGGGTTGGAAAGAACATTTTACATGAAAATGGTAAAATAACGCTTGTTTGGAAGTCTTTTATACAAATTATTACAAAAAAAGACGTAGCATAACAGTAGGCTTTCCATAATTTAAACGTACCTATTTGGTAATAACGATGGCCTAGAGACTAGAGGACACATTGATTGAGTGTGATTTGAAAATTCAATTTATAAGAATCATGATGTTGCCTGTTATATTGGTCCAAATTGTTTTTTTTTTCAAAAATTCAGATTTTGTATGAAGATTATCAGCAAATTTCAGTATGATTGTGCGCTGCTCCAATTTCCTGAAAATTTTCATACGAAAAACCAAATTTTCGATAAAAAAAAAAAAACATCAATAGTGTTACTTAAAAAATATTGGTTCTCTAGTATACCCATAAATCACGAATCACTACTGCCTAGAGCACCATCCCCTTTTTATTCAATCTTGATGAAATAAATAATGTAAATTTTTACTTAAAACTGCACGTGCGCTCGGCCAACGATAGTATCTTCATTTAATGCTGCTGTCTTTAACAACCCCTAATTATTATTAAAAATCCTCCGCAAGATGGTATAGTACCCATCTATCACCACAATACTGAAGATATCGTAGCATAAATGTATGTTATATATTCGTTATGTAACGTTATATTTTCTTTAAAGTCCGATCTAGCAAGCCTCCCTTATGTAAAAAAACCGAAAACAATTCTAAAGGCTCGCAAATTGCAAAAAAGGACAGCGCGTCACAAAAAGGCGGGAAAGTCGTCGGGTTTTCCCTCCTCAAAATTGTCAGGGTCGCCGCAAGAGGTCAGCACTGTCGTTTTGTTCGCCGGGTGACAATACATTTCTTGTCTCGTTGACGTGTCTTTTGTTACTAGGCCCTCCATCGCCACTTCGAGGGGGGGCCCAGAGATGGCGCTGGTATCGTCTGCTTAAATTAAATTCGTAATAAGAACAGGCAAATTAATTGGGTAGATGGCGTTTGGTCTTATAATGGTTTAATTTGTATTGACTGTTATGACCTTCGACGTGTTTATTTTGATTATTAGAGTAAAACAATATAAAAATAGACTTTTATAATTGTTGCAAAGTACTTACCTACTGAAATCATTGTGTGCCTGTAAACACACTGGTCATACATAATGACTTAATGTTTAAAAAACACTAGAGTGTTTTGGGTTTGAAAATTTAACCAATTTGATACAGAAATATTTTAAATGCTTTAGTCAAATACTAGTAGAACACCTTTAAAATAATCGACCGTTATCTTGTCAAGACCAGAAAAAAATAAAGTGTCCGGCTAAAAACAATGCTTTGAACTTAAAATGTTCCTACTTACGAATCAGTTTTAGGTTATGGTTTTATTGAATGATCTGGCACATTATCTTTTCGGAAAATGATCGCAAAACAATCTAAAATTTATGCTTGGACTTAAATAAACAAAACAAACTTTTTGGCGATGTTTTTTTCTTGCATAAATCAGAACAGGCGGCTGGTGTTAAGCGGAACTTTAAACCTTATCGACACCTACTTTAGAAGTATTATTGTTAGCGCCTTGATTCCAAATGTTACATGACGCCTCGCCGCATGAAGAATCGCCTTTATGGAATTATCTATCGATTTTTCTAGGGAATGATGAATGTTTTATACACAGAACATAATATCCTTAGACATGTGTTCTACGCTGATTTTAAAGACACATATATTGCCAAGTATGCACAAGACAATTATTTAAAAAAAAACGCCACGTTAGACATACGAGTATACTGTGAAAATGGGAGTATTGTGCCCGAAGATTGAAAATGTCGTGGTAGTTTAAGCTACCTATCATATATGGCTCTATTGCTAGTATCTCATAGAGTTACTCTATATATAATTCTCCAAGAGATGTCTCCAGTCTCTAGTATACAAGTTTACCCCAGTTTAGAAGCGAAATGAGCTAGGAGTTAGGTTTCAAGCGACAGAGAGAGAGATTTCGAGAACACAACCGAGAGGACGTAGGTCCTCAGGCCATCCTACCCACTAATTCATAATTATAAGGGTTTCTAGACTAAATAAAGGAAAATTGTTTTGTTGTGAATAATAAGAAATGAAAAGTGAGAAGAAATATGGTTCAACTTATGGAATTTAGATCTGGATAAAAATAATTTTAAAAATGAGCAAGTACATCAATATCGGATGTAACCATTACACTAGTACAGAAATTGTAAACATTTTATGTACCCGATGTATAAAAAAAGTTTAAAAAAACAACCAGGGCGACACTGACAGTACCCTCCTTACTGGAAATAGAAATGCAAATAACAGATTATACTGCATGGAAAGTGATAAAAAATATTGCATAAAAATTGTAACAATCGTCGAGCTGATTATACTACGTACTCTGTCACCTGTTTCTCTATTTGTATTTCTTTGTCATATTTTTCATTTGAATGAGTGATTTAATATAATTTATATTTATGTAATTCAATATAGAAATTTGGTATCCTTGACTGAGAAGATTAATGTAACCATTTGTGTATTAACTGAAGTCTTTATAATTGGATTGCTCCCACGAAAGTAAAGAAATCTGTAAGAACCTGGTAAACAAATAAACACATGCTAACTGGTATGATTTGAGATTTTCACGGCCAAAAGTATAATAGTGATTTATTTTTGGGGTATTATGCCGTGTTGCGCTACCTCCTTCTTTAGCCAACGTTTAGGACAGCATTGCAGTGTCCATCATCAGGGCAGATGTGTAATCTAAGTTTATGTAATGTGTTTGCTTATCTATGAAGATGCAATACCGTGTTGCCAGCTCCAACCCTCTTAGAGCTTACATTAACATTTAATTTATTAATAAAATACTATAATATGTTAAAGGATTTATGGATGGGTAATCAAAATTCCGATAAGTGCAACATATAAAAATAATTAAAAGGTCTTTCACCAGGTAATCATTTAGAAGTGTTATAACGTGCTTAAAATACCGTTTATTTAGGTACTTAGAAAATACTTGACTTGTCTATGATATATAATAAACTCTTCAGTTTTTACAGCCTAGTCAAGCACGTTGTTACATTTCAGAACCAAATTCATATCATATTATTAACAGGAAGTCTGTACAATCGTAGTTAAACATATAGCAAGAATAGATATTACCATTAGTGTAAATATAATACCTTAGAATTCGATCAATTAAAAAAAATACAGTGTGGCAAGCCTACGCACGACGGAAGTGAAACTTTTAGTATTCTTCTCTCTCTCTTTTTATTTCATATTATTATTATTCAGAATGCTGTACATTATAGTTTTAAAAAGCATAAATTTATTTATAGGCGTGTTGTTAACAAATGAACGTTTAACTAGATTCCTAATATTGACATATTTATAAGTAGCACGTGATAAAAAAATTAAAAGTTATAAAAATATGGGATTCGAACCCGGGTCCTGCATTACGAGTATCGAACGCTCTGCCTCTAGACCACGAGAAGAGGTATCTCGCGCGACGAGAACCGCGTATAACGTGTACTCCTCAATTGACTTTTAACGTGTAAATTTTCGTTTTCAAACACGGCAAATGAATAATATCACATAACGTCTCGTTAACGCTTTATATAGGGTCGAATAGATATATCGGCAGTGTGAAGTCATATCTGTCGTTTTTAAAAATATTTCCGTAAATTTGTCCGTATATTAATTAATAATGGATGTGTTTTTTACTAAAAAAACTTGTCACGCACGTCTGCGAGAATAATTAGTCGCGTTATCGGCCTTGATTAGTAATTTTAATGATTCAAAATAAAAATAATTAATCAAAATACCGAGCGACTCTACCGGCTCGATTTGTAAGCTATATTTCGACAAAAATATCATATAGGTACCGACCGTTAATTCTAGCCAATTACTCGAGTGAACACCTGCCGGTCTAGAGTCTCACTAAATGGATTTAGACATTTCGTGAGACTATCGGTTAAAATTAACAAATTTATATAATTTTTTAAAAAATTATTTTTAAAAAATGTAGAAATTTTCCTATATGTATGCCTGACAAAGTCACAGCACGAGAGCATTTTATCACTTTTCCTCGTATTAAAAAAATCACAAAAAGAAAAAATAAATTAGTTAAAGCGGGGATCGAACCTCAGTTCTTTAAGACGACAATCGGGCGCTGTGCCTCTAGACCGCGAAGCTGAGTTTGGAAAGTGACCTAAACTAGGTGTATAATATTAGCTAGGCTCCTATAGCGAAATGATCCCCGTTTTTCGTGACGGTCATGAGTCGGTTTTACTCCGGTCCTCGAAAATGCATAAAGCGCGTAAAGAAGTTTCACTTCAAAAATATCAAATTAATTGCCTTAAAAGCTTTCACCATTCCCAGAATAATAACCATCCAAATTGTCTTCAGAATATTTCGCAATAATATTGTTATTACGCTAATTTAATAACAAGGCCTTTTATAAAAAAACCCATTAAATTTATGAATCGTGTATTAAGGCCTTCTTATACTACAATATGTCAAAAATGAAACGTCGACTTATTTTTCCGCTTTTAACTTAATTCTCGGACAAAAGGTTGCCTGCGCGCTGAGGGGAGGGTATGGAGGTCGGGGCGGTACGGTGGATGATAAATTACTAGGCTTTAACTTTCTGAAATATACCTCCGAAGGTTTTGAGTAAAAAGCGTACAATCTTGTAGAAATATGATGAGGATCATTTACACCGCACCGCCGCGCGTTTCTCGTCATTTCCCATTGTCATTTTTCATAATTAATCTGCTGTACTATTTAAAAAGAAAATCGTCTTATCATTTAAAATTAAATACAGAGAGATGCTGCTTTAATATTTTAAAATTTACTTTATTTTATTATTTCATTACAGTTTACAGGCAACTCATTTTAAATATCGCACGTTTTAATGTATTTGGGCGCATTGAAAAAAAACACCCGCCCGCAGTCCCCTGTTACCCCGCAGAAGCCCTAAAATACTGGGTGTGTAGCGACTTGTTACATTAAAAATAATTATCACCTGACATCAATAATACCTAAGGTAAACAGTTTCAATTTACATTGACTGACACTTCACCTCGACAAGGTTTTTTTTCTCATTATTCCAGCTTCCTAGCAAAACCTTAAATTTTTTTCCAAAGCAATAACATAAAAAAATAACAATTAATTTCTGCTCGACCACGGCCTCACTATAAAATTAGATGGTGATTTTTAGCTATATCGAACTTTACATTTTATATATGCAAATTTTTTTTTTAATATGAATTTGAATCTATATTCAAACGTCAAAAGCTAAATGATTATTTTGTATTAATTCAGTACACCACAACGCAAACATGAACCTCTTTAAAATTATATTTTTTTAATTGTTTAATTTAAAAAAAATTTATAATGTAATTTATTTATTTATGAGCCCATTTAATTATAGGTGTTTACTTTTTGCATCTTTTTAGGGAAAAAAACCTTCGACATATTTAAAAACAATAGATTAGCCCTCTCATACCTAATTTAAATCTAACAACACCACCTAAGAGTTATATCATTATGCAACTCGATGAACGCTTAGATATACATGCAAGTTTCGTCAAAGTAAATAGAACACAAATCTATCCCATGTTGTAATTTGTTAATTTTATCGGCAAATAGCAAAGCCTGAAAAGTATTGCGTCACAAGACAGGGAGATGAAATTAACAACCCAACTTGATGTACATTTATTGTATAAGCTTCTAAAAACGTACACGAAACCAACGTAAATCGTTCATTTTATGACAAAAGTGTTGTTGTAATTTGTTGCGTGACGTAGTTGTATTGCTAGAAAGTAATATAAGATTTTTATCAGTTATTACTTTAAACGATACACATACACGATACACTATATCTAAAAGCAAGGTATGTATTTTGAAAAAATATTCATATAGCTGATTAAAATGTAAATAATAAATTGGCGATAGCCCCTACCTAAAATATTTCGAAATGCCTTAAATTTTTGTTTGAAAAATAATCTTCACAAAGCATGTCTATTGAGCATTGGCATGAACTTGCTGGAAGAAAAATTTCCTTCGTGCAGACAAAAAAAGGTGAAAAGTCACACTACGTACTGTTCGACTGCGAGATAAATGTATTTTTTATTTGAATTTTTTTTTTGGTTATTTTTGGTTTCCGTATTAATTTTAAGGTTAACACGCCCTGTCCAGATAATACTTGGTCGAAGGAAAAAAGTAAGAAATTCCTTACAATCTCATACATCTACTTCAATGACTGTATGTCAAACTTATTCTTTCTTGAATATACAATCAATTTCCTTGGCATGTCTAGGGCCTAGGAGTAGAAAGGTTTTGTGTAAGTTTTTGTGCGAAATAATTTTTTATAAAATTTGGCACAGGTCACTTTTCTCACAGCAAATTAATATGATGTACTTATTTATAGTGAAGTGAAATGTAAAGAGGTAAAGGTGTTGAAAAAATCGATAAGTTTTAATATGATTTGTCAGCATTTGAGGGGCTGAAGATTAAAAGATTAGCCGAATTTAAAATGGATTTCTTGGTAGCCATTCAAAGGTCAAGAAATCAGTCATTCGTCATTACGCGGCTGTTTAATTCTTTTAGGGTTCTTAGATCAAAAAAAAATTTCAAAAATAATGCACTGTTACAAATCCACAACGAACATTTCAATTTCATCAATTTCTACAATAATAAGTATCCGATCAAGATCACGTGGTAATTTAAAAATCCCTAAATTTAAAAGTAGTTCTTATCAACACCATTATACTTATCAAGGTATCCCTTTTTTTAATGCACTTCCGATTAAAACCAAAACTGAAAAAATTATAAAGATTTCAAATCACATATCAAACAACTTTTAGATAAACCCAACAGTAATCACAAGTTTTAATTTCATTCGATAAATTTTTCACATATTTGATTATACTTGAGCCATTAATTATTTTACTTGATAAATTAATTAATAAGTAATAAAAAATAAAATGTAAACATAATACGAGAATAATATTAAAAAAAAACGAAACATGTTTTTTTACATATCCTCTTAAATTATTTAATAAGCTTCGAAATATATCTGTCGTGTTCCGGGAGTGTGATTGATTTTATTAGTATGAGTTTATTGTTTTTGCATTTTATTAACTACTCATTTTCTTACAATATAGCAAGCTCTGTCTTTGAAAAATTTACAATCAGTTTTGTAGGTACCTTCTATTATTACCTACCTAAAAATTAAAATGAATTTTTATTCCTATTTCTTAAGTTTTCTAAGTTTAATAACTATTATATTATTTAAGTCAGGTTTTTGTTTATTTTAAATATCTACATTTGTAAATTATTCTAATGTGTTTATGTATTCAATAAAATGTTTAGATGAATTAATAGAGTAAATATATGTTAATGAGAAAACGCGGATGGTTTAACTGAACTATGTCCGGTGGGTATACTTTAGTGGGGTGTACATAATAAAGCTAATTCATTCGAACGTATTTTCTTTGAATGCACATCCTTTCCATAAGCTGTGCTACATTTTGTGTTCGATTAGTATCAATATGTAACGTATCTTGCATAAAATAAAAGAAAATATGATGAGTTGATATTGTGGGGCAGAAACTTTTCTGATTGGCTCGTGGAAGATATTACTACAAGAAGTATTATACCTTACTACAAATGAGTTTTTGATGTTTTTTTCATTGAATTAATAAGTTCTTACGCGAATATCACGATTTATGTAATATATTAGAGATTATGGAGACCGAATCGTGGCGTAGAATGCTAATAGTACGTTTACAGGCTTAACTAGTATTAAAGCACATCTACGCTAATGAGGTTCATAGACAGATTCTACCCAGAAGGGGTTAATTTTTGGCAGAAATAATTTTTGTTTACTAGTAATCATCTACATCCAAGTAGGAACAACCTCGTTATAATAACATTTACATATCGCACTTGAAAAATAAAAACTTAATTTATTTTCTCTGACTTTTAAATCTTAATATTAATAGTTTCAAAACTGTCATGTATGTAAGTATTTTAGTAGTAACAAATTGGGTTTGTCCATGTTTCAACAACTGTCATGTATGCAAGTATTTTAGTAGTAACAACCTGGGTTTGTCCATGTTTCAACAACTGTCATGTATGCAAGTATTTTAGTAGTAACAATCTGGGTTTGTCCATGTTTCAACAATTGTCATGTATGCAAGTATTTTAGTAGTAACAACCTGGGTTTATCCATGTTTAAAAAACTGTCATGTATGCAAGTATTTTAGTAGTAACAATCTGGGTTTGTCCATGTTTCAACAATTGTCATGTATGCAAGTATTTTAGTAGTAACAACCTGGGTTTGTCCATGTTTAAAAAACTGTCATGTATGCAAGTATTTTAGTAGTAACAATCTGGGTTTGTCCATGTTTCAACAATTGTCATGTATGCAAGTATTTTAGTAGTAACAACCTGGGTTTGTCCATGTTTAAAAAACTGTCATGTATGCAAGTATTTTAGTAGTAATAACCTGGGTTTGTCCATGTTTCAACAACTGTCATTTATGCAAGTATGTTAGTAGTAACAACCTGGGTTTGTCCATGTTTCAACAACTGTCATGTATGCAAGTATTTTAGTAGTAATAACCTGGGTTTGTCCATGTTTCAACAACTGTCATTTATGCAAGTATGTTAGTAGTAACAACCTGGGTTTGTCCATGTTTCAACAACTGTCATGTATGCAAGTATTTTAGTAGTAATAACCTGGGTTTGTCCATGTTTCAACAACTGTCATTTATGCAAGTATGTTAGTAGTAACAACCTGGGTTTGTCGATATTTCAACAATTTAAAAAAAAATAGAACAACGATATAATTGACACAGTCATAAAAAGTAATCAAAATTTACTGGAAAAATTGTGTGAAAAATATCGTTTTTCTCTTCAGAATATGAAACGCAATTACTTTATTTTACAATTTAAAAACCTTATGTAAATAATATGTAATTTATTTTTGAACGTCGAGAATCGAACTCGATACTATAGAGTCACAGCTCCTTTGGCAGATTGTGTCTAATCTGGATTTTATTTTCCGAAATGTGTAACATATAAATGTTATTTGTAAACATCACCAAATACGACAAAGACGTTGGTAAACATTTTCTTCAAACCGGGAAAGATATTTGTAAATATTTAATGTTGACGCGTGCGTCATTGCTAAATGATAAAACTCGCGAAACAAAATGCGAATATGTAAATGTTTAATGGAAAGGTGAAAAAGGCGATGCGATGTACGAAATTTCCCCTCCGGATATTACGACGGTATCAGATCAATTGAGTTACCGCAACCGCCATCTGTCGAAATCACATGAAACTTGTAATGCATTTTCTTTCGAATAATTCTTAAAAGGTTTTGAATCTCACTTAATTTAAATACACTAAATGCATATTTTCTATCGCTTTTCATTGCTACACTATAATTTAATGATGCTTTAATACTTTCGAGAATGAAGGCACGAGTTCCTTTTTTACAAGGAATTTCTTTCCCGACGTGAAATTGTCAATTCTTCACAAACTTTTTAAATAAATTAACTATTTCTACAGAAAATTCTAAGTGATGCATTTGAATTGTTTAATACTAGAAGTATTTATTTCACTATAGAAGTTTTGGTATTAACTACAGTATGTTTTCCTCATTGCTCAGAATACTTATGGAGTGAAATATTAAATCGAGTCAGTGTACGAGTCCATCTTTAATTTATAACTTAACAAATACAAAATATGGTTACTGAGACAGTTTAGTCATGTACTCATTAATTAACCAATGTCCAGAATGGCCAGACTTGTCTACTCAAGTCAGGACCTTGAATTTTTTGGTGTAAGCCTAAATGAACAAGTAATATTTTGTATTGATATGGTTGAAGTCGTGAACTCAATAAAAACCTTGTTCCTGTCTTGATTTGACGTTACCTCTATTGCTTTTGTGCCCTTTATTTGTCATAGAATCTTTAATTGTAACATTTCTCCTTCGTCTGTTAACACTTTGTGTAATATGCAATGTGTTAATTGGTCTTGGTCCGTTAGTAAATAAATAAATAATTTTTACTATTGACATGTAAAAGCCCCTAAAAAGGGCTTGAATAAAAAAAAAATAAAAACTCCTACGATAGGTTTATTTTTGTCGGACTTTCGTAATGATTTTAACTAGTTTTATGTTAGCTGTAACCGTTACATAAAGGGTAGGTACCTTAATCAGGTCACCCGTTAATTTGGAGTAAAAGAAAAATTATAAATTATAATTAACTGTAAACTAGCTGTAGTCACCGGCGATGCGAGAGCTTTTCACATTTTTAGAAATCAGACAGAAAATGACCTTCTCCTTGTTTTGAAGGTCAAGTGTACAAAGTTTCACTTACCTCTGAATAAAATTGTAGATTTGTATAAAAATCAATTCCACGCCGCCCGCCACAGACAATCTTCTTTATTTAAATAGGTAATACATTTTGTTATGCGTATACACATTATAACACGTTTAATATATTTTTCCACAGTAACTGTGACAACGTCATTCATAAATGACAATAATATTGCTATCCCTATTGCGTGCAATGTGTCAGTCTCATGACATAAATATACTACAAGATGATTAATTTTTATTGATAGAAATTATTAAAACATGATTTTGAATAGGGTTTTATTGTTATGTAATTACGAGAATGATGTGTGAATGTGAACAATGTGTCACATCTCTTTAATTTATTGGTTGGTATTCGAAAACACATTTATATTACAGCAAATGAATTAAGCCTGCAATTTCTTCTTCTAGATCTATTAAGATCTATTAAGATCGCATCTTAGGCTATGCAGGTACCTCCAAAATCACAATCACCACTTATGCAATGCAGTAAAACCATAGGGTAGGGTGCTTCAACCTTCCCCACCCCGGTATATTCCGACTTCTCCCGGGATACCTCAGCTCTCCGCCGGGAAACCCTCGGTCTCCCGGGATCACCTCGGGCTAGACACCGCCGGATGGATGGCTTCCCGCGTGACAAAAGACCATCATTTATCACATTTACAGATGGATTTACCGTTACCCCGTCCTTAATAGTGCCGTCCTTATGACTCGAGACATACGCAGTGGTTGGAGGGGGAATCAGAAAGGAACTGTAAGTTATATTTTATACGTATTTTAAGGTTTCCTCGTAAATTATTTCGCGTGATACAATGCTATTTTAGTAGATATAAATAAGTAGATAAAAATATGAATCGATTTTTAACGACATATCTGACAGCTTATAGAGAAATATCGGGAATGCCGTAGGTAGTGCTAGTGTGCGGCAAGCGGTGCGCGCGCACGCCAAAATCCGAATGGTTCCAAGTAGATTCCCGAACCTAACCGATCGTAGGTAGGCAACTCAGTTCGAGAAGCCGCTCTCACCAGAAATTAAACCCTTAACAGTAAGAGACGTCAGTACAGCAACATTATCTTCTTATCAAAAATAAGTAACCCTGTACTAGACGAGCCGTCTATAAAACATTGAAGTCTCCTAAAATACACTTACGAATGGAATCTGAATACTTCTAGTAACTAAAATACATTACAATTCTCCAAAGCACTTGCCTGCGTACAGTGGAACCATCATCTGTGGAAAGTACTTAATAGGGTACGAGGGATTTGGCATGGATTTTCTGAATTTTTGAACTTGCCTGCGGCTAAAATAGCACCTCGAAAAAAAGGTTTAACATAAAAAAATGTTAGATCAGTGCATGCTCTCTTCTATTTACCTAAAATAATATTTTTTGTTTTTAAACTTTATAACTGTTTATAAAATGTCAGTTTTCAATAATTCGTAAGACTTCCACCAAATGGTTTTCATCTGTACTCGAAAAGAATTTTTTTTTATTTTTTTTTTGTAAAATATATAAATAACGATGTAATATTACTTTAAGAAAACTACGTAAATCAATGTATTTTGAAATAAAAAAAATACAAATGTATTAAAAAAAAGGTATTTGAAAAAATACAAATTTTAAGCTATGCTACTTGATAAATATAATAAAATAAATTATTTAGTAATATTCAAATTAACTCTATACCCAAAACACATAAAAAAATGCATTTTCGAGTTCGAGTTCGAGTGGAAGATACTTTCAGTATCGCCCTGGTGTAAGAACACCATTCAGAATTTAAAAGTTGCGTGAAATGGCTTTAGTCGTATATGGTGACCACATCTGAATAGTCAGGTATCCCCCACCTTACTCTTCCACTACCTTCAACCTCAAAAAATACCACAATTGGGAATACAATAGTTTCACTTGCTCCAGACTGTTGGGAGCAGTTGGGACTCTTGTGCGGTATTCATATAAAAATATCCTTTTGAATATTTTTATTTAATTATTATTATTAATGCATTATAGAGCGGATGAACGAAGAAAGGAGTTTAAGGAGAAGGTAAGACGCGAATGTGATTGGTAGAAGAAGTCATATTTTGTGGTAGTATTTAGTAAGAAAGGATGTAGGCTTGCAGTTGTTACGAGTATTGCCGTTTAAAGAAAAATATACCGTAATAAACGAATTTTATATTTATAGGAATATTAATTAAGAAAATCAAATCAATTCCATTTTATTTATTTATATTTTTTTTTATTTTATGCACATAATATTTTGTTAAATAATACCTCCCTTGAAGTACTTATAATATTTTTGTTGCTTACAGTAGTTTTTCTCATTTGCCTCAAAACTTTATATTTTCGACTATCTCACCAGCAGTGAATACTTTTGCATGGAGATATCGGCGTGTGACGTCATTCAAGTAACTCCTTTGATAAATTGGGTGATTTTTCTGCTATTTTTCAGTATCCGAAAAGATCGAAGGAATTCTCCAATATGTACCTTGACACATACCTACATACGTATTATTCATCAATTGGAAATTCTAATGTCGACTTTATTGTAATGAAAAAAAAGTGATGCATTGTAGAACTTGATTATTCAACCCACTAATTTCGACTGTCAGTGATAGATACATAGGTGATTGTGTGATTGTGGTGATTGTGTTACGACTTTTTTTGCCCTAATCCTGTAAAACTGCTGGTTTACCTGCGAGCTGTACATTTCCTTGTATATTTGTACATTTGTTTGTATATATTGAAAAATGGAACTGATTTGTCTAGCATTAGGACTATCCCGTGATGTTTCACGGGTATGTGCGAGTAATAAAATAATTTCAATATTGCTCTCCCCGATATTCTGTGCAATCGCCAGAAGAAGATTGTGTTTAATTTTTGGTGCATTATGCCGTGTTGCGCTACCCTCCTTCTTTAGCCAATGTTTTGACTTGCATCTAACATTATTTTACAAGCAATAATTATTCGCCTGAAACACTCATCCACATTGAAAAATCTCCTGATAAAAGATACATGACGCCAACGGGACACGAACCCATGTCCCTTCGATTTCCGGTCGACAGCTCTCACCACTGAGCTATGGCGGCTTATCTCTTATCCGCGAAATAATTCAATATATACTAGTGTTTCATTCAACAATTACTGCTTGTTACATTTTTTCACCTGAAAACAACCAACTTTATTTTATATGAGAAAGGCATTGTAAGTGCTAACTCTCTCACTAGATGGCGTCGAGACAAATTGTCTACATTTTTAGGTGAAATACTTGAAATTGTCAAATATTAATTATTATTTTTTTGGTAAACTAATGTTTAAGACAAGATTTTTTATGCATAGCACAAAGGGTAACAATTATTTTACAAGCAATAATTATTCGCCTGAAACACTCATCCACATTGAAAAATCTCCTGATAGTTGGCGTCATGTATCTTTTAAATTAAATTTAAATTTAGCGAATAATTATTGCTTGTAAAATAATTGTTACCCTTTGTGCTATGCATAAAAAATCTTGTTTTAAACATTAGTTTACCAAAAAAATAATAATAATGCATCTAACATATCTGCCCTGTAATGCTGTCCAAAACGTTGGCTAAAGAAGAAGGTAGCGCAACACGGCATAATACCTTAAAAATTAATCACTATTCTACTTTTAGCCGTTAAAATCTAAAATCATATCATCAGAAGAAGAGTTTATTCAAAGACTTGTTTACTCTTTTACTAATTTAATAATCAACTCGTTTTCTTGTTTACGTGTTAGTCGTTCACTCATTTAATTATTTACACATTAACTAATTTATTAATTTGAGTAGTTACTATAATGGTTTTATAATTGTTTAAGTTAAATGTGCGGTCTTGATTGCCTAAATTACATGCATTATTCTAACGGACTCATATCGCTGCAATCTATTTTGAGAAACGTCTATATCAGAATTGAGAAGCCAAAAACGATTTGAAACTTCTTCGTCTCCGAGTTAGTTCGGAGTGAACTGATGGCGTTGGCACTATAGTCTGTAGTAGTAACTCCATTGTTTATTTATTCAATGGGTAGCTAAAGGAACCGATTTACTTCAAGAGAGTTGTGAATGTTATTAATTTCCACTTCAAATGTAAAGTTGAACGCTGAAACCCCAGTCAATAAGTTTTTTTTATGTTAAAAAACATTAATCATTAAACGTGTTAACATTTTCTTTCCGGGTGTTATAGATATGTCAAAATATGATTTTACTTTACCACCAATCACAACCGTCGTAGGTACTATCATACCATGGAATAATAAGACTATCGTAAAATGGTGTTAACTCTGAATTTTCATATGTTTTATTTATTTATAATTTTAATTATTTTTCTTAAAGTGAAACATGATGCAGTGTATATAGGAGAATATCTGTAATAGATGTAATAAATTATGAAGTACCTAGGTACAAATTAGAGCTATAAATACAAAATATAAAACTGAGTTCACAAGTATAATCAAAATAAATGAAAAATATAAAAAATGTGAAAAAATTTTAGAAAAACGTAACAGTAACATAAAATAAAATATAAATTAGAAAAATACTGCATATAAGACAAATCACTAAAAGTACATTACCAACGCTACTATAATTTGTAGGATTCGACAAAGTGCTGGTATAGATTACTATTAATTCTATAAATGGTGTCAATAAATATATCAATAGAACTCCCAAACTTGTTGCCCAGATCAGGTTGTGTATGTATTTATTTATTTATTATTTATTAACGCCCTACGGGGTTTTACATAGTAAATTGACAGTATATGTATGTAAGTGTAACATAATACATGGATAAAATAGCTAAATATAATTTACTCATAAAGTAATTAGAAAACAAATTTATGTAATATTCTGATATGTATTATAAAACAAATGTTTAAAAAAAGAAGAAAAATAATGTCTATAGAGAAAAAAACTAATAAGTAATAGCAAAATACCAACGCCGTAATTAATATTGAATTTTAATAATTGTACTTGAAACGGTAAAGTAAATCAAAGTATAATATACATATCAAGTATGACAGTACATGCATACAGTAATTAATATGCGTCCAAAAAAATTAATAACAAATAAACTAAGGAGTATGTGAGTTAAACGTTAAACGAAGATATAGAGACAAGCCTTTTTTTTAAAGCTAATAAATAATACAAGTTAATAACTAGCAAATAGGTCTGAAATTAGTTGCCTTTTGAAACTCACAAAGTTATTAACACCAAATATATCAATAAGTTCACAGTATTTGTTTGCAAGGTTAGAGTAGTTAGTATTGAGTGAATTATTATGAATTATTACAAAAGGATGTTACATTTTGTCTTGTGTTCCTAGTCGGTACATGGAATTTTATAGTGTGGTATAGTATAGACTCTGTGTAATACAACCAGGTCTGACCGAATTCTCCTGTCAGACAGCGTTATTAGGTGCAGTTGATTCATCAAACTGACATAATTAATGTATTCAATTGGAATTTGGAGCTTAAAATTTATTTACCTTAGCTATTTGTGCTGAACTCGTTCTATATTGTTATTTATACCAATAGGTGAATTATATTCCTCTTGACTTCTAACTGATTAAATGTAAAGCGTTTTCATACAATCTACGGACTTAGAATCAATTAAAATTCTGAAAAGAATTGTAAAAAAAATGACACTGATAATTTCGAGAAGATTTGCTAACCATAATTTTACAAACCATTGGTATCCGCTAATTTAAAAAAAGTTACATCTTGATCCGTGATGCCAAAAAAGAAGATGTAAATTTTGCGGCCATAACAATGCGACATTTCCATTTTCTAAAAAAGTTTTCTTCATGTTTCATTGTGTCTCGGCAGCAGACTGAAGAGGAGGGGTTGACAGCGGTGCCCGGGGTTGCCCGTAATACTTTTCTCAGAAGCGAAAGGCGCATGCAATATTCTTTATCAGCCGAGTGCCATTTTAAATTGTTTTTGTTTTTTCTGTACAGGATAACCATCGGTCGTTTATAACGCAGTCAGGCCACTTGACTTGTCGTAGGAAGCTGCCATTCTGCTTTCTGCTTTCTTCTTTCTGCTTCTGTTTCATACCGCCCCTCGCAGCATCTTTTATCTGCGAGATTACTAGGGATGGATGTGACAGCGTTACTTCGTAAATATGCAGAGAGGTGCTCCCGCTAAACGTCCGGATTATAACGGCGGCTTGCGATTAAAAATTTAAATAATAACTTTTTCCCTTTCGTGAAATATGGCTCCAAGGTTACGTTCTGCATAATTAGTAAAGTTAGAAGTTAGTTCTTGAATTAAGTTTTTACGACTGTATAAAGATGTTTTCCGACTTGCAAGCAAGTTGCTTGGATGTTCAGCCCGCGGCCATAGAGTTAATTTGATCCACTTGCTTACCGGTTATTTATATTTCAATCGCAAAAGTTGTAACTGTTTGTAGGTACCCTCACTGGGTAAATGCTTGGGGCTAGGAAAATAAACATTTTATTCCTAAGGCCGACCATAATCCGGCGATGTATGAGTGTGAATGAAGCAAGGACTGCGTGTCAACAGATAGTTGGGTTGTCCAACCTATCTGCCTACCTTTATTAATTACAGCTATTATAATTTTTACGGCATTGTCAAACAGTCCCCCAATGAATTAAGTCGCCACATCTCTAACGTATTCTATGTTGGTTGCTACCCTGGCTGCAAGCTTTGACTTCTCCAAATTTTATCTGCGTCAGCCTACAAGGAAAAAAATGAGTATTGCTGATTGAATTTTTTTTAATTATTCGTAATTCGGTTAAAAACGGGATTGCGGGACTTTTCCTGTTAAACTTTTAGTACATCCTCATACATCGGATCACTTGTTAATGCACCTGAACCATGCCATGATAATATATAATGACGAAATGCAAAAATGTTATAATTTTTATAAACACGTGTTCCGACATCGCAATAATACATTCCTCTTTTACTAAAAGTTTAACAGGAAACCTATCAATCCATTCGTTAAGGCCAACAGTCCCGTTTTTATCCGGATTACGAATAATACGCAGGAATTCTTAATAAATTAAGTTTTCTCCGTGTGGCTGTCCAGTGCACACCCAAAAATAATGAAAATGATAAAATCCTAATCATAAAACGTATAAATACATTCTAGAGATTTAATGCGTTCTGAAAGTGTAACAGAAACAGCACAGTTATCCTTATGAGGATAAGGCCTTCGACCTCCTGCCCTAATGTTCGTCGAACCCGCGTATTTGCTGAAGACGTTACACCCGCTCGTATTTGAGTCACGTATCTCTGCCTATTTGAAGTTTCTAATTGAATCCGCATTAGTTATACAGGGGAAACAATATTGCCTCCGTTTCCCACCATCTCAGGACGGAGCAACAACACTTCTCCTCTCCCGTCGACAAAAGGAAACGTAAAAACGATGGATTCTGAATTCCGTATTCCCAGTTGGTTGCGTTGTGCTCGCTTAGTCTTGTAACCGGTAGATGCCGGAAGGCGAAATTCTTGGGCAATGTCAACACGGCCAACGATTTAAACACAGCTTTTGTTACTGAGTGGTAAATTTTCAGCCTCTGGGCACAAAAATCGCTGGTTACAAATCAGTATTTTAAATAAAGAGTTTAAATAATTATAATACGCTACATTATTTGCTATCAAAATCAACATTGAAAGTGCCCGTTTGGACCAAGTATTGTTAAAACTGACACAATTTCCTTCACATTATTCACCATATTGATAACTGTAAGCATGCTTACAGTTTTTACACTTTTAAATATATTTTTCTTTTTTCATAAAAAAATATTTAACCCTGATTTACTATTCTTTCTTGTTTTAGAACTTTTATAGTAATGTAACATTTTTAGGCATATTTTACGATTTATGCGCATTTAGCAAGTTGTCTTTGGCAATAATAATAAATATTTATTGAAAGGAAGGTATGAACTTTGCGTTTATTCGTTGATGTAATATTTTCTCGTTACTATAGTAAAATTTTCAACATTCCTTTTTCATATTCCATTAATTAATGATTATATTTTTACGTTAAGTATGAAACTCACGCATAAGTTCCTCAACATTACTGTAAGCTAAATCCCCCATAATTACAATTCATTTGGAATGTTTTATTGGTAACTAACAAATAAATAAATGAAGTAATGACACATAGTTTAACTATAACTATGAAACATGTAAAATGTCAATCACAGTTTTTGGCAACGGATTCAACCCTCCAAGTATTGAGGAAGTACGAGCCCTTTCTGCCGGTGTTTGTTTAGACTTTTCACAAACATCAAGGTGGATAATCAACAATCCGACGGAGAAGGTCTTATTGGATTTTATTTCTACTCGACTATTTACCGTAGAAACAAATAAATAACTACGTGTAGAGAATTACCAGCCGAAAGGACAATCCTAATTTATTTAACCCTTTCGTGTTTGATCTTCGTTTTTCCGTGTGTAACTTACGGAAGGTGAAAGAGCAACTGATTGGGATCATTTGTAGAACAAAGTACGTGGCTTAGATGTTTTATTTTAAGAACTTTTGTACGTCTTCCATGCTGACGTGAATTCTGCAGCCTGCGAAAATAAACATATTTTGAACAAGTTTTCACGTTTCGAATATTAGAAAATTATTGTTCAGTGTTTTCTATGTGAAATGTTTTTTTTTTTAATATTAAAGAAAGACAAACATTTCTGGGTTACGAATAACCTGAAAATATCCTACTACTACCACAGTAAGCGGAAATTTTTGCTTGTGATGAAGGACTTAGTCAGCCGAGGAATTGAATGTCAACTCAGCCATCGACCGGTATATTTGTATTTTTTTAAATATATATATAAAATTTTATATGTTACACATTATTATAATGTAAAACACAAATAGCGTTTCCTCACAATAGAGAGACAAGGCTCTTATTTTTGGTGAGGGAATTTTAGCTCAGTTATACAATTACATAGTAAGTAAGTAATAAAATGTTGTAAATAATAACACAAAGATAAGTAAGAAAAACGCAAGATTTATCGATAATATATTTTAAGAAAAAATAAAAATAATAACAAATATATGGTCTCTTATGGTATTAGATAATTTTTCAGTTTTAGCTGAAATTCATTAATATTTTCGATAATACGATTACATGTCGTATAATAATTACTACGAGTTTTTAACGTGATGAAAGATACCCTGTGCAATAAATTGGTTTTATTACAACAGAGGTAAACCACTGAATAATCCGTTGTTATAGAAACATTTTTACGGATATTGTTACAGCTTGATTTGTAAATATGATAAAATTGGTTCCATGATAACTCAACACAGTGACAATCCAACACACTTTTAAAGAGTGATATAAAGTCATTAGAAACGATGGAAAAAAATTTAAACCTAACCTAACCTAACCTAATCTACTTAACCCAGTTAATAAAGTTTTTGTTTCATCACTTTCCATGACTTTATATAACTTTTTAAAGATGTGATGAATTATCATTGTGTTGATTTATCCGGTCACCATTGAAAACATAATAAAATTAATGGAGTAATCGTAAAATATAGTCAAATATGGTTAAACCAAAAAAATATAATAATTCATCGAAAAACATTGTTTTCTTATGCTATTTTTATTTCTTGCTTCAGCAATCCGGATTAGTTACAAAACTCATTTTAGAACGGAAAAAACTTACAATAAATAGGTGGGAGTTTAGGTACAATCTGCATTAGTATTTTTATATCAAAATTATAAGTTTCTCTTACAAAACAGTACAAAAATAGAACTAAAGGAGGTTGTAAAGAGCAAACCAGAAAAAAGTACTAACAGGAATATACAAGCACAAAGCCAAGGTAGGAATTTACATAAACGTACTTATCCGCTAATATATTGGTAAAAATAAATTGTGCTCTTTTAAAAATATAGGGGATATAGAAAGGGACAAAAAAATCAACACAAAATAAAAAACGACAATAAAATTACACATTTATAGTTCAGGCAATGTAGTTCATAGATTTTATCCCATGTTTTGTAGTGTATGATAAAGAGATGCGGATTTATTGTGTGCAGAGGACACAGCACTCAATAACTGTGACATTTTTTTCTGATCAACTTTTAGGATATAAAAAAGGAAATAATCAAACTTGTAATACTTTTTCATTCCCCGAGGTAATGAAAAACATTATTTATTCAAAACCTAATTTTATTGTGTGATAAACAAAATGGAAATAGTCTAAGCTTTGCATCAAAAACAAATGATTTGCTCGGCGTGCAGTTTTGAAAGGTCACTAGAGGGTAGAGAATGGATGCTGTACATCCTCCCCATCCTATAATGCCATACGTTGTAATAGATTGAATCAAAGCAAAATAAACACAGAGTTTTTTAGAGAGAATATAAGGTTTAGTATAACTTACAGCTTCTCTTTCTTGTGGTGTTAATACGGGCCTTCTAGCGTAATTCATTCAACGGTTTAATAATTTTTATTGTAAGATATTGAATATGTGTTTAGATTTTTCGATCAAGGGTAAATGATTAGTTTAAGAAGGTTTTTTGGGAGTGTGAATTTACGGATTGAAATATGTATGTATTTGTTTTTAAACATTTAGGGTGAGGAGGTTTTTTTATTTGTTTTCCATATTTTATTTTTATATGTTATGACCGTATCGTCTGCGAAAAATATTTTATATAACCGTCAATGTCGGCATTTAATAAAGAGTTCCTATTTGTGAGAAATAAGAGTGGGCCTAGAATACTTCCTTGGGGTACATCGAACGAGATTGGTAAACATTTACTTATATTCCTGATTGGAGTGAATGACAGTTGTTTGTGATCTCTGCGTGAGGTAGTTTTTAAACCATTTTAGGGCAGTTCCATCTATCTCAATCTGTTATGAAGGGTATGGTGTGAATTAGGAGTTGATTTAAAACCCCATGTTTCTCTCTCCTTGTCCAGCCTTTGATTCAATATCTTTACATAAACGTCGTAATAAGAAACGTAACTGTGGCAACTGCTACGATGTCCTACATAATCTGACTTTAGAATATTGAGCGTAAGCGAGTGTAGTTAGATACCCCGGACCCTGCAATTAGGACAATGTGAACGCTGATCTAGACACTCGAATAAGGTTGTCATCTGAATGGCTCATACACTCATCTAAATTTCTAGAGCGAGTGTGCGTTGTGTATACGCGTACCTTAAAGCCTTAAAAACAGGATTTTTATTAGAAGTATTTCTGCTGTATGAGTCCAATTCAAATGGAACTTCGGATTAGCACTGTGATTGTCAAAGGAACAAATTCACCAAAGAACGATATTATTCTGCTGTTAAGAGATATAGTACAATCATATAACACAATCACCCATATACATTAATCCTTAAAGACGCATTTCTCCTTAGAAACTACGGATTACAACTTGGCGTTATTGTCGTACAAACAAATTCACCATAGAGCGACATTATTCTGCAGTCAAATGCCTTTTTTGCTAAATATCAACAGAATTATTAAATATTCTTTTGATATTTAGCGAAAAAAAATTGTAATTTATTTTCAGGAACGACTTTTTCTTTCACTTTGAAGGTTATATCCAGCAATGTAATATATAATTGAAGAAGAAGATAATACTAATAAATGATAATACTAAATGAAAGATGAAAAAAAAGGCTTAAAAAATAAACAAAAGATAACGGGACAGCAAAGAACCGAACCCTGGATCTCTTGTCGATCTAGGTTACAAACAAATTTCACTAGAAACTTTGATCATTTAAAAAGTTAGTTGCCAAAAATATGGGAAAAATTCAATTGTTAAGTCTGAATTTTTAAATATCAGATCAAAAAATATGATTTTTAGTAAATTGGTCCAAATCCCAGACTTGTTGAACGCCTGTCCCGGTAAGACAAGAGATCCTGGGTTCGATTCTTGGCATTTACTTCTTTTAAAGATGCATTTATCTTTAGAAGATGGCATCTAAGATTATTTGGACCAACCAACGTACAATAAATTGCAAAAGATCGGAATACTTTAACGCTTTATTAAAATAAGTTACATATTTTTAACAGTAATGTTTATTCTGTAATTCGTTACCAACCTTCCGCACAAATATGGAATGGTTCAGTTTCATAGTAATACAATTACATTGAGTGTGCGCTGCCTCTTCTGCCTTTGCCCGAAAAGTAAACACGGTGTTTCAGAACACTTTTAAATAATGAAATTATTTTATAAATTTTCTGCATTTGACAATGGGGATTATTTCAATAATTATGGTTTCGGTGGGATTTTATAATAGTTGACATAGTATATGATATTACGTTATGGCCGCACAAAGGCCCCGCTGATCGCCCATGACTTTAAACTTATTTGCTAGTTGGGAGTGGCTCAGTGTATTTGTGCGGGCGTCGTGGAAAAGAAACCATTGAAAGATTTTTTGCGGTAAGATTTTTTAACTTCACTTAGTACAAACTATACATGAACAATCACGCAATCAACATTTTGATATTTAACCAGGGCCGGCCGTGAGCGAACGCAGTGCCTGGTGCGAGAATAATTTTATATCTCCCTGTCAAAACCAGTAGACACCTAGGTAAGTGATCACTGGTCTAATTGCGCCGGCATAGGGCCGGCCCTGTGTTAGACCATTGGTTTTTAACCTAGAATAAAGATATTTATTCCATGGTTTTAAACCTGTGGAAGAGCATGGGGAAGAGACCGACTAACCGCGCAGTCATGGAAACTTTAACAGATCATTCGTAAAAAGGTTGATAAGTATATTGGCAAAAAAAAAGTACATAAAAATAAAAATTAATGTTTTTTATCATTGAAAACAAAATGAGTGATTATTGCATTGGTTACGATGTTAGAGTCACTGAAAAAAATCCGCGGTTTCATACTAATAAATACCCTAAAAATAGAAGAAAATAACTGACTTTAAAATCACTCCGAATTTGACTAATGTAATCTCCTGCACGTAATCAACTTACATTTGGAAACAAATTCACGAGTTTGATATATATCATAGAAGTATTGCATAGTTGGATTGCGGACTTTCTCAAAGGAAATACCGTGCCAACTAAATACGTAAAAGCAACACACGTGCTGTCAGACAGACTGAGCCACAGCAACGCGTGGCGGGGTACTGCTTGTCTATATAAATAAAAATGTAAATGATAGTTTGTTCAAAATCTTAAATCTCCGAAAGTTCTTCATCAATTGCTTTGAAATTTTGACACAACGTTGCATTCGAATACGCCTGTGTTTTTATATTATATAGAAGTCACTTATCACAGGTAAAAACATGTTTTTTTTAAAAGCGTCTACTGTTGGACGTAAAGCAAAACGCGCTATTGTTTCTTTACTGCACAGGCAGAATGAGCCACAGCAACTCGTGGCGGGGTACAGCTAGTAAATAAATAATAGTTCACGGCCCATCTCCATTGCTTCTATCTATGATATTTAAGCTAGTTTGCAATCAATCAACTCCAACTGAAAGAATGCAAATATTTTCCAGGCTGCCTGTTCTAATACGGTTAATTTCCGTTATGGCATGTCCGGCGAAACAGTCTGCTGATGGAGGTGGGGGCGCAGGAGGAAATGGGAAGAAGAGAGGGGGAGTAAGGTGGTGGATTGTAGGGCTGATAGCGCTTATCATTTGGGTACACAGTCCACACTACACACTAACCAGGTGCGATACACGTCTGATTGTGGCGTGAGAATTCAATGCCGTCTGCAACTGCTCAAAAACACTTGCCGATAATTTAAACAAACATCTGAATTTGCAGTCCTATAATTTTCGTTTGATTGAAATAATATATATCTGATTTAGAATAATGCGGTTGAAATGATTTTATTGAAGAAAAAGATAGCACTAATAAAATATAAACGAAATATGAAACAGAACAAGACACCGAAAAAAATAATAAAGCTAACGGTCAAAACTAGGAATCGAACCCATGATCTCTTGTTTTACTGGGACAGCGTCTTAACTACTAGACCATTGGGACCTAGCTATTAAACGTCATATTTCAAATTCAGAAATAACAGTACTAATAACTAATAATCTGATTACGCCAATATACTGGTTACTCATTCACATATATACATACCTGCGACTACTGTACTGAGATAGTATTGTTGTCCTTTTGTCCTACCTACTTCAATTCCTGCACTCTTTCGCTGCACATTGTGTAGCCAGTCTGTTACAATATCTCGCATAGCTCACTATAAAAAACCGCATCCGCGCGAGATCTTACCTCGCTTATTTTATTACAACTTTTCATCCACTGAATCTGTTACGTGTTCAGCGCCATTGCTGTGAGAAGAACAAACAGGAAGAAACGAGTGCCAACGTTCCTAATGGTGAGTCCTTCCGTCCATTCAACATATTACTGTCTCATGTGCAGTGGTAATTACACTAAATTCAAGGTCCTTCGACAAACATTTTTACGCACCTATAACAACATAACAAAACATCTTTTACACACCAACATCTCTATTTGCATGTTATTATTTTCTTAGTATCCATCTCATAACCCTGTTTTGTTTAGTTTCTAGTTTGTATAAATTTCTTTCATTCGCCAAATTTGATATCGTAAAGCAGTAATATATATGTGGAAAAACTATAGTTTTAAAAATGAGCTCTGTAGTTAAAGGGATTCCTTCTTTAGCCAATGTTTTGGACAGCATTACAGTGTCCATCATCAGGAAAGATGTGATGGTGAAACGTTGTCCATAATCAGGAATGAAGATGGGTTACAGAAGGAGACGGAACAAATAATACCTCAAAAATAAATCACTATTTTGCCTTTGCCCCTTGCAAATCTCAAATCATATCTGAGCTCTGTAGTATTTATATTTCTTAGTCTTCTAAAAAAAATTCTTTTTTTGACCAATATGAAAGTTTTCTGTGGAAGTTAGTTTTTAATCCAATAATATACGTCAATTTTTGATTTATTTACTTTTCAATTTTTTTGTCAATAATTTTAAAATTTATTTTATATGTTTTATTGCCTGTTTCCATACATTTTGTTTTGCTTACGTTCAGTTTCAACTCTTTTATTCAGACATTTTGCTTTGTAGGTTTTCTTCTCTTTTATTTTTTGCGTCTTTGTACTCTCCACGCGAAACATATACGAACATCTGCAATAGTCTAATTTTGCAATGTTATGATTTTAATTTAATCATTTATCTAAATTGTGAGTAAAATTGTACCTAATACCGACCCTTGCGGAACACCTAGATTATTTGCTGTCGGTTCTGATACTGGTCTTTCAAGTTTTGTTGTTTGTTTTCATTCCTAGAGATATTCTTTGAATAGGTTTAGAGCTACGTCAGAAAGAAAATCTTCTAATTTTTCTAATAGTTCATTCTTTTCTATCGTTTCGAAGACTATTTTGAAATCTAAGGTTGCTGCAATAATTATTTTTGTGTGTTTCTTTTTTTTCCGTGTTATTAATCACTATGTTTATTGCCACATCGCAATTGTTTCGGAATTCTTACTGTTTGACTTATATGTAATAATTTTTGCTATTAATAACGTTCGGAATCGGAATCACAGTATATATTTGAAAAATAAATATTCTAATTCTTAATTTTTCTTTTATTAATTGGTTGAGGTCCTATCGCTGACACCCCATCTCTCTAAACTTTAATACTTGTTTTATCTGGACTCTCTCTTGACTTGGTGCTGTTAAGAATCTATAAAAGATAAGATCCATCAATCTCGTTAAACACAAGTGTTTTCTCGGTTAAGCCGAAAATTTCTAAAAACTAGTCCAAGTTTTCATCCACTAGCTCATAATTCAATAATGTAAAAACTATATTAACGTATAACTAACTAGCTGACGTGTACCCGGTGTTACAAAGAAAATTTAGTGTACCTGAAAAAACTCTTTTTTAGAGAATTTTATATAGGTACGTACAGTTTTACACGCAGGGGACATAATATTGGAAAATCTGCGCATTGTATCAGCAATATTCTTAATTATTTTGCCATATCTGAACTAAGAAGCAGATACCTAAAGCAAAGAAGCTTTCTGGATAAACTAAAGCCCTGGAAGTTTGAGCTTTAGGGTCATGAAAATAACAATTTTTTTCTTGAAGTTTTAGCACAGGGCACATATTTTTTTGACGTTCCATTATCAAGGGATGAAAAAAATCGCATAAAGCGTTGTACATATTATGAAATGGATACAATTCTTCTTCTCTGCCTAAAAGCAGTTTAGATTAATATTACCATAGTCACAGCTTTCACTGACTCACTAATTTGTATTAGTAGATACCTATCGTACTCAAGTCGAAAACAAACAAAAAATGTAAGTTGTAAAATACATTCTTCGCTTCTCAGGAAATGGTTGATTTCTTCACACGTATTTTTAGCGGAAATGTTTTTCTTGACAAAGCTATTATCAAAACATTTAAGTCGTAAAACACAGCCACTCTCCCGACAGGGTAAACACATCTAACTGTCAACTTATTGGATTAAGCCATAGCACCGAATCTTTCATTTGCCATTTGCATTTTATTTCATAACTATAAATATCAATTTTAACAAATTGCGATTAACGGCTCTGTCTAAAACTTCCTAAGGCGATAAGTGCAAACGAGGAAAAAGTGATTTATGCTGTAAACAGAACAAGGCCACTAAAATTCGGAAACTTAATATTAACTTTTGTGGTAGACGGTTGTCTCTGTATGAACTAATTTGTGATGTCAGATCACATTGCTTTTGCAACTTTCTAGTAATAAGAAAAGTCTGTTAATGGACGGGTTGTTTCGGAGAATTTGAACAATTCTTCAAATTTCAAAATAATTTTAAAGTTCTGTATTTATTTCAGTTCTGTCAAAAAACTAGCCTAAAATGATATAATAACAGAACTTGAATAGGACTTTCATAGAACCCGAAAAGGAACGTTAAAATTTAATGAATTGTTTAAATTCTCCGAAACAACCATCTTTAGTGTTGTGTTGTTTTGAAAAGATACACTTTACTTCTTAAGTGTTTTTTGTATTTTTTCTAGTGTAGAGTGCGCTTATCGCAAACCAGGTTTTTTTGACATACCGCTAAAGTAAACGCAAATATTTTTTTTGTTCAAACGCGAAAAGAGAAAGATGTACAAATTGCAATGAAATACAACAATGTTTTTTTGTATCACGCTTGTCATTATATTACTTTGTATTTATGAACGTATTTTAACAATTATTTCGTTAAAATACGTTCATAAATACAACAATTATGCATTCTGCAAACAAAAAAGTTAAAAAAGCATTATGTTGTTATCTTTAAACATTTTATTGGTTCGGTCAAATTATAAAATGAAACAATAGCACAATTGAAAACGTGGATTTGAAAAATATCCCGTTCCTGTTAATTTGCAAAAACTTTTATACCTGTACAAAATTCATTTTTACGTGCATTTTTCACCATGTTTCAAAAACACGTACATAAATCCGGGAAAAGCTTGCATTCATATTTTCTGTTTGCAAGTAAAAACCGGCTGAGGGGGAGGGGGAGGTGGAAAAATTGAAATGTTTATAGAAAGCCAGAGCAGAACCGCTGGATATTTGATTGTGTGTCAGAAAGTCAGGCGCAATCACCGACCTTCGCTACGTTTCAAATGTTTATCTGTTTAAACGGACGTTACCGAAGATAACTGATGAGCCTCGCGGCGATCCGCGACCCGCAATCCTCGCTTGGTTTCGAAAAAGTCAAACAAATAACTGCCGAAATAAAAATAATTTAGTGGAAGAAATGAATTATTAGTAAAAACGCTTAGTAAATAAAAAAAAATTCTTCTTTGGAAAGATATATTTTTGTACGAGAAAAAAATGAAAATTCGAAAAAATTAATTTAATTTTTTACTTTTCCATCATACAGAATACTACCCAAAATTAGTGCATTTTACCCCCAGATACCATGCATTATTGATGCATGAAACTAACCTATAAACCAAACCTACGTGACCTATAAACATAGTTTTGGTTTCATCACTTTTCATGACTTTCTATCATTTTTGAAGCGACGTCTACTGTTCACTGAACTTACTAATAGTATTATATTACAATAACTGCACAGTACAAAACCTGCATTAATAAGTCCGTATTTTAATGGTTTTTACGTTAGTATTGAAAATTTTAGTATCCTGAGCGGTAAGCTCTATTGTTCTATTTTTTTTGTAAGGATTTTAATAGTTCACTTAAGTTCACTGAACTGTTTTCTACTATCATCAACCTCCTCCTAAAGGAGGTGGTTAGACCTCGCCCCTGCTTCAACACAGGTGACTTTTCTTTTTAAATTATAGAATATTGATGCTTATGTTTTTGAATCATTTTGGAAGTCGAGTATGGGTACCGCAGCCCGGAAACCATTAATTGGATAACACCTATGCTGTAGGTCACTTCTAGTGGTAAGTAATTTAGCAGGAGTGCCCAGGTATATGAAGCAGAGATTTTCTAGGTCTTGGTGGTCCGCATTCGGAGAGACTGGTTGAGGGAGAATTTTTTACCTCTCTAGCAGGAATATTTCGACCCATTGCCACCGCAGTGGGAAAAGCACTTGGACACACGTATGAGGGGTTGGAACTCCAGATTCCAATCCCTCATACCATTTTCCTTCTCAGATCTTTCTCTTCTTCCTTTCATGAAAAAAAACCCTCCACACAGCAGCCCTAAAGATGATCCTAGAGAAGTTATTTTCTCCTTAGTAGAGTAATGTAAAAAAATATATTATACCAACTTTAAATGTGATTTTGTTCTACGTTATCATTAATTAATTAATTGGATTTTATGTTAATCTTAGTATTAACATTTGATTTTTATTTTTTTTGTATTTAGTTATGCTATTATCCATGTATTATACTACACTTAGATGCATAAATTGTCAATTTACTCTGTAAAAGCCCGATTGGGCGTTAATGAGTGATAAATAAATAAATTACTGAAACCTGAAATTTAATTACTGTTCACTATAAATACTAATCTATTATATATTATACATGTTACTAATTCCCGCTGTTCAAAGTCACTTTAGGGTCTAGAGTAGTTCTTACATAAACGTAGCTTCATATGAATTAAAATTAATTAGAGTCCTTGAAGTGCGCCTTGAAGGTTTGTTACTTATAATATGGCAGCAAAGGGTTGGATCCCCTCGAGTAAACAGAACATCCCCATAACTGTGATTGATTATTTATGAGAGTTGAAATTTTAAAATAGAAAATTAAAAGACGAAATTGATCCTGTTGCAAACAGACACACTCATAACGTCATTACATACTTCTATAAGATTCATCTCTTCAGTGAAGGTTGCATTTAAAATTCATCAATCTTTATTTTTGAATCCCAGTGATACCGGCTTTACCCGTACTACGTGACGTTACAGACGGCAGTGGCAGTATTTCACGGTTCTTGTTTCGGTGACAGGTAGAGCGGTCACGGCGTGACGGATCCGCCAAACTGGCGGCCACTTTGACGTTTACTGTTTTCAAAAGAGTGGCTTTAAAAATGCATGTGCCGCCACTGGCTTTAGAGCGATCGTGCCTGTCCGCACTGGACTGGTATTGATGAGATCGGATCCAGGGAGCGTCGACATCAAGCGAAAAACTTCTAGTGTCATAGTTAATCCGTTTGAATGTTTTATGACGTCAATAAATTGTCTTCAGTTTATTTTTAACTTGAACGAGCGTTACTGGTGCATTTCCTGTCGGCATAACACAATTAAATATACATATATCTGTGTAGACATTAAATTATGTTACGGAGTAAAACCATGACAAAATAGTATATTAACCATTCATGTACTCGTACTATTAGTCTATGATATGAACCCAATGAGTAAAGAAAATACCCTTTCTGTATTATTAAATTAAAAATAAACTCAAGACAATTTATTATTATTCATTAAACATTGACGGCCTCCGTGGTCGAGGGGTGAGGCTCTCGACTAGCAAGTTGGAGATCTCGGCTTCAAATCCCGGCGTGCGCAAGTAAATTTTATGTGATTTATTTGAGAATTCCACAATTTACTCACTTGAAATAATAAACAATATATTTGGGGCACGTTCCAGAGTGGAAGATACTCTCAGTATCACCCTGGTGTAAGACCACCATTCAGAATTGAAACGTTGCTTGAAATGGCTTTGGTCGATTTTGGTGACCAGATCTGCTTCGCCAGGTAATTAAACACCTTCCTCTTCCCCATCTCCTTCCCCTCCCCATTATATTCAGCCTCACAAGATACCACAATTGGGTTGTCATAGTCTCACTGGCTCCAGACGGATGTGAGCAGTTGGGACTCTTGTGAGGTTTCATATAAAAAAAGATTCCTGCTTTATTTAAGGGCCCACTATTCGAATTTCATCCAATTTCCGAGATATTTTCCTTAAAAGTTTGAAGTTTTTAAGCTCTTAAAAAAATATATGTTATTCTTTAAGATAGTATCTATTTGTTCCAAAAGCCGAAACGGTAATTATTTGAAATTCCCTCGATAGAAATAAATCGCAAAGTATGCTCCGAAAAATATTATTAACACTTTTATTTCTGTTATTTTACAAGTTATATGTATGAAAAAAATCACAATGCTTCTTTTAATGCTACTCAATAGACCCCATAAGTAATTTTTGCTATTTTTGAAATACGCCGTGATTTATTAAACATTTTCACAACTGTCGCTTACGCCTATTGCTTTTAAATCATATTTATTATAGCGCGCTCGCTCCGACTTGAAGATTAATCTATCTTTCTTTGAAAAGTTCATTCGCCAACTCGAGGGCTTTGGGGGCAGACGTGTTGTTCAACGTTCTCTGATCTACAGACGTGCGATTACGTGCAAATATTTGAATCTATAAAGATAATTTTTACGCGTGTAAAGTTTATGAGTTAATAAATATTGTTTTTTCAAAGATGGGAACTACACGAAAGATATCCCGTATTTCAAAGAAAAAATGATATCTCATAAAATTATATCCTATCTAATAGGTGAGAAGAAAAAAATACAATTTTTGATTTATAAGCTTATATTTATTATAAACGATAATTTACTATAAAAATTAATAATTCATATTTTTATTTATGTATTGTGTAGTAAAAAGTTATTATTTTTTTTTCAGAATAGGTACCTTGGGAAATAAAACTAATTCCAATGCATTAGAAATTACGGGGTAAATTTTTATTAATTTAGTTTTCTTGTTGAGGAATACCTATACGATCGTGATTTACCTATTTGTGAATTAACTTTCTACGTACACAAATACACACGTCACTTTACATCTGCTCTAATGATTCACACTGCAACGATGTCCGAAATATAATATAATATGTAATAATAATAATAATATATGGGCCATCTGTTTCAAATAACAATACTCGAACGTGGAATCCAGAAAAATAATAAACATGCGAGCGAAAGAAGCTATTGAAAGTTCTGAAACTGTGGAGAATTTAATTTAGTTCAGTGATGTTATTTTTTTATGTCGGAAGGAGGCCCTGAAGAAAATAATTTCTCACAGAGCCTGTGTCATCTTTGAGAATGCTGTATAGAGGGTATTTTCTGAGGAGGAGGGAGTGAACCTGTCCTGAATGTCAACTGTACAATTTCTACCCAGAATTGACTTTATTGTACGTTTTTTGACTAACCGTACCTAGGTGTTCTATTTTCAATAAACTCTTTAATTATTTTTCAGATGTGAAATCTATACTCCGCTACAGAATGTTTTGCCCGAGTCTTGTAAAGATGTTAAAGCACGGAGGTAATAATAAAATCATTTGAGCCCATTACTGTTATTTAAAAGGTCACTTGAAGTGCAGTACTTTATAACTCTGACAATAATAGCTTTTGAATTGTTGATTGAACACTTCATTGTAACTGTTGCTGAAGTGTAAATCTACATACAGTGTATTGACTCTGTTTGACATGTTCTCAGTATCTTGTTTATGCGATCGAATAGGTGACAAATCACCTTTCTGATGAGCAGTATCCTTTGTGTGGTTATCATCTTTCGCTGATGTAAAGGATACTTGGTCGTTCACATCAGCGAATAATCTTTTGGAGCGGATAATTTGGTGCACATTCTTTTGAAGTAAATAATTGCGACACTTTTTCGATGATTTACTTCGGATGTGGTTTCTTTTGGATTAACTTATAAGTACTACTGTCGCCAACCAATATAAGTTGCATGTATCAAATCATACGATTCAACGGAAGTTTTGATCAAGTTCATTAATTTTTGTACCATCCGTGGTCTTTAGGCAAAGCACATTGGTTCTCAGTTGCACAAATGCAACAATATTTACTTGTAGGTTTAAAAATTCTCCAAATTTTCTGTCAATAATTGCTGCTGCACATAAGAGGGCTGTATAATTTAATCTATATGTATGATCACTTCGCGATCACCGCCACTCCATCCTGCAGAAAACCTTCTTCAATAGCAGATTGACGCTCTCGCTCCACTGTGACTTCCACTGCGAGTAATGCACATTTCTTTCACTCTCTTGACATATATTTGCTTTATTATAATGTTTTTGGTACACCAGGGATAAGTCGACAGCCGTCAAAAACTCAGACAGTTGAGCAAATCCAATTCCTTCAGTCATCCCCGATGCTGCTGCTACATTGATGTCCATGGTATTTTTAGGCTTTTGGTCGCATGTGTTGACTATAAATTTGTCGCCACATTTTACATTCAAATTTTATTTTGGACTTAAGGTCAAATCTGGGCTCAGATTTGACAATAACTTTTCCAAATCCGCGTCTAAATGGAGAATGGTCCGATATGGATTGCAGTTGGTTGATAAAAAAAGAAGGTGTCGATGGTGCATCTTTATTCTCCTTATTCCGACCGTGTCATTTGTATCCAACCTAGAAAATCAAAAGCTGCCTTAAAATGGATATCGATCTATGAAAACAATAACATTGATTTGAGTGCCAGTATAACTGTTATAGTTTTTTAATGTTTCTTTGCTTCTAGGGTTGTGCCCCAGTATTGCTTTTTGGAGACTGTAAACGGATCTCTCGGCATTTAATGAAACTGCAGCAGAACAAAGGCTGTTGCTATATTGACGTTCATGGTATGTTTTGCTCAGATTGACGATAAGGTTTCCAGATCCGCATTTCGCTCGAAGCATGTTTAGGGTAATAAGTTTATAGTTTAGGGTTCTTTCACCGTATTTATGGGAACATTTCAGAACCACCAATCTTTCATTTTGAGTGAATCTTGTGTTTGTGATTAAATTATATTTGACAATTTAAACAAATAATATTTAGAGAAGTTAAAAATAAAATTGAAAGTTCACTGAAAGCTTAAACTATTAAAAGTAGTAATTTCATAAAAATGTAAATAAATAGAGCCCCTTTCACATTTTAGAATGTAATTTTATGTTGCTTACATGTTTTATTACTCTTTATAATTATTGAATTGTTTAAATGAATAAATAAATAATTACAAAAAAGTCTTCTGATTTGTAAGTCCTCAGGAAGCACTAAGGATCTTTATATCTATCTTTATAATATAATAAATTTGATGAGCATAAAAATGTAAACGTGTATATAATTTATATAAATGTACAAAAGTAGATATTACACGTGTATAAATATTATATTGCGCATATTATACAAGATGTCGGGGGTAAAGTGCACAAACTTCGGGAGGTGATTCTAATTGATAGTACAAGTAAAAAAGAAGAAAAAAACTTTTTTTGGAATTCCAACGTTTTAAGATAGTTTTCGAGTAAAAAAGTTTAAAACCTTATTGATGTAAAAATATATTTATTGATTTTATAAAAGTTATAAATTACTTTTATAAAAGTGAGAATAGTATTTTAGTAAAGTAAAGTAATTTTTATACCTATACAAATAACTTTCGTAAATGTTTTTTGTAAAATTAAAAAAAAAAAAAATTAATTAAATCCGTAATAAAACCCATATTTTGAGAACCATCTTCATATCGACTTCGTTCTCATTTGGTCGGTGCATTATTACTCTAAGGTCGGTGCTAACTAAAAATGGTTCTGTTTTTCTAAAATTGCAATAGATGTCGGTAATTTAATTTCATAATCCCCAAAATTATTCCTAATACGAATTCAGACACCTCTGTCGGATTCTTTTAACACTAAATTTTGTGGGTGTTGCCCAAATCTAAATTCTTTACGCGGAAAGCGGGCCCTTAAGAGATTTGCGAAACTAGAAGTTTATCGCTTGATGTCGATGCCCCCTGGATCCGATCTCATCAATACCAGTGATCAAGCGCGATCGCTCTAAAACAATATTTCAATCATAGTTCCGTGTAGTGTATATTTTAGTATAATTTACTCTAAAATTTAAAAAGTTAACTATTTAATAGATTTTTAAGTAGCTTATTTTTCCTTCAAAAATAACAAACTTCTTCTGAAACAGTTCTAAGAGTTTTTAGTTAGTTCCCCCATATTCATTAATAAGCCAGTTATTTTCCATAACAAAACGACACTATCCGAAAAGTTGTCCATATTGGCAGCTTACCCTACATCTTTGGCAGGCGCGCTAAAAGTAGCTGCTTTTGACTCCCGACGGCATTGTAATTGTTTGAACGATCACTGAGTTAAAAAAATATTGATGGAGAATAGTGTTATGGATCGCCCATAAAAACAAGCTAACTGCACAGTTAGGTACATTCTCACGCGTTACCGGAAATCGATCACGCACTGAGTTCATGTTAAAACACCAATACATACACGTACATTCGCGACATCACCGCCTGATACCAGTCACGTAGGCCACAAGGACCTACAACCAATCCGATATCGTAGAATATCCCTCCCACTTGCGCCCGACAAGGTCAAGTACTTGCAGCTAGCTAGCCACGCGCTCGGCCGCAGTTCACGGCCGGCCCCCGTTGAGTTCAACACTATGTATTAGTTCCGAGTTAATATTTACCGCCAAATGAGTGTCGCCGTAATTGGACCGGCGTGCATCCATTTTATAATGTGCCGCGTCCCTATACTCAGTTATCACGTCCAGGCAATTCGGCCGACTACACCATCATGGATATGATGGCGCCATATCTCTGCGCCGCCCTTTGCCGTAAGCCGCCCATCACCGCTCCAGGCCGCTTCTGCGCCGCCCTTTGTCGTAAGCCGCCCTGGCCGCCTCAGGCCGCTTCTGTGCCGCCCTTCGTCCTGCACCCTGCCTAGGCACCTGCCTATGGCCCCTGCTCATCATTCACCGCTTCAGCCTAGTTTACACGTGAGCGAATGTTATACCTTTGTCAATCAGAGCCCTTAGAGTCAATAGATTGCCTAGTAACTAGTTAGGACTTAAAAAGCTATGTACCCTTTGTAGATCTGTTGATAACCTGTATTACCTGTATAATAAACCCTCATATCAAGAGACTTGTTTTAATTGGGAAATTGACTATAATCCACACCCTGAATGATTGGAGTATCAAGCTTTGCCGCCGGCTTGTGCGGCGATGACTATTTGTGTAACACACCTATAGTATATTATATGGCTTTAACAGTTATATAACACTGGACGCCCAACCTGGATAGTCAATTACCCGATAGAATGTGTCTTTTCTTGTTATATGTTACTGTAATATTCATGTGTACTAATATGCATTATCCACAGCTGTGTGTGAGGTTCATTTCTGTTTCGGGAGTGTTTGTAATACAAATGTGCAGTCGGTAGTGTAACGCGGAACTTTTTATTAACTAAATACGCGCTTTTGTCCGCCGGGTTACTCCGTCGCCATAAGGCATTTTCGTAATGCGTAGTTTCAATTAGTAAACACGCAATAAACCAACGAGAAATTACGACGTAATAAATGTTAAATGTGGATGTTTCCGAGAGATAGATGTGTTATTTCAATTTTGGAATGCAATTTAATTGTTTCGTTATAGAAATAATTTTTTTTGTCAGGTTAAGCTTGCTTATCTGTTTCATTGTAATAAGTTGAAATAATTCAAATACTCAAAAGAACTTCCAAGTTGATACTTTCCGATTGATATTTTCCGTCGGATTAAATTCAGTTATTGTTTTAATTTACATTCTCTAATAAATAACGTATCGGTTGTTTTTAATTAAGATCCGTAGACCTTACCGGTTATTACCATTATTAAATCATGGATCCTCCCAACATTGGTAGAATTTTAAATTTTGAATTGCCGCAAAAGTAATATAACAGAAAATAATAGTTGGTTTGAATAAAAACTCGCAGCAGAAATAACATTTACACAGTAAAGAGATTGTTGGTTGGAATACGCAGTTGTTTCAACATTTTTCGCAGTAAATGGTAAAACAGTAAAACAACTTTTAGAACAGGAAATAATATTACACAGGAAACAAATTGTGTGGTCAAAAACAAAAAACTCCGCTCAGTAACATGATATGTTTTATATTTACGCGGAGAATTTGCGGACAAGAAATTATTATTCTCGCGTCGCAGTAAACATTCTTTACACACAAAATTAATAATAATAATAATGAATTCGTCAAGCTCGCCGCGAAGCAGTAGTATAATATATTTTTTTGCAGTTAAAATACGTAATAATTATTGAATACTATTTCGTTCGCGTTCTTTTTTTAATAAAATCAGCTGAATAGTAGATGGAATGGTGTCATTCGTTTTGTATTAGCTCAAGGGCGTCATGAACCTTTGTGTGGATATTGTTCCGGATGACAAAATAACCTCGCTGTTTCTTTCGTCTTGTTCTCTATAAAGTTGGCTAACTAGGACGCTAGCAGACCTTCTAATAGGAATAATAATTTTTTTTTTTTCTCGTAACTGTAACTTGATTTGCAATAGAATATAACAACAATAAAAAATCAAATTCATTCATAACGTTTGTAATTATTGTGAAATAGAAGTTATTATAACTCAAATATCTTGTGTTATAAAAATTGTATAGATTAAATAATAAAAACCCTGTTATGTGGTTTTTGTTCGGACATTCTCTTGTATAGAAATTATGTCAAATGTTTTTTTTTGTATTTAATTGGTTACCAACCAATTATTTGTTTTTTTTTCTGGAATTTTTTTTTTCTCCTTCTTCTTGCGTAGTGAATACGTGTCGTTTATTTTTAAGGAAGTCAAACTCTAGGAATCGGATTATGTAGTTCTCGGTTATTAAATTGAAAAGACTCAAATAAGTCTTATATAACAAGAATGGAATTATCACACACAGTAGTTGTTGAGTGGTATGTAATATGTTGTAAATTATAATTGTGTAAATTGTTCCTTAACTAATTATTAATTAGTTATGGGTTGTGTATTGTAATTTTTTGTAAACACGTAATTGATTGCTTCGGTATCAATAAAAAGAAATAACGTGTAAAGTCCTTCATAAAGTTGAGACAAAATAAAATTGTGTTATTGTATTATATGCCACGCCATGTCAAGTATGGTGTGAATCGTATTTTTTGTAAACACGTAATTGATTGCCTCGGTATCAATATGGTAAAAAAAAAAAAAAAAAAAAAACCAACGTGTAAAGTCCTTCATAAAGTTGAGACAAAATAAAAAATTGTGTTATTTGTAATATGTGGTACGCCATGTCAAGTGTGGTGTGTATATTTCTCATAGGAAGATGAATTATAGTATATACCCGGTGAGAGGAAATAGTTTTTGTAAAGATAACGTAATTATGTCTTAGACTCGTTGGGAATCTAAATTGTCTTGTTCTCTATAAAGTTGGCTAACTAGGACGCTAGCAGACCTTCTAATAGGAATAATAATTTTTTTTTTTCTCGTAACTGTAACTTGATTTGCAATAGAATATAACAACAATAAAAAATCAAATTCATTCATAACGTTTGTAATTATTGTGAAATAGAAGTTATTATAACTCAAATATCTTGTGTTATAAAAATTGTATAGATTAAATAATAAAAACCCTGTTATGTGGTTTTTGTTCGGACATTCTCTTGTATAGAAATTATGTCAAATGTTTTTTTTTGTATTTAATTGGTTACCAACCAATTATTTGTTTTTTTTTCTGGAATTTTTTTTTTCTCCTTCTTCTTGCGTAGTGAATACGTGTCGTTTATTTTTAAGGAAGTCAAACTCTAGGAATCGGATTATGTAGTTCTCGGTTATTAAATTGAAAAGACTCAAATAAGTCTTATATAACAAGAATGGAATTATCACACACAGTAGTTGTTGAGTGGTATGTAATATGTTGTAAATTATAATTGTGTAAATTGTTCCTTAACTAATTATTAATTAGTTATGGGTTGTGTATTGTAATTTTTTGTAAACACGTAATTGATTGCTTCGGTATCAATAAAAAGAAATAACGTGTAAAGTCCTTCATAAAGTTGAGACAAAATAAAATTGTGTTATTGTATTATATGCCACGCCATGTCAAGTATGGTGTGAATCGTATTTTTTGTAAACACGTAATTGATTGCCTCGGTATCAATATGGTAAAAAAAAAAAAAAAAAAAAACCAACGTGTAAAGTCCTTCATAAAGTTGAGACAAAATAAAAAATTGTGTTATTTGTAATATGTGGTACGCCATGTCAAGTGTGGTGTGTATATTTCTCATAGGAAGATGAATTATAGTATATACCCGGTGAGAGGAAATAGTTTTTGTAAAGATAACGTAATTATGTCTTAGACTCGTTGGGAATCTAAATTGTGGTCATTAAGGACAAATGGAGGTTGCATATTTATGTCATTTTGGGACATTATTGAATCTTAACCAAAAGAATTGGGTTGATAATTGCACTTAAGGTCATTGTAGGTTTTGTCTGGTTATTTGGTGGGAAGGACACTTTATGAGTGGTCCGAATGTTTTGTCGAACGTTATCGTTACGACGTGCTGGTGTTTCTTGTTAAACACCTGGTACAGCGCTGTACGGTTTACAGGAAGTAAATCGTTAAATGTTATAGGATGATATTAGCCTTAGAATTAATTACATGGGAGGTCTTGGTAGCGTTGACCTTAATAATTAATATGCGATACGAGAGGTTGGACTATATGCCTAAGAATTATTAGCAAACCAGACAAACCATGACGAAAATGAGAATATATTGTTAAAATCTTGAGGAGAATATTTTTTTTTTCCGTTTTTCAAAATTATCAATGGATAATAAGAAATAACATAACATGTGTATTGATACTTGTTTTGTATAGTGTCAAGAATTTCATTGTAAGTGACGCAAAAATGGGTTGATTTCGGTCAATTGCATGATATAATCAGCGTACATATTCCCTAACAGGAATTTTGTGTATAAAAAACCATGTCTAGTTTAAGAATTTCATTGTGAAAAACGCGAATATGGATTGATTTTGGTCAATCGCATAAGCGAATAATATTCTCTAACCAGAATATCATTATGTATAACATTGTACAATTGTGAACATGGCTTAATTGTTCTTCTTTTGTGGTTTGATGGAAAGTGTAGGCCTGGTGGTAATTGTGTACATCCATTCGGATATACCACATTGTAGGCTACATTTGTTGTTTTGGTGTTGTCTTAAAAAAGGCCATGTGTAGTCTTTTCTGTTTGGAAAGAGTCATATGTATTCTTTTCTGTTTGAAAGGAAGGCCATGTGTATTCTTTTTTGTTGGAGAAAGTATTATGTATTCTTTTCTGTTTGAAAGGAAAGCCATGTGTATTCTTTTTTGTTGGAGAAAGTATTATGTATTCTTTTCTGTTTGAAAGGAAAGCCATGTGTATTCTTTTTTGTTGGAGAAAGTATTATGTATTCTTTTCTGTTTGAAAGGAAGGCCATGTGTAGTCTTTTCTGTTTGGAAAGAGTCATATGTATTCTTTTCTGTTTGAAAGGAAAGCCATGTGTATTCTTTTTTGTTGGAGAAAGTATTATGTATTCTTTTCTGTTTGAAAGGAAAGCCATGTGTATTCTTTTTTGTTGGAGAAAGTATTATGTATTCTTTCTGTTGGAAGGAAGGCCATGTGAATTCTTTTTTGTTTGGAAAAAAAATCGAGTATGTAAATCATAGCGTGTTTTGTATCGCGCCTTGGAGTTCATTTCTGCAATTATTTTTGAAAGAGGTTTGGCAACCCTTGTTCAGTGTACTTGTTAGGATTGTTCAACATGGCTCTCAGGTAGTTAAAATTTTTGTTTTGGCTCTTAAGTTAGGGAGTGTTTAAATCTTTGTGAAATGAGGTAGCTCTGTACCTCTCGTACGGCAAACAGGAGGACGTTGCCCTGCTTCAGCTACGTTGCCTGGGATCTTCTTTCATCGACAAGGAGGGTAGTGTTATGGATCGCCCATAAAAACAAGCTAACTGCACAGTTAGGTACATTCTCACGCGTTACCGGAAATCGATCACGCACTGAGTTCATGTTAAAACACCAATACATACACGTACATTCGCGACATCACCGCCTGATACCAGTCACGTAGGCCACAAGGACCTACAACCAATCCGATATCGTAGAATATCCCTCCCACTTGCGCCCGACAAGGTCAAGTACTTGCAGCTAGCTAGCCACGCGCTCGGCCGCAGTTCACGGCCGGCCCCCGTTGAGTTCAACACTATGTATTAGTTCCGAGTTAATATTTACCGCCAAATGAGTGTCGCCGTAATTGGACCGGCGTGCATCCATTTTATAATGTGCCGCGTCCCTATACTCAGTTATCACGTCCAGGCAATTCGGCCGACTACACCATCATGGATATGATGGCGCCATATCTCTGCGCCGCCCTTTGCCGTAAGCCGCCCATCACCGCTCCAGGCCGCTTCTGCGCCGCCCTTTGTCGTAAGCCGCCCTGGCCGCCTCAGGCCGCTTCTGTGCCGCCCTTCGTCCTGCACCCTGTCTAGGCACCTGCCTATGGCCCCTGCTCATCATTCACCGCTTCAGCCTAGTTTACACGTGAGCGAATGTTATACCTTTGTCAATCAGAGCCCTTAGAGTCAATAGATTGCCTAGTAACTAGTTAGGACTTAAAAAGCTATGTACCCTTTGTAGATCTGTTGATAACCTGTATTACCTGTATAATAAACCCTCATATCAAGAGACTTGTTTTAATTGGGAAATTGACTATAATCCACACCCTGAATGATTGGAGTATCAAGCTTTGCCGCCGGCTTGTGCGGCGATGACTATTTGTGTAACACACCTATAGTATATTATATGGCTTTAACAGTTATATAACAATAGACACTAGTAATCCTTCGCATAGCTTTCCACAATTTTTTTATAAATTTCTACTCGCCATTAAGATAACCCTGCTGGTATTCAGTGCAATTAATACTTCAATATTACGTTTAAAATGGTGGGATGTGGAAAATACGTATTCGTTTTCTAGTCTGAACCGCCTCTGAGAGAAATTCATTTCGCGCCGGATTCAAGACGAGCTTTGGACGTCGTATTAAAGCTTTAATAGAATTATTATCATCTAAGACGTACCCCTTGATTTTAATTGGTCCGAACAAAGTAGATTTGGGATGCTGTTAGTCGAATGTACTGCATTTCCTTCAGAATTCATTACGTGGGTAGGCAGATACCGTCTGCTAAACTTGTTCATCTTGCTGGTTCTAAGAAATTAACCATTATTATTACCAGAGTTGTGAAAAATCTCGTGATGCCTGTATTGTGTACTTATATCTAATCGAAACTTGTTCCACTATTATCACGATTCAGTAGTCTTCCTTCTCGATTTAGTTAGATCGTTGGAGGTAAAATTGGACAAATTGGAGGTATAAAAGTTTTTCGCTTTGTTTCTCATACAAATATTTTTTTATTTATTTTATTGATACTTGATTTAGAGAGTAAATGTGGTTTTTTGTGATATTTCACCCTCCATGCTAGGGATGTGAATACAATGTGAATCCTTAGTGTGAACAAAACTATTGCACAATGGTTGATTTAAATAAATTGTTAAGTTGTCTTTTCTGTGGGATTGGGTGGTTGTTCACCGTGTTCATGATTCAAATACAGTGGGCCTCAGACAGCTGCGCATGAAGTCCATGTCCACGATTGGCCAGAAAGCTACGTGGTTTGATACATCCATATGGAAAATACGAAAACGCCCAGTTTCATCTCATCAGTAAAGGCGGGAGCGGTGTGCGGGGAGAGAAACGTTCCTGCCGTAGCCGGCGTGGCCGCAGTGGGCCCTGCCTAAGAACGTGTTAATATATCCATAAATATCAATAAATCGTTTTAGCCTGCGTAGACTTAAATTTTGTATGTTTTACTTCGTTTTATTAATTATTACTCTTCGTCTTTATTTTTGAGCTGCAATGTGTACGTGAAATTTTTAATAATGATACTAATTAAAATGTAAAGAATTATATTACGCTTGTGTTTTTAAATTCTCCCCTACCGAAATTATTATTATAACTCATCGGAATTGCAATATAGCAAAGAAATACATAAAAAAATAACAATAATCAATATTGCCAATCCTCAACTTCCCAGAATCAGCAGGAACACAGGCGACATCTCCCTACGATTCTCTGACAAACAAGATTCTTTCTTGAATAATATAATAATATAATTGTGCGAACAACCAACTGTTCCTTAACCTGGAAAAATGTAAAACAATAACTGTCACCAAAAGCATTAACCCCCTTATATTTCCGTACAAAATCAATGACTTAGAATTAAAAAAGATGTTGTAAAGTAAGGGACTTAGGTATAATAATAGATAAAATATAAATTTCATCTGTGACAGAACCTACAAAAGTCTAGAATTGATTGGCCCAACGATTCTGATCACCTCATGTGATAAAAATACTATATGTATCTTTCGTTCGCTCAATATTATCTGGATCAGTAATGTGGAATCCCCAACATTAAGATAATATTGAAAGGTTAGAAGGAATTATAAAAAATGGTTGTGAAACACTGACTTTAAATCCTTCGAACCACCTCAACATTTAAAATACTCATTAGCATTTCACAAACTATCAACATTGGAAGATAGAAGAGATATTTCCGACAAAATTTTTTATTCAAAATTATGAACAACGCTGTTGACAATGACTACCTTCTGAAAATGTTCATTTCCACTGTCGAGTTTGAAACACACGGTCAAACAAACTTTTCCACCATCTCACACTCAAAAACTAACTATACACAACATTCATTTTTCAGAAAGACATTCACAAAATACAACAATATTTTTTCAGACTCCGAAATTTTCCATTTGTCTTTAGTTCAGTTTAGTAAATATTGGAGAAAATTAAATCAAATTGTTAATTACGCACCCTCATCAATTTCTTTTTATGTTTTTCTTTTTATTTATGCTTTTTTCTGTATTTAACATGAATTTAATGTGAAAACTTTTCAGGTTCATGTAACATGTAATTATGTACATAAAATATATAAAACTGTTTGTTTCCCAATAATCTAAAATTAATAAATAATAAATTTCCGCTACGTACTTTCTTCAGCCTCATAACTTAACCGAAATTGGGAATGCAATCGCTGAAGTCTCAATGGCTGGAATTTAGGACTTCTGTCTTAGCCACAATATGTTTTGAATTTCAACATGCAGAATCGTTAAGCAGTTGAGTTGATCTGTTGATTGGCGCGTGTTTATAGGCTGAAGTTTTCGCTTTCGAAGCAAATAGTGCGTTAATCACAAGCATACTATTAGTCAAAATAAGTGGAATAAGTATAGTTCCAAAGATGGATACAGGAATAGATATATATCCTTTAATATACAAGTAACGCATAAACCTGTTTTAAAATCACTGACTTTACAATTAACATTGTGTGTAAATGTCTCATTATAAAAAACTTTACATCTCTGTTTAAAAGTTACATTATCACATAAATCACTTAATACTTCAAGACATATTTTTTTCCGTGATAAATTGGAAAAAGGCGATAAAATTTAAATTTTAAATCATTTTGTTATCTTGTTCCACTGTCTCTGAGAACTTAAATTAAGTGAATCAAAACTCGATGTTGCACCAGCGAACAATAATAATATTTCTCACAAATCCGTGACGCGGTCGCGTAATGTAATTTATGGTGCGGGGATAAGTATTGAGAAACTTATGAAGTAAATACTGTAACGGTAACACAAAGGAATAGAATGAAAGCACCAACTTTCCTTCCAGTTATATTAAAAGAAACACGACATCTCCCAGATAACCGCGTACTGCAGGAAAACATTGCTGCTGATGTAACACTTAGCTTCTCAAACTGGCGGGCGAGCAATTGTACCAATATTGAGGTACCTAATAAAGCCTTTACAAGTTAGAATAATACTCAAAAAATTTGTTTTCATCGCTTTAATATATATAACATAAAGCCTTTATATGTTAGAATAATACTCAAAAAATTTGTTTTCATCGCTTTAATATATATAACATCTACATGTTTCATGAACAATGTTCACCTCATCAAGAGCAAGTATATACTAAAGTCAAAAATTAAGTATAGATTACAATTGAACAGTGGAAGAAGTGGGGAGGGGTAAGAATGGGCGGAGTTTTTCAGAATTGGGAATTAGACGGGAAAGACCAGTTTATGTTTATATTTTTCCACTAAACTAGTCTTTCCCGTCTAACAATATTGTAATTTAATAAATAATGACATCACAAAGTGATAAGCTTTCAGAAGAAATTTTCTTCGAAAAATTAACCTTTATAAGTATTTTTCACGTAATCCTGCAAGACGTGAGGGAATGATAATAACATGATCAAATTATGAAAAAAATGATTGAAAGCACATCACATTTGTTTCGCATAAATTCAAATGAAACATTGTCATCAAATGGCCCCCGTTAAGATTCTGCGGATTCTAGGTGCGTTTCATCTTTTTATAAAATTTAAATAACTTTACAAGCTTAAAAACATGATAGTTGTCCTTTTCTGCTGATCATAATTTGCTCAAAAGCTGAAAGCTATTTTCTAAATTAATAGAACTTTCACAGAACTTGAAAATTTACCTTGAAATTTAATTAATTAAATTTCAAGGTAGGGGGGTTACCTTGAAACCATAGGTTAAATGTATACACAGATACATTCAACCGCATCCTCTTAACATGTTTTGCCGGTAGTACTGTCTAAGAAATAGATCTCGGAATCTCTTTTAGCCAGATAAACTAAAATCTGACATTATTGATTGCAGCGAAGAGAAACACTGTTAGATGAGTGATGAGTAAGATAAAATTTTCCTTACTTTGAGTGAAATTGATTAAAGTTTTAGAAATTCCGATAAGTATTTGTTTTTGAAACTGTCAAAAACTGCAACAGTAAAAATATACCTGTCTGGGGCGTAGGAGTACAAAAATCGTATGAAATTGGCGATACAAATCCGCAGAGATCGCACTTCTAGCCATTTTATGTTCAATGGTTTGTTTCGATTGATTTCGATTATATTATGACACAATGCCAGAAGAAATACCAAAATTTATCATTTGCATTTGGGATGAATTAATGGCCAAGTGTAGTGTAATACAATTATTTTATCTACCAGGAAACAATAAAAAGTAATGGAAAATTATAATTCCCTACAACAGGAAGCGCTGGTTTCTCCGAGTAAGGGTTAACCCTACCTCGCAGTAGAGAGTAGAGAGTATAGGGGTTGACGGGCGGGGGACTCGGTGCTGGAGGGTGCTGTTAGTAAGGTGTGGTTGGGAAACATCCCTCTTTCAGGGAAGGACTGGCTTCCAGGATTAGACGGGCCTACGTTTTATTGTGATTGGGTGATTTAACTATTTCTATTATTTAATTGAAGTATATATATAAATATATCGTATTGTAAAAGGGGACGGTATAAGATGGAATTTTGGCAGAGGCCAAAGAATTTGTTCGATGTTCCGTGGGGTTCCAGCGGCATACGTTGGACATGGAGAGATTCGGGTTGGATTCTAATTTGGAGTAAAAACTAATTTGGCTTCAACATTTATATGTTTTCGGAGTTGACGAATTTTGAAGCCAGCGTTAATAATGCTATTCCTGACAAATCTAAAATTGTACGAAAATATTAAATAAATACAGCATAATTACGCTTACACGTAACTTCAGGCTTATAAAGCCTTTAAGTTGACGAACTGTAGGTATAACTATTAACATTTAACCATATACTTAAGAGGTAGGCAAAAACATTATAAAATAACTATATCACACATTCTGGTAGGACGTATTCATATAACACACAAAAACTGTAAATTGGACGGAAGCAAATCGCAAAAACGCGCTGTTAAAACGGATGCATGTATATAAGTACGGATGTGTGTATTAAAAAGTGTGCGTTGTTTTTATTTTATTTATTTATTTTTATTCTTCAATATAAACACCCGCTAAACTGCCAAAGAAGTTTGTCAACAGGTCGTATTCACAATATTAATTATATAACGAGACACATTTAACGTATAGCCACAAATAGATACAGAAGAATAACATTTTAAGGGACTAAAATACTAAGAAATACAATACATAGACAGATAGATATAAGACAGTCAACATACTCATAAGCACACTCATACTCAAATGCACACAGCATACTTAGAATATTTTCATAGGCATATTTATATAATTACAAGCACACCATCAATGGATGCTAGTGTATTTGTAAACAATATCAATATGTAAATCATGATTCATTTTTTTGTGTAAACAAGGGTAGTTTTATATAGATTAGCGCCTTATACTTATTCCCAGAATCATACCGAGAAGTTCTTTTAATAGTGTTAACATCTTTATATTTTTCACTACAGATAAACAATTTCAAAAATTAACTCACCCGTTTAATTGGTTTTTGCGATACAAAATTTATCAAACTGTTCCAATTTGTTTCAACTTGTTCTAGATTGTTTTTTTTCTGTTTTTTTTTCAGTTTGTTCTAGCTTGTTTTAAAAAGCAAATAGAAAGAGTAAGTTATAATGCATAATTCGATGGTCAAATCTTTCGCAAAAAATAGTGTCAGATGAAAAATAAATATTTCGTTCGTTTTCTTGTCCGCCCCTTTACTCCTGCCTTTACCCGGGTGGTACAGGAGAAGACGAAGAAGCGGAGGTGTTAGTTTGTGAATCGCGTCACGTTGGGGCATGCCAAAGTTTCTTTAGGATGATCCAGGGACACGGGAGGGAATAACACATGTCGAACCCGTGGAAATTAAAAATATATCCAATGGTTGACGTTATGGGAAATAAATAAATGCGCTTTGTTCCATGGGTGCCGTGTTATAAAAAGATTCCCGTTATTTAGTAAAAGCGTCCACAAGGTAATGTCATTGAAATAACGTTTTCATTAAATATATTGAACGACCTTAATATTTTGCTGTAGAATATATAAGTCATACTTTTTCATCATCACAATAATTTACTATCGCTGTGTTCTTCACTATATTGCATTTGAACTTCGATTCTGTTCATAATAATATTAATACCATATATGAAAACTTCATTTGTCTTCAGAAATCTAAATGTATACATTATTTAAGTTGTTATAATCAATAAAATGGCTGTGGGTTCAATTCCAGTTGGCGGCATTTATTTGCACTCGGGAGATATTTTCAATTTGTATGGGTATTTCATGCAAATAATTATTCTTTATAATACTTTGTACACATAAAAAAAGCCTTGTCTTATATACATTGGTTTGTCATTAAAAATAATAAATTATTTAAGATATACATACTCATTAGTTAAAGTTAAGTTGTAGGTATTAATTTCAATGGATAAAAGTTACATTGTATTCCTGTTAAAAACGGGATTGTAGACCATTAACGAATGAATTTATTGTGTTCATAAAAGCTCTCACATTTTTGCATTTCGTCATAATATATTATTAAGACAAACGTCATAATATATTATTAAGATGAACTCGTCATACGATATTATTACGATTTTACAAACACTTAATCAGGAAGCGGCTTGCAATACCGTTTTTAACAGTATCACTAATAATTTAAAGGGATTTTCGATTAATCAGAATTTTCGGACTATTGTGTGAATTGAGCAAATATGTATCTATTTTATTTCTGTTCGCTATGTATTATAATATAAAAACTAAGATCGTTTTGCAAAAAAACTATCGAATATGAATTTAATCTTAGCACAAGTTTCCCCTGCTTATCGGCGATCCCGACTACCCCCAAACTGAGTCCCTCGGGTTCTTAAGATCTTATAAAAACATCAGGAGAGTTAGGGCGAAAGTGCCGAAATTGGGCGCTGTATGAGCTTTATAAACCAATCAGGCTTCAGACAGACGCGAACGTGACGTGCAATAATCACAAGACCGGGTTGCAGGGCAGGCCTTAGTAACACTTACTATTTACGTTCTTTACCAACGGTACACGGAGAAAACTTACTGATAATTTATTAGGAATCTCTTCAAATTATTCGTAATCCAGTTAAAAACGGCAATTAACGAATCAATTGATATGCATCCTGATAAACTTTTAGTAAAATACCAATGGTTTTTTTGCACTATTCGAATTTATTATATATTATAAAGACAAACGAAGGTGCATGAGCACGTATTTCGATGTTATTACAAGTTTACGAAGAGTTTATCAGGAAACGGCCTGCAGTCCCGTTTTTAACAGGATTACCAATAATTTGAAGATATTTTTTAATAAATTAGCAATACTATTTTTTTTCAGTATAAGCACATTTCTTAAGTTCCGACTATTTAAGTCGCTTGAAGTAGCTTTAGCTATATTTAGCGGCCATATAGGTACATCCCAATATTTTTCTTCTCCTCCCTCATGACATTCCCCTATTTGGGGATATAATTGTCTCACTGGCTTACTTGACTAATAGTGAGTACGATTGAACGGTATATATCTATAATAATAATATTTGGATGATTTGTATATCGCACATCGTGAGGTAAATCACCTCAAAGACGTTGTCTTCTATATATATTATCTATGCATTTATCCAAATAATTTTTTGGGTTTGATTTTTATACATTTGAGTTTATTCCAACATTAATGAAATTTGGCTCACTTGACCTTTCAAATAAGAGGAAGTTTACTGTACACGAGATTTCTAAAAATCACCCAAATCTACTTTTCCCACCCATTAAAGAAGAATTTTGACACTTCTTGATGAAATTTTGCGCACTTTATGTTCGAAAATTACTTTCGCACCTGATTTTGAAAAACTCTGTGTGAAGCCCTGGCCACACCGGGGACTTCAGATAGTATCAAAAAAAATTAAACATAAGATGTTAAACACATTAAGATAATAATGATCAGTCATTAACAATAATTTTTTAACTCTTTAAGAGCTATTTAAAGTATCATGGTGTATTGCGCCTATTAGAAAAAGAATTTGGTAAAGAAATTAATGCGAAACTTACTATTGGTTTAACAGAATACGATTTGGATAAAAATTCAATATTTTTTTAATCAAATACTGCAAACGTTTATAGTAAATTAAAATTAAATTTTAGAAATGATGGCTTAACATAGATTTAAATAATTATAGTCCTAATGCGTGATCGTCGATGATCGTCGTAAAGTGCTTACATAATATCGTCCTTCTCCAACGTCTTGTGTGAAAACGAAAAAGACAACATACTAGAATGATGACTTTACGTCGGTCCTCTTTCTGAGACTAAAATTTCGTACTACCTGATTTTTAAACAGTTAAAATGGAATAAACATTCATAAAAACGACAGTGAAAATTATAAAACAGTATTTATTTTCTCTTTTTTGGTGGTTTATTAAGAATATTAAAAAATGTTATCCAAAGAAAAACGTGTGGTAGAAACTCTAACCAACCCAACTTCGTCAAAGTTCGCAATAAAAATAAATGCCGCGAAACATTTTCTACGCTGCCGTAATTTTTTCGATTTTTTTATTTACTCTATTTTATTAACGCGTTGGGAATTCCTCCGACTTTCTTTACGTCGGATAAATGTGGCAATTTAATAACCAGAGCTCAACAACGGTCACGTTGAAATTCTTTTGAGAAAGTGGCGCTTACGTGTTGCGGACATGAAATAAGAAACGGAAGTGGTTCGCAGGTGAAAAAGGTATTTTGATTTTACTTAGGGTCAGGAAAACTTGCTCCGGGTTCCTTTATGTTTATTCTCCGTTATTGATTCATTCTGGGCACTGAGCTATGTCGTCTTTGGAGATAATATGCTCCGATAATGACCGCAGGGTGATTCATTACTATTTCCTAATGGCAAGTATAAGTAGCTTACTTATTTGAGAGTTAATTGATATAACATTCTGAGAATGGTGAAATTACTATGCAAGACGAGTGAAAATCAATGCTTTGGATTGCAGACATGAAGAAGTTAATAGAAGTTACGCGTGAGTGAAAATAATCATTCTCAATATCATGTAATAGCAAGCCTATGTGTGTGTTTGTGTTCTAAGTTGTTAACAGTTTACTCGTGAGGAAAGAAATAATGCTAAATGTAGTAAGTAGCTTGGTGGTGCTATATTATTTTGAAAATTCAATGTCTTAATGGTAAATACTGAAATCACAAAGAACTTCAACTGCTTTCTACGGAATTGCACAAGGATATTTTTCTTCTATTCGATAGATCTTAAAATGAATGCTCATGACTCTTGAGTAATAAAATGCACTAATTGATTGATAAAATATTGTCATAGATCAAATCATGCATGTGCAGAGCTACAAAAGCGTTTGCACGTTAGTCAGCCGCTCACCGTTTGTCGGTTAATGTAATAGCAGCATGCACAGATAAGTTTGTAAATCTGAAAAGGTTTTACGGGTAACATTAAATTTAATTTAATTTATTTATTGAGTACAGGAAATACATTTGTTACATTTGTAAAATGCGTTGACTGTCCAACAAATGATGTTTATAAAACATACTTATTAAAATAATAATAATAGTAATTTGGTTACATACTTTGATCACAACTTGAGGCTAGGAGAAGCTAAGCTTTACACAACCTTTTTTGTTGAACCATAACTTTTACGTATTATTATAATGTTTTATTATTTTACCAAATATAATTTGTTCCAGATTATTAAAAAGTATTGACTGTTTTTAAGTTAAGTTAAATTTGAGCAATTTTTTCGTAGCGAAATACATTCCACAACTTCGGCAAGAAACTTAATTTTGACCTCATTGTGTATGAAATATTTCTCTGCGTTCTGAAAAGGTTTCAGGTGAAAAAAAACGTTACTTTCAGAGGTGACAGAACCGGAAATTGGCGGTCACACGCTAAAGACTGGTGACTAAAGCGAAAAGGAGTTTGCGGGTTTACCTCCCCCTGAAAAGGAAAGGCTGGGGTCGAATTGGGGAGGTGGGTGCTTTAAATATGACATTAAAGGATCTTAAAGAAACCCGTGTTTCGGACGGCTTGACTGCTCGCTTCTGGTCTACTCGGGTGCCCAAGTCGTTAAAATGTCTATCGTTTAAATTTCTCTACCCGGATAATTTTTCGGAGATGTTCTATTAATAACTTTTTTCGAAATATTTGGTGGTCTTTTTCCTAAAAATAATCCTTTGCCGACCCAAATAATCCTTTAAGGACGTGATAAAGCAGTTATACAATATATCAAAAACTAGGCACGTACCGAAAGAAAGTTTTCAATACATAGTAAAATGAATCAGAACACTCAATCCGCTAATATTACACAACACCACAGGTGAACTCCTAGCGTGGAGGACAATATACTATACAATTGTATAACAAATATATTAAAGAATAAATAAATAAAAAAAAATATACTCGTATATGAAAAAATGTCTTCGTTTTTCTAACAATTGCGCAGATTATTAAATATTACATGTACATACCTGTATAATTTTCGGCTTTTATGTAAAATTATGTAAGAGTAAAGCTAATTTTGTCACTTTGTACATCCAGAGATGATGGGCTTTTTTAATCTTCTCATGTATTTTGAATGTAAAACATCTTGTATTAGGTCTGTTTATTTTTGAGCCCGTACTTTTTAATGTATTTTCCTGATTTTGTTTTTATGCATTTCTATAGTCCATCATTGAGGATACTTTTTTAACTTTTTGACACCAACAGTACATAAATCAAATGAGTGATTATAATAATTCATAAAGTCTTATAAGACAATTTTTTTGTGACATATCTGTTAAGTGATTCTTCATATGTTGTGTCTGTGTGTTGCTACTGTGAAATGTTTTGTAAATTTTTTCTTCATACATTGTGTCTGCACATTGGGTTGGGTTGGGTCTAATTTTTCTGTACAAAACTCTTTTTTTTATTTTTTTACTCTTCTATTTCAAAACTACCAATTGGCGATCCCTTAATGAGTTTAATAACTCATGGGAATACAACATCGTTTGTTGTATGTTTAAAAAAATATATATATTACGATTTTAAAAGTCTTTTTAGGATTAAATATTTTGTCAGTAATTCAATTAGTAAATCAATGTCGTATTCAACAAATATTAATTTCGTAATAATATTTTTAACAGTGAGCAATCAGAGGATTTCTTTAAAAAATGTAAGTAGCATCAGACCACTTTTTAAAATTTTATTTTTATGTGACACCTCACAAGAGTTCCCCTCGGCTGGGCGAGTTGTAAGGCGAGTTAAAGTAGGGGCTGTAGGAAGGGATTTATTATTGCGGGTCTTGAAGAGGCTGGAAAAACAGATGCCGCTAACTCGTTCCACATACGAGCCGTCTTACATAAAAAAGAGTCCAAAAAGCGGCCCGTTCTCATGAAGCCAACATCAACTGTGAACGAATAGTATCTTTGAATGAATGAATATCTTTTTTTTTTTTAATTCCTAATTCGAATTTTTTCAACGAGATTTTTATTTTTACCGCACAAAATCGACATAGAGAATAAAAGATTGGTAGATAGATTACCTATTATATAAATAATTTTTTCTAAAAAACTTTTCTGTGAATATGGCACAATAGTCCCAATTGCTCCCAACCGTCTGGAGCCAGTGAGACTATGGGATCCCCAATTTGGGTATGTTGTGAGGCTTAACGTAGAGGGAAGGGGAAAAAGATGTTGAAAAGGTAGGTGTGGGAGTACCAGGCTAGATCTCGTCACCAAAAATGTCTAAAGCCATTTCAAGCAACGTTTCAATTATGCACGGTGATCTCACACCAGAGCGATACTGAGAGTATCTTCCTATTTGGAACGTGCCTATGTGAAGAACATCATATATTATTTTAAATGCATGTAAAAGATGAAAATGCTTGGAAAAAGGAAAACACAGCTATTCTTCATAAATTGACCACTAATTGGTTTCATCAATTAGGTAGAAAGGAGAGTGAACTTTTACTACACAAAAAATGAAATCAAACACAAACCAAAAACAACAACAAAAACTCCAACAAAAAATAAACCATGTAAAAGATACCTTTATGTTCTAATCTTTATCATTATGTGTATATATGTACCTACCTAGTACTTTTAAATTAGAATGCTACCCAAGCAGCAGTTAATCTTATGTTTGATTGGATATTTTATTTTATGGTATTTCTTCTCTTTGTTATTCATATTTATACAAAAATGTTAGTAGGCTTAGGCACCAGTTAAAAGTACAAATATCTATAATTTCATTATTATTTTAATACTATACTTATCAAACAACTTATCAAAATGTTAATACTCATCCTAATTTGACTGTCCTAAAACGGGAATCCTCCTAGTTGGGCAGTCAAAACATTTCTTATTTAATGTATCTAAATGTATAATCTTTTACTAAATAAAAAAAAAAAAATAAAAAAAAAAATAAAAAAAATTAATAAATTGTAAAAAATAACTCATTCGCCAAATAAAATTTAATTGCGCACGCCGGGATTTGAACCCGCTACTTTCGAATTGCTTGTCGAGAGACTTACCCCTCGATAACGGAGGCCACGGATCGTTGTACACGATTATACGAAGTGTACATATTATACACATTATAAAATCGGTACTGATAACTATATGAACTATAGAATTACGACATTCGATCAAATATTAATATCATTCTATTATTAGATTGTAATCCTTCAACGTCGAAGTGTTTTTTTATAGACGATTGGGGAAGCTGTACACACCTCTACGATCTGGATTATTAAGGATCTTATTTTCCAATGGAGTCATGTTGAGATTAATGTAAATCAGAAAAGTAAGACGTAGGCAAGAAAAGATCCGTGATGGAAAGTCAAGATAAGTTTATACATTCGCCTATCTGGATATCTGGAAGGCTGCTCCTTACTCCGCTACTAGCTACCATCTGCGGCAACCCTCTAGGAACGTGCACGCCTGTAAAATGTATTTTGACTGTTTTGTGTCTCATCATAATAGCTGCCCTATTTTGTATTTTAAAATAAATAGAATATCCATTATTTCATTATTGAAGATAATATAAGCGATTCTCAATCGAAAATTTGAACATAATACGGACGCATCTGGGACTTGAATTCTGGACCTTCGTCTTGCTGAAACGGTGCTCTACCAACTTCTGTTTTCTGTTTCAAATTTTCGTTTGAGAATCGCTTAAGGTTTTACTCATTACGTTATTCCAAAAAATAAGGAATATTTATTAATTGTTTTCAAGTTTAATTTGGAGAACTCCTTTTAATTTCGTTCGCAACTCCTTGATGAATGATTTAAATAAATATATTTCTCTAGGATTGATATATAGATGAAACATAAATCGAATAAACAAGTTCCACTTTTGTACGTCTAATTAGTTCGATTGGGCTTCAAAATATCTAGTCAACGCGCACGGATTACCACGTTTCAAAGAGATATTAGTACGCAATAGCGCCTCTAAATGTATTGCTCCTTGTCTTGGATATGTTAAATTATTATAGAACACAAAAACACAAGTTCTTTTTATTTATGTAGACGCTAGTTCCACGGAGCATCTTCCACTGTAATACCGGTAGAAAAAGGACAGCATATCTATCTGACGCCTTTGCTCTAAGGATTGCAATCCGTTTATTAAGAGAGGGGAATCTATCAAATGGACCGCCCGTTTCCGAACAGAGTCAAGGGTTTTTCAGGTATTTTAGGGCTCCGGACCAAAAGTGGCTGCCAAATACAACAGTAGGGCGTACTTGCGATTTGTAGAGGGACAGCAGTTCTGTACTATTACAGTATCTGCGGGCCCTGTACAGTACGCTCAGATTCATCCATCGTCAGGGTGGATGTCGCAGGACAGAATAAGGGTTATTAACCCAGAAAATCAAACATCACAGAACTCATGAAACATAAAGCAAAAAAAATGTTCCACTTTTGTACGTATAATTAGTCAGATTTGGTCTCTAACTACGAAATTCGGTCAACGCGCACTGATTATCAGGTTTCGACGAGGTATTCGCACGCAATAGCGTCTTTAAATGAATAGCTGTAAGTCCTGGATATGTTAGCCGAGTCCAATTATTATAGAACACAAAAACACAATTTAGTATATTATTTGCCTGTGATCTCCATAAAATAATAAAATTATAGATTTAGACAAAATTCCAATGATTGAAAACAATGGATTCCTTGTTGCTCGTAGTACGCAATTATTCCCTTTATTTCACGTTCGGTCTTATTAAAAATAATTTCTTCTTAGAAAATTATGACTTTTTACCATGCAGTGAAACTTCACCATTAGAGCACCATACATGACATAAAAATGATAATTGATTTATTAATGTGTAACATAAATCTAAATATTAGAAAACATCAAAGAAACTGTTGTAAATTTAAACTTATGCGCTTTACGCTATCATTTACTGCGTTATTCAGTAGTTTAGATCGATATCCCGGCTATCAAAAAGTCCCGTTTCTTAATCACAAACCAATAAATTATTCACTTGTATTTTTCTTTAACATATGTATTAAATTAAATTTAAATAAAACTAAATTTAATTTAATACATATTAGCATAGTTATGAAAAAAAAACAATGATCTGTGGTTCAAAAATTAAAAAGTTTTGCAAGAACAATAAATGATTACATAGTTATATTGATTTAATCAAATTCTCTAACTACAATAAAAGTTAGAGTCCGTTTTAATAAAGTTTACCTTAATTGATATTCGAAACAATATTGATATTATTAGTTTAACCATATAAAAACGTACCAATAAAATTCGTACAAAACGGATGATTGTGTTTTGAAATTGTTTGAGGCATTAGAATTGTTGGGCGAATAAGGGTTGAGTCGGATATTTACCCTCTCCCCGGCGTATTTGTTTGGTGAGGATTATTGCTGAATAGCTGCCTACTACAGGTTGTATCATAATCATGTCTCGTTTAAATTTACATTTGTTTATTTAGCTCTTGCGAAATCGTGTCAAGTAAATTATTACGGTGGTTCTAGAAAACACAGTTCTGGAAGAATTTAATCATTCTATTTTATGACCTTAAGGCCCCGTAGTAAGCATTCCAAGATGGTTTGAAAGGGAGATATGTAAATACGAATGTTAGAGGGAGCGCGCTAATATAAAAAAAGATAATGATTAAGCGAAAATATTTAATAAAACACGACTCGTTTGAAATAGAGCCAAAATCTCTAGACAAATGCTTTAGTTGAATTTAAAGATACACTGAATTTTTTCATGTCTATAACATATTAAATAACAGAACAAAACGTGTTTTTAATAATTTTTGGAGCTTACTTTGCGATCTTTTTCTATCGAGGGAATTTCAAATAATTAACGTTTCAGCATTAATAGAAATTATCTTAAAAAATAACATTTGTTTTGCAACATAAAAACTTAAAGAGTTTACTAGAAACTTGTTATAAATCAGTAGAAATGGGGTATGCGGAGGTTTAATTATACGATTGAAATTATTTATTCAACGTTAAAAGGACGAATAAGGACAATATACAATGCGATATGAATTCAGGTAAAAATTAATTTATTTACACCACTAACGTGTTACGATTTTAGAACATTTTACGAGTTCAATATTTGTAATTTAAAATGAAAAAAACTGTTTCAGTTCATCCCGCAAATAAGGTTCACTCCAATCATACAAGAAACATAAAGCGTAAATAGAATTACTGTCGACATCGACAGGGTTTGGCCCTTTATCTCGGAAATCTTCCAAATTCCAGGTGTAATGTATATTACAGGTATCTACATGGAAAATCCTCAGTTCATGGTCCTTGACCTGTTGTTCATCCAACAACTGATTGTAAAAAAAACCTAATTAACTCCTTTTAGTTTATTAACCTTACTAACTTACCTTCTACTTTTGCGAACACCATTTTTTTAAATAAATATTTCCCAACCACCCTGTCAAGACAGGGGTGTGAGCGGTATGCGGTTTCTTAGTGAGGAATATTACTGGGAATGTAAATCAGTGGGCCCGGGTCCGGGTCGGGTCCGACCTGTTGGCATAATCTTATCACGCCCCGTCCCGCCTGGTATCGCGGTATCGGCCATCAGAAGAAGCGCGGTGGCGACGCTGCAAACGCGATCGCTGGCTAATAGACTTGTCACATCCGAAACGCAGGGGATAACTTTCAGACTTTAAGTACAAGTACAGGCGGGTGGCAAAATGTGAGATTACGTAATGGCGGTGGTAAAATGGGGATATGCCATGAAATCTGTTCAAATATTACTATATCTTCCAAATTTGTGAGAACAACGAAGTTACCTTCACCACCAAATTATGGATAAATTCTTTACCTACAAATATGCTCAGAATTTTGTCTTCGTTTTGTAGTATTTATCATTGAACCAATAACGCCGCTTGTTTACGGTCGATAATATAATCATTTTTATAGCAATTTCATAATTTCTTCAGCACCGTTTATAAAATAAGCCACCTAACGCGTAAATAAATGAATTTTAATACTTACTTAACATACCAAAATTTCATCTTTCTTGTTAAGCACAACCATTTATTTTGCTCATTATATTTCAACACCCTTTTATTTTGACAGTTATTTGTGTAGAAACTAAGTTTGCCAGCTGAAAAAAGTTAAGCAGAAAAAGTCAGAACGTCAGTGATAGCCGTTAGATATTTTTAATTATTTATTTATTGCTACGATTATACAGTACTACGAGAGACGGTTACTCCACAAACTACTTCTGCAGGTAATAGAAATATCGTTTGTTACAAATGTTGAGAATCTTTGTGGTAGTTTCTCTAATGGCTAATGAGTAATGACTAATGACATGATCGAATTAACACATCCCTCATAGTTCTTTGATCACCAGGTCAAAGAAAGGGGTGAAGATGAAGAGTGGGGGGGAAGGTGCTCGAGATTATTATCATCTTTTCTGGGAAATGTTCGAATGAAATTCTTATTTCCTTTTATCCAGAAGGACCATTGGAAATGTCAGTTCTGTAATTTGTATGCCAAGTATTTTATCCGCTAAGAAGAGAGTTGAAATCTTTGATTAATTAAGGACATGGAAACTTTTCAGCCATCTAGCCATATAAAAAAAATATCTAGACAACAAAGAAACAACTCTATGATTATATTCTTTTTTAAATTGTATCCATGCAGCAGAGGGAAAAGGAAATGTTTATGGTTATAAAATGGATTGAGCAAAATATTAATTGTACTCTGTATTCTCTCAGTTATTGGCTGAACTACTCATTTAATTTTACCGTATTTATAATTCTATTTTCAAATCCAACTGATCGATACAGATAAAATCATTTTATTGAGCAGCTAAGTATTTTACATTTAGACAGTAGTGAATAGAGAACGACTCGGCTATGTTGGTGTGATTTGCGGCCTGGACTACATTGCTGAATGAAAATAAGCCAAAAGCTTCCGAAACCAATTCCCCTATAATAATTCCGCTCTTATTCACAAGTGTGTTATTTAATTTCCCTTCTCCAGCACGGCTTCGGCGTGTAAACTCCGCGCAAAGTGAACAAAGTTTATTCAGAGAAAGGGGATTTAATTAAACCAATGTTTTGTTTCGGCAGAGCTAAGATCAACGTTTTGCTTTTCCTTATAAAGCAAATATGTAAGTTTGGCCTTGCGGACGGATGTGATCCGGGCTCATGGTCTGAGTTTTGCGCAAATAAACGCCGTGAAACGTACATATTTCAGGAAAAACACGCAGAAATGATTTCCGCTGAAACGCTATGAATGGCTGCGAATGTACGAATGTTCCTCCCTAAAACCGCCAACGCTCCGCCTGAAATATGAGCATAAAAGCTTTCTCGATTTTTATTATTTAAACAGTACCTGGGAATGGAACAATGCATTAATTTCAAAAATACGCGTGGTAAGTGCTTAAACAATCCCTTTTTACATTATTAAATAGCATCAATTGTATAAGCATTGCATTGTAGCTATTTTTTTGGTAAGTAAAGAAAAAAAAATTTCCCAACGAATTGTATAATGGAACAAGAGGTATTTTTAAATATGTAATTACTTCATCAGATCGAATGCATGGGGCCTTTAGAGTTATTCAAGGTACTGGCCATTGGAGAATTTTGCTGGCAAAACGTATAAAGGGGTAGCGGAACTAAAATAGATGTCTATCATTAGATTAAATCATTGAAAGAAACACATCGATTCAGAAAATAATCTACCGCCAAAGCGATATCAAAAGAGTCTTGTATAATATTATATCAATTAGATGAAAATTAGCACATTAATACGAAACCACGCCATTAGAATTTTCCCATTGCGAAACTCATTCGAGAATTTTTGATATGTGTAATACCAAGAGTTTCTACCAACTGTCCAGAGCCAATATCCAACCATTCATTGGATAACCAACCCCGCTGTCATAGATCACACCAAGTGGTACGCTACGTTTGGTGAATGAATAGGGGTGGTCGGGTTCATGGGGTGAGGTTTATCCGGGTCTTAGCGGCGGATGCGTTTGTCCACCAACTGCGTGGCAGGCCGGATCGGGAGAGACTGGTTGAGGGAGACCTTTTGACTTCTCCGACAGGACTCTCTCGGAACATCGTCTTGCACCGCAGTGGGAGGGAGCAATTCATGCGTCCGTCATTCCTGGGCTCACTGACCCCCAGATTCATACCTACCTCACGTACACTTTTAATTCCCAGAACTTCCCATCCTTCCTTTTCTAAAAAGACCCTCCGCAGAGCAGCCCCAAATATGAGAAAGGGTAATTATTTTCTTCACGGCCTCCTGTGTGAAGTTAATGTAAAAAAGGAACATATGATATCTTGGAGATAATATTTGGTTGAAGGAAGTGGAGACTGGAAACGGAGGTAGATATATACCCAAACTACTAAACATACTGTTCAACGCAATACTTAAACACAACCATATACCGGGTGCAATGACGAAAACGATTATAACTCCAATCCTGAAATCGGGACAGCCTGACATGACTAACTCCAGCAATTACCGGCCAATATCTTTAGCAACTATAACTTCAAGATTATTTGAAAGAATAATATTATTTATTTATTTATTATTTATTTATTGGACAATTTGTATAGCGCCGTTTTTGTGAGATATCACCTCAGGGGCGCTTTACAGTTGATGCAGGTATTACAAAAAATATAAATATTACAAAAATAAACTGAATTTAAGTTAATTAAAATGAAGTACAGAAACAGGTGACACGAAGATAGAAGATGGAGACTCTGTAGCAAGAATCCCAGGTGGTGAGGAAACTGGTCCAGCTCCTGCAGCAAAAGAGTCCACCGCGTCCACCAACAGTGCCAGCACGAGGTTCGTCATCCGTCCAGGTATGTGTCTGCTGCTAACAAAGCGCTGACACAATATCCTCTCACAGATACCAGACCTTGGCAGCACCGCTGTGACGTTCGACGAAGATAGAAAATGGAGACTCTGCAGCAAGAATCTTTGGTGGTGAAGAAACTGGACCAGCTGCTGCAGCGAGAGAGTCCACCTCATCTACCAACAGTGCCAGCACGAGGTTCGTCATCCGTCCAGGTGTGTGTCTGCTGTTAATAAAGCGCTGACACCTCAGATAGATAAGAGACCTTGGCAGCACTGCTGTGACGTTCGGCGAGTCCATCATTCATCTCCATGTAATCCTGTTCCTAGTGATAGTTGAAGTGGTGCATTCTGCCCGCAATAAAAAGCTACGGTCGGGATAATAAATTACCCTGGGCTTAGCAAAACACTTACATTCAGAGTTTCCGAGAATCCCGTTGAAAACATCTGGGGTGCATTTACCGATCGACGTTTGTTTCGAATATCGAATATTTTTTAGCAAAATTCCCGAATATTCACTTTTAAAACACTGCACTCAAATTACATATTATAAAGTTCTAATAACTGGTTGTTAAGTTTATTTTTATTTTAGTTAAATTGTTGTTTGATTGATTTTAAAAATAAAGGAAAGGATAATTTCAGGGATTTTGCCTCATTTCCCTTGAAAATACAAAAAAAAAACACAAAGCGGTTGGAGGACGCGTTGGGATGCGTCCTGCTGCCACGAAGGGCGCTACACGGCACTAAATGAGATACATGATAAACTAATGTCTAAAGATAACCAGATGGGATTTAAATGTAGATTATCCACTAATATGGCAATATATAATGCAAAGCAAATAATAGAATTCTACAAGAAACGAAAAACTACCGTATACGGGTGCTTCTTAGATCTAAGTAAAGCCTTTGACAGGGTCTGTCATAAAACATTATGGGATAAATTGAAAGCTAGGAATATACCTACCTTATTTATAAACACACTATCCTCATGGCTTTCCCAGAAGGAAAATGTTGTACGGTGGGCAAGTACATACTCACAGCCGATATATTTGCGGTCAGGAGTAAGGCAAGGAGGGTGTATGTCCCCCATTCTATTTAATGTATACATGGACGAGTTGTCAAGTTGCCTGTACATCAGAGTCGTGTTAACAGTATATGTATGAATCATATAAGCTACGCGGACGACATGATCCTCCTAGCTCCGTCGATCAAAGGATTAAGATTACTCCTAAACACTTGTGAAGAATATGGAAAACAGCATAATATGATGTACAACCCGAAGAAGACGGAATTGATTGCGTTCCACCAAGGAAAAAGTCAAGATACAAGTAAGATGCTCCCCGTATACCTTAACGAGGTAAAAATAAATACATTTTCGAATGTGAAATACTTGGGGCACATTATTAATGAAGACCTATTGGACGATGGCGATATCGAACGACAAAGGAGACGCCTAAGCATAGTATCTAATATGATTGCCCGCAGATTTCGCAAATGCAGCAATACCGTTAAAAATACTGTTCAACGCATTCTGTACTGGCCTGAGTATACGTGTGAGACATTGTGTCACTACCGAACTTGCTCGATGGAACGACTCCGAATTCAATATAATGACGTCTGTAGAATAATATTTGGATACTGAAGATACATCAGCGCATCGACAATGTTCACGGAACTAGGACTGAATGGATTTGCCGGCCTGATGAGACACCGGGTTACTGGAGCCAGGATGCGGCTAATGGCCTCCGCCAACACGTTGGTGACCGCAGCCTACCAAGCGCCACTCCTGAGTGAGCGCTGGGCCCAAGCGCACTCAAAACCACACCCTGCATAGTTGTCCTTATTTGTTAATTTATTATATCTATAAACAAAAACAAAAAATGTATATCAATATGGGAGTGTGGGATTGCACTAACCTCCCCACATTCTGGAATAAATAATATTATTATTATAAAACATTAAAATATACAGATCCCCTAACTAATAAACGTGTTTTAAATTTTACACGATTGATAAACAACCATTTTACCTACATTAAGACGATGGGTAAAATATAAAAAAAAACTCGTATATTATTAAGGCCCAGAGTGTTGACGCACCTGACTTACTTTTCAGTGATTCCTTAAGATTATTTGAAGTAAACAAATTTTAAAAAATTTTGGCCTCTGGTGACATTTTTGTTTGTTTTTTCATCATATCACCTTGTATAATCATGCAAATTTTAGGTTCTGATTGGTGTTCTCTCAACAGGAAGATACCAGGAGTAGCTATCTTCCACTGTGGAATGAGGCGCACATGGAGAAAACTTACTCAGATAAATTATTATTAGTTTATTATGAATCTCTTAAAATTATTCGTAATCCTGTTAAAAAGGAACTGCAGGCCCTTAACGAATGATTTGATAGGTTTCATGTTAAAATTGTAGTATAAAATGGAATGTGTTATCGCAACGTCGCACACTGGGGCCAAATACCAGAAGTTGATACAATAAACAAAAAAATAAATTCAATAGTGCGATGTCGCTTCATTTGTTTCGAGGTACCTCGATAGTTGTAGCATTATTGTATAGTAGGTAGAAACCTTTGACCATACCCTTCTACCTGTGACACCGCTCAGTACAGAGCGAACACTCGTGCAGATAATACGCCGGTTACAAGTGCCAGCATAAACCTCAAGTGCAAGTATTTATTTCGGAAGACACCTATTACGAATCCCAAAAGTGAGTATGGAACCATCATGTTCAGGTATTTATCTTATTTTTTCACATTATATTTTGAACATTATTGATTATTTTAATATATAAAATTGTTTATCAAATATATACAAAAATTTAGTCGTGATTTTTAAAAAATTGATATTCTTTTAGAGATTAGTTGAGCTCCGGGCACCTCCGGGCTATCATTCAAACACTTTTAAAACCAGTAACTATTGTTATTTACGAATCACTTTTAAAATCTTGCACATATGTACAATTTTTTAAGTAATGAATTATTTTAATGTGATCCGGAGCTATAATTAAAATGAACAGTTTTTTTTAAAACTCGGGATCAGACAATTTAATATCATGTTAGTTACAAAACCTGTCAGAATAGAGATTTATTCCAAAATAATCGTTACCGACATTCAATTTCCATTTTTTGGACGTAAGGTGGAAAAGTGTAACTCAAAGATAAAACTTCATGGTCTCCCTTCCTAAAACTGTTTATACCACATATCTGGTCATAATAGAACAAAGATAGAACGCGTTTTCTGAGAGAAAGAGTCGTGTCAGTTAGTGACAGATATAGCACAACGCAATTCAGCGGTTTTTTATGCTTCGTGACAAATACAGCACTACGTGAACCGAGCGGAGAAATTATTAATTTTCTTTTTTTCACACAGGTGTGAATTCTGATACCTTATTCATGACAAGACGACAATAATTCACAATAATGAAGAACTCTGGATACCTACACATTCTAGATCAGCTAAATTCGCTGCAAAAGGAAATGGAGTTGAGGACAGGATGCATCGGTGATCCCAGAAAACATATTTCGAGAAGGATAAATCGCTTCAAATCGGAACACTATTCACGATGGGTAGCAGCGCACCGGATTGAAGTAAGATTTCTGGAGAAAAATAAAACATTGCTGGATTCATCAATTTATTTTCCGAATCTTACACTAAAACGCGGTGGTCCCGGTCGCCCGAAAATTACCATTGATCAGAGTACAAAACGAATGAAACGACAAAAGACTCTGGATTTGAGAAAGTTTACTCCTCTAACTGAATTAGTTTATGCCACACATATGGAACTTAGAACTACAGGACAGACAGAAGCGTCTATAGCTATCACTGATATTTTATCGGATTCATCAGGTCCCAGTAAAAGTAGCTTATAGAAAGTCTCTTGAAACAGTTACTATGTCAGGAGAGGATGCTGTAGCACTCGTAGTGGAAGCGGGATTATCTCGACACCAATACAATGTAATAAGATCAAATGCTCCAAAACTATACCCGTCTTATAAAATTGTACAGGCCGCATAAAAGGAATGTTACCCAGTGAATGCAAAAACCAATGTTAGTGATATTTCAGTTAATGATGATTTGCAGACAATACTCAATCTTACCATTAAGCGTTTGGTCTTCGCTCAGGGCAATGTAATACGTACACTTAATTCTAAGGAATTATAAAATATGTTTTCAATTTGTTGTTTTTGTTATCAGATCCTCAGCGAGCAAAAGGAAGCAGCCAAAAAAAAAAGTTGACCACACTCCCCATAGAAGCGGTAGAACTGCTAATGGCTCCATCATTACAGCCGACAGGTGAAAATTATTCAAGTACTCAGGATGATGATGATGATAGTGACGATTACGATTATTATGATGATCGTGATGATGGTAGTGTTGATGATGGTGATGATGATAATGATTTTGACTCAATCAAGTCGGATAAAGAGAATTGATTTTTTTGTTTTTTTATTTATTTATTTAAATCGTGAATATAAAATATTAACATAATAAAATTTACATATATTATGTATTTAAAATTTTTGTTTTTTTATAACCTTCCTTTCCACATTCAAATTTTTCCTTAAAAACGTCCCTGTGAATAAAGGGTGTTTTTCATCACTCTTGCCCCAGTGTGCGTCGGAATAAATAGATTTGATTTGAGATTTTCATGGCCAAAATTATTTTACTGTTTTATATTTGCGGTATTACGCCGTGTCATCATCAGGGCAGATGTGTGATGGACACTGTAATGCTGTCCGAAGCGTTAGCTAAAGAAGGAGGTAGCGCAACACGACATAATACCCCAAAAATAAATACTAAAATGTCCATAAAACAATAGATTATTGTCACCTATACTGATCAGACACTGATTTGTTAAGTGCAATATTGCCTGTCTTTAAATGGAGAGCTTCATTACAATATCATCTTGATATTATTAACGGTAAAAGTGTTTGAATTGGCCATTAAAAATGTCTATTTCATTATGTGTTATAATTTCGTAATGTTCACGGTACGGAGAGAAATATCCTGTATTTGTGTGGTAGTATTTAATATTGAAAATGTCTTTCATCCACCTTTTTGATTTTCGTGATGGTGCGTAAATGTAAATTTGCTATAAAATGTTTCGTGTATTTATAATGTATATTTTTATGTAGAAAAAAGAAATCGTAAAATTTCTTCTACATAAAATATGTTGACCGGTCGGTGGCCGAGTTGACATCGCGTTTGGATCCCACCCAGGCGTAGTGTGTTCAATTCCTCGGCTGGCTAAGACCTCCATCACAACACAAGCAACATTTTCAGCTTACTGTGGTTGTAGTAGGAGATTTTCAAATATTGTCAGGTTATTCGTAACCCGGGAATGTATGTCTTTATTTTAAAAAATAATGAAAAAAAAAACAATATGAGTCTTTCAACGTTTGAATGTTTGTAAGAGAAAATAAACCGGAGGACAAAAATAATACCAAATAGAATTTAATTAATAAAAATCCCCTATTTTATGTCGCATAAACAAGATAGCAACCACTTAGTTTTTATGCCTAATAAGAGTTCAGCACTAATGAAGAATTATCGCAGTCACAAAAATGTGTCGCAAGTGTAAAAACACATTATTTAACTATCATCACACATTTTTTTGGCTTCATCGGCGATTTCCACACGCTGTTTGCCACGCGTTGAATATTCATCGCCGACGAAGTGTTGTGCCATTTAGCCGGTGCCGCCACACCGTAAATCACGGCGCCACTCCACGCGTGTTTGCCCGCCGTGGCGTGGCGCAGTGTGGCGAGGCGTGGCGCGTGGCGTCGACGATTGGCGGAATACGATTGTTTATCTCGCTAATGGAGAATTGCTCGTAGGATCTCTCACCTCGGCGCCGGCACTGTTATCATGCAGGGACAGATTCTTGTTTGCGTGACAGTGATGCTAAAATTTCACCGTGGGATTCTTTTTAGTGTCGTGTATAAAACACCTCCACAGTCCGCTTACAGTGTAACAGTGGAGAGAGAATGCCAGCAAACATAACCGTACTTAGTAAAGTTAGTAACGCCGCTGCAGTGGGTATAGAACGTGTGTTTACATTTCGTTAATATTAAATCTAGAAATTAAAAAAAGACCGGACTATCACATTTCATATCCAGTAAGTAGTTAGTTAACGTATTTGACTGGAAAGATATAGAGCCTTCAAATCTCATTTTTGGCTGTCATGGGCTATGGATCCTAGAAATGTCTTAAATAGTATTTGACAGTTTAATGTTTAAATTTTGGTGTAAAATTTTATCCGTAAAATATGGATCCTAGAAATGTCTTAAATAGTATTTGTCAGTTTAATGTTTAAATTTTGGTGTAAAATTTTAACCGTAAAATTTTTGCAGTGCGCCAACTGATTCTATTTTCATCATAACGTGTTTTGCAAAACTGAGGTTTTTGTAAATAGTACAGTTTTAACAGATGATATGTTTAATATATAATCTATCATACGTACTTTCCCCAGAATAGCTGGTATTCATTCAGAGAAATGATTTTTTAAAAGTATTCTTAATGATAAGCTGGCGTCTACGGAGATACTTTGTTTTCTATCTAAATATTTTCTTGAAAAGCTCGATTCATAAACTCAAAGGACTACAATTTTTCTTTAGTGTATGGCTTACACGAGTCTGTCGTATATCTATTCTTCCTACGTTCATAAAATGTGATTTTACTTGTATAAAATAAAATGCAGAAATCTTAAACAATAAATAAATTTAATAGAAATTTAGATAGTAAAGCTCTGACAATATTTACAAACTCTTAACGACATAAACAGTGTTTCTTTAAATCAGCATTAGTACATAGCATTTCTTTGAATTGCAAAATCTTCCAAGATTGAATGTAAACTCGGGCGTTATTCATTGCAATGCAAACGAGCAGCAGTTGTCCGTAGTTTCCTAATGAATGCCACCAATCTGCAATCCCGCTGCTGATGTTAGCCCTGTTGTCTCCTTGCTTCAGTTTCCAGCTCTCAGCTGGTTCCAGTTTAGCGACAGAATGTTTAAATTGCAATAATAGTAATACCACTCGTGGATCTCTGCCACTCGCTATCTGGAATCAGGAATAGATCGCTGTGTTTTTGAAGACACTGCTCTCCGAGAAGGAAGATTTACTTATCTCTTTGATATAAAAACGTTTTTTGTCACTTTGTAGGGAAATCCAAATGAGGAATTTACGAAGATGTATGGGAAGACATTTTCTTTCTTGCGATTAATGTGAACAAATCTTTATTACCAAAATAAAACTAGCAACACTTGTGTTGGCGTTAATCTTTCTATTTGTATATTAGGAGATCCCTTTTCGAGGATACACTCGGTAGAGAAAAAATAGGCTACGCATTGAAAATTGGGTCGGATGGATGATTTTTGTCGCATGCAATATGTTTGACCTACATGAATTTTTATTCACTTCGCAAATGGATGCTGCTAGTCCAGGTTAGAAATGTATCTTTATTTAGTATAAAAACTCTTTTAATTATGCACTCAACATATCTATGATTCTCGAAACTTTGCTATTCCTCATACTTTGGTACTCACCATGGAGGGCTCACCATGGCCGACCCTATATATTATACTACCGACATCGGTCGAATAAGTCTAAAACCTCTAAGATCCATCTACACTGAAGCCAGGGGGGGGGGGTTAACTCCGATCGAAAATTGGATCCGTGAATATTGTGACGTCATATTATTGCCTAACTATATCCACCTATGAACATTTTTTTAAATATATGGAATAATATTGTAGTTTTTCATTGGTTCATGATATAATAAGTAGGGTCCGAATGAGAATTGTTCTGTCTATATATTGGCATATCAATATAATATAAAGCCCGAAGATATTGATCTAGTGAGTGGTATATTTATTATATATATATGTGTTTAGAGGGTCTAGAGTCGTTCAAAATAAAAGAAACCATGTTTCCTTATAACGCCATTGAGAAAGTGGTGGGGACCTTTCCAAAGTTCAAACTACCACAATTAGCTTAAAGGGACACGAAATAATAAAAAAATGCTAAAAGTATACCCCAGTAAGTACCTACCTAAAAGTATTTTATAAATGATCAAGGGAAATTAATCAAAACCTCTGCGTATTTTATATTTTATTCAGTATGGATGAGGGTTAGTTTGTAGTGGCTAACAAATTAACATGTTGCTCATCATAATCTAATAACCATTTATTTTATACTCAAATAAATTACCTTGTTTTTTCATTGCTGACTGTAGTTTGCACGTAAGTAATTACGTGCAAATCTAAACCTAGTGTAATTTTAAAAATAACTGATAGTTCAAAAAACTGGCGTCACCCAGTCGCCACCTCTAAAAGTGTTGCTTTATCTACGTTATAGCTTTGCTGTTGTCGAAATATCGAATTACTTTAGCTGACTCAAATAGGACTGATAGCTAATATTTCCTCACCGCAATTATATGAAAATCTTCGTGGCGGTTGATTCAACATAACGGAATAAAACTAGTTTCATTCGTTTTTCTCTACTTTTTCTTGAGTCTACCACCCCTTCTTCTTCCCACCCACCCCCCTCCCATTGCTACTCCTTCGCAGGACTCGTTAGCTTTTCAACGTACCATCCCTCGGGAAACCAAGTTCGGTTGCTATTTCCTACTTGGGTTTGCAACGAACTAATCATACTGTTCACATATTATACGCTGAATTCGCAACGTGAGTTTAAAAATACATTATTTTTAAAGTTTATGAGATTGTTTATCTATGTATTCACAACCCGTTTTCCTACTAAGATATTACAAAGGAAATTATTTTTATTCGTATACATAATCCATCATCGAATATATATTCGAATTAGTATTATGTAGTTTTTTAAAGTTTTTATTTCTTATATTCAATACAATTACTGTTCGATTTACAAAAAATAAATTATAAATTACCTCTTCGCTGTAATTATTATTATGCGTGACAACTGTTTTTCCTTCTGAAGGCATTATCAAACTGTGGTGAAGCCACTTATGTAGGAGCAACGAACTCAGCTGTCGGTCATATAGAAATCGCACAGAAAACCACCTTAAAGGTAATACCTAAAAAAACGTAGAATTACTGTTACAGACCAAATATTCAACATGTGTGTCATTACTAAATTTTTTTTTTTTTTTTTTTTTATTATTTTAATATAGATCATAGTTACATTAAAACATACATTTTTTTGCAAAATATAATATTTAGGTACATAATTGGTCATGTATACCTTATCAGAAAAGAGGAGCTCTTGTGCCTGATATATTAAATATTCGCCAATTATACACAAAAAATACAACTCGTACGTCTTTGACATAATAATAATTTCAAGAAACACAAAACACTTCAAAACTACAACTTTGACAAAAAAAATTCAACAAAGATAAAATTTCATTAATAAACCTGTTGGAAAAACGTTGACACTCCGACGGAAAACACAAGCTTTGGACAAAGACACTACAAAAACCAGGCAATAAAACATTCAATAATCTTTCACTCGATACAATAAGTGAGGGAAATTTGTTGGTAGTGATTTTTTTGAGGATATTTTTATATATTTTTTACCGCATTTATTATTGCATTTCATTTCGTTTCATGCTTTATTTAATTTCTTCTCAGTGTTATTTTATTTTATTTCAATATATTTAGACATATTATCTTTTCATTGAATATTATCAAATTGTAAAATGGCTGCCCCAGCACATGTAAAGCACCCAGTGAGGCCCAATCATTAAATAATGTTTTAAAATATGTAAAATTATTGTATCTATCAAAATATGTTATTACCATATAAATAAATTGATTTAATATTTATATTCTTACCAATATTGTTTTTGAGGAAAATATCATAAATTTTTATTGTTTATTAATAATATTATTAATTACCTACCTTTTAAAGTTTTCCCTAATTATTCCTTAGTTTAAAATTGACTTTGTCTAAGGTCCTTAAAGTAAGGTTTTTCGAAAATAATAATTTCAATGACTCGGGAAAGTTTTACTCTACTCTTACTAATTTGTATTTTTGTGTTTTTTTTTTTATATATGTTTATTCAGTTTTTTTATTTGTACATTATTTTCTCTTACTTAGATCCTACAAAACTGATCAATCAGTTTAATTGTAAGAAATCTCTCACTTTTTCTATGTATTAGCTTATAATAATATAATATTTAATTTGAACTTGATACTTATCTCGATCCACAATATTAATAGTTTTTATGTTTGACGGAGGTAGAACAATCTAATTGTCCTTTTTATTTTTGAATAACATGTCTCATTTTTAATATCTTCTGGTAATGAGTTAAATAATTCCGGAATTTTATGTCTTTTTGTTCTATCTCCGTATACATTTCGCGATATTTTAATAATGAACATTTGTGCTTCTCTATGCCTAGTAGGGTAGTTATGGTTTACAGGTTTTTTGAATTCTGTGTTCCAGAATTCATCTAGCGTTAGTTGGTAATCTATCCTACTATGTATAGAGAGCACATTACACAAAGAAAATATTTTTTTATAATCGCCTTCACATAATTGTATTTTTTTTTTGCCTGATATCAATTTTAGGAAACGGATTTGTAATTGTTCTATTTTATTTAAGTACGTTTTATACGTTAATCCGTAACTATTTACTCCGTATCCTATAATTGATTCCGCTAATGCATTATATATACAGTATAATATATTTTTATTAACAAAGTTTTTTAGGTGATAAAATTTCCCTAATATGGATCTTAATCTATTACATACAATTTCAATGTGATTTGACCAGTTAAAATTGACATCTATTGTAAGACCAAGGTATGTATATTGGTAAACCTTTTCTATGTTTGGGCATTTACATGGCAGAGCTTGGTTTTTTGTGTGAAAACAATCGTATGAATGACTTTTTATATGCAGTTCTTTATCCTGACAACTTGCATATGGAGAGTGTATAAGCATATATTTTGTTTTTTTTGCGTTAATAATAATTCCATTGTCGTGGGACCATTTAATTATGTTATTTAGGTCTGTTTGTAAAAATTCCTCAATTTTCTGTAGATTTCTGTCAGCACATATGATGCAAGTATCATCTGCAAACATGTAACATTTACAACGTTTTATTACGTTAGGTAAACTGTTTACTTGCATTATATAACACGTAGGTCCCGATATCGACCCTGTTGCTACTCCAGTGTCTGTTAACATTTCATCACTGAAAATTCCGTCAATTTTAACTTTAATTTTTCTATTTAACAGATAATTTTTAAACATTTTATTTAAAGGACCTCTAATACCACATTATTGTTCAATTATAATACGAAATTGGCTTATTATAATGGTTGAGTGAGTGTTTTTTTTATTATTTTTTTTTTAACAAATGGTGACTGTATTTTATTTAAAATTAAACTTTATAACAATAAAAAACTTAAAAAGTATTGTGTAGAATTTTTTTAAAACCATTAATTGCTTTCAAACATTATTAAAGGTATATCCGTTCTCAAAACAATATAATTAGTTTAATATTTAAATATTATCTTCCATTGTGTTTTCATTTACTTTGTGGAAGGGTATAGAACAGTTAATATAGGGTTTGATAAATGGAAAAAAATCGTGCATTTATGAAACTTTGGTCATACATTCATCATGACAGTACCTCACTCGATATAGTGGGTATTTTCTTTAATTCCCCCCCCTCTTAAAGGGTTTTTCCACCGCTTTTTTGGCCGGACTCAGATCTTCATTTATACTACAAAGAAGAAAGTATGAGCAGTTTCATAAATGCACGAATTTTGCCAATTATTTTGTGCATTTTGCTACCTATGATGAATACACAATCTACGAAATATGTTTTGTATTAAATTCAAAGAGCAGGTACTCTGTCATTATCTATACTCTGTCTCCCTTGTAAATATTATTTTATTTTTGTCACTAAAACCCCAAGGTCCAAAGGAAATGGACTAGAGCCCATATACGGCCTTTCTCTTTTCTAGTTTCTAGTCATTGAAATTTAGTTTTGACCTCCTCACTGTGCAATATATTATACGAAATGATTGAAGATTTATAATGCTTATACATTTGAAACGCAACTCTGTCACGCTAACATCAATATTTTATTGTGTCGAAATTTGTGTATAAATTTATAATTTATTTTCTCTAAGCCATGCAATGAACATGTAAAATAGAAATTACATTAGGGTAGCAGAAATAATATTTTTTCGTAATTTATTGTTTAAATATTCTTAAACAGATTTTTTTTAATGCGAAACATTTTTTAAAGATTTTCTATTTTTTTAAATACCTACTAAATATTTTTATTTACATTGTATTGATAAGCTAATGGGAAGCAGCTAACTTCACGTTAAAAACGTCGCATGCTTATATCTGTTTGGTAAAAAGAACGACGTTTCGTCATTGAGCTGCCCTTTGGCAGTGACATTTTGGGAATTGTGGTATTTTGTTGCAAAATACTGCCGGTTTTGCTGAAAAATTAGACTGTTTTTTTAAAAACTCCACAAATCAAAACGCTAATTTTGCCATAAAATAACGCAAATTTCAAGAAAAATCACGCGAAATTTTGCAGGTCGATTTTCATTGCGAAATATTTAATTGTCAGTCTGTCCGCTGGTGAGGACGGCCGTCAAGTTTATATCGGAGTATATTAGAGAACGCTTGCATTTTATGAATATTCTCTCTCTTTTTCACAGATAAAACACGTTAAAAGTATCCGATGCCCAGCTAGAAATGTAACAATTATTTTTTAGCCAACTAAAAAAACAATAACTGATATTTAACTGAAAAAAATACAAACAGTATTCGATGGGATTGTGGCAACCAAATAAAATAGAGAAAATTGTAGTAAAATAGCTTACCCCAGTTCAGGAGCAGTCCATGAAGAAATAGTTGCCTGTCCTGATGCCATAAGTATATTCACGTAGATTCATCCTACGAAGGTAGCGCTGCTTATTTACGACTTTACATTAAACCTGACTCGTCCACCGGTAAAATTTTCCGCCATCCCTTCGCCATTTGGCCGATTCGTGAATCCAAAATGAACTTAGACGTGGGCAAAGAGTTTGGACAAAGAAAAACATTGTTAAAGAATGCCAAAGTAGGGCTAGGAAGGGGGAAGCGCCGTGGCTATATATCCTATGCTCTCGGGTATTTGCTGAACCATTAGGTTTTGATTAGCTTCGCTACAGTATGAAAGCAAAGGGAAAGGAATAAATCTATTCTACATATAATTTCAGTAATCTCATTTTGTTATTTACGCTTCTTTTACGTAAGTTGAGGAAGCCTTTGAGCTACTATTCGAAAGTAACTTTTTACTTATGTACGAGTATTTACCGTACTATGTGAATTCTCAACTATCTCGACTAATATGTACGAGGTTATAAGTTCACCCATTTTTTTTAAATATAAACGAACAATGACTTTTTCTTTGACTTTTAGGAAAGTTATACCCATCGATATAATATATAATTGTAGAAGAAGATAATATGATATAGAAGAAGACACAGAAATTAAAAGATAACGGTCACAACTAGGAACTGAACCCAGGATCTCTTTTCTTACCGAGACAACGTCTTAACCACTCGATCAGTGGGACTTAGTTATAAAACGTCATATTTGTCGATATCATATTTCAAATTCAGAAGTAACAATATCAACTTGTAACTAATTTTTCCCATATTTTAGGAAGCTATCTTTTTAAATGATAACAACGTTATAACGAATGTAACCTAGACAGTGCTAAGAAGCTATCCAGGTAAGACAAGAGATTCTGGGTTTGATTCCTAGTTGTGACCGTTTTCGTTTTTATTTTTTGGGTCTTGTTCTGTTTCATGTTTCGTTTAGATTTACTAGTATTATCTTCTTCTTTAATGATATCTACATATTTAGAAACTTGAACATTTATCTATTTTTCAACATATTTGCCATTGAATCATGTCATGTCATTGAGGAAGTTCATCTTTCCCCTTGTCTTCGTTGCTGAACATCGTTCGTGTTCTTCCGTCAGCATTCGGGAGACCCATCTAACGCACACCTCCTATATTTTAGATACTATCGGAAAGTGTGCGCAAGAAAAGTCTCTCGAATGCACACGAACACACTTCAGCAACGACAAAGATAAGATAGACAAAGAAAGATGAGGTTCAACGCCTCCTAAATGACATGCTCAATAGCCTATTAATAACATGGGTATACCAATATTGCCATAGCGCTTACAAAAATGCATGGACCAAAATGGCATTTATATTGAAAATATATTTATATTCAAGCTTTAAAATATGTAAAAAATATTTAAAAAAATAAACTTTTTGACCACACCTCGTAAGTAAATGAGTAGGTATTCTTTATCGGTTAAGATTATTTTAAATACACATCTTATTGTACTGGTGAAAAGTAACATAGGTTAGTGGCCAAGTTGCCCAAAGCGTCGGGTTTCAAACCAGGCGTCGCAGACAACTAGTTTATGGGGGATGCCATAGTCTCACTGGCAACAGACGATTGGGAGCAGTTGGGACTCCTTTGTGGTACTCACAAAAAAATTTTATATTCGGTTCGGTACAAAGTACTTATTTTATTTTTCTATCTACACTGTAGTTAAATATTCACAAAATATTCGTACAGTGTTATTGCTTATTTTGGTACGTTTAATATTTTACTTAAAATGCACAATTTAATTAAACTTAACTTTATAACATGTAAAATCCAGGATGGGCGAAAATCTAAATTTAAAAAAAATGAAGAAAAAAACAAACAAACAAATAATCAAATTGGCAAACCAATATTTCATTTGAATGTTTTTTCTAATTTATATCGTTAGATTATTATTAATATTGTTTCAAGCTTAACAGAGCTTTGAAAATAAAAAAAAGTTTTAATTTCAAATCAAAAATCGAAATAACCTTTTTTTGTGGACATTAAGTCTAATTCTAATCAGATTGATCCGAATGTTTAGCGATTTGCATAAACAAATTCAAACAAACATCATTCCGAAGGGCAATTAGAAAGTTGGTGGGCGAGGACCTCTTACCTACCCTTAGTAAATTGAGCTACCCCCGTACTACCCTTACCAACTTAAAAATTGGCGCAACTACAGCGGCCTATTCGTCCTTGTGGTATGCCCCATGCGTCCGTCAGAACCAAAATTAGCGCTACCAGGGGTAAAGTATTTATGAAAATTTACCAAAATAATTTGACATATTTTTTTCTATTAATACGGTATCGGAATCGATGGTCAACACAGAATCGTTAAGCAGCTTGGTCGCACTGTTCATTTGCAGAATTCCTCGCTTTTGAAGCATAAAAATTGCATGGGATCTTCCACGAGTATACTTGTATAAGTTTAACTTTTTCAATATTGGTGGATTAAGTATAGTTCCAGAGATTATCTTTAAAAAATGTTTACCTAAAAGCATTTCTCCGAGAGATTTCAAGGGGGTTAAAATCAAGCATTCCTGTTAAAGGTAACGGCAGCGCGGCCTTCATACAAATCTTTTTTTTTTATTTGGGGCCAAAATACTTAACCAAACATAGTAATAATTGTTTTAATCTAAAGTTATAGCAAATATCTAGTACGGATATGTGCTACTTTATTTTTTTTTGTGTTTCAAATTATAAAATATGGCCAGTAAAACGGTATTTAACGATTTAAAAAAAATTGTGACTTACACGGTAATTATAAAAAAATAATATTATCGTATATATTATGCACATTTAAATTAAAAATATATGAATTAAAAAAAAAAAAAAAAAAACATTTTGATGTGCTTAATTATAAATTACAAACCACCGATTTGCCTTGTAACAAATATTTGTCGGATATAATTCTAAAATTTCAACCCAATTTATATTTCATTATATTTTAATAGTTGTTTGCGAAAGATAGTCACACAAAAATGCCAAAGTAGCCTCTAATGTTTTCAATTAAATTATTTGGGGACCTATATTTTATAATTTAAAACACACATAAATAAGGTAGCACGTATCCGTACTAGATATTTGCTGTGATATCTAAATATATTTGTCTTACATACTAGTATCTTGAATTAAATGTCATACAAACGAAAGAAATAACACTATACTTTCCAGTATTACTTGTCAGTGAATCACAACTACACATTTTGTTATATTATCATACCGACATGATGACGGCCTCCGTAAGATCATTGACGTCGAAAAAATACGGTGGATTACAATCGCATCGAGGGAAAGAAATTTATTCATAATTTATGATATATCTGGCCATAATATTTAACATGTTTTTTATTTTTTTACAATATTGCACATTACATAACTAAGTATATCAGTATGAACATTGAACTTATAACATTTAACATAATTTATTATTAAACATATCTTACATTTTTGCACTTGAATTGTAGACAAAAAAAACTCTTGTTTTAGTTTCTTGTAGAGCGACCTGTTGAAAGATCTGAATGCTGATCGATGAGTGTCTTGAAATGGCTTTAGTCGTATGTGGTATCTAAGTACTTCCTTACCTTCATCCACTCATCCCCCTCCCTACTTTCTTGAACCTTACAAAGGGATGTTATGGTCATACTAGATGAAAAAATGCCGTAGTGCAAATAACTGCTCGTGTGCCAAAGTTTTCCTGCCCCTTCCACAGGAGAGGAAGGAGCTACATCAAGACACGCAGAGGGGGGTAGAGGGGCAAGGCTACCAAATTAACGGCGCAACTTTAAAGATAAAGATGCCAGGTTAACTAGAATGTAGATCGTGGAATATTCTCACGTGGAACTATCTTGTTTGAATTACTGAATTAAAAAAATATATGTTATATGTGACGGGTTGTTTCACAGAATTTTAACAATTCATAAAATTTCACAGTTGATTTCCAAGTTCTGTGAAGGTTCTATTCATGTTCTATTATTGTATCATTATTGACCAGTTGTTTCAAAAACTTAAATAGCAGCCTGACATGGATAGAACCTTCACAGAACTTGAAAATAAAATCCCGTCGTTATTAAAAACTCGTCGTTATTAAAATTAGGATGTATTTTTAAGCTGATAAGCAAATTAACATTATAATTTAGACTGAAGACAGGTTACGGGGTTTCCCTATAGCTTAAAGATTATATCATATGTTGAGATGCTTGCGAGGAGAAACGCTTCATATATTATTCTTAAAAATAGTAATGTTGTGGGATTTAGGAAACATCATATATTCTACAGTAGAGATGTCATACATTTTTTGTATTTCTTTGGCATTCACTATGTAACAATTTCTAGACATTTTTTGTTTTTAATGAGTTTTTATTATTCACAATGTACATTTGTTACGTATAAATTTTTTTTGTAATATAAAATTAGCTAATTGCTAATTTTATATAAAAAAATTTATACGTAACAAATGTACATTGTGAATAATAAAAACTCATTAAAAACAAAAAATGTCATACATTAGCTGAAAATGTTAACCGTGTAAAAATGCTTGTTTGTTTATGAATTGAATGTTTCAATATTGGATATATTGTCTGTGTTTTCACAATCTGTGAAAATTTCACAATTTTGTTTTCACAATTCGTGTCTGTGTTTTCACAATCGCATTTCTTCCACTAAGATGTAGGCTTTCTTGTTTTAGAACAATATATACCGAAATGGGTATGTACTTTCATAATTTTAGAGATGGGAAAATATATGTAAGTGTTTCCTAGAAAAAATGATGCTTTACAGTTATTTTAAGGGTTATAGCTTACAAAAGCATCGTCAAAATGTCAATTTCAAATAGTCTGACAATGCCAAAAGAATAAAAATATAAATATATACATAAATACTATGTAATTGTCCACCGCAAAATATACCAATCTTTCCATACTTGAAAGTGATAATCAAAAAATTTCGACGACGACATGTTTCATGCAACAAGAACAGGAGTTAGAATCGGCCAATTGTTTCACAGAATTTGAACGATTCGTCAAATTTAAAATTCTGTCAAGTTAAGTTTTGTCAATCTTCTATTCAAGTTTTGTGATTATTTCTGTTAAATGAAACAACTAGCCAATAATGATACAATAACACAATTTGAATAGAACCTTTACAGAACTTGAAAATTAACTTTGATGTTTGATTTCGCAAAATAACAAGTCTACGTTAAAGTATTCCTAATCAGAAATTTAGTACCATAATATCATCTGAGATAACAAATAATACCAGATTATTTGATGGCTTAATTAGAATAATTATAACTTCCGAATCTTACGATGCAACCCCTTATCGGGAGGAAGAGAGGTGCGCCGGAGGCTCGGGTCCCCCTTCCCCTTTTCAGCCTTCCTCCCCGCCTCGCCTCGCTCCAACTTTCCGCGGCAATAACCGGGTGACATCAATACTTTATAAATTCAGGGGGCAATTAAAAAGTTTTTAATATCATTCCCCGCCCCATATTGTACTCTGAGGTTGTAGACGTGATGTCGAACTGACAGGGAAGCGGAAACGGCGCGGCGGCTGGCCGGAAATACGTGGAAACTGCGAATAGAAATAGTTCAAATGTGATTTGATAAGTTGAAAAAACATGGTTCTATACCAAGCAACTACTTTCAAGTATGATTCTAGGTAGATTCTTGCTTCAGCAACTACTTTTCAAATCCATTTTGGTATTTTTTTATTGGAAATACGGGTTGTCCGGGGGTAAAGTGCGTTAACTTCGGGAGGTTTTTGTACATGCCGATGGAAGTATAAAAAGAGATTAACTCGTTTCGAAATTAAGTTAACTATTTTAAAGTAAAATATTTATTTTCCCGTACAGACAATTCATTAAAATCTTGTCGAATCACCCACCGAAGTTACCTCACTTTACCCCCGGACAACCTGTGTACATGTTTGCAATGCGAAATCGACTTCAAATTACTACAGGTACTAATTGATATACTAATAATAATATATTTGAGTGTTTGCTTACTATCGCCAATAATTTTGAACTTTCCAACATGACGTCATATTCAATGAAAATATACTTTAATTTAAATAACTGAAGATAGTACTATGCATATATGTTGAAGAACACAAAAATTACAAAAATGTGCTAATGATACCATTTTTTAAGATACTTATTTAAAAAAAAACTGAATCTATTATCTTCAAATCAAATGCTTCATATTCCGAAGGAGACCTCAATAAATTAGTAAACAATGATGAACTTGTGATCATTTCCATAATTCTGCATTCGATCTAAGAGAGTACAAAATTATTAGTAGAACTAGAGTTTTCAAAGTACAGACAGCTAAAACTATGTTGAACACGACTCTGATCGTGAATGTTAGAACATCCTTACAAAATAACTGTAAAATAAATAGGTTATAGGTGCAGAGATATTATGGCTTGAATTTTGAGTGGCCATTGATTACCTAAATAGTACTTGAATTGATTTCCTTCAATGTTTTATTTTATTTAATCGCTCTCCCGTCGCGTTATGTCGTCGTTATACGTCGGGAGGATTAAATTTGATTTTAAACTAGATTCTAGTATTAAGTAAAAACTTTGTTTTTTTGAAATTTTGAAATCGATTAAAAATTTAAAACAACGATTTTTTTTTGAAAAATCTTTAGAAATAAATAGCCAATACAGCATCTAATATGCATCCTTGTATCAACTGCTTGGCAAATTTAGTTCGGAAGGGACGAAATGATTAACCTAATCAAATTAGGGAAGACGCCACGATCGGGTGTTGAGAATCGGTCAGCCGCAAATGATTTGCGGTAGTGTCCGGTACTAGGGGGCGTCCGTTATTTGGGGATGTCCGGTTAGGCGGTGCGGAGGCTGCGCCCGGATGTGGGGAGACTTGCCCTAACTGCCTGTAGTTACCCGCTGGCCCACCCCACCCCTCCCACAGAACCGCGGGGGCTGCTGGCTGCTGGCTGCTGGATGCTACCCCCGGCCAGGGGCATCATTCTTGTCTACTCGGGGGAAGTTTACACAGGACGAGGAAAAGGTAGGCAAAACCAACACCGGTGTAATGGTATGATCTTTTGTTTTTACAGCTAAACGAGAATAAAATAAATAACACAGATTAGTGTGCTCAGCATATTAAGTTAATTATAAATTTAATCAAACGCGGTGTTATCTTGTAGTTAAAATTTTAGACCACGATAAACAGCAGTGCTCTAAAATAAGCGAGACGGGCTCTGCGTTTGTTTCTGAAGGATGCTCTCAAAATATTGATGTTCATTAACCCAAGTGGTGGAAATTTATTCTAAGGATGATCACATTTTAAATTAAATTGACTATTCTGTTTAGCCTTGTTATTCTATGAATATTAAGACAATGGTAATTGAAGTCGCCCGTCATCTTGCTAATATATAAGAGAGGAACAAAACTGTAAATAAGAACTGTGAAGGCAAATGGATGGTATAAATATGTATATTCTTACACTTCATGAATTTTTACATCAGCTAGAGCAATTCCCAACACAAACTTTGTTTTAACCTATATATATATCATAACATGGGTTTCCGTTCGTATGTACTCGTGTAGTGAAGTTATGTTACCAATAATTAGCCTTGCTGCTTTTTGTGGGTTGTGCCTAAATACTATAAATAATGAGTTTTAGATAAATTGTAACGTGTCATTAATGTCACAGAAAAATGTTGTTAAAAGGCTTATACTAGATATAAAAATGTATTTTTATATCTAGTATAAACACTAAATAAAAGCATACAATATATCTATATATATATATTTATATATAATTTATTTATTTAATATATTTAATTTTAAAAGTGAAAATTTGCCTGTCGCAATGTGAAACCAGTCTATATAAAAATCAGTGGAATAAGTTGTAAAAGTTTCTAATAATTTATTCAATTCTTCATCCTAAAGAATAAGTTACTCTCAATATTTACTTGGGAGGGTCTATCATTCACTAAAAAGTGTTTGAAATGGATTTAACTGTGCATTGGCACTTAGTAACATTTATTTTCCACCTTCCATTTATTATTTCTACAAATAAGTATTTTTTATCTTAAATCTTCCTAACATTTTGTTTGCTGTTACCTCAATTAATTTCCTTTCCTTTTATCTGACTTCTTAATGAGTTTTAATTTATTTAACAAAAAAAATATATTCAAACACTTATTAGAAATTATTGAAGGCAAAGACACTATCTAGATTGCTTTTTGTATAAAGATGAATCTTGCGATCATACATAAAAATAGCAGCCAATAAAAATGTGCGGTGAGAAAATGAAGATAATCTTGGTAGTTCTTATTCGAAGTATGTATGATACGGTTAAATATGAACGAACGAGATTGGGTCCCATTAGCTCAGTTGGTAGAGTGGCGCCCCAGCAAGGCAAGGGTCCTGTGTTCAAGTCCTAGATGCGACCGTATCTTTTTCTGATTTTTTTTTAAATAATTTCTTCAATAATTAAATATTACAATTCGAGGTTTACTGATTAAGTTATTAAAAAAAATACTTATTAGAAACTTCATAGAACTCATGTGATGATTTGAATTTTCCCAAGTCTTCACACCCGGAAAGAAAATCCCTACCCTGGGAAAAACGAAAATTATTAACATAATAAGAAATACAGAGGAAAACAGAATACCGGCGACACCTAGCGAATATTATTGGACTAACTACAGGAAACTGTAATTAGAAAAAGAGGCGTTTTTGTGGGAGTGACGATCATTTTAGCGACCAATCGGAGGTGGTTATACCCGAAGAAAGGAATAAATTATTATCGAAATTGTCTCACGCGTATGATCGCGGTCGACATACGGAGGTGTAAACAGATGGATTCTTTGTTCCGAAAAGGCGTCGAGAACACCCGGTTATGAACTCCATAAATAAAGTGAAAGGTCCAAAAAGTCAGTTTAGGGAAATGAATGGCAATATCTGAAAACAGATAAATTAAAATATGAGAGATGAACGGATACCAATGTCAAAATGCATAACCTTAACCACTGAAAAGGTCGGGAGAGTGAGGAAACTATATGAATTTGGAATTAAACGAACATTCTGCGAAACCAGGAGACATGAATTGTCTAGTGTTGGACGGGGACCCCGAATTACTACAGAAGACTAGAAAAGAGGGAATAAAAGAAAACAATAATTTATGTAGCGTTTGGTCTATCAAACCGATCAAGGTTATCAATTTCTGAAGCATAAACAAAAGGAATAACGATGAGAAGATATAAAATTTTACGATGTAAACATGACACGGTTCTTGGTAATTAAGTGACCAATTAATATTTTATTAATTATTTTAAAGCAATAATTATTCGTCTGAAACACTCATCCACATTGAAAAATCTCCTGATAAAAGATACATGACGCCAACGGGACTCGAACCCGTGTCCTTTCGATTTCCGGTCGACAGCTCTGACCACTGAGCTATGGCGGCTTATCTCTTACCCGCGAAATGATTCAATATATACTAGTGTTTCATTCAACAATTACTGCTTGTTACATATTGCTTGTAAAATAATTGTTACACTTTGTGCTATGCATAAAAAAATCTTGTCTTAAACATTAGTTTACCAAAAAAATAATAATTAATATTTTATTCCTCAATTATTTAACATAGGAAAGATACGTCTGTTTAGATTATCGATAATACATTAAAATTAATTACAGACATTAAGTGAGAAAAGCACTGCCCTTTTACAGAGTCAGATTAGAAAATGAGGCCGGGAAAGGTCCTTGAAAGGTGGAGGAAAACTTCAGAAATATTTGAATGAACGAAAAAGAAGAAAATAACGCGATAAGAAAACTGAGATGATATTGGAACACACAGGATATTGAATTTTAACAATGAGTACATAAATTTCGCATAAGGGACATAAGGGTATAAATGAAAACATTTGCGCTCTGTTTTCCAAGTGAAATTTAAATACAAATCTTGGGTTTGGAAGAAAGAACGCATACAGACTGATAGAATGGCAAGAACTGGAATATACACGAGAATAACAGTACTATAAAATTGATTTCAGATAGATTCAACAAAAATACTGTATTGGGAAAGTTTTCACACACCATATGAGCATGGAAACGAATTTAAAGAAACATAATAACCAGAGGAAGGTAGAAAATGAAGGTAAACACTAACAAACATGATTGGATTAAGGGAATCCAGTGCGAACATAAACATACCTGCTAAGACAAGGACAATAGTGATTGAATTATGAAACAAAATCCCGAGAAGAAAAATAATTAGTGGGAAAATTCTTTAAGGAATAAAGAAATAGATAAGAAACGTTGAATATGAAATGTGCATAGTAGTTACAGTAATGAACTGGTAATACCCCCCAGAAAAAAAACGAAATTAAGCACAGCTAGAAAAACACATTTAACCTTACGACGAACTCTATGAAAATAATTAGAGGATACTGATCCAGCCCTGCTCCTACATAAACAAGGAGAGGTGATTCGGAGGCATTGTCGAGATATGACTTTGTCATATGAATAAGTGACAAGATTTAGATATCCGAAACTAATGGCGGAAATGTTCAAATTTACGAGTTGATTAGAGATCTAATTGTGTGAGAGATGAAATTGACTTAAGTCATTTTGGTATTGAAGACAGTATTAATTCAAGTGCAGACCGTCATTTCGGGATAGTTTTTTCGGAGTTTTTGGAGAGTTCGGAAGGAGGAAAGGTGAGTTAAACGTGTGTATACGTCGGATCAGAACATAGGTTACCACACCAACGAATTACATTAACCTTTCCATATCTCAAAACAAAAAAAAAATCACATAACGTTAGATGAAAGATTATTGTACGATAAAGCCACGAAGATCTTGTTTACTATGTGAAAAATCATAGGGACTCGTGGAAGTTTAGGCAATAGGAGTTAGAACCTCCTTACAATTAAAAAAAAAAGTTAGAAGCTTTAAACCCACGAAGGGTTATTTCCCATTAACAGCCATGGGTAGGCTCAGTTAATTAGTAGACGAGTTGAGAGGCTCAGATAGGCAGCTCCGAAGGTCGGAGCATTACAATTGGTCCACGTGAACAGGAGTACGGCATCACGAATCAGTAGGACAACCAATTACATCACATTTGATTTACCGTGACTGGAGAAATATAAATATAAATACCAAAAAGGCAAATCCATTACACTCACTATCAGAAGGCATGGCTATATACGAAACTGGTCATTAGCTTAAATAATTTTTTAAGCCAAATCATATTGAAAATTTTATAATAATATTTTTTTTTGTTATTATTGAAACAAACATTATTTCTGAAATAATTTACGGTTTCAAATCTATGTTGTAAATACCGGGTGACGTGTGTAGTGTATACTGGTATATGTGTGTTTGTGTAAGTGAGTATATATGTATGCTTGTTAATAATTTTATTTCATTGAAATTATGCTCTTTTTAAATATACGCAATGAATCCGAATAATGTCTATGTTGAAGTTTATACGAATATTTTTAATATTTTTTTAGTATCAAAGGCATGTTAAAATTAATTTGAGACTGATGTTCGGTACAGTCGATGTCATTGTTTAAAATTCTGTATATTTGGGTTGAATCAGCTACTGCTCACCTTTGTTGCAAAGACTGAAATATATACATTCAGAGTTATATTTTAATTTATTTTATATTATAAAAACAAACAGTACATGCTTTACAAAGATGAAACAATACACGGGAATAAGATATTTCATGTTGGGTACCTATGATATGTTTCCTTGTAATGTGGTATGTTTATTCCTTAATTAACAGGTGACGTTTGTAGTTTATAGGTGTGTGTATGACGTGTGCAATGTTTATGTGAGTGTTAGTGTGTGTGTCTTTATGTATGCGCATTTAATAGTTTAAATTATTGACATGATGCCACGTTTGAATTTGGGCAGTGAATCCGAAAAAATGTCAATGTTAGAGTTAAGAAAAATATTATTTAGAGTATGAAAAGCTCGGTTAATTGGCGAATTAGATTCTGCATTTGTTTTATAATTAAGCTTGTGGAATAGCACTGTATGTCGTGTACGTCTCAAAGGTATGTTAAAATTAATAAGGGACAGAAGTTCGGTACAGTCAATGGCATTGTTTAAAATTCTGTGTATAAATATTGAGTCAGCTACTGCTCGTCTTCGCTGCAAAGTTTCAAATGTACACTCTATTACTTATTATGAATTTAAAAGCATTATAATACATAGTATTGTCGACATCCACGATCCGTCCCAGCATAATGGCTGTAAGACAGTAGTTGTCATCATTATGCTTGTATCTCCCTGGCTTTGTTAACCCTCCTGGCATCTTGACAGAGTTTAGAGCTGTGGCACATTATGTCCTGACTTAAAGGCTTATCGGAAATTGCAGTTAACAAGTTGATAACTCTCTCCCATAATCTGTGAAGATCGCATGAACGGAAATCTCTATTATTTTCTGAGCAGGGTAAATCTGATTTTCAATATTGTAAAAGATAGACGAAATTTGAGGATGGGTAGTTAGTTATTTTTTTAAGTTCAAAAGGACAACTACTATTTTAAAAGATTATTATTGATAAAAATATATATAAATCTTAAGTCATATCTTTTTAATACGTCTATATTGTTTCTTTTTTCGTCTATAATTTGACACAATGACACAATTTTTTTGTTATTAGGTTCGAGTATTCGTATTTTATTGTTACGTTTGTGAAAAGACTTCTCTATTTATTTTTATATTTTAAACGCAATTTTTTGTATGTTTTTCTATTCATATCTTGTTAACATCATTGTTAGGTATATGCATCATATAATAGGTTTCAACTCACATCGAAATTTCTATAATGTAACCGTAAAAATAAACTTGTTTTACTACAATACAAATATTAAAACTTTTTTTTTAAACGAAAAAAATATTTTATATTTTGGTTTGTTTGAGTATTGAACCTTCCTACCCAGGAACTTAAGTAACACTAAAAACCTAGCCAAATGCTATTAGGTAAGATGGATTATTATTTTGTGTATTACCTGCTGTAACGTCATCCAGTTTCAGAGAACTGTGTATACGTGATTTCCACCAAAAGATAAAATGCAATATTAACGACATCGAGTCTATCTGTGGAGTTTCATCTTGATCGGATGTCGGGGAGTGGGTTAATTTCTGCTTCCAATATTTGCATTAATTCTTTCATTCCCAAAAATGTGAAATCAAAAGAGATTTATTTAAAATCATCCTCGTACCACAGTTTTGCATCTTCAATAAGAAGCATATAATATTTTATCATTCTATCGTTTCTGGAAACACAATATGAACAATTTAGGTTAATAACTTAAAAGTAGATAGATAGACACTTAATGCATAGCAAAATAAATATTTAACCTCCATAAATCTTCCCTTAAAATGGCACCGCTAATCAAAATGACTTAACATCCCCGAAAGATAAGCTTTCGGCTGGTATGTGTGGCCTCTCATACTGGCAGCATGTAGAAAGATGTATTCCTTCCACAGCCCTTATAAATTCTAGCAGCATGTCTGAAGCGAGGTGTATACACTGTGTACTTTCCCAGTCTCTCATACTAACAGCTAGCAGCATGTAGCTAGGTGTGTACGGAGCCATTTCGCGGTTACCGCAATAACCCGCATCGGATGCTGTGAGCTAATCTCCTGCGTGACTTGCATGGGACAACCCAGTCACAAGACGGGATCACCTTCGAATATTAAACACATTATAACCGGCTGGGAACGTACTATTATTATATTATGTACAGCGATGCAAATCTTTTGACGATTATTAGTAGGTACTCAGATTTGGTTACTTGCTTGGCACATGAGTATTAGATGACGCGGTAAATGCTAATTTCATGAATTATTTTCATATCTAAGCCGCCCTTTAATTCTTAAATCACTCTCATTGGCATAAAGTTGAAATTGTTGAGAATTAAAATCATGAGCTTCATTCGTGTCAACAAACTTTTTTTTATGGTACATATATAAATAAGAGTATCTGTTGTGGGTGGGCGATTAGCCTAGCTTTGATTTTTACACAAATCTTCAGTTTTTATTCAAAGATTTATGAAATATTGCATACTTGACCTACAGAAAAAGAGAAAGGTCACTATCTATGTCTGATTTGGAAAAAACCACCCCCTCCCCCTTTACCAACCTCTTAAAGCAGAATTTTGATACTTCATCGTGAAATTTTGAACACTTGACTTTCATAATAAAAGGAAAATTACTTTCTACGTCTTATTTCATAAATCTACACAAGCCCGGGCACTGCTAGGGACCTCAGCTAATTATTCAATAAAAATAATCTGAAAATTATTTGTACGGCAATCGAAAATTAATGATTAGGAAAATTTCAAGTTAATAAGAATATAATTTTAACAATAGTCTTCAAAGTTAAAAAAAATCTTATAATGGTTAGTGCTTAGAAAAATGCTTAGAGGTCGATAAAACGAATATCAATTTAAATTAATAAAAACATTGATAAAACGGATATTAATTTGATTAAATTCGGAGAAAAAAAGTAAAAACATGGTTTTAATCATCGACACAATTTTTTTTCCTTAAATTCTCATTGACAGCAGCAATTCCAGGCAGCAGCCTGGAAGCTGTAAGAGCTGAGTATAAAACATTAAAACATGTTTTAAAAATACATTTTTTTTATTTTAACAAAACAAAAAACCTAATTACAATAATAACAATAAATTCAAGCTATCGTCAGTTAAAAAAAACGTTGATCCTGAAAGGTGATAAGTATTATAAACAGAGAGAGCAAAAAGGTAAAATTGTTAATTGATTTGGAGCGATTTATTCATTTGGTTTAACAGTTTGAGCCAATACCGTCAACTGAGTCATGAATTTCGGTTGACTTCGCTGAGAGGATTACCACTAAGACTCTGATCGGTTTCAGTGGCGTGAATATTTCGCGAATATTCGATTAATCTAAGTTTATGAATTTACTAATAGTTTCTACCTTGGATGCCTTGAATGAGAACTTGAAAAGTTTTTGGTAAGTATGTATATATATGAATGTTGTACCGTGTAGAGACTGTGAGGGCTTTTAGAATAATTTAATAGTAGCTTAGTTATTATATGTTGTAGAATTTTGAAGTGAGAACCAACAGGAGATCTTAACCCCCTGGTCCTTAATGTGATAGTGGCGGATGCCCTCGACTAATAGTAGGTTGTACCTTTTTTTTTTTTTTTTTAAAAGAAAGCAAATATTCCCGGGTTACGAATAACCTGACAATATTTGAAATTCTCCTACTACCACCACAGTAAGCTGAAAATGTTGCTTGTGTTGTGATGGAGGACTTAGCCAGCCGAGGAATTGAACACACTACGCCTGAGTGGGAGCCAAGCGCTATGTCAACTCGGCCACCGACCGGTCAAACCGGACCTTGCCTCTACAAAGTTTCTAGAAGTTCTTATCCTATTTTTTCTTATTGAACTATTGAAAATTATGCAAAAACAATATTGCGCATTGTCTCATTTGAACGTATTTTTCAAAGCTACGGAAAATGCGAGCTGAAAATAAGTCCCTTGCCTAGATATTCCTGATATGCTTAACTTTCACGAATCTAGAATTAACTGTTATAGCACTTTTTGTGGGAAATGTACACACAATCATTAAGTCATTAAATAGTACCTTTCTAGACCTTTGATTTAAGGCAACTGAATTTTGTACACCTATTTGGAACAAACATTAAGCCTGCAAATATTTAGAAGGAAAGGTAAGACTGTATTACCAGAGTTTAACAGTCGTAAAGACCGCAATCACATGGAGAAGGACGCTTAGTTCTTCAGTAATTACAAAGCAACGTATTTCTGGAATATTTAGTATAATACGTTCGCGAGCCGTCACTGGCGGAACACACCGCAACCTGCCCGGAGCTAACTCAATTTGACTTAGCTGATATTAAAACATATAAAGCTGAGATTTATATGCAAAATCACGTCGTTACCCCAACCTCCCCTATCTCACGGAATCTGAAAGGCCCTGGCCTCCTCACGTGTGTGCGGAGAAGGCGGGGGGTGGTAGGGTCTGTAGGGTAAATTAGGAAAAATATTTACCCACTTGTGCCCACGTGTGCCACTATCTGACGGCCCTGGGCGGTACACCTGGCCGAGAAATAAAAACACTAAAAATAAACACAGGCTAGAAGCACAGCGGGCAAAGGCTGTCGGGTTCCCTTAATAGCAACAATTATTCATCTTTATGTACCAAGAAGCCAAAGGGCACAGAGCTTTTTTCAGGAATGAAAATGTTAGATGCCAGAATTAAGGCATTAAAATAACACCGAACAATAAGGTGGATGTTTTTTTTGTAAAGCGCCGGTATACCTGCGAATAATTAATAAAGTTTTTGTTTATCGGAGCTTTCAAAGGATGGTAAATCAAAACTTTTCAGGAATTTTTAAGAGCGGTGTTCGTGTTTATTTTTACTTTCGGAATTTTTTCGAAATGAACTGTCAAAAGTGATGTGCTGAAAAATGTAAAAATGTGATACATTGCGTTCAGGTAACTTTGATAATGTTTTTTTGTAGAAAGGTGACAATTGACACAAAAGCAGAGAGTTTAGGGTGTGCGTCAAAAATTATGTGATGGAAAATGTATTTAAATGGTTGTTACGTATTTTCCAGAATCATTTTAAAAACTTTGGTTAATACGTTAAGTCATATGGTTTCTATCGAATTATTTTGTAAAGCTCGAGAATAAAATAGATTGTTTACAAAATACCATTACAAATCAAAGATACTGATTACAATGATACCAAAAAAGTGTTATTTCCAAAGTTATTCGTGTGAAGCTGCAGGTGGTTTGAGTGCCCGTATATTGATGTGCTGTAAAATAGTATTTGAAACTTATCTAGGCATTTTTAAAATATTTTTTACCACAAAAATAACAATTGACTAAAAGTATATTTGGGGCCAAATGGATTGTTAAAAAACGCACAGGTAACTTTTAAAACCCCTTTCCCCGTCAATGTGACAATTGATACAAAACATTGAGTGGTTCTTGCGCACGACCCGTTAAAATAACACGAAATTTCCGCGTTATTTTGCTCATCCGCCGATAGTTGGCGATAAATCTTGAAAAAATCCTTTGACAAAATGCCGGCGCATAATTTTTCATCACGTTTACACCGCGCCGGGCTTTGTGCGTCGATAAAATTGACGGAATTCGGCAACGCATTAATATCCCCACAGGGTTGCCAATAACGCGCAACCGACGTCATCGTTGTTATTCAAGAGAGACTGCGCCACGTCACCTGAATGCTAAATGCTGCCCATTAGCCGAGTCCGTGATCAATGATTGTTATCGGTTACCCGAGGGGCGGCCGTTCTCCTGGTAGAGCCACTGTCCGCCGTCCGGTACCGTCCCCGATAGGGACACTATTATTGGAGCTTAATGTATCAAAGACATCATTGTTACATTATCTTGTAGTCTCAGTAAGGTAACGTATACATTTTACTATTAGGCATGCAGGGCTAAAAACGGTAACGAATGCAATCATTGTTATGTGACATGAATTTTATCAAAATTATTTACCTATACATTCATCAGATCTACACAGTCTTTTTATACGGTTCTTTAAAGTAAATCTTGGAATACTCAAACACTTAAAAATAATTATTACATACATGTTTTTCAAACGTTAGGGGAATCTAATCCAAACGTTTCAGTCCCTAAGTAAAATGTGTATGTCATTAGGCCACGTGGGTTGTCAATAATACGTTCTCTAAAAAATTGTTTTTTTGTTTTTTAATATTGTGTTTATTTACGTAATAATCGACCTGGAAGATATCATTTGTTTCTATTAATCATGAAAAAAAATAATAAAATCGATTACCGAATGTTTGTAATGACTGAGAAACTTAATAAATTTAACCATATTTGAATACGCAGGTAGTTCTCCAACTTCTTTTTTCCAATCTCCTTTCCTTTCCCACTACCTACCTACACTAATTAGGGATGCCACAATCTCACTGGTTCTTGACTGTTAAGGAGCAGTAGAAACTCTTGGGCGATATTCACATTTAAATTAAGTTGGTTCACCTTATCTTCAAGATTTTTTAGAAGTTGTCCTGTTTTTTAAATATCGAAGACAAGTAACTGTAAATAAAACGGAATAAATTCACGCAATCGTCAACTAAGTGAACATCTGCTTTCCAGAAAGCTTATTATAATAACTTAATTCTACGTTCGTAAGTAGATCTCGAAAAATAGTCCAAAAGACACTATTCAAGTTCGGATGGCACAAAATAATTTAAAAGCTTATTTTTACCGTTGCTATATTCACTCAACTTTTTCCGCTCCGCGGAAACTGTTCCGATGTTGTCTCGGTAAGTGAACAAGGTTAGCGAGCCCGACCACCCGACCAGGGCACTATATCTAGCGGAGAGGTGGAATATTGCGGGTCCGTAGTATATCTGGTCGAGGAATCACGACCGGGGTGGCATTAGCATTTATATGGAGCTCATTACTCAGCCGTGCCGAGGGGTGGGTGGGAGGCTCCGTACCAGCCCGGGGAAGGGGGTGACTTGAGATGAAAATATCGCTCCAGCAGATCGGGGAGCTTATGTAAAAATGACATGCTCGTATCATGATGCGTCGGCGGAGTAAGGATCTTGTGGGGTATGGGTAAGCATCTTGTATACAAGGAGTTCAACAGAAGGGAGTATGTATATTCATTTTATCTCCACAAAATAATAACAAGCTCGAGTATCTTTAAAGTTATTAGTGTTGATTTAAAAAAAAAAAATTACCGAATATTATTTATGAGATGAGTTTTTGGAGTTTCTTAAGCACTAAGCGGTCTCCAGGCGAAATCTTGAATACAGCTGAGTTCGACTGAAATGTCATGTTAAAAAAATCAAAACGCAATGGGTAGGACTCATCGCTCAGAGGATGGACCAATCTCGTCCACGATTTGACACAATCAATTTATCAAATAAATTAACATGCCACCAACACCAACATCCGTTAGTGCAGGAGTATAAACAGAATTATCACAAATCCGTGTAGAGCATGATTCATAATACTGTTAAACAGTATTATATATTCGCTCATAAACACGAATTAAATATTCGCATTTGATTATTGTTATTTGTTATACTGAATTATGTGGATTCCCGCACAGTAAAATGACATTTGAGCTTCGCTGCAATTTGCCAGTTGCATATTTCCGGTTGTGCAATAAATTTCAAATTCCTCAATCGCCACCCACATTACCTACCCCACGTGTGACGTCACCGCCGGCGCTTTACAGTAATTTTACAACGCTATTACGACGGGAGTTAACGTGAACCGCCATTGCGCGGAAATGAAGTCACATTTCAGAGCTTCCTTAAAAATTTTTTTGAATGATAACTTCCAAATAATTGGAATTAGTGTTAATGTGTCAGCGTACACGGCATCAAAGCTCATAACAGTCAATCCCAAGTGCTGATTTACGCTTTGGGTACATTGTATAGCGATTAAGCTTTTATCACTTTTAGACGCGTGAATTATTATCAAACAATAAATAACTTAATCTTTTTTCAACGTTACAAAAAAAAAGGAAATTTCTTTTTCACTTTGTAATTGAATACTTCCTTAATTGAAATTGAAATACTAAGCTTTTCTTAGGACGGGTTGTTTCAGAGAATGTGAACAATTCATAACATTTCAGAGTTAGGACGGGTTGTTTCAAAGAATTTGAAAAATTCATCAAATTTCAAGTTCTGTGAAGGTTCTATAAGTTCTGTTTTATTTCAGTTTTTTTAAACAACTGACTAATTATTATATAATAACAGAACATAAAAAAACCTTCAAAAAACTTGAAAATCAACTTTCAAATTTGATGAATTGTTCACATTTTTGAAACAACCCATCCATTATTTTCAAGTTCTGTGAAAGTCCTGCCTGAAATTGAAGTTCTGTTATTATATCAACATGGGCCAGTTGCTTCACAGAACTGAAATAATAATTAAACTTTCACAATCTTTGAAAATTAACTCTGAAATTTGATGAATTGTTCAAATTCTCTGAAACAACCCGTCTTCAGTAAACATAATTAAATAAGATAAGTAAATTAGAAGAAACTAAAGAAAAAAATAAGTTTACCTCCCTCCATCATCGGGAGGACACATCTTCCAGTTGTGTTACCGAAACTCATTTCCTACCTGCCGATTTAATCAATCTTGAAATCCCAAGTTATTAAAATAGTATGGCTATATTAAAGGCAATTATTGTCTCCTTGCAGGCTGCAGTCCAATCCTCCCGCAGCATGAAAGTTATTGTTATACTGTCAGGTTAGCCTTAAAGTGAAAGGAGTGTCAACATTAGCCCGCTTGCAAGAAGTGCAAACGTTATTTGAATATCCTGGTGCCTTCATTTTGCAATTAACCACCTTCATCACATTTGAATTAATTTTGTAAATTTATTTTTTTAATCGGACTCGCACGACATGTAAGTTATGTTTATTTAAAATTTAAAAAAGCAGTACCTTACCATTAAAATATTTTATGTAAAACGGTTTGAAATATTTGTAAAACGTTTCTCAAATATACCATTAGCGGTAAGCCCCACATTTTATTTTTTTAGACGACGAATTAGTAACTTCCCGAGGTGTTCAGAATAAAACAGCTGAGATTTTAGTAATACTTACATCAGAATTAATTTATATAATTTACTAATATATCTATTTTCACGATCTGCCAGGGCAAATTCCACCGTAGGTCCTTCCATTACGGCAGGGCCGCGCGCCGCTTATTTTTTTACACGCCTTCTCCGATTACGTCGTTAAGATTCTGACATTGTTAACAATTACAAGAGCTATCACCACCTAACGTAGCTTCATAAATGATATATTGTTACCTACCTTATATATAAGTAAAGCACACAAGGATTATTCAAGCGTATCGTACCACTGACAGATCCGTCGTCATTGTCATCCTCTCTCTTCTAATATTTGTGTGTATATGTGTATCCGTCAGCAGTTTTAAATAGGAGAATTTAATTTGCTAGTATAAATAAACTAACGGGTTTAGTAACGTTAATTGAGTGGTTAAAATTTAAGGTGAAACGCCACGAGTAACGCTTCAAACAGGAATTCTCGTTGTTTTGTAGTAAATTCTGAACTTGAACTGAAAATTTTTTGGTTATTTACTAACACTGGACTATGAATTTATCACATTCATCCATACTTCAAATGAGCGAAGTTGGGGTGCATTCCACATCGATTGTGACCAAGGGGAATTATTATTTAGTATGATAAATACTAATAATATTATTATCATTGTGTAAGTTCAACTATTTGGTTATTAGCGGTATTACTAAGAAGTATTTACCTAATTTATTTAAACAGATATAATACGTGTACTTTTTCTAAACCGATTTTATTTCGGATCGGTCAAGATTTTGGTAAATAGAGAGCATGCTAGGGATATCCCGGTGATATATAGTATTTTTTTTATCATATGTATATTTCTATGTGAATACAGAATAACTTCTCTCAACTCTCTGAAGCCAAAGGGTTTAGCATCCCGATAATTGGGTTATATTCTGAGGGTGAATATAGTGGGGGAAGGAAGGTGTTGGGGAAGAGGATGGTTGTGAATTCCTGATTATTCAGATCTGGTCACCAAACACGGCTAAAGCCGAGAATGAATGAATGGTGATCCTTCAACAGTGCGATAAATGAAAGACCGTGAAGTTGGACCCTTGTAAGGGTCTAAATAAAGGCAAAACATAAGTCCCGACCAGAAAAAGGTGTTGAAAAGGTTTGCTCGTAAATAAAGTCAAATCGATGTTCAAAATGTCAAGTTAGACATTAAATATTTTTATGGCATATATGTATTATTATGTAGTGGGTGTAGTACTATAGACTTGGATATAATAACACACAGAAAGCAACACATACATTCGGGAACTATGTTCCTATGATGAAATATTGTCTGACCTTTTTACCAAGGTTTTTTCGGTTGGTCAGTCATCTTCAGACGGTAAAAAGTTATTATACTTTGACATTTAACTGTTAAGTTAAGCGTAACGTTCTAAAGGTGTTTATCAATATTTTACTATCTACTTATATGGCATATATCATATTATTATATTACAGTATTGAATGAAATTACCCTTATAAAATATGTTTATGATAATTTACGAGTTTCAATGCAGTGTTTTTTCCCTACTTAATATTTGAGAAATAATATCTAGCAGACAATTATTTGTTTTTTTTTTTTTAGAAAGACTCCCGGGTTATGAATAACCTGACAATATTTGAAAATCTTCTACTACCACCACAAAAAGCGGAAAAGGTTGCTTGTGTTGTGATGGAGGACTTAGCAATTCGAGAAATTGAATGTACGAGGCATGGGTGGGACCCGAACGCGATGCCAACTCAGCCACTGACCGGTCAATTATTATGGCGTTATGTCTAGTTTTTTAAATGTTTATCGCAAATCACAACTTATTCCCGAAAGAATACAAACGTTACGATGAAGACCATAATTATTTTGTGACAATTGTCGTTTTCATTCCGTATTTATTTTTGGAACAAATCAGAAGGTTCAGGCTACCTACTTGTACCGGATTAGGCCAGTAGCAAATGGCCGGGGCTTGTAGCAAATGTTATCATGGGTTCCTTAGTTTGGTTTAGGATACAAAATAAAACACATCTTTGGCAAACAAACTCAGAGGCGTATTGAGGTCGTAGTACCTGGTGAAGAAATTTATTTGCTTGTTAACAATATTTCCATAAAAAGTCACTTTTTTATACATATTAATATTCTGTTCAAATAAAATATTCTCTGTTATTATAACATTCTAGGCCTTAATAGAATTTGCTTTATATTAATTACTTTTCATTATAATAAACACCTCATACCTCGATTTATGTCAGGTCTTATACAAACCTAGTATTCATTCAACTATTACTACACTAGTAGATATTTCTTTTAATTATCTATTGTTTAACTGCACTTCTATTAACAACTGTATCACTTGTAATAATATTTTTGTGTACACATTACTTGTTCTGTAATCACTCTATTGTATCACTCTATTGTAAAAGCCATTTTATGGCGTTTAAATAAATAAATAAATAAATATTTAAAAAAAGGAATTCTACAAATATCAAATATATCAAACGTGGCTTCCTTACAAAAGGGCCGCTTGTAAAAATAAAGTGGACACAAATTCAAACAACAAAATGCATTTTTTTGAACATCCCGAAATTCTAAAAGATATTTAATTCTGGGCATATGATTAATAACATTTATGAATACATTGAAACTGCACCGTAGACGAAAATTTCTCGAAAAGTCTTATTTAAACTTATTTCAATTCTGCCTGGGCATTGGCCCCAGAGACGCGGAGCCCCAGAGACGTGGTCCCAAGAGTTGCGGAGCCCCAGAGACGTGGTCCCAAGAGTTGCGGGGCCCCAGAGACGCGGGCCCGTGCATTTGCTACTTCTACTATTTGGCTAATCCGGCACTGCTGCCTTCAAATTTATTCCATAGACCTCTAAAATAATTTTTAACATAAATAAACAACACCAACTCATTGATGGCCGTACACAAACACACTATGATTTGCCGAACAATGAATTCTGAAATAAACGCACCAATAAGCCTAATCTTCTTTCCACATATTTGTTGTGTGTTTCCCTCAGGCTTTTACAAGTACCATAAGAAATAAATAAAATAAAGCCGGAATCATTTGCTTCCAATAAAAGTAAACGTTGTTGTCAGCATCTAACCCTCTAGCTGTCCCATTCTTCTTCCCTTCCACCCCCCATCGCAACTTCGCTGCCACCCGACTTTACCACCCGTCTTCACCCACACCCCCACCACTAGCGCCAATATGCCATTGCCTTCGATACTACAATACGACGAGGATACCCTTAAGTAACTTATGTCGACACAAAACAAACGGGTTATCGAGACACGAAATAGACGAGACGGGTGAAATAAAAAATCTTAAACAACCCACTGGTTCTTTTATGTCTAGTTTTATCCCGTTATGTTTTTACTGTATATTTAAGACATATAATAAAGGTTTTACGACAATCAACAGAAGGTGTTCCTGCCAATCTGCCACATAGTAGCTAGTTTGAATTTTCTACCATGGTGTATCTACACTTTGATTTAATTAATAAGGAATATGGAGCATAATTATATTTAACACAATGTAAGGTGTACCCATACACAAACCTACATTTGTAGTTTAAACTTCAACCGCTCAAAAACTCGGTCACAATTTTACGGTCAACGTATTAAGATCCGTGTTAGAGAAACATCAACAAAAAGTTAATATTGGACAATACCTATAACGCACTAAAGGATCCAATTATTGGCTAAGGAGTTAAGTACTTAAAAACATGTATACAATTATTGGCTACGGAGTTAATTACTTAGAAAATGTGCACAATAATTACAGGAAACGGAGTTGATTACTTAGACAATGTATAAAATTATTGGCCACCGAGTTAATACTAGGAAAATATGTACACTACATCTCAAAGACATGAAAAAACCTACAAACATTATTATAAACAAGTTAGTTATTCTTAATTTATTTTATTATTTCTTGTACAAATATCAAAAACGATACTTTGCAGTGTGACAGGCCATAAAGTATGAACTGTGTGTCTTTGTTGCTGCGAATGTCTCCATAAAGAACCTCGTGCAGTGGGAAATTTGCACCATTTATAATCCCGGACTTCTCTCTGGCACTTACGCCAATACAGTGACAAATATTATTGTCATTTTCTGAGGAAAACTCTCATCCACTATATTATAATATAGCTGGATAGTTCTAGCTGTGAAAGGTTAAGAGATTTCTTTTTGAGTGTTTATTCACTATATTATAATATAGCTGGATAGTTCTAGCCGTGAAAGGTTAAGAGATTTCTTTTTGAGTGAAAGGTTTCTACGAGAGAGATTTTTTATTGTACGGTTTTGTATTAGAAAAAAAATTGTTGGTACGATCTACTTGTTTATAAACAAAAAATAAAGTTTTTACATGATATGTATTGTACCAAGTACTACTACAAAGTTGGTATTTATTTAATAATTATTTGTTATTTTTATACATTCCTCGCGTGTGTTTTAGTTGTCTTACTTACGGACGTTTAAAATATATTTATTTATTGTACGCCCATAAGAGCTTTTACATGTTAACGACATTTTTTTTTTTATTAAGTTAAAAGAAATACATATTTCGCTTTGTTAACTTGGTTAACAAAGTTTAGTGTACATTGATTAAAAACAAAAAAATATATTTGTATCTTCCAGAATGCGACGTTTACATATTGCTCAATAAAATTTAGCCTTCAGGCGCATTCCCACAGTTGGTATTTTCAATGTTAGTGTAGTTTCACACATTTGTCGATTCGACCCTACAATAAAACAATTCATTGGCCTGGTATTTTTTATAAACATATTGTCTTGTTTGTGTATCATTTATGATTTAAGAATTTGTGATATTTTACTTCAAGCGGCGGCAGCTTTCAAATAGAGCTGTTCGCTTTCTATTTTTATGATGACCCTAGTTAAACCATTATGCCTAAAAATATTTTCCAATACCTTTCCCACCCCTGTCCCATAGTAATAAAAGCCCCAAATAAAGTTTCATCTCCCTTAAAATAATTCCTTTAAAATATTTGTATTGTTTAAGTCACGTCTGTACCATTAAGAATAGTTAAATACATTTTATTTTATGTTAAGAATGTTGTTGCCAACGAGCGGGTGGAACATCTTTATTTTGGTAAAATGTCCTTCATAATTTAGTTTAAATACAGATACCTCCCAGTAAAAGGTCAGTATTATAGTGTTGCTAGAACGGGTAGGAGACGTACCTACGCAGGGGCGAGTATTGATATAACTGGTAGGTACATGCGTACCTAGGCAGTCAGTCGTGAGATAATTACTAGGTTTATGTGTACCTAGAGAAAACTGAAGAATAAAGGAAACTAGACCTTTATTTCTTTCAGTTTAAGTTTGAGCAGAGGAAAATAAGATCCTCTGCAATTATATTGTGATTTAATAAATTTATATGTCAAGAAGAAAAAGTGTTTTCCTGCATTCCATCTGACGGCGTGTTCTCGTACCACGATAGCAGAAACATATGGTCCTTCGAGCCGGATCGGGAACAGCAGCATCATGGAAGCGGAACAACACTCAAAGACGTCATCTGTCTGCGGCAGCAAGGCGGGAACCAGCAGCAGCTGGATGGAGGCTCAAATAAAAGCTTCAGCAACCAAGGTGCACATCACGAGACAAAAGGCCCGCCTACTTACGGAGATGGCTGAAGCAAAGATGGCCGCGGAAGCAAAGGCTTCCGAAGCAAAGATGACTGCAGCAATGTCAGTCTTGGAAGCAGAGGAGCAACATGCGGCGCTCGTTTTAGAAGCTGCATCAAGGACTTCGCAACGGACTCTCGAGGATAGAGTCAATGACTGGGTGGACCAGTCACATCACAGTTCATCATCAGAACTTGGAGATCACGATGAACAGCCTCTTCGAGTTCAAATGGAGCAGCAACAGGAACTGCTCCATGATGAGCGGTTATCACTACAACCGCCCACAAGAACTGCACAGCAACAGCCCTTGGCAGGGCAGACTCTCCCGTCGCAAATGGAGCCTCGGGTAGAGCAGGCTCATCCGCTGCAATTGGAACAGCGGTTGGAGCAGCACAAGGGTGGGCGGTACGCATTACTCCCACCAAAAGGATCCTCAGAGCAGCAGCCCTTGGCAGGGCAGACTCTCCCGTCGCAAATGGAGCCTCGGGTAGAGCAGGCTCATCCGCTGCAATTGGAACAGCGGTTGGAGCAGCACAAGAGTGGGCGGTACGCATTACTCCCACCAAAAGGATCCTCAGAGCAGCAGCCCTTGGCAGGGCAGACTCTCCCATCGCAATTGGAGCCTCGGACAGAGCATGCTCTTCCGCTGCACTTGGGACAGCGGTTGGAGCAGCAGCAGCAGGGCGGGCGGTACGAGCTACTCCCACCTAGAGGAACATCACATCAGCAGCCCTTGGTAGGACAATCTCTTCAGCTGCAGTCGACGCAGCATCAGCAGCCAAGCAGTAGCTGCTGGGAGCTGCCTACATCAGAGCAGCCATTCAACTTAGCAGAGCAACGCGACGGGCAACAGTGGCCAGAGTCGCAGGGCCGATTCCAGGGACCAACACCTGCTATAACTGAAGACCGTCTCGCGGAATCAATTGGTAAGGCAATGTCTTTATATAATACCAGGCCCAAAGTTAATGATCTTCCCACATTTAACGGCAATCCAATTGAATGGATTGCGTTCAAATCAATATACCAGCATACCACAGACTTCTTAAAAGTATCTGACAGCGAAAATTTATATAGATTGCAAAAGGCGTTAAAAGGAGAGGCGCGTGACGCAGTTTCTTCCCTTCTATTATCTCCTTGCAATGTCAAGGAAATAATAAATACGTTAGAAAATATTTTTGGCAACACGGATCACATCATACAAAAAACTATTGGTGAGATCCGAAATTTAAGTAAATTAGATGAGAATACCAGTTCAGACGCCATAATTCGATTTTCTTGTAAAGTAAAAAATTTAATTTCTATGTTAAAATCATTTAAAAATATCGGACATTTGCACAATCCAGATTTGTTATCGACATTAATCGGTAAACTACCTAGTACACTACGAACGTTGTGGCTTACAGACAAAGATAGGCGGAACACAACACAGCCAATACTCTGCTATTTATCACTTTGGCTGGAAGAAATCGTAATTAATTCACGTGACTCAGGAATAAGTTTTAATTCTAAAATCAGTAACGAAACTAAATTCGCTTCCAATAACCATTTCAAGCAGTATAGTAATAATTATCATCCACGGCAAGCTAATCAACATCAAAATAAACAAAATTTTAATAGGCCTTATGCATCCAAAAATAATCATTTCGAACGTCCGTACGATACGTCAAAAAAATTCCTTTATCACACCACTAATAATGGAAAACCACCGTGCTGTGTTTGCAAAGGAGAACACCAGATTTGGCAATGTGAGAAATTTAAAAATGTCCCAATAACGCAAAGATGGGAAATTGCTAAATATAATAATGTTTGTTACAAGTGCTTAGGGTACGGACATTCCCGTTTTAATTGTAAAGTAAATTTAAAATCACCAAACAAAAAATTTCATGATTTATTGGTTAATCACAATCGGGTGGAAACCGATGAAGTTGTCACAAACACGTGGGAAAGTAATCAAGTACTTTTAAAAATTATTCCGATTACGGTATACGGGCCACTCGGAAGCCGAGATATTCATGCGCTATTAGACGATGGGTCAACCGTCACATTGTTAGACCAAGAAGTAGCCAAACAAATCGGTTTGTCTGGACCAGTTAGTGACCTCTCATTGCATGGAGTCAATGAAATGAGCTCCAACAACGCGGATTCTATGTCAATAAATTTAACAATAAAAGGTAAAAACGAAGTAGAATCGTACATAGCTAGTGCTCGAACCGTTCGGGATTTAAAGATACCAGCTCAAATGGCGCTATCTAATTCTTACATTTCGAGTAATAAACACTTAAAGAACGCTCCTCGCTTTGAAAGGAATGTAAAACCCCAAATGTTAATTGGGCAAAACAACTGGGAATTAATTATTTCCAGAAAAATAGTTCAGGGAGATAAAAATAAAGTATCATTATCTTATACAAAGCTTGGTTGGGTCGCGCTCGGCCATATTTCAAATAAAACGGGAAATAGTGTAGAATTCAATTTTCATGTTCAGGAAAACGAAAATAGCGAATTGCATGAAATTATCAAAGAGAGTTTTAAGATAGACGAGATGGGAGTAGTGAGCCCGAAAATATGCAAAGATGATAAACGTGCATATTCCCTGTTAGAAAGTACCACAAAACGCGCTAGTCAGGGGTGTCATTGGGAGACGGGTTTGCTGTGGAAGGAAGAAGAAAGATATTTTCCTGATAGTCTTCAGGTTGCGGAAAATAGATTAAAAACTTTAGAGAAGAGAATGGACAAAGACCCTGAATTTGCGGAAGCCTACTGCAACAAAATACAACATTATTTAGATAAAGGATATGCAAAAAAATTCAATTTCAGTGGTAGGTATCCGGATAGCTCGGATAAATTTTATTTACCACATTTTGCTGTTTACAACCCGAATAAGCCAGGAAAGCTTCGGGTTGTATTTGATGCGGCGGCAAAATCAAAGGGAATTTCTTTGAATGATAGGCTTTTAACCGGGCCCGATCTATATAATTCTCTGCTAGGAATGCTTTTTAAATTTAGGCAAAATAAAATTGCATTCACCGCCGATATCCAAGAAATGTTTTTACAAATTAAAATTATTGATGAAGATACACCGTTTCAGTTGTTTTTATGGAGAGGAAAAGATCGTAAGGTAGCCCCGTCTATATACGCTATGAATTCAATGATTTTTGGCGCAAAATCATCACCTTGTTCGGCGCAATTCGTAAAAAATAAAAACGCGGATCAATTTTTATCTCAGTTTCCCCAGGCCGTCGAAGCAATAAAAACAAAACATTACATGGACGACTATTTAGATAGTGTAAATTCAATAGAAAGTGCGAAGAAATTAATACAAGATATTTCATATATACATGCTCAAGGCGGGTTTAATATCACCGGCTGGGCAAGTAACGCGCCAGAGGCGCTAGAAAACATTCCCGTAGCCCACAGGTCGAAGAATGTTGTTTGCTTCGAACAAGGTGAGGAAAACATACAGAGAACATTAGGTTTGCAATGGGATCCAAATTCAGACACATTGTCATTCGATCTAAGCTTCAAAAAAATCCCGGGGATATTATTTCTGGGAAGCAAAGACCCACGAAAAGGCAGATGTTGAAAGTCATTATGACAATATTCGATCCGCCCGGGTTTTTAGCACCCCTGACAGTTCGGTCTAAAATACTACTGCAAAATGTATGGAGGTCGGGTACTGACTGGGATAAGAAATTAAATGATCGTAATTTTAATGAATGGCTTCAGTGGTTGGAAGCCTTGAGGTCAATAAGTAAAGTTAAAATTCCTAGGTATTACGAGATTTTATGCGATGGTGAAAACGCCGTAGACAGACAACTTCATATTTTCTGTGATGCGAGCGAAAAGGCAATGTGTTGTGTAGCTTATAGTCGTGTTCAAAATGCTAATGGTCAGGTCTTCGTAAATTTTATTGCTAGCAAAACCCGCGTAGCCCCAATCAAGCCGATGTCAATTCCGCGCTTAGAATTGCAAGCAGCCCTTTTAGGTAGTAGATTATATAAATGTATAATCGATGAACACACGCTCACCTTTAACTCGAAACATTTTTGGACAGATTCAAAAACCGTAATGTGCTGGTTAAAATCTGATTCAAGAAATTTTAAGCCTTTTGTTGCGCATAGGCTAGGTGAGTTGGATGAAACAGTTGGTTCAGAATGCTGGCGGTGGCTTCCAACTAAAGATAATATAGCAGATGAGGCTACCAGAGATACTAGAATGACAGATTTAGGATTAGAGGGACGATGGTTTTCTGGTCCCGAATTCCTAAAATCACCTCCAGAAGTATGGCCGCAAGAGAATTTGGCTAAACAATGTGATAGCATAAACAAAGGACTATTAGAGTTAAAACCATCGGCTATCTTACTCACCACATCCGCGGCATGTTTCATAGACTTAAATAAATTCTCCAAATATTCAAGATTATTAAGAGCTACAGCGTACGTTTTTAAATTCATCAACAAATGTAGAGGCAAACAAGCAGAAAATAATTCTCTTACTGCTGATGACTTAACTTCAGCAGAACATTTTCTTATAAAAGAGTCTCAGAAAAGAACGTTTCATAGAGAAATTTTAATTTTATCCAAAAACGAAAGATTGCCAAAAGATAGTAGATTAAGACAATTAAGTGCGTATTTAGATGTAGATGGAATAATACGCATACAGGGTAGAATTGCGGCGATTGAAGACGTACAATTAAGTACAGTCTTCCCGATAATTCTCGACAATAAAGATAAGTTAGCTCAATTATTAATTACACAGTTTCACGAGATGTCTAGCCACGGGGGAGTTGAACACGTCTTAAATGCAATAAGACAAAAGTATTGGATACTTAATGCGCGTCAGTCTATTAGAAAAATTAAATATATATGTCAAACTTGCAAAAATAAGAGAGCCCAACCACAGGCACCTCTAATGGGATGTTTACCTATGGAAAGGTTACAACATCATATACGTCCTTTTACACACACAGGCATGGATTACTTTGGTCCCATGAATGTTACAATTGGGCGCAGAAATGAAAAACGGTACGGTGTTTTGTTTACATGTTTATCAACAAGAGCCGTGCATATTGAAATCGCGGATTCCCTGACTACGGATTCCGCCATACTAGCAATCAGACGTTTTATTGCTAGGCGCGGTTACCCGCTAACAATTTGGAGTGATAATGGAACAAACCTTAGAGGTGCTGATAAGGTATTATCAGAATCATTATCATCTCTAAACCAGGACAAATTAAATAACGAAATGTCGGTAAGGAAAATAAATTGGAAATTTAATCCGCCAGGATCTCCTCACCACGGAGGCTCCTGGGAAAGTCTAATAAAATCAATTAAAACTACGTTTTACGCCATATTACGCGAGCAAGCACCACGCCCGGATACTTTGCACACATTGCTGTTAGAAGCAGAAAATATAGTTAATAGTAGACCACTCACACACGTTTCTCTCGATAGCAAGGATTTTGAAAGTCTAACACCAAATCATTTCCTGTTAGGTTATAAATATGACACCCCAATCGTAGGGGTCTTTGATCACGGCGATTTATGCCTAAAAAAGCAATGGCGTATTGCACAATTTTTTGCCGACCAATTTTGGTCACGATGGGTAAAAGAATATTTACCTACACTGGTAAAACGTTCTAAATGGCATGACGTGATACCACCTATAAAGGTAGGCGATGTAGTTATCCTATGTGACAACACGTTGCCCCGGAATACCTGGCCAAAGGGTATGGTAGTAAAAGTATACCCCGGAGCCGATGGACAAGTTCGCGTTGTAGATATTCAAACAAATCACGGTACGTTTCGCAGACCGGCTACTAAAGTAGCAGTATTGAAGATACAACCATCGCATTCTTTTTATCCGCTAGGTGAAATGAATTCACGGAGGGAGGTGAATGCGAAATTACCTACTACAACTATTTAGTCTTAAGATATACATTTTCACGGGATTTCTAGTTTTAATACATTACCTACTACACAATTTTTAGTCATAAGATTTACATTTTTTACGGAATTTCTAGTTTTAAGACATTACCTACTACACAATTTTTAGTCATAAGATTTACATATTCCACGGAATTTTTAGTTTTAAGAGTAGCATAAATATTTTTATTTTAGTAATTTTAATAAATTTAACTGGTAATTTTCGTAGACAAGCAGTAGGTACCTAATAAAGATAACAGTCGCATTCTTTGCCTATTTTGTGAAGTATCTTCACGGGAGGAGGTATGTATCTTCCAGAATGCGACGTTTACATATTGCTCAATAAAATTTAGCCTTCAGGCGCATTCCCACAGTTGGTATTTTCAATGTTAGTGTAGTTTCACACATTTGTCGATTCGACCCTACAATAAAACAATTCATTGGCCTGGTATTTTTTATAAACATATTGTCTTGTTTGTGTATCATTTATGATTTAAGAATTTGTGATATTTTACTTCAAGCGGCGGCAGCTTTCAAATAGAGCTGTTCGCTTTCTATTTTTATGATGACCCTAGTTAAACCATTATGCCTAAAAATATTTTCCAATACCTTTCCCACCCCTGTCCCATAGTAATAAAAGCCCCAAATAAAGTTTCATCTCCCTTAAAATAATTCCTTTAAAATATTTGTATTGTTTAAGTCACGTCTGTACCATTAAGAATAGTTAAATACATTTTATTTTATGTTAAGAATGTTGTTGCCAACGAGCGGGTGGAACATCTTTATTTTGGTAAAATGTCCTTCATAATTTAGTTTAAATACAGATACCTCCCAGTAAAAGGTCAGTATTATAGTGTTGCTAGAACGGGTAGGAGACGTACCTACGCAGGGGCGAGTATTGATATAACTGGTAGGTACATGCGTACCTAGGCAGTCAGTCGTGAGATAATTACTAGGTTTATGTGTACCTAGAGAAAACTGAAGAATAAAGGAAACTAGACCTTTATTTCTTTCAGTTTAAGTTTGAGCAGAGGAAAATAAGATCCTCTGCAATTATATTGTGATTTAATAAATTTATATGTCAAGAAGAAAAAGTGTTTTCCTGCATTCCATCTGACGGCGTGTTCTCGTACCACGATAGCAGAAACAATATTTATTAATAATTATGGTTTACTACCTAAGTAACATATTTTTCTTAAGTAAGAGCATTTTGGTTTTGCTCATTGATCTTGAGGGCAAACAGATTTTTCTTAAATATATTTATTCTATTTACGGTTGTCAGGCTATCAGGAAGGAGATTATATATGTGTACACCCTCATGGCCTATGTTTCTTTTACCACACTCTGTCTTTGCTGAATTTGTGGATAATTTATTATGTTGTCTTGTGTGGTGGTCATGTACTTGTGATGTTTTCATAAATGAAGTATTTGTGTGTATGAGGCCATTTTGGATTTTGTGAATTAATATGCATATGTTGTATTCGTACAGTTTTCTAATTTTAAGTAAGTTAGTTTCTTGGTATACTCTTTTGGTAGGGGTATCTAGTCTATAGTTAAAAAGTTTTTTTATAACTTTATTTTGTATTATTTGAATTTCGTTTAGATATGTGATGTTTGTGTTTCCCCATATTTCTATGAGATAATTTAGATGGGATTGAATTAAACTAAAGTAATAATAACAATAGTGTCACAGGACCAAAATCTTTTTTATAAATATGTTTAAACTGTTATATCATTTCAGTATTTTATGTAAAGTAGTGATTTTTATTGTGATTTATATATTTTTTTATTCTATTTAACATTGTGTAAGTATTGCGTTTTATATTGTATTTCTATCTATTTTGATACGGGCATGAGGCTAAATAATGATTTAACATGTAAAGGGTACTACAACAAATAAATAAAAAATTGAGCAAATGATTAGCTGATACAAGAGAATTAATAAAGAATTAATATTTGTATTTGTATTATTTTACTATTATAGTCTTCTTGTATCCATATTCTGTGCTTGTTGCGTGTATAAAATTAAGGTAAAAGCGAGTATCTAAATTATTAACTAAAATTTTATTATTCTAAAAAATAAAATGAAGATTACGTAAAGCAGAAATGCCACAATTTCGGAATCGCCATGTAAGAATGTATTTTTACGTTTTTTTGTTGAAGATAAAGCTTAAAGCTAAATTTCATTCCTGAAAGCTCAGCATTAAGCTTATGTTTCATCAGATGCGTAAAATTAATATTTCGCTCAAAACAAATTGCTCGTAAATCATCCGGCTAAGAAGAATATCTCAACATTGTAATGGCTAAATATTTTTTCATCACGAAATTTTTCATACATTAGGTAGTAATATTTTAAAATGTTAACATTCTTCAGAGATGGTTCTGGCTTTATTTGAAGCGTAAACGAAATTAAATTGCTTCTTTATGATAGCAAAAAGTGTGTTACATTAATTTTGAACAACATTTTATTTTTAATAATAACAAATCATTTTGATTTTTGCTAAATAAGTTAAAGGATTATTTAAAACAGCATCTATAATACGTAATATAAGACGTGACTACAGTAGAAGCTACCTTCAAACATTTTACCACTAGAAGTCGTCGAGAGTACTCCTGTCCCGGTGGGACCGTTATTTTAAGGAAGAAACCTGAAGGTGGTGTAAATCAACCCAGATACAATAATCTAGATCCAATACAAAAATGTGGGAGAGACGGGGATCGAGGGGAGAATTAAGCAATGAGGTGAACGGTATTTTCTTTTATTGTATGTTGAAGTGACCGATGCATTTATTGGTCTTTCTTTCATTAGGTTTCTTTTCCCCATTTCTGCTAACACTGATGCTTCGATTATCTCCAAGAATATTACGCGCCGTGTTGAAGGTTCGTACTGAAGTACCGTATTTGAAGGGTGATTATTCATATAATCTGAGAAAAAATACTGATAAACACTCCTCATGATTTGTTCGATTGTTTGTACAAAAACTTCTATTATCGGTAGAGTAAATTTGTTCGCTTTTCGAAACAGCTCATATGGTCTCATGGAAATCTTTGTCTCCGTCACAGTAAGAAATATGAACTAAACGGGGTTAGAAAGAAAAAAATAACAAGGATTACAATAAAAAAAATAAGATAACCACAGAATAATTAAAATGGAGGCCTCTATGAAACCAAAGGTTCCGACCGCAATTTCAGAAAAATTTTTGTGTTTGGTTTAAAAATATTTTAATAATTATTTCTAATTTTAAAATTTGAAACATCACCTTCTAAAAACGGTTAGTAGTTTTTGGTTGCGTTCAGATATATCCCGTTTTATTAAGAAGTGGAAATATAGATAATTTATTCGAATTTCTGACAACATGGAAATGTAACGGTCAATATTCGAGAGGCCTGAAGGACTGTTAAACAAAGTACGAAAACGAGTAAGCAAATTCTAATTACAAAAAAAATGTCTAGTGAAATCGCAGCTTTATTCGAGTCGTAATGCACGTCATCGAATACCTTTAGGTACCTGCCTAGTAACAGCAGTTATTCATTTGGGAGCATATTCCAATTATTATCGTTTAACAGATAAACAATTAGAATAATTTACACTCAAAATCATTGTAATTTATTTTCAACAGAGCAATCCATATAAGACCGACAGCGAAGAAATAATAATTATAAAGGTTGTTTGGACGAATGCTTTGTAAACCTCTCAAAAATAATAAATTTCCAAAACTTTTTGTGTTTTATTATTTTTTTAATGTGAATATCGCACTAGAGTTCTAACTGTTACCAACCATCTGGAATGAGCGAGACTATGGCATACCCAACTAGGGTATGTTGTGAGGCTGAAAGGTAGCGGGAAGGGGAATAATAAGGGGAAGAAGAAGGTGGGTGAGTACTGGCTATTCAGATATAGTCACCAAACACGGAAAAAGCTATTTCAAGCAACGTTTCAATTCTGAATTGTGGTCTTACACCAGGGCGATACTAAGAGTATCACTGTGGAACGTGACGCAAGTACACTATATATTATTATTAAATAACACAAATTAATTAATTAAAATTTATCTGCACGCCCGCGACTTTCGGCTTGCTAGTCGATAGCATATGATAACAACAACACAATACTGTTGGAATCTTGCTTTGAATAATGAAAATTTATTGCGAAATTTTGTGTCCCTTGTTCGCAGTATTGTTGAATACTGCTTGATTGTTTTATCTGTGCAGGTTTCATCTATGTACCTACAATGCTTTATCACAATAAATATATCGATACCAGAAAGGCAAAAGGACGTAAGCTACAATTTACTCAAAAATCAGTTAAATACACCGTTTTGATCAGACATAAATTCTAATTAAAACTGTATGATAACTCATACACCTTTCCGTCGTCGATATATACAACTATGTTAATAATTTTGATGAAGGTAAAGAATTAAAGCTTAAAAATGTATTCATTATAAGGGTAAAGATGCAAAAAGTGTTCAGTTTCCGCTGCACAGAACATTTAGTTTCGTTTCTTGTATCTCCGAGCATTTCTGTACTCCCAGTTCCGCTTCTTCCTTGAATTATTCAGAAAGACTGAAATCTTCTTGATTAGTTCTGTGATTGATGATGTGCCGGCTGTTTGCGGATGTTTGTTTTTTCTCTTTGATTCTTCTTGCAACGTGGATGTAACCTGTAATAGATTATATTTTGGATTGCTATTGCGAATACTTATGTAATCAATTTTTATAAGAGTACGTTTTCAGTAGGCATCTACCTTTAAAAACGTCATTTCGTTATAAGATTTTTCAAAGCATGTTTGTTTTATAATCGTACATATCTACGTATACTACCATTGTGCAACGGTATACAATGCATATATGTTATATGTATGTACACATAACATAAGCATATGTTTCAAATTTATGTTATAGATTACATAAATATAATGTTATAAGTTAATTTCAAGTACCTTTTGCATATATCTACCAGCTAAGGCAAACACGAAGTTGATCGTTCCATGATCGACCACTTTAGAGTCTAAAAAACTCATAACGTTGTACACAGGGTGTCCGGGGGTAAAGTGCGCTATCTTCGGGAGGTGATCCTAAATGATGGTAGAAGTAAAAAAGATAATTTTTTTTTTTCAACAAATATTTTGTTTATTCAATATTTATTTTCCCATGCAAACAATGCACCTGATTTTTTTTATCTAAAAAACTACCTTATAACGTTGGAATTTCGAAAAATTTATTTTTATTCTTAACTTGTACTATCATGTAGAATCACACCCCGAAGATAACGCACTTTGCCCCCGGAGACCCTGTTTATGCAAGAGCTTCGGTTCCATGATAACTCAACACAGTGACAATTCAACACACTTTTAAAAGGTGATATAAAGTCATTACAAACTATGAAATTTTTTTTTTTTTTAACCTGACCTAACCTACTTAACCCAGTCAATAAAGTTTTTGTTTCATCACTTTCCATGATTTTATATGAATTTTTAAAGATGTGATGATTTCTCCGGTCACCAAGAGCTTCATGCATTTGAAATCAGTTCAACATTTTTCCGAGGCCACAATTATTTTTCATTGGAATCAGCGTTAGGAATTCTCTGTCGTCGATTTAAATGTTATTTTTGTTTTCTATAACAAACAAACAAACTATAGAAAACAAAAATTACATTTAAATCGACGACAGAGAATTCCAGTAGCAACCAGGTAAGTATGTGGTATGCTTTATTATATGACCCTTGAAGTCTCAGATATTGGATAAAATGCATTTGAAAAATACATCCCTGTCCCGCGTCTGTCGCATATATTCAACCGATACACCCCTGCCGCTGTCCTGACAGGGGTGCATGCCGAGGCTGTGCTGCCTCTCAAGAAGAGGGGCGAAGCTTGAGAAGGGTTGCGGAGGATGCGGATTAACGAAGACGTTCTGATGTGTGAGATTTGGAATTTATATGGATTCTCTCCAAATCGAAGGAACTGATAAAAGTATTCATGACGTGAAAAGGCAGGAAATTTGGAAATAGCGAAGTTTTCTAGTATTTCTTCATCTACATAACTAAACCAACAAAGATATAAAAGAAGGAAGCTCCTCAAATGTGGATCAATAGGAGCATTAGACTGAATAATAATATTTAAAATTATAAGTCATTTTCTGTGTAACGGGTCCAGCTTGGACTGTGATTAATTTGCAGTTCCTAGAAAATAATATAAACTGAATACACACATTCACCTATGCAGATGACAATAAAGATTTAATTAAAGTTTAATATTAGCTACCTGTTCTGATTTATGCAAGAAAAAAAACATAGGCAAAAAGTATGTTTAAGTTCAGGCACAAATATTTAAGTGTTTTAAGACCATTTCCTTAATTAACTTGATTCGGCACATTATACATCAAAACCACAAACAAAATGTTATTTGTAAATAGGAGATTGTGAACTTTAAATCAGTTTTTATTGGGCTTGTACCTACATTATTTTTTTCTAGGCTTATAAAAAGATTTTAAAAAATGTTCATTTGTTTCGATGGCCAAGATGTGTTCTAATATGATTTAAGATTTTCACGGCCAAAAGTATTATCGTTATTTTTATATTATATTATATTAAAAGTGTTATTTTTTAACAAAATAACACAATGCTGTCCGAAAAATTGGCTAAAGAAGGAGTTAGCGCAACACGGCATAACACCCCAAAAACAAATAACAAAGATGTGTTCTACTCGCAAAAAAAAAAATACATATTTATACCGAGAAAGTGATCGGTTTTTGAAGAAATTTTAATTTATTAAAATTTTATACCTAATTTTTGTTTAATAACCGAAGAGTCCAGAATCATCGTTACAATTTACCACTACGCCACTGTGGTGTTCCTAATGAAGCTTCGTGAAGAGTTAATAATAATAATAATCATTCTTTATTCCAGAATTTGGGGAGGTAAGTGCAATCACACACATTCCATATAGAGTATAAGTTCATAGTTATAAAATAAAAAAAATAAAACAAAATCAAAAATACAAATAAATCAACGAAATAAAGGAAAAAGATGGTGGTATAATACGAAAATAAATATTCGACCACCTTGGTTTTTATTAGAGCGGTTCGAGGGGGTTTCAATTATGTTAAATAATGGCACTTGCTAAAGTTATCATTAAGCTTTTAGAATATTTCAAATAATTTGTTTCAAAAATCAAATCCATTTACCCAACCAACTTTAGCAAATGAGAGCTTTTTACAAATAAAAATACATCGTATGTACGAATTCGAGAAATCCGAGAAAAACATGATAGTATTTGCACTTCAAATGCTCGAGTAAACAAACGTGGAAGTAAAAAAGACGTCGTAATATAAACATAAAATAGGCTTTGTCAACAGGCGACTGACAGACATGATTTTTGTGGTATACGAAAATATTTGTTTTACAAGGTTTCACACATGAATGAAGCAATCCCAAAAAAAAAATTTATGATATTTTGATCCAAATATTATGTAACTTCTTCCAAGAACAGTCAGCTTTCTCGTTCGTAGTGTCTAGATCCTTCTCACTATTTGGGAGGTGAATATGGATACCGCTGCCCCGGGAACCATTTATTGGATAACCGACACCTCTGCTATAGGTCACCCTAAGTGGTCCGCCACATTTGATGATTTAGCAAAGGTGCCCGGTTTCATGGGGTGAGGCTTGTGTAGGGCTTGTCGGCGGATCCGGTCTGCCCACCTACTGTGTGGCGGGCGGGATCGGAAGGCACTGGTTGAGAGAGAGGACCTTTTGACTTTTCCAACAGCAATCCATCAGTCCATCGCCTTGCACCACAGTGGGAGAAATGGATTCTTACGTCCGTTACTCCTGAACACACTCACCCCCAGATTCCTAGCAACATTGCTTACCTATTTCTTTCCCAGAACTTAATCTCCTTTATTTCCTGAAAAAGACACTTAGGTCATTAAGGAAAATATTTTCCTCTGGGCCTCCTGTATAATGTAAAAAGTATCCTCGACTACACCATTTCTATTTTTATTTTATTTATATATACTTACATAGACCATTACAATAAAAATACCATCCTAAAATTTTCTACTGCTTTCTTCCACCATTTCAGTGTAAAGCTCACTAAGGCTAGACTATTGGCTGACATGGGAATTGCAATAATAGGGTCCAGGATCTACTCAGGCTTCATCTTGTTCAGAGGCGGCTCTAGGGATCCAGGCGTAGAAATTAATAATTATTTTTAAAAAAAAGTTTGACTTGAAATCTTGAAAAATGCCCATTGCCCACACATTATTATCCATATCAATTTGTAAGTCCGCAACTCTAAATACATATTATGTTAATTTAGAAAATTGGAAATAACTACACAGTCCATTTACTTACGGCAAATTGTTTTAAAGAGATAACAATATATTTAAGTAAATAAAATAAGAGTTTGAATGTTAAGCAATTGAAAAAAATCAATGTTCCACACACGACAAGCGTGTAAAATGAAAAACCGACATATGTTTATTGATTATTTCCCCATCTCTTTAAAACGTATAATATTCAGCGTACTGTCTCCCTCAGGGCCTTGACCTAAGCGTCCTTAAGCTTTCTTCGGTACCTAATTTTTACTTCGACGAAAGACATAGTGCCATCTCGTTTTTTCTATAGCGCATAGGAAATGAAGATGCCAAAGCTGAGGACATTCTTTAAATTGATCTAGAGAATCGTGTGGACTAGTGAATCAAAGCTTCTATTAGAGACAACACATGTCGCCGCCGCCGCTCGCAGCTCTGCTGTTTCGCGGAGTATTTCAAATAAATTAAGAATAAGACCATTTTTTTGATGCACAAAATTTATTATTATTTTGGTTTTAAGTGGTCGGCGTTCCTACGTTCCTAACTACGGCCTAAAAGTACTTGCCGCTGAGCAAAGTACCTACGTCAATACATTGCGAGTTTGACTATGTACATTTCGAGCATTCGCTAGAAGGTTCTAGCCAATTGCTTAGGCGTACTCCCAGTACGATCGAAGAATCGAGATTGAACGAAAAACCTCCAGTTTACAAGCGGTCTCGCGTAGTTACTACCGCCGTCGGCTGGACTATATAAATAGGCCCGACGCAGCGAGCAGTCAATCAGTCATTAGTCGTTCAACAATTTGCAAGTCTTGCGAGTGACAACCAGCGCACCTTGCGCCCCACGCAGGACGATACACCCGGTTTTGCACGGTTCATCCATGGACTTCAACGGAATCATCACAGCGCCCCGGCCCCAGCATTCCTGGCTAGCGCCACACCGGATCATCACAGCGCCCTGGTTCCAGCACATCTGACCAGCGCTACATCCTCGCACCTAGACCCCGCGGCATCCTCGCCGGTCTATGCATCTTCCACACAACCGACGACCAGGTCCACCGCACCTTCGGCTTCCCTGTTCAGCCCTGGAGCACCCGGAAGACCCATGGTCTTCACCAGTACCTGACACGTCCACGAGTCCGTTCACCAGCAGCGGCGTCGACTTAAAGGCCCGCACTTTGACCAACACTTCACCGCTTGCATCCGGAGTCTTCATCATCGGTCTTGAAGTCATCTCATGTACTGCATCCTGACTCAACAATAAAACACTGTGACCTTCACAACCTCTTTCATTGTGTCTCTTCACCAGATCCCCAAATACTTAATGATGTATGTATTCTGATGCGTTATATTTGTACAACAAGTGTTTCTTGTAAAATCTTCAGGTTTCTAACTTTATCGAAAATAAACCTCAGCCACAAAATGAATTCAAATAAACAATATCCCTTTCTTTTCCAATCTCAGTTCCTACAATTTACCCTTTTATCTTAGAATTGGAAGAAAGCTCTCTGTCGCCTGCAGTCTACTTATTCACACGTTTCAGATAGAGTAGCAGCAGTGAATGATATACTTACAGTAAGTTTATGTTTTCAGGGTAATCGAATATTATTTTTATCTAAATGGTTAATATAACATTGATATAACTAGATTTCGTCTCGTTCTTAGTCTTCTGAAAAGAAAATTCATCTAAAATGTTGGAAAAAATATTATGCACATAAATTTAGTTCTCTCTTCATATTTTTGATATTCTTCTAAGTTTAAAGAAGGTATTCCTTTGTCTGTGAAGGGTTGTTGTGAGCCTCGAATGCAACGGAATTCACCCCTCGCAGTAAATACTACGAAAGTTTTCTTTTATAGTCTGAAAACTGAATCATCTTCGAATAGGAAGTTTCTGATAAAAAAGTTTATTTCTACCGAACATTTCATTTTATAAGTTACCTTTTACTGCAATATGTGTATGATTTTGAACAAGTTTGAAGTATTTTATGACAACTCAACTCCCGGCGGAAGAGTCGTATATCAGTTACTTGTTTCTTATACAAGAAAAATTAATCGATAATTTTATATTAAATTCTCTAAAACAGAGATATTTTTTTATTGTTTGGTCGTACCGTGGTCGTTGAAAATATTTATGAGTAATACACAAAATTATAGGTATGCAAAACCTACGTGTAAAATGTCTTTAATGTATTTTTCTGGTTCATTTCCCCAGATTTTCTAAGCCAAAACGAAATGGGCTCTAATATATTAATTAGCGGGTGGTTGGAATAATGTGGACCCCGATCTAGAGGGGCCCACCTTATTTATTATACCCTCGGTCTCTATAATACTCGACAGCTAAACGCCATCTATGGGTAACCTGATAGACTAATATATAGTGCCATCTATGGATGAGCTTTTACACTGAATGCGTTTTCGAAGAATTCAAAGTTCTCACATTTAAAAACTTATTGGCAAAATATAAATTATTCAAATTAATAAATATATATACTTATAGTATAAATACTCATTCGTAATTGAAAATCGTACTATGCTCAAATGTTATTTGAATGCCCTAAACTAAATACTTCTTTTGCCTAACACCATTATACACACCAAGGAAAATGTTTTTTTTAATAAATTACCAGATGAAATCAGAAACATTAATGGTAAAATACAAATATTAAACTCAAGTCAAAAATTATATGTTTGAAAAATCATTAGCAAAAACACTGTTTCCCCTATTGCCACCTGAAAATTGTACAAAAAATTCTAAAATATTCTATTTATCCTGCACTATAATTTTTCTCTCTCTTAATACGTTAAAATGTTTATTATTTAATTCCATAATCATGTTTACGATATAACTATAACTATATGTACCTTGTTAAAAATCCTTAATTCAAACAGAAATTTTCACTAACTGTGTACTATTTCACAAAACTAAGCTTGTATTATAATATTTTATTAAACAGATATTTTTTCAAATCTACGCTCCCTTTCCATCATTTGGCTACAATTAGAGTCACTACTGCTTACTAATATCTCGTCAAAACTTGTTCCACGATTAGAACCGGACCGGATTCCGTAGTTTTAATTAGAGCGTTGGGAGAAGGTCAGTTGGGGGTCAATTTGAGGTAAAAAAGGGGAACCGATTTTTTTGCTTCATGTCTTATCTAAATATAATAAATCAATGTCTTCCATACACGAGGAAATGCTTTTAATGTAAGAGCAGTATAAAACTTAAGATACAAAATAACCCATTATAATGATTATAACTAGCAGTTATGACGTGTAGAGCGAAATGCAAAATGCGTTGAAAAGTATCTTTTTCGCGTATGTACTGTAAAAGTGAAAACTCCTTGACAGGATACCTGCTCTAATGGATATGCCTTTCCATATCCTCGATGTCTTTCAGGTCGTCTGTGATAATATGTCCGAGGTATTTGACGCTACGACTAACATCCATTTTCCTTCCATCTAGCCATACTGAAGGTGTTAGCATGTTTTCGTTTTTGCATTTGAAAACCATAATTATTTTGGACGTATGCATACAAGGTAATGATTTTTTGCAAAATCTTCACATATTTGGAGTAGTTTCATTAGTGACGGTGCTAGAAAAACCAAATCATCTGCGTAATTAATATAAAACTTATTATTATGATGTGTACAAAACTCTCATATTAAATATATAAATTTTCTAAATTCGTAGCAAAAAGATTTTGTTAATTAATTACATCGGTTGTTTTCACAGAGTTTAGTATTGAAAATACAATATAATGTATTACGTTCCTGCTCTGCTAATAAGTGGGTATATTATTTGGTTAGACATTTAAACCGTTATCAATAGCTTAAAATTATTCTAGCATGCTAGTTTGTGGGATGAAATAAAATAGATTCATACTAATCTAAGCCTATGGAGACGTAATCTTCTCTAACTAACTAACCATTACGCCGTTTCCTTGCAGGGGTAGACAGTGAGGACGGACCGCCAAACAACTCGGTCTTCACACACACTCTTTGCTTCATTCACATTCATACATACTCTTCTATGATTCTGACTCTTGACGAGGCCCGACTCAAGTATCTGATTCAATTGATCGTGAGATGTCGTCCCCGACTTCTGCTACCATCCACACTCCTTTCTTCGTTCATTCGCTCTATATGCCCAAGCCATCTAAGCGTCCCTTTTTAATATTTCTCATTACACTTACATCAGCCTTGCATTCTTTGCGAATCTCCACATTTCTCACACACGTCTAAGGGATCTGATTTCTACATCGTTCAGTCTACTTTTATCCTTCCTCCACCAGTTCTATGCCTTGCTGCCATACATCTGGGTAGGTATCAGCACTCCATTGTGGACTGCTAGTTTCTCCTCTTTTGCCTTTTTTTTTGTTAGCGCCAACTGTGTTCAGTCCTCCATTAATGGAGTTACCTGCATTTACCCTTCTTTCAATAACTCTGTCAGCCTTCCCATCCCTCATAAACATACTCCCTAAATACACACACTATTCCACCTGCTCCAATTATACCTCTCTTTTAAACACCATGTCTTTAGACTTATATTCATTCATTAATAACTCAGTAATAGTCTCAAAAGTGTTTAAATTGAATTAGATTTCAGATGTGCATGGTTGCCTGGTTTTCGGTTTTCATGGGATTCAAATCCCAGACGCGGTACTTAATGGTCCGATTTTCGTTCTATTTATCTTCATACTAATTCAATTAATATCATTTCGTCGATGATTATAATCATTGTGCTTCTACTAGTAAAAATCTTTGCAATAATAGGTATTTTATTTTTTTAAGTACTTAGTTTGCGTCCAAATTAAAGAAAATAACAAAGCAAAATTACGGTTTCTTAATTTTTTGTACGGTGAAAACATAATTTATTTAATAAATTTGAAGATATTCTCAACATTTTTGATTCCACAACACTCGGCGCTAAGATCAAGGTAAAATATAAGCGCAATTCTTTATAGGTTATCTCGCCATCTCGCCGCACTGGCTATCTATCAATGTGACTGGTAAATAACATAGTAAATTTAGTTTCTCGGATTGGCCACTATCGCAGAGTGGAGAGTTAAGAGAAGAATTCAAGAAGAGTACCTACAATAGAGAACCACTATCTGGTTGGGTTTAAGGTTCAAAAGTAGTTTAGTGGTTTCTTTTCTGAAATACATTAAGGCGATGCACTACGTCGTGTAATATTTTAAATTGAGCCGCTATCAATAATAACCCTTATGTAGATGGCGATAAGGTTTAAATTCCCGTTTAACACTATCCGCCGGTTTTGATTTATGCAAGAAAAAGCATGGCGAAAAAGTGCCTTTTATTTTATTTTGTGGATGTTCAGGGATAAATTTTTTTTTTCGATCATTTTATAAATAACTTAATTTGCCACAATATACAATAAAATCATAACCGAAAATGGGTTCGTAAGTAGGAGATTTTGAACATTAAAGCAGTTTTCATAGGCCTTTACATTATTTTTTTCTGGGCTTATAAAAAGACTTAATCTAAAAAATACTTGATCATTTTAAAGGCCAAGATGTATTCTACTCGCAGTATTTAATTAAAGCATCTGAAACATTTCTAGGCGACCAAATTTTCAAACCAAAAACACATGATTTTGCGTTACTACATATGGCATCGCCTTAAGAACTATAATTAATGAGTTATTGTATTATCAAAATGCCCGGAAGTGCACGGAGAAAAAATGGCCGATATTTAATATTGCTAATTTATTCAAATTATTCGTAATTCGATTGCAGGCCCGTTTCCTAATAAACTTTTAGAAAAATACGGACGTGTTATCACGATGTCAGAACACGCGTTCATAAAAATACGGACGTGTTATCACGATGTCAGAACACGCGTTCATAAAAATACGGACGTGTTATCACGATGTCAGAACACGCGTTCATAAAAATCTTAATATTTCAACATTTCGTCATTGTAAATTATCAACGCAAATCCGGGTCCATGAGTACCTGTACCAATATGTTGAGAGTTTACTAAAAGTTTATCAGGAAATAGCCTGCAATCCGTTTTTAACCGTATTACCAATAAAAATAGATTAGGAAAACTCATTTTTCTTCATTTGTTTATCTCGCTATAATAAATACAGTAAAAGAATTTCGCATAAGTGATTCTTTCAAACTTCATAGTTCATGATAAATATACCGCAGCGAGCTGAAAATAGTTTCATTGACTTATAGTACAACTGTGCATATTTCATCAAGCCGGAGCTCATCAATCAATATTTGTGCTGCTTCAGCAAAATAACACAAAACATGATGACCAATCATCTAATTGGATATAAGAATAAAATGCAAGATTTTATAAATCATTCTAAGGTTAATGCATAAGATCTTCCCCTCGCAAAACGTCGACCTATTCAGATGTAGATATTTCTCGGAAAGAAGACGGCAATTTGTTTTCATTTCAAATTGCGCAAAAGAAACGACTTTGTTATTTTCAACAGAGTGAAACTTTTCAATCAGGCGTCGGGCAATAAATACGACAACTTCTGTTTTAGCATCCGTAAGCCGGCGACTATCATACTAGTCCTACGTGATGTCCCATGAACCCGTGGCTCCTTGGCTCCACGACATCGTCGCCGGACACAGCTTTTATTTCGTCTGTCAACTTGGCGGCGAGTGATAAAAGCTTATTTGGAAATATTTTACTTGGAAAGGACTTTTATTTCTTACAGGACGTTGATTTTAGGGGTGATTGATGTGTGTAATTAGTTAAGTGTTTACTATTTAATAACAAATTTTGAATGTGGCTTGTACAAGTAAATGTTATACGCAATCTTTGAAAGGGATAAAAATGATACTGATTGCTTATGTGCAGAAAGAAATATTAAATATTAGTTATTTATTCAAGACGGTCTATGAATAATCACAAAAGAAGGGGATGAAACGTGAACATACATAGAGGTGATCATACAAGTTTTGTAGTTGACTGTAATCATCTTATAGTTATTTAAGTAGTTAATTTATAAGTGCATTTTTTTTATTTAACACAAAAATAGTATTACGGAATAAAATATATTTTACGTACAATTTTACCTACACAGAGAAAAACGACTATTGCTAATTGATTAAGAATCTCTTCAAATTACTGATAATTTCGGTTGAAAACGGGATAACAGGCCTAACGGATGAATTAACAGGATGAATAAAATTTTAGTAAATTACGAATATATTATTATGATATCGAAACACAAAATAATTATTTATTTATTCATTAACGCCCTTTTTACATATGAATATCAAGAAATATATATTATTTATTGTATATAACTGAATTGCTTCACTAACAACATTTTATATTTGTTTAAAGATAAATTGAAGATGTCCACTGACTTGGTATAATTGTTTCCCTCCATTAGTATCTGGGCAAAGAGGAATACATATGGTAGTTAGTCCCAGAATTTCTTCACTGATATCCTGAGTTCTAGTATTACGTTGTGGAATCCGGAAGCTTATCAATTTTAGCAATACCGGACTATCAACTAGAATTTTATATAGAAATACCAAATCAGTGAAAATTCTTCTGTCTAACAACTAGTTCAATATAACTGCTGAAATACCCATTTTAAAATGTATAAAACGTAAGATTTTTTTTGTGTTCTTTCAATATATAATATATTATAATGATGTTCATGAAAATCCAAATATATATGCATTGCAACGAAAATTCTTTTTATCGTCATAATTGATTATTAAGGCAGATCGACAAAACATTCTATAATTGGTGTTTTATTAATAAGGCTTAATAATTTATCATGAGGGCGAAAATCGATTTCTCTCCGTGTACGATTGATAAACGCAGTATTACAAAAGTCACGCCAAATACCTTGCTCCAAAAAAGTGTCATTGTGTAATTCCTTGTCAACACATTCATCCCGAAAACCCCGTTGAAAAATCGGCCGACTGACGAAAACATGTAAATCAAAGAACACTCTAGTATTTTTGCTTTTCCAATCAGCTAATAACCGTATAAAGACTTGACTTAATTTCCACGAGAGTGTGTGCGAAGTTGTAGCTAATCCGTTAGTGTTTTTGTTCTACAGAGCTTTCCAAGGACAAGAAACAAAAATAGAAGTGGAACACTTCATATTATTTATCACGAGATTTCAGCTTGACGTTGCCTCCGAGTAGGCACGGCGATGAGCATGGATGTAGGGGTGGGGGGGGGAGGTTCACCTCCCTTCCGCCTTGTAAATAAACAAACATTAATTTGTTAATGGATGTTTGTAAGCGGACCTCATATTCTTGCAGCTACGTTTGTTTTACAAGCTACCAAGATAGTGACGACATTTCATAGTCAACATAATAATATTGTAATAATTTTGTTTAAAAGACAATTTTAACAATTATACTACTAATATGAGTGTGATAAAGAGATTATAAAGTTAATTATTTAATTATTTATAAGCAATAATTATTAGCCTGAAACACTCATCCACATTGAAAAATCTACTGATAAAAGATACATGATGCCAACGGGACATGAATCCGTGTCCTTTCGATTTCCGGTCGACAGCTCTGACCATTGAGCTATGGCGGCTTATCTCTTATCCGCGAAATAATTCAATATATACTAGTGTTTCATTCAAAAATTACTGCTTGTTACATTTTTTTATTGCTTGTTACAAATATTTTATATTTATATATTTTTTTGTATATTTAAGATTTATCATGATTTCATTTGAATCCCTTGAAAGTGTATTAAAAATATAGCGCAATAACATAATATATGCAAACATACATGAAATCTTTGAACTTTCTCTTTGGACTAGAAAAGGATGAGTACAAAAATAATGTATGACACATTTGTAATGGAAATCAAATTCTTAGAAAAGCAATTTCTTCTTATGCGGTAATATTTAATGAGGCAATATCTTCAAACGAATGGCAAGGAGTGCCATCTTTTGACGACGGAACTTCAGTTGAATTCGGAGCAGTAAAGCAAATTTTGAAATGTAATCAGGCAAAAGTGTAAATACGTTATTCATATTTAAATTTAATAAATTATTTCGTGACCTCTCGTCTCTTTAATTGGCCGGTCTTAACTGACTTTAGAAGTCTAGTGATAACTACCTACTTTTGAATTAGGTTTCTTCATTTCAGTGAAGTTCTTTCTTAATAAGTAAAGATCTATTTTGATTGACAATAAAGGTGACAAAATAAGCAAATTCCTTAAATCTTAATATAGAATTACTTTGGGAGGATTTTATAGGCTCTTGAATAAAAAACAGGATGATTTTTATTAATCTCAATAAAAAAAATAGCAAAATAATTTCATTATCTAAGGACATCAGCGCCTTTGAGGTGATTTTACACAAAAATGGCGCTATAAAAATCATCCAAATATTTTTATTAAATTGCTGTAATTTTCATATTATAATAACTTCAATATATAAATAAGAAATAAAATATTACCGTTATCATTCATGAAAAAAATACATGCTGCCGACGGGAATTGAACCCGCACCTCCTGATTGCCGATCAGGTGCATGAAACCACTGTGCTACGTCGGCTTATTTTTAACCGCCAATAATTCAATAAATACTTTTAATTATTAATAACTAGCAGTTCCGGGTTTTTTGGCGGCACTTGCTTATTACATTTACATTTGATAGGTAGATATTAGGTCATTCACAGAGAGAGGGTGAGTATATATTGTTAAAACACGGAACAGGAAGGATTTAATGAATAATAAAATGTTCAATTTAGGCATAATAAGAATGACAGTTGTTCGGGTAAAAATTTACCTTTCCCAAATAATTGCCTAAATGGGTAAAGTTAAATTAATATTGGTAAATGTTCGGAATCGCTGGACACGGATAATACGAAATATTTTTGGAAAAAACCTTTTGATTTACCTTAATCACTATAAAAGGAATCTGACAGCATTTGGGAAATTTTTAATTTTAGCATTTTAATATTTAATTATGTAAGATGAAAATTCGTTTTCGTTGAATGGGACGACAGCTGGAATAATTTTTGTTGATGACATTTTCTTTTGTCGGTATTCCTGATATGAGTGGCAAGAGACAGTTAAAAAAAATGTAATTCAAATTCCCGCAAAATAGTGCAAGCTTAAAAAGCATAAATTATTTATTTGGCTATAATTATCATTATTATTTTATTTAACCTAACCTACAATAACCCAACCTAACCTAACCTGACCTATCCTAACCTATAATAATCCAACCTACCCTAACCTATATCCTAACCTAATCTAACCTAACATTACCTGACCTATCCTAACCTAACCTCACCTAACCTAATCTATAATAATCCAACTCAATCTTAACTAACCTTTATACTAACCTAACCTATACTAACCCAACCTAACCTAACCTAACCTATCATAACCCAACCTAACCTTTCCTAAACTAATATATCCTTACCTATAAAAACCCAACCTAACCTATAATAACCTTTTTTCAAATATTTCTTTATTTATAAAACAAACTTAAATACATTTATTTTATTTTTCGATCTCGTCTAAAATAGTACCTACCTAGTATTTGTAAAAAAATCTAGCCACTCTCATATCAGGAATAACAACGAAAGAAACTGTCATCAATAGAAATTATTCCGGCTGTCATCCTATGGGATGCTACGAAAGCGAATTTTCATTATGATAATTAAAAATTAAAATGCTAAAATTAAAAATTTCCCAAATGCATTCAGATTCCTTGTATATTGATTAAGGTAAATCAGAAGGTTTTATATAAAAAAAATATTTCGTATTATCCGTGTCGAGCGATTTCGAATAATTTCCTTAATATATATACCTGGCAAAATGATTGTTTTATTATACATATAAGTACATGTTAGATTAGAGATTTGTTGGCTTATTTTGTTTATTGTCATAAACAACAACTCCTTGCATTTACGATTTTGAAAAATATTGATATTTAATATATATTTTTTTTTTATGCTTCCGATTTTGTTGTTCGGGTTAAATCTTCCCCATAGGAAAAACTAAACCCTTCCACACACTTCTCCACAAATGATCAGCTAGTCAATCAACACTATGCAAGTGCATTATATAAGTAAAATAAATACAAAACAATACAAGAACAACAACACGTCAACTCACCAGAGATCAAATGGGAAAAAAAATTCACCGACTCCAGATATTTTCATATCAGAGGGTTCGGCTCGGTAAAACTCCTAATAGGGCCTATAAATCCTACTGATCCCTCGACATAAATATTTAAAAAATCTTTCGTTATCCTACATGTATTCAAAATGACAGACTATTGCATCTTTATATATAAATTTTTTAATAGATCTAATACGCCTAAATTTTTAATGAGAGAGAGAGCTAGGTATAATGCCAGTAGCCGAAATAACGAACGGTAATATTTTTATAGTCTGAGAATGCCAAATTCTTTTAATCTCATTTCCTAAATTTTTTTATTTTTTCATTAACAGATTTTTGAATATTACAGGAATTTGGAATAGCCACATCAATGATATAAGTTTTTTTTTATATTTGTCATGTAAAACTATATCGGGTTTATTATGTCTAATCTTTCGGTCTGTTAGTATAGTTTTATCATAATATATTTTATAAAATTCGTTTTCTAAAAATGAATTTGGTGCGTATTCATAATATGGTATTATATTACGGCAGTCAATCAAGTTATGTTTAATTACCAAATTTTGGTGAATTATTTTTTAATCTTGATTGTGCCTAAATATATACTCGGACGGTGCTAATATAGAACATTCCGATATAATATGTTCTATAGTTTCCGGAAAAGCCAAACATTTTCTACATAAATCATCAATTTGATTTGTATCTTTGATTTTATGCTTCCTATAATTTTTAGTATTAATGACTCTATCCTGAATGGCAAGCATAAATCCTTCTATTTCTGCGCTCAACTCTCCAATACTCAACCATTTGTTTAACGAAAATTTGTCAACATACGTTTGGTTGAGATAATTAAAGTGTTTTGCTTGTAAAATTTTATTTGACCAGGAATCTAATAATTCCTGGTTGGGATTTATAAAAATGTTGGCATTCTCATCGTTTAAATTTAAAGGTGTAATATTTCTATCTGCCTTGCAAATTATTTTGTGCATTTCTGAGCTATGAGCTTTCCTATGGAAAAAAGTTCTTAGCATTTCTACCTGATTATGTTTCAAAGAAGTTATTTTGACTATACCTCTACCTCCTAAATTTCTAGGTAAATTAATTCGTTCTATAGCTGAATTTGGATGATGGCAATTAAACTTTGTTAGCGTAGTTCTAATTAATCTTTCTAAGTTATCTAAATCTGTATTGGACCATTTAATTATGCCAAATAAGTACGTTAATAGAGGTATTGCCCAAGTATTTATTGCTTTTACTAAATTTTTAGCAGATAGATTGCATTTTAAAATTTTCCTGATCCTAGTTTGAAATTTAATCCTAATATCATTTTTGATACTAGTATGGTCTAATCTATTTGATTGTGGGTATCCTAAATACTTATAAACTATTTAATTAATTTCAACATGGTGCGAAATTATTATTTAAGTAAATAATAATTTATACGCATTTACAGAGCGCATAAGAGCGATATACAAATACGTACAATTTCATTTATTCAAATAACGGTAATTATTTACGTACATTGAATCAAATTTTTGTTTTATTTGTAAATGCATATTAAAACGGTAGTTTTACGTAAATAATTACTGTTTGAATAAATGAAATTTTACGTATTTGTATATCGCTCTTATGCGCTCTGTCGGCCAATAGGGAAACTACTCCAGCGGCCGGTAAAGGAGGGATTGACTCGAGGAACCTTAGAATGTTCGATTCTTGATAAACGTCAAATATATAAAACGTAATTGTGGATAATTTTTACTGTAATGTAATTAATCCAATGGATTTAACTTTCTAAAACATATTTTCTTCGATATTATCCAAAAATTATATGAGTAGAAACGATGCCTTTGAAGAAATCTCGTATTACATTAGGCGATCTTATTTCAGTATGAAATCGAGTCTTAATTTTCAAGTTAGCGGAATTTACCCGAAATATACGATTTGAATTCGACCAATCACAGGGCCTAGACCGTCCAGACGCTGGCGTAATAATACTATCAGACTAGCAGTTAAAAACCCGCTCCGCGGGTTTTTTGCTGCTAGGCCCTGCGGCGACACTTGATTGGGCTTCGCCCAGTTTAAGTGATACTAACAACAGTTCCATTTAATAGGTAAATATTAGGTCATTCACAGGGAGACGGTGAGTATATATTGTTAAAACACGGAACAGCAAGGATTTAATGAGTAATAACATGCTCAATTTAGGCATAATAAGAATGACAGTTATTTGAATAATTGAAATTTTACGTATGTTTGATGGATTCTTTCAAATGAAGCACTATTATTGACTACATGTCTACAACTGATATTAACTGTTATCGTTTCTAATATAATTTGCTCGTAGGAGACTTTCAGTACTTAAATATGTGTTACAACCGTCAATGTCTATAAGTTGAATCAATATCGTATAGTTTGTCACAACAATAAAAGATAGTTATAACAAAGTTGACTGAAATAATAGATTATTACATATTGATTAATTGTACCCGTGTTTATGAATAAAAGGAGGGTAATTGTGCGATGAGATTAGCAGTCAGTTTAATTAAAAAGTGTTAATTTTACTCCAACTGATGGTAATTCTTTACCTACGACTGTTACTGTATCTAATAAAGTTTTAAGTTAATTTATATATACACCTTCATCAGGAGAGTAAAAATCTATATATAAAGGTAGATTATTACAATATAGCGGCGCTATGCAATTTGTCCAATAAATATAATGTTTATATTTTATTCTGTACATATGCATTAATATACAACGGAAATAGATAAAATAATTTTATCCAATTAAACTTTATTTTATTAAAAAACAAATAACTTTGATAACATCACTTTATCATATACAACCAATACATGTTTCATGAACGAAGTTCACCTCATCATGAGTATACACTGAAGTCAAAAATCAAATATAGATTACAATTGGAAAGAAGAAGTGGAAGGAGGGGGGAGGGGTAAGAGTGGGCGGAGTTTATCAGAAATAAAAATCACAATATCGTTGAAAGAGAAACGGGAAAGACCAGTTGAGTGGGAAAATATTTAAAATTGGGTTTTTTATTTTCTTTTGCTTATTAATTATATTCTATTTTATATTGACATGTTTTCTTATTTCTAAAATTTCAAAATGATTTATTTGCGATGCTTTATATAAGACGTATTTTAAGACCTGAATTTTTATCGAAAGTCTGATCATTATTCAATAGATGATTTGAAATATGTAGAGGTTGTATATAATAAAGTAATGTAAACAAAGTTATTTGTGTTTTATTAAAATAAATAATGCCATCACAAAGTGATAAGCTTCCAGAAGAAATCTTCTTACTAAACGCTTGTTAATGGTCAAGTAATTTTGCATAAATTTGTACAGCGCCCTTGAGGGGATTTTGCACAAAAACGGCGCTATAAAAGTCATCCAATTATTATTATTAACTATGTGTACTGTTACAGCGTATTTAAATATTCGCGCCAGTCATTTGGTTCGTTCTTATACCGCCAGAGGTGCGCTCTGTCGGCCATCTATAGCCACCGTGCGTATCGGCCATATTCAAGGAACGCGTGATTTTTTATAAACGTCAAACATAATCACGTATTTGTGGAAAATTTTTATTGTAATGTAATTAATCCAATGGAAACTTTCTAAAACATATTTTCTTCGATATTATCCAAAAATTATATGAGCAGAAACGATGTTTTTGAAGAAATCTCGTATTACGTGTGGCGATCCTATTTCAGTATGAAATCGGGTCTTAATTTTAAAGTCTTATTTTTTTGGATCCGGTCGCCTGCAAACCGAAATGAACCTTACAGTTGGTTAAAATTGATGGCCGGGGTGGTATTTTTTTGCCTGCAGAACCCCTACGCGGAATTTACCCGAAACATACGATTTGAATTCGAACAATCAGAGGGCCGAGACCGTCCAGACGCTAGCGTAATAATATTATAGATTATTACTAAGGTGTCGTGTCATTTATTTTGAAGAACGTTTTTAAGTTAAGTTAAGTTATTACTATTACTTTATACATTTGATGTTGTGAGGGTGGTTATTGTATGATACATTATTAATTTTAGGATTATTTGTTTTCGGTGTAAGTACGTTTTGAGTTGTAACTGTTCCGCCTCACAACATTCTCCAATATTATTGGAATTCTATTGGATATTGTAAGATATTTACATTAAATGAACTCTTTAAATGTTATCACTTGTTATATTATAATATGCGTCAATCTTTTATCTTACGTTTTTTATTACGACAGTATATTACTGGTGACTCAATACAACAATGCTTTATACTAGAATTGGCCGAATAAAGAACAGAATAACACTGACACCGTGTGGCAGTTAGTAGTCGCGTTGTCCGCTAAGCGTAAACTCGCCAAATAACTTCATTACAAATGAACGCTGGCTCCCCATTGCATTAAGGACGTCGCAATAACATGACGATGAAAGCTTTCGGCAAATTATGAAAGCGGAACGCTTGGCGTGTTTACCTTCCACGGTGGAACGAGTCTTTGTCTATCAGGAACTTGGCCATGTTCTCTGTTCTCTATTCTCTGTTCCCTGTTTCCCAATCCCCGTTCCCGCTCCCTGCTCCGGTTCCAGTTGCAGTTCCAGTTCCAGCAGGTAAAGCTCGCGTCCGACTGAAGAACGTTTGCAGACTGCTGTACCAACAAGCCTATGTTGAATGAGTGACGAATTGTTATTTGGAAGTACTAGCCGCTAGTGCTCTACGCTTGCATCGCAATGAACACTAAGCATAATGAATAAAAAAACTGTTTCATTGCAGTCGCTTCTTGCTGAGTTTATAACATTTATTTTTTATTGAGATTATTCCACCGTTAGGAAATATTGCATAAATTAGAAAAATCTTAATTTATATATGTATTTTAATAACTGATATATGTAGGTACTTACAGAAATAGACTTTTAAGTGTTTTTCTACGCTCTTCACGACTCATAACCAAGTTAACACAGACATTTGGTAAGGTCAACAGAGCAACTTCTTAAAACATTTTATATGTAAATTTATTCATGTTACGTAACGACTGCAAACTGCAAGTACATCAAACTAACAAAGGCATAAGGATAGTATTTTATTTAATTTCGTTCCTTATAGTTTTTCTGCATTATCTCACTATACCGTGAAAAAATTGCAGAAACCTATAAAAAAAAATTTATTGACAAGCTATGCAAGAATAATATTTTTTTATGAAGACATAACGGAGAGCTCCATGTCTGGAATGTTAATCACAATCGATGGCCCTATTATTGTAAATTACAATTATTATGATTTTCGATGAACATTAAAGACAACAATGATTGAATTCCAATAAACAAATACTAACATCACAATTTTGATGGAACCTGAACATATATTTTTTCTATACTTTGTGAAAATGTTTTGTTGGTGTTTTATTATTTATGCTTTGTTTATTTTGTGTTTATACATTGAAATGAAATTTGAAAAAAATATTGTGTTTATACCTTGTTTAGATTTTGTTTACACTTTGTTCACACCTTGTTTAGATTTTGTTTACACTTTGTTCACACCTTGTTTGTGCGCTTTTTACCCTTTCTAATCGCTATACTTTTTTCTTTGTTCAGGCGATTTAAAAAGAAAAACAGTTTTGCATAAAATATTTTAAAATTGATTATTCCCATCACTAAAATACACGAAACTAAAAAAATTATTACTTCTAAACACAGAAAGCTCAAATGAGACGAGCGACTTTTCATTGGTGGGCCCAAAGTAAGCATTTTACGATAATATTACAAACTAAGATAAAATATACCGTGGTAGATAAATATTTATTTTTAATCTACAGAGTCTTCCGAGAGGCCGGGTATCGGGAGTGTATAAAAGGGAGGAGGTTGCTAATTCAATTACCTCAGTGGGCTGACAAAGCAGGGGGTGTTTTCAGGTGAGATGGTAAACAGATTGGTCGGGCCGGAGCCCATTACAAAATTAATTAACGTAGACACACTTCTTTCACGAAAACATCTCCGCCCGTGAGAATATTAATGCCGAGACATTAAAATCTATTATAACGACGGTAAATGTCACGAATTTTCTTGGCTTTCGTATACTTTTAATGAGACATTTAGTTTTTGTTTGTCGAAATTAAAAAAAAGAAGAAATTTTTGGGCAATTGTTTTGAAAGAAATTCGCATTTATTATGGTAATAAAAAAACTTTGTTTGAATGGAATCAAAATTTTATAAGGTCATAGTTTCAATAACCGGCTTCGCTAGAAATTTAAATACATTTTAGGATTATTTTTTAATGATAAACTAATGTTTATAAAACAATTTTTTATGCATAGAATAAATGATAAGAAATAATTTTAAGCAATAATTAGTCGCCTGAAATATAAATACCAAATGAAAATATCTCCCGAGTCAAAATAATTGCCGCCAACGGGAATTGAACCCGTGCTTTCTGATGTCCGGTCAGGTGCTCTGAAACTACTGAGCTATGTCGGCTTATTTCCAACCCGCCAAATGATTCAAAATGTACTACTACCTCAATCAACAATTACTGCTTATTATATTTTTTCCACCTGTAAACAATAAACTTTATTTTTGGAGGAAAGGATTTGTTGCTGTTTAGTGTTAAATTTCTCACTAAATGGCGTCGAGACATATTATATCTTCATTTTTGGTGAAATATTTTTGACTTGTCAATTATTATTATTTTTTAATGATAAACTAATGTTTATAAGAAAAGATTTTATGCATAGCATAAAGGATAACAAATTATTATAAGTAATAATTTGTCGCCTGAAATATCAATACAAATTGAAAATATCTTCCGAGTAAAAATAACTAATTATTGCTTATAATTATTTGTTAACATTTTAGGAAATATTAAAATAGTATATATGAAAACCACAAGTCTGAAACGTTCGGAGCCATTTATATTATGGTCGCCAATTTGGGGAATGTTGTTGTCTCTGAATAAAGAGGGGAAGATAGATATTTGGGATTAAGGGAGTGAAAGTGAGGCGTCTCCCTATATATACCAAGTCACTAAACATGACGAAACTAAAGACACATAATTAAAAAAACAAATTTAAAAAAAATCAAGCATCGGGGTGCGTCATTTCTTAGTAGTTAAAGATATATATCAAAACTTCGCAGCTCATGATGAAAAATATAAATTAAACTCTAATCTTAAATAAATATTTGACCAGTGTTTCACCCTAATCCCTTAGAACTTCAGGGACGATTAAAAATAAAACATAATTATTTTTTTTGCTTTAAATTCTGTTTTGGCGTTCAAGGCCATTTTAAAAGTGTGGTCAGGCCACGTTCCGAAGACTTATTTATTTGATTCTATTAACTCCCGCCCATTTTCAATTTTTATGATGTCTGACTCTAGACATCATTAAAATTGGAATTCGAAAGAGAAAAAGGAGTAGTTTTATCTTTTCGGTGTTATCAAAAACTATTGTGAAATATTTAAATATTTTTACCTACACCATCCTAATTATTAGATTACTAGCACAGACCCGTACAAAATCACGGGATATTATAATCGGAGAATTCGTTTGAAAGAAAAAATTTGCACAAGACGATAAAAAATACGTCTAGAATAATTAACACCGTTAGTAAATTTGAAAAATTACGACTGATATCGAGATTTTTCAAATGACAGATTGACTGTTTGAGATTGACAAAAAAACATACACATTTCAAATATATAGTTTTATTTATGAAATAATTTTGGTACCTAATTTATCGTTGTCTGATTCGTTACGAAAACCAGTTCCAATTTGAAAATCTAAGCAAATATCAATTCCAGGGGCTTTGAGCCGTAGTAAGACAGAGACACACCACCGAAATTTTTATTTTTAATTACGTCGGTTCAGCTTTGGTATAGTTAAACCGACCCTAAATCCTATTTAAGACAGTTTTAACCATAACTATAATTTTCACTATCCTGCGCTCCGTAATATTTACACCACAGTTAGTAAGTGGGACATATTATAATAATGTATATTTTTATTTTACTTTCCGGATTTGGAAGGGGTTCCCTGTCCCCGCTGCAGTCCTGTTCCAGGGATGATGTATTGGCCAGACGAAGGCAGTACGTGAGGCGAATGAAGTGCAGATCTGCGTTATGATAGGGGCCATCCCCCCATCTCCCGGGAAACTCCGGACCCCAAAAGGGAAAGTATATTAAACGAGTTTTATTATTGGACCGTTTTGGCGGTTAACTCGGCTTACCCGAGTTATTAGCTTAATACCGGAGCCTTAAAGATGTTTCTGAAATGAATTTATTTGTGTTTGTTTTTATTAGTATTACTAGCAGATTGATATGATTTCGCGTTGGTGGACTTAAATTTTATTATCAGTATATCTACATGAATGTACGCACACTTTACGATGCATAAACCGTCATATTATTCGTAATACCAATACAAAAAAACAAGTACCTATCTAGTTATACCTACCATTTACACACGACCTGCCACTATCTATACACAACTCCTAAATAATACTTGAGTCATACCAAAAAAGAAAACATAAAAATTACTTTGTTAATTAACAAAAGCATTTTCAGGGTACAATAATAAATTGTCGAAAATTTTCCAAATTAAACTGTCAAAATCAGTTTAATTTTGTACCCTAGAGATGGTTGTGCTAAGCGAAACCGGTTGATCATAATAAATTAAGTAAATGAAATTCAGTGGTTATTATAAACAAAGAGTTGTTTTATTTTCATCAATATGTCAAAGCACATCACTCCAAAAAAAAAAAAAATTGTTGCCAAATTATATAATGGGTACCGTCGCCCAGAGAACCATTTATTGGATAGCGAACACCCCTGCCATAGGTCAATCCAAGTGGTTTGTTACGTTTGATGACTTAGCTTGGCGGGCTGAGTCTTTTTGACCTATATCTAATCGCAGTGGGAGGGATGGATTCATGTCATGTCACTCCTAGACACATTGGTCTCAGATTACTACACACCTCTCATACTATTTTCCTACCCAGAACTTCCTCTCCTTCCTTTTACTTAAAATACCCTCCACACAGCATCCCCAAAGTTGACATAGACCTGAGGAATTTTCGTTCATTAGGGCCTTCTGTGTGGAGCTAATGTAAAAAAAATTACGATACACTATGATGTTATTCATAAATCAATCGTGGTGTATGGTGATTTATTTTTTGGCTCGGTATTTCTGAAAATATCTCTGATGAAAATCTCAATGCGTATCTTCTGAAATCGTAGTGACATCATTTTATCGATTACTTTTAATTTATGAATATTTTCTTGTTTCAATTTCACTGTAGAGCTGGACGGCAAAAATATGTATTGCTTATTTATTTTATAAGGTAAGTGATTAGATTATTAAAACGTTTTTCAATTAGTATGAAATTCATTAGTTTGGGTAATGCATTCAGAAAGTATTTTCCTAGTTCAAAGGAGGAACCTCTCAACTAAATCCGAATTCTTTTCTGTAAAACTAACGTTGTACATAATGATAAATATTTACGAAAAAGATATAAATAATCAAAAAGATATCGACAGTGTCCTTCTGTCAAGGCCCCGACGAGATTCGAACTCGTGATCTCCTGTTTACTAGACAGGCGCTTTAACCAACTAAGCCACGGCGCCGATGATTTCCGAGCACATTAAGGCGAAAATATTGGATAGCAGCAGAAAAGTACCTATTAAGAAAAAGGAAAGAAAAATGAAGACATGGTACGATCGAGTGCATCAACCACTCGTTTTAGGTCATGCGAAGAATCTGAATAAAATAATATTAATTATTAGTTAATTTATGAACGTGAATGAAGCGATTAGTTTAAATCTCTCTATTACCCCTACGGAGAGATGTCGTGATAGTTAGTATGTTTATTTCACATTATTTTTACATTTAAAAGAAAAAACACCAATATTTACGAAAAAGATAATAATAAATTATAAAAAAATATCGACAGCATGATGCTGTCAAGGCCCCGACGAGATTCGAACTCGTGATCTCCTGTTTACTAGACAGGCGCTTTAACCAACTAAGCCACGGCGCCGATATTCATCGTGCTATTAAAAATAATCAAATTTTCAAATGTAAAATAATCGTGCCGTAAATATGCATTATTGTAATTAATTAGTAGGTATGCGATAATAATTAGTGTGCGATAAGAACATTTTGTATTATTTGTTTGAAATATGTTATTGATATCTTTAATGGGATTAAATGAAAGTGTACCTTGTCAAAATGAAAGATAAAAATTGATTACGTGGTGAAGCGGGAGAGATAAAGTCTATAAGGATTAAAATGTCGACAACCAAATTAACCAGTACCGTGCATAATTTTTTTCGAGATTTACCGAAAAAAAAGATATTTTTTGTAGTGAAATAAAATCAAAGTGAAAAGTCTTCTAATATTTCTGGCTTTCAAACTTCAAGGGTATTCTTGACCGCCAAAGTATCAATGGGAGGAAAACGGGGTTGTAAAATTATTTTTAAGCAAATGTTTCTTAAATGGGCAAATTTTTAAATAGTGTATTGAACCGGAGTTGAGTTCATAGATGGGATTCGTACTAGTAAATAAATAGTCTTACAAGAACTGATGCACTATGTGTTATGTATATTGGGAAACCATAGCCAATGTATTAAATAATTTTGCTCAATATTCTGCCGCTCGCCTAGTGTATGTCCAACATAAATGTTCCTATTATTATTCTCTCTTTATTACTCTGCCCTTGCATATTTTATTTCTATAACTGTTCATATAGATCGAATGTTACTTTGAATAGTATGTATGTTAATATTACGGTCATGTTTTTGACGATAAATAAAATAAATATATAAATTTAAAAAATTAAGGAGGTCAATAAACCAATATTACCTAGAAGGAAGAATTTTCTAATATTGCTGACAAGGCGGTTGGGTTCAACGGAGGGCGATGGAACTTGGAATAAATAATATTTTTTATTACACAATCTTCACGGAGTTCAATATAGGCCAACCTCATTAACTGTAGAGTGGTAAAACGTATTTGGACGTTGGAAGTATAATTTTAGTTTGTAATTTAGTACAATACTAGCGCAGATGCGTGTATAATCACGGGATATTATAATTCCAATTTTCAAAAGGACAATTGAAATAATTATCTGGTAAAATATAATATTTTGAATGTACCCATAATATAATGTTATGTTATGTTTATGTTATGTTTTTGTTAGGTTTATTTATGTTACGTTTTGTTATGATTATGATGTGTAATCAATATATTCTGTAATTTGTTGTATTTGTTAATAAGAAAACATGTTAATTGTGTATGGCCAAGATCGCCAAGAAAGCCAAAATAAAGAATATTAAAAAAATATATACACGCTTTTCTGAATTTTTCACAGAATCAGTTCTATTTTTGAAAACAACATTGAATATGATATAAGTACATCCGAGTTCTGGAGTTCATTGAGTCAGACTTACAGACAGACAAACAACCGAAATCAGTAATTTTGATTTGATTATGTATCTTTGTAAATAAAACTCGTTTCTTTCGACTCCTACAGGCTGTAATCTAAAATTCACGCTTCTAGATTATAGATCACAAACGTCCAATAAATACTTTTTAATACTGTAGATGGTACGTCACTGCGCCACGTGAGATGTAGTGTTGTGCAGGTTGCGTAACCGCAATCAAAGGAACGTAACGGGGACGGAATCACGGACAAGGGCGCGGGAAATGCCTGACAATTCGCTTTGTTAACGGCCACCATTAAAAGTTATGACCGAATGAATGCAAGAGGGATTTTCACTTGTGCACTTTAATTTATGCCTGTTCACCAACACCAGACGTACATATGTGGGACACGGTACTCTGCATCGAGAACTGTTTTAACTCTATCTTCGCCATTTGGCAAAATGAACATTTCACTCGAATTATGAAGAGCAAAAGTTTGCCTTCAGAATTGAACATAAAATAAAGTTATTTCTTACTCATCTGTGGTTAAACATTACAATAATGTAAATCATAGATTAAGATGCTTCTGAAGCTTTTAAATTTGTCAGAAAACAAAAAAAAATCCATATTAGTGTGGTGTGGTCTAGAATTACCATTAATAATTACTAAGGTTACTATTGTTGGCACGTATTCATATAATATCTGGTAGGTTATTTTATTTTTTTTTAATTTGAGTGTATTTAGGAAACATACAGTTATACATGTTAATTAATTTTGCATTTAAGATGTTGCATATAAAATAAACAAGTGAAATTACATTTATAATCTTTGTATGGTTAAAGGTTAGGAAGAAAGTAGATATTTCATGTTATAAGTGAAAGAAAAAAATATATAAAGGGTAGACGATCAATAAAAAATTAATCATTTTGGTTAAGTACATTGAAAGTTCTATTGATTAAAGAAAAATTAAGGGTACAGTGGAAAATATCAATATCTCTTAGAAAATTCTACATTTTGTAAAGGCACGTTCAAATGGGCTGTTTGTCAGGACACAAAATAAAAAAGTTAATGTATTTGTTCATACATTGAACTTAATTGAACTAACTTATGAATTAAACAAACATGTGCCGAAACATCCCATGGGTATGTCGAGAGAATTGTCCGTTATAACACTCTTTGCCTTTGCATACGCTCCATCATTAGAATTCAGTATCGTCTCACTATTTTGTTATACCGATTCTTGAGAGGATTCGTCTCATATTCTAGATCATATTATGTCTACCGGAGTTTAAATTCCATCCAATCGTTCCTCGCTTATTCTCTATTTCGACACTCGTTTATCTGCCAGTACGATGTTTTCTTCGATCGTACCGTACACAGATGCCACCGGCGCACAATGAGACAAACACTAATTCTAGGAAGTCCATTTTGTTTGTCGTTAACGTTAACGGTATACAGTACTTTGTATAGTTATTGCGTAACTATTTAGCAACATCCAACTCACAGAAAAGCAATTAGTGCACTGGATAATTAATAAGATTTTTTCATGTGTCTGAATTATTGGACTAGTGATATTTACTTAGACTTTACGCCTTCGACAAGTTTCTCGTCTTAATAGCAAAAACCGGTCATCGGGTTATTAATATGCAAGAAACAATCCGCTCATTCACCCTATTTCAGTTTTATGTTTTTTATGGGAACAATGTCACTTTCGAGAAAAGCGGTCTCCAAAATTGATGAAGTGAAAGAATGAAAGAGTAAGCAAGAGTGGAAACAAAAAGTAGTAGCATTTTAAAAACTAAAAATTTTAGCAAAATTTACCCGTAATTAGGTGAAAAGCGGTTTTATTATCAAGGTACCTAACCTAACCTAACGTAACAAAAGGTCCAAAATAAGGAGTGGTTAGCAACAGATACCATTTTACTGGCTTAGACACCGAACTATAAGTAAAACGAGTTTCAAAACAATTTAATGAAATCACATTCAAATGAACAATTTCTAATATTTCCGAGAATGAGTATTTCTCCCAATGTGCGGCGCCGTTGCTTAAAAGCTCCTGTTCAAACCTCAAAGTCGAGGCCTTGGTAAAAAGTTTTTTAATATCGATTTAACAACGGCTTCTCTTTTTGCTGCGAACATTAAAGAAATGTAGTGTATATTTTCTGGTGTCAATCAGGCTTTTCATTTTTATGTCCCACGTTATTGACAATAAAGACAAGAAAATCGTGTATACGCGTTCTTTTCTTTATCTTACCCATAATGTTTACATTGGCCATGCCTTCTTTTCAAATTTGAACCCGGTTGTAAAACGTTTGTACATAGTTTTAGAACATATATGCAGATGCACTTGGGAAATCTCAATTCTACTGCATTCATTTTACTTCCGTTCTGTACATGTTACATTTCATCAGGGTTGGAAATCATTTCTACTCGAACGATTTTTGACATATTATGGCAAGTTTGTAAAACGTCTTGATCGATGGCTTGTTATAATGTGCCAAATTTAAATAGAGCCTAAAAATATGGGATTAACTGTGAAATCTATATGGATTTTTTTTTTTCAATAAATATATGGATTTATTGGCACTAAGCCAATTAATCTTTTTTCTTTTAATCATATTTTGAGGAATGATAATAATTAAATGGAAAAATAAACACCAATTGTGACCACTAAGGTAAGGTAAGAAAAAAAATTATCGTTTTCTTACACTTACGCTATTTTCGAACTAGTAAACAAACATTTATGTAAAATTCGTATGTGAGATTGGCTCAACTAAGAGAGTCTTTATATAGTGATGTCTAATGTCTGTACTATATCGCTTATTTACGATATTTAAAACGTTCTAACTCAACGTTCAAAAACACACCTAATTTATATGTAACGAAACCTAATTCACGCCCTGCAGTGCTTCGTGTGCGTTGCGGAACAATATAACAACGTAACAGCAATAACAACGGAAGCAACACCGAGTACGGGTGGGTGGCAGTTCTTGATTTGGCCTCAACGGCTCCGTCTTGTATTGCTGGCAACTCGGGGGAAATAAAGTGAAGAATAAGTTGATCTCGCACTACTTGTCTAGACGCTCATGCATGAATAAGTGCTCACTTTTTCAAATCCTCGCGGAGCGGCGCCGCGTAAAGAACGGATGAAAGAAAGGTTGGAATATTGTTATTTTGAGGCTCTTATCAAAAACTTATTTTACACGTGGAAGATTAAGATTGCATTTACTATGTTTTTAAAGAATCAAATACCTAATGTATCTAACGATTGTACTTTGTATGAATTTTTGATATACAGTTATTAAGTAAGCGGACGTTTTATTATAGTGCTCAAGTTGGCATGCATGTGATATATTTTTTACACTGTAAAATATAAATGTTTAAATACCTACATCTACATCAATTATATATATGTGTAAATACATCTATTTGAATTTGGATTCTGTTTTCTTGATTGAATGAATGAATGAATGAATGGATGAATGAAGTGGAATTTCAATGGATATCAAAACCCACTTCCAAATGTCCGATAGAGCTGAAACTCGGCAGATAGATTCTTTGTCGATGACAATGCATTCTTTAAAATTTTGGCGCACTCATGCGTATACATGTGCGAACACAGATTTTAAAAAAAATTGTTAAATAAAATGCACAGCAGTTAATACAAGAAATAAATGTCGGTACTATACAATTATCATTTGGCTAAGTTGTTAGGGTTATTGACTTCAGTCTCTGGGAAGTAAGATTCAATCCTCAATCAAACCAATTTTATTTTATTTTTATTTTTTAAAAGTTCACTTCAGTCAAGAGCCAGGTTCGTTCCCCAGTCAAACAAAAAATAATATTTTTAAATACGTCGATCAATAAAAATAGATGTTTTACAGTAAAAAAAACCTTTTAATAAATAAGCCTCTTTTAAATAAAAAATCCTAGCAACAACTGTGTGAGACTGAAGATAAATGGATAGTTTTAGGGATTCCTTCCCTAGAAAAACTATCGGCAAGACGACTCGCTAAATTGAAAATACGGTACAGAGAGTTTTTTTTACATCGGGAATACGGATAATTTGATTTCAGATTTACAATCTTCGGTGGCTTCAACAATACGAAGGAGTGTGTTTTCTCTCCTCGAAAAAACATTATGCATTATAAACGAACCATTTTTATTATTGAACATAACGGTGTTACAGTTAAGATCTTCAGTTCACGAGTACCCATCTTATTTGCGCCACCAAACCAGACAACTATGATTCAAAGACAAACATTCCCGGGTTACAAATAACCTGACAATATTTGAAATTCTCCTACTACCACCACAGAAAGCTGAAAATGTTGCTTGTGTTGTGATGGAGGACTTAGCCAGCCGAGGAATTGAACACACTATGCCTGAGTGGGAGCCAAGCGCGATGTCAACTCGGCCACCGACCGGTCGGTAATAGCCGATATAACCTCATAAAGACAGACAGACAGACGGGCATAAAAAATGGGAGCATTTAATTAAATAAGCTTGACATTTATGGGGATCGCACCAATTACACACAATTGGCACACAACAAGTATTTTTAATTCGGTGTCCATGTTACGACGCCTTTTAGTCCCACCCAGTCCTAGTAGGTAGTATCGTAGCCAGTGGCTCGCGGCTTATCTCCGGCAGGATGAATAAATTACCGCCACCCCTGCCCCCGGGACGTCCGATTAATTTTTGAGGGCCCGTTTATGAGAGAGATAAATGCCCAGGGGCGTGCTAATTGAATTGACTATATTATTTTACACTGTATCTATTTACATGATAAATTCAACGTATCGCGCGCCATCCAAACAGCCAGCAATCTAAAATTCCGACCGCGACCGACCCGAGTTTAAATTTGCTACCCACACAGTTTTTCAAAGAACAAAAGATCACATTCAAAAAGCTTTTGTTGAAGGAAGAATAAATTAACAGTAAATTTTCACGTTTGCTCTTATTATTTTTATCGAAATGTTAGAATTTTTTTATTCAGCAACATTATTATGTGTTGCTTTTGGTAAGAATTACGTATTTTTAAAACGAGTTTTTTATTGAATTAAAATATATTTCACTTCGCAGTTTGTCAGTTTGATATTACAACCTACCGTATCAAGCAGTACAAAACATGCTGGTTATATGGGGTATGCACTGTGCAGTGTACAATGCACAACCTGCCGTATCAAGCAATACAAAACATGCAGGTTATATGGGGTATGCACTGTGCAGTGTACAATGCACAACCTGCCGTATCAAGCAATAAAACACATGCTGGTTATTTGGGGTGTGCACTGTACAGTGTACAATGCACAACCTGCCGTATCAAGCAATACAAAACATGTCAATTAAAAGTATGTTAATTTAACGGGAAGAAAAAAACTAGAAAAATATTAAAATTTCAATAGCCTATGATTTTTAATGGAAATCACAAAACAAACCATTTCTCTTTATAAATGAACGCTCCCTGAAAACTCTATTACACATTCAAATGAGAATGTAACGCGTTTTACGTTTGTAAGTTTTTATTTCCCTAATAACATAATCTGCGGTCGAAATAAAATGAATTATTTTATTATATTGATATTGCAACAATAGAATATTAAAAAAATAAATGGTTGGTGAGCGCCATCCTTTTTAGAGCGAAAGGGAAACTAATAAATCTTGGAGCAATCTTACCTCAGGTCGTTTACCTGTGATTATGTAACTTACGTTAATGCTACTATTTAAACACAATTTTTTCAATCGGCAAACAAATATACATCTATCGTGAAAAGTTTAAAAAACAACTTACGACCTAACCTGTAAAGGACTCTATCAGGGCTTAATTTGTTACACCAACGAGCAAACTGAGTTAACATTTCTAGTTCCTTCTTGGATGACTAACTCTCTGTGGTAAAACGGCAATTCTTCCAGGCATTTTTGAATGATCTTAGCGATTCTTGATCTAAGAAAAGACAGTAAGTTGCCTTGGTTCCAGACAGAACCTTTTCACGTGAATACTGCATGTCCTTATCAGCATGCACATTAGAAATCCAAATTTCACCAAAACGTTAAAAAAAGGATAAAAAAATACGACTTTTTGTATGGTTGGTGATTATTCAATCATTCTGCGATTATTTGCCTTTCATCATTCAAAGTTGCCTCGCTGGGCTAAAAGATATTCCAACTGTTACACTTTTAAAAAATTACATGTCGTTCGATCTTAATTTGTCAGCAACACACCAGGCGAGATCTCCTGTTTCGTCGGTGACTTAATACAGAATCATCTCTGTTTTCTAAAATAATCATTGTCAAATATCGGGAGGCCAATGCAAAAAGCATCAAAGTCAAATTAATGACTTTGATGCTTTAATACGATAAGTGTATAAGAATTTATACCCTTTATAGTTGCATATTTTATATGTAACGAAATGCACGGATTATTTGTGGGGAAAAAAATAATTGAAAATAAGTCATGTTTGCTCCTACACTCAAAATTTATTATGTCGAATTATAATAGTCATATTTAATATTCGTTTTGATAATTTTTTATAAAATGAAACGTTAATAGATTTTATAACAATTACAAAACTCTTATCTTAGATATTGCAATGTACCGTATAGTTATCTTCTTGGTATGGAATACACTTAAAATCGCGAGGATTAAATAAATGCCTTGTTTCGTCAAACATTACAAGTAATTTTTAATTACAGTGATAATTACAATGAATGTCTTGCAGGACATCGTCCGTTAAGCTATGAGTGAAGCAACTGGAAGTGAGCTCCCTACCCAGGGATCGGCTAGTATCGGCAGTAGTCGTTACCATTCGGGTACGACCTACATGCTATCTCTATCAGATAGTGTAAGTATCGCCATCTACGGAAAAACCTTAAAACTACACTAATTTGATAATAATAATTTTATCTACACACTCTACTGGCATCTAGTGGGCGGTATCGAAACTACAACCAAATAACAACACTACAGATATAATAACAAAACTTGATGGAAAGTTAAGGCGAAGCTTAATGCCAAATCACTATTTTGATTAATAACGAATTGGTGTACATTATGCATACCAAAAAATGCTTTAGATAAATTTGGTTGAAGGTTTTTCTATAGTTCCGCTTGAGTAGAATACAAATAAAAAATTGAGTTACTCAATAAAAAATATAAATGTAATGTACTAAAAAATATATTTTTTCAATAGAAGTGTATGAACTCGTAAAGGAAACCACTTAAGGCGATGCCATACGTAGTAATGCAAAATCATGTGTTTTTGTTTTGAAAATTTGGTCGCCTAGAAATGTTTCTGATGCTTTAATTAAATACTGCGAGTAGAATACATCTTGGCCTTTGAAATAATCAAGTATTTTTTAGATAAGTCTTTTTATAAGCCCAGAAAAAAATAATGTAAAGGCTTATGAAAACTGCTTTAATGTTCAAAAACTCCTACTTACGAACCCATTTTCGGTTATGATTTTATTGTATAATGTGGCAAATTAAGTTATTTTAATTAATAATTTTTAATTAATAATTACCCCTCATTGTTATATTTTTGTCTATAGGTACTAATTTTGATGTACTTGTTATTTTTTCAATTTTCATTACACGTTTGTACTGATGAAGAAATCATGGATTTTGAAACATGTTGATTATTTTGATTAAATAGTGGAGTATACAAAATTATTCAATTCATCTAATATTTTTATTTGTGTATTTGAACACAAATTACAAAAAATACAATTTTGGGGATTTTCTCAAATTCCATACTAGGCTTATACCCGTATTCTGGTAGTCGTACATGATTTATGTAAGAACTAACAAATTGATATTTTGCAGAACAAATAATAAAACATAGGGGAAAAAGACATGTTATGCTAAAACAAAGATAATAAAAATATATTAATATACAGAAACCACATAAGAAATATAAATAAAGATTAAACTGATTGCTAAAAAGATATTTTAACGAAATTGGAAATAAAAAAAAAAATATATTTTATAATATAACATTACATTAGGAGTATATTCAAGCAAGTTTTTGACTGTCCAACTAGGAAGGTTGCCCGTTTTAGGAGAGTCAAATTTACAGGTTTCAAATTATCCTAGAGGAATACAGGATTTAAGAATATAGAAAATAAGTATGTTGAAGAAGAACTAGGCGTTCGTATAAATAATTATCAGATTACATTTTTTAATAATATATCTGAGACCTGCCTAGATTTAATAACCATTTTGTTATTTTTAGACTGAAGGATGATAATTCACACAGTTTCAGCTGTGAGGGGATTTGTTTATATATTTTAGGACCGAGATATGAGAATAGTTTTTGATGAGCCGCTCTGTTGCTTGTTGGAACGGAAAGGTCATTTCTTCTCTTAATTCTGGTTTGATGTTTGTGTTCGGCTGTTTTCATTTTGTTTTTATTTTTATGAACATGGATTTTTTTTTATATAACACTGTCGGACATCTAGTACATTAAATTCCTCGAAGAGAGCGTCGCGCAAATATTAAAAGTAAGATTAAAATACATGTAAAATTAAAATACATGTAAAATTATATCAATTATTTTATATCAACATATATATTTTTTAACACAGGTTAAATATGGTAAGTACTTATCTAGAAGCGTACCTGTTAACGGTCACATTGTCACATTTGAATTTAGCGATATAAAAAATAAATATTTTTTTAATTTCATTAAAAACATGATGTTTATAAATTGAACAAGAATGCACTCGCAAACTCACACATAGCACGCACAGTAATTTTAAGTTCTGCAAAATGAATTCATCAAAAAGGGAAAAATCACTGGAAGATTTTTCTGCCTTTTCAAGCTGAAAACGTCATAATCTTAGCATTGTTCCGCATTGTGCGCTCAGTTTGTATCACGCCGCAATTAATCACGTGTACAATGGTGTTCTCAGTTAATATTCCTGGCCGTATTTCGTTTCGGTATTCCCCACAGGTAGAGGTAACAGAACGAGGTCCGTTGTCATCATGAAAGAAATGAACCTCATCTCTGGGCATTGTACGCCTGTACGAGGTTTGGTGTACTGTGTACGGAATACGGGTACGCCACGCTGCGGAGTTGTAAAGGCAACTTTTGTAATTTCTTCAGGCGAGCACAACCTGAAATGAAAGTCTGGAATGGCTCAATTACACACCACTTGCTGGGTAACTTAGAAAACCAAGTGATTGCAAACTTTTGTTATGTTTTATGATCCAATTACACAAGAACCTTTTGAAAAGTTGCATAATAAAATAATATAAATTAAAAACAATAATCATAAATTTTGGTTATGATTTTCGATTTATATTGATTTATGTTTGGGGTATTATGCCGTGTTGCGCTACAGCCTTCTTTAGCCAATGTTTCGGACAACAATACAGTGACCATCGTCACACATCTGCCCTGATCATAGACATTGTAATGCTGTCCGAAATGTTGGCTAAAGAAGGGTGTAGCGCACCATGACAAAATACCCCCAGCAATCAATATAACATAAATTTTTATTTGGTTCTCGTAATTTAAACGTATTAAAAATACAATTTGCATTCAACGTCAATTTATATTACATGTCTATTAAGCTAGTCAAACCATCGTGGCACCTCTTTTTTAAACATACAATTATATCAGATTGTGAATTTAATTTGTAAATTGTTGGTGTATGAATATGGGTACCTACACGTCCCATAATTTTAACTTTATTATATGTTTTATATTTTAAAATATTTTTTCTACTTACCAAATAATGTGGTTCGTAGAAAATTTCATTGTAATAATAATAATAATACATATTCACTGTAAGAAATTTGCAACTAGAACTAAAAATACACACATTAAGTGTGCACAGTATAAATTTGTTTATATTGAATAGATATGTATAATTATCCATTGAGATTTCTAATAACCCGGCTCACCAGGCTCACCCTTTTTGAGGTAGTCATTTTACAAGTTAATTTAATAACATATGAATATAACTACAATATAATCACTCAATAGTTTTATTATTACGTTATTTTTTAAATAAAATGATTACAAATTTTTATGCTCTCTGGAAACTTCGTTGACAGAAAGTAGTATGCATATCAGTAATTTGGAGCAAATCTTTGTTAATGTTTCGAGTACAGCAAGTATTTAATCTTTTTGCGTAGTATTTATGTTTGTATATATATGCATTAGGATTATATTTTCGTATATCTGCCGAATACCAAATATATTCATAACATTAAAGATTATGTTCCAGTCTGTAATAAGAGGTAGTCTAAGGATTATTGTTATAATAGTAATCTGTGATTTGATCAAGTGCAAATGAATTGCCCCCTCTTCAAGCTATGATACTTAATATTAGATTGACAGACTTCAAAATTAAATATATTCAAGTATTTCAAGTAGAGAATGTTTAGATCAATCTGAAAAAGTGTGCGGGTTACTTATTTTATTTACAATTATTTGAGTGAAGATTCTTTTTTGAGGTATGGATCAATGGTGAGACCGAGGTTCTACATCTGAGTAGTGGCATTGATGGCATTCACCAAAATTCAGAAATGTGTGTATTCTAACACAGACACCGTCATGGGGTTGACCTGTAATATTTATACTTGACGTAGCGTTTATTTTTTTTTCGGTGTTCAGTGTGAGTGTAGATTAAAAATAAGTATTTTACACGTCACAAAAAAAATATAGATAGAAATAAATACAGATTGAAATTTTATTTAAAAAAATTCAGATCTCTAAGGGGTCGTTAGCTGAAGAACGAAAACCGCACTTGCCATTCACAATTCTTCTTACATAATATTTAACAAATTAAGTAAGACTCCTAATTTTTCCGTACTAATAGTCGGGATATCAAAGTTGACATTGTTAGAAGGACACTTACGTGTTTAATTGTACGTACAATAAGTGTAAAAGTCACTTTCCTATAAATAAATAAAACAATAAATAATTAACCCTTATTTTCATTGCACGATCAGTAAAATACAACCCTTCCAGTAGTTTTACTAAAAGTACGAAAATATAACACGTAAAAACATTGTTACGAATTTCTCAAAATCAGAAGTTGGAAGTTTTTAAAATGAAAAATCAAAACTGAAACATTATGCATGCTGAACAACGTAAATGCATTGATAGCCTGAAAATTTGTTTGTTACGGAATAACGGATTTTAACGAACATTTTCCCGTAGACTGGGTATCTACGCCAAACGCAGCCCAGGTGGCAATTATCGACGGGGAAGTTCAATGCGCAAAAAACTTTTATTTTTATTTTTTCGAGACAAAAAACACATTTTTTTAATTTTCATCAGATATTTTGTAATTCTAAGTGACAATAAATCGATATTAGAATGAGAATTTTTATTATATGATTACTTTCTTATAAATTTAGTATTTCCTAATATTAAAACATTTGTAAATTACAACTCACGGGTATAAAACGAATATTAAAGGATTATCACCCTTTAAAAGTGCCATTTTTATAACTGCCTTCTTACTAAAACTTTTTACTGACATCTGAAGGAAGTCATACAATATCTGCGAATGTCAAATATACATATTCTCGGGTTACGAATAACCTGACAATATTTGAAAATCTCCCACTACCACCACAGTAAGCGAAAAATGTTGCTTGTTTTGTGATGGAGGAATTAACCAGCCGAGGAGTTGAACACACTACGCCTGGGTTGGACCCAAACGCAATGCCAACTGAGCCACTAACCAGTCAATACAATCCAAATATCAATCCAAATAATAAATTTCGGTACAAAACACCTTTGTTCATAAAAAATTGCAAATATACAATTATTAAATAAGGGTCAACTCTAATATTTTCCTACACTATTGGCAGGCATTAATTCAAGGTTTTGATACGATATGAAATTAATAATTTTACCACAATATTTGAATGTTTAATATGAAATTATTGGCTTGACTTACACGAGTCCTTAGAGCCAGTGAACCACCTCCGGGCTTGTGTTCCTGTCGCTAGCTGTCGGTGTTCGTTCTGCCCCAGAGGGGGGTGTCGGCCCCCCAGCCGGAGGTGGCATTTGGGGGTGGGAAGTGCAGCGAGGCGGAAGAAGCGTTTGACTGCGCCGGCCTGGTGTCCCGCCGGACCACATTTCACGCCAGGGCCCGTTAATTACAACATTTCAGCGAACCCGTGACGAGGCACTACGTAGTGCATCTAGTTTTGACTTAGAATCTTGATTAAATGTCAATTATTTATGATATATTACATTATGTATTGTATTTAGTACAACGTTTTTATTCATCTCTACAAAATTATCTGGGCGGTCGGAGACGCCGCTACTCTTCAAATCAAAGATATTATACTTATATTCTATTATCTCATATTACGGAAACTAAGTTCCAGGTGCTTCACAGAATTTGAACAATTCATTAAATTTCACAGTTGATTTTTAAGTTCTGTAAAGTTTCTAATCAAGTTCTGTTTTGTATCATTATTGTCCACTTTTTTCACATAGCTGAAATAATAACAGAATTTGGTAAAACTTTCACAGAACCTTAAAATTAACTTTAAAATTTGATGAATTGTTTAAATTCAGGCCACAAATGATGTATTGGTTTGTTCGTTCGTTTTTTCATGTGAATATCGCGACTGCTCCTTACTAATTAGACACATTTGAATTTTTGTATCCCACTAATGGGATATGTTGTAAGGCTGTAAAGAAAAGAGAGAAGAAGGAGATGAGCAAGATGAAGGGGGGAAGTACCTGGCTATAATACTATTTCAAGTAAAATTGCGAGTCTGAATGGGTAGTCCACCAGGACCTGAGAGCCGCCATTCTTAGCCGCCTGCATAAATAAGTGTGTCCAGTTGTTATTTACACATTTTTAAAGAAACATACCTAACCAAACGAAACACGAGAGAAGGTTGATCATTTTAAACTACGGTTTTATATGAATAAATTATTCTCAACAGATGAACAAAACATTATTGCCTGTTTCCATTGCTTTTGATGACATATTATTAAGACCTGTATTTCTTAGTTCTAATAACTAATCTGTTAATTCACTGTGGCAATGATAAATCGTTAGGATATAACTGAAAAAATGTATTCAAATGATCCTGCTTTCATTATCCGACCGTACCGGTTTCAGTCTGTCATTTGGTTCATTCACTTGGTTTAAATCAACACTTTTATACATTGTAATGTTTACAAACCACTGGCCGATAAATTGGGTTTTGGTTTCTAGAATTCTTTTTACATAAAGAGCACCCGTTATATTGACAGAAGTATAAAGAGAATTGAAAATTTTCGGGAAAAGGGAGAAATTCAACCTCTAATAAAATAAAATTTAATTATGTGCTGTGTTAATCTTTAAACACGTACCTTTAAAAGATGCTGCAGTCTACGGAAGATTATATTTTACTGGGCAATGGCAATGCATTTATTAAAATATTATTTAAATAAAATGATTTCAAATTTTCACATAATTTACCTTTTCATATTAAAAAAACTGGTAAAATGTCGACAAGCTAAAATATTCTGTACACCAAAAATGACAAGGTGAAATGATTATAGATTTGTCTGGATACCGCGTAAAATCAATATTACTTGTCGCAGACTGTAACTTTAAAAGTATCATTTAAAATGTATTAGAATATTTTAGAGAATTTATTGAATCTCTGGCTGGTTAATTACTGTAATTATCCAAGGTGTCTATTAACAAATCGTAAAGTTTGTATTCCATTGTAATTTAAAAATACGGCGACCTAATTGGTGACGCAAATGTAATAATAAATCTTGAAAAATCTCCTGGGAACATTAATCGGATCTCACTCCTGTCTTTCAACTGGAAGGAGGCTCAGAAAATAAAGACACAGGTCTTTTGATTTAATATAGTATTCATTTGTGAATCGCATTCAAAATTATCAACGTTATTTGAGTCCATTTTTTCCCTTAGTCCATTTTATGTGCAACTTTTGTTGAAGATTAATAAACAGGTGAACCACTAGGTTACCATCGTTAGGGCTTGACATGTATTTACAATTGAGTTTGGGCATTTGAAACTGTTGTAAAAAAGACTGATAACTGTTAAAATAATATTGTTTTATTGCCATATGACTTGCAATATATTTACACTTGCAATTGATAAAGAACAATAATTTAAACCTGAAATGTTTATTTTATTATAAATTATTAATACAGGTACCTTACTACACATAAAATCGTTGCTGTAAAATTTAGATTCATTGGGTACATTGGGTTCGACCGGTCGGTAGCCGAGTTGACATCGCGTTTGGGTCCCACCCAGGCGTAGTGTGTTCAATTCCTCGGCTGGCTAAGTCCTCCATCACAACACAAGCAACATTTTCAGCTTACTGTGGTGGTAGTAGGAGATTTTCAAATATTGTCAGGTTATTCGTAACCCGGGAATGTTTGTCTTTCTTTAAAAAAAAAAAAAAAACATGGGTGGTAAATCTAATGGTTTAAATTGGTTGATCAGTTGTAGAAAAAATGATAAATATCAAATTGGCAACTCCTGGTTCTGAAAGATTAAATGTTATATTCGTACATTGAGAAGTTATTAGGTTTATGCAAAAGATGCTGTGAAATATTAAATAAAACAACATCATGAAAGACGTGTTTTATTGATGTTATCTTATTTGAACCATTAAATGACATGTGGTTTTAAGTTATTGTTATAAAATAATATAGAGAAGAAAGTTGATTTTAAGGTAATTCAATACTTGGTTTTATGGCTCAAGTATAGAAAACCCATTGCTCGCTCCTGGGTGTTAAAATTGTAAGTCCTGAGTTACTCCTATCTGCGTTTGACCGGTTCAGTGCCAATCACTCCCGTGGGCGGACTGATCGTGTAATTTTAATGATAACAAAAGCTCCTGGCAGCGAATGTGTTCAAGGCAACTAAGCATGCCCCTTGTTGATTTACACGTCTCCATTTATGCAGCTTAAAATATCCTAGCACTGCTAGATTATATAAATATAAGATGTTTTAGTACACTTTGATACCTCCACGAATGTGATACTAAAACATCGTACCTCTTCGCACATCTAAAGACAGAACCCAAGCTACTTTAAAATGGGTGTAGTAAATTTCTACAACTTCAATAAAACAAGCTTCCTTTAATTGCATGTTAAAGCCCCCATGCATAGGATCCATCGGTTAGTGTATTATTAACACTTTAGATATCAATTAAAACGTAATGAAGCATTGTATTGTACTGTAACGTTATTTCAATTGATTCTAGTATTAGGAAGTAAAAATGATTGATGAATAAACAATATAAAGCCTCGACAAACAACAAACCAATTCCTATTTAACTACGTCAAACTTGCTCTTATTGGCAACCGCTCTGGCCAGGGCCGTAGCGCATTGTGTGACGCGTACCGAACGCGACCACTTTAGAGTCGCCTCTACGGCTCTACGTTGTGACTACTCTACGCCGTAGCCGTAGCAGCTATAGGTCGTTTGTTACGGGACGCATTGCACGTGGGCAGTTTTGAAAAATTGCCACTTGCGCTAATTCAGCTTCCATGAGATTTTTATTTCGGTGCATGGCTCGTCTCTGATTTATTGCTGCGGTGTTCGTTTTATCCCCTGCGCTCGAGACTTTGATATTTTGACAAAAAATATTTTTTGACTGGCTATTTTATATGTTTTCATGTTTGTAGTTTACTTAATAAAAATTAATTTTAAAAAATCACTGTATAAATAAGCAACTGTTTTCATCAAAAATTGAAATTGAATCTACCGGCTGCACCATAATTATTCAAAGCGTAGAGTTTAGGATTTAGTAAAAGTCTGCTGTACTCGATAGATTTATTATTACCTAATATAAGTAGGTACCATATCCCGAGTGCTAATGTCTATTCGAGTGGAGAGCTGAGATGCAAGGAGATAGAGTGAGCATGCTCTATCGAATATAAACCTAAGACTGTTGCTGTCTCACTATCGTACCTACTGCTAAAGCCAAACTGACAATTTAATTATTTAACAAAATGGAGGCGATTCGAAAATACCATTGGATCTCGCAGGTAGATTATCATGATATATTTAAAAAAGCCTTAATTATTTAATGCAGTCTCTAATTTCGTCTCGCAGTTAAGATAGATGATGAATATAATTATTCACTGAATCAAAATAAACTTTTCTTGTATTAACAACAAAACAGCCATAACCCGCAGGGAGGGGTCGTTGTTCCATTTTATTCGCCTTTAATGGACGTGTCAGGAGTTAATGGGCACATCATCAATTACAATTAATTTCATCCTTCAGGTGTAGGCGCCTCAATTTGTAAAGCATCGCTGCTATTGTTGTATAATTTACGATTCATAAGCCATAATGGAAAGATGAAAGGTAGGTTTAGGGTGTTCTGCCCTGGAATTAAAATAGTAAAGGTGAGAGTGTTCAAAAGATATATCTTAAGAGTTAAAAAACATAACAATTTTATTTGAAAAATTAAATTTAACATATTTAGTGTTTTACTTGAGTGTGAAATTACAATATTCATTGTATAAATATGTATCGATAGCTACAAAGCATTTTGTAAAGCTTGTTTGGTATTTTGTCATTGCTCTGATGGCTAATGTTTCAACAGTGCGTTGTCTCGTTTGCCGTTGTTCTTGTTTCTGCAAAGTATTTGTTTGTAGATTGATCATTTATCCTTTTCAGACCGCGTGTACATAAAAAACTGAGATTTCAGATTTTTTTCCAGCTATGTATTTTTTTATTATGTATTTTTAAATAAACTTAAAAAAATGTTTTATTTTTTGTACATAGTTTTCGATTTGTCATTTTATGTGAAACACACTTTCTACACAAATACATTAACGATAATTTCTAAGCTATTGAAACAAAAAAACATAATTCAATTTAGAAAAAAACTATATTACCAATTGTTATCAAGCATCAAATATATTCTACCACTGCCAGTTTTAATTCAGGTGTGAAATGTTAAAAAAACCAACGGTAATGTTTTAATAAAGCTAATTGAGATGGTGTAATATCTATTGATGCCATCAAATATAAACCTGAATTTTACGAAGTAATATAATTTTAACGAACAACTATTAACAATATAGTTATTAAGCTTTTGATTAAAATTCATCTTTGTGTTTTTTAGACTTCTAAGTTTTCTACAGCGTAAATATTAAGAACAGCCGGAGAAACCTTTTTAAAGTTGGACAATTATATATTTGAATAAAAAGCATTTTTCGGTTTGCATTTGAACTAGGTACTTACGTATGGTTTCCAAAGACAAAGTTTGTGAATTCTTATAATAGAGTTTAAATTCTTTTTCTTTCTATAAATGTTTGTACTGATATTTTCAACGTTAAAATTTACCTGAGAGTAGAACAAGCTCTTAGAAGCTTGATTGATTGATTTATCATTACAATATAAAATCTAAAAATAAATCTCGGTCCGATAAAGAATCCATTTAATGCCGTATCGAAAACATGCCTAGAATAATTTTCCAGGGACGTGTAGGTACCTCGATGTGTAGGGTTGCTTATAGCTATGTGTTGCCATATTTTGTTTTCACATTTCCCCGCAGCGGTGGAATTAATTTCCCGTCAGTGACCAGTTACAATAGAACCTACATACATACCTACGCACTTCCTACTAACCACGCATGTCGCGTCGAATAGAGCCTATACCATAATGTTATACCTACTCGAAAGTATGGGATATATGTATATTATTCCGGCACGCGGAACGATACGAGCTTTGATGAAAGGTTTTAAAAAACAAATCATCAGTAACATTTTCAACTATAAAAAGTTTTGATTTCGTTTTTGATAAATATTTTTTTGTACCTAATATTAGGTGTGTGATGTAAATAATCGCTTTGTTATGTATCATTTCTATTAGTTAAAACACATTTGGCAAAATACATATATTTAGACAATAGATAGGTAGCCCCGCGAAGCTGCCACATGGCTGCTTGTCTGCAGGTTCCATTAATATTAATAAATAAAGAAGTGATTATTAATATTAGTTCTCACTAATACCTAAACCAAGAAGTGTCAGGTATTAGTGAGAACGGTAAAAGACAAAAATTAAAATATATAGATTGATAGTAAGCAATTTATCACGTCATTTTAATATGTTTCGACAAACTATGTTATAAACATTACTATACCTAACCTGCGACATATTATTACGCTAAAAAAGTATTTGTGCACAAAACAAAAATACTTATACCCATTGAAGGAGTAAACCATTAAACCTATGACAGACCACGCTATAAGCGCCTCATATTTGCGTGGCTTCGCCTATTTCAACATATATAATGCATTCCCATTGGTAGTGTATACGCTGAAATAGGCCAAGCCATGATTCGCATTGCGTAATATGTTGCTTACCTTAAACGGACATTACTTTTTTGAACAATCGTAACATTATGAGTTTACTGATTGCTGAGACGAACAGGTAACGAGCGCTTTATGTAATTTGCTTGAAATAGTTTCACGATTTTTGGAAAATTAATGAGTTATGTAATTAATTCACTGCAATCATAAAATACAGAAGAACACAATAAATACGACGTGAGCGTGTTCCGTTATTCAAAAGTCTTGGAGATGCTAATACTTCAGAACAACTGCGTTTTTTTACCCTTTCCCCCCACAGGAGGCTCTGAGGAAAATAATTTCCATCATGATCTATGTCACCTTTGGGGATGCTGCGTGTAAAGATCTATTCAATGAAAGGAGTGTTAGTTGAGGGAAGGAAAAAGGCATGAGGGATGGGTAGGAATCTGGGAATCCATCCCTCTCTCTAGTGCGAGGCGATGGGTCGAGAGAGTCCTGCTGGAGAGGTAAAATGACCTCCCTCAACCAGTCTATCACGATCCGGCCTCCGAGACCTAGAAAAACCCTAATCCCTTGAACCCGGGCACCCGTGCTAAGTCACCAAATGAACCACTTAGGGTGACCTATGGCAGAGACCTAATCCATAACCGCTACCCAAATCGTGTGTTACCAACATTAAGAAATTTTAATTTGGATCAAATCGCGCATGGCAAGATTCAGAGAGACAGAGTGCGTGCTAAATGGGCTAGAATCCAAAGATAAGTCTATTCACTCGTATTCACTATAGTATTCACTCTCCAATACAACGTTTACACAGTCTTGGTAACAAATACTTAAATAATATAAATGTATTTGACAATAATTTGAACTTGGCCAACTTTAAACGGAGTATGTGCGAACTATTTTTACCTAATTTGTAAACTATTGTTATACTTTCTTATTATCATTAAGGTTGATTTTGTGGATTTTGGCAGATTTTATATTTTTCGTCTCACTTACTCTATCCATACCTATATTTTTAAAATTCTTATATTTTATGTAACATATTTTGTCAACTCTGATATTTTTTTATGTAACCTGTATTTTGTTAACACTGATTTTTTTTATTTTTTATATGTAATCTGTATAACTAAAAAATAAAGATGTACATTATTTTAGGTAAAAGCCCTATGGGCGTTTAAATAAATAAATAAAAAAATAAAAAATAATAAGTCAGTGGCGATGTCGGTTTCTACATGAAAACCATTTCTAGTGTATACTAGTAACTGAAATATTTTGGTAAATAATCAAACGTCTTATGTCTGAAGGTAATGCAATATAAAAATAGTTAGAGATTAAGAATTTTGATAGTTTCATTTAAGAATACTTGGAATGTTCAATCAAAATTTAATTTGTGTACGGATAAACGATTTCTCGTTGTCTACTCATTTTCCGTATTTCTTTTATCGACGTAAGAACCGTTGATTGCCTTTTCAATCTTAATTGGCAAAAGCAATCTGCTGAGCACAATTCTCCGAAGAAGGTAAAAAAAACGTTGAAGAAAGAGCAGAGAATGAAAAGAACGATCGAACCGAGATAGAAACAAATCGAAGGTAGATAAACAACACGAAACAAAATACCATACAAGATTGTGGTAGAAGAAAGAAGGCAGAAAGTGCTTACGATGCATGAAAGAATAACCAATTTCAGTTGAATAATTTCCTGAGAGAGTAATAATAACACTGGCCTAAGAAAAATAAAACAAAATGGGAAATTTTCTTATAACTTGTTTGTTTTTATCTCCTGATTTCGGTTTATTGGCATCAGACAATGTTTTGGATATCAAAATGTATTGTTTTCAAACAACGATGTAAAGTGCTCGTAAGAAACGAAATAATAAATGCCTTAAAAAGATTTATCGACCAAGTTTTTAAATATCAACCACTCACTAATAAACATGATTATATTTTACACAACTGATAAACAACCATTTACCATAGATTGAAGGTTGTTCACAAATTAAAACACGTTTATTAGTAAAGCCATTAGTCATTAACATATTATTTAATACTTCAATCATTAATTGAGCCGTTTCCGATTACCTAGGCCCTATGATGACAGTGTCACATGTCGATGACAATGCATTGTATCAACTTTTGATGGTATCAAGCGGATATATATATGCATTTTTCACAATTGACATTGGAACAGTTTCTGTACAAAATTAATGTCGGTCCTACCCAATATGGATTTGGCTCAGTTGTTTGCGCGGTTTGCTCCAGTCGCTGGGGAGGGAGATTCCAATATGTATTTTTTTTTAAGTTTTAAAAGACATTTTAAAAGTTCAAAGCAGGTTCGAGGAGGGTGGGTAAATCCTCCGTCAAACCAAATAAAAGTATTTTTAAATTCGTGTATTAACCAAAAAAAAAGTAGTAAAATAAACGTTTATTTTTTACGGGTTCAATTATCTAATGAAATGACGTAAAGTTTTTTTTTTTTTTTAAATATAAATAGTTTTGAAAAATTCCTCTTCGGGTTTTTTGCAATACTTGAAAATGATGTGTTTGCAATGGAAGAAATAATAAACACGTAGAATTATAAGAAAACATTCCCTGGAAAATATAAGATCCCATTTAATGTAGTACCTACATACATCAGAAAGAAATATTATCTAAATGTAAAAGTGACGTAGTCTTAATTCTAAATAAATATATTCCAATTTTGAAAATGAAGATAAAATAATTTTCTAATTAAAATATTACGTTGTAGGTAGGTACTTTATCGCTTGTCTGAATTCTGCCAATAAAAAATTCCATTTTTGAAAGTGGCACAGCAATTCCGAGTTCTAGGGTTCATTGAACCAGATTTACAGACAGATTTTTTGTGAACTATTTATTGTATTTTCACCCATTTGTACCACTAACATACTTTTTGTATTTAAAAAAAAATCTGATTCATGTTTTAGTTTTGTAGGTTAAATGTTCCAGTAAGGATATGAACGTCAAACCATTTCACGCAAAGTGTGAAACCATGATACAGTGGCGGCGCATTGTAACGCGGCCCGCTTTGACACATCGCTGCCGCCCTGGTGTAGGGCGGGGAGGGAGAAAGAGAAAAACATGACACTGCCGCCCACCGTTAACGCCTCTACAATGAGCCGCAACACGCTAACGGTAAAGTTACAACACCGCAAATACAAGGACACTACGGACGTAGATACGTTGATTTGATTGTTATGTCTGAAGCGTAGGAGGGATTATTCTGGTTGGTGTAATCATGATGCGAAATACAATAATTTGCATTGAAACCTATTTAATATATTTATGTTTTTCAGGACACACGAGAACAAACCTATATATATATATATTTGTTTAATCTTAACAAATTAAGATTATGATTATGATTACTTTAACATTTTGCAATTATTGTAAAAGTACTATGTGGCCATAGAGCTATACAATTAGAGGCGCTATTGCGTATTGATATCTTGTTGAAATATGTTACATTATTAGAACGCGATAAGCGGTACCCTTGGGGCCGAGACATTATAAGCAAATCTTGCGCAGCTCATTTTACGTTTAGTTACAAATACTTCTGCACGGCCTCACCATGCGTATTATAAGTCATTACGCCGAGCGTAATATGGACTAGAAGTCTCGCACGCATTGGCCGGTATTACGTGACTTAATATATATTCGGCGTATTTTCCGCAGCCACAGCCATACTACAGCGTATTTTGCGTCACGCGTTTTGCGCTTAGTGTGTTTCGGCCCTTAGACCGGATTCAATAGTCTTCGGTCGCTTGGCGTTGGGAGCGTTAGAGGCAGTTGCAAGAAAATTGGAGGTAAAAAAATGAAACACATTTTTTCACTTCATGTGTCATCTAAATATAGTACATTATTATTTGTGGCACCATTTTAAATTAAATAATAGTGAAACACTGTTTATAATCAACTCCTTTATTTGTTTTTAATAATACAAATCAACATGTTTCGGAATTATCTTTTCATTTCATGCTTAGAATACAATAATTTCAACAGGAATTAAATTTTTTTTTTTTTTTTTTTTATATTTACTCCACACAGGAGGCCCTGAAGAAAATAATTTCCCTCAGGGCCTATGTCATCTTTGGGGATGCTGTGTGGAGGGTCTTTTTGTGGAGAGGAAGGAGTGAACATGGGTCTTGAAGAGTCCCATGTTGTAGGAGGGAGGAAACACAGAGGCCGGCAGTTCGTTCCACAGCCGAGCTGTTGAACTTAAGAACGAATCGTAGAAGCGACCCGTTCTCATGTGACAAGTGTCAACTGTGTACAAATGTTGGGCGCGCGTTTGGCGTGTATCCCGACTGCGCACCGGCGCCGAAGGGATCAATGACGCTAGTTCCTCAGAGCATCTTCCATTGTAATACCGATAGAACAAGGACAGCATACCTACCCGACGTCTGTGCTCTAAAGATTGCAGTCCGTTTGTTAAGATTGGGGAATCTATCAAACGGACCGCCCGTTTCTGCACAGAGTCAAGGGTTTTTTTCAGGTATTTTGGGGCTCCAGACCAGAGATGGCTGCCAAATTCGACAGTAGGGCGCACTTGCGATTTGTACAGGGTGAGCAGTTGTGTACTATTAAAGTATCTGCGGGCCCTGTACAGTACGCCCAGCTTCTGAGAGGCCAACTTTACTCTGGCTTCGATGGAGCCCCCGTACCTGAGCTGGTCACTTATAGTTACACCAAGCATATCAATGGAAGGCCTGTTCGGAAGATTGCTTCCGTTGAAGGAGACTAGATTATCATTTGGATCCCTTTTAGACGTAATCAGACAGGATTGGGTCTTTGAAACATTAAATTCGACGAGATTATTTTTACCCCAGGAGGAAATACTCTCGAGATAACCGTCCATTCTCTGCTTCAAAGCCCTCCGAGCCGTTGGAGTTTGTGTGCCCTTTGGGGGCTTGTCAAACAAAAAGCTATCATGAACTGTACTGTCATCCGCGTAACAATGAATCGGTGCACATGTCAAAAGGTCATTGATGTGCAACAAAAACAAAGTCGGAGACAGAACCGATCCCTGTGGGACGCCAGCATTTATGGAGTGCGAGGAAGAGGTGAAACCGTCAGCAACCGCCTGAATCGACCTATCCCTTAAAAAGTCAGCAATCCACGTACACAGGGATGCGGGAAGTCCGTAAGAATGCAATTTGTTGACAAGTCCTCGGTGCCAGACCCGGTCAAAGGCCTTGGATATGTCTAGTGCGACCGTTTGGGTCTCACCGTGACGTTCCAGGCACCGCCCCCAAACATGCGTCACATACGCGAGAAGATCACCGCACGAGCGGTTCCGCCGGAATCCGTATTGACGGTCGTTGATAATTTTGTTCTTCTCGAGGTATGTGAGCAGTTTGTCGTTGATCACACGTTCCATCACTTTGGACAGAACTGATGTGATCGCTATGGGGCGGTAGTTGGCCGGGTTGGAGCGGTCACCTTTCTTGGGAATAGGGTGAATTACCGCTTTTTTCCAACCAGAGGGCACAGTGCCACACTTCAGGGACATTTTGAAGAGCTTTGTCAAAACTGGAACTATTTCCGCAGCACACCTCTGCAATACCAAGGCAGGTATTCCATCAGGTCCACTAGCTTTGTTAACATCGAGCCCCCGTATGACGTGGAGTACATCCCGATGCCGGATCCTCAGCTTTTTCATATAGAAGCCGCAGTGAGGAACCGACGGCGGAACAGCACCCCCGTCGTCGAGGGTCGAGTTTTCCGCAAACATTTTCCCTAAAAGGTTTGCCTTTTCGGTGGCGGTGTTTGCTAGTGAGCCGTCAGGTCTGGTAAGAGGTGGCAAACTGGGTTTGCAAAAATTTCGACCTATTGAGCCCGCAAGCGACCAGAATGCTCTGCTGCCATGCGGGCAGGCAGCCAGCTTTTTGCTGATCTGCAGGTCGTGTTCGAATTTTGATCTATTGATGATTCTCTTGCATTCCTTTGCCGATTTGTTGTATGCTGATCTGCTTTCGGGCGTTCGAGATGTGTTGTAGGCTCGGTAAGCCGCGTTTTTTCGTCGAACTGCTTCGGAGCATTGTCGACTGAACCACGGCTTTGAGCCCACACCAGTTTCTTTAGTAGTCGATTGTATGAAGCCATCCATCGCCGATTTGATGACTTCACCAATCTCCTGGGCACATCTTGAAGGGTCCGAAGTCCGAAAACAAACAGCTGACCACGGAAAAGCATTGAAATGGGCCCGCATACCGAACCAATCTGCTGACTTATAGTGCCACACTTTTCTCCTCAGCCTCTCATTGGTTGGTCTGAGGCTAACGGGGATTGATGTCGTCACTAGGCAGTGGTCAGATGATCCCATAGGCGCTGTGACGTCAATCTTATAACCGTGTGGCACAGTAGTTAAGAATAGGTCTAACAGATTGGAGCGGTGAGTCTGGACATCAGGAACCCTTGTAGGCTCCTGAACCAATTGCTCTAATCCGTAGCAAATGGCAAAGGATTCCGCCTGTCGGCCAGCCGAGTCCGTTGGGCCTGAGAACTTCAACCATGGTTCGTTATGAACGTTGAAGTCCCCCAGAACAACAAACTCGGCCGAAGGGTAGCGGGGCAAGAGATCATCAATAGTATCGCTCAAATGTTTGAAGAGCTCGGAAGTGTCTGATTCGCTATGGTTCGGTGAGCGGTATAGACATGCGTAGAATCTTGCCGTACTGGCAAGATTGACGCGCACCCACATTACGTCGAATCTGGAGTTTTCCAGACTCAATAGTCGCACACAGTTGACGTCAGCTCGACTATAGAGGCAGACTCCTCCTTTCAGCCGGAATTTGCTTGCGAGGGTAAAGCCCGGGCAGTCCAGATAGGAGGAGTCTGGCGGCTCGGCTATCTGAGTTTCGGATAGGAAAAGAAGGTTGGGACGTTGGGACAAAAGATGGTGATGGACGGAATTTAAATTTGTGTGCAGGCCGCGAATGTTGGCAAAATTTACCAACAGTTTTGGCCCGCACCGGGGACGCCTACTACTCCCCGCTGTAATGATGTTAAGATTGTTGTTTTGTATGTTCATGAATTTAATTAATTTTTTTTTTTTTTTGTAGGTGTAGGAGGTGAAAGGAAAGGTCTGGAAAGGAAAGGTATGAGGGGTGGGTAGGAATCTGGGGTTCAGGCTGTCTAGGAGTGATGAGCGTTTGGTTCCAGCCCACCCACTGCGGTGCTAGGCGATAGGCCGGGAGAGTCCGGCTGGAGAGGGCATCCAATGCGCCCCAAACGCTGCTGCTGGGTCCCCTCCGGTCACGAACCGGCACAACAGCAGTGGCGGGGTTTTTTCACTCGCTGATGGGGCAGCCCACCCTTAGTCGTGAGCCTGAGGGTCGGGCCCCTGTACTATCGAGCGGCCCGGACAGCGGTAACCGGTTGTAAAGGGTCTCCCTCAACCAGCATCTCCCAACCGGCCCGCCACGCAGAAGGTGGGCCGACGCACCCGCCACCAAGACCCGGGCAAACCTTAACCCATGAACCCGGGCACCCCTGCTAAGTCACCAAACGTAGCGAACCACTTGGGGTGACCTGTGGCAGAGGTGTTGGTCATCCAATAAATGGTTCCCAGGGCGGCGGTACCCATTCCCGCCTACCAAATTGTTATAATTTTATACCAATCGAAATTAATAACCAACCTTACAAAAAAACAAAAAGTATAAAAATTAATGTACAATAATTATTGACGGTGGATACCGATCGAGAAAATTAAAAAAAAAGAATAACATGCATAAGAGGAGTATAAAAGAAATACCACCACTATCCAACCTTTATTCATTTTACCCTAATAATTGTTATTAATCGATATTTCATTCTCTACATCACACAAATATCACTTTTAAGACGGTGGTCAAATGCAAAACCGCCTCTCTTGCACTTTTGGTGAGGTTCAAAAGCGCCACTCTTGAAATGCACCAATCACGAGCCAGAAAACATGTAAGTACTTCACAAATAAAAAAAAAACCGCCGTGCTGGTTTATGTGCAAAACCGCCACTATTCAAAATAAAATTGTTTTTAGTGCAGAAACAAATCTAAAAATGATTGATTTGTAAAGGAAAATCTTAAAGAAAAAGCTTAGAAAAGTAAGTGAAATATGCAAATATTTTTTTTGCCTAACATTCTGCATTAATGGATAGTGGCGATTTCTTTTTATACACCTCATAAGGATGATATTTTAAACAAATGTGGTGTTTCCAAATTAATTTTTATTTTCATCTTTTTTTAAATCTGTAAATCTACTGGAAAATGCAGAAAGACACAAATAACAATATGTTCTGAATCCCAAAACAAGAATAAAAAACATCATGTGCCTATCGGCAATGGTAGATACTAATTTTTCAAGCATTATAGAAATAGCCCGAAAAATTTTGGCCAACCTGATGCGAATACTAGCACAATAAATATGAAGTAAAATGGTTTCAAAATGCTCATGGTGGGTATGTACGAACAATGACCATAAATTATAATAATAATTTAACGTAATATTAAAATAAAGTGAACATAAAGTCTCCCGATCACAACGTTGGGCGAAATGACCACAATGACAGTTAAACCACCAACAACTGTCACGGATAATGCAGTTATATCTCAGCGGAATGCCTTGTTTTGGCTCACAGAGAATATTCTTGGCTCATTGCTGTTCCCATCAACTACCTACCGCCCATAGATATTTCCCAGTCATAAGGTCCTTACTGTTACTGTTATTGGTTGCGCGGACATTAAGGTTTTAGCTGAAAAAGATTTTCGTATCGGGTATTGACAACTATAATGGAGATTTTGCTTTATGGTCTCAGTGGCGGTTCGTTACTAAGATTTACTTACGTTATGAACTAAGATTTAAACGATAAGTTTTTTTTTAAATAGATTATTCACAGTATTGTAATATCTAAGTATACTACGTGAATTAAGACGTCACAATAATAATCGGGGGTTTGCTCCAGAATTTTAATTAATTCCGGCTAATTCACTACAGTGTAATTTTCTTCAGACGGCTACCCACGGGATGTAAGTTATTTTATATTTAAATAATAACAACAGTAGCTAACCATTAAAATATTTTAAGTAAAATGGTTTGAAACGTCTAGAGTATAAAGTACGAGAAAAATCCATTTCCAAATCTGCTAGGACAAATTCAACCTTAGGTCCATCCTATACGCCGAATATTTTTGAACACGTTTCTTCACTTACGTCGTTACGATTCCGATATTATTTTAGACTATTTGTTTGGGCAAATTCGACAATAAGTCCTTCCAATACTGCAGGACTGGGTGCCGTATATTTTTGTACATGCCTTCTTCACTTCACTTCGTTAAGACTTCGACTTTATTTTAAAGTATTCTATTTATTCGGAAAAACGGATGCATAAAAAAAAGTGCAGTAAGGGGTGTTCGCCAATATAGAGTTCTATATGGCCGGTTTATTTCCTCTGCCTCTACCACTGTTACTTAGTTTAATTTTTTTTTCTTGTAATTTTTTACTATTATCACCTGAAAGGGGAACGCCATATATATACATATCTGAATATCTTCACTTAATTGAAGGGGGTGACTGATTACACTACATGCATCAAAGCATTTTATACAACTCCGTATCGCTCTCTATACAATCCCATACAGACCTGTCATACCTGACAGATAATGTTTTGTAAGGGCGGGCGTGCTCTACTAGCCAGGAAATATTTGAAAGTTATGCGACCCTCTCTCCTGCCGTAGAAGGGGAGGGGGTCAGATCATTGTCAAGGTGACAGATCCCATACAAATAAATGATATTCCCAGTTGATCTGACCCCCTCTTGAAGAAGATTACAGCATTGTTTGACACCTAAACTTATTATAGGTAGGTATAGGCCACGCACAAACTATGCGTTATGCGTAAAGCATTACGTGTCTTTGTCCTTATACCAATTTTAACTCTAATATGACCCAAAAAATCACCAACCGCCACTGCCCAGGATGCTGTGGAAAACAAATGAGACTGCTATAATATTACTTACGGTCATCTGAAAAGTTTTTGAAAATGTGTGTATCTACTTGGTTTATTATTTTAAAAGTTTTGGTTAGCATTGCATTTAATGGACTTTTCTAGGATATTAAAAACAGAATTGGAAACTCAACTAATTTTGATCTGAAAGTCGCTATTGGAGATAAAATTTTATTGCTTTCTGCTCGTTGTTTACTGGGATAGGTAAGGGTATATCTTGTCTCTTAAGTGTTGAGTATCTCAGGGTGCATATAAATATGACAAAATTTCCGCGAGCCAAGCCACGAATTACAGGAAAATTATCGTTGCTCAGCAACCTTCGTTTCTAACCCATAATTCGAAATTTTCATCTGATTATACTCAGAATCATACAAGATGCACTACAAGTATCCCATACAAAAATGTCCTTATAAAATTTATTTGTCACAATTCTTTTAATTGTATTGCTACAAATGTTTTGAAGTGGTGAGGAAATGAGGTGGTGAGGCGGATTTTCTCACGTTTGCCATAAAAAAAATTAACTTTACCTGTCTTAAGCTCTAATGTATTGTGAACACTGATGTTGATGTTTTATGTGGTTTTGAGGTTTAATAATTTGTTAGATGTTAGAGTAAATTTTATCTAAATGCATGTGAGTGACACCTCACACATGCATTCTGCACAGCACCTATACGTTTACTTAGTAGGTACATAACGTATTATACCTACAATATAATTATTATGTTACCCACACAGGAAAGATTAAGGACGGGTTGTTTCGGAGAACTTGAACAATTCTTCAAATTTCAAAGTTAATTTTCAAGTTCTGTGAAAGATATTTTTAAGTTCTGTTTTTATTTCAGTTCTGTCAAGCAACTAGCCTATAATGATATAATAACAGAATTTGAATAGGACTTTCACAGAACCCGTAAATGAACGTTGAAATTTGATGAATTGTTCAAATTCTCCGAAACAACCCGTCCTAAGAAATTAAGGTCAAATCGCTGCTATATGTTCTGCAGAAGTTCCTTAAAAAATGACAACATTTGTGCATTCAAGCAACATTGGTCATACATTCATCTTAGAATAAATGAAGAGCTGCAGAGTCCGCTCATAAAAATATGGAACACCCATCTAAGGGGAGGGCAAGGGAAGATTTTTTGAAAAATACATGTTTACAAACTAGGTCGAACGATGTATTTTACTATTTTATTTTTCATTCGTGTTGAAAGAGACAACTATTTTAAATTATGAAATTCATGAAAGAAAAAGTTTTTTTTCTTTATACGATATTGATGGCCAGGTTGTGTAATCAACAAAGTTACTTTTGCCAAATGGATGGAACAAGAAGTATTTTTTTTTTACATCAGCACATTGGCACATTTACTCTCTTTCTCATAAACGAAACATTAAATAAGAGCAGTAATCACAACGGAGTTCTCAGGGGCAGTACAGTATTGAATTATTAAATAATACACACATACTAAAAGGTACAGATGCCTTCCTGTATTTAACATAAAAATGAGTATTGTTACTCACTTTATAGAATCCATGATTGTTACTCACTGCCCAAATTCAAACATGACATTATTTCAATAATATAAACTGTTCTATGCGCAAACATATATACACACACACTAATACATACATACACATACATACACCTATATACTATACAAGTCACGTGGTACTTAAGCAATATACATACACTAGAAAAATAAAAGGAAACATATCATAGGTACCCAATATGAAATATCTAATTCCTGTAAATTGTTTCATCACTGTAACTCATGTACTGTTTGTTTCTATAATATCAAATAAATGCATAAAAATAACATAATAAGTATTTTCAGTCAAATTTTATAAATTACGTCTTATACTGTATATATTTTTTGTTTTACTTCTCTTATCACTGATTATGTTCTTAAGCATATTTATTTATACAAAACCATGGTTTTTTATTTTGTTTGATGGCATTTATAAACAAAGTATTTTTATTCAAGTTGAGGGAATGGATGCAAAGATATTAGAAGAACGAGATATGCTATGTTGTCCGCCGGACCGTAGGCGGAGTACTAACTAATTAGGGTACTTTGAACGGTATCGGGACGTGTACGCACAGAAATCTGTTCTATGTATTAGTGCGGATACCTTAGCGATACCTTAGCGTAAGCGAAGGTGTGCAGTAGTATTGGTGAACAAAACCGGCGACACTAGGCAAAGCTCCACACAGTATGAACTGCTGATAGCACATCTCGTTCTTCTAATATCTTTGGAATGGATGTCTAATAAATACTATTTAATAATATTTTTTTATTTCTTATCACAGATAATGTCTTCCTTTACAATAAAGAATTTTAAGTCAAGGTGTGGTAATTAATTTATTATACTGTTTGTTTCCTTTAAATAAAAAATAAAATTATTTTTTTTATAGAAATTTGAAGCACTTGTTCAAAGGTCACAAAAATACTAAAACATTTGCTTTTCATTGCCGGTGTAACTTTATATTCCCTTAGTCAAATTTGTATGATATCGAAAATAAACGCACGTGCGAAGAAATCCCTTTTTTATTCCCTTACCTGGAGGCGTAAGTACTCGCAAACCCTTCAAGCGACAACTCTCAGCCCTTAGGGGAAGTTTCATATTTTATTTATGATAATGATTACTGTTCGCACTCCCTTTTTCTTCCAACTGTGGCCATATAATATGTAATGCCCCCAGTCAAACCCCCTGAACACCCCTGCAGTCATCTCTATGACTTTCTTACATTTCATAAGATACGATGTAACTTCAGTACCTATACCGTCAAATTCACACAGCCCTGGAAAAAAGAACCAAAAATCAAAACGTCTAAATAAAAAAATATTTTGGCAAGCGATTTTGAGCTCAGTGCCGTTTTTATTATAGGGGAAAGTTGCCTGTGTGTAGGGTGCAATACGATTTCATTTTTTGCTAGTATATTTCTCGCATGCTTAACATGCCTTTACTTCACTGAGATGCAAAGAAAACTCAATTTGTTTTCGACGCGGGGAGTCTTAGAGCCTTTCCGAGATATTTTATTTCAAGTACACTTCATTTCGTTACACAGGTAAAACGAGAAATTCAATTTTAATGTAAATCGTACACGCTAAGTAAACATTTAAGATTTATTTTATCTTCATTTAATATCGTAAACTTGAGTCAGACATGGTTAAGTAATAGAAATATAATCATTTCATTCTTCCATTGATCACCATTAAAATAATGGTTCCATGCTAACTCAACCAACATACTTTTAAAATGTGATATAAAGTCATTAAAACTGGTGGAGTAAAAATAATTTTTAACTTAACCTAACCTAACCTAACCTACTTAACGCAGTTAATAAAGTTTTTGGTTCATCACTTTCCATGACTTTATAAAGATGTGATGATTTATCCGGTCATCTAAAATAATATTGTAAAGTTGAATTTAGAAATAGTCTCGTGGTTTTAGTGTCCAATTCATTGTTATTAATATTTTTTCAATCAAACGCAAAATTCACTCTTTCTTTTGTTAAGATTTCAGGTCACTTCAGTAAAGCAAAACACACTTCGGTTAAAAAATATTCTTAGTTTATTGACAATAAAACAATTTACGTGATGATCTGCACTTTTTTTAACCTCTACCCAGAAAAAGGAAGGTTCGGCCACCCGCTAGTTCTAATACAATTGCTTTGCCCAGGTACGAAATAGATATAAGGGATTTTTAAGGAAGCTCGTTGCATTTATAAAGAAGAATTTTATTAACACAGGACAGACACTGGCGGAATTCTTTGTTTACAGGCAAGCCGTGAAGTAGAATCCTACCTTATCAATAGAGAAACTGCTTTATCATATGGTCAGTAAAACTTAGGTAAGACGATAGGATTCAGTCAAGCTTCAAACCTAATATCTTAAGATTTACAACCTAGAGGGCAGTAATATTAGTCACCCTTTAAGTCTGATTGCTTTTTTAACATCCTTAATTTATTTTATGCAAATTTATAATATTATCGCCCGAGAGCCGTAAGATTTATTGACCCGCCACTTTTGACGTGAATTTGACTTACATCTTTGGTGACGCCGATCATACGCGTCGGGTTTTTCAACCTAAGATTTTACTAATAAGCAATACTCCATGCTACTTTACCTTTTTTAACAATAAAACAAAGATTTATCATAAATCAGATCTCGTAACACCTTCACACGTATATACTTAGAACACTAGGAATTACTAAGTTTTTTTTAAAATGCTTTTTTTCAGTGAGAGTGTGGCATCCCCAATTGGGGTACGTTGCGAGGCTGATGGCAGTGAGGAAAGGAAGGAGATGGGACATAGGAAGGTGGGTGAGTGCCAGGCTATTCATATCTGGTCACCAAACACGGAAAAAGCCATTTCAAGCTAGGTCAATTCTGAATGGTGGTCTTACACCAGGGCGATACTGAGAGTATTTTCCTCTCTGAAACGTGCCGAAAATATACTATATATTATTTAAAATAAATAAATTGTGAAATAACACAAATTAATCAAATTAAATTTACTTGCGCACGCCGTGATTCGAACCCGCGACCTTCGGCCATTTTAAAGTATCAAATCTTTTGGCAACTTTTTTTATAATTAAATCTGACTTTGTCAGTCTTATGACACCATAAACAAAAAAAACAAACAAAGATGGTTATCCTTCCAACTAAAAACAACGATGGTTATCCTTCCAACTAAAAAAACAAAAACAAAAATTTTCCTTGAAAATAAGTCTTCTTCAAGAGCCAAGCATGCTAGAACTACATGTTATAGACACAATATTTCTTGCAACGGTAGCAAATATAACTTGTTTTCAAAAAACATCACGCAGTTTCCCCGCAAGAGTAGGCAGAGAGGACGGACCACCAAACAACTTGGTCTTGGCATACACTTCTTGCCACATTCACATTCATACATCGTCTCATACATACTCTTGTATTATTCTGACTCTTGACAAGGCCCGTCTTGAGTATCTGATTCACTTGATCGTGCCATGTCTTTCTCGGGCGTCGTTGACTTCTGCTACCATTCGCATTTGCATCATATAACCTCCTTACACTCTTTTCTTCGCTCATTCGCTCTACATGCCCAAACCATCTAAGCGTCCCTTTCATAATTTTACTCATTACGCTTACATCAGCCTTGCACTCTTTGCAGATCTCCACATTTCTCACACGATCATACATGGATTTACCACACATACGCCTCATGGATCTCATTTCAACATCGTTCATTCTACTTTCATCCTTCCTCTGCCAGTTCCATGCCTCACTTCCACACATCAGGTTAGGTACCAGAAAACATCGCTTCATTAGACATCTTGTTTTTCGGTTTATTAATAATCACACTAACCATACTATCAAAATAAATGCATAAACTTATAAAAAAGTAAAAATTCAAAAATAAAACTGTCACTATTTGACTTACGTAGTCTGTAACCCCGGTCTCACCCAAATGTACAAATTGTAATGTTGTTAAAAAAATGTACAAATTGAACTAATTAAATAAATAAGTACCTGGTAACTGACGTATTTTGGCATACCGGACTTCAAACTCGCCTTTTCAGAATCTGTAGCCAAGTATTTTTAACAGTCGCACTGGCTCCAGACTGGACCAATTGGTACTCTCATGTGGTACTCACATAAAAAAACATTTTTCCCTTCTTATCTAACTAAAATAAGCCCACACATAGACTCTTATACATACAGACAAAGAGCTTTATAAGAGCTTTCAGCTTTCGAATATCATTTTAACTTTAATTGTTGAATAGTTTGTAATCATCATTAGAATAACGAAGCTTATTTTTTGAGGTAAAATAACAGTTGTAAAAGTATTGTAATAATTGCTGTGACAAAACTTGAAGTATTCGTCTATCAATGTGTTATAGCCCGTAGCAACATGTGGTAACATTCACCAACTCCCCCCCAACCCAACCCATATGGGAAGACAAACAATTTACCAACAAAGGAAAATAAGCAGTATTCGGCTTTTGGGGTTGACGAAGAAACTACGGACTAACCTTCTATAAAATAGCAAATATTACAATGTTGGTAAGTAAAGATTTTGTTGAGGCGATTGGAATTTTTATGCTTATTTTGGTTATTATTTGTTTGTTGACACAGGAGGCCCTCGGGATCAAAAAAAGTTTTTAATAATTCTGGACATTTTAAAAGTCTCGATTTAAGAAGGAAACCCAACTGACGGGTTTTTCTATTTTTATATGAATTTTTTTAAGAATTCATCGAATAATGAAGCGGATTTTTTTTCATTTATAGATATTTTGTTACGAACAGCAAACTTACCGCGACTTAGGCCGAAGCTTTTCCGTGACTAAACAGTAGAGTGAACAAATATAACACATTTGAAAAGTGACACAAAAAAAGTAAAAAAAAAGAAAAAAAAGTAAAAAAAAGAATTAAACTAACCTAATATAACAATAGATCATGACATTAACGTAACTACACCATTATTCTGCTGTTTTCTTATTCTAGAATTAATAAAAAAATATGCCTTTTACAATAAATGACTCACTGTAATTACCATAATCACATAGACAGCCGATAGACTTGCCCTAACATTAAATCTAGGTATCATTTCGACGAGTTGAAGGCAAACCACGTGAACATATTTTTGGCACCAGGAGGGCTCAAGAATACTTTGTATATAATATGACATCTATCACACATTGACCGCCGAAGAGCTCGCATTGAATTTACAAGACCCAAAGTGAGGCAAATGTTTGCAGCGCTGTCTGTTGTTGGATTTATTTTACGCAGGATCTGAATGTTCATTTTTAAATGAACCGCCTAGCGTAAAATAAGGGAGGCGTGGGATGTGTCTAACTAAATAGTGTACGCGGCCAGAAACGCCATTGTAAATAAAACAAGTAATTCGTGAGCAGTTTTTATTTTTGAGGACTGAACACTGACATTATGATTTGCGTTACCGTTACTGTCAGAATCATTTATTGACAAATCACAAAAAGGAAGGCGGTCACGACGGAACTTGGTTTCATCCCCTTTCCCTGATTGGCTGGTCTTTCAATTTGAATATCACAGAAATGTCGATACAAACGTAGCTTAAATAGATATAATAAAACAAATATATATATGTCTTAGTTAGCGTGAGTGTGGCCCTTTTGCTGTTGCTGTTTTGGGCACAGGCATCAATGTTTATCTGTATCCTTTACATTTACAAGACCTTAGTCTGGAGGTTATTTAAGCAAGATGTTACATTCGGCATTAGGCATTGTTATTTCTAGTCAGCGGTCCCTTGCCTTCTCTTATTGCTCGTCATTTGTAACGCTGTTAACATGAAGTTTATTCCTTTGTTTTTCAAATAAAAAGAGATACACGAAGGCGTCTGCGATAATAAATGAAACCGCATATTCATATTATTATTTGTACAGAAAGTTGCTGTCCGACTATTTTCGTAAGTCTAAATAATTTACGGTCAAAGTGATATTGTTATCAAGTATGACAGAATAAACTGCTACCGTTTCTTTTTGGTAGAATGTGAAAAAGTCAGTTACGTTAGTATTATATATTATCTTTCTCTTAATATGATTTATAAAGGAAATTGTTATTCATAAAACACATATTTGTGTACGTTGTATAAAAATTTTCACACCAGTCTTCGTAATCGAAATGTTTCTTGAAATGGCAATTTTTTGTCAACAAAATTATAAATTGCTTCACTAGCATGTATTCAACTACCTATATTTAATCGACAATGTGGACTAAAACCTCATTTTGTTGACATTCTCAACTAACCATGACGCCATTGTTTAGAAAGGATAAGAAGATAGGATGGGACGTCGCACAACTATATTTTGGCAATCCTTTCTCTATTCACTTCACATTCATGTAATGTCTCATACGTATTCTTCTGTTACGTGACGTGAACGTCATACAGCTCTGTCTTGGCACACTCGTATGGTGCTCAGGCTCTTAAATTGACTCCATATTTGATTTTCTTGATTGTGTCTTTGACTTCCTCTTCATATTCAACGCTCTTATTGAAGTAAGAAATAAGTAACAAGTACGGTAAAATATTAACAAATCAAAAAATCAACTCACATTAATAAAATCCAAGAACACTCAGTGTCACCTACTCAAACCTACCTCACACCCAGCATAAAACAAACACCATATTAACAACAGTTCTAAATTTATGTATCATATACAAATGTTAATAATTTGGTAGACACTGTAATATATGTATAGAAATAGAAATAATAATGATTAACTCATCCATGCTGAGGCACAGTGGCACAGCGCGCCCCTCCAAAATCTAGAAAAAATTCACTCAAGCCACTGTAAAGCGAGTGTAATTTTTTTTATTATTTATTTAACTATTTTATGCCCTCGTGTCGACATACATATATGCAGTGTTGAAAATATGCTTTTTTCTGTTTATATTATTATTATGTTTTCTTTTTATATGGCGGATAGAGTATTGCACCCACACAGCTCTGTTAACTAAACGTGTTTATTATTTTTAGTAAGCTAAAAGTAATTTAAATATTTCGATTTCTTATCTTGAGTACACTAAAAATGCTACAAAGTTATTGTTTACTACGTAAGGTAATTTAGTAATAAATTTATATATTATTCTTTTGTAAGTAAATTTTATTGCTCACTAATCTTCAGATTATTCTTTAGTAATTACATTTATTTTTTTCACTAATCTTCGAGAACCGGTTTTTCTAAAATATTCTTTGTTTTCAGGTTATCGGAAAAGAGATTGTATATGTGTTCATCCTCATGGCCAATGCTTCTATAACTACTTTCAGTTTTTACTGAATCAGTATGATTTATAATGTTGTTAGTCTGTTAATACACTTATTATTTTTGCATAAATGTTGTGTTCGTGTGTATAATCCGTATTGGTTTTTGTAGATTAATAGGCCGGTGTTATGTTTTCATACAGTTTTCTGATCTTCAATGAGTTGTTTCATGCTCTGTGATTTCTTGGTACACTTTGTTCGTGTGTGTCTCTGGGTTATAGTTAATAAGTTTTTTTGTGACTTTATTCTGTATTATTTTTAATTAGTTTAAGTATGTTTCCCAATATATCTATTAGATAATTTAAATAGAGCTGTATTACATGGTACATTTTCCTCGTGCTTTACTGATGATTTATTGTCACGAAATTAGTTAGTATCTATATTTCTCCATTTATCTACCTTTCATTCCCCGCATGCATCTCGCTGACGTCCCGCGGTAGTGTAGCAGTATTATTCTCATGAAAATAAATGACCCCACATTCCTTCGCTGCTGTCGACAAACTTAATTCATTGCCTTTCAAAACAAACATAATTGTCAATTTTGAAGATATTCAGAAACCTTTCGAATATATTAAATTGAAGTAAATTTGAAAAATTACGACATCTGTCCAAAATGTGAACAAAATAAATACTCATTTAAAATACAGAATTGTTGAAATACAAAAACAATACATGTCTGGTGCATACTTTTTGGCTTGTCTAAATTGTTTCCACAATCATCTCCAATTATTATAAAAATGACACTTTTACACAGTTAAAGCAAATCCAAGTACTTGAGATCACTGTACCGGATTTGCATACAGAAACACTACTGAAATCGTTATATTTTTAATATTTACATTCGACAGGCATCTGATTATTATAATTTATTAATTATACTGTTAAGCAAATCAACTTATTTAATTCTTACTTCAAAACTCACAAAAGCGCAGTAAACTACATAAATATGTTATTTAGGTAAGTTACATTTTATCTACATTGTACTTCCTATTCTAGTGCGATGTTAGATTGATGATGACAATATCATTCAAATTATAGTTCTACAAAGTAAATACTAAAACAATAAAAAAAATCTAATAAAACTTAGAGTATATCTTATTTTATTGTAGAGTAGTAATTACTATAATAAAATAAGATTACTAAATAAATACTAAAGTTTTTCAAATCGTATATCTTTATATATTACCTACATTCAAAGCAATATTATTCAAAAATTCAAGTTAAGAATTGCACGGGTATTGATATATTACCTAAAATTAATTTTTTGGCAAATTGTGAAAAAATATCCTTGAAAGCTATTTTTATGTCTCACCGTTGAATAACAAAAGTAGGTACTTACGAGGCGCGAAGCTGATTTAGCTTCCCTTTACAAAAACTAAAACCAACCTCAGAAAATAATTCGTTAAAAATTATACTACGATTAGTAAATTTGAAAGCAAGTAGGCAGATTTATATTAAACATTCAAGAAATAAATCTCAGAAGTTTGGAGGACACCTTTTAATGAGTTCGGATTTATCGAATACTTAATTTGACTTGTCTTGGCCAGCGATTTCCTGGTCAGAAAATTTATGGCTCTGCCAAATGCCAAAAAAGCTTTTAAACTTAATTTGCCGAACTTCCCATTACCATTGTGAACAGAAAATAATCTAATTACGGATGATAAATGATGCGTTCTTAATGCTGACTTTATTCCAAACGAAAAGGGTGAATCAATGATAAAAAATAAATGGAAGTAAAATTGAAGAAATGCTATTACGAGACATTACTCGTATGTCTTGAGAATATCACCGTACAGAATTCTTCTTATTTTGTATTGTGGGGGGACAAAGGGAAACTTCTAGGTTAGAGAACCATTCTAGAACATCAGGCTTCACCCTGTAGACTGCATCGATCCAGTCGGGGAATATGCAGTCTACAGAGTGAGTATGAGAATGCTGCGGGTATTCTTTGACCACTTGTTAGGTGGTTTGCAACGCGCACCGCATTCACACATCTTCGACTCTTTAGGGCCCACCTGTGCATCATATGGGTACAGAGGCTCTGGGAGGACCTTATCCTATTGATGGCGGACCAGAGTTCACGAGGCAGTGAAAATCCAGGCTGTCTCTCAGTGGAGTCGAGCACGAGATGGGCATTTCTCATGTGGGCAGATTGCCACTTAGGTTTCCAGAAGAGATATTTGGTGGAGGCTCTCTTCTTCCATTCAGAAGGGTTTTCAGGACTTCAAGTGGCATGCAGGATGAGATACGACATCATTGTAAGGTAAGGTATTGCGCCTTTTTTCAGTGCCTTCTTGTATTCCCTCAATCTCTCGCCTGATATTTGGCTGAGTTATCTTTGCAAGTACGGAGATGCAGGGGATAGGTGTAGATTTTAAAGTGCCGCTGATGGTTCGTATTTTGGCATTAAGTTGAACATCGACCATGGACGTGTGGGCGCTTCTAGCCCATACATGAGCATAGTATTCAGCTGTTTAGAAAACCAAGGCATTGGAAGCGGCGCCCAAATTAAGTGAGGCTCCGACCGTATCGTATAAAGGGTTAATTAACTCACAATTATGTAATTTTCCCAGAAGGACAGATTTCCCCACAATCTTGTACATACTATATAACTCCGCGGAGGTCGCGAGTATAACTCCCAGCGTACCCAAGTACATTTTATTTGATTACTTTGTGGTATTTCATAATCCACACATTTAATATAATAATAACATATTTGCGGGACGTTCCAGAGTAAAAGATACTCTCAGAATCGCCCTGGTATAAGGACTACCATTCAAAATTGCAACGTTGCTTGAAATGATCTATGGCCGTGTTTGGTGACCAGATTTGAATAGCCATATACTTCACCATCTTCATCTTCCCATCTCATTCCCCTCCCCACTACCCTCAGCTTCACAATATACCCGAATTGGGGATGCCATAGTCTCACTAGCTCCAGACGGTTGGGAGTAGTTCGGACTCTTGTGCGGTTTAACATAAAAATAAGAATAAACTTTCATTGCACTCATATTCTTCTGACTCTGGACATGACCCGACTCAAGTAGGTAGGTACTTGAATCACTTGCCACGTCTTCCTCGGTTGTCTTCGAATTCTTTTAATATTCACTTTAGTTTCATTTATTATCCTGTCACTCCTTTCTGCGTTCATCCGCTCCTCACGTTAAAATGGTTTAGCCTTATCTTATCTTGCATAATATTTCGAATAATTAGATATGATTTAAGTTTTTCACGCCCGAAAGTAACATCGTTATTATTTTTTTGGTAATTTTCGGGTAATCGACAGATAACATTTTATCAGTTTGTATAAGTTGAGTATACAGCAAAAATAAAACCAATTACAAATTTCCTTCTTGTGACTTTACCTCTAATAAAACAACATACAAAAAAAAATATAAATATTCAAATTTATAAGAAAATTGACATGTAAGAAAAATCTTTTCTTTTATGGTGGTATTGAAGATTTCATTTAAAAAAGATATATTATTAAAATTAAATAAAAGTTTTTTGGTTTGAACGTAAGTCAATAGCTCAGGGTACAAACTGCGTCTACTGTCAACCAAACTGGAATAACTTCTACATATTTATCTTAGTATTTACATGATGTTTTAAAACGAATACAATATTCATAAATTTAATTCATATATCATTTAAGTAGAAAAGATCACTAATAAATCTAAACGAAACATGAAACAGAAAAAGACACGGAAAATAAAAAGACGGTCACAAGTTGTGACTTACAACTATTTCAAAGAGTCTTAAATATATGTCAACACCAGTTAAAGTTTATGTTAACACATTTCTTATACAAATACAACAAAAAACTCTCTTAAAACACTATTACACCACCAGGGTATCTAGCACGCTCGATTGATGAAGGTTTGATCGATAATTTCGGCAAGTTGTCACGGTCATGCTTGGGAATAATGACAAGTTATCGACATTATCGATAAATTCTTTATCGATCAACCGTGCTAGATACCCAGAACCAAGCGACACAACCAACACTACAATGTGTTTAAACAATTACAATTACAACTTACTAGCACAAAGACAATTCATCTACCTAGCTACTAAAATTTTCAAAACCGAAAACCAACTCCACACTTTTAAAACACAAATAAGGCTATGGATCTTATATCTGCAATATATTTCAATCATAACATTCTACATTCTAACCACTACAATACCCTTCCGACATGTCTCATATTTCCCATATAATTTTATGAAATATTAATAAATCAAACTGGAATTATAATAATTATTATCAATCATTTTATGAATAATTTTAATCTGTAACTTCACACGCCATAACACAGGGACATCCCTAGCATGGCGGATGAAATAATACTAAAAAAATGTATTTACCTACCGTACATTTTTTTAAATCTTCATCTTGCAGACTGCTGGATGCATTCCAGAATATGAAGAGAGAGATTTAATAAACAAATATTAATTAACTAAATTTGAACCGCCCAAACATATTTTTATCCCACACATCTACACAATAACATTTCCGATTCATTGAGAAATTAAATCTTCCGGGTGTAAATTTCACCCCCTACAACGAAAGGACCGGGTGAATTTATGTAAAACCTTCGAAATCTACGCAAAGTGTTTGCGTCCGTCCGGCGGATTCTTTCGGCATTACCCTTCGGTAATATGTGTCGGTTTTCCCGAATAAATTGAAACCATTTGTCTAAGTTTTGGATCCGGTTCAAGGCACTGCTTTATGGCGTCGGGCATCCTTACTATCCTTACTTTCTTCATCCTTGCTTTTGCTTCAGGCGCTTATCGTTTGACTATTTCTTATATTTTGATAATTTTTTCTCAACTTATTTTCTTTTGGCTTGACAAAATCATGGTTTCAAAATTTATCATTAATGTTTCTAATTTAATTTATCTACTTTAAAAATGTTCGTTTGTCCGGAGCGCGTATTTGTTTTCCGTGTTCAATAGGATGCAGTACTAGAGTTTAAACAGAGAATTGGAGTAAATAACCCGTGTGTGTTTCAAGCCAGTACTGCCGTACTTCCTCCTATTGAACAAATAGAGTATATATGTCAACTATTTGATCACCGCATTATAAGGTTCACTCAGATTCACTCAGAAAAAATAGAACACTATTTTTAAGACATTAACTATAAACTTTATAATCCTATTAAAAATATGAACTATAACTGTCTTGTGAAAAATGTAAAAAATAATAAAGCTGATCATCGAAATTAAAAAAAAAATCGGGTCCTAATTAATCATAATAAATTAATGACTAATGAAATTCAATTGAAGAAGAAGATAATACTAACAAATCTAAACAAAACATGAAACAGAATAAGACACAGAAAATTAAAAAAAAATAACTGCCAATCGAACCTCTGATTTTTGTCTTACCGGGACCACGTCTTTATCTCAACCATTGGAAAGACCTTGTATTGTATGTATGTATATTCTTACTTTGTCCTGAAAAGACAGAGATAATTGGTTCGATTTCCAGTTGAGACCATTATAATTTGATTTTCCGTGTCTTGTTCAGTTTCATGTTTCATTTAAATTAAAAATTAATGAAAAGTTTTTCTAATAAAAATCCATTTTTTCCCATGTAGATTAATTCTACATACTGATAGGTATATGTAAAGAAGCCATATATAGTTTAAACTTTTTTATTTACATATGTGTACAAAAACATTTATTCTGTGGCTCGCCAAACTTTCAATATGAACACCTACGTTTGCACTTAACATATTGCTCTACCAGTTTCAAAAGTGTTTTCAAAGCAGTTTTAATATCCCCCTGATGTAGGAAAGGGAGACTATGGCATCCCCGATTGGGGTATGTTGTGAGGCTGAAGGTAGTGGAAAGGGGAAGGAGGTGGTGAAGAGGTAGGTGGGGAAGTACCTAGCTATTCAGATGTGGTCACCAAATATGCCAAAAGCCATTTCAAACAACGTTTCAATTCTGAATGGTGGTCCCACACCAGTGCGATACTAATTTACCATTTCTATTTCTCTGGTATATATTTTATTTTTTTATTTCTCTTCTCAGGGCTTAAGATCCCCGTTTACTTGTTCAACCAATAAGTATAACATCTGCTTCGCTGAAAGAAAGATCATCTTTTTTATTTGTAATTTTTGTTAAGGCGTGGAAAATACACTGATTAATATTATTTAAATAAAATATTATTTAAAAGTTCTTAACAAAAAACTATACCAACCATCGACAATCTTACCATTACCTTAATATACCTAATGTAATAACGATATATATATATCGAAACAGTAAAATATTCGCAATTCTCTCGAGTGAAATAAATGCGGGAAAGTTGTAAAGGCAAAGGAGGTGCGACATTTTTCTTTCGTCTGGCAGTCCTTAGAGCGCCATCATAATTTAAATCCCGGACGGGAAATTTGCCCGTAATAAACTCGCATTTGATTTCTGCACACATTCTTCCCGAGTAAATCTTATTACATATAAATCAGATTGCGACTTTGTCATAAGTTCTTATGTAAATGGAATATACTCGCAGGCATTTTCATCTAATGTCTGCTCACCAAATAAAAATAGTCGAAACTAATAAAACGACGTTTCATAAAAAAGTTTTTTCTCAATCAAATGATTAGCATTACTAAAGGTTAGTAGTTTTTTCTCAATCACATGATTAGCATTACTAAAGGTTAGTAGTTTTTTCTCAATCACATGATTAGCATTACTAAAGGTTAGTAGTTTTTTCTCAATCACATGATTAGTGTAATGTTCATTACTGTATAAAATAATAAGGTTCTTTTATACGAAGTTAAGTTTATTAATTATTCAGTTGTTTATAAAGTACAGTGCAGTGTATCTGCTAGGAAGGAATTTACGAGAATGAGCTCCCGCGTTGCCCGACCGCCCGCTGTCCGGCCGAGTCGGAAACGTTCGACAACCCTCGGCCATCTTCGGTCGTGCACAAACGCCTATATGATATACTACAATTAGCATTACTAAAGGTTAGTAGTTTTTTCTCAATCACATTATTAGCATTACTAAAGGTTAGTAGTTTTTTCTCAATCACATGATTAGCATTACTAAAGGTTAGTAGTTTTTTCTCAATCACATGATTAGCATTACTAAAGGTTAGTAGTTTTTTCTCAATCACATGATTAGCATTACTAAAGGTTAGTAGTTTTTTCTCAATCACATGATTAGCATTACTAAAGGTTAGTAGTTTTTTCTCAATCACATTATTAGCATTACTAAAGGTTAGTAGTTTACATGATAGTTTCAAGTATATTTAAAAAATAAATTACTTACCAGCGAAACGATAAAGTTTAATCCTGTAGTTAAATTTATCTTAAATATATTTCTATAGTGTAGATAACTACAAGGTGAAAATAATATTTCCGATCAACAATAATAATAATAACTATTGCTATTGATTCGGGTAAAGAAAAAACATGGTTTTCAGTTTTTGGAAATTTATTGAAAATAAAGGCATTTTGGGTATCGGAAATTTTTATTCTTTTATGTAAACCAACCTTATTCATTATCCTTTCATGAGTCGTGTAAATCTTTGAAATACTTAACTCTGTTCCTTCAGCCAAAAAGATAAAATTTTCACCCGATAAATAGCTCTTGCTGTCTTTTTTCTCGACATAGATTTAATGGTTTTTACGAGGCATATGAAAATAATATTAAAAAAATGTCAACGTTTTACTTTTTTTTTTTTTTTAAACTGACTTTCCTGATCCGAGCATTTGAAATAGATCTAAGCTAAACATCATCTTACGGCGCTCATTGCTCACATTCTTATTGCCTTTGAAAGAAAGATTAATTTTTAAGAATTCTCCGCAGAATTTAATCTTGGATTCCCCTGAATTCAGGGATCGATGTCTCAGCAGTGTGTTCGTGTTCACCCCGCGGGTGTCACAGTCTGCTTTGCAATTCTAATGTAACTTCAATATTTCATATGTCTCAAGGATAACGTATTCTCACCTAGTATTCGGTTTGTTCCCTTGTCGAAGCATTCTTGTTTCTCCTCCATTTTCCACTCGGTGAACGTGGACATCTTGTAACATAATATGATAGATAAGTTGTAGATACTTTTAGTTGTCGAAAATAATATAAATCTTTAGTCAGTCAGAACTTGTAATCTGTGATTAGCTTTTGTTAGAATATGTTATCAGTAAATATTATATAATGATATCAGTGGAAAATCATGGGAGGGCAACGTACTAAATTTGTAGTCATTCGAACGATTTTCACCCTATTATGACAAGTTTGCAAAACGTCTTAAGTGATTGATTACATTCATTGGCTCTAAACCACGGTAAGCAGTCATATGTTTCCGTATTTATATTTCGATTGGACAAATCAAATCTAAAACCATTTTCAATTGTTTGTGAAAATTTGGATTTATTTAATCATTTTCTTTTGTTACTTTATTAGATTATATAATAATTGTATAATTATTAAATATTTGACAATGTTTTATACACCTGAAGATAACTTTTAAATATTTATTAAGATGATAATGTTTGATGCATGCGTTTTATGTTACAATGAAAACCGCATGAATTACACCATCTTGTCACGGAATCTTGCAATTTAACAAACAAATGTGTTTTCATTCAAATACGAAACATGCAAAAAATTGTCGCATAGCGTAAAACACTCGTACAAAGGGGGCTTTATAATAAATAAATATAAGGAATATCGTTAAATCTCTTGTAAGTAAACGTATAAGTGTTAATTAGTTAACTTAAATAGTTAATAAGTGTGGCTTTTTATGTCATCAAATTCACAATTAACTACCATTCTTCATATTAACGTATAACAGGAGGTCTTAGCTTAAACTCCAAAGCAGTGTTGTGAATTATTTGTGTGTAATTGTGTTAGGATGGTTTGTTTCATAGAATTCGAGCAATCGAATTTCAACGATCATTTTCGGGTTCCGTGAAAGTCATATTCAAGTTCTATTATTATATCATCGTAGGCCGGTGACTTGAAAGAACTGAAATAATAACAGAACCCGAAAAGAACTTTTACAGAACTGAATTAACTTGAAATTTGAAGAATTGTTCAAATTATCTGAAACAACGCGCCCTGAAACTGTTTATTCAAATTTATTTATTAAAATTCAAAATATAACGCCAATGATGTACTGTCAATAACAAAACAATTTAATGCATTTTATTAGTGTGAATTTTTTTATCCCATTACCCTCTGAAGGCAATCGGGAACAGGAAATGAACGAATGGAGAGGTGAGGTGGTTAAGAGGGTCGGTGGTACGGGCTGAGGGGGAGTTGGTAGTATTCATCACCCGCTGGCGCACCACAAGTGCTTGCTTTACCACAGTGGCAAGATACCAGTACAGTTCTAACTCCGGTGACTGGGAAATGGGATTAAATTAATTAAATAAGGCATGACTTGCTATGATTTGATGGTAAGGTAGGTTTATGAAACGTCACCGGTGATTATTTAACAATACTGTGTGTATGAGTTTCAGGGTGCGATTTCATTCAGAAAGTCAGAATGGTTTATTGCAATTTTTTTTCATTTGCTCTGTACAGCATGGAGGCCTGAAGCCTAATCGTATCCTCAAAATATCCAGAGCAGATAGGGTAACCAATTCAGAAGTTCTTCATCGATTGGCAAACATTTTTGGAATAGCATTGTTCTAAAAATAACAAACATCTCTAACTGTATTTGTTACGTTACGAGGAGCGATAAATTACTATAAGATTTCCCTTTTGACTGGAGCGTGCAAGGTGAATCCTTGCTAATAGCTAACCTCCAATATGGCCGGTCACGAGAAAAAAAATTAGATACTTATAATTTCGTTCATTGGAACGTTATAATGATTTCATGATGGTTATTCCCCCGACAGTGGTTCCCCGATATTTGATCCCTCGACAGTTGATCCCCCGTCAGTTCATGTTCGATAGTTAATTCCCCAATATTTGATATCCTAACAGTTGATCCTCGATAGTTGATCCCCTATAGTTGATCCCCCAACAATGTAAGCATCTCCGAAGGTGTGTGCAGATTGGACAGAATACCTAAAAATCTAAAGTCAACAAACTTTATGGTGTAGTCGGCTTGGAGAAAATGCGCTATACCTAAGTACTACGTACATATAATATTAAATCCTCTCTTTATACCTGACACCTCATTGTCGGAAAAATATTTAAATGACCGATTTTCACTCAGGTCTCCTTATATATAAGTAAGTTCCCGTCGAATTTTGTTTGACCTGTAGGGTGATTAGTCTGGTCATCGTAATAATAAGTACTTTAACGGGAACGGCTGCGCGTCCTTCTAAATATTTACTACACTTTTGGATTTAAAAAAATATTATTTGGTTGGTATTTTGGCCTGAAATCCAATTTTAAGTTATGCATAAAGAGTCCGCCAAACCGTTTCCGTTAATAAGTGATCAATTTAATTATGTTCTTAATAAATAGGTACCATTTTCAGTGTGATAATCACTTAAAAAACTGAGTAGCTAAGGAGTAGAATGGTGATTATACCAAGTTTTTGATTTTGAACTCCAAATAACGTGATTCTTTAAAGTTATCAAACATTTATTTATTTTAACTAAAATGTTATTTTCTATAAATATGTAAGCAAGAGGCATACTTTTCTAACCCTCCATAAGGAAACCATGCTTAACAATAGAACAATAAATACCCCACCACGAAGCGAGCCAGTTTTAATCACAATATTATTGCAGATTCTCCATACATCTGTGTTTTGATTTCTCCAAGATACACAGATACCGGTGCTGGGTTCTTCCAGCCGAGTGGTGTTAAAAGGTCACGGCTTCATTATGAACCCCGAAACAATAAGCAGACACAATCAGGCCGGAACAGCTGTGCTCGCCTCATCTGTGTATTTGTTCGGAATAGAGACATGCTCTTCTCTGTGCAAGTTAAAGATGAAGATTTTAAAGACTGCAATCACTGATTAAATAAATTATTCATAAAGAGAAACTCAAATCAAAAGCATTACGACTAAAAAATTATATGTACTTTTAGAATAACAAAAATGGCTTGTGTATAGATAAGTTTTAATTATTATTAATTGTAAAAATTATGATCTTGATTAAACGGAAAAAAGGAAAAAATCTACAGGCTTTGATACATTTACGAGATCGACAAACCACGTGACTGATGTAAAATACAACAGCGTTTCTTAGCCCTCCGGACAGGGCCGTTTCTATCGGTTTAATAATAACTTACATTTATTATACAATGAGCTCTTACCGGTGGATTCACTCGCATTGTCTTAGGGAGAAATTACTGTACAAAGAATTTTCCTAAATGTTTATCCGGGATGAAAATTAGTCCGTGTCACTTCCCAGTCCTTCAACTATCCCTATGAAATAATTCACTTCGATAGGTCGCTTCGTTGCGACGTGAAAAAAGGTTAAAAAATACAAATATACTTTCGCATTATGCTTTCCAATTTAATATTATACACTAATGATATCGTTAATGGCTTTAACACATCATATCAAACTGACTCCATATATACTGACTTCAGTAAAGCATTTGACAAAGTAAACCACAGAATCTTAATACGTAAATTAAAATTGTTGGGAGTGAGAGGGAGCATGTTTGAATGGTTTAAGAGTTATCTGTTGGGAAGGTACTACTTAGCGGTAAAGGTGAATTCATTCACTTCTTACAAATTTGCGGCATAAAGTGGAGTACCGCAAGGATCTCATCTGGGCCCAATATTATTTTGTTTGGTCATCAATGACATAGTAAATATTTTTAGCAAAGTCAAAGTTCTGTTATTTTCCGATGATCTGAAGATCTACAGAATAATTAAAGATGATAATGATCGCGCTATTTTGCAGTCGAATCTGAATAAACTATTTGCTTGATATTTGCTTAAATGCCAGATTATTAGTTTTTACAAAGGTAAAAATCCTCTTAATTTTTCTTATTTCATTAATGGCGCTTATCTTCTTCGAGTTTCACAGATTCTAGATCTCGGTGACTTATTCCACGAAAGTCTACAGTTTAACTTACACATCGATGAAACTACAAGCGATGCAATGAGAATGCTCGGTTTTATTTTGAGTATGGGGGCGACGTTTAAAAATGTGTTAACTTTAAAACATCTATATTGCTCATTAGTACGAAGTAAATTAGAATATAATTCAACAGTATGGTCACCGTTATACAAAGTCCATTCTCAAGCCTTAGAAAAGGTACAAAATAAATTTCTTCAGCACATCAATTTTAAAATGAAAATTTCTATCGAATTTATAAATTATAATAACTTACGTACCGAAAACAGACTTCTCAAACTATCAGATAGAAGAGTTCTACCTGATATATTATTTTTATTCAAAATTATCAAATCTCTCATTGACAGCCCTGAATTATTGGAATTAATTTATATGAATGTACCTGCCAGACAAACTCGAAGCAAAGACACTTTTAAATGTAACAATAACCTCAATACTAACTACTCTATGTATTCACCAATTCCAAGAATTCATCACCATGCAAACAAATACTGTGAACTTATTGATATATCTGGTGTTAATAACTTTGTGAGTTTCAAACGGCAACTAATTTCAGATCTATTTGCTAGTTATTAACTTGTGTTATTTATTAGCTTTAATAAAAAAGTCTTGTCTCTATACCTTCCAACGTTTAACTCACATACTCCTTGGTTTATTTGTTATTTATTTTTTTGGACGCATATCAATTACTGTATGCATGTACGGTCATACTTGATATGTATATTATACTTTGATTTACTTTACCATTTCAAGTACTATTATTTAAATTCAATATTAATTACGGCGTTGGTATTTTGCCATTACTTATTAGTTTTTTTCTCTATAGATACAACAGACATTATTTTTATTCTTTTTTTTAAACATTCGTTTTATAATACATATCAGTATATTAGATAAATTTATTTTCTAATTACCTTACGACTAAATTATATTTAGCTATTTTATTCATGTATTATGTTACACTTACATACATATACTGTCAATTTACTATGTAAAAGCCCGATAGGGCGTTAATGAATAATAAATAAATAAATTTATAATACTCGCTAAAAGTTTAAAATAATAAATTAAATATTAAATGAAAAATACACTTTGTAAAACACCACTTTTATTTTGAATTAATATTAACAGCCAACCAGGTTTCGCTTAGCTCAAGCTTCATCAGGGCTTATTATATCAACTAAAGTTATTTTCATACAGACACATATATATAGAAAAAAATAAAACAATGAGTGAAAGAGATAGAAATAAAAGAGCAGACACCTTATTAGTGCTAGAACGAGAAAGGATGTATACTGATTACAGGATAGGTAGGAAGGGAGGGGGAAGGGAGGAAACAGTTTTATCAGAGGTTAACGGAATAAATTAAATATTGGACTATTAGTTAAATTGATTTGATTGTTGATTATATTTGATTTATTATTGACGGCATCCTGTAATCAGTATACATCCTTTCTCGTTCTAGCACTAATAAGGTGTCTGCTCTTTTATTTCTATCTCTTTCACCCGTGTATTTTATTTCTATCTCTTTCACTCATTGTTTTATTTTTTTTTCTATATATATGGGTCTGTATGAAAATAACTTTAGTTGATATAATAAGCCCTGATGAAGCTTGAGCTAAGCGAAACCTGGTTGGCTGTTAATATTAATTCAAAATAAAAGTGGTGTTTTACAAAGTGTATTTTTCATTTAATATATAATGTCACATCACAAAGTGTTTGCTTCCTTCGATAAAATAATAAATTAAACTTTGGACCTGTATTTCTCACTGTTATATTATTTCGATTGATTTTAATCTAGCTGACGCGAATCCGTCGTTGCTCGGGGTTATAAATGGTTTGTAAAAAATTATGGGCTTGTGAATTCTAGTGTACATGAAAACTAGATGCATTTAAAAGGTGGAAATAATATTATTATGAAGAGATTACTTTTTTAAGTGTTTGTCCTTAAAAAATCATCGTGCCATGCCTTCATTCCCTTCCATTCATTTCTACGTCATACATTATCCTTACACGCTTTCATCCTTCATCATTTAAGCCACACTTAACCTCACATAAGTATTTAATCCATTTGATCGCGTCATATCTTCCTAGGGCGTCACCGATTTCTTCAATAATTCACTTCCATGGCCTATTCTCCTTACTTTCCCATTCTTAGCCCTTTATTCGTTCATCACAGTATAATTTTATCAAACTTTACTTACTTACATTTAGCTTTTTACCTTTAACTTAGCATGCACAAAGGTGCGCGCGTGAGCTATTATTTCACGAAAATGAGGCTGTGTAAATAAACCAACTATTATTATTATCATTACCTTAACGCCTTAATCAAACCTGATCCGCGCTCGTACCGGTTACTTTTGGGTACAAATATATCAAACTATTTAAAAAAACAGGAAGCATTTTAGTGCTCTTGAACGGTAGCTATTTTCGTTATCAAGTTACCTGCTCCTCTATTATCTGGAATATTCAATTACTTCTATGATCGCTAATCGAAACAGATTTTTTTTGTTTATGCATTAACATCAAAAGATTATATTGTTTTACATACTTTTACTACCGTACGTTACCTTAACAAATTTACGTTACCTTTACTACTGTACGTTACATTCCTAACGTGCGTTACCTTCACTATTCGCTTCTACATGTCAACTTCATTATTTTGCGTTATATTAACTAACGTACGTTACTTTTACTACTGAACGTTACATTCACTACCTTCACCATCGTACGTTACCTTGACAACTGTACTTTACCTTCACTACTGTACGTTAGATTCCCTACCGTGCGTTACCTTCACTCTTCACTACTTTATGTCAACTTCATTATTTTGCGTTATATTAACTAACGTACGTTACTTTTACCATCGTACGTTACCTTCACTACTGTACGTTACCTTTACAACTTTACGGTACATTATCTACCGTGCGTTACCTTCAGTACCGTATGTCAACTTCTTTACTGTAAGTTATATTAACTACCGAATGTTACTTTCGCTACTTTTCGTATGTTGCTTTCGTCCCCAACCTGTAGGCATCTCCGAGAAAAAACTTTATGACGTTATTCTGCGATTGTTCATAAAACCAGAAAAGTAAAAGCCGAAATGGAAAAGTGTAAGTTAGGATGGCAGGAGCACAACAATGACCTTTCGCACGATTGAAAGGAGGAAGAAGTGGTAACACATGCCGCCGCGGGGAGCAGAATGCAGGAAGGAGGAAGCAGGAAGTGAGGAAGTGAGGAGTACGTACAACAATAATGAAAACACATCAAACGTGACGTCATTATGCGGGGGCGTGACCTGAATCGGGAACACGCCCCTCGGAGGAAAGTAACCATAAAAAATAGGGCAAAAAGTTTTGTCATAATCTAAGAAAGTTCGACGAGCCACCCTAGTAGATTATTAAATACTCGGGTTACGGTCATAAATTGTTTTATCGCTAACGATATTTTAACGTTTTAAAACAAGACGGTATTAAATTTGTTTTATGCTTGTCGAATTTTACAGATCTTACTGTTTTTCTAAAGTTATTTTTTTATATAAAATTACAATATATTTATTTTCAACTCTTGTAAACAAAAACATAGTTATATTTACCTTTATTCCGTTTTTTTTAAATTTTTAAGCTTCCCCCCGTGGGTCCCGCCGGTACCCCCAAGGGATCACAACCACCACTTTGAAAACCACTGAACTAGAAGAACACCGTTACATTTGTGCTTCTGAAAATAGGAAAATAATCTCTAACAAGTATTTAATTAATATTATTGACATTTCTTCCCGGGACTTAATTGTAGTTTGGAATCGTGGGCACGCTCCACAGTCACTAGGAAAATTTTCCACTCCAGAAATACGTGAAAACGAAATAATTTTTTTTTCAAAGTTTTAATATGTCTTATTTTTCTAAGTGAAAAAACCTTTGGTGTTCTTTCTAGGAAGGATTTTGAATGTTCTGTGCCCAAAATCAAGTATTTAGTTTGTTTTTAATGCGAATACAGCACTAAAAACCCAACAGCTCCTGACCGTCTGGAGCCAGTGAGTTTATGGCATCCCAATTTGGGGTATGTTGTGAGACTGAACGTAGTGAAAGAAATAGAGAAATGGGAAGGAAATAGAGAAGAAGAAGGTGGAAAAGTACGTTGCTATCCAGATCAAGTCACCAAAACGGTTGAAGCTTTCAAGAAACGTTTCACTTCTGAGTGTATCTTCCACTCTGGGCACTACTAGGTTTACAAATTCATGTATTTATTATTTGTAAATTTGATCGCTTGGAAATATTTCAGATGCTTAATTAAATACTGCGGGTGTAGTGCATCTTGGCTTTTTAAATAATCGAGCATTTATTTGCGTTGTTTTATAAGTATTAGGCCTATAAAAGCAAGCTTTACATTTTTTTTTCGGTTAGGTTTATTTTATAGTATGCCAAAATAAGTTCTTGATGTGACGATCGTAAAAGATTAAAATATGTGTCCCTGAACAAAAAAAAATAAAATAAAACACCCTTTTTGGATACGTTTTTTAATAAACGGCGGCTGGTGTTAAATGGAAATTTAAACCTTATCGCCATTTACATAAGGATTGATGAGTGTTATTATTAGCGGTCCGATTTCGAATGTTATACGTGGTGCATCCCCTAACACTAGTTGATCAACTACAGCGCAAGCATTAAAGCGTGTGCTGCATCCTTCATTAAGACTACCTCATAACAGATGTTAAGTCATTAACCTTCCCTCCCAACCTAAACCCCCGCAACTCACCCCCTTAACAAGTCGCCGTGCCTTAATAAATTACGCCATCGGAAAGAATGATTGATGAAATAATCCGTGAATGGAAATGTCTTACATTAATATTTCAGTAGTTTGGTCGGAACTTGTCGTGAACTTACTTTCTAACAAATTAGGTGGACTTATATTAATGGTTCTTTCATTTAATACTCCTTATCCAATTTTACAAGAATAAGAAATTATTTTTTGTACATGTATTTAAGACAGAGAAAAAAATTATGAATGAGGTAACCAATTCATTAGATACTAAAGTTGTCAATTTTATCAAATAACTAAAATTAATAGTAGGTAACAAACTTTTCACCGAATGAAACTCGTATTGAAAAGGTTGGAAGTAATACGCAGGCGTCTTTGTTGCCGTTTTTGGCGCTGAAAAATAAAGGGCGTTGTTAAAATACATGATATTTTTGAATGCTGTATCTTAACTATGAAATACATTGTTCATTATAACAACTTATGGCTAACAGATTGCATCTTACTGTTCATCAATCAATATTACAAAGCTGTATAAATCCGCATTCTTCTAACACACTTCTTTTTTTTTAAAGGTTAAATTAAAGTAATCCAAAAAGTACGTAGTGTGTGCGTATATATATGCTTATGGAGTGAGACAATATATAAAATATAATAAAAGAACAGCAAGAGCATGAAATTTAAAAAAAGCACAATTCATGGTAACAAAGAAAAATAGACAGATAATATGTATATAATGAGTTATATCGAAAGAGACAAAGCGTCAACTGAAAATGTGATTAAGGAAATAATTAAATTTAAAAATAATGGGAAAAAAACGTGTTATTTATTTACCGGCAGATAATACAAGACCTTACTTACCTGACGGGTCTTTTGAGATGAACACTGTTAGAGTTTAACCCTAAAAAAGACGTAGACGACTGGACCTCGGTCAAATCCGATTGATAATCCAGCGTTTTACCATCCAGGCAATTAACCACTTTTTATTGATGTTATTAAAAAAAACACATCGTTTCTTAGTTTTAATGATAAACTCATGTTTATAAGACAAGGTTTAGATTATTTAATTTTTTTATGCATGGCACAAAGAATAACAAATTATTTGAATCAATAATTTCTCGACTGAAATATCCATACACATTGAAAATATCTCCCGAGTAAAAAAAATAGTATTATACAATCTGTGGTTGATTTATTTTTAAATGTGAATTAATTGATCATTCTCGTAATTAGAAATATTAAATGTATTCGGTATTAATGTCCCTGATTGGTTTGCGCAAAAACCTGGTAATTAAAACTGGTTGGAATTTGGTCATGTTAATAAACATGATGTATAAACCTTTAAAAATACCTCGTTAAAATTCACTATTGTGTGGTAATTGTAATAATTTCATTTCGCAGACAAACCAAACGAATTATCTTTTCATAATAATGAAATATGTGTTCGCTTTAATGAATTCCAAATTCGGCTGCATTATAATACCGCTAACTAAATTTTATTTATTTATTTTAGTTCAGGTTAAAATACGTGGGACAGGCAAAATTGATATACATATTTTGTACAAATAAGGATAAAAGAGAGAAGAATAGAAAAGTTGAGAAATAATAAAGAAATGAAAATAGATTGAAACATAAAGAATTGAAGTTTGATTTACAAACATATTCAAATAATAAGTAATAATTTGAATCGATCCATGCACATATTTTAAATAATTATTGTAGGGTCATCTTGATTTGGTTATTTTTTTATCTTAGTTTTATCGACAATGCGGATAGTTTTAAGTTTCATTTTTCGGTAGTTGTAATAACATTATTATTCAATTATTTTAATGAAACTTATATTGACTTTTAACGTTAAAATAATTAATTAAGTATTTTTATGACAAATATTGCTACATAATTACAAATAATTACACAAAAATATATTAATTATTACACCTAATTGTAAACATAAGATGTTCCATCATAACAAGGTAGGTTTGTGTGTATGGGGGATGTGTCATTTTTTTCATTCCATAGGCCGAGTATTCAGTCTATATCTTCAGTGTGTTTTTAACGTGAAGTTTAAAATCTTTGTTTGATATTTATTATATTTCGTATACTCTCTGGTAATGAATTAAAAAAAATGACTCCAAAATATTTATAATACTAGTAATCTATTGTTTACAGGCTGTAAGAGAGGTGTTTGACCCTTTGGAGACTGCAGCAAGAGAGGTGGGCTTGCAAATCAATGAGAACAAAACTAAAATCATGATGCAAACCAGAACCCCACACCGCAGAATAAAAGATAAAGTGAATTTTAAAAACTCCTATAACTTTGAAGTGGTCGAAGAGTTTGCCTACCTGGGCTCCATCATAACGCAGGACAACGAAGACCCAGTAGAAGTAAGAAAGCGCATCACAGCCGCTAACAACACTTACTTCGCGTTGCTGCCAGTGTTCAATTCCCGAAACGTCCATAGGAAAACCAAAATAACCCTGTATTATTAGAACGGTCTTGGCCTATGGATGTGAGGCGGGAACACTGACAGCAAAGTCTGCGGAACGGCTGGACACCTTCGAAAGAAAGGTACTTCGAAGAATCTTAGGAGCGGTGCGAGAGGGAGAGGCATGGAGAATCCGCCACAATAAGGAGCTATATAACATCTACCAAGCTCCCAGACTCTCTACTCATTTACGGCTCCAAAGACTAAGATGGGCCGGACATGTGCACCGAATGCCAAGCACACGTGTACCAAAGAAGGTTCTAACAGGACACCCGGGAGGCAAACGAAAGGCGGGCAGACCTAGGCTGAGATGGGAGGACGATGTCAGGAAAGATGCCAGAGGACTACTCCATGTTGCAGATTGGAAGACGACGGCCGAGGACAGAGGGCGGTGGAGGCTCATGTTAAAGGAGGCCAAGGCTCGAAATGGGCTGTAGCGCCATTGAAGAAGAAGAAGAAGAAGTAATCTATTGTTTTTAAAAGGTGCATTTTTTATTAAGATTATTATCTTTGTAAATTTGTAATGTTGCATAATATAAGTGTAATGTATTTAGTTTTCTGACTTTAAATTCTTTAAACAGAAGTTTTAATGAATATGTATATGGTTAAAATGTAATTGTTATTAATATTAATTTTTGTACTATATAAAGCGGTTTTTATAAGATCGACCCCCTCATATAATGCCATACTGTATTAGTGATTGGCAGAAAGCAAAGAATGTCATTCTGAGTAAATCTTTATTCAGTATTTGTCGTGGATATCTAAAGATATATGTTATTTTTCTCAGTTTTTATTAACTTTTCTCTAGTTGGAGAGATAATTTTTATTTTATAAGCAATAATTATTAGCCTGAAACACTCATCCACATTGAAAAATCTCCTGATAAAAGATACATGATGCCAACGGGACAAACCCGTGTCCTTTCGATTTCCGGTCGACAGCTCTGACCACTGAGCTATGGCGGCTTATCACTTATCCGCGAAATAATTCATTATATACTAGTGTTTCATTCAACAATTACTGCTTGTTACATTTTTTCACCTGAAACAACCAACTTTATTTTATATGAGAAAGGCATTGTAAGTGCCAACTCTCCCACTAGATAGCGTCGAGACAAATTGTCTACATTTTTTGGTGAAAATACTAGAACTTGTCAAATATTAATTATTATTTTTGTAAACTAATGTTTAAGACAAGATTTTTTTATGCATAGCACAAAGGGTAACAATTATTTTATAAGCAATAATTATTAGCCTGAAACACTCATCCACATTGAAAAATTTCCTGATAAAAGATATATGACGCCAATTTGACGATTTTTCAATGTGGATGAGTGTTTCAGGCTAATAATTATTGCTTATAAAATAATTGTTACCCTTTGTGCTATGCATAAAACAATCTTGTCTTAAACATTAGTTTACCAAAAAAAAAATAATAGATAATTTTTATTTATTTTTATTATTGTAGACTTCAAAGATCTGAATCGTCAATGTGGAATATAATTATTTATGTCTACAAGCTTTTATTATATAATTTTATTCAATATTTTTAGTAGGTACTATAAAATAGAATAAAATACACTCAATTTATATTTCTCAATTCGTTCTTAGTACCTAAGAAACTACATACCTAAGAAAAAAAAAGTTTCTATTTTTGTTCCTTTAAATTCCGCAAATAAAATAATATCATCTTCCCGAGAGTGCATTAAAAAAACTTTTTTTGTCAGCTTTGTTTCCAGAGAGATGTTTCCGTTCAATTTAGCATGTTGGTATCTACGCCTATTTTAGTATCTACGCCTTATTTTTCTTCATTTATTTTTAGCTTTGCTACCCTGTCCAGAACATGATGTATAAATAAAAATAAAATAAACAAATTTGACAAATTTACCGTATTTCAGAGTTAAAGAATTTTTTTTTGTATTTAAAGTATAATTTCAAAAAAATTTTTTTTAGTGCTACAATAACGTCAACGTTCATAAAAAGAACGAAAAATCTATTTTGTTTATTAATAATACACCTATAAATAACTACAATAACACCATTTCCGTGTCTCAGAATTTGTTTCACTACCTTGACACTAATTTCAGGAACCCATTTTTGTTTTCCTTAATACTAAATTTATCTAGAAGATTGCTAAAATTTTCATGATTAAATACCAAACAGTTTTCTCATAAACAGACCATGTCTGCAGAAACTCCTTTTCGCGATATGGTGCGCCGCGCAAATGATCCACAAGTTTTTAAAATTAAAAAGTTAATTTATACGTCTAATCTTTATGGTAATACCCTACTTATAATAAAAAAGGTTATAATATTGCTTTACCTATATTTTCCACTTTCCAGTACTTGTACGCTATCGCAGCGTGCATGTCGACATTTGAAGTTATCGCCGGAGATCTGTGCCCGGCGAGCGCTTATAACCGACTGATGCCCGTAATACTTACATCGGACAATGATCCGAATGCGTGGTCCATACTTCGAACGCCAAAGCGGACTCTGTTTATATACCTCAATGTTTTAATGAAAATACTAGCATATTGCCTATATTATGCTTGTTTTGATAATAACATTTGTCGAAGATTTAAATTTTTTATTGAAATAACAATACGATTATTCTACCTTTTTTAACATGTGATTGCTCATAAATCTCACACCAAGAAGTTCAAAGTTCAAACGGATTTCAAGCAAACATGCGCGTTAAATAGCGGCATGCATGGCATTTAGATACCATAAAATTATATTGTTTATATTCGGTGATTGGTTGTGTTTATTGAACCGGGCTCGTGTTTAGTGGCCCATGATAACTTGGCCTCAAGGGCCTACCGTGCCGCTACCGGGCCGGGAGACCTGGAGGGCCCCGTGGGGGGACATATCCCCCTCAGACCCCCACGCCGCCGGGCAATGCCCCCCGAATAACTTTGCATTTGATTTGCATCGCAATTATGATGAGAACAACGCAGATGCAAAACAGAGGCAGGATATCGCTAATTTGTGTGCTCTTTTTCCACCTCTCTCACTACCTTTCTCAATATCTCTGCGCTAGTGGCTCTCCCGAGGGTGAATTGAATATCCAACCATGAATATCTACAATGATTCAAATTTGCTCACTCGTTTAGCGTGTTTCTTTCATTCAGTATTTTTTTTGTGTTTGACAGTTAAAATGTTCTTTTTATCGTTTTTGTTTTTTTTGTTATGTTTTTAATTTGTTTTGGGATCACTTAAGTTGGGAGAAAAATCAATGTATGTTCCTTTCAATCATATATATTACGACTTTATGTCATGGTTAAATCTTCCCCATAGGAAAAACTAAGCACTTCCACACACTTTTCCACAAATGATCATCTAGTCGATCCACATTATGCAAGTGCATTATATAAGCAAAATAAATACAAAACAATACAAGAACAACACGTCAACTCACCAGACATCAAATGGGAAAATAATTCACCGACTCCAGATATTTTCATATCAGAGGGTTTGGCTCGGTAGAACTCCTAACAGGTTCTATAAACCCTACTGATCCCTCAACATTAATATTTTAAAAATCTTTCGTAATCCTACATGTATTTAAAATGGCCGATTTTTGCACTTTTATAGAATCATTTTTTGATAGATCTAATACGCCTAAATTTTGAATGAGAGAGCTAGGTATAATGCCAGTAGCAGAAATAACAAATGGAAATATTTTTATAGTCTGAGTATGCCTAATACTTTTTATCTCATTTCCTAAATCTGAGTATTTTCTTATTTTTTCATTAACAGATTTTTGAATATTACAGGAATTTGGAATAGCGACATCAATGATATTAATTATTTTTAAATTTTGTCGTGTAAAACTATGTCGGGTCTATTATGACTAATCGTTCGGTCTGTTAGTATAGTTTTATCATAATATATTTTATAAAATTCGTTTTCTAAAAATGAATTTGGTTCGTATTCATAATATGGTATTATATTACGGCAGTCAATCAAGTTATGTTTAATTACCAAACTTTGGTGAATTATTTTTAAAACTTGATTGTGCCTAAATGTGTTGCTAAACGTGTTGCCTAAACTTGATTGTGCCTAAAATTAGGACGGTGCTAATACAGAACATCCCGATATAATATGTTCTATAGTTTCCGGAAAAAACAAACATTTTCTACATAAATCATCAATTTGATTTGTATCTTTGTTTATATGCTTCCTATAATTTTTAGTATTAATGACTCTTTCCTGAATGGCAAGCATAAATCTTTCTAATATGATTTAAGATTTTCACGGCCAAAAGTATTTTTGCTATTTGTTTTTGGGGTGTTATGCCGTGTTACGCTAACTCCTTCTTTAGCCAACGTTTCGGACAGCATTGCAGTGTCCATCATCAGGGCAGATGTGTTATTTATAAATATTTATAAATAACACATCTGCCCTGATGATGGACACTGCAATGCTGTCCGAAAGAAGGAGTTAGCGTAACATGGCATAACACCTCAAAAACAAATAGCAAAAATAAATCTTTCTATTTCTGGGCTCAACTCTCCAATACTCAACCATTTGTTTGACGAAAATTTGTCAACATACGTTTGGTTGAGATAATTGAAATGTTTTGCATGAATAATTTTATTTGACCAGGAATCTAATAATTCCTGGTTGGGATTAATATATTTTTTCAATATATATTTTTTTAATTATTGTTAAATCTGTTTTACTTTAAAGATTAAAGGGTTGGGAACTCTTTGTTAAAAAGTATAAGGTTCTACTTATAATATATATATATATATATATGTATTACTTATTTATATTTAAAATTATGTAAATAACGTCATAGAGTTTTATCCAAAGTTATCCAAAAATAACCATGACGTAGATTTACCTAACATATTAAAAACACACGCAAGAAAGTTTAACGTTTCTTTTTTTATAAAATTATCTATTTACATAAATAAATAATGACCTGCACATCGTCAAGCGATTAGAGGATGCATTTCCCCCTTATTACCATTATCAAAATTAAAAACATGTTCTTCATAGATTACGTGACTTCAAGATCATGGCGTGTTTGTATTGTACTTAGTAGTAGATTATAATATTTATTTATTAATTGCATCTCACTATACATAAATCATGTCTTTTTTCATAAAAATCAACTGCACTAGGACTAAGTCAACTAGATATACCTAGTATAAAGTAAAAATAGACCAGAAAAATTACCCATTTCGTTAGGCCAGATCCTATTTTATCTGAATATTCTTATTTAAGCAGTATAAATAATAATAAAAAAATTATTTAATCGTTTCGACATTTTTTTTAAATCACTCAATAGTGCTGACAAACTTGCGTTGTACTCTCGTGGCTTGGCCTATTTCAACATATCGCTCGCCATACATTACAATTGGGAATGTATGGCAAGCGTGAACGAACGATATGCTGAAATATACCATGAAACAAGCCATGTCACAGGCATAAATGAATATAATATCCAATATGTATGTTTCAATGACCGCTGCTTCCGTTCTAGCCGCTCGCAATGTCCAACTTTCAGAACAAATAATAATAATAATAATCTCTATGCGCTGGTTCCCTTCAGTCTTGTAAATTGTTTATGGTGGAAAAGTAACAGAGGACGTGTTTTGCGTTGATATACATGTAATTTTCATATCTTTTGTGCGACCAATCATTTGGATGTATTGTAGACATCGGAAAACACTCTCGTTCAGGCCGTCGCCCAGTGGCAGGACGCGCCCTTACACCATAGCCATCGTAATACAAGTGTTAAATATCTTATAATTAATATACATTTTATATTCTACATTCAATTTCATAACTTGTTTTGCTGTGTTGCTCTGAAATATAAAGAAAAGACATTTAAAGTTTATTTGTCGATCTTTTTATATTAAAAAAAATTAAATATTTCAATCACTCAAATGTCAGCCACATAGCGAGTAAACAATAGTCCTGTGTGTAACCAAAACAATACATCAATGACATTTGAAAAGCGTATAAAATAAAATAAAAATTCATAATTCAAACACAAAGGAATCCTAGGCATTTCTATGTAGGTACCTATTAGTACTTATTCCTTTATATATGCCATTGTTTTGACAGATTGTCAGTATTGCACTGCTCTGTTCAGTTGAATTAAAAAAAAAAGATTTTTTGCGTCAAGTTCCATAGTGTTAGATACCAAGGATGTGTTATTTTGTAGAATTAGAACATTTCTTCAAATTTAAAAATTAATTTTGAAGTTGTGTGAAATATTTTTTCAAGTTCTGTTATTATTTCAGTTTTTTCAAGAAACTAGCCTATAATTATACAATAACAGAACTTGAATAGGACTTTCACAGAACCCTGATGAATTGTTAAAATTCTGTGAAACAACCCGACCTAAAAGTACCGTACTGGAGAATTAGCACGCTCCAAAGTAGTAATCTTGCTTGATAATACCCAATCTTCCCATTTTCCATCTCATCCCCCCCCCACTCGAATTCCATTCAGCGTTCAACATACCATAACTGGGATGCCATTGTTCCAACGGCTTCTGGAAGTTTGGACTTTTGTGCAGAATTTATAAAAAAAAATTGATTGAATGTTCACGTCATGAAACTCCATTTTCATTTGTATAATCGAGTAACTCAGCGTGCAGCAAGCCGCCCCAGAAAGTCAGTGTACCGCTTCGCTGTGGTGTCCTCGGACACGGGTTATAAAGTAATAAATGATTTACATAATAAGATCAAGCCGCTACCAGCTCGCAGCTGAAGGCCGAAGTTATAATTCGGTCCCGGCTAACACGTGGTCTTGGCCGGTTTGATGCCATTTCCCCATTTGCATAACTCGACACCCTAACTGGAAACTGGTAACGGGGTGTATTGTACACCGTGCGCCCGCCTTACTGACTACGTACTGCACTGTACAAACACTACTGATTCATTGGCGTCAGATTTTGATACACCCATAAAATCAACTCAAGGAAAATAATTTTCCTTAGGGCCTATGTTATCTTTGGGGATGCTGTGTGGAGGGATTTTTGAAGGAAAGAAAGGAGAAAAGTTTTGGGAAGGAAAAAGGTATGAGGGATGGGTAGGAATCAGTGTTTTCAGGTGTGACGGACGTATAACCTATGCTTCCCGCTGCGGCGCATGGCAATGGGTCAATATAGACCAGTTGGAGAGGTCAAAGGGCAGAGGTGTTGGTTATCCAATAAATGGTTGCCGGGGAGGCGGTACCCAAACCCGCCTCCCAAATTCAAGCCATTTTGTATTTTACTGATAATTGAACCTGGAACTGGAGCCGCAACTTACTATCTCGCCAAAAGCCGATCGGTTAGGACTGACATTTCTTACTTAATTTCATCTGATTTCAGAGAATTTCGCAAATGTATACGCGGTTGTCACTAAATGTTGATATAATGCACTATCATCGACAACGAATCTGCCGACTTTCAACTCGATTGGATGACCGGACAAATGATAATTGAATGAAATTTTATGACAAAAAAATGTTTTATGAAAAGTTTGTTTATCTTTGAAAATATATAAATATTTTAATAATTTACAATAAACATTCTCCTTATTTTATTATTATTTTTATTTATCTTTAACAATAACGATGAAATCAGATAAATAATAGATGTGGTCTTTTAAGAGAACAAAGTTAATTTACAAACATTCAAATCATTAGAGAGAACCCGTTCGAATATAATATTTGTACACACCGATAGCATCGAAAGTTTCAAAAAGGTTTTTCGAATTAGTTTAGAACACCTGACATCAGTCCCCTCTTACTCCGAAACCAAAGATACCGGGTGCGCAGCGACGCTTAACAATTTAGGTAAAATTTTGTTTAAATGTAGTTTAAAAAAAAAATAATTACTGTGAAATTAAATTGTTTTTTGTCCAACCAATACAACACTAATCAATTAAGTGCATATTAAAAACGATTTTTACGTACCTATATCGAACCCCGAAGAGCTGGTTGGAAGGCAACTATGCTGTCTAATACGCCACCAACTATTATACGAACGGCTGTATAAATTCATTATACGTACTGAAAATAAAAGAATTACGTATTTTTGAAATTTAAAATGTGACGCACCTACTCAAATCCTAAATTATATTATTTAATAATATAAGCTGTAGGCACGCCATTGCCCTGTCGTGGGGTAGGAACTGAAGTGTGGCGCGAATGTTGAAATATGCTCCGATGAGCTTATTGGCCTGTGCAGTATAATTCAGGTCGTATTTACATCGTTTGACGGTGATGCCCCGTGCTGGGCCTTCACCGCGCGGCGTCAGAGATATCTACCCCCCGGACTATCCTGACAGTCGCAATAGTTATGGCCATAGTACTACACTGGCCATCGTACTATACTTGCCATCATACTGTAATGGCTTTCGTACTAAACTGGTCATCGTACTACACTGGCCATCGAACTATATTGGCCATTGAACTACACTGGCCATGTATAATTCTTTCTTTTAAAAACTATAAATTTCCACTTTCCTGGAGCTATTGAATAAAAAAATAACACAAGCAGTACCTTGTGGGGGAGTTTCGTTATACAAATATTTGCCTAAATTGCTTAAATTTGTCTTAAATTTCCAATACAAAATAATGTCCACGATGTCAGGCGAGTAAAATCTTATGTTTTTTTAGAATTTGGAGAGATGTGCTAATGGATGGGACCTATATAAAGATGGGTAGAAAGGAAGTCATCGTCTTTTTTAGGTCAGTAAAGAACTGCATCTCACTTACACTCACCTGAAATCGTATATCTCCATCCTATTTGAATTTTGTAAACACAGTTTAGTATTGAAAATTTAAGCTTCGATTAGGCAAATATCTGGATCGTGAAACACGCCCATATTACACTTTTGTGTTTTTCTTTATTATCTGGGTGAAACGCATTCATATACATATATTTAACATACCACAAAATTTTTCATGTAATTATATTTCCTTTGATCACGCTGGGTTTTGAACTATCCACCACTCTGAGGTTTGGGTCTACCAGGTCAAGAGGTCATCGATTTCATGATGCCCATTATCTGTAGACACGCGTAGTAATTCTAAAATTCTGTTGATATCCATTTAATTTTAAGAAAACTCTAGTTGATGTGGGAGATACGGTATAAAGTGTATAATATTACTGCTTGTTTTCGTATTCGCAACACGTAAACAACGTAACATCTAAAGTTTATATTGTCTGCGCATGCAATGCAAAACGAAAGTTCAGAAACAGTTTTTATGATTTTAAAAATGTTTTTAAATGTCAAGCACGCTTTTTAAGATCGAAAATGTATATAATTGTGAAAAAACAACCTTTATTGGATTTAAAGTCTATTTTAGAGTAGAGTAGGTACTGAGAGATGTGAAATAGTGCTCTTTTTCACTGCAAGCTAATATCAAATAGTCTTAGTAGGCGGGAGGCAATTAGTGATGGGTAGGAGAGAAATAAAATAATAGCTTTGTTAGTTTGCAGTCGAGTTTGAAAGCTTTTTAATTGTTTTTATCGAGTCTAATTGGTGTAATTCCATTTTAATTTAAAGTTTTTATTTTATATATTCAATAATATTATTATTCATTTAAAATCAATGTTTATTCGCCTTATGAAGGCATTATCAAATTGTGGTAAGGCCACTGCGAGACAATCTATTTATATTACTTCTGCGTAATGCATCAAATCGCTTTTAATCGTACTACAAATGCCCTTGGTAATTTCCGAGTTAATTTTTCGGAAATTACTGAAATTTATTTCCTTGCAAATTTTTTTGCCTATCAATAATTTCCACAATTACTCGGAAATAAATAGGGGAATTTGTCATAAAAATACAGGCAATGATTTTCATTAAAAGTAACTATATGGAAGATATATAAAGAGTCTGTAAGTTTCCTCAACACAATTATATAATGCATTTACGAGATGGGTTAGCAAGTATTCCGAATAGCGGTTTTAACCTTTGATTAAATGGTCATTACGAGTGACCAATAAATGGACCATTTACCATAATCTTATAAAAAATACGTTATCATCTTCTAAAACAATCTTAAAAATATTGTATTTTTAATTTGAATATTAAAAAAAATGTAACAATTCATTTTGATATCGGAATCCCGGAGATATCGGAGACAGCAGGTGGTGAATGCCTCTTGCATCGGTTATATCCGTTTACAGGCTGACAACCTCGTGACATTCCTTTTAGCGGATGTTTTGGGGTTACCCTCCCCCTCCCACAACCTAGCCTCTCTCACCCGCAGTCACCCCCTGCCACCACCCCACCACCCCACCACCGACAGGTGAGAGATTGGTTAGAGTTGTTCAACCGCAAGCGGTCGGATTTTATTTGTATACCTGCCGTGTAATGCAGAATGTTGTTGTTTTAGTAGTAACTTATAAAATATATTTAAATACGTACATATTTTTTGTTTATTCACTATAAATTACTTTGTGTACACCACTATTTAATCAAAATAATCGACATGTTTCAAAACCAATAATGGTTTCTTCGTCAGGATAAATGTAAAAAAAAATCTAAAATAAATAATTTTAGATTATTATATTTTCCGACTTTATGTCCGGGTTATATAATATTATTATTATTAGCAGTTAAAAACCCGCTCCGCGGGTTTTTTTCTGCTAGGCCCTGCGGGCGGCACTTACTTAGAATTCGCCCATTTTAAGTGATATTAACAACAGTTACATAATAGATAGATATCAGGTCATTCACAGAGAGAGGGTTAGTATATATAGTTAAAACACGGAACAGGAAGGAGTTAATGTATAATAATATGCTAAATTTACGCATAATAAGAATGACAGTTATTTAAATAAATGAAATTTTAGGTATTTGTGATGGATTATTTCAAATGAAACACTATTATTGACTACTATTATTGTCTACAACTGATATTAACTGTTACAGTACCTAATATAATTAGCTCATAGGAGACTTGCAGTGCTTAAATATGTGTTACAACCGTCAATGTCTATAAGTTGAATCAATATCGTATAGTTTGTCACAATTAAATATAGTTATAACAAAGTTGACTAAAATATAATAGATTATTACATATTGATTAATTGTGCCCGTGTTTATGAATAAAAGGCGGGTAATTGTGCGATGAGATTAGCAGTCGGTTTAATTAAAAGGTGTTAATTTTACTCCAACTGGTGGTAATTCTTTACCTAAAACTCTTACCGTATCTAATAAATTTTAACGTTAGATTATATATACACCTTCATCAGGAGAGTAAAAATCTATATATATAAAGGTAGACTATTACAATATAGCACCCCTGAGGTGATATCTCACAAAAGCGGCCCTATGCAAATTGTCCAATTAATAAATAAACATAATGTTTACATTTTATTATGTACGTATGCATTGATATACAACGGAAATAGATAAAATAATGTTATCCGATTAAACTTTATTTTATTAAAAAACAAATAACTTTTTTTAAATCACTTCATTATATACAACCGATACATGTTTCATGAACGAAGTATACACCGAAGTAAAAAATTAAATATAGATTACAATTGGAAAAAAGAAGTGGAAGGAGGGGGGGAGGGGTAAGAAAAGGCTGGGTTTATAAGAATTATGAATTACAATATGAAAGACCAGTTAAGTGGGAAAATATTTAAAAGATAGTTTATAAAAAAATATCTTGTTAATTATATCTGCTTTTATAAACATGTTCTCTTATTTCTAAAATTTCTAAATTATTTATTTGTGATGCTTTATATCCTGTGTGAAGTATTTTAAGACCTGAAAAAAAATATCATGTAACCATAAAACAATATATTCATAAGACAAATAACATTTAATAACGGTTATTCTAATAAATTGATAGTTGAAATACTAAATAAAAAAAATTAAACATATTCTCTTCAAACGGTATTTTTACCCTATTTCTTAAGATATAAATAAACAATCAGGATTAAAGCATCGCAAATAAATAATTTTTAAATTTTAGAAATTAGAAAACAGGTCAATATAAAATCAGATATAATTAATAAGCAAAAAAAAATTATAAATAATAATGAAAAATGCCATTGCAAAGTTTAAATAAACTTCCAGAAGAAATCTTTTTCTTGACGCACGGTCAAGTATTTTTGAATATTTAAATATTCGCGCCAATTATTTGGTTAGTTCTTACACCGCTAGAGGTGCGCTCTGTCGGCCAGCTATTGCCGCGGCCATATTGAATGAACGCGTGCTTTTTTCGTCAAACGTCAAACGTAATCACGTAATTGTGGATTATTTTCACTGTAATGTATTTAATCCAATGGATTATGAACTTTCTAAAACATATTTTCTTCGATATTATCCAAAAATTGTATGAGCAGAAACGATATTTTTGAAGAAATATCGTATTACATGTGGCGATTCTTTTTCAGTATGAAATCGTGTCTTAATTTTTAATGTCTTATTTTTTTTGTATCCAGTCGCCTGCAAACCGAAATGAACCTTACGGTTGCTTAAAATTGAGGGGCAGATTGGTATTTTTTGCCTGCAGACCCCCTATGCAGAATTTATCAAAATCACACAATTTTAATTCGACCAATCAGAGGGCCTACATCGTCCAGACGCAAGTGTATTAATACTATCAGATATTAAGATTATTGTTTTATAATATTATTCATAGTTGATATGTCATTATTAATAAAAAAAATCTTACCTTTTGTACTTATACTTACATTTTTTACACTTTATACTTTACAAGCTTACATTTATGTTAGTGGCGGTTCCATGCTAACTCAACACAGTGACTATTTAACACACTTTTAAAAGGTGATATAAAGTCATTAAAAACGATGAAAAAAAATTTAACCTAACATAACATAACCTACTTAATAAAGTTTTTGTTTCATCACTTTCCATGACTTTATATAACTTTTTAAGGATGTGATGAATTATCATTTTGATGATTTATCCGGTCACTGTTAATGGCGTACGGAAAAAAACTTACTTCTATAAAATAATCCTAATTTATCAAAAATATTTTAAAAACATTCGTAATCCTGTTTAAAACGGGACTACAGGCCCTTAACGAATAAATTGATAGGTTTATGTAAAGCTTTTAATAAAGTTAGTTAATAAAGTCCAAAAGTCATTAGATTTTCACATTTCGTCATTAAATATATTAACAGGTCAATCACGTGTTTCAATATATTTGCCTGCTGTCCCATTTTTAACAGGATTTTAATAAATCATCAATACTCATTTTTCTCTTGTATATAAATAAATAAATAACGAATGTAATACGTTTATTCGATAAAAATTAATTTTCTATTATTGAAGAAATAAAATATTTCTTTGTTGAAGTAGCTTTTTAAAAATGCTTTATTAACAGATAATCCTATATCTATTCAAACATCATAAATAAATATAAGAATAGACAATAATTAAATTTTGAAATGCATTTAGAAAAATCATCTCTCAGTTCCCTGAATTATATTGTGTTTAGCCTTGTATTTTTTACCAACATTTTATCAGTTTACCGATAAACCATATGTTTAAATTGCTGCACGGCAGGATGTGACTTTTTACCTGATAGTGTTCCAATTGCAATTGCTATTGGAACTGAAAATGCATCTTCAAACAACGATATTTACAAAAATAGTTTTCAACATTAACTGAAACTTTTTATTTTATGAAATTTGAATAAAGTCGCAATATGCTTGTGTTTAATTTTTATGTAATACTGCACAAGGTACCTCTGTGAGTAAAACGTCTAATCGTGTGGAGCCAGCGAGACTATGATTAAGTTTTTTTTTTCAATTATTGGGAAAAAAATCCCTCATGGGGATGCTGTGTAGAAGGTCTTGCAAATAAAGGAGGGAAAATTCTGGCAGGGAAACAGGTATGAGGAGTGGGTAGGAATCTGAGGGGTAATGTGTCCATGTTGCAGTGCGATGGGTCGATAGAGTCTGATTGGCAAGTTCAAAGGGTCTCCCTCAACTGGTGTTTCCCGATCCAGCCTCCAACGCAGAACCAATTGGGGCAATATATGGCAGAGGTGTTGGTTATCCGATAAATGGTTCCCGGAGCTGTGGTACCCGTATCCGCCTCCTGTATGTTATGAGGCTGAAGGTAGTTGAAAGGGGAAGGAGGGAAAGTACGGCGAACACGGCTAAAGCCATTTTAAGCAACGTTTCAATTCCTAATGGTGATCTAACAGGTTTACTTTTTACAAGTACCTATTTCCCACTGTGGAATGTGTCGCAAATATATCATATATTACTTTAGAAATTTTAGATCATTAAATTGTAAAAAAAATCGAATTAATTAATTAGGACGCTGGAATTTCAACTCGCTATCTCCGGATTCGGATTTTTGTTTTTTACCATAAATATTCTACTTACCTACCAATTAAATAATTTTTAAACACTTGTTATATTCCTAAATAAGACAGGCATGTATTATAATTTGCATTGAAATGTAAAGTTGTTGCTTATTGTACGCTTAATAGGTTTGTTCTACTCTCACCACATTTTCTCACATTTCTTTCTCAGCTGAAAGCTGAACGCTACTTCTTTTATCGCTACATTATTCCTTTGATATGCCAATGTCTTCATATTTATGCAAAAGCATCGCTGGATTCGCTTGTAAAAAGTCATCCATGCGTCTCTAACGAACGAGGCAACACTTCAGATCTGGCGCTATTGAAAAACTGACGATGCCACTGCGAGTCGAGTATCATCAATCCTCGGATATATATACGTTGACATCTTAATCGTTAGAGCTGAAAATTAAATGAATTGATTTTTCAAATTTCACACTGCATACCCACATAACAAGTTATGCTCTGTATCAGTGAATTATTCTACATAACTATATGTACATATTTTTCAAAGTGGGTCATGTGGGTTGAAATATTTTGTAAGCACTTTGAGCAAGAACTAACAAACTTTTAATGTATCAGTAATCATCAATAATTACTACATATTGAAATAAACAGAATATCATTTTTAAGGTGGCCCTAGATGTAATCCCTTTGGATACCTGTTTTACTATCAATGTTGTGTCCCATACCACATTAATGATGAATGGTAGACAGAAAAAATCATTTAGAATTTAGACTAATTCAACACCAAAACAATTGACAAGTTTCGAAGTTCTGGGTAAAAGAAAATGGTACCCACAATTAGTAGTGTGTTGATTGAGGAAAATCATATGGGAATATAAGAAATGGATGAATTGTGACAAAGAAGTTAATATTAATGATTAATAATAGAATAATAGAAGAGTATGTATGAGACGATGTATGAATGTGAATGAGGCAAGAAGTGTATGCCAAGACCGAGTTGTTTGGCTGTCAGTCCTCTCTGGGAAAATGCGTGATGGTTAGTTAGTTAGTTAGTTAGTTAGTTATTAATGATTATATTTTTAAATATAACCATTAATCGTTTATTAATTCTCTTCAGTTGGTTTAAATTCTTAGGACAGGTTATTTCAAAGAATTTCAACATATTATGTTAATTTCAAAGTTAAAATTAAAGTTCTGTGAAAGTTCTATCTAAGATATGTTATTATTTCAGCATGGGCCGGTTATTTCACAGAACTTGGTTAGGCTCTCACAATTGTCTTGAATATATACTGCAAAATTTGGTGATTTTTTCAAATTGCATGAAACAACCCGTCCTTAATTTTAAAAATGCATCGGTGATATTGATATTATTACTGTAAAGATTAAAAGGTATATTTAATATTTTTATTCATATTTTTGTCAACGTCAACAGTAAATTTTTTCCTCATCTCAGAACCACATTTTTACTAACCTTCTTATTTCCTCTTCATATTGAATCCCTTCCCAATTCTACGCACTATTCACTGTCTGACCGTGCTTAGGTACTCTAACAAAAATAAAAACAGGACTTAAAACCTTAAATCAACTTAATATTTATTTGTAAGCTCGAAATGAACTAAATTAAAAAACAGTTTCTCCTTAGAAGCGCCAGCAAAGAAATTATTTCATTTCGTGACGCCCTATTTGGAGGTAAGAATCATGAAATCACTCACTGCATGCACCCCCTCCCCACTCAACCAATGCAACCATCCATTTAAGGTATATTTTATTTATATTTTTTTATTTATTATATAAGTACATTTTTGTTTATTTATTACAATATATGATCACTATTTCAAGATAGGATTTTTTTTTTTTTTCTATTTCCTCCCATAGGACTCCCCCTGGTGCCCCCGAGTGCAACATCCTAAATGTTATCTTTTGAGATGGCCTTTCAGGGTATGGAAACTCTTTTCAAACGTCGAGTCACTTGGAAATTAATGGCATTATGAATCCCACAGTATTGAAATCTTATTTTTATCAATCTTCCAAATTAAAACTGAAGATGTTGTATTTTCTTCAATTGGTTCAAAGTAAAACGGCCAATAGTATATATATATCCAAGTTGTCAAAAAAAGATGCAATTTTTTTTTCTTCACATTATGCTTCAAAACGACTTATTTATTCGCTCCTTAAGAAAAAGCTCAAAACATTTTGTACTGGACAACCACGCCAGTGACATTGACTGTATAATGCCGGTTTCCTTTCGGGGGAACCTTAAGGAAGGATTTGCAATTGAAACACAACTTCGCGAATGTCGTCGGGTAACTGACTGATTGGGCCAGTTGTTTGCGGATTTACTGAGTAAAAATAATGAATAAATACAGTATCTACAAGTGTTAAAGTGGATCAATTATTTTTATATCCAAACAGAAATATTATAATGCGTCATAATTCATTCTTGAAATGCCGATATGACACGTGTAAGGTAATTTAAAATTTTAGCAAGATGACTCATCATCGAATCAAAGGTTTCGGCATCGTAAAGTGTGTAATAACAGATAAATATTCATTTGATTAATTATTAAAATAATTATTTAGGTACATCTGCTGTCCGGTACACATTTACTATTCAATTATTGTTGAATAAAAAACATAAATTATTACTTGTATTATCTCTGCATAGTAGCTATACATTTGTGTGGAGGCGCTTCTTAATAGTTATGTTTATATTCGTTTTATACGATATTTTTTGCATGCTTTCGATTGCCAATGAAGATAATATTTCAGGCATTTATATTCAAATTTCAATCCTATAATATCAGGAAATCGTATTCACAGCGCACGTGTCAGAAATGGTTCAAAAGTATTCAAACATAAAATTAAACATGAAAAATAATCAAGCATACAAAAGCCCTCATCATTACTTGTTTTTAATTAACGTGAAAATTAAAATCACCTCCGAAGCATTTGCAAAAAATCAATTCAGTCAGCATTTCAAGTCCATTGATGTGAACTAATGAGACTTTCCGTCGAGCACGGCACAGAAAGTAGGGCCGGGGCCTCATCTCGTCTCTACCGCCAATCAACCAAAATGGGATGAAAAAAGGCGTAACCAGAACAGCTTGAGGACACAACCAACATCCCATTCAAACTGATCTCATTCACTCGGTCTCGTCTCGCGGGGAACGCGAACTCGAGTACCTCATTATAGAAGTAATGTCTGCGGAGGAATGAAATAAAGCAATGTAAGTGTAAATACTGGATCTGAATATCTTGCCATGTTAACGACACTCTGGAGGCGGGAAGTCAAGGAGTCAAGTCCCTTTCAAATTAATTGACGATTTTTTTTCTCATAACGTAATAAGCATGTTGATTGTACATTATAATAGCGAGAAAAGTAAATGTTCCATGATTTTTTCCCATACACATTTTAAACAATAATTTAATGATTTTTTTATAACCCTTCAATATTTCAATATTGTAACAGATCAACAAAGTGCCGTTATAATTAAATATATTATTTCATGTTCGGATTTGTTAAGATTCAAAATATCGCCAGACTGCATTGTTTTCAGAAAAAATCAATGTTTGTAAAAATATATTTTTAATGCTTGTAATGCAATAAAAAAATTGTCAATAAATAGTCAAATATTACAATTTTCGAAACTTTTAAAATTTTGTTTTTTGCGTCCCAGCGATAGCTCAAATCACAACATTTTTTAAAATAAACGATACGAAAGAAACATACATTTTTTAAGAACTATTCATATATTTTTTTTTGTTTTTGTTTATTATTTATTTCTTGATTATGTTTTCCTGAAAAACCATATTTAAAAAAAAAAAAAATTAAAGCGATTTTTAAATTTTTTTTCTGTCATCTGAATACATTAATAAAAGTAAATATTACAAGCGTTTATCCACTGATAGATATGAAATACTTGAATGATGTTTGTTTGCATTTCAATTCTACGCGGAAAATGCTTTCTAATTCTCTCGGGTGAGAAGTCATTTAAACGAATCAACACGTTGATGTCTTTGGCAATCATTTGAATAGCCAGGTACCTACTTTCTATCCTTATTTATTTTACCATTGTTCCCTTCACCTTGACAACATTTCCCAATTTGGGTCATGTTACCATAGTTCCACTGCCTCCGAACACTTATTTGACAGGACTCTTTTGCCGTATCACACTTTTTGAAGGATCACGAAATATTTTATTATTTCGTGTTATTATATATCGGATTAATAAAGTATGACTTTCCAGGTAGGTTCCTATCGATAGTTATGAGTTAATGTTGAGTTGGTGAAGTAACATTTCTTTCTAGAATATTGCTCTCTGGCTTTTCGTTTTGTGGCTGCCGCCTGGACCTCATATTACTCCTCGAGCATAACTCAAGCCTTGTCTCTTATTGCCTTCGTTCAATTATCGCACTCATTGTTAGTTATTTGATACACACAGTGAATTTCATTAAAAAATCATCTCGTAAAAAAACTCATTTTTTACTACAAATATCTATTTTTATATGCAATTGGAAACACGAAAAAATAAATTGGTTTGACTAAGGATTGAACCTTCCTACTCAGGATTTGACAACTCTACCAATCAGGTACGACCAACATTTATTTTATACTTTAAATGCTATAATGTCATCCGATTTCAGATAAATTTCTGTGTTTGGTAACTACCAATCATATAATACATTGTCATCGACAGTGAGTTTATCTGTCGACTTTCAGCTCGTTCGAATACCGGGAAGTGGGTTAATTTCCGCTTCCAAGATTTGCATTCATTCATTACCTAAAAGTGAAAATAAAAATAGATGTATAAAATATAAGTGTAATGAAAATGTTATTTTGCAACCGATATCTATTTAACTACTTATCTTTATAGAAGGTACATCGTACACCCCTTTCCCTCAAAAATATAACAATCAATACAATTTTTTCAAGACCGATTGCACATGAATTTTTCACCGCTTTGACTGTCATAATTGCGCTGTCAGAAGCAGGTATGAGTATTTTTGTTATTTGTTTTTGGGGTGTTATGCCGTGTTGCGCTAACTCCTTCTTTAGCCAACGTTTCGGACAGCATTGCAGTGTCCATCATCAGGTTGTAATCATCATTGCAGTGTCCATCATCATCATCACAATAACACATCTGCCCTGATGATGGACACTGCAATGCTGTCCGAAACGTTGGCTAAAGAAGGAGTTAGCGCAACACGGCATAACACCCCAAAAACAAATAACAAAAATACTTTTGGCCGTGAAAATCTTAAATCATATTTTTAGGTATGAGTATGAATAGAATATTCAGAAGCAGACGTGAATATGAATAGAATATTCAGAATCAGGGGTGAGTATGAATAGAATATTCAGTAGCAGGCGTGAATATGAATAGAATATTCAGAAGCAGGCGTGATTTTGAATAGAATATTCAGAATCAGGCGTGTGTATGAATAGAATATTCCGAAACAGGCGTGTGTATGAATAGAATATATATAAGAATATTAATGATTCTGGCTCTTATTATTAGGATTACTGGCTCCGGATAGTAGGGTATACAATAAAAAAATATATATATTTTGTAAAAATGTATTGACTAAGCTTAGCGTGTTTGTAAGTACCGTTTCCGATTCAAGATGATTTTTTCAAATGACGTGTTTATGTATAATTTTTATGGTGTTGGATTTTTTTTTAAATATTACGATACCTACCTGTCTGAAGAAAGTTTGAAAGAAGTATTGTCATCAATTGAATAAATGCTTATTACAAATAAATGTTACATGAAAATATGGTTTTTAATTATAAAGTAGGTATGTATTTAAGTACCATTTACAAATTTTTTGATTTCAGAGAAAATTTTGGTTTTTATATATTTATTAAATAAGAGAAAATTATAAACTAACTTTTTGACACGAGATCTACTGTTCACAGAACTACTAGTAAATAATGTTTCCTTTTTTTGTAAATATGTACATAAAAAGCGTGTAGTAATTACCAAATGAGGTACGAAGGTACATACATCGTAGTTTAAGAAAATAAAAGAAATATATCATTTTCTACCACTGAGCACACATCAACAATAAATCGTGGCACAAGTCATTCGTTATTTACGCCGAAACGTCAATAATAGCGATAATGTGGCCGGGTTGGGACCAGACACTGCGTTGCGTTGGGTAGGTACCGCGTTATCCAACGTCCCCTGCGTAAGATTTATATAAACAAAGCAAAGTTTTTCTTATCGCGGTTAGCAGCTGCGTCGGCCGCGCGCCCGGCGACCTCCTTTCGCCTGCTGTGCTCCTGAAACATGATCTATCAGCCCCATCTTACATGGCGTAGCCGTGCGGGTAGGCCGTAAAGCTCACCCCCATACACCTCCACACCCCTCAACACCACCCGCCATCATTCCCTTCTCGCCAGCTCCCAACTAACTTGTTGATTGTCGACGGAAAAACGAAGGGTTGTTTTTGTTTTTTTTTTTTTTTTAATATTTTGATGAATTTGAGTGGATTCATACTTTGTAAAATGCTAACTAAATAAATATAAATAAATCTTAAGTGCATGAAAGAGAAACTTTTTGAATGTCTAAACTTATGAAAATGATTATTATTGTACAGTTAGTAAGTTCCTATTATTAGCATGTACAATGGTAAGTTAAAATTATATTCTGATATAAAAACATACTAATTTTAAAATAAAGTTACAAATTATATAAAATAAATTGAAAATTTAGAATAACAAAAAAATAATATACATTTCACATACTTCCATACTTTTTTCTTACTTACGACAAAATTTTCACAAAAAAGTACTGATAAACTAGGATATTTAAGAGGAAGGTTAAACAATTGATTCTTAATTAAACATTATGAAGAAGCGTAGAAGTCTCAGTTAGCGTTCAAAAGAAGAAGAAGATATAGAAGCGCTAATATCAAAAAAATGTTTAAAACTAACAGAATCCGGAATGTATTAAAATATATATTCAAAATTAGATATATTTACTGTTTAGGTACCTACTGGACAATTATATATTAAATCATACTATTTATGCACAATTTGCAATGACCAACAATCTCCTAGATTTTCTCCTAGCCGTAAAATCTAATTTTTATCAGGCATGCATTCCTGGAAGTCCCTGACTTATTTTGCTGTTCATTGTGCGTCATATATTTTTATTGTGTCACATTTCTTTCTCGAATCCTCCGCTCTACATGTCCAAACCGTCAATGTGCTGAATAGATAATATATATACTAGAAATGGCTTACATGTAGATTTTGAATGGAAACCTATATCACCACTCTGACTTAAATCCTTTTGGTTCCCATACATCACGCGCTTTGGCTTTTTTACACTTGCCTGACATCGAATATAGCCATTCCACTTGATTTTCATAATGATTGTGATACAGTTCTGTGCCTATTTGAAATTTAAGACCCGATTTTTCATGGATCTTACGCACCACGAAACACGCCCACGTAGCATTTTTTATGAGTGTGTATGTTTTTTTTTAAAATTAAATTATCGACGCGTTTCTGTTAAAATAATCATTTTCATATCATTACCAATGACTTCAAAACACCTTACGTAGGCTGGTTTTAACCGCGTTTAGCTACCTGATCTGATTATCCAGGTATTTTCTCTATCTACTGCCTTCAGCATCAATTCACTCCCACTACCACCTCGATCTTAACGCTTTATCCACCGTTTTAGGTTAAATGGGACTGCCATAGTCTTGAATATGGCTCCTGGTGGTGGAGAGCAGTTGGTACAGTTGGTGCAGTGTCACATAAAAACATATCACATATGCATTTTCAACTGTTATAAGGGATATCAAGAAAATTAAATTGTTGTGAATTTATTATAAGATTTTTTTTTAAATAGGTACAGCCGTGACAATAAACTGACAAAACTTTAAATTTCATTGCATGTTCTGCACATTTAAAATGAATTTTAATAAGCCATTCGGTAGAGTTCCGAGACATAAACATTTGGGGGAAGCTTTTGTTCCTTGGTGTTGGTAGTAAAAGCCACTTCGTGCCGCGGAATAATTTGCCTGAAATACTCGGTCTACTGTGGCATGTTGGGTCTAGAATATGGGTGTTTGGTGTTAGACCATTCACAACCAACTTCTTCTGGACTAACAGCTTGTTATTTTGACGGATAGAATACTTGAATTCTCATAGAATGCTTTGTAGTTGTAATAGTAAAATATATTGCTGCTTAAAACAACTATATTATTCAGTACACATTTCTTCTGCCTTACATGTATATAAATACAAGAAAAGTGTGCAATGATGTACAAATAAATATTTTAATAGCGGCAAAACTAAAGTGTGTAGCATGATATTTTTGTTTATATTTAAAAAAAAATTGAGGATAAATTCTGACATCATGAAATTAGCACATATTTTGCAATATTTGGGATAAATATATGGTAAAAAAAAGTTTTTTACAGATGAGGTTAGTTTTTAAATGTTGAAATAAAAACTGTACAGTCTAGACCAGAGATTCCCAAAATTTTTTGCGATGTTTTTCGGTTTTTGGTATACCCACTACTTACCTGATATTGATTTTTGTAAATTGCTAACTGTAGTAAAGTTTGGTGTTGAAAACATAAAGTAAAAACACATGTCAAGTTTTATACATTTATTAATTGAATTTAAATTAAAACTACTCAAAATAAAATTTTGTATCTGTTTTTGTATTTAAAATAAACTATGCAATAAGTAAATGTTTTTAGTGGAAAGGGTGAACCTGATGATTTAATAATAAATTATCAACATTTGGCATTAATTTTGTAAGGTTTAATTTTAAATCTCCTCGGCTAATGATGTCCAGACTGTTTTTTTTTTCGTTAGGAGATTGGTAACAGCGCTGAACCCCCTTTCCACGAAGTATGACGATGGAAAGGAAATTAAAAATTTCCTCGCTATATTCCATAATACGGGATAAGTAACGGGTATGTTTTTTTGCAGCCAGAAGTGCTGACATCCGTGCTTAAACTGAACCTTAAGTTCTTCGTTTGTACTTATTTAAGTCAGTTCCTCTTGTATTATGACATTCGTTTCTTCTATGTCACCATATGGGTTAATTATCCACGGTGGTATTACCATAGTCAAAACATCCTCAAACCTAGTTGTAAAATCTAAATAGAGGGCATTTAAATGTTGAAACGTCGTCTTCCTGGCAGTTTGTCTGTGACAAATTGGGGAACTGGAAAAATTCGCCCCGCCCAATATTTTGCTTCATTATTTTAACTCTGGCAAGAAACGCTGATAAGATGTACTTTGTTTTAATAAAATTTAGACTGTCGCCTTGTAACTGTAAATTAACCATATTAAATTTTGTAAACAAATCTGTTAAATAGGTGATGTTTGTTTTCCACTTCATTAAATTGTCTTTTAAAAATTTTTTCTTTAGTATCCAGAAATTCTAAAATAATCTCAAAAAGTGCAAAAAATCTTGTCAAATATAAGCCTTTAGACAGCCAGCGTACTTCTGTGTGAAGGAGTATTTGATGAAAGTGTTCGTCATTTTCTTCACACAACTGCGCAAATAACCGCGTATTCAACGCGTTGCTTCGGATTCGGTTTACTGCGTCAATGATTAATTGAAGAGATTCATGTAATCTAACACTGAAATTTTTAGTAACTAAATGTTGTCGACGGATGACGCAATGTATTGCTTACACCCCTGGCAGGTTTTGTTTTAAATACTTATCCACGATAACGTCCAACCATGGCAGGTGCTCCATCTGTAGCTACTGATGTTATATTTGATAAAGGGATTGCTTTTTCAATGAAGTAATCCTTCAAAACATGAAATATTGATTCACCTTTAGTTTCGGTTGTCAAAGTTCTTGCGAAGAATAGTTCGTCGTTGATTTCTTGATTCATAATAAAACGAACATATGCCAATAATAATGCTTCATTACCAGGTAAAGTTGACTCGTCCAGTTGAATAGAGAAATGGGTTGTTTGCAAATAATTACACAAGAAGCTTTCAATATCAGAACTCATTTCATCAATACGTCTTTCAACAGTATTGTTGCTTAAGGGAATTCTTTTAATGATATCCTATGCAGGTTTGTGTAAAACAGTTCTTAAAACCTCTTCAACGGCTTGCAAAATTAACTTCTCTCCGATAGTATGCGGTTTTCCGGATTTTGCTATAAGTAGCGAGATATTGTAAGACGCCCGCAAACCATCATCGTTTCTTTGTGACGTCGAAGCGAACATTCTGTCCAGCGTGGGTCTCTTCTGAAGTTTATCTTCGAGTGATTGAAAGTATTTAAAATCTTTATCTGTTTTATCAGGGTGACATCTTTTCAGATGATCCTGCAGCTTAGATGGTTTCATAGCGTCATTGCCCAAAACTTTGTTGCATAAAAGGCACACAGTCAATTGTTTGTCCGACAATGATGGACTGAAGCCAAGCTGCAAATAATCAACACTGTACTGTCTACATTTCTTTTTAGATTCGGACATGGCATCAATTATCTGTGAGCAAAATTAATCTATTTAAATAAGACATAAAGTCCAGCAGCTATAAATTAAAAAATCAAAATCAAATTTACATTGTATGGTCTTAGATTTTATGGCAGGCATAGGCGTACAGCCATTATAAATGAATGTGACAAGACGAATGTTACGAATGTTACCTAAGGTTTTTGTATGATGGACCTTTAAGGAAATTTGAAAGTAATATGACAAAACATGTTAAAAAAAATATTATACAACGAATAATAATAAAAAATTGTTATGCGATTTATCTCTACGTACATTCGACTCATGTGTAAAAATTCACTGGTTCCACTTTAGCAATAATACAAAATTTTAATTTTTATATAGAGAAGTATGTACAGTGCAATATCCATAATCCGAACTTCCGTAATCCGAACATTCCAGTAATCCGAACTGACCCACAGTGTAACGAACAATGGACAAAAGTACATTTTTTTTTTACTTTTTTGTGAAGTTATTTGGTAAGATATATGTATTTACAAAAGAATAATATTGACACACATACATATTTATTTATGTGACCGGCCAAAATATGTAGTTTAATTCCAAAAAAAATAAATTTTATATGTTTCCTAATGTAAACATTTAAATTCTATGAAAAAAAAACCAAACAAATGAGAGTGTTTTTTTGTTGTTGTTTGTTTTTGGGGTGTTATGCCGTGTTGCGCTAACTCCTTTAACAAACAAACAACAAAAATGCTTTTGGCCGTGAGAATCTAAAAACTTACCAAATGAGAGTGTGTTTTGGAAATTCTTCAAAAAACACGCAGTTTGTATTTGTTATATATTCATTTAACATTCAAAGTGGTAACATATTGTATGTTAATAATAAAAAGATACGTAATATGTATGTACAGTTGTATTTTTGTAGATTTTTCCGAAAACATTCCATAATCCGAACTTTTCAGTGATCCGAACATCTCCTTGCAGCAATTAGTTCGGATTACGGAGATTGCACTGTAATTATAATACCGATTGCTAAAACTTTGAAAAATAAACTATTGGGGAGTACTCGTGTGATTTTGCATGATTTGAATATTAAACTACTAATAACTGAAGTCATGATCGGCGTAATTTATCTATCTTTGCGAAGTACGAGTACAAAACTAAAATTTAATAAAAAATAATGTACTTACTTTTCTCCGGCACTCTCAAACAAAATAACACTGATTCACTATAATTTGTGTGATAAACTACCAGTTTATATATTTTTTGACGAAAGTTCGTGAAGCTCTGAGACAAAAATTGACAAGATTTTTTACTGCGCGTATGCTTGTAACAAGATGATACTGGTATATCATTATGTGCAGATTTTAAAAAATTCAAAATGTATTGCAACCACAAAGCGAATGCCTACATCCTACAACTTACATAATTTTATAAACATACATAATATTTTTTTTACTTCATAGGTACTTTTATAAATAATTTTTATTTTTTTAATTTAAAAAAAAGACATACAAACATTCCCGGGTTACGAATAACCTGACAATATTTGAAAATCTCCTACTACCACCACAATAAGCTGAAAATGTTGTGTTGTGTTGTGATGGAGGACTTAGCCAGCCGAGGAATTGAACACACTACGCCTGAGTGGGACCCAAGCGCGATATCAACTCGGCCACCGACCGGAATTTGCGTATTTGTCTTTATATTATAAGATAGTATAATGTAAGTAAATAGGTACTATCAGTACATGTTGAGATCCAAAATCTACGCTATCTCCTCAAGGTTATGTATTTCAAATGCAAGTCAGTTTTTTGTAGTACAAATCAGAGAAGGGGCGTTCATCCCGATACAGTTGGTCCTGTTCATAAAGTTTCTAAGCTATAAACAAAACAAATTGTTTTTTGATTCGACGTTTTCCGTCGTTAGTGTAGTTGTTTTCATAATTTCAGAGGATGTGTCCAAGATTTTCGTTTAACTAAATCTCTTACAATAGATATTTCTGTTACACAAAAAAAACATTATTTGTTTTGGTGAATTAATATAGTGTGGAGATATATATATAAATAGGTAATTGATTTGAAGTTTTATTTGTTGAAATCTTTTAAAAAAGAGTGATTATCTTTCTAAAAACAGATTGTCAAGGTTGTAACCACACAAAAAATAAATTATAAAACACATATTCCAACATACTTTTCATTCACTTTTTATTCTGGGGTAACGCAAGATCTGATTTATTTCCAAAAAAATGTTACCCTCCGATATCTTATAATATGTTAGTTAAAAAACAAACCCGAAATCTTTCCACAAAATTTATTGCACGATTTCAAATACCAAATCGTCTCCAAAAATATAAATTTTATCTTTCCGCATAAGAAAAGCTCGCAGAAGACGAGAAAAAATATCAAAGCAGAAATATTGTTTGCCCTTCCAATAAGCAAGTAAACCATAATTCCGTACTGTTTCAAGCAAAAAAATTGGGGATCTTTTGTGTTTGAGGAAATACAAGTATGAATACTTAAAGAAAGTATAACGTTTGGATTCGATGGGGTAGTGTCTGTCTCCCCTTAGACAACAGGGGTGGACTAGGCATTTACCCTTGAGTAAATCCACGTGGGCCGATCTTCAGGAAAGTATTTCTTTAATTATTTTGTATTTATGTAGTTTAAAATGAGTTTTTCTTATATAAATGCGTCTTACTTTGGTATATTGATTTCGGATGGTTAAAGAAAAAAAAGTTTCTTATTAGAAAGTAAAGTAGAATAAATACCAGTTGTAGGCAGATCCCCGCTTTTTCAGTCTAACAACACACCCCATTCTTAAAAGTAATGTAAATTACTCAAGCAAGATGCAATGAACAAGCAATAACATTGATATATATCAGAGTCAGACTACGTATTTAAAAAAATTGTTATAAAATTAACAAACCTTATATTTTACTGGCTGTTATACAATTTTCCGATTAAAATTTATATGGATATTTGTATACATAAGTTAGTGCGTATGTGAGTTTGTTTGTTATACAAATCTAGTTTAATTTACAAAATGATTGACCTTCAAAACAAGAGAAAGGTCACTGTCTCTATTAGATTTAAAAAAAAAATAAACCCCATCCTTAAAGAAAAACAAAATTAGAGCAACGCCGGGTGCCCCAGCTCTTGTAATATACATAAGAGTGTCTGTGTTTTCGCGAAATTTTGCACCTATAAATTAAAAACAAGAGGACGGTCACTGTCTCAATGAGATTTCTTTAATTACCCATTCCCTTTTAAAGCAAAATAAATCACGGGCAATGCTGGATACTTCAACTAGAATCATTATGATATTTTATTAAATGAAACATTCATTTCAATTAAATGTTGTTGTAAATGAAACACATTAACAATAAATAAACAAAAAATAGTTAGAACTTTAACAAACCGTAATGACGAGATAATATTATTTATATATTATATACTTCTTCTGTCCTTTTGGTGTCTCTCTGCTCTCTTCCATTAATCATCTCTTTATCCCTTGTTTTTTATTATTTTTTTTAAAATTTGTATTACGTTATACTGCATTATGTATTACTAGGTTTAATTAATTAAGACTAATAAGTTTTCACTTCTGAGGATTTTGTCAGTTCACTTGATGAACTATAGTTTTTTTTATGTCATTAACATACTCCGTAAGTGGATAGTTAGATCCTCGTCCCTGCTCCAACATAGACAAAGTTCAAAGTTATCATTAGTTTTCTGCTGAAATATCATTACTGTTCACTGGTGTACACTATCGACCATCCAATTTCATAAACGTTTTAATAACTTATTGGTTTAGAGATTTTTTTAAAAATAAATGAAGTTTCATTTGATAAGAAAAAATGTAGCGCTCATTCAGAAGTATTTGTTAATTTGTTAATTTGTTAAACTGTTAATTTGTTTGAAACATTTGTTACTTACAACAGGGCTGAAAGCGGTGGATCCCCTATACTGGATTATAATGTTGTAATTTTGTTTTATGAAATTTACATTTCTAAGTTTTTTGTCATTAAATTAATGCATTTTTATTTTTATTTATTACCGCTTAAGAGTTTTAATTGCTCATCGGCTCCAATGGCTCCTTCTGGAGCCATTGTTATTATGCTACCCCCTATTTAGGTATGTGGGCTGAAGGTGGTGGGGAGGGGAAGGAAATGGGAAAGAGGAAGGTTGGAAAATATTTAGCTATTCAGATATGTCACCAAACACGGTATCCTCCCAGTACTGCTGAATTGAAAAAATAAATAAAAATAAATTAATGTATAAAATATTATTTTTCATAATTTTAAACTTATTTCGAATGGTAGGTAGTCCACCCCTGAATAAGTGTGGGTAAGCTAACAGACTTGCATATCTAGATTATATAAGTATGTAGGTCTTCGCATGGGAAGGCTTTCTTGCTATTATGATTTCTGATTTTCCGGTTCCCTTCATAATATGTGAGTGCTTCGCTAAACCTCCACCTGCCTTGCAGGAAGGTTTGCAGTAAGCAGCAGGCAGCAGACTGCAGGCCGCAGGAAGGTAAGGCTTTTACCATAGTTTGCAAGAGTGTAGTCAGTCATTTTCAGGAGTTGTTTTATTTTTCTTATTCTTTTGAAGAGAAGTGTTGCATGCAAGCAGTTTTGAAATAGCCTCTGAGAGCGAAGGGTAAGGCCCCCAACTACGAATCCTGAGTTCGTGACTTCATATCCCGGAGTACGTAACAAAATTTTATTTAATTAAATTGTATTGTTTCATAATCAATTCTTTTAAAATAACAAATACATATGTAGTTTATTTGCGGCACGTTCCAGAATGGAATATACTCTCAATTGAAACATTGCTTGAAATGGCTTAAGTCATGTTTGGTGACTAAATCTAAAAACCCCACCTTCGTTTTCCCAACCTTATTCCCGTCACCACAACCTTCAAATTCATAATATCTTCGTTCACATGCAAAAATCACCATATTTGGTGACCAGATATCAATAGTCAAACACCTCCTTGCTATAATATTTCCTATCTCCTTTCTATCTCCACTACCTTCAGCACAACAACGTAACGTAATCCCCATTGCCTCCAGGAGGTTAGGAGCAGTTGGGACTCTTGTGTTATATTTACATTAAAAAAATCATGTATTTCATTTGGTGTATATCTTCATCTTACATACATTTACAAACTTCAGAAACGACTGACCGCAAAATTTGCATCGTACCCTTGACTGTATTAATAAGTTGGTAAATCCATGTTAGATCCCTTGACTTGAAAGCTAATAAAAAGAAAAATATTTTTCTCCCTAAAAATATATTAGAAATAATATAACATTTGTTTTGTGCTGTTTCACTTCAAGTGGGCTTTACAATAATAAACTTTATATCTAATAATAATTAAACATTGTGGTTATATTCTTAAAATTATTCTCCTCACTTACTTAAAAAGTGCTCCTAATATTGATCAAATAACATGACATTATGAATGTACAGCCCTACACCATAAAATATCAGAAATTATCTTGAAATTTTGTTCATTTTCGTCTTGGTACTTACGTATTTGACTTGAAAATTTTAGCATTTCTCCAAAAGAACGAAAAAATCGTTGAATGCTTTGTTACCCATTAGGTTAAGGTGTTTTAGGATTATTATTTTACTATTGCCACATAATAATGTTTATCTCTGGAAAATCTTCTACTAAATCAAGACGAGCGCTTACACATTTTAAAAGATATTATTAATATGTTTATTTTTATTTTAGAAAGACGAAGATAATTAAAGACCTAATAAGTCAAACATAATTTGGCTTCTAATGATGTAACAATTATTGATGTTTGATCATAACTTGAATTATTTTGCTGTTCCAAAATATATATTAAGACCAGTAAATGTAAATAAAAAGTAATTTCTTTAGTTTATTCAAAATTCGTTTTTCATTATTCCTACCTATTCTACAAAAAATAACGATTTTCACTAATCTCGACTTTTTTTCAGATTCTTTTCGTGAGTAACGAAACGTCTGAACGAATTTCATACAAACTCACCTACTTATTACGCGGCCCATACAAAATAACTTTTATTCGAGTGGCGGGACGAATTCTTCCCCGATGAAAGACTTTCTAAATAATTGCGCGGGGAATTTGAAATTTTAGAATTGATTCTGGGCCCAGTGTTCCTGGGGAGGAGAGGGGGAAGTTGTCTCCTCGGGAGGAATGATTCTCGGGGAGTGACGTGAAAGACGGCGCGTGAAAGGGGCACGTCTGCCCCGACACCCCCTCTCTACCCAGTGGCGTGGAAGAGCTGATTAGTTCTTGATATTTATTTGGTGAAAAATATACATAATTACTTGTAAATAAATTTATTAAACTTAAATTTATATCTTAAAGTACAAATATAATCGTATTAACCGCGCTACAGATAAAGGTTGAACCTGAATTAAATATGTTGTTTTCATTTAGTCAAAAAGGTAAGCTGCCGTCAAGTACACAGGTTCCAACACTTGTTAATAAATAATTGTTAATACTATTTTTTTTAAATACTTATGAGCATTACAAAAATATTATCTGCTTGTTAAATTAAGTATTTTAGTAATTTCAGTATTCGTAAGTATTACAGTTAAAAAAAGCGTTTGTCTTGAGATAGTGTAACTGAGTTTTATTGACTAGTTGAATGTAATATACATGCATAACAATAAATGTTTTGTAAATAGTAATATAGTAACATGCAAATTAATTTGCGTTTTGATTTCTAACAAATTAAATTTTATAAAAACGTTCGCCGCTAATGCACAGCAAAGTTTTCTCGTAGCAAGCAAAAGAAATAACCCAAAAAAAGTATTGGAATGGAAAAGCAAAACATAATCTGTATTCGGTGATCGGAAATTAAAATCGATTTGAAACGCGTGCCCCAGTCCCTATTCCCCCCGCTTTCCCCGTCTGAAGCCGAACTGCCATCACAGACTCTCGGGTTCCTTTTGAAGTAGCGGACTGAACTTGCGCTAGTAATTCCGTATTTTTGTATGAAAGGGCACTTTTTGACATTTCGTTTTGACAGTTCCCATCCAATGGCGGGGGCCGCTTGCTTCTGCGAGCGAATGTGTCTAAGTAAAGGGGTGGGCGCTGTTTTTGCCTTCTTTTCTGTGAAAATATGAAAGGAACAAGTTATTGGATGTAATCAAAGAGAATGGAAGTGATTTTGTTCCCATAGGCGGCAACACATGTGATTCCTGCGGAATATTTGGCGCTGACATTATCAATGCCGAGCGAATCTGCGGCCTGATCAACTTTTTACTTTCAATGGATTGGCAAAAACCTTTTCAAATATTCACGTCTTTTATTTACAAATTATTACAAAATTCATGCTTTGTAAGAATCGAATAATATTTTTGTGGGAAATGAATTCCGAAATGTTCAATCAGGTTCTTGGTTATTTTGCTTTGCCTTAATAATAATATGTGTTTTCTTGTGTAATAACTAATATGATTTTTTTCACAACGACACGCGTGGAATGAATACATATGTTTATTATTCGAAAATAACAACAAACTCATCAAAATTCGTGGAACAGAGAATGGTAAAAGTAATCTTTAGAAAATGTCACACAAATATATCACGTCAGCAACGTAATATATTAATTTCCCGTGAAAATATTTTCGTTTTTTTTTATACAAAATTTATCTGAGAAACGAGATTATAAATAACTATGTATATATTACAGTGGGTTGAAATACAAACTTTAATAAAATCTTCCAAATAGAAAAAGTATTCATTATATGTGCTGTTCCACCGCCATCTTTATGAATACAAGCCGTGCCTTAGATTTAGCGGGGGAAGAAATCAAAGTAAAGATACCTATATACCCAAGAAGGCAAGAAGTAAAAACAATATTCCAACTTCGATTTTAGAGATTTCAATAGAAAATGTTTACTGAATTTAACATTGTATGCAGTAAATATACATAACTATTGTATTTTCAATGCACAGTATAAAAATACATTAAAATCGGATGTTTTATGCTGATTCCAAGATATTTGATTAAAAATTTATTAAAAATTACGGTTTCATTTCCAGTTTATAAATTAATATCTTTTTAACATAATTAAGGTTTTTTTTTCATATAAATAAATATTACGTAATTACCTAAATAGCATATAATGGATTAATAAAATATAATTATTTGTAGACATTTTATTACATTACTCCACAAAAATAAAGAAAAGAAGCGCAACATCCGAAATGATATAGCGTTGAATAATTAGATTTTTTTATATTTTACATGTATTTTTTCATGTTATATACAATATCTATTATTATATTCTTTATCCAACCTAGAATCTTTCATTGTTGAATCGTTCTTCTTCATTCTGCACTATCTTTCTTTAGGGAACTGCTGTTCTAAACGGATTTACATCTATGATGCATCTAAATATATTGTATATCAATAAATATCTTCAATTTTTATACCAAATAAATAATCCTGCAGGAAGGACTACTTTGTGATCAACAAGAGAAAAAGACACATGAAAACATACAAGAAATTAGATTATGTTAACTATACGCTCTACATATTATTACAAATGGACAGTTTTAAAGACTAGCAGTTAAAAACCCTTAAAAAAGTTTAAGTGATACTGACAACAGTTACATTTAATAGGTAGATATTAGGTCATTCACAGAGAGAGGGTGAGTATATATTGTTAAAACACGGAACAGGGAGGAGTTTAGGCATAATAAGAATGACAGTTGTTCGGGTAAAACTTTACCTTTCCCGAATAATTGCCTAAATGGCTAAAGGTAAATTAATATAGGTAAATATTCGGAATCGCTGGACGCGGAAAATACGTAATATTTTTAAATAATACCTTCTGATTTACCTTAATTACTATACAAGGAATCGAACAGCATTTGGGAAAATTTTAATTTTAGCTTTTTAATTTTTAATTACTTAAAATGAAAATTCGCTTTCGCTGTATGGGATGACAGCCTGATTAATTTCTGTTGATAACATTTTCTTTTGTCGGTATTCCTGAAATGAGCGGCTAGAGACAATTGAAAAACGTAAATTAAAAAAATATAATGTAATACAATATTCCGGCAAAATAGTGCCTTCTTAAAAAGCACAAATGATTTATTTGACTATTATTATCATTATTATTTTATTTAACCTCACCTATAATAACCTAACCTAACCTATAATAATCCAGCCTAACCTATAATAATCCAACCTAACCTATGTCCTAACCTAACCTAAAATAATCCAACCTAACCTATATCCTATGCTAACCTATAATAATCTAACCTGACCTAAGCTTACCTCACCTATAATAATCCAACCTAACCTAACCTATAATAATCCAATCTAACCTAACCCAACCTAACCTAACTGAACCAATCCTAACCTAACCTATCCTAACATAACCTAACCTATACAAATCCAACTTAACCTATAATAACCCAACCTAACCTAACCCATAATAACCCAAACTAACGTTACCTAACCTAACATAACCTGACATATCCTAACCTATAATAATCCAACTTAATCTAACCTAACCTATAAACTATCTTGTACTATACTAATCCAACCTAAACCTAGCATAACCCAACCTAACCTATCCTAACCTATAATAACCTTTTTTTAAATATTTCATTTCTTGTAAAAGAAACCAAAATACCAAAATAATATTTGCATAGAGTAAATGGTAAAAATTCTAGCCACTCATATCAGGAATACCAAAAAAAGAAAATGTCATCAATAGAAATTATTCCGGCTGTCATCCAATACAACGAAAGCGAATTTTAATTTTACGTAATTAAAAATTAAAAAATTCCCGAATGCATTCAGATTCCTTCTATATTAATTAAGGTAAATCCGAAGGTTTTATTTAATTGTTTTATTTCGTATTATCCTTGTCCAGCGTTTCCGAATAATACCTTAATATATATTATATAAATATTTATACCTGGCAAAATGATTGTTTTATTATACATATAAGTACATGTCAGATTAGAGATTTGTTGGCTAATTTTACAATCAACGAAGCGTTTCTATCTTCCGATTGTCTTTCATGTTATTTTATTGGGTTGGCAGTGCCTATACTTCCGCGTATATCATATCGGTTTTCTGTCAAAATAATGCGAAATTATTATTTACGTAAATAATATTAAATATCAATATTTTTCAAAATCGTACATGCAAAGAGTTGTTGTTTATTGTCATTAAGTTGAATAAAATGTTTGTTTTATTTGTAAATGCGTATTAAAACGGTAGTTTCACGTAAATAATTACCGTTGTTTGAATAAATGAAGTTGTACGTATTTGTATATCGCTCTTATGCGCTCTGTCGGCCAATAGGGAAACTACTCCAGCGGCCGGTAAAGGAGGGAATGACATTTTTAAGGAACCTTGGAATGTTTGATTCTTCAAATATATAAAACCTAATTGTGGATAATTTTTACTGTGATTTAATTAATCCAATGGATTGTGAACTTTCTAAAACATATTTTCTTCGATATTATCCAAAAATTATATGAGCAGAAACGATGGTTTTGAAGAAATCTGGTGATCCTATTTTAGTATGAAATTGGGTCTTAATTTTCAAGTTAGCGGAATATAACCGAAACAAATTATTTAAATTCGACCAATCAGAGGGCCCAGACCGTCCAGACGATCGCATAATAATATTATAGATGCTATTGCAAAATTTAAATAAACTTCCAGAAGAAATCTTTTTATAAAACGCTTGTTAATGGTCAAGTAATTTTGCATATTTAAATATTCGCGCCAGCCACTTGGTTCGTTCTTACACCACCAGAGGAGCGCTCTGTCGGCTATCTATTGACGCGGTGCGTATCGGCCATATTGAATGAACGCGTGCTTTTTTCGTCAAACGTCAAACGTAATCACGTAATTGTGGATAATTTTCACTGTTATGTAATTAATCCAATGGATCGTGAACTTTCTAAAACATATTTTCTTCGATATTATCCAAAAATTGTATGAGCAGAAACGATATTTTTGAAGAAATATCGTATTACATGTGGCAATTCTATTTCAGTATGAAATCGTGTGTTAATCTTTAAAGTCTTATTTTTTTTTGTATCCGGTCGACTGCAAACCGAAATGAACCTTACGGTTGCTTAATATTGAGGGGCAGAGTGGTATTTTTTTGCCTGCAGACCCCCTATGCAAAATTTATCCGAAACAGACAATTTGAATTCGACCAATCAGAGGGCCTACATCGTCCAGATGCAAGGGTATTAATACTATCAGATTATTAAATTATAAATAAAAAAAATCATATTATCTACGCTCTATTACACGAGATTTCTAAAAAAACTCGAGTGGGAGATAAATAAACATTAAATAAACAATTTTAAAAAACTAAATATGTTAGAAATATATCCCCTGAATTTTGTGTATTTTTAACAATTGTATTTTTTACACAAGTGTATTTTTAACAATTTGGAATATTAAATATTGTGCGTTAAATAAATGATTTTATTCGCGTGAAATCTGGCCGCTGGCAAAATTCATACTAAACCCTGTCCCAGAAGTCCACAAACAGGTTTCTTTAACTGTCAGTGGTCTTCCTACAATACGACCTGTATTAATAATGATGGCGGGACTGTTTTGAATAATTTTATAAAATAGGAACTTTTTTGGTATGTCGTACAGGGAACATTTTCTACTTGTTGCTTAAACTTTTTTTTAAATTCCTTAGTGTTAAAAGAACCCGCTAAACTGTTTAGAGTCAGTAGGTGAGAATATTCGAAATGCACAAAAAATCTGATGTCAGAGGTAAAAAATATTGTATCAATATTCATTGGATAGTACAAGCCAGCAAATATTAGCGCTCAGGTAGCAGGCAGGCAGGCAGGCAGGCAGGCAGGTGCCAGGCAGCTTGCTTGCTGTAACCTGTAAACCTGCTTGCAGCCCTGTCGATATGTCTCCGCGCCAGGTAATGAAGCAACTATACGTGACGTCATCAGGCGCCCACGTGATCAGCATCAAGATGGCGCCATGACGCTGAAAACGCATTACTTATTGTGACAATTTCATTTGTCTTCTTATTAGTTCCCGTTGTTTAATACCGTATTCATCAATTGTATGAAATTTTATGAATTTTAAACCAAAAAGGGGTGGATTTATACACAAAATATAAGTTTACATTGAATATTGGGCAATAAATTGAATTGGTTTATTTATTTAAGAATAAAATACTTTTCTGAAAAGTTCGTCCACGTGGTTTTGGTCTACCATTATTTTCAATTATTGAACTCTCTCGTTCGAATTATTCGAACTTCGTAAATGACTAGTAATTTATCGAAATGAACTTTTCATTTTATTTGCCTATGTGTGCTGTCTGGAAAGCTGATTAAAAAGTTTCACGTACTTTAAATAAATTATTTAATTTCTATTCTAACTAGGTACCTATGATGAACGTAGGTCGGAGTTGGTCTATTGAACGAACGTGAACGTACGAGTTATCTCTGATGAATGTACGATGCGAAAGAAGATAAAAGGCGAGTAGGCATGGTTAAAAATCTCTTAATTTTCTAATCGCAATACCTGTTTGCACTTTAATACATAGTACTAAATATCGTTGGATTTATTTTACCATTTATGACGAACAATCTTCAATAAAATCTGTGCGGTGAAGCAGAAAAAACTCTCAAATTGTGATCTCTGGCACCTTTCTCCTCCTCTGCACCGTTATTTCACTTTATTTTTAGAATGAATGCAACGATTATAGTTGCCATCATGAGCTGTAGAGATTTAAAATATCCATTAAGTAACTGTGAAAAAAATTCTGCTGCTTAGTATAAAAATATATATTTTTTATTTAACGGCAATATTAAGTAAAGTAAAAATATAAAGTGAAGTAGTTTGTTCTCAGTCCTTCTCACTAGGTATTCCTGTTTCGAAGCGGACTGTAGGTTGTTGTATGGGTTCCATGATAACTCAACACAGTGACAATTCAACACATTTTTAAAAAGTGATATAAGGTCGTTAGAAACGATGAAAAAAAAAATTAACCTAACCTAACCTAACCTAGCCTACTTAACCCAGTTAATAACATTTTTGTTTCATCACTTTCCATGACTTTATATAACTTTTTATAGATGTGATGAATTATCATTGTGATGATCATGATTTCCTTATCTTCTAATTTGTTGGTTCACACAAAATAAAAAAATAAATTAACCTAACCTATCCTAACCTAACCTAACCTAAACTACTTAACCCAGTTAATAACATTTTTGTTTCATCACTTTCCATGACTTTATATAATTTTTTATAGATGTGATGAATTATCATCGTGATGATCATGATTTCCTTATCTACTAATTTGTTGGTTCACACAAAATATAAAATAAATTAAGCAACAAGTATTTATGTTTGTTGTCTGTAGGTTGCGTTGGGGTTACTTCATAAATTTAATGATTTCCTCATAAACTATATAAATTGTTTTCGCGTTATTGCCAGTTGGTAACTTTTCAATAGTTAAGTTAACTACCTGTAAGTCCAAAAATATTAAGGTTTTATTGTTAAATAAATTAATGAGTAAAACTTCAAATTGTAATATTTAATTATTGAAGATAATATTAGCGATTTTTTAACGAAAAATTGAAACAGAAAAAGATGCGATCACATCTAGGACTTGTACCCTGGTCCCTTGCATCACCGCTCTACCGACTGTGCTAATGGGACCCTCTCTCCTTCAGTCTTATTAACTGTATCATTCTTCGAATAAGAACTACCAACATTATCATCATTTTACCACCTATAAAGATAGCAGCTAATAAAAATGTGCAATAATTAACTATTACGGCATTACGAATTAACAAAAATAATCTAAAATAAATATTAAATTTAAGCGATTGTGGCAAGACAATAAGAAATTTGAAGGAAATGTCATGAAACGAAATACGACCCCATAAAATGAACAACTTGGTGAATGCATATTGCAAGCAGTGGAAGTATTATGTCATGTCAGTCATTGTTGTACACAATAAAATCATATTTCTTGATAACCTGAAGAAATGTTCATCGGTGCATAATACCCGAGGTACAGTTCGGTGGGAGTTAGAAGACATCTCAAGGCAACCAGTCTTACCTGCTACTGCCACTGGTACTGGTGTATAAGTCAACCAGAGCAAGTGGAGCATTTCCAGGTGAAGGGTATGAAAATGAATGCTCTGCGTCCTTTTGCTCAACGGAATTAAAACCACCCAATCATATGTTGTTTCTTTTTTGTTATTTCAAAATGTGTAAGGTAGTACTACCCCTGAATGCATTCTTGAATAAACTCTTATTATTATTAAATGTTCCATTATTTTGTTAAGGCGATGCACTACGTCGTGTAATAATTTAAATTGAGCCGCTATCAATAACAACCCTTGCGTAGATGGCGATAAGGTTTAAATTCCCGCTTCACACCATCCGCCTGTTTTGATTTATGCAAGAAAAAAACATGGCCAAAAAGTGCCTTTTATTTTATTTTGTGGATGTTCAGGCATAAATAATATTTTTTTTTTCGATCATTTTATAAATAACTTAATTTGCCACATCATACAATAAAATCATAACCGAAAATGGGTTCGTAAGTAGGAGATATTGAACTTTAAAGCAGTTTTCATAGGCCTTTAAATTATTTTTTTCTGGGCTTATAAACAGACTTATCTAAAAAATACTCGATTATTTCAAAGGCCAATATGTATTCTACTCGCAGTATTTAATTAAAGCATCTGAAACATTTCTAGGAGACCAAATTTTCAAACCAAAAACACATGATTTTGCATTACTACGTATGGCATCGCCTTAAACCCTTCTCCTTAGTTAATAGTTAGGAACAACTTTTTAAACTTATTTTGAAGGTTATATCTAATATACCATTGAAGAAGACAATAATGCTAATAAATATAAATAAAATATGAAACAGAATAAGACACAGAAAAAAGAAAGATAACGGTCACAACTAGGAATCGAACCCAGAATCCATTGTTTTACCGGGACTGGCGTCTTTAAAGTTACAGTTATTTCTTGCGATGCAGTTATTTAAGCTTGTAAGGAGTACTTCACAATTCTCTCAAAAGCACTATCCATAAGACAACGTTTATTTTCGATCTACGATTTATTGATTTTAAAAGTCTGAGTTTAATATTCTTTACTCTTACCTATGAATAATGATATATTTATGATACATTATAGCCACTGTTTTATGTTTGAGTTTCGAATAATATGTTAGATTAATTAGCCGAGTTTTCTACCCATTGGGAGTGGCTGTATGATAAATTATAGCCAATTTTTTATGTTCGAGTACCGAATATTATGTCGGTTTAATTAGCCGAGTTTTCTACCCATTGAGAGTGGCTACATGAAAAATTATAGCCACTTTATTATGTTCGAGTACCGAATATTATGTCGGTTTAATTAGCCGAGTTTTCTACCCATTGAGAGTGGCTATATGAAAAATTATAGACACTTTATTATTTTCGAGTACCGAATATTATGTCGGTTTAATTAGCCGAGTTTTGTACTCATCGCGAGTATTTATTTATATACAGGATACAGAATTATATTTAAGCCAGGATGTATGTTATTATTAGCGCCCCTAAGGTGATATGTCGCAAAAGCGGCGCTATACAAATTGTCCAATAAATAAATAAATTATTAGACAAATTAAAATGACAATGTTCATTGAAATGTGGCTCTGCTAACGTACATAAATACAATTACACCAGATTTTGGGTAATACACTCTAAATTTCCTAATTATGAACATCGTTTATTCATATATCTCTGTGAAGTAGCCGGAAAATGGATGTACGAGTGTTTCATACCTGATTATTATATGAAATGAAATGAAAAGGGCTGTATTTAAGCGAAAATAAAATACCAAGCGATCGTGTTATTATCTCAAGGAATATGAAGAGAGAGAAAAGGAAGCCTTTGAAGTCCTGCTGGTTTCTGAAAGATTTCGTGGGTCATTTAGATTTCATGGATGTACACCTTTTAAGGAACATTAATTTTTCACAACTTGAATTTTGTTTTCAGTCACCACACGACAATAATGTACCTGGGGATGATATTTGAACTATTTAATGGAATTTTCACGAGATTTGACATGAGGCAAAAAATAACATACGCTCTCAATTTTCATATATCAAAAATTGGAACGTATAACAAATGATATTGGGGTCGGTAATCATTCTTCGACTCTTAGAAAAGTAACAAAAATAAGATAAATGACAATATGAGTAGGAATTAGGATGTGGAATAATCACGAAAACTGTTTCAATATTAAACAACGAGTATGTTATATTGCTGCATACCCCAATTTAACTTTGGTCTTAGATATCGTAATACTCCATACCATCATTTTTTTGCTAGCATGGAGATCCATAAACGAATATATAATGTCCAACAAGACCGTAATGAACTAGGAATAATACTCATTAGTATCTCTCGTAAATAACTTTGTAAGCATTGAAGAAGAAGATAATACAAATAAATCTAAACGAAACATGAAATAGAACAAGACACAGAAATTTAAAAAATATAACTAGAAATTGAATCCAGTACATCTTGTCTTACCTGAACAGCGTCTTAACCATTCGTCCATTCAATAAATAATAATAAACATTAATTATTTTAAGCTTTCCACGCATTTAAGCCCAATTGAAAGCAATTTATACGAAAAATAAGTAAAAATAGCAATAAAAATAAATTATGTTAATCAATGAATAAATTAATAAATTACGAAATGGATCCTTACACACGGAATACATTACAACAACAATACCCATCCATTCTACACTCTATATTTAATCACCTTTCAGACAAAACATAATATATACTTATTCTCTAACTTAGCGGTATAGTAGGAACATAATTAATTAGTGTGATCTATTTACTAATAATTTCTCGAATTTTTCATTTTCTTATAATTCTCTAACTTCTCCATCCTCTTCTTGCAACCCAAACTAGCTATACATAATTTTTCTTATTTTATATTATTCGCAAACTGTAAAATTCACCCGCTATAACACAGGGTCATCCCTAGCATGGAGGGTGAAATATCACAAAAAACCACATGTACTCTCTAAATCATGAATCAATAAAATAAAATAAATAAATAAAATGACATAAATAAACAATGCGAGCATATTTTGTGACAGTTCGACCTGAGATGTAATACTCGTATTTCCCATTGTGGTAACTCCATCTACCGGGAACAGAGTTCGCTTCTCCATAGTCCTTCCATACTGCAGTGTATCCATACTCAGATACGAGTAGCAAAATAATAGCTTTGTCAGGAATGCTCTCGCTTCGACGGAAATAAATATACAAATTATGGAGTCAGCACGGAATACACGACGTGATGAAATGCCAACTCTGGTATGCGTGCGGTTGATCGTTACCGGTAAATGTTGCAAAGGTGCGGGAAATATACAAAACGATTTATTTAATATTTTGTTCGCATAAATAAATTATACAATAAAACAAGTTATGATAAATTATGTATCTATGTCTATTGCAATTAAGAAAAACGAATAATATTTGTGAACAATGTTTAACTTATTTTGAAGGACATACAAACAAATGTATCATTGAAGAAGAAGATAATACTTATAAATCTAAATGAAACATGAGATAGAATAAGACACGGAAAAAAAAGATAACCAATTTCATAAAAAAGGTGGCTGCCAAAAAATTGGAAAAATTAGGTGCAAGATGATATTTTTGATTGTGAATTTGAAATTTTAGATCGATAAATATGACGTATAATAATAGGTCCCAATGGTCGAGTGATTTAACACGCCTGTCCCGGTTGGACAAGATATCATGGGTTCGATTCCTATTGTGACCGTTATCGTTTTTATTTTTCTGCATCTTGTTCTATTTCATGTTTAGTTTAGATTTATTAGTGTAATCTTCTTCTTCGTGACATATTAAATTGATGTATAACCTCCAAAATTTGTTTCTGAATATTCATTTAGACTTTCAAAAAAAGTCAATAGGTTTCCCATATAAATTAAAATCGAATATGTTTGTCCGAGACACTATCTAGGTTACAAACCAATGCCATTAGAAACTTTATTATCATTTAAAAAGGAAGCTGCCAAAATATGAGAAAAATTATTTGCTAGATGATATTGTTAATTGTAAATTTGAAGTATCAGATCGACCAATATGACGTTTAATAAATACGTCTTAATGGTCGAGTAATTTAGGTTAATACAAAACTTATGCTTTCAGGGGAAAATTTTGTTTTGATTTATCAAATAAGAGGAGACGCGAAGTTAACCGATATAAAAATACGAACATCGTGTTTAATGCTTGAAAAATGAAACTGTTTTTGTTAAATATTAAAATGAACTAGTGACAGGATGTCGACAATGTAGTTAAATAAATATGATGACGAACTTGTAATGAATAATGAATAAAGTAAGTCATGTATCACCAGGATTGCTTTGATCGACCTGCTCAGTCATCGCAGAACACTCATCTTTCAACATCTCAAATCTTAGTCATCAAATTAATATTTTGGTAAACGTGAAGTATTTGTGTTGTTAATTTCTGAAAAGGGTTTTTGTTTCAGTATTTTCTTCCACTATTTGCGCTTTTCTAAAACTGAAGTTTTTGTTGTGAAACATCTTTTAACCCGCATAGGGTGTTAAAACCGACTCTTGAATAGCAAGCTTAGCAAGACGGGGCGACTCTTTAGGACGGAAACGGCACGACGCCCTTGCACGGAACGGCGCAAGATCAAGTTGGATACGATTAATTTAAAGGCTTTTATGCCGTGTTGCGCTACCTTCTTTAGCCAACGTTTCGGACAGCATTACAGTGTCCATCATCAGGGCAGATTTATGATCACACATCTGCCCTGATGATGGAAACTGTAATGCTGTCCGAAACGTTGGCTAAATAATGAGGTAGCGAAACACAGCATGATCTCCCAAAAATAAATCATTATAAATCATAAAATTATCAGCAATAAATCAAACACTCTTCGCTGTCTATTTATAAGGTTACAGCGAGCATGAGCAGAATATCAATATGTCCAATTAATTATTAGTTCCAAAACCATTAATAATTTCCTAAGGTAGCTTTAACCATTATTCTCAATAGTGACGCAGCAATTAAATGGATCACAATTAGTAGTTAACAGTTGATTTGGTGTTATACATGATTTATTTTCATTGCATCATTACGGGGGCCGTGAATAACACGCACTCGACATTTCGACCGTCGGAAGGTTTATGTTTTCGAGCCAATGAACTACCCAATGGCCTAATTAATGTAATGGCCAAAAGTGTTCAATAAACAATATAATACAATTAATGTGTGCATGTACGTGGTATTATTTTATATGTACCTACAATGCTGGGCTTGCGCTGTTCGATTTTTCTGGATCAACTTCTAAGGTGTCCGTTATATCCACGTTAATAACATTTATTGGTTAATGTTACCACTTCATCTCGGGTTGAAAATAAAAACACGGTCTTCACTACGAAACAGATCCGTCGATACAGGCTTTACTATGGAATAGAAACTCAAAGTTGAATGGACTTAAACTTAATTTTATAAATTGACCATAGAGACTCATTGAATAGATCAGGCTAGAATGCGCCAAACGTCTACAGTTATTATAATGATCGACTCAACAAGCGTCGTACGTATTTTATTATTTTCAAAGGATCTATGAAATAAATCCGTTAAAACAAGCTTTTCAATAGAATAGAAACCCAAAGTTGAATTTACTCCAACTGTCGTTATATACACTGACCATAGAGACCCATTGAATTGATCAGCCGAGAACGCGTCATACGTCTACAATTATTATAATGATCGTCTCAACAACGTTCAACGCAGGTGTTTTGGTATTTTCTAAGTATCTATGAAATAGATCAGTAAGAACAGGTTTTTCTATAGAATAGACACTCAAAGTTGAATATACTGGTTACTCCTAGTTTGAATACATCTTTTGGACAGAGAAATATTAAATTCCATGCTACGAAATTTTACAATTAATATATTTAAAACAAAAGTAAAAGCATGGTTAAGAAAACAAAGTGGTATTCAACTTACAAACATTATGAAGTCGATGAAAGATTTGAAACAAAATTCAAAAGTTTAAAAACTACAGGCCGCCTCAGAACCGGATACTATAGGTGCACTTAAAAAAAATTTGTACTTTATACCTACATTATGTACAAACTTTGCAATTACAAATAATAATTTTATTTAAATATTAATTAACAGGCGAAAAACCGCTATAATTTTACAATTATTATAATGGTCGTCTCGACAACCTTTGCAGGTGTTTTGTTATTTTCAAAGAATCTATGAAATAGATTAGTAAGAACATGCTTTTCTATAGAACAGAAACCCAAAGTTGAATGGACATCAAATTTCGTTTTATATGTTGACCATAGAGACTCATTGAACCGACCAGGCGAGAACGCGCCGTACGTCTACAATGATTATAATGGTCGTCTCGACAGCGTTTGCAGGTGTTTCATTCAGTTCTGTGATATAAATTCAATCCTGATTCAGATTCCGGATACAATGTGATATCTGCAACAACTAACTCGGTAAGAATAAGAAGCACCAGTGAAAAGAATCTGTCTATAAACAGGTGTGTTATCGTAAAGCCACTAGTTTCATCCGTAGAAGATACCGTATTTTTACCTGGAAATACAACCTCAGCATTGTGCAAGGCGCTCACTTCAATGTTCCGCCCGTAAGTGCTTGCATTGTATGATTTCCAGGTAGCTTCATTCACTCACAAACTAAATAGACTAGAACTCGAACGAAGAAATGCAACCTTAACAATTATTTCACCCTCCGATATGCGCCGAGTTTTCCGCCGTCAGATAAATTGAAAAGTTTTATTCTCCGTCGCATTCGCGGAAATTCTATTAAAAGCTACCGTAAAGCAACACACCACAACATACATCACACAATACACAACACACATCGCTACAAGTGAATTGTTATAATTTTTGTAGTTGACTGTAAAACTTGCCTCTGGCTACGATTGCCCGGGGTCAGCCCGCTTGGAAATATCAAACGGACAAATTGAAGAAAAGAAACTCAACACCACGTTTCCACAAGATTTTCATTTTAACCTGGTCAATTTTGACCAATGATTTATAGTAAAAATGGTTTGATTACATTTACACGAATTTAATGAAATTAACAGCACACTTATTTTGGAAACAAGTAAATAGTGCTCTTTTTTTATTACGAGTATCTAATAAAAACTAATTCATGTTCGTTTAGTAAGAAGAAAGTACATGTTATTAATTCATAAAATAAATTACAAAGCATAACGCGTAAGTGAACACATTTTAAATTACTTTATTAACGCCTAAATACGTAAATAAAGTGCTCCCGAAATCATTTTTCGTACTCGTTATGTGATAAATTAAAGGTGTGACTCGGTATAGTTATTTCCTTCCATAAGTATTTTGGGCAATGATGAATACATATTGTAGTTAGTACCAGAATTTCTGCACTGAAACAAATCCCGACCTCTAGTATTACGTTGTGGAACCCGAAAGCTTATCAATGCAGGCAAATCTGGACTACCAAGATTATCATAAAAAATTATATATGGAAATACCAATTTTAAAAACTTGTGGGTTCCAGACGGGAGAATTGTACTTCTAACAAAGGCAAAATATGACAGTATAATACACTTAACATTGTTGAAATTTCTAATCTATTTAAAAATCCCAACATTTTGAAACCCTTGTTATAGATTTCCGTTATTTATTTTATTTTATTTTTTTTTTATTTCCAAAACAAACGATACATAATTATATTGGTACCAATGACATGTCGCTGACATATATACTCGTACATATGTGGTATATTATACATTTTACTTAAGTTAAGTTAGTTAGTGTGCTAGGGAAGGAGAGAGGTGTGTGTGAGTGTTTGTGTGTGTGCACGTGTGAAAGGGTGTGTGGATGTGTGTGTTATGTGTGCGAATTCAGTAGGCTAAAATAGTTTTTCTTAAATAGAGGGAGAGAATCAATAAATATATCGGTATTTGTGCTTGTTTGAATTGAGTTGAATGTTTGAAGGATGCGAGAAATGGGGGAATTGTTGGGGTTTGTTATATCTATGAATTTTATTTAGTTAGTATGGCAGGTCATGGACATTTTGTTTACCAGAATTTCTTAAATGTTCAAATTCATTAAAAACTGATTTTTTTAATATAATTTATATTTTTTATGTTTAAGTTTTTTGGTGGTTAGAAGATTTACAAGTTCTTTGGAGTACCATTTCGAGTAATATTTTGGGCTTACACTTTAAGCCTTAGACACATTACGCTAATTTGTACGTGCCATATACGTATTATATGTTGGGGTGATACACTACGCTATAATCTTCCCCAGGAGAGGGGGTCAGATCAATTGGGAAACGGCCACCGAATATCATTTCTCTGTAAGAGATCTGTCACTTTGACAGATGACAGCCGCGTAATTACGGCGCTCTGTAAATTGTTCTGCTTGTAAATTCTGCACTATATTTTTTGCCCGTAATGCATTGGATGTCGTTTTGAAAATGTTCATGGATATGTGCTCCGAAACATCAAGTGCATGCTTTTTCACGTAGAGGATAAAAGATAAGATTTGATTGAAAAAGATTAATAAAACGAAAATAGAATAATATATTTTTTTAATTTCTTATGGATTAGTAAACACGTATATTTCAGCAAAGTATGAAGAGTTTCATAATTATACGGAATTTCTAAATATTATGTTGACAACATTCAAGTAAAGTAGGAAAAATTATGCAGTCGATTTACAAGTATGTGAGCCTGAGAGCTTTTTTGATATGTTTTATTTTAATTTTTTTGGTCAAAATGCTAGACTATTAGGCTCCTAAATATAATATATTTTGAGATTTCAAATTAACGTTGAAACTATTAAACATTCATATTTTTGTAAAGTTACTCGACTAATCTTCCAGCAACTCTCTGAGGTTAACATAAATTTAAAAGTTCGAAAGTTATAAATGGTTGTCTTTAATGATATTCTGGCACCATATTGGTTTTATGTGCTTTCGGCTATCTGCTGTGGAAAATGTTGAACATGGAAGATAAATATAACGATTAAATATGATTTATTTTAGGATCAGGCCTGTGAAACAATATTTTATAATTTAACCCAGGGTTAATTTAATATTGGATATCTTATATAAAGTTAGATGTATAAAAATAAAATAATTTTAGTGTCGCTGATTCGAGATTAATTCAAGTTTTAATACAAAATTTCAAATATTTTATGTTCAAATTTGCCACGTTGTTCTAAAAGTGCACAATAACGCTGCAGCATCAGTAATTGGCCGAAGGTACTGGCCACACGTGCAGTGTGAAAGACTAGCAAACAGTGTGAAGTGTCAATGCGTCAAGTGATTTATAGTAAGTATTCTTTGAACTTAGGTGATTGTAAACAATATCCGATACGACAGGGCGACACTACTCCATCTCAAAAGTATTGCAAGTGTTTTTATGGACCCTATATTAGTTGCTAAAATATGACTGTGTGACCTTGGACGCGATAATAATACTACTTCCCGTAAAATTAGATTTCGTGGTTGATGTGCTGGACGCTATAGTATAAAACATAGACTGTGCATCAGAAAGGAACAATGTGATACAATACATTGAGATGCAGCACATGCGGTAAACACTCCAACACTTTAAAAGTGATAGTGTTGTAATTATATCTACAATATAAGTCTACTGCTGACATGTATGTATATCATGTAAAAGTTATATAAAGATAATAAAGTCAGTCTCTTCTTCGACCACGTCGTTTTATTACAGGTTATGGGACGCTCGCTCATAATTCCTAGCGATTTTGTTTGATAAGTATTCATTTTACAAGTGTAAAAAGCAGATTACAAAACGCGATTGAACTGTGTCGTGACGGATTGTTATAATAGCAGTATAAAACTTTAGTGTATCGTAGTTTAAAATGTCAGCAAACTATCTTGTCAACGTGCCCAAGTTAACCGGACGCACAATGGGGCCGATGACCCCGAAAGTTGGCATCAAATCAGTGGTTGCAATGACATCAAATCTTTTTCGATTTTTAGTTCCGTATAGACATGTTGATAAAAGTAAGTGAAAAAAAATGTTCGAAAAGTCACGCATACTTAGTACAAAAATATAAAAATGAATAATATATGATAAATTAAATCAGTCAAAATGATCACTTTATTTCTCGTGCTATTTATAGACAGTTATACACATAATAAATCGTCTTCATCATCTTGTGACAATATACTATCGTCATCACTACTTGATTCAACTATCGAATCATTCCTGGTAGTCGTATTAGGGTCTGGTGTCTTTAGCATTTTCAGTACTTCTTTTGAAATTGTCTTCATTGTCCGACTGCTGAACTTGTATTAAACGCTCAGCAGTGTGATCCAGCAATTGTTGCAATTTAACTTCCGCTGAAGATTCCGTGACCGTTATGAATTCACTTAATGGGTAACATTTTTTCTTAGCTCCTTGTACAATTTTGTATGAAGGAAATACCTCTTTATCCTTTTCTCTTATTAAATTGTATTGGTAGCGACTAAGTTTGGCATCTACTATCAAAGCGAGTGCTTCATCACCACTCAATACCTTTTTGTTTTGGGTTTTATCGGTAAAAGCTTTTCTGTACTTATTTGCTCTGGTCGGCGTACTTAACATGACGTCTTTGACTACAGTCGATGCTGCTGCTTTACCTGCCAACCGAAAACACATGTAGGTAGCAAAGGCTAACTCAGTACTAGATGTTTTAGATCTCAATAGTATAGTTTTATGACGTTTCGTACGCTCAGACGACATATCAAATGACAGTGTCGGTCGACCTCTTTTCGTTTGTACTATTTCTGGTAAAGGTTTATAATTCTTAAACATAAGGAGGCTTTCGAGCCATTCTTTATTATTTAATAAAAAGAAGTTATGGATTATGTGACACTTCAACCATTTGGTTTTCAATTTAGAACAGAATGCAGCTATTTCATTAAAAAGTTCTTTTTGATTAAAGAGTTGACAATGAGTAAGTTCTAAGAGGTGTTTTTTCAGGAATTTTACTTTTTCGTCAAATTTCTTAACGCCAGAATTCTTCATAATCATGTATAATTCGAATCTCGTAAGAACCACGTCAGAAATTGTATCTAAAACAAAACACATTGATTATTAGACTACAACTGTTTTTTATGAAAACTGATAGTCCTCACTTTCAAGTACTATAATTTAAAAAATTGTGCATACTTGCAACTACTTATAATTAAATCTTGTAGCTAAGATACTAAACTATATAAAAACAATTAAAATACGACGGAATCTCGTGGAACTCTAAACTATATACCTCTATGTTTAATATATTTACAAGAAAATATTTCATTCAAATAGGTGTTTGTTTTAATTTAAATTTATGACATATAGTATAAGGATATCAATAACTACTACAATATAATTAAAGTACATACCATAAGACATCGTATTCATATTGAATTGGATCTGTACACTTGATAGATTTTGCTTTTTATAAACTTGAAAAGTATTGAAATTTACGCGCTTTCGAAAACTGACACAGTCACCCGCACAAAGGTCAAGTTCAAACTGATCTCTTCCCGTCAGTATCGCGATTAGGGCGACACGTTCGGGGTAATTATGCAACACTTAATGAACTTCAAAACTAGCATACTTGCTTCATTGTAAAGAACATTTGATTTTCTGAATTTCAGCCAACGCGTTACATGAAGTCACCCCAATGTGGGACGGGAGAATTACGGCGTATGGTGTTTTGCAGCAAAGAATTTTTTGATCCTCGAAGGCATGAAACATTACGTGCAGCCAGAAGTCAGAAGAGGATGGAAATAAAAGCTGCAGATGACGCAAAAACCAAAGCAAATTTGATTATCAAAAACAAAAGAAATATATCATGAATAAATTTTTAAAAATGAATAAAATAATGCCACAAAATCGTTCCACAGCCAAGCAGTTGAACTCAAGAACAAGTTTTAGAAGCGTCAAATGTCAACCGTGTGAACATGTTGGGCGCGCGTTTGGCATGTTTCCCGACTGCACCGGTGTTGAAAAGCTCAATGTCGCTAGTTCCTCGGAGCATCTTCTATTACAATACCGGTAGATCAAGGAGTTGTCCTTGATGATGATACCTACCTGACACCTGTGCTCTAAAGATTTGTTAGGCGAGGCGAATCAATCAACAAACCCCCCCTTTCTGCACAGTCAGCGTCAAGGGTTTTTCAGGTAAATTCAACGGTGGGGCGTACTTGAAAGACCACCATTCATAATTAAAACGATACTTAAAATGGCTTGAGCCATGTTTGGTGACCAGAAATGAATAGACAGGCACTTCCCCACCTTTATCTTCCCCATCTACTTCCCCTCCCACTACCTCCGGCTTCACAGCATACCCCAATTGAGGATGCCATAGTCTCACTAGCTCCGGATTGTTGGGAGCAGATGGGACTCTTGTGCGGAATTCACATAAAATAAAATAAAAATTGATAATCTTCGACCCCTCACATTGCAGAAAAATATTTTTAAAGAAGCGCGCGCACTCTGGAAAATGTTCATGCAGCGGCAGCTACTAATAATCATTTCATATATTTATTTTACTATTTTATAAGCCCATAGAGCTATTAGAATTTAAAAATGTTCGTAATTATGTCACTATTATTGTGTTACTTTATTAACAGCTTGTTGACCAAAGAAGAGCAGGTTGTTTGTTGTTATTTGTATTTTTATTTATCCTTGACTTAAACCATGGGGTTTATTAGGTGCCTGATTGAAACAGACGTAAAATAATCATACATACCAATTTTAATTGTTCGTAATGTGCGTTAATTATTTGTGAAATCTCGTTCGTGAAATTCAGTCGTGAAATCTCGTTCAATAAACTCAAATTCATGAATTTGTATTTGAGATATTGGAACTGATTGTTGTTTGAAAAATTCAGACAGACGAAGAAGTATATACCTTCAAAATATAATATTTTATGCAGAAAATTCGGAATTCAAACTATCGCATGATTTTTCACGGGTATGCGGAAGTTGCTAATATTAAAAAATAACAATGCTTTATGTTTGTGCCATTCTTTGAAACTGATTCAACTTATCCAACATTATTAATTATGAGAGTCCTTTGACTAATCCGTCCAAGGACCATTGTTTCGTCCCAAGTGCTCGCCTTTGCGCCATCACCAACATGAGTAGTTCGACTAACTTGTTAGCCAAGTTGTAAGTTGTGAAGCAGCGCCTAAGATGTGTTAGTTGGGACCAGAGGGCCAACGCCTCTATTTACTCTAATCCCACAAGACGCCTTGAGATGTGACCAAATTGTGTTCATTTGCATGCATTTGATGTGAACTCTCAACTGAAATAATATTAACGACGATTTCAATATAAAAATAAAGTTTTCACCTACTATGAATAAAATAATTTACAGTGTACACGGAGAAAATAGAGTAGTGCTAAATTATTAAAAATTTCTTCAAACTATTCACCAGTCGGTGGCCGAGTTGATATCGCGTTTGGGTCCCACCAAAGATATTAGAAGAACGAGATGTGCTATGAGCAGTTCGTACTGTGTGGAATTGTTTTGCCCAGTGTCGCCGGTTTTGTTCACCAATACTACTGCACACCTTCGCTTACGCTAAGGTATCCGCACTAATACATAGAACAGATTTCTGTGCGTACACGTCCCGACAGCATTCAAAGTACCCTAATTAGGTAGTACTCCGCCTACGGTCCGGCGGCAAACATAGCATATCTCGTTCTTCTAGTATCTTTGGGTCCCACCCAGGCGTAGTGTGTTCAAGTCCTCGGCTGGCTAAGTCCTCCATCACTACACAAGCGACATTTTCAGCTTACTGTGGTAGTAGTAGTAGATTTTCAAATATTGTCAAGTTATTCGTAACCCGGGAATGTTCGTCTTTCTTTAAAAAAAAATAAATAATAAAAAAATTACTTAAATGGTTAAAAAAGGCATTGTAGACAGTTTCCTGATAAACTTTTAGTAAATTCCTTATATGTATGAACAAGCGTGCATGCACCTGCATTTGCCCTGATAATATATAATGACGAAATGCGAAAGCATTAGATAGGAACACGTGTTCTGACATCGTGATGATAAAAAGTTTATCAGGGAACTATCAATTCATTTGTTAGGAGCCTGCAATCTCATTTTTACTGGATTATCAACAATTCAAAGATTTTCTTAATAAATTAGCAATACTCATTTTTCTCTTATTCTTTTTTATTCATATTCATATTTTCACCAAACTTTCGCAGATCCGTGAAAAAAATTTCATGGGTCCTTCCTACAATAATGGTATTTGTGTATCTAAAAGTATAGTACATACATATTATAGGTCCACTGCCAGCCTTGGTAGTGATGGCTTAGAAAACTCTGACGTGTAAACGTCAAAGCTGTGTCACACATATTTAACAAACTATAACTTTAAAACTAGAGTAGGTAATCAAAAACCGAGTTCGCACATTTTTTTCGATTCTTTCAAACACTGGGCCAGCATAAAAATAACACATCTCGACAGTTGGCGGATTTACAGTGAACATTGAAAGATGTATTGAAGCACACGCCAATTGGCGGGTGCGGAGTTTCCGAAGACATTCAAACTCCGCCAATTGGTAGAGTTGGTACTCAACGTGTTAAATATGTCCACTGGACCTAATCTAATACTACCGTATCTTCACTCTATTAAAGCGATGCACTACGTAGTAATGCAAAATCACGTGTTTTTGGTTTGAAATTTTGGTCGCCTAGAAATGTTTCAGATGCTTTAATTAAATACTGCGAGTAGAATACTTCTTGGCCTTTAAAATATACGAGTATTTTTTAGATAAGTCTTTTTATAAACACAGAAAAAAATAATGTATAAGGCCTATGAAAACTGCTTTAAAGTTCAAAATCTCCTACTTACGAACCCATTTTCGGCTTTGATTTTATTGTATAATGTGGCAAATTAAGTTATTTATAAAATGATCGGAAAAAAATAAATATTTATGCCTGAACATCCACAAAATAAAATATAAGGCACTTTTTGGCCATGTTTTTTTCTTGCATAAATCAAAACAGGCGGATGGTGTTAAGCGGGAATTTAAACCTTTTCGCCATCTACGTAAGGGGTGTTATTGATGGCAGCTTGATTTAAAATATTACACGACGTAGTGCATCGCCTTAACTCATTTAACCATCTGTCACACATTAAAAAAGTGCATTTCGAATACCTATTTTATCGCTTGTCTAACATAGGCAACGCAGTTCCAACAAATACTTCCAATTATATAAATTAAAAGTTCATTCAATTTGAATAATTCACATTACTTATCCATTCTCCTACAACTGAAATTAGCATTTCTATTAAGAGATTGATTCTGAATATTGTACGTATTTTATCTTTTGTGCCATTAACTGCGTTTACTAGATAAGTAGGGTTGTCTATTGCACATCTCTACGATTAAAATGTGACTTAAATTCCATGCTATAATAATATTACGCAAACATGTAAACAATCAATACATTTATGTAAGCACATAAAACAAGGAAACAAAGAATGAATGTTCGACAATCTCAGAATCGATATAGTAATTGTTCACTGAAGGTAAAATATTACCGCTTTGAATCGAAACATTTCTTAAAACATCTTCAACTATATTACGTAATAAGATTTGAATAGCCAGTGGGTTCTTGTCACACTCCCTCTCAAACTTTTTTACTTTGTTTTCTTCTCCTCTCTTGATTTATTTTACATCAAAAATTTGGTTTCACTGGTTCCGTAAAGTTGTAACTCATGTATAGTCAACGTTTGAAAAGAGATTGTCGGTCTCTAGATTCAGACAAACTAGACAAAAGCTTATTTTGAAACAATTTATTTCATTTTCAAAACACTTTTTGTAGTTCTTTGGCATCTATATAACAATTTTCGTCTTTGAAGAGTTTTATTTAGGTACATTAAAAATATAAATTATAATTTTTAAAATATCTTAGTTTTACCGACCTTTCCCTATACAGCAGCTACATATCGCCATTTTCTACATATTTCCCCTCCTTTTATATCTCTCTTTCTTAAATAAACATATTTTTCTTCATTTAGATTAGTAACTTTTATGTATTTCTGTCTTAATAAAGGTAGAGTACAACCGACACCAGTTTACCGTACGGCAAAAATTGTGTTTTCACGTCGTTACGGTAGTATTCAAGTATCTGATTCACTTGGTCGTGACATGTCTTCTTCGGGTGCCCCCGATTTCTTCTACCTTTCCCATTTGCTTCATATATTCTCCTTACACTCCTTTCTTTGTTCATTTGCTCTACATGCCCAAACCTTCTGAGCGTCCCCTTTTTATTCTTACTCATTACGTTTACATCAGCATCAGATTTTTCTCATTAAATGGTTTTTACCAATGTACGCCTCAGGGATCTTATTTATACAGCATACAGTCTACTTTCATTGTTCCTCTGTCAGTTCCATGTCTCACTGCCTTACATCAGGTTAGGTACCAGAACTACATTGTGGACTGCTAGCATCGCTTCTTTGGTTTTTTGTTTTCTTGTTAGCGCCAACTGTTCAGTCCTCCATTAAAGGAGTCACCTGCATTTACCCTTCTTTCAATGACGCTATCAGCCTTCCCCTTCTTCATAAACAAGAATCAAAATGTCAATGTCAAAAATGTCAAAAAAATGTTTTAATTTCGAAAAATGTTTTTTTATGTTTTTTACTTTTAGCATCATGTAGAATCATCTCCCGAAGTTAGCGCACTTTATCCCCGGACACCCTGTATAAACTTCAAACCCCAATTAATACTAGTGACTAACTTTCAGAATAATTTTAAGCAAATAAAAAACCATTTAAAGACAGGTATATTATAGAATATAGAAGCATAATAGAACCATCATAATTAGAATTGAGTGAGATTGGCACTCCATTTATCAACGGCAAGTTCAAACAAATCACTTTGTTTATGCCAACAATTCTATCTCAATCTCTGCCCGTTTGGGGTGTATTCTCGCCTTGATGGCTTCTAATTAGTATCGCGGGAACACAAAGCAGTCAATGACTTATGACCTCAGGTCCATTATTTACGCCGATGGGAAACTTGAATTATCAACACCATCTGACATGCGGCAGTACTGACATTAATTCGTCGTTTACCGCCTCACTAGTGTCGGTATCAAAACAATATGATAATATCTAACATATTGTGAATATGAATAAATAAACATTTATAATTCGAATAAATGTGGTACATAGAGCATGTCTGGTTTTGAAATGAGAATATGCATAGTTCCTACCGGGATGTTATTTTGCCAGTACGTTCCTATTCCTATCCATCACCTTGCTAGAAAAGTGATTGCAATTTAGAACAATAGCAAGAACATAGTGCAAATTCGAGTGCATTTGTTTAAAAAAAAACAGATTGAACCAATGGAAGCGGGAGGGTATGACTCCGTTCGAAAATTGGTACTGTGAATATTGTGACGTCATATGGTTGCCTAAATATATCCTCCAATGAAACAAAATGAGTGTATAGTATAATAAGTAGGCTCCAAATGAAAATTTTACTGTCTATATATTGGAATATCTATGGTTTTTTAGGACCAATTTGTTTCATGCAAAAAGCCCGAAGATATCGATCTAGTGAGTGACTTATAAATGATTGGAAGCAAGCTGTTGGTGTTCTTAGAAAATAAGGAAATCGACTATCTTAAAGGCGCTAAATTTATGTTATTTTTAAGTTTAAAACTACTATTATGTAATGATATTATTTTTCTTACTTTTGTACTCTATTATATGTTTATTTATAAAAGGCAGTATAGCCGTTTATGTATTTAAAATAAAAATAAAATAAAATAAAATGTCGTTTAAGTACTCATTCATTATGGCGATAATTACCTCTAGGTATCGCGGTGGAACTTACTATATTGTGATTATGCTGTGTGCTCTTTCATAGAAATACAGTGGTAAGTGATTGGTCTTCCTGTTTTCCTTCTTTCCATACTTTGTTCATTCCAAAGCATGCTACCACCCAATTCCAATAAACAACTTCATTTCACCTCGTTCTAAATTATTTGCAGTCCAGTTTCTTGTGCATCTGAAGCTGTAATTCATGAGCAGTTTTGAGCATCTATTATAGCCCTGAAGAAGGTTCGGACTGAACCAATGTCGGTTGTTTGACATATTCAAAATAAAGTGGTGTTCAAACGATATACTATTTTTTGTATAGATTATATAAAAATGTGAAATCATTTACTGGATGATTTCACATTTTTGGTTTTACCTTGAGACTTTATACTTTTTGTAAATAACGAATTCTTAATAAACAAAAAAAAAACTGTAAAAAAACAAAGTTTTTGAAGTAAAACTTCTTTACGCGCGTTACGCAATTTCGAGGACAGGAGTAAAACCAACTCATGACCGTCATGAAAAACCGTGATCATTTCGCTATAGAAGCCTAGCCAATATTATATACCTACTTTAGGTCACTCTCCGAACTCAGCTTCGCGGTCTAGAGGCAGAGAGCCCGATTATCGTCGTGAAGAACCGAGGTTCGATCCCCGCTTTAACTATTTTTTTTTCTTTTTGTGATTTTTTTAATAATAATTTTTTTAAAAGTGATAAAATGCTCTCGTGCTGCGACTTTTAGATATTTTGACTATATGATATTTTGGTCGAATACGTAATAACCGCGGTCTAGAGGCAGAGCGTTCGACACTCGTTATGCAGGACCCGGGTTCGAATCCCATATTTTTATAACTTTTTTTTTTTTTTTATCATATGCTACTTATAAATATGTCAATAGACAGAAAAAAAGAGTGAATGAAATGAAAAGAGAGAGAGAAGAATAATAAAAGTTTCACTTCCGTCGTGCGTAGGCTTGCCACAAACTGTATTTTTTTTTACTACAACTCAATTTTATTCATAGACTACTTAAAAATATTTATTTTGCTTTAACTGAGAATCGAAACTTCCTCCCCAGGGACTGGATTCAACCGCGCTAACAACTGAGCAACATCCCAATTGCGTAGAACCGCCATTTATTTCGTATATTACCTGCTGTAATGTCGTCAAATTTCTGAGAAATGTACGGATGTCCGAGTGAGTATGCGTAATTGCCACCAAAAGTTGATAGAAACATTGTCATCGCTTCATACATACATAAATTCAAATAGTGGGATTTTAAGAAATCGAAACAGCTCACAACGAAGAGCTCACCGTTCGTTAGCTTTTTTAGCGGAACGCGTGTAAAGATTTTGTTTCCGAAAATAAAAACAATGTGTTAAGATTTAAAATATTTTCAATCTATAAAGGAAGATTGCTTTTTACACTATCCTATTAAAACATCTTCATTCAAAGAAATAAAATCATTTTCAGGGAATTTTTTGTTCAGCCCATTGGAAGTTTCATGATTCAAATTGCCTTTGAATATAAAGCTATAATTAAGATATTAAAAATATTCAGTGTATCTTTCAAAGGAACAGATATTACTAGGTAACAACTTAGAAATTGAATGATTTTTTTTTATCAAAGTAACAATTTTAACACGTATATGTGGTTCTGGCTGGTTCGTCAATTTATTAATTAATTGCATGATAAATAAAACTGTAACTGAACCGCTTGCCCTGATGCTATAATTAATTAAATCACCTACAATAAAACATACTAGATAGTCCTTCAACCTAGAAAAACACCTTATATCCAGTTAATATGAAACCAGTCTAACGTGACAAACGCTAACCAGAGTGTCATATACTCTTAGAATCGCCCTTTCTGAAATTCAATCATTCAGAATCGAAACTGCTGGAATTTAAATAGCTTCAGTCATCAAAAATGCAAATTTCGATTTTCCTTAGGAGATTAGAGGATTTTCTTTATATTTAAGTGTGATTTTAAACAATTGAACTGTGTGTGAAGAATTCAAACATTCGATAACGTACCTATCTATAATATAATATTTTTAAAGAAAAATATATCATTTTCATTTTAAAAATTAAGACTGATTGTTAAGAATTCAGACCATTCCGTGATTTTCGTAGTCTACCATAACAGTGATTATGTCGATTACTGTTTGTAAAAAGTAAAATATTGCTAACACTGTTTTTGACATAAAACTTTCAAATTTCATTCGGTTAATATTGAGTGCATGATTAACCTGTTGTTTTCTATATCGAATGTTGCACTCAAAATAATTAATGAATTACTGTGAACGAGGAATCAGAGGTAGAACATATAAATTCATTATTAATGAACAAGTGGTTGAACTACTGGCCATAATTGTAACGGTGATATTACAATCTAATTAAATAAATTTACAAATTAATAAACATTATATTTGTGTTTTTATTTAAAATGTATTTGAGTTACTTGCAACAACAAAGCCAACAGCGGTTGGTTATTATCATATTATATATTTTTATTATTATTATTATTAATTTGTTAGTGGCTATTCTGCACCGAAGAGACAATAATAATAATAATAAGTCATTTTAAATACATGTAGGATAACGAAAGATTTTTTAAATATTTATATTGTAGTATTTATAGGCCCTGTGAACACTGTGATATGAAAATGGATGACTTGTATAGCGCCGTTTTTGTGCAAATCACCTCAAGGGCGCTGTACAAATTTATAATACATTTCTACAGTGATCTACGTTATTACTTACTATTTATGGAGATAATATACAGTACAATCTTACCTGGTAGGTCACTTGAGATTAACACTTAATGAAAATTATCTAATTGTTTATTAGCGAAATTTAGATACAGGACTTAGGACATAATTGGAAAATTGAATATAACTGGACATTCTCTTAGGAATGGTATATTTAATTTAAGGGTATGACAGCTTAAACAGTTAAGTTTTTAGTAATACCTAGAAGTGAGATATAAACCGTCTTAAAAGAAAATGGTCGTTGTCATTTTATATAAAAATTTCGACTCCAAGGCCTCTATATTGAATATATATATAGGGGAAGGGAGGGCAGGATGGAAGGCTTAACTTTAAGATGTAAAAAAAAATATAAAAACATAATATCAATCCTTTATTTTAATAAGTCTTCAGAGAGATCTTACATGCTTATAAAATTGAGTTATTAAAAATAATTAAAATTGAGTATAAAATCTGTTAGGACTCATAAAAGAAAAACAAGAAAAATTCCACCTTGCCCTAACCCTGAGGGCAGGATGGAAAGCTTATAAGGGCAAGATGGAATGAATAGGATATCCTTACATTTTACAGTTGACACATAAAAGACAACCGTTTTCTATGTCTGAACATAGCTCATGTGCCCAACCACAACACTGTGGACACTGTACCCAGTCCTCTGTGGGCGGTTCCACATATGCTTCTCCACATAATACACACAACACATCGTCTTGTGTTGACTGCTCCGGATGTTGTAGTATGTTCTCATCTTTTTCTGTCCTTTTCCTCTTTCTTTTACCCTTTCTTTTGCCCTTTCCTTTGTTTTCCTTGCCATTGATGACCGGATTAAGGACTAATTTTGGTTTCGCTTTCAGCTCCTTATTTTTTTCAATAGTTTCTTGGAATGAAGAACTAGTTAGGATTTCTGATTTTTTACATCTCAATTTTCGCTTCTTTATTATTGTAGGAGTAATTTTTGGTGATGGAAGTGTTTTAATTGGAGAAATTTAGTACGAGGTGGATGGTTGTTCCAAACTCTTATCAATAACATCTGAACTTGTTTTATATACTGTCTTCTGACATCGTATTCTGTGTATTATCAAAATTAAGTTGCACTTCTTCATCCTGTTTTTTTTCATAACCATCATGGACAGTAGATGTTTCATGGGTAATATTGTCTACCATATTGACGTTTATTGACGAATAATCATTTGTGTCGATATTTTTGTCTCCCTCATCAGTCACAATGAAATTTTGTTCGCCTTCAATTACTGGAGCGTTTTTATAAAAAGTGGCCGGTGCAAAGTCTAAATCTGTAAACAAATGTCTATATATGGGAAGATGCCAGCCTTTCTGAACCCACTAGTGGCATTTTGCACAGTAGCACTTATGTTCATAGGCGATGCATACTAGCCTAGCTATATCAAACTGATTTACTCTTCTTCCAGGATAATTCTTTTGAAAAGTGTCTAGGCTTGCTCAAAAGCCACTTTGAATGAACGGTAAACCGAGACGTCCAATGGTTGCAGCTTGTGGCTTGTGTGGGGGGGACTACTGACCATGATTATATGTTTTTCTCGAGCTAAATTTAAAGCTTCTAGATTTTGATGAGTAACATGATTATCTGGAATTAATTAAACAGGTCTATCTTCTGTTGGTATTGTTTTCTCAATAAATATTTGTAGACAGTTGTTAAAGGTGTCGTTAGTTATCCAGCCCAAATCAGTTACACCACACTTGAGAGCCAATGGGAGCTCTATCCAAAAGACGTTCATTCATTCTCTTCCTTTGTCCAAATATAAAGAAAGGTGGAATGAAGCGACCAATAGCACTGCAATCACAAATCACTGTGGTAAATTGCCCCTTTTTTGCTGTTGCTACAACGCCTACTTGTGTTTTGCCTTTTGTAGAAATTACTCAAGGAGGTTTAGAGGCACTAGTCTTGACACCAGTCTCATCCATGTTATAGATGTCGTCGGGTCGTGACACAAAGTTATTTTGAGAAATAACCATTCATAGGTTATCATGGAACCGATCCACCTGCGTGCGATTTAAAGGCGAACAACGAGCTAAAGCTGTGGGTTCCGGTGTCCTGTAAGTTAGTTGGTGATGCCTTTTCATAAATCCGCTAAGCCATGCTCTCCTAGCCTTCTCACATGTAAATGGATGCGGTATTTTGTTTTGTACCGCCACCTCATAAGCAAATTGCTGTAAACTTTCTTTTATTAAGCCGTAAAAAAGGGTGTCCCGTTCAATGGCAAGGTCACAAATTTTTCTCTGAAGTTCTTTCGAAAAAACAGTTTGAAATCTACCTAGGTTTTTGGACGCGGTACCTTTTTTGATATAGCGGTGTAAGGTTCCGATCGCAATTCCGTATTTCAATAAAGCTGCGCGTATTGTAGTAGTTACAGCTTCGTCCATCACTATCTTGTTTCTTCAGTTCAAGATGTTATGTTTCTCTTTGTAATATACTTGAACACCATTTATAAAGAGAATCATTCTCAATTAGTTGAAAAAAATTAAAACAGAAATCAAAATAATTGCACGTGGGCAAAATGGAAACTATTCCATCTTGCCCTAAAATGCAATTTTCCATCTTGCCCATAAGCTAACTGCCAATAATAATATCAATTTCTTAGAAAATCCTTTAATTTTTTTCCTCTTTAAATATAAATTCATACAATCTATTCCTTATAATTAGTGTTTATAAAAACAAAATGGTAGTATTACTTACTTTGTATGAGTAATCACACTTTTAAAGACCACTGATTTTGTAATAATTCGTCGCGAAAATACAAAACACGCGTGCAAGTCACTTGGTGGCGCGAGCCGAACCGAGTCTCCGGAAATAAATACAACATGGCCGCTTATATCTGTGTGCGTAGAGACACGGGCACTTTGTCGCGTGGTTGGCGATAGGTAGATAGTTTCCATCTTGCCCGATCCTTCCATCTTGCCCTCCCTTCCCCTAACCATGTTTCTCACTGAAAAGATTAAAATATATATATTTTAATCTTATATATTTTATAAATAATATATATATTTTAATCTTTTCATTGCCAAACATGCTTTTTATTGGTATCTTCCGTTGTAATTGAACCTTGGTTACGTAATATTCTATATAAAAATTTGGTCGCTGGTGTGGAGGGCCGTTCAGAATCAAAATAATATAAAATAGTTTAAAATGATCGTTTGGAAGGAATTTCATATTTAGTTAGTGATATAATCTAGTATCCTTTATGCACTATTCTTTGCTATTTTACTCATAAGGTTTCTTTATTACGAAAGGAATTCTAATTTCGTGTAAAAGTTTATCTCTTATATTATAAGTTATATCACGTAAAAGCAGAAAGACGTTAATGATTAAAATGAATAAATAAAAATATTATAACAATAATTATTAGCCTTTAACACCCATATAAATTGAACAATATCTTGCGACAAAAAATAAATGTCGCCGACGGGAATCAAACCCGCAGCCATCTGATTGTAATTGTAGCATCGTGGTTAGTGCACCTGACCGGCAATCAGAAGGGTACAGCTTAGATTTCCGAAGATTCTTTCAATTTACATGGGTGTTTCAGGCGATTAGTTATTGCTCATAATAATTTGTTATCCTTTGTGCTACGCGGAAGATCCTAATTTATAATTAAAAAAAAAAACAAATGTAAAAAATAGTATAAAAAACATTAAATTTGAAACAAAGCACAATCCTTACTCAACACTCTAAACGGATGGTTCGTAAGACACCTGTGATTATTCGACTGATAGACATATCATCCTCCCACGCCCGTCATCCTGCCTATAAATCCCACTTGTCACCAGTATTTGGTAAGGTTGTCGCATAACTGTCAAAGCAATAAGCCGCTGCTACGGCACCGCGGCACCACGGCACCGCCCGCAGACACCGGCAGACACCCTCCCCGTATGGACACCCGCACGGCATAGACACCCGCGGACCGCCCCGCCGCCGCAACACGTGTGCTTTGTGCCTTGCGCTCCATATGCTCACACTTTTATGGCAGCGATCTTTCATATTTTCAGGGAACGTTCAGAGCAGGTTTCAAACACATACATTTTTTTATGCTCTAGAATTCGACAACGATTACAAGCAAAAGGTTAAACTATATTTTGAAAATAGGCAGCTTGGATTTATTGGTGATCAACGTGCTAAATATGTATAATAACTCAAGAAAAGAAAAAATCCTTTTTCTTAGTTGGGGTTTACCGTACTACTGAAGGTAGAGGATGGTTTTTACTTCCTTACAAAGAAGGCGGTCTATGGCAGGACGACGACTGGGGACGACAGGTCGACTAGTCTATTTATATAAAGGAGAGTGTCTGTGCCCTGTGGGGGCGGGCGGCCCCACACGAAGAAAAATGAGTATTAATAATTTATAAAGAATCTCTTCAAATTATTCATAATTTGAAGAAAATACCAATGTATTATCACGATGTCGGAACACGTGTTCATAAAAATTCCAATTTTTTCGTATTTAGTGATTATTTAATAAAAATTAATTATTCGTAATTAATTTGAATATTGAATTATGTTAATTAGTTTGTTGAATTATGTGTGTAGTAATTTAATATCACCTTTTAAGCATAATTTTCTTTATGTATCTAAATACTTCTCTAATTAAATTAACTAATTAAATGTGTTCCGATATATTAGGATTTTACTAAAAGTTAGTCAGGAAACGGCCTGCAATCTCGTTTTTAACCGGATTACCAATAATTCGAAGAGATTTTTAATAAATTATCAATACTCATTTTTCTCTTTGCACGGTGGACACGGCCTGGCGGCTTGGAGTTGATATTAAAACAAATCTACAATTTTATTCCGAGACTGATAATTTATCACACCTGACCTTCAAATCAATAGGAAGGTCACTGTCTACATGAAATTTCTGAAAATATGCGCTAGGCAAAGCAACGCCCGGGAATTCAGTTAGTTATAAATAAGAAAATCTTTAGCAGGATAATCTTGTCTATTTGGTTATACCAGCACTAATTGAATGCGACACCTAATATCGCAGCGCAGCAGAATACAGCTCTCATTAGCTTCGTCAGGCAATAGCCAGAAGTGAGAAATTCAACACAAAAAGCCTCAGTGGTAGAATCCACAACGTAGGTTAGGAAAATCAGTTCCACCGTCACCGTCACCGCCACCTCCCTGATAATTAACACCTCAAAGTGATTCGCAGAGCGTGAAGCGAGTGGCGACACATCGCCGCTTCTCCTCTGGTATCTCTTGGCCTAACCCAACCCAACCCAACACAACCCAACACAACCCAACACAATCCAGCCCAACGTAACGTTTACTGAACAAACCTTGCTTAGAAACTCCGTCCCTTCATTAATAATATGTACCTAATAATTATTATTATTATGTCATTTATCGGCTTCTATTGATGACACACGTTATTTTTAACGAATTGATATCTTAAAAGTTCTTTTTCCTTTTTCGCTGATTTTCCTGGATAATTTTTTTAAACTATTATAAGTGACCAACAACATGTTCCCCATGAGCTACGAACATCGATACAACATTACTTAGTTGAACGATGGCTATGGAGCATTAAAATATCCATATCAATTCACACGTTTTTCAATTCAACAATATTTAAATAGCTAGTACTAAATGTAATTTATAACATATTATTAATATTTTTTAATATTTACGTGCTATTTATTCGGTGACCCGACCCTTGATCCCCCGGACAGTTAATCCCTCGGATACTTGATCCCTCTTCCAGTTGATCCCTTGGACACTTGACCCCTATAGGATAATTTTTATTGTATTTTTTAAATGTGAATACCGCACAAGAGTCCTTACTGCTCCCAACCGTCAGGAGCCAGTGAGACTATGGCATTCCCAATTGTAGTATTTTGTGAGACTGAAAGTAGTGAGTACCTGGCTATTCCGATCTTTTTCATTACAAGCAACGTTTCAATACTGAATGGTGGTCTTACACAAGCGCTGTACATGGTGTACAAGTAACAGGTATTAATCATCCAAATTTTAATAATTAACGAGAGCCGTATAACAAAAATTGATATCTTAATAATAATAATAATACCTATAATAATAATACGAACCAAATTCATTTTTAGAAAACGAATTTTATAAAATATATTATGATAAAACTATACTAACAGACCGAACGATTAGTCATAATAGACCCGATATAGTTTTACATGACAAAATTAAAAAAATAACTTACATCATTGATGTCGCTATTCCAAATTCCTGTAATATTAAAAAATCTGCTAATGAAAATATAAGAAAATACACAGATTTAGGAAATGAAATAAAAAGAATTTGGCATTCTCAGACTATAAAAATATTACCATTCGTTATTTCGGCTATTGGCATTATACCTAGCTCTCTCATTAAAAATTAAGACGTATTAGATCTATCAAAAAATTTATATATAAAGATGCAAAAGTCGGTCATTTTGAATAAATGTAGGATAACGAAAGATTTTTTAAATATTTATGTTGACGGATCAGTAGGATTTATACGCCCTGTTAGGAGTTCTACCGAGCCGAACCCTCTGATATGAAAATATCTGGAGTCGGTGAATTATTTCCCGTTTGATCTCTGGTGAGTTGACGTGTTGTTCTTGTATTTATTTTGCTTATATAATGTACTTGCATAATGTTGATTGACTAGATGATCATTTGTGGAAAAGTGTGTGGAAGGGTTTAGTTTTTCCTATGGGGAAGATTTAAAATTTAACGGACATAAAATCGGAAAAATATAAAAAAATGTCGTGTCTGCAAAGGAGTATCCAGAGAGGATACACTGCTGAATAATAAAAGACAATCATTTGGGGGATCGAATGTCCGAGGGATTAACTGAAAGAGGGATCAATTGGAGGAGGGATCAACTGTGCGGAATCAACTGCCCAGGAATCAATTGTCGGGGAATCATCTATCTGGGATCAAGCGTCATGGAATCAGTTATTCAAATAATGATTACTCTATTCCGACGTAATAATGATGAAATGATGATTACGACGTAATAATACGTTTTAATGACTTTTACGTATTATTTAGATACCTAAGCATCGAAGTAAATAAATTCAGTGGATTTATGTAATTTTATAAAGATCATTTATGCTTATTTTTAACCTGTTATTTTGATTGCTTCAGAGACCTTGGAAGAAGTTTTAAGTCCAAGTAAAGAGCTATAATAAATTATTTAAATTATGAAGTTAACAATACATTTTTATTAAAAATATTATAAAATACGCACGCGGTTCTCTTGTCAAAATGTCCCCTGCCACGCTGGAAATGTGACAAAATAGCGGAATTATAGCTTTGCATACAGAAGTGGGTTACTATCGGAAAAGCGATTTATCGAACCATTTATTTCACGCGGCTACTCGGACATATTTATATTACGGTGCAACCACCCGCCGCGCGCCGCCTGCGAACTCTGAACACGGACAAAAGGAGTGTAAACACCATAGACTTTTCAACAGACATTTGTAACAAACGACACAGATGCATATAACGGTGAATACTTATTTTGTTTATGAATCATCTGGGCTGGAGATAAGTGCGACGCGTATGTCAGTCGCAGACATCGATCGCGTCCACTAATATTTAGGTGGATGAATATAATTTGGGTACAACATGATTCACTACGTGCTGCGTACGGGGAACATCAGTCCAGCTCGTCAGTGCTACATCGTCGGTCTATTATATTTGTACTTATTATGTCATAAGATTATGCTAATGGTAGTGCTACGGAGGGGTCCGTCGTAACCTATACTTCTACTACTTGGGTCGTTTTATGTCAAATGAGAAGGGGATATATTTTACAATGGAACTATCAGCAGCGTTAAATGATAGAATACAATATTATAATCAAATGTATAAATTCATAATCGGCATTTTTTGATCCAAATGAATATATAATATGTTTAAAAGCCATGATATCTTTTAAACTGGAAAAGAGTGGAGATTCAACATCAACAATCAACATCTAGCGATTTGGCTTCTGTCCACATTTAAGTAACATGTAGAGTACGCATAAATATCAGATATCATATGCTTACAGCCTGTGACAGACCACGCTATAAATACGCTATATTTTCCTGGTTTTTCTTATTTCAGTATATCGTTTGCCATACATTCCAATTGGTAGTGTATGGCGAGCGATATGATGAAATAGTCCAAACCATGTTGCGTATAGCGTATATCGGAAATGTGTGTCCGACAAAACTTAGATAGATAACTTAATCCAAGGTCAGCATATCTAGATGTTGGTAATCGTCTAATATAATTGTCTATGTCTAATCGAGCCGTTTACTATGATCCCTTTTTTGGTGTAACTGGCCCGCTCATTCGGAATAAACTTCTTTCAACTCTTACTAAATATCCAGATTTTTTTCTAAATTTGACGGGCTAAAAACAAAATAATTTGTGAAAAATCCTTCCGTTTATAAGGCTTAACTTCTTTTCAATGTTTTAAAATAAGCCATATTCTCTAGGTTTTGGTAATTGCTTGGTTTCGATTTTCTCATTATAGTACATTTTTAAAGTTTAATGTCTACTCAGAATGTTTTCATTTCTGAGCTCTTGACTCTTTATAATAGGTATATTTTGTTTTAGTTTTAATATTATTGTTTTGTCCTATACTATAACAGCACTGTTGTTGTTAATTATAAGTGTGGCTTTGTGTGTACAGTAAAATTTTATGTCATGTTAGTTATTATTGTCCTGTGCTATAATAGCTCTGTTATTGTAAATTTACGTTCTCTTGCCATATACTGTACATTATTTGAACTATATTGGGCAAGGTTCACTACGAGAGTAATTTTAATTACATGACACCTTATACTAAATAAATATTTCTAAGTTTGTTATAGTGCAGCGCACTTGAAGTGAAATAACACAAAACCGCGCTACATAAATGTTATTTTATTATTTTTATTATGTTATAACTGAACTCTTAATGACAGGAATGCATAAAGTCATGTATTAGTCGTTATGACGTCAGAAAATCAGTACAAGTTTCACTACATCATTTTACGGTTTAAACCATAGAATTATACCAACGAAATCATTGAAAATTTGTCTTGTAATAAACACGTCTTATTTTAATACGCTATTTTATTCAGTTTGCGTCCCAAAGTGTTGACATTCAGTTCACAAGTTGAATTCTGGATACAGCTATCAGTGACCGGGGTGCTTATGCCACATTTGCATTTGACAACGCCGTATTATGCCGGCGAGGCTGCTGGAAATGCCGTATATTCGTTGGCGAGCCACCCCTCCCGGTTTCTGCTACCCGGGTAGAATTTGGTAGAATGGACACGTGTGATAACCCTGTTTCCGCCGCTGGAGATGTATGATGGTATCATAATATTATTTGTCAATTTACATCGTACCACAAATACACCCCGATTGTATGCACATATTCTGTGTTTGGGTTTAATTAATATTTGGTTCTAAGTATAATAATAATTGCATACCCAACAATAACTTGAGTCATTAAATTGTTTGTTCTACAATAAAGGATCGTTGATATAATGTAAATTCTAAAAACAGCATTATGCTATGCGTGGAATATAATTTACTAGCGACCCGCTACGGCTTCGCAAGGGTGCAATGTACTAATTTGGCGTCATAAGTGTCCAAGCGCATTAGGCAATGAATACTTTACATAATGTGTTTTTTTTTACTTAGTGACTTTATTAGGTATATTAACTATGAATATTAATGTTTTATCTTACTATACTGCCAGTATCTACAGAATGTCTTTATATAAAATGTTAACAGCAATTTTTTTCATTTGACAGCATAATAAGTTACACGCAAAAGCGCTACTTATACTCGTAGTGATCCACGTAAAAAACACTCGTCGCTCAAATCTAAACCTACAAAATTGAATTGTTGACCCTGTGACCTAATAATGGTCACTGAAAATTGCACTTTTTTTAATTAAAACGGTAAATCTGTTTGGTTTTAAAGGAATCCTGGTAGTTCAAACAGTTTCTGCAGTTTCACATCCGGTCAGTGGATAGAGTGGTTTTTTCTTCATTTTGGAGTAAATATTAACCAACAATTCTTGAAGTTCATTTACCAAAACCCAAAGGTAGCTGCCAATATCCAATTTTGAGCAACAACTCTGCAAAATCCCTGTTTAATGTGTAGATTACAAAACTCTTATGTTGATTTTAAGTTCCGATTTATTTACATATGGCCAATTTCATCAGCACGTGGGCCTCTCGTTACAACCGGTAAGATTTGACAACGTCACCTGAGAACAAAATTGAATATCCACCCATGCGTGAGTTTTGCTGCGCAAATCGCCCATTTTTCTGTCTAAGCTTCCACGGAAGTCTTGTTCGACATTTCGTCCCAAACTATTAATGAACAGTAATGCATAATTTTTCCAGTATTGCTTTATTTGGAAAAACTACAAACACTGTTATTAGTATCATCAGTAGCAATTTTGTATGTTGCGTGTGCGGATCGGCTTCAGTTAATGCAATTTTATTAGTAGATCTGACTTTGGCTAAGAGCAAAAAGATTCAAATGTTTTTCTCGCACCTCCTGGAGCATCAAGGAAAATACTTTTCATTAATTACTATCAATCGATGTTGCAATAACTCATCGTATACTTTTTTGTTGATGTTGATCTTGAGCTACAACTTACAACAGTTTTTATTGATCAAATATTACGTTACTCTCATGCAGATGTACGATCGGGTTGATATTTATCTACTTTAAAATTTTAATAAGTAGTAAGTTATAGGAACGACGAGTGGTAGATTTTCCATCTTCCTCTGGCAACTGTCGACGATATTTAGGATATCTGTTATCGCTGGTAGATGTTTGGCTCTGGAATGATTTTGGTTTTTTTTAATACATCTGCTTTCCCGCATACATGGAGAGTTAGGATTTAAGGCTGCGCACGGACCGTGAACCATGTGTTTTTTTACAGGTTATTTCGTACCAGGTTATATCTTCTTCTTTATTCGGTAACTCCGCTAAAATAACGCTGTCAGTTCGATCCGGTCTAATTTTATTCACTAACCACACCAGCAGATAAACATGTCATAAACCAAAATCAGTATTTAGGAACACAACAATTTTCTTATATATAAAAACGAAGTAGATGTCTGTCCAGTACGACTTTTATTGTAATTATCCACGATAATAAACATCTTGTAAACTTGAACCAACTAGTAATTATTGAATTTAATACCGAGTGACAATATTTATACTAGTAATCATAGGTGTTACAAGTTTTAAAGATTTATAGCTCGTAATAGAAATGCTGATGCGATCTGGAATTATTTTCGAGCGTTATCTCAGAAATTGCAGGGAGAAAACGAAAGCATTCGCTTTTAAAAAAATATTATTGACTTTTTGGGGGCTTTTACATATTAATAATAAAATTATACATGCCAACATTTTTATAAATCCCAATCAGGAATTATTAGATTGATTTTTATTGGTCAAATAAAATTTTACACGCAAAACACTTTAAAACAATTATCTCAACCAAACGTATGTTGACAAATTTTCGTCAAACAAATGGTTGAGTATTGGAGAGTTGAGCGCAGAAATAGAAGGATTTATGCTTGCCATTCAGAATAGAGTCATTAATACTAAAAATTATAGAAAGCATATAATCAATGATACAAATCAAATTGATGATTTGTGTAGAAAATGTTTGGCGTTTCCGGAAACTATAGAACATATTATATCGGGATGTTCTATATTAGCACCGTCCGAGTATACATTTAGGCACAATAAAGTTTTAAAAATAATTCACCAAAATTTGGCAATTAAACATAACTTGATTGACTGCCGTAATACAGTACCATATTATGAATACGAACCAAATTCATTTTTAGAAAACGAATTTTATAAAATATATTATGATTAAACTATACTAACAGACCGAACGATTAGTCATAATAGACCCGATATAGTTTTACATGACAAAATTAAAAAAAATAACTTATATCATTGATGTCGCTATTCCAAATTCCTGTAATATTCAAAAATCTGTTAATGAAAAAATAAGAAAATACACAGATATAGGAAATGAAATAAAAAGAATTTGGCATTCTCAGACTATAAAAATATTACCATTCGTTATTTCGGCTACTGGCATTATACCTAGCTCTCTCATTAAAAATGTAGGCGTATTAGATCTATCAAAAAATTTATATTTAAAGATGCAAAAGTCGGTCATTTTGAATACATGTAGGATAACAAAAGATTTTTTAAATATTTATGTTGAGGGATCAGTAGGATTTATAGGCCCTGTTAGAAGTTCTACCGAGCCGAACCCTCTGATATGAAAATATCTGGAGTCGGTGAATTATTTTCCCATTTGATATCTGGTGAGTTGACGTGTTGTTCTTGTATTGTTTTGTATTTATTTTGCTTACATAATACACTTACATAATGTTGATTGACTAGATGATCATTTGTGGAAAAGTGTGTGGAAGGGTTTAGTTTTTCCTATGGGGAAGATTTAACTCGGACAATAAAATCGGAAGTTTAAAAATATATTATACATGACAACACTGCTTCGGTAAACATTTTTTTGCATTTGTTAAGTGATATGTCAATTGACTAGGTTTAGTTAGTCCCAAAATTTCCCCATCGTGACAATACATTGCTATTTTTCCAAAAAATTATCAGGTAACTTATCAATGCATTCGTTAAGGGACTGCAATCCCATTTTTTAACCCGATTACGAATGATTTGAAGAGATTCTTAATAAATTACCAAAAACCAATACGTGCACTCCTTGGTGTGTGTTGTTCGGGTCAATTTCCATACGACGTGACCTTTTGTAATATATTCTAACTTTCTCTAAATAATACAATGATAAAACTTTGTATGTCTTTACCGGCTGATGCTCTCTTTTGGATAAATTGGGATATTTTCGCAATTTGATCCAATCAAAAAAAATCTGAGAGCTGATGGCTCTAAATGATGTTCAATCGAGGACACAGAACTTAACCCAATTTCGTCACAAATTCCATATTCATCGTCGATTCGTCGATTTTTCTTTTTCCGCGCTCAATTTTTTGATCGTCACGTTGGTACCGCCTCAGTATAAATACAGCTTATGATAGCAGCGCCACTGCGGCCGTTCCGCAAAGCTCCACAATAGATAAAACAGCGATAGAACATGCTCCCGCCGCCGGGTCTGAATTATTCATTAGTTCGGTTGGCACTCTTGTTGATATCGGCGGATTTGGCGGCAAAAAGAGCCAAGTGAAATGCACAGCGTTGTCGGGCTGCGGATTTCTGAATGCGAAACTTATATATCGCCAAATAATTCGACTTTTTATCCCAAATTTATGCAATGTATCGAAATGTTTCACTTCCAGGGTATTTACAAAGGAAAGTACTTAGATTATTGCCGATTGATATAAAATCTCTGCGTAATCAACGCGAAAATTTACGTATGTACATTGCCAATTATTTTTGACTTATTACCGCTTTAATTTATACGATGTATCCAAATATATAACTTCTGAAGCGTATGCGCAAAAAAGACAGCATTTTTTATGCAAGAATAGCAGTATTCATATTTCAATAATGCATTTCTTTGTAATAAGGTATTAGAAATAGGAAATAGCTTCAACAGTTCATTGGATCACCAACACTCCTGCGATATTTTATCCCAAGTTGTTCGCTACGTTTGGTGACCTAGCAGGGGTGCCGGGATTCATGGGGTGAGATTTGTATAAGTTTTGGCGGCGGATGCGTCTGCCCACCTGCTGTGTAGCAGACCGAATTTGGAGAGACTGGTTCAGGGAGATCTTTTTACCACTCCAGCAGTACTCTCTCGACCCATCGCATTGCACCGCAGTGGGAGATATGAATTTAAGCGTCCGTCACTTCTCACATCTTCTCCTCCCTCCTTCCCTATCCCCAAACATGACATAGGCCTTAAGGGAAATTATTTACCTTAGCGCCTCCAAAAGCTTCCAAGATTCAATAATGCGAAAAATGTTCAAGGTCTCAACGTCCAACCGATGATAGCTCCCATGTAACATCTCATTCCTCTCGTCATGTGAGAAAATGGAAGCGGTTTTGAAAGCGGCAGAGAGTGGTTTTGGAAAAAATAAGCATAAATTAAACAGTTGTCAATTAAATTAATTAAATGCATAATAGTAGTAGCATAAAATATTTTGTTACAGAAGAAGATAATAATAAATATAAACGAAACATGAAACAGAATAAAACACTGAAAAATAAAAAAGGTAACGATATAAACTGATTTTGGGTCATTTAAGATGTAAAGATCTAATCATGATTATTTAGATTGGTGATTACTCAGAAATAAACCCCTTAAGATGTTGTATCATCAACAACTAACTCTTAAAACCAAAAATCCTTTAATTTTCGTTTTTCATCAAAAGTTTAACGTTCTGTGTGAAGGAGATAATCCAAACGTCTTTGAGGCAAATTCCATCCGCTCCTTAATATTCAGCTCTATCCAAATGCCACAAAAGTCTCGGATTACCACTAGGAAAGCCGAGTTCAATTAAAATTTCGTAATTTCGCTTTGAATCGTTTTCTCTTTCACATTGGAGACATATCTCAAGGTCTTCGTTAATCTCCCGCTTCAACCATTTTCCTAAGCAGTTGACCGCGTCCCTCAAAACTTTGACGATTTAAATTTGTCGGTCAAATTAGAAACGCTTGAAACTAAATTGAGTTTTACTGCCGTCGTTATTTGATCATGCATTATTTAAATCAAAAGACTAATTTTGTCGGCTCGTGGTTCTACCAGGTACAAGAAGAAATATTAGTATTTCTGATTTATTAAAATCCGGTTGAAAACGGGATTACAATCCATTTCCAATGAAACTTTCATTTCTAATAAAAAAAATGTTGAACACTTTTTACAAAAATTTTATTTGGAAACCTATGAATTCATTCGATAAAAGCCTGCATTCCCGTTTTTACCTGGATTACGAAAAGTTTGAAGAGATTCTTAATATATTAGCAATATTTTATATCAGTATTTTTTCTCTGTGAACCATACAACCTCTGCATCCGTACAGCCAGTACGACCATACAACCTGTAAAATCATACAACATGTTCAACAATATAACTTGTACAACCATATAACATGTACAACCATACAACCTGTATAACCATATTATATTTGCAACCATATAACCTGTACAACCATACAATGTATACAAACATACAACCTGTACTGTACTTCCGTACAACCCAAAGATATTAGAAGAACGAGATATGGTATGTTGGCCGCCAGACCGTAGGCGAAGTACTACCTAATTAGGGTACTTTGAACGGTATCGGGACGTGTACGCACAGAAATCTGTTCTATGTATTAGTGCGGTTACCTTAGCGTAAGCGAAGGTGTGCAGTAGTATTGGTGAACAAAACCGGCGACACTGGGCAAAACAATTCCACACAGTATGAACTGCTCATAGCACATCTCGTTCTTCTAATATCTTTGGTACAACCTGTACAACAATACAACCTGTATTACATTACAATATGTGCAACCATATAACCTGAACATCCATAGCATTTGATCTCGACGAACATCAAAATGCTCAAATAACTTTCTTTATTAACTCGTCTTAGTTTGATTGATTATTATTTTGGTTTTGTTTTGTATACTAGTATAAATATCCACCGATACGTTTCATATTAATAAATCAGAATTTTATGAGCCCGTCCGTTTCTTCCTACTTCACTAATATAAATCTATTGTACGCATTATTTTCACGACATATAAACTACACATAATTGTTGAAGTAATTGACTTTTATTTAGTTATTTAACTTACTTTTATATAAATTTCAAATAATATTGTGATTACAATTTATATGTTTTTATTACAAAAATAATATACAAAATAACATTTCTGAGGCACTTGAGGCTAAAAATATCTGTTAATAATATTCAAATAAAATTTAATACTTTTGTAAACTTTTACTGATAACCGATTAGATTACGTTCTTACCATGAAAGTTTTCCTTGGAAATATACGGCTTCATTATTATCCAAACAACAATGTAAACGAAGTATGTTTTTAAGATATTTGTCTCATTTTACTTGCTTGAATATGTTTGAATGCAATGTAATCTTTTTAGAATCTGTACAATATATGTATTTGTTAGTTTGACGTTCAAATATAAACGAAGCTCATAGTCTCAAATGTAAATATTATAATATTATCTGGCAGAATTCGATAAATTTTCAGGGGAATTTATCGAGACCTTACTTGAAGATAACTTCCTCGTAAAACTGCGAAGTTCATATTGTTTGCCATAAAATCAGGGACGATATAAAATAAGATATGGATATGTGTAGCCAGAGCAACAATTCACCGGAGATATTGGTTAACTTGAGTATACTTTGAATTACAGCATACAACATTTCGAGGAAAATCTGTTCGAAGTTTCTTTGTAACCAAAGTGCTTTTCTTTATATCTTTCATCAATCGAAACGTGTTGTTTTGATTAAAAAATAAAGGTTTTAAGCATCGAGCTATACAATAAGAGTTCGTCTGTTATAACGTAATTATCGGTGCGGGAATACTCGATTTTGTAGTTTCGGGTCGTTTGGCGTTAGAGCTTTAGAAGTGTTGGAGGCCAAATCGGACTAATTGGACGCACAAAAGTGGAACCCATTTTTTCTTCATGTCTTATCTAAATATAATACATCAATGGTTTTATGTATCAATCGTCTAATTTATTTTATAAGTATTAAGCCTGTGACAGACCACGCTATAAGGGCGCTACATTTTCGTGGCTTGGCCTATTTCAGAATATCGCTCGTCATACATTTCCATTTTATTGATGATTTTCGGCGATTAATTAAACAAAAAAAGATATACCAAACCAAAATGTTAAAATATTAAATGAACACCAACACTCAAAACCCACCGAAGCGCTGACATTTATCAAATTTAATTGCCCTTTTAGTAGTTGCAGGATTTTGAATAATGTTATGTAACCAGTTATAATGGTTACATTATTTTTCCCGGTTTGGACAAATATTTCATTGTTATTGTTTTCCCACAAAATCACTAGTCTCGGACACCTACTATATTTGTGTAATTGTTATATATTTTATTTTATTTGACGGCCGGCGTGGTCTAGTGGTATACGCTTTTGACTACAGATAAGAAGGTCGCGGGTTCGAACCCGGCGTGCGCAAATAAATTTTATTTGATTAATTTGTGTTATTTCACAATTAATTAATTTAAAATAATATATAGTATATTTGCGGCACGTTCCAGAGTGGAAGATACTCTCAGTATCGCCCTGGTGTAAGACCACCATTCAGAATTGAAACGTTGCTTGAAATGGCTTTAGCCGTGTTTGGTGACCAGATCTGAATAGCCAGGTACTTCCCCACCTTCCTCTTCCCCATCTCCCTCCCCTCCGCAATACCCTCAGCCTCACAACATACCCCAATTGGGGATGCCATAGTCTCACTGGCTCCAGACGGGAGCAGTTGGGACTCTTGTGCGGTATTACTGTAAAAAAAATAAAATATATTAAGTGTAATTATTCTTACAGAATTATATGTGTGTGTGACTTTTTAAACGTCTTCTTTTACTAATTTTAGTGCCCCTCGCATGATTGTGATTTTCACATGCAGACTTGAAACATGTTATGAATCCATAAATAGCAGCTAACACACCCGTGAACTTATATTGTACTATTTGTTACTCTTTATTTTTATTATTTTTTTGTGATGTTTAAATTATCGTTTTCTTTTATTTTGTACATTAACACAACACAGAAGGCCCTGTGAAAAATAATTTCTTTCAACGCATTATATCATCTTTTGGGATGCTGTGTGGAGGGTCTTTTTAAGGAAAAGAGGGAGAGGAAAGCCAACATGTAACGAACTACTTGGGGTTACCCATGGCAGATGTGTCGGTTATCCAATAAATTGTTCCCGGGCGGCGGTATTCAAACCCGCCTCCCAAATATTCCGGTCAATCAAAGAATATGTAAATCACCCTGTTGCTCAAAATAATTATATTGGTCTATTTTTATGAGAATACTTTACAAGAGTCCCAACTGCTCCCAATCATCTAGAACCAGTGAGACTATGGCATGCCCAGTTGGGGAATGTGGGGACTCATAAGGTAGTAGGTAGAGGAAATAAGTGATTAAGAGGAAGGCAGGGAAGTACTGGTCTATTCAGATCTGGTCACTAAACCAGGTTAACGCCATCTCAAGAAATGTTAAAATTCTGAATGGTGGTTTTTCACTAGGGCGATACCGAGAGTATCTTCCAGTCTGGAACGTGCCGCAAACAGATTAAATATTATATTCATTGTCATAAATGTTCTAACAACACAAGTTGACAAAATAAAATGTATTTGCGCATGCCGACATTTGAAACCGTGCCTCCCGGATTCGTAGTCAAGAGGGGTATTTACATATAAATATGATTGTAATGGTGACCGGATAACTCATCAAAATGACAATTCAACACACCTATAAAAAGTGTTATAAAGTCTTTAAAAGTGATGAAACAAAAACTAGGTTATATAGTTACATATGTAGCCTGTAACTTTTTATAGGTGTGTTGAATTGTCATTTTGACGAGTTATAATGGAACCGATGGTAATAAAAGTAGGTACAATCCTTAATAATACTTTAATATCTATAGCAAATGCATGGTAGGTTTAATATAGATTTTACTAGTTCGTCAGTATCATTGTTTTTTAAATCTGCAAATTCAAAAGACCTATTTATATCAAAAGACAATATTTAAAAATAAATCTATTAAACAATTATATTTTCTGGTTAAAAGACAGCCCGCAGAGACAACAATCCACCTTTTGATTCGGCGCGTGATCATTTGCAATATCGTTGGGGATACTCTCCGTAATTACCAACTTTCAGCGAATTAATAAAATCCCCCCAATATTGTATTGCTTATTGCCATTATAAATTAGAAGAACCAAAAAGTAATATCAAATAATTTGATCGTTTAGGAGAGCAACTTTTGTTATATTTGCGGCTTATTTGACGATACAGTCCCTCCCTCACTCCCGGCCGTGACACGTACGGGCCGGCGGTCTTGCGGCTCAAATTAAGGCAACATGTTGCAAGAGGAGGTTTTCTCAAACCAACACACCCACCCTCCTAACAACCCCCACCAAAACTCCAAACTACCGAAGACACCACGCAAAAAGAACAAGTAGTGAAATCCGATCAAAATTAAACACAATCATTCCTTTTTTACTGTGTGGTGATAACGAAGAGATTCCTCAACTGTTCAGACTAACAAAGCCACCACGCAAAAAAGAATTTTCAAAAGCACTGATATTAAAATAATTTATAGTATGAATAGTTACCTTTATACTTAGTGATGAAAATTCCAGTTTTTAGTGTGTTGTGCGGGGACTGTTCTGAATATCTTCACCCCTCTCCCTTCCGTTCCCCTAAGTTCCTTGTTTCTACGCAAGGCCCCGAGCAAGAGTCGGGCGTCGAGGTACGAGGACGTGTTAGTAATATAATTTGATAAATTCTCTGCACATGGCGCTGCGCTCCTGATACGGTCGTAATGAAAAATGTCGTTTACATACATATAAGACAACACGTTCCGCCCTCTTCGGGATCGCTAATTCATGAGTAAGGCGATTCTGGCTGACGTCCGTTAAGCGGTTATATCATGGCTAGTTTTATCCTATTCTGCTGCAGTGGATAGGTTGAATAACACGTCTTACAATTTATTTACTCGTCGCTTTGTCACTTAGCAATATTTGCACTTTGTTACGCAACACAACATACCATTGATAGTACCTGCAGTGATAAGCACAAAATAACCAATTGTCTATATGACTAGAGTTCAATGCCCTGGTTTCAACGTAAATAATACTCGCGCTTGATTGCAAGCGCATTTTAATACCGTCGCTGCCAACAAGAGATTGGTAATATTACACATATTACCAATTTATTTTTATGAGAGGGGTCAAAAAAGGAGTATCAGTATTCATGCACTTTTGCTACATTCTTTTAAAGCTGTACCAAATTCATCGAACTCAAGAAGTAGGATGTTAACTAATGGTCGACGATGATAATAATTAATTCCCTTTTTTTACGTGTTTGGCTACTTCTAACGGTCTTCGTGCACGTTCTTAAAAATGTTACATTTGAAGTGCAAAATTCATTTATATATTATATAAAAAAATACTGAAATGTAAGGTAATTTTGTCTGCTTTTTGTGGTTGTTTATTTTTTTCGGTATTAATAATTAGTAGTAGTAATAATTACTGTACGCACTTACTTTAAATACATTTGTATCTATTACTCTTACCAATCTATTTGCTTTAAAATGGTGTTTTTAATTTTTAATTGATCACCCTCAGGCCTCTGACATATTTTGTCAGAAGGTCGGAGTATTTCCGCTTTGCAATAAAATTCAAATAAATTTGAGAACATTTTCGTCAACTAAAAAAAACTTTCTGAAGGTGATGAAATATGCTTTATTTATTTTGTTATTAGAAATATCGTTTTTTGGAAATAAATAACTGAAAGCGAAATATAAAATAAATTAACTTTTTTAATTAAACAAATGTATTACAAACCTTAACGTCGACACACCTTTTTTATTTCAGACAAAACGTAATTAATGAAAAATTAACGAAAGTTTAAAAAAAAAAATTCAAATTGCGGTCGGAACCCATGGTTTCATAGAGGTGTAGGTATATTTTAATTCTTATGTGGTTAATTTATGGATTTTAACATAAAACTTGATGGTTTCGCTTTCTAACACCATTCAGATTATATTTGTCACCACGACAGTGATGTGAGGGGGAGAACCAAGTTACCTTGAGTTACTTACTTCACTAGAAAATAGTTTTAAAATGTATTCTTGCATACCGATTCACTTAAAAATCATAGCATTTAAAACAGGTAGGTACTGGAAACATATTTTTTTTAAGAATATGATCTGATATAATAATAAGAACAACCCCAAACACTCTGGGGGGAAAGAAATGGCGAGGGCAAGGTCGGGAATTATTTATTACCTGCTCATTAAAGATATCTATCAGTCGATCGGCGTTTTGTTTTGAGTGGAGTTCTATCACCAGACACAGAGAATCATTGAAAATATGGCATGTAATAAAACGCTGCGCAATATAGTTAAATCATATTATAATAAAGACATCGAAGCAGTAGTCCACCCATTACCGCAAACCTGTGTTTTAATCCCCCATCGGCTAGCCATCTCTATCCCTCCCCAACCAGCCCCCCACGTGACCGGGAAGTCTACGGTGAGATACCCCCTCCCCCTCCCTCCAAGCACAGTATGTATTGGTTTTTGAAAGCCCCGGGATAACCGTTAAGAAGTTATGGAATCATTTAACCGACCAAAGTACGGGCAATAATAATAAATGGTTGCATTGGATACAGATTTATATTAAACGGTGGTGTATTTTTTTATGGATCAGTTAACTTCGCTGCAAATTGATTAATTCCTGGTAATTATGAAGTGTGATATGCTAAAATTTTAATATTTCTAATCGAGAAAATTGATAGAAAATAGATGAAAATTTTAAAATTAGAATAAAATATTAATGGGGTATTTTCCGAAACTAAGAATGCCGTTAAAAATATTTGGAAGATTTAAAGTGTATTTTTCTGATTATGATTATTGTACTAAGAATATTTTTTAATAAATATTTTCAATTGATAATTGATTTCAAAACGATCTTAAACCACACATTTCGAAAAGGTTCCAGCTGGCTCTAAGACTACAACGTCAATATGACGTAGAAAACGCCACCGGTTGGTGAGACGGCTGTTGCAAACGTTTTCCGACGTGACTTCAACGACGCCAAATTTACGAATTTAAACGAATATGTCGTTTTGGCGGTAAATTGAAAATGACATGAATCTTAAACCATTAAAAAAAGTCGCTGGAAATCTTCAATCCAAAACCATTCTCCCTCAGCACAGGATCTCTCAGTGAGGAGGACTAACAAGTTATTATCTCTTTTGTAATTATATTAAAATTTTATATCCTTAGAAAATGTTAAAATTATGATATAGTAATTAAAAATTAAAAATAGAAAAAACGGGTAGTAAATTCTTAATTGTGTTAGGTGGATAGGATTGAAAACTAGAGTAATTAATTATATTTTCCAAACACAATCCACAATTTTTATCCACAAAAAAATGATCTACGACCAGAAGCAGTTAAAAACAACACATTTTCTGATTAACTTTAAGTTGTTATAAAAATCTGGCGAAGACTTCAATAATTTACGGTATTATAATCTCAAAGATCTACTATAAAGCTACCCTTGTGATCTTAAATGGGCGCCATAAATAGGGGATGTTTTCTCATCATGCAAAATACAACAGGAACACGAGCATTTAATCGAGTATATTTTCCTCCTTTAGCGGCGGAGGATCACGTAAATAGCACATAAAAATTATAAATTTAATAAAATCTGTTTGAGGGGTGAACGGTAAGTGGTAGGAATATCCGGCAAACTTTATAGGCTTTCAACGAAGAATCTTATCGTCGTTACTGCGGTATATTGTTTCAGGAGAGAGGGCAAAGTTCGCAAAGAGGTGACTCACCTTTGCATTTTTTTATTGTTTTCGATTTTTTTTTAAGTTTGCATAAAGCATATTATTTTTTTCATGTTTAGAATTAGTTTTGTTTTAATGAGAACACTATATATACATATTATATTTTCATCAAAGACAATATTAAGGACTCTGAAACGAAAACAGTGAAACAGAAAATAAAAAGATTCAGTCTCATCTATGAATTCAAACCCAAAACCTCTTTCTTGTCGGGAAAGTGCTCTGATGACTGAATCACGACCGTATCAATTTATTTAATTTTTAACTGTATCATACTTCGCCTGAAAGATACCAACTCAATCTACATTTGAGATTTTTTTAGCTTCTATCTGTATAACAATAATTAATATATAATTAATGTATAACAATATAAGCAATAATTACTCGCCTGAAATATCCTTGATTGAAATACTAGTACATATTAAATTATTTGGTGGGTTGGGAAGTGGTTCAGAGTACTTAACCGGCAATCAGAAGGTGTGGGTTCATTTCCCGTCGGCGGCATTTATTTTTACCTGAGAGATATTTTCAATTTGTATGGATATTTCAGGCTAGTAATTATTGCTTATAATAATTTGTTATCCATTGTGCAATGCATAAAAACCCTGTCTTATAAACATTAGTAATCATTAAAAAATAATTCTCTCTTTATGAATGATTCCAAGATTTTACCCGAACTAAATGCATTCTGGATAGTGCCATTCCTTGATTCGACTGAATGTTTTGTCTTTTCTGTTTCAGATGTTTCGTTGGACAGACATTCATTTTGTCTTCTATGATTGAATATTACAAGTTGAGGTTTTAAAAAAAAAAAAATGATATATTTTTTATTATAAAGACCCCGGCTGGCCGGGTTTTTCTAAATTTAATGTAGACAGTGACTTTTCTTTTCTGTTTAAGGTGAAGTGTGCAAAATTTTGTCTATTCTTACATTTGTTAGTATTAACTAAACGTTTATCCTGACGATGAAATCATTAATTTCGAAACACGTCAATTATATTGATTTAAAATAATTAACTTTGTGTATACAATTTAATTATTTTCATAAAATGTGTGTTTTCCTGTAGGGCGTTTTCTGTTAGTCTGATTTCATTGCCGGTCCTTGGGTTATGGCTGTGAATATAATAGATCTTGTTGTACATAATTTTATTTGAAAAGTTCTTTGGTAACAGGTATTACAATATTACTGCATGCATAAAATCGCTGCGTTTAAGGTTTCAACGCCATGAAAAATAAGGTTTCCTTTAAGGTGTTTTGTAATCAGTTATATCACACATATTATCATTTAACATAGATGTTTATTATTTTATAAGTTTTCATTTAAATTTAAAAACCTTGTGATGTTATAAAATATTTTTTATAGACATAAAAAGTTTCAAGAAAATAAAAAGTTACTTACCAGGTATTCCTCACCTTATTGCCTCACTAATTACTTACCAGGTATTCCTCACCTTATTGCCTCACTAATTACTTACCAGGTATTCCTCACCTTATTGCCTCACTAATTACTTACCAGGTATTCCTCACCTTATTGCCTCACTAATTAAGTTTTATTTATGTAAATATTGGTCACATAATTTCGTCATTCGTCATTCATTATGTCACCCATTTCCCATAGGTATTTTTTTCTTAATATTGCAAGGAAATTTTAATCGTAAGTAATTTCATCTTTATAAAACGAGCAAAAAAAATTAATTAAAAAATTCCTTTTTTTTGCGATCCTTACAGGTTGGTTAGGGTTTAATGAAAGGCACAATTAAATAATGATGGATTTGTATTTTTCTTAAAAGCAATACTCCCATCTGTATACAGAAGCCCGTTTCTCAGTTTTATAAGATAAGATAATAGTATATATTTCACAAAACCATTAAAATAAATTAAGATACATACAAGTAGGTAAGTTTTTAGATTCTCACGGCCAAAAGCATTTTTGTTGTTTGTTTTTGGGGTGTTATGCCGTGTTGCGCTAACTCCTTCTTTAGCCGACGTTTCGGACAGCGTTGCAGTGTCCATCATCAGGGCAGATCCGGTAGATCCGAAGATGTGTCATGTGATCACATCTTCGGATCTACCGGATCTGCCCTGATGATGGACACTGCAACGCTGTCCGAAACGTCGGCTAAAGAAGGAGTTAGCGCAACACGGCATAACACCCCAAAAACAAACAACAAAAATACATACAAGTAATTGCAGTAATGTAGTACCTGCAATATTTCTTATAAAAAACATATTTATTCTGAAAAAGTTCTTTTAAAATATTCGTAAATCCTATCGAAATAATTTGTTAAAAAATTGGGTTCAATGAGATTTTATCATGTTTATTGAAAATTATTTTGAAATATTTTTTAAAATTTTTTTTGAAAATATTTCATAGAATAAACGTTCTTCAAATCTAACATTCATTATAAGTTATGCGTATTCCATTAGCACAAAATATTTCATACTGGTATATTTTTTTAAGAAACAACTTCAGCAAATATATATTGTAAGTCTATTTAACACATAAGTAATTGTTCTTTGCAGTAGTACTATGTTAAATGTTTTCTTAACTACAATACAATTAAGTTATATACAAGATATCTTTTTTCAAATTAAAATTATCTTAAAACATATGAATGAGAGGTACTTTTGAAAAACTGACTGAACGTTTTGCTGGGAAACAGTTAATATGTTTTTTTGTTGTTGTAAGTAATAGTTTACTTTCATAATATTCTATTTTAAACATAATATATAAACAAACATTGAAAAGTAATAAGATATTTACAGTTAATCTTTGGAATAAGTCTGTTTATGTAGTAATTCTTGGAATCAACCTGGCGGCCATTTTGTCACGTAATCAAATGGTCTGTTTCAATTGGTTGAAATGGAATAAACCTGTTTGACAGTAACATTAGATGGAATAACACGAATTTGCCAGAAACATTTCTTAAAGTTATTTAAGTAATGTTTATTATAAAAAAGTAATATTACAAAAAATAAACAAAAAAGAAAGAAAAATAAAGTATAGAATTAACAGGTCAAATTTGATAAACGTTGGAATAAGTCAGTTTTGCAAAAATACACCTCAAATCAAAAAATTCTTAATAAGCTCTAAATATTCAAAAAAACAAAAATTAGGGTTTTTTAAAAAATGACTTATTCTGAGAATATTTACATATTAAAAAAAAATTGTGCTAAAGAAATAAGAAATAAATATTTTTGGTAATATAAATACTTATTAATAATACCTGTAACTAACACCGATATAATATTTTTCATTATTCAATTAATGTTTTTGGTTAATTTTGTCATTAATATTATCTTTTCATTTGTTGTCCTAAAAAAAGTCTTCAAATTTTCTATACAAAGGAAATATTTAAAGTTTGGCCGCTGTTAACACTTATTCGTTTAATTATTTATAATACTATTAAGACCACCGAAAAATACATAGGTAGAAATAGATTGTAAAAATGTTTTCAGCAAAAAAATTAATACTGGTATCTGAAATTTAAACATACATTTTTCATTATAACTTCTTTTTTTACGATTTGTCTTGACGATTTTAATGAATTTTCCGAAACCAGTCAACTGTTATCACACCTTTTTACGTAAAATATTCAAATCTCATGTTTTCGATGATCTTGTTTAGTAATAAAATCGTAATGAAGGTGGCGCAATCGAAAATTGTAAATATAATAGAATCCGGTTATCAAATTAAATATTGTATATTACTCTAATAATGATGGTTTCAAATCAAATAGCAATGCGGAACATTGATGAATTTAATTCATAAAATACTTTGATTTCACGATAAATTAAAGCCATGTTGCCTGGCGCACACCTAAACACGATATTAGTATAATATATGTATGATAAAAATGTACACGTTAATGCTATAGCTTTAAGTCCTTCGTCGAGTTTAAGAGCTAATATTATATATGATACAGTTCGTTTTAAAATATGATAGTAGGAATTTCGCGCTGAATTAACACGAAAAACTACTCAAAATTTAATGCATTTAATTTTACAACCATTTATATATTTCGTGCAATTGTGCTCAATATAAAAAAAACATCTATCGGGTTTAAACAATAATAAAAATTTCAAACAATAAGTTAAGATAAATTCACCCTGTGTGACTTATATATTATTTGTTTACATAGTTATATCCGTACATTAATTTATAAGTTATTTGATTAAAGTTTTTTTTTCTTAACCACAACATTTTAACAACTTTTAAAATTGTTCGAGTTAAACATTTTAAAAAATTAATGCATATTTAGTAGAAATAAAATTTAATTCTTTAGCAGAAGCTTTACAATACTCTAATGATTAATTTGTAAGGAATAAAATAAACGTTATGTAGGCTATTGAAATACATTTTTAATTAGCAAAATATTAAATAAATTAACAAAAGTTTCATTTTGGTGATCAGTTTTCATTAAAAACATTTAATTTTTTTTCAATTGATATTTATTTTTTAAATATAAGTTATGAATGAGTTAGCTTCATAGCGAGGCAGATGATTGTTGCTAAGTATATCCACCTTACAGTAACCTTTTCAGTTCCTGAAACAAATTCATACAATTAATATACACCTCAATGAACGATCTCTTTGGGTTATGCTTGACTTTAGTTGGGGATTCACTGCTCACCCTACTGCAGGAATAATTTATTAAATTGATGTTTGAGTTTGTATAGAGAAAAGAAAGGAACATAAATGAAATCTGCAATAAAATTAGTTTACCTGTTAAACGGGATAAATATATAGCCCTTTAGGTGATTTTTCACGAAAACGGCGCTATGTTAATTAGCCAGATATTATTAATGTATATTTTTACATTAGCTCCAAAAAGGTGGCCCTGAGGAACATATTATCCCCCAAGGCCTATATCATCTTTGGTGATTATGCATGGAGGGTAGTTTTAAAGACGTGAAGGAGAAAAAGATCTGGGAAGGAAAACGTTGTGAGGGGTGGGTAGAAATCTGGGGATCAGTGTGTCCAGGAGTAACGGACGTATGGATGCAAGGCGATGGGTCGAAATTGTCCTGCTGGAGAGGTCTGGACCTAGACAAACCTCACCTCACAAACCCGGTCGCCCCTGCTAAGACACCAAACTTATCGAACCACTTGAGGTTGATTATCCAATAAATGGTTCCTCGGATGACAGTACCTGTACCCACCTATCGAAACGAATTAATATTTTTTCTGTTTAATAAAATTGTTTGATAATTATTATGTGCTTCGTTTTCTGTAGGTCACCTCAATCGAACTTAAGTTTTTGAAGAAAAATATATGTTTTAGACATTTCTTATCACATCCACCCCGCGCACCCTGTACAAATATGGCAACGCCAATTTATTTACATAGTTTGCAAAAACATCGCTTGAGAAGTTTTATAACTCCATTGGGTGATGTTAAAAATGTATGTCCCTCTAAGTTTACTCACGGATCTATCAAAATTTTCTTGTTTATTTAGTAAAATTTATTGCTGAATGAAAAACCCCAAGAAAATAAACAGCGAAACACATTTTCTCCTCCCTGGAAAAATATCAAATGGAGTTAAAAATCTTGCATTTTAAGCCATTTTCGAGTGAATGTGATTATTCTGCGTAAAAATTGATTACCTTACAATTTAAATGCCAGGTTTTGTTGAAAGTCATTGTCTGATTATTTGGCAAGTAATAATAGTTATATTATGAGACTTACCACTCGTGCTCCTAGATCCCGTGCCCCAGTCAGTTTTTCCTCCTCCCTTGGTGCCATCACTCGACTTCTGCTCAGATTTTCCGATTTCATTCAAATTCGACTGGTATTTAGAACCTGTTGACAAAAGTTGCAATGGTTAGTGTTGTGAAAAATTATTTATTAGCTCCTAGAGGGATGAAAAAGACAACCAGTGGAGAAAACTCCAGTTATTTTTTGGAAAGAACTGCAGGGAAATAGTTAGGGCTTTAATTTATTGTTACCTACAGCAACTGAGTTTTTTACAGTATGGTCTAAAGATGGTCGGTGCGAAGGACTCGCGGATTTCATAAATCTTTACATCATAATAAAAATATGAATAAATTAATCCCATCCGGTGTAGTCACAGACACTGCGAATGTGATACACAAATGGGCCTAAATGGCTATGATTTGTGTGATTGTGGACAAAAATAAACAACCGAACACATCGTAGAAAAATGACACGTCAACCAGTTTCTTGTGCTGAGGCAAGTGACCTCAGCATCCTACTTTCAACTTCACCAATTCTACTTTACCAATCCAAGAAGAACAAGAAGCATTTCGCATTTCAAACGATTGTACAAGACCAAGTGGTACTTCCTACCTTTTTCACCATGATAAAATACTGCTATTCTAAAATAAATAGATTTCCAATTTGAGAGTCGGGTATGGGTACCGCCAACCCGGGAACCATTAATTAAATGATTAATACCTCTCACCCTAAGTAATTCACTACCTTTGGTGACTTAGTACGAGTGCCCAGGTTGATTGGGTGAGGTTTTTCCAGGTTTTGGTGACAGATGCGTCTATCCTCTATTTGAGTGGTGGGCCGGATCGGGAAAAGCCGGTTGATGGAAACCTTTTGAACTCCCCACCCAGAATCTCTCAAACCAAACCCAAAATGGGAAGGATGGATTCTTACGTCAATTCTTGACACACTGACCCCCGGATTCCTCCCTCATACCTTTTTGCTTCCCAAAACTTCTACACAGCATTCCCAAAGATGACATAGGCTCCGAGGTAAAATATTTTCTTAAGGGCTTCTTGTGTGGAGTTAATGTAAATAACGGATGTCTGACTGATAAAGTTTTCTCAAATTGGTTTTCTTAAAGTTTATTCTGTAACAGATTTCATTTCATTATTTTTATTTTTCATTCTTCTCCATCTATTTTCTTTATTCCATCTTCTCGATACATGTGTGTTATACTGTTATAATTAATATTGTGAAATTTACCTGCTAACAAACTGCTTTGGCAGTCAAATCTTTATATCTACGATGTGTTATTCAACACACCGTAGGATGAGCATAGGCTTAAATTTGAAGAAAATATTTCGTTATTTGGAAAACGAAAGTTCTTGAGAACTGTGATGTGTGAACAATTTCTGTTTCAATTTACAATACAAATATTTGTTTGCGAATGTATTCAATATTACTTACGGGGAATAAAGTTCAATAATCGACCTTAAGTATATCCTCCGAGGTCACACGACCCGGGAAACTTTTTACATAAAATGTTCCGGCAGTAAAAAACGTAGCAAACCATGCGAACGAATATAGCGCTAGAATATAGATGGGATGTATTGTTAGGGGAGAAAATAGAAAAAAAACAACAATCATGAATTGATTCGGACTTTCTTATTCAGGAGCTTTCAATTCGAGTACTGGAGGATAAGCAGTTCTTTGCTTTTATTGTTCGCTGTTGAAGTTTCCAGGTTGAAGAAGAGAAGTATATTAACAAATAAATATTACGCGGTGACCTTCAGATTTAATACATTTTTTTTAATCTTATCATTTTCCAGCACATCTGGGATTGTTTAATATCATTGACTAGCTGTACCCCGCCACTCGTTTCTGCGGATCAGTCTGCCTGTGCAGATAGAGAAACAGTAGCGTGCTTTTACGTTCAACAGATGGCGCTGTATAAAAAAAAAAGTTTTTATGTTTTTATCTCTTACAGGTGACATCTACATAATGTGTGTATATAAAAACACTCGCGTATTCGAATGCAATGTTGTGTCACAATATCATAATCAGTGAAGAACTTTCGAAGATTTAATATTTTGAAGAAACGAACATTTACATTTTTTTTATATGGATAATTTTGCAGGTAAAGTATTTTTTATTTCCATCATTCCTGCCTGCTATTCATGGTGTATTTTTTATTTATTTTATGGCATGTAATGTTATGAATATTGTTAAAAAAGACATGGCATGATCATTTGATCATATTGTAAATCATGTTCACAAACATGGTTTAAATTACAAAATAATATGTCTTATAAGTTCTATAAATGTGATTGACATGTTCCACTACAAAGTAATTTATCCTCTCTGCCCGTCTCAAAATATCAGGTAGATGAATAAGCATATTCATTCAATTGATATGCAACTTTTTAAAGAGATGGTTCACATCACAAAATCACATCAGATGTGTTAGCGTCATTTTTCCTTGTTATAATTTTCTTTGCATCTTAACCTTCAGGTATACTCACAGACTCTCTAAACATATCCTGGTGGACCTCTACCATATCTGGCCTGACCCAGATTCAGACGCGGACTAGTAAGCAACGAGCCGTATATATTCCCTTATTTCCTGATTTCTATCCCAATATTTGCCGTGTATTAATCTATTCCAAAGTATTAAATAATTGCACTTCTTGTGATGTCAGTCACACTTCTTTTCAATTTATTATATTTAAAAAAACAAAGACGTTTCGATCACAAGCTGTTTATTGTAGAGTTATGTAGCTTTAATAATCTTGAGGTTATTTTTAGTAAGTTATTTTTTATCAATGTAGCCTTGGTTGATCGTCAAAAAATGATGATCCGCACCACATTGTACGATCCAGAAAGGTCGTGTGTGATGCTCCTCTGGTCTATTTATCATGAGGCTAAGTTATAACTCTTAAGGGTCCTCTTCAAATTCTTTTAGCATAAAAACAGACATACACACTCACACCTCGCAATGCAGAACATCATGTGCTGATTTTTCTGAAAGCCGTCTCTGTTTCAAGTTGACAGATGGCCTCTTTCTCCTGATTGAGATTTTCTGCGAATTGTCTTAATACCACAAACGAATGCGGAGGAATTCCTAAAGATAAGGAGCCAATCCTTCCCAATCTTTCTCCACACATCACAAACAGACACTTTTTTAGTATATGGCCACGGTTGGCTGATGGTGAGCTGATGATGTTGCGAATGAGGATGACAATTTTAGTAAAGTTTTTAGGTTACAATTTTTGTGCCATTTTAAACACCCATACGACGTAAAAATTGCGAGGTACGGTTGAAACAGTTATATTTGTGTAAAGATCATTATCATCAACAAAAAATCAAGAAAATCAAAAAAAAATCTTTACACATTTGGCCTGATGATAGACACTGTAACTGTAATGCATCACAAACGATGGATAAATAAAGAAGTAGCGCAACACGGAATAATACCCCAAAAATAAATTACTATAAGTGATAAATAAAGATTTTATTTATGGTGCGGAAATCGGACCCTCGATTTGAAAATGAAATGCGTAGACTGCAATGCTATGGAGGCCGTCCCTTTCCGCCCAATGACATCGTATACGAAACATCCCAAACGAGTCTGATCCGAGATAATGGTGAAACGTATTAACGTTACAAATTGATGCAAATAATTTGAATTGAAATCAATTTTCTGCTCCAAGGAGTAAGTTCATTTCGACGCACGATTTGGTAACAACAGCGCGGGGCTTATTCTGCCGGCTTCCCGCCAATCCCATCAGGGTTATTATAGATTCCATTTTTGCACTTAAAACATCATTGCGAATGGAGCACTAATCTGAAGACGTGTTTTATTTCGATTCAGGTATTTCAATGAGACTAGGATAACATTTAGAATGTACCTACATTATTGAAGAAAAAAAATTGTTGAAATGAAATCCCTTTTCATATCTGTAAAGCTGTTTTCGTCAGAATAACATAATCATTATTAGGTATCATGTTTTAACTCGACCGTTTTGCATTTCAACTATCTGTAATTTGTTTGTACGTTCCATTTCCGTTTCACGATGGTGCTCGTTTTACAGTTTCAGTAAAGATTATTTTATGTATGAAACATCTCAAGAGTCTCAACTGCTCCCAACCGTCTGGAGCCAGAGAGACTATAGCATCCCAAATTAGGGTATGTTATAAGGTTGAAGGCAGTGAGGAGGGGAAGTAGATGGAGATGAGGAAGGTTGGGAAGTATCTGGCTATTTAGATCAGTTCACCAAACACGGCCAAAGCCATTGCAAGCAACCTTTTAATTCTTAATGGTGGTCTTACATCAGAGCAATACCGAGAGTATTTTCCACTCTGGAAGATGCCGCAAATATACTATATATTGTTTTATACGAGTAAATTGTGAAATAACACAAATTAATCAACTAAAATTGACTTGTGTAAGCCGAGAATCGAACCCGCGATCTCCAGCTTGCTAGTCGAGAGCCTTACCTCTCGACCACGAAGGCCGTCTTAAGTACCTAGGTAGGTTTTTTTTCGTACCTACTAACAAATCTTATGTGGGGAAATTTTGCTTATTTTGATTAAATAAGAGAAAATCAGAAACATAACTTTTTGGATGCGAGGTGTACTTTTGCCGGAACTGCTATAATACTAACCTTTTAAAACTTAACAGTATGAAGATGAGCTGAGAGATATTTCTTGTGAATTATTTAATAATGTTACTAAGGCTTTGAAACTTGGCCATTTTTAATAAAAAAAATTAATGGTCGTGATTAGCCGTCAAGCCGTACAATTTGATTAAAAGTTGAGACGAACCAAATGTTGGCGTTGGACAGAATTTTTCAATCAAATGGGACAGATGAAACACCCCATTCTATAAAAACCTTCACGTCATTTCCAAGAGAATCGGCAGATAGTTCAAGAGAGGGACGCCACGCAACTCTGTCCTGGTACAAATTCCTTGCTTCAACCACATTCATACACCGTCTAACCCAATAAAAACATTTATTATTAAAGAGGAATATCATAATATAGTTTCAAGAAGGCTATAATAATATACCTCAGTAATAATAACAATAAACATTGGCATAACACTTTTCTTCTGCATGGGTTCCACATATAAGAGAACATTTTACATATGATTTCTGTTCCACTGTATTATTACCACATATTTGTAAAAGGCCACATGGGTGAATGGGCGTACATATATATTTATATGTATATAAATAACAAAAATCTTTGAATTAACAGAAGCAAACTAGTTACAGACAACTTTTAAGCTTTGGAAGAAAATTTTAACTCACTACCTAACTCTCAAAATCTATAGACACTCTGCCTAGCCAAGTGTTGAATAAAATAGTTATGGCCAATTAAAATAATTATTAAACAAATGTGTAATAATATTGGTTTGTATTGCATCCGAAACTGCTTCCGAATTACAGCTTCAGATGTAAATTAATTTGTAACGAAATGACCTTTGAAACGAATGATGTTTGTTGGAATTGGATGATCATATGTGTAGGGATGAAACAAGGTATGATAGAAGGAAATAAGGGAGACCAATCAATCACCACAAAGAAGCACACAAAACAATAAAGTTATTTTTTTTGGAATAACTTAGTGAGTAAAACCTCAAATTGTAATATGTAATAGATTAGACAATATTAGCGATTCCTAAAAGAAAATTTGAAACCGATAAATCAGAAAAAGATACGGTCACATCTAGGAGTGAGAACATGGAGACAATGTTGGTAGTTCTTATTAAAATATAGTTAAATATGATCAAAGAAGTTTGGATCCCATTAGCTCAGTTGGTAGAACGTTGTCCCGGCAAGGCAAGGTTCCTGGGTTCAGGTCCTAGATGTGACCGAATCAGTTTCTGATTTTTCTGTTTCAAATATTCGTTTAGTTATCGCTAATATTATCTTTAACAATATAGTTAGTTCAAGCACAACACAATCACACGAGTTCCAACCGCGATATCACATTGGGGCCACAATACAATGAATGTGTAAGCACTTTCAATATAGTTAAATTCCTTCTTTTTGAAAATTTTGCACACGATAAACATCAACGACTTGCTTCCAATAGTTCAATTCTTGTTTTGTCTTTTCCAAAACAAATGCACTCGAAATTTGCCAAGTATTCTTGTCGTTGTTTTAAATTTCAAATTCTTTTACAGCAAAGGTGATGGTTGAAGGTAGGTAGGAACTGGATAAATAATATTCCAGTAGGAACTATGCATATTGTAATTTCAAAACCAAAAAAATTAAGTACATTGTTCGAGCAATTAATTAATGAAAAAAAATCAAATACGTTTACTATTATTGTTCCTATTGGTCTTTTCAATCATTTTAGTTTGTTGCCATTTTTTACTAAATTTTATTTTTTCATACCTACATTTGTACAGTAAAAAAAGTACAAACTAAGTGCCAAATTCAACCTACAATCAACATAGTGCATCTCTCGGGGAAATTCATATAAGTGAGAGACATCTCATTTCCTCCCCCGAGTCTGGAAAACCTCAAACATCCGATTTGATCCCCAGAATGACTTACGTGGAGAAATACTACTTGGAAGACATTTATGCTGTAGGAAATAATTTATTTTGGACAAGAAGTACCCGTTGTGAAAGCTAATTAGCTCGAAAGTAAAAAAGGATAACTGATAAGGATGAAGAAAAAAAAATTTATATAATCGGCACTGCATTCTGAATGATATCACGTCAAAATTCAAGACATGCTGCCATAGAGATATTATCAATGCACGCTTCATTGTTTTTGCTCATTTGTGATTGGTGGAATTCACTGTTGTAAAAACATCTTCAAAGAATGATAATGAATTAATGACGAAATTACTTACAACGAAAATTTTACAACTCCGTAGCAGGGCGATATGATCTTAGGATATAGTCCCTTAGGTCGCGGGTGCAGGACTGACGAAGCGAAAAAAACTGTATCAATTTAGTAACTGTTTCACGCGCATAGTCAAAATTGTTTTTTTTAAATACTCGTAACCTTTTTATTCCAAATTACAAGAGATTTCATGTGGCTAAAGTGCTTGTTAAAATAGATGTAGCTAGGAGTGTGTTTAGTAACTAGATCCGTACAGCCAGAGAACTTCCACGATATTTTTTTATGGCCACACCGTTCTCTTTCCATATCATTCTACTTCCCAATATTGGGAGAAAAACAAGTGCCTCTCGCGCGGTATTCATATAAGAAAAAAAAACAAATCGAATTGATTTTAATCTCTTACCAAATTGTGTTCCTAAACCCAAAAGGGAGATTCTGTAAAATCGAATCTCTTACAATGTTCAATAAAAAGACGTTCAAGAAAATAGTTGAAATTGGATACTATACAGCGACATAAAGGTGACCTTATTATTTTAATAAAATCTAAGCATACTGTTGTGGACCTTGATATTGGTTCTATGTTTTGATTTACAAAACCAATCGCGCCCGATACTTATATCAGTGGGGGGGCTATAAAATCCAAGACAAAAAATACGCAGAAACAACCCCCATATCGAACTTACTTACGTATAAGAAAAATAAGGAGAGATACACTTTGGTGTTATGTCTTCGGGCCAAAGTTTGGTACCGTTTCATTTTACGAATTATGGTTGCTTTAATATGGAACAATTCTATGGCGCAGTGTTTTGTCTACTAAATAGTTTATAATATAACAGAAATTCAAATAAAAATATGCTGCAAGTTTAGTCCACACAAAATTTCATAATATACAGAAAGTTTATGATTTGAAATTTTTTATTACAGTTTTGAATATCTTGTTGACATTGGTTTTTCTTTAGTTGTTGTTAATTCGTTTCGATATATTGTCATTCCACCGCGACAAAGATGAGATGTTTTGTGGGTATATTGGAGTTTACTTTCATGCCAATCAGCCTCCATTTCAGGAACAAAACTATTCAGAACTAATCTTCTAAAATACAGTAAACCATATCGAATAACATTTTAATTTATATTAATGAGTATCTTCACGTTGAGAAAGCAATTCACGTCGTCAAAATATATTTTGAATTGAAAAATCATGCGATATTACGTAAAATTATTAGCGTAAATAGTATTTTATAAACCTTGTACTTATGAAGAACTTATTCTTATGAATTTCTAGATGTATCTATTATGTAGATACCATGGCAAAGATATTAGAAGAACGAGATGTGCTATGAGCAGTTCATACTGTGTGGAATTGTTTTGCCGAGTGTCGCCGGTTTTGTTCACCAATACTACTGCACACCTTCGCTTGCGCTAAGGTATCCGCACTAATACATAGAACAGATTTCTGTGCGTACACGTCCCGATACCGTTCAAAGTACCCTAATTAGGTAGTACTCCGCCTACGGTCCGGCGGCCAACATAGCATATCTCGTTCTTCTAATATCTTTGTACCATGGGCTCCAAAAACGTATTTTTTTAAATATACATAAAAAGAGTCAGTCAACTACCGCAGATTTCAATCACTGATGCAAATAATATATTATATGAGTTGATTATTATTATTATCTCAAAAAGATTGAAAAAATATTTACCTTCAAAATTATTAAACTGTACTACCTAGTAAGTAAGGTATTTTAATGGCTGAAAAATGTGAAAACTTATTGTAAAAGTTGTAATGGTGCGGCGGGGTCGTAGAACAGTTCAGGAAAGGCGGGAACATCAGCTCCGTGACGGCAGCCGGCCCTCAATATGTCCGATCCCATAACAAAGTTTCCCAATAAAAACCAATATAATGTCAGAAGTGCGGGAAGAACGCCGCGCCGCACCGCTCTGAAATAATTCCAGCTGCGATCCTAACCACCCCTAAACGGTTGGAATTTGTTCCTCTGCGGTGATTATATTTCATGTTGTTATTTTGGGTTTATGGCTATTTTTAATTTCAATATGTGTGACATTTTTATTGTTATATTTAATCTCTAAAAATTAAAAATTTTATCAATATATATTTTAAAAAATCACAAAATATTTATAGTTATTAAAAATATTTTTATGCAAGATTATGAAACGCTCACGCTACTTAATGATGACATAAATATTTTGTAAGATACTGGGATTTGAACGCCATTATCTAAACAATATTATAATAAGTCGGGTTACCATCTGAGGACACGTAAAATAAAATGTAATGAGGAACACGTAACATATTTTTCATGGAATGTTTCTGACTTGTGTAAATATTTGGCAAATAATATTATTTTAATTTGAATTTAAATTTATTTAATTACACGGAAAAAATTATCATGGCTGATTTATTAAAATCCTGGTAAAAACGTGATGGCAAGCAATTTCTTATAAAATATTAGTGCATTCAGAATGTATCGGAACACGTGTTAATGAAGCTGCACTTTTCCTCGTGAATATAATGACGACATGCGACAATATTAGAATTTTTATGAACACTTGTTCCGACATCCTCATAACACATTCGTCTTTTACTGACAGTTTTTTTTTATGAAATCTGTCAATTCATTCGTTCAAGCCAGTTTGGAATAGGAATATGAAAAAAATTTACCAGATTTTTAATAAATTGGCAATATTTTAGGTCTTATAATATTGTCTATTATATATTATATATACAGATTTTGAATAAATTGGCAATATTTTAGGTCTTATAATATTGTCTATTATAAATTATATATACAGATTTTGAATAAATTAGCAATATTTTAGGTCTTATAATATTGTCTATTTTAGGTCGTTTTTTTTTCGTGTGGTAGTATTTAGTTGGTTAAAAAACGTACTTTTATTTTTATTATACGTTTGTTTCATATTGTAAAAACAGTTGATGTTGGTAATTTTGTATAAACTTTGTTACGGACACAACCTAATTGATTGATTACCTAATTTCGATTTTGAATGCTAAGAAAGATGCTACATCTAAAACACTGGCTTCAAAATAGTTAGTGCTAGTTTTTTTTATTTATTTTTAATAATAAAAAGCAATAATATAATGTGGCAATGTTCATCAATCAAAAGAAAACCCCGAAACGTTAATAAAAGACCAAATTTATGCACAACGTAAAAATGTTCAAACGGCCAAACGTTGACAATAATGTACGATGGAGGTAGCGTAGAAAAAGCTTTCTGAAATGAATTCAGTTCATTCGGACTACTAATTGCGACGGCAAAATAAAGTGAATAAAACCGAGCCAAAAGGCAGAATGCATCGCAGAATTACATGGATGCCGGCGGAACCTCAGCGAGATACCTACCCGGAAAGGTACCGACCCAGTACTTACCCGACTGACTGCTGGCAATACAACCAACCCAGCATAATACAGGGTCCGACAAAAATGCGGCTCAATATAAAATAAACGTTTATTAAAGAAAAATATTTTCATGTTGTATTTATGGCTTGTTAAAGGTGTTGTTAAGATGAAATTAATGTAATTAATTGATTAATTCCACAATCTTAATTATTCTAGATCCTCGTGAATCACAAAATATGTAGTCGATTGATGACATGAAATTCCATGAAATAACAAAATTTCCAGGCAAATAATGGCATGTGCATGTAGAATTTAAATCGATCAAAGTTGTTGCGTCTAAAACGTGTTAACATACTGAAAACAGTTAACATACTTTACATGAAACAGGTTAGAAATGCACCAAAGTCTTTTCCTAATCACATATAACTTCCTTACTACAAGAGTTTGTGTTATTGTTTTATGCAGAAAACGTGGGATCTGATACATTGTCATCACTGTCAAAAGAATCCACAGAATTTACAATGTTTGCAATCATTTCATCCATTATTAACCTGACAATATTTGAAAATCTCCTACTACCACCACAGTAAGCTGAAAATGTTTCTTGTGTTGTGATGGAGGACTTAGCCAGCCGAGGAATTGAACACACTACGCCTGAGTGGGACCCAAACGCGATGTCAACTCGGCCACCGACTGCATAACTTACAATTAAAATGTGAAATAATTAGTTTTGATTAAAAAATGAATGTCTTCTCTATTTAATTTTAAAATATTTTATTGTATTAATACGTGAGTATTTGGCGGACCTGTATGCAGAACAAAACCTTAGTACAATACTTGCAATGCTTTGTATGCATAACGAGTTGACATTTCGCATTCATTCATATTTCCCGGCGCTTTCGCCTGAATTTCTTTGTGTGAATAATTTTATTAGGAATGAAACTCGGAATTGACTTCATTAAAATTTGTTCTAGCATAACTTTGATTTTGACGATTGGGAAATGGTGAATAATATGAGTAATTGCACATATTTAAATAAAAATAGGTTATTGATTGAAGGCACCATAAAATTTAAGTATCTATTAAACAAGGTTCTTTCCTTGTTACACACTAAGAATAAGGTAGAAACTCGTAAGGTAATTACAAATAGAGCGTAATTATGTTATATGTTCGCAACCTAAAAGAGAGAAAATATTAATCTAAATAACTGCAAAAAAATGGATCAGGTGAGATTTTCAAAAAAAATATTTTTCTTAAACCCCAAAAAAGTCCGAACTGCTCCAAACCATCTGGAGACAGTGAGACTACGGCATCCCCAATTGGGGAATGTTGTGAAGTTGAAGATAGTGGGAGTTGGAAAGAGGAAGGTGGGGGAGTACCTGACTATTTAGGTCTGGTCCAGAGCCGTATTTGTACTTTTCACAAGTATAGGCCACTTCGTTTGCGCCGCCCCCTACCCCCTTCTTGGAAATTGTCACCGATAAAAAATAATAAAAAAAACATAATCACTCACATTTAGGCTGCCATTAGGTGACACACAATTTTCAAAATAAATATTGAAATGTAGAAATTCAAAAATAAAATAAACTTTAAACTTAAAATTTAATTTAATTAGTAAAATTTAAAAACAAGAATTACAATTTTTTATTGACAAAATCATCTATAATATCTTCATAGCTTATAGTATTCATTTAGTCTGCTTCAATGCTCAGAAGAGCCAAAGAGTTAAGTTTTTCTTGCGACAGTGAAGACCTTTGGTAATTTTTCACACGCTTTAAACAGGAAAAACTCCTTTCTCCAGAACAATTTGTGGCCGGGGTTCAAAGTGCGATGCGGAGAGCTATATACAAGTTTGGATAAACATTACACAAAGATTGTTTCCTCAAAAACTTAAAAAGATTCAGTAATGATGTCGATTCAGATTTCTCTGCCGTCTTATTAGAGGAAATGTGACTACAAAAGTGTAGGTACACATTGCTGAACTAAATCGTCTTCTAAATCATAACAGTAATATTGCACAAGAGACTGAGCTTTTTCTGAGACTCTTTGTGTTAAAAATTCACTCATTCTTGTTAAAAATGAAAACTTTTCTTTAAAGATTATATATGCACCATGTCTTCTCTCTAACTCAGCTCTCAGTCTGTCCAGAATTACCAAAAAGGTGTTGACTCTGAAAGAGTCTCTGGAGGTTGTTTCAATTTCCTCATTTGATGCTTCGTCTATGAAGTTTTTTTCTATTAGGGTTCCTCTTACTCTTAATGTCTCCCTGATATTGCTTAAGTGCGCTCATTTGAATTGCACTTTTTTCGAAAAAATCAAAGTTTTCTCGCTCTGCTATTGTAAATTCGAGAAGAGATCCATAAAAATCAGATACCGTCAGTACATCAATAGATGAGTTTTGAATCTTAGCACTCACTTTATTCAATCTGTCCAAAATAGCATTCCAAAATACGATTATAAATGCCGTTTCTAGTTTTTTCAATTTAATGCGAATTCCCTTTGCTTTAATTCGTGGGATGGGTTTCTGTGTAGCATCATTTTCAATCATTTTTAAAACCGTAAGTACTTCATCCCAGGAATCTCTTACAATTTGACAGGCATCTGCTCTTGCTGACCAACGTGTGAGGTTTACTCTCTTCAGCGTCTTTTGTTTTCCTATTTCATTAGCCAATTTTTTCCAACGATCGGTTGACTTCACAAAGAAAGTATATATCTCTTCCAGCAACACGAAGAAGTGACAGGCGTACAAGACTCAGCGGCCGAGGTTCCCACCAAATTTAATGAATGAGCTGCACAAGGGACGAACATGGCAAGTGGTGCTTGTTCTTGAATTTTGGCTTGTAAACCATTATAAATTCCTGACATATTCGAGGCATTATCATTTGACTGACCCCGGCAGTCTTCTAGATTTATGTTCAGCTTTTCTAGCTCTAAAGTAATGGCATCAAACATATCTTGAGCCTTGTGTCCTATAGAAGGTAAGAATTTAAGAAATCTCTCACATGACTCTCCATTATTTAAAACATATCTAATCACAAGTGTCAGTTGATCTACGTGTGCTGCATCCGGTGTAGAGACTACAATTAAAGAAAAGTATTTAGTTTCTTTTATCTCATCACTAATGCATTTCAGTACTTTCTCAGCCATTAAGCAAATGAACTCGTCGCAGACAATTTTTGATAGGTACCTATTGATATTTTTGATAATCGCATACACGGCTTACCAAAGCGAGCGAGTGCCGCCCCCTGAACTCTGCCGCCCCTAGGCCGCGGCCTATAAGGCCTATTGACAAATCCAGGACTGGTCTGGTCACCAAACACTGTTAAGCCAACAAGTGTTTCAAGCAACGTTTCAATTCTAAATGGTGGTCTTAAATCAGGGCGATACTGAGAGAATCTTCCACTTTGTTTACTAACTATTTTTAGGAGATGATGTATGAATATGAATGAAGCAAGGAAAGTGTATGAAGACAAAGTTGTTTGACTACTCTCGACCTACCCCTAGTCGAAACGGCGTGATGGTTAATTTTTTAATTGTTGAGTATAAAAAACTTTCGAACGATGATGGTGTTATGATTGTTTGGATTTTTTACATTAACGCAATTCTATCGAATTCAAAACATCCACCATGAACTATTATATAGAATTTTGGAAAAAATCTTTTTAACGGCAAAAAATAAGATGTTTCGAGATGTTCTCTGTTACATAGTATACTAATTCATTTTTTCACGGTAAAAATGACGAATTCGATAAAAGGCTGGTAATAACTACCTACCAGTTCGAAAAGTTTATATTCATAAATTATATATCATCATTAATCAAAATAACGATGGGTGTATATATTTGACTCACCAGGGATTCCTGACATAATTTGGAGTAAAAAATAGTCTCCGTTGACTTTTTGATGTATGTAACTAAAAACGTAGAAAATCAGCAGCAAGGACAGCCAGGGTTAAGCGCATCAGCAGCGAAGACAGCCAGGGTTAAGCGCATCAGCAGCAAGGACAGCCAGGGTTAAGCTCATCAGCAGCAAGGACAGCCAGGGTTAAGCGCATCAGCAGCAAGGACAGCCAGGGTTAAGCGCATCAGCAGCAAGGACAGCCAGGGTTAAGCGCATACTCGTCTGAGTGACTAGTGATGAAATGTGGAAGTTTTTTTTTAATGTTTTAAAAAATATATATCACCGGAGGCCAAAATTTCATTTGCAGTTTTTACTCTAAACAATGTCAGGAATTACTGGTTAAAGTAAATCAAGTACGTACCTCAACACCCTGTATGTTTATTAGTAGATATATCTGCGAATCAAAAAATATTTCTACTTTTATTACCAAATTAGGATCCACTCGTAAAATAGCGCAGTATACCAATCTAATCATGATAAAAGACAGAAAGCGAACAGTTTTCAGAATGTTTTCCTGAAACTGAAGCTAACTGCATTAGCCGAACAAACAACTTTCAATCAGAGATTCAATAAAACGCATTGTTTTCTTACTCCCTCTCCCTCCCTCCCACCTTTCCTCGGAAAAGCGGAAGCAGGAAATGGAAAGGGGAACAGTTATCCAGTATTTTTATGATTGTTTTTGAAAGTCCCGCCGGGTAAGATGATAAATTTATAGATTGTGCAATACAGCCCTTGAATGTTGGGAGACCGAACTAAAATTTAAAATTGTTTATACTGCACAAATAATATTCATATTCCAGAAGCAATAATAATCTCAACAAATAAATATTTTATCATCTTCCATTTTTTTGGTAACTAGATTATTATTATTCATTTGGAGATAACGATGTTCTCACTGAGATCTCCCGTGCTGAGGATTTCATTTATTTATTTTTAAAATGTTCATATAAATATTTATATATATATATATATGTTTATATATTATATAAAGATATTATAAATATAAAACATTACGTAGAGTTTTTTTTCTAATATAAAAATAAATATATTACATGGTATTTTTAGTGCAGTTGAGTAGTTTCGGTTTCAGTCTGAATTTGGTTTGGGTATATTTTGAATTTCTGATCTCCCTTTTTTATTCAGCTTTTTATTTGAGATTTAAATGAGAGTGGGATTTTGTTGTAGATTTATGTACCAAAATAAAAAAAATCTTTTTTGCCCGAATTTTGTATTTGTAGTTAGTCTTTGATAAATTTAGATGATTGTTGTTATTTTTTTGTGTTTCATCGTATCGTACAGATAATGACTTGCAGAGAAATAAGAAATGTAAAGTTAGTTGTGGGGGTTGTGGGGTAGTAGTTAATGGAGGAATACCGCAAAAACTGATTTGCCATTCTTCTTCATAATATTTGAATGCTATATTTCTCAACACTGACATACAATAGAATTCATCATCCTCTAACTTGTATTTTTTGATGCTAAAACAACTCAGTGGTTCTTTAAACAGTTTTGTAAATTTTTTTTTTTTTTACGTTTCTATTGTTCACCACATAAAAAATATTTTATAGTAAATTTCTTGTGAAAATTTGGAAAAGTTTCTTAAAAAAAAACAACCTTTGTATTATGAAGCAATTCCTCTCCTCTGGCGTTTTCAAAATTGCTCAACTTTCAGTCCTCAATTTGTAGCACGCGCAACTACAGGGAGCAGCAAAACAGACAGTGCAGTTTTGAAGTGCCGGTAAATCACGTGTGGTGGAGGTAAGAACCTAGGATGGTTCTCATTGTGTCGAGAGGATAGTGGCGTTTTCAGTCGTTACCATGGTTTGGTCCGGATACCAGCAGGGCTTCGCCATCAGCAAGTATCTTTCGTCGCCACCCAACGGGCCGGCACGAAGGAAAATGTTTATAAACCCCGGCCGCACACCTTGGAAGAACTCGCGGATCGAATTCGGGAGGAAATCGCCGCTATACCTGTCGAGATGTGCCAAAATGCGGCCGAAATTTTTGGTAATCAAATAAAAAATAAAATAAATCCCATAACCAGTTGTAATGCTAAAGTATTCGGGTTTTCAAGAACCCGTGTTCCGGCAAGATGATAGAAACCTTTTGATTCATTCGTTGGGCCTGAAATGTCGTTTTTAACCGGGATTAACAATTTTAAGAGTTAGCAATTTTTATTTTTCTCCGTGTATTGCAAAATATGTTTTTTTTAATCACACAGTAGATGTTGCCGTTCAATTGATTTTAACTACCACAATAATATGGGCATATGCCTAGCGTTATTGTTGAAAAACAAGTAAAAAAACTTGAAATAAAATATAATAAAAATGTGTAAATGTTCCACGCGCACTAGTTTCTTGTATACTCTCAATGCAGGAAACTACGAGGCCTGAACACCGTTGGTCTTAATAAAAAAATACCAAAAAGTCGAAGCTAGCAGTCCACAGATGGAGTGCTGATACCAACCCTGATATATGACAGTGAAGCTAGGAACTAGCAGAAGGAGGATGAAATTAGACTGCATGCTGCAGAAATTAGATCAAAACAGTGTGATAAGCAAAATAAATAAAACTATGAAATAGACTATCTTAAAACGGGAATCCTTCCTAGTTGGACAGTCAAAAGCATAAAATTTAATCAATATTATAAAAAAAATAAAAAATAAATAAGACCTTTGGATGGTTGGTCATGTAGAGCAGATAACCAAGAAAAGATTTATTCAATTAAAATAATATACTGTATATTTGCGGCACGTTCCAGAGTAGAGGATACCTACTCTCAGTATCGGTATCGCCTTGATATAAGACTACTTATGGTAGTCTTATATCATATAAGTTTCTTGACCATATCTGAATAGCCAGATACTCCCCCGCCTTCCTCTTTCCCGTCTCATTCCCCTTCCCACTACCTTCAGCCTCACAACATACTCTACCCTACCCTAGTACCCTAGTCTCACTGACTCCAGACGATTAGGAGCAGTTGGGACTATTGTGCGGTATTCACATCAAAACGGAGATCTAAACCTGTCGGAAATTGATAGATGTAAATCACTAACGTTGTTCGTTCGAAAGGTAATCCCAAGGCAAATATTTTATAAATTCTTTACCCTATTTAAGTTTGGCCATTTTTTTATTAGCGCTTTAAAACTACACCGTCTGTTTTGCCGTACCCTGTATTTACAACTTGCGTTATATATTTTCCTTCAAGAGCTGCCAATTTTCGATGAATAACTTGATGAATATTTGACAAAAATTATTTTAAACCGAAGAGAAACCGAGTGGCAAAAAAAAGTAATTCCAAACAATTGGTTTTTAAATTTTAAAATCTATTATTAAGCTTTATAAAAGCTACGAAATAAAAAAAATGTTTTTAATAAGACGTCGTATTATTCTTTAACAACATTTCTATACATTATAAAGAATGCATCATAAAAAATCTTTATTTTTCGGAATAACTTTATTGAGTAAAACCTCAAATTGTAATATTTAAATATTGAAGACAATATTAGTGATTTCTAAACGAAAATCTGAAACAGAAAAATCAGAAAAGGAAACGGTCACATCTGGGACTCGAACCCAGGACCCCTGTCTTTCCGGGACAGTGCTCTACCAACTGCGCTAATGGGACCCTATTCTCCTCGGTCACTTTTAACTGTATCATACTTCGAATAAGAACTATTAACATTGTCTTCATTTTTTCACCGCACATTTTTATTGGCAACTATCTTTATGTATGATCGCAAGATTCAAGCCGAACTAAATGCAATCCAGACAGCGTCTTTTAGATAAACCTATCTTATTTTTTTATTTAATGTGCCACATCTGTTGACTTTTCTGCAAGTCTAGAATGAATATTTATTTTTCGGAATAACTTTATTGAGTAAAACCTCAAATTGTAATATTTAAATATTGAAGACAATATTAGTGATTTCTAAACGAAAATCTGAAACAGAAAAATCAGAAAAGGAAACGGTCACATCTGGGACTCGAACCCAGGACCCCTGTCTTTCCGGGACAGTGCTCTACCAACTGCGCTAATGGGACCCTATTCTCCTCGGTCACTTTTAACTGTATCATACTTCGAATAAGAACTATTAACATTGTCTTCATTTTTTCACCGCACATTTTTATTGGCAACTATATTTATGTATGATCGCAAGATTCAAGCCGAACTAAATGCAATCCAGACAGCGTCTTTTAGATAAACCTATCTTATTTTTTTATTTAATGTGCGACATCTTCTGATCTTCTGATTTTTCTGTTTCAGATTTTCGTTTAGAAATCACTAATATTGTCTTCAATATTTAAATAAAAAATCTTATTCATTAAACAACCCCATGGGATATATTATTCAAATGTTGTTCTTTAAACACTGTCCCGATTACAAGTCATGGTTTATGGCACAATACGTTTTGGTAAAGTTAACACAATGCCAGATGATACGGGTCAGCGCGCGGGACGGGACCGGAACTTGGGAAAACTTTTTCTAACATATGAAGATTTTTGTTCGGTGCGACCCCCAACCACTCCTTGGAAGTTGTTGGCAAATAATATTGAATTATTGGCTTTATTTGTGTTTATTGAAAACTTGAAATAAACAGTTTGTTTAAAAGTGTATTCGGTAAAACTTGAAATATGTTTTCATAATCATGTATTAAAGGTTTAAAAATAGCAATCAAAATTATGGGAAAAATTCAATAATTCATCAAAAGTTTATGTTAAAATTCATTTATTCAAGTTCTGTTATTATTTCATCATGGGACGGTTATTTCTCAGTACTTGGATAATAACAGGTCTTTCACGGAACTTGAATATTTACTTTAAAATTCGATGAATTCTTCACAATCACAATTGAAAGAACACGTTTTTGGTTATTATTTTATTTGTGAGTAAAAATAGTGCTAATATTTAGAACTTGTTTGTCTAAAGTAGAGTACCGATTATCAGACCTAGGAGATATGGTGGAGGATCGATGACTTTACAAATCATCATATAACCGAACCTAACCTAACGTCGGATAGCCTAAAACATCAGGACAGCAGGTTAATGCATATAACGAGAGTCGAAGAACAATACAAAGTTATTTCAATCACACCCAACTACCAACACAACAACACCTAAACCTGCCAATTTCCATAATATAATTTAAAAGGTGTATACGTTCATTTTATGCATTTAAATACTAAAGTAAATAGTTAGTATGGGATAGGTTAGGGGGCAGTCGAATCTTTTACAAAAATATACAATCTCAGCGAAGGAGTTCTATGGCGATTTATTTCAAAGTTAGGGGAGGGGAGGCTGAACTTCGAACCGAAAGTCAAATTGTTAAATTTCGGCAGCCATCTTGAAATTCTTATGTTTTGCACCGATTAATTTCGAAATCAGTATAGGTGATGTCAGGGGGAAGCTGAACTCGAATTGTAGGTCAAAATGCACGATTTCTGCAGCCATCTTGAAATCCTGTTATGCACCGATTAAGTTCGAAATCGGTACGGGGGGAGGTTGAAAGAGAGCTGAACTCGAACCTGAAGTCAAAATGCAAAATGTTGACAGTAATCTTGAAATTCTAGAGTTCTGCACCGATTTAGTTCAAAACCAATAGAGTTGAGTTTCAGCTAGTAAAATCCGTTGATCACAACGCTATGAAGGCCATTGCGATCATAAAAACATAAAGATCAAAAAGGGTACTTAGAGGTCAGATATTTGAAGTTTCGGATAATCGAAGGGCGGATAATCAAGGATACAAAGGGCGGATAAAAATAAAACAGATGTTTAAATAACCGAAAATTGGATAATCGAGAGTCGGATAATCAAAAGCACAATAGTTGAAAACATGATATTCTAAGCTAGGAAAATAGAAAGTTGGGATCAAAGGTCGGACAATCATAATATTAAAATACTTTATTATTAAGAATATTCGTCGGGTATTTTAGTTGCCATAAACATTAAAATAAGGTAATTAACTTTAAGTCGCGTTAGACCACGTAATTTTCTTTACCATCAATTTGTCTGTAGGTACCCTTGCAAATCTGCTTGTCAAAACTAGATACATATATATTGTGCAAATATGGTTCGATCTGTTCCTTCCTTGCGAATAACGAATACATTTCCGGGTACATTTTTCAGGATGGACTAACTTCCCAAACAAAATCATATATTGCATCGAGATGCACACAACGGGGCTGCATACTTCTAGACTGAGATCGAAACAGATGTTAAAACGAGAGTGGATTACCTGGGATACGGGATTTAGTTTTCTGCTTCCCTGATAGTGAAAATGGGCTAAATATTATGAAAATATTTAAAAAAATAGTTTTTTGGTCATCTTTTTTATTTTTTATGACATAACCAGTATTAAAATAGATTTCTGATCCAGTCTAGGGATTAGAGCGTTACCCTGTGAACCGCACCAGTTCTACCACAAAAACCGTGAAATGGGAATTCGTTGATTATGTTTTTGTTGAGTTTCTCCTCAATCATAGGCAATCAAGCGCAATGACTCTTTGTACGGAAAATGCAATAGCAATTTATTGTTAATTTTTGTATGGCTTTCGGAAGAGCTGTTGGGTCTTCGGCTCCTAAAGTTGTATTTTTAATATAAATTTTTCACTAGGTGATTGTTATTCCTAATTTGGATAACCAATTGGGAAACATTCATTAAACAACACGGTAAGGTACGGTAAGGTATTTTCGGGATGCGCCTGCCCACCAGCTGCGTGGCATGCCGGATCGGGAAAGGCTGGTTTGGGGAGACCCTTAGAACTCTCCAACTGGTCTCTCCTGACCCATCGCCTTGCGCCATAACGGGAGGGATAGTTAATTCTTCGTTACTTCTGGACACACTGATGCCTAGATCCCTTCACACCCCTCATATATTTTTCCTTCTCAGAACTTCTCTTCCTTCATTTCTTAAAATTAAAGTTGAATTAATGAGAGTTGTTCCAATAATATCAATTATATACCCAGTTTCTGGTCACTATCCACCATCAGAAAAATATCGTTAAATACCAGTAAGTCAAAACTAACCCCACACAGAAGAAAATTGATTTCCCTCAGGGCCTACGTCATTTTTGGGGATGCTGTGTGGGGGTAACCCCCAGACAGCTAAAAAAATCACTGTGCACTGACTGGTATATAACGACATTTTTCCGATGGTGGGTAGAGACTAGAAACTGGGTAAATAATTGACATTATTGGAACAACTTTCATTACCGTGAACGATCTTTAGATATTGTTCAATTAGAGTTTTGCAACTTAAATTGAACTTTTTTTAATGTCTTTAGATTTTTAGGTTTAAAGACTCCACAGTTCAACATCTCCTTTGCAACAACGCATTAAGCCTAGTAGCAAAGTTGAGAAAACTTGGTGAATTCGCCCGTGTGTATTCCGCACACGTCGCCAATGAAAAAGTCCGTTAAGGCAAATATTCGATACTGGGAGTAGTATTCGTACAACGGCGAGCACTGTTCCTGAACTTTTTTTGTTTGGATGTTTGAGTCGGCACTGCATTTTGAATGTTAAGCAGATGTTATTGCTCGGATGCTGGGAGATCGGATAAGGACAACATGGGAAATTTAGGAATACCTTATTCTATGAGAACACATTGGAAAAGGTTGATTTTTAGAATTTTCAGGAGAAGAGGGTTTCTCGGTGGCACCCATTTTTCTCAATATAAAATCCTAACGGTTGATTGAAAATACACATTTGAATTAAAATATTTCTTTTACATATTTTAACTAGGTAAGTACTTAACTGACAAAAATAAATTTGATTAGCAATTATATTTCTAAAAGCAAAATAGAAGGGGCAATAACGAGATAGGGAAGAGGAAGGTAGAGGTTTGATTCGGTCACCAAATACGGCTAAAACTATTTTAATCAACTTTTCAATTGTGAATGGTGGTCTTGCAACAGGGCGATACTAGTATCTTCCACATTATTGTTAATTAATAAATTGTGAAATAACACAAATTCATCAAATAAAATTTCTTTGAGCACGCCGGGATCAGAACACATGACCTTCAGTTTACTAGTCAAGAGCTTTACCCTTCAATCACTGAGACCGTCATATGAATCAATGAATGAAAAAACGGCTTTACAAAGTAGTGAAAATTCAATAAGTTTAAATAATAAAATCAAATCTTTTGCATTTGGGTCGATAACTCACTATTACGAATAAAGAACAGGAGGTTAGTAGCCAGAAGGATGAAGTGGGTAGGTACGGACTAATTTCCTTTTGAGAACATATTATGTCTAGTGAGAAGGTCTGTAGTACAATAACAACATAAATTCTAAGAAAACTTGTGGTTGACTGAAATTTTTGTCTTCTGTCATTTACGAGAGTAGTCAATAGTTAAATGAATGATTTTTACCTTTGTCAGTAGCCGGGACATCCCTGTTCTTGCCTCCGTAGATGGAATTATCGAATTCTTCGGGGGCGGACGGCGTTGGCGGCGGCGCTGTGGGCGGCCCCGGGCTGGTGGTGGGCGGGGAGGAAGCTGGTAGAACAAGTAACGCACGTTTTAATACAAGTGTTCTACGAAGAATGAAAGCATGCTTCTTTTTGATGGTTGCACTTTTGACACAGAAAAAAAAAACGCCTGTTTAAATTTAAGAAAACTCTCTTGGCGAGGTGTGGCAGCTTTCAAAATCATATTGTCAGTCATTAAGTTAGCATTTCAAAGGAAATTGATACATCCCTGCCACTGAATCAATAATACACCGACAAACACACACACACACACACACACACACACACACACACCCTCACACACACACACACACACACACACAAAGCGCACACTATTATAGATACCTATTTCTTCAAATAATTTAGCTTGTTTCAAAAATATCTCCATTATTTCTGTACTCGAGTAAAATAAATTAGAGTGTTGAAAGTAATTTTTTTCTTTAGCGATAATGTTATCATTTTTGAATTTTCCTAAATTATATTCTGAGTTTACTTGTTGTGTAGGTTGACATCCGATTCAATATAATCTGTGTATATAAAAATGAATGTTTCTTTGTATGTCCCTTACCATTCATCCGATTTCAAAGTTAGTTCTTATTAGTGCCAAGGATGTTTAGAAAGTAGTTTGTGTAAAACATAACGCAATATCTCTGCATTGGAATGAGGTATGTAGTCGAATTAGATTCAATATAATTTATTAACAATGTGGTATACAGTAACAAATGGTAGAAAAATCGAGGACGTCCGAGGAAGACATGAATCAGTTAATTATTTATGTTAAAATGATGTGTTAGTAATGAACCAAGAGATAGGTGTAATGAGGATACCAGACATGAAAGTAATGATTGAAGAAGTCGAGAACACCCAAAGAAAACATGGCAAATCAAATTAATCAAAGAATTATGTGTGGTAAAACTTGGCGTTTGTGATAATCACAAAAAGGGGAGTAAGGATAATGTATTACGTGAAAGTAAATGGCAGTAGAAGTCGAGGTCACCTGGGGAAGATACTGCAAGTTCAAATGAAACAAATAATTATTAAGATACATTAAGGCGATGCACTACGTCGTGTAATATTTTAAATTGAACCGCTATCAATTACAACCTTTACGTAGATGGCGATAAGGTTTAAATTTCCGCTTAACACCATCCGCCTGTTTTGATTTATGCAAGAAAAAAACATGGCGAAAAAGTGCCTTTTATTTTATTTTGTGGATGGATGTTTTTTTTTCTATCAATTTATAAATAACTTAATTTGCCACATTAAACATTAAAATCATAACCGAAAATGGGTTCGTACGTAGGAGATTTTGAACTTTAAAGCAGTGTTCATAGGCCTATACATTATTTTTTTCTGGGCTTATAAAAAGACTTATATAAAAAATACTCGATTATTTCAAAGGTCAAGATGTATTCCACTCACAGTATTTAATTAAAGCATCTGAAACATTTCTAGGCGACCAAATTTTCAAACCAAAAACACATGATTTTGCATTACTACGTATGGTATCGCCTTAATGTTATTTCCGAAATTCCCTCAGTTTTTAGGTACTAGAATTCACAACTTCAAAACTGTTCATAATCCCAACTAACGCCGGGTTCACATCAGCTAGTTCATTATAAAAACATCACTTTTTTATTATAGACAGCTGAACGTTCAATATTAATATCTTAAAATTATTTTTTTTTTGTTTTACATCTTCGAAAATATTATTGTTTTCATTTTCATAATAATTTTAGCATAATATTGTTTTCAGATCGTGAATCAATTTCCATACTCTGTTCAATCAAAATAATATTTTAATTTGTATTCAGACAAGCCTCGCTCCATTATCATAATGTTGATTTCTAGTCCATACCGCTGCGCAATTTGAAACTAGAACTAAAGCACCTCCACCTACTGGATGGATCGGATTCCACGTACTTAAACAATATGACGGTGGTGGCGGGTTCCCGCTGAGGTTGTATCATTTGCATATTGGAATTGTAATCATAATAAATTGTATAACAATGCTCATCGACTGAGTTCTGTCTGTCGATGGTCTAACGCTACTTTTGCACCGGTTACACAGGGTGTTAATGTGAAAGCTAATATTACAAAAAATGACATTATTGATGTTGTTGTAGCTGAAAAAATATTTTTTTTTTTCAAAAATTCTGTATTTTGTATAAAGATCTTTAAACGAAAAATTTTGAAAAAAAAAATGGTTTTTGATTAAACAACATTAATAATGTCGAGTTTTTTTTCTCAATTTTCGTAATACTTAATACCTAACCTAACGCTACTTTTGCACCGGTTATATGGGGTGTTAATCTGTCGTGTGCCGAAGCTAAACAGCGCGGAAGGTTAATCTATTTTCGTAATACCTAACCTAACGCTACTTTTGTAACGGTTACTTTTTACCGGTGTTAATATGTCGTGTGCTTGTGCTAAGCCGCGCGACCGCTGAATCTGTTTTCGTAAGACCTAACCTAACGCTACTTTTGCACTGGTTTCATAGGGTGTTAATCTGTCGTGTGCCTGTCGTGAATCTATTCTTGTAATGCCTAACCTAACCTTACGGCGCACCTCACATTAAGAGACGTACTTAACATACTCCAGTGATTCCTGAGATTATTTGGAGTAAAAACTATATACGACATTGTTTAGTAAAAATTAATAAAATTAAACCAATAGGTATCGAACACTAAGGTTTGGGTGGGAGTTGGGCGGTTACACCGCTGAGTAACCGGTGACATAATGTGAAAAAAAAAATTTATTGGTAAAAAAAAAACTAAAAAAAATAAAATAATAAAAGTGTCAGTTAAAATAAAAAAGAGTGTTTTTAATACAAATAATGTCAGGAATCACTGGTTAAAGTAAATCACGAATGTTTCGTAACACCCTATACATTGCACTAATGGACTTTTAATTAGATTTTAATATTATTGATGAAATATCATTAATTACGGTTATATTACCGTCTGTTTAACCTTCGGCATGCCAAGATGAAAAGAAAACTCAAATTTCCATGAGGGGTAACTCTATTACCCCAAGCATTTTAGGGTCACACATTTTATGTTTTCGTAAAAAAAAAGTGTTATAGTATCGTTAATTTTACTAAAAACATATTTTTTATTCATCGATAACGGCTGATATTGAACTGACTTGCTGCGTGACTGGCGGTATCGGACGATGACAACTAACTATACCCCCACGCAGCTTTGGTAATAGTCCGAGCTGGTGAGATGGCGCGCATCACTTGATGAAGTAACTGTGATATGTTTCCAGCGCGCAAGAAATATTATTTATGGCAAGGAATTATAACCTCATAAAAAAATACTTTAACGCGGAAGATTATGTGTTTATAGTTTTTGTAGGAATAAAATACCAAAACTATAAGGACTCTAATTAAAATTATACCCGGAGGCTTTTGGGGATTTTCGGTACCCTTGTTGGCAACAGAAATGTTAAATTTATATATTTTAGTCTTTTCAACCATAATAAAACAATGTTTTGCGAAAACATTACTTTAAATCTGTTCTGTTTTTAGTTTTTACATCAAAATAATTATTCTAACTCGAATATGTTTTGTCCAATTTGTAGTGTAGAAGAAAACTCTAACATTTTCGTAATTTAACATATTTAGGGTTATCTTTTCACAGGCCTCATTAGCTTTTATTAGTGAAATTCTTTGTGTTTCCCTACCGATATCAGACACTGTCTTATCGTTTAGACGATTATTAAATTTCGCTCAAACTAATCGACATTCAAAGCAGTTTATGTCTTCTAATAGGTATATCATGGGGCATATTTCTTTACAATTTGATTATCGTAAAACGACAACTCTAAATGTATTTAAAATTGTTTTTTTTAAAAATTTTGACTATGGTTAGATAAGAATGGTTACCGTCAAGAAAAAAACACAAAGAAAAAGAGTCATTCGATTTAAATAAAATCTTATTATTTTCTATAATATGATATCTATACTATTACCATAATATTCCTCCTTTCTAAATAATACACTATAATAATATAATGCGATGTTTTATACCCTGTTATGCTGTAGAAGATCAAATTTTCTGATAGGAACCGATTGTGCGTTACAATAAAATGGTCTAACGTAAAACCCATTGCTGGTTCCCGCATTGAATCCCATCAAATACCCATAAACCGTCCCTTATGTATTTTTCAACAATGAAAATAACATTATTCCGCCATAACCCGGAATTATAACCGATCACTGTATAAATAGGTAACTTATTTATGCACACTATCCAATCACAGGTTTATATAAAAAATACCAACTGATCGAGTCAATAAAATGGACAGTATAATAATGGTGAGCATTATTTTGTTACCTTAGTTTGCACGGAGTATTATAAAAATATAAATGTATTATTGTCCAAGGTAAGCAGTTGAAAAAACTTGTTTCTTGGGAAAAAATTAATGTATTAAAAATAAATTTATGAACTAATTTGTGAAAACTAAATATCGGGGTGTTTTTCTAGTAATAAAAGTATTAAACTAAAATAAATTTTGACTTAAATCGGTACTTTGTTTTTTTTCTCTTTAACCGAAAAATACAATGCGTGGTAAGAACGAGATTGTTAAGTTTGAATAAAAAAAATCAGTGTTCACTAATAAAGGGTCTTTATATTTTCAGCTCTTAATTGTTTAAATGACCTTTAAACAATTAGAAGCTGAGTGGAGAAATGCGTCGGGTTCTTAACCATTTTTCATGAGTTCAATTCCTCTGCCAACTAAGTACTTTATCATTGCGTGGGCCACATTTTCCGATAATAAAAATGGTAGTTAGGTTATTTTTTTAATGTTTTCTGGTAAGATTAGGTTAGGTTATTTTTAATCCGGTAAGGTTTAAATTTCTATTGATTTGGAAAATAATTTAATTTTAATGTTAAGATCTATAAAGTGAATCCTTACGGGAGACTCGAAACATGATATATGTGTTAACATCTCAATGAAATAGATAGATATTATATAGGGTGTCCAAGGGTAAAGTGAACAAACTTCAGGAGGTAATTATACTTGATGGATAAAAAATAATAATTTTTCGAAACTCCGTTATTTAAAATATTTTTTTCTATATTCAAACAATTCAACGTTTTTACCTGAAAACTCCCTTAAAACTATGGAATTTCTAAAAAAGTTTATTTTTTTTTACATCTACCATTTGTACCCTCCTGAATTTTACCTCCCGAAATTCGTGCACTTTACCCCTGGACATCCTGTATAGTCCGATGCGTTATCTATTATAAGTAATGTAATAATATAATATTATAGCTTTGAACCAAATACTACAAATAATATTGTGGAAACACAAAGGTAAAACATTAAGTCTCCTGTAAATTTGTATTTTTTGGATAACGTTATTCGAAATTAAATACTGGATATGAGAAGCTAACTAACTAACCATCACGCCGTTTCCCCGCAGGGGTAGGCAGAGAGGACGGACCGCCAAACAACTCGGTCTTGGCACACACTTCTTGCCTCATTCACATTCATACATCGTCTCATACATACTCTTCTATTATTCTGACTCTTAACTTAGCCCGACTCCAGTATCTGATTCACTTGATCGTGCCATGTCTTCCTCGGGCGTCCTCTACATCAATAAAAAAATAAAATAATTAAAGATAAAATGACTTACTATACAATCTGATGGTTCCGTCCGACTCTCCTCTCGGGTTCTTCGCCACGCACTTGTAGGTGCCGTAGTCCGAGTTCTGTATGCTGCCGATGGTCAGCTTCATGTGCGTCTTGTACGAGGGGCTGTTGACGATGTTCTCCATGTGGTACTTCCTCGACTCGTGGATCATGTGGCCGTCTTCGCGGGTCCAGTAGTTTAGCGAAGTGGGGTGAGCCTCGGTGAAACACTCCAAGGTCACGTTGTACTGGAGGGGTGCGCCAACCAGCTGGTGGGGTATCCACAGCATCGGTGGGACTAAACAAAAAATGTGTAATATTATTACTATTGAACAAAATATATGGAAAAAATACAACACTGGCTTCACAAAGAATGAAGGCATGCTTGTTCCAAAACTAAAAAATAAATATGGACAGTGAACCTTAGAGTATAACTTGCTCAAAATATTCAACGTTTCAAAAATGGTGAATTACTAAATAGATTCAGATATATGCTGAAAATATGGCTCCTTAGCAGAGATACTTTATACTAATCATCACTATCAATCAATAGTTATTCATTTGCATATACATTTCGTCTTCTTTTAGATTATGTGTGTCAATAATAATAATAATTAGTCATAAATAATATTACATGTATAAATTTACACTGTAATTAATTCCCGAAAACAATAAATAAATTTAAATAAAACACTTGAACTCCAGTTGTGGATCAGAAATGACTCATTGTTTGCATAAATAATTATTACGATATAGATATTTCGTTTCCTTTAGTCTTAAAGTTTATCAGATAATATATCCCCAAAATTCGAATAAAAAAACAACAAAATCGGACAATGTGCAAGTGAGTTAAAATTGAGTATAAACACGGGCTAAATCGCACACCATTGCCTGTGGAATTTGGACAATCTTCGAAACCTAAGGTCAAAACAGTACCCTACACAGGGCTCTAACGCAATGGAAATATTTATTTTTTAAAACTTGTCAATTAATTGTTGGAAAAATAAAACAATTATGGGATATATGTGAAATTGCACAAGATCTTATCGATGGCCTAGCGCACACATGTGTTAAGTGTTATATGATTTTTTTATATCAATACTCCGGGTTAAGTATACGATGAAAAGCAACAAAATTAATGTGAAAATCTGCTTTTTATCCAATCTTGATGAAATAGTCATGTAAATTTCCAGCGAAACATCTATTGCCAAAGTGAGTAGTCTTCATAAGACTTACAAAATAATTATTTAATACGCTGCTTGTGTTTTATTTTGTCTTACATGAGTCGACGTGTAATAAACAAAAATCACAAATGTAATGGGTGTGGACGGTGTATGAATGTGAATTCGAGGGAAAGAGTGTATGTCAATACAGATTTGTGAGGTTGTCTATCTTCTCGGCCTACCCCTGTATGGAAACGGCACTCTGCCTAGAGTTATGGTTATTTGAAAACACAAAATGATATGCATGGTGTGTTCAAAGAGCGTTTAACCTTCTTTTTTTCTGCATAAACCAATAAAGCACTGTAAGTGAGGAATTGGGTTACTAAGCCCCCATCGCGTCGTCAATAGTTGCCAAATGACGGAACAACTTGAGTATTGATATTGCATCAAACTTTGCCAGAAGCTTGGCGATACCCAAGTGGAAACCGTATTTAAGATTCAACAGGCTTGTCATTTTATAAAAGTGAATGTTTGCAATTATTTGATTCTTGAGTGAATCGATAATAATTATTTGTTTTCAATATAATCATAAAGAAAAAAAAAATTATCATTGCTTTTCTTTGAAAAGTTACACATGTATTTACCTACACCTAACTATCGATAGAGTGCAGGACGAAACTTTGCAGTTCTACTAAATATCTTACAATTCGAAACAAATACTGTACCAAATAAAAAGCTGCAAATACTCACAGTCGACGCTAACTTTAATCCGCTTAGAGACAGTCGGTGGAACTCCATTACTGGCGATGCAGAGGTAGGCCCCCATGTCTAGCCTCGAGATCCTGGCCATTTCCAGACTCTCCCCGTCCCACTCCAATACTGAAAAAACACAAAAGTGGATTAAACTTTAATATTATGGCCATCCTCTCCCTTCGCATTTACATATTTAGAACATCCGTTTCTGTCATTATCTTTTTCAGGCCGCTCTTTAAAAAGCGTTTATCTAGTAGTTCTGTGAAAAGTAGACATTGTGTCCAAAAAGTACCTGTTTCTAATGTGTTTCTTATTTAAATAAATCAAAACCAAAACTTCTTCTGAAATCATAAGATTTTAAACAAACCCTTAAATATCTATCTACTTAATTATTTAATAACTTAAGGCAACTTTTTTTTCAAATACGTGAAAGAAATGTCTCTATGACAATTATTTTTACAAACATTCCTCAGACCGTAGGTAATACAGCTCGTTTTAGGAACCAAGATCATGCGAACTCTGGCGAGATAAACAAAGTATTATCTAACAAGGCCATCGTCTTGAACCAGAACCGGAATGTAAGAAAAAAATTACAGATATGAAATGCCAAATGGCCGAGTTAAAACAAGACTTCGCTACGCTCAGCCAATCAGGCAATAAGCTCAACATTACGTATACCCGAGCTTTTTTTTAGATCATTAATGAAGCATGTTACATTTATAGTCCGATTAATGTTGTATTTTGGTATTTTCCTATTTTTAGATGAATACAGCACAAGACTTCCAAATGCTCTTAACTGTCTGGAGCGGATTAGTTTATGGGGAAGTTGCTGTTCAGATCTGGTCACCAAATACATCTAATGCCATTTCAAGCTACGTTTCACCAGACAAAGTATCTTTCACTCCGAAACGTCCCGTATTTACGGGATATATTTATATTATTTTAAGTGAATTAGTTGTGAAACTACACAAATCAAATAAAATTTACTTGCGCACGCCGAGATTTGAACCCGCGATCTCCAGATTTATAGTGAAGAGCCTTACCCCTCGGCCAAGGAGGATGTTCTACCTAGATTTTTCATGAAAACATTCGTAACTGCATTTAGCCATATTGAGTTACTAGAATATGAACTGGTTACGGGTAGTTGGTAGACAATCTTTAAAAATATAACAATATATATATATATATATATATATTTCTTAATGATTATCGAAAAAAAATTAACGAACTTTTTATTTTGTTTAAAAACTAAAGTCGGTATCTATATAAAAATTATTTGTAATTATTGTTAAATATTTATCAACTCTCCATGCGGGATACTATTTGAGCTAGCCTATTTAATAACGGGCTAAGAACGAGGGCTAATAAGCATAGGCGTGCACTCCATATAGGCATACAAGCATTGCCTATCATACCGTTCTTTATAAAAGTATAAATAATTTTATAATTTACAAAAATAATTGCAAGAAAACACTCCAGCGAGTAGAATCGTAGCGTCGCGCTATCTACTTACCGCCATACTATGACGTGTCAAAAGCAGGAACTAAATAAGCAAAATGGCACACATATCACATTCAAATGTTGACTGTATTCTACACAAAAAACGCACATGTGTGAGTAATGCGCATTGAATGGAAGAATCGTTTATGTTAAAGTTTTAATTACATGTTAGTGTCAATTTAATGTTTTTAATGTTAGTGTTGAAAAAGGCCGTGCTTTTCGCTCTACAAATCACAAATGAATGCCATCTGTTGGTACCTGTATTAATTACAATACAACTTTACTAACGAAATAATTATTATGTTGTTTTTCTTTCATGCAATTGTGCGGTCGGTTTTTTTGTTATTGATTTATACAGTCATACACTTATGCGGTTATTTTTATATTTGATTTGGCAAGTAATCCCAATCAACATCGGCTAAAGCCAGCAGCCAGAGCCATTCTGATCGTATACTGTTTTTCCTACTTGCTACCCTGATTAAAAAGTCTGTGAACGCCACTGCTGGTAAGATGTAACTGTTAAAATTATAACAAAGGTATTTTTGAGGTCTTTTCTATAACATATTAAAACAATGAAGCATATATTTTCGATAAGAAACACTCTCAAGAAACAGTCAATGTAACTAAGTGTTTGTTATTTGGGAATTTAAAAGGAAAAATAATACTCACTAGCAAGCAAAGGTCTTACGACGTACTTATTCCTTATCCTCTTCATGTCATAAATTATTCATATTAATGAATTTCACGAAATACAAATTGTCGGAAAATTCAAAGCAAGAACTCTCAACGGGGAAAATTGTCCTCAATTTATGTGCAAGTCTTTTCTTCGTCGTAATGTGAAATAAAAACCACCCCACTAAGTGCTCACCTTTTACCTTCATTCTGTTTTTATAACCTGTGCTCGAACTGAGTTTTCCGTGGAAAAAAGATAACCAGGACACCAATTAATGAAATGTCCATCATGTAATTATTAATAATGATTTGTATGCGATATTTCATAAAATAACGGTAGCTAAATAAAGAAAACGTGTATTAAAACACCATTATTATTTTTTCCACTTTTTTTACAAACGAATGGATCATCTTTTGACGGGCATCTTGAGTCTGGAAAACTGACAAAAAATATTTTAGGGGACAATTCGTAATAATATTTACTGCTTTGTTAAAATTCAAGTATGCGACGCGAAGCGCTGTTTTTAACGAAAAATCTTTATTCATCTAACAGTTTCTTAGTAGAAATTCATTTTGGTTTCAAATATGCATGCACAATATCACCATTATAACGCCATAATTTATTTGTACACCTGAATTTCGAAATACATATTTGTTTCTGCACTTCTTCTTATGGCACTCCGTTGTACCTCAATTTGAGCAGATTCACCATTAAAATATGAGCGTCGTTTATAATTCTTTCAAGTGTATATAAAACCGTACAACAAATACCACATTTGAAGAAAAAATATTGCAAGCATACGATAAGGACACTAAAAAGACAAGGCGCCAAACAGTGCTACTCATCTGAATAAATCTGCACACAAAATATTTAAAGTATCATGTTTCTACAATCAAAAAACCTCGTAATATTAACTCGGTGTATCATAACTATATTACCTGAGTATCCCTTGTTGATGGATATCTTGGCATTGTCATCTCTCTTCCACTTGACGGTGGGTTTGGGCGAACCGTTGGCCCGGCAAGTGAGGGTGACATTGGCGCCTTCCCTCACGATCACGTCACTGGAACTCAGCGAGTCGTCGATGTTGGGTGGTACTGTCAACAAAATAAATATTTTAGATGATAGATAGCAACAATATAAGAACCATCATCGATTGCCAAAACCACAGCATTAAACGTTGTTTTTTAAGCACACAATCACGATATACAGTTTCAGAGGCTTTGTATCTTTCGTCCAAAATAAATCAATGTGCATTTAAAAAGCTAAAATGAAATACAAATTGAAAACCAACACTTAGTTTTAAACCACTTTATTTTGATGTATATTCGTCGATCGGTTTCGATTGGACTCAATCTTCATCAGGACAATAAAATATAATACTAAATTATAATACAGAGCAAGGTATAAGGTAAACATGAAAGAAAGAGAAAGTATGTAGTAGAGAGAGAGAACATCAGAGACTGGTTGGTGGAGGGGTAGGGGGAGGGGTTGGGGGAGGACCAAAGGAAGGGTGGTGGTTACGGGTTAGGTTGGAGCAAGGAAACAACTTTAAAATCGGGCTGTTAGTTAGTTCTATCTGTTTATTTAAAATTTGGGAATTATTTTTAGTTGATTTAGAAATTTCCAAAGCTTCTAAATTATTCAGGCGTATTCCTATTTTATTTTTATGAATTATTTGGACTCCCGTATTTTTATTAAATGTGAGGTTAGTATTGATTAAATGTTCGGCAAATTCAGAGAAACTTGTGTGTGTTAAGCACCTGATATGTTCTTTAACTCTAATATTTATATTTCGCGCGGTTTTACCTATATAGGTTGCTGGGCAATCGTTGCAATTTAGTCTATAGATGCCAGAGTGGTTTAATTGATCTCTGGCATTCTGGCATCTAAGTTTCACAAGTTTCTCTGAATTTGCCGAACATTTAATCAATACTAACCACACATTTAATAAAAATACGGGAGTCCAAATAATTCATAAAAATAAAATAGGAATACGCCTGAATAATTTAGAAGCTTTGGAAATTTCTAAATCAACTAAAAATAATTCCCAATTTTTAAATAAACAGATAGAACTAACTAACAGCCCGATTTTAAAGTTGTTTCCTTGCTCCAACCTAACCCGTAACCCCCACCCTTCCTTTGGTCCTCCCCCAACCCCTCCCCCTACCCTTCCACCAACCAGTCTCTGATGTTCTCTCTCTCTACTACATACTTTCTCTTTCTTTCATGTTTACCTTATACCTTGCTCTGTATTATAATTTAGTATTATATTTTATTGTCCTGATGAAGATTGAGTCCAATCGAAACCGGTCGACGAATATACATCAAAATAAAGTGGTTTAAAACTAAGTGTTTGTTTTCATTTTGTATAATGTCAAGCCACAAAGTGTTTGCTTTCTTCGATAATTTAAAATGAAATAATTGAAGTTTTGTACAACGTAGAAGAAACGAAATCGTTCTTATCAGAAATCAAACAACCAAATATTTCCACTTCAAATATTATTATATTAGTCAATTTCTTGATCTTTTTGGGAAGCGGGTATGGGTTCCGCCTTCATGGGGTGAAGTTTTTTGGCGGGATACGTCCTCCCACTAACTACATGGTGAGCCGGGTCGGGAGAGGCCGGTTGAGGAATATCTACTCTTTGACTTTTCCAGCAGGACTCTCTCTTTTCATCTCCTTGCAACACTGTGTGAGGGCTGGATTCAAACGTCCTGATCCCCAGATTCCTAACCAAACCTCATACCTTTTTCCTTTCCAAAACTTTCTCTCCTTCATTTCTTTAAAAATACTCTCCGCGTGGTATCCCTAAAGATGACGTAGGTTCCGAGGGAAATTATTTCCCTTGGGACCTCCTGTGTATAAACAAAATAAAGTTTTTCTTAAACTTGTCCAATAAAATAAATATTTTTTTCTCTTATACACAATCCTTAACATGTAATGCATTGTACACGTTCACGTTCTCACTAAACCACATCACAAATAAAGGGCAATACATACAATTACCGTAAATAAAAAAATATTTTGTCAGTGAAAATTCCCCTCCAATTAAATATAAAACTACCACAATAATAACATTGTTACAATTTCTCCGCAATACTTCTTTGTGCAGATCCGACGTCTCTTATTACCAGATCTACAATACAGACGTCGCGCGTCGGTATGAAAGGAATCTCAAATTATATTTCCGGCTCTGTAACATTGCCGTTTGCGGCATTTAATTAAGATTCTATATTAGTTTCTGCAATTCGCTAACTTCGGTCGATATTAAAAATTAAAAGAACGTCTGCCAGGCGGCAGGGCGCAATATAATGGAAACTCAAGAGCTAGAGGCATCACGTGTTTAATTTATCTCCCCACCAACAGTGAGGCCCTTGTACTTAATGTTGCTCTATGCTGTAATCTGCAATAAGGTCTTAATCGGGGAGATTTCTCCCTTTTACCTCTCACCACTGTAAGACCCGTCCGTTTAAGAAACGCAAAGCGATATTATTTAATAACTTGTTCAAACTCGAACGGGCAAAGATGAGTATTGCTAATTTATTCAGAATCTCTTCAAATTATTGGTAATCCGGTTAAAAACGAGATTACAGGACGTTTACTGATAAACTCTTAGTAAATTTGTAATAATTTCGGAACACGTTGCTTGTTTTAGTAATAATAACTAGCAGTTAAAAACCCGCTCCGCGGGTTTTTTTCTACTAGGCCCTGCGGGCGGCACTTATTTGGGCTTCGCCCAGTTTAAGTGATACTAACAACAGTTACATTTAATAGGTAGATATTAGGTCATTCACAGAGAGAGGGTGAGTATATATTGTTAAAACACGGAACAGGGAGGAGTTTAGGCATAATAAGAATGATAGTTGTTCGGGTAAAACTTTACCTTTCCCGAATAATTGCCTAAATGGCTAAAGGTAAATTAATATAGGTAAATATTCGGCATCGCTGGACACGGAAAATACGAAATATTTTTAAATAATACCTTCTGATTTACCTTAATTACTATAAAAGGAATCGAACAGCATTTGGGAAAATTTTAATTTTAGCTTTTTAATTTTTAATTACGTAAAATGATAATTCGCTTTTGCTATATGGGATGACAGCCTGAATAATTTCTGTTGATAACATTTTCTTTTGTCGGTATTCCTGAAATGAGCGACTAGAGAACATTGAAAAACGTAAATTATAAAAATATAATGTAATACAATATTCCGGCAAAATTGTGCCTACTTAAAAAGCACAAATGATTTATTTGACTATTATTATCATTATTATTTAATTTAACCTCACCTATAATAACCTAACCTAACCTATAATAATCCAGCATAACCTATAATAATCCAACCTAACCTATGTCCTAACCTAACCTAAAATAATCCAACCTAACCTATATCCTATCCTAACCTATAATAATCTAACCTGACCTAAGCTTACCTCACCTATAATAATCCAACCTAACCTAACCTATATCCTAACCTAACCTATAATAATCCAATCTAACCTAACCCAACCTAACCTAACCGAACCAATCCTAACCTAACCTATCCTAACCTAACCTAACCTATACAAATCCAACCTAACCTATAATAACCCAACCTAACCTAACCCATAATAACCCAAACTAACGTTACCTAACCTAACATAACCTGACATATCCTAACCTATAATAATCCAACTTAATCTAACCTAACCTATAAACTAACTTGAAATATACTAATCCAACCTAATCTAACCTAACCTAGCATAACCCAACCTAACCTATCCTAACCTATAATAACCTTTTTTTTAAATATTTCCTTACTTGTAAAAGAAACCAAAATACCAAAATAATATTTGCATAGAGTAAATGGTAAAAATTCTAGCCACTCATATCAGGAATACCAAAAAAAGAAAATGTCATCAATAGAAATTATTCCGGCTGTCATCCAATACAACGAAAGCGAATTTTAATTTTACGTAATTAAAAATTAAAATGCTAAAATTAAAAAATTCCCAAATGCATTCAGATTCCTTCTATATTAATTAAGGTAAATCCGAAGGTTTTATTTAAAAAAATTTCGTATTATGCTTGTCCATCGTTTCCGAATAATACCTTAATATATATTATATAAATATTTATACCTGGCAAAATGATTGTTTACATATAAGTACATGTCAGATTAGAGATTTGTTGGCTAATTTTACAATCAACGAAGCGTTTCTATCTTCCGATTGTCTTTCATGTTATTTTATTGGGTTGGCAGTGCCTATACTTCCGCGTATATCATATCGGTGTTCTGTCAAAATAATGCGAAATTATTATTTACGTAAATAATATTAAATATCAATATTTTTCTAAATCGTACATGCAAAGAGTTGTTGTTTATTGTCATTAAGTTGAATAAAATGTTTGTTTTATTTGTAAATTCGTATTAAAACGGTAGTTTCACGTAAATAATTACCGTTGTTTGAATAAATGAAGTTGTACGTATTTGTATATCGCTCTAATGCGCTCTGTCGGCCAATAGGGAAACTACTCCAGCGGCCGGTAAAGGAGGGATTGACATTTTTAAGGAACCTTGGAATGTTTGATTATTCAAATATATAAAACGTAATTGTGGATAATTTTTACTGTGATGTAATTAATCCAATGGATTGTGAACTTTCTGAAACATATTTTCTTCGATATTATCCAAAAATTATATGAGCAGAAACGATGCTTTTGAAGAAATCTGGTGATCCTATTTTAGTATGAAATTGGGTCTTAATTTTCAAGTTCGACCAATCAGAGGGCCCAGACCGTCCAGACGATCACATAATAATATTATAGATAATAATAATGACGAAACGCGAAAATGTTAGGATTTTTATGAACACGTGTTCCGACATTGTTGCAATACAGTGCTATTATACTAAAAGTTTATAGAAATCTATTAAATCATTCGTTAAGTGCCTGCAATCCCGTTCTTAACTGTATTACGAATAATTTTAAGAGATGCCTAATAAATGAGCAATATTTTTTTTCAGTTATTTTTCTGCTGGAAAGAGCTGGAAAACTCAATAGTACGACATTTTAATATTTGATTGTGATGTAACAGTGTATTTAATAAAAAGACAGATCCGAAGCGTTATTATTGAGTGTAAAAAATGTGTAATTCATGGGTGAAAAAATTGCAGTTTTCACATTTAATTTTATTTGAAAATGATTGGGGCGTTTCATAGGAGGCTTTGAGGTTAGTTTGGGAAGTTATTTATTATCCTATCCAATCATCTGCGCTTTATACACAAATCTCCAATGAACATCTTTTAACAATGACGATTGATTCAAAATCGGCTTGATAACTACAAGCCACCGGATTTCTTGGAAAGTGTAATCGAAAAACGGCCAGATCGCCGAAGTCAATTAAAACAATGCAGACGATTTTATATCTATATTTTATTAAAACAACGAAGCTTACTTTTGACTCAACCAAATGGACAACAATTTATTTTTTGCATCTCTATGAAAACATATATATGTACTATTTTTTTTTAGTTTGTGCCTTTTATTGAAAAAGTATCTTCCACTGGGAAGTCTTATTACTGTCAAATTCTATTTTGTCGCTTAGGTAATTTATTTCTGTCCGAAAATGGAGAAAAGATATTTTATCAAAATAAGAAAATTTCCTTTATCTTAGGATATATATTATTTAAAAGTCATTATCTTCAATATATCAGTATATTATCTATCTTAAATTTATCAGTTATCGAAATATGTACTGTATTGAGTATTCTGTGCTAAAATCTTTTCTGTGAGGTCTTTACCGTACGTTCTAATCCCTTATCATCATAAATGTTTTGTTTCATGTATTTGTTGATTTATAAAAAAATAAATATTTTATTAATGTAAAAAGACATCTCTTTTTGATAGTTTTTAATTAAAATTTAACCCGAGCAGAGTTTTCCGTTCGTTTTTTGAATGAGTCGGTCCTAGTCCTAACGTCATGTTACCGCATTTAGAGTTTGCTCCTGCTCCCTAGAAAATTAATAAGGCTTCGTGCTGTCTTTTTTATTTATTTATTTTGGCTGCGCCGGAATCGCATTATTGTTGTGACTTTGTAAGTGAATTTACATTTGCAGGAGAAAGTTTGCCGACATTGTCTGCGCGGAGACAAGCTGAACACGGGAAATGGAGTAATTAAATTATAAACTTTTACAAACCGGGGCAATGGTCACAAGGTAAGCGCGGCTTTGGACTGACTACTCAAATATATCAGCTCTTCTTATTAATTTGTTTCTGATTGCTTGATTCAGTGTAATTTCCCATTAGAGTTGCTGTAAGTTGTAAGAAAATCTTAGTAGGTGTTAAGCTGTATTTTCATATGAACGGTAAAAAATCCCAAATTCTAGGAGCCAATGGAACTGTGATTAAATATTAACAAGATTAAATTTAAATATGATGGAAAGGTTGGAAACTTTTTGCATAATTTTTGCTCTTCGATTGGAAATAGTATCATACATAAACATACTCTTTACAGAAAATTTCATATTATCAAAAGTACACCTTTAGCATATTCGCTATATTTAGAACCCATGCCTCAATATTACCAACCTATGTAGATGAACTAAAACACATTCTTCTTGCGAACAGAAATAAGAAAACCATCATTGTCGGAGACATTAACCTCAATTTCGCAAACGATTACTCATCCTATGACAAAGATAATTATCTTAATATGATGGCAGAATTAAATTATATTTCGTTTGCGAGAATTCAGAAGAATCGAGAATTCATTTACGAGAATTATCAAAGGTCAACGACCTTTGTGCAAAGATCGTGTTTTCACAAATATTCAAGATATAAAAAAACAGTATCTACAGTCATACAAACGACAATCGCAGAGAATTTCGGGTGCATTTTTACGTACAATTACGAAAAAAATGTTTACTAATACCAACCCTAACTCCGGAGAATGACAACGGCCGACGCAAAACGCTCAACGTAAATGCCCTAGGACATATTTTAGATAAATAGAAATGGCACAACAACTTCAATTGTAATTTTACGAATGAATCCTTCGAAATATTTGAAAAAAAACTGCAGACATCTAGCGAAGTAAATAACAAAAAAGAAAAAAAAAAGTTATATATTTCAATTATGGATTAACTTATTTAATGAAGATGAGGATGTAAAATAAACTTCTTGTTGACAAATGCAAAATTATGTCATTTTATCTAGCGAAGAAACCAATTATTTTTGATTTTAAACTAAATGATCTTTGATCTTCTACTTTGGATTGAAAGTTGTATTTTCGTTTAACACATTAATAACTCGGTTAGTAAATCTCTTAAGCTACTTGACTTCATCAATATAATTACATCTTACTTCAATAATATGATTATATCAATAATTCAATTATATAATTACCCTAAAAACTCTTTACTGTTCTTTGGTTTTGCCCTAATCCAGAATATGCCTGCGTTATTTCGTCTACATTCTATGATGTTCACATTACTCGAATCGAATCCGTACAGCATCGCTTTTTAAGCGGAATTACTTGGAGGTTAGGGCTAGAAAGAGGCGATTACTAAAACGATGAACTTGAAGCAAAATTAAATCGTTCTTCTTTAGAAAAACGTAGGAAGGACTCATTAATCTCATCTTCATTTTAAACATTATTAACAGTATGATTGACTCACCTACTTTGTTGCAACACATTCCTTTCAATATCCCTTCCCGTAGACTCAGAAATAATGATTTGCTTTTCCTCAATCAACTCTACAAATTATGGATACCTTTCAACATTGTCCAGAATGGTAAGACTTGTCAACTCAAGTCAGAACCTTGAATTTTTTGGTGTAAGCCTTAATGATTTTTGTCAGTTTACTCAAATCATCTTGATTTGGCAGAAATTGTGAACTCAATCAAAAACCTTGTTTCTGTATTGACTTGACATTATCTTTATTGTTTATGTGCTCTATTTTTGTCGTAACATTCCTTCTTGTATTAACTTCGTGTAATATGTAATGTGTTGTAATTTGTTCGTACATTGTTCGTTAGTAAATAAATACGACATGAAATCCTTATTGAGGGTCACGAGAATAAGGTCAAAAGAAAAGCTAGACTCACCGACAACATGCAGGTATCCGAACTGCGTCTTTGCCGTGGCCGTGTTGATCTGGCACATGTAGCGGCCCTTGTCCTCCTCGTGCACCGAGGAGATGTGCAGGAACCACGTGCGGTGCTTGTCGTGCGTCACGCTGATGCGCGGGTTGCGCGTGATCACGTGGTTGTGAACCGTCAGGATAGCCGACTGCTCGAAGTGCATCCACGCCACCTGGGGAAAATAGACATCTGGTTAGATCTCTAGACTCAATAACCTAGAACAAACATAGCTTTGGTAGAAATAGAGAAAACTCTTGGTAGGTATATTTATTATGTCGAGCTGTGCATAGTCGGGGTAAGTAAATGTTTAAAGAGCCGCTACGATTACACAACAAAAATCAGACTCCTTAAATGACAACTTATCCCATTTGGTCTTTAAAATAGTTGAGGGAAGTGGCAGATGCCCCCCTTATCCCCTAAGTGGCTGGCCATTGTGATGATGAAAATATGAAGAAATCCATCTTACTAGTGTTCCAACTGCGTGTGCCTCTATTACATCTCAACTATCTCAACGATTTGTCCGCCTCCGTGGTCGAGGGGTAAGGCCCTCGACTAGCGATCCGAAGGTTGCGGGTTAGAATCCCGGTGTGCGCAAGTAAATTTTATTTGATTGATTTGTGTCATTTCACAATTTGATCATTCAAATTATATAAGGTATATTTGCGGCACGTTCCAGAATGCAAGATACTTTCAGTAGCGCCTTGGTGAAATTGTAATAGTTGCTTGAAACCGTGTTTGGTTGACAGGTTTGAATAGCCAGGTAATTCCCCACCATCCCCGTTTCCATCTCCTTCCTCTCCTAACTACCTTCAGCCTAACAACATATCCCATTTGGGGATGCGAGAGTCTCACTGGCTCGAGATGATTGGGAGCAATTCCGACTCTGGGCGGTATTTATATTTAAAAAATATGTAATAAATAAATACACTATATTTATCACATTGTAAAATGAAGGCCCAGCACGGGCAAAGCATCTAGTGAGACCCACATTATCAAATAATATTTGAAAATATTAAAATGAACAATATTAAAAACAGACTTTTGTGCGCTATTCAAATAAAAAAAAAGGATCTCTTTATACTTCTTTAGGTATTGCTAGGTTTTAGTAATTCCATTACTAACCAAAAATTGATTTTCATTTGTAATTATTTTGACTGTTCACTTGACGAACTATTGTATTTTTATGTCTTCATCCTCCCTCTTAAAGGGGTGGTTTCATCCTCGTCCCTACTCCAACACAGGCGATTTTTGATCATTGTTATGTTACCTTTCAAATTTACATAATATTGATGCTTTTATGTACTTTATTTGACATTTCATAATTGTTTAGATAGAAATCCATCATCCACCTACCTACATATGCATATCTGCATGTTACTAATTCCTGCTGTTGAGCGACATTCGATCTAGAGACGTTATTACTTAAATGTTACTTCGTTTGATTAAAAAAATAGAGACTATGAAATGTGCCTTGAAGGATCATCCATTCATTACTTATAACAAGACGGGAATGCGTTGGATCTCCTCTTGTCAGTATCTAATAAGTCAAGGGTCGGTAAACCATTTTATTCGAATATTAATTTCGTATTTTATTAAACTATTTGCAGAAATGTGCCAAATATTATTTTTTATGGTAACATTTAACAAAGGGCATTTGAAAGGGTATTTAGAATTCAAATAATATTATGTTGGTGTTTAGCTTTTTGGCTGTAACACCTGTACTATCTAACATTAAAAAAATTAGGATCGTGAACTCTGATTTCAAAGATTAAACAAAAGAAAAGTGTTTTGGCATTTTTTTAATATGATTAACTACCTTACACGTTACCTTTAAACGATAACAATCCCAACTGCTCCCAACCACGTGGAGCCAGTGATACTATCGCACCCCAATTGTAGTATGTCGTGAGGCTGAAGATAGTGGGAAGGGGTAGGAGATGGGGAAGAGGAAAGTAGGAATGAGGACGTAGAGAAGTACCTGGCTATTCAGATCTGGTTACCAAAATAAAACCATTAATTCATTAATAAAAAATTCTGAATGGTGGTCTTATATCAGGGCGATACTGAGAGTACCTTCCACTCAGGCCTTATATTATTTTTAATTATTAAATTGTGAAATAACACAAATCAATAACATAAAATTTTCTTACGCACGTCGGGATTAGAACCCGCGACTTCCGGATTGCCAGTCGAGAGCCTTACCTCTCGACCGCGGCGGTTGTCAATTAAATTATTAATGCCAACTAAAAGCCAATAAATAAATACTCGAATGCCAACTTCCACATAATCCACATGAATGTTTACTAACTAACTCACCATTAAGCCGTTTCCCTGCAAGGTAAATAGAGGTTAGACCGCCACCTCTATCTTGACACATACTCCTTGCTTAGTTTACATTTATACATCGTCTTATAAATAGTTTTCTATTATTTTGTCTCTATGAATGTTTTTCGATACAATTCTCAAACAACACCTTAAGATAGTTTAGTACTAAAGATATCCTACGACGACAAAGCAAAACAAATTATCCGATCGCGTAGGTGTTGATAGATGACGATAACACGAAGTAAATGTGAACATGAAACGTTTACGTACAAAATGAATTCCCTCACGTTCTGCGTAACAGTTTTATTCCATTATTAGACGCGAAAATAATCCCGCAATAATCACATCCCAACAGTTTTTATCCAATAAAGCCACCGTAGGGCCGCCGTTCGTTAGCGCCGGCGTGACCCGCAAACACGAAATAATTTAATAAGTTGCGTTAGACAACTCGGTGGCAGCCCTGGGCCGCTAATGCTATCTACGTCATTAGGGATAATCACGGCACACGCTGAGGGCAACCCTGGATTTATGACATACCGCACTACCTGGAGCAAGACGATAACACATGGTACTATCGTAATTGAAATCTGGTCAATTGAACGGTAATAGGTAACGACAACATCTAACGCTGTGACGGTGATCAACTCATGCGATATACTCGTACAAAAAGGTAGAACTAAATCAATCAATACTTTCAGAATAACAAGAGCACCTAGTAGTTACTAGACTTCTAGGCTAGTGTATATATAAATGAAGCATTTTTGAAATAGCTGTGTTAGAACTTAAACCTAGGGTTCCTAAGAATATTCTATGGATCTTGGTAACCTAACCTAACCTACCCTAACCAAAGCATTTAAAAAAAAATTCTTGGTAACTTAAGTACCGACACAGATAAAAATGAGTACTGATGGTTTATTAAAATCCTGTTAAAACATGATGGAACGCCACTTCCCAACAAAATATCAGTAAAATTAGAATATATCGGAACACGTATTCCGCTGCGCTTATCCTAATAAATATAACGACGAAATGCGAAAATATTGTAATTTTTATGACTACGCGTTCTGACATCCTCATAACACATTCGTGTTTCACTTATAGTTTTTAGGAAATCTGTCAATGCATTCGTTAAAGGCCTGCAGATCCGTTTTCAACAGGAATACAAATAATTTGGCAAGATTTTCATTAAATTAGCAATATTTTATATCATTAAGTTAGCTCCATACACCTAACTTATATGTTTAGTTTTTAATAAATTTATTGTAATCATTGTTTTTTTTAATTTACACCTATTAACCTAATATTTAATCACCGAAGAAGATGATAACACTAATAAATTTAAACATGTGTAAAGAAAAAAATAACACAGAATATCAAGAATTTTACAAACTGATGAGAAATGGAAATCAATTTATTACGCCAATCTTTAAAACAACTCAAATGCAAAACCATTATATTTACCAAGCCATAAAAAATTACAATAATCTCCCTTCCGAATTGCGCTGTATTACGAACCAACATTTATAGTAAAAAAATATATATATATATTATTATATATAGTTTACACATAACATAATATTATAACATAGAATCTAAGTAAGAATCGTGGCTCCCTTATCAGGCACAAAAGCTCCTCTTTTCTGATAAGGTATACATGACCAATTATGAACCTAAATATTTTATGTTGCAAAATATGTATATATTAATGTGACCCTATAGTAAAATATTAAAAAAAAAAACGAAACATAACAGAACAAGGTCTCAACGGTAATGTGGTTAAAGGCGTTGTCTCGGTAAGACACAGATTCTGGGTTCCATTTCCAGTTGCGACCGATACTTTTTTTTTGTATCTTATTAGGTTTGACGTTTTTATAATATAATAACACGCGGAAAAAGATGAGAGAGGGAGTGAAACGAGAAATCTTTTCCGTTTTGCTCATAGTTTGTGAGCATATTAAAAAATATATATTTTATTTCGAGTGAATAAATTTGAAGAAGGAAATTGGGATTATGTTAATTTTACATAATATTGTACAAAAGTAACTATATTTCATCTGATAATCATCTAGGGCAATGCTCAAATATTTGGAATTCATAAAAAATACGTCTGAAAACATAACATTGGGTATTCAAAGGAGAGGAAAAACCAATTTGTTCATTTTAAACATTCATAAATTCAAAGAGTGATATTGAAGACCGGAATGTTTACTGATTCGTTTCCTCCATCAAAAAAGTCCTTTGTCTTAACGTCTGAAGCGAACATAGCCCTCTCAGAATAAATGGTCCCCTCAAGCGACGGACGGAGAAGAGATAGACTCCCTTCTGCGTCTGGGGAAGGTATTCTTCACCCGCATTACTCTCTCTTCCCAGTATCCAGTTCTCAGTTCCCAGTTCTTTTGCCATTCCGCACACGTATTCTCATCGACTGTCTCCATAGATCACCCCCAAATATTATTGTCTCCGGCTAGTCGCTCCACATTATAACTGCGAACGGTTACTACTTCATTTATCTCGCGACGGGAGCTTCACGAATCTATAATATCTTTAAAAGTGTTCTCGGATGGGAATATCTCAGGGGAAGGGAGGCTGTTCCCAGAGCTTCATGCAAATCGGGACGTTACACAGCGCCGATAGGGAGGGACTAGGGAGATATGACACATGGTAAGATATGTTCTCGGAGCTATCATATATTCGCGGAATAATATTCATGAGGAATATCTCATAAGACGGAACTGTTTGTACGTGGCCGCTCTCCATTGCCACTTTTAACGGATATTCGTTTTTAAACTACCAAGATAATCCTAAGTCACAACTTTTCTGAAAAGACTGCCTCCCTTCAAAGTTGCACGAGTACATGCATACGTTATTATGATTCCCTCTATTTGTTTGTTTTGAAAGATTGAAGACTGGATGGAGAAAACTTAGTAATGTAAAATACTGTTAACTTATTAAAAATATGTCAAATTATTCATTTCCCTGTTAAAAACGGGACGGCAGGTCTCATTGGCAAGTCGCATTACGTCGTGATATTTATTAGGTAAAGAACACGTGCTCTCGATATATTCTGAATGACAAGAAAAAAAACGACAGAAAATTGGCATGCTATCTTTTTTAACATGATCATTTTTCTCCGTGTATGAAGTTTACCTGGAAACATCAAATACTAATCGTTACCATTTTAAAATCAAGCAAAAGTCAATTCTTATCATTAGCTTTGTGGATTTTAAATCACTATGTGGGATAGTAATATTACCAATGTAATAAAACCGCTGTGCACATAGAGTTATGCAATAAGATGCGCTATTGTGTTTTAATATCTCGTTGAAACGTGTTCCACCATTACACAAGCGGTGCGCGTATACCTGATTCGGAAGTTTTAGTTAGAAAGTTAGGAGAGTTGGACATCAATTGGAGGTAAAATGGAACCATTTTTGTTGCTTTATGTCTCATCTAAATATAAAAGATCAATGGAATTATAACCACAATATGAGGCAAGTATAAGAACTAAACTCGAAGGTGAAATCAGTCATTAACTAACTTTGCAATTGACATTTCTGGCCATTAATCTCCACCGCTTTGTACGCGGAAATCAGTCATCAACCAACTTTGCAATGAACATTTCTGGTCAGTAATCTCCACCGGATTGTACGCATTATTATATATTTTCTATTAAACAATTGTACAATAATTCATCTACACAACTTTTACAATCAACAATAATTTGTACATTATAATCTATGAACGCTACTGATTTTTTTTCATAATTCATTCACTTGTTTTTTTTTAATATGTAGTACTAAAAAAAATTAAGTGTGAAGTCTTGTAAATCTCTCATAAAATGTTTTAAAAAATGCACCCCTTTCCCGCAAGACCTCGAAAGGATATCTTGTTAAAATAATCTAGAACCGCGATCTATCTTTTGAGTGGAGATGTGAATTTACATAAAGTAATTTTCTCAAAAAAAGACGGGGTCGAAGTGTCAATTGGAAGGCACTCTAGCGTGCTTTGTTCAGAGATCAAAAGAAATTTATAAATCAAACAAAACATTTGTCGACGGAGAGAGACTACTGGAGTTTGTCAGTAACAGAGAGTATGTCCATTATGTAGACAGGACTGGATATATATTTTTTCGGAAATTTAAACCGTCTGGAAAACTTGTGACAATTTTTTTTTGGTTAAACTTTTATTACAACCTTTTCAATTGATTTATTAATGATTTGCAATCTACACAGGATTCGTAAAGCTATCTGGTAAATTGATTCGAATTTACGATTTTTTTAAACCAAAACATAATTTATTTCTACTTTAGTTGATCTGTCTCTGCATACAATGCCAAGAAAAGCATGTAGTAGGACATGCTAATTTCGGTTGTCAGTCGCGTGCTGTGAAATATTCCTACTTATTTATACATAGTGCATAAAATTTAGAAATGATTTTAGTATTAAATCAGACAGTAAAGTAGGTACCATAATTATTTTGTTATAATAATTCTTTTTTTATATTTGACATGTGCTTTTCTTTTGCTCACATTTTTGACAGATTTACATCTGAATGTTGTTTTTTGACTTTTACCAACGGTGTTCATTTGAATGGTAAATTTCTGACGTATTTAGTTTTTTGATGAGCAATTCTGAGGTAAATTTGATAAAAATACTTTGAGCTTCACAGATCGAAAAATTGAAAACCTACCACACAAACGCATCATCCGTGGTAAAAAAAATGCAATAACTCCCCTTCATAAAAAAAACCCTGAGTCAAAATTCGTTGACGTTTGGATCAATGAAGATATTCGGCAAATTATCAAAAGACAACAAAAACAAATGCTTACTTGAATTACTCAAATATGTTATTGATTTAGCTAAATATTCTAGAAAATGGATTTAAAATAATACTTGTAAAAGGATTTTATTAGGACATTGATAACTAAGTACGTATTTAAAATTCCAGAAATAAAATGAATCCTACGATTAAAATATCCTGTGATTTTGTTGAGTCTGTTCAAAGGGTAAAATTCGGTTTAGGGGAGCCAGTCGAATAACCAAAATTGAACTTGATTTAGACTAATTTAGGGCTGAGGAATCCGAATCTGTAAGAATTAGGTGGGGGTCGGCACTATTAACTGAGTTATAGGGTCTTGAAATTTCGTAAGCGATACATTGAAACCATGTTTTAGTTTGTTATCTTGTGTTTTTACTGAATTAAAAAATCAAATTAATGACTATTTAATACTTTTGACATTTCAGCAGTGCCAACCAAAAAATAAAAAGTGTTGCCATATAATATGGCAACACTTTTTCTTACAGATTCGGATTCTCCAGCCCTAAATTAGTCTAAATCAAGTTCAATTTCGGTTATTCGAGTGACTCCCATAAACCGAATTTATTCCCAAAAATTTAACGGAAAGGATTTTGACGAAGCTAAATAGCAAATGCACTCTGAGCGGTAGTTTTTTCAACTTATCGGTTAATCCGGCACTGTATGTAGACAGCAGATTTAGTACTATGTGGTAGGAAATGAATTGTTTAATGGTTATAAGTTATTCCTAACATAGATTGTAGATACTAACTCTCCACTTCGTAATGAGTGCTTTCCGTACAGATCTTTTTTCCGTATTGATTCGGTACGGATAAATCATAGGACTTGCTCTATTTTTGTTACCGATTTTCGTCTAGTTTCACACTATTTGATAGTTGTCATTGTTTTACGAAATTATTATTTTACTTTTATGTGAAAATGTTACGTGCTTATTACGGAATATATTTAAAATATTGTCGAAATGATTATAGGTAGACTAAGCTGCTTGATTACTGATTGTGAGCATGTTAACGCATGTTTCTATTCAGTCATCAGAAATCAGAAAAATATACGGTCGCATCTAGGACATGAACTCAACAGCCTCACATTGAAGGGTTATAGTTTTGTGACAGATCCATCAGAGATATATGGTTATGTTGAATTAACGATTAAGTATCTACCCAAAACATCATTTCTTCTTTAATAGCAATCATATTATTTGCAAATCTGTAAGAAATCGTAGGTATAAAAATATTGATCGCGTTAAACAAAAAAATTCTATGTGGATCCCGATATCTCTATGGTCGAGGGGTAAGCCTATCGACTAGCGATCCGAAGGTCACGGGTTCAAATTCCGGCGTGTGCAAGTTAATTTTATTTGATTGATTTGTGTTATTTCACAAATTAATCATTTAAACAAAATAAGGTATTATTATTTTTTTTTTGGTAAACTAATGTTTTAAGACAAGATTTTTTATGCATAGCACAAAGGGTAACAATTATTTTACAAGCAATAATTATTCGCCTGAAACACTCATCCACATTGAAAAATCTCCTGATAAAAGATACATGACGCCAACGGGACTCGAACCCGTGTCCCTTCGATTTCCGGTCGACAGCTCTGACCACTGAGCTATGGCGGCTTATCTCTTATCCGCGAAATAATTCAATATATACTAGTGTTTCATTCAACAATTACTGCTTGTTACATTTTTTCACCTGAAAACAACCAACTTTATTTTATATGAGAAAGGCATTGTAAGTGTTAACTCTCTCGCTAGATGGCGTCGAGACAAATTGTCTACATTTTTAGGTGAAATACTTGAACTTGTCAAATATTAATTATTTTTTTTTTTTGGTAAACTAATGTTTTAAGACAAGATTTTTTATGCATAGCACAAAGGGTAACAATTATTTTACAAGCAATAATTATTTCCGGTCGAAATCGAAGGGACACGGGTTCGAGTCCCGTTGGCGTCATGTATCTTTTATCAGGAGATTTTTCAATGTGGATGAGTGTTTCAGGCGAATAATTATTGTTTGTAAAATAATTGTTACCCTTTGTGCTATGCATAAAAAATCTTGTCTTAAAACATTAGTTTACCAAAAAAAAAAAAAAAATAATATTTGACAAGTTGTGATGATTCTAATACTCACATGAATGAACGAGACGAACGTGCTCCAAAAAAAATTTTGTTTAGACTGGGAGAAGATTTATTGACAGGCAGGTTTTATAAGTAAACACGTTCCCACGGGAAGTTGGAAAGAAGAGATCGCAGGAAAACAGTCGGGTTTTGAACTTGGATACGTTGACAGCTCCGAGAAATCGATACAAATCAGAAGTGTTGTGTGAAATTACAGTTAATTAGTGAGGATAGAAAATTGGATAATTTGTAGAGCGCCGTTTTGTGAAAAAATCACCTCAGTGGCGCAAGGTGTTGTGCGATCGCGATTGTGTTATAAAGTTGTGTTGATTTAAGCGTGATTTCGTATACGGTTCGACTAAATTACTTGTCTTAAAAACATGGAAATAATAATGATAATGATTGCGTTTAAAACAGAGTGAACGTATTTAAAGGCAGGAGTGTTTGATCGGATTATGGAGGAATTAACGATTGGCGAGATGGCGTTCTACCCACGGAGACCGTAAACCAGAGAATCAAACAAATCATAAAACTCGGGTTCGAATCCTGACAGAGATTAGGGAGGTACAATTGTATTTACAGAATTATTTAATTACCCTTTTATAGGCGTAGGGAGGGGACCAAAATTGAACAAATTGCAAGGATTTCGCTAAAAGGAAGAAGGAATGCCGGTAGGGAGGAGACCGTAAAACTAAACTGATTTAACTATTTAGTGTGTAACCAGGTAGACTTCACGCTGAGAGTGGGAGATGGCTAACTGGGTGAGTTTTTTTATATTATTTATTAAATTTCAGAGGACCCTTAAGGACGGATGCAACAGAACAACAGAAACAAAGTTTACAGCCCCTGCCGCCCAAGTAATGTTTCAAAAGGGAATGTGTCAAGCAGATTATCTATCAGCTGAAAAAGGGAGACGGGCCAATGACCTTTTCATATGTAGGCCGATAATATTTGTTTTAGGGGAATAATAATAATAGTGATTGGATGACTTGTGTGGCGCCGTTTTTGTGCAGAATCACCTCAAGGGCGCTTCGGACCGAGGGTCATATTGAGAATTTACCTACTGCCGTTCTGCTATTTTTTAAAAAAACTTTACGAATCAAATCGTGGCGTTGTCCCTGATAGGTATTGAATAGCCGACGAAAACATTAAATACTTATTACAAATTAGGCCATCCAATATAAACTCGCAGTATATAAAAAAACACCTACCTACAGAGTACCTATCAAAACACTGGCGTACCATTTAAAACGGCGATGACCACCAGCCGGGACAAGGCGCGGTGTACAGTCAGTCGAAGGGGAAGTTTTGCTAGCGTATGACCGCCCGAAAAGAAAGCGATCGGATGCAACCAGACAGAACAAAAATGAATACTTTTCTTCTGTTATTTGACTTTCTAATTTGATACTTTTCATCTATTGCTTAACTTTTTAGTTTACAAATTGGGATGCACAAAAACAAATCTAGAGTCAAAAGGGGGAGATGGTAATCTCCGAAATAAAACTACCATCCGAACAACTTTTCTCAACAGGTTCCTTTCGAGAGGTAGGCAGCCTCTTTAAATTAAATGCCAAAAATCAAACCAATTGTCCGTTTATACCTACCTGAGAGGATAGGTATTCAATAGAAGTTACCCATACCTAATACACGAGGATGCTAGTATCCTCACGAAATAATTACTGGAACCAAATATTAAAATACAGACAGTCCTCATCCTAAATTTGGCATTTCGAGTAAACCTTACATATATCTCACATGATAATTGGCTGAATGGGTAGGCACACAACCTATCGATAGAAGCGGGCTAAATGTCGACAAGATCGTCGTGTGTTATCTATGTTATTGACCTAGAAAGGGATGTAAATTCCCGACGACGAGGAATTTATAGCGTTTTCTAGAGGTGGCATGTAACTTAGGACCTTACGTGTCACATTTTCGCGACTAGATTCGTGACAAGGGATGTCATGGTTTTCCCCTTCTACATTCAGTAAAGTAGATTTTCCTGGAGGTGCATTGAGGTTGGGGCATTTCTGAAATTGGTGAGGACACCTGGTATTCTTTATTCTGGCGTGACGGTTGCCAATTTGGAACAAGGGGAGACCCGGCCGGTTCGGATATCCAGACACGCAGATATCGATCGCCTTGTTCAAATTATCATCCATCGGTTTTGTTTGGTAAAGAGGAGGAGCCAACTTTAGTTTGAACAAATTCATTCCCGTTCCTCTCCCTTCCCTCCCAAAATATATACATGGATGGCGCCGACAACTAACACCATAAATTTATCGTATGTTTATCACATATATATAAAATCTAACACTTTATTATACTCACATTACCCTATGACAGGTAGAATCACGTAGCTAGTTGAAGAGCAGGCGACTCAGAAAAATAAGGTTTATGAAATGGCTTTAAAACACAGCGTTAATGGATTCAACTCACTCTATCTCAAAAGAACCGAGGGGCACCACACACATACAAAGATAACTAGGTTTCTATACCGAGAAACAAAAAAGCCAACACAACGTTCGGTGAAACCTTTTTATACTGAACCGTCACGTGAAATGATTACGTTCAAGGCCGTAAACCACGTAGACAAATTATGATGCACACAGTTGAAGGGGTGTGTAATAAAGAGAGGAGCAAAGGCTTGTAAAGACGGCAGGGAGGATATTCCTACCCCGGATATATACATAATCAAAGCCTTATGGAAAAGTTACCTATGGGACTTAAAGAAAATTTATCGTAGAAAGAAGAGAAGGAAAAGTTTGAAAAGTGCAGATCATTACAAAGTTCAAGTATTTCACCTAAAAATGTAGACAATTTGTCTCGACGCCATCTAGTGAGAGAGTTAGCACTTACAATGCCTTTCTCATATAAAATAAAGTTGGTTGTTTTCAGATGAAAAAATGTAACAAGCAGTAATTGTTGAATGAAACACTAGTATATATTGAATTATTTCGCGGATAAGAGATAAGCCGCCATAGCTCAGTGGTCAGAGCTGTCGACCGGAAATCGAAGGGACACGGGTTCGAGTCCCGTTGTCGTCATATATCTTTTATCAGGAGATTTTTCAATGTGGATGAGTGTTTCAGGCGAATAATTATTGCTTGTAAAATAATTGTTAAAATAAGGTATATTTGCGGCTCGTTCCAGACTGGAAGATACTAGTATCGCCCGGGTGTAAAATCAACATTCAGAATTGAAATGTTTCTTGAAATGCATTTAGTCGTGTTTGGTGACATATTTTAATATCCAAGTGCTTCCCCACCGTCATTTTCCCAACGTATTTCTTTCCAGACTACCTTCAGCCTCTCAACATAACCCAATTGGGGACACCCTAGTCTCACTGACTTCACATTCTTAGGAGAAGTTGAACACGGACTCATGTGCGGTATTAAAAAAAAATAATATATAAAAATAAGTATTATAGATGGAGCTGTCCAAAAAGAGGTTACCACGTACATGGGATTGACTTTGATTTTAATATCATTACAATACATACTATGTACACTAGTTCAAATTATTACTATTATTGTAATTATTTAAATACTATTGTAGTACCATAATTATGATAATAATAATAACTTTTTTTTAAATTCTGTAGTACCATAAGATTGGTAATATCTTTTTGAACAACCCTGTATTTAAAAAAAATTGAAACCTTACAAGAGCGCCACTGTCTGTACATTGTAAAAGGCAGAAGAAATATGGTGCCACTTGGTTGGGCAGTATTGGGAGGGTTAAGGTAGGAGCTGTGGGAAGGGCTTTATTAATGCGGGTCTTGAAGAGGTCCGGATTATATGAAAGAGGAAAAATAGATGCCGGTAACTCGTTCCGCACACGAGCAGACTTACACAGAAACGAGTCAAAGAAACGACCCGTTCTCACAACCTGTGACTCGTGTGCGTCGAGTTTCACGCACGTGCACCGGGGATCAATGCTGCTAGATCTTAATATGGTATTCAGCGATAAAGTAAATAAATTGAAATACAATTTTAGTTTTAATATTTTTTCGAATTGCACATCAAAGGTTTTCGGAAAACTATTATAATGTTTAAATTTTCTATCAAATTATCTATCAAATTCTCCCACAAAATAATTAATACTAGTCTGAGTTTGCTTTGAATAGACTTAATTTGAAAAGTAGATTTATTATTATTATAAGCGTCAAAGAGCTACAAAATTAGGTAGAGTTATTTAAATGATTTTTTTATCTATCTCAAAAGAAATAATTGATCATGCAAACTCTCGATGGTTTTGTGGTAGTTTTTTTTTCATATTCTCCAAAGAAATTAAACTAGCGTCTGGCAAAAAGATGGCCCATTTTTATTATTATTAATAATGGTCTAAAATTTAATGAGAATAAACACCAAGGAATAATAAATACGAATACCTTCAGAAGGGTTGCTTCGCGGAGATTTACTAGGGAAATATACAACTTCCTACATTTTGTGAAACTCAAAAAATAATTTAAATCCGTCTGCGTCATAATTTCCACTCCGCTGCATAAATTTCTCATTCTCAGTAAACAGATTATTACTTTAAAATTAAGGACCAAATAATATTCTTAATGGATAGCCTGGGCTTAAAGTACAAGGTGTGCAAGTCATTTACGGCCTCAAAAATCTCGCCCCTAATTCCTGGGAGAAAAATTGCTGCTTTTAATTTAGGGTTGAACGTCTGGACAGAAGTAAAAGAGGGACGAAATAGCATCTATATTAGCTTTTAGTATTTTGATGAGTAAGAGCGAGAAAGATGTGTGAAATAAAAGTTAAAAAACCAGGAAAAATATTGGAGACTGAATGTAGTATTTTTTAATATGTTTTTAACGAGATATCTTAAAAAAATAAAAATTAATATTAATTAAGTTGTTTAAAAATTTTGCAATGATTTGTAATAATCATTCAAATAATTCAGCGTACTTAGTTGTACCAGTTATGTTCGAGGCCATCCAGTGCGACGTTTTTCATAAATCCTCCATCTCATTATCCTTTCAATTTAATAATATAAGTAGTTGGTATAGAAATGTTTTCGCGTTAAAATCCTTGATACTATTCCCTTCATTAATGCATATTACATATTAAAAAATATTAAGTCATTTTCGTTGCGATAATATCAAATGATGATCATATTTTTGTTATTTTAAACGTTCTTTGATTCACGTTTGTACATAAACGTATTACTTCGGATTAATCGTTGTTTCATTTGGCATATGGACATGGACAAATTTTTCCAGCTTGTAACTTCATTTTCATAGTATTTTATATATCTGTCCCTTACCGTAAAAAAAAGACAAGATGTCACACTGTTTTGTTTCAAAATGGAAAAAAATCGAAAAAAGGTACAAAAAATTGTGTGAACCCGTTTTAGTAACAATCATAAATCTATAATCTTCATTCGCTTGTTTGAACCAATATTGCTTGTATGCGTAAACATCTCAAAATAAAATAACTCCACGTCTTAAAATTTATCAAACACCCATAATCAAATGAGGAACAATACTTCCGCGACGGGGGCGGATCGGCACTGACAGCAGGGGTGCGAAAATTCGCCGGGCGGGGTGCGGAACCAACGGCCGGGAAAATGAGGTTGCTGCTCTGTGGGGCGGAAAATGGCCCGGCCAGGGGCGCCAAGTGGCCCGGGGCCCGGCCCGCTAAGACAAGGACCCGGGTCGGGGAACCAGAAACCTGGAAGCGGAGATGGGTCAAACTGTTGTGATTTTTAATATATTGATGTTCGTTTTTGTGGAGCGGGAAGTTTTTTAAGAAGTGCGCAAAGTAATTTTTTCAAGTGGAATCATATGTTTTTAGTTATATTTTTATTTAATTTATTTACTTTTGAAGACAACAACTGTGTATATAATTCGATTTGTACGAATCCCTTGTCATTGTCAATCGAACGAAATTCCTACTTCCTCAACTTCGAATGGCAGAATGTGCATGAAATACGATGTAGGCTTTTTATCATAACTTTGTGACCGTGACCGAGCAGTTAAGATCCTTGGATCGGACACGCAAATAATTTATTATTTTTTTTGGTAAAAGATCACCATTAAGAAATAAAACTTTGGCTGAAATGGCTTTAGAAATATTTAGAAACTAGATCTGAAAACCCAAGTACTTCCCAACCTTCTTCTTTCACATCTCCGCCCCATTCCAACTCCATTCGGTGAAAAATTGACGTCTTATATTATATTTTTGTGAAAAAAATATTTTTTTTTAATGTTTTTATTACATAATTAAATTGCCAGTGGGTTGTTATTATGCCAAAGAAACCATTGATTTCTTCAAGGGTAAGTCTGTTTGCATCTCAATTTACTAATTAGTAAACCAGAAATGTTGAAAGTGAATTGAAAGGTTCCCGGGGAGAGGAGTAGGTGATGGAATCTATAGCAGAAGAAGGCAGAAGGTGGAAGTTAGATAGGGAAAGGTTAAATGAGAAGATGTGGTGAGATGAAGGGGTGAATATCTTAATGAATAAGAAATACTCCGGCTTGATTAATTATTCCATTAAAAAAACACGCCATTAATCGGGGTATTTGAGGCAGTGGTTAATTTGTAGAATGAACCTGAACAAATATTATAAATATTAATCTTTTAACAAACAGGGTTATGTTATTGATGTTTTGTGTGAGAAAATTATATAAAGATGCTGTTGTTCAACATGATATCAGCTTGTGTCATTTTAAAAATTTATTATAAACTTACTTTTTTTATTGTATATTGAGTATAATTGAATTGAGTATATTGAGATATAACATTTTAAGTATATAAAGTAAAAGCGCATGGTTACATTTCATTATTTTTATTTTATTTTTTCAGTATAAATTTTGAACTATGTCTAAAATATTAGTAATTAAAAAAAACATTTTTCAAATTTCGGTCCAACGAAAGATGTCAGTATCACTGAAGAGTTTGGCGTCTTGTCTAATTTTTTAGAGATGTTTTTTTTGCAAATCGTCATGGCTTTGTGTGGAAATTTCGTAACGAGCTGAAAAATTTGGTGAGTTGATTAACTATTCTTATTTATTTTATGTAAAAAAATTAACCCAGGTTAAATCATGGTATAAAGTAAAGTAAATAAATAATATTTAAACTGATATTAAGAAATTAAATATAAAGTAACATTAGGAAATTAAATATAAAGTAACATTAGGAAATTAAATATAAAGTAACATTAGGAAATTAAAAATGAAGTAAGTACTGAAATATCATCATGTAATTTGACCGGTCGGTGGCCGAGTTGACATCGCGCTTGGGTCTCACTCGGGCGTAGTGTGTTCAATTCCTCGGCTGGCTGTGTCCTCCATCACAACACAAGCAACATTTTCAGCTTACTGTGGTGGTAGTAGGAGATTTTCAAATATTGTCAGGATATCCGTAACCCGGGAATGTTTGTCTTTCTTTAAAAAAATTTAAAAAAAAAATTGGGTTGAAAATATATATTAAACATGGTTAAGAGAGTTATTTAGTAAGTTTAATAAAGGTGCTTATTAAAGTTATGAGAGCTTTTCAAATCAAAAATGGAAATTTTCGTGTCGTGTAGCAAGAAGGTGAAATGTGTCCTCGTCGTATTATTCACATGCTTTGTTCTCTGTTTGCAAATATCAAAATCATATTAAAGATTATCTCGTTTTGGAGGAATTTTCACCCCGTGAACAGTGCAAGTTCGTTGAGAGCCCTATTGACGGGATTCTTGGGATTTCAAGGTAGGCTGTTCCTTCATTTCACTTTTCCCATTGATTTTTCAAAACCAATTGAATGAGTTTTACAGTGTCATTTTTTTGTGAATTTGATTTACAGTTCATTTACGTGTAATAGATCACATTACATTGTTTGGTTAGGATACTATTTTTAGTCGAAAGAATTTTTTATTAGAAGTGCACAGAAAAGTTGTAGCCGCCCTCAATCAAAGCCACGTAAATTGAAAAATCAGAAACATCAATGTCTCATTCGCGCATTACACTTTTATGCTTGCTTCATTTAGTGATCTCTCAAGTTATTGTGAGGAGAGATAAAACCTGGGGAGTTGTTTGTCTTTTATAGCGTCACGTAACATTCCTCCGTCCCCTTTCATCCCCTCGAGGAGATGGCAGATAAGGACCAGTGTAAATTACATTCCCAACATTTCAAAACGCAGATTGCGTCCCGTCGCGTCCCGTCCGCCTTTACCCCCTTTGTCTTGCCCCACTCTGCCGCGGGTCCTCGCTCTTACCCCATCTACCCGGTGCGCTCGTCTCTACCCTTTCCTTGCCCGCCAAATGCTAAAACAGATGGTTTTAAATATTACAAGCGTTTAGGGTAATGACCGTGAAGTTATTCTGATTGCCGCCATGATGATTTTATTCAGTTATTTTTTTTTATATTTATACCCTTCATTATCTTATTAAATGGACGTTTGGGGAGATTTAAGGGTATAAAAATAAAACGGAAAGCAAATTTTAAATTTCATTTTTCACGCGACATAATGCTGATTATTATGTTGTTTTTTGAGAGCACAAGCAGATTTTAACTCATATTATTTAATATCGATTTGTAGAAGTAAATATTGATCGATGAACAACGACCAACTGTCCCAAGTATGTTGTAAGGCTAAATGGGGTGAAGAAGGGAAGGAGATGAGTAGGACGAAGGTTGGCAATACCTGGCTGCTCACACCTGGTCACCGAAGATGGTCAAAGCAATTTAAAGCGAATTTGGACGAATGATGGTCTTTTCCATGGTTACTCTTTGATAAAATACAATTATTTTTTACACGCCGGGGTTTAAACCTGCGATCTCTAGATAGAATAACTTGACTACTCTAACACGGTCGTCGAGCGATGTATGATAGAATGGAAAATTATGAAATTCGTCAATTACAATAATTATAGAAAAATACATTTCGACTATAAAAGAATACAAAATAATACATTCAACTCAAAGTCTAATTAATATAACAACTAGATACAATAATTGTATATTCTAGTTGAAAGAAATCTTCCAATCGTCCCGTCTGAACTTTTTGTGAAATAATGACAATATTAAATTAATAAATCGGTTGGATGCAGGGAATTATTAAGGCGATGCACTACGTCGTGTAATATTTTAAATTGAGCCGCTATCAATAACAACCCTTACGTAGATGGCGATAAGGTTAAAATTTCCGCTTAACACCATCCGCCTGTTTTGATTTATGCAAGAAAAAAACATGGCCTAAAAGTGCCTTTTATTTTATTTTGTGGATGTTGAGGCATACATATTTAATTTTTTTTCGATCATTTCATAAATAACTTAATTTTCCACAATATACAATAAAATCATAACCGAAAATGGGTTCGTAAGTAGGAGATTTTGAACTTTAAAGCAGTTTTCATAGGCCTTATACATTATTTTTTTCTGGGCTTATAAAAAGATTATCTAAAAAATACTCGATTGTTTCAAAGGCCAAGATGTATTCTACTCGCAGTATTTAATTAAAGCATCTGAAACATTTCTAGGCGACCAAATTTTCAAACCAAAAACACATGATTTTGCATTACTACGTATGGCATCGCCTTAAGACGTTTACTCAACACGTTTGAAACATGCTATTGTATTTCAGAAGATAAGTTAAATATGTACAGTATGTAAGATGTTATGCTAACCTTGTATGATCCCAGGTTTTTGACGGAGCACGCCAATTTAACGCTGCGTCCTGCGGGCACCGTGATATTCTCGATGACATCCGTAAACTCTGGGTCTTCAATCACTGGAAGAAAATACACAACTGTAAGAAACATGCCTTTGTGTAAAAAATTATCAATATTTTTATACGGCAATAATACTGAAAATAAAGACTTTTTTTAATATTACATATTCCGAAAAAAATCATGTTGTGCAAATATACAGGGATTTAGGTGATGCGACATTTTTTATTTTTTTATTTTCCAACTTTATGTCCGGGTTAAATTTTCCCCACAGGAAAAACTAAACCCTTCCACACACTTTTCCACAAATGATCATCTAGTCAATCCACATTATGCAAGTGCATTATATAAGCATAATAGATACAAAACCATACAAGAACAACACGTCAAATCACCAGAGATAAATCTGAAAATAATTCACCGACTCCAGATATTTTCATATCAGAGGGTTCGGCTCGGTAGAACTTCTAACTGGACCTATAAATCCTAATGATCCCTCAATATAAATATTTTATAAAATTGTTTTCCTACGTGTATTTATATATGCATTTTTATATATAAATTCTTTAACAGATTTAATACGCATAAATTTTGAATAAGAGAGCTAGGTATAATGCCAGTAGCCGAAATAAAAAAATGGTAATATTTTTATAGTCTGAGAATGCATTTTCCTAACTACATTTGTACATCATAGGTATATGACACTAATAACTTAGGCGTCTGTCTCGACACAGGTGTACCCTATTGAGACAGATGTCGGAAAATGTATGTAAAAAAACTTTATTTTGATAAATAAAAACTAAGATCTTTATAGTAACAAAATCCCAATCCGAAATTCAGTTGAAACTAACTTTGCATAATGTTTGAAATCAACTCTTGTGTAACTACGATTATAAATGCAACAAGTTCGATATTAAATGTACCAATCATTCATTTTGTACAAACGTTTTTGAATTTAATGTTTGTGTTACATTTAAATATTTTCGTGTTGAAATTGTAACGCCAGCCCATTTTTTTATTTTTTTTTTATTTATTTATTTATTACACAAAAAAACCTTTTTTTACAGAAAAGAAGATTTAAAGAAAGATAAACAAACATTCCAGGGTTACGAAAAACGAGACAATATTTGAAAATCTCCTACTACCACCACAGTACACGGAACATGTTGCTTGTGTTATGATGGAGCTTAGCCAGTCGAAGAATTCAACACACTACAGCTGGGTGGGACCCAAACGCGATGTTAACTCAGACACCGACCGGTCGAACGATTGAAATGTTATTGCTCACCATAAACAGGGTATGCGTCTACTTATAACAAAAGCCTTATCCATTGATTTTATTTGTTGATATAGTTACAACATTTAAAGATTCGCACTTAAATTTGTTATTTTATTCAAAAAAATAATTTATATATATTTTCAATCCTTGATAATTCAGTTCAAGTTTTTGGGATGAGTATTTTGATGCTAAAAACCGCTCAACTAATGGAATTATTCTAACCATCTACACACGTTATTTTTTTAATGTTTCAGATACGTGATTTTTATTAACACCTTTTTGTGTCTTTTAAGATACACTTTCTAAAATTTCTCATTAAAAAAGTCTTCATATTTTTTTTATGTTATTCCACTGTGTTGTTGAACTAATATCAATTTTTCTCATCTATCGGATAATTATGTATGGTTTTAACTACTGTCAAACTTGATACTTTTAATTTCTAGAATTTTTTTAGATGCCTTGTTTTGAAATTGTATATTTATCTATCGGGAAACAACAATAACCGATACAAGTAGATATATCGACAATCACTTACTTTCAATTTTTAGGTTGAACAGTTTTTTTATGTATGTTTTTCAAAACTTGCTTTCAATATTTCGTACCAACTACTAGTCACCGTATACATTTACACCATACCATTTAATGCAATCGTATGTTTTTCTTATTCTTATGCATTGGTGAAATATATATTTCTTTTTTATCCGTCCATTTATTTAAGATTGATTGAGGAATACATAATATTTTTTTATTTTAAATAATGGAGACGCTGCCAGTTGACCAGACCTGTATATTGTGAAAATGGTTGTTAAATTGATTCAATAAATAATGCAAATAGAACATAGGTGAACCCATGACGTGCTTTATGGTTTTTGAATTCTTAAAAGAAAAAAAAATAAACCATATAATCATTTTATTTGGTGTCCATATCGCTTTTACACTCATCAAAAAAGTGTTCATAGAATATCTAAGGCCGTATGACGAGAGTCCGGCCTCTCACGTCTTATATTATTTAACGCTTTAACGGATATTAAAGAGTTATATATCACAAAGAAGCAGGTAAGGCATGGGCCGTACCTGTCCATGTGTTGATTTATGGTTCACTTTTTTTATATCCCAGGCTAGGCCGGGTCACGGGTAAGGTGAAGATTTCTTTTTATGAAAATAATCTGAATAAAGGGTGTTCATTTAGGATCAAAATACCTCACAAGTATTTGCTTTTTGACAAGATTTTTCTGTGGCGAGTAGTTTGTTTAAAAGCATATTAATCTTAATGATTTTGTGTCCAGCGCCATAAAGCAGGAAATCCATTTGTTTGTTTGATATCTGAAGCAAGGAAAAATCTATACCGCTGTAAAACTTGCGCAACAAGTCAACGTTATTATTTTCGGCTCACAATGTCACATCCACAATGAGCTACGGAGTTTTAAAAATTTACCCACCTCGGAACTCGACAGTTATTGATTAAATTTCATCACATATTTTTTTCTTTCATCAACTCTAACAACAAATCTCCGCGAGAAAAACACGAGTAGTGCCTGAATATCGAATTTTAATATATTTTTACGTAATTATTTATTTACAGACACTATATTTAATATTGGATTTTTCCAATTAGTTGCAAGATGATATTGCTAATTCTGAATTTGAAATGTGAGATCGACAAATATGACGTTTAATATATAGGTCCCAATAGTCGAGTGTCTAAAGATGATGTTCCGGTAAGACCCTGGGTTTGATTCCCATTTGGAACTGTTATGCTGTTTTTCTGTCTTATTCTATTTCACGTTTCGCTTAGATTTGTTAATATTATCTCCTATTTTTAAAGTGATAAATTAAAGATGTCCACTGACTCGGTATAATTATTTCCCTCCATAAATATTCTGGACAATGAGGAATACATCTGGTAGTTAGTACCAGATTTTTCGCACTGGAATAAATCTCGACTTATAGTATTACTTAATGGAATCTGAAAGCTTATCAATGCATCAATATGATTATATATTTCATTAATAACATGAAATGAAAGTTTAAAAAAAAAGATTATGTAATAATTCGCATCGTTGTAAATCTCCCTCGGAAAGAAAGGTTTTAGCATTCAATGTAGACTTTGTTCTTCATTGCTATAACTGCTCGCCGTAGCGGGCGGGCGTAGCGGAAATTTCTAACAATGTTAAACGGATCAAAACGTTGGGACTCGGCAGTCGGCAGTCGGCAGTCGGCATGTAACTGTTCATGCGGAAAACAAATCTCTAAAATATGCCCGTCGTGGTTCTGAAAATTTTTTTGAAAGGTTTCTACCGAAAATAAATCGATGATTTAGGGAAATATGGTTTGTTCTCTTTTAGTGAGATGCGTGTTGTTGTCAAAATTGTTCATAGTGAAAACAAGATATGATTTAAGATGGATATTGTAAAAGTGATTTATAACATATTTTCTAAACATCGGAATCGGTTCTTTTTTATTTTGTTGTAAACAAATAAAGAGTTTTATTTGGTAATAAAAAAGAGCTGAGTTGATAAGGGAAAAACAGTTAGGTGGCAAAGGGCACACAGCAAGACAGCGAGGCAATCAAATCTAAATATATTTTTATTAAAATTCAAAAATTTTTTTTTAATTAATTACTGAAGACATAAGAAATGTCTTTCCAGCTTATTAAATTGGATCCCTACAAGTAGGTATAAGAATTATATAATTACACGTATCATGCAAATAACAAAATACTAGAATTTTTAAAAATTATCTTTACTCAATGTAGAATTTTAAAGTGATTTATTATTTTGTTTTAATTGCATTATCAGGTTGCAGTCGCAGCATCCAGCGTCCTCAGTGCACAACTGATACTATTACCCAAAGCAATGCACATCTAATTACGTTCAGCAAATGCAACGGGGAGTCCCAGACGAGGTATCTGCATTCAAACAACTCTCAAAATCTTACTTTTACGCTGGTACTACAGCTAAATATTTTAATTGCTCCAGAGAGACATTTAAATAATATTTTAAAAACAATCTTACTAAGTTTGTTTTTAAACTTTTACTACCAAGCTTTTGCCTGACAAATATTCATTTGAGTGTACTTATTCTCTTATGCTAGTATTATTTATTTTTTATTAATTTTTTTGAATTGCACTTTTGTTTTTCACACATGATTTATGTAAGAATTACAATAATAAAACATAACGAAAAGGGAATTGTGATGGTAAAAAAAAATTAAAAATGCACATCATTATGGAAATTAGAAAATAGAAATAAAGATAAAACAAAATACATGACAGAGTTAAAACTTCTTTTGTTTAAACAGTGTTAGGAACTCGTTATTTTTTAAAGAAGTCTCGACCCCTTTCAAATAGCCAATGTTGAACACGGATAGTAAAAAGGGATATATAATTAATTAATAGACTTTATATCGGTGTTTAAAGCATTGTGTATTTTAGGAGCAATAAACCAGAATTGTCGTTGAGCGAATGTGATTCTAGTTTTAGGGAACACGAATCCCAAATTTGATGAAAAGCAGGTGTGTGTTTGATGTTGTGGAGACACCAGCAGGTTATTTTTCCCTAAGTAGCACAAGCTTGTCTTAGTAAATAAATTGATGTACGAATGAAGGTTGGAAGTGGAAATTAACCCACTTTCTGACAGTCGATTGAGCTGAAACTTAGTTGAGAAGATTGAACCGTTGTCGATGACAATGCATTCTATCAATTTTCGCTTATACACACGCCGACGTACCCACATTTCCATGAATTTTAATGACATTACAGCAATTAATATTCGAAATAAATAGCGTTCCTACCCAATTTGGGATTTGGCTCAGTTGTTAGCACGTTTGAATTCCATTATATATACGAATCATTAAATAAACGAGAAGCTTACAGAATTGATTTTAGAGGCGTAGAATAAATAAAAAAATGAAGGTGTTCTAATATGATAATTAGTATAATACATATAACAAATATATTATAAATAAGCTTTTTTCAAATATTTCTTAGTGTAGATCTTTTTAAAACATTTGAACAAAAAGATAATACATTTTACACCATTCTTTCATTTGTCTAGTAATATTAATTATTTAGAAGACATTTTAGATTTCTATAAAGTTCTGTGAGATTCGTGAAAGAGTTCTTCCCCGTTTCGGGAACTTGTGTAAGAATTGGGTTGACAATAACACGTGTGGAGTGGATAAGGCAGGTAACTCAATTTGACCGCTGAAAAGTGTTTCAACCTTCAGGTAGACGGAGAGCAGGGCTGTGCAATTCCTTATTCAATCACATGTTTGTAAAATAAATTTTGACCAGTTGAAAATTTAAAAAAATGAGGATAATGCAAGGCTAATTCTGATGGAAGCGTAATGGTTCAGATAAAAAAGGGACACCTAGATGGTATGGGCAATTAGAGCGGTTGAACGTACATAGAAGTGTAAGGACCATTCATGGCATGATCAAGTGAATCAATCTTCAATCAGGTCATGTCAATTCTCAAAATAACATAAGAGCATGTATGAGACAATACATGAATGCGAAGAGTAATGTGGCGGTCTATCCTATTTCCCTATCCTTCCAGGAAACAGCGTTATGGTTAGTTAGTTAAGATTCTTGCTCAAATCTTTTACATATTTAAACAATCCTAATCATACATATATTCTCTTAAATAAAATAACATCTGCCCGAAAAACAACTCCAAAATTAAAAACCAAGTTAAGCTCTATCTAACTAACTAGTAATGGTAATGACGTTGCTAGCTGAAAAAGTTGCACTGACCTAGAAAAACATCTGCCCGAAAAACAACACAAAAATTAAAAACCAATTAAAGCCCTAGTTTTGAATTCCATTTCATTAAAACAGTAAGAGGAACTTTTTTTACCGTTAAATTTTCAAAATAACTTATCTACCGATGGTAATGATGTTGTTTGCTGAAAAAGTTACGCTGACCTAGAAAAAAATACGTAAAAATACATATTGTTGTATTTAAAGGTTTTCACACGAAATAAAAAGCTATGCATTATAATTATTTACGTTAAATACATTTACAAATACCGTGAAATGAAAAATAACGACGCTGTAATAAAATAATAATCTCTTTGTATAACACCAAAAGCAATTTTAGACCCATTTTTGTAATATAGGCAACCCTACCAGTAAGCACCTTGCGCACTTCAGTGTTGAAGGATCCAAAGAGTGCCGACCAATCCAATTGTTCGGCGCGACGTTACACTACTTCCACTTCCGTTTCCTTCCTCCCCTTTCTCCCACCCCATCCCATTCCCCACCCTTCACTTCCTTACAATCTCACCACCTGACACCTGCGCTTTCAGGACCCGCGAAAGCTTTCCATTGACAAGTTTTAACGTTAGTTTAGACTGGAAAAGTTGGTACATTGAGTTTATTGTGACGAACATAAGTTGTTTTGTAAGTACATGCTTCTCGTAAAGCACGAACTTCTTTCTGTCCCGGGAAGGCGAATTATAATAATAGTACATATTGCATTATTAATATTTAAATAAGGTTAGATAGTCGAAAACCTCAATAATTAAGTTAAACTGACTGATGTAAACAAATCAATTTAACAAAATTTTGTAACTTGCAAATACCATCAAAATGCGTATATATTAAAATTAGTATTTTTCTAGAATGGCCATATTAATCCAGCAAACGACTTTGGTCAATTTGGCGTTGATCATTATATAAATAATATTCGTGTTTAAGAAAATTTTTTTTTATTTAAGAATTTTAATATCTCACTAAAACGATTGGATTTACGTGTTTTCCCCATAGTCATTAAAACCATCTAAATCATTGCGTACATCATCCCAACAGACAAATCAAATGAAAAAGGCATGAAATTCATTATTTTTTAGGCCAATTTTAAAAATTACAATTATAGATTTCCATTTTAGTGACTACGGTTTACAATTATTATTACGCTCGGCAGAGGATTTTCGTTATATAATCCTTCTTTATATGAAATTGAAGGTTCGATCATAAAATTAATCTGCTTAATGAAATGTGACCAGGACAATAAAATAGTCAGGTTAATGCATTTTGCCACTTCCTTGTACGGGGCGGTACAGCGCGAACATCGAACAGATATGTCCTAGAAGTGCAATGGTTCCACAACATCTTAGGACTGGATAAATCAACAGACTTTTTTAAAGTGATATTATAAAGTCATTAAAGTGATTTAGGAGTAGAAAAACTGGGCTATAACTAAACCTAACCTAACGTAAACTATTTTAAAAGCCCATTTTTCACTTGTCCTGAGTTGTCCAGTTGACGCATGAAAGAAAATTACTTAAGACCTACCAGGCCAATTAAATTGATGATACGTTCAAGAAACATGACGTGGTTGAGCGATGAAGTTTCTCCACTTTGAATCCAGAGGAATCAAAGTGGAGAAACAGTAAATATATTTGGGTCCCAAACCGGAACGCGAAATCCTTCGTCCTGGTGAAAGACCACCGTTTACAATCGATTGGTTACAATGCTAGCTTTGGACAGCCAATTCACAACTTTCAAACTTTTTCTCTACCCCACCTTCTTTCCGTCGCCACACCCTCGAGCCTCACTTCACAAGGTACCCTAAATGGGAATGTCGTTGTTTCAAAATATCTCCGTTTAGTTCGGAGAAGTTAGGACTCTTATACGGTTTCACATTACATAAAATCAATTTGATCAAATTTACTAGAACTTTGGGAATCAGGTAGCGAGTGTATGAAAGATGATAGGTTGTTGTGTTACAGCGTTTATTTTGAGTCAGTAGAGTTGCGCAGTTGAAAGATGACTACGGACGATGATGAAGATGATGCCAGATGTACGCGGCGATGACTGCAGTGTAGTGGTTTAAGCAGTGTCAGTGAGTAGACACCGTGGTGTCCGGACTCGTGGATGCGCGTTCAGCACTGGTAAAGACATGGAGTCTTCCGGGTACTCTAGTGTGAACAGGGTAGCCGAAGGTGTAATGGAACTGGTCGGCAGATGTGCGGGAGTTGCAGACCGGCTACGATGGCGCGGGGCCGAGGCGCAGACCGGCGAAGTGGTTGCAGGGTCTAGGCACGTGAGGCCAGCGCTGGCCAGGAATGTTGTCCGGGGCCAGGGCGCTGATATGATCCGAAGAGTAAATGATGGCCATGTCCGTGTGGCAGTGGATTGCTGATTGATGACTCAGAGACTACTAATTCGTGACTGACTGTCGAGTTCCTTCAAGCTGTCTTTTTTATAAGGTGAAAAACCTTCTCGAACATTTTGGTTGCTATGGCAGATATTGCCAAACAAACCTAGACAACGGATAAACTTTCTAGAATGTTTCTATGACGGCGTGGTACTTTGGATATTGGCGTAGTGGTATACCATCACAGAACTAATGAAAAATGGGCTCATTTGGGAGTAATCATACGACTACAATACACTTCTAGATGTATCTCTTCAGTGGACGGGGTTCAGTGTTCAACGGTTCGCCGGTATATTGTCATAAAAGTAACGGCCAATGTGCAATAACAGTTTTTCCGGCTTACTTACTTTCTTGGGTACATTTTCTATGCCAGTAGCCTTTAACTGCTTTTCCGCTGGATTTGTTGGTTAAATAAACTGATTTTGTGGCCCCTTTATTGTGATTTTCTAGTAGAGGGCGGCATGTACAAACAATTTTATTTAATTCGAACTCATCTGTACTCGTTCTGCGTTTCGTGAGGCGTTTTGAATATGGGACCATTTAGTTCGGGATGGGAGTAAAATTTTACGCTTTAACTATTTTGTTTTGATGTTTTGACATTTAATATATTTTTTAAATCCTTACAGCCTTACCATAAACCGTGGTGAATATTTTATTCAATTGCTAAATGACGGTGTATGTAAAAATATTACTAATACATAAAATAGTTCTTGGAAAGATGTAAACATTATTTACACTGCCAAATAGGGGCGATTATCTGTTGTATAAACTGAAATTTCTGGATATTTCCAAGGTATTTTAAACATGTATTTCCTCTTTTTGAAGATGTCGTAGAAAAAATACTTTTTAAGAAATAAGATATAATTATCTTTTAAATTATTTTATTTGAAATATACTTTGATATTTATAAATAGTAATATTTTAATATCAAACATGAAAAAAGTTGGAAAAAAACACATGTATTTTTTTACTCCAAACGTCGAAAAATTGTAAACACGTTCACTTTCTTTATCTTGTTTATACAATAAAAAAATATTATAATAATTCCCAAAGAAAAACATCAACAAAAAATGAGATTTTGAATTCATTGTTAGTGAAATATAAACATTGATTTATATTTACCTACAACGTTAATGTTTTTAAAAAACATAAATTCTTATTAAATTCAGGTGGTAACAGTAAATTTAAAAAATATGTATGTCTGAAGTACGTGTCAGTCTACTGAATAGCGACGTTGTTATATCTTTCGGAGCCCTGTTAAAGCTATTTTTTATTAGTACCTACCCGAATACAAACTTTTACAGTCTTTAAACAATGTATAACAAAAACACCGTTTATCGGTTGTTAAGTGATTTGTAGAAAAATATTTAAATTCACATGGGTCCTTAAATCGAATTACTAATTTAAAACACTACGCACCATACCTACCTACTTATAAATTAAACACTAGGAAATTTAATTTTCTTTATTTTTTTTAATATTAAGACATCATTTAAGGAAGTACAATTAATTACGTGTGTTTTTATTAAATATATCGATTATTACTTTCGCCGTAGTTTCAACATTTCTTATTCGATATAGTTCTTTCAACATTTTATCATTGAACAATTGAAAAATTTGGTACAAAGCAATGAATTTTTTCTATTATTTAGGATATTTAGTATTAAATGGGTATAGCAAAACAAAATAGCTCAAGAGAGAATGAGAAAGAGGCGTTATGAACATATATTGATGCCAAACTAAATGTTTTATTTTTTTAAATTTCTTTATCAAAGTTATGATTTATAAAGAGGAAAATTTTTTTTTGAAAGCTTCGTTTATACGGCTTTAAAAGGTTGATTTCCTTACAACATTTTTAATAGATTTTCGTTTGTTTCCCCTTGAGAATTGTCCAAATAATGAATATGTCATATAAATCTCTGTGATAAGAATCCACGGGCAAGAGTTGCCCCATCCCGACCGGGGCACATTGGCATCTTAGCCCCACGATCCTTAGTAGCCCCAGCCGTCCCTAAGCAAGTAATATGGTTTAATAACAACCAATGATTCACAAAATATATTACTGGGGCGACGCTCTGAATAATAAAGAGACCACGGCTCAGGGGCGTAGTGAAAATTATATTATGAGAATTAAATTAAAAGAAGAAGAAAAAGAAGTCATAGTTAGAGATATGAACTAAATGGTTTTCGAAAGAGAAAACACAAAGCTTTATATTTTATAAATACAGAACTTATCGACAAATAAATTAAAATGTACACCTCTATCAAACGGTTCCAATAGCAATTTGAAAAATATATATAATGGAAATTTTTATTAATTATTTTTTATATGAAACGATAAAAAAATGAGGTAACAGTAATGTTTATAATACTTTTATTCTAATAAAATATGTGTTTTTTTTTCATTACCTGTCATTTTAGTTCAGTGTTTAGACGAAAAAACGTGAGGTGAGTAATTTTCAAAACTTATTATGTTTGATTTCAAATTCTAAGTATATGAAAAATGTATGTTTATTTCTGATAATATTAATATTTGGTAAAATTTTAAAACGTATGTTATTACTTTTCAAGACAGTTTTTAGATGACGAATACGTTCAGAAATATCAATTTAATTGGATTTTATTGAGACGCGGAAATACACGCAAATTCTCAGTTTTTTGGACGGCATCTTTGAGAAACAAAACGATCAATATGTCAAAAGCCTGAAGGATTTAGGGACACAAAGGTCAGAGGGACACAAGCATTTTCATTTCAGCTTTTCCTCAAGGTGACCAAAAGTTTTCAAGGGTTGTAGCGCCGAAGACGATATTGCGCCGATATCTTTACCTTGACACTATCCACTGGTCATCTAGATGTAGGTTTTCTAACATGCAGGTGGAACACAGTATAAATAAGCATTATCTTCCGTACTTGACGTCCTGCCCAATTGAACCATCCCTTTATTAATTTTTGTCATTATGTTTTTTTTACAAACGATAGATTAATCATCCATTTATAGTACAAGATCCCATATTTTAACATTTTTAACGTTTTGGAAGAAGGGTATTCAAATAAGTTTAAGGTTGTAAAGGGTAATTCAATTCTTCTACTATTTTAGAAATTTCATTCAAAAGCACCATTTCTCTTATATAATTTATTAATTGGACAATTTGCATATCGCAGCTTTTATGAGATATCACCTCAGGGGCGCTGAGATATTTGTTATTTCACAATAAATACATTACAAATTATAGGTGGTATATTTGCGGCACGTTCCAGAGTGATAGATACCTTCAGTAATGTCCTAGTCAAAGATCACCATCAGAATCTAAACGTTGCTTGAAATGGTTTTAGCCATGTTTAGTGACCAGATGGGAATTTCAAAATATTTCCCCACCCACCTCTTTCCCATCTCTTTCCCTTCCTAACTAAATTCAGTCAAACACATAGACTAAATTAGACTAGACACGGCATATTCATTTAAAAATAACCCCAACACAATTTTGGTTTGGTTCACATGCACATTTATGAAAAGGCCCACGCATTATGTCGCAATGCGACTTGGGCACTGTGCATCGCGTTTTACCTTTTGTTGGTCTATTTTGCTTCTCAGCTATGCTGGGCAAGTTCATTTTTTCAATCACAAAAATAACCGAGTTCCAAATATTTAAATTTGAATTATGTCCATATTACAACTCCTCTGACAACAAATTCTCCGTGGTTTCGGTTACGAGTTTGAACGCTTGTACAAAGAGTTTAAATAGAGTTGGGTTGTTAAGTTCATCTCCATATTTGTGTGGTGCGCTATGTGGCGTTATTTTTTAAATGAATTTAACTAGACAGTGCTAATCTAGTATAATACATCAATGGTCTAACACCCTCTAGACGGTTAATAAAGATAAAATTTTAGAAGATTTTATCAAAACTCACAAATCGAAGTTCTTTTTAAGTCAAAAATACTCTCACAGTAAAAATGCAATTTACTAATGCTTGTTACAATGTATATACACTTCTCAACCTTTTCACATACCTCCTCGAATGAAGGACGAAGATTATAAGTAAATATTTTTCGTGCATAATGAGATACGCCAAGGCACGCACGCCTCTGAAGTGTGTTTGAAGGTGGATAATTTGAATTCAAATCTTACGCGAGCGAAATTGACGTGCCAGCTAGGTGAGGGTGACGGGGGGGTTGGGGAGGGGAAGATTCGGGAGAGGGTGGTGACGAGACTTCTAGAGGGGGAGAATAAAGATTTTGTTCCATAGTGAACAAACTTATTAATTTTTTATGGTGTTGTATTACCTAGTGAATTTAATTCATATTGGCAAAATTCTCAAAGCTTTATTCCAGTAATACTTTATTTTATTATTATTTTTTTTCTTTTCCACATGTGCACATCTTTCAATGATACTTTCTCCATGATTTTGAGTCTACTGTTAAATTTATATGTTTGTCTCTCAATAAAAAAAAAAAATATTTTTTCTTAGTAATATTTTAATTTGAGATTGGCAAAGTTATAATTAACAACAATACTAATTTTGGTTGTAGGTCTGTCTGTTTGTGAACTTTTGTTCACTAAACACGGATTTGCTTTGAATTTGACTGTCATTTTCAAAATTAGTACTGATTGTGTCAAAAATTCAGTACAAACCTGTAATAGGATTTATTTTTACCAGTAAATTTTAATTTTTCTTTTTTATTTAGCTTGATAGAATAAAGTAACTTTGGATACATTTTGTGTACACTAAATTTATTTTATTTTATTTTACTCATTTAAAACGAAAGGTAGAGATAATAGCTTATTCAGAAGTCGCGAGTTTGAATCCCTGCGCATGTAAGTTATTTAATTTGTATTTTCTCGCATCGAATGTAAAATAATATATTCCTTGTTTATTTTTGACACGTTCCATCGGAAATATACTCTTAGCGTTATACCGGTGGAAAAAAAAAACATTTAGAATCTAAATCTTACTTGAAATGGCATTAGCCGTATTTGGTGACTAGATCTGAATAACCAGGTACTTCCCCACATTCGTCTTATCCATATCCTCCCCTTTCTATATAATTAAGCCACACAACATACCATAATGGGGGATGCCAAAGTCACACTGGCATTCACTGAGAAAAAAATACAATACACGTTTTTTTAATTATGTTGCAACATTGGTAGATTTTTTTAACCCCATTTTTAAATATATAATTTAAAATTTGATGGTGATTAAATCAGGACCTCAAATTTTTTGCATTTGCTCATTTTATTAATTCGCTAGCGCAGACCCGTTAAAAATCATGTAATATTATTTTAGTCAATCTAGTTAGTAAATAACGCTTTTTTGAAAATGGAAAAAGCGCTTTCTCTCGAAAAATCACAAAACAAGACTAACTTTTCAAAATAAACCCTAATTTAATAATTTAAGAAAAATATATATCCAACTTCAAAAATATAATAAAAATATTTTTGTAGTAAAAAAATATTATATTAGAGGTAGGTAACAATAAATTCTTGACACTTTGGTTTCTAATAACTTTGAAAATGAAAAAGTTAAAATAATTTAATTTTAAAATATAATATTGAAGGTAGGTACTATATCGCTTTTCTGAATTATTCAAATTAACAAATCCGAGTTCATTTATCCCTAGTTAAAATCACAAACTCATAATCGAAATTATAATTTTTGTTGAAATTATTGTGAAGAAATAATAATTGTTGAATGAAATAAAATATTTATTGAATTATTTAGCGGTTTTAAATAAGTCGACGTGGCATAGTGGCTAGGGCACCTGACCGGCAATCAGAAGACTGCGCGGATCGATTTCTGTCGGCGGTATTTATTTTTCCTCTGAAGATTTTTTCAATTTATATTATAACTTCTGAGTAATAAGGCAGAACTAATAATATGATGCGTTCCGCTGTTTCATCAAGCTCTGTTAGACTAACATTGCGGCTAGCCGCCGCAATGGAACACAGAACCAGGAGCCACGCGGCCAGGGGAGATTCCATTCTCCCGGGAAACAAGGGTAATGACTTTTCAGAGGCGGCCAAATTTGCATAGGCACGCGGCAGGAATTCCTGTGCTCACTTTATGGTCAAACTTTGGCCGGGGAGCGAAGTACCTTCTCGGAGGGCTACCTCTTACCAATGCTGCAATATTTTCATTGGGTTAATTACCAGTCCTAAGTCAGCGATTGTTTCCTGACTTCGAAAGATTTTGTAATTAGGAGGGTGTTTGCATTAAGTTTATACACTTGTCTGATATTATAATGATGCCAGACTGAACGGTAAAGGGTAAGTAGGCGTACCGGTGATCTCTCCTTATTTCTCCTAATACGACGGATATAGCAGAAATAGAGATTACAACGGAGCTTTCACCAGCATAACTGTAAAGTATAATAATCAGTGTGTGAATGGTAAAAGAAAGTCGGGAACCCAATACTTACGAGTCGGGTATGACAAGAGATAGAGTAACATAAGTTTAGTGTATGTGTGAGGCGATGTATAAATGTGAATAAAGTAAGGATTGTATCCCAAGACGGTTCTGTTTAGCGGCCTGTTCGGAGGCCCTGTGCATACCCCTGTAGGGAGAGGCATTGTGGTTAGTTTTTTAGAAATAATTTCAAATCTCACATAAAAATAGCGTTTCATTTATTTTAGGAATTCGTGTATTAGTCACCATTTTTGCTTGATATTCACTTTTGGAATACGCCTTCCAATAAAACTCATCGGAATTGCTCAAATCAAGTTAGATTGGCGGATATAATCATAAAATGTTTCCCCAAAGTGTTGATTTCCTTATTAAAACAGTCGGTTATTTCAGTAAATTGGGAAACAAGGCTCGGTGAGGGTTTCCTCAGCGAATTAGCATGCTAAACCAGTTGCCTGAGCCCTTGGCTGAATATGCAAAGCCCTTCCCGGCAATAAAACACTTGTTCCGGGATCTTTGAATAACACCGCCGCTCCCAGCATATTGCATATTGGCCCTGCAAGACTTATCTCGTTAGGCGCAAATTGGAGGGAGAAAGTTCATTTCGCCACCGCAGAGTCGCAGTCCCCGACACTAGGCACTAGGCAATGGAAACTTGTAGTAGGCACTAGACAGAACCATTACCGATTGAGCTGAGCGGGTACTGTTCGAGGAGGCAATAAAATGATACCACCTCAGAAGCAATGAAAAATTAAATATTTTTTTTATGAGGGAACATACAGCTCGTACAGCTCGGAAAGTACTTAAGTTTTGAAACACCAACCTGGTATATGACACCTCAAAAGAGCTAAGAACAAGATTCTGTGTTGGTAAAACAGGTTCCTATATCGCCACTCTTATGATAATGGTTTCTAAGCGTGTTGGAAAGGGTGACCGGATAAATCATCACAATGATAATTCATCACATCTTTAAAAAGTTATATAGAGTCATGGAAAGTGATGAAGCAAAATTCTTTTCTAATGACTGTATATCACTTTTTAAAAGTATGTTGAATTGTCACTGTGTTGAGTTATCATTGAACCGTTGGAAAGGAATGTAAAAAGGGATAAAGGGTAGGTATAGGTGTCCAAGAAGCTCGGATTAAATGATGGAGTGAAGACGGATGCCGATAGCTCGTTTCAGGTGCCGTCATTTTACACAAAAAGAGACGAAAATAAAACCTTTGCTCATAATAATAATAATTTAATTATTTATTTTTAAGCACCGTTTTTGTAAAAAATCTCCTCACTTCAACTCTTACACTTTGGTTCGCCGAGTTACAGGCCGTTCGAGGAAATATATTATAATTTTAATATTGTTCTTCTCAAATTCTCTCTAATATGCTTTTTTACATTTATGGCATATTTCATCATCATCTTGATAGCTGTCAAAAGCGCTATTCTTAGGATAATTATTTATAAGGCCCGAGTTCACTATTCGGTACTCATGGGTAGTGGCCGTATTATCACCATCCTCTCGATTACTATCCATTATAATATATAAATACCTACTTGCAGGAGGTAGAAAGCTAACATATTCACTATTCATAGGTTCTAAAAACGCTAAGTAAATTCAAGCTTTATTAATAAATAAATCTTTAAATCGTAATTCTAAAATACTTTATCCTATGGATAGTGCTATCGAGAGGATGGTTAAATACCCTAATAATGTCGTGTATATAAATGATGAAAGTCAAAATAGTTTGTTTACCTTTATTTAAAAGCTTGAAGGTTAGCTTAGAATTAAAACAAACAAGAAACGGATATATATTTTCAAGGAAACAATAAGTTTGGTCAATTCAAGGAAAGGTATGACTTTTTTATACATTTAACGCCTCACAAATAATTTTTATTAACCTCTTCTATTTAATTTTTAAAATCTCACAAAGAAGTTATGAACATCTGCCTAATTATTTTATTGCAAACTTTCCAAAAATAGATAGGATTACAATATAACACTATTATGGGAATGATTCCATAATATTAATCGTATATGGCAGATCAGATATTGGTGTTTAATTGCCAGTAACTTGTAGGTTGTGGGGTAGATCTCTACCCCAAGTATCGCTGCATCACTAATGATTTACTTGTAAGGCTTAAGCGCTTCCTCCATAAACCCCTTTGTCAAGGACTGACTTAAGGATTTAACAGGAGGGGTGAATTCTTAATGCAAACAAAGATAAATTCAAAACGAACAGTGTTAATTTCATCGTTTGGGTTTCACATGAATGTCCTAAAATAAAAGAAGATTCGTAGAACAATGAAATTTGAGCGGTTTGCAAATTTGTAAAAAATAATCATTTAGTCAATTTGACTTTGTGAAGTTTTTGAAAAGATTTACGGTTAATCTAAATCCTAACTATTATATTACAAAAATAATCTAATAATGTAGAATATCAAAATGTCTAAAACAACGTTTGCGTTTTAAAATGAATTAAAGACCATGATTCATTATTGCATCTTTGTAGTTTCGTTATAGAAGAGACCACTATTTAGAATCAAAACATTGTTTTTTACATTAGTTCCACACAGGAGTCTCCGAGGAAAACACTTTCTCTCGGGGCCTATATTATATGTGGGGATCTGTTGGGTTGAGGGAAGTTTTAGGGAGGAAAAACTTATGAGGGGTGGGTAAGAATCTGGGGGTCAGTGTGTCCAGGAGTGACTTATCCATCCCTCCAACTACGGTGCTAGGCGATGTTCCAAGAGAGTCATACTGGAGAGCTGCTCAACCAGTCTCTCCCGATCCGGCCTACCACGTAGTTGGTGGGCGAACGCATCCGCTGCCAAGACACCCCATGAACCAAAGCACCCCTGCTAAGTCATCAAACGTAGCGAACTACTTGAGGGGACCTATTATAATTGCGTAATCGTTTTGAAACATCGTAAAGAATAGTTCTCTATTTTGTGAGCCAACTTTCGTACCAATGCGATTTCCTGTACGAAATTAGTCTGTTTCTCGACAAGTTACGAAAATATAATTTCGCGTTGTTCGGCAGGCAAAAGTTTCCACTGCCGATCTCTCGAATAAGGTAACCAGTAACCACCATCGACAGGAGAGATGTCAAAACAATACGCGTTTCCAACACTTTCCCGTGTTCGGAAATCATGCGGTCAGAGGCCAACTGCCGCACAAAAGCTTTGACTGAGCTAGAACATTTCCGTGCAGCGGTATCGCATACGACATTGTTTGAACGCAGGTACCGTATAAAATGCGCAAGCTACGTGACGTGAACATGCATAGAATTAGCCTAGACACTGTAAAGAGTTGGTTAAGGTTTGGCAGGTAGTATTAACTTTATTTTAGATTGATAGTATTATCTATTGAAACAAATTCGAAAAACATAACTAAGCATTCATGATTTGATAATTTTGAACCGTTCTGTTTGAAATGATCAATCTACATATGTTAGTTTATCAACATTATTCAGTTTTAATTAATTTCGCGCTCACAAAACTTTAACAACATTATTGCTTGAACATTCTACGTAATAATTATAATAACAGCATAATGTCTAAAGTGGACATTTCGAATAGTTATAAGGTGAATAAATATTAAAAAGTCATTAATTATGTTTGTAATTTGTATGTTGTTGTCTATGTATTAACTCTATTTACCAGTGTAATCAAGCGCCTCTCATGGTAATTTATACAGAAACTTGTTCTTAAAATATTAAAAACAGTATTATTTTCTGAGAATAATTTATAAACATCAAATCATTAACAACAAAAGTCATTGAATTTTAATGGCGGTAAGTATTATTTTTGTAAGCTTTGTCAAAACATGTTAATTCGGTCCATTATTCTTTTTTTATGATAAAACAATCATAATTTGCGACGTGCTCGTGCAAACATGGCCATATACACAAAGCCATAAGCCCTCCAATAATCCGTCGTAATTCAATCGCCTCAATCGGCACAATTTCATTATCGGTTCGGGTAGCTACCTGCGCTCTCGTATTTGTTTGCCCACCACTTCATTTCGTTCCATAGATGGTATCCATCTATATTAGTCTACCTTCCATGGAATCTATGTTATTCCACCTTCTATGGAATTGCCTCTTGCTAAGGCGACGAACGACAATATTTGCGCAAGTACCTGTGGATCCGTTCTAGTGTCTGATGAATTACTGATGCAAACAAGCTGAAGGAACAAAAAAAACTTTTCTAAGGAATTCTTTCGACAGAGAATGTTTTTCTTCTTGGAAAACTTTCTTCATTGAACGGGAACCTGAGATTCTAATTACTTTGTATTAATTTGATTAAGGGGGGTGCTCAGAATTCCTCTTCGGTAAGTTGACACTATTATATTGCATTCAGGAACTCCGGCGAAAAATATTATGACTTAAAACACAGTATGCCGAGAGTTGAGATAGAGCAGCAAATGTTCATTAAAAAAAGTATTCTACCATACATCTATTATTAAAAAACTGGCTATAAGGTTTAATGGCGATAATTACATTTTTTTATATCACGGATCCTCGGAAAAGAAAATGTACATTTTAATGTAATGCTTGATTCTTAAATCACAGAAATGTGAAATAATTATTTCCCAAAAAAATATTTTAAAAATTTGAAGAAAAAAATAAAGGTCACTAGTTTCACAATGTCGGTAGGTATATAATTTGAATACCAGGAACATATTTAGAGCACTATTTGAAAAATGTTAAAATTTGCTGTTCAAAATAAATATTTTTTCAATCCAGTATTTTTTTTCAAAAACGATCATAAGGTATAAAGAAATGTAAGCTGGAATTTTATTATGCTTTTAACACTTGTAACATTACGAAAATCAAATATTAATTAAGAACAATGAAAAAATGGGGTCCTTGTTTACAACGAGTAACATGTTAAATAATGTTAGTTTCATTACTGGTCGGGTCAACAAAAATAAATAATTTAAATGAGCTTTAGGTTAAAATCTAGAAGGCACTTAAGGCACAACCCTATCAAATATTTGCAAACAGAATGAACATTTCCACAGTCATCCCAGACCTCCATAATCCTTACTGCGCCAGCGACCAACACGGGGCGATCTGAAATCATTTGAACGTTTCAATTGAAATAGAACTTAGCGGTGATTTGAATTATGCTCGTGATTTATAACGGAAGGACTAATGCACTTGTAACTCGATAATGTTTGATAATGTATACATTTAAGGCGATGCATCATGTCGTGTAACATTTGGAATCAGGCCCCTAACAATTTTCATTATTTTATTGTTCTTTTAGAATTAAGCAGTTTTTTCAAGAGGATGTACATGTTCAATTACAACGTAAACATAATACAGGGTTTTCCAATAAGAGGTGTTATTTTGATATTCAATAGTAAAAGATCAATGGTTTTGTTACTTGTGTGGCACGTAGCGCCGTCTTGTTGAAAGTAAACATTGTCCAGATCAATATCATCCAATTCCGGCCATAAAAAATCATTAATCACCTCTCGATAGCGATCCATTCACCGTAACTGTTGCCCAGCCTCATTTTTGAAAAAGTAAGGTCCAATGACTCAGCCGGACCATAAACCGCACCAAACATTCACACGTTGAGGATAAAGAGGCTTTTCAACAATAACTCTTGGGTTTTCCGAGCCCCAGATGCGACAATTTTGTTTGTTGACGAAGCCACCGAGGTGTATATGGGCCCCATCATTCAAGATGATTTGCATTTGATTCACTCAAGTGAATTTTAATAATTTCAATGCGTTGTTGAAGCGTGTATCGTTCCATTTTTATTAATAACGTAGTTTCTACTTGTCAAATGCCAAAAAATGACAGCTTCAAAAGTAACATCTACCGAAATAGCGGGCTATTCAAAATAACACCTCTTATTGTAAAACTCTGTATTATTACAAATTATGAATGAATATACATAATATTATTGCTACTTATAATATATACAAATTATTATTATGGCCACAAATAGTCTAAGATAACACTTAATCTATATGATAATAAATAACAAATATTGATTGATAGTGATGATTACTATAAAGTATTTCTACTAATCGTCACTGTTAATCAATATTAGCAATGTTTTCAGTATATATCTGAATCTATTTGGGAATTTACAATTTTTTATGTTACTTGGCTACATGTTGAAAATTTTTGGCACGTTATATTTTAGAGTTTTCTGTCGTATTTATTTTTATATTTTGGAACAATTGTGCCTTCATTCTTTGTGAACCTAGTGTTGTGTTCATATTCCAATTTATTTTTTATTGGGGTTAAAATGGGTTCTCAAGTTGGACATTTTGAATTTTAAAGCCGTTTTTATGGGCATACTTTATTTTTTTCTGGGCTTCTAAAAAAAATGTATCAGAAAAACGGTGGACTATTTCAATGTGTTCTACTTGCATTATTTTATTTCAGCATCCCAAATATTTCTAAGCAATTAAATTTTCAAACCGAAAACACATAGTTTTGCATAGCTTCGTATTGCTTCGCCCTAACTAATGTTTATATAACACACTCATTCCTAATTTGCAACGATATTGTTTATTTTAACTGAATGTTACTTTTAACAGGTATATTTCTGTGAAATTGGTTTAAAAATGTATACTTGCAACACGTGCAAGTATGGGCGTGGAACAAACAACATGGTGTTTTGTCTTATTTTATTATTTTTTTTTTCAATTGAGTTAATTAATCTTTCAAAGCACCATAGCTCATGATACAACTGACGAGATGAGTTGCAAGTCAATCTTTAATTTAAGCTAGAACTGTTATGCAAATTTCAAGACTCACCGTTCGGGAATTTCACGGTTTTATATTATTATTTAGTGAAAAAGTAGTAAAAACAACTAATCGAACATATGACTAGCGAGAATAGAGTATTACAAATTCTAATAATATTTCGATTTTCCTCTCGATCTTATCTTGTACTTGTACTGTAGCATAATATTTCACCGTCCTGATTGTAATACAAGAATGACTTCGTGACTGTAATTTGTATGATGTTAATCAGAACTCATCCCCACGACGTGTTCCGCTTTTTAAAACACGACAACAATAAATAATACGAAATTCAGATCTGACTGCGTGATCGAAATCCCATCTTTATTCTGGAACAAATCAGACGCTACTCTCAGGGGCATCATCCGTGCGTCCCCTTCAGAAACAAAAGACAAATAAGAGAAAACATAATATTTGATATGTCAACGTAATAAAATGCCGAGTGTGATATTTTTACGAATTATGAATATAAAAGAGTTCCATATTCAAGAACCACCCTGCGCCAACCACTTGCGGTATTCTGGTCACGGAGCGAGCCGCCCCTCCCCACCCCCGGAGGTAGGGCCGCGTCTTCGACTCCCCCAACTCGTTTCAAACGTCAAAGACTCGAGAAGAAAATAGCTGATTACTTTGAACCACAACCACAAAGGTTATTCTGGCTAATTTTATTGTAATCCGAAAACATACACTCGGGATCGACCATCTTATCATTTTACCCAGCTCTGCTAAAAGATCACTTCAGCGTGTTCAAGCATTTATTTCTGTGCTGTGATATTTTTTTATACGTGGCTTTTGATTTTTTTTTGGCGTATGCGAAAATATTTACTTCTAAGGAATGTTTTAATTAAATTCTGATGCCATGCGATGAATACGTAATGCTTTCTTCACTGCGCAGAATTCGTATCGTAGAAATATTTTAAAGAAAATGTTATATCCTCATCTGAAAAAATCTTTTTAATAACATATAATTTATATAATTTTTTTAAAAGAAGAATGAATGTTTTGTTCGTTTGTTTGTGGAAGTTGGTGCGTGGAGGGGGTTGATAGAGTGCGATGGCAATACTTTATTAGAAGTGAAAGTTGCGTTTAACCTGTCATCGGGGCGTAGAGGCCGATAGATAAACGGGGTCGCCCTTACCCCATTACATTATTGCATGATTTACAGGGTTAATATGAGATTCGATGATTTATAAGTATTGCTTACGAAAATATCGTAGTAGAAAAATGAGAAAATTCAGCTACGTAGAGTAGGGTTTATTAAGAAAATTAAATTCAATATATCTATATCCACAGCTTTTAGATTGAAAGTAATACCATGTTAAATTATACAAAGACAGAGAAAATTTCAAAATGCAATCGTTTAATTAATTAATAATTATCAATAATTCGAAATCACTAATTAACTGTCACGTCAACTTAAAACATAAAAAAAAACAATTTTGGATTTCAATCTCGACACAAACGAAATAATTTAATTCCAGTTAAAATAACTTTTAATAAGTTTGAACGTTATACCCATCAATTTAATATATAATTGAAGAAATGGTAATGAAAAATTATTTGCAAGACCCTATTGTTAATTTTGAATTTGAAACACGAGATCGACCATAAATAATAATTAAGTCCCAATGGCCAGAGGCGTTGTTCCTGTAAGACAGAGAACCTGGGTTTGATTCTCTGTCTTATTCTGTTTCATGATTGGTTTTGATTTAATAGTATTATCTTCTTCTTCAATGATACATTAAATTAATTTCTTGGTTGGTATTAACGGTTTATGGAATTTGTTTCACTTTTGACAGAGTAAAGCTATGTAGTTCTGCTGATTGAAAATCTAATCATAAAAGTAGGTTTGTTTTTTTAATGATACCGTAATTGTACAGAAAATAATTAAAAACAATAATATTTTACTATACACTAGTTCTAAGCGCGACGGTATATTTGTTTTCCTCAAGCAGTGTTTGATAAAACAATCTTGCGGTAACTAAATAACAGTCTCAAACAACCCCTTTTCATTTGGCACCAAGTAGTGACCGGTGACCATAAAGCAGTATGCATTTGGGAATAGTTCCAAGTACAACTAAAGTAGGGTGTCCGGTGACCGTCGGTTTAGCGGCACTATTTCCCGGAGTAGCCCGGAACATTACCGCCGCCCCCGCTGCTACTGACATTGATTTTACTTTCACCCCCCCCGGGACTGGAAGACGGTCAAGTGTCCTCATGAATACCAATGCACTACTCGGAGTTCAGCTCTCGGGGTAGTTTCTCCGGCGGGATGGCTCGTTAATAGAAAGAAAGGTTATTTATGGGAATATAAGGAGATAATATAGGAGAAGATTTATTTTTCTTATGACGATGATTCCGTTTTCTGTCAGTATGTCTTATTTTAAAGACTAAACTGGAAAAAGTTTAAATTGTTTCAAGAGCCATTCCGTAATTTTAATAAACTTCTAAAAACAAGGTGAATTAGAAAGTAATAGAAGATATTAAAATAACCATATTTCCGAAAATTCGTCTTTGCACGCCGGTAGACTGCTGTCGGTCATCAGTCGGTTTTCTTCAACCCGTGCTGTTTAAAAGGGCAATATAAGAAGGGTGACACACCTACAACACCGGCACCGGCCCGGGACAGTTCCGGCGAAAAGCAAAACCGGGACAGCGTCGAGCCCTGCCGACGCGGGCGCGCTTATAAGCTTAGCGATATGTTTTATCAATAAGCTTGCCAAAAAAATATATAACAATTGTTTAGGTAACAATATAATTATTTTTCCATAAAAAAAACGATTCATTTTATCAACGGGAAGAAAATTAAAAATAATATCCTTTAAAGCCCATATTAATTTATTTTGAGCTAGTTTCTCATCGGGCGAAAACGAAAGGCGGGCAAACCTAGGCTGAGATGGGAGGACGATGTCAGGAAAGATGCCAGAGGACTACTCCATGTTGCAGATTGGAAGACGACGGCCGAGGACAGAGGGCGGTGGAGGCTCATGTTAAAGGAAGCCAAGGCTCTAAATGGGCTGTAGCGCCATTGAAGAAGAAGAAGTTTCTCATCGGGAGGGATGGGAAAGTAGAAAAAACTGTGTTTTTTCTTTGATTCTGTTTAATATTCCATCGTTTGTGTTCGAATTTGGGAGTTAATGCATAACAAACCATGTGAAAACATAATATCTATGGCGAAAACCGCCAAGCCGCCAGCCGGTGAATAACCGTCGACATAACCGGCTGGTTGCCACCCGGCACGCTGTTGCAGTCTGCCAGCAGACAGGCCGTACTAGATCCGTATCCGTTTCAAAATCAGAATGCCAGTATTCTACACCTACGTGGAATGCAATTTTTGTGCAGACTTAACAAAAACGGATTTCCAGTAGTTTTACTTACAGAAAAAAAAAATTCCCCTTAAATAACAGATACTAGCAATTGATTAATTATTGTAACGCTTTTTAATTACACTATTTAGTGCAATTTAAATCTTTGGTCCCTAATGTTTTCTACATCTTGTGTTTAAATCATATGGAGCCACTAATTTTATTTATTTTTTTTAATTCTGGTGAGTTGTGATAAATTGCAAATGATTTGCATTACATAAATTGCAAATGATTTGCATTACATAAATTGCAAATGATTTGCATTACATAAATTGCAAATGATTTGCATTACATAAATTGCAAATGATTTGCATTACATAAATTGCAAATGATTTGCATTACATAAATTGCAAATGATTTGCATTACATAAATTGCAAATGACTTTTTTCCCAAGACAACATTGTAAAATAAAACTCTTAATCAGAACCACAAAACTAAACAGCAAAAGTAAGCGATTATCACCAAAAACGTTCAGCACTTTCCAGAAAAAAAAAACGAAATCCTTTTTATCTTGTTTAAACCCTCAAAATTCAACCCCACCAGTATAATCTTTCTACACGAGTCTAACTCAAACAGAGAAAAGTGCAAGCAAAGTTCTGCCCTGAAAAAGAGCTACACTGGTCCTTCCCGGGGGAGTCCCAGTTTTATTTTCATTGCATTAAGATGATGTGACAATACCTCGAGCGACAGCTTCCCCAGTCGCCCTGAGTACCATTGACTCGGGGTGTCACTTCCACTGAACCTCTCCCTCCCCTCGATACTTCAGCTCGGCACCCACCTTCCAGGTTACACTCTTGAAAGGTATTTATGTCGCCGAACTTCGTAAACCTTAACCCTATATTTAAAATACTTGATTTTGATATTAGATTTATTTATTTGATTATAATTCACTCAGGGTACGCTTAAAGCCACAATAATTATTGTTTTGTTAGATTATTAATTTCATTAGCATAGATATTCCATTCAATGTGTTTTTTTCATTGAAATTTCTCCCACTATTCATACACAAAATTGCTAACCACTTTAAATATAAATTTAATTACTGTTAATCAAAGAAGGTATATAACTATTATGTAAATAATTATACCCTTGGTAGATTCAAAGAATTTTGGCTTTCGTTTCAAATTCAGTCATTAATTCTGATAGTTAAGACCAGGTGGTAAAGTACGAAAGTAAGATATTTATAAAGTCACATTTTTATCGTACTCTTTCATTTCATTCCAGAATCCTTGATACTTTCTGTAAATCTATTAGAAAGAAAAGAAATACTTCTTGAAAGATTGTTACCTTAAAACTGCTACCAGTCTCTAATAAGTTTGTAGGTACCTATACTTATCCTTTTCCCTATCCTTTTATCCACCATTCCTTTGCTTATCACAAAAAAATATATGCACACTTTTAAAATTAGCTTGGTACTCCGATTTCGAAATGTCTCCACTTAGTAGCATAATGGTCAATGTTTTTGATTGTGGGTTGACAAGTTAGAGGCTCGATTTCATTGTAGTTTTAAAATAGCACGCTATTTTAACAAATTTTAATATAATGGTGCTGTCAGGCTGAATGTTGGATAGTTCATTGTCTGAAAGTGTATAATTTAATTCTTCTTACTTATAAAAACGGTTTTATTCAAAATAAAAAAAAGTCCCAGACATTTTGGAATATTGAAAATTCACTATCCTCATGACGGGAAGGGGTACATATCTAAAGCTACTCGCCACCCTTTGCCGGGATAGGTCATATAAAATAAACAACCCCTTTCCGAGATTTCCGAGTTACGCCACTGGAGGGAAATATTCTCAATACGGGGAGTGTTGACTCCGGAAGGATGGGTGTTTGTAGAAAGTGATTCGATTTCCCGAGTTTCAAAAATAATATTACACATTTTCATTCAGATTTTATCAATCCATAGACGATATTATTTAGTATGCAAATTTAAAGCTTTAATAATAAGATTTCGGTACGAACTTATTTTCGCATAATTCTCCTTAAAAAAATGAACAAACAGAGGAATTTCCAAGTACATTTTCCTACCTCCCCACTGAATGTTTTAATATGACACGAGTACCTACCCACAATGTAAATTAGAATTTCCAGTGCTTGAGAATGGCATTTAAAAAAATTAATAAATTAAATTAAAACTTATACTTCCACAATTCCACAATTCTTGACGGTTGATGTTATGCCCAGGGATCAGTAAAAAAACATAAGAAATATATCCATCAGGCATTTTATTTTAGGATAAAAAGCTCGTGACGACAAAAAATGTATGTCTGTAAGTAAAATATTACTCACTGAGCGATTCTAACTCAATCTTCGCGCCTGTCAACAGAACATTTATCACATTAGGTGTTCACAAGTCAATTTTTATGTTTTATTTAACTTGTTTGGAACAAACAATCGTTGAATTCATTTTCTAATATAAACTATATACCTGGAACAATATAGAAATAAAAAATGTCATTTAAGCCACAAACTAAAGTATTTACTTTTTTTATTGTTTTTGTGTTTAACTCGTAAAACTCCATTTTATTTTATTTAAATTTAATAAAAATCAAATTTAATAATAATTAACTTCTTAAGTATTTTTTGTTTTTTTTATTGTTACAGATGTGTCGGCTTTTAGTATTTACAGTTATTATGCAAATAGTTTCAAATGTAACAGCCATACATCTACATTTTTAATGTTTTTGAGAAAAAAAATGTTTGCAAAGGTGTATCAAAACTGGTGTAAAGCCGGGGAGTAATTATTATAATATAATTATGACAGCTCACATGGTCTAATATAAGTCGTTGTATCTCCCTCACTGCCATGGTTAGAAATATGATCTAAACGGGGTTAAAAAAAAAACAATACGCTTTATATTGAAATTTAGAATAATTCAAATGTACACCTCTATGAAACCAAAGATTCCGACCGCAATTGAGAAAAAAATATAAAATTAGGTTGTTTCTTAATTAATTATTTTTATATAAAAATACAACAGTTTATGACAGAACTGTGGGTAGATTACACTGCATCCTAATAATGCCATTAGCTAAAATTCATCCAGGATAATGCATGTCGCCAAATGTTTCGCGTACCGAGATACTAAAGTGCTACTGAAATGTTTCTGGAGGTAAGTGTACTCTTTCAGAGCACTTCTCCACCACTACATGGGAATCTTATGGCGCAGACTACGCCAATCCAAGAATACCTTCATCACTGCCAAGACTGTCTGGATGGAGTGCCCCCTGATGCCCCTCTGAAGATGGGAGACCCTCAAATATCCACCATTAACGTTTAATTAAATTTATTTCTTATGAAAAAAAAAATTGTATTTAATATAAATATTTAAAAAATTATTATAAATTTTGTATTTATTATGTATTGTTACTTATGGGACAAATTGCGTTGTTTTATCTCTGCATACCTTCTGGAATTAAGAACTATTACTTTTGTAAAAAAACTTTTTACGGGTATATACGAGTACATCATAATCTTGTATTTTGCACTAAATTAACAAAAAATATATTTTTAATTAATTTGTAGTCTTTTTTCTACTAATTTATGTTCATTATGTTCAACAACTTAACCTCTGCATCTGTTATGAATAATTACAAGCGAGACACATTAAAATCACTGGAAAGTCATGGAGGTGTTATTCCATACTAATATTTCGCCAAAACGTGCTTCACTATTATCACGAGAGTAGCAGTACGTGGGGACTTAATTTGGTAGTTTCCGGTCGTTTGGCGGCACCGTTAGAGACAAAATGAGGCTAATTGGAGGTAAAAAAATGGAACCAATTGTTACGCACTGTGTCTCATCTTAATTAGTCTGTATTCTCGATAAATCAGTACCAATTATTAAAATGACAATTAAAATAATTTCATATAAAAATATTATGTGATAGGTAGTTACTTAATTGAAGTGAAATTTTAAGCAAAAGTTCCACAATTCATTGAACAAAGTTACAGATAATTAAATACGACTAAGACAATTAATAAATACATCTGAAATTAGTGTTATCATAATTAATTAATTAATTAGACGGTGTTTCAGAAAAAAAACCGATAAGTGAAAATATTACATATTTGTTCCTTGCAATTTTAATACCAAGGTATTCTCAAAAACATTTTTTCCTAAAAGACACATTCAAATAAAATATGAATTTACTGAGAAGAGACAGGGTCCATGCCTGGACAATAAGAAAGTCTCATTCACTTAGTAGCGGGATGCGAGACAATTTATCCGGCGGACCTCTCATCTCCAGGCGCAATAACTGTCACCCCTCTCCTCCCGCCGCAGCACTAATGCCGCAACATACAGTTACACACAACACACTGATACAATAAACCGATTCGCACACATGCTAGGAGATACACCCTGTTCAAGAAACACTAGAATGACGCAGAGAAAATAAAAAATACAGTATGATTGAAAAAAGTACTATTTTATCAAAAAATCAAAAATTAAATTAATTGCTGTGAGCTCGTCAAACAAAACGCTTTCACAACAGTTAATCCGATCGTGCAAATGTGAAAATATTTGTTTATATATTTTACTGGAATCTCATTCATGATCTCAAATTTACAAAATTTGTCATAATAAGATGGTTTGAGTATCTAGAGCGAATGAGCGGAGAAGGAGAGTAGCAGAAGTCGGGGACGCCCGAGGAAGACATGGCACGATCAAGTGATACAGATACAGAATGGGCCATGTCAAAACAGAAAAAAGATTCAGTTGCATCTAGGAATTGAACCCAGAACCTTTTCTTTAACGGGGAAGTTATCTGACATTTTAACTGGATCATACAAACATTATCTTCATTTTCTAAACCCACGTTTTTTTTGCTGCTGTTTTTATGCATGATTGCCAGATTCTACCCGAACTTAATTTAATCCAGATAGTGTCTTAGATAAATCTATCCATTTTATGTTAATGTGCGACATCTATTGACTATCCACAAGTCTAGTATTAAATTTATAGTGGAACAACTTAATAAGTGAAACCTCAAATTGTAATCATTTAAGACAATATTAACGACCTTCTTCAAACGATTTCTATTAAAATTTGAATTTGAGCTCATTAAGTTATTCCGATATCAAAAATATATTTATATTATTACAAAATTACAATAATATGCAACGGAGATAATAATTTTATTTTTTATTTTTTATTATTATTATTATTTTTTTATTATTTTTTTTTATATTTAACAATTTTTTTTATATAAGATAATGTGTCCTTACTGGGGTACCCCGTTCTAAGTTCTACTTTATTTTGTACAATAGCCGTACACAGGTCATCTATGGGGATGATATGTGGAAGGTATTTTAAGGAAAGGAAGGATATGAAGAAAGTAGGAAAAAGGTATGAGGGGTGGGTGGAAATCTGGGGGTCAGTATGACAATAAGTAACGGACGTATGAATCCATCCCTCCTACTGCAGTGCAAGACGATGTTCTGAGAGACTTCTGCTGAAGAGGTCAAAAGGTCTCCCTCAAAAAAGTGTTTTTCAATCCTGTCTGCGACGCAGTTGGTGTAGCCATCTGTCGCCAAGACACGGCCAAACTTCACCCCGTGAACATGTGCATACCGGCTAAGTCACCAAACGTAGCGAACCGTGTTATTTATCAAATAAAAGATACGGCTGGATATTGTATATTATAATATATATTTTATTATTGTAACCACTAAATCCCGAAAAGGTTTGATTTTTTATGATATTGTCTGCAATCTTAGGGTTTAAACATGTTTTTTTTTTAATTTGAAAAGCGCACAAGAGTCCCAACTGATCCCAAGTGTCTGGAGCCAGTGAGACTATGGCATTCCCAATTGTGGTATGTTGTGAGGCTGAAGGTAGAACGGAGGGGAAGGAGATGGAGAAGAAAAAGGTGGGGGAGTACCTGGCTATTCAGATCTGGTCACCAAAAACAGTTAAAGCCATTTCAATGAACTTTCAAATTCAGAATGGTGATCGTACACCAGGGCGAAAGTGAGTGATACTTTATATTATTTTAAATCAATTAATTGTGAAATAACACAAATTAATCAAATAAACCCGAGAACCTTCGGCTTGCTAGTTGAGACCTTAACCCTCGACCACGAAGAGAAAAAAATATATGTACATACTAAAAAATCTCTCATATTCTCTCCATAAAAATATCACCCTTTAACGGACAAACACGCTGAATACAATACAGCAAAGAAACGACGAGATACGGCAAGGAACGAGCAATATTCGCAAGAAAGAATACTTTGCGTTAAATCGAACGCCATCTGTGTTTTATTCATGTATCGTACGAATCTCGCATTGTTATCGTCTCACCGCAATCGTAAAACATCATACCAAAAAACATAAGAATAAGTTAGCATTTCACCTGGGACAAGGCGTAACAAGTCATGAACAGGCGAGTACCTACCTACCTACACACTAAACTTCTGCTGTGCGAAACCACTATTATCGTATGTGAAAATATTATTAACGTATGTTTTTACAAGAAAACATGGAAATATTAAACATACTCGTAGTGAGATATTTATCGCCGTTTGATGGCTCTTATCAGATATCTATACTTTACCTTTTTAAGGATTATTTTATAGTGTTTGTTTAGCAAAATTATTGGACACGGGACGAGAAATTCTAAGCAAATTAGATTGCCAACAAGAAAAAAAACAAGCACCCAAAAATCTCTGATGTACCAGGCCGTTCAACTCTATAACAAAATCCCGAAGGAAATTGCTGTGATAGAAAATATTAATAAGTTCAAAAATGAATTAAGAAAATATGTCTATCTCAATTATTAATGTTTCTTTTTTTGTGACTTTATTGAAATATTTAAAGAAAGATTATATTTGCCAAACAATGTACATGTTTATATGTTTATAAAACTATTAGCACACACGAAGATGTGAGCTAACTTAAGATTAATTAATAAATAAAATAAAATATTTGCATGACTTAACAGCTTTTGAATAAGCCTAAATCCAGATAATAATACCATTCTACTTCTTACGATGCATTACTTTTTGTCTCTAGCAAACCTTCCGGGTTGGTTTGGTGTAAAAAAGCATTTTTTGTTAGAGTCGAAGGTTCCGCAAACGTTGCCCATACTATTTGAATTAAACCTGAATTGTAATCAAGTAAACCCGTCGTCCCATGTGTATGATTCCTGTCGATAAGGAATCGACAGGAATGGCTGTGCTGTGGAATGTTGTGAACCATTCTGAACCTTACTTTTCTGCACAGGGTCTTACAACTACAACACTCGGTTTATTTCGATTCCTCGGAGGACCGTTAGAAAACGGGCTCACTTGATTTCGATTCCTCCGAGGACCGTGAGAAAACGGGCTCACTTGATTTTGATTCAAATTCATTTCAAATAGTGTTGGCATAGTAATAGCGAAGTTTACGCAACTCTCGAACCATACTGATAAAAAATAAATTATCAATACATTTTTATAACTTTATTTGTGAGAAATAATCTTCGATATAAATATAAATGTAAATTTTCGTTTGTTCTAAATCTTAAATCTCCGAAAGTTCTTCACCGATTGCTATAAAATTTTGACACAGCGTTGCATTCAAATACGCGTGTGTTTTTATATACCTTTATTATATTTAAATATTGAAGACAATATTAGTGATTTCCAAATGAAAATCTGAAACAGAAAAATCAGAAAAGGATACGGTCACATCTAGGACACGAACCCAGGACCCTTGTCTTTCCGGGACACTGCTCTACCACCTGAGCTAATGGGACCCTATCCCCCTCGGTCACTTTTAACTGTATCATACTTCGAATAAGAACTACCAACATTGTCTTCATTTTTTCACCGCACATTTTTTATTGACAACTATCTTTATGTATGATCGCAAGCTTCAATCCGAACTAAATGCAATCTAGACAGCGTCTTTTTAGATAAACCTATCTTATTTTTTTATTTTTAATGTGCGACATCTATTGACTTTTCTGCAAGTCTAGAATGAATATTTATTTTTCGGAATAACTTTATTGAGTAAAACCTCAAATTGTAATATTTAAATATTGAAGACAATATTAGTGATTTCTAAACCTAGGTCCTAGGTCCTAGGTCCTAGATGTGACCGTATCCTATTCTGATTTTTCTGTTTCAGATTTTCGTTTAGAAATCACTAATATTGTCTTCAATATTTAAATATTACAATTTGAGGTTTTACTCAATAAACTTATTCCGAAAAATAAACCTTTATTATATTTATGTTACCTGTGCCATGTACAAAAACCACGCTTTTTTAGAAAAACAGAGCCATCTGTTGGACGTAAAAGCACCACGCGCCATTGTTTCTCTATCTACAGACAGACTGGGTTCAGCTAGTATGAAATAAATATCGTATTTCGTTTTACGTCGTACATAAATGACTGAGAATATGATAATTTGATCTAACAAACAAAAAAACTAGTTCCTAATGCATGATGATTATTAATATTTTATATTGCATAATTAGATGAACAACATTGAGTTGATCTTCGATCTACACTTGCAGTAACATCGCAGACATGCCCCACGGATTGGGATTCCAGTAGTGAGTATGGCATACTGATTTCAATAAATTACAATACTGTTCCGGTATGCAACAAATGCACTTGGCGTGCGTTATTGGGGCGCCCTCGCCCCGCACGGGGACATAGGGAGTTGCGCTCCCGAACGGCGCAGACTGCCGTACGTTATTGTTCTCAACGTGATCGCACAGCAGCAGCTGTACTATACTGTATAGATTGAGTACAACTGTACAGAGTGAAAAGTACAGCTGTATTCGGGGTACGTTTTACGGTAGTGAATGCTATAAGTCAGGGGGAAATATAATTACGTGACGTTACACTTTTGATGCGCTTTTTTTAAATGATGACTTCCAGATGGCGATTTTTACTAACAGCAAAATATATAACTAGCCAGTATGTGATGGCGCTCTCAATTTTGGGAATAATTAAAGACTGAAATAAATCAAGGAGGAAAGGGAAGTAAGTGGAAATATAGGAATGTTAAGAATACCGATAAAAGACTGTTTCAGAAAATATATGCTAAACATCTAAAGTTTTTCAAGAAATATTTCATTGATAACCTTTTTAAAAGAGCTCCCCGCAGGAGACCATGAGGAAAATTATTTTCCTCAGGGCCAATGTCATCTTTAGGGGTGCTGTGTGAAGGGTACTTTTACGGAAAGGAATGAGAGGATGTTCTGAGAGGGAAAAATTATGAGTGGTGCGTAGGAATCTGTGAGTCAGTTTGTCTAGGAGTGACGGACGTATATATAAATCCCTCCCACTGCAATGGGTCGAGAGAGTCTAGCTGGAGTAGTCAAAATGTATCTCTCAGTCATTATACAAAGGTTTGATTAGAGTTCATCTAATTTTTAATTTTTTTAAATTTTTATTTTTTCTCACAGTAAATGCTTTGTTTCACAAATTCTCCCTCGTATTAAGCAGGAACCTTACCTACAGCACGTAGTATACCTACTCTATTCCTATACTCTACCCCAGTTTTAGTGCACGAAAACAAAACATGCGTGTAGGTGAAAATTATATTTACCCATTATGAAGTGCAAATATTTGCAGGCTTACGCTTCCGTAGCAAATTTCCACCGCACTAGAACTTACTTATGTTTATTCACTACTAAGCTTAACTCTCAAATAACACAACACATTAGCATTAGACTAAGCACTTTAAGCAGAATATAATGATAGTACTGGATTTATGAAAATTTCAAACATCGTACATCAAAATTTGATGCCTTTACGGTGTTTATTATTAATCATTTAATAATGATTTATTTTAAGTTTCTTAATTTTTGAAAATGTCGATTTCAATACAAAGTAAAGTAGTTTATTTGCAGTTGTCCTCTCTAGGGATTCCGGTTCTGAGGGAAAGTGTGGGTAGTTATATAGGTGTTACTTTCGTTATCTTCATGTTTCTCAATTTTATTATCATCATGTTCATTAATTTCCACATCTTCATTTTTGTTGATTTCCACAACTTCGTGTGTGTTGCTGTAGGTTGTGTTGGTGCTAATTCTTAATTTTTACGATTTTCACAACATCGTGTTTGTTGGCTGTAGGTTATGTTGGTGCTAATTCATGATCTTTAAGATTTCCTCATGTTTTTTTCATGTATACGTAATCAAATTTGTTTTTAAACTTGATTATATTCTAGGTATTTTGAAGTTGGAAGGGCTGTATATAATTTTACAGCATTTTTCTTATCAAACAGTTGAATCAGTAAATAGTTTGTTTTGTAGGGATGGACATTTATTTACCGTCCCACATATTTACAATATTTTATTAAATGTGCTTGGAACCAATTTTAACGTTCGATGTGATGTACTCCAATTGATGACATCGTACCTGTCTGGACGAGTAGCCTCAGTAACATTAAATAAATGTACATTACCTGAAACTTCAATGGAATTTGGAGTTCCCCAGGGTTCTATCCTGCGTCCTATTCTCTATATCGTCTTGAACATCTCATTCACTCAGCTGGCTTTCAAGTTTTGCTCCCCTGATGAAAAAGACGTTCTTACAAAGAGGTGGTTAGCTTCATTAGTACAGTAAGTCAGTCTGAATCCGACAAATACCGAATTTATGTAGATAGCTTCCTCTGGAAGGCAAGCCCTCATTGACTCCAGTTCAATCCATATTCGGGAAACATATATAATCCCTTCTACATAAAATTCTACATTAATAAAATTTTTGGGATTCACTACAGACAATAGTCTATCTCTGGAATGTCAAATTTCAAAAGCTGTGAGTTCTGGCTTTGTAAAGGCAAATAAAATCAATCAGGAGATGCCTTCCCTCTGATGGAGCAAATTCACTCATAAATTCGTTCGTTGTCTAACGTATGGACTATTGCAATAGTGCAATATAATCCAGTCAGTTTTTAATGCTGCGACGAGAATCTTAGAAAGTATTGTCTTATAATTCCACTTCTAAGAGATCGCCTTCATTGGCTTCGATGCCCCACTTTCTATTGTCTGAATGACTTCCAAAGCGTTTCAAGGAATATCCCCAACTTATACATCAGAATATGTATCCGACAAAACTTAAGCGATAGAAAGCTAACTCTTAGGTCAGCAGATATGATGTTGGTCATCGTCTAATCGAACTTTCTAGGTCAAATTGAACCGTTTACCACGATCGATCTTTTCGTGTAACTGACCCACTCATTTCGAATAAACTAATTTCCAGAATTTGGTTGAATGTAAACGGTCTTTAAAAACAAAATTGTTTTAAAAATTCTATCATTCATAACTTCTTTTCAATGTTCTCAAGCTTCCGTTATTTGTTTGGTTTCGGTTTCCTCCTTATTGTATCTTTTGAGTTTAATGTCTGCTTCGAATTTTTTTTTTAGTTTCTGAGCATAAACTGCTTTCGGTTTTATATTTAGTTTTAGTTTTAATGTTCTTGTTTTATCCCGTTTGTGCTATGGCACATTGTTGTTTATTTTAACATCATCTTGTGTAATGATTGTCATGTCATGATTATTTTGTTGTTCTCTTTTCATCGTTTTGTATATCCTGTACATTTTTGTTATATTATTTGATTTGTATTAGGTAAGGCGCACTGCAGGAGTAATCTTAAGAACATGACCACTGAATGCCAAATAGTAAAGCCCACTCGAACTGAAATAAAAAACTGCGCTATTTAAATATATTATATTGTATTATTTTTCAAAGCAATCTTACCCTTCAAAACACTTTTTTTTAAAATAATAATCGTGAAGTTTTTTATACTTCTCGTTCACAATGTTAACATAAATCGATCTTTTTTACCTTATCCTATCATTCTCGCATAAAGCTTCCCCCTTTTCAGCTCCTAGCTTCTACTATTAGGGATAACATCTGTTCTATCATATTACCCGACCCCCTTTTGCCACCTTTGTTGAAGATGACGTTACACACTTGTGAAACAAAACCGTTTGAATGTAGTAAAGCCTTATTGAGGTGTCAAACGTAATAAAAGAGAGAAAAAACTACCTTTTTATCAGGAATATCTACAAGTGCTATATTAAGTTTAACGTTTACAAGGATTAAAATTTGTGTGGTTCTAAAACCTTAGAGTTCGCCTCTTAGTCTATTGGGAAGACTTTATCTCCCGTCTTCTAACGTAAATATAAATTTGCAATAGCATTTAAACTCCTTTTTACGAAATCCTAAGATCTCGATATGTTTCGCTTTTTCCAAGTTGTAGTACCTTTAATTTTTTTTGTATTTAATTAAACAAAAAAAAAATATTTTTTTTTACATTGAAACAACAATTTCAAACTGTTTTCATTTATTTCATTGTTTTACTGTCACCGGTTTCAGCTTATTGTAACCTTATTGCTTATTGACTGGTACAAATCTTCCTTAAGCTTTGGGTCTATGGTTTATATACAAAACATTTGAAAGAGGGGTGAGGATTAACAGGGATCAATGATTTTACTTTATTATATGGATTTTTCCATCGTCGTTGCTCTGTGGTGTTTCACTGGAGAATTTCTAATTATTCGATAATTGACAGCAGGCTTAATTACTTTGGTTTTATTAATTAATTTACTATTTTTTTAGGGAATACAAGATTTCTGTCGTTTTTCTTATTATATTTTATATAAGATGACTGAAATCGTTAACGGTCAAATAATAAAAAAGCGTAAAAATTGTTTTAATTGTTCCAATAAATCATTATAATGGAATTCCACCACGTAATATACATTTTTTTAAATGTGAAAACTATTTCGCGCCCTGAAAAAATTTTCAATCTTGCATTTGCAAATCAAAATGTTTAAATTTTAAACGTTTGTCACCCGGAAAAATAAAAAAATAATATAAAAACACATGGACATTGTTGAAGCATTGCATTGGAGTAAAAAATCTAATTGCATAAAATGAGTACAAACTTGAGTTTTCATACGTAAATATATAAACTTACCAAATTACCTGTTCTTTTAAATTCACAAACTTTTTTCATTACACGAACAGTAACGCAATCTAATTGCCTGCAATAAAAAGTGAACATTTCCCTTTCAAAATAAAGCTTTCAGAGCGAAGTAAAGAAACAAAAGTTTTCGGTTTCAAAATTGAAACGTGCAAGACTTCACAGTTATCTCGTACTACGCCTAGAAGCAGAAGAGTAGGGAAGTAGAGGAGTGGATGAGTGGACTGCAGCAGGCTGATTTAATTTAGTACAAGACGAGGGACGGCTACAATTTCTACGTGCGCCATTGCACTACGTCTCGGCAACAACGTAGATACTACAATAAAATACTAAGTGCTAGTCGTTCACTAGCTCAACAACTATGAAAATTCATTTCATGTGTGGGAAAAGGTTGATTCAAAGGTTGAATTCAGTTTTCACGTGACAATGAAATTCATTTCCACATTCGACTTTTCGTTAATTTTAAAATATTTTATTTAAGCATTTAAAAAAGGTGTTATTTTCAAATGTCGAAACAAAGACGTATCCAAATTATAGTTGTTTGATAAAGACAATGTTTGTGAATTTTTTTTTTCTACTTAATTATTAAACCTTTAATTTTTGTGAAAGTTTGGCTTCCCCAATTGGAGCATATTGAGTGGCTTAAGAAAGTGGAGAGTCGATGGAGATGGAAAAGAGGAAGATTGTTATATTTTTCTTTAACTATAATTTCTCTCGACTACACCATACCTCTGCTCCTGCCAGTATCATGGTGGTCAGTTGTATATAAGTTAGGCATTTTATAATATAATCACAAAAATAATTATGTCATTTAGAACAAAAGTAAGAATAACAGTTTAAAAACTAAATAAATAATAAAAATATAAAAAATAATTTATTCATAAAAATAAATATTTTAAATAAAATTGAAAAAAAATACACAAATAATATTTTTGAAATTCAATTAAAATAGGCAAAAGTATGCCTTTTGTAAGACTTCGCTTTCGAAAGAAATTACATAACTCATTATTGCATAGGGCGGTTAAGATCTTCCAAGACATACCGACCAATATAAAAGTGTAAGAAAATATATTAATATTTTTAAAATAAGTGATTTGAATGGTAATTTTAAATATTTGCAAAATTTTAAGTTCAATTTCTAATCTTAAATTCTTTACTTATTTAATTTCTAACTGTATTGCTATACATTTTGTAAAAGGTATGTTGTTAAATAATTTGGATTCGAGTATGGTATTTTTTAAAGTTTTCATTAAAAATCATCATAAATTAGGTGTCCACGAAGCGTAAATCAATAAATCGGGCAAAAAAATATGGTTAGTCACATTTTTTTCAGTATGGTTAGAATGAATCAACGTGCACAGCATCTGTCGTTCAATAATTTGTTTAATAAAACTTTATTTAAATTTATTAAGTTTTTTTAAATTTTCTAAAATTTATTTAAATTTACTAAAATTTATTTAAATTTACTAAAATTTAAAAATAAATAATATTTTTTTACATTTTAAAATGCATAACGCAACATTATAATGCAATGATATTCGTAATTTTGTCAACAAGCTAACTAAAGAATATAGCGTTTCGAGCTACTTCGAAATATATCAATCCGAAATATATTATAACTCTGGTAAAGGAACCAGTTTTTGCTTTGAATTTAAACAGACAAGCGATAAATTACCCACATATAATATTATGTTTTAACAGAACATTATTTAAATTGTCATTTTCAAAATTGGAAATGATTTGTTGAAAATTCTACTCATCTCTACTAACTAGAGATTGTTAACGGGTCTGCGTTAATGTACTTAATATTATATAACATAATAATATATATATTTGTAATGCAGTATGTTTAAACGAATGGCCAATTGATATTTAAATACTAAAATAATATTATTAACAAACAAAGTTATTTCATAGTGAAAGTAAAATTATATCAATGAGGCAGTTGTACATAATACAGGCTCTCTGTAATGCTTCGTTGGCAGTATCAACAACAATGATACTGCCAAAATATTACAACAAGTGAGTAACATTATATTGGGTTCTTCTTTATCAACCGGTGAAACAGAGTTTTTTCTTAAAAAGCTCCGTTGCATAATCTGCTCGGTGAAAATATAAAAACACTGTAGGTTCTTCGAATCTATTAAAAAAAATGGAAAAAAATTCCATACTGGCTGAGTGTGGTGATTTTGGATTGCCCATGTCGTGGCTTCTGTCATGCATCACCTTAGAACCCCATATTCGATGTAATCCATCTGTGCACGTGTTATGTGATTTACTTATTTGATTGAATATAATTGTAAAGCTGCTCATTTCGCAACAGGAATTCCCTAAAAAGATGAGCAGAGGAGGAAAAAAATAGATAAATAAAATAAATAAAAAATAACGTATTTTTAGGTTCTAGAGATGACGCTATAAAGCTGCATCAGATATGCTCCCAAGAGGGAATCGAAGTGAAACTCGAATACGTATTGTGGATTCTCCTTCTGCATATAAACAAATCTAAAGATAAGATTCTACAGTGTTCTATTTAAATGTAAAACGCTGTTTCTAAGGCATACAAAAGGTGGAATTTGAAAATCTTAAGATTGCGGATTATAGAACTTCATATAAAAATGTTAACTAGGAAACAGAAAATCTATGGTATCTGCTTGAAATAACTATGTTAAGAGGGCTAACTAAGTTAATTTTAAATATTTTATGGTTTTTGTGCATGTTCAATGTCGTCTGTGTTCATAACATGTTAGATGAATGCATATTCTCTCCTACTCAATTTATATATTTTACAAAATAGCTTATTACTTTTGTTGAGTTTGCAATGTTTTTTTTGTGTGTTTCAAATGCGCTATATACATCCTATTTTTTTTTTCGTAAAAAAACAATACTGTTTTAGAAACAAGATAAAATTATCTTTCCGATGTACTCATTTAAAATAAAAAAAAATTAAATAATAAAATTTTAATATCAAACGTGAAAAATGTTAACCGAATTTGTAATTTTTTACTCCAATCTTAGATAAATCGAGAAAACTCGATATTTCTAAAACAAATTCGTTTTTTGGGGAATTTGTAAGTAAACTGTAACTTGGCTTTTAACTCGTTAATATGATAAAAAAAAAACAAAATTATTTTTTGCTAAACCGATTATTATGATATCGACGTGAAATATGAATTATTCATTTTGGCTATTTTTGGGATTTAATTAACGGCATCCAGTATAAATATTTAAAGCAAACAGGAGAGAGATAATTAGTGCTCCTTCTAACGTCAAAAAAATGACGTTTTTCCGCGTTTTAGAAAAAAAGATAAAAATACTTACGCTTGGTCATATATGACCCTAAAAGCTAATTTGTTTTTAAAATAATAATATTATCCAACAAAAGAAATTTTTTTATCGATCAAATTAGTTTCCATCATGATCTGTGGTGCTTCAAAATATCCGTATAGCTGTGAAAGAAAACAAAATGCCGTATTGTTCGATTCGATTTTTAAAAAATTGTTTATTGTGATGAACAATTCCGAAAGAAAGTGTTACTTACTCTTACTCTTTGTAAATATAAACGTTTATATACCTTCTACTTATGGAAGTTTTATTTTTTAAAAAGGAAATTTATTCGCCCTACAATAACAATGAGGGCGTGTTTCTGCATAATAAACATGATTAAACTCTAGCCTGTAAACCGTCCCCTAAAAAAAGTTTTAAATGAACGTCAGCAATGTTGAAAAAACAACTACAGTTCCAAAGTTATGCCATTGCACATGACGTATGATGAACAGAATTTCAGAAATAGTTCAGCAGAAAATTCGCCGTTACATGGAGTAACTTGCTTTCGGTGGGGTGAGATGAAAGTTCTATATATAAAGTTTATCTGTCGGGAAGATCTTGTTATACCACCCGTGGAATGTTTATCAGAAATGCGTGTTGAAGTTTCCCGTTAAAAGGAGGTTATTCTTATTTTCTTTCCCTCTACCAAAGTTTATTTTTTGGCCGCTCTCACCCCTTTGTGGCCGAGAGACATTTGTTTTCGTGTTGAACTTATTTTAAGCAGACTGTGAGCGATGGTACTTAGGCCTATATAAATCAGTTTCATTCAATAAAAATTCCATCAAAACAAAGTGAAACACTTGTGTGGGGAAAACATTAATAAAACGGTATTTATATCAATAAATAACTAAGAATATCTGTGATATTTGAAGTTTCTTCGTGATTAGATTCTAAGATGAAGAGCATCACTACTTGGAAGATGTATTACTTTTTTTTGTTCTGTTTACCAATGATTTTTTTTAAAGGAATAATAAAATACATTTTAAAAATTGTCTTTACATTTTACAACCTTACTAAAAAAACACTGTAAATATTACACGGTGCGTTAGGAAAAACTTATTTTCCATTGCATTTGTTTGTTTAAAACGGTCTTAAACCAGGCTCAAGGCCGGCTCTACAACATCATTGTTGAACGGGTGTGTAGGGATTAATTAGTAAAACGGTTAGATAACATTTAATTTTGGTTTTCAGACACCAATAATGTTTTCTTTTCGAGCCAGTATATTTATTTGAAAAGTAGGTTACTTAGATTATGTAAAATAAATTGACATTTGGAAAAGGATATTGTATTAGAACGATGTAAAAAGTTATAAATAATATTGTAAAACATTAACCACAATTCATTATTATTATTGCATTCCACACAAAAGTCAAAATAAAAATATATTTTTCAGATATCTTTTAAATAATAAAACTACCTTTAGAACAGCGTTAGGTAGAAATTTTATCTGAATTCCGCACAAGAGTCTTAACTACTCCAAACTGCCTGAAACCAGTGAGACTATGGCATCCCCGATTGAGGTATGTTACGAGGCTGAAGGAAGTGGGGAGGGGAAGGAGATGGGGAAAAGGAAAGTGGGGAAGTTCCTGGCTAGTCAGATCTGGTCACTAAACGCGGCTAAAGCAGGTTCAAGCAACGTTTTAATTATGAATGGTGATCTTACACCAGGGCGATACTGTGAGTATCTTCCACTCTAAAACGTGCCGCAAATATACCTTATATTATTTTTAATTATTAATTCATAAAAATTTTATCTTTTAAGACAATATTAGCGATGCTCAAACGAAAATTTGAAATAAAAAAATCAGAATAAGATTTGATCGCATCTAAAAATTCAAGCTTTGCCGGGGCGCTGCTGTACCACTGAGCTAATCCGACACTATTTCATTCATTTATATTTAGCTGTATCAAACTTCGACCAAGAACTACCAACATTATCTAAATTTTCTTAACACATATTTTATTTTGGGTTTCTTTATATATGATCGCAAGATTCTTCAGATTCATTAAGTTATTCAAAAAATAAAAATACTTCACTCCGAGATTGCGAGTTGAAAGCATCACCCCTCATGCATGCATCTGTACATCTTTTATAAACCAAATAAACTACGTAGATACGGTTCAACCCTTTGGATCGATATCCAAATGCTTCCTTGAAAAACCATTTTGATTTCCAATAAAATCGTACCTCGGGAAATCGGTCGTTTGTTGCAACATAAAACATTCAGTAGACGCGGAGGCAGCCTCTCAAGACGTATCATTTTCAATTATCACTCTGCAGTAAGTTATGTTCCTTGGGCGTGTCGGGTTGGACTAAACATGGAAGGCGGAAGCCGAATTTAATATGGGAGCTGTATTGAAAAATTCCAATGCTCGGATTAACACAAATAATGCTCTTTTGTATTCTTTGCCTACTTCACGAAATAATATTATTGAGACAAATTCATAACCAATAACTGTCCTGAAGAGTGTGATAGCATTTAGTTATACCGAAAGATTCACGTAAAAGTTAAATTAAATCGGATATCGTTAAATCTTTTTGAGGATAACAATCCGAAAGTCGCGGGTTCAAATCCCGGCGTGAACAAGTAAATTTTATTTGATTAATTTTTGTTATTTCACAATTTCCTCTTTTCAAATAATATATGATATATTTGCGTTATTTTACAATTAATCATTTTAAATAATTTAATATATAATTTTGGTTGTTAATAATTTGAGGAACGTTCTAGAGTGGAATATACTCTCAGTATCGCCCTGGTGTAAGACCACCATTCAAAATTGAAATGTTTCTTGAAATGGCTCTATACTGTTTGGTGACCATGTCTTCATAGCCAAGATTCCACCCAACTTTCCACTTCCCCGTCTACTTACCCTCCCCACTACCTTCAGCCTCACAATATACCCCTATTGGTGGTGCCATAGTCTCACTGGCTCCAGACTGCTCTCTGCAATTTCGATAGTGGATGCAATTGTTAACAGGCTGCAAATAATTGGTGCTGACTATTTATCTAATAGTAGAAAAAATCTTTTGTTCGGACACGAAAACAGAATTGTATTAAAAAAATCTACGTTATTGGCAAATCCGGTTAGTGAAACTAGGAGAATTTAAAGGTGTTTTTGTCTATTTTGTATTAGTCATCTAGCGTAAAATATGTTTAAGAGCGTAAAAAAACATTATTAAATAAAGCATTTATTTGACAGTGCGACTATTTTCTTTTGAGAGAATTCAATGACTCTACTCGTAGGGACAGCGCTAGAGAGCGTGGGATGTCTGTTGCCCCTCCTTCCCCGGCCCCGTTGAAGCATTTTCACACTTCCTTCTCTGTTAATTCACACGCTTGTATCGGGGAGGAGGAGAGCGGGGTGACAGGTCCCTGGGGTGGCCTTGCCGTAACATAACGCCACGATCTAGCGTTTCAAATCCATTGCGGGTGTAAAGAGACAAGAATCAAACAGAAAAGGTAAAAAAGAATGGGAAATTTATTCAACGAATACAAAAAAAAACATTAATATTTTAGACGTGTCTTATCTTTTTGTCGTCTTCGAATGATCCTATTTTTTGCTTTTCACGGAAAATACCAAATAAGAGTACCTAGTTGAAATTGTATTAATAATTATTATACATAGTTTCAATGATACATATATTATGTACCATCTTAGTATAAAGCAGAAATACTGTGCGCCATAGCAGGAAAAGGTCTCGAAAGTTGAGCTACGTGAGTTTTGTACAATCTAGAACATCCAGGTCGATGGCATTATTTTTAGCCGCAATCTATTTCCTTAGCTATGGAGCTCTGAAATATTTGTATGTGTATCAAAAACAAGCAAATATGATATTGTTTGTTCCTACTCTACAATAAGAAAATAAATAAAATTCGAATAACCGATTAATTCGTGCAACTAAAATAATATAAACATTATTTATTGTTGATGCCTATCGATCTGTTAACACTGATAGTATGTGTATCTTGTTTTGGTCGCTTAGGTTCCACAAATAGAGCAATATAATATATAGAACCTTCCTACCCCACAGTCCGCACTCTCCAGCTCCTGTCTCCTTACTAACGCCGTCTGAAGGGTGTTGAATTCAATAAATCGAACAAAGGAAATGAGCTTTGACAGACAGGGAGTTCTCACATAGAGCGGGTCGATATAAACAAGTCCCTCGACTAATACTTTGTTCGGTAATTGGTGCCGAATCCAAGGGGTTTTTGGGTCAAATAAAAATAAATTTGTATTTTTATCTCATTTAGAAAAAAAATGTTCTTACTTTGCTAAACAAAAAGTTTCAGAAGTTTTTTTACATTAGCTCCACGCAGGAGGTCCTGAGGAAAGGGCCAACTTAATCTTTGAAATGTTGTGTGGAGGGTATTTTTTTACTCCCATCATCCCGGGCACTCCTGCTAAATCACCGAACGTAGCAAATCACTTAGTGTGATCTATGGCAGTGGTGTAGGTTATCCAATAAATGGTTTCCGGGGCGGCAATAAGTTATGACTCAAACGTACTAAAATCATACAAATTATAAGTAAAAAAAATAATAAGTTTTTTCGGAGACATTTAACCATAGCATAATTTGCGTTGTAAAAACAATTTAACGAATTCGATCGGTCAGACTGCTAGCCTTGCGTCCCACTCACCTACAAAGATATATAATAATGTTTATAGTATCGTCACAGTATATCTTTTCTCACCGTCACTAACTACGGTCAGACTTTTGAGTATCATTGGAAACTTTGTGAGATTCTCGTTGGATCTTGAAAAGAAAAATGAGATTTCTAAGTTGGTTACAATATAGACAATGACAACAATAAATAAGAGGCGGTTAAAATAAAGGTTGAACAAAGATAAACCACGATACGGGACAGTCCTTGTGCTTAAAACTTTACTCAACGAATTGAAATTTTTTCAATTCGTTAAATTTATTCATCCAATATATCTGATAAATGTTCGTATTTCGAAAAAACAGATAAAATAAACTGATAAAACAATTCATTTTATTTCTACCACCAGATCTGATATTGTTGTAGGACTCAGCGAGTGGTGGCTTCGCTCCGGGACGCCAGTGGATTTGTGTTCAACCGACCAATATCTCTGCTCTCAAAACGAGGAAAAATTGCTTTTTCTATTCCCCTTGTGTTTATGCCACTACCACCGCCCCTCACCACGCATTCTTATTCCCCGGCTCGTTCCAAATGGAATAGATATTAAAAACTTTTGTCGAAGGACCACTCGTCTCATTTTACTTTACTATCCTACCCATGCTGTATCTCTCTCTCTGCCGGTAAGAATGACTCGGGACGGCCAACTCCGATGGGCTAATTTGAATTTACAAGTTTCTCAGAGAGGAAAAAATACACGTCTTTTCTAGGTTTGCAAGATTCCCTCAGTTGCTTGCAGATTTGTGAACACAAAGGTAGGGACCGTTCTCCCCTTGCATTAATTCCTTTTGTTCACATCCAACCGCCAACGAGCTGCTACTTTAATCCTAGGAGACTACTCATAATCTAATATAAACTTCTAATAAGTTGAATACTTAATGAAAATTATTAACTTTTATCGTTTTTACATATTGTAACATTTTTCAGCATTAATTAAATTTTCGGTAGTTATAATAAATGCCTACATTTTATTTCCTTTGTAACTCACAGTCAAATCCAAACAATTACCACGCCGAAAATAATATTCACCAGCATCTAGTGTATTGCGACAAGAACTTCACGAACAAATTTGTTTTCAGAAAACGTATTTTATCTATGAAATAAAAACTCGTAAGTATGTATTAATAATACATATGCCTACTGACGGGTCAGTGGCAGAGTTGGCATTGCGTCTGGTTCCCACACAGGCGTCGTGAATTCAATTCCTTGGCTTGCTAAGTCCTCCATCACAACACAAGGAACATATTCCGCTTAATGTGATAGTAGTCGTGAATTCAATTCCTTGGCTTGCTAAGTCCTCCATCACGACACAAGGAACATATTCCGCTTAATGTGATAGTAGTAGGAGATTTTCAAATAATTTCAGGTTATTCGAAACCAGGGAACTTTTGTCTTTCTTTAAAAATATATATTATAAAAAAAACATTAAATTCAATACCAAAACCAATTTCTAAGATGCATTTCAATTCATATAAAATTAATGTTGTACAATGTGGAAAAATAATGTAATCTATTGCAATTGGACAAAAAATTGATGTTACTTAAATTATGTTTGACATCGATATTTGATTTCAGGGTTGAACTTGGAGAATTACAATGGTAAACGGAGAAATGACGAAGAGGCTTGCGATTGTTCAATCATTTTAATAAAAATGCTAATTAAAAAAATAATTATTATCAACAGCTTTCTGGCGGTAAACAAATTTAATTAAGTAAATGTTATCAATTATTCAGACCAACATTTTTTTCCAACCAAAGAACAACTTGCCATTTCGCTAGTCAAAATAAAACATAAAATGTATTAGCAGTCTCCCCCGAAATTCACTCTGTGCCGCTCAAACAGGGGAGGAACTCGCTCCACGGGCCCCGGGACCTCTGGCCCGGCAGAGTAGCACACACGGGCAGGGAACATGAAAGATGCACACGTGTTCCTTTAAAAAATACACCGCGAATTCCCAGTGATGATTAAATATTCATCAAAAGGATTCAGCTCCTCGCTGCGCCCCACTTGTTCCTCCTGCCCCGATTGCCCCGACTGACGCTCGCTGCCTCGTCTATCTTTCGCTACACTTTTATACCGTGCAATAAAATTAGTTATTTTTTCGGATAGGCAAACTGACAATGGTTTTAGTGAATAATTAAATCACGTGATATGTCATGTTCGCATTTAACGATACGTTTTTTAAATTAATTGTTTTAGTTTAGTTTTTTGTTCTCTGCCGCAGACCGGAACAACTCAGCGAAACTGCATTGGAAGCGACAAAGGTTTTGCAGCCACAATGCGCAGCGTCTTCATTACTTTTTTTATGTGAAAACCGCGCAAAGGTCCCAACTGTTCCAACCGTCTGTAGCATGCAATTGGGGTACGTTTTGAGGCTGAAGATAATGGAGAGGGAAAGGAGATGGGGAAGAAAAAGGTGGGAAAGTACCTGGCTTTTCAGATCTGGTCACCAAACACGGCCAAAGCCATTTCAAGCAACGTTACAATTCTGAATGGCGGTCTTACACCAAGGCGAAGCTGAGAGAATCTTTCAATCTAGAACGTGCCGCAAAATTCACTATATATTATTTTAAATGAGTAATTTGTGAAATATCACAAAATAATCTAAAAAAAATATTTTTGGAATAACTTAAAAAGTTAAACCTCAAATTGTAATATTTAATTATTGAAGACAATATTAGCAATTCTTAAACGAAAATTTTAAACAGAAAAATCATAAAAAGATATGGTCGCATCTAGGACACGAAGATGCGACCATATATTTTTTCTGTTCTTATTTTCGTTTAAGAATCGCTAATATTGTCTTCAATATTAAATTTACTTGCGCACGCCGGGATTTCCTTCTTCCCTGAATTATTAGATGAATTATCGTAAGAAATTGTTTACTTGTATCATTAACGTATTTCGACTTTTACTTAGTATAACTTAAAGTACAAGACATTAACTGTAATATTACATAAAATATATTGTATTAGGTCGCTCCCCATAAAATGATAACATTTTATTAAATTTTAGCTCCACTATATAGCCTATGTCATCTGTAGGGATGCTGTGTGCAGAATATTTTTGATGAAAAGAAGGAGAGAAAGTTTTGGGAAGACGAATGGAGGTGGATAGAAATTTAGGGGGTGAGCGTGTCAAGGAGTGATGGATTCATACGTCCATGCGCACTACGGTGCAATGCGATGGATCGAGATAGTCCGGCTGGAGAGATTAAAAGGTCACCCTCAACCAGTCTATCCCGAATAGGAGGGCAGACGCAACTGCTGCCATGACGTAGCAAACCTCACCCCATGAACAAAAAAATAAATTTAAATCAGCACTAAAAACATTTCTTTTAAACAAATGTCACTACACCTTAAATGAATACCTTACATAAATGAAATACCTCTGTTTTCTTATTTCTTATTTATATGCATTTGTTAACATGTAATCGTTGGGTTATGTAATATAATGTGTATTTGTTGGGATAGCTGAAAAAATAGGATGTAACCTATAAGCTATACCCTTTATACTCTTTTTGTGCAATAAATATTTTTTTGAATTTTGAACTCGTGCATCCCTAGTAAGTCATCAAACGTAGCGAACCACTTGGGGCTTAGGAGGATAGAGGGGTTTTCGTTTTAAAAAAAAAAACACGATTACGCAATTATTCATTAGACCATTCAACGAAGAGCTTCTAAGTTATCAGTAACCCAACGAATCCACGAATCCAAAAAATCGAGAAGCAGATTATAAATATCATCATTTTAAAAGCATGTTTATTCTGTGTTTCATCTTGACTCCAAAAAGGTTGAAAAGGATTATAAGAAATCAGATTTTTTTACATTTATTTTCATTTAAGGTCGTGAGGCAAAAGAAATAATAGCCTTACATTATTCTAAAATTCATTTTCATCGCTTTTTATTTCGAAACTCCTAGAGTTCCTAGAGTTAGAGGCAGAATTCAATATAAACTACCCACTACACAAGTTCTTGTAATTTTTTGCTAGAAAATATTGTAACGCCAATTCAAACGTACTTTCGCCTCACAACGTTTAAAATACTTTTTTTTTCAGATGTTGACATCCTCTAACGTAATACAAAATTTAATAATTTCTTTCAATAAAAGAAAAGATGTTTGAAAAACATAATTTAACAAAACCGTATGATTTATTTCTCTATTGGCGTATCTTTATTATAATGATGTTTGATTTATTTCTCTGTTGGCTTGTCTTTATTATAGTTATATTTAAATTGTATGATTTATTTCTCTGTTGGCCTGTCTTTATAATAGTTATATTTAAAATATATACTTCGGTTAAATTTGTATTCTATTTTAATTTATGATTTACTTTCCTGATCACTAGACCAAAATTCCTACCACACTTCATTGAGTTCTGATATTGCTCCGCAATGTTTCGACATCCATTCTGATGTTTTTATACCTTCTGATGTTTTTCAACCTAAGATTTATGGTTATGCGCCCCTGAAGCCTGTCTGCTCATTAGGTACATCACTACTGTAAAGCGTATCACATTTGTACTTCGCACACTAACTCTGTGTGACACTTGGTACCTACTACGGTAATGATTTATAATAAATACATAACACAATATGGCGCACGAAGTAATGCACCAATTTCACCAAAGTAGCACTAAATCAGGTACTATGTATTTATATTCATAGTTTATGTTTCATAGTTTATATTTCTATCTATATATATAGTTATTGTTTTTACATTTTAGCAGTAGTTCAAGAAATGAGCGCGGTGTATATTCGTATTGTCGTATAATATAATTTGTTCTGAATTCATGTTTTAATTCAGTGAAAACAATCATGCACATAATTTATTACACATTCTAGTTACAACGCTTACCTCATACTCTGTAAATTTTAATATTTTATGTTACCAGGTTAATTCGGTAAATCCGATTATAATATATGGTACCAGATTAATTTTTTCTACTTCTCACAAAACAATGTATGTGTACTTATATTTATTATATACATTTTCTTTATTACACAACTTAGTTTCAGAGAAAAATGAAACTTTTTTTTTTTTTGGTTTTTGTTATGTAATTACGTACATTTCAGTAATAATATGAGCTAAACATGTCAATTTGTCTGTCCTAGAACGGGAAACTTTCCTAGCTGGACAGGCAAAGCATCCAATATGTAATATGTACTTTCTTTTGATAAAAAAAAAAAATAAATAAATAAATAAATAAATAAATAAAATAAATTACCGGTTAAACCAAAAAATACTTTCACCTTACTTGCTTGGTTTAACCGGTTAAATCATTTTAAATTGGGAGGGGGTAAAATAGAATCATATTAATACGTCGTCTAAACGTGGCTAAAACCACAGTTTGAAAATGGCCTTGAAAGCCGAAACAGCTGTAACAATAACAAAAACCAAAAAATACTTGCAGAACTTAATAATTATATTGATTTTAATTAAATTTTTAAAAAATTCTAAAACTAGTTTTGATTTCTACGACGTCCATTTTATAGGTACGGTACGTCTTTTTACATATTGCATATAAAATATTATACATTCATATATACTTAGGTGTACGTTTTCATGTTCTACGGAGGTAGAAAGACCTGATTTTTGTTTTTATTTTATAGATAGATGTCTCTCTTTTTATGTCTTCAGGTAATGCCTTAAATATTTCAGGGATTTTATGCCTCTTTAATCTATCTCCGTACACATTTTGTGATTTATTAATTATAAACATTTATGCTTCTCTAAATATAGTAGAGGTAATTGACTTCTGGGAAGGTAAAAGGTATGAGGGTTGGGTAGGAATCTAGGAAATCCCACAAACCAGCCTCTCGCAAACACACCTCACGATGAGCACGGGCTCCCCTACTTAATCACAAAACGTAACGAACCACTTGGGGTGACCTATGGCAGAGGTGTTAGTTATCCAATACATGGTTCCCGGGGCGGCGGTACCAAAACCCGCCTCCCGAATTGCGAACTTGGCTACTGAATAGTAAGTATTTTTATTCAAAGAAACCAACCGTTTTCATTGTGATAATTTATACATTCACGTACAGGTAACAATAACAAAAACCAAAAAATACTTGCAGAACTTAATAATTATATTATTAAATTTGATTTTAATTGAATTTAAAAAAAATTAAATGGAGTTCTACGAATTAAACACAAAAACAACAAATAGTTTTAGAATACTGCAAAAAAATTGTGTAATGCATCACTTTAAAAAGAAACGAAATCCAATTATCAAGATACAATACGTATCAATTAAAAAAAATAATGAAAATACCTTTGTATTTGAAAAATTGTAAAAATGAGAAATTTTTTACAATCAAACTGAATACTACTATGTAAAATACAAATGTAAAATCAACTGAATAAATATCATAAAAAAAAATCATTTCCTTAAAAAATACCCTCCACACAGCATCCCGAAATATGACACAGGCCCTGTGGGATATTTTTTTTCACAGAACCTCCTGTATGGGGTTAAAAGAAAAACAAATACAAAAAGCCACTCGAGCGATTGGTGTCATTTGTAAAATTTACCATATTATTAATTAATACCATTCCTATAAATATTAACATGGAAATATATGAAATTGCTTACCGCGGTTTAAAGCCAATGAATGCACCTAGATTTCGCCATCTATCCCGATATTATAATTTATAGGTTCTATAAATTTGGCACATTTTATAGAACAAAAAAAAACGTTTTTTTTCTTCAAAACGTTTTTGAAGACTCGTGGTAGACTCTGTAAGTAGGTAATCATACAGTTTGTTACTCTGAATTTTTAGAATGAAATAAAAAACACGAAAACCTTCCATTTAAATACGAGTTATAAATCGTTTTGAAATACGAAAAGAATTTCTCCGAAATCAAACTGATATATTATTAAAATCTCTCAAGTCGCCTCCTAGAAGACGTCACAAAATTCAGGAAGGCATTACCCGATACGCAGAGGGTAGTCAGCTAAATGCATTCAAGAGGCAAAAAACGAACCCGTTTGTTTACGCGCCGGGTAAGATTCTCATCCCAGTATATTTATATATTGTTATTTCATCGCTCGCTACACAGATCTAGATCCCCGGGGAGGTCTGTTATTACCTGAGAATAGCGGGAGTCATCTTCAACTCGTTCAAAGCGTAAAACACAAGTATCTGCAATTGCCGGTAGACTGGGCCACCATTGTGGAGACTGCGAATTATTTATATTATTTTTAGACTTCCATTAGACGGTTATTTTTCATTTTGAGGGGAATCTGCGGGGATGCTGATCAATGTTTTATCTGCGGTTGTATGAATCTAGGGCGCACAGCATCTTCATTGCATAATAATATTTTATCTTCAATCTTACAATTATTATTCAATTACCGTTTGAGGCCAAGAGCCGCCAGTAAAAGCATTGGGAAAAATAAAGTCATGTGTTTGACTCTGTCAGTATAGAGCGAGACAGATAGTTCACAGACAATAAACATGCTGTTGTAGTAGGTATATCTCCCTCTCGCATCTTAGTTCTTAGCGAATAGCCACATTTTTTTATTAAAAAAAATTTTTATGGTTACCGCACAAGAGTTCCAACTGCCCAAAAACGGTATTGAGCCAGTGAGACGATGGCATCCCCAATTAGGGTATGTTGTGAGACTGAAGATAGTTAGGAGCGGAATTATATGGGGAAGACGAAAGTAGGGGAGTACCTGGCTATTCAGATCCGGTCTCCAAACATGGCTAAAGCCATTCCAAGCAAAGTTTCAATTCTGAATGGTGGACTCACACTAGGACGATACTCAGAAAATCTTCCACTCTGGAAAGTGTCGCAAGAATACTATATATTATTTTTAAGTATTACAATTGCAGTGCGCTACTGAGAGTATCTTGCATTCTGGAAAGTACCGCAAATATACCTCATATAATTTAAATGATTAAATTGTGAAATAACACAAATTCATCAAATAAAATATACTTGCGCCCTCCGGGATATGAACCCGCGACCTTAAGGATTGCTGCTCGAGAACCTTATCCATCGATCACAAAGGCGTGTCCGTAATCTTGTACTAGGATAGTAATAAACGAAGTTATCCATCTCGCAGAATCATTTATATTTTTACTAGAATCTATAATAAATCATATTAATAACTATACAGCAAAAACTTCAATTATATTTTACCCAACTTTCAGATGAATAATCATTACGGCTTTATTCTAATATTTTCTCTTTCGGATATTTCATTTACGAGGTTTTAGCTTCCGGAAAAACTCCCGCCACCCACTTTCCATACTTTGCATTTCCCATTACATTTGCCAAGCAAGACTTCTCAAAATGATAGTCTTCTGGTTTCAGGAAATTTGGTAATCATTAAAGAAAAAAAAATGTGTAAATAATTTTTCAACAAAAAATACCTGTAACTCTCTGGAAGTCAGTAGATCTATATTAGCGCCATATATCTGTAACTTTGAAGGTACTCCAAGTGAACTAAGCGACCCCCAAGCAATCAGACCTGAGGTTTCCCAAACCGCGTTCTCCGAGCTGTGTACCGTTTGAGACCGCATTTAAAACGCGCGTCCGTCCCATTAGATTCCGTGTAGAACGAATCGGTATGGGACCGGGACCGGGCAGGGAGTATCCGTTAGTATTAGTATTAGCAGACACAGGCCGGGGGGGACCCATTACAACCCATTAATTCAACATTATTTTAATGCATTATTTAATGGGTCTTCTGTTGCCTATGAAATGCAGAAGAGATATCAAAGTTTGTGTGTATATAACTGACTAACAAATAATGCAGATTATTTAATTATTTCTTATTTTCACTTTCGTTCATTATAGCGCCCTAAATTGAGAGATGTAAGACAGAAAGGATTAAAGGCGTGAACAAAGAAGATAAAGATAAATATTGCGCTGTTCAGATCCGAAAAATGTAATTTTTTTGATAAATATGCAGCTTTGAAACTAGGAGCAATAACAATTATATTTTATAATCATTATTCGTTGAACAAAGAATAATATTTGTTCTATCAAATAGTATCCAAATATTTAATTCGGTTATGTACTATTATATTTATTTTGCTTTTAAAATGATTATATAATTGCAATAAAGAATTCAATTATGCATGACTTTAAAGGCAATTTTGGTACTTTTTTGTGAGTTAACGGAAATTATTAAAAAAATAATAAATAAACTTATAATTGTTTTGAAACAATGAAAAAAATTATACCCCTTAAAAAAACGTTTTTTGTAGATATTTTAATATAAATGTGACTTTTTCCGACATAAATCTGTCATTTTTAATTGGAATTGTTGCATTTTTACTATTTATTTTTATAATTTAATATTTCATCATATTTTTAAAGATAAGAGCACAAAATTATTTTTTAAAGCTATCATTAACTCACAAATAATTGCCAAATATGCCTATAAAATCACGAAAAACTGAATTCTTATGACCTATTTTTCATAATTCAAAACACAAGTAGTACGTATTTATACTAGATTTTTGCTACACTTTTTGATCACCCAAATCCATATTTAAGTTTCGTTTAATAAAGGTAACATAGCCGTTCCTCCGAAATGAATTTCATATATTATAATATGAATGTTCGTACGACCTGTTCACACAATAAAAACCATATAAAAATCCTCAATTTACATGATAAAACGAATTACTTGAATCAACGTTTCTCTATAAAGGGTTTTTAATATAAACCTTTTCTGAAATTAAACATCATTCTCAATGAGCCCATGCTCGTTTGGTTTCCAATGCGAAAACTTACCGAAATGCAACCTCTCGCAAACATGGAGGGTTGCCAGTAGCATCTTTTTCTAATTTCTACCCCTTGCAAATCTGTACCCAGACCCTCCCCCCTACTATCCTCATGCACATAATGGCAACATCATCTGGGACTAATTACATTTAGGGTCAATTAGGTCCGCAACCAAACTCTCGCAGCAAGTTGAATCAAGATAACGATCGCAATAATTGAAATTTCGGTTGTGATTCGCATTAAAACGAACGACTTCGGACATACGTAAACTAATCTGTTCTATAAATCAAAAGTTCTGAGTAAGCTGCAATAACTCTAGAACGGTGAGTCTGGTGTCTCGAAAATTGCATTAATGCTTATGATTGAAATTCAAAAGCTTTATATTCTTTGAAAGTATCATTTAACTGTAAATAAATAACTATATTTATTTATATATTATACGTCCGCATGGATTTTTTTCATACTTGTATATGTGCATAATAATTCAGTAGTACAGTATTCAAAATTAAAATTCACATTTGAAATTATTTAGAATCCATGCAGAAGAATGCTCTCCTTAATTGTCATTATTGCTGAGGTTTGTGATTGTAGCCATTTTGAAACTATTCCGTTCAGTTGTGTTGTTCACATCTACTATTTCTAAATATTTATTTTTATTTGAGTATCTAAATGACTCAGTCCTGATATAATTGTTGCAATCAAAAAGAATCTTCGATCGAGTAGTTCTAATTCGTATGTTGAAGGTGATTAGACTCAGTAAGTCAGGACGGTCTATAAATCCATACAAATATTGTTTATTCGAAAGATTTCTATTATTCAAAAAATATATAAAATAATAAGCGAACCTAGATGTGATTTTTCACAACAACAACGCCACACAAATTATCAATTTATTAATAATTTAACATTTAATAAAAATGACTAAGCAAAGTGATAAATAAATTTAACATTTATTCACAATTCATTAACATTCGCGTTTTAAAATGAAGATTTCAATACATAATTTATATGTAATTAGAATTAGATAACTTTATAAAAACTAATAACGACGGTAATAATTAAGTTAGAAATAAAACATAATCTGATCGTGTTTTATGATTTAGGAAGATATATATTTGATGGTGACCGGATAATGTGTAATAATGTAATTCATTACATCTTTAAAAAGTTATATAAAGTCATGGAAAGTGATAAAACAAAAACTTTATTAACTGGGTTAAGTAGGTTAGGTTAGGTTACGTAAGGTTAAAAAAAAAATTTTTCATCGTTTCTAATGACTTTATATCACCTTTTAAAAGTGTGTTGAATTGTCACTGTGTTGAGTTATCATTGAACCACATTTGATCTGTTAAACATGTGATTGAAATAAAATTTTATAAAATTGTAATATTTACAATGTAAATAACCAACTCTTAAAAAAAATATAAATGAAGATCAGATAAACAAAAGTACTCGTTCATTGATACATTTTCCTCTGAAATCAAGTGGATAACAAAACAATGCATTTCCAATTGTCCCTTTTATCAACTGTAAAACACAAAATTCTCACTTATCTCAGAAATACTTAACAATAGTTGTTGTTTTCCTGAAATCGCTGGAAATAAATTAAAAGCAGTCTCCTGAAAATGAGTAGCGGGGAAAGGATGAGGGGGTGGGGGGGGGGCGTCTGTGCAATTTGCATTGAAATGGGAATGTTGGTTGGCAATATTAATTAAAGCGCTGAGAACCTTTTTGAGATCTTCTTTCGTCTCGTAATAAATATTATAATTTGTTCCGTAATTTTGAAATAAATTATATACTTAAGTGTTATTACATTTATTCTGCATCTGGCGTGGTGAATTGTCTTAGATTTAAATAATATACATAATGTATCGTTAATATTTAAAAAGTAATTTTTAGTTGTTCCATGAAAAAGCACGAAGAGTTGCAGAAAATATTATTTTTTGTTGTTGTTAATAATTATCGAATAAAAGTTCAGATCGGTGAAAATTTTGGTGCCCCGTGTTAGGTTAGGTTAAGACTGTTTTAGTACAGGTAAAATATAATTGGATAATTATTTTTTTTATGATAAACTAATGTTTATAAGGAAGGTTTTTATGCATAGCACAAAGGAGAATAAATTATTATAAACAATAATTATTATTAGTCGCCTGTAATATCAAAAAAATTGAAAATATCTCCAAAAGATGTCCGGTTAGAAGGGTCGATATTACAGGCGACTAATTATTGGTTATAATAATTTATGATTGGATATATTTATAAAAATCGTGTTTTCGTGATACTTTGGTCATGCTTTCATCTTAGCAGTGTAAATGAAGACCTGAAGTGCTAGAGTACAGAAAATGTTGGTGGAACACCCCTCTGGAAGAAGGGAGGGAGAATTTTCGAAAAGTATATCTTTACAAACTAGGTCGAGTGTAAGTTTCGTTTACTAAGTTTTAATTCGTTCTGAATCGAACTGGACCACTCTCGAGTCGATAGTATCGATAATTGGTGAGGTGAAATAGGTTTTTAGTAAAGCCTTCAGTTCTTTTGGTAAAGACTTCACTTGTTTTCAGTGGCATTCGCATTCCCAACATGACCTATCAAACTTTGAAACAATGACTTAACGTTCTGAAAACACCAAAAAGATAAACTAACCTAACATTGTGTTATGAAGAAATGGTTTCAATTGCAGGAAAATTAACAATAAATCATGTTCTTGCGTTCCACTAAAAATTCGTGGCGGCATGAAATAGCTTTTCCGTCCGGATTTTCTAAATCAACTGTTTTCATACCGCAAGATCATTTCTATCATAAACTTTAAAACATTTTCTAGGATTGGTTATCATTGCCAGTTTAAATGGATTGATGGCTAAATGATTCTGCGGTTCTCCAAATCCGAGGTTGCGTGATTATTTTTAGTGTGAAATAACGAGAATTTGGATAATTCTAATTTTGTTTTTAATTTTAACAAAACTCAAAATAATTTTACGAACAAATAAATCGCGTACGCTAAAGGAGGTTTAGGGTCAACCCGACGGCAAGACTGCTGAAGACAGAATGACATTATTTACCGCGCGGGGTATCGCGCGCAGGTTTACAATGATACCAGCCTCACAGGAATGTGGGTAAAAATAATATTGTTGTTATTTTCGGGAGATGCAAACTCCTTATAATTTACCCCACAACATAATTGTTCAAAATTAAGACAAAACGCCATATTGTTTGATGCATATATTCGTTTGTAATGTTTTTAGGGTTCAGTTGCATGTAGTCCAAATAAAGGATTTTCCAATAAGAGGTGTTGTTTTGATATTCAATCGTAAAAGATCAAGGGTTTCGTTGCTTTTGTGGCACGTAGCGCCGTCGTGTTGAAAGTAAACGTTGTTCAAATCAATACCATCCAATTCCGGCCATGAAAAATCATTAATCATCTCTCGATAGCGCAATCCATTCACCGTAACTGTTGCTCCAGCCTCGTTTTCGAAAAAGTAAGGTCCAATGACTCCGCCGGACCATAAACCACACCAAACAGTCACACGTTGAGGATAGAGAGGCTTTTCAACAATAACTCTTGGGTTTTCGAGCCCCAGATGCGACCAATGCGTTGTTGAAGCAAGTATCGTTCCATATTTATTAATGGCGTAGTTTCTACTTGTCAAATGTCAAAAAATGACAGCTTCAAAAGTAACATCTACCTAAATAACGGGCTATTCAAAATAACACCTCTTATTGAAAAACCCTGTATAATGAAAAGATTTAAAATAAATTTTTTGATGAATATCTGCTGTCATTAATAAATCACAATATTTGGAGTTTTACAATATACAGCCGAAGCTCCCAGAAGATTAACGGCCTAATATATATAATCCACGACGATTTAAACGTCGCAATTGTCCTCCGGTTAAATCGTATTGAAATAATCACCATTATGACGGTTCGCCCGACTGTTCTGATTAAAATGAATCGTCTGACCCGCAGCCAGGCTTAGCGCAAATCCTCGTGTACATCGAACCACCTGTAGGCGATACAAGGTGCTAATAGGACGTGTTACTCCGAGAGGGTTATCACGCGAATATGGATGTTATTTATTTAACACTCGTGGGAAAAGGTGTTCGAACAAATCTGAAAAATTTATTAGCGTGTTGAATGGAGTTTGTTTCTGTGTCTGTTGTTACGGTTCACTTTGATAGAAACGAAATAAAAATGGGAGATGTAAGAACGTTGTTCGATTTGAAAAAATTCCCAGATTTTCGAATCACTCGATGACCTCCGTATTAGAACAGAAGATTTCTGCTTACGATCCAAAGGTTCTGGGGTTCAGAACCATAATAATTTAGGAGGCGGGTATGGGTACCGCCGCTCAGGGAACCATTTTTTTGAAAAACAACACCTCTGCCATAGATCACCCTAGTTCGTTTGCTACGTTTAGTGACTTAGCAGGGGTGCCTGGGTTCAGAGGTGAGGTTTGTCCTGGTTTTGGTGGCCGATGCGTCCACCCATCAACTGCGTGGCAAGCCGGATCGGGAGAAATTTTGACCTCTCCAGCAAGACTCTCGGATTATCGCTTTGCACCGCAGTAGGAGGGATGGATTCATAAGTCCGTCACTCCTGGATACGATGACCTCCAGTTCCAAATCACCCATCCTAAAATTTTTCTTCCCAGAACTTTCTCTCCTTCATTTCTTAAAAAGACCCTCCAGAACGCATCCCCAAAGATGACACAGGCGTTGAGAAGAATTATTTTCCTCAGGGTCTCTTGTGTAGAGGTAATGTAAAAAATAAAATAATAATACCAAACTAAAAACTAGCGAAACCCAATGATAGCATTAAAAAATTATTTTTTTAATAATTATAAAAAAATCATCAAATCTCTTATTAATGTTTTTTCAGTGATGAGTTTGATAATGATGTACGTGTACAATTAAATACATTTTCTTAGAAGTAAATGCATGCGTCTTTCCAGTGTTAGAATACAAGCAATGAGTGCAGTAGGACCATTTATTTTTCTTTGGGGAGAGTAATTTACGTGTTTATCAAAAATATAAGAAAACGTATATAATGTAGGTAGGCAGTGACTAAGTTCATTCAATGCAGAAGATCCCTACTCTGCGATATTGCGATTATTTGGCGTTCAATCCTCTTCACCTACTTCATTTGTGAAATGACGTAATATTTACTTAGTCAGTAGTCAATTATTCAGGAAAAAAGCATTTTTCGTCATCATCGTCACCTTTGCCAGTTTAGCAGTAGTAACTAAAGGCGTAATAATAAATATTCCACACTAGTATTCGATGTAGGTTGTGTGTTCATTATGTTGAGAAAATGTGCATGGAAAATAATACAATATGAACAGTGAATCAAATACAATATGAATGGAGAAGATAATACAGGTTATTGAATTTCTAGTCTAAGAGCACAACAATGATGAATCGATAGTTGTTATCTAAATACGTTATCTTGCAAACATAACATTTTTTCACAGTATCTAAAATCTATAAATATCAGCTTCATAAATGAGATAAAATTAGGTAGCATTGAGAGCATTTTGCACTCGGCTCCCGGTCTGAGCTGAGGAACGAGGCACAAAACAGACATCACTAATCCAGAAAACCCGACGTAATCCTTCCTTAATGGAAACTGTGAAGTGGATCCATGCAAGTCGCGCTGAATGCAATGCAAATAAATTTCCCACTGAAGCCCGAGTCATATTTGATGTGTCTCTTTTTAGTTAAGAGATTTAAAATAACGTAAACTTTTATTTTTCTAACTTTATTTACTTAGTTGTTTGATATAAGGTCTGAAAAAAAACTAGCAGGTAAATATTTTTTTACATTAACCCCACACAGGAGGCACAGGGGAAAATAATTTCCCTCGGGGTCTATGTCATCTTTGGGGATGCTATGTGGAGGGTCTTTTTAAGCAGAGGAAAGAGAGAAAGTTCTGTAAAGGAAAAAGGTACGAGGGGTGGGTAGGAATCTAGGCATCAGTGTGTCCTGAAGTGACGTATAAATATGTTCCTTCCCTCAAAGAAGTTGGAAAAGTTAAAAGGTCCCCCCAAGCCAGCCTCTTCCGATCTGGCATGCCACGCAGCTGGTGAGCAGGCGCATCTTGAACACACCTCCCCGATGAACCCGGGCACCCCTGCTAAATCACCAAACGTTACGAGCCACTTGGCGTGACCCATGTCAAAGTTATTGGTTATCAAATAAATGATTACCGGGGAGGCGGTACACAAACCCGCCTCCCAAATACCATTATAACTGAATATTTAATATTTTTTAGTCAAATAATAATTTTATATGGCGATTCTAAAAACAAAATCTTGAAACAGAACTACCAACATTATTTTCAGTTTCTTAAGACATATTTTTATTGGCTTTTATTAATATTTTTTAGTCAAATAATAATTTTATATGACGATTCTAAAAACAAAATTTTGAAACAGAACTACCAAAATCATTTTCAGTTTCTTAACGCATTTTTTTATTGGCTGCTATCTTTATGTATGATCATAAGATTGATCTCGAACTAAATGAGAAGTATGATACAGTTAAATATGACCGAAGGAAGTAGGAACGGATTAGCGCAGTTGGTAAAGCAGCACCCCGGCAAGGCAAAGGTCCTGGGTTCAAGTCTTTGATGCGCCCGTATTTTTTCTGATCTTTCTGTTCCTTTTTTTTTCAGAATGGTTAATATTGTAATATACATTAAATAATAAAATATTACTAATTAAGGTTTTACTCACTAATATATTCCAAAAATATAAAATTAATTCATATCTTACTCACAATTTTCTATTTAAGTATTGAAGACAATATTAGCGATTAGCGACAGCGAAAATTTGACAAAAAAAATTTCTGATTTTTCTGTTTCAAATTTTCGATTAGTATTTTAGTTTTCAAATATTGTCTTCAATAATTAAATATTACAATTTGAGGTTGTACTCAAAAGTTATTAAAAAAATTAAATATAATATAATTTTCTCGTCTATTTCGAAAACTAAATGCTACCCACCACTGTTTTAAAGTTATATCTCTTTATGCGATAATTTTTTAATACTAATAATGACCCAAATTTCTTTATACGTAGATTTGTGGTAACGTAATGCGCAGCCTTTTAGTTAATCGTGAAGTTAGTGATGTCCAGGGGACTAGGAGGGTGGTTTAATATCCCAGTTCAGGGGTGGCAGTGAAACAAGGTAGCAAGGCAGTGTGCAGTGTAACAGGGTAGCAGGGTAGCAATCGAGCGCGAGTCGAGCGCCCACATCAACTATTCATCACGGGTGTCTCCCTCGCAAAATGTTGGCCATTATTTTTCAACTGGCCGGCCGTTGAGCGCCTTCAACAAACATTTGGCCGAAATAATGATGATCGCGGCACCGCGCGGAGGCGTGTAAACGCCGCCGTAAAACTGTAAAACGGTTCATGAAGGGAGTTTTATGGGTGATAAGCAATTTTTCATTGAAAATAACGCTCACCGCGTGATTTAGAATCATTTTACAGTATTCAAATTGTAAATGCTTTTATGCAGAGTTATTTCTTGAAGAGGATATCGTTAGTTTTGTTAGAAACACTCTAAGATGCTGTACAGTCGACTGATAACTAGAATTTTTTTTTAATTTGCGATGATATTTTTTATTCGTTTTACTTAAATAAATTTCTTAAAAATAGAAAAAGAGAAAATTTAGTGAAAATGCCGAAAAAATTTCATTTATCCTTTCGTCTCTTCGTTTATAGTTTTTTAATTAAACAAATTATATGGTAAAGATATAAATTAATAATATTTAATCATTGTAGACAATATTGGCGATTCTCAAACGAATATTTAAAACAGAAAAATCAGAAAAAGATACGTTCGCTGGATGCGAACGTATCTTTTTAGTAATGCTTAAAAATAATTAAAGTGGACTATAATTACTTATAAAGAGTAATAATAATATTATTAGTTCATCAACCAGTGTTGTACATCGATGAGTAGAGTAATACAATTATCCATCATAGTAAAAAATGTGAGAAATGTTGGACAGTAAGTAAATAAGTGAAAAAACATATAAATTACCAGTAGAATTCTTTCTAAAAGCCATCGTTAAAATACGGGTAAGTAAATTATGAGGCTTTCATAACATGTGTTATGACCTGCCCATATCCTCCATTAATCAAGCATCCCTACGACTACAAATCATAAAGGATACACCATCACATCGATCACGCAGCAATAAAGTGTAAAACATGCCTTGGTCACGTGCAATCAAAAGGATCACCGGTTTTGGTGATCGACGGAACAGCAGCAAGCGCTAACGCTAAAATCAGGCCCATAAAAGGAATGATTAACTACAGACGAGGGGAAGAGACGAAACAAGAACAGGGAACAACGAGACGGGTACTTTGGTATGGAGAACTCCTCACTTCAGCGCGGAGAGCCGTGGACTTTAGGTGGGAGAGCAGATGAGCCGCCGCCCACAAGGCCGAACGCAAATTTCCTCTGGAGGGCTGAACAACGCGATGGACACGAGAAAAGAAACCCAAACGTCCCACAACGGTGCACAGCAGTAAGGGCTTACAAATATATGGTACCTCTAAAAAACGTAATGAAACAGAGCCATTAACTTTTAGCATACAATTGTTCCACACAATAGTTTCAAGATGTTTTAATAATATTATGCATAAACTTATTGCCAAATAAATGCTATATCAGTATAACTGTATAGAGTGTTTTCATTTTGACGGTTCTTTGAGAGATGGCCTGAACCTGCAATCCCTGAGATTATTATTAATAAATCAAGTTAGAGCGTTAAATTTTATAATATAAATTAAGTTTTGTTAACACGTGATACGACACAACATTTCGATTTCCTACACCGAGTGGCCCCATAGCATCTGGAATATTGACAAAATGAAATAAGGGGAGATTAATGGGGATAACATCTAATAAAAGTAACTGACTAATGTTGAGGAAAATCACAAAAATAACAAGATAAGCTACCCACTTCATCAGGATGACGAAAACGACAGTAAAAGGCGTTACTATTTGCGCATTGATTTACTCCATAACTCCGTACGTAGGTAGTGTCCAATGTTAATTAAAATCTCAATCAGCTTTCAGCAATAGAACATGATGAACAATCATTAATGATTGATTAAAAATTATTACTGATTAATCACATCACGATTGTATTGCACACAAATTAAATTACCTAATACTTGTCCGGATTCGTACCCGGAATATTGTATGCCCGAAATGATTAATATCCAGTGGCAATTATTCCGAACCGTAATAAAAGATATTAGTGAAACCGGTCACGTTCGCTGATGGCGATTTGCTTGCAAACACGAGCGTCTCTTTAATTATTGCGCTAAAATACAAAATCTGGGAATAATCACCGTCCAATACTGCAATCAAATATGCATGTTAGTTTTCAAAACAATACATTGAAAAAAAAATGTCCTGATAATATAAAATTCTGTTTTCCCGAGCTCGTCTGTGATTTCATTTTTAACTGATGTGTAAAATGCACACTTTTATTTATTTCATTTTATTATTTGCATATTACATTTAATTACAATAATTACATATTGCCCATCTCACTATGTGTGTAACGCCTGTGTTGAGATGGAAATTTACAGAGTGGTTGGTAACTAGGTTTTTTTTTACAAAATATTATGAAAATTCCAGATAAAATAAAATCAGTATTTTATTTTATTTTTTTTAATTATTCAATTCAAGAATGAATGTAAACGATTAAGATGAAGCGAAAATAATTTTAAGTAATTAATTAATAAAATTTCAGTTTTACCAAAATGCATAGTATATATATATATATATAAACAGTAGGCACAATTTTTTAATATGTTATGAAATACTTCTAACGTATATGTTTATTGGAGGTAATCATGATTTTACTTTTAAAGGAAGTTTTGGTTTGTTTTATTTCAATAATTTTTTTTAAAAATTAATATATATATAATATTTATCCGTATTATAAAGAATGAAAGATTTTAAAAACATTGTGGAAGTACCGCGCAGTAGCTTTATTTTTCGCTATGTACGGTTTACGTTGGCCACTCTTCTAGAATTGTCAAGAAAACGTCTGAATTGTATATGGCCAAGATCAGAGTCAATGTGAGAAAGCCAAAATGATTTTTTTTATAACACATTGTAGAACTTTCTTCTAAATTTTTATAAACATTAAATAAAATCGTTTTTGTTTTTTATTTTTTTGACATGTTTTCTCTCAAGTTTGATCCTTTTACGGGAAGCTACATAGATAAATATCAACAATTGCTCACTTCACAAAGAATATCTCGTTGATCCATGTGAAGGCCGAGTATTTTTAGGATAGTTTTAACTTTGGGTAGTTTTGAGTTGTTCACTTATTTGTAAAGCACACTCCAGCAAACATATCATAATTACCACATTTCTTTTGTGATATCGTTTTTTTATATTGCAATGGTCCACAAATCATGTTTTTTTTTTCTTAAAAAGTGACTACTATCTAATATGTATATAATATATAATATCAGCACCAAATGAAAATAATCCATATGCATTTATTTTCCTCCGATAAAATAAACAGGAAAAATAATGCTTCACCTGCACCTACTGCACACAACACACAGTGTGTGGCTGTTAGAGAATTTCGTTTTTGTTTTAGCTTTTCTCATATAATTTTCCGAATGAACCCATCCGTATGAAACGAATAAAACTACAGCAAGTACGCACGGGGCAAAAGAATATTAATATTTCTTGCAGGCGGTGTAGTGGGATATGGGAGGAAATGAATGTTTTGATTATGTGGTTGTGTTTTGATGGGTTGTTTCTCGGAGCCGAGCTTTCATTTCGGCCCACTAGACCCGCTGCGCCGGCCCGGGGCTGGAATAAAGGGGTGCCCTGGGGTCCACGGACAAATTACCCGTCCTGTTCCATTATATGAGCAGAACATGTTAAAAATGATATAATTGCCTTTGGGAGAACGTGCACCATTGTACACTCATTCACGGACCCGGCTGGCGGGGAAACTTTGCCTGTAGAAACGTTGTTGGATCAAACGGATGACTTTTTGCGATTCAGGACACTGTTTTTGAACGTCAGAATTTATCATTCATGATACATTTTGCTCGGAGTATTAAAAAAATCGTAATTCAACTGATTTCATAAGATTTTTTTATGGTCGGGTACAAAATTAGAAAATACGTATTTTAGCTAGTTTTAAAAATGGCTGCGATTGTGTAATATAATCAACTTGTACTTCTTATACTTAAACTAATGAGATATTAATTTAAAACATCATCTGAAAAATAGCAGCATTCCCATTTACGTAAAAATGTAATTAGCAAATGAATGTCATAATTATAACTAATGCGATTATCATAAAAATTTTAAATAAGACATGTGATTACCCCACCATCAGATTATTTATAGAATTTAAAGTAACTTCTCTGCTAATCATTTAAAAAAAACATCACTTTTACAATTTCATAAAGTTTCTTTCAACAACGAAAACCAAATACTTTTTTCAAACAATAACATACCAAATGTGCAAGGTTCTATAACCTCCCCGTGCTGCAAAACCACAACAGCCCAAACATTTTATAAATATAATGGAGTGAAATGGTTTAACGAATTACCTCTAGATGTAAGATTACAAAAAAATTTGTTGAAATTCAAATTCACAATTTAAAATATAATTCAGCAGTATTTCTTTAATTATTACACTTTTAAAATAATATCATAATTCTCTAAAATAATATTAGATATCGTTTTTTCTGCTTTCTTCTTTTTTTCTCTCCTCCTTTTTTCTATTATTTTTTTACAACAATTGTCTGTAAACTGTATTTTATTTTTCTTTGTTTAAAATATGTTAAAATAGTAATTAATTACGTTTCCCCACCTTTTAGCACTAGCGTTTGCCCAAAGAAAAGGTGTATTACTTTACTCTACCTGATATTTAAAAAAAACAACTTTGTAATATGTATACATTATAACTGTACCTATTAAACCAATTAAACCAATAAAAAAAATATTTTATTCAATTTGGCAACATTGGGTATAATTACTATATGTATACCATAATAAAATTATGCCCACATGGATACAAAATGATCCAGATAAGAAAGCATGATAATTTCCTGATAAAATATTAGTCATTCAGAATATATCGAGAACACGTGTTCTTTTACAAATAGACACTTTACGCATTGAAAGAGTCCATAAAAAATTTTTAAGGTTTTATTCTCGCGGCTCTATGGACGTTACCCTTGGCTTTACCTATCGATTTATATATTAGGCATGACCAATTACCACTCCCTAGAGACACGTAGAGGTATTGCTCTGCTTAAATATTTTTTCCAACTAATAAACGGTCACTTTTCTAATAATGAGATACTGGCCCAATTAAATTTTTCTGTACCAGAGTCTCACTCTCGAGGACGTCATCACAATCTTCTATATAGTAAAGCAAGCCGCACTAATTTATTAATGAACTCACCTGTGGGGAGAGCTACGTGCTTTTTGAATGCGGTAGATAAAAAATTAGATTTATTTTTTGTGTCCTATAGCGCATTTGCAAGATTTTTGGCATTGCATATACACTGCATAAATGGTACAATTATAACGTCTTAGGCTTTATTACCTGTAATTGTTATAAATAAATGTACAAATTATATATACAAATAAATAAATAAATAAATAAATATCATGACGGAATACTAAAATATAAGTTGTATGAGTACGATTGCCGCCGTCCGCATAAAACATTTGCTTTGGACTGATACTAATAATAACAGGAAAACGAATAATTTGACCACATTTTTAATAAATTCACAGTATAAGTCATATCATGTGAGTATATATGAATTCTGTTAAACTTTTGTTTGAGAAAATCTCCAAAAAAAATTGTAGCTTTTGAATCAAAAACGCTTTGCGTCGAGTAACCAGATCAAAAGCGGAGATATAAAATTTAAAATATGAGTGGATTAATGTGTCCGATCACTGGCTGATTATTGCAGTGCATGGAGGCTGTCAGAAGCTGCGAGAGGCGAGACAGCTCGTCTCCCGGTAGTTTGATTAAGTATGGTAATTTTTATTGAAAGCGCGCCATATGGCCGCCATGGCCGGCCCTCGGGGCGGCTGGCTCACCCCTTCGGTGATATTCAATATGCGTTTTTTATTCATTCGTTACATTTTTTTCTTGAAATGGAAAACGAACCTTAATTTAAATAAGCGGTTCCGATTTCATGCTCCATATGCTGTGATTGATCAGAATTTAAGAAGATTTTTCTGATTAACATTTATTGTTGACTGAGCGTAGCGAACTGTTTTAAGTCGACCGTTTTGCATTTCGTCCGTATGTACTTTGTGCGTTCCGTTTCCGTTTTTGAAAATCTGTTGCATCCAATGTATTATTTAATCCAGCCTTTCTTTGACTTTGACCCTGGTTCTGTAAGGATTATTTTTTTATAAACGTAAAATCATCGTGTTTATTTGGACTTTCTTATTCGCATTTTTCCATTATTGTTATACCTACCTGCCTGAAAAAATTTTGATTGTCATTGCGATACTGACGTTTTTTGACAAAAAGGAAAATTCGTCATTTGAAATAAAATAAAAACAAATGATTTAAAATTTATTAGATATGTTAATACCTACTTAACAAATCTTATTATTTCATAGGAAACGTGAGTTTTTGTTTAAAATAAGTAAATATTAAAAATAATGTTTTTAGGTGCGAGGTCTACTAACTGTTCATAAAACTATTAGTTGATTTTGTATATGTCCGTTTTTCCTTTAAATATAAACAGTTACTACCGGCTTTATCCGAGTGTCAACTTTTTTCCTGAATCTTATTTTAAATCATTAACTAGAAAATTTTGATCAAACAATGCAGTGCATAACCTTAATTTTAACTCATAAGTTGTTGTTTTGAAGCGCCATTCCGTGTAAACTAAATAGCACTTCGAGCAGAGAACAGTTTAATACTAATTAATTTGTCTTGAGGAAAAGAACTGTGAATATTTAAAGAAGCCAAAGCTAATATAATGACACCTTCTCTGTTTCATGGTTAAAATATTATTTTGGCAAAACTATAAATTGATTAAGAATTTCTTTATGGCTGGCCTTAAATATCTATCCAACAATTAGATTTATTCTGAATAATTTGAAGTATGAAGAAAACTATCATTAATTTCATCGAAAAGTTAAGGAACAAAATTTTCCGTGGAACCGCTTTGAAAATATAATATTCCATAATAAATCGAAAGAACCATAAAAACTTTATAAAATATTGCGTAAATAATAAAATTTGGCTTTTGTATCGTCATAAAATCCACATTATGGTTTTTCATTATATTTTTGTAATATTCTTCTTTATAAGATCAAACAATGACGGCTACCAACACTTAGGGATGTAACACGTGTTTCAAAATATGTTTAATATTTTTTAGGGAACTTGATTTTATCATAAATCAAAATAATGTTCACATTACGCAAATTTTCGTAAGAAATTGAATTTCTTCGTGGAACACAATATTTTCAGTTTAAACTTTTTTTATATATTTTTATGGAATCGCTTGTCCTTTTTTGCTTTTTGGAGCTCTAAATTGTAAATAAACATAATAAAATAAATATTATTTTAACGGGGGGCAGAGAAATACTAGCAACTAACAATGATTTTACTGAATGATTTTGTTTAGAATTTTTGCCTTCATAGCCTGCAGAAATGTTGATTTTAATAGATGGTGTATGATCTACCACGTTTGAAACAAAATGCATTTATTTGTTTGCTTTCATAATGTCGGTTGACACAAGCTTATTCAATTGCGACAATTGTGAAAATCTTCGAAAAACAAATTTATGCCTATTTTGAATGAACAACATGTGCGAATCAAAAATTTGCAATGACGTAAATACTCAGGTTCTATACCAATCGTCCATAATGCATTGATGTAGATATCTACAATGCCATAAATACTCAGGTCTTATTAGCAATCGTCCATAATGCATTGATGTAAATATTTACAATGACATAAATACTCAGTTTCTATACCAATCGTCCATAATGCATTGATGTAGATATCTACAATGACATAGATACTCAGGTCTTATTAGCAATCGTCCATAATGCATTGATGTAAATATATACAATGACATAAATACTCAGTTTCTATTAGCAATCGTCCATAATGCATTGATGTAGATATTCAGGCGTACTTCACTTCCATATATAAAAAAGTGACAGATGAATAGCATATCGGTGAATGCAATCATCATATAAATAGGTCTACATGGTTATGTCAAAGAATGAGATCTTCTAAAGTTATTTTACTTCTCCGTTCCACGTTAAAACACAAAAACACTTTTACCTACAGTCTATAAAAGGAATTCTTGGACGGTTTTTTGTGGAGTTAGACACGGAGAAAAATGAATATTGTGTGATTTTTTTAAATTATGTTAAATACGTGATGGCAAGCCATTTCCTAAAAATATATTAGTCCATTTAAAACATATCAGAATACGTGCTCATGTAGCTGCGCTTTTCCTGATAAATATAATGACGAAATGTGACAGTATTAGACATTTATGAACACGTTTTCCGACATACTCATTCGTGTTTTACTAAGAGTTTATAAGGAAATTTGTAAATTCATTCTATAAAGGCTCGCAGTCCAGTTTTTAACAGGAATACGAACAATTTAAACAGATATTTAATAAATTAGCAATATTTTATATCAGTAAGTTTTCTCCGTGTAGCTTTCAGAATATTATTGCCTGGTTAACCCACTTTGTCAACATGTATTTAATATGTAAGAGATGGTGAGTTTGATATTCCAAAGATAATATTAACACAAAAAATCTTTTTAGCCTTCATAGATAAATTGATAGTTAAATCAATAAAAATAATTTTGAATGTTAAAGGTAGCACAAAATATCACTATCCTTTCACGGCATCTTCAAGACATCGCTGGAAGATGAAACCTCGAAGTTACAATTATCACAGAGCCACAGTTTGGCCACTTTTAACTTTCAAACAAGATGACTTGACTTGTCCAAAGTTAGATAGCTGACATCCAAACATTTCTGTCATTGGTAAAAAGTTATTTTCTCTAAATAGTATAAAACAAAGTCGCTATCCGCGTCTGTCGCGATTTTGATATCATTTACTTTTCGCTATCCTTTAGAGAATTTCTTCCGTATGGTTTATATATATACATAATACATGCATATTATATTTATATAAAGTAGAGAAAAGTCCTCGAGCAATGCCGGGTACTCGTCAGCAGGTTATTTTAGTAAAAGTATTTCAAAATGAAAGGTTCAACATAACGTCGTTATTATAAGAAATACTAAATTTCAGGGTCACAAACATATCCAACAAGCAACTACAGATACAATATTTGGACAAAAAAGCTTCCTACACTCTGGTACTAAACTCAATAAAATAATTCCACTCTCCCTCAAAACTCACAACAATATTTTAACATTTAAAACTCTAATAAAAAGCTGGAAACAGAACATAGCGAGATGTGAAATAAATAATATACTGACACCAAATACAGACTGTAACTGAAACCACTCAACGAAACATAAAAAAACACCATTTAATATATTTAAAATTACTTTGTATTATGCAAACTAAATTTTTTCAATAATATGCTAGTGCAATCTCAGTGAGGATATCAGTATAACATGTATTTGTTACAGCAAAAAAAAAGAAGATAATAACACTTTTTTTTTAAATCTTCACCATATATCGCTGAGGGATGAAGCCTTCACCTCATAAGAGGGCGTACCGCAGGGCCATAACGTTGGCCACTTTTTGTTTGCAAACTAGATAACTTGACTTGACTTGTCCAAAGTTATATAGGAGACATGCAAAAAAGAGCTATCATGGCTATATGAATAAAGAAATCGATACAAAGTGTATCAAATTTGAAATATTCCATATAATGCCGCTGTACTTTAATAAAAATCCGCACGATACAATGTCGATAGACGAACAAGAGGGCGTACCGCAGGGCCGCCGCTTTGGCCACTTTTTGCTCGCAAACAAGATGACTTTACGCATTAGGCCCTAATAACGCTGCGGGACCGCGACCGCCTGCGCCTGTATTACGGAAATTTCCGTAAAATAATATAAATATCAGGCACTGCCGTCTTTTATTAAAAACTGCCACATAGTGGCCAGACTTTCAGATACTTTAAAAATGAATCTTCCTTAGTGGGGTTATTTGATTTTGTTTATAGAGGAGATTAAAAAAATGGCAACACAACTTTCAAAGTGTTAAACATATAATTTTGATGTGGTTGGATGAATACCATAATACTCACTGAAGTAATTACATCGTATAAAATAAAAATAAAATTATACCCGTACTTGACCAATTATGACTTATTTCGAATGATTTTTGGCTTATGGAAAATTACAGAAACTTTTTGGGCGATCGCTTGTCATAATGTTCCAAATTATAACCTAAATAGTATGAAATAGAGTCGCTATCCGCGTCTGACTGTTTGTGCACTTAGTTCTTGTAAACTACTCAACGGATTTCGACTTTAATTTAGAAAATTTATTTTGAAAGGTTTATATATATATATAATAAATGCATATTATATTTATAGAAAAAAGAGAAAATTGAATATTTTGAAATCAAGATTTAAAAAAATATATTTTCGGGCTATGACATTGCTAACACTGGCTAAACCTTGTGAGATACATCGAAATAATGTATAATAATAATAAAGAATTGTTTATCTTTAAAAGACCTTCAAAAAAGTTGGCCATGGTTCATGTCTATCTCCTAAGCTTAAGCTAGTAATTAATATATGAACCAAAAAATTTGTGATAAACGGCGATCTAGAAAGATTCATTGGCTTAAAACGGCAGTAAGCGATTCACATGTTTCCGTATTAATATTTTGAAGAACGGTGTTAATTAAGACGAGACAATACCTACCCTAAAATAAAGCCAGAATCTAAACGACGTAAGTGAAGCAGCCGTGCACAGCTATATGCGACGCGCGGCCCTGGTATATTGGACAAACTCGCGGTTGAATTTGCCCTTTCAAATCTCTAAATTAAGTGGGAATCTTAACGACATAAGTGATGAAGTCGTGTAAAAATAATTTTCGGCGCGCGGCCTGGCGTAATGAACGGACCTACGGTTGACTTTACCCTAGCAAGCCTAGAAAATTGATCTTTCCGTAGGGTTTATTTTAATTATTTCTGATGAACGTTTTACTAAAATCTCAAATAGGTCTAGAGGGATCCCTCGGGAAGTTACGAATTCATCGCCTAGAAAAATAAAACCTGGTGCTTACCGCTAATTGTATGGTTGAAAAACGTTTTATAAAATTGTAAAACCATTTAAAATATTTTAAATGTAAAGTCCTGTTTTTATTAATTTTAAATACAAATAACTTACATCCGTTGGGAACCCTTTAGAAACATTTGAGATTTTAGTAATACGTTTACCAGAAATAATTAAAATGTGACCGTCGAGCAAACCCCCGCTATCGGGGTTTTATGTCACCTTAAATATTATTATACATGTAACAAATCGCGGGATTAGTTTGGCGACAAATAAACTATAATGAAATTAAGAATTCTTCACTAGTGCACTGAAAACGGATAAGTTTTTTTTAAAACAGAAATAATGATATTGAAACACATTAAAAAAACCAGGATAGGAAGATGATTTCCAACTAAAAATTCTCCAAGAATAGCGTTATTTTCGAATTACGAATTCGTCGTACGTCAGTCCAAAGGTGGACCAATCTCTCGGCTGTCTTTCAAGAAATGAGCGTGAGTGGTTTATTTATGGAATGAGCTCTTACCCAGATTCGCCTTTCCAGGCTCTGCCCTAGTTCGCAGGTTTGGCAATCGCAGATCGTCAAAAAATTCAGGATCAGCAATATGGCCAATACAAAATTATTAACTAAGTAAGTACTGGAGGTGCCGCAAACCGAAACCATAGATGTAAATCAATTAGAAGTAGCCACACGTCTTCTTACAAATTCTTTATATAACAAGTGATGACCAAATCTTTACACAATCTGATAATATGACATCTACTGAATACTATTTGAATATTTGGATGCATTCAAATTAGATAATTCGTAAAAAAATAGCAGTCGTTTGTATTTATTATATTACAATATTCACTGAATTAATGCAATTTGTAAGAAAATAATTGAAAAATGCGAAAAAATGTTGGTTACCATCAAAGATATTAGAAGAACGAGATGTGCTATGCGCAGTTCGTACTGAGTGGAATTGTTTTGCCCAGTGTCGCCGGTTTTGTTCACCAATACTACTGCACACCTTCGCTTACGCTAAGGCATCGCTAAGGTATCCGCACTAATACATAGAACAGATTTCTGTGCGTACACGTCCCGATACCGTTCAAAGTACCCTAATTAGGTAGTACTCCGGCTACGGTCCGGCGGCCAACATAGCATATCTCGTTCTTCTAATATCTTTGGTTACCATCCTTTACATCAGGGGTAGGGAACCTACGGCCCGCTAGGTTTTTTGGTGCGGACCGCGAGCACTTTGGGTGACCATAAAAAAAAATATAAAACATTATTGTTAGAACCCAAGAACGGTTTTCTGTCACGGGGTTTCAGATACATTTTTAAAACATTATTACAAAACCCGCAGAAAGGTATAACGTAGCTGACAGGTAATTACGTACGTACCTACATTACTAGAAAGCAATTTAGACACAAATGAATAACATCCCTTTTAATTAATGTTATTTAAAATGGATACTCGCTTACAGATAAACATTTGTGGATCCATCTGCAGACGATTTTTAAGGAAACCATTATCGTATTTGAAGTGCAGTTATAAAGTTCTAGTTGCAGACCATGTGCTGCGAAAACCAGAGGAAACTAGAGCACATTGTACTAGGTGCAGTTTTAATCAAAGCTAAGTGAAGACCTATTATTGGTTAAATAATTAACACTTCCTACACCATACCTTGTAATAATTATAACTGTTGGTTTACCAAATAAAATAAAAATAAAATAAAGCTGTGAACTCGCCCAAAGATTCAATCTTAAGTTAAAAGCAGTGCTGTTTTTTTTCTCGAATGATATGTTAAAATTCCAGTTGCGGATACATCTGCTGACGCATTTCGAAGGAAACCTTTCGCATGTTATCTGTGGAGTTTAGATGTGCAACTTCATCTTCATCTCGCGAGAAACCATTCTCGCGTTCCGATTGCAGTTCTACATTTCTAGTAAATTCATTTGCGATCATGACGTTTGGTTACGCAAATGACATTTTTTATTCGAAGATTTCTTGTCGGGTGTGTAAAATAAGGTCATAAAAATATATCTGACACACCGCCCCCTGCTCTCCCCTCCCGCCACCAAAAAGTGCGGCCCGTGGGTGACACTACAAACATCCAAATGGCCCTAGACGGCGAAAAGGTTCCATACCCCTGCTTTACATGCAAACCAATATATAGTATATAACATATAAATAAATAAATATAATAAGTAATAAACCTAATAAGTTATCAATGAAAAATAAATGGTTAGTGAAATTAATGTTAGTTCAAAAACGACATAATTTTTCATCCAAGATTAATCGTCTGAATCCTTGTTGATCCCAAAAGATGTATTTGATTGATAACATGACATGCCATGAAATAACAACATTTTCAGGTAAACAATGGCGTATGCGTGTAAATACCGTTAAAAGCCCTTTAAATCAATTAAAGTTGCAGTATGCAAAAAGTGTTAATTGAAAACATTTGACATGTTTTACATGGTTGGATATAAAACAGGTTAGAAATGAACCAAAATATTATCATGATCATATCTTCCTTACTTGAAGAGTTCGTGTTATTGTTTTTGGAAACAAACGTGGGATCTGCTACACTGTCTTCACTGTCAATAGAACCAACAGAAATTGCAATTTTTGCAATCACTTCATCCATTAATTGTGATCACACAGAACATGGTATGTGTCGGTTATCCGCCATCTTAGGCCACTTACCATTCTTTACTTGAAACAGTATGTTGGACACCATTGATTACACATTGTTCTTTAAAACAGTATTACCACTACGAGAGTGATCTCTAGCGAAAGAAGACATCTGAAAACACCGTTTACACTAAACAAAGTTATTTTTTTATTTGCCTTTTTTCGACAGTTAACATGGTCCACACACGAGCAATTATAAGTCGTAAAATGTTTATGAGTGATTCTGACCAAACGACTTCTTTAGTCTCACCTTACCTTGACAACTCATTTTTGTCGGTATGACGTCGTGATTTGTAAAAAATATCAATTTGAAGAATTATTTTCTTTCATATCAAATTTACTTTCTAGGAAATCTGTTTTATCTTTTTCTTAAAAGTGTATTCACAAAAGAGAATACCTACATTTACATAGAAAAAACTTATATTGTTTACAAAAAAAGCGTTATCCCCTTCTGATTTTACAGTTGACATGAATCAAGTTTTTATTCTAACATTTCGTTGTAGAGGTGGCTCAATATTTCAGCGTAAATCATGAGGCGTAAGGGAAAAGCTAAAAGGTTCAGCTGTCGATTATATTATCTGCTACTCCGAAAGAATAACAGCTGACTGCTTAGCCAAGAAAACATCTCGTAAGATACACAGCTTGAGATAATTGAAGTCGTTTATTCTCCACAAAAGTCTTAATTCCATTTATCTACATCTACACACAGGATACATCTCGGCGTGTCTGGGGGAGGAAGGGGGGCGCATTCGAGATAACTTAAACGTGACGTAAACCTTTTTATTCCAACACTCAAAAGGGAGGAGAAAGTAAGTTTTCAGTGTCATCAAAGGCTTTTCGACGCCGATAAAGGGGCTCCCAGGGCGCCGCGACGCCTTAGCCCCTGTCCCGGCCGCAGCGGGGAAAAAACAATGTCATTACAAGAGGAGAGCACATAAAACATCCAGCCGGTATTACGCCTTATCAATTGATGGGATTAGGTAATCCGTAACAGCGGCTGAAAGAAAGGCATTACGGCCAGTGAGAGTGCGTGACATATTATTTCTTATTTATGTTTTACCTTTAAGACCACTTTAAATGTTTTTCTTTTATAAGATTATATCTACGACGTAGTGCGATTATATAACCTACAAAGGATTAACCTTACGATTGTCACTTAAGTTTAACCGTATTACATTTAGTTAAAGATGCATGAAGCAGTGGGAGTGTTTATTTACACAAGTATAAAGAAATATGTTTTACTGGTGCAGACCCTCATCGAAAAGTGTTCTACTATTGACACGGAAGTAGCAGTGCGCGGGGACCAGATTCGGTAGCTTCCGGATGTTAGGCATTAGAGCGTTTTGAGGTAAAAAAGTGATACCATTTTTTTAGCTTCGTTATCCAAATTTCAATTTCATTTTTCAATTAATACGGAAAGTCAGAATTCTAATTTTAAATAACGAATAATTTTCTCAAAAAAAAATATTATTAGGCAATTACTTTATCGCTGGACTGAACTCTCCAAACAAAAGCGAACAATCTAGAGATCATTGGACCGGAGTTACAGACGGAATCATGACGGAAATTAGCAATTTAAATAGTGTTAGTATGCGGTTAGGTTGGTATTTTACCTCCCCACGAAGGTTCTATCCTGCCTGTAAACCCGTTAAGCTATTTTCAAAAAACGTGTTGTGTTCAAGCAGAAGAAATTAGACAACAAATGAAAATAAAATCAATTCTTTTTATGTTTGTGAAAAATGTAGATTTCGGTTTATCTATAAATTAACAATAATTTAATCGATAACGAGCCGCCTATGATCTCGAGATAATCTTGACGGGGGCAAACGCTTTACCGTGAGCATGATGGGAAGGGGAAATAAGAGAAGAAAGCTCTCAGGAATGGAAAAACAACGGGGCGGATATGCGCAAGGAACTCGCGAGGCAAATCCCCGCCTCGGAGTAACGGGAGAGAACTGTAGGGAAACTAAACTAAACGCTAAACACGGCGTAACACGAGGTAACTAAGGCAATACGTTATAGTTGAATGCAGTTCATTGGTGTAGGCACTATTAGCCTTATCAGAACTAACAGGTAAAGGCATTTTGCCATATTTACGATTTTGACAACTACATGTTAAAAATTAAGCCGTAATAAAAGTAACGTTTTTTTTACCATAATACCTCCATTTTCAATTTTCAGTCCATCTTTTGGGACGGCTAGTAGCCAATTTTTGAGAAATGCGTTATGCGTGAGTTCCGCTAAAAGTAGATACAATGAATTGTCATCGATCCCATCGAGTTTCAGCTTCATCGGACGTCGGGAGATTTGTATTCATCCATTCTCGAAAACAAAAACGATTTTCAAATAGGGGTATTTAAAAATGATATAGGGCTTTTCAAATTATAAAAATTGACTCGTTTCACAGAATGTAAAAAGGCATTTTTTTAAATAATTCTTTGTTAAAAAATACCTCGCGAATCTAAAGATCGCGTTGTATTCAAAAGATGTTTTTCTCGGTGAATCAATAAACTTACAAATTATTTTAAGCCATTCTTACATAATAAACTTATTCTCATCGGAAATTATCTGTCATCAAGGTAATGTTATCCTGCTAGCCGAAACAGCTCAGCGGATTGCATTAAAAACAGTCACTCGGTTTAAAATACATAAAATGTGTCTTCGTTATGAATAATTGAAGGAAAGCCTAAAGTAAAACTTACTCATAATTAAGTAGGCAGAAATATAGAATATTTCATGTAATCTCGTAGGCAAGTTCCACAAAAATTTGACAAATTTAATAGAAAAAGGTATAGCCTTTCATATCAGTTTAACATCGCCATGCAGATAATGCAACGAAATTTCACTGTGCAAAATGTAATGCTGTCACAATTACAAATTCACGAGCATTTATCATGTGGTTCGGGCTTTCGCGGCTATATGAAGATTTAATTAACATTTCGGCACCGCGGCCGGGCGGGCGATCCCACGGGGGCCGGAACTGCCCCACTCCACCCCACTAACCGGACTAGCCCCGTGTTACCCCACTCCGTACCGTGCAATGGTCCGACACTCGCTCTTACATTAGCGCTACATGAGCCCGTAGCCTTTTTCAGTTAATTGGACTTGTATAAATGACTCAATTATTACTTTAACATTACAGCGTAATTCATATTTTTAACAAGTGGCGTATAATTATTAACTTTTATCAAATAATAAGCTGATGATTAAGATAAATTGATTTGATATTTTGTAACTCCGGACCGTATAAAGACTCCGGGGTCAATTAAACAATAAGGTCGGAGTATTATTAGCAGGCGGTAAGAATGGTTTTCTATGGGTAACCTCTTGAACTACTATCTAGTGTCATCTATGGGCAACCTCTATGATATCGCAGTTAGAACCTGCGGATCGGCTATCACATGTGTGGTAGCTTTGTAGTTATGCCTCTCGTAAACAATACACAATACACAAATAATAAACAAACAAAATGAAATAAAGTAAGTCAGTAACATCGTAATATAATGCGGGACTTTTTTTACAATCCTAGATGTAACAATTTCAAAGAGTTTCATTTAACCAACAAGGATGCTCCATATCACTAGCCACATCTCTGAACCAATCATAACCAAGACAGTAGTTCCTAATTTCGACATTTCAGTACACTTCATTCTCAAATCTGTACACTTGAATTCGAGTAGCGATGTCTTTATAACGGCTCAAATTCGAATCGAGCGCATATTAAGGGTTAACTTTAGTCAGTAAAAAAGCGGGAGAAAAAATCATCAACACAACCTGTCCAGCTTGCAGAAATAAAGACAGATGCTTCTAGTAATAGAAACAATGGTTACGAGTATAATAATATGTTCATATTCGATAGCTGGTCTCGATGTTACATATAGTTCAGTCTTTAGAGCATATGCCCAGATAGCAGATAATTCCGTCGTTCAAATACCGTTCGCGGCATTCTCGTGTCTTGTTTCAATGTGTATTCATAACATGGAACGCTTCTTAAAAATAAATATTTCACAAAAATAGAAATAAAATATGGCTACAAATTTCATGGATGTTGAATTTATTAAAAAATTCATTTACAAACATTAAAAAATATGTGAGTAGATAGCAAAGATTATTTGGGTTATCTAACATTAACTTCTAAATCTACGCAAACAACATTGAAAAATTCCCTTGCCGTAACTTTTATCAACTGTGCTAAATAAAAAATAAAAATCTAATAATAAAAGCGATAAGGTTTTGGAAAACTTTTATGTACTTATTTTGACTTTAATTTTATTTGTACTTGGACGACTTTCTGACTTTGCAAAAATATTTAACATTGAATGCATAGGTCCCCGTCTTCAATTCATCCAAGTTAAAATATATATTTCATCATTGAAGATAATATTAACAACTCTCAGACGAAAAATGTGAAACTCAAAAAATCTGAATAATATTCGGTCCCATATGACCCATTATCCTGTTTTGGTATACGTGATTGCAAGATTCCACGCTATTTTAATTGCAATATAGATAATGTATTGGATAAATACAACCATTTTTATTTTTAATGCACCACATCTATTTACTTTGTGACAACTCAACTAGGATAAATATTCAAAATTCTTACAGCGCAATGACTTAATGAAAAAATATTTAATCATTGTTTTAACAATTCTCATAAAAGTGTTGAACAAAAAAAACATTAAAAAATTCGGTCCCATCTACGAATTGAACCCAGGGCCTCATCCTTTGGAAAACGAAGTTAATGATGGTAGTTCTTAGTCGAAGTATGATAATATGATTATGATAGTTTAATAAAATTAACGAAGTTGATAGGGTTGAATTAGCTCAGTGGTACAACAAAGCCCGGCTAGGCTGATATAAATATAAATATATAAATTCTGCTTGCGTATTGCGGAAACTACTCGGAGTCTGTCCGACTATGGCGTATCCAATTTAGAAAATGTTATAAGGTTGAAGTCGATGGGGAAAGTAACGATTGAGAAGTTATTTACATTGTTGTACTCACTTAGAATTACTCTAGACAACCGCCAGTGAGCTTTTCCATGAAACACACCGATTATAAAAATAATTTTCCCTGCCCCGAGAAAAACCAATTAAGAGTTAAATACCTTATAAAAACCAATTAAACGTTAAATACTTTAGAAACCGGTAGTTAAGGTGATATAAGACTCTTATAACGTGGTTTTTCTGATGAACGAATTACCATAATCAAAACTGTTTTTAGAGGGATCCCTTCCAATGTAAGATATTTATATTTTCAATTTGAGTACATTTAGGAAACTTACAGTTATACATGTGAATTAATTTTGCATTTAAGATGTTGAGTATAAAATAAACCAGTTAAATCCCATTTACAATTTTTTTATGGTTACAGTTTAGGAATAAAGTAGATATTTAAAGTTATAAGTAAAAGAAAAAAATAAAAAGGATAGACTAACAATAAAAAAGAATTGTTTCGGTTTAAGTACATTGTATGCTTAATTTGATATTTTAAATTTTAAGGGTACAGTGTTTAAATTGAAAATTTCGCAGATACGTCTGAGTAGAGAGTTTTAGGCGTATTTTGATTTGAATTCTTGTACATTAATTGAGGTATCCCATCTAGTATTGCGTTCAAGGCAACGAAATTCAATCGTTCCCAATAGAGCTTCTGAGTCAATAAGGCAGTTTAGGATCTTAGATAGAAACAGTATGTCAAAAATTTTTCTTCATTTGTAAAGAGTTGTAGGGTTACATTGTTGATTTTCAAAGCGATTCGACAAGTATTTCTTTTACATTTTCAATTCAATTAATATAAGTTTGGTATTGAGGATTCCAAATGACATAATGCAATATGAACGAGATACTTCTTATAAAATAGCAAAAATTACAAAGGATAACGAACATTGGAATAGATTTAAAACAATTCGAAACAAGTACTCAAAACTTATAAAGGATACAAAAAATGAACATTTCATCAACAAAATTCAACGGGAAAAGGGAGATCCAACGAAAATGTGGAAAACACTTAAGTCAATGATGAAAAATAAATGTGAAGATGTGGGAAAAGATATCATATTCCCAACCGAATTGGCTGGCGAAAACAACATGGCTGATAAGTTTAATAAATATTTTGTGACAAGTATAGAAGAAATTAACAAAAATATCCCAATCATAGAAGAAGAAGAAATTTTCAATATTGAAGAAAAAACTTGCGAATTAAAGTTTGAGAAAATAGACGGCCAGAAACTCCAAAGAATACTGTCCAAAATCAAATCAAAGCCCAGCCAAGATGGGATCACTATTCAAATATTAGAACATGCATTACCTGTAATAGGAGAAGAGTTTCTTAGTTTAATAAACGAATCGTTAGAAACAGGGAAGTTTCCTGAATCATGGAAAACGTCTATGGTGATACCGATTCCAAAGATTTCGAACACAAAAAAATGTGAAGACTTTCGACCTGTAAATATGTTACCAAAATATGAGCAAGTGATGGAATACATAATAAAATCTCAACTTGAAGAATACTTGGAAAATAATAGCATCCTTTGTGACGAACAATCGGATTTAGGAACAATAATTCATGTGAAACAGCGTTAAATTTAGTAATTGATGATTGGAAGGAAGATATAGATAAAAACTTGCATATTGTTGCGGTGTTTTTAGATTTTCAGAGAGCTTTTGAAACAATAAATAGAAAAAGAGTTATCAAAAAATTAAAAAAAATATGGAATAAAAGGGAAAGAACTGGAATGGTTTAAAAACTACTTAAGCAACAGACAACAAACAACAAAGGTAAGAAACAATATATCAAATCCGATTGAAAATAAGCTGGGTGTACCGCAAGGATCTGTATTGGGTCCGATATTGTTTATACTCTACATAAATGATATGGTAAAAATATTAAAACATTGCAAAATAAGACTGTTTGCAGACGAGGCACTAATTTATATTGCAGAAGATAATTATGAGAAAGCAATCAAAAAGATAAATAGTGACTTAGAAACATTGTCAAAATGGCTCAAACTAAATAAATTAATATTAAATGAAAATAAGACAAAATACATGCATATAGGCAGAACAAATACGCATGAGGAACCAAAGGTTTCTATAAATGGAGAAATCATAAAAAAAGTGGAAGAAATTAAATATCTAGGTGTTATTATAGACTCAAAATTGAACTTCTCAAAAAATGCAGACTATACAATTAAAAAAATTGCAAAAAAATATCATTTCTTGGTAGAATCATAAACAAAGTAAATAAAGAAACATGCCAGATAATATACAATACAATTATATCACCACACTTTAATTACTGTTCAAGTATTCTTTTTCTCTGCAATAAAGAGAAAATGAAAAAAATGCAAATACTGCAAAATAAAGCAATGCGAATAATACTTAAGCGCAACATATACACACGGATAAGAGACATGTTAAAGGAGCTGAATATTTTGACGGTGAAGCAAACTGTGTATTTGAATGTACTTATTTTTATACATAAAATTAAATTAGGGATGATGTCTAAGGAACTGAAAAGAAAAATAAATTACAATAACGAGATACACGGACACGGGACGAGAAATTCTAAGCAAATTAGATTGCCAACAAGAAAAAAAACAAGCACCCAAAAATCTCTGATGTACCAGGCCGTTCAACTCTATAACAAAATCCCGAAGGAAATTGCTGTGATAGAAAATATTAATAAGTTCAAAAATGAATTAAGAAAATATGTCTATCTCAATTATTGATGTTTCTTTTTTTTGTGACTTTATTGAAATATTTAAAGAAAGATTATGTTTGCCAAACAATGTACATGTTTATATGTTTATAAAACTATTAGCACACACGAAGATGTGAGCTAACTTAAGATTAATAAATAAAAATAAATATGCAAAATCAAGATTCTCCCCGGAAAGATCGATTTTCAAGGCCTTCTAGGGCAAAGTCAACCGTAGGTCCGTCCATTAGGCCGGGTCACGCACCTAATATTATTTTTACTGCACACATATGTCGTTAAATTTCCCAATTTATTTTATAAATTTGATAGGACAAATTCAACCGCATATCGGTCCAATACACCAGGCCTGCGCGTCGCACTTGTGCACTGCTGCTTCATTTATGTAGTTAAGATTCTGGATTTATTTTAGGGTATTGTCTCGTCTTAAGACATAAGATTATGCCACACCGCAACTCCCAACGGTGTGATTATCGGTTAACAAGCTTGTCAGTGAACCGGCTTACAGATTTCTCGTTACACCACTCATCAAAACAATGTCTCCACGCAGTTCTAGAATGCAACATTAATTATTACATATTTTAAACTGAATGTTGCTCAAATATTCTTTAATTTTTATGGAAACAATTTTGAAGGTTATGCTCATTAATGTAATATATCATTGAAGAAGAAGATAATACTAATAAATGTAAACGAAACATGAAACAGAACTAGACACAGAAAATAAAAAGATTGGTCTCAACTGGTAATCGAAACCAGGATCTCTGTCTTATCGAGACAACTTCTATATCCTCTTAACCATTGCGACCTAATTATTATACGTCATATTTGTCGATCTCGTATTTCAAATTCAGAAAAAATAATATAATTTGTCCCATATTTTTTGCAGGTGAACTAATATTAAATATGTCAATATTTGAGGTGAATTTGTTTCAAGGAATTATAGGAATTATTTGCAACAGATGATAACAAATATTTTACAGCCAGCCCTATCTCGCATCGCTCTATTAATATAGCTCTATTATAAGAGTTATTAGAGAGCTAATTGTACGAGAAGAGAAATAATATGAATTAATTAGAGCACTCAGTGAAAAGTGTTACACTTTGAACGAGTGTATTTAAATAAATCTTCACTCCTGATTCTCAGGTGCTGTTTTAGTAATGGCGGTGTGAGCCAGAATAACTAGACTGCGGTTAATCAGAATTTCAAACTTTACGCTATTATACACAAGGACAAATAATTTCTTTCTTCGTCATAATTATCTTTTAAAGGGGGTTCTGTGTTTGTTTGAAGATAAATAACTGGGTGCTTAAGCTGTGCCTACATACTTCGTAAACAGATAAACATTGTTTATGGATTATATATAGGCCACTTCATCGATATAATATAATCTCTGTTAGTTGATGCATAATTTTATTTGGTTTAAATAATGTGTATACTGTACACCTATGTCACAGTCCAGCTACTGCTATGATCAATATACCTAATTCACCGACCACAGTTTACCGCGGAGAAAGTTCACCGCCCACAATTCAACGATCACAATTCACTGCTCACAAGTTAGATTAAGTTAATTGCGGTTGCGGTTTATACTTACTTAATGTTACTCTTCACTAAAAAAGTCATGAAAAGGCGCTAATAAATACAGCATTTCAGTTATAAAAACGTGTACTGTGGTCGGTGAGTTGTGGCCAGTGAATTGTTATTATTGAATTGTGGTCGGTGAATTATAGTCGGCGAATTGTGATCGGTGAGTTTCAATTGGAGAATTTTCCTAGAATCATATTATTACTGTGGTGATCTAAAGAATATAAATCAGACAGGGATAATTATGGAAATTGATTTATTTCTAAAAACGGTTTTCCGTTATTAAGTAGGAAGTGCATTTTTCAATGCCATTTATAAATGCTATCGTGTAGGTAAGTACCGGAATTAAATCAAAACACAACAGTTATTCATTAAACCAACCAGACAAAAAACTCATAATCTTGATTTGCTATTAAAACATAAGCTTTTTTCTGAATCCGTCAAACATTTAATCACAAAAGCGTACAAGTTGATAATAAGATAAATACCACACAATCCATAAGCACTAGAAAATAAGAAAGCCTGAGAAAACTATGAAACCATTAGTTGATAATAAGGAATTCCAGTCATTTTTTATTGTGAATAACCTTCAAACTCAAATAACAGTATATTTTTTACAAATATCGACTTCATAGTTAAAATAATTTTCAATGTTTGCATTTTTCAAAACGATTGAAATCTGACGGGGTATGCGTGACGTCATACGTACCTCGGTTTGGTCGGTTAACACTTTGAAAAAAAAAACTTAACTTAAATATTTAGCAAGATTCCCAAAAAACAATTATTTTGAAAGAATTTGAAAACCACAGTAACGACCAGTGTGCAAGTATATGCAGCGGAACTTGGCACAAAATTGTCCGCATTCTTAATACACGCGAAACGCCGAGAACCCGCCGAGAACTCACCGAGAACTCCACGAGAACCCGCCGACCGATCGCAGGGCGTTTGAGTACTTCACGGTTTTAAATGAGGATTTAATAATTCAACCGGTAATTATAAAAAAAAACTTATATATTTAGAATTTAGTTTCGTTGGTCTACATAAATATAAGTTTTAAGCCATAATATTTGTCACTCAAGTTCCTTATTGATCATATAACTCGATCTGGGTAAATCTGATTCCCCTCTCTTATCGAACTCCGTGACTTTAATTTCTACAGTTCTTTAATTATAATAGTTGGTGACCGGATAAATCATCACAATGATAACTCATCACATCTTTAAAAAGTTATATAAAGTCGTGAAAAGTGATGAAACAAAAACTTTATTAACTGGGTTAAGTAGGTTAGGTTAGGTTAGGTTAAAAAAAAAATTTCATCGTTTCTAATGACTTTATATAACTTTTTAAAAGTGTGTTGAATTGTCATTGTGTTGAGTTATCATGGAACCATAATAGTTATACTGTAAGTAGTAATTAGATAACTAGCGGAGTAACTAGTGAATAATATAATCTGATATACATTCCATAATTGATTATGTATTACGTCGGTATTTATTTATTTTATTTAATGTTTCAATGGCAACAGTGCAAGTGTAACCACTTAGTTTATGACTATATCTCCCACAGTTAATAACGTTACACAAATCACTTTCTAATATCTAAAACGAGACAAACATGGCAATATCGCGTTCATACCCAGCTTTAGTCCGGGTGCATGCCCCATAAGCCGAGAATCCCCAGAACACTTCAAAAGCTCACGGGATTATAAAGTTTACAAATTGAGCTTTCATGCCATGGGACTCAGGACTCTGGGCCACTTCAGACGTAACGATGCTTTATTCGAATAAACTCAACTTGGTTTTTTTTCTGTCGCCTCATTCCCTTCTTTATCATCGGAGTGTTTGGGTGTTTTTGTCTCTAGTAATTGTTGTACAGAACTGCTGCGTCTAAACTTTTTTTCTTCTGCAAGTGTCACTTAGGAGACCGCCATGTGGGTTTTGTACATGAGAAAAACAACAGTTTTATAGTGAAAGGACAAGCGAGGAAGTGCAGTGCCGACTAGTTCCCAAATCGAAGTGTTAATATTTTGTTACGAATCGACAGTTTTGTGTTTAATTTAATACTAAATTGACATTGAATGTTGAAACATAGATACGCGTATAATGCTAACTTTGAATTCGGAACCTAATTAGATATTTGCTTTTGTAGGTACATACTAAAACAGTTTTTTCTGTAAATTGATTGATTGATGCTTCATGATAATATAAATCAGCTACATGTATTCTATCTGTCTATAACAAAATGGGTTCCATGATAACTCAACACACTTTTAAAAAGTGATATAAAGTTATTAGAAACGATGAAAAGAAAAATTGACCTAACCTAACCTAACCTACTTAACCCAGTCAATAAAGTTTTTGTTTCATCACTTTCCATGACTTTATATAACTTTTTAAAGATGTGATGAATTATCATTGTGATGATTTATCCGGTCACCACCAAAATGAATGTTTCTTTGTGTCCCGTATGTGTTCTTACACCATTCATCCGATTGATATGAAAATTTCAACGTTTGTTCTAATTAGTGCCAGGAGTGTTTAGAGAGTGGTTTGAACGGTTGAAAAAGTCAGATAAGCTCGAGAAAGACTTAACGGTTTTTCTCTGCACTGGAACAAGATACGGAGTCAAATTAGAGTCGACATAATGTAGTTTTTTAACAATAACAATGTGAATTTCATGATACTACGTGAGTGGTAGAAAAAGTCGGGAATGCCCGACAAAGACATGAATCAAATAATTATTTGCAGTAAAATGAGGCGAATGTGATGAACAAAAAAGAGGTGTAAAGAGAATTTATTACTTGAAAATGAATGGTTGAAGGGGTCGAAGCCACCCTAAGAAAACATGACATGATCAAGTGAAACAAATAATAACAAACAATATTACGTCTATCTTAAAAATACACCCAGTTGGCAGTTACTCTAGAATTCACAACCTCAAATCATTTATATGACCCCGAGCAACGAGCAAAGAGCACGGAGGACCTATAAAATCAACTTTTCACACAAAAATGAGGATATTGACTTTTTTCAGTATTTTTAACTAAATGCTCATTTTATAATAATATAAAGCTTTTTGAAACAGCCAAGAGAGAATTTCAATAATTATGTGTGTATTAAATAATAAGCTGATATTGGATGCAGCCCTCGTGCATTTTTTTGTAGCTGTAGTGCGTCGGTAAACAAATTTACGATAAAATATAAATCTGTAATATTTTTCCAATAATAACGAGCTGCACAAGTGGCGGGGAGGGCGCAGTATCGTTATTCAGGCGAATATCGGTAAACAACTTATGACTTTAGATACAAATAATATGGGATAACTTCGTAACAAACTGGCGGAGAATTGAAAGGAATATGAAAAAATAATATTGGGTCTTTCTACGTGGTTTTGATTGGATTTTGAATTTAATCTACGGAAGTCAGATACATTTTCTTTAAATAATTTTGTCGTAACTTTTTGTGGTTATGTATATTTAATATGAACGTTTCCATTATAACTCAACACAGTGACAATTCAACACACTTTTAAAAAGTGATATAAAGTCATTGGAAACGATGAAAAAAAATTTTAAACCTAACCTAACCTAACCTACTTAACCCAGTTAATAAAGTTTTTGTTTCTTCACTTTCCATGACTTTATATAACTTTTTAAAGATGTGATGAATTATCAATTTGATGATTTATCCGGTCACCCTCGCAAGTATTTAAATAAGCCAACCAAACAATTATTTGTGATAGATAACAGTGAGCTCTGATGGCTTATTAAGTAGGCGATAAGAATTATTCTGGGTCTCGACCTCGAGATTGCAATACTATGTATTAAGTGCAATATCCACCGCGAACGAAGCTATGTCAGTACTTTGTTGATTATTTTTTATACTATATTATTCGTCTCGTGTATTACAATTAAGGTTCAAGACAAGTAAATAAAAGCAAACATTTTCATTCTGCGGTGGATGTTTTGAAATGCTGTAAATAAAGGAGTTTCGCAGTTCCAGGTGTTAAACCCCGCAGGATTCCAGGATATCTGCCCACAGTTCCCACCCCAGACTTCAAAGGATCTTACTAAGAACTTCCTCACTACGTGACTCCGAAGACTTAAGGGTGAATAAACCCCTTGTACAGGCTTCATGTTAGGTTGCAATAGAATTACAGGCTTACGTTTCACGAAGTATAATAATGTTATAATTGTAGGTTTATGAAACTGAAAGTTTATGTAAAAAACATTTACCTATTGCTTTTCAAACGAAATAATTACCTTTCGTATGTACTTAAGTGAACTTGAAAAAATACGTCAAAAATTTGAACAAAAGAAACACAAATTTCCAATAAAAAGACTAATTGATTAACAAAAATCATTTTGGTTAGAACTTTATTGTTTTTCTGATATGATTTACGCTTACCAGTGGCATTAGATTGTTTTTGTATTATTTAGAAGTTCCCTCAATAATCAAAAACAATATTTTTAGAATGTTACCCAATATTTTATGAATCTTGGTCTAAAGACCTGTCGATCTTCGGCCCCTTATGTAGTCGGAGAGCTACTTATTCTGGTTCAGATGGTTACTGACTGGGTACTGGGTAGAGTGTGAGTGGGAACAGGAGTATTACTTACTAGTAATTCTAAAAACTATGCATCATTTTCGTAAACCTCTTGAATATTTTATCAGATAAATCGATATTTCAAAGCTAAGGCAAAATGGCTTTGCTTGCTAAACACAACAGTTGTATCAAACTATTAGAATTAGAATTGGAATTCTTGCCTGAACAGACTATGCAATAATTACAATAGCGTATTATCCAAGGTGGATATTTTCATTTCATACGAAGTATGATACAGTTAAATATGACCAAAGGAGATAGGGTTCCATTAGCTCAGTGGTAGAGCGGTGCCCTGGCAAGGCAAGGGTCCGAGGTTCGAGTTCTGGATGTAACCGTATCTTTTTCTTATTTTTGTGTTTCAGATTTTCGTTTAGGAATCGCTAATATTGTCTTCAATAATTGGATATTTTTAGTTGCGAACTTATCAAATACAAGAGGTACATAAAAGAATATTTCTCTGATGGTTTGTGAATAATGTTATGTCTCTATTGTTTATATTTCTATTATGATTTGATTTATATCTACAACCTCTCTCCATGGCTATAAATGCATTGATAAATGTTTTGTTTTCTAAATTTTTCGTTTTATGTAATCTTTGTTTTGTATAAATTTTGCTTTCATATTCCTTTCTTAGAAATTAAAATAACTTATTCCTTATTATGCTGTCTCGGTAGAGCTAAAGTCACAAGGAGGAAATCCATAATTGGTTTTATTTTGGCTATATAATACTTATGTACAAACTGAAATAAATGTAAACTGTCGATTTCCCGAAAATAAATTAATAAAAAGGCAGAAAAAAAATGAATGATCGAAAAGATGTGGAAAGTTTTGGAATGCCAGAGCTACCGTTCAAGAGTTTTGAGTGAGATAAATGTTTTTATCAAAATAAAAGGTTTTTTACTGATAAGCAGACATCATTATTAAAATTAAAGATAATGTTATATCATAGTTGTGAAATGAAAAAGGGGTAAACTTTATTTTTTTTAAATACTAATTTTGATAACAAGGAAGTTGGAACTATACAGTACATACCATAAAATACGATATAAAATGAACTATAAATACATTTTTAATTTAGATGACAGCAACTTTTTGCTTGCATAAAATATTATCATGTATATTTTAGTTCATTGTTTAAAACAATCCAATCACAACTCCCAAAATCAAATATGTATTTTGTTGTGGTGGAAGTTGGTTGCTCTCGGCAAATTATACTTTAAAGTTCAATCTGGTAGGGATATAAACCGCGGGCCGCGGACGAGTATAATATTATGAGAGGTTGTGTTGTGTTTTAGCAGTGTGTATTATAAAAAGTACAATGGCCTGTAGTAAAATTCATGTAACATTCCCCATTTCCTCAGGGCGCTCAGCGCTCACCGCCGCGAGATTCCACTGAGAGGACGACAGGTCAGAATCGGGAATCCGAGCAAAGAAAAAAAAATTATTCTCGGTGTCAAAGTGAGTATCCATGGGGATTTAAAAAAAGGTAATATAATTTTATCATGTTTGCTTTAAACCAACCGTACAATAATAGTGTTCAAAATATGAAAGAATAAGACAATAACAGCCTTACTAAAAAACAGGGTGTAAATGAACAGTGAAAAACTTTACTCATTACAATGACGTTTGTTTGATTAAAATGGTCTAAAAGCAGGGTCGAGGTCGATTTTACCACACCAACTTTGAACATAATCTAATTAGTAAGATGGTAGTATTAGTAAGTTGCTGACAAACTGTTTTGGCAGTTTAGCGGGTGTAAAAAAAAAAATAAAAAAAAAAAATAAAAATAATCAATAGACAATAGACAATAATATTTGAGTCAGGTGAAGTCAATTGACAACCAGATAAATTCGACAAATTTTATTAAATTCTGAGGGCTATCGCTAAATATGTCTTGTATCTTGCCACCCACTACAGTAGACGTAGTCTACACATTTGCACAAGAGGCTAGGAGAAGGTTAGGTTGGTTATTTTTAAAGGAATATTGAAAGATTCGGATATTCTTAGTACACTAACAGCCTTACTAAAAAATATGGTGTAAATATTATATTAAAACTTGACTTTTTACCCATGGCGTTTGTTTACTTTAAGAGGTCTTAAACAAGGCTCGCGGCCAACTTTACAACACCAACGTTGAATGGGCGTGTAAGAATCTAATTGGTATTAATTTTGAATGTGTCCAAGAGGAATATTCTACATTGGGAAGATAAGCCTAGAAGTTGTAAGTTCTTTTAATATATTACAAATTAACCAACCAAACTTGGCCAACGCAACAAATGTTAAGAATGAACAATTATTTTTAATCATAGATAGATAACGCTTCAGTGAATATTAATTCCAAGGATGTTCATTTTTAAGATTTTCAGGAATCTGGTAATGAATATTTTTTACCCAATAACCATTCTCGTTGTACTGTTCTATTATTATTATTATTCATTAAATTAAATCGATTTTGGAAAACGGTTAGGTTATTAATTTTGGCGACTCCACTCCCGTCGAAGGACTGGGGGAACCCCTTTCAAAATCCTCCTAAAAAGCTAGTAGACCGAAGCCCACTCTATTTCAGGCTGGCCTCTTCCGCCGCCGTAATAAAGAATAGTTTTCATTGTATATTTGACGTGCAAGAGCATAAAATACAAAGGACGGGGGTAAGACCGGCCGGAAGGTATTTTATATTCAGCGGCTCCTGCTGTCAGTCCCCCATACCACCCCAACCCCTCCCACCGCAGACGGCGGCCGCGTGACGGCGGCGAGGGTCCGGCAGGCTCCGACGGATTCACCCTGTGTAGGGCGCTCAACGTTGCCGAGATGTGGCATTACCGGTACATCGGTAAGCACACTAAGTTCATACCGGTATCATTTACCAGTATTCACGGACATTTCCAAAGTGGTACTTTGATTCTCTCACTATTTTTGACGAGTGATCGCCATTCAGAAACTACACATTAATTGATTTTTTTTATGTAAATACCGCACAAGAGTCGTAACTGCTCCAAACCGTCTGACCCCTTATTTGGGGTATGCTATTAGGTTGAAAGTAGTGGGATTGGATGGAGATTAAACAGAGGAAAGTACCTGGATATTCAGATCTGCTCACTAAACACGCCTAAATCCATTTCAAGCAAGGTTTCAATTCTGAATGGCGGTCTTATACCAGAGTGAGTATCTTCCACTCTGGAGCGTGACGCAAATAAATTGTGAAATAACACAAATTGATCAAATAAAATTTACTTGCGGACGTATGGATTTGAACTTGCGATTTACGGTTTGCTAGTAGAGAGCCTTACCCTTTGTCCACGAAGGGCGTTTAAAAAACTCAAAATTAGTGTAAAAATATTATTACCTAAATACCGTTATTATTTTTTTTAATTCCTTTGATTCGGTTTTGATGTTTATAAAAATATACCGTTAAACCGGTTTACCTAAAACCTGTAATGCAAACCCTTCCCCGGTGTGTATAAGGTGCCCAAACAGCAATGAACTCTTTCTTAGAATCAAGACGCATTCCCGAGCAGTAAGGTTATGCGGGCGGCTTTTCGAGCATACCAAAAAGACGATAAGTAAAAAAAGTAAAAGGTTGCAAGGGCGGTTTGTAAAGATCCTCCCGATACCATGAAGGTCCTTTATTTTACGGGTGGCCGATTCAAAGGGCTGTACGTAATATTGATTCGGACATTGAAGTGAAAGGTGCTCACGTACGTCGGTAGGCACCTTTCTTTTTGAGTGGGAATAAGACCTTATGAAACAAAGTAGGTACACTAAATAACACAAAAAAAGTTTTATTTATTTAGAGAAATTGCGTATAACTCTTTTACTACACGGTTTCGACCATTGTTTTTTTTTTTTTTTTTTTTTACATTTTATTAAGTACAATATTTTTCAGTAATGTAGGCCCCACTGGGTGGCTTTCCCGTGCTGTTTGGATTCCCGATGTCACATTCACTTATGTATTCATCTTGAAAACGCTCTTGACTAGCGATCTCGCTGGAAGTCCGCGGGTTCAAGTCCCGGCGTGCGCACATTCATTTTATTTGATTAATTTGTGTTATTTCACAATTAATTATAAATAATATTTAGTATACTTGCGGCAGGTTCTAGAGCGGAAGATTCTCTCATTATCGCCCTGATATAAGGACCACCATTCCGAATTAAAACGTTGCTTGAAATGGCTTTAGCCGTTTTTGGTGACCAGATCTGAATAGCCAGGTACTCCTTCCCCTCCCCACCACCTATAGCCTCTCAACATACCCTATTTGGTGATGTCATAGTCCCACTGGCTCCAGATGGTTGGGAGCAGTTGGAACTCTTCTGCAGTATTATCATGAAAATCAAAATTAAAAAATGTAAGAAATATTAATTTTACCTCGGTATCAGTTAAGAAAGCGAAACAGTTTAAAATGGCTTCTTGATTTATTTGTTGATATTAAAAAAAAAACATATGTCAAAGCTTCGTTGCGTTCGCGTTTAAAATTCCAGATTGAAAAAAAAGTAAGTACAAATTTCATGACGTCAGAGCTCACTGTTCAAGATTTTATGCTTCATCAAGATGAAATCCATTATTTTATATTAAAAATGTATTCTGTTATTATTAATACATTATTTGGTATCATTACGATACTTTCAAGCAATGTAGGTATGTAGCTAATACTTTTTTTACTCCTGTATGTATTTGCATTGCATATTTTCGATTCTACGTCAGTTTACTTAAGTGAAAGACCTCCATTATCTCATGAAAGTAATTGCTCAAACAATTATTATTGTTAGCCTGCACTCCACCGAAATGCATCTTACGATGGCATTGCAAATAAACTGCTTGATTCTCTGACCACGCTGTATCAGTGTTCTTCCTTACATGCAAAGATGTATCGCATCCATATCCAGTGACGTACAGTTATCTGTTCTCAAGCATATTTAAAAAATATATATATCCGGACAACAGTCTCAACTGCTTGAAGTCAGGAGAACTGTGGTGTTGCCAAATGTAAGAATCTAAAGATGCAGAAGAAAATGTTATGGAAGGAGATGAGAAAGAGAAAGGCTGGAAGGTAACTGACTATTCAAAACTACTTACTGTCCCTAAGTTATATCTATCATCGCTTCAATTCTGAATTACTGCTGTCTTTAAACTGGGCGATATTTTAGTTTATACAAAGCTGGAGCGATGTACACTGTAAAAATATCCCACCTAAAGCGACACAAGACTCTAATAACGCGGGTTTGTTCGAGGCTCATATTTTAGGTAATTCTGACGAATTAGTAATGATTATAGGTACTTTCTTTTCAGGCCAATACTCACGGATGTAAGTTTATTTTTAAATTTTAATTGATATAAAACAGCACATTATCATTAAAATATTTGAAAAAATTATAAAAAGTTTTTCTAACTAAATAACTAACTAACCATCGCGCCGTTTCCCCGCAGGGGTAGGCAGAGAGGAAGGACCGGCAAACAACTCGGTCTTGGCACACACTTCATGTCTCATTCACATTCATACATCACCCCATACATACTCTTCTATTGTTCTGACTCTTGATATGGCCTGACTCAAGTATATGATTCACTTGATCGTACCTCGGGCATCCCCGACTTCTGCTACCATTCGCATTTGCATCATATATCCTCCTTTCACTCCTTTCTTCGCTCATTCGCTCAACATGCCCAAACCATCTAAGGGTCCCTAATCTTATTCATTATGCTTATATCTTATTACCTTATCTTATACATCAACCTTGCACTCTTTGTGGATCTCCACATTTTTCACACGATCATACATGGGTTTGCCACACATACGCCTCAGGGATCTCACTTCAACAGCATTCAATCTACTTTTACATCAGGGTGGGTACTATCATTCCATTGGGACAGCTAACTCTAAAAAGTTTTTCAACTATTAAATTAGCGATAGCACCAGATTTATTTTTTCTTAAAAAAGTAACTTCCCGAAGTATTAATTTAGAAACATCTGAGATTTTAGCATTTTATTTATCAGAATTAATTAAAATAAACCCCTCGGATCAACCAATTTTCTTGGCCAGCTTGAGCAAAATTGACCGTAGGCCCGTCCAGTACACCGGTCCGTGCGTTGAATATTTTTTTGGATGTCACCTTCACTTATACTTCACGTGGATGTCGTCGTTAAGATTCCGAATTTATTTTAAGGTATTGTATTGTCTTAACTACACATATTTAGCTCAGTAACTTAACATGCAACCTCTGTGTCCCGGAGACTAGGGTGACTAACAATTTGCCACAAAAATTAACTAAATCTATAAAAAATCTTAAATGTTATTTTATCTCTCTTAAATGGGAGTCTTTCACATAGGAAGCAGTTCAACCAAGAATGGCACGCCACTGGTTCCTGCCCAATTACACTTGCGGATGTGGGAACGTATAAACGGCCATATAAAAGCTCAGCGTTTCGTTGAACGAATAATGAAAATGTAACATAAATATTTTACCGCTTTGCAAAAAGCATTATCGCGGAATACATTCGAATGCAAGTTAAAGCTATGGAATTAGATGATCAGGATTTTCACTAAGCCTCTTTGAAGAAGGGTGAGCTGTTGCTTTTCATTGGTTAAATCGAAGTTGTTATTTTGTAGTGGACTGTCGACTAATGAAGACAGTTTTTAATTTATATATTTCTATGAAAATTTCGGATATTCAAACATCAAGAATAATTTATAAAAAAGTCTGATTGTATTTAATTACCACGTTCTCATTATTAAAACGCCGATAAATTTGAAACCCAAATAAATTCACCTTTAACAACTTCGATGTACTTTTTTCAAACAATGTGTACTTTCCTCATTTCTCTGTGTTAAGCCTTTACTACACGGCAGCGAATTGCCTGGGCGGTATGGTTTGTGCGAAATAATGTACGTATGAAACGCGGAGGTGAGTACTAAATAAGTTTGCATAAACCTCATTCGTCAAAAAACCGGTCGCAAATCAACGATTACGCATGACGCGCTTTTCGGTTTGGACGCGCTCTTGCCAGACCGCAGTCGCGGTAAAGCATGAACTGGTTTGGGCAGGCAAACTTGCGGTAAAGCATGAACGTCTAGCCGGCCGGCGCTTTAACATTATATTGACCGGTCGGTGGCCGAGTTGACATAGCGCTTGGGTCTCACTCGGGCGTAGTGTGTTCAATTCCTCGGCTGGCCAAGTCCTCCATCACAACACAAGCAACATTTTCAGCTTACTGTGGTGGTAGTAGGAGATTTTCAAATATTGTCAGATTATTCGTAACCCGGGAATGTTTGTCTTTCTTTATAAAAAAAAATTTCAATAAAATTTAACATTATTTTTAATTAGTTTCCTCCCTTTTAGTTAATCAATAAAATGTTTGTAATGGTTAATGTATCTGCTGCTTCTTCGTTTATGGGGCTGACAGATTACGCTTCATACATCATGGCTTAGCCTATTTCAGCATATCGCTCGCCATACAATCTCGATGGGAATGCATAGTGAGCAATTTGATGAAATAGACACCAGACAAGAGAGCAAATTAAAATCCGTTATTTATAATATAATTATTCATGGTTCAAACATGATTTACGGCTCTAAAAAAACTATTATTTTAATTTATAATTTACTTAACTTCAAATGCATGAACATCCTCTCCTTTATTATCCTTTCCAAATATTATCGTCCCATCGCGGTCTCTTAAAAGGTAGCTTTACTCACCTGCAACAAAACAAATAAAACACATATTATATACAATAAGCTCAAAATCAACAGGAAAACATATCATTTGAACATAGATCATTTCCACACCTTTAGAAAACTTTGTTTCCGTATCAGTTGGCTTTTCAATAACACTATCATGCACACAACGCGAATAATTCGATACAAACATTTCTAAAAGTTGAACCATGGACAATATTTACAGGACAGTAAAACTGAACATAAATCCAGGAGACGAAGAGTTCACCGTGCACTGGTAAACACGGTGTACTTTATATGTGGATAATGTACAAAGATGTGAATGCGTTTAGATAGTACCAAGGGAAAATATGTATTTAGAGGTAAAGAATGGAAGCACGGGTCATTTGTTTAGTGATTTCACACTTAAAAAACATAGAGATATATTAAAACGAATGTTGGAGAGAGCAAATATTAATAAACAATAATAACTAAGCGAAAATTGTGAAAATATTTAAAAAAGCACTACTCGTTTAAACTATTGCAAAAATCTCTCATCTGCTTAAGTAACATTTAAAGATACCCTGTGATTTTTTTTTCATACCTATAACATGATAAATAACAGAACGCAATGTGTTTTTTTTTTAATTTTGGAGTATACTTACAAAATTTCATATGATTACCGTTTCGGCTGTACAAATTATAGATATTATCTTAAAAAACAACACATATTTTTAAAAATCTAAAACTTAAAGTGTTCTAGGGAAATATGATATAAATCGATAGAAAATCGGAATGGGCTTAATACGAACTTGTTTTACTTGTCTCTTTCTCGTAAAGAAGCTTTTACGTAATAAGCTACAGTAACGTGTGTCGGTTTCTACACTACACATTGATTACGTGCCAAGACTAAAAAATCGACCCGTAAAAGTTTCAAAGCAAGGTTTTGTCGATAAAGTCGGCTGTATACGCGACGCACATCGCTACCATCGTGCTGTCATATAGATTATATATATTATATTCGCGTTTTGGATTCTGACGACGCCTATGTTTTTAAAATATTCGTCTTCTGAATGCTACTTCGGAGTTGCATTCAAATTTTTATTTCATGTAAAAACTGGTGAGATTCTAACACAATTGGCAGAAGATTGATAAGAAGATGTGCACCTACCATGAGGAGTAAAAGTTAAAGGTTAATATAACAATAATTTCCTTCCAGATGTTACAATGACTAACGATGGTTTGTTTCACAGAATATGAACAATTCATCAAAAATTCCATGTTAATTTTCCTATTCAAGTTCTGTTATTAATTCAATATTAGCTAGTTGTTTCACAAAACTGAAATAATAACAGAACTTGAATAGAACCATCACAGAACTTGAAAATCAACTTTTAAATTTGATGAATTGTTCAAATTCTTTGAAAAAACCTGTCCTAAATGATCAAAATTTTAACTTTTTGATTCGAAAGAAAGAGTAAATATAAGACTTTGTTCCAAACATATCCACACCACAATATCACAGTGTACATTGTTTGCTTCCTATGCGTACGCATAAAATAACAAACAGTGCCTATTACGTGTACGTGTATTCAAGTTAGATACAGGGTGTTACTGAATACAGTATGCATTCAGGCGGTGAATTTGATTCTTTCGTGTTTACACCAGAAGACAGGCTAGGATGCGAGCCACATCACAATGAAATTCACTGAAGTATATCTTCCGGGTCCTTCACACCCCACCTCCCCCGCCCCCCAAACCACCCTCTGGTGACATGGGACGCGGGACACAAAGCTAGGGGTGCGAATTTCTCACCCCTGAAAATTCACATCTCAAATTGAATACATATTAAAAGATGTCGCGGAATAACTCGGGAAATTTTAGGTTCACTTTATTATTGGGTGACTTTTCAATATTTTGATATTGAAGTTGTTGAATGTATCATCTAAAAAATTTTGTTAAAAATCTTTATATCTCTTGGTAAACATTAAAATACAGGCACAGATTTTTAAATATAAACGTTACTTCTCATGGTTTTGAACTACCCATATCATTAAAATATTACATACTCTAGTAGTATCAATATTTTTATAGAGGCCTTTTCAGTTCAACCACAAGTCACACTATTTAATCGCTAAAAACAATATTAAACTATCTAACGAAAAATTTGAAACAAAAAGGATTTGGTCGCATCCAGGAATCGAAGCCAGGACCTCTGCCTTGCCGGGATATTGCACTAATCAATTATCTATTATTATTAATTTAATGTAATTTAGGTAGAAACTGGCAATCAAATAAGGACAGAACCCAAGAAATATGCTTCAAGAAAATAAAAAGTAGGATTATAGCTATTAGTTGAATTATGATACAGTTAAAAATTATGGAAGTTGATATGGTTGAATTAGCTCTCTGGTGAGAACAATTCACCAGCACGGCAGGTATCTCGGGTTATATTCTCAGATGCAACCGAATCTTTTCTGTTTCACGTTTTTCGGAGAGAGTGGTTAACATTGTCATCAAAGATTTTTAATTTTATTTATTTCAATGCCCATAAAACAAATTTTACTATGTAGAATTTTAAAAGTGCAAAAACATTATTTTCGTGTTTATTTATGTATTTAATATTATAGAAACAAACAGTACATACATAGGTTACAGTGTTGAAACAATTAACAGATATTAAATAAGATTCCTAAATATGTTTCCTTGTAATGTCTTATATGTGGTATGTTTATTCAGTAATTATCAGGTGACGTGTGTAGTGTATAGTTGTGTATGTAAGTATGCACATTGAACAGTTTATAATATCATTGATGTGATGCCACTTTTAAATTTGGGCAGTGAATCCGAAAAACTTTCGATGTTAGGGTTTAGACAATGTGCAATGCTTTTAAATGATGCACGTAAATGTAGATACGTACCGTTATTATTTATAAATACTATTTTGGAAAAATACAAACAAATAATTACGTCTATTAAATTTGCATGATGAACTTCGCCAGGAGTATAGAAGTTTGGATTATATATATTGAACACAATAACTATAAATATAATTTTTATACATTATTTCATTGTGATGGGAAGTTAACAGGCTAAAGTATTATGTCAACTGTCGCAGAGGTAGTTGCAATACCTTGTACATTAATAATAATATTTGGCTGGGGTTAAGGCGTGTTTTGAAAATAAACAGCCTCCCTGTTTTGATTGCTTCGTATCACATTACATGGATTTGCATAAATCCACAAGTCTTCTCTTTCCCACATTGTTAGAGAGCGGGAAACCAAGGCGGTTATTCGGTGAAACTTGGACGGATGTGTTCAGAAATGAACCTCTCATTCGACAAAACATCCCTTATAAAAAATAAAATAATATTGACTGTTATCAAAGCAGGCTATACTATATTACTAGCGCAGCCCGTGAAAAATCACAGTATATATTTATTATTGTAGGATTTGTGAAGCTGAAAGTTTATTTGAATAACACATCAGAACAAGGACAATTGCTGCCAAAAAAATATTCGCGAAAATACACAAATTTATAAAAAATTTAATTAAATAAAAACAATATTTTTTGTTTAAAACCACGAATTTTTATTAATTTTAAGACCGACCGGTTTCGCCACACTTGAGCATCGTCAGGGTACAAAATTAAACTAATCAATAATACAAAATGTGTCATTATATATACATACAGAGGGAGATAGAAAGTAAAACCAAAATGAAACAACAATATATTAAAAGAAAACAATTAGTGTATATAAATATAATAATTATAGAGAATAGGCATTAATAATTGTAAGGTGATTAAGGGATACTGGGAACTTTACAGTTTACAGGGAATATTCCCAGTATTGGGCTTTTTGACAAATGTAATTGATTATTCAGAATTAAACTTTTGGTTTTAATGGCTTTCTTAATTTCTAGTGCTTCTAGGTTATTCAATTTGTTACTATGGTCTTTTCTATGGAGAATCTTAGCACCGGTGCTTTTATTGAATGTATGATCTTTTTCAATAAGATGATTGGCAAACTCTGAAAAGCCATTGCTATTTAGGCATCTAAGATGTTCTTTAATCCTAATGTTGACATTGCGCGTTGTCTTCCCGATATAAAACGCTGGACAATTGTTACAATTTAATTTATAAATTCCTGCATGACTAAGGGTGTCATCTTTATCTTTAGAATTGACTAAAAATTTACCTAAATTGTTGTTGGTATAAAACGCCGGTTTGACTTCAGAAGGAAGGTTAACTATACTGCAGGAAGAAAAATTATTGATGAATAGAATACGGCGCCATTGGAAAGGAAGATTATTATTATTAATATTATGTGGACTCGCGAATAAGAAGTTTTTAACTGCTAATTGTTTTGTTTTTTACTTAAAATTCTATCAACAAAATCTGGATCGTATCCATTATTAGACGCTATTTTTTTAATTATTGATAATTCGTTAGAGAAATTAATATTAGTTAATGGAATCGTGACCAAGCGATGGACCATTGAGTGAAATGCTGAGTGTTTGTGTGAAAACGGATGATTGGATGTATTATGTATGACAATATCGGTGTAGGTAGGTTTCCGAAAGATGTTAAAATCGATTTTATTATTTATGAGAGATAAGGATAGGTCTAGGAAGTTTAAGGATGAATTAATGCCTATCTCTAATGTAAATTTAATATTTTTATGATAAGAATTTATAAGGTTGAGGAAGGAATTTAGTTGCCGTTCCGTGCCTGTCCATATACAAAATATGTCATCGACATATCTTTTCCACAGAAAGACGTTTTTTATAAGTGGTTGTTTTCATATATTGTTGTTTCATTTTGGTTTTACTTTCTATCTCCCTCTGTATGTATATATAATGACACATTTTGTATTATTGATTAGTTTAATTTTGTACCCTGACGATTCTCGAGTGTAGCGAAACCGGTCGGTCTTAAAATTAATAAAAATTCGTGGTTTTAAACAAAAAATATTGTTTTTATTTAATTAAAATGTTAAACCACAAAGTGATTGCTTTCTACGAAAATATAAAAAAATATAAAAAAAAATAAAAAATTTAATTATTTTTAGTACTTTATCACTTGTCTGAATTCTTGACACAATCAGCTCCAGTTTAGAAAATAACACTTAAATTCAAAACAAATCCGAATTCATCGAACCAGGATAGTTACTCACATATAGGCCCACAACCGAAATTAATATATGTGATGATGATATAAACTAGCCTTTATTACGTCGGATTGGGCGAAACATCACTCACGAAATATCTATACTATCGACTTGCACGAATGAAAACTTAGTAAACGATACCAAACTCGACATAGTTTGTAAAAATGTATTTTTCAAAAATCCCCTCTCCTCCTCTCTCTCGCCCCTTGAGGGGTGTTCTATCACTTTTTGGGCAGACTCTACAGATCAAGAAAAGTTTCAAGAAAGCAAGAATTTCGTCATTTATTTTATGCATTTTGATGATTTTTACTATACAATACTGACACCTATGAAAAAAAGTGAGAGACTATTAGAATGTCGATTTATTTGGTAATTAGTGAAAAAAATCTGTAAGACTTTAAGGTATGATATTATTGTAATTCAAACCACTTCCCTTTGGCCTACACTAATTATGAATTTGACTTCCATCAACACCCCCTCACCTACCACCCTCCCGTGCTCTCCGAACACTTTGCACGTCTGGCCAACGCTCGTTTAATAAAATGAAAAAATAACAAAGACACAACATAAGTGTTGTGTTAATCTTAGAAGAGAGGCGCGAGGAAACTGGGAGTAACGAGGAGGAATGAGCAACCTTCTTTCTTCTTCAATCCTTAAGTAAAGCGACGATAATACCTATTATTTTTCTTTGTTTTTCAACGTTATTAGCTTCAGCGTTATTTGATAACGTTAATGGAAATTGTTATATCCTTCAAGAGACTCGTTTCGCTGTGTAAAGATAATCGGGTGTATAATGGTTTTGCGATAATATTAGAACGCAGTTCTGTTAGGCATTTTCAAACTGTCGACTTTACGACTTTTAAAAAGATTTACGAAGATAATAATATATCTTTCGATGTCAAAGATATAAATCTTCCGTGGATATGTAATTTGATAGTTTTTGTACCTGTTGCATTTTTAAGAGATACATTTAAGAAAGCTTCAACTGTTTCTAGTTCCAACACATAACTACATTATTAATAAAAACATGAGATGCTTTTTGGCGATTTATTTTATATATTTCGATTAAACAGTAAAATTGGTAATTATATTTAGATGTGTTATTTCAATAAACAAAATAAAAATGATTTAAAGAATTTTTTTTGAAAGTGAGTGCAATTCGAATTTTTTTCGTTTATAATTATAATATGACAAACAGTACCCCGTTATGTGCTGCTGTGGCTCAGTGTGCCTGTGCAGATAGAGAAACAATAAAGCGTATTGCTTTTACGTCCATCAGTTGGATGTTTTTACAAAAAAGCATGATTTAACGTTCAAAAGTTTGATGTTTAAACCAAAAAAGCATCTATATAATATGATATATTAAAAAACACGCGTATTCGCACGCAACGTTCGCGTTGTGTCAAAATGTCAAAGAAATCAATGAAGAATTTTTGCTCATTAAGTATTTTTTTTTATAAAACGAAAATTTACATTATTATTTTTTTTTTATTACAAATAAATTATTTAACATTACAAATGATAACAATATGCAGACTTATATATATATATATATATATATATATATATATATATATATATATATATAAGTCTGCGTATTGTTTGTCCAATTTCAGATGTGTGTACGTAAGTGCAACGACAACCAGTCTATCTGTGAAATTTCAGATGTGTGTACGTAAGTGCAACGACAACCAGTCTATCTGTGAAATTTCAGATGTGTGTACGTAAGTGCAACGACAACCAGTCTATCTGTGAAATTTCAGATGTGTGTACGTAAGTGCAACGACAACCAGTCTATCTGTGAAATTTCAGATGTGTGTACGTAAGTGCAACGATAACCAGTGTATCTGTGAAATTTCAGCTCGATCGGATGTTGGGAAGTGGGTTCATTTACACTTCCAAGTTTCTACATCATTCAGACATACATTCGAGAAAACAAAAAGTCAAATTCAAAGTAATGTATTTAAAAAAGCCATAGTATTACCTTGAATCTAAAAAAAATCATGATTCCTGGAACCCAAACGGCTCCCGAAAGATTATTAGCCGAAGAGCCCCTCCGTCTCGTTCGTATTCTGCAGTACGCCACTGGAGCAGGGTGGCGCACCGCTGGCATTTAGATTACTTATCCAATCAAGCGGAGGGGAGAGATGAACGAGAACAGGACAGTCTGGACATTGGCGTAACTCGAGGGGGCTAAGTAAATAAATGAAAATAACAAAATAATAATTATATTGTGATAGTTTAAATGTTATTGAAGAAGGGTTTTCAAAATGTGATATACGAATAATAAGATAATAAAAATTAACTATATACTCGAAAAAATATCTACTCTTTGACGATTAGTAAATTGCTTTTATCGTGCTTCTCCAAATCTTATAAAATATTGTGAAATAATAAAAACATAATCATTTTTATTGTAACTGAATAGATAAATCACACTAGAAATCCTTTCATATAGATTTGAGTGGAAGCCGATGTTGCTACTGATTTAGTACCTTTTGGGTCTAGACCATTAAGAACGCGTTTTAATACTGCCTGACATCGAATATAAGGATGATTCTAATTTTTTGGTTAGACTTTTGGATCGCGAAACACGACCACTTCGCATTTCTTGTGTTCTTATAATCTGTGACCGGATAAATCATCACAATGATAATTCATCACATCTTTAAAAAGTTATATAAAGTCATGGAAAGTGATGAAACAAAAACGTTATTAACTGGGTTAAGTAGGTTAGGTAAGGTTAATTTTTTTTTCATCGTTTCTAATGACTTTATATCACTTTTTAAAAGTGTGTTGAATTGTCACTGTGTTGAGTTATCATGAAACCCTTATAATCAGCCAAACTTTCTGTGATTTTTAGTTGTTCTAATTTTGTTGGCATCAATGTTCATTATGAGGTAATTGATATATCTGTGCTCAGCTATTAAACGGACCGGTCGAGTTGGGTATCCAAAGAAAGTACCAACTTACTTCCTTTTTAGAAGAATTTATGCATAAAATAATGGTCGATACTATAATTCTTAGGTCTCCAATAATTAGCATATTCCCTTCATGGTGTCAATTCAATTTAAATGAAATAAATCATTTTGTGTACACCGCTATTTAATCAAAATAATCGACATGTTTCAAAACAAATGGTTTCTTCGACAGATTTTTTTTATATTTGCTCCACACAAATATTTTTTTACTCAGGGCCTATGTCATCTTTGGGATTAATGTGTAAGAAGGTAGGAGAGGAAGGAAAAGAAGATCTGGGAAGGAAAATTTATGAGGGTTGGATGGGAATCTGAGGGTCAGTGTGTCCAAGAGTGACGGACGTTTGAATTCATCCCTACCACTGCAGCGAAAGGCGATGAATTGGAAAACTTCTGCTGGAGAGGTAAAAATATCTCACTCGACCAGTGTCTACAAATCCAGCCCGGCACACACTAGAAGGGCAGACGCATCCGCCACCAAGACCTCCAATGAACCTCGTACCCATACTAAGTTACCAAAGCGAACCACTTGGGGTGATCTATGGCAGAGGTGTAAGTTATCCAATTAACGGTCCCCGGGTGGTGGTACCCATAAGCGTATCGTTTATTTTTACTAAACATTTTTTTTTATTATTATACGTTTATCCTGACCATAATACCATTGGTTTTGAAATATGTGTATTAATTTGATTACATAGTTGTGAAAACAATGTTAATTATTTTATTTTAATTACACACTTACTTATTGAACTACCTTATCTTACAAGAGTAAATAACACAACTATATAATTATATAGGTAGAAGGTAAGTACCTGTTTTATTAAAACAAATATCAGTTAATATTGTTTATCTCAAGAATTTATTCTCCGAAGACATATAAATATGCTCCACTGAGGAATTGCACATCTGAAGAATTTTCCATTAAATTTGTCATAATAAGAAATATGAAAGGTTTCAGAGTTTTAAATTCTCCACAGATTTAACTCACTTCGCCCTCTTCGCGCCCACCTCAAGTCACCCCACTTAATAAAAATACTTTTAATGGAGATTTACCGTCATAATTTGTATTCCCGTACATCTTAATGACAAAATTCCGACTTCTCATAGCGGGAATTAGATTTTCTTCTCTTATAATCTTAAATTTTAGTAAAATGAAATGTCGTTATAATAAAAAAAAACTTTCAAACACTTTTTTACCATTTTAATACAAATGAATTACATCTGAGACTGAAATGAAATAAGGCTTAGTTAGAACAATTCAAATTAACTAAAAACCGAGTTCATCCGGATAAAAACACCTTCAAGAACATTAATTTTACAGCCAGTGATTTTGTGTGTGTACGTATGAAATAGGTATATTTGTAATAGACTGCCCGAAATGCTAATATTATTTTAAAATGAAAATGGATATGAAAACATATTTTTTTATGGTTATGAATATTAATTACATTAATGAATATGTTTTAAAGGCCACAGCGACCAAATAAAACCCGTTAAATAGATTAATTAGTAGCCCAAAATATCTGCTTTTAAAATCGTTTTGGTCTTGATATAAAAAACATAAAGTAAATTTTACAAAACGTTATTTCTTAGTATTTAAATTTTGTTTAAAATTTTTAAACAGTTTCAAAAGAGCACTTCACATTATGGCGATCAAATTAACATTTCAAATGCCCGTGGCTTTGAATAAACCCACAAAAGTCTCTATTTTAGTTTTTTTTTCGGTTCTGCTACCTTAGTCAGGGCAAAAGGGGATATCAAGGGATGGAGAATACGAATACGAAAACACGTGGGAAGGGATTTTTAAGAGGGTGGAAATGCGAGGTAATGTTGGAAGGTATTTGGGCGAGAAGAGGGTGGTTTTGGGACCCTTCGTGGTGAGGGGACGCGGATAGCAGTGAATCACTAGCCGATATCGGGGTTAAGGTGTTTACAAAAATACTTTCAATATAGTGTGGATATATGTGTGTGCGTTTCATAAGCACAGTTGGGAGAATGTGGGTTTTCTTTAATAACGAATCTGGACCGCCTGATTTTCACGTTTCGTTTAGCAACTATTGTTGCAGCGTTAAGTTGTTACACTAAATGCTCAAATAATTTATACATTAAATTTTAGTTTACTATAAAAGTAATGAAAGCATTAAAATTAAATTTAAAAAATCTTCTAGGTTGTCTAAAAAAAAGAACGCAACCTTCTAGAAGAAGAGAACCTGGTAGATGACAACCTTGTAGGTTGTATTCTAGGCTCTCTTGCTTGGTAAAACCAGCCAGGTCTTTGATTTGGTTTGGCTTCGTCAAAGATACAGGGTTTAAAACACGAGTAAAATAAATTTGATAAAAGCATTAAAATTATTAAGCAATTGAAAGGCGTAAGTTTGCTCTATATATTCCACTATTGGAGATAATATATTTATCGTCCTAGTGTTTATCGTACCAGAATTTAGAACGGAAACTTTGCAATGTTAAATTTGGGTATGTACTTATTCACAAATAATAATTGAAATGTGCTCTACTGGAACTTACTAATAACCAGTGGCGGCTATCGCTAGCAACCGTTGTAGTAAAGCACTCCCTAAACTTCGCTCGATCTAAAAATAATAATTATCAACCAAAAATAATAATACCACCAAAAATCAAAGTAAATAACAGTAATAAATGTAATTCTCAGAAGGTTTTAGGTTGTTAAACTCAACCGGCTCGAGTTTTCATTATTTGTATCACGTGTTATAAGTTTATATAAGCTTGATTACAAAAGCTGCATGTTGAACGTAGTATTGAAATTTCTCCGAAACATGAATGGCGCTCACGAATTCCTCGGAACTCTTTGTCGGGGCAGAAACGCCCTGAAACACTATATATTTATTTGTCGCGCCGAGATGGCGCCACTTTAGTTGACAGTTGTCAAACTTATTATTTCAGCAGGTTGGTATGAGCTTTAAAATTGAAAGTATCCTTTACCTTACCTGGTGTAGGAGATAGACTGACAATATTTTTAGGGCATCAGCCATTGTTTAGAACAAACCGCCACTGCTAAAAACCCAATTGTCAAAACTAATTTTTGAAAAAAAAAATGCATTAACTGCTGCATACAAGTTAAATAAATTACCTAATTCGAAAGTGCTATTTTACCAAAGTACATCGCTTATTCGAAATCTCTACAAAAAAGCAAAAGTAGAGCATCTAAATTCCGTATACCGTATTCTTATCTCTAAATTTGCGGAGAAGTGGAAGAAAAACAAAAAAACATTTTTGGAAGCATTTTATCGAACCCTTTCATCAGCAATAAATGCATTAAGGATCTGGCAGATATTTTCCTTGGAATTACCAGTTGGCAGCGGTAGAAAGGGGGCAGTGGGTAAGTTAGGGGAGGAGGAGGAGATCGGGATGATGGGGGACACCGGGCATCCACTAAAAACCTTTGCGTCTAACGATGGGGTGGCTCGGGTCAAACCCGACCAATCTTGGAGAGAAGCGCATCGGAATTATCGCCATTGGCGTGCCGTGGTAAACTGTGAATAGAAAATGTCTTGAGGTAAAATAAATTAAAGAAAACCTTGGTTTTCAAAAACCCATTTCGCATTATTGTGTGGTTTTTGCAATAATTTTCATTTATTTGTAGGAAATTAATAGGTTTGTTTATGCGAAACGTCACTTCAGTATAAGTACATTTTTATATTATAGAAAAATAGTTATATAGCACATGCCCGTATTCTGATGATCGTTTTTATATAAAGAAATTTTCATGTATGAAATATAGAAGAATTTAATATATATACTTAAAGGAAATATAAAAAGTGCAGAAAAGAAAATAGAGAGCATATAATTTAAAAGAATATAATAAGTTTTCTATCACGATAGGTATAAAGAGAATAAGTGAAAAAAAATTTTTTTTTTCTATCTCAGGGTACATGTCAAAACTTGATATTTCCCATATATTTTTTTCTACCTCAGAGTACATGTCAAAACTTGATATTTCCAATATATTTTTTAATACGTATATATTTTTTAATAATTATTATAAATGCACTGAATAAAGAAAATTTTAACCGTCCATAATATTTTAGTTTGCTAAATATTTTATGGTAGATGATCCTTATGAAAATATTTTTTGCACTTTTTTTATTTGTGTTAATTAATAAGGATTTACCCTTTAAGACAACTGATCTCTAAGGACGACTGACTAGGATGAAATTCCGATTTAAAATATAAAACAGTCATTGGTGGCATCCGCGCCCTTGAGGTGATTTCTCACGAAAACGGCGCTATATAAATTAGCCAAATATTATTATTATCCGACCGAAGAAACATGAATCCACCACCTTTCTGATTTAGAATAATAAAAAAAGAACTTCAACGATGTTTTTCAAAACAATTTTTTTCTATTTTTATAGGCTAATCTAATGATAAAAGCTAACCATTCCCGGCAATCAACAACATGTGCTCGCCATGGGCTGCTGTATGAGGCTGTAGGAGGCTGCAGGAGGCTGCAGGAGGCTGCAGGAGACGGGAGGAAATATTGCATTATCTGGGCGGCGGCGCTGGCCTGAACATTCGTTAGCATTATTTACAGAGATGCCCGCCGGATAAAAGTGTCCGGCTGCAGCAGCCGTGGCCCGGCGGCTGTTTGCTCGGGGCGGTGCTGGGGCGGGCCGGCCGCCCTCCCCCCGTACAAGGTGAACAAGAGGTGAGGGGAGGCAGTTAAATTGATGAAGTTACGATGGTATCAATCTTTTCCAAGAATAATCACAGGGTGTCTAAGAACCTCGGCACTCTTCCCAGCATCTATGGCTGTTTTAGGCTAGATGGCAGAAAATATTCACTGTCTGTTTCCTTGACTCAGTCGGGAAATCCTTCGATTTTTGGCCTCCCAAACTGTGATATTTAGGTGCCTAACTGCACTAATTGGTATGTAAGGATGTTTAGCATGGTATTTTTCTTCTCACATTGCGGAAAATACGGGGGACAGTTTGAATTAGATGAACTGAATGCCTTGCTTATTTATTGTTTTCGGCCTTACCAATAAACTTTTATTCAAATTTTACACCACAGATAAATAACCGTAATTGTAAAAAGCATTCACTTTGTGGCTCATCATAATTTATAATAAAAACACATAAATTTGTTCCACCGATCATACTTTTAATAAAGATACAGGGGTTAAAATTCTTCACCGTAGTAATAAAGGCAAAAAATTAGATAATTTAGAAGCACTTGAAATCAGAAAATCCATCAATGATAACTCCAGTATAATAAATAACCAAATTAATCTGTCTTATAGTCCTATTCTTGACATATTTCCAGTTAACCGCTCTGTTCTTCCTGGAATTCCCGTAATTACCCCTTCCACTTTGTCGACATCTCCCTCAAACACTTAACATTTTTGTATTTATGTGTCAATATTTTGTGTAGTAGATTAGTTTTAAATATTTTCCTGACGAAGGAAGGGATCTTCCGAAACCGGTAGAGTGAAAATAAAACTATCGTGGTCAAAAACAAATTTATGTGTTTTTATTATAAGATAAATAACCGTTTACTACAAATAAATTTCTTGATTATCAGTTGTGTAAAATTTAAAATACGTTTGTTGATATGGCAGATATGATTGGTTTAAATGGAGCTCCATTTAAAAAATAACAATTTTGGTTCGTGGTTTTAAACTAAATTCGTGGTTCTTTAAATTCGTGGTTTTAAACAAAAAATATTGTTTTTATTTCATTAATAACAATTTTGTTTAATTTTGTTGTTGTTCAATTCTTTATGTTTAATATTTTGACAGCTGTTCGGCATTCAAGGCCATCATCAGTTTGATATTGACTTTAAACAATAATTTCCACATTAATAAATACTAAAATACTTACAGAAAGTTATAACTGTATTATTAAATGTGACTTACTTTAAATTTGTAAACGAGCTCCTTTCTACCTATGGTTGGGAGATTTCTCGGTTCAGCTAAAGCCGAATTTAAAAAAAAATAAACACATTCAACGGGCTCCTGCTACAATGGGAACAAGTCAAATATATAGGCATTCTGAAATCTCACATGGTTGTACGTTGCAAATTAAAAAAAGCTCAAATGCCTAAGTTGCTACCCGCCCTGTAATTTTTCCACGAGTTTGGCCGGTGGTATAAAACGCCATGAAGCTCAGCTTTGTCTACAGGTACACTCGTCGTTTCATCTAAGCCCTTGCATAATTTAACTCACGCTCGGTGATTATAATGACTCTCAGCTCTTGATATGGTTGACCCAACTGCCTTGCCTATTAAATTTGGTTTTACTTGGATTCTAGAAGGAAAACACCAGAACTTATTACCAAGTACCTAGATACTATCGTTTAATAAATAGTGGCTTGCAAAGAGGAATGTTCCGAAGATAATATTTGATTAGATCATGTAATGTTTTTCTAAATTATTGATTACTTACCGCTATTCTTAGGGCTCAGCAAGGGTATAACTCCGATTGAAAATTGGAACCGTAAATATTGTGACGTCATATTGTTGCCTAACTATATCCACCAATTAACAAGGAAATCACGATCTACACCTATACCAAAACCTACAGTCCGCCTCGGAACAGGAATACCTAGTGAGGAGGACTGCGAATAATATACTTAACTTTGTAATTAAAATTGTCGTTAATAAAAAATAAAAAAAAATAAAAATAAAAATAAATAAAATAAAAAAAAATGAAAAACTCTGTAAGTCTATGGAATAAACTGTTGAAAGGTGAGTGCTGGCTGAGTGAAACATTTATGGTTATTTGATATTTTGATCTCAAACTACGCCGTTGTCATGTAGTTTTGACGGATTTCAATATATTGTTTATCCAATATTAGCGAGATGTCCGTCAATTTGTGACTTTCAATCAAAAACAAAGGGCCGAGTGGTTTGTTATGAAATTACGCGTTGCCAACGCCTAATCTCGAACACTAAAAAAACACGTGTTTGTAAACAGGTGATAATCTCTCTTCGTTTTGTCCCTAATTAGCTTATTTGTAATGGCCTTAATTCAATCTTATCATATCTTATAATTAATCTATTTTCTTTCTCAGACAGTATCTGTGTTCCTGCCAGGAATGTGCAGGAATATGAGACCGTACTGGATCGTGATTATATCAGTCTAGGTAGATTATATTATATTCCATCATTCTACCTTATTCATCAATGATTTAACCTGTATACTGATGACTGATAGTATGTATTATATCCCGCTGAAGAAACCATTGGTTTTGAAGCATGATGATCATTTTTATTAAAAAGTGGTGTAAAAAAGTTAGAATAATACACAAATAATATAATGTTGAGTATATACATGCTCCTGATGATGTGAACATTGTTCATGAAACATGTAGAGGTTATATATATTAAAGTGATGTAAACAAAGTTATTTGTGTATTATTCTAATAAATAATGACATCACAAAGTGATAAGCTTTCAGAAGAAATTTTCTTCGAAAAATTAAAAAAAGTTATTAATTTTAAATTAATAAGAATGACGCCACACAGTGCTATTAATAAAGAAAATATAAACATATTTTTTAATACATTTTTTTTTCATTTCTGCGAAATAATTGCCAACTGCATGCAATCTAAGTTCAAGCAAGTATCTAAATGACTCAGTCCTGATATTGTTGTCGGAATTAAAAAGTTTTGGTTATCAAGTAGTTCTGGTTGGTATATTGAAGGTGGTTTGGCTCAATAAATCAGGGTATAATTACATTAACAATTTGTATTTATTTATTACTTTATTAACGCCCTTTTGGGGGCAACATTTAATAATTGCAAATTCCTTATGTAGCGTCAATTTTAATAATTGAAAATAACAAAATTTATTTTCATCAATATGTAGTATCAACATGTTTCAAAACCAATAGTTTTTTAATCAGGATTCAATATGTAGGTACCGCAAAACTAATGCTTACATATTTTTTTTTTTTGTGAGTAAAATTGAGGGAAAATCTTATACATAGAGTATGCAGATATGAGTGAATTATAATTCCCATTGATTTCCATAAAATGCAAAAAAAATCATTGCCGAGTCCTTTGGAAGGTTTTATTTAATCGTCGGCGATATGCGCAATAATCCGAGGGAGGCACGCTGGCTGGTGGGGCGGTGTGTTTTTGGTTTTGCAGAACCTTATTTGAAATGCAACATGTCAAAAGATAAACATTTCCGTTTTAAGCTTTTGACCGGAATGTTCATTAATCTCGAAACCGTGTATTACATGCATGGGACAGTTCGCCTCAAGGTAGTCTAACTGATAATGACACTCATGGGACAACTCAAAGAGCTTGATTTTTAGTTAATATAGTTCATAAAGTTTTAGTTAACATTAATTAACAACATAATAACAAAAATTATATCTCTATAGACTCACTGTTATGATGAAATCAGTGTCATTTAAAACTGGTGGTTTCTGTCGTAATTATTATTGTAGATCTTTAATGCACCATTTTAGAATAAAATCACTTTCTTTCATGTGTGATATCTTTTTGAATATTAATTTTAATTAATTAAATTAATTTAACCTAAAACCGATTTATTAATTTTGATTTAACGATTTATTTATGTTAATTTATGAATAATCTTAATAAGTATAATTAATAAATAATCTTTAATGAATTAAAAATCTAAATTAGTTTAATTAATTATTTATCTCCTATAATTTTCTAGACAGCTTAAATAAAGTGCACTTGAAGTGAAATAACGCCAAACTGCGCTATATAAATATTATGTTATTATTAATATTATGTACATATTTACAAAAACCTTATATTCAGTGAAAGTACACAGAAAAAATTAGTGTTGGTAATTTATCAAGGACTTCTTCAAATTATTGGTAATCCTGGTTAAAAACGGGATCGCAGGCCTTACGAATGAATTAACAGGTTTTTGATTTACTTTTACGATTATATTATCACGATGTTATTATTATTATTCATAAATCATGTAAAAATTATTCTGACAATTGCAAATCACCAAAATGCTGAATACAAACAAAAAATAATTTCAATTAATACTTAGGAATCATAATAGATCAAAAGATTACATGGATGGAACATAATAAACAAACTATTAAAAGAATACGTATACTTTACATATTTTTCTCCAACTGAGAAATACTCTTCAAAAATCAATGCTCCAGAAGTTTTACTATGCGCTATCCCAATCAATTCAAAGAAGACTCATTAAAATAATTCTAAAAAAACCGTCAGATTATTAGACTCTTGAATTACGCCAAGAATTTAGTTTTTAACTTAAATAGAATCTATCAATAAAATGCATTACTTCAAATTCACAAAGATAAACTAATAATAAAGTCATTGAGCAATAGACCGAGAACCTCGGGACAAATAATAATCCCTCAACTCAATACAACAACGGCACAACACCATTACACATACTCAGCTATTAAATGTTTTAACATACTCCGTAAAGAAATACAAACCGAAAATGATTATAAAAATTTTAAGAATAAACTTAAAACACACTTTACCTAATTCACTCAAACTAATTTGGTGATGTGGTATAATATTATATTAAAAATCAATGTTTAAAATATATGTAAATAATATACGAGTATAATGTACATAGGAAATTTATTTTCTGTAAAATATTAATTTATATTAGTAATATTTATCTGTTATTCTGTACACAAGCGTTCATAATTTTAAAGTTTATACAATGGTAGTATTCCATAAATTATTTACCGTTAAAAATATAAGACGACACTTTATTCTAATAACACGAAATATTCTCAATCAGGGAGGCAGTAATTAGCAGTTTGGAACATATGTATGTCTAAACACGTGTTTACGAAAGTCCGATTATTTTCGCATTTCGTCATGCGATAATATCAAGGTAAATTACAAGTGCGTTTGAAGAGATTCTTAATAAATTAGATATACTCGTTTCTCTGCGTACCTACTTAGCTTTTAGTTTTTACAATATTTTCATAGTTTATATGCTTCACGGATGGAGACAACAATAAATTGTCATTTGGAACAATAAATTATATGGTGACCGGATAAATCATCAAAATGATAATTCATCACATCTTTAAAAAATTATATAAAGCCATGGAAAGTGATGAAACAAAAACTTTATTAACTGGGTTAAGTAGGTTAGGTTAGGTTAGATTAGGTTAGGTTAAAAAAAAATTTCATCGTTTTTAATGGCTTTATATCACTTTTTAAAAGTGTGTTGAATAGTCACTGTGTTGAGTTAGCATGGAACCGTTATCTCGAAATAGTATAAAATAATATCGTTTTCCGCATCTGTCTTGTTTGTGCGCTTAGTTCTTCTAAACTGGGAACAGATTTTCATAGAGTTTTCACTATAATTAGAGAATTTCTTCCTGAAGGTATATGTGTATGGTGACCGGATATCTCATCAAAACGACAATTCAATAGACCTATAAAAAGTGTTATAAAGATATGAAAAGTGATGAAGCAAACACTAAGTTAAATGGGTTACATGTGTAACTATTTAATCAAGTTTTTGTTTCATCACTTTTAATGACTTTATTTCACCTTTTAAAGGTGTGTTGAATTGTCATTTTGAGGAGTTATCATGGAACCGTCTCCTAAGAATAACTCCCAGCAACGCCGGGTAAACGTCAGCTAGTTTTTAATATTTGTTTTTACCATACAATTCAATTGTTTTAGATGCTGATTTACTAGGATATAATAAATTCCTCAAATCTCTCAAAATTCTCAAATATTGGAGCCGATAGTCGGAATAAAGCTAATGGCCCGTTACAGACGTACACATTAACACGAAGCATTTGCGTTAATGTTTGAAATTGTTACAATTTTTAAATTCCCTGACTGATTACATAAATAACATATTTAATTAAATCCACGCACGTTGCCGGTTGGATTTGATATAATTACCTGTCTAACTATTTATTATCAATCCCAGAACTAAAAGTTGGTTAGTTAGCCGAGCGTTTCATGAAAAATGAATAATTCACGTGAGCAGGAGGATGAAATGATAGTTGTGTTATGGTGATATTTTCATCAGAAAAGTAAAGGAAATGGGAAAGAACATTTCTGAGTTCAATATTATTATATTACCAGTAGGTACTGCCTAACCAGGTTTCGAAATTGTTTTTCCCCGTTTGAGTTCAATTGTTATTTCCCATTATAGTCCCATTACTGAAATTGGTTGCGTTTGCTTAGAAAATACAACAAAACCTTTGTGCAAATTTCATGATGCAAAAGATCACTGTTAAATATCAAAATATGTCTGTTCAGAACTCAGAACACCTTATGATGATTATATCATTTTTACCAATTATCTTAATAAATACCTTCTTTCGATGAGTCTCAAAACAATTACGTCTTTTCAGTGTTTTGAGAACTATCGACATTCTTACAATATGTACAAATTATGATTAAAACAAAAATAATAATTTAATTTATATTTCCTTCATGGATAGATATTCTTCTGAGAAATATTGCGATTTGCGAGCATTGGTACCGCCGCCCCGGGAACAATTTACTGGATAACCAAAATCTCTGCCATATGTTATCCCTAGTGGTTCGCTATGTTTGGTGACTTAACAGGAGTGCCCGGGTTGTCTAAGTGTTGGCGGTGGAATGCATCAGCCAACCTACAGCGTGGCTGGCCGGATTGGGAGACACTGGTTGTGGGAGACCTTTTCACCTCTCTAACGACCCGTCAGCACAGCAATGCATTGCTTTTCTGTGGGAGAAATGGATTCATACGTCCGTCATTCCTGGACACACCGACCCCACCCACCCCTCATACCTGTTTCCTTCAATCAAGACCTCCTGTGTTTATCGTCATATTATTCTGTATTTTTATAGCATGGTGAACGTAAGAGTGCCATTTGATTGGTTTACTAACAGTGTTACTAGAGGGACAATCAACCAGCACGTATGAATACTTTTTCCCATTCACATGCAAACCCTCACAAGATTTACTTAATGCAATGAAAGTATTATTGATCAAACAACACAAAAAAATATCGATGGCCTCCTTGGTCGAGGAACAAGGCTTTCGACTAGCAAGTCGAAGGTCGCGGGTTCAAATCCCGGAGTGAGCACATAAATTTTATTTGATTAATTTTGCTTTATTTTACAATTTATTATTTTCAAATAATATATAGTACTAGCAGTTAAAATGCTAGCCCCTGCGGGCGGCACTTTTTTTTTTTAAATAAGCTTTATTGACTGAAAATTTTACATTTTTTTTTTAGACAATGTAAAGATAGTCCCACGAAGCTGCCACATGGCTGCTTGTCTGCAGGTTCTATCTCAATATACAATTATAATACAATATAAGTCTCCCGTTATATAAAATAAATAACAGACTCTTACATACAACTACACTAACATTTTGAATGACAATACGATAACGTACATTCAAAAGTACAAGACAATATAGCACACAGATAACACACATTCAAAAGTATAAGACAATATAGCACACAGATAACACACATTAAAAAAATAAGACATATACGATAACACACATTGAAAGTGAATAACATCGTACTGTAGCACAATGTAATATAATTAAAATTCTAGTTAACTAAGTGAAAAATGTTATTTTAATTTTTTTTTCTGGAAATAAAAAGCTTGTTAGTGAAAAATAAAAATAAAAAAAAATACATTAATTTATATTAGAATTAAAACTTTCAAATAATGTCTTTCCTTTTCTTCTTTTTTTGCTCTATTTTTTATAGATATGCATATTTTTCATTTATAAGCCACATCTTTACAGTTTTCATGCTTAAACTCATAATTTCGGAAAAAACAAATTTATTTTTGAACTTGATTATGCTTCTCCCAGTTTAAGTTATACTAAAAACAGTTACATTTAATAGGTAGATATAAGGTAAATGGGTAGATATATAATAGTGAGACATTCTGTAGTAGTCAAAGCGCGGACAGTGAGAGGAACACCCTTCACCCCAACATAAATCTCGTCAGTGAGAAAAATGTTTCCTCTCCCATAACATCGAAATGATTTCATTTTTAAATCGAAATTAAATTGCAAAATATATATATGTAATTCGGAAAAAAAATATCATCAATATTACATATCAGTTTGCTGAAATAATATTATACTCTTACCAAAAGATTGTCATAGTAATTACATTTTTTTTAAATATATTAAAAATTATTTTATTTGTGTAAGTCCTAAAAAATCTACATATTAAGGTGAAATAATATTACGCTCTTGCTAAAAGGTTGACAAAGTAAATACATTTTTTTTAAATATATTAAGAATTATTTCTGTACCCGAGAAGCATACGGATGCAAGTCCAAAATTTGAAGAAATGAGTTTTTGATGAAGACATGAAGTAAATTATCATGTTCATTAGTGGCAGAAAGATGCAAGCCCTATCTTGAATATTTATGGTATTTTCAAAAATATATAAGGATGCAAGAACCATTACATCGTAGAAGCATAAAGATGTACATTGGACTTGTATCTTTATGCTTTAGTTGCATTACTAGAATTAAGACTCAAGTCCATTTTGCGTCCTTCTGCCTCTAATTTCTATATTTTCTGTGGAACTAAACACAACTCCTAGATGACTCCTAGTGCTCAGAGCCTCAGAGCTGTCATACATTAGTATGGAATGCAATAAATAATGATGAAAAAGAGTATTTGCGTGTATGAATGGATGACGGGGCTCAAGAAACAGAATTGTTCTGAAGACACTGATGGAAACATAGGTGGTGATATAATAATATATGTATTATTATAATATATGTATTACCAACAAATAATACATTACTATTATTAAAGACCTCACCATGTCACTTATTTATTTATTTACTTACATTTACCTTACCTCATCATTATACTACTGAATGGACTATATAGGGATAGAAAAGAGGGGCAAATGAGCCACTTAAAGTGGATATACAGCGATATGGGGAATAATGTTGAAGAAATAACAGTATGGTCTGACAACTGTGCAGGTCAAAATAGAAATATAACAATAGCCATATCCTACGTATGGCTGGTTTTACAAAAAATTAAAAACCTCAAGATCATTAATCATAAATTTTTATTACGTGGTCACACTCACCTGGAGTAGACTCTGTCCATTCAGCGATTGAAAGGGCAAAAAAAAACTACCCAATTATAAATATTTTTACCGCACGACTGGGACCAATTCATCAGATATTGCAAAACTAATAATCAGTACATTGGACACTCAATGAACTTAAAAAAAATTAAATTCCCTATAAAATGGTTCACAATCACCGTTTGTATCTCGAAAGAAGAATTTGAATGGTGAGGATTTCTTAATATCAACGGTATTATGGCTACGAGCTGACGTAAATGTGTCGGGGATGCTACTTTATAAAAATGGTTTTCAGGAAACTGAATTCAAAATATTAGAAGGAAAAGGAGACGTGTTTTGAGCACCCCGGAGGTATTACCCCAGGTAAATACAAATCCAATCGCATTAAATTTTGGTGATCTACAAAAGATGTTAAAGTGGGTACCAGAGCCACTGCACTTTTTTTTACAAAAACAGTCATAAGGGCCAGTATGCCAGATTATCTTCTGTCAGATGACCAAGATATGGAAAATGCCAATAATTTGTAATAATAATTATAATTAAATAAAAAAATATATAGATATTTTTATTTACCTGTTATATAGTTATTATTTTACTTCCAAATGAAGTTTTAAACATTGATCCTTATATAATATACCATGTGTCATACCAAAATATTCAATTTCATTTTGAAGCAGAAGGACTCAAGTCCATAATGCTTTTTTGTAAACATTTTTTTTTAGGCTGTGCGTATAAAATATTTAATTTTATTTTCTCATTTTCAATACAAAATTAATTGATTCAATAGTATAAAAAATAAAAATCAATCATCATGAATATCTGCAGAAGTTATGAGACCAAACTTACAGAAAAAAAAGTATTTTGGCTCTCCTGAACATTTAGCTTTTTGGACTTGCATCCGTATGCTTCTCGGGTACAGATTTTATTGGGATAAGTCTTAAAAAATTTAAAAAGACCAATAAATTCCCAATTTTGAAAGGAAATAATAACTTTTAATATACTTTGTTACTTTGTATGTACTATTTGATACTAAAGAGGAGTTTATTTTTTTTGAGAATCAGTTCTATAAGCTTCCATAATTCAACTAAGCTTGATTCTCTGTCCGATTAAACAATGCAAATTTCATATCGGAGTCCTTGTCCCATTTGCTGTGTCCGATCGGATATTTCTTATATATTTTTTATTTAATATATATAAGAGGGTACAGGATGTTATATGAGTACATAAAAAATATATTTACATTACAAAATATATCTATGTTCGCGATCTCACCATACATCCAACAGAACATTTCCTCTGTCCGATAGGACATTTCTAATATCCGATCGGACATTTCTTATATGCAATAGAACATTTCCTCTATCCGATAGGACATTTCTAATGTCCGATCGAACAATTCTTATATCCGAGAGGACATTTCTATTGTCCCGATGCCCTCCTGTGATAATGATAATTTGTATTATAATGCAATTAATCCAATGGGTTACTACTAAAACATATTTTCTTCGATATTATTCAAAAATTGTATGAAAAGAAACGATGTTTATGAATAAATCTCGAATTATATGAGGCGATCCAAAAAATAGTTAATTTTTTAACACGCGACGGCAAAAAAAAAATTAAATATGTTTTTGGCACGAAAGTTTCCTTCTCAAAACTTATTTTTTTTACTGGCGAACCTGCCGCTTGGAAATATAACTACGGCGGAAATTCTTCGGTGAGTTATGTGAGGTTCCAGTTTTGGTAACCTTGGGGTCACAGGTAAATTATGTAACGGTATTTCTGTATAAATTGGGTCTTAATTTTCAAGTCTTAATTTTTGGGTTCGGTCGCCTGCAAACCGAAATGAACCTTCCAGTCGGTTAAAATTGAGGGGCAGAGTGGTCGTTAATTGCCTACAGACCCCCAATTTATTTATTTTGCGCGAAGGCTATGCGGAATTTACCCGAAACATACGATTTGAATTCGACCATTCAGAGGGCGGAAAACGTTCAGACGATAGCGTGATAATTCTATCAGGTACTTGCGGCACGTTCCACTGAAGATACTCTCAATATCGCCGTGGTGTAAGACCGAGCTAATTAATTCAGAGTTGAAAAGTTGCTTCAAATGGCTTTAGCCGTGTTTGGCGACCAGATTTGAATAGCCGGGTACTCCCCCACATTCCTCTTCCCATCTCTTTCCCCTTTCCACAACATCTGCCTCACAACATACCCCACATGGGGATGCCATAGTCTCACTGGCTCTAAACGTTTGGCAGCAGTTTGGTATTATTGTGCAGTATTCATATAAAAATAAAAATAAAATAAATTTTGAAAATACTTGTATAAGGTGTACCGTACAAGAATTATTTTATTAAGGAAATTAATTAAGGAATGGTGTTTTGTTATGAATCATTTGCCACGTTATTACCAACGAAAGAAAATAAATACATTTTCCCATCGCTGTTCATCTGCGGGTAAATAAAAACATGACTCCTCCATTTCCAGAATATTCCAGAATACTCAGCTGGAAGCAGGAACGTTCTTGGAATATATGACCAACACTAAACAAGGGAGATGGAACCGTCCCGAGACAAATTTGAAATATTGGTTGCAAACGAATCCAAAAGAACAATGATTATAGAATTGTGGAGGAATAGAAAAATGTATGTTTTTAAATTAAAGCGGTTATCTATTTGAAAATTTTAAGGATGGATGAAAGCGTGCTTTGCTTTGAAATCTACATGACCGATACAAGCGCAGTTTCATCGAGATTCAACCTGCAGGATGAAAATTGCTCTGATGGTAGCCAACCTCCAGTAGGATAGATCACCAGAAGAAGAAAGGTTTTAATAACGGAGACAACTTTAAAATATGCTTATTCTATTAAATTCACTGTTTTCTTGAGCATTAGATAAAAAATACACTTATATTATTGTAATATTATTATTATTCAACTCATATGCAATAGACAACTTATTTTTCTATAGGCATTAATTTATCCATGTTTAAATAATTGACTACTCCGCCGTTTCAAATCGTCCCCAAGTAGTGACCAATCTTACAGATCCTCTAAAGTTATCTATCATTAAAAAGGAACTGTTCCGAAACAAATTTGAAATATTGGTTGCAAACGAATCAGAAAGCGAGTGAAATAAAACCCAAATCACGTATACGAATCACTTGTGCAATTTTTCCTGTTGAAAGTTTTCGTCGGAGAGTAATTTTGAGTGAATACTGGGATTTGCCTGATTTCAGACAAGACTCGAACCTTCATTCTTTAGGGCAGTACAAAAGCAAGCCAAAATATACAACCCAATAAAGGTTTCCTTTTATTATTAAACCCTATTTAATTTAACTATTTTTATTAGTAATGTTTTTAAAAACAAAAATTTCCTGGTCACAAATAACCCGAGAATATTTTAATTCTTACTATTTCTATCAATATCACTGTCACACTATGATACGCGCTCTGTCTTGTCTGTACAGTGAGGTAGGCGACACATTATGTTATACGCATCATGACTTGGTCTATTTTAGCGCTTCTGAAATAGGCCCGCTAGGCTATACCCAGTGTAGCCATCGGATGCCATCGGACAGCAAAGTGACATCTAAAGGTTTTACTCCAAATACACCCTGTGTATGTTTTAATTGGATGCAATTCACTGTGAAAGCTCTGACAATTTTTATTTTCTCTAATATTGAAAAAATAGCTCTCCCGTCGTATCCGTTTATTTGCTTATTACCAAACTTACCCTTTTAGCGCTGGAGATTAAATATCAAACGATAATCCCGGATTAAATCAAACCCCGACAGCGACAAGTTAGCGGCGGGTTACAACTGGGTGACTGGAAAAAAACATGCACTTCTGTTCGCCCTTAAGTAAATCCTCGATACTCGCAGCTAACAAGCGGTTTTACGGCGAAAACCTCTTATCTCACTGAAAAATGCCTGAAAGAGCGAGTCAACACAATCGCGCTGAAATGTTTGGTTTCTGGCGTGCATAACAGCTTCGTTATGAAAGTTTTCATACAATGCATAATGATAATGAGGTCATCATTATACAAAAATATTGCATTTGTGAAATATGTTAGATTATTTCAGGATAGCAAAAACAACACTCCGAAAGTTTGATATTTCCGTCAGAAGGCGAAACAGCTGTCACGCATAATAATTTCACAGCAAAACTTTATTTTATATGACACCTTATAATGGCGCCCCTGTCTGTACAATAACGGCATCTAGGAGCTGTAGAATGGAATTTATTAATGCGAGTCTTGAAAGGACTGGATTATATGAAGGAGGAAAAATAGATGCCAGTAGCTCGTTCCACATTCTAGGCGTCTTACACAAAAAAGAGTTGAAGAAGCGGCCTGTTCTCGTGAAGCCACCAACAACTGTGAACGGGTGTACACAGTTGATATTACCTGTTTTGCAACACGTACACCGGTAAACCTGATAAATTCTGCAAGCTCCTAAGAGAAGGCTCAATTAAAATGCCTGTAGAACAGACTCAGCACGTCCATAATGCGTCTGTGCATTAGAGATGGCAATCGGTCTGTTAACAATGGATTATCAATCAGACGCGATCCGTTCTCCTTTGCACATAATCAAGTAGGTTTATCAAGGGTCCATCCCAAAGGTTGCTCCCAAGTGCATTTGTTTGGTGTACTTGAGATTTGTATAGGGTTAGCGGCAGGTCCACAAGCAAAAATTGTACATAAAAATTTATAATGGGTGATATAATTTTGTAATATAAAAATAATATAAATATAATTGATATACTTTTTAATCTTAAGTTATCAGAACAAAATTAGAAAACTACTTATTTAATGTTGTATGTACTTATTTAAGTTAAGAAAGTGAAATGTAAAATTTCTTTTAACTGAATAAATAAATTTAAAAAAATAGTCTTATTGAATACATCAATAATATACAGCTTAATAATTTGTTTGTTTTGACATTAAAGATAAAATACTGATTAAATTTGAAACGAGGGTACTTATTTGTCTTTTCGATTTTACTCAAAATTAGTAGAAACCTTAATGATTCCAAGCATAAATCATCTTAATAAAGTAAAATACGTTTTGTTTTAAAACCACGAGTTTTTAATATTTTTTAGAACCGACCAGTTTCGCTTTACTCAAGCGTCGATGCTTGAATAAAGTTAAATTATTAAAAACTCGTGGTTTTAAAACAAAAAGTATTTTATTTTATTAAATATGTCAAACCACAAAGTGATTGCTTTCTACAATAATATAAATCTTCTTACTTCGAAAAAATTTCTGAAAAAAGTTTTCAAGGCAAACAAGATTTTTCCTTTTTTATGATGCCATGTGTTTGGGAGTTTTTTTCTTTAAAAGATAAATTTTTCCTACTAAATTAATTACCTGTGCATATTTGAATCATCTTTTAATCAATATTTTGCAAACATATTTGTTACAGACTTCGAGTGGAACCATCGCGTAAATCGAATTCTGAATTTCCATTAAATTTTCTTCTATAAGAACGTAGAAGAAGTCTTTAAGAACGGAAGCCAAACAAATATTATTCGAACAAAGCTCCTTTATTTTAATCATACGATCAAGTTTGAAGTGATATAATGACTCCCCCATTGAACGATAATAAATTAAAGATCGGACGGGACCGATCCTTCAGACAAATGCAATTGAATCCCGTTCGTTTCATTCGAAAAGATGCAGTTCCCGATACATTTAAGAAATCGCAACCCTTAACGACCCCCATTCTGCTGAGAATAGGGACCGCCTTAATTGAAAAAGTTACTCCAGTTTAACTCGCAGAAGATGGCGAAAAAAGACCGGCGATAAAGATTAAGGGCATAATTGTTTCCTCTTTGGCTCTGCTCGATTAATGACTTGAACAATTTTCTCTCTTCCTGTCGTTAATTTTGATAGTTAGGAATGGAATTTCCTGTAACATATTTTTTAATATTATCACTTTTATTAATAATACCAGAGCGGACTCGTGAAAATTTACGGTGGAATTATACGAAACTTGTTGAAACGTTGTTTTGCAGAAAATTAAATGTAGCATTGTCTTCAAATGGCGTCAAAACAAAAGAAAACATCGAAGAAAACACATATGTAACATACACGAACTGCGCGTAAAGCGGGCAAGTTGAAGATCGATGGAATAGTAACTATTTTATTATTTTTAAATGGACGTTCTTTATGAAACGAAAAGCAAGAACTCTTATCAAAATGTTTATTTTGATGCTAATCAAATAATATTTATTTTAGTAAGCTGCAAACATGTTTAAGACGCAATATTCCATAATAAGAAAGTACGGTCCTTAAGGATACGTTGGCATTCAACGGGTGCAAATTTTTTGTAACCATTATGATATGCCGGCAGACAAGCAGTTAAGGACCCGAACCAGAATATCAAATTAGACGCTTTCTGGAAAATTCAAACACGAGTGCTTTAGCCAATACACTAACCAGAGTATCAAGGAAAGATACGAGATCCTCAACAAATCACTTCCAATTTTGTAAATGACTCTTAAATTCAAATCAAACCAGATTTCTACAATACATTAAACCAGAGTTTTTGGAGTGACAAACGATTGTTTGAAAAATAAATAAACAGTACGTTATTAAGAATAAATAGGTCTGGGTGGAGTTCAAAATGTTCAAAAACACAGTTTTCAAGGTTTTTTTTACATTGCCTTGAGGCTATTGAATTGCGTCAATGTAAAAAATAAATTTTCCTGAAATATTGGCTGAGGAAATAGGAGGAATATACATGGCTCTGACCAAATTGTAACAAATATTTTTAAATAAATTAATAACTTCAAATCAAACACTACTTTTAAGTATTTTATCTTCTTGATAATAAGTAGGTACCTACAGCCTTGACAAAAATTAAATTTGTGAGAAAGCGGTAGAATTAAAAATTTTAATAAAGTGGCAAATCAAAGTGCTAATTCCAATTTGGGGAGAGCTTGTATGAATACCGCCGCCCCGAGAACCATTCATTGGATAACCAACACATCTGCCAAAAATCACCTCAAGTGGTTCTCAACGTTTGGTGACTTAGCAGGTGTGACCGCGTTCATAGGATTGGCGGCGGATGCGACCGCCTACCTTCTCTGTAGCAGGCAGGATTTGGATACACAGGTAGAGAGAGATTTTTTACCTCTCCAACAGGACTCTCCCTACCCATCGCGCATCGGCTTGCACCGCAGTGGGAGGGATAAAACCAATCGTCTGTCACTCTTACTACCCCGTGTCAAACTAACCCGGATTCCTACCTTAAACTTATACCTTTTTCCTTCCCAGATCTTCCTATCCTTCCTCTCCTTAAAAATACTCCTACACAGCATCCCCAAAGATGACAAAGGCCCTTATGGAAATTATTTTTCCTCAAGCCATCCTGCGTGGAGCTAATGTAATAAAATTATTATAATAATGTAAATAATTTGTGTCACAGCTCACAGCGAGTCTTTATAATTTACTTAGAAATTTTGGTATATTTTTTTTAAAGGATTTTTTTTTCTGTATTCATAAAATATATTTGAATACAGTTTTTTACATGCTTTTCGACTACCACACTAAACATATGTCTGTATTACATTAGAATAATTCGTTTTCAAAGAATTATGTGTAAATTCCACAAAGGAAAACAAGTATTATCTTCATACTTGTAGACATTGTAAGTTCGTTCTTGGAAAAGATACTACGCTCATCCTGACATACGCATCCCGTCAGACATTTTTTTTAACCATCCTTAATTGGTTGAAACACAACGATGTTCTCTGCAATCACAAAAAGCAGAAGATTCTCATTGCAAAAAACAACCCCCAACACCAGGGGTAAGTGGTGTGAAAAAGGCTACCTTTTTGGATATCACATTTCAGTGCCATCTGTGGGTTCAATTTGTAAAGACACCGCGAACGTGCTAACCGGACGTCCGCTCGTCACGTAGCCGGTGAAATGTGGCTTGGACTGGGCCAATACTAATCCTGGGTCACTAATTAAAGTCCTGCCTCCCCGCCAGTCCTGCCGCGCTACCCTCCTGCTCTGCTGTTCTCCTGATACCGGGAGAACGGGAGGCTTGGAGCGCATGCACGCAAGGGGACCCTTTGCTAAAAAGTCGTCATGTCTTTTTATTAGCGTGAACTGTCAACGGTGATGGACCAGGGGAAAAGCAAACAGGTTTGTCACAAAATAATTATTTACGTTATGCGAATCTTGTCGTAAATATGTAATGTTCAAAATTTGATCTGTTTGAACATATTCAGACAAGTGATAAAGTACCTACCTATATTTTTTTTGTTTCAAAATTTTGAATTTAATATGTTTTCATGGGTCTGCGCTCTTTAACAATATAATTTAGGAAGTGTGTACGTAACATTCTAAAATTCAACTCAACGACATACAGACGAATCAATTTGGTTGAGCGGTTGTTATCAATCTGATTTCGTTGATCGTAAAGTTAAACCGTTGTATGCGATAAGATTAACACTTAACGGTTGACACACAATGGTAGAAAATGGGTTGATCTAACCAAATCGAGTGGTCTGTAAGGCCCATTATAGTCAGCATAGTTGCCCTCCAAGCAGCAAATCAGGGATTGATTCTGTGGCATTGTGTTCGATCTCGGCTGTGGCATTTTTTTAAAATCTTATAATTCTCGCTTTCATTTCGTGATTTTTCTCTGGTCTGCGCCACTTATTACATAGTTTTAGGCAAACATGAGACTAGCCACATGTTAGATACCGTTAAAAATGTTATAAATCTAGGGTTGTTTTTTTTCTTCCGAGTCTCCTTATATATGAACCTGAAAAATAAAACAAGAGAATTGGACTGTTAAAATTGTATTGCTGCCGGGCAGGTGGGTGTTTACTTTGTAATGCAAAAACAGTTATATTATTTCATGTTATGGACAAACAAAACTAAAAACCGTTTTCCCCACGAGAAAAATGTATTTTACTGTTTGTTGATACAAGGACCCCACGGCGCAAAAGTTTACATTCGTACCTCGTTCAAATAATAACAAAAATTTCTCCTTTGTGCTATCAGGGAAAAAAAGTCCGTTTTCAGACCGAGTCACTTATGCAAGACGAGTTTTGGAGAACCGCGACCACGAGTCTAATTCCCAACTAGGGGTTTAAGATTCGCCGATGGGGTTGTGAAACAATTTTTGAAACTACCCGTAAGCGCGCGCACTCGAATAGTGCTACAGGATAAAGTGAAGGGGTTGTTGTAACATGCCTGTGTTAAGTTACCTCGTAGTTGAGAATTTCTCTAGTTCTGTTTGTAAGAGTGGAAGTTAGTATTTCGTAGGGAAACTTAACTTCTCGGTGGTGGCGAGTGAGTTATTCAGTTATTTATCTCGTACAAAGAAAATGCTGTCAGTGGCGGATTCACGAAAACATGTTTGGGTGGAAGCAAAGTTTGTAGCGAGGGTTAATGGGGAGCAGCAAGCGGCCTCACCCCTCCCCTCCCCGCACACCCCATTCCACCCTATCCACTGCTATCGTAGTTAGATTTCTTTTATTGGTATACAAACGACGCGATGGCAATGCCGAGAACGCAGTATTATATTGTGTGCTGATTTAGAGTTTTCCCAGATCTATCAGCTGATTGCAAATGGATTGAAAAAAATCAGTATGTTTCAATTTTATTTCCGATACACTCAAACAGTTGACTGTTATCCTTATAAAATATTCAATCTTCATAAATGCTTAATTGTTTTTTTACGAGTCATTCTCTAAACATCTAAACATCCTCTTGAAATGTTTGATGAACTTGATATTTAGAAGATATTTTCTGCTGTTCTGTCAAAAACACTATCCATAAGATAACTTACATTTTCGATTTAATATTGTAACATGTTATTTATTTATAAAATCCTTGTTTACTATTCGGTATTCTAACCTATGAAGAGTATATATATGACGAATATTTTAGTGAGGTTTTCTACCTATTTTTTAAATTTATACATTATAATGGATAGTTATCAAGAGCTTTGTGAAATACCTCTAAAACTAAGGAAACTTAAATACTGTCCGCATGATTGGGGTTACCTATTCACATTTCAAAATTATTATTATTAGTCAATATTTTTTTATGTACCTCTTTGAATGGTAATCTAAATGTATTAGAAATAACGGATTATTTTTTATATAATTTTTTTGAGAAAAGCTCTAAAAATATTTGTACCGGCAATCATATAAATTTCTAAATGGCTATATCACTTATCAATGTTTAAATACGAAAATCGTGCCAAATTGCAAATACATACCCACACCGTTACATAATATTGCGTAAATGATTTGTTTATATTAAGTTTTAAAAACATAATTAAAGCAATCTAAAATATACAAATATCATTAAAACCTTCTACTTGCAAACTACAAACAACGCAATGCGTTTTCTCCATCTCGCATTTCCCTCGGGAATACCATTTGTCTTACATACGCAAACCCGCTCTTCAACATTCCTTTATTCGAAAAGTAAATTCCTATGCCCGAGCTCTCTGTGGCGGTGAAACAAAGTTTCCCCGAGTTGAAGAGTTCCCCTGATTTACATGATAATTGTGAATCTTTCGCTTCTCGCAAAAACTTCACAAAGGTCGTACTTCAGCCCGATACCATCTCGAGATCTCTCGGCAGTTGCATTTGATTGCCTCACTTTTTAAATTATGTCTTTGATGCATGTGCTCTGTACTCGCTCACCGTAGTCGGGTTCACCGTAGCGAAAATTCCCGAAGTGCTGATCGTTATTACGGCGCTCCTTCTAATATTACGTGATTGATGGCGGTAGGTAGGATTTTCATATTCGGAATTAAAAAGTACAGAGTTTTTTTTTTCATTCTCGTCCGGAAAGCTTTCATTTCAACTTTTTCAGGTACTTGATCTGTTGATATCAGAAAGTTATTACGTCGAAGATATTGAAGATATTTTTAAAAGCAATATGATCTTAAATGGGTTTGATTGTTCAGTAAAAAACAAAGCTGTGATGCTTGTGGTGCCATATTTTAATTGATTTCTTCTTTGATTTATTTTAACTAACGTGTTGATTATAGATTTGACAAGATCTCCAATATTAATTAGTGTTAGTCATTCATTATTGATATATTATATTAGATATAAACCTGTATTACAGATGCTAGATATATAGCAAAGAATTTGGAAGACGCACGAGGAGTCGTTCACTCAACTGTCTATCAAGTACCGAGTAGTTATTTATTTATACATTTAGAATTAATGGCACAAGTGCAATTTACATAAATGATAATTATTGACAGACATAGTATAATGTAGAAAGAAGAAAGAAAAGAAAAATTCTAAGATTATATAAGTAAACAAAACAAATGAAAAAGAAAATACATTAGTTCAAAGTTAATGAAAGAAATTAAGAATAAACAAAATCAAAAACCTATTATGCAGTGACCTCGTTAAATTATGTACTGCTCAAATATTTAATTAGTATTGCTTTTTTACAGAGGCCTATTAAAAAGATCGGCTAACACAGCATCAGAATTACCAACGGTGTATTATCTATTTAAAACAGAAGTGTAACATAAAACTATTGTATACTTGTCACAATAATATCTACTAGGGAACCTTGATCTAATGATAAGAACATGAAAGTAAATCAAAATCAGGGTTATCCAACTGATAATTAACTATTTTATACAAAAATATAAGATCATGGAATCATATTGCTGATACATTAAATATAACTTTACAGATTTAAATTAAAGTATTTTTTTTTAATTTACTGGTATATTCAATGTTTTCATCATTTTAATTATTTTAAATGAATTATATTCCACAAATTACAGATACCATTCACCCAATGTCCAGAATGGCCAGAATTGTCAACTCAAACCATGTATTTTTTGGTGTAAGCCTAAATGATTTTTGTCAGTAATAATAACGCAAGTAATATTTTGTATTGATATGGCTGAAGTCATGAACTCCATCTAAACCTTGTTCCTGTCTTGACTTGACATTATCTCTATTATTTCTGCGCCCTATTTTTGTCCTGGAAAATATTTTATTAACTTCGTGTAGCTTCTCCTTGTATTAACTTCGTGTAGTATGTAATGTTTTAATTGGACTTGGTCTGATAGTAAATAAATAAATGTTTGCAAACAATTTAATATCGCACCGCGCTGTGAATAAGAAGCTTTAAAAGAAACTTTCCTGCAACAGCAAATAAATTTTACCACAACTGCAACGATTTATTGTTTCTGTATTATCTTCTATACGAGCACTACATCGCACACTTAGATTCTTCATCTGCACCTCCATCGGCGTTATTGTTCACCTCAGGGCTGGATGTAATTCTATTTCCTTTGTGTACAAGTGTTCTAGTTGTTCCTTTAGCGCCGGGTCTTACGCGTCGTCTGCTGTCTACTTAGTGTCGGCTACACATCGTAAATATTCATCCGCCCCTGGCTCCTCTCTATAATACTCGTGCTCTGCTCTCTTCTGCTCTGAGATATTTCTTAATGCAAAAGAAATATCGGAAGCTGTAGCAGGGGTTGGGGGTTCGTTGGGAGGGTTGGGGTAGATTTGATTCCTTGCCAAGCTAATGGAGTAACGAGGACTTATTACTTCGTTGGGTCGGCGACCGACAACGGCCGAACTTTTCCCGAACGAAACTTTTAAGAGACAAACGTTAAACACAAGTTTCGAGTTGTAAGTTGGATGCTTTTTGCGGACACTCGCGAGATGGGGCGATGCTTTTATTAAAAATAACGCCGCTCTGTTTCTGAGGAAGATGGCGCGCAAGTACTCACTCACAGTTTCTAGCGGGAGTTTGCAGATTGTTCTTATTGTTTGAAAGGGGATGCCAAATTGCAAAAGGACTTTCTGGAAAGTCTTCGCAATACTACGCTTGGCATAGTAATTCTTAGTTTTGTTGGTCATCAAAGTTTATAGAACTGCTATGAAACTCCAAACAATAGGCAATAAAAAATAAATAAACAATGATGAGAGTCTAAAACTATGCACGAAAGAGATAATTTTCAATTTTCTCGCAGTTGTCAAAAAACCCGAACATCAAATCCGACCTCCAAAAAATTTGTGTATGAAGCAGAACTCTCGAGAGCTGAAACTTTGGCGTTGTGAAAATTGCACAGCTTTTTCTACCCGAAATGTCCTATCCCAAAAAAGTGAAAGTGGTGTATATTTTCGATTTGGTTAAAAAAATGCCTTTCTATATACACACAAATAACATTTCATTCTTAAGATCATTATAATGTACTTTTTATCCAATAAAAAGCTGTGTTTGCATTTATGGATGATGTTATTAATTTATCTTGTGTGTTTTTTTGTTTATTGTTAATTGTATCTTTTTTATGTTAGAATTTTTAACCTCTCTAGGATAAGCTTTTAATGAGGTTTCTTTTTTTTAGCTTAGGTAGTTTTTGTGTTTTGAATTCTCTAAAGTTATTATTAATGAATCTTATTTTTGCTGGTAATTTATTATAGAGTTTTATTCCTAGTTACTTTTATTTCATTAGAATGAGCTGAACTTTTGAATATCAATTAAAATATCAAAATATTTGACAAATTGTAGTGGTTTTTTTGTTTTTCAAGTACAACGTTTTGGAATATATTTCCTGATAATGTGATGAGATGACTCACTTTTTCCTTTCTCGGAAGCATTATTTTTAGTGACTAACAGATAAAATAAAATGAAATAGAATCAACCTTCACAAAAGAAAAACAAATGACTGGAAAAGCCAAGTAGTTAAACGAGTTACAGTTAAAAATTACGAATAAATCAGGGTGGATATTTTTACCTACTTTTGAATGCAAATCACATAGACAACTAAGTACTTCAATCCAATAATTCAATTTCACTTATCAGCACCATTTCATCGCGACAGATGTGACTCACTGCAGGCAATTAATTTGTAAATTCGTTACGTAGCCATTTTGCGGTACGTTTTGGTCCCACTTTATATTTCCTATTGGTCACACTGCGTCCCGTGGGCCCGCGCCCTTGGCCAAAAATAGAACCATTTAGCAATAACTAAATGCCATTTATTTAATCCATCATACATCAGCGTCGCTTTGTCTCGGCCGGGGGTGAGTCATGCGTTGGGGAGATTCCCCCGCCCTCGAGGCACTCCAGGGGCGGCAAGTAATCGCAATCGTATTTATTTTTCTAATGGGAAAGACACACTGGTTGCAGTTATATCTTCGAATGATAATGCTTATCGCTTAATTTGGCTAATTTCTGTTCTGTATATCGTAAAACAATAATTTATAGGTATAACGCTCACATTTTGCTATTTTTATCAATATGAGTGTGACACTTATAAATTAAACCAGTCGATAATTTTTTATTTCAATTTGGTGGTATGGGTACCGCCGCCCCAAAAACCATTCATTGAATAACAAACACTTCTGCCGTAGATCAACCCAAGTGGTTCGTTTTTTTAACTTAGCAGGGATACCCATGTGAACGGCTTAAAGTTTTTCCGTTTTTTTTATTTATTTATATATTTAGGAAAACCAACAGATTTTTATATAAAAATAAAATCTATGACAGATTTTTACATAAACATCAAATCATAACATATATTATGACAGATCTCCATCTACCAGTCTTTCTCGATCCGGCCTGTCACGCAGCTGATCACCCCTCATTCCGTTTTCCTCCCCTTTCTCTCCTAAAAAGATACAGCATCCCCAAAGGTGACATAGGCCCTTTTCATAATAAACAATAAATAAATATCACTTTTCAAAAGTGTGTTGAATTGCCACTGTCCCGAGTTATCCGGTTTTCGCATTCAAATTGTTTTTTTTTTTTTATTGTTTATCATATTAAAAAGGAGAGTAAAATGTTATCTACAACTGTTATAATATGTACTTTTCGTTAGTCTCGGTAAGGAGATTTACGTAAAATCAATAGTTTTAAAAACGGATTTTAAAAAACACCTGTATTAAAACGTTTTGATCAAGGCATGGAACAGTTAACATGGCGTTCATTTGACATTTCAAAAATCCATGGCTCCCATAATGTAACGATATGAAAATTTTAAAAAATATTCTGAATAATTTTAACCAAAAACTATGTTATTTTTCATAACGCTAAAGCTCACAGTTAGATAGAATTTTACTGCTTCAGAAATCTGCCTACTTGAACCGCCAAACTTAAGCAGTTACAATCGATAATAAATCAATAATCGCCGATTTATTGGTTCTGAAACTAAATTAAAAAGTCGGTAGGTGGGTATTCCTATAATTATTTAAATTATATTTTTCCGCTAGACGAAACTAAATAACAATAATCTACTATTCCCTCCGCCCCTGTAAGCTCCGGCAAGACACTGCAGTTTGGATTACGAAAGCTTTCATTAATGTAAAAGCTATTTGCCTTAATTATGATAAATAATACTTTAATTCTGTTTATCGCTAGGACCGATTCATAAATCCGACAATCTATTTGTAAGCGTATTGCTGCCTGAAATGACTCGTTAAATCTATTCGATAAATCAGGAGGAATTAAGATTAATCATCATTATCGTTAACTGGTAAATTGAAGTTGTTGTGAGTAGTTTTATGTTGAGATTTGCAATCAATTGAAATAATTATGTTACGTTAAACATTAAGCAACTCTTAATAATTTACTATTTAATTATACTCGTTAGTTTATTTATGTAAAAACTTTAAAATATTTATTTGCCCCTTTTTCTTGTATGGTGGAAAGATTAGGTGATACTGATCAGTTTCTGGATAGAAGACGTTGCATATCTTGTAACCTGTAAATTTACCGCAGTCGGGAAATAAACAAATCTACCGCACATCATGTGGCGGCATTTTTTTTTAAAAGAAGATTAACAATGAATATGTTACGAGCGTAGGTACGGTACGTTTTGAAAATACATAAAAAACGTATCTACTGTTCACCGTTATTCTGGTCAGTAGAAAACTTAGTGTTAGCCTCAAGTTCTTTTATCACAATTTTTTTTTTTAACAAATCTTAGTTCATCATCAACAAAGTTGAGAAACACTATTTTAAAGAGACTCCCCGTCCTGTATCTATAAAGAGGTGGAGTATTTTTCTATCTTCCGTCCTTAGAACTTCCGATATTTGTGTATTTAGTGAGGTGAATTATCTTTATTTGTAAAGAACACAATAAGAACTTCCCACATCCCGCGTCTTGCTTACCGATTAATGCAAAACAAATATTAATACGTCTGACGTGGCTTCAAATTCTTGACGCCTGCTCCTTGTTATTCTAGCCCGCTACATTCTGAAACCAGCAAGACGAAATGATAATATTAGCATTTATATAATACCGTGTCTATTCGTGCGGAACAAAATGAACACGTCCCGTTCTAGCTATTGGAAATAACGTCAATATGCTCAGCCATGGTTCCGTCGAATAAAGTCAACTTGTATGTTTTCAGCCCATATTGGAAATGGGAATCTCCTCTGATATGTTGTGTATTTCATTTCCCCTCATTTGTACTATGGTCTGTGCAGGGCCGCAGCGGGGATACCCAGAGTTGCCGGTAATAAACGCCGAAATTAAATGCCGCCCTACGCTAATGAAATAATGTGTAACATTCTGTAATCACAAGCATCCATGATTGAGATAGTTGTTGCAGGGCCTTAATGAGAAAGAACATATAATCATAATGAATTTGAACTACAACTTCTAAATCATCTTCTTGGCGTCCATCGACCTTGCAATACTATTGAAACTTCTCATTTTTTATTAGGTTCTACATGGCTTTGATATTCATCATTCTAACGGATCTCATTTTTATTTTAATTGAAACATAATAATTTAAAATTAAACAATAACTTTGTAAACATCACTTATAGGTAAATACTTAATGTCGACCGGGTTTCGCTACAACCGTAGCTTCATCAGGTCAGTATAATAAGAAACATAATAACTTTTTCAGTGGGACTTTTCTAACTTGTATCAGCATAAGAATTTATTATGCAGTATGAGACTTCTTGGGATTAGCTTTTGACATTAAGCCAAAACTAAAAATGCCATTTTGCCGACCATTAATTGCTGTTACCAGTTTCGTTTCGAATCGTCAATCAATATTATCAAGGATGCTATCCGATGATGTTGTAATTCATGAAGCCTGGTGCAGCAAGGTAAATACATCAGGACGCCGCTTGATTCAGCCGCCCGTGTGCGCAACATTGCACATTACAGTGGTGGCGCCCTGTTGCAGGTCTGTAGTGTACTGTAGGGTACTGTGGGCGCCCGGGGATTAACCCGTGTCTTCCATTGGATCTGACGCGATGCTTTGACCCGGCCAAAATGAATTCCCAAGGCGTCCATGCTTTTGGAATCCGTAAATCATATCAAAGGTCCGAATACATAAATAACTATGCAATTGAGACAGGGTTTATCAGTCGTTATCAATGGAGACTGGAGACCCAAACATCATTACTGTTTAACATTGGTAAACGACTATACTACCACTCTTACAATAAAATCTTTTGAAAAAATAAATTATTTATTGCTTCGGAATAAATGAGAGCAATATTTTCTTAAAGGATGAGCGAGGAAATTTATTTATGAATAGTATAATTTACTATAATTATAATCTTTAAAGCGATATAGGATGTATTTTAAGACATGGCAAGAAGAATTAAAACTTGACGCGGAACATATAAAGAATATGAATAACAGATAAAGAATGTATGAGAAAGGGAATCAATAATGTTACAAGTGTGTAACAGGACAATGTACTATCGCCTTTGTCTCTACCCCTTCAGTGAAATAATGTTAGAAATGTGTGACAGGACAATGTGTGCATTCTATCGCCTCTGTTTCTACTCCTTCAGTGAAATAATTTTAGAAGTGTGTGACAGAACAATGTATGTGCATTATATCGCCTTTGTTTCTACCCCTTAAGTGAAATAATTTTAGAAGTGTGTGACAGAACAATGTATGTGCATTATATCGCCTTTGTTTCTACCCCTTAAGTGAAATAATTTTAGAAGTGTGTGACAGAACAATGTATGTGCATTATATCGCCTTTGTTTCTACCCCTTAAGTGAAATAATTTTAGAAGTGTGTGACAGAACAATGTATGTGCATTATATCGCCTTTGTTTCTACCCCTTAAGTGAAATAATTTTAGAAGTGTGTGACAGAACAATGTATGTGCATTATATCGCCTTTGTTTCTACCCCTTAAGTGAAATAATGTTAGAAGTGTGTGACAAGGTAATGTGTGGAATTCTACCGCCTCTGTTTCTACTCCTTCAGTGAAACAATGTTAACGTATGTGACAGAAAAATGTGTGTGGATTATATCGCCTTTGTTTCTACCCCTTCAGTGAAATAATGTTAGAAGTGTGTGACAGGACAATGTGTGGCATTCTATCGCCTTTTTTAATGGAAATGGTTTAAATTTCCTTTAGATAGTTAAGAGTTGTGTGTATAAGGCTATTAAAAGTTTGCTGGTTTTTGAAAATTTTTAACTAAGCATAATGATTAGCATTTACATTGTAATATTATATACATTACATATTTACATTTTAATGAATATAATAATTAAGATACACTGAATCAACATAACATCTCAACTTCAGTGATTTTAGAAATTTCAAAAAAATTTCAAATGCTAGAAAAATTGGCGTTATTAACGGAAAAATAGTTGTTCTTCTGTAATTTTTTCCTAGTACCACAAACAATGTATAAGGACGGGTTGTTTCGGAGAATTTGAACAATTCATCAAATTTCAATGTTCATTTTCGGGTTCTGTGAAAGACCTATTCAAGTTCAAAACTGAAATAAATCCAGAACTTGAAAAAATCTTTCACAGAACTTGTAAATGAACGTTGAAATTTGATGAATTGTTCAAATTCTCCGAAACAACCCGTCCTTAGTATTGTAGTAGTACAGAGTAATGCATTTAAATTATTTGCCATCGCCAGTAAAGCGTTGAAATCTGAGCTAAACTACTGTATTTACGATAGCAAAGCATACTAATACAACATGACGACAATAAAACAGTTGCGGTAAGTCGTGTGTCCGCGGCACTGGGTAATGTGTTTTGCTCCGAATTACCGCTGGGTTTGTAATATATCAAATAAATATCAGGATCAAGATAATCCTCTATCTATTGTGAGGCGCGTGACAGTAATAAGCGTTATTATTTCCCTTTGCTTCCGACAGCGGTATTGAATCCTTAATAACTTCTAAATATTTTTTTCCACGGCGCTGCGATTGCCATAATGGACAAGGATGTGATGTGATTTTGGAAGTGATTTTTGTCATTGTACTTCTATAACAATGACAGAAACAAAAAATCGGTTTACACATTTACATTAATGTTTTTATTGTCATGAAAAAGGGTGGTTTATATTGGGAGTTGCATCCGAAATAGCTCACGAATTACAAACAGCTTCAGTTGTTCATGTAAATGGACAGTAAATACTTTGAACGAAGCGAAAATGATTTTTGTTGCAGTATGCGTAAGAAAGAACAAGTTACGTAAGATGACCAATCACTTAGCACTATATCTCTGTAAAGAAACACACACCACAATCACCTTTATATTAAATAGTTCCATCTAGGTATTCCAAATGAACAAATACGATTTTATTTACTTCCAAGATAGTCAAATTCCTTATTTTTACTTCAAAAACGAGATTATACAGTCGAAAAACACCAACAACTTGCTTCCACTGTAGTCCCAATCCTATTTTCTGTTTTTAAAATAACCGAACTAGAATTTTCACTGTTCTTTGCAATTGTTATGTTCCATAGTTCAAACAGTTTTTAAGCAAGGTTACGGAAAGGAACTGTTTAAATAAAATATCGGTAGAAACCAAGCATATTTTAATTTCAAGTCCAAACATTGGGTATAATCAATGTAGACAACTTGTAAACTTGTCAGGAACTTTTTTCAAAAAATGCCATTACGCCAAGAGAAAACTTCGGTTACATCAAGTCAAAGAACCTGCTTACACAGCATCTGCAATGGCCAAATTTCATGAAATGGGCTTCAGTTTGCGTCGACTTAAACGAAAATCATTGAAATTGTCTCACAGAATAGATAACTTTGATGCTGTGATTAGCTGTTTTGATGAGTTTGAAAGTCGTATTATCAAAAGGTATAGTAGCTACTGAGAAGCACAAGACTAAATGAGTCCAGATATAAGTTAAAATTAATATGAAGCATTTTATGTCGCAAAGTTTTTATTTTTCATTTACGATTCGAAAACATATCAATTGGTCCTCCTACGAAAAAAAACAACACAATTTACCTAAATATAGTATTCTGTGCTTAAAATTTAGGTTTAAGTAGCTGTGCAAGGTAAAAAAAATATTAAAAAGAAATTATCTATTCAAAATGGTCATATTAATTTCAGTTGATACTTTTTAAGATTTATTACAAAAATTTAAAATATCTACCAGCTTTATCTCTTTCAAAGCTCCGAGGTTGCTTCGCGCTTCCATTGTTGTGAATTTCTTTTTTAAGGGGAAACTCGAGACAAAACGCCAACGAGTTAAGGAGTCTCTCTGACAATACTAATTCTTTCAGTGGACAAAAAAATATGATTAACAATTCGCTATCGCGTTTATCTCTCGCGAATCACGGAGACTTACAAAAGAAATGTGACTCGTAAATTATCCACCCTAGCCAAAGCGTTACGAGGGATAAAAATATTAGCATCCCCTTCCTTACCCCACGTGCTACACAACCCTAGCGTACCCTCCAGTCAGGGTTACCACATTGCAAAATATATCATCATCATATTTAGAAAGAATGGTTTCTTATAATTACACGTTGATTTATTTGCTCTTCTTAATATTGTCATCTTATTTTAATATGTTGTTTTTCACAAGTATAATTACTTCTCACAATTTTATATTACCTACATAAACTCTATGGGCTTTACTAATAAACGCGCTTTAATTTTATACAACTTTTCAAAATAATGAATGATTTTTAAATGGTTGTTTTTCAGTTGTGTAAAATTTCAAATGCATTACTGCGGAAAACGTTAGCCGGGATTCATTTTTCTAAATCAATACCTGCTTAGACAAAATGCATCTATAGTATTGAGAGTTAAAAATTTGAGTGGTGAAATGTATATTTTGTTAGTTTGCAATTAATTTTAATTGATACCAGAATAGTGGATGGTCTCGCAATCGGCAATATCATCCTGGTGAGAAACCACGTTTCAAAATAGAGACGTTACTTGCAATGACTTTAACCGAATTTTGTGACCAGATCTGAATAGCTAGATACTTCAAAAACTTCCCCTTCTTTAACTCCTTTTCTCTAATTCCTTCTGCCTCATTAGATTCTCAAAATTGTGGGAATTTCATAACCCCAGTGGCTCCGGGCAGTTCGAAAACGTCTGTGGTAGTCAAAATTTAATTGTTATATATTTACATTATGATAGTCCTTCAAAAAATGCACAACCCTGGGTATGCCTGAGCGCAACTCCGTGTGGGGAAGCTGAGTAGTCAGGAACCCGACGGAACATCGATAATGATTGCAAATTAAAAGGCGAACCTCGTGTCCCTAAAGTCACTTACGCTAATATGGCTTCGACATAAACTTTTAATTTTATTCGGAAACACAATGCACCAGTTGTTCGGAGTGCAAAATATTTAGCATTCTCTCTACGAGAGTAGCCTTGTTTGCATTATTCACTTGACTTCGTTGCATGTTTATATTTTTATCATCAGGAAGAATATTATTTATTTTGAATTATACATGTTTCACCTTATTTGTGTTTTATTGAAAAATTTTATTATGTTTTATTAGAACAGCGCTATTATTAATTGATAAATAATTTATAAATAACGTCCAATATCCTCGCAGATTTATTTTTATTTCACTGGGTAAATAAAATATCTTTTTTTAATTCAATATAATGCTAAGCCATTAATGAAAGTAACTGCAAATGTATTACTTTCAATATTTTTTCTGCATGAGTAATTATTATTATTGTGGTGTCGAATATTGATGGTGTAAAATGCAAGTGCACCATTTATCACATTTTTTTCCGGAAGGTGAAAGCACTATTATTTAGATATTCGTAGATATAAATAATATTTATCGGGAATAGGTACAAGTGATAATGAATGAACGCAACCACTATACAAACAATAATATTAATCTAAGCAACAACTGCGCAATACAGAGCAGCCGTGAAATTCGAGGTGATTTTCTTTCCAATATAATGTATTCTTTCGTTATCCTGTGACTATAATATATTTTATATTACCTACTTATTAACGCTTCACGTTTTCTATATAAATAACATTTCAGCTCTCACTGGTAGTTTAAATAAGTTTTATATACTTACTTGACAATGCGAGCTATACAATTATTTATTATTTTTTTATGAGAAACCGCACAAGAGTCCCAGCTGTCTGGAGCCAGCGAGACTGTGGTATCACCAATTGCGGTATGTTGTGAGGCTGAAGGTAATGGGAACGGGATGAAGATGGGTAGAGGAAGGGGGGTAGTATCTGGCTATTTAGATCTGGTTACCATACACGGCCAAAGCCATTTCAAGCAAATTTTTAATTCTGATTGGTGGTCTTCACGGCGATACTAAGAGTATCTTCAATTCTGGAATTTGCCACAAATATATTATACACTTATTTTAAATGGATAAATTGTGAATTAAACAAATAAAATTTACGTGCGCACGCCGGGACATTTTTGTAATTATTCACAAAACGTTCAAGTAATTGCCTTCAACTTTTAAGTTTGGATCGACCACGCAGTTTGGATCTTTCAAGTTGACTATACCGAATACGGATTTCAAAACCTACATGAACAAAGAATTTTGGCCGACTGGTACTGTTTTCCGAAAATTTATTGAAAAAAAATACAATGGAAAAGAACAAAATTAAGATAATTTCAATAAACTGCAAAAGTTTTAAACGAAACGTCAACTTCGTTATAGATATGTGCGATATCTACGATGTAATACTTTTGCAAGAAACGTGGTTATTACAAAACGAAACATCGAATCTATCCAAAATTCATCCGAACTTCCAGGGATGGGGTACCTCAGCTGTAGATTTATCAAACGGACCGCTACGAGGCCGACCCTACGGAGGAGTCGCAGTACTTTGGAGGAACGAGCTGCAAGCTTCAATAATACCCTGTGGAGATGACCGCATCGCTGGTATTCAGATAATCACCAACGGAGGGACGATAAGCATACTGACTGTCTACATGCCGGTATGTCACGCGGACAACCTTACCGACTTCACCAACTACCTTTCCAAGATACATACGATCATTCAAGATAACGAACACTCTGAAACCATTGTTATGGGAGATTTCAACGCTCACCCATCCTCCATATTCGGGAAAGAACTCTCTCATTTCTACACCGAAAATAACTACAACTGTATCGATATTGAAAGACTACCGAATGACACATATACATATATTAGCGATGCACACAATACCACTTCCTGGCTCGATCACTGTATATGCACTAATAGTCTTAAGAATAAAATAGATAGTATAAAAATACACTATGATACCGACTGGTCCGATCACAGGCCGACATCTTGCGTAATCGCTGCTGAAAAATTACCTGCAACTATTTTTAATATTCCACAACAGCCTAATAACATAATATGGAGAAGGAATAATAATAAGAAAATCAGTGAATATACGTCTGTAGCAGAATCATTACTTAGTGTGATCTATCAAAGACACTCCGAATTCATTTGTAATTCGGATTCTATATGTGACAGATGCGACCATATACAAAACATGGAAAACATATACACAGACATCGTTGAAGCCTTAAGTAGGGCTGCCAATACTGTATTTCATCGGGAGAACGATCAAAGCAATCCAAAAACACATCGTGACATTGCTGGGTGGAATCAACAAGTTAAGGAACACTACGAAAATTCCAGATCGGCGTTGATGCAGTGGATTAAGAATGGGAGACCATTACATGGTCCCACTGCGGATGAAAGAAAACGAAAAAGGAAGGAGTTTAAAATAGCTCTTAAACACTGCCAAAGCTCTTCTGAACAAACAAAAATGGATGATATCGTAAAATCACTTTACACAAAGCAGTTTGCCCAATTCTGGAAGAAAAGCAACAACCTGATCAAACCAAAAAATCGAATCGCCAGCCAAATTGATGGGTCCACAAACACGGAGGAAATTGCTAATACTTTTAGAAGAACCTTTGCAGATATTTCCGGAAATGAAGTACCGTCTGTCCCTGATATTATGGAATATGATGGACAAAACGTTTACCTCTCTGAAAGTAGTATAATGAAGGCCATAACAGGCACCAAGGCTGGTAAGTCTCCGGGACATGATAATCTAAGTATTGAACACATAAAATACGGAGGTAGATACATACCCAAACTATTAAACATACTGTTCAACGCAATACTTAAACACAACCATATACCGGGTGCAATGACGAAAACGATTATAACTCCAATCCTGAAATCGGGACAGCCTGACATGACTAACTCCAGCAATTACCGGCCAATATCTTTAGCAACTATAACTGCAAGATTATTTGAAAGGGTAATATTAAATGAGATACATGATAAACTAATGTCTAAAGATAACCAGATGGGATTTAAATGTAAATTATCCACTAATATGGCAATATATACTGCAAAGCAAATAATAGAATTCTACAAGAAACGAAAAACTACCGTATACGGGTGCTTCTTAGACCTAAGTAAAGCCTTCGACAGGGTCTGTCATAAAACATTATGGGATAAATTGAAAGCTAGGAATATACCTACCTTATTTATAAACATACTATCCCGATGGCACTCCCAGCAGGAAAATGTTGTACGGTGGGCAAGTACATACTCCCAGCCGATATATTTGCGGTCAGGAGTAAGGCAAGGAGGGTGTATGTCCCCCATTCTATTTAATGTATACATGGACGAGTTATCAAGTCGCCTGGATATCAGAGCGGGCTGTCGTGTTAACAGTATATGTATGAATCATATAAGCTACGCGGACGACATGATCCTCCTAGCTCCGTCGATCAAGGGATTAAGATTACTCCTAAAAATTTGTGAAGAATATGGAAAACAACATAATATGATGTACAACCCGAAGAAGACGGAATTGATTGCGTTCCACCACGGAAAAAGTCAAGATACAAGTAAGATGCTCCCCGTATACCTTAACGAGGCAAAAATAAAAACATGTTCGAACGTGAAATACTTGGGGCACATTATTAATGAAGACCTATCGGACGATGGCGATATCGAACGACAAAGGAGAAGCCTAAGCATAGTGTCCAACATGATTGCCCGCAGATTTTTCAAATGCAGCAATACCGTTAAAAAAATACTGTTCAACGCATTCTGTACTGGCTTGTATACGTGTGAGACATGGTGTCACTACCGAACTTGCTCGATGGAACGACTCCGAATTCAATATAATGACGCCTGTAGAATCATATTTGGATACCGAAGATACAGCAGCGCATCGACAATGTTCACGGAACTAGGACTGAATGGATTTGCCGGCCTGATGAGACACCGGGTTACTGGAGCCAGGATGCGGCTAATGGCCTCCGCCAATACGTTGGTGACCGCAGCCTACCAGCACCAAGCGCCACTACTGAGTGAGCGCTGGGCCCAAGCTCACTCAAGACCACGCCCTGCATAGTTGTTAATTACTTTGTTGTTAATTTATTCTCTGTCATATATTTTTTTCAATTTCAAATACCTACTGTACAAAAAATATGTATACATATATGGGACGTGTGGGATTGCACTAACCTCCCCACATCCTGGAATAAAAATTATTATTATTATTATTATTATTATTAAGTGTATTCAAAACGCACATCGTATGGTATAAGATGGTAATGTAGACCACATTTGAAAGATATCAATCTTAACATTTCTTCTGATTCTATCATTATTGATATTTTCAGTAATATGGATTCCAAATAGTGCTTCCATATTCAAGTTTACTTTTAATTTGGACAATATAGAGGGTTAGAGGGTTAATCAGATTAGTAGGACAGACCAACTCACAATAGAAAAAATATTTTTTAAATAATATTACATGTACATATTGTCGATTTGTTGATAGATATATAAAGTTGTTTTTTTTACTAGTCGGACATTTTTACCACTAAGCTAAGTCACAATATAATTGTAATATTTTTGGTATTAGTATGTGAGCTCACTCTTAGATGGCACTAGTATATTAGGATACCTATAGATGGCGTTAGCTGTGGACAGTAAGAGGAAAATACATAAATATGGTGAGAACCTCAAGGTCGGGGTCCAGAATATTCTTACCGCCCGCTTAATAAGATATCGATACCATTATCAATCTATCACAAGAAAGTCCAAATTTTTTTTGTTAAATCTGGTGTCTTATTGAATAAAAGAACCTGTGAGAAAACCCCGGAGACACAACAATAATGAAGGTGCCTGTATAAGGTATGTACGGGGAATGCTTAATATAAGATTTTAGTACAAGGTGTTAAACCACGATTACAGTGATGCACATATTTGATTGCAAAAACGGGAGTTATTGTCGACTGAGCAAGCGGGTCGATTGAGGGCTAATTTATTTCAGAGCACGTTTTGTTTTACCACGCTTTGGTTTCGTATTAAAACCTGCTAAATAGGAAAAGCGACACAAACATTTCGTGCCTAACAATACGTTGAAAGATTTTAATAGGAAGTTTTCGTGCGTGTGTAACAATGTGTATAAATAAACATATTTTTATGGTAACTAAAATTAAATATGAAAGATAGTTTACACATAAAGCTTTTCAAAATAAATGCTATTTTTTATATAATAGCATTTATAAAACTGACTTCTGGGCATTCTGGCGCTCGCAACTGGCAAGCACGTAAAAATAATAACATGTTTTTGGTGTAAATTTAGTATCTTTTTTAATCCCGCAAATCCGCGAAATCAAATATTGCTAAAATCTCGCGGGATTCCAAGATGAGGGATTGCAAATCTTACGTAGTATATATAATAAATATTTTTTTGTGTTGCCGATAAATTTGTCTTAGGAAGCCTAAAATCGTTGCAGCTTCTCGTGGGATAGCCATGGACTGTAACTATTAAAACTTTTTAACCTGTAATCTGTGAAAATTTTATTTTTTAACTTGTTTATAAATATTAGGGTATTATAGACCAAACGTTGCCACACACTAAGAAAATTGAGTTGGCGTTGAATTGTTTTTATCCTAGTATATCTGCTACAGCACACCACAGACCTCATGCCTCTGTTCTGAATTATTTCCATCCTAGTATATCTGCTACAGCACACCACAGACCTAATGCCTCTGTTCTGAATTATTTCCATTAATTTAACTTGCGTTTACTATTACCTACTTGTAGCTTATTTTTTTAATAATTGCGCCGTTTTTTACCACTTTACTTATAATAAGATTTAAATAAAACCTACGCAAAGCGTAAAAAAATTAATCTTAAATTATTTTATAAAAAACTTGACAAATCTCTGACCCTCATCCGTCAAAGAGCAGCAACATTTAACATGTTGTTGGGAGCACCGAATGAATGTTTAGGGATGACTCGTACATTAATATTAGCCGCAGGCTTCCTGCACCCCCCGCCGCTAGGGAGAGGTGACCGCCCTGTGGGGGGCGGGGGGTTGCAACCCTCCCCCGGGGGATGGGATAACGAGGGGAGATAAAGACCTGCCCTAGGACGGAACGATTCTTCATAATTAATATTCATCTAAATTATAATTGAGATTTTTTTGAGGCGCGTCTTAAATCCCGGTGTACAGACAGATTAATATGGATCTCTTTATGATCCAAAGGTTGAACTTTAAGATCAGTCTATAACTTTTAGATCAGTCTATAATCAGTCTGGTTAGAAGTCAGGTTGAATACAATTCAACCATTTGGTGTCCTCATCTTATTGGGTACAAATTTATTTTGAAAAAATTCAAAATAAATCTTTACGTTTTATTGATTTCAAAATTGGTATTCCTATTATTGAAATCAATTATGTCAATTTACGCAGTAAACTTAACTAACCGAAATTATCTGAAAGGCGAAAAATATTTGATCTCCTTTTATTATATAAAATTGTCCATTCAAGGTTGGACTGCCCTGACACTATAAATTTGCTATCTTTACATATACCTCCAAAATATACTAGACGGAATATTTTATTCTACAACAATAACTTCGCTACGAATTCTGTGTTAGAAAAAATACATGGTTGGGCAATGAACTAAGCGATGTCGCTGACATATTTAATATAAACTTCATTACATTTAAAGTCAAATAAGTCCACCATTTTTCAAATGTAAATAATGTATCAGAAATCTTTATATTTTATTTCGATTTTCTATTGTTTATTTTATACTGTTGTTAAAAATGAAATATGTAATTGTTATGTACTTAAAACCCCAATAGGGCTTAAATAAATAAATAACTTTTAGATCAGTCTATAACTTTTAGGTGGTCTATTTATTTTGCTTATTTTGAAATTTGTACATTAAACGCATTTCCGTGCTGCTGTTCAGCGGTAGTCAGTTTAGTGCATTAAAATATTCGAAATCTTCAGGTAAATTGCTATAGTGATTTATGGGTCTGACGAACATTTTATCAATGCAGCATAACTCCAAAATGGTAAGGGAGAAACAAACAAAAAACTTTTTAAATTTTTTAAAGAGTATGCAAAATCGTTTCGAATGCGGCAATGATACGAAATACAATACAATGTGCAAAAACCTTGAAAATAACAGGTGTCTGCTAGAAGATTGGTGAGTAGCTACTGGATTCCCATTTTCAACTATGCAAAATAATATTCTGAACATTGACGTTTGAATTTGAGAAATTCTGCCCGTACGTTCCTACGTGTGTACGATCAAACTAATATTTTACGATAATTTATTTTACAGTAGGTAACAGTGAAAATGTGCAACTTACTATATTACAATAACAAAACGTGTCATGTGCTATAAAGTAGGTACCTACATAAAAAGAACAAGATAAATCACGATCAGCCAAATGATCGAATCAAATTAAATTTCTTATTCAATTGTTATTTTACTCCACTATGTTTAGGAGCTTATTTAATACTTTTAAGTATTTATTTATCAAATAATGTAAAAGAGATGTCGTAAGATGAAAGCCGATTACCTAGTAACTCAAAGGCGTACATAAGAGCATCCACCTACCCCCACCCCCCTTCCCCAAACAGGGTCGAACTCCCTCCAAATGAATGCTATAGCTACGCCACTGCAGTATCTACATGTTATTAAACATACAATAACATTGAAATCACGCTGTGCATGAAAGATTTCAAGACCTTGAAAATTATCCCGCCATCTGTTGGCAAATTACTAAATTACTGGACTAAATATGACGTCAGCTCCCTTTCGGAGAACTATAATTCAACAACAATATATACAATAAAGAGTAAGTATTTACATTTGAGCTTGTAATAGCATGTTGTTTCCATAATAAGTGTATGCCATTCAACAGATCTGACGCTACCTGATCCGACCAACAACCGACCCACCGCCCCCTACGCCCCCACCGCCCCCGGGGCGAAAGGGCTTTGCGCAGAGTACAAAAGTACTAGAGAAATATCCCAGACATAGGGTGACGAAGCGTTTTTAATTTTTGTTTTTAAATATTTGAAGTGTGCAGGAATAACGATAAAGAGTTACTGTTTCATTGACAGCAGTCACCAGGATAACAATATCGACCATCTCTGGAACAGGTTCGTGAGATCTGAAATATTTACTTAATCATTCTCAGGGTCTGGGGCACGCGTCCTTTGTGAAAATGGCATGCATACCTCAATTTCGATATTGGATATTTAAAAACAATGAATTGCAGGCACATTTATTTATATTATACGCCCATATGGGATTTTACAAACATGTGATATACACAGTAGTTTAATGGTACAACAGTAATCATGAAGTAAAATTTGCTATTATAAGGACACAGACACCCAACGCAGAAGAAGTATTACGCAACCTTATTTTGTATTATTATTGGGGTATGTTATTATAGCCTTATTGTAACTATATTCCGTGCAGTCAAACTCATATACTATATCTGTAAATTAAAGTATTGCAAACTGCATGCAATCTAGGTACAAGCGAGAATGTAAATGACTAATTCATGATATTTGTCTTAGCAGTTAAAAATAATTTTGGATCGAGTAGTTCTAGTTGAAATGTTGAAGATGATTAGGCTAAGTGAATCAGGGCTCTCTGTAATTCCATTTAGAATATATTTTTTTAAGTCAATTTTTTTAAAGTTTCTTTATTCTATAAAATTATTAGTTACATGCATTGAGGAATTTTTCGACCACCATGCTAGGCACATGCCCGTGTTATGGTGGTCGTTTTTCTATACATTAACATAAAGATTGTGCGGGAATATAAAATAAAATAACATATTTAAAATAATGTAAATGACTATAGTAATATAAGGAAGTATGGAAGAATACAGTAGAATATAAAAATATAATAGCATAATATTAATATAATATAATAGTACAATATAATAATATATATAATAATATAATATAGTATAATAATATAGTAGTATAATAATATAATATTTTTTAGTTGTTGTAAGTGTTATTTTTAGATACATAATACAATAGTATTTTGAGGAAATCTCATTTAGGTAAATTACATATGTATTAATGAACCACATTGTAAACTGTTGATTTCCCTAAAGTAAAATAGATACATAAAAAAGAATATAAAAAGGATATAGTTATAAAATCAAACATAGTACTATAGAGTAGGCAAATGAGAAAGGATTATTTTTACTATGGAAATCTATATGTGCTTGATTAAATTGGTAGGTACATTATTTTGCAGCAGTTTTGTACAAATAAATCAAAGTTAGAAAGTTAGTTTCAAGTCCGGCGAATTACACTGAACACTGGAGTCAATTATTATTGTTACGGTGGTTTAGTCAGCTGGTAGCTAAGGTGGTACAGTAGGTACATGGAACTTGTATGCCGTAGGTACAGTGGTGCCAAACAGTTTTAAGTAGTTTATTTAAAGTTTTTAAACTTTCGGCCATTAATATTATAGTAATTATATATAGTTCTTTACAAACAAAAACTTTTATTGGTGGTATAACCTACGTTCTTTAAAGAAATACAATGAAACAAGTATTCTAACTGAGAAATTTAATAATTTTATTCTTTCATTAAGTGGTTGTAATTTATTGTCTCTATAGTGTTATGGTTGCCCATACGTACGTGCAGACCTACCCACGCATCTAATAATGGACATAACTATCCACGTGGCCGGAAGTCGATAACGCGCTCAAAGCGTGTCAACACTGTTATGGTTACCCATACAGACTTACGTACTTATATGTAAACATACTTACACAAGCGACTGGAAGCCGACCATGCGGCCGTGCATGTTGTCAACAAGCGTCTACACGTACCTACAGCCAATAGGAACGTTCATTTCGATAACATGTGGACTATTGTGGCACGCTTGACCAATGAAATCGATCAAATGTAAGCATCACTATATATGAAATATCCCCACCACTCACCTCCTAACGCCAGCGGGATATGAGGAGCCAGCGAGAGCCTGCAGACCGCGTTGAAAGTAACACAATGGCCCTTGTCTCCAATCATCGGCTTGCCGCCGACTCACGGACCCATTACATTATATAATTGTGTCATGTCTCTGATTATACCACTTCTGGGCCACCACCAGCCGCAACAGAGACTTTACATTGTACAGTTTTGTCATGTCTCCGCCTACCACTGCCGACCACACCAGACTGAGGCGGTGAATTTGTTGCCTCCCGCCCCAGTGCTGTCCATCCGCCCACGATGCCCGTTCCCCGCCTGACGCCAGCTCAGCCAATACTCCAGGCCCTCGCTAGCCGCCCGCCCGGAGCCCCTCCTTCACCCCGAGCCGCCCTGCAGCCCCACGCCGTTCCTCGTAGGCGTCATGCCCGCCTACCACCCGTCCTAGGCGTCCCCGCCTTTGACCTTCTTCGTTGTTAACACGTGAGCCACTAATGTACTTAATTCTATCAGAGCCCTTTGATTCAATAGAATGCCCTAGTAACCGCAGGTCTTAAACAGGTTATTGTAACTGTCTAACATTTCCCCTTGTATGTGAAAAAAAACCTGACATCCCAAAATTACCTGTTTCATTGGACATTGTACTACGGAACCTACCCCCAGAGATGGAGTTCTATCCTCTGCCAGCACTCTTGTGCGGCGAGCATATAATACACTTTTACACAGTAATCTTATAATCTTATACACGTAACACACTAAACCAATATAAACACACATCACTCATAAACACACAAGATTATTTTCAATGTACTATTTTTTTAAAAAATTTAAATATATTATTATGAATTTTTAATTTTAAATGTATAATTTTTCTCATTAAATGTATTATGTAGTTTTTTTATATTATAAAATGAAGGCCTCAGCACGGGCAAGCCACCCAGTGAGGCCTACATTACTGAAAACCTTGAATTGTAAAAAATATTGTACCTAATAAAAAAATAAAAAAATAAAAAAACTTTCTATAGTTAACACTGGCGACCAAAGTGGTGCTATGTTACCGAATACACTATGTTACGGTAAAATACATTATTTTACGGTTTTTCGTAAAATAATGGTCACCCCAGTATTATAGGGGCAATGTATGTAGTAGGCATGGAGTAACATAAGCGTTAAGGGGTGGATTCAGTAGGCCTTTGGGGTAAGTCAATTGGGGGAGGAACGTTCCGTACGACACCAAGTGGCTATCCAAATGTAAGCCCACTAGACAAAAGGGAACATAAAAAAGTTTTTCTTTGTTGGTAAAAAAAAAAAATTGTTAACTTTTTTATCAATTGCAAAGGAATTAATGTCAAAGTTCGATAATCTTTGACTGAAGAAGTTACTTTGCAATAATGCTTGAGTAAGCGGAAAAAAACACTATTATTAGCCCTAAGTGATTTACTTACATGGTCACAATTTTTTCATGTTTTTATAATTTTTTTTGTGCACAAGAAACCCAACGGCCTGGAGGCAATAGGTCCACACTTTCAAAAATTTGGGTATGTTTCAAGTCTGAAGGAAATGGGGATGAGGGAAAAAGGTTGAAAATTACTCAATTACCTGGCTATTCAGATCTGGTCGGTAAAATTATGTCAAATTTACAAAGATATTTCAAACAATTCGGACCACGCCATATTGCGTGTTGAGAGCAGTAGGTAAATCACAATGGGTCGCTTGTGCACTGCATTAATGCATACCAGTTTTGCATACAACTACTACACGTACACTGGAGTGGTATTGCTTAATAAGCTAGCGACGGATTTGAGAATAAAACCTGATTATAATAAATTTAAAAATAAAATAAACAATAATATGTGCAAAAAGAATTTATCTAATTATTAGCTCCACTTTATAATAATATCACATTAATATTCTTATTCTATTATTTGGTAGATATATTTGTTTTATATTTTATTGACTTTATATTCGTTTTTTTTACTTTCACTTCACTTTTCACGTTTAAATAAATAAAAAAATCATTTGTATGTTACGTAATAATTTATTTCCCCTTTACACATTAAGGATTAAGGATCCTTAAATTGATAGTCCTAATAGGTATAATTATCATAGCTCTATAGATAAATTCATTTGATTTTAATAACAATACTTATTTGGGAAATATCATATTTCACGAAAAACCCCTCATAATTCAAACCAACCTATTATGTTAACCCCTCCCCTCAATGTAATTTGCCTATGTATATAAACCCTAGTTTAAAACAAAAATTGTACCAGTCTGAAGATGGCCCTAACAGGCTGAAACCGGTCACGGTCAAATAAAAACAAGTGGAAAAAAGTTTAAAATTGTGTTCTTTATATATATTTAAAATAATGCTTGTAAAATTTTAACACGTGTCACGTGCTCATCTAATATTTTTATTTGTTTAATTGAACCAGCAACCTTCCGACTCAAAGACAATTGAATGAAATAGAGTTAGATAGAGAACCGGCGTGATGGTGATTTAATTAAAGGTAGAGGTAGGCAAAGGGAAAGCCTTATACTCTCATTCCCTTTTGTTTTTAAAAACACTATTGTCCATATCGAAATATACGTGATGATGATTGGATATAATATAAGGTTCACTGGATTATTATTTCTTTCGTTTTTATTGTACCTACTCCAAACTCAATAGAAGTTGTTTACGTTTTTAGGATTCATCTCCTCCATATTTTATTTTAAATAACCAATATGAACTTATCGTAGGGGAATGAATACTTATAGACAAAAAAGAACTACGCATTAAAACGTACAAAAATATATCAATGTATCTTTAGAAATACAAATATAATGTGTTTATTCTAGCGCGTGATAATTACATTATAGATGTTTGTTTACTTTCAGCAAATATTCTAGTCCTGTGTGATATTTTTAAGCATTTCCTAAAGTTTTTCAATGGATATTTGTTATCAAAATTTACACCAAATTTAGAACATTTTACCAAGACCGCTTAGAAATTTTATTGAACCTTCTCTTTAATTTTACGCAAGCATTCGAAGTCAAAAAGCATTACCATTTCCCACAATAAATTCCAACTCCGTCAGATTCCTGTATCTTCTACATACCTATTCAGAAACTCTTCAACTTTCCTTGTACTGTTTGTTCCCATGGAGAAGCGTGCAATGAGTGCCATAAAGCCACAGCTTTCATTACAAACATTTCCGTTTGCACACAACGGAAATGGCTCATTATGCCGCCACACCATGCAACACTGCACTACAAATGCGCATTGTGATTATAGGAAATAGATGAACTAGCACGCAATTGAATTATTTTATTTATATTTTGACACCTTTTTAAGTATTTTATTAAACGTTTTGGGTTAAGCAATACACATATTCTTGTTCAGCATTCATTATTTTATTTTGCAAGATTGCAGTTGATAGGAGATGACTAAACGTACGGAATTTTTAAAAGTTTTTTTTACACTGGCTCCACACAGGAGGCTCTTGGAAAAATAAATTCCCTCAGGTCCTATATTATCTTTGGCGATGCTCTGTGGAAGGTTTTTTTAAGGAAAGGAAAGAGAGGAAAGAAAGGAAGATCTGGGAAGGAAAAAGGATGTTTGAATTCATCCCTCCCGATGGGGTCGAGAGAGTCCTGCTGGAGAGATTAAAAGATCTCTCTCAACCAGTATCTCCAAATCCAGCCCGCCACACAGTAGGTGGGCAGAGGCATCCGACGCCAAGACCTATAAAATCCTCACTCCAAGAGCCAAGGCACCTCTGCTAAGTCACCAAACGTAACGAACCACTTTGAGTTTTTAGCTTCTAAAAATTTTCCAATAATAACCAGCGTTTACTGCATCTTAACCATAAATAAGAAAATACGTAATACTCACCAGGAAACTCACATAGGTACCGTGTACTCTTATTTGACATTTTCATAACTTTCCCATCAAAAGTTTTTGGGTCAACGCAACTATTTACTAAAACTTAGTTTTTATTATGAGCTGTGGTGGTTTAAAATAGCCATTTAACTTACAAAAAATAAGACCAGGCATATTATGCCGTGTTGAATTTTTCGTATTTTGTTTCTATTGCTCAATTAGAAAAAAAAGCCCATAAAAAACAAGTTTTTTTTTGCTACAATACAATTATTAATTTAAATTGTCCTTCAAAACTTAAAAAAATAAATATATTTGTTTAACTGACGATTGAACCTCCCACCCTGGAACTGGAGTCAACAACTATACCAAACTCGCCGAATTTCGATCGAGTAGGACCGACTTTTATTTCGTATATTTACTGCTGTAATGTCATCCGATTTCAGAGAAATGCGTATATGTCCGCATGTGTACGCGCGATTGCCATCAAAAGTTAATAGGATGTATTGTCATCGATAATGACTCTACCTGCCAAGTTTCAGGTCAATCGTCAGGAAGAGGGTTAATTTCCGCGTTCATGATTTGCACTCATTCATTATCGAAAACCAATAGAATTTTAAATAGATGTATTTAAAAAGAGTGTCGAAAATATGGTGAAGCCGGATAGGAAGTAGTAATAATAATAATTATAATCTTTGGATGATTTTTATAGCGCCTTTTTGTGAAAAATCACATTTCGATACATCATTTACATAAAAAATATCGTATAATTAATACACTTGACGTATCATTTCTTAAATAATAAAGTGAAAAGTAAATGGCTATCATAACCAAAAATCATCCCTTTCAGTCCAAAAATTATAACAATGATTTAAAATTCAAGCGGCAATTAATGCAGGAAAAGGAAGCACCCTTCGATGTCAGAGGGTAAAACAATGGTCCCCTCTCTGTCCCACTGTCTTGGGGAAAATTGCCTCTGAAGTACAAATTAGTTCTGATTTCTTTGAATTGTCACTTCACAAAGGTGATATCGAGCTGCTTCAGTCTGTAAACGGTTGATATCAAAACGACTTTATCAATATAGTATTCCGTGTAACAATTTAAGCTTTTGTGGTTATCTCAATAAATCAGCGGTTGTGGAACTTTTTTCGATATTATTTCACTTATGTAAGACTCTGGTAAACGAACAAGTTTTTACTACAATTTCTTTATAGAATTGCCTCTTCTTGTAGACTTACTGCCCTATATTGCCGGTGAGTTTGTGCGTCTACCAATGTTATAACAATATTGCCTGGCCATACTCCTTCTCGCTCTGTTACATAATATGTGCGTCTCTATTCGATACTTATCCGCTAACAAAACTGTCCTAATTTCGAACGCGATTAATATTAATAAATAATTTGGCGATTTGGCTTTTAAGTTTTTTTTTGTTTTTTTAAAGAACGGTAAACATTCCCGGGTTACAAATAACTAGAAATCATCTACTACAATGAAAATAATCAAAACATGTTACTTATGTCGTGATGGAGAAAGCCAGCCAAGGAATCGGACTCTCGACGGCTAGGCGGTAAACCAGACGCGATGCCAACTCAGCCACAAATAGAAGCTTGGTAAATTATACAATTTTGGTTTTGGCAAGTCATTGTAGAAGATCGTTTTTGTGTTGTGAATTTGTATTACATTACGACAATACGGAAAAAAACATTCAGTAATACTGGTTCCTCCCACCTATAAAATGTGTATTTTTATTTCAAACTGTTTATAAGCATTTTTTTCTAGCTTGTTAATCGAAGATATAGAAAACGTGAGAAATCTTGAGATATGTTTGTCATTTGGTCTACTTTAAATGTAACAAGTTATACAGATAAAACATTCGTCTCTGTTAGATCAGCCTACCCTTATCGAAACGCAGTGCAATAATTCAAACATAAGTTTAACAATTTGAATGGTTTTCTATATCCCAAACCATAATTGTCAGTGCGCAGTGGAATAGCGTGCAATCTCAAATGAATCTCAACAATGGACCACAAGAAGCAGAAGTGTAAGTGAGGGCACTCGTATTACTAAAGCGTCCATTAATATAATATTCTGTCGCAATATCTCACCCGGAGCCCGCGGAAACTTTACCAATTCGATGACAACTGTTCGGTGTTCGGTCCCGGGGTATTTACTCCTTAGAAATCTCATTGAATTTGCAGACGATCTCTCTAGCATCCACTCTCTTTTGGGATTTGTGAATTGCGCAAGGAAAGGAGCTAATTCTTGAGATTGGCGCATACTTTATTAGGGTGTTCAATGCCATTTAGTACAATTCTTACATTAACTCATCATTTACCCACACGTTACGCAGACTACGCCTCACGTAGGTAGGTTAGTATTACGAATTCAGGGGCGCAGCTTCACGTCTCTGTTTTGGAAAGTTGCAGTTTTTTGAAAATAATTACTATTTTTATTTAGCTGAAGAAAATATTTTACTTTATTTTGTCGCCCCAATAAGTTAATTGCCACAGTTAGACCTGGACTCCACTGCGATTTCTAGTCGCACGATTGCTACAGTAAAACCTGAACTCCACTGTGATTTCTAGTCGCGCGATTGCTACAGTAAAACCTGAACTCCACTGTGATTTCTAGTCGCGCGATTGCTACAGTAAAACCTGAACTCCACTGTGATTTCTAGTCGCGCGATTGCTACAGTAAAACCTGAACTCCACTGTGATTTCTAGTCGCGCGATTGCTACAGTAAAACCTGAACTCCACTGTGATTTCTAGTCGCGCGATTGCTACAGTAAAACCTGAACTCCACTGTGATTTCTAGTCGCGCGATTGCTACAGTAAAACCTGAACTCCACTGTGATTTCTAGTCGCGCGATTGCTACAGTAAAACCTGAACTCTAAGGTGATTTCTAGTCGCGCGATTGCTACAGTAAAACCTGAACTCCACTGTGATTTCTAGTCGCACGATTGCTACAGTAAAACCTGAACTCCACTGTGATTTCTAGTCGCGCGATTGCTACAGTAAAACCTGAACTCCACTGTGATTTCTAGTCGCGCGATTGCTACAGTAAAACCTGAACTCCACTGTGATTTCTAGTCGCGCGATTGCTACAGTAAAACCTGAACTCCACTGTGATTTCTAGTCGCGCGATTGCTACAGTAAAACCTGAACTCCACTGTGATTTCTAGTCGCGCGATTGCTACAGTAAAACCTGAACTCCACTGTGATTTCTAGTCGCGCGATTGCTACAGTAAAACCTGAACTCCAAGGTGATTTCTAGTCGCGCGATTGCTACAGTAAAACCTGAACTCCACTGCGATTTCTAGTCGCGCTATTGTTCAGCCGCAAACATAAAACTCATTATTTCAAATAAGTGCAGTTAAACAACTTGTTCTAGATTTTTGGTCGCCGCGATTAATAGCGCTACCTAAATCGCAGTTGAGTCCAGGTCTTACTGAAAGGTATATTGTACGATTGTCGACTTTCTTTAGTGCAAGCCCACAAAAACTATAAAGCGCAACAAAGAATATCGTTAATCTACAACTGAGCGTTGACTATTTACTTATTTACGTAGGTAAACAGATATATTTTTTAATGTTCGCTATTCTTTTGGTAAACATTATGTACCTCCCATTTTTGCTGTAATTTAGTTAGTTGTGAAGCTATTATTCATTTATCTATTGTTTTTGTGTTTAATTCGTAGAATACAATAAATTTTTTAAAAATTTAATTAAAATCAAATTTAATAATATAATTATTAATTTCAGTTCAGTATTTACAGAAATAATTTTTTTTAAATTATTTATTTAAATGTGTTAGGGAGAACTTATATCAAAACTTATCTGTTTTTATTGATATGTGTATTTTCAAAAAAATATATGTTTTTAATTGAATGGGGATTGAATCTTCCTCCGCGGGGACTGGCTCTTAACTGCTGTGACCTTTCAAAATATTTTAAAAAAACTGTTTGACTGAGAATTGAACCTTCCTCCTCAGGGACTGGAGATAACCGCGCTAACAACTAAGCCAAATCGTAATTGGGTAGGACCTACATTAATTTCGTATTTATTAATGCTGTAATTCAATATCGTATCATCAAGTTTCAGAGAAATGCGTATATGTCCGCGTATGCAAGCGTGATTTCCACCAAAACATGCATTGTCATCGACAACGAGTCCATCTGTCGAGTTCCAGCTCGATCGATTGTCGGGAAGTGGGTTAATTTCCATATCCAAGATTGGCATTCTTTCAGTCATGAAAATAAAATCTAAATTGAAATAGGTGTAATTCGTGACTCCAATTTATTTAGCTAAAATCGGAAGTTATCAAAATGCATCCTTACTTAGGAAGAATACTATCGATGACACAGCGACGACATTTCTTACAGTGAATGCGACATAAGTGGGCACCCATGCTACGTGTTTGTTACACCTTTACATAAATTTTATTAGACAAAGGTCTCAGTAACAACTCCCGTTATCCGGGCTGTTAGTAGCACTATCTCCCCCCAGCCTCACGAATTAGGTTCCCAGTCCAAGTTTGTAGCGCCAGCAGCTAGAAGTTGTGCATTCAACCTTAGTTCCATTTAACTGCGGCCATTTACAAGCATTGTGATTGGAGTTCACCTCTGATTTCGGCCGCGCCAAACGCCGCCTATATTGTGCTACATCTGGGCAAACTTTGAATTGAACGCATTCATAACTCGGGCGCTCGTAGACCCAATATATTATGGTCGTGGCATTCACGACATTTATAATGCCACCCTAGCGAACCACCTCTCTGCCGGTGAGGGTGTTTGGAAAAGCGTTTCCCAAAATTAAGCACGCGAGTGCGTGGTTTTCATTTTTATTAAGTGCACGTTTTTGGAATCGGGGAGAAACGTGCAAGATTTTTTTGGCGGTATTGAATTACATTTTAAATGTATGTTGTGCTGTATAGGAAAGAAAAATAAATTCATATGTAAGTCAGGAAATACGCACGAACGAGGGGATTACCTGTCAAAAACACGTGTTAACCCTCGTACCTATGGGATTAACACGGCGTTGATATTTGTATATTTTATGATTTAAGCCTTTTATACCCGTGAAAGATTTCATTCATTTTCATTCATTTTCATTCAACGCCCTTAAGGTGATTTTTCACAAAAACGGCGCTATATAAGTTAGCCAAATAGTATTACTATTGTTAATTGCAGATTTTAGTACATTTTCAATCTCAAAATAGTATGTTGTGATGTTGACATCAACAACTGTAAAAATAAATTGTAGATCTCTGGGTCCGGAGCCCATGAGCTTACAACTTTGTGGCGGAGGTCGCAAAAGAAAGATTTCTAAACACATTGCTACATGTAACATGGGAGGCGGGTTTGGGTACCGCGGCCCCGGCAACCATTCATTGGATAACCAACCTCTCCGCCATAGGTCACCCAAAGAGGTTCGCTACGTTTGATGACTTAGCAGGAGTGCCCGGGTTCGTGGTGTGAGGTTTGTCCATATTTTGGTGGTGGATGCATCTGCTCACAAGCTCCGTGGCGGACCTGATTGAGATAGGCCAAATGAATGAAACATATTGACATATCCAGACGGATTCTCTCGATCTCGCAACTTGCATCGCAATGGGAGGGATCGATTTATATTTACTTTCATTACATTTCATTTTAGTTCCTGTCCTCCATTACCTTAAAAAAAACCTTTGCACAGCATCCCCAAAGATGTCGTTATCCCTGAAGGAAATTATTTTCTTGCCGGCACCCTGTGTAGATTTATGGAGAAAAAAACGCTTATATGGTAATTTTATGCATTTTTTTTTACAATATTTTCAGAAATCGTCGATGAAATGAAATCAAATCTCTGATAACTATCAATAGAATTGCAGTATTAGACATAAACATTTTGTAAAACAAATAATAACCACTTGTATATAAACTTAGAGATTTTTTCGTTTTTATCGTGTCCTGTAAAGTTTTCGTTTTGTGGCTTGAAGGGTTTTAGTAAGCCACATTCGATATAATCAAATTATTAATCCTAAATTTGTGTAATCCTTGGTGCAGCTCATGCGCTGCATTCAGTGAATAGTGCATTCTCGTACCATACCCTCCTTGCCCCGCAGTTGTCCGTTCCCGCCAGCCATGCCCCGTGGCCGCTATGGGATGGCGGTATAATACACTTGTATGGATAATTTACGGCGATGAGAATTGCTAAAATTACTCCACTCAGCGGCAGCATGTAGATTGTTATACGGTTATCTGCTATCTGCTATCTGCTGTTTCATATTATAAACCCCAGGCCACTTTTACGGTCATTGCTCGGTGCATTCATCGCTGCAACGCAAATCATTGGGTAATCTGTCCGTCTGCACAATAATAAATCTAATGCTTTACTTTTTTAAATTGATAAATTGATAAAACTTTTTCGTTTGATCTATTGGACTTTCGTAAGGATATTATTATATTTGATATTGTTCTACCATGTTAAATTATGATTGTTATATATCTATTATTATTAATTATAGACCTATCTCTAAACTATGTATCTTAAGTAAAATCATGGAAAAAACCGTATATGACCAACTTTTTAACTTATGCAAAAATACTATTACTATCCCACACCAACATGTTTTTTTTCAAGGCAAATCTGTTGAATCGAATCTTGGACAGTTTACTGATTTTGTTCTCAACTCTATGGATTTGAAAACAGGTTGCTTCCATTTATACAGATTTTTCAAAGGCATTTGACAAAGTAAATCACGACATAATATTAAATAAGCTCTGGAAAATCGGTGTATGTGGAAATCTTCTGAGATGGTTCTCTTCTTATGTTAAAAATAGAATTCAAGCTGTTGCCTTAAAAGATTACATGTCGCAAATTATAACTATTCACTCAAGGGTACCTCAAGGTTCCCATTTAGGGCCTCTCTTGTTTACATTATATATAAACGACATAAAACGTGTTATTAGTCATTCTTCTTTCCTATTTTACGCAGATGACATGAAATTATATAAACTTATTGACTCCACAGATGACTGCAACCTGTTACAAGAAGACGTAAACAAAATTAAACAATATTGCGATAGCAATCAACTTTATCTAAATACAGAAAAGTGTAACGTTATAACATAAAAAACAGCCGATTAATTATACTTACAAATTAAACCATGAACCCCTACAACGAGTATAATCAATCAGAGATCTTGGAGTACTGCTAGATTCTAAAATGTTATTTAAAGACCATATGGAACATATTTTAGAAAAAGCTTATAAACAATTGGTATTTATTATACGCATTACAAAGCTTTTCACTATAGCACATACACTAATTCTGCTATATATGTCATATGTAAGGTCACAACTCGAGTTTGCCTCTTTCATTTGGAATCCTCAATATCAAATATCCATTGATCGTATTGAAAATATCCAATACAAATTTATTAAACACCTATCGTATCGCTTTAGTGATCATCGGTTTGACCCTACCGCTTTATATAAACGCAGAAAAATTTTGGATGCCCTATTCTTATACAAAATCATAAACAGTCTTGTTGATTCATCATATCTGCTAGAAAAGATTGCATTTTGTTGCCCTGAATACGACACCAGATCGAACGACTTATTTAGAACACCTTACTGTAAAGCCAAATATGCGCAAAACTCTTTATAGGACGTATCTGTAAAACTCACAATGCCTTACGAGATGTAGACATTTTCAAGTGTAACTTGAAAACATATAAAATGCAACTTACTAAACTGATAACTTAATTTTTTTTATTTTGTGAAATAATCCTCTCATCTTAGTTTATTTTATTGTTTTTTTATTATAATCATGCGAAAACTGTATTACTACTAACTGTCTTTAATTGTTTTATAACATTTTGTAATTCCTTATAATGTTTATTTATATATTTTTTGTTATTTATAAACATATTGTATAGGTGCAAATATTGAATCAACTACTAGAATTATTGGAATATTATTGGTATAATATTGTAAATAATTGCTGTTTATGCTAAATATATAAATGACTGTTTATTTCTTAAATAATAAAAAAAGTATATTAATGTTACATATCTTGTATTTATGTAGTTTTTAAGTGATTTTTTTTATATTTCTTTAACTATATACAGGGTGTATCGGCACGAACCCGACAAACTTTAACCAGCTATCCCTTAGCACATTTGGAGTAAAAAATGTTATGGGCACTTTGCTGTCCGGTAACATTTTTTTTTTAATAAAAAATTTATTATTCATATTTTCACTACATGTCACCAATGTTTTATCCTTTGTCAAAGTTTGAAAACCCATCTGGCAATATTTTGTTCGAGTTTTGTTGAATAATGTACGGATTGAATAGGCACGGCACCATTCGTCTCATTTTTAACTATTATTATTTAGTGTGTACGAAAGAGCGAGGACACTTTTTGACACACTTGCTAATAACAGCTGCTGAACACGAGATACAATGCAAATGACAGTGACGGAGTGTGGATTTTTTTATTTATTTTTTGTTTTTAATGGAAAAAAAATGTTACCGGGCAGCAAAGCGCCCATAACATTTTTTACTCCAAATGTGCTGAGGAATAGCTGGTTAAAGTTTGTCGGGTACTTGCCGATACACTCTGTATAATAAATAAGTAAATAAAAAATGTTCGTTCGTTACGTGTTTTGTAGCAAAAGTGTTTTGATTTTTTTATGTTCGGAAATTTTTGATCAAGCATTGCTCAAACACGGGCATCACTTAATTAATGATTTCTGTCCTCCAAAGAGTTCGGAGTAAGATATCACCAGTAAAAAATAATACACGAAAAAAAAACATTCTTACTTAATTTTTTTTCATTTTACAAAAATTGATCAGCCGAGAATCGAACCCCGATCAATGTAAGACCACCTTTTTTGAGAGCTGCAGCTTAAGTAAGTAACAATGTTTTTTTTTTCATATTAATATTACGTTGGTACACTCGGATGAAAATTCATTGTTACGTGCCTACACATCACCTGAATTATATTGTTTAAGGTTAAACGCGACGTTCGTTCGTTAGAATCTACATGTTCATATATGGCGTCAATTTAATTATTTTATTAAAATACGCTTTTTGCACGTTATGGCTTTACAATATTAAGACGATTTTTTTGTTTGCGCCAGTACATACGCGATATGAATAAGAATAGATAGTTTTATCCATATAAAGACTTAATTCTTTCAAGAAAGGCATTCAAATACACAATTGGATTAAAAAAAATACTTGAGGCTTTTGAGAAAGACATACAAATACAATATTGTATCTATGATTCAATCTAATATTTGCCATAGTCTCACTGGTTCCAGACGTTTGGGAGCATTCCACGCTAAGCAAAAAGGTCTAGATGTGTCTAGTTTCTGTGAAGTACAACGACAAACTATAAAACTCGTTTTATATATATTATATTCTGTTTATCTTATAAAAAAATCTATACATTTACATGAAATAAATTAAAAATAATAAAAAACATATATTTTTTTTACTTTAACCCCACACAGGAGGCCCTGAGGAAAATAATTTCCCTCAGAGCCTATGTCATATTTGGGGATGCTGTGAGGCGGGTCTTTTTAAGGAAAGGAAGGAGAAGAAGTTGAGGGAAGGAAAAAGGTATGAGGGGTGGGTAATAATCTAGGGTTCAGTATGTGCAGGAGTGACAGACGAATGAAGGCGATGATTCAAGAGAGACAAGTTGGAGAGGTCAAAGGGTCTCCCCAAACCAGGCTCTCGCAATCTGGCACACCACGTAGCTGGTGGGCAGGCGTATCTTAAACACACCTTACCCGATGAACCCGAGCACCCCTGCAAAATCACCAAACTCAACGAACCACTTGGGGTGACCTATGACAGAGGAGTTGGTTATTCTATAAATGGTTCCCGGGCTAGCGGTACCCAAACATGACTCCCAAATTTACTATATTAAATATTTTATCTTTCACTTAATCCTACAGTTAAATTAAATGAGCGTTGAAATTTCGATCAAAATAAGGTAGTGACCACTAAATGTTAACAATTAAATGGCTAGAAAAATATGTACTAACTTATTTAAACTCGTCTGAATTAGTTTTATTCGATTTATTGCGCCTCTTTTTTCTACTGTACATTTATGAAGCCGCCCCTGATCTCTATAATATAACGCGAAAAACAGGAATGAGAGATTAATTACAAAAAAAGGTTTTTAGTAATCAAATCGTTAGCTAAATGGGAATAAACTGATTGATAAAAATCATTAAAAGTTTTACTTTTGCCCACGTCACATGTCCGCATGTCCCCCATTTACCCGACAAATGTTAAAATCGATTATGCAGTAGCCCCTCTCATCCCAAAACGGTTTATTAGATTTGTCGCAGTTACGGTTTAGCCACCATGTTCTTCGATACATTCCTCCGTAACGTAATCCTTGTAATTAGGCTTGTGCACCCTGTACCTTCGACGTGTTTTTCTAAATCTGAAAATAATCCATCATATTTCATCATTACCGTGATGAATACCAAATTGATTAGTGTAAATGTTTAATACGACAGCGGGTAAGTCTTAAAAATAAAATAATTTTTTTTTTTATCTAGTAATTATACTAGAATTAATAGATCTAGTGAAAAATAATATTTTATTTCATTTTTTTATTGTATTCATTTTACAATGCCTTAAAGTGATTTTTAACAAAAACGAGGCCTTAAAAATGATCAAATTCTGAAAATGTAAATCTGGGCGTGACGCAGTGGCGTAGATATAGCATTTACATGGGGGTGGGGTTCGACCGTAAGGGGGGAGGGGTTCGAACCTCGGGAGGGACAAGGGAAAAAGGGGGGTTAAAAATTGTATTAGAAAGTTTTTTCGGAACTACTTTACAACATATTATTCGTAAAAGAAATAATGCAAATAATATTGTTGTATTTTCCACTAAGCCCGGGCTTTATAACGCGCTTGGAGTGCCTACCGTTCCTACAGACAATAAAAAAATCCAGTAAGCGTATGAAAGAAATATGTCTTTTGAGACCAGATCTGGTACCCAATAACCAGGTAGGTTCTTACTAACACTCCTCTTAATCCTCTACCCTCTTCCCTACTGTTATCAGCCTCACAAATTCCCAAAAAAAATAGGAGTAGTTTCACTGGCTCCGGGTAGATGAAATTTTGTCACAATAAAAAATAACGAAATCTACGTTGAAGCTTATCAAATCAGAGAAGAACAAAAAAAACAAAATCAACGGCGTGCGTTGTTTGATAGGTACAAACATAGCATCCATAGGTATATAGGCCTGTTTGAGAACGTACAAATTGTTTGAATTGTCGGGAAGCTACTTAATATGAAGGCAAACAACTAGAAAATACCATACAAAGCCATGAAATCCGACAGCATCTCATGAATATAAAAAGCCGAATAAAGGAAGACATTACAAGCATCAAATACCAAGTACCCGAAACATTTCAAACAAATTATTATCCCGGTTTTTTTAAACCAAATGTTTAATGAGTGCCGGGGAGGTGCGCGCGCAGGGGGAGAAATGTTTTGTTTAGGGCCCCATTGTCTCGGCTGGATGGGGGCCATTGTGGAGCCATAAAAAGGATCGCGGGTACGCCACTGGGTGTTTAATGGCCACTAACGTGTTTTGTCCTTGGCAATGTCGCCCAAACTGCCATAGCCTGTCAAAATAATGTCACCCGGCTCAACACTTGACATAGCGCGTACTTCGGACCCGTGAGTGCCTATATTCAATGATCCAGTTTTATTTTTCCATTTAAGTTTTTCAATGACGTTATGTTTGAAAAACGTTTTATTCTTTTTCACTCAAATGATATGTGTAATCCATATAAAAGATTTGAAATGATCGATTATTTCAAAATCGAAACTCTCCTATTCTTAAAAAAGCGTAAGTTAAAATTATAATAATTAAAACATTTAAAATCTTCAATTATCTCAACCAAACGTATGTTGACAAATTTTCGTCAGACAAATGGTTGAGTATTGGAGAGTTGAGGGCAGAAATAGAAGGATCTATGCTTGCCATTCTGGATAGAGTCTTACTAAAAATTATAGGAAGCATACGAGTATAATCAAATACAAAAATCAAATTTATGATTTATGTAGAAAATATTTGGCTTTTCCGGAAACTATAGAACATATTATATCGGGATGTTCAGTATTAGCGCCATCCGAGTATACTCGTATATTTAGGCGCAATCAAGTTTTAAAAATAATTCACCAGCGATTGGTAAATAAACATAATTTGATTGACTGCCGTAAAATAGTACAATATTATGAATTTGAACCAAATTCATTTTTAGAAAATGAATTTTATAAAATATATTATGATAAAACGTCAGAATAGACCCGGTATAGTTTTACATGACAAAATTTAAAAAATAAATTATTTCATTGATGTCGCTTTTCCAAATTCCTGTAATATTGAAAAAATAAGAAAATACACAGATTTAGGAAATGAGATTAAAAGAATTTGGCATTCTCAGACTATAAAAATATTTTATAGTCTGAGAATGTCCGAATTGACAATTACCATTTGTTAATTCGGCTACTGGCATTATACCTAGCTCTCTCATTCAAAATTTAGGCGTATTAGATCTGTCAAAGAATTTATATCAAAAATCGGTCATTTTAAATACATGTAGGATTACGAAAGATTTTTTTAATATTTATACTGAGGGATCAGTAGATTTTATAGGTCCAGTTAGGATTTCTACCGAGCCGAACCCTCTGATATGAAAATATCTGGAGTCGGTGAATTATTTCCCCATTAGATCTCTGGTGAGTTGACGTGTTGTTCTTGTATTGTTTTGTATCCATTATGCTTATATAATGCACTTACATAATGTGGATTGACTAGATGATCATTTGTGGAAAAGTGTGTGGAAGGGTTTAGTTTTTTTCTGTGGGGAAGATTTAACCCGGACGTAAAATCGAAAAAATGTTTTGCTAATATTTATAGCAATTTTTGCAAAACATGACGATTATTGTGAAAATAAAATTATTAATATTGATATTCCTGGTTCGTGAAAAGCTTGATACTTGTATTTAATATCTATATCTGATGTACTAGCTGACGTGTACCCGGCGTTGCTCGACCTTTCTCTACTTTCAATAAATAAAATATCCATGTATTAAATATATAAACCTACCGGAAGAAATTCTCTAAATGATAGTGTACACCCTATCAAACTCCGTTGCATAGTTTTGAAGAACTAAGCGCATAAACAGAAAGACGCGGTTAGTGAATTTGTTTTACACTATTGAGAGATACCAATTTATATTTTAAACGGCCTATAGTCGCGTTTTTATTTCATTATGATCTGGGATATTCCTGGATGTTCCCGAACATTCCAGACTATTCCCATTCATTACACAACATTCCAGAACGTTCCGGGATGTTCTGGAATGTTGTGGAATGCTCCGAATGTTCTGGACTGTTCTAGAAATTTCTAGAGGGCGAAACTTCCAATCCGTATATCTTCAAAATCACACCCTTCAAACGGGAATCTTCAAATCTTCAAACGGGAAACAGTCCAGAACATTCGAGAGTATTCGAGAGCATTCCACAACATTCCAGTTATTCCATTAGGGTTTTCACTATCATTTAGAGAATTCATTCCGGTAGGTTTAAATATATATATAGGTATGATACATGGTTATTTTATTTATTAAAAGTAGAGAAAAGTCGACTAACGCCGGGTACACGTCAGATAGTTTACAATATTCCTTTATTTTATCAGATAGATAGATTCTCTCCAAAAGCAATACTATGATCTATGAGAACTGAACAACTATGAACGACCAAGTGTAATTATTTATACTCGGTAAAGCACTAATTCCCAAAGAAAATTATTTTAATACATTTAAATTCGGGTGTCCAAAATACCATCAATTCATACAAGCTGGGAATAATAATTATCACAGTAAGAGATTTCTAAAATCTCCAGTAGCTCCTTATAAATAAACTATCGGGAAATCGACGCTGATATTTTGGAGTGATACTCGCTGTCAAATGTATTATAATAAGGTCCGACTACAGTGGGGAGGCTGTACAACTTTATGTATGAACCGAGTATAGTTGGTACCATTGTGCATTAGGGTGGGCCGTCAATGTATACTATTTTTTTAAACATTTGAGATATCTCACTCCCAGGGGTCTCGTTATTTGCGTGTACATAGATTAAAACTTTATTTTTATTTGTTCATTTAATATAACTTTAAACTGTCCGTCGCTTGAAGTGGTGTTGCGAAAGTTTTTAAATTACGATATTTTTTTAACTTAAAATAACAATATAAATATTTCTCAATGAAAATGTGAAACAGAAGTAGACACAAAAACAAAAAGATTCAGTCGCGACTGAGGCTCGATTTCAGAACCTCCAGTCGAACCTGGACTGGACGTTTTTACCAATTGAGCCACCGAGATCTTGTTTAATTTAGTCGCTTTTACTAAGCTCATACTTCCCTTGAGAATTATTATTTTTTGTGTCTCCTATTTCAAATTTTCATTTTTTGTGTCTCCTATTTCAAATTTTCATTAGAATTATTGATTTATTTTGTTTTTAAATAATTGATATTACAATTAAGTGTAATTTGCTTCTCGTTTAACCTCATCTGGTAGGTTATTTATTATTTATTCCAATACTTACTTAAAACCTTATTCTTATTACACCTTATGCGTTTTTATTCCTCTGCTGGCTGCTTGTGGAGCAACAATCCTTTTCCTAAATGCTTTCCACTCTCTTATTATACGGATTACTTCAGCGGTATTTTTGGAGACAAAGTAGTGGGAACTATAAATAATACTCTCAGTATTTGTAGTGGCGTCGCGAAACTCAATTCTTCCATATTGCGCGCTAATGAACTTCGATTTTGTCACATTATAAGTGTACTAGCAGTTAAAAACCCGCCCCGCGGGTTTTTTTCTGCTAGGCCCTGCGGGCGGCTCTTAGTTGGGCTTCGCCCATTTTAAGTGATATTAACAACAGTTACATTTAATAGATAGATATTAGGACATTCAAAGAGAGAGGGTGAGTATATATATTGTTAAAACACGGAACAGGAAGGAGTTAATTAATAATAACATGCTAAATTTACGCATAATAAGAATGACAGTTGTTTGAATAAATGAAATTTTACGTATTTGTGATGGATTATTTCAAATGAAACACTATTATTGACTACATGTCTACAACTGATATTAACTGTTATCGTACCTAATATAATTAGCTCATAGGAGACTTGCAGTGCTTAAATATGTGTTACAACCGTCAATGTCTATAAGTTGAATCAATATCGTATAGTTTGTCACAATTAAAGATAGTTATAACAAAGTTGACTAAAATAACAGATTATTACATATTGATTAATTGTACCCATGTTTATGAATAAAAGGAGGGTACCTAATCATTTTCGGTAATCATTTGGTAATTCTTTACCTACAACTGTTACTGTATCTAATAAAGTTTAAAGTTAGATTATATATACACCTTCATCAGGAGAGTAAAAATCTATATATAAAGGTAGATTATTACAATATAGCGCCCCTGAGATGATATCTCACAAAAGCGGCGCTATGCAAATTGTCCAATAAATAAATAAATATAATGTTTACATTTTATTGTGTATACACCGAAGTCAAAAATTAAATATAGATTGCAATTGGGAAAGAAGAAGTGGAAGGAGGGGGGAGGGGTAAAAGTAGGCTGGGTTTATAAAAATGAGGAATTACAATATCGTTAGACGGGAAAGACCAGTTAAGTGGGAAAATATTTAAAAGAGAGTTTATAAAAAAATTCTTGTTAATTATATCTGCTTTTATATTAACATGTTTCCTCATTTCTAAAATTTCAAAATTATTTATAGTGTAGTATTTTAAGACCTGAAAAAAACAAATAGAATATAACCATAAAACAATATATTCATAAGACAAATAGCATTTAATAACGGTTATTCTAATAAATTGATAGTTGAAATACTAAATAAAAAAAATTAAACATATTCTCTTCAAACGGTCTTTCTAAAGATAGAAATAAACAATGACGTAGAATTCTGCTAGTGGATAACGATACTTCTAAAATTATATATAAAAACAATTCTGGTACTATTCAACTGGCGTTTTACACTAACAACAATGAAGAAATATATTCTCAATAATAAAGATAGCAAAATTCAAACAAAAAAATCAGGAGTTTAAAAACTCAATTGGGATGATTGTAATTTCTTTTACAAAGGTAGAACCAATAGAAACTTTGAAGTCAGAACTAAAGAATATCGCAGGGCTCTAAATGGAAATAGTGAATTTGAGTTTGCAAATCATCTTTTGAATAATGATCACACTTCCGATAAAAATTCAGGTCTTAATACTTCACTCAGGATATAAAGCATCGCAAATAAATAATTTTGAAATTTTACAAATTAGAAAACATGTCAATATAAAATCAGATATAATTAATAAGCAAAAAAAATATAAATAATAATGAAAAATGCCATTACAAAGTGATAAGCTTCCAGAAGAAATCTTCTTATTAAATGCTTGTATCGTAAGTAGTCAAATATTGTGAGCTGCATATTTAAATATTCGCGCCATTCATTTGGTTCATTTTTAAACCGCCAGAGGTGCGCTCTGTCGGCTATCTATAGCCGTGCGTATCCGCCATATTGAATAAGGAACGCGTGATTTTTTATAAACGTCAAACATAATCACGTAACTGTGGATAATTTTCATTGTAATGTAATTAATCCAATGGATTATGAACTTTCTAAAACATATTTTCTTCGATATTATCCAAAAATTATATGAGCAGAAACGACGCTTTTGAAGAAATCTCGTATTATTATGAGGCGATCCTATTTTAGTATGAAATCGTGTCTTAATTTTCAAGTTAGCTGAATTTACCCGAAACAGACAATTTTAATTCGACCAATCAGAGGGCCTAGATCGTCCAGACGCTGGCGTAATAATACTATCAGATGTTTCTTCCTGGTGATTCAAATAAAGAAACCTTAAATATATTGGACACTCACGCCAGTGACATTTACTGTAAATGCCGGTTTCCTTTAGAAGGTACCTTGGGTAAGGATTTGCAAATGAAAAACAGACTTCACCAATGTCGCTAAAAGTGTAGTGTCTAAAATGTGTTAATGGGATTAGTTATTCTTATATCTAAAAGGAATGAACGGGAGCCTAGACGAAACAAATATATTCTTGCAATACGAGGTTTCGCGGTTTCTCGCATGAACAATTCAACCTTGCAAAGACAATATTGCATGTGTACGGTGATAAGAATATTATCAATATAAGTCATCGTACGAGAACAGATAAACAAATCCTTATTCATATCATTTTAGGTAATAAGCCTATGCTGTCCGGTACACTATTTTGAAAAATAATTACGTTACAGCGTTTCGAGTTTGACAAAAATAGCATGTCCATATTTTTTTGTTTATTTGTAGTCTAAATCTCTAATTTCTGACTGCTACCAAAAATGATACTTAAAAAAATCACTTTCCTACCACTTTAGGCAGGTGTTGGTTGTGAAGGATTCTATATAAATATGTTATATACCTACTCGTAAATGTAGTTTCTGTTCTTAAATAATAATTGAAATAAAAATCAATCATTTCTAAAGAAAATAATGTTGTATTGGTACTTTGATGTTTAACAATAATCGTATTAGATAACTTTTAATTTGGTGAGTTAACTAATAGTGACCGGATCTTTTCCCATCTCCTTCCGCTCTCCAATTTCCATCAGTCTAACAAATCAGTTCGAAGCAATTGAGAAGTTTTTTTTTATATTTCCGAATGCGCAATTATTGAGACCCCTTATCTAAATTCGCCAATGGTTTCAACGGCCCACCCTGCTGTACAGTGCCTACCATTCTGTGTGGACCGAGCGGCATAGTTGATACCATTGTACATGAGATGTTTGGCAATAATTCATCAGGCTGCATGAGATTTCCATTCAACACGTTCGCCACCGGGAAAATTTATACAATTCCGAGTAGTTGTCTGTTAACGTATTCGCGACCAACGTTGCGACCAATTCTGAATGTGATAGGTATCATCATCCACAAATAGCTCCGTCCGGCTTGATGTGTCCGAACAATATGCAAAAAGTCCGAACAGATCTTCTGGAGGGTTCATTCCAGTGAAGCCTTTTTTTAAGACAACATTAAATTCAAAAACTAACAAACAAACAAAAAAAAAACTATTTCGGAAGAGCAGGGGGCTTTATAGTTTACACTGTTACTATGATAGCGTTCCAATTATCAGAAAAGTTAGTCGATAATGTAGTTTATTTAGCCATTGATTAATGTCACGAATATATGCGTACAAATAATAGTTAAACATAAGAATGTGAAATTAGACGTACGAACATGACCCTCATTATCATTTATTGCATCATTTTGTTTTTAATTATTAAATTTTTTGTACGGCAAATTAATTACCCTTTTTAAATATTTACTAAGCAAATATACTTACGCAGGTAACTGTGAAAATTCAGATACATATTTTTTGTTATAAACCAAAGTTAGAAAAATTACTACTGCTAATTTATTAAGAATCGGTAAACACGGGATTGCAGGCCTAACAGTAATATGAATTAACAGGTTGCCTGATATTTTTATTTTTTTTTTGTAATTATTTTTTATTTTTAATAATATTTTTACATGGTACATAATTCATTTTACATCTTGGGTCTTTTTACTACTCTTCCATTGAAAGCATTTGCTTGTGTATGGAAGGGGAGTGTACATAAATGTTGTTGTTAGTTAGTACTTAAATAATTCATTGTACATAAATATATGTTTGCTGTAGTATTTTTTTTTTATAGTAGTGAAGGATAATATATTAATATAATAAATTTAAAAAAAGAAAGGAAGTTATGGAAAACTAAGGATATTTGTGAGATTAATTAAGGGACAGTTGTTTTTTTTTCAGAATATTTTTAAAGTGTCTCTTGACAGAGAGCATAGGTTTAATAGATTTTATTTTATTTTTTTATTTCTTATTGTTTAATAGATTTCGAATATATTATCAGTATGTCATCATGGTGGCGATTTGCCATGATAAAATATCATGACGAAATGAAAAAATATTAAAAGTTTCGTAAAAATGTGAAAAATGTTCATAATAAATTAGCATAGGTCATTTTTCTTCGTGCATTTGGCAACGCCGGGCCTGTTCGTAGGTGGCAAAAATTTTATAGCACAAGATTTCTTACTTTAAGCCCGTTGTCCCACAGGTCGGTGAGCAATCAGGCGAACCGAGTGCTGTAAAACCCTGCGCAGTAAGGTAACGGTCTGCAGCGCAGTTCAGTGTGGAACTTTTCTGCGCAGGGTCTCACAGCATTTGGTTTATATATAATATGGTCAACTGCGACCCATTGAACGACGTACGAAAAAGTTTTAAGACTATTTAAATAGTAATTAATATACTCGTATCTACCGTTCTAGAAATTTCTCTCAAGAGCACAATTCCTCTTGTCAAGCTATGCTGTGCTAGAACATCTGTTCTTCTGTGTGGTATCTTGAAAAAGTCTTGGCGAAGGCTATGGCTAAATTTTTCAGGCAAGTACAAGTCATAACATTGCAAGAGGAATAAACAATAGTGTCATAACAAAACCGTTTCCATATTCTCAGAATGGTAAATACTCTCAGTTTTGCCTTGGCGGGAGAAATCTAAAACAAAACGTTGTTGAAAATAGCTTAAATCGTATTTAGTAGTAAGATTTGAGTACCCGGTACCTTCTGTCAACTTCATTATATATCCTTGAAATTGGGGATGCCATAATCCCTACAGAATCAGGATGGTTGAGGCATTTTATTAAATCACGTATCGAGAATATCTTTAAAGAACATTTCAGATTACATGAACACCAGATAATACAGAACAATGACAAAACAGAAAACGAAAAAATAATAGATTAGGTTAGTTAAGGTTTTGTTAAGTTAGGTTAGGTTAAGTCTCCCCTTTTTTCTTCACTTTTCTTCAGTTTGTCAAGGAACAACGATACAAAAAAAAAAATTGTAAATTGAGACCCCGAATTCTGAATTTCAGCCGACATATAACATACATACTTCCCTTGGGCCCTTTTCATTTTTGAGCTCTTTATGTGTGTCATTTTGAAAGATAATCACTTTTTATGTGAGACCTTACAGGTGCGCCCCTGTCTGTACAGTGTAAATGCAGGCTATTTCGCTTCCGCCTATTGATTATAATTTCTTTTTTTATTATCGCGCTCCCTCTATCATACATATCTAAGTAACGCCCTTTCAAACCATCTTCAGTCATCTTTTTGAACGCTTATAACGGAACTGTAACTGAAGTTAGCGAGAAAATATTAACATGCGGAAAAGGGATTTAAAAGTGTTAAGCCGAGTGAGATTTTGCACAAATCATATCACAAAACTACGAGCGATATATTTGCACTTCAGCCATACCGTGGTACTCACTCCACCTATACCGCGGTACTCACTCCACTCGGCTCAACCCGCCGCTGGCCAAATTGATTTACGTTGATAATGCAGTGATTGCGAAACTCAATAACGGAATAATATGGGAGACGAGATTGCATGGACAAAACTATCCATCGATCTGTCCCACACGTGACGCGCCTCTCAATGAAGGTGCGCTAAGACAAACACAGTGCAGTATAGATTGGGTCACTTCATTATTGTGCACGACTAATCAAACAGTATTATGTTTGCTATCGTTAGTTGGAAGAATGCAGCCATGCTGTAAGGTGCACTATATTCAATAGTACAAGTGAAATACACTGCTCAAATGTACGGAAAATGTAATCAGAAGCAGTTGTCCCGATCCGAAAGATTCTCTGAACATCCCACCCAAGAGGCACAATACATTGCTATTGTCAATTGAATTTCAGTTAAATATCATTAAGTACTAGCGCATAGGATTTGTAAGGCTGCACGGAAAAAATGAAAATTGATAATTTATTAAGAATCCCTCCAAAATATTAGTAATTCCATTAAAACCGGGATTGCAGGCCGTTTGCTGATAAACTTTTAGTAAATTCCTGATATATCTGAACACGTGTTCAGGCACCTGCATTTGCCATGATAATTTATTAATAATATATATTAGGATTTTTATGAACACGTGTTGCGACATCGTGATAATACATTCGTATTTTAATAAAAATTTATCAGGATACCTATCAATTCATTCGTTCAGGTCCTGCAATCCTGTTTTTGACCGGATTACGAATAATGTGAAGAGATTCTTAATAAATTAGCAATGACTATTTTTTTGAGTGAAAGTTTTTGTAAAAAAAATATTTTTACTCGGGATAAACACCGTTAGTAATCTTGAAAAATTACTAAATATGTCAATAATTTTAACAAAAGAAATACACATTTCAAATACAGAAATATTAATATAATGCTGGTACCTACTTTATAGCTTGTCTGATTCGACAATCAGTTCCTATTTACAAAAGCAAAGCAAATCTCATTTCTACAGGTTAACCGGAGTTAAAGAGACATTGCAGAAATTGTAAATTTTTAATAGTTAAATATTTGTATTATATTGTATAAATAGGCGCAACCTCAAAATAACCTGAATAGAGTGGTGTCATGGTCTGATACTGAAAACATCAGTGTAATCTCAGATACATTGGTCGTTTATTAATATACACGGGAACTGTGAAAATGGATCTGTCAGTAGCATGTCTTTCACTAATTCAGAATTAATTTAATTTTTAAAATTTGCGAAATTTTACTAGATATAAAATAATATGACTCCAATATATTTGTATCGTGATTTTTTTATTATATTTATTTCCTTTGTTAACCAAAGTGAATTCTTTAAGTGTGTCTTAACTATGAAGCGGAAGATATGTTTGTTTGTCAGAATTGTGAAACAGTAAAAAAAAAATAATGTGTGTTTTGGCGTCAAGAAATTTGCTTATTTCTTAAATTTTAATTAACGTTATTGCGTTTGAAAATTTTATATAATTCATTTTAACAATCTAAAAGTAAGAAAACATCTTTAAAAAAAAGTATATTAAAACTCCAGCGAAACCGGTTAGAAAAGCTGGTACATTAGTGGGTAATAATAAAAATAGATTCTTCTTATTTTTTATAAAATACTTACATATTGTTTTATTTTAAATACCTGTATAATTATTAATTCTTTGAACGTAAGAACATCAGCGCATAATCAAATAAATCGTGATTTATTTTTGGATTATTATTCCGTTTTGCGCTAACTTCTTATTTAGCCAACTTTTAGGACACAGTCCATCACCAGAGCATACATATAGAGCGCATAAATACACGTCCATTACCAGGGCATAAATAGTTTTCATTCTACGTATTGATAAGTTCCGTACTTTTCACGAGCGCGCACAAACCACGGGTTTACCGATAAATGACCAATTCATCACTCAACACGTTGTAGCCAAAAAGGGGTGAAATAATTAACATTGTTGGCAATTAGATTATCGACGTACTTGCGAATCAAATTAAGTGTTATTTGATAACTGATTGCTCAATCCCAAACATATCCGCAAATAATAAATTAATTGGGAAATTTACCAAATAGCTGAAGTCGGAGATTCTCGGGGCTATCGTCCTCATTTCAGCCGCGGAGCCGAGGAGTCACAAGCGTTTTTCAAGATTTCGTCACTGGAAAGTGAGCAAGTAAAAATTCCGTAGATGTAGGTACTACTTTTACAAAAAATAGCCACCTCTCTGATATAATGTTCGGAACTAGTTCAATGAACTAAAAATTGAGAATGCCCATCAGACAAACCAGACAAATTGGAAATATGTTCTTTATTTTTTATTATGTGGGTACAGCGCAAGAGTCCCAACTGCTCCGTTGGGACGGTTGAACCGGTTGAGACGGTAGGACGATGACATCTCAATTGGGTTATGTTGAGAGGATGAACAATTTTCTGTCAATAATTTTCAAGCATGTTGATTTTTTAACTTTGCCAAAATCATTTTATAAACAATATTGCTCCAAACGACCGCAAATTTGAAAACAATGTACGATACGGGGGCAATTTTTTTTTTAAAGATTACGTTAGTTGAAATTTACAATTCACATATTTCATTACTACTATTTTTTTTTAAAGACTTTGTGAGTTTAAATTTACGCTTCACATATTTCATTACTACATTTTCTAAAGATAACGTGAGTTGAAATTTACCCTTCACATATTTCATTACTACTTTTTTTAAAGATTACGTGAGTTAAAATTTACCCTTCACATATTTTATTAGGTACTGCTTTTTTAAAGATTACGTGAGTTGAAATTTACGTTTCATATATTTCATTGCTGCTTTTTTATTGTTTTTTTTTACTTGGGAGCTCTTCACCGATATATACAGTTGTAATGAGTTCTGTGATTTGACTTCTTTCAAAAGGGAGATCTTATAATTTTATTTACTTTTGCGTGTATTTAAATCGTGCTTTTCAATATTATTTGATCATTTTCATTTCTACTTTCTTTGAAAATACTATATTATCATTCAATTTAATTTTAGTTTTGTTATTTGTCATTTTTTGTTTTTAAATTTATTTCTACATTTATTATTCTTGTTAGTACATTGTAATATAGCTTGAATACAACTGACATGATACGGTCATAAGCCTAGAGAGATAAAGCAAGTGAATTTTAATGTGAAATTTATATGAAATAATAAAAAATATACCTGCTCGAGTTGTTAAAATCGAAAATAAAATAGGGCGAAACAAAGCGGCTTACCGCCATTTCGATGTATTGTTTCCATCGTATTTAATTGAGGTTTTTCTCACACCAATGTGAACTATATAACTATTATTTTGCATAGTAATAATACGCGAGTAACAGTAACAATGATAAGTTTCATCCCAGTATCGCTGTGACTGGTGTGTTCAAATCATGCATCCATATTAAATGAGTTTCATTCCAGTATCGCTGCGACTGTAGTGTGTCCAATTCACGACCTCCATATTAAAATAAATACCACAAATGTGTAAATTATAAGTAAGTTATTAGGTTTCGTGTACGAATCATGTGATGCTAGGAATAAGTATTCGAGCCATTTTACACGTGTGAATAATATTCGTGACTCGCATATAAAATAATAATATTTGTGGCGTGTCCGGTGTTTTTTTTTCCATTAGTTTTTTGACTTATAAATGTTGTTACTACAAGCGTATTTTTTAATTTATTTCCTGCTCAAAGAGCATCCAAATGTTATTTTAATGTGGGCTTCACTTGGAAGAAAGTTTCTTTGAACTGATTAAATATGTGCTGTCCTCTGGTATCACAAATTAAATTTAATGCAGTGTTTTCCACTAAGAGGTGTTATTTTGAATAGCCCGCTATTTCGGTAGATGTTAATTTTGAAGTTGTAATTTTTTGACATTTGACAAGTAGAAACTACGCCATTAATAAACATGGAACGATACACGCTTCAACAACGCATTGAAATTATTAAAATTCACTTGAGTGAATCAAATGCAAATCATCTTGAGTGATGAGGCCCATTTCCACCTCGGTGGCTTCGTCAACAAGCAAAATTGTCGCATCTAGGGCTCGGAAAACCCAAGAGTTATTGTTGAAAAGCCTATTCTCAACGTGTGACTGTTTAGTGCGGTTTATGGTCCGGCGGAGTCATTGGACCTTACTTTTTCGAAAATGAGGCTGGAGGAACAGTTACGGTGAATGGATTGCGCTATCGAGAGATGATTAATGATTTTTTATGGCCGGAATTGGATGGTATTGATTTGGAAAACGTTTACTTTCAACGAGACGGCGCTACGTGCTACACAAGCAACGAAACCATTGATATTTTACGATTGAATATCAAAATAACACCTCTTATTGGAAAACCCTGTAGTTTAAATCAGACAACATTTGATGGCCTCCGTGGTCGACGGGTAATGCTCTCAAGACTAACAAGCTGGAGGTCGCCAGTTCAAATCCCGGCGTGCACAAGGAAATTTTATTTGATTAATTTGTGTTATTTCACAAATTACTCGTTTAAAATAATATATAATATATTTGCGGCAAGTTCCAGAGTGGAAGATACTCATTTATCGCCCTTGTGTAAGACCATCATTCAAAATTGAAAAGTTGCTTGAAATGGCTTTGGCTACGTTTTGTGACGATATCTGAATGGCCAGGTCCCACCTTCCTATACGACATCTCCTTCCCCTTCCCATTACCTTCAGCCTCCCAACATACTCCAATAGGAGATACCATAAACTCACTGGCCCTAGATGGTTTGGAGCAGGGACTCTTGTGCAATTTCACATAAATAAATATAAAACTTAAGTATGAATTTATTCCTGTACTTGCATGTCCTTGATTGTGTGAAATGAGAGTTCACAATTAAAACTACGGTAAGTTTAGCAATTAAATCATCAAATTGTTGATAATTCAAAAATAAATTAAATACTTCCAATTAAACCCTTTTAAAACATTTTTATATACTTTTCAACGAACCTGGCTGTATAATATTTTATTATCATTTAACATCATTGGTGGACATTTAGACACCCTGGTGAGTATTGTTAATTATCGCGTACCGAATAAATACAAAACTAATCTCCATGCTCCAATTGATGTAGTTGCTTCTCGCACTAATTTTATGATTTTCGCCCTCGGAGATTCAATCGTGTAGCGAATGAAACTTGCTCTGTCGACGTATTTAACTTGAATTACATTGCTTTCTTTAAAAAACAAATGTACATGCAGATATGCAATAATCCTTAAATATATCAATTTGTTGGCGCTATTATAATATTATTATAACCTAAATCTACTTTCGTTCTTCATAAAATATAAAAAATAAATTGTATATTTTGCTTCGTAAAAGCCGTATTGTAATAATAATAACGTACCATTTATATAGCGCAGCGTAGCGTCATTTCCCTTCAAGTGTAAGTAAATAAATAATAATATTATAAATAATTAAAGACAAGGTGCCCGTGTTTTTTTGGTACAAATGTTGGCAAATAAAATTAATATGTGGTACATAAATGTAAATAAAGTCATCAGTGAGCATTTAAAATCCACCAAAATATAATAATAACTATTTATTTAATTTTTTATTTATTTCTTATTAGAACAATCATATGAGTTACAAAACTAATTTTAGGATGAGAGAAACATACAATACATAGATGGGAGTTAATAGGTACAATGTTACATTATAAATATATGTCAATCTAATTCATAAAATGGAATTATTGACAGTTGATTTTTTTTCATTATTCATTAAATACAACTAATTTATAAATTCCTCCTTCTCTGATATCTTCCTTCTGATGATAACTTAACATAGTTATATTTTACAAAATCAAACTATTTCCGTAGTTGTGATAAAAAGTCAATAATTTCGAAAACTTACCATTGTTGGTTCCGTTTTCTGCAAATCCTTCTGGAAATTCCGTGGTGGTGGTCGTCAACCTTGTACCAGCGGCCATATGAAGTGCCATCCCCAGCCACAAGAGCATCCACAGGGCCGTCCTGACAGCCCCTCTGGACATCCGGGCCTCCCCGGGGCCTGTGGGACCTCCCGCCCTCTGAAGCTGCATCACGCCGAGACCTCTCGCACTGTCCCGCATAACTTTAACACTTGTCTCATTTATTTGAGAAACACTCCTCATCGGGGAACATACAATCCAGAAACGTTTAAACACTAGATTCGTGGATTACATACTTAAAAAAATGAATATTAAAATAATCGTTTTAAAAATGTCTGTTACACTGATGAGTTTGTCGAGACGAAAAATGATGTAGTTTTTTCCCTAACTTAAATATAAAATATATTAATACCTTTAAGAAAATCTGTAATTAAATATTAGATACTGATTTCTGTTAAAAGCGTGTACCTTCATATTACTTAACTACCTGTGTTATTTTGCCAGTCGCTAAGAATAAAACGTTTGTTCTCTTACTAACATCCATTTTTTTATTACATCTTTGTAGAAAGTGAACACAATACTGCATTCCTGCTTACATTAATGCGTTCAGCTCGATTATTCATGAATATTGTATAAGCTTACCAAATTGCACATATACTTGGGTTATTTTTTAATTAGTTAATCTCACGTGCGAGAAAATTTGTTTGGTAACTTAATTAAGTGTTGGCATCACAAATACACAAATATTAAAATATCATTTTCTTTATGTCAGTATGTATTTCAACATTTTTGCTAAAGCTATCCTCAAACAACCACATTTATTTTTTTTGGATACAAGTTAGTCGTCGATTAATTCCTTACTTTTCCTTGCATAATTTAAGTCTCTTACAAATATGTTACAAAGTTTTGTAACATATTTGTAAGAGATTTGATTTGAAGTGCTCATTTGATTTGATTTGATTTGATTGAGGTTCACACATGTGATTCTTACTTGTTAGTAAACATTAATTTCTGCACATGTTGTAATTTAACTGAATTATCTTTCAGCTTCTTATGTGAGTACATAGAAGTGGTTTTGAGTAATAAATCAAGTAACACAATTTTGAACAAGTTCTGTGTAAAATACTTTTCGGTGGATTTTCGCATATTTTCCGGCGGGTATTCCCCGAAACCTTCAACGAACGTCGTTCCAAATTTTTGTACTCTATTTTTTAGTTTAATGCCTCAACAACTACTCTATTATATGCTCTACCACTATTTATGAACCGACATACCTTCATCAATTCTCATTATAAATTTTACAAGTAGGTATAATTTTTTTTTTATTGATGTTTTATAAAAATACGCTGTCAATTCTGCAATAGGTATTTTTAAACTACTTTATTATTTTTAGTACCTCGTGGGTCGAGCATACAGAAAAATTCTAGGTGGCTTTATACAAAAAAATTATAAAATACGTGCTTAATTATGATCCCTAGACGTTAATATTCTAATTATTAATTTAGGGTTAAAAATTATCTTTATATCTTGTACCTTTAATATCTTGTCACCACAATAAAATACTGAACTGCTATAAAACTGAAAACTAAATAATTTCGAATATTTTTTTTTAAATTATTTTTCTCAAATTTTTAAGAAAAGCTTTTTAAGAAAATAACTTGTGAAATCTTAAAAAAAAATTTCAGATGTCAAAAATATTGTATAAATATGATAGTATCCTACTTTTGAACTCAGTTTTGTTAGTTTTTAGCTACTTTTCGAACACTTAAAAACGTAAACGCGCGTCGAAACTTGAAAAAATATTTCGCGGCCTGCGATCGCAGCTTTTGAACTGTGGGGCTTTAAGAATCCCCGCGTAGATAAAACCTTCGCGGCCTGAGGTCGCGAGAATACTGCCGCGCGGGGAAGTGTGTTCTATGTGCCCGCCCGTAGACAAGCAACGCGCCTGCGCAGGCCCGACCAATGGCGCGACGGAAGGCGGGGCGTCCCGACGCCCGGCCGTCTTCAAGAAGCGCCGCGACGCCAACATGCTACTTCGTACGCATGTTCGTAACGTCGCTTTTCTTAGAACAAGCGAGGCGGTGTGGGATAACATGAAATCTTCACATTAAGGCTTGCCTACGTCTTGCGGCGGTATTTTTTGGTATGTGCGACGAGTCTTTCGATGTTTCGAGATGTACAGTTTATAAAAATGCCGGAAAAATGAGAAAAATAATGTTATTTATAACTAAATAAATATAAAATGAAAAAAAAAATAATGATGACGATATTATTAAGCGTTAACAGAGAGGGATGATTTTTTCACGGAAAGAAATTTCAACGCGCTTTTTGCTTCGTTTATAAGCAATATGTGAAATGGGCGAGATCGCAAAACTTTAGTTTGGTCTATTGCGTAGATATATTATGTATGTAGAGTATTATTTTCCTCACGCGTAAACCTACACTTGGGGACCTTGACCTGTTTTCGTAATATTCTTTAAGGATTTCTGGCCGCCCGCTCTCAAGGGCGGCTATCACATGCCACGAAAGTTACCAGACTTATTTAATTTCAAGCTCTAAAAAAAATCGAATGTTTAATGGTTAGCTTTCAAATCCATTAAGTAATATTTTCCTTACTATTAAGTTAATGTATCAAAAATTCATTATTTTTTTTTTTCTATTCCGGCAGTTGTGTTGTGACAAACACCTGAGGCCCTAGTCTTTTAGTTCATTTTATCCATATTTTGTCAGACAACTAATACGTCCCAGGCATAATAATTCACCTTATGTACGGTGAAAAATGAGTACAGCTAATTCATTAAGAATCTCTTCGAATTATTGGTTATCCGGTTGAAAACGGGATTGCAGGCCGGTTCCTGATAAACCTAAAGTAAACTCATAACATATCGGAACACGTGTTCATACACCTTGATAATATATAATGACGAAATGTGAAAATATTAGGATTTTTACCAATACGTGTTCGGACATTGTGAAAATATAATATAATTTTATTAAAAGTTTATCAGGAAGCCTAACAAGTCATTCGTTAATGGCCTGCAATCCTGTTTTTAAGCGGATTAGGAATAAGAGATTCTTAATAAATTAGCAATATACATTTTACTTCGTGTGTATTAATTTACTTAACATGTAGAAGGTACTTACATCTTTAACAAAATAAATAATATGTTTAAGAATTAGAAAATAAAATAATGATAAAATTGCAGTAGTGGTAAAAAATACATGAAACAAAAATGAAACAACTACCGGGTTAAAATTAACCAAATTAATGATAAATGTTTAAATATCACCTAAGTATTGGTTTCTCAGAGTTTGAAACCGCTGTGAATGAGCAATGTAGTTCCTCGTAGTGTGAAACCGCTATGAATGAGCAATGTAGTTAATCATAGTATGAAACCGCTGTGAATGAGCAATGTAGTTTACCATAGTGCGAAACCGCTGTGAATGACCAATATAGTTTCTCATAGTGTGAAACCGCTATGAATGAGCAGTGTAATTTATCATAGTGTGAAACCGCTGTGAATGAGCAATGTAGTTTCTCATAATTTGAAACCGCTATAAACGAGCGATGTAATTTTTCATAGTGTGAATCCGCTGAGAATGAGCAATTTAATTCTGCTTTTAAGTCTGTAGTAGAAGGTCGTAATGTGTTTGTGGGTTGGTTTGCTTAGGTTTATGATTTGCAGGAGTTTGGAACAGTCGAATTTATTAAACATAAAAGGTTAAATGGTTTTTTTAAAGATCATCTTTTAACGTATGCATTTTAGGGTATGTTGTAAAAATGGATAATTTAGGTATTCTAAAAGGATATTTAATTTAAAAATTACAAAATGTAGGCTTTTATTATTCTCTCTGAGTTGTATTCAATTAGACTTCTAACTAGACTAGAAACACTTATAACAGTTAAATTATTTGACCTAAAAGGAATTAAAGTTTTCGATTGCTCGTAATACTAAGCCGAGTTAACAATTTGGTGGATATGACGAAATTTAGATTTCATCCAAAATAATACTTAGTTATTATTGTAATTAAAGCTGTTGTTAATTAAATGTTCAATAATATGGCACTTTCCTATAAGCAGAAAGTCTAGATTGTGCATTTTTTGCAACTTTTAAAGATAGATTACTTTGTATGCAATAATATTTCAACGTAGATTTTACTGTAGTGTTTGGCAGTGATTATATCAGTTTTTTCCTTTTTTTATGTCATCAGCAAAAAGCAATACCATCTTTGAAACAATTTGTTATATCGTTGATGAAAATGAAGAATAAAACCGGGCCAAGTTGACTACCTTGCGGTAAACCACTAGTTGCATAGAGTACTTTCGTAAACAATGGTTTTATTTTACCATTCGATAAGTTACTATGAAACCAGTTTTGCATATTATATCTTATCCATTCGGCGTATTTTTTGTGAATGAGTAGTTTAAAGTCTGTAATATGCATTCGATTTGCAAATTTTTTTCAAAAATCAATTTAAATTTAGCAATATCGAACTGTAACATGTAGACATAAGTTTGGATTTTCCTGAAAAAATGAAAATATATCATCGACATGAATTGAAAAATACAATTTTTTTACATATTCGTGAAATTGATAACTTTTCAATTAATAAAGGAAAAAAGGGAAATCGGGAAAGGCATCACGGCCGTAAATATCAGGCACTAGGTAACTCCGGCAATCCGAAAACTGGAGTGTGAACGCCGCAAGAGAAAATTTTACGTATTTCTTATATAATTCTATGTACTTTTTGTCATGGTTGGTGACTAATATAAAAATGATTTATTTGTTAGTTTAACTTGTGCCATCTTCCTGGGCCATAAACGGACCAAATAATTATAAGCAATAATTAGTCGCCTGAAATATCAATAAAAATTGAAAATATCTCCCGAGTAAAAATAAATGCCGCCAACGGGAATTGAACCGGTACCTTCTGATGTCCGGTCAGGTGCTATGAACCACTGAGCTATGTCGGCTTATTTCCAACCCGCCAAATAATTTAATATGTACAGTACCTCAATCAACAATTACTATATTAAAACACAAATAACTTTGTTTACATCACTTTAATATATATAACCTCTACATGTTTCATGAACAATGTTCACATCATCAGGAGCAAGTATATACTAAAGTCAAAAATTAAATATATATTACAATTGACCAGTGGAAGACGTGGGGAGGGGTAAAAGTGGGCGGAGTTTTTCAAAATTAGGAATTACAATATTGTTAGACGGGAAAGACCAGTTTAGTGGGAAAATATTTAAAAGTGGGTTTTTTAATTTTTTTTGCTTATTAATTAAGAAATTATAAATAAAAACATTCCTGATGCTATTCAACCGGCAATAACAAGAACAAAATAATAAAGATAGCGATAATCTAACTAAAATTTTACAGAGATCCGTTTTTCGTAACAAGATTTTTTTTAATCAGGAGTTAACTAAAAACTGTCATTTCAAAAATAATGACCGCCATGCAAACACTTTTAAGATTAATATTTTTAAGAACCTTGAGTAGAACCGTTGAATTTCTAGTTTCGATTTGATTCCATAGAATTCTAACTTCGAATGACGAGTCACTTTCATTGACAGCGAGAAATTGAATAATTTAATGCATGCCTACGCATTTACCGAAAAATACGATAAGCTCCTTTTGCACATATCTGTAACGGCAAAGTAAAGGCAATGAAAAAATATCATTTCATACAATCTCTATGAACGCATCTGCATCAGTGCTCTCAGCGGTCATTTTAGCCTCCGGCAAGTACCTACGGACGAGTATATTTTTGCCAAGGATATTTTTTGCAGGATCACGGACACATCGAAAGAAAGATGAGTGGTGGATTGAACTGGTTCATGAAAACATTATTATGTAAAATGTGTCGCTTGCAAAGTATTTAGGCCTCAAATACATAACAAGTTTATGGAATAAAATAGGCGAACAAATAAAATAGATACGTAAGTATATATTTTGACTACTTCAATAATTGTACATTTTCAATTTTAATAAAATAAATAACATTATATACACGATTACGATGGTGACTGGGTATGTCATCAAAATTACAATTCAACACCACTCCAAAAAGCGATATGAAGTCATCAAAACTCGGTTAAATAGGTTACATAGGTAACTATTAAACGTAGTTTTTGTTTAATCACTTTTCATGACTCTATATCACTTTTTGGAGGTGTGTTGAATTTTCATTTTGATGAAATATCATGGAACCGATTACGATATACGATTGTACCACCCCAGCCAGGAGCACTCCTGTCCAGGTGAGACCGGTACATCAGGGTGAATTATTTGTTAGGACTTGGAACCCGTGCTCTGAGGATGGGAAAGAATTTGGATTTTAATCGACCGGTATATATGGCAACCTAATAAGCCAATATTAGAATTTATGAATAAAGGAAATGATAGCGTTGTTTTTTCTTTCTTGCTGTTTTTTGTTTTCTTGCCTCTTCTTGGCTCGTCTTGCTTCTTTTTGTCTCTTCTTGTGTTTTCTTGTCTATGTTTTTCTTTGGCTCTTCTTGTCTCTTCTGAATAACTTTGTACAAACCACTATTTAATCAAAATAATCAAATTAAAGTAAATAATTTTATAAATTTCCGACTTTATGTCCAAGTTAAATCTTCCCGATAGGATAAACTAAACCCTTCCACACACTTTTCCACAAATGATCATCTAGTCAATCCTCATTATGCAAGTGCATTATATAAGCTTGGGACGCTTTAGTGAGTTCTATGATTGTATGTAAGAGTCTGTTATTTATTTTATATAACGGGAGACTTATATTGTATTATAATTGTATATTGAGATAGAACCTGCAGACAAGCAGCCATGGGGCAGCTTCGTGGGACTATCTATACATTTGTCTAAAAAAAAAAATTAAAAATTTTCAGTCAATAAAGGTCAGATTTAAAATAAAAAAAAAGCAAAATAAATACAAAACAATACAAGAACACGTCAAATCACCAGAGATCAAATGGGAAAATAATTCACCGACTTCATATATTTTCATATCAGAGGGTTTGGCTCGGTAGAACTCCTAACAGGGCCTATTATATCCTACTGATCCCTCAACATAAATATTTAAAAAATCTTTCGTTATCCTACATGTATTTAAAATGACTGATTTTTGCATTTTTGTTTATAATTTTTTTTATAGATCTAATACGCCTAAATTTTTAATGAGAGTGCTAGGTATAATGCCAGTAGCCGAAATAACAAATTGTAATATTTTTATAGTCTGAGAATGCCAAATTATTTTTATCTCATTTCCTAAATCTGTGTATTTTCTTATTTATTCATTAACAAATTTTTTAATATTACAGGAATTTGGAATAGCGACATCAATGATATAAGTTATTTTTTAATTTTGTCATGTAATTTTTGACGGCCGGCGTGGTCTATTGGTATACGCTTTTGACTACAGATCCGAAGGTCGCGGGTTCGAACCCGGCGTGCGCAAATAAATTTTATTTGATTAATTTGTGTTATTTCACAATTAATTAATTAAAAATAATATATAGTATATTTGCGGCACGTTCCAGAGTGGAAGATACTCTCAGTATCGCCCTGGTGTAAGACCACCATTCAGAATTGAAACGTTGCTTGAAATGGCTTTAGCCGTGTTTGGTGACCAGATCTGAATAGCCAGGTACTTCCCCACCTTCCTCTTCCCCATCTCCCTCCCCTCCCCAATACCCTCAGCCTCACAACATACCCCAATTGGGGATGCCATAGTCTCACTGGCTCCAGACGGGAGCAGTTGGGACTCTTGTGCGGTATTACTGTAAAAAAAAAAAAAAAAAAAAAAATGTAAAACTATATGGGGTCTATTATGACTAATCGTTTAATTTGATTTTTATTATTATTGTTCAAATTATTTAAATAATTGTACGTTTATTTACGCCCGAGCTTCACACAGAGTTTTTTCAAAATTTCAAATAGACCTTCCTTGTTTAAAGGTCATTTGTATAAAACTGCAGATTTCAAATCCGCCCGTCCTTCAACCCGCCACAAACGGACGCTCTCCTATTCTGTATTAGATTCAATTTAATTACCTGCACGTAAACATTACATGAATCATAATTTATATTCTTGCCATGTAACTGAACCAGCCTCCGAATTAAAATAATGTATTAATGATTCTCTGATATGTCCACCTTGAATTATTTATTTGTACTTACAATGTCATAAATTCTCCAAAGGTTTCTCTTTTCTGCCATGCTCCAAGCACCACCTACACTCGCATTTTTCCTTGACGCTTCTCCGCTTCTTTATATAAAGTTATTTCTACCATTGCCAGTTCTGTATTATCATATAGAGCCATAGCAACTAATACGATAACTATACGTACTGATGTAACCACTGACATGTGTGAATGAAGGCACTGTGGTATCTCTACACGGAACTATATTATTCACTGTACCATCACAGATGTGTGGCAATCACGGAGTTTGAAGTTATCTACCCTTTTATAAACTTGTCTTAGAACTAGAATATACTCCTGTGGGGTGAAAAGCCATTAACAAAAACACTCCTCCGATATATTTCGCAAAATGATGCACATTACTATAGGTAATATATTTCATTGCGACAAATTGTAGGCAGGTAAACGTTACATAAAAATATAAGAATAATTCTTATATTTATTGTAGTACCTACCATTAATAAGTAAAACTCCTCAACAGTGATTATTTTTGTAATATAGCTGATAACATTAAATGTATAAACGATTTTTTTTATGGTGAATTTGATGCCGCAAAGTACTTCGCATTCCCGTCGACGATAGAAGAAATAGCTGAAGTCGTACAGACTGATTTGTCATTCAAAGCAACGAATTTCAATTCATTATTCAAGAACAACCTTTCAATTAAAGAAGAACAAAGTTTCATCTTTTACCTCTCTAAACTAATTTCGTATTTAGTTGGTCGTTTCAATGAAACAACAACAAAGGTGGGTTTATTTACTTGAAAAAAAAGAGTGATTAAGTATTCGTAGGTGGATCTGACTAATTTAAAGAGAAGGTACACACTGAGCAGACAATTTTACGGATGTTTCCCTCGTTCTCTTCAAGTGTAGAAAACGCCTCCGGTCTTGCTTATCTTTGGACTTTAGTTCCCGTGTGGAAATCTTTAGTTACCGCGAGTTAAAGTTTTCCCTAAACCACCAATCTAAGTTGGCCGGCGGTACTCAACTGAGTTTGACTCTGTATTCGCGAGAGCATTATCGCTCCGAGGCAGGTGAACGCTGAACGCTGAACGTTGAACGTTGAATCGTTGAGTAGTAGGTACTGAGTAGTGGGTGGTAGGGCCGCCGGAAGCTTTTTCGCTATGGATGTGGTGCGCAAGGGCGGCAGAATCAAAAGGCGGTTTCTTGAATTTGCCTCTGCACCAGCTGCTAGTTGATTCGGCGATCTGCTTGACTGATTCGCCCTTTATCATTAAATCCAGATAACTTGTATGTACCTACTTGTATGTATGTGACCGGTCGGTAGCCGAGTTGACATCGCGTTTGGGTCCCACCCAGGCGTATTGTGTTCAATTCCTCGGCTGGCTAAGTCCTCCATCACAACACAAGCAACATTTTCAGCTTACTGTGGTAGTAGGAGACTTTCAAATATTGTCAGGTTATTCGTAACCCGGGAATGTTTGTCTTTTTTTTTAAATAAAAAAAATGTGATCTGTGATGATCTGTGAATTTTGATATTTCTTCGGAAATTGAAATAGGAATGGAATAGAAATGAAATAGAAATGGAAATAGGACACACAAACAAAACATTTATATAACTGCAAATATTCCTGGGGTTTTTCTTTTTTTATTCCGAACAATTGTTTAAAAATAATAATTAGTATTATATGAACAACGCATTATAAATAACTCATTGCAAATGAATTCTGAGTCGCATGACGCCATTTCTATTGCAGTAAATTCAAATCTCCCAGTGGAAATGGGCTTTTGGCTACGTCACGACTTTCTAACCAATCACCGCTCTACCCCTGGATTATCTAACATTGTTAAATACGTTTTCTACGAACCTTGGGTTTAGAACATATAATAAAGAATGACTTTATTTTATGGTTCAAAGGTTTCTATGGAGTCCAAATTATTGAATTATAGAGGTGTATAAATTTCGCCTAACCCCCGGCTACGACTATTCTACGGGTAAAACTAGAAGTTATTATGAATGTCTGGGTTTATTGGACCAACGATTTAATTATTACTAGAATATTTCTTAGTTAGGCTCCATTTATAATATGATCACACATGGGCCGTTTGAATCCCCCGCGGTGGTCCTGGTGAATGGTCCCGGTGAGTGGTCCCGAATATAACCAGTTTTCACGGTATTTCTTTCTTTGTAAAGTTAAATACTCACCTCCTCCTGTTTAATTAAGACGAAAAACGGACCACTGTAGGATTGGCTAACTAAATATTTAGATGCGGTGTTGAAATACTGGATTAATAAATACAGGGCTCGTATTGATTAGTGGGTACCACCTAAGTTCACATGGTTTTTTCGCGAGTTGTTACACCTATACGAAACAATATTCCGTCCGTATAATACTGTAAATGCGTAGGTAGCTGGATACACCTTTATTAGTGTTTCAGTCTCGGTAGATAGAATTTAATGTCAAAATCAGAGAAGGATTGATTCCCTAGTCTGAGTCGATGGAAGGAATTTAAGACTGGAAAAAACTGAATTTAATACTGAATTAAAACACTTGAAAATATTTTTCTTGAGATTTGTAGACTTTGGAGATGGTTTCTTCAGGAGAGAAGTTTCTCTTTTGGGGTAGTTTTTTGAACTGACTTTGTATGGAATTCGGTTCTCTATTTATAGAACGTTTTCAAATCGAACCCTATTGGGGGAGTTTTCATCCCTTTCATGAAGGGTGAGTTGGTTAGGTATTTTTCCTCTTTACAATTAATTTGTTTAGAGGAAAATTATATTTTAATATTATACCTTTTACCAGGTCAGTTCAATTTACCCAAACCACCTCCTTCAGTCCCGTTTATTTATTTTATAATAAATTATACAAAGTTTCATATTGGGGTTGAAGCAAAATATCCTTGGTTTGAACATTCCCCAAGGAGTGAAAAACATATTTAGGTACAATTCTTTAAGATATTATGTTAGTAATTAATTATTTCTTGATATTGATATTTATTCTGTGGTTATATCTTCTAATATTTTCTTGTAAATTGGATCTGATGTCATCATAGGTGGTTGCGATAATCCTCGTTATCAGTTTTTGATAAGGGCGTCAATGAAGTATGTTGAGCTGTGATTGGTTGAAAACTCGGCGGCCATCATGGAATTCCTTTCGGGTGGTATGGAGGGGGTTACACGTAAATACTGGGTCGCCCCTTTAGGGAGGTTCATTTCGTGATTGGTGACTCATCCATGAAGTATGTTGAGCTGTGATTGGTTGAAAACTCGGCGGCCATCATGGAATTCCTTCCGGATAGTATGGAGGTGGGGGTCACGTAAATACTGGGTTGCTTTCATAGAGTGAGCCATTCCGAAGGCGGGAGGTCCCGAGTGAGGTGCTGGATGGTTATTTTCAGATGTATTCTGCTGTTATATTTCTATGTAATTGTCTTGATTAATCACATACAGCACATAATTTCATTAAGTAATTATGATTTGAAGATTTCCAATTGTGTCGGCGACATGGTATCGAGCGGTTTCGGGGTTTGAGTGTTTTTGTAATTTTTACGTAAATATGAATTCCTCTGAAAGATTCTTGAGGTCTGGATACGTATGATACACTCCCCCCGTACAGTCTTGTCTGTACTCAGCTAGTTCTTCAGACGTATCTTCTTTTGATGTTTCCGCAGGTTGTTATGTCCTGGTAATGAGGGATAGCCGCTCAATGCTAGTCCATCGATGGAGTGTTGTCCAAGCTTTGCGATGTCAGTGAGGGATAGCCGCTCAGTGCCAGTGCCATCGAGAGGATGCTGTTTAGACTTCGCCGTGTCAGTGAGGGATAGCCGCTCAGTGCCAACTCAGTCGGGGGGGCCCCCAGCGGGGTAGGAGGTGGGAGTCGATTTTGCCATGTCAGTGAGGGATAGCCGCTCAGTGCCAGCGCCATCGAGGGGGTGCGGGCCAAACTCCGCCGTGTCAGTGAGGGATAGCCGCTCAGTGCCAGCGTAGTCGGGCGCCCCCTGCGGGAGTAGGAAGTGGGAGTCGATTTTGCCATGTCAGTGAGGGATAGCCGCTCAGTGCCAGCGCCATCGAGGGGGTGCGGGCCAGACTCCGCCGTGTCAGTGAGGGATAGCCGCTCAGTGCCAGCGTTGTCGGGCGCCCCCTGCGGGAGTAGGAAGTGGGAGTCGATTTTGCCATGTCAGTGAGGGATAGCCGCTCAGTGCCAGCGCCATCGAGGGGGTGCGGGCCAAACTCCGCCGTGTCAGTGAGGGATAGCCGCTCAGTGCCAGCGTTGTCGGGCGCCCCCTGCGGGAGTAGGATGTGGGAGTCGATTTTGCCATGTCAGTGAGGGATAGCCGCTCAGTGCCAGCGCCATCGAGGGGGTGCGGGCCAAACTCCGCCGTGTCAGTGAGGGATAGCCGCTCAGTGCCAGCGTTGTCGGGCGCCCCCTGCGGGAGTAGGAAGTGGGAGTCGATTTTGCCATGTCAGTGAGGGATAGCCGCTCAGTGCCAGCGCCATCGAGGGGGTGCGGGCCAAACTCCGCCGTGTCAGTGAGGGATAGCCGCTCAGTGCCAGCGTTGTCGGGCGCCCCCTGCGGGAGTAGGAAGTGGGAGTAGTTGTCTGGAGATGCCAATATAGACAAGTTCTGTCACTTGTGTCGATTTCTATTTGTTGGGGTTGCAGGAGACGTCCAGTGCGGCCGGGAGGATGACGGCGACTTTTACTGCCGGTCTTATGTAGACTCCAGTGCTTGTTTGGATCCGAACAGTTCGGACTTGACCATCGGCTGCAGGTACTGCTTCGATGACACGGCCACGTGGCCAGTTGTTCCGGGGTAGTGCTGGATCCATGATGATTACTAGGTCATCCTTTTTAATTGGTGTAATTGGATGGTGCCATTTTTGTCGGGCGGCCATAGTGGGTAGGTACTCGTGCAACCATCTTCTCCAAAAAGCGTCCGCGAGTTGTTGCCCAATGCGCCACTGACGGCGGAGGCACACTTCTTCTTCTGTTTTATTGTAGAACGATAATTGAGGTCGTTTCCCGGCTGACCCCAGTAAGAAGTGGTTGGGGGTCAGGGGCTCTTCGTCTCGTGGATCGACCGAAATGTGGGTAAGAGGGCGGTTGTTCACAATGAATTCGGCTTCCGCTAGGGCTGTGCGTAGAGTTTCTTCTTTAGGCGTTCTCTCCTTTAGCGTGGCGTTTAAGGCTTTTTTAACCGACCTCACTAATCTCTCCCAGGCTCCCCCCATGTGGGGACTCATCGGAGGTATGAAGTGCCATTCTATGCCCTGAGTGGCTATTGCGTCGATCATCTTGGTATCCTGGCTTAATGACATCAAGGCGTCTCTCATCTCAGCGTCGGCTCCATGAAAGTTCGTGCCGTTGTCAGAGTATATGGCAGTTGGTTGTCCTCTTCGTGCGGTCATCCTTTGTAGGGCCATGATTGCGGAGTCAGCTGATAGTGAAGTAGTTAATTCCAGGTGGATGGCACGTGTTGAGAGGCAGGTGAAGATGGCTCCGTAACGTTTTTCTCTGTGTCTGCCGACTGTTATGGTCATAGGACCGAAATAATCCAGCCCGCAATGTGTGAATGGGCGGACGTGATGCATCAGTCGTGGTGGTGGTAGTACGCCCATCTGGGGCGGATTGGGTTTGCTGCGTCGTATGCAGCACATTGGGCAGGTGTGCGCAATCTTTCGGCTTATTGTACGTAGTCTGAGTATGAAAAAATGGCTGCGTATTTCTGCTACTGTTTTTTCCGTACTGGGGTGATCTGATTTCTTGTGGTAGTGATTAATCAGGAGACGGGTGTACGCGTTGTCGCCATCCAGGATGATGGGAGTTCGGGCTACTTCTTTAGCCTTTTCTAATGTTTGCAGGCGTGTTCCCATTCGGAGGATACCGTCCGGGCCGAAGAATGGGTTCAGGGGGTTGAGGCGGCTGCTAGCGGGTAATTTTTTCTTTTCTCGTAGGGTATGTAGGGCTGAACCGAAAGCGTCTTCTTGTGACCTTCTGATCCATTTGTGTTCAGCTGTTTTTATTTCTTCCGCTATTAGTGGTCCCTCTGGGGTTCTGTTGGGGCCCATCCGGCATCGTCTGGTAAAGCGGAGAATCCAAGCAGTCGAGCGGATCAGTCGGTGCCACGATGAGAATCGTTCAATTGCTGGTAGAGCTTCGCCTCTTTCGATGATGAGTCCGACGTAGAGAGGTTTGACTTCCAGAGTTAGGTCATTGGGTTTATGGGCGGGTGCGCGCTCTTTGGGCCATTTGTTTTCTGAGTGGGTAATGAAGGCCGGGCCGGAGAACCATCTTCCTTCTGGTGTCAGGTCGGGTATTTCGAGGTCTCGTGTGCCGATGTCAGCAGGATTGAGTTTCGTAGGTACCCATTTCCAGTCGGGTATTCTGGTCAGCTCGTCTATCTCTCCTAGTCGGTTGGCCACAAATGTTGAGTAGGATCGTGGGTCGGTGCGTAGCCAGCATAGTACTGTTGTAGAGTCTGTCCAAAAACATGTGCGGCGTATGTGGGCTGTGCTCTCCTTCTGGATTGTTTGGGCGAGTCTGGCTGCAATGAGGGCGGCTTGCAATTCGAGGCGAGGAATGGAGAGAGGTTTCAGTGGTGCGACTTTGCATTTGCTTGCAATGAATGTCGTATGCGTCTTTCCCTCTACTTCTTCGGTGAAGTAGGCTACGGAGCAGCAGGCTTGTTCTGATGCGTCACAGAAGAGATGTAGGGTTACGTTGCTCTGTTTGTTGTATAGGCAACGTCTCGGGATTGAAATGTTGTTTGTGTGTAGTAGGTTCAGCCAGTTTGCCCATTTCTGCGCGTGTTCGGGTTTGATGGATTCGTCCCAGCCGATGTTTGATCGCCATACGTCTTGTAGAAGCATTTTTGTTCTGATCGTCAGGCAGCCGATGAAGCCCACGGGATCGAAAATTTTCATAACTGTTGATAGTAATTGTCGCTTCGTGGGTAATGTGATAGCTTCGGACGGAGTCATCTCGTTAAATGAGTATAGGAAGTGGTCTGTGGAAGGGTCCCAGATGAGTCCGAGTACTCGTTCTGTTTCTGGGCTCCCGTTGCTGATGGCTATTGTGGTGTTGGTGCGATCTTCGGCAGGAAAATTGGCAATAGCTGCTGGATTGTTGGATGCCCAGTTGGTCAAATGGAACCCTCCTTTCGCGAGGAGGGTACTCACATCTTGGGTGAGTTTGGCAGCTTCCTGGTGAGTGTCTACCGCATCCAAGTAATCGTCCATGTAGAATTTAGCGCGAATAGCTGCTGCGGCGGATGGGTATTCGTGTTGGTACCTCTCAGCGACCTTGCCCAAAACAAATTGGGCGCTGCTTGGTGAACAGGTGGCGCCAAACATCATCGAAGTCATTTGGTATGTTTCGGGTTCGTCCTTGGTTGATGTTCGCCACAGGAATCGCTGCGATTGTTGGTCTTCCGGTTTTATTTTTATTTGTAAAAACATCTCTTTGATGTCAGCAGCAATGGCAACGTTTCCTTCCCGGAAGCGCATGATGTTTCCCAGGAGTGATGACAGCAGGTCGGGGCCTGTGAGCAACTGGTCATTGAGTGAGGTTCCTCGGCATCGGCTGGCTGCGTCGAACACCACCCTGATTTTTCCTGGTTTATTGGGGTTGGTTACTGCAAAATGTGGCAGATACCATCGTCGGGGTGTACGTGTTGATGCTTCGTTGTTCGACAGCTTTTTCGCATAGCCTTTAGATATCAGCTGATTAATCTTGTCAGTGTAAGCTGTTTTCAGGTCCTTATCTCTTGTCAGTTTCTTCTCTAGGGAAATGAGCCGCCTCAGTGCGCACTGTCGGTTGTCAGGTAAGATGGTTTCTGGGTTGCGCCATATCAAGCCAGTCTCCCATCTTCCAGTAGGAAGGGGGCGGGTTGTTGCAGTCATCAGCGCAATTGCTCGTTGTATGTTTGTGTTGACTCGGGTTGCTGCGGTCACACCGAGTGAGTCGACGGTAAAATTTGTTTTCAGAAGTTCTTCCAATCGCATGTCTGAGGCAGTTTCACGTTGAAGTGCCAATGTGGTGGCAGGGTATCCGTATCCTGGGTTTGATCCGCCATGGACGATCCATCCTAGTGCGGTGCGTGAAATTATTTGTGTTGTATCATTATTTTCTTTCACTTCTCTCGACACAATTAGGTAGGCGTTATCTTGTCCAATTAGTATCTTTGGGATGACGGGTTTTCCGTGGATTTGTTGTTGAGGAAGGTTGAGGTTGCTTATGGTGTTGGCGATGATTTGATACGTGTCGCCTTGGCCCGTTCCTCTTATTGTCAGCCGCACTCGTTGTGATAGTTTGTCAGAGGTGCACATCCCTTTAGCACCGTGGATTCGTAGACCGTGAACTGGGCCGTATGCTCTGATTTGTGCTGCTGTATCGGCGTCGACCAGTGTCACTGTTGATCCTTCATCGAGTAGTGCAAATGTTGAATGTGTTTCTTGACCTGGTGTGCTGAGTATGACTGGTATAATCTTCAGGAGGACGTTCTGGTTCGTGTTCTGGCGTCACAGGTTTACGGTATTCTGAGGTGAGAATTGAGGATCGTGTAATAAGGTGTGATGTGGGAGCTGACACCCTTCTATGCTACACCATTTTGTTTCCTTGCATTCTCGAGAGTGATGTCTGCCCAAACACTTCCTGCATAGGTTGGCTGCGTTAACTGTCTCCCACCGGAGGGCAACGTTTTTGGCGGCAAACTCTTGGCACTCTCTGGTGGGGTGGTTGCTGCCGCACTGGGCACAACCGCTCGCGGTTACTTGATGTTTCTGGTTCCTCCCGGGATAGCTGGGTGGTGTGATTGCCTTGCGTTTGAGGGCGTATGGCGTTCTTCCTGGATTGTTGCTTTGTCCTTGGTATCCTGCGTGGACTTGGTCTCGGCGTGGGCGAGGTCGTGGGCGGTCTACCATCCCGCTGTTTGGTATTGCGTTGGTTATCTCCTTCATAAAGGCAGCAAGTTGGGTGATGGTGGCAGGGGGGCGCTGTCCACGGACTTCCATCAGCCAGGCTAGTCGTAGAGTGTTTGGTAGCTTGTCGGTGATGTCGCTCAGCAATGTAGGGTTGGTGAGGTAGCCATCGGTTTTCAGGATCCGGAGGGAGGCCACCAAATTTTGCACTGTCCCGGAGAAGTCTGTCAGGTCTTCCAGAGATACGTCAGGTGTGAGGTAGGGTAGCCTTTTTACTTTTTCGAGCATAAATTTGGCTATTGCTCCTGAGTTGCCGTACCGTTGCTCAAGTACGTTAAGGATCTCGGGCAGTTGAAAGGGATCCATCAGCAGGGGTGCTACTGTCTCTCGCGCCTTGCCTTTGAGGGCGCGTTGCAGTCGGATGAGGTTTTCACTAGCGGTCATTTGGCAGGTGGAAGTGGACTGCATATATTGCGCCTTCCAGGTAGGCCACTCGAGCGGGTCTCCAGAAAATAGGGGTAGATCCTTTGCTGAAGACTGCCTGGCGATGAGAGCTGCCATCCTTGAGTCGTCTTCCAGCGACCGAGGGGTGTCTTGGGATCTGGTGGAGCGGATGGCGTCTGCCATTATCGACGCTATTTGAGTCAGTGGGTCGGCGCCTTGTCGTAACCACTCTTGAGTAAGTCGCGCTCTTTCTTCATTTGTAGGAGGTGGTGGAAAGAGCGGAGAGTCCAGGTTTGTCAGGAATGGCTGTGGTTGGTACTCCATTGTGTTATGAGTTGGGTATTCTTGTCCTGATATGGTGATGTTAGCTGCTGGGCTCGGAGGTACATTTGGAGTTACTTCAGGTGCGGTTAAGTTGGGCATGGGTTGGGTAGCCGTTTGGCGTGTGGCTTCATTCAGGGCTGATTGTAGTTCTGTGATTTGTTTATTTAGTTGCTCCTCACGAATGCGCATTTCTCGGCGTAGCATTTGGAGAGAGTCTTCAGTTGATTCAGAAGGTGCATCGGGCTCTTGGGGGTTCTCAATAACAGGTTGGGTTCGGTTTCGGCTGGTCTCAGATGATGTTGAGGCCTTGCGGCCGCTGCGAAGTGACGGCATCACCACCTTTAATTGAGACTGAAGACGTGTGTAGATCCGGCTCGAAGGACCAAATATACGAAACAATATTCCGTCCGTATAATACTGTAAATGCGTAGGTAGCTGGATACACCTTTATTAGTGTTTCAGTCTCGGTAGATAGAATTTAATGTCAAAATCAGAGAAGGATTGATTCCCAAGTCTGAGTCGACGGAAGGAATTTAAGACTGGAAAAAACTGAATTTAATACTGAATTAAAACACTGAAAATATTTTTCTTGAGATTTGTAGACTTTGGAGATGGTTTCTTCAGGAGAGAAGTTTCTCTTTTGGGGTAGTTTTTTGAACTGACTTTGTATGGAATTCGGTTCTCTATTTATAGAACGTTTTCAAATCGAACCCTATTGGGGGAGTTTTCATCCCTTTCATGAAGGGTGAGTTGGTTAGGTATTTTTCCTCTTTACAATTAATTTGTTTAGAGGAAAATTATATTTTAATATTATACCTTTTACCAGGTCAGTTCAATTTACCCAAACCACCTCCTTCAGTCCCGTTTATTTATTTTATAATAAATTATACAAAGTTTCATATTGGGGTTGAAGCAAAATATCCTTGGTTTGAACATTCCCCAAGGAGTGAAAAACATATTTAGGTACAATTCTTTAAGATATTATGTTAGTAATTAATTATTTCTTGATATTGATATTTATTCTGTGGTTATATCTTCTAATATTTTCTTGTAAATTGGATCTGATGTCATCATAGGTGGTTGCGATAATCCTCGTTATCAGTTTTTGATAAGGGCGTCAATGAAGTATGTTGAGCTGTGATTGGTTGAAAATTCGGCGGCCATCATGGAATTCCTTTCGGGTGGTATGGAGGGGGTTACACGTAAATACTGGGTCGCCCCTTTAGGGAGGTTCATTTCGTGATTGGTGACTCGTCCATGAAGTATGTTGAGCTGTGATTGGTTGAAAACTCGACGGCCATCATGGAATTCCTTCCGGATAGTATGGAGGTGGGGGTCACGTAAATACTGGGTTGCTTTCATAGAGTGAGCCATTCCGAAGGCGGGAGGTCCCGAGTGAGGTGCTGGATGGTTATTTTCAGATGTATTCTGCTGTTATATTTCTATGTAATTGTCTTGATTAATCACATACAGCACATAATTTCATTAAGTAATTATGATTTGAAGATTTCCAATTGTGTCGGCGACATGGTATCGAGCGGTTTCGGGGTTTGAGTGTTTTTGTAATTTTTACGTAAATATGAATTCCTCTGAAAGATTCTTGAGGTCTGGATACGTATGATACAACACCCAAGATTATGTTTTCTATGAACGTTGCACCTACACGATAAAACCAAATAATCGATGAGAATACATTTTATTTTAATATTATAAAAGTGCCTCTTCTAAAAGAAGTATTCACCCTGAGATCTATACTTATTTTCGATGTTACATTTGAATAAGATTATGTATAATAAATTGTAATTTTGAATGCAACCGATAGGGCAATCTGTTGACGGTTTTGGTTAACATTTCGGGGCAGAGCAGAAAAGTATAATTATTGACTAGTAAAAAAGCTTTGGTGAAAAAATAATACATTATGAGGCCCCTAGAAACTAATGCGGCAGTGTCCACTTTCTTGAATTGTTGGCAATCATAAAAAAAACCTTTTATCGGTTCGTTATTCGAAGGGAAAATGTAATATTATGTAAATAAACCGGTTCAAGATAAATATTTCATATCATTTATTCACCTGAATCCCCCAAACTCTTTAAAAAATTGCATTTTGTATGAACACACCCATTTTTGTTTTTTATCTTTACTACTATATATATACAGTTGGACACTGCCGGTTTTTTTTCTTACTTTTACTAATATATATATTTATCCCCTCTCGTACTTTGTTGATCTCGCGCGACGGTACGCCAGGTATTTGTAGATCCGTTTTGCATTTGTTGATCCACCCCGGATTTGTTGATCCATTACCCAAGCTGGCATACATATGTAAATCCCTATAGATCAACTTGTGTCATCGAGATTTAGCTGTAAGCCACGCCCATTTTTCGGTCGCATATACATTTTACACGATTTATTTTGTTGATCTATATATTTCTGACAATCTTGACGGCTTGCATGCGTTGTAACTTGTAACCGCCAATTTCGCGCGCGTTGTCGTACTTTTTAGATCCTGTTAGTACATCCATATTCTATGAAAATGACTTTATACTTAAAGAGGATAGACTGCCTCACGCGTATTTATATTGAAATGGAACTTTCACAAACGTCAAATCCATGCTAAAAAAATCTTTGAACTTGATTAAACAAAAATTTAACTTTAATGCATCATTTACTACGTTTCGTGACTTAGCAGGGGTGCCCGGGTTCATGGGGTGAGGTTTGTCTAGGTCATTTTATAAGAGAAAATTTGAACTTGAACTGATTGAATAAATTTTATTTTAATGTACTTTTATCATATCTCCAGATGTAAGTTTCTTGTAATGATTAATTTGAAACAAAGCGTAATATCCATAATATGTGCCTATTAAAATTGCGGCGATTAGATTGGTGAGAATTAAATTTTTCAAATTTTAAATTATGATCATCTGTACATCAGAGCCCTCGAGAATTATTACAATTATGTGTACCGCCGCCCCGGGAACCATTTATTAGATAACCAACCCCCCTACCATTAGTCACCGCCAACGATTTAGCGAGATTGTTGTTTATTTTTTGTATTTGTTTATTTACATCGTCTCCACACAGGAGGCCCTAAGGCCCTAATCGTAACCTTCAAAGCCTATGTCATCTTTGTGAATGCTGTGTTGAGGGTATTTTGAAGGAAAGGAAGGACAGTGAGTTGTGGGAAGGAAAAAGGTATGATGGGTGGGTAGTAATCTGGGGTTCAGTGTGTTCGAGTGATATACATAAGAATCCAACTCTCCTACTGCGTTGCAAGGCGATGCGTTGAAAGAGGATTAATCGATCCGGCCCACCACGCATTTGGTAGGCAAGCGCATCCGCCGTCAATAACCGAACACACCCCACCCCATAAACCCGGGCACCCCTGCTAAGTCACCAAACATAACAAACTACTTGGGGTGACCCTCGACTAGCAATCCGAAGATCGCGGGTTCAAATAAATTTTATTGAAATTAATTACAAATCATATCACACCACATCCTAACTAAAATGCCGATATGTTTTTATACACAAAAAAGGTTTACCTATTTGGATATTCTCTGTATGAAAACTAATTTCGTTAAAAAATAATACTGTATTGAAAATGTGATCAGACCTTCACATCGTTGTTTAGACAATGCACCTGCAGACTGTGGCCGGGATGTGACAACACCCTGATTAGAATACATTTAGCCCATATAATAAGTATAATTTAATTTGTCTTTGATAATCAACGGCTATGGAATTCTACGTTTTGCCACCGCGTTCCCGGATACTATTGATTACTAAACACGGCGAAATATTTCAAAACGATTCCAGAATGTACTTTATTCATAATTGTTTTTAAAATTTATCTGTTTCTTTAGATCATTTTTTTATAAAGTGCTCATAAATTACGTTTTATTACTTATCCACTGGAGCGATTTCTGCCATATTTTGTCAATATTGTGCAATATCTTAGTTTTACCTCTAGGTACATCATAGAGTGGGTTTTTATGGAATCTAAAAATATGGGATTATTGATTAATTCTAGGTGGATTCGTTAGCTTTAAACCGCATTTAGTAGTTTATATTGTTTCTGTGTTAAAGTTTTCGGGGTATGATTATAACGGTACAATTGACCCCGTACTACAACTAAACCCCAGTTTCTGTGAGTACAGCTCCCAAGTTTTATAAGCTCAAGTGCATGTCCGTCCGTAACACTTAGTCAATCTACTTATTTGTTCGTTGTCCTATATACACGGTGTCCGGAAACTCGTAGTACAAGCGGGAAACTGGAGAATCTACACCACATGGGGAACCCAAAAAAACATAAAGTTTTTTGATTTGAGCCTTTTCACAAAAAAAAAAAAAAAAACCAAAAAAATATATTTTTCGGCTATTTTTGGGTTAAAGTTTTTTCTGGTGTTTAGGGTTGAACAACAGATGTTTTAACCCTGCAGAGCAGAAATATTTTATGATTACACCGGATTAAATGAAGGGTGATTTCAAAATAATGCTTAAAATCCGAGTTTCTTCATTTGTTTTACTTTCAAATAGTTTTAATTAGTTGGGTACTTTGATCTTCAGTAATAATTTATAAGAATTTGATTAAAAAAAAAAAAAAAAAATGAACTTCTAACTCGATTTACTCGATAACGAAAGCTCAAATCAAAAAAAAATATTCTACAAAATCGACTCCAAATGTGATGTAGATTCACCAGTTTCCCGCTTGTACTACGAGTTTCCGGACACCCTGTATATTCATTAAAATATATATATATATATATATATACACATTGTTTGGGAATTAAATGACAAAAGTGAATTAATATAATTGTATTTGTAACCACCTTGTAGCTGTTTTTTTAGTTCAGCCGATTTCCGGTCATATTGTTTTATAATATTAAATATGAGATGATTTTTTTTAAATAAGAGCATTCATTTTATTTAGAGAACTTTAAAATAAAATGATTTCCGGTTAGATGTGACAATAATAAATACAGAATATTAATATTTGAAAAGTAATATTAATTCGATTTGAACGATTTATGCTAATAATCGCGACTTTTTTTCAAGAGTTGCGCGATTATAAAGTGTACTTTTTTTTTAAATCCTGATAATATGTGATAATCGATAAAAGATGGGTGGATTCATTGGTTATAATATAAATCATTTTGTATGTCTCCATATTCAAATTCGGAGGTATGATTTTTTTATGTGACACATCTCACAAGAGCGCCCCTGTCCTTACACTTTAAATACAGATAAACTATGTCGCCACCCAGTTGGGCAGCGTTATGAGGCAGGTTAAGGTAGGGGCTGTAGGAATGAATATATTAATGCGGGACTTAAAAAGGCCCGGATTATATGGAGTAAAAACAGATGCCGATCGCTCGTTCTACATACGAGCCAACTTACGCAAAAACGAGTTGGAGAAACGACCCGTTCTCATAAAGACAACATCAACTTTACTGTGAACGTGTGTTCCGCTCGTGTCCGTCGAGTATCACGCACGTGCACGGTGCACCGGGGATCAATGCTGCTAGCTCCTTAGAACAGGCTCCAATAAAATACCTGTAGAATAGATAAAGCATACGCACATTGCGTCATACATGGTTTTACCGCACATATGCCTCAGGGATCTCATTTCTACAGTATTCAGTCTACTTTCAGACTTCTTCTGCCAGTTCCATGCCTCACTTCTATATATTAGGGTAGGTACCAGCACTCTATTGTGGACTGCTAGTTTCGCTTCTTTGGATAGTTTTTTGTTAGCTCCAACCGCGTTCAATCATCCATTGATTACCCATTTTAAATAATTACCCATTATAACTAAGAACCCGTCCACCCCTACTAAGTCATGAAGCGTAATCAGGAGAGGTGGTAAGAAGTTCAAAATTTACCGTATAATATTATTCCTGTTGCCGCCATTTTGGATTTTTATGGTCAAAGGGTATCCCTCAACCAGTCTCTTTCAATCCGGCCCGCCACGCAGTTGGTGAGCAAACGCATCCGCCGCCAGGACCTAGACAAACCTCACACTATAAACCCGTGTACCCCTGCTAAGATATGATTTTTTTTTATGGATTTGACTTTTGCAAAAGTTTCGTTTCAATCTAAATACGCATACATTTTTTATAAACAATTCAAGCAACAAACAGTCGAAGGAACACGTTATTTTGATTTGAAACGGTACCATCTCACAGTCATTTCATGCGATATTCGACTCTAGGGACTAATACTTTGAGTTCAATATCACAAAAGATTACGGAATCAGATAAAACCTTGTGATGAACAGTCTACCGATTGCACTTGATTGGTTCATTTAGTAAAACCAGATATAGGGACATGGATCAACTTTGTCTAATAACTTCTTACCTGGATCAACATACTACGGGAATATATCAGTGTATATGAGATCAACAAAAGTATGCCAATTTGGGTAGATCAACAAAAATTATGCATCCCATTTCCATACAAATTTTGAAAATTTTATGAACAGTATATCAAATGGTTTTTCTGGCAAACTGGCAACATTGATAATTATTGTACCACTGTTGCCAATTCATACAGATGTATTCCATCATAGCCAAGTTATATGGTGTTAAAGGTGGATCAACTTAGTCTAACAACTTCTTGCTGGATCAACATACTACGGGAAGAGGTCAATATATATAATATACTAAGTACAGCACAGTTGGACACTGCCGGTTTTGTTTTTTACCTTTACTGATATATATATACTATATATATGTACTATATATATATATACTATATATATATGCCGATTGTATATATATATTATATATATCGAATATATATAATATATATATACAATCGGCACGTACCCGACAAACTTTAACCAGCTATTCCTTAGCACATTTGGAGTAAAAAATGTTATGGGCACTTTGCTGTCCGGTAACATTTTTTTGCTTTTAAAAACAAAAAATAAATAAAATTTCCACACTCCGTTACTGCCGTCAGTATAGGGGTAAAGTACTTGGCAACGCCGCGCTACTGTCATCTCTTTCACACGTATTCTGTCTCAAGTCCCGTGTGGGCTGTGTTATAAGCAAGTGTGTCGAAAACCATCTTCGCTCTTTCCTACACACTAAATAATAATAGTTAAAAATGAGACGAATGATGCCATACCATTGTTATTGTAAAAGCGCGCCAATACGTAAGTATACAACGAAACTCGAATAAGAATTGCCAGGTGGGTTTTTTAATCGCTTTAATCTGACTTCAAACAATAATTAAACACGTAAAAATTTATTAAAATATTTCCAAGTATTATTTAATATAATATTACAGTACAGTACTTTGAACCTTCGCAATAAATTTATTTGATTTTAAGTTTAGTTTGTAGAACTCCATTTCAATTTAGAGATTTTTTTAATTTTTAACAGTCTTATTATTAAATTTATAAAAACAGTGTGTTTATAAACAAGTTCTGCTAGTTGTAATTATTATTACGCGTGACAGCTGTTTCACCTTCTGACGGCATTATCAAACTGTGGTGAAGCCACTTACAGACGACGTAAGTGATAACTTTCTATTTTTATTATCCTGGCTTTATTGATTTCCGAGTAAATTGTCGTAAATTATTATTTGCTAATTCCTATTATTGCATTGTTTAAAATTTCACTTAATGTCGTTGGTATTTCCAACTGATGACTCAGGGGTTTATTTCCCTGAATAAGTAAGTATTTTGGGGTCTAATTATCATGCATTTCATTACATCCGATATATCTACACAATTTTTATGTTGAATTGGGGAAAGTTTTATGGCTAAGGGAAGGAGTGGAAGGTGAGGAAGTACCTGGATATTCAGATCTGGTCACCAAATACGGCTAGTCATTTCAAGCAACGTTTAAATTCTGAATTAATTAATCAATTACGAATTACTGATGACTCAGGGGTTTATTTCCCTGAATAAGTAAGTATTTTGGGGTCTAATTATCATGCATTTCATTACATCCGATATATCTACACAATTTTTATGTTGAATTGGGGAAAGTTTTATGGCTAAGGGAAGGAGTGGAAGGTGAGGAAGTACCTGGATATTCAGATCTGGTCACCAAATACGGCTAGTCATTTCAAGCAACGTTTAAATTCTGAATTAATTAATCAATTACGAAAAAGCGTGGGGTTAAGAATATTTTTTTAAATTATAGTTGTAATTTATTGTCGATTTTTTTAAAAATTTGCGATATTTTAAATAAAATTTAATAATTATTATGTAAATTAATTAGCAATCTGGCAGCATTCATTTGCAGGTGGTCAATCCAATGCAGTCATGACGTTTGTGTGAGTGCTTTCCTTTGTGTGAGTGTGTTGCGCAGCAGTTTTATATGAACCGTTTTTTGATTCATCGGGATTGTTTTTAAAACTATACATTCTTTGTACCTTCAAATTAGTGGAAATAAACTTAAGTGTGTCAAGCTGCTCGTTATATTCCGGTAATTCTGGAAAGCTTTTAACATAAGCAATAATATTCATAAATCACATTCCGCGAAGTTGTAAATAATTAAATTTATTAAAAATATACGTTGTAGGATAGCCTAGCAAGTAATATTTTGACAGAGCACTTACGGTGATTTAAAAAACAACGGCGCTGTTCAAATAATCCAATTATTATAATTGATAAGTACCTAAGTGAGGAAAATTGTTTTTAAAAGTGCTCAGAATTATTGGACTTCGATTATAAATTCAGGAAATCTACTAATTAGTTTCTTAGTTTCAAAATTAGACTATTTAATACGTGAAACGCGTAAGAGGTGAAACCAGAGCATTCCAGAAGTGAAACAATTTAGATACAAAAATAAAACTGATGTGTACAATACAAGAAGACAATCAGTGATTCGCATACGAAAAATGTGAATAATCATTATTGTTAAATAAAATATTTATTTTCTGGTACTGGATTATGTAATACGGGCTTCGTTCGCAGCGACATGCGAGCAGACTCAGCAGTTGCGACGTTGCTTTCAAATATTGACAAAGGATAAAACAGTGGTGACATGTGGTGAAAATATGTTTAGTTAATTTTTTATTAAAAAAAAACGTTACCGGACAGCAAAGTGCACATAACACTTTTTACTCCAAATGTGCTAAGGAATAGCTGGTTAAAGTTTGTCGGGTTAGTGCCGATACACCCTGTATATATTAAGTATACCACAGTTGGACACTGCCGGTTTTGTTTCTTACATCCGTAAACTGCACCCACAGAATCTGCTTTTGGGACATTTAAACATATACATTGAATATATTTTTTTGAAGTGAAACTTCTTTACGCGCGTTATGCAATTTCGAGGACAGGAGTAAAACCAACTCATGACCGTCATGAAAAACCGTGATCATTTCGCTATAGGAGCCTAGCCAATATTATATACCTTTTTAGGTCACTCTCTAAACTCAGCTTCGCGGTCTAGAGGCAGAGCGCGCGACTCTCGTCGTGAAGAACCGAGGTTCGATCCCCGCTTAAACTATTTTTTTTTCTTTTTGTGATTTTTTTAATAATCATTTTTTTTAAAGTGATAAAATGCTTTTTTTAAAAGTGATAAAAGACTTTTAGATAATTTGACTATATGATATTTTGGTCGAATACGTAATAACCGCGGTCTAGAGGCAGAGCGTTCGACACTCGTTATGCAGGACCCGGGTTCGAATCCCATATTTTTATAACTTTTAATTTTTTTTTACACATGCTACTTATAAATATGTCAATAGACATAAAAAAAGAGAGAATGAAATGAAAAGAGAGAGAGAAGAATACTAAAAGTTTCACTTCTGTCGTGCGTAGGCTTGCCACACACTGTATTTTTTTTCTTTAAAAAGAAAGACAAACATTCCTGGGTTACGAATAACCTGACAATATTTGAAAATCTCCTACTACCACCACAGTAAGCAGAAAATGTTGCTTGAGTTGTGATGGAAGACTTAGCCAGCCGAGAAATTGAACACACTACGCCTGAGTGGGACTTAAGCGCGATTTCAACTCGGCCACCGACCGGTCTAATATATACTAAGTACACCACAGTTGGATATTGCCGGTTTTGTTTCTTACATCCGTAAACTGCACCCACAGAACCTACTTTTGGGACATTTTAACATATATTTTTTGAACAAAATGATTTTAGAAAGCACAAAACACCGCCTCCAAGTACTAAATAAATTCATTTTACCGCCATTGATAGTAATGTCCATAAATAAACCACTCACGTAATGTCAAAGTCATTATGCTATTCTAGCGACCAGAGTTGTTGATATTGCTATTAATTCACTGGACTTTAACGAATTACCAATATTATTTGATCGCAGTCAGTATGAAAAAAACTATAATAAAGAGAAGAATGTTTTTGTAGTCATTTTTTTAAAAACAAAATTGAAATGACGTAAACAGCAAATATTGAAATTTTTTCATAAATGCCGAGAAGTAGAAATTAGGTTTAAAAAAACTTTGAAATTGTTATTACAATACTTTCTGTATAGATTACTAAATTACTTATACTATTATTATTATGAAGTCTTGGACGCCCGAGGAAGACATGGCATGATCAAGTGAATGAGATATTGAGTCGGGCCATGTCATTATTCAAAATAATAGAAGAGTATATATGCGACGATGTATGGATGTGAATGAAGCAAGGAGTGTGTGCCAATACCAAGTTGTTTGGCGGTCCTCTCTGCCTACCCCTGCAAAGAAACAGCGTGATGGTTAGTTATTTAGTATTACTCTTAATTATATCTTACCATATAAATTTTATTTAAAAAAATATATTTATGTCCAGCAAATTCTGAAAATTCCATTTAAAAAAATAATTACTTGTAATATTGTATTATTAACGTCAATTTTATATGACAAACTGGAACACCCTTTTTTAAATTCTCACAAAAATTAAACAAGTACCGTCGTATTCGTAGTGCACGTGTAAAAAACAATATCTGCATATTTGGGAACAAGACGCTCGCGTAATCTCCGAATTCCAAATGTCACATCGATGATTCACTTGACAGTTCATGTCATCTGTTGAATTATTGTAGTTTTTTTATAATTTTATTTAACATTAGTTCATAATGACGTAAAAAACAATAATTTTATATGTTATTTTCTCTGCGATCTTAATATACGACGTGTAAACTTCTAATAAGTATGTTTCTTTCGGTACTACGCTTTGTTTATATTCCCATATTTATTTTAGGAAATTGAATGTTTATGTCCGTTGTGTGTGTAAACTTCGTGTAATAAAACATTTCTTAGATTCTCCTCAGTTTCGTTATAATACTCTATAATTTGTGATCACGTAATTATTAATAGTAAGCCATAATTTACCGCTCTTTTGTAGGTTACTGTTATTGAGAGGATACATTTTGCGCTCTTTTGTTTCTTCAATAGGGCGAAAAATACTCCAGCTTTTGTTTTTTACGATAATTTTGGCAAATCTTGTCATAAAATTAATATTCCTTGAAATATCTGAATATGCTGGTCAAAACATTTGATGTGTCAGTTGCTTTCCCATATATGGAGTTCCATAAAATGCAGTGATGGCAAAAAATGAATTTATAAAAAACCTTCCTCACAATCCGTTAGATCAGCTCTATATTGAAACTTTACTGAAATTATCACAATATGTTTTGGTAGACTCATTGATTTCTTTTTTCAGCATCAGGATGGATCAATACAACCGTCCCAATGGAACCAGTACCCGTAGAAGAGATTTGGATAGTTTTGGGCTCGGAGAGGACGGACCGGCAGTGTTCACAAGGGGCAGAGGAAGACGCAATGAAGGAGGATTTGTGGACCTAGGAAATGAATACCAGTATGGAATAGGAGGTCACCAAGCCTCGGGAGCTAATGAAATATTCGCTGAAGAACAAGTAAATATTTTAAATAAACATCAGAAATGTAGAATGAGGTCATGTAAAACAGCGGTCTTCAAACTTTTTAAAGTCGCCACCCCAATGATGTTGCAATACATCTAGACTTGTTATTGACTCACAAAATTAAGATAAAATGTGACAAGTAAGAAATGTTCTTATGTTTCCAGAAAATTCTTAATTCAAACATTGTTCATCAATGACAAAGATAGACATTGTGTATGAACAAAATAAACCGTGTGGCATTTTGGTAATCAAAAGTTGTGTCGAATACTACCTCAAGGCCAACTAGAGTACAGGCCTGAGCTGAGGATAGACTGAGAAGGTGTCAAGTGATCAAATCAGTGCTGTGCCATAATAGAGCAATGACAGTTTGCAAATGGCGGCGATTGTTGCTACTAGCCGTTACTACTGTATGTTGTTTTACCGCAAGCATATAAATAAACAGAGTAATTAGACTATTTTAAACAGTGAAGTTGACTAAGCAACAGCAGTGACTTTGTAAATTGGCAGAGGCGTTGCGTTTCCAGACCAGTACTCTAGTCGGCCTTGCATTTTCTCTAACACACAAGGACATTTTGGTACTTTTTTTAAGGCAATTTACTTACTAATTTATCGAGCAGCGTAAGGTCGTGTTTCGTACTAAAATAATGAAATCAAAAGCGCTACAATTGATGGACTTTTTGCTTGCCTCTATGAGAATTCTACAGCGCGTTTATATAGGTATATTGTAACGTCATTGCGCAACCCCCTTTCAGTAAACAAAAAAATTCACCTCGCGATCCCCAGCCTTTTTATGTGTCAATGGTGAGCACTTCGCATAAATATGTAACTGTACACAAGCACATTGTAACGTTTTTACGTCTGCGTCCCTTCCTTTTCGTGATACATGCTTCGATTTCTGGACCAAGCAGTTCAACACACTGAATTAAATTCATCTATGGTTACAGCTATTCTTGAAATCTCATTAGACTGGATATAAAAATTTGAATTTGGTTCCAACAGATTGGACCAATTCTGGACTAAATGAAAAAATGAATAGGTATCTGGAAATTACAGCAGAAACCCCGAAAATATTTATTGATGGTCGCAATAAAAAAACTAGAATCAAAAGATAACCTCATACTATGTCTCAAACACAGAGCCAAGGTTCACGAATAACAATTGCGCCCTTCACATTAAGTTTATTATTATCTCGCGACCCTAACTTTAAAAACCATAGATGTAGATCAAATTTTGATTTTGAAATCGACCCTCAAATTAGAAAATATTTTTTTTATTTTATCTTTCAATGATTCACAAAATATGTTCTGATATCAAAATTTCCTTGTAGGAAAACAATAACGTGTTATCAATATACAATTAATTATTATACATAATCTTGATGAAATATTTATAATAAAAACTTTTAATAGTCGAGTGATAAGCACTTAAATAATAATGGTTTGGATTCAGTTTCTATAAAACAATTTATTTCTTTAAGATTGAACTGTCACACAGCTACAGGGAAAGATATAACAATAAGTAACTCCAGTCCTTAACTTAAATTCTTACTCAAATACCAGTAAATTCTATTGTTATAGTTAGTTTTAATGCTTAAAATAATTTTGAAAGTCTTAATTTTTAGGGTCTCAAAACACACCAAATCTGTGTTATATTGGAGTGACGTCACCCATCGCAAAAGGCCTAAATTTTATTTCAAAAGGCACTCTATTTTGTATGACGGCATCGATAGTTCATCGATTCTTTTTTTTATTCTTAAGTTAAACCGCTTTTATTATTGGTGTAAAATATTAGCATCTCATCACTACTGTACCAAAGGGAAAAAATACATCAGTGACTGCACTTGATGAACAATTCACTTGTTCCAAAAACAGCATTACACTATGAAAATAATGGAGTGAGGCCATCAAACTAAGCAATAATTGCTCCTTTATCATCTAGGTCAACTGCATTTTGTTGTGGTAATCATTTTGATGCAAGTACAATAGTAATTTAGGTGATCTAATAAATGATTGCTACAAATTTAACATATATTAGACTTAAAAGTATGATTATTGTGTTTCAAAATTGCAACCTATATCTGAATAATTAATTTGATTTTTTCAGGGTGATGTACCATGGTGGAGGTCCAACTTCTTCATATCCCAACCAGTTCTGTTTGGAACATGGGACGGAGTGTTCACATCATGCATGATCAACATCTTTGGAGTAATTGTGTTCTTGAGGTCTGGTTGGATGGTGGGACAAGCCGGAGTTGTGAATGCTGTCCTTATTGTTCTTTTTACAGGTATTTTAATATTTATATTTTTGAAAATCGCAATTCGTTGTGAAATGTATTATAAAGTGTTAAATAAGTAAATATAAATATTTTGAAGAATAATAATCTGTTACAGGCTACCAGGTTAAATAAACGCTAACCTACAGATTTAAATATTTTACTATATTTTATTGTTTGAGCATGAAACCTATAAAAGTAAAGACATAACATGTTTGCTTTTTTTGATACCAGCTGAAGACCACAGCGTTGCAGAGTTTTTTTAAATAGTTGAAATTGAGTAAACAGTAATTTTCTTGTTATCATAATTAATTTGGGAGATGGGTATGGGTAATTGCCGCCCCGGGAACCATTTATTGGATAACCAACTCCTCTGCCATAGGTCGTCCACTACTTTTGGTGCCTTAGCAGGGGTGCCGGGCTCTCTCGGCCCATCGCCTTGCACTGCAGTGGGAGAGATGGATTCATACGTCCGTCACTCCTGGACCCACTGATCCCCAGATTCCTACTCACCCCTTATGCCTTTTTCCTTCCCTGAACTTTCTCTCCTTCCTTTCTTTGAAAAGACCCTCCACACAGCGTCCCCAAAGATGACAGGGGCCTGAGGGAAATTATTTTCCTCAAGTTCTCCTGTGTGGAGCTACTGTAATATATATTTTTTAATTCTTTTAATATTATTTTTATTTATTATCTGCCATTATTTGTTGTTTTTAGTGTTTGTTGCACTGGTGTCAGTATTATCTGCTGTGGGGATCTGTGAGCGGTGTCGGATAGAGAGTGGGGGAGTTTACTTTTTGCTTTCCCATACTCTCGGATCCAGGTTCGGTGGCTCTCTCGGACTGCTTTACTGTTTTGGACAGGTACTGCAACTATTTGCTTTGTTATTTTGTAATACAACTGAAATTGATATTCAAATTACCTTTTCTAAAGTTGTTTTAAGATGAAAAGAATTGGAGAATATAAAGAAAAATTTATCTTCTTTTACACATATTTGATACGCAGTTACCACTTAATGCTACGACCTACTCACAATACTTATATTTTATAATTTTGAACTATATTTATGCTTTAACAAAAAAAGGAAAACACCTGTGGAGAATTTCAGAGGCAAAAATAATATCATTATGATCAACTCAGAAATCTGTGACAGAAGCAAATGTGGAAATTCATTATTTATCTCACAATATTATGTCTTGCACCAGTGTTTTTCAATGAGCACATGTTTTATTTCTACACTCGTGGTAAAAAGTGTGAAGCTTCCATGGTAATCCTCAGATTCTCTGAAGAATTCTTCAGAGAGTTTTTGCTCACCGTGCCACGATGTGAGGCTGTCAGTAGTATCCGGCGGTTTGCCGGCTGTAATGGACGTATCATGCAATTTATGCGTAGCCAATGTTTTTTCGTCGTTTTCAGCTCTAATACATAATATTTTACTTATGTCCGTGTTTCATATCTAAGTAATAAATTAACCAACTTGAAAATGACAAAATTCTAAACTTGTTATTATTATGTTTTTATAATGCTTGTTTGCAGGCCGTGGGATGCGCCCTAAACGTGCTTGGTTTCGGCGAATCAATGGCCGGCCTTGTGGGGCAGGGCGAGAATGTGTGGGTAGCGAGGGCGTTCGCTGGCAGCGCTGTGCTGCTGCTGGGCACCATTAACGTGGCCGGCGTCAAGTGGGTCGTCAAGCTACAGTTCGTGCTGCTGCTCATCTTGCTGCTGGCGGCACTGGATTTCTCGGTCGGCTCCTTCGTTCATGTGGTTCCAGGTTAGAAACTTGGAATATAGTAAAAAGCATAATACATTTGTGAGTGCTTGAAGGGTAGAGTCAAATGAAAGACATTGACATTTCATAGTGTCTTTACTTTGGTAGACAGTGTAGTTGTGTCAGTGTGTATCACGATGTGATGCATGTAGGTCACAAACGGCAGGATGTGAACCCGTGCTCGACGCGCGGCAGGTGGAGAATGGATGAACTCCTCCAAACCGATGCTTGACATTGTGCTGGAAAAGATCAGTGGCGAATCCTCCAGGCCGATTGTTCGACACTGTGGTGGTGGAGATAATCAATGATATGAATCCACCAGGCTGATGTTCAACACCGTAGATAGCAGAGATGAACCGTAGATGGTGGAGGGTAGTCATGGCGATGTAGTCGGTAGCTCGACGCCATGCAGGCGGAGACTTGACTTGAAGGTGATGTTCATCACTGGTTGTGAAGACCACGGGTCTTACTGATCCTTTAGTGAGATGCTTTTTTGTCCTCGACACCATGCGGGCGGTGTCTGGACAAAAGGCCAGACATGCGGTGGACCTCGACGGTAAACGAGGGGAGCGCGGCAGGCTTGCGGCATGTACCGGCGACAGAATGGTCGCCCATCGCAGTTGTAGCTGTGCGTACCCATAGTATACTGAGTTCTAAGACTAAACTGTAGCACGGCACAGCTGTTTATACGTAGCTGTGCGCGCTTTGTAAAGCGGGGAATGATCCAACAGTGAAGATCTCCTAGAAAATATAATTTTTTACTAATGGCCCTTTGAACAATGAATGTATATTGTAATTATATGTTAAATTCAATGTGTTTGAGTATATTTATGTATTTATTAACGCACTAGTGAGTTTTAACATGACAATAAATAATATATGTGTTACCGGTAGTTTATTATAAGTGGTAAAAGATATACATAATCCCTATGTTGAATAGGTATTTATGAGACAATGTTTAAATGTGGTTGAAGCAACAAGTATGTTCCAAGACAAGAGTTGCGTGGCAGTCTATCCTCTGCCTACCCCTGCGAATATATGATATGTGTGTGATGGTTATCAATTAATCAATACTTTGCTATCATTTTGAATTTATAGTAGAGGTGATTAGCTCTTCAAACATGATTATTTTAATTTTGCAGAGAGCGGTTTCGACGGCTGGCTCAGCGGCAACATGGTAAACAACACGTGGTCCGAATACCATGACGGCTACACCTGGTTCACCGTGTTCGGGGTGTTCTTCCCCACCGTCACCGGAATCCTCGCCGGCATCAACATGAGCGGGGATCTGCGCGCTCCATCCACCAACATTCCCAACGGATCATTGGCAGCTATTTCCACCGGGTACCTACTCTTATGCTCATCTACTCAATACTTTTCCAATCTATTTATCATTCATCCAGAGAACACAAGGGCCACTTGCATAAGACTTGACAGATTTGTAAGTCATTAATGTATTTTCCATAACTGCAACAATTTTTACAAAATATCCATTTTTAATATCTGTGAAATTAGAAAAACAATATTTATTGATGACTAGCTGACGCGTACCTGGAGTTGCTGGGGGACATATGAATGTTTTGAGGTTGTGAATTCTATTGTATCTGATAACTGGGTGCATTTTTAAGGTGGAAATAAAATTATTGTATTGTTATAGTATTTTTTTCACTCAATGCAGAGATAATGCGTTAAGTCTTCCTCAGACGTCTCTGACTTCTTCTACCACTCAAACAACTCTCTAAACACTCCTGGAGCTAATAAGAACAAATTTTAAAATTTTCAGAGAAATCCGTTGTGTAGTTTTTGAGAGGACAAACAAGGAAACATTCATTTATGCATATATAGATTAAACCGCTATAAAACTTGATGATTTTTTAAACTAATTAACTATTAACATAAGATAAAAATTGATTTTTTTTTTGTATGTGAATAAAAAAAAAATACTTTACATTATACAGTCAGACCAGTGTACAAGGTTCCCAATTAAAGTTTTCCTAGTCCCTTGAAAACTGAAGAATAAAAATTGTCTATTTTGGAGCCTGCATATTACATGCATAAGATTTTCTCACACTAGAGGTTTACAATTTCCCGACCCTTGAAAATCCTTACAAGAGAGTTCCACATGCATTCATTGTTATAATACAAGCAGCTATGTGCTATGGTGACATTTAATTTCAATTTTTTACATACAACTAACCGTGTTCTACTCTCTTTTCCAGAACCTTCCTGTACCTGGTGTTCATTGTAACTCTTGGAGGAACATGCCAGAGATCAGCTTTATTGGATGATTCCTTCCTTACTGCAAAAGTGTCTGCTGTGAAGGTCCTACTGTTGGCAGGACTTTACGTCAGTTCCATGAGCTCCTGTTTGGGGGCCATGTACGGAACGCCAAGAGTATTGCAGAGTATAGCCAATGAGAATGTCATTCCTGGATTGGGAATTTTAGGGAGAGGTGTAAGTAGATTTATCTAAAGTTTGTTTATAACTAGCTAACATGTACCCGGCGTTGCTCGGGGTTGTGAATGGTTTGGAGTAAAGTTTTGAGGTTGAGAAATCTAGTGTACCTGAAAACTGGGTTCATTTGGTGGAAATGAAATTATTTAAAGTATTTGTTTGACCTAATTGTGTCATGTCTCCCTCGGGCACTCTCAACTTATTCTACCATTTACTTCCACGTCACACATTCTCCTTACACCCCTTTCTTCGTTCATCACATACGCCTCATTTTGCCATACATAACTATTTGTTTCGACTCCGTATTGAAATAATGCGTTAAGTCTTCCTCGGGCATCCCCGACTTTTCTACCATTCACTACTGTAAACCGTATCTTTACTGTCAAAAAACTACAATATGTAGACTTAATTTGACTCCGTATCTCATTCCAGTGCAGAGATAATGCATTAAGTCTTCCTCAGGCATCTCTGACTGCTTCTACCACTCAAACCATTCTCTAAACAATCCTGGCGCTAATAAGAACAAACTAAGTAGTTTTGAGTCTGTATGGCACACGTATACGGATGTTGCCATATATTTATATAGATTCTTTAATACCAATGTCATTAGCCACTATCAAGAAGCCTCTCCACTTCTGCCTGTCTCTCTTCAGTTCCTTGTGTATTAAAAACCATGCACTATGTTCCCCAAACTCTATTTTATTGATTGGCTCCAATAGTTTTTCCAATCTCTATTCAAAAAAGCAAATATCCTTTTGCTATTCTTCAAGAGGGTCCAACACTATGAGCCATAACTTGTTTGGTCTAGAGAGATTTAGGAATTGGATTTGATGTTTTGGGAGACTGTAGTAGAATTTTTTGGCCAAGATAATTCTTTTGTTAATTTCCGGGCTTATTCTGTTTTGTAAATTCATCTCAATGTTTTTATTGTTCTTTTACAGCGTGGTCCCAACAGAGTTCCTATATTTGCAATGGGTGTGGTAGCCATCGTGACCATAACATTCATTCTAATTGGAGACATCAACAGACTTGCTCCCATTGTTACCATGCCTTTCCTGATAACCTACGCCTGCATCGATTATTCCTACTTTGCACTCGCGCAAACTTTTGATCTGCAACACAAGAGAGAATTAAGGTAAGCCTATGTTCTGCGCTTGCATTTCATACCTAATTTAATGTTTATTTTGTACATCACAGATCTGCATACTATAATAAAATAGGATTCCAGCTCAGAGGCGACTCTAGGGTTCCAGAATAGGAAGGTCAATTGAAAAAAAAATTATTATAAAATGTTAGTACATATTGCTAATACGTAGTGAATATTATAAAAACGCCAGTGTATGTAATTAATTTGCCAGTACTTACCTATTCTGAAGCCGGTAGTGCAATATTGTTTAATTTAAGATAATTTATCTAATTATTTGCACATATAACAATTTTTTTTTCTTTTGTATTAAAACTATTTATGTCACTCTATCCAATCTCAGTCTATTGTTTATGAATAGACTTAAAAAGTCAACAATGAAAGCAAAAGTACAAAAATACATTCTTTTTATTGCACCTTTTTTTTAACCTCTTTATTTTTCTCTCTTGTGACATAAACTAATTGTCACTTTATTTGAACACGTTTGTCATGATTCAATGAATTGTTTGGGATTTCTTTCAATACGATATACACAGAATTTGACATTTTAAATTATTCCATGCAAATTACATCAATAATGAAAAACATTATTTGGCAAACTAATAACTAAGATAGCTATCGGTTATCACACAAAAAACTTTCGACTGACATTTTTTCACATCTCCCTCTAATACCTTTATAATCTTAGATCGTAGATATCTCTATCTCACCGCGGTCATGTCCGAAAATCCATTTTAAATAATTTTTTTATGATACTAATCATATGTCAGACATGATAGTGTTTACGTCCTTTGTCTGTATAGCAAAGAGAAAGAAAGGACATAGTTTGGGGACAAAATTTAAAGTGACCGACGGTAGGTAAGAGTATGAATCTGCATGAATATTAAAACCAAATTAATAATCAGGTAGTTTGTTAAATTCTTTTTTTATATTACTTTTGAGAATATTTTTGAGAGGTCATTGACCAAATTACCTTCATAGAAGAGCAGCCACTGCTTCAATATATCAATGGACAAAGGATTGGCTTCTAAAACTAAAATTTTGATAATTCCACTAACCCTAAGCTTGCAATACAAACTTAATGAACACCTCTAAAAGTAGTGCATTACGACAAGACCTAGGAGTTACCATATCACAAGACTTGAGATGGGAACCGCGTATCACTGGGATTGTCAAAAGAGCAAATTCGATAACATATTTATCAAAAAAGCCTTTTTTGACTTAACACCAGACTTGTTGATAAAAATATACACAACGTATGTGCTACCTCTTCTGAAATATATCTTCCAAACATGGACTGATCTAATAGAAAGAGTACAGAGATAATTTACAAAAATACCAAGAGCTTTGAAAGACCGGCAATATGAAGATAGACTCAAGGAACTAAGATTACCAACATTAAAAGAAAGAAGAGAAAGTGGTGACTTGATTGAGACTTACTTGACTAGAATTTTAAAAAAATTCTGGAGATTATTGTTGCCCTGGAATCCAAGAAATATTCACCACCAACAAAAATATGAATCTCCGTGGACACTAAAAAAAAATGAATAAAACACCTTTTGCATCCAATCCTAAGGAACACTTCCTTGCAAATAGAGTAGTACATAGATGCATGAAACAAACAACATGTCATCGATGCTACTAATATAAACCAATTTATAGCTCGATTGGATTCTTATTTGGAGAGAAGAAAGGATTAACTTATTTTAAATTTAAAAGAACTTAATTACTGTTAAAATTGTTGTGAAATCAGATATCTGCGCATCAGCAAATTCTGCCTGCTCATGCTATGTCATATGTTTCAGGTTTCAATCCCAATCTCAGCAACCTTCACAAGACGAATCGCCCTTGACTGCGGGTGCTTATGGTTCAACTACAAATGATTTAGATGTTTTGTTTCCGGAAAGGACCCGGCACAAGAATCTTGCTGTATGTACTAAACTCCATTAATAGAAATTTCCTAGCATTATGTTAAATCAATACGTAGATTGTAATTTTGCTCGTTAAAAATCTTATTATATCATCTACAGATAAATTATTATATGTCCAATTGACTAAACTGGAGAAAGCAGTTCCAGAGAGGCTGGGCCTGCAATAGACTGCGAGACCGCCGAAGTAGCACAGGACGGGGAAGCCTGGAGGCCACTTGTTGAAGTGGTGGGTCTCCAACCCATCTAGGAAAATGGAAAGAAAATGTTATTTATGACCATCTTAAATTTGTTTCTTTATTACAGGCATCCTCTTCTACGCCAACAGGTCCTCCACCACCACTGAACGGATCGGCCCTTGGTGACGAATCAGATCCCATAACACAACAGGCTAGGAGCACCCACATCCATTCCAAAACCAAAAACTGGTACTCCGGTCTCTGCAATAGATGGCTCTCACTTGGTGGGGTGAGTTGTAACTACGTCATATTATTATATTTCAGAATATTCAGTTTAGTCTTTCCCTTCACATCTCAGTAAATTCCCAGTGAGAAGGACCAATTTGTCAAGTTTTCCGAATGTGAACAATTACTGATGCATAACTTAAATACCAATTTTATTTAAATGTTGATTTCATAGTTTAAATAATTTTTAAGTACGCGTTTTTTAAAGCCCGACAAAAATATTGAAATCTGACAAAAAAGAAAAAAAGTTTGAGTAATTCATACAAACCTCGGTTTTGTCGGTTAACATTAAGGTCAATCCCACTCGGGTCGGTATGAAATCAACAAATCCTTATTTAAATATTTAACAAGTTTTCCAAAAAACAAAAATTCTTTAGAAATAATTTGCATACCCCAGTGGTAACTCTTGTGCGAGTCTACTAGCGCAACTTTGCACAAAATTGTCGCACCGCACGCGGTGGACCAACCCGTAAGGTAGCAGTGTAAGTTCTGTCAGATACTGCTGACCCATCACAGGGAGTTACATTCTCTTACTACGGTTTTAACCATTTTTAAATGATGATTTGTTAATTATACATATAATTAATTATCTATCTATATAAATAAAAATGTTAATTTTTTGTCCATTCAAAATTTTAAATCTTAAATATCCGAAAGTTCTTCACTGATTGCTTTTAAATTTTGACACAATATTGGATTCGGATATGCAAGTGTTTTTATAAACCTATTTTGTATAGATGTCACCTGTGACAGGTAAAAATGCTTTTTTGAAAAGCAGAGCCATCTCTTGGACAAACATGCTTTTTTTAAACAGTGCCATCTGTTGGACGTAAAAGCAACACACGCTATTGTTTCTCTATCTGCACAAACAGACTGAGCCACAGCAACGTGTGGCGGGGTAGAGCTAGTATAAAATAAAACTTAAATATTCAGAATCAGTGTTTGTTTATACATATGAATGTTTTTTTGACCCATAATATTTTTCATTCAAGTTCCTTATTGTGTTCCTTTTTACTGGTGGTTCTGGCATGTCTATAAGATAATATGGTGATTACTTTTGCTGGTGGTTCTGGCATGTCTATAAGATAATATGGTGATAACTTGCACAAGAGACCAACTGCACGCAGCTAGTTTTTTTGACCCATAATATTTTTCATTCAAGTTCCTTATTGTGTTCCTTTTTACTGGTGGTTCTGGCATGTCTATAAGATAATATGGTGATTACTTTTGCTGGTGGTTCTGGCATGTCTATAAGATAATATGGTGATAACTTGCACAAGAGACCAACTGCACGCAGCTAGTTTTTTTGACCCATAATATTTTTCATTCAAGTTCCTTATTGTGTTCCTTTTTACTGGTGGTTCTGGCATGTCTAAAGATAATATGGTGATTACTTTTGCTGGTGGTTCTGGCATGTCTATAAGATAATATGGTGATAACTGGCACAAGAGACCAACTGCACGCAGCTAGTAAGAAGCCCAAGTAACCCAAATTGAAGTATGTTGCAAGGCTAATAGAAGTGCGAATGAAAAAGAAAGGTTAGGAGGAAACAATTGGCTATTCAGATCTAGTCATAAATCCATTAATTGGTCTTAATTCATAAGGCTGCCTTTACACTTGTAAGTTTTTTCCTGTAAGTTGCTCACGTAAGCGACTTACGACAAATTTGCCAATGTAAACGACACCATAAGTCACTTACCGTAATTTATACCAAGTTACAGAAGTTTTTTTTACGTAAGTTTTTGACAGGTCTAATCGCTCACGCGGGAATTTACGGCTCTCTCACAGCTTATCAAAACAGATTGATAAGTTGAGAGGCTTACCGTAAGTTTTGACATCACTGTCGGGATGGTAAAACAGAAATCTGCAACACTGACAGTAAGATTCGGTCTTTCCGCCGTTACTCCTTGGAACTTGTTTACTTGTCGCCATGAACAGCTTTATGAAATAATACACTGCAATAATCTATGGAGACTAACATAACATTATTTATCATTAACACAATGTCATGTTTAAAAAATGCCTGTGTAAATGTGTGATAATGATTCTAGTATTCGACTTCACGAACTGATGGATCAGCTATCAAACTTCACAACAAATTAATATCTCCAATGAATGCATACAAAAATTCAATATAAGAATACATAGAAAACATTACCTGACGCCAAAAATCGAATAGTCACCATTAATTTTTCTAACTAACTAACTAACCATCACACCGTTTCCCCGCAGGGGTAGGCTGAGAGGACGGACCGCCAAACAACTCAGTCTTGGCACACATTTCTTGCCTCATTCACATTCATACATCGTCTAATACATACTCTTCTATTATTCTGACTCTTGACATGGCCTGACTCAAGTATCTGACTCACTTGGTCGTGCCATGTCTTCCTCGGGCGTCCCCGACTTCTACTACCATTCACATTTGCATCGTATATTCTTCTTAAATTCCTTTCTTCGCTCATTCGATCTACAGGCACAAACCATCTAAGCGTCCCTTTCTTGATCTTTCTCATTACGCTTACATCAGCCTTGTACTCTTTGCGGATCTCCGCATTTCTTACACGATTGTACATGGTGTTACACACATACGCCTCAGGAATCTCATTAATTTTTCAGCTGGTGAAATAGCATTCCGAAAACGAGCATCATTCTTTTTTAATTAGCGGTCCAATCATTTCCAATATGTATTAGAAGTCAGTTGCTATGATTTGGATAAAATTAAAGAATTTTTGTTGATCCTTCATTCTTAATTCTGTCGTTAAACGAACGAAAGCCCCATCAGTACTTCTTCTTTGAAGCCAACTCCTAATCCAACACACTCTGCGGGCCATTACGTTTTTGTTTGACAAAATTGTGCATATTATCGCAGCGGCAATCCATTGTGTGCGGAAATGGGTATTATATGGGGATCCATGATCTAACCGTAAATAAACAAATCCCTGTTATCAAATATTACTAACTGACAGCTGTCAAAGTCGGCGGCAACGCGTTGTTGTCAGGAAGCCATCTTACCAAAAACTATTATGGATTACTGGTGTAGCGGTCTCTGTGAGAAGTTCGTAAATTAAACTTCCAAACAACTTCCGTGAGCATTATTTACGATAAGTTGGATGCATATGTAAGCGCTCCTGTGAGTAACATTTCAAAAATTTACGAAAGTCGTAAATTTTACTTACAAGTGTAAACCCAGCCTAAGACTTGTAGATATTCCTCGATCTGCTGCGATCTTTGAACGTAAACTCTTGCAGTATTTATAAGCTAGCCGTGGTTTAAGCTTCCTAAAAAGAAATCCATATATATATATTTATGTACATATTATGTATTATCTAGGTATGTATATATTTTTTTATCTGTTAGGACAGAAGGACCACACGTCATAATAACCTTTTTTTCTTTATAGGTGGTTGTAAAACTAGTGATAATGTTCTTTGTCCACTGGGGCTATGCCATTGGCTGCCTAGTGGTGGTGTGGCTGGTGTGGCTGTATGTGGGCACGGCCAATCCGGCTGTCAAGCCCGGAAGGACGGCAGAGTTCCGCCTGCTCGCTTGGCTCAAGGGCATCTGCTTACAAGCAATGGGGTAAGTCTGCACAACTAAAATACAGAGTTACATTCAACGTATTGGAGACACAATAAATTAAACTTCAAATGGGATTAGATTCTTACTTTTTTGTGGGAATATATTATAATAATAATTTTTTTATTTTGAATCCCCCAAATAAGAAGTAATAACTAAACCAATTTGCAAGTTTTCTTGACGAAATGACATTGACTGACACTGGCTATAAAAATTATTTTTTACTGTGTTGCGAAGGTTGAAGATGTGTTCGGTGTTGAAATTAAACTATCTAATATTTTATAATAGGTTTATTCTGTTGCCGGGATAAACCAGCCATGAATAAATTTTAACAATTTTATAAATACCACACAAGTAATCAATCCCAACAGAAAGAGCAAGGATTATTTCAGTAATCGATTTAACGTTTCAAGTTATCTTGGTTGACGCATTAAAAATATAAAAGTAGTAGACTGACTGTGAAGCACGCATTGCTACCTTTCATATGTTGCCGCCCATTACGCCGAAGTATCTAGCGGTCGCCCAGTACCTGCAGGAACGAGTGAGTGAGTTCCCAAATCAGGGCGAGGTAGTAAAGTACCTCAACGCTCGGTACTTTTAGGCAACGGCGAAGTGTCCAGTAGATAGGACGGCCTAGTAGTACCCGACACCGTCCACTCGAGTGGTGGCGTGCCACACTACATATATTATAAGGCTAGCTTTATGCCAGGATCGCACGAGGACAATACAGAAGACATTACAATAGTGTGCTGTCCCAGCCTTGACCGCGCAGGCAGGACAATGGGATAATACAACAATTCTAGCATATTTCAAACGAAAATAGATACACGACGACACATGTCACAAGCGAGTTTCGAAAAATATTAGGTCTTTTATGCCAAGATATGTTGGAGTTTTTGGAGGACAAAGTAAATAATAAAAATAAAAAAACTGTGAAAATACAGTGATGAGGGAAAGCATACCTGCTCGGGTCAAACTGCAAATAACAATAACGGGTATGAGCTTCAGATGGCTGCAAAATACATTTAGATTGTTGAAAGCTGCTGTATCGCTTCTTGTACCTGAAGTTTGTGACGCTATCTACGAAGCATTAAATTACATTATATTATTCTTCTCCCTAAAATAAGTGCATAAACGCGCCATAAACAGTCGTATTCACTATATACCGTTATCAATTTAGTAATTTCTTCTGGGTTCCATTTATGCAATGCATTTAAGCCGAAAAAATGCGCGGGAGCGACACGTACGTGCGGAGCGACTGGTTATTGTTCTACTGTCTTGTCAAAACGCATTTACATGCGGACAATGTGGCCGGGTGCTGTGGTAGGGGTAAGACACTATCCTGTGGAGATAACTTGCCCGTCTATCCCTGGGATAGTGTCTTGATTCATTGTCCTGTCTTCCAAACTACTGTTCACACTAAGACAGTGGGTCCAGAGCTGGGACAAAACAGTATTGTACTATCCTCGTATGATCGGTGCATTACACTTGTAAATTAAATTGCGTTGACTTATTCGTCCAACTTATGATAATTATTGCTCACATGAGTTGTTCAGAAGTTTAATTTTTAGCATCGGCGCGTCTAGGTGCCATTGCAAACTTACCGTAATCGTCTCAACTTATCAAACTGATTTCGTAAACTTTGAAAAGACTGCAAGTTCGCACGGACACGATTAGACCTGCCGTGTGTGTAATGACTGTCTGCCATATTTGTGGAATATCGCCTGTTTACAACCTTTAAATAGACGATATAAGTTAATGTCTATATAGCTTTAGTTTGAAGTCCATTTATAGCCAGGTTAACAAGTTACTGGGGGACTCGGAATTAAATATTTTTAAAAGTGGTATGTTATTTTTAACCTAACTTTAAACAATGCTTCGATATTAAATTTATAACTATTTATTTAAATTTTCTAGAAAACGAGTGATGGAGTATGAACAGTTTGTGGTGACTCCTGTGCACCCAGGGGTGGATGTGCAGCCCTCGCAACTCAACGAGGACAACGAAGACTTTGCCTCAAGGCGGAGATATCACCAGTCAGCCACGGTCCACGGCCACTACGTTAATGTCGATGACTAGAATCCTATGAAACTAACCAGGGTGCATTTATGAGATTAAAAGGTGTCTATTTTTGTAATGTGTCACGCTTTGTGTACAAGTTTACTTATGTAAATATTTTATTACAATTAACAATGTTATGGTTTCAAAATAATATGACTAAGATGAATTTAATACTTATAACATATGACCGTAAAAATATAATTCTCATTCCACTAAAATTCATTCAAAATTCATGGGTCGGGGTGTGAAAACAGTTAGGTCAGAAAAAAGCAGAAACTTTTTTAATCAATTGATTTGGTAAAAGAAAAACTATATTTTGCTAAGGAAGATGAGAAAATTCAAAGGTTCTATGAACAGAAAGATGTATTTCTATTAAAACAATATATATTTTTTAGTTTACACATCGGTTGTGAGTTAAGGAAGTATTGAAAAAACCACAACTTTAAATTTGAATTTTTGACATACCAGTTTGACGTCCCGACTCACGAATTATTCCCTGTCTTTTTAAGCACTTCGTGGCAAATTACTTCTTAATTAATGTTATTTATTTATTTAGAAAATAGCAAATTTATTTTTAATAACTGTTGACACATAGGAAGCAGTGGCGGCTTGTGACTTTTGGGTGTACTAAAGTGCTAATATTACAAAGAATGGCATTATTGATGTTGTAGGTGAATACGATGTTTTTCTTTTTTTATCTAAAATGCTATTTTTCGTATGAAGATTTTCAGAAAATCCGCGCAGCGCATGGCCAAACTGAAATATCCTGAAAATCTTCTTACAAAAAATCGAATTTTCGAAAAAAAATCATTTTCAGCTACATCAATAATGCAATTTTTTGTAATATTAGTACACTCAAAAGTCACGAGCCGCCACTAAAAGGAAGCCCGTATTCTGTCAGGATTTATATCATTTTACATTGAAAACCAATTTAAAATCTGTTTAATTGCACTGATATTACAAAAGGTTTTGGAAATACATATGTATTTATGTATGTATTTTAAAAGTGCCTAAAATGTGTCTTAAACTGCCGAATGGTCCACTTTTGATTCATCTGTACAATTGTTGCAAAAATATTGGATGCTGCTTGATTAATTATAATAAATTATATAAATATAATAGGTTAAACTGTGTATGTATTTAATGACTATGTAATTAAAAATTTTACGAAGACTCCAATTTTATATTAACAATATATTTATATTATCTAGCTATAAAAGCATGTACCTCTCAAAAATATATTCACTGCGCTCAAGACTGAGATATTCTATTTAGTTAGGGTGATTATGACCAGATAATCAACAACAGCAATAATCACCTGCCTATTTTAACACTTTCAGACCTAGTGTTTATTTGAAAATACACAAAATTGTTTCCTTCCTATATATAGAGTGGAAGATACTACCAGTATCGCCCTGGTGTAAGACCACCATTCAGAATTGAAACGTTGCTCCAAATGGCTTTAGCCGTGTTTAGTGACTAGATCTGAATAGCCAGGTACTTCCCCACCTTCCTCTTTCCCTTCCCCACTTACCTTCAGCCTCACAACATCCCCCAATTGGGGATGCCATAGTCTCACTGGCTCCAGACGGGAGCAGTTGGGACTCTTGTGAGGTATTCACTATAAAAAAAAAAATAAAATAAAAAATATAGAGCGAATAAAAATTGGCAGTTTTCGTTTTTAAATTGCTGGCATGACTGGCTTTGTATTTTACAGTAGTCAATTTTATATTTTGAAATTTGATTTTTGTTTTTAATCTCAACCGATTTTTTTTTTTAAAGGTAGGTGTTTTGAAGGTATTTTTTCAATATTTCATTTCAATTCAATAAAATGTTAAAAAATTTATACAGTGTACAATTTGTCGTTCTATGTGAAATACACCCTCTGAGACCTAATGTTCTTTCAAATGAAATCAGCAATACTATTGAAAAAAAAATCTTCAGATAACTCTATCAATTGTTACCAATACCACTGCCAGTCTTAAATCAGGTCTGAAAGGGTTAATAACCAGACTGAAATCAATGACACATTTTAGATTTATCGACTGTCCAAAATGTATTCTTCCTGCATTATTTATTTGATGACTATATTTATATATACGGGTGAACTTATAAACTTGTATATAATATATATGCTTATGCTATACAAATTATTATGCTAATTACAAACCTTTGCAAATTTCTTAACTGCAACTCTTACATTAAAGGAGTTGAATAAATTTTAATATATGTGTACCAATTAATTTAACAGCAATCTATAACTCTCTTTTTGAAATGGCAGCTTTTTATTTCCAAATCTCTTGTACATACTTTGAAATGTAAAAATATGCAAAATCATTATTTATGCCATGCGTGCCGATCTCGCAGTTTAACGTAACACATGCATACTTATTGATGCAAATCAACAAAATAAAAATACTTACTAAAAAGGTTGTTTTATCAACAATGGTTTTGGTGTGGGATGCAGATTTCACCTAAATTAATTGCTTTTACATTCATATTTTAAAACTAAGCAATTTCGGGACCAGGGTGTTCCATTAATTTCACGGTAAACACTCTAGCAAGCCTATAATATTGATTATGATTTTCTGGGCTAGCATTTTTATATTACATTCCAGTCATTGTTTTATAATGGTGAGGAAAAAAATGAGATTTACTTTTCTACCATTCTATCATGAACATCAGTTAGATATTAATGTAATTTTGGAAAAAATGTACCAGTGATATTTTTGAAAATTATATACATATTGATAATTCATAAGGAAGATTCATAAATATTCAATAAATAATGTAAAGTTGCAGGCAACCATCTTAAACCTACATCAATGATTGATGAGATGCACTGTATATTAATTTATGTAATAAACGTATTTATGGGCACCATTAAAAAATGTTACTCCTTTATTTATTGATGCACAAAAGACATTACAGGACAGTTTCCAAGTTCAGCTATAAAAAAAATTGTTTATCCTTTGTCTATAGGGGTCCAATATCACATATCAAATATTATTGTGTATAATATAGTTTTAACACAGCTGCCAATCAATGACTTGCGTAACTTTAACTGTGTAACTGGGGTAAATGATGATTATGATGTAATGAGATTTTTAGAATAAAATGTTTTTTTTAGAATGCAATTAAATACGTTTTTATATGAATGGAGTAATTTTTATACGTCTGAAGAAAAAAATCTTTATTATCTTATAACACGAAATAGAATTCTGTAAATATTACCAATAATATGCTTTTCTACATTCTGTACTGTTGTTTGTGCACAAATTATCAATTGGTGTGTCAATATTTTTATAATTATGATAAGTGTTGCTTTTTGTAACTTCTGACCAACAGCAATAAAATATAATAACACTTTTTTTCTGAATACCTATTGCCCCTATCTGTATCTCAACTTATAAATACATACATACAATAATAATACTATTATGTATGTATTCACTAACTGGCTTTGATCGTTCACCGGGACAATCTGCTAAAGTCAAATTGTCAAAACACTTTTCAAATAATAAGGGCATAATTTTGTGTGGCAAATGTTTTATTATTTTTTTAACAAAAAATATTTGTAGATAAATAAATACATTTCAATAATGTGACGGACAGTGGCATACTCACCAAAACATTTCTTCAAAATATTTATGTAGTCAAATTTACAAATTATCTTAAAATTTTATTCAAAATGAAAACGGTAAAGATATATAGTGAGAACCCATCTCTGTGAAGTCATATTATTATGTAGCCACTTTCCAGGAAAGACATTTGCACATGCAACAAACATAATGATGACAGTAACATAATTTTCATCAGATTAAAAGCTGTCAAATGCCCGATGTCTAATGCAATGATTTCCTAATAATATTGATTTGTTTGACTGCAACAAATTTGGAAACCGACTCAGCGGCATTGAGGTAGGTGCGATCTTATGCATACTGATAAAATATTGTCATTAAATTGCACTTAACCCCTAGGGGCAGGACACCTGCATTTGCAATGTTGAAGAATCGTACCTAGGCACAATTGGATCGTCTGAAACCATAGTGAACTAACTCACTTTTTGCAGTTTTTGAGTTAGTGCTTGAAATGAGGGCTCCAAATCATAATCTACCTTTGCCAGAGAGAACCATGTTGATTGACCAATCATAGATAGTTTTTTAGCACGGTGAACCAATCAGAAACGAGCATTCTTCCATTAGTTCTCAAGCCACACTAAACTAACTCAGTATCCAACATGGCTTCCTACATGACAGGTCGCGCGTCGGTCAGCAGAAATGATGACTTTTCAGAGTGTTCCATGTCAGATTTCAGTGAATTGTCAGATGACAATGATAAAACTTATGTTCCTAGTGATTCAGAAGGTAAGTCTATTTGAATAATTACTAGTATTTGGAAATAAATGTTATTTTGAACTGGGATCGTTCTTAGCCACTCCAGTCTTCAACCAAAGTAAACTAAGTAGCAAAATCATGATAACTTTCAATATTTTGATAAATAAATAAAAAATCATGTTTTTGTTGAGTACTGCAGATTGTGTTTATTATTAAGCATTTATAAGTTGAATAATAATTTTGGAAAGCTCAGGTTAAGTGCAATAAAATTCACACTTTAAAAGTTAGTTCAGTATGGTTGAATCAATGTAGGGGAAACTTGAAGCAACATGATACAGAAGGCTGCTGTATTTGATGGTTAGAGATAGTGTAGGGTTGAATTAAAGACTAAAATAAGTGAAATTCGCCATTCATAATAATTATTTTGTTTTTCAGATCGCATTTGAGCTGAAAATTCTCCTCATGCGGAACGTGAACTCACCGAAAATGCTGAAAATAGTGAGACTTCTTCCCCGGAGGGAAACGCATTGCCACTGCCAACTAATGCCGTTTTACACGAAGGGGCAAAAAAAGTGAAAAGCAAGTATGCTGATGCTGCGCAGTGGCGAAAAAATTTAAGGAAAAAGCACCGAAATTCGGCAGAAGAATACACTTCATCCAAAGGAAAGGTTATGACGGGCAAACCTTTTATCGATTATAAATGCACTTGTAGACGTAAGTGCTACAATTTTCTAAGTACTGCCAACAAAAAGGCATGTTATGACAGATTTTATGTGCACGGGTCTTGGGATTCCCAAACTGCATTTCTTGCTGGTTCTGTGAAGACTACCAGTGTGAAACAACGAGTTGGTGTGAAAGGATTGGCATCTAGAAGACAAGAGTCAAGGGCGTATTATTTAAAGGGGGACCAAAAGGACATTCAGGTGTGCAAACTGATGTTTTTGAATACCTTACGGATTGACAGTGCTCGTGTGCATCGAGCTCTTGTAAAAGGTAGATCCGGAAAGTTAACCGATAACAGGGGGCGCCATGTGCCAGGAAATAAACTTGATGCTGCCACTGAAAAACTCGTTCACGACCACATTAAAAGCTTTCCTCGCTACATCAGTCACTACACGCGTATCAAAAACCCCAATTGCAAGTATCTGCAGCCAGGGTTAAACCTATGCATGATGTACAGGTTGTATTGCGATGATTGCAAATTCAAAAACAATAAGCCAGTAAGTCAATCATCATACGAGAGAGTTTTTCGTAGATCTTTTAATCTCAAGTTCAAGACACCACAGAAGGATACATGCAAGACTTGTGATAGCCTTAATGTGCAAATAAGGGCAGAAGAAGGAAAACCTTTGTCAGAACAAGACAAAGACAAAATGAACAAGTTGAAAGCAGACCTTGCTCTTCACCACGCCCGTGTTGAAGCTACGCAGACTTCCAAAAAAAATGATATAGTGCTTGCAAAAAAAGGAGAAATTGAAATGCTGACTTTCGACCTACAGAAAACTTTGCCAATACCCAAGATATCTACAGGTGAAGCATATTATAAGCGTCAGCTCTCAGTTTATAACCTAGGAATGCATGAATGCAAGAATGATAAGGCTACTATGCATGTTTGGCACGAAGGACTTGCTTCTCGTGGGCCAAACGAAATTGCATCATGTCTTCTAAAATACTTAGCATCTAACGAAATTAATTCCAACCACCTTGTGCTCTGGTCCGACTCTTGCGGTGGACAAAACCGGAACATCAAGATGGCAGCAGCAATAATGTACATTGTTCAGAGAGATGACAACCCAATCGACATTATAGAACACAAATTTCCAGTGCCAGGACATAGCTTCCTTCCTAACGACAGCGATTTTGGGGACATTGAAAAACATCTAAAGTATCACAAAAATGTGTATTCCGTGGAAGATTACAACGCTATTATTCGTGAATGTCGACCACGAAAGCAATCCTTTGAAGTCTCGACGATGATCCCTGAAAATTTTGTCTCTACCAAACCGATTTTATCATTTCTCACAAACAGGAAAAAAACCACTGTCGCTAACAAAAAAATGAAAGTAGAATGGTTAAAAATGCGTTTAATATGTGTTGTGAAATCAAGACCAGGCATTTTCAAGTTCAAGTACACTCTCAACGATGCAGTTGAATTCTATGAAGTGAACCTCAATAAGCGACTCCGGGGAAAACCATTCAATGTTAGCAAGGTAGTTTTAACCCAAATGTACCCTGCAGGAAATCGAATCGCACAAGCAAAGAAGAATGACATAATGTCACTATTAAAGTATGTTCCACCGATTCATCACCCATTTTTTGAAGCATTGCGTACAAAAGAAGAATCAGGAAATGCAAGTGATGAAGATGTTGATGGCCTAGAACTTGCTTCAGACGACGAGTTTTTCGAAGAATGAACTTAGTTCACTTAATGTATGCAATGGAAGAGATTAGTCACATAATATAACCAGCCAGAGTGCACTAACTTTGAACTAACTTACCGAAGTATTCAACCAGAGTGAACTAACTTTTTTAAATGATTTTTAATTGATATGTTAAATATGCTGGAATAATAAATATATGTTCAAAACTCAATCTAAGCCTTTATCTTAAATTTAGGTCACAATTTAGTTCCATAGTGATGGTGGTATTTACACAGCATTACCAAACGCAAAACCATCGTTTTCTCAAATGTAAGTTTTTTGACTTAGTTCTATATGGTTTAAGACGATCCAATTCAAAGTGCTACAATTGCAGGGTCAACCTTTTACATTAATTTTATCTTCAGATCACCTCTACTAGTTAGTTTAAAGACAGAAACAGAAAAGTCACTTTACCATATACAGTATTGTCGATGTGTTGACTTTAGTGAAAAATTTTCTTACCAGCCCCTACGGGTTAAGGATGACTTACGTAGTGAAGGGTTTACAGCAAAGATTTGTGTTTATATGAAATCTGTATACAGATTAAAGTACACAACATGGAACTCATAATTAGTAAAATATTACCAATTAAATTGTTTCAAATGATGTGTTGGGAGATTGGAACTAATTGAGTAACATACAAAAATATTATAAGAAATACCCTGGTTATGAGAATGATCTTACAACAGAATAAACACAGTGGAACGGAGCACAATTTCCTAGGTTGTTTATGGCTGATGTAGTAGGTTAATTAATATAGACAGCAATAATTCCCAGATATGGCTTATGTTCCTTTTCTCCACTTCTCTCCGTGTGTAAACTCTGTCATGGGCTTCCCAGATATGCCACATGTACCGATGCCCACTCGACCGTTGACATTGTCAGGGGAAGCGAATATACTCTTACCCTTGCTTCCGCTTCCTTGCTTTTTTGATGATTTTGCTGCGAAAGATAACCATTTGTTCTTTTCAGATTCGCGATCTTCTTCAATTTTTTTAAACCTCTGTTGTTTTTTCTGCTTTTTCTTTTTAAGGTAGTCCCGAGTGTGTGGTTTGCCCAGCCTAAAAAGAGAGAAAATAAAAATTAAAGAAAAAAACCAGTTGTGATTTGGGAACATGGCAAGATTATGTATTTACACTAGCTGACAATGTGCCTGGCATTGCTGGGAGTTATCCTTAGGTGATAGACATACCATCATGGACTTTTCAGTAGGGTTTTGATGTATCTCAATGTTTGGCCAGCGTTAGCCCGAAAATATTTTTTTTACGACTTGATTACAAAACATTGGATCTTCTCTACTTTCTGTAAATGTAATAAGCATGTATTAAATATATTTAAACCTGCCGGAAGAAATTCTCTATATCATAGTGAAATTCCTATCAAAATCCATTGAAGAACTATGCGCACAGACAGACGCGGATAGTGACTGTATTTTATACTATTTAGAGATATTTTAAAGATAAGCAAGTACACTTTTTTTAGCAAATATTTATTAACCACTCAGAACATTAGAACGTCAAAAGACGTAAATATGATAATAGCGGTCAAGACATTAGAACGTCTTTTCATGTCAACGTGCGAGATTTTACAAAAATCGATTTATTTCCATCACTAGTATACGGATTGCCATGATTTAAAAAACAGAGTATCGATAATGAATAACGCTACGCGTCTGTATTCAAGAATATCTATGGAACGTAGAGGTGCATTATCTAAGCCGATTGGATCTGTCATCTTGTTCGTTCATAATTTATTGCGTTTCTAAATAATTTATTAAAAATATTTTAGTTTGGACGGTTAATATTTTGAGGTGACTAATAGTTTTTAATTATATTTCTTCAATATATAAAGTGTTATTTCTTTATGATACTCAGAAAAAAGTACATGGCAAGTTCACGGCTTTGAAATAATGGTAAGCGATTTTTACATATTTTTGACGTTTTCATAAAATGTATATTTAGAAACGCAAATATTTACGTATAACAACACAAATGCGATAGTGGATTTCATAATCTTTCCAAAACATTTTTTAGAATGAGGCTACGTTTCCCAAAACGTGAGTTATGAAGAACTTTTAGCAAAACTCGTAAATAACACTAAAATTATCACGTTTTGACAGTTCGCAAAGGAACACATGGTAAATAAAAGTCTTTGTCTGAGAGGTTAAACAAAAATTACGTTGAATGTTGGTATAATATGATAAATAATAAATATTTTTTTTGCTTTTGGGACTTCCTTGAAGATTTCCTTCAATAATTTAATTTGAAAGTACATAATATATTACGATTTGAATTATCAGGGTTCGAATTAACAGGGTTATACTGTATAATTTATTTCATATAAAATTTTAGTTAGTGTATAAAGTGAAGTACCTACATATAATTAGGATTAATTTTTGGATTGTTTTGCCGTGTTGCTTTTCCTCCTTCTTTAGCCTACGTTTCAGACAGCATTACATTGCCCATCATCATGACAGATGCAATGGCAATGATGATGAACAGGGTAACGCAACACCGTTTGAAACTTTGGCAAAAAGAAAGGGGTACTGCAACATGGCATAATAACCCAACAATAATACTTTTGGCCATCAACATCTCAAATCATATCTGTCATCCCCACAGGAGGTTGTGAGGAAAATAATTTCCATCAGGGCCTCTGTCATCTCTGGGAATGATAAGTGGAGTATTTTTGAGGAGGGGAAGGAGTTAACATGGGTCTCTTCAAGACCCATGTTGTAGGAGGGAGGAAACACAGAGGCCAGCAAATCGTTTCACAGCCGAGCGGTTGATCTCAAGAAATCGTAAAAGCGACCTATTCTCATGTGATAAATGTCAATCGTGTAAGTATTTTGGGTGTGCATTTATCGTCTTTCCCGAGTATGCACCAGTGACAAAGGAATCAATGACGTTAATTCCTCAGATCATCTTCCATTTTAATAATAGAACAAGGACAGCATACCTACCTAATGCCTGTGCTCTGGAGATTGCAATCTGCTTGTTAAAATAGGGGAATCTATCATACGGATCGCCCGTTTCTGTAGAGTAAAGGTTTTTTTCAGGTATTTTGGGGCTCCAGATCAGAGGTGGCTGCCCAATTCAACAGTGAAGCGCACTTGCGATATGTATAGTGTCTGCAGTTGTGTACTATAAGTATTTGCGGGCCCTGTACAATAGGCCCAGCTTCTGAGCGGCTAACTTTACTCTAACTTTGGATTATTGTCAATGAAAATCTTAAATTAAAATATAATAATTATTATATCTAAAGTAAAATATAATATTTAAATATTGAAGACAATATTAGTGATTTCTAAACGAAAATTTGAAACAGAAAAATCAGAAAAGGAAACGGTCACATCTGGGACTCGAACCCAGGACCCTTGTCTTTCCGTGACAGTGCTCTACCAACTGAGCTAATGGGACCCTATTCCCCTCGGTCACTTTTTTAACTGTATCATACTTCGAATAAGAACCACCAACATTGTCTTCATTTTTTCACCGCACATTTTTATTGGCAACTATCTTTATGTATGATCGCAAGATTCAACCCGAACTAAATGCAATCCAGACAGCGTCTTTTAGATAAACCTATCTTATTTTTTATGTGCGACATCTGTTGACTTTTCTGCAAGTCTAGAATGAATATTTATTTTTTCTGAATAACTTTATTGAGTAAAACCTCAATAAATGCAATCCAGACAGCGTCTTTTAGATAAACCTATCTTATTTTTTATTTTTAATGTGCGACATCTGTTGACTTTTCTGCAAGTCTAGAATGAATATTTATTTTTTCGGAATAACTTTATTGAGTAAAACCTCAAATAATATATTTAAATATTACAATTTGAGGTTTTACTCAATAAAGTTATTCCGAAAAAATAAATAAAATATAATAATTATTGTTAAAATATCATAGGTCTTACTTGGATGCCTCATCTCCAGAATCCTCAGCAGGCCTCTTGACACCCGATGATAGCTCCTTGATCTCCTCTATTCCGCACGTCTCAGTCTGATTATATTCTAGGAACGTGACCTTCACCGTCGTCTCTGTCACTTCTCCAATCAACGCCTCATAGAACCTGCAACATGAAGACACTTCCAATAACAGTCAAACTATTCCTTATTTTAATAAATTCTTACTAAAAGAGTCTCAACCTTTGGAACACCGGACCCTTTTCGAGGGGCTAGATGCGTTAAATCAAAAATGATCTCTCAAGTGTTTCAAGAACAAGCGATTCTGTTAAAAAAAAATGTATGCACTTTCTCATCTTATAAAGCCAGCGCACAATCAGTTTATCGGCAGGAAAAAAATATTTTCACAGGCCAAACGGTTTTCCAGTGGCTAAGAATTTTAAAGATCAACCCTTGAAGGGTTGATTTAAAAAAATAATGAATCCTATAAACCGCCGGTTGGCGGTTCTTTAATTTTTAAATCTTGGTTGCTTAAAATTGTGAGATTGTATTAAATCTAGTAGTTAATAGAAATTTAAAAATTGATAATAAAAGTAATATTTCATAACATTTTTGATACTGGAAGTAAAAATAAAAGTCTGTTTTTGTTGATATGCAATGTTTTTTTGCAAAGGCGAAATGTCCATTATTTTTGGGACATATTTGGCATTCCATTTTTAGGGAACAAAAATCTGCCAAAGTTTTTTTCCTAATGAATTTAAAAATGGTAATGCATGCAATTAACACACTTCAAGAGGACAAAAATAGGGTCCCGTTCGAGAAAATTGATTTTGCTTTAAACTGCTATAAAAGTACTGACTGAAATTAAAGCCTATTTTGTAAAACAACTCCATGATCTGAAGTTAAATTCTGTTTTGGGCCATTTAGTGAAGTTTTATGTGTAGAAAATGTACATATTTTATAACATTACAAAAAAATTGGTTGTCAGTTAAGGATTTAATATCCATTCTACAGGTTTAGTATAGTTTCCTTTTGGTTAAATATTCTTCCACACAAGACAAGAAGATAAGAAAATGGGAGACTTGTATCATATTGTTTATAGGTACATATACAGCAAAACTATCTTAAGAAGTTTTCCAAGGGACCGGAAAAAAAAAACTGCTTAAGTCGGATCCAAAAATGGCATTTTTTTAAAATGAAGTTTATTCTAGTATTGTGCACATAATTATTAGTATTACGTATTATGTGTATTTAAAACCCACAAGTAAAATGAATTTGAAATATTTTTGGTTTCCGGGTATGTAAATTTCGGTAAACGAAAAAAAACAATTTACGATGTTCCTATGTTGTATGGCGTGTTTGTATTGTCTTTCCTTTCTAAAATGGCTCAAAAATATGTAAACTGTGAGTGTTTTTATTGTTTTACACACAGACATATGAATATTAATAGACGAGAAGATAATGGCGAGGGGTAAAATCAACTGTTGAAGAACGAAGGGGGTAAAGCTGACTGTGATTCATCAATAAATCAATCTGACAGTAAATAGGCATCTCGCATTATGATATCACCATTTGTTCTTAAAAGTAAAATCTGCTTTTGAATGAATAGACATTTTTACATGGGAGCGCAAATTACTCGCCACGTTATGAACAAATTTGCTAAGTCCAAATTCGGCAAAAAAAAATTCTTCTATTTTCAGAGTCGAATATTTTGTTTCCTTATTGAGTCAAGACACTTTTACGAATGTTCATAATTTACTTACCCCAGTAAACAGCACATCCCTGATTCTTGTGCACGCGGCTTTGTGTGTCGCGTCCATCGCGTGATAGTATATGTTTGTAACAAATTAAAATAATGCTTACCTATGGAATGTAATACGACAATTGGGTTTATTCTCTTTTTCACTTCTATTTTTACAAGTTTTCATAGCGCAAGCCATCATTTTGCCGTGTTATTTCGTAAAATGAACCAATGATGCCTCGACCATAGTTCGCACAAGAATGATGACGTCACGTTTTCTAAATTCATGGGAGGCCATACGCGAGCCCAGCCGGCTCTAATGGAACCGGTATGGGGAGTGGGGAATAATATGCTTTTAATCACTTAGGGCAGGTCTACTAATATTCATATGTCTATGGTTTTACATCTAATTCAAGTACCTACAATATTGGAGTCATTTTTATTATTGTGATTCATTCAGGCTTCAAACTTAATTTTGAAAGAAAAAATGGAACTTTAATGCATCTCTTACCATCTCCCACTAGATAAATAGTAATTGCTTGTAGTAATTAAGTTGAAACCAAGTGCTATTTATATATTTTTGGAACTTGCCGTCTATGAGTGCCCTCACTGTTTTTGCGCTAAAATTGTCAAATTAAGCCAAATCTCGACGGTATGAGAAGTAATTATGAACTTACCTTGAGGCAAACGTATTATGCTTCATTTTAGTTGAAATAATAAAGGAAAAACATGGAAAAAACAGAAAATAGCTTGAGATAGACATTTATACGGGAGTCGCTATATGCACAGCGACTAGTCGACAGGGGGCGTGGCCAACATATCCGAGCATACCCGAGCTGTTCCGAGTTGCAAAATCAGTGAAACGCGGTGGGCGGTGAAACAAAACGTCAGAAATGGCGTTGTAATAATATAATGTAAACAAACCTTTTTAGAACTACGCTAGGTTTGTGTAACATGGTTTGTGATACAAAAGAAAGTGCCCCCTTTATAGAGCCTGCTCGCGTCAAGGCAAGAAAAACATCCCAGTTTTCAAGTAGTTTAGCGGCTACGCTAGGTTTGTGTAACATGGTTTGTGATTCAAAAGAAAGTGTCCCCTTAATACCGCCTGCTCGCGTCAAGGCAAGAAAAACATCCCAGTTTTCAATTAGTTTAGCGGCTACGCTAGGTTTGTGTAACATGGTTTGTGATTCAAAAGAAAGTGTCCCTTTTATACCTATACTTCACTTCGGGTATGCTCGGATATGTTGGCCACGCCCCCTGTCGATTAGTCGCTGTGCATATAGCGACTCCCCAAAAAGTACGATGTAAAATGGCCGCGAAGTGGGATATTTTGATAAATATGTCATTTATTTTGAGTGTAAAAATGAAACGAAGTGAAATTTGTTCTAAGTGAAAGCTTTGCGCCTGAGAACAATACCACGGGCACAGTTTGAGATCATCAGGAATTAGTAATTATGTCGGGAAAGTGTTAAATTTTATTGGGCACTCGTAGTCAGCGTATACCATATTTTTTTGCGTATGAAGCGTGCACCGGAATTCGACAATTTTATCGAATCTTGAAATTAATAGATATATAAAAAAGTCAACTAACTGCCCGTCAACTTTCCACTTTGCTTGGCATTTATCTCCAAGTTTCCATTTTCGTTTTTTGTTTGATGTGCCTCCGATGCCTCGCTCTACCGCTAGGAGGGAAGCCGTCACATCGTCATCATCATTACTGTGACCACCCGAACCTCGGCTGTCTTCCGAAAATTTGATAGATTCCTCCTGTTGAGTTTTGATGAGATCTAGTGTCAATGCAATGACTTCCTCAAGATCCGATTTCAGTTTAAGTAACTCGTCATTATTGGCGTCTGATGTCAGAGCAGCATCAACCTATTGAAGCAAGCGTAATTAGAAAATAAATAATGCAGTATAGTAAAATGTAATTTATAAACCAGTTTATAACAAATTATACCTGCTGTAATTGAAGCTTGTAATTCCTCAAATCGTCCTCCATGTCGAATGTGTTATTAAGTATAGCTAGTTCTTTCACTTAAAGGTAAACATACACTTTTTTCAATAGAATAAATACATAACCTAGCAGAATATCGAGCACATAATCAACGAACACAACTCAAACACAACCAGCAATCGCCATTTAATTTTAAATAGACAACTCCATAGAAACGTTTCAAGTACAAAAAGGTTTTTCTATGGATTGTAGCGATGGGCACAACCAGGAGGTTATAACTCCGATCGAAAATTGGAACCGAAATATTGTGACGTCATATGATTGCCTAACTATATCCACCAATGAAAAATTCTATAGGCTTTCAGAGATTTTCTCTGTTGTGAAGGATAATAAGTAGGCTTCGAATGAGAATTTTACCCTCTATATATTGGCAAATCCATGGTTTTTTGGACCAATTTGTTTCATACAAAAAGCCCGAAGATATCGATCTAGCGTGAGTAGTTTATTTATGTGATCTAGTCAGTGGTTAATTTATGTACAGGACAGTAGAACCCAGGGGCATATAACTCCGGTCTGGCCTTGGAACCGACACGCCCAACTCCGTTTTATTATAGAAAAAAGACCTTAGACCTCATTGGCTTAAAGTTTCCTCTCGAGAAAATGAGCTATGAAAGTTCATTTTCTTAGAATAATGCTTTGTCAGGTGGACCTTACCCTCAGGAGATATTTTGTTATTTTTCTGTTTCAAGGGCGTTTTTATTTTTAAAATAGATTTTTGGGCTAAAGAAAGAATGGCTGAGCGCCATTGTATTTTCTATGGTTGCACCTTTTTTTAAATGGCCTCGAGTTTCTCTTCCTTGTCTATCATCACCGCTCCGTAGGCATATATCTGTGGTTAAGTAGTGTACAAACTTTTTCCATACAAAAAGCCCGAAGATATCGATGTAGTGAGTGGTTTATCTATGGTAACCGCTCTGTTATAAATAATGACCGATGTACACAGACATAGGAATTAACCGATGTATAAATATTATATTCTGTATTGTTGTAGTGTCCAGGTTTTTATGTCCGATGAAATATTTTCATATTTCTTCTATGGAAAAATGAGAAATGTGTTGAGATTTCAAACCTCCAGTATGAATATTCAATATATAGTATTTCCTTAGAATTAGAAGCAGGTACGAAACTTATTTTGTACTATTTATTCTGTTTAAATGTAGATATTATATATTTAACGACATATGAAACGCATTCAAATTCGTAGTCATTCACATCATTGTAATAATATTACGTTGTTATCTGCAAGTACACATTAAACAATAAACATACACAAGCTACCACAAGCGACACAAGACACAACACAATCTTCCAAAAGTTCGGAGATGAAAGTTGGCCTCAGTGTAGTGGTACCATGAAATTCATACAAATTAGAAATTCGTTTACTAGTAAATAAAGAAATCATTGCCAATAATGAAAAATGGTGGTTGATATTTTTTGCAGTATCTACTTACCAAAATGTACAATATTGCAAGACCAAAAATGCTGTTTCTGACCTCATCTATTTCTTCCGCTGAACTGAACCCGCTGATTTTTGCTGCCTCGATTAAAGTATTCGATCATTCCCTTCACTAATGGATTGTGCCTGAGAAACCATAGATTTTTTCACAATAGGTAGGTTTTTTTTCACAGGTAGATCATGAATCTAAAAAGGTACATAAGGTAAGGAGGTACTAATAACAAATAAGATAAAATAAGTAATATTCGCGAATTAATACCTATACCTATATTGATTGATATAAAGTTCAATTTAATTCTAAATGTATCGTTTACATATTCACTTATATTGTTAATATTTTTATTTAATAAAAAAGATTATTAATTTAATAATAATATTATTGAAAAAAATTAATATTTCAGTCCTGCACTGACGCAAAATTTTCGCGCGGCTCTCCGTGTGCCAGCTATTTTATTTTCACAATAAACAATTTGTGTTTTTGAAAAATTATGTTTTTGTAAATTGTACCGTCTTACAGACAACATGTTTATATATTTATCAAAATACTATATAGAGTGTCCGGGGGTAAAGTGCGCTAACGTCGGGAGGTGATTATGGTAGAAGTAAAAAAGTTAAACAACCTTTTTCGAAATTACAATGTTCATTTCCCCATACAATTTTTTTCCATATAGAATATTTATTTTCCCATACAAACAATTCATTTCTTTTACCTAAACACTACTTTAATACACTAGAATTTCTAAAAGTTATTTATCTTTTTTACTTCTAAAATCATGTAGAATCACCACCCCCCCCCCCTCCCCGAAGTTAGCGCACTTTACCTCCGAACACCTGTATATTATCTACCATAAGTTGTTTCCCCAAAATAGATGCTTATATTCTGCGGATTCTTAAGACTACCTACAATAATTGAAATATATACACTTGTTTTGCATATTTTTATTTACTTTATAATTTTTACATTACTTTAAATAATTATATGTACATACATAGTTTCGCATGTGATATACTTTTAAAGGCAGTCTAACTTAAAGTTAACTTAATATTAAAATTATAATAATTTTTTAACAATGCACTAATAAAATAAAACATATTTATTTAAGTAATAAAGTAGATCATACTTTACAATTACAAAGTTTTCATTATTAGAAATTCAAAGCTAATCTAAAAGAGCTATTTAAAAAATGCTAATGGATACAACACTTATAAACTTTCAGTTACATTTGTAACAAAAATCGTTAAAAAAATTTCCGATAATTAACATAAATCATAAAATTAAACTTGCTTTCAAAGCTGTTTTTGAATAAATTGATTATTAAGGCGATGGCATACGTAGTAATGCAAAATTATGTGTTTTTGGTTTGAAAATTTGGTCGCCTAGAAATGTTTCAGATGCTTTAATTAAATACTGCGAGTAGAATACATCTTGGCCTTTGAAATAATCGAGTATTTTTTAGATAAGTCTTTTTATAAGCCCAGAAAAAAATAATGTAAAGGCCTATGAAAACTGTTTTAAAGTTCAAAATCTCCTACTTACAAAGCCATTTTCAGTTATGATTTTATTGTATAATGTGGCAAATTAAGTTATTTATAAAATGATCGGAAAAAAATCAAATATTTATGCCTGAATATCCACAAAATAAAATAAAATGCACTTTTTGGCCATGTTTTTTTCTTGCATAAATCAAAACAGGCGGATGGTGTTAAGTGGGAATTTAAACCTTATCGCCATCTACGTAAGGGTTGTTATTGATAGTGGCTCAATTTAAAATATTACACGACGTAGTGCATCGCCTTGAAAAATAAGATGAACCCTAAATTGTGTGGTCAATAGCTACTATTTTATTTACCCAGATAAAAAAATGAATAATAATATTTCAAATTACTATCTTACTCTTTCTAAAACCACAAATTTAGAGCATTCACAAAAACGGCATTCAAATTATCCATTTTTTTTTTGGAAACAAAATTTTAATAAAGGTAAAAAATGAAGATTTTTTTCTCAGGAAGAGAAATTACTGTTAAAGTTGTGTGAGCAATATGTTAATTACATCTTCTGTTCGGCCAATCACACTGTAATATTATGTACTTGGAATTTTTATATTTTTTTTATAAAGAAAGACAAACATTCCCGGTTTACGTATAACCTGACAATATTTGAAAATCTCCTACTACCACCACAGTAAGCGGAAAATGTTGCTTGTGTTGTGATGGAGGACTTAGCCAGCCGAGGAATTGAATACACTAGGCCTGGGTGGGACCCAAACGCGATGTCAACTCAGTCACTGACTGGTCGGTTACCATTGATTATTACCATTATTTCAGGTTCAAAAGAAAATATTCGTTATTATGTTGAGAACTCTTTATTTTGTTTAAAGGAAAACCATATATTTTTGCTGAAAAAATGAAGGTACAATGGGAATGTACAAATGGATATGCAACAAGCTTTAATCTAATGAATAAAATTTAAAGGAGCAAAATCCTATTTTATAAAGATTTAACAATTATAATATATATTATATTGTGCATTCCAAGCAGTGTTCTACTTTGGTCAGAAATATGTGGTCAGTTGTGTGAGTTATGGAAACTACATACAAGAAATAACCTTTCTCTTAAAGCTTTACGACCATTCATGTTTTCCATGTACCTTATACATTTATTATAAGAAAACTTTATCTAGAAATAATTACAATACCCATTAGAAACTTGGTGTTTGAGATTATTTTGTTTTAATTATTTTCATTGAGTACAAATACATTGGGACATCACAAAAATAATAATGAATGATAGATTCAGAATACATTTTAATAGTAGGTAATACAACTGCTGGGTGAGTAAAATTAATATACTTTCAGGAAATAATCATTCATATTTTTCTATACGATTTAAGACTGGCAGACATGATATATGTAATAATATAAAATTTGTATTTTTTTGTGGTATATTAGTATAAAATGAACGAAGTAATACAATTATTAAAAAGGTTTCATTTGAATAAAACATTGAAATTATCTGTAGCATAGTTAGTCTATTTTTGGTGTCATTAATTTATTGCAAAAGGCTGGTGGATAGAAGTTATCTACGTACATAATTCTTATAAAATTGGATTTACGTCCCAGTTGTTTTTACACCTTCCATTAGGAAGGCAAGTGAGCTCAGTAGATAAAGCAGTTAGGGAGATTATTATATTTTTAAAACACGGATATGACGTGTCAAGGCCGGTGACTTCCAATCATTTATTTAATACATCTAGGTTCTTTTATAAAACTTATAAGTTTATACACGTTGTTATAATCAATTTATGAATGACAATATTATAATATTGATATTCAATCATTACTTGTTTAGTTATTTTAAACTATTAAATTATTATTAAATAAATACACTTGGTACAACAAGTTGAGTTTGTCAATTTTAAAAAAGTACTCTACCACATGTTTTTTTTAATGCCATGCTTTTGCATTTAGCTATATCTTTATGGTTATCCATTATAATTAAATGAAACATTGTTACTTTGTTTGAACCACTACATATATTGATTTAATATATCAACACTGACAAAAAATATATAGTAACTTAACATTGCAAAATAATCGGTGAACATTATTATGAAGTGTTGAAGTGGGGGTGGAGGCGTGACTATGAATTAGTGAAGAGTGGGGGGAGGAGATAGAACGAACGGTGAATGGGAACATACCTCAGATGGAATTGTGAGATAATATTTATATTATTAAAATGAAGACACAATTCATCGAATTTCGCATTTGATTTTCAAGTTCTGTGAAGGTTTTAATCATGTTCTGTTATTATATCATTATTGGTCAATTGTTTCACAACACTGAAATAATAACATAACTTGAATAGAACCTCCACAGAACTCAACTGTGAAATTTGATGAATTGTTCAAATTCTGTGAAACAACCCGTCCTTCATCATTTATGTTCACCGATTATTTTGTGATGTTTTAAGTTATTAGTTTATTTTTTCCATGACGAAGGTTCCGAAACCGGTCTACGTAGACGTATAAAAATAATAGTTATTCAAACAAAGTAATTTTGTTTCATTTATTTAAAATAATGTTCAGTTTAAACAAGTTGATAAAACCTATAAGAATACAAAATGAAAAAGTTTTTTTGTTTTAAACCACTTTATTTTAGTATATACTTCGACCGGTTTTGGTTGTTCCCAACCTTCTTCAGTTTCTCTTTCTATTTTTCGTTTACCTCATAAGATTCCTCTGTACTTTAATTAAGTTTATATATTTATTGTCCTGAAGAAGGTTGGGAACAACCGAAACCGGTCGAAGAATATACTAAAATAAAGTGGTTTAAAACAAAAAACTTTTTCATTTTGTATAATGTCAAGCCACAAAGTGTTTGCTTTCTTCGATAACCTATAAGAATAGTTACCAAATTTATAATAATTTTAACAAAAGCTTTAAAAGTCAAGTTGACACATAAGCCTTAGTAAAGCAAGGGGGCTCATTACGTAGGTAATTATTTCGGTGTTCTAAAAATTAATCAATATTTCATAAATGTATTTAATAAACAATTCTAAGTGAAATAAAAACAGATGTATTTTACAGTATATACAAACCTACAGATAAATAGTTTATCTACAATGGAATGGTCAGTTATATAAACTAAATTACCTAATATTAATATTTATTACTTATTACGAATAATTTTCATTACTTAGATTTTATGAACGCATTGCGTTGATTATTGAATTACGAGGAAAAAATAAATAGTTAATGAAATTGGTAAAATAAATTATTAAGCCTTGATTTTATTTTTGAAATCTCTGATGCAGTGCTCTTAAGCAAATGGTATCCTCAGAATATTATAAAACGCACTGACTGCTGTAGATCTCTCCAAAATCCATTTAAATTGCTATTTATTGTTATTGTGTTTAATTCGGAGAAGCTCATTTTAATATTTTAAATAAATCTATTTGAATTTCTTCTTTGTTTTCGGTATTGAATGAACGCAAATATTGAAAGCGGAAATTAACTCACTTCCCGAGATAGACTCGTTTCGCTGACAATGTATTATATCAACATTTGGTGGCAATGACGTACAAACATCCTCATTAATCTGAAATTGGATGACATTACAGCAGTTAATCCCCGTTTTTCCTGGGCTAGAAGGTTCAATCCCTCATTCAAACATTTTTATTATTATTTTCATGTTTTAATTGAAGATTCAAAATATCTGTACCATAGTAAAAAAAACTTCTTTTTTCATATTAATTTTTTATAATTTGAAATAAATCGTGTTGAATTTGATTTATTTAAAAAAAAAGAAATTAGTACCAATAAAAAAAATTACGAAAGCGTTACATGATTTTAAATATTTGTATGTATTTATTTACGAACCCTTTCTTTTACTTTATGTTTTACAATTTTTTGCATTATTGTAGAAAAAATATTTTTTTATGTATTATTCAGCTCTGTGATATTATTATTCTTTCGCTCATGATTTTAATTTTAATTCTTTGCATTGATAAGAAAAATGTACTAAAATTTTAAATAATTAGAAATATTTGAGTAAACTTATGTTCTACTTGTGTTCTAGTTAATTTCTTATTTATCTATCACAAAAGCTTGTTCTTTCATACATACAATATATTACGTAATATATATATTGTTTATGCCTTGTAAATATTAATATCTGGAAACCAACATTTATAACAGATCTACACAACTACAAAATCTGTAAGTAATTATTCTAGGCAGTTACAAAATGGACCGAATTAAAGTTATGTTGATAAAATTGTATATAATACGTAGGTACTAGTTATCAAAAACTTTAGCTCTAATGACTTCTTGGTGCATCAATCAAAGGAAATATTAGATTTAAATGTACCTAACCGAACAAAAAGATATTTCAAGATGACAAATGTTTCAACCAACCATCATACAATGGAGTAAGAAATATTTTGTTGACTTTAAAATATACATCACTTCATTCTAGTTAAAGTTTCAAAACTGAATGTTCTTATTTTGTTTAGCTCGTCTGTGACCAACATAGGTAGATAATATTTTTGTCACCTTCATGTTAAAGTTGCGAATCTGACATATTCGCGAAAATGACGACTGAAAAAAAAATCTCTAGATGATGATAATGATCTGAAATCAACAAAATTCTCCACCAGTTACCGAGTTATCAAATCTCTGAACCTTAATTACGAGTATATTACCTGTCATTTGAATCAACCCTTGGTAAATTTACAAAAAAGTAGATGGAAACATTTACCATGGTGTAACATATGAATTATCGATAAAATAGAACACAAACAACTTGCGAATCTCACATATTATACAAACAAAAACAATAACAATAACGACGCTCTCCGGAAAAGTTAACTGTTTGCAGATTCGCAACGTTTAAGAGGTGACAATTTGCTCTTTGAAATGGTTTCCACTGGTAAAATCGTTTTCGCGTTTTCTTAAGTCCACAATGCCGGCATGTTTTCTGGCGAAGAAATATATTTTCGAAATCTCTAATTAAAAATCTCTTATTACAAGTAAATGAAATTTTAATCATTTTAAATTTATTAATCGAACGACAGTTTACTAATTCCGAGATATTATAATATCTTCAATATTTTAAATATTATTATTGTAAGCGTCATCTTTGTGCCCTAATTATTAATTATGTTTTATCTACAAAATAAAGATAGATTTTGTTTAAGTGTTAAATACTTACTATTTTAGGGATTTTTTTTATCAAAAGCAGTAAGCGTCTTTAGGTGGTCTTTAACCGTTAATTCTATGAATGCCAAAATGCAATAAAATTTTCTTTGAGCTACTTATTCAATTTTTTAAAATGTAACATTTTTTACCATAAAATGGAATTGTTTTATAAGGGACACTTTCATGGACCGCCTTTATAATGAGTCATGTTGATCCCTGAATTGTTTTTATTTATACATGCCTCAACGGTAAATGGTTATCCATTCCAAATTACCAAAACTAGATATTGTTCTTCGGAGAATGCAACGGTTTATTCCGTTGAAAACCGTCCATGGTCATGGCGGAGAGTCGTCTACATACTTGGTACAACGGTTTATTCCGTTGTAAACCGCTCATAGTCATGGTGGAGAGTCGTCTAGATACTTGTTACAATGGTTTATTCCATTGTAAACCGCTCATAGTCATGGTGGAGAGTCGTCTACATACTTGGTACAACGGTTTATTCCATTGTAAACCGCTCATAGTCATGGTGGAGAGTCGTCTACATACTTGGTACAATGGTATATTCCATTGTAAACCGTCCATGGTCATGTTGGAGAGTCGTCTAAATACTTGGTACAATGGTTTATTCCATTGTTAACCGCTCATAGTCATGGTGGAGAGTCATCTACATACTTGGTACAATGGTATATTCCATTGTAAACCGTCCATGGTCATGTTGGAGAGTCGTCTACATACTTGGTACAAGACGTTTTATTACGGAAACGCGAAACTAGTAAGCTTATTATAGGTTATAAATGGTATCATTATAAAATGTGTTTATACTATATCTATATAAGCCATTATTAAAAAACGAATTTACCGTCTGAAATACGAGTAGCTTAAAACGCCAAAAAATATTTGTACGAATAAATGTTGCTAACCAAGCGAGTAAAATTAAGTCATCATTAAAATTGTCCCCCTTTAGTTTTTTTACAAAATCCTTCCAATCGCAAAACACAAACACGACTCAAAATTCAGATGCGAAAAAAGTAATAATTTTCAAATCAGATTTTAGAATAAAGTTAAAAATATATTCGCAAATTCTTTTGAATTGAATGCATACATAATTTACTGGACTTTTGGTTGTTTGGTGCCTTTAATGTTATTAAGAACATATTGTATATTCAGCGAGTCTTACATTTCCACGGTCGTATTTCAAATAAAGCCTTGGGTTTGAGAAATGCATACATACTTGAATTTGCTATATAAATCAATTGAATGTTTCCAAAAACTACTAAGGAAAGAAAGCATTCAAAAATCTTCCCGCAAAAAGTTAATTCTATAAAACCTTCGTAAGCACCTCTTTATGAGCTTTGCAGACTAATAAATTTGTTGCAAAATTATTCTTTATCGATGGATCACATTTTAATAATTGTATTAATTATCAAACTTATGATTAAGAATTCAGATGTTTAAGAATTACTATTTTCATTGTAATACTTACTCATTGTTTAAATATAATGGTCTTTAGTTAAACTTATCGAACTCCGATTTCGATCTATTACTACTAAGTTAAGTCTCTTAAAACTATAATTAGCTAGTTAAAGACTGGCCTTCGAAATAAGGAAGCCATTCGAATATTCAAGCTAAATATCTTTATTTACATTATTATTTAGATTGTAATAATAATAATAATAGTTTATGGTCTTTTATAAGCAAAATTAAATAAATTTAAAACGACAAAATATGTTATTTTTAAAAAGATGTAAGATTTTTCGAAAATCCCCATTCAATTTTTGATATAGGATGTTCAATATCTGGAGATTATTTATAATTTCTCACTGGGGAGAATCAAAGGAAAAAAAAGTTGTCTCATGGTTAATACAGTTTTCAACAGAGATTGGATAACCAGACACCAAATGAAATTCGAAATGAGTAAATTCCAAATCTAGTAACATAATATTTGACGACAGTCTCTTCACTAAAGATAACACAATTTTGTATTGATTAAGACTATCCGAATGGTAGTTTTGTCGAAAACTGAACGAAAGTGGAAAACTCTTCAATTCAATTTTTAGTTTAATTAAGTAGTAAGTACATACGCCTTTAATTTAATAATTTACGACACTGAAAATACTTAGAAAAAAAAGTGAATCGTCTTTGAGATTTGGTTTGGTTCCAGGCGGTTGGAGATGTTGGGGGGCGGGGGGTGAGGCCAGGGGAGGAGTGTGTGTCAGACCTCCTCGGCGGCGCGAGGCCGAGGGGGCTCGGGCCTCAGTAGGTGGAGGTCCAGCGGCACGGGGGCGTCGCCCGGCCTCCTGCCGCGGGGGCCCTGCCGCCCATTGCTGCCCCCGGAGATGGGGGTGATGATGATCTCAGTAGTGGCGGCCACGCGGAGCAGCGCCGTGTCTTCTGTCGCCATGGAATCGTAGTCCCCTTCGTGGTCTATCTCTTCCAGGCCCCCCTCGCATCCCTCATCCAGTACCTCATCCTCTCCTTCATCCAGTGCGTCGCCATCGCCGGTGGCCCACGCCCCGTCATCTGCGGAGCCGCTGTCGCTTCCGTCGGCAGACCCTGAAATCATCAATATCATCATTGACATTGTGTTAAAGTATGTATGCACTTATATATAATTCCGAGGGCGTACATAAGGGGTGGGGGGGGGGGGTTAGGTTAGGCTTCAGTATTGCGTAAGAATTAAAGATAGTAGTACATGTAGATTACATTCCTGGAAAATACAACAAAATTATTTGCGCCATCTGTCTTGTCAAGGTGTAAATAATAAGTTGTGGAAAGTAGAGGTCCCAAAAACTTTCTAAAGAATGTTTAAAACCCTCCCCACCTTTATCCTTCCCCCCCAGGGTAGAATCCCCGTGTGAATGCTATAGCTACGCCACTGTATAGTGGAAACACAGAGAGATTGGCCGCGGTGAACTCAAGGATTAAAATTTAGAATAAATTAATAGTATTTCCTAGTTTCGCCGCAGTAAATTCCTCTGTGGGTAGAGTATGGTACCAAATTTCTAAATAACATGAACATTTACATAAACAAAATAACACTTAGAAAGTAGGTAAGTTTTGCAGGTTTATAATCACAATTACCATAGTCAATAAAAAATGTTAATCTAACATTTAAAACATAGACAGATTGGCATAAATATCAGAACAGACGAGCAAAAGAAAAATGATAACTTTAACGACGCCGTAAGTTTTTTGATGGAATTAAATAGATACATGATTTACAATAAAGGTAAGGTAAAAAAGGAAACGTTTGAAAAAAGAAAAAAAAAATCGCGAAAAGTGATCACCTTCTTGAGTTTATCAAATCATCAAATTAACTAATTTCCATTATCAAATTAACTAATTCGTACAGAAACGGAAATTTCGAAATGGTTAGTTAGTTGTTTGTTTCTTGCTGCATCGTAAAACAATTTTAGTTAAATTCATTTTATTGTTAAACCTTTAACCAATTTGTACAGAAACGGAAATGGCATCATGGTTAGTTAGTTGTTTGTTTCTTGCTGCATTGCAAAACAATTTCGAGTTAAAGTCATTTTATTGTTAAATCTTTAACCAATTCGTACAGAAACGGAAATGGCATGATGGTTAGTTAGTTGTTTGTTTCTTGCTGCATCGCAAAACAATTTCGAGTTAAAGTCATTTTATTGTTAAATCATAACACTTACCACATTCAAAGATTTAAATGAATTTTTCGTACCCTCTCGTCGAGTATCCTATACAAATGATTTATTTAAAGAAATGTATTTGCTACCAAAGCACCATCGATCACAAATGATCGTCATACCTAATGTCCACTGAACAGACAACTGAAAATGTTACCATCACTTCTATCAATTTGGCTACCTGCACCCACTCCGGCGTCAAATTGTGGGTTTTAATTTTTAATCTGTAGTGAATCCAAATAGCTTTCGGTAAACTGTGGATTTGAAATTTATGGGGTGACCGCTGCATCTCAAAGACCTGTTCGACCCGAATCAATCTTTCATAGGGAGGGGGCAAGATTTATTGTATTTCAAATGTACTTTATGTATAAAGTGGACCTTAATCCAGAAATGTTTCCTCCCTTGTGATGTCAAATGTTTTTTCATGCATTTTTTAAAAGATTCTCTCGATTTACAACTCTAGTTCTAGCGACGTTTTTACGGTCGCTCGTTGAAAAGACGTATCGTTTTCAAACGAAGACATTGTAGAATTCTTTAAATAAATTATGACGGTATTAAGGCATGTTCCCAATAAAGTTGTCCGAGTTTGATATTTTTCAGTAGGGTCAATAGGTATTGGTGGCGTATTTCAGAATACGCCACCAATAACTATTGTAGCTTGGGAGATAGGAAAAAGGAAGAGGAAAGTTTGGAAGACCTGGTAAAAAATAGCTTTTGTTTCCAATTATGGTGGTCTCTCGCCAGGGTAACACTGAGATCTTACACCCTTGAACTGATTTGCTTTGAATTTGAGTGTCTTTTTCATAATTGGAAGTGTTTGTTTAGTAAAGTGATAAAGCACCTGCCTATATTATAATATTTAACCAAAAATTATTTGAATTGTCTTTTTCATAATTGGAATTCCAGTGAACTCTAGGCCCATAGTTAAGAATATAGCTCTTCCACGATGGTTGTTAGTAGGTTGTGAAAATAAACCCGCTAAAATTAAGGATGCCCCGAGGAAAATAATTACCCCCAGGGCCTAAGTCATATTATGGGATGCTGTGTGGAGGGTATTTTTAAGGAAAAGAAGGAGAGGAAGTTCTGGGAAGGAAAAAAGGTACGAGGGGCGGGTAGGCATCTGGGGGTCAGTGTGCCAAGGAGTGACAGTCTCAACCAGTCTCTCCCGATCCAGCCCGCCACGCGGTATGTGGGCAGACGCAATCGCCACAAAGACCTAAGCAAACCCCACCCCACGAACCTGGCACCCCTGCTAGGTCACCAAACGTTGGAAACCCCTTTGGGTGACCTATGGAAGAGGTCCCGGGGCGGCGAAACCCATTCCCTCCTCCCAAATTACATCGAAGTATTCGGAAAAGCATCATATCCTTCAATCTATATTTGAGCGTGCACACTATACACAGCACACTGCACACTGCACATTGCATACTTCACACGCCTAAAATAATTTTAATTCTAAATAATTGTCAATACTATAAAATTCTTTCGACAATATTAGTAAGTGGTTACATAAAAATAAAAACTAAATCTCCATAATAGTGAGATGCCGCCATAATATTATAAGAAGAACATAGGAAATGCGACGTGGGCGCGTTTTGTGATCTTGTGATCTGACCATTCGTCGCTTAAATTTGAAACTCATAAATTCAGTCTCTAAGAACAAATTCAAAATCTAATGGAATGGCGTATGCAATGTCAGGCAGTGTAAGAGAGACAGAGTACGCAATATTTATTGGCTGTCTCAATCTAATAGTCAAAAAGTACCATATCAGCGAGTCATTGGTTTCCATTCTAATCTCAATTTCTATTTCTTTATCTAGTTTTTGCCGGTGTAACGATTTAACATGAAAAACAAAATAATTTTTCGAGGTTTTCACGATGTTTCAATATGTTTATCATAATATCAATTAGGTGTATATGTTATAATCAGCAACCAGCAACCGATCCGACGTAGTTACGTAATGTTAAATGAAGGTAATAAATGCTTTTGAAACGCCACGTAACAAGAATAAATTGATGGTCCCTGACAAATATGTTTCCCGGTGGAACGAAGGTTTTGGACAGGACAGGTCACGTTGATGTGAAAATTTGAACACGTGAGCCTTATCGGACGTTGCAAAACAATTCGTAGATTTCCGTATAAAAACGTATTACGTGGGCAGTAGGTAGAATTGAAGGAGCTTTTAATCATTTTCCGAGAAATCATAAATGTTTTAATAATATATTTAATTTGAATGGTAAGAAATACTTGCTTTAGTGTTTGTAATAGTGAGTGGTTTTTAAATAACTGCTAGGTTTTATGTATCTTGGAATAAGTAATTACTACCCGGATTCAACACCTCTCATGCATTACTCTCAACACATTTTCTCAAAGTTTTTTTATTATTTGCACCATACTTTTCGACTAACTCTTTACAAGACATTTTTCTTACTAAAAAAATGAGACAAATTAATGTATTTTTAGTTGGAAAATGATGATTTTGTAAACCTGAATTGATAGAAATGCGATCTGAAAATATCAAAAGATCTGTTTTCATGATCCCAGAACTCACCATTGATAAAACTGGTGGGGTTGTATGGCACAAACAGATTTTTTGCGGTATCTAAAGTGCATGAACAAACTACACTACACATTGTAAATTAACCATACAAATAAATATATCAATTTATGATTATTCAGTGTATCTTCATGAACCAATTAATGTACTTTCAATTTCCCGCCAATTTGCCACATCACACTTCTAATTAAACCTTCGCCTGTCAGCTCTGGATTGCCGGGTAGTCCCAGTAGCTGATCTCTTGAGACCCGTCCTAGTGTTACAATCGTTTGTCAGACTTACAACTATTCGAGACACCCGCGGGGAATTGTGTACAGAACTCTAGCATCCTTATAAGATTAGCGAGTCATACAAATTGACTTCTAAAGCGGCCCGACATACAACGTACAAGACAAGATAGTCACTTAAACAACGTAATGACAAGTGATTGCATTTAAATGTAAATTGGCAACATTAACTTCATTACGTTACGGATAAAAACTCATTAGTTACCACTTAGCACGGGTTTCATAGAATTTGTACATTTCATCAAATTTCAAAGTTAAAATTTAAGTTCTGTGAAAGTCTTATTCAAGTTCTATTATTTTTTAAGCATGGGCCTGTTATTTCACAGTACTAAGAATATTAACTTTGAAATTTGATGAATTATTCAAATTCCATGAAACCACCCGTTCAAGAGTAAAGAAAATTTTTGGCAGTAGTGGTGGAATAAAACATGTTCAGCTCACGTTAAAATAACATAAACGTAAATTTTTGCGATTTCAATCATCGTGTACTACACGTTACTGCTTATTGGGTAGATACCGGGTTCCCATAAGGAGATATACAGGTACATTCGTTATTAATTATTATATAGCTACCTAATACCCATTTAAAATACCGTGGTGGTAAATATTTACCTACAACTACCGTTTATAATACGCAATTAAAAAAAAACAATCATTTGATTCAACTTAATGATAATAAACGTATTGGCATTTAGTTGAATCAAATGAAAGTTTCTTTTTTTAAATGGGTATTAAAAACGGTAATCGTAGATAAATAATTACCGTGGTTTATACTGTAGATATGCACAATGTTTTAAAAAAAATCCGACTTGTCTGGGTTAAATCTTCCCCACAGGAAAAACTAAACCCTTCCACAAATGATCATCTAGTCAATCCACATTATGAAAGTGCATTATATAAGCATAATAAATACAAAACAATATGAGAACAACACGTCAACTCACCAGAAAATGGGAAAATAATTCAGATATTTTCATATCAGAGGGTTCGGCTCGGTAGAACTCCTAAATGGACCTATAATCCTACTGATCCCTTGGTATAAATATTTAAAAAAATCTTTCGTAATCCTCCATGTATTTAAAATGACTGATTTTTGCCTTCTTATATATAAATTCTTTGACAGATCTAATACGCCTAAATGTAACTGATTATAATTACGATTATAATAAGATTGATGGAAAGATAACAATGAAAAGAACCGATTAAAATTATATGAACATATTTTTTTTTTTTTTTTTTAAGTCGGAGGCGGTTTACTTACGTTCCCCGCGAGCACTTAGGCCATAGGCCCATTGTACTATCTCCCATTTTACCTCATTCCCTTGCCAGTAACCCGGTCCCTTTAATGAAGTTCACCAGGGCTGTCATTGGATATGTGGCGATGTCTTCTGGTTCCACACTGTGTCTTCCCAGGTATCTGAGCCTTATTCCCAGCAAAGCGGGACATTGGCACCATAGGTGAATTGGAGTCTCTTCCTCCTCTTCACATTTCCTACAGATGTTGGTGTTTTCCACTCCCAACAGTTGCATGTGTCTCCTGAGATGGCAGTGTCCCGTTAATAGTCCTACCAGTTCCCTCAGTGAGTTTCTGTCCATATCGAGTAGTTGCCTGGTTCGGTTAGGGTCCGGTCCGTTTATGAGTACTTTAGATTGCCTCATTCCGGGTGCCTTCTTCCATTCCTTCCAGTGTTGGGATTTGACCCACCTCTTGATATGTAGTTTGGTGTGGCAAGCTGCTACTCCTACGGCCGGCTCGGATCCCGCAAGTGGTGCTTTCGCCCCTTTCCTTGCTAGTTCGTCAGCCCGCTCGTTGCCCTCAATACCTTTATGTCCTGGTACCCAGAGCAGGGTTACTTTATTGATGGTCGCCAGTTCTATAAGGATAGTCCTGCATTCCATCACCAGTCTGGAGTCGCATCGGTTATTTTCCAGTGCCATTAAGGCCGCCTGGCTATCTGAACATATATTTATGTTCTTATTTCTGTACCCGATACTCATATTCTCCTGTGCGCAGGCTAAGATGGCTTTCATCTCAGCTTGAAACACAGTGCAGTGCATTCCTAGAGGTATACTGAGTTCCCTCTTAGATCCCTGTAGACAGACCCCGGCCCCTGTTCCTTCCTCCATCTTGGACCCGTCTGTGAACCAGATTAGTTCCTGTTTGGAGTTTGGACCTGGGACCGTGTCCCATTCCTCCCTTGTGGGGTACGTCACTTTAAACAGCTGTCCGAAGAAGTATTCGGCTTGCTTGCCGTCCTGCTTCATCCCAGCCGTCGGACTAATTGCCCTCAGTCTTATTCCTATCTCCGTGTGACTGTTTCTGGGTAACTCTCCTCTCCATTGGCCATTGCAATGTAACCTGTAGGCTGCCGCCATCGCCGCCCCCTCTATTTCTATGTTTAGTGGGGGTAGGTTCAGCAGCACTCCCATGGCTAGTATTGGAGTGGTTCTCATGGCTCCTGTGATGCTTCTGCATGCAAGTCCCTGTATGTGATTGAGTGTGACCATCACTGTTTTCAGTGTTGTTCTCCTCCACCAGACCAGGGCTGCGTGCATGATCCTTGGTTTTACAACGGCTGTGTAAAGCCATTGCATCATTTTAGGTTTGAGACCCCACGTTCTGCCGCAGATTCGCCTAGTTGCCCACATCAGAGCACAGGCCTTTCTGCCTACAGTTTCCACCTGGTTTTTCCAGCTCAGTTTGGCATCTATGATGACTCCGAGGTACTTAACCGTGTCAGAGGGTTCTAATTCCTTTCCATAGAAGGTTGGATTGCTCCATCCTTCTAGTTTCCTTTTACGCGTAAAGATTACTAGTTCTGTCTTGTCTGGGTTGACTGACTTATATGTTATATGAACATAACAAGCATGAGTGAAGCGAAGTAAAGGAATACATAATGCATACATAAACCACTCACGATAAATGGTAATGTTTTGTTTGTCGATATTCCAAAATTTAAATTTCTTCATGAGCAGTCGTGGCCAATACGTACCTAGCAAATTATATTTATAACAAGTAGCTACCTACCAATCCATTATTTACAGAGTTTCTTATTGACGTACAAACTTAATAAAATACTTACTTTATATACTCATCGTTGTAACGAAAAATTACACCTTTGGACTTATATTTTACCTCAAACGTTCAGGCTTTTTGCCATCCGACACTGCTAGAAGATTTAAGTAATTCAAATACCTACCTCTGGTAACTATAAAATGCAGTTAACAAAATAATACAATGTTAAAGTTCTGAATAGAGTGCGAAAACCTGCAAATAACATCAAAGTTGTTCAACACAAACGAACCATTAAACGCTCGTCTGCAACCCATTGTTCCTTTATTGATCCTGTGGCGTGCTGAGTTCGGTAAGTAGTTTTTCCTATATTAAAAATTTAACGTTATAACTTAAACAGTCCAGCAAGTTGCGAAATGGATTTATCGTATTATTTATTCGGTTCCCGAGTGGGTGGGGTAATTAAAATATCAAGAAAAATCATATTGGTTAAACTAGATTTTTTTTGGGAGATGAGCAATTAATAACACTAACACATGATAAGGTACCTTAAAGTGGGAAAAATTAGATTTAAAAAATCTTCGAAATAATAAATTATTGATAAAATCTCTATCTACGGCTTACCTATACACTATAATATGAATTACCAAGAAGAGCCTGCATATCTGATGATGCGGTGAGTGAACAATTTCTTTGTCGAGTAATCGATCCGGCTCGAAGGGCAATTAATTATGTTCTTAATATACTAATAACATCATTTATTATACGAGTTCCTTCTATTGGTACTATATTAAACAATTTCAAAGATTGGTCGACTTCAAATTCCAGGAACATATTATAAAAGGAAAAGAGTAGAAGGTGAAAGCTAGGAAGGAAATAGTGGCCGCACTAAGGTTTAACTATCCCGCAGCCAAGTGGGGGAGTAGGTAGTACTCAAAATTACCATTCTCCTTATATTAGCTTAAATACTTGACATCTCATTTTAGTATTTTACGTATTCCTGCGCAAATACATAAGTTACCATTAACAATTGACTAAATGATTTGGATTTCTATAGTTTAAAAGCCCATAAGACAGAAAAATGCATGGGGTCGTCGGAAGACCCACTTGGTTACAGATTTTTTGTTTGGCACCTTGGCCTGTAAAGAGTTAACCAGATTCCGTATTAAATTCTTCAGGTTTCATAAAATGTCTATTCCTCCTTGTTTAGCTGTTATTTATGACACCTCTCTGAAGGGGAATTTATAAGAAAAGCTTAAATAACAATGTTCTAAAATAAAAAGCTACAAACTTTTTAAAAAATTATCTCAAGTTAACTTAACAAAATATCAACGGCTCGCTTCGTTATCATTATTACCAATGAAGGGAGATAAAAAAAGTACCTACCTATTACACAGATAAAACAAAAAAATATTTATTTTAATCAATGAAGATACTATTAGCGATTCTCAAAGTCTCAAATGAAAATTTGAAAGAGAAAATTAAATTAAGATTCGGTTGCATCTAGGTATTGAACCCGGTAAGAAAACGAAGATAATTTTTGTAGATCTTAGTCAAGTATGGTACAGTTAAATAGAAAAAAATGAAATAAACAAGCCTTCAAATAAGATCATTTAATATTTTTTATTCCATTCTATCAATAAAGTTAATATTTTGGAGACCGTAATAAAATGATATTTAACATGAAAAGAATTTTTTCTCGGTACCTAATTTTTGTAAATAGCCAAAGGCAAAATGCCGATTTTGAAGTGAAAGCAATCGATTTCAAACTTTGCTCTGGAGAAATATGTATGGAATCCGAACAATAATATTACCTAATTAATATATTATTAGATACACACCATCCTAAAAGTTTGTGGTCGGAAGTTTAGACAAAGCAAATATAACCACAATATCTCAAAATCTTCATAATAATGATCATAATATATTTGCGTGTATGTTTACATTCGTTCATGATCTTATAATGTAAAATATAGACGCCGGACAGGTAGAAGGACGTAAGCGACAATTAGTTAATCACACAGATTTGATTACAATTTTTGTCTAATCAAATCTGTATGTTTAACTCATTTTTGACTAAACTTGATATAATAATATTATGCCTAAATGAATATCTATAGGTCATACAACGACGCGTAAATAAGGAGGGATGTGAAGCTCGAACTTCTAATAAAGTAATAATATATTCCAGAAAATAAGAATAAATATTAAATGTTATTTATTGGGTTCGAAATCGAAGATAACATTAGGTATCTAAGTAATTCATATCCGTTGATTAATTTATGTAAGTAATATATTTTTAATCGGAACGAGACGATAACCTAAAACAGATGACATAATTATTTTTTAGGTATCAAGGAAGTTCACATCTTCGCGTCAAAAACTTGCTGATATCTTTTTAAATAAGGAATTTCAGTAATTTTTTTATTATGAATTTTTATTCACTTTCTAACTTAAATACCATTATTTTTTTTAGTTTTTTTAAGATTTAGGATGGATTGTTTCACAGAATTTGAACAATTAATCAAATTTCAAACCTGATTGTCAAGTTTTATGAAGGTTCTATTCAAGTTCTGTTATTATATCATTATTGGTCAGTCGTTTCACGAAACTGAAATAATAACAGAAATTGAAAATCAGCTTTGAAATTTGATGAATTGTTCATTTGGACGTTGTGGTGTGGCATGCTTAAAAATGAATGAAAAAAGAAAATTTTCCACATTTTATACCACTATCTTTAAAGCTTATCATTTTGTCGAAATAATGAGGTTGCAATCTAATATAGCTTCTAAATTGATGCGGTTCCTTTTTTCCACTCATTCAAATTGTTTGACCACCATCGAATCCTATTTGTAAATAAATTCGTGTGAATCGAGAAAACAGTTACCTAACATCATTTTAATAAGAGCATCCTCACATTAAAGACTAGACGGTGAAGAACTAATTTGTTTTTAAGTCCCCTTGAAACCTGGAGGCTGCATTAGTCGAGTCCACACACTTTCACTAAGGTTCCTTACATCTAACCCTAACCAGACACAGAAATTATTTCCTCTTCTCCAAAGCCACTCCCCTTACCAACAATCAGATTTCAACTTTTTAATTAATAACTCATTTATCTTAAATGTGCATTTCAAAAGTTCTAACGTTGGATGACTTTCGAAGGTTGCCCCATTTCTTTCGTGACGAGACATCATTATTGAATTGTATCTACCATCCCTTAAAATTTAAGATTGAAAAATAATTATACATTAAAATGAAGAATTTTTTTTTTTTCATTATACGCACGCAATAAACCTGATTAAAACATTTTTACACTTCAGTTCTGGTGAAGGTACATACCTAGTTACTTAGGTACAAAGCGGGAGGAAACGAGATAATGAGAAAACTTTGTATTGACTTTCTAACCAGATCTGCAATTCTATTGTTTGGCGGGAGATAAATTCGGGAAAAAATTCCACGAAAGCCAAACGGGGGTTTTCAATTTATCGCGTATTTTTTACGTCAACAGTAGGGAATTTAGCTTGTCAGCCTCTCACACAGCCTCCGTAAAGCGGTAACCGCTGGTAAATATGTATTATGTGCGAGCGCCGTAGGGGAATATTCTATTTCATTGCATTTCGGTTTTTCCGCCTCGAAAGCTCTAGGTATAAAATATATGGCGATGAAGGTTACCACTAAAAACTTTAAAGATAAAACAACAACGCGCGCCTGGCAGATATGATATTTGCGATATTTGTATTTAACCATTCTAGATTGGAAATATGTACACAGTTTTAAACTGTCAGATTTCTCAGCATTTTGCTTATATCGCTGTAAGATGCATTACCAACGCAATCTGTTTTTCCCGCTCTTTAAATATAAAATAACATCAAAACCAAAATCTGATAAAGGAGGTTCGAACCCACTCAAAATTTAAGATTTTTAATAATGCTTCATTAATATTTTAAATTATATCACAGAAAATATAGCGGAATTCAAATTATATCAATGAAGAATAAATGAAATAAGTAATGCTTTGTTTCCTACTTATTATTTTACTCTCTATAAGAAAAGTTCCATAAGTTGAGCTCTATAGCTCATGGTTATGGGAGGAGTATTAACAAACGTAATAGAAAGTAATGATTAAAATACATAATATTGATTGTATTATATTAATTGGAAATATATTAAAAATATTCATATTAGTGAACGTTATAATAATAATGCAATAATGCCAATACATACCGATTTTGGGACGAAACAATTATTTTGATATTAATTTGTTACACACGATATTTTAACGTGTTGAAAATTTTTTTTAAATGTTTTGTGACGGTTATGCATTCACATGGCGATATTATCCCAGCACGCGCGGTTAGAATTTTCCAAAAACTTGAGTTTAAACACTATACAAGATTAACAATGATTAATTTTATCTTCTCGTCACATGCGGTTTATAATAAGGGAGAAAAAATGTTTCCACCGCGGGGTTGTTTCTATATCAGCATTTATTATATTCCGCCCGAGAGTACTTTGCAAAGCAAATGTTTGTTTATGTTTTAACCAGAACACGCCGTGCCTGGGGGCCAGGGGCTCGCAGGAATTGGACCCAAGCTACGCTAGGACGGGCACACTTCATGCCCAAGGGGTTTGCCGGGAACATTGGGAACATTGCAGTGCGCACTGGGCCGATAAACCGCTACACCTTTTACCCAAAAAGCCATTTTATTAATGTGTTACTCCGGAAGATTATTTTGTTACTGCGACTCCGATGAAAACTATGTTTAAAATAAAAATATACAAATCACATAAAATATATATTTGTGATTTGTTTTGTATTATCTTTCAAACCAAATGATCTAGTGAAACGGGGATAAGGAACGCCAAATATTTTTAAAGATGATTCAGTTTATAACTTAAATTCCAGCATTTTTTTATAAATGTCGTTTTCAATGTTTCAAAGATGACGTAGTTTACTTCAGTTTTCTTGGTTTACAGTAAAACCATTTCCACAGGAATTGGTATGGAGCCAACATAACAAATAATTAGTAAGAATCTAAAAAAAACCTGAACACTTTTGTTGGTGTGTTAGTCCACGTAGCGCGATATCGTGCAGAATTGCTCACCTCCCGCCGCGGCCGGTTCAGAACAGTCACAAGGCGTTTAAATCTCTTTTGGTTTTAATATTTTACTAAATTCTACCTATAATTTTCAATTTAGGAGACAGGCTTGGGTACCGCCACTTCGGGAACAATTTATGATATAACCAACACCTCTGCCATAGGTCACCACAAGTGGTTCGCTACGTTTAACGATTTAGCAGGGGTGCCAGGGTTCATCGGGAGAGGTGTGCCTACCCACCAGATGCGTGGCGTTTCAGATCGAGAGAAGCTCGTTTGGGGAGACCCTTTGACCTCTCTAACTGGTCTCTCGACCCAACGCCTTGCTTCGCAGTTTGAGGGATATATTCACATGTCCATCACATATTTATGAGGGATCCCTATATTGTGTCCACACTGATCCCTATATTGTGTCCACACTGATCCCTACATTGTGTCCACACTGATCCCTATATTGTGTCCACACTGATCCCTATATTGTGTCCACACTGATCCCTATATTGTGTCCATACTGATCCCTATATTGTGTCCACACTGATCCCTATATTGTGACCACACTGATCCCTATATTGTGTCCACACTGATCCCTATATTCCTACCCAACACTCACACCTTTTACCATCCCAGAACTTATTCTCCTTCCTTTCCTTAATTTCCTTAAAAAAAGTCCCTCCACACATCATCCCAAAAGATGGCATTGGCCCTGAGAGAAATTATTTTCCTCAGGGCCTCCTGTGTAGGTTTAACGTAAAAAACGTACATATTTCTATAACTAAATGTATATTTTTGATGCTATAACATTTGTAATCTTTGAAGACAGTATATCCACGCTCAAACGAAAAATGTGAAACAGAAAAGAAAAAAGAAGACTAGGCTGCATCAAAATTATCTACATATTTTTGGCTGTATCTTCATGTATGATTGCAAGATTCTACGAAAAACTTGTGTCTTGGATAAATATATCAATTTTTATTATTTTAATATGCGACATCTATTGACTTTTTCACAAGCCAAGAATGAATATTTAATAAACTGAATAAGTTATTATTTCATAAAAATATTGATTGATGTTTTCACTGGAGTTTCTTATTCAAAATTTCTAACCGTTCTTCTAAGAATTGTCAATTTCAGACTGAGCCTGTTTTCAGCATGTATTCAAGTATACCTCGGGTCTTCAGGGGGTGATTGAACATTAAATAAATCATTAATCTTTTTTTCTTCAATATCTTAAAATATTAACCTACGAGTAAGTGAAAACTTGCGCAAATTGAAAAAAATTGTAGGTATAAATTTATCTTTTTACACACATGAGTCCCAACTGCTCCTTACGCCAGTGGAGACAGTAAGACTTAGACATCCCCATTGGGTTATGTTGTGAGCCTTATGTTAGTGAGGAGGGAAAGGAGATAAATGATGGAGGACTTATCTAGCATTAGATTAAACTCGGGATGCCTGGGTTGAAATCCGACGCATTTGTCCTTTCGGCTATTATACAGTTAAGCTGATATGTTATAAAGGCTTCCGTTTTAAACAATACTAAAAGATTTCCGTTTGAGAAAATACTGAAAGTTTCCATTTGCTCTAAGACCTAGAAAAAAATTTGCCTGCTGCGTTATTTCTATGACTTTGTGTGAAGATTAAGATAAAGTATCAGGCTATTCATATCAGAAGAAATGTTGCTTGAAATGGCTTTAACCGTGTTTGATGACCAGATCTTAATAGCCAAGTACTTTTCTACCTTCTTCTTTCTCATCTTCTTTCACTCCCTGCCTACATATGCCCCACAACTTACCCCATTTATGGACTATATAGTCTCACTAGCTCTAGACAGTTAGGAGCAGGACTCTTGTGCGGTATTCACATAAAATAGTTACGTTACGATTTAAATGGTGACTTTTCACTAGGATGATATTGACAGTATGTACTAATCTGGAAGGTGTCGGAAATATACTGTCTATTATTATTATTTAGAATTAATAAATTGTGAAATAACACAAATTAAAAGAATAAAATTAACTTTCTGATTCAAACCTACGATCTCCGAATTCATAACTAATCCACCACTGAAGCCGTCATTACATATCTAATACGTTTTTGTTCTGAGATTTTCACAAATAATCAGCCCCTAAAGATTCACGGCATTACTGAAGCAAGGTATACGTATACACGCACATTGTTATATAATCCAGTTTTCTCTTCTCGTTTTGCAAAATGTACGCGGAATGATTATCCTACGTGCGGTTCCGCCGAAAACTGCTTACCGCTATAACTTTAAAGGCGTGTTCTCATTATTATATTAACCCGCCGAATTTATGCCCAAAATATGAACCGTAAATATGAACGGGTCGCTGCCTAGTCGCCCTCCAACTGCCGCTACGTTGCTCGGATTTAATTCATTTTGCTATCTTTAATAAGCATACTTCATATTTATGAACCACAAAGCAATATTTTTAATCTTTTCAATCTAGTGACCACACAAGCGTTTAATTTCTTAGAGACAGTGGGACTACGCTACTTCCAATGTTTGGAAAATGTTGTTGGTGGAAAGAGGAATAGAAAGCGAGTGGGAGCGATATGAACGTTTGGTAGAAACTGGATTAATTTTAAAATATTTTCACTAAACATGCTATTACCGTTTAAAAGCGAAAAGATAATTCCATTATGGATTACGGGTAAGTGAAATGTATTTTTCGACTCCCTGCTAACAGGAGTCAATTAGACTATGTTATTTTGCGAGGCTAAAGGGTGTGGGGAGGGGAATGAGAAAGGAAACATCTGAATATTTAGATATGGTCACCAATTATTCGATTCTGAACGGTGATCTACCTAGATTGCGAGGACACATGCTATTTAATTTATTCCAAACAAATGCTCTTATTTGGTATTTACTACCCAACGAAATCGCAAAAAAATATTGGAATAAAGTGTCCAACAACGATGTTTCATTTAATTAATTTGTTTTTATTAAAAAAGCTATCATGCATTCAAATGCTAAGACATTATAAAATCAAAAAATCCCATCAGATTCAAATAACACGACGAAATGATTTTTTAAATTATTTGATTTATTAATATTATCAAGACCTTTTAAATTATCAAAAAGCCAAATAAGTGGGCAACCCATGGAAGAATTCATGTACTACCTTGTTTACAGACAGGACGTCGCCTGAGGTCAAATGATGTCATAGATAAAAATCAATAGAAATAATAATAAATTGATCCCTGGTAGGAACCAGCGTCGGTCACAACAATAAATCCACTTCCAAAAATGAATACAGTGATATACTTTCGATTTAGAGATAAATTAAACAATAGACGTAATAAAACACCACTCTAATCGAACAATAAATGAAAATGTAGCGCCATTATAACAATAACAGCACTTTAGGCTTGATTGTTTCCACCAGCACCGGCGGGATGCATTAAATAATCATTTTCCAATTAAATGCAATAGCGGGATTATAAACTGGTAACCGCAAGAATACTTAATACCAAACTGTAAGCAGCTGCAAGCATTGTGCCTAATTGAGCTTCGTTCTGCACAATAAATTCAGAAAACATAACAAAAAAAACTTTTTTTTATTCGTTGTTTTTGAACTACCAAAAGAAAATGTCGTCTTGAATTACATCGAATTGATTTTTTTAAAGCTCAGACCAAAAACCATCGCGTGTTAAAAGAATTGCAAATTTCTTGACACGAGAACTCATTAAGATTCAATAAGTTTTTAAGATTTAATGCTGTTTCAACATATACTGGATTTTAAGTTATATCAAATCTCCTTACTTTTATGAGTATATATCTTCCTGCCACCAGCTGTATATATAGCCTATACAAATCTCAAGTATGCCCAACAGTTGAATTTGAGAACCACCTCTGGACTGGAGTCCCACAATACTCGATAAACCTACTTGGTTCTGTACAAAGGAGGGCGGTCCGTCTGATTGACGACCCATTGTTGACAGACCGATTGCCCTAATGCGCAAACGCAATGTAGGCATACTGAGTCTGTTCTACAGGTATTTAAATGGAGCCTACTCTAGAAAGTATGTAGCGTTGTTACCAGGTGCACCGGTGCAAATGAACACCCGTTCACAGTCGATGTTGGCTTCATAATAACGGGCGGCTTTTTCGACTCGTTTTGTAAAAGACGGCTCGTATGTGGAACGAGCAAGTATCCGGGTCTCTTTAAGAGCCGCTCTCTTAAATCCCTTCCTACAATCCCTACCTTAACCCGCTTCACAAGGCTTCCCAATAGCTCCCCTCCCTCTCCCTCTCCCTTCACACTATACAGGCAGGGGCGCTCCTGTGAGATTTCGCAAAAACTCTTCTTAAAAACATCAATATTTCATAATTATACATGCCTACTTATTAATATAAATGGGAATAATTCTAAATGCCTATTTATATAAATATATATTTTTTTATTTTTTTTTTTTATTATTTTAATATAGATATGGGTTACATTAATGCAAACATATTTTGCAAAATATAATATTAAGGTTCATAATTGGTCATGTATACCTTATCAGAAAAGAGGAGCTCTTGTGCCTGATAAGGGAGCCACGATTCTTACTTAGATTCTATGTTATAATATTATGTTATGTGTAAAATATATAATAATATAAATATATATATATATTTTTTTTAATATAAGTTTTTTTGGAAAAAAAGTTTGATTTTATTTATTTGTTCTTGTTGGTTCGAAATACAGCGCAATTCGGAAGGGAGATTATTGTAGTTTTTTATGGCTTGGTAAATATAATGGTTTTGCATTTGAGTTGTTTTAAAAATTGGCGTATTAAATTGATTTCCATTTCTCATGAGTTTGTAAAATTCTTGATATTCTGTGTTATTTTTTTCTTTACACATTTTTATAATGGAAGTTTGCTTAAATATATCATCAATATTTGGTACTGGAAACAATTTAAAAAGCAATTTTGTTGGGAAAGTAGAGTTTTTTTTAAGTATTACCTTTATAATAATTTTTTGCGAGACTTTTACTGAGTTTAGGTTGTTTTTATAAGATCCTCCCCAACCTATGATTCCTTATATAAATTAATGTTTACTTATATAAATTGCATAATTATAAATGACGACTCATATAAATTGCATAATTATAAATTACTACTTATATAAATTGCACGGTTATCATATTACTTCTTTTTTTTTTATCTACATGGTCAAATAAGAGGTGTTATTTTAAATAGCCCGCGATTTCGGTAGATGTTACTTTTGAATCTGTCATTTTTTGACATTTGACAAGTAAAAACTACTACTTGTCAAATGTATTATTAATAAAAAATGGAACGATACACGTTTCAACAACGCATTGAAATTATTAAAATTCACTTGAGTGAATCAAATGCAAATCATCTTGAGTGATGAGGCCCATTTCCACCTCAATGGCTTCGACAACAAGCAAAATTGTCGCATTTGGGGCTCGGAAAACCCAAGAGTTATTCTTGAAAAGCTTCTCTATCTTCAAGGTGTGACTGTTTGGTGCGGTTTAAGGTCCGGCGGAGTCATTGGACCTTACTTTTTCGAAAATGAGGCTGGAGCAATAGTTACGGTGAATGGATTGCGCTATCGAGAGATGATTAATGATTTTTTATGGCGGGAATTGGATGGTATTGATCTGAACAACGTTTACTTTCAACAAGACGGCGCTATGTGCCACACAAGCAACGAAACCATGGATCTTTTACGATTGAATATCAAAAAAACACCTCTTATTGGAAAACCCTGTATTATGAATAAGATGTTGGGTAGACTTTTCACGATATCTTTCTGTTTCTTACTGCTAACTAACTTCATTCTGCAAAACAACGCTCAATTATTATCGCCGGTACACCTGAAGCATTCTCCTATTTATTTTGGAATACCCTGTATTGATTACAGTTAATCACGAACTTTAGCACGGGTAAAGTCAGGCCCACATTATCAAATAATATTTTACAATAAAGTTACATATTGCACCAATTAATTTCCCAGGGAGTATTATTTTTCTCATTAAATTAGATATATGTAAATAAAACTTGAGCTCTATTTTTTTTTTTTTTTTTAAAGAATGACAAATATTCCCGGTTTACGAATAACCTGAAAATATTTGAAAATCTTCTACTACCACCACAGTAAGCTGAAAATGTTGCTTGTGTTGTGATGGAGGACTAGCCGAGCCAGCCGAGGAATTGAACACACTACGCCTGAGCGGGACCCAAGTGCGATGTCAACTCGGCCACCGACCGGGTGGCTATATATACTCATATTTTACTTTATTATTCTTCAATGACATCGTTCACTAATTTAAAGGTGAAGAAGTCCTACTATTTACTGACGACTTAAAAATATATAAAAAGAACACGAAAAGTTCTTTTTATATATTTTTAAGAGACTAACTTAGATCAACTTCATCAATGGTGTGAGCAAAATTATTTATTTTACACACTAACTTAGATCAATTCATCAATGATGTGAACAAAATGCTTTAGTTTAAAGACTAACTTAGATTAAATTCATCAATGGTATGAACAAATTGCATTATTTTTGAACGTCAAGTAATACGATTGAAAACTTGGCATACATTACAGACATTAACGATGTAACTAGTAAGGCTTTAAAGTTTTTTTCTTCATATAAATTAGCTAAACTCTACCACACGTTGCTGTGGCTCAGATGCAGATGGTGGAGATAGAGAAATTATAACGCGTGTTGTTTTTACGTCCAAGTTTTAAAGCAATCGGTGAAGAACTTTCGAAAACTTAAGATTTGGAACAAACGAACACTTTAGGACGGGTTGTTTCGGAGAACTTGAACAATTCCTCAAATTTCAAAGTTAATTTTCAAGTTCTGTGAAAGATATTTTTAAGTTCTGTTTTTATTTCAGTTCTGTCAAGCAACTAGCCTATAATGATATAATAACAGAATTTGAATAGGACTTTCACAGAACCCGAAAATGAACGTTGAAATTTGAACAATTCATCAAATTTTAACGTTCATTTTTTGGTTCTGTGAAAGTCCTATTCAAGTTCTGTTATTATATCATTATTGGGTAGTTTCTTAACAGAACATACATAATAACAGAACTTGAAAAATAACGCGAACAATAATGGTGTTCGTTAGTAGTTTAAAAAAAATACATTTACCGTTTTTACCTTTTACAGGTGACATTTATATAATATAGATACATTTAGACATTTATATAATATATAAAAATACTTGCATATTCGAATGCAACGTTGTGTCAAGATTTCAAAGCAATCGGTGAAGAACTTTCGGAGATTTAAGATTTTTAAGAAACGAACATTTACATTATAATTTTTATAAATTACGCATCTATTCTCCATACCACTCCTCAATATTAAAATATTCAGTTAGTTAGTTAAGATTTAGCGGAGTTCGATTTAGTTGATAGTATTTGATCACCGACCAAAAAGCCCTGAACAGAGAATGAGAATTTGCATGAATGGCATTGAAGCCAAATGTAGAGTGAGGAGAAATTTCCTGGCAGCCATCTTGTAAGGGTAGATTTAGTCTTTCATTATTAATAGTAAACATGTAAATAAATTTAAAGCTTTCGATTAATAGACATAGGTATTAGTAAACGATTTTTTTTTGCAAAATTTAATTAATTATAATAAAGCGGAAAGATTTGAAATTCTTTATTCTGCCTTCTTTTCAATTACGGAAAACTTTGAGAGACCGAAACGAGATTCGAGATGTAGACAATATAAAATATTTTTTTTAATTCTTTCAAAGATTTCTTCTGTTAGATTCTAGATCTAAAAGCGGCTGTTGCTGGGGTACGCCTTTTTATAGTGAATGTAATGAAACCAAAAAAGTTTCAGCGTGAACAAGCATCAAGGTACTTTTAACAAAGGTTAAAAAAGAATTCCCGCGGAATTAAACAAATTTCCAAGTACAGAACTCGAGATGAGACAATCTCACACATCTAAATGGTTTCTGAAAAACTTTCAACGTGAAAAGTAAGGTCTAAGAAAGTTTCATTCGCAAACTTTTTCATAACAGAAATAAAAAGAAGACGTCGTAAATTCAGTGCGTAATATAAGACGTCGTATTTTGCTTTAATTTCAATTACTGATAAGGGATGATGAATGTTTATTTTCTTTTTATTTATCCGCCTTCTTCACGCCATAAAATTAGTTTTTCAGACTGGCACTGCCCTTGATATAAGCCAAAAAACATCATAAAAGTAGCAAACAACTATGAAACTGTTAAAGTGGTTTTGAAATAGATCAATGATCATTCAGAGTACCCTGGTGGGAGTCTCACTATGACGTTGTTGAGAAATCGTGAAAAACAGAAGTTACCCTCACATTGATTAATGTTGGTTTATTAGTTTAGGAAGTGAAAAAATGAAAAAAAATCAGTCGAATGGTAAGTGACGTAAAAAGAAAGAAAAAAATATATACAATATTTTTTCTTTTTCTTTAATTTACTTCACTTTATTTATTTTACCGTCAAATATAAATTATAATTTTTTATTTTTAATAATATGTTTACATGGTACATAATTCATTTTACATCTTGGGTCTTTTTACTACTCTTCCATTGAAGCATTTGCTTGTGTATGGAAGGGGAGTGTACATAAATGTTGTTGTTAGTTAGTACTTAAATAATTCATTGTACATAAATGTATGTTTGCTGTAGTATTTTTTTGATAGTAGTGAAGGATAATATATTAATGTAATAAATTTTAAAAAAGAAAGGAAGTTATGGAAAACTTAGGACGGGTTGTTTCGGAGAATTTGAACAATTCATCAAATTTCAACGTTCATTTCCGGGTTCTGTGAAAGACTTATTTAAGTTCTGTTTTTATATCATTGTAGGCTAGTTGCTTGACAAAACTGAAATAAAAACAGAACTTGAAAAAATCTTTCACAGAGCTTGAAAATGAACGTTGAAATTTGATGAATTGTTCAGATTCTCCGAAACAACCCGTCCTAAGGATATTTGTGAGATTAATTAAGTGACAGTAGTTTTTTTTTTCAGAATATTTTCAAAGTGTTATAACAACTACTGTAATACCCACGCACAGGCTGTTGGATGTTTACTACATGCCGTACAGTATTTCTATTTGCATGTCTGTTCCATTGTTGTATCAAAACTTTTAATAAAAATAAAAATATTTGTAAAAAGAATTCACGACAAAGATGTAAGTAATAATTAAAAAAATATATGATGTTTATCTGCCAAGGCCCCGACGAGATTCGAACTCGTGATCTCCTGTTTACTAGACAGGCGCTTTAACCAACTAAGCCACGGCGCCGGTGGCAACTGATCACAGCAACAAGAAAGCTTTAGATGGACTATGGATTTTAGATGGATGTGTCAAGGGAACTATGTAGCGCAAAGGGAAATAAGAATAAGTGGGTATCTATAAAGAGATAAGATAAGGGGGTATCTATAAAGACCGGCCCAATTAAGTGATTCAAGATCAAGATCCACTATACATAAATGAAATTTGTACTCTTCTTTACAAAACGTCGTTCGAAAGTGGATGAAGGAAGGATGGATAGTATACACACTCGTAGTTGTGTGGAATTCCATCCTTCATGTCTACCCTTGCGTGGAAATTGTATTGTGATCGTATTTTTTGTAGAATAAAACCTATGATGCTAAATCAAATTCTTTGATTTCTTAATAACAAAAGTTTATATTTTATATATTCTTATACACGTACAAAAAATAAGTTCCTTTGACTTGAAGCGCTGAGCTGCTTATTGAACAGTTTTGGTATTAAGAATACTTAAATAGAAATTTTATTAATTATAATTATGTTTCCAATGGATGTAAGCGTTAATCGTACGTACTGAAGAATTAATTATAATCATTTATGGTACATGCAATTCTATTAAAATATTCTTTAAATTAAAATAACTGAAAAATGTTGGTTTAAAGAGCGCTTCCCTTAAAAGAACGGCGTTAACGGTGGAAGAGAAAAGGAAATGTGTTAATCTTTAATTTGATGGTACAGTAGACAAAAATAATATAATCCAGAGCACAATCACACGCAGCAAAGTTACCCTGAACAATGAATACTATTTTTGTTTCTGAACAACCACCAAAATTTATAGAAACTTGTAAAAACTCACATTACATCATATAAAGAATATTTATTTATTTTCTGCAGTCTTTCGTGGTCGTAAAAAGTTTTTGAAAACATTTGTTTCTGTTTCCATATAATTGTCAGAGAAAATATAATTTCGAAAATTACCGTTGCTAAACCTAGTAACTAAGGGCTTTACTAATAAACTTTTAAAATTTTTTATATATCTGATATACAATCATTAATGTATGGTAAATGGTTGTTTATCACTTGGGTAAATTTAAAACACGTTTATATTAGTACGGGGTATGCATTTATTTTTATGTGCCATGCATTGTAAAGGGTAATTTATTAGTTCACAAAGAGCTCAATTTGATCAAGTGAAGGTTTTTAATTAAATTAATCACAAACTTTATACATGACTTAAAAGGCATTATGTTAGTGATGTTGCTGCTCCATACCAAAATTTACCGAATACTGTTCAAAATGGGTGGAAAAATTAACCAAAACGATGACAGTGACCTAAACAATAAACTGAGTGAATTTAAAATCCACCCCTTGAAAGTGAGATTTACATATACTTTTAAGGGATGACAAATGAAAAAATGTACCACAAAAAGATATATTTACATTTAATATTCAAAAGGAAAAAAGAAAGGATAGAGAAGTAATATTCACACAAACCTACACACGAGTACATTATCACCGATACAATGAGAAATAATGATTAAATCATGCAAAGAAAAGCAGCCTTCACGATCAAACGTTTGTCGTGTTTGATTGCGAATCCACCAAAGGAAAAAATCACATTAGGTTCCTACACAGACACAATATAATCAAAGACGATAACGAACTCCAACTATGTACTATAGACGACCAGATCCCTAGTAAGGAATTGACTAGAGAATGCAGGGACCTAGGGAGGAGTGTTCAACGGAAAGGGTCAATAAGTGCGTCGATCCTTTTGATCTTCTGATTCGGTCTTTGAATGGTGAAAACTCTTTGACATGCAACTATAATGGAAAACCCATTTTCCTTTCAAAATCTCCCATCAATTTGACATGTTTTCAATTTCACTCAAATAAAAAATCAAATTAGTTCCCCAACTCGTCCTTTATTCATAAAATGAACTGGTAGTTAAACATATTTGAGTAAGCATTTGAACTAACGCAACGCCAATAAGAGTTTCATGCTAATACAGAAAATAATTATATTTATTCAAAGGATTGGGTCAGCTAACAGGCAAAAAGGATTTACACAGACATAAAAAACATGGTACTTTAACTCACAATCCGGTTAGTACTAGGTTAAGTGAAGGACGGGGGCACCTGGGAGACCCCCTAGAGGGACGTCGACGATGAAAAATCTTCGTAAGAGTCTGAAATTTTACACAAACACACATCAACATAATGACGACACAATACTCTTCAGCGCTACAGGGAGTTTACGATGAATATATCTGTACTTTATTTTAAAATGAAGTCTTACCAACACTTTGATTTAGTTATAAATTAAAATAAGATTTGAAAAATAGCATATTTTCTGTCGAAATGACTGTTTTGAATAATAATTTAATATCACTTAGTATGGCAGATGTCTGTCTTTTTTACATCGCCCAGGAGAGAACAAAGATGTTCCTAGAAACTTTCGACCGAACGGATAGGAAACCCTACTATTTATTATATGTCATTTCACCCCGTGGGACTATTAAACCTTTTGTAAGTACGTAACGTTTATCATTGCAAAGAACAAAGTCGTTTGGTGAAACCGTACCTAGTATTAGGTACGTTATTTGGAATAGCTAACTTTTTAATGGAGCAAAGTTCTATTCACACGAACGTAAATGGAAAGTTCGTCATCAATGACGAGTTTTTACTTTTCACAAAACAATGAGGAAAAAGTGTGATAAACTTCATAGGAAAAATCTGACAGCTGAACGAACGTTATATCAGTTTAAACAGGGGGAACCAACTCCTGTCTCATTGTCTCGCATCGCTGTGGAACGATGTACTTTATTTTCCCAGCAGTGTCATGTGCGGCTCCCTCGCCCTTTTCAGCTGTTTTTCAGCGATTTATTCTCGAACAATAGCTCAGGCGACACCTCACACACACTCCCCTCACCACCCTACTACCCAAAATATGGTCTAAATCACAAATATTATATGAATATTACCCACCTTGACTAAGGCGTATTCCGACGCCACACGTAATTTCAAACTTTAACAAAGTTTGAATATTGTTTTGATTTTAACCACAGTCAAACAAACCTTTAATTTTCTTTTCTGCGTAGTCAGTGATAAGATATATTTGTTTGCCTTAGTAAATTTGATAATTTAATTTCGTCTTAAAATTAACTTTAATCATCTGCAAAACAAGTTTTTTGCTATTATAATTTACAAATTTTCAAAGTTTTAGATTTAGTCTAACCTGTACAAATGCAGACGGGTTAATGGCAACCAAGTTCCCAAATATATTCATATTTTCTCTCTGTTCTTAGTAACACATTATATTATTACAATAATTAGTTGGATTGCAGTAACGTTGATTGGAAGAAATTGCCACCTGGCATAGTCCCGCCCTATCACATTACGCAATATATTTGTTTTTATGCATGTTATGAAGAGTTAATAATTGAATCGAAGAATCGTGAAATTATGCTACAACTACACAATATTAATTTCTGTGGAAACAAGATTTTAATTTGAACTATGATCGACTTATTGTAAAAAAACATTATATTCCTGACACACAACTCAGTAGGGTAATGCAAGGATATTAAAACTTAAATTCTCTTTTAATTAATGTTGCCAAAGCAGAATAACAGGTCGTTCCAGCATCCGTGACTAACTTATAAACGAATAAATTCTTCTCGTTCTTTGGGTCCTGTGGCGATGGCGCCTACCGCCCAGAGGCCTTGAAGCCTTTAGCTCTAGCCCTCCAGCCTTCTAGCCATACAGCCTTCAGCCGAGCAGCCCGTGGGTAGGTACTGAGCCCCACTACTCGCTGGTTTCCTGTGGGTGAGCCAGACAAAATCTTATCTGGTGAGCCGCATACATGCATAATGTATGTAAATGCGTTTCGATGCATCCGCCCCTAAACTTATAGCCTTTCGGCTCCGACATTGTTTATGGATTCGTACTTAGCCAAGCCCAAGACGTTTCCGATATGGAATTTATACTCTTCAAGATATACTTAACTTGCAGACGTCGCAATCAAGAAATGTTCTTTTTTTTTAAATCAATGACCTCGTAAAAATCGTGAAATTTGAAACGGTTTGATGACTCTCGATATTTTTTCATAAATAATTTAATTGAGTAAATTCTTCTATCTTATTATTCATAAGTCGAAACCGATATTTTATAAAACTTCGAGTGCAACATGGCACTAACTAACTTAATTAACTATTCTGCGACAAGAAATTGCTGCATCACTAATTTACATTTTTTACTGAGAAAACTACGTAATATGAAAATATATATTATTCTTATTTTTAAACTATTATCGTAGAGTTAAAATATTTACTCTACGCGCGAAAAATATTAAGAAAAACAATTTGGCTCCTAAAATCCATTTTACGCTACCTGACCCCTTAAACTGCATTCATTATGCGTGAAAGATTTATGTGTGGGCCTATATCGTAGTGCGACATATCGGAAAACATTTTATTCTTTCGAACAATTGGAAGTTTTCGAAGGATCGAGTTATTTCCAATTTCTACACGGTGATCGTTCGGAGGCACCTTCGTTAAATTTCTTCAGACTCGGCTTCCGCTTTAAAAAACTTTAAAAAAAAGGCAGAATGAATTTCAAAAAGGAATTTGGTATTCATTTCGTCCGGGAAATTTGGACCCCAAATACTATTTAATCTTTTGGTTGATGGTAACAATTAATTAATTAGGGGTATTTGCAAAGAAACGTTAATTAATATCGTCGTGGGAGGCAGATTTCTTTTTAGCAAAAAGGTTAATCTTTTCTTAGCGAAATGCTCTTTAACATAATGAAAAAATATATGAACCTTTTGAAATTTTCTGACATTTTAATATAATTATAAATTCTTGGAATTAAAAATGAAATTAGGTTAATTTCATGTTATATCATCTCGATATTAAAGAACTGTATAAGAACTGTTTTCGTTATTAACTCAGAGCTTTATTAAAAAATTCAGTCCGTAGGTACACTTTGAACAAGACGTCGCGGCGGTTAATTTCAAAGTATGTGACTTACTCTCGTGTAGGGGAATTACGGCTCAAAGAAGCCCGCCAGTGGCGCAAGGAAAAAAGTTCCAGAGAACTCTCACCCTCAGACAGGAGTAACTTGTTAAGTCCTTAAGAACCTGTTAGTTATACGTTGTGCTTACGGCTTTAAAATTCTCTAGACTTTGTGAAGCAGAACTCTCCGGAGACGTGTATAGTTAGATGAACCCTAACACCACTGCACTCGATTTCACCCGATCTGTAAATGAAATCCTGGAGTAGTAACACTTGTAGAATTTTAGATGCGAAGTACTTTCATGGCGAAGATATATGGGTTTAACGCTTACATGAGCCATTTCAATTATTTTTTAATTATTGTTTTTATTTAATTTACTGAAGAAAGACAAAAATTCCCAGTTACAAATAACCTGACGATATTTGAAAATCTCCTGCTACTATTAAAGTAACCGGAAAATGTTGCTTGTGTCGTAATGGAGGACTTAGTTAACCGAAGAATTGACCTAACGACCCTTGAATAGAAACCAGGCGTGATGCCAATTCATCATCTGACAATATCAAGAGCTGAGTGTCGAAAAAGTATTCCTTTAAAGCATTTTAAAAACCTTTTTGTTTGTACACTACCTTTACAGTTTAACGCCTCTGCGAACGATAAACCTGCACAACACTATCTGGAGGGTTTAAATAAGTGCAATTTAACACGAGGCTAGGTACTGTGTACCGAACACTATCACAGGTGAGGTAAGGGGTCGTGCACTCGCCCAACCACGACTCCCTTCTTTGCTCTAATTTCCTGCCCAGGTACAAAATATACAAATGCAAGTTTTATGGCCACCAGTTGACAACCAGCTTTTCAGCTCTCCGTGCCAAGTTGAATGGTTTCCGTTTCAGGTATATTTTGAAATGTTAGAATCGCGTGACTGCACCGAATGAAAGTTTTCCGGGTACAAGCTTTCCCTGCATTTCAACAAATGCTATGGTTTGGAAAAATCTCAAGATTCTATCAATTGGCAATCATTTTAAAGCGATATTATAATGCCGGAAAATTATCTGCACTAGCGTCTAAAACATTACACCTACAGTGGTATGAATTGAAATATTTGAGTTCAATTATTATTTTTTTTTTTATTATAATGTGAAACCGCACAAGAGTCCCAACCGCCTGGATCCAGCGACTATGGAATCCCCAATTGGGGTAAGTTGTAAGGCTGAATGTACCGGGGAGAGATACAAAATATTGCTAATTTATTAAGAACATCTTCAAATTATTCGTAATTTGGTTGAAAACGGATTGCAAGCTCTTAACGGATGAATTGATAGATGGATAGGACGGAACACGTGTTCATAAAAATCCTAACATTTTCGCATTTCGTTTAATATATATTATTAAGACAACCGCAGGTTCATAATACATGTTCCAATATTATTAAGAATTTACTTAAAGTTTATCAGGAAACGGCCTGCAATCCCGTTTTTAACGGGATTAGCAATAATTTGAATAGAATCTTAATAAATAGGCAATAATGATTTTTCTCCGTATGAGTTGGGTATTTTGTTTAAATAAAAATAAAGTCTCCCACTAAAATAATGAAAATAAAGTTGTTTCCATATTCGCCTTCACAGTGGAAAACTCGCAACAGCCGGAAAGGCTGTTACTACAAAAGCTATAAACATAAACAATTTTATGTTTGAACGTTATTTCTAGTCCATGTGGTGAAAGAAATTCAAAGTACTACAGAGGAAGATAATAAAACTGATTCATAACTAAATGGCATGCCTTGAATATAGATTTGCAAATATCAGCGAATCTCCTGAAAAAATGCTGACCTTAAATAATGATACAACTAAAGGACGATTACTCATTCGCGAAAAAAAGAAAATGTGACATTATAGACTGTGTGTTTATTTATCTTCACGAGAGCCGAAAATATTAAATACGCAGACTTTTTTAATCGAGAAATATGTTTAAATATATTTTACTAAATTGACATTAGGGTCTACAAGATTTTAAAGTGAAAGAATTATAACATATTATAGTATGTTCTGTTGAGACGGTACATTTTTCATTTGTGTTGATGAACCTCGAAGACAGGTTCCAATGAAATTTACAGTTAGAAATGGTGTGAAGGTGCATGGACAATGGAAACATAACGTGCTGTGCTTCACAATAAGAAAACATCGACAATTCAATAACCCTAATGGAACACGTACCTGATGATGAAATGTAGTGTAAACCAAAACTTCGTGAGTGGTTCAGTCTCCAGGGTCAAAAAGCAATCATCTAAAACTTGCGCTTATTTCACAAACGGAGAATCAGAGAGACGGTCTGTTTATTTGCTAATAGAAGACTCAGATCCATTAAAGTAATTAATTGTAGACCTTTGGAAGACGCAACTCAAAAAGAAAGTATTTATAATTTTGCCCTTTCAAAATGATAGAGTTAGGCAATCGCAATACTAAATTGGAAGAAACCATTAAATTTACATACTTTCATAGAAAACCAAGAAAACCACAACAAAAATTACAAAACATTATAGATTAATGAAATAAACATCCTTGGCTTTTAAAAGCACTTGTTTGGGCGTCCATGTTTGAGAAGACGACCACATTTCGCTTGTAACCAAGATTCATTAGAGTTTTGGACGACTTTCTTACAAGCCAAAATATGAGTGTCTAAAATATTATTTGGTTGAAACTTCACAGGCTGATGCGAGAACTTACATTATATTATAAACTACGTATTACAGCGCCCTTGAAATGATTTTTCACGGAAACGGCGCCACATAAATTAGCCAAATATTAACAAAATATTATTACGTTATATAGAAACCTGCTCGTTTCCCAAATAAAATAAAAAAGGTCGCGGGCCTAGTTATTTGCAAATTAAATGTACACATTTATATATGCATTAAAAAAATATATTTCCAACAGAGTATAAAAGATTGATTTTTTCGAGAAAAAAATACATAAAGTGAAATAGAATAAAATATAGATTTATGATCGTGACCTGGTTATTATTTGACGATTACGTTACTTGTTAAATTTACTTAGGGTATTTTAAAAGCCTTTTTAACGATTGCGTATAAATAAATAATATAAACATGGTGTTATAAACTCTACTAAGCACAGATATTATTAATTGTTGTAGGCAGACGAACTCACCATTATCGTTGTGCTGTGTGGTGGTGTCCGGCGGGGGAGGACGGGGCCGGGGAGGCGTTTCACACTGAGGTACGCCACTGGAAAAAAATCACATAGAAATATTAGCGTAATAATTATTTCATCTATGTGACAAAACATATAGGACCACCGTATAAAAAGTTTAGAAGAGCATTAAAAGTCAGTGGAGTACCTGTATGTTGTTTTGAACTTATGTTTTATAATTAAAATATTTCTATACCTTCCTTATCATCCCGCTAGGTAAAATCAATCAACCAAGGTTCACATAATATTGTGTGTAAATGGAGCTTTGGAGAATGAAAGATGAAGCGTGGTTTGGGTACAACCCATTCACTGATGTAAGACAAAAATAAACATTTTGAAAATCAAAATTTCTTCCAATTCCGAAATCGTATGTTATTTTGAATTGAGTACGCGGACGAGAATTCTTTTTCCGAAAGGTATAAATGATTAATCTTACTCAATTGAGTATTCATTACTACCAATTTTCAGGACCTCGGTCGGGGGGTAAGTTTCTCGCCTAGCAATCCGTAGGTCACGGGTTCGAATCCTGGCATGCACAAACAAATTTTAATCGACTAATTTGTGTCATTTCAAAACTTATTCGTTCAATATGTAACTTCATGATATTAAATTAAGAGTGTGTGCCAAGACCGAGTTTTTTGGCGGTCCGTCTTCTCTGCCTACTCCTGCGGGAAACGGCGTGATGGTTAGTTACTTAGTTATAAATTCATATAGTTTGTTTGCAGCACGTTCCAGAGGGGAATATACTCTCAATATCGCCCTGGCGTAAGACCATCATTCAGAAATGAAATGTTGTTTGAAATAAAAATAGTCGTGTTCGGCGACCAGTTTTGAATAGCCACTCTCCTCTACAACATACTTACCCTCCCCACTACCTTCAGCCTCCCAACATACCCCAATTGGGGAAACCGTAGTCATATTTACACTTTTACTCTTATACTCCCACACTCATTCACACTCATTTAACCCCATTTTTTTAATAATTCATCAATTTTCAAAGTTAATTTTAAAGTTCTGTTAAAGTTCCATTCAAATGTTGTTATTATATCATTGCGGATCAGTTGCGTTACAGAACTTGAATAGAACTTTCACAGAACTTGAAAATTAACTTTAAATTTTATGAATTGTTAATTCTGTGAAACACCTCTTCCTAAATGTCGAATTTAAAGCAGTCAAATGAATCTATTATTTTTATAAATTATCAAATTTCCATTTACAATGGAAACCTAAAAACGAATATCTTAAATTTACCCTTAACATTATTATCGGTGTCAAAATGTTGTTTGCACCACTTTTGAAAGTAAATATTTTAACTTTAAGCCCATTCGAATCACAGACTGCATTGCCTCTGGTACTACTTCCCTCTATACCAGAATACTTCATCTAAAATTTATATTTTTGCTTGAACCGGAACCGAGTTTATGATCTCAGGGACAGAATGCCGCACGCCAGAGCTTTTTCAGGGTGTGTCTTCAGGACTGGATTTAGACCATTAAATGTCTACATAATTCTAATTCTATTTCAAAATGCAATGGTAAACAAAACCATCAAAAATTTCGTAAAGAAACGAAACCTAAAATAAGTAGGAAAATAATGTTACTCATACTTTATATGAATATATGAAATATTTTACGATTTCTGTTGTTATTTTCATTGTTGTATTGTTAGACTTAAACTGTATCTCAAGCTGGATGCCTCATCTTATGGTGCAGACACATTACGCTATACGCATCATAGCGTGGCCTATATCACCAAATCGCTGCCCATACAATCCCATACAGACCTGTCACACCTGACAGATTATGTGTTATAAAATTATGATAATGATGTAACCTAAAAAAATGTATTGCTGTGTAGGAACCTATATTAAACATTTATAAGTAAACCATAGACAAAATGCGAGAAATAATTAACACAGGTTCGCCTAGTGAGGCAGGTTATGTACAACTTAAAATATAGTATATTATGAAATATCTTTATAACAATCATGATAAGCCATGATCTGCTAGCCAGGCGATATTTTAAAACGAATTTAGGGAACTGCCGTTATCACGTGGCTGTCAGCTGTCAAGGTGACAGATCCCGTACAAATAAATGATATTCCACGACAGCTCTCCAATTGATCTGACCCCCTCTCTTGTCATGGGGAGAGGAAGATTATAGCGTAATGTTACTCATACATCTGTATAGGCCATGCCCAAATAAGTTATTTTTTAATGATAAACTAATGTTTAAAAGACTAGGTTTTATGCATAGCATAAAAGATAACAAATAATTATAAGCAATAATAAGTCGCCTGAAATATCATCTTATACAAAAATAAAGTTGGTTGTTTACAGGTGGAACAAATATAATAAGCAGCAATTGTTGATTGAGGTACAAGTACATATTGAATCATTTGGCGGGTCAGAAATAAGCCAACATAGCTCAGTGGTTTCAGAGCACCTGACCGGACATCAGAAGGCACGGGTTTAATTCCCGTTGGCGGCATATATTTTTACTCGGGATATATTTTCAATTTGTATTGATATTTCAGGCGACTAATTGTTGGTTATAATTATTTGTTATCCCAAATAAGTGTTGATATGTTACTAACCTTAATGGTACATGGGGAGGCCATCTTAGACTCTTCCCTTTGCATTCATTCATGACTAATGATTGTCTCTTTAACAACATTAAATTTGATGCTAAGTATGCCTTTTTAATATTTAGTTTCCTATTATTTTTAGGACCCAATTTGATGAATCTGGTTCAGCCACACAATAATATGTTACATTGTGAAACATGGTATGTAAATGCATGAGATGCCTCCTTCCATTGCTGCCTTAAGCACGTGTTTATTTTGGTCAGTAGCCAATCCAACCCTGGTTATTATATTGAATGAGCCTCCTCTAAGATTCGCACAGACAACTTCCACCATTTCTACATCTTGTGGAAGTTTTCCTTGGAACTTATCTCCTTGAACTAAGGGTTGGGACGTCACCTACTCGATTGAAGAGGCTTTTGGTTTTAGATACGCGCACAAACACAAATTCAAAGATCGGTAATGAAAAATGTTTTCTTTTATAACCCCCCTTCGCAGACGTGTTGGGTCAAATGAACATTAAAGTGGCTACTTCATGATTTTATAGTCATCCCAATCACTTGGGAATATCAAGCGATGAGAGGATAATATTACTTTATTATTTGTAAACCCTACTCCCTTTTAATGAGACATTTAAAAGTGGACAGAAATGTCACCGAGCTTTAGCGGACATGAGTAATTACATTTTTATGAACTTTATAAATTTTTGAACGAAATTTATAAAACTTACGTTCCAGTTAGTTTTTAAATATTATTTTACATGTACTTATTTATGAATGTTATTTTAATAATTTGAAATCTAATAAAAAATCGTATGGAATATTAAAACATTTTAATGATTTCATTAACTGATAATTATGTTAATATTTTACCATGACAATAAATCATTAATAAAGTAGTTACAACCAGGCTAAAGCCATCTCTAAGATGATCTCCGAGTGATAACCTCAGCGCAATGATACAAGCCCTTCAGTACGTACGTCCCATATCCCGAACAGTAATTACTGGTTTTTTTCCATAATTATTGCGTAAGACATCAAGTTACAAACTAATTATTTTGGTAAAATTGCGGTACATGTACCGAAACCAACCTGACCAACACTTTGAAGGGGGCATTTTTTTGTTCACGGTGTTTTTTTAATCCCGTTCAATATATCAGGTGATGATTTTAAGTATAATTAAAATACTTAACGTTTTTTAAATATTCACCTTAGTAATTAAAACATAGCTTTTAATGCTAAAAGATGCAGGTGCATTTTTCAGCCGTCCGCAACTAAGTCATTAGGAAGAACAACCATTCTATTGGTGCAATGGTGCCAGGCAGACTTAAAATAATATACAGTTCGCATGATCGAGGTTATTGTTTCTGAAGTGTTGGAATAATTATTCCACCCACCGATTTCCCGTGGAAACCATCAAATTATTCCATTCCGTCCCTTTTTCCGATTTAATGAAGTTTTAAATGAGGGATTTTTTGGTTTGACTTAGGATTGAACCTTCCTACCCAGGAACTGTAGTCGACAACTCTACCAATCTCGCCAAATGCCGATCAGGCAGAACGGATATTTATTTCGTACATTAGCTGCTTCCAATCATCCAATTTCAGAGAAATACGTATATGTTCGCGTGATTTTGCGTGGTTGCCATCAGACGACAACGAGTCTATCTCCCGAGTTTCAGGTCGATCGGATATCGGGAAGTGGGTTAATATCTACTTCCAAGATTTGCATACATTCATTACCGAAAACTAAAGTGAAATTCAAATAAATGTATTGACTTTTACTGCTAGCGATACATTTGAAAGTGTAAAAAAACTTCAACCTCTTTCGTCATTAATTTAGGAAATGCTACTTGTAGCCTTTCATTTTGAAGGTATAGAATGTCAAGAGCGATCGTACAATTATAGCCGTTCTAATAACAATATGTATATATAGATATAAATGTTAATGTTACCTTAAAGTAACACGTTTCCTAATCCTATTTCCTAGATCCGAGTAGCCCCGGTGCATGGGTCTCCGAAGCTGTGGGGGCACAGTCGCCTGGCTGGCTGGCTGGTTGAAGACCAGCGCGATGGGGGACGTGGGTTCGGAGCACTGCTTGTCCACCAGGATGGGGCGGGGGCGCGGCGGCTGCGGGGGCTCATCTCCCCCGTTGCAGGGCTCCGCAGCCTGCTCCATGACCGCCGGGAAGCGCTTACGGTCCTCGAGGTACAGCTCCAGAAGCTGGTCGAGCTTCGTCTCTATGTCGTCAACCTGCGATTATCGTCAAACAACATTGAACAAACGCAATTGGCAATGTCAAATACTGTCAATATTGATGTTAAAAGTGTACATATTACACAATGTTTACAAATAAAAACATTTAGAGTGAAATCTTAAAAGTTAAATCATTTCAATAGTTCCCTTTCAGAATAATACTAGCGCTGACCCTCGAAAATCAAGGGATAGTCAAAATTCTCGATAAATGATGAAACCAGAGTAAAAACACATGTCCTTTTGAAGGGAAGTTTTTTTTAAATTAGCGCTTTTTTTCATGGATATTGTCACGGTTATTATAAGAGCAAGGGTTGTGGGCTCGAAGACAGAATTCGATCTTAAACATAAAAGTATATTAAATCCAAATAAATGGAATAATTCTTAACGCATCTGAGAACTAAGCTTGTTTTTGAAAGGTGATGAAATAAGCTTTCAAACTACTAACTTTCGCTTACTAACTAGATTCTTACACGCCCGTTCAACGTTGGTGCGGTAATGCCGGCGTCGAGCCTGACTTAAGACCAAACAACGCCATTGGTAATAAGTAAAGTTTTTCTACTGTTCTGACCTTAAGGGCCGCGTAATGTTTAAACAAAGTGTTTGAGTAAGGCTGACAATATTTAAACATTAAAAATTTTAATGCAAACAAAAAGTTTTTAAAAATGGTTCACCTTACGTTTTCCGTCTAAACACTGAACTAAAAATACTGAAAATGAAAAAAAAACACACCTGATTTTTAAAGAAAAATGTTTGGTAAACAATGCTGTTTTCTCATTTTTCCATTTAATATAGAAATAATTAATAAAATATTTACGAAATTTTAAATATTTTTTTCTCAAATTGCGGTAGGAACCTTTTGTTTCATAGAGATGTACTTTTTGGTTCCATGATAACTCAACACAGTGACAATTCAACACACATTTAAAAAGTGATATAAAGTCATTTAAAACGATGAAAAAAAAATGTAAACCTTACCTAACCTAACCTACATAAACCGGTTAATAATTTTTTTGTTTCATCACTTTCCATGACTTTTTAAAGATGTGATGAATTATCATTTTGATGATTTATCCGGTTACCATACTTTTTAATTATTCTGTGCTTAACTTGTAGATTTGAATATAAAGTGTGGTATTTTGTCTTTCTCGAACCGCTTAGATCGTATTTAGAAGTGAGACAGTATTTCCCAAAAGCCAACAAATTAATCCGACGGGTTAAGAAACTGTTTCTTATTGGTTTTAAGCCATCAGAACAACTTGAATAAATAAAGACCTAGGAAATGTGAGTGTAATATGGTGCAAAGTTATAAATATTTCTAAATAAATGGATCTAGTTTCTTACCTGTCTCTCTACTTTGACGATTCTACTGGCCAGGCTGATCTTAGAGGCGTAAACATCCTTTGCTTTGGAACCTTGCTTACCGAGAATTTGATCTAACCTAAAAAGACAAATGGATTAATATAACATGAATGTATCTATTAATTCATCATTTTTTTTATCTGATAACATCGTAATAAAAACTTACCTTTATTTATAAATAAAAATAAGGAATCTGTATTTTATTTCGCAAAAAAATTTAAATGTTTTGGAAAGTGAAAAAAATATTTTTAGTTTAATTTAGTGGGTACTTACTTCAATACCACGTATTGATACGTGTACGTACCAGGTACACGTATTTTTAAACTCATTGCAATATTTGAAATTGCAAATTGTGATCTATAAAAATGCCTAATGCGCTACATCTGAATATTTTAAATCATACACTTTATAGTGAAATATTGCAATTAGAACATGAAACAGTAATGAACCGATGTTCCTAACATTAATGAGTTTCTGAAAGGTTTTAAAACTTTAGTGCATTCATTTAAATCAGTGGTATCCGTTTGATGAACGGTTTTTTAAAGTGGTTTGTAAAGTTAATTATTGTATTGAATAACATTACTGCACATTGACAATATTGACTTTGGCGTATAATATAAGAAATGAACATTTAAATATAGAAAACAGGTTATAATTTTGGTCTCATAAAGGGACATTAAAAAATTGCCGACAAGTTTCCTTTTCAAATATATGCTTGAAATGTTGTAATTAATATATAATATGTTCCTGTTTACCTTTTTACCACAATATTAACCATAAATTATTGCTTTATTTCAATATACCTTAAGCCAAAAGCTAAAATTTTGTAAGCAAAGTGTTTCAGGGTGCAGTTTGTGAGAAACACCTAATGCGTGATGCGTTAAAAATGTGAAAATTTTCTCTAAGAAGCCAATTTTATTTGCCTAAAAATCTAAAAAACTATTAAAAATGAAAAAGGTCATTACAATGATGTTGGCAGGGGTGAGTGATGCGGAATGACAGATTAAAATAATAAAGTAAACATTAAGCAGTTATGTAGTTAAGTCGTGGGTAAAAAGCATTAAAATACCTTAGAGCTTTCGGGACGACATGTTTGATGTTATTTGCAACTAAGCTGTGGCTCTAAATATGTTGAATGCCTAGACTCAATCCTAAGACCGAGCATTACTCGCCAACTTTGGTGGCCTATGTTCTATACCAAAACACATTAAAAGTGAAATATTTTGTTCAAGCAATGTGTTCAGTTCGAAAAACACATATCTGGAAATTAAAGCGTACAAACTAATTCAAAACTATCTGACGTGATTGATGAAAGACTAAATCTGTATAATTGAGTTTTGTTATAATTTGATTGAATAATTTTACCAGCGAAACATTGAATAACGTCATTAATAACTAAAGCTTTCTTAAGAACATTTAAATATGAGGTTGTTTGGAAGAAAACCCCCGATGTCACGTCTCATGTCTGCTTAGGTCAAGTGAGGATATTTGGTTCAAGCCTATCGTGGTTAAGGCAGCGTCTCTCGTGAGTTTGTAGTTTGTTGGTTGTAGCTTGTTATTCGGAAGCCTCTCAATTGTCAGGGCTACTCACCTAAACTGGAGGTTTCTGGTTCTGTTCAGGAGGTCGGCATGCCCCGAAGAATATTGCTCAATCACATCTTTAACATCGTAAGGCTTCAGCGCCTCCCTAAATCTCTTGCGTGCGAGAAAATACTTCAGCTACACGGAACACAAAAACAACACACAAACATGTAAGGAAAACAGCCATATCAAATACATAAGGGGACACGCACATGAAGTGATGTTGATTGCATCGATACACATGGGTCAAGTATTATCTGTCAATGTGTACATGTTTCTAATGAGTTGATGGGAAGCATAGAAAGATATTAAAATACTTCTTAGTACAACGTCTTCTAGTTTCTTGTATGAGGACTTTCTAGATTTATGCATCTAAAAAGCAAGATCTGAATATTAGTTTATATATTATTTCAGTGTGTAATAAAGTTTGTTCATGTTGAAAAAATAGATATAGTGTAATGTACAACAGGTTTTTTTCATCGAAAAACTAGCACAATACCATGCACAAATATTCCGTTAGAAATGTAAATGGACACTAGTAATCTTGTTAATAGAAATCTGTAGCTAACACAAGGACTTTATCTGATTTGAAATAAAAGTTTAAAGTTTTATGTAATCTACTTTATACATGCAGATTGTATTAACTCTAAAGAAGTTTAGTAGAAAGAATTGGCGATGCTTTTAATGCGTCAGGTATGCAAATCCCTCACACAATGTAAAACCTTTCAAGAGAAAGACAGAGAGTGCGGTGGGGGTGAACACCGCGAGGAAGGTTTGTTTGTTGGAAAAGTATGCAGCAAGGGAAGATAATGATCGGAAGAGGCGAGAAACTTAGCCAGTACATGGTACAAACACAACGGAAGGTGACTCATGCTCTCATTGCAGAGTTGTTAAGTAAATGCACGCACAGCCTATTTGGCAGTTAGTCTGCTAGCGACCCGCGAGGACTGGTTTAGTCCAAAGCAAAGGCATCGCCATCAACGCTGACAACGGACACCATCACCTGCACTGGCAATGACCATTGGATGTTAGTTTGCACAAGTTAGTGTTAGGTGCTGTGTTGTCAGGTGTAGCGATGTCTGGAGTTAGTGTACAGTGACCAGACCAAGGTTAGCGCACAGAGAGGAGACAGGTACTGATCAGTGACCACTGCATGGAGCACACTACATATGACAGTAGGGTATCTAGCCTCTGTACCTAGTTTGTACATTTTTCACCCTGCCCAGCAGGTCAACGTGCCCGGCGGAGTATTGTTCTATGACGTCCTTTACGTCGTAAGGCTTTAACGCCTCCTTAAACTTGCGCCTCGCAACAAAATACTTCATCTGTTGGAAAACAGGCAAAACAAAACACAACATTTTAACACTTTTCATACATTATATGTGTCAACTGAGTTATTCTATGTTCAAGTGTTAGTACTATGTATCTTGTTTTGTTCTTTATCAATAAAAATAGGCATCCTGTAATACTAAAGTTAAATTAATAAGAACAAATTAAATTTAACATTATAATCAGCTTTCAAAAATATCATTCTGCAACAACACTTCAAAGCTTGTATTGGAAAGCATAGATGCATAGTTGGTGTTATTGCAATATAGCATAAAGTCACTTTACAATCCGGATTTTTTATTGTTTAAAAATACGTACTTACTAAATGTTTTATAAAAGTCATGTTTAAAACATTACTAAACCGTTACATATTATTTAATTTATCGGGATGAATTTTACGTGAAGAAAATATAGGCTGAATAAATTAATAATAAAGATTTGTCACAAACTATTATTATTAAAATAGTTTTAATTTTAAAAGTAGAATTTTAAAACAAGGTTTTTTAATTATATTTAAATGTCCGCGTGTCTCATATCTATTTAACATTGCAATGCATTATTCCATTGGCAATCAAACCTATAATTAAAAAAATCCAAAACCTGTCACAGAAATTTCTACATTACGATATTTCCAATTTTCCAGGCAAACACGATACCCGCACCTTATGCAATCAAGTGCACGAAACTGCAGAGAGGGATGAAGTACTGATAGTGAAGGAAATGTATGGGGACGAGAGGCACTTTGCACGTGTATCTGTTGAACTAGACACGGTAGCATGTTTACATTCAAATCCACCGCAACTAGCCCTCCTCGCCATTAGGCACGAACGGCCGAGATATAATCATCAAAAGCGTTTGAGTCACCAAATTAATCATGCACATCATTTAATCTCCTTTAATGGTCTCAATCCAAAGGGAATGGCGGTCCTAGGGGACATCATTAAAAGTGGGAAATAACTATATTTGGGCACGGGTGGTGGAAGAACACTAACGGCTTTAGTTGACTTACAAATTAGGTGCTTGGGACCAATCCCTTGAACACGATGAACTTCGAGGGAAAAATATTGAATTAAAAATCATTGCAAGTTATTTTCACCATAGGTTGATATAATGCATTGTCAACGACAACAAGTCTATCTGTCGATGAGTTTTAACTCGATCGGATGTCGGGAAGTGGGTAAATTTACGCTTCCAAGATTTGCATTCATTCACTACAGAAAACAAAAGTGAAGTTCAAAAACATGTTTAAAAAATGTGTTATTTTTATTTTATTTCAGCATTTCGAATTCCAATAAAACTATTAATTATTCTTATTTAAAGGTTGTTAATGGAAGCTAAAAGTGGAAGAATGAAACGTAAGTGCTATTTATTCGAGGTAATATTTGGAAGCAAAACGTTGCCACCATTTCGCGTAACTACATATAATACTTTAACCGAAAACATCTAAACTGTAATTTATTTCTTTTAGTAGTCGTTTCATGATATTTAACCCTTTCAGATCTGAATTAAAACTGGCAGTGGTAGAACATATTTTAGTCTTGATAATATAAGAATTTTTTTGTTGTTTTTTTTTTAAATGTTTAATTATTGACACTTTCATTTGAAAGGACATTAGATCTGTGAGAGCGAATTCCATATAACATAACAAATCGTACACTGTATATGAAAAATTAATAAAAAAATTAAAAATTCCATAAAAAAATAAACGTTAAACTTAAAAAAAATATAACAATAGAAAATTCGGTGGAGATTAAACCAAAAATCTCCTTTCCAAATATAAAAATAGTTACTGCTGGAGCGAGTAGCTAAAATCCGATGAAAAAATAGCGTGCCTGGAAATCGTAAAATCCCGGAAAACGAATCCTGCCAATATTAGCTCTTATTGTATTTTCAAATACACATACAGTCTGAAAGGGTTAAAATGAAGTGCTGTGAATTAGAGGTTAAAGTGAACTTGTAAATGTTACGTCAGTAATTAAGATTTTAAGGAGTTGAAACTATTGCGTATCAAAATGAGTACTCCAAATTTTAGACAGACTTTCTTTTAAAAACATGTGATAAAAACTAAGATATATTAAAGTTATTCGATCATTCTGACTTTAAATGTTCCACGTTCGAGTTAATCCGACTAACCAATCCATAATTTGAAGGATTCGAGAAAACCTAAAACAATTTTCACTGGGGGACTGACGCGGTATGTAGGTATTTCAAACCCATCATTTTGCGTTACGATCAAAAGTGGATTTTTCCATATAATCCATAAATAAATATATTTTTTATGGATTATATGATTGATTGAGAAATTGAGTGCCAATGGACTAACCAGGAACGTGAAAAGTTTATTTTACTTATTATGTTCCTACAATTGATCAGTTAACAAATTAATCTGCGGATGATTTGTTATCGTTAAATGTTGAATCTCTGACGTTGTTCAAAATACCAATTTGAAAAGGATTCTATTTAAAGTTTAAGGGTAGGTATTTAAAGTTTACAGTAAAATATATTATGCGTTTTAAAGATTTTGTTTCCATTAAACCATTATTATTACAACCTGCATTCAAATTGCGTACATTGTTAAACACTCAATGTGATATAATTATAGATTTTATGCACGGGATTATTACTTATGTTAATTTCTCAATAATTTGTAAATTGATGTTAATTTTAGCATTTTTCATGGCTTTTAACGGCGTTTTGTTTACTAAATACCAAAATTGAACAGTTCATTTTTCCATACTTTGATAAACATATTATTATCATAGCATTGAAGAAGAAGATAATACTTATAAATCTAAACGAAACGCGAAACAGAACAAGACACGGAAAAATAAAAAGGTAACGGTGGCAAGTGGGAATCGAATCCAGGATCTCAGTCTTACGGGTCAACGAATTAACCAACTCGGTCAAATTACATTGATGGGAACAACCTTCAAAGATTATTCTGAGACACTATCTAGGTTAAAAATAAATGTATTAGACCGTTGTAATCATTCAAAAATACGGGAAGAATTAGTTTATGATAATATTATTAATTTTAAATTTGAAATATGAGATCGACAATGGCCGAGTTGGTTAAGGCGTTGTCCCGGTAAGACAGAGATTATGGGTTCGATTGAGACAGTGTCTTGTTCTGTTTCATGTTCCGTTTAGATATATTGTTTTTATCTTCTTCTTTAATGAAATATTATATTGATAGGTAGTTTAAATTTGAAAGGTTATTCCAATAAAATTGAATATTATTATTAAGTTTATTATTAGTGCAAGCCTTTCTCCTATATTTTTTACAAAACCAAATCGAAAATAATTTCTAACGGGTTTTAGATCAGTATATATTCATTTTCAATGTTATTAAATAGCAAACAGAAATGCAAAAAAAAGAATAACTGGAGAAGCCTGAACTTACCTTTCTTATAAATCGAATAGCACTCTTATGCTGGTTCGTTAGTGCAACACACCGGGGCTCATCGTCTTCGTCTGAAGTCATCAAACATATATTAAAAACATATTACAGATTAGTCAAAAGTAATACAAATAAAAACATTTTATCGTAGTGTTCACACTTTTATTCAGATTATTAATATAGTATCAAATGAACCTCTTTAAAAGTTTATAATTTTTTTGCTTTGCAATTTGAAGAATTCTGTGTAAACTTAGTTCTATAAGTAGAAGTAACATTATATTTGTTTGTGAATATTTTGGAGTATATCAGAGCAAGAATCAGAGTAATACAAAATTTCGTGTTACATTTTAAAACAAATTTAACAATATTTTGTAATAACATTGAACATTTAAGGCCAACAATTAGATACCCAAAACATGTAACATATAACACTGATTTAGCATGCAGCAACAACAATTATAGATTAATGACAGACATTAACAATCGTGCACAGTTTCTACTGATGAGTGGAGTATATGCAAGAGTATCTAGTTGTCATACAGCAAAAGAAGAAATAGTTCCAGGGACAAAATATAATATGTGAGTAAATCATAGGGAGACAATCTGGTCACAAGTTTAGTATTGTGGCTAATTAAAGGTGATTTGGATGAGGTACATGAGGATGTGTGATATCTAATGTACACATTTAAACTGTAGCTTGTTATGTTTTCTGTTTTATATTGGTAACTTTTAACTGGTAACACTCACGGTTCGTATTATGCTCCTTGTGTCAGCTGGGATCATTGCAAAGGTGAATTGTTCACTAATGTATTTTAATATTTGTTTTTATTTGTCTGTGCTTTAATCTATATCATTTGTACGAGATAATTATTTGTTATTAAGTCTAACCTTCCTTTTTAGAAAAAATACCTTCAAACCAGTGGCGACTCGTGACTTTTGGGTGTACTAAGAGTGCTAATATTACAAAAATTGATATTGTTGTAGCTGAAAACGATTTTTTGTATAAAGATTTTCAGGATATCCGGCCAAATTGAAATTTCCTGAAAATCATCATACGAAGAATCGAATTTCGAAAAAAAATAAAAAATCGTTTTCAGCTACAACAACATCAATAATGCTATTTTTGTATTAATAGCACTCTGATACACTCAAAAGTTAGGATCCGCCACTGCTTGAAACACAGTCTTGTAGATTGTTAGGGATTCAATGTAAATCCACACGAATTGCAAAGTAAGAATCTTCGAATAAAAATAATATTGTTCTTGTACTCCCGTTCCCGTATTCAAAGCTAAATCAATAATTCACATAAGTTACACGATGTTTACGTCAAATGTTCCGCCAGGTCCAAAACAGAATATATTTTTTGAACGAATTTAGCCTTTACCGATGCGTAGGGATCTTATTAGGGTGACCATTCATCCCGGTGAACATCCACACGTAGGGGTCGAGCACTCTGATGCTTTAGGACTCATAGGGTGCCCTTAGCCATGACGTCAGCAACTTAAACCACTTACAAACGGAGGGCATGAGATATTCAATGTATTCGTTTGTGTTTCGCTGAATAGGATACGTTTCTTCCTACATAATATGTCACGGATTATTTTTATAGGTACTAAGAGCTGCGGGAGAAAATAAAATGTGATAAATGAAGTATTTCTGATGATGCGTCGTGACGGCTGGAAGTTTCTTACAAATAATAAAGAAAAATAAAAACTTTTTACGACCGTGAATGATTAATTCCAGTAACGAAGGTCTTCTCTAGACCTTATTCGGAGTGCTTTATCTTTATGGAGTAAGAAAATAAATTAGCGGTTTAGGGATGGTTCTATGGAAGTATGGATGTTTTGTAACATCTCTCGGCGCACTTTATACCCCCGGCCCCGTTTTATCGGTTATTATGTTTCTTAGATATTCCGAATTTACGTTTTGTGCTTTTCAACAATGGTCCATTTATAAATGACAACTCGCTAATAAATTTACACAGGAGTGACGTAAGCGAGAATTTGTAAAATGTTTATTTTGCGTAAGCAAACATCTTATTTAACGTTGCCTTTTGAGATCACTTCCATGAATTTGACTACGTCGAAAGATAAAGAAAATTTGTTCTATTATAATTTTTTTAAGTTTAAAATAAAATTTGTAATATTTCATCATTGACTAAGTGAAACAATTATTCCTTGAAAATTAATTCACTTAATGAACTCGCTCTCTCCCATTATGTTCCGAGGAAAGTTGGGAGACTCTATAAGTAACTCCCATAGAATTATTGATGTTTAGAAACTTAGCCAGTGTTTGTCTTATAACTTCAAGGCCTTCAAAGAGTGGCACTGGGTGAAAAGTTAAATTGCTCTACATCATAAACATGATGTGTTTAAGATACGTGCTAAACTAGTAACACTACCACATCATCTATTCTGACCCTGATAAACACAAACTTAATTACATTTCCAAATTTTCACTCACCAAGTCTCCAATTATTCAACTGATAAATATCGCTTTTGAAAATTTCGTGAATCTTACTTAATTTTATGATTCAGACCCTTCAGACCTCTAGCATATTGAGCTTTATTTTTCTTAAAGATGCTGTTAGAAAGTCTTACAATTAAATTTGCGTGTATTTCCACAAAATCCAATTATATGGGATATTTCTAAACCTATCCGAAAACTATAACCTGATTTTAAAAAGAGAATAAATTTTCTTATTAGAAGTAAACACATAATTTTTGTAATATTCAAATTTTGAAATCAAACTGAAAAATAAAAAATGTCTCACCTTATGTATTTTCGTCTTAACACCGAACTAAAATTAGTGATTACAGAAAAAAAAAATTTACTAGACAAATGTATTATAAACATTTCTGCTACCTCACTTTATTTAAAAAAATAATAATTAATTAGAAAAACACAAAGTTTCATAAATTTTTCTCAAATTGCGGTCGGAACCTTTCGTCTCCTAGTTTTAATTATTCTGTGGTCAACTTCTATATTTGAATATAAAGCTTAAAGTTATTTTTCTTTTTATGAGACCATAAACAATGAACACGATTTCCATGAGACCTTACCAATGAGGCCATGAGCTGTTTCGATAAGCGAACAAATTAACTCTATGGGTAAGAGCTGTTTTTTCCAAAACCGAACAAATTAGCCTGATGAGTTAATCAGTTCAAATAATTACTTTCAACAAACTACTGTCACTAAGGTTGAGCCTGTTCGATATGTTCGATTAAAGTGAAAGAAGGATAAAATGGTATTTGCTCTGTGATAGAAAAAAACACCTAAAAACTTTCTCTTTTACGAAAAACATCAAAGCTTACTCCGTATGAAAGCTTTACGCGTAAATATCCCGTTCAAAAGTCCAAAAGCTTTACTCGCTGGCGGAATGAGTCTTTGCCTACATAACGGAGGAATACCAATTTCAAAAAAAGTCTTGACATTTTTATAGTACAGTAAATAACCATATTTCAATTTTCGCCTTTTTATCCGGAGTAGAACCAGAAACTTCCTTCATTTCATTTCCAGGGTTATGTTGGAACGACTTTTAAATATCTTTGAGTTTATTACGCGAGTAAAGCCTTCTTAGTATTTCTCCGTTTTTAATACAAATGAAAACTAAATAGCTCCTGCTTTTGCTAACTTCTGGGATTCCCAAAACGGCAAGACCGTAACATTCTCGCAAAAAAAATCTGTTCTGATAATGAGCCTTGAATTTAGTTACATTACCAGTCCTGTCATAATCGTGAATTGTTTCAATTCTTTTGGAAAAACGTTTAAAATATTACGTTTTATTTTATTCTCAATTGATTATTGGGGTGCTAAAAATTCTGTTCCTACTTCAAATAAGATTAAAGCTATAAAATAAGTATTGCATTCTACGGACAGTGCATCTAACTCAGAGGATAATAACTGACAATAAACTTTTATGTTCAGATTTATGTTCAGCAATAAAATTCTCAGACAGAATTACATTTTGTCGTTTTTTTAACAATCTACTCATCTTTTAGTATCTAATAATGTCAGTGCTAACGCTGCTATAGTTGGTACCGCTGATAAAGATCTCTGAATTGCATTCAAAATGTTAGCCATAAATAAATTATATATTTACGTCCTTGTTTTTTCAATGTAAAAATAAAATTACAAACAATCTAAAATATTGAAATTGAAATGTGCGAAAAAGATTTTTCCGTGTGGAATTTCTTATACTACAGTGTGGTCATTTAAAAACCTCACTCGAAAATAGTGTTTTTATTTCAGTCCTAAATAACCGCAATGAGCACAGCTCTTAGCTGTAGGTAGGTATTGCATTTCAGTAGGAATTCTATGCTTTTGGAATACTAACATTGTCATGCCATCTTCATAAATATAAGTGCTACTAATTACCTGGTTTCATCTGTGTTTGAAGACTTTTTCGAATTATAATTCCGCACAAGAAATGTAATATATGGAATATATTTGCTTACCATATTTTTTAATAATATTTTAAAATTAGTAGGTACCATAATTAAATTTCTATATAATTTAATTGTATGCTTTAAATTACCTACTTCAACAGGTGTTACCTGTTCGGAGGTTATACTTTATTTTTTATGACACCAAACTGCTAGTTATAGCTCCGTAGCTCATGATGAAAATGACTTGAATGCAGTTGCAGTAACGTAAAAATTCTTACCTAAGCTTACCGGGAGCTTGACGGGAGTTTAATCTTATTTTTGCGGATCATTAACCTGTAAAAAAATAGCGGAATAGTCCGAATTTTTATTTCGTCTTGATGAGCAAGTATAATAGTAAAAGATTTAATAACGATAGTAACATAAGTTTTTCGATATCTCAAAAACTAACGAAGTTATGAGCTTTCAAAGTGAACTTGGGTAAAACGTATGCAATGGTGTCTGGTGATGTCACATGAGCCACGATTCTCTTCAATTCTCTTCAATAATAATTATTAATAATTCGAAAGGCAGTGCTGCAGTACCACCGCGAATGTGTTGAGATGTCAGAAGCTTTTCAGCTGGCCATCGCGTGACGGATTATATCTTCGGTAGATTTTCCAAAAAATGCGAAAGTTCTATCCTTAACATGCCTTAATTAATATGATACAAATCTAAAAAACTTCATTTTAGTAGACGGTGCAGAAAAACCTGAATTAGCTTACTTATTATACTTTCATTAATCTGCAAAAAAAATTGTTGTAATACCTCTTGTGAAATATTAAAGAAAATGATTAAATTATTTTTATTCTAATTTATAAAATTTGCTTGTAACGAGATATTAAAATTTTTTTTTCTTCATATGAAGCGGTTACTTTGTGATGTGACATTATAATTTAAAATTAAACAATAACTTTGTAAACATCACTTATAGGTAAATACTTAATGCCGACCGGGTTTCGCTACAACACGTAGCCTCATCAGGGCAGTATAATACTAAAAATCTAAAAATTAAATTAACATGTGTGGATTTCACAGTAGGTGGACAGTCTGAGCTACAGTGGAAGAGGTAGGGATAGGTGGGAGATTGAGAGGCGAGTGCTCTTTGTCAATAGGGAACAATCTGAGTATAGGACTTTTATTTAGGTTTATTTGGTTGTTGATGACTTTGCTATTGACGTTTTTGGCTTTCCTTAACTCTAGCGCTTCTAAGTTATCCAACCTAAAACCTGTTCCGTTTTTATGTAATAGACTGACGCCAGTATTTTTGTCGAACGTATGGTTGGTTGCTATGAGGTGATTTGCAAATTCGGAGAACCCATTACTGGTTAAACATCTTAGGTGTTCTTTGACTCGTGTTTTGATATTACGCGCTGTTTTGCCTATATAAAACGCGGGACAGTCACTACATTGCAGTGAGTAAATACCTGAGTGATTTAACCGATGTTCTTTGTCCTTAACGTTCATCAAAAATTTACCTATACTATTGTTAGTGTAAAAAGCTGGTTTGATATCTGGTGGGAGGTTTTTTATGCTTTTTTGAGAGAAATTATCGATGTACAAAATTCTACGCCATTGTTGAGGTTGATTATTATTAGTTGATTTATTATTATTATGAGGGGAGCTGTTAAATAAAAATTTACTTGTCGATAATCTTTTTAATTTCTTATTTAGGATGTTATTGACCATATTTGCATTATAGCCATTATTAATCGCGATTTGTTTAATCGTCGCTAATTCTAATAAGAAGTTGGAATTTGATAACGGGACGGTAACTAATCTATGGATCATGGAATGGAAAGCAGAATGTTTGTGGGAGATGGGATGGTTAGATGAATTATTAATAGTTGTATCAGTGTAAGTGGGTTTACGATAGATTTTAAATTCTATTTTATTGTTAATGATTGATAGGGTGAGATCTAAAAAGTTTAAGCTAGAATTAGTTCCTATTTCTATTGTGAATTTAATTTTTGCATGAAAAGAGTTTATTAGTTTTAGAAAGGAATCAAGTTGGCTACGTGTTGTAGCGAAACCCGGTCGGCATTAAGTAAGTGATGTTTACAAAGTTATTGTTTAATTTTAAATTAAATGAGATACTAAATCTTCAAAAGTAGATTACACATCAAGTGATGACAGCACTCACTGGTGTAGTAAGTTCGTAAGGTACCTACTTCCAAAATGTTTGTACCTGGGTCGTTCTAGAGGCAAGAAGGAACTTATTTTATGTAGGCCTTTTACACAACCATAATTTCCATTTCCTTTGTAATCCTGCTTAAATAATTACAACGATGGTGAATACGCACTTATAAGTGAAAATTGTTTCCTTAATTGGCCATTTTAAGGCCGAAATTAGTTTCAGTTTCCCAACTTTCGGAAATAAACAACTAACTTTGGGGAAAATTATTTATTGAAGAATTACAAAAAGCACGGAAATTATAAATGTTCAGTTTTGACAATTAATATGTTGAGTAAATCCAGTCGTTTTTTAATTTAATTTTTTACTATTTTCAGTCTACCTTTTTATAATATCACTTTTTCGTAGATTTTTTAAGCAGTAAATTTTTTTTTTTTTATTAAAACAGTTATAATTCATGTATAATACCACAAAATATTTGCAAGTTTTGCTAATGACGCGAACTGAATCCAATAAATATTTTTGGCACGTTCCAGAGCGGAAAATACTCACAGTATTGCCTTGGTGTAAGACATAAGACCACCATTCAGAAATGAAACGTTGCTTAAAATGGCTTTGACCATATTTGGTGACCAGATCTGAACACCCGTAACTTCCCCACCATCATCTTCCCTATCTCCTTTCCCTCCCTACTACCTACAGCCTCACAACATACCCCGATTCGGGATGCCATAGCCTTAATGGCTCCAGGCGGTTGAGAGTAGTTGGACTTTAGTGCGATTTCACATTAAAAAAATAAAAATAAAAAAGTTGTTTGTTTTTTATGTAAAAATGATCCGTATGCAGCAATCCTTGTGAATAATTCATTTATTTAAAAACCAACGGAAAACCTAATAAACCTCGACAAGAATAATTTGGAGATTGCAAAGCTTGGAAAAGTAAAGAGGAGATAAAGAGATCAGTTTTTTCAGCAATCCGAAAATCTTCTAAATCCTCAAACGTTTTTGCCTTTTACAATTTGCCGCAATTTCAGTTGAATGTGTGTGTTAGTTGCGAGGCCTCCTGACTAAACACTAAGAAAAATACTGATGATTACATCAACCTCAGTATAATAATGCTACTAAATAATCTACGCAACTATCTTCTTATTAATAAAAGGAGGTTTGTTAAAATTTCAACAAGATACTTAAAGGGATTTATTAAAATGTGATGGAATATTCCTAAGATTTAAGCATTATATATATAATAATTAAATATGTTTGTGAAATTGTTCGATTATTTTACTACGGGGTTTACTGGATGTAATAATATGATGAATTCTTAGGTAAAATAAGCTTTTGCAAAATGTGATTTGGATACTCAAATGTACTTGTTTCGTGCTAGATAGACAGGTCGACATGTAGACAAACAGTTTAGGTGTACATAAATAATAGTTGGTTACTTATCTACGGCACTGCTGCGTCAGTGGGGAGTGCTATTGTAAGTTAGTTTATTTCATTAAATGGGAAAAAGCAATGTTTGTAGCTTACAATGTTAAATAATTCAAATCAGAAAATGTTTTCATTGTAGATGCATAAAATCCTAGAGATGATTGTGTGAAGCTTCAAATTTTGTGTCTGTCATTCAACAATACAAAACTTCACAGTGAAGGTATTTTTCTCTGCGCAAATAAAGAGACCTTTAATACGAGTGTGATATCCTTTCAACAAATTAAATCAAGTATTTTCCTGTGATATGTTTGATCAAAAAAGATATAGGTATATAATAATGAATCATAAATTGAACGTATGCCAGCAGAATGAAAGGAATGACAAGATAGCAAAATGGTGCAATGTGGTCACACGTTCCGCGGTAGACACCAGCTTAACTACCAGAAACAAAGTTCAGTCTCTTTTAACCAACATCCGCATTGAACAATGGGCATGTTTGAGGATAGACGTACCTATTCATTCTGTGGGTGCGGAATGACAGTCTGGCATAAATTACTACTGTACAAATATACAGTAATATTATAAAATTATGTAATATTTTTCTTTCCAGTGCAAGAATCTAGTTTTATTTGAATCAATCTGTAGTTAAGCGAGGAAAGATGATTATTTTTTACAATTTAAAAATTAGAAACTTCTTTAGAAACAGATTTGAACCTATGCGTGTTGATGGAACCTTAGAATAAATTCTATATCTAGACCCGACAAAATATTGCATCAAAACAGAAAAGGTAAGAAATAGGCGTCAACAAAGTGAGTTAACTTCCTATCATGGAGTTAAACAAACCAGCCTTAAGTAACATTTATAATAGAGTAGGTATTATATTCTCCATTAAAAGACTCCTTATTTTCCATCGACCGTTTGTTTACCGGGTCTAAATATTGAGTGAACTAAATAATGCTCCGTGACGCTGCAGTTTCAAACGCTAAATTGAAATGGCAAATGGTTTCTTCCTTTTAACAATGCATACAAGAAAATATAGTATCCTTCAGTAATGGTTTGGTATTGGTTTTTGTCTTTTGTAAAACAACTCCAACCAAGATAATTGAATCTTTCATAAAGCACAAGAAAACTTCAAAGAACTGACAGGATGTTAAATTAATGTACAAGTCATGAAAAAGTACCTATTGTGAAATATTTTTACTATTTTTAGGCGAGGTAAATATGTATTATAACAAAAGCTTTGAACCGTCGAGATATCCAGCTGATTTACTTCAATCGCAAGACAAGGATGCTTGGTATGATATATGATACGTTTTATTTGATTTCTTCAATAACAGCGGGGATTTTTCCACAATTGCAGCGTCACGTTTCATGAACTAAAGACAAATATTGCTCTAACCCGCAGAAAAATATAATCTCTAAGGCTCACAAACTTACGAAGGCGAAGTTTGTAAATATAGTCCATCGATCACATTATACAATTCATTTACGTACTGTTTAAAGTTTGTCACGATGCTTCAATATTTGTTTAATGAAAATGCATCGATCATCAAAATAATTGAGTTGCGAACCGTTTGTGGCTAGCAGGAAATCTGCGTTGCAAATTTAAACCTGAATTTTAGCTTTAGATTTAGCTCACATTTTACATGCCATGAATATGGTGAACAGTATTTATTAATCGACGCACGTCAACATAATAAAGAAGAATAATGATAAATAATAAAAATTCCTAAATCGTGATGTTACCGTATCAAACTTTAACTACATTATAAATATGCATTTACCAGGTAAAGTCGTACCGTAGATAGCTTAGTGGTAATCTCTTCCTCACTATCAGACACGATAAATTAAACTCAAAATAGTAGTTAAAGCAAAGCTCTCAGCAGCAGAACCAAGGGCGAATCGCTGAAAACTACGTTGTCAACGACGTATGAAATGAGGTGAGAGATAACAGCAGAGCTCTCAGTGGCAGGACCATGGGCTGAAAACTCCATTACGACTTCTACTTTTTTTCTAAAAAATGTAGAGATAGAGTACTGGTGGATCCGCAGAATGCTCCCAGGAACTTGCATTTGTCATTTCGAGTTAAAGCATCTCAGATCAGTAATGAGTCGCTCCGAGGCAGTAAAGATTGTATTTTTCTGCGCGTCGACAAGGTAGTACCCGTCTCAGGGTGGCGGGCAGTATAGCTACAGGTAGGGTCGTACTTTCTGGGAAGAAGAAGACCGACCCAGAGGTGTCCGGCTGTAGGAGGCCCAGCAGCGCGAGGGGCACGGCAGAGGCCCCGCCCAGGTGCCGCACAGCCCCCACCCCCCCAGCACTCGCCAGGTCCTGAGAGCTGCCCGACCGCAGCCCCGCTGTGGGCCAAATGCATCACTCTCGCGACCGCACAATGCACAACAATCACACTATATAAACACTTAATCATCTATTTGCACATCCTTAGGTACTTATTGATTGTGCTCTCTGCTTAGTGCTCATCGCTAGTTGTTTATATGGTGTGAACTTAGGACGAACTGAGTGTTTTCATCGATGATAATCAATGATACTTAAGTACTATTGTATCCAGACAAATGATGGAACCTCAGCTGTGGGTGAATAACGTAAATTCAGGAAATGTTTAGATATATTGTTATATTATAGAAGGTAGTGTTGAAGGTTTAATTTTTTGGATAATATTGATAAGTGAAGTTACAGGTTTATTTGCAACATTGCAGGTATGTTTAATGAATACATTAAATACTGATATTATATAGAAACGACGAACCAAAAAACAAATAAAGCAGATTATTTTAATTGTATGAACAGTACGTTTTAAATTTTAAAATGCGTTGTGACATAAAGGAGTAAGCATAAACAAAAATGCAGGATTAAAAGTGGTTGAAGAAAAGTTTTGACACCCTTCAAAATTAACTTTTAGCGGCCTGATTAGGTTTCTCGCTATGAAGGTATGTATATCCAAGAAAACTTCAGGGTAGTAAAAATTTATTATATTCGAAAAATTAATGTAGATAACATCGACACGTATTCAAAGCGACAACATATATCATTGAGCACGTGTTTTTACCCAAGAAATCTCTTACCTATTTGAAAGTACTCGCTATGCTTGTTCTTCCTGTGCCAGTTAACAGTTGACTTGTCGGAGAAGTACCAATCTACGAGTAATAGAGTGACCATAACAATTTGCAAGGAGGCTATTTATAATATGATTTAAAGTTTAATAAATCTTTTTTTTTATTACCAACGATCTAATTTTCATATAAAATTGTTTCAGTAATTTTTAAATCTTTTTCTTTGACTTTTCAGGGATGATCAGAATGAAGTGGGAATGTTGATAAGTGTCAAAGGAAATAGTTTTATGGTATTCTCCAAATAATAAATTAAAAATGTTAGTTGTGTAAATAAAATATACACTTTGATTTCGAGAAATACTTTCCGAAAAAATGCCCAAGGTACTCGTATCTACGTTTCAATGTAAAATATTTATTTAAACTTGCCTCAATAATGTAGTAATTCAATTATAAAATATACTTTGTTACTGATAAAGCTTAAGTAATGCAATTAGTAGTAATGGTAAGAAAATATAAATGGAAAGAAAACTGTAATAGAAAGAAAAATGACCGTTTGCTTGATCGTCATGAGGTGTGCCGAGAGATCCCTAAATTCACTACGGAACGCAAGAATACACCGACGATTTTTTGGTACGTATAAGCTTCTAAAATATAATATATCTGCATTTTCCCACTAGTGACTACTGAAGTGTTTTAAGCAGATTACGATTTGAACTCTTCATTATATCAAAAAAATACAGTGTGTAGCAAGCCTACGCACGACGGAAGTGAAACTTTTAGTATTCTTCTCTCTCTCTTTTCATTTCATATTATTATTATCCAGAATGCTGTACATTATAGTTTTAAAAGGCATAAATTTATTTATAGGCGTGTTGTTAACAAATGAACGTTTAACTAGATTCCTAATATTGACATATTTATAAGTAGCATGTGATAACAAAAAAAATTAAAAGTTATAAAAATATGGGATTCGAACCCGGGTCCTGCATAATATACCTCTATGGAGTATATATCTCTCTCTCTCATACCCGTATGGAGTCTGAATTTGAAAAACATTTCTAAATTTTGAAAAACTCACTTACGGCTGTGTTTTTTACTAAAAAAACTTGTCACGCACGTCTGCGAGGGTAATTAGTTGCGTTATCGGCCTTGATTAGTAATTTTAATGATTCAAAATAAAAAATAATTAATCAAAATACCGAGCGACTCTACCGGCTCGATTTGTAAGCTATATTTCGACCAAAATATCATATAGGTACCGACCGTTACTTCTAGCCAATTACTCGAGTGAACACCTGCCGGTCTAGAGTCTCACTAAATGGATTTAGACATTTCGGGAGACTCTCGGTTAAAATTAACAAATTTATGTAATTTTTTACTAAATTATTACAAATCATGTAGATATCTTCTTATATGTATGCCTGACAAAGTCGCAGCACGAGAGCATTTTATCACTTTTCCTCGTATTAAAAAAATCACAAAAAGAAAAAGAAAATTAGTTAAATAAATTTAATTAGTTAAATAAAATTATCGGTTCTTCACGACGACAGTCGGGCGCTCTGCCTCTAGACCGCTAAGCTGAGTTTGGAGAGGGACCTAAACTAGGTATATAATATTAGCTAGGCTCCTATAGCGAAATGATCACGGTTTTTCGTGACGGTCATGAGTCGGTTTTACTCCGGTCCTCGAAAATGCATAACGCGCGTAAAGAAGTTTCACTTCAAAAACTACTGGAGCGGTATTATCAAACCGGTTAAATTTGTGAGGCGGGTACGGGTACCGCCGCCCCAGAACCATTAATGAATAACCAACACTTCTGCCATAGGTCACCCCAAGTGTTTCACTACTTAGCTATACTACACTAGTAGGGGTGCCCGGGTTCATGGGGTGAGGTCTGTTCGGGTCTTGGCGACAAATGCGTCTGTCCACTAACTTTATGGTAGGACGGATCGGGAGAGACTGGTCGAGGGAGACCTTATGACCTCTCCAGCAGGACTCTGAGAACATCGCCTCGCATCTCAGGAAGGATGGATTCATACATCCGTCACTCCTGGACCCACTGACCTCCAGATATCTACCCGACACTCATACATTTTTCCTTCCCAGAACTTCCTCTGAATGAAAAGTCCCTCCACACAGCTTTCCCAGGGATGACCTTGGCCTTGAGGGGAATTATTTCCTCTTGGCCTCCTGTGAGGAGCTAATATTTATTTTCTGTTACATTTTTATTCCTTCTGTACATATTTTATTAATTCTGTCTCACATGTAATATTCTGTGTTCATATTGTTACAACCTTGTGTAAAAGTCAAGTATTTTCTGTAAATATTAAAGCTTTAACACTCGGCCGATGTTCCATCAGTTTTCCGGTAGAGTGGTACGTGTACGTAACCCCATGATGTTATAATAAGAGAATGTGTATACGTATATTTATGTAAGCGTGGTGACAATGTAAAGGTAGAATGTGTTTGTTGAATTTTACCGCACATTTTTAGTATCCGATATTCTTTGAACGCGTATTCTTTGAAAGAGTACTGTCAAAGTACTCGCACGTGACTCAATTGACCAAATACTCAATATGACTATTACTATTGATATGAAACAAATTCGTTTTCATGGCTAAACGAATACGGTGTAAAATATAGGGATGACAATAAACATTTTTTAAACATGTCACATAAAATAGTTATCTTTTCTCGGAACACAAAAGACAACGTTCTAAGATTGTGTTTCGTTCTCGGAAAATATTATTTACAAAGACATGTTTTATATAAGAGAGCCAGAATTAGATACTGATAAACAAAATCTGAACGTTGCCGCGAGATCCGCTTGTATAAATCATAAAATAGTGAGATGATATCACCTAAGGAGATTTATTCAGGTTTATGGAAGAAGTGGCTTCAACGCTTCAAATTTCAATTATAACATGCACGTTCTCAGGAACTGCTCGACCATTTAAAGGAGTTTTTAATTCACCTGAATCAGCAAACCATTTAATTTTCTGTACAATTTTGAAACGTGTCTGGTTTTTGAAGAAGTTATTTTAATCCCTAAATTGAGTACTATTGTTGCTTTTTAATATTTTTTTATAATTTAGTTTTGTAGCTTTTTATTGGTTTTGTCTAAAACCACTTCTTTTAGGCGTTTCATGATAATATGTACAATTCACAAAAAGTGGCATTTAAATATTATTCTCTCATGAAATGACTAATTTAAAAGACAGAAAAATTATTGCAAATAATTTTTTTTTGTTAAGCTTATAATGTTGTATTGTAGTATAAGTACAAAATACACTAGAAATTATTTTTACATAATAGATTTTAGAAACGTTAGCGAAAAGTAATTTGATATCTGATTATCTTATAATTAAACACTTCTTGAACTAGTGATCTAATTTCAGGAAAGTAATCGTCAAATTAGATACTATAATGAATTTGACTGCCGCAAACTTCACACCACGCCGACTAAACGTAACGCGTGGAACGACTATATTATTCATTTTATTCATAATTCATTACCCAGTGAGGACGATCTGGTTAATTTATGCTAACCATCCATTAATTTTGCCACATTTTGTCAGACAAATAATACTCAATGGCATCGTAAATGAGAAAGGAATATAACTGTATGACTTTCAAGTGTATAATGCTATTATTTCAATCATTTCCAATTACTCCACTTCACGTGTATGCATTTATGCTGCAATTCATTCGAAAATCTAAAAACATTTTCCAAGATAATAACCATTGTTATTGTGGACAAGGAAGGGCAAGGAAGAGATCCTGGGTTCTGTTACTAGATGCGATTGAATATTTTGGTTTTTTTTTCACTTTCCCGCAAGCACTTCCCGGCAAGGAAGAAATCCTGGGTTCAATTCCTAGACGCGAATGAATCCTTTTCTATCTTTTCTGTTTCATGTGTTTTGTTTGAGAGTCGTAAATATTGTCTTTAATGATTAAATATTAGAATTTGAGGTTTTACTCATTAAGTTATTCCACTATAAAAAAACATTGTATTTGTCTTAAATCGTAATAGAAACAAAAATTTTAATGGCTAAGGCCTTGTTTAATGACTAAAGCTTGAATTCAAATCATTCTCAATCCTTTTTTCTTAATCTCCCTCTTTTTAAAGCCTCACAATTACAGGTAAATCCTATTGATATTCTTTAAAACAATCATTTCTTCATGATTCTATAATCAAAACCAAACCGTTTTTCGTCCACGTAGAATATATTATTCTAAATTTCTAATCCAAAAAGTGTTAATAGATCGTTTGATTCGTTTCGTTCGACTTGACGTATCAATACTGAAACTTCTGGCATCGCCTACTAAAATCAATCACTACCCGAAATAACTTCTGGCAAAACTTCAGTCAAGTTGTGTTTTTCCTTCGACCAGACCCTAATCACTTTATTGGAGGGTCGTTTACCAAGTCCAATGAACCACTTGGAGGAAGCTGTGTGAAAGGAGAGCTTAAGGCCAAGAAAAGCGGCAAGCTCTTCTTATCGGATATACGCTAAGTACGTATTCTGACAAGATCTCATCACAACAGACTAAGGGAAGTGGAGATTTCCGGGACTTTACTGCTTTCGGGATATCTATCTTTCAAGCAGAATGTGTCAGATAAGTCTATTGATAGCGTGCAATTATTTATTAAACGCTTGAATGAATTATCGATGAAAAGAAATTCAATTACAAAATATAAATTTACGAAAATATATTCTTTTGAAGAATACTGTATGGAGATATCCAAAAATATTACTTTCTTGATTTCACTCTGCAATAGACTATTTAGAATGTCAATAATCAGGCAGTAAATTGTTTACAATTGCTAATTCTGTACAAATCGCAAGTGCGCTACACTGTTAAATTTGGCAGCCACCTCTAGGCTGGAGCCCCAAAATACCTGAATGACAGATTCTATAACATTTGTATCCAGTTGACATTTATTAAATGAGAACGGGTCATTTCATTGTTAAGTTAACGGCTCGGCTGTGGAATGATTTACCGGCATATGCGTTTCCTCCATCCTACAGTATGGGTGTCTTCAAAACCCAGGTTCACTCCTTAATTTCCAGAAAAGATCCCCGAAAATGACATAGGCCGTAAGGGAAATTATTAACCTCACAGCCTCCTGGAGTTAATGTAAAAAAAACTTTTTCTATAACCCATTTCTGAACAAAGTAGTTTTTACATTACAAATTAATAACCTGGTTGTCTCTCAAAAGGATATAATAATAATAATAATAATAATTGGATAATTTGTATAGCGCCGTTTTTGTGAAAAATCACCTCAAGGGCGCTGTACAATTTATTTCCTAGGATCTACATTTGTTATTTAGACCAACTGTGCCAGCACGAGGTTCGTCATCCGTTCAGGCATGTGTCTGCCGCCAATATAGCGCTGACATGTGTCTGCTGCCAATAAAGAGCGCTGACACAACATCCTCACATAGACAACAAACCTTGGCAGCACCGCTGTGACGCTCGACGAAGACAAGATGGAGACTCTGCTGCAAGAGTCCTAGGTAGCGAAGGAACTGTACCAGCTGCTGCAGGGAGAGAGACTACCCCGTCCACCAACTGTGCCAGCACGAGGCTCGTCATCCGTTCAGGCATGTGTCCGCCGCTAATATAGCGCTGACATGTGTCTGCTGCCAATAAAGAATGTCATTTTTGTTTGAGTTTTGTTTATATACCGCGCATTAGCATTTCCTGGGGGTGAAAAGGTCTGTTAAGGACTTGAGTAATTATTTATTTTTTTGTTTATTTATAGACCATTTCTATTAACGTTGTTTTAAGGTCACTGATAACTTGGGTATTTTGTCGTAAATGACTCGTTATAAAATAAAGTGAGATGTATGGTAAAAATCTATTTTTCAAACTGTTAATTCTCCGTGAAATTCCTTTATAGCTTCGTTTCACTTGTCTGTGTAAGAACGAACCGGTTTCAACCTACTACGTGCATCTTCGTATTCATACTGATACATTTTACTGATCCAGATGTTAAAAAATAATATCGATTTCAATGTTTACGACTTCTAGTCGCACTTTTTATAGTCTTCGATTGAGTTAGAGTGGACACAATAATATTTATGGATTCGATATCCAAATTTGCGAGAGAAAATAAAACTTTTAAGAAGATAATACAAACAAATTTAAACGAAACATGAAACAGAACAAGACACAGAAAATAAAAAGATAATGGTCACAACTAGCAATCGAACCCAGGATTTGTTGTTTTACCAAGACAACGTCGTAGCCAATCGACCATTGGGACCTAGTTTTTAAACGAATTATTTGCCGATCTCATATTATAAATTCAGAATAAACAATATTATCTTGCAACTTATTTTTTCCCATGTTTTTAGCAGCTACCTTTTTGAATGATTTTGATTAATGAAATTTTTCATGTATTGTTTTTAACCTAGATAGTGTATCGGATGAACATATCCGATTTTTATTTATACAAGACCGCTATTGACTTTTGTCTAAAAATCTAAATGAATTTAATTTTTACTGGAACAACTTTTCCTCCACTTAATTTCTGAATTTGAAATATAAGATCGACAAATATGATTTTTACTGACTAGTTCCCAATGATCGAGTGGTTACGACGCTGTCATGGAAAAACAAGAGATCCGGGGTTCGATTCCTAGTTGTGTCCATTATCTTTTTTATTTTCTGTGTCTAGTTCTGTTTCATGTTACTTTTAGATTTGTTATTATTATCTTCTTCTTCAAAAATATATACAATTGACGGGTATAACCATTAAATGCTAAAGCAAAGTTGTTTTAATAAAAATAAAAATAACACGATTGCTATCCAACTCTTCGTAAATAGATGCTTGGGTCGATTAATATTAAAAAACTTAACTTGTAATAACATTAAAAATATGTTCACATGTTGATTAACCGTTCGAGGAAGTTCATTTACAATCATTTTTATTATATATACATTAATTATTTCTCTAATATCGAGCATATTATTTTTCCTATTGTGATATTATTAATTATGATAACCTAGCACACTATATACATTATTTACGTTCATATACATTACATCTAATTTATACTTAAATAAATTACAACATTTACAAGAAAAATAATAGAATGCTTAATTTACATAAAAATTATTCCAAATTTATGAAATAATAATTATTATTTTTGCAATTAAATTAAAAGCTTTCATAGCGGAATAAAATAATTATAATCGTTACTTTACATAATTATTTTTGTATTGTTTTTATTTTACATAAATTTAGCATTATTATATTCGCAAAGCATAAAGGCATACTTTTCTATGAAACAAACGATCTGGTATATAATACAAACGATCAGATTCATGCAACTTTACATTACAAACGTTTCTGTATAATATTGTACCACACAAGCTTATCTGAGATTAAAAAAATGATTTAAATTCCCCATTACGCCATTTCATTAAAAAGGATAATGAGGTTACAGCGGTTTAACATTATAGGCGTTAAAATTAACAAGAAGCCTCATTAAAAAAATATATCATATAATATTTGCCCAGTTACGTTTATCTTATGCAGAGTACCATTTTGCTTACTTTTTTAATTGAAATTCTAGTATAATATCTATTCCATTAATCTATTTAAAAAAGTTATAAAATAAGAATGGTTTTGTACAATACATGCGATAGTGAGCTTTTGGGACCTCGTAGTAAAGTTTTGCGCGGTTCCTTAAGCCTTATGTACGATGAACATTGTACGTGGAACGCGAGCCAACGGCTATCGGTTTTTGCCGCGAATCAAAAGACGCTGCAGCATATTCGTGGACGCCAATCGAGATTGCCGCGTATGTTTCGTCTTTGATTTCATGTGCAAAACCGACGCATGTCATTATATTAATGAGTATATTTATAAAAAAATATAAATAATATATTTGTATGTATGAGACAATATATGAATTTACTGATTTAAAAATAAAGAAGCAACATTTCTATCCCGATACATTCTGTGACTCCACCACCGTCGAAGATGTTTATCATTTTCGAACAGAGTATGAAAATGTACGCAGCCCAAGAAAGAGACACTAACATTGCGGATAAACCGGCTCTTTAGTACGATTATAGTGGTGTGGACATCGCTACATAGAGCCTGGTCACCGTGTCTGCAAGGGTAACGGTTACAGCACGCTGGTGAGTACCCGGCTTTAGTGCATAGGACCTAGGTCCCAAAACAAACTACATCATAAATAACCCACACTTCGGAGAGCTTTAGCAAATTTCATTTATGCCGTATTAAAAATTTCTGTCAAAAAGATTTTTTAACGTGACCTAACGCGAAGGTAAGAAACCGCTTAAGAGAAATATTTCGTTAAAATGTGTTGTTTTTATTTGCAAAAGAATTTATTTAAGGTTTCGTTTCTTTTTTATTTCAGATAATAAGTACTTACTAATTGCCGATAAAATAGTAAGCCGCACAAACACTAAATACATTATAATAGCAGCGTGCGTGAATCCAGTGAATACAGAGCTAAGGCAAGATACACATCCAGTTAACTTCATTTATCTTACAGGAGATATGACTTTATACATACATACAACATGGTCAAAGTAATAAGTATAATGATTTGTAGAGACTTTTCTTATTTCCTGACCTCTAAAAATATATTTAAACATTCATTGCAAACTATCACAAATATCATCATTGATTTGTTTCAAGTTAAAATATGCCCGCTGTTAAACATATGATAGGGAAAGTTTAATAAATATTTATTCGAACCATTAACAACTTCCATGTGACCTACATATCGTTAACACTTTAACGTATTTGCGAAACGAAAATGTCGTGATGTAAATTTAAAAAAAAACAATTTTTTATCGTTATTTATAAATGTTCTAGGTTCTTAGTTTTTATTATAAATAAGCCTTAATGAATTAATTCCCAAAAGCTTTACACTATTTAATATAAAGATAATTATACGATAGAAGAGATTAACCAAGTCATATCAAAATGTAATCAACTAAACTCAACAACTTACTTCACTAACATCATAACTATAAGATGGTTATTATGTAAGTTAGGTTGTTGAATGCACACTACTTGGCGGCATGCCTGCCTAAACCCCCTAACGTTTCAAGTTAGAATTAAGTAAGCCTCGACTCCGGTGAAATTACTACTACCTTTTCAACAACACAGCTTTAGTGAATAAGCCAACTGTTTAATGAAATATTGATAAGGTCCTCAGACGAGAAGGTTAACCAACAATCAAACAGTCAGTCTAGGGATATGTCCTGGTAAATATATGCGGTTATGGCTTGTAAGACGTGTTAAGAATTGAGTTTATGCCTTTAAATACCAAGTAAATAATTGAGGTTATGTCTTGTAACACAAAGTATATAATTTAAGTTATTTCCTGTGAGAGAAAGTAAAGAATTGATGATATCTCCTGTAAGATAAAAGCTACAACGTGGTGACATCTATTGGCTTACCGTCGGAGTTTTTCTTACACAGGGCAGTTTCCGCCACCGAGTCCTCGCTGTGGCTGGCGTTGAGGTGCCTCCCGCCGCCCAGGGCTGCTAGTGCGAGCAAGCCGACAAGCATCAAATCAATCGGAAATAAAGGAAATGACTCTAACCTCGCTACGGGTCGACAAATTATCCAAGTATTATTGTAAATGTTGATCATTCATTAATAACGCACTGCGTGAAGGTTTTAAGCGATAAAGCGCTTGAGAAACACAGAACATTATGTCTTAAGTTTACAGACCGCGTTCCCAGCTCATACGGCGAAACTTTGATTCATGAAAAAGCTTTATAAAAACACACCTTCATTGTTACTTCTCCGCGCTCGGGCAGCTATTTTTTTAAATTTCAAATGTGAGGGTGGCCATTTTGTTATTCATTACGACTAACAAAAGAAAAGCCACAATTACACTATACAATTTAAAATATTCTTTTGGTAATTGGAATTTCTTTGGAATAATTTTCTTATATTATCATGAATTATTTGAACTCCTAAAGTTTTGCAGTATGAACGTGGAATGCGGATATACATTTTAACTTTATTTTTTTAAACAAACTTTTTTTGTCATTATTTTCTATCTAACGCGTTTTTATTAACATTTTATAAATACTTTACTTTAATTCAGTGGAAATTTTACCAAAATGATTGAATCCTAAAAATATCGCCAGTGCCAATCATAGTGTGGAAAAAAACATTTTGCTGATAAATAAAAACTAAATGGTCGACACTAACGTTTGTTAAAGGAAGAAGATTTGATGTTTGATATGGAATTAGCGATTCTGTGTTTTCCCAAGCAAAATTAAAAATATAATCAAGTGCAATATTTCTATCTACCTCCTAATTCAATCTGAAAGTCAAACATTAAGGTTTCATCTGTAAAATTTCCTTAATGCACAATCTTAATAAAAAAGCTGTTGGAAAAGGTAAAAAATCTACATAAAAATATTAATTTCGTTTCCTATTTAAAAAAGATATACAAAATAGATGTACAGGAAGATTTCTAGAATACTTAATTGAATTAAAATATTTACAAAATCGTGTCAAGTGCGAAATCATGCCACTCCATAAATCAAATAATCGAATTAATAACCTTAAAACAATTATACCTAAATTGTAGGGTAGAAAAACTTCAGTCGCCAATTAAGTTGAGGATTGGTTGTTTCATGGAATTTGAACAATTCATCAAATTTCAAAGTTGGTATTACAAGCTACCCATGATGAAATAATAACAGAACTTGAATAGAAATTTCACAGAATTTTAATCTTTAAATTTGAAGAATATTTCAAATTCTGTGAAATAACCTGTCCGTGTCAACTTTAAACTTTCCTATTTACCAAAATCTTGGGACAATATTGAGGATGTTTACATTGTGAAATACTAAGCCTTGTTTTATTGCTGATGAAAATTTTCCACAATGAACTGCCGTTCTTTCAAAAGAAAATATGTACGTAGAAGCTTTAACTGAAAACCTCAATCACTAAGCCTAGCAGTTAGTATTTATTTATATTCAACCCTAGCAATTTATATAGCAAATTAATACTTGGTGAAAAGTAAGTTTTTATGTCTAAATTTTTAAAGTTGACTGATTTATTTTTGCACACTAATCATTTTTTTCATAAGTTACAAAAATTAACCTTCTTTAAAAAATCACAAGTATTCGATATAGTTGAATAGAATATTGTTTTCATATAGTTTACGTGAAACTAGTGAGTGAGTGAGAACAAGCTTTGAATAATAAATAAACTTAAGGTTATATTTAATATTTCATACACTGAAGCTCTTCAAACTGTCGTTTATTGATCGTAAAATAATACGATTTTGTTGACCTTAAAATCAATTATCGACACAGAAGGTTAATCTAATATTCAGAATTACTTTAAAACGTGTTGTTTTCTAGTACAATATGTTGATTTAGCTATGAACAAATAAAGAGGCGCCTTTACAGTAAGCGGGGGAATATTGACATACTTTATCGTGACAAAAAATCTTAACACTTTATTTTATTGTGCAAAACAATTTGTAAAGGGGATAAACTATCCGGGTAATGTCTATTTGCTCAGGGGAGTGGAAGGCGGCCGTTTGACTAATCCTAGCTATCATTGTCTTATCCTGGTTGTCTTTGTTTAATCCAATTACGTATAGGCTTCCAAGTATCGGCAAAATATACTTTTCCGCGCTAGGCGCATCGCAATATTTCTACCCTCGCGAAAGGGTTCAAACTCTACTTCTGTTTAAAATTGTTCACTCAATAACGTCTGCATTTTTTTTGGATGTTTTTTTTAATTATTTCTTTTCGATAAGTCAATCAGGATGACAGCACGTGTGTCATTTCATTTACTTTAAACCAGCAAACAAAGGTGTAATAAAGAAACATCGAAGAAATAAAAAGATAGTATAAAGTTGATTGTTGGTGTGTGTGATGGTAGGAAATTGTTTTAATAATCATGAATGATGCACAGACAAAATGATAATAACAAAGTGTTACCACTGCTGTTAAGGAAATTATAAAAAATAAGCACCGTTATCTAAGACCTTACTTTTTCGAGGAAAAGAAGAAGCAAATTTATTAAGTAGATAGGTAGGCACTCAAAAAGAGAAGAAGAAACATTTTATAAGCAGTAATTCAGTCAAAAATAATATTAACTTTCTTGTATAGAATAAGAAAAAAGGCAAATTACCCTCACAAACCTAAATAAACGTGACGAATATATTATAATGAATAAAATTAAAATTCCTTGTACCTTGAATCGCATTCATTTAAATAATTCCAACGAAAATGTTAGATAAAACAACGATAAATGAAGAAATTCTTTTTCTCTGGGGAAAACTAACCTTGGATTAATTTAAATACCAAAAATACGAAGAGAAAATCTATTAATCTTATAGATTGTGCGCGTTGATCCATTAAATACAATTGATTAAATTTCAGTAATAGATGGAACTTTAGCCATTTGGTTTAAAAAAAGTTAATTCGTTATTATGAACTAAACTTATTTCTACGTGGTGTAGATTTTTTTATTCTTTATTCAATCAAGCAATGATATAATGTGTTAAACGATGACAGCAGATATATTAGAGCTGTTATTTTGGATTAATGACAATAACTATTTAATGGTCTTTTTATGATAACATTTCAAATAGTGTAAAAAAATAAAAACACATAAGAAAACCTTAAAGTTAAGAGATTCTTGTATTTTATCATTTCTCCTTGGAATTCGCTGCCTGTTAACAGTCTATAAATGTGTATTAGTACTGTAACAACTGTGGTTATAAATAATTTAAATATCTATTAAACACAAATGGTATTGTTGGCCGATAACCGACATCGATTCCATGTTCAACTAATCCATACCCATAAAGACATACACCCACATTGCATTCTCTTCACATGGTATTTGAAGACGTAAACGATGGTCAAGTATTCGGCAACGGCATGAAACATTTTGGAAAATTGTTTCCATAAGGATTCAAATAAAATATTTATGTTTAGCGTGTCAATACACAGGTCGATGGGTAGTCGAAGCCAAATATATGAGAACGTGATAAAGGAAAAAAATGATGCAAAAAATCGAGAAGATTTTTTGGCCATTGCGGAGTTGGTAAAAAGTTAAATAAAGTGGTCAAAACACTGTCAGAAAAGTGGGAAAATATCTGCATCAGGTATCTATCTACTAGTCCGCCAAGCTTTCTTCAGTAATGAATAAGAGAGACCCTCTCAACTCGCTTAGTGGACTTGTAAAAAATAAAGAAGAAATAAGACCCAAATAAATCCCGAGGATTTCAGTCGTACCAATACCATTTTTACTCTGTTTACCGTTTCCGCAATAATAACCAAATGACACTAATATTATGAAGGTTTTTGATAATACTATATCAATTTATGAGGGCCTTACATTTTTGTAATTGAATCAGAGCCTGTAGGAATACTTGACCAAGGTCGACGCTTTCACTCTCGCCTGAAATCAACACTAATGTAAATAATGAACCCTTGGTAATGCTTAGGGCGACAGGGTAGCAGGTAGTAGAGGGGTTGGAAGGTAACGTACCTAGGTTCTCGGCGCTGGCGTTCATGTCGTGGAAGGGCCTAGGGCCCCGGCCCTTGCCGCCTCCGTGCGGGGCCGGGGAATGCAGAGAAGTGCTCTTGTGGCGCCTGATGGTCGGCAGTCGGGACACAAAGGACGCGTTGTGCTTGAAACTGGAAGACAGCGGGGCTCGGCTGAGTGGGGATTCAACGATACAATGTGTTAGTGGTTAGTGGTTAGTACAGTTAGTATTTGACACGAAATATATGTAAATTTTACTACTTCTCTATGTTCGGTACTGCCATGGCAATAGCTTAAACATATTATCTGCATTTGATACAATTTTACCGGAAAACAATAACAAAGTTAAGAATAAGATTTGACTTAACATTTTCAGAAATGTTTCCAAGTATTTTATATAAAAAATAAAATTATTTAGATCGCTTAAAAAAATCATTGATATTAATTAATTTTTTATCAATTATATTTCAAAAGGACAATTATTGGGTAGTATTTGACAATGCAACTATATTATTATTCGTATTATATTACAATAGGCACACAAACAAATCATCCATTTACCCTTATACCATCACAGTACTAAAATAATGATAATAATAATAAATAATAATTCTAAATGCTGACGAAAGGGGCTTAGGTACAGTCAGATAGTTGTTAGTTATAATCAGTGATAGAGTGTTACCTAAATATGTTAAAAAAAAGCTAAGCACCTTAGTATTGACATGCGGTGTATAATGAAATAATATATCTATTGAAATTATATTGATTGAGACGCTACAAAGATCATTGTGTGATCGATACATATTTTTTGTCTTATCCTGTGAATTTTACAACCAATGGAACAAAATATAATTAATTAATTTTCCCGGCTTTCAGCATTCAATGGTTGGCCTATTTTAATATAATAATGAGAAGAGGGTTGACATTGCTAAGCCCAGACATTAATCTTATTACTTTTCACCTCAATACAATAATGCCTCTATCTCACATACTACTGTTTACCGTTGTAGAGAAAAAAAAAACAGAATTGTGAAGGTTGTAATATTGAAATTAAACAAAGAGAATTTTTATTATTTTTTTAATGATAAACTAATGTTTATAAGGCAGTGTTTTTTATGCATAGCACAAAGATAAACAAATATTATAAGCAATAATTAGTCGCCTGATATATTCATAAAAATGTATATATAATAAGCAGTCTTGTTGAAGTACTAGTACATATTGAATTATTTGGCGTGTTGGAAATAAGTCGACGTAGCTCAGTGATCCAGAGCACCTGACCGGACATCAGAAGGTGCGAGTTCAATTCCCGTCAATTTGTATGGATATTTCAGGCGACTAATTATTGCTTATAATAAAGAAAATTTTATTCACATAGAAACTGTATACCTACTATCGTATGATCCGAATGCATTTTATGAAGCTTAGGATCAAGTTAGATTGTGTTAGGTTAGGTTAAATAGGTAACAATGTGACATATCTAATATATCCATTACGTGACTACATAACATACCCCCATATGGAGGAATTTCACAATCCTCTTGATGGCTTCTCCACAGGATAACGTATATTTTCAAAGGGACGAATTTTACAAATTTGTTACTGGACGTACTTGACATATTTGATGTTTTTTATTCAACAAAAAATAGCACATCAGTAATAATTGGACAGCTAGGGCCGTTGTGAGGGTTGGACATTTAATCAGCTGAGTGACCAGTGACGATATGTGGAAAAATTTAAAAAATAAATGTATTAAAAAAAAAACTGTTTTTAAAAAAAAAAAAAAACATCAAAAAGCCACCGGAGACCAAAATTTCGTTTAATAATAATTTTATAAAAAAATATTGCCAGGTATCACGAAAATCACTAAAGTAAGTTAAGTTCGTCCCTTAACACCCTGTATATCGAATAAATTTTTCGATTTTTCTACCTAATGCGGGTAATTATTTGTTTATTATTGATATCTACAGATTATTCTAACAAGAGAATGGTTATATATCAGATAAGCTATCAAAGTTTTTTATACCTACTGCGAGTATTTGTTTGTTTATTCATTAATATACGTTATCTTATGGGTAAGCTATCAAGATGATGGTGAAATTGCATAATCGGTCCAATCTACTAAACAAATATTTCCGTTTTAAACTAGTAATGATAAAACTAACTAGTCCCAAGCGATAGGTTATATTAGTAATCATTTGTTTAAGGATTCATTTTCTACGATACTTTTTACACTGTCCTTTATTAGACATTCTAACATTTATACAATAATGAACAGTCCATAAAAGAGGCTGTCAAGTTTCGTGGCATGGTTGAACATAATCAGTTCACTGCGGTAATGGCTTCGCCGCAGTCCGCTAATGTACGTGAAAGTAACATGCAAATTGTACCGTGAGCCACAATAGCCTCGTGTATTGATTGATTGATTGATTGGGATATCAAGGGACGTATTGGATGATATTATTGGTCCCACGGATATTCAAGATGGGAAACGTTTGGCGTGCGAGGAAATTGGACAACTCTTTCAAAGTACTTCGACTCAGGCTAGTATTCAAATACTGACTACTTTCTGATTTACGTAGCATTACGGAACTACGGCAGGAGATTAGTCGTAAAAGGTGAAGGATGACAAGAAATGTTATTAATATGCAAGATATTAATAACATTTCTATAATATGTGAATGGATAGGTAAAGTAATGATCTAATGACGTACTTCAAGAGGATATCATACTTCACAAGACGACTATAATATTTTGTATGTTAAATAACAGTGCGCAGTAATGTAGGGCATTTCAACGTCAAAAATAAGTAAGAGAATATGACGAAACTTAATCTATTTACGTCACACTAGGAAAAAAATGAACTCAAAGAAAATATTCTTTTCCTCGTGGGTTGCTTATCGACAAACGCACTTACTCCATGACTTTATTTACATTACATATTTTTTAACCTATTTCTAAGCGTGGCGTCAACGGATCACTTCAGTATTTCACCTACAGAAATCTTCTTCCTAGGCTCTGAGCAAATTCAAAGAAGCTGTTTAAAGGAAGTAAAAATTATTTAATAATAAATTCGTAAAAAGCATGCATTTTTTGAATAAAAATGAGGGCAAAGATTTTAAATATGGCCACATTCTTAAAATAAAATTAGCACACATTATTATTACCATGACAAAGTATTACAATAAAAATAATAAATAAAAAAATAGAAGTGATACCATTTTGAATGTCACGTAAATGAGACCCTTCTTTAAATTTTATATTATTTTCTTATAGTATTCTCATTATGTTCTGCACTTTAATCTAACGACCAAATTCAAGTATTGTTAATCGATAATTTTACCGAGAATTTAAACGATACATCGCCAAAAATACACCGCTTCTAGACTATTCTATACCTACATTTTTTATCGGTTACAACTGAATTAGGAATATTAAAAATACCAATATGGCGATTTATAGTGTAAATATTCGACATAATCTTTGTTTTAGATGTTTATACCTGAATTTAGTCGCTTGTATGGAGGGCCGTAATCTATTTGATTTCAAAATACTTTCTTATTATTGTTCTTCCCGCAATCAGTTCATTCCAATTCATTAGGAATACGATTCATCGTGGAAAGATTTTTGTTATTTTATTAAAAATAACATATAAGGAAATTTAAAAAAAAAACTTACGATGTTGGCGGACTGGGCAGCGGGATTTGGTGCATCTTCCAGGTGGCCACGCTCATGGAGTGCTCGTCAGCCGCGTAGCAGCGCCAGAGCGACTGGATGAGCGTGGCAGCAGGCTGGCGGCGCCTGATCATGTGTTTCTGTCGCTGCTGCTGCTGCACCTTCAATGCAAAGCCCGAGCCGAGGATTCCCTGAACAACAGACAACACACAACCACATCAGTCAACAAGATCTGGTGGAAGCCGGAGCCGAGAATGCTTTGGTCAACAAATAACACCAAATCACGAGCTAGTGCACCCCTGGAATGCCCTGCTTAATAAACAACACGCAACTACGAGATCTGGCGCATCTTTAGCCCAAATCAGGTGCCGAGGTTCAATAAACTGTCTTATGGCCAGTCGACAAGATCTGGTGCACCTTCAGCGCAAAGTCAGAGCCGAGGATAACCTGGACCTGTACAACATACGACAAACAACGGCAAGTCAGTTAACTTCCAGTAGGGCTAACACGATCATCTTGAGTTTTTAAATCAACACCATCGGTCATTAGTCGTACTTTGCAAGCACTGCTGCTATCGGCAATGGACTTTGACTGTTCTAATCGACTAAAATATGATTAGTTTATCGAACCTATCTGCTTCCTAGATAAAGTTGTCTGCATTATTTCCTATGAACCGAGACGGATTTGATCTTGAGATATGAAGTTAAAATAGTTTTTTTTTCGCTACAGGTAGAGCTAATCTTAATAACGTATTTTTTATTACAACTACAAATAATAATAAAAAAAAAAATCTTGTTTTTTTCAGAATCCTTAGAAGTTACCTTATTTGCCATTAGTAGCTTGCGGTCTTCTCGCACAGGCTTCTGTTTCCCTTAGCTTTATTATCCCGTCGATCCAGGGATTTTCAGGGCGGCTTTTAGCCCTCTCAGTTCCTCCTGGGCATGCTGAATGACAGAATTTTATCAATCAGTTACCCTTCTTGCCCATTATAATTTGCTTTTTGGCGTACTGTACTATTACCTCGGCTACCGTTGTTCGTCCCCTTAATGTGTGTGTGATGTATTATCATATCCTTTCTAATGAAGCAACGGTCCATCACACTTCAGTTTTCAGTCCTCTTTAGAAAAAATCAATTGAATAAAATACAATGAAAGTTCACTTTTAAAGAATCTTCCTAGAGCACTATATTCGTAATTTGTTCTGCTTAGAATTTTAACTTAATGAACCAACATTTATGGATATTTGTTGCGCAAAATAAACGATCGTCGACTTGTTCAGTTAACACTCCCAGCTGTGTATTGTTAATATTGGGACAACTTTTGGGACGGTAAAGAAATTCGCCAACACTTTTGTTTTAAAGGCATTAATCATTAAACCTGTTTTGTGACTTTTACGAGTTCCTGTATGCTATTTTTAAGGTCATTCGAATTGTGTGGCAATACAACAATGTCGACAACAAAACAAAGGTGGCTCTTGTAATTTATTCGTTTTATTTTCATACGTTTATGTCCTGTCCTTGACAAATGGAATGGGTACTCAAGAGCTTGTGATGTGCTGTATAAAATGTAATAAAATATAATAAAAGGCGTTTCACGACAGTAAACAACGCAAAAGTAAACAGAAGAAAAAGTTGGGAATGCCTGAGATGGACATAGCACGATCAAGTGAATCTAATACATGACTCAGATCATGTCGAGAGTCATTAAAACAAAATAGTGAATTATATCGTTTTTCTGTAACTACAAAACAGTAGGTACGTTAAACTGAGTTAGTGAACTATGAAGTTTTTTAAATTCTTACACTCCGCTTAGGCAGAATTTTTTTCGTTTTTTTAAAGCAAAAGTATTATTTATAATGTTATATCTATTGATTAGAGCTCCTAATAAAAATATTATAGGAGAGAAAAGGGTAATCAGGAACAGCGGGTTCTCCTAAAGTTCTAGAAGATACCTTCGCATTCAACCGGGCCATGCAAAAGCCGCTTTTCTCACCGGCGCGGGCGCCCAGCTGCATTTCATAGAGGGAAGTCGAGCATACCATTCCAGGTAAGAATTGTTATATTTTAAATTATAGTCAACTTATTGCAAATAAAACCTATGCACTTTGTCGGAATTATAAGAAATTTTCAAGAAACTTCGGTGAAACATTATTTCATGGGTTCTAATCATTGATGTATTAAATAAATAGGTCTGTCATCTGTAATCACCATATTGTCTACTATTTTAATCATGTATAAAAATTCAAGCTGCGTACGTTTGCGCTTGCAAAACTCAAAAAGGAGTCGACCGATATCGCTGAAAACATCAAAAATTATTTTCGTTAGTGCTAGGAGTACTTAGAGAGTACTTTGAATGATAGAAAAGCGCAATATCTCTGCAACGGAATGAGATACAGAGTCGAATTAATTAAAGTTGATGAAATGTGGTATTTTAATAGTGACGTCATAGTGTACAATTGTGAATGGTGGATGAAGTTGGAGACGTCCGAGAAAGACATTAGCAATAGCGATGTCACACAAAATATAAGAATTGAAAATCAAAAATTGGAAAACTGTGAGATGTATCGTGATAAAATAATTATTTAAGTCTCAACGGTAAAAGAGATTATACAGAATGGCTAAGTTTTATGAGAAGTGACTCCCATATATTACAGAATAGTGACTCCCATATTTTATGATAAAATATAATATCAAACTAAGAAATGAATGAGGGCCGTTAAACGACAGACTCTTAATATTAATAATTCTGAACGAAAAGGTATGTAAAGATTTTCAGCGCAGATTCATCGTTTCAAATATTGAAGGAAGTCGTGTTATTCTATTTAAATAAAACACATAAAAATATTGTTCGGGGCTTTCATACCGGAATACAAATGAATAAATCAGCGGAAAATAATTTCGATTTGAGCAAATTGAAAGAATATTGGATTTCTATATTTCAGACAATTTTCCGATTCCGTTCCTGATATTAAACCATCAGGAAAATTTTTTGCAAACAAAAACCAGATTATTAATATTATTTTGATAGGTTCCTACTTCTACTTTACTTCAAATTCTCATACGAACATTGTGTGGATCATGATTTTATTCAATTGTAATAAATCTCATAAAATGTATTTAACATATACAACAACTCAATTATTATTTATTTAACATTTTATTCGAAGTATAAAACCTTTCGAACGGTGAACTCTGATGTCGTGAAGTTTGTACAGCTTTTCCACAAATGAAATTAGTTCAATAATTACACTATAAATTACTTTTTTTCTAATATACCTTTTCGCATAAATGGGGCTAATAATATTTCCCATTTCTCTGCCCACTTCCATATAATCTGTTATGTAAGTTTTGCTATAAGAAAAAACGAAAAAACTGACAAATAATACAAACCCAAGAATGTTTTCTAATTGGCTCAATTTATAACCAAAGTCCAGCCTTTCCGAAAATCTCTTGCAAATTGGCATTGTTACGGTGGAGAGACCTCTCTCTTTTCGCTGCAAACTACGCAGATTATCTGCTTTAAATTAGTTCAATGGGCGCATTAGTTCTGGCTATCTAGTTTCACCTACATTTCCGAGATTCTTGAGCAGACAAAATGGTTTCCTTACTTTTTCGAATTTACCAAAGACAGGATTAAATCTTGAGATGCTTTAAATACAGAACAGGGTAATGAACTGAACTTTATTTGACTCTGTATTTACCTTCTATTAGTTTCATCCACATACGTATATTATGTGTATACATATCTACATAATAATTAGCACTAACACAAATGTTTATGCCTAGTCACATTGATGTTCAATACCTACGTCAATGCCTAATCATAACTTAATCCCGGGACACACTTTGTATGCTCTCTTGATGCGGTGTCTGTTTACTGTTCAAAATGGCTCGTGATGATGAAATCAGAGACTGCAACAAACCACCTACCATATATCGGTACACCTATTCAAATACGCATTCGACAAGGATCTATGGGATAAAATTACCATGGACAGATCGAAACCTGCCCTGAGAAAGCGGCAAGTGGATGGGCCTCAAAGTGAAAGAAGCCAAGATGGCAAATACATCCACTCGCGTTTCACCAACTTTAATATTACACTGAGAGTTGATGTATTTGAAGTAGAAAAGTTTATTTACCTTGGAACTCTTGTCACATCGTAAAACGACAAAATCCATGACATTAAAAGAAAAATCACCATGGACCAAAACATGGTTTCTAATGACAAATTAAGACTCCTCTCTGACTTTTCAAGGGTTTTAGCGTCAAAAAAATGACGATGAAGATGTATATATTACTCAAAAATTTACTATCTGCAGTTGCAATTATTGCACATGCGATGTGAGATAAAAATAAGCAAGCGAATCAAAAGTATAAATCTAAATTAACTAAAATACTTAAAATCTTTCCCTAAGCTTGTAAAAATGCATTAATAGACAACAATGATGAAAATAGTTTTATTAGACTTCTAAATCCACTTACAACAAACTATTCGCTCCGTCATCACAATAAAAGACTATGGCCTGAATTAACGCTTCTATATTTATGACGCTAAACCAATTGGTAAACACTTCTTATATAAATATATTCTACTATGTTTATTAAGATGTTCCACCGTTTACATTTCCCAGAGATTGATACGAATTATTCTGTGGTAAGAATAAAGGAGAGTTCCATGAATACGATTCGCTAAAGCCACAATATTTTTTGTCTAGCTTTTTTTATTGTGCTTTCGGTGAACTGTGAATTCCTTAAGGATACTCTAATTAAACCACTCGAAAGTTTGAACGCCACTCTTTTTACAACAGTATATTGCACCTGTTTACTTGGAATGAAATTTACATCTTTCATTAAGAGTTGAAAATTAACCAGTATAAAAATAATGAAACATCATACCGCTGGTAAAGCAAAGAAGGAAATTCCTAGAAGAGCACAGAAGGAAGCGATGACCTTTCCCTGCCAAGTCTCAGGCACCATATCTCCATAGCCCACCGTACATAGTGTTATCTGAAACAAACAAACAGTTGTGTTAGAAAACGCATAAAAATATCCAATGTTTCGATTTGAGCTATCTATTTTAGCTGTCAAAAGAACCAGTTTCAGCACAGGTAGACATGAGAATCATTTAAGCCTACATCGACGAAACTTATATATAATAGCAGAAAATCTTAATTATGTTTTTAATGATAAACTAATGTTAATAAGACAAGGTTTCAAGCATAGCGGCATATTTTAAGCATAGACGGCCGGCATAGTCCAGTGGTAACGCATTGGACTGCCATTCCGAAGGTCGCGGGTTCGTACCCGGCGTGCGCAAATAAATTTTATTTGATTAATTTGTGTTATTTCACAATTAATTAATTAAAATAATATATAGTATATTTGCGGCACGTTCCAGAGTGGAAGATACTACCAGTATCGCCCTGGTGTAAGACCACCATTCAGAATTGAAACGTTGCTCCAAATGGCTTTAGCCGTGTTTAGTGACTAGATCTGAATAGCCAGGTACTTCCCCACCTTCCTCTTTCCTTTCCCCACTTACCTTCAGCCTCACAACATCCCCCAATTGGGGATGCCATAGTCTCACTGGCTCCAGACGGGAGCAGTTGGGACTCTTGTGAGGTATTCACAATAAAAAAAATAAATAAAAAATAGCATAAATGATAACAAATAATTATAAGCAATAATTAGTTGCCTGATTTTTTATTTTTACTCGGGAGGTATTTTCAATTTGTATTGATATTTCATGCGACTAATTATTGCTTATAATAAAAAATCTTAACTTTTCAATTTTATATCATTGCGTTACTTATCTTTGTCACGATATACCGTGAATAATTTATGTTGAAAATTATCACTTATAATATTTTGGACAATTAATTAGATTGGCCATTGTTTATCGAACCCGCTGATATGATTAGTATCATTAGTATTAACTGAAATGTCGGTCGGCTGATTGTATTCTCGATTTTTAATCGGGTAAAAAGCCATTTTCAATTTTTTAAACAGTAAATCTTTAGTTTCCGGAGGTAACTTAACTATTAACTAAGATAGAGGTAGATACTAAATTCTAAATGAAACCTGAAAAGATATTCAAAGAAGGAAAAACCTTCGGTCGGTAAATCTGCGACACAAAGGTTTAGTCAATTCCTACTTATTTTATTATCGCGCAATCGGCTAATTTATGTCTCTGCACCCTAAGGTTATAAGTATCCCCGGTAGCTTCTAAATTAGAAGATGTTACGTACGAGGTATTTATCACATAATTTACTTGTCTGGAATTGAAGTCAATGGAATTAAATTACTGTTGTGGAATCCAAAAGTAATTTAAATATTATCAGAGACACTATCTAGGCTACAAAATAATTCATTAGAACTTTGTGATCATTTAAAATCGTAGCTTCCAAAAATATAGGAAAAATTAGTTGGAAGATAATATTGTTAATTCTGAATTCGACAAATAGGGCATTTAATAACTAGGTCCCAATAGTCGAGTGGTTAAGAAGCTGTCGCTGTAAGACAAGAGATCGTGAGTTCGATTCCTAGTTGTGACCGTTATCTTTTTTATGTGTTTGTTTGGTTTCATCTTTCATTTAGATTGATTAGTATTATCTTTTCTTCATTCAAAATGTCGCAGTTTTTTTTCATAAACTCACCAAATAAACCATTAAATGAATGAACCGTAGAGCCGTTTTAACGCTTTATTCATTTTATCCAACGCTAGTTTATGAAGATATCAAAAGTTCATCATTTTTATGATAACACCATTTCAACTGATACATTAATTTTAATATTCAACTGAGTTTGAATTAGAAATATTGATTTGTTGAAACATTAACTATAGAAATTCCCCTGAGCACTGAAAGTTCAATATTGCTTGGGACATTTTTAAAGTAATAAAAGTCGAAGGCCGCTAAATTTATCATCTCGTAGATAAGAAAAGTGAAATAATCCAAAGACTCGAAACATACAGAATGAATACAAAGATGAACGTATACAAACTGCAGAAAGCTCTTTGAGTAGAGTAGAGCTTCAAAAAGTTATATCTGGGTCGAAAATTGTTACCAGTTTAGTATCAAAAGTCAGTATTTAATTAGAGCAACTGTAATTTACGTCCCTTCCGTGCGCGCTGTTGCATAGTCAAAGAGTGCGACAAACCGAAGAAATGTACACCGGAGAAATGTCGACCTCTTAAGTGAAATAGAACAGAAGTGCGCCACATCCAGAAGAGGGTCGGTATTATACAAGGACGAAGTGCTCAACTCTAAAAGAATTATATCTTTAATTTCAGCAAACCAGTCTAACAAATATCTTATATTAAAGTTAAGTTGTTATAATACGAACAATCACTTACTTTAAGGTGAAAAGGAATAATATTTTTTATTTTTTATGGTTCCGATTTTGTTGTCCGGGTTAAATCTTCCCCATAGGAAAAACTAAACCCTTCCACTCACTTTTCCACAAATGATCAGCTAGTCAATCAACACTATGCAAGTGCATTATATAAGTAAATAAATACAAAACAATACAAGAACAACAACACGTCAACTCACCAGAGATCAAATGGGAAAAAAAATTCACCGAATTTATTTTTTATTATTGCAACTATTTAAACATTGTACATACAAAAAATGATGTTAAATATATGTATAGCAAATTGTATGACTTAGTCCTCCTCATTACTCACTAGGGTGACCTGTGCTGAGGCGGACTAAAGTTATTCAGTTCTGTTTAATTAGTTTTCTATCTCGTTTTTAATGTTTGGTTCAGAGTTTTTTCATTAAACTCTTTCAGTCAGATTGTTACTTTTGATTGGTAATCATATAAATTTTCTATTCGCTTTATATCAGGGGGAAGGATGTTGTGGAGTTTCGTCGCAAAGTAAATATAATTTCTTTGCCCGAATGTGGTTTTATGACCTGAAATATTTTTTTTTGTCATTTTGATTTGACCTTGTTTGATGAATATGCGGTATTGTAGAGAATTCAGTATTATTCGATGATTTCAATAACATATTTTTAGCTTATATTTTTTTACATTTGGTACATCAAAACGATTGAAAATTTCAATTTAAGGCGTTCTTATGGGTACTTTCAGTGTGGTCTTTATGATTCCTTTTTTAATTGTGTTCGTATATACTTAGATACAGTAGATCCCCATCCCATAATTTCACATTCAATACGAGAATGACATGAGGCGTAATAGATTTGTTTTCAAGTTCTGTATGTTTTTCCGTGATACCTTTGATATGTAGGTCCCATTTAAGATTTTCATCAATTATTACCCCGAGATATTTTATGCTTTGTGACTTTTTTATAATTGAAATAAAGCTTAGTGTATAACCACGAACTTCATTTACTATTTTCTTGTCTTGTAACAATACTTCTAAGCGCATTTACTTACTGTTAGCTGTTCTTCTTACGTGAAAAAGTGCAGTAAAAGAGTGATATCTTATATATGTGATACATCATTTTGTGGAGAAATATTCGTTTATTCTCCTGCGAAAATTAGTTTTTCGCTATCTTAATAATCTACGTGAATTTCAAGTTCTAAAAGTGATTTTGACAGTTGAGTTAACCATAGACACTTTTTGAAGTAGACGGTGATTCAAGCTGTGATAAATAAATTTTTCGTAAATTCTTATTTACAATCAAAACTCAAGATGGATCCCCAGATATACATATCCAAAGCTACGGAAGCGGTAAAACAGATGCAAAACTGTATAAATGATGCTACAACGAAACTGAGCAAAGAACAAATGAGTAAATTGAATCCTAAGACTATAACTATATTAGGTGTAATTAGCGAAATGGCGGCAAAAATGGCTGAAATTTCCGGTGAAAATAGAATTTTAAGGAAGATAAACAATCGTGTTCAAATCTCAACTGTAGAGCATCAATCGAGAGCTGAACTGGAAAATTTTCCCCAACTACCACCTATAACCAGAAATAATGCTCCTCCAGGACCTGCCAGACCTTCGGTAATAATTCACCAGTCAACAGACAATTCCGAGTCGACCCTAAAATCGCTGAAAAATGCTATCAATCCCAGTAAACTGGGCATCCGAGTCACTGGAATGCGAGAACTAAAAAATGGTGGGGTGTTAATACACCCCAGCACTTCTGCTGAGGCAGATAAACTCGCGAACGCTCCGGCGCTTAACGAAGCGGGATTAAAAGCAACCATTGCCCCAAATCGCCTCCCTCGCATCGCCATCCACAACCTCCCTCAAGACATTTCGGCAGAGGAAATTATAAGTGCCGTTCATCTTCAATCTTCCAACGACACTGGTCTATCTTTGGAGAACTTAAAATTGACCATGTCTTTTTCCCATAAATCTGGCCCTCGCACTGGAAACTGCATCCACATTTTTAGAGTCCCTCCATCTGTGCGTCACTCTTTAATATCGCGAACTAAACTTGCCATAGACTGGCAACTACACCGAGTAAGAGACTGGGTAGACAGTTTAAAGTGTGGCCACTGTCAATTATATGGTCACACAGCTTCAAAGTGCCAAACTGACTTACCTACCTGTCCCCACTGTGCCAAAGTTGGCCACAACCGTGATGCCTGCCCCAATAAGGTGAAATCACCAGTATGCGCCACCTGCACCTTCTTCAGGAAACCGTCTTCTCACAATACTGGAGCTCAGGACTGCCCCGCCCGCCAGGCTGCTGAAAGACGTGAACTCTCTCGGATTAATTTTTTAGGTTGAACCTGATCAATCGTTCTGTGAATAATTCCTTCTCAATGTACTATCAAAATGTTCGTGGCCTAAACACAAAACTGAATACCATTCGCTGTAACGTCAGTGTGTGTCAATATGACTTTATATTTTTTACTGAAACATGGCTCTCCGATAATATCTCATCTGCTGAGCTGGGATTTTTTGACTATAACATTTTTCGTAGTGACCGTTCTACTTCTTCTGCGAAATGTAAAGGTGGTGGAATGATGATTTGTGTAAACAAGAAATACCATTGCTATATTCTAGAGTCATCTAACAATGTGTCTGATCAATTGTTTCTATGTGTTCTATTAGGTAACAAAAAACTTGTACTCGGTTGTGTTTACATTCCTCCATCCTCGTCGATAGAAGTCTATAAGTCACATACTGTTTTAACTGAACATGTTTCTAGAAACGCTGATTCCTTATTTATTTGTGGCGATTATAATTTACCTAAAATATTGTGGCTGAACGACAATCAAGGTGTCAAAACTCCTACTAGAAATCTTTCCCCACAAGCTACTGAAATTGTAAATTTTTTTGCCTACTTGAATCTGTTTCAAGTAAATCCAGTCACTAACTATCTAGGTTCTTGCCTAGATTTAATTTTTTCTAGCATACCAAATATCATAGTAAGTGAAGCTGATGTCTCTTTGTTACCTATAGATAAATATCATCCACCTCTCTCTATTAACATCACTAATTTCTTCCAATTAGATTCTCTGAAACCAAGTGCCTCTTATCACTACAAATATCTTAATGGTGACTACTCTAATATGAACAAATTTCTTTCCCAGATTAATTGGTCAGTACTATTTTTAAAATCTGATATTAATGACGCTGTATTTAAATTTAATGAATGCGTCTCACGCGCTATAGATTTGTTTGTTCCTAAGGGATGTTACTATCAACCCAAGTTTCCAAATTGGTTTAGCTCAAAACTCAAACAGTTAATAATTGAAAAAAAGAAAACTCATAAGCTATTTAAAGATACTGGCAACTTAAACTTGTATCGAAAATTTTCTCATTTAAGGGAACTGTCCAAAATCGAATCAGCCAAATGCTATAAATCTTATGTAGAAGTTACTGAGTCAAAATTAATGCAAAACCCTAAACAATTTTGGCAATTTGTTGCGCAAAAGCGTACTGATAATGATCTTCCTTCTAGTATGCACTATAATGAAACTCATGCTACTAACGGTCTTGACATCGCCAACCTTTTTGCTAAACACTTCTCCTCTGTATATTCTGGTGCCTCATGCAACATCCCTCCACTCAACTATGACTACAACATTGACTTGAATGATTGCCAAATCTCACTTGTAGAGGTATACCAATCTTTAAGTAAACTTTCTAACAAAAAAAGTACCGGACCTGATGGCATTCCAGAAATCTTGCTAAAAGAATGTAAATATTCATTATCTATCCCAATTTGTATGTTGTACAACTTATCACTCTCATCTGGAACATTTGCTGATTCATGGAAAATTTCATATATTCGACCCATTTTTAAATCCGGGAACAAGTCAAACATTGAAAATTACAGACCAATATCAATTATATCTTGTATTCCAAAAATATTTGAGTCGATAATTACAAAGATAATCACTCCTATATTCAAAAATGTTCTGATTGATGAACAGCATGGATTTAGATCGGCGAAATCTACAACAACTAATTTATTGTCCTTTACAAATACCATTGTTAAAGCCTTGGAAGACAACACTCAGGTTGACGTACTCTATACTGATTTCTCCAAAGCCTTTGATAAAGTAAATCACTCGATTCTCATGGCCAAACTTTATGCTATAGGCATTAGAAACCCGTTGTTATCATTCCTTCGCTCTTACTTGAGCGAAAGAAAACAAAGGGTTAAAATAAACAACTTTGAATCCTTTAACATTGACGTAACGTCCGGCGTTCCCCAAGGAGCTCATTTGGCCCCGCTTCTCTTCAACCTTTTTATTAACGATATCACCAAAGTTTTTTCTCATACACGCTTCTGGCTTTTTGCGGATGATAATAAGATTCTTCAGATAATTAAATCCTACCTTGACTGCTTACATTTTCAACGTGATATTGACTCGTTTAATAATTGGTGCAAAATAAACTGCATGGAACTTAATGTTGATAAATGTAAAATTTTGTCCTTTTATAGAACCAAAAAACCTATTCAGTTTGATTATAAATTAAACAATGTTTGTTTATCTACTGTAACATCTATCAAGGATCTTGGGGTCACTCTAGACTGCAAACTTTCTTTCCGTGAGCACATTAACAACATTGTTAATAAATCACTTAAACTACTCGGCTTCGTTCATAGAATAACCTCTGACTTTAAACATATAAGTACCCTTAAAACTCTTTACTGCTCGTTAGTTCGCCCTCACCTTGAATACGCTAGTGTTATTTGGTCTCCTTTCTATGCTGTCCACATTTGTCACATAGAATCCGTACAACATCGCTTCCTACGAGGAATCGCTTGGAGGTTGGGTCTTGAAAGAGGAGAGTACTCATATGATGAAGTTGAACAAACTTTAAACATTTCTTCTTTGGAGAAACGTAGAAGGGACACTGATCTGATTTGCATATTTAAGATTATCAATGGTATTACAGACTCACCTGCTTTGTTGCAACTTATCCAATTCAACATCCCTTCCCGTAGACTCCGAAATAATGAATTGCTGTTCGTCAATCAACATTCTACCAATTATGGATACCATTCTCCTTTGTCCAGAATGTCGAGACTTGTCAACTCACTGTCAAGTCAAAGCATTGAATTTTGTGGTATATGCCTAAATGACTTTCGACAGTCAATACGCAATGTCTAATTTCTAATGCCCTTTGAACCATCTTCATGCTTTGACTTATTATTATCTCCCATTCTTACTTTTATATTATTATTGTCATTATTATTGTCTTCGCTCCTCATTTATATATGCTCTCCTTTCACTGTCATCTCTGTTTATAAAACTTATTCGTGTAATTAATATGTTGTTAATGGACTATTTGTCCGTAAATAAATAAATAAATAAATAAATATTTTGCATATTAACCGGTTTCGCTTAAACAAAGCTTCACCAGGATATAATAATAACTAAAGTTGTATTGTAAAGTTATAACTATTATTAATATAGCTAGTTAATATTATAACTAAAGCTATTATTATATCTTGATGAAGCTTGGTTTAAGCGAAACCGGTTGATATGCAAAATAGTAAATGAAGTTCGTTTGATTTGAAAAATAATAAATAAAGTTCCTGGTTATGTACAAAGTGTTTGTTTAATTTAAAAATATCATTTCTAACCACAAGGAAATTGCTTCGTACGAAAATTAAAAAAAATTATCATTTGTAAATACCTACTTATACATATATATTGTGAAATTATTATTTATGGTAACATAATGCAACTCAAATTTAACATGTTATTATAAAGTTCTAGTATCTAACAGGGCCCCTTGAATGCCGAAACAGCTGTCACTATAGTAAAAACTAATATACTTGCAGAACTATAAAATGTTTATTTAATTTCATTTGATTTACGTTGAATTTATAAAGATAAATTAATAGAGTTGGATGAAACAAACACGATAACAATTAATGTGTTATTATTTATTTAACAAACATTCAATTAGAGACAAGATTTTAAGTTTTATGTAACACAAATTTTCTTTGTGTCCCAACTAAAGTTGTTCAGTGTGTGAGAGTGCTAAAGAGACACAAAACACTTATATTTTTTAAACGTAAATTGAGATATGTAGGTATTCCACAGTAAACTGTAAAGAGTTAATATAGTGAATGTAAATTAAATAGATTTATCGTGGTTTCAATCACGATTCACAGTAAAGTTTTCTTGTGCACTTTAAACATATTAAATTGAAAGTACACGAGTCACGATATCGGTTCAAATTCCCCGATGGCTCGAACAATGTTGAGTGTATACACTTACTTTATAAATATGTAGTAGATATAATATAAGTATTTACTAAAAACATACATACTTAGACCGTCCGAGGAAGACATGGCACGACCAAGTGAATCAGATACTTGAGTCGGGCCATGTCAAGAGTCAGAACAATAGAAGAGTATGTATGAGACGATGTATGAATGTGAATGAGGCAAGGAGTGTGTGCCAAGACCGAGTTGTTTGGCGGTCCGTCCTCTCTACCTACCCCTGCGGGGAAACGGCGTGATGGTTAGTTAGTTAGTTAGTTACATACTTAAGGATAACAAGAACAAATTACTATACATTTAAAGCGAAAGTCCGTTTACACAAAGATACACAGCGATACACATTTATTTAAAAGTTAATGGTAAAGAAAAATACGACCGAAAGGGGCCTAGATACAAGTATATATATATTTAGGGCCTTACTAATAAACGTGTTTTAATGTTTTGCGCAACTTATAAACAACCACTAATGTAGGGTAAATTGTTATGTAAATTTAAAAAACATATTTATTAGTAAGTGGATTAATGTTTGCAATTTTATATATACAGGTTGTAAAGAGACACATGACTAAATTTAATCGGAGATTCTTGAGGTTATTTAGAGTAGGAAATGACATTTGGGTATCCGGTGACAAAAACAACAACAACAAAAATAGCACCGGAGACCAAAATTTTAATGAATTTTTTTTTACTCCAAATAATGTGAGGGGTACCTATGGTAACCACTGTAAAGTAAGTCAGGTACATCTTTAAATTGTAATATAGACAGTTCAGATTGACTTAACGTCATTAAAATTCATTTACCTACCGGAACTGCTCTTTCCAAAATCTTGTAACAATATACAATATCAGGAATGAGCATTTCAAAAACTCGTTTGTACCCAGATCACATGAAGTTAGTAGGTACATACGCAGAAGTGGCATAGTTATTTAACTGCCTGCAAGATAGTTACAATAAGCCACTATTCTATTTATAATTAATGTTAATTTAACCCATGTGTACTTGTATGTTTGATATGTATTTGTATCTCTTTCGTTTATATCCTTCTAGAGCTTGTAATGATTTTATACTTGCTGATGGCATTGGACGATCTAGTGCCACATTTAAGTATTATTTTTTGTATTTTCTTAAACTTGTATTTAACTGTGACATGCAATTATTGTTGATGGTATACTTATTTACACCAGTGATATTATAAGTAAATATATATCGATACCCGGTTTACAACATTCAAGCATTCATATTACTAACCGTTGTTTAATAATTTTAATCTAGATAATATGCATACTGACTAAAGATAGAAAAACCAAATACAGACTAAAGCTGAAACTACTCAACTGAAAAAAAAGAACACCATGTCATATATTTATAATTATTTCTGAAAAAAACACTATTTAATATATTTATATTTACACTATATTATCCATACTATTAAATTTTATTGATAAGTAATTGAAATCCTCATTGGGAGATCCCAGTGATGATATAATTATATCAATTTTTAAAAAAAGAGATTATAAATAATAGAAATAAATCTTTCGGCCTCAATTTCTCTTTTCAAGCAGCAAAATCCAAATTCAACACACTTTTTTATCCGTGAAACAATTCTAAGTAGGTGCCTTAACAAAGGAGTGTCTGTAGCTTCCCCTAGTATAGTACAAAAAGTGCAATGTGTGCGTTAATTACGCATTCAGAATATGACCGAAACGAGTGCGGCACCACTTGCTCCTTGGTCAAGTGCTAATTCAAGTAGCGAGTTGCGAGCGTCGCGACACCCGGAGCACGACGCCCGACGCCGACGGTACCACTAACCGGAGTTTTCTGAAACGCCCGATGCACTTACTGACTTGTTTGTAGCCACCATATCAACGCGCTCTGTGCGGTCGCCCTTTACAAATTTACTTTTGATAAAAGCATTTAATGATAAGAGAAAGGGAGGTATCAAATTATAACTTTAAAAAGTTCATTGGTATAAATGATTTCAACAACGACATGCAATTGAGATTCTTCAATAAATTTGAAAGTTTGTAGTAATTATATAAATAGGGATAGACAATATAATAAGTACTACGTTTCAACGCTCTGTTTTCTAAATTAACCAATATTTCTAATAGGTACTTTTCTAACACAAATTATACAACAGAATATGAACTTCATTATTTTAGACATAAGCACAAAGGTTATATAGAAAAAAAAAATCAATCGACTTTTATTAATACTAACAAAAATGAAGATACCCTGAGAATTTCAACTTTTGTCGAAAAGTATTCCTAAGAAAGCGACACGGTTAAGTCTATTGATATTATATATTTATTTTATTCTTCTTTCGTATGGTGGGGGGGTCAGAGGGGGACATCTAGGTCTGCGAGCTAGTCTAGGGCCTCAGGCGTTGCCATGTGGACCTCATCAATCCCGCCGGGGAACGAATGGAGCGGGCATTCGTTGACCACGTGTTCGGTGGTCTGCACCGCACTACATTCACACATCATGGCGGCTATGGGAGTACCTTAACCTATTGATGACAAGCGGCATGCCGGGTGGGAGACGACATCTTCGTGCAAAGGTATTGCGATTTTTTGCAGCGCCTTCTTGTATTCCCTCAGTGTTGCAATTTCCCACCTGATGTTTGGCGGGGTTATGTTTACCAGTACGGGGAGCCAAGGGAGAGGAATAGATTGTATTTATTTGATTGAAAACCATTCATTTGAATCATCTGATAAAAATATTATTTGGTGATTAAACAAATCACATTAAAAAAGATTCTATTATACTCGTAAATAAAACTGACCCAAACCGATAAAGAAAAATTACCTATATCTTTTACCGTAGCACTCAGTAATGAGATCTGCATAGTTTGAGCAACTCGCTTCTTCCCAACGGACGATAAATCACTTTAATTTTTCGTCGTCTCGCTGATTAATGTAGATGCCCATCTTGGTGTGAATGGGCACTTAATTTAATTCAATCTCCAGTTTTATATTTTGTAAGTTACTAGAACTAGAATTTCTTGATCTTTGACATTTCCAAGATTGAATACTCATATAATAAATTACGGAAACGCTCCCGTCTACTAAAACGTCTTATAATCCCCGAAATAAAAACGAATAGAATTTACACAAATTCGTAAATTTAAAAAGTATAAATGTAGTGCTATGAGTTAAGCACAGTAATAATAAAAGAATTCTAGTTTATAACTTCATGTAACATGCATTGAGGTTTTCTTTAGTGAGTGGGTACTTTTAAAGGAATGAAGGGACCTAGCAGAGGCGATTCCTTGGTATGTGCATATGTGCATTGTGATGCTTGACTTGGGTCTTCACAATATAACTTAGAACGATATCTGTGTCCTAGTCATCGATAAATAAAAGTAAGCTAAAGTCATAATACCCGCCAGGTTATTATTTGAGCTAACTTATAGTACAAGCGCGGACAAGTAGCGCAAATTCCGATGTGCGCAAATTTTTGTTTTAATATACTACGGGGACATTGTCGGGCGGTAGCGAGATAGCTCTGCCGCCGAAACGGTGACATGAACGAGACAGATTACGCTGTAGGACCAATATAGATATATAACTCATCTCGTGCACTATCGACGCATGCGCCTAGCGCTTTCAAGAAAAAATAATTTTACACTGCTTTGATCATACGTAATCATTTAAGGATTCATTTAGGAATACTAATATAAAGTGTTAGCGCTACAACATTCACACATTGGCACTTGGCAACGGATTAGTATTATTTGTTCAATTATTTTACAATTGTAACAGATGTACGTACGTAAAATGACGGTATAAACTGAAGAAGAGAATGAAATATTGTTTACCTCCTTCATCGTACACGTAAAGCATCTATTTTTTTTAATAAAACGAAGCTTCATTTAATTATTATGAACTACTCTCAACCCTCCAGTGTCTCTGCATACAGCGTTTGTTAGTACATATACATATTAATACTCAATAATAAATATACAAAATTAAATTATTGAAATAATTTTTCTTCAGTATTGCCGGATTATTACAGTATTGTTATTTTTTTTTTTTAAATTTATTTATTTACTTTTATATATATAAATTACAAACAATTCAAAATAAAATGAACCTTTTTCTGTTCAACTGGGAAGGATTGCCGTTTCAGGAAAGCCTTATTATAATTACAGACATTTATTATTATAATTTTTAATTAATTAGCTACATCTGTTTTACATTTTAAATGCCAAAAGCACTGCTGGCAATTTCAGTCATGGGCTGCCTCTGCCACCTGGTTCCAGAAGCAACCAATTTTATAGAGAAGAGAACACAGAAAAACGACGCGTTCTGCGTGATCAAATGTTTACGTTACACAAATGTTAGGAATGCCTTTGGCCCATCTCCCGGCAAAGGGTATTCTTTGGAGCACCTTCCATTAAAATACATGTAGAGTAATTACAACACTTAAATTTAAAAGCACTTGCAAACTATAAAGGGTCAACACTAGTTGTAAAAAATATTATGTACATAATATATACAAGCTCTATTATTCTAATAGGATAACTTAAATCTGAATTACATGCCCCCTTACTTGAACTGGCCACTTAAATACAAATTAAAAACATTAAAACTTTCATCAAAGATAAGGTAAAAAAGTAGCACACTTACCACTCCCCACCAAAGAGCTTGTGCAAAATTAGAGAATTTGCTATCCTTGACATCCTTCTCCGCCAAGTAAACCAGGAATGAAGCGAAGATGAGCCCCAGGAAGCCGATGTAAAGTGTTGTTATCAACTCCTGCAGAAAAGAAGCAATGAACATGAATCAATAAAATTATCAAAAGAAAAATTGAAGAATCATCTGTAAAAAAAAAGCATGGAAAAAGTGTTTAATGTATTACCGTAGAAAAAAGAAGATTAAAAATCGCCTTTTAGTTTTTGATCGTAACACGCTTCAAAGTAATCGATTAATAGGATACCAGGACAATATCAACCAAGAGAAGTTTGAAGAATGGCTGGAACGCTTCCAAAATTCGTTTTTAATGCTTGGCAAAAAATCGTTTACCCTATGAAAACAAAATTTTCCAATTTTTTCTAGCGCTTTTAAAGAGACCACGTCTAAAAATCTCTTCTACTTAAATTTTTTAAAAAAATTTCCTTAACTCTTAAGTAACTTTTGTATGGTAATTTACCTTCACTGGAAAAATTCTCAAGACTTGTGACGAAAACATTGAATTATTAAAAAGATAAGAACGTCTTAAAACAGAGGTAAGTTGAGGCCAAAGTTAATCTTATGAAACCATCAAAAGATGTCCCATTAAATTTAATTTCTCTAGCTTAAAAGTTTATCTTTAATTGACACTTCTGTTCCCACCATAATTTCTTTGGCGGAATGAGGTATTGTCAAAGTTTCCCATTCAAATTGTGTAATTTTTAAGAAAATGTTTCATTAAAAACAATACTTCCCTAATTTTCAGTCCGCAATTATTTCAAAATTTCATCTCAAGCGCACTGTAAAAATATATCCATATTAAGGATAAATTAAAAAAATATAATTCGATTCTTATTACAACAAGATCTAACACTTTTTTTGACATCAATATACGAGTACCTGGATAGGCACCGACGAAATGATATAATAAACTCATACAATATATAATTTCCGCTGCGGATCAATTTCGGGAGTTAAAATAAAACGCCTAGAGCTTAGACCAGCTACCCGTTATTGCTAGTAAATCAAAATGACAAAAATCATGTCCGGATTTTCAGGCACCAAAATCTTCGTGAATAATAAATACTTCCATAAAATGGGTGAAATAAAATGTTTATTTATATTATTTGGAGTGAAAATAATCGCTTTCCGGGTAATATCTGTTCAATAAACCAAGCAAGATAATTTTAGTATAGTTCCAGGTTGCATATTATGAACCCCTGATTAAGGAAGGGGAGTTTCATATGCAATAGTCGATGAAGCATCGTTAGTTCTAAGTGAGTAAAGGCCGTGAATAGTCTGGGTAAACCAAACGAATTAGAATTAGACTGTTCTGTAAACTTCTTAAGAAAACATCGGAAACAAATTGAAGGATATATTTCAGGCAAGTTTTGATTATTATTTCTACGAAAACGTATCTTGTAGGATGACAAATATGCTCCACGTAAGTTATTTTATACAAATATATTTTTTTACTGTTTTTTATGTGAATACCGCACAAGAGTCCCAACAGTCTGTAAGACTATGGTATCTCCAATTATGTATTCTGAAAGGCTAAAGGTAATAAGGAGGGGAAGCAGATGAAATAAACGAAGGTGGGGAAGTACCTGGCTATTTAGATCTGGTCACCAAACAAGACTAAAGAGATTTCAAGCGACTTTTCAATTCTGATGGTGGTCTTACATCATAGTTATACTGAGAGAATCTTTCACCCTGGAACGTGCGTATTTACTATATATTATTTTAAATAAATAAATTGCATATATTAATAATCCAACATTATTTACTTGCGCAGGCCGGGATTTTAACACGTTTCCCTCGACTTTACGTTACATCCAATTACTTAAAAGCCTTTTTGTGTATATATCTTCAAAACGATTTATCTTTATAATCAGTAAAAAGCATTGAAATCGCACATACACATTGTATTTCTCGTCACATTTATGGGTCTCTCAAATATTTTACGACGTACATAATTGTGAAACCAGTGTGAAATTCATAATAAATAATTGCTTTAAGTGCTGATTAGTTTAACCGCCTATTAATGATCATTTATGTGACGTATAGTGCTAATGAAATTGGAAGAAGTGCCATAGAAGTTAAGTAGTGATTTAGTAGGGACAATTGCTAATCGGTAATTTAATTCAAATTGGTGAAATAGCCCAATGTAATGTCATATAACAGATTTTAGCCGCAAAAGATCCTACAGTTGCCAGCCTGAGAGCGGGAATTATTCAAATTAGTTGCTAGACCAAACGTAGTGAAGAACGCGCAATACATCCGCTACAGTTCCCCCACCCCCGGCGACCCTACGCCCCGTTCCCCCCGCTCGCGCGCCGACCTCTGACCAGGCTGGACGTGTGTTCGTTTCGGCTCCCGCGTTCCCAATTTGCACCGCTCCGTCGAAAGCAATAACGTACGGAAATGGCGCTTTGAACATCGACAGGCTGGCACCGTTTGTTTGAGACACGGCGCTCAGTCCTGCAAATCAACAGGATACCCGACAACACCATGCTGTGAGTCTCTTACATTTCCTATTACCCTTGAATGTGTCCGCTAATAACCTAAATTCATCCACGCTGCCTGCCGATCTAGAGAGAGTGAGCTGTTAATTATTTCCCAGAGAGAGATTAGGGAACCCTTGTTGATAATTCCAGTTTAGGATGTAATAACCTGTGTACTGTTGTTATTCACCCATGTAATGTCCTTTAGCCGCTCAAATACAATGCTAATTCATAAAAACCTAACCTCTTTCATTTGGGCATAACAATCGTATGGGAGTGTTTTGTATAGACGGTGGGATATGGATTCTCGAGCCACGCGCTGACCCCGAACCCTGACTATGAGAGAGACGTCTCATGCCCCGCTTCTGAGCTGGCCGAGGGTAAGTCAGGACCCCCCCAGGCCCGACGCGCGACACTGGCGACCAACATAGGGCAGAATTTTTTTTTTAAACATATCCTTCCCGACTGCACAGAATTACCTTTACGATTGTCCCCAATTTGAAAACATGTACTATGCAATTTTGTGCCAAGAGCATTTTTGCCGCAAAAACTACGGTGGAAGTTTCTCGAATAAATAAGAAATGCACGCAATCCTGTCGTGACTTTGTTTGTTGCTAAGCGCATTTTGCCGCGAAAAATAACGGTAAGAATCTTCTCGAACGAATAAAAGAGACGCGCGAAATTCCCGCCAAATGCTGTGATAACGAAAGTTCGAACATAATGTTTTTGTTTTTTTTCAATAACATAGATTCTGTATTCTTTGTTTAACAAAACAAACCCACTGTTTTAATTTCGGCATAAATTGCACCGTAATAATAACAGTCAGGATTTAGAACTGTGAAGCCAATTTTTACACCGGAAGTGATTTTTTTTAAAAAAAGCACAATACACCCAACGGCCCATCGAAGCTGATTTCTAAAAAGTATATCAGCTACAACCTGTAAAACACAAGTAATTCTTTATCCCGATTAATTATATAGGTACGGTGTTTGTCCATATTCTTTTTTCAGCATTGACTGTTATAAAAGTGATTTTAAGTGAATTGTTTCAAATTAACTTCAGAAGTGCAGTGTTTTTTTTGCAAAAAAGTGCTTTCTCGACGCAATAATAAGAACGTGTGTTCAATCTCACGATTTAGTGCCAGTAAATGAAGCAAATATAAAATCTTTCCATCAAAAGTGTTTTTTCGCTTCTAAAGTGCTGTTTTTTGTGCCTTTTTCGTGCCTTTCCTCGAGTGCAGTGAATATAAGTGCGAATAGTGCCCACAAAAATTAAATAATGCAAATCCTAAAGTGTCCCCCTGGCCAAATTTTCTTCAAAAAGACTTAGAAGAATTTCGGAGTTTTTTTTTTTCCTTTTTTAAACCATTTTTAACAATGAATTCCAATCAAATGGCTACATCTTCGGACATGGGTGTCATTCCCAATGTACACAACTTATCCAAAGTGCACCTACAAGCCGTCTTAAAAGACAGAGGAATATCACCACTAAACAAATCAAAGTCAGCATTGAAAGCATACGCTTTGTTATTTAACAAGAAGTTCATCAGGAAAATAAACCTATCCGTTGCAAATGAAGTCAAGGCACCCAATACCCCAGCTTTGGAAATCCCCGTTTCTAACAAAGAAACCAGGACACATGTTACAGTAAAACAAGACAATGCACCCATCACGGCACAAGAAAAAACATACGATCTCACTCCTTGGAAGATCAAATATAACGGTGTTTCTGATGTACTGGATTTCATTGACCGAATCGAAGAAACGGCCTCAATTAAAAATGTTCCATTTGACGTGCTGCAGAAAAACTTTATAGAACTAATATCTCCAGAATTAATCCCGTGGCACCGAATACAAAAATCAAAATGCAAGGACTGGAATAAACTCAGATCAGCCCTGATCACTAGCTTCGGCAAATCAGAGGCCCAACACAGAATTAAATTATCGTTACTATCCATTAAACAATTAGTAAACGAAACTGTGGCAACATTCATAGAGAGGGCCGAATCCATCAACATCAAACTTTCCCACCCTGTCTCGGAAGCCGAATTATTACCAGTTATAACTGATGGCCTCCTACAAAGATATGAAAACATTATCACCTCACAGAAAATTGTGTCGTTGGCCCATTTAAACGAAGTTTGCCTCATTTTGGAATCCCACCAAGACAGGAAAAACAACAAAACCACCACGGACAATATCACTGTACCAAGCCGTCCTTCTGGATTAAAACCAGAATTTGACAACAAAAAAGTTTGCTCCTTTTGCAAAAAAGTAGGTCACCTAGCTACCACTTGTTTCAAGCAGGCCAAATTTCTGGAAGCTAAAGAACCCAGAACCTTAAAGAGACATCGCTCCAGGGATCGTTCTCCTCCACGCGACGAACTGCGTGAAATTTTCAAAAAATCAAGAAATTACATGGAAAGGTTGCAAGACCCTCACTTTGTTAAACCTCAAGTGGATTTCTCTAAACCCCCACCGAATTTTCATGCGAGAAAACCAAAAAACTAAATAATAACCTCTCAGGTATTCATTCTGTACCAAGGTCTAAGGAATGGACTGATTGGTTATCACACATTAAATATTTTAACCAGACCTTAAATGTTTCTTCGGTTTGTTGCAAACAAGCTAAAGATGGAAGACCTTATGCCCTTTTCTCCGTTAACAATGTCCCCTTCTCTGGACTACTAGATAGTGGTGCATCTGTTAGTTGCCTTGGCAACAATGCCCACCTGCCTTTTGTTAACAACGGTTTTAAAGTTTTTTCCAAACCTACACTCGTGACAACTGCGGACAATGCTCCCCAGACAGTCATCGGTACTCTGTCATTACCAATTAAATGTAACAATAACACAGTTACAATTAACTTTCTAATAGTACCCTCTATATCCCAGAATTTCATCCTTGGCGTTGACTTCTGGAAGGCTTTTAACGTTGCTCCACAAGTATTTAATACTCTTGGCCAAAAACCTCCGGTCGCTCAAGTTGGTGAGATTCGAACAATAATTCCTCACGAAAACCTAAGCACTGACCAGGCTCTCCAATTAAAGGAAATGATCAACAAATTTGAATCAATATCTTTCGAAAAATGCGGACTGGGTTTAACTAATTTGGTAAAACACCACATTAAAACCAACGGCCCACCAATCAAGCAACGCTACTACAATTTAGCCCCCCAAAAATTGAAACTTTTAGAAAATGAACTTGATGAAATGTTGAAAATGGGAGTGGTAGTTCCCAGCAGAAGTGCTTGGACCAACCCAACCCTTTTGGTTTCAAAAAAAGACGGCTCTGCACGCTTTTGCCTCGACAGTAGACGATTGAACTCTTGCACTGAAGCCGACGCGTACCCACTGCCTTTCGTGCACGCAACTTTAGACAAATTACGCAACGCCAAATTCATTTCTTCCATTGATCTAAGCAAAGCTTTCTGGCAAATACCTTTAGATGCGGAATCCTGCGAAAAAACTGCTTTTGTTGTACCTGGTAGGGGAATGTTCCACTTTAAAAGGCTACCTTTTGGTCTAAAAAATAGCCCCGCCGAACTACAGAGGCTGATGGACAAACTATTCGGCCCTGAAGTTGACAACAACCTATTCTGCTACCTTGATGATCTCATCATCGTTAGTGACACCTTCGAAAAACACCTGTTAATGCTGGAAAAAGTTTTTCAACAACTTAAATTTGCTGGTTTAACCATCAATTTAAAGAAGTCTGAATTTTGTAAGTCTCGCCTGCGTTATTTGGGATTCATTGTCGACGAAAAAGGTCTGAGAACAGATCCTACTAAGGTGGAAGCAATGGCAAATTTCCCCCGACCCAAAAACGCGAAAGAAGTCAAAGGTTTCCTTGGACTTACAGGTTACTATAGGAGATTCATTAAAGACTTTTCCACTATTTCGGCCCCATTAAACAAAATTACTGGTATCCGTAAAGGTATCAGCAACTTTCGTTGGTCTACTGAAGCCGAAGAAGCTTTTACGACTTTAAAAAATGCTCTTCAAACAGCCCCTGTCCTGAATTGTCCTAATTTTGAACTACCTTTTACCCTCCACACGGATGCTTCTAACGTAGGGATCGGTGGAGTCCTAACTCAGGAATTCCCCGATGGCGAACACCCTGTAGCCTATTTTTCCCGCACCTTGAATAAACACGAGAAAAATTACGGAATCACCGAAAAAGAGTTACTGGCAGTATTGGATTCTGTTCACCATTTCCGCGGTTACATAGACGGTAGCAAATTTACTGTAGTCACAGACCATAGTAGTTTGAAATGGTTGATCTCTCTAAGTAATCCCTCCGGCAGACTCGCTCGCTGGGCTTCTCGTTTGTCCCAATACACTTTCGATGTCATCCACCGTAAAGGTGCGGACAATATTGTCCCAGATGCCCTGTCAAGAATTGAACTTGCCGCATTAAACATCGATACAATTGCCTCTACCCCATCCACAAAAGATGAATGGTATCTCAAAATCTATGAAGGGTGCAAAAACAATCAACAAAAGTTTCCCAATTTTATTATAAAAGAAGGACAACTATATCGCAATTGTAAGGCCCCACTGTCCATCCTCGAAGATTACTCTTGGAAACTCGTTGTGCCCCTCGAAAAGAGAAAACAAGTAATCATCAACAATCATAGTGCCCCCGACTCTATACACCCAGGAACCTTCAAGACGTATAAAAAGATTTCCTTGAAGTATTACTGGCCTGGTCTTTTCAAGCAAGTTCGCAACTACATCTCCAAATGTGAAACATGTAAAGCTTACAAACATAGTACGGCACCCCCTGCCGGCCTAATGGGAAAACCCAAACGTGCTGATAGACCCCTCCAATCGTTATCTATGGACCTCGTCGGACCTTTTCCCAGGAGTTATTCTGGACACATGCATATACTCAGCATTGTGGATATCTTTACCAAATTTTGTTGGATCTTCCCCTTAAAAAGAGCCAACGCCGCCGCCATTGTCAAACTTGTGGAAAAACACATTTTCATACCCTACGGAACACCCAAAACCGTAATAGTTGACAACGGAAAACAGTTTATAGCACAGGAATTTAAAGATTTCCTTGCTAAATACGGGATTAAAGATATTTATTATAATACCTTGTACACTCCCCAAAATAACACTGTCGAAAGGTATAACCAGACTATTAACACAGCTCTGGCCATTTTGGTTGACAAAGACCAACGTAATTGGTGTAAGAATTTAGATAAAATTCAAGCTGCCATGAATAACACTGTTAACCTAACCACTGGTTACACCCCCTTCTTTTTAAAACACGGTATGGAACAGGTGGTACATGGTTCATTGCACTGGAACACGAATTTCCCCACGTCAACCACCTCCACAAGCAATCCTGCCGTTGATTACGCTCATCGTTTGGAAGAACTTACTGCCATTTATAGTGAAGTTACTGATGCCCTATTGCTGGCCCACCAAAAAAATGCGGACAGATATAACCTACGTAGGAAACACATCACTTTTAATGTAGGCGATGTTGTCTGGAGAAGGAATAACACCCTCTCTCAAGGAGCCCTGTACTTCTCTGCCAAGCTGGCACCCCGTTTTGTCAAGGCCAAGGTTGTAAGAAAAATATCGGACTTAGTTTACTACCTGTCCGACTCCTCTGGCAAACATACTGGTAATTACCATATTAAGGACATTGTAAAGTCTGGAAGTGAGGAGACAGTTGAAACTGCCCCACCACCCCAGCAATTTTAAACTAACCCATTGTGTATTATCACAAACTATTGTAAGCTATGAAGTCTTACCATAATTAGGCGTGTAAAGTGTCAACTACATGTCAACCTATTCGTCAAAAACGAGTTTAACCCACCTTTGTAAATGAATGTATATTAACATATTATGACCATGAAATATTATTCCTGTAATAACGTTCTTTCCCTCACGACAATCGTTTTCTCCCTTTTTACGTTTTATTTTCTCACCTGTTCTGAAACTGATCATTTTAGAATAGAGACACGTCTTCGAGTTACAATCGCCGGGAAGTCGCGAACCCGCTTTTGCTCCTCAACTTCTACACTATGCAATGTTTATGTCATGTCACCCCATTTTCGTTTCATTTTTGTTCCCTTCGTCGTGTTAGAAAGAACCACCCCACTTTTGTTTTTGTTCCTTGTAAAATAACGATTGGTAATCACTCATAAGAGTGCCATCCAAAAGAGTTCGGATTTTGTAAATTCCAAAGTGTTAAATACCGACCCCTTTTTTTTAAAAAAAAAAGAAAACCTGTCAAGTACAGCCATTAATTCTTTCTTGTCCAATTCAACGTTACCTTGAGTATGTAAAACCCTATAGTGGTCTCAAAGGCAAGAACCAAGTAGCAATTAATCACATAATTGTCTTCTTTGTATGTATATAATTTTTTTTCATTTTTTTTCAATTTTTTCCTTTCAAAAATTGATGGCGTCCTACCCAAGCTCACATTTACCAAAAATAGGATTTTGACACATCCATTTTGGGAAATTGTATTTATAAAAGAAAACCAAATGTCGGTCCTATAAAACCACATACAAATAACTGGACTCGCTTCAACTAAAAGTATGTAAAACCCATTAAGGTCTTTTATTGTATGACGAGATCTCGATTTTCTTTTCTCTACTGTTACGTCACGTATGTCTCGTACCTCACGTTTCAACCCTACGGGACAGGTTAGTAAAACCTTACGGTTATCCTGATCTTCGAACGCAAATAATTATATCACAACGTAAATCAACAGGACTTTGTTCGATCATCGTTGCATAATATAAACACCCAACCTTTGTTTCACCATTTAACCAAGTGTTTGCAACCCAATTGCACGCTACAACGAACAGTATGTAAAGCCATTATGGGCCTGTTCCCACCCATCGCTCGATGTAAGTAGAAATACCTTCTACCATCATCTTGCACCTTGTAACACAATGAAGTAACATTAAAATTGTTTATCTTCTCTATTGTTCCATCGTACGCCCCTCCAGGCTACGGAGTTAATCAATCTAACAAATCTTTGCAAACAGTATCAAATGATACTGCTAGCTTTTGTTGAATTATATTTAAATGTAAAAAATTGTCACGCGATAGGAGAGATCCTTACAAAATCCACCACTACACGAGAAGTTCGTTACAATTACTTAATACTTATAACCATGTGTTATAATTTGGTCGTGTGACATTAATTTGCCATGAGTACCGCCTTTGTGTATAATTTGGTCGTGTGACATTAATTTGCCATGAGTACCGCCTTTGTGTATAATTTGGTCGTGTGACATTAATTTGCCATGAGTACCGCCCTTTGTGAATAATTTGGTCGTGTGACATTAATTTGCCATGAGTACCGCCCTTTGTGTATAATTTGGTCGTGTGTCATTAACATGTCATGAGAACCGCTTTTGTGTATAATTGTGTACAACCCTGTACACGAGACGTGGAGACGTAATAATAATACTTACCGTGATTCGTGTGAACGACATAATATCGACATCGTCATCTCCTTTAAGGAACTGTTTTTACACTCCTTGACTTCTGTCTATAATTGAGTTGTACCTTGCATATACTGCATACTTGTACACTATACGTGAAGACGTTACAATACTCACCATGAATCGTGCGAACGAAATAATATCAAACCTTTATATGTGAACTACGTAAGTATTTCACAGAAGCCTCTTTGTTCAACGCCAATGCCCGTGGACTTCCTGTTTTTGCTGCTTTCCAAAAAGAAAAGAAGCCCAGGAATATCTACTATCCCAAAAGGACTAGTTTTCAGCTTCACTGTCAATTATGGGGCATAGTGCCGCAGGAGTTAATCGATGGGCACAAAACCACTAAACTCGTCGTCTGGGAAACGAATAAGAAGAATCCCAGGTTTGTGAAATTGGAACTAGGGTCTGTCTTTTCTCACAATCATGTAGAAGTTTAAAACGACCCCTAATCTTTTGCCAAATACACGCAAAAGATTAGCCTCTTTAGTACAATGTGTATTCAAATGCGGTTTAAAAATTAATCCACTTTATTAAAATGTAAAGAGTCAGGAAATCTGCTGGTTGAATATGTTTCACTCTCACATAGAGGTTGAATTGGAAATTAGTCCAGTCTCTAGCAATTTCGTAACTCAATTCCCGTCCTTTTTCCCCCCTCCCCACCCCATGCCCTCAGGCAATATGTATGAAGTGGAAAATCTGTTGTCGACCATATTTCGCCCTCACTTCGAGTTCGAATCGGTATTTGTTCCGGTCACCAACAGGCTTCCTACCTCACCTTTCACGTATGTTGTCATTTTTTTTCTCTCCTCAACGAAACACATTCATGAATTTTGAATATGTATGATACGCACTTGGCGTATCGTCTGTCTTTTCTGACAACCTTTATTCATGAATTAGTTTCCCTGCTGTTGCCGTGACTCGTTCACGAATTTTTTGTCTTGTTCTTTGAAATCCTACGAAAATGTTACCACCTGTATGTTAACATAGGCCAAAGAAGGCCAGTTGTTTTTTCAACCAAGACAGTTTGTCATTCGGCAAACGCCAAGTCATCCTAATAAAGGATAATGTTTATGTAATCAAAACTAGTTAGGAACCTCTCTCTACCTCTCTCTCACACTCTTCGTCACTCTCCGGACCGGCAGCTAAACCTCGTTTGTTTATTTTTTCTGGACACATTTTGTTTCTCTCCAAACTTTTCTTCATTGGTCCCTAGGCAGGTAAACTTCAAGAAATTTGCTTTAATAATAATTCCCCCCGGATTTAAAAAGAAGCCCAGGCGGATGTCATCTCCGGCAGCCAAGCTGAGCCTCACCTCCTAGCAGCCTGCGCTGTGGTTACAAAGGTCCCTCGACTACTACTCGCTACACACTTGTTCCATCTTGTTCCTGAAAGCACAGACAATACTAATCATATGTATGACGTTTGTCTCACCACTGCAAGCCGAGTTGTCCCACTATACTCTATGACACTCTGAACTACCTTTCGGACACGCTAGTCCCGGAGTTCAAATTTCTTGCCCTCAATGCCAATGCCAGTTATACCGTCTCTTGCTCTGTCATGCAGTGACACATACCAGGTCATGGGTGAAACATAATTACCCTTTGCCCCTCCAGTAAACACAAACTGCGCATCTCTAAAAAGTTATCCTGAGCTACATTATGCTCCGATAACCAACACATACGATCCGTGCCCACCATAATAGCACATAGGACTCGTACTGGCATAACTACGGAACCTGGACTACTCTCTCCAATGACCACTGTAACCATAGCCGCAGCCCCGCAAACCACAGCCCCACTTCGCAAACATCAACGCCCACAACGAAGCAAAGTGTTTTTTTTTTCCAAGACCTAAGTGTACTCCTGAGTGTTATCTCAATGGGTCAGATTACAGTGATAATGTAATCTTTTAGAGTCAGTGAAATCCCGTTTCCTTCGCAACTCTTCGAAACCAAAAAACCAACGCAACGCAAACTTAGCTTCCAGACCAATGAAACCCTAGAATCACACCTTAACATTCCGTCTTTTGTTTTGTTTTTTCAATTGTATAATGTTGTCTATTGTTTTTTCAATTGCATAACCATGCCCTTTTGTTTTTCAATTGTATAATGTTGTCTATTGTTTTTTCAATTGCATAACCATGCCCTTTTGTTTTTCAATTGTATAATGTTGTCTATTGTTTTTTCAATTGCATAACCATGCCCTTTTGTTTTTCAATTGTATAATGTTGTCTATTGTTTTTTCAATTGCATAACCATGCCCTTTTGTTTTTCAATTGCATAACCATGCCCTTTTGTCTTTCAATTGCATAATTTTGTCTTTTGTCTTTCAATTGCATAACCATGTCTATTGTTTTCAAATTGCATAATTTTACTTGTTGTTTCCACACCTGCTCTCTCCCCAAAATTTATTTGCTCCAAACATGCTATGTACCCTTCCTCATTTCTCCCCACAAATATTGTTACCTAGCCTATGGCATAAGCTAGTCATTATGTTTTAGCTAGGCATCTCTCTGGCCATCCAAGTCTCTCAAACTAAGGGCAACTCTTGTTTTGTCAAAAAAAAAACCCCAAGGGAGGCACATAGAGGATCTTTTAACCCTGATGCTCCATTACCACGTCGCCCTTTTTACGAGCGCGGGGGGAGGTGTCATATAACAGATTTTAGCCGCAAAAGATCCTACAGTTGCCAGCCTGAGAGCGGGAATTATTCAAATTAGTTGCTAGACCAAACGTAGTGAAGAACGCGCAATACATCCGCTACAGTTCCCCCACCCCCGGCGACCCTACGCCCCGTTCCCCCCGCTCGCGCGCCGACCTCTGACCAGGCTGGACGTGTGTTCGTTTCGGCTCCCGCGTTCCCAATTTGCACCGCTCCGTCGAAAGCAATAACGTACGGAAATGGCGCTTTGAACATCGACAGGCTGGCACCGTTTGTTTGAGACACGGCGCTCAGTCCTGCAAATCAACAGGATACCCGACAACACCATGCTGTGAGTCTCTTACATTTCCTATTACCCTTGAATGTGTCCGCTAATAACCTAAATTCATCCACGCTGCCTGCCGATCTAGAGAGAGTGAGCTGTTAATTATTTCCCAGAGAGAGATTAGGGAACCCTTGTTGATAATTCCAGTTTAGGATGTAATAACCTGTGTACTGTTGTTATTCACCCATGTAATGTCCTTTAGCCGCTCAAATACAATGCTAATTCATAAAAACCTAACCTCTTTCATTTGGGCATAACAATCGTATGGGAGTGTTTTGTATAGACGGTGGGATATGGATTCTCGAGCCACGCGCTGACCCCGAACCCTGACTATGAGAGAGACGTCTCATGCCCCGCTTCTGAGCTGGCCGAGGGTAAGTCAGGACCCCCCCAGGCCCGACGCGCGACAGTAATTATAGACACTCTGTGAATTATTTGTTGTATTCGACAGCATTTACTTTGTGGCTTGTCAGGATTACATAGTAATAAACACGTTAATTTGTTTGAAACAATTTTATTTTAATAATTACTAGCTGAAGTTTCGTGCGTTTCCCGGGCTTTACGCAGAGTTTTTCGAAATTTTATGTAAACAGTGACCTTCCTCTTATGTTGAAGGTCAAGTGTGCAAAATTTCATTAATCTCGGAATAAAACAGTAGATTTGTACAAAAAAACAAAGCTCCATCGCCAAACCGAGTTACAGTAACCCTCCGTGGTTAAAGTTCTCGACTAGCAAGCTGGAGTTCGCGGGTTAAAATCCCAACGTGTGCAAGTAAATAAATCTTATTTGATTTAAAATAATATATACTATATTTGCGGCATTCTCGGTACTGTTCTGGTGTAAGACAGCGGATCAGAATTAAAAAAGTTGTTTGAATGGCCTTGGCCGCATTTGGTGACCAGATCTGGATAGCCAGGTACTTCTTCACCTTCATCTCCTTCCTCTTCCCACTATCTTTAGCCTCACAACTTACCTCGATTAGGGATGCCATAGTTTCACGGGCTCCAGACAGTTGAGAGCAGTTGGGACTTTTGTACGGTTTCACAAAATAAATTAAAAAGTATTTATGCAGAATCTTCACCGGTTTATGACACCCAGTAACATATGATATTATATTTTTCTGAAATTAATGGTCGATAATTACCCGAACACAATATTTTGTCATATGTTGCACAATGAGTACGTACTTCTGCCCGGAGCCAGTGGAACTAGGCACTCCCGTTCTAGAGGATGTTTCCCAGCTGAAGAAAATTGAGGTGGATAATAGAAAGGTTAAGGAGTACCTGACTATTAACCCCCCAGGGAATTTGTTCGGTTTTGCCAAAAAACAGCTATTACCCGAAGAGTAAATTTTTTTAGCTTTTAGGAACAGCTCATATGGTCTTATAGAAATTGTTGTATCTGCCTTACTGTCATGTTAAGAAATATGAACTAAACAGTGTTAGAAATAAAAAAAAACACCATGCTTTATATCAGTCATTCGCAAAGTGGGCGACAACGCCCCCTTGTGGGCTCTGGAGGCTTTCAGGGAAGGCAGTAGAAGGCTCAAATTAGGGGCTGTTGAAGAAATCTAGAGGGGCAACGGCAGAAAAATTCTATCTATAAAAATCCGATGAAATCTAGATGAATTAAATATTAATACTTTATTTTACTTCAAAATCAGCTGCAAGTAACTGAACGCGGCGACTTACGACAAACTCGTCGAAATGCATCAAATTCATCCATTACATTATTTTTTTTTAAAATTCAAAGCCTTCTTTTAATGTCAGTAAATCTGATTGAAACATTCTTTGATCTCAGAAATAGGATATGGGTCACGCCCTATCTAACCTATCCATATAAAAATGCAATAACTGTTTTTAAGATACGTAACAGATGGTAGTGCATGTGATGAAAGGTTTAAATCACAGTGAAAGACAGATAAACAATAGCTGCTAAAAATATGCAAATTATTTATGAAAACGGACATGCTAACGACATCTGGCGGAGAAAGAATTGATCCAGCTTGCTTGCAGTAGACACCTGTAATAGTTGGAATTATGTCGAGATTCTATAGCATAAACACAGAGGTCATTAGAATCGTCTAGGAACGACTAGGAACCCCCTGTCTAGGCCTAAAAACAAATATTTAAGGTTGTCGACCAATTAGATCTGGACGAGAGCTATAAAAATTTTGAATAACCAATCAGTGAACGGAGAGGCGTGCATCAACTTCAGACAAAGGATTGAACTATGGACCCGACATTAAAATAGATAATTAACGACATTTCGATTCCCACAGAAATTAGAGGTGAACGCACTTTAGGGTAAGCATCGACTTTCAAGGTGACAAACTCCTGGGAATGTTTACAATGACTGAGACATTTATGGGGTATCGAACCATTGAAATCGAGGGCTTTGGAAGTTTTACAAGTTGTAAAGCGCACACACAAAAATGCAATGAAAAATTATAAGCGTGATAGTATAAAAAAAAGGACGGGAAAAGCGAAGGAAAGCTACTGGCGGAATTTTCAACTGTAGTGCAATTATTTATGATAGAAGTAGGGTGTCGAGTTCGAAAAAATCGTACTAAAGAGAGGTGAGAGTTTTGGAAACAATGGAAATTAATCGTTATCAATTTAAGATGAAACGGACATATTGGTAAATCAATTTTGAATGAAAATCTCGCAAAAAAATAGACATTTTAGAAAAGTGCGGCGACCGAATGGAAGGATAATACAGAGATTTTGAACTGCTACAAAGGTCCTAGGGACATGAAAATTGAGTATCAGAAGAAGACAGTAAAACTAAACATATAGCGATAGATTAGATTCAGGAAAAGTAGACATTTTACATAATTATTAGGTTAGATAGATATTAAAGTTACACAAGATTACAGAGGGATCGAAACAAGATAAAAGGTTGACGGTCTCATGTGTATTTTGGAATATAAACAATCGAAATCCGAACATGATTTTTATTTACGTTAAGGTAATAAACGATTGGAGAGACGATTAATTTTAACGTGGACCTTATGAGGTATTTAGATTAGGCAAAAGAGATTAAAATTAATAGGTTTGAAATTAAACTAAATTTACGGCCGTAGTACATAAAATCTGAGACGTAAACATATGTCCAGACGTATAATTTATGTGAAATCTTGTAAGTGAGGGATGGAGAATGGGCGGAGATTGGGTCAGACAATAAAAGTGACAGATATCCCAGAGTCTAATTAGGTATATCTCCCATAGAAGTGTGGAAAATTATATATTAATTAATAATAGATGAAGTATGAAATTTTCCTGGAGACCACACACATCGGGAAAAGTGAGAGAAAGATAAAAAGAAGGGTAAAGAACGGAGATAAAGAATAATCCAAGTGGAGAAAAGTGATACAATTCAAATTTATCCGTGAAATAAATAAATACGACTTGGAAAATAATTAGTTATAGAGTTATGAGAAATAACAAAAGAATAAAGAAGAAAATTGTGCAAGAAAACGTCGCGGATAAAAGAAAATCCAAAAGATAAGGAAAAACTCGAATCTGCGACATAAAGATAGAAAGTACGGGTGGAAATGGAAAAGCTCATATAAGTGACAATAAAATTAAGTAGAATTTAATCAAATCGAAATTCAAAAATGCGTAGTAAAGATTTCGACATGGATTTAAACAATTTTCGCACGAGATGCATAAAATTGAGATCTATATATATGTTATTGAGGATGGACCTATCGCGAATTGGGAAAAAAAAGGAACGCAAAATCATGAGATTTTAACTACATTTTGTATGAACGGAGGACAAAGAAAGCTTGGGCGACTAACGCGGACTTACCCGATTCGGACCCTATCGATTTAGAGTTGTGAGATGGAAATTGACCACCGCCCAGAGCCGGAAAGCAGAACATCTTATGGAAGCACAATCGATATTGATGGCAGGGATGTTCGGATTTGCGAGTTGGTAAAAGATGGAATCGATCATCAGAGGAAATTCAGATACGTCTTTTGGAATCTGAGAAGGGTATAAAATGACGGTGCAGACCAGTTTTCAGGAGTCAGTCGAGATTTTGAAAACGGAGTTTACGTCGCAGTACTACGTTTATTGGTAAAATTCTAGTGAAATAATCTAAGTGTTAAATTTCGAAAAGGTCTAAGTTTAAATTCTGAACAAGTCCCTGGACTTAGGAAAATTTTGTGAAAAGTACAAGTGCTAGAGTCAGTGAAATTTAATAAGTCAGTTAAATTAAATCAAACAGTGAAAATAAATACAGTTTAAACTCAGTGCTTTAAAAGTAAAGTGTGAAGTGCTTAAAAGTGTTAAAAGTGAATAGTGCAAAAAGTGTTAAAAGTGAATTATTAAAGTTTAAAAATAATTATTTCATTCAAAGTGAAAACATTAGAATTTAATGGAGAGTTTTATCGTTGATCTAGAGTAAACGGGTTCGCGGATTGATATTTAAAAATAGATTATAATTTTGCATCAATCAAACACAAAAACAAAAAAAAAGGATTCAATAATAATAAACGCTCAAACCTTTGTTCTAAAAGTAACAATTCGAAAAAAAATAATTGTAGATACTTTAAAATATTGGTGAAAACAGTGAAATTTAGAAGAAAGTTTTAAACAGATATTTAATTTATTCAGAATCGAAATATTTAAAAGTTTGCGCAATTCGGGATGAATTTTCTTATAAATTTATATAAAAAAAAATTTAAAAAAATTAAAAAGAGTGAAAACAACAAAAATAGTTCGACCTAAATAATTTATAATTTTCCGGCACACCACAAATATTAAATATCAGCTAATTTATATGAATCAAGCAAGAATAAAAATTAAATAGGAATAAATAGTCGAAAAGATTTATTTTGAAATTGGTTGGAAAATATAGTTAATTAGGTAGAATTTTCTTCGGCAAGGTTGTTGTGTAGAACCCAATCGGAAAAACCTTGGTGGGGGGTAAGTTTTCCTTTTATAAATAATTTTCAGGACTTTGGAGTGAGGAGATACAGCTGATTATGGTATATCAATTAAATTATTAAAAAAAAACAACAAAACAAAGCATTACACATTAATATATGTATATTATGTATTTATTTATATAAAATAAAGTAATATATTGTATATAAAGAATAAATATATATGTAATGTATTTATATATATGTATTTTATTTATTAATCAAAACATCGGAATGGTAGCGATTTAAATACCTACTCATGGACATATCTATATTATTGAAAAAGAAAATATGTATTTATTAATATTCAAGACTATGTAGAATCATATATTTTATATTTATTTATTAATATATGTAATCTTATTTAACGTATTTTGACAATCGAGATATGTGTACTTATATATATATATATATATATATATATTTATTCTTCACTTAACCTCTTAGTAAATTTGTGTTCAAAAAATGAAATAAATAGTTTAACTTCAAAAGGATTTAAAAATATTTTAATTAACTATGCACAATAAAAGGTAACATAACTGAATTACAAGGAGAGGTAGAAATATTTCTTAAATAAACAATCTCGCATCTAGGTTAGTGTGTCAAAGAAGGTGTTTATATTATTCGATTTGTTTACAAATAGAGTCGCTGAAGATCTGGGCCAACCGCATAGTTTGAAAACGACCTTGGCCGTAACTAGATAATTTATTAGAGTTATAAGGATAATCATCAGGATGTCATTGTGCAATGTGCAGCGATTTGGGTCATTCACAAATGCCTATTGTTCGCAAACGACGATTGCAAAATCACGGGCTAGCCAAATTTATATCAAAATATTACATGAAACATTTGAATACCATTGATTAGATAGTCGCATAGATTTTTATTAGTTACCTGAAACAGCTAGAAGCTGTGTGCTTACAATTACCTATCATTCACAATCGACAATTGAAAAATCACGGGTTAGTAAGATTTATATCGAATAATCATACAAAACATTTGAATGTTATTGATTGGGTGCTCATACAAAACCCCATCAGTTGCCTGAGACATTTGAGAGTCGAGTACTCTCTAATGCGGCAATCAACTACTTGAAACAATTGAGAAATCACGGGATAGGATGAACAAAAATTAATGTTGAACCCTGGAGGTGAAATTTAAAACAAATACAGTTCACCCAATAGGAGGCAGTGGTCGCTCCTATAACAAGACCATTAACCAAACCAAATAGAGATGACGATTCTCTTAAATAAAAACGTCAAAACCAAACAAAAAGCCTGGAGTTCGATAGCTCTCCAAAACAAACTATCAAATAAGATCTTATTCTACTAGTATTTATTAGTATAACCTTATTAGTACGTATTTATTCGGTAACCAAACTTAGAGTTTCGCAGAACTCTTTGTGCGAGATCCGAGCTTGGGATGCGAGGTAAATAGCCTTGTATTGCAAGTTATAAACCTTTCCCAAAAACGTATGTATACATATATATTTTCTTATGTACTGTTTACTGGAGAATGCGGACCTGCATACAGCTTACATTTAGGTCGGTAGACCACTCTCGCATTCTCTTTTAAACGTGGAATGAGGATTCACGACCCGTAAGTCCACACCAACCGTGAGTATATGATTGTATATAGGACGAAACCGGTTCGCCCTAAGTAAATAGTAGACCTTGGAGGAGATGGAATTTGGAGGTATCGGGACCCGAGGGGAAACTTGAAGGCAGTGCATGATGACGTGGAAGGCTTTTTGGGACGCGATAACTTAGGTATCAATCAAAGAGCCGTGTCAAAAGATTGTGCAAATTTCTTGTTGACTCACGATCATCTCGTTTACTTGCTGGAGGATAGGAGCCAAATTTTGCTAGCAAAGGGTTATTCTGAGTTCGTCAAATATACAATTAACTAATTACATTAACCTACTAAATCATTCTTTACATGTACCTTATAGTAGCAGAATCATAAAGGAGTGGCGCCAAACAGACAAGAGTTAATCAAAATCAAACTTACTAACAATTAACCATTTAAGTTATATTTAATTACCTGTCCAAACAAACATGTATAATATCTTTTATCAGCGTTTAACTACGACTTTGTTAGGGTGTAGGAAATCAGAATAGTTACAATAGGAAAGCTAGCTCATTCAGAGAAATCATTTAAGTCCAGGTTTGCAATGGAAAGACCAAGTAAATTTTTGAAACTCAACGCCTCGATCAGAACCAAGAGGGTTACCACAAAAATGAAAGTAATTAAAATCCTATATCATAAATCAAAAAATTACACAACGTTTGATGGAATTTAATTACAATATAAATACGAAAATATTTGCGTTCAATTTCGTAAATAACGTATTAATTAGTTAAGTACATATGTATATAAAGATATACAGTACAAGAGGGCTTTAAGTAGCTTTCTGAAGTTATCAAAGAAATTAAGGGTCCAATTTTCATGGAGGCTTATGTGTTGTAGGGGAGGAATTTTCCATCCCTGCGAACACATATGCAAAGCCTTAGGAAAAAAAAGAAGTATCGATCATAGCCAAGAGAGAAGAAAATTTTATATTGTTTAATATAATAAAAAGCAAGACCAAAGAATGAAAATATTACATGCAAAAGGGTAAGTTAAAAAATATGGAGGTCAATAGATTTTTTTTTAAATCTCAATGTGGACGGTGAACGAAATAAGTTTGAAAACCTATGCTTTATTTTGAAATCTAGAAGTTTACAAATTCTCTTCCGATAACGTATTTAAGAAATATAGCGGTCATTATGCCAGAGGCCCGAGAGTTTAAGAACTAATCTATTAACATATTAAAGCTATTTTTTCAAGTTATGTTAGTTTCTGAATGCCGGTAACTCACCTTATGAAAAAAATAATGATTGGTGTATCACTAACGCAGATGAATATCACTAATGTGTTTGAATTGTAATTATAAATCGTGAGCGATTATCGAAACACACGATCTCATTTCCTCGATGTTTTTCGAACACACAATATGTATTTCAAGAATGGCAGTAAATAAAGCTATCAAAATTTTGAATAAACAAAATATAGCATTCAATAAAAAATATCTGTTTAACAAAACTTAGACTATTAACAATAATTGATTAACTCATTAAGACGAGACAATATCCTAAAATAAATTCCGAATCTTTACGACGTAAGTGAAGCAGCCATGAACAAAAATATGCGATGCGCGTCCTTGTTGTATTGGACAGACCTGCGGTTGAATTTGCCTTGTCAAATCTCTATAATAAAGTGGGAATCTTAACGACATAAGTGATGAAGTCGTGTAAAAACAACATGCCGCGTGCGGCCTGGCGTAATCGACGGACCCACGGTCGACTTTGCCCCGGCAGGCCTTGAAAATTGATCTTTCCGTGCTGTTTATTTATCGTCTAGAAAAATAAAATCTGGTGCTTGCCGCAAATTTTATAGAAGAAATACGTTTTATAATATTTCAAAACAGTTTTGCATAAAATATTTTAATTGTAAGGTACTGTTAATTTTAAATATAAATAACCTACATCTGTAGGGACCCCTCAAGACACATTTGAGATTTTAGTAATACTAAGACACTTAGTAAGAATAAGACTGTTAATTAATGCAAAAAGTACTAGTCGCTATTATTGCCTGTGAATCAATTTGTGGTTTTATTCATAAAGTGGATTTAACTAATATTTTACACAACTCTTGGGGTGGCTGTGGTTAACTGTTATAATTGGAAAGGGATTGTGACTTACACCTGGTCTTTGGTACACGTCTCGTTGAGAATTGACATCATGGCCTTGAAGAACACTGCTGGTTATAAACACTCATCAAGCTTCCGTAATAGACACGCACTGAACTTGTGCAGTAACCATAACATGTTTACTGCACAAATTTTCTTAACAAACTGCTTTTTTATAAATAATTGTTGTAATGTCACTGATGTGGGTATGTTCACCACACTGTCAGACAGGGACAGGTAATTGGATGGAGAAATGCAAGAACATGTGTTAAAGGTAGATGCATACAGTTGCATCAAAAAGTACAAATAAAATAAAAGATCGCAAACAATCAGCCATTATTATTTCTTTATAGAACATAATGCTGCAACTTTTAAGGTCAACGGATATATTTTTTGCACAATGGTTAGTGTTCCTTCCGATCCTTTCCAGTTTTTTTTTGTAAAATAAAATACACATTTATAAAAATATTAAAGAATTGATTTTTAAGCCGAAAACCCAGCTATTTATACTTATTCGGTTAGTGCTCATGGATGACTTTTGTCTCGGCAACAGTTTCTTCACAGTTTCAAAATACATATAAATACATTACAATAAGTAATGTCACATTGCCACCACGCAACTTACGCAACATAACGCACAACTGCATAATATTCTTCAATGTACTTCGAGAAAGTGGTGCAACTGTTGCAATGACAAAAGTCACCAGTGTGTGTCTGGCCTTGTTAGTTTTACACGATACTTATTTCCACACCGTTCCCCGTATGGAAACCATATCGGGACCAAAAAAAAAACATTAAATAAAAAAATTTTAAAAATAAAAAAATATAAAAAACTAAACAAATAATACCTAACCCCATACACACAAGCAATTGCTTATTATGGGAGAACATTAAAAAAATTATAATAATTAATAATAATAAAAAAATAATTCGAGAATAATTCTCCACTAACCAGAAATTGTAATTAGTTAATTAAGATTGTTATGTATTATTTTATTATAGTGTATCTTCTATTATTAAAATAAACAAAAAAAATTAAAAATCATCACGCAACTTCAGATTTGAGATTCATAATATTATTTTAATTATAAATAGATGTATATTTTTGTATTAAAGTACACCCTTTTTTTAATTCAATAACCCTGCACACACAGTATTACATAAGGTCCACATCTGGGGTGTAATTTAAATACCCTGTCTTTGTCCCTAGAATAGTCTCATGCCCCCATCTCCTACATTTACTTAACATTTTGGCACCCAACCTGCTTATACCTATTTAAAATTTTGTGTTCATTTCAATTCATCTCCTTGTTTCCCTGGTCCTCATTTATCCAACAACCCTTAACATAGAAGTTGGCAATAGTTTCGCAGAAATAATAGTAGAATGTATTCATCTACACGGAATATAATTACAGGAAAGCATTATTCTTGAATAATTACTTGTGTAAACGTAATATTATTCTTCATTGTTACCTATAGGTTTTACACATCACAATCAGTAATAAATCTACGATCCGTTAATAAGACGATCTTTTTAACAACAATTTTTTTTGAATTTTTCTTTATTCAATGTTTTTTGGTTTTTTACAATTTTTGGGTGTGTTAAGACCACCAAACTAGGCATACGCCCGTGATTAACATTTCCACATAATACGTAATATCATAGTTACGTAAAACAAAGACAGCCGTCAAAAAATTGCGCGCCAAACTGGACCTAAATCTGTAAGCGTCAAATTTAGAATATGCCTTTTTTCACATCGAATCCATATGGAAATGCGGATACCCCAAATGGAATCTTTACCAAAAAAGATAACGTAGAACTTAGACGCATTGAAGTAAGAAAGTTATTTTGAATTCCGTCTTGCGCTATCCACCTAAGAGATGTCCATGTATTACTAATTTAATAAATAAAAGACACCAGATATATTTTTTGTTTCTAGATAATATAAATATACTGAGTTCTGTGATCTGAGTTTGTTACTCGTTTGTTCCGTTTTTTTCAGAATCGATCGATAAGCTTTTTATTAATTTTATAGGTAGGTGATTTACTTTCAATTTACTGAATTTATTATACTAGTTTATTTAAAGATAATAAATTACCGAAAGATACATTGATTTCAAATGGCCAAAACAAATCACACTTACCTACTACCTACATATTAATTAATCCTTTAATAATCATTGTCCTCGAGGTACGGGATAAGCGAAAACAATGAGATGAATTACAAAGTAAGAGGAATGGAGTACAAAACATTTCAGAAACAAAGGCTTCTCTTTACCGTAAAATGATTAGTATAAAGCTCCCGGTACGTGTTTTAGGGGGATCACGTTGCCGTCGCGTGACCATCCCCGCGTCTCGACGCTCCGAGCCGCGCCGCGACGCGTTTTGTTCCGCCCGATACTTACAACCTATTTATATAATCTCCCAATTCCAAAGCAGTTAACGGTGGCTCATATTTATGTGGTGAATTGGAAAAGGGAGATGTGTCAATAAAATGTGAAATTGAGACAAGTATGCAAAACGAACGTATTTTTTGTGGAAAAGAAAGACTAGCACAAAATATCACGTTGTTGAGAAATGCTAGTAAACAGAGATAAGTCATATTTAACAGTAATACGTACATATTTAATACTTGACACTGAAAGGGGGAACAACTTCAATCATCACTGCAATCCGTGTTTAATTAATCTCCATAGAGAATAATGTATTTTTATTTTATTTTTTGGAATAACTTAACCTCAAATTGTAATATTTAATCAGTGAAGACAATATTAACAACGCTCAAACAAAAATTCCAAACAGAAAAATCAGAAAAAGATTCGGTTGCTTCTAAGAAATTAACCCAGAACCTCTGCCTTTCCGGGAATTTACTCTTTTTATGTATACCTAATTACGGGTCACCGTGTGCATCCCCGTTCGACATGGTTCATCGCTTCGATCCGATTACCTGCATTTTATATAATTAAACTTGAGACCATGGATTCCAAGGAAAATTAAGATGAAACCTATGAAACGCAAAAAACTTAATGCAAATAAATTATACAATAATGAAATCTAGTTACACAATAAAACCGTTTCATTTTTCTAGAGTATTGAAATAGCGTTATCGACACTTGTAAATTGGTTCAGATTATTTTGGAGCCATAATTTATTAATTAAACAACATAATTTCGGATTCTAACATTCTGAAATTCAAAAACACGCAATTCTTACATTTTCAGTAGTTACATATAATGAATTTATGCCTCCGTTCTTACAATAGTTGGTGGTGTAATGGTCGGCGTAGTTGCCTTCCGAGAAGTTGAACGTGGTTAAAAAAAATTGCATTATATCCCGTGATTTTCAAGGATCTGGTAGATAATAATAAATTCCGTTTCCAAGGAGGTTTTACTGTTATTTGGAAAACAATAAATCATTAAAATGTATCATTATTTATAAAGTCCATTCCATTTATTTTGCAAACAAATTTTTCTACATTTATTTATTATTAAAAGTATATATCAAATAATGACTTGTCAATCTTTTCCAAATTACCACAGATTCAGCAAACAATGATGCGGGTCTAAACAATCTGCTTGTCTCTTAACTCATTTATTTGAAAATGTTAATCTTGTTTGGATCCAATTCCATGGCAATATATTAATAAATTGCGAACAACACGCAAATTTACACAAAAAAATAAAATTAAATATATTAAATAAAGAATAAAATAAATTAAAGCCTAGAAAATACTATGATTTATTTTACTAGGGAATCTGGCAGATCTAATCTTAACTTCAAATTGATACATCCCCTCGTTTTCCTTTTTGTTGTTGTTTTTTTTCTTGATTTAATTCTTTTAAGTTTTATGAACATAAAGTTGCAGCATCCTTAATGTTACGAAATTTCCTAAATTGTTTCAGCTGCCTGAAATATTCCACAGTTGAAGAGTTTTCTCAAAACCCCTTGTGTATTCTCTCAGCAGATAACGAAGCTGTGAGATGGTGGTACCGAGGGTGTATACGTTTGCTTTTAACAAGTGAGTTTGTAAAAACGTTTCAAACAAACAGATTTAAAGATTTTATAACATTAACTCCACACAGGAGGCCCTGAGGAAAATAATTATACGATTGCTGCGTGGAAGGTCTTTTAAAATAAAGGAAGGACAGGAAGTTCTGGAAAGGATAAATGAATGAGTGAGTAAAAATTTTGAGGTCAGTGTAACCAGGGAGTGATGTATGAATACATCCCCCATACTGTGGTGCAAGGCATTGGGTCGAGAGTCCGGCTGAACGAGTGAAAGGGTATTCTGTAATTTTTATTTTATTACGTTCCGGTTCCGGTTAAAAATAGTGGCCGTTTTAACTTGTCGTGCATTAGCCACAAGGCACAATAAAAAAATCTCTGCATACATGTAAGTTACTAGCTATTCTAGGGAAAACACTTACGGTAGATTACTTAAAAATATGTAAACACATTATCTGATAAGACGGTACAGTTTACAAAAACATCATTTTGCTTGAAACAAGTACAGAAAGTAAGTTATTACGCAAAAAGAATCAACCGACGCACGGCAAATATTTAGCGTCCGCTAAACATTATTTATTCAATGTAACGGTCGTCGAATCGTCGTGTTTATAATTAAGTAGGTGGGTATTTAAGTACCTACTTACAAATCGATTTATTAAATATGAGAAAATGGGAAACATACTTTTTGGACGTGGGGTCTGTTGTTCACAGAAATTTGTTCTTTGATATTTTCAATTTGGGAGGCGGGTTTGGGTCCCGCTGCTCCGGGAACCATTTATTGAATAACCAACACCTCTTCCAGAGGTCACTCCAAGTAGTTTGCTACGTTTGGTGATTTAGCAGGGGTACTCGGGTTCATCAGGTGAGGTGTGTTCATCGTGCGCCTGCCCACCAGCTGCGTGGCGTGCTAGATCGGGAGAGGCTGGTTTGGGGAGACTCGTTGACCTCTCCAACTGGTTTCTCGACCCATCGCCTTGCGTTACAGCGGGAGGGATATATTCAATGTTCGTCACTCCTGGATACACTGATCCCTAGATTCCTACCCAACCCTTATACCTTTTACCTTCCAAGAACTTTTACTACTTCCTTTCCTTAAAAAAGACCCTTTCATACAGCATCCAAAAAGATGCCATGGTCCCATTATTATTTTATTAGGGAAATTATTTTCCTCAGAGTCTCCTGTGTATGGTTAATGTAAAAAAAAACTGGGTCTAAAAACTTTGTTTATTTTGTTTGTTCCCGTTGGTTTCGTAGTAAAGAGAGCCGTTAAGTTATTTAAAAAAAACTAACGACTACGAAGTGTTCGTGAGGTCATTAATTGTGAACACTTTTTTATGATGAAGCTAGCCTTTATTAACACTTGCTACAAATTAATCTCGTATCTCTAGTGCCCATAACTTAGAAAGCGAGCACAGTCTATTTGGAAACATGATAATAAACATTATATTACATACATTGTTGTATAATTATTATAACAATCATGATAAATATTCGGTTATTAACATCAATAATGTTTATTACATTTTGATCGTGTTATTTTACAAAGCCGTGTTTACGAAATTCAAACGAGATGAAGATCTACGATGTAATGCAACTGTATGTAAGTATTGGAGTAAATTGTATATTTTTTCCACCCCATTTTTCAAGGTAGTTCTAGTGTTATTCTCTATTCTATATCATTTACGCACGTGAAAATAGTTATATAAAGCTTTGCATAGGTTATTGTGGTCGTAAATAGTTGGCTTTACATGGGCTATTGTGGTCATAAATAGTTGGCTTTACATAGGTTATTGTGGCCATAAACAGTTGGCTTTACATATGTTATTGTGGTCATGACGAGGAGAGTGGTGCTGTTGAACGAATTGAACGAAATTATTGAAGAGTCACTTACCTAAATGCTCATATGATGTAAAATTGTACTGTAACTGGAATGAATGTTATGTTGTACAATAAATAGTTGGCTTTACGTAGGTTATTGTGGTCATATTTAGTTGTCTGTACATAAATTATTGCGGTCATAAATAGTTTGCTTTACATAGGTTATTGTGGTCATAAATAGTTAGCTTTACAATCAAATATAATAATATATACTGCTTCAAACAGTTTTGACAGCATTCAAAATAATCATTTTGGGAATATTTACGCCAAATTTGACGTTAATCGCCTTATTATAATGCCGCAAGCAAGGCAAAGCTTTATGTCTAACTGTCGGAATAAAGTGGTTTAATAGAGAAAAAAGGCGTTGTTGGGGGAACTGATCGAGGTAGGAAACTAGAGCAGGAGCCAAATAACATAATCATTCAAAAAGTTTACCAAAAATTTATAAACTCAATTACACGTTTCTAAACTAGGCTTTCAAGCTTCAATAATATCTTTAGTTAATATATCATATATTACATCATATTTTTTGGATTGCCTGATACTCAAAAGACATTGATAAATTTGAAGAATATGAAACCAATAATTATTTCTTTAACATTTTCTGCAGTATATCATAATGCAGTGTCTCTTGCCTTATAAGTTTTTTTTGGGAAATTGGTTTATTCTAAACTCTTCAGATCATAAGTTTCGACACGTTTTGAGTTAATTTTTATAGTTAGAAATTACAGAAAAAAACTTTATAAATTTCATGCCGCTACCTTAGAACCACTGAAGTGATTGGTGTCTTATTTAATTAATACCATTCCTCAAAATATTAATATGAAAACATGATACTGTTTATTGCAATTTAAAGCCAATGAAGCCACCTAGATTTCGTCGCTTATCTTATATTTCCAGGTTATATAAACATGGCACATTATGACAAGCGATCTCTCAAAACGTTTTTGCAAAATGGCAAAATATGCCAAAAATTATTCCAGTTTTTGTAATGTTTTTAGGAACTCACAAACTCAAATGAAAATAAATAAATTTTGATGTTGAAACACTATTCGCATAAATTCTTTGTTAGGTTTTATGTTTAAGTTTTCACTACAATGTTGTATATGTTGTCCCAAAAGTCAACATGGAGGGCTGATATGACAACTTTCGACGGACTAAAATATTATCATAACATGACTTGACTTCGGTTTCGAGATATTGGCACTTACAGTAAAACAGCAATTTCTGTTTCATCTGAAGTAAAACATAGCAAATATTATACTACTTCAAGAACTAAACTAAGTAAGCAATTATTTTTAATATCTTGCCAGTATTGTGGTACATTTTTTAACAGTATGATGAGTTGAATCTATCTTATTAAAACAAATTATCTATCTAATTAAAACATTGACTCATGAATTGGAATTTTTGTTTACAAATGCGTAGTTTTATTTTGGTATTGATCAATAGCAGGGCTCCTTAAAATTAAATAACTAAAATAATGTTTATTTTTTGGAATAACTATATTGAGTAAAGCATCAAATTGTAATATTTAATTATTGAAGACAATATTGGCGATTTCTAAACGAAAATCTGAAACAGAAAAATCATAAAAGGATACGGTCACATCTAGGACTCGAACCCAGCCTAAAATAACCTAACAGCCCTCCAAGAGATAATGTTGACTTTTAGGACATCCCTTTTGATGCTATGCTTGTAATGCCATAAAAATATTATTATTATGTTAATTTAAATGCACTATTTAATGTAAATAATTTATACTTGTTTTTTTGTAAAAACCTAACGGGCACAAATGAATAAAAAAATAATTTTTCGTTATACACTTGCTTGTTGTTGTCGTATTTTTCAACATTGAATTAAAATTCTATATACTTGAGATATATTTAAGCATAATTATTATGATTTTATATTAACCTAACACAGGGCCTATGTCATCATCCCCAAATCATGATGATTTAAGGATGTGGGGGTCTTTTTTATTGAAAGGAAGGATAGGAAGTTCTGGGAAGGAAAAAATGTATCAGGAGTGGGTAGTAATCTTGGCGTCAGTATGAATCCATCCCTCCTAGTGCGATACATGGCGATGGGTCGAGGGAGTCCTGCTGAAGACGTCAAAAAGTGTTTCCCTCAATCGGCCTCAAACGATCCCACCCCTCACACAGTTAGTGGGCAGATGCATCTGCCGTCAATACCTAGACAAACCTCACCCCATGAACCCGGGCACCCCTGCTAAGTCTCCAAACGTAGCGAACCACTTGGGGTGACCTATGGCAGAGGTGTTAATATATAGTTAGGGTACCTCTAATTTCAGTAGGGGGGATGTGGCATAATAAGTAGTGAGGTTGACTCCGACAATACAGAGTAAGCCAAATTGAACACAGTACAAATAGTATTATAGTAACGGCTAACTAGTCAAGACGTTTTCGCAATCCTGTACTCGGTCTAATAAATGTAATAAACCCTATCACGAATTGTCATTGAAGGCTACCTGAGCATCCACACACGACAAGAGTACCATAACAGACAAAACAACAATACTATCTCGAGTTATCATTGAAGGCTACCTGATCATCCACAAACAACAAGAGTACGACAACAGACAAAACAACAATGTTTTTGTAATTCATGTAAATTTTATTATGAACTAGCCTACTTCAACTCTACTTATATGTACATAAAAACTAGTATATATAAATTAAAAATTAATAATTGATCCCATAACATGCTAATTTTGGTCACATGACCCACTCACAAGCAGCGTCTTAGTTCCCATTATATTTTTATATATTTGAACGTATGTAAAAAAACACGAAAATTAAAAAAAAAAGTCTTACTCCCACCAAATTGCTTATGTTATTTTTATTCAACAAATGTTGTAAGTACATGTATGCTTTTAAATATAATTAAATGACTCCGGGGACAGCGACAATTTTTTTTCGGGGCGAATGCTTCCCATTCAATACAGTAAAATTCACGGTGAGAACACATGTCGAATAATATCGCGCAAACCGCCGCACCGATAACAAGGCAGCCTTATTATTCCAATTCTCGAGGGCCTCTTCCACGCCGATGTCTAACCAGCACACAAATCTACTTGATACTCCGGTGAATTCTTCCGGTGATACTCAGGGATCCCGTAGGCCCAATTCAACCCGAATACGTACGTGACTATCTATATGCGTATACTGGCGGCAGACCCGGATTCAGCGCATGGCTCAAGGTTATGTAGACCAAGGTCGCACAATCTTAAGGGGCCCGAAACATACATTGTTGTGTGTACTTTGTAGAGATTTGTAGAGGGTTAACAACTCGTCACTATTGAAGAATCTGCTAGCCCCTACATTCCATGCATCTCAATGGTGTATTTATTGGGGAGGGTGTTTCCGTCCGTTTGCCCCAAATAGTTGAAAAAAATCAACAACGCTGTAAGTGATTAATATTTTCAAATGGACACAAATTTATAAAAACGATATTGTGTTAGTTAAGAATTATAAGGTCGGCATTCAACAAGATTTTTATTTTTATTTGACATCTTTATGAATTATAATGGTTCGACCAGATTGGAAATGTTTAAAGATCTTATCATCAAATTTTCTGAAGATAAAGAAATTGGGATTACATATTTTCGCTTTTTATTTCTAAACGATTGTCCAATATTATGCATCTTTCCCAACGTTAGAATCGTTTTGAAAATGTTTTTGTTTATACCTGCTTCTAATTATCTAAATGAGGCGTTATGAGTTCAATTCCTCAACTGCTTTAGCCCTCCATCCCATCATTGCACAAGCAATACCTTCCGCTTGTAATAATAGTAGTAGAAGTTTTTTAATATTGTTAGGTTATTCTTAAACAGAAAATGATGGTATTTCTTTAAAAAATTTTTAAATTATTTAATTTTGAGTCATATCATGATATTGCCAAGGGACTAGGGTCCATCAACAGGGTCTTGACATAATACATCCATATATATACGGAGAGTCGAAATCTAAAAAACAATATACGTAAAAAATATACGTAATAACAAGTATATATCTATAACAAATGTATATAAAACAATGTGCATCACCCAGGGCCCTTTCTAGAGTTAATGTACACTCCTCTTCCAACCACAAGCGAATGCTTCTCTGGAAGAGTAGTATTAAATATTGTCATTGTAAATTGTAAACCTTATTACTTACATGTACTTTTTCCTTAAATAAATAAATAAAAATAAATAAATAAAATCCGACTCTGACATTGTATGTGTACATCCTCACCCGTATAGCTTCGTACGTATGCAACGTAAGCCCATAAATTCCTTACAAAGATAGATCAGAAAAGTGTTTCCACACAACAATGCATAAACATTTTCACAGTTCACTTTATGGTGGATATTATGACGGAAAAAAGAACGGAGCTAGTCGGCTTTCTACGTCAGATAAAGCCAATAAATTTTCTCAGCAGTCCAAATTATTTAGAACGAGCGGTTATTGATAATATTAGAGGGGTTTAAAAATACAACCGCAAAGTTGCACGTAGAGCAATATTAGAGGTATGGAAAAATAAAAAAACTATTCGTTTTCCTGTAACGAATGATTTGACAAATTTCATAACAAACTTTCAGTAAAGCACGAATAGTTATGAGGAAGTCGGAACACGTGTTGTTAAAAATAACAATATTATCGCATCTCGTCCATTATATTTATTCGGACAAGGCTACCTGCTTTAACACGTGTTCAGATGTATTCTGAATGACTAATATTTTATTAGAAAATGGTCGTGCTGTCACATCTTTAACAGTATCTTGATAAAAATGCCGTTCTCATTTTTCTCTGCGTAGGTTTGAAAAGTCGGTACACGTCGGATATAGCATGATATAGATGGACCAGAATAATATGTTATGCTTTTAAAGTTACTATCGTGAATTTGGAAATAGTGATACAGAATCAGATAAATAATTTTTTTGACGTGCTTAAGGATGTAGAGATTTAATAGAATTGGTTAAGCTTCAAAACATTTGCGTGTAATTTACACTCAACAATGAGAGCGGTTAATTTTCTCAATGAGCATAATTACCTATTTCAGTTTTTAATGTTATTGACAGTGCTCAGTTAACAAGTTTAGTTAAGAGTAGAAGAGAAACAACAAAAAACGTGACGCACTTCTCTTTTTATCCCGAGCACATGAAACTTTAGTACACGAATTGAAAGAATAAGTAAATTCAAATACTTTGCTAGGAAAAACCCACACCTTTTTGGATTTCTAGCCACATCAGCGTGAAGTTTTGCTGTCGTACCGACCAATGAATACAATGAACAATATCCCCGCTCAGATAAAAGCCTCCGTCTACAGTATTTCACTTACTCTGAATATCTTCATTGAGAATGGCGCACATTTCTCGGCAATCTTTCACTCGAAACAACGGAATTCCACGGTACTTCTTTGGAAGAAAAATGCTGGATTTATGCATGAAAGACCATTACGCAGTCCCGTTACAATGTCTGTACTATCCTGCTTTGTCTTCTTCGGATCTCCAGTTCACCTTCTAGATTCCCCATTCTCCCCTCTTCTCCCTTCGTCGCTGCTGACAGGATAACAAAACATACGAGCTTGCTAAGAAGGTATATTTAGCCGCCATTACAGATATAGTGCTTGATTGTCTCGGGCGTGTGAGAATATTAGCGGCGATCCGTGTGTTAATGCAAGTGAGACAACTTATCCGTGCCTGAAAGTTGCGTTGGCCAGTTTGGTTGCAGCTTGAAGCTTTAGCTTGTAGCCAAATTCACCCAGGCTTTGATCCAAAATCTTCAAAGAGAATAAAACAAATAACCAAATCGAGTGCATTGATACAAATTACGATGTGCTTGACGCCATCATTCACTTATAATAACATGTGATTCAGATCTATTCGATAAATTCCGTGCATTGCCGAAATCATAAGTAACAAAATAACAAGATAAAATAACGTACTCATTTATTTCCACGCATTTCAAAAGTATTAAGTTTTATGGGATATTGTTCATGCTTAACTTTATGACGAAGATAAATAAATTGTATCAAAGAAAACTTTTTCACAAGAAAACTTTTACGAGAATAAGAAAATATATTGCAAAAATACGATTTGTTGTTTTTTCAGTTTTTTAGGATATAATTTACCCAACAAGTTTTGTGTTATTTTCTAAAAGATGTTCTTACTAACTTTCACAAAGGAGGCATAAAATATCCAAAGGAAGAATCTGAATTGTGTAAAAAGAAAATAATGAAATTGGCAGATCCAATTTTTAAAATATGCCTATTTTCCGATAAAGGTTGTAAGAACACAGCCAGCTTACAAAGTAAATTCACTTATCAGGGAATTTCTAAAGAATGTTTAGCGCGCTAAGCGATCCCCATTAAACTAGGTGCCATCATTGCACGCAATACACTGTCCGATAAATTCAATTATTCTTCTCCGGAAGTGCCAGTAACTTAATTTGTAAAACCATTTCCATTCATCGCCGATCCATTTGCTTCCTTTGTTTAATAATTAACTGCCTTCCTGTAGGCCGGAGACAAATTACAACGTAATTTAATAAGCCACAATGCGGAGACAGATGACAATACCTCGCTGGACATAATGGCACTGTTAACGGGAAAATAAAACTGAGATTTTATTTGTCCGCGGTCATTTGAGCCTTTCGATTGTAGCCACAGATGATACTGTCTACGACCTACGTCCTAAGTCCAGCGTCCGAGGCATCGCGACGCTAAATAACCAAGCGCGATATGATCTTGCGGCCGCGAGAGAACGTTCTGATATTTCCAATTCAAAGAGAATTCAATGATAGAGAAACCCATAAAAACTGTTATCAAAAACTTTTGCCTTCCATTTACGGTATATATATTGCAACCGCTCTTCATTCAAATTTTTATCTAAATAATATGCTATGATCATTGATGTATTATACTTAGTCTATGGCTATGATGGATAGTTGAAAACCTTTGTATATAACATTATATTATGTACAATAATTTGACTGCCTATGTACACGGAGAGAAAAAATGACTCTGGCAGTTTGTAACCCATTTATATAACCCGGTCATCAATATTGAATCTTGCAAAGTGAACTCCTCAGCAATATTTAAGTGCGCGTTCTTCTGGAAGACAAAAACCGCGATATGCCACAATGGTCTGGTTACCAATCAACAGTCTTATGAACCCACAATGGTTAGGATACCAATCAACAATCTTATGAACATACTACTATAGTTAGGAGACCAATTAACTGTCCAACAAACATGCCACAATCGTTTGAAGTTAGGATGCCAATCAACAGTCTTTAGGAACAATACCTGGATAATTAAACCCAACACGCTTGAGATTAAAAACAAACGTTTTTCATAAATTACATTCCACGTATTCATATTTCATATGTCTGCAGTAGGTATTGGAAGAGTAATTTTTAATCAATAAGATGTAGTAAGCCATCTAATTTTTACCAAACATTCAAATTAAAAAAGACGCACTTGTATCGTTAAAATTTAAAACAATAGTATACACAATACTCCGTAGGCACATAAAATAAAACGAATCAAGACGATGGGATTTTGCGTTACAAAAAACATAATTGTGTATCGCTCATTTTCGACCGCGAATACCTAAGAGGGGTTTCTTTATACCCCTTCACTTTCCATTGAGCGTAACCTCAGGTGGCAAACAAATAACCCCCCAATCATCCCTAAGGGGGGCCATACTGCGTGGCACTCCAAAGCAACCCAAGTAAATTGGATATTGCTGTCAGTTTGGCACTATTATTTCCATTACGTCTGATATTATTAGCGGTACCGTTTCTATTTTCCTTTTCTCATCCGCATAACCGTTGCTAGATTAGATAATATTATTTTAACTAAGTTACTCTCTCTTCAAGCCACAATAAAAGCAAGAGTAAAGCTTTGTCAGCAATATGAGATAATACCCTTATTCCGTTATTTTTTGCAGGTTTTTTTGGAAAGCGTTCACATTTTTTATTTACTCCAAATCTGAAAAGCTCCGAGCCAAGAATCCTTCACATGCAAAAGGAAGTATTTTAAAGCAAAACATTCTAATTAAATCAACAACAACAACACAAATGCAAAACCATTTATATTTACCAATCCATAAAAACTACAATAATCTCCCTTCTGAACGGCGCTGTGTTGTCAACCAATGAGAACAAATAAATTAAATTTAAAAAAAAACTTAAAATAAACATTATATTGAAAAATCTATATTCCATACAAAAATATTATTATAACATAAAACTTATGTAAGAATCGTGGCTCCCTTATCAGGCACAAGAACTCCTCTTTTCTGATAAGGTATACATAACCAATGATGATATAAAATGAAATATTTTTAAATATTTATGTATCTATATTCCTTATATTACAAAAAAAATCAATATAAATAAAAGGCAATGTCCGTATGTGTGTGCCCACAGACTCAAAACTTCTGGACCGATTTCGCTGATAATTTCAAAGTGTGTTCTCATTAGTGTCGTGAATGTTTAGAGAGTGGTAAGTATGGTAGAAGACGATGGAGATACTCAAGGAAGACTTACCGCAGTAACTATAAACAGACCTACCTCGACGAAATGGAGTCGGTATAATGTAGTTTTTCAATAGTAGAGTAGTGAAAGTTTAAAAAAAGTTGGGGATGCCTGAGGAAGTCACGGCACGATCAAATAAAACAAATACTTTGTGTGGTGAAACATGGCATATCTGATGAACGATGACATTATTTCCACCTTTCAATGCACCCTGTTTTCAGGTACACCACCATTCACAACCTTAAAACTTTACTTCATAACCCCGAGCAACGCCGGGTAAGCTTCAGTTAGTAATTTATAAAAATCACCCATATTCGCGATATCGTACAAGAGTTTCAACTGCCTGGAGCCAGTGGAATTATTCCATCCCAGATTAGGATATGTAATAACTGCTAGTTATTAATTTGTATTATTTTTTAAATGTTTGCTAGTTAATAATTTGTATTATTTATTAGCTTTTTTAAAAAAAAAGTCTTGTCTGTATACCTTCCTACGTTTAACTCACATACTCCTTAGTTTATCTGTTATTTTTAGTTAGTTAGTTTAGTTTATACGCATATTAATGACTGTATGCATGTACGGTCATACTTGATATGTATATTATACTTTGATTTACTTTACCATTTCAAGTACTATTATTTAAATTCGATATTAATTACGGCGTTGATATTTTGCCATTACTTATTACTTTTTTTCTATAGATACAACAGACATTATTTTTCTTCTTTTTTATATATTTGTTTTATAATACATATCTATTAGAATTTTATATATTTATTTTTTATTTACCTAACGAGAAAATTATTTTTCTGTTTTCAATCTTACTGGTTTGCAACAAACATGAATAATTATATGCATATACGAATGTACAATGTACATACTTACTTTATATTTTGCTGTATTTACAATATTAGGTGTTATTATTTGGATTTGATGTTAATCTTAATATTAGCATTTGATTTTTTTTTATATATCCATGTATTATGTTACACTTAAATACGTAAATTGTCAATTTCCTCTGTAAAAGCCCGATAGGGCGTTAATGATAATAATAAATAAATAAATAAATAATGAACATGTGTCTAAATGTATGAAAGAGACAGCATGATTAGGCCGAATAGTATAAATGGTAGGTCTTCTTTCGTTTTAGGTCCTTTTAATAGTTAATAGTGTACCTATACTTCAGTATTATTATTGAAAAGCTACCCATAATTATTATAGGAGATCATCCACTGATCTCTTCAGAAGAATACACAAAGTATTATACACAGAACAACCTGTCCGTCACAAAGTGGCTCACTCAAAAGTCACTATAAATTGGTGTAGTCGGTAGATCACTACGTAGTGGAAGAAGTTAAGGGAAAACAAGAATAAAGTGGTATGGTAAAAGATAAAACAATTATAAGAGTATTTTCCACTCTAGATGTACATTTATAATTAAATAATATAATTTTAACTCTACCCATCTATGTTCTTAGGTATGTGATATCTATCTAAATATTTTAATAATAAAAGGCGTGGGTAAGGTAGGGTATGTCATACCCGAGAAGTTTTTAAACGCAGATTGATCAATGTTATTGTTGCCATCCAAATCCATCGTCACAGTAGCTGTAGGTAAGGAATTGGAGGGCGAGGTGCAGTTTTAAGTTTAGTGTCACGCCGGCAAAGGCTGGCGTCAGCGGGAAATACACGTGCGCAAAGGTGGATAGGGTACGACATACCCGACCTCGTAGTCTGTATCACATTTTTATAGTTTATAGTGATTAGTATGTTTTCTCTGATTTATTTATAGATTTATATTTTTATAATTAGAAGGTACTGTAGTTAAGTTGATTAACTAAAGAAGTTGCATTTTTATTAAAATTTTATTCGAAAAATTGTTAAATTACCAAATCTTGTACTTTTTAAAAGAAAATATAGACACTTTGTTATTACAATAATAAAACGCTTTTCAATCTTTAACTTATTATTTTATTTACCCTTCTCATTGAATGCATACTATTATTAATATACCAAGTAAAAAAATACTTAATACACAATTATAGTATTTAAAATTCGGCATCAACGTTTCGGGCATCTCCTACCCGCCTCATGACTGGTGTAACAATTTCTCACTTCATTCTAGCCGGGTTAAAGTAAACTAATTATTTAAATACTATTAATTAGGCTACTATACGTTTATCGCATTTTGAAGTGTTTTGTTTATCATGTAATACAGTTACAGAACGTCGAATACTAATTCCATGGGTAACCAATGTTCAACTTTATCAATAATACAGTTTATTAATGAGTTTATCTGAGAGAAGTTCCAGAATGGCTTGTCGATACTTCATCAGACCAATGACTATACATTGATATTTTGGCAGGCCAACCGGTTAACTGGTATCCAATATGGCCTAATTGAAAGCGCTTATCGGATTAAGCTATGCATTGGGGAGTTTGATGGAAACGATATTTAATATATGTCTATTGATTTACACAAGATAGGAATGGTTTCCACGCTTATTACATTGAGAAAGATTTCATGTTCGAGACTGCTTAATTACTTATGAAGAATTCAATTGGGGTACGCTGTGAGGCTAGAGGTGGTGGGGAGGGGAAGGAGATAGAAAGAGGAAGGTGGGGAAAGTAACTTACACCAGGGCGATACTGAAAATATTTTCCACTCTGGAACGTGCCGCAAATATATTATATATATTTTTTACATGAGTTAAATGTGAAATAACACATATCAATCAAATAAAATCGGGATTTGAAACCGCGATCTCCGGCTTGCTAGTCGAGAGCCTTACCCCTCGACCTAACGTTACTCGTAAATCCAATTACTTGAAAGCCTTTTTCATGTGTATGTCTCAAATACGAAAAATCCTTTTTAATTTGTAAAAATCACTCAAAATAATAATTAAAGTTATTATATTTCTCTTCACATTTCTCCGTCTCGTAAAAATTACGACGTGTGCCCAAATCAGTGTGTAATACATACAAGTGTTTGAATTTGATTAAACACCTAACCTCAGTCTTGCTAATCAAGAGCCTTTACCCCTCGACCATGGAGGTCATCAATGCTAAATTGCATCTGATGCATAATATAACCTTGGCACGAGTGTGAAACGTGACAAGTACATATTTATAACACTACCATAAATATAGTAGGTATACAACGTATCTATATATTATGAGTCAACGTTTTGTGTAATAATATGTAAGTTTCTTTTTGGTTTGCCCTCTTTCTGTTGTGCCTTTAATCAAAACAAATATAGTCCCGTTTTAATAATGCCGAGTTATGCCACATTCAACCATAATATTTTAAAATTTCACTTAAGCCACGAGATCGCGAATGGGTGAGTGATGGTGACGTCACAATTCAGATAGCCTGGCCTGGGGCCAACTACGAATTTATGACCAGAAGTGTGCATTAATAGCCATATCTAAATGCCCAAATTGTTACTAAAGTAACGCGGCACTAAGTCACAAAACTCAATCATTACTGTCAACAAGACACGATGACCATGTCAAAGAAAATATCTTTTTCAGATGAGCTGGTTTTTTTAAGAAACAAAAAAGGCGTGATTATGTACAAATTGGAATAAGTTTTCAATTGTATCTTGTCAAGAGCGTGAATTTAATTTTAACTTCTTTGTTTGGTGGCCTGGTTTTCTTATAATTTTTCTTTGGGAAGAGAAGTTCTTGCTGACCCCCGCCCTTCGCTCCGGCGCCCAAGCAGATGGGATTTATAGGTACCTATTTTTTATGGCAGAGACGTGGCACAGTCCTGAGCATTGCTAGATGGTGGAGATAAGTTGGTGTTTTCTGGAAAAAAGGATAGTTTTTCTGCTGAGATTGCCGGGGAAATATGGTCGAAGAATTAATTCTTCCCCAAATTATTCAGTCAAGTAAAAAAACACGTGTTTTTTTATCAAATTCAGAACGGACTTCTTTCAAAGTATTTTATTTTGTGGAACTTATTTGGAATCTGTTTGTTTCTGAAGTACGTTTTCTCGAACGGTGAGTTCTCTAATGATTTTTTTTTTCAACTTTATGATCGATGGAATCCTGTTAAGTTCGCAATGTCACTTCCAACGCGTTTTGGAGCTTTTAAATATCAAAGACTCCGTGTTTTTTAATTTTTTTTTTTAAATGGAAAAAAGATTTCAAACGAGATTCTGGTGCCTTTGGAAAAGTCAGAATAACTAGGTACTATTGTATAAGATTTATAAAGATATCGCTTTTTAATTATGTTAGCTGAAAGCTCAAAGAACATGACCTATTTCTTATTGGTTGAGATTTAAAACGAATTGTAGGAAAATATTTTGTAATGTGATAAAGAAAATAAACAAAGAAATCCGTGGAAATGAAATATTCATCCTGGATTAAGCTTTTGTAAAGAAAGCAAATTTTATTATACTTTTAAAAATCCGTTTTGTATGATAAAAAATACTATAAGTAACACCAGAAATTGTATGACATAAGCCAACTCTTGCTTCCACAATGATAGAGTAACACGTTCGCGGAAACACGTTCAATCTGAGTAAGAAAAGATTTATATGGGTGAAACGTTGTTTTCAGCTGTAGATACTAAAGGTCATTTGTTTAATGTCAGATTAACTACGGCCATCCAGTTCAATTTTGGCAACATTTTCTCAAACAGTCGCAGTCGGTTTGTCGGTTATATTAAACTGTTGTTATTCTTTGAAAAGTTGGTTTAGACGTTAGGTACATGTGATTATTTTTCCTGTGAGAAAATTAAATGAAAAAAGCTGTATTATTTTAAAAGTTCAGTAAAGTTATTATCAAACAAACGAAAATATTTTAACTGTGGTATTTTTTGCATATAACCAAGATTTGCGTAGCCTGTAATAATGCTCCTTGCCAAAATGTTCCCAGTAAAAATGTTCCCTATCAATATGTTCCCTGCCAAAATGTTCCTTGACAGTCGCACAGTCGGTTAGGTTAGATCATGCCGAGATTGCCAATTTAATGATATTTTATTTGTTTGTAATCGGGAAAATTTTGGAAAGAAACATTATTACTGGGATCATTTTGAACGGGATATTTTTACGACGATTTTTTTTTTCTTTCACTTTATAGATTTTTAATGCCCGTGTTATGGTAGTCATATAAATAATACAATGTGAAAAAAAATAATAAAATAATTTAAAGGTGAGGATACAATATATATTTTTTGAAATTAATTTTTTGAAATAGTTTTAGGAAGTCTTTAGAAATTATTTAAAGAATTTCTTGGCCCCCTTTCAAATATCCAACGTTGAACACCTATAGTAAAAAGGGATATCTTATTAGTCGATTTTATATCGGTGCTCAATGCGTCGTATATTTTAGGGGGCGATGAACCAGAATTGTCGTTGAGCGAATGTGTTTCTAGTTTTTGGGACCTCGCATCCCAGGTTTGATGAAAAGCGGGTGTGTACTTGATGTTGTGGAGCCAGCTGGTTATTTTTACGTATGTAGGATAAGCTTGTCTTAGTGAATAGTTGGCAAATAAGACCTTGATTTTAGCATATAGCACATTGGAGGGGTGGGTAGGTTGGCATTTAAATATAATTCTCAGTATTAGTTTTTGTTCTGTAATTATTGGAAGAATGACGGATTCAGCTTAACCACCCAATCCCATAATACCATATGTTGCAATGGATTGAAAAAGGGCAAAATATAAACTTCTTAGAGTTTGTAGGTCTAAGATGGATCTAAGAGAGCAAAATAAATGGCAGAGTCTACGAAATCTTTTTACTATGTCACTGACATGTGCTTCCCAAATCTATGATTGTTCCAAAATATTTAACTTCCTTTGGTGATTTAAGGGTGACATGTGCAATTAATATTAGGTGAGGTTTTGGGCGAGTGTATATTGAGTGAACACGAGTGAATTATTGGTTTAGAGCAGCTGTTGGGAAAATTATGTTTGCGTATGGAAAACGTCATATATTGTGTTTTGTCGATATTAAGCATGAGGAGGTTTGTGTCTAGCCAATGTTTTATTTTAATTAGGCCAATATTAGTTTGTTAGTAACTGATTGCCATGTTTCATCTTCAAATATTAAGACTGTATCATCGGCAAATGATAATATCTTACCTCCAATATCCATCGTACATAGTGAGTTGATGTATATAAGAATTATTATAAAAAAGACTATGTTTCATAACAGTATCTGAATAAACAGGAGCGTGCTAAACCTCACATTATTTAGCCGTACAAAATTTGGCATGCCAGAGTTCCACTACCTTCTAGTGGTTGCATAGTATAAAGAACGTTTTAAAAGCATTTACAAAAAAACAAAATAATATAATACATTTTACAGAAAATGATCTCAAAGTTCATGTGTTTCAAATCGACAATATTGTGATATGTTAAACAATAATTAACACCATTGGACCTTCATAAATAGAATAGTTGTTTCAAAGTTTCGTGGTGCCGTGAGCTCGTTAGTCTATGGCCAGTGCTTTACTTTGAATCAAAACGTGTTTATTTAATGAAACAACATTTTGCGTTACATTTGTTTGACTCAGGAAGTCGGTACGCCTGTTAATTTTGCCGTCAAATTTGTTGGGTAATGTTAATTAAATTTTCCACCTAGAAGATTGGAGTAAAACGCAGATCTGTTCCTACATCTACATATTTAAATTTATTCAAGTTTACCCATACAAGTAGCGCGTTTGTAAATACTTGAGTAACCAAATTAATTCACTTGGCAAGTTGTCTCGGCCCGAGTAATTTGTTAAGGGTGGGTACACGTGTAATAATATTGTTTCAGGGACAGAAAGCACTAAACATAATATTATTTTACTGTAAAATTTCTTTTCACTTCACAATTTATTTTTCTAAGCTCATTATTAGTGGAGAATGTCGTTAATCTTTCCTCGTTGTGTGTTTAAAAACTGGATTTGTTATTCACATGGTTCTAAGATGAGTTGTTTAAACTACATTAACACACTTGTAGAAAAGCACTTCTTAATAGAAGTTAATGCATATTATCTATATGTTTAGATTTAGAGTTCCATTGAAATGCGCTTTGAAAAATTATGCACGTTATGCATTATTCTTTTAACGGCTTTATTTCCTAAGTTTAGAAATCATAGAGATGCTCTTCCATTTATTTTCAGCTAACTAAATAATAACTTAAAAACATGATTGTGTTTTTCTATTTCAAAATGCACACCAGTATTTCTTTTGAAATACAAACACTTTTCTAACTGTGTCTTATATCAGATCTCTGTAAAATACTAATATCAATAATACTATATATAAAACATCAATAAACGCCCTTTGACAGAACAAGGATATTTTAAAGGTTTTTGGCCAGGATTCCAAACGGACATAAGTATCTCCTAAACGTATATAGGATTTATTCAATAGTTGCAAAATTTTCTTCGTAGCATCATTGTAATTATATGAAAATTAAATAATTTGTATACACCACTTTTAATTAATAATAATCTACATTTTTCAAAGCGAATAGCTTCTTCGTCAGGATAGTGAAAATTAACGAATTTAAAAATAAAAGTTTTGATAAATAAGTCCACATAGAAAAAAATGATGAGGTGTGTAAAATATAAAAAAATTATCTTATGAATTAAATTAAATTATTATAAATGAGTTAAAGATTACTATGTAAATAGCAACTAACACAATTATGACAAAATCGACAACTTTTATAATTTAACATAAAATAATCAAGGAGTAACAAAGATGTATCAATTAAAAAATAATAATGCTAAATTAAAATTATTATCAAAAAGGTAGCAAAGCGAAAATAAATATAAGAGATGGCTATTTAAAAAAAATATTTGATTATCTCTAAATATTATAAAATAAAGTCGCTATCCGCCGTCTGTCTGTTTGTGCGCTTAGTTCTTCTAAACTATGCAACGGATTTTGATGGGGTTTTCACTATCATTTAGATTTTTTTTTCCGAAAGGTTTACATATATAATACATGCATTTTATGTGTATAAAAAGTAGAGGAAAGTCCATGTTTTATAATCAAGTCGTAAAAATATATTTTCGGGCACTACATTGTTAACGCTAGCTAAACTTATGAGATACATCAAAATAATGTACTACGGAATTGTATACCTTAATAAGGCCTACAGAAAAGTTCGTATATGTCCTAAGGATAACCCGCAGCAACGCCGGGTGCGCGTCAGCTAGTTAAATAATGTACTACGGAATTGTATACCTTAATAAGGCCTACAGAAAAGTACGTCTATGTCCTAAGGATAACCCGCAGCAGCGCCGGGTGTGCGTCAGCTAGTTAAATAATGTACTACGGAATTGTATACCTTAATAAGGCCTACAGAAAAGTACGTCTATGTCCTAAGGATAACCCGCAGCAGCGCCGGGTGTGCGTCAGCTAGTTAAATAATGTACTACGGAATTGTATACCTTAATAAGGCCTACAGAAAAGTACGTCTATGTCCTAAGGATAACCCGCAGCAGCGCCGGGTGCGCGTCAGCTAGTTAAATAATGTACTACGGAATTGTATACCTTAATAAGGCCTACAGAAAAGTACGTCTATGTCCTAAGGATAACCCGCAGCAGGGCCGGGTGCGCGTCAGCTAGTTAAATAATGTACTACGGAATTGTATACCTTAATAAGGCCTACAGAAAAGTACGTCTATGTCCTAAGGATAACCCGCAGCAGCGCCGGGTGCGCGTCAGCTAGTTAAATAATGTACTACGGAATTGTATACCTTAATAAGGCCTACAGAAAAGTACGTCTATGTCCTAAGGATAACCCGCAGCAGCGCCGGGTGCGCGTCAGCTAGTTAAATAATGTACTACGGAATTGTATACCTTAATAAGGCCTACAGAAAAGTACGTCTATGTCCTAAGGATAACCCGCAGCAGCGCCGGGTGCGCCACAGCTAGTTAAATAATGTACTACGGAATTGTATACCTTAATAAGGCCTACAGAAAAGTACGTCTATGTCCTAAGGATAACCCGCAGCAGCGCCGGGTGCGCGTCAGCTAGTTAAATAATGTACTACGGAATTGTATACCTTAATAAGGCCTACAGAAAAGTACGTCTATGTCCTAAGGATAACCCGCAGCGACGCCGGGTGCGCGTCAGCTAGTTAAATATTGTAAAATAAAGTTGCTATTCGCGTCCGTCTGCTTGTGCGCTTAGTTCTTCAAAACTACACAACAGATTTTGATAGGGTTTTCACTATCATTCAGTTCTTCCGGAACTATTATCTATATATAAAAGATACATATTATATTTATAGAAAGTAGAGAAAAGTCGAGCACCGCCGGGTAGACTTTCAGCTATTTTTTAAATAATTTAGAAGATAGCTGACGTGTACCCGACGTTGCTGAGGGTTATCCTAAGAAGATAGACATATACCATCACGGACTTTAGAAGAACTAAGCGCACATACAGTCAGACGCGGATAGCGACTTTATTTTATACCATTTAGAGATTAAAGATACATCTGCTACTAAAGGACTAGTACTAGAGCCCATTGATAATCATTATAAGTATATGACTATTATAATATTTAACTGAAACGCTAAGCCCGAGTACCTAGAACTACTACCAACCTTTCTCTATTGTTTGTCAATTTGCATATTAACTAGCAAGCATGCTAATTCTCCAGGTTCATAGATCAAAGGTTATGAATAGTAATAGTATCACTCTGTCCCATTTATGGTAATATTCGTAGGCAAGGGCCAATTACCTACCATAGAAACTAGGTACCAGTTTAAAAGGCTCACTATTCATATTCAATTCACTTAATTACTCTTTGATTATTATTATTTGCCCATTGCCCATGAATATTCTGTATCTGCCTAGCATTACAGGAAAGTGTATTCGTCAATATTCTGAGTTATTAATTCATTAATGAAGGGCTCGTGTATTCTCACGCCATCTGCTTAAAACTTTACAAATTCGAAAAAATAAAAATTTCGTGTTTTAAATTTTAAGATTCCAGCAAGGATTTTTTCTTTGTCACTGCTGTCGTAAATAATTCCAGACCAAAAATACTTTTACGCATTTACAAAAAAAATCAGCAAATTCTATATAAATTACACGTATTTCCAATCAAGACTGACGAACCTTATTATAAAAGGTAAGATGAATTTCTTTCAATATATATTACTTTTGTTTATTATTTTATGAATTTAAATGGCTTTTTAAATTATCTGGAAATATTTTCAGGAAAGTTGAGTACGCTCTTTAAATAGCAAAATATTTATTGGTTTAATGTTGCTATCAATTAGGATGAGTTATTTCAAAGACTTTCAACAATTCTAAAAATTTCGAAGCCGATGTTCAAGTTCTGTGAGGGTTCTAATCAAGTTCTGTTATTATTCAGTTTTGTGAATCAATTGATTAATAATGATATAATAACAGAACTTGAATAGAAACTTAACAGAACTTGAAAATCAACTTCGATATTTGATGAATTGTTTTCTCTGAAACAACCGATCCTTAAGGTATTTGAATTCTAAACTTTCACTAAATTCATTTCTGCTGCATTTTCTTTACGACAGGAATATATCTGTTTTTGTTTTGTCTACTAAACAAAAGCCCGCCTTGCTAACAATGCCCATAACTTAATGAAATGAAATTTAACATTTTAGAACGGCGGCGGCGGCGTCAGTCGAATCAACAACCTTTAAAAAAACCTCGAAGATTTAGTCACAGACGCCACGAAAAAAAATATGCCTACACAGCTTATTTATCTGTTAATTTTCTTTGAACATCCAAAAATAGTCCACAAAATAAACTTTTAAAACACGATAAGCAGAAGTTTAATAATATTTTGACTTGTCTACACAGACAACAATATACAACAATTCCAGACGTGATATTTAACACAAAACACATGCTTTGTGAGTTTTTATCGATAAGTTTCCAATTCTCAATAAAGACAAATCGGAAAAATAAGAACCACCCAACAAAAGACATAGCATTTTATCGGTGTAATAATCCCACATCATGGAATATCTGTATAGACTGACGCCATCGGAATATGGTCTGACGAGAACCTGCGGAGACTTATTATACGATCCGTGACAAAATAGAATCCTTTAGAAGCTAAACAATAAGAGGCAATATTAAATTCCCTCACATTTTATGAGTGAGGATTTGAGAGCAGAGCCAAACGAAGCGGGGAGAATGAGAATTGACGAGCTTATCGGGGAAAATAATACGAGTGTGTTTATTCAACCGGAATAAAGTTTGATACGGTTTACCGTGGAGGCTTTAACCCTGGCCTGTCTCACTGTCAGTTATAAGTTATAAGTAGCGAATATAACTGATTAAAATCGCCAGCTGAGTGTTCTTCAGTCTAATGATTCACTAGTTCCTCATCAACCATTACCAAAATTATTGGTGTTTTTTTTCTATTATATAAAAAAAGAAAAAATAGAGAAAACTTAGTGGTATAAAATAATTCAAATTCATTAAGAATCTTTTCGAATTATTTGTAATCTGGTTAAAAACGGGATCGCTGGCCTTTTACGAATGAATTGATAGGTTTCTTAGTAAAATTTCAGTCAAACACGAATATGTTATCGCGATGTCGAAACACGTGTTCATAAAAATTCTAATATTTTCGCATTTCGCACCAAAAAGGCCTTTACAAAATCATAGGAACAATTCAAATGTAAAAATTAGTCAAAATGTAAAAAATTTCATAACTTGTAGGACCAGTTATGAGACAATATTATTTGCGGTTATTGAAGTTATAAAAAAATTATTTTTTTTAAAACTGCTTTTCAGAAGTGGAATAAAAAATATAGTTTTCTAGGGATTCAAAAGTTCACAAAGAAAGTGAAAACCAATAAAAGTTTCACATAATGTTACGGTGTAAGGTGCAATAAACGATGATTTACTCGTAAAATTTAAAATAAAAGATTTTTAACAAGCAAGTTAAAGTATAATGACTTTTGACAATCAGTATGTCAGACAACAAAATTATCATTATCAAGTCTTTGCGGTCGTTGATTTTTTCATTAATTAGCTACATCTGATACAAAAGATATTATATAGATCTAGTGCAACTATACAATAGAACGTGACGCAATGGTTCTAGTCGGACAAGCGATAAAACCGAACCAGAGTAAATGGATACGTGGCATACCAGGGTGAATTATATGATCCGCAAGTTTTAATCTAGCCATCGGAATGTCGGATATTTGAGCGCGCCAAGCAGAGAATTTCGTGTTGAGAAAGAATTTCCGGATGGCGGCGACTTCTAGTGGCATGCTCCATCGACCAGTGATTTGAGAATTCATTGATTCATCGCGATAACTAGAGTTAATTATTTTCAGACAGACGCCCCATTGTCCAGGCAGTAATATTTTCGCGGAAAAAGTGAATTGCAGAAGCTCTGTTCTTTGCCATTTGGTGAGTATGCATCCACGCTGGATTCTTAGAAGAACGTTAGAAATTAATACGTATTACTTATGTGATTAATAAAGACAAGCATAATGTAGATGATTCTTAAAATACGAGCAGGTCTATTGATTGCGAAAAGTTTATGTTGAATTTGATGTTTGTAAAACTGCTTTATTTTAGTATAATTGGAAAGAGTTTATTTTATCTATAGCATGCTAAAGGCTGAATGATTTGGAATGTGAAGGCAACCAAATCATTAAATTTAATTAATCCAATCATAGAATTTCTTGACGAAGTCTTGGAAAGTTTAAGTTACCCGTTCGCTTTGGGTAATAAAGAAAATTTTGTTTTTATCGCCCGGGGTCAGAAGTGTGGCTTCCCCTATCTAAGGAATGTCTTATGGTACTTTTTTTATACCGTTCCCCATATAGAATTTATATCGGAACCCGTACGAAAAATATTTGCTTAACGCAATCATCATTTTCATACTTACAATTTCAAACAGATAGTGAACATTAGAGAAGAAATAATATTTTGTGAAGGTACCTACTAAATCATCAAAAAAGTGGCAATATCTCGAACATAACCGGAGACCACGCGAAAGCATTTATCATTTGCCTTTTCGTTGCACTCAACAAATCATCAAAAATACAAGCAAAACTCACAGTACCGAACAAATACACAGTCCCAATCAATAATCAACACATATAGTATGGTATTTCTTTGTCAATATTTTAAATATAAAACAAAAAGATATGCAATATTGTCACACAATATAGTTACGTAAAACAATGACAGACTACAGATGCTATCAAATAATGTCCGCTTTAAACTGTAAGATAATCTGCACCAAAATAGGACACGACCTTTTTTCAACCAGAATCGATAATAAATTGGTGGATATAAAACTGCTCGAAAAAAACATAGTTTAAAACACCCACTAGAAAAATAAGTGAAGGAGTAGAAAGTGGAGGGGGAAAGGAAGTTATAGATATGGGAACCTACGAGTACATGATTATTCAGGTCACAAACATAGCTAAAGCAATTTCATGTAATATTTCGATTCTGAAGGTTGGTTGGGGAAATGATAGTAGGTATTTTTCACACCCCTTCAAAGATGTAAAAAGACTATATTTTATCGTTCCATATTCAATATGTTAACAAAAATTTTCTAAAATGCGGTAGATAAAATCTAGAAATACATTATGTCACATACGAACCAAACATTACCTGACAATGTAAACATACAAAAACGCTGTCCACGTAAATTGAAAAACTCTGCGTAAACACTCCAGACAAAAGGACGTAAAAGAAAAGGGTCGATCTCTCTTTGTGTGGCGTCTGTATTTTTATTTAGCCCTAATGCTGTCTAGCGAATTCAATTCATAATATGTTATTTAGAGAACAACAACAAATATTGCTTTTGATCTTGTATCTTCCAATATTCGAAAAGGGAAGGTTGAAATAAAAATGACGTCAAATAAAATACAGTTAAATTAAATACTTTAACATTAAAACATCAAACATGCATCATCTGCCAAGCAAACCTTGATATTTGGCGAACAGGAAGATTTTGTGTTTTACAATATTCGAGAAAACATTTTCGAAATACATATTACGTAAGTGCAAAAAATACATTATCATTTAGATATTCAACAATCAATGTAACTGTTTGTAAAAATGTTGTTTTTAGTCGAATAACAAGAAATACAGCTTTTTAATCTTGTATCTTCCAATATTTGAGAAAAACACTGTTGAAATAAGTATTACGTAAGACAGCAATTAATGTAAAAAATCTTAACATCAAACATGATCACCTGCCAATGAAACTGGTTTCAACAAAAAGCATTTAATTTATTTGAAGTGCAGCAATCTCCGCTTCTCGTGGAACCATTAAACATAAATTGAGATAAATTACGAATAATTATTACGAATCACGTATTTATTCGCAAAAGAAATAAAATGTTTTAACAAAATTTTCCTATCATTTTCTTGTGTTGCTGTTGTAGACTTTACTTAAAAATTGGAAAAATGTTTACGATCAGAGCGAAAAATAGGCTTAACACAAACATACTGATATGCATGTAACGTTTTTATACGTTTCGAGATTACACCTCGCATAAAAGTAAGTCTATAAATAGACCTTCGTTGTATTTACCGCGATACAAACAAAATGAGTTCGGTGTGAGGATAAACTTGGCTGCTATAACCCTGATCCCGATCAGGGGCTATTTTTGGCACGGGAAGCTCGGGTCAGTTATTGAAAGCTTATTCAAATGCTATTGTTATCATATTTTATTCCCCATTCGGTTTCCCAGCGTTATCAGACGAATGCAAGATAAAATTGGTATTATTCAATTCAAAACGAATAAATTTTGTGATTATATTGGCATAGTATTTGATATATTCTTAGTAGTTGGAAGTATCCGTTGACATTAAGTGAATACTCATTCGTAGAATGTTGGTGGATGGAATGCTTAACTTTAGTAAAGTTAAGTGTATGAATGTGCAACGCGTAAGTTTTCATAATAGAGGGTGCTAAAAAATCCAAAACACTAAATTCACATTCACCGTCAAATACCAATAATAGCTTCCCTACCGCTATAGACTTGGCGAAGTTTTTTTTCCTAACAGACACCTACGCCCATAGATAGCAATGGATGTAGCGGGGACTCTGCAAAGACTTAGGACCGGTTGTTTCGGAGTATTTGAACAATTCATCAAATTTCAACGTTCATTTTCAAGTTCTGTGAAGGATTTTTTCAATTTCTGTTTTTATTTCAGTTTTGTCAAGCAACTAGCCTATAATGATATAATAACAGAACTTGAATTGGACTTTCACAGATCCCAGAAATGAACGTTGAAATTTGATGAATTGTTCAAATACTCCGAAAAACCCGTCCTTAATATTTTTTAAATATTATATACAGAGTACGAAAAATCCCCGCAAAAAATTATCTTGTAAAATTACACAGAAATATAAAATGATTATTCTAAAATTTTATTCAGTTTGTTATATCTTGTACAAGCAGTACAAATGAGGTCTGCTGGGACCTTTGACAGCAAATAGGCAGTGGGGCAAATAATGCGAATACGTTAATTTGACACATGCCAAGAAAATAAATGAACACCCGGCCCGAGAGCTGGCGCCCTCCATAAACGCTAATATGTTGTGACACTGTAAATTGATCAGGATGTTACCAAGCTTTGCCGTGGTACTGTAAATATATAACAGACTTATTACCGACTCAAAGAATAACACCAAATCAATAATCCACTTCTTAATCCTTCCGTACTTTAAACACATTTGTTCAGCTTGCAATATTTTCCGAGTATTTCAAATGCGCTATATACATCTTATTTTTTTTTTATTCGTTTTGGTTGGGGTATTTGTAAGAAAACTTCACTTATTTCTCATTCATAAAATATTTTTTATAGTTAAACTGATTGTTACGATAGCGGCACGAAATATGAATTATTCATTTTGCTATTTATAGGATTTTATTCCATAAATTCGCCAAGTAAAATAAGATTAAAATACTTTTACAAAATATGGACGCCCGGTCATACATGACCCTAAAATGCTATGACAATTGGATTAACCTCAATTTTCAACTAAGCGTAACATTATTATATTCATAATAGCCTATCTAGAATAAGGCACTTAAATTATTTAAAGAAGAATTGGAAGGAAAGTTAAAAAGCATTTATGACGAAAAAACTTAAGTTACAACATTAAAAATTTTGTACGTATTTTTTGGTTAAGGGTAAACATAAAATTATTAACACAAATACAATATTGGATTAAATCACTGTTTACAATATTATTTATTTATTTATTTATTTATTTGGTACATTATTTTGTTACAATTTATGTTTTCCAGTAATGTAGGCCTCACTGGGTGGCTTGCCCGTGCTGAGGCCTTCATTTTATAATATGAAAATCTAAGATAGTAAATTTGAAAAGAAAATAATAAATTTAAAATTAAAAATTAAAAATACATAATAATACATTTAAAATTAAAAAAATAATACAATGAAAATAATCTTGTGTGTTTGTGAGTGATGTGTGTTTATGTTGGTTTTGTGTGTTACGTGTAGGTTTTATTTTTATTTTATGCTATGACATTTTGGTAATATTGTCTTTTTTGTTGTTTAATCCATTTTGTAATTTTGTGTGTGAATTTATTTTTATTTTCCTCAATTTTAATTTCAATTTTTAGACTGTTGAAAGCTTTTATTGCATGGTATTGGTAGTGTCTTTGTCCAAAGGTTGAATTTACTGTTGGAGTTTTAATGTTTTCTTTGTACGCTTGTCTAACTGGTCTGTTAGTGTTATTTTTTGTGTGTTGAAATTTATTTTTTTTGTTAAAAATGTAGTTTAGTAGTGTTTTAATGTATAATTGGCGTATATCTAGTACGTCACAGCTGTTGAATATTTGGTCTGTATCGGTCAGTCTATGTTTTTTTAGTATTACCTTTAAGATCGTTTTCTGTGCGGTTTCTATGTAATTGATAGCCGAGTTTGTTGCTCCTCCCCAAGCAATAATTCCATATTCTATTATTGATTGGCAGAGTGCAAAATATATTGTTTTCAATTGTTTTATTTTATATATGTTTCTTATGTTAAGGAAAATGTGTATTGTTTTGAGAAGTTTATTTGTGATTTGTTTGATGTGAGGTATCCATCTAAGGTTATGGTCAATTACGATTCCTAGATACTTTATTTGATCTGTTTTTTCTAGAGGAGGGCAATCGCAGATGTTGGTGTTTAAACATTCGTGTATTTTTATGGTGTTTGTATTGTTTTTTGGCTGTCCCGTGCTATTTATACTGTATGTTGTGAATTTTGTCTTTGATATGTTAAGTGTAAGTATGTTTGAGTCTAGCCATGTTTTGACTTGCGAGATTCCCAAATTCGCTATGTTATATACATTATTCCAATCCTTAGATTTGAAAAGTAAAACTGTGTCATCAGCATAGCTAACTATTTCACCATCTATTTTCATGCTGCAAAGTTCATTTATGTAAATAGTAAAAAGAACGGGCCCTAGTATGCTTCCTTGTGGAACTCCATATGTAATCGGCAGTGGTTTACTAGTATGGTTGTTAATTTTGACTTGTTGAGTTCTGTTACTCATATAACTTTTAAATAGTTGAAGTTCCTTGCCTTTGATACCCATGTTTTCTAAATTTTTAAAAAGTGAATTGTGGCAGATTGAGTCAAAGGCTTTAGCTAAATCTAGATATATCGCTATGCATTTGTACCCTTGATCTAAGTTGCTATGTATATAATCTACTGTACATGCCAAAGCTTCTTTTGTGCCTATTTTGTCTCTAAATCCATATTGTATTCGAATACCTTTCTTGCAAGAATTGAGTTTTCATACTAACAAAACTTTTTATACATATCCATATTCCGTATGTACATGCGCAAAAAAATATCTTATTATTTTAAAGCATAACCAGCAAAAAGCTTTAATTCCAAAAATAATTAAATTAACGCGCAGTTTATGAATAAGTTTACTAAAACGATGTAATTTTTTATGATAACTGATAGCTTCGTCAAACTTATTATTAGTTTCTTCTTCTTCTTTCGTATGGCGGGAGTGTCTAGATCTGTGAGCTAGTCTAGGCCGTCGCACAGTGGGCTGAAAATCGCCTTTCATAGACATAGAGACATAAATTTTCAAGGGTATTTTTTTTTGCTAGAAATGGATTCTGCTGATCATTAATTACTATGCTATAAAATATTTTAAAAAAATCCTCAAAGTTGAAAAAAACACTTTATAATGTTGATGATTCATTTTAATTCTTAAATGCTTTACATATGAGTAGGCTTGCAGTGTAAATAAAATATTGTAAACTAGACAAAGCATACTCATATATAAAGCATTTAAGCATTAAAATGAATCATCAACATAAAAAAGTTTTTTTTTCAACTTTGAGGATTTAAAAAAAAAATCGCAAGTTGCGCCACAATACGAAGTATGTCAAAAAAATACAAATAAATAGTAGTATATCTGTGTGTAAGGATATAATGGCCAACTTTTTGATTCCAGAGATAGCCTCATTTTTAATGTCAGTGTGATTAAAAATTTTCTTAAAAAAATTAAAACTCCTTCGTACACGCAATTGCTTCATACGAAATTTTATAGCATAGTAATTAATGATCAGCAGAATCCATTTCTAGCCAAAAAAAATTCCCTTGAAAATTCAAGTCTCTATGTCTATGAAAGGCGATTTTCAGCCCACTGTGCGTCGCCCTGTGGACCGCATAAATCCCGCAGCGGAATGAATGGAGCGGGCATTCATTGACTACATGTTCGGTGGTCTGCACCGCATCGCATTCACAAATCGCCGACTCTTTAAGTCCCCACCTATGCATTATGTTTGTGGTAAGTACAGCGGCTGTTGGGGACAGTGAGAGACCAGACTGTCTCTCAGTGGGGTCGTGACGTGTCGTGAGATGGGCATTTCCCACGTCAGATTGCCGCTCAAGTTGCCACCTATCCTCTGGGGTGAGAGGTAATCGGGGAAGCCTCTCTCCTTCCATCCAAAAGGTTTCTGGGACTTGATGCATGCAGGTTGAGAGACGACACCGGTGCCTTCTTGTATTCCCTATTATTAGTTACTATTTTTGCCCATGTTTTCATAACAATACGAATGATCGCTTTTGCAAAGTGGAGAATTAATTCAACTCGCTACAGAAAACACGTATTACATAACAATAACGGTCGACAAACAAAAAAATGTAATTAAATTATAATTCCGCGTACCATTCCAAATTTTCTATTTTTTAATACGATTTTATATCTTAAATTTATGACATAAAGTAAAAATGTTAAAATGTTGCTTCTATCAAAATATTATAGATTATTACAGTACTTCACGTAGAGCAAGTTGAAAAAGTCGTCAAGTAAACACCGAAAGTAGAGTTTAAGAATATTTTATGAGTAAAGTAAGATATATTCACGAGAAAAAATGTTTGTCGTAAAAAGTGCTTACCTAGCTTCAGAAAATTCTTTGTAACAGGTGTCTTCCTTGATACTAAAAAAATCTAACTAACCAACAATAACACTATTTATTCTGGTTCCATGGCAACTCGGGACAGTGGCAATGATAAGTGATGAAAATTCATTAAAAGTAGTGAACAAAAATACATGCATAACTACAACTAAAATGTAAATTATAAAGTTGTTTACATTTTTAACCGTGAATAGATAATAGAAAGTATAGGTTATCCTACAGGGATAACAAATTATAAATGTATACGGAAAAGTTAAGATAAAATAGTTAATGAAATAATAAATGGAAGTTAATATAAGCAATATAACCTAAGATAACATATATAACATTATTTAATTACATTAAATGACAGAGGTCAATCAGCATCTAGTTGGAGTACGACTTATAAAGGGGTTATTTATAAAAAAATGATCTTAGATCTGTCTGTTTTATATTTCAATACTTCTGTTAACAAATTTGAACAAAGGCGTTACTTAAACAGGAAACATCTGTTTCTGGGGGTTGAAAATCATAGTGTGATGTGAAGCGTGGCGCAAGAAATTTTCATTTCGCTAAGCTGGGATTAATTTTTAGCGAAAGTTTGTTCATCAATTAGCCAACAGCCATTTAAACCTCGGGTTCTGGTAAAATGAATATTCCTCTTTTGTAATCGCGGTACGAGTATTTATAATCGTGTCCTATGTCCTCGATCACCAGCTTATTGTGAAAAAATAATAATTAATTCAATTCGAATCACTTATTAAAAATCCACTGCCCCTACATTTGGCTAAATTATGAATATGGCTTTATCGTTTGTGTACACGAATTTATTTAAGATTAAAAATCTTTTCTCACTTCCATTTATTATGTAACAGTTGATCGGCTTCACCTCTTATTAATTAGGATTTCACCATGAATTTATATCGATAACTATAATGATAATAATAATTTACGACCTCTGTGGTCTCTACTAGCAATCCGATGGTCGGGGGTGGCGTGCGCAAGTAAATTTTATTTTATGAATTTGTTTTATTTCACATTTTATTAATTTTTAAATAATATATAGTAAAATACTCTAAATATCGTCCTAGTGTAAGACCATCATTAAGAAATGAAACGTTGCTTGAAATGGCTTATTCGTGTTTGGTGACCAGATTTGAAAAGCCAGGTACTCCCCCACCATTCTATCCCTCATCTCCTTCCCCTCCCTTCTTACTTCAGCCTTACAACAAACCCCAATTGGGGATATCATAGTCTCACTGGCTCCAGGCGGTTGGGAGCAGTTGGGACTCTAGAGCGATATTCACATAAAAAAATTAAAAAACTTATCCGGCTCGGATTGACGGCTTAATTGACGGTTTTTTGTAACCCAACTAAACAAATGTCAAAACAGCGGTTAATGAGGACCGTTCAGATGTCAAAGAATGAAAAAAAGCGTTGATTGCCGACTCGTGATACCTAACGGTAAACGGTAGTTCGGTCACCTAAGCCTTCATTTCCTTGAAAAACAGCATTTTTTAAATTCTATCTCCGGGTTGTCCGGAACATGGAGGATGTATATATTTCTTCTAAGGTCCGGAATAAGATTGTTTTGTCAAATAACAGACGGCCGCCATATTTTTTGCATCTGTCAAAATGGAATGTCACGTTTGGATTACCGACACCCCAATTTAATCAGAAAAAGGCAAGAAAAAAATAAAATGGAAGAATGAAAGGGTATAGTTCTGAAGAATTGACGGATAAACACTATAGACAGTTTTTATTGAATATCCCGGAACTAGGTTATATGGAAAAAGTGTTCAAAATAACTGTATTTTTTAATATTGGAAGGCTTTACATCAGTCATTAGATATCTGTAACTTCAATTCACGTAGGTAAGGGTCATGATTTAACTTCTAACTATGCCATTTGAAAGATCGAGTACTTATTTTGTGTTTAGTTGCACAAGTGCACAGGAGTGCCAACTGCTCGGAGCCCGTGGGATTCTTTATGAGGCTTAATGTAGTGGGAAAGAGAAGGAGATAGGGTAGAGGAAGGTTCGGAAGTACCTACCTGGCTATTCATATCTAATAATAAAAATAGCGATTTCAAGAAACAAGTCGACTTTCAATGGTGAACTTTCACTAGAGCGTTACTGAGAGTATCTACAACTTGTAGCAAATATTATATGGGGAATCAGTGAATTATTTTATTTTTATTATTTAAGTATAATTACCAATGTGGAATAACATAAATAATAAATTTAATTTAATTTACTTGCACATACTGGTTTCATATTAGCAATAGTGCGCACCATTGTTGAAATTGGAAGCCACTTCTGGTCTGGAGTCCCAAAACGCTTGCTCGTGAATTTTTGTCCACGGATGACATTTATCACGTGAGAACGGGTCGTTTTTACAACTCGTTCTTGAGTTTAAGAACTCAGTCGTGGAATGATTTGCAAGCCTCTGTGTTTCCTCCCTCCTACATCATGATTCACTTAATGATGAAATAGGTCCAGAGTGAAATTATTATATTTAAATAATATCCCTCAGGGCTTTATGTGTGGAATTCTTCTTCTTCTTTATGTGCCGTATCAGGTCCCCCCGACGTTGGCGATCACTCTAGAAAATGTATATTTGTCTTGCGCTGCCCGGAATAGCTCCTCCACACTTCTAATGTCGGTCCACTCTCGTATATTTCGCAGCCAAGACATTTGTCTCCTACCCAGCCCTCTGCGACCCTCTATCTTATGTGTGGAATTAATATTACAAAAACCTTGTAATAATGAATTAATTTAGTCAGTTGACCACGTATTATTTTCACAAACATTTGCCTGGTATCATGACGCCTCATCTCTCTATTGTTGTCCCGTTCCCCCATCCTTATCACACTTATTTCTGATTAATTTAGTCAGTTGAACGCGTATTATTTCTACAAACATTCGCCTGGTATCATGTGGCCACCTCTCATCCCTCTGTTGTTTTTCCATTCCCCCCATCCTTATCACACTCTTCTTCCGGGTCCATTCTTTCGCCTACGGTACTAAACTTCGTAAGATTTCGTTTAAAAGTTATGTTTTAAAAACTACATCGCCAACTCAAATAAACTCATCGAGCACGCGCGGAACATGATATTGTCTCCCTTCCTCCCACAGTGCAGAAGGCGGCGTGACTGGAACGCCCCACGACCCCACAACTCCGCCAAACTTCGCCAGTCAGATAGATAATTGATTCCAACGGTGAACTTATTCGTGTGTAGACACTCTATTATATGGTTGCTCTGACAAATGGGTGTTGGCTGCGGAAAATGACAGCCACCTTTTTAAATTCATGAACCCCTGGCAAGAACGCAATGTAACGTGTCAAATAGATCGACCGTTAATGGGGTTTGAGGCTGCTTTTGATGTCAACAAATAAAGCCGTGCAAAGACTACGTTCACGTAGTTTCTAAAACAGTTTTGTGCAAGGTTTTAAGGTAAATACATACCACATTTTTAAACACAACGAAAAATTAGAACAGAAAAAATTATTCTTAAAATCTTGACCAAAAAGTACACGGAGAAAAATGATCCTCTTAAAAAAGTGATAGAATGCCAATTTTCTGGTAAAATATTAGTCATTAAGAATATATAAAGAACACATGTTCTTTTCCTAATAAATAAAATGACGGAATGCGACAATATCAGTATGTCAATATCAATATTTGTATGAACACGTGTTCCACCATTACAAAACGTTCGCTTTTAATTGATACTTTGTTAGGAACTCTCAACAATCAAGTCGTTAAAGGCTTGCAGTCCCGTTTTAACAGGAAAACAAATAATTATATTAACGAATAAAAACCGGAAATTTAATAAAGTAACAGTATTTTATATCAGTAAGTTTTCTCGGTGTAGAAATCTGATTTTTAAATATTTCTGACAGTGTGCGCTGGCGTCTAGAAAACATCATTTTATTTGTCAAAAATAGATATCACATGGTTTGTGCCATGTTACACAACAATCAAAAAAGTTCCATCTTCAGTAAAACCATATAGTAATAAATGTATGAAAGTACATTTTTTTCTTTTTGGTTTTGTTTTATGAAAGAAGCATAAACAATTAAGACGCTAACCACAACTTCATCTGCCTCTGCGTAAATCCAGGTGTTAAAGTGTTACCTCTTTTACAGTTTGTTTACAAGAATTTTCGAAATATAGTCTTCAATATTACCTGGCACCACATATTCAGTATCGTCCAACATAACCAAAATCTTACATCACCCCAAATAATTTGAATTGGCAGTTCAAAATATTTGTAATGTGGTTGACTGAAAAAAAACAGTAATATTCTAAATTAACTAACATTGCAAGCTTATACATTCATTCTTCATGCAATTAACTAACACTATATGCTTGTACATTCATACTTCATACAATTAACTAACACTACACGATTGTACATTCACACTTCATACAATTAACTAACACTACATGCTTGTACATTCATAATTTATACAATTTCTAATGAAATTATATGTTACAATATGATAATAATATACTGCTTGTTTATAATGTTCATCTAATTCAAAATTAGTGAATTTTCAAACCAACTCTCGAACATAACTGTATACGCTCTTCCCAGGAATATTTTAAATATAATAAAGTAGGTAAATTATCCGACTTTGTCTAGGGAGGCGGATAAAGAATGTATATAAAAAAAATATTGCGATAAAATAATCGCCTGGTTTGCCGGCATTGAAATTGAATTTAATTTAATAACAACTAGATCTGCGCACATCAACACATTCGCGCCCTCTTTATACTAATGTGCAACAAACCTGTATAAGGAAAATCATGGGATTTTACAGCATACGTACCAAAAGGATGAATCCGACACGGTATGTTTAAAATTCTATAATAAATGCGGAAAGTTTTCATTAAAAAAATGCTGATTAGCATAGGCATAAAATGAACTTATCTAAGTTTTTTCACGAAAATGAAAGAATCAGATATTATATCAGAAAGTTTTGATTCCCGTGTTCCCGTGGAAACAAAGAATGGTAAGTTCGCCACTTCTATAATTTTCTGTTGTAATATTCTCGTTAGTTTCAAACGTAACTGGCTCGTTTTTCGTGAAAATGTCTATGCGAACATTTTTTTTCTTTTAAAAGGATAAGATAAAATTTTATTCAATTAAGGATTTAAAGTTTCGTAGAATCAATGACATTACAATCTTTATAGACGTGCTCTAGAATTCTCAATGTGGCAAGCAAAAGTACGTCAATCGGAGCACTTTCTATTTTTGTAGTTTTAGTACTAAGTACTAGTGGGCACTATTCGATCAAATAAACAGTGAATTCCTGAACAATTGAAGAATTCGAGATCTCGACCTGTTGGCAGTTCTACGTTTTGTTTTGATGGCCCTCTGACATTTGTATCGTACAAGCCAAAACCTGCAAAGATGGTTTACCTCTTACCCTCTTGTGATGGAAATGCAATAATTAATAATTCAAGTGGCAAACCAGAAATGATTCATTTCTACAACCAACCAAAGGGAGGAGTCGATTCATTTTATCAAATCTGGTCCTCAATGTCGTGCAGCCGCAAAACTAATAGGTGGCCAATAGCTGTATTCTATGGCATCTTGATCATGACTTTTGTCGATTCTGCTATAATTTATGGCCACAACATGATCAAAAACAATAACCCTTGAATAGAAGAGAATTCATGAAGCAACTCGGCACAGATTTGATCAAGCCATGGATGGAGTTGAGACTTGAAGCTCCGACTTTGAAGAGATCTTTACGAGAAAATGTAAGCCAAATTCTCGTGAAGCCTACTGATTCTGATAATGAACTTCTTGCAAGATAACCAGAGCCCAAAAAACGTAAATACTACGCTTTTTGCACCTACAAAATAAGAGAATATCGAAATTAGTGTGCTATAAGTGCAAAAAGTCTGTGTGCTGTGAGCACAAAGTTAATGTTCGCGTAGATTGCTCTTAAATTATAGCTAGTGATTAAAAGTGTGATTACTTTTAATGTTTGCCATAAGAATAAGTAGTTAATGCCAAAAAATATTAGATTCATTTAAAAAAAACATATGTTTCAGTTGATTTATAAGAAGTTGATTTTTTCTGTTTATGCAAAATGTTTTGTTTTGTTTTGTTGTAATAAATACCTGTGATGGGAGTTTTCATTAATAAAACTGTGTTTTATTATTAGTTTATATACCAATTTTAAATATCCATTGAAAAAAAGCGCACAGGTAGGTATATTTTATATATTTTTTTATTTATTATGTAAGAAACAAACAGCTTTTACATAATATACAATGATAGATATAAATATACAAGTTAACTGAAGTCAAGCCACATAAGTTTCTTATGCTAAAGTTCATGGAAATGAAGTTTTAATATCTTAATATTAATTTGGTGTTAAAGGAAGGGGAGAGGAAGAGGAAAATAGGAAGAGGATAGGAGATGCTCCCGATACATTCCATACTCTCATATTAATAATCGATCGTACGCATTACTTCATATCGATATTTCTTTAGGTTATTACCAAAAATGTAATTGCTGTAAAATTTTGTATTATATTGTGCACATATACGAGGAATTGGGGAATTTTTTCGAATGTTTGTTCTACACGAGGGTAGATAAAATAAATCAGATTGTCGGGTTGATCTAGACGGAATATGAAGATTTATTAAATTGGTAAGTTCTGGTGAGTCCAGACCATTATTTAGGATTTTAAACAATAAAATTTGATCAAAATTAGACGTCGTGTTTGGAGGGAGTTAAAATTATGAAATTTAATGGATTCGGTATAATTTGAGAAGTGTAAGTTTAGTTTACAATTTACGTGTTTAAATTTTTTTTTAATTCTTTCTATTCTTTCGATATGGGCTTGGTATAAAGGAGTCCAGATTGGTGTACAGTGTTCCAGGTTCCAGGTGCGGGCGAATATATGAGGTGTAAAGGGAATATAGAGTGTTTATGTTGTGGAAGGGTTTTGCTATGCGAATTATAAATCCCAGCATTTTATTGGCTTTGTTAATGATGTCATCAGTGTGTTGGATAAAGTTTAATTTAACATCTTGTGTTACCCCAAGGTCCCTGATATATTTTATTTCATTGACGTGTGTGCCGTTTAGTGTGTATATAAAGGATATTTTATTTTTATTACGTGTAAATGTTAATTTATTTCATTTTGCGATGTTAATAATAAGTTTGTTTAATCGCAATAGACAAAAAGACGATTGATGTCCTCTTGAAGTTTAATACAGTCGTTGATTGATTTAATAACCAAGTACATTTTTTTTATCATCTGCATATGCTAGGTAATTAGCATGTAAAAAAACATTTGTCAATTTCGTATATATACACATTAAATAATAATGGGCCTAAATGAGAACCTTGAGGTATACCGGAGGGCACAGAGAAGAAGCTGGACTTTGTTCCCGCAACTAAGACACTTTGAAGTCTACTCCAAAGGTATGAAGTAAGCCACCGGAGTAAGTCACCATGGATGCCTAATTGTTTTAATTTTTGAATTAGAATGAAATGGTTTACCTTATCGAAGGCCTTAGAGTAATCAGTGTAGATTACATCTACTTGGTTTCTATTATCCATATTGCACGTTAAATATTCCGTAAAATTTACCAAGTTTGTTCGTACTGATCTCTTTTTAAGAAATCCGTGTTGTTGGTTTTGTATATTACGAACAATTGTTGTGTAAATTTGATCGTAGACAATGCGCTCAAAAAGTTTACTAAATGCCGTGAGTATTGAGATTGGGCGGTAATTTACAATGTTAATTTTTGAACCTGTTTTATGAATAGGGATTATAATAAGGGAGGATCATATAATAAAACTTTGAACCCACTTAAAGTAGTTCAAAGATTGGTAATCAAAGTAATTTTGAAAAAACCGTCAAAATTTTCTACCGAAATTCTTTTTTCAATTTTCAAAGTACCTACAGTAGACAAAATGTATCAAAAATATTCAATACTTCAAATTTACAAAGAAATACAGTCAAATACTCATAACTTGCAATTCAATACATCAGCAAGATACCAGAAAACAATTAAAATCCCAAAATTTAACACTAAGCTCATTCAAAATACCTATCTTTATCTAGGCATAATTTATTTTAATAACCTTCCATTAAATTTAAAAAATATCGGAAATATTCAGGAATTTCACCTTAAATTAAAAAATTACCTCATACTATTATAAGTCCAAAATACGTTCACTACTTACATTTAGAAGTAATATTGTTTAATTCTTGTGTTGTTTCTTAATAATTTATTTACCTTAATACTAACATATATATAATTGAACTAGAATTCCCTCACCAAACACAAGAGCATTATCTCTTTATGGTGAGGAAAGGCTACTTTAATGTCTATTGTTTTATATCTTGTTTATATCCTGTATACTTATCTATGTAAAAAAATATTTTTCAAATATTAAATAAAAAAAAATAAAAAATAGCTTCTTTAAACTTTGCGGGAAATTTAACTTCTTTTAGTGACATTATAAATATGTTAGTTAAAGGGTAAGAAATTTTTGGCATATTTTTTGATGAAATATGGCGTGATACCGTTACTACCAGCACCCTTACTAACATCTAAATTTTTCAGGTATTTATTGATCATTATATTGTCAATATTTATGTAACCAATCGAAGAATCATTATTTACATATGTAGAAATATCGATTGTGCTGATATTGTTCGTACCCATATCGCTTACGTAGGTGGACTGAAAGTGTTGATGAGCGCCGGTGCCTGATTCGTCTTTAAGGTGCATGATTTGTGGGATGCCAGTTGTTTTACTTTTGTTTGTAGCGTAATTCCAGAGTTGTTTATTATTATTCTGAATATTAGATTCAACTGAACAAATATATTTATTATAGCAATGCTTCTGTAGGTGTTATTGTTGTGTACGTTTGATAGCGAACTCTATGTAATCTATTGGATTATTATAGGATTTCCATTTTTTATGAAGTTTTTGTTTTTCTTTGATGATTTTGATTAGAGGAGCTGAATACCAGTTTGGAAATTTTTTCTTTTGGACGAGGCGTTTGGGTACAAATTGGTTGATGGTATTATTTAAGATGTTATAAAAGGAATCAACTACTTCATCAACGTTTGCATTTTCTTGAGTAAATGACCAGTATATCATCGACAGATGTCGGTTAATTAACTCATAGTCGGCTTTTTCAAACAGGCAAAGTACTTTAGGAGGAGCGTTGATAATTGGGAGTGTATCAATTTGTAATATAATTTTAAGCGATGGGTGGTGTGAGTCTTCACTGACAAGAGGAATGCATGCACGAGATACATGGCATTCCTCATTACAGATGATTAAATCTAGGATTCGGTTATTGGAATTTTTTATGTTATTATATTGTTTTAATTCAGAGTAATAAATTGTGTCAGTAAGTGAGGAACTAAGTGTATTTAAGTTTCCAGGTGTTAAGTATGAATCATGCATTTCCCATATTATGGTGGGCATATTAAAGTCTCCAAGTACGAGTAAAATGTCGTCGGGATATTGATCTTTTACATTAGCGAGTAAGCAAAGGAATGAACTGAGAGCGGTTTCATATCCATGACCTTGTGGGAGATATACAAAAGCTACATGGATAGTACGTTTGGATGTATAGTTAGCGGGAGGAATAGTGACCCAAATGCATTCAGCATTGCACACTAAGTCTTCGCGAGGGTATGCGTTAAGATTGTTATGTGTTATGATCATCACTCCACCGCCTCGACGAGAATCTTTTTGGTTATTAATGCTATTCATTGAAATGTTATTTGATCTATCCCATCTGAAAATGCTATAAAATTCCATTGGTGCTAGTTCAGGATCGAAAATAGAATTATTAAGCCAAGTTTCAGAAATACCGAATATGTAACAATCGTCATTCAATAAAATATTATTGTGAAATATTTAGTGCTAAATTATAATATGAACTAAACTTGTCAATTTGACTGGCCTAAAACCGGATCCATTCCAAGTTGGCTAGTCAAAGTTTCCGCATATTTTATTGTATGATTTTTATGTGAAATAAATTTATTATTATTAAGAAATATTTCTGTCTTAGTACGTAATCCTCTACAGTTTTGATATAAAGTAGTTATCATTGTAAATTATATAAGTTTTTTATGTGTATTGTTATTTTGATAGATATATAAGGTAAAAAGATGTAGAGGTTTATGAATGACGTGTACGAAATTATATACATACGAAACTGTAGTAGAAAGGTTAGCAGCAAGTACGAGCAGCAAATTGTGATGGGGGGTAAGGAGAGTGTGAGGAAAGAAGGGTTGAATGTTTTGAATAATGAATACATTGATCATTCGACGAATTATACTATCCATATCGAGATTAAATTCGACTACTATAAACAATAACACAGGATGTGAGGGAAAAAGAAGAAATAACAATATTTAACGGAAAGTTAAATAAAAGCAATAAAAGTAAATAAAAAAATAATAATAATAAAAAAGAAAAAGATAGAAATGAAAGCAGTGCGCGATCTAGTTATGATCTAGTTCGTTTCAAGTTAACAAGTGATATAGCTTGTTTCAGCAAATTATTTATGAGGTATATATGTAATTAAGTCTAAAACTACACATTTAAGTGAGATTGTATATATAATGACATAATGAAGGAAGTGTAGTGATAAAAAAATTGACTATGTGCAATATTCAATATGTTATAGCTACAGACATTGTTCAAAGCAATTATAGATTAAAAAAACCATCTATGATGTTAGTTGAAGGTAAAAACGTATTTAAAACAAATACACGCATACGCATGTACAAGCATATAAATATAAATATATACGTACATCCACGCACATACTATAACTGAAATGTAAACGTCACATAAATTTAAAATCTGAAGGTGCTGTGCGTGATGTTGTTTTATTTCTAGTTGAGTACTTATATAATAGTATACATAGGTATGTTATTGTTTTGTATCACTATTATGCACAATAGTTTAATATACAGAGCAGTGGTAAGGACTATATAGATTACATTCACGAGCACATAATAATAATGTATAATTCATTAGGTTAAGCTATGAAGATGATTTTATGAGTAATGTAACCACCTATATATAAATAAAATAATGAAAGCACATGATTTGAATTGAAGCAGTACAGAAACTTTAGTATGAGTTCAAATTATCGAAATAAGTAGGCCAAATTATTATTAGTAACAGTAAATCCATATAAAAAAAACTAAAAAGTGTGTCTGTATCCATTGTTATAATAAATTATATCATACCTCGATAATTTAAAGTGATTTTGAAGGCAGACTGTTAGATTATTTATTTAGCAATAGAATCAGTGACAGATTACGAGTAGTTACCTTATATGTTATTATTTTGTTGGAAGAAGATTATTACAAACTATCCATCAAGCCAGCAATATTGACAATAATGTAAAAATTGTTCATCTGCAGGAAAAAATAAATTATTAATCACTTAATAACACTATTTCTTTGCATTTATTCTTGAACGTAGGCCTATTCTGGAGCTGTCATGTTGTAGATCTGGTTGAGCTGGAGCCGGTGTTTGTGCTGGTAGATGGCTTCGGAGGTTTGTTCATCAGGGCGGCCGCGGCTTCTAACTGCTTCTGTGTGTTGACGGCGCGCTTGGTGCCGTCAGGGAGCATCACTACAATTGTGCCGTCGCTGGTCCAGCATTTGTTGTTAGTAAAAATAGCGCAGACTGATGTGAAGATATATATATATATATATATATGTACGCCTTCATTTATAAATGTACACCTCTGAGGCGTATGTTAAGGCATCATGTACCTCTAAAATAGATTAGGCTTCTAGGGTTAATTTAAACAACATTTAAATTAAGAATTTACTGGAAACATTAGAGTGATTCTTAATTGCCGTATTTTATCTTCAGTTTGTGAGACTATATCATATCTTGATATTTTGTAACGTCACTGCATTGAATTGAACCCGTGAAAAATCAAAAAAGATCAAATTTTGAAAATTGCAATTAAAACAATTTTCCGGTAAAGGTGTTATGGGTAATTTTTTAAACAGTTATAATTTTGAATATGACACTTAATTCACAAGCAAATACTAGTTCTAGAGTTCATTGAACCAGCAACAGCACCGACACAGCACAAACACCAAACCGAAATAAGTATTTTTGATGATGTTTTAATACTCATTTTTGATAGCAGTTCTGAAGTACTGAACAAATTAAGAAAGGTTTTCATGAAATACTTTTGAATAATTTTGTAGTCTTTAAAAAATCATACTATTTCTAATTAAGTAATAACTCCACAATAATCCTTATAATGTGTTGTTGTTTACGTTTGAATATAAAACGAAAACAATATTTTTTTACAAAAAAAAATAAATAATTGTATTTGAAATATGTACATGAATATTGAATAGTGAATTGAAATTCAATCAAACGTAATATCACTGTATATTGGAGATTAAGCTGAACATTGCCCAAATCAATTTAATGAACAGGAGTTTGTAAATTTCCAAATAACAAACAAGCTTTGATATCGCTAATATTTGTGGTCAAAAATAATATATTACTTGCAATACAAATAAAGTTAATCAAAAACAATCTACGGGAATGAATGTTATAATGATTACAAAAGTGAATTGCACTGTTGAATTAAATAATCAATTTTATGTCATATTTGTTAAAATTATTGTAAAACTGAAAATCAGTTAATCCAAAAAGAGAAACCAACACTATTAACACGAAGAGCACCAGATTAAAAACAATTTTCACTTCTTTCCATCCGACTGCTCTCAAATGTTAAGTGTTTTAAATATACATGTCCCTATTAAATCTACTCGACTCCGCCATCTTTTCCACTGGGACAACCATAGAACTAACTATTCACATCACTCGCGATTTCACCGAACTGCCATTATATATTTAGGCAGACCTTTTCGTTGTATTCAAAACCGCTCCGTCCTTTATCAACGCAAAAATAATTAGTTGTGAAAGAAACTGATATGTATTGCTATTCACTATGTAGTATTGCAACAATTTCATAAATTAAAATGTTTATATGTTATTATAGTTTAAATGAAAAATTTACTAATAAAAGTACAATTTCTCAAAAAAAAAAATTTTTTTTTTAATAATATTTTATCATGAAAAGCATTTAACTTGTATTTATTATGTGCACTAATATATATAATTTCTCCATACTTTATGTTTGTAAAAGTCTTCTATAAAATAAATTAATAAACATTTCCAGAAATAATTTTTTTTAAATACCTCTGGCAACGCTAGGGGGTAAAACTATGTAGGTACTATTATAATAATAAACGTAAATGTTTATTTGTTACTTTATATTTAACCTGCCTAATAGATTTAAATTTGCATCGCGACAGTACGTCACGTCGTAACTTATTACATTTCCAAGGAATAGCTCACGTGAATGTGAGCTTTGTAAATTGACAACACTGAAATTTCAAAACAACGTTTTAAATAGTATTTTTTCGAATGATAGTAGTTAGTTATTGTTATAAGGTACATGTCACATGCGATCTCCCTATATGAATTCAGCACACGATACAAAACTATCATCATTAACCCGAGCCAAGCGATAAATACTAAATTAATGACAACGAGCAGATACGAACATGTTATAAATATCATCGATCTTAATTACCAAAAATACATGTAAAAATCTAAATATTGAATATTATATGAAATATGAAATGAGAAAGTGCGAAAGGCGGGATCGGTATTTACCTGCGTATTTACGCAATTGTACACGAGGAAATATGAAATGAGGAAGTGTAAGAAGCGGGATCGGTAAATCCACAATCGTGCACCGAGAAATATGAAATGAGAAAGTGCGAAAGGCGGGATCGGTAAATACGCAATCGTACACGAGGAAATATGACATGAGGAAGTGTAAGAAGCGGGATCGGTAAATCCGCAATCGTGCACCGAGAAATATGAAATGAGAAAGTGCGAAAGGCGGGATCGGTAAATACGCAATCGTACACGAGGAAATATGAAATGAGGAAGTGTAAGAAGCGGGATCGGTAAATCCGCAATCGTGCACCGAGAAATATGAAATGAGAAAGTGTGAAAGGCGGGATCGGTAAATACGCAATCGTACACGAGGAAATATGAAATGAGGAAGTGTAAGAAGCGGGATCGGTAAATCCACAATCGTGCACCGAGAAATATGAAATGAGAAAGTGTGAAAGGCGGGATCGGTAAATACGCAATCGTACACGAGGAAATATGAAATGAGGAAGTGTAAGAAGCGGGATCGGTAAATCCACAATCGTGCACCGAGAAATATGAAATGAGAAAGTGCGAAAGGCGGGATCGGTAAATACGCAATCATGTACGGAGAAATATGAAATAAGAAAGTGCAACAAGCGGAATCGGTAAATACTCAATCATGTACGGAGAAATATGTAATATGAAAGTGCAACAAGCGGAATCGGTAAATCCGCAATCGTTCACGGAGAAATATGAAATGAGAAAGTGCAACAAGCGGGATCGGTAAATACGCAATCATGTACGGAGAAATATGTAATAAGAAAGTGCAACAAGCGGGATCGGTAAATACGCAATCGTGCATGTAGAAAACTTAGGGCCCGTTCCCACTTCCGTTTTCAAATCGGAGGCGGGTCCCGTTTTAAAAACGGATGCCCTAGTGGCTGTAGTGGATGTATGGAGCTGTTCACACTTGTCCGACACGATTTGAAAACGGATCCGACATTTTTTGTCGGATGGCTCGCCTACGCAGCGCGTCCGCTTTCAAATCGTGTCGGAACACGCTCGCTCATAGTGTTGTATGGAGCTGTTCACACTTGTCGTCCAGTCGTTCCGGCAGAGTCCCCGCCAAACCCCGACCCCTCCCCGCCCGCTCACTTTCGCAAGGAAGCAGGCACGCTGCGTGCTTATATTTGGTTATTTTTTTAAGTAAATAAATCAAAACTATAATAATGGATAAGGAAATAAGTCCCGAAAATTTAATACCACTGGTCGAAAAAAGAGTATGGTAATATTTTATCTTTAACTAAATAAAAACAAAACACTTGGTGTACACAACTTTTGTGCATCAAAATTTTTATTTTTATTTAAGTTTACTTTTTTTGAAATTTTAAAGCTTTAATGAGATGCACGGAAGAGCGTATTAGTTAAATAAACACATAATAAAAAATATTTGAGTTGTTATTGCTTTCTTACTTTAAAATATCCATAGCCTTTCTTCAGGACAAATGCACTTTTTCAATTTTGTATTTTGATATGTTAAGCTCTCTGAAACTCATTCCAGTAGATGGTTAAAGGAAGTGATAGACATTCTCTTAAGCCATTAAGCGCCCTTGAGGTGATTTTTCATGGTGAAAACGCGCTATATAAATAATCCAATCATTATTATTCTAAAATAATTAAAGAACTTTAGTTCATCACTTCTCAACTCACCAATTAACACTTGGAAAATTCCTACAGAAAATCATTCGGCTATGATTGGGTGTACCCAAAATTTTCTTTTTACTTTTTTCCTTCTTTTTAATAAGTACAACATGACAACAAGAGCTTCATCGTCGTCCATTGCGCACCATTACTGAAGAATGAGCAAATAACATGTTTTTTTTGAATCGACAATTATTTTTTTTCGTAGAGTATGGTCCGTGTACGGGACGGCACTGTAGTCGCCGGCCGCACAGACGATATAGCGGGAGTGGCCGGCTGGCCGCTTCGACGCCTTGGAAGGATATTGGGAAAAAATGGGGAAAAATGTGGGGAAAAATGTGGGGAAAAATATGGGGAAAAATATGGGGAAAAATGTGGGGAAAAATATGGGGAAAAATGTGGGGAAAAATATGGGGAAAAAATATAGGGAAAAATATGGGGAAAAAATGTGGGGAAAAATATGGGGATTATGGGAGAAAGGTATAAGGCAGGGGGAGGAAGGTAGGGGGGAACCTGCGCCCTGACAAGGGACGCTTCGACTATTGTGAAAGTTTCTTCTTGATGAGCACCAGGGAGCCGGGAGAAAGAAGAAGGCCAAGTTGCAGTGAAGGTCCAGGGCAGAAGAGGCTTGAAGAAGGCAGTCAGGGGCAGTCCAGGAGAGATGTTGATGAAGCGAAGGGTGCTGGCTCTCTGCCGAATTGCACAAGTTTTTCGCCTTTTAAAGGACCAACGGGCCCTGCGCTCCCTTTGTTAGCGAGAAATTCCGAGAATTATTTTTGGGTTCCCGGAATTTTCACAGGGCAGGGCGCCGTTGTTGCGCAACTCGGACTGGAGATGATTTTGACTAGGTCCCTGACTGTTTCTTCAATCCACTTTGCCCGGGTCATTTTTATTCAAATATATTTTGTGAGTTTGCACATATTACAGAGTTAAAAGGCAGCTTTGCACAATATTTAATTTGTGCAAATTTACATATTAAAGAGAGAAAACATATATTTAAAAGGGAAGATTTGCACAATATTCAATTTTGTGCAAACGGCAGGTTTTGTAAAGGAAACCGCGTCTGCACAATTTCAAATTTCATGCAAATCTTCCATGTTTTGTACAGATGATAGGTATTTAATTTATAAGACGGTGTCGGGGGGTCAAGCCTTTGTTTTTTGTCTATAATGATGACTGCTTGACCCCGTGGTTTTATTTATTAATCAACAGAGTTACAGTTTAATCAGCAGATAAGGTTTACAGTTTATAGAGAGAATTTGTTGCATAAATTCGAATATGCGCAGAGGTGGGTTTGTAAAGGAACTGCCTCTGCGTAAATTCAGATTTATGCAAATTAATTTTAGGTCGGTGGAGGTACGTCCGGTACATTCTCCCCCCGGTGCAGTCACGGCTGCGCCTAGCGGTCCGGACGTGTAGGTCGGCGGCGTCCTCGACGCCCGGTTCCCCTGGGCCGCTGGGGGTTATGGCTCCCATGCGGCATCCGTGGTCCGGGTGCTGTAGAGGGCGTCGCTGGTACTGGTGCCGGTGCGGGCGCTGGTGATGGTGCTGGTGCGGGCGCTGGTGCTGGTGCGGGGAGGATGAGGGCAAGTTTTACAGCAGGGCGGGTGTACGTCCCTGTGGCTGTTTGGACCCGGGCTGTCCTCACTTGGCCGTCAGCAGCTGGGGTGGCTTCAACGATACGTCCGCGCGGCCAGCTGTTGCGTGGTAGCGCGGGGTCTATGATGACCACCAAGTCACCAGCTTTGAGGGGGTCAGTCGGGTGGTGCCACTTCTGTCGGGCGCCCAGGGTGGGGAGGTACTCACGGAGCCACCGCCTCCAGAACATATCGGCGAGTTGTTGGCTGATACGCCACTGGCGACGGAGACATACCTCCTCCTCCTTGCTGTCGTAGAGTGACAGATGCGGGCGGTTCCCGGCAGACCCCATGAGAAAGTGATTTGGGGTGAGGGGCTCTTCGTCCCGCGGGTCGACAGAGACATGAGTCAGTGGCCGATTGTTGACCACAAACTCAGCCTCTGCCAATGCTGTGCGCAGGGTTTCCTCCCTTGGCGCCCTCTCCTTTAAGGTGGCGCTCAGGGCTCTTTTCACCGAGCGCACCAACCTTTCCCAGGCTCCCCCCATGTGGGGACTGAGGGGGGTGATGAAGCGCCACTCAATGCCCTTTGTAGCCATGGCGTCCGTCATCCTGTCATCCTGCTGCAGGGCTGCCGTGGCATCCCGAATTTCCGCGTCCGCACCACGGAAGTTCGTCCCGTTGTCCGAGTACAACACCTTGGGCTGACCTCTTCGGGCGGTCATCCGTTGTAAGGCCATAATCGCCGAGTCGGCAGACAGCGAGACCGCTAGCTCCAGATGGATGGCGCGGGTGGAGAGGCAGGTAAATAAGGCTCCATAGCGCTTCTCTCGATGTCTGCCGACGGTGACCTCCATTGGCCCGAAGTAGTCCAGTCCGCAGTGTGTAAAGGGGCGAACGTGGTGAGCCAGGCGGGTCGGCGGGAGAACCCCCATCAGTGGAGGAGAGGGCTTGCTCCGTCGTAAGCGGCAGGTGGGGCAGTCGTGGCTGATCTTCCTGCTGATGGTACGGAGTCGCAGGATGAAGAAGCTGCACCGGATCTCGGCCACAGTTTTCTCCGTGCTTGGATGGTCCGCCCTTTCGTGGTAATGGCGGATCAGCAGTCGGGCGTATGGATCGGTGCCATCCAAGATCACGGGGGTCTTCGCCACGCTCGTTGTTCCGGTGAGCTCCTTCAGCCGTGAGCCCATCCGCAAAACGTCATCAGGTCCGAGGAAGGGGGCCAAACTGACGAGACGACTGGCGGCAGGTAGCGCCTGGCTGAGACGGATGGTGTGCAGGTCAGTGGAGAAGGCGTCTTCTTGGGACCTTCTCACCCATCTGCGCTCAGCCTCCGTCAGCTCGTCTGCTCGTAAAGAGCCTTCAGGGGGTCGGTTTGGGCCCGTGCGACAGCGCCTGATGAAGCGTAGCATCCACGCTGTAGCTTGGATCAGCCGGTGCCATGATGAGAACCTCTCGACCAGAGGTAGGGCCTCTCCGGCTGTGGCGATGTGCCCGACGTAGTGTCGGGGCCGGGTCTCGAGGGTCTGCTCGTCTGGCTTCGTGAGGGTGCGCTCCTTTGGCCAGTCGCTCTCCGGTGTGGTGAGGAAGGCGGGGCCGTTGAACCATCTTCCTTGGAGAGACAGGTCGGGCAGCTCCAAGTCCCGGGTGCCGATGTCGGCCGGGTTCTGCTTGGTGGGAACCCACCTCCAATTGGCTACGGAGGTGAGTTCATCTATTTCGCCCAACCTGTTGGACACGAACGCAGAGTACGTGCGCGGGTCGGTGCGTAACCAGCACAGCACTGTGGTCGAGTCCGTCCAGAAGATGGTCGAGGCTATCCTCGCTTGGCTCTCCAACCGGATGGTTCTGGCCAATCTAGCCGCCATGAGTGCGGACTGCAGCTCAAGGCGGGGTATGGACAGCGGCTTGAGAGGTGCCACCTTACATTTGCTGGCAATGAAGGTGGCTTTTAGGGTGCCCTGCACTTCCTCCACGAAGTATGCGATGGCACAGCAAGCTTGCTCCGAGGCGTCGCAGAAGAGGTGCAGGGTCACGCTGCTTGACCTCTGTTGGAGCGACCGTCGTGGGATGGAGACGCTGCTTTCCTGGAGCAGGCTCATCCAGTCCCTCCAGCGTTCGGCGTGCTCCAAGGTGATGAGGTCGTCCCATCCAACGCTCGAACGCCACACGGCTTGCAGTAGGATCTTCGACCGTATGGTGAGGCAGGAGACGAAGCCCACCGGGTCGAAGATCTTCATCACGATGGAGAGGAGCTGCCGCTTTGTAGGCCGTGTGGCTTCTTCTGGACTGGCCGCATCCAGGAAAGTGTAAATGAAGCGGTCGGTAGATGGGTCCCACACCAGTCCCAGGACCCTCTCGGTCTCGCTGCTCCCGCTGCTGATTGCTACCGTGGAGGTGGCGCGGTCTTCAGGGGGTACATCGGCGATGGCGTCCAGGCTGTTTGAGGCCCAGTTCGTAAGGTGGAACCCTCCCTTTGCAAGGAGGGCCCTTACGTCTCGGACTAGGGCAGCAGCTTCGTCAGGGTTGTCCACAGCGTCCAGGTAGTCGTCCATGTAGAACCGTGAACGAATGGCTGCTGCGGCGGCCGGGTACTGGTGCTCGTACTGACCGGCCACCCTGTCCCGCACGTACTGGGCACTGCTGGGCGAGCAGGTAGCCCCAAACATCATGGACGCCAGCTGGTAGGTGTCCGGCTGTTGCCGGTCTGGCGACCTCCACAGGTAGAGTTGCGAAGACTGGTCCTCTTTCCTGATATGGATCCTCAGGAACATCTCCTGGATGTCGGCGGCGATGGCTATACCGCCTTCCCGGAACCGGAGGATGTTCCCCAGGAGAGAGGACAGCAGGTCGGGGCCAGTGAGCAGCTGGTCGTTTAGTGACGTCCCTCGGCATCGGCTGGCGGCGTCGAACACAACCCTTATCTTCCCTGGCTTGTTCGGGTTGGTGACGGCGAAGTGGGGAAGATACCACTTCCGCGGGGCAGGGAGCGACGCCTCATTGGGGGAGAGGCGTCTGGCGTAGCCTTTGGCGACAAGCTGTTTCATCTTGTCGTTGTACGCCGCTGCCAGGGTTTCGTCCGCCGCGAGCTTCTTCTCGAGGGACTGGAGCCGCTTCAGCGCACACTGCCGGTTGTCGGGTAGTGTGGCGTCAGGGTGTCTCCACAGGAGGCCAGTTTCCCACCGCCCAGAAGGTAGGGGGCGGGTGGTTTCTGCCATTAATGCCATGGCCTTTGTGTCCATGGCATTGACTCTCGCTGCAGACGTGACGCCGAGGGAGTCGACGGCAAAGTTGGATGTTACCAACTCCCTCAGGCGGGCATCTGCAGCGGTCTCCGACTGGAGGGCCAGTGTGGTAGCTGGCCCGTCATTGCTCGAGCCTCCGTGGGCGATCCACTCCAAAGCGGTCCGTGACACTATTCGGGTAGTGCTATTCTCACGGACCTCTCTTGACACGATAAGGTGAGCATTATCCTGCCCGATCAAGAGTTTTGGGGTGACGCGTCTTCCAGGAACGCGCTGCTCCGGCAGGCTCAGGTCAGCTACTGTGTGGGCGGTGATGGTGAAGGTGGGTTCCAGCCCAGCGCCCCGGATCATCAGCTTCACGCGTTGGGAGCGGGCGTCGGAGGTACACATCCCCTTCGCCCCGTGCAGCCGCAGACTGTGGACTGGGCCGCGTGCGCCGATCTGCGTTGCGGTGTCAGCGTCGATGAGGGTGATGGTGGATCCCTCATCCAAGAGAGCGAACGTTGACACTTCCCCGTCCGTGGGGCCCCGCAACACAACCGGCACTATTTTTAACAGCACACGGCTGTCCACTGTCTGGCGTCAAAGGTTCACCTCCGCGACTGTCTCCCGGTGGAGCAGCCGATGATGCGGGTGGCGGCACTCACCCACACCACACCACACTGTCTCCTTGCAGTCCCTGCTCCATGACTAATTCTTTTACAATTCTCCGATTATTGTTTATGCTATTCTGTTCTTCTTATTTTTATTATTTTTCTTTCCTTTCTGTACCAGCTGCTGCAGATGATTTTCTTTCGTTTACTTTTCTTTTAAATAACTTGTCTCTTATTTTTCTTCTTATTTTCAGTTTTCTTTTCTTATGTTTTACTTTTTTGTTATATTATACTTCACATGCTGTCCTCTTTACAGACTATGCAGATTTTATTTTTACACTTTCTACTTTGTTTTACTTAATCTACCGATGTCCTTAAGTGGCACTTTTGGATTGTTTATTGTTTTCCTTTTCTCTTTTCTTTTCTCTTTTTTTATATGTATTTTTTTTCGGTTTTTTTTTTCTTTTTTCAGTAACGGCAACGAGTTTACAGGCTAGAACTGAACTCCGTTGTTTGTCTTGTATTGTTTACTTCTCCCCAATAGGGGTTGGACAACGGGCCTCGTCCCCGCATACCTTGCTGGAGCTTCTTTTATTTCCTTTTTTTTTTTTTTTTTACCGGGGGACTCCGCCAATCACCTGCGCCACCCCTGAGGAGCGTTGGTGGTCAGAGGGGTGACTGTGCAGGTTGGGGTAACCTCCACCCTGCCTCCGACCTCCTGACGCTTCTTTCCCCTAGGTTCTTTAGGGTTTATCCCTCTTTTTCCCATACTTATCTTCAGGGCTCCACCGGGTGGTCGGCTAAGGGGTGTGGAAGTCCTGACCTGCGCCAGTCGCCCCAACCACCACCAATCTCTCAACAGGACTGCCAGTCGTGGTTCGGCGAAACTCCCCCGTCACTCTATTATGTCACTTATTTCTTCTTTGTGTTTACAGGTACTGGAGTGTGGGTTCCCTCCACCAACTATTTGCCTGACACTTGTTACCTGATTGTTTGATGCTTATTGTTCTGTGTTGTTCTTAGACTAGTACCTGTAAGCGCTCGCATTACCGCTTCCTAACACCGTATGCGGGACATTGAAGGTCTAGCTTCACTTTAAATTGTAGAGCCGTTTATTCAAAAAAATTAGATTCTTGCGAGAACTCCGAAGGGGTGACCATAAGTCACCTATACCGGGGTGGGAAAGCGGTGGGTAACTTCAATGCAGTCCCTGGAGTGGTGCGGCTCCAGGCACTTGCGGCACAAATTGTTCAGGCGTACTGTTTCCCATCGGAGGGAGAGCGATTTCGCAATAAACTCGCGGCACTCCCGAGTTTTGTGTGGCTCACCGCACTGAGCGCACGCACTTTTAACTGTGTTCCTTCTCACTACAGGCGGCGGTGGGCGGTTGGCTTTCCCCTCTGGCGGTGTGGCCACAGCGTTGGCCAGCACATGCTCCCGGCGCCCTTTGCCGGATCGCAAGGGATCCACCATCCCGCTGACCGGGATCACGCCGGCGACGCCCCTCAGGAATGCTGCCAACTGGAGGATGGTGGCCTGGGTTGTTTGCCCCAGCATCCGCAGCTCCAGCAGCCAGGCCATCCTCAATGTGCACGGCATCTTGACGGTGATGTCGGCCAGCAGGGCGGGGTTGGTGAGGTAGCCTCCCGTCCTCAAGTCCCGCAGGGAAGCCACCAGGTTCTGGATTGTCCCGGAGAAGTCAGCAATCTCCTCCAGGGTGGCTTCGGCAGACAGGAAGGGCAGCTTCCTCACCTTGTCCAGCATTAGGTTTGCGATCGAACCTGATCCACCGTACCGCTCCTCCAGGGTCGCTATAATTTCGGGCACGCGGTCCGGGTTCAGTAGGAGCGAGTAAACGTTCTCCCTCGCCTTCCCCTTAAGCGCACGCTGCAACCGTATAAGGTTTTCGCTCAGCGTGAGCTTGCAGGTCGAGGTGGACTGCTCGTATTGCGCAATCCAGGCCGGCCATTCGAGGGGGTCGCCAGAAAATGTGGGGAGGTCCTTGGCGGTGGACTGCCGGGCGATGTGGGCGGTCATCCGAAGGTCCTCCTCCACTGAGGGACGAGGGCTGTCCTGGGCGCGCGAGGAGCGGATGGCGTCAGCCAGCATGGTGCCCAGCTGTGCCAGGAACGGGTCGGCGCCTTGTCGGACCCACTCGCTGGTGTGATGGGCAGTCTCATCGGCGGTCGGCTGCGGGGGAAACAGCGGCGAGAAACTCTGGGATGAGGCGCCAGGGTAACCGGCAGGAGGTGCGCCAGGGTGCTCGCCAGGGTAGGCACCAGGATGCGCAGCAGCGGGCGCGGCAGGGAGCCCGCCAGGGTGGGCGGCAGGATGCGCACCAGGGGGCGCACCAGGGTACTCGCCAGGGCAGGCGCCAGGATGCGCAGCAGCGGGCGCGTCAGGGGGCCCGCCAGGGTAGGCAGGGTAGGCAGCGGGATGCGCACCAGGGGGCGCGCCAGGGTGCTCGCCAGGGCAGGCGCCAGGATGCGCAGCAGCGGGCGCAGCAGGGGGCCCGCCAGGGTAGGCGGCAGGATGCGTACCAGGGGGCGCACCATCGCCAGGGCAGGGGCCAGGATGCGCAGCAGCGGGCGCAGCAGGGGGCCCGCCAGGGTAGGCGGCGGGATGCGCACCAGGGGGCGCGCCAGGGTGCTCGCCAGGGCAGGCACAGGGATGCGCAGCAGCGGGCGCAGCAGGGGGCCTGCCAGGGTAGGCGGCAGGATGCGCACCAGGGGGTGCACCAGGGGGCCCGCCAGGGTGCACGGCAGGGTAGGCGGTGGGATGCGCACCAGGGGGCGCGCCAGGGTGGGCGGCATGTGGCGCACCAGGGGCCGCACCAGGGTAGGCGGCAGGATGCGCACCAGGGGCCGCACCAGGGTAGGCGGCAGGGTGCGCACCAGGGGCCGCACCAGGGTAGGCGGCAGGGTGCGCACCAGGGGCCGCTCCAGGGTAGGCGGCAGGGTGCGCACCAGGGGCCGCTCCAGGGTAGGCAGCAGGGTGCGCACCAGGGGCCGCTCCAGGGTAGGCGGCAGGATGCGCACCAGGGTAGGCGGCAGGATGCGCACCAGGGGCCGCACCAGGGTAGGCGGCAGGGTGCGCACCAGGGGCCACTCCAGGGTAGGCGGCAGGATGTGCACCAGGGTAGGCGGCAGGATGCGCACCAGGGGCCGCACCAGGGTAGGCGGCAGGGTGCGCACCAGGGGCCGCTCCAGGGTAGGCGGCAGGGTGCGCACCAGGGGCCGCTCCAGGGTAGGCGGAAGGATGCGCACCGGGGGCCGCACCAGGGTAGGCGCCCAGGTGGGTGCCAGGGGGGTCCGCCCCTGGCAGGTACTGCGTCGCGGTGGGGAGGGCTGCGAGCAGCTGAGCGAGCTGCCTGCTCATTGTCCGGTTCGCCTTCCGGAGCTGCCTGACCGTGTCCTCTGTGGTGGTTGAGTCGTCTTCCACATCGGAGGACGGAGTGCTGTCAGGGCCGGCAAAGTGGGTGTCGACAGGGCTGGCAGCGCGTGGGGCGGCAGGTCCGGCAGGGTCAGGGCCGGCAGGGCCGGCGGGGTGAGGGCCGGCAGGGCCGGCGGGGTGAGGGCCTGTCACCAGCTCCACGTCGGGTTGTGAATCCGGGATGGAGGCTGAAGCCTCGCGGCCGCTCCGCAGGGACGGCATCTCGGGACGTCACTGGAAGGCGCGAAGGCGTGAAGGCGTGAAGGCGTGAAGAGGCGATCGCGGCTCGAAGGACCATGTACGGGACGGCACTGTAGTCGCCGGCCGCACAGACGATATAGCGGGAGTGGCCGGCTGGCCGCTTCGACGCCTTGGAAGGATATTGGGAAAAATGTGGGGAAAAATGTGGGGAAAAATATGGGGAAAAATATGGGGAAAAAATGTGGGGAAAAATATGGGGAAAAAATATAGGGAAAAATATGGGGAAAAAATGTGGGGAAAAATATGGGGATTATGGGAGAAAGGTATAAGGCAGGGGGAGGAAGGTAGGGGGGAACCTGCGCCCTGACAAGGGACGCTTCGACTATTGTGAAAGTTTCTTCTTGATGAGCACCAGGGAGCCGGGAGAAAGAAGAAGGCCAAGTTGCAGTGAAGGTCCAGGGCAGAAGAGGCTTGAAGAAGGCAGTCAGGGGCAGTCCAGGAGAGATGTTGATGAAGCGAAGGGTGCTGGCTCTCTGCCGAATTGCACAAGTTTTTCGCCTTTTAAAGGACCAACGGGCCCTGCGCTCCCTTTGTTAGCGAGAAATTCCGAGAATTATTTTTGGGTTCCCGGAATTTTCACAGGGCAGGGCGCCGTTGTTGCGCAACTCGGACTGGAGATGATTTTGACTAGGTCCCTGACTGTTTCTTCAATCCACTTTGCCCGGGTCATTTTTATTCAAATATATTTTGTGAGTTTGCACATATTACAGAGTTAAAAGGCAGCTTTGCACAATATTTAATTTGTGCAAATTTACATATTAAAGAGAGAAAACATATATTTAAAAGGGAAGATTTGCACAATATTCAATTTTGTGCAAACGGCAGGTTTTGTAAAGGAAACCGCGTCTGCACAATTTCAAATTTCATGCAAATCTTCCATGTTTTGTACAGATGATAGGTATTTAATTTATAAGACGGTGTCGGGGGGTCAAGCCTTTGTTTTTTGTCTATAATGATGACTGCTTGACCCCGTGGTTTTATTTATTAATCAACAGAGTTACAGTTTAATCAGCAGATAAGGTTTACAGTTTATAGAGAGAATTTGTTGCATAAATTCGAATATGCGCAGAGGTGGGTTTGTAAAGGAACTGCCTCTGCGTAAATTCAGATTTATGCAAATTAATTTTAGGTCGGTGGAGGTACGTCCGGTACAGTCCGTTTTTAAAACGGATCCGTTTTTAAAACGGTAGTGTGAACAGGGCCAATGGCCATCCGTTTTTAAAACGGGACCCGCCTCCGATTTGAAAACGGAAGTGGGAACGGGCCCTTACTGATATGAAATATTGTTAATTTATTAAAAATTTGGTCTAATTATTCGTTTTGCTGTTAAAAACGGGACTGTAGGCCTCAAACGAATAATTTGCTAATTTCATAACAAACACGAATTTCAGTAAAGCACGAATATGTTATGAGGAAGTCGGAACACGTGTTCTTACAAATAATAATATTTTTGAATCTCGTCCATGTGTTCAGATATATTCTGAATGAGTAGTATTTTGGTCATGCCCTCACATTTTAACAGTATCTTGATAAAAAAAAGGCGTCAAGAGTCAATGGTCCCGCCTACGCGACTCCCGCACAACGCGCTGAGCCGCTCTCAACTAGCGAGTAAGATGACATAGATGGAAAGTGCGTAGCTAATTTTATTTGCACTTTTTCTAGTAAGGAGCGACTCAATGCGGGCATCGTGGGGACTTAACCAAAGACAAATATCTTGAAAATGTTATATGCTTTGTATTTTGGTTGATTGGCATTAATTAAATAATTTAAAGGTTGGCATTAAATAATGTATAATATATTACTAAGAAATAATCCATTTATATGGATTTTATTGCAAAGCGGAAATACTTCTACTTTCTGTTAAAATATGGCAGAGGCCTGCGGATCTAAGATACAAATATTATGTTTGAAATAAAATGTTATAAGTATCGCGATGGTTTTATAACTTGTAAATATTATGAATTCTTAATACAAAAAATATTTTTGTCTCTCTATCTTTTGAATCTCATCTGATTCAATAGTATTATCTTTGGGAAAGGTTGTTCAACTAAGTAAGTACCTACGGAACCTGAAGGGAAATGTATTTTTCTTCGACATGATTTTTAAAAAGCGAAAACAAGGAATTTCGTTCCCTGGAAGAATAAAGGGAATTTCGTTATAATATTATGAATGTTTATTTGTACTCACAACTTATTGTTTGAATTCTATTGGATATTCTAAACTTCTTTCTCACAAGCGAGAAAATAGATCGCAAAATTGAACAAAAGAGTCAAAGACAGATAAAATATGCTAAGGATATCATCATAATTTATTGTCGTTGAAAGAATCTCTTTGTATAGCTCCATCTACGAGGACACAGTATGACTCACCCTATATCAAAAATAAAACATCGGAAGAAAATAATTGTCACGGTTATTTAAGAATATTTCATAAAATATTAACACTGATTCCGATGAATGGGTTATATGAAATGATTTTCAACGCCATATAAAGCGTTCCTTGCATGAAGAACTAAAGTATGAAGTGTTCGTAGAAATGGAGTAGCATCTGATCAATTTTTAATATCGAAACGCCTTCACTTTTCCAATACATGTATTGGAATAATAATATTTAATGGGATGCATAAATCCATACAAATTTCCATATATTAAGCCAAACTGTGGAAAAATAATATCGATTTCTCTCAGATCAACATAAAACTTTTTTTCATGGTAGAAAAAATATGTATCATGAGCCCAACCCCCGCTACCTGGGAGTTACTTTGGACTACCCGCAACACATGCAAACAGTGAGCAAAAAAACCAAAGCAAGGCTTAACTTAGGGGGTATTTCACTATGTCGGGCTAAATATCTGATTAGCTATCCGTTGGCTGGCTTTAAAGATCGGAATAACTTCGTTATTCAACGGCGACCGTTTCACCATTGTTTCGACCTTCCGGATAGATAACACTCGAAATAGTCTGGCAACATCGCAAAATGTTTGCAGTTAGTCCATCTACTGCCACGACTGTCATGCGTCACAGTCCGCACACCGCGAAGTGTGCATTTTTTTGGTTATGTTATGTTGATTATCAGGTCATTTTAGATAGATTCGTGTCGAATTAATACATTGTTTCTTATTTTGAACACAATCAAATAATTCAGGATGGATCATACAAGCATTCAAATTCATTCTACAAAATTCGACTCACTTCTCAGCTGTTAAACTCGGAATGTTTTGACGCCATCTTTGATTCGAGGAATAGCGCCTAACGTGAAGTTCGAGCACTGATTAGTCAAATCTAACTTTAACCCGAGCGTTAGCGTTATTCAGATATAGTGAAAACGAAAAAATGACTAATCCGCGGATTAGTGCTTAGTCAGAACACAATCAGAGATAGTGAAATACCCCCTTAGTCAATAAGCTAGATGGAACTAGCTGGGGGTATGACGCCAACACACTAAGAACGGCATGTATTGCCCTGGTTTTGTCAACAGCTGAATAAGGTCCACAATCGATGTTAAACTTAATGCCACAATGCGAACAATCAACAGGACTGTAAAATCTTCACCTCTTCCTTGGATCTCCGTACTTATATAACCAATATAACCCCGCCAAATATCAGGCGAGAGATTGCAATACTGAGGGAATACGAGAAGGCGCATCAAAAAAGCGCAGTACCTTTTACATGGCGTCGTCTCTTATTCTGCGTAACGCTTGAATTCCCGAAATCCTTCTGGATGAAACGAGGGAGTCTCTTCCGAATATCTTTCACTCCAGAAGAGAGGTGGAAACTTGAGTGGCAATCGGCCGACGTGAAAACTGCCCATCTCGCGCACGACCCCACTGAGAGACAGCCTAGATTATCATTGCCTCGTTAACTCTGGTTCGCCATCAATAGCACCAACGACGCTCATATGATGCACAGGTGGGGCTTAAAGAATCGGCGACGTATTAATACCATGCCGTGCATACTACTGAACAAGTGGTCAAAGAATGACCGCTGCATTCATTGATAAGGTCACCGTTAATTTGATACCCTTATACTATATTTTGTACAGTTAATCTGTATTCCTAAGAATACAGATTAACTGTATAAAATATAGTATAAGGGTATCAAAGAATGACCGCTGCATTCATTCTTCGTCAGGATTGATAAGGTCACCGTTAATTTGATACCCTTATACTATATTTTATACAGTTAATCTGTATTCTTAGGAATCAAATAAGTATACTTATTGTATATTTTTAAAATTATTCTTATCATTTATTACCAAACGACCCATCACATATTTTTACACCATTCATTTAATAACTTTGTATAAATTTTTCATGCAGGTGAAGGTGAGGAGGGTTAGAAACTATTGCTTCGAAAAATCTCATATTGGTTTACTTATGGTTTGATATTAAGATTTCAGCTTTCAGGAAATACATTTCTCAACAATTTTTTGATAATTATTAAGTTAATTGTTGTAACAAAATTGTTTACATCCTATATTACCGAGAAAATGCTGAAAAGTCGAAACAATATCCACGCATTTCTCCAATGAAAATAAACTGAACATTTTTATATAATTTTTTTTTTTTATATCATACCAGTGATGTAAACAACATGAAAATATCATTTTCTCGGATCTTGTTTCGGACTGGTAAAACAACACCAGATTTAAAGCCGAAAATAACTTGTTTACCCTTCTTTGCGAAAATGTATTTCGTTTATCCGGCCTACAATAATTATTAATTAATTCCGGATTTGACCTAACAAATGAGGCCAATAAAAATCTCGTTGGTGATAATATTTTATATGGCTTGTACCATAATGACGATCGATGTACCATGCGCACCACAACGGATTTAATAACTCCGATTTTTCCGTTATATTTCACAGAAGTTCTATAAATATCTATATTAAAATATTTCACATCAAAGCCCTTAGATTTTTAATACCTACGAATTTACTATGACACGAAATTTTAAGTAAAAATATCGACAAAAAGAGTCATGAAACTCCAATGAATTTCATTTTAGGTGATGGTTGTAAGTAATGCCTCCCGGTACGTTTGGTGACTTAGCAGGGGTGCCCAGAGGGAAATTATATTCATCAGGGCCTCCTGTGTTAGTGTAAATCCTGGATTATGGTAAAAAAACAAATCTGTTTTGTTTTAAGGTTTTGGGCTACTGAGTCATAGTGTACTAAATTAAAATATCAATGAATTCCAACCGTTTTATACTGCCCTGAATGATGAGACTTGGATCAATTATTATTAACTTTTTTAATATTAATTTCCCACGGGAGGCAAAGAAATAAATCATTTCTATTTGCGCAGCATATTTGGTAGGAGGTAGGTATGTATTCTCAAAGACTTGGATAGGAAGCCTCAGTGTTAAATCCTGCAAATGTCCTACCTTCCCTATGTACCCATCCTAAAAATATCACCATTTCCGGAATAATTGTCGTAAGAAGAAGAAAATTTCACAAACTATCTTTAAATAAACCAGTGTAAATTATTACCTCAGACGGGATGGATTGATGTGTGATATAAAGATGACCGCGAAATATAATTTTACGAATTTAGTATTCTTTACATTCATCTTACCAGTGAATCGAAGCAGCTTGAAGCTGGCATACTTGGTGGCACCAATTGCAAAGGGTGAGTCCTTTTTCTCCTATATTTCAATCAAGGCTTATCTTATGAGCCAGAATCTCAAATTTAATATATAGAGGAATACTCTCCATCAAGTTTATCGAATGCATAGTAATTAATTGGACCGTATATTATAATAGCATTTGACATAGTTCTGGGGCTGGTCCTTCAAGTGTGTTGCGAAGGGCTTATCCCAGCAGAACCTTCAAACGCCGACTTATACAGTGGACTCCCTCGGATCCTGTGTCATCTATCGAGAGAGATGTAGAACATTTTATTTGTCCTCCTCACTATAATATCCTGTTCTGGAAGGAACCATGTTTTATTAAAAATAAAAATAACTCATTGGACTGTAGTTCTTGGATAGAAGGTTTTCAGCGACTTCTTTAGTTCAACTTTACTATTTAAGGTTTTTTTTAAACATCTATGATTTAATTTTAATGTAGGCATATTATTTAAATTTTATTGAGGATATCGATGTCATAAGGTTTGAACGCTAAATAATGCCATGGGAAATATAGTGAAAAATGTAAAATGAATAGATTTTTATTTAATTTAATGAAGTTACTCATTTTGATGTACTTCGATTTAATAAAAAGGGTATTCTCAGATAAAATATTTAATAAGATGGGTATTATTGTATGACCTATTCATAATGCTTTCACAAAATTGTAATAAAATAATATTTTATTATCACTCGAATTTATAATAAATTATTGCTAATTCAAATATAAACAGCATGTGTTTAATAACAAATACCGCACCTGGTTTAGTGGGTACTTGTATATATTTAAGGCTCTCGACTAGGCTCTCGAGGGCGTAGGTTCAGATCCTGGCGTGCTCAAGAAATATTATTTGATTAATTTATGTTATTTTATAAATTACTCACTTAAAATAATATGCAGTATACTTGCAGCACGTTCCAGAGTGGAAGATACTATCAGTATCGCCATGGTGTAAGACCACTATTCATAATTGAAATGCTTCTTGTAATGGCTTTGGCCGTATTTGGTGACCAGATCTGAATAGCCAGGTACTTTTCTATCTTCTTCTTTCCCATCTAATTCCCCTCCGCACTTATTTCAGCCTCACAACATCCCCCAACTGGGGATGCCGTACTCACTGACTCCAAACGGTTGGGAGCATTCAGTACATAAATCATAGCACATACATAAAACCTATTTTAATAGTTTCAAAAAATAAAGCCGAAAGTTCCTGAGAACAACAGATTACGAAAAAATTGAGAACCATTTGAGCTTGAAAAGGGGTGGAATTTTATAGGAATCATCAAACACTGTCCATCCGATTACCATCGCACTATTCACCGAATGCTCGTATCGGAGCTTTCGTATAACCCAGCTTTCGTTTATCAAGCCGTTAGCCTATATTTTAGTGTTTTTATTATCGACAGTAAAATTTTATGTGAAACTAAATATAATATTTTTTGATTTTTCTTGCCAAAGATTTCTGACCTGTTTCAAAAAATATTCCCCATTTTCTTGCATCGAGGTCCAGTTTCCATATCCATTATTTTGCAAAATGAAAAAGTTTTTGTTTTAAACCACTTTATTTTATTACATACTACGACCGGTTTCGGTTGATCTCAGCCTTCTTCAGGACAATAAATAAATAAACTAAATTACAATACAGAGGAATATTATGAGGTAAAACAGAAAGAGAAAGCATTTGAGAAGTAGGTAGAGCGGTAAGGGAAGGGTGGGGGTTACATAGGGAGACAGGGAGCAACATTAAAATCAAACTGCTGGTTAGTTCAACTGTTTGTTTAAAATTGGACAATTATTTTTATTTTATTTTGCTATTTCTAATGCTTCTAAATTATTAAGGCGTATTCCTATTGTATTTTAATTTATAATTTTGACTCCTGTATTTTTATCAAAAGTATGTTTAGTATAAATTACATGTTCAGCAAATTCTGAATAACCAGTACTTGTTAAACTCCTGACGTGTTCTTTTACTCTAATATTTATGTTACGCGCAGTTTTCCTAATATATATATTGCCAAGCAATCGTTGCAATTAAGTTTGTAGTTTGTAAGTTTGTCTACAAACTCTTTCTGTTTTTTGTACCTCATAAGATTCCTCTATACTGTAATTTAGTTTTTATATTTATTGTCCTGAAGAAGGTTGAGATCAACCGAAACCGGTCGACGTAAATAATAAAATAAAGTGGTTTAAAACAAAAAACTTTTTCATTTTGTATAATGTCAAGCCACAAAGTATTTACTTACTTAGATAATTTCCATTCTTCTGTTTGCCCCACTTTTAGTTTTTATTTAAATAACCTTTTTCCAGAAGTATCGGTCGAATTTCCGACATTCAAACAAAGAAAGTCATATTAATCTTACTTAGCACTATTTATACTTTGTTGGTATTTATACTTTGGTTATACAGTTGGTACTCTTATGCAATGATCACATAAGCAAATTATAAAAAATAAAATAATTCTTGGTAGGAGTACAAAAATCATCATGAATCACGCTCTTCCCTGTTTTACGGCAGTCAGAGGTGATGACGGAAAACACATTACGTATCCTTCCGCACACACGAGAACAACACCATTTACTAAAGTATTTTTTTAATAAAACTTTTTCATTAATACTACCAGGCGCGTTGGGACCAACAAAAACACGACTGAAAGAAAAGAAGTGGTTAAAGTTCACTGTGTATAGTGGAGTTTTCCGCGTTTCGGATAGAATTTTAACTTACTTTAAGAACTTACGACTAAGGCCTATAACTACTATATTAACGACATATATACGAGTATTTACATATTTAGCAACTTACAACTAAAATTAATATTAACAATCTAATCTTACTAACGCCAGAAGAAGAAGGAAGTTCTATTATATTAGGGTGTTTTTTATTGTTAGCTGGATATATATGTTAAATGAATGAAATTAATGAATAAAATCAATCGTCAATCTTAAACGCATTTAGATGATTCATCTGCCAACAATTAAACCGATTGACTTGTTATGTTCCCGCTGATATTGTCCATTATCCATTGGTAGGCAAGTCAATAGAAAAATTGAATGAACGGAATCGCTAGATAATGTAACAATTACAGTATAAAAAAAATGAAAAAAAGAAATATTTGGATAGAATGACGGATTTATGAAAATGAGTGTCTGAAGGCTTTAATCTCCTACGTCCGTATGGAGGTACACATTTGAATACTGATAAAAAGATTTAAACGAGCAGGGAGAATACGTCTACTTTCTTCAAAAAATGCGAGCCGATGACGAGAGGGGAGCCCGGAGCACGGGCGCGGCGAGCGGGGACAGCCGGATACCGGCACAAACTCGTTCACATTACTCCGGTCCGGTGGTTCTACCGGCACTTTCGCAGTGACAAAACGCTCGGTAAAAATGCCGGGCTCGGCAAAAATGCCGGACCCGGGATAGTGTGAATAGCTACATATAAATTGTACAGCCACTAGCCCTTCCGGCAGTTTTACCGGCCTTGCAGATCTGCCGGTCCGGCATAGTGGGAACCAGGCCTAATAAATATGGCAAGACGAAAGGTACACTGCGTTTTGTAATTTTTTTTATTTTCTTCAATAAGAAAAAAGAGTGCTTAAACCTCTGACAAATTCAGGTAAATATTAAAGCCAGTCTATCATTTCGAAATATGAAGAAAAAAATATATAAGGACAGTTCGTGTTTTTTGATCTATTGTCCTAATTTTTGTATGGATACATTCCTTTGTTTGAAATAAAGCTGATAGTATGCTGGAAGTTGGAAGCTAAGCAATGTGGAAATTGATCATACAAGGCACGCACGCCGGTCTATCGCCATAACTTACTGACTGCGGATCGCGTTTGACTTATTGCTGAAGATTAATGCTATCCAGGTATACCTGGAAAAAATGGTGCCCAGTACTGCCAACTATGTCAGAATGAGCATGTCACATCGAAGGAAAGAAGCTACACAAACCTCACGCAGTTAAAGTGGAATATACACCAATTGCAGTGCTCGCCTGTTTTAGCGCCCGTTTACTAAGCCCAGCGTCTAAAAGTTAATAATGTATTTCGATTTTATTTATGTAGATACATAATAAAATTACAACATTACAGACATTTTATCATTTTATACGATTTCCGTTGATATATGTAGTGCTAAAAATTTTGCTAACTCTTTGTAGGTTTCGAAAAATAAGTCAAAGTCAGTTCCCATAGGCGAATTCTAGTACAGATTTGTGTGACTCGCTTGACAACACAATATGTTGTGGCGACGTCTCCAAGTGTGAGATTTGCCACACTTTGTCTCTGCCAGAATTTCTACCGCCATGTTATATACTTCCCTGGAACACTTTCAAGTTTTTAAGCTCTTACAATATGTTATTTATAAAAATAATCTCGATTCGGATTTGAAAATATTTATCATGAAATTTAATCGAAGAAAATCGCAAATTATAAAAACACATTTCTTTTTGTCATATGACACATTAGGAATGAAATAATTCACAGTGTTTCTTCAAATGCTACTCAATCCGATCTAGAGAGATTTTTGATATATTGTATATAAGTTATGCTTTATAAAATATTTTCACAACAGTCGCTGTGATAGTTTTTTTTTAATATTAGCGCGCCACCTTTATCATTCTTATTTACATATTTCCCTTTCAAACCATCTTCATTAATCGTATTTTTTTAACGGTTCCTGTTTTCCAGCATATGGATGCCCTGGAGAATACTTATTACAATTTGTTTTTGGTCAATTAGAGTGCTCCGGGCGCCATTTGACTGCCCGTTGACCTGTCTGCTAATGATAGAGAGTTTGTGGTGAGCTACCTGTCTGTGTGCGTAGACCACGGAACCGAGCAACTTCCAGGTGCCGCCGCGCCGGTCCATGCGCACCATGCGCAGGATCTGGAAGAAGCGTAGTCCGCGCAGGGCGGAGGCGGCGAACACCTGCCCCGAGGAGCCCATTCCCAGCACCACCAGCGACGCCAGGATGGTCGTCACATCTGAAAAAGCAATACACAATTATTATTTTTTTCTAAGGAAGCAAATCTATATAAATAAAAATGTAAATGTTCGTCTGTTCAAAATCTTAAATCTCCGAAAGTTCTTAACCGATAGCTTTGAAATTTTGACACAACGAAAATACGCGAAATATTCGAATGCGCGTGTGTTTTTACATATTATATAGATGTCACCTGTGAGAGATAAAAACATGCTTTTTAAAAACAGCGTCATCAGTTTCGTCATTTTTGTCATCGTCAACAAACGTGCTTTTTTGAAGAAAAAAAACAGTGCCATACATTGGATGTAAAAGCAACACGCTCTATTATTTATCTATCTGCACAGACAGATTAAACCACAGCAACGAATGGCGGGATATAGCTAATACTTAATAGAAACGAATCACTACTTCGATAAATCCTCTGGAACTAAAGTACAGGGTTTTCTAATAAGAGGTATTATTTTGATATTCAATCGTAAAAGATCAATGGTTTCGTTGCTTGCGTAGAACGTAGCGCCGTCTTGTTGAAAGTAAACATTGTCCAGATCAATACCATTCAATTCCGGCCATGAAAAATCATTAATCATCTCTCGATAGCGCAATCCATTCACCGTAACTGTTACTGTAACTCCAGCCTCATTTTCGAAAAAGTAAGGTCCAATGACTCCGCCGGATCATAAACCGCACCAAACAGTCACACGTTGAGGATAGAGAGGCCTTTCAACAATAACTCTTGGGTTTTCCGAGCCCCAGATGCGACAATTTTGCTTGTTGACGAAGCCACCGAGGTGGAAATGGGCCTCATCACTCAAGATGATTTGCATTTGATTCACTCAAGTGAATTTTAATAATTTCAATGCGTTGTTGAAGCGTGTATAGTTCCATTTTTATTAATGGCGTAGTTTCTACTTGTCAAATGTTGAAAAATGTTGAAAACTTCAAAAGTAACATCTACCGAAATAGCGGGCTATTCAAAATAACACCTCTTATTGGAAAACCCTGTATTTTATAAAAATGCAATCGGAAATAGATTAAACAATTTATAAATCCTCGAAATCAAGAAAGCCGTTAATAATAACACCAAAATAGTTCAAAACCAAATAAATTTAATACGTGATCTATGGTTAACTATAGTGCTAAGATCTGAAATTTCCGCGTCCCTTATAAACTAGCCGAAAAATTAATAGGAGTTGTTTAAAGCCACAATAAATAGATTAAATTAAAGTTTAAACCTTCTACGTTTTGTGGGATCAAAAGTTTTAGTTAAGATTTCAAAGTGTGAGTGATTTTTGCGCAAAAACTAATTAAAGTAAAAAAATATTAAATGTCAAGTTGAGTGACTTTGTCTATGCAATAAAACAAATATTAAATAGTGATTGCCACCACCAATTTTTCATCAAGCATAATTAAAGAGGGGCATTTGTGAACTTACAAAAATAGTGATGTCTAGCACACGTAGCAAAACCCCAATAATTTCGGAAGATAAATTGAACATGGATAAGATTATTGAATACATTGATAAAAAATTTGAAACCCTGAAAAGAGATATATTTACAAAAATTGATATACAAACTACAGAAACTACTAAAAGTATTGATTTTATCAGTGCTCAATACGATGAGATGTTAAAAAAAAATTGAGGTCTCAAATAATTTAAATCGAGCGATTCAAACAGATTTTGAAAATATAAAAAAAGACCAAATGGAAAAAAATATGATAATTAAAAAACTTGAAATCCGACTTTCTGATTTGGAAACGTTATCAAAATCTAATAGTTTGGAAATAGCAGGAATTCCACAACAAAACCGCGAACAACCTGTGGAAATTGTTAAAAAAGTTGCTGCCGCAGCAGGAATCCACCTCTTACACACTGATATAACTGACGTCACGAGAGTCTCAGACAGACGAAATGAAGCCCCTCCTAAACTTCTTGTGACCTTTTCCAATAAAAGAAAAAGAGATTCCCTCCTTGATAAGAAAAAGGAAATAAATTATAATGAAATCAAGGATCTGGCGACATCTCGAATCTTCATCGGGGAAGAATTAAGCCCGTATCATAAAGAAATCCTATGGAAAACAAAACAATTATCAAAAGAAAAAAATTACCAATATGTATGGTACAAACAGGGTAAAGTTATGATACGCAAAAAACAAGATGATAAAATTATCTACATTAAGCACCTTGATGATATGGTGAAAATAATTTAGTGAATAATATGAACAACATTACTTAATCCACTTAATAATTTAAATTGATAAAATGAATAACGCACTAACAACAAACATACCAAACATATCATCCATAAACAATAATTTTAACATAATGCACCAGAATATTAGAAGCATCAATAAAAACTTTGATGAACTACAAATATTGATGAAAAGTTTAAATTTAAAATGGGATATTATTATTCTTACTGAATGTTGGCTAACTGATAAATACTACCCCCTACAAATTGGTAATTATGTCCCTTACTCTACAATAATGAACAACACAAAAAATGATGGTGTCATCGTATATATTAAAGAAGATATAGAAGCTGATGTCAGAGAGATCTGTATCAATAATGCAAACTGTCTAAGTATATCAATCGGTAATGACACAACAATACTCGCAATTTATAGATCTCCTTCTACACAAAATCTAGAACCATTCCTCAACTCCTTATCTAATCAACTAAGTCTACTAAAAAGAACTAAAGATGTATTTATCATCGGTGATATAAATATTGATATTCTTGAAAATGGCCATCCAAAAAAATTTGATTATATGCAAACACTAGCATACCATGGATATAATAGCCTAATTGATGAACCAACACGTGTATATAATGAAAGCAAAACTTGCATTGATCATATCTTTTGTAAAACTAATAGAAAAACTCAAGCCATTATTTGTACTACCACACTGACAGACCATTATACAATAATTCTATCTATTACAAAAAAAAATACATATGTAAACCAAAAAAAGAAATCACTCCTAACGAAGTCTGAAACAAATTGGGAAAACGTCAAATGCGAGTTAACAGTGAATGACTGGACAAGCCTTCTGGAAAAAGATGATACTGATACTGCTTGGAGTTATTTTATAGAAGTTTTACAGAACATTATCCTATCAAACACCAAAACCATAGAAAAAAAGTTATCTCATAAAAATTTACACATTAAACCTTGGATTAGTCAGAATATTATAAACTCAATCAGAAAAAGAGATGAACTGCACAAAAAAGTCAAAAACAACCCTTATGATATCCTAACACTTCGATTCTACAAAAGATATCGTAATACATGTAAAAATGTAATACGTTATGCTAAAGAAACATTCTATAAAAACAAAATTGATGAATGTAATAATGATTCACGTAAACTCTGGCAGATCATAAATGAAATAACTAATGCTAAAGCCTCACATAATGACAATAGCATTAAGGAATTAAACATTGATGAGATTCCCACATCTTTTACAGAACACCCGGACAAACTTCTTGACTTTATAAACAACTATTTTTGCAATATAGGCTCAAACTTAGCAAATAAAATTAAACAAAATTCAATTAGTACTATCGAAAATACAGTGAGGATTGACGATGTAAATCAAGAAAACAGCCTCAATATTGTCAAGATAACAAGTGATGAAATAAGAAATATTATAGCCTCCCTAAATATAAATACTTCATCGGGAAATGAAGTGATATCAAGCAAATCAATTAAATATCTACAAAATGAGTTAATCCACCCACTAACGTATCTTATAAATCTGTCAATATCAAATGGTATTTTTCCTGCTTGTCTTAAAATTGCTACGATCATTCCAATATATAAAAACGGTCCCAAAAATGATGTATCAAACTATCGACCAATTAGTATTTTAACTACACTATCAAAAATATTAGAAAAAGTTATAAAAAAGCAAATGCTTACATTTTTGGATTCTAATAAAATATTATCATCTACGCAGTATGGTTTTAGGGAAAACCTGGGTACTGGTGACGCTATAGCTAATGTAACAAATACAATTATTAGAAAATTGGATGAAGGCAAAAAATGCCTAGCAGTTTTCATTGATCTTCAAAAAGCTTTCGATACCATTGACCACGAAATACTGTATTTAAAACTAAAAAAAAATGGAATAACCGAAACAACCCTAAACCTACTTAGAAGTTACTTAACGGGAAGAGAACAATTTGTACAAATTGGTAAAAGAAGGAGCAAAACTCTACCAATTAAGTACGGTGTCCCCCAGGGAAGCGTATTAGGACCTATACTATTTCTAATTTACATAAATGACCTTATGAATCTTCCCATCAAAGGAAACATTATGAGCTTTGCAGATGACACTGTAATTTTATTCCATGAACAAGATTGGACAAGCACATATAAGGAGGCTGAACATGGCCTAACTGTTCTTCAAAACTGGCTTAAAGCAAACTCCCTTACATTAAATGTGAATAAAACCAAATATTTAATTTTCTCCAAAAACAAAAGAGGACAACCAATGAATGAGCATATACTCAAACTACATGAATGTCAAAAAAAATTTCCTCAATGTTCCTGCTCGATTATAACTCAAACCAAAAGCATAAAATATCTTGGTATTGAAATTGACGATAAACTACACTGGGATTCACACATTGATCGAACTTCAAAAAAGTTAACTAAACTCATTTACTTCTTCAAAAAAATACGGAACATTTTGTCAGCTAGGGATTTAAAGAGAGTTTACTATGCTTTATGCCACTCCAAATTGGAATATGGAATAATAGGATGGGGCTCAGCAGTATCAAAACATATAAAACAGCTGAAGGTAACTCAGAATTGCATCATAAAGACCATACTAAAGGTTCCCATAAGGACGTCAACAACAGAAATTTTTAAACAATTTGACGTTCCAAGCATACAGAAAATCTATGCCAAAAACATTTTGGTACACCACCTCAAAAATAATTCTCAGGAAAACACCTCAAATACTCATAAAACCAGAGCCAAACAAACAGAGATACTAACTATACCAAAGTGTAACTCTACCTTTGGACAAAGAAGCTCTGAATTTTTAGCAGTAAAGGTATATAACAAACTCCCACTTAGTATCAAACAAATCAAAACAAAAAACAACTGCATTAAGAACATTAAATCTTGGCTTAAGGAATTACCGGAAAAAGAACTTACTAGCATATTTAAAACATCGTCGTAGAAGTTTCTGGAAACCCTTACCCAAAACATGTGAGTCATACCATAGAAGTCGCTGAATAACTTATCCAAAACCTAGTCCCCCTCAGCACAGGATCTCCTAGTGAGGAGGACTACGAATATAATCAACATCTATTTTTTATATATATATTCTTATAAAAATGTAAAAAACATGTATAATATAGCTACTAATAAAAAAATAAAATAAAAAATTCTTACATTTTGTTCGTTCCGGTAATCCCCAACTAAAAACATCTTGTTCGCGATATAATACTAGATTTAAGAAAAACCTAATAATAAGTGATCTCTCAGCTGTAAAAAATATCATGCATTCCATTACGTAAATTTAATTTACTCTTTCTCAGATAAGTTTTTTTACTGCACTTTTCATATATAATTATTTTTTTCTATTTAAATCACTAGATTAAACATAACACGTAAATTAACCATAAACATTTAGGTGCTCTTCTAGATAGGTACCATGATTAATCTACTTAATAATTTTACAATTAGTATTTTTTTTTTCAATTTTATCATATGTATTATAATAAGTTTACACTTATGCGTGTATTTTATCTTATTTTTTTTTGTATTTCAATATGTTTGTTTCTATTTTCTATAAAAAAAATTTAATTCCAATTTTTTTTTTCATTATCATTTATATTTTTTGTTTATTTCTAATATAATATTTTATTATAATTATTACATTATATTATCTATGTACGACCACCACTGTCTATAACTTACTGTGTAAATTGCTTTTTATGTGACACCTCACAAGAGTTCCCCTGTCTTTACAGTGTAAATAAACCTAAGTAGAATTGTTAAGCTTTTTAATGTCATTTTTGTAAATAATTATACATAGCCTAGGAAAAAACGGCGCTCTACGAGTCATCCAATTATTATTATTGCTGTTTCACGGCGAAAATAACATATTATCAATGTTCATATGTAAAAAAAATTACAAAAAGACAAACCTTTTCAGTTTACGAATAACCGGAAAATACTTGAATTTCTCCTATTGCCATCTAATATGTGGAATATATGATTGTTAAATGATGGACGTTTTATGGTCGGTGTGTTATGGTATTTGAGGAACGTCCACAAAACTTCGAGATCTGAATAGAGCAAAAAAACTTTTACTTTCATAATGAAAATCATAATTACCGATGAGTTTAAAACATTGAGAAAATCTTAGACAATCTAATATTTCAGTTTTGTCCTCTGAAATAAACCGAACTAAAATTTTAACAGACCGAAAATATAGACTATGCTATGCTATCATAATGATCTTTAATGCAAGATACTGAATGTATACGTTAAATTATCAATTTAAATCAATACGTTTTCAACGAGTAGACCCTTTGGCACGATTGAAGACAAATTACTTGATAATATTGACATGAATTTCAAAAAGTGATATCAAGAATGGAAGCCGTCATTGAAGGCGTATTAATAAGTATGTGACTCATCGACATACATGTACATGTACGATATGTGTAAACAGGATTTTGATGGTATGTGTGAAACAAATGGGTTACGATATCAAGTTTATTATTCTCTTTGGTATACTCAAATCAGAAGTGCAGATATTAATAATGATGACACACATTATTGAAACTAAACTGCATTACAAACAAATGAATACCGAAACAGAATAACATGAATAACAGAATGTTGCAGAATTTTGATAGTATGGTATTTACCATCATATATGCATACACAAAAGTAAAAGAAAATATAGGTTTACGTCATGGTTCAATAACAATATAATAGTCCCGTAAAAGCTTTTGTTAGTGTTACTTTCTACGTGCCAACTGATCGACGGCAAACATTTCAAATATTTATTTTAAGCCGCCAACAATTTTCACAAGCGATCAATGTAAATGGCTGTCAACAAATAAAGCTCTTTTTCATTTAATTACATAGGTGGAGTATGCGTAGGAGATAGATGATATGTAAGTACGATATAAAGTTTATGAATGTTAAATAATTTCCTATAACTTTGTATTACAATACTTTTTTATTTTTTTTATTTTTTATTTGGTACAATATTTTTTTACATTTCAAAGTTTTCCAGTAATGTTGGCCTCACTGGGTGGCTTGCCCGTGCTGAGGCCTTCATTTTATAATATGAAAATGTAATCTACATAATACATTTAAAGAGAAAATAATACATTTAATATATAATCTGGTGTATTTGTGAGTGATGTGTGTTTATATTGGTTTTGTGTGTTACGTGTAGGTTTTATTTTTATTTTATGTTATGACATTTTGGTAATATTGTCTTTTTTGTTCTTTAATCCATTTTGTAATTTTGTGTGTGAATTTATTTTTACTAACCTCAATTTTAATTTCAAGTTTTACACTGTTGAAAGCTTTTATAGCATGGTATTGGTAGTGTCTTTGTCCAAAGCTTGAATTTACTGTCTGTATACTAAGTGCATTGTATTATTTTCAGCCGACCGTTCTGGCTTATAGCTTACCCTTGTAGATGAATGATCTTAGACTGGAGGTGGTTTATGAAGTTATTGTTTTTTTTTATATTTCTAACTCCCGCTTCTAGACTACCATGAGTAAAAACTCAGTGCTTTGAGTTATTAAGTGCCTATAACGTATTGTATATATATGTCGAAAAATATAAGAAAAATAATGACGGCATTTCTGATTTTTCGCCAAAAAGACATGTTTGTGGATAAGGCGTTATTGGTTTTTTTTTTTTTTTTTTTTTATAGTGAATACCTCACAAGAGTCCCAACTGCTCCCGTCTGGAGCCAGTGAGACTATGGCATCCCCAATTGGGGGATGTTGTGAGGCTGAAGGTAAGTGGGGAAGGGAAAGAGGAAGGTGGGGAAGTACCTGGCTATTCAGATCTAGTCACTAAACACGGCTAAAGCCATTTGGAGCAACGTTTCAATTCTGAATGGTGGTCTTACACCAGGGCGATACTGGTAGTATCTTCCACTCTGGTTGCACACGAACCAACGTCGGTGATAGTTGTCTTACTAGCCAGTTACATTTACTGCGTCGCAATGACGTTGTAGCCAGTTTGAACAATTTAGGAATGTGCGGTTTTAAATCATTTTTATAATCAGTAATTATGAAAGAAAATATTAATATTTACATTTTAGAGCGATTATCAGAACCTTCCGTATCCATAGTTTGTGAAAATACCCCATTACATTCTAGGCTCTGGTATCACCAGCTGGCACTCCTGTTCGCTGTTACAGAACCGGGTTTCTTTACAATTGCTTCTCTTCGCCGCTATGTGCAACGTCTTTCTTCGTTGTCAAAGTACTGCGTCCTTCTGATTTTATAATATTAACAGAGAAATATGTATTGTATTTTAAACTAATCTTTAATGTTTCGAGGCATCTTCAGAACAGTTTATTTAGCTAAATAGTCAGTCGGTAGTACAAACACACACACACACACACACACCCTCACACACACACACACACCCTCACACACACGCGCGCGCACGCAAATAGTCTTAATTGAAACCTTCATGGCTACTACAACAAACAAACTTACGTTTTTATTTATTTTTATTTTAATAGCCATATACATATATATTTTATTAAAATTTTTACAACAATATGTATATTTATATACTTTTATAATAGATATTGATTATATTCGTAGTCCTCCTCACGAGTAGTTTCTGAGTTGAGGGTGACTAGGTTTTGGATGTTTTCAGCGACTTCTATGGTTCGACTTCATGTTTAGGTAAGGTTTTCCAGAAACTTATACAACGATGTTTTCAATATGCTAGTTAGTTCTTTATCCGGTAGTTCCTTAAGCCAAGATTTAATGTAGTTATTTTTTGTTTTGAATTGTTTGATACTAAGTGGGAGCTACTTTGTCCAAAGGTAGAGTTAGACTTTGGTATATTTAGTATCTCTGTTTGTTTGGCTCTGGTTTTATGAGTATGTAAGGTGTTTGCCTGTAAATCATTTTTGTAAGTCGTTATCATTCTTTATTTTTGGGATATCATGCCGTTGCGCTATCTCTTTCTTTAGTAAACGTTACGGACATGACATCACTAGGGCACATGTGCAATTGAAGATTGCGGTAAAGTGTGTGCATATGTATGTAAATGCGATACCACGTTGCGCGCTCCAATCCCCTTCACCACTATTTTCAATTACACGTTTGGCAAATGATGATGGACATTGTGAGGCTGTCCAAAACTTTGGCCAAAGAAGGAGGAAACGTATCCTAAAAATAATTCTCGATAATAACTTGTCTGTGAAAATCTCAAATAAAATCAAACTTCTGTCTTTTTAATTTATTTTTTTAGGGTCGAAATCTGCTTTGCTGCCATAGCTAACGTTTCTAATTGACATACATATTTCATATCAATATCGTTATTTTTTAAATGACATTTATAGATAAAAAAGCGTCGAAGTCCTTCATCTCAGTTTGGTGTGTTTTTACTTACGATAGAATTGCTAATAATGGCAAACTACAATTTCCATCTACTGAAATACTTAACTACATTCTAAGTACTGGGTACACTTAGAATGTACTAACGTAACCAGCTGATTCGTTTGCGGCAGACCGTAGACATAATGTATTGGTAAAGTGTCGAGGCGCTTGACAGGAGTGTGAATGAGATAAGGATTGAAGGCGTTAATTCGTCAGTTACGCACGTGACATTTTGAGTAAATCGATAAATGCTTTGTTTGAACAGAATACAACCCAAGTCCAAAATAATCTTTTCGGTAAATAATAAGAACTGATCATCCTATTAAATTGTAATATAAAGATTTTATCACAAAGTGTTTTGTAAGTTAAGAAGAGGTATAAGATTAAGATTACATTGATATTTATTTATTTAATTAATCTCTCAGGTGTGAAGGACTTTCTATTTTCATTAAATTATTTTTTATGGTAAGAAAATACACTTACCTAGAGACAGCGAATGAAAATAAGAGTTCGTTAAAATAATGGTATTAACTAGCTGACTTGTATCCGGCGTTACTCGACCTTTCTATACTTTCTATAATTATAAAATGCATTTATAAACCTTCTAGCAAAATTTCTCTGAATGATAGTGAAACCCCTATTAAAATCCGTTGCGTAGTTTAGAAGATCTAAGCGCAAAAACATAGCGACTTGCTACGTAGAGTAGTTGCTATGGTTACTTGCTACGTGCAGCCTACAATACTCACCAGACATTTTAGGTTATAATAATGAATGTGGAATCACAAACTTTATCCAGTACTGGAAGCGCCAATTCTTGAGGGTTAGATACCCACAAGAATGTTTGTGATCCCAGGGTTCTCAGGGGGTTGGGTTCGAAACCAGAAATGTGTCAAGTTACAATGTGTACTTTAGAGTCAAGGAAAGAAGATTTTGATGTAACAGGAATGTATATTATTTCGAATACAATAAAGACTACACACTCTACCGTGTGAGTTATAACGAAAACAATATAATAAAAGTTAGATATAAGCTTACCCCCAAGGTTCCGACCACGCTTTAACTATATAGCTAATTAAGTAACATCCTACTCGAGCTGGAGCAGCACCTCCTCAGGCTGAGCTCCTAGGGGCTCCAGCCGGAGCAAGAGGAAGATTCAGTTCCGCCTCCTGGCGACTGTCCGGGGCAGGAAAATGTGTAATCTGGCGACTGAGGAAGAGGTATCTGGTGCCCGCGGTCGCATCCGTGTATCCTGGCGAGGATTCCCTTTATGTAAGGAAAAATAGGCCTCAATACGGCCCTGGTGAAAATGCGGTCGACGTAGTGCCAAACCACGAGAAAGAATACTATCCTAAGGTTTCCGGGAACCGGGCACAATATTTTAAGCCACTGGCTTCTTCATCCCATAAAGGATGGGTCAGATTCAAGCAGATCACACGTCTGACTCCCTTTGCGATTCATGATCCCGCGTGGTTACAATAAACGAACGAGCCACGGAACTAATTCAATTATGGAACTTCGTATTTACACCATTTATACGATTTTATTATGCAATCTCCGCATATAAGATTAGACTTCGCCTCTCCGAATTAAAGGGAAACCATTCCCAAACAATTTCACTCCGGAAAACTGTGACTGTCGTCTGCCGAGAGATCAGGCCCACTCTGTGGTTTCTCCGCAGGCAAGGAAGTGTTTTGTTTTTTTCTGTTTCCGCCCGGTACAGATTTTAAATTTTAAATTCTGATTCGAAATTTTACCAAAACCAATACCAGCGACAATCGCCCAGTTCCTAACTAGGTTAGAGAATCGGCGAGGATAAATGTGATGATGCAGAATAAATTAATGAATAAAATATTAAAACAAAAGGAGTCTAGCCCTGCATCATAACAGACTTTATTGTGATATCATAGAAATAGAGATGTATAATTAAGGTTCAAGTGGACGAGCACGCCAGCAAAAATTTCACCCGATTTGTTTCCATGAAGAGAGAGACAAAATAAAACTTTGCATAACCCTGTCAGCATTTTATGCATAAAAATGAATTTACATTAAATGAATTTGGTATTATTCTAGCGTTTTTTTTTTGATTTTCTTGCTGTTTTATTTTTCTTAAAACCACAACAAGCCACTTTTCAAATAAGTATCTACAAATATACAAGACGGAAAAAAGGAAAAATCTATCGATTTCAAAAGCTACTTTGAAAAGTCTTTCGGGCGTATTAATAATCAGATTACACAACTTTTTACAAATGCAACCAAAACATCCCTCATACATTAAAGAAAACGACAAAATATTAAAACTTACGAATACAACACAATAATACGAGCATAAAGAGCTTTTATATCGTCTCCATTTAAAATATTGAAATGGGACTTATTTCTTTACGCCTTTTGACAGTCGATACAAAAGTGATAGATACATAATATTATACGCTTATGATGAAGCTTCCGTTAGCAGAAATTAAACGAAAAAGCAATAAATTTGGAGTAGGTATGTAGCAAAAAAATTTCCGATAAACTTTTACGATAACATAGAAATACGTTTTTTTATTATTTACCTCGATGGCTGGCCTCAATTCATTGATTCCGTGGTAGAGTATTAAATATACAGAATATAACCGCACAATTAATTTTATTTGTCATCATCAGAGGCTCCTATATCTTAAATTATATAAGTTTCGATCGGATGTATTTCCGTATAAATTTTAATGTCCTAGTAAAAGAAGTGTTTAAATTGTTTTGATTTGTTTATATCTAGAATACAAAGTACATATGAGTATATGCACCCCGTTCTGTTGTGGACGCTAGTCTTTTTGTTATTGTCGCGGTGCGAAATTATATCTCAGTCAGAACGTTTCTTGAATTGGGTTTATCGAGTTTCATCGAGTGAGTTGTGTTCAGGATGTGTCAGATCGGGAGAGGCTGTTTTCGGGAGACCCTTTGACCTCTCCGACTGGTCTCTCGATCCATCGCCTTGTGCCATAGTGGGAGGGATATATTCGTATATCTGTTACTGCTGGACACACTGATCCCTAGATTCCTACCCAATTCTTTTACCTTCCTAGAACTTCTTATCCTTCCTTTCCTTAAAAAATAAATACTTCCACACAGCATCCCAAAAGATGACATAGGTCGTGAGGGAAATTATTTACCTTCGGGCTTTCCTGATGAAAAAAAAATATTTCAATAACACTTAACATAACTGCTGATAATCTATTAATGCCTAAGTTTTTTATGAAAAATTCTACCCTAAATCTATGGCGTACCTAGTTGGAATGTGACTATTTATCGCCTGGCCGACATTTACTTGCACGTCCCAAGTAAAATAGAAACAAAGTTCGTCCCCTCGCTGCTTCGGCGGAAGTAACAAGGAAACTACAACTCAAATGTCTAACTAAGAACAAGTAGAGAATTTATGGCGATCAAATAAATCTTGTAATATTTTATAGGCGCATGGCACACGCCTACCCTTAATCTTGGGGAGACAATTTTCTGCGAAGAACTCATACAGATACTACGATATACTCGTACACAGCTTGTTTAGTCAAAACTTTCCACGCGGATTCATGAACCATATACTTACAAGTATTTTTTTCTACTTTCCTATGCGCAATACGGATATTTTTAGTTACAAACTTATGAAAACTGTTTCAAGCTTTAAAATTTTAGCTTCAGAAAAGGTAATTCTTTGCCCATAATAATATTGAGTTGTTATATTTTTATTTTAATATTTGAACAACTATCGATATATAAATAAGCCGCATTAAAGTTATTTTCAGAAAATAGGGCGAATTTAAAAGGTGGACGTGAATTTATAATATTTCAAAAATATATTTGATATCTTTTATTATATCGTGATATTTTTTTTATTGTTGCTGCTATAAAAGTCGCTATCCGCGTCACCATGTTTGTGCGTTTAGTTCTTCCAAACGAGGCAACGGATTTCGACAAGGTGTTCACTATAATTAAGCGAATTTCTTCCGGAAGATATATAAATATAAATTAGAGAAAAGTCGATGTTTATCCTAGAATTCACCACCTCAAAACTTCACACCAAATAATTCACAACCCCGTGTATACATCAGCTTGTCATAAATAATTTGCTTTTATTGTTTTCCGTGTAATTTTTGAGTAAATTCGACGTGAAATCTTCATTGATTATGTAACTGATTTAATTCATGTCTACCACAGTTTACCATTAATTACTGCGGTTGACAAATTCATATATCTTATATGTTTGAATTATGTGCTTTAAGGCGATGCACTACGTTGTTTAATATTTTAAATTGAGCCGCTATCAATAACAACCCTTACGTAGATGGCGATAAGGTTTAAATTCCCGCTTAACACCATCCGCCTGTTTTGATTTATGCAAGAAAAAAACATATTTTGTGGATGTTCAGGCATAAATATTTAATTTTTTTTTCAATCATTTTATAAATAACTTAATTTGACACATTATACAATAAAATCATAACCGAAAATGGGTTTGTAAGTAGGAGATTTTGAACTTTAAAGCAGTTTTCATAGGCCTTTACATTATTTTTTCTGGGCTTATTAAAAGATTTATGTAAAAAATACTCGATTATTTCAAAGACCAAGATGTATTCTACTTGCAGTATTTAATTAAACCATCTGAAACATTTCTAGGCGACCAAATTTTAAAACCAAAAACACATGATTTTGCATTACTACGTATGGCATCGCCTTAACCCTTTCACACCCGCATTATTGTTTCCACACATATAAAATATGTAATGCTTGATAATACCTCAGAAAATTATTTGAAAATTTTTGGCATTTAAATTTTTTTTTTTTTTTAGAAATTTTTCTATGTTAATTTGGATTAACATTGGCCGTCATAGGGTATTTTTTACATAGTAACGTAAAATAAACATAACACAAAAGTAATACAAATAACTGTTTCATATCAAAAATGCACATTGACAATGTAGTGATAATCACTAAGGTACAAATAAATAACATTTTAACTAAAATTCATTCATAAATAAAGAATTAATCTAGGATAATAAATCTTTAAAAATTCGCCATACTAGTCGAAAACATGTCCCTCACTACCAGTGTTAATTTGAATGAACATTGAGATTCATTTACAATATTCTGGGAAATGACTGTGATCAGTGAATTGAACTGATGTTATTATTATAGAACACATCTTTATGAGTGAAAATATTTGTAATTCGAGTAGAAAATATTGATATCTCACCTTCAATTAAGTAATCAATGACGGCAGAAATTCGATGAAACTTACAATCAGCAGATGTCAAAATATTGATCGTTGTTGTGGCGGGAATAAGGATTTCAACGGAGCGGAAAAAATAGACGCCACAGAAAAGACTACAAACTATAAGAAAACGAAAACATGGCTTTTCTAAATCGCTACAGTTACGGTAAAAAAATTCACAAAGTTCATGTTAATTTGAATTAACACTGGGGCTGAAAGGGTTAAGTTTAGAAGCCCCCAAATTAGGGTCATAAGTAAATAATGGAAACCATAGAAATCACAAAATTACCGCACCAAAGTTATAATTGAAGGAACTTGTCTTCTGAAAACATTAGTATGAAAGTTGTCGTTTACCACGCAATCTTTTAATGATCTAACACTGCGGAGTGACAAACATTAAGAAATCTAATTATAAATGTTATTTTCATTAAAACATTACCGAATTAGAGGAGTATATATTTTAAAATACAATGGGTATTAAATTATTACAATAAATTAGATTACAGAAAAAACATCTCGAACCGTGAATGTTACGAAAGTTGTAGAGATTTTCTATCTAAAATATTATGTTCATCGAAACGACGTTAAGCTTCCAATATTAATTATTTCCATTATTGCTAGTGATATACTTTACATATAAAACATGCTGAGACCATGACAATCTGATAGTGTCGCCTTTTTATTTCTTGCTTTTTTCACTTTTTTTTCCTTTAGTGATTTGTAAAAGAAAATGGAATTAACACAATTACTTCGGAATCCAAAAGATGAACACAGATGTCTTAGCTAGCTTAGTATAGTACTCCATCCTTGCTAAATTTTCGTTTATAATTTTTTATTTATGTAAAACCGCACAAGGGTCCCAACCTTTGACGGCCGGCATAGTCCAGTGGTAACGCATTGGACTGCCATTCCGAAGGTCGCGGGTTCGAACCCGGCGTGCGCAAATAAATTTTATTTGATTAATTTGTGTTATTTCACAATTAATTAATTAAAATAATATATAGTATATTTGCGGCACGTTCCAGAGTGGAAGATACTACCAGTATCGCCCTGGTGTAAGACCACCATTCAGAATTGAAACGTTGCTCCAAATGGCTTTTGCCGTGTTTTGTGACTAGATCTGAATAGCCAGGTACTTCCCCACCTTCCTCTTTCCCTTCCCCACTTACCTTCAGCCTCACAACATCCCCCAATTGGGGATGCCATAGTCTCACTGGCTCCAGACGGGAGCAGTTGGGACTCTTGTGAGGTATTAACTATAAAAAAAAATAAATAAAAAAAAACCGTTTGAGCCAGTGAGATTATGGCATCTCCGATTGAGGTATATTTTGAGGCTGAAGGTAGTAGGAAGGGGAAGGAGATGAGTAAGATGAAGAAGGAGATGTACCTTTTCTATTCAGATCTGGTCAAGAAACACGGTCAAAGCCATTTCAAGCAACGTTTCAATTGTAATAACGATGGCAGAAGGAGTTTTTGAAATATTGACAGGTTTGTATTTTACATTATTTTAACATATTTATTTATTTTAATATCAACGGTATAAAATATACCATATACAGTAAATTATAAACAGTGACATCAGAAAATATACAATTAACAGATACTCTAGATTGATATAAAAAGTTAGAGAAACAAGTACATACAAAACTTATAGGTAGACTAGGTTGGATTAGTATTGATTGAAATATATGATAGTATAGATACATGATATAATATATTACAGTAGCTAAAACGTATACATTTATTCTCAGGTTTTGGTTGAAAGTAGGTAAGTGCCAATCAAGCTGTTGGTTCACCGTATTAAATATTATTATTGACCCAAGTTTCCTCAGTTGCCCCAGGCAGTTCATTTTATATCCTACATATTTATTTGACTTTTTACGTAAGTATGAGTAAACTTACAAATTATTGGTCAGGATTTAAAAGATATGATATTAAAGCCTTTTTGTAACTATATATATTACGGGATTTTTATCCAAATTTATTTTTTATGAAATCTTACACCACTATTACTGGTCGATATCTAGTTTAGGAACACAGACACCCCAGCAAAACATATTTATCAGGATATCTCTTCAATGGTGTTTCCAGAATCTAGAATGTAATATCTATGTTTTATTCCTTTTTTAGTGTTTTTCCACATGTTGTAGCCCAGCTGGACGTAAAAAAGCTAGAAGATATTATTTAAGAAGGAGATAAAAATAACATTTAAAAGCACAGCCGGGCGTGAAATTAGGTATAAATAAATAATATTAATAATTCTAAACGACACATAAAACAGAACACAATACAGAAAAATGAAAAGGTAACGGTTTAGAGTGGAAATCGAACCTAGAATCTCTGTCTTACAGGGATAACGCATCTGACCACTCAGCCATTGAGACCTAAGTATTTTTTTCGATCGATATTACAAATTCATAATTAATTATTATGTTAACATTATTTTCCCATATTTTAGCTAAGTTCTAAACAGTTTTTTTGTAACCTAGATAAAATATTTAAAATGATTGAATCAAAATAGAATATCCCTAAAATCCTAATGGTTATTGAATAAAGTTCCTATACATTATAAATTTCGGAGTTTAACAGCGAGGAATTTAACGCCACTATTAGCCATCGTGAAAGTAATACTAAAAACCGTATACATTTTACAAGTATAAGGTTTTCATATTGCGGATCATTAAAGTTTGCGGTTCACATTTTGCGCATTCAATTTATTAGTTGAAGAATTCAATCCAATAAAGTAGCTTTCTCGCACCACTTTTATCACGCAAATTCCTTAATATGATGCACGCGAAATGGAAGTCTTTTAGACTCCTCTTTGCCCGATGGGGTTTTAACTTTATTCAACTGGAAACCAAGTGCTTTACCAACTGTCTGAGTAGGTACTAATGCCGTGACCAAACGATCCCTGTGCTGCGGTAATTTTTTACTATGGACTTGGAAAACGTTATTAAATCATTTTATCGATGAAACTTGGTATAATTTATTTTCTTCTTCATAAACCACAGGAATTGCTGTATGAAAATGTATATTTTAAGTGAAAACGGTTTATTGATGAGCTACGTGGCACAGCTTCATGCTCTTCGTCAGCACAAAAAAATCAATGACTATACAGGTAATTGAATAAATAATTATGTGTATTCCAATAACTATTATAAATGTAACCCGTTTGAAAGACTAAAGCTTTGGTTCTGTTTAGAGACCAGACATCAATAGCCAAGTACTGACTTTGGATAGTAGGAATACCGACTTGTATGCCTAATTTAAAAAGTATACAACTTACAAACATTGGCTTACCTGAATAGTTTGACTTCTGGCACCTGAACAAATAGAAAGATAAGTAAATAGCACATTTAGACTAGCATGTTTTATGGTATGTCAGATAAGGGTATCGATATTGGTCACTTCAATCGAATTACGCTTTATCTTAATCCACCATAAATTATTATAATAATTTGATCTTTTTTATAGTCGTTTTTGATAGAAAATCACCTTTTGGTCGCTATACAACTAGCATAGTGAAATAGAAACCTTACTTGAACAAATCTATCACGAAAACACTATATTTTATAGTTGCCTTTTCATAACTACGTACATACGTATGAAAATCTATTAAATAACAACTTATACCCAACAATATGCTACTACCATACCAACCTACCACAACCATAAAAAATAATATTATGTATGCAATGTAGTTGATTAATGAATGTGATATTATTGTAGAAAATATGACACATTCTTATTATAGTATTCACATATCAAATAGTACTCATATCTACTACTAACAAATTATTAGGTAATTTAAAACATATGAGTATTTTAAATTACACTTAATAACTACTATTTAAAGGTACGCAATATTATACCCAATACATTACCTCTAATAATAGTTGTAATATATACTATTTAAGGTACGCAATACGACACATAATGATATTATTAATATCTATTACGTACTCAAAATACAGGTAGGTAAAATTTAAAAGATCTAAATGGTTACTTTTTAATGAAACTAACTACCTAACCATCATGCCATTTCCGGGCAGGGGAAGGCAGAGAAGAAGGACCGCCAAAGAACTAGGTCTCGACACACACTCCTTGCCCATTCACATCCATACACCGTCCCATACATACTCTTCTATTATTCTGACTCTTGACACGGTCCGACTCAAGTATCTGATTCACTTGATCGTACCATGTATTCCTCGGGCGTCCCCGACATCTGCTATTATTCACATTTGCGTCCTATATTCTCCATACACTTCTTTCTTCGCACATTTGCTCTTCATGCCCAAACCAACTAAGCGTCCCTTTCTTAATCTTACTCATGACGCTTACATCAGAATTGCATTTTCATACGATCATCATGCTTTTACTACATGTACGCCTTAGAGATCTCATTTCTACAGCATTCAGTCTACTTAGATCCTTACTCTGCCAGTTCTGTATTACGTAAAATACAGTTTAGGAACCATTTAAATGTACCCAAAATTAAACAAAAATATGTTATTTCCAATAGATACATCAAAGACATCAAAAACCTGACATAAGATCTAAGCTATTACTAATAAATGAAATTGTTAACATATCTAAAATACAAAATAACGTTGGGCAATAATAACAACGGACGTAGATTGCTACATTTGAATTTTGCAGGTACCGTTTGTGAAATTAATCTTTACGAGTGGGACGTCCCGTAAGCTCATGAAGGAAAAAGAGAAAAGATCCATAATAACATCCTTTATACATCCCGAACCGTCGTGAATACGCTATGTTGGAGCGGGATTGTAATACTGGTTTCCATTAAAGGGAAGCGCGCCTTATTCTATGTCCAAATAACCACAGAGAAAATGTCTCTAAATGTGGGAATGCCAATGCAACCATTTTGCAAAGGATCTTTGTATTGAATATAACAGTGGTTTCGAGGTAAATAATTTATGAAATTTCATCTAATAATACGATGAATTGTGAAAGGAATTTACGTTTTTTTTTAATGCGAGTGGAAAGTTGAATGGAGTTGTAATGTATGAATAGTTTCAGTCCCTAATTGCATTCGTACCTACTAAATTATACATAAACATATTATGAACGGTGACCAGATAACTCATCAAAATGACAATTCAACACACCTTATGAAAAATCACCTTTAATGACTTTATATCACCTTTTAATTGTGTGTTGAATTGTCATTTTGAGGAGTTATCATGGAACCATTATGAACATGTTGTATTCACACATCAGATGAACATAAATGAAAACTTTTTAGAATTACGTATTTCTGTAAGTGTATATCGCATTTCCAGTATTAGAGTATGACATATGTCAAAAAATAGCATTCCGATATAATTTGATTCAAAGTTTTAGTTCTGGGAAAGAGATTAAAGAATGCGTGTGGTGTTTTATGTCTAAATGTTGTAGTTCATTTAGAGACGTGATAGTTTTTGAGCAGGTATTTAATAATATTTTCAATACTTCTGCAATGTTAACTCAAAAATACTAATGTTTTACTTGTGGTAGTCTAAGAAGGGGTACGATGTGATTTATTATTTTATCATTTATAAGATTAAAATGTATTAGTATTTAATGAAGTGTGTGTAAAAGATACATACTAGCAATTGAGAAAGAATGTTTGCAAAGGTTGCATGATTTGTTCGTCCACTCTTTATTATTTGAATTAGGTTACCTAATCAACTTTGAATAAGATCTATTTGAATAAGAACCTATGAACATCAAAGTTATTTTCTAGGTAACAGTAAATTTGCACACAAAAATACAATGATAACGTGGAAAAATTCAAAATGAAAACAAGAATTTCTAATAAAGGTACCTGGGTCCCGATGGTAAAATATTTTAACGGCATTCCAATTTCATCGACATATTTAATCAAATACCATCATAATTTTAATCCTGCATATATTTATCCTTTTGCAAGGACGTGATCCAATATCCGCGCAATACCAGACAAAAATGACATGATATTTGAATATTTTAAAATGTTGATTAATTTGAGTTCGTTAACTGTATGAATACCTACCTAATCAAACATACTAATTTAGTTTTTGGGTCTGTGAGTAATTGCAACTCGGATACAATGAACTCGGATTTGTTTTGAATTTAAGTTTTCAACATTGGAATTGAATGGGTCGAGTGAATTCAGACAAGCGATATATTACTTACCTAATGTAAAATATTAACAGAAAATGATTTTTATTGGCGTTTTTAAAATTGGAACTGATGTATCAAGATTCATATTGAAGACATATAATATAATAGTTTTAGAGTTAACGTTGTCGAGTAAAGTCCGATTTTATGCTTTTTCAAGGGTCTTCGCTTTTTCCGCTTTCAAGAAAACCTTATTTACTAACTAGATTTAATAACATAATATCCCACGCTTTTTAACGTCTCTACGCTAGTTTCTAGTTCAGTGAACAGTGGACCTCGCTTAATGTTGATTATTCCGATTTGACAACGTTCATACGAACATATGACCAACGACGATATCCAAGACGACTACCGTCTCGACAGAACACAAACAAATTTACAGACAGACAAAAATGCAAAGCGCTCGAGTTAAAACAAGATTTCGTACGCTCGCTAAATAGTTATGTAAAGTACGCTTAAACGTTGTTTCGTATTACAAGTAATTCGATAGCCATCAAGGGTTCCAATTTCCCGTAGCAAATTATTCTCATTTTTTTGGCAATGCTGCAAACCGAAAGAAATATTGAAATGGAAAGGAAGGATAATGGTAAAAGAAAATTTTTGGAAGTTGGTACCTGGCTATTCAAATCTTGTCACTTAATATTGCTAAACTCCTTTAAAGTAAGACTTGAAATTCAAATGGTAGTCTCCCAACAGGGATACTGGGAATATCGTTCCCTCAATGATGTACCCAAGCGCAAATTAGACGATTAGTTTCAAAGTTACCTTTTTGCGGGTGAAAAGTAATATCGGTGATGGTGCAAATATTGCTCGTTTAAAAGTTTATATTATACAACTTTTCCTAGGTTAAAAACTGTAACACAGGAATCTACTCCCTTCAAAATTTCCGCTTGTAGGGTTATACGTTTTAACAAACCCATCAGGCAGAAATTCGCCTCCGTAATATTTTAGTTCGCGGGTAACACAATGCAAATATTATAAACTTTATAAATTAGTTTCGTAATACTGTTGAAAAAATATGTTACGTGACGTGACGTGCTAGCGGCCATACATTACAGCGAGCCTTCAAAATGTCACAGGCTTATATCCACTTTTATGGATCCGATGGCACTCAAATTTTATAACACATAAATATTTCACGCATTTTTTTAATACTCACAGATGCAGATAAAACACGCGTTGTATAAAATGTTTTGCCGCAAAAAAAATTATATTATACTGCTTTATCCGCATCGTAACGTAATTCACCACAAAATTGAATTAATTTTACAAGCGTTATTTAATCTTTCGATAATCGCGATCATGGCGCGGAAAATAATTGCTGTCCTAAGCTTTTGAAAGCACGAACAACATTCAAATCCGTTGAGATTTTCCTCAATTTCCGCATTATTTCATTCATATTGCCCACATCGGTAGGTAGATTAGAACGGCGAATGGAAGCCATTATATTAAAGCAGGCGATTGTCATTGCATAATATTACCCCTTGAGTTTACATTTCCACCAAGTATTCGACAGCGGTGAACTAAGGATAGGTTCTTGGAAAGCCAGGAAACCTCCCCCAGAGGGAAGAATTTCAGGATTTCATAATTTCTTATACCCCTCTATTTCTCTCACCCAACTTTTATACCCCTCATTTATTCTGAAGGCCGTGCTTTGGTCCCGTATACGTCAGTCCCATGATCCGGCCGCTGTTAGCCAGATTGCCTACAATAAAGCGTAGATTGGGGAAATCGTCTTCCATTTCTAAGATTTTAAAAAATTTTACGCAAACGTGCGGCAATAATCCTTATAAAAAACAAGTGAAAATTTGCTTGGCAAACGGAAAAGGTTATTTTAACGACTCATTTGATTAATGCCACAATTACAATTCATTAAATATAGTTTCAATATAGTTAAATCAGTTTCGACAGCTTTTCAAGAAACTATTTTTTATGCGTTGCACAAAGGATAAAAAAATATTACAATCAATAATAATTTGCCTGAAACACCCATACAAATTGAAAATAATTCAGAATATTACACAAATAAACGAATATATAATATGTCTCGACGCCATCCATTAAGAGATTTAGCATTTAACAATGCTTTTTCTAAAAGTAAAGTAGTTTTTTCCATGTGTAAAAATCTGATAAGCAATAATTGTTGGATGAAATATAATATAAAATTTTGAATTGTTTGGCGGATTTAGAATAAGCCGACGTAGCGTAATGGTAGAGCAGCTGACCGGCAATCAGAAATTCAACTCCCGTCGGCGGCATGTTTTATTTTCGCAATTTTTTTTATTTGTATAAGTGTTTCAGGCTACTATTTATTGCTCAGAATAATTTGTTATTTTATGTGTTTTAAAACGTTTGAGTGAATGCGTATTGAGGGGTAATTACTTCAACTCGGTAACACCGAAATCAGCATTTACGAAATACACACAAACTCTATATAACCTTACCCATGCGAATGCCACCACACAATACATATATTATTATGTGTTTGTGGCATACACCCGAGTTCCAAGAATACATGCAATAAACAAATAATATTTTGCGCTTGTGGTATACTTAATTAAAGTTCAAGTTAAAATATTAATTTAAGTGGGTACCTAACTAACAGGTCAAATTTATATTCAATCACCTTGCATGATGGTTCCATGATAACTCAACAGTGACTATTCAACACACTTTTAAAAAGTGATATAAAGTCATTAGAAAAAAACAATTTTTTTTATAACCTAACCTACTTAACCCAGTTGATAAAGTTTTTGTTTCATCACTTTCCATGACTTTATATAACTTTTTAAAGATGTGATGAATTATCAATGTGATGTTTTATCCGGTCACCCTTGCATGATATATCTTATAGTTTGTACTATTGTACTATATTGTAAAAATTAGATTACGAAGTATTTACTAATTCCAAAAAAATGTTGAGTTCATTCCTAAATTGCTTTTCTCACAATTTGCAGGAAGAAAAATATAATACTGTTAAAAAAAATTATCTTAAACGATGACATACTTTTTTTTAAATTCTGTTTATATGCTTCTCATTATAAATATATTTAACAATATTTTGTTTAACTAAGTCTGCCACTGAACAGTATTTCAATAAAGGTTTGTCTTTTAGTCACCCCGTTCCTGTTTTGGTTGTAGTTTGGTTAGTTAATTAGGTACCTGCTATAATGAGATTCAAACGTTTTTGCTACGTTTCGCGGTTATACGGTACAGACTAGAACACAATAATTATATTTATAAAGCACACTTCATTAATAGAATAGGATTCCGAGGTGGAATAACTAACCTAACATCAAGTGCCCTTTACGATTGATCTACGGATGATCAAATTAAAATAATATTTTTTTAAAAGCCAAACGAAAAGCGTTATTCAGTACACCGTTAAAAACAAAGGGAAACGCATCTGAATAATACGGGGAGAATCGGGGGATGAGCTGTCATCCCCTAAAGTTAAAACATAGTTAAATAATTTAAAATACATACCGCTGACAGATCCGTTGAAACCTCTCTCTCTTTTTCAGATGAACGTCCGACGTGTGGAACAGAAAGAGACGACAGAGAGCTCTCAGTGGCAGAACCATACTGCACCATTTTTTTAAATAACGCTAGGCCGCAATAACATTTACCGCATTGCTTCAGTAAAACTAACGATAGCGGATCTGCATGCACCCTGTGTGCACAAACGATGGCAAAAACCCCATATTTATTTTCTTACATATCACGAAAGACAAACACGCAATGCTAAAAACACGAGTAATGATAAATGTACAGAGATATATCGCACTTTTCCATGCAGCAAACGGTTTATTAATTCAAGTCGGGTTTTGCGGAGAATAAGCTGAATGTGCCGCTTGCAAAATGATTTTTTGGTAGAGGTAGGATACTTAAGATATTTTTTCAACTCGTATTTTTAAAATTGAGACATTAAAAAAAAAGTAATACCACTTTTTTACAGCCCTGTAGTTTACTCAAAATTAATGTGTCATGTAATGTACAAACGCGTAACCAACTATAAAATATTATTAGTAATAACCCAATATTAGTTTAATTTCTTAGGAATAACTTTTGTCAGTTCCACTCTCATTTTTAATAAAAAATCAACAAGTGTAAAACAATTTTTTTTTAAATATAATTCATCCATTTTCATGACTAGAGTTGTGTTTTTTGGTTTGACTGAGGATTTAACCTTCCTCCCCAGCGACTTGAGTCAACAACGATAACAACTAAGCCAAATTCCAATTTGATTTATTTCGTGTATTAAATGCTGTAAATTTGTATCTTTTAAATATAATATAACCCAATTTTAGAAAAATTCGTAAATAATCATGAGTGCCACAGTTGACAGAATGTTTTGTCATCGGCAACGAGTCTCTCTGCCGATTTTCAGCTCGATCGGATGTCGGGAAGTACGTTAATTAAAATTCCACATCATTCATTCATTTACCCAATCAAGAAAACAAAATCGAAATTCAAATTACATGCAGTTCTGTAAATAAAAAAAGTACAATAATTCAGGTATTTTTGAAGTCACATGGTATAATTATTTTATGAAATAATTTTTTTTTTAAATCTCCAGCATTTCTGTACTCTCCTTTGAAAATGCACAACGTGGCTCATAGAACCAACTCTATTTGAATGCAATGAACTCATTCTATCCAAACTGTAACATTCCTCATCCGAAAACTGATTGTAAATTAACACGCAAGTTGCAGGCTTGATAAAACTGCATACATTAAATAAATTAACTTGGGTGTTTTTTACGACCAGTTTAGTAACGCAAAAGTAACGTACTTGAATGATTATAATGAGTTTTGTAAACATCATTAAATTGATATTCCACCAGAGCTTAAGTACTACCAGTTTAATATCAGCATTATCCGTGATTATAACAAGCGTTGAAACTAAAACTCTGGTGGTCTATAAGGCTTTTATTTTATTTCCATTATAGTATTTTAATTATATCATACATGCATGTAGCCTTTGTACTGAAATATAAAAAGGAATATGTAAATTGTAATCCGCTTATAAAGCTCGCTTGTATATCCATTGATTCTGTTTTATTCAAATTCAATTACTGTTTTAATTGATGTATTGCTTACAAAATAGATCAGGGGCGCGTGATATATTTTTTGGCATTTGTCATAACAAAAAGATTATGTGGAATGAACACGCCTGATCTTAGAAACCATCTATTTCCCTAAAGTCGACAATTCTCATTTTAATATTGGAAAAAAGAATACAGATTTTTTTAAAGAAAACTACTTACAAAATACTTATATAAGCTATGTGTCTTGTTGTGAAACACAAAGGAAAATACATTACGTGGCTCATGGCAATATTTTAAAATACAAATTCAAAATTCAACTAACATTTATTTTACAAATATACATTTATTTTACAAAGATACATTTATTTTACCAGTACCAAAGGGTACAGCTTAGAAACAAACTAAAAAAATAATTTTAACTAACCATCACGCTCTTTTCCGCATGGGGCAGAGAGAATGAACTAACCGAGAACTTTTGTCATAGCACGTCTTTATTCATAATCTGTCCCACACTCCAAGTTAATCAAGTACTTGATTAACTTGATCGTGCCATGTTTTCCAGGGTGTCGAGAGTTTTTGAAATTTGAAGATCAAGCTTTCGTTCTTTCGAGCTTTGAGCTTTAAGCTTTAGAACTTTCAAGTTGGTGCTTTTGATTGATGAGCTTTCTAAATTTTGAGCTTTTTGCATTAAGATTTTGAAGTTTTGAGCTAAAAGCTTACAAGTTTTCATGTTTACGATCTTTGAGTTTCCAGCTTTCGAGGTTTGGGATTTAATCTTTCGAGCTTTTGAAATTTCGAGTTTTCGAGCTATGCGTTGAAAAATGTATTTAAATGGTACTTTTCCCAAACATTAAAATCATCGGAATAAAGAAGTTACGAAACACCACTGATATTTGTATCGTTCATTGGCTGCCTGTTTTTTTTAGTCAATTTTCAAATGCTTCAACGCTAAAGTGGTCCATCCCAAATGCCAAATTCCCTGTCGATGAGAATATTTCAATGCGGCAACAGGATTAGCCGAATATAAATGGAATGAAATGTTCGCTCCTGTCGGGTGGGATTGTAGAACGGGTCCCGAGGGAGGTGGAGAATTTCCCGACTGACCGAGCATTCCGGCAATAAAAAAATGATTGGTGTTTACAGATGTATAGTTTTACCTCCAAAACGGTGGCGGTATTTTATAAAAAGTCCGCCTGGAAAAATCGATATCGTAATGGTTCAGACTTTTGGGGAAATAATGTGAGCAGTAAATCATGTAAACTGACCAACAAATAAACTTTGAATGTTGTATGTTGTATTTTTTATTGAATTTTGATTTGTACCTGAAATTTGTGCAGTTGAAACGTGAAACAAAATGCTTAATTGAAGAATGAAGTCGTAAGTTTGAATGCATGTGAGATGTTAAGAACCCTAAGGCTTTTGTGTATGACGAATGAGGAGTTCTGAAAAGACAGAAACGGTTGATGTAATCTTAATGAATAATATTAAGAAGGGTCATTAAATGCATATAGAAGTATCAGAAGAAAAGCTAGGATACTGGAAGCACCGAACTAGATCCGTCCGACTGCTACCCAAGCTCCCTACTCGACGACCACCTCGCCAAATGGCGTACCAAATGGTATAGTACAAAAAATTTAATGTACCTGTATTATTGCGAAGATTTTCAATGATTTTAGAAACATTTACGCTGTCAACAACCGTAGACTAGTTTGATTATAATGACAAGATAAATAATAAACGGAAGCTTAATTATTACTCAACTACCTTTGGACAAAGAAGCTTTGAAATTGAAATTGTCAAGTTGCATAAATAACTCCCACCAACTACCGAAAAAATAAAACAATAATAAAACTGCGTTCAATCCACCAAATTTTAGCTTAAGGAATTATCAGAAAAAAGAACTGACTGAATTGTTTTAGAATAAAACCCTACCAAAACCATTTAAATTTTCAGAAAATTCTCTATCCGAACCTAATTGACCTCAGCACAGGATCTCCCCTATTTCATTTATCTTCTGAAAATAACAAAATAATATGGGTAGTAATTACATTAAAGAAATAAAATTACTTAAAAAATCATTCACCATAACAGAGGGACATCCCTAGCAGGAAAGCGGTAAATATATTTTTTTTTAATTTAAAAAATATGTGTATGGTAATAAAATTTTATATTAATATATAATTAAAGAGCATTATAATGCCAAACACAAAGACAATTTTTTTTTGTATGCATGTAAATATCGCCGTGTTATCTTTACCCAACAGCGGCCATAGTGCTGATGATCGGAAAAGTAAACCTATTTATGTGTATTTACACGTATGGCGCCACGTGTGGCGAGGTGGGAAGGCTGTACAGTTACACTAACGGGCTGGCCGCACCACGCAGCCGAGGCTAGAGGTGCGGCGGGACAACAGGTGCCGCGCTACCGTTAACCCGCGTACCTTGCCTAAACTCACCCCTATCAAATATGTAGCGTACGAATGGATTTACTGGATCCTTAAACCAATACAGGTATTCATTACTTTATAATCGGAAACCCTTTACGAAAATACAAATTAGTTTTTTTTATAACTGTAGGTCCAAGAAATATTTATTTAATAACACAGACCAGTGAAAATTATGAAATAGTCTGAATTCTTTCACATTCTTGTCACAATTTTTAAAAAGATACTAACTAAACGATTTTACTATTAAAATATTATAATATAGGTAGATACTTTATCGCTTGTCAGTTCCAATTTCTAAATCCACATTTAAAAATAAAACAAATCCGAGTTTAGTGTAGTAGAGTTAAAATCAGTTACCTTGTCACTTGTCACCTTGACAGATTCACAGCTGAAATTATTATGCTTAATACAGTTTTTTTGGTAATAAATGAATATTATATGTATCGTGGTGTTACTTGCGTATAAAAAATAATTAATGTACATAATTAAATAAAAATTTTTCACAGAAGTCAATAAGAAACTATAAAAAAGCTGTCGACTTAACAGTGAGAGTCCCGGTAGAGGGACAACTAAACTGGAAATATTTGAAGATGGTCTTGATGGTCGCCGAAATAATCATGAAGCATAAGAAAGAAGGAATAAATTCGGTTTATGGGAGGTCACTCGAATAACCGAAATTGAACTTGATTTAGACTAATTTAGGGCTGGGGAATCCGAATCTGTAAGAATTAGGTGGGGGTCGCACTATTAACTGAGTTATAGGGTCTTGAAATTTCGCACGCGATACATAGAAACCATGTTTTATTTATCAACTGTTATCAACTATGACTTAAGAAAATCAAATTAATAACTATTTAATTTAATACTTTAGAAATTTCAGCAGTGCCAACCAAAAAAAGAAAAGTGTTGCCATGTAATAATAATATCAATGCATGGAAAATTCTGAAAATTAAACATCATTTGCCAGATTTGTAGTTTATTATTTAAAATCTTGTAAATATTAATATATATATATATATATATATATATATATATATATATATATATATATAACCTAAACTAACTATGATTTTCTATAACAAAAAAATGACCCTTTAATAACGCCCACTCGCGTCCCCTTTAGAGTTTTATCCCAGTTTTCAAGTAGTTTGTGGGCTACGCTAGGTTTGTACAGACTGGTTTGTGATTTAATTCTAATACCTTTTTTCCATGTTATTTCCTGTTACAAAAAATTGCCCCTTTAATAACGCCTGCTCGCGTCCCCTTTAGAGTTATATCCCAGTTTTCAAGTAGTTTGTGGGCTACGCTAGGTTTGTATAGACTGGTTTGTGATTTAATTCTAATACCTTTTTTCCATGTTATTTCCTGTTACAAAAAATTGCCCCTTTAATAACGCCTGCTCGCGTCCCCTTTAGAGTTATATCCCAGTTTTCAAGTAGTTTGTGGGCTACGCTAGGTTTGTATAGACTGGTTTGTGATTTAATTCTAATACCTTTTTCCCATGTTCTTCTGCCTACTCTAACCCAAACTAAAAACCTAACCTATTTTGTAAAAAAATATTATTATTATATGGCAACACTTTTCTTTTTTTGGTTGGCACTACTGAAATTTCAAAAGTATTAAACAGTTACTAATTTGATTTTCTTAAGTCAAAGTTGATAAATAAAACATGGTTTCTATGTATCGCGTACGAAATTTCAAAACTCTATAACTCAGTTAATAGTGCCGACCCCCACCTAATTCTTACAGATTCGGATTCCCCGGCCCTAAATTAGTCTAAATCAAGTTCAATTTCGGTTATTCGAGTGACTCCCATAAACCGAATTTTACCCAAAAAAATTTTTGCCTGCCGTTTTCTGATGAACCTTTAGTAAATTCGTAATAATATCTGAAAACGTGTTCATGCATCTGCGTTTGTGTTAAAAAATTTACGAACAGTGTTCCGACATCGTGATAATACACTGGGATTTTACTAAGAGTTTATTAGAAAACCTATCAATTCATTCGTCAAGGACTTGCAATCCTGTTTTTAACCGGATTACGAATAATTTGAATAGATTCTAAATAAATTATCAAAATATGTATTCAGCAATTTCTCTAGGTGTAAAAAGGGTATGATTTTCGTTTCTCACTGAAAATAGTGTTAGTTTTTATCTTCAATATTTATGGGATAGCGTTGTTAGGTTCTCATCTTTCTTAACTTTGGGTTCTCATCTTTCCAACAGTCTTGCAGTATCCAGTATCAGAATATAATGTGTGTTATAGAACGGTGAAGATTCGCAACACGGCTTTGTTATGGTGATAAGCCAAAGGACATGAGTGAGAAAAAATTGTCAGGCAAAATAAACGTCTATAATAAAATGGATAGAATATAAAGCAATCTTGTAAATTTCCTGATCTGAGAAAACTTGTCCAAATTTGGTAAGGGGGTTGAGTACAAAATATAGTTTAAAAAAGCGTATCCTAGGTTAAAAATCGTGTGGAGTTCATTGTTTTAAGTAATACGCGTAATTCGATGAAGTGAAAAAAGTCTAAATGGAGAGAATGTACAAGCGAGAAGTTTAATCTAAAACCTTTTACAAAAAGAATTCGCTTTAAAAAAGCACATTACTTTTGAATAATTAATTCGCATTGCGGATAGTAAAGCGTTCCGTGCCTGCCTTTAAAAATGATAATAGGCTCTGCTGCAATGCAAGACATTCTCCTTTGCAGGCGTAATCCTTCCACTGCAGGGGGTGCTACGGATGTACGGGCGGATGGATATCTAGTAGCCTACCAGTAGGTACCAGTCAGTAGCCGCACGTACGAATAGGGTAGACAGTAAAGGTACAGGGTACTATATCAGTACACGCGAGCCTCCAGCCCCGAGTCAGAAGCAGCCGTGAAAGATGGCTTTAATTTAAAACAATGACCGAGATTCGTGACGGGCGCGCCGCTGCCGTGCTGCCGGAGCGAAATAATCAAAACTTTTTAATTCGCCAGGAATATTGTAAACAAAACACGACCGGAGCTACAATCCGCCGTTCGGATATATAATTCAGCGATAAAGAAAATTGGTTCGGGACCTTGATAGTCCACCGGACATAGAATGCTTGGCTTCAGTACTGAATATTTAAAACATAATATACACTCCGCTTCATTCCGCGCTCGCCAGAGATGAGGATCACATTGGATATCAAATATGGCGGGCGATTAGGTGGGCCGTACGCCGTAAAGACAAGCTGTCCCGTGAACACCTCAAGTATGCAAATCTGCTCTCTGCTCTGAAGCCGTTGAGAATATGTTACCACTGGAGCCAGTTCACTCAACTTGCATCTTATGCCAAAAGGTGAGCGCAATGCAAGGCTTGCACGGTCTGATTAGGGAACTAGCTCCAGCGGTAACATATTCTCAACGGCTTCAAAGAAGCGATCGATGTTTAGGGATCTATAAATTCACCAACAGCAAATTTTTTTCAGATATTTAAGTTGAGCAGTTTTATTTTAAAATTAATATATTAACAACGCTTCTACGTCATGCCATCAAATACTTTTTTTTATATCTTAGTGAGTAAAACCTCCAGGTGTAATATTTAATAACCGGAGACGATATTAACGACTCTTAAATGAAAATTTAAAAAAAAGAAATAAAAAAAAAATCGGCTGCATCTAGAAATTGAACACAGGAACTCAGCCTTGCCGGGGCTTTGCTTTACAACTGAGCTAATCCGACCCTATCCTCTTCGGTCATATATAACTGTATGATACTTCGACTAAGAACTACCAACACCACTTTTTTTTAATGCATATTTTTATTGGCTGCTATCTTTATATATGATTCGAAGATTCTTCGACCGAATCATTTTCAGTTTGAAATTTTCTTTAACAGTCGCTAATATTGTCTTCAATGATTATAAACTATTTTATCCAAACTGACTAAAGAAAAGTTGCACAACCAATGAAGTTGGTACCTATGAGTAACGTAGCTTTTATAATTTTTCCACGTGTTGTCACAATTTTCTTTCCAAAACATCATATTTCCTACTCACAAAAACAATAAAAATGAATCTACAAATATAAAATCTCTCACGCAAAGTTACCAATTTGCACATCCGACATTGTTCATTGGTTCCGACCAAAAGGGCAAAAAAGTATGATAACAATTGTGATAATAATAGTGTATTTGGGACATCCCATTAATGTTCAAGACTAGTATTAACTCACTTGCAGGAAAATGGCAATGTGGGTTTTTATTTTTGATTTGACAATGTGGGTTTTTATTCAGCCTTGTAACATAATCTCAGTAAGCAAATTATAATATCAATTTCGGAGGCGGGTTTGGGTACCGCCGCCCCGGGAACCATCTATTGGATAACAACACCTCTGCCATAGATCACCCCAAGTGGTTCGCAACGTGATTTAGCAGGGGTGCCCGGGTTTCCAGCCGCGTGGCGTGCCAGATCGGAAGAGGCGGGTTTTGATCCTTTGACCTCCCCAACTGGTCTATTTTGACCCATCGCCTTGCGCCTCAACGAGAGAGATAGATGCATACTTTCGTCACTCGTGAAAACACTGGTCCCTAGATTCCAACTCACCCCTCATATTTTTTTCCACCCTTTTTTGTCCTTAAAAAGATCTTCCACACAGCATTAGCACAGTATGGGGTTAGTGTAAAAAAATAAAACCAAATTATTAAAGTAAGCTCAATAACTAAGTTATTTAAGAATATTAAATAATAATTGTTGTTGGTACGAAAATTCACTGGCAGGAAAACACTTTCTTCTGTTTTTTCTTCACATCAATTTATTTTTATAAAATATATAACACAAATATTACTAACTATCATCCAGATTAAAGGTCTAATATCCCTTAATCAGTAGTGGAATTCCAAATTATTTACATTGGGTATTGTCGCATTCATTCTGGAAAGAATAATAATCAAACAACAGCATTAATGTTAGTAATACCTAAATCCACCATCTTACTTTATGCGATGGTAGCATTGCGAAACTTTGAAGAAACATTAATATCTGGGATACGACTCAGTCACTTTACGAATTGTACGTAATAAGACGAGGATAGCAATTCCGGAGATAAATGGATTCTCGTAGCTCCAACGTGGATAAACGGACTAACATCCTCTTCACATATGTCTTCCATCAACTTCAGTCGCCACCACTTCATATCACGTTACAAAAAGAAAGGTCTAAGAGATGAATTTATTCGCAGAATATCGTCAGGTAGAGACATCTCGCCATATCTAACCCATCTCTTTTCTTATTACTTATTTTTTACTACATACGATAACTCATTGTGTGACTATCGGTACGTGCATTGTATTAAAAATGTATTTATTTCACAACTAAACCAAACTACATAAAATGTAATTGTACATATACTACACCATATATATATATATTTACAACAAGATATAATGTGATTATATATATGGTGTAGTATATATATGCAGCGCCCTTGAGGTGTTTTTGCACAAAAACGGTGCTATACAAGTCATCCAAGTATTATTATATTTATACCAAACTAACTCGAATATACTTGAGGCGTGTCATGTCAACAGTCAGAATAAAAGAAGAGTATGATGAAATATGAATAAAAATATTAAAAATATAGCTAATTTATTAAGAATCTCTTTAAATTATTCGTTAACCGGTTAAAAACAGGATAGCAGACCCTTATCGAATAAATTGATAGGTTTACTGATAAACTAATAGTAAAATACCAATGAATTGTCACTTATTATGTCGGAGCACGTGTTCATAAAAATCCTAACATTTTCGCATTTCGTCATTATATATAATAAAGACAAATGCAGGTGCACAAACATGTGTTCCGATATTATTACGAATTTCCAAAAAAAATATCAGGAATTTGAAGAGATATTTAATAAATTAGCCATGCTTATTTTTCTCTGTGCAGTCATTAATTTAAATTTCAAAAACGTTTATTAGTAAGGTCCATAATGCATTAATATAAAGAGAAAATCTATAATTGGTTTATCAGTTAAGTAAATTGCACGTGTGTAAACTGTTGATTTCCCTAAAATAATAAAATTTAAACAACACCATTTTCGTCAAGCTTGTGCTTATGGTAACACTTGGTGGTGTTATAATAGAAATATGTTTTATGTAAGTAACTTTGAATATATAACTTCATTTTAAAAGTTAACCTTAATTTAACTTTGTAAGTAATTAATTTTATGTAAATAACTAAAAACTATTTTTTAAATCCTACTATTCATAAATCTTTACTTCTTTTCAATAATCAGCGATATTCTCAAGCCTCCGGTAATTGTTTTAATTCGGTTTCCTCCTTGTTATCCATACTTGTTATGTATACTGTTCTAATTGAATTTATAAACTGACGCCTGTTTTACATATTTTCACATTGTAATTTTGTCCGGTGCTATTATTAATTAGTTCTTCCCTTATTGCATTTACTGTACATTGGGGTCATTTTATTTTATCAACTATGTAAGGAGCACAGTAGGAGTATTTCTCAAGAAAATGGCCACTGATATGGTTACAAAATCATTACTTTAAATTATATTATGGTAAACCGCACTTGAATTGAAACTGTACAAAACTGCGCTAACGCTTTCCGGAGTGTAAGATATTCTCAGTATCGCCCTGGTGTAAGACCACCATTCAGAATTGAAACGTTGCTTGAAATGGCTTTGGCCATGTTTGGTGACCAGTTCTGAATAGCTAGGTACTTCCCCACCATCCTCTTCCTCATCTCCTTCTCCTCCACACTAACTTCAGCGTCACAACATACCCAATTTGGAATGCAATAGTTTCACTGGCTCTAGACGGTTGGGAGCAGTTGGGATTCTTGTGCGACTTAACATAAAAAATATATTTATATAATAAAAAATTTAAAAAAAAAACAAAACCAATAACGTGCTGATATTTTTTTGACCAACACTATTTGTTAATATTTTTGACGCCCACTCGAATATACTTGAGTCGTGTCACGTTAAGGGTCAGAATAAACGAAGAGTATGATGATATATGAATGTGAAAGAAACAAGGAGTATGAGGCGATATACAGATGTTTCGTGGTCCATTCAATCTACATACCGGCGTAAAACTAAACTAGGGGGAAACGGTGTGATGGTTAATTAGTTAGACGCCGATCAAGCGTCGTTTGTACCCATGTTTGATATAGTAGATATTAATAAATTTGTGTAATATTAATAGTTAATATTTATACCTACCACACTTTGAGACCTTGGAATGTAGTTAAAGAGAAACCTGGGGGTCTAGAACCGTGAAATAGATAACTTAACAACATCGAATCGATAAGCCTAACTACCCATGATTTTATAACAATTTCCCGAGCACGGACGCGCTGTTAATAGCCATACCGATATTGATAATGCACTAAATAAGGAATCAATATAAGCTGGCGACACTGGCGCATTTGTCTACGAATTGACAATAAACGTCAAAGGCTGCGTAAAGGTAAAAATAATTATAAATTATGTCATGTCTTTTTTGAAACGTAATTTATTAGTTAATTATGTACTTAGTCATACCCAACATCATTTGTTTCTTAAAGCTGGAACGGAATCAGTTGATCGCGTCTTAGATGAATTAATTAAGTCTATGGATCTTGTACACGATTTCTATCATTTCTAAGAGCTTCGTTAGTTCACCTCCATTCATTAATAAGCCAGTTATTTTGCATAATGAACGAGATTGTTCAAAAAGTTGTTCATATTGACAGCTTATCCGACACCTTGGAGACCGCGCTAAAAGCAGGGTCTTTTGTCTATTGAATGTCGGAATCATATTTGACCATATTCGCAAATATCGACCATAGATGACGGATTTCGTCAATATAATCATGAAATAGGGTTTTATCGATCTACCCTGCTCGTCATATTATGTAGATGTACGAAAACAACAATACTCTTTTATAATTTAAATCACTTTTAAAACTATTTAATTAACCATGGATAAGGGTATAAAAGCACAGGAACCAAATAAACCATGACTATCTAATCGCATTAAGAGAATGTATTGACGATTTCAAATGGAATTATTATTATTTCCTTATGTTATTTATAACTAATTTATACATCTAGTAAATGCCATAAAAGGAATTCACTGATATATTATTCGTACAACCTATTTCAAAAAAGATTAAAAATCGTCCATTTTACAACTGAGAAAATGTTGTACTTAAATTTATAACTTTAATAAAGACCTTCAGTTAAAAATAAATGAAAATAAATGCCATGATTTTGTTTATAATTCCTTCGCGGAGAAAAGTAATTAAGTTCGTTGATGGGGTGCTTATGCTGTGTTAACTTTGTTTTCCAAAACATCCTGAAATATCATCAATCAACGCCAATTAAATATTGTTGAAAGAAGTAACAGCTCGCAAAATTACACTCCGAAGTTTTTTCAAACGACGTAAATAAGTAAACACGAACATTAGAATTAGCGGACTCTGGACGTAAAGAGGCAATTGTAAAATTAAATTAATAATGACTTACCGATGATGCAGAAGGGCCTCCTCAAAAACTTGAGTCTCCCCATTGAGCCTTGATATCTGGAACGACATCCTGAAGACCATAATCTGAAAAATAAGAAAAAACTATGTTTATTCTTGAAACAGTATTATAGTCTGTTATTTTATAATTTGTGCCATTCAACTTACTGACAAATAATTAAAAATAAACAAGAAGAACGAAAGCAAAGGTAAATACAGTCAATTTTATTATTTATAATATTATAGGCAAGAGTGCCAAGTATCAAGAGCTAGTGGGACTAAAGCACACACATTTTGGCGAATTTTATGAAGCTGAAAAGACAAAAGAAGGTAAGAAAAACACGTACTTTAGGGATTAGTCAATTTTTCTTGTTGTTTTAGAATTTCAATATCCCTGTATGTTTAATAAATGACCCATGAATACACGAGAAAAAATACCTAATTTTATTGACCTGCGATGACATCTTCAGGTGGCGCAACTTTAATTTAACTAACAAAATTTAACTAACAAATTTAACTAACCTTAAATTTACAAGAAAACTACTTTTGACATGTTGCCAGAGAGTACAGAGCGCATTTTAATGATTATTATTTATGGTTGCATGTGTTGGACTATTGTTCATCTAGTAACTTCCGTTGTAACAAACAGCCTTATACGCGAAGCGCATGAAACTCAAAATCACTCGGGCACAACGATTTTTTGATGCCACACTTATTTACTAAAAATGCCCAACACAAGAAAATATTTGTTGTGTCCTGTGTTTGGTGAGCCAAAACAGTTTAAACGCAGCGTGTAACCGATTTAATGTGTTTTTATAACACATGTACCATTTGTGGGTGAAAAACTATTCAAACATATAGAAAAAAAGCTTCTATTCCTGTGGTAATAAAAAAATCACTTCTCATATAATAGTTAAGTCAGATCATAATCACCACTATATATTTTCTAAGTGAATTTCAAATTAATGATATTAGATTTAAAACGGGTTGTTTCACGGAATTTGATTTTCAAGTTCTGTGAAGCAAGTTCTGTGAAGCAAGTTCTGTGAAGCAATTTCTGTGAAGGTTATATTCAAATTCTATTATTATATCATTATTGGCCAGTTGCTTCACAAAACTGAAATTATAATAGAACTAGAAAATCATCTTGGAAATTTGACAAATTGTTTAAATTCTGTGAAACAAACAACCCGTCCTTGGTGCCTATTTTCGTTGTGTGATCTCCTAGAAATACAAAAATGACAATTAGAGTAGCTTTCAGGTTCTCTCTACATTATCAGGAGGTTAGAATTCCTTGAAATTATTTCATTTTGCGTTACCAGTTCCTAAACCCGAGATCAAAGGCATATCTATCGCCTTGCTACCAAGATCGTTGGTGTCAATTTGCGCCGATCTTTCAATGAAATCTTTCTTCAATCAATTGAAATCAATCTTTCAATGCTTTATGACAATTTTTGGAAATAACACTTTTGAAAAATCAGTACGTATCAAACAACTCGTAGATTTGTTTTAAACATTTTATCCTTGGGTGGGTGAATATTTTTGTTTTAACGTGCGTGCTTTATAATAAAAAATATTTCTCTCATTACTCCGAAAAATTATCATTTCAATAAACCGAATCACGTGCCTGTTTTTCAGGAAAGGACCAGAGACGTGATGTAATAATATACAAAGTAAAAGATAAGTATTGGGGTAAGTAACCCAGTTACATAAATATTATTCAGTTCTTCCATCATCCACTGTAAGTTTTACACCCTGCAGATAAGGTTTTTTATGATTGCAAAATTTTCTAATGGGGACTGGGGTAATAAAATGATACTGTTGAGTTAAAATGGAATGACGATAGATACTATGCATTGTTACAATTTGTAGCTGAAACGAGCTTTGCTGCAGTAAATACTAAACCATTTTATCTCTACTGCAGTATCATAATATTGCTGGTATATCGACCACATTCATTGTTTATACCCATAATGGTCATTAGTCTGACTGTAAAATAAATATATGCATTTGTGTTGGAAAAATACTAACATTGTAGATTGCCTTTATTAAAAAAATTAGTAGTATTTCTATACCGCAATTGAGATCCTTTTTTTACATTAGCTCCACACAAGAGACCTTGAGAAAAAATTCCTCATCGCCTGTGTCATCTTTGGGGACGAAGTGTTGAGGGTATTTTTAGAGAAACGAAGGAGAGGAAGTTCTGGCAAGGAAAAAGGTATGATGGATGGGTAGGTATCTGCCGATCAATGTATCCAGGTGTGACGGACGTGTAAATCCATCCCCCCCGTTGCAGTGCAAGGCGATGGGTCGAGATAGTCCGGCTGGAGAAGTCAAAGGTCTCCCTAAACAAGTCTCTCCGATCCGGCCCGCCACGCGTAGGTGGACAAACGCATCTGCCGCCAAGACCCAGACAAACCTAATCCCATGAATCCAGGCACCCCTGATATAAATCAGGCACCCTAAATGTAGCAAACCAGTTGGGGTGACCTATAGCAGGGGTGTTGGTTGTCCGATAAATGGTTCCTGGGGCGGCGGTACCCATACTCAAATTGTAAGTACTATTACTGTACTGTATTATTATGTTATTGTATTGTTTTTTTTTCTTAGATATAGGAGTTTAATGAAATGTAATAATTAAATGGTTCGCCATTTAAATATTTGATTAGCAAGAAAAACATCTGTTGAATGTATTATCAATGATCCATACAAGATGATAAATGTTGCTACATTTTTTTCAGCAGTGAAAACTATCATGCTAAATACTAAGTAAGGTTAAGTTAGTGCTTGACATTTTTTTTTTGTTTTTAATTAAAATTTCATCAAAAAATTACAGAATATATAATAAATCATTAGCAGGTTATATAACTATATGTAAGTAACAGTGACATTGTTGAAAGAATAATGTTACAATAATCGAGCAGTTTCTAATCCCTTTTATGCTGATTAATCTTGTTCTACTTGCTAACCACAATTGACTTCTCAACTGATTATATTTGCCGGGAGAATACATTTTAGAGCTAATCAAAACCTCAACCTCGCTGTGACCATTTAATGAGAGTCAATCTTTACTGCAACGCCGTAATATTATCATGCAATAGAAAACTATTTTAATTTCTTATGTTTAAAATGTATTTCCTGCGTAATATTTTATAAAATGAAAACGAACACGTGAATTTGACTTAAACAACTTTATTTACACAAATTTTTGTGTTGCAAACCACAAAGTAATTGCTTTTTAAGATTTTTTTTTTTTTTTTTTTTTTTTTTTTTTTTTTTTTTTTTTTTATATATTCAATAATATTATTATTGGGTTTATAAAAACAGTTTATTTTTAAACAAGTTCTGCTGTGTAATTATTATTACGCGTGACAGCTGTTTCGCCCTCTGAAGGCATTATCAAACTGTGGGTAGCCCACTTACAGACGATACATTTATATTATTTCTAGGTAGGTATTTTAATTTCAATTACTGATTTCTTAATTGATTTTTGAGTAAGATATTAGAAATTATTAATGGTTATTACCCCAGCAAAGTTTCCCCAATTAGTGTAATGTTAAAAATTTGACTGAATGTCTTAATGTTAGTTATTCCCAAACGATGACTCATAGGGTTATTTTAATAGCATAATTAAGTACTTCATAGTGCACTCATATTTGAACTAGGTTTGAAGATATCTAGTAGGGGTGAACGAATTATATTTGTTTGTTCATTAATTAGAATAGCTTTCGGATTATTAGAGTTTTTGTTAATTTCTAACTGTTCTAAAAGGTTCAGTTTACGGCCTTTATTTTGTACGTGTAACGGAGTTGGTTTATTATTATCATTAAGTGAGTGATTTTCATCTAGGAGATGTTTGGCAAATTGAGATTGCATTTTATTATTATTTTTAAAAGATCTTATGTGTTCTTTGAACCTAGTGTTAAAGGACCGGCCCGTTTGTCCAACATAAACAGCGTTGCATTCGTCACACTGGAGTTTATAAATGCCACTATTTTGTAATTTGAGTACCTTACTTTTTGAGTTTTTAAGAGATGATCCTAAGTTGTTATTTGTGCGGAAGGCAATATCTAAGCCACACTTTTTGAGGACTTTTGCAATTTTATTAGATGTCTGCCCGATGAATTCTAAACACCCGAATTTATTATTCGTCTTATTATTAGTCACTGGGTAAATTAATTTAAGGTTATTTTTGTGTTTGTTATTATTAATTATTTTTTCAATGTCTCTACCCTTGAAGCCATTATTTTTAGCAATAGTTAGGATTGTATTTTTTTCCTTCTCGTATGCTTTCTTGTCGAGTGGGATGTTATTAAGCCTATGTACCATTGAGTGGTAGGCAGATAATTTATGTGACCATGGGTGTAAGGATTTATAATTAATGGTCGTATCTGTAAACGTAGGCTTACGGAAAATTTCAAACGTATGTTTATTATTTTCTCTACCGATTGTTAGGTCTAAAAAATTGATTTTATTATTACACTCTCTTTCAACCGTAAAGCAGATTTTACGGTTGATGGAGTTAGCAAATGTGACGAAAAGATCTAATTGTCTGTTGGTACCTTTCCAACAGACCAAAATGTCGTCAACATAACGAACATAGTAAATGATGTGTTTGTTAAAGATTGAATTTAAAATTTGTTTTTCAATGTAATCCATAAATATTTCTGCAAGAAGTGGACTGAGGGGCGATCCCATTGGTAATCCGTCGTTTTGTTTATAGAATTTATTGTTAAACTCAAAGTAGTTAGTTTCCACGCAAATTTTAAATAGATCGAATAAGTCTTTTTTAGTAACTGGGTTTATATTAGATTCGTCTAAAATATCTTCAATGATTTTAAGGCATTCTTGAATAGGGATATTGCTAAAGAGACTGACCACGTCTAAAGATATGAACTGGCAATTGTGCGGTAAATTTATGTTTTTTATTTTATTTACAAGTTCGAGAGAATTTTTAACGCTATGTATTGGGTAGAATTTAGTATGTTGTTTGAAAAGAAAGTTAAGTTTTTTGGCGAGTATTGTCGTTGGGGCGTTTATAAAAGAAACAACGGGACGTATGGGGATATTATCCTTGTGAATTTTTGGTTGTCCGTATAATGCAGGAGCCCTTGGATTCATCACCATTGCACTTTTTCTAGCGTATTTATTTGGGAATATTGATTGGCAATTATTTATTAGGTTGCGCACGTTTATTGAAATTTTGTCCGTTGGGTCCTTTTTTAAGATTTCAAAGTCTTCTGGCTTTAGGAATGCTTCTACTTTATTTAAGTAATCAATTTTGTTTAATATAACGACGGAATTCCCCTTATCCGCCTTAGTAATTGTGAGGTCGCTATTTTTAATTTTGGCTTTAATATGATTTAAAATTTCCGTTTCTTTTATATTGAATTTATTTTTATTTTTACTGGTTGATTTCAGAGTTTTTCTCAAGATATCCGCTGTTATTTGTTTAGGTAAGCCGTTATTTTTTATTTTAGACAGAGAAATTTCTGTGTCGATTGCCAAACATTCAATTTGTTTTTTAGTGATATCTGAATTTATTTTATATTTGAAGCCTTTATCTAGTAAATTTATTTCATCTTCTTCAAAAGTTTCACCTGATAGGTTAATAGTTTTTATATAAAACTCCGTATTTGTATTACTTTGATATTCATTGACTTTAACATTTTTATTTTTAGATTCGACAAGTTTTTTAAGTTTATTTTCCTGAGTTTTGAATTTATCAGATATAATTCCGCTGATGTGTTCACGAGTATCGTAATCTAGGGTATCAAATTCCCATGGATGCAGTTTAAAAGTTAATTCCGAATGCAATACCTTGATGTAGTGAAGTATTGTGTCCCTTTTCCGACAACATTCCTTAGTTTCCTCCTTTAGCCATATCCTCTGCGCTCGATGCACAGTTTTTATGGCTGCCGAAGATTTGCTTTTGGTAGAAATATGCACGTACTTGGGGATCACGTTTAACTTCAAACACTCTTGGTTAAACCAAAGGTTTTGCACTATTTTCCGATGTTTTAATTTTAATCGTCTGTAAAAAATCACTTGGGTAGCTATATCAGCAACCTTCAATTTATTTATTGTTATTAAGTTTAATTTGTAGAACTCCATTTTATTTTTTATTTTTTTATATATTCAATAATATTATTATTGGGTTTATAAAAACAGTTTATTTTTAAACAAGTTCTGCTGTGTAATTATTATTACGCGTGACAGCTGTTTCGCCCTCTGAAGGCATTATCAAACTGTGGGTAGCCCACTTACAGACGATACATTTATATTATTTCTAGGTAGGTATTTTAATTTCAATTACTGATTTCTTAATTGATTTTTGAGTAAGATATTAGAAATTATTAATGGTTATTACCCCAGCAAAGTTTCCCCAATTAGTGTAATGTTAAAAATTTGACTGAATGTCTTAATGTTAGTTATTCCCAAACGATGACTCATAGGGTTATTTTAATAGCATAATTAAGTACTTCATAGTGCACTCATATTTGAACTAGGTTTGAAGATATCTAGTAGGGGTGAACGAATTATATTTGTTTGTTCATTAATTAGAATAGCTTTCGGATTATTAGAGTTTTTGTTAATTTCTAACTGTTCTAAAAGGTTCAGTTTACGGCCTTTATTTTGTACGTGTAACGGAGTTGGTTTATTATTATCATTAAGTGAGTGATTTTCATCTAGGAGATGTTTGGCAAATTGAGATTGCATTTTATTATTATTTTTAAAAGATCTTATGTGTTCTTTGAACCTAGTGTTAAAGGACCGGCCCGTTTGTCCAACATAAACAGCGTTGCATTCGTCACACTGGAGTTTATAAATGCCACTATTTTGTAATTTGAGTACCTTACTTTTTGAGTTTTTAAGAGATGATCCTAAGTTGTTATTTGTGCGGAAGGCAATATCTAAGCCACACTTTTTGAGGACTTTTGCAATTTTATTAGATGTCTGCCCGATGAATTCTAAACACCCGAATTTATTATTCGTCTTATTATTAGTCACTGGGTAAATTAATTTAAGGTTATTTTTGTGTTTGTTATTATTAATTATTTTTTCAATGTCTCTACCCTTGAAGCCATTATTTTTAGCAATAGTTAGGATTGTATTTTTTTCCTTCTCGTATGCTTTCTTGTCGAGTGGGATGTTATTAAGCCTATGTACCATTGAGTGGTAGGCAGATAATTTATGTGACCATGGGTGTAAGGATTTATAATTAATGGTCGTATCTGTAAACGTAGGCTTACGGAAAATTTCAAACGTATGTTTATTATTTTCTCTACCGATTGTTAGGTCTAAAAAATTGATTTTATTATTACACTCTCTTTCAACCGTAAAGCAGATTTTACGGTTGATGGAGTTAGCAAATGTGACGAAAAGATCTAATTGTCTGTTGGTACCTTTCCAACAGACCAAAATGTCGTCAACATAACGAACATAGTAAATGATGTGTTTGTTAAAGATTGAATTTAAAATTTGTTTTTCAATGTAATCCATAAATATTTCTGCAAGAAGTGGACTGAGGGGCGATCCCATTGGTAATCCGTCGTTTTGTTTATAGAATTTATTGTTAAACTCAAAGTAGTTAGTTTCCACGCAAATTTTAAATAGATCGAATAAGTCTTTTTTAGTAACTGGGTTTATATTAGATTCGTCTAAAATATCTTCAATGATTTTAAGGCATTCTTGAATAGGGATATTGCTAAAGAGACTGACCACGTCTAAAGATATGAACTGGCAATTGTGCGGTAAATTTATGTTTTTTATTTTATTTACAAGTTCGAGAGAATTTTTAACGCTATGTATTGGGTAGAATTTAGTATGTTGTTTGAAAAGAAAGTTAAGTTTTTTGGCGAGTATTGTCGTTGGGGCGTTTATAAAAGAAACAACGGGACGTATGGGGATATTATCCTTGTGAATTTTTGGTTGTCCGTATAATGCAGGAGCCCTTGGATTCATCACCATTGCACTTTTTCTAGCGTATTTATTTGGGAATATTGATTGGCAATTATTTATTAGGTTGCGCACGTTTATTGAAATTTTGTCCGTTGGGTCCTTTTTTAAGATTTCAAAGTCTTCTGGCTTTAGGAATGCTTCTACTTTATTTAAGTAATCAATTTTGTTTAATATAACGACGGAATTCCCCTTATCCGCCTTAGTAATTGTGAGGTCGCTATTTTTAATTTTGGCTTTAATATGATTTAAAATTTCCGTTTCTTTTATATTGAATTTATTTTTATTTTTACTGGTTGATTTCAGAGTTTTTCTCAAGATATCCGCTGTTATTTGTTTAGGTAAGCCGTTATTTTTTATTTTAGACAGAGAAATTTCTGTGTCGATTGCCAAACATTCAATTTGTTTTTTAGTGATATCTGAATTTATTTTATATTTGAAGCCTTTATCTAGTAAATTTATTTCATCTTCTTCAAAAGTTTCACCTGATAGGTTAATAGTTTTTATATAAAACTCCGTATTTGTATTACTTTGATATTCATTGACTTTAACATTTTTATTTTTAGATTCGACAAGTTTTTTAAGTTTATTTTCCTGAGTTTTGAATTTATCAGATATAATTCCGCTGATGTGTTCACGAGTATCGTAATCTAGGGTATCAAATTCCCATGGATGCAGTTTAAAAGTTAATTCCGAATGCAATACCTTGATGTAGTGAAGTATTGTGTCCCTTTTCCGACAACATTCCTTAGTTTCCTCCTTTAGCCATATCCTCTGCGCTCGATGCACAGTTTTTATGGCTGCCGAAGATTTGCTTTTGGTAGAAATATGCACGTACTTGGGGATCACGTTTAACTTCAAACACTCTTGGTTAAACCAAAGGTTTTGCACTATTTTCCGATGTTTTAATTTTAATCGTCTGTAAAAAATCACTTGGGTAGCTATATCAGCAACCTTCAATTTATTTATTGTTATTAAGTTTAATTTGTAGAACTCCATTTTATTTTTTATTTTTTTTATATATTCAATAATATTATTATTGGGTTTATAAAAACAGTTTATTTTTAAACAAGTTCTGCTGTGTAATTATTATTACGCGTGACAGCTGTTTCGCCCTCTGAAGGCATTATCAAACTGTGGGTAGCCCACTTACAGACGATACATTTATATTATTTCTAGGTAGGTATTTTAATTTCAATTACTGATTTCTTAATTGATTTTTGAGTAAGATATTAGAAATTATTAATGGTTATTACCCCAGCAAAGTTTCCCCAATTAGTGTAATGTTAAAAATTTGACTGAATGTCTTAATGTTAGTTATTCCCAAACGATGACTCATAGGGTTATTTTAATAGCATAATTAAGTACTTCATAGTGCACTCATATTTGAACTAGGTTTGAAGATATCTAGTAGGGGTGAACGAATTATATTTGTTTGTTCATTAATTAGAATAGCTTTCGGATTATTAGAGTTTTTGTTAATTTCTAACTGTTCTAAAAGGTTCAGTTTACGGCCTTTATTTTGTACGTGTAACGGAGTTGGTTTATTATTATCATTAAGTGAGTGATTTTCATCTAGGAGATGTTTGGCAAATTGAGATTGCATTTTATTATTATTTTTAAAAGATCTTATGTGTTCTTTGAACCTAGTGTTAAAGGACCGGCCCGTTTGTCCAACATAAACAGCGTTGCATTCGTCACACTGGAGTTTATAAATGCCACTATTTTGTAATTTGAGTACCTTACTTTTTGAGTTTTTAAGAGATGATCCTAAGTTGTTATTTGTGCGGAAGGCAATATCTAAGCCACACTTTTTGAGGACTTTTGCAATTTTATTAGATGTCTGCCCGATGAATTCTAAACACCCGAATTTATTATTCGTCTTATTATTAGTCACTGGGTAAATTAATTTAAGGTTATTTTTGTGTTTGTTATTATTAATTATTTTTTCAATGTCTCTACCCTTGAAGCCATTATTTTTAGCAATAGTTAGGATTGTATTTTTTTCCTTCTCGTATGCTTTCTTGTCGAGTGGGATGTTATTAAGCCTATGTACCATTGAGTGGTAGGCAGATAATTTATGTGACCATGGGTGTAAGGATTTATAATTAATGGTCGTATCTGTAAACGTAGGCTTACGGAAAATTTCAAACGTATGTTTATTATTTTCTCTACCGATTGTTAGGTCTAAAAAATTGATTTTATTATTACACTCTCTTTCAACCGTAAAGCAGATTTTACGGTTGATGGAGTTAGCAAATGTGACGAAAAGATCTAATTGTCTGTTGGTACCTTTCCAACAGACCAAAATGTCGTCAACATAACGAACATAGTAAATGATGTGTTTGTTAAAGATTGAATTTAAAATTTGTTTTTCAATGTAATCCATAAATATTTCTGCAAGAAGTGGACTGAGGGGCGATCCCATTGGTAATCCGTCGTTTTGTTTATAGAATTTATTGTTAAACTCAAAGTAGTTAGTTTCCACGCAAATTTTAAATAGATCGAATAAGTCTTTTTTAGTAACTGGGTTTATATTAGATTCGTCTAAAATATCTTCAATGATTTTAAGGCATTCTTGAATAGGGATATTGCTAAAGAGACTGACCACGTCTAAAGATATGAACTGGCAATTGTGCGGTAAATTTATGTTTTTTATTTTATTTACAAGTTCGAGAGAATTTTTAACGCTATGTATTGGGTAGAATTTAGTATGTTGTTTGAAAAGAAAGTTAAGTTTTTTGGCGAGTATTGTCGTTGGGGCGTTTATAAAAGAAACAACGGGACGTATGGGGATATTATCCTTGTGAATTTTTGGTTGTCCGTATAATGCAGGAGCCCTTGGATTCATCACCATTGCACTTTTTCTAGCGTATTTATTTGGGAATATTGATTGGCAATTATTTATTAGGTTGCGCACGTTTATTGAAATTTTGTCCGTTGGGTCCTTTTTTAAGATTTCAAAGTCTTCTGGCTTTAGGAATGCTTCTACTTTATTTAAGTAATCAATTTTGTTTAATATAACGACGGAATTCCCCTTATCCGCCTTAGTAATTGTGAGGTCGCTATTTTTAATTTTGGCTTTAATATGATTTAAAATTTCCGTTTCTTTTATATTGAATTTATTTTTATTTTTACTGGTTGATTTCAGAGTTTTTCTCAAGATATCCGCTGTTATTTGTTTAGGTAAGCCGTTATTTTTTATTTTAGACAGAGAAATTTCTGTGTCGATTGCCAAACATTCAATTTGTTTTTTAGTGATATCTGAATTTATTTTATATTTGAAGCCTTTATCTAGTAAATTTATTTCATCTTCTTCAAAAGTTTCACCTGATAGGTTAATAGTTTTTATATAAAACTCCGTATTTGTATTACTTTGATATTCATTGACTTTAACATTTTTATTTTTAGATTCGACAAGTTTTTTAAGTTTATTTTCCTGAGTTTTGAATTTATCAGATATAATTCCGCTGATGTGTTCACGAGTATCGTAATCTAGGGTATCAAATTCCCATGGATGCAGTTTAAAAGTTAATTCCGAATGCAATACCTTGATGTAGTGAAGTATTGTGTCCCTTTTCCGACAACATTCCTTAGTTTCCTCCTTTAGCCATATCCTCTGCGCTCGATGCACAGTTTTTATGGCTGCCGAAGATTTGCTTTTGGTAGAAATATGCACGTACTTGGGGATCACGTTTAACTTCAAACACTCTTGGTTAAACCAAAGGTTTTGCACTATTTTCCGATGTTTTAATTTTAATCGTCTGTAAAAAATCACTTGGGTAGCTATATCAGCAACCTTCAATTTATTTATTGTTATTAAGTTTAATTTGTAGAACTCCATTTTATTTTTTATTTTTTTATATATTCAATAATATTATTATTGGGTTTATAAAAACAGTTTATTTTTAAACAAGTTCTGCTGTGTAATTATTATTACGCGTGACAGCTGTTTCGCCCTCTGAAGGCATTATCAAACTGTGGGTAGCCCACTTACAGACGATACATTTATATTATTTCTAGGTAGGTATTTTAATTTCAATTACTGATTTCTTAATTGATTTTTGAGTAAGATATTAGAAATTATTAATGGTTATTACCCCAGCAAAGTTTCCCCAATTAGTGTAATGTTAAAAATTTGACTGAATGTCTTAATGTTAGTTATTCCCAAACGATGACTCATAGGGTTATTTTAATAGCATAATTAAGTACTTCATAGTGCACTCATATTTGAACTAGGTTTGAAGATATCTAGTAGGGGTGAACGAATTATATTTGTTTGTTCATTAATTAGAATAGCTTTCGGATTATTAGAGTTTTTGTTAATTTCTAACTGTTCTAAAAGGTTCAGTTTACGGCCTTTATTTTGTACGTGTAACGGAGTTGGTTTATTATTATCATTAAGTGAGTGATTTTCATCTAGGAGATGTTTGGCAAATTGAGATTGCATTTTATTATTATTTTTAAAAGATCTTATGTGTTCTTTGAACCTAGTGTTAAAGGACCGGCCCGTTTGTCCAACATAAACAGCGTTGCATTCGTCACACTGGAGTTTATAAATGCCACTATTTTGTAATTTGAGTACCTTACTTTTTGAGTTTTTAAGAGATGATCCTAAGTTGTTATTTGTGCGGAAGGCAATATCTAAGCCACACTTTTTGAGGACTTTTGCAATTTTATTAGATGTCTGCCCGATGAATTCTAAACACCCGAATTTATTATTCGTCTTATTATTAGTCACTGGGTAAATTAATTTAAGGTTATTTTTGTGTTTGTTATTATTAATTATTTTTTCAATGTCTCTACCCTTGAAGCCATTATTTTTAGCAATAGTTAGGATTGTATTTTTTTCCTTCTCGTATGCTTTCTTGTCGAGTGGGATGTTATTAAGCCTATGTACCATTGAGTGGTAGGCAGATAATTTATGTGACCATGGGTGTAAGGATTTATAATTAATGGTCGTATCTGTAAACGTAGGCTTACGGAAAATTTCAAACGTATGTTTATTATTTTCTCTACCGATTGTTAGGTCTAAAAAATTGATTTTATTATTACACTCTCTTTCAACCGTAAAGCAGATTTTACGGTTGATGGAGTTAGCAAATGTGACGAAAAGATCTAATTGTCTGTTGGTACCTTTCCAACAGACCAAAATGTCGTCAACATAACGAACATAGTAAATGATGTGTTTGTTAAAGATTGAATTTAAAATTTGTTTTTCAATGTAATCCATAAATATTTCTGCAAGAAGTGGACTGAGGGGCGATCCCATTGGTAATCCGTCGTTTTGTTTATAGAATTTATTGTTAAACTCAAAGTAGTTAGTTTCCACGCAAATTTTAAATAGATCGAATAAGTCTTTTTTAGTAACTGGGTTTATATTAGATTCGTCTAAAATATCTTCAATGATTTTAAGGCATTCTTGAATAGGGATATTGCTAAAGAGACTGACCACGTCTAAAGATATGAACTGGCAATTGTGCGGTAAATTTATGTTTTTTATTTTATTTACAAGTTCGAGAGAATTTTTAACGCTATGTATTGGGTAGAATTTAGTATGTTGTTTAGTATGTTACTCAAAAATCAATTAAGAAATCAGTAATTGAAATTAAAATACCTACCTAGAAATAATATAAATGTATCGTCTGTAAGTGGGCTACCCACAGTTTGATAATGCCTTCAGAGGGCGAAACAGCTGTCACGCGTAATAATAATTACACAGCAGAACTTGTTTAAAAATAAACTGTTTTTATAAACCCAATAATAATATTATTGAATATATAAAAAAATAAAAAATAAAATGGAGTTCTACAAATTAAACTTAATAACAATAAATAAATTGAAGGTTGCTGATATAGCTACCCAAGTGATTTTTTACAGACGATTAAAATTAAAACATCGGAAAATAGTGCAAAACCTTTGGTTTAACCAAGAGTGTTTGAAGTTAAACGTGATCCCCAAGTACGTGCATATTTCTACCAAAAGCAAATCTTCGGCAGCCATAAAAACTGTGCATCGAGCGCAGAGGATATGGCTAAAGGAGGAAACTAAGGAATGTTGTCGGAAAAGGGACACAATACTTCACTACATCAAGGTATTGCATTCGGAATTAACTTTTAAACTGCATCCATGGGAATTTGATACCCTAGATTACGATACTCGTGAACACATCAGCGGAATTATATCTGATAAATTCAAAACTCAGGAAAATAAACTTAAAAAACTTGTCGAATCTAAAAATAAAAATGTTAAAGTCAATGAATATCAAAGTAATACAAATACGGAGTTTTATATAAAAACTATTAACCTATCAGGTGAAACTTTTGAAGAAGATGAAATAAATTTACTAGATAAAGGCTTCAAATATAAAATAAATTCAGATATCACTAAAAAACAAATTGAATGTTTGGCAATCGACACAGAAATTTCTCTGTCTAAAATAAAAAATAACGGCTTACCTAAACAAATAACAGCGGATATCTTGAGAAAAACTCTGAAATCAACCAGTAAAAATAAAAATAAATTCAATATAAAAGAAACGGAAATTTTAAATCATATTAAAGCCAAAATTAAAAATAGCGACCTCACAATTACTAAGGCGGATAAGGGGAATTCCGTCGTTATATTAAACAAAATTGATTACTTAAATAAAGTAGAAGCATTCCTAAAGCCAGAAGACTTTGAAATCTTAAAAAAGGACCCAACGGACAAAATTTCAATAAACGTGCGCAACCTAATAAATAATTGCCAATCAATATTCCCAAATAAATACGCTAGAAAAAGTGCAATGGTGATGAATCCAAGGGCTCCTGCATTATACGGACAACCAAAAATTCACAAGGATAATATCCCCATACGTCCCGTTGTTTCTTTTATAAACGCCCCAACGACAATACTCGCCAAAAAACTTAACTTTCTTTTCAAACAACATACTAAATTCTACCCAATACATAGCGTTAAAAATTCTCTCGAACTTGTAAATAAAATAAAAAACATAAATTTACCGCACAATTGCCAGTTCATATCTTTAGACGTGGTCAGTCTCTTTAGCAATATCCCTATTCAAGAATGCCTTAAAATCATTGAAGATATTTTAGACGAATCTAATATAAACCCAGTTACTAAAAAAGACTTATTCGATCTATTTAAAATTTGCGTGGAAACTAACTACTTTGAGTTTAACAATAAATTCTATAAACAAAACGACGGATTACCAATGGGATCGCCCCTCAGTCCACTTCTTGCAGAAATATTTATGGATTACATTGAAAAACAAATTTTAAATTCAATCTTTAACAAACACATCATTTACTATGTTCGTTATGTTGACGACATTTTGGTCTGTTGGAAAGGTACCAACAGACAATTAGATCTTTTCGTCACATTTGCTAACTCCATCAACCGTAAAATCTGCTTTACGGTTGAAAGAGAGTGTAATAATAAAATCAATTTTTTAGACCTAACAATCGGTAGAGAAAATAATAAACATACGTTTGAAATTTTCCGTAAGCCTACGTTTACAGATACGACCATTAATTATAAATCCTTACACCCATGGTCACATAAATTATCTGCCTACCACTCAATGGTACATAGGCTTAATAACATCCCACTCGACAAGAAAGCATACGAGAAGGAAAAAAATACAATCCTAACTATTGCTAAAAATAATGGCTTCAAGGGTAGAGACATTGAAAAAATAATTAATAATAACAAACACAAAAATAACCTTAAATTAATTTACCCAGTGACTAATAATAAGACGAATAATAAATTCGGGTGTTTAGAATTCATCGGGCAGACATCTAATAAAATTGCAAAAGTCCTCAAAAAGTGTGGCTTAGATATTGCCTTCCGCACAAATAACAACTTAGGATCATCTCTTAAAAACTCAAAAAGTAAGGTACTCAAATTACAAAATAGTGGCATTTATAAACTCCAGTGTGACGAATGCAACGCTGTTTATGTTGGACAAACGGGCCGGTCCTTTAACACTAGGTTCAAAGAACACATAAGATCTTTTAAAAATAATAATAAAATGCAATCTCAATTTGCCAAACATCTCCTAGATGAAAATCACTCACTTAATGATAATAATAAACCAACTCCGTTACACGTACAAAATAAAGGCCGTAAACTGAACCTTTTAGAACAGTTAGAAATTAACAAAAACTCTAATAATCCGAAAGCTATTCTAATTAATGAACAAACAAATATAATTCGTTCACCCCTACTAGATATCTTCAAACCTAGTTCAAATATGAGTGCACTATGAAGTACTTAATTATGCTATTAAAATAACCCTATGAGTCATCGTTTGGGAATAACTAACATTAAGACATTCAGTCAAATTTTTAACATTACACTAATTGGGGAAACTTTGCTGGGGTAATAACCATTAATAATTTCTAATATCTTACTCAAAAATCAATTAAGAAATCAGTAATTGAAATTAAAATACCTACCTAGAAATAATATAAATGTATCGTCTGTAAGTGGGCTACCCACAGTTTGATAATGCCTTCAGAGGGCGAAACAGCTGTCACGCGTAATAATAATTACACAGCAGAACTTGTTTAAAAATAAACTGTTTTTATAAACCCAATAATAATATTATTGAATATATAAAAAAATAAAAAATAAAATGGAGTTCTACAAATTAAACTTAATAACAATAAATAAATTGAAGGTTGCTGATATAGCTACCCAAGTGATTTTTTACAGACGATTAAAATTAAAACATCGGAAAATAGTGCAAAACCTTTGGTTTAACCAAGAGTGTTTGAAGTTAAACGTGATCCCCAAGTACGTGCATATTTCTACCAAAAGCAAATCTTCGGCAGCCATAAAAACTGTGCATCGAGCGCAGAGGATATGGCTAAAGGAGGAAACTAAGGAATGTTGTCGGAAAAGGGACACAATACTTCACTACATCAAGGTATTGCATTCGGAATTAACTTTTAAACTGCATCCATGGGAATTTGATACCCTAGATTACGATACTCGTGAACACATCAGCGGAATTATATCTGATAAATTCAAAACTCAGGAAAATAAACTTAAAAAACTTGTCGAATCTAAAAATAAAAATGTTAAAGTCAATGAATATCAAAGTAATACAAATACGGAGTTTTATATAAAAACTATTAACCTATCAGGTGAAACTTTTGAAGAAGATGAAATAAATTTACTAGATAAAGGCTTCAAATATAAAATAAATTCAGATATCACTAAAAAACAAATTGAATGTTTGGCAATCGACACAGAAATTTCTCTGTCTAAAATAAAAAATAACGGCTTACCTAAACAAATAACAGCGGATATCTTGAGAAAAACTCTGAAATCAACCAGTAAAAATAAAAATAAATTCAATATAAAAGAAACGGAAATTTTAAATCATATTAAAGCCAAAATTAAAAATAGCGACCTCACAATTACTAAGGCGGATAAGGGGAATTCCGTCGTTATATTAAACAAAATTGATTACTTAAATAAAGTAGAAGCATTCCTAAAGCCAGAAGACTTTGAAATCTTAAAAAAGGACCCAACGGACAAAATTTCAATAAACGTGCGCAACCTAATAAATAATTGCCAATCAATATTCCCAAATAAATACGCTAGAAAAAGTGCAATGGTGATGAATCCAAGGGCTCCTGCATTATACGGACAACCAAAAATTCACAAGGATAATATCCCCATACGTCCCGTTGTTTCTTTTATAAACGCCCCAACGACAATACTCGCCAAAAAACTTAACTTTCTTTTCAAACAACATACTAAATTCTACCCAATACATAGCGTTAAAAATTCTCTCGAACTTGTAAATAAAATAAAAAACATAAATTTACCGCACAATTGCCAGTTCATATCTTTAGACGTGGTCAGTCTCTTTAGCAATATCCCTATTCAAGAATGCCTTAAAATCATTGAAGATATTTTAGACGAATCTAATATAAACCCAGTTACTAAAAAAGACTTATTCGATCTATTTAAAATTTGCGTGGAAACTAACTACTTTGAGTTTAACAATAAATTCTATAAACAAAACGACGGATTACCAATGGGATCGCCCCTCAGTCCACTTCTTGCAGAAATATTTATGGATTACATTGAAAAACAAATTTTAAATTCAATCTTTAACAAACACATCATTTACTATGTTCGTTATGTTGACGACATTTTGGTCTGTTGGAAAGGTACCAACAGACAATTAGATCTTTTCGTCACATTTGCTAACTCCATCAACCGTAAAATCTGCTTTACGGTTGAAAGAGAGTGTAATAATAAAATCAATTTTTTAGACCTAACAATCGGTAGAGAAAATAATAAACATACGTTTGAAATTTTCCGTAAGCCTACGTTTACAGATACGACCATTAATTATAAATCCTTACACCCATGGTCACATAAATTATCTGCCTACCACTCAATGGTACATAGGCTTAATAACATCCCACTCGACAAGAAAGCATACGAGAAGGAAAAAAATACAATCCTAACTATTGCTAAAAATAATGGCTTCAAGGGTAGAGACATTGAAAAAATAATTAATAATAACAAACACAAAAATAACCTTAAATTAATTTACCCAGTGACTAATAATAAGACGAATAATAAATTCGGGTGTTTAGAATTCATCGGGCAGACATCTAATAAAATTGCAAAAGTCCTCAAAAAGTGTGGCTTAGATATTGCCTTCCGCACAAATAACAACTTAGGATCATCTCTTAAAAACTCAAAAAGTAAGGTACTCAAATTACAAAATAGTGGCATTTATAAACTCCAGTGTGACGAATGCAACGCTGTTTATGTTGGACAAACGGGCCGGTCCTTTAACACTAGGTTCAAAGAACACATAAGATCTTTTAAAAATAATAATAAAATGCAATCTCAATTTGCCAAACATCTCCTAGATGAAAATCACTCACTTAATGATAATAATAAACCAACTCCGTTACACGTACAAAATAAAGGCCGTAAACTGAACCTTTTAGAACAGTTAGAAATTAACAAAAACTCTAATAATCCGAAAGCTATTCTAATTAATGAACAAACAAATATAATTCGTTCACCCCTACTAGATATCTTCAAACCTAGTTCAAATATGAGTGCACTATGAAGTACTTAATTATGCTATTAAAATAACCCTATGAGTCATCGTTTGGGAATAACTAACATTAAGACATTCAGTCAAATTTTTAACATTACACTAATTGGGGAAACTTTGCTGGGGTAATAACCATTAATAATTTCTAATATCTTACTCAAAAATCAATTAAGAAATCAGTAATTGAAATTAAAATACCTACCTAGAAATAATATAAATGTATCGTCTGTAAGTGGGCTACCCACAGTTTGATAATGCCTTCAGAGGGCGAAACAGCTGTCACGCGTAATAATAATTACACAGCAGAACTTGTTTAAAAATAAACTGTTTTTATAAACCCAATAATAATATTATTGAATATATAAAAAAATAAAAAATAAAATGGAGTTCTACAAATTAAACTTAATAACAATAAATAAATTGAAGGTTGCTGATATAGCTACCCAAGTGATTTTTTACAGACGATTAAAATTAAAACATCGGAAAATAGTGCAAAACCTTTGGTTTAACCAAGAGTGTTTGAAGTTAAACGTGATCCCCAAGTACGTGCATATTTCTACCAAAAGCAAATCTTCGGCAGCCATAAAAACTGTGCATCGAGCGCAGAGGATATGGCTAAAGGAGGAAACTAAGGAATGTTGTCGGAAAAGGGACACAATACTTCACTACATCAAGGTATTGCATTCGGAATTAACTTTTAAACTGCATCCATGGGAATTTGATACCCTAGATTACGATACTCGTGAACACATCAGCGGAATTATATCTGATAAATTCAAAACTCAGGAAAATAAACTTAAAAAACTTGTCGAATCTAAAAATAAAAATGTTAAAGTCAATGAATATCAAAGTAATACAAATACGGAGTTTTATATAAAAACTATTAACCTATCAGGTGAAACTTTTGAAGAAGATGAAATAAATTTACTAGATAAAGGCTTCAAATATAAAATAAATTCAGATATCACTAAAAAACAAATTGAATGTTTGGCAATCGACACAGAAATTTCTCTGTCTAAAATAAAAAATAACGGCTTACCTAAACAAATAACAGCGGATATCTTGAGAAAAACTCTGAAATCAACCAGTAAAAATAAAAATAAATTCAATATAAAAGAAACGGAAATTTTAAATCATATTAAAGCCAAAATTAAAAATAGCGACCTCACAATTACTAAGGCGGATAAGGGGAATTCCGTCGTTATATTAAACAAAATTGATTACTTAAATAAAGTAGAAGCATTCCTAAAGCCAGAAGACTTTGAAATCTTAAAAAAGGACCCAACGGACAAAATTTCAATAAACGTGCGCAACCTAATAAATAATTGCCAATCAATATTCCCAAATAAATACGCTAGAAAAAGTGCAATGGTGATGAATCCAAGGGCTCCTGCATTATACGGACAACCAAAAATTCACAAGGATAATATCCCCATACGTCCCGTTGTTTCTTTTATAAACGCCCCAACGACAATACTCGCCAAAAAACTTAACTTTCTTTTCAAACAACATACTAAATTCTACCCAATACATAGCGTTAAAAATTCTCTCGAACTTGTAAATAAAATAAAAAACATAAATTTACCGCACAATTGCCAGTTCATATCTTTAGACGTGGTCAGTCTCTTTAGCAATATCCCTATTCAAGAATGCCTTAAAATCATTGAAGATATTTTAGACGAATCTAATATAAACCCAGTTACTAAAAAAGACTTATTCGATCTATTTAAAATTTGCGTGGAAACTAACTACTTTGAGTTTAACAATAAATTCTATAAACAAAACGACGGATTACCAATGGGATCGCCCCTCAGTCCACTTCTTGCAGAAATATTTATGGATTACATTGAAAAACAAATTTTAAATTCAATCTTTAACAAACACATCATTTACTATGTTCGTTATGTTGACGACATTTTGGTCTGTTGGAAAGGTACCAACAGACAATTAGATCTTTTCGTCACATTTGCTAACTCCATCAACCGTAAAATCTGCTTTACGGTTGAAAGAGAGTGTAATAATAAAATCAATTTTTTAGACCTAACAATCGGTAGAGAAAATAATAAACATACGTTTGAAATTTTCCGTAAGCCTACGTTTACAGATACGACCATTAATTATAAATCCTTACACCCATGGTCACATAAATTATCTGCCTACCACTCAATGGTACATAGGCTTAATAACATCCCACTCGACAAGAAAGCATACGAGAAGGAAAAAAATACAATCCTAACTATTGCTAAAAATAATGGCTTCAAGGGTAGAGACATTGAAAAAATAATTAATAATAACAAACACAAAAATAACCTTAAATTAATTTACCCAGTGACTAATAATAAGACGAATAATAAATTCGGGTGTTTAGAATTCATCGGGCAGACATCTAATAAAATTGCAAAAGTCCTCAAAAAGTGTGGCTTAGATATTGCCTTCCGCACAAATAACAACTTAGGATCATCTCTTAAAAACTCAAAAAGTAAGGTACTCAAATTACAAAATAGTGGCATTTATAAACTCCAGTGTGACGAATGCAACGCTGTTTATGTTGGACAAACGGGCCGGTCCTTTAACACTAGGTTCAAAGAACACATAAGATCTTTTAAAAATAATAATAAAATGCAATCTCAATTTGCCAAACATCTCCTAGATGAAAATCACTCACTTAATGATAATAATAAACCAACTCCGTTACACGTACAAAATAAAGGCCGTAAACTGAACCTTTTAGAACAGTTAGAAATTAACAAAAACTCTAATAATCCGAAAGCTATTCTAATTAATGAACAAACAAATATAATTCGTTCACCCCTACTAGATATCTTCAAACCTAGTTCAAATATGAGTGCACTATGAAGTACTTAATTATGCTATTAAAATAACCCTATGAGTCATCGTTTGGGAATAACTAACATTAAGACATTCAGTCAAATTTTTAACATTACACTAATTGGGGAAACTTTGCTGGGGTAATAACCATTAATAATTTCTAATATCTTACTCAAAAATCAATTAAGAAATCAGTAATTGAAATTAAAATACCTACCTAGAAATAATATAAATGTATCGTCTGTAAGTGGGCTACCCACAGTTTGATAATGCCTTCAGAGGGCGAAACAGCTGTCACGCGTAATAATAATTACACAGCAGAACTTGTTTAAAAATAAACTGTTTTTATAAACCCAATAATAATATTATTGAATATATAAAAAAATAAAAAATAAAATGGAGTTCTACAAATTAAACTTAATAACAATAAATAATGCTTTTTAAGATATAAAAAAAATATGAGTTGACATTGTGTTTTCTAAAATAATCTCTTTTAATAAAAAAATTATTTTTTTTAAATATAAGCTGACATTGTGTTTTCTAAAAATAATCTTTTTTAATAAGAAAATTTAAAAAATTAAATATTAATTTACATTGTGTTTTCTAAAACAATATCTTTTAATAAGAAAATTTTAAAAATTAAATATAGTGGACATTGTGTTTTCTAAAATAATCTCTTTTAACAAGAAAATTAATTTCAGCATAACATCAATCTGAATTTTTACAGACATTTCAAATAAAAGCTTAAAATAAACCAGCAACACCGACCGCACGAAACAGTCACAAAAACATTTGGATAGAAAACTGTTATTTTGTTTGATCTCAATGGTTTGTACCGCCACCTGTTCTGGATCCTTTTATAGACGTTCACTTCCAGATGAGATGGTGTTCAGCCGAAACGAAGCGTTAGGTCTTTTGGGATCATATCCATCTTCATTGCTATTTGTGTAGTAACACTTGGAGATGGCTCGACCTGTCAAATGGGGTGTGAAAAGGCTTCATAAAATTTAACAGTTCAGCGCATAAACCCAATGTTCGATTGATTTCCCTAAAAACCAAATTCGGTGAGTAAAATAACAGAAAAATTCATGTAGTTCTCGAAAATATTTAAAAAGTAATTTCGGCGCTCCGATAAATTTTTTTTAACTGGGAGTTTATTTACAAAAATACATTCCAATAACAAATGAACGTTACACTATTATTCGATACTTGTTACTATTAGGACGGGTTGTTTCGGAGAATTTGAACAATTCATCAAATTTCATCATTTTCAAGTTCTGTGAAAGATTTTTTCAAGTTCTGTTTTTATTTCAGTTTTTTCAAGCAACTAGCCTACAATGATATATTTAAATATAATAACAGAACTTGAATAGGACTTTCACAGAACCCTAAAATGAACGTTGAAATTTGATCAATTGTTCAAATTCTCCGAAACAACCCGTCCTTAGTATTTTGAATTTTAACAATGTTCACGTTGAAAATATCGACATCAGCCGTAAGTACATTATTTAAAGGCACGATCATTTTTGCATTACTAATGGTAGATTAGTTCTTCATCTCGGAACAAGGAATGATCTTCAAGGAGATAGAAATAAATATATGTTTTTTTTTTAAATTTATTTATCTATCAATATAAAGTTTTTTACGTGTATTTATCGACATCTGTCTCACTAGGGTACACCTGTGTCGAGACAGAATTTTATTTCTTCCGAGGTTTTTTTAAATTATTTTTCGGCAATAACTACTTTTAACGCAATGTAAAAAAGTAATCTGTCGGGTGTGTTTTACTACAATATACTACGATAAAACCCTGAAATTTAATAAAGCAACAATATATTCACCCTAAGAGAGCAGAGACAGCAATTTAAAATTCGGAGACTTACCTTATAATATAAAGTAGGTAAAAGTTAATTCGATTCTTGTCGGTTTCCCTCCCATTTAGCCTAACAAGTTAAGCCCCGCACAATGGCTGGCCGATGGAGCATTTTGGCTTGCGGCATTTGGTTTTGAAAGGAAATCTCGCCCATGACTTGAATCGTAAAGTTAACAAGAAAATTCCTAGCCAGCTCTGCTACCTGCCAAGAAAACGCTTGTTAAACGGGAAAGCGGAATATCCGTATGCACTTTCCCCTAAGTCTCTACTTAACATGGAACCGGGATTTTCATTAAACCTGTTGATATTCATATCGGGTTCGAATCAGGAAAACGATATTGGCCGCTAATTGAAATCTTTTCAGAATATCTTCTACGTAATCTTTGCTCTAAAACTCCAAACCAAAATAAAATTTAAATGCTTTCAAATAGTAACTTTCAACGAACTGAATCGACAGAAAATTGAAAACTTGTCATCGGGGGAGCTTTGTTTGCTTGTTGAAATGTAATTAATTTCATGATAAATGTCAATTAGTGAACATGGTAAGTCATTTTTAATCCAATAATCTCTATTAAATAGGTACTTAAATTCATTGAATGAAATCTCATAACAGCCCACGCAATCAATCCAAATGAGGACTCTGAATATAATTGTGTCAAACATAGTTATTACTTCATAATAATAATAACGATTTGTTATTCTTGGCTGATTTCCAGACTCCAGTCAATTATTGTACATTTTCGCAAAATGACCGGGAAATTCACCGAAGGAAATTTCGACTTTTGCTGAACTGGATCTATAAATCATTTGGTCTCTATTCGAATCTATTCTCCACTCCCCCATGGGTCATCCCCTTAGGTCACCGCCACCTTCCCCTCATGCGTATAAATGACCTTCTTCCACTGCATTAAATCTGCTTCTATTCTTTCGTCGACATTTAGAAGTTCCGCTGACATACATAATTGTTTGTGGGACCGGTTCTTCATTTCGCAACATTTACGAAAACATAAAACCAAAGCACACATGAAACCAGGGAACTCCCCGAATAAAACACGGGTCAAGTCATGTTTATAATGAGGTATTTTAGAATACGTAGATAAAACCGGCTTATTATTGTATGAACCCACAAAATGCTGCATCTATATGTTATGCATTAATCTTTTTATCACACTAAAAACATAAAATATTACCGAATGTATCGCTGCAACTTTTTAGGCAGACGCAACTATTTCTCGCATTAAACTCGTTGTAGTGGCGATGTCGTTCCATTTCAAGATGTATGTATTTGATTGAATTTGGCAACTACGTACGATCGTCACATAAATCACATTTTAACACCCCGAAAAAATACTGATCGTTCTGTTAAGGCTCTGGTAAACGAGCAACTTTTTACAACAGTTTTTACCGGCAAGGTATTGTCGGTCAAGATTATCGTGTATTGCCTATTCTTGTGGACAAATTGCCATATCTTAATGGTGAGTTCACTTACACTACTGACTACTGACATTACGACAATATTGCCGGACCCAATCTAGTTCCTTATCGCTCTATTACATATTGTGTGTCTCTGTTCAACACCTACCCGCCACGACATCTTTCATAATTTCGAAAAAGATTAAACTTAATAAATAATTTGGCGAACTTTATTCAATTTCATACAAATTTGGTGAAGCTTTTGCAGGAGATCGTTTTTAAGTGCTGTTGTGAATATGTCTCATACATACAAGACTAATAACGCCCAAGACAATTGTTCGGCAATAAACAATAATGCGCAATAAATATTGCTCGCTTACCAGCACCTTTACAGGGAAGGTAACTAAATGTCAAAGGACTTGATGCTTCTCACACCGTATTTTTTGTGTAGGTACCATTAATATTAGTTGATCATTTATAATATGTGCGGTAGATGAAAATCAATCAACCTAACTCTATCCACGGTTGGTGTTGAAGAGATCAAAATGATAAAGATAAAAAAGGGCCTAGCAGATTTGGAATTTATAATTTTATACTATTTCTAAGTCCGAGTGAGTCGTTTGTGTTTATTCGCTCGGTCGTAATATATAGCGCGCACAGCTTGCTAGTTAAGTTGAACAAAATACAACAGACTCCTTAAACCCACGAGGATCCGACTTAATGTGGCTTAGCCTCTCTTGTAGGAAGCAAGGGAAGTCCTGTGAGCGTAATGTATTAGATTCTCCCTGCGAAACTCGCGCGTTAAGTCTAGTTCCTTCAAATTATTCGGTAATTCTGTTTCGGACACATCCTATTTAATCCTTAAGACTTTTATCTTGATTCATTATTCCGGACATACATTATTCATGCGTGCTCTTGTGCAGAGAATACATAATCGGAGATGAATCTCTATTGAAGAACTCACCTCTAAAAAGACACATGCATTAGAAATGTTATATTTAGGAACTTGAGAAATTTAAACATTCATTTTTTTATTTATGTAAATACGAGAATACGTAAAAATTAAATTTCGCGACTGCTCTAATTAACTAATGTGGCAGAAATACCAAAATAAACTTCTTGGGCCAAATGAATTATTTTAATTTTCGAAAACGGTTGATATACGAAGCGATTCAAACGAAACCTATCGCAATACAAACGAACGAAGTGGTAAACAGCGGCAAACATTTAACTTACTCGTAACACCTAACTTCGGACGAAATCGAATGAGGTGACTTCAAAATAAGGTTCTGAGATTGTGTAAAGCAGCCAAAGAAAATTATAGGTATTCGGCGCAATTATGTTGTTACTTTCTGTTATTTTTCCCATACCCTTTCCTAACCTAGATATCCCTTCAAAACTAGACGAGACAATACCCTAAAATAAAGCCAGAATCTTAACGACTTTAACGAAGTGAAGCAGCCGTGCACAAAAACATATGACGCGCGGCCCTGGTGTATTAGGCAGACCTGCAGTTCAATTTGGCCTATTAAATCACTAAAATAAAATGGGAGTTGACAAAAGTGATGAAGTCGTGTAAAAACAATACACAACGTGCCGCCCGGCGTAATGGACGAACCTACGGTCGACTTTGCCCTGACATGCCTCGAAAATCGATCTTTAAGGTGGGGTTCATTTTAATTTTTTTAAATTGTATGTGTTTATTTAGTTATAAAAAATACATTTTTATTTCTAGTATAAACCTGTACTAACTACTAACAACTTATTTTGATCACATTTCGGCAGACTTTACACTAAATCTAAAACTTATTATTTATAGAATTTAGGCATAACCCAAGAAAAGCAACAAGGCTTTAGCTTTTTTAACATCTTAAATCCTATAAAATAGAGATTATTTTGGATTCCCGACAAATTTGTTTTCGGAAGTCTAAAACTCCACAGTTTCTTGTGGGGTAGTCAATGTATTTCGAAATTAAAATTTACATTAAAAACATGTAAAAATATAAATATTAAGGTATTGAACAATTTACGCTCATCTCACACTTAACATAACCTGTTTTTTCTGCATATTAATTATCTTAGAATACCTACTACAATTAAATACTGCTCGCATGCCTCTATTTTGAATTATTTGCAATTTACTTATTTGTTTTTGAATGCACAATAAAACTACGGTAGTAATTTAAATGAGATGCTACTATACTATTATAAACTAATTTACTTGTATTTATATCTAATTTATTCCTTATTCTTCTTACAAACTTTACCTTTTCTGATTATCCGCAGGAAGTTACTAATTCATCGTCTAGAAAAATAAAATCTGGTGCTTACCGCTAATTTAATAGTTTAATAACGTTTTATAAAATTTTCAAAACGTTTTACGTCAAATATTTTAATGGTAAGGTCATGTTTGTATTAATCTAAAATATAAATAACTTACTTCCGTAGGAATCCCTCTAGAAATATTTGAGATTTTAGTAATACGTTCATCAAAAATAGTTAAAATGTGAGTTATTAGAGTATTAGGAACTCTTAATGTTATTATTAAATTTTACTTCCAAGCGAAGCAACAAAAAACTCACCGTGATCAACCAGTAATATTGCAAAATTAAATTTGAGCTTGAACCCGTTAGCTTCATAAATTTCTATCTAAGCGATAATAACAAAACATTTGAATTTATTTTTCAAGACAGAGGATAATGAAATGAATTCCACATCTGATTTCCTAATTCAGTTCGTATTACGTCGCCAATTATGAAAGATCGATAAACAAATTCCCCTTTATAAAGCGCGATTCTCCAAAATAAAATGGCGCTCATTTGGCGAGAATTAAAATATCCAATTGTCAGGCACAATAACATTTAAATTAATAACTGGCTCTCGCTACAAACCGAGCCATCCCTGAGAGGGGTTGGTTTTAATTAAGGCCAAGTATAATAGGTACCCTGTTCAGAACGAAACTACAACAATGCCCCCCAGCGGAGAAACTAGGTTTTACTAGCCATTTAAAGACAGTTCTGTACTAAAAAAGTTCTGTTGAAATTCGTAAGATGTCACTAATTATAACTGACTTATATTGTATGTCAATATTTGATTTTTTAAAACACTTTCCCACTGCAGAAGGCTCCGCGCTGACATAAAAAATACAATAGGTAGGTACCTAGGTAGGTACATCAATGTGCTCTGACCGTAATAAAAAAACGTGCTTGAAGGCTATTCAAGAGTAAAAAATGCATGTTTTGAAGGATAACAAAAAAAAATGCTTTTTGTAAGCTTTTTTTAATAAGGATCATAAAAGAAAACAACGGTGCCTAAGTAAATAATATGTAATGCATTATTAAAAACAATGTCATGACACAAGTAAAAATAAATTACTACTAAATTGCTACTTATAAATTCACATATTTATAAGTAGCATGTGATAAAAAAAAATTATAAAAATATGGGATTCGAACCCGGGTCCTGCATAACGAGTGTCGAACACTCTGCCTCTAGACCGCAAAGAGAGGTATCTTGCGCGACGAGAACCGCGTATACGACGTGTACTCCTCAATTGACTTGTCCCGCGCAATTTTAAATTTTGAAAAACTCACTTACGGCTGTTTTTTTACTAAAAAAACTTGTCACGCACATCTGCGAGGGTAATTAGTCGCGTTATCGGCCTTGAGTCACTTGACGGTCATGAGTCGGTTTTACTCCGGTCCTTGAAAATGCATAACGCGGGTAAAGAAGTTTCACTTCAATATATAAAAATCGTATGTAAAGTACATTAAATTTGAAATAAAAATTATGAACGTATATAGCATGTACCAAATAAGAATCAGCTAAGCACACCTCACAATAAATGTAATATTATTTTACTTATACAATAAAATGTTGTGAAGACGAATCGTATCAACCTAACTCGATGAACATCTCTGATGCCTGTCCTCAAAATCAATGACAAAACATATTTACATAATATACACAAGTGTGTGTGAGCATGTCCACGTCGAAAACTAACACATGTATAAACACGTGCACAGCAAGACCGTTTGTCAATTTATAAAAAATTACTGGCAAACTTCGTATATACAAGTAGGTATTATCTTCGCTGACTGATGACACGAAAGATTTTGTTGAAAATTCCAAGTGTCGTTCCGTGATTAACGCCATCTGTTGACATATTTAATAATAAGCCTTCAGTTCTAATTTCTGCCGTTGTAGCTGAATTAATGTCGCCACTTTACGGCAAAATAATTTATTATTTTAATAAACTCGAAACTCTTAAACAAATGGTAATTTAAAAATGTGAAAATAATTTTAAAAAGTGGACAAAAATAATAGAAACTATTCCTCGTTCCTTTTTTTAGAATAAATTTAACCAAAGTTTAGTAAACCGCATTTCCAAAAACATTAAAGATAGTGCCTAGGAAATAATTATACCACAACCTTATTCTTTTTTTTTTAAAAATTTCTGAACGAAGTCTTGAAGAAAAACCTTCAAGGTATTTTTTGATATATTCAAAATTTAAAAATATTTTTTGAACAATACGAAAGGACGCCATAAAAAGGTCATATTTCTGATTTAATTTTGATAAATGCTAAGTCTTTATAAATAATAAAAATTTATAATTTTTTTTTTCCGGCTAAGAACATCATATTTACCGTATTGCGTAATAATATGTTCATTATTTCGAATTGATAAATTACTAGACACCGCCTTAATAAATTCATATGAAATAGATACAAACTTTTAAACATAAAATATATAAAAATGCTCATTTTACATTGAAGATATTTTCAGAATGAAGCATCACTATACGAAATAATCACAATCGAAAAAAAAGTATATTTTTCATTACAAAAAGTAAAAATTTTCATATAGTGAAACAAGTTTCATTGTAAAAAAAAATCACTGATCTTTTCTCGTAAATAATTTTGACCTCGCAAGAATTCTGATATTATTATTGCGCGATAGTCTGGACGATGTAGGCCCTCTGATTGGTCAAATTCAAATTGACTGTTTCGTGAAAATTCCGCTAACTTGAAAATTAAGACCCGATTTCATACTAAAATAGGATCACCAGATTTCTTTAAAAGCATCGTTTCTGCACATATAATTTTTGGATAATATCGAAGAAAATATGTTTTAGAAAGTTCATAATCCATTGGATTAATTACATTACAATGAAAATTATCCACAGTTACGTGATTATGTTTGACGTTTATAAAAAATCACGCGTTTCTTCAATATGGCCGATACGCATGGCTATAGATGGCCGACAGAGCGCACCTCTGGCGGTATAAAACTAACCAAATGACTGGCGCGAATATTTAAATATGCAGCTTACAATACCTACTTGACTACTCGACCATTAACAAGCGTTTAATAAGAATTTCTTCTGGAAGCTTATCACTTTGTAATGGCATTTTTCATTATTTATAATTTTTTTGCTTATTAATTATATCTGATTTTATATTGACATGTTTTCTAATTTCTAAAATTTCAAAATTATTTATTTGCGATGCTTTATATCCTGAGTGAAGTATTTTAAGACCTGATTTTTTATTGAAAGTGTGATAATTATTCAAAAGATGATTTGCAAACTCAGATTCACTATTTCCATTTAGAGCCCTGAGATATTCTTTAGTTCTGACTTAAAAGTTTCTATTGGTTCTACCTTTGTAAAAGAAATCACAATCATCCCAATTGAGTTTTTAAACTCCTGATTTTTTTGTTTGATCTTTATTATTAAGAATATATTTCTTCATTATTATTAGTGTAAAACGCCAGTTGAATGGTACCAGGATGTTTTTATGTATAATTTTAGAAGTATCGTTATCCACAAACAGAATTCTATGCCATTGTTTAGTTCTATCTTTAGAAATACCGTTGAAGAGAATATATTTATTTTTTTATTTAGTATTTCAACTCATTAGAATTACCGTTATTAAATGCTATTTGTCTTATGAATATATTGTTTTATGGTTATATGCTATTTGTTTTTTTCAGGTCTTAAAATACTTCACACACGATATAAAGCATCGCAAATAAATAATTTAGAAATTTTAGAAATTAGGAAACATGTTAATATAAAAGTAGATATAAGTAGCAAGATTTTTTTTATAAACTCTCTTTTAAATATTTTCCCACTTAACTGGTCTTTCCCGTCTAACGATATTGTAATTCCTAATTGTCATAAACCCAGCCTACTCTTACCCCTCCCCCCTCCTTCCACTTCTTCTTTCCAATTGCAATCTATATTTAATTTTTGACTTCGGTGTATACACAATAAAATGTAAACATTATATTTATTTATTTATTTGACAATTTGCATCAAATCGCCGTTTTTGTGAGATATCACCTCAGGGGCGCTATATTGTAATAATCTACCTTTATATATAGATCTTTACTCTCCTGATGAAGGTGTATATATAATCTAACTTTAAACTTTATTAGATACAGTAACAGTTGTAGGTAAAGAATTACCACCAGTTGGAGTAAAATTAACACATTTTAATTAAACCGACTACTAATCTCATCTCACAATTACCCTCCTTTTATTCATAAACACGGGTACAATTAATCAATATCTAATAATCTATTATTTCAGTCAACTTTGTTATAACTATCTTTAATTGTGACAACCAAACGATATTGATTGAACTTATAGACATTGACGGTTGTAATATTCAAAATTGTACATATTCAAGCACTGAACTAATTATATTAGGTACGATAATAGTTATTATCAGTTGTAGACATGTAGTCAATAATAGTGTTTCATTTGAAATAATCCATCACAAATGCGTAAAATATCATTTATTCAAACAACTGTCATTCTTATTATGCGTAAATTTAGCATGTTATTATTCATTAACTCCTTCCTGTTTCGTGTTTTAACAATATATACTCACGCTCTCTCTGTGAATGACCTAATATCTATCTATTAAATGTAACTGTTGTTAGCATCACTTAAAATGGGCGAAGCCCAACTAAGTGCCGCCCGCAGGGCCCAGCAGTAAAAAACCCGCCGAGCTGGTTTTAACTGCTAGTAAGTATTATTAAAAAATATTACTTACATTGGGTATAATTTATTAACTTCTCTTGTAATGTGCTTTTTTGCGGTAAAATAATTAAACACACCGCGTTTGACACTCATACCGCGAATCTATGACTCATGACTTTCTAAGAAAAATTTCCAAGGAGAACAATATATATAGGTATATATATATATTTTTTTTAAATTAGTATAAAAAATATTATTACTTCAAGTTTACTTTGAAGTGTTATTTATTACTTTTTTTTCTTCCGACTTTATGTCCGGGTTTAGTTTTTCGTGTGAGGAAGATTTAACACGGACATAAAGTCAGAAGAAAAAAAAAGTAATAAATAATACTTCAAAGTAAACTTGAAGTAATAATATTTTTTATACTCATTTAAAAAAATATATGGTTCCATGATAACTCAACACAGTGACAATTCAACACACTTTTAAAAAGTAATATAAAGTCATTAGAAACGATGAAAAAAAAATTAAACCTATCATAACCTACTTAACCCAGTTAATAAAGTTTTTGTTTAATCACTTTCCATGACTTCATATAACTTTTTAAAGATATGATGAATTATCATTGTGATGATTTATCCGGTCACCAAGCATAATAAATACAAGATCAACAACATATCAACTCACCAGAGATCAAATGGGAAAATAATTCACCGACTCCAGATATTTTCATATCAGGGGGTTTGGCTCGGTAGAACTCCTAACTGGATCTATAAATCCTACTGATCCCTCAATATAAATATTTTAAAAATCTTTCGTAAACCTACATGTATTTAATATGACAGATTTTTGAATTTTTATTTGTAAATTTTTTAATAGTTCTAATACGCCTAAATTTTGAATAAGAGAGCTAGGTAAAATGCCAGTAGCCGAAATAACAAATGGTTATATTTTTATCGTCTGAGAATGCCATATTTTTTTTATATCATTTCCTAATTTCGTTAGCTTTATTATTCTTACTTAGTATTTTTGGTTAATATTTTTTGTTAGTATTTTTGGTTAGTATTTTTAGTTAGTATTTTCGGTTAGTATTTTTAGTTAGTATTTTTGGTTATTATTTTTAGTTAGTATTTTTGGTTAGGATTTTTAGTATTGCTAATTTACTAAGAATCTCTTCAAATTATTCGTAATCCGATTAAAAGAATGTACTATCACGATGTCGGAACATGTGTTCGTAAAAATCCTAAAATTTTAATTCTAACATTTCGTCATTATAATATTATTATATGAAGACTAAAACTCATACACATTATTGTATCAGTTCAAGGCAAGTATTCTAAGAACTTTGGGTTCACGGCACTTGTATAATAAACATACTAAAACGGTATCGAATATTTATAATCAAGTTATGCTTTATTGTATATAAAAATACATTCATCTTTATAAACAAAAATGAATGTTTATTTGTTTGTCTCCTATAGACTCAATAACTACTTGACTGATTTCACTGAAAATTTGAATTTTTTTTTCTTATTGGTGTCGGGAGTGTTTAGAGAGTGGTTTGAATGGTATTATAATAGGTATAATAAATACGCCTGATACATTACCGCTGCACTAGACTGAAATACGGAGGCGAATCAAATTCGATATAATGTTGATTTTTAACAGTAACAATATGGTATACAGTAGTGAACGGTACAAAGAGTCGGGGACGCCCGATGAAGATTTAACGTATTATCTCTGCGGGGAATAGGGTAATTAGTCGATATAATGTAGTTCTTTAACAGTAAAAATTTGGATTTCATAATATTACATGCAGTGAATCGTAGAAAAGACAGGAATCAAATAATTATTTGTGATATAACGAGATGTAAGTGATAAACGAAGAAAAAGGTATACGGAATGTGTATGACTTGGAAGGGAATGATTGAAGAAGTCGAGGACAACCGAGGAATACCGTGAATCAAATACTTATTACAATATACAGGGTTTTCCAATAAGAGGTGATATTTTGAATAGCCCGCTATTTCGATAGATGTTACTTTTCAAGCTGTTATTTGTTGACATTTGACAAGTAGAAACTACGTCATTAATAAAAATGGAACGATACACGCTTCAACAACGCATTGAAATTATTAAAATTCACTTGAGTGAATCAAATGCAAATCATCTTGAGTGATGAGGCCCATTTCCACCTCAGTGGCTTCGTCAACAAGCAAAATTGTCGCATCTGGAGCTCGGAAAACCCAAAAATTATTGTTGAAAAGTCTCTATATCTCAACGTGTGACTATTTGGTGCGGTTAATGGTCCGGCGGAGTCATTGGACCTTACTTTTTCGAAAATGAGGCTGGAGCAACAGTTACGGTGAATGGATTGCGCTATCGAGAGATGTTTAATGATTTTTTATGGCCGGAATTGGAAAGTATTAATCTGAACAACGTTTACTTTCAACAAGATTTCAACGCTACGTGCCACACAAGCAACGAAACCATTGATCTTTTACGATTGAATATCAAAATAACAACTCTTATTGGAAAACCCTGTAGTAGTATTTCCACTTTCAAAATCCACCTAGTTGACAGGTACACTAGAATTCACAACCTCAAAACTTCACCCCAAACCATTCGTCCCCGAGCAACGCCGGGTACACGTCAGCTTGTAATGTATAACATATTTATATTCGTCTTGCTCACAAAAAAAAATAATCTACCGTTATTATAAAAAAGATCTAGAGAAACTTAAATATCAATAATCAATATACTGTGAAAAAATAACAGATGCGCAACGACTGAGCGACTTAGCGTTCCATCACGATCAAACTAATAGCTATCCACTCATCAAGTGGAATACTTTAACTTATTTACTTTTATTACATACGTGATACTTTTAATTTTACTTTATTTACATATATGATATCCTTAGTAGAGAATTAACTACCACCACCACCGAATATTCACTCCTCAACATATATTATAGCATATGCCATCAAAGTACTCAAATCTGTAATTATTGCATCTATTCCTGAGATTTTTCTATACTTATGCTAAAAGATATTTTTAACGATTCAATTTGATATCACCATAGATATTTAAATTATTAGACGAGCCAATCGGGGAAAGGGACACACACAAATTGCGCGAAAGGCGGTGTGACCACCCCACTTTCGGTGATTTAAAATAAATTAATCTGACGAAATACAGGCAATTCGCATTGTAATATCACCATTCGTTCCTCAAAAATAAAATCTGCTTACGAATTACTAGTCCTTTTTACAATGACGCAAAATGCTGGCTGCGTAAAAAAACTAAACTACAAATCCCAAATAGGATTAACAAAAGTTTGGGCTTGTTTAGAAAATTTTATAAATTGTTACCCTTTTCAATTAGACACTTTTACAAATATGTTATGGTTTACCCACTGGGCTCAATTAAGCGTCGCTAATTTAAGAACTAACATTCATACCCTGCGTAGAAAAGTCCCACAGCGGACAGCGCTGCGCTGCAAACTGTGCCTTTCTTCAGCGAACTTTAGTTTTCTGGCATGATCTGGTTAAATCAATGTGTTCAAGGTGGTCAATGTGCGACTGATCATTCAAAACATTCTCGAACCCTCCTGGTGACAAAAAATATGATCACGTGGCTTGCCTCCAGCTCGTTGAAATGATACCCATATTTCATGTTAGGGCAAGTCTATCGATTAAATTGTCTATGGAAATCACCAAATAACAAAACTATATTGTAAATTCTGCAGAACGATGCCATTGAAAATCCGGTTAATTTTCGTAATGGAATCATTTATCTTCAATGAACGCCATTTGTCTTTAATAAAAAATAAAAAGCAGAATGAAAACTTTGTCAAAAGCATGTACTTATATCATCAACAATTCTTACACAAACATAGTATTTCCTATCAAAGAAACTAAACGTGTAACCGTTGGAAAATGAATGCATCACTTTATGAGATTTGACATATTTTTCTGAAGTAAGAGTTTTTGCGCAATCACCGGATAACAAAAACGTTTGTGGATTTTTCCTCCCTTCACAAAATCACACGACCACGAATAATCCGCCTTACATTTTTCATTGAATAATTTTCTTCAATCTGTCTTCTATTTCTAGTTATCTCAAAGAAGATGAAACTCTTGTCAAAGGCAGTTAACTTCGAAGGGAGGAATGAATACGCCGACAGAAATGAAAACATGATGTAATAAGGCGCGAATTTGATAAAATACGAGGTCTGAGTTTCGTTTCTCATCCATATTTTTTTATATTTAATTTCGAAACAGCAGGGAAAGCATAAAGCTAAATTGTGGTGCTCATTCAACTTGCACACAATTTTTGTAGTAATATTTAAGTAATTCGTATCGTTGGGGTCAATAGAAAAAGCTTCATATAAAACACATATTTATTATACCTAGTACCTGCAAGATATTAGAGTAAGGCAAATAATAATATTACTATTATCTTTTGCCTTTCATTTCTGTTACCTACTCATAGACCTTTTATTATCGTAGGTGTATGTGTAGTTGGACTTGTAACTGATAATTTAATTTCAGTTAAAAAAATGTTTCTAGTTTTCTTTTCACGATATCTAGTTCAAATTTTCATTTTTCATGTTGAATAATAGTTTATTGCTTTGTATGTGTTTAAGCAGAAAATCTTAAATTTCATACGTGCTCTTGTAAAAATACAACTTAATTTAAAAATTAGTGTTTAAATATTAAGAATATTGTTCTGTCTTCCAAATTGCAAAGTTATAAAAAAGGTTAAAAAAATTTCAATAATAGTGATATTTCTCAAAATCTGCTTGTGAAATAGTATTAAAAATAACCTTAGGAAAAGTTTAATTAAAACCCTGTAAAACTCAAGGACCTTATTTTAAAAATCTGACTTCACTACTTTATATTTTATTACTCGGTGTACTATAACAATGCCAACTTAATTTACCGTGTGTCACAAATATCAAAAGGACATCGCTTACTGAGTCAAATATTAATTGGTCCACATTTAGCGACTGTTTGGACAAATAGCGGGCACGCCGTACCACTTCGTTTTAATGCCAGTCTCACACGGGCGCCATACTCTCATAATATATGTGCTTGGTCTATTTCACTTTACCGAAGGAAATATATTACATATTATATTATGAGAGTATAGCGTACGTGTAAGACTATCTTAACGTTTATTCAGCCAAGGTGCAAGCGGCAGCGCCAAACGACAACCGGTTTCCGCCCCCTCAACTATCAATAATGCAGTGTCAATTCTGCGTCGGTAACCGAAGTCCGACACGTTGTTTATAACGGGGAGGCTCTACCGCATACACGTTAGAAGACCCCACCACCCCCAGGGTCGTTTGTTGTAGGTTGCAGATTGCAGGGTGGTAACCACGCTGAAATAATGTTTTAGATGATTTGTTGTATAGTTGCAGGCCGCTAAAGGCTTTCAAGTGAGAAAAGCCTAGTTGTGAAGGAAACAGGTTAACAGAGATATAATGTGGGCGGGAGGGGTGGCTAGAGAATGTCTGAGAAAAAAGTAAAAACATTTTCCTATCCTGTGGGAGGTGAGACAAATAACTTTTTGTACTTCGCGGTTTCGGAACCGGTTAATAAAAAATGTACAGATTTAATCAAAGTTACGTTGTTTCTAATGGATAATCACAAAATTATAGAACATTAAATAATAAATAACGTGTCTCTTCAATAATTTGAAAATCATTTTGTCAATTTAATTTAGATAGTAAATTTTAAAATAATAACTATGTTAATTTTCTTTATATATTGACGAATAAATCATTAGTTCTGATGGTAGTTACAAAGTTACTTAGATCATTTAACGTGAATTAGTAAAGTTCTCTATTAAATAAATATCTAGAAAATCTGAAAAACCTCCATCACATAAGACTTGTTTAGTGGAGGTGAAATTATCGGAGTTTATATCTACAACCGAGAGCCGTGGTTTGCCAACCTATTTTGTAGGGAATCAGTTTCGTAAATACAATAAAGTTTGCACGGTGGCATCGAATTTGCATTTAAGTCGTTCATAAAATATCTCAATATAAAATTTCCTTTAAGAAAACAGAAAATTTCGAAGACTAAGCTGAAATTTTTTCGTGAAATTTAAAATATTTTCAATACTCCAAGTACCTTTGAAAACAATAAAATCATAACACAAAATGGCAGGTACCTACTTTGATTCATATTATAATAATAATACTCGGACTAAACCTGATAGTAAGTTAGTATATATCATTTTTTTTTTTTTTATTGCCGGTAACCCGGGCGTTTATTGACATCAATATTTGTTTACAAATTATGTGCGCTACCCGACTCACTAGACTCATTTAACATCATCTTAGTATCAGCGTTTGTTTATAGAATTCTACGGATTGGGAAGATTTCTATTGAAATGAACGAATATCAAAATAAGGATAAGAGGAAAGAAAGTTTTGGGTTTATATATCTTTATCATATTCAATGTCTCTCCTTGTTACTTGGTACGCTCCAAGATTAATTTTAATATAATAATTAATATTACGAATGCGTCTGTAAAAAATATTTATTAATGAAGCAAAAGGGAAACATAATATTGCATCAAGATTTTCAGATAAAATCAAAGGACGAAATCATCCAAAACAGTTCACAAAAAAATCGTCTTTGAAAATAACTGGTGCAAATCTTTGCATATAAATAATTAGGTAACGTTTTTTAAATTTTAATCCTGTAATTTAAAACGAACCAGTCACCAATACCTAAAAGGATACGCGTCAAAGATTGTCACAAAGCGCAACTCGAGCCGTTGGGTCTCGTCTAGTCGCCATAGCGGTATGACGTCACGGATAGTCAAAGCTAGTCAGGTCGACGCGTCAGCCATGTGACGTCACCAGTCTAAAAGCTGCGTATGGAAAAGTGTATTAATAAACTGACCCATTTATATTGAAATATTTGAGTGGATTCAAGAACGCCGACCTGCGATGACACGTTTAGAACACAGTGGATTAAATGTGAAGTTCTACGCATAACTCCATGTTGTTGACGTTTATTACATAGATTTACTACGAAATATAAAGCTTACGTAATGAAAATATATGTTATTTTGGAAGGGTTAATAATGCTTCTGTAAATTAAAAAAAATACATATTCCAAATCTTTGATTTATACTTTTCGAATAACGTGTCTTATTTCAGAAAACAGAAATAAATTGAATATTTTTCCTTTTTTTATGTGTTTTACCTAAAAACCCACTCTTATTTCACAAATATTCTAAAACTAGTAGTCCGGTGAACAGTAGACCTCGCGTCCAAAAATCTTTTTCTTTTCTCTTTTCAATCAAATCCATAATTTTCTTCTGGAAACATTGTAAGTAGGTAGGTATTTAAATAACTACTTCATACATCGTTTTAAATTATGTATTTTCCGTAACTTTTTTTATTTCTAATTGGGAATTGTATAATTTGTTTGCAAGAACGTCCCTATCTCAATGACAATTCATTTTTTTAAACCTTCTTCGGGCAGATAGGCAAAACAATTTTAAAAAGTGCGATTAAGAAAGACCAAACAAATACGAATATTTCACATTCGAAAAAAATATTCTTTACCGAACCATTAAAACGGCCACCATCTTGAAACTGAAACGAAAAGTGTAAATAAATTTACAGGCAGAAGAAATGCTAAGCGGTCGAGTTACTGAAACGACATTTCACTATCGAAAGTGCATGGAAAAACTTACTGATGTAAAATATTGCTAATTTATTAAGAATCTCTTCAAATTATTCGTTATACGGTTAAAAACGGGATTGCAGGCCTTTAGCAAAATAATTGACATGTTTCCCAAATGAGTATTTACAGCAATACTCATTTTTCTCCGTGTGCATAATTTCAATTTCTTACAAGATTTTTCATTTCTGTTTTTAGTTTTATTAATAAGCCTGGTCGGTATCAGCGTCATATTCTCTAAAAGGTTTTTTAAATACTTTTTTTACACAATTGATTGATGGGTCATATTGGAATTCTAGATTGTAACCGAAAAACGCCGGCAGGCTTGCGCTGTTTGGCGTAATTAAATTCACCGGGAGGAGATGGTGTACGAGGATTGCGACTGGGCAACTATGTACTGGCAACCAAGATCAGTAGGAGAAATCGATTAGTCATTAATAATACATTATTGTCGTCTTGAAATTCATGTGCACATTATCCAATGCATAAATATGAAGATCCCTTTAATTACGTTTTCTTTGTTCTGTTTAATGTTTTACACACCGTTTTATATGTCATTTTGCTTATTGATTTGCATTACATTTATATACTTAAATAAAAAAATATATGTGTGCAGAATTAAAAATTATTATTTTCTACACATAATGATTGCAGTGAAACTGATACAAATAACGTTTTAAGGCAGGGGTACTTAATGTAATTTCAAATTTTTTTCATAAACTTATTATATAAGAAAGAACTCGAACGTAGTTTTAGAAACTTTCTTCTTCAAACCGTCTTGTGTAGCAGATCAAAAACAATATTGAAATTAAAAAGTTAAATTAGGATTCATTACCAATTATTAGAGAGGCTTTCTCGGGTAATGGGTTGCTCGGTGTTCTGTGCTCCTGCTCAGTCTAAATAGCACAAGAAATCCCTTCAGCATAAGGGATGTCAGAAAAGTAATGGTAATTTTAAAGCGAGGTTCATTTCTGCCAGTTTATTTACTTAAAATCCAAACGCTATCTATTTAAAACAATGGCAAACGGAAGCATTTTCTAATGCGGAATAAAATTTTCGAAAAGTATTTGTTTTAAGTTTCAAGAGTTTAATTGACACGAAAGATCTGATAACCACTTTCATTTTTTTATATTGACAATTTGGTGGATTTAAATTATTATTATATAAATATTGAAACAATTCAAACCTTTTTCAACGTTCAGTAAATAAAAAATTCGATTTTTTTTAAATGGTTTTGATTTAACAATGTTACACGTATTTGTGTAAAGATATATATTTATGGTACGTTAACAACATATAAACGTAGTTACGATACTTGCGTAGTTTATAAAAAGATGAAGAAGTTACAACATACCCATTAGTCGTATGCCTTTGGGTATATATCTCTAGCATGTATTTATCGACCAATAGTTGATAAATACATGCTAGAAACCTATCAAATCGATGAGAAGGTAATACAAAGGTGTAAAAAATATAATATTATATTTAATTTATTATATTGAATTAAAAGGGGGCATATTTTGTACCTACCTACCCATTTTTGTAACTGTAACATTTTTTTATATAATATAATTAGGTACTTCAACTCTTATCATGATTTGTTTAAATTTGCATAATTTCATATCTGATTCTGCACCACAACCGACAAAATTAAACTTTGAATTATTTTAGGAAAACACGAAAGGTAGGTGTTGTTTCCGAACGTAATAGCCACCTCAGACAGGGAATACAAGGGAAAGTGCATGGTACGAACACGCTGCGGAATAATTTGTGCTATTTGTCCGCCAATATGCCTCGTGCGCAGTGTGCACTGCAGTTTGGAGGCTCGACCTAGCAATGCAAGTGCAGCTTATATGCTGCAAAGAACAAGTGATCACTGTTTTCTGCTGCACCAAGCCATACTGCAATTTAGTACCTGCAATATACATTTAAAACACAAAACCTACCGCAAAGGGTCGCTATAAAAAATGCATTAACAAAACTTTTTACCAAATAGAAGGCTGAACACATCCATGTAGAACTGCAAAGAAGCATAAAGTAATGACAAAATAACTTTATTTTATTTTTTGTGATTACTTCCTGCACGGAGAAAACTTACTGATATTAAATATTGTCAATTTATTAAAAATCTGATAATTTTTTTCATTTTACTGTTAAAAAATGATTAGAAGCCTATAACGAATGAAATGACATATTTCATAACAAACTATCAGCAAATCTTGAATACTCGTATGTTATGAGGAGGTCAGAACACGTGTTCTTAAAAATAATATTATATTTTCCTCTCGTCCATTATATTTATTCTGACAAGGCCACCTGTGTGAATACGTGCTCAGATATATTCTGAATGACTAATATTTTATTATTAAATGATCATGCAGTCACATTTTTAACAGTATCCTAATAAAAAACCGAACTATGGCGTTCCCAAATTAATGGGAGGTAGCATTGGGGATACGAAAATAAAAAAATGTCGGGGTGTACCTGGTAGATTATTATTTTTTTTCTTATAAATTTTACAAATACAATTTTAGTGATATTTTCAACTATGATAATAGGCTCGTGCCCGTATTATTGTAGTTGTACATGATTTAGATTATAACTTAAGAAAGGAACATAATGTTTTCAAAAAAAAAAAAAACAAAGAAAAAGGACACATTATGAAAATAAATAAATGTTAATATGTAAAGCACCATAGAAAATATTAAATTGAATGATTTTAATTACCAATAAAATAGAAATAAAATCATAATATTTATAACAAAAGTAAAATCAAAACACAGGTCATGGTAGTTACCTACCTAGAAGAACACATGTTTACGGTTGCATTGTCACATTTGAATTTAGTGGACTAATGTATTCTTTAAAAAAAATCGTTCCCTTTCAAATACACTGATTGTAAAAGGTATATAGAATTATACGTCTTTTATTTTGGTGCTCAATGCATTGTATATTTTAGGAGCTATGGACCAGAATTGTCATTGAGCGAATGTGGTTCTAGTTTTAGGGACCACGCATCCCAGGTTAGATGAAAAGCAGGTGTGTGTTCGATGTTGTGGAGACACCAGAAGGTTTTTTTTTCCGTATGTAGAATAATCTCATCTCAGTAAATACCTGGCAAAATCTAAGACCCTAATTTGGTCAAATAGTGCTTTTGAGGGGTGGGTAGGTTGGCATAATTAAAAATAACCCTAAACCCAAAAGACATTTTGCTACCCAACATTTCAGTTTAGAATGTTTGTCACTCAACAGAGCGATACTAAGAGAATCTTTCGCTCTAAAAGGCGTTGCAAATATAATAATTTAAATATTTAATAATATTAAATTATTTAATAATAATATTATAACTGAATATTTAATTATTAATATACATTTCAATAAAAAGATACCTACTGCACTACGTTTAAATTTTTCAAAATAAATTACGTTTTTGTGTTACAGAGACTTCGCCATTTGAAGCCAAATACTTTTATTTTGTTTGAAATGAAACATGTATAACTTATATTCTTTTCTTAATCCGGGCGATAATAAGAGCAATTTTGTGAACCCTGTGAGACAAATTTCAGGCTTCGTAACTTCCTGGAATTATTAATGTGGGCCTGATGTTTATTCATTGCTGACCTTTACAATAAATTGGGTCAGTAAAAAAGAGATAAGAATACTAAAATTGGACTGCGGTGGAAGAGCTCCCTAACTAATCTAGGAAACCATTTTCTTCTACGGCATTATTACTACTGAAAAATTGACGAAATAACTACGTAACTAGATTGACTCGCGACAGTAACATTTGGCTGTCGTCAATTGTTTTGTTTTGCTCTATCTAAAAATAATTTTATAGCCTTTTTTTTTGTTCTGGCAAAAAAAAAGTGTAGTGTGTTGTGCCTTGGGGTTTCTTCTCCCTCTTGATCTTCCAGGAGTCACTTTTTTGCTGCTGATTTCCAGATATTTATAAACTTTTTTTACTTCTGTCATTTTCCATACTATTGTTGTAGTTGCTTTCTGTTGTGAATAATGGAGGAAGATTTCCCTCTTGGGCCCCCTACAAAGCCCCCAGATCCCTCTCCAGACCCCCCAGACGGGGAAAATATAGAAATTTCTGACAGTGATTCTGTTATTTTGACTTCTACCAAAAAAAGGAAATTTACTCCCTCTTCCCCAATAAAACTTGACTCGCCTTCGACTTCACAGTCCCCACCAGCATTTTCTCAACAAACTCCGACAAATTTTATTCTTCTCATTCATGTGGCCCGTTCCAAAAAACCATCCACCCTCTTGAATTTGGTAAATTCCTATCAAATAGAAAGAATATTTCAATCAAGCCTGGAGGTGTAAAAGCCGAGGGTCGCTTCCGAATCTTCGTCTAAATCTTCTCAGGGTCAGCTGCCAACAGTTTCGTGAAAAACATCTTCAATTCATCTATTTCAAAGTTTAATGCATATATTCCTACTTTCAATGTCACTCGCATGGGCCTGGTCAAAGGTATCTCGACCGATCTGTCCATCGCAGAAATTCTGTCTTCACTTTCAACCCCCCAACACATTGGCAATCCCATAAAAGCCAGGAGGCTAAATTACAAGGACTCCTCTGAGACTATAATTTCCTGGAAGCCCTCCCAATCTGTCTTTATCACCGTTGAAAGTCAATCTCTTCCCTCCCATATATATTTATTTTTCAGCTCATTACCAGTTGAAATGTATACGTATCCCACCACTCAATGTTTCAATTGCTACCGTTTTAGTCATACCAAAGCTGCATGCAGATCTCAACCCAGATGTTTTAAATGTGGAGAAAACAACGCAGCTGACCAATGTCCTTCTTCCTCCTCACCTAAATGTTTTAACTGCTCAGGCACATATACAGCTATCAACACTTCTTGAACAGAACAATCTCGCCAAAAAAATATTAAAATTTCTATGGCCTCTCAGAACTTGTCTTTTCTGCAGGCTTCTAAACTATTCCCGCCTGTCAAAAAATCATAAGCTGAGGCTTTGTCTAGCAACTCCTCATCCAACCCTCTTCCCTCCTCTACAACAACTTCTTCAACAAAAACATAACTCACTGCTCTTAAATCCCAATGTTTCATCTCTTTCAAATGCCACCAATGGGTGTGAAAACAATTATAATCCGTCCTCATTGAACTCTCTAAATCTTTCTGAAAAACTCTCCCAAGATAATTTTTCATTTATCCAAACTCTTAGTATGCTTCTAACTGACTATTTCTTCTCAAACTAATTTATCGTCCAACGCTGCTTCTATTATTTCCATATTAAAATAATTTATTCAAAATGACTCTTTGGGATGTCAGGATACTTCAATGGAATAGCCGAAGTGCTATTTCTAACAAATCTGATCTCCTTAATCTATTAAATTCAAACCTTATTTCTTTGACTGCTATCTCGGAGACTTGTTTTACTCCATTCACCTACTTTAATGTTGGAGGGTATTCCTGTCTCCGCGATAATCACCCGGAAGGTACAGGCGGCGATGATGCCCTTTTTTATCAAGTTTCTACTAAACTTACCCGCCACCGATATATTTTCCGTCAAAGATGACTATAATAACTTCAAATCAATGCTCATAACTGCAATAAATAAATCAAATCCTCCCCCTAAAACTAAATCTCTCAAAAAACTCCCTCCAACTCCCTGGTGGGATGAGGAATGTTCAAAAGTAGTAAGAATTCGGAAAGCTAAATCTCTTTCCTATCGTTACAATATGACTATGGAGAACTAACTATCTTATATACAAAAACGCCGAATCCAATGCCAAAAGGGTATTGAGGTAAAAAAAAAGATCCGGGTGGTAGAACTTCTGCAGTTCAGTATCTCCGAACACTTCAATTTCGGAAGTTTGGTCTATGATCCAAAGATTTCGATCCTCCTTCAGTTCACCATCTCCTCGGGCATCTCATTCTAAATGGATAGATGAATTATTGGATAAAATTAAGGTAAATCAGAAGTAATAAAGGTAAATCAGAAGGTTTTATTCAAAAACATTCCGTATTATCCCTGGCCAGCGGTTCCGAATAATTACCAAACGCAGTAGTAATTTTGCTGTCCTACGATATTTATTCAATAAAAAAATGTATTGTTCTACCACACGTCGCCACTGATCATAATGCCACATGTAGCAATGGTTCACGTGATTTGAAATCTTTCTCGTCTTAAGAGGAAACCGGGTGGTGTTTTTTCCATACAAACGTATTCCTCATTTCCCTCTCTGGAATTTGACACTAGAGAAAATATTTTTTTTACATAATATGAATATTGACCGCAAGCGTGTCGGTACGTTTTGATTTTTTTGATAAGTTACTTTTTATAGGAGTTATAACCCTTCAAAAATTGTTAAAATTGCCTTTTTTTAACGCCATCAACAAACGTTCAGTATACAAATAAGACGATGTATTTTTAAAAAAAGCAAAACGTACAGACATAGAATGTTTTCTTCCAATACATTTGGTAAAAAAAATCTTGGAAATCGGTTCAGTTTTGGAGTAGAAAAATGAGGACTACAAAACCTCGATTTTGACAATTTTATTTAGGTATTATCAGGCTGAGGTGCATGTGTCCCTTTCTCTCAGTATTCGGGGGTGAGGGGGGGCGGAGAGGGTTTTTTTGAATACGTATACAGTCAACGAAGTGATGTGACATTCTCAATAATTATATCGATACACTAGTCCACTAGTGTTGTCATGTCCCGAGTTATCGATGTTTTTTCAAAATTATTTTTCTGTTTGGTGACTTATCTTGAGTGTGCCAATACTTACCGAGCTTATTTACTAAAGTTATTGTGACAAATTTAATTTGTTTACGTCAAATAAATTAATGGAAAAAAAAAAACACCTGTTACAGACAAACCCCGAGATGATTCCGTTCCGTATTGCCGAGTTGGATATGGAACACAAAAATTAATTAAAATATTTTTTGATAACTTTTGAAGGTTGTACTCAACATAATATTATCCCTTTATAGGACACTTTTTTTAAGATACAACTACCGAACCAAAAAAAAACTTTTATATTTGACTAAATATATTGTTCTAGATTTTTTTTTTTTAATTATATTTTACAAGAAAATGTGTGATGGTAAGTACATACGCCACTGATCGTTTGATGGAATGCTGGTACAGCGTATGTTCAGTGGTACATGCAACTACCACATGTTGTTGAATCGATTGTTATTATAATATCATATTATAATAACAAATGAATATTGAAATCTATGTATAAGAGGCACCATATTGTTTATTGTGCTACATATTAGGTACATACACATAACTAGTATAGTTTTTATTTAACTTTTTTAATACGTTATATTATTACAGAAAAATGCACTTTTGGGAATACCTCCTACATCACTTGACATTTTCAATCTTCTTCAATGATCTAATATTTTTTTGTTTTTAAACGCTTTATTGTAAAAAAAATTACTGTTTAACATCTACACAATGAAATTAAAACAATTTATGGTCCAGACCTTTCCCTCGCCGGTAAATTTCTTGGTATGCGACCGTCAATTATTTCTGGTAAAAGGCATTGGTGGTAGAAATTTTCTAACAGTGGAACGATTTTTTGCCAGATTTCATCGTCCCTCTCAATTTTTTCATACAGCAAACCTTTTGGACTCCACACAACAAAATAACAATAATTACGACGAGTAATATGTAACTGGCCTTGTACTTGGTAGAAGTAATTATGATTCCGTTTTAATGTTAAAGAATGGTCTTCCAATTTACAGTAATCAATTATCTTTTGTGCAATTCCCTCTTCTGGTGACATATTTGCTATACTATAAGGGCATTTAATTTCAATTATAGAATCTTCACCGATAAGGCCATCCGGACTTGCCGCTAAAAAGTTTTTGGTTTTATCGATAAATAGCCCATAAGCGGATACCTGCAAACTTGTTTTTTTTGAAAATTGCTCTATTGCTAGGCTTTCATTTTCTTTTCCATAATTTGTGGCCATAGTTCCTTTGAATTGTGAGTACAGTAAAGAGTTTAATACTCCCGTAACTGAAGTTTTTTGCCGAAGCTTATATATTTTTCCAAGGTTAGACGACGTTATCCGCTTACGTCTTTCAATTGCCCACAGATTGTTATTGCTTTGGCCTACCGTATTCCGTTCGAGCTCTTCCTTATTCGTTGAAGATAATTCTTTGAGAAATTCCTCTTTTTTCGTTTCAAATATTTCAGGTGGCATATCTGGTTCTAATTCCAATTGACCATAATTTTTGTAACTTTTTTTCTTTTTTCTGTCGTATTTTCATTATACTTTAGTTTTTTTTTCGACACATTTGTGTATTCTCCTTCGAACGTCGTTTTCTCTCTATAAAGTGCTTCGTGTATTTGCCGGGACTGTGGCCTTGGATTTTCTTTTGTATTCTTGAATGGGTTGCCAATTCACTATTCCAAGAAGCTACTGCTCCAAAACATCTTGCTTGGTAAGATCCTCTTGTAGTAAAATTTACCCTTTTTCCACCTATAAATTTGGCGATAACGTTGTTGAATTGCTCCACAGTGTTATTTGTAACGTCAATAATAAGACTTTCTACATTTGCTATTAGAGACAATAAGAATTGTTGGATATCAATCCACATGTATATACCTACGCACAAGTTGCGATGTGACTGAGATGATGAGTCAACAGCAGGCGCTCTAGTTGCGACATGACTTTTTTATAACCTGTAACACGCACCCACAAGTCTCATTTACTTGTGCGTGTGCAGAAGATGAGCTCGGAGCAGGCAGTCACATGTATATAACTACGCACAAGTCACGATGTGACTGAGGTGATGAGCGAACAGCAGGCGCTCTAGTTGCGAGTTGCAACGTGATTTTTTTATGTGAATACCGCACAAAAGTCCGAACTGCTCCCGTCTGGAGCCAGTGAGACTGTGAATTCCCCAATTGGCGACTTAATTGGACTAGTATTACAAAACCCTGTAAGCTGATAGCTGATTTGGCCGTAACTAAGTCGCTGCGTGTATCATTATTTCTCCAGACAATTATTTTATATTATAGTTAATTAATATTCTTTTTAATGAATATTATTTTTAATATTGTGAAACAACATAAATTAATTAAAATCAATTTACTTGCGCACGCCGTGATTTGAATCCGAGACCTCCGGACTCGAAGTCGAGAGCCTTACCCCTCAACCACGGAGGCAAAATAAATGTATCTACGTACATATGTATTTGTAGTAAGTAATAATAATAATAAAGTTAAGTACAATACAATATTAAATAATGTATACCTCGCTATTTTATTACGAATATGTACCTAGGCACCTACTTAATTTTTGGAATAAATGAATAACAGTAAATGAAATAATAAGAACTGATCGCGATAATATGACGCGAAGTCGCTATCGGGCGCGGCGCGACGATTCGTGCTTCCAACACCTGCAGCCACGCACACACACGCATTGGGGTTCACCAATACACCGATAGCGCTTTTGCTGTCCCCGCTGAGATGAACGAAATAGAAATAATTTTTACAAATACCTATCGTTAAAATTTCTCGGCGCTCCTCCGCGCCCTTAATGGTGCTGCTGGAACGGGACGGATTGCGTATCACGTGATGCACGTGTGACTTGCTCCTTGACGAAAGGGACGATGATAAAAAATAATTATTTCTTCAAACAAACTGATTGGTTTATTACACTTTACGACTAATTAGTTACGAATACCAAATGGCTAACTCGTGTAGTCTAAATTAATTTCATTTGTACGGCGTAATACGAAATGATTGTGATGATAATAATAATAATTTCTGAGTACCTACCTATATACTAACGTGGCGTGATTTTATGCACACAACAATATTATAACAAACGTTGTTTCCACAAAGATGAAAGCGAATACAATAGTGTTGTTTTGTTAATGAGCAAGGGATGAATTTTAGCTTAAATTTCTCGTTTTACTATTCTGTCTACCCCGAAGAAATAAATTAATTGTGTGGCTTACCTACTGACGGACCCGACAGGGCTCTCCCTATACTATCCCTAAAGACCTGATAATTTAAACAGGTAACTGGGAATATAAACAGAAGATATTATTATTATTATTCGTTAGTAACTTGATACTATAAGCTAACTGCTATCAACTGGTCTCGAGTTCGATCAACATTTTGAAGTTTGTGTTAAATTATGTGAAATATATATTATTTTATTTAAAACAATTTTCATAAGTGCTTATTTTAAATTACTGATAAAGGGAGTGTATAATTTTTTTTATTACATAGCCTACCTAACCGATAAGAACTTAAGCTGTAAATGAAGGTCACCAAATCCATATATTTACACCGTGTTCAACGCTAATACCGCGAAACTCGGTCAGCTGTTCTATTTTAGATTTGAAATGTGAGGGTGGCCATTTTGCTGTCCGAACACGTGTATTAGTCGTAAAAGTAAAGGTACGATTTGACTACACAATTTTATATCAGTTTTTTTTTTTTAATTAGAATGATTTGTTTTAAAAAAAAGATATTGTTTTCTTAGATTATTACGAATGATTATTCTGAGTTTCGCAGTATAAGTGTTGGATATGGAGTATATTTTAATTACTGTGCGCTTACGAACTTGCATTTTTATTTATGTGATTTATTTACTAATATCTTTCGAGATATCTACAAGTAAAGTTGAATAATCTGGTGGTACTTACCACTTAGGTAAATGAATTATTCCTTGTGCTCTCCTCTTTCTGATTTTTATTAACGATATTACAGAAAATATTCTGCATTCCAGGTCACTTCTTTTTGCTGATGACCTGAAACTATTCTTGGAAATTAAAACATTAGAAGACTGCATTCGACTCCAATCGGACATTAATAGAATTGTTGACTGGAGTAAACGGAATCGGATCGAATTCAATGTTTCTAAATGTTTCATTCTTTCTTTCACACGGGCACGTCATACTTGGTTTTACCGGTATACCATGAATGCCCGAAGTTTAAAACGTGTCTCCACTATGAAAGATCTTGGCATCATGTTCTGACATTTCATACTCATATCGAAATGACGTGTAGTGCTTCACTGAAAATGCTGGGCTTCGTCCTACGCACTGCGAGGAATTTTAGAGACACCCGGGTTCTCCAAGTGCTATACATTGCGTTGGTTAGGAGTAGGCTTGAGAGTGGGTCGGTGGTTTGGAGCCCACATCAGGTGAAGTATTCCCTCATGTTGGAGAAAGTACAGAAGAAATTTCTGAGATTCCTCTACCTGAGGTAGTATGGCTACTACCCGTGGCTCTATCTTACTGACTTTCTCTTGGGCATGCTCGGTATGAACCATCTACGGGTCAGAAGAGATGTGCATATTGTATCACACTTCTTCAAATTGATTCGTGGATGGTTTGAAAATCCGACTATCATGGAGAGTATTAGTCTCTACGTTCCTGATGGTTATCTCCGTCACCGACAGCATAGACTGTTTTATCTCCCGGCCTGCAGGACTAACTTGCCAATGGTCATGCCGGTGGGGAGAGCAGTCTTCCTTCTGAACAGAATTAATTCGGATATCGACAAATTTAGCATCGGTGAAGCTGCCTTTAAAAGGCAAGCTCTATTGATGCTGGTATAGTTGATAAACCGCTTACTTATTATGTAATACCATTTTACAAATGTACTTAAAAACGAAATAAAATGTAATTTTGTAATGTTTTTAAAGGAATAAACTAATTGAATTGAAAAAAAAAGTTAGCGTGCTTGATTTTTGCCTTTAGGTAATCGTATTCACATCATCATACCTTTTCATTTTACATAATGTCATTGTGGATATTATGAAAAAAACTAAACAAGATTTATTTGTATTGCCATATTGCGGATTGAAGTTGCCGTATTATAGCTACATTGAAATTGTAGAAACACATAAACATTTTAGCATATGAGCACAGTGATTGGCACATATTAACTTTTACTGTCTCGCTTATATTACAAAACACTTCAACCAATTCACGCCTCAGCACATTCAGTGAAACCCGCAGAGAGTCGCGGGTTACAAACACCATACTGCAATTAGCCCCCAAAAAACCTCGCACGAATCATTCAACAAAACTGTTCGGCCCGCTCAACCTGCTAATTCAATTTACTAATTGAATCTTTTTTTTTCACCTTATTGGAATCAGGAGAAACGAATTTGCTGGATTTTTTCGAATGAATTTGACATATTATCTCACGTACTTTTGTGTAGACATAAAATTGTTCCGTCCTTGATGTAAACTGTAAATACGAGTATGTACTATAGATCTGATTTAATGAAAAACGATTTAAAATGGTTCGTTTTTTTGCAATACTCTAAGGGAGTCATAATGGAATATTCAAAAATCAATTCATTTATATTTTTGTTTCAGAATTTTACCATTGTAATATTACGTCTCAACAACAAAGCAGTAAAAACTCTCGAACAATAAGCTTTTTCGTGAAACTTGTACCGATTTTTCAGTTTAAATTTTGAAAAGTTAACGCTACTATCATTAGCTCGCAACGTCGTTCTGTCAAGAGCTATATTTTTGGAATACCCATTTAACGAAAAGATTCAAAGATGCTTGCTATATTGGCCCACATCCCTTTGTTTTCATGAATGAAATCTAAAAGCGAATTCCCAGTTCTACTGATTCTGGCCAAAACATCTCTCATCAGAACAACGATTGCAGGTATATAGAAAAGCTTTTCGGTATAGAAGACCAGACCAGGCAGAAGGAGAGTAACAAGATTTAGGAATGCCTTTATGTTTTTGGCACTCCATTTACACAATCAAACATTTACCATTTTATAGCCGAAAAGTCCCAGCAAATGTGATATTAAAGCAACCGTTGTGGTAGGTTCTTGATAAGAAATGTATGTGACGTATGAGTGTTTGTAAATAAATGTTGACTTTTAAAGTGAATGTCATTCTAAACCTTTTGCCAAAGGTTAATTCATTACTGGCTCCTGCTTGCGAGTAACACAAACAAACATCCCGTGTAAATATTCTTCGACTAACACCACTCGAGTTTTCATAAATGTTTGAAATGTTTGCCGTCAATTTTTAAGCCCAAAGGGGGGGAGAAATACGGGCAAGGTTTGGTGAGAGGGCCAATCATGCTAAAAACCCTCATCATCCCTCGGCTCCTGCTTCCACCCTGCGCCAGTTGGTAGTGGGGCTAATTGGTGCCGATCCGGAGGCGGGGAGCTTTTAGCAAGGGATGATGTTAAAACTCACCCCATTTTCCAGCCCTTTATATAATAAATGGCCATTGTCTATCAAGCAATCTATCCGATCAGGAAATGCGCTCACTGATACCATCATACAGTGCCTATAGCATTGTAATACCATCTCTACAGGAGATATTCCTTTCACAATATAGTTTGAAAACACTGAATACGTCTGTGAAAGAATTTCCACGAGTTTTAATTGTTCTCGTCAATTTCTTTAAAATTAAAATAATTTATTCAAAATCGTCAAATCATAACGTGCACGTGTGAGAATACTTACGAAAAATGGAACCGGAATTTGAATTTGGGATCATCCACTCTGGATCTCCAACTGACTGCTCTGACCACTGAGCTACGGGACTACACTTCAGAACTTATCGTCGTATTTATATCCACAAGACGTAGATTTGAATTTTAAAAAATGTTAAAATTTATTTAACCATAGAAAATTCATATAAATTTTGGTTGAAATCATCTCTTTGCAATCGTGGTGAAAATTAACAAAATAAAACAAAAATGATTCAGATTTTAAATAACTAACAAAACTTTATCTAATTTATGATAAAATTTCATTAGTGTTCAGATAAGATTTTAACTTATTTATTAAACTTGAATATTCAAACAATATTTTTCAATTTTTATTTTTCGATCGTAAAACAACATCAAAGGGGATAAAACTATCGAAATCAAAACTTTTCCGAGATTTTTATCGCAAGACCCGTCCATCTAAAAGTTTCCCTTTATGGCTTGGAGACCAAAAGGGTTAATCTCGTACAAAAATACGCCCGCACATGGCGCTCTCCTTTATTGCCGACCCAAATATATCTTCATAAAAACCTTTCAATTTGGCGGGGAAATAATTTCCTTAGCGAAAGAAGCCGTTAACTCCGAGATTCCTTGAAAATATTTTATCATCCTCTTATTAGGTTTATTGTAACGGCATTACATCAACAAGTGCTTTCGGAGCTTTTCGCACATTTGGGTGGGTTTTTATGATGTATTGGTTACACGAAGCAACACATTAAACTTTTGTCACGCTGAAATTAATTTACTTATCACACTCAAACTCATAATATATATTAGTCCGAAGATCTTGGCATTAATCAAAATATATGTTATGGACTTGTTCGTAGCGAACAAGGATGAAAGGTTAAGTTATTAAAGGTTGCCGGGGAATTTATAATCTCAAACTTAAAAAAAAACTAAATAAATCAAAAAGTTGCCTAAATATTTGCCTTCAATCAAAAAGTTGCCTTAAATACAATTTAAAAGATTCAATTAAAAAAAAAACACGAGAAACAGATAAAAGTGAGTTTTTGGGGGAAAACGAAATCTGGATGCTTGTTTGACTACTGAGCAATTATAACAACCTTCACACCCGTTGTGTTTTTCTAAAACACTTTGGAATAATGATTATTATTGCTAGTGTTTATTTAGATGATATCATGGCATAGTGCTCCAGGCGTTTCAAAATACTGTCCATAAACATTTAAAAAGGATACTTATTTTTGATAAGATACTGTTCGCTGTTTCTCTAATCCTGTAAGATATTCGTTTTGAAAAGCAATTGCGAAAGTTAATGATATTTTTAGTATATATTTTATCTTACATATCACAGATTCACTATTCTATTTTATTTCACAAGCATTCTGTCTATTTTATTAGTATTTTATAGGTGGGTTATACAACGCTTGTCTGAATTCTTCACACAATCAGTTAAAATTTCGAAAAATTCACTCAACTTCAAAGCACATTTGAGTGCATTAAATCAGATTAGAACTGAGGTACATTACGGTCAACCGAAATTAGTAAGTTTGAAAATACCCTTTATAATTAGAACGAGAAGGACAGCCTGGAATCTCAAAATCTCTCGGACATATAAAATAGCTGATAAGTTTTTCATCACCTTAGGACTAGCGATCTACCTTACAAATAATTAATTGATGATAACTCTGTCACTAGATCCATCTAAATAGTGCTCAGTGAGCGAATCTCACATTTCGACATATCACCATTTTGTTTCTTGCCCAACATCGAACTACAGCCGTAAACGTTGGAACGTGTACATAGATACCTAGGAAGTTTCTAGATGCAACCTTAATGATCTTTTTAACCCCGAGGTGGAAAATGATTGTGTAGAATGTTATCCAGCTCTTCATTATATTTAACTCCTTCAGGGACGTGCGTGCGAATTGAAAACCATAACACAACAAAGAACAAAGCGAAGAAAATGAATAATCGTAGGTCTATAGGGCATCATAATCCACTTAATTAATTCAATTAAGGCGTGTATCCTCGAAGGAGTTGCGAAGATATAAAAAAATTCTGTACTTGTGAACGGTCAATTTTTCAATACATTACATCGGCAAAAGGTTAAGGCACTTAACTATTTCTCCCAATAACCAGGTAGGTACTAACCTTGCTCTTTCAATGCCACTTTTACGTAAGGACTACTTATGATAAAACGGGGGTCTGAAGTAACGTCATAATCTTTTTTCAAAATGACGGGCAATTTATTTTTAGGCACGTTGAAGAGCGAATTGGTGGAGATGAAACTGGTAGAGTTTTTAAATACATTTAAAAAAAATAAACTTGGTCTCAAAAGTTCTGACATTTTTTTTTTAAATTTTTTCTTATTCCAAATCTGAAAAAATCCAGAGATTGCAAGTGAAGTCGTTAAGTCAGTTTTGCATAGTAAGGTCGTATTTAGAGAAATAAGATTGCGGGATAGAGAACGGTTAAGTTAAAATTCGATGCTTGATGAGATGCGTAATAACTTCCCAAGCAAACCCTTGAATATCCGCTTTTATCCGGAAATTATTTATTGGATAACCAACATTTCTGCCATGCAAGTGGTTCGCTACGTTTGCTGACTTAGCAGGGGTTCCGGGTTCACGGGGTGAGGTTTTTTTTTAGATCTTGGCGGCGGAAGCGTCTGCCCATCTACTGCGTGGCGGGCCGGATTGGGAGACATTGGTTGAGGAAGACCCTTTGACCTATCCAACATGACTCTATCGACCCATCTCTCTTCATCGCAGTGGGAGAAATGGATTCGTACGTACGTCACTCCTGGACACATTGACCCCCAGATTCCCACCTACCCCACGTAACTATTTCCTTCCCAGAACTCCCTCTCCTTTATTTCCTTAAAAGACCCCCCGCACAGCATCCCCAAAGATAACCTAGGAAACAAAATGGCATGTTAACAATGTTCACTTTTAGTACCTTCTTGACACTCCGTTTTCTACTGACTACAATGAAAACAAAGTTTGTTTAATTGATAGAATCAAGACATTTCTGTAGTGTATATTATGATATTAAAATTAACAAAGACCTATTGCCTTGGAGACCAAGAAACCTACGAACTTATTATCAACATATTATATTTTACAATCCGATATTTAAAAAAAAAAACAAGTGTAAGTGTACTGGACGGGAGTCCGCACAAGACTGTAGATTTAGGCGCCGGGTCCAAACCGTGTCTTCAACCGATGAGATGCTCCTTTACGGCCGATGATGATGATAGTAGTAATATTTGATGATGAAATCTGCCTCCCGCACCCAGGCTTGGTGAATGTTGGGCCCTGGGTGTGCTGTTGTCTCTGCTCGCTTCTGGTGTTGGCGGTTTTCCAGAGGAGGGCCGGCTTGTCTTGAAGAGGTAACACCAGAAGATCTTGGAGCAGAGGACTTGGCGGGGTGAGGCAGATGTTGGGCAGGAGTCACTTGTAGATAAATAAAACGCTTGGTTTCGGTGGTAAAGATGAACTAATTTATTTTCAATTTTGTGGCTGCTTATATTTAATTAGCCTGACTCGCACCCGACATTGGGTTTTGAGTCCAAAAGTGGTGGGGGATTGTACCCGCGCCAGATATGTGTTTATATGCCCCGGAAAAATGTCGCATATTCATTTTGCCGGTAGCACACTTGAAGGCAGTCGCTTAAATTTGAGAGTTAGAAAAGATTTTGAGCGCTTACATGAATGATAATTACATAGTTTAAATGCATAGTAGTTATAGGAATGTGTATCTTGACAACTAGATTTTTTGTTTGTCAAGATACGACAAAAAATAAGAAATGTTTGTAAAATAAATGTGTAAAAATGATCTCAAGCGATCAAATTTGTAAAACATGTTAAGTTAGTATTTTTCCGAGGTCCCCCGTAACATAGCGCTCAGAAAGAGATAAGATTCACTATGCTACGAGGTTCCTGGATTTTTGTACACGCAAAAAGGGTAAAAAATATTGTTCAAAAATGGGTTTACATATGGGTGAAAAACAGCTTTTTTAATATCTCCTCAGCGGTAGTATATCGAAAATAGTGTTTATTTGACTACCGCCGAGGGGATGAACAAGTAAAATATACATATTTGCAATGTTTAAAAATTGATTTTTCTATGTAATTTTTACATAGAAAAAATGCTGGACATTGATCCACGCGGCAGGTAAGCCGGCGATGTGGTATCGAAGCCATTCGGAGTCAAAGTTTTCAAGCCGCTTGGGCCGAAAACTGGACAAAAATGACCAGTGGCGGGGAGTGGTGATTTTGCCAGTGGCGTGGAGTAGGGACATTTTATAAAAGTAAAACAATTTTTATGAAATTAAATTAAATGGTCAACTACGTCCGTTACACTCCCCCCGTTTAGCTATGCTGAACTAAAAAATAGGACGTTTATTGGTACGTCGCAGCCCGCGGCGGCCAGTCTCTCTGGGATGGTGCTGGGCTGGTGGTACTGTTGATGTTGCATCGGTAGGCGGGGCCGGCAGGATTACAGCGAGCTTCACATCGGGGTGGACGTAAAATCCGGTGCTCGTCTGGATCCTGGCGGTCGTCACTCGGCCGTCTGCAGCAGGGGTGAATGGAGGAACATGGTGGGCTAGCCTTGATGGCGGCAAGGGCCCCATCAGAGGGGGGGCTGGCTTGCTCCTGCGCATCTTGCAGGTGGGGCAGTTGTGGGCGATCTTGCGAATATTTGTTCGTAGTCGCAGCACATGGTAGCTGCCTTGCACCTCAGCCATTGTTCTCTCATTATTTGGGTGATCGGCTTCCTGGTGATGACGTCTCACCAGAAGTCGTGCATATGCATGATCACCATCCAAAATTATTGGTGTCCGCACTGCTTGGGGCACGTTACTGAGGGCTCGTATTCTTGAGTTCATCCTCAGTAGGCCGTCAGGTCCAAGGAAGGGGCTCAAGGCTTTGAGCCGACTGTCACTTGGTAGTGGATCTCCTTTCTGGAGCGCATTTATGTCATGATAAAATGTCTCTTCTTGACATTTTCTTGCCCATCGGGCCTCTGCTTCCTTGATTTCATCGGTTCTTAAATGATTATCAGGTTGTTCGTGGCTTTTTCCACGACACCTTTTAATAGAACGATGTATCCGGCAGGTAGTTTGAATAAGATGATTGAATGAGGAAAATTTCTTGATGTCGGGCAGTGTCTCTGCCACAGTTGAAGAAAGGCCAACGTTTTGGCGCCTTACTTCAATGTGCCATCATCAGGCTGAGGCAGTTTGCACCGTTCGCGCGGCCATTCTGCCTCGTCTGAGGTCAGGAAGGCTGGTCCACTGAACCATCGTCCAGAGTGAGAGAGGTCAGGAGTGTTGACGTCTCGGGTGCCGATGTCTGCCGGGTTCAGTTTGGTAGGGACCCATCTCCAATCTGCAATGCGGGTGAGCTCGTCGATCTCGCCGAGTCTGTTGGCCACAAAGGCGGAGTATGTGCGTGGATCTGTGCGCAGCCAGCACAACACTGTTGTCGAGTCTGTCCAGAACACTGTTCGCGCAATGTTGCTGCGACATTCTTTCTTCAGGGTTGCTGCCAGTCTGGCCGCCATGAGCGCTGATTGTAGCTCAAGGCGGGGTATTGATAGAGGTTTCAGAGGAGCCACTTTGCACTTGCTGGCCAAAAAGGTGGCTGTGGTGTTCCCATCAATCTCCTCGGTATGGTAGGCGACCGCACAGCATGCCTGCTCTGAGGCATCACAGAAGAGGTGGAGGGTGACGAAGCTCTCTTTGTTTTGTAAGCAGCGCCGAGGTATGGCAACTTTGCAGTCTTGCAGAAGTCCCAGCCAGTCCATCCACCTTTCGTTGTGTTCAGGTGTGATGATGTCGTCCCATCCGATGTTGGATCGCCAGACAGCTTGTAGTAGAATCTTCGATCGGACTGTGAGGCAAGCGACGAAGCCCACAGGGTCGAAAATCTTCATAACAATGCTGAGCAGCTGGCGTTTGGTAGGCCTGCTGATCAGTTCAGGATCGGAAGCATCGCGAAATGCGTATAAAAATCGATCAGTGACAGGATCCCACAGAAGTCCGAGGATTCTCTCGGTATCTGCTTCTCCGCTGTTTATGGTGATGGCTGACCTGGCTCGGTCTATAAGCGGGATAGTAGCCATCACTGAAGTGTCGTTAGAGGCCCAGTTTGTTAGGTGGAACCCTCCAGTTGACAGCACTTTGGCAACAGTAGTGATGAGTGCTGTCGCTTCAGTTTTAGTATCGACCGCATCCAAATAGTCATCCATATAAAACTTTGTTTGGATGGCGGCTGCGGCAGCAGGGAATAGTGCAGAATTCTCCTGGGCCACTTTGTTTCGCACGTACTGGGCGCTGCTTGGTGAACAGGTAGCGCCAAACATCATTGATGACATCATGTAAGTACGTGGTTCTTGTTGAGGTGTTGGTCTCCATAGAAACAACTGTGACTGTTGATCTTCACTTTTGATTTTCACTTGTAAAAACATCTCCTTGATGTCGGCGGCGAGAGCTATTTTTCCCTCTCGAAACCGGAGTATGTTTCCTAACAATGAAGTCAGCAGGTCAGGCCCAGTCAGCAACTGATCATTGAGGGAGGTCCCTCGGCAGCGGCTGGCAGCATCAAACACCACACGGATCTTGTTTGGTTTGTTTGGGTTCACTACGGCAAAATGCGGTAGGTACCATTTGCGGGCAGAGGGTTTTTCTACCTCTCGATCCGTAAGTTCACGTGCGTGGCCTTGTGTTATAAGTCCGTTGATTTTAGCTGCATAGGCGGTTGCCAAGTCCTTTTCCTTCGATAATTTTCTCTCCAGAGACCACAGTCGTTTTAATGCACATTGCCGATTGTCAGGCAGTGTGATATTATTCTCCTTCCATAAAAGGCCGGTTTCCCATCGGCCAGATGTCAGTTGATGGGTTGTATCTTCCATCAGCTGATTTGCACGTACTATGTGCGCAGTTACACGAGAGGCGGACGTGATCCCCAATGAGTCAATCGCAAAATTGTGTTTGATGAGATCACTCATGAGGTCGTCTTTGTGGCTCTCCTCGCGCAGGGCCAGTGTTGTAGCCTCAGCTTCGTGTTCAGGGGCCCCTCCGCCATGGGTAATCCACCCCAACGCCGTCCGTGACAATATTCGCGTAGAGTCACGAACGTCGCGCACTTCCCTCGAGACAATAAGGTGTACATTGTCTTGCCCGATGAGAAGTGTGGGGGTGATGTAGCGGCCGTGGACCCTCTGTACAGGGAGGCTGAGCTGCTGGACGGTGTTGGCTTTGATGACGTACTCATCAGAGATTCCGGCGCCGCGTAGAGTAATTGGCACGCGGCGGGACGTCAAGTCTGTTGAGCACATGTTTTTTGCTCCGTGTAGTCGTAGCTCACGGGTAGGTCCGGTTGTGCCGATTTTCTGTGCTGTGGTGGCGTCAATAAGGGTGACAGTGGAGCCTTCGTCCAGAAGCGCAAAGGTTTTGATCTGCCGCTTGGGGCCCGACAATATGACCCCCACCACTTTTAACACGGCACTTTCGGTGTGGCGTCACATATTGTGAACGTCTGCCACTGTATTGTTATTTTCACGATAGTTCGGGTTGTGAAGAAGTCGGTGGTGGGGGTATCTGCACTCCCCCACTCCGCACCAGTCACTAACTTTGCAGTATTTGGTAAAATGTTTGCCATTGAGGCATACTCGGCACAATCCGGCACTTTTAACTGTCACAAAACGGGATTTTATGTCTTTCGCGGCGAAAGTACGACATTCGCTAAGTTGGTGGCCATTTTCACCGCACTGAACACACCCGGCGCGGTTGTCGAACTCGCGAACTTCATTGTAACTGTTTTGCACTTTTTCCCCGCTTCGATTATTTTCTCGATTATTACCAGACAAAATTTGGGGCATTCGATTATTACCAGACAAAATTTGGGGCTTTCGATTATTTTTCGCGAAATGTTGTTTTTCACTAGAATTGTTGTTATAAACATTGTTTTCCCGCGATAAAAACCGTTCTGACGCGGCAGACGTGTTTAAACTGTTGTCACAAGTGTCACTTTTGTTCGAATTGTTTTTTCGCGAAAACTTTTCTGACGCGGCAGACATATTTATGAAACTTTCACAGGTATCACGTTTTTTAGCACCGTTTTTGCGCGAAAACTGTTCCGTTGTCGCGAGCGTGTGTTCACGGCGTGGGCGGGACCTCGCGGGGTCAACCAAACCGGACTTTGGGATGGCGTTCGCGACGGTTTTCAGGAAGGCGGCAAACTGGCAAATGGTAGCGGAGGCCTCGTAGTGCCGCACTTCCATCAGCCACGCCAACCGCAAGGTGGGCGGCATCTTCCCCGCGATGTCACTGAGCAGCACTGGATTCGTCAGATAGCCATCATTGTTGAGGGAGCGGAGTGATGCCACCAGGTTTTGGACTGTGCCAGAGAAGTCTGCGATATCCTCCAGAGAAGCCTCAATTGTGAGGTGGGGCAGCTTCTTCACTTTGTCCAGTATCAGAGCAGCGAGTGAAGTAGTCCCTCCAAATCTCTGCTCCAGGACTGCCAGGATCTCCGGAACCTGAGCAGGGTCCATCAGAAGGGGGCCGACGGCTTCTCGGGCTTTCCCCTTGAGGGCCCGCTGTAGGCGGATCAAGTTTTCGCTGGAGGTCATCCGACATGTGGAGGTAGACTGGTTAAACTGTGCCCTCCAGGTGGGCCACTCCAGTGGATCTCCAGAGAATGGAGGCAGGTCCTTGGCCATTGATTGTCTGGCAATAAGGGCCGCCATTCGTGGATCGTCCTCGATTGTGGGACGGGGGCTGTCCTGAGCCCTTGAAGCTCTGATGGCTTCTGTCAGGGCGGAGGCCAGCTGAGCCATGGGACTGCCATCATGCTGAACCCAGGCTCTGGTATGTTGGGCCGTCTCATCCGCCGTAGGTTGGGGCGGGAATCTCGGCATGGAGCTGGTACTGGCTGTGGGCGGGCCATCTGGCCGTGCCGGCACGCCATACTCCTGTTCGCGCAGTGGTACGGGCGGCACATGTCCAGATGGTCCAGAGGGTCCAGGTGGTCCAGGCTGTGTCCATGGCACGTCCCACTGCTCCAGCAGTCCGGCAGGTGATCCTGGCGTCGGCGCTGGGTACCCCGGGTGGGGCAGAGGTACGGGCAGCACAGGGCCATGAGGTCCAGGCTGCACCAGTACTGGGCATCCCTGAATGGTCCAGGGTGCTGGTTGCGCAGGGCCTGCTGGCTCTTGCTGCGCTCGTGATGCGTACCTCTGGTCCACCAGAGGTACAGGTCCGGCTGGCACTTCAGGTACGGCTTGCCTCTGTTCTATCAGAGGGGCGGGCGGTACGGGGCCAGAGGGTCCAGGCTGCATCATGTTTGGCCACCCTGCATTGGGCCAGGGTGACGAGGGCGGGGGACCGGCTGGCCTTGGCTGCGCCGCTGCTGAGTACCTCTGGTCCACCAGAGGCACCGGGCTCGGTTGGCCGGGCTGCACCCATCCAGGGCTGTACCCTTGGAAGCGCCAGGGTCCTCCTTGAGCAGGGTACCCTTCCAGGAGTACGGGTCCAGATCGGGCAGGCGCTGCTGCTGCTGGTTCCTCATACCTCTGGTCCACCAGAGGCACCGGGCTCGATTGGCCGGGCTGCGTCCATGATGGTGGTGACCTCTCCAGGAGCTTCGAAGGTCCAGGAGGGGCAGGGGCTGCTGCTGTTGGAGCTGATTGAAGAGCTGCTTTAAGTCTCTCAATGTGCTCGGTTTGACTGCGAAGCTGTTGTCGCAATGACTCCATCGCATCCTCTTGAGATATGGAGGGCGGTGAGTCATGATCTGCAGGTGGTGCCATGTCAGGAGTAGTGCTGGGCGTGGGCATGGGGGTTACGTCAGGCGTGACGTGAACCACAGCCGTGGCCTGAGACCCAGCGTCCAGGGCATCTGCAGATGGTGTTGAGGATCCATCGTCTTGGATCCGGCTCGACCGTAAAGTTGGAGACATCCTGGTTGAAGGCGTGTGAGAATCCGGCTCGGAGGACCACTTGTACTGGACGGGAGTCCGCACAAGACTGTAGATTTAGGCGCCGGGTCCAAACCGTGTCTTCAACCGATGAGATGCTCCTTTACGGCCGATGATGATGATAGTAGTAATATTTGATGATGAAATCTGCCTCCCGCACCCAGGCTTGGTGAATGTTGGGCCCTGGGTGTGCTGTTGTCTCTGCTCGCTTCTGGTGTTGGCGGTTTTCCAGAGGAGGGCCGGCTTGTCTTGAAGAGGTAACACCAGAAGATCTTGGAGCAGAGGACTTGGCGGGGTGAGGCAGATGTTGGGCAGGAGTCACTTGTAGATAAATAAAACGCTTGGTTTCGGTGGTAAAGATGAACTAATTTATTTTCAATTTTGTGGCTGCTTATATTTAATTAGCCTGACTCGCACCCGACATTGGGTTTTGAGTCCAAAAGTGGTGGGGGATTGTACCCGCGCCAGATATGTGTTTATATGCCCCGGAAAAATGTCGCATATTCATTTTGCCGGTAGCACACTTGAAGGCAGTCGCTTAAATTTGAGAGTTAGAAAAGATTTTGAGCGCTTACATGAATGATAATTACATAGTTTAAATGCATAGTAGTTATAGGAATGTGTATCTTGACAACTAGATTTTTTGTTTGTCAAGATACGACAAAAAATAAGAAATGTTTGTAAAATAAATGTGTAAAAATGATCTCAAGCGATCAAATTTGTAAAACATGTTAAGTTAGTATTTTTCCGAGGTCCCCCGTAACATAGCGCTCAGAAAGAGATAAGATTCACTATGCTACGAGGTTCCTGGATTTTTGTACACGCAAAAAGGGTAAAAAATATTGTTCAAAAATGGGTTTACATATGGGTGAAAAACAGCTTTTTTAATATCTCCTCAGCGGTAGTATATCGAAAATAGTGTTTATTTGACTACCGCCGAGGGGATGAACAAGTAAAATATACATATTTGCAATGTTTAAAAATTGATTTTTCTATGTAATTTTTACATAGAAAAAATGCTGGACATTGATCCACGCGGCAGGTAAGCCGGCGATGTGGTATCGAAGCCATTCGGAGTCAAAGTTTTCAAGCCGCTTGGGCCGAAAACTGGACAAAAATGACCAGTGGCGGGGAGTGGTGATTTTGCCAGTGGCGTGGAGTAGGGACATTTTATAAAAGTAAAACAATTTTTATGAAATTAAATTAAATGGTCAACTACGTCCGTTACAGTAAGCTATAAATATATGATAACAAATAATTATAAGCAATAATTAGTAGCCTGAAATATCATTACAAATTGAAAATATCTCCCGAGTAAAAATTGTCAGAGCACCTGAGCGAATTTGATCTGAATTTCAAAGCACCTGACCGGACATCAGAAGGCAAGGGCTTCATTTCCCGTTGGCGGCATTTATTTTTACTCGGGAGATATTTTCAATTTGTATTAATATTTCAGGCGACTAATTATTGCTTATAATTATTTGTTATCCTTTATGCTATGCATTAAACCTTGTCTTATAAACATCAGTTTATCATTAAAAAATAATAAATATATGAAGTGTCCATGTAAATGTGGTAGTCCCGGGATGTGGATGAATGATTATGTGAGGTATATAATAGGGTAGTCACGTGACAAGGGGAGTGTCGCGACCCCACGGCGTAGCATGTCATATTACGTTCACTGGGAGTAGTACGAGGAAGGGGTGGTAAGCCAGGGGAGAGGGTACAAACATAGACCTCCCTCCCACTTACTTATCACAAGGGGTTCGTAAGAAAATTCTCATTTTAAATATTTCTCGAAACCGTTTTTTTTTAATGTGCATGAAGATACAGTACCTTTTCGCTTTCAGTAAGATTCAGGGGTCGTCAAAAATTCAAATCAAAATATACTTCACATATCACTACCAGAGCAAATATTTAGTCTATATTTTTGTATTTTGTTTAACTATGGGAAATGGAAGTAAATATTTCGAAATCAATGAATATTTTAATAAAGTCAGATTATTTTTGTCAAAAGAATCATTCCTAAACTAGTGGCCGGGATTGACACTTTATTTTTTAAAATATTTTATATTCATTCAAATGAATTTGAATATCAGCTGATTGAGTGTTTACTAAGATACAGATTTGGGCGCGGTTATCTCTTCATTTTTTCAAAGAACAAAAATCGCTTCCCAATTGAACTTGTAATTGCACAGTAATTCACACACCATACAAATGTTACAATATCGGGTAAAATAAAAATTTATATGTGATCACTGATCACTTTCAACTTAATAATAAAATATACAATTTTTTCGGGGGTTGCGATTCCAGCACTTTTGTTTGTTACCCCAGCAATAAAATGATTGTTATATTAAACTGTGTATATTTGTTAACTTCACGCGGAATGCGAAATTTCATTACAGAGACATAAATGCCAAATGGTGTTTATACATGTGATTCTCCTGTCAATACGCACAGCATATTGCAATCACAAAATACGGATAAATGTAAAAACTTGCAATGCTCTGACATTAACGGAAACGAGTAAACCCTGCAAATAAATGCTAAAATTAGTAAAAAAAATTACATTCAATTAGAAAACATAAAAAAGAAGAATTTCAACTTTGATGACAGGCGGTAAGAGTGGATGAAATGAAACAGAAGGGGAACATGTGTTAAATTGGGCTACTCACTATATTTATGTCACTACAAAGTACCTTCACTACATACCACGTCAGCTCAAAGACAATTTTTCTTCCTAGCTCCTAAATCTTTAACCTTATCCCTGAAAACCTAAAAACCGTGAGTCAACCCCATTCCTTTAAAAAACATATTACGAAATGAATCCTTACACACGGAATACTTTACAACTACAATACCTATTCATTCTACACTCTATCAATTTAATCACCTTTCAGACAAAACATAATATATCCTTATTCCCAAACTTAGCGGTATAGTATGTACATAATTAATTAGTGTGATCTATTTACTAATAATTTCTCAAATTTTTCATCTTCTTATAATTCTCTAACTTCTTCATCCTCTTATTTCAACCCAAACCAGTTAAACAGCGTTTTCCTTTTTTATATTATAGTAATGTATAGATTCTATTAATTATTATTTTTTTGGTAAACTAATGGGTTCAAGTCCCGTTGGCGTCATGTATCTTTTATCAGGAGATTTTTCAATGTGGATGAGTGTTTCAGGCTAATAATTATTGCTTATAAAAATAATTGTTATAGATTCTATGCCCGCAAACTGTAAAATTTACCCGCCATAACACAGGGTCATCCCTAGCATGGAGGGTGAAATATCACAAAAAACCACATGTACTCTCTAAATCATGTATCAATAAAATAAATAAATAAACCTAATTGCTTATTAAGAAAATTTATTTTTTTGTGATTATTATAAATGGATGTTCAAAATATTCGAACTTGTGATTGAATGGACGTTACGAGTTTAAAATAACGCGTTGAATTTTTAAATATGCTATAATAAAATCATTACTGAAAGTCACGGTTCAATAATTTTGCCGCTTTGTAGTTACGCATATCATTATATATAGTTATGCATATCATTACATATAGTTATGCATAGTTATGTCGATGCAATGCGAAGTAAGGCAAAATCGTGTGTTTTTGGTTTGAAAATTTGATCGCTTAGAAATATTATAGCAACTTTAATTAAATACTTCGAGTAGAACACGTCAAGGTCTTAGAAAAAAATCAGCATTTTCGTAGAAAAAAATAAAGTATCAGGCTTATACAAATTACTTTCCAAGTGCGAAATCGCCTACTTACGAACCCCTTTTCACATATGGTTTTATTGTACAAAATGGCGAATTCAGGTTTTTACAAAATGGTCAGAAAATACTTTAATATTTGTGCCCGAACTTTTGTATATATTAATTTTTTTTAAAGAAAAACAAAAACCACCACAGTAAGCGGAAAATGTTGCTTGTGTTGAGATGGACTTAATCAGCCGATGAATTGAACAGTGTGATTGAACTGAACAAGTGAACACACTACGCCTGGGTGGGACCCAAACACGAGCTCAGCCACTGACCGGTCAAAATAATTTATCATCAAATTAAATAAAACACGTTTTTTTGCGTGAATTAAATCAGGTGGCATTAAACTAATTTATAATTAGAATTGAATCTAATGCCATCTGCGTAAAACCTATAAACCCGCACTATGTGCGTCAAGCTTCACTTCTTGCAAATAAAAATATTCAAACCTTTACTTTTTATCAATATCACTTATTTCATTTCAAAATTTTCAGGTTTCAGTGATCTCTTTCCGCGTACTTAAAAAATATAGTTTTCGAAAGAGAAAAAAGTTCACGACGTAGAAACCACCCAGTTCTTTCGTGATACGTGAACGCTATTCACTGAAGAAGTTGTATTGCGATACGTATCGCATTTTCCAACAATATTTTCATATGAAAATGTGTGCACTTTAATTAAGATTCTTGGTAAATGATATTTTACGCAAACTTTTTTTTGCACTTAAGTAGATAACATTTTACAATTATTACATCTGAGGATATTTTTGGCCATATCAAAAAAGGAGCTCTTGAAACCACTGGAGTGATTTTTTGGCATATTTTGCCATTTTCAAAAACGTTTTGAAAGAACTTTTGACACTGTGCTATATTTATAGAATCAAGGATAAACGGTGGAATCTGTGTGGATTCATTTGATTCTAAACCGCAGTAAGCAGTTTCATGTGTTTTCATATTAATATTTTGAGGAATGGTATTAATTAAATAATATGGTAAATTTATATATATGACACCAATCACTCCAGTGGTTAGGCATGTTAAGGGAGCCACGATTCTTATCTTGGTTGATACGTAATATTTATTTTAAAGGTTTTTTTTGCACAAAATGTTTACATTTGGAGGATTTTTTGAAGAAGTAAAATACAGCGGAACTCGGAAGGAATATTTTTGTAATTTTTTAGGGCTTGGTAAATATAATGTTTTACGTTTGGGTTGTTTTAAAATTAGATGTTAGAAACTTATAGTATTCCTAATCATCTAGAAGATTTTTGTTTATACAAGTACGATTTTTGTTTACCTTTTAAGTTACGACATGCTTTCTGAAACTCGAATACCATGTAAATAGATATTTTTTAAAGTGTCCAGTGTGTATTTTTTAAGGTCACGACATGTTTTCTGAAACTCAAATACCATGTAAATACATATCTTTTAAAGCGTCCCTATAAGGTCACGACATAACTAACTAACTAACTAACCATCACGCCGTTTCCCCGCAGGGGTAGGCAGAGAGGACGGACCGCCAAACAACTCGGTCTTGGCACACACTCCTTGCCTCATTCACATTCATACATCGTCTCATACATACTCTTCTATTGTTGTGCTATCTGAAACTCAAATACCATGTTAATGCATATCTTTTAAAGTGTCCCTTTAAGATCACGACATGCTTTCTGAAACTCAAATATATGTCTTTTAAAAAACAACTCGATCCAGTTACATTGCTTTTGCCTCTATTTATGTTCAAAATTTTCGTTAAACTCATAAACAAAAAATAGGTTAAAGGCTATTCGAGAAATTATACCCGTTTTAGTAAATCCTCCAACAAACTCACTTCTGTTAAAATTATTTAATTACAGGAGCAACATTTTATCTTACCTTTTTAATAAAAAGATTGAATAACCTACTTTCATTTGAATTAAAAGTAGGGGCGAAATACTCTACTAATGAGTTATGAAAAATGTTAAGCCTTCCTTTCCGATGAAATTTTGTTGGAATTTAAGCAGCATCTGTTTTTACTTTACATTGCAAGTATAGAATTTTAATATATAAATGTTCAGTTTGTTTATCAACATTTTATACCGCGTGATCCATAAGTTCTGCACCATCGATTTATTTATTTGTTGCAGTGAAGTAAATTGGCTGGAAATTTTTCAGAACCAGGTGCGCCTCACAAATCAGTCAGAAGAAATTAACAAGCAAAACCACAGCGCCTCGCAATTGATCAGACAACTATTAGATGGATAATTGATCGTTTCAGACAGGGCTGGCCAAGTATCAGTTATGTGGCCGGCAACCCACAAGATATATGAATTACAACATAAATTAATATTTTACGTCGTTCCGTCACATAATTAACATTGTTATGAATGGTTTTTGTTTCCCAAAGATTAATTAATAAATCCAAGTATCTAACAATTTTATGATATATACCTAAGCTTCGTGCATCACAACTAAAGCTATTTAGTGCTGGTACATTACTTTGTTTTAGTTTGACGGCTTTAAACATTTTGGTAAAAATTAATAATACATCAATAAAAATTATTAATTAAAATGTTTTCAAAATTTTATGAAATTTACTTTTTCCGTCAACTAACCATGTACTTAAGGTATCTAAGTACTTATTACGATTCCATATTAATATTTGAAACAGGGATAAAATTTGTTGACAATGGAGTCTTATCAACCCTTTGATCATTTTCCTTTTTATCACGGTAAATTATCCCGAGTTTCATTGTAATATCGCTGACCTCGCAATCAAGTTCAAAGCTTCTACCACATATGCGGATTATATTTGGCTGTTCAGTCTTTTTACTTAAATTATTAATGCGATCATGTAAGGTAAAATATTTTCCATTCCTGCATTAAGAGAAGCCGGAACTGTTGCCGATCGCATTCTAAATGAAAATTCATAAAGCGGAACTGATCCAACATCATTGACGTGTGTGCTTAGAAGCGGTGTTTAATCGACCTCCACATTTGACATCGTCACAATTCATATCAGCTCTATTTTTGTTTCGTTGATATTTGAATGGTTTGACGTTCCGTCGATTTTTGGTGCAAATTTTATGTTAAGTTAGGTTAGGTTAGGATGACTTTCATAGCGTTAAAAGCGTCAATCACAACTAACATAAAAATATGACAATTCTAATAACGTTATGTAATGTCATTACACAAATGCAAATTAGTTCTGTCCATTTGGACACTTATTCCGTCCATTTAGAAAATCATTACACAACGTCAACGATCAGCGCCATTTTTAATATTTTGACATTAGAATTGTCATATTTTTATGTTAGTTGTGATTGACGCTTTTAACGCTATGAAAGTCATCCTAACTTAACAATTTAACTTTTAACTTAACAATTGTGACAATCGGTCAAACACCTGGCTTTAGTGCAGAATAGTAGACTCCCAAAAAAATTAAAGTTTATTTTTTTCTTTATTTGGTTGTATTATTTTTATGGCATATTTTAACATGAACTCTACATGGACACTATTACGTTATTTCCTAATGAAAGTCGGTGTTCGAGATTAAGGAAAGAATCTTCAATATTTAAAAACAAAAAAACTGTTATTTTACGGGTATAACGAAATATAAAAATTTGAATTAAAATTAAAATTAAAATTTATAATAAAAATTTAAATTTAAATTTATAAAATAAAATACTTCGGGTCTATAAGCACCTTAAAATTAATCTACTCATCTCTGGCCGAATCCACTGTCCGATATGGAATTATGTCTTGGGGACATTCATGTAAAATACATATAAGCTATATACAAATGTTACAAAACTCTATTATTAAATTATTAGTCCGTAAATACACAAATGCACACAGAAGTAACTTCAAAACAATGTACAAGTCTTTGAATTTTTTACCTGTTAGAGGATTATTGTTGTATAATATCATAAGTATCTCAAACGACTGAAACGACTGTCGACTGAACCACGGCTCAAAGCCGTGGTTCAGTCGACAATGCTCCGAAGCAGTTCGACGAAAAAACGCGGCTTACCGAGCCTTCAACACATCTCGAACGCCCTAAAGCAGATCAGCATACAACAAATCGGCAAAGGAATGCAAAAGAATAATTAATAGGTCAAAATTCGAACACGACCTGCAAATCAGCAAAAAGCTGTCTGCCTGCCCGCATGGCAGCAGAGCATTCTGGTCGCTTGCGGGCTCAATAGGTCGGAATTTTTGCAAACCCAGTTTGCCACCTCTTACCAGACCTGAAGGGTCACTAGCAAACACCGCCACCGAAAAGGCTAACCTATTAGGGAAAATGTTTGCGGAAAACTCGACCCTCGACGACGGAGGTGCTGTTCCGCCGTCGGTTCCCCACTGCGGCTTCTATATGAAAAAGCTGAGGATCCGGCATCGGGATGTACTCCACGTTATACGGGGGCTCGATGTTAACAAAGCTAGTGGACCGGATGGAATACCTGCCCTGGTATTGCAGAGGTGTGCTACGGAAATAGTTCCAGTTTTGACAAAGCTCTTCAAAATGTCCCTGAAGTGTGGCACTGTGCCCTCTGGTTGGAAAAAAGCGGTCATTCACCCTATTCCCAAGAAAGGTGACCGCTCCAACCCGGCCAACTACCGCCCCATAGCGATCACATCAGTTCTGGCCAAAGTGGTGGAACGTGTGATCAACGACAAACTGCTCACATACCTCGAGAAGAAGAAAATTATCAAAGACCGTCAATACGGATTCCGGCGGAACCGCTCGTGCGGTGATCTTATCGCGTATGTGACGCATGTTTGAGGGCGGTGCCTGGAACGTCACGGTGAGACCCAAACGGTCGCACTAGATATATCCAAGGCCTTTGACCGGGTCTGGCATCGAGGACTTGTCAACAAATTGCCTTCTTACGGACTTACCGCATCCCTGTGTACGTGGATTGCTGACTTTTTAAGGGATAGGTCGATTCAGGCGGTTGCTGACGGTTTCACCTCTTCCTCACACTCCATAAATGCTGGCGTCCCACAGGGATCGGTTCTGTCTCCGACTTTGTTTTTGTTGCACATCAATGACCTTTTGACATGTGCACCGATTCATTGTTACGCGGATGACAGTACAGTTCATGATAGCTTTTTGTTTGACAAGCCCCCGAAGGGCACACAAACTCCAACGGCTGGGAGGGCTTTGAAGCAGAGAATGGAAGGTTATCTCGAGAGTATTTCCTCCTGGGGTAAAAATAATCTCGTCGAATTTAATGTTTCAAAGACCCAATCCTGTCTGATTACGTCTAAAAGGGATCCAAATGATAATCTAGTCTCCTTCAACGGAAGCAATCTTCCGAACAGGCCTTCCATTGATATGCTTGGTGTAACTATAAGTGACCAGCTCAGGTACGGGGGCTCCATCGAAGCCAGAGTAAAGTTGGCCTCTCAGAAGCTGGGCGTACTGTACAGGGCCCGCAGATACTTTAATAGTACACAACTACTGACCCTGTACAAATCACAAGTGCGCCCTACTGTCGAATTTGGCAGCCATCTCTGGTCCGGAGCCCCTAAATACCTGTAAAAACCCTTGAGTCTGTGCAGAAACGGGCGGTCCGTTTGATAAATTCCCCAATCTTAATAAACGGACTGCAATCTTTAGAGCACAGGCGTCAGGTAGGTATGCTGTCCTTGTTCTATCGGTATTACAATGGAAGATGCTCTGAGGAACTAGCGTCATTGATCCCTTCGGCACCGGTGCGTAGTCGGGATACACGCCAAACGCGCGCCCAACATTTGTACATGGTTGACATTTGTCACATGAGAACGGGTCGCTTCTACGATTCGTTCTTAAGTTCAACAGCTTGGCTGTGGAACGAACTGCCAGCCTCTGTGTTTCTTCCTCCTACAACATGGGACTCTTCAAGACCCATGTTCACTCCTTCCTCTCCACAAAAAGACCCTCCACACAGCATCCCCAAAGATGACATAGGCCCTGAGGGAAATTATTTTCTTCAGGGCCTCCTGTGTGGAATTAATATAAAAAATAAAATAAAATAAGTAGACAAATGATATCGTCGGATTCCTTGGATAAGGAAAGAGTCTACCATAAACATAACACAAGATTCACTCAAAATGATGGATTAGTGGTTCCGAAATGTACCAAGAAGTACGGAGAAAGAACTCTAAACTACATTGTGCCCAAGATATCTAATAATCTACCAATTTCAATCAAAAATAATACCTTATGTAGCACTAACGTCAAATATAATCTAAGAAAATGGCTATTGGACACAGATGATATGTATTGGTGTCCTACTGACGCCCTCGTATAGATAATTGGAATTCACAATGGAACTTAAAAATATATAGTAAATTGTACCTACCTATGTATGCGAAATATGGATATTCTTTCGATGTGACTGTTTCAATTGTACTTGTCTGATATATAACGCTTATACTGCAACTATATTTTTATTTTTTCTATTCTGTTATATTAACTTAACCGTGTCATTGTATGAAGTGTTGTCTGTTTGTACCTGCTGACAAACTGCAAAAGCAGTTAAGCATTTTGAAATTTTAAAGTAATTTTTTTTTTTTAAATGTTTAAGCAAACGAAGGATAGGCATACAGAGGTGGTACATACTATACACGCGAGGTGGGAAAGGTAATCAAATTTGCGATGGATTGCTACACTCCCTTCTCCTTCAAATCCGCCAAAGCGGGCCCGCCATGGTTTGACCATTGGTGTGCTGAAGCGGTCAGACTAAAAAACACGGCTGATAATGCCAAGTTCTAAGAAAGAACGAATGTACAAATGGACAAAACAATTATCCAAATGGACAAAACGATTATCTTAATGGACAGAACGATTGTCCAAATGGATATAACGAATGTGCAAATGGACAAAACGATTGTCGAAATGAACAGAACGAATGTCCAACTGAACAGAACTAATCTTTTTCATTTTTTATCGTTTTCTTGCAATCCTTTGCCCGTTTTCGGTATTCCGAAAGTTTATCCACCGAGGCAATTTTCCGAAGACCATTATCAGCTGTGTTTTTTAGTCTGACCGGTCATTCTTCAGCACACCGATGGTCAAACCATGGCGGGCCGGCTATGGCGAATTTGATGGAGAAGGGAATCTAGCAATCCATCGCAGATGTGATTACTTCTCCCACTTTGCGTGCATAGATGAGTCCTCTGAGCTGAAGTACACCGCACTCCAAGAAAGGTGCTGAATAATGACCGATTTCGCTGCTCTGTAGTGCCATACCTTCCTCTTTACATGATTGTCAGGTTGACTGTTTATAGAGGATGGGACAGAAATTGTAATCAATCAGTGATTGGAGGATCCTATTCCTATTCACTCTGTACCCGAGTGGCCAACTGGTGAGAAACAGATCGATCTAGTTGGCACCCATAATCACAAACTCAGCCGATGGGTAGCGGGGCATGAGAATGTCTAGGGTGTTATTCAGGTATTTGAACAATTCAACTGTGTCTGATTCGGCAAGGTGAGCGATATAGACATGCATATATTCTCATCGTACAGATGAACTCTTCGCGTACCCATAACACTTCGTGTTTTACGCTCTCGATATTTGCGAGACGATCGCAGCTGATGTCAGCACGGCTGTGAATGTAGACACCTCACTTTGAACTGAATAGGTTGTCCAGATAATAACCTGGGCAGTTCAGATAGAAGGTGTCTGGGGGCTCAGTGATCTAAGTCTCCGTAAGGAAGAGGAGATGGTGATTTTGGGAAAAAAGGTGGTGGTGGATTAGAATTAGGTTGGTGTGCAGACCGCGAATGTTGGCGAAATTCACCTTCATCCGAGGTCCGCACCGAGGACGCCAGCTGTTTGCTGTCATAAGCTTGATATTATTTTTTGCGAATTCATAGTTTTTTGGTTTGTTTTGTTTTAGGGTATTTAAGGAGAGGTCGAGAAGGTTCAAAGAGGTTGGGTAGGGAGCTGGAAAGTAAAGCAACTAGAACTGGACAAACCAAATGAAGAGTACGGCTTTGGAGGTCGCCCAGTGACCCCAAATTACATCACCCCCCCATGAGCCCGGACACCCCCGCTAAGTCACCAAACGTAGTGAACCACTTCAGGCGACCTGTGGCAGGGGCGTTGGTAACCCAGAGTATGGTTACCGGTGCGGCGAAAATATAATGATTTTTACTGACACGTGTTCCGACGTCACGATAATACATTCCTTTTTCACTAAAAGCTTAACATGGAAACTATCAATTTATTCGTTAAGGGCCTGCAGTCCCGTTTTTAACATGATTACGAAAATTTTCAAGAATTTCGTAATAAATTAGGAATATTTTACATCAGTAAGTTTTCTCCGTGTGGAACAGATATTTTCTTCAGTGCCTAGGCAATATTTTATTTAACTTGTGATGAAATATAACTATTCACAACCGTCGCTGTTGGTCAGGTAGTAACATCACTGGATCCTCGATCCTAGGCTTATGGAATGGGTGAGGGATCAAAACGATCCTAGGTTTATAGTATGAAATGGAGTCTGGAGGGGATCATTAATTCTTGGACTTTAATATCAAAGACGAAATATACTTCCCCATGCTACAAAGCTTCTTTATAGATTTTCTGGAAACACTTCATTTGAAAAGAGGACCAACATTACATTTAACGAGATCTTCTGGAATTTAATCGAAAAGCAGAAAAAATACAAGAGAAACGTTTCAATTTATTCAGACATAATTAAAAAAAGCCTTTTGGTTAATACCTTCCATTTTTCTCACAGTACTTTTCGTTATAAAACTAATACATAATTAGTTTCACTTACTATAATTCCTCAAAGTGATTTTACAATATTATTGAAGAAATAATTAATGAATTCATTATCTAGCCCAGACGTTCGCAGAAATTCAAATCTAACATTGTTTTTTTGACATTTGGAAGGTCTTTGTTAAACACCGATTCTACGTATGTATCAGCATTTTCTCAAATTGTAATAAACTGACACGTTTAACAACGTCATGGTTGTCATCATCTGCTGAACACAATTTGTTCTTAAGCTGAATCGGACTTAGAATCGGCATTTAACGGGAACCTTTCAACTGTCAAAAAAGTAAAATGACGCTGAATGTCCATTTCAAATCAACGTTACATTTGAATTTCTGTGGAACAATTGAGCTTTGTGTTCTAAAATCGCAGTTAGCCTTTTCCAAATGCAAACTATGATACTAAATCGTTTGATAACATTTTATAGAATTTCGGAGAAACAAAAAGCAAGTACCTGCCAATATTCCATTAATCTCACGTTCGAACACACAACAGCAAGTTTACGAAATAACTTATTTTGTATCAACAATAAATCAATCAAGAAAGCAAGTATACATTTTCATGTCGTCTGTGTCTACAATATTATGAGCCATTAAAGTGAGAATACAAGTACAAAGTGCAGTTCCAGGCGATGAACGGCTGCTTTATGAATATGCAACATGGTATCTATCGATCTACACATTATTAAATGTGAAGGTTACATAAATATTATCGATTTGATTTCACAGTCCTGTTACCTGGTGACTATTTCAAAGAGAAGGGATAAATTTACGTATTCTCGTTAAAATGGCAAAAAATATCAAAAATAACAAAACAGAAAATCGATTGTGGTTTCTAATTTATTTTGTAATAAGTTCTCTATTTTAAATAAACTTTAAAACGTAGAGCGAGGTATAAAAAGCGTCCAATCTATCGGATTGGGCGATTATTATAAGGTAGATTCAAAGATATTAGAAGAACGAGATATGCTATGTTGGCCGCCGGACCGTAGGCGGAGTACTAACTAATTAGGGTACTTTGAACGGTATCGGGACGTGTAAGCACAGAAATCTGTTATATGTATTAGTGCGGATACCTTAGCGATGCCTTAGCGTAAGCGAAGGTGTGCAGTAGTATTGGTGAACAAAACCGGCGACACTCGGCAAAGCAATTCCACACAGTATGAACTGCTCATAGCACATCTCGTTCTTCTAATATCTTTGGGTAGATTGCAAGAGACTACAAATTTAACTCATATAATATTACCATTGAGGTATACAAATAGAGTCTGTGTTCTTTGCAAAATACCTGTAAAATATTGTTCCCACGCGGGAAATACGAAGGGGGTCGGTGAGGCAATTTTCAATGTCTCCTGACACCTTTCGCCCGCTCAACAAATACGACGGAGTGACTGGTGGAAGGTAGAGATGAGTAGGTTCTGCGTTTTTCCGGAGGCTTCCGAGGAGTGCCCCTTTTAAAAGAACTCGAGTTCTAGGAGTCGGTCCGGGTTCCCAGTTCTTGGGTACGAACTGTATGATGCACGATTCCGGCCCCTAACTCGGTCGCGTACCCGGACTAGGTCTCGCACCTGTGCGGGTTCTGGTGCGGGTTCGGATAACATATCCCCAATCACCGAGAGCACGCGGGAAGCCACACTGCCGAGCGTTGGGTATATACGAAGAGGCATTCGGGTCCGAATCCGGGTCTGAGTTTTCTGGGAGTGGTTGATTTGAAAAAGGCGTAGGTGTGGGTTTCGCTTCCCGCAAAGGACTCGAGTTCTACAACCTACACACCTAGTGAAAGGCAGCCGCGCGCCGCGGTCCGGTTCACTAAACGTATTTTCGAGTGCTCCGGGTACATAACACAGTTCAGTTTTTAACATCAAAAGATCCAATTTACACGAAGATTGTTTATGGTAAACCCTTATTTACTGACGAAAGATTACACCAATGCTTTTTATACCTTTTAACCACCTCTCTACTCGGCGAGCCCCCGTGACCGAATGAAGCCCGTGTCATCCATATATTGCCAATTGGCCTTGGTTGTTGCCCATATTTCGAAAGTTAATTCTTACTCCATATATGTACTACACGAGTGGGTACCCTAAAAGAAACCGAACTGGTGTTGTGGGAGGCTTAATTTTTTCGGTACCGGTGGGACCGTGTACAGCTACCTTTCCCCAGTCTTGTCTCAGTATGCCAAGCACTGAGCTGGAGAAGTCGTGGTGACACTAGTTTTGTGTGCTCCTCGTTTTTTTTTACCATCGCTGATTTTCGTGAACAGAGTTCCGAAATGAATCATTGAAAAATGTTTTGAGTGAGATCAAATTGAATCTTCTTACACCTGGGGATGTTTTTAAGAAATTCTCGAATAAGAAAGATTAAAATAATGAGGGCTTACCTTAAAACGAACTCGATTGCGAACCATACAACTACAACAGTCTCCATATAAAACAATATTATCCCCGCAGTCACTTCGTATTCGTCAATCGTAGAGAATACACTTAGCGCCAAACACATGAACACCATAAGGAACCTGCAACAATAAAAAAATATTATTAGTAACAATCCATAAAAGAGTTGTACATAGCTACATATACAATATACTCGTACATTCAGGGATGGTCAGACACTCTGTAGAGAATCCGCTTGTGTAGCGCAGGTGCAAACTGTGCGCCCTAAACTTTATGTTTAAAATTCAATTTAGTATTTCGTTTATGTGAAAGCGCTACGAAACTATAACACATAAACCACATAAATAAGCCTGCTTATTATAATTACCATGGGATTTTTTAATTTTTTTTATAATTTATTGAAATTTCTAGTGATAACTTTTCTGGCAAAAGAGAACCTTGTATTTTTATTTTTATTTTTTTATTTTTATTGAATGAATATTTAATACATATCAACAAACAAGTCCTGCTAAGCCAATTGAATTGGCTTGTCAACAGGTGCTTAAAGTTTAGTTACGTATACATTTTAGAAGTTATAATTTACATCTTATATATAAAGATTCAACATTTTTTCATACAATTTTTTATACATATTAAAGTAAACATTTTTTTTCCGATAGCCAATTTTTCACCATATATTTAACCTTATTCATATACTTACATTGCTTTATAGTGTCAGGTAATAAATTAAATATCTTCGGTATGTTGTATTCAAACGTTCTCTGTCCGTACTTATTATTAAATTTCGGAACTATTAACCCGTCATTGCGCCTGAATCTAGTGCTGTATTTATGTTCTAATTTCTCTTTATGGTGCGGAGTAAATATAAGCTGAATTATAATTTTTTGAAATAGTATAGCCTTAACAGGTAAAATTTTGGCACTCTGAAACAGCAACGGTGTATTATGTCTTTGTTCGAAAATATTAGGGACGACTAGTAATTTTTACAATAGCGTTTTGTACAACTTGGACTTGTTTCAGATTGGTTTCAGTAGTATTTCCCCATGTTGTTAATCCATATCTTATAATAGATTCAGCCATTGATGTATAAATTATTTTAAGTTTTTCAATTGATAGGAAAAAATTTAATGTGTACATTTTGCCAGCAATTGATCAATTGGTCTTTTACAGGTTTTTTTAATATGTTTGTCCCATTTCAAAAAACAATCTACTGTAATACCAAGATATTAGACATATTCCGTAACTAATTCTAAGCTTTCACATTTACAATTAGTTGGGATATTTTTATGGATGCAATTAAAATTATGAGAAATAATATTAGGATTAAATTGAAATTTGACATTAGGTGATCTTATATGCATTACTTTGGTTGTTTAGCATTTATTAATAGTCCTGCATCATGTGACCATTTACAAAGTTGATTAAAGTCAATTGCATAAGTTCAATTACAATTTTTAGATCTTTATGTGATATGACCAATGCCGTATCATTTGCGAATACAAAATGTTTAACAAAAGAGAAAAGTTTTTTCATTATAGTGACATAAATTATATACAGTGTAGGTCCCAATATGGAACCTTGTGGAGCTCCTGCGGATACATTTTTTTGTTTTAGTAAACGTAATATTTATTTTGATACATATTTTTCTATCTCTAAGACAACCTTTAAATAAATTTAACACATTTCCTCTTATTTCAATTTTTTGTAGAGTATCTAGCAGTTTTTTTAGAGTTAATTGTGTCAAAAGCTTTAGAGTTATCGATAAATAAAACAATAACATGTAATTTATTATTTAATTGATTATTTATGTAATTGGAAAAATCTCGCAGTAGTTTTTCAGTATTTTTTTTTCTTTGGAAGCCATATTGATTTCGATCTATGATAGCGAATTTTTCAATGTAAAATTTTTCGAGATTTTTTTCTAATGCAGGTAGTATACTAACAGGCCTATAATTTCCTAGTTCAATGTGTTTTCCACCTTTAAATATTGGTCTAGTAATGCTACATTTAAATTCTTCTGGAATTGTTGCTTGTTTTTTTTATCTTATTAATTAAATGATTAATTATTGGCCCAAGAGTTTTTATATTTCTTTTTAAATAAAACATTCTTATATTGTCAATACCTAATTTTAGAGTTTTTCATTTTAATAACAATATTTTCAATATCAGCTATAGTAGCTCTTGGTATAAATAAACTGTAAGGTAGTTCTTCCAGTACTATGTTAGTAGCTTTGTGATTGCATTTATGTAACATGTTTGCTGATGCTATCCGAGAAGTAATTCACATTTGACACAGAATCCTCAGTTCTATCTTTTAAAAATAAAAATAATAAAAAAAACTAATTTGCGCAGTTTTACAGTTAGTGGTATCAGTGGTAATTTATTAAATTTAGGAATTTATGAAAAAAATATCTACACTTTTTGTTATGGTTGTAGATAATATACATACATTTTTTTGCATCAACTTTTGCCTTTCGGCTCAAAATTTGGTAACTCATATTGCCAAGATACATGTTATAAAAAGGTTTCAAGGAGTTTGCCACAGCAAAATGTTAAGTCCTCAGTCTTGTCTCTCTTCCACTTAGTTTTCCATTCTCTTAAAATTTCAACCAACATTGTTTGTGGTAAGTTCGATTTAGTGGCGTTTCCAACAAATATTCGCACAAATTGAATAAAAATACGAATTGTCATTAAGTCTAATATACATTTGATTGCTTGTTTCCACCCCTCCGTGTTTCATAAAGCAAATATTGAATAGTCGTCAAATATTGACAAACGATTGTTTGAATATAGCTACGTATTGTTTAGTAAACCGATTAACTAGCATTAGAGATATAAAGGTGAATAAATTTGCAGAAAAATCATTATTATTGAGGTAAACCAAAGGTAAGAATCGTCACTTCACAGCAGAAAATATTATTATTGAGGTAAACCAAAGGTAAGAATCATCACTTCACAGCAGAAAATATTATTGTTGAGGTAAACCAAATGTAAGAATCGTCACTTCACAGCAAAAAATATTATTATTGAGGTAGACTAAAGGTAAGAATCATCACTTCACAGCAGAAAACATTTTTGTTGAAGCAGCAAAAATTCTCGTATGAAGAGTTACTGACTGGAAATTCATGGTCATTGAAACTTTTCTCGGCTCTGAAAGTCACTCCCAAGTGGGTGAATGTTGAGAAGTTAAAGAAGTGAGCAGGGAAGAAGAAAGGCATGGGGTCAGGAAGTGCTTAACTAATCGAATTTGCTTGCTAAACATAACTAAAGTAAACAAGTTCTGCTGTGTAATTATTATTACGCGTGACAGCTGTTTCGCCCTCTGAAGGCATTATCAAACTGACAGTTTTATAATGCCTTCAGAGGGCGAAACAGCTGTCACGCGTAATAATAATTACACAGAGAACTTGTTTAAAAATAAACTGTTTTTATAAACCCAATAACAATATTATTGAACATATAAAAAATAAAAATAAAATGGAGTTCTACAAATTAAACTTATTAACAATAAATAACTGAAGTATTTTCAAGCAACGTTTCGTCTCTAAACGTTGATCTCATAACGGCGATAAAGAGAGTATCTTCCACTTTTTGTAGCTAGTTAGTTTACTACAAAATATTCTTTAGACGCAATTTATTTTGTAGAGAGACCAATTAAAGTTTTTGAACGTTCTTAAAATTTTAACCAAAACCGCTTTTACGTTCCAATATTAATTTTTTTAGTCAAATTCTTGTATTGTAGGTAAGTGGTCATTAATCCAAGAAAAGGCAGAAAATAAACATTATTTCAAGCGGAATATTTATTTCAGCAATCCGCATGAAATGCAAGCCAGTCGAGCTTTTTTCAGTAAACCGGATGAAATATTCGCCACAGCGATCTGCATCATTAGTTACGCTTCGTTCCTGAAACGTTTTGTGGAAAATGATCGCTTGGCGAAAAATGTATTTAAACAACCTATGTAATTTATTAGAGTAACCGCTCAGAATTCAATTGATGTTTGTTAACAAATAATAAAACTCTGCTTTTTCATTAAAAATAACTTGTTAAAGTACGTATTCGAAGGAATGTTATCTATTGTTTCTCAAGATATTTAGTAATAAAAGCGGAATACTTCTGAGAAATAAAAAGAATTTACACAAAGCTGTCGTCAATCGGGGAATTTAGAATATTACTAACCTACCTATGTCAAAAACATAAGCTAAGTATAGTATATTATCCATAAACTTCGTTGTGTTTTTAAAATATAGGCAATCAAACAATAATTGTGAAAAACAATAGCGTATTTTGGGTTCCAATGGGAAAAAGGTGCACATTTGTATTTTTTTTTAATTACGTAATACATTTTTTTCACAAACGGTATATATATTACAATAAAATCATAAGCTGCTCATCTCACTAGGGAATTTCTGTGTCGAGATGTGCAACCTAGAATGGGTTCTTCTTTAGTGTGATGATCAGTCGGTGAATACCAGAACATCCTTTGGACAACGGAGTTTTTCTTATAAAGCTCCGTTGCTTTATAATATGCTTAGTGAAAATATCAAAACTATAGGTACGTTAAATGTATTCAAGAAAATGGTTAAAAACTCTATACTAGCTGAGAGTAGTGACTTTGGATTACCCATGTTATCGCTTATGTCATAAATCTGCGCATGAAACCTCTTTTAACCCCATACCTATTTACTATCATGTATTTTACTTAATTATTTTTTATTAACTTATTAATAAGTTATTTATTTTATTATTATTATTTAAGGTATTATAATATCATCTTCTTAATATACTTATTATTATCTACTAAATTTACTTATTATTATCTACTTAATAGTGTACGTACCTATAAATTATTTTCCTATCATTATGTACTTTATTGCTTACATTTGTTTACTTATTATTACTTACCTATTAGTATTTACCCATTTTTATTTGTAATACTTATTTAGTCAGAAGGACAAAAATAAATAAAAAATGTTATTGTTGCCAGCTGTAATTTTAGTTTGAATAGCTGTAGTGTTTATTTTTGGTATAATTTTGTAGTTTGTCAATATTATATTGAGTTCACCTGTATTTTTTTAACGATATTTTGAAGGAATTTTCGACCACAGCAAATGACATACTTTTTATTAACTCTCCACTGTGACATCTGTAGCTTTATATAAATAATATTATGTGCGACACAGAATGATCTCAAAATCAAATTTCGTGCACGCCCAAGGGTAAGCAGAAAATATCGTCCAACCAAACCGTATTATTAAAGACGACCCCGATTTTTAGTCCGGATTCCTATTCTGGAATTCTAGATCTAAAGTCTACTTTCGAGGAAGTTACCTACCCCCTGGGATGCGGATTGCCAACTTTTTCCATCTTTTCGGGGTCTTGCGAGCCCTTTATCTTTGATTGTGAAAATCAATACTAGAAAATTTAGAAAAATAGATTAAGATTGATGACTTCTCGGTATTATTTAAGGCTAATTGTTCGAACTTTAACCTTTTTTATGAACTTAAATAATTTTTAAAGTTTGTAGGTGACGAAAAATTTTTTTAAGTGTCGATATTTAACCAAATTTTAATAAATATTATTGGTAAACAGTGCGTTAAAAATATAGCTATCATGAGTGTTGTGCAATGTGGATTATGAGCAATCCGCCATATAAGTGAAGTAAAAAATCAAGAAATATTATGAAATTCTAAAAATGTATTGAATATCAAGCGAGAATTTTAGGATCTTCAAATAAGGTTGTGGGTATTTAGGGTTTTTTAAATAATATTTAGGGACCGACTGAGAGCAAATTTAATAAAACAGCCTGGTTAACCACTGGATTAATACCAATATTTATTATTTATTTTATGTACCGAAATGCAAATAGATTGACCGATCACTTGGAATTAGATTCTCACCCGATCAATGCGTGTTGTTTACGTTCAATCAAAACACAATCACAAATAAATATCAATTTAATGCGAAAAAACAAAGTAACTGCCAAAACAATTCTGTATTTACGCAAGTAATCAAATAAAAATTCAATTCAACCTACCATCCTTGAAATAACATAATTTTAGGTCAGGTGTTACGAATTGGCGATATTTTTATTCCGAGTCAGTTATTTACCCAATCAAAAGGGGGATAAATTATTTTCGTTAATTTCCGTATTTGCTGCTCAGGAGATGCTCGGATAGGTCTCTCACTCGTGTTTGTATTCATTTCAAATTAAAGCTTGTCACACAGTTGTCATATTTTCATAACTTACAGAAGAATAACATATTAATAGCTTTTTTTTCTTCAATTAATTTGCTTGATAAGCTGTGGGGTAACCGGACAAATGAAAGTTTGTTATAGTGAAACGCACTTCAAGTGAAATGACACTAAACTGCGCTATATAAATTCTATGTTATTATTATTACTATTCAATCAGAAATCTTTTAAAAAGTGATATGTTGTGAAAATAAACTAGGTTTAACATATTAGGTTAGTTTTAGGATAAAAATCATAATTTTCAAGCGTTTTATTTGTTTTGTCGTGGATCCCCTGTTAAGATAACGACAATTATATAGATAGCAATATTCGCAATATGCAAAATGAATTGCACATTTTAAGGATACTATTACCATTTTTGTAATATGATTGTTAGGATTGTTTTTTACACTTTGGCATAATTTATTAATTAGAAGAGCCACGATTTTTTTTTCGGTTGTCAACATACTTTCTTTTTGGTTTTCTTTTTTTTATGTTTTATTTAATGCTTAGCGATAAATTGGAAAACCTATTGTTGTAATCTTCTTTGTTTATTAAATTAAAATATAACACTTTTAATAACTGGTTTTATTGACGATGTACGTATTACAAGAAAGATGACAGCAGTGTACAGAGCAAAATGGGTTGCCACACTGACATTATTATTATAGAAAAAAATGTATTACATTGTACGTTTTAACACCCCCGCTCAATGTAACACATTCTTACATTATCTATATCTATAACTTTTAAATACCTATGTTATAACTGAGAGATTTTACACTAGGCCACATTGAGTAACAAATTTAAAAAATAGGTTTTTGTTTAATGACTTAGTAAACATATCAGCTATTTGATCCTCAGTCTTAACATACACTAAACATATCTTACATTCCTTATCTTACATTGCCACACACAACATGTTGCCAACTTTTAAACTAACATTATTATTATAGAAAATAATGTATTACATTGTATGTTTTAACACCTATGAAAATTGATGACTGAAGCAAGACTGAAGAGACCTTAAAAACTTCTAAATATTCCGATAACTTCAATATTAGGATGCAAATGTGTTTTTAACTTACGATTATTATTTAACCACAACGAGGATCATTTTTCACAAAAACGCAGCTTACAAATAATCGTATTGTTATCAGAATAGTGTATTTATTATCTGCTTTTTAATTCACTTAATATATTTGTGGTGGTGAAACGCAAACAAAAAAAGATGTCATTTTAGTCAACTTTTTGGATTATTTATAGGGTACAAAATAAAAATGCTGTGTTTCTGCGAACTTGTAGGACATACTGATTATGGTGTTTTATCGAATCAGCAAAATTCCGTGTGTCGTTTTGCATTAGCATTTATATTAGCAAAATGTTATCTAAAGCAATATTTTTTTATTGACGAAGATAGCTGGCAAAGCTTGCTAATTTCTGTATAGAATTGGCTAAACACATGCGGGGATTAATATCTAATTAAACGATCACAATTATAGCAGTATATACACATATTATTATGCAGCAACCTTATCAAGAGATGAAACAATATATTTGACATTCTGAATACTGATATAAATCAAGAAATAGTACCCTAAATCGTATCATTGCAGTGTAATTGTATTTACATTCGTTTTCTCATAAAATATTTTAAATAATCATTGTTATCTAATAAAAATGCCAACTTAAAGCTCTTTTATATTACTAGGATATTATTTACTATTTTTTATTTTAAGTTATAATATGAATATTTTATCTTCATGGTTCAAGTTCCACCCCGGTAATAAGATTACATTTATTCAATTCATCTTAAAAGGAGAGTGAAAAAATCAAAGAAAACCGTCATATAAAGAAATAATGATTGAAATATGTTTGAAGCAGTCTAAAACAGCCGCACCAAATCAATATTTGAAAATTGTTTAAGAAATTATTGTTCGTCGATTAACTGTCAGTTTGACGATTTGATTTAATAACATAAATATTGTATTGTATACCTAATTATCTTCCTGCGCTTAACCTATTTGCGTAAAAATTACCAATTAAATAGCTAATAGTAAATTCTTATATCCTAAGCTAAACTTCATAAGCTCTAAATATTACATGTAAAAAAATTCACGTTATGTTTTCATTAATGGCCAAAACAAAGATAATATTGATGACAACATAGTGCACAAATATAATAAGTGAAATTTTACGTAAATATAATAACCGCCTTTGTAATGCATATCTCAAGACGATCAATAAATGTTTCAACTGAAATTAACATTACGAAATTCATCTAGAATACATAAACATCGATAATAATATTAATTTTGCTGTTTTAATCGTTATATTAAACATAAAGTAAGCTTGTAAGAACACATCTGTGCAATGTGCGCTGTAACATCTATAATATGTTCGCACTCAGAAAGTTTGTAGGCGCAATAATTAAAATGAATGTAAATAAGCATTTTTAAGTGTTCACGTAGTATAAATGTGTACAATAGAACAGTCACGGAAAACAAATATATTCTGTGACCTAGCAAGGAAACTCGTTTATATTATTACAGTAATCATTGTGTGTTTGCAGATACGGTATTCATAGCCAAATTTCCGTGTATGGTTTCCAAACCTGTTATTACCTCGTGGGTAGCTTTTCCAATATAGCGACTCAGGTAATGAGAACACGATAACCCCGGGATGACAAAGTATAATATGAAAATATAAAGAAGCGGAGATGTAATAGGTATCTTGATTAATGAAGGGTAGCTCCTAAAACATGATAATATTATTTTAGCAAAGCAATCACACCACCTTACGTAGTATTACTCAATAATTAATATTTATTAACCATTTGGGCTTAGGGGCTTCAAACGTTACAAACACGGCTAGTAGAGGACTTTGAAGTTTATATTAATTGCGGTTTACCCAAATTGTATTTATGAAATCCGATGCCATTGTTAATTGCTTCGTAAAATTAACTTGTGATGGAAAACACATAAAACGAGTTTCCATCAAGTTAGGAAGACGTTATTTATTGAGTATCAATATATTATTAAGGCGGGTTCCCTTCCACGTGTAGTAATAAAACGGTTATCCTTATAACATAAACAAGTTTTCTGTTTTTATAAACAGCTATAAATTTTCCTTGAACATAATTTAAATTTAGATGTTGGGAAAAATGTTTTTTTGAGACATCTTTTTTGTACCTGGAAACGTACAATGTGGGTACAATTGACGAATTTAATGTAACTCGAAAGAGTAATTCAAGGTAACTCTAATTCGCTCTGTCGTCTAACTTTCAGAATGGTACAAATAAAATGAAGGTGACCTCGTACTATGGACCAATTAGCTGTTAATATAGCGTCAAATTACTCAGAAAATTGTCTATAAGCCGTTGTAAAATAATTCTTTGTTTTGTTAAATAAACATTATAACGACATAACATGAATCTTTTGTAAAAGCATGTCCTTCAAGTTCATCTTTATTTTATGGATGTATTTTCAAAATAAAAGGTACTATATTAATGGTGTTAGTTATCAAAAAATCTTTTTTCAATTTTCTATGTAAAGTCAAGCAAACTACTATATCACATCTGGTTATGCGATGCTGTGGGGAGGGTTAAGGAAAGGGCAGCCGGAATTAAATTGTCCAGTTTATAAAAATCGATGGACGATGCTGGTAGCTTATACCACATAACTGAAATATTATTATATACGGAGAAATGCAGACGATTTAACTAACTTACTAACTAACTAACCATCAAGCCGTTTCCCCGCAGGGGTAGGCAGAGAGGATGGACCGCCAAACAACTCGGTCTTGGCACACACTCCTTGCCTCATTCACATTCATACATCGTCTCATACATACTCTTCTATTGTTCTGACTCTTGACATGGCCCGACTCAAGTATCTGATTCACTTGGTCGTGCCATGTCTTCCTCGGGCGTCCCCGACTTCTGCTACCATTCACATTTTCATATTCATTGTTAGACAATTTAAAAATATTTAAAAATGTAAAAACCGTAGAAGATTGTATCAGTCTACAAAATAACAAACAGGTTAATTAATTGGTGCACTCTAAATAAACTATATCTGAATATAAATAAGTGCCATTCAATAAGATTTTACAAAATAAGTAAACCAATTATTTATTCATATGAACTTAATAACTCAACCCTTACCTTTGTTGAAGAAATTAATGACCTGGGCATCATTTTCGACTCTAAATTAAACTTTATATCTCACATAAACTCAATTAGCAATAAGGGAATGAAAATGCTTGGATTCATTCTTCGAAACTCCAGAGGCTTCAGAAATATTTCAACCTTGAAAATTTTGTATACATCTTTAGTTCGAAGTCAAGTCAAAATACATTCAGATTCAATAGAAAAAATTCAACACAAATTCCTAAGACACATTAACTTTCCTTATATTCCCATTGAAAGTATAAACTATAATTACTTAATGAAAAAATTAAATTTATTAAAACTCTCAGATCGAAGAATTATATCCGACTTTATTTATGTTCAAAATTGTAAATGGTAGTGTAGACAGCCTTGATTTAATTAACCTCATTGAATTTCATGTACCCATAAGAGCTACTCGCTCTAAAACCCTCTTTAATTGTAACAATTCTAAGACTGAACATTTCAAACACTCGCTTGTACCTAGATTACATGAAATTAGTAATAGGTACAAAATGTAGCGGATCTGTTTAACTGCACAGAAGCTAGGTACAAAAAATCTTTAATATCATATCTTTTAAATCATGGTCAATAAAATGTAAGTCTACTCATACTTACGTAAAAATTCAATAAATATGTATATAAAATGAACTGCCTGGGGCAACTGAGGAAACTTGGGTCAATAAAAATAGTCAATAACTTGAACCAACAGCTTGATTGGCACTTAACTACTTTCAACCAAAACCTGAATATAAATGCATACATTTTAGCTATTTTAATATATTATATCATGTATCTATACTATCATATATTTCAATCAATACTAATCTAACCTAGTCTACCTATAAGTTTTGCGTGTACTTGTATCTCTAACTATTTATATCCATCTAGAGTTTCTGTTATTTGTATATTTTCTGATATCACTGTTTATAATTTACTGTATATGGTATATTTTATACCGTTGATATTAAAATAAATAAAATGACTTTTCTCGTCCCGCCGACAAATACTACAAACTGATATATCGCTTTTTTCACCAAACAATAAGCTGATTCAATGGCACCTTACGATCAGGGATTTTGTGTTTTTTTTTTTAAATGAGTTAATTAAATAATTGTAAAACATATTATTTTCTGCTTCGCTAACACCACAGATGTAATTAATATATATTTAACACCGCACTGATATTTTAATGCCATATGATAAAAAAGCTTTCCATGCGATCAACAATCACAGTGTTCAGTTCTGAAAACGTGATTTAATCATTCTACTAACGTATGCACGTTCACGTAATAAGGCTGTGTTGGGGGACGGTAGGCCCAAATCTTCTTTGTACACATTCATAAATTAGGGTACCTTTGAAGCTTCCAATATAGTTAAGTGTATAGGGCTTGCACTCTCTTTTTACCTTAACGTTCTTTGTTTAAAAAATTATGCTTGTTCCCTATCCGAGATTTTTTTTCTGATAGACTAATATTGTGTATAAGCATTACATTTTATTTTTGAGTTTTATGGAAATTTCAAAGCTAAAATGGTCACGGCGGAAATGGCGTTTTGAACTAAAAATTGTTGCGTTGAACTTGTCCAGGTGGCTAATTTATGAATTCGGACAAAAAAAATCCGCAAATTTAATTAAGCCTAACTAAGCTCACCGTTTGGGACTTTTATCTGTTAAGGTGGGTTTCCTGCGAACATTTTTTTTTATATTTTCACAAAACATGGCGTGTCAACAATTCTTTTCCTTGGTGAATAGAAAAAAATGTTTCAAAAATAATACAGGAGACCCGCTTTTATGTACACCCAGATATTCTGTTGTATTGTTAATATATGTTAATGTATATTTAAATATCCTTCAATTTATGTAAAATAAAAAAGATTAAAAAAAAATATTTCGTAAATTAATAAAGAGAACAAATTAATGTATTTTCCAAAAAAAAATTCCATGAATAAAATTAGAGGAATAAATTAAAATTTGACAATAAATTTACGAAAATATCAAAGGAACCATCGAAAATAATTCAGTTTCAATACGACTTCAATGTTCATATTTAGAGCAACTGTGTCCCTAGGGTAAAAAAGTCACTATTGACCAAACCCGGATAGGTAAGTGGAGTAAAAATTAAACGTTTTGGTATGTTTACCTGTACCACATTATATTTCAGGCATACCAAATTTATTTTCATTCTATACTTAAGTTCCTCTTCTCTTTTTGAATTCTCCAGAACTGATGTTTCAAAGATTGCTCATTTATCTTCCTACTTCTCAAAGGAATGTTTTTCAACATTTCACCGATAATTTGGAATACTTTTCATGTTTGAAAGGCATTTTATTCACAGAAGAGAACAGAAAGTAAAAAAGGCAGATTAAACAAAGAGTGATGCCTTATAAAATAAGTTATCGTTAACTTAAGCCCTGTTTTTGCGAATACAACACCGTGTGAAACAATCGTTGTTTAATCATAAGCATTGAAAATGGAAAATTTTCTTATATTTTGGTACGACATAATTTACTGAGCGTAGCGAGGTCCTGTTTAAACTCGACCGTTCTGCATTCGTCTTCTTATGAATTTGTTTGTACATTCCTTTTCCCTTTCAAGATGGTGGCCGTTTTAATGGTTCAGTAAATTTTTTTTTTCAAATATTTGTTTAAAGATTTTTTTAACCTTTTTTTATTCATATTTTAGGATTTATTTTATTTCCATTTTTTTTTAATATTATGGCACCTATCTATCTGAAGAAAGAAGAATTGTCTTTGAGATAGTGACGATTTTTTGGACAAATTTTATAATTCTTTTGTTTGATTTTTTGTTACACAAAATATAAAGTACATAATTAATTAGGTAGGTATGAAAGTACCCACTACAAATCTTATGATTTCAGGGGAAATTTTGGTTTTGATTTATTAAATAAGAGAAAATTAGAAACACACTTTTTGGACTCGAGGTCTGCTGGTATTATTAGGCATTATGAATATGCAGTTATAAGTGGATTTATTCAAAATAATAATAAACATATTTTATTTGAATAAGCTTTTAGATTTTTTTCTTCGTTTTTCATATATTTCACGGTCACCAGTTTTCCCTGTGATGGACAGAGGCGGTTTTTTTAAAATCTTGGTAGGAATATGGAACTATTAAGGATTAATATTGTGAGTATAAAAACAAATGAAACGGAATATATAAATTTCATTATATAAAATTAATAATACGTAGATTTCATAAATCATAAACATCATAAATCGTCATTTAAAAATGTATAAAGCCATACGAGACAAATTGGCCGGCTGGTTCTGACAGAACTCAAGCGCAATATCCACCGGGAACGAAGCTAGGCTAGTACTAACTTTGTTTAGCTTAACTTGCATCGTAACGAATCTTTTCATATTTTCATACACGCTCGTGGTGGAAACGAATGTATGAAAAAATACTCGTACTAGCAAAAAGAGTTAGTTCTAGCATAGCTTAGTTCGCGGTGGATATCGCGCTTAAGACCAATGGTCGATTATATATCAATGGTCGGGCATTATAAAGTGAACTGAACTGAAAAACTGAAAAATGCTTTGCTATTAAATTATTTCTAATCAAATAGTTAGATAGGTAATCATTCTCATAGTGGATAAACTTTTTCGAATTTCTTATGCACTTAAAAAATTGGTACAAAAACATCGCATCTTCTTTGCTGCTTGACAGTACAAATGAAAAATTTCTATAGATTTCGATTGAAACTATATTGCCAGCTGAAATTTTTTAAGCTGTATTTTTATTTCCAGATAGACGTTTCATTTTTGCGCAACACCATACATATAAATTTTCTACAAGTAACAATTAACGATCAAATAATAATGTGTATCGTGAAAACATTCTGAAAATTGAAATGGGTAGATATATGAAATTTAACCTACTTTTTTACGAAATTTTTACCTAAAATTATGTTAGCGAGATGTTTCACTAAAAAGTGACGTTTAACTTAATAGTTAAGATAGTAAATTAGACAATATAAGATGGGTTACACGGAACACTGGCGCTGGTCTTCGACTCGCTGTTGTTCGACAACAATCGAACACTTTTTCACCAAACGAGATAAAATCTTCTGGGTAAATGATTCAGGCCATTGTTTTTTAAATGTTTTGGGATGGAAGCGGTCCGCAATGAGGTGGCCATTTAGGGGTGAAAATGTGGAGTTTCACGAGTTTTTCATTATTTTTCCGGGCAACGATCGAACTAAATAAAAAAGCGCTCCTTTGTAGATTATTCTGGGGAAAATATTCATTTAACGGAAAAAAAATATCATCGGCCCTCTTTCTGGAATACTGGGGTACAAATGTATATTATGGCAATTGTAAAAACTGAACCCAATTACAATTTTACTCATTTAGGTCAATTTATATTTTATTTGTAACGAAAAACAGTTAATATATATTTACTTTGATTATAGTTGAATATTTACACAATTAAATTATCATTAGGGAGCCGTCGCTTATTTTGCTCGTTTTTCATATTATTATCCAAACCAGGAAACAATCAGCGGTCTTTCTGCAGTTAAAAAACAGGATTCAGCGAAAACCTTGAAATAATAATTTCACATGAAAGCATTTTGTTTACGACGTAAACGAAAAGATTTTTTTCTAAACTGTTACTGTTTTTTTCGAATAACAGAAGTGCCGGACAATTTATTACACGGAACGAATATAACTTGTTGCTTGTTGTTAAACATGAAATAACGTAATAAAGGAGATGTACGCATCAAAATAAATAAAAACTTCGTGTGAACATTATGAACCATTATCAGATCAAATTTTAATTTTTTTTTAAATGATGCTTAGTAATTATTACGTGAAAAATCACATAAAAATAAAAAATATATATAAATGGTTTCCTCGTTATGTGATTTGTAACAACGATTGTCGCTGAGCATATCTCTGTGCTCCTAGTATTTTGTTCTTATAGGCAGGCTCACGTTTATACGTTTTTTTTATTTATGTACTTAGTTGAAAAATCACGGATAGTCTGAATTCTCTCCCAATCAGTTCCAATTTTGAAAAAGGCAATAAAATCATTTTCTCTTAAAATATAGGTACATAACCGCTTGCCTGGATTCTCCAAACAAATATTTCCAATTTTGAAAATTATGACTCTTAAATTCAAAACAAAAGTTCTAAAGTTTATTGAACCGGAGATACATGCAGAGAGTCACAAACGAAATACGTTGTTTTTTTTAATAAACTCTGGATTAGTCAAAGAGATTGCGCATAAAGATTGCAGTGGGAGATTCCATCAACAATGTTTTTTTCGCTGTGCACTTTCAATATGCATCAATTTTCAGGTGGTTCGAAATATCTGAATCAATATATGTTTGTTTGCGTGACTCTATGTTGTCTACTTCAACATTGCAAGTAACAACTGCAAAGGAGTGCAAAGTACACAGAGAAAACTTACTGCTATGAAATATTGTTAATTCATTAAAAATCTTGTAAAATTATTCGTTTCCCTGTTAAAAATTTGACTGAAGGACTATAACGAATGATTTGACAAATTTCATAAAAAAACTATCAGTATATCACGAATTTTATTAGGAAATCGGAACGCGTGTTCTTCAAAATATTAATAGTGTGACAGATAGGGTGAGACACGCAAGTATTGTAAAGGCTACTACTAAATCTACGGAGGCGGAAGATGTTGCTCCTTTCTCCACGGGTGAAGGGTGAATGTGTAGTCTCCGTTTGCGCTGTAGAGCTAGTTAGCTAGCTAGTCCGATTCGCTCGAAAGGCTCCTTCCGTTTGACGTTGCCGGGTCTGTTCCACAGAGAGGTAGAGTAGTCCGTGGTCCAGAGTGAGGCGAGGGTCAAAACAGAAAGAAGGAGTGTTGAAGCAAAAGTCGGAGCGAGGTAGAGCGGGTAGAGCAGAGAGGTGTAGACGTAGCGAGGAATGCTGATGAATGACTGAGATGAATGACCCTGATGTTTACGTTTTTGTATGGGGGTTGGAAGTGATTGAACGCTATCACTGCCTATTTTACTTTTGATAATTGGCATACAGAGAGCTCCGGGCCAAAAAGGCCCCTTTCTCTTTCATAATGAATTTATAATAACGGTTGTTGGAAAAATTTTAGGTTTGTTTTTAAAAATTATTTGCAACGGAACAAGGCTGCAACATTGGAGGAGATTATTTTTTACGAAGGATCTGTTTGGGTTTCTTATGTTTGGTACGCACGTTTTCATCGTACATGGTTAGACAATTTATAGAAACGTTTTTATAGGTGGGAATTCCCGCATAAAATGTTTCCATGTGACTTAAGATATGTTTTTTAAGGAGGGGGCGGGGCAAAGTCTCGGTGGAGTTGGGAAACCCTTATCCATTTGGGGGCTCCCAGGGCAATGCGTATGGCTTTATTTTGAAATGTTTTGAGTTTTTTTAAATGGAAGTCTGAAGCGTGGGCCCAGATGTGGCTTGCATATGATAGTTTTGGCCTTATCGTTGATATGTAAATTAGGATTTGTTTTTTTTTGCTGAAAATTCATGTAGTTGGATTTTAAATATACGATCTTGATTAAAAATTTGCTATTAGTTGAGTCATTCAGAGGGGGATACCGAGGAGGTACATTTTATAAATGAGACCTCTGTGCCAGACTTTATCGAATGCTTTGCAGATGTCTAGGAAGAGGATTACTGGGTGTTGGCGATTATTGAAACCGTTAGTAATTTCTTCGACTACCCACAAGAATTGGTGGAGATTAGAGTGGCCCGATAGAAAGCTGTAATGAAATTCGTGGACGAATTTTAATTCGTCAACTGATCTGAGCCTGGCGAGGACGCGTTTTTCTAGTTTTTTTCCTGCACACGAAAGGAGGCTGATTGGTCTGTGGTTTTCGTAAGTCGTGGTGGAGAAAATTGTTCTTTGATTTGTCTGCAAAAGTGTCTCGGCTTTGTCTCTAGCGGAATATACTGTGCCTTTTGGACTCGTAAGGGGACATATTCTAGTGGGCTGTTTTCTAAGGTACTTTAAAAATTTCCAGAAGGCTGTTTTGTCGTTATCGAGAGTAGAGATGAAGTCGTGCCACTGCTCGTCTCTGAATATTTCAAGTTCGACTTTGACTAAGGACGGGTTGTTTCGGAGAATCTGAACAATTCATCAAATTTCAACGTTCATTTTCAAGTTCTGTGAAAGATTTTTTCAAGTTCTGTTTTTATTTCAGTTTTGTCAAGCAACTAGCCTACAACGATATAAAAACAGAACTTGAATAAATCTTTCACAGAACCCGAAAACGAACGTTGAAATTTGATGAATTGTTCAAATTCTCCGAAACAACTCGTCCTTAGTGTGCGAGGCGATTTATGCGCATGCGATCGATCGGTTTTGAAAAGCTTGCCGTTCTTTAAGGGCAAAGTTTTTCTCTTTGATAAGTTATTTCAATTCTGCGGGGATGTCGGTTTTGTGTTTATCATTCGTGTCTTCGATGGTGGCAAGATTAACGGCGGATTTTATGTCGTCTGTGAAGTTCTTTATGGCTAAATGTAGGCTTTCTTCGCTGGTAATAGAGGTTTGGATTTGTGCTGATTCTTGGAGCTTAGGGAGCTTTTTCCATTGAATTCTTTTGATGAGATGGTACTGAAGGTAGTAGCCGTCGGAGAAAAATAAAACAACTGGGTCGTAGTCAGAGGTTAATTTTTTACCGGATCGAGGGTGTAGAAAACAGGGCAATTTTTCATAATGATTACGTTTAATACGTTGGGTTTGTGGTTGCGGCATTTTTGGGGAAGTGTCGGGGGCTTACTATGAAGGATTTTTCCGCGACGTAGTAGATTAGAAACATTCCTTTGTTATTCGTTTTACGGCTGCGCCAGGACCCGTGCTAGGCATTTACGTCGCTTGCTATTATTATAGGTAATTTCCACTGCCATTGTCTCAGGCACGATTCCTGCAATTGAATGCGCCCAAGCAGAACGCGATGACGGCGTATAGCGGGTTCGCTTTCTGTCTACTTTATTCCCCCTAGCCCCACTCCAGCGTTTTATTTATTTCCTTTTTACAAATAGCACGCATTACAATTCAGTTTAACAATGACAACAATAATGTTAAAATATAATTGGAAACTGAGCCAGGAGAGCTGGGTCCCGCTTTGGGCTTGCGCCCCTTTACGTGACCATGCCATACATTCTGACATGGTCCTGTAGTCAGCACAACCGTTACAAATAGTTTCACATCTCCTCCAATATATTTATTCAGACCAAGGCACCTGCGTGAACACGTATTCAGATATACTCTGACTCGACCCCAGCACAGCAAAAGCACCTAATAGACTTACGGACGGAACTTGAAAAACGTAAAGCCAATGGAGAAACGGACATAACTATAAAGTATATAAATTCGTCACCTAAAATAGTCAACATCCATCCAAAAAACCGAGTATAACTAAGCTGAAAATATACTACCAAAACATCCGTGGACTACGAACAAAACTAGACGATCTACACGCAGCTCTTCCGTCCCATCATCATGACGTATATGCACTTACGGAAACCTGGCTTGACTCTGCAATAAAATCATCTGAACTTGGACTTACTAACTACAAAATTTTTCGTTGTGACCAGATCAAGTTCGAAGTCAAGAGGTGGAGGTGTTTTAATAGCAATTAAACGAAAGTACTCATCTAGGAAGTTACCTACGAAAAACAACAACATTGAACATTTATTTGTGCAAATCTCTACTGGACTGGAAAAAATTATTATTGGAACCACCTACCTACCACCACTCTCCGATATTCAAACATACAGAAACCATTGTGAAGACGTTGAACATCTCCTGTCAAAATATCCAAACTCAAAACTTGTTATTCTTGGAGACTACAACCTTCCAAATCTAAAATGGGAATCCAACGACAGCGGCTACATCACAAACGAAAGCGAAAATGACCGGGCACGAGAAATCTTGGACACAGCAAATTTTTTAAACCTGTACCAGCACAATTTCATCTATAATAATAACGATCGCTTACTAGACTTGGTACTATCAAACATCCCTAAAATATCTGTAGAACTGTCTAATGATCCGCTCCTACCTGCCGACAATCACCATCCTCCCCTATACACGAAATTAAACATACCCTGTGATAACGATGCCAAACCTGAACAAAAAACTCTGAACTTTAAACGAGCAGACTTTGACTCAATTAACTGCCATCTCTCAAATATAGACTGGTCTTTTTTGTCTGATGAAAATATTGATAAATCTTTAGACATACTTTATTTTACATTTTCTAACACTATCAAATCCTATGTACCTTTTTACACGCCGAAAAAGTATACTTACCCAGTTTGGTTCTCATCGGAGCTAACTGCCTCTCTTCAGCAAAAAAAAATCCAACACAAAAAATTCAAACAAAGCAAATCCATAGCTGATTATATAAACTTTAGGGAAACTAGGAAAAAATGTAAAGATCTTTCTAAACATTGCTACAAAATGTACATAACTACCATCGAGAATAATGTTTTTAAATCCAAAAATCTCTGGAAATTTCTTAAAAAAATAAACAATGAAAACACGGATTACCCACCAATAATGCAAATGAATGGAATCAGTGCAAACAATACACAAGACATTGTAAACCTTTTTTCAGATTTCTTCAAAAACGTATACGATGACGAAACCCCCGATGATAAAATACCCGAATACAAATTTAGTAATACTACACACTTAACAAATTGCCATATCACACAAAAATCTTGCGAACAGAAATTACTTTCCTTAGACACTGACAAATCTGCTGGCCCAGACAACATTCCACCAATATTCCTTAAAAAATGCTCCAATGCATTATCTAAACCGCTTACAGTACTATTCAACCGCCTCTTGTTCCTTGGATATTTTCCAAGCCGCTGGAAATCGAGCTTCATTACACCTATCCTCAAAAAAGGAGACGACACTGACATAACCAATTATCGCCCCATTTGTATACAGTCAGTACTTTCTAAGCTTTTTGAATCAATGGTCCTTGATGAAATCTATCCCAAATTAATAAAACTAATCGACCATAAACAACATGGTTTTATCAAAGGTAGATCAACCGCAACTAACGTAACAATATTTCAAAACTTTATATTAGAATCTTTTGCAAAAAATAAACAAGTCGACTGCATATATACAGACTTTTCAAAAGCATTCGACAAAGTATCCCATAAACTACTAACCCGAAAACTATTTGCCCTAGGAGTAAGAGACAACATGCTAAAATGGTTTACTAGCTATTTAACTAATCGTAAACTATTTGTTAAAATAAAATCTTTGCTATCGAAAGCTTTCTGTGCGACCAGTGGCCTACCGCAAGGTAGTCACCTTGGTCCGGTTTTGTTTCTCATTTTCATTAACGATATAACAAATTGCTTCGACGATGTCGAGGTATTGCTCTTTGCTGATGACATCAAGCTATACAAAAAAATAACTGATGTAAATCATTGCCAAATACTACAATCAAATATTAATAAGTTTAAAGATTGGTGCGTACAAAATAATCTGTTTTTAAATGTAGACAAATGCAAAACCCTGACTTTCTGCAGAAATAAAAATCCTGTTTTATTTGAATATTACATTAACAATACAGCTTTAGAAAGAGTCACGGAAATGAGAGATCTCGGAATTATTTTGGATGAAAAACTAAGTTTCGCCAATCATATCCACCAAATTGTAAACAAAGGTATGAAAACACTAGGCTTCGTATTAAGAACAACAAAAAACTTTAACTCCATACAAGCCATTAAACTGTTATACATATCTCTAGTTAGAAGCATAATTGAATATAACTCAGTAGTTTGGTCTCCCTCTTACAAAATTCACATTAATAACATTGAGCGAATACAAAAAAAATTTCTGCGCTTTATTAATTTTAAATTAAATATCCCACTAGAAGACTTACAATATCATTTCTTATTAAACACTCTAAAAATACACACATTGGAAGACAGGCGTAAAATAAACGACTTAACTTTTTTATTCAAGATTCTAAACTCTAAATTCGACTGTTGCGAACTTCTGCAACTCATAAACTTACGAATACCTACAATAACAACACGACAAAATACACTATTCCACTGCAACACACATAAGCGCAATTACATTGCGAACTCCCCAATACAACGGTTTCACACTATGGGAAACCAATACTTAGGTGATGTCGATATATTTAATATTAACTTTGCGAATTTTGTGGATTACGTAAAAGACCTATTTCAATACTATTCCTAAATGGAAGTTATATTTTTGTAAACCAGTCAAATCGCTGTATTTTTTAATTTATGTTCTTGTTATTTTTAATTTTGTTTCTCGCATATACAGTCAAATCGCTGTATTTTTTAATTTATGTTCTTGTTATTTTTAATTTTGTTTCTCGCATATACTTATGTAATTTTATTTTTATTATTTCTTTCTTTTCTTTCTTATGTTTCAAAACTGTCATTAAATTTGTACCACCCACATGTAAAAGCCCTCTGGGCGTTAAATAAATAAATAAATAAATAATCTGAATATGATCATGCAGTCACATTTTTAGCAGTATCTTGACAAAAAAGCCGTACTCATTTTTATCCGTATGGTAAAAATATACCAAATTATTATAAGCAATAATTAGTAGCCTGTAATATTAATACAAATTGAAAATATCTCCCGAGTAAAAATAAATGCCGCCAATTAGTATATCATTAAAAAAAAATAAAATATACCGCTTAAATAGTTGCGCAACTGATTTCTCTATTTATTTTATAATGGTTAATATGTACCTACCGATTTAGTTGTGTACTATTCAATTCTATAAATTTAATTAAAATCCTAATAAATCTAAATAATTAATGTGTACTTATTCAAGCAAGCGATCGCTATCCATGTTATCCCTTGGTTTCCGCTGTTCCAGGCGCGGGTAGGCGAGGGCTTTGAAATATGATTACTTTTCCGATCACGGGAAGAGTTGCTCTCTGCTTTTCAATCAGCGGAACGTATGAGCGTTTGGTCGGCAAATGAAATTCTGGCGACGGGTTTTCGCTTTCAACATGTCCGCAGTGAATGATCCCCTTCCGGAACAGAGAAGAAAATAACTGGAAATTTTTTTCCTTCAGGATTGGAAGAACCTACGTCATCTGTAGCTAAACAGAATTTTAAACCATTACTTTTGTATAGACCGGGATACTACAGCTAAACAACGTGTTTTATTTGATAACGATTTTGTTTACACTTCGAAGAAATCTGTTTGTATGTTTCACTAAAAAATTATCGAAAGTGAATAAAATAGAATATTTTTCCTGAAACAAACAAAAAATTATTGATCGGTGAGTGCCTTGGAACTATAACTGAACACACTTTTAGGTGAGCGCTGACCTCTTCACATTTGCACAGCTTTTCTCTCCGGAATTTCTAGGTCAACGCAAAAATTTTCATCTCTCAACGGTATTTTCAACAATACCTTCGAATTATTTATATAAAATTTCATTATAAAATTAATACAATTACAACATTTTTCATTTCTAAGTTCTGAAATATCTACTTCAAAGTAAATATATTAACATTCTCTATTTTAATTATTTTAAAAGTGTTGGAACGCAGGCAAAGCCGAGTGAAGATACATACTCGTAACTGACTTCGAAAAATATACCTTCATAGATGATTATGTGCTATTCTTGTCCCGGAGAGAGATCGTATGCACATCATCGATGATCGTTCTAAAAGTCGTTAGTAAAATTCTTATTTCTGACAAGTCTGTATGAAAACTGAAAAAAACAAAAAATATTAGAGTGTCGAATGTCTTTCATTATATTCCCATTGACATTTCGCGAACTTCAAAAGAAATGTAATTTTTTTATGGTATTTTTAGTGATAAAAGCAAGCAAAAAAATTAAATGCTTTTATTCTTAAGGTAGAAATTAAACATAAAACACACATTTATTCGATAACAATTTTACAGTTGTATTACCGCTATGAAAATTACTATGTACTAAGTTCTTGTCCAAGAAATTTTGATTTATTTCTAAACATGTAACACTGAATCTGAACTGTTAGTACGGGGTTGAAAAATATTTTTTTAAGGAACAAATCATTGAAAATCAAAATAAAATTGAATTCGCTAAATAAGGCAAATTGTAGTTTTTACATTTGATTTCGTGTAATATTATGCAAGTGTCAGTTATGTGACCACTTAATTTTATTATTGGAATTTTGAAAAAACACTTATAAAAAATAAATATTAATCTCTTGTTTTCTTTAATCGTGTCAATATTATTTAACGAATTCTTTGATTATTATTTAACATTTTTATTTATAAACGCAACTAATTATTCGGCTACATTTTTATGTTTTTGTACATTTCTAATTATTTCTCAAGACAAATATGTTCGAGTTAAAACCTAAATATGAATGTATAATAGAAAAAATCCTTACTAACTCGATATTTTATTTCAATTCCACATTAATGTAAAATTACAAATAAAATCAGTAAACTTGTCGAATTCCGCTGCATGCAAAAGGCTCTTTAAAAAACCATCACTTGTTTTGAATTTAAATATCCAATAGAGACAATTATTTAAGTCTGGGGTTTAAGTAAACATGCACAAAATAGGTATGATTTGAGATTTTCACGGCCAAAAGTATTATAGTTATTTGTTTTTGGGGTATTATGCCGTGTTGCGCTGCCTCCTTCTTTAGTCAACGTTTCGGACAGCATTGCAGTGTCCATCATCAGGGCAGATTAATCAGATGTAATCAGATTACACATCTGCGCTGATGATGGACACTGCAATTCTGTCCGAAACGTTGGTTAAAGAAGGAGGCAACAAAAAAAATCACCATAATGCATAAAATAGGTTTTTAGGGTGTGAGATTGTGCCGTTTTTTTATAATTTTTGCGTATTTCTTAACCTTCAAACTTAACTTTGGTTGAGAAAAAATGGAAGAATTGTGAAGGTCCCGTTAATTATGGAAGAATGGTCACTATCACCCACCAATGTTAAAAAAACAAACAAGTTGCGAATTACGTGTGTTCCATTTTTTCTTGTTTATTCCAGATTTTGGGGAGGGTGGTGCAATCCCACAAGCTCCATATTAAACATAGAATATATCAAGTAAATATAAAAATATATTGTAAGATAATACATGCACAGTAAACGAAAACAAAATATAATAATAATAATACTAATACAAAAAACATAATAAAAACCTATGAAATGCCCCGTGATGACATGATTACGAGCTCTGCCTGGGAATACTAAAAACGTATGAAATAAAGTTAGTTTTCACTTTGAAATCAAGTACCGATTTTTTCCTTCTCTACTTCTTTTACTTTCTTATTAAAAGAAAAAAATAAATATGATTACTTCCATCACTGTAGATTGTCCCCATATGCGTACCTAATAGTTTAATGGCACTGAGCGACTATAAAGTCTATTGCCGTATTTGCGATTAATTGAATATGTCCATAAATTGACCTTTAATAAACAGAAGATCGACCATTCTCTATGTTCCCCGTTAATCACAGAAGGATAGTTCCGACCCGGTCGTGCCATTAATACTCTTTATGAGGCTATTATTGCTAATTTTATCAGTGGATTCGGCGAATTTGGTTGGACAATCGAACATTTAACGATTGTTTTTCGATATTACCGATAGAACCAATTGACATAAAACACAATTAATACAGCCTTGTACCTACTTCAACACAATGTGAGATACAAACGAGCGTGGATTTTTTTAAACTAATTTATTACTTTACATACTTCAACACAATACAAAGCACATAATATGGAATGAAAAACTGTAGTAATTAACAAAAAAATGGTAGGTACCTTCAAGGAGAAAAATGAGTATTACTAATTTAGTAATCTTTAAATTATTGGTATTCTGTTTAGTAACGGGAATGCAGACCTTTATTGAATGAATTAAGAGATTAAACTTAATTAATATCAACTCTTTAACGTGTTCAAACACGTGTTCCGACGTCGTGATAATAATTTCCTAAAATCTGTTAATTCATTCGTTAAAGGCTGTTTTTAACCAGAATACCAATCATTTTAAGAGATTTTTAATAAATTATCAATACTATTACAAATTAGTTACACCTGAATAAAGCAATGACAAAATGCCCAAAATTATTAGTTGACTTGTTCAGTATATATAAATTATCACATTGGCTCGTTTCACCGGTCGGGTATTGCTTAATCCTACTTTCACGAATTCATCTCATTATTAATTTGGAGAAATCTATTTTGATGCCAGTCTGTGCTTTATATTTTAGGTAATAGATAATGCATTATAGTCTAAATCAAACTCTTTTGATTAATAAACAAATCAAAAATCTATTGTCAAACATCATATCAATAGTATGTCAATCAATTAGGTCGATATCAAAATAATTATTAACGTATTCATAAATGAGGAAACATCATAATATGATCCTTTTTCAAAATTTCTGACATTATATCATCTTAACTAGTTAAAACTCCACTGTTTTTAAGATTTCACGCTTCTAGATGAATTCGTTAAAAATTGTACAGAGATCTTATTACATACTTTTAGCATTAATCTATTATATACAGAAGAATATATGTCACAGCAGTGGCGGTCCATGACTTTGATTTGAAAATGTCGGCCTCCCGAAACTGTAAAATCTTCACACAAAATTGAAGTTTTGAAAAAGAATAATTTTCAGTTACAACAACATGAATAATGTCTTACTTTTCATTCCAGCTCACGAAAGGGCTAGAATCTCCCCTGGTAGCTGGCGGGCGGCTTCGCTTTTTAAAAAAATATTAGCCATTTGTACACCGAAGTTTATTATTAGTTATTATTATGTTTATTATTAGTTTACTTGCTTTTTTCTGAAATACAAATCTATAGTTTTATAAATGAAATTTTGTAAACTTAGTTTATAACTTTTGTTAACAAAATAAGAGGAAAATTGCTGTATTTATCCATTTTTTAATTCTCCGTAAAGCCTGGGCAATGCCGGGGACTTTAGTTAGTCTATCAACACACATATAAAGCAGAGTATCTGTGGCGGGCGCCCCCCCCCCCCCCAGCTTGGTTTATTATACAAATCTTCAGTTTATTCTGAGATTGATGAAATTTTGCACACTTGACCTACAAAACAAGAAAAAGCTCACTGAATACAAGATATTTCGAAAAACTTTGCTAAAAGACCTGGCATTGCCGGGGACTTCAGCAAGTGTTCTAAAAATATAATTCTAGCAAAATACTGGGTAATTTCTCTTCCATGAGATCGGATACAACTTGTTGAGTCAAAAAAATATTACACAATGTCTCTTGCCAACAAACCGCGTTACACAGCCAACTTTCAAATAAATTTATTGAATTATAATGGACAAAGTTCTCTTTCCTACATTTCTGTAAAAAATAAAGGGCACCGGGGTTTTATATTGTTTATTTGCCAAATCACTTTCTTTTGGCAGGTTGAATTGATTTGTCATCTATCATACACCTTGTAACTATGGAATAATAGACCTTTATAAAACGTCAATTTGTCAATACAACAATGGGCTGTTTTCCACGTTGTGAGAATTAGAAGCTTAAACGAATTAGGGGGAGATTCATAAATCACGTTGCTACGTTATTATAGTTATTATTTAAAAATAGTTTTCCTCTATGTATTGTTAATATTTACGTACAAACATATAATATAATATACGTATGATTACGATATAAATACAATTATACATCTCACATGACAATTTAGTTTTCATTTTTTAATACAATACTATTAATTACGCTACCCAACACGAAATCTAAAATGCAATATTAATTACTTTTTTGTACCCATGTTCACCCAGTAAAAGAAATTTTTAGAAATTCAACATACTTTTTACATTGTTCCAACAAGTCTTGTTCTTGCAAGGAGATACGCTACACTAAACTTAAAGCTAGGAGTTTTACGGCATACAACTTCTACAAAAAGACCACGGAAAGAAGATATGCATCGCCTTCCACACAATGCACACAAGGCACAAGTGGGGGGTCGAGGGGGCTACAATGATTTGTTTGTTTATTTTAACTTCTAGGGGTTGGAGAGCAAGAATGTGACGTAACCGCCGAATCGCGTTATATTTGCAAAGCTACGATATTGTTGCTACGGAAAAGCGTGTAATTTTCAAAAGACATATTTGATTTTTCATATTCCTTATTTTCATTGTATTGTGTCTCGTTTTTCTAACTAGTAAAGATTCGTTAATACGTTCCATGACTTGAAAAAATGGTTTATATATTCAAAAGTAAATCAATAACAAAGAAGGATAAAAAAGCAATTGCAATACTAAGCAATATGAAAATAAAAAATGGCATCTTCCCAAGCAAAAACTTTACAATAAAACGTGCTAATAAGGAGAAAGCCAAGTAAGTATATTTCTATATCTGTTTGTACATAGCTAACAGGATCAATGTTTGGCAAATAATAATTATTTGTACAGCGCCATTGATGTGATTTTTAACAAAAACAGCTGTGTACAATTTATCTATTATTAATATGGGACAACTGAAAACTCTGAAAATGATTTTCAAAATTAGTTTACATTTATGTGCAACATTTCCTTATAGTGTTGATGGCCCAATTAATAATCACAAGATTGACAGACCTACTTTTCCAAAAAATAATTAATTTTGATGACTTTCAAAACTCTTTTCATATGAACAAAGTTTTATTGTGTAATAAAAAAAACTTCTTAAGGAAGGATTTTTCCACCATTAATCTGGCAGGCGCCTTAAAAGTTGTGGACACTTTGCTTTACTTCAATTTTATTCTTTATGTTCAAGTCAAGGATGAATTTAATTAAATTTATATTAAAATACACAGTAGGTTTCTTTGCTCTATGAGATGTGTTATCGAATACATAAAATAATACTATGTCTAATTTGAATTGATTTCCTGTCAATACGAATGCGTCTAAGTTTGCAAGGCGCATTGAAATGTTTCGGTGCCTAGATAATAAGATATAACATAACCCGACCTAATACTAAATTTTGAGATGAGACGACATTTTGGGATGAAATGTCCTTGGAGTAGGTTTGCAGGCGAACTGTGATTTGCTCTATCTATCGACCAGATGCAAGCATTCCTTGATATCGATGTAAATTTGAAGACATTGGTTGTGCGTCCGTTATTTCGTAGGGTTTTCGTTTTCAGCGCAAGGAAAAAAATAACAGGACAATATCATGGTAATAATTATTAAGGCTCCGTATTAATCTTTCAAAAAGAAGAAGAAGATGATTAGGGGTCGTTCAAGTATTATGTAAGCACTATAGGGGGGCAGGGGGGTCTTTGCTTTGCTTATTTTTGATGAAATGGGGGGTGGGGGGGTCGAGATAGTGATTACGTCAGCACTGCTCAGCAATAGTTTTTTTTTTTTTTACACATTGGCAACCCACACAAATTCTATGTTCATACATATTCGGGGATTCCCACAAATAATTAATACGTTTAGATACTCGCTTAAAAATCAGAATACTTCAGCGAAGTTCTGTAACAACCCCCACCCCCCATGGATTTGAAATATTTTGTGGGGAGTACTTATTTTGAATCATTTTTGTGGGGAATTATGTTTTACAGAAATTCTCTAACAACCCCCCCCCTCCATGGATTTCGAATAATAAAAGGGGGAATCAAACTCACGTACAATTTGTGGGGAATATGTGGGCAGAATTTATTTTATAGAAATTCGGCTACATTAGGCTACTAAATGTTTGAAAAACGGCGACATTAGGCCAAGACCCGTTGGCAACACTGCATATAGGTACCAATTTTTACGTAAGCATGGGAGGGGGGGTAAGAGCTTTGCTTACTTTTGGTGACAAGGGGGAAGAGGGGGTAAATAATTGTAATAAATCTGCTTACGTAATACTTGAACGGCCCCTTATAAGGGCGATATGTGAATAAGAATGTTAGAGAAAGTGCGCTAATATTTTAAAAAAAAAGATATTATAATTGGCGTAAGCGAAAATATTGAATAAACATGATTTACTTGAAATGGAAAAAAATCTCTTGACAAATGTCTTCAGTAGCGGTACGTCATCACTCATTTTATTAAGAGTGGGAGCAACGGTACCAGCTCAATATTTTCGTACGGCTCAAAGAGTCGACTCAGTTGAATGACGGCTCTATTGAATGGAGCTGTGCGCTCGAGCATATTAGCAATGTGAATACTGTTCTCGCCCGATATAACTCGGCTCACCCACTACGGCTCCCCCGATACGGCTCCCAGCGTATGAAATGATCGGACGACTCTTGGTTCCGGTAAGCCCCCTCGTACCATGAGAAACGATGCTTGGTAGTTAGTAGGTGTAAGTACATATGTCCAAATCCAGATGTCGGACTGTCAGATGCCGTTCACTTCTCTGAGTACGTAATACCAGTTAATCTTGGATAATTTTAATGGCGCTATTTTTCCAAAATATCTCCTTATAAAAATTTACCGTTCAATTGAGCCGTGGTACGGTTTACCGGCAGTCGTACAAATACGGCTCATCAAAGAGAGCTAGCTCATTTGTGCGGTTCGCTCACGAACGACTCATCGCTAGTCTTAAAATGCATTTAAAGAAACACTGTGATTCTGTTAAACCTATAACCTGTTATACAGAACCATATGTGTTTTTTATAATTTTTCAAGCATGCTTCGCGATATTTTTTCTATCTAGGCAATTTCATATAATTACTGTTTCAAATTGGAAAAATAAATAAACATACATTTTTTAAAAGCTTAAAAACTTTAAGTGCCCAAGGGATATATTTTATCTTTCTGTAGAAATGCGGAACGAGGGGTCTTTTTGATTTATCAATTTTTTTAATGGCTAATGTTTTAATTTTAAGAAAAATTGAACAAAAACCCAAAAAATATTTTTCAACAGTTTTCGTATGAAAGGACAATCATGAATTTCGTTCCAAAAGTAGAACCGTGTTGAAAATTTGCTTTATTGTGATACCATGCTTGCATATGATTATGAACCTGCAAACCTCAAGTATAAGTTATACGAGTAAAAACCTACTTGGACAAAACAGCAAGCTCCTATCATTTCATAGAGCCATTAAAAAGAAAGCTAGCGTACCAACTCGGTCTCCCCCCTACTAACGTATGTCACCGGTGGGACTCCACATCGCATCAGCGCACGAGGCTGAAAGTAAAAAGCTCGAATAATCGCAGACCGAGTTGGCGACGTGCCTGGCCGTTAAACTAAAGTGGGTGCAAAATCTAAGTTGGCACTTTCCTGGGAAATGTGCAGTTGTCGCCAGTTCTCACAACACTCACTCTACACAGTCCATTTAGTGCAGATAAAACGGTCAACACTTTGAAAAGAGTTTCGTGCGCTCTAGGGCAGATTGTAACCCGAAATTTGAATGGTAAATAAATTTTACGTGTTACGGAATTCGGTGCCCAAATCTGTAATGAATTTATTTTTGAAAATATGTCTTGCAAAGGTATAAATTTTTGAAGAAAAACTTAATACTAATAAATGTAAACGAAACAGAACAAGACACAAAAAATTAAAGATAACGGTCTCATCTGGGAAACGAACACAGGATTTCTGTCTTACTCTAACCACTCGGCCATTGGGACCTAATTATTTTATGAAATTTTTCTCATATTTCAAATTAATAATAATTCTTCTAATATTTTATATCTTCGTGAATCTTATAGCCATCTTTTCGAATGATTACAAAGTTTTAAAGAATTTGTTTGTAACCTAGGTAGTGTCTCGGATAAACATATCCGATTTTTATTTATATGGGACACCTAATGACTTTTTCTAATCATTTAAAAATACAGCAGCAAAAACATGGGAAAAAATAGTTGAAGATAATATTGATAATTCTGAATTTTAAATGTGAGATGGACAAAAAGATATAATTTATCAAAAATATCCTCAAATTATTGGTAGTATCCGGTTAAATAAGGGATTGCAGGCTGTTTCCTGATAAACTTTTATTAAATTTCCTAATTTATCGGAACACGTGTTCAGGTACCCTCATTTGACTGAAAATGTTCTTGACAATGACGAAATAGGAATTAAAATATTTGCAAACACATCTAGATGATACATTCGTATTCTACTAGAAGTTTGTTAGGAAACCTAGCAATTCATAACGTTAAAGTCCTAAAATCCCATTTTTAACCAGATTACGACTAATTTGAAGATATTCTTAATAAATTAGCAATATTCAAAATTAGTATTTTTTCTCCCTGTGTTAAAAGTTGTTAAAATGTTATTACAATAAAAATTATAAATAAATATTTTTATTATTTTGCAAAGAGCACGAAGAACGTCGTCCTTAACTCTTATAAACAATAGATGCAATTCTTATACACCATGGCGCAATGTGTTAAATCCATTTTTTTCCATTCATCTAAATTTAAATGGTAACTTTTCCACTACTCTAGCGGTGGAGAATGTGTGTGGACATAAATGTTTTAATTGCGACTGTATTTCCGGGGAAAGTTGTAAAACAAACATGGATTGCCGATGATCAGTGTTTTGAAGTGACTAACTAAGTCGTTTTAACCCATTGACCGCCCTTCAAGTTAAAGGGTTTTTGATTTTAAATCATTAACGGATTAAAACTTGATACCGCGTCTTAACAGTACGCAAAGCTAGAATTTGCTTAATTTCTTTATTTAACCACATTTGAAATTAATTTAATTAATTATGTATCGGATTGTTAAATATAGATGTTTTTACCCACACATTTTTTACACTTTACCTTACGTGAGTTTAAAGCAGTCCAGTTTTGGTTTGAGATTTTTGCGTATTATCGTGATAAATTTTTCGGTTACTAAACCGAATTGCCCTTCCTCCTTATTTAGCCAACATTTCGGTCAGCGTTACAGTGTTCATCATCGAGGCATCTGGCTAAAGACGGAGGAAATGCAACACGGCAAAATTAATCACGATATTACAGTTTGAACACAAATTTTCCTTCTTCGCACATTTTTTTTTAAATTTTGATCATAACAAAAAAATTGCTAAATTAAAGTTCAGTATTTTTATATTATGTTTTATTACAAAGGAAGTAAAAATATTTCGTATATGTTTTCCAGAAAAATTTAAAAAAAAAATTAAAATAAAAATAAGAACTTTCACAACAAAAAATGTTCAATTATTTGATTATTTGATTCACACTAAAAAAAAAAAATTACATATGTATGTAATAATTTATATTTAGATTATTTTATCTAGGTAATCTTTTATTTTTTAATTACGTTTCTTTTTCCTGTATTTTGTATTTTTATTTATTTACTTTGTATTTTTATTCACTTTTATTATTATTGATATATGTAATGGTATATACTGCTACCCGGCTCAGAACAGATATTGTCTAGTGAGTCGGGTAGCGCACATAATATGTAAACAAATATTGATGTCAATAAACGCCCGGGTTACCGGCAATAAAAAAAAAAAAAAAAAAAAAAAAAAGAAAAGAGTAAAAAAAGTCATGAAAAACGTGTGATGTTTAGTGGCCAGATCTGAAAAATAGGGTTTTTCAAACTTTCCCAGAACGTATCCCCCATTTATTTTGTATCTCTCATAAAAAAATACGGTTGATGTATTGTTTCACAGACTCCGGGAAGTTAAGGCCAAATAAATGTAATATTCATTCTATCAAACTGACAAAAAATTCACAAAATTGTAACTTGCTTGTATGATGATATTACACACTGAATACAATTTTAAACTCAAATTTAGTCCAAATAATGAGGTATGAACATTATGAAAATGTAATACAAATATTAAATTAAGCAACACTAAAAAGAGAACAGCGACTGTACACAAAGCATGCTTTACATTTTTATCACATAAATTATAAATTACATATTCGAATTGTAATAACTACACGAATGTCACAAACCAAGAAAAAATTGGGATATTTTATTATTATTTAACATCGTTAACGGACATTTAGACAGCCCTGACCTGGTGAGTACCTATGATTAATTATTGTGTACCCAATAATAAATAAAATATTCCACGCTAGTTCAATGTTCCATTCTCAGAGATTAAACGTGAGGGGAGTGAATATTGCACTGTCGATATATTTAGAATTTCACTTTCAGATATGTAATAATCCTAAACTATCAGTTTTTTGTTATGTTTTCCAGATTAATATAACCATTGAATACATATGATATGTATAAAAAAATTATAACTATGTATATAAAATTCCAATGAACATTTTAATAGTAATAATAGAAGTAGGAATTCATTATTCAGAGTGGCTGTTTCTAAAAAAAAAACAATGAATGGTTTCCAACTTTCGATAAGTGGAGCACTATAAGACGAGATTAATCTACATAATGCACGTGGTTAATAGCTTAACAAATAGTGATGGAGACCGTATTTAAATATGTATAAACTAACGAACTTTTCGTGGGTTGGGAAGTCCAAACATCAAACGATCCGAAACTTTCCTTTCAAAGTGCCGCAAAGTTGGAGCAAATAATGGATTAAGTACCAACTTGTTCAGTTTGTCTGACACACTTTTTCGAATAACATGAAGCTTCATATAATTAGACCTGGGTATATTTCATTAGCGTTAAGTAATTGGGTAATTTGATTTGTTTGTAACGATTAGTAGAGATCTATTTATCTTCGTGTCTACGAAGATAAGTTTCAGACAAGACAAACTAAAATTAATTCAACCATATGTCATAGTAAACACTGGCTCCGCACCTACGCATCGCTTTTATCGTCTTCTATCTGAGCCCCCGGCGTTGCTCGGGCTTCACACAGAATCTGTCGGAATCTCATTTAGATAGTGACCTTCCTCTTATTTTGAAGGTTAAGTGTGCAAATTGTTATCATCCTCGGAAAAAACTGTAGATTTTTATACAAATCAAATCCACGTCGGCCGCCCGTCATTCACAGACAATGAACTTTATATATTATATAAGCTTCAAAAATGAACATCTACTAACTATTAGTGATTGAACGAATGAGGTACTCCAATAATTAAATTATCATTTCAGTTTTGATCCTACAATCAATTTACACTACTCTTAAAATGTTCAGCTAGAAATTGTTTTTAGGAATCTCATGACGCCAGAGTGAGTACATAGTACAATTCGAGGGTTTTTGCTGAGGCCTAAAATCAGATTTGAACCTTCACTCTATGACTTAATTGTCTTTTGCACAGCACGTTGTTGAATTTTACTATTAATGCTGCTTTCACAAATCTGACATTTTGTCTGCTAAATCTATCATTATTATTTAATCATAAAAAAGAACAAGAAGATAATACTAATAAATGTAAATGAAGTATGTTTACAGGATCTCTATCTTACCGAGAAAACTCGGCAAACACTGCATACGGTGCTAGGAAGCAGTATACAAGTACTTACTGTGGTGAACGTATATCTGTCGGTATGAAAGAGACAGGCATATCAAGCAGAGTGAAACAGCATGACCGAGACGTATAAAAAGGCATGCTGTTGTAACTCGTCCTCTTTTCAATAGCAAGCTCTTATATTGTCCATTGTATCAATACTTGTAGCTACCTGAATAAAAACGAATAGTAACGGAGTACCCACATTATTTTTATTAAGAAGACATCTGGATGATCGGCACGGAAGATCACCATACTTATTATTCACACACAAATAATATACAATTAAGAGTTAATAAAAAATAAACAAACAAAATGCTGCAGCTGGGAGGTGGGTACTTCTGCACAGTATTAGAGACAATTTCGTGAGGAATGTGTAAGTATTTAAAGTAAATTAAAATAATACTATAGTCGAATGAGATAAGTACTATCCTTGCTGGATAGTACATGTCACTGATCACCCGACAGTCCCAATGCGAACGTGCATGGCGATCGGCCTGGCCGTAACTAGCAGTGCCTTGAAGAATGTATGTGGAAAAGCAGGGTAAGTACCCGAAGACCATAAGGACTTAGTAAGGTCACCATTGGGTCACCAGAGGCGAGCGGAAGATCGTCAAGTTCGCACGGCCATTCTTCGTGCCCACCCACGGTCGTTGGGGGAGGCGCGGGTGATTTGCGTTTAATCAGTTCTGGTGTTGAAGTCGTCTGGTTGTAAACAGGGACGGTGTCTATCCCACCCCCCTATGTGGGGGGAAAGAGACAGTACAAAACAGGTTTAGTTCAGTTTACGCCACGCAGTAGAGATCTTGAATAAAAAAGTGCAACAACAACAACCTAAAACAAAACAAAAAATAAATAAATAAAAAGATAAGTCGTTGACAAAGAAATAAAAATGTGTAGGTCACAATTGTGACGTGTTGGGTGATGTTGTCATCACGAACATCGTTCATGGGTCGCAAGGTTAGGTTAGTAAGACTTACACTAGCATGTGGTAGAGCACCGCCTTGGCGCCGCGCGGCCGCTCTAGGAAGTTGTAGACGCGGCTCTGCAGGCGCCGGTAGCGCGCGTCCCGGCGCGTGGCGCGGTAGCTCAGCGGCCGGCCCAGCAGCGACATCCGCGGCTCGGCCAGCCGGCCCCCGCCCCCAAAGCCACCGCCCCCGCCCCCACCGCCGCCCCCGCCCTCCGGCGAGCCCGAGCCCGAGCCTCCGTCGCCGTCACCGTCTCGTCCGCACTCGACGCTAAAACAAAACAAATAAACAATATTATATTTAAAAAAATGTTCCATAATCATTGTGGGTGTGGGTATAACCATTTTTAACATACTTTCTAGACTTCTAGAGCATGACGATGAGGTGAATGGTTTTTTTGTTGTGTCTAGGCATCGTACATTTTTCTGCAGCCTCTATCTCAGAAGCATTGACGTAGCAAGGTAAAGCTCGAATTCCTCGAAAACAAAACAACATATTATTATTTCGTAAAGTTTTAATTAAAGCGAAATGACTTCCAAAAATTAGTCCGTGCGCAGAATTTATATTTTTTTTTGCAAAGTTTACAGGTTGTTTTTAAAGTAAACAGCGATAAAGTTCTGAACAAATTAAAGAAAGTACCCGTGCAAATAGAAAGATATCAAAAGCAACATTTTCGGTTGGAGAAGGATATATCTGTTTCTGGGAAAGTTCATCGTTAAAATCAGCAAGCATTTGGTTTTCAGATTTTGATCAAAATTGAAAACTGGTTACGTCGTCATTAATAGGTATTTACATTTTTTACGGAAGGATTCTAAAGCGTAATTACGAGTAGATGGTTTAATTGCGTACGTCTTTCTGTTTTCCTATATTTAAGTTTTATTCATTTTTCTAGTAAGAATGCCAACTTCAATCTTTGCAAGAAGGGTGTCGAGGAAAATTAGGTTCGATACAAAAGCAGATTTTAAATATTCATATAGATAATGTTATGAAAGGGTTAATTTTGATGAATGGATTCCTGACTCTTTAAAATATAAAATATGAACATGAAAAGAAACAAAAACGCTGCAAATAGTAATAAACGTGATGTAAATTTGCTGCGATACCCACTAATTAGTGAAATGGCGCTCATTTACCAAATTAGATCGCGTGCTAAAAATTAAAGGAAAAATTTAACTGAACCCTCGTTTTTCACAATTTAAAAATATATTATCATATGCTGCGGTAAGATGCCACAGAGGTTGCTAGTATTAAGCGCCTAAAAACGTGTCCCTTGAAAGTGCTTTTCCTATCGCGGTGATAAGAATCCCCGAAGAGTCAGCAATGAGTGAAAAAGATATCGTTGTATTTTATTTTATTTGGGACTCTACCAGCAACACACCCCAAGCAACACATCGCGTCTGTCACACCGTCTCAATGAACTCTAGATAGAACTCAGATTTGCTTTGAATTTAACCGTCATTTCCAAAATTGGAACTGTTCGTTTGAAAAAATTCAGACAAGCGATAAAATACCTTTCAATAATATTATATTTTAAAAGAAAATCAATTCCATTCGTCCTTTTCAAATTTTGAATAAATATTTTGATATCATTTACGCAAGTTTAATATAAATTACCAAAAACTTTCGTTAAATTCAATTTAGCCACCGCCATTCTTTATTAATACAGGCCGTGCTGTAGGTAATGAACTGACAGTTAAAGAGACCTGTTCTTTTTTTACTTTTGCACTGGGTTTAGCAAGTTTGTAATATCGTTACACAAATATATCTAGGGGTAGTACCCAAAAAAACCGACCTCCGACCTATAGGATAATAAGAAGAATACGCCAATGTCAGGAAATCTTCCCACACAAGGACTAACAATTGAATAAAATAAAGGTTTTATTTCTATTTTGGACTGATTTTAGTATGGTTGAATCGAATGGCATATAACCCAACGAACTCTCTCCGAATAATAGACTGAACATAATTGTTTTACGGGTTCGATTTTTAATTCCTACGTTCAATAAGATAATTTTTTTAAAGAATGTTCTTCCTTCTAACGTAAATACCAGTGTTTTTAACAAATGTCTATTTCATAGTTAAAATAATTTTTAAATATCGCTTTACAGTTTTTTTATGTGAAACCACACAAGAGTCCCAACTTCTCTGAACCATCTGGAGCGTGAGACCATGGCATCACCAATTGAGTTCTGTTGTGAGGATGAAGGTAGTGAGGAGGGGAAGGAGATAGGGATAAGAAAGGTGGGGAATACTTTGCTCCTTTTGTATATTTATGGCCTCCTTTATAATCTTCTACCGTTGCTTGGTATTTCCATTTACTTTGTCCAGTTTCCTTCTGTAACACGTTTGCTTTGTATATTTTATAATGTTTGTACTCCGGTTTCTTAACTTAATAAACCAGCATTTGAATATTATTTAACTCTCCTCGACATTGTGCAGTTGGTCGCGGGTTCTTAGGCATTTAAAAATTCCATCATTTAGGCAAGGTTTTAAATATTTCATGTTATGTTTTACATGACTTGTTTGACATAACTTTTCACATGCATTTTTAAAAAAATGTCAACTTATGAGATTCCACAGAAAAAAAAACCCATTGTTGTTCACCTACTTTCTCAATAATCACACCTTATTATCTGTTGATGAAATAAGAGACCTTGGTATAACCTTTGACACTAAATTAACATTCATTAAACATATTAATAATATAACCAGTAAAGGAATGCAAATGTTAGGATTTGTCTTACGGATTTCAAAGGATTTTAAAAATTTAAAAACTATCAAATTACTTTACACTTCACTTGTTAGAAGCCAACTAGAATTTAACACCACCATTTGGAGTCCTTACTACAGTGTACATGAGAATTCTCTTGAGCGAGTCCAACATAAATTTATACGTTATGTTAATTTTAAATTGGGAATATTCATCGAAAACATTAATTTCCCCTCTCTGTTACAATTATTGGGACTCGATACATTAAAAAAAAGAAGAATTTTTTTTGACCTATTTTATTTATTTAAAATCGTTACCAACCTGTTGAACTCCCCTAAACTTCTTTCGTTAATATGTTTCCATGTACCTAGTCGACCAGTTCGTTTCAAATTACCCTATCATTGCAACAATACAGGATCTAACGCTGAACTCAATTTCATAACGAATCGCCTACATGTACTTAATAATAAAATAAAATAAGGTAAGGTTTTGGATGAATCTATAAACATTGCTAGTTTAACCTCATACAAACACTACTTAATTAAAACTGTATGTCAGCGCTTCTCAGATTGACTATAATCAAGTATAGTTTTAAAGTATTAATTTATCCGGGATTTATTGTTTATATATTTATATATATATATATATATATATATATATATATATATATATATATTTATATTGTTGTTGTATTGTATTTATAATAACTATTTCTATTGTTCTCTTTTATGTGCAAATGCTTTCAATAATTTTTTTTCTAATGTCGGAAAAAATCTGGCAAACAAAATAACTAATAACGTAGTCAATATCACATCTGCCGTAGAGAATGAAGTGGCATCATCAAAAAAAAAATAAGAAAATTCGAAATGGTAACTGAACAAGAAATTGTTGATATAATAAAAAACCTAAAAACTGAGTCAGCACCAGGTTTCGATGGGATCACTGTTGAAATTCTAAAAAGACATCTCAACTTTTTGAAAAAACCTATTACATATATTATAAACAATAGTCTTAAAAAGGGAATCTTTCCATCAATATACAAAAAAACTATTATTTCGCCGATTTATAAATCAGGTGACTCAAAAGAACTACCGACCCATATCAGTACTATGAAATATCTCAAAAATTTTCGAAAAGGTAGACAAAAAGCAAATACAAAATTTTATTGGAATTAATAATATATTGAGTGACCAACAATTTGGATTTCGCGCAAAAATAACCACGCAGGATGCAATCATAGATTTAACAACAAAAATATATGAAGCACTGGACAAAGGCAAAAAATCTCTTGCAATTTTCATAGACCTAAGGAAAGCTTTTGACAGCATAAGTCACAAAAAATTACAATACAAGCTTAACGAAATCGGATTGAAAGTTTCCTGAACTCTAGAAATCAATATGTAAAAATAAAAAATATTCTTAGTGAACCGAGCACAGGCGACTTTGGAATACCACAAAGCACAATTTTGGGCCCTCTTCTATTCATCTTATATGTTAATAATATCTTTGAATTACCAATAACAGGAAAACTTATTTCATATGCAGATGATACTGCAATTATATTCCAAGCAAATTCATGGAATGAACTTGAAACAACTGCTAATCATGATATCAATACCTTAAAAGAATGGTTCGACAAAAATTTATTAACATTAAACATTGAAAAAACCTATTATATACTTTTTAGTATAAATAACAAAAAAATACCTCCTATCGCCTTAAATATTAAAATTCATTCAAGAAAATGCGCCACTAAAATATTAACATGCCAAAATAATGATTGTCTATGCATAGTAAATAAAAAAGAAATAAAATATTTGGGTGTAATAATAGATAATAACCTTAAGTGGAAGACTCAAATAACCAATACTATAAATCGATTAAGAAAACTCATATACATATTTATTAATTTAAGAAATATACTTAAAACTTAAAAATATATACTACGCACTAGCCCATTCAATAATACAATACGGTATCGTTGCGTGGGGAGGAGCTTACAAAACCTCAATTTTGCCACTAGAAATTACCCAAAGACTAATAATAAAAATTATTATTAGGAAACCATCAGATTATTCAACCTCTCAACTTTTTCAAGACTTTCAAGTCCTATCTCTAAAAAATACATATATAAAAAATACGCTGCTTCAAATACACAAAGATTCTAAGAAGTCACACCACGCCATGGTACGCGTAGAGAGCAATAGACATAACACAGTGGGTCGCTTAAGTACGCCATTAATGCATACCAGTTTTGCACAACACTTCTACACATACAATGGAGTGATGTGGTTTAATCAATTGGAAATGGAACTGAGATTGGAACCTGACTATAATAAATTCAAAAATAGACTAAACAATGATATCTTAAATAGTTTGGCTACCTAGAATTACATTGGCAATTGATTAAGAATATTTAATTGACAGTTTCTTTTTTTTAATTTATTTTTTATTATATGTATTTATAAATATTATTATTTTTTATCTATGCACGTATATATTGTGTTATAATTTTTTAACTTTTAATTTTAATTTTTAATAAACTTCTCTATGTTCCCGCCTTTACACACGAGTATTTTAACTCTCGTAAAGGTTGTATATTGTATACATATATGTGTTTTTACAGTTTTTTAATCAATGTTGCAGGCTTAATTACTCATCATTATGTTACATATGTATGTATACAAAAAAACTAATAAAAAAATAAAAAATAAAGTATTTTATATTTATATTTTTTTTATCTATGTATACTCTGTATTCATATGTAAAACAATTGTTATTCTTTTGTAAAAGCCGCTATAATCGGCGTTAATAAATAAATAAACGAATTATTACTTATTACTACATTTTGTGAAATTTTCAGCAGCTGAATTAACATCTTGCGATGACAGGACTGACTGAATGATTCCTCTTTAAATTAGACCTTCAAAATATTGTTATCTATGACGATTTAAATCTTTTCATTATCCTTTCTTTAGTCTAAAACTCATAAATCTCAGAAATATCACCATGATCTGTTATGTCAGTAGTGAGGACGGGCCCCATGTCGCTCAAATTTGGATTTTACCATAATGTGATCGATGCAGCTTGAAATAGCTTAAAGAAACTCTTGTAGGTGAAATTATGATTGACTTTGAACCATGACGAGCCAAAAGTGAGATATATTTTTAAGTTTTTACATAACTAAAATCTAAAGTATTGATATTTATGTCCCCACATAAAATAACTTCCTTATTTGACGGAGATCTGTAAATAGCTATTAAACTCAAGTATTCGATATCTGCATTCTTTAAGCAGTTTTCGCCTGGGAAAACAGCTTCCTTATCAGTCACCTGAACATTTTGTTTTACAAAGGCAACTACACCATCGTTTTGCAAATAGTTATTATTTATGTCGTAAACAATGTATCCAGGGATGCTAGGTACATTGGTCAAATTGTTCAGCCAAGCTTCTGTAAAAAACAGTAGGTACCTCAGGACAATGTTCAATACAATCAAACATAGTTATGGTTTCATCAAAGTTTTTTTTATTTATACTTCTAGTAAAAAAATTTGCAAAAGATGAATCTTTTGATAGATAAATTAGGTTCTTTATTGTCATCCAAATCCATATTTTTTCCTAAATCCATATATCATTTTTAATGATGTAAATATTATCTGTGCCTTTTACTATTCAACTTATATATTCTATTGAGGTCATCTTCGTGTTTCATTTTTCTGATTTTTATGCCTTCATCTACATAACAAAGTTTATACAAATGAAAACTTAATAACTAATACATTACCTCATTTTTTTCACATAATATTAATAATTTCGTTAATATAATATCAAACTACACAGGTATCGCCTCTCCCTAAGTGAAGTTTGACACGGTTCAGCTGTACTGAGTGCGCGGTCCTATAAATTTCCCCGTAAGAGGATAAATAAGGGGCGGGCCGGTAATAAGTTATCTGTTTCACATATCTCTGTGTAATGTGAGTCATTCGTTAGGTCCTCTTACGTGGCTTAACTGGGAAATTTACTCACATCCTAAACAAGTAATCCCACGGAAGTTTCGGGCTGTTGGGATCCGGCCGCCTTCATTTGCTTATCGCACCGTATGCGTATCAACCCAGGAATCTATGGAAACTTAGTGTCTACATTCATGTATCTACAGCCTACTGTAAACACCGGAGGGAGGCTTTATCGCCACACGCCTTGTAAGAAAAGAAGACTGTATTGTCTTCGTGGAGTAAGGGTTAAAGATTTAGATCAGGAGATCGCTTTGCTGATTTGATTTCCGTCAAGTAAGAATTTTTACAGTCATTTTTCTGGTCAAAATTAGCATTTTCAATTAGAGTTCAGTGATGATAACATTTTACCAGAGTTGTGGTCTGCACCTTACCTCAATGCAGTGCTAAAAGGTCGCGGATTATGGAGACGAATAATGAAGGACAATCGTTCAAAATATGACTTTTATTTTTAAAAAACACAAGATACACGTGACAATATGATCAGAACGCGGGAAATATGGCTTCTCTAGCAGACGGAAAAGAACATAAATAAACCACTCACGGTTGGAATGTTTCATCAGCTGATGGAGGCTACCTGTTTCGGTGTGGCCAGCTGGCAGACCTTACCAGTAACTGAAAATTAAATACGCGAGAGCAGCTCCTACAACATACATTGTTTTATTTTTTACTAAACCGATATCATAGGTCTGCCTTAATCAAAAACTATCATTACACATAATACAATTTAAAAAGTTACTGTTAGAACTCCCCCAAACAAAATATTTTAAAACTTTAATATTTTCAATGTTCAAAAACTTATTTATTCAAAAATGCTTTAAACCTTAAACTAGCTGAACCACCGCCCAACATAAATACTCAACCAGGAAAAAAATCCAAAATTTACTGGTTATTCCCAATTTTACTTCTTTTGGACAGAAATAATAAATTTTATGATGCGAAACTATATAATCCTCTTACATTAATTACATAAACTAACATATTTTAAACTAAAGTCGAAACATGGCTGAGAGAACTGAGCGATTATTTTACCTTATTTTTTTATTATTGAGCAAACATTTTAAAATCAGTATCACAGAAATACAGAATCTTGTCAAATAAATATTCATATTTCCATAGCTTATGACGGAAACAGCTTTGCGAGCTGAAAATCTACGTTCCTTTTATGATTTCAAACTGAACATTTGTTGCATCGGATGAGTAGAGTTATTGCTGAACCATTTTCATTCCAACCTTATTCAAAATAGAATATTTGATAATGAAATCGCCGTATTATCTGCTCAATCACTAGCCTACGCCATCTGTTGTTTTGTTTGATAAGATGATGAACAACCATTCACAATGTCCTTTCTTGAAGATATCTAAGCTTACCTTCAAGACAATTTGTCTGCGAAATATTTGAAAACGGGTAAATCAGGAGGGAGATATCCGACGTTAATTAATTTATCTGTTTACGATTAAGCATAAAACAGTCGAATTCAATTCAAAGTCGTCATAACGAACCATGATCTAATTAATATTTTAAATTGCCAAGCGTACATTTTAAATGCCACACAGATGGTCTCAAACAAGCTCATAAAAGCGTAATATTTCAGAAGAATGGAAATTTATATTGTTTTTAGCTGGCTTTACTCCGAACCAGCGAGTCATTCTCCGGTTTCAAGTATACTTACCATTAAATCTGAGACGGAAGAAAGGGAAACGACGTGATATTGAATTTGCTGCGACTGCAATAAAAATTACGGTTCATGGGTTTATTTCAGTTCGTTGTGATAAAGTTCAGTTTACTGAGAAAGCTATCTTTCTGCAGGAATGTGTTCTCAGTAAAATTCTCACTGATAGCTACGTTTCCCACAATATCATTATCTATTTTCTACAAACTTTCACTGCTTTCTTCTTGATGTATTCGTATTCTCCTAAATAAAATGTAATTTAATCAAGGTTTCAAATGGAAGGTTGATTTGTTTACGCCTTTCTTTATTATGCGTTTGTTTTTTAAAATTAAAAGACCTAACAATTTAATACACTTTGGGCGTTTATCACCATCCCCATGATAGCACTATTCAAAACTTGATAGCACTGTAAAAAGCACTATTCTATAGGATAACGTATATTTTCGATTTATTTATTAATTAAGTCAGAGTTTACTATTTGACACTCGAACCTATGAATAGTAGCGGTAACGGATAAGTAGTCGAGTTGTCTGTCTATTACAACTACCAACGCTACTCTAATTTGTAGGATTCAAATGCTGGTATAGATATAGTTCTATAAATGGAGTCAATAAATTTATCAATAATACCCCCAAACTTGTTGTCCAGATCATGCATCCTATTAATTAGTGAGTGTGTCTGATAGTTGGTTGTGTATGTATTACAGCAGAATAGAAGAAGGTCTAACATAATTTTCCTGTTAGACAGTGTTATTAGATTTAATTGATTCATCAAACCAACATAATTAATGTATTCAATTGGAATACTGAGCTTAAAATTTACGTACCTAAGAAATTTGTGCTGAACTCTTTCTATATTGTTACGAGTGAACTTTATACAAAGGGGACTAATGAAATATAGAGGGAAATTAATGGTCATGTATATGAATACTTGTATACATTTTTTGACTATCCAATGAGGAGGGATTCCCAATTTAGAACAGTCAAATTATTGATAAATTAGCATACATATTTTGTACAAGTATTTATTAATTTATTAAAATGAATAGTTATTTTGACAGCTTATCGGAAAGATTGTGAAATACGTTCTTTCTTTAATAAATTGTTAAAAACGTTTTGTTTTTCATGGATACACTATTTAATGTACCTTCAATATCTAATTATAAATTAGTGAAAGCAGACGAACTATACTCTGACGCAGCATTAACAGATATTTCCTCTTGAACGGTGAAATCTGGTGTAACACAATTTGAACTCTTTTCAGTCTGGAATTTATAGTTTAACGCAATTATTGTTAACTCCCCAAATCGGATACATCTATTAAAACTGAGAAGTGAATGTTTACAAACATTGCCAAACAGAGCCATCAGTAAAAATGACAACACGACAAATTCAAAGTGGTGTTTCATCTGCAAAAGTGATAAAGTTTGTATGTCTTGTTATATAACTGTTAAAGCCATATAATATACTATAGGTGTGTTACACAAATAGTCATCGCCGCACAAGCCGGCGGCAAAGCTTGATACTCCAATCATTCAGGGTGTGGATTATAGTCAATTTCCCAATTAAAACAAGTCTCTTGATATGAGGGTTTATTATACAGGTAATACAGGTTATCAACAGATCTACAAAGGGTACATAGCTTTTTAAGGCCTAACTAGTTACTAGGCAATCTATTGACTCTAAGGGCTCTGATTGACAAAGGTATAACATTCGCTCACGTGTAAACTAGGCTGAAGCGGTGAATGATGAGCAGGGGCCATAGGCGGGTGCCTAGGCAGGGTGCAGGACGAAGGGCGGCTACGATAGGCGGATGCCATAGCACGGCCTAACTGATGCGGTAGGGCGGGAATACGACGAAGGGCGGCACAGAAGCGGCCTGAGGCGGCCAGGGCGGCGCAGAAGCGGCCTGGAGCGGTGATGGGCGGCTTACGGCAAAAGGGCGGCGCAGAGATATGGCGCCATCATATCCATGATGGTGTAGCCGGCCGAAGATTGCCTGGACGTGATAACTGAGTCTAGGAACGCGGCACATTATAAAATGTATGCACGCCGGTCCAATTACGGCGACACTGATTTGGCGGTAAATGATAACTCCGAACTAATACATCGTGTTGAGATCAGCGGGGTCGGCGGTCAACTGGCGGCCGAGCGCGTGGCTAGCTAGCTGCAAGTACTTGACCTTGTCGGGCGCAAGTGGGAGGGATATTCTACGATATCGGATTGGTTGTAGGTCCTTGTGGCCTACGTGACTGATATCAGGCGCGATGTCGCGAGCTCCTGCGTATGTATTGGTGATCTAACACGCCATCAGTGCGTGGTTCGTTTCCTGCAATCGTGTGGATCTACATAATTGTGCAGTTAGCTCTTGCAAGCTATGTACAAACATAACACTACCCTCCTTGTCGACGAAAGAAGATCCCAGGCAACGTAGCTGAAGCAGGGCAACGTCCTCCTGTTTGCCGTACGAGAGGTACAGAGCTACCTCATTTCACAAAGATTTAAACACTCCCTAACTTAAGAGCCAAAACAAAAAATTAACTACCTGAGAGCCAAGTTGAACAACCCTAACAAGTACACTGAACAAGGGTTGCCAAACCTTTTTCAAAAATATTTGCAGAAATGAACTCCAAGGCGCGATACAAAACACGCTATGATTTACATACTCAACTTTTTTTTCCAAACAAAAAGAATACACATGGCCTTCCTTCCAAACAGAAAGAATACATAAGACTTCCTCCAACAGAAAAGAATACACATGGCCTTCTTCTAAACAGAAAAGAATACATAAGACTTCCTCCAACAGAAAAGAATACACATGGCCCTCTTCCAAACAGAAAAGAATACATATGACTTTCTCCCACAAAAAAGAATACACATGGCCTTCTTTCCAAACAGAAAAGAATACATAAGACTCTTTCCAAACAGAAAAGACTACACATGGCCTTTTTTTTTTTAAGACAACACCAAAACAACAAATGTAGCATACAATGTGGTATATCCGAATGGATGTACACAATTTACCACAAGGCCTACACTTTCCATCAAACCACAAAAGAAGAACAATTAAGCCATGTTCACAATTGTACAATGTTATACATAATGATATTCTGGTTAGAGAATATTATTCGCTTATGCGATTGACCAAAATCAATCCATATTCGCGTTTTTCACAATGAAATTCTTAAACTAGACATGGTTTTTTATACACAAAATTCCTGTTAGGGAATATGTACGCTGATTATATCATGCAATTGACCGAAATCAACCCATTTTTGCGTCACTTACAATGAAATTCTTGACACTATACAAAACAAGTATCAATACACATGTTATGTTATTTCTTATTATCCATTGATAATTTTGAAAAACGGAAAAAAACAAAAAGATTCTCCTCAAGATTTTAACAATATATTCTCATTTAGTCATGGTTTGTCTGGTTTGCTAATAATTCTTAGGCATATAGTCCAACCTCTCGTATCGCATATTAATTATTAAGGTCAACGCTACCAAGACCTCCCATGTAATTAATTCTAAGGCTAATATCATCCTATAACATTTAACGATTTACTTCCTGTAAACCGTACAGCGCTGTACCAGGTGTTTAACAAGAAACACCAGCACGTCGTAACGATAACGTTCGACAAAACATTCGGACCACTCATAAAGTGTCCTTCCCACCAAATAACCAGACAAAACCTACAATGACCTTAAGTGCAATTATCAACCCAATTCTTTGGTTAAGATTCAATAATGTCCCAAAATGACATAAATATGCAACCTCCATTTGTCCTTAATGACCACAATTTAGATTCCCAACGAGTCTAAGACATAATTACGTTATCTTTACAAAAACTATTTCTTCTCACCGGGTATATACTATAATTCATCTTCCTATGAGAAATATACACACCACACTTGACATGGCGTACCACATATTACAAATAACACAATTTTTTATTTTGTCTCAACTTTATGAAGGACTTTACACGTTATTTCTTTTTATTGATACCGAAGCAATCAAATACGTGTTTACAACAAAATACGATTCACACCATACTTGACATGGCGTAGCATATAATACAATAACATAATTTTATTTCGTCTCAACTTTATGAAGGACTTTACACGCTGGTTTTTTTTTTTACCATATTGATACCGAAGCAATCAATTACGTGTTTACAAAAAATTACAATACACAACCCATAACTAATTAATAATTAGTTAGGGAACAATTTACACAATTATAATTTACAACATATTACATACCACTCAACAACTACTGTGTGTGATTATTCAATTCTTGTTACGTAAGACTTATTCGAGTCTTTTCAATTTAATAACCGAGAACTACATAATCCGATTCCCAGAGTTTGACTTCCTTAAAAATAAACGACACGTATTCACTACGCAAGAAGAAGGAGAAAAAAAAATTCCAAAAAAAAAACAAATAATTGGTTGGTAACCAATTAAATACAAAAAACATTTGACATAATTTCTATACAAGAGAATGTCCGAACAAAAACCACATAACAGGGTTTTTCTTATTTAAACTATACAATTTTTTATAACACAAGATATTTGAGTTATAATAACTTCTATTTCACAATAATTACAAACGTTATGAATGAATTTGATTTTTATTATTATTATATTCTATTGCAAATCAAGTTACAGTTACGAGAAAAAAAATTATTATTCCTATTAGAAGGTCTGCTAGCGTCCTAGTCAGCCAACTTTATAGAGAACAAAGACGAAAGAAACAGCGTGGTTATTGTGTCAACCGGCACAAGATTCACTCAAAGGTTCACGACGCCCTTGAGTTTATACAAAACGAATGACACCATACCATCTATTATTCACTATTAAAAAAAGAACGCGAACGAAATAGTATTCAATAATTATTACGTATTTTACTGCAAAAAAATATATCATACTACTGCTTCGCGGCGAGCTTGACGAATTCATTATTATTATTATTAATTTTGTGTGTAAAGAATGTTTACTGCGACGCGAGAATAATAATTTCTTGTCCACAAATTCTCCGCGTAAATATAAAACATATCATGTTACTGAGCGGAGTTTTGTGTTTTTGACCAAACAAATTATTTCCTGTTCTAAAAGTTGTTTTACTGTTTTACCATTTACTGGGAAAAAATGTTGAAACAACTGCGTATTCCAACCAACAATCTCTTTACTGTGTAAATGTTATTTCTGCTGCGAGTTTTTTGCTGCGAGTTTTTATTCTAACCAACTATTATTTTCTGTTATATTACTTTTGCGGCAAGTTAAGATTTAATTGTCGCAACGTGCTTGTATGTGTAATGACCGCCGTTGTCTTTTCAAAATTTAAAATTCTACCAATATTGGGAGGATCCATGATTTAATAATGGTAACAACCGGTAAGGTCTATGGATCTTAATTAAAAACAACCAATACGTTATTTATTTAATAATGTGAATTAAAAAACGATAACTGAATTTAATCCGACGGAAAATTGATACTTTGGAAGTTCTTTTGAGTATTTGAATTATTTCAACTTATTACAATGAAACAGATAAGCAAAGCTTAACCTGACAAAAAAAAATTATTTCTATAACGAAACAATTAAATTGCATTCCAAAATTGAAATAACACATCTATCTCTCGGAAACATCCACATTTAATATTTATTACGCCGTAATTTCTCGTATTTGGTTTATTGCGTATTTAGTTACAGAACGAATTTGTTTCACACTTCCGACGGCACATTCGTATTACAAACACTCCCGAATCAGAAATTGAATTATAACACACAGCTGTGGGGAAAAAAAAACATTAATATTACAGTAAAACATAGTAACAAAAGACATATTTTATCGGGCTAATTGACTATCCAGGTTGGGCGTCCAGTGTTATATAACTGTTAAAGCCATATAATATACTATAGGTGTGTTACACAAATAGTCATCGCCGCACAAGCCGGCGGCAAAGCTTGATACTCCAATCATTCAGGGTGTGGATTATAGTCAATTTCCCAATTAAAACAAGTCTCTTGATATGAGGGTTTATTATACAGGTAATACAGGTTATCAACAGATCTACAAAGGGTACATAGCTTTTTAAGGCCTAACTAGTTACTAGGCAATCTATTGACTCTAAGGGCTCTGATTGACAAAGGTATAACATTCGCTCACGTGTAAACTAGGCTGAAGCGGTGAATGATGAGCAGGGGCCATAGGCGGGTGCCTAGGCAGGGTGCAGGACGAAGGGCGGCTACGATAGGCGGATGCCATAGCACGGCCTAACTGATGCGGTAGGGCGGGAATACGACGAAGGGCGGCACAGAAGCGGCCTGAGGCGGCCAGGGCGGCGCAGAAGCGGCCTGGAGCGGTGATGGGCGGCTTACGGCAAAAGGGCGGCGCAGAGATATGGCGCCATCATATCCATGATGGTGTAGCCGGCCGAAGATTGCCTGGACGTGATAACTGAGTCTAGGAACGCGGCACATTATAAAATGTATGCACGCCGGTCCAATTACGGCGACACTGATTTGGCGGTAAATGATAACTCCGAACTAATACATCGTGTTGAGATCAGCGGGGTCGGCGGTCAACTGGCGGCCGAGCGCGTGGCTAGCTAGCTGCAAGTACTTGACCTTGTCGGGCGCAAGTGGGAGGGATATTCTACGATATCGGATTGGTTGTAGGTCCTTGTGGCCTACGTGACTGATATCAGGCGCGATGTCGCGAGCTCCTGCGTATGTATTGGTGATCTAACACGCCATCAGTGCGTGGTTCGTTTCCTGCAATCGTGTGGATCTACATAATTGTGCAGTTAGCTCTTGCAAGCTATGTACAAACATAACAGTCTTTCTTTTTTGCACACTGGCGAGTTATGTGTTCATTTTTTTGCTCCGGTATCTTTATATAATTTCTCCTCTTCCATGGCACTTTTTTGAAATGTTCCGATAAAAAAATAGTCACGTCCCTTGTATTTATAAGACTCTGAAATAATGTATTATTACATTTAAAGGATGAAGAGTATGAGAAACGTAATTGTAAAGAACAGATAAGCATAATTCAGGCTTTAGAAGGCATGAACCCGATCATTTAAAAACAGGTCTTTAACTGCTGCCTCGCTTAGGAAATTTCCGGTTTGGATGAAAAGGCAGTGTTTATATCCACAGCCTGCGAAGGGCTAATTAATTCGAAGGCGTTTTCGTTCCGCTATGAAACAAAGTATTTTCGTTAGTTTCTCACCTCTAATTTTGAAAACATAATTATTTTTATCATCCAGCGGCCGCCGACGGGTCGTAACTCCTGGGGTTGCTTTATATTTAATTTATTGTTTGGCCTTTTGTGACTGAATATCTGAATCAGCTCGCCCATTTCATTTTGTTGGTGTGATTTTAGTCATTTGATATGGCTCGTTAAACTACTTTGCAAAGATATAAAGCACCTCAGGTCTTAAGGGAAAGTCATCACTTTGTTTTCTGCTCAATTGACGTTTAATCCACTTGCATGAGATGGTTATAAATTACACTAAAGCTTTCACTAATGAATCAAATTTCTTACTAGTCAACCATTTACGTTTATCAAAATACATATTTTTTTATACATTAAAAAAATAATTACAGTTCTGCAATTGCGAATACCATGACCCATTTTCTTTCCAACCTTTTGAATTTCTAAAATGTTACTAATTATTTATTTAAGAGCAACACACGAGTTAGGTATGTTTGCTTTCCGACCCCTAAAATTTCTAAATTGTTACTAACTAACTAACTAACCGTCACTCCTTGCCTCATTCACATTCATACATCGTCTCATACATACTCTTCTATTATTCTGACTCTTGACATGGCCCAACTCAAGTATCTCGTTCACTTGATCGTACCTTGTCTTCCTCGGGCGTGTCTTACTAATTAATTATATAAGAGCATCACACGAGTTAGGTATGTTTTCTTTCCGACCCCTAAAATTTCTAAATTGTTACTAACTAACTAACCGTCACTCCTTGCCTCATTCACATTCATACATCGTCTCATACATACTCTTCTATTATTCTGACTCTTGACATGGCCCAACTCAAGTATCTCATTCACTTGATCGTACCTTGTCTTCCTCTGGCGTGTCTTATTAATTAATTATATAGAAGCATCACACGAGTTAGGTATGTTTTCTTTCCAACCCCTGAAATTTCGAAAATGTTACTAATTATTCCTATTAGAGCGTAACACGAGAAATGTTTTTTAAAAGCATTTTTAAGAACATTACAAATGATTTTTTTTTTACCAATCATTAAAAATTCTAAAATATTCCTAATTATTCACACATAAAAACTTTCATACCTAGGCACCTTAGATTACTTTTATTTAAGTATTTTTTTTAAATATATATTAAGAAAACGACTATTTTGAATTACAAGGATTAACTTGTAAATTACTTTAAACCTCATCAGCGTTATCTTCTTTATTATTCAATTATTGACTATTCTTATTTTAAAATACAAAAGAAACTCTTCAATTCAGACATATTAGCTAAGCAATTGAGTTAATATTATAAGCATGCTGTACTTCATTCAAGCTCACTTAACTTTTGCCCATAAAAACTTTTCTTTTTTTTTCACACATAAATCAATGATTTTCTATTGTTAGTTTAAAATATATAAGCTTGCTCTTTGTCATTCAAGCTCACTTAACATTTCCACATAAAAATCAAAACCGTGATGGACGTGACGTGATTTTGTCAATATACATACTCTATTTTATATCGCACATCAATGGTAAGCATTATCACTATTTTTCCGTAAATGATTCAGCACCTTTTATCCTGATTATCGTTTGCATTGGGAATTCCGAATATATTTGAGTTTCAGGAACATCTCCTGTCACCGCTACCTGATCAGTCACATGAGAACAATATTCCAGTTCTAATTAATTCCGTGGAAGTCAAAACTCCTGTCGCTCGAATAACGTGCGGAACACACAACTTTGTGCGGCGCACAAAGGGCATATGGAATAATGGTTTCCAGAGACATTCAAAAATTTACTTTAGCGATTGCAAACACAGGGTGTTGATTTTTAAATACATCTATTTGAATTTCACTTTTGTTTTCTGTAATGACTTTTCGACATAAAATCGAGCTGAAACTCCCCAGATAGACTCATTGTCAATGACAATACATTCTGTCAACTTTTGGTGGCAATCACACACGCAGAATATATGCATTTCTCTGAAATCTGATGAAATTACAACTTAACAACTAATAAACGAAATAAATGTCGGTTCTACCCAAACGGCATTTGGCAAGGTTGGTAGAATAATCGACTCCAGTTCTTCGGTAGGAAGGTTCAATTCTTAGTCAAACAAAAAAAAAATTGTTGTTAAAGACATTTTAAGATGGAATATAGTAAAAAAACATTTTAAATAATCTACCTATACAACTACGTTACCATATCGTCTCTGAATTCGTCATCTATATATTAAGTTTAATTGAATTGTGAACTCCTCGAGTTTAAAATAAGGAATCAAATAGAACAAGCAAAGCGATGAACCCTCAAGTGGTTCCGACAAAGGAGAATTGAATAATAACCGGAAAATCCAATTCCAAGAGAGCGAGATCTCTCGAAACTGATTTATTTACTCTGTAAAGTGCTCCTACCTCAGTTTCGTGTTTACTTTTTTACGGGAATAACACTGAAACCAGTAAGACTATGACACCATCAGTCGGAAAAGGTTTACGGCGAGGCAATTTATATTCACTAAACACATTCAGCCTCATTGTATAAAGACTGTAAAAGTTTAGATTAGAGATGGTACTACTAAAAAAAACTTAACTAAATTTTTTTAATCCGACTATATCCCATTTTGCATCTGACAGTGAAATTTTTCCCGCTGAGGGCAAGAGTAAATATGTTTAAGTGCCTTCTGTAGTATACTCATAAACATGTATCCCACAAATAAGCGTTTTAAGATGTGCAAGCAATACATTGAAAATGTTAGTTTTTTATAGTTATTTTTTGTTAAATAAAAGCAACTTCATGTTTAATTGTGAGATCGTAAAAATAAAAAGTGTAAAAAATGGAAAATTCCTTAAATGCAAGGGATGTGTTTTTTTTTAATTTTTTAAACGAAATTTTTGATTAAAAACGTGAAATGCTCTTTTGTAAATTTTTTCATGTTTGAAATTGAAATTTTTAATAAAATTAAAGTACATTTCAAATACAAAAATCTAAAAAGTAGTTTCATGTTTATATTATAATTATTTTATGTCAGTTTCTATTTCATGTTTCAAATAGTAATGTTTTCACATACACAGTTGTACATTAATTGTTTAAAGTTTTCACCTCGTTTATATAATAAACAGATTATAATTAACAACTTAGCAGACTGAATTGGGTAAATTTTAAGATATTTAACTTGAGGTGTAGGTATAATTAGCTAAAATTATTTAGAAACTAAAACAAAGAAATCGTTTAAAAAAATATTTCAACATACTTTATAATTTCTAAACAAAACCTGCTAGCAACTAGTAATATATCCAAAATTTGGATATGTTTTGAAATTAAAATTTAATTCTTCATTATTGTTTTCTTATATTTTTTTAGACATTTGTAAATTAAAATAATACCCAAAACTCTTTCTGAAATCGAAAAAAAAGTAATTCCACGGCACTGCTAGCAAAATGCGGTAAGTAAATTTATTACGTGATTACCGCGTAAAAAAATCAAGCGCAATGGAGGATAAACGGTAAAATAAAGTGTAGACACTATGTAAGTTCTGGATACTTGGTTATAAAATGATAAATGAAAACGCTTCACATTTCAATCCACTTTAGAAACTTTTTATTCCTCCTCTGTAAAAAAAGTGTCGATAATTTTTTATTTTTTTTAAAAGAAATACAAATATTCCCGGGTTACGAATAACCTGACAATATTTGAAAATCTCCTACTAGCACCACAGTAAGCTGAAAGTGTTGCTTGTGTGATGGAGGACTTAGCCAGCCGAGGAATTGAACACACTACGCCTGAGTGGGACCCAAGCGCGATGTCAACTCGGTCACCGACTGGTATATATGATAACCGCACAATCCCAAATGATCCGAGACAGTGGGACTATGGCATCCCCGTTTAAGGGTAGGTATGTTATGAGGCTGCAGGAAGAGTTTAGAGAAATTCTTATCAGTAATTACGGGAATACCTCTATTACCAAAGGAAGAACGTGGGTAGTTTTTTTTAATTCCGGAAAATAACTGGGCTTCGAACACACGAACTTTTGGAATGAAGCCAGGGAGCTTCCGGCTCTACTGTGGAAATATTCAAAGTACATATACAGTATGGGACAAAAGTATCCATATAATTTAATCGATAATACTAATTTCAGTTGTGTGTCTGTGTTGTAATTCTAGTCAATTCAAACGTCAAATTCAGACAAACATAAAATACCTACCTGTAAAGTAATATTTTAAAAGAAAACTATTTTAATTGCCATTTTCAAAATTGGAATTTATGTGTCAAGAATTCAGACAAGCGATTAAGTACCTTCTTATAATATTATTTTTAGTACGAGAAAATGATATTAGTTGTATACTATTTTTGAAATTAATATTTCTTTTGTTTAAAGTCTTTGAATAAAGTATGATTTTGTGATTTAAAGGGAGTGCACTTTTTAATTGACATGCAATTATCAATCCTTCAAATATAACATCCCTTGATTTTTGACGGGTCTCTCTTAGTACTCGTATATGCACTAAAAATCTTATTTTCATCACATTTTTACTTGTCTTTGAATATTATTGCTGAAGTTATTTGAGAGAAGAAAAAAAATTATGTAAAATTGCAAATTATTAGTTGGATAGCCCAGATATATTAATGTTGATTCACTTCCATATTCCAAACATTAGATCAAGGTTCTCTATTATGTGTTATTGTGACAATTATACTACGGTTTCGGGCTACAATTATGTTATAAATAGATTACACACCATTGGTAATTCCTATGCTGTATTGCTGATATTTTTAATATGCCTCTATTAAAGTATAAAGTGTACTTGTTAAACATTTTGGCAGTGCTTATTTTAATAAGATCACTGCATAACAGATTTTTTTTATTTCTTCTTCATTTCGTTCACTAACTTTGTACTAATGTATTTTCTTTTGTCTTGTTTACTTATATGATATTATAAATTTTCTTTTCTTTCTGTATTATACTATAACTGTCAATAAGTATCATGTATGTAAATGGCCCTTGTGCGGTTATTTCTAAATAAATGAAACATTTTATGTTGATGACATTAAAAATTATCTTTAAAAATGCCATGAAATTAATTAGTTAAAATATGTTAGCTGTTGGAATAATATTTGCATACGGCTCTTGCGGTATTACATGACAAACTGTAATCTGGAAACAACATGGAATTATGAATTCACAAGTCACAGAGTGTTGACTTGAAATATAAACTGGCGAAGTAACTACCTATTTATATGAGGGCTTTTCTGTGAAGCTCTACCATGGATGCTCATATAAACATTCACCACATTTCGATTTCCAAAAAAAAAAAAAAAAAGAACAGTGATGTCTTACTGACTGAATTGAATGAAAGGATTGTTTTAACTCGGCCATTTGGCCTTCCATCTGTCTGTAAATTTGTACGTTACGTTCCGGTTTCGATTCAAGATGGTGGCCATGTTGGATACTACCTTTTGTCCCACTCAGTTATCAGTTCTCATGATCGTGGTTCCCACTACGAGCTGTCAAATAATCAATATGATGTAACCTAACCTACCTACCTGCTTGAAGAAAGTTTTAAAAAAGAATTATCATTGGGACACTTTTTTGGACAATTGTATATTTTCTTATTTGAAATAAAATAATATGTTACGTAAAATATTTACGGAGTATAATTGAGGAGATAGATATCTTAGTAAGTACCTACATACAAGTTTTATGATTTAGAGGAAATTTTGGTTTATTTAATCAAATAATTAGAAATATTCTTTTTGGACGTGATATCTTCCGTTCACAGAACTACTAGTATAACTATAGATTTAACTTTGTGTTTTGAAAACAGTTCACCTTGAAATTCAAGACAGAAAATTCAGTTCAATTCTCATCATTGAAAATTTTTATACTTTATACAGTTAAGATCTTAAACGTCTTTAAATAAATATGGATTTTTAAGCAAGCTTAATATTCTATTTTTTAGTATTACCTAAGTAACGATCTCAGGACGAGGCGTGTTTATTTTAAGAAACAGCTATGGATTTTAATTGGTTCACTTCAATTCAAAAGAACTCGGCTGTCAATTTAATTAACGTTCATTCGAAAAAAATATTAGCAGTGAGAAAAATGTAAGAGCAGAAATATGTTTTAATTAATAATTTTATTAGCAGAAAATGGAAACGTATCAACGAAAAAATTTATAGGGTGGCGTGAAATGAAATCATCTGAATTTTAGTGCTATCATTATTATGATTTATTTATTAGATAATATTTACTATTGCACTCCAAGAAGGTATTTCAATTACTATATAAAGCGGAATAGAGAGTATTCTATTGACATCTTAAACAAAGTGGAAAATAATTAAATTATTAATTATCTTCCACTTTTAAATTACATAAATAAAAATATTGTATGATTTTGCTAAATCATACAATATGCTAATATTTATTTACAAATATACGTGGTGTAAAGGGACATACTTGCCGTGCTTTAACCAGTGATTCCTGGAGCTTATTATTTCATGTAAAAAATGTTATCGAAATTTTGGTCTCCGGTGACTTTTTTTCTATTTTTTTATCAAAAACTTTAAAACTCTTTCAATACTTCCACATGTCATCACTGGTCACTTAGTAAACATTATTCCACATGACATAACTGGTCACTCAGTCACTGAGTAACCGCCCATCCCCTCACATCGATCCTAGTTGTCCAATATCTACTGACTTCTAAGTGGAAAAATAGTGGTGAAAAAAAGTTATTCCTTTCTTTGTTGGTTTACAGCAATTATTATCCCGTCTAATAAATCCAATCTTTGTTCCACATATCACATAAAAGCCATACAATTTGATACTGCAATAATTGAACAGAATCAATCAACTCTGAATTCATTTTTTCCACTATGTCAGTTAGGGCTTCAAACTCGCAACACCGTGGAGGAATATTATCACCGAGAGGGTGAACATCGACAGTCAAACGCTCGATCTACCGATATATTTTAGTCAGAGTGCACAAGTCAACGATCATACATCTAATAGAAAATCACAATGAACGACCGAGAAAGGATCTTTTTACAAAGCGCTCTTTTCAAGGAGAGCGGAAAATTGAAACATGCGGGTAGTTGTGAGGTGGGAGAACGAGGAATTACAATCTGAGGAGGGGGAGACTAGAAGAGACTTGATGGGAAAATCCACCCCAACTGTAGCATCTCGAACACATTCGGCGAGAAAGTAATTTATATGTGAGTAATCAAATACCTGCGTACGAAGTCGTAAATATTAAAGGAGGGGAAGTCTAAGGAACTGCCTCGCTTTACCTGTGAGTGAATTTTTTTGTTTTCACTTTTATATTCATGAAAGGTAAATAGAAATTTATTGCCGTACAGTTAAGTATTTTAAGCAAAATGCTGAAGCTTCAAAGGGAATCGGAACGCATATTATTCCTGAAGTTGGGAACTCACAAAACAATTTAATTATTTCAAAAGGATGATGTTACAAATTTAATATTTGTTTTACATTATTCGCTTTGCAATCAGCCCTTCAATCAACGCGCTTTGTCATGGTTCTACCGCTGAGAATGCCGTTGTGACCTATCTTTTCGTTATCTGCATAATTTATGATAAAAATAGGATAGGTTACAACGTCGTTATAGAAAATAATAAAAAATCACACTATTATGAATTAAAATTTTGCCATTTTCGTTTGTACCTTATCTCAATAGAGTATAAAACCAGGCAAGCAATTGGTGTCATATTTATGTTTATACATTTAACATATAATTTAATTAACACTAATACTCAAAATATTAATATCGAAATATATAAATTTGCTTACTGCGGCTTAAAGTCAATTAACCCATCTAGATTTTCCCGCTTATCCCATATTCTTGGGTTCTATGAATTTGGCACATTATCGCGAGCGATCGCTGAAAACGTTTTTGCAAACATGGCATAATATGCCAAAAATCGCTCGAGTGGCTGCTGAAATTCTCAATCAAGTTTTATGTAGTTCTTCTGAAAAGGCGTGATGCCATTGATATCTCAAGACACATTTTAGATCTGGGGTGGATCCACATCCTATTTCACTTAACGAGAAGAAGTTACATCCACCGCAAACATAACATAACTTACAGAAAGCAGGATATTATTTGATAATATTGTAATTATACATGTAAAAATATCGACAAAATGTGAGCAAAGTAATAAAAGCATTCTCACATTATCACTGATTTCGCTTCATTCTCGCAGGGCAAATATCATCTACAGTAGTTGTTATTCCCTGAGAGCATTACACGAGGGTACTCGATTCCCGCTGCGTCGGCCCACTCGGCTGGGAGCGCGAAGCAGAGACTAGGCAGTAGCCACGTAGGCAGCAGACATGGCGCGCCCGGCGGGACTTTAACTGATCAAAGGGGCAAATGAAATTTATATGTTCGCTTGATGGGATGCTGTGCCATGTAATGTTATGTATTTCCAGTAATGCAGACAGATTGTTCATTAACTGTAGCTTTAATTTAAAACGAAATATCCCGTCTTGTGAAAATTGTCATGCGTTTACACTTTTCACATCTGATAAATTCAGACAACAAAAAACTCAGATATTTACAATTCAATACATATCAAATCAAACAAATGGAATGTTGATCTGTATTTTATCAAAGTTGTGATGTCATCTAAATTATCTCATTGGACAACGTGTGGCCTACATAACAACATCAAAAAATGTAGTACATGGAAGAATATTACTTGTAATCAACTCAATTGTCGTATTGTATCTTCGATACACACACACAGTCAAAGGGTTGCAGTGAAATCTACGTACAAGCACGTTAAAAACTTTACTTTTTTGTAATGAGTAAGAGTCATAATTGGTATTCTAAATTTGAAAACAGTGTTGCTTCCTTTTGTTCACTACAATGTCAGTTGGTTTAGGTACGAACAACTATATGAAATCCACAAACAAGTCCACTACTTTCAGTAGGTTGGTACCAATGACTATACGTAATCCACGTACAAGTTGCTTACTCTCAGTATGTTGGTACCAATGTAATCCACGTACAAGTTGCGTACTCTCAGTAGGTTGTTACCAACAACTACATGAAATCTATGTACAAGTTGCTAACTCTCAATAGGTTGTTACCATAGATAATAGAATATTCATATTTTTGGTTGTTACCAAGTTTCAGTAGGTTGGTACCAACAACTATATATTTATTTTTTATTATTTATTGAGTTAGTTTATACATTTGAATATAAACTAATATAAACAAGATCATATTTCATTTTGTAATTTTACATATTTTTACAATGAATATAAATTTCTTTTTGAATACATTCATTCTTCCTTCATTCTTCAGACTTTCAGGCATTTCATCATACATTTTTAGTCTTTTGCACATTAGGCAGTTCTGTGATTTTGTTTTTTTCATATGTGGCAATCTAATCCTATTTACATTTCTGGTTTCGTAATTATGAACATCTCTATTAAAAACAATTTCATCCTTAAAATATTTTGGCATTTGGTTGTTCAGGATTTTATGTACAAAAATTAACACATTAAATAATAGTCTCTTTTTTATAGAAATCCAATTTAGCTGTTCTCTCATTTGATCTATGCTTGCGTATTTTCCTTTTCCTAGTATACATCTCATAGCTCTATTCTGTATAACATCTAGCTTGTTCAAGTTTCCTTCATTGGCCAAATACAACATAGTAGAGCAATAATCTAAATGTGGAGCAACTATAGTTTTATAAATCAGCTCTGTAGTGTTTCCATTTAGTTTATTTCTTAATCTTCTAAGAAAATTGACTTTTTTAGATACCTTCTTTAGCACATATTCAAAATTTGCTGCGAAAGTTAGTTTTGAATCTAGTATCACACCCAGGTACTTAATTTCATTTACTTTTTCAATTTTTTCGTCATTAATTGTCAATTTTAACTCTGTGTTATGCGTTTTGTTGCCTATTTCCATATATTTTGTTTTGTTGACATTCAGTTTTAATTTGTTTAATTTCAGCCATTTCGCTATATTTTGTAGGTCTTCATTTAATTTATTGATTGCATCTATGTACTCTTCACATGAAATATAGATTAATGTATCGTCTGTAAATAATCTAATTTTGCAATGTTTTATGGTTTTAATTATATCATTAATATATGGAATCCACGTACAAGTTGCTTACTCTCAGTAGGTTGTTTACCAATAGTTTATTTGAAATTTAATTCTAAAATTATACACTCGAATAAGTGTGCTGTGTCGGTAATATATTTCCTCCGAGTTGCGTACTATCAATAGAACAATAACTATAATATTAACTTTACCCTGAATAGGCAGGAGTCATAATATGTTCTCATGAATACGCAAACGATATTGCTTTCCTTAACTCAGTCATCTCGATTAATAAGCGATCTGCGGCAACACCTGCATTCCATGAATTTCACGCTCTGATTATTGCAATACCGCACCGCAGTTAAGTTTGGACCAAATATGATGGGAGAACCAAAGCTGCTGAATGCTGGAGTGGAGCTGATATACGAAAAAGTGTTATTATTATTATTTAACCTACATTTTAATACTGAATACGCAGAAATATCACTAGTTATAGAACCTAAAATATAATAACATTTGTTTTTTAATATAACACCGTAAAAGATCTGGTAAAGATCTTTCATTTTAAACTTTGACACTTTTGAGAACTTTTAGACTAGCTGACTTTCAGAAAAAATTGCATTATTCATCCTGAAGCTGTCAAAAATTGTCGTCAAACCGAAAATCGTCTTATATTTTATCATTATTTATATATTGTATTTCATTAATAAATACACGTTTCTATGGACACTTACTTTATAGGTATACAATTACCCAAAATCATGATATACTCTGTAAGGTATATAAAATGTATAATATACTCTATAAGGTATAGAAAACGTATAATATACTATATAGAGTGTAGTAAATGTACAATATACTCTATAAGGCATAGGAAATGTATAATATACTCGATAAGGTATAGGAAATTAATAATATACTCTATAAGGTATAGGAAAAGTATAATATTCTCTACAAGGTTAAGGAAATGTATAATATTATATATGTATAAATCGCGTTGATGCACAAACATCTTAAGACTGATTGCTACTATTATATTATAATTAAGATGATGTATATGCACGCACCTATCTATCTATCTTAGTAACGCGTAATCAAGTTAAAAATCTTTGATTCCGATCTATTATGTATATGAAACATATTATCATTTTAATTAATCATTAATAGCCGTCTTACTCCTTCACACTTACTAAAAGATAAACTTGACACTTGATAATTTTTGAGATATTTGTTAACCCAGTTAATAATATTGACATATTTAATTTCCCAGTTAACCTCAATAATTGCTATCTTTTATTTATCAGTTTATTATGGATGGTCAATTGTATGTTTATTGATTTCATCCTAATTTATATGCACACGATTGTCTTTGAGATAATTGATATCCTAGTAAATAAAACAAAAAAAAATATTTGATTTTCTAGTTCAAGGAGAAAAATGAATTCTGCTGATTTATTGAAACCCTGTTAAAAATGGGATTGCAGGCCGTTTCCTGTTGAACTTTTAGTACATTCCTAATAAAGCGGAACACGTGTTCATGCACCTGCATTTATCCTGATAATTTACAATAACGAAATGAGAAAATATTAGAATTTTTATGAACACGTGTTCCGATATCGCGATAACATTTTCATGTTTTACTGAAAGTTTATTCGGAAGCCTATCTTTTCATTCGTTAAAGGCCTGCAATCTCGTTTTTAACCGGATTATGAATAATTTGAAGATATTCTTAATAAATTAGAAATAATTTAATATCAGTAAATTTCTCCGTGTATGATGTGATTCCCCAGATAATAATATTGAGAAATTTGATTTCCCAGTTAATTGTTTTGCAAAACTTTTGGGTATCACTGGAGCAGGGAATGGTTGAGAGAACTCTGACGCCTGCCCGGGACTAGATCAGCGCAATCTCTACTGACGCTAATGTGACTCAGGCGGGAATATATGATCGATAAACTGATAAAGCTGCTGTATCGTTCACCAAACACAAGACTACTTGCTACCACTACAACTGACCGGATTTCTCTGAGAGCTAACGAGGTTTCTACGATTTTATCTCGCAAAGGAAAATAATTTCATTTCTTCAACAACGGGAGAGATCGCATTGCCGCAAACGATTTGAATACACAGCTTTAAATGAAATTTAATTATTACCATCAATTCTGAAATGCACAGACGCAAACAGTGAGTGAGTGTTAACATTTATTAGATCAATGAAATTGCCACTGGGATCTGCATAGATATGACACTTCAATTAAAAATGTTCACAGCACGCGTAAATTAAGGTTTGTTGTTGCCGTGGGGAGATGCTACTAGTGAAATAACATAAATAATAAGAAGCAAAATACAATGAACAGAAACCAAAAATCAACCAAAAGGAACCAAGACATTTGCTTGGAAGATTCATCTTCCCACTGTAAATTGTCCCCTTTTGCGCTCTCCGAGCCCACCGACTCGCTCTGCGAGCCAATACAGTCCACCTAATACTGTTACAGTCCACCCATCCTGGCGACACACACCACTGACCACCTGCGCTCCTTGACCTCGATATCCATCCTACTCTGCCCTACTACCTACCCGTGCCCCGCCCTACCTGACCTGCATCACTACCCACTGACATGGAAACATACCTCCTCGAACTGGAGAAGCTGGATCCTCCAATTGAGGCTCTCCAGACTTTCATCAAAAATATGCAGAGAACAGTCACAAAAACCCCCCAAAGAAAGGTTACCTTTTACCCAGATGGGGTAAACCCCTCGGCCACCACCTACCTCTCAGGCACCACACGTAGAACCCCGCCCATCGCCACACAACCGCCCACCACCTCCGCCTCCACCTCCACCGCCTCCACCTCCGCCGACCACAGCCTGGCAAGCTGCACAGCACTACCTCCATCACCAACAAAGGACTTCCCGCCTCTATGGACCACCCCGAATAACCCAATAAAACAAAAACCGCCCACGCCTCCCAAGACCCTCGCTACGACCAACCGCTTCCACACCCTGGCCCCGCCCTCCTTTAACGACACAAACTCGGACACGATTACTACTGACGGAGCAGACACCACAGATTTAACAAACACCACCACCACCCCGACTCCCGCCCGACGTCCCATCAAAATCCCGCCCATCATCATTAAATCCGACACAAACTGGAATACCATCAGAAGGAAGCTGGAGAACGCCGGTGTGCGCATCTCTCACGCCAAAGCCATCCCGACGGGTGTGGTGGTCCACACCGCCGACTCCTCCAGCTTCCGACTAGCCACTAAAATGCTGGAAGAGATAAAAACAGACTTCCACACCTTCGAGCTGCACGAGGACAAAACCACCAAGGCAGTTCTGAGGGGTATCCCGACACAAATCTCGGAGGAGGAGATTCTCCTTGAACTGCAGGACCTCGGTCTCCCGGCCATCTCCGTCTCCAGGATGAGGTCGGGACCCGACCGCACAAACGTCCCGATGGTCCTCGTGCAGCTTACCCACGGCGAAGAGGGAAAAAAAATCTTTAACATTACTCACATATTCCACCTACGCATCAGAGCAGAATTCCTCGACCATAAATCAGCCCCTACCCAATGCCACCGATGTCAATCATTCGGCCACTCCGCCAAAGGCTGCCATCTCCCCCCCCGCTGCGTCAAATGCGCGGGGGCCCACTTCACCGCCACCTGCCTGAAGCAGAGAACTGACGGCCCGGCCACCTGTGCGAACTGCGCCGGCCCACACCCGGCCAACTATAAAGAATGCCCCAATCGCCCTGCACCCTCCACAGCCATGCCCCGTCGAACTGAGGTACCTCCCCAAATCACTTTCACCTCCCGCCCAGTCCAACCATCCACCTCCTATGCTCAGGCATTAAACCCCCCCCACCAAATCCCCCATCCCCCCCCCACCCCCTCTCCCCTTCCCCCCTCCAACCTCCCCCCCTCACCCTCAACCTCCCCCCCCACCCCCCAGCCCTCAGCTACCCCCTTTAGTCTCTCAGACATATTCAAAAGTAACTTCTTTACAAAGATCGGCGAACTCATCGCTGATCTACTCCCAAAATTTCAATCTGCCACCTCGCCGGCAGACTACCTCTCGATTCTCTTTGTAGCAGCCCCTCAAATCATTGCCCTCTTTACTAATTAAATGGCTAATTCTACCAAGCCCTCCGCGCTACGTTTGGCATTCTGGAATGCCAATGGTCTTGACAAAAACATGCAAGAATTACGAATTTTCACCAACACACATAATTTAGACATAATACTCATAAATGAAACACACCTAAATCCATCACACACACCAAAAATCGCTAACTACACACTGTACCGAAACGACCGATTACACTCGCGAGGCGGTGGCACAGCCGTCTTCGTGAAAACTAAAATCGCCCACAAACACAACATCACGCCCCCCCTGACTACCATTGAAAGTACCTCTATCACTGTATTTACAAAACATTCAGGTCCATTGAGAATTAATTCAATTTACAACCCACCTGTTCAGACTTTACAAAAGTCGGATCTTGAATTACTTCTCGATGGACAAACGCCTACTATTCTAGCGGGGGATTTTAACTCAAAACACCCCGCTTGGAATAGTAGGCTCACCAACAAAAACGGACGTATCCTACATGACTTTGCAAACTCTCACCCCGACATAAACATTGCAGGACCCATAGAGCCAACATTTTTCTCTAGCATCGGACACAGACCTGACGTACTCGACATTGCACTTTTTCACAAATCATCCTGGGCATACAGTATCGAAACCATCTGTGACCTTTCCTCCGACCATAACCCCGTGTTGCTAACTCTCAACGATTTCTCCTACCCCCCCCCTGCAAAAATTAACAAAAAAACTGATTGGACATATTTTTCGCACAGAGTCGGGGAAAAAATATCCATAAATCCCCACATTAAAAATCCCTCAGATTTAGATACAGCGGTTGACGAATTCGCGAAGACAATAATGTCCGCAATTGACGAGGCCTCAAAACCTCTCCCCCCACCCCCCCAAATAAATTTCAAGGAAAACCTCCCAAATTCAGTAAAAGACCTAATTAAAACAAAAAATATCTTACGCCGCCACTGGCAAAAATATCAAAATCCCACCTTGAAAACTTCTATAAACCGTATCCAAGCCCTCATCAGAAAAAAACTTCAAGAGCACGTTAATTTCACCTGGAATTTGAAAATTCAAGAGATAAATCCACAGGACGGCTCTCTGTGGAAATTATCCAAAACTCTAAAAGCCACCCCCACCCCTAACCACCCCATTCACGCCGAAAACGGCCTCGTCTTCGACGATCAGGACAAAGCGGAGGCGTTCGCTGACAGTCTTGAAAATCAATTCAGTCCCAGCTTCAAACACGCCGATCTAGATCACATTGCAAATGTCAACCGCAAAATCAATAATGTTTTAAATAATCTCCCCAATACAAACATACATTTCACTACCCCAGCCGAGGTTATCCGCGCTATAAAAAGCCGGAAAAATAAAAAAGCCCCCGGCCCCGACGGCGTAACAAACTTCGCTCTTAAAGCTCTCCCCCAAAAAGGAATACTAGCATTAGTAAATCTCATCAACACAGCCCTCAGACTGCGCTATTTCCCGAAAAACTGGAAACACGCGCACGTCATTCTCATCCCAAAACCGGGAAAAGACCCCCTCTTCTGCGAAAATCACCGTCCAATCAGCCTTCTATCAAACATCGGTAAAATTTACGAACAGATCCTTTTGACACGGCTCCTCAAGCACATTGACGAGGTTTCAACATTACCTGAAGAGCAACACGGTTTTAGATCAAATCACTCCACCCTCCACCAACTTCTCAGAGTCTCCGAAATCATCATCGGTGGCTTCAATACCAAGCGATCAACTGGCGCCATTTTCCTGGACATAGCCAAAGCTTTCGATAAAGTATGGATAAACGGCCTACTTCTCAAACTCCACGAAACAGGCATCGATCCCCAACTACTCGGTGCCTTCAAATCATTTCTACGCCAACGTACTTTTCAAGTAAAATACGGTGGCGCTCTCTCAAAAAAACGTTTCATGACAGCTGGGGTCCCGCAAGGGTCTCTGCTTTCTCCAATCCTTTTCAATGTCTACACTCACGACATCCCCCTCTCTGAAAACTCAAATTCTCACAAAGCTCTGTACGCAGATGACACCACAGTTATGGTTAGATACTGTTCACCCAGGATGATTACGTACCGACTACAAAAAAACATTGACTTACTCCAAGATTGGTACGATAAATGGCGTATAGACGTGAATCCCTCAAAGAGCGTGGCCGTCTTTTTCTCTCGTAGAAAAGGCAGCCGCGCCCCGCGAGAGGAAATAACAATGTACGGCCAATCTATACCGTGGGAAAAATCGGCCAAATATCTTGGAGTTACACTTGACAGACGACTCACATGGAAAAAACACATAAATATTACACTACAAAAAGCAAAAAACACATCCAACGCCCTTTACCCGTTGCTACACTCAAACTCAAAAACTTCCATACAAAACAAACTACTCATCTACAAAACACAAATACGCCCCATCATGTCATACGCCTCACCCATTTGGGGCACAGCAAACACAAAAAGTCTCGCCACATTCCAGAATGTCACACTTAGAAGATTCACCAAAAGCCCTTGGTTCGTCCGTAATAGTATAATTAATTCAGGCACGAAAATCCCCCCATTTAAAACTCATGTGGTAGAATTAGCCAAAACATTCTATGCGAAACTTCCTATGCACTCAAATCCCAGCATAGCATGTCTCGGGCGCTCAAGTCCCGACGACGAACCCACCTATCCATTCCCAGTCTCTATAACCTTCCCCCCTTGATGAGTGGACTTAAATAAAAAATTAAAATTGCAACCAAATATACAAAAAATATAGTATACATTTACAAACAATCAACTTTAAAAACGATTTTCTAATTAAAAAAACAAACACAAAATTTACAAAAAAATATATGTAAAAAAATTCCTATATCTAATCAAAAAAAAAAAAAATTAATAAATAAAATACAAAAAATATAGTATTTTAGTCCTATAAGTTGCTATAGGCAGCCCACTCATCGGGTAGAAAAAAACCATCCCCCAGGTACTTTACACCCTCAGTTCACGAGACATGGAGAAAATATTCCCCGACACTCGTATTTTGCACAATAGGATACCAGAGAAAGAAAAAAATAAAGCATGTGATACAAAGTAATTGCATTTTTTTGTTCAAGTACTTATTTTTACCATGACACCATTTGATTATTTTATAGCTAATAATCTATAGATGCGATTCAAACATTGTTGTGGGATACAATTAACGAAAAATACTATATTATAACTGTGTTATAAAATTCCAATTTCTAATAAAGCCAAAATCAAACAGGAAACTTGCATGAGCACGTGTTTCGATATATTATGAATATACTAAAAGTTTATTATGAAACTGCCTGCAGTCCCATTTTTAACAGGATTTTAACATAACTCAGAAATACTCGTTGTTCTCCTTGTAGGTATATTAACTATAGTATGATACAATGTTACTGTGTTCTACTTTAACACTGTATTTACTTATTCGTTAAAAGCAATCATTAAGTAGTAGCTTTCCTGAATTAAATTATATGAACATAAAATAACCCCTTTTTTGTGTAAGTCGGCTCACATGTGGAACGAGCTACTGAAATCTGTTTTTTCTCCTTCATATAACCGCGCCTCTTCGATACCCGTATTGATAAATCCCTTCCTACAGTCCCTACATTAACCTGCCTCACAAGGCTGCCCAATTGGGTGGATCTCCTGTCTTTACACTGTACATTTATAACAGATAACATAAAAAATAACATTGAATCAAATCAATCAATTCTACAATTTATTGATTTTTTGGATCACATCTAGGACTCGAACCCAGGACCCTTGCCTTGCCGGGGCACCGCTCTTTACCTCTGAGCTAATAGGACCCTATCCCGATATTTTGTATTATAAGTATGAAAAAAAATTTAACGTATTTACTCATCCATGTAAAAATTTAATTTTTAAAATTGAGAACAGTGGTTTCTTTTTTTCATTTTACCCCTGCTTTTTTACATGATTGTTTCGGCCCCTTCGATTTCCAAATATCACATCTGCTTGATGATCTGACTGAAAACATCCGCTTGCATTCTGCGCTTTCCGGAAGGCTTCCGATTATAAATCATTTTTTGTCGAACGCCATAGTAGTTTTAGAGTGAACGGATCCCCGAAGAGAGAATAATTGATGCGGAAAATTCAACAGTTAACAAAATCGACGTTCTATATATCGATTCAGAAATTGTTCCGTTGCAGCTTGCACCAAAATGTTTACCCAAAAAAAAATAAAACCACCAGATCTTCGAACAAAAATTTGTTGCAACGTTTCAACAATTTATCCACTCTGCATAATTTAGCCAAATAATATGCTCATACATATGCCAAATAATATACTCACTAATATGTAAATATTCGATGTTTATATTTCGAAAGTTTAAAACGATAAATAAAATAAAATCTTTTATGCAGTTTTTGATGACATCTTAAGATATATAATACTTACTAAATACGCTAAGTTCTACGATAATTAATAAAGTTTCTTTATTCATACTAGTGGACTACGCAATGTTTTGCTATTGCTAATGTCTTTCTCGGGCGCTCCGACTTCTTCCACCTTCTTGTTTATTATAATGTTACTGTTAAAAATTACACTACGTCGACTTTAATTCGACTCTGTATCTCATTACGGTGCTGAGATATTGCGTTAAGTATTCCTAGTGCATCCCCGACTTCTTGTACCATTCAAACCACTCTCTAAACACTCTTGGCACTAATAAGAATAATATTTTAAATTTTCAGCGCTATCCCTCAACTACTGTTCGAGTTTTACGAGCACATACGTGTGCTGGCTGAATTTTTATACATTAAGATGTTGCTGAAAAATAAAATTGTTTATTTAGATGTACAAAGAGATAAAAAAACGTTTTATGATCTATCATAATATATCGATTACAGGAATAATGCGATCATTGTGGCCACTATCAATGATTGTGGCTCTCTCAATTATATTACAACGCCATGGGACCAAAGCAATTTCATTAACGGTTTTGGGAAATATATCTATCAGCACGTATTGTATTACCGTGATGAGGCATAGTTTCCTCAATAAATCCTACTAATGATGCGGAGACAAAGATCGTATGTGACGACATCGGTGTCAGGGTTGGCCCCCTCCCGTCACCCTTCTAGGCCCCTTCAAGCGGGGTAGGGTAGAACACGCCCTCGATTGAGTGGAGACCCGAGTACATCAGAATCAAAACGACAGTAAGTCGAACAGTCTTGACATCCAAGTTCCCGCACCAAAAATCTTTCACCGCCGATTTCTTCATGCTTCAGATATTACCGATACAGAAAACAGAACACTTTTTCGAGCATAATTTTCTGAGAACGTGCTGAAAATTTTTCGGAAGAATGCAATTGAAAAGGGAAAGATTTATGTAGTTTCGGTGCAGTAGAAATGCAATCGAGTTAGCATTATATGGGATGAAATTGCTTGTATGGTTGAGAAACTAGAATGTAACAAGAGATTGAAAAGCTCATGGAAGCATAATGCATAAGAACTGCACGCTCAAATGCTCAGATGAAATTAAACCACCACCAGATGGGGTATTTAGTCCCCCGAAACTTTCATGTGATGGAGAGCTTTGAAAAAATGTAAATAATTTGAAGTAAACAACGAGTGCTTAACGAAAGATAATTGAAATCTTTTATACACTCAATTTTTTTGGTCTGAAGTGAGGGGAATCTTTCTTTCTAGTGGCCTTTGCCTGTCGGTATTTGAGTAAAACATCGTGTTTAATAAACATGTAAAGCCCTTAATGTAAACCAGTTTTATCGGCTGAGTACATTATGTAGGCACTAATAATATATTATGCAAACGTTTAGGATTTTACCATAAAAGGCGGTAATAGGTTAGCCGCATAATAGGCAGCTGGCGAGCTACAGGCTACGGCTACGGGCTACAGGCTACGGCTATGGGCTTTCTACGAGGGCCAAGTAGAATACCGCACAAGTAGAATATCAAGGAGTTGAGCGGTGAATATTTGATGAGCAGTTTGCCGCACCAAGAGTGCACGTAATTCTATTTCCTCAAAACTTCAACCCGCCATATTTCCAACACTGGAAAATGAAGAAAAAATACTTCGCTAAGAAGGCAGACATGCACTAGCTAACCTCATTACTCCTTGTGAATGGGAAAACTGTATTTCTAATAATCGATATATTGCATTGCCATCAGCTAAGTAGCATAAAAAGAAAGTTTGCTGACAAGTCTTGTAAGGGAAAAGTTAGTCACTCACAAAATTCGACTATCTTTAATCTGTCGCATAAACTTATTCAACTTCCAAATATGATTTATGATTTTCACGGCCAAAAGTTGACGTTGTCCGAAACGTTGGCTAAAAAAATAGTTAGCGCAACACGGCATAACAAAAATTATTCAACATCCTATTATTTAAAATGTATCAACTATTAATTACCTACGCTATTACTATATTTTCAATAATGTTAAGGGATTAAACAACTTTCCGGTATTTGATACCTGCATAAATATAATATAAGCTAGCTATAATATAACATAAAAATCTGAAACATTGACAAAATAAAAAATAACATATTTATAAAAATCACACTAATTGGATTCGTAGCTGTTGAATTGTTTTCAGGTATTTGCTTCGTAATAATTAATTTGACGATTTTGTTTTTAGCAAAAATAAAATAAAGTAGCCAAATAAATCTGATTCATTCTCATAAATGAGCCCGAAAAACGGTGTTAATGTTAATTTTAAGTTACTGAATTGTTTCTAGGAATTCGCTCTATAACAATTGAAGGGAAGAACTTTATTTTATTGTGAAATTGTTTTCCATCGAGAGAACTCTGAGCGGAAAGGGAGGCATCTCGGATTCATATTTGAAATAGTTCCGCTCAGGAAGCCAGAGGAGCATGGAAAATGATGTCATGCCTTTACTATGCACGAAGAATGCAAGTTGATCCAAACATTAAAAAATAGCGAAGTGCTGTCGTAAAAATTCCTCCCATCTCGAATATTTCATGGACTCGTGCAAATCGTACATAATGATTTCAAGGACTCTATCTATTATTATTTTGATGTCGACCAAAGTTATGTGCGTGGTTATCTTTGTTGACAACTTAAAAGTAATATTAAGGGCGCCCGCAGACTAAACTATTCCAAAATTCATTTAAAAAAAATAAAAATCCCTTTATTCCTGTAGATTTTTATGTCCATAAACTTGGTGAAGTTCAACTGTCGCCGCAATTATTTTTTCTCGTCTTCGAACGCTCTAGGGTATTTGATTTCATCTAGAACTTCAAAACCATAAATTTAGAACTGACTGAAATAATACCTAGTTTTTTTTTGTTTCTTTAATAATGTACGTAGGACATATATAACATACTGGTAAAAATGTAATTTTGAACTTTCGTATATCTTACTTACGAAGAGTGTTAACACTGTGCTTTAATGAATAACGCGTCTTATTTGTATTAATAACTGACAATTTACAAAATAAAATAAAACATTTAATGTGAATTGCTTATATAATTTTCAAATGTGACTATGGGTGTTATATAAAACACCTGTAAATTATTTATGGACACCACACACTACATGATTTTATCAAGATGCTAAGATTAAACTAAACTCCATCATTAAATCCCATTTCGTAATAGTAAGAGGAGCCAGGTATTACGGATTATACAAACAGCTTATTAGTTAACATCAAACACCAGAAAGCCTGGCTAATTATAGTACTCGTAGTTGGACCATTTTCTTAGGGCGGGTTTTATTTGATCAAAATTCCCCAATGCCTTAACACGCTTAATTTGTTGTGTCAACATAAATCCGTTTAGACTCAAACAAGAACAGAATACAGAACACCTACAATAAAATATAACATACACAAAAACGACAGTATAAGATGGTAAGTTTTTAGATTCTCACGGCCAAAAGCATTTTTGTTGTTTGTTTTTGGGGTGTTATGCCGTGTTGCGCTAACTCCTTCTTTAGCCGACGTTTCGGACAGCGTTGCAGTGTCCATCATCAGGGCAGATCCGGTAGATACACATCTTCGGATCTACCGGATCTGCCCTGATGATGGACACTGCAATGCTGTCCGAAACGTCGGCTAAAGAAGGAGTTAGCGCAACACGGCATAACACCCCAAAAACAAACAACAAAAAAGACAGTATAAGATGTTCGTAATTTATCAGTTGAAATTGCAAAAAAATACTGGCAGCAAGGAGAAATAAAATTAGTTCTGACTGCGTGAATCTTTCTAAAGTTTGTTTAATCCTTTTTCTTCTCGTATGGTGGTATGTTTGAGTTATTCAGTCAGTATTTGAAATCAAAAAGCTGCATCACAGTAATTCGCGGCCATATAAATCTTGTGAGACGACATCTTTCATGTTCGTTTTTAACTAATCACTTGACACTATGGTACAGTTTGTGCACGTTTCAAAAACTTATTGTATACAGTACAGTGAAAAACAACTATTAATGTTTGAACTATAAATAATAACCATCAATAATGTAGAACATTTAAAGTACAGGTTGACTCACTTAACTCAATTACAATATTTGCACTGATTTTTAATTAAAATAAAACAATACTCTCGCGCGCCTAGCGGTCCGGATAAGCGTGTTGCCACTATCGCTGTCAACGAGAGACTGCGAAGTTTTTAAAACATTGTTGTACGAATTATATTCTAATATGATTTTTTTCATAGCTCCTAAGTTATGTTGACGTATTTATGACATAGACGTGCATATTAACAGGTTATTATTATTATTTTCAAACAATTAACGCGTGATCCATAATAATTAATCCGTTCTTTTGTTCCAGATCCCAGATTGTGAAATTATAAAGCAATCAAAGCTTTCAGGGGTGGACTCCTCTAGTGGCTATTTTATCGTCTAATGGAGCTGAAATTATTCGAAGTTATTATTAAAAAATCATAATAATTGATTTCTGTAGAATATGTTAAACCTAGTCATGTACTGCTTGAGTTGGACTACTTGTTTGGGTTTTTTCTGAACGTGAATCGATTATTTAAAAAAAAAATCATGTTAGTTCAATTAAATAAATACATTGAATCAAGACAACGTTAAGTATCGTAATTGAAGTTTTGAGGGTATTCTTGGTGAGGTGGGTAATCAAAATTCTTCGGTGACACGCACGACTGAGACTTTTTAGATGGAGCAATTCTTTTCTAGTATGTTTCCAGGAAGATGAAGATTCTCCTTATTTGTCCGAGTCTAATGAAGCTGTCGATTCGCCCCTGGACGATATTTCCCGGACTTCCCACGCGTGAAGTTTGGTCGGTTTCAATGGGTGTTTCGATCGAGCAAACACTTGAACTAAGTCGTTTTAGTGACTCAGAGCTTCAGACATCTCTCATCCTCGTTGGTAAAAACTTCAAAGGTTGATTGGTTGTATAACCAGACATGGCATGACTGAACAAAATAAATTATATACTCCAAGTCCTCCTTAAGTGACATAGCATTTTAGAAAATGTTGTACAATTTAAATTCAGGAACAACTTTTCCTATATAATTTATTTTAAAGGTTATACCCATCAATGTAATATACATTGAAGAAGAATCATAATAATAAATCTAAATGTAATAGAGTCATTAATACTAAAAATTATAGAAAGCGTATAATCAAAGATACAAATCAAATTGATGATTTGTGTAGAAAATGTTTGGCTTTTCCGGAAACTATAGAACATATTATATCGGGATGTTCTATATTAGCACCGTCCGAGTATACATTTAGGCACAATCAAGTTTTAAAAATAATTCACCAAAATTTGGTAATTAAACATAACTTGATTGACTGCCGTAATATAGTACCATATTATGAATACAAACCAAATTCATTTTTAGAAAACGAATTTTATAAAATATATTATGATAAAACTATACTAACAGACCGAACGATTAGTAATAATAGACCCGATATAGTTTTACATGACAAATTTAAAAAAATAACTTATATCATTGATGTCGCTATTCCAAATTCCTGTATCATTCAAAAATCTGTTAATGAAAAAATAAGAAAATACACAGATTTAGGAAACGAAATAAAAAGAATTTGGCATTCTCAGACTATAAAAATATTACCATTCGTTATTTCGGCTACTGGCATTATACCTAGCTCTCTCATTAAAAATTTAGGCGTATTAGATCTATCAAAAAATTTATATATAAAGATGCAAAAGTCGGTCATTTTGAATACATGTAGGATAACGAAAGATTTTTTAAATATTTATGTTGAGGGATCAGTAGGATTTATAGGCCCTGTTAGAAGTTTTACCGAGCCGAACCCTCTGATATGAAAATATCTGGAGTCGGTGAATTTTTTTTTCCCATTTGATCTCTGGTGAGTTGACGTGTTGTTGTTCTTGTATTGTTTTGTATTTATTTTACTTATATAATGCACTTGCATAGTGTTGATTGACTAGCTGATCATTTGTGGGAAAGTGAGTGGAAGGGTTTAGTTTTTCCTATGGGGAAGATTTAACCCGGACAACAAAATCGGAAGCATAAAAAAAAAAAACAAGAAACAGAAAAATAAACAAATAAAAGGTTAAGGGGTGACAGGCGACAAGAGATCCTAGGTTCAATTCCTAGTTGTGACCGTTATCTTATTATTTTTTGTGCTTGTTCTTTTTCAAGTTTCATTTAGATTTATTAATAGTATTTTCAATTTCTATTAATTGTTCACGTCAGGTAACCTCATAGCAAATCACTTTACATAGTTGACTTTGGGTCAAAAAAACTCGATCCCGGTAGCAATGAAAACATATTACACTTAATTTATAGAAGTTTTCTGGTCTGTGTGTAGTGATTTTGAACCGGTAACAGTACCTATAGTGTGCCACAAATAAATTAAGTTGCATAAATACTTAATTGCTTAAACCACAAAATTTAATTTAACTTTCGTCTGGTTACGATAGTTTAATTAAATTTTTGCCCTTGTCAGGAAAGGGTTAAATAGTTAATATTTTATCATAACGAAGGAATAGACTTTCTGAAACTGGGCAACATTTTGAAGAAATTGAATGGTCAAATTAAGGAAATTGATTCGCTTACTGAGAATCTAACCTTTAACAATTTTAGTTTATTTTACATGCAGTAATTTTACCTAATTAAATTCAGATTTATGTAAGATGATTCAAGATGATCAAGGAAATCAGATTCAATGATTTAATATATCTTAGATTATACGCAGCAGTCATTATATAAGCAAATTACTTTCAGGGGCGATGTTAATGCTGTTTCTACGATATATGCAATCACCGATTTTCGGCAGGACGTTGGTTTGATTAGCATCAATGTCATTTCCTGTTTGTATTAATAATACGTATCAGCACATTACCTCAACAGTATAATTAATAGCAACAGCACAGATGCGTTCAAACCCCATGTTATACCCACATGCGTGTGAATAACGCGCCACTAGCGATAACATTATCAGAAGTCAAACTACTTCACTAAGCTTATCAATCTTTTGGATGAGTATAATACCGTACCTAATTGAGTAAAATTTTTTTTTTTCCTTTTTATACGATCATCATAATATAAGATATTAGTTGAGTTATTACGGCCAAAAGTGTTATAGTGATTAATTGTTGTAGCCAGCATTTCGGACAGCATTACAGTATCTATCATCAGAGCAGATGTGTAATAGAATATTGTGGTGCAGTGTGTGCTTATGTGTGTAGATGTGGTACTATGTTGCCAACTTCAATCCTCTATAGTATAATTTAAAATGTTTTCCTGTGTTTAGTTTTGGTGTAACTGTGTAGCCGGAGCAAAGATATATATATGTAGAACTTTTTTAGTTTAGTTTTTGTGTAACTTAACTACTGAGCTTAGCTCTGATTTCTATAATTTTGCACACAAATTGGTATATTATACACAAATATTATATTATTATACCGACAATGATAGTACTAGCTTCAGGCTTTAGACATAGTGAAATGTATCCAAACGTGTGTCGATTCTGAATCATCCAAAACCTCTTTAGGTCTATAGGTCTATAGAATCTGTGAAAATCCTAATTATATATATTTTCCAAACCAATGATGCAATCCAACGATCTTGAATATCCAACAGATATGATCTCCCAATTGAGGGTGGAGAGAAGATAATTACAAAATTATATTATACTGAATTGATATCTGACAAAAAGAAGTGTTGTTAGGCATGAAACTTTTAACTTCAACCTAAAAATAAGCTGCAAATAGAATTTTTTTTATGTCATACCTTTCTTCCCTGTCGTCTCATGATATTGAACATTTACTTACATTCCAGAGCAAAAGCCGGTTGAGAGTGATGGCATCATGAATTTGTCGCGCTTTTATATTTCTCGGTGCTCGAAGCCTGTTAGCTGCAATCTTAACATAAGTTGCGTATGTAGATTAAGGTTTGAATGGTCATATTCGCTTAAACTGAAGTCAGTTTTGTCGCGGTTTTGCTTTGCTCGATTCTGCGTGTTAGCTCCCCTTCTTTCCCTATTCTAACTGAACACAAAAGCCGATTACACAGTTTAACACACACAATGCATTTGCAATGTCCCCAATCAGTCATTAGTCCGTGGGTGCAGCTTTGCGGGAAGCTTTATTCAATATGCATTGATCGGTATTATGCAAGAGAACAAAGCTCCGTCCGTCGGTCACAGCGCTGCATCTGGAAGGCGGCCAAGCTATGTATGTCCTGAGCTGCATTTGTCTTGCGGTCTCTCCATCTTATATCGGCTCATCGCGAACATCGGATCCAATGGATTAGTGACATGTACGATGGGATGGAGGCGGCGGGCCAGATTAACAAAGAAACACACGCGTACTTTATCGTGTTCAAAGACGGCGATGAAAACCCTGATTTAATACGGGGTTGTTTGATAATTTCTCTTATTATGATAATTCTTCCCATCTAAATTAAGTACCCATATCAAATCGATTTTAAATTGGGTTGTTTTCTTTTAAAGCTATAACTCTGAAAACAACTACAGTATGTACAGGGAGAAAAATGATCTCGTTAAAAAAGTGATAGCATGCCTATTTCTTGATAAAATATTAGTCATTCAGTAAATATTTTTTCTTTTTGTATTTATCATAACGGAATGCTACAATATCAGTATATTAATATAAATACTTGTATGAAAACATGCTCCGCCGTCCTCATAAAACATTCGCTTTTGACTGATGAGAGGAAACAAAATACAACTAAAACATCTTCTCAATTTCAATTTAGTATATCTACATTTTTTAATAAATTAAAATTTAAAACAGAAAGGATGGAACTATGTGTTCGCGGATAGTTCCCGAGTTTACATTCCGTAGCTGAAATTTAGATATATTTTATAAAAAATTATCAACGTTGCGAGCTGAAAAATTTCGGTGGTCTAGCATTCTTAGCAAAAATTCTAAAGGCCCGGGCTTACCGTTCGAATAGTTTTGCTCCTTCAATACGAATTTTCTGTTTTAAATTTAAAAGTTATTCTAAAACTCTTATAACTTCGCTTTCCTTCTTACTCTCTGTTTGCAAGATATATCGTTGGATATTTTTTTCCACCCGATGAACAATTTATGATTAAAACACTTTATTGCTTTCTTCCGCTACAATGGAATTCCACCACGTATTTACAGCTTCAAAAATAGAAGAGAAAAACTATCTGAAAAGGTTAAAGAAAACAACATTAGCATATTTCAGCAGGATGACCCACAATAATGTGCCCAAAGTTCTTTCATTATGCAAATTGCCGGATCTCAAATCGACTGAGACCACGAGTAAACGAAACAAGAAATATTCGGAGTAATATGGAATATTCAGAATTACAGGGGATATATGGGATAAACGGGTGCATTCAAATCCTGTCCTCCTGTTCTCTGCAAACATTCAGCATTATGCACAAATTATCAAAGCACTGGAAAACCGGGTTTTGATAAGGTGTTAAATTCAATTAATTTTCCTTCAGACAGTTTCTGTAACGCTATTATAGAGATTTTACAGAACGCAAACGTGCTGAAGGAATAACAGAGAGTCAAGTATTCGTGTTAAGGGTAAAATTATATCAGTTGGAATTAACATTCCAAGTGAAACAATAGTTTAATTTGTAATGTGTGATTCTAAACAATTCTTGTGATACAATTTAGCGTGTCGGCAACATTATGTAGGTACTTAACTTGTATGGAGTACCTACTATATCGAATGTTGCCGTACCTAAACCTCGTTAGAAAAAATAGATTGTCTGTCGCACCAACAACGTTCAAAAAATTATTAGCAGCGAGAATTAATATGATATAATTAAAAGTGACAAAATATCTTATGGATGAACGATTTAATATTTTCATACGAAACCAGTGGAGGTTTTCTCAAAGGGATCATATTATGTGCAATGATCTACCATTTGGTAGCAAAGACGAATAAGATATATAATTTCTTCTTCTTTCGTATGATGGTGGGGGTCAGAAGGGGACATCTAGGTCTGCGAGCCAGTCTAGGGCCTCAGGCGTCGCCATGTGGACTTCATCAACCCGCCGGGGAATGAATGGAGCGGGCATTCGTTGACCAAGTGTTCAGTGGTCTGCACCGCACCACATTATCGATTCCCCTTGGCCGGGAGACCTATCGGTCTTCGGCCATTTAAATAGCGGCATAGTTTGTAATTGGAGGCCCACTTAATTTGGTATCCGCTTCACTCACTGCACTACCTATACGCGCGGTAACAATAACGTGCCGGTGGCATCGCGAACAGCGCGGCGGACACAACCGTTGCGTGTGGCAGTTGGCACACTACACTAATATAATTTATAATCTACACGTTAAAAGCATGCCATCAAAACTACTTACTTATATAATGCAAATAATGAAAAATACACACCTCTCTATCTCTAGAGCCCAAATATTCCTGTTTTGGTTCGGATCAATAAATAAATAAGAATTTTTTATGCACATGACGAAGAATGAGAAAAACATTATTTCGTATTATTGCTGTTCGCAAAAAAAATACACACTAGGGTTTTTTTCATACCTTCTTCAACGTGTTTACAAATATTTAATGCTAAAAAACTGAACAAATTTCAATTGAACTGAGATTAAAACGAATTTATTTTTCTTCTTTAAACACTAATGGAACCTCCTTTAAAAATGACCACGAACCATCACTGTGCGAAACGTATTTTACACATTGAGTTATATATACATAGAATCTACATGCCTTGCAATATCAGTGTGAAATATTGTTCCCGTACGGGAAGTAGGAAGGGGGGTGTGGCGGCTGTCGATATCGCCCGATTCATTCCAAACGCGAACGAATTCAACGAATTTACACGACTACTGATTATGGTAAAACCCTACTTACCGATGAAAGGTTATGCCCTTGAATTGCAATATTTTCCAGTAAATCATCGTGATTTGACATAACCGTTATTTATTTATAAATATAAATTATTTATAATGAATATATTGATAAGATACGATCTTAAATTAAAAAGTCGATAAACCTCAATATATTTTCTTATGGGCATCTTGATGTCTTTAACACGATTTTTCTTGATAACGATATATTTCATTAGAATTTTGTGTTCCACTAATCTCCCATTGAATCTACCAGTCATGTTATTTTTGTTTTTAAACGGGCATGTTTTTTATGCTAATGATGTTCTTGACAATGTAGAAACAGATAATGATACATTAGTAACAATAATTGTGCACAAAAAGTAAACAGAAAAAATAATTCCATTTTATTGCATTATTTAATATGTTTTAACTGTTATAAAACTGCAAGAGGAAAACTCCCAAAAATTCAACTGACATACTTCATTCATCCTCTGAAACCGGACGTCAAGGTAAAGGGGGTTGTGTTGAAATGGAATTCTTTAATAAATCCCGGAAAAGCCAGGCTCAAAGGATACAAGCAGTTCGCTGTCAGGGGATCAAGAACACAAAATAATGAATAAGTTAAACCTTCATTGTAATCTGGACCAGATCCGTGGATTATGATTAACTGATGTGATTACACGAACGATGAAAAAAGGAAGGATGATACATTATAATATATGAAGCAATACAAACCCTATCTATCCAATCGATACCCGTAGCAGGTATCTACTAATATCCTTGTTAACGGACAACATAAAAATGCTAGTTATGCACAGAAAAATACAGGTTATGGTATACATCCTTCTACTTTATGATCTTCTATAACTCGTAACTACATAATATCTCATTCCTATCTATGTTCACGTAGAGTGGCAATTATATTCCTCGTCGTCATCTAAAAAATATTATCGTTACATTAAATTTAAATCTGTTATAAATAGATTGCACACCATTGGTAACTCTTATGCATATACAACTGATGATTTTAAAATGCCTCTATTGATTTATAAAGTAAAGTTTCGCAGTGCATATTTTAACGAGGTTACTGCACAACAGATTTTTTGTTTTGTTTTTGTTTCTTCTACTTTCGTCTACTTTGTACTAATTTTAATCTTTTTTCTTTTGTTTTGTTTACTTAAATTTTCTTTCTTCTTTCTGCATTGTATTATGACTGTCAATTACTATCATATATGTAAATGGCATATGTGCCGTTAATTTTAAATAAATAATTATGTACGTTAGAATAATGGTTTTGACCGGTTATTGGCTGAGTTGACCAATACTTCTGGTTCCCACCCAGGATAGTTAGTTTAAATCTAATAAACGTAACACATAAGTAAATAATGGTGAAAATTTTAATAAAGTATAAAATATTTTTTACCTAATATAATATTATGACAAGAAGCTGTCTCTTTCACAGCAGTGCCAGCGTGGCGATGAAATCCTAGCTAATTACATAATGTTTTATTATGATTAATTATTTATTCTTCTGTAATATGTCAAAAGACAAGAATATATCGTTTTCCCGACGAAGTCCATGGCAGAGTGGCGAAGGTATTATCATTGCTAACTAACGTAATAAAAAAATGTAATTTATCAATGCTCATTAGAAAAGGTTTTTCCGTCGAATTCCATAGTAGAGTGGCGAAGGTATTATCATTGCTAACTAAGATAATACAAAAATGTTATTTATCAATGCTCATTAGAAAAGGTCAAAATAAAAAGAGTTTACTACTCCACAGGGGTTTTTTATGAGTAAGCGCTACTAGCACATTTGAATAACATCAATAATAAATTTAATATTGTCCCACGCATAAAATGCTCGTGCCTTCGTAAAAACAAGAATGGTAAAAAAAACTTACGAGCATAATATATTATTCCTGTGTCATATTCAGAAATACGGAAATAATGTATGTTGTAAACCTGTAAACTGTAGGCACTGTAATGCAATTCAGTGAACACTTTCAAAGTACGAATGAATATAAACTTTAGTTAATAATTCGAAGAAATTCATAACGTTTTGGTTCTACGTAATATTATTAGTTTAAAAAATCAACAAAGTTTTCATTGCATTTATTGCTTTTTTGGTTTGACTGAGGATTAACCTTCCTCCCCCAGGGACTGGCTCTTAACTGCGGTGAACTTTTAAAATGTCTTTAAAAGTTTTAAAAAAATGTTTGGTTTGACGGATAATTGATTATCTCATGAAATTTGTAGAGCTATTTGTTTGGAATCAGTAAAAACGCTACTATTTTATCCGTAATTATCTATCATTATTGTTCTATAAGTTGGACTAGGCCGGATAGTAATAACCACATAACCATTGAAATGCGCAAGTAGGCAAGAATAAGTAGATATCTTTGTGAGTGATATAAAATTGGAAAGAATGGTCACGAAGGGAAATAGGGTAGAACATAATAATTTATGAAGCGAACCTTTCGAAGCAGCAATATAATAGACAAATGTGAAAATATTGACAACTATTAGTCAGCAATATTGCGCGAAACTTCTGCGACAGAACAGAACTGGAAAAGGAGTTCTGAGATATTGACTGTTAAACTTGAATCTTGGAATTTTAAATTCTAAGAGCAAATTTACACGTTTCACTAATTAAGTTAAGTATCTACATTATATTTCTTTTTTTCAAGTATTTATATTCAGTCAACGTGAGTTGGAAACCCTTCTTTAAGTAAGGACGCGATTGTGTTTATAACAAGAAAATAAATTTATATTGCTATTCAAATCAAATTCGATTTTTTTAAGTTCTGGTTGGTTGGTACCTGCTTTTATATGCGTGACGGGAAGGGATTGTCAAACTGTCAAAACGTAAAAAATAAAAATACAAAAGAGATTACCATAAATGGATGGCTCCATTCTTCCTGAACAAGAAATTCTTACAGAAGGAAAAACATTGCTAGTTTTCTAGTTTTGTACTGAATTCTGAAACTACTAATGTCAAATACAAAGAAAATTAACAGCAAACAAGCAATAGGTAGTCAATAAAATAAGGTATTCCCACCACACAAATGTAATCGCAGCAGTAAATCGCAGTTTTCAAGCACGCTAAAGTCTTATGAACTTTCCACAAATATAAGGTAGTAAATTCTTACAAAAATATATGAGAATTGACGATGATTGCCACATAAACTGTCGAAAATGCTTATTTGAATAAAATATCAAATAACCGTATTTTCATTTTAGGAGCGTGCAAAAATGACATAAATACTGCGGAATAACACTTTCCAAACCGGGGAGGCTTCAAGTCTCGAAACGGTCACGTCTGGAATAAATGAAAAAAGGGGAAACATGACTCTATGATACAAAATTTTTAGAGGTTATGTTACAACAATATGTAGAGTCAAATCGTGGAAATAATATGCGGAAAAAACTATTTCTATAATCTTAGGAGAGAAAAATTAAAATGAAGGATTTAGCTCTATGGTTTAGAGCAGGGGTTCCCAACCCCGTGCCCGCGGTCACAAAGGCGCCCGCGGAACGATTCGTATATACCCGTAACTATTCGACAGTGAAATAATTTTTTGATAAACATTAATTAAAAATGTGAATTATTTTTATTTATTTGTTAGAGTTTTAATTTTTTTGAGTGCCTAGGTTTATTAAATACGTAGAATAATTAAATAGGTAAGTATGTTTGCGATATTGTATGTATGAGTGGTTCCTTTGCTGACAATACTTGTCGCAACCTGTCTAGCGGCGAGCCAGACTGCACTCTTCACGCTAGCCTGGAACGGGGAGTTCTATTTGCACATCACTCCTTGCACACGCAGAAAACCCAAAGTGCACGAACGCCACAAACTAAGCCGATGAACATCGAAGGCGCCAAAACACATGGCACATGACTCTGCCAGCTCTGTCTGTCAGTGAAAGCAATAAGCATGGCCCCGACAGCCAAACTGACAGTAGTCACGTGCTCGTACCGTCCCGATCGGTTCGGCGATCATAGGCTCACTTCGGGTTTTCGGCGTGTACAAGGAGTGGTGTGCAAATAGCATTCCCCTCCTGGAACCGCGTTGTTGTCATTTTGATTGCGGTTGCTGCCCCGAGTTTTTCTATTAAAAATAGGTGGTGCCCGCCACCCTACCGATATTTTAGAATGTGCTCTAGAGTACAAAAAGGTAGGGAACCCCTGGTTTAGAGCAACAACAAAAATTAGAAATCAGTGTTGGTTTTACTTTAAAGTTAGTTTTTCTATTAATTTGATCACAGACAAATATAAATAAATGTGCTTTGAACATTAGTTTCAGATTAAACAATGTTAAAACCTAATATTTATTTTTAAGTATATTGATAAATCACACTTTCGTTTATTTATTTCATATCCCTTTGACCAACTCTAAACGTTTCTAAGATGGCCCAGTGATTTAAAGCAATCGGTCGATTAACAGAATATCCCAGCGTTCAATCGCTGATGGCGGCAAGAATTAATTAGGTAGATAACATTATAAGAAATAATAATTTAATTTCACAAATTTCATTATTTACTAAATATCAGAAAATCTCACTTTTCCTTTTTTGAAACTTTAAAAAAAATTCCGCAGAAATTCAGATGCACAATTTATTGTTATTGGAGAAAAACAGGAAACTGTTGGTTAAAATAAGCATAAACTGCAACTTGACAGAACAATTTTTTGTCTTCCATCGATCATTGCGTCCATAACACAAAAAACACAAAAGTCAACACAATATTAAATATTCAAACTTATTTTAAAAAAACACCGCAAGATAACACAACGTCTCACAACAAATGTCTTTCGTATACTAGCATTTGCCGATATGCTGATATTCTAATAATCTGATAACGTTCAAGATCCAAACTGCCCAGGGCTAGTGGGAATATATTAATCCTTTTGGAAACGTTTCAAGGTGGAAAGATGTATAGACAAAGGAAAAAGAAAAGAAGGTGGGATTTTACTGGCATGTGTGGTCCTTTTCATTTTATTTTAGCTAAAGCTATTTCAACCAATATTTCGAATCTGAACGGTGGTCTCACACCAAGAATAACTTCCACTCTGAATCGTTGTAGATACAATATTGATTTATTTCTAAAGTTTCTATTCCTTTTGAATTCAGGGATGGTCCGATGCTCTGTAGGGAACCCGCTTGCGCAGCGCGAGTGTAAACTGTGCGCCTTAAAGTTTAAGTTTAGACTTACGGAATTCATAACTTCGTTTGTGTGAAAGCAATATGAATTTTCCGTGGGTTATGAAACACGACCAGAATCAAGGAGCTTACCACGCTACCGCGGAAACATGTATAATACGAGCAGCTCCTCCTCTCTCTCTCTTTTTAATAAACAACCCAATAGTTTTTTATAGGTAACAGGAAGATAGGTAACAACTAACAGCTTAACTGTCAATGGCAGAACTAAATTTTTAGAAGTACATAGCTCCAGATATGCAATTTCATCTTTAAACGACATCCTCTACAGTTTTTCACTGTAAAAGTATGACTCTACATGCATGGCAATCAGTTATATCGTTTTCGTGAGATATCACTAGCACCGTGCATATACCCCTTTACAGGGGATCTTGGGAGAACACCATTGGTATGAATATGTGACATCCACCTCTGCAGTTTGGAGAAGGTTTCAGAATGCATGAATAGAGATTAGTACCTATATCAAATCCAGTAATCCTCTCCACTCCCTGCGGGCAGGCGATAGAGTACGAGATATAATTCGTAAGTAGTTCAATCGTGTCAATTTTTTAAGGCAGTGCTAGAATTTTGATAAATTCTGGGATTCGCAATTGTTTTGATGTTCACTATCGTGATTGGTGGAATCGTACACCGTATTTCACGTTCATACGGTAAGTTTCAGAGATACGACACAAAATTGTTTGTGGGAAAAAAAATTGTCTTGCGTCCGATTAAGATAGGGTTCATATAATCGGATGGTGACCAATGGAAGTGTGTAACCTAAGTAAGTAAAATTTATATGTAGGCTCGCATAAAATGTATGTATGTATAATTTTCATTTCCTTAATAAAATTCAATTAGGTACCTAATTGTAATTATAACATTATAAATAGTTAAAGCTTTTAATCATACATTACACCGGCGTTGTAAGAACGTAAAAAAACTTAAATTTTAACTTAAGTATATATATTACAAAACAATTTTACCGTTTCTGAAAGTGTTTCGCTGTGTCAAATTATAGTAGAGTCGTCTTTCGAACCCTGCAGCGAACTTCGCCGATAGCTAGCCGAAAAGTATTGATAAATAGATAAAGTATTGATAAATAGATTTTTTATGTTTTAGGTTTTTGTGAAAACCGAAAAATTCCGATGAAATATTTGTTATCAAGCAATATTTACACATGTAGGTCAATATAATATAAAGGCAGAAGGCTTGTCTAATTTATTAAATTATTTTATGAGAATCGCGCACCGTTAATATAATTCTTAACAACATTAATCTTGCTGTATTAACACGTACTTCGATAATTAATAAACAATCTACAAAGATTACTGTTTGTTAAATCGATGAAGAATATTATAATTTATCTAAACTGACTTCTTCCACTTAAATAAATCAATTGAAAATGATAGGATTAAATGTTTCAACGCGACTATTCACTTGGTTATTACGGGTCATATTATCCAAAGGTTGCTTAATAGGATAATAAAGGAACTGCACGCACAACACAAAATATATTTTGCCGTCCTGCTGGCACAATACTCGCAGATTGCATAGTAATCAAAATATCATGCACCCCCAACTGCCCTGTATTCATTCTCCAGACAAAAATACATTTCCTATAATATATTTATTAATATTCCTTGCGGCATGCGACAATAGTTGTAGATTTTTATTAAGATTATAGGAAGACATATCATTTTAAATTATGTTTGAAGAAGAAAAAGAGAAATATACTGTTAACGCTAAGGCTATTGTGCTAAGCGTGGAACCTAACACCAGCAATTTTACCCAAATCCTTTAAATTTGTTGACAAACTGATTTTTAAAGTAGCTACTATTCGTTGGCTCCCCGTGCTTGAAAATATAATTCCACTGATAGCAACAACACTGAGGGAATACATAGAGGCGCTGCAAAATAGCCTGATATCTTTTCACGAAAACCCTTCTGGGCGAAAAGAAAGACTCATGCGGAAGAACCTCGTGCAATATACAGGTGAAAAGGCTAGTGCAATAATTTCAGAACTTGTGAGCATTTGACTACGCTGAAATACACTGCACTGTAATTTAATTTCTGGTGTGTAGGATACTATGATATGGGCATGCAGCAGACGCACACGGGGAAAAATGAGTATTGTTAATTTATTAATCAAGTTAAAAACAGGATTGCAGGCCTTTAATGAATGAATTAACAGGTTTCCTGATATTTTTTTGTAAATTACGAATATATCATGACGAAATGCGAAAATATTCGGATTTTCGTGACGTATTTCCAGATAGTGATAAAATGTTCCGTAACTTACTAAAAGATTATCAGGAAACCTGTTAATTCATTCGTTAAGGCCTGTAATCCCATTTTAACCGGATTACCAATAACTTTAAGAGATTCTCAATAAATTAGCAATACTCATTTTTCTCTGTGTATGAGCATATAATATGATTCGGTGATTTGTTATTGTGGCGTGACGCAGACATTAGATAATATATATACTAAACAATGTCCACATTACATATTCCGTGACGGAACTGATAAAATCTACAGGGTTACCGCCTCTGACTATGGATTGGCTCAGAAGTCTTCATTTAGCAATACGGAATATATACATGAAATTTCCGCATATGTGACGCAAAACGAATACCGTCATCCATATTGCACGACTACAGTTTTTCACTAGTTTCTTAAATCCGTTATCGGGCTTACACCCTATTTTTCTACAAGAATATTTTTCAATTAACTTCGCCAGATAAACAGCCAAACCAACATTACGCAAAGAAGGAAAGAAACAATTTCGAGATACGAAACAAAAAAATATTCAAAATTAGCACTGAACTATGTACCAGGTGTGCATATATTCAATTATTAACATGACATGATGAAGTACTTTTCTTTGTGAACAAGAAGGTAATTTTTTTGTTTAGCTATCTTCCCAAATATTAAAAATGTCAAAAAAATCTGCCGTACAGTAAATAAAGTTAAGAAATTTAAATTTTTTAAAAATGTATAAATAAATAGTCCTTTTTGGCTACTGTCTCTAGAGGAATCATGGCTGTGGCTATCATCACGTCAGAATTATCCTTATAACGTAAGCCTGTCAGAATCTGTTTTCATAAATGCACGCAGGTATTTCTGTACACGTTTTCAAAAAGGGTCTAGCAGAATAGCGCCACTCGGTGTCGACTCTTGTACTCATAAAATATTAATGTAATGCGAACACCTGTTTTTCGGCATGTTTATTTAATCCAGTCTTCAAAACGGGTTTGTTCCCTTTTGAATATTAACATATTTTATGATAACGTCACACAAGCTTCTGCTCAAACCCTGGCGATGTCTGAAGTCCTATTTAATACGATATGATAATTCTTTTACAAAGCAACTGTGCAAAATATGTCAAGGTCACTTTGCATGACAAGCAAAAGGAGAAAGGTGACAGTGAAAACCTAAGATCCTCTTTAGCAATAAGGATCAGATCAGAGTGAGCTGGGCACGATAATTAAATTATCTACGTGGCAACTGGCCATAATACCTACTAACATCAGATCTTTGATAAGAACTGTATTTATCATTAAAATATATTTTTGTTAATTAAAATTATCACGGAAGCCCGATTTTAATTCATTATAAGGAGTTATTTATGATGATATGGTAGACGTCTCTTTTTTTTTAAATTCCCATCGAAAGGAAAGCTCAACCGTTGCAAACAGGTGACGTGACTTCAAGATATTATTATTTAGTACCGAAAATGTCGGTACGAACCGGTTGAAATAGAAATGGGATGCAATAAACTATAAAAAATACGACAAACAAAGCAAACGAACGCAAAGCCTCATACCCTAAAAAAAGATTTATTACCTGCCTAAAAATTTAACCACTTTCAACAGGTGAAATTCTTCAGTATCGTGGAGTCAGAAAATAAACTTAAAAATGTTATCAAGGAGAGTACACGAAGTATTGTTAGCTGATTCGATTGCAAAGTAATAATAATTTGGAATATTAATAGTGTGGGGAGATTATGGGTCGCGAATGAGAACAATAAAAGAGTTGGGAACTCCCAAGGAAGAAACATATTTGAACCAAATATTTAAGTCGGGCCATGCCAAGAGTCAGAATAACAGAAGGGTATGTATGAGACGGTGTTTGAATGTGAATAAAAGAAGGAATGTTTGCCGATGTTTGAATGTGTATTTAGATCGGTGGTTTAGAGCAACAACGAAAATCAGAAATCAGTGTAGGTTTAACTTTAAAGTAACTTTTTCTAACAATTTGATCACAGACAAATATAAATACACGTGCTTTGAAAATAATTTTCAGGTGAAACAATGTTAACAACCAATATTTATTTTTAAATTAATTATATTGAAAAATCACATATTCATTTATTTATTTCATATCCCTTTGACCGACTTTGAAGGTTTTTGAGATGACCCAGTGATTTAGAGCAGTCAGTCGATTAACAGAATATTCCAACGTTCAAACCCTAATTACGACAATAATTAATAAGGTACATAACTTTATAAAAAATAATAATTCAATATCATACATTTCATTACATTTCTCGCTAATATCACTTTTCCTTTTTTGAAACTTTAAAATCAAATTTTCTTCCTGAACATTCAGTTTCACAAATTTTCATTGGAGTAAAACAGGAAACAGTTGGTTAAAAAAAAGCGTAAATTGCAACACAAGACAACTATTTTTCGCTTCCATCGATCATAACAACACAAAAAAACACAAAAGTCAATACAAGGAGTGCTTGCCGAGGCTACATTGTTTAGCGGTCCATGCTCTATGAAACGGGTGATGGTCAGTGAGTTAGTTTAATAATTTAATAATAAAATCAAATAGCCTAACTATTTTTAGTAAATTGAAAAATTTATATGTAATTAATCGTCCTTAATTTCAAAAACTGACAAACCAGAAGGGTTATACCATGCATCAAATTTGTCACATAATTGAAAAAGATCACAATATTGCTTTTAATAATATTATTTTTTACAATGTGTAATTATCACCTACAGGTTTAATTTAAAATTACAGGTGCCTGAAAAAAATCCATGGTTGCTCGCTCTAAAGATAGAAATATAAAATATGTTCTCAAAATATTCCAAAATTATGCACATTAGAACACATGCGAAAAATAAGTGACACTTATTTATAGGCTTAGTACAAATTAAGCATTTTTACCAAAAATTTCCATGTTGAGATGTCTCGACGTTAATGTATATTTCTATAATATGTATTTGGTATATTATGAAAAGGCGTTTGACATGATCCAACACTGAAAAACTGATGCGACTTTTGGAAGAACAAAGCATTTCATAATATAAACATCTAATTATAACAAACCTCTATTCAACAAATATTTGAGCCTCTAGTGGAATCAAAAAGCTTTTTATCAATATTGATATCCAAATTAGATAAGGTCTACGAAAGACCTGACTGTCTATAATATGTACCTTTTATTCACCTGTCGTATTCAATTTTTACTAGAAAGCTATATTTACTTAAGCTTTATAAGAGCAACAGTCTGCATTAGGGGTTAATTGTAGATCAGTTAATATGTTTTGTATCAATTAGCAACGAGTAGCAGAAAATTTAACGAAAACTTACTTACTTAATATTAATATAATTAACCTTGAGAAGTCCCGTGCACAGAGAGCTTAGTAATTGACTTAGAATGCGAATGTCAAAATGAACATTTAGAAACTTGGAGTTAACAACAAATAATAGGTTCCGGCTCAATAAATTTGCATTGCGATGAATTGGAGTCCCATCATTAAGATGAACAAATTCCTTGGAAATTAGAAATAACAGGTAATGTTGTTTTGGTAGGTTGCCTGAGACAACTTGTTTCTAATATTCTGTTCGGTATTAAAACCTCGACAGTGGACCCTAAGCCAAGTATCTACAATTACTCGAAAGATAAATCTTTCAAAATATATTTCAAGAGGTTTATATAGATGTTCGTCGCCGAATAACCAAAAACTACGAAATTGGATTAGACTATAGACATTCAAATTGATAGAAATTTCACGGAGAAAAATTACTGATACAAAATATTGCTAATTTATTAAGAATAATATTTTCCCTTAACGAATGAATTGATAGGTATCCTAATAAATTTTTAGTAAAACACGAACGTATTATCACGATGTCGGAACACGTGTTCATAATAATCATAATATTTCGAAAATTTCGTCATCGTATATTTTCAAGGTATGTTGATTGTAATTTACTAAAATTTTATCAAGAAATGGCCTGAAATCCAGTTTTTAATCGGATTACCAATATTTGTAAATATAATAATAATTTAATAAACTAGCAATACTCATTTTTCTCCGTTTGATAGGAATAGATAGATTAATCAGGGAAAGGGGAACAAACCAAGTGGCAAGAAGCGCAGGAGGCAGCTTGACTGTCTTCTTTTCTCTTATTTGTCAATAGTTGAATCTGACAGTATACTGTCAACTCGCATTGTAATATCACCATTTAGTCTGCGAAAATAAAATATGCTAACGAATTACTAGTCATTTTTACAATGGCACGCAAATTGCTGGCTGCGTAAAAAACTTAACTACAAATTCCAAATAGGGAAACAAAAGTTCAGGCTGGTTATGAAAATTAAATATTTTGTTACAATTTACCTACATTACTCATTTTAGGGTCGCCACGCCATGCGGTTTTTAAAACCAAAATTTAGATCCTGCTCATAAAACTCCCACAATAGACTGCGCTGCAAACCTTTGCCTTTCTTTAACGAACTTTACTTTTCTGCGCAGAAGAGTCCCACAATAGACTACGCTGCAATACTTTGCCTTACTTTAGCGAACTTTACTCTTCTACGCAGAAAAGTCCCACAATAGACTCCGGTGCAAACCTTTGCCTTACTTTAGCGAACTTTCCTTTTCTACGCAGGGTTTGGTTATTTCAGCGCTATTCAGCGTTCAACGTACGTGGTTTGCCTCGTGCTCGTCGAAATGATGCCCGGATGTCTATGGATTAGACGTAAAGGAAATAAAGGCTTTTGGTCACATAGGGGGCACCAAATACGAGATCAACCATAAGATAATGGGGAAAGATTGGAGGATGACCTGTAGAGAGACACCGCTTCTCACGATTTCGTAATAAGCCTTACAGTGCGCAGGATAATGATTGTTAGTAATTAACCTCCGATAGGAGAAGACATCAGAAAAACAAAATCAAACGAGAAATCTTAATAATTTTTATTTGAACTCTACAATACTAACGCAATAACACCATAAAAATGTTTATATTTTTATGACCTTAATAAACCCGTTCAGTTATTTTGATAGAAAAACTAAAAGAAGAGATATTAAAGAAAACAAGACATAAATTATTTCCAAAGTTTCCGAAACTTCGTCATTAATTTTCGGCATAAGATTTTCTTCGGATTGTCTTTCGTATCTGCAAAAATATTTATTTATTTCAGTTTTATAGGTCTCGGCGAGTTGTTTTCGCACGCCTTGCCTATTGTTGTAGTCGTCTTTTACTACCTGACCGTTCATTGCAGACAAACAAGCACATTCCTTTAGGATTTTTTTACACACTTTCGAAATCTTTTTTTTTTTAACGAACGCTTAGAAAAAATGTTTACTTATCCAGGTTTTTAATTAGATGCACGAAATTAAGGTTCGAAAATAACTATTTTATAAATTACGACGGGAAAACTTTGACGGCCTGCGTGGTGGAGAGGTAAACTAGCAAGCCGGGTTCAAATCCTGGCGTGGGAAAATAAATTTGATTTGATTAATTTGTGTTATTTGATATTTTATTAATTTAAAATAATAAACAGTATACTTGCGGCACGTTCGAGAGTGGAAGATACTCTCAGTATCGCCTTTGTGTAAGACCACCATTCAGAATTGAAAAGTTACTTTAAATGGCTTGAGTCATGTTTGGTAAGCAGATCTTAATAGCCAGGTACCCCCCCACCTCCCTCTACCCCATCTCCTTCCCCTCCCCACTACCTTCAGCCTCACAACATACCATAGTCTCACTGGCTCCAGACGGTTGGGAACAGTCGGGACTCTTGTACCAATATGTGGTATTTACATAAAAAATAATAAAAATGATTACTATTTATTTCCAACCAGGATACTCCCGTGATTTAAATTTTACATTGTGTATTACATATTTTAAAACAACTGAATATTTAATATAAAATATGTATGCAGCACACAGTATGGCGACTTGCTTTATTTGTCGTTCCTAATTAAAATACATTTTTAATTATTATAGTTTGACAGAATTGACGTTGTAAGCTGAAAGTTGTGTTGGCCTTTAAATTGAGTTTGTAAACTTTTTTGGTATTTACAAATTTCTGTCTAGCAATTAAGAGACAGTCAAGGGCATTATGAATAGAAGTAGCTTCTTTCGAAAAAAAACGAGTCTTAAAGTGAAAAGTTATAGATGGAGTTTGGGAAAGTTGTGGGTGCTCTTAACTGGCTTTTAAATTCCCGACAAATGTGCAAATTTCAGTACGTCAAAGTTCTTTGTGGTCCCCAAAGGTTAAAATAAATATGAAAAATTTAAAACATTCAGTAATATATTGTCTCGAGCCCAGAAAACAAATAAATTATTTTTATCTTAAACAAAATAATATTACCAACGAGTTCATGATTTGTCGTTAAAAAATGACGGGGCAGAGTGGTTCTACTCGCTGGCCGAATGATGTATAAAATGACGAAATACGCGATCGTAAAACTATCGTCAGTTCTTTTGTCGTAGTTCTGGCAACACCGGTAGACATTGCATCGGTATTAGACCGGCTAACAGTTTACTCCGTCGTAAAAGATTGGACACAACAAAGTTGCCAGTGCCGCCAACTAAAACTAATTTCTTTTGTGAGTTATAAATTGCTAATCGAACTAAAATAGTTTCCCGGGATCTGCCTTGATCAAAGTACTTCATAATACGACGACTATTATCCATGACTTATTTTGTATCCTAATTACCAACTTAATAATTTGTATTAGCAGTAAAACCGTAGTTTTGATGTTCTTTTGATTAATTATTATTAGGTACTTACATCAAAAACATTTTCAATTCTGTTAGGATTAAATTATCTTTATGCGTAAAAGCAGGCACGCATCAAAGCAGAGCTTTAAAAAATGTATTTTGATAATTTTAATTATAAAGTTAACCATAAAAGCAAAGACCTTCTTATGTGTTTCTCTCAAATAGCAAAATCTCTGGAACAGTGAGCTCTGGCGTCGTTATCTTGCATAGTTGGAATACGCGACCATTTATAATAATCATGACACTACACACACTATAATGGAGTTCTACAAAACCAAACAAAATCAATGAAAAGCTATTTGACATCTATTTGAATTTCACTTTGGTTTTTTGATAATGAATGAATGCAAATCTTAGAAGCGGAAATTAAGCCGCTTCCCGATCAACAACTCGGCAGATAGACTCGTGAAGAAATGCATTCTATCAATTTTTGGTGTTCATCGAGAACACACACGCGAACATGCACGCATTTCTCTAAAATTGGACGATATTACAGAAATTAATATTAGAAATAAATGTTGGCCCTACACGATCGGCATCTGGCAAGGTCGGTAGTGCAGTTGACTCCGGTCCCTGCGAAGGAAGGTTTAATACCCAGTCACCAAAAAAAAGTGATGTATTTAAAAAAACTTTATTTTTTACCGGTTGATTTTTTTCAATTTAAGTTTTTGCGTGATTGATAAGTTGATGCCATTATGTCGAAGTTTGAGAGTATGTGAAGAGAATCTAAATCAAAATGCTATGTTTAATTTATTAATCTTGTTTTTACTTTTCAGAAGAAGACAAACAGCCGTAAGACTCATTCGTTTCCAAGAAATTTTATCTCACGCGTTTTATGTAGGGAAATCTTAGAACGACCTTAATCTTGCTGAACTCGATTTAAATATAACTACTTACTTAACTTTCACGGCACTCAGAACACAGATCATTAGCGGCGATGTCACCTTCAAATCGTCAAGGACCCGCAGGTATCTCACGTGTATTCATTTAACAAATGCGTTACTTAATTATGCCAGAAACTAGTTGATACATTTACCAACGACATTTAAGTAGTGATGGTTGGTGGTGAAAGACACGCATTAATGCTATTCCTGGATAATGGGCGGAAAACACTGTCGCCACGGAGCGAATCTGACGGAGACAATCGACGCGAGATTATTCTTGGCTGGCGAAAATTATTTTCTCAACTACAACTCAACTTTTATACCGCCATTCCGGAATCCATATTCAGATAATGGAACCCGTAGAGAAGGGGATTTATTGCACGAAAACCGTAGCCGTATAAAAAGAGGTGAAAACTACAAATTCTTTCAGTAAAAGCTGTATCTTATTGCTAGTATTATAGAGGAGTCAATAAATTCAAGATTTCTTATTAACGAACACGTTTTTTTTCCTGATACTAAACATCTGAAACAATATGTACTTAGATACATTCAACGAGTATCTTGTGAGGTGGTAACATGTGATACGCGAGTGCACAAAATTTAGTGGAACAAATCAAGTCAAATTTGCTATTTAAATTATATAAAACCCGGTAAGTTTTAGATTTTCATGGCCAAAAGCATTTTTGTTGTTTGTTTTTGGGGTGTTATGCCGTGTTGCGCTAACTCCTTCTTTAGCCGACGTTTCGGACATCGTTGCAATGATGGACACTGCAACGATGTCCGAAACGTCGGCTAAAGAAGGAGTTAGCGCAACACGGCATAACACCCCAAAAACAATCAACAAAAATATATAAAACCCATTCAGAAGGTGCTCTTATGCTTTTATGCTTTTATTAATTCGTATTAATATGCTTTTACTCTTATGCTTTTATTAATTCGTATTATTATTGAGGTATGTTATTATGGCCTTCTTGTCACTATATTCCTTGCAATTCAACACATCTACTATTTCTACGAAAGTATTGCCAACTGCATGCAATCTAGGTTCAAGCGAATATCTAAATGACTCCTGATAATGTTATTGCAATTAAAAAATGATCGGGTAGTTCCAGTTGGAATATGAAAGTTAAATAGGTTGAGTAAATCAGGGCCGTCTATAATTATATTTTTTCATATTTCATACTGTAGTCATTTTCTGTTCAAGTCTGTACTATAACTCTTCAAGTCTGTACTATAACTCTTACAAACATCATTTCTGTGAAAGAAGAATCTTATTTGGAGTATTATAAGGAATATAATAATTTCACCATTTATGGCTATTGAAAATGTATTTTTTACATCTCTGACAATGTGTTGAGTATCGGAAATGTGGTCAATAAGGTGACTAGCTCTCGGGACGAATCGAGTTTGATACACACAATAGATAACTGACTTGCTCCGTTTTCAGAAAAATGTATGCTTAGTTCTGAAGATATGTACTATAAGTTTCATATATTTTATAGCTTTCCACTTAATATATTTTACATAGATACATATTTGCATTTTCATAAAATCTGTTTTTAGAGAATCTATTTTTACTAACTTTTTACACAAATCCTAGTTCAGACGAGATAATTCAATCACGAAATATAATTATTAATGATTGAATCTCAATACCTGATCAACAACATAACAGTAAAAAATTTGTTTGCAGTAAAAATATAATTTAATATATTCGTTCAAACACTTTTCTATCACGTATATACACGTGTTACCAATTTCACCAAAGCGGGTGTAAAAGCTCCCAACTTCACCAACTTTCAACATCATTATTTTTCATCAGCGCGTATTTTCATTCATTGAACTTACGCATGTTCTCATTCATACAACAATCATCAATTATTATATTTAAACTTGTTAATTTTTTGAAAACTGTGATTAATTTTCACTATCAGCGCTTCAATACAAAATCATTAGAGTTTTATATTATTAATCTGAGTTCAATTTATCTCGCTCTGTTATGATCATGTTTGTGATAGATGAATTTAATAAGAATTAAAATACTTTCATTAATTAATCAAAAAAATATATTTCAAGGATTAACTACACTATTTTAAACGGTTCGGTTTTCAAACTTCAACAAATGTTGCGCAATTGGTTTTTCCTACGTTACCATCAATCAAAAATGTGAAACTTCGAGGATACACGTCGACCTTCGTGGCAGAAAGATACCCTAGTTAGATCCTTGATCGCGAGATGAGGCGAGTTCAAAACCCAGCGACGTACTTATACGCAAAGTATTATTATATTGATAAAGGTTAATTTCAAGCACAATTTAGAATTGGTAGATACATGCCTAGTTATCAAATTTGAATTGCATATAATTTTGTGGATGAAAATCTCATGGCCATTTTTGCCAATCAAACTAAGCGGCCGCTTAGAAGAAATTATTTCAATTGCAAATTTTCGATGTCATAAATGCGGTTGAGCGTAACTTTTGCACGGCTGTACGCATTACATCTATCTTCAACCTGAATAGATTATCTGACTTCTCTTCGGTATCATCCTCTTTCACCTTCTCCTCCTCCCATTCTGCCTCAAAACAATATTTAATATTAGGTCCCATCAGGGTCGGCCCTATGCGGGCACAATTGGAGCAGTCCGCTCCGGGCGCCAAATTGCCAATTGCCATAAATGGAAACATAGTAAACGGTACCTCACTCGACCTAGTTTGTTACCTGTACGATTTGCGGGGATTTGAAATTTCATGAGCGTAGGTACAAATAAACTAATCAATCACATATAAATCGTTGCGTACTCCACAATCACTATAAGACATACAATTATGGATCTGCCATACGCATTTAGTTATTTTCCGAGGAGAAACCTGATAAAAATTAGTGGTTAACATTGAAAAATATTACCTACGTACGATTTGATATGATGTACAAGACATTTTGTATGTATTTAACAAATAACTCACAAAGGTTACGTAAATAAGGGTATTACCATCTAGTTTGCAAAACGTCACCACTGGTAAAAGCTTGGGTTTACATGGAAAATAGTTAAAGTTATTATTATTCCAAGAATTATATAACCAGCAATATATTTGACGTCGGATAGAAAACTGGATAGAAATTTCAGTCCCCTTGTTCCGTTTTTGGTACCTTATTGTTATTTTTTTTTACATAAAGGGGGTTTTTTGAAAATGTTGGTATAAAAACTAGTTTTGACAAGGTACGCCAAAAATGACTTGCACCAGGCACCATTTGGCTAAGGGCCGGCCCTGGGTCCCAAGCAGTGGAACTTGTGTATGATATTCACACTAACACATCTACTTTCGTGACTACTTGGGCAGTTTAGAAGTGGAGAATTAATCCGTGTTTAGCACTCTCAATTAACTCAGATATCATTGACCGGAGCTGCTTTTCTTCCTGCTTATTTATACATCACCACTTGTTGAATACAAAAATAAAACAGTGTGAATAAATGACTGGCGTTGCATACTTCTCTAAACATAGCCCGGTGGGTTGTATTAATAGAAAGTTTCGTAGGTTATGACGTACCTACGCACGGTCGGCCTTATGACAACTTAACGCTAAACACCAATCTCAATCATTGCCAATGAGTATCTTGCTTGCATTTTCAACAAGCATAGATTTTCTACTGAGAATACGGAAATGCAAAAAAAAACTAAATTACTTTACCCATATGTTTTTTCTTCGTTGCGCCACTTTATAAAAATGGTCATAACATAACGAAAATATATTTTTTTCTATTATTGCCATTTTATAACTGATTTTGATAATTTTAGCTAGCGAACATTGTTTCAACTAAATTGTAAATTAATCTACTTACCTTGGGTTTGTGATTGTGTGTATATATCCTTGTTTTTTTTTCTTGTTGTTTGTTCTACTTAATCTCTTTTTTTGTACTTGATATCAAAATACCTATGTAATACTGTATTAGAACCCGTCCTTAAATGAGTTTTTAACTCTTATAACAAAAAGTATTTTAAATTATTTCATTAATTTGTATGGTCTTAAACCCTTTCATACCATTCCTTTAAAATTCATAAAAATTATAATCCACAGGAAAAAAAAAACTTAATTTCATTTACGTAATATGACAGTTATATGACGGATCAAAATACGATTAAAAAAAAATTAAATCTTGAATGCATTTTATATCCATCCCGAAAAGAGTAAAATCCTGCTTGTGGTTTTTTCGACCTTTCATGCATCGAACCGGAATAAATGCACAGTGTGTCATTTTTCTGTGACTCACTCTGACATCATGTATAAAGTCATAACAAGGCTGAGAAATACGAGTGCATTATAATTATAACGTGTTAATATTTAGTGGCTTGCGGTTTCATTTGAGTGTCGCTGTACATTAAGAAAAAGTGGTTTGTGTGTTGTCAGATAATTCTTTTCTTGCGGCTAAAATGAGAATTTCAATGTTATGCAGGAGTACCATTACGTACAAAATATTATTAAAAACAGGTAATATGTACAATATTATTTTGCATCGTTTATAATAAATCAAGTTTATGAAGCTTTGGTTCGGTCATAAGCATAAAAACAATTTGGTTTGGTTTCAAGCATAAACACAATAACAGAGAGTAACTTAATAAATTATTAACACATTAGTGATGTTTATATTATATGTGCTAATATATTAAACAATAAATGTTTTCATTTAAAGCATATAATGTACAGGTATTATTATAGAGATCAAAATTTCTGTTTTGATGAAAATGTTACTATTTATAATTTTGTGTACTTTCACAAAAAATAGTATTAATAACACTAAGTGTTTTTTATCTTCCTTTTTTGTAATCAATAGAGATAATGTTATCCACGCTAGGATCTCCCGTGCTCTCATTTACAAATTAATAAAATTTAGTAGCATGGATAATATGAAGTAATTATAAATATATTAAATTGTGTTTTATTTGAAATAATTATAAATTAATTTCACTAGAAGATCCCGCAATTAGCTAGCTAATGTCTATCTCAGGCGTCGCCGACTTCTTCCGCCATTCACTACTGTATACCACAATTTTACTGTATTTCTTTGACCCTAATTCCTGTGCAGAGATATTGCAATATGCATCATTAATATTCATGAAATCACTCTCTAAACGTGCCTGGCACTAATAAGAACAAACTTTGAAATTTGCAGCTATATCGACTACTTTTCAAATTTTGCGAACACAGACATTCATCCAAACAGAATTTTGTTCAGTTTCGGTTTTAATCTTTTTTTGGTGTCAGTATATTATTTATGTCAGAACTCCCTATTCAGATTTAAATGTTGTGAGTTTTGAATGAAAGTGGGATTTTTTGTACAGTTTAGTACCATTGGATAGGAAGCTTTTTTGCCCACATTTTGTATTTGTAGTTTGTTGTTTGTCGGTTTGTATTTCATCCTGAGATCTAGTGTTTCTAATATAGTTGTAGTTGTTTTTTTAGGTGTTTTATATTTATGAATTCAAAGGAGTATTGTTTTAGAGTAGAGTTGTTTAATTTACATGATTTTGAGTTTCTTAAAGATTTCGTCAGTGCTAGTTCTTACAGGGACTTTCAGAATAATTTTCATTACCTATAGCTTTTTGGGTTTTAACGAGTGATTTTAGAATATTGTCATTTGCACTGCCCCATCCAATAATACCTCTCTAATGTTACGTAATTGTATGCAATACTTACGAAACAAGGTACCAAATTCTGGCAATTTCTCTAAAACAATAGCAACGATTATCTTATTCGAAGACTTGATGAGTGCTTAGGGTGAACATAGGCCCAACACTTGGTATTACTTTAGGAACACAAAGACACAGCACCAACACCGATTAAGATGGAATACAACGCTAAGCCACCTGGAACCAGGCTTGGAGAGGCTGGTGAGTAGAACTATTAAAAACAAAAGGCAATGAGTCGACTGAAGCAAAATATCATCACCAAATTGCAACCTAGGCTTCTACGTGTCCAAGTAAATAGCAAGTACCTGCAAAATTGTATTTCTGCTGCAATAAATGATGTTGAAAGGTCTGATTGTCGGTATAAAAGATTGGTTTCAAGATCTATTCAAGATTTATATATTTAATCTGATTTCCCCTTTATTTCAATTGAAACCTAATGGAGCGCGTTATTGGTGATACGTTCCCTCTTTTCATATCAACAATCAGGGGAAGGTTTTGATTTTTACCCCAACGATCAACTTATCATTTCTTTTTCCCTCGGCTGAAATAAGATCCCCGACAGCCATCACGGAAGTTTAGAAAGGTTGACAGGAAAATAATATGACAAGATTACCTCACATTTCTTCTTCGGTATGCTTTTATCAAAGAATGGAAACATTTCATCTGATATTGCGAGTTAAAAAAATAAAATCAAGATAATACAAGTCGAGAATAGTTTAATGTAAGTTTCCAGTAGATACAACAATCTTTGCTTCTGTAGTTTTTATTGCATTATAACACGAATTTTATTTTTCATGCACATGTTTCCCGAATAATCTGCTGTATAGGCAGAATTCAGTAAAGCACAGTTTGATTGATGTCCGGTGATTATTGCGGGATCAACATTGACCACACTGTAAACAAAAGCAGCATTACCCAACAAAAAATTTAAGAAACCACCAGTAGGAAAATAAATATTACACCTCTAAGCATACACGCTGAACTTAATTTGTTGAAATGAGTAATAAATTTTAGTTTTGCTTGACTTTCATAAATTTCATTCCTATAATAAAACGAGCCTGTATATTCCGCAGCATATTCCGAGAGCCCCCAGTTCTCAGTTCTCAATTCTCAGTACCTACGTATTATCGGTGTTCAGAGCCGACTGCCGTTGCCGTCTGCACACCACAGCGTTAAACTCCATTTATAATGCCTCCTGCCAGAAACATGTTTATCGACTGGAAGAACGATGGAAAGAACGTGCTGATTTCAAATGCAAATTTTAGAAAACACGCCTCACGTACATTCTCACCCTTGCGGGCTATTGAATATTTAAAAAAAAAAACAACCATTTTAATTCCTTCTCTTTGACGCGTGCATGCACGATATCTACATTTTATCTGTGGTTTAAAATAAACAAAAAGAACAAAACATAATATAACTTCACCATGTGATTCAAATTTCAGTACAATATAACTCACAACTTTGACAAATCTTTCGCAAACATGTAAAATTTTACGGTCGGTGAGTTTTTAGAATAATGTATTGAAAATACAGAATAAACGTGTCTGCGTAATTCACAAGTGATAGTCGGCGAGTATTTCTTTACTTTTGACGAGAAAATAATCATCAAATATCTTCTTAGCAACATACGCCATTAATAAACAGATTCGAATGTTAAAAAAGTTGTATGTTTAATATTAAAAAATTTACAGCTTCATCATAGGTTACTTAGAACGAATCAACCATCAAAATAATTAGCCAGAAATAATAATAATTAAACTTGAATCGACGATCCGGGGATTCAATATTTTTTAAGATATGAGAAGTTTGTCTGGAGAATCTGGCATGGGATGTTTATTATTATAAAGAAGGGGATAATATGTTTTGTTGTTTTAGTTTGTTCCCGTCCATTAACAGCTGGGCCCGAGGACCGTTATGTTAACAACGTGCCTTCGCAGCTCCTCGTGTTTAACGGCGGATGATAACAGGAAGGATAAATGGAATATGTATTACTAAAATATCATTTTAAATAACGTTTCCACTCAGCTTAAAGCGTAAAGCTTTTAGTTTTACGTCTAAAAAACAAGCCGTGAGTGGTTTTGATACTCCGGCATGCTGCTAGTATAGTATGTGTGACCTAGGCCTAGGCAATGACCGAAATATTAACTGATTCTGATATGAACTGAGCTGATGGTTTACATCATCTTTGAATGTTTATGTTACGTACATCCAAATGTTCCGATCATAATTAAACTTTACCGAAATAGCCGACTTGTACGATAATATATATTAGATTTGTGGGGGAGATAGTACTCGTGCCTAAGTAACTACATTTAATTGAATTTTCTTCATGGATTTATTTTGCGAAATTCATTAAGAATACTTCCAGTACACAGCACATAATTAAAATCTGAGGTTCGTTCTTCTCATCAAATGAGTATAAAAAAACAAATATCAAAAACATTCATTTGTCAATTTTCCCGGAAAACATCCTTAAAGGAGGAAGTACTGGTTAGCTAAATATTCCAAGTCCAATATATACTGTTACTAATAGGCGTGTTTTAGGTTTTACAAACAACCTAATGGTTGTTTATCAACAACAGGTTGACAAACAATCATTTACCATACATTAAAAATTATATATCAATTATGTTAAACTTGAATCACGTTTCTTAATAAGGCTTGTTTCTAATGTTCATTATCTACTCATAAATTTATGTTTTTTCACAATTAATTTATTCCTGAACCAACTCTCGTGCACCAATTTTATTCGCTCTACCCAGGTATATTTTACATTTAAAAATTATATGTAAATTACCCACCTCGGAACAGACTTGAGGTGGATAAAGAATCTATTTAAATAAATATTTAATTATAATAAACGCCCGGGTTGCCGGCAATGAAATAGATGTTGAAAATTAATTTATATCAAATATTAATCACTGTTCAAAATAAATTCACAATAGGTGTCGTATAATGTTTGGATATGAAAAATTTATTTACGAACGTGTTTAAATACAATATCATCAATATATTTATATTCCGTGTGTATTGTACAAATATGTTCACATGTATGGGTGTGAATTATGCCATAAGACTAACGAAGCAAGTGTTTTAGCAGCCCAAACCGTGCTAAGTATTAGTTGTATGCATTGGTACTCGTATTATATTCTGTGACTTTAGACCTTTACGTTAGAAATTATCTAACTTATTATTAACGAAATTTGAAAAAATACTAACAAGAAGACAATGTTTATAATTTTTTTTTTCCTTTTGGATCAGAAACTCTTGGCTTGTTTGTAATTGTGGTTCTTAATATTAGAGTGCCGACAGTTTTATCTTGTCACGTAGAATCCTTTAGACTATATTAATTGGTTATCCTAGCAGGCTCATCCTTTTATGAATCGCCGCGGCCTGTAGACAGGAGATAGTGCCTTCGTGTCCTTACATACTACATACAGGATAACAGTTGTAGATTGCCGCCGAACGGCTCAACATTAACTTTATAAATTATTGTTTTACAAATTGCGACACTTGAGACAAGAAAATAACAGACTCGATAAAGTGGAGAAATACGTAAATGAAGCAACAATAATTTGTCTAAAACATCAGTTGTATAAAAAAACAATATTTCTTCAATGTGATGTCCTCATTTGTGTGAACTTACAAAACTATAGTCAGCGGAAAACAATTTTTAAATAATTTGAGTTGTTTTCATTATTTGCTGTTAGGTGTCCAACAATTCTCTCATGGGAAACTCTGATCGAATAATGTACTGCTCTAAATATTCATGCCTTCATAAAAATAAATATCCGATGAATTTATCCATTTTTAGGAGTACCCAGTGACCCGATTTTATCTGTGAGGGACAAATAACAGTGATCCGACATATTCGAGGAGACATATAAATTCTATCGTGTGCGTAAGTCAACCATTCGCCGACCTCTCCCGAGGGTGGTGGGCAGGACTAACCAGCAGCAACCCAACGACCCGCAGTCGTCTCGCACTCATCAATTCACGTCGAGCCACACTATTGTCATGGAAATATCACCAAGCAAATACACTTTTCAAGATAACTTGACATTTTATTCAAAAAAGTATTACTATTTCTTTTTCAAACACAGCAAACTTATTTGTGGCACCATTTATATTAAAAATAAATAATCACTTCATTTTAACCACTTCTTTATTGTTTAAGAAAACGACTTACGAAACATGTATACCCATACTTAATACTAAATTAAAAAATTGGACTAAAAGACATAAATGGCTGGGAGGAAATAAGAAGGGAATAGGGAAAGGGGGAGAAGGGTAATGGGACATATTTTACAAAGGGAATAACAATGGGTCATTTAAAATAATTTTTAATTATTATTATTATTATGTTTAAACTCTTCTTTACACTCTTTCTAATTTCCAGATAAAATTGAAATCTTAGATAAATAACAAAAGTGATTATTTATTTTAATATTACTATTTCCTTTGTATATCAATTTGGAACATGACGTCAATTGTTTTTTGGTGACGTGAATTTTATTATTATTCAACCATTAATGAAACACCTCTGCCATATGTCACCCTAAGTGGTTCGCAACATTTGGTGTCTTAGCAGGGGTTCATGTGGGTGAGGTTTGTATAGGTCTTAGGGGAAAATGCATCTGCCCATTTACTGCATGGTGGGCCAAATCTGGAGATACTGGTTGAGGGAGACCCTATGACCTCTCCAACAGGACTCTATCACCTTACACTGCAATGGGAGAAAAGGATTCATACCTCCGTCACTCTTGGATACACTGACCCCCAGATTCCTACCAACACTTTTATACCTGTTTCCTTCCCAGAATTTCCTCTAATTTATTTCCTAAAAAGAACCCACTACACGGCATCCCCAAAGATGATATGAACCATTATTTTGCTCAGGGCCTCCCGTGTAGAGCTAATGTAAAAATACGTGTACATAAGCATTTTTTCTTGCCTCTATTATAAACGAACCGAATGCCAAAAATCAAATATTTAGATTTCTAAGGGACAGACCTGCGTACAGTGGTACAGAGTAGTGGTACTTAACGGATGATGATGCACCCCGAGCTTGTTGCGAGTTTTCCGCGACATTATGAAAGCCCTAATTTAATGCTGGCTCATGCATATACTTACGCTTGATCATTCAAACCGCACAGTGTACGAATTTTGTGATTAGCTATGGCTAGATGGGAGCAACTGCGTTCTGCGTAAGGAGTGTACACGGAGGAGTACATGGAAGCTCTAACAGTTTATAATATTTATATGCCTGTCTTTATTGGCAATCTAACATTATTTTGTAAGTGGATAATATTTTAGAAAATGTTTTTAGCTGAAACCATTCCTTTTCAGAAGATTCAGATATTTTAGCTTTTTTATAGAGAACTCATTCATGTAAAACAAAAGTTATTTTTCTGAGCAGAGGAACCGGTTATTTTTGTCTTATCTTTGATCATTTCTCTACCCCACAAATGATCAAAAGAGCTTCCTGACTTCAGAAAGGTTTAGAAACACTGATTTAGAGGGACTATTTGTAGCTGGTCAGTGTGGAGGCCAAAGCTTTATTCTTGGGTATAAGGATCTCTAGAGAGAAACCTTGACGATGTAGATTAACCCTTGGAAAGTGTATATTGTATCATGTATCTATGTGTAAAGATTGATAAATTTTTAAGCTGGAATGACCATATCGATATGTTTACAAAGAATGTCAGGAGACTTACATTTATTTTTAAAGAACTGCGACACATATTGAACAAAGAGAAAATAAAAACTGTCTATTTTGCCTTAGTCCAATCTCGACTTTCTTATAACATAGTATGCTGGGGATCATGTCTAAAGTCCAATGTTGAACCACTAAATATTACTCAAAAATTGATCCTTAAAGTAATGTACAAAAAAAATTCTGTTATCCATCCAACCAGCTAAAAAACAGCTATATATCACTCAAATACTTTGTCGATTTTTTGTCAATATTAAATTTGCTGAAAGAACACAACAAATGCGGACAACTAGAATTAGCTCTACATTGAACTTTGTGGCTGTACATACTAAAACTTCTTTTGGTCAAAGAAATTATTTATATCAGGCACCACTTATTTAATATTCTTCCAAATCATATTAAGTCTACCAATTCCTTAGTTAAATTTAAAAATTTAATTAAGATTTTTGCATTGACAGACAATTGCCTTAATATTTGTTCATCCTTGTCCTTTCTTAAATAATAAGATTTTATATATAAGTCCCATTTACTAAAAACTGAATGTCACCCTATCTGTCTTTATTATCTACTTTGCTTCTTCTTTTGAATAATGATTAATGATTAGTTATGGTTCAAATATTTTTACAATATACTGTCAAATTACCCATCTGGTAACACATCTAATACTTATTTTTTCTTTAATTTTGAAATATTTTGTGTTTGTATGTAGAATTACTTTATGTTTGTGATTACTCTTATATTTGCTTCAATATAATGTAAATTGTTAACCTCGATACAGGCTCAGTCCTAGTGAGGTTGATTTTTATTAGAAAAAAAAAGTGTTTTATGTATAGTGAGATGCAATAAATAAATAAATAGATGTATAGGCTTACATATCATCCTCACACATACGGACTGGAGGAAGTGGTACGTGGTTTAACGGAGGGACGTCAACGTAGCAATTTTGGATATCAGGGAATAGTAGGAGACAGCAGGATATGATCAGGGGTTGTACTTCCTTACATCGAATGGACACCGTGAAGATTGTACCGCCAATTAATATAACAATTGTAGCAGATCTTTGCAATAGTACATTGCGTAGCAGATCTTCTTAATATTTGGAATACATAGGTACAAGAAGTAAATACAATGAATTATTATACTATCAGCAACATATATATAGCCTTCACATACTATCAATAATGGTTCTTCATACAAATAAAGGATTCTCGAACTAATTCCATTATTCGTGAAAAGCTAACATGTATTGTGTTGATCTAGAACTAACGCTAATCATAGGTAAGTGACATAATATTGATATTGACGAAGGCAAAGCTACTAAGAGATGAGGCCAACTGAGATAGAGCACGCTCTAAAAGTGTGACTCCATTGTGTAGTTAAGTTATCGCTGAGGGTCCATCTCAAGCTCCGACACAATATTCACCTCGGCCTTTGTTGTTAATTGTAGAAATGTTAATTTCCCGACCGACTGAGGAACTGGGACGAATGGGGTGCTCCGACAGGCCTTTAGTTAAATGGTTTAGTGTAAGTCATAAACGGCTTCTTCCATTGTAGTTGATAAATCTGAATAATGTGTTAACGAGGATTTTTATGAGTCGTGTCAATTGCCTAGGTCGTTTAAAACGCATAAATTGACACAAGAACGAATAAAACACAACAGCGATGTAAAGTACATAATATACCGCAGATGATAAATAATCTGTTCTGGTGAGTTTTCACATAGTCAACAACAATACAACATTCATTTCTTCAAGCTCCATTTCGTTGTGGCGTTCAAATAATAAAGCATTTTTCCTGCATACCAAATATAACAGCCATGTTTGGGGGTAACTAATAATTTATTGTAACGTATAATTTTAAGTAGTACTCATGCCATTGTGGTTGAAGTACACTTTTGGAATGAATTGATTATTTCTTTTGGAATTAAAAAAAAAAACACCAAAGTCATAAAGTACATAACTTTTTCATTTCTTATGAATGTGAAGCTATTAAAAATATACAGATTATATAATGTTGAATATTTTTATAGCTTTCATGAATTAGTAAATATTGTTTTGAATTTTTTATATGTCTGGGTCTGGAGGAAAAACTAAATAAAATTATTTCCTGTTTATGTATCACGCGCAAGAAATGTATTTATAATAGCATCACAAAATTATAAATTATCACTAGGTTTGAATGTCCGTTAGTAATTTACACTATGAAGTAAATAAACTACAAACCTACCCAATCATTAAAAACATTAATAATAAGAAGTATTGTACGAATTCTGTTGACAGTGATAGCGCAATTATCAAAATGGCGAACATTATTAATTTGATAAAATGAAACGAGTACCAACATGAACACTGAAAACAGCAGAGCTAATCTCTGTTTTGTTATATTTAATGTTTAACAAAGAATAAAAACATGCGTTGAACAACACAAAACAGGACATTCATTTATCAACCGTATGAGTAGTTTCATTCCCACAGTGAACATTATACACACTAATTACTATTTATCAACATAAAAGTCGAGAGTGATGGCTTTAATATTTTTTGCAGTGTTCACTGTGGGGGAAGAACTATCATTATTCGATGATATATAGGTATAAATATTACACATTACTCCCTGCAGTTATTGAGAAGAATCAAGAAGGGAAATTAATTTTTTGATGTTTATTGTCATACTTATACGAACATAAGGTTTACGTGTTCTAGACTTTTCAGTTTAGGGGTGATACATCGACAAAAACAATACATATTACGGTATTATGTCAAGGTACTTCTACGACATATGTACTTCCTGCCATAGAAATAGGACTGGGTGTCCCGGCGCTTATACAGAAGGTTAATTACACTCATTATTGTGGCCGTATATAAACCTACTTATCATTATATTCAAAAAAGTTTTTTTATCTATATTTCCACGTATTAGTAATAGTTCGTAATACTAATAAACATTTTGTAAGTTTCTCGGAAGTTCAAAAACAGACAATATTCAATAATGTTCGTGATTCAATAAAACTACAAGTTGCATGGTTAAAAAAATATAATAGAGAAACTTGGAAAATATTGCCATGCAATAAATTGAGATTATTTTTTTTATTATAAGACAGTATAATCCGTAATGCTTCGCTATTGCTAATGTCTGTCACGGGCGTCTCACTACTGTATACCACAAAACTGTAATTGTAAAAAAAACTACATTACATCGACTTTCATTCGACCCCTTATCTCATTCCAGTATTGAGATATTGCCTTAAGCATTCCTCGGGCGTCCACAACTTATTGTACCATTCAAACTACTATATAAACACTCCTGGCACTAATAAGAACCAATTTTTAAGTGATATCGGTCGACTCCTTTGCGAGCACAAACATATGCAGGCTGAATTTTTATATATCTTAATAATAGTAATCAAAATAAAAAATGAATCGTACACAAAGAAGATTTAAATGGTTATTGTGTATACTATATAAGGTGAAATTATAAATACCTTTTGCGTGAAGCGTTCTTCTGGTGGCAATATTTTCCTGGCTATCCCATTGATTTTTTTCACCACAAATATTAATTTAATAGTCACACCTTAACAATCCACTGAATGTTTTAGCCAGTCACATTGTCATTAACGCCGGTTTTCTGATATACTTGAAGGAAAATAGCACAACGTCTCAGCTGATGCCGATAATCAAACAATAACGAACATTAGACGATAAAATTCAACAAATTCGATATTAAATATTGCAATTAACAAAGTTAATGGAACGTTAAAAATTTATCTGCATACTTATATGTTTCTATAAGGATTGTTGCAGACTTCTAATCTAAAAGACGACCATGAACTGGGACATAACTTCAAGTACGGCTCGGCTCTCGGCTGGTGGCATACAATGTTTATTTTGATATGTCTCGTTCTTGGTATGTGTCAACATAATATTATTGTGCGAAGACTTTAGTTGGAATTTGACAACTCTCACAAGTTTAGTGTGAGATTCAGTTGCCTCGCGTTACAGCTGTTTGGTTGCGTTCCAGGAAACTGAAAAAACATTTCTGGCGCTTGTGTTTCATTCGTACAGCTCCGTCACTCGACGATCCCGTGAACAAATATATATTTTTTACGATATTAGCATATTATGAGACTTGTACTATCAGTGTTTTAAATTGTGATTTTACACCGAGGTTCACCGGACGCAATGTTTTTCTTTGTTCTTGGGTTGACTAATATCACTAAGATCTCTTTATAAGTGAATGGACGTCATAAGTGTACTATGTACTCTGCACTCTACTGACCTACACATTATGCGCATTAATAATTTAAGTATTTCGATGAGTCGAAAGTCACCATCGTTTCCGATTGAATCATTTAATCAAAAAATGCATTTAACGAATGTTATCAAATATATATGTTTTCCAACACACTAACAGAATCTTTTAATTAAATAAATTTTATTGATTAGTTTATCCAAACAAATAAAAAATGTTTTACAGTCATAAAACATTCTTTGTTTATTTCAAGTAAATTTCGTTTGGCTTGAAAAATCAAATCTATTTTTAAAAGGATTTGTAGATACAGAAATTCTCCAATATTCACCAGCATTTTATAACGCAGACAAGAAAACATGCCGAAATAAAATACAAACATTAAACAAACGTCAAATAAGCATGCCGTATAACCGCGCAAATTCCTATTTAAATTCGGTCCGGAGCATAACGTACGACTTATACGAAAAAATGATTCCGAACAAGCTAAAGTGCAATCTGGCTCACGGTGGATCCATTCGTTAGAACAATCGAGCGGGAAAGCGAAACGGGGCGCGCAAAAAAAGTACCTCGCGAAAGAGAGAGTTGCTCGTGGTATTTTTGTGCAGGCGAAGTTTGAATCGCGATTGCGCGTAGAGCCGCGGAGCTCAAACCAACTGCGCACGATGCCGGTGCGGCCCAATCACCCGCCGCAACGAGACTGACACTGACAGCAAGTCGGCTTCGGCGTCAGGTGGGAGGCCTTCCCTGCGCTCCTCCCGCCCGGCGCCACCCCTCCCGCCCTCCCAACCAGCCAGCCACCCCACTCCCCCTGGCCTCTGCCGGCAGGTGTGGCAAGCAGACCCGCCATCCGAGCAACGAGCAACCAACCCACAAGTCAACCCACGGCCTCCCCAAGCAGCCCTCGCAGCCCCGCACTAATATGACGATAGAGAAACAATCGCGATCCGGTTACGCTTTTGAGAAGCGGACTCAGGAAATCTGATGCGGGAAAAGCGAGAGCGCTCGCGTTCAGGACACGCGCTTTAAATATGCACTCGAATTATCTGATACACAATAAACCTTCCAGGCGAAATTGTTCTGAAAGAAAATTTCAACAGACTCTCGATTTACCACCGGCCTTAGATCAAAGGGAAAAATATGTTTATATGTATTATAATACTCAAAACAATTACATAATTATAAATGCAAAAGTTAGAACACTCCTGAAAATGTTTCTGGCCGGACGTACATTAGCCTTGAGTTTTTATACAAATAAATTTATGATATGCGAACACGTGAAACTCTGGAATTAATTTGAGATAAGTAGTTTGATATTTTTTATACATCAAAAAAATTTATATATTTAATATAATTTTGAATCACCGGGAAACCATCCAACCAGTATGTTTTCCACACGGCTGCCAGTAAATAATACTGTCTTACTGAACATACATGTTTGCGCAATTTTGCGAATCACTGAATTCTGCTCGTGCTCTTTGATACTGTACTGAGTGTACTTACTTACCCTGCGTATTTTTTTATAGAATGGTTTAGCCCGTCAGATTTTTCCATTAAGCGTAATACAAGATTGAGCATTCGCAAATCCTCTGAACTCATGGTTAATTCTACGAAATAACACAGTTAAACCCTCGGTAAGTACTCAACGTACACCGAGCATACATTATGAAGCCTGAAAATGTATGTAAAACTGCCGCATCCGTATTAACCTCCCAAGTAATGGTGTTTACCACTGGATTTCCGAGGTATTATTAATAATCCTGCGAATAAATAATCCTTCGCGAGGATTGTTATTTGTATCTCTGCTTATATTTGCAAAGAGAACTGGTAGGCGTGATCAAGTAATAGGATAATATCATTTGGGAACTAAATGATGAAGCTTCGATGAATTTACATTTATAATTATTAAAGTTACTTTAAAATTAAAGTTGATCCTTTTAACTGTTTTGCTTTTAATGTGAATACCGCACAAGAGTCCCAACTACTCCCAACCGTCTGGAACCAGTGAGACTATGGCATTCCTAAACGGGGTACGTTGTGAGGCCGAAGGTAGTGGGGAGGGGAAGGAAATGGAGAAGACGAAAGTGGGGCGATTCAGATCTGATCACCAAACATGATTAAAGCCATATCAACCAACGTTTCAATTCTGAATGGTGGTCGTACACCAGGGCGATACTGAGAGTATCTTCCCCTCTGGAACATACCGTAAATACACCATATATTATTTCAAATTAGTAAATTGTGAAACAACACTTAATTTACTTGTGCACGCCGAAATTTGAACCCGCGACCTCCAGCTTGTTAATTGAGAGCTTTACCCCTCTACCACGGAGACCGTTAACGTACGTAATAATAGTGTGGAAATGACGTGAATAATTCGTTATAGTAACTGGCCCCTAGCCCACAGTAGATGATTAAAAATATATATATACGCCACTCCATTTTGTTACTTTTTCGTTGAACTAAAGATTTTTAAAAGTAACTAATCAGATACATTTACGAATTCATATTTTCTGGGTCACTGATAAATCATATACAGTTTTTTTTTAAATTAACTGTTCAGATGAATTCGTATTTTCTGGGAGACTGATAAATCGTGTGTACATTTTTTTAAGTAAATTTTCATGTACATTGATGAATTCATATTTTCTTGGACACTGATAAATCATGTGAAGGTAATTTTTAAAGTAATTTTTCATATACTCGTACATTCATGAATTTATATTTTCGTGGTCATGGCCAGTGACAAATTATGTAGATATACTAAACTTCTTAAATTTGTTTAAACTAGAAAAAATATATTTTAAACTTTGAGCAAAGCTGGGTGATAAAGCTAGTACGCATATTATAAAGATCAAACAAGTACCTACCTACTTGAAAAAAGATAAAAGGTTCCGATTTCTATGGCAACTGCTTTCGGATAAAAGTTATTTCCCTGAAGCATTTAATAACAAGTGAGGCGAAGCAGGCTTTTTGGGGGATATGCTTTTGATCTTTGCTGTGTTTTGATTTTGACTACATATAGGTGGTCCGAAAGAATAAGAAAATAAATAAGTCAAAAAATAATATCCTTGACGACATTAAGTACTTTTTTTGAAAAATATATACATGGTTTTCCAATAAGAGGTGTTATTTTGATATTCAATCGTAAAAAATCAATGGTTTCGTTGCTTGTGTGGCACGTTGTTTTGTTGAAATTAAACGTTGTTCAGATTAATACCATCCAATTCCGGCTATAAAAAATCATTACTCATCTGTTGCTCCAGCCTCATTTTCGAAAAAGTAAGGTCCAATGACTCCGCCGGACTATAAACCGCACCAAAGAGTCACACGTTGAGGATAGAGAGGCTTTTCAACAATAACTCTTGGGTTTTCAGAGCCCCAGATGCGACAATTTTGCTTGTTGAAATGGGCCTCATCACTCAAGATGATATGTATTTGATTCACTCAAGTGAATTTTAATAATTTCAATGCGTTATTGAAGCGTGTATCGTTCCATTTTTATTAATGGCGTAGTTTCTACTTGTCAAATGTCAAAAATGACAGCTTCAAAAGTAACATCTACCGAAATAACGGGCTATTCAAAATAACACCTCTTATTGGAAATCCCTGTAGTTACTTTATTGTTTAAAATACACTAGTTCAAGTTGCGGTCAGCATAGAGTGGGTTGTTTTTTGTTGCTTAAGTATAACTTTTTGATATACCGCATTTTTCTACGGGACCAGCGACATGTACGAGTTTTTATAGCCCGATTAAAAATTCATTTTGATCACACATTAATGAACAAAGGCAAGCGTTTAATTCTTGTCACAAAGCTCTAAGCTATTTACAAAGGCAAAGAAAACTTATTTACCACGGAAGCGGGTGTAGGTACCGCCGCCTCATGAACCATTCATTGAATAACCAACACCTCTGTCATAGGTCACCCCTAGTGGTTTGCTATATTTGGTGACTTAGCAGGGGTGCCCGAAATCATGGTGGGAGGTTTGTCTAGGTCTTGGTGACGGATGCGTTTGCCCACCTACTGGGTGGCGGGTCAAATCGGGAGAGATTAGTTGAGTGAGACCTTTTGACCTCACCAACGGAAACTCTCTTAACCCATCACTTTTGTACAGGGATGGATTCATACGTCCGTCACTCCTGGACACATTGACCCCCAGATTCCTACCCACCCCCACCTTCTATTATTATTATTCCTACCCAATATGTTGTATTGTATTTATAATAACCTACTCATTGTACTTTTTTTATGTTGATACTACTATTTCTATTGTTCTCTTTTATGTATTTTATATTTATATTTTTTTTTATCTTTGATTCTGTATTCATTTGTAAAACAATTGTTATTTTTTTGTAAAAGCCGCTATAATCGGCGATAATAAGTAAATAAATAATTTTTTTTTTTTTTCTTTCGCAGAACTTTATCTCCTTCCTTTATCTAAAAGACCCTCCACACAGCCTCCCCAAATATGTCATAGGCCCTGAAGGAATATTTTCCTCATGGCCTCCTGTGGGAAGCTAATGTAAAAATTGAAATAAATCTGCAATAGGTCAACCAATTCTTCGCTATGTTTGTAGCTTAGTAGGGGTGCTCGAATCAAGGGGTGAGGATCTTGGCGAAGGATGCGTCTGCCCAATTGCGTGGCCGACCAGATTAAGAGAGACTGATTGAGGGAGATCTTTTAACCCCTCTAGCAGGACTGCCTCCACCCATCGCCTTGCACCGTAGTCGAAGGGATGATTTATACTCCTGGACACACTGAACCCAATTTTCCTAACCACACCATATAATTTTTCCTTCTCAAAACTTCCTCTCCTTCATTTTCTGAAAAACACCCTCCACACAGCATCCCCAAAGACGACATAGGCCCTTAAAGATTTGTTTTCCTCGGGGCCTCCTGTGTGAAGCTAATCTAAACAAAACATTATATTTACATTATTAGCCAACCCGGGACCACGTCTGCTGCAAGACTTAATTAAGAAGGCGTCTAAAAAATTTCACTGACCATATTTTTCCCATTATAATTAGGTCTGAAAAGAAACCACCCGTGAAATTAGCTGACAGTATTCTTTACTTTAAAAAGAACAAAGATGTTGGAAAATCTTTGCTCAATCTTCCGAAAGCATTAAATTGTCTTTCCGCAAAATGGGCATCTCTTACTCATTGGTTCTGAAAGAATATTTTGAAGTTAATATTGTACTAAAATTCAGTGAAAAAAAACATTTTTTTCAGACCATAGACTTTCAAAAGCATTTTTCTCTGCAAAGGAAAATAGTGGACTTTTTACATTAGCTCTACACGGGAGGCCCTGAGGAAAATAATTGACCTTTGCGTCTACGTCTCCTTTGGGGATGCTGTTAGGATGGTCTTTCAAGGAAATGAAGCATAGGAGGTTCTGGGAATTGGATGGAATAAAGGTCAGTGTGTCCAGGAGTGATAGACGTATGAATCCATTCCTCCTAATGCGGTGCAAGGCGACGCATGTCCGGATGCAGCGGTGAACCGGCCTCTCGCAATCCGGCCCGCCACGCAGTTAGTTGATAGACGCATCTGCCGCTAAGAATCAAACAAACCTCACCCCATGAACCCAGGCACCCCTGCTAAGTTACCAAACCTAGCGAACCACCTGGGGTGACCCATGGCAGAGGTGTTGGTTATCCAATGTATGGTGTCCGGAGCGGCGGCACCCGTACCAGCCTTCCAAAATACATTAAATACAGATCTTAAGAGTTGAATTGATGAGAAAACTGGGCTTACTTGCTTTAAAAATATATTATTTCATATAATTTTTTTTAACAGTTGCTTACTACCGTGCTTCACCTTTTTACAGTTACATTTTTCTTAAATTCATAATCTTCTCCATGAAATTATCTTGGTGTGTTACATTTTATGAAAATGAAAAATAAATAAACACAGTCAAATAATGCGTACGTTTTATTTTGGTATTATTTAAAATAATATAACACTTGATTTGAATATTTCTATCCTATTAAAACAGTTTTGTGTATAGATACATCACAGTATTAAATCCATTCACCCATCAAAACGCATAACTTTATTATGTTATTATAATTGCGTCTACTAGTGTGTATGATTATTTATGAATGTAAAGCAGTTAATGTTAGCAGAGTGCTTCCTCTGCCAATGGGCTGGATACTGATATAATTATCTAGTGTTTTTATTAGCCATTAGAATAAGTATTTTGTATCATTGTAAAATGATTCATCCGCTTCAAGAACCATCTGCCTTCTTAGATTGAATGACGTCTCATAATATCGACAGCAAAAGGCGTTCAGAAAAATATGAAATAATACATTTACTCCTCCGACCTCGAGGTCGGAGTATTTCCGCTCTGCCATAAAATCCAAATTAATTGTGTAATTCTGAAAGTATAAAAATCAAAAACTCTTTTTGAAATGTGATAAAATACGCTTTAAAACTTATTATTATTATAATTAAAAATACATTTTTTATGTATTAAAATTCAAAAAAATAATGATAACATATTCACGATGTTTTAGAAAATTTTTTCAAATTGCGTTCGAAACCTTTTGGTTTCATAAAAGTGCATTTTTTAATTCTTCTCTAGTTAACTTCTATATAAAGCGTTGTGTTTTTTTTTTCTAACACCGTTTAGATACTATTTCTCACCACGACAGTAAGGGAGATACAACGATTTCCACGAGACCATATGAGTTGTTAAAAAATAAGTTTGTAGGGTTTTAGGGAACAACACATACCTATTTATAATATTTGTTTACTTGATCTGAGCTTAAGAGGAACGGCTGCGCGGCCTTTTTCACACCAAAAAAAATCACCAAACTGAATAAAAAAATTTAAAGGTGGAGCAAATATCTATTCTTACTAATATCTATAACTACTGTATTTATTTGTGTTTCAAAATATAAAGTAACTTTTAAAAAACAAATTTTTCAGGATTTTAGAGACAACTTCGAAATTTAATCAAAAAAAAAATTCCCTACCTACTGTGTTAATCTAAAATAAAAAATCATTTTTATTGGCATAAAATTTAAATTACAAAATACCGATTTACGTTGGAACACAAATTTATCGCATTTTAATTAAAAATTTCGACCCAAATACGCTTTTTATACAAAATGTTATATTATATTTACACATAAGAGATTTTGAAAGATTATATACATTTTTTCAATAATAACCTTTATCTCACAAAAATCGTCAAGGTTAACTCTTAAATAACGTGAAATTAAATTCCTTAATGGCCTATATTTTATAATTTAAAACACAAATAAATAAAGTAGCACATGTCCGTACTAGATTTTATTATATTATATAAACTAGTATTTGCTTTACCTTTGGATTAAAAAATAGTGATTTTGGTCAAGTATTTTAGCCTCCGATCCAAATTTAAGTTTTGTATGAACAAGGCTGTACAGTAGTTAAAAAAATGTTGAACAATTTTTTTAAATAACTTTTCAATAATATCATAACTCCAATTTCATAACTTGTGTTATGACTATGAGGTACTCAAACTTCAAGTGGATACAATTTTGAATCCGTAAGCAAATTATCGTTTTTGGCCAACTCTTTAAATATTAGCTTCTTAAATGGACCACAATCGGTAGAAACCAGAAATATCGACAAATTTTGTTTTTTTATGAATTTTAGGCATCCTTGCCTTAAAAGTAAATGATACTTTATTTAAATGAAAAAAAAATCTTTTAAACCACTTTATTTGAGTTATATAGGTCGACCGATTTCATATTTTACACAGTTAAACAGTTTTTTTTTTTTATTTTATTTCCATTGTTTTGAAGAAGGTTGAGTGAAACCGAAACCAGTCGACCTATATAACTCAAAGAAAGTGGTTTAAAAGTTGAAATAAATCATAATATGATATCAAGCAACAAAGTGTTTACTTACTTCGATATTTTATTTTTACTAAAATATTGAAGCCACAAGTACAACACTTTACCTACTTTCTTTGTTTACCCCCCACTCAAAAAAAAGATTATGTGAGATAACAGATTCTAGATTTTAGCATGAAAATATTTTTGTTATTCAAAGATATTATATTGTTACTAGTTTTCTACCTAATGTTCCAAACTCCATAAAATGATAATTTTGGATAACATTGGATAATTTCAAATATAACGCGCACACAACACAAGCTTTGTTTTTTACCACCAAAAAATCATTAAGACATATATACTATTTTTCAGGAGTTTCTTAGACAAAAGATTTTGAAAAAACTTGATGAAAATCGGGCCAGCCTTGCACCTATTGATATGTATTAAAATAACACATTTTTTATTTAATTATTATCAGACAATATTTCTGAAAGGTTTTCACGTTTCTTTGCCGATTGTATTACGAATCCTTGTACTATTTTCATTTTGTTTTACGTGTTCCACAAAGTTAGTAAAAACCCAGCGTAGTTTTCCTAAATGATGGAAATGAAAACGGACGGTTTTATGGGACATGAATGTGGCGGTGAAAGGCGCCGGGACCTTTCGGCCGAACAGAACGACGTCAAAGTTCACAAATAAGAGCAAAAAACTAAATAGGCCACCGTTGGATCTAAATAACTGACGTTCGTGTGAAATAGTTACCTGCATAATATACGAATATACGTGATACGTACGGTCGTACATTTTGTCGCTTTTCTCTACTCTTTACAGAAAAAATCTGCAGTGCCGTACGTAATCACGTGTACGAGCGAACATTTTATTTTCTTTTGACAGTTAACCAAAGAGTTTTTGTACCCACTAGCATTAAAATGAGATAATTTTTTTTTAACGTCAGCGTTTTTTGCAAATTATAAAAAAAATACATATTTAATAATTAGGATGTGTGCTTAAAAATGAAAAATCGGGAGGATTGTGGATTTCTTTATAGGTAAAATTTTGAGGAACTTTGAAATTAGGATAAAAGAGCACACGAGGTGTTTTGACACTAATAGTTTCCCGTAGTTTGCTAATAATTTAGAGGATACAAACCATGATTTTGAATATGGTACAGGATGTCCCAAAAATATGGTCAAGCGAAAGTCTAGAGGTAGAGTACCCCTAGGGGTACCCAAATCACCCCACGTATGTTCAGCGATTTTTTTTAGTTTTTGAGTTACGATTTTTTTAGATTTTTTGTTGTGAAACCTTACACTATTAAAATTACGCCCTATCAACCTAAAGAAGTGAGCATTGCTCCCGAAACATGAAGCTTTTTGGAAACAATAAAAGAAGTTCAAACTAGAGTTGATTATTTTTTCGTTTAAATAGTACCACAAAATAAATGTGCTAGGTTTGAAGAAGTTAATTTATTGTAAATAAAATAAATAACTTTGCATACGCCACTATTTAATCAAAAGAATCCACATGTTTCAAAACCAATGGTTTCTTCGACAGTATAAAATTTAAGAACGGACAAATATGAAATATGTGTTACTTTATATACGTAAATGAAATGATTACCTATTTTATGAAAGTGTTATTTATTTCATATATTTATAATAATATCACCGTATATTGTAATATTTCTGTATATTCTTAAATTTGTTAATTTTCTTCTTAAGTTCATCCTGACGAAGAAACCATTGGTTTTGAAAAATGTGGATTTTTTTAAATAAATAGTGGTGTATAGAAAGTTTTTTTATTTTAATTAAAATGACGAAAAAATAATATTGTATAACTTTGTTTGATAAAATAAAACATTTTTCTCAAGATCATTGTCATTTTTCATCAGTTTTTTATGAGAAATTACTTTTCCTAAGGAAAAACTTAGTAAATTTACTGGTAAATAACGCTTTGTTGAGCATGGTAAAAAGCACAGACTTTACCTGTGAATCGCTTGTTTTTTAATAAAGAGGAAAACGTGATGTTTTTACATCTCGCCCAGCTTTTGGCAGCCTGTCTGGCATTATGATGTGCGGAAACTTTTTCAATAAGATTACTTACACGTAAAACAAAAAGAAAAGAAAATTCCATTCACTTAAATAGTGAGTTGAGTAAGTATCGCATGCATCGTGCCCCGTGTCCCGCGCCAGATGCGTCCTGTCTTAATGTAGCTCAAGCAAACAGGTGTATTTGACATCTTGATGGGTCTTTGAAACATTTGTGTTTTTACTCTGGTAAATTATTAAAAACTGAACAAATAATATAATGCCATAGAAATCAATATGATCGCGTCATCTTATGCATTTTGTTAGTTTAATATTCTTACTCACGCAAGGTAGACGAAGCAGATGGTCGCATTAATTAAAATTAATTACACATGACACCAATTTTTTCATCGTGAGACAAAAATATGAAGTGCTTTGTTTTACTTTTCTTATCAAACGGATTGTTTTTCAAGGTTTTGTGGTCTGTCGGACAAATTTTCTAGGTCATTTGACGAATGACGTTTAATTTTTGCATTACATGTGAATTAAAAAATATATCATTTGGGAACCCATGTTTAAAAGAAGTTTATTAAAAAAATAAATTCACTTTACATTTTATGGTGAATATAAAATAAACCAGTTACAAGTAGTTTTCTTATGGATACAGATTAGGAAGCAAGTAGATATAATATCACATTGTGTAAGAAACAATTTTAAAAAAAGAACAAACAAACAATCAAGAATTAATTAATTTTGATTAAGTACATCGAATGATTAATTCGATTTTAAAGGTTTTAAGGTTACAGTGGAAAAAATCAATATATACATATGGCAAAGGGTTTTGTGCGTATTTCGATTTGAAATGTTTTTTTTTTATTCTTAAATAAATTAGTATTACAAAGGTATAGCATATTGATTGTCCTCCACGCTAGGAGTTCACCTGTGTTGTGGAGGACTTTTTCAATTGTAAAGTGATATAATAGTAAACAATACAGTGGAGATTAGTTACACAGAAAAACAAAAAAAAATTAAAATAAAATATTGATTTTTACATTAAATATTTAATTATGTTGTACATATAATATAGACCTTTGACCTCTCCAACTAGACTCTCGACCCATCATCTTGCGCCGCAGTGGAGGGGTTATATTCATATTTTTTTCACTTCTCGACAAATTCCTACCCAGCCCTCATACCTTTTACGTTTCCAGAACTTCCTCTACTTAATTTCCTTCAAAAAGACCCCTCACACGGCATCCCAAAAGATGTGGTGTCCTGACTCCTGTCTCGGGTTAATATAAAAAATATATGTGTCGGGATATTATACAAAAAAAAATGTTTTAATTGTTCTAGTTTGCAGACGATCAAGGATCGGTGATCGGTCCCATCCAAAATAAATAAGTGAAACAAAAAATGGCTTTTCAATCATTTATTGCATGTGGGTTAAGTGATTCCGGGGAATATTTCCAATTCATATTTCTTTTCGAACGATATCAAGACGGTTTGTTCCAACTCTGTAAGAGTCTTAAGATTTAACTTTGCAGAAAAATATTGAAAAGTTATTTAGCTATGTAAATTATTATATATAAAACAAGCTTTCTTCTCTAACAGCGCAAGACTCTTCCGTTAAATTTAATTTAATCTTGTTTTCATAAAATTGATACCCAAGCTTAATATTCAGACATTCATGCCTGACCTGAAATGAAAATTAGTGTAAAATGGCCCCAAAAACGACAGTAATGTACCTATATTCACCCAAGAAAATCTTTTGTTCGCTTATTCTCTGCAAAGATAAAAGGTTTTTTTCTTTTACTGTATTATATTTCGTGTGAAGTGAGGAAATCTTGCGAAGAAAATAAGATATTCATGATCGTCTACGGCACGGGTTCCCAACCTATGGGTCGCGATCCCAGATGGGGTCGCGACAACAGATGACGTCGCGGAGAGTGTTCTGTGGGGTCGCCGCCCGAAACAGTAAACTATTGAAATGTATTATGTTTAAAAATAAGTTCAATTAAAAATATGCTAAAGTTAAATTATATCGAGTTACATTTTATTGGAAAGTCTATATTCGATGGGTTTTCTTCAACCTACTAAAATGACCTTATTAAAATTACATGTCACATAAAATTTGTGTATCAATTGATTTTTATCAGATCAAGGTAACCATTCGCAGTGGTTTTACCAGTACATTACTGGTGTTTGGTTCTCTGACCTGGTTAGTCGTTGTCCCAAAACAGTACACAAAAAATCAAATTTTTAATAATTGTCAATCGATTAAAACCCAAAAATCGCACCACACATTTTCAGTAAGCAGGCCACTCACGACATTAAGGTTTACATTTAAAAGCTTTCAGATAATATGCACTTTAAATAAGTTCTGTAAACCTGATACTTTTTTCTGTGCTTATAAAAAATATTTATCAAATAAAATGCTCCATTGTTTCAAAGGCCGAGATTGTGTTCTAATCGCAGTATTTAGTAAAAATATATTTAATATTTCTAAGTCAAAATTTTCAAACGAAAAAACATGATTATCACAAAATTGGGAAATAAATTTGAACCACTGGTCTACGGCATTTAAAATTGCCTTTTAACTTCTCATGTAGACTGTGAGAAGTGTTGACACAAGCGAAATGTATACAATCACCTTTTGTCATTCGCTAAACAAAGGATGTTCTAAGGACTGGGATTATCTCAATGATGCATTTAGCTTTAATCTTGATGAGACTCGTAAAAGAACTGGGTCATGCATTTCAGAATGATAATATTATAATGTAGTGATTTCATCATAATCATAAGGTACTACAAATAAACATTCCGATCTTTATATGACCAATCTTCTAACACCACCATTCATATAGGAAAAATAAACCAAATATAGTTTATAATTATAGATTGAAATTTAATAGTTAATGTTGTAATAATTCCATTTTTGAAAAAGACAATTGACATATTTTTATGTTAACATATTGTATTTATTACAAGTAGGTACCTAGTTTATTGCTTATCTGAATTATTCTCATTCAAGTTCCAATTTTAAATTTGGAGAAAAATGAATAGGTTTTGCTAATTTATTTAAGAATCTCCTCAAATTATTGGTAATACGGCAAAAAACCAAGATTACATACCCTTAGTTTCTGTTTTTCCCTTACGGTAATTAATAGGCTTCCTGATAAACTTTTAGTAAAATACTAATATTCATAAAAACACCAATATTTTTGCATTTCATCATTATATATTGTCAAAGCAAAAGCAAGTGCATGAACACTTTTCCGATATCTCAGGAATTTACTAAAAAAATATCAGGAAACGGCCTGCAATCCCGTTTTCAACGGAATTACCAATAAAAGTGATTCTTAATAAAATAGCATTATTCATTTTGTCCGTGTAAAATAACACTTAAATTCAAAGAACTTGAGATCATTGAATGTGAATAATTTCAGGAATATTTCAAATTTCACGCGTCAGTAGGAAACCGACATTGTAAAAATCTTGTGATATTTTTATAAACCAATATAAGTTCAATTTCATACCCCAGTAATATTATGACATTATTTGTGTAACATAAAACCGCGTGAAAGAAATAAAAGCTTTTTAGATAATGGTGCCTATAGAAAAAACATTGTTTATTGGCGTCTTGCAACACCTAGCACTGGTCTAGCTAAAATAGCTAGTCTAGCAAATATAATAAATTGTAATACTGCCGTGTCATGAGTTCTCTTCCTATGTTCGCATTATATTTGAAAAAAGAACAAAAGTTCTAACTGCTATGACAGGAACCCTGTTATCTATGACATGCTACTATTAATTATTACTTACAAGAACCATAATTACATATCTATAATAATTGATTTATTTAATTCAAAGTTAGGATTATCATATCACATTATAATTATTATATGTTCATAGTATGGGCTTTTTTAAAGTTTATCATTGACATATTCAATAATATTATTATTTAATTTATAAAACATGGTTAATTTGTAAATACGTTTCGCTGCGTAATTATTATCACTCGTGACAGCTGTTTCGCCTTCTGAAGGCATTATCAAACTTTGGTTAGGCCATCTACAGACTATATATTTATATGGAATTAATGTAAATATATCGTCTGAAGGTGGCCTAACCACAGTTTTATAATGCCTTCAAAGGCGAAACAATGTAACGCGTAATAATAATTACACAGATTATTATTAGCCGTTACAGCTGTTTACAACATTATTTTTTTTATTTATTTTATATTATTTACAATATAATTGAATATGTAAAAAAGCTTTAAATTAAAATGGAGATTTACAAATGAATCTTGGTAACAATAAATATGGTGTGGGCTTTATTCAATTCTAATTCCAATTGTACATTAATTTTGAGTCTACTTTTTCAAATAATCACGTTCCAACTTTAACAACTTGTAATTTTTGCTGACGGCTATTTTATTATGATAGTCTTTTAGTGTGTATAAGGGATGGCTTATAATTATTACAATCCCATTTCGAGAATTGTAGTCCTAAATTAATTAATTTAATTATTTAATACCATTTCCTTTCTCCTAGTGGACCTAGTGGAAAAGACGCCGAAGGTTCAAGACCCATTTTAATTAGATTTCCGGGGTCAATGTAAGCAGTTTAAACTTTCAGTATTTTTTTAAAGATGAAGTAAAGTTCGCTTTAGTTCATTGTTACACTGAAATATTTAATTATTTATGCTTAGTTAAAATTTAATGCAAAAAATGTTTAGAATTTGTGTTAATTGTTTATTTGTTATTTTTATGTGCACGGAGAAAACTTACTGATATAAAATATAACTAATTTATTAAGAATCTCTTCAAATTATTCGTTACACGGTTGAAAACAGGACTGCGGGCCTGTAACGAATGAATTGATAGGATTCCTAATTTTTAGTAAAACACGAATATGTTATCGAGACGTCGGAACACGTGTTCATAAAAATTCTAATATTTTCGCATTTTGTCATTGTATATTATCAGGACGAATGCTGGTGCATAAACACGTGTTCCGATATATGTAGAAAGAACTAAAAATTTATTAGTAAACTGCCTGCAATCCCGTTTTTAACAGGATATTGATAAATCAGCAATACTTACTCATTTTTCTTTGAATACGTTCATACATAACCACCAAATGTTTCATTTTATTAATTTCACTTGGCATTTAGCAACAACTCCGTAACATTCATTGTCGATCACTCATTTTTTTGTTAAAAAACCAATGGTCTAATCATCTATTGGATAAGCAAAGCAAAAGCTCTTTTTAATTTTAATAACAGCAGTTCACTTGCGGCTATTCAAAACGACTTAAGGCCCGTAGTAAACGTTCAAAGTTGATTTGAAAGAGAGATATGTATGTAAATACGAATGTTAGAGGGAGCGCGCTAATATTAAAAAAACGATAATAATTAATCGAAAATAGTGAAAATATTTTATAAAATACGACTCGTTTGAAACATAGCAAAAAATCTCTCGACAAATGCTTTACTTGCATTTAAAGATACACATTGATTTTTTTCATTCCTATAACATTTTAAATAACAGAAGAAAGCGTGTTTTAAATAATTTTCGGAGGATACTTGGCGATTTTTTTTTTTACCGAGGTAATTTCATAAAATTAACGTTGCGGCATAACAAATGTATAGATATTATCTTAAAAACCTAAACAGTTGACGAGAAACTTATTATAAATCGGTATAAATTGGTTATGCGGGGGCTTAAAACAGGTCACACGGGGTGATTTTGTCGCTGCTACACTGAAGCTGCAAATTGCATTATCTTGTATCCGCTAGTAGACAGTCACACAGGAAAATGGAACGAGTAGGTAGTAGCAGGTGAAAAGTCTACAATGATAAATATATTTACGTGAAAAATACTTAATTTACTGATAAATAATTTCATGTGGCCGGCAACTAGGTCACTAGTCAAATTATCGCGTTTCTGGCGAGTAGAGTTGAAAGTATTCTAATCGAGCACCGCAACGTTTAGAAGTTGCTAGTTTAGTCACTAACAGCGGGTAACGCAAAGCGATATTGTCGCTATTTTTCAACAGCAGCGACTAAAGAGCCCCGTGTGACCGTGGCTTTAATTTATTTATGTTTTGAAAAATTGAGATAATCGAAAATAAAGTTATTGGGTGCCGCTGACCTCAACATATTGGTTACTGCATCTACGTAGTTTTGTTGGTGGTGGAAAGTCATCAATCACTGTCGCTTTAGCGATTAGCATATTTAGCCTTCCTGTGTAGCTATATACCTCATTTTACGCCTTTAAGTATCGACTCCTTATCTTGATGAGACGGTAAGTCAATAAGGCACAAGACTACAACCTACAACCAAGAAGCGAGCGAGCTTTCACTTGGTCACCAAGCAGAAACCAGCGTGGAGATGCCCTGTGCAGGGGGAAACCGTATCGATCTTAAATAAATCAGTAGAACTAAATAAAAACTAATTTTCATACTTAATAAATGCACATAATAAAGAATGACAAGTGCCTAGTGGGTGTGTTTAGTGATCCAAATATTTGCATAAGCGAGGCTTAAATTTCCAATACAAAACTGTGTTTCAGAAATTAAAATGGGATAAAAATCTACGATATCAGGCGAGTGTAAGTGAGACGTGACAGTGCTGGGCTAGAATGTTTAATGGAACATTTGTTTCCATTCAAATTTATATGGAAGGCACCTCTGGTTTTCTTCTTTATTCTACGTAAAAAGTGCATTAAATGGGACTATAATCGTGAATTTTCAAAAGAGAAATATTTGAAATCTGTCAGTCTGAAGTATGAAAACTCTCGTACGTTCAGCTCCAGAACAACATAACAGCATCGTTTCCATCATGAGCTATGATGTTTAGAAATATGAAATTAGGTTTAAAAAATGTATTATGTTGTGTTTTGTTTGTTTCGTGTTTTTCAATTGCTTTAAACCTTTGACGCATCAATAGCGCCTGGTAATTAATCTGTGTCCTCTTATCATCATATTATTCATCTTTTAATTACACCTTAAAAGTATTCATAAAAAAACAACATACATTAATTAAAATTATAATCCATCTTTTTTAAAATGTCTTTCAAAACATTAAAAAATATATTTAAATTAAAGTTTTCGTTTGGCTGAAGTGATTCTTCCTTCCCAGAAACTGGACTCAACCACGCTAACAACCTCGCCTAATGCCGGTCAGGTAGGGCTGACATTTATTTCTTATTTTTACTTCCGTAATGTCATCCAATTTCAGAGAAACGCATCGAAAAAAGTTGATGCGATGAATGAGTTTCAGCATGATGGGATGTCGGGAAGTGGGTTAATATTAATATTTCCATTAATTCAAGCACGAAGATAAGATCTAAATTCAAGTAGATATTTTAAATATCATAAAAATATAAATAAATCAACAAAACAATCCTCTACGGTGGGCAAAATTATTATAATTAGCAATGTTTACTATTTCCACCAAATGAGAGTCTATAAAATACTGACATCGTTAATGTAAATCTATTTCCACGTCGACGTACAACAATCCCAGAGAACATTTACAATTTACAGCACAAACGCAAAATCCCACAAATTCACACACAATAAAATCAATCTTCATAAATTTATGAATAATCTCGCTTAGCTAAACACTTCATTGAATCTCTGAGTGATTCGGTACAGCCTGTACTAGTGAATTACCTTGAGGTTTTTTTAAATACTGAAAGATTGTGTACTTAGAACAAAATATTTTTCAGTGAAAAAAAATATTATTTGATTAGTTTACTTGAACCAGTATTCCGCCATAAACCGATGTAGTGTTGTATGAAATAAGCGGGCGTTTGCATCAGGGGCGTGCGACCAAAGGCAAGGGGGCTGTAAAGCAATTGTTCTTTAGTGTAACCTACAGGTTTCAAGAAAGAAAATACGTTTTTCGGATTTTAGTTTCATTCCTCGCTTCAACCAGTTTAAAGTTAGTACATTTCGGTGGAATAAAAAAACATGGATAAGATGAAAAAAAGAAGACCAAAGTCATGTACACACATGCAAACTTACTCGATGGCTTAACTCGATATCGAGTCCAGTTTTTTTTTAATTATTATTATGAATGTTCACCTTCTAATTTAAATACGGGTATTTTTATACAAATCTCGATTTTAGTTAAAATAATTTTGAATCCCGCCAAAACGATATAACGGGGTACGCGTGACGTCATACGTACCTCGATTTTGTCGGTTAACAGAAAGGTCAATTCCACTCGGGTCGATTACTAAAAAACCAAAAACAATTGAAATATTTAGCTAAATTTCCAAAATACCTGAATTCTTTTGAAATAACCGCTGTAGTGACCCGTGGGCGATTATACGTAGCGCAACTTGTGACAAAATTGTCCGCATTCTTAATGCACGCAGCCGGCCATATTAAGTGCTGTCAGAACCCGCCTACCAACCACAGAGCATCGAGTGTCTTATAGTTTTAATGGTTTTTAAGTGACGAGTTATTACATCTACGTGTCAATAATATTCAGAATCGGCGTTTGTTGATCTATATGAATGCACGTTTTTTAATCCAAAATATTCTTCTATCAAGTTCCTTATTATCACCGTTTGGATCGCAAAAATCATAGCTCGATAGCTCGCTTCGAGCCGGCTCGCAGCGATTCGGAACACCTATGTAATTTCTTTCGTACTTACTCGCTTTGAGACATCGCGCCGGGCTCTAGAATTGAGAGTCATTATATAATGGCGCCTATACACTAGTCACACTAGTGAGCCGAACACGAACCATGGAAAAGGAACGCAAACCTCATAAGATTAACGGTTGTTGTTGAAAAGTAGAATTATATTTAATTTTTTATCTTGTTAAAACCATATTTGATCAACGAAAATACAATAGAACTTGTGTTGCTAATGGGCACAGCTATATTGTAATTACTCATCTTTATTAATGATTAACTATTTTGAAAAACAGAATTTTTATTTTATTAGAATTATTTATTACTTGTATACATATTATATATTAGAAATACTGCTGGAAACCAGCTGCATTCCGGGTCCGGAATGTATAGCCGAGCAGTGACCTTATTGTCAATATTGTAAAGACTAATATTATGATGGGACAAGCTAATCATCTATTGACAAATAAATAACTTATGATTATATTTGTAATAACAAACTTTAAACACATAATTCAATATACATACAGGTGTAATTGCACATACCCGCAGCATTTAACCAGCGGTTCCTGAGCATATTTGTTTTCAGTTAAAACCGTAGATTTTATTTTGCTGTCCGATGACTTTTTTTCATCACACCTCAAAGGGTAGTTGGATACAAGCTAGCGGGCACGTGATTCGCACTCAGTCCCTTTCTAGCTCCACGGTAACAGACGAGAAAGAGCGCGTATCACGTGATCCGACGTAACGTGTAGCAGTGTGATCAGTGGCGACGTGTGATAGGATTTTTGTTGTTGTTTTAATTGAAATAAATATTTCGGACAGCAAAAAGGAAATCTATACTTTTTACTTTGAAAACGATCATGAATCGCTGGTTAAAATCCTTCGGGTACGTGCTGTTACGACCTGTATAAGTACATACTACATCTGACGGAACACGTAAAAAATACTCAAAAATTAAAATTGATTAAAAAAGTACTCACTCATCGGGTGTGCAGACGGTCGGCGGTCCGAGCAGCGCCACGCGCCCTCCGCGCTCTGTGAGCCGCACCTCCTGGCGCATGGAGTCCGCGAAGCCCACGCGTTTGGGCGTGGAGCCCTGGGGCCGCGCGCGGGGCCCCCGCAGCAGCGGCCGCGCGCACAGCGACGGCGAGTCCGTCGGGGTGGGCGACGGGGTCTCCGACGTCATCCCGGCGCGCCGCTGGCGAACATCCCCACACGCCGATGCACCGACAACACACTGTCAATTTCCCTGCTCTGGGAATGTTTTACGTGTCACGCCCTGTCAATTTTGATTTTTCTTCACACTGTTTGCAATGTTTTACGTGTCACGCCCTGTCAATTTCACGTTTTCTCTGCACTGTTTAGAATGTTTTGCGTGTCACACCCTGTCAAGACGTTTTCCTTTTTTATTCTGCTTTCTTTTTACGGTTAGTAGATACACTTCCCTTTGCTTCTGATTCCCTTTACGTGCACAAATAATGTATTATAATATCGTATTTCAGCAAAAGTGTTAGATACTTAATTAATAATATTATTAACGATAGTTTGAGCTTAATTATCTCTATAAATATTAATGTATATTTGTTTTGTTATGATTATCCTTCGGCTATATTTTTAGCGCACTTCACTTGGTGTTTTATTTTAAAATGACTTGTTTAATAGACCTTCTAAATCATATTGACGACGCGGGTAGAATGAATGTATGTACCTAATCGTCTTTTTAACGTGAATCAATTTATTGATTCTGTACTTGTAGTACTTTCAAGAATATTTACGATATTGGACAAATGTAAGTGTCGTAAATGTTCCAATACATTATTATTATTGGAATTACGCTCATGTTTTATGTCCAGAGCAAGGAGGGTATTCATCAGAACGCGCTCCGTGTCTTGTAATATTGACTTCTCTATTAGAGGTATAAATACTGTTACATAGGGTTTCAAGTAAGCACGATATGAAATACATCATCCAATCTAGTAGCATGTGAGAATACTAGTGTGTATAGCACAGAGCTATTACATTAACATTTCGTCGTCTATATTTATTCTCGTCCTCAATAGGTTACTTTCAGTCGTTGTAGATTTCTCGTTGTCTGATCTGGAGTTGCTTGGAATTATAAATAACGTCTTGATGACTCGCCTTTGCAGTCTTGGATGAAAGGAACGTACGAGTACAGTCTTCAGTTGATTAAACAACATTTCAATCGAAGAACTATTCACTATTATCGTCTTGGTATGTATGTACAGTATAGTATTGAAGTTTTAAGGGTTTCTTTAAATACGGACGGTCTCGGTACATATGAAAGCGTCGTTGAATTATTCAAGACACTTTTAAACTGACTTTTTTATGGAGAGAAACACCTTTATAACTTTTGGCCATGTTTTGAAATTATTTATGGTAAAAAATAAAAAGCGCATACAGTTATAAAAGGTAAGGTGTTTTGATACTTGAAAAAGTTATATGAAATTGGAATATCATCATGAATTGGTTCCAAAATGAATAATACCAAATGTTCGGTTGCTAGAGAGATTAATTTGTTTTAAATAATCTGTAGCAGAAAAGAAATGAAGCTGTAAAGTAATAACGATGGCGGCATCTGGCCTCCACGGTCTTGAGATATGCAGATTCATGGTTTACAAAGTCGGTCACGGGTTCGAACCTAAATATATCTTCCATGAAATGTTTGGTAAACATTGAAATGTCAGATAGAGATTTCATTTAGAAGGAAGTAATGAGGAGTAAACTAAATTACAATCATTTGTTTATCTATGCAGTGTAATAGATTCAAGTACCAGTGCCAAGTAACAGGGAAAACAAACAATTTGGAACATGTTGACGGCTCTAAATACTTGCTCGAATATAATAGTCGTATATATTATGTGTTTATACGAACCGGGCAGCGGGCATTTTAGTGGTGTTGTGTTACCGTCTGCTACAGCTCGGCTCCACAGTCTACAAGTTAATAAAGACAGAAACGAAGATATTTTCAATTCTTCAATATTCTGTGGCGGCTCGCGTTCCTTGGACACAAACGTGATACTCGTAAGTTCGAAGTACTCATAAAAGCACCCCTCGCCCCGCGCCACAAATTATGCATCACACGGACTGCGCGAAACGACTGAGAATGTCAACCTTTGGTAAAGGGCAAAGTACCTTACATAAATTGACATATTTGCACTCATGATAGTAAAAAACATGTCGGTACATGGAAAAATGCTGACATTTTCTTAATTATCTAGCCTTATGACATTATCAAAACACAATGTTTCCAAAATAGGTACCTACCTACTGACATATACATTTACATATATGTATTTAACAGCAAATTTAATACAAAATATAAACTACCCACACAAATTGGTAATTCTTTAGTTAATAAATCAGCTCAAATCTACTTAAATAAGTACTTTTGACGTTATGAATAACATTATTTAAATTTTCTAACACAATTTGAATAATGTTTACAAAATATGATCGTCCAAATTGCTATCCTAGGTCAGTAATTCATCGAAACACTTTGTTTACTCGAAACTTTGTTTATAGAAAAGTGTCAGTCTGGACTCTTTAACCAAATCACTTTAACGTCCTTCAGAAAGTTTGTTAAAAAAGACAAGAACTTACATTCACGGTCACAGTTAATTACGTATTTCTTCTCAGTTTTTCGGCTTTTCTTTCCCTCTCTGGCGACATTTCCGCGGTCGAAATATTGTCACTAAATTCCCAACGCGCCGATTAAAAAGTGTACGTGAAATGAAAAGCGGCCGTCGCGTCGGTACGCGGTTCTGGAGAGGCGCGTACCGGCTGGCGGCGGGACAAACGACTAAGAAAACTGCGAATGGGAAAACGATGAGATATTCGGCGAATACGAGACGCGGCGCATCTCTAGCAGGATCGCCCTCGCCCTCCCGTTGTTTCCCGCTTCCCGCCACCGCGCGCCATGTTGATGGAGTTGTCATCAGCCGCGACACTAGCGCCATCTAGTGGTGGTGGCCGCAGGCAGCGCGGAGAGGAAAAGCTCGAACCTGAACACGCGTTCCGCTTTCCCGCCCGCTTTCACGGACCCTACTTTACCGACTTTCGGGAGCGATTAGGGACTCTGTCAAATATGATTAACCGCCTTTGCCCTCCCTTTCAATCCATTTAAACTATCATAATGAGATTATTGTATCAACCACGCTGTTACAAAACATTTCCACCGCGAGTTTATTTAGTAGATAAGCATTTGAAAATTAATTTAGAAATAATATTTCAGAGGAAAGATGAGTTTTAGAAATTGACAGTAAGAAAGGCATAAACATTTAAATTTATTGATTAAAATAACATAAAACTGATGTTTGAGATTTTGACCATTCTGTAATTTTGTGTCTAGCGCCTATTTTCTGTAACATTCATAGCACAGTAGTACTTGTGCTGCGTGCATCAATCAAGTAAATTCAATTTAAAAATCGATTTTAAAAACCAAGTAAACCATTTTGTGTTTTTTATAATTTTATCCTTTGACGGCATCATCTATCTGTGTAACACAATATATTTTCAAACGATCGCAAAGGTTAAGCAACAGTATTTTTTGAAATTCACGCTCGGATACACAACCAAACGCTTCTATGAGTTGTGAATTTATGCAATGCACACCTGTTTTCCAGTTTGAAAGATACCTACTCTCAGTAACGCCCTGGTGAGAAAGACCACCATCCAGAATAAAACTGGATAAATTACCGAGGTTTTGTTCAAGGTCAAGAATTATCAGGTCTATATTATCCCTTCTCTATTTCCTGCCAGATTTGAGCTAGCTCCGAACAGCACTTTGTGTACATAGTTATCATAAATATAATAATCGGTTTTTAATGTACACAATGACGAGCAATATTTTATTAGCCTGTGAGATACCTTTCATCATATTATTATTGAAAAATACTTCATAATAAACAAAGGACGTTTATTCCGTTCTGAAGGAAATATTATTAAAAGTTTTCTATTCCATAACAGTCTTTTTACCGCGAAGTAAAGTATGTAACCAAAGGGAATTGGGATGAAAACGAGGAAAGTTCTCACAAAAAGCCCAATTGTTTCGCAAAAATTCACGTGTGACAACGTCATCAAATGGACATTCAGCACTATTTTGATTTTTTAGAGGTTGAAAGGTTACCGTAATGCTACGTATACATCCGTGAGCCGAACTGCCGAACTGGACCTCAACTTATGGGAAAGAAACGAAGCAACCGCAAATGGCGCGAAACGCCGCCTGCAGTTGATTCGTTCCTTTCCCGCAATTCGTGGTACGGTTCCCGTTTCGGTTCGCAAATATATACGTACCCTTAAATGCCGATTCTTTTCAGCTTTTGAGCAAAATGTTTATTTTAATATCAACGGTATAAAATATACCATATACAGTAAATTATAAACAGTGACATCAGAAAATATACAATTAACAGAAACTCTAGATAGATATGAAAAGTTAGAGATACAAGAACATGCAAAACTTATAGGTAGACTAGGTTAGATTAGTATTGATTGAAATATACGATAGTATAGATACATGATATAATATATTACAATAGCTAAAATGTATGCATTTATTTTCAGGTTTTGGTTGAAAGTAGGCAAGTGCCAATCAAGCTGTTGGTTCACCTTATTGACCCAAGTTTCCTCAGTTGCCCCAGGCAGTTCATTTTATATACATATTTATTTGATTTTTTACGTAAGTATGAGTAGACTTACATTTTATTGGTCGTGATTTAAAAGATATGTGATCAGCAGAAGAGAGCAACTGTCATGTTGTTGAGTTTGTCAGCTTTACATTTTATGACAATGTTACATTTGAACTTTTGCAAAATAACTGGCCCCAAAATTTGTGAAAAATGCACATAATTTTAATATAAGGGCATTCGAATTTATTAAATTAAAATATTTAATGTTTATATTTGTTTACAAAATTTTATTCTAAACTGTTTAGTTTAGAACCTTCATCAAATATTTCCTAGCAATGTTTCGCAACAGAAGTACCTAGTACCTACATAATAATTTGATTTTTAATTCACAGTAACCCGTCCCGGTTCATTAACTGAGAAGTTTCCCTTGCTCAACAACTGAAATAATAATGCGCTGACCCTCCCCGGTGGTTCTTGAAACTGTGAGGTGAGATGAGATTTTGAGATTCATAGCTAATCGAAAAGAGTTAAATAATTAAATTATTTGATTTGACTTGCACACAGCAATGACATATTCCTGTAGGAAATAAATGTACAAATAGTGAAACAGATTTGATACTGATTTTTTTTTATCTCACGTAAATATATATTTCTCGGTTTGTGTTTGTTTCATTATTACCCATTATCTGTTCACTGGAATGAAACCCAAGTGGTTCGCTACGTTTGATAACTTAGCAGGGTGCGAGGGTTAATGGGGTGAGGTTTGCCGAAGTCTTGGCGGGGGATTCTTCTGCCCACTGAGAGGGTGGTGGGGTGGAATGGGAGAGATTGGTTAAGAGAGACCATTTCACGTCCGTCACTCCTGGATCCACTGACCCCAGATTCCTACCCACCACTATTGTTCTCTCCCAGAACATCCTCGCTTTCCTTTCCTTAAAAAGACCCTCCACACAGCATCCCCAAAGATGGCATAAGCCCTGATGAAAATTATTTTCCTCAGGGTCTTTATGGGGCTCTATGGGGCGAATTAAAATCAAAATAATCTAGTTCTTTAACAGTAACAATATGGTACACTTTAACCTTCTACTTGACCCCCGAGGTCACCAGAGGCCGCAAAAGGTTAAATTAACGCTAAAAAACCAAATGCAATGGGAACTAAAATGGAACACAGCCTTCATTTCGCTTTAGTCCGGGTGCAAACGAGCAACTTTAGTTGGGGCAACGGTTGCGTCACTGCATCAAAATCTGGTACGTGGAGGTGAGCACGCGAGGCGATGCGACACTGGGGAGACTATTCAATTTGTATGGATTTTGAAATAGTCACCAACAACCTGTCGCCCCGACGTTGCTCATGTAGACAAATTCAAATTTTGTGCTCCGTGATACGCATCATGTTCCAACATTGACCAGTTACTATGTAGGTATGTAATGTAAGTAGGTATTTAAATATTAGGACTCAAAATAGCCATGAAATTCTTTGATATGATATAATATACGCAACGTTAAGTGGATTACCCGCTCTACCGGCAGATCTGAGGATCTATCTGTAAATTGTTAGCTGCGATCTGCGATTACCTGCTCATTATTTCATGTTTTTTTCGTATTATCTTCTGTCTTTGACCATTGCTTAAAAAAAAACTATGTTTTTGTTTTCAAATGATACCATAAACACATCAAACAGACGTAAACAAAAAGTATTTTAACTGAAAAATGTTTATTGATCCAATAAATATATTTGAAAAAAGTTTGTCATTTATTTACATCAAATACAACAAGTGACGAGATATTGAAGATTTTTATCATTCTGCTAAGGCTAAATTAGAAACTATAACAAATCAAATATATTTTTAAACAAATAATTGATAAACTTCTCGAATTCCGCTTCTCGCTTAGTAGGCAAAAAAATATTTTTTTTTATTTTTTTTATTAACAATATAAAGTTTTTTTACAGGTTTTTTTTCGATGTCTGTCTCACTAGGATAAACCTGTGTCGAGACAGACATAAATAGCACTCGAACTCTCAACATAATTACTACAGGGTTTTCCAATAAGAGGAGTTATTTTGATATTCAATTGTAAAAGATCAATGGTTTCGTTGCTTGTGTGGCACGTAGCGCCGTTTTGTTGAAAGTAAACGTTGTCCAGATCAATACCATTCAATTCCGGCCATAAAAAATCATTAATCATCTCTCGATAGCGCAATCCATTCACCGTAACTGTTGCTCCAGCCTCACTTTCGAAAAAGTAAGGTCCAATGACTCCGCCGGACCATAAACCGCACCAAACAGTCACACGTTGAGGATAAAGAGGCTTTTCAAGAATAACTCTTGGGTTTTCCGAGCCCCAGATGCGACAATTTTGCTTGTTGACGAAGTCGCGGAGGTGGAAATGGGCCTCATCATTCAAGATGATTTACATTTGATTCACTCAAGTGAATTTTAATAATTTAAATGCGTTGTTGAAGCGTGTATCGTTCTATTTTTATTAATGACGTAGTTTCTACATGTCAAATGTCAAAAAATGACAGCTTCAAAAGTAACATCTACCGAAAAAGCGGGCTATTCAAAATAACACCTCTTATTGGAAAACCCTGTACAAGAAACAACTATTTATGTCTGAAGAGATTGGAAAAGACACATTAATGTTCCATTTTTTCTCTATTAAAGGTCAGTTTGAAGGTTAGGAAATACGTATAAATTATTAAAATAATCCAAACTAAAAACCTATTTTGTGCATGTTTACTCATACCGACTTAGGCCCCAAAGTAACCATTCAAAGATGGTTTGAAAGGGAGATACGTAAATACGAATGTTAGAGGGAGCGCTCTAATATTGAAAAACGATAATAATTAAGAAAAATGGTGAAAATATTTAATAAAACACGGCTCGTTTGAAATAAAACAAAAATCTCTCGACAAATGCTTTAGTTGCATTTAAAGACACGGTGATTTTTTTCATGCCTATAACATATTAAAATAACAGAACAAAACGTGTTATAAATAATTTACTTTGCGATTTTTTTTATCGAGGAAATTTCATATAATTAACGTTTCCGCATTACAAATTTAAAGATATTATTTTTTAAAAAAAAACTTTTCTTTGGAACTTAAAGAGTTAACAAAAAAAAAAAAACTTGTTATAATTCGGTAGAAATTGGGTATGCGGCTCCATTAGATATTTATGTTTAAATCAAGGGTTGTTTTTCTTTAAGAGCCTTTTTGCATGAAGCGAAATTCGACAACTTTACCAAATATGTATACGGTACTTAGTTGAAAAGTAAACTCTTTATATTCTTACTTACATTACCCTTTTAACACCCGTTTTAGAAAAGGCCAATCCGCAGAAATGGTACAATGTAGATTTTTCGTAAATTACTATCGAACTGTCGGCAATCAGCGTCACTAACAAAGATACTGGTTTGTCAGATAAATAATTTCTCGATATAAATCTTACATCAAAAGGTCAAATTAGTGCTGGTAATAACGATCAACTGACAGTTTTCCATCGAAAGTTTGCGTGAATAGAATATAATAGAAGGTTAGGTAGATACCCACCAATTAAAATAATGTGTGTAATCAGAGCTTATGGGCAGCAAAAAAATCTTATAGCGTTTACCCAAATGATATTATTACGTTCTATAAAGATTAAAGATACTCTTTCTCCTTTTCGGAGATATTTTTATGCCTGATAAGGTTATTATTGGGAAGTTTTTTTGTCTGTATTAGAAAGAAACTTAAGGCCTAAAGTAAGTAAATGCAGTGGCTTTTAAACCGGAAAATAAAATATCTGTCTGCTTTGTAAAAAAAAATATTATTAAAAATTATCTTTTTTTTACCGTTGTAAAATTTTTTTTGATTTGTTTTACTCTCGGATCTTTATGTTTGTGTTTTTTAATTGCATTTTAGAGTTAGTTATATACGTTAATATCTTTTATTTGTCTTCACGTAGGTTATTTAAGAATTGTATTCTTTGGTTTTTGTAATTATGTTTACCTATTTTAAATGCGGAACAAGTTATTGTATACCGCTTTAAAAAAATGTACCTACTTTTTTTCCTCTGAAGTGAAATCAAACGAAATTTTCTTGAACGCAACTGGATGAATACCCATATAATTCTACGTATACATATGCGAGCCGAACTGCCGAGCTGAACCCCAACGATGGGAATGGAACGAAGCAACTGCAAATGGCGCGAAACGCCGCTCGCAGGTGCTTCGTTCCTTTCCCGTAATTCGTGGCTCGGCACGCGTTGCGGTTCGGAAAAGTAAACGTACCATTACATTTTTACGTTATGTTCGCAATTAATCAACAACACACTTAATCAACCTTAGTATAACACACTCCTGCTTTCCTAGTACTCTTAAAAAAGGACTAGTTATCCCCATTTATAAATCCGGAGACAAAAGGGAAATAACTAATTATAGACCAATCACTCTGTTAAACTCGCTATCAAAGATTTTCGAAAGAGTATTAAAAAACCAAATTATAAAATACCTTGAAGAAAACAAATTAATCTCGGATAACCAATATGGATTTAGAGACAAAATAGGCACAAAAGAAGCTTTGGCATGTACAGTAGATTATATACATAGCAACTTAGATCAAGGGTACAAATGCATAGCGATATATCTAGATTTAGCTAAAGCCTTTGACTCAATCTGCCACAATTCACTTTTTAAAAAATTAGAAAACATGGGTATCAAAGGCAAGGAACTTCAACTATTTAAAAGTTATATGAGTAACAGAACTCAACAAGTCAAAATTAACAACCATACTAGTAAACCACTGCCGATTACATATGGAGTTCCGCAAGGAAGCATACTAGGGCCCGTTCTTTTTACTATTTACATAAATGAACTTTGCAGCATGAAAATAGATGGTGAAATAGTTAGCTATGCTGATGACACAGTTTTACTTTTCAAATCTAAGGATTGGAATAATGTATATAACATAGCGAATTTGGGAATCTCGCAAGTCAAAACATGGCTAGACTCAAACATACTTACACTTAACATATCAAAGACAAAATTCACAACATACAGTATAAATAGCACGGGACAGCCAAAAAACAATACAAACACCATAAAAATACACGAATGTTTAAACACCAACATCTGCGATTGCCCTCCTCTAGAAAAAACAGATCAAATAAAGTATCTAGGAATCGTAATTGACCATAACCTTAGATGGATACCTCACATCAAACAAATCACAAATAAACTTCTCAAAACAATACACATTTTCCTTAACATAAGAAACATATATAAAATAAAACAATTGAAAACAATATATTTTGCACTCTGCCAATCAATAATAGAATATGGAATTATTGCTTGGGGAGGAGCAACAAACTCGGCTATCAATTACATAGAAACCGCACAGAAAACGATCTTAAAGGTAATACTAAAAAAACATAGACTGACCGATACAGACCAAATATTCAACAGCTGTGACGTACTAGATATACGCCAATTATACATTAAAACACTACTAAACTACATTTTTAACAAAAAAAATAAATTTCAACACACACAAAATAACACTAACAGACCAGTTAGACAAGCGTACAAAGAAAACATTAAAACTCCAACAGTAAATTCAACCTTTGGACAAAGACACTACCAATACCATGCAATAAAAGCTTTCAACAGTCTAAAAATTGAAATTAAAATTGAGGAAAATAAAAATAAATTCACACACAAAATTACAAAATGGATTAAACAACAAAAAAGACAATATTACCAAAATGTCATAGCATAAAATAAAAATAAAACCTACACGTAACACACAAAACCAACATAAACACACATCACTCACAAACACACAAGATTATTTTCATTGTATTATTTTTTAATTTTAAATGTATTATTATGTATTTTTATTTTTAATTTTAAATTTATTATTTTCTTTTCAAATTTACTATCTTAGATTTTCATATTATAAAATGAAGGCCTCAGCACGGGCAAGCCACCCAGTGAGGCCTACATTACTGGTAAAACATAAATTGTAACAAAATAATGTACCAAATAAAATAAATAAAATAAAAAAAATTATTGTAATATATTCGTGCACCGCCATCTTTGATTACAGACCGTGCTGTAGGAAATGCACTGACCCTTAAAGAAACCTGTTTTCGGACTTCTTGCACTGGGTTTAGTACAAAACTCACTGATTTGTATGACGACGTTAGTGAAGGTACCCGTTGTACCTAATATCTAACAATATACAGATTTACAAACTTAATGGTGCAGTCTGTGTCATCGCTACAGTAGATATTAGGGAGACGATTTAAAAAAATATTCTTTGATTTCTATTTTGGCCTACTTGCACAGGAAAATTTTAAAGATTATTTTCAAAAATTGAAGAAAAATTCGTCAATTTGACGTAGCGATGGGCATCACCGAAATATAGATTCGAAATATTCGAGTAAAATTCATTCGAATTGATTGACGTAGGTCCGAAATTTCAGTTGCTCTTTATGCTCGCTAAGAGAGATGTCAGTTTCGTCAAGTTGCTCTCTGGTACGAGCCCTGGCAAGATCGGAGTTATACAGTTACCAAAAATTACTGATACACCGGCGTAAGGACTGGTATTTCTGTTGAGATATTTATGTTCGTCAAGTTGCTATCGGTAGGTATCCTGACAACCCAATACCACCTACGTACACTGAACTACCGGTGTGTAAATTTATAAGTCAAATTATCTAAACATTGAATGATGTTTAGTTTTAAATGCTTGGAGAAGATTAACCCAGATATTTCAGTTTAACAGATTCAATCAACTATCTATATAGTATGGATATATATAAACTATGGTCAACGGGTGGCATAGTAAGGATTTAAAAAACAGGTCATCGCATCGGTGTTTTTTACGCCGACTTCATAGTGCATATGGATTAATGATGTACTAGGAACATATTTAAGAATATATTTTTCGATTATCAGAATGTCGATGATCGTAACCATAAATCCCATCACTAACACATCTGACAGTAGCAGTGATGTGATGTCTACAGAAATTTCCCTAGATCTAAGGGAGAAAACACTTTTTAGGGAAAGGGAAAAAATAACTAAATCTAGGGAAATTTTGGTCAGAAATCTAGGGAAACCTTTTTTTTCACAATTTTTACCTAAACATGCGCCATGGATGTTTCCTCTCACCCTAGATTCGACTTCAACGCCATTCATACAAAATCGCACTAATGCTCTGTCCAGGGTTTTTAGGTCCATGTCTCACGCATTATTAATTTAGAAATTACTTTAAGAACGATTTTCGGAATCGACATATAAAGCGCGAATTTCGAAAATATTCTAATTTTGTACAACCATAGAAAATTACAGATTCACAAAATTATCTTTGCAAACGGTCGAAAGATGATCTTAAGAAATTAACATTTTTGGTGTTGCAAGATCCAAATCCACAGTTTTGAATTCGAAGCTTGGCGCAGGAAAACAAACAATATTTTTTTCAATTTAGAACTTATATAGAAATTAGAAACAAAAAAAAGGTTTTTTCTAGTACATATGACGGCCGGCGTGGTCTAGTGGTATACGCTTTTGACTACAGATCCGAAGGTCGCGGGTTCGAACCCGGCGTGCGCAAATAAATTTTATTTGATTAATTTGTGTTATTTCACAATTAATTAATTAAAAATAATATATAGTATATTTGCGGCACGTTCCAGAGTGGAAGATACTCTTAGTATCGCCCTGGTGTAAGACCACCATTCAGAATTGAAACGTTGCTTGAAATGGCTTTAGCCGTGTTTGGTGACCAGATCTGAATAGCCAGGTACTTCCCCACCTTCCTCTTCCCCATCTCCCTCCCCTCCCCAATACCCTCAGCCTCACAACATACCCCAATTGGGGATGCCATAGTCTCACTGGCTCCAGACGGGAGCAGTTGGGACTCTTGTGAGGTATTCACTGTAAAAAAAAAAAAAAAAATATACAATTATCTGTACCTCGGTGTACTAAATTGGTGCTTGTAATAGCTTTAGATATGTTTAGCCACAAGATTGGAATAGCAAAATACTTTCCAAAAGTTCCTCATTCTAGTCCAACCATCTGGAGCCAGTGAGACTATCTCGTCCTCAATTGGTGTGTGTGGGCCTGAATGTTGGGGAAGAGGAAGTACCTGGCTATTCAGTTCTGGTCACCAAAGACGACTAAAGCCAGTGCAAGCAACTTTTAGATTCTGAATGGTAGACTTTCACCAGGATAATACTGAAAATATCACTCCTGAATGTGCCGCAAGTATACTATATATCGTCGGCTTTTTTTGTAGACTGCGTAACTCCATTTTTCTCGAAAATAAGATTTAACGCCATTTGGTGTTGAAATACGTCCCGGTTCGAATAGTAAAACTCGTAAATTCGTAAAAATATCCACTTTGTTTTTAAATGCAAACTAGTAAAATGTCCATAATGATTGGATTATTTGTATAGCGCCGTTCTCGTGTGAAAATCACCTCAAGAGCGCTTAACAGCTTAATTTATGCATTTAGTTTATTTCTATAACTTAAGACTTATAACTTATCACTTAGACTTATAACTAATTACTTTTGGCTTATAACTAAGATTAATGTCGAGTGATTTACAACTAAGACTTTTGACTTAAAACTATACATATTTTTATGACCGAGTGTGTATTTACACAATACTGCTACAATCCATGGCACCATTTTGCAGAATGAGTAATAAAAATAAGAGTAGTAAAATATAAAACCTTTGATTACAAATGTTTAATGATCGAAAATAAATACAGAAAATATGTTATTATTCAGAATATAAATAAAAATAAAAAAATGTCTTTTTTCACTACCGAGGTTTTTGGCGTCTCCTGTAAAATTTGACAAATGGTAGTTACGCATTAAGAAAGCTGGGTAACTGGACAGCTCAATACAGTGGCAGTTCAACACACTCTTGAAAAAAACTAGGTTAAACAGGTTATGTTGAGTTAGGTTTATTGGAGATTTTTATTTTTTATCATTATTAATGACTTTTTATCACTTATCAAAGGTATCTTGAATTGCCACTGTCCTGAGATGCCGTGGAACCGATAGCTGTAATAGTATGTTTATGAATGGTTTTATAAATAAAACATTATTATTTTTAATAAACATAATCTTTTTATTAATAGGCAGTCTTTCAACACGTCACATAATATACATACGACTCCACATCCAAATAAATACTTTAATCACTAAGGTTATAATATAACCAGCATCTTTATATTTGAAAAAAAATTTATCATTATGGTTCAACTAAAATTTATTCACCCAATATAGAACTTATAGATTTCTCTTATGGCTACGATAAGAAAAACAAAAACCGTAATAATAGTATGCACACCCAATTAATTACAAGCAAATATGGAACTAAATGCATTTAATTTATTTATGGATTTACTGGTACATACAATACAAAGATTAAAAATACCTAAATTAAACCCAACACTTATTTTTAGTAATTTTTTTTATATTATATTTTGATATCTCATTATTTTTTATCATGTTTGTTTTAAAGGCACTCTTTATTATTTGTTTCTTTAAAATATGTAGCCTACATTACCCATACCTGAAAACGATGACAAAAATTTCTTATAAGGCAATAGGTGATTAAAAATATCATTTGCATGCTCAGCAAGGGTCGCTCAATGGCGGCTCGTGACTTTTGGGTGTACTAGATTGCTAATATTACAAAAAATGGCATTATTGATGTTGATGTTGCTATAGCTGAAAACCATTTTTTGTTTTTGAAAATTCGATTTTTTGTATGAAGATTTTCAGGAAATCCGTGCGGCTAAAACTAAAATTTCCTGAAAATCTTCATACAAAAATCGAATTTTCGAATAAATAAAATAAATCGTCCTCAGCTACAACATCAAAAATGCAATTTTTTGTAATATTAGCACTCTAGTACACCCAAAGGTCACGAGCGGCCACTGGGTGCTACAACGCTTATTGGATTGCACTGAATCGAATTAATATTTTAAACTTATTTAATAGGATGGGACAGGTTAATTGTGGTTAAGTGAGGAGGTGACACGAGGCGAGGGCAGGTTAGGTGGAGACATGTACGCTAGAATGTGGTAAGGTAAGGTGTGAAAAGGATAGGTTACGTGAGGTAAGGTGGGGAATAGGTTAGGCAAGATTAAGTGTGGTTAAGTGGATTGGTTATATGAAGTTGGGTAATGTGAGATAAGGTAAGGTGTGGTAAGGATAAGTTAGGTGAGGTTAAGTGTGGTTAAGTGGATTGGTTATATGAAGTTGGGTAATGTGAGATAAGGTAAGGTGTGGTAAGGATAAGTTAGGTGAGGTTAAGTGTGGTAAGGACTGGTTAGGTGAAGTTAGATGAGGTCAGGTAAAGTAAGGTAAAGTAAGAAAAGGTAAGGTAAGGTGTGGTGAGGATAGATTAGGCGAAGTTAGGTGAGGTCAGGTAAAGAAATAAAATATTATGTGAGGTAAGGTGTGATGAGGATAAGTTAGGTGAGGTAAAACATGGTGTGGTAGGGTATGGTTGGTTAAATGAGGTAAAAGTAGTAAGGTAAGGTATGGTATGTATAAATGAAGTCAAATTAATTTAAGATCAATGAAGGAGTTGTAATGATAGAAGCTGTTAACGAGTAGAGTAGCTATAAAAGAGATAAGACTGCAGAATCTTGTGTTATGGAAAAGGGACACAGGGACGTAGTCTCTACATTTTAACAAACGTTACCGTGACTATTATTTTTTAGCTTGAAAGTTGTAACGATAAATGCATAAAAAAATAGAGAAGTGGGCCCCAGTAATAACATAATTATATAAAATTATGTAGGTATTTTATTTTATTGGAACTTTACTATTATTTTATCAAAATAACACATAAATACCATTCAGTTGACGAAATAAAAAAAAAATAAAACTTTTCACATTATAGTAAAACAAAATTAAAGGTGAGTCTACATTATCCTAACCATAAAAAGAAAATGTATTCAGGCAGTAAAAGATATCTTTCAATGGACAATTTACCAATAAAATCCTTATTATTATTGCAGGAACACATAAGAGGTATACTTTCTGCTTGGAGCTGATTCTGGTTATGACATTGTGTTTTTTGTGTTGAATTAAGTAAACCTAAAACATGGCTAGCATAAAATGTAATTAAAAAAAACCTTAAACTTCTTTACTCAACACTTTCAGTCTTTTTACACATTTTTTACACAACTAATAACTATGTACACAAATATTGTTACAACTATAAAATAAGCCTCTCAAGGAGAAAAATAATTATAATACAGTGAAACTCGTTCAACCCCTAGTGGCCAGATCCCTGCACTGCAGTGTTGAAGAATTGTGACCGTGGACGTTTGGACGGACGTCTATTTACACTGCAGTTGCAGTGCTTCGAACTTTATGCATTCATGTAAGACAAAAATAAAAATGTCACTTTATCAAGTATGGTGTATGTGTTGGCAAATAACAAAAAGGTAAAGAAATTCCCACATTAAGTTTTCGTGCTTAAGAACTTTAATTTTCAGTACCTTAAAGGCTGAATTTGAAAAATGGTCTGATTTATCCAGTAATAATATTTTTTTAAGAGAGTTTCACTGTACATGGATACATACATTTTTTAAAATTTTAAATATCTTTTTTCTCTAGAATAGACCACTAACTTTAAAATTAATATTAAATAAGTCGTTAATATGTTTTAAATAGTATTACAAGCGTACTTTTTAGACAAATAAAGTTTTTCATAATTATAATCTTACGACATCCTTGGGAATTAATGTGTTTCCTAGCATATTTTGTTTCTTTCAGAACCGGAGTTAAAAGATCTAACAGGCTTTTTGACATAAGTTTACTTCACGTTTTGAGTATACATATACATGTACTTAATATACCATGTTTAACCTTTAAGAGAGTATGGCCCCACCATGTACATCCATAAAAAAATATGCGAAAAGGAGTATGGATGTACACCGTGCGGTGGTGTTCGTAGAAATCCTCCTATTAATAATATAAATTTGTTATAATTATATAAAATACATTTTTTGTTATTAATATCTGATTAATTCGCTTATCATGATATTAAATAGGTATTTTACAAATACAAGTTTATTTTTTGTAATGCATACAATTTTAAAAATTTTCAGTAAAAACATCTCACTTTTTTCTCTCGAAAACTCCCTCTCTTAGAGGTTAAAAGTATTCACTAGGAAAAACTTATGTGAAAAGTACTGTCAGATTTCATACAAAACCAATATGTACATGGATGACAATAATCGCATTGTGCTAAAAGACCTTTTCTGAACAGGGCTTATTATCAACTTTTCATTATTCATCTGAAAGCTTTCTGAACTGAAAGTTTACATCTGAAAACCATTACTAATTTTTTTAAACAGAAATCAACTATATATGTATTTGAGTCGTGGAATTGCAAAACCCGCTCTGGAAATTTTGGAAATCTGGAGAAAATCCCAACTGTTTGCAACACCTCAAAAATAAAAAAGTTCACATTTTATGCCAAATATATTTATAATATATTTAACAATAAATATTAATATGTTCTTTAATTTTTGCACATTTTTGTGAATTTATCAAAACCAGCAGAAATTCCACGACTCGTTGAATTAAATAATGCATTCAAGTAATTACACAAACAGTAGACGGAACTAACTGTTAATTAGTTATTAACTCATTACTGCAAGGGGAAAAAGGCAGATTGAACTGTAATGAGACAGGTTAAAATTTCATTGCATGACAAATATTGATTGTTTTTTCTAGAACATGATTTATTTCATTATTTCTTAAATTAAAAGTAGGCATACCTACTAAGAGATGCAGTATAAGTAGGCATACATACTATAGAGTACTAAGCTTTGGAAAATAAAAATTCTACATACATATTATATTTCTGTGAATAATGTTATGCACATATATCATTAGAAAGCCTATAACATTGAATGAAGCAAGAATATGAGAAAGTCACAAGATATTTGTTAAAACATTATGAGAAGAAATGCAGATGTTCGTTCTCCACATGTGTTGCCCATCAATTTGTTAATTAAATATTACAACTGCACACACAACGTAATAAGCTAGTAATTATTTGATCAGTTCCACAGAGAAACACTTCTGACTTCAGTTCTGGGTAATTGCTCAACACGTTTATGTCCCCCCCCCCGTGTAAATCACTTCTCTTTATTATTCTGTGATTAGTACAAACAAGACCGAGGAAAAGGTGTTGGATTAAAAATGAACATATTATATACTTAAATTATAAACACTCACATAAAATTAAGCCATCATTACAAAAAGATATCAGCCCTTTGGGGTCAAAGAAACAACTTATTTTTGCATTTCAAATTATTAAATGCATTCTTCTGTATCGGTAGTTACACATTATTAGACAAAGAAATGTACTTACCTATATATTTTTATTTGCTGGAAAAGCCTATTAATATTTTGTTGAGGTACACTAAATTAGTAAGAAACTCAACTAATATTTATTATTGCAAATATTTAAATGTTTCTTCGACTCTAATGGGTGGAATTACAAGCGCCACTAAAATCTACAGTGTGGAAAATTTAGTTTTTGGCACAAAGGCTCTTTCAGCAATAAGGACTTGTATTAATAATAAAATAATTCAATCTTAATACATAAATAAATACATTTAAAAATCAATGCATTTAAATAATATCATTAATAGAAAGAAAAATAAACATTGAAATTATATTGATTTATTAAGCGTATAAGTTTAGTTCCCAGAATTTAAGGCAAATAATAATTCACCAAGGCAAAATCATATTTACATTCTTTCAAAGACCTTAAAATCTTTGTTACAAGAAATATATAGTTGGGGACTTTTCTTTGGTCAGCATACACTGTTACTTCTTTGAGACGGATCATTGTCTCTAAAACACCAGGTCTTTGATACACGTTTGGAATACAAGCCAATGAATACAAAACCAATCATTAAAAAATAATTAAATATCTACAGTATGTTAGTTCCATCAATAATTTGTTTAACTTTTGTTTACGTATCTCAACTCTCAAAAGATATTTTTTTAATATTAATTAGGTTATGTAATAATTCCATCCTAAAATTCATCACACGCAAACATTATTTTTGCACAAACCCAGAGATCTTATCTAATCGGTATCACATCACAGATCATTCTCTAATAAACAAGTTATTCTTTACAACAATGTTATCGATAATATAAAGCGTGCAAATAAATATATTATTGGAAATATTGCATATTCTAAAACAATGTTAGGCATCGCCAACATGGTATTGTTGTGAACTAATGCTTTTCTAGATAAACAAATAATAGTCGCAACAATCACAGTACCGAGAGTGACCAATGTGGGACCCGATTCAGCGGCATCAGTCTGTAGTCACGATAACTCGAACCCCGCAAGCAAGCTTTCACAACCGCCATAGATCAGGGAGGTCACATTCGTGTGATAGAGACAATGTTCATCCGCCTTGACAACCAGGAGAACAGGAGGAATAAACAAATGAACACTGCATGAGCTAGTCACTTGTCTACGGCCACTTGTGTGGGGGTCTTGGTGTCCAGTGCATCGGCCATTTTCTGTCCGCTGTACGGGGGGGTGATGGGAGTGATTGGTACCATGGTGGGTCCTACTGCCACCCCCGAGGTTGTTGGAGTGCTCTCGATGCATTTTATCCGGGTTGTCTCCATGAATTGCTGGGCTTTATCCTGTTAAATAAATACATTACATCGCATTAGAACCAACACTTCAATGTCACATTTGACAATGTTATGTAGTTAGAAATCATTAAATACTTCAGTATCTATGTTACAATCAGTTTTTGCACTTCCTGTGGGGGTTTCTTTGTAAAATTCAATGTATTTACTAACTCTAAGTCGACATTGAACAAATCTACTGTTCCAAATATTCACAACACAAGAACTTCAATCTAATAAACTATTATATTTACTAAACATTCCGGATTGTGCTTGAATGAAATAAAGCCATCATTTAGAGATAGGGTTCTCCAAAAAGTTTTTCAATGGTAGTGAGAGGGGTCAGTGCTATGGATTTTTTAATAAATTTATAGTAGTCTCCCAGACCATTGCAGAAGGAATAAAATTAATAACTCTTAAACAACGGTACTCTTGTTGGGAGCTTTTATAATCCATACGACTAAGGTAAGGTTTGACGGCCGGCATAGTCCAGTGGTAACGCATTGGACTGCCATTCCGAAGGTCGCGGGTTCGAACCCGGCGTGCGCAAATAAATTTTATTTGATTAATTTGTGTTATTTCACAATTAATTAATTAAAATAATATATAGTATATTTGCGGCACGTTCCAGAGTGGAAGATACTACCAGTATCGCCCTGGTGTAAGACCACCATTCAGAATTGAAACGTTGCTCCAAATGGCTTTAGCCGTGTTTAGTGACTAGATCTGAATAGCCAGGTACTTCCCCACCTTCCTCTTTCCCTTCCCCACTTACCTTCAGCCTCACAACATCCCCCAAATGGGGATGCCATAGTCTCACTGGCTCCAGACGGGAGCAGTTGGGACTCTTGTGAGGTATTCACTATAAAAATATTCACTATAAAAGGTAAGGCGATGGCAAAGGCGTTTCATTTCTTTAATACGTGTGAGGGACATAAACGATTATAATTACATTTTTCCTTCGGGGGAAGCAGATATACTTTTGCAGATACACCGTTTGTCTTATTTTCAATTACCTACTATTATTTAGTGTGTAAAAAAGATTTGCAGAATTAGTTCCGTAATAAAGAATGTACGTTTTGATTTGTTTGTGCTAACTGTAGGAATTATAAAAGCACCCATTGGGTTAAATATTTTTGAAAAAAATATACAATTTAGAGGAACTTACAAACAAATCCAGGCAGATATTGTGAACTTGTATCCGGTGGCTCTGGTCGAGGTTGATGTTGGGGCAGATTCGCGCCAGCCCCCCTCCGGTGGCGGTAAAGTCGGCCCCGCAGTCCGGCAGGGAGCCCCCGACAGTCCCAGCGCCCACCCCCTCTGCTCCCAGCACCTCCGCAAATGGCGCCAACCACACGTAGCAAGGACTCAGCTCTTCCCAGAGAAAGCCTGGTGACGGGATTGACATTACATATTATATAACATAAAATAAAATGTGGCACCGTTGTTGTAAAGATAAAAGTGCCAATGTGAATCTTGAATGAAAGTAGTACAGTGAAACTTTGTTAACTTTTCCAAGGGACTAGGAAAAAAATACTTATAATACTTAAGCGAAAAACCTTGTATAAATGTGGGATAAATTATTCGAACTCAGTCTACAAAGAACCAAAAAATCAAACTTTTATACAGAAAAGGCTGCGCGGCCTTTTTCATACAAAACTTAAATTTGGATTTGAGGCCAAAATACCCAACAAAACTAAATTATTATTTTTTTATTCAAAAGGTGCAGCAAATATCTAGTACGGATAAATGCTATTTATTTTATTATGTTTTAAATTATGAAAATATAGGCCATTAAAGAATGAGGAGACTTTGTCATTTTTTGTGAGTTAATGATAATTACTAAAAATAATAATTTTGCCCTACCTACTATCTATGTTGGGGAAAGTACAATAAATCGCACCATTCATTCATTCATTTTTGTATCATACCACCTCAATAATTCTGATACTAAATTATCGAAGGAAGCAAACACTTTGTGGCTTGACATTATTACACAAATGAAAGAATATCTTTGTTTTAAACCACTTTATTAAATTTATATACGTCGACCGGTTTCGGTTGAACTCAACCTTCATCAGGACAGTACAAATATAAACTATTTATATTTGTACTGTCAACAGTTTATATTTGTACTGTCCTGATGAAGGTTGAGTTCAACCGAAACCGGTCGACGTATATAAATTTAATAAAGTGGTTTAAAACAAAGATATTCTTTCATTTGTGTAATTCTGATACTCTTCAATATTTTTTTAACCTCACAACACCGCTAACTGACACCAACTTAATTGCCGTCACGCAATATTTCATTTAATATGTATTGGATTGTGCGCACGCTTGTAGTCGCCAAATTTTATTTTTTTCACAATCTCATCTAACATTCCCGATTTCTGCTTAAGGTGACTTCATAGTGAGACAATATTTTTTCCACAAATAACTTTTTAACCCTTCATGCCTCAGAAGGACATAACTAGCCACAAACCTCATATTCCATTATAGGCTCTGAAGGACAGATCTGACCGGGATGTCCATCCATTATAAAAGTATTTTTGTTTTTTTTTCTATAATGCTTAGATATGTAATTTGTTCGTTGGAATGATAAATAATTATTCTTCTCAGTTTATCTTAAATATTTATTCCTGATTACATTAATAATATCCAAAAAATTGTCAAGATGGATGATTACAAATCGTTACAGTTGAAAGTCTAAATAATATATATTTTTTATTGTATTAATGGCATAAAAAGTGAAGCGACAGTCTTACTAATTCCCTACACAAAAGGAATGTGTTTTCTATGTATTGAATTATTTCAATATTATGTACCTAAAGAAGTGTTTATTTGAAGACAACTCAGCTGTCCTAACCCATTTCAATCATTAAATAGTGGAAGTAAAGTGCAAAGTGGTATGATATACCACACCGTCCCCTAAATATAATCAAATATAAAATAATTTTTTAAAAAAACTTTTTGATGGGATTTAATTTAAAGTACGAATGATCAATTTATGATGGCACACAAATTAATTAATTGTAAATAAATTAAAATTTTCAAACCATTATTTTATACCAAGTCCCGGGCGTTGCCTGGGCTTTACACAGAATTTTTCAAATCTTTTAACTTTCCTCATGTTTTGAAGGCCGAGTGTGAAAATTTTCATCAAACTCCAAAAAAAAAATTGATTTATATTCAATTCAAATCCACATTGGGCGCCCACCCGCCACAAACAGTGTCTTTAATATATAAGATAGATTTCATTATATTGACCACTATTAACTCACAAAGAAAAATGCCAATAAATAAAATAGCACGTATCTATACTAGATTTTCTTCAGTTTTGAGTATATAGAAAAAATATGTTACGTTTCATGTAGTATTCATTTATTTATTAGGGGTCCTTTTTTAGTGGTTGTTTCTTTCAACAACATGCATTTATTATTTATGTAGATACCAAAAACCAATTAACATTAACTGGTTGTAAAATAGGAAACATTAATATCTGCAATATCCTATCATTTTATTGCATAATATATTTTATTTTAATCAATTCCTGAATTGTTAAGTTATAAAATAGTATGTATGTAAATATTTAATATACCACCACATAATTGTATCTTTTTGTCTTTTTACATATATATATATATATTTTTTTTTTTTAAATACATACATTTCTTTTGGAACAAAAATATAATATGTGATTTACCCGCCTCGGAACAGACTTTGTCTAGTGAGGCGGGTAAAAGAAAAGAAAACAATGTAAACAACAATAAAATTAAATAAACGCCCGGGTTGCCGGCACTGAAACTGAACTGAAAAAAATTACCTAAAAAGTTTAATCTTTTTTTAATAGTCATACATAACTTTGTTCGTTCTTGTACTTTTACTGTGGTGTTCACCTATCTAGGTCACCATAGACTGTTCTTAAATGGACAGTAATATAAATTATAAATCAGATTGAAAAAAATACTCACTCGACACTCGCATGGCAACCTCTTTATTAAAGATATGCGCCACAGCAGCAGCTGCCATAAGACTATAGGAAAATGCATTAACTCCGACGTGTAAAACTGCCAAGTCTATGAGCTGCCCGCAAATGACATATTCAAGGGATGAGTATTGAGGGAATATGAAAGTGTATTTCCGCATCTCGTCCGATTGATTTTCATCAGCTTCTACCGGAGTCTTCTGGTCGACTTCCTGGATGCTGTTCAGCTGCATGTATGCATTGAGCCATTTATTGATTGTTAAGGGGGTCGTTCTCCAACTTAATGCCTGTAAGATGACTATTTCCTCTGTCAAAATGTCTTCCGCTGTGCAAGCTCCATCTGTCACATAAGCAAACTCTCCAATTTTGGGCGGGTATACTTCTTCAACTTTAGCAGCGATGAATAGACATGTGATACCTAAAAAAAACATTTTAAATGTTACTACGCATTTGTTACATCTCATGACTACCATAATACGGACATGTGCCTAGTGTGGTAGTCTAAAAGAATGTTAAACAACTCTCTAAACAGTACAAAACAAAGTCGCTATTCGCATCTGTCTGTTTGTGTGCTTAGTTCTTCTAAACAACACAACAGATTTTCATAGGGTTTATGTGTGAAAAATAAATATAAATGCAATTTTATTCTCACCAATCAACTGAAGTCTGCCTTTATACACGTCTTCAGTATTTGACAAATATCTGTCAATATAATTGACTGTCAGATGGAAAGTTTCTCGGTATAGTTTGTATACTTCACAAACCTGGAAATAAAAATAATACTTTTAAAGAATGAAAGATTAGAAATAAAAAATTTATAAGTATAAAACATTTACAAACACAATGGCAAAGACTAGAAATACATAAATAAAAGATCTTTGCATACCTATTGCCTACCTCACTCCTCTGAATATAGTGAAAGTACATGAAAAATGTGAAAAAATCACGTTACTAATAGAAAGTATTCTTCTATTAAGTTAACATAATAATGGACTTACTAACATAAATTGTATGTAAGTAAAATACTGTATTTAGTATAATTCAGTTTATAGAAAAAAAAATCACAAAAGTACATATTAATTATTATCATATTAACAAATTCTTTGATGCCACAATGGCATGGAGAAATGGATTACTACGATACTAAGCTAGCACACATTCTTGCTCCCACTGCAGATGCGATGCAAAGGCGATGGATTAAGAGAGTCCGGCTGGAGAGGTGAAAGGGTCTCCCTCAACAGGCCTCTCCCAAAGCCTGCCACGCAGTTAATGGGCAGAGGCATCGGCCGCCAAGACCTAGACAAACCTCACCCCATGAACCCGGGCACCCCTGCTAAGTCACCACTTGGGGTGACCTATGGCAGTGGTGTTGGTTATCATAATGAATGGTTCCGGCCTCCCAAAATGAAGTTACTTCTTGTATAATATATGGGATGTATTACCTCTATGAGCCAGTCCAGCAGAATGGCCCGCATGCGCAGCTGCAGACCGGGGTGATGCTTGAAGAGGTTCTGCGTTCGCCAGCCGGAGGACTCCAGGTCCCCCTCGCACATCTTGTGCCACACGTCACAGTGGTCCGCCCACGACAGGCTTGGGAAAGGGCATTTTCTCTGTCTGTACTTCTCGTGAGGACTGGAGAAAAATAAATTGTGATTTGGAAATTGTTAGCAGTAATCGGTGTATGCCACTGAACCTCTTGCAAGAATCACAAATAACGCCAGGCATGCGGCTAACTACTAAATTTGACATATGAATACAGGCAAATTGAGTTTGATTTTTTTGTTGAATTTGCAAAAAAAATCTGAAAACATATATAAATGAAAACTAGAACATTTTTTAGATCAGTTTTCTGACAGAACAGGCACAAAAAATATATCTCACTTATTGCTGGCTCTTAATCAGATATGGATAATGTACTTAAATTCCGAAAATGTTGGATTCATTGTGTATGTATTATCATTTCAAACTGAGATTTCAAAGATGTTTTTAAATATCTAAAAAGAATAATTTAACTCACCTAACAGCTTTTGGTTTTTGTGATGTGTCTGAATTCAAATATCTCTCCAACTGGTAAAGATCATCATAGTGCGGGCTAAACTCGTTGTCATCAGAGTAAATATTGTCTGTGGCTGCTGCTTCGTTAGAATCAGTCTGTGGTAAGCTGGTGAAGTCAATGGCATCTTCATCATCACTGGGGGGGAGGACAGGTGAGTCATCCAGAGTGGTGCTCTCAGCTGTACATAGTGACACAAGCATGGCCTGCTTGGCAGGGGGCATTATGTTTTCATCATCCTGAAATAAAACAAGCTTCATGGTAAGAGCTATAAGACACAGGTTGAATTTTCAAAAACCAGCAAAGCAGAAACAAAATTTATTAAATTGTTATTTAAATTGTAAGTACATATTATTATATACACTATCCACCACTTTAATGCCAACTAGTTTTGGCATCACAAGGGATCCTTCAAGGTAGATATCGACTGTAGTATGGTAAAACCCTTCAAACCACAAAATGAAAACTTTACAGGAGACGATCCAAAGTAATATTTATAAATTCATGAAACTAGTAAAAAAAAATCAGTTTATATAAAGTTATTAACTGTTTTTTGTGTAAAATATTGCACTACTATTTAAAATTAAGAGAAATTTTAGGGTTGAGCAATTTCATCTATAGTTTTCTCGAAATAACCTAAAAATAATTGTATGCATAAATTTAGTTTTCAATGTTAAAAATGCCTCGGCAAAAATTACTTTACCATGTGGTGAAACCACTGAAAAATAACATTCCCCAAAAAATGTAGCTTAAAGGGTTTTACCAAAACAGTCGATATTATAATAAAAAATACATAGGGTAATGTTGATTGCAAAAGAAGCTAAAAAGCTAGCTTCTGCCTATCAGTGCAGTCTGTAGAGGCAGTAAAACTGAGTATTCCTCAAAAAGCTAGCTTCTGCCTATCAGTGCAGTCTGTAGAGGCAGTAAAACTGAGTATTCCTCAAAAAGCTAGCTTCTGCCTATCAGTGCAGTCTGTAGAAGCAGTAAAACTGAGTATTCCTCAAAAAAACTGGCTTCTGCCTATCAGTGCTGTCTGTAAAGGCTGTAAATGGAGTATTCCTCAGAAAAGAAAGACAGAAAATAAATTCTGATAGTGCAGATAAATAATGTTCATTTTTAATAGATTATCTTTTTTTTCTAAAGTGCATTGGATTTTTTTTCTTTTAAGATATAATGGAGGAAGAGGAAGGGAAACACAAAGGTTTGATTGTTTCTGCCAGAATTAGTTCTAAGATAAAAATATAGTGGTGTTTAAGAAAACAAATATAGGAAGATTGGGCTTGAAGAGATCACCATTCTGAGGAGGAACATTGCTTGAAAAGGCTTTATTTATATTTGATACCCAGAGCTGAATAGGCTGGCTCTTCTGACAATAGCAGAGCCATGCTAGCTAATATTTTAGATTGCTGTTGAGAAAACATGTTGCAATTAATTTTTTAGATTTTTTATTTATTTGTTTTAATAATTCACTTCTGAAAGGTTTTTAATAAAGCTGAATCACAAATTTTCGTTTGTTAGAAAAATATTTTTAGGTCACTAAACAATCATACAAATCATAATAGATTAGTTTATTTACTTTCAAGTAAATATGTTTGTAATAACTTGGCATAAATGTGTATGCCTTCTGATCTTGTCATCATTCTGGAACAACTTGCTGCGATGTTGCCTGAAACTTTTCTACTAGGCGCGAGGAAGTCCGGACATTGGCTGCATGCACTTTCATGTCCGTAAATATGATAAGTGACTGATAACAATTCAGAAGTCAGCAGTGCAAACTTCTACATAAATTAATATTAAGAATAACCAGCCCTGAGGCATGAAAGGATAAAACCAATACCTACTTCAAGTGTAGCGTAGCCTACTTCATAAAGTTCTTCGTAACATATTACTGATAACAATGCTTGTATCATTAATCTGTTTGATAACCAAAATTTTAAATAAAACCTGCAAACACGTATGTGGTTTTGTGGTGGAAGTGTACAATAACATAAGAGAACTTAAAATTAAAACTCGTAAATTATAGCCAGACAGGTAATTAATTAATCTTTCAACATTGTAATGTTATATAGGACAGGTCAGTCTTTATTGCTGCTCTAAGTTTTGTTAAACTTTTTACCTTTATTTGAATCTACGCCTGGCTCCGTTAGGTCAAGGATTTTGACATTGCTGCTTACCCTTTCTGTCACTGTGATTTACAAAATTATGCAAATTCGTTATCACAGAAGTGTTTCACAAACAATGATTGGTATGAAGAGCGAAATAATTGTATTATAAATAAAGGTGCCTTACCTTATCATCAGAGTGATGCCTCTTTCGTTTACATGATCCTGGACGAGTGAGATGATCTGATGGTTTTTCTCTGTAAAATATGCAGACAAACAAAGGGTTAATGGTGGGAATGGGGCTGCAGATGGCAATAAGTAGAAATGAGGTTGCGAAAAAACGAGATATACACATAAAGAACTTGATAATGAATATAATTATTAACCCTGAGCCATGAGTATGCTGAAAAGAAATTTAGTTTCAGAAAACAATCCGTGAGGAAAGATATTATGAGACGTTTTTACATAGTTAAATTACGATAAGTATTAAGTAAAATGAATCACGTTTTGAGAAAATTGGGTAATGCACTCCATTCTTAGTTAAAGATAAAACCTTAACTTATCGTAGAGGAGGAATAAAACCTGTATGTCGTACATGAGCTCGGTAATGGTAGTATTTTCAGAGGACTAAAAATGCATTATTCCATATAGGTATGGAATTTTAAAAACACCAAGCAACACATGATTACAAATACACACACCCATGTGAACATACACTCCGACATTTAAATTTTTAATTCAGGTTTTCATAAATTCAATGCTCCCCTCGTTAACACACTCATCCCTTTGAGAACTGATCCTGCTTTGAACGAACATTAAATATTTTTCATACTAACCCCAACTGTGCCATTTCCGTGACCTGTCCAGAAGGATTAGAGGATTCACTCATAAACCTGAAACATAAGAAATAAAGTCAAGAAATACATTACTTCACCTCAATATCTGCTGGCTAAGATTTTCACTTGGCCCAAAGCATGTCGTGGGGTTATGGTACTGTGAAAAAAAAATTAACACCCAAATTAATTTTTCGTAATTTTTTCGTTATTGGTAGTTGTCCTGGGTATCCGATAAATGATATTTCGTAAAAGAAATTGAAAAATAAGCCGAAATAGGACGATTTTATACCATGCATGACAGCATTCCGTAGGGCGGTTTTTGGCGCCGGAAAGCGTACGATGATTTGAAGAAATTAACTAATTTAGGGAACTGAAATGAACCAAAAATAAATTTATAATTTAAACAATACATTAACACTTCTCTTTACCTTGAAATATTGAAAATTGAAGGAAAGTACAGAGATCTCTGCCACGAATGATGGAAAAGGCGCGCGAAAATCTTTCTGAACGCCATTAGACACGTAGCCATTTGAGATATTTTACAAAGGCTTAAAAAAAATTATTCAATATTAAAACAGTGAAAACAAGTTTATAATCCATAATTCATCTTAAAATTTCATTAACACGGAGAGAAATATGCGTTGGAAGTCCGAACGAGTGGATTTCAATACTGACATTGGAGCCGGCCGTGGGCCGTGGGGTCCGCCACGATTTATAATATTTTATTTGTGGCCATTCGAATATCTACAGTTTAGCGATGAATTAAAATAAACTTACCTTGCTCTGGGACGTATATACACCACATATTTACACTAAACTATAATTCACAATCCAAAAGAACAGGTCACCCAATAAGAACATCTACTTCGTGATATTCTAGGTTTCCCACGTACTTTACACGATTAAACCACAATAATTATTCTTAATTGATAATTCACACACTGTAAAAACGATATATAATGATGCAAGCACTGTAATTAATAAAATAAATAGAATATATCGCCTTCAAAGAATCTAATAAAGCCAAGCTTTGCAAGCGTTTTTCGCGCGTGAATGTAGTATGAACGACAAAGCTGCAAGCTACGGTTTTCTGCTAAATTCAGGTGTATTTCCTTTTTCCACCGGTCGTTGCCGTTTGTGGACGAAGCGGGGGATAATATCTGCTCTCTGATTGGTCTATGCCCATATGCATTGATGGCCGTCTTATCTAATACTACTCACAGCTGGTTTACAGCTGTTCGTCAAACTTGTTTTCCTCTACAGCGACTTTGTTGTTTTCGTTAAATTTAAATATTTTCATTGATTTCATTAATCTGGACTGAAATGGAAATTTTTTCATTAACCTGTTGAATGTGGGACGAAATTTCGGAAACGGCGCGAAAATTACCTCGATGTGTTCTGCTCAAATATCTTAATGAAAACTAAGTATTTGCTTTTTTTTCGATTGTTTTCTGTTTACCAGATAATGTAGCTAATTATTCATATATAGTACATGATTATATCGTAAGACGTTTTCCCAGAATAGCTAACTTTATCTGAAAAATTAATAAAAAATTCCCCCGTTCGGGAAACAATTGTCAAAAAATTATGTATATGAATATAAACGGATTTAATTATTTCTACACAAACCTGAATAAATAGCCTATATGAAAAAAAAACAAACCAAAAGTGGTTTCAAAGAAATAATGGCATTTACGTTGTTTTGAAAATGTAAAATATTTTAGGCTTTTCAAAAAAAAATGTCAAGCCAAGCATGCACTTTAGAATTTTTTTGTGTCGTATTGTATAAAGTTATGAAAGCAATTCTTTCAGTTTTTGGTAGTTCATACTATTGTTGTTACTAATAATATTTTTTTATACTAGAAACCTGTAAATAAATAATGATAAAAATATATTTATGCACTATGATGTAAATTTTCGCTGTCACTTTACTAACCTGGTTTTTGACACAATTATATTGCGAAATATTATAAAAATTACATCAAAATAAACAAGATAGAATTACCTTTCTAATGGAACCTCACACCTTTTATTTCGATAATGAATTTATATCCAAAACAATGCTAATATATACAATATTTACCTCAGACAGTTGACCAACTTCAAGTCAATTTCAATACATCGATATCCAAAATGGCCGCCATTTTTGTATACAGATATTCTTCGAAATACAGAGTGGTGCAAAGAATCATGATTCAATGAGAATAAAAAAAAATTTTAGTGATATTTTTTTTCATAATATTTATTTCAATTTTATATAACATAAAATGCATTTTTTTCAATTTCAAGTAACTGGGTGGTTCAATAAAAATAAAAGTCGGAGATTTATGTTTCATCATGTTTATTTCAATTTTATATTACATGAAATACATTTTTTTATTCAAGTGCTGTGGGGTTCAATAAAAAAAAGTTTAGTAAAAAAAGTTTTTTTTCATCGTATTTATTTCAGTTCCTCTTATGTTATGTTCTCTTATGTTCCTCTTATGTGGCCGATTTGAAACCTGAAACAGTAAACATTTATTGTTACACTAATGTCTTTCAATTCTGGAAAAGATGAAGCGTACAATCAACCTAATATAACTACTACTAATACAAAACATACCGTCATGGCGATCGATGCGGTGTCTTTGGTGGTTCTGCTCCCTGCATCATGTTGTATTGTGGTCTCCATTCTGCAAAGCGATAGAAGCAATCAGACATATACTTGTATTTATTTAATTTTAAAAAAGATATTTATAATTGCATGCTGTTTTTTTATATCATATATAAAAAAAAATCTTATAATTTTTTTTAGCACATCCTGTACACCTGATCTAATTTTGTGATATTTATTACGATTTTTCATAAAACAATAAATAACAAAAAAAATATTTCCGTAAATAAAACAATAGTTTTACATTTTCTAGTACACCCTGCTGTGGTGGTTTCTTTTGTATGGAGATTGCAATATTCACATATCACTACAGGTGGCGACACTAGTCATTTTTCAAAGCTTTCGTAAAATTCCGTGAACAGATACATTCAAACAAATTGGAAATCTTGATTGTATTGGTGTCAATTGCTGAGATGCAAAACTTATTTTTTTATAATATTTTAACTAAATATTGACTAAACAATGATTTTGAAACACAATGCCAATAGTTTTCCCTACATAATGACATATGAATCTCTACAAATAATATAATATTACGATGTCAATATTGATAAACAAAAACGAACTTTTTATAAGCAAGTTTTTTTTGACATTTTCGGCCAGTAATTCATTTTTCATAAAATAAACACTAAATATTGACAAAACAAAAGCTTTTATATATTCTCTCAAATGGTTTTTCTACACAATAACATGTAAATCATTCCAAATAATGTAATATATGACATAAATAACTTGATTCAAACACAATAAATTTTCAGAGCGAAAACACTTCCAGTTTTTGACAGGAATTTTACGTATTTGTCTTTTGCAAAAATGAATTATATTTATGAAAAACACATGACTTGTTCAATGAACTATGCATAAAATCATGTTTACTTACGTTTCTTTGGGAAATTCGTCGTATAATACAGTCTTTACTGTAGCAGTCCGTCCACCAGCGAACGTTGAAAAAGATGCACAAAAAAGATGACAATGGCTTTTCATAGAGAAGTCAATTTGAAAGCTACCAAAGAGGCTACACTAATAAAATAAAAGGTATCTTCTAGACTGATATTAGCGCAAGCGATTTTGACCTTGTTCTTCATACAGTTTCTCTATAGATAAGGGTTAAAATAGCACTTAAAAAAAAAAAACCAAGCAAAAATATTTCTCGGATGCCGGCGTCCGACTCACAGTCGAGAGGTTAAAACATGCCATTTACAGAATTTAGTGGAGTTTTAGAAATTTAGCGCCTTTTTAAGCCAAACGCATATCACCTAGCCTAGCGGAAAAAATAGTAACTAGTTTGACGTTTCATTCCAATAGGCGTCTTTTCTTCACTTTTCTAACTCTTCTTCTCGTTTCTCGTAGCAAATTTAAAAAAATCTAAATTTATGAGTCGAGAAAATTTTGCTATCAAATTATGTGGGCATTTGCAAACTCGTGGAGTTACAGGTATTTATACGTTTTATTCATTCTTACATAGAAACTTTACAATGTTATGTTACAGCTGCCGAAATGATGAAACGTCAACTATTTACGCACACGATATAATATATTTTATTTATACAAGCTGTTAACGATATGCCAGCTTAAATTTCCTCGTGATTGATTTTTCTTTTGGTCATACAAATATATTTAGACAGATACATAAAATCTATTGAAATGGTACCCATCAAACTTACAATAAAATTGTTAAACTCGTTCCGTCACTGACCACAAATTTATACTTAAGATTTTAAGGAGTTATTTAAAGCTTACTCTTTTTTTACATTTTGTGAATATATGCAAATACAAATGTATGAGTGATTTCAGACGTAGCTGCACGAGAATGGAGGTTGGTTGGGCAAGAGCAAGATTGGTCCCAGCTCTTCACCTGGATATCCCCATCACCCGATACCGGCCACGATATTAGTAATATCGGCATCTACCTGTTTGAATCCAATACATTTGAACCATTGTACTCTTTCAACCAAACACTAAACATCATTCAGGCATCAGTGAACGACTCGCAAACCTTACTAGGATATGTAGTCAAAGAGTCTGTTCCTTCAACATTCGACATTAGCAGTGAAATTAATAAATTTGTTTACAAACCATACATTCTGCAGTTAAAATCAGAAACACAGGCGGAACCTAAACTAATTGATAATGACAAAAATAAACAAGTGATGATTCAGTTTCTATATAAAAGCAACAAAGTCTTTATCGGGAAAACAATCACAGACAAATTCCTGCTAATGACCCATTTGGAATGTAAGTATTTTCCAGTTTTACAAATACACAAGCCAATTTTATTGATCATAATTCATTTTGAAAATGAGGGTTTGTTTTGTATACTTGATTTTGCCCCATTATCCTTTCAGGTATTAAACTGTACACTGTGAAGTTAGAGCGAGATGGATTAGATGACTACACGGAAGAAACTTGGAGCATGAAGGACACGCTCCGATCTCCTGATGTCATAGTCAAATCTTTTTCATGGACCCAATGGGACCCGGTGCATCAGGTAATTATAACATTGGATATTATCACCCTTTAGTATGACCAAATTCCTTATGAATTAATCTTAATTTGTAATCTTTTGATTCTTATTTCTATTTTATATATTTTTATCATTCAGTTTAAGCTTGTGACAGACCACGCTATAAGCTATATTCTCGTGGCTTGGCCTATTTCAGCATATCGCTCACCATACATTCCCATTGGATATGCGAGAAATGTGCTGAAATAGGCAAAGCCATGATGCCTATGGCGTAATGTGTTTCTACCCTTAATCTTTATTTTTATTTATGTTTTGGATATATATAGGTATTTGTTTTTTTTTTCCTTAAATATGTTTTATTATTTGTTTCTGGAAAATATTATTTTCTTAATACCTACATTATTATTTATTTAAATAATGTACGACTTCCATAATATGGGCACAAGCCTAGTACGGTAGTTCAAAAAATCAAAATAATTGCTGTTTTGTAAATTTATGAATAAAATGTGTGTTTCCTTTCTGCTACAACATGGTTCTCAAGTCCCAGTGCATTCCTTCTTTTGCTCAAAAACTTCCTGGCAAATCTTCTCCCTCAGTGCCTCTTATGTGGAGTTAGAATTAAATAAAAACTTTCTGAAAGTATACCACTATTTAATCAAAATAATCGACATGTTTTGAAACCAATGGTTTCTTCATCGGGATAAATGTCTAATGAAAATGAATAAATATAAGAATAGACAAATAAGTACCTACAGACAAAAAATATTGCATTATGTGGTGATTGATTAGTTATATATTATTATAAAAAAATAATTGTATAAATTTAGTATAAAATAGGTAATTATTTTATTTATGTAACATAAAAACAGAATCAAGCAGTAACTAATATGTCCAAATAACAAAAATAAATTATTATGAATATAGGGTAATGTGAAAATAAATACAAATTGCTTTAAATTGATTGATTTGCATTATTTTCCAGGTTTTATATTATATCCACTACCGTTTGCCGGTTCAAAGTTCAATAGAAGGTGAGGAATCCCAAACAAAGAATGACACAACTCCTACATTGTCTGGTCTCCAGTTTCATCAAGACTTGCCGCATGAGACCGTTGTAAGTTTGCACAAATATTATATTTGTACCAGTAATGTACTTGTAAGAAGAAGAAGACTTTAGAAGTTAACTTTTGCAGCTCAATATTCCTCTGAATTTACCGCAACTGCCCTCATCCAGTGAAGCCCCCACCTGTGGGCTGTATGAGGATGATGCTGTTCCCCTCAGGATACACGATTGCTCCCTCGATCTCCAGATAATATCCAACCCCTCTGGTATAGTGTGTATCTGCCACCATTACCTTTACCAAGTAAGTGTGAATTATTCTCATTTTATATTTCTGTACTGTGATTTTCTATTCAGAAGCATTAAATCAACAGCAATCATAATGTTGGGAATATAAAATTAAAACTCCAAATTTGATTTTATCTTTGATATGATTTGTGATTTTCACGCCCAAATTAAATTTTTGGGTATTACGCCATGTTGCGCTACCTCCTTCATTAGCCAACTTTTCGAACAGCTTTACAGTGTTCATCATAAGTGTGTAATCGTTACACATCTGCCCTGATGATGGACACTGTAATGCTGTCCTAATGTTGGCTAAAGAAGGAGGTAGCGCAACACGGTATAATACCCTGTAACGGAATATAGTAAACATTTGGCACTTCTGGGAAATATCAGTAGACTCATCAACAATAACAGAAATATATTTTTCTAGTCGTATTTCACTTTTAATTTCCTCTGAAATAATGTTTGATATGGAGGTAATCAAATCATTTTGAATGTGATTGGATGTCCCAGTAAATATTTTCGAAGTTTGTAGAAGACTACCAGATGTGCTCAATAAATACAATGTCTCGATATAATTACCTCTATTATTGGAGTCAGACGATTCTCGGTGACCTTTTAAGGGCAGTTCTTGTTTTGTCAAAAAAACAATGACATCTATTAGTTTAGATAAGATGTATCTGTTAGCCGCATCGTTTCTTTTTTATTTTTTAATACTGGTTTTATACTGAGCACTAAGGAAATTCTCAATGCGATTTTCTTTGCTGAACTGTTTTAACTTAACACAAGCATCGAAATGTTGTTGGGAGCACTCATGTCTTTACCGAGCTTTTGAAAGATTGTTTAAATCGTTAAATCCATGCTTATTCCACACATTTGTATTGTTTTCATTGCAAAATATAACACACGGCCAGCAAAAAAATAATTTGGAGAATTTAGCACATCTAGAAATCCAAGAAACTTGAGATTAAACTGAGTTTTGAAAATGTCTTAGAAACGTTTTCTTTCTTGCAGTTATGTTCAGAATGGGAGTCAGTTTTCCAGTATCCAGAATAAGTTTTTTTTTCCACAAATGGGCGAGACAAAACTTTTTTGCATTAATGATTCAATTATACAACAACACAATTCACTATTATCATTTACAGCATAAGAACACGTCGGCGAAGCATCCATCTTAAGAATTCGACTACAGTATTCAAGCTCAAAGCAAACTGTCAAAGCAGCGCGCGTACACAATGCACTAAGAACAATCCAATGGATTAGTAATACAGTATATCGTATAAAGTTGACAAAGATATTGGCTTGCGGGTCTCAGTGCGCATGCGCGGAAAGAACGTAAGTTCTAGGCATTTAGGAAGCGATTTACAGATCGGAGCATCCATAGCATGTATGGACGGACCGCGCCTGCCCCACACAGCATCCCCAAAGATAACATAGGCCTTGAGGGAAATTCTTTTCCACAAAACCTCGTGTGTGGGGTTAATGTAAAAATAGATGCTGGGTTTTTTTACTGTCTTGAACATGCATACTAGCTTTTTTACTGTCTTTATGAACCATGAATACTGGCTTTTTTACTGTCTTGAACAATGCATACTAGCTTTTTTACTGTCTTTATGAACCATGCATACTGGCTTTTTTTACAATGCATAAATATGTAATCACCATAGACATACAAATCAGTAGATGTGAACTTAAGGGTCAGGGAAAAAAACCGGAGGGTTAAAGCGAGGAGCGCGGGGAGGGATGTGGGTGTCACCCTTTCAATACTGGTCAGTAAATGAATCTGATCGTTTTCACACAATATCTATCATTCTATCCCATATCATCGCATCTATCATCATTATTAAGACTTGAAAAATATAATCTGCTTACGAATTACTAGTCCTTTTTACATTAGCGCGCAAATTACTAGCAGCAGCAAAAAATGTTATTGCAAATTCAAAATTCTGCGAAAAAAGTTCAGATTGTTTCCGAAATCGAATAGTTGTTACCGCAATAAAGAAACAAGTGCACCCATACGAACACCTGTGGTAAATATATTAGGATTATCACACAAAAGCTCGTACCATAAAAATAATAACTCTTGTAATTTTTATTCATTATGTGCATTATTTTGACAGTTTCCGTGGTCGAGAGGTAAAGCCCCGTATTCATGGTAAACTTTAGTTTAGCAACATTTGATCAACATTGTTGATGAGCGGAGAGAATGTTGCTGGAAACTTTGTTGAAATAAATACAGGTTGTCCACACACCAGTCTGCGTTAAAATGTTGCCCGAGGAAGTAGTGTTGTTGTGTTCTCTGTATCTGATGAATAGGATTTCAATTAAAAAAAGAGAAAAAGATGGTGGATTCGAAACTATCTTCTGCAAAGAGAAAATTTGATGAGTGACCTCAGAATGACAGATGGATCATTTATTAACTTTACGAGAATGTCGAAAAGTGATTTCGAACATCTTCTGGAAATGATAGGTCCGTCAATAGTCAAAAGGGAAACAAATATTCGTCAGCCAGTTTCACCTCAAACGAGGCTGGCTATTACATTACGATATCTTGCAACTGGAGATTCATACAGTTCTCTTTCATACACATTCAGAGTATCAAAACAATTGATCAGCAAAATCATACCACATGTATGTCAACAACTAATTAATTCACTGTCAGGATATGTCAAGGTAGGCACAAAAAGAAATTTCTTCGAATGCATCGCTCTTTTTGTTTCTATCTCTGTATTATTTTATAGAAGAATCCCATAATAATGGTTTAGATTGAAACAATTCATTTTTTTATCATTGCTCCACACTACTGCCATGTTTATAAACTGTTGCAAACACGTTCACACACATCAACATTTGTTGCTAAACTGATGTTTACGCTCATCGGGCGAGAGCTTGTCAACATGCCGTTATCAACTCCGCAACATGTTGACAGCAACCCCGCGACTCGTTGATTCAACTTTGTTGCTAAACTAATGTTTACCATGAATACGGGGCTTTAGGCTATCGACTAGCAAAACAAAGGTCGCGGGCTCAAATTTCAAATCAAAATTTGTGTTGTTTCATAATTTATTAATTTAAAATAATATATAGTATTCTTGTGGCACTTTTTAGGATGGAAGATACTCTCAGTTTCGACCTGGTGTAAGAATTTCAAAATTGAAACATTGCTTGAAATGGCTTTAGCCGTGTTTTTTGACCAGATCTGAATAGCCAGGTACTCCCCCACCTTCCTATTCTTCACATCCCTCCCCTCCCCACTACCTTCAGCCTCACAACATACCCCAATTGGGAATGCCTTGTCTCACTGGCTCCAAATGGTATTCAGTATTCACATAAAAATAATCTAAATTATTTCACACGTAATTTAACTACAATAATACATAGCAATTACATTATTATTTGCTTCTGGTTGTAGTAGATACCCTCAGTATCACCCTGGTTGCTTGAAATGGCTTTATTCATATTTAGTGACCAGATCTGTTTAGCCAGGTACTTGTCGCCATTACCTCCAGTCACACAACATAGCCAACATCCCAGTGGGGTGCCATAGTCCGCAACCTCTTAAATATCAGCCATAATTTTATACAAGAATAAATTATTTATTTTTTAATAGACTATATTTAAAAAAGGCTATATTTCTTTAAGGGTTCAATAATTTCACCGTGAATAAATAAATAAACATGGAAATTAAGCAACATAAAACATATAATACCATGGTGGAATGCATAAGATTACAAAAGCAAAAGAAACAATTAGCTGTGTATTTGATTAAAGAGCACAAGGCACATCCTTGAATAACCAGTAATATAAGTGCTATTTTACATTGCTACACAAACCGATGTGACAGTATTAGTCGTCTCTGTTACAAACGCGAAAACAGACCTATGCAGAAAGGTCCTAAAAGGGGTTGCGCAGCAAACCGTTACCTTACCTTAGCAAACTTTTCTGTGGAAGGTCTGGTTTGGTTCCTGGTTCCAGAGGTTAGTGCAAATCTATCTCTTCTGACGTCAATGGTAATCACCTAATTTTGTATACATATTTGGTTTCTTTGTTTCAATGCCTGATTCATGCTGAATAATTTATTGCATTTTCAATAATCCCAGTCTATAGATGAGTCACTGGACCCAGCAACAAAGGACAACAGTGAATTTCTGAATAAGAGCATGAGCGATGGAAACGGTCAAGGCGTACATTTTGCATATTCAGTAACCCTTCTACATCACGGTTACGTCACACATTGCGTCATTCCTAATTTACTGTGGCCTCTAGCAAAATCCTTGCGACCTGCATTTTGTCTTTATAAAGGTATTTATTATGCACTAGGTATTTTCAAAAATATTTTACTTGCTGATTGCTTTTACTTGTAGTTGGTTCTCTTTTCACCGCCAATAAATTAATCTTCAATTTTTTAAATTTTTAACAATTTTTTTTTCGCAGTGAAAATAATTTTCTTTGGCAGAAGAATCATTCTGAATTTCAAGTCTTGAAAATAAAACAAACTAACCTTTAACTTACCTTACCTTATTAACTAACCTCCCCACATCCTGGAATAAAAATTATTATTATTATGGTTCAAAAAGTGTGTCATTTTAAAAGGTCAATGTATCTGGGTTTCAATGTGGATTTTCCATCTAGTCTAATTTGTAACTTTGGCAACCAGATAACTTGTCAAAATTTCAATTTAATACACCTTTAAAAAGTAATATGAAGTCATGAAAAGTGATGAAACAAAAACTAGATTAAATAGGTTACGTAAGTTAGGTTTGTAGGTTAGTTTTTTTTCATCGCTTTTAATGACTATATCTATTTTAAAGGTGTGTTGAATTGTCGTTGTATTAAGTTATTATGCCAAAAAAGTTAAGATATATTTTTTTAATATGTCTCCTCTCTCAAAATGCAGCAGCCCCCAAGTGAAATAATTTCCCTTGAAGCCTGTGATGCGTACCTAATTCATTGATATTTTGTTTTTCAAACCATTCTGTAAACAGGACTTTACTAGTCAATTTTTATTTCTAATCTGTAGGTAAGAGTACTTGTCATTTTAAAATGGTCTGCTACTTTATTTGTATAAACGATTGTATTTCTTATGACTGTCTGTTATTTAATGTTTGCAGAAGATTACCTTATTGTCCATTTGCCAAATCTGTACACCCACATGCTGGATATCGGGCTGAGTCATGAGCCCTCGTGCCACATTGTGCTTCCCGCCAACGCAGTTATGCAAGGAGATCACTTGGTGTCAGTTTTGGGGCAAGGCAACAAAAACATAATGGTGGACCTGGCAACGTTGGACATCGTCAGGATTAATGTCACTAATGCACAACTGATTTCGGCATTCAAATCAAAAACTGCCATTCAAAATAAGTTGTCAATCATGCATTATTTCCTGCAGCATGATTTGAATATGGAGGTTGTTGAAGAGGTGAGTTTAGATGTTTCCAATTGGCTTTTATTACATTATTAATTTCCGCCATTCCAAAGTTTTCTTCATCCCCAATTGGGTATCCTCTGTGCAGTGATAGGGTTCTAAGTTTGACAAATTCGACATTATTGATGTTTAGTCCAAAACGATTTTTTTTTTTTTTGAATATTCAATTTTTTGTAAGAAGATTTTTAAGAAATTTCAGTTTGCCTGTGCCGCACTGAAATTGCGGCAATCACCGCACGGATTTCCTGAAGATCTTCATACAAAAAACCTTATTTTCGAAACTAACTAAGCTAACTTAGTAGTCAACTTTTCTTTAGTTTTACTTTGTTTCATTTACTTGCATTTATTGGAATGACGAGGTAATAGTTGTGTTTTGTCCGTGATGCCTTAGATATTTGATTCGCTCAATCATTGAGCCATTCAAATACGTAAGGCAGGTCGTATCAAGAGTCATAACAATAGGAGAGTATGTGTGAACGAGGATAAAGGCAAAGCTATGTGGTGTTCCACCCTATTCTGCTTCCCCCGCTATGAAATATAGTATGTTTATTTTAACTTTCCAGCTTGTGAGGGAGGTGTGCAACAGCCCCACCGAGGCCATGGGTACACTGTGTGCCGTGCTCAAGGAATTCTTGATTGGGGGAACATACACAGCTAGTAAGAGCTGCCTCCCAAATTCTGCACTTCCACTGACTCGCCTACTTCCCTTCACAACCAATTTGAAACTAGGGGACATACAGGTAATAGAATATCCACTGGAGCGATTGGTTATATTATGATATTAATTAAATAATATGGTCAATATGTATTCATTTATTATTTATACATTTTTTATATATATATATATATATATATATATATATATATATATATATATATATATTTTTTTTTTATTATTTTATTATTATTTTATTTTTTATACATTTAACATATTATTTAATCAATATTTTTCTTATATTTATGTATATTTACCATATTATTTAATTAATATTTTTCTGCTTCATATTAATATGGAAACATATGAACTGCTTAGGCTTCAGCCACACTAAGAGTATCTTGCGCCGCTTACTGCGCATGATACGCAACGTAAAATATGCTTAACCTCTCAGAAAAGGACTTTTATTTACTTTGTGTTCCTTTGCGAACTGTCAAAACGCGAAAATTTTTGTGTATTTCACGAGTTTTGTTAAAAGCTTCATAACTCACGTTTTGGGAAACGTAGCCTCATTCTAAAAAATGTTTTGGAAAGATTATGAAATTCACTATCGTATTGTTTTGTAATACGTAAATATTTGCGTGTCTAAATATACATTTTCTGAAAACGTAAAAAATATGTAAAAATCGCTGACCATTATTTCAAAGCTGTGAAAAATGTACTTTTTTCTGAGTATCATAAAGAAATAACACTTTATATATTGAAGAAATATAATTAAAAACTATTAGTCACCTCAAAATATTAACCGTCCAAACTAAAATATTTTTAATAAATTATTTAAAAACGCAATAAATTATGAACGAACAAGATGACAGATTCAATCGACTCAGATAATGCACCTCAACATTCCATAGATATTCTTGAATGCAGACGCGTAGCGTTATTCATTATCGATACTCTGTTTTTTAAATCATGGCAATCCGTATACTAGTGATGGAAATAAATCGATTTTTGTAAAATCTCGCGCGTTTACGTGAAAAGACGTACTAATGTCTTGACCGCTATTATCATATTTACGTCTTTTGACGTTCTAATGTTCCGAGTGGTTAAGGCCGCTATCAATAACAACCCTTACGTAGATGGCGATAAGGTTTAAATTCCCACTTAACACCATCCGCCTGTTTTGATTTATGCAAGAAAAAAAAAATGGCAAAAAAGTGTCTTTTATTTTATTTTGTGGATGTTCAGGCATAAATATTTAATTTTTTTTCGATCATTTTATAAATAACTTAATTTTCCACATTATACAATAAAATCATAACCGAAAATGGGTTCGTAAGTAGGAGATTTTGAACTTTAAAGCAGTTTTCATAAGCCTTATACATTATTTTTTTCTGGGCTTATAAAAAGACTTATCTAAAAAATACTCGATTGTTTTAAAGGCCAAGATGTATTCTACTCGCAGTATTTAATTAAAGCATCTGAAACATTTCTAGGCTACCAAATTTTCAAACCAAAAACACATTATTTTGCATTACTACGTATGGCATCGCCTTAAGTATGGCTTTAGCCAATGAAAATTCGCCGAATATATATTAAGTCGCTTAAAAAAGCCAGCATGAGACTGATGAAATTTAGTAAATTTCTCAAATCCAAATATAATATTGAAAATTTTAATAGAAATAATAGACACACTTCTACAATACTAACTTTTTTTGTTTGGAATTTTCATTGACAGTAATGAAATATGTACATACAAAACATTTTAATTTCTTCATATGAAGCGGTTACTTTGTGATGTGACATTATAATTTAAAATTAAACAATAACTTTGTAAACATCACTTATAGTATTATACAGTCATCACTTAATAGTATTATACAGTCCTGATGAAGCTACGGTTGTAGTGAAACCCGGTCGACATTAAGTATTTACCTATAAGTGATGTTTACAAAGTTATTGTTTAATTTTAAAAAACATTTTAAAGTTACCTGCAGTGCACCTCAAGGTAGTTATAATTTCACTGGACTGCAAATGTAACCAGCCGCACTATAGGGGGAGGTTAAAGCCAATGAATCCACCTAGATTTCGCCGTTCATCCCATATTTTTAGATATTTTCAAATCGGTATAGACCACGCTTCTTGGGATTATCTATTCAGCTGGGTAAAGTTACAACCTAATGGGCAAAATTACCTAAAAAGCTTTTGAAGAAAAGATTGAAGAGGGGATAACTGATTTAGGGTTTGTTTGTTTGTTTTTGAATCTTTATTTAGATGTACGCAAATTTTTTCATACATCTAGTAGGAAAATATAAAAAATACAAAAAATAACAATTACATTTTAAGAGAAAAAGATAAATACACAAAATTATATTATATAAGATATCTAGGTCACTAAAATAATATTTGTGAGTATGTTCAACAATCAAAAATTATTTTTTACATATAAAGCACATGTCCTACGAAAAGTGCTAAGGCTTGTGGCTTCCTTTATGACATTTGGTAGGTTATTATAAAGTTTCTGCCCTTTATAAAACGCGCTGTTTTGTGTGCATGAAAGTTTAGTTTTGGGAAGCCTAAAATCTCTGCGTCTTCTCGTAGGATAATTGTGAACATTTTCATGGTACATAACATTTCTTTGCAGATAATTTGGGAGCATATTATTTTGAAGCTTATACATCATTGTTAACGTATTATATATTATATGTAGTTTGGTTGTCATCATATTTAAATTTTGTAACATAATTTTGACTCTAGTAAAATTGTTGCATTTTAAAATCATCATCATCCCCCTATTTTGTATAACCTGGAGTTTATTATTTTAGGCTTCGTTACATAAGAATAAAACACTAGAACAATAATTTAAATGCGGAGTAACAATAGAATTGTAAACAAGGCGCGTTGTCTTTAGATCCAAGTTATTTCTGATCCTTTTTAGGAATCCAACTTTTTTAGCAATTTTCTTTGTTATGTATTCTAAGTGTTCATCAAATTTTAATTTTTCATCTAATATTACACCTAGATATTTAATACTACTCACCCTTTCTATGTTTACGTTATCAATTTTTAGTATTGCCTTCTCGTTTCCCCCTACACTATCCACAATTAAAAACTTTGTTTTCATAACATTCAATTTTAGTTTGTTTGTTTGGTTTACACCGTCTGTTTTTCCAATTAGAATAAATCAACACCTTTTGCTCATTTGGGTGGGGCGGGGAGGGTGAAAATTAAGTCACCGCCTCCAAGGGGCAAAGTAAGGTTGTTTTGTGCTATCTGGAGATCATGTTTCTGGGAAAACAATTTTAAGTGAAATTTCGAAACTGGCCCCAGGTTTTGTGGAGATCATTATTTGACATTTTTTTTACATTTCTAGATAGCAGATGTTACAGTATCAGTCAGTCAGGAGCAGCTGTGGAACACCACCATGATGCTTCTATCCCCTCGCCAGCGAATTGTGCCCTTTCGCTCCGACATGTGGACACGTCTGTGGGATTATCTGTCCCCTGTTACCAACCGCTTCAAGCCCCATCAAGTGCTAGACAAGCTGAGAGTCTCTTTGGCTTGCTATCAAGTGAGTTGTGAAATATTACATTTTTTATTAACCTTTAGGATCCGACCATCTACAATAGCAGTTCAGTGAAATCATGACTACCTTCATGAGTGTATAAAGCAGATGTTGTAGAACTGTGGTTGAATCTGAAGGCATTTACATCTACTAATAATTTATTTTCATTACTCTGTGTGTGGAAGTGCCTGTCGGCCACGAAAAATTAGTACCAGTTGAACGCTGCCGTGGCTGATAGGCACAATCAAAATATACTTTTTATTCATGGGATTTTGCATTGTATTAAATGTTTGTAGCTTACTAAAATAAATCTTAGGAGATTTTATTATGTATTTATTTTATTTTATTGATACATGATTTAGAGAGTACATGTGGTTTTTTGTGATATTTCACCCTCCATGCTAGGGATGACCCTGTGTTATGGCGGGTGAATTTTACAGTTTGCGGACATAGAATCTATACCTACATTACCATAATATGAAAAAGAAAAATAAGAAAAATGATGTAAAGCTAGTTTGGGTTGCAAGAAGAGAATGGAGAAGTTAGAGAATTATAAGAAGATGAAAAATTTGAGATATTATTATTAAATAGATCACACTAATTAATTATGTACATACTATACCGATAAGTTAGGGAATAAGGATATATTATGTTTTGTCTGAAAGGTGATTAAATTGATAGAGTGTAGAATGAATGGGTATTGTAGTTGTAATGTATTCCGTGTGTAAGGATCCATTTCGTAATTTGTTTTTTAAAGGAATGGGGTTGACTCATGGTTTTTAGGTTATCAGGGATAAGGTTAAAGATTTTAGGAGCCAAGGAGAAAAATTGTCTTTGAGCTGACGTGGTATGTAGTGAAGGTACTTTGTAGTGACCGTTAGTTATTGTTCTGGTGGTGTAGTTGTGTTGTAAAAGAGTTTTGTTTTTATATTTGAACAGGAAATGTATTAGCGAAAATTTTAGGTGGAGTTGTCGTATGTTTAAGACCTTATACTCTATGAGGAGTCGAGTGGAGGGGTATCTTGTCGGTCGCTTGTTATTTTTTTTTTTAATGTATATTTTATTTAGTTATAAAATTTTACATCTTATACCTAATACATTATTTTCTATGACTACTACAATATTATTTACTGCTTACATACTAAAATTTAGATTTCACAACATTGAGACATAATCCACGAAAAACTGCAAGACTTTTAGCTTCCTTAACAATTACCGGGAGTTCATTCAACATTTTAAAACCTTTATAATAAATATTGTTTTGTGTTCCCGATAAATGTGTTTTAGGAAGCCTAAAATCGTTGCAGTTTCTCGTAGGATATAAATGAACTGTACTATTAATTCTAACATGCTTTGACATATAGTCAGGTAACATTTTATTTTTTAGCTTATAAATAAACACTAAGGTATTTTAAACTAATCGTTGCCACACACTTAAAAGATTGAGTTGACATTGCATGGTTTTTATTCTTGTGTACCTACTACAACACAGTATTGACCTCATGCCTCTGTTCTGGATTACTTCCATTCTCTTAATTTGGGTTTTGTTACTTAGAAATATTACACTTGTACAATAATTCAGATGGGATGCTACAGTGGTATTGTAGACCAATATCCTTGTTTTAATGTCCAATTTTCCTTTTATCCTACTTAAGAAATTAACCTTTTTCGCAATTTTTTTATTTAAAATTTCAAAGTTAGTGTTAAATTTTAACTTGTTATCTATTATGATTCCCAAGTATTTAATTTCTTTTACTTCTTCAATATTTTGATTGTCTATATTTAGGACAGTATGTACGTTTAGTTTTTTCCCTAATACCATGAATTTACTTTTAGTTACATTTAATTTCAATTTATTTATGTTTAACCACTTAGATAATTCATTAAGTTCATTTTGTATTTTTGACAGCGCATCTTCAATATTATTTGCTATAATATATAAAAGTGTGTCATCTGCAAACAGTTTGATGGAACAGTACTTTAAGCACTTCACTATATCATTAATATATAAAATAAATAGGAGCGGTCCCAAAACAGATCCTTGAGGAACTCCAATGTTGATTTCTTGTTCTTCAGAGATAGTATCTCCAATTTCGGTTTTTTGTTTTCTATTTTTTAAGTAATCAATAAACCACTGCAATTCATTAGCACGAATTCCTATGTCTTTCAATTTCATTATTAGTCTTTCTCTGTCTATCGTTTCAAAAGCACGTCTAAAATCCAAGAACACTGCTATTGTGATTTTCTTCTGATCCATAGCTGTTTTCCATTCATTTATCACATAATTTATTGCTGTTTCACAGGAATATTTATTTCTAAACCCAGATTGTTCTTTTACTAGAATGTTATTTTTTTCTATAAATTTACTCATCTGTTCTTTCACAATGCATTCTAGTAATTGTTCATATTTAGGCAATCCATTTATTGGTCTGAAGTCTTCGAAATTTTTAGCATTTATTATTTTGGGCACTGGTGTTATTATGGAGGTTTTCCATGACTGCGGAAAAATTCCCTTAGTCAGAGATTCATTTATTAGTGCAACTAATCTGTCTCCTATAGCTGGCAGTGCATCTTTGATTATGCTTATAGTAATTCCATCCGGCGATGATTTTGGTTTCATTGTTTTAATGATTTTCATTAAATACTCATTGTCAATTTTGTTAAACCTGAAAATATTTTTATTCTCTCTTTTTTCCGATGATTGAGAAGAGGTATCTGCGACTAATGGAATACTCTTATTTATGTTTTCGACACTAAGTACGAAATTTGTGTTAAATTTTTGGGCTATTTTAAGTGTATCATCTTCAACTCCATCTGGAAACCGAACTTCCTTAATGTTTTCCCTCTGTTTGCCGCTTATAATTTCTTTAAGTGTAGTCCACATTTTTCTTGAGTCACTTTGAGAGGTAATTATTTTTTGCCTGATATACGAATTTTTGGTATGTTTTATTTCTGTACTATACATGTTTCTAAGTTTCTTATAGGTTTCCCACCTTTCTTCAGTGAATTGTATTTTACAGGCTTTATAGGCTGTATCCCTTTGTTTTTGTAGAATATGTAGGGATTTCGTATACCATTTATTTGTATCTTTTAATATAATATTAGTTAAAGGCATTAGCTCATTTACTACTGTTTTCAGATGTCCTACTAGTTCATCGGCTTTTCTGTCTAAATTTCCTTGGTTATCGCAGATCCATTTTTTGTTTTGTAATGCTGTACACAACGTATCCTTATTATAGTTATTTTTTTTCCTATACGTTATATTTCTTATTCCCTGTGGCTTCGGACTTTTATATTTAATTTTAGTAGCAATAGTTTCGTGATCAGATATTTTTAGTTCTTCTACAGCATTAACTTCCGCATAAAAGTCATTTGAAATTACTAAATCAATCATTGTTTTAGAGTTTATTCCCATTCTTGTATAAGTGTTGACCAGTTGCTTCCAACCTAGGCAATTTATGATGCTTTGTAATCTCGTGCTTTTTGTATTGGATTTCATCATATCAATATTAAAATCTCCACAGATAATTATTAAGTCTCTTGTATTTATTTGTTAATGACACGTATTACCATTTTTTGGGCTTTTAGAAGAGGTTCGATTGTAGATTGTGCACAGCCACCCCAGATTATAATGCCGTAAGCTAGTAGGGATTGGCAGAGAGCGTAGTATACAGTTATAAGAATTGAGGTGGTAAGGATATTTCTTAGATTTCGAAAAGCATAAGAGAGCTTGCTTATACGTGGGGTTAGACTGGCCAAGTGCTGATCCCAGCGATGATGTTGATCAATGATGACCCCCAGGTATTTTATGTGGGTGACTTGTTCCAGAATTGGGCAATAACAGGAAGAGCAAGTTCTCAAACAGGAGTGAATTATTATCTTCTAGTTGTTGGTAGGTTGGGTTGCAGCTGACAGACTGAAGGTTAAGAATTTTGTTTTTCCAGCATTAAGGGTAAGGAGATTATCATCTAACCATTCTCTTATAAGGTCTATGTCGTTTTGAGCTATGTCGAATGCTCCTTTCCAGTTTTTGTGTCGAGATATAAGCACAGTGTCATCTGCAAAAGATATTAGTTTTCCGGTTATGGGAAGGTTACAGAGTTTATTTATATAAATGAGGAACAGAATAGGGCCTAGGACACTTCCTTGTGGGACTCCGAATTGGATAGGTAAAGGGTTACTTACAGCTATGTTGTTAATTTTCACCGTTTGTGATCTATCAGTTAGGTATGATGAGAACCAGTTAAGAGTTCTACCTCGAATACCTATTTGAGTTAGCCTTTCTATAAGTATGGGGTGGGAAACCGTGTCAAAAGCTTTGGCTAAGTCTAAGAATATGTCTAAGCAGGAATCGCCTTCATCCAGGCTGTTAGTGATCTTATCAGTCAAGTCTAATATTTCAGATTCTGTGTTTAGGTTGTTTTTAAATCCAAACTGATTTAAAAACAACCTAAACCTAAACAACCTAGGCGAGAACGATTTTTTCAATGATTTTTGACAAGACACCTAGCAAGGAAATGGGTCTATAGTTTTCTAGATTTGTTTTATCACCACCTTTATGTATTGGGATAACCATTGCATGTTTAAGTTGGTGAGGGAAGGAACCGCTTTTAAAGCTTAGATTAACGATATGTTTTGACGGCTTGGTAATCAAGTGAACTATGTGTTTTATTATGTAGGGAGAAATATTGTCATTACCATCAGCACTGTTTGTTTTAATGGTGAGGATTGTGTCAACAATTTCTTTAGTGGAGGTTGGGGCTAGAGTGAATTCGGGGTGAAGAGAGTTCTGTTGTCTTACCCGTGGGGAAAAGAGTTTTTGTGTTTTGTTTGTCACTTTCAGAATTTTGTTGGCTAAGTTCGTACCGATGTTACTGAAAAAAATGATTGGAATGATCGTCTAAGGTTTTTGGGTCATCATGGATTTGGATATTTTTCCCATTAATAACGAGTGATTGAATTTTGAGTGAGTTTTTTTTGTTTTCTGAGATGTCATTGACTACGTTCCAGATTACTTTACTGTCATATCCTGATTGTTCAATTTTTTTTTCATAATAGTTTTGCTTCACAGACATATGAATATTAATAGACGAGAACCTAAAGGCGAGGGGTTAAACCATCTGTTGCGGAACGCAGAGGGGAAAGCTAACTGTGATTCGTCAATAAATCAATCTGACAGTATATAGGCATCTCGCATTATAATATCACCATTTAGTTCTTAAAAGTAAAATCTGCTTTTGAATGAATAGACATTTTTACATGGGAGCGCAAATTGCTCGCCACGTTATGAACAAATTTGCGAAGTCCAAATTCGGCAAAAAAAAAATTCTTCTATTTTCAGAGTCGAATATTTTGTTTCCTTATTTAGTTAAGACACTTTTACAAATGTTCATAATTTACTTACCCCAGTAAACGGCGACGAGCACACTTGACAATCGCCACATTCGAACTATGATCTAGGGTTGTCACAACCGCTCTGTTCCTATTAATAATAAAATAATGTAATTATCACTTTTAATTAAAATTAATTTACGCAAATTATTTCAAACATTATTTAATCACAATAATACATAGCATTTAGCAAAATGACACATACATTTTTCATTCCAAATATGCTCACTGTATCTACATTTTACTTCCAAACATACCAATTTTTCACAATTGATAATCAATAATTTATCCTATATTAAGTGTTGTTTATGAATTGTGTAAAATTCAAAACTCGTTTAGTAATAACGCCATTAAAGTGGAATAAATTTAAAAATGATTGGTTTATTAAGAATTTAGAACCTAAACTATGCACTTACATTAGATATCAGACAGAAGAGTGTTATCTAATAATTTTACATACTTAATCAAAACTATAATTTTTCCCAAAATTGTTATGAGATGTCTTACTGACAGCCCTGATTCAATAGAGCTAACTCTTAGTTCTCAGCAAATTCAACCAAATTCAATATTGAAGGTAACAATAACCTCAATACTAAACTACTGTACCTACGGATTGAAAATAAAAATGCTATTGTACCTATGTATACCTGATGTTATTCTTGTTTAACTTTCAACATAATTTCTCAGTAATTATTCTGTTTAACATAATACTGTTTCGCTCCTGTGAACCACTGTAAACATAAATCATGTATATTGTAAAAGCCTTTTACGGCGTCTAAATAAATAAATAAATAAATAAATAAATAAATTATCCTTTATTAATACGACGGAGTTCCAGCAAGAAATACCAGATGAAAAAATAGACGTTCCAAATGATACTATTATGTATTTTATCAAAGCGCAAAAAGCGAAGGCACATCCCTGATTCTTGTGCAAACGGCTTTGTGTTTCGCGTCCATCGCATGATAGTGTATGTTTCTACAACTGATCCATATTATACGATGTGAATGAGTTTAAAACAAAGTAAAATAATGCTTACCTATGGAATGTAATACGACAATTGGGTTTATTCTCTTTTTCACTTCTATTTTTACAAGTTTTCATAGCGCAAGCCACCATTTTGCCGTGTTATTTCGTAAAATGAACTCGACCATAGCTCGACGCTAGTTCGCACAAGAATGATGACGTCACATTCTCAAGATTCACGGGAGGCCATACGCGAGCCCAGCCGGCTCCAATGGAACTGGTATGGGGAGTGGGGAATAATACCCTTTTAATCACTTAGGGCAGGTCTACTAATATTCATATGTCTATGTTTTGCTTGGTTATTATTATTAGATTATTGCAAATGTTACGATACTTTTTATAGAAGCGCAAGAGTTAGGGGTCTGGGTTGTTTAGAGCTTCTTTGTGGAGTCTGTCTCTTTTGCGTATACAGAAGATAAGGCCATTTTTAATCCATGGTTTTAATTTCTTTTTTTTGTTGGATACCGTTATAATGGGGAAAGTAGCGTGATTAATGTGAGCAGTTAGTGATGCAGAAAAATTTTCTAGAGCTTCATTGACGTTGTCAAGTAAGCAGGATAGATTCCCATTTTTCTTCTTCTAGAGACTTCATCAGATGATCCATTACAACAGTTTTGTGGGAAGGATTACTGGGCTTAGGGGGAGATGATTTAGTGTTGTGTAGTTCAAGAATGGTAGAGTAATGGTCAGTTACAGTGGATTCGAAAACAACTGAATTAGCAGTTCGCTTTGATCTAACCCATAATGTGATCTATGCATGTCTTAGTAGTGAGGGTGACTCGGGTAGGTGTGTTGATGTATGGTATAAGGCCATGAAGTGCCATAAGATAAGACTACTTGCTTTTAATTTTATAAAGAGCAGCCATTTAAAAAATTATCATAGTTACTACTGCATCATTCTGCAACGCGCAGTTTGTGTGTTTCCTTTATTTTTTTATTGTGAAAAGTACTTTAACTTTATGAAAAATATGATAAAACTTCAAGAATATTTTCGTATTTCTCTAAAATATTTTTTTATGACATGAAAGAGAAAAAACATTTCTCCAGCTATTCTGGGGAATCTACTATTAGTATTTAAGGCGAAGCTTAATGCTAAATCACTATTTTGATTAATCTTTATAACGAATTGGTGTACATTATGAATACGAAAAAATATACATTAGATAAATTGAAGGTTTTCCTATCGTTTCGCTCTAGTAGAATATAAATAAATTACTCATTAAAAAATAGAAATGATGAACGCGTAAAGGAAACAACTTTTAAAAAATACGGTATTATAGCTAAGATTATCTGTGACAGTTTCACTTGATTATTTTTTTTTTTTCACTTGACTTTTTTTTGCTTTCTTATACAATTTTTACAAAATAAATAAAAACCAGTTTTGTGCTTGAAATCAAACGTTTCTAGACTCCATTTGTCAAGCGATTTTAATGTCTATTACCTACAATATAAGGTATACCAAGAATATACACATTTTTGGCTTGTAGCTTCCTCTTAAACACATTATCTGGTAAGACAGTGCTATTTACAAAAACATCATTTTGCGAAAAACAAATAAGTTGAATTTACTAAATTTCATCCGTCCCAGAGGGCTTAAACATCTAATTCTAAATTGCACGGTCACATGCTCCAATTTATTTTTTATTTTAACCCTTCAATACTTTCATTACTTTGGTACAGTTTGCAATGTTTTCTGTGTATTTTAAATGCGCTATATACATCTTATTTTTTTTATTTTCCATAAAAACCAATTCTGTTTTAGAAACTAGATAAAATTATCTTTACGATGTATGCATTTAAAATAAACATTACTATTTCCAAATAATTAAATTTTAATATCAAATGTGAAAAATGTTGTCAAAATGCCAACCACATTTTTACTTAAATTTTTACTCCAAACATAGAAAAATTGAGAGAACTCTATATTTCCAAAACGCATTTGTTTTTTTGGGGAAATTGTAAGAAAGCTGAACCTTCAATTTTATCTCATTCATATAATAATAAACAAAGAAATAATTTTTAGTTAAACCGATTGTCACAATAGCGGCGCGAAATATGAATATTAATTTTGGCTATTTTTAGGATTTTATTAATGGATATCAGTATAAATATTTGATGTAAGCTGGAAAGAATTATCATTTCTCTTTCTAACACCAAAAAATTAAGTCTTTACGCAATGTAGAAAAAAAATAAAAAATTCTTTTATAAAATAAGGAGAAATATTACCCACAAACGCTGGAGGGGTTAAAGTTAATAGTTTTTCAATGAAACCAACCAAACATATTCAAATTAAATATTATTATGATGGATTTTTTTGCTTTTTAATTTGTTCTTATAAAATTCTTAAATTACTAACACAGCGCCCTTGAGGTGATTTTGCACAAACAACGGCGCTATACCAATTATCCAAATATTATTATTTTAGCTTTTAAAATCTTCTGTTATATCCTTAGGTGTCCTGACACCCTGGTGTGGGAGATTACTTTGATTTCTATATATATGTTACACACACAATGTTACGCGTATGACTTAACGATATAAACAGACCTATATAATAGACCTCTCATGCGTAACCCCCAAAAAGCAATGACTCCTTTTATTAAAACCTTACGCACACACATTTCCACTCTCATTTTCGCATCACCTGTTTTACTCTTCTCAAACTCACATACAATAAATACTCTTTCAAAAAAATGATGTCAATTTTTTTTCTTTGTATCAAACTTCCAATCAGAAAACTTAAGGCCCAGTTGTTTCGCAGAAATTCACCTGTGACAAAGTCATCAAATGGCCATTCAGCGCCATTTTGTTTTTTAAAATTTGAACGGTTCCTGTTAAATGCCTGTTCTCTTCAGCTTTTGAACAAAGCAGAAGAGGACAACTGTCATGTTGTTAATCTTGTCAGCTTATTATAATTTGAAAGAGTGTCGAAACGCACCTAGAATCGGCGTTTATCGGAGACAAATGTCAAAAAAACAAAATGGCGCTGAATGGTCATCAGCTCTCACCAGTAAAATTAAATTCCTGAGACGCATGATTAACCTCTATCTATTAATTTGCTTCTTCCAGCCCGAGGCCCTATCCCGCTGCACCACCCCCTCTTCTCCGGGGGGCCCTTCACCCCTCCTGCGCCGCCCCCCTCCCCCCTCGCTGCTGGCCCCTCCCCCTCCCCAGTCCCAAGACCAACCCCTGCTGCCCTTCATCGAGATGGACACCTGCACGGCCAGCAAACAGGAGCACATCATATCTGTGGTGAGTTAAACCCTCATAATCTGTAACCCCTTTTTAATAATTGCATAATTGACTGAGCGTAGCAAAGTCTTCTTTCAACTCGACCATTTGTCATTTCTTCTGTCTATAAATTTATTTGTTACCTTCCGGTTTAAGATGGTAGCCATGTTGGATACTACCTTTTTATATTTATATCCTACTATGAGCTGTCAAATCAGAATAATCAATATTATGGTACCTACCAGCCTGAATAAATTTTGAAAAAAGAATTGTCATTGATAGTGAAATTTCTTTGGACAGATTGTATAGTTCCTTATTTGAAATTTAAAAAAAATGTTACTTAAAATATATAATGGTTAATTAAGTAGGTAAATGATTTATATGTAAATGACAAACCTTATGATTTCTAATGAAATTTTGGTTTTGATTTATTAAATGAGAGAAAATTTAGAAACATTCTTTTTTGGACGGTTCACAGAAGTACTAGTTGACTGAGCGTAGCAAAGTCCTGTTTTAACTCAACCGTATTGGATTTCGCACGTCTGTAATTTGTTTGTATGTTCTGTTTCTGATTCAAGATGTTGGCCATTTTAATGGTTCAGTAAAGATTCTTTTTTCAAATATGAAATTGTCATGTTTATTTGGACTTTCTTATAGAAGTGAAACGTTCGCGAACGAGTCGTCTCAGTAAACCGGATCTTTACACGGATCCGTAAGATCCGGTTCCCAAATCTGCCACTCACTCGTTCGTGGATCAGTAGTGACTCACCCGTTTGCGAACGGTGAGCCGGTGACCCGCCAGACCCGAAGAGCCAACTCACCCGTAATTTTAAATTAAAGCTATTTTAAAGTATGTCATTATGTTTTCCGGGTAAAAAAAAAATTAACAAGCGATAAGAATCGTGACTCAACGATTACCCTACAATTGAAGTTTGACGTTTCGTACCAAAAACTTAACAAAACAAAAGATTTCTCGATTTCATTTTTTCATTCTTACAAAACGCTGCCTTAGTTCTTGTATGTTCAATAGACCATTTAGCAAATTTTACAGGAGACGTTTTTTTTGTTTTTACGGGCAAATTCTAAAAAATTCTCGATTTTGGTCATTTCGTTTAATACATATGTGTATCAGGAAATTATTACAGATCATTTTTCGAAGATTGAAGCTATAATATGCCCATATTATGACTTTAAAGGTGGACGTTAAACATGGCTTGAAAATGAAGAATGATTATTTTGGATATTGAACATTTCGTCTGGAGATTGAACAATTCGGCTCCCATAAGTTTGAGGTATTTTTTGTTCAATTAGCCAATTAGTGGTAAATTGCATATACAGGGTGATTTTCAGATTTCAAATACTTTACTTTTATCTTAGTTAGTAGTTGACTTAAAGTATTACTTTAAAATATACAAACAGAGTCCTTGAGTTGATTTTTCACAAAAACAGCTCTATATAAATTATCCAATATTTTGGAAGTTTGAAAACAATGCACAAGTACAAAGGTACCTACCGCTAATATACTACTATCGGTTGTCGGTGCATGCGTGATGTGAAATATGCTTACATCGTACGTATTACGGCCTCCGTGGTCTAGGGGTACTCTTGACTAGAAATCCGGAGGTCGCGGATTCAAATCCTGGCGTGCGCAAGTAAATTTTATTTTACTCATTTATGTTATTTTCACAAATTATTAATTTAAAATAACATATAGTCTATTTGCGGCATGTTCCAGAGTGGAAGATATGGTGTAAAGACCACCATAAGAATTGAAATGGCTTTAGCCGTGTTTGGTGATCAGATCTGATAGATACTCACATACCATCTCTCTTCTCCTTCATCCTCCTTCCTCTCTTTCTCCTCTCCATCTCCTTCCCCTCCACACTACCGTCAGCCTCACAATATACTAATATACCCCAATTGGGGATTCCATAGTCTCACTGGCTCCAGATGGTTGGGAGCAGTTGAGACTGTGCGGTATTCCATAAAAAAAATCCCGAGTGATGCGTAAAACTATTGAAGTTCAATTTTCAGTTGAAAATTTGTTTTATTTTTATTTTTTTGTTACCTACATTTGATAAATGTAATTTTCAAAGTTTACTTACTTTAGAAAGATTTTTTTTTCTTTCGGAAGTTCTTATTTGCCGTGAGCTTATTATTTATGTTGATTATCGTGAGTAAAATATTATTTTTTTAAATACTTTCAGCTCTTAAAATCCTAAAATTATAATATCCCGCGATTTGGGTTATGGGTGTGCGCTATTTAAGATTACATTTATTGTTGTTAGTCGTTTGCCTAGTTGGTTTTATTGTAGTTCCTACATAAGAATATGTTTATTGTTTTTTATGTGACTAAAAAAAACAAAAAATCAGAAACTTTTAATTGAATGAATTCAAAATTGAAATATTTGGACTTCGTTTTCATCAGCGATCTCAGCAGTGATAACGGACTAAATATGTGTCGTAGATGTCTTTCAATCAGACTATGAGGACAGTCGACTTTTTGCACATTTCCATGTCCTGGCTCTTTTGTTGTATTTCTTGAATAAAAATAAGTTTTAATGCACTAATATAATTTATTAATACTCATTTTAGGTAAAAGTCCTAAGTTTGTAAATAAATAATAAATCAAGCATCCTGTATATTTGCCTAGCAAATTCAAGAAGTACATGTAAAATATGGTGAAAAAGCCTATAAATGACATAATTTTAAGACTTACCTTTCTATTTGAGCTACTGTTCTAAGGTTTATTGATTCTGGAGTCGGTGAAGTCATTTTTTAGTTCAATAACAGTATATATTCGCAATTAAACGTATTTTTAGTGGAACAATTTAGTTGTTAGAAAACAACTAAAAATAAACATGGCCGCACATTTTAACTAGCCGGCTCCTGATTGGTTGACAGTGGAAATTGAACATTCAAGACCTCAACGCTCGGCGGGATGTTGAACAAATATCTATGAACTTTTAAAAAATATTATATTCATAACTTTGAGTGTTTGAATGTTCAATATCCAGGAGATTGAACAAATACTTTATTCCGTGAGTGGATATTGGCACTCGAAAAATGCTTAAAATGTCAACAAAAAAATATGGTTTTTTTGAGCTTCATTAATGCGCAATAGGCTAATGAACATATTGGCATTCATAACTCAGTTTTGCAAAAAAAGGTCTATTGTGCATACAAGAACTAGGACAGCGAAAAGGGTATTCCAATAATATTGGGAATCCCTTTCGATTGGTGCGGTGAAAGATACCAGCAATTGGAAATTTTAGAGATTATATCGACCTGCTGGAATGATCGGTATGCGAACTGTAAACTAAAGTGGCGCCATCTCACCGAATTGTTTAAGAGGCATCGGCGAGCGCCGTTCATGTTTCGAAGAATTTTAATACTTTGGTCGACATCCACGCTCTGCGCACATTTTTTTTTTTTTAATATTTTTATTTATTTTATAAAATACAGTATAATTATTTAAATTTACATAGTAAGAACACATTTCAAATTAAAATTAACATGTTTACCTTTACAAGAGTCTAAAACTCGTGTGTAAAGGGAAAAAAATAAAAATAAAAACATACATATGTAAATAGAAGAAAAAAATTCATAAAAACATATAAAGTGAAGAGATTTTTTTTTTTTTTATATAATAATATCTCTTCTTCGATGGCGCTACAGCCCATATCGAGCTTTGGCCTCCTGCAACAGTCGCCTCCAACTCCTCCTGTCCTCAGCGGCTGACTTCCAGTTTGTCACCTGGAGAAGCTGTGCTGCATCCCCTCTTACCTCATCTTCCCACCTCAGTCTGGGTCTTCCCACTTTTCTCTTTCCACCTGGGTGACCAGTCAGAATTCTTTTTGGGACGCGTGTATCCGGCATTCTCTGTACATGCCCAGCCCATCTCAGCCTGAGGAGTCTCATGTGTGCAGAAATGCTAGGGGCCTTATATATATCGTACAATTCTATATTGTGCCGGATACGCCACTGTTCGCCCTCTTTCACGGGTCCACATATTCTTCTCAGCACCTTTCTTTCAAAAGTATCCAGCATTTCAGCCATCTTTACCGTCAGTGTCAGCGCCTCACATCCATATGCCCATACAGTTCTTACAATGGTCTTATATATGGTTATTTTGGTTTTTCTGTGGACACTACGTGACTTAAACACTGGCAGCAAAGAGAAGTATGTTTTGTTGGCTGCTGTGATTCTCCTTCTGATTTCTGCTGGATCCTCATTGTTCTCTGTCAGGCTGGAGCCCAGGTAGGTGAATTGATCGACCACTTCGTATGAGTAGTTGTCTTTAAATAGTGCACTACTTCTTCTTCTGTGTGAAGGGTTCCTGCTCTGTACCATCATTTTTGTTTTGTCAACATTAACTCGCAGTCCTACTTTCCGCGCCGCTGTTTCTAAAGGGTCGAAGACCTCCTTAATGGCTGAAATTGATCTTCCGACAATGTTGATGTCATCCGCATATCCGACAACTTGACTGCTCTTGAAACAAATATTGGAGCCAGTGTCTATTAGTGTTTTTCGTATTACATGTTCGAGCACAATGTTGAAGAGAGTGGGAGCCAGACTGTCCCCCTGTTTAAGTCCCTATATAATAATATAGTGAGATGTCATCGTCATTCTAATTTGCTAAATTATTTAAGGTCAGGTAGTTAAGTTTATTTTATTTTTAAATTTATTATAGTCCGGTTCTAACCTCATCTCTGTCGTTAGTTGATTAAACCACACCACTCCAGTGTACGTGTAATAGTGTTGTGCAAAACTGGTGTGGATTAATGGAGTGCATAAGCGACCCATTGTATTTTGCCTATTGCTCTCAACACGAACCATGGCATGGTGTGACTTCTTATACAGATCTTTGTGGAATTGAAGCAACGTATTTTTTGTAAATGTATTTTTTAGTGGTGGGACTTGAAAGTCTTGGAAAAGTTGTGAGGTTGGGTAGTCTGATGGTTTATATACATAGATTTTCTAATGAGCGAAATCGAATTCGCTCTTACCAAGTGACTTATGACACGTGACACAAAGGACGAAAAAACGAGCGATTGAATTTAACTTAATACTTTTATTTCTCTTATTTGCTTTGATTTTCGATAATTCTATTATCGGTTACTGATTATGATTAGATAGACTGAAATTTTGGGAGTGCGTTGCTCCAATAAAAAAGTTATACAACTCAACTCTATGGTTCACAATGACTGCATGTATTTTTTCATTATTCATATATTATTTACCATACTATTGTCCCTGTTCCCAACAACCCAATATAAAAAATAAAATAATATCTTTCAGAGTGAATACTTTTACCTAAACAAGAATAATGTAACCCCATAAATCCTCTTTATCATTGTAAACAAACACATATATCATAAATTACTTATATCCATTTTTTGAACTCTGCTTCTGTATCATAAAAATCTAAGCATTTTAACCCATGTAGAACATATGAAATTTAGTAAAACTATCAAAGTCAAGTATACATATTTGAAATAATAGACACTTTTGTGTACAACAATATGAACTTTTTTACTTTGTAATTTTTCAAAAGCTAACTCTGCACACTGGACATTGCACTGCACCTCAAGGTAGTCATTATTTCACTGGACCGCAAATGTAGCCAACCGCACAGAAGGGGTTAATTAAATTATTATGATTACAAAAACTTTATTTCACTTTTTTTTACTGCACCGGTTTCACCCTGCTTACAGGAATCTAAAAAAATCACTTTAATAACTGTAACAAGGAAAGTTGATAATAACAAATATGTATTTCTTGTACTACCTAACCATGTATCTATCGACCCTAAGCACCATTTCCAGTAAACAGATAAAAAATAATGAAAACAAACATTAAATAATTTACCATACATTTTTGTTTCCTACATTTTCCTTGTAATATGCTATGCTTTGTCTGAGTACTCTAATTTCAATGTTTAACACTAACCCACTAACCGCATGTGTGTAGAACCTGCGCGAGGTGAGCATGCACCTTCTGCGGCACGGTGTGGCAGGGGCAGGGGGCGGGGGCGAGGGCGCGCTGCATGGCGTGGGGGCGCGCTACGCCGCCTCGCAGCTGGAGGCTTCGCGCGCCCTCTGCCTGCTGCTCTGCAAGGCGCTCGGCGCCACGGCCACGCACGATCACCACAGAGGCTTCTCCTTCATGTAATAATCACTACAGTATATTATTATACCTTTACTGATATTTACTGTGAAACTCTCTTATAAGTTTTTTTTTTAACTTCTAATGTGGGATAACTTTATAGAAAGTGAGAAACATATGGCCATTTTTCAAAAATTCTTTCTTCGAGGTACCAAAAAACAAAACTTCTTATGCATTAAATCTTACGTGGGTTTCACTGTATTCTGACCTCATGTGTCAGTTCATCTCTTTTACAAAATAATTGCATGTTTTGCCTTATATAATCTCTTGTTATCTTTCTAACATTTTAGTTAAGATAATACAGTGAAACCCACATATAAGGTTCTCACAGAAGAAGTTTTGATGCTTAAGATTTTATATTTTTTCAGTTCTTTCCAACCTAAAATTTTAAAGAAACTTAATCAACCCACATATGAAGTTGTCCCACATAAGAAGTTTTCTTTGTTCAGGTTCCTTGAACCTTATATGAGAGTTTCACTGTATTATAAATCACTACTCCGGTATATATTATATTCGTCAATATGTGCGGTGTGCATAACTCCCATTATGATATATATGTAATATAAATATTTATCTCCCATGTTTCAACTATTTTCTTTGCCAGCAGTCCAGGGTCTCTATTCTCCATGCCTATTCTCCAAGCCCTGTGAATATTGTCTATGTTTCTGATCTTTTTAACATTTTTATGGTTATATTTTCATATGTCGAAACAAAATGCCACAAAAGGAAAAAAAGACTAGTATAAACATCTAATGGAAATAATTTTGAATGAACCTATTTTGAACCAGCTACTAAATCTGCTTAAATTCTGTTAATAGTTCCCGGGCCCACACTCAGCAGCCATTCCACCAGCAATCAGTCCTAAATCTAGATTATGATCAATCAGGTATTCTGGAAGATCATGTTTATCACATTGTGAACTATTATTCATGAATGATAATTTTGACACCTTCTCGGAAGTATAATGAAGAACTCTGTGTTTACAAAGACACAGGAACTCGCTTTTAAAACAGTGACTATAAGCCGATGTACTAAGACTTTGACAAGCCTAAAATTCCTGACGAAGTCTTCGTCTGTCAAATTAGCGAAAGAATCGACCCTCTGGCTAAATGTTCTTGTTGGTCTCAAAGCAGCTGCTTCAGCTTGCTCTACATTATGTATTGCAGCCAACACCGCCAGTAAAACAGCCATTATATGGGAAAGAGCGCGCGGGAAACGATCTTAGGTTAGGATAAAATATAATAGATTTTGACAGCTGTTGAAGACAAGACGGTATTGACTGGTTAAACCCACTCTAAGTATGTACCTTCGACAATACTCAGGAATACAAAAGTCAACCAATGTATGTACTTTCTACGGCATTTGCGATCGGCGCGGATTGGAGAATCGCTACCCAATTCTTTTGATAACATTCACATGGGTTGTCATTGGATGTTATGTCATAGTAACAATAATTTTCATTTTAAAACCTTAGGTATACATTACAAAAAATATGTTTAATATGTATGTAAAATTTACCAAATTTAAAGTATAAATATGCAGACAAATCTGGTGATGGAAATCGGCTCATGATGAGGGACTCTTTCAAGAATCAATAGGAAAACTTGTATTGTTCGAGAGCAATATATTCCTCCCCACTGGGAGAGCCATTGTTAGGTTGGTCCTACAGGCAGGAAGATAAAATAATCTATGATGACGCTGACTTAGATAATCATCAAGGACATGGAAACCAACGTCAAAAATCAACCAAAAATAGCTGAATCTTCTATATAGCCTCGCAGCAGTCTAAAAAAGTGGGTAACGGCATACCCCTCTCTTCTGAGCTCCAGGGAGTGGAATCCAAGCCCAGAAGAAAGTTTTTTGGATATAGCCACACATAGAAGCTGCGCCCCCTCACGTAGAGAAATCTCAAAAAAAAATTCTGAACACTCCATATATGAGAGAGCATCCCACCTCGTGAGGATTCCAAATATCCGAACTACTCTCCAGCCAATTTCGGACTAAGTAGAAGTATAAATTATTGTAGTACGGATATTCCGAAAGACCCTGTCGGTTCGGATAACAAATCCTAACATTTTTAATGACTGGCATACCCCTTCGATATGAAAACAAAATTTACTTTTATACACTCTTCCAAGATGTTCCTTGTAGAAACACGCTTGTGGTCCGAGCATAGTGTACCAGATAGAATTTATCTACACATTTCGAGATATTGAAATGAAGATGATTTCATAGACTCCATTAACCCATTGGCCTCCGAATTGTTTAGCTAAAAAATTGTCCTTCACATCCGAATTAATTTTGTATCAAAAGTTTTAAATCTGCAGTGGTGTACTAAATCTTACATAACTTTTAAACTAAACATGAAAACGAAACAATTTTTTTTAATTTACTTGTGCATTGAATCAAGGTATGTAAAAAATTTATTTATTTATGTTTATTCTTGAATACACGTTTTACAAATTATTACAGTGGTTTATATTGCAGTACAGAGAAAAAAGTACAGAAAAAAGGTATAAAAAATGAAGAACATAGGTTGATTTAGGTAAAACTGTGTGTGTGTGATATTGTATGTTACGTGAACACCTCACTAGGAGAAACTGTAATATATGCAGTGTTTAAAAAAATAATAATAATATTATTAAACGAGGATTTAAAAATATTTTTTTATAAAAATCAATAGTTTTTCTTCATTTTTTTATAATTGGATTAAGAAAAGTTGTACATTAATCATACTTATTACCATAATATATATTTTTTTCAAGTTGGGCTGATGTTAGCCGCCCACCACGCGTTTTACGAACAAACTTGTCAATTCCCGAACCACACGCCATTTTGAAAAAAATTCAATGACGCTGAAATATAACAAAATTTCAATCGTAAATATCAGGAAAAAACTGTACCAACAGAGTCCTGCCAATTACTACGAAATGAATGCTTAATTATCTCCAGAGCGATTGGCATTTAAAATTTTAAACACGGATGTCACTAATGTATCCCTTTTTCGTTTTTAAGCCGACAGACATCAGACCCGCCGGGACGGCGTCGTTTGATTTTAAGACACATCACCGTACACACGCCGGGACGGCGTCGTTTGAGGCCAATGGGTTAAGAAATGTTATCGATGTCAGCTTGAAGATGCAGGCAGTCCATCATATTTCTAATTAGATTAAATAATTTGAGAACGTCTGGGAATAGGAGAAAGCAGGAAAAATAGATGAAAAAAAAATGTCATTATTGAAAATAGAGAAGGGAAGTGGCTCTATGATTGACCCTTGGGGAACCCCAGAGAAAACAAAAAACTCGGCAGATTGGAAAATACCGCATGTAAAAAATTATTTTCTGCTATCGAGGTAATTTCTAAAAAATGCTAGCATGCTAAGGGAAAACCCATTTGCGCGCGTTTTATGGGCAAGTTACTGTGATTAACGGTACCAAAGGCATTAGGGAAATTGGTGTAAGAAAAGGCTACTTGATCCACTATCTAGGGACCTAGCAACACAGTCAGTGAGCATTGTGATATCTCATGGTTCCACAACATGGCCCTTCAGGTATCTGAGTAATATAGTTTTCATTTTGATTTTGTGCTTTTCCAGTGACACCATGAATGAAGATCACCGTTTCATGCTACTGAAGACCATGGAGACTTATTACCTGGCCGCCGATTCTCTGGCGTTCCCGCTGCCGCAGGGATTCTCATCATTCTTCACTTACCTGGGCTACCGCTCCTTGTCCTTCCCCAACTTTCTGCAATACGTTCATCGGAATGTTTTTGAAGTGCAAATTGATTTCTTGAAGATTGTCATGAATGGTTTGTACGCCTTTTAACATTCAACTTTATTGAATAACAATCCATGTATGGTTTAATAATCTAATTTAAATGTACCTGAAGCTAGTAGTAATTATCTATAGTTTATTGTGTAATCTGTTATCGTTACAAAAGTGCTGATGCAGTTCGAAGATCGGTATGAGACCAAAGTATATATTTTAAATGATTCTAAAGAAAAAGGACCGGTCAGTGACTGAGTTGAAACATGCATCAGGTTCCCACCCAGGCGTCCAGCCACGTTTAAAGCTTATAATTATGATAGGAGTTTTTCAAATTTTGTCAGGTTATTTAGAACTCTGGAATGTTTATCTTTCTTTTTTATTAAAATAATAATAATTATATTGGCTGAAAATCAGAATAAACCTCCTCAAAAGAAAATTTTTTGATATTTGTCAATCACTGTTTCAGAATTCCTTCCAATTTGCTTTAATTAGGTACATACATTACTGAAATTTCAATTGCTTTAATTTGGCTTTGGTTTTTGTTAGTCAAATAAAATACCGAAAATAATACTGTTTTCTCACAACTAGTAAATGTTTATCAAAATTTGAACCCCAACTTATACTGAAATGTTATCTAAATATGACCCTTTTTTTACTATAATAAAATATCCGCTTCTAAAAAAGTAACAAAAGGGTCATATTAGATAACTGAAATGTTATCTAAATATGTATGTATAACCCTTTAGTTACTCTAATAAAATATCCGCTTCTAAAAAAGTTTGGTTTCCCAAAAAAAGTTAAGTTGGCCTACATTATAAATAGAATTTTACTATTTAATTGATTGTCGAAGATAATCAATAGATCAGGGTAAGTTTTTAGATTCTCACGGCCAAAAGCATTTTTGTTGTTTGTTTTTGGGGTGTTATGCCGTGTTGCGCTAACTCCTTCTTTAGCCGACGTTTCGGACAGCGTTGCAGTGTCCATCATCAGGGCAGATCCGGTAGATCCGAAGATGTATAAATTTTTTGGTTGTCGAGTTTGTGCTTATTTATTTGTGGCCTGGGCCCGTCCAAGTGCGAAATGCCAACGGAAGTGGCGACATCTTGTGTCGAATTCTGAAGCACAGTATTTATGTTAGCCTGGGGCCCGTCCAAGTGCGAAATGCCAACGGAAGTGGCGCCATCTTGTGGCGAATTCTAGAATTAGAAAACCGATTGACAGCGGTTAGAGTAGATGTACCCAGTATCAAGGTATAAATGCAATGGTTTTATATTGTATTATTATATGGTATTGGAGTATACTTAGACATGTTATTTGCGTTTAGCTTTGGTGTAGCCGTCAATTACCGGATACCAAGAGCTGTTGAGCTTAGCTCCGTCGTCTCTATTGATATTAAATGGATTTTTGATGCAGATGGAGTGTACAAACTCAGCTGCTCTGGTTGTGACAAGGTTTATATAGGCCAGACAGAGATTTTTGTAGATTTCAATTGCCTCCATAATCAGGCGTGATCTATAAGTTTTGGGTCTTCCCAGGACCTCGGGAGCAAATCCAAAGTAATGGCCGGTTTCAATTAAGTGTTCGGCGATTGCCGATTTATCAGGGTGGCCAAGTTTACAAGCACGAAAATTTTTTTTTTTTTTTTTTTTATTAACCAATATAAACATATAATACATAATTAACCAATATATAAAATATATAATATTAGTGGTAACAATACCTCCCTAATTGAGAAATTCTCGTGTTTAGGGAGGGAGCACTATCAAATTGACAGTACTATACATACTTATCAGTTGTTACTATTTGGATGCATGAAGGACTACTTTTTTATATACGTATAATGAAAATATAAGTTGCAATTTTTTTTTTTTTTTTTTTGTTCATAATGAAAAATTATTTTTATACATAATGAAAATTATAAGATGGCATTTGTTTTGTACATAATGGAAATATAGGATAAATGTTCTGCTATCCTTTTGGAAATCGTCCGCTCTGTCTGGCCTATATAAACCTTGTCACAACCAGAGCAGCTGAGTTTGTACACTCCATCTGCATCAAAAATCCATTTAATATCAATAGAGACGACGGAGCTAAGCTCAACAGCTCTTGGTATCCGGTAATTGACGGCTACACCAAAGCTAAACGCAAATAACATGTCTAAGTATACTCCAATACCATATAATAATACAATATAAAACCATTGCATTTATACCTTGATACTGGGTACATCTACTCTAACCGCTGTCAATCGGTTTTCTAATTCTAGAATTCGCCACAAGATGGCGCCACTTCCGTTGGCATTTCGCACTTGGACGGGCCCAGGCCACAAATAAATAAGCACAAACTCGACAACCAAAAATTTATACATCTTCGGATCTACCGGATCTGCCCTGATGATGGACACTGCAACGCTGTCCGAAACGTCGGCTAAAGAAGGAGTTAGCGCAACACGGCATAACACCCCAAAAACAAACAACAAAAATAGATCAGGGTGCCTATTTAAAATCTAATCTTACCTAATCTAAACTAACCTAACCTAACCTAAATTAAACTAACCTGTCAAGGAGCAGGGAGCGGGGACATGGTCAGCCGCGAGCATATTTCCACTAGAGGTGTGAATAACGGTTCTTTTCCGATACCTAATATAACAAATAACACCCCAACCCAATAACATAGTATCATACCTGTTATTTAATAACATAGTATTCCAAGAATTTGGATAAGCTTGTAGATACGTAATAACGAACGGCATCGTTATTCGTTGCTGGGGCCGAGCGGCTGAGTCGATAATGAAATGTTATATTCATATTAGGGCAGGAGCGGAGCATAAAATAAATAATGTTTATAATTTGATGATTTTTATTGCTTTGCACTTTTCTAGTGACAGTTAGGTTGCATATACATTATGAAGTACATAAAATTGTTGAATTAATTTTTTTTTTTTTTTTTTTTTTTTTTTATTACAAGATAATACATTACAAAATGATAACAAAGTAATAATGTATTATTCCCAATGAGTTTATAAAACTCATTTCGGGAAAGACAACATTAGAAAGGACAAGGCAAATAAATAAAATACATTAAAATAAATACATTAAAATAAATACATTAAAATAAATAAACGCAGATGTTATTATGGAGTTCTAGAGAAAGATTGTGTTAGTCATTAATGAAACTGTTAAGGAAATAGCTTTTAAGAGCTTTTGCCAGTGTTTTTTTGTTTGTTGCCGGAAGTTTTAAATTACTAGGTAATGCGTTATATTGTTTATGTGCAATGTATTGTAAGGAGTTAATTCCAAATTTGGTCGTGTAAGTAGATGACGATAAATGTATTTGATTTTGTGATCGTGTTTTGTGCTGGTGTATGTCAGAATTAAAAACTGGTTTAGTGTTGGTGTGTGAGGAGTGTTGAATTATTTGTAGAATGGCAGTTGTGATGTTATACTTTGGAAGGACTGTAAAGGGAAGTATTTGTGTCTGTGAGTATATATCTTTGACATGTGTATCCCATGGCAGATTATATATATTACGTACGGCTCTATTTTGAATTACTTGTATTTCCGAACTTTTTTTTTTGGTAATGGTGCCCCAGATACTAACTAGATAACTCAGGTGGGAGTGAATCATAGCATAATAAGTTGCACGCAGTAAAGATGTGGGGAGCATACCTTGGAGTCGATAAAGTACACCGGTTATAGGGGAAATTTTGGATTTTACATTCTCAACATGGGAGTTCCACGAGAGGTTAGAGTCTATGAGTAACCCCAAATATTTCGTTACTTGAACATGTTGTAGCTTTTCATTTCCAAGAATAATATTCATACCCATGTTATCTTTTTTACCGAAAGTAAGGTAATGGGTTTTTTTAACATTGAGGCTTAATTTGTTTAATCGAAGCCATTTTGCCAGCTTTGCGAGATCTTTATTCATTAGAGCTTCAAGTTCCTTCAGATTTTTACAATGGTAGTAAATCACAGTATCATCAGCGTAAAGTTGAAGTTTTCCCGAGATGCCACATTTAGTTATATCATTGATGTATAGTAAGAAAAGTAGAGGTCCAAGAATAGAGCCCTGTGGCACTCCACATGTGATTTTTCCAAAGCCGCTTAGGTTCCCTCCGATATCGACAAGGCAAAATCTATCAGCTAGGTAACTTCGGAGCAAATTTAAAGATTTACCTACTATTCCCGAATGTTCCATTTTCTGTAGAAGTATTTCATGATCTACCGTATCAAAGGCTTTTTTCAGATCTATAAATATAGCTGCCACATATTCGCCCTGGTCTATGTACTGCTGAATGTTAGAAATGAAATCGAAAGTGGCACATTGGGTATTGGAGTTTTTCCGAAAGCCATATTGCTGTGGTGTAAGGATATCATTGCTAAAGATGTATTTTATCAGTCTATCTTTGATAATTGACTCAAACACCTTTGAAAATACCGATAAAATCGATATTGGACGGTAGTTAGAAATACACTTCTTGCAGTCTTCTTTAAAAATTGGTATAATTTTTGCTAGCTTTAACTGGTTTGGAAATATTCCCGAGCCTATGGAGAAGTTGATAAGTTGGGTTAGGTGCCCCGCTAGTTCTTCTTTACAGGTTTTAAGAATGCACGGTGTTACTCCATCGATTCCTGCCGCTGCATTCGACCTAAGTTTCGAGATGACCTTTATTACCTCATCCTTATTCGTCCTAGTCATATATAAGGATTGTCGTGCCTTTGGTTCTACATATATTGTATTACAGTCATCCGGGAATGATGGAATGGCAGCTGCCAATTTTTCTCCAACTGACAGGAAAAACTCATTAAATGCCAACGCTATTTCACGGGGTTCCCTAATTTCACAATTATTTACGATGAGAGATTCAATTGTGTTGGTGGGTTTATGTACACGGTTAGACAGAATTGAGTTAATGGTTTTCCAAGTTTTTCTTGGGTTAGTTAGGCTTTGTTGAAAGCTATTGATGTAATATTTGTTTTTCAGACTTCTCCTATAATTAGTTATTATGTTTCTGAGTTTATTTTTACGTATTGCAAGAGTAATATTACCTGGGTCTTGTTTCCACTGCTTGTGAAGCTGGTTTCGTTCCTTGATTAGAAAATTCAGTTTAGAATCAAACCAAGGTGTATTAAGATGTTGCCGCCTTCCTGTTTTTACGTTCGGTGTAGTTTTACCTGCTTCTAATGCATTTTTGACATAATCATTAAAATCTTTGTAACCGTCTTCGGGTTTGGTTGAGTTGATAGCAAATTTGTTAGTCGCAATATAAGATTTTACCGCCATACTGTTGATGATAGGTTTAGTAAAGCGTGGTTTAGTTCTATTATTAGACCATTTTTTTAAATTATTCTTAAAGTCAACAATTAGTATATTATGGTCACTAAGCGGGTCATCTATATTCGATATGGTTGTTGAAATGTTTTGTCTGTTTGATATAACGTGATCTATAATAGTGCTGCTTGTATCAGTGACTCTCGTGGGATATGATTTATTTTGTATTGAGAAATTGTATGTTAATAAGGTGTTGATAAAATTTAAAGAAGAAGGTGTGTTTATGGAAGTGTCAATGTTGAAATCTCCGAGTATTAATGTATCTTGTCTGCTTTTGTTCAGTATTTTTTCAAAATGTGTTAGGAAATCGTGCATGTTGTTTGGGTTAGGTTTTCGATAAATGGCATAAATGTTGACTGGTTTCCTATTACTGCTGCAAACACTAATACCTAAAAATGAATTTTCGTTGGAAAAATTTTCAATGATAGAGCACTTCATAGAATCCAGAACATATATGGCCACACCTCCTCCTCCTTCATTTGGGCGAGAAGAAAAAGCACTGTAAAAACCATTTAAGCAAAAGAACTTTTCTTCTCCGACATCAAGCCACGTTTCAGTGATGACAAGAACATGAACAATATCGCATAATCTTCTGACCTTTTCCTCAATTTCGTCAAACTTGTTTCGTATACTTCTGGCGTTCATATACATTATTCGCAGACAGTTCTTCATGGGAGTATAGTCATCGATAGTTAGGCACTTGTGTTCTTGTATATTACACTCCATAGTCTATTGTAGCTAGGTCCTTCTTGAGGGCAGCTATGTAAGCTGGGCAGTTGTCCCTATCTCCGGTTGAATGGTCAGCAGGCTTACCAAATCTGGTGCATGTCGCGCAAACTGGTTTGATGGCTGCATTTGGGCACGACTCACGGGTGTGTTTTTCTTGTGCACAGTGTCCACATGTAGGTTTAGTATCTCTGCAATATTTGTATGAGTGTCCAATCATATGACATTTAGTGCAGACAGTAAGGCCAATAAAATCTCTGACGCGGCAAACAGTCCAGTTCACAAATACTTTCTCCTGTTCAATAAGTAATTTACGGACGATAGCTGGCATTTCATAAATACGATGACAAGTGTTTCCTGTGCGAGCACCAGCTAAGTGACTTAATTTACAGCACGCTATAGTTCCCTCAATGTCTTGAATGTTGGGAACCCCAGTTAAGGCGATCCTTAAAAATTCTTCGTCAGTCAGGTCCCTCGGTACCCCAAAAAATATTAGTCTCGGAGATCGCTTGGTCGGCAGTCGGGCCTTAATTGTGCTTGATTTGTCGAAACAGGGTGCATTTAATAGTTTTTGTTGCTCACCTGCGGTTGCCGTGTTTATCAAGATACCTTTATTTCTTATCTTTTTTATTCCCGTGACCCGAACGCCTAGTTCAGATGGCCGAATCATGTCCTGGATAATTTTTTTGGTACCATCGCTATCCTTGGTGGCGTCTGCATCTGTTGGAAATACGCATACGCCTGGTCTTGGTGCTCCGACACGATGTCCATATTGGGTAAGTGGAGGGGGTTGGTGAGCATCATTAGGCTGTTTGCGGGCGATGTCAGCAAATGAGAGGCTAGCTTCCGTTGCCTCCGCTACTCTCCGCATTACAGGTCCAAGATCAGACTCTAGTTGAATAATTTTTTGTTCAAGTTGTCTTTTTTCGCTCTTCACGTGTCGTACTTTGATTTCTGTCATTCTCAGTTGGGCAGTCACTGTAGCCAGATCAGCACGCATGGTCTCGCGCTCCAACAACAGCTGAGATACGGATCTAAAAACTTCCGACACGTTTCTGGCAATTCTCAGCTGCTGGTCTTTTGAGACCTTCGACTGCTTCTCTGCCAAGACATCTTGTAGAGCTGTCAGATGTGTTTGAGCTTCATTAAGCACATCTACCCCTGAGGTGCAAGGATATTCTACTTCGGTATCATCCGAGCCTTTGGATGACGCAATCGATGAGGTTTCGTTTGCATCCTCAATTGAGACGCTATTTTCTCCAATAATCCGGGGCATCATTGTGCTCAGATGTCTTTTTTTAGGACGGTTCATTTTTTGAACACTGGATTTTTTTATATAAGTAATTGGTTTTGTACAATTCGTATTTTTTTGTGTTTTTTTTTTTATTCGCTTCACCACTTTAGTTGATAAGTCGATGATTTGCGCCTGTCAGCTGACATGTAGGCAATATTGCTAACTTGCCACAGTAAGTAGTTATGGGTACTTGATGATAATTCGTACATTAAATCAGCGCCTTGATTTGGATGATCTGCTAAATTTTGAATAAATACCTCAAATAAAAAATATATATTTTTACCACTGGAGCGATTACAGAAATAAAAAATATTCTCCTTGATTGCTTGACATTCCTGCGCGAAAAAATTTCATTCCAAATTAAAAATATCTTACCGCCGAATTTGAATATGGAGACACACAAAACTGATTAAATTGATATCTAGGCAATGAATCCAACTATATTTAATCATATATTTTTATCACATATTTTTAGGATTTAGCTATTAAAAAATTAACAACTTTTTTGTAGTTATTTAAAATATTGCATTTTTCACGTAACATGGCGATACTGAAAGTACCTATCTACCATTCTTGAACGTGCTGCAAATATACCATATAGGTACTAACGAATTATTTAAAACTAATAAATATTGTGAAATTATACAAATTTATCAAATAAAATTTACTTGCGCACGCCGTAATTAGAACCCGCGACCTCCGAATTCGTAGCCAAGGATCGTAATCTCAATCTCAACGGCGAAACAATGAACAACTATTTTGTAGTTATTTAAAATATTGCATTATTCAAGTAACATGGCGATACTGAAAGTACCTATCTACCATTCTTGAACTTGCCGCAAATATACCATATAATTATCAAACAATACTCCGTATATCTTCGGTGATCGGGAATTACCCAAATTACGTTCTTACCTTCTTAGGACTTGGAACTTCCAAGTTCCAAGAAGTTAACATTATTTCATAATTTTGTTATTCCGTTCCGTTCGTTATTCGTTATTCGAATTATTTAGTTATTCAGTTATTTTACAAGTCAACCGTTCCATGTCAGAACGGTCGACTAGTCGACTTATAAAATAACGGGAAGTTATTCAATACTATGTTATGCGGTACTAGAGTAACAGGTATGCCATTATTTGGAGATACTATGTTATCCATACCTGTTAACGTTATATTAGGCACACCTCTAATTTCCACATTTGGCCTGATGACTTTTGTTTTGGTCTATACCTTAATTATATTGCTAGCATTGTAGTTTCTTTGGGTAGCGTTGGGTGTAGTAAATTTGGCGAACGTTTTCTCAATTTTGCTTCAGTTTACATTTTAAAGTTCAAACATCAATTCAGTTGTAAATAATTCTTTATGTGCTATGCGGATATACTATTTTAAGGGTAAATTGTTTAGGGAGTCAAAACTTATTTTGGTAAAAAAAGTATTTGTTGCCATTTATTTCTGCCTTTAATTTGATTTTACGGGAGAATAAAACAAAAATTTTAAATCGTTATGATTAGCTAATATCAAAGGACACTTTTTCAAATTGAATAGTTTGATATCTTCCTTACTTTTTAGTTGATAAGAATCATTGCAGTTTTTATACGAAATAATAAAGCATTTTTAACACTTTTTGGAAGAGACATCAAAAACTGCATCATTCTTGTTCTGTCACTCCTAGCCTTACATGTTTTTGTAGCAATCATAATATCCAAATTATATTTTCAGAAGCGGGCAATGACACGCCAGCCGTGCTTCGGGCCCTTCGTCTAGCTGCCCTGGGCGGGGGCGGGCGCAGTGGGCGAGCCCTGGCCACTTCCTCCCACCCCTCCGCTCTGCGCCTGCGCGCCCGTCACCACGCAGCCACCCTTCTGGCTGGGCTGGAGCCCCCTCGCACACATCACGCCATGCCGCTGACTAACGCAAGAAGGGGTAATGAATTATTTCTTTTCATTTAATTTTTTTTTGTAATTATGGCCTTCTGAAGGCGAAACAGAAAAAAGACAGACGACTTTTTCTGACGGCAGATATGTTTTTTTTTTTCAAATATTACCAAGAGTCTCAACTGCCCCCAACCGTCTAGAGCAGGGATTCCAAACAGGGGCTGTACCGCTCCCCTGGGGACGTTGGTAAGATTCAGGGAGGCAGTGGTAGACCCGAGGGCAAATGGGGGTGTAGAAAGGCTCCATAGGGGTGGTGAAGGGCTTAAATGGGGTTCAGAGGAATTTAAATAACATTTTTCTAATGAAATCAACTAAATCACCATTATAAGAAACTTGCATATGAAACGTTTGATAGTATTTTTTTCAAAAATCCTTATAAAACTGCAAACAAAAATGTGGACGGCTATGCCTATTTTGCTTGTTTGCGCCAATTTTTGTGGTAATGTATGTGGAACGGTCGCAGGAGACTCCGTTTTATAACAGAACATTACTAAGTAAACGTCATCTTTTAAAAAACAACACAAGGATATACCCCGATTCTACAATTTTTCAACAAAAACATCTAAAAAATCTAAGAGAAGAACTGGAAAAACGAAAGACAAATGGCGAAAATGATATTACTATAAAATATGTAAACGGAAACCCTAAAATAGTGCAAACACCGCCAAAAAACGATGCAAACTCAAGTTATACTACCAGAACGCGCGGGGACTACGCACCAAATTAAATGAACTACGTTCTACAATATCACTACACCATTACGACGTATATGTACGCCGGACCAAATGCCCTGATAAAATCAAAATCTATTATCAAAATACACGAGGACTTCGTACAAAACTACATGACCTTAAAGTAATGGTACCTTTACATGAACACGATATATTTATCCTTACTGAAACATGGCTCGTTCCAGAAATAAAATCTCCTGAACTTGGTTTCACAAACCACAAGATATTTCGGCGTGACAGAAACCCTAAATCTAGTACTAAATCTAGAGGAGGCGGAGTTTTGATTGCAATCAAGGAAAATATATCAGTGAAAAAACTAAAAACCCAAAATACCTCATTGGAGCAATTATTTGTACAAATTGTCACTCCCATGGAAAAAATCATCATTGGAACTGTATACATACCACCGAACTCCGACATCCAAACCTACAAGAAACACTGTGAAGACATCGAATTTCTCATGTCAAAAAATCCTACATCGAAAATAATTATTGTCGGCGATTATAATCTTCCCAATTTGAAATGGAACTCTAGTGACAATGGTTATATTACCAATGAAAGTTCTAACGACCCAGCACGTGAAGTGATAGATACAATAAACTATTTAAATTTGTATCAACATAATTTTGTACCCAATATATGTGGTCGCCTTCTAGACCTTGCCCTTTCAAACAGCTCCAAACTGTGTGTTGAAATGTCAGATGATCAGCTCGTTCAGGTGGATAATTATCATCCCCCCCTACACATTATAGTAAATATGTACACAAACAATCCACCACTAAAACAAACAACACTCAACTTCAAAAACGCTGATTACGATTCTATTAACTACCAACTCACTAATACAGATTGGACTTTCTTGACCACTAACAATGATATCGAACAAATACTAGAAAAACTCTATGAAACATTTTCTGAAAATATAAAATCTCATGTCCCCTCGTATACACCAAAATACAGAACATATCCAATTTGGTTCTCCACGGACCTAATACTCTTACTGAAACAAAAAAAACAGCTACACAAAATTTTTAAACTGACACACCAAACCAACGACTATTCAAACTTCTCAGAAACAAGAAAGAAATGTAAAATACTATCAAAACTGTGCTATAAAGCACACATCACCTCCATTGAGAAAACTGCGCTAGGAACAAAGAATCTTTGGAATTTTGTTAAAAAATTAAACAATGAAAGTACAGACTACCCCCCCACAATGCATTATGATGGCAAAATAGCCAATAGCACCTGTGATATTGTTAATTTGTTTGCAGATCATTTCCAAAGTGTATACGAAGGCGAAATATCAGAAAACAACGTACCATCATACACATATCAAAATACAATACATCTACATAATTGCCTCATAACACAGGAATCATGCTTAAATAAAATCATTTCACTTGATCCTAACAAATCTGCAGGCCCAGATAACATCCCACCAATATTTTTCAAACAATGCGCATCTGCAATATCAGGTCCACTCACCATATTATTTAACCACCTACTTTCTTCTGGACATTTTCCAACCCGTTGGAAATCTAGTTATATTACCCCGATTTTCAAAAAAGGTGACGACACAGACATTAAAAACTACCGTCCTATATGCATACAATCAGCACTCCCGAAAATCTTTGAATCCCTTGTTCTCGATTTAATTTATCCATCAGTATTAAAAGTAATTGATAAAAACCAACACGGATTCGTTTCTGGTAGGTCAACTGCTACTAACCTGTTACTTTACCATAACTATATTACAGAATCTTTTACAAAAAAAAAAACAAGTTGACAGTATCTACACAGATTTTTCAAAAGCTTTTGACAAAGTATCACATTAAATATTACTTAGAAAACTGTATGCCTTAGGATTGAGAGGTAAGTTGTTAGATTGGTTCTCAAATTATTTGTCTAACAGAATCTTATTTGTTAAAATTAAACATACTAAATCTAAGTTATTATATGCAACTAGTGGTCTACCGCAAGGGAGTCATCTCAGCCCCATCCTTTTCTTAATATTCATAAATGATATCATAAGTTGTTTCGACGATGTAGAAGTTCTGCTTTTTGCCGATGACATCAAATTATACAAAGAAATATCCAATATAGACGACTGCCTAATCCTACAGTCAAACATTGTCAAATTGCAAAATTGGTGTGTCGCAAACAACTTATTCCTCAATATCGATAAATGTAAGACACTAACATTTTGTCGAACAAAGACCCCACTATCTTTCAAATACACAATAGATAATAAAATCTTAGAAAAAGTCAAAGAAATTAGGGATCTTGGAGTTGTGTTTGATATGCAATTAAACTTTATAAATCACATTCAACAAATAACTAACAAAGGCATGAAAACACTAGGATTTATAATTAGAACAATCAAAGACTTCGATTCGCTGGAAGTTATAAAAATCGTATATTTGTCACTCGTACGCAGCTTGCTGGAATACAATTCCATAGTTTGGTCTCCATATTATCAAATTCATATAAAAAATATTGAAAGAGTGCAGCACAAATTTTTAAGATTTATTAACTTCAAGTTACACATACCTATTCAACACATTAACTACACATCTTTACTAAATACACTTAAATTGCACTCCCTAGAAAACAGAAGAAAAATAAACGATCTAACATTTTTGTTTAAAATTATTCACTCCGAATTAGATTGTTGCGAACTCCTGAATCTCATTGATTTTAAAGTACCTACTCGAGAAACAAGGCAAAACATATTATTCTGCAACAATAATTCTGTAACCAACTATCACACACATGCACCAATTTCACGACTACACACACTAGGGAACAAATTCACCTCAAACATTGATGTATTTAATACAAGTTTACCTTTATTCAAGAAATATCTGAACAATATTTTTACGTAGAATATTTTGATATCTATGGAGCATCACATAGGGTCTATTGCATATACATATTTGTGTATTTCTATATTAATCTACAATGTAAAAACCTATTACCGTTTTCTGTTTATGTATCTTGCATTTTGTCATGTATTATTCATCACATTTAATTAGTCACCTGTAAATTTTGTAATTACTAACATACATACTAGTTTATTTCTATGCCATTTACAACTTAGAATCTTTCTCTTTTATTGTGCACTATCTTTGCTTAAATTTATCTGTATACCTTTCATATGATGTTTACTAGTTATATTTTTATAGTTATCTTTTTTATTTATAAAACCGTCTCTGTATTATGAACTTGTCATGTAAAAGCCCATCAGGGCGTTGAAAATTAATAAATAAAATAAATAAATATGTTATTTTCAATTTTCCACCCTATTTGAGTAACTTATTTTAGCTTTACCTAGTTCTTGTTTGTGGAAAAGGTCGCAGGACACCCCGCTTTATGTGTACATCTATTTTCAATGTTCGACCCTATTTGAGTAACTTAGTTTAAGTTTACTTGCTTTACCTAGTTCTTTTTACCAATTTTACTCATGGGCCGGCTAGTAGCCAATTTTAAAGAAAAAAAATTATTTCTTTTAGTTTGACTGAGGATTGATCCTTCCTCCTCGTGGACTGGCTCATAAACTGTGCTGTAAAGTTTTAAAAATTAACACAAAAATTTGCTCCAATTCCCGTTTGTATAGAAACAACATTTATTTCATACATTAACTGCTGTAATATCTTCCCTTTTTCAAGAAATGCGTATAAGTCCGCTTGTGTGTACGTGATTGCCACCAAAAGTTGATAGAATGCATTGTCATCGTCAACGAGTCTATCTACTTTCTGCCGAGTTTCAGCTCAATTGGATGTCAGGAAGTGGGTTAATTTCTGCTTCCAAGATTTGCATTCATTCATTACCGAAAAAAGTGAAATTCAAATAGATGTATTTAAAAATTAGGAGACAACCCCGTTGCGTCAATAAAATAAATTAAAGCATAGTAATATTTTTGTTATTTGTTTTTGGGGTGTTATGCCGTGTTGCGCTAACTCCTTCTTTAGCCGACGTTTCGGACAGCGTTGCAGTGTCCATTATCAGGGCAGATCCGGTAGATCCGAAGATCCGGTAGATCTACCGGATCTGCCCTGATGATGGACACTGCAACGCTGTCCGAAACGTCGGCTAAAGAAGGAGTTAGCGCAACACGGCATAACAAATAACAAAAATGCTTTTGGCCGTGAGAATCTAAAAACTTACCATACTAATATTATTTTCTTAATTTTTCTAGGATTAGCTGCCTTCCCATCAGCTGATCGGTTGTCTCCATTGGACACCTTCCTGGACTTGCTGACTGCCAAGGCCAGTCTCAACGAACTGGACTTCAATCTGCTAATAGAGGCTACCATCCAAACAGATGGACTACTGAACAATTGAAAAGATACTTTTTTATATTCTTCTTCTGTCTCATATGTGTTGTTAAATTTCGAGGCACAAATCTACGTTGCTTTGTTACATTCAGTTGTTTTTTTGAAGAATTTCGATGATATTATTAAAATATTTCGACATTTCGATAACTTTGTTTTCCATGTTGAGCAAACAAGCATTCCTTTTTTGATAAACTCGAAACTAGTCAGTGAATTACCATTTCAGATAATGTAGCTTATGAAGTCGATGAAATGTATTTTTTAAAAAAAAACTAAATTAATTTATTAATGTTAAACTTTTCTAGGGAGTATCCCTTTGGCAGTGGTGCGTCGTTGGGAAACACGCCAAACACGCGCCCATTATTTGTATAAAGTGGACATTTAGTTGTTTTTGAGTTAGCAGCTCAGCTGTAATGCTAAAGATGAAATTCACCCTGAGGAAAATTATTCTTCTCAGGGCCTCTTATAATGTTTTTATAACAATACAAGAAAGAAATTGTTTTATTTATGCTTGTTAAAATGCGAGAGAAATCATTTTATTACTGATAATCATTGATTCACTCAAGTTATAAGTTCCACTTTCCTTTATAGTTTTCATGGCTACAGGTTGTGATTCATCATCATCCTGAAATGCCATTTGCCAATATTCATTGTTTTTAATCAGTTATCTATTAAACTTCTCAAGCGCCAAACGTACCCATTGCCTACGAAAAATTTGTATCTGTTGAGTGGCATATCCATTCATCTGAAAATGATACTTTCTGTTTGTGGGATTTTTACTCTCGGCACACTACTGGGGTACATATAGGTCGTGGGAGCTCAGCAGGTTAAAGGAATTGTTTTATTTATGAATATCTTTTTTTTTATCCATGGGAATCTATTTAATATGTATCTTTATTGTATATGTTTTATGTTACCTTAGCTAACTGCCAAATTAAATCTGTTTAACAGAATTGTGACTGATTTTTTAATGGCTTAGGGGAAATGTTTAGATGTATTTACAAAACAATGTTAAAGTGGGAGAGAGTGCAATTTGTTAGTTTATCATAATAATCTGTGAAACTACAATATAATTAAAGCATGCATTTGTATTACTAAAATGTTTTTAATAAAATAAATAGATGTTGTGAAAACGTTTTCCGTTTCATTACTAAATGCATTTATTATTGCAACGTTTACGACCAGGTATCAAATTCTTCAGTTGTATACTTGTCGCTTACATTCCTCTGCATCCAGCAAATGCCAGTGAACATAAGTATAATCCATCAGTCACGTTGATCTACACCAGTGTTTGCCAACCTTCCACCATAAATCAGCTTCTATAGATTGATAACTTCGGGCTAAACAACCATAGATGTGCCAATACATATAGTAATACTCAGTTTCTTTGTTTTTTTTCGGGGGGCGTTTATGCGAAAAGCGACCGCTCTCCCCCTCAATTCGATACGATTCGAGGTTCGTTTTGGCGTACGAGAAAAAAAGTCGCCTTTCATTTGTTTCGGGCTTCAGGCGAAAGTCGACCGAGACGCCTTCCCGTCCGTATAGAAGCCGAGGTTCAATTCAGTCTGTAAAAACCGAAAAAACGAGTCAGTAAGAGTTTGTATGGAAATGTTTACTATTATATTCGTTCGGGACAAGATGTCGACAAAAATTTGACGAACCTCTGGCGGCGGAAACTGGAAGCGCTTGAGGCGCGCCATACTGAGGCGCCTCAGTGCGCTTTCCTGCCGCCAGGATGGCCCCACTCTGGCAAAAAGTTGATTTGCGGCCGTTTAATTGTGAGAGCTTCCCGATTGGGAATCGACGTTTCCCGGCGAGAAATCACGAGTGTTGCCACACGCGCGGTTTCGAAATGGCCAAATTTTGGTGCATTTTCGCAATGTTTCGTTTTCATCGATCGCCATCGATCTGTAAAACTTTTTCTCCTTCACCGTTTATATTTTCATTCAATTTCAAACGCACCCCGAACGCGAAATGATTCAATTTTTTTTTCGTGCGCCTCTCTCGCTCGAAAATGTTTCGTTTTTCGCATTACTCTAACGTAAATTAAAAACACGATTGATTTTGATCAAGCGTCGGGTCTGATTTAATCAGGTATCGTTGTTTTTTTTTTTTTAATTTCACCCAAAATTTTATGAAATTTCCCCTGTTTCAGGGAAAGTGGTTTAATTTAAGAGGAAATGTTTTTCTTTGCATAATGGTATCATTGTAAAAAAAATAGTCACGTGGTCACGCAAAAACCACGTGGTATGCTTTTTTTATAAAATCTTCTCGGTCAACCTGATGATTGAATTCCGTCAAAAAGGCGCAGTCTACGGCTAAAATATTCGAAAAAAATCATCGTCCGACGGTTTAGGAACGTTAATCGGCTGTCCTACAAATGGCATTCGGTTCAAAATGTCTCACAATAACCGGCTAAAGTTTTGACATTTGCGATTTCAACCGAAAAATGCAATTTTAAAACAGTCGGGCTTTTGGCCAGTCAGAAATCAGCCAATCATAGACTAGCACCGAAGAGATGTTTTATTACATAGTGATGTTTTTTTTTATTTTTTTTTTTATATTAACTCCACACAGGAGGCCCTGAAGAAAATAATTACCCTCAGGGCCTATGTCATCTTTGGGGATGCTGTGTGGAGGGTCTTTTTGTGGAGAGGAAGGAGTGAACATGGGTCTTGAAGAGTCCCATGTTGTAGGAGGGAGGAAACACAGAGGCCGGCAGTTCGTTCCACAGCCGAGCTGTTGAACATAAGAACGAATCGTAGAAGCGACCCGTTCTCATGTGACAAATGTCAACCGTGTACAAATGTTGGGCGCGCGTTTGGCGTGTATCCCGACTATGCACCGGTGCCGAAGGGATCAATGACGCTAGTTCCTCAGAGCATCTTCCATTGTAATACCGATAGAACAAGGACAGCATACCTACCTGACGCCTGTGCTCTAAAGATTGCAGTCCGCTTGTTAAGATTGGGGAATCTATCAAACGGACCGCCCGTTTTTGCACAGAGTCAAGGGTTTTTTTCAGGTATTTAGGGGCTCCGGACCAGAGATGGCTACCAAATTCGAGAGTAGGGCGCACTTGCGATTTGTACAGGGTCAGCAGTTGTGTACTATTAAAGTATCTGCGGGCCCTGTACAGTACGCTCAGCTTCTGAGAGGCCAACTTTACTCTGGCTTCAATGGAGCCCCCGTACCTGAGCTGGTCACTTATAGTTACACCAAGCATATCAATGGAAGGCCTGTTCGGAAGATTGCTTCCGTTGAAGGAGACTAGATTGTCATTTGGATCCCTTTTAGACGTAATCAGACAGGATTGGGTCTTTGAAACATTAAATTCGACGAGATTATTTTTACCCCAGGAGGAAATACTCTCGAGATAACCGTCCATTCTCTGCTTCAAAGCCCTCCGAGCCGTTGGAGTTTGTGTGCCCTTTGGGGGCTTGTCAAACAAAAAACTATCATGAACTGTACTGTCATCCGCGTAACAATGAATTGGTGCACATGTCAAAAGGTCATTGATGTGCAACAAAAACAAAGTCAGAGACAGAACCGATCCCTGTGGGACGCCAGCATTTATGGAGTGCGAGGAAGAGGTGAAACTGTCAGCAACCGCCTGAATCGACCTATCCCTCAAAAAGTCAGCAATCCACGTACACAGGGATGCGGGAAGTCCGTAAGAATGCAATTTGTTGACAAGTCCTCGGTGCCAGACCCGGTCAAAGGCCTTGGATATGTCTAGTGCGACCGTTTGGGTCTCACCGTGACGTTCCAGGCACCGCCCCCAAACATGCGTCACATACGCGAGAAGATCACCGCACAAGCGGTTCCGCCGGAATCCGTATTGACGGTCGTTGATAATTTTGTTCTTCTCGAGGTATGTGAGCAGTTTGTCGTTGATCACACGTTCCATCACTTTGGACAGAACTGATGTGATCGCTATGGGGCGGTAGTTGGCCGGGTTGGAGCGGTCACCTTTCTTGGGAATAGGGTGAATGACCGCTTTTTTCCAACCAGAGGGCACAGTGCCACACTTCAGGGACATTTTGAAGAGCTTTGTCAAAACTGGAACTATTTCCGCAGCACACCTCTGCAATACCAGGGCAGGTATTCCATCAGGTCCACTAGCTTTGTTAACATCGAGCCCCCGTATAACGTGGAGTACATCCCGATGCCGGATCCTCAGCTTTTTCATAAAGAAGCCGCAGTGAGGAACCGACGGCGGAACAGCACCTCCGTCATCGAGGTTCGAGTTTTCCGCAAACATTTTCCCTAATAAGTTAGCCTTTTCGGTGGCGGTGTTTGCTAGTGAGCCGTCAGGTCTGGTAAGAGGTGGCAAACTGGGTTTGCAAAAATTCCGACCTATTGAGCCCGCAAGCGACCAGAATGCTCTGCTGCCATGCGGGCAGGCAGCCAGCTTTTTGCTGATCTGCAGGTCGTGTTCGAATTTAGACCTATTAATGATTCTCTTGCATTCCTTTGCCGATTTGTTGTATGCTGATCTGCTTTCGGACGTTCGAGATGTGTTGTAGGCTCGGTAAGCCGCGTTTTTTCGTCGAACTGCTTCGGAGCATTGTCGACTGAACCACGGCTTTGAACCCACACCAGTTTCTTTAGTAGTCGATTGTATGAAGCCATCCATCGCCGATTTGATGACTTCACCAATCTCCTGGGCACATCTTGAAGGGTCCGAAGTCCGAAAACAAACAGCTGACCACGGAAAAGCGTTAAAATGGGCCCGCATGCCGAACCAATCTGCTGACCTATAGTGCCACACTTTTCTCCTCAGCCTCTCATTGGTTGGTCTGAGGTTAACGGGGATTGATGTCGTCACCAGGCAGTGGTCAGATGATCCCAGAGGCGCTGTGACGTCAATCTTATAACCGTGTGGCACAGTAGTTAAGAATAGGTCTAACAGATTGGAGCGGTGAGTCTGGACATCAGGAACCCTTGTAGGCTCCTGAACTAGTTGCTCTAATCCGTAGCAAATGGCAAAGGATTCCGCCTGTCGGCCAGCCGAGTCCATTGGGCCTGAGAACTTCAACCATGGTTCGTTATGAACATTGAAGTCCCCCAGAACAATAAACTCGGCCGAAGGGTAGCGGGGCAAGAGATTATCAATAGTATCGCTCAAATGTTTGAAGAGTTCGGAAGTGTCTGATTCGTTATGGTTCGGTGAGCGGTATAGACATGCGTAGAATCTTGCCGTACTGGCAAGATTGACGCGCACCCACATTACGTCGAATCTGGAGTTTTCCAGACTCAATAGTCGCACACAGTTGACGTCAGCTCGACTATAGAGGCAGACTCCTCCTTTGGGTCTGAACTTGCTTGCAAGGGTAAAGCCCGGGCAGTCCAGATAGGAGGAGTCTGGCGGCTCGGCTATCTGAGTTTCGGATAGGAAGAGAAGGTTGGGACGTTGGGATAAAAGATGGTGATGAACGGAATTTAGATTTGTGTGCAGGCCGTTTTGCAGGCCGCGAATGTTGGCAAAATTTACCAATAGTTTTGGCCCGCACCGGGGACGCCTGCTACTCGCCGCTGTAACGATGTTAAGTTTGTTTTGTTGTAAGTTCATGATTTTAAGTTTTTTTTTTTTTTTTTTGTAAGGGTATGAGGTGAAAGGAAGGTCTGGAAAGGAAAGGTATGAGGGGTGGGTAGGAATCTGGGGTTCAGGCTGTCCAAGAGTGATGAGCGTTTGGTTCCAGCCCACCCACTGCGGTGCTAGGCGATAGGCTGGGAGAGTCCGGCTGGAGAGGGCATCCAATGCGCCCCAAACGCTGCTGCTGGGTCCCCTCCGGTCACGAACCGGCACAACAGCAGTGGCGGGGTTTTTTCACCCGATGATGGGGCAGCCCACCCTTAGTCGTGAGCCTGAGGGTCGGGCCCCTGTACTATCGTGCGGCCCGGACAGGGGTAACCGGTTGTAAAGGGTCTCCCTCAACCAGCATCTCCCAACCGGCCCGCCACGCAGAAGGTCGGCCGACGCACCCGCCACCAAGACCTGGGCAAACCTTAACCCATGAACCCGGGCACCCCTGCTAAGTCACCAAACGTAGCGAACCACTTGGGGTGACCTGTGGCAGAGGTGTTGGTCATCCAATAAATGGTTCCCAGGGCGGCGGTACCCATTCCCACCTACCAAATTAAATTCCCACCTACCAAATTAAATTCCCACCTACCAAATTAAGCTGATGTTACTTCAAAGAAACGATAAAATCTGTGCAGGTACTTACTTTGGCAGTTTATCTTTTGAAAATCGATAATGCTTTTGAACGAAATAAAATTAAGTTTGTTAAAAATAATTTGGCACGGGTACCGTCGCCCCGTAGTGAAAAACTGCATCAATAGCGTCACGCAAATTTATAATTTGTACCAGGAGCGCAGAAGTTGGGTAAGGTTAGCCTGGGAGCCATTCATATTTAAAGTTTTCATCTCTTTATTTTTTAACGTGTAGGTACCTAATTGCGTTATGTATATATTTTTTCGGTAAATTTTTAAAAGTAGGTGCAGGTACCTACACAGATGGTACCGGCTAGAGGTCCTAGGTAGGCAGGTACTGAGAGCGTGTTTTAGCCCGTTTTCTAGGTTAGGTCCGTAGTGTTGTTATATAACCATAGACTAAATACAAATAGACTAGCCGTGTAACCATTGAAAAATAACCTCAACACAATTTTGGTTTGGTTCACGTGCACATTTATGAAAAGGCGCACGCATTGTGTCGCAATGCGAAATGGGCACTGTGCATTGCGTTTTACCTTTTGTTGGTCTAGAGTTAAGCTATTTTGCTTGTCAGCTATGCTGGGCAAGTTCATTTTTTCAATCACAAAAATAACCCAGTTCCAAATATTTTAGATTGTGCCTATCGCGGACTTTATTTTAGAAAATGTAATCAGCTATCTGAATAAAAAAAATATAAATACCTTACCGATAGATTCAAGGCAACGCATTAACAAATATCAGAAATTAATAGAATTTCACTAACGACAAGTAAATTTTCTGACGTCATCTTTCAAACTAGTCACAATTATGACGTCATGCAGTGTGTTATACGCTTTTAACTAATACATATAAACAATAGTACATGGCACGAGCTTGCCACGTGATAATTATTGATGTGTTGGTTAGAATCACGCGTTCTTACTTGATGCGCGCAAAAAACTTTAGAAGTATTGGTTATTTTTTAGTCTTGTCTCTATTCAGGGTTGTATTAAGTCCAAAATTATTTGCATGTTAAATTATATGAAAAAATCGCGTCGTTGAGTAATTTATTTTGTGTTTACTATCTTAATTACATTTTTCTTTTCATTGAAAAAATATATATTACAAAGTATTTATATATATATATATTACACTTACCATTTTTTATTATAACTATTGCTGTAGAGGTGATGAAGGTGGTGGAAGATATGTTACATGAAAAGGAACGTTCACGTAGGCTTAAAATGTTAGGTAACGGAATAAATATTTTCTATATACATTACGATAATTATTCTTAAAATGTCTTATTTTCGCTTAGGTTTCCCCACAAACCGAGAAAAAATTGAGAAATGGATATAAGCAATCCGGATTCAATTTTGTGAAAATAACTAGGTAATATTTATTATATATAACATTCGAAAAAATTCCCCAATTCCTCGTATATGTGCACAATCTAATACAAAATTTTACAGCATTGACATTTTTGGTAATAACCTAAAGAAATATCGATATGAAGTAATGCGTACGATCGATTATTAATATGAGAGTATGGAATGCATCGGGAGCATCTCCTATCCTCTTCCTATTTTCCTCTTCCTCTCCCCTTCCTTTAACACCAAATTAATTTCAAGATATTAAAACTTCATTTCTAATGAACTTTAACGTAAGAAACTTCTGTGGCTTGACTTCAGTTAACTTGTATATTTATATCTATCATTGTATATTATATAAAAGCTGATTGTTTCTTACAAAATATGGTAAATTAATATTTAAAAAATAAATATTTACAAATACGGAAAAAAGAGTGTTTGCTAATTTATTTAAAAAAGCGGATTGCAGGCCTTTAACGAACGAATGAACAGGTTTCTGGTTGAACTTTTAGTAAATTTCGAATACATTCATTATCACGATGTCGGAACAGAGTTTTTCTAATTTATTGAAAAAAGGGATTGCAGGCCCTTAACAAATGAATAAACAGGTTTCCTGTTAAATTGTTAGTAAATTTCGAATACATTCATTATCACGATGTCGGAACAGAGTTTTTCTAATTTATTTAAAAAAGGGATTGCAGGCCCTCAACAAATGAATAAACAGGTTTCCTGTTAAATTGTTAGTAAATTTCGAATACATTAATTATCACGATATCGGAACACGTTGACCGTACCATCATCAGGAAGCCATTTATGCTCAAATCATTTTCATCCCAAACGTTTAGACTGCAATTTCCTTCAGGTCCTTTATAATCTTTGAGCATTCTGTGTGGAGGAGAGAATGTAATATACCCACAAATAAGGTATCGTTGCTTAATCTGAGAAAGGTTATTTTAATTATTGATTGTTATTGTCTAGCTTTGATTAACAGGTTCGCTGCCGCCTATGCACAATATAACTGATCCTAGGTGCCAAGCGGCACCACGGTTGAAAATCACTTAGCAGGTGCCGGCGGTTTCGTCCGTTTAGTCGCACTCTTTTTACTCTCTTCTTATTATTTTGATAAAAGAAAAAAAGACAATTTTTTTTTGTCTTTTGTTCAAATAATAACTAAAATACAAGTAGCAAATCAAATAAGATAACGAAAGTAATACACATCTCATGAAGAAAAAATATTTATAAAATTTGGTGTTACTCATTGACGCACTCAAGTTCCTTTCTAACTCCCTCTCAATGTCTTCAACTTGCAGAGATTTACGTAAGGGACGAGACTTTTTAGGACGAGATGGTCCAGCATCATCACTCATTATGACAATAAGAAGATTTTTACACAAAAAAATTAAAAAACACAAACTTATCGTTTACTTTTTTAAATGGCCCTTTACAACAATAACCTATTTTTTTCTTGAAAACCAATTGCTATAAAATGTTGGTACAATTGTCAACAACAACGCCAGCTACAGAAACAACCATTCGCCGCGAGTGCCGGCAGGAAAATGATGTTTGTGCAGAAATACTACTCATGGCTCCGGCCGGAGCCGCCGGCACCCAGTGCCAGACGCCGAATGGCTCCGACCGGAGTCGCCGGCAGCGAACCTGTTAAGCACCATCTGTATATTTCACAAAAATGGTACTACAAAAATAAACCGAATAGGCATTTCTCTGAAATCGTATGACATTACAGCAGTTAATATACGAAATAAATTTCGGTCCGATCGGCATGCATTTGGCAAAGTTGTTGGCGCGGTTCACTCAAATCCTTGGGAAGGAAGGTAAAATCATATTTTTTTCCGTAGATATGTAAAGTTGTGCCTATAATAAAAAAAGAAGACAAACACAATGTAAAAATGTAAAAGCTTATTTAATGGGCATAAATAAATTGATATTATTACCATGTAACCCCCACCCTCCCTTGTCCCACCCCACCATATGATTTCTCTCGCTTTATTTTGATATTATAATTTATACATTATTAATAAGTACCTACCTAGACTAGTTTTTTATAATTCTGTCTTATAAACCTAACGAAGCGGTTAAAAACAAAATAACTTTTCATTTGATTAAAGTGTCAAGCCACAAAGTAAACGGTTTCTTTGATAATTATATACTATTTTGTATAAATAATTTTGTAAATTCATAAAACTTCTACTCAACAGTAAATATGTGTATGTTTCCCGTTTTGGTTCAATATGTAGTGTACAGAATCCAAAACTTAAAATGTGAAAATAAAAATCATTTTGTGTTATTTATTAGTCTTTTACCTGATTCAGACCTGGTTAAGCAAAAAATGTTATTTGGTGACGGTTTTGTATTCAAATTACAACAACAACTCGGTAACAAAATGAACGCTGTTCGTTGGTTTCGCTTACGAGTTCGAACGTTTGTACAAGGAGTTTAAACAGAGTTGGGTTGTTAAGTTCATCTCCATATTTGTGACGTACGCTATGTGGTGTCATTTTTAAAATGGATTTAACTAGACAAGGCTAATCTAGTATAAATACATCAATGTATATAACGTATGGATTTAAAATTTAAAAAAAACGATCATATCTGTTCAGGTACTTACTTTGGCAGTTTATCTTTTGAAAATCGATAATGCTTTTGAACGAAATAAAATTAAGTTTGGTAAAAATAATTTGGCACGGGTACCGTCGCCCCGTAGTGAAAAACTACATCAATAGCGTAACGCAAATTTATAATTTATACCAGGAGCGCAGAAGTTAATAGAGAGAAGCGATGTTAATTGTTTTGTAAAATAAACAGTTTCCAGTTTGAGTGTTTGTAATATAATCATTAAATTTGAGAGGCGGGCATGGGTACCGTCGCCCCGGGAGCCATTCATATTTAAAGTTTTTATATCTTTATTTTTTACCGAGTAGGTACCTAATTGCGTTACGAAAATATGTTTTCGGTATTTTTTTTTTTTTAAGTTTTAAAAGTTTGAAATGACGACTTTTTTCCTCCATAATGATAATTCTTATAAAGCCATTTCTTCCAAAAATTACCTCGAGGACCCTGTAATCTACCAGGAGCACAGAAGTTTGGGAAAAATATTAAAAACGGATTATTTAATTTTAATTTAAAATTTTGATTTTTTCCATAAAAGTTTTTACATTTTGCGTGTTTATAGAGCAATGTTTTTTTCCAAAATAAAACTCGCTGGGACTTTTGAAGAATGTCGGTGACAAAAACCGTACATACGATATGGGTATCAAATTACGCGTCTCGACCTACACAACACGAATGGCTCGGTGAAAAAATGATCAGTAAGCTCCTTGGCTCTTTTTTTTCTCCAAATATACATTTTTTGATTAAAAGTTTTTGCTTTTCGCGTGTTTATAATAATATTAATTTTCGCAGGCGGGCATTGGTACCGTAACCCCAGGAGCAATTCATATTAAAAGTGTGATCCCTTTATTTTTTACGAGTAGGTACTTTTTTGCATTATGTGTGCATTTTTCCCATATTTTTTTATGAAATTAAATTAAGATTGAAATGAAGACTTTTTTCCTCCATTATGATAATTCTTATAGAGCTATTTCTGCAAAAAATTACCTCGAGGACGCTGTAATCTACCAGGAGCACAGAATTTTGGGAAAAATATTAAAAACTGATTATTAAATTTGAATTTAAAATTTTGATTTTTTCCATATAAGTATTTACATTTTGCGTGTTTATAGAGCAATGTTTTTTTCCAAAATAAAACTCGCTGGGACTTTTGAAGAATGTCGGTGACAAAAACCGTACATACGATATGGGTATCAAATTACGCGTCTCGACTTACAGAACCCGAACGGCTCGGTGAAAAAATGATCAGTAAGCTCCTTGGCTCTTTTTTTTGTCAAAATATTCATTTCTTTCTAAACACACATATATTTTAATACATTTGTGGTCACACATTCATTGCTTCATTCACATGCAAACATACATATTACATTTTTTTAAGTTTTAAATTTTGCGTGTTTTTGAGGTTAGGTTAGGTTAGAACATCGGAAAAGGTATTAGAATTAAATCACAAACCAGTCTATACAAACCTAGCGTAGCCCACAAACTATTTGAAAACTGGGATATAACTCTAAAGGGGACGCGAGCAGGCGTTATTAAAGGGGCAATTTTTTGTTACAGAAAATAACATGGAAAATAGGTATTAGAATTAAATCACAAACCAGTCTATACAAACCTAGCGTAGCCCACAAACTACTTGATAACTGGGATATAACTCTAAAGGAGACGCGAGCAGGCGTTATTAAAGGGGCAATTTTTTGTTACAGAAAATAACATGGAAAATAGGTATTAGAATTAAATCACAAACCAGTCTATACAAACCTAGCGTAGCCCACAAACTACTTGAAAACTGGGATATAACTCTAAAGGAGACGCGAGCAGGCGTTATTAAAGGGGCAATTTTTTGTTACAGAAAATAACATGGAAAATATGTATTAGAATTAAATCACAAACCAGTCTAAACAAACCTAGCGTAGCCCACATACTATTTGAAAACTGGGATGTAACTCTAAAGGGGACGCGAGCAGGCGTTATTAAAGGGGCATTTTTTTCCTATAGAAAATCACAGTTAGATTAGGTTAGGTTATATATATTAATTTAATATTTACAGATTTTATTTTCTTTAACTGAATTAGTTCGTAGGTAGGTAATAAAGCTAAATCCATTTATTTGAAAGTGAAATATTGCGTTTTACCGTGAAGCGGAATTCGTAACCTTTACCACATTTTTTTATTTATAAGTTTTAAAATTTTACGTGTTAATTGAGCAAAGCTTTTTCCAAAATAAAACTCCCTGTGACATTTCAAGAGTGTCGCTGACAAAAACCGTACATACGATATGGGTATCAAATTACGCGTATCGACTTACACACTCCGAACGGCTCGGTGAAAAAATGATCGGTAAGCTCCTTGGCACCTTTTTTCTCCAAATACACATTTCTTTTTTTAAATTTTGTAGTCCCACACCCTCGCCTCATCTACATTCAAATACTACACCACGCACCACATTTTTACCCATTAGTTGCCTGCAACGGGCAAAAAGCTAGTAAGACAGTAAAATTCTCATTCAGAGCCTACTTATTATACTATACACCAATGAAAAACTTTGATAATAAGGGTATATAAATAAGGTTCTTGCATATGGCAACATTTTAGAAGGTATGTACTTCATTAATTTGAAATAAATTGGCAAAACCAATGTTTTCATACTGGCAATGATATGTATATTGTTTACTCTTTATGCCCATTTTCTTTGACCACGAATTTGAATACTTTACTTTCGTGAAGTCATTCTTCGGTAGAAGAAATAATACAATATTTCATCCCCACCAACATAAAAACCTGCACACTAAACGAAAACCAAATATAAAATTTATATATCGGGCTGATTCGGATTTACACAACAATTACATTTTACATAAGTATAATCAACAATTAACAATTACGAGTACTTAACATAAAACAACTAAAAGTAATATATTCTAGTAATCCCAATATTATTGTTAATCATGCATATAAATACTTCTCAAAAATAGGTGAAGAACTCGCAAAAAATATCGGTGCAAATTCTACCAACTTCAGTACACTAAACTATAATACAAATTTGCCCAACGGCTTTCATTTTAGTCTAAAACAAATTATAATTAAGATACTATCTTATTAACCTAAGCATCCTAAAAGGCCGATTCCTGGTAACAGTTACCGATTTTCTAAATGAAAACTTAGACAAGGGTCCAAAATGCATTTCAATATACCTGTGCAAAGCATTTGATACTATCTCACACTCTAAACTATTACAAAAACTATCTAACATTGGTATAAATGGTAATGAACTTACTATTATTAGCGATTACCGTCAAACTGAAAAATCAATAACTGCAACAGCAATCAATTACCAATTAGCTACGGCGTGCCTCAAGGAAGCATTTTGGGTCCTACCTTGTTCTTAATATACATAAATGAATTGTGTAATCTTCAAATAGGTGCCAAAGTTTCGCTGATGATACGATTCTCCTCTTCAAATCAAGAAATTGGAATGATGTTTACTTAAAAGCAAACGAGCATAACTGTTGTTAAAAGATGGTTAAACAATAATATACTATCAATTATCAATGAATGTGACCAAAACTAAATACATTGAATTTGGTATTAATCCTTCCTTGAGAACCCCAGAAAATCAAATTAAAATATGTGCTTGCCCCCTGACAAATGCGATAACATGAGATTGCCCTTATTTAGAACAGGTAACTAAAATTAAATACTTGGGTTTTATTTTTGACAGCAATTTGAAGTGGAAACAACAAATAGCCACTACAGCAAACAAACTCATTTATTTACTTTTTTAGACAAATTCGCAACTTTCTCAACCTAAACCAGCTCAAAACAATTTACTATGCACTTTGTCAATCTTTAATAGAGTATTGATCCAATCTCCAAATCCCAGAAACTTTAGTATTAAGTATTATAAACTTATTATCACTACAGAGTTGATCAAGTTTTTAGTTGAGCGACGAAAGTTGAAAGCCCGTCTATTTTTGTTGTTGAAGTATGAGTCATCGTTCGATTTTCCTGCCGAATCGAAACGTGTGAACATATGTTTCAAGTCGCTTGCGATTTTTATTTCCCTGCGGTCGAAAGTAGACGTAAGACGTCCCTAGTGAGTGGTTTATTTATGCGTACCTAGTACATACTATCGTGGCATCTAGTTCAATGAAATAATGTACTAAGTGGTCGGAGGATATGATGTTCAGATTTATGGATCTATACCAAAGCCAACTAAAGCTATCCCTGTCCTTGGGATCAGAAGCAAGAGGTTTACAAAAATAAGAATACCCGTGACACTGTAATTAATAATATTATTTTTGAAATTTTACTGTAACTTAGTAGTTTTTATTATTAAATATCACGTCTCTGAATGTTTCAAAAAATATATTTTTTTTACCTTCACAGCAAATTTTGGAGAATCAACTATTTCAACGAACACTTACTTTATAAACAATGAAATCGTATTTTTGGAACTCTGTGCATAATAAGCCAGACTAGAAAAACAATCCCCTTTGACAGATATCTTATCGTAATGTGTAACTTAGTTTTTGCCGGGACAGCCGCGCGCATAACTGTGTCCTATTTTTGGATTTTTTCTTGAATCTTATATAAAATTGTTCTTCCGAAATTCGCAAATGATTGCGATAGCCTTCGGTATCTTCTAACGCCATCTCTCTCAATATAGTTGTACGCGACGTTTTTGCCTGCACAAGAAAAGACTGTAAATAATAAGCACCGGCACACATCAACCCTCAACCTGGGTAATGATTTAAGTAAAACACCGTGAGGTGTTCTATCCAAACCATCATAAAAGAAAGACGATTCAAATCAAAATTCACATTTTAATTACAAGTATTGTACATACAGAACGTACAAAGGGGTGTAGCTTATATGTACTTCCTATTTTTTACAGCCAACCCAATTCACAAGAAATAGTTATATGTATTTCAATACAACTGGGTTTTAATACACAGATAGAAAACTGAGACAATCGGAATTCTTTCAACGATAATTTCGGATTGGAGTACATTGTGCATCATCGCGCCATACGATACAGCAAATGGCGTAGGTGACTGCTGCAGCAGTGGCCGGTTCAATTGGTAGCCAGCAGAAATTGGCCAGCCTTTAGGTGATCAGCATCATTGGCTAATTCAGTCGGTAGCCAGGAAGAATTTGCCAGCCTCTAGGATGTCAGCATCAATGCTGGTTCAGTCGGTAGCCAGGAAGAATTGGCCGGCCTCTGGGTTGTCAACATCAATGGCTAATTCAGTTGGTAACCAGGTAGAATTGGCCAGCCTCCGGTTATCAGTATCAATGGCTAATTCAGTTGATAGCCAGGAAGAATTGGCCGGCCTCTAGGTTGTCAGCATCAATGCTGGTTCAGTCGGTAGCCAGGAAGAATTGGCCGGCCTCTAGGTTGTCAACATCAATGGCTAATTCAGTTGGTAACCAGGGAGAATTGGCCAGCCTCTGGTTATCAGTATCAATGGCTAATTCAGTTGATAGCCAGGAAGAATTGGTCGGCCTCTAGGTTGTCAGCATCAATGACTAATTCAGTCGGTAGCCAGGAAGAATTGGTCATCCTCTAGGTTATCAGCATCAATGGGTAATTCAGTTGGTAGCCAGGAAGAACTGGCCAGCCTCTAGCTTTTCAGCATAAATGGCTATTTTAGTCGGTAGCCAGGAATAATTGGCCAGCCTCTAGGTTTTCATAATCAATGGCTAATTCACTCGGTAGCCAGAAAGAATTGGCCGGCCTCAAGGTTGTCAGCATCAATGGCTAATTCAGTCGGTAGCCATGAATAATTGGCCGGCCTCTAGGTTGTCAGCATCAATGGCTAATTCAGTCGGTAGCCAGGAAGAATTGGCCAGCCTCTAGGTTGTCAGCATCAATGCAGCAGGGATTGGCCAGCCTCTAGGTGAGGTAGCCAGCAGGTATTCGTCAGCCTTTAGGTTGTCAGGATCTGTGGCCGGTTCAGTCGGTAGCCAGGAGGAATTCATCAGCCTCTATGTTGTCAGCATCAATGCAGCAGGGATTAGCCAGCCTCTAGGTGATCAGCGGCAGTGGGCAGTTCAGTCGGTAGCCAGCAGGAATTCAGCGGCGGCATAGTCATTTGATTATAAGGGCCGGCACACGGAGACGCCCCATTATTGTAATGATGACAGATGCGTCTGGCTCAGCTGATAGAGTGACGGCCGTAAACAGCTCGTTTCACATAGTTGTAATCTTTAAAATGATTGTGCCGTGATGGAGGAACAGAAGCAACTACGGATTTCAGTTGACACACAGGAATTTATAATTTTAAATTATAATTAACAGATAGCGTTTTAACTGGTGGTGTTCCGTCCACTCGTGGCAATTTTTGAAACTTGAATGCCCAATATTTTGTTTAAATGGCCTATTTATAATGTCCTCTGCAAGCGTTTGTGTGCGTCAGCTTGTAAAAATATGTTTACGTTTTCAAAAGGCAGGTATTTTTAGTGCCAATTATATTTCGCCCAGCGACTAGCTTTGTCAATATTTTAATTTCGTTTTAGAATAGGGTTATCGAACTGTTTCATGTTAGATTCATTATTTTTGTCGCCTGGTAACAGATTGATATATTTTTCAACTGGTAAATATTATGATTTGGAAAAAGGGGTCATCAAACTTGCAGGTGTTCAACTTTAGCCGCAATTAAAATTAAATTGAATAAAAAAATTATTCATGTTCAATACAATAGTGTTAGAAGCACCTAACTCGTTTCTCCTTATTTTTAACATTTTCTAGCCCACATACGAGGTTTTTTGCGCTTTTTCATATTCTCAAGTTCTTTCCGTAAAAGATCCGAAATCATAGGGACGCACGCAGCGATAACTTCACTTGACACCATATTAATATCGATTCGAGTTAAATTGATTTTTTTGTTTTGTTTTTAATTTAATGGCTTTTCACCCCAAAAGAGTGTTCTAGCCAGTGTCAAGTAATTTTCAATGTGAATTTGTAAGTAGTGTCTTATATTGTTTTTGTCTTTGTTTAGTTTTTTTTTTGAGTTAAATTGATAAAAGTCGTTCAACTAAAATCGCTCTGACTGAACTGGGCATCTGGGCATATCCGTTGACCTACTTGACATCTCTAGCATCCATAGACAAACAGTTTTATTCAGATTTGTCGAGTTTTGTGTTTTGTCCATATATCTATGGTTTGTCAGCTTGTCAACTTTTGTTTTGGATCTGTTAATCTGTTTGTCGCAGGCGGGCAATATTAGTTTTGTCCAGAATCGCAATATTACTATCGTGATTTTATTCTTGTTAATCAAAAACGATTAACCATGGGTTGTGACGGCGGAACCATCCCTAAAAGAGACGAACTTGTTCGAGTAAAGAAGAAGCCTGAACAGGTAATAAAAATATATTAAATTTAATTCTCCTAACTCTTTAGACCATTGTAAATATATATTGTAACGTCATTGATTGGGCATTGTATTTTTAGAATGTGCTAACTGGATTAATTAATATTTTCTAAACGTCTCCTTTTATATAATTTCAGAAAGACAAAGATGCAGAACTGTCGTTTAAGTGGAGACATTGTGCTCTCTCCCAACAAATGTTGCAGCCTCCCATAGTGGCTTGTAGTTTAGGGCGCCTCTATTCCAAGAGTGCTGTTTTGGAAGCCCTTCTTGACAAAAGCACTATTCCAGACAGCATCAAACACATAAAAAACATGAAGGTCAGTCATTATTTAAAATCCATAAAACTTCCTACCCTGATTTTAATAGACAATGTTTGTCTTTCTTCAAGGCCATGTCTGAACAATCAATGAGTCACTTCTTGCTGGATTTTTTTTTGGTAAAATTTCGATCGCGCTGGCCTCGCTTATTATGAATATTTTTTAGATAAAACCTTTAGATTCACCTTAATTACTGTACGACACAACTTTTAACCTTCGGGGAGGTGGAAAATATTGCAATAAAAATTTCAATCACGTAAAACTAAAATTAGCTTTCGTTTTGTGAAACGAGACCGTCCATTTTCAAACTTTATTGTCAAATGTCATTTTGTTTTGTTGGTATTTCTGTTACTATAGGAAGAAACGAACGGCTAGAAGTAGCTAGAGACCTAATCGCGCGGCCGTTTTTTTTAATGTTAAAAAATTCCGTCAAATTAGTATTTACCTAATATGCATGCATTGTGTGCGTTGTGATTTTTTTGATTTTATTTTTTTACGTTCAAATTTTATTTAAGTTAACTATTTCTGCGATGTTGAGCGGCTACGCTAAGTTTGTGTAACATGGTTTATGATGAAAAAGAAAATGCCCCCTTTACACCGCCTGCTCGCGTCAAGGCAAGAAAAACATCCCAGTTTTCAATTAGTTTAGCGGCTACGCTAGGTTTGTGTAACATGGTGTGTGATTCAAAAGAAAGTGTCCCTTTTATACCGCCTGCTCGCGTCAAGGCAAGAAAAACATCCCAGTTTTCAATTAGTTTAGCGGCTACGCTAGGTTTGTGTAACATGGTTTGTGATTCAAAAGAAAGTGTCCCTTTTATACCGCCTGCTCGCGTCAAGGCAAAAAAAACATCCCAGTATTCAATTAGTTTAGCGGCTACGCTAGGTTTGTGTAACATGGTTTGTGATTCAAAAGAAAGTGTCCCTTTTATACCGCCTGCTCATGTCAAGGCAAGAAAAACATCCCAGTTTTCAATTAGTTTAGCGGCTACGCTAGGTTTGTGTAACATGGTGTGTGATTCAAAAGAAAGTGTCCCTTTTATACCGCCTGCTCGCGTCAAGGCAAGAAAAACATCCCAGTTTTCAATTAGTTTAGCGGCTACGCTAGGTTTGTGTAACATGGTTTGTGATTCAAAAGAAAGTGTCCCTTTTATACCGCCTGCTCGCGTCAAGGCAAGAAAAACATCCCAGTATTCAATTAGTTTAGCGGCTACGCTAGGTTTGTGTAACATGGTTTGTGATTCAAAAGAAAGTGTCCCTTTTATACCGCCTGCTCACGTCAAGGCAAGAAAAACATCCCAGTTTTCAAATAGTTTAGCGGCTACGCTTGGTTTGTGTAACATGGTTTTTGAGATATGTATATATATATATACCACTTTCACTTTCATATTTTCTATTGAATCACAAACCATGTTACACAAACCTAGCGTAGCCGCTAAACTACTTGAAAACTGGGATGTTTTTCTTGCCTTGACGCGAGCAGGCGATATAAAGGGGGCACTTTCTTTTGTATCACAAACCATGTTACACAAACCTAGCATAGCCGCTAAACTACTTGAAAACTGGTAAGTTTTTAGATTCTCACGGCCAAAAGCATTTTTGTTGTTTGTTTTTGGGGTGTTATGCCGTGTTGCGCTAACTCCTTCTTTAGCCGACGTTTCGGACAGCGTTGCAGTGTCCATCATCAGGGCAGATCCGGTAGATCTGCCTACACATCTTCGGATCTACCGGATCTGCCCTGATGATGGACACTGCAACGCTGTCCGAAACGTCGGCTAAAGAAGGAGTTAGCGCAACACGGCATAACACCCCAAAAACAAACAACAAAAATACTTGAAAACTGGGATATTTTTCTTGCCTTGACGCGAGCAGGCTCTATAAAGCCTGTATTTATAAAGATATTTTTAATGCTTATTAAGCGTTTCCTGGTTATGCAAATAATTTAATTTGGCTAGAACTTGGGGTGAAAAGCCATAAAGAAAAAAAAAGTTATTGTAGCCGCTTGTTTCTTCTTTCCAAAATGTTCCTTCTTGTTTCCGGTTGTTAATTAACTAATTACATTCCATTTAGATTTTTTTCTTATTATTTATATTTATTGCTTGAATTAAAATTATATTATAATGACGACGAAATCCAACATGATTCTTGTGCCTCGGACTTGTGACTATTTGTTTTGTACAGTTTCAATTATAATGACGACGAAATCCAACATGATTCTAGTGCCTCAGTTCGACTCTGAAGTGATTCTAAAAAGGTTTGTTTACATTATATTATTACAAATTATGTAGTGTTTTTATACGAATCATTTATGTATCCGCATGAAGTCGGCTACGATTGTCTAGCATCTAGCTCCTAGCTCTTCGTAAAGTGTCAGGAATACCAACATAACAAAATGTCAGCGAGTGTTAGAAATGGAGGCCGACAGTCGCCGCGTCGCCGATTTCGTATGCGAGAGTAGATTTTAATTTTACGTAATTGAAATTTTTATTGCAATATTTTCCACCTCCCCGAAGGTTAAAAGTTGTGTCGTACAGTAATTAAGGTGAATCTAAAGGTTTTATCTAAAAAATATTCATAATAAGCGAGGCCAGCGCGATCGAAATTTTACCTTTTTTTTTAATGTTATACCTCACAAGTGTGCCCCTGGCCCTTATAAAGACAGGGGAAATTCGTCACCCAATTGGGCGGCGTTGTAAGGTGTGTGAAGGTAGGGGCTGTAGGAAACGATTTGTTAATGCGGGTCTTGAAGAGAAGAACCTTTCAATATCAATAGTAAATAGACATTGTGGAACTCGTGAACCATTGCATTACCAGATGCTGTCTGAAAACTGGACATGTTTGATTGCCACCTAAATTTATTAATTAAAACTTAATTTTCTTGTTTTGTTTTCCAGGATATCAAAGATCTTAACTTGACTAAGAATCCTGCATACAGTGGCACTGCTGAAAAAACAGAAGGAGCTATTGATGAGCGCGGTGCCCCCTACATCTGCCCAATCATTGGATTGGAAATGTCTGGAAGATTCCGGTTTGTTTTCCTGTGGTCCTGCGGCTGTGCCATATCTGAGAGATCACTCAAGGAAATTAAAATGAAAATATGTCACTTGGTAAATATTTTTATTTCACATAATATGTATGTGTCCAATTTATTTAACAAACATTGTTCAAGATTCCAGTTCCTAAAATAATCTATGCAATTTTGTTTCAGTGCCAAAAACCTTTTACCGAAAATGATATTGTCGTTATAAATGGATCTGAAGAAGACGTTGAACTGATGAAAACAAAACTTGAAATAAGGCAGGCTAAAATAAAATCAGACAAAAAAGGCAAAAGTCTGAAAAGGGAAACCAAAGAAGAAGCTCCATCAACCAGCACTTCCTGCCAGTCAGAGATCATCTTGAAAGCAGATTTGGAACCTAAGACAGAACTAATTCCTTTAGAATTACCCAAAACAAGAAAAGATATTGGTGCCAACAGCATCATGAAACCTCACAAGCGGCAAGCTCCTGATGCCTCCATGCAAGATCCAGTTTACAAAAAGACTAAAGATGATTATAGCGTTGCTAAAGATCCTAAGGCCTCCAATGTTTACAAGTCTCTCTTTACTTCGCACCAGTCGGAAAAGGATCAGAAAAGAGCCCATTGGATAACCTATAATCCATTTTATAATTAGTAAGTATCATGCCCCGTCAAATTGTTCACATAGGCAAGGTCAGGTATTATTTTTGGAGTGAGATAATAAATCACAAGTACATAATAACTTGGCTTATCGGTGTTGTTTTAATTCACAAATAAAAATTTAAATACAACTCAGCATTGTTTTATTTATCAAACATGCCAATAATATTTATTTGAGTAAGGTTTTGTACACACTCAAGCTACTCAAAACAAAAACTGACCACTGATGCAAATCACTAACCAGTCCACGATGAGTTGGAACTTTTGCAGTAAGGAACTTGAGTGAACAATATTATGGCTTAAAAAACAAATATTCATTTAGATCATAGGTTCTTAACATGGGCGATAACACCCCCTTGTGGGCGTTTGAGACTTTCAGGGGGGCAGTAGAATACCCAGAGAAAATTAGGGGCATTGGGATGATACATCAGCGCCCTTGAGGTGATTTCTCACGAAAACGGCGCTATATAAATTAGCCAAATAGTATACAGTCAGGGCGTGGGCAAGTAAAAAATATAGTATAAAAAAGACAAAAAAAAAACAGGATAGGAATTACATCCTATCTTACGACTATATTATTACAGTGTAATTATACTTTTAAATATAATCGTGGCAATAGCTGTTTCAGATTCGCGACAGATGGTAAGTAAAAAAATTGGGGAGGGCTCTAAAAAATATATTCTCAGAGTAGGCCGTGGGCAAAATAAGGTTGAGAACCTATGATTTAGATCAACAAACGCTGATTCTGAATATATAAGTTTTATTTTATACTAGCTGTACCCTGCCACGTTTGGTGTGTCTCAGTCTGTCTGTGCAGATAAACAATGGCGCATGTTGCTTTTACGGCCAACAGATGGCGCTGTTTAAAAAAAAAAAATCTTTTTACTCGCACACGAATCATTAGTGTGGTTTACAAATTATTTTAAAAGAATTGGAAATCTTGCAAAATACCTCAATTGGGTTTGTTGTTTTCATACTGACTAGAGTGGGATTGACCTTACTGGTAACTGGCAAAACAGGTACTTAAGACGTCACCCGTACCCTATCAGGTTTCAATAATTTTGGCGGGCTATGTAAATTATTTTAACTATGAGATTGACATTTGTAAAAAAAAATTAAAAATAGTGGGATTTAAGTTAGATGGTGAACATTCATAGTTGGAAGCTACTCAACCTATCGACTCGTTTTTGACTTGAGTCTCCTAGTTTCTTATAATTTCATTTTTGTTCACAAATTAGTGGGAGAAGAAAAAAAAATCCCATTTTATATAACAAAATCGGCGGTTCAAATTTCTTTCAAGATATGGATGAACCCAAAATCTTCTTCGTATTCTATTTCTTATGTAATGGAAATAGTAATACAGATTCCCCACTATAGCCCATTATGATGTTCCACCTTCCATGACTACACAGAAAGCTACTGATTTCAATCACTTCTGAGTAGGCCGCGTGTGCGAAACCGCATAACTAATGATTTAGCATCCGGTTAGTAATTTCAATCACAAACCATTTCAGTTTCTTTTCAGTAGCTCTGTGTGCATAAGACCTTAAACTCACATAAATATATTGGACAATTTGAATAAAATATTTTCACAACCTACTTCTGTCTCCATGGTTTCCCATTTATTTACAGGTACCATTGGTACAATGTCATCATTATTTTAGGATCTTTGCAATAGAAAATACAATATTTACAAAATGTCACAACAAAACAAGCCGGCACAGCAGCCTGCAAAGAAAGGTCCTCCAAAAATAGTATTTCACCGTGAACTGTCGCGCTCTGACGTCAGCATTTATCCCAGTTACACACATTTATCTTTAGCATAGTGAGTATTGAGACTGTGTTCTGTTGAAATTTTATTACAATAAATTTAATGTTGTTTCAAAATGTACATCTGTCGTTGGTAAAATAATAGTTTTGTGTGAGAGAATTCGTATTGCCCTGAAGGATGTCCTCATAACAAATTTGCTTGGAAAATTGACAATGAAGACTTACAAATGATATCTTTTTGCACTAAGGGGTTAATTTCTCGTAGGAAACTTAACTACTATCTTTCCCTCATAGTTAAATGAAGTGTGGTAACATAATGTAATGTATTATTGTCTTACTGTAAGGCACATTAAAACTTGTACAGCCAATAAACTTTGATAACCAAATGAAAATTGCAATTCGATGGTTGCTCTACCATTGAATTATTAACATAATCTTTTCATTATTCAAGCGATGTAGTTTGCCGTCGGCGATATCAGAATGCTGTAAAAGAACAACGAAACCAGTTTATGAAAGAACTGATGTATTTTGAACAGTTACAAAACAAAGCTTTGGATGGGGTAAGGGTACACAGAGAATTCTCTCAAGGAGTACTGTCCCACTTCATGCCCACAAGTAATAACATGGACAGACTAACAAAAAGCCCATTTACATTGAATGAAAAAATGCGATTGGACGCTATCATGGAGTAGTGTCGAAAGCATTTTAAAATTATAATCATAATGTAATTAAAAAAATCTGATAAACAAAAATAAAGTCACACCATAACATACCAAGTCTTTTTCTTGATTTCAAATTAACGCAGCCCATAGATAACTTTAGCCTGTTAAAACCCTATTTGTGTCGTCGTGTTGAGTAAAGGCTAATTTCTTGTAGGTTTATCCAATTAAAGTGGGGTAAAGAGAGCTATCACTTTACACCGTTAGGGCTTTTACATAAAACAAGTCTTAAATACATTACCATATTAAAATTTACATAAAAATAGTTACATTCCCAGCTACATGCATGGTACGTGCAGTTCAATTTTATCGATATTGGCGTAGATTGTAGGTCAAGATGCATTTTAAAATAAATTTTATAATAATATGAAATAATTACATCAATGTACCGAGTTGTTAAATTTATTAAATTAATCACATAGAATTTACAATATATTTGAATATTTTTCAGTAAAGAATATCAGATTGACAATAATAATATTATCTTACATGTCATCAAGTTCAATGAATAATAATTAATAGTATTCAGCATTCACTACAAATATTCTGCTCAAGGGAGTTAAGATTTTCCCGCTTCTTTCTTCTTCTTCTTCTGACTCTTTTCAACATTGTTCTGGAAATATGTGGCTTCTTTCTTGGCTTGAGCAATTTCAGCGCGCAACCTCTGTTTATAAACAGCTCGTTCATAAGCTAGCCGCTCGCTGAGATGCACCCACTTGAATCTTGGTAAATATTTGATATTCCACACCATATCATAGTATCTAGATTTTTTCCTAGTTCCTATCCTTTGGTTATTTAAAAGAGCAGAGACCTTTTTAGCAATCCTTTTGCTCTCAAACTCCACCCAACCTTCGGTGAAATTTATTCTGGACTTACGTTTTTTTTGCACGTCGGGATCTTCTGTAAATCAAGTAAATACATATTAACAAAGAGCAAAAACCATGCAAACATTTAATGTTTCTACAAACTGTGAATTTTAATCTGTTCATTTTTCCACCACCAATGTACGTAGTTATTTTTTGTGCTTAAATAAACAATACTTACTCTTTGGTAATTGTAAGTATACTCTTCCGATTTCTCCATATTGACCGAATATTTCTCTAATTTTTGCAACTGTCATTAAAGGTGGAATTGTAGATAAATATATAATTCCACGTTTCTTTAATTTCAAAACCTTTTCTCCGTTTGGACATTTGATGTTGTTATTGCTGGCTGTTTCTTCCGATACATCTGAGACAGACATTTTCATTGTGACTAATGTATTATGGGAATAAATATTTTCACATGCCAGAAAATTTATAGAATTCACAAATATTCTGAAAGATGACAGCCCATGCCCACAAATTTTAATGGAGTTTAGAATTTATTGCCATAAGTAGAATTTTACGATCAATAAAAAGTATCTACCAAGACGACAAAAAAAACTTTTCAGGTAAGAACTTTCGTGAATAAATTCAAAAAGGTATGTACATTTAAACAAAATTTTGTAATGCAGTCAGAGTCGCAATAACGACATTCAAAATGTACAATATAAAAGGTTAGAAGAGGTCTCCAGAGCCAAAATAATGTTTTAAATGAAACAATTTTGTTTCAAGAAATGTTTATTTTTCCAAGAACATAATTGGCCTCTTCTACAAATGTTTTTTCATTGGCTCCAGTCCCTAGTTATTAGCCTTCTTTCTTCCACGCTCACGCATAACTCAAGAGAGTAGCCTCCTATATTACGGTAATACCTAACCGCAGTCAAATTTCTATAGGAATTAAGTAGTTGATTATTATTAATAATATTAATGGCTTTAACTTCGAAATTTTTTATACAAGTTTACTACAAGCAACAAGTTTGACTTCATTTGAAAACCTGAATGTCACATTAATGCACCGCTTTGCATACAAATCAGTTCAAAAGTAAGTCATACAAAATGGCTGCCAGGCAATTTTCCCTCACCCTAGGTTTGGCTTCTGGCTTCTATGCCGTTCTACAAAATCGCAGTATTGCTCTTTCCAGAGTTTCTTATACTCAATTCACACAGAGCAATTTTAGTTGAACGACAAAAATGAACACGATAACATTCAGACGTTTCAATTTAACTCTAACCGATTTTGTTAATTAAGATGGCGTCAAGTGAAGTTATTGCTGCGTGCTTCCTTATGATTTCCGACCTTTTAAGGAACGAACTTTAGAATATGAAAAAGCGCAAAAAACGTTGTATGTGGGCCAGATAATGGATTATAAGGAAAAACGAATTGGGTGCTTCTAACACTATATTGAGAGATGGCGTTAGAAGATACCGAAAGCTACATCATTTGCGAATTTTGGAAGAACAATTTGATGTAGGTACTGTTGTCTAAGATTCAAGAAAAATCCAAAAGCAGGACACAGTTATGCGCGCGGATGTCCCGGCAAAAACTAAGTTATAAATTACGCTAAGATACCTGGCAACGGTAGATTCTTTTTTAAGTCTGGCTTATATCAACAGAGTCCCAAAAAATACGATATCATTGTTTATAAAAGAAGTGATCGTTGCAATAGTTGATGCCCTAAAATTTGGTATTAAGATAAAAAAATTTAAACATTCAGAGACGTGTTATTTAATGATCATAACTACTAAGTTACAGTAAAATTTCAAAAATAATATTATTAATTGCAGTGTCACGGGTAAACTTCTTGCTTCTGATCCCAAAGATAAGGATGGCTTTGGTATAGGTCCATAAATCTAAACATCATATCATCCGACCACTTAATAAATTTTTTCATTGAAATAGATGCCATGATGGTAGAAGCTAGGTACGCATAAATAAATTACTCAGTAGGGACGTCTAACGTCTACTTTCAACCCATAAATAAACCACTCTTTCGACCGCAGGGAACAAAAAATCGCAAGCGAATTGAAACATGTTCACACTTTTCGATTGGGCGGTAAAAACGAACGATGACTCGTACTTGAACAACAAAAGTAGAGGAGCTTTCAACTTTCGTCGTTCAACTAAATACTTGTTCAACTCTGTTGAAAGGCTCCACACTTTTTGATAAGCTTTCAAGTGTCATTCAACTCCGACTTGATCAACTGAAATAGCTCTGTGTGAAAGGAGTATTAGGTCCATGCATAAATAAACCATTCACGATCCATGCTTTTTAGATTCATGAATTCGGTCCATACCATAACATTTTATTTTTCAACCTACGGGTCGTAGTCTAGTGATGGGCAGGATCGAAACATTTACATAATCATTGAAATATTTTTTAAATCGAAACATCACAAAAATCAACTAATTAATCGATTAAATCGCTCGTAGTTCAGCGCGAGCAGTAGCAGTAGGGGATTTATATATATATATATATATATATATATATATATATATATATATATATATATATATATATATATATATATATATATTTATATATATATAGGGAGGGACTGGAGCCAATGAAAAAACATTTGTAGAAGAGGCCAATTATGTTTTTGGAAAAATAAACATTTCTTGAAACAAAATTGTTTCATTTAAAACATTATTTTGGCTGTGTTTACTTAATTAATTTTCTTTCATACTGGCAATGATACGTTTATTGTTGACTCTTTATGCTCATTTTCTTTGACTACGAATTTGAATGCGTATACTTCCGTGAAGTCATTCTTCGATAGAAGAAAGAATACAATATTTCATCCCCACGGACATAAAAACCTGGACACTAAAAAAAAACCAAATATAAAATTTATATATCGGTCTTGTTGAGTTTTTCACAACAATTACACACGTAACCTTAAAATACAGACCGGTCGGTAGCTGAGTTCACATCGCGTTTGGGTCCCACCCAGGCGTAGTCTGTTCAATTCCTCAGCTGGCAAGTCCTCCATCACAACACAAGCAACATTTTCCGCTTACTTTGGTGGTAGTAGGAGATTTTCAAATACTGTCAGGTTATAATAACCCGGGAATTTTCGTCTTTCTTAAATAAAAATGTCAACCTTGGTTTCTTCTGTTTTTCTATGTTTTATGTTTTTTTTAGGTTTTTAACCATCAATTGATTTTTATTTTATTTAAGCCCCCATAGGATTTTTACATATAATAATGTACATCTTTATTTTTTTAGTTATACAGATTACATAAAAATTCCGTAACAAAATATTGGTTACATATAAAAAATACCAGAGTTGGGAATCGATTTGATATCAATGAATTCTGAACAATGACGTGACTGCTTTTATATCGATTAATTCTGACTAATGACGTGACGGCTGTGGTTTCGAATGATTTTTGACAGTATCGATTCCTTGTTCGATGACGTTTCACAGAATCGATTCCTTGTTTCAAAACAATTGTCTTGGACTGTGTAATGATTTTTGATAGAATCGATTTGTCCATGACAATAAATCGAAATATTTTGATGGTCAAAAAGATCGAGTATATCATCGATGGCATCGATTGTGTCCATCGCTAGGTCCGCTAGGTTCATAATTAAACCAATCACGCATCAATCACGCTAGGTCGTACGGTGGTGAAGATGGTATATCCCATAGTATATCCATATCCAGTAAATCCAGTTACCAGTATATCTATGCAGAAGTAGAAGTTGGTTATGAGTTGATTTGTGTATCTATGGTACGGTGCATTTATTGTGTACGTACTTTTCACCGTTTGACAGCAGGGAGAGTGGTTTATTTATGACAGCAGGTTTATTTATGGTTTGACGGTTTGACAGAGAGTGGTTTATTTATGGTTTGACACTTTCGAATGGTTTGGCGTATTTACCAAGAGCGATTTTTTGTGATATATGTTTGGTTGTTGAATTTCTATTTATGATAAAGGCAAGTTGAAGACTTACAAATAAAAATGAATGTCCTCAATGATACATTTAACAGTGTAAGTTAACTCATGTCAGATAAATATACTTAATATGAATGCCTTCCGATTAGAGGTTATAAAACTGCATATTACTTTTTATCAGAATGTATAAAATAAATTTTGATTGAATAACATCGTCAAGCAGAAACGATCAAAGGGTTATTACTGTCGTGCCTAATTTGTTTCAGGTAATACGGGAAAACGAGGACTATGAATCATTCTGTGAAAAATATAAAAGCGCTCATGACAATTTGATTACGGATTTGAAAACTTATAGCGAGAGTTTAGAGCCATCAATACTTGTGCCAGTATGCAGCCGAATACTCATGAGGGGAAAATTGATTCACACAAATGAAGTTATGGTGTCCTTGGGATGCGGCTACTTTACCAAATGTACATCGAGTGAAGCACAGCAAATTTGTCTCCGGCGAATCAAAAGTAAGACTGTCAAGATAATATATCGTTGCTTCCACCGCAAAATTACCTAACTGACAATTTTCTCTTTTTGGACTAATGATGCAAATTTGTCTGCAATTATGACCCTTACGTCCATACAAAATTATACAACTAACAAAAATACGGTTTTTAAAACAAAATTCAAATACTAAATTACCTATCTGACAGCTTCTCATTTGTGCCTGCAAAATTATCTAACTGCCATTTTAACTTGAGAGATTTCACGCATTGTGTTGTGCTGCATTCAAACTCTGAAATTGTAATTTTAAATAGAATTTACCATGCAAAGTGAACTGTGACAAATATATAAGGTATTTATAAATCCATTTTATACATGAAATACACTTATAACTAGTCAGTTATGTTTAAATATAACAATTTATTGAACTTGTCTGTTATAGATTTTTGCAAGTTAGAATATTTTTGTTACTGCCATTTTTTTAGCAGTTATCAAATTTTGCATTATACAAAATGAATGAGAATAACTTGTCTGCCGTTGACATTGAGTAACTTCTGCTGATGGATGATATTATTACATTTCCTTGCGGTGATCCTGGGAATGAATTAAATACTAATGAAATGATTATGATTATAATTAAATACTTGTGAATTAAAAAGTGTCTGATAATCTAGATCCGGATAATGAAGCTATACCAGAATGTAACATTTCATATAATTCTGAAAATAATACAAACGAAATAATAAATATAGAGAAAGATGTATCTGTTAACTTAGATTCTGATTACAAGGCTGCATTAGAATGCAGTAGCTCAGATGATTCAAATTCTGATGGCGATGTCCCAAGGAAAACAATTTCCTCCGAGTGTGAGTGTTGACAATATTGAAGATGTTAGTTTGGAAAATGATACTAACATAGTAACAATATCTACAAGAGAAACTAACAAAAGAAGGAGAATGCAGGGAAAGGATTATATGGGTTTAAAAAACAAAATGATGGAAAATACTTGTTGAGTCAATCCCAGGCACCTATTTGTTCTTCAAAGAAATGCCTGACTTCTAAAAACAAACATTGCCATGAATTTAATGATATTCAGAGGCAACAAATGTTTACTTATTTTTGGTAAAATTCATATTTTCCTGGTTCATACCAGGATATGAAAAATATATATATCAGCTCTTTAACAGATAGTATTCCTATAAAGCGGCCTGAGTCTGTGAGTCAAGACGACAATATTCTCACGTTTACTACTTGAAAAAATGGTGAAGAAAAAAAGCAAGTTTGTAAGAAAACATTCGACAGTATTTTTGATTTTGATCCAGCTACTGTCACAAATTGGATTACAGCCTTCAAAAGTGGTATGCACACACACAAATCCGATTCGAAAGCCCCACTACGTAGACGCAATAATAATACAATTATGGAAGAAGGGCGAAATGTAGTGATAAATTTTTTTAAAGAATCTACCGAAGCTTCAGTCACATTATTGCAGGGCATATGTTCACTAGTGACATGCAAGCTGTAAAACTTGCCCCCTGTTTTGAAAGCAAGTGCACTCTATTATAAAACAAAACTTTGTGTCCACAATTATACGATTTATAACATGTTAACAAAGGATTTCTATTGCTACCTATGGGATGAGTGTGAAGGGGATTTGATTGCCAATATATTTTCTACAATACTTGTGAAAGTTTTAGAATCATACGTAGCAGCAAACACCCAAACAAAAAATAGTTTTGTACACAGATGGTTGTGGTTATCAAAACAAAAACACAACTCTTTCAAACGCACTACTTGGTTAAGTTTAACTCACATTAATATAGAAATAGAGCATAACTATTTAGAAAAGGGTCATACCCATAGACATATGAATATTAGTAGACCTGCCCTAAGTGATTAAAAGCGTATTATCCCCACTCCCCATACCGGTTCCATTGGAGCCGGCTGTGCTCGCGTATGGCCTCAAGTGAAATTTGAAAACGTGACGTCATCATTCTTGTGCGAACTATGGTCGAGGCATCATCGGTTCATTTTACGAAATAAAACGGCAAAATGTTGACTTGTACTATGAAAACTTGTAAAAATAGATGTGAAAAAGAGAATAAACCCAATTGTCGTATTACATTCCATATATAAGCATTATTTTACTTTATTTTAAGCATATTCACATCGTATAATATAGATCAGTTTTAGAAACATATACTATCACATCGAGAAACGTCTGGACGCGAAACACAAAGCTGGTTGGTTGCTGGGAAGTAAATTATGAACATTTATTAAAGTGTCTTAACTAAATACTTAAACGAAATATTCGACTCTGAAAATGGAACCGAATTTTTTTGCCGAATTTGGACTTCGCAAATTTGTTCATAACGTGGCGAGTAATTTGCGCTCCCATGTAAAAATGTCTATTCATTCAAAAGCAGATTTTACTTTTAAGAAGTAAATGGTGATATTATAATGCGAGATGCCTATTTACTGTCAGATTGATTTATTGACGAATCACAGTCAGCCTTACGCCCTTCGTTCTTCAACAGTTGATTTTACCCCTCGCCATTATCTTCTCGTCTATTAATTCCTATGTCTGTGGTCATACCCAAATGGAAGTAGATAGCTGCCATAGTTTAATTGAACGAAAACTTAAAAATAAGTCAATCTACTTCCCAACCGATTATCTGGGAGTATGCAGAGAAGCTAGAATTTCTCAACCCACTTCAGTATTTAAGTTACGAATATTTTTTGAATTATGACGATGATAATGTCTATTGTTCAATTTGTCCAGGACACAGACGAGTTGACCCAACAGTAGCAGATTTAAGATGCTTGCAATATTTGGCTGGTAGACTTAACTTTAAACTTAATTATAATGATTTGTGGAAGCCATTATTAAAGCCACCAGTTTCAACCTTAAACAACTACGCTCAACCAATACAGCTGCATAAGAGACAGATAAAAATTAAACAAAATTGAAAAATTCAACCACCTCCAGGATTTGAAAAGTGTCCTTTCGAAATTCTGTTGGAAGTTTTATGATAAACTTTTTCATTAATTATTATTTTAAGTATCGAAGAACAGTGTTATTTTTTATATTATTTTATCATCAATCATTATTATTTGATAGACCGAAGATGTCTAATTTCTTAATTTTTTGTTCATTTTGTTGTTGATTTATTTTATTTTCGTCACTTTAGTGTTATAAAACACTTAATAAATTTTACGTGCAAAATTCCATAAGTGAAAAATTTTTTCAAAGCAAAAATTCTTATCTAACACTGCCACTACACCGTTTAAAAAAAAATTATTTTGTCAAAATTAAAAATAATGAAAAAAATATTCATGAGATACGTCTTTTATTAAAATAAAAAAATCTATCTAATTTTAAAATGGGAAGGTTTTTTCTCTTTCCTGTAAAAGTACATTTTTGCAGTTAGGTAATTTTGCGGTGGAAGCGACGATATTATGTAACATTATTTTGGTAAACTTTACAACAGCTGGCCACGCTTAATATGAGTTTTTGGTTGAAAAACACTCAAACTTGATTCAATATAACTACTATAAAAGACAACATTGCATTCTGGGGGAATGGAAAATTCTGCATTTAAAATTACAATTACGTTAAATGAAAATTTGCATTTCAAGTAATTAAGTTGAATCAATAGTGTTTTTTTTTTTTAATATTTGTATTAAGCGTGGCCAACTGTTATAAAATTTTACCATAAACTTCGGTATTTTCTTTTTGTATGGATCTCCCATCATTATTTGACTGTATTGACACAATGTTTTGTTTGTAGGAGCTGATAGCATTCTTCAAGAGTTGGATAAGGAACGTAATTTTGTTGAGAGTCGCATGAAGTTTTCACAAGACAATGTGTTTGCTACCGACCTTCAAGAAATAATAGAGCCCTACCATGAAGCAACTGAAAACACTTGGAGAGAGGAACATGCTCGAAGAATGAAAGAATACAGGAAAAAGGAAAATATGGAAGGGATAGATGTTGATCACGAAGAAATCATGGACAAACTAGAATTATTACAACTACAAGAAGAAATAGAGGAGTTACATATTAATGAGGAAAAAAAGTCAATTGTAGTGCCAGCTAATAAAGCTGTTAGTAGCAAAAAGAAAGCCGACTCTAAAAAACCAAGTGTTAGTAAAAGTAAAACAACAAAAGAGGATGAAAACGTAGAATCCAAAGAATTTGTTTTGAGGAAAAAATTGGCAGATTTACGACAGAGAAAAAAGAACAAATGCAGTACGGAAGAAGATATATTTCGGAGACTAAATGAACTTGAAGAAGAAGAAGAGTTAGAAGATGAGCTAGATAGGTGAGTTAACTTTTTAATCATGTAAATTTAAAGAAAAACATTAACAAAATATATATACTCCGCTGAGTGACCAACTGTGAAGACATGTGAAAGAAATTGTTTGAATTTGAAAAAAAAAATTTAAAACGGAAACCAGGGTCAAATTTAAGGTCAGGGAATCGTTGGTTTATACATCCTTTACCTTGTCAGGTAATGAACACAAATTTTCAGCTCTATTTATGTGGTAGAAAGCAGGGTTTTTTTACGGTACTAATTTATTTAAAAAATATAGATGTTTAAATATTATTATGGCCCTAGTTTTTTGTTCTAGTAAATTCTTTTCTGTTAGACCGAATATAAAAAACAGACCAAGAGGTGAAAACAATCCATGTAAAAAAAATTAATATCTTCTGGAACCGTGTTTTATCGACATTATATATAAAAACAGAATTAGGATATATTATGGTAATTGATGATTAATTATTTTATTATAGATTGTACGATAATATTTACGGTGGCCAAGAAGAAGACGACGACGACAAGGAAGAAGACTCTGAAAAGTCTTCTGAAGAATGCCAAGATGATTATTATTCAGATTCCTCCGAGGAAGAAAACAAACCAAAACCTGAAGATGCAGATAAAAGTGTAGTCAAATCAAGAAAAGTTTCTTTCGCTGGCCAAGTTGCTTCTGATGCCAAAACAGCAACAATAAATTTCAGCCACAGTGACAATGATGAAATTAAAAATACCGACACCGCAGATGCCATAACCAGCCCTTCTGATATTTACAAATCATTCCCTGAAAATTTCAAAAAAGAAACTAAGTCCATCCTAAAAAATATTCATAAAGTAAAAGAGGAAGTGCACAACGACTTAACCGATAACTCTGAAGATGTTGAAGTTGAACAGCCCCGGAGAATAGACAGGAGGACTCAACAAATAATTCTTGGAAACATTGTGGAACACTCCAAAGATGATAATGAATTCATTAGTGATGCCAGTGCAGATCAGAAGAGACCCGTTAGTAAATTTAAATCCATGAGAAATGCAAAGAAACAATCCAAATGAGAGATATCCTCAAGCTTTGAATCCAATCATCAATTCATAATGATTGGATATTTTTACATTTTAAAATAAAATAAATACAGAATGAAATAACTATTATAATTTCTTTTAAATTTTTATTAAATTTGTTTACATCTAAGGACTTTGTTTAGTAGAAATTGATTCACACAATCACTTTGCGACAACACTTTTAAGTCTTATAAATTGCATAAACTGTACTCGTACAACTCATAGTCCCTTATGCAGCACGTTTACGCTTGGCTCCAACGTCCGCCAGAAGTCTGTGCCCACAGATAAAGGTAACCAGCCCGATGACAAGCAGGTAGCGAACTGTCTCAAACATGGTTAGGCGCAACCAGAAAACAACAAACAATCCCAGGATGGCTGAAAACAAAACAAACAATGTAGTAGTTTAATTTCATTAAATCATAATCTTTTGCACACTAGGAAAGCGGAACCTGTGGTCTCCAAAGTCGGCAGGTCATAGCATTATAAATATGTATACTTATTATTCATATTATTAGGCAATTAATAATAAGACTACATATTATTGTATTACCGAATAATGTATATTATTTTCAAATACCCACAAATGGATAAAAATGTTAAATTGTATTTAAGACAATGAAATTATAAAATATGTACATAGACACTCAATCAAGGTGTAGTCTCAAAGTGGCAAACAAAAGATACGGTAATTGTTGTACTTTCGATTTAGTACTTTTAGTAATAAATTGCAGAAATGAATGCCAAAATGCCCTTGTGGGTGATAAGAAAGATAAGAAATTCCATTACACTGCAAACTCTAGTAAAATCCAAGGTAACCACATTTTATTCATGAATACAAGCAAATTACTTATTACATATTATTATGTTGTAATACAATTATTTTTCCAAGATTTTCAGTGCCTTTAGAGAAAATGAGATGGAGAATGTAGCAACACAACCTACTGACAGTGGGTCGTCTCATATAGCATTCCGTATTCGTCTTGTGTGAGTGAACATTGTTGTCTCAATCACAGCCATCATGTAGAATCTAGTATTCACTGCAACTTTTGTTCATACACACCTTTTCCTTGAATGTCTACCTTTGTCACACAGGAATGAATTTTTGAATTAAGAATTTACTGGAAGCTAATTGTGTTTCTTGCCACATTTTGTGAGACAATGACTTGTCTATATGTTTGTAACGTCATTGATAAGAGGCCTAAGTTAAAATGTTGTTAATAAACACAAGAATTCTGGGTTATGAATAACCTGACAACGTTTGAAAATTTCCTACTAAAAAGAAATTCATAATAATTTGGAACCCACATGGGTAGGAATAAGTATCTCTCAAATAAGGTTTCTTTTCTATCTTTAAAAAAGCTTACAAGAGAAATTTCCTGTATTTTGAAATAAAGGTTGTCAACCACTTAAACCCTCACAAGAAATGTACATACCTCCAAGTCCACCGTGGAATCCCAATGCGCTGAGCGAGAAGGGGAAGTTGCGCACATTGATGCCGATCTTGCCCCACAGGATGAAGAGCAGCAGCAGAGGGGCGGCACACAGGGCTGTGAAGATGTCGGAGACCAGGCGAGGGGGGCGCACCTCAGGCTCGCGGAACATGTGCACTATCTCTGGCTTGGCCACGCGGTCAATGGACGCCACTGGAAAGTTCAACAACAGTACATTGTAATACATATTGACGTTGTTAAGGTTCAATTTGAATTGATAAAAACATGGTGTAAGTTAATCTCCCGCAGAATCAAAATGCACTTAAAAAACAACTTGGTAACTTTGTGATGAAACATTATTATAAAATATGCATGAAACACAATAACTTTTGGGTTTCATTATAATTATATTCCAATATGCTCAAGTTTCTCTTTTAAAAATAACCTGCAAAAGTAAGTCACATGGACGCAGACTTAAACAGAGAATAAAAATAACCTGCAAAAGTAAGCCACATGGACGCAGACTTAAACAGAGAATAAAAATAACCTGCAAAGGTAAGCCACATGGACGCAGACTTAAACAGAGAATAAAAATAACCTGCAAAAGTAAGCCACATGGACGCAGACTTAAACAGAGAATAAAAATAACCTGCAAAAGTAAGCCACATGGACGCAGACTTAAACAGAGAATAAAAATAACCTGCAAAAGTAAGCCACATGGACGGATTTAAACAGAGAATATAAAAATTATGGGTACGTACACTTTATCTCTTGTCTGAATTTGAAAAGATTTTAATTTTTAACACATACATCAGTTCTAATTTATAAATGTCACACTCGACGTACAGGGGAATTATATTTTTTAATAGTTCTAGAGTTTTGGTGCAGTGTGCTTAACAAGAATAAAACTTATCTAAGGCTGTTGAAACAATTCTATATATATATTTTTTTATTTCTTTTTATTTAGGAAGCAAACAGTCATACAGTAAAAAATTATAACAATAAACATTCATATGTTCTAGACATCTAGACCAAGGCTGCCCAACCCCAGGCCCGCGGGTTACGAATAACCTGACAATATTTGAAAATCTCCTACTACCACCACAGTAAGCTGAAAATGTTGCTTGTGTTGTGATGGAGGACTTAGCCAGCCGAGGAGTTGAACACACTACGCCTGAGTGGGACCCAAGCGCGATGTCAACTCGGCCACCGACCGGTCAATAATTTATAAAAGATAAATTAAATATGTTACATAGCAACGTACATTTATTACAATTTTTTTTTTTTAATTTACAAAAAAATGTGTTAAATGAAGATATAAAATCACGTATTTTTTTTAATAATATTTGAATATCATCTTCTTCCTCCGGATTGACTTTGAAATTTAACATAATAGAGAAAACCCACTATTGTTAAATCTCAAGAAAATGTTACATAAATCATTAAAAATTAACTATTTTTCAATAAAACACGAAATAGAGGGAATATTTTGATTTATTTATTAAAAAATATATGAATATAATTCAAATTATCTCAAGGCAGTGTATTCAAATACCAACAAAATCCTTCTCACTATCAAATTTCGGCATTATTTTGCGAGACTCGATCTTTGCCTTAATAAGCCCTTCTCTTACAGAATTCGTACATAAAGTAGTTGAGGCTTCAGTAACAGTCTTTACAGCTCTTTCAACTGCTTGAGTATTATGCAGAAGAGGCAATTTACCTTCTCCCCCTTGTGTTAGAAATAATTGAAGATCTTCATCCGATATATTCTTCAGTATTGGGGGTACCGTTACATTTTGCTGCCAATTAATAAGATCGTAGTAATATGATGCATCGAGGTTTATGTTTAGAAGTTGGAACAGCCTTGTTTTACTTAGTTTCTTACTGCATGCTTTTAGAACAAGGCTGCCCAACCCCAGGCCCGCGGGCCACAATGTGGCCCGCGAACGAATTATAAGTGGCCCGCGTGAAACATTTTCAAAAAACCCGCCAATACGCCAATTTGAAAAAGTGTCGCGGGCCCGCGGTAAAACAAACAATGCAGCTTGCGCGCGGTCACCAGTGTTGCCAACGACGGCGATTTATCGCTATTTAGGCTACTCAGAACGAGAATCAGCGACGAAAAAATCTAACCTGTTGAACTTACTTTTGAAACAAAAATACACCGGTTTTCGACATAATATTTTTTGCGCCCCCCCCCATGGAAATAGGAACCGTCAGGTATTCAGTGGCCCGCCAGTGATTCAAAATCGTCAATTTCGCCCAACTGCTAAAAAGGTTGGGCAGCCTTGATCTAGACCAATTAAGTTCCATTGAGTTAAATGTTGATTTAGTATTTTTTACCTACACAACATATTAAATGGCAAAAAAATAAACATAATAAAGAAATACATCAAATTAAAAAGAAAAAGAAAAAATACAACTTTTCGCATAGCTATACTATTCACTAATGTAATAATGGTGATAATGTAATTTTCACAACAAAAAAATCGAATAAAATAAAAGTATTTTAATTTATTAATTTATTAAGCTGAATTTTATATGATATCAAGTTATGGTTGAAAATTTCTACATCTCGTAAGGCATTGTGAGTTTCACAGATACGTACTATTACAGAGTTTTGCGCGTATTTGGATTTACAATGTGGTATTCTAAATAAATCGTTCGATCTGGTGTTTTGCTTGGGTCAACGAAATGCAATCCTTTCTAACAAATATGATGAATCAACTAGGCAGTTCACGATTTTGTGTAAGAATAATGCATCAGAGATTTTTCTGCGTTTATATAAAGTGACAGGGACAAATCGATACGATAGGTGTTTCATAAATTTGTTCTGAATATTTTCAATGCCATCAATATATGTTTGATATTGAGGATTCCAAATTACTGAGGCGAATTCTAGTTGTGACCATACATATGACATATATAACAGAATTAGGGTGTGTGCTACCGTAAAAGGCTTTGTAATGCGAATAATGAAACCCAATTGCTTATAAGCTTTTTTTAGAATATTTTCAATATGATCCCTAAATAACATTTTAGAATCTAGTATTACTCCAAGATCTCTTATTGTTTCTACTCGTTGTAGGGGTACATGGTTTCGTTTGTAAGTATAATAAATTATGCAAGGCTTATAAAATAATTGCAATTTTTCTCACACATAATGTAACAAACGGGATTTAGAAAAATATTTATAAACTTAAGTCTGTTGTTAAACAAATTATTCTTTATAAAAACATCAGGTACACATGTCTTTATAAAAATGAATGCAGTTGTTTTTAGAAAATTGGAAAGCAAACTTAATTTCTGGATATTTGAAATCTCATGCTATGCATTTTGGTTTTCACCATATTCGTGGAATAAATTAAATATGTATTAAATGAAAACAAACACATAGTAATTCACCTTTGAAATGATATCCTGGAAAATTTTTAATGGGTACCCCTTGACACATTCTTACAACAACTGTTTGGTTAACATAAAGACATGTTGAAAAAATAAAACTGAATCAACACTTCTAAAAAACAATTATGACATTTCATTATTCATATAAAACAGAACATAAATTAAATAGATTTAAAATATTTGTGCCTATTGAAGTTAAATGCTTGTTTTTCATAGCATTGTGCAATTTTCAAGGTTCTATATAAATGGTCAACTTTATTGCGCTATTTTGTGATAAAATCACCTCAATGGCACTAGGTACAAGTTGGTATGTACATATTATTATCATTATTATATTAATGCTGTTTCAAATAATTCCATTTTTTGTCTTTGGAAATATTCAACAATAAATATCGTGGAGTGTAATAAAATGCTATGCAGCAGGTTTGATAAGATTACAAATATATGAAGGAGTGTCTGGTGCAATCAAGAAAAGCTAACTGTAAACTGACACACACTTCCTCACATGAAAGAAAACAATGGCAGGTCTTGCAAGACGGTAAACAGAGTTCAATCCTATAAGTTCTAAGTGCTCTAATCACTGCCCAGTTCTGCTGTGGCACAATGTGATAAATAATCAGTTATATCAGTATAAGTAATAAAATATACAATGATTAACATACCCTTATGGGCCTGAACAGAGGCAAACTTCAGGTTGACGCTGGCAAGAGTCCAACGGAAGGGGTTGGAGATGGCGGAGTCTCCAATGATCAGCTCAATATTGTATAAGCCGGAAGCGTGCTTGAAGTTCTCAGCCACGGATCCAACATCCTAAAAATTAAAACCATTTTTAATTTTCACCCATATACATAAGTAGTAATGCAAAATCATGTGTTTTTGGTTTGAAAATTTGGTCGCCTAGAAATGTTTCAGATGCTTTAATTAAATACTGCGAGTAGAATACATTTTGGCCTTTGAAATAATGGAGTATTTTTTAGATAAGTCTTTTTATAAGCCCAGAAAAAATAATGTATAAGGCCTATGAAAACTGCTTTAAAGTTCAAAATCTCCTACTTACGAACCCATTTTCGGTTATGATTTTATTGTATAATGTGGCAAATTAAGTTATTTATAAAATAATCGAAAAAAAATTAAATATTTATGCCTGAACATCCCACAAAATAAAATAAAAAGCACTTTTTGGCCATGTTTTTTTCTTGCATTAATCAAAACAGGTGGATGGTGTTAAGCGGGAATTTAAACCTTATCGCCATCTACGTAAGGGTTGTTATTGATAGCGGCTCAATTTAAAATATTAAATGACGTAGTGCATCGCCTTAAGCTTTTACTCAATTATTTTTTCCCAGAAACATTCTTGTGAACATACCAAATCCATACGATAGGCCTTTGATGCTTCAGTCTCAGCTACAAACAGGACTTCATGATCAGGGTTGGTGCTGTACAGTCTAACAAAGGCCTGGTGGACCTTGGCAATTCCAGCCTGTCCCTTCTCACGAAGCAAGAATTTCAGAATGACCCTGTAAACAAAGTAAAATTATTTGTAAATCTCTGAATACATTAGAACCTCGTTAATTCGAAATCCATGGGACATCAAAAATCAAATTAACAAATTCCCATGTAATTCGAAATACAAGAGAAAAAAAAGACCCCGAAAATTGAGTTCCTCGGCCGCTCCTTCATGTTCGGATAGTATCTTTGGAGTAAATTCGTAATAATATGAATTATTCCTGCGTAAATCGAATTTTCGCAGCCAATACCGCCACGGTTGGCCCTTCAAGTTCAGTTATTCAAAGTAAATTCGTAAAAACACCACACATTTCCATACATCTACATTACCACCGCGGTAATTGACTAAAAATTGTCATTTAAATTCTGATATTCGAAATGAAAATTCGAAATTTCCAGTGTAAATCGATTCAGATTTAAGAAATTTTATGATTTATTTTTGCAAAAATCGAATATTTACGAGTTACACTAACAATTTTTCGTGTGGGGACAAAAATAAACTTCGAATTAAAAAACCATTTCCTGGGGATATTTTTTTGACAAAAATTTCAAATCACGTGTTTTTTCGAATTAACGGGGTTCTACTGTAGTATAAAATAAAGTCACTATCCGCGTCTGTCTGTTTTTGCACTTTGTACTTCTAAACTACGCAACGGACTTTGATAGGGTTTTAAATATCATTTAGAGAATTTATTCCGGAAGGTTTATACATATAATAAATGCATATTATATTTGTAGAAAGTAGAGAAAAGTCGATTTCATCATAGAATTCAAAACCTCAAAACTTTACTCCAGATCATTCACAACCCGGAACAACGCCAAGTCAGCGTCAGCTAGTCGGTTATGTTTTGAAAGGTGCCTAAAAAAAAAACATGTGTTAATCATTTCGCTGACCACGCTTAACTAAATTATTGTAAATGGTTGTCATCCCATACATTGAAAGAAAATTTTCATTTTGCAATGAAAATTAGAATGTTAAAATTAAAATTTGCCAAATGCGGATAATAATAATTATAATAATTAAGGTGAATGAAAAGGTATTATTTAAAAAAAAATTGTATTAAACGTGGCCAGCGATACAGAATAATTACCCATTTGACAAACTTACTTCTGCATTGAATCGGCTTCCAAAGTGGGGGTTAACTTGTTGGGATGCGCAATTGCATTCAGTTTAGCGCCAGAAGAACCGTCAACATCTCCAATGCCAACTTCGACAGACTCAATCTCAATAGCTCCGAGCACTCGGATGGGCAAAGTGGAAGAGCTGGTTCCAGCGCTCAACGCCACTTTGTAGAGACCCCTCTCAGGCTTGACCTTCATGAGATCCAAGACATAAAGGGTCTTCTCTTTGGGATGGGTGGACAGCTTCTGCTTGGACAAGACCACCACGTCGTCCTGGAGGCGGGTAGCGGACTGGGCCACCACTGACTCGGGGGAGATGGAGGGATGGGGGCGTCCCAGTAGATCACTGACTGACACATAGATGGGCTCAGATTCACTGGACACTTGGCCACTTCCTGACAGTGTAATGCACACTGGGGACACTTTCTGAAACCACAAAAATATTAATAAATTAGAGTACATATTAAATGGTAAAAGATTTTTTTACTCTGTGCATCAAGTTATTTTGAATGTTGTACATTTTCGCATTATCTCTTATCTCTAGTAGATCAGACCTTGTACTGACCTTGTCACTAGCCAATTGGTTAATAGCATCAACTAGCACGGCCGCTCCCTTCACGGACTGCACGGACCTCCTTGAGAGCAGATAGTTGGCGAGCTTCACACTCTGATCTGCGGTGATGGAAGATGTGGGAGTGGTGGATTGTAACCTAAATTAAAATTATTATTATTCATAATTATATAAATAAGTTTAAATAATAAAATAAATTAATATTGGAAAAAAAAAATTTTTGATCAAGAAAACAAACGGTGAAACACAAAAATGTTAAGCATTGCGAAAAATATTTTTTTTTTTAGTTCTCTCTATTCCAGGATTCGAAAATACATTGTGATATTTGTTTAAGTATCAAAATATCTGACATTTTCTAGGGGCTAACAGTTATCATCAATGGCCAGAGATTTCCACCATAAGTTTTTTGAAGATGAGTTCCAAACATACAACAATGCGAGTTGACGGTGGCCGTGGAATCCCAGTCAAATTAAATATGGAAAAACATAGTCACAATATCCCTAAGAACAAAGTCGCTACTAAATTCTAAAATATCGTTGATATTATATACCGGCTTATGTATATCCTTCGAACCCTGCTTTATTAACTAACTAAGTCATTTATAGATTATTATTATTTAATATTTAATGAGCAGGCAGCATTCTGCTGATGCGCTCATGACTGATTTCACAATAAGTTTAACAGTAAATGAGTTGTCTTAAATTTAAAAATAAGTCAGTTCTTTCTTCTCTTCAAATAAGATCCAATCGATTAGCTGCAGGAAATTCCTAACGTGCAACAGGAATTTATGTAAAACAATATGTAAAAATGACTTATTTTTGTTTCACGAGAAATAGTATTTTAATATGAATTACTTGAGGATTCCAGTGAGTACGATGGCCGTATTGGACAGTCCTCCTTCCCAGTTGAGCAGTGCCCCCGTGGTGCCCCCCTCAGCTCCCACCTGGTCCGCCTGCGCCAGGGCATCCTCGATGCGTCCCCGGGCCCACTCCTGGCATCCTACCTCGGCACATATTTGGAACACTAGGCCCAAGCTGAAACAAACATTTTTTTTTAATATCTCCTAACTCTTTATGATATGTTTTGATGTAGATTTTGCTTAGGTACCTCAATAAGAACCTAAAAATATCAACTGTCTATGATGAGGCGATTTTAACACAAAGTTAAAAGTGAGTTTGATGTTTGAACACTAATTGTGGAGTAGGTAATACTACGCGGATGGAGAATTCCTTTGTGAATGAAGTACAACATAGATTTATAACCAAATTTGCACATAAATTACATACTTTGCAATGGAGTCATCTTTCTTCAAGAACTCCTTCAGAGATTTGACGGCTGTCTCGGTATCATGTCCCTTATTGCCCAGGGCCTTAAGCGTGAGTACGGCGTACAGCAGATCAGTTAGCGAGGCCTTCTGATTATCCAGAGTCTGAACAGCTGTCTTGAGGACATCGGGCTTCAGTGTGTCGGGCTTGCACTGGAGAGCCTCCACCGCCCCCGAGGCATAGTGGCATTGCTCCACATTCAGACTTCCCTGACTGAGGGTTTTCAAATTCTAAAAAGTACAAATTCATAGATTAAAGTTATTGACAAGATTTCACAGATTCCTGACACGTAATAAATACATGTCTCAAAAAAAGTATAATCTACAAGCATCAAAGAGAATAAAGCTTATTGATGCTTATACCCCGACTCACTTCATGGCAGTGCGAGAATCTTTATTAATGTTTTGAAAGTTGTGTATGTAGGAAGATATTATAAGTTCAGATGGGGAAAGCCTAGTCAAGCTATGTGTTTGGAAGATATTATTAAATTAAATCATAACATACCTGGCAAACATTAGCTGTATTAGGAATGTTTTCACCCAAGTATTTCAATCCCTTAGTAGCATAATAAACCGAAGACAAATCTTTGGATGCAAGATTTTCCAGAAATAGTGTTTTGAATCTTGCTCCATCCTTCAGTTTGTCGAAGTATCCATTTACACTTATTCCTGCATTTGCGCTTATGACGAATGCCAGGCTCAACAAGCAAGCACTTACAACTAAAACCAAACTATTAAGATTAATAACAAATTTAACTACAAACATTAGTTGATAAACATGCACTAACAGGACGAAGGATAGGGAGTCTTATTGTAATATTCAGGGTGATATTGTAATATTCAGGGTGACAGGGTGTCCCAGATTTTTTGATTCCCTTAGGATGGTAAACTTTGAAGTCGGTAGGAAAATTGCACAAATATTCAATTCTGATGACGACACCTGAGTAATTAGTAAATCAAATGAAGAAAACATAAATTCAACAGTTCGGCGATAAGGTTAGATTTGGAAAACATGAACAACTAATATTGAAAGTATTGCTGCATTTGGTGTAGGCTAAATGTTATTTTCAATAGCTGCACATTACATTTAAAAATTCAGTGTGATAATTAAACTTACAATGCTTCATTATCTGAAAAAAAACTGAGCCAAATATTCACGAAAAAGTGCCGGCCAAAAAATATACGACACGTCAGAAATCCGGTGTAAAGATGGCAGTCGAGGTACGCCAACACAACGGCATAAAAATATTGTCGAACAGAAGCGAAAGTCACTCAAGATGGTTATTTAGTTGGCTAGGAAGTTTTCGGTAAGACTAGATTGACCAGCCTAATATTATAAATCATAGACAAGATGACAACGTACCGTATTTTGACATTTGACGTTTCTGTCACCCATGTTCTGTGTCAGGTGTGTCAGTCTGTCCGAGATCACAAAATTATTGCGCAAATTCTAGATAAATATAAAAATCATTAAATGTCAGCGATTCAGAAAGACAGTATTCTTTATGAATTATTTGTATTTGCAGAATGGCGCCCGGACCCGGATTTCATAGTATGTTGTTTACTTTTCTTATTATTGTGTTAACAGAGAATACCATTCCCTAGTATTAAAAGTTAGCTTCTAAGCAAGTGATTGTGTGGAGCGGCCTATAATTGTATCTATAAAGCACTCCAGTCTTCATTTATAGTATCTTCGTTCAGCCCTTAGCTTAGTATTTCGTTGTTTATTAGATTTTCAATTTCCGCCAACTTAAATAATTGTTTCTCACAGTAATTTAGTTGAAACGAAGTCTTACTTCAACAATCAGTGTGAATTAACCCTTAGTGTACCAAGAAATCCATTGTGGATTTCTCATATTTATACCTGTAGTGTGTCGACAAATCCACGGTAGATTGTAAAAGATGCATCAAAATTCCATTTTTATTCACAGTTCAAAATTTCCCTTATAAAACGATCCTTTTGCCGCTATGTTGGATTTTCTAAATATGGATTAACATTTGTGAAAGTTTCGTTTCAATCTAAATACACATAAATCCACACTAAGAACCTAATACGGGATCAGCACGGGAGATCCCAGTGAGGATATCATTATATCCATTTGTTACAAAAAAGATAATAAAATACTTATTATTATTATTATTAATAACATATATCCAAACTAAGAACCTAATTTGGGTAAATATTCGGGATCGCTGGCCACTAAATGGCTGTTATCCCATACAACGAAAACGAATTTTCATTTTACTTAATTGCAAATTAGAATGTTCAAATTAAAATTTCCCAGATGCAGATAGTTGCCTTTTATAGTAATTAAAGTGAATCAAAAGGTTATATTAAAAAAAGTCATATTAAGCATGTCCAGTGATCCCCAATAATTACCCTATTTTGTGCATGTAAATAGTTATTTCTTGTAGTAATTAATAATCTGTGCCTCAAAGTGCACCTGTTAGGTAATTACCCAATATTATTCTAGTCTCTCATTTTGTCTCGTGATATTATTTTTTTTCTTTGAATTTTTATTTTTGTCAAAGAGAAAATTTTTTCAGATTTTTAAAAGCCATAGTACTGTATTTATTTACAGGAAAGTCTCATATAATTTATCTTTTATTATGAAGATCACTTATTTATCTTTATGGAAAATATAATGAAACCCAAGAATATTTTCATATTTCTTTATTATATATTTTAGAGACAAAAAACATTTCTCTGAATGTAGATAGCTACCCTGGGGAAAATACATAAGAAAATATATAATTTTTTTATGAATGTACAAAAATAGTTATCTGATAAGTCAGTATGATAAGTTATTAGGAAAATAGTTTCAGCCGGCGTACGGCGGGTGATTGGCATTTTACCCCTGGCATACTAAGGAGTACTAAGTGGCGGGAAGACAGCATTCCAAGGGTTAAGAATGAGACTGAATTGTAAAACTTTGATGATTTTATTAAAATATTTATGCTGTCCTGGAGCTAATTATTATTTTGTCAATCTTATTTGTATAAAGGAGAGAGTGGAGAGAGGAAGGCCCGTGTCCATATTAGATTTCTAATTATAATTGTGTAAAGCCCAGGAAATACTACTAGAGCTAGTAAATATATACATTCTATTAGCAATCAGATCAAATATCTGGGTGTTAAAAATAAACTTGCAAATACTTGTGCATTGTTTAATTACCTCTTAGATGTGTTTACTGTTTTTCATAGTTTCTTGAGAATTGTCAATAATCCATGAAAAAAATAGTCTAATGATATTTATTATTTTTATGACATTATTATTACTTTTGTTATTTGCTAAATAATGCTACACCCAAGGAGATAAATTGTCATGTCAATAATAAATAATGAATAATCAGCATACCCCACCCAAAGGGCCATTCCCTCATGTTGGAGAAGGTTCAGAAGAAATTTCTGTGATTTCTCTACCTGAGGGAGTATGGCTACTACCTGTGGTTCTATCCTACTGACTTTCTCTCGGAATGAACCGTCTATGGGTCAGAAGGGACGTGCACATTGCTTTACATTTCTTCAGACTGATTAGTGAATGGTTCTAAAACTTGAATATCAAGGAGAGCAATAATTTATGTGTTCCCGATGGTTACCTCCGTCACCGACAGCATAGATTTTTTTATCTGCAGGCCTGCAGGACTAACTTGCTAATGTTCATGCCGGTGGGGAGAGCTATCTTGTTAAATAGAATCACTTCGGATATTGACATATTTAACATCTATGAATTGAAATTAAAGCAAGTTTTCTTGATATTTTCAAATGATTTTGTTTTCCGTTTTAGAGGGGAGAAATAACACCGAAGAGAGCATCAGGACAATCAACTTTAGGTTATTTGGTCAACTTTTTAAAGCCTGAACAAACTTTAGTGGAAAGCATTTCAAGGTAAAAATTATTCGATAAATTCATTATTCTTTCAAGTTAGTTTGAATCTTTCCATAGTTTATTACTAGCTGTACACCCGCCACACGTTTCTGTTTCTCAGTCTGTCTGTGTAGATAGAGAAACAATAGCGCGTGTTGCTTTTACATGCTACAGATGGCACACTGTTTTTAAAAACACCATGTTTTTACCTGTCACAGGTGGCATCTATATAATATAGGTATATAAAGACAAAAACGTATTGCAACGAATGCAACATTGTGTCAAAATTTTAAAGCAATCGGTGAAGAACTTTCGGAGATTTAAGATTTTGAACAAATGAACATTTACTTTTTTATTTATGTAGATTAATATTATTAATTTATATTTATAGTAAAAGTACAAATACAAATTATGAGAACACGGACAGTTATTATTTAATAATAATTTTTCATTACGTTGAATTTAACAATGAAATAATTGCTTCTAGCTACATCAATCAACTGCAACCATGGCAAATCTGCCTTGGAGATGACGGGAAAGTGGTGGCAGTCTTGCAAGACTCTGTTTTGGAAATACGCACCAAACGGGGAAATTACTCAACTATTGTTGCTAGAGCGGGAGGTAATACTTTTTATTATTATTATTTTTTTATGTATATACCGCACAAGAGTCACAATTGCTCTCAACTGCCTGGAGCCAGTGAGATTATGGCTTCCCCAATTGGGGTATGTTGTGAGGCTAAAGGTCTTGGGGAGGGGAAGGAGATGGGGAGGAGGAAAGTGGGAAAGTACCTGGCTATTCGGTTCTAGTCACCAAATATGGCTAATGCCATTTCTAGCAACTTTTCAATTCTAAATGGTGGTCTTACACCAGGGCGGTACTAAGATTAGGTACTAAAAGTATCTTCCACTCTGGAATGTGCCGCAAATACACCATATGTTATTTTTTAGTGATTAAATTGTGAAAGAACACAAATCAATCAAATAAAATTTACTTGCGCACCCCAGGATTCGAACCTGCGACCTTTAAACTGCTGGTCGAGAGCTTTGCCCCTCGAACACGGTGGTAATGATCTGGTTTGTAAGATCTCACAGACCATCAAGAAAGAGCTTTGCCCCTCAAACACGGCGGTGATGATCTGGTTTGTAAGATCTCACAGACCATCAGGAAATAGCTTTGCCCCTCGAACACGGCGATGATGTTCTGGTTTGTAAGATCTCACAGACCATCAGGAAAGAGCTTTGCCCCTCGAACACGGTGGTGATGATCTGGTTTGTAAGATCTCACAGACCATCAAGAAAGAGCTTTGCCCCTCGAACACGGCGGTGATGATCTGGTTTGTAAGATCTCACAGACCATCAAGAAAGAGCTTTGCCCCTCGAACACGGGGGTGATGATCTGGTTTGTAAGATCTCACAGACCATCAGGAAATAGCTTTGCCCCTCGAACACGGCGATGATGTTCTGGTTTGTAAGATCTCACAGACCATCAGGAAAGAGCTTTGCCCCTCGAACACGGTGGTGATGACCTGGTTTGTAAGATCTCACAGACCATCAGGAAAGAGCTTTGCCGCTCGTGTCATCTCTTGTCAAACTACATCATCCAAAATAAATCCTACTGCTTAAATGTACCCAGGTAAATGGATTTCATTAACACGTCCCTGTAACAGAGTTGAATCTATACAAAGACGACCAGAGATGTCGGTACTATTAACTATTCGTAATTTTAAATTTAAAATATTATTAAACAAAAAATAAATAAATTAAGTATCATCCTAACTACAAAAAGCCTACAGCGCTTCTCCACATGGAGAAAACTTAATTCAACAATGTCTATAAAATTGGAGTTAGTAGTATTATTGCAAAAACATATTCAATAATCAAAATTATGGTCTATTTGCAGTAAGTTGATGGAGACAAATTTAGAGGTTAATTAATTTTTTGTTTTGTACTGTTTAGTGGCCAGAGATCCCTCTCCGCAATGGCGAAAGATGTTTTGGAGTCCGGACTGTTCAATGCTCGCCATTGCTCACAGCAGTGGAATAGTTAGTTTCTATGACTTAATGGCCACAAATCTATTTGATATAGCTTCGGTAAGATTATCAGCCATTTTGTTACTTAAAAAACCTAATTAAGCAATACATGACACTAAACACTAAATAATAAAATGATTTTATTTACTATTAAGGATTGTTCTCAACCTCCAGAGATGAAATGTATCGACACAACCCACGCTGTCGCCGGAATTGTTTTCATCACCTCCAGAGTAATTGATCGGAAATGGTAATTTTGGATTGTTATTTTCTGCATAACTTTTAATTTACGGTGGTACGTCATTTGTTAAATTTTTTTTTATATTGAAGGTCGTACGAGGTATTATTGGTGGACCATAAGGGTGTTCTGCGAAGTTTTTTTGTTTCTCCTACCGATGGATACATCCCTAACCATAAGTTTATTATTGAAGGAGGCGTGAGCACTGTCACTTATCATACTTCACACAATATCATCTTTGTTACTGGTTTACCTACAACTCAAGCAAAGGTAGGTTTTCAATTTTCGTTCATCTATAATTGAGATACAATAAGTCCCATATTATCTTATTCACAAATATTTTTATAGGAATCTACAAAGGCTGGTGATTATGGCCTTCGAGGGTGGCGCATACTGAACGACAGTCCATTCTATAAACTGTCCATTACCCTGGATAAAGAGGCTCCTCTTTCATTGGCATCTTGGATATCTGCATACAATGTTCCATCATGGAAAAAATCCCAGCAGGTATTTTAAAATTTACCTAATTAAATATTGAAACCCTTATTGAAACAATAATAATAGTTACAGGTCACACTGACAATGTGCCATGATTTTTATTTTACTTTTGTAATGTTTCTTTGTGTAAAATCAAGTATTACCTGGACTCCAAAAGCCCAACATAATATGGTCATCCTCGGTTTTCTTTCAACCTTAGATAATTAATCCTCTTTTAACCAACGATCTTGTTGATTTGAGCGTTGATTGTCGTAAATTGTTATTTTCTAATGCGAGGACCATTCCACTTGCAGCTTTAAATACCATCTTGCAAATTTAGAACTGAATCCTTTCAAAACACTTGAGCCAGTGAATATTTAGGTACCTCTGTGTTGCGTTGTACTTCTGCATTATTTTAAAGAGGACATGTTTGAATGTATTTGTGCCCACCGATTGTATCAAGTTTCAAAAAAGTTTTTCAAACTAGTTTGGGACATGCGCCTGCGGTCTCCTCTTACTCTGCAAAGGCCCCAAGATACTGGGTGCGTTGCGAACTTTATAAATTCTGTTATTTTAATTTTTTAATTTCGAATTGCAATTCAATTTGAAAATGTTATTTTTATGTATTTTCTTTCAGTCTTCAGCTTTCTAATAATAATCCATCCAGTACACCACTACCCAAGCATTTAAAATTATTTACCGGTGCAAATATTTTATTTTATGCACATAAAACTTATTTTTCTTCTTTCAGACTGTAATAACGAAAGCGGTGTCTTCCCCAAATGGCTCCCTCCTAGCATGCCTCCATGTGAATGGATGTGTGTCCATGTGGCACTTGCCTAATCTAAGATGTTTTAAAATCTGGCCATTACAATCTCAACCAAAGTTTGATATTCAGAGTCCATTGCTGACTAATGTAAAGCACAAAGTGTGGCCAGCCCTAAATAATGATTTTTCTGAATACTCCCCTATTGACATTAACTGGTGGAATTCCGAGGTAATCTTTATTTAAATATTTTTTTGTCATTCTTACTTCTAATTAATTTACTAGCATACATTTTTATTTTATTTGATATTATGCCCAGCCGGGCTTTTACATGAGTCTATATCTATATATATAAATAAAAGTGTAAATGTTCGTTTGTTTAAAATCTTAAATCTCTGAAAGTTCTTCACCGATTGCTTTGAAATTTTGACACAACATTGCATTCCAATACGTGTGTGTTTTTATATACCTATATTATATAGATGTCACCTGTCACAGGTAAATCTGGCTTTTTTAAAAAAACAGCGTTCTGTTGGACGTAAAAGCAACATGCGCTATTGTTTCTCTATCTGTACATACTGAGCCACAGCAATGCGTGGTGGGGTACAGCTAATAGATCATAAGAACAGAATATACCTAATGAGTAATTTATATAATATTTTTTTACTAAATTTGCAGGCAATAATTCTCTCGAGACTAAATGGCTCAATTAGTATTTGTTCTACCTCTGATTTGCACAATATGCTCGGGGATTCTCCAGAATTTCTACAAGGACATCCGCAGGTAAAATAATATTATTTTTTGCATTTAGTTTTTAGTTCAATATTACATTTATGCTCACCGTAATACTTAGTCCCGTGTTACATTTTCTTACAGATTTCCAGTACTTTTGACAATGGATTTTTGTCTTTGGAGTGCGAAGCAATGCTAATTTCTGCAAAGAAATTGAGGAGAGATTCAGATGCCACTGTAGGTCAAATTATTATTTATAATAAGATAAGTCTATTTTTGATACTGCCAATTTGTTGTGGAATCCATTATTTATTAATTAATTTATAAACATGTACATATTAATTCAATGGAACAGTAATCAAAAGTAAAATTTTCTTTTATTATATGAGTCGTATAGTTCCTATCTACGATAAGTCCACTTTCGTGAAATGTTGGCAAATTAATATTTTTTAATTACGAGGTTTTTTAAATAAAAACTAGAGAATTATTTACTAGGTGGGCTTTGTTGTCAAACTACGGATGTAAATAATAAGATAAAACCATTCATTTCATAATAGTTTAGGAGTAATTACGTAAATAATGATGGACTTATCGGCATTTGAAAGTAACTGTCAAATTAATCGTATATAGGAACTCACCAGCCTGTACTTATCGGTGTTTGTTTCTCAACTCCGTTGAAATGTGAATAACAAGTATAGGGCCAACAAAAAAAATGATTTAAATGAAAAGAAAATATTTAATGTTTTATTTTTTTTTTTAATAAAAGTTAGTTAAGAAAAGTGCATAGATGAAAAATTAAATAAAATACAAATGTACTTACGAAATTTTTTTTTTCGAAATTTTTTTTTTTTATAATTTTTTACAAAAAAATACGATGGATTAGAATGTGTTTACAAAAAAAAAACCTAAAAATATTTTTATTATTGTTTTCCTAAAAAAATCAACAAAATATTTTTTGTACTCTAAACAAAAGTAAATAATCATTGCAATATTTAAGAATTAAACAAAACCAATTTATTGAATGAAACATAATATTATTATAAAAAGTAAATGCAGATATTTTATGATTACAATTTTTCTGTATTTATCACAAAATATTCAAAAACTTTTGTGCTAATCAACTAAATTATAGAACAAAACACAAAAATATTATATAAAAGGAAATGCAGATATTTTGTGATTACAATTTTTCTGTATTTATCACAATAAATTCAAAAGCTATTGTGCGAATAAACTAAATTATAGAACATTTATTTATTTATTATTAAAATGATGAAAGAAATGTAGCAATTTTATGATGATAATTTTTTTTTTGATAATTTTTTTTTTGTATTCATCTCGATAAATTCAAAAACAGATATTTTATACAAAAATCGAGGATTTTCAATTATTAATTCTTAATAAAAACTCGTGGTTTTAAACAAAAACAAGTGTATTATTTTTATTAAAAAAACTTTTGTTAATTGGCCCATAATATTATGTACCTTACTTATTACAAGAAATAAATAAATAAAATAAAAACTTTTGTTAATTTGTTAATAGTATTGTGTACCTTACTTATTTTTAGAAATAATAATAAAAAAACTGTAATAAAAATTAAACTTGAAAACAATAAATACAAACTTTAAAATTATTAAAAACAACTGAGCGAAGTTTTGAGATCACCCAGTAATGGCCGACCCTCAATGAATGATTCCACTCAAAATAGGAGATTTTTAAGGACCTATTACGGCTATGGCTATCCACGTGTTTTTTGCAAGATTCCTTGATGATAACTCGTTTTCTAGATGTATTACCCACCACTTGAACAACATTTGTGGTTAGATCGGACATTATTTAGCTGTAAAAATGTATAAAAAGGCAGACACTTTTTCAAAACAACTGCTTCAGCGGCCATGTTAGAATTTGAGAAATGCTTCCCCCCCATTGGCTGCCTGGACGAAATCTTTCTCGCTCATTGGCTGCCTGCACGAGCGGTGGACTTATCGGTTTTTGGAACATACTGCTCCGTGGATTTATCGTTGTTTGGAACTCATTGCGATTTTTAAATCCACTTTTCGTAGGTTTTTACGGCCGTTTTGAACTCATCGATATTTGATTAGTGTGCTAAAGAGCCGCTAGAGTAAAACTGCATCATTAGTTCATTTTTGGAGAAAAGTGGACTTATCGTAGATAGGAACTATACGACTCATATAGAAGAAATGTAAAATGCTAACCTTAATTGTAATTATAACTGAGATATGTTATTATATCCTTCTTGTAACTATATTCCGTGCAGTTGAACACATTTATAATTTCTGCGAAAATGTTGCCAACACTGCAATCTAGGTACAAGCGAAGATCTAAATGACTCAGGCCTGATATTATTGTTGCCATTAAAAGGAATTTTCGATCGAGTAGTTCTAGTTGGTGTGTTGAAGGTGATTAGACTCAATAAATGAGAGCTGTCTATAAATATAATGATATACTGAAACAATTTTAAACTTTGTCAACATACTTTTAAAAAAAATTTCAATATATCATAATAAGATCAGTGTGGTGCAATATGTAATATCTAAAACTGTATGTAATTTTATATTGATTTGTAGGACGAATCCAATAGCAAGTTGAAAGAAATACTAGACAATGAAGCAGCAGGAGATTCTTCCGATGATGAGAAGTTAGCCCGGCGCAGCACGGAAGTTATCAAAACAGCTCTCTACATCGTTACTGACATGGAAAGATTCCAACCTAAACCCAAGAAACTGAATTTACTGTCTCGCGTGTATAGACTTCTTTGTCTAAGGAGTACAACTCCTGAAGATTTATATTCTCGAAAGGTAATATAACTAACAAAAACTTACTTTCTGGAAATATAAATTGCATTTTTGTTCTCATTTTAAGTAGTGTACTTTTGTTAGATAAGTTTGTATGTTTTGTTTCTTTTATAGATTGAAAATGGAGATTTCTCAGAGGCCCTCACATTGGCCGGTGCATATAATTTAGACAAGGATCTGGTCTATCAACAGCAATGGCGAACTTCAAAAGTATCCCATCAAAGCATTAAGGATTATTTGGTAAAAAAATATAATTTCTTTTGATAAGCCATTTATATAAGGAAGGGTTACCAGTGTTGTCAACTGATTTGAAATCTATAATTATAATCTATCAATATCTATAAATATATATATACTAAACACAAAGTTCAAATTTTAGGTGTTCTTCAGCAATACTTTTATTCATTGAATAAAATAAGTATTTATCAAATCAACATCAAAAATACTTCTCTAATATCTTAAAGTTTTTTTTTAACCAATGGAATTCCGATAGGTGGATCTCTGGAGAACAAGCGAGCATTCTAATATTTTCCTTGTTATGAATAATTTGCTATGCAATTTTGACCTTTTGACCAAATGTAAATACCTTCTAACAATTTGTAAATCAGCAAAACTGACTTTTTCTGGAGTGACAATTTGATATACATATTATCTTCGCATTTAATAAAATACATTATCAATAATATGAACTAAATGAGTACCCTATGTACTGAGTACACATCCCGGAGCTCGGGGGATTTTCAAGCACCGTAAGAGAAGAACTATGTAATTGAATTTTACTTTTGGTTTTTTTCCTAGAGCAAAATATCGAAAAAAATGTGGGTTATTCAACAATGCTGTGATAGAGTTCCTGAGACATTGCAAGCTGCTAAAGAACTGTTACAGTTTGGCCTAGAGATCACTAATGAAGAAATATTGAAAGGTTGGTAAATGCTTGAAAAAATGTCGAAATGATAATATTATGCTCTATTTGGTATTTGTGACCATTTCATGTTTGTTTACTAGATTATGTACCCAAGGAAGGAAAAGAGTCCAAAATGAAGAACTTATTGGACAATATTACTCTGGATGACTTGTCAACTCAGAAAACTGAGGTTCTACGATACAGACATACAATGTTGTTTTATTCGGACCGCCTCGAAATTTACAGGGTAAATGCTATTTAAATTTCGATTTTGTTTTCTTGATTGAATAAGTGAATGAAGTGAAAATCAACAAACTTCCCGACATCCGATCGAACTGAAACTCGGCAGATAGACTCGTTGTCGATAACAATGCATTTTACAACTTTTGGTGGTACTCATGCACACACACGCGCCCATTCACGCACTTTTCTGAAATTGGATTACATCAAATTTAATAAATAAAAAATTACAGTAGTTAATATACAAAATAACACAATGCAACTTTACATCCAAATAGTTAACCAACATAAAATTTCTGTTTTAATTATAAAAATTTTTGTGATAATTTTTACAGACTGTGATTGATAGTGAATATTCCACTTACTCCTGTGATGAGTATGACAGACTACGCATTAATAGCATCAGTAAGAGTGCCGTAGAGTTGGCCCGAGAAGGTCGGGTGCGAGCCTTGACCTGTCTGTGGCCTCATATCTCTCACATTCCCGTGCGTCTTTTGGTTCTTCAAAATCTCCCTGAAACTCTACAACCAATGGAATACAAATCGCTTCTTCCAACTTGTGACGCCAAATCTACTCATCTTAGCAAAATAACTGTCACAAAGCGGGAAACTGATTGGTGTGAGAAAGAGATATTCAGGTAAAATACGATTTGTACATAATCTTTATATTGTGAGACAAGTGTCAGTTTCATTATTACGTTTACAAGGTGTCCACCAGCTTCGGAAGGTAAAAAATAACTTTTTCGAAATTCCAAAGTTTTAAGGTAAAAAAGTTGAATTGTTTGTAATGAAAAATATTTTTGTACATTTGATAAAAACTGTGGAATTTTCAAAAAAGTTTCTTTTTCCTTTTTACTTCTACCATCATGTAGAATCACTTCCTGAAGTTAGTGCACTTTACCCTTGGACACCCTGTATATGTTCTTACTACTGCTTACCGGCACCGAGGTTTGATGAACCTAATTTTGGATTTAATACGGTATTTCAATGCTTATTCTGTAATTTTGTCTTTTACTCTTGACTTTTATTGGTCACTGGAAGGCTCTTTAGAAAGTGGAAACCAACTCGCAATTGTGACATTCTGGATTCTGTAAATCCATCACTGTTCTTAATGTGTTCATGGTTCCATTTTCAAATCTAATAGATGAATACCAATGACTAAAGAAAATACCTTGCCCCTATTCAATGATGAATATGCTGTAATTTGTGATTTACAAACGTAATGAATTCTGAAAGGTTGTACATAATCAGTGGCGTACGCGTGTAATCCACTGACCCCTAAGACCCTTGCATTTGCAGTGTTGAAGAATCGTGCCTACTCACAGTATTAAGCACTGCAATTGTGGTGTCGACCTTATACATTCATTTTGCCTTTGGATCTACTGAGTTAATAAAAAAATAAATTTGTCACTTTTGCAAGTACATATTGTATTGTCTACGTGTTGGCTTTAACAAAAATATGGATACCCAATGACGTATATATATATATATAGACGCGCTGTAGAAATCTCAAAGTGGCAAGCAACTAGTACATCAATTGTAGTGCTTTCGATTTCGTATTTTAGTACTAAACTGTCACGCGTCACGTAAGGATGTGTGCTGTTGTGAGTAAATTGCCTTAAAGAAGTGGCAAAATGTCCTCACGTATGATGATAAAGTATTTTAATTACTCGGAAAATACTAGTAAAAGCCAAAGAAATAACATTACACTTGTAAATACACGCAAATTACTTATATTTTCGATTATTATAAATAATACCGTTGTTTCCCGCCTGAAGATTTTATGCATCATAGAGAAAATGCGAGGCCTACTAGAGTAGTGGTCTGGGTGCGCAGCGGCCAAATTGCGAAGTCAGTGCTGTCGCCAACTAAACTACTCTGTTTAAAATAGACTAATCACTCGCCGCCATTTGCGAACTGTCGTATCACTTAAATTTTTACTTTTCAGTTAGATAATACTCGCAGCACAGTTCATACTCTAACTTGAAAAACTACCATGTTGTATTGTGGTGTTTATCATAGAGTTGTATGATTCCGTTTAGTGTACTTTTCTCAATTGTGATTCCGAATGAGTTCTTTGAGTCCTTTCGGGCCAATCGTGTGTAGAACTCTCGCTAATTTTTGAACTTCCTTTTCTTTGCTATAGTTGTTTGCCATCATATAAATTAGAAATGATTGTTTAAATCTCTTCCACTCTTGCCAGATTTGAAACAATCTGCATTTGCAGAATGGTACGTGACTTTTTTTCTTGTGACAATTTGTTTCTCGAAACAAATTATAGAGTGTTCTTCTATTCTCACCATAATATTTATATACCGATTACATATAACAATGCGCGGCACTGTAACTGTATATAATATATTATACTTATTTCATGCATCATTTCTCAAAATTTCTAGTTCAATTTGGGCGAATAACTGGAGTGACGATACAGGCATCTACGAAAATGGCGATGGAATAGAATCACTATTGCCGTCAGCAAATCTTACCGATTGGTACACCAACCGAGCCCGTGAGATTGAATCTCTCTCCGGTTTACCGAGGTGTGCCTTGTCTTTGGTCACTCTGGCCCAGGAAGGCGGAGTATCTGGACTGGAGACTCTCAAGTGCCTGCTGGTGACACTCATTACTTTACTGTACGAAGTTAAAGTTGAGGATATGGGACTTGTTCGTTTAGAAGGCTGTTCCCGATTCCAAGTATCCAATTACCTGATGTCTAAGGTACAAACAAATATTTTTAAACCTAGGAACCAAGTATTTATAAATTTTCCCATTGCTAAGTACTTGGTTTTTTTTAAATTGATTTATTTGCTTTTTCCAGTCAACCGAAGAGAGTGTTATTGAAGATGTGCGGAAAGTTTTATTTCCGTACTTGGAGAGGTGTGAGAAATTATCGGACAATGCTTCATTAAAAGAGTCACTCTTCAAAGAGTATGTTGTAAATGTTGGCAAAGAAGAACTAACTCTTCCAATTATGGTGAGTTTCTTGCATTTTTTTTAGTGATATTGAAGATGTGCATATGCAAGAATGTTTTATTTCTATACTTATTACCTACTATTTCTATACTTAGTGTGAGAAATTATCCGACAACGCTTATATGCAAGAATGTTTTATTTCTATACTTATTACCTACTATTTCTATACTTAGTGTGAGAAATTATCCGACAACGCTTATATGCAAGAATGTTTTATTTCTATACTTATTACCTACTATTTCTATACTTAGTGTGAGAAATTATCCGACAACGCTTCATTAAAAGAGTCACTCTTCAAGGAGTGCGTTGTAAATGTTGACAAAATTAATATAAAATCAGATTCTGAATTTAAGGCATTCTCTTTAATGATTTTTAGATATTAAGGAATGCCGCTGAACTTAAACTGGACACCAAACAATGTATGGCTTTAGCAAATGGTTGTCTAATGGCGCAAGATTCACTGAAACAACTTCCATTGTGTTTTAAGATTTTAGATGCCCTTACTAAAGAAAGGTAATTTTACATATTTATTTTTGTTTTTTAAATAATTAATTACTATTAAAATCATAGTCTAGTGGTATATTATTCACCGTCCTCCTCACTGGGGATTCCTGTTCCGAGGCGGACTGTGGGTAGTTGTGTTGATGTTCCGTTATGATTTCCTCATCTTCATATTTGTCAACCTCATCTTCGTTTTTGTAGACCTCGTTTTCATGTTTGTTGATTTAAAAAATTTTTTTATGTGATACCTCACAAGAGCACCCCTGTCTGTGCAGTGTAAAGACAGGGAAGTATATCGCCACCCGGTTGAACAGTGTTGTGAGGCGGTTTAAGGTAGGAGCTGTAGGAAGGAATTTAATAATGTGGCTCTTGAAGTGACCCAGATTATATGAAGGAGGAAAAACAAATGAGAAGTAGAGTCAAAGAAATGACCCATTCTCATGAGTTTCGCGCATGTCTCCGTCTTATAATAATAATAATAATATTTGGATGATTTGTTTAGTGCCGTTTTTGTACAAAATTACCTCAAGGGCTCTTCATGTTTGTTGACTGTAGATTATGCTGGTGTTACCTCGTGATTTTTATGATTGTATTATAAATGGCTTGAAATGTCATGATTTTATTTTACAGTGATGCAAGTCTTGTTCCCTCATGCTTTGTGAAAGCTTTGGATGAAATGGAGCGTTTCCTAAATGCCTGTGCTCTTCTGGACTCACACGATGTCAGTGTTTCCTTTGCCGAGTTAAAAACCCTCTCAACCAATCCAAAAGAAGTTCTCTCTCTCATGACAAAGATGTCTCGCAATGCTTCCAACAAGTATGCTTTTCTATTATTCAGTGTGACAGATAAAATTAAGTATTTACCTCCATAACAATGATTGCCTCCACTGTGTAATGTGTAATGGAATCATTTGACTTTTAAATATAAAACGTATGTGTACATATTAAGACGGATTCATTCTGGGTCTTGTGGTGTCAATTGCTAAGTTGCATGAACCTCAAAAAAATAGTTTTTCACTTGTCTCATTATCTTAAGTAATTATTCTGTATGTTTATATAATAATAATCACATATAATTTATTTTTTTTGCAGAGTTCCAAACCTCACCTCAGCAGAGTGGAATGAGCTATTGGCAGATATTTTGGATTTACACTCCAAAATATTTTGCTGTATCGATATTGAATTGTGTTATGAGGTATGACAATTATTTCTAAACTTATTTAATGATTGACAATTGAAACCAAATAAACACTACATATTATGAAATCAAAATGGGATTTAACCTTTACGTACCTGAAGGTAAAAATTCTGTATTATCTGAAGTGGGGTCACTATGGTCCCCTATAAAACCGATAAGCGATTGTCTCTTAATATTTCTTATGTCCTTTCCAGTATCACACAGATATTAGTTACTACCTTCCATTTTAAACAGACATGGCCCATTTTCACCCAGCAGTCACTCATTTAGTAATGCAAAACTGTAAAAGACATACAATATAAGAGACGTACAAAATCGAGCGCAACTCAAATATATATTATTGTAGCCCTTTCCAGTAAAATGCATCTTTTACGCTCACACTTGCGGCTTGTTTATGGCGAAGAATATTTTAAAAGTAGTGGTGATCTGGATGGAGGAGAGTAATTTCGTCGGAATTTGATAGATATTATTTTGTATGTTAAAAATTTGTAATGGGATTACATAAATTATGGAGTATGCGATGTAAAAAAAAAACTTAGATATCGCACAAAACTCTCGTTTGGGGGAAGTACATTACCCCCTTCGGAGTGGGGGCATTAATGTAACAATTATAACTTGTTAATTATGATTTCATCTCATTACAGATATATGCATCCTCTCTCCTATCCTCTGCTAACAAGATAAACATTCAAGCTTCCAGACAAGTACTGACTTGCCACTCCATGACAGATTCTATATCCGAGACTCATCCACTTCTATCCAACAAACTACGGCCAATTCATAAGATCAACATTTCCCAAAAAGTTCCATTCCAAAGAAGTGTAGCTCTTATACTGGAGGCCGCTAAAGAATACTTTGATTCTGCATCTAGCATTTCTGATGTTTCTTTGGGTTATTCATGGTAAGTAAATTTATTCTCGTTAATAATGTATTCCTTCATTATTTATCTTTTTAAATTTTCTACCATTTTATTAATTTCTAGGGAATGCTTGCAACTAATAAAAGAAGAAAATGCTGAAGTACAAGATGAGAAGGATTTGATTTCTGCTCTCAAAATAATTGATGAGTTTGAACTGAGTATATTGCCTATTCAAGGTAAAATTATTATTTTTAATATTTTATTTCATTGAAAAGTAAATTAATAATAAGTCTTAATTAATTACCTATTAAATTATTTATTTCTTGCAGTTCGATTATATACTCCAAAGATAGGCCTCATTGAAGACTGCCTTAACTCTAACAACAAGGCCCATAAAATGGTGGAAAAACTGCTTCAGCTTGCTAGATTCCTCAGAGTCTCAATAGATGATGAAATAAAAAGGTAAGCTGATTTTATTAATTACTTATAACACCTAAAGAAACGAACATAGTTACTACAAGTCCAAGTTTTTCTCACTTGAACAACATTGTCACAAATAATGTGACGGCAGAAATTCTGTTGAATTAATTTGTGGTTCATCAATAAAATGATTAAATAAATAACTGGAGTGAAGTTTTAGCATAAAATGATTTTATTTTTTTCTCGTTCCAGAAAAGTGATGATCCTGTCTCTATGCGCCGAGAAGGCCGCTGACAATGAGGACTTTGACAGTGTCCGCTGGCTGTGTCGCCAGCTGCTGGTGACGGCGGGGGGTGGTGCGGCGGGCGTGGAGGGCGAGCGGGCGGCGCGCCGGCTGGGAGCGGAACCGCGTCTCGCTGAGACCACACTGCGCCGGGACCTTCTCAACCTGGCGCTGCTGCATAGCCATGCTCAGTATATTGAAAACCTTGTGCAGACTAGGTAAAGATACTATAAAAGATTTCTTCTGAAGTTTGGCAAGCTCTCTGGTGATTATTTCAAACTATTTGTTAAGAGTTCATTGTGAACTTTTTTCCAACTGTCAAATTTTGATCTTAACACATAAATACAACTGCCATAACAAGTGACATAATTATTAATGAACAACTAGTTTTTATAATGTATTTTTTTATTATATTTGTTTCATAAAAGATAAAACATCATAATATTTAAAAAAAATTATTGTTATAATAATATTAACAAGTATTTCTCACCATCTCTGAGATCGGGATTAAATAATAACAATTAGTCACTTTGATCTTATTTTCATGCATTGTTTGTTCTATTTAACAGGTCTTATGTGGAAGCTGAAATGCTGCAATATGAAATGAATAATTTGGTAAACTTGACTAGTAAATTTCACGTCAAACAGGTGAATTTGCAAGACAGTATTGAATCAACTGACGATGATTACGTTGATGCCTTAACGTCAGTGAGTACTTATGCTTTTAATAGATATTTTTGTAAAGAAAGGTGAAACATTCCCGGTTTACAAATATCCTGACAATATTTGAAAGACTCCTACTATGTATCATCATTATGAGCGGTAAATGTTGTGTTTGCAACAGGGGAGGACTAAGCTAGCACAGGAATTAGCTAACTAGCCCGAATCGGAACCACTCTGCTACTAACCAGTCAAATTTATTTATTTACTTCATTTTTTGTTGTTGTTATGTATGCCTGTTGTTGCATCCGAAACATGTGAATTATGCAGCTTCAAATGAACTGAAAATGGTCATTAAAACAACTAAATGACCAAATTTTGTTTGACGGAATTGGGTGAAAGTAGATGTAGGGCACAAAACAGTATATGGGAAGGAAAAGATTACATAACCAAATCACTTACCACCACTGTAGCATCACTGCGAAGGAGTTCGAGCATGTAAAGCAAAATCTATTTCTTTATTTGGTTACAGTTTTAATAAAAGCAACACAAAAATACATACCACAATAGCTCGAGCTAATAGCCATCAAACAACAAATAAGTTGAAAAATTATATTTCCCTTCAAGCTAATGACAACATGTTTCAATAATTTTATTTTTCATTCTTGATTTCAAAACAAAAGCATTTGAACTTGCATGATGTTCTATTTTTCAAATATTTTCCAAATATTAGTGATGGTAAGGGAAAAGTAGGAGATGGATAAATGACATTCCAGAAAGAACCGACCATAATATTCTCATTTCAAAACCTGTTTTTATTAAGATCCAATAAATATTCAGGTTTTTTTTCATTTTAAATTTCAGCCACTAAATGAAAATAAAGGTATCATGTCTGCCACACACGTGATGGAAAAATACATCCAGAAACCATTGTTGGCATTCAGTGACAAGAATTCATGGAGGGAAGCGCTGAATATGAAGTTAGTAATTCAGATTTTATTCTCCTTTCTAAACTTATTCTAATATTTCATTAAATTATTAATACTTTCTTTGTACAGTTGGATTCACGAGAAGAATGAGCCCGATTCATCCGAAGAGAAACTACAAAGTTTAGAGGATAGTAAAATAGCTTGTCATACATTTTACTCTTCCTTACACAACGATTGCCACATTTCCAGTTTTTCCACTCATTATGACAAATTTACAATTCCCGATGTACCCGACAAGCAGCTCGTTTTACTTCAGGCTCTATTGAGAAATAATTTACTTCAGGATAGTTTTAACTACGGCTGCTCAGAAACGAAAGTAAATGAAGGTAGGAATACTAACAAATTACTCAATTAAGTCTGAAAGACTTCGACTAGTACATTCATTTAATTGTTTTCCATCTTCTAGTTCTCATCCAATGTGCAGAACATATGTTGGGAGAAGATACGGCTTTATTTATCTCACAGTTATTGTGTGCATCTGATCATTCTGCGTACAAGGAATGCCTTCAAAATATCCCCTTCGATTCTTCTTCAATAAATGGGGTTCTCTATTTCTACGCCCTTTTGAATTACATGGAAATATATAATTTACCAGATGGTTCATTTTTCCTCCTTCCAGCACAGGTATGTTTTTTTTATTATTTTTTACTACTTACTTAACTTCTTTCCTATCTCACAATTCATTATACTATTATTAAACATACTAATTTTGGTTGTTGATGCATGGTTAATGTGAAATTTTCCTGTATAATGCGTAACATTATTCAAGTTCAATGAACTTTAAATTTTAAAAATTGGATATACCTACTTATCTTATCAGCAAGCGATAAAGTAGGTACCAAAATTATTTTATTATTTAATAATTCTTTATTTGAAATGTGTATTAGTTTTGTTTAAATGTTTGACAGATGCTTAGATGAATTCATATAGAAAACCACTCACTAGATCGATAGCTTCGGGTTTTTTGTATGAAAAATTAGTCCTAAAAAACCATAGATATGCCAATATACAGACAGAATATTCTCATTCGGAGCCTACTTATTAGCCTAAAATATTTTAAAATAAAATGATATGTCAAAATATTACCTCACGACAGGAAAATGAAAAAAATGTTAAGCATTTTTATTTCAGCAAGACAAAAAATTATATACACAGGTTAAATCATTAATGAATAAGGTAGAACGATGGAATTCTACCTTGAATGATATAATCACAATACTGTCTGAAAAAGAAAATAGATTCATTTCTGTGGTGAAGTTCTATTATTATTTCAGTTCTGTGAAGCAACTAGCCCACGTTGATATAATAACAGAACTTCAATAAGGACGGGTTGTTTCGTAGAATTTGAAAAATTTATCAAATTTCAACGTTCATTTTCGGGTTCTGTGAAAGACTTATTCAAGTTCTGTTATTATATCATTTTAGGCCAGTTGCTTGACAATACTGAAATAAAAACAGAACTTGAAATTTTTTTTCACAGAACTTTAAAATGAATGTTAAAATTTGATGAATTGTTCAAATTCTCCGAAACAACCCGTCCTAAGAGTTTCACAAAATTTGATGAATTGTTCAAATTCTCTGAAACAACCCGTCCATAGACTTTCAGAATTTTTCATTGGTGGATATAGTTGGACAACAATATGACGTCAAAATATTCACGGTTCCAATTTTCGATCGGAGTTATACCCCCTGGATGAATTGATAGAGTGAAGAGACGTTACAGAGACAAAGGTCGTGATTTCACTAAACTAGGTTCAGTGGACACACTTTAGCGGGCTGTTCATGTAGCTATTTCGTTTGTACAAATATATTCTTTGAATGGCTACCCTTTTGACAAGCGGAGCTACATTTCTGTTCAATTAGTATGAAGTAATGTCTTATATTTTTATAATGTTGTTGGATAGATGTCGTAATTTTTCAAATTTAAATTAACTAACATTAGAAAAAAAAATTTCTTGTTTTTGCAAATATATATTTATGTAAATACTTTACATAAAACATAATAGTGTTTTCTGTATTATGTTATGTTTATGAATTCTATCATTTCAGCTAGTTTCTGATATGATCACAACTGTCGAAAAGTCCCCGGGAGAACACAACGATTCCAAAAAAGATTTCCTTGTTTGCCGTGACCAATATGTAGAACTTTTAGAAGGAGAAAAACTCAATCAAATGGGATGTGATCTTGACATAAGATTGTTTATAAATGACGAAGTTTACAGAAAGACTGCTATTATAAATTTAGCCAGGTAATCTATTCAACTAAATAAACACTTTTTTAAATGTTTATTTTTTCAACTATTAATACTCGGTGGAATTCCATTGTAATAAGTATAACGAAACCAATTTTAAACTTTATTCTACTTTTTTATTTTTTCTGACTGAATTCTGAAAGCATAAGGGTAAAAGTAAAAGAAAAAAAAATGGAATTAATTTTAAATATTAAACACTATTATAATTTGTGAACATTATTTATGATGACATTATGTTAGAAATGGCAGGTATCTGTCAGATTATAGTTAGGTACTTATTTCTCATGTTAAGGGTAAAAAAGTACATTATAATCTATGCGTTCATAGATGGCGCCAATTTAATTATTTTATGAAAATACCCTTTTAGCTAAGTTATGCTTTCACATATTAAGAAGAATTATTTGTTTGCACCCGTACATATGTAATATGAATAAATAGTTTTGTCCGTACAAAAACTCAATTCTTTAACAAAATATATACAAATGCAATATTTATTGGTGATTCAATCTAATATTGTATTTGTATGCCTTTCTTGAAAGAAATGAGTTTTTATATGGACAAAACTATTTATTCATATTCATATTGCTTATGTAAGCGCACAAACAAATAATTTGTATTAATATTTTAAAACATAACTTGAAAAAGTGCATATTAATAAAATAAAATATATGTATTTTAAACTACATTTATTATATATTTGAGGGTATATGTTACATTTACCCTCAAAAATTAAATTGAACTTGAAAATATTCTGGCACTAAAGACGGGTTGTTTCACTGAATTTGAATTTCATTATTTCAGTTTGTGAAACAACTGGCCAATAATGATATACTAACAGAACTTGAATAGAACCTTCACAGAACTTTAAAATCGACTTTGAAATTTAATAAATTGTTCAAATTCTGTGAAACAACCCATTCTAAGTCTACCTAATTTACCTAATTAACGCTCATAAAATCATTTCTGAGATTATGAATTTTTATGTAAACATTTTTTTCTTTTTTACAGGACATCAAACAACGATACCTTTAAAAAGGCAATGGATCTAGCCCTGAAATACCATATTGATGAACAGGAGATAGTACTTGCCCATGTCTCGTTTATTTTACTCAATTATTCCAATTTAGGTTTTGCAGAAAGTAACACTGTCATTTCTCAACCAAGTTTGGTGAACATACTGAAGAAAAATCCAGATTATGCTATTAAAAGGTAATTCTTATTTTCATAGTATGAATATAAAATTTGAATGGGAAAAAGTGGGGTTAGAGATAGATTTGAGGAGAGATTGCTCAAAGGTTTTGATGCACATATTTTGGTAGTTTAAGGCTGAAAGCTTATTTATTTGTGAATATTTTATGAATACGGCGCCACCGGGTTCCGTGAATGGAAACTGGACCCTCAGTAGAGAATACAGTTCCATCTTCAGGGGCACGGGCACTGTTTCGTTGTGGTCGTAAGGATAATAACTAAATAAAAAATTTGTTATGTTTAAAATATATTAAAAAAGAAACATAAATAAAACAAGTTTTATACCCGCGGGACATTTAAACGAAATGCCCTTAACAAATCATCACACGATCCGTTGTGTCCGAGTGATATAAAAGAACTCGAAAAAATGAAAAACAATAGAAACCCCACCATATTTAAATAAAAATAAGGCAGTTAAACTAATATTATTTAGTGGGTACCTATTATTGCTTGGGATTTTGTCATTTTAATGCCATTTTTCCCATTAATTCATACATTTTATTGCAAATTATTCTTATGGCTTATGCATTCAATGTGTTTTCATGAAATAATAATCATAATATAGTCAACTTTATAAAAACCTACTCATTCATCAAGGAACTCAGCCTCCAACCGCAACGACGTGGGTTGTACCATCTTACAATTGGTCGGTACTTTGGTACCTGCTGACAGTCAGCCCGCGGCACATAATGTCCTTATCCGCTCACGCGGCTTTGGTAATAGTGAGAGCAAGTGAGATAGCACCCCTCACCCAAAAGATTGTCTGCGAGTAGACTGGCCAATAAGCGAACTACTGGCCTATAAAATGGAGCATCAATCGACCGCAAATCATGCAGTGGGAATGGTTTTAGCGAGCAAGAAGTATTTTTTGCAGCAAGGAATGATACCTACATATTTGAAAAATATTGTTTTCCATTTTAATCTAGTACCATTTATTTTTTTATTGGTAGATTACGTGTTTATAGGTTTTGTAAAAATATCAAAACTATAAGGCCTTTATGTAAAATTGTACATGAAGTATAGTAATTAATAATAATTAATTAATAATAATTAATAATCACAAAGCACTCTTTTCAGGGTGAAATGCCTAAAACCAAAAAAAAAAAGTATAGTAATATTAAAGATTTTGGGTACCCCTGTTGGCGATGGAAGGGTTAAAACTGTTTTAATACTCTCCTGATGAAGGAAGGCCCTTCCAAAATCGTAGGAACAATATTTATTAAAATAAAGTTAAACAAATTTATGAATTTATATTGTAATTCTGAAAAGTTACAAAATAAACGCTTTCTTCTAGTAGTATTTATTTACGTTTAAATAAATAATTTCATAACATTTTCATGGTGATCGACTTACAACAAGAATTTTTACTGTTACTTTTTTTAGTTCTTTAAAACTTTGACCATTGACAGATGATCACAAATCTAGCAAAACCATATTTTCCTACGATCAGAATATTATATAATATAGGAATTCACAATTGTAACTGGTAGTTCTGTGAACAGTAGACTTTGCATAATAGCTAGACAGCTTGTGAAAGAGAGAGAGAAAGAGAAAAGAACCATACACTGTTAACATGAAACAGCCCCTGTGGTCAAGGGGTAAGGCTCTTGACTAGCAATCCCGAGGTCACGGGTTTAAATCCTGGCACGTGCAAGTTAATTTTATTTGATTAATTTGTGTTATTTTGCAATTTATTTATTTAAAATAATATTTTGTATATTTGCACATTCCAGAGTGGAAGATATTCTATCGCCCTGCTCTAAGAGCACCATTCAGAACTGAAACGTTGCTTGAAATTAAGGTCTAAATTGCATTGCAAATTATTCTAACAAGGATAATATTAGAATGCTCTCCGGAGACCCATCGGCAGCCCACTGGTTAAATGTCTCTGGATGATATGACTAATAAGTCATATGCCAAATACTGAGTTTTACCTTTTTGACTTTATTTTTCAGATTATGTGATGATGTTTGGGTTTCAATACACGGAAACGATTATCAGGGTTTGATTTTGTACTTCAATGCTACGAGCAGCATCAGCAGCAGCCATGTTATTCATGGACTCAATGGGAAAGATCATGTCAAGCTGATAAAGAAAGTCAAATCAGCTTGTTCTAGTTAGTAATCCACCCTTTTAGAATTACATACACATGTATTTTTATGAGGTTTAAAAAATGATTATTACTAAGTCCATTGTATATTTTTAGATCTTGACTACAAGTTCCTGATAAAATCTCCTCAAGACAATGAACTGGTGGATAATTTGTTGCCATACTTGACCAAAGACAATATTGGACTAATAGCAAAGTTACTCCGAAATTTACCACCGTGCTTGAATATTGATTTCAGCACAAGCTCCTTGTACCAACAGTGGCTTTTGAAACATTTCTTCGAAGTGAGTAAAAATAATGAAGTGTTGCCAACAATCCATTAACACTTTTGTTTGCTGAAATAATTTAAATTACAAATTTTTAAAGGTTCCAGAAAATATGCAATCTTCAAAGAAATGGATGCAACAATACAGGGAATGTTCCAGTTATTTCAGTAAACTAAAAAAAGAGGATTTATTACTGCTGATCAAAGAAATACTCTTTAATCAAGATGGCTTACAAAAGTAAATGTTTTAACTATTTTATATAAGCAAAATGAACTTATTTTACTACCTTGTTTCTCCCAAGTTTCACCTCTCTTAATTATTGAATAGGTACTAATAATAATTACTGATGAACATTACGACATTTTGTCTTATTTTTTTTGTAGTTAATGATTAATTTTATCACACAATAACCTCATGATGGCAATGATATTGCAGCCGAAAACATTTGACCTTAAAATAAGCACAAAGTTAATGTCTATAATGAAAATTGATTTTTCGCAGACTACCAGCTAACACAAGAATTCAAATAGCCAACCAAACTGAAGAGTATTGCCAACATGAACAAAGTAACGATGAAAGTAAATCCCAAATGAGGTAAATATTGGCAGTTATTATTTTTAATTGATTTCATTTAGATTTTATTCTTGTGTCTTTCTCTGTTTCAAATTTATTTTAGTTTACATATTACAAAAGTAAAGAAAAGAAAAATGTAGCCTAGTGTACTAAAGACATAGCTGATAAAATTAGTATGTAAGTATAGTAGATGATGAACAAACAGGAAGAGCATTAAGGGGGTGACAGATTACGCTACAAGTTCAAAGCCTTTTATATAACTCCATATAGCTCGCCATACAATCCCATATAGACCTGTCACACCTATAAAGATGATGTGCTCTCAGTGTGGGCGTGGCGACGATATGCGCTGTGATCTGCTAGCCAGGCTATATTTGAAAATTATGCTACCTCCTCTCCTACCTACGGCAGAAGGGGTCAGAACAACTTACGGAGCGCTGTAATTACGCGGCTGTCATCTGTCACTATGACAGATCCCATACAAATAAATGATATTCTGCGGCAGTCCCCCAATTGATCTGACCCCCTCTCCCGGGAAAGATTATAACGTAGTGTGTGAGCCCAACATATAATACGTACATGCCACGCCCAATTTTTGGCTTAAATCGATCTGCCTTATATTATGTCTATGAATGTGCACTTGTATCTTGTCATTTCTGGCAGAAAACATTAACTCAACTTAATTGTTATTGGCTGTTGGAGTTTCGCATGTCCAAAGCTTCTGTAAACATCGTAATGTGTCTAAGGCTTTATTCTGTTTGGTTTTAGCATGGCTTCAATGTTACTTCTGCTTGTCTCAATAATCCAACTATATATATATATATATATATTGACCTCTTCCCGTAGTATGTTGATCCAGTAAGAAGTTGTTAGACTAAGTTGATCCACCTTTAACACCATATAACTTGGCTATAATGGAATACATCTGTATGAATTGGCAACAGTGGTACAATAATTATCAATGTTGCCAGTTTACCAGAAAAACCATTTGATATACTGTTCATAAAATTTTCAAACTTTGTATGGAAATCGAATGCATAATTTATGTTGATCTACCCAAATTGGCATACTTATGTTGATCTCATATATATTGATCTATTCCCGTAGTATGTTGATCCAGGTAAGAAGTTATTAGACAAAGTTGATCTATGTCCCTATATCTGGTTTTGTGATATTGAACTCAAAGTATTAGTCTCTAGAGTCGAATATCGTATGAAATGACTGTGAGATGGTACCGTTTCAAATAAAAATGACGTGTTCATTCGACTGTTTGTTGCTTGAATTGTTTATATGAAATGTATGCGTATTTAGATTGAAACGAAACTTTCGCAAAAATCAAATCCATAAAAAAATCATAACTTAGCAGGGGTACACGGGTTCATAGGGTGAGGTTTGTCTAGGTCCTGGCGGCGGATGCGTTTGACCATCTACTGCGTGGCGGGCCGGATCGAAAGAAACTGGTTGAGGGATACCTTTCGACCATAAAAATCCAAAATGGCGGCAAAAGGAATAATGTTATATGGGAAATTTTGAACCTGTATCTTTTACCATCTCTCCTGATTACGCTTCGTGACTTAGTAGGGGAGGCCGGGTTCTTGGTTATAATGGGTAATTAATGGATGATTGGACGCGGTTGGAGCTAACTAAAAACTGTCCAAAGAAGCGAAGCTAACAGTCCACAATGGAGTGCTGGTACCTACCCTAATATATGGAAATGAGGCATGGAACTAGCAGAAGAAGGCTGAAAGTAGACTGAATACTGTAGAAATGAGATCCCTGAGGCATATGTGCGGTAAAATCATGTATGACGAAATGTGCGTATGCTGTGTCTATTCTACAGGTATTTTATTAGAGCCTGTTAAAAGGAGCTAGAAGCATTGATCCCCGGTGCACCGTGCATGTGCTTGATACTCGACGGACACGAGCGGAACACACGTTCACAGTTAAGTAGATGTTATTTATATATGAACGGGTCGTTTCTCCGACTCGTTTTATCGTAAGTCGGCTCGCATGTGGAACGAGCTATCGGCATCTGTTTTTCCTCCTCCATATAATCCGGGCCTCTTTAAGACCCGCATTAATAAATTCATTCCTACAGACCCTACCTTAACCCGCCCCATAACGCTGCCCAACTGGGTGGCGACATAGTTTCTCTGTATTTAACGTGTAAAGACAGGGGCGCTCTAGCGAGAGGTGTCACATAAAAAAGTCATACCTCCGATTTTGAATATGGAGACATACGAAATGATCTATACATATTATAACCAATGAATCCACCCATCTTTTATCGATTATCACTTTTTATTATGATTTAAAAAAAATCGTAAGCTCTATAATCGCACAACTCAACTCAACATCAAATATTAATATTCTGTATAAACGATTGTTACATCTTACCGGAGGTGACCGGATAAATCATCAAAATGATAATTCATCACATCTTTAAAAAGTTATTTAAACTCATGGAAAGTGGTGAAACAAAAACATCATTAACTTGGTTAAATAGGTTAGGTTAGTTTTAAATTTTTTTATTCATCATTTCTAATGACTTTATATCACTTTTTATCAAAGGTGTGTTGAATTGTCACTGTGTTGAGTTATCATGGAACCCTTATCGGAAATGTTTATATTTTAAAGTTCTCTAAATAAAACTAAATGGTCTTATAAGAATCATCTCATATTAAATATTATAAAACAATATGACCGGAAGTCGGCATCTTTCCGTAAAATAAAATAAAGCATAAACTAAAAAAACAGCTACAAGGTGGTTACAAATGCAATTATATTTAATCAATTTGTTCGATTATATTTTATGTGAAGTTTTTTTCACAGTGGCCCAATGAATATTATATGGGGCCAATTGAACCAATTTGACTCGTAAGCATTTTCTACGTCTTGCGATAAAAACTTAGGTTTACGATAAAAATACTCATAATCAACGCAAACAATTAGTTTTCTACAAAATTCTTATATTATTATTTTTTTAATCTCATATAAATTAAGCTATATACTCATAAATCGATGGAGTGAAAAATTGCTATGACCCCGACCCCGGGGTCATTGCAGCTTTTACGTAATGCAGCAGTAACGGAATGTTGATTAAAATATAGAATTTAAGCACATAGTTGTCCAATTTTAATAACTTCGACGAGGAAAAGAAGTTTTTTTAATTAGTTGAAAAAATTACTTTTCAAAATTTCAATTATGTTTAACGTAATACACTATCTGGCCTCAAGAAAATCAGTTTAATCACGAACCGTAACTATTTAATGTAATAAAATAACAAAACAAATTTATGTTAATATCATAGTTTGCTTTAATCTCAATAAAAAAAGAAGGAGAAAAAGTTTTTTTTTATGAATGAGATAAAACTTTTCCCCAAACCACGTGTATATATATTAATTAAAATTAAAATAGCAACTACACATTAGGAAAGAGGGGACAACAAACAAATAAGTGCATTGACTAAGTGTTACGGACGGACATGCACTTGAGCAAGACTTGGGAGCTGTACTCACAGAAACTTTAAAAAAACTGAGGTTTAGTTGTAGTCCGGGGTCCCCCGAAAACATAAAAACAGAAACAATATAAACTACTTTTTTAAAATAAAGACAAACATTCCCGGGTTACGAATAACCTGGCAATATTTGAAAATCTCCTACTACTCCACAGTCAGCTTAAAATGTTGCTTGTGTTGTGATGGAGGACTTAGCCAGCCCAGGAATTGAACACACTACGCCTGGGTGGGACCAAAACGCGATGTCAACTCGGCCACCGACCGGTCTAAAATATGGCAGAAATCGCTCCAGTGGATAAGTAATAAAACGTAGTTTATAGGTACTTTATAAAAAAAAATTGTCTAAAGAAACAGATAAATTTTTAAAACAGTAATAAATAAAGTACATTCTGGAATCGTTAATAAGTCGTTTTGAAATATTTAGCCGTGTTAAGTAATCAATAGTATCCGGGAACGCGGTGGCAAAACGTAGAATTCCATAGCCGTTGATTATCAAAGACAAAACAATTAAATTATAGTTATTATATGGGTAAAATGTATTTTAATTAGGGTGTTGTTACATCCCGGCCACAGTCCGCAACAACGAAGTGTAGGTCTGATCAAATTCACAATACAGTATTATTTTTAACGAAATTAGTTTTCATATAGAGAATATCCAAATAAACCTTTTTTGTGTATAAAAACATATCGGCTTCTTTGTCTGAATGTGGTGTGATTTGATTTGTATTTTTTTATGAAACATTAATATGAAGCATTGAGGAATTATCAAAATTTAAATAAAAAATATTGAAGTGTTTTACGCTCTCCTCTAGCTGGTATTAGTATAACACTGTACGTGTTGGGTTCATCCACAAACTGTGAAACAAATCAGCCTCTCGTTGGGTGGTCATGTTAAATGAATGTTATTCATTGATGTATTAATGTCTAATATCAGTCTATAATGTTATTACAGTAATATTGCTATTTTGCCATTTTTGGGCTAAAAACACTTTATTCAACTTCTCGAAACTAGCTGTAGCTTTTGTAGGAAATATGATTGGCATCTGATTATAATATTGACAATATTTCTGTTTTCATTTAAAAAAAAAATTGTGAATACTGCACCAGAGTCCCAACTGCTACCGTCTGGAGCCAGTGAGACTATGGCATCCCCAATTGGGGTTGTTGTGAGACTGAAGGTATTGTGGACCTCGAAGGAGATGACGTAGAGGAAGGTGGGAGAGTACCTGGCTATTCAGATCTGGTTACCAAACACTAATTGTAAAATAGTACAAATTAATTTTAGTAAAATTTATTTGAGCCCGCGACTTTCGGATTGCTAGTCGAGAGCCTTATCCCTCGATAATGGAGGCCGTCATTTAGGTACGTTTTAAATTATGTTTTGCATTTGAAAGTAGACGTTTATTACAATTTGGGAGGAGGGGATGTGTACCGCCGCCCCGGGAACCATATATTGGATAACCCACACTTCTTCCATAGGTCACCCCAAGTTGATATGTTTGGTGACTTAGCAGGAGTGCCCGAGTTTATGAGGTGAGGTGTGTTAGGGACTTGGCAGCGGATGCGCCTGCCTAATAACTGCATGGTGGGCCGGATCGATTAGTCCTCTTTCAACACATCGCCTTAGGAGAGTTAGATTCTTATGTATATCACTCGAACACACTGACCCCCAGATTACTACCCACCCATCAAACCTATTTACTTCCCAGAACTCACTCTCCTTCCTTTCCTTCAAAATTCCCCCAACACAGCATTCACAAAGATGACATAGGCCCTGAGGGTTACGGTTTTCCTCAGGGCCTCCTGTGTGGATATGATGTAAAAATATACAAGAAATAAACAACAATCTCGCTAATCGTTGGCGGTGACCTATGGTAGGGTTATTGGTTATCTAATACATGGTTCCCGGGGCGGCGGTACACATAATTGTAATAATTCTCGAGGGCTCTGATGTACAGACATTATGGCTCCTGTTGATTGACGAACATATACAAAAACATCGTTGATTGGAATTGTAGCTTGAAATGACTTTAGCCATGTTTAATAATAAACAAATTAGAATAAATTTTTTAGCAATCATTATTTAAAATTTGAAAAATTTAATTCTCACCAATCTAATCGCCGCAATTTTAATAGGCACATATTATGGATATTACGCTTTGTTTCAACGTAATCATTACAAGAAACTTACGTCGGGAGAGATGGTAAAAGATACATTAAAATAAAAATTTTATTCAATCAAAGTTCAAAATTTCTCATTCAAAATGACCTAGACAAACCTCACCCCGTGAACCCGGGCACCCCTGCTAAGTCACGAAACGTAATAAATGATGCATTAAAGTTACATTTTTGTTTAATCAAGTTCAAAAGATTTTTTAAGCATGGATTTGACGTTTGCGAAAGTTCCATTTCAATATAAATACTCGTGAGGCAGTCTATCCTCTTTAAGTATAAAGTCATTTTCATAGAATATAGATGTATTAACAGGATCTAAAAAGTACGACAACGCGCGCGAAATTGGCGGTTACAAGTTACAACGCATGCAAGCCGTCAAGTTTGTCAGAAATATATAGATCAACAAAATAAATCGTGTAAAATGTATATGCGACCGAAAAATAGGCGTGGCTTACAGCAAAATCTCGATGACACAAGTTGATCTATAGGGATTTACATATGTATGCCAGCTTGGGTAATGGATCAACATATCCGGGGTGGATCAACGGCGTAACCTGGCGTACCGTCGCAACCTGGCGTACCGTCGCAACCTGGCGTACCGTCGCGCGAGATCAACATGGTACGAGAGGGGATAAATATATATATATTAAATCCTATAAGTTGGCAATGGTTTATAGTTCGAGAGGCAGTGTTATATTACAACTTCATTAAAAATGACTGGAATTTCTTTGTGCAAATTTCAATTTAGTTGTAGGGGTTGTATTATTAGTTGAATTAAGGATCTTGTATTCTTACCAGAGTTAATGAGTTGAATTAAAGTTTAAGCTACTTTTAAGCCTTACAATTGTTTATATATTTTTTATTACATATTTTAAGTTAATGTTGATAAAGTTAAAGATGCATTTTGTAGGGGATCTTAAAGAGACCCTAAGAATAATTTTCTGTAAATATTTTAAATAATTAATTTTGATTTATTTACAGTTTTGCAAGACCATTTATATAGTTTTTAATAATTCCAGGGGGAGCAGTCAAGAGGAGCAGAATAATAATTGGGAAGATGCTGGAGAAGAAATATCAAATTGGGCTAAATTTCTCGAACTTTACCATTCCGATTATATTAAATATATCATTCAAAGTTCAGAAAATAATGAGCAGCTATGGAGGTATGCTTTACAGAACAGGATATTATTATATTACATATATGAAAATGCTATGCACTTACAGCATTTTACATACAATTACATTTTTCTTTGCAGAGATATTGAATCCTCTCGTGGAGTCAAATCAGAAATGTTGAAACCACTTCTATTGTTACTTTGTGATAAATCTCTGTCCACCAGGAATTTCAAAATATTAATTGAAACATTAAGCAATGATTTACTTCTAGATGAGGTCTTATTGCAAGCGTTAGCTGTAAGATCCATAGAAAAAGAGTATGTTTAAAATTTTTATTTATTTTATTTTTGGAATAACTTGATGAGTAAAACCTCAAATTGTAATATTTAATTATTGAAGATAATATTAGCTACTAGCTGTACCCTGCCACACGTTGCTGTGGCTCAGTCTGTCTGTGCAGATAGACAAACAATAGCAACAATAAACAATATGCTTTTACGTCCAACAGATTTTACCTATCAACTGTCTATATAATATATGCGCGCAATGTCTAGACGGCTCCATGTACCTACTGGGCGAGCGCCACTGGGCATGATTAAGTAGGTAGGCGCTCATTGCGCTTTAATAACAAGTGGGTAGGAATCGTCATAATGTTATCTGTATAAAATTCGATACATCTCCACGGAGTTCTAGGCTGAATGTATCTTACATTGGCCGTCCTTCCGGAACGCTCTAGTAGTATAGATTGCTACAGGTATATAAAAACGCACACATATTGGAATGCAATGTTTGAAAATATCAAAGCAATCTGTGAAAAACTTTCGGAGATTTAGGATTTTGAAAACGAACATCATCATCTGGCTCTACAACCCCTGGTGGGTCTTGAAAACGAACATTAACATTTTTATTTATATAGATAGATAGAAGACTAGCTGTACCCCGCCAGTCAGTCAGTCTGTCATATAGAAAAACAATAGCTCAATAAAAATAAAAAAAATTATATTTGAAAACGAACATTAACATTTTTATTTATATAGATAGATAGAAGACTAGCTGTACCCCGCCAGTCAGTCAGTCTGTCATATAGAAAAACAATAGCTCAATAAAAATAAAAAAAATTATATTTGAAAACGAACATTAACATTTTTATTTATATAGATAGATAGAAGACTAGCTGTACCCCGCCATTCAGTCAGTCTGTCATATAGAAAAACAATAGCTCATGTTGGTTTTGCATCCAAAAAATGGCGCTGTTTTAAAAAAAAAACATGTATGTCCAACAGATGGTGCTGTTTTTAAAAAAAAACATGTTAGCATATGTTAGGAAGCTTTGTAGATGCACGCACAGATGGCAGTGCATAGAACTTGCGGGGAAGTCTGCAAAATGGAGCCAGTGGCCAGTTGTCGCCATGGACAGTGCGAAGGTTCTCAGAGAATCTCACTGGCCCAGATTCCAATTAGCAAGCTTCTAGTTAGGTCGACTATCGAGTCACCAGTATAATACGCGGAGTAGGGTGTCCCAGGACATAAGGAAGAATTTTTTTTTCATGAATTAAAATATGCATACCCTCTTATTTTATTCCATTTGATCCCAATAACTCATATAATAAATATTATTTTGATTAAACACCGTCAACCCGTGCCGACTTGATGTCAAACATATGGTACAGAGTTAATATGGAAGGATTTTCAACTTTCATTTTTGTAGGATAAATAAAATTTAAAAATGCACAAATGTTCAATTATGTAGCATTTTATATTTAAAAATGGTGTATTGATTAAATTTTTTCTTCATAGTTTGTTTTTTACAGTCAGGATAAATCTTCCGGTGTTCCTGAACGCATCGTAACAAAAATTATTTTTGTTCCTCTTTGACCGTGAGATTAAGCCATGAAAATCTTGCATTAACTTTCAGCTGTATCATTCACTACCCTCAGCGGTGACACCTTCTTTCTGACTTCTTGATACGAAGCATTATTTGACCACATCGTAGGGAATTCGTTAAGAAAACTGGCATCTGTGTTCAGACGATCAAACAAATACTTGATCTTAACTGAAATGAAGTCGTAAATATTTTCCTCTGAAACAAAAGTCACTAAATTATGATATGAACAAAAACCTTAATACAAAACATAATTTAAACTACTTAATAAACTTACCATACAATTTACCATCAAGATCTTCCTTCGATGGGTTGTAACGTTTGTCATGGGTTGATTTTTTTTTTTGATATTTCGAGCATTTTTATTTTAGTTGTTTGATCCACAGCGTCGTCAAACAGCGATAAAATAGATCCTTCATCGGTCAAATACCATAACTGCTTACTGAACAGAAATAAAGCTGCCATTGAGATGTTTTCATCAATTTTTTCTTAAGCCTTCATCGATTTCAAAAAGCACAAGTCTTGGTAAGGTGCTTTAACTGCTATAATACATTGTAACCATGGCTTGACATAGGATGTTACTATGAACAGGCAAACGTCTAAAAGTGCCGCCTTATCCTTACCGGTAATTTTAAATTGCGCACAAATTAATGATATTTTCAAGGAATAAAGCGCCTTTGTCATCCATCGAGCACCTGGAGGCCGAATCTTAAATTTTCTCACTGTATCTCCTCCTAAAACCATCACACAGAGCTCTAAAAACTCTCAATAGTCATCTAAAAGTATTTTTGTTGTCAGTGCAGTACGGTAAAAGTCAAGCAAATCATTGATTTCGGAAGCGGTTAGGTGCAATGTGAGATTTTCTCTGTAGCACTGAATTTTATCGGGATCAACATTTTTACAGTTATCTCGAAACTTTTTGAAGAGTGAGGGTCAGAGTAGTCAGGGTCTGAGTCATTTGAGTCATTTCTTGTCTTTTTGAGTCAGGGCTTGTAGTCATTTGACTGATTTTTACTTCAAACACAGCTTTAAAAAACCAACTATGGCTATATTTGGTATATATTGACAGTTAAATTCACTTTCCGGATATTGTAGAACAAAACTTCAAGAACTTGTCCATTAGATGGCAGTTTAGAACCCGATATTTGGTGTTTTACGACTCCTATTAAAAATATACTCTTTTTAGAAGTGCGTAAATCTAACAACATCTTGCCTGAACGAGTGATTTTCGTTTACTAACAAAATAGCAAGTTACTACAAGCTCATCAACACGTTTGCTCGCTGGCGTCTTAATGTACAAGTACTGACATCTTTCGATGCAAGTCGGCACGGGTTGCAGTTGTCCAAAATAAACGAATTTTTTTTTATAAGTGTTTTGTCATTATTAAAACAAAGTTAGAGGGTATGCGTTCAAAAATAACAACTTTAATTTTTTTGGGACACCCTAACGCGGAGTATTAATAAATCCCTGATTAATATTAAAGAACCTATTATTTATAAAACTCCTTCCAAGACGAGTTGGAGACCTGCTTGTGCGAACACAACAGCATATAATACAGGTATATAAAAACCCTCGCGTATTCTAATGCAACATTGTGTGAAAATTTCAAAGCATGAAATGAAGAACTTTCGAAGATTTAAGATTTTGAACAAACAAAAATTAACATTTTTATTTATATAGATATAAGATACGGTCGCATCTTTTTCTGATAAAATTTTCATTTGAGAATAGGTAATATTATCTTCAATAATTAAATATTATTACAATATTTAAGTTTTCATAAAAATTATCTTGCAGTGATTATATTTTGAAGGATTTTAACTAACCTTTTTCTTATGCAGCATGCTGATAAGTATTACAAAAAGGGTTATTGATCTTAAAGCAGAGAACATTATTATAAATGAAAGTGTTCTGGATAAACTGAAGCCTTACTCTACCAGCGCTCTGTTGTCATCGAAACAGAGGCTTGGCTTGATGTCGTTGTACAAGGTATGAATTACAGTTTACACTTAACCCATATATGTAATGGCAGTAGCTACGGATGGATTTATGATACAATTATAATCTACTATCAATACTAACTAATGTATGTAATTATTTTCAAAAACTTCTCTAATCTATTTAATTATTTTTTCAGACTGAGTCAGACTACGAAGATATGAAAATGCTGATTCAAATTACTATGGAGATTATTTCCAGCACTTGGAGTGAAGAGGAAAATGTTAAAGGTATTGCAATGTTTTAAGCAGGGTGCAGTGGAAGCAGTGATTGAATCCTCCGCGCCTCCGGGCGCCGAATTTTCAAGGCGCCAAGGCGCTGATAATACATAACAACTAACAGTCCTAGCACACAACCCTTGAGATTATTTTTCACAAAAATGGCACTACACAAAAACACAAATCATCCAAATATTATTGATTACAGTGATCACCTACCTAATATGTACTCTCTACTACCTAGGGCCTAGGCCTCTACTGGTTTTGACTAGGGTTTGGCTCAAGGCCGGCCCTGGTCTTAAGAATCATTTAGATTTAAATGTTACGTGAAAGTGGCTTTAATGTTTGTGTATTTTATAGACATGGATTTGGCAGATGACAGCACAAGATCCGGCACCTTTTTGAAGCTTCTTCATAATGCAAATACATGGAACCAGTTGAAAGTTTTAGTAGATTTAATTAATATGTGGCCATCTTCAACTCTCGTTAAGTAAGTAATTAATCAAGCAAAGTCTAAAAATATATAATTGAGCCCTTATGCGGAAACAACTTCTTTATGTGAAAAAGTGACTTCTGAGATATGGGATGTTAAACATTTCCCTTTGACTGTTATACAAACCGAACGTCAAATAAATTTATATGAAATAAGACATTTCAACTCATAGGCAACACGTTTTATGTATTTTCATCAATTTATTCAGAAGTCTTGAGTAAAAGAAATCATTTTACTAACAAAAATTTTCATCAAATTTAAAAATTCCAGACATGTTACAACGTATTAACAAATAACATAATGCAAATGTAAAACTTTATCTCGAAAAAGATCGCGCTACCGGCCATCACTATAGGCCTTGTACTGCCAATTGTGGTTGAGATTTTAAAATGATTTTTGCTGGGAATGTAGAATGAATTTTATTTGTGTTGCATAAACTGTGAATGGACCTGCATAAAAACAGCGTTATCTATTATCATAAAGGATTAATTTTATTAAAAAAAAAAGATTTACAGTTTTAATAAAAAAAAATTTCAGCCAAAAAGAAAACCCATGCTTATGCCTGATTGTAAAATTGTTGGATAATGAACAGAAGATAGAAGATAATATTCCGCTGCTGAATATTTTATTGGAGAAAAATACAATACTGGAAAATGTAAGAAATTTTTTTTTTTTTACCTGCTGTGCCTGTTATTTATTTTTACTGTTGTAATTTATGTTAACATTTTTATACAGGACATAAAATGGATCATTTCTTCCGAGAATACGTGTCATATTGTAGGAAAGATATGGCTTTGTTTACTTTCCAAATATGAATCTATTCATTCCGCACTACCTTCAATATTGAGCGCTGAAAAGGTAGGTTTTGAAGGATGATCATTCTAATGAAACAAACTCCAGTATGTACATACTATAAATAATCATTACTCCTTTTAGGTTCTCCCTGACATTGACCAACATATCGATGATAATTTGATATCTTTGATCCTTAAAAAGGGTCTCTTCACTACCATTGTAAAAACTATATTATACCCAAAATGTGTTCAATTCTTGCTGAGAAAGGAAGCCATAAATAATATGAAGCAAGACGATGAAGACATTCACAATCAGTGCTCGTACACCTTGAATACAGCGGTGAATGATTTGTTGAATAAGAACCATCTTGCGGAAGCCGGCTCTCTTAAACTGGCAGCAATGGGGGTCCCTCACACACTGAAGGGCTTTTCTCAGGCAATCAAAATAATGAAGCGATAATCAGTGTCACCTTATAATTGTAATTAATATAATATAATTGTAATCATGTAATGTTAATTAATGTTTATATTAATTTGTTCCAATAAGCAATAAACCCTGGTTGACTTTACTTATTTGAGATTTAAGATTTAAAAACTATGAAGGGTAAAATGCAGGAAACTCCAATAATGGAGTACTAAATGCGGTAGGCGGTAACAAAAATTTTTCCAAAGAGGTGAAGCTAGCAGGCCACAATGGAGTGCTGGTACCCTCCCTGATGTATGGCAATGAGGCATGGAACTGACAAAGGAAGGATGAAAGTAGACTGAATGCTGAAGAAACAAAATCCATGAGGAGTGTGGTAAAACCACCTGATAAATGTGGAGACGTGTGGAAACGGGTAATGGTTAGTTTAAGATTATGAATGAATAATCAAATTCGGTCACTATTTTTTTTTATATTTGTAAATTTTCTTTTACTTCACTAAGACACTATTATTACATACTTAAATACCCTTTTTACAGTCTTAAAGAGGGGCGCATAATTTCATCAAGTTGTATGGATTCTTAGCACTATTGGCAGATAATTCCTTCACCGTTTCTGGTCCCTCTCGCAGCCAAAGTCTGTCTCTGTAATAATCTGTGCAACTTGCAAACTCCTTGTCATTGTAATTCTTAACCTCAATAGGTATAAATGGATCCAAATGCTCAAAACCCTGAAAAAAAATAATGCCAATTTTAATCAATTCAAACTAATTCTATACCCTTCTTGCACTGGTTTGTGCTCAGTGAAGGTGGTTTTACAAAATTAATTAAGGAGTTACATATATAAAGGGGTTATTTGATTTATTTAGAAATTTTTCAGATAAATAAAATGGATAATATTTAATTTGCCCCTGAAGTTAGTGCACTTTACCCTCGGACACAATGTATAGATGTCACCTGTGACAGGTAAATGACATGCTTTTTTTTAAACAGTGCAATCTGTTGGACAAACATGTTTTTTTTTTTAAAACATTGCCAATTTTTGGACATAAAAGCAACATGCGCTATTGTTTATCTATCTACACAAACAGACTGAGCCACAGCAACGCGTGGTGGAGTATAGCTAGTGAGCTATAAAATACTAAATTATATTTTCATGATTTCAAATCAAATCTATTAAGGACGGGTTGTTTCGGAGAATTTGAACAAATTTCAAAGTTAATTTTCAGGTTCTGTGAAAGATTTTTTCAAGTTCTGTTTTTATTTCAGTTCTGTCAAGCAACTACCCTATGCTGATATAATAACAGAACTTGAATAGGACTTTCACAGAACCCGGAAATCAACATTGAAATTTGATGAATTGTTCAAATTTCAACGTTCATTTTTGGGTTCTGTGAAAGTCCCATTCAAGTTCTGTTATTATATCATTGTAGGCTTGACAAAACTGAAATAACAACGGAACTAGAAAAAATCTTTTCCAGAACTTGAAAATGAACGTTGAAATTTGATGAATTGTTCAAATTCTCCGAAACAACCTGTCCTTAGTCACTTATTTACTTGAATAAGTTTTTCCAAGCAAATGAAAACTCAATGTATATAAGCCAAGACTTTATGACTTTTAATATTATTATATTGGAATAACTTAGTGAGTAAAACCTCAAAATTGTAGTATTTAATCACTGAAGATTATATTAGGAACACAAAAGCAATGAAACCAGGACCCTCACATTGCCGGGGCTTTGTTCTACCACTGAGATAATATTAGGAACAGGAAAGCAATGAAACCAGGACCTTCAACATTGCCGGGGCTTTGTTCTACCACTGACATAATTCAACCCTCCAGTCATATTTAACTGTATCATACTTCAACTACCAACATTATCTTCATTTTCTTAGAGCACTTTTTTGCTACTATCTTTATACATTATTGCAAGATTATACCCAAATTTAATTACAATCAAGATAGTGTCTTGAATAAACATATCCATTTTTATTTTAAATATGCAACATCTATGTATTGACTTTCTTACAAGTCTAAGATAATTATTATAGTGGAGTAACTTATTGAGTAAAACCACAAAAATTTATTATTTAATAACAACTCTCGGTTGTTGATATTATCTTCAATGACGCTTTATGACTTTTTCAAAATGACTAAAAATGATGTATGGCCTACCTCTTTAGTGAGTAAATATCTCGGGTAATATGATTCTTGGTGGTCGATTGGGACGGCAACTTTATCAACGGTGACGACACTCACGGCATTGCACTACAAGAAACAAAATTACATTTTCTATCTGTGGATTGACCAAATATATTGCTAAAATTCATTTGATTTTTAATACCTACAATCTTTTTTGTAAAGTTATAATATACAGTGAAAATTGCTTAAGAAGTTTCATGCTTAAGGGTCAGAGCCGAGCCACGAATTACGGGAAAGGAACAAAGCAACCGCAAGCTACGTTTCGCACCGTTTGTGGTTGATTCGTTCCTTTCCCATAATTCACGGCTCGGTGGCGGAAATTTTGTCCTGTTTAAATTTAAATTGGGTTATCCCACACATAAGGTTTTCCCGCTAAAGTTTATTAGTTTTTCTTAAAAAGTTTCACTGTATTTTGAATAATTTCATTAAATGGCAGAAAAAAATTATATTACATCATATGTCATCAAATTACACCATGATAAAAATTATATCAATTATAAATATATATCAATGTAATTAAATAATGAAATGTTAACTAACCCAATCGTTCTTGGTCAATTCCTTAATAGCTAATGTCAAGGTGACGTATTCCGGGGGAATCTTCTTTCTGGTTTCAATTTTCAGCCTTGTCTCAGGATAGTAGAAACAATTGAAACCATCAATAGCCACAAAAGTTTTACATCTACAAAAAAATCACACAATATGTATCAGCAAATATTTGAGCGAGCTCTCTATGTATGCATTTAACAAGCAGTGGCAGTGTTCTGCATAGATCAAACAAAGCCACTTACTGACTAATCCATTGTTATTAATACATTTAAATTATCTTACAATCCTTGATTAGACAGTACTTTGATTTCATCAATCAGGGCAACTATAACTTCATTGGAGTATTTTATTCTGTTAATCCCGTGATCAATTAGTTCAAGAAGGCTTGTTCCAACGGGGGTCACTTCACGTTTACTCCAAATGTATTCTTTTGACACCTTCAGCTAAAACAACAAAAGTTTCAGATACACATACACAGATACACTCATCTTATGTAACTCATAAAAGTGACAATATAAATATACAATACATAGTTGACACTTAAGACAGATTCACTATGGTCTTTTCAGTGTTTTTACGGACTTTACATATGAAATTATTATTAAAAACTCTTTGTAAATTATCAAGTTGGTGGGGATATTATGTTCTTACTTCCGGCTTCTTTAGGTGCACCTGGTTTTGTAATTTGAAATGAACGAGCCACTCTGCTGCATCAAGTGGTATTTCTACAAACCCCTCTCTCGTGGCGGAGTTTGACACTTCTTTGGTTAGAGCTGTTCGTCTTAACCAATCGGGCACTAAACAAAATATTAGTTTAAATGCATTAGTATATTAGTCATTCAGAGGAGTCAAATTCACTTATCTTAAATATGAATGAAAAAAATGAAATATTAAAATAATTGCATTTTTAAATTTCAAAAAAATTATCATTTTGGGCAATCTTTTTTTTAAATTGTCACTTTATTTTATTTTATAAGTCACTGAATCCGAGGGCCGGTTTTTAAGCTTGACATGAAAGATATTTACATTCATCAAGGTATCTCTGGTCTCTAATCCAACCACACAAGGCTTTGTTATAAGCTTTCAAGAATAAGATGGTTTTAGTTAATATTATATTATTATTTTAGTTAAATACGAATGATAGAGGGAGCACACAAATATTTAAGAAAAAAAAATCATTATAATCAACAAATAAAATCGAGCAAATATTTCTCGACATCTGAGTTAAGTAGTACTTAAAGAAACACTGTGATTTTTTTTCAAACCTGTAGCATGTTATATAACAGAATCAGGTACTTTTTATAATTTTCGGAACATCCTTTGTGATTTTTTTTATCGAGGGAATTTTGTATAAATACTTTTTCAACTAGGCATCTGAACAGAGATTATCTTAAAAAATAACATATTTTTTAAGAGCTTAAAAACAAAAATTTCAATGGAAGTATGTTGTGTCAGTAGAAATGCGGACTGTGGAGTCATAAATATGGATTATTTTTTAAATTTCACTGCTACATAATCAGATTTATTACATTGAACAGAGAACCTTAATGTAAGTAATACTCAATTATTGAAATTATATCCAAATGATGGAAACAAACTGATTGACGATCAGTCTATTATGCTTGAAGTGAAATAGTTCAAAATTGCGCTATACAAGTGTTATATTACTATTATTATGCAGATTACATACCTATGGCATAAAAACAATGAAAGAAAAAATATACCAACCCCAAGGAACATGAACTAACAAAAATCCAGACTCGTAGGCGTAATGGATTAGGTGCGCCAAAGTTAGCGATTTTCCTGTACCCAAATCACCATCTGTACAATATGTTAAGGGTTTATAAAAATATTTTATGATAGACACAGATAGCGACTTTATTTTATACTATTTAGAGATATATAAATTCTAAATCGAAAATATATGATATGATGGAGAAATACTCCAAACAATAACAAACCACTATACTATACATTTATAATTTATAGACACTGCTATGATAGATCTATGCTATCCTTCAGGTGTGATGTCTGTGCTCTTTAGGTGACTTTTCTGCTATAAATGTATTATTTATTATGTATTACACAATGTTATTTGTAAAAAGGATACATAACACAAATCGGTTAACAGGTTTACTCAAGTCACTCTTCTCGATAAGGTCAATTATTTCCAGTGCCGGCTCCCGCACCATTACACAGGTTTCAGTAAAGGTTTGGGTTTGTTTGACAAAGGACATTGGCAGGCCGCCATGTGTAAATACATTTTTACGCACTGCTTCTTCTAATTTGTAGAACTGTGCCAGGTTATTCTGTGTATGATTGAGCTGCAACAAAAATATAAGATCAGATAAAAAGTCATACTTTATAAATAAGTAAATATGAATTATTTATGAATATGAATACCAACCGCGCTACTTTCTGATGTTCTGAACCCTTGATAAGCTGCTTCTCTTTTAGCGTGTAGAGATAAGTACCTTTGAAATCTCAGAGAGGTGGTCCGGCTTTTAGACCACATATTGAATTTTAAACCTTTAAAAAATAATGGTTAAACTTTTAGTGTGATCTTATCACTGGTAAAGTTTCCTTAATCCGTTTACTTATTAATATGTACAAATTATTTAAATAACACTTTACTTCAACCAAACAAGAAACAACAATTTACATAGAGAGGGGAGATGGTAAAAAATTAATTAAAGCTCCTTTTTTTTAAAGTTGAAAATTTCACATGTTATGACAGTTTGACGACCATTTTTTTTTCTTATTAGTATGAAGTGACGTTTGCTGAAAGGTTCCGCTATAAATATGCACAAATTATTTAAATAACAACACCTAATAACCTATTTTGTGCATGTTTTTCCATCTCCCCCGACATAAATAGTTGTTTCTTGTACTAAGTTGAAACAAAGTGTTACTTCAATAATTTTGGATTATTTAGCAGTAAGCGGAGTAAGGAAACTTAACCTTATCATTTATTGGGAAAATAGTATAATAATTGTTATTACGAAACAAGAACGGTAAATATTGCCCTAACCGCTGCACTTTAAATAGATTATAGAAATAACACTTCGTTTTAAAATATATCACTACAAGAAACAACGATTTACGTCGGTACAGATGATAAAAGATGCACTATAATTCCATTATTGTTTGTAGTTCATAATTTACCTTATAAAAATATCCCTTTTCCACCATTTTGGACTTTAGTGTATGTAGTATCACTAGCGAAAGTTCAGTTTCAATCTAAATACGTAGGTATTAATTACTTAATTAACCCAGATTAAGAACCAAATTTCCTATTTTTTGCATGTATTTTTTGCATGTAAATAGTTGTTTGTTGTAGTAATTTTCGAAACAAAGTGTAATTTCCGTAATCTGTGCCTGAAAGTGCGGCGGTTAGGGAAATAACTGACAAAGATTGAACTACTAAAGCTAAAAGTTTGTAGAAATTACTAAAAATGAGTTAAACATAACCTCAAAATCGTGAAAAGAGACATTGTTTTATTATAACATAAACAATGAAAATTTGGCATATTTTCACGAATAAAATAAAACTGTCCACTTACCGAATTATCTGAAATACTTCAATTAATTAATTCACAATAAATATTATAATAATTCCGCAAAAACCTAGATGTCAAAAATCGAATATAACCTAAGTTAGGGAGTGGCTATATGCACAGCGACTAGTCGACAGGGGGCGTGGCCAACATATCCGAGCATACCCGAGCCATAAATCAACTATCTAACCCGAGCTGTTCCGTGTTTTTTTTTAATGTTAAATTCCGTCAAATTAGTATTTACCTAATATGCATGCATTGTGTGCGTTGTGATTGAAATTTATTAGCTGGATTTTATTTTTTTACGTTCAAATTTTATTTAAGTTAACTATTTCTGCGATGTTGAGCGGCTACGCTAAGTTTGTGTAACATGGTTTGTGATTCAAAAGAAAGTGTCCCTTTTATACCGCCTGCTCGCGTCAAGGCAAGAAAAACATCCCAGTTTTCAATTAGTTTAGCGGCTACGCTAGGTTTGTGTAACATGGTTTGTGATTCAAAAGAAAGTGTCCCTTTTATACCGCCTGCTCGCGTCAAGGCAAGAAAAAACATCCCAGTTTTCAATTAGTTTAGCGGCTACGCTAGGTTTGTGTAGCATGGTTTGTGATTCAAAAGAAATTGTCCCTTTTATACCGCCTGCTCGCGTCAAGGCAAGAAAAACATCCCAGTTTTCAAATAGTTTAGCGGCTACGCTAGGTTTGTGTAACATGGTTTGTGATTCAAAAGAAATTCAGGCTTGTTGAAGCTGGAGTTTCCTCAGTACGAGATGTGTCTATTGTTGGAGCAATTTACTAAACATAAATTTCAGGATGAGGCAGAACCTGATCGGCTCAATTCAGGATTTATCTGTCATGTTTTTAAAGGGGTTTGTTCCCTCAATGTTTATATTTACTTTGTGTGGTGTAATGTATTATTTTCCATTAATAAAATAATATCAAATATGCAGCTTATATGTATCAACTTAAATTCAGTTTTTTTGTAATATTTATATTTTTGTAATACCTGCATCAACTGTAAAGCGCCCCTGAGGTGATATCTCACAAAAGCGGCGCTATACAAATTGTCAAATAAATAAATGTATCAATGAATTGCCCAACTTCCTTCATTGCTCACTTATCCTTCAACATGCTATATGGCATCCAAATTTTCACATTGACTCCAAATAATGCTAGTTTTACTTTCCCATAGGTGTACTGTTTTGTAATGTAAAAAGATAAGATACTTTGAGTATATATAGGCCTTGTACGAATCTGTAAAAAAGTTGAACATAGGACCTACCACAAGTCTTTTATTGTCTAAAAGTTAATTATATTTTCAGGAATTAGAATGTGGTTGCCATACTAAACAGTCTTTATTAAGGCTTTGGAATCGACTTTATGATATTGACCCTATAGTAATGTAATCTAACCAAATGAAATCAAGGTGCAAGAATCGTATGAAATGAAAGATGAAAATTAGCTATCGGCTGCTCGGCAATATTCGGAAATGCTCGGCCGTGACGTCACAAAAAGAATCTGAACGGAGAACCAATTTCAAATAAAGCGCCGAAACACTTCACTTCGGGTATGCTCGGAAATGTTGGCCACACCCCTTGTCGATTAGTCGCTGTGCATATAGCGACTCCCCCTAAGTTAAGATTTAGGGGGTTTTTCACTATCTCTGATTATGTTCTGACCAAGCACTAATCCGCGGATTAGTCATTTTTTCGTTTTCACTATATCTGAATAACGCTAACGCTCGGGTTAAAGTTAGATTTGACTAATCAGTGCTCTAACCAGACGTTAGGCGCTATTCCTCGAATCAAAGATGGCGTCAAAACATTCCGAGTTTAACAGCTGAGAAGTGAGTCGAATTTTGTAGAATGAATTTGAATGCTTGTATGATCCATCCTGAATTATTTGATTGTGTTCAAAATAAGAAACAATGTATTAATTCGACACGAATCTATCTAAAATGACCTGATAATCAACATAACATAACCAAAAAAATGCACACTTCGCGGTGTGCGGACTGTGACGCATGACAGCCGTGGCAGTAGATGGAGAAACAGCAAACATTTTGCGATGTTGCCAGACTATTTCGAGTGTTATCTATCCGGCAGCTCGAAACAATGGTGAAACGGTCGCCGTTGAATAACGAAGTTATTCTGAACTTTAAAGCCAGCCAACGGATAGCTATTCAGATATTTAGCCCGACATAGTGAAATACCCCCTTAAGGGGGGGCTAGGGTTTTAAAATTATTTTTTTGCATTTTTTAAAATTTTTTTTAAATAAATGCTTAATATGTTAAGAATATTGTGTTCAAATTTCAAGTTGATTGGAGCAAAATTGACGAAGTTACGAGTATTTTTATACCTGTCGGATTTTAATCCCTACCCGACCATACGTATAAGCCGAGCAGAGCAGGAAGCTGAGAGACGAACTAAAGAAGGCAGGATTCGTCGTAGACAGGAGCAAAAAGGTGCTTTAGACATCATGGATGATAGCAACATCCTTTATGGACCTGGCATTGATGATTCAGTGTGAGGTAAGCCGATAAAATTTGCTTATAAACTTTTAATACCAGATTTTTTAGTGTTCAAAACTTTATAGCGTTTTTCCCACAACTCACGTTTTCAAAGTCGGTGACCGTCATAACTTCAAAACTACTGCACCGATCCCTTTGAAATTTTGAAAACTATTTCTGTACATAATTTACGAGGTAACGCTGGAGAGTTTTTTTCAAATTTGTTAATAATTATTATTTTACAATAACAAATTAGCCGATTTTTTTCACTAAAAATAGCGTTTTTCCGTTCAAAGTGTTCCAAAAAAGTGAAAAAGTAGAATTTCGAAAAACCCTCCCAGCGTTACCTGGGAAAAACTATTATCTAACGAATGAACTTTGATTTTTTGATTTCAGATGACCCAGCACCGAGTTATGAGGGTCACCGCCATTCTACTTTTTTTTGAGACACGTCCGAATAATTTCTGCCATTGCCGTGTTTTTTAATTATTCTCCGTGAAAATTTTATACAACATTCTTAAAATGTCGTATTTTACTGTCCTATTAGATTTAATAAAGAAATTTTAAATGTGTTGTCACAAAAAATTCACAAAAAAATGCCTTTTTTCGTACGAATTAACCCTAGCCCCCCCTTAAGATAAATTGGATAAATACCAAATTTGGGAGTCGCTATATGCACAGCGACTAGTCGACAGGGGGCGTGGCCAACATATCCGAGCATACCCGAGCTGTTCCGAGTTGTTTCCCACTGCCTGTGATGCAAAATCAGTGAAACGCGGTGGGCGGTGAAACGAAACGTCAGAAATCATCAGAAATGGCATCTTTGAGTGCCGGTTTAGACCGTCTTTTAGAATTTTGTTAAGTAATTTCAAAAAGAATTCAGAGACGCGTGTTATCAGTGGATACATTGACAATGAAGCAAATTATGAAGCATTTCTGTGTTCTGTGAACGCGTTGGGGCACTCTTTTTCAACGAGAGACAGTATGAAAAAGAAGTTGGGAGGTAAGTTCGGGAGGAATGCAGATTACGCCAAACTCTGGGAATTGAATAAAAATGCACTTTATAGATGAGAAAAGTGTGTAGAAACTCATTAAAAAAAGAATTAAAGCGCGGAAGAATAAATTGAGGGAGATACAGCCGATCAAAGTTTAATAAAATTGCACTTGGCGATCTGATATTATGACCATATTAGGACAGTCCGCCGCCATATTTTGTCACTGTTGTGTTGGTAGACCTAATACTAACATCAGCTACATGCGATTGTAGCCGACTTCGTGGGGTAAATTTATAAGGCGCGTAATTATGAAAAACAGAATTAATAATATAATGTAATCAGGCACTGGAATGGAGAAAAACAAAATACTACCTTAAAATCGCTCACTCGTAATCGTCCTCTGAATCAGATGTCCCATCCTCGCCCCAGTGCCCAGTGCCCAGTGCCCCTCTGTGTATGTTAACCCAGCGCCGGATCTGCCCCTCCCCCCCCCCCATAACCTAACCTAACCTAATCGGATCTGCCCCTGCAGATCCGGCGCTGGGTTAACATACACAAGCCCGCTAGAAAGGTTAGGTTAGGTGGTAACTTGGGCTTGTGTATGTTATCTTTACTTTAAAAAAACAGCCTACGTTTTTAAATGGTTTGTCTGGCGGGATTCTCCATTCCAGTGCCTGATTACATTATATTATTAATTCTGTTTTTCATAATTACGCGCCTTATGAATTTACCCCACGAAATCGGCTAAAATCGCATGTAGCTGATGTTAGTATTAGGTCTACCAACACAACAGTGACAAAATATGGCGGCGGACTGTCCTAATATGGTCATAATATCAGATCGCGAAGTGCAATTTTATTAAACTTAATTCGGCTGTATCTCCCTCAATTTATTCTTCCGCGCCTTAATTCTTTTTTTAATGAGTTTCTACACACTTTTCTCATCTATAAAGTGCATTTTTATTCAATTCCCAGAGTTTGGCGTAATCTGCATTTCACCCGTAAGTTCTAAACCTTAGGGCCTAGGTCTAGAGTAGGCCTTCCCATTTCTTCAGTTCATAAGCAGCTGCTGATATTTACGAGTTATTCGAAATTAACATTTCCAATCTTTCAGATGCAGTATACACGTTCTGCCCGCCTACAGTGGAGTTCTTTGGGATGCCATTTACATTCGGTATGAATGCGTACAGAGAGTGCGCCCAAGGCCCCCGACTACACCGCCAAAATAACAGCAAGGGAGAGTTGAGTTGGTATGTTAATACACCCTAGAACCACATCAGCTAGGCCTACTCCCCCTCGTCTTTCAATAGTAGCATTGACAGAGCACCGAGGACTCGGTGGTCCAAGATTAAGGTCTATAACCCCAAAATGATCACCGTATCGTCGGTGATGTGTTTAAAATAAAAATAAAAGCGATGGGCCTGGGCCTAGGTAAGCTAGGACTAGATTACACCAGGGGCCTTCCTAATATGGCAGTTGGAGCTCCGTCTCATTTAGATTAACACGACAATCACACCAATCACAATTCATCTTTGTGTGTTAAAAAGTGTGCCGTGGCTCGTAACACATCCTCATGTCGTGTTAGTCTAAAGAAGACCGTGCTCAAAGTGCCAAATTAATTAAAGCCCCTGCAGCTATATCTCATTTCACAATTTTAATTCATATCACACTGAATTATAACCACACTTGTAATTTTATGCTAATTTCAACATTGCATAGGTCCTAACAACTTTTGTAAAAGTTAATCATCTGCGTCAAATAAGTTAACCATGGGCAATTTATTTGCCGCACAAATAATAGGCGTCATAAACGTATAAACCTATTAGACCCTATACCTTGAATTGTTCTTTCAGGCTGATCACTCAAACCATAAGAAGAAGAGGTTCCGGGTTTTGGACTCCAAGAAGCTTGGTTGTCCCGCAATGATGAGTGTGAAACAAATAAAATATTTTCCAGAATTTCCTGTTCCACCTCAAATTGAAGAAAGAGCAAAAACGAAGGTATGATAGTTTCTTTTCTCTGCTTATCCCTACATGGGCAATCACTTTATAACATTATTTTAATGTTTTCACTATACTTAGATGCAGTGTTGTATCAGATACTTTTTAAAAGTATCTAGATACAGATACAGATACTTGGCAAAATTTGTAGCTAGATACAGATACAAGATACATTGTATCTGTATCTAGATACATATACATTTTAAAAGTATCTCACAGATACTCAGATACATTTCTTCTTTTTTGGGGGAAAACTTAAAAAAATATATATTTATTATCGAAAACAGCGATTACTTTAATTTCTTAAAGACGGTAGACGTAAACGCTTGTGATTATTTTACATATTTACACTTGCTTGTTTTATTCGTTGCCCAAAAAGATATTGGCAAATTGGCCTGCAAGCGGTGATAACATAAATGCATTAGGGGTCCTCGCGAGTACCCGGGTAGCATATTACTACCCGGGTACCCGACGACCCTTGGATAAATAAAAAAATACGTGAACTATGTGCAACTTGATTACTTTGGGTTCTGATGGAAAAATAAAAAAAATGAAATTATTAATTATTTTTATTTTATTTAAAAAAAAATTATATGAGGGGGTACCCGGGTACTCGGTTACTCGGGTTAGGACCCCTAAAATGCATGTATATAAACTGCTATAAAATATTATACACTAGATGGACAAAGGTACCCAGTAGCTGAATCTGTGAGAAAACTTTAAAATTAACTAGAGAAAATCGGTAAAGAAGTTCACTTCGAAAATAAAATATCTGAAAGTATCTGAGTATCTGAGGTGTCAGATACTAGTAAAAATGTATCTAGATACAGATACACAAAAATGTATCTAGATACTACACAACACTCGTTAGATGCAAGGTTATACAAATACCGTTTTGAACAACACACATTTTTTTAGAAGGAAATGTGGTGGGAACATGTGGGAATACGCAACTTCCCATCGCTTACTTAAACACATTTTCAACATTCTTATCTATTGAATTTTACTGTAAGGCCAATGGTAGATGTCAGCACAGTACCATGGCCGAAAATATGATTCCCAGGGCCTCAACACTACAAAATAGAAGGTGTGAAGCATACTTCCCTGTGCCCTTCAGGAAATCCGATATTTTTTTGTTGAAAATATTATTTTATATTTTTACTGCCTACCAAACCAATAATTACTGTTTTTGTTTGGTCCTGTTATTTTTATTTATATTAAAACATTGTGGCTTGTTTTCAGATTCTGAAACAAGTGAAGGCAGCCCTTCAATCCACCAGCCCACCTAAATGTGTGCTACGTTATTACGTCTCGGCAACCGGAGAAGCGAGCCACAACCACAGCAGAGACGCGGCCAAGATGACACAACTGAGACAACAAGAAACACAACTGAGACAACAAGACGACACACTGACCTGATACAGGAGATCAATAGGCTTGTTGAAGTTGGAGTTTCCTCAGTACGAGATGTGTCTCTATTGTTGGAGCAATTTATTAAACATAAATTTCAGGATGGGGCTGATCGGCTGATAGGCTGATCGGCTCAATTCAGGGATTATCTGTGATGTTTTTAAAGGGGTTTGTTCCCTCAATGTTTATATTTCCTTTGTGTGGTGTAATGTATTATTTTCCATTAATAAAATAATATCAAATATGTATCAATGAATTGCCCGACTTCCTTCATTGCTCACTTATCCTTCAACATGCTATATGGCATCCAAATTTTCACATAGACTCCAAATAATGCTAGTTTTACCTTCCCATAGGTGTACTGTTTTGTAATATAAAAAGATTAGATACTTTGAGTATATATAGGCCTTGTACGAATCTGTACAAAAGTTGAACATAGGGCCTACCACAAGTCTTTTAATGTCCAAAAGTTAATTATATTTGCAGGAATTAGAATGTGGTTGCCATACCAAACAGTCTTTATTAAGGCTTTGGAATCGACTTTATGATATTGGCCCTATAGTAATGTAATCTAACCAAATGAAATCAAGGTGCAAGAATCGTATAAAACGAAAGATGAAAATTAGCTATCGGCTGCTCGGCAATATTCGGAAATGCTCGGCCGTGACGTCACAAAAAAAATCTGAGCGGAGAACCAATTTCAAATAAAGCGCCGAAACACTTCACTTCGGGTATGCTCGGATATGTTGGCCACGCCCCCTGTCGACTAGTCGCTGTGCATATAGCATCTCCCACCAAATTTAGTCATAGAAACAGATAGTTGGCAGTAGTGATGGGCAGGATCGAAATATTTTAATCGAGTGTTTAATGAATTTCACCGCTCGAAGTTCATCGGGAGCAGTAGCAGCGGACAGATTGCGTTTTTTTGCTCTCGGAGGGAGGTAACTACTACATTACTTGAGCAAATCCAATGTTTTTATACTAACAACTAACAATGGTATGTTTATTATTTACTTTTTATGCCCATTTTCTTTGACTACAAATTTGAATGCTACTTCCGTGAATTCAGAAGAATTTTTTTTTTTTATATGTGTTTATTCAGTTTTTTTTTATTTGTACATTATTTTCTCTTACTTAGATCTTACAAAACTGATCAATCAGTTTAATTGTAAGAAATAATAATAAATAAATAATACAATATTTATCCCCATGGAGATAAAAACCTGGACACTAAAGGAAAACCAAATAATTACACACATAATCTTAAAATACATGCCAACCCTAGATTCTTCAAAGTTTTTTCACTAAAACGGCGCCCTAAAAATAATCAATTTATTTTTATTAATAACCTTCCCAACTCATTTTAAGTCAGAATCACATTTTTTACACACACTAATTGTAAGGAAGTTGTAAATCTCAAAAATTACCAAAAAAATAATTGCATAATCCCAAATGCATGTTGGGTGGGTGACATAATGCACCGGCTGGACGAATACAGAATATCTCGTTTGTCAAGCAATCCGAGACTGACCAAAAATAATTTGATTTTTTTTTCAACCCCTATTAGAAATGCTTTTGTCGAACGCGTCTTTTCTTTAATGGGAAATTTGAAACTGCTTGTCAGTGTCAATGGACATGGTGAAGGCAGAGTTAATTGTAAAGATTAATTACAATATGATTTTCCAAGAATTTTTGAAGAAACCTGAGCAAGAAAAGATGCTTAAACAATCCCTTCAGAATGAAAAATATAGTTTTATGTGTCAAGCTGGTCCAAGTCAGCTTAGCACTAGTTAATTCATTTATATTTAAAAAAAACATTATCAATGGAAATTTACCATGACATTTTACCTTCATTAAATAATTCATACTAAAAAAGTTTTATTTTAATAAAAAAATATATATTTCTAAAATCTCCGGGTCTACTGTTTTTGATAGGTGGCAGCCCTAATTCCAGTACTAGAAGAATTAACAACCACACCACCACTTTTTATTTTAATCTCAGCCATCCAAAACCAGTGGAATTATTGCACCCTTATTAAGAAATATTGTAAATGACAGAGGGAGGTGTGTGTGGTAAAAAAACACCTGTGGCAACGGATATATATATTTTATTATATAAATTCAAACAATAGTTATATCTAATAAATCTACTTAAATAAAATTGGGAAATGAAACACTTGACTTGGCCATTTTGAATGGCTGTATATATTTTTTTATTCAATAGTAACATTTTAGCACAAAAATAAAATCTCAACATTTGAACAGGTAACTTTAGTCTTTAGTTAATACAAATAGTGTATTCTAATAATTTGCCATCATTATCTCTATATTATGCTGAAGGGAATAATGTTTAACTTTACACCATATTTTGGATATTTCTTGAATACTTAACAATAACTTTCGAACTAACCATCTTCTTTTTTATAATAAAAACTTTTTCTTGGTTTCGGATCAAGCTACACTATTTATGAGTAATTTTCTTTGTCACAACTTTAAGTATTTTTTGGTTTAGTGTAGCACTAGCAGAGAGCGTACACGGTTACCGCCTCTGTTCAAATTATGCCGACATTAGGTTTTTTTAATAAGAAAGACAAACATTACCGGGTTACAAATAACCTGACAATATTTTAAAATCTCCTACTACCACCACAGTAAGCGGAAAATGTTGCTTGTGTTGTGATGGAGGACTTAGCCAGCCGAGGAATTGAACACACTAAGCCTGGATGGGACCCAAACGCGATGCCAACTCAGCCACTGACTGGTCTGTGACGTATGACGTCTTCCGGCCGTCACTACCCCAACTCCAACATGTTGTTTCATTTACACTGGCCAGCAGCTCTCTCCCCGTACTATACCAAATATATTAAAATTAATGTAATATTAAAATACATATTGATTGAAGTCAAGAAGTGGTTGTGTAGTTCATATTGTATTGATGGTTGTATGGCAAAAAAATAATATTCTAAAATTATATAATTAAAAAAACACATTTTAACACATTTTCGAGTCATGGGTATTTTATGTAGTATGTTCTTGGAAATGTACTGTCCATCTTTCCAAATCTCAATGACTTGATAATTTATAAATGTTTTAAATCACAATGACTTGATATAGATGTTTTAAATTCGATTTTCTTGTGATTTTTTATGTTATGACCGTAAAACGGGGATAATATCTGTAAAAACAAAATAAATATTACAATATTACACAGAACAAACTTCCACAACATGTCATTGATGCTTCTAATATAAATCAATTTAAAGCTCGATTGGATTCTTCTTTGGAGAGAAGACAGGATTAACTTATTTTTAAATTTAAAACAACTCAATTACTATTCAACTTATTGTGATATGAGATATGAATGCATCACCTGTCTACTCATTTAACACTTTTACTGCGTTATTTTAATATGGCGTAAACCAACTGTGCTGATAAAATACGAAATTTTCATAACGGGACTACTTTCCTAATCCGAAAAAAATTGGGACTTTTGCATGTTTGGTTTATTATTGGGGGTCACACCTACCAATCGCACTGCCTGACAGCGCTACATACTCTCCAGTTGTTATGTAATTGGCAGGACAAGATAGTAGGCGTCATTGCGTAATGGTGAGTTTACACGAGACATTTACTGTACTATTTACTCATCAAGAAATTATATTTTTATAAATTATTAGAAAACTCAAGATTGATTTTTTTACTACTACTACAGGGGTAAACAGAGAAAACAGAACGCCAGACTGCCCTGTCCTTACACACAATCTTTGCTTTCACCACGTTCATGCAGTTTGTCATATATAGTATAGTTATAACAAATTGATTTTGACCGCCTAAAAAGGGTAATTATATAGTATTGTTATAAAAAGAGAAAGTGTAGGCAAAACCATAGTGAACAGGTAATTATCGGTTTGAAATGAAACAATGGGGTTTTTCTAGATTATTTTCATCATGGTAATTCCTAAAGCAGTGAACAGGTAATTATCGGTTTGAAATAAAACAATAGAGTTTTTATAGATTATTTTAATCATGGTAATTCCTAAAGCAGTGGACAGGTAATTACCGGTTTGAAATGAAACAATGGGGTTTTTATAGATTATTTTCATCATGGTAATTCCTAAAGCAGGGTTCGATACAAAATCCAAGCATCTGTGGACATTCCTTGCAGCAATAATTAGAATCGTTCCGTTTTTGATTTTTTTCCCAGCAATATTTACATTGCCTTTTTTTTACTTTTCCTTTGTCGTTTCTTTCGCATAGGGCTGGCAAATGTCTTATATTTGACACTAGTGGACGAGGAATGGCAGAAAGAGGAGGACCAAGTAAATTATCGATTACTTCCAGTCTAAAATCATATAGACTTTTCTTACGCTCACTCTGTGCATTGTACAAATAGTAATCATTTATTAGCATTGATTGGAAAATGTGAATACCCAGTTTCTTATATCACCTCAAAGTTTTTCAACGACATGGGTAGTAGGCAAGCATTTGGTCGTGAAAATCTACGCCGCTCATGTGTTTGTTGTATTCAATAATCATTTTTGGCTTACAAACCTCCTTTCCTCGACGATTGGTAGTTTTCGTCAATTGCCCATCGAATTCGGAAGATATCGTCACAATTTCACGTCGATCCTTCCATTTTGTGATGCATATCCCTTTATTTGTATACATGCTGGTAGACTCTCCGGTTTTTAATTTGTTTTCAGTAACTTCCTTCGGTGTGTCCTTCCGGTTTGATCTGAGGGTCCCAGTAACAAATGTTTTGTTTTCTAATAAATGCTCCGTCAATGGAAAGTTATTATAGAAATTGTCCATGTATAAACTGTGCCCGACTCCAGTCTTTCCTTCCATCAATTTCTTCACCACTTTGTTGGTGTGGTCTTTACCACCGAGTTCGATGTCTGCTGCACCACCATCTCACACAAGTCATCGTTGGCGATGGCATTGAAAAAGTTGATCGGTTCTCTTCCAGCTTCCATAAAATTTATGCCAGATACACCGGTAAATGGGATGTGATGTGATGGTTTGGGTGAATTTGACCACTGTCTTGGTTTGGACATTGATGGTTGGTTTGGAGGCAGTGGCGATGCTTCCGGTACTGGCTGGATAATGTCATCTTCATCCGATTCATCATTATCCATGTCTTCCAAGTCATCTTTATCCGATTCGGGGAAGATTTCTAAGTCGCTTCCTGAATCGTCAAAATCACTATCGGTGTCGCTAAAGTCGTCATCTAGCCTAGCTCTTTTGGATGTTGATGGCTGATCCATATTTCAAGGTATGTATAACACAAAAAAATATCAAAAGTCCAACACAAAAATAATAATAAAAACACTTTATAGTAAATGAATTCAATATAAATTACTTGTAGTCTAAAACACAATATTTTGATTCAAAAGTCCGAACACACAAAAAATAATAACGAAAAGTCTAATAAAAAATACTTATAAACAAGGAGACACTTTGTATAAAGTCAATAACAATCACAATTATCGCACACACATAATTCGTTGTAGTTGTGTGAAACGTATAGAAAAAGTCGCGTGTAAACTCGCCACAACGGTACTACGGTAGAAAAAAAACAATAGCGACCGACCCGCGCAACATATAGATGTATACTGAAGTTGTCCTACATGCTGAGGGTATTATATACACAATCCGTTTGTGCTAACGTTGTTTTTATTATCATTTCTCTAAGTTATAAGATGCCCGTATCTTGTACGGGCAGCGCATCCCGCGAACTTTTTATCGCCCGTACCTGCTACGGGCTCAGCACTGGACGTGTTAATAATAATAATATATAATACTAATGTATATTTTTTAGCAAGTCTAATCTATTTATAGGAGAGTATGTGTGTTTGTAGAGGGCGGCCGTGTGGCGGACACCGGGCGAGAGTCGTGGACTTGATTTGTATACAGTCTACAGTTTTATTCTGAGACTACACATTTGACCTTCAAAATAAGAGAGGGGTCACTGTCTACATTAGATTTCGAAAAACTCTGTGGAGAGCCCGGGCAACGCCGGGGACATCAGCCAGTGTGAAGTGTGAAAAAAAACACAAGAAATAGCTTTTAGAAGTACGAGGGTGGTCTGAAAAGTTTCCGACCTAACAATGAAACGGAAAAGAATTTTTTTCTTAAGTTTTTTTATTTATTTTTCTACATAGTCTCCTTGTAACTCTACATACTTCTCGCAGCGATGATCCCATCTCTCTAACCCGTCCAAATAGTACTCGGCGTTTTCTCTGTAAAATAATTGTTTACAAAGGTGATTGCCTCCTCATTTGACGAAAATCTCTGTCCTCCGAGCGCAGTTTTTACATTAGGGAACAAAAAGAAGTCGCTTGGGGCTAGATCTGGTGAGTAAGGCGGATGGTCAAGCAGTTCAAACCGTAATTCGTGTATTTTTGCATGGCAACCGCTGAGGTGTGAGACGGCGCGTTGTCTTGGTAAAACAGGATTTTCTTTTTCTGCAAATGTGGCTGTTTTTATGCAATTTCTGCCTTCAGCTTGTCAAGTAATGATGCGAAGTATGCTCCTGTAATAGTTTTTCCTTTTTGAAGATAATCAATTAAGATAACTCCATGACTATCCCAAAAAACAGTCGCCATCACTATCCCAGCCGAGAAAACATTTTTTACTTATTTTGGAGCCGGTTCCCTCTTTTGCAGTCCACTGTTTTGACAGTATTTTTATTTTGTGCGTATAATGATGTATCCAAGTTTCATCTACAGTAATTAATTGGTGCCAAAACTCGGATTTATTGCGCCTAAACTGCGCCAACAGAGCGTTGGAAATGTTCATTCGAAAACGTTTTTGGTCTAACGTGAGCAAACGCGGCACCCAAAGCGCAGACAGCTTTTTCATGTCTTAATCTTGATTTAATATGTGAAAGACACGTTCTTTAGACATTTTCATAACCTCTGCTATCTCTCTCATTTTAATTCGGCGGTCGTCTAACACTATTTGGTGAAGTTTAGCAATGTTATCGTCAGTAGTTGCAGTTTTTGGACGTCCCGACGTTGAACGTTCATCGTCTCCCAAGCTCTTATGGCCACATTTAAATTAAGCTGCCCAAAATTTCACTGTGGTAAATGATGGTGCAGAGTCCCCATACTGTTATTAGATGAACTTTCTTAAAATTAAAACATTCAACCCCGTAATATTTTCTTAAAATCAAGTATGTACTTTGTATTTTTAAATTCTTTCATATGGTAACCCCGTGGCTGCGTTTAAAGTGGGTGTGACCATTTCCGGGGAGGCGGGGCGAAGCCGCGGATCCCCAAAGGTGCAGGCGGGTAGACTTCTCTTGGGTTTTAGCTTTCGAAACGAGAGGGTGTTACGCTCTCCGCTTTGAATTCGAGACTTGCTTTGCTACACAGTGTTTTGAAAGTGTTTGTCAATTAATTACTAGTATATTTCGATTCATTTTTTCTACTGCCTGCCCCCTGGACGTCTACAAAAATACCTGCGGTATCGTTCCATGCTTTATTCTATTAATTTCTGTCTCTGCTTTCTTCCCATTAATTTAACATCATTTTTCATTCTTTTAACCGTCCACAAAGAGATTTAAGCTTTTCCTACGCGTAGATTCAAATGCTGTAATATAGGTCTTCTTGAAGGCATTTACAAGCACCACAATAATAGTGTTTTATTTCCAAGAAACCCTTTTGTTCTATCCACTTCTAGAAGGCGTATGTTCTCTCTTAATACCAACGAACTGAAAACACGGAACCCTGCTTGAGCTAGCCAGGTATTCTTGAAGATATATTACATTTCTATACGCGGTTCGATTCCGTGGTAACACATTATCTAACAATACACAGAGTCCAACTCATCTCTGATTTGTGTAGGCGTATTGCCTTACAAAAACAAAAATTTAATAACAGCTTCATACTCAATTTTTTCCATTTTCACAAAAACACACACATCGACTCACTCAAACGACTGTCAACTAAAAACTGCGCATCCAAAATGACCGAAACTTTGGTGAGTAACTGTCAAAAGATGCACAGCTACATTCACTAGTTTCTATTGATGAGTACTGCCATCTTTGCGTTGAGGTCGGAAACTTTTCAAACCACCCTCGTATAGTACGAAACAAAAGACGTGCAAGAATAACTATTATTTTTTATGAAATATTTATGTATGTACTAACAATTACAAACATAAATATGAAAAATACAAACATATGATAATAGTTAGTATAAATATTCACATAACAGTCCCGATAGTTCAAAAAGAAGAAAGCAAATTTCGATAACATGCCAATACAATGAGTAGGTATTCATCATTCTTACCGATTAAAAACATATTACAAGAACATATATTTCATCTGTCTATGGTCTCATAATTAGTGTCTTTGGTCTATATATCAGGAAATGCACTCCCAATAAGATTTTTCCCGTCATGCTTTAATATGTAGGTCTTTATAGGAAATGATTGTCCCGCAATGGACAGTGGACAACGCCTGTTTGGCCGTGTTATAAAACATAGGGAATACAATGCCATTTCGAGTTCTGGAGAGAATGCCACGAACATGGATCCCACAGCTTTTTGTATACCATCCAAAACAAATGTCATCTTTATTATTGAATTATTCTGCAAAAATATAACACATTGTGCATTAATAATTCAATTACTGAAAATGGAATGCAGGCATAAAAATAAAACAATATATTTATTTTTTTTTTAAAAGAAAGATAAACATTCCCGGGTTACGAATAACCCGAAAATATTTGAAAATCTCCTACTACCACCACAGTAAGTGGAAAATGTTGCTTGTGTTGTGATGGAGGACTTAGCCAGCCGAGGAATTGAACACACTACGCCTGGGTGAGAACCAAGCGCGATGTCAACTCGGCCACCGACCGGTCAATATACATATACAGGTATATAAACACTGGGTAAATATTGTAATGTTTCAAGGGGTTAGTAGATCAGCGGTGTGTGTTATTATTTTATTTATTATTATATATATATATTTTTTTTAAACAATTGTTAAAAAGACGGCAAATTATTTACAGATTACTTAATTTTAATGGTAAGTTTACCATGCTATCCAGTACACCTCTACGTTTGGTGACCACAAAATAGTGAAATACATACTTCCTTTAAATCTATTTTATTGAAATAGCCCAAATAGTTTGCATGATGTGATTCTTCTTGAGTGAAAAAATACAACCAATTGTGAAGACCTAAAAATCAATCAAATTGTATATACTTTAGACCCGTAAAGCAACGGAAAGGTAATATACATCTTCTGTCTCAGATTAGTAAAAGATACAATAGTAATATAGTATATCAGTTCAAAGTTATTACATAAATCAATAATCCACTTTGATTTCAATATTGTAATTATTTTTATAAATAAATTCGAATGTTACCTGATATTTTGCCTCTCTTTATTTCTGATAAAAATATGTGTTCAAAACCACTGCTTGTGAGTTTGCCTTTGCTTCTAGGGTATAGTTCAAACCACATGTTCCTTAAATATTCCCTTTGGTCATTGTAATCATTTGGTACTAAACCTAAATAATTCATAAAATATAATAAACAAAACATAAAACCTGACCTTGTTCTGTTAAATAAAATTATTAACAATGGTATTTTGACAGCCGTGAAAATCTCGCCTAAATAAAATTAATTTTGTAGGTATAAATGAATAGAAATGTGGCTAAATGGTACCTTTTTCTGTGACAATTTTAAAACAAATTATCAGGCTCACACCCCTATAAATGGAGGTTTAGGGAGTTCAAACCCCCCCCCCCCCCCACCCTATCGGCCTTAGTATTGGGTAGGAAAAAATAGAATAGTACTCGTAGATTACATTCCTGGAAAATACAACAAAATTATTTGCACCATCTCTTTAATCAATGTGATGTAAATAACGAACCCCTCCCATGTGAATGCTCTAGCTATGCCCTTGATTGTATCACTTACATTTATTTCATGTAAAAGCCCACTAAGGCGTAAATAAATAACCTCTATCTAACTGCGAGTATACTATCGGGCATTGTGGTTAAAATAATACTAGCCTTTATCCTTTAAAACAGACATCAAGTAGCCCATGAGTGGGGTAGCCATGACAGCATCCAAGAAAATAAACTCTTCATTTAATTCCTAAAACACATACATGTAGTTATTCAAGTTTTTAAGTATATTGAAATATAAACTTTTAGGCATGGGGGTTCAGCGATTAAAAGGGCTAAAAATAATATCATTTCAATTTGTATTTAGAAGTAAATTGATATTTAATTTTTATTCATACATTAATTTATCGAATTGACAAAATTAAAGTGTTAAGAGGAACGGTTGTGCGGCCTTTTCCATACAAAATTTAAATCTGAATATGACACCAAAATACTCAACGAAAATAAAAATTATTTTTTTTAATCAAAAGGTATAGCAAATTCTAGTGTGAATACTACTTACTTACTTACTACTGTATTTATTGTAAAATATATAGAATTCTATTTTTCATGGTTTTAAATGAAATTTTGGCAATTATTTGTTAGTTAATGAAAATTATTTAAAAAAATAATTTGGTCAATTTACTATACAAATATAAAATAAAGATAACGTTTTTATAAGCGTAAATTTAAATTACAAATGACCGATTTACACTAGAGCACAAATTTTTCAAAGGTAAATTAAAAAAAACATCTCTTTTTTAAAGATATGTTTTACTTTATTTTTCATTATATTAACACAAGGGTAGGGAAAGATTATTTTCTAATAATTACGATTAACTCACCAAAAATGCCAAAGTTGCATCTAAAATCAAGCAAAATTGAATTCTTTAGTGGTAAAATAAATATAATAAAATAATAATTTAAAACACAAATAAATAAAATAGCACAGATCCGTACTAGATATTTGCTACGTATTAAGAATATCATATTTCAAAATACCTGGCTGGTAACGGTTTCTTCAATTTTAGAGTTTCTTTCATAATTGTCATATAGTGCTCTCATAGCTGATATGGTGGGTATATTCCAAACTTCATTTTTCACAATCAGGAGACTAAAATTTTTTTAAAACATTGACACATTAAAATTCTGAATAGAGTTGGCATGAAACGCAGCAGTCTTTGATAATAATTTATAAAACACTTTCAAAGAATTATGTGAGAAAAAACGCAAACGTTGGAAGTTTTTATGCATTTTTAAAGAACAATAATACTCACACCCACTACAATATTGTTACACCATCATCGTATTACTGTTTTATGTAAACAAATATGAATATTCTAACTGGAGAATGCCAGATGTCAATAAAGGTTCAAACTATTTTTGGTTCACTTCACTCATCTGCTAAATTAATCACGTAATTATGTAGCATACAGCTGCTAAAGTTGAATGCGTAAATATTTATTTATTAATTAATTAATTTCAACGCCCTGGTGGGCTTTTACATAACAAGTTTTTTACATAACAAGCTTTTACATAACATAACATACAGAAACATTTTTGAATGGAAAAAGATAGGCTGTAAAAATAAAAATAAAAGTAAACATAATATGAAAGGTAGGTAGGTGAATAGATAAGTTAAGGTAGAGTTAATTCATTGCAATAAAAGAGAAATAAACTAGTAGGTATGTTAACAATTACAAAATTATATGTGAATGGCTAAATGTGATACATGACAAAATTTATTTATTTGTTTGTTCTCGCCTTGGCGGCTTTTACATGCAAGGTAAATCATACAGGAGCATTATAACAAGTATATAGCATCATAAGAAGTATAACATAGTAAATAAAATAATAAGCTGAGCATGAAAGACATAAGTAGGCACAACACAGGTAGGTATTAGTATACGATAAGTAAATTGTATATTGTATAAAGGAGTTCAACCAGCAAATACTTATTTGGGCTCAGGCTACAGTACATTCAGCAATTATAATTGTCACAATATTACACAAAAGATTTACAAACATACTCGAAGCATACCGGTTGGCAGTGGTGTAAAACATTTTCTAGCGATTTATAAAAGTAGGTAATATTCTTGTAATTTAAAATATATAATTTGTTTTTTTTTTTTTTGCTATTATAAATGTACGTATGTTTGTTATTATTATGACAAAAATAAAAGGTACACAACAATTACATACAAAAAGAAGTAGGTATTATAAAAATAGTTACAGAGTATTAAGTTTGTTATTGTTAACAATCAACAGGATTTTTGCTTAATATCTGCATACATATACGCTTTTTAAAGGAAGCAATGTTTTTATTAAAAAATATATCAACAGAGCATGTTTCATTCCCCACACGATGCAATCTCTGAAGACAAGAGTTGAACATAAAATTAGTGCAAGAAGCGACTATATTAAATGGAGCATGAAGTCTAGTGTTGTACTTATTGGGAACTTGATAATTTATCATATTCACTAGTTCAGGGCTGTCCAAATAACCGTTGATAATTTTAAATAATAATAAAGCATCACAGATTTTTCCTCGCTGTGATAATTCAGGTAGTTTAAGCAAGTGCATTAAATAATTATAATTTAAATTTTCTAATGGAATATGTGATTTGTAATTTATATGCCTTAAAAATTTGTGTTGTATTCTTTCAATTTTGTGTGAGTGTACATTGTATAGAGGCGACCAGAGAGAGGAATCATCAGAATGCTTCTGACAAGTGTAATGAACAATGTTTTGAGTGTATTAGTATACATTAGATCTTTGGACGTTTTTAATACAAATCCGAGACATTTAAGTGCTTTATTCGTGATTGCATCGATGTGGGGGACGAATGTCATCTTGTTATCAAAAACGACACCCAGATCTTTTATTAATGTTACTGTAGAAAGATTCACATTGTTAATATGATATTGAAAGAGTATTGGATTTTTATTTCGAGAAAAACTTATAGAATGACATTTGTTAATGTTTAAAAATAAATCATTTATGTTACACCAGTTATATAATCGATCCAAGTTTTTTTGCAATACAAGACAGTCCATTAAATTTCTTATAATAGTGTAAATTTTCAGGTCATCAGCAAACAATAGGAAATGGATACCTTCAAATATTGTAACAATGTCATTGATAAATAGCAAAAAAAGAATCGGACCTAGATGAGAACCTTGAGGCACCCCACTTGAAGCTTCAATTTCGTGTGAAATATGGTTAGATAGTTTAAGGTACAGTTTTCTAGATGTCAAATAGGTCTCAAGCCATTTTAGTAGATTTCCTTTTATCCCATATACTTCTAGTTTGTTTAATAAGATTTTTATAGAAACTTTATCGAACGCTCTGCTGAAATCTGTGTAAACTGCATCCGTTTGCAATTTTGAATTTAGATTATCTGATATATATTTTTCGTATATAATTAAATTTGTAAGTGTAGATCTACCGGATATAAATCCATGTTGGTGAGGGGAAATGATTTTACGAGCCTGCAACAAAAATTTTGATAGAAATACGGATTCAAACAATTTAGGTATTGCTGATTGTATGCAAATAGGTCTGTAATTAGAAGCATCCGTTTTATCGCCTTTTTTATAGATGGGACTAAGGAAACTGGTCTTCCATTTTTGTGGGAAAAGGCCAGATGCTAATGATAGATTAAATATATTGGTTAGGTGACCTTTGAAGTTAGATACACAGTTTTTTAAATAAATTGCAGGTATGGTGTCCGGGCCAGCGGATTTCTGAGTATCTAATAATGTAATTTTACGCTGAACATCGATTTCATCAATAACAAGGTCGTTAAAATCAATAGAAATATTGGAGTTGAATTGAGGTATTTGGTTATTGGATGAGTTTGCTTTATATACTTCGCCAAAGCATTCGGCAAATAAGTAATTCCTTGAGGTGTATCAGCAATTTTACCATTGTAGTATATGATAGACGGAATACCAGATTCATTACTATTAAGATTATTTGCGAATTTGAATAAATTTTGAGGTTTATTTTGTAACGATTGCTCAATATTTTCCAGGTATTCTTTGTAGCAGGAGATCGACATGTTTTTTACCCTGTTGCGTAATTTAGAAAAAAGTAGATAGTCATTTGGAGCTCGAGATATTTTGAATGTTTTATGTGCAAGTTTTTTTGCCTGGATAGTACAAATTAGCTCTTTGTTAAACCATTTGGGGTAATTAGATGTCCTATATTTTGTAATAGGGACGTAAAGTTCAATTGATTTTTTAATTATGCAGTAAAAAGATTCTATTATATCATTAATATTATTACATTTACTAATGAAGTTCCGATTTGATGCGCATGGCGCTGAAGGTGTGTTTTATTTGGGCATATTTGTGCGCAAAGCAGCATATAGGTTCAAATGGATTGAAGGTAAGTTCACAAGACAAATAAAGGAAAAAGTTTAAAGCCAAATACTTTTAACTATTTTTAATACGTACGGTTCTGGAGCAAAATCCACTTTTGACTTTGATTGTGCTTTCCCTTGGTAATTGACCAAGACATACTTTCCTGCATTATTAACATCTTTCTTGAATAGATTTTCGCTGATAGTTTGAAGTTCATAATCAGTCATGTTATGGAATACCTCAGGAATAGCATAATCCGAAGACTTTCTCAAGGAGTACGAAAGATCAGTCGGAATTATTTTTTCAATCATGGGAACCACTAATTCTGGTAACAATGCTGTAAAAAAATGTGTGTCAAATTTTAAATTATCTATCACAAGCCATTATTTGACCGGTATCTCAGATTTTATTTTCCGTACAAATTAATAATGTAACTTTATTGAGCAAACAGTATTTACTCACCATTTAAAAATCCTAGATCAGAGTAGAGTATAAATAAACCTAACACACAAAAACCCATAATTATTGCTCTTCCAGAAATAAAATTTCTAATCATAATAATGTTAGGTATCATACAATATATTGTTAGTAAAGCACTATGTAAAATTGGTGTAAGTAACACACATTAAATTTCACAAGATTAAATTTCTAACTAGGCGTAACGTGTATTTTTTGATTTGTTTCGTTTATTTCGTCAACAACTGTCAAAATCTGACAGCAATTTTTTTCTTCCCGGAAACCATAGATATGTTTATAAATAAACTACTCACGATATGCCATTAAACTTTCTATTTTCTTATCACAGTAGTGATGGAAAGGATCGAAATATTTTAATCGAAACATCAAAGGAATTGAAAGATTAATCGATTTAATCGCTCGGAAAGGGAGCAGCAGCTGCTGACAGAGGCAGCATTGTCTGGAGGGGGGAATGAATTCCCTTCTAAAAATTTCGAATTTCTTCTACAGCACTGTCATATTCGTAGCTTCTTCGGTTGGTAGATAATATCGTATTATGGTAGATAATAATCGATGAATTCTGACCAATGACTCTGAACAATTAAATCGTTTTCATATTTTCAAATTTATATTTATAAATTTCAAAAAGACAAACATTTCCGGGTTACGAATAACCTGATAATAATTTGAAAATCTACTACTACCACAACAGTAAGCGAAAAATATTGCTTGTATTGTGATGGAGAACTTAGCCAGCCGAAAAATGGCACTCACGACGCCTTGGTGGGAACCAGACGCGATTTCAACTCAGCCACTAACCGGACATTTTAGAATTATTTCGATAACAAATTAATTTAATTACCATGAGTTGTTTTTCTTTATTTTCGAAATAATTAATCCGAATTACCTCAAGTAAGAAAATTGTTTCGAACGCACTTCAGACAATTCGATGAGGCAAAAATAATAATAAAGATAGAGCATTTCGATTTTGAAAAGTGATAATTGATCAGTAATGAAGAATTGTTTTATTTGATTTGTGAACGCGACTAAAAAATATGGAAATTTCTGTAATATTTTTCTAGCTGTCTATGAGAGTGGTTTATTTATGTGTCTATGGGATTAAATTGAAAATCTCCGATTTTTTTCTGTTTTTCGTATTCCCTATTTTTGTATTCGATTTTAATAATTCATTTTCCTTTCAATACGGTCTGCGATTAAATGACTTCATTTACTCTTTACAGATTGTGTTGAATTATCTAACAATCATGATTCGGTCTATATTTTCATGTGTCAAAAATACTTTTGAACCTAACCTGTTCTTCGCTCGAAATTTGCAAATTAGTTCTACTCTTTTGAAAGATGATAGGAAATGGACCTATAAATCGCTGCCCACGCTTGACGAAGGAACACTTGGAGAGCGAGTAGTGGATCTTGACTATATGATTGACAAGTAAATATACCAAATTATTCCAAAAAAATAATTCTTACCTAGAGTTGTTGTGTTTTGTGCAGCATAAAATTAACTCCGTATTCATTTTCCTTTGAAATTTGCACATCTGCAGGAACACTGGCATATATTTTATAAAAATAGACCAATTTCCATAGACTTTATATCTTTAGTTGGTTAAAGAGATAATCGCGTTTGGGTCCCACCCATGCGTAGTGTGTTCAATTCTTCGGCTGGCTAAGTCCCCCATCACAACACAAGCAACATTTTCCGCTTACTATGGTGGTAGTAGGAGATTTTCATATATTGTCAGGTTATTCGTAACCCGTAAATGTTTGTCTTTCTTTTAAGGAAATAAATAATAATAATAGTGAATTTCTTTCAGGAAAGTTTCCATTTTCCCTGATGCCAACTCACACCTGAGAACATTTGATGGGATTCCATTTGAGAAAATTCCCATCTGTAACATAAAAGTTTCCCCAAACAACACTATTATAAACATCACAAATGATAGCGGTGTTCCTGTATTAATCCGAAGCTGTGGAATCGAAGGATTTAAGCACACGAGGAAGGGGACGAACATAGCAGCGCAAGCAACGGCCATTAGCATTAGCCAAGTAACAACATTTCTTTTGTACAATGCACTTTTTAAAGTATATTAAAATTTCTTTTCGCATTTTGATATTATTATTATTTATAGAAAGCAATCAATATGGGATTCAAGAACATGAGAGTCAAAGTGCAGGGATTGGGACCAGGAAGAATGGTAAGCTATAATTCTGCTCTATCCCAAATAACTTATTGTATGAAGGTATCTCTGCTGCCAGGAAAACTTGCTGATCCATTGGCTACTGTCCCCATACGCGGATGTCACTTATTATGTGATCTACGATTCTTCACCATAACACATCCTAGGTGTCAAAATGCACCTCACGATTAGACAGATTGTATAAAAAAGTCAACCTAGTAAAGGTTAATTGTATGGTTCTTTACAATATGAAATATGAGACAAAATCCTACCTTTTCTGTGACAATTTAATTGTGTGGTTCTTTACAATATGAAATACAAGACAAACTCCTACCCTTTCTGCAACAATTTAAAACAAACTATCAGGCTCACATACTTATAAATCGACTGCATAATTTTGTTAACCTCCCAGGCCACTATTCCATCCGAAGGTTGGAATATTTCCACTTTGCAATAAATTCCAAATAAATGTAAAAACTGTTTTGAAAGGTATTTCCAAATATTAAAATTTTTAATGCAAATATACAAAAGTTTCAAAAATGACTCACCTTACGCTTTTTTATCTAAACACTGAACTAAAATTACTGATAACGAAAATCACACATTTTATTAGACAAATGTATTGTAAACATTAACTGTCACCTCACTTTTTTAAAGTTTAATATAAAAATAATTCATAAAAATGTCACACACTTTCAAAATTTTTTCTCAATTTGCGGTCATTACATCTGGTTTCACAGAGGTGTACACTTTGATTCTTCTGTGGTTAACTTCTAGATTTGAATATAAAGTGTGATGTTTTCTCTTTCTAACACCGTTTACATTATATTTCTAACCATTTTAGTAAGGGAAACCTAACGATTTCCATGAGACCATATGAGTTTTTCCCAAGAGTGAACAAATTAGCCTGAAGGCTTAATATATTTGAGAATGCTGTTGACATATTTATAGATTCCGTATTAGTGATGAAACGAACTCTTCATAAATAATTTGCTGAAATATGCCAGTTTACCATTCCTTAGTGATTTTTTTTTTTAATGTATTATTATTTTTTCTTTTGTACGTATTTCATTTTATAATTTATTTTAAATCAACCTGTTTACATATTTAATTAGATAATCTTATTTTTTTAATTTTAAAGAAGTGTGTTTTTGTAAATTATTTTATAAATCAATGCCATGCGTGTACTTACTCCATTGTTACTACAACTGCATTATTTATATCACGTAAAAGGCCAGGGTAAATAAATAAGAGTGAGACAAAAATGAATGTCAAAAAAAAATATCTCTTGAAAATTATTACATCAACAATGAAGCAAGCATAATATTTTGTAAAAATATGCTCTCAAAATGTGTACTTTGTTAATTTAAATATTATAAGAGCAAAAGTTATTTGTTTTAAATTATAATTTTCTTTTTGAAGGCTGCTATCAAAGGACTTCAGATGGGCGGATTGAGCATAATTAGTATAACCGATGCTACCAGAGTATCATGGAATCCACCGCGGCCGAGGAAAGCCAGGAGACTGTAGTGTAGTGCACTCTCTAATTGTTAATATATTATTTTAGAAATAAATATTGTTTAGAATTTACACAATGTATTTTTATTGAAGGTCAAATAATCTTTACTGTACAAACTTATTTTATAATGTTCAGATTTTATTGTTTTTATAATTAACGTTCATCCTGCATTCAAATGTGTGGATGATGTCATCCCCTTTCATCTCGTCTCGCCGACCAATAATACTTTACTTTTTAAAATTAACTAAGCATATTTCACTTTACAAATATAAGGCAAAAAAAGTACCGATAAACTGCTTATAAGCAGTTTGTCTAACGGGTTCTTTACATTATAAATCTTAGTATAGTGAGTTTACAGTTACATTTTTACAATTATATAAAATTAAAAATTTTACATAAATATAGCAAAAGAAAATTATGAAAAACATAAACATCAATTTTAAAAGTCTTTAGAATAATATATCATTTTAAGCTAATACAAATTAATTCTTTCAGTTAGCCAAGTCTTCAGTAAGTTCACCAATTGTTTGTTTTGGGCACAGTTTTTAATTTCAGCAGGTAACATATTAAAACAACTGGGAATCATATAGTTTAACGTTATTTGTCCATATTTATTTGTATACTTAGGTAATAAGTCCTTCATTAAAGTTAAAACAAGTATTATGATTGTGTTCTAGCCTGTTAAGGGTTATTTATGTGGTGAAATATAATTTTGTACCACAGAATTGCTCTCACTGAAAGAATTTTGAGACTCTGATAGAAGTATGGAATATTATGCCTTTTTTTGTATAAATTTTTTTCAGCTAAATTAAATGAATTTTGCACGGATTGAACATGGTCGATATTAGTTTTACAGGAAAATCTCCAAGATGTTATTCCATACCTTATAACAGATTCAGCTAGAGATAAATAAATTTTTCGAAGTGTACGGATTGGAATAAAAAAAATTTAATTTTATACAATCTGCTTACAATTGATTTTGTTTATTTGTATATCCCACATGATCATTCTTTGACTAAACTTTGCTCAAATAGCGCATCCATATATACGTAAATAACTATTGTTATTACGTATATATATATATTTTTTAAAAGTCGAAGGCGGTTTACTTACGTTCCCCGCGAGCACTTAGGCCATAGGCCCATTGTACTATCTCCCATTGTACCTCATTCCCTTGCCAGTAACCCGGTCCCTTTTATGAAGTTCACCAGGGCTGTCATTGGATATGTGGCGATGTCTTCTGGTTCCACACTGTGTCTTCCCAGGTATCTGAGCCTTATTCCCAGCAGAGCGGGACATTGGCACCATAGGTGAATTGGAGTCTCTTCCTCCTCTTCACATTTCCTACAGATGTTGGTGTTTTCCACTCCCAACAGTTGCATGTGTCTCCTGAGATGGCAGTGTCCCGTTAATAGTCCTACCAGTTCCCTCAGTGAGTTTCTGTCCATATCGAGTAGTTGCCTGGTTCGGTTAGGGTCCGGTCCGTTTATGAGTACTTTAGATTGCCTCATTCCGGGTGCCTTCTTCCATTCCTTCCAGTGTTGGGATTTGACCCACCTCTTGATATGTAGTTTGGTGTGGCAAGCTGCTACTCCTACGGCCGGCTCGGATCCCGCAAGTGGTGCTTTCGCCCCTTTCCTTGCTAGTTCGTCAGCCCGCTCGTTGCCCTCAATACCTTTATGTCCTGGTACCCAGAGCAGGGTTACTTTATTGATGGTCGCCAGTTCTATAAGGATAGTCCTGCATTCCATCACCAGTCTGGAGTCGCATCGGTTACTTTCCAGTGCCATTAAGGCCGCCTGGCTATCCGAACATATATTTATGTTCTTATTTCTGTACCTGATACTCTTATTACGTATATATTATATTGTTTTGGGACGATGTTAATATAAAAAAATTAAATATTACTGAGAGGATAAAACATTACAGAATAGCAACACGGACCGGGCGGTAACGATAGATAATTACATCTATTTGTTTTTGAATTTTGTGTCCAATTGTTTGATCTAAGCGTCGATAACATGAGCGTTTTATTTATGTAACAAGGATTTTTTCATGAACTTACATATACTATATGCAAATTTACAAATACTCTTCTTTAAAGATAACATTTTTTCCCTCTGAACAATATTTAAAAAATATTAATTAAATAAAAAATCAGTTTTCTGAGCACTATGTTATTTAAATTATATTTTAAACTAGCTGTACCCCGCCATGCGTTGCTGCGGCTCAGTATTTCTGTGCAGATTTAAAAACTATAACTTATGTTACTTTTACATCCAACAGATGGTGCTGTTTTTTTTTTAAAGAATGTTTACCCAACAGATTACGCTGTTTTAAAAAAAAACATGTTTTTACATGTCACAAGTGACATCAATATAATATAAGCACATAAAAACACGCGTATTCAAATTCAACATTGTTTCAAAATTTCACAACAATCGCTAAAAAACATTCTGAGATATTTTTCGGAGTTTGCATTATACAAACGAGCATTAACATTTTTATATATATAGATAAAACGCATTGTGTTGTAACACATAAATCCTCTAAAACACAAAACAAAATAACATTGAATGCAAATTTATTTTTTATTTACATACATTTGTTAACATATGTTGGGTTATGTAATATAATGTGTATTTGTTGGGTTAGCTGGAAGAAATAGGATGTAACCTATAAGCTATACCCTTTTTACTCTTTTTGTGCAATAAATATTTTTAGAATTTTGAAAAAATCTTAAAAGAGAAATGTAAATTCTATTGCGTTTTAATATTAAACATTTTAACATAATATTTATTCCAGCAAAATGAGATTGTCAAATGAAGTTTGTCAAATAATATGAATGAGAAATTTTTACAAATGAATTTGGTTTCTGTAACGTTCTTGTACGCAATACAGGCGGGTCTCAAACCTATAAATGACTTGAGTCGGCTCCCGCGGTTTGAAGGTTGATCAAATATAAATGACTGGAGAATTTTAACCTCTTCCCGCATGACTTAACAAATGTTCTTATGAATAATTATCACATTTTATTTTTTATGTTAAAGATTACAATTTTTTTGGCTTATTTAGAGTTTAGTAGGGATGTGGAATCATATGTGTAAGTCATGCATCAATGGACCAATATTTTTTTTATCTTAGTAGTAAACAGAACCTAAACAAACATAATATATGATAGCACAAGTAAAAAAGATAAATAATTTTTTCGAAATTTTAACATTTTAAGCTACAAAAGATGAATTGTTAAATGAAGATATAAAATCACGTATTTTTTTTAATAATATTTGAATATCATCTTCTTCCTCCGGATTGACTTTGAAATTTCACATAATAGAGAAAAACCCACTATTGTTAAATCTCAAGAAAATGTTACATAAATCATTAAAAATTAACTATTTTTCAATAAAACACGAAATAGAGGGAATATTTTGATTTATTTATTAAAAAATATATGAATATAATTCAAATTATCTCAAGGCAGTGTATTCAAATACCAACAAAATCCTTCTCACTCTCAAATTTCGGCATTATTTTGCGAGACTCGATCTTTGCCTTAATAAGACCTTCTCTTACAGAATTCGTACATAAAGTAGTCGAGGCTTCAGTAACAGTCTTTACAGCTCTTTCAACTGCTTGAGTATTATGCAGAAGAGGCAATTTACCTTCTCCCCCTTGTGTTAGAAATAATTGAAGATCTTCATCCGATATATTCTTCAGTATTGGGGGTACCGTTACATTTTGCTGCCAATTAATAAGATCGTAGTAATATGATGCATCGAGGTTTATGTTTAGAAGTTGGAACAGCCTTGTTTTACTTAGTTTCTTACTGCGTGCTTTTAGAACATGATGCGCAGCTAATTTTCGGAAATGCTTGTGAGGGTCGGTTAACATTGCAAGCAATAAATTTTCGGGGTGTGCGAAGTAACTGTTTCTTTCTATGACTGGATCAGTTAGAGTTTTTAGTTCAGCTGATTGATAAGAATCTAGATGCTGAGATTAACTGCCATTGGTGATGTGCTCCATCTTTACAGGTGGGATGAGTTTTAATACTGAACCAAGTCGGAGCATAATGTGGAATAATCTATTGTGACCGCAACCTGCTTCTGGGGCACTTGAGGTACAACATTAGGTTTGAAAACATCATCACAATCGGATTCATTTGATGCAGAAAACGTGGAAATATCAAGTTGAGAGGTAGTTGGCTTACCCGTGCTTTCCTTTTTAGATGTGCACAAGAATTTTTGCTTCAAAAGTTTCCTTTTCAATGCAGTTTTCATTTGTTTTCTTGTAGCGGTATCCACATTTCCTATTAAAATTTTTCATGTAGTTCGTTGGTCAGTAAAGAAACTCTGATTATTTACAGGTATTTTTTGATCTCTAGGACAGTCGAATTTACTGAAATCATTGCATTTGCAAGACGAAATATAAGAAGGTTTTTGCATTTCAAATGATATGCCTTCAACATTTGTGCTACCCGTGTGTGTATGTAACGATGGAAATAGAAGCCTTTCTCCATATTTCTTCAATTCGTGCTATCACAGTACACGCTATTTGCTGAAATTTGGGTTCTAGTTTAGTCTCTAGTTGGTAAAAAATTGTCTTTGACGTCGTAAATTTCACCAAATAGGGGACTTTTTAACGCATTCCGAGTACGTGCCTTGGCTAAAACTAGTGCAACGCGACCTACCGCTTAAAGAGCTGTAGCGATACTGACTCCGACCCTGACCCAACGCTGACGATCACAAGTGTCGCACCTGCGCTTAGGGCAATCGATGCTCCCCCCGCCCTCACCTCATGCCTCCAATAATCAAAACTGGGACTTTTTGTAAATGATTTCGTAAATATATACTACATTTGCTATAGAAGATTACAAACATTTGTTTAAAGGATTCATAGTAACTTTTATATACACTAGAAATAACCCCTAAGCATGAAAATTTTCAAAACTTCAAAGTGAATCCGGAGGAAGAAGATAGTATCAGAAATTTGAAAAATTTTAAACACATAGTTTTGAATCCATTTGGCACCCTTTTATCGCTCTTAGAATTTAAAAATAACATATTTTTTTAAATTATGTATATTGTAGAAGGGCGACCAAACTATGGAATTATGCTCTATCAGGCTTCTAACAAGGGATATGTACAATAGTTTTATGATTTGTAAAGATTCAAAGTTTTTAATTGTTCTTAATATAAATCCTAATGTTTTCATACCCTTATTCACAATTTGTTGAATGTGGGCCGTAAAGTCTAGTTTCTCATCCATTATTATGCCAAGATCTCGCATTTCCTTTACTCTTTCTAAATTTGTTTCATTTATTGAATAGCCAAAAATTGTGGTATTTTTTTTCTGGAAAAGGCCAAAATTTTGCATTTTTCTACATTTAAATATAAATTGTTTTGTGAACACCAGTTATTTAGCATGTCTATATTAGATTGAAGAACTTGACAGTCGTTTAAGAAGGTTATTTCTTTATATAATTTAATATCGTCGGCGAATAGCAGTACATTGACATTTTTAAAGCAGTTGACTATGTCGTTTATAAAAACAGTAAATAAAATTGGGCCAAGATACTACCTTGCGGTACTAGTGGCCAAAAATGGTGTAGATAAAAAAGATTTTATTTTAACAAATAAAGTTCTACCAGATATGTAGCTACTTAACCAGCTTAACATATTTGCTCCGATTCCTATAGCATGAAGTTTTTGGATCAGTACTTTGTGAGACACTTTATCAAAGACTTTCAAGAAATCAGTATATATACAGTCAACTTGTTTATTTTTAGAAAAAACTCCAATATATAGTTTTGAAACGGTAGTAAATTTGTTGTAGTTGATCTTCCTCTAATGAAACTATATACACACAAAATATATACACACTCACTGACCAATAGGATGCATGATCTGGGCAACAAGTATGGGGGTGTTATTGATTTATTTATTGACTCCATATATAGAATTAAGCATAATCTACATCAACACTTCGTTGAATCCTACAAATTAGAGTAGCTTTGGTAAATTAGTTTTAATGATTTGTTTTATATGTAATGTTGTTGTAATTTCTTTTTTACTTTATGTTATTTTTTTTCCTTCTTTAAAATGGATTACATCTATTTACTGTCAATATCTCCTGTATAATACATATTCTCTTATTGTACTGCATCATGTATCACTTCTATGCAAAAGCCTTTTTAGGCGTATATATATATAAATAAATAAATGTTGTTTGTCATTTATTACCTTTGTTAGTATGGGATATATTTCTTCCAGAACTAAAGATTCAAAGATTTTGTGTAATACAGATTGTATGCATATTGTTCGATAGTTTGTCAGTCTGGTCACCTTTTTTAAATATTGGAATAATATAGCTGGATTTCCAGTAGACGTGAAAATATCCAGAAGATAGCAGGTGGTTAAATAAAATGGTTAGTGATTTAGACAATACGGAGGAGCACTGTTTTAGGAAAATTGGCGGGATGGTGTCCGGGCATGGCAGACTTGTTAATGTATAAAGGAACTAATTTTTTTTTTTGAAAGAATCTTCGGTGATGTAGCAGTCTGTTAAATGTGTGGTTTTTTTTAATGTGTATGAAAGAATATTTTCTTCTGGTGTTTCAAAATCATAAACATTTTTAAAGAAATCAGAAAAAAGATTTACAATGTCTTTGTTGTTCGAGTTTATGTAAGGCTGTGTTCTCGATAGAATTTATATATGTTTTATAACAGATTTTAGAGAGATGTTCCGTTGCTAAATCGATAGAGTACCTACGAAGCGTCGTGCTCTGTCAAGCTATCGTTAATAATAGTAAACAACTTTATAATAAATCCGACGGAAGAAAAAACGTAATCGTCGTTAAAAGCAACGAAAGTTTAACACGTGGTAGTGTTCTCCAGTGACTTTTTAACATTTTACCATTGTTTTTTTAATAATATAAACTATAAAATTCACTGCATCCCAAACCAAAGTGTTGTGTACAACGGATAAAGTGCGCGGATTGGCCGTTTTAATTATGAGCTCACCTTTCAGGGCTCCTATTGGTTGCGTTTGTGTTGTGAATTTGTGATACCCCTTGTTTACAATCGAAACTATCTAAATTCTCTGTATTAAATCCTTTTAAAGTGACAATTGTGCGTCGAAAGAGATTACTCTCATCTCGCAAAATACTTTTTAATACATTTGTGTATTTTTTCTTTTAAATAAAATTTTCCAAAACCTACAAAAAAACATATCCGATAATTTCGTGAATAAAACAGAAACTTTTCGGTAAAACCGATAGTGGATTTCGTAGATACATTCATAGTGATAAACTGTTTAAAGTTATTTGTGCTCAATTAGTGCAAATATAAAAAAAAATCGTGATATAAAAACTCGATACGGCGACTTTTGTTTTGATTTACATAGAGCTAGACCGATTGCCCACCTACGAATTTTCAGGCGCAAAGCTGAACAGAACTAATACTTTGTTTCAATTTTTATGTGTCCTTATAAAGTAGTGTTTAATAATGAATCGTCCTAAAAAACGACACATAAGCACCATGATGTCTCCTAGTCCAGAGGATATAGGAGAAAAGTGCGTCACGATTGAGGATGCGGATGAAAACAGCTCCGTTACGTCATCCAAAGGCTCGGACGTCACCGAAGCGGAATATCCTTGCGCTTCAGGAGTAGATGTGCTCAATGAAACCCAAGCACATTTGACAGCTCTTCAACTTGTGTTAGCAGAGAAGCAATCTAAGGTCTCAAAAGACCAGCAGCTGAGGATCGCTAGAAACGTATCGGAAGTTTTCAGATCCGTATCTCAGCTGTTGTTGGAGCGCGAGACGATGCGTGCGGATTTAGCTACAGTTACAGCACAACTTAGAATGGCAGAAATAAAAATACGCCACGAGAAGAGGGAAAAAAGGCACCTTGAGCAAAAAATCATACAATTAGAGTCTGATCTCGGGCCTGTAATGCAGAGAGTGGCAATGGCAACGGAGGCTACCCTCTCTTTTGCTGACATCGCCCGAAAACAGCCATATGATGCTCACCAACCCCCACCAATCACTCAACAAGGACATCGCGTCGGACCACCAAGACCTGCCGTTTGCATCTTTCTAACGGATGCGGACGCCACAAAGGACAGTGACGGTACGAAAAAAATGATTGAAGATACAATTCGGCCATCTGAACTAGGCGTTCGGGTCACGGGAATAAAAAAAATAAGAAATAAAGGTATCTTGATCAATACGGCAACCACGGGCGAACAACAAAAGCTATTAAATGCACCTTGCTTCGACAACTCGAGCAAACTGAAGGCCCGACTACCGTCAAAGCGTCTACCGAGACTGATATTCTTTAATGTTCCCCGGGACCTGACCGACGAAGATTTTTTAAGGATGGCTCTCACTGGTATTCCCAACGTTGAAGACATTGAAGAAACTATTGCAGGCTGTAAACTAAGTCACCTGGCTGGTGCTCGCACAGGTAACGCTTGTCACCGTATCTACGCAGTACCCGCTACCGTACGTAAATTTCTAGTCGAGCAAGAGAAAGTATTTATAAGCTGGACTATTTGCCGCGTCCGAGATTTTATTGGCCTTACTGTCTGCACCAAATGCCACATGATTGGTCACTCATACAAGTATTGCAGAGAGACCAAACCCACATGTGGACATTGTGCTCAACAGAATCATACTGGTGAGTCCTGCCCAAATTCTACCATCAAACCAGTTTGCGCGACATGCACCAGATTTGGTAAGCCTGCTGATCACTCAACTGGAGATAGGGACAACTGCCCGGCCTACATCGCTGCACTCAAGAACGACCTTGCAACTATAGATTATGGAGTGTAACATACATGAGCATAAGTGCCTCACCATCGAGAATTATAATCCCGTGACGAACTGTCTACGAATAATGTATATGAACGCGAGAAGCATCCGTAATAAGTTTGATGAGATCGAAGAAAAAGTAAGAAGTTCGCGGTACATTGTACACGTGCTCGTCATTACGGAAACGTGGCTTAAGATTGGAGAGGAAAAGTTTTACTCCCTGAATGGCTACAAAAGTGTTTTTGCTTCTCGCCCCAACGAAGGAGGAGGCGGCGTAGCAATATATGTGATTGATACTATGAAGTGTGCAATTATTGAAAATTTCTCAAATGAAAATTCCTTTTTAGGTATAACGCTTAGTAGCAGTGATAGGAAACCAGTTAACATCTATGCTATCTATCGAAAACCCAACACAAATATGCAGGATTTTCTAATACATCTAGAAAAAATACTGAACGAAAGTAGACAAGATACATTAATATTCGGAGACTTTAACATTGACATATCCATATCCACACACTCTTCATTAAATTTTTGCAACATCTTACAATCTTACAATTTTTCAATACATAACAAAACATTTCCCACGAGAGTCACTGATACAAGCTGCACCTTAATAGATCACATCTTATCAAATAGGCAAAACATTCAGACTACTATATCGAATATTGATGATCCACTTAGTGACCATAATATACTTATTGTTGATTATAAGAACAACTTAAAAAAATGTTTTAATAATAGAACCAAATCCCGGATTACGAGACCTATCATCAACAGTATGTCAGTAAAATCCTATCTTCTTGATAACAATTTCACGATCAACTTAAGCAACTCAGAAGACCCTTTTAAAAGTTTCAATTATCACATTAAAAAGGCAATAGAATCAGGTACAACTACACCAAAAACAGGATTAAGAAGTCGGGTACAACTGAATACTCCGTGGTTTGATTCCAAATTAAATACATTAATCAAAGAACGAAACCAGATTCACAAGCAGTGGAAACAAGACCCTGGTAATCTTACTCTTGTAACACTTAAAAAGAGATTGAGAAATACCATTACTAATTATAGGCGAAATCTAAAACACAAATATTATGCGAACAGCTTTCAACAAAACCAAAATAACCCCACTAAAACCTGGAAAATCATAAACTCTATTCTATCAAACCGAACACATAAACCAACTAACGAAATAGAATCCCTCGTGGTAAATGACTGCGTAATTAAGGATCCGAGCCAAATAGCATCCGCATTTAATGAGTTTTTTCTCTCAATAGGAAAAAAGCTAGCAGCTACCATTCCGTCATTCCCGGATGACTGTAATACCGTATTTGTGGAACCGAAGGCTTGCCAATCCTTGTACATGGCTAGGACAAACAAAGATGAGGTACTGAGGATCATCTCTAAAACTAAGCTGAAAGCAGCACCGGGACTCGATGGAGTAACACCATCAGTTCTTAAGACTTGTAAAGAAGAATTAGCGGGTCACCTTACAGAACTTTTTAATTGGTCACTGTCCTCGGGAAAGTTTCCAAATGAATTAAAGTTAGCGAAGATAATACCTATACACAAAGGAGACTGTAAAACATGTATCTCTAACTACCGTCCTATATCACTTCTATCGGTTTTTTCAAAAGTATTTGAGACCATAATTAAAGATAGACTCCTAAAATACATATCTGCGAATAATATCCTTACACCACAACAATATGGCTTTCGGAAAAATTCTAGTACTCAATGTGCCGCCTTTGATTTTATCTCCAACCTTCAACAGTATATAGACCAGGGTGAATATGTGGCAGCCATATTTATAGATCTCAAAAAAGCCTTTGATACGGTCGATCATGAAATACTCTTAAAGAAATTGGAATATTTGGGAATTGTTGGGAAGCCCCTAAATCTCCTCCGAAGCTACTTAGATGATAGATTTTGTCTTGTTGAAGTCAAAGGTGTCTCGAGTGGCTTAGGTAAAATCACATGTGGAGTGCCACAGGGATCAATTCTTGGGCCTCTGCTTTTCTTGCTATATGTCAATGACATAACTAAATGTGGTATCTCTGGAAACCTCCAACTTTATGCGGATGACACTGTAATCTATTATCACAGTACAAGCCTGAGTGACCTGGAGTCTCAAATGAATGTAGATGTCTCAATTCTAGCTAATTGGCTGCGTATTAATAAATTGAGCCTCAATATAAAAAAAACGCACTACCTAACTTTCGGTAATAAGGATTATGTGCCCATGAATATCACACTTGGAACTGAGAAGCTCCAAAATATAGAAGTCACGAAATATTTAGGGCTATTAATAGACTCTAAACTTTCGTGGAATTCCCATGTTGAGCATGTGAAATCTAAAATATCCCCAATAACCGGCGTACTGTACCGACTCCAAGGTCTTCTCTCTACATCTCTACTACGGGCCACATACTATGCGATGATTCACTCCCATCTGAGTTATTTAGTTGGTATCTGGGGCACTATTACTAAAAAACAAATATCAGAAATACAAGTGATTCAAAATCGAGCAATAAGGAATATCTACCGTCTACCGTGGGATACACATATCAAAGATATATATTTAAAGACAAACATACTTCCTTTTACGGTTCTACCTAAATACAATATCACTTGTACAATATTACAAATCATACATAGATCCTCACACACTAACATCAAACCAGCATTTAATTCAGACATACACCAGCACAAAACACGGTCCCAAAATCTAATACACCTAGCATCGTCTACCCACACAACAAAATTTGGTATTAACTCATTACAATATATTGCATATAGACAATACAATGCATTACCTAATAAAATAAAGCAATCAGTAACTAACAAAAAAATATTAGTTAAAACGCTTAAAGATTATTTCCTGAAAATGTTTTTAAACCAGTGAATTTTCGCTCGCTTTCATATGTTGGTTTACTATGTTTCATGTGTATAGATGTCTCTCAGTATTTCTAAAATCTCTATTCTTAACAATGTATTTTTCCTTTTTCATTTATTTTTCTTTTCCTTTTCAATATGTTGTATTTTTTTAAAAGTGTAATATCCTTGTAAAATGTATTTTATGTGTTGTTACGTAATACAGTCTCCATATTAATTAAATGAGGCATAGTTGCCCCAGCTTCCCCTCGCAGCTAGCCGCCGCGTGTTCAGTGCACGTGACAGGCCACCCAGACAGCCAGCGCTAGCAGAGCACAACGCTCCCCGCGCTCCCCGAGTTACAATCCCACTCGGGCCTTGGTCGGTCACGCTTCCCGCGCCCGCCAGTCTAAAACCAACCGCCGGGACATCGACAGCGTCCCTTGCAAAGCGAACCGAAACCGCTCGCAATTAATATCACGCGCCGATTACGTAATATTAGGAACAGCCGTGATCTTGTTCCAGTTAATAATTAATATCACGCGCAGCCAAGTCACAAACATGTGCCGTCATCACGACTCTAGCTTCACCGTCGGAGCCTTGCTTCCGGTAAATTCCAAGTGTAACGCAATAACGATTGACCGTTGCGTACCCCGGAGACGCAGAACATCTACAGCCCGACACGTTTCGCCGCTACCCATCATCAGAACCTGGAAATCCGTAAGCCTCCAGTACGCCTCTTTCTTGTGTTCAAATCATTAATACTGGTAAAATCCTCGTTTCATCCGGTCGTCACAGAGAGTGTAGAGAGTAGAGATCCAATTTATACCTGTGTTTCTTTAGAAGATGATTAATATACCTTGTGCCTTTTACTCATGTGTTATTATTGTGATGGCCTTTTCCAACCTCCTGACCGATGGACGAGCTGATGATCAAGGAACTGCCCACCCCTGATTGTACACGAGTCATCTGCTTTACCTTTCTACTGAGCTTAGCCAATATTTAACCAGGTTCGATACCGGTTTATCCATAAGTTAGAAGTGTCTGTACTTCCCGTAATGAGTTTTATCTCAACTCATTGGGAATAATGTGTTACTTACCATGTTTTTTGTAATACATTATAAATAAATAAATAAATAAAATAAAAATCTTAGCATTTTTTTCTACTTTCACTGAAATTTGTATAGTCGATTTTCTTCTGAGTTTCTTAGAATTTTTTATGAAGTTTTTTGTTTTTGTTTTCTTGCCGTGACAAGTTGGTGCATGTAGACGAGCTTCGTTCATTTCATTCGACGTATTGATTGTGTGGAAGAAAAGAAACAATTGTATTGCGAAACCTGCAAAAGTAAACCTGGACTTCACATTGGGGATTGTTATGTAAAATATCATACAATGAAAAACTTTGAATAATCAATTGTGTCCATTTTATATCTTACATACCTGTTTTACTAAAACAAAAAATAAAGAAATAATAAAACAATTTATTTTTATAAATTTTTGTGTTTCAATTCAAATGATTTATTTTTCTTAAATACTTTGATTAGGCGGTATGTACATACCAAAAATCTTTTGAGTGCAAAGGGTTAAATATATTTTAAAGAAAAAATAAGAAAGGTCTCATTAATGGTGGAAAAAATTCTTACCTATGATAACAGTGTTTTTCGTAGAATTTTTAATAAAACACCATACATTAAAATCTTTTAAAATCGAATATACTGTGTTCATTCAAGTTGAATTTTGTAAAGTGGCAGTGTTCGACGTCTAACAAAAAAATTGTGAAGGTTAGAATGTCACCTTTATTGTCTCTGTACGATGAAAAATAAAGTGCGGGAGTCAAAATAAATGTTCGAATTTCCTGTCAACGGGTGATGCTGTCATGCAGGAAGGGGTTAAAATATGCTTTGTACTTTGTTTTCGAGAAATTAAAATCCGTATTTTGATTGTGTCTGCTTTTTGGAAAGACGATTATTTGCCCATTGATTTTGCAGCTCTTGTTCATTAGCCTTAGCCTGAAACAGATAGAAACAAATCATTGAGAATATGTACAAAATAAAAATAGTTTTTTTTTTTTTTTTCCAAGAAAATTTCTTCTGAAAGCTTATCACTTTGTGATGTTATTATTTATTATATTAAAACACAAATAACTTTGTTTACATCACTTTAATATATATTTATAACCTCTACATGTTTCATGAACAAAGTTCACCTCATCAGGAGCAAGTATAAGTATATATATATTAAAGTGATGTAAACAAAGTTATTTGTGTTTTAATATAATAAAATAGTAAACTTGTCCCAGCTAGAGATTTTATGTGATGTCATCGTTCTAGTATATTCGGTTTTTTTTCGTTTTTGAACAAGTTACGTGATAAGGAAGAGGACGAACGTCGATCACGTCCGTATGAGCTCTTTACAAGGACTAGTTTATGTAAAATAATAAAACCAATTGGTAGTTATTCCATATAGTTATAGAGAGAAGTCATAGGTGACGCTGTCTTTCTAGTATTTTCTGTCTTTTCGTTTTCACAGAAGATGTGTGAGGAGGAAGAGGACGATCGTCGATGATATACGTACAAGCTCTCTCTGGGACTACTTTAATAAATTATCAACATGTCTCAATTTCAACTGCACAACATTCAAGTATAACAGATTTTTAATTTGCGAAACTTCATCCTCTTTCTCATAAACTACAGATGTAGCATAAAGAGATCTATAGTGGAGCTGTTGCTGGTAGGACTGTAAGTGATGTTTGTTCCCAAAAGAGTAAAGAGAAAATTTGAATTACCTGGTGAGCCAAATACGTAATTTGGTGTTTACGTCTCTGCTGGGTGGTTGGTTCATCTCCGCGCCTCTTGCTAGACGAGGTTCTCTTGGAGTTGTCTTCGGTCAAGGCCTTAGTCAGCCACTCCCTCGGATCGGGCAACATTTCCTTCTGGTTGATGTCAATTATCTGCATATTTTCCCCCTTGTGTCTAGCCCGACTTCCGCATAGTTTTCGCAGCTAAAAAATGAACTCCAGTGGGTCAGAAGATTAAAATGGAATACACAAAAATAACTTTCAAGATATGTATCAGGTATTCATTACTGGAGGGCTATTCTCACGCTTTTTAAAAATAATCACATTTATTGTAAAATTATGTACCCTTCAAGGGGGACTGGACTCTTCCATCGTGGGGCCTTTAGGGAACCAAGGAGGGGTGGAGAGAAGAGACGAAGGCCTCTACCCTCGTGGGGCCTTCAGGGAACCAAGGAGGAGTGGAGAGGAGAGATGAGCCCTCTTCCCTCGTGGGGCCCCCAGGGAACCAAGGGGGAGTGGATTCTTCCCCCATTGGGCTTTCGGGGAACCAAGGAGGAGTGGAGAGGAGAGATGAGACCCTTTTCCCTCATGGGACCTTTAGGGAACCAAGGAGAGATGAGGCTCTCTTCTCTTGTGGGGCCTTCGGGGAACCAAGGGGAATTGGAGAGGAGAGATGAAACCTGGGAAGACACATTGTGGAACCAGAAGACATAGCCACATATCCAATGATAACCCTGGTGAACCTTATCCCAGGTTACTGTTAAAGGAATGAGGTAAAATGGGAGATAGCACAATGGGCCTATGGCCTAAGTGCTCACGGGAACTATATATAACCGTCTCCGCTCTATAAATAAAAAATAAAAAAACAAGTTGTAAAAAAATATTTTCAGGCGCTTACATTGCTAACGCTGGCTAAACCTTTATAAACCTGAGATACATCAAAATAATGTACTACGGAATTGTATATCTTGAACAGGCCTACAGTCGCGATTGTATATGTCTATCTAAGGATAACCCCCAGCAATGCCAGGTACATGTTAGCTAGTACAGAATAGAAAGTTTTTAATACAATATTTATTACTTACAGTATCATCATCAATATCCATATTGGCATTCTGATTAGTACTTTGTTCTGGCATTGCGTTATAGTACGATTGATTTTCTTCATACTCTTGCAGATGCTCTGAATTCATCTGGTTTGATTCGATGTTAGCAATAGCTTGGATAGTATTATCCTCATATTTCTGGGCGATATTACTTGGGATTCCAATGTCTAAATCAGCATTCAAGTCTTCCAGAGGGGCGGCTTTTTTACTCAGGGAAAAGAAATCCATTGAAGCTTCCTCATTATCACTTTCATCCGATGAATCATACTTAATAAGGGATGAGAACTGCTGTGAATTTTTGTTGACTGTTGGTTTCGGGTTGATGGGAGTCAATACCTTCTTTTTTACTGAATCTGGAATTAATAACCCTTTACTTTTTTTCTTGATTTGTTCTGCAACTTGCGCTGATTTTGGTTGGGGTAGTAAACTAAGTAGACCGGTTCCTTTCTGAAAAAATGTGGACTATTGAGTATTAATTTATAAAATTTTAGAGCCCGCTGACCTTTCAAATCTCTTGTCATAAAAAAAAGATTTTAAACAGAGCTTTATCCCTTCTCACAGCATTTCCAACACTATGTGGATAATTTGTGGATTTAATATAAAGCTGCCTGTTCACATTGGGCCAACCCGACGAGATCCTTTGATGTGTCCATGAAAAACCAACGCTAATCGGTTGGCTGGCCAACATTGGCAGCCCAATGTGTTGGCCCAACAGGCAGCTTAACACAGATAAAATTTATTTTAACCCTTGGCATATTACAACTTACATAGTTTTTTTTTAATTTAAATTTATATCCCAAATTATTTAGGGAATTACTGCAACTGAATCGGTATCTACCTCGAAGCTGTATTAAGTTTATCAACAGAAAAAATGAACTGTCGAAAGTCAGCATTCATCTATCAATTACAAGTAAGATAGCGTACAGTTTAATTGTGGTGCGCTGGCGCCGGTAGGTATTGCATCTTATCTTTTTAAATATTTTATAGATTAAGGTTTTTATTTCTGTAAAAAGATTGAATAAACATGCATCCTAATGCCTGAATTACACCTGCCGAGTGCTCGGCCAAGATAGTGCATTCGGTCGAGTGCTCGGCTGATGTGATCAGTACTCAGTATAGTAGCGGGCGAGTGATTCACACGAGACAGTGGATAGAAGCAAGGCCCAATGACTCGGTCGAGTAAGTACCCCTTCCACCTGCATTGTCAACTCGGTGCTTCACTCGCTCTCCACTCGGTCAGTGCGATCAGCCGAGTCAGTCAGTGAAAGAAAAAAAATTCTCTCATAATTTTTATATTTTTCATACTTGGTATGTCAACAGCACTTTAAATGAATATCAACGAACTGACTCGCCCACTGTCTCTTCTCCTCTCCAATAAGTTGCTCGGCAGATGATTTCAATGATAATTATGATGTAGATTATAGTCTACACTATCAAGTGCTCAGATGAGGAGTGTTCTTGTGGCATGTATATGTATACAAATTACAACCTACACTGCCAAGTGCTCAGCTTCTTTAGAATGTAGAAAACAGTATGAGAACACACTGGCTAGATCAATGATACTCAACCTTTGTCTTCTGCAGGCCACATACATATGTTTGTAAAGCTACGCGGGCCGCAACACTATACTGGTCAGTGTTGCCAACGGATCTTGGCCTAATGTCGCCGTTTTTCAAACATTAAGTAGCCTAATGTAACCGAATTTCAGTTGCAGTAATTCTGCCCACATATTACCCACAAATATTCTACGTGGGCTTGATTCCCCCTTTTATTATTCCCCACAAAAAAAATTCAAAATGAGTGCTCCCCACAAAATATTTGAAATCCATGGGGGGGGGATCTAGCGTGTGCAGTAGCAACACTCTTATACCAGATCTGATGTTGACACGACAACGACTATCCTCTTCGGTTTCAATGTCTGTACGTCAAAGTCGCAATTAATCCCAAATTAACGTGATATAGAATGCCAGATTTTGTAAACCATGTTCCTGATATTAAATGTCTTGAGGGCCGCACAAAATAGCTTGGCGGGCCGCAGGTTGAGTATGATTGGGCTAGATTATAGTCTACACTGTCAAGTGCTCAGATGAGGAGTGTTCTTGTGGCATATATATATATACAAATTACAACCTACACTGCCAAGTGCTCAGCTTCTTTAGAATGTAGAAAACAGTATGAGAACACACTGGCAAATGCCTTATATAGTATTCATAATTAATACAGGACGTTTTTGAACTGTACATAAAAGTCAAATTTGAGTGATTTATTTGCTAAAACTAAATATATTTATATTTAAAATATTTTCCACTTTTTTTAAAGACAAATCTGTTTTTTACTTACCTGCCAATCAAAAACTAGTAAATGAAAATATTGAGCATGTTTGTTTGTTGATATGCCAGCTCACAAAGAGAAGTTGGCAATCAATCGTTCGAATTCACCAAGATCGTTTCCTGGCGTCAAAGTTTTATCAAACAATACCTCAGGAACTTACTTAGAAAAGATATTGGGTTTTGTTTCTTGTATCCAAGCGTCGTCAGATTTGATGTGGGTGAAGAGTCCCTTATTCACAGTTAAAAAGCTCAACTCCTTCCTTGGAAAGGATGATTATTTATTGAATTTCTCTGAAATGGATACCGAAGAACCCAGTAATGCCAAACGCGATTTTCAGCTGACACCCGCCATTACAGAGGTTTTTCCGTCAATAATCATTGCTTCCATCTTTATCTGTCACTCCCACCTCATAAAATTTAATCACATATGTATTAACCCTTTGAAAACGTAAAAGAGCACCACATATGGTACCTGATAGAGCCAAGAAAAGGGTACACAATAGGAATTTTTATTGGCAAAAGTCTGATTTCACTCTCTGCGCAGAGTTGATAGTTCTGTCTTTAGTAAAATTGGAAAAAATAAGAAGAGTGAATCATGAAATTTACCACAGATGGTTGAAATTTTGTTAAAGGTCCAGTCGGCTTCTCATCTTCAAACTGAAATCAAAAATACACAATAAATCACAATCAATGTTTGTTTATTAATGCTTTTAATATATTTTTCTCAGGCAGCGCCTTTGTGGGTTCCTATATAATAACTTTTTTATTATACAAGGTGTCGGAGGTAAAGTGCATAAACTTTGGGGGGTGATTCTACACGATAATACTAGTAAAAAAATAAATGACTTTTTTCGAGATTTTAACCCTTTCAGGTAAAAAGATTGAATTTTTTTAATGGAAAAAATAATACTTTTATATAACGCAACACCAAAATACATAAAATATTTGTTAAAAATATAATTTTTCTCACGCTAGACAGAGATGGTAAAAAGATTTTTGCTGTTTTCCTTTCTGTAGTTTTTTTCGGCAATTCTACTGGGGTTTCTTTTTTCAGAAGAAATTCATCTTCAGTTTCTTCACTATACTTCAAATTATGAGATGTAGACTTCTTGGGCTGTGGAAGTGCTTTGAAAAGATCTTGAGCTGAAAGAAATTACATACTAAAGAAATAGCAAACATCTATAAGCAATTAAATGTTACACAGTTAAAGGGAGAGATCAGTTATCAAAGGCAAGATAACCTGCATTAATCGTCGGCATTTTTCGTGGTACATAAAGAAGATAGTTTAGCGGTTTATTTATTTATTCTTTTCATTAATTTTCTGTTCTATTACATACATTGACATTATACAACTGTATTGGAGGTAATTATTTCCCTAACCACCGCACTTTTAGACACAGGTTATGGAAATTACACTTTTTGAATAATGACTACAAGAAACAACTATTTATATGCACAAAATAGGTTCTTAGTTTGGATTAATTAAGTAATTTATGCGTATTTCGATTGAAACGAAACTTTCGCAAGTGTTTCTCTCTAACATAAAAGCACAAGATGGTGACAAAGGGATCGTTTTATAAGATAAATTTTATACTTTGAATAAAAATGCAATTACAGTGCATCTTTTACGATCTATCCTAACGTAAATCGTTGTTTCTTGTAGTAAGTAAGTGGAAACGGGGTGTAATTTCCATGATCTGTGCCTGTTAAGAGTGCGGCGGTTGTGAAAATCTTTACTGAATTGAAAATAGCCTGTAATGTTGTAAAAATCTAGAAAATAAATAAAAGACTTACAATCAACTAAAAGAGGTTTCACTGGAAACTTTTCAGTATTTACTGGTTGATTAGAAGGTCTGCGATACGACTCCTGCTCATCATCACTGTCACTTATTTCACTATCGTATGCAACAAGAGAATTCATTATTACAGAATCTTTTATTAAATAATTATTATTACTGAATTTGACAACATTGACAATTTTTGACACATTTGTGCATAAATAAACCGAATAAACCACTCTCCATTTGTGACTTGTGACTTGTGACAGCGACAACCATAGATATATCCATAAATATACCACTCTCAAAACGACTGTCTCGGGTCTCAGACTGTGATTTTAAATGATTTTTGACAGAATCGATTTGTCTATGACAAACCGATCGAGTAAATAATCGATGTTTCATCGATTGTGTCCATCGCTACCGACAACCGACAACAGAATCTAAATTAACTTTTATCTATGCATCCTAGTGATCAGCATAATCGATATCGAAATTTCGAAATCTTTGACAATCAAAATATATATAATTTATTACTCAAGTGATAAAAAATTTGCCCAATCGATTATAATCAAAAAAAAATTGCGCGAATACTAAATATGAAATGAGAATGAACGGGATGCTTTTGTTGGAATAAAACCTGGTCTTCGTTTTATTTTACAGTGAGAGTGTGAACTAAATTCTTTTTCATTTTCAGGAAAGAAAATCGTCGTCAAAGTATTGAATTTGAACTGAATTAAATTAATATTTTTCATTTAACAGAATCAAACATTTCGATACACTTTTTTCAAATACTTTCATAACCAGCACTTACTTTAAGGGGTAGTCGGGATAATAATAATAATATTTGGCTAATTTATATAGCGCCGTTTTCGTGAGAAATCACCTCAAGGGCGCTGTACAAATATATTTCTTAAATAGTTAACACTAGAACTACTGACTTAAAACTAGTGACTTATATCTAGAGACTTACGACAAGGCCTATAAGGATGTAATTTGTAACCATCTGCATTCCAATATATTTACTTTTTAATCGTTTCACCGATTTTCGCAAATATATTGAATGAGACAAATATTGAAGAAAAGAAAATTTTTCTCTGAGTACCTACAACTAGTTTAAATAATCCAGTGAATGATTTTAAATTCGGTGAAATGCTCACCACGTTTTTGATTCCATCAGCAAAAGTTTTGGACTTATGCTGCTCCATGCGACAATGGAAGATGCTCTGAGGAACTAGCGTCATTGACCCCTTCGGCACCGGTGCGTAGTCGGGATACACGCCAAACGCGTGCCCAACATTTGTACACAGTTGACACTTGTCACATGAGAACGGGTCGCTTCTACGATTCGTTCTTAAGTTCAACAGCTCGGCTGTGGAACGAACTGCCGGCCTCTGTGTTTCCTCCCTCCTACAACATGGGACTCTTCAAGACCCATGTTCACTCTTTCCTCTCCACAAAAAGACCCTCCACACAGCATCCCCAAAGATGACATTGGCCCTGAGGGAAATTATTTTCTTCAGGGCCTGCTGTGTGGAGTTAATATAAAAAAAAAATAATAAAAAATAAACCAGTGAATACAATAATCATTATTCTTACTCACCGTAAAACATTGCAGTTACGAGTATACCAAAGAGTTTTGTTAAAGATAATTACAGTAATTTATTTAAACTTATTTTTTTCTGAAAATTCTCTTCCATTTCTTTTATGTTCTTACTTTTACATAAGAAAACACGCGAGTTTACAGTAAAATTGTGTAAAGAATCATATAAATCTGACAAAGTGGACATTGAGATATATACAACATTGTTACAATTTTATTTTTGACGAAGTTTAAAAAAAAAACAATTTGAAAAATGTAGGTACTTGTAATCATCTTGTGATGTTTGTGTGGATTCTTTGCACTCGCGTTTTCGAAACAAAAACATGAAATTACTACTGGTTATTAATTGGGCTATTTTTCTATGAAATATTTATATTTTACTAATAGACTAACATTTACAAATACAAAAAAATATTACGCCCTTGAAACAATTCGCTAGGTAAAATAATATTTGGTAGGTAGGCCCCAGTGGCAGGCCCTTACGTGTTTTTTGTTCTTCCGGCCCTATTCTGCCCATCACAAGTCACAAGTAGCAAGAAAAATAAGAAATTGAAATTTGGAAATCGTGTGTGCTGCTGTTTTGATTTAGTTTTGTTACAATTGATTCAATTGAATTCATTGTGGTCCAATTCCTACATCGTATATTGTATTTTTCATTTTCAAAGGTGAAATTTCTTATAAAAATTAACGTTTTGTTATCCGACAATCTTTTCCCGAATGTTGAATGTGATGTTTATACGCCATTTTTATTAAGCTGTCATTCGAAAAATATTTTTAGAGGTACATTTGATTTGCAAATTTTTGCAAATTTTGTTGAAATATTAGTATTCAAATGTGTTTGATTGCATTGTCTAATCAATCAGTGAAGAATTTAAGCCGTTATTTTATTATTTTTCTTCCGTTCTTGTTTTTTATTAGATTTGATATTCCTGTACGCATTTTCCCTTTCACGTTTATTTATTTTTACCAAAATTCCCGCTTTTATTGCTTTGTCAATTTATTTAGCGTGTGTTTAACGGTAATGGTTTCCAGCTGATTTTAGCGAGAATAATATTCCCATATGATATGTATAAAACATATTTGCCATGTGCATTTCAACTTTTCTGTTTCAGTGTCACCTTTTGGTTTTTCCATGCCAATTTCATTAAATATTGAGTTTATCGTTAGTGTACTCAGGCCGACAATAAATCATATAGCCGTATAGAATGGATAATAACATTTATAACGTTATTACAGGTTCTATGATGAGTGATTCAAGAGACATGGCTGCGGAAGGAAACCAAGATGTAAGTTATTTTTTAATTTCACTAAATCAATTGTTGGAAATACATCTAAACCTTGACACACAATACAGAACATTATTAAATATAGGAAGTTAAACATCAATAGCTGTCACTTTAAATTCATTTACTTTATTACTTGCTGAAAATTGCACAAATTTTGAAATATTGCAGTTTCCAGTGTTGACATAATAAATTAGGTAAAGTTGTCAAATTCCGCTTCATGCAAAGGCTCTTTTAAAAAACAACACTGGATTTCAATTTAAATATCTAATGGAGACAACTATTAAAGGTTTTTAGGTTGTCAGTTCGGGTTATTTTAATAATTTATGCGTTTTTCCTAACCTTCAAACATAACTTTTGATTGAGAAAAAATCGAACTTTAATGCATCCTTTACCACAACACAAATAGTTGTGTCTTGAAGGAATTAAGTTGAATCCAAGTGCAATTTTTTTTTGCGTATTAAGCGTGAAGCAGCATTTTTTTTTTTTTTTTTTTTTTTATATTTACTCCACACAGGAGGCCCTGAAGAAAATAATTTCCCTCAGGGCCTATGTCATCTTTGGGGATGCTGTGTGGAGGGTCTTTTTGTGGAGAGGAAGGAGTGAACATGGGTCTTGAAGAGTCCCATGTTGTAGGAGGGAGGAAACACAGAGGCCGGCAAGTGACAAGTTTATCATTAATTAGTCCATTAAATTCATCATGTATCCCCGGTATCCGTTTAGATAAAAATGTTGTTCTAAATTCGCATCTCCAGCGGTAATATTATCACTAACGTAGAACCAAAATGTTTGTGCAAACATGAAATATTGGGGCAGGGCCACAATGTTTTGGTTTTTGTGGCTGATGGAAAACCCGACATAAAAGCCGCGTCTGCAACGACAATATTACCACAAAAATTGAACCAAATGTTTGTGCAAAAATGAATATTCGGGCAGGGTTACAATGTTTTTATTTTCCATTGTTGCTGGTGGGAAACAAAAACATTGTGGCCCTGACCCAATGTTTTGAAAACATTTGGTCGCTGGAGACCCGACTTGATGAGTACAGGAAAACCAATTGAAAGAGCGCATGTTTGACATATTTGCGCACATCGGTAGTGATTCAAAACTGCTTCAAATTAGTTTAGTTAACTTCTGCCTGCAGTGTCCTACCAGTCTTACCATACAGTACACCACTTCACAACTGAGGTCTGAAACTATTAAACGATTTTAAAATGCCCTGGTTGACCCTACATGGCACAACCTAAATTTACACACACCAAAAATGTTAACATGTTCGGTGTGCACAAATAAATTCAAAGGTTTCCTCTTTGCCCGTATCTCTCAGATATTGCTGATTCTGCTATGACTCCTGTGATCTCCAGACTGAACCGCAATATAATAATAATAGGATAATTTGTATAGCCCCATTTTTGTGAAAAATCACCTAAAGGTAACAACGTTATGCAAAAGACATGCCAATAATAATTATTAGTATATTTTTGTAAACTAATAATTGTATAATTGTATAGTGATAACGTTGTTTGACTTTAAGGCCTCGAATATACAATAAGAAATCAGTAACTGCCCTTGATATAATTTCATTGATAATAGACAAAATTGTTGAATTATAAAAATATGTAATAACATATATATGAGTCGTATAGAATCAAAGGCAGATCCAGAAACGATCGATTTGAGATATTCAAAAAAACAGTTAAATGCATTTTCGGGAGTTATTTTATGTTGAGAATTTTTAACATTATTTGTATCTAAATGACAATACGAAATTTTAAAATAGCACAATTGAAATCAATTAAATATAAATATTAAAAAAATTAAAGACGGGTTGTTTCGGAGAATTTGAACAATTCTTCAAATTTCAAAGTTAATTTTCAAGTTCTGTGAAAGATTTTTCAAGTTCTGTTATTATTTAAGTTCTGTCAAGCAACTAGCCTACAATGATATAATAACAGGACTCAAATAGGACTTTCACAGAATCCGGAAATGAACGTTGAAATTTGATGAATAGTTCAAATACTCCGAAACAATCCATCCTTAGAGTTTTACATCTCATACCAATTTGTGGATAGTTCTGCTTTTGAATTTTCAATTAACACAAATAATTAGAAATCCTTAATTTTTGTTGAAAGTAAAATAAAATGAAAATAAAGGCTATTTTCTGCAAAATTCTGTTCATATTTAACTGCATGCAATTGAAAACTCCGCCGTTTTGACCGCATGTAAGTTTATTTGGCAGATATTTTGCAGAGTACCTGTGAAAATGTTCATACGAAATAAGTAACAAATTTAATATAAACATAAATTATTTTTTCAGATGTATGCACTTTTTCTGGCATTTTTTGACCTTACTGGTGAAGGGTGGCACTGGTTTAACTTTTTTATTTTATTTTCAAACTATTAAAAACTGTTTTTTTAGCAGAGCATAAAACGCGACAGCGCGAAGATTTGTATGAGTCGCCATTTTACCAAGTGGTTTAAAGCAGCCCCGTGATTGGTCAAAATCTAACAGTTCTGCTTTTGATTCTAATTTCGTGGAACTTTGCTACCAAACACCATTTTGAAATCATTTTTAATACCAAAGAGGTACGATTTAGATACTCAATTTAACATTTTTTTACACACATTATGACTTAAAGAATAATATGCCATATTTTGTCAATTTATTGGATAGTTTTGCCATTGATTCCATACAACTCCTATATATAATAATGAGAGTGCACATTTAATCGCTACACACCTCAAGTATTAGTTTTATCATTTATTTATCTTATTTTAAAAACCTCTGCTAATGTTATGATACACGGCTTAGATGTTATCTGGGTATCTATTATACATTGTTTGCACAGACTGTTTCTATCATTTTATAGTTTTCACAGTTTCATACTGCTTTAGGGTGTTTCATTAGCTCCGTCCTGACACCGCCAATCAAGCGATGCGTGATCTAGATCTAGTGCACATGTTAGCAAGTATCAAGCAATAATTGAACACAGTGCCAAGGCTCGAAACACTATTACGGTCACAATTTATTTGGTTCGCCCTTTTTGCAATATTTTTTTGTTGTTGGTTAGGAACTGCCTTTACTCTATGAGAGCGGTGTGGACAGGGCTATTGGCTAATTTGACATTTATTTATTTAAATTACTACTAAGATTTTTTTTTTTTTTTTGCATATTTAGCCCCACGAGTTGGAAAAGCAAGAAGAAGCCAAATTGAAGGCGAAATTCCCCACAGCCGTCCTGGGAAGAGCAGGTGGACCTGGTGGCCACACAGCCTTCTTGCAGAAAAGGCTGGCTAAAGGGCAGAAGTTCTTCGATTCAGGAGACTACCAGATGGCGAAGCAGCGGCCGGGCGGGCTGGGGGGCCCCCTGAAGACGGCGCAGATGGGGAACAAGCAGCTGCCCACAGGGGACACCATCCCCACTCCCGAGACAGTTCCTCTCAGAAAAACCTCCATAATCCAGCCAAAGTTCAGTGCACCGAGCCAAACTTCTTAGCCCACCACCAAACCGCAATGCATTTAACATCCCCATTGGTTTAGATTAAAATAATTAATGCGTCTGATATTTTGTATGATGTAAAAATTTAGACTATGTATGTAAACCCAAAAGAAGTCTAATTTATCCCTCATCCCAATGTACAGTTAAAATTCACGTCAGTTGTTTTCATCCAAACTGAGTGTAAAATATTTTTATCAAAATGAATCTTTCTCATTTCTCATAAATTCTCATCTACACTATTTTTTTACTAATGAAGGGAGTAAATTTAACTTTCTCTTTTAATTATAAATTTATGTTTTCATATACTTTAAGGATCTTATGAGTGTCTTAGTTGAATGAATGTGCTGCATAAGAGTTAAATTAAATTTAACGCATCTCAAAATTCTTTGGTAAATCAAATTTATATTGGATTTAGCACTCTAGCAGTATTCTAGCACTGTCCAGGTGAGGTGAGGGACTCCATTAACTGTACCTATCTAATTTTTAAATGATTGGCTCAAAGTAATATTACATTCATCTAATGAAACCCTGTCCACGAGAGGTGAGGGACTCCATTAGTGTGCCGATCTAATCTTCAAATGATCGGCTCAAAGTAATATTACATTCATCTAATGAAACCCTGTCCACGAGAGGTGAGGGACTCCATCAACTGTACTGATCTAATCTTTAAATGATCGGCTCAAAGAAATGCTACATTCATCTAATGAAAGTTTGTCAGACAGTGATTTGGTTTCAGTTTCCTAAAGAACACACCTAGCTTTGTTTTTTAAATGCACATTGTGGCTTTTGAAGCTGTGTTTTGATTCACGTCACCTTTTTTTGCTTGTTCACTTTTTCGAAATCCCACCTTTAACTAGGGATAAATGTGATCTAATCAAACTAACTTTGTAGTCTTGAGTTACTTTATTGTTTGGTTTATACCACTATGTCACAATCACCCAGGTCTATTTCCTTTGTATTGCTTGTACAATGTATTTGAAAGCCTTTTGTTTTCATATTGTCACTACTAGTGTGTTTGTTGTATAGAAATAGGAAGGTGATTTGTTATTCTGTGCTATCCTACAGCCCTACAATGATAGTGCAATACTGACACGGAGGTCAACTTACCCTCGCAATGCCTACCACACGTTTCACCGTGTTGTAGAGCCAAGACTACCTGTAATTATATTTAAATTAGTATTGAGAAACCATAAGTTTGTGGTGTTGGGCAATCTTGATATGTAATAGTGTACTGTGAGTTATATATGCAACATTACTTTAATGTTTAGAATACCTCTACATGTTAGTTTTCAACATTCAAAATATGATTTCTGGTACATCTTTTCTATAGTTACTGTGACATTATTTTAAAAACTTGTTTCGCCTCGGATATAATGCTAAAGTATGCATTCTATAATGCTAAAGTTAATAAAAATGTTGTTAAAATAAATGTGTTTTGTCTTTCCCCCTTTACCCCGGTGTTCTTTCACTCGATAATAAATTTTATAATCTCCTGTACCTAAGTTATATTACGGCAAGTCATGACATTGGCAATTTGACACTTTTGGAAAGTGATTTAGTCATGAATAAAACAAATAGGTTAGGTTTATAGGCCATTTTTCCATCACTTTTTGAATAAATAGGTATTTGGGGAAAAATAGCATAATGACATAGGGAGGAATTATTTTCTTTTTTATTTATATTAAAATTGTAATTTACCATTAAGCTTAAGATGTTAACATAGTTCGGGTAATTTACAAAACATGGTCAATAATAAGTTTGGCACATGCAAAACGTTTTTACAATCAATACCTTTAGATCAAATCATCATAATTTAAAGTCTTATCACTAAGTTGGAAAATTAATGTTTGTAATTTAGCATTCTATATACTAACAAATTCCTCTTTTGTGACAAGGCAACCCCTATAAATATAATGTTTTGATATTTAGAAAATGATATACAGAGATTCTTAAACATAAGGTTTTGTAATACACTAGCCGATTATTATTATGTATTAAAAACAACAACTTATCCTCTGAACAGTATTATGGGCATGTGAAGCTAAGTAATTAAATGCTACGAAAAATACTAAAAAATAAATGCTGTGAAGTTTCAGTAATATTAATGTTACGGAAAACCAGAACTAAAAGGTCTTTTTATCCCCTTATCATCGTGATATTCCCATAGTAATAGAATATTTTATCGTTGAAAAGCATAAAGAAAATTATTATGATACAATAATTAAATTGGGTTGAAATAATTTTTTTTAAAACCTTTATATAAATCTTACTAAATTTATCACTTGCTTGAAGGCAACTTCGAACTTACAAAAATTTAACTCAGAATGTATGTGCAGAGAAAAAGTCCTCTACCCTTCTAATTCAAGATTTTCTTGTAATAAGAATATATCTTTGGTATGAGAATATTAACTACAAATTTAGTGAGCAAACATTATCTGCAACATGCATATTATGTTCAAAGTTATCATTTTTCATATTCGTCCTTACTCTTCCAAACTATTTCATAGGTTGCTCCAACTAAAACCAAATTTGTTCATATTCCTTCTTCCAGTATCTTACTTTTCCAAACTATTCAATAGGTTGCTATCAGCTCCAACTAAACCAAGTTTGTTCATATTCCTTTTTCCAATCTATCCAATAGGTTGCTATCAGCTCCAACCAAACCAAGTTTGTTCATATTCTTATCATTTCTTCCAGTATCTTATGGAACCAAATTAGTTAATTCCATAACTAATGTTTACAAAAGTAATTATTGGTGTTTCCAATTTTAAATGTCACAGCATGCTCCTGTTTTACATGGATCGGTATATATTGATAATAAATAAATCTTATTCAGAAATTGAGTTTATAATTAGGCGGTCAGCGCAGAAGAAGTGAAACCCACATAAATATAGAGCTGAGATAATTGCATTTAACATTTTAAAATGAGGAGGTGGTTGGTACTGTTGTGCGGTATTCCGATTAAAAAAATAATTTAAAGCCCCTTCCGATTGTTAACCTCATTTAGGAATTTTTGTTGGGTACATGCGCCACTTATGCGCTGATCGCCTCAAATCAGAGTCTCATCTATAACAGGAAAATACATTTGAAATTATCTAAAAAGATTCTCAGCAATACACTGGCCCTTGTAAAAGTGGTTTAATTGAAAAAGCAATGGCATAGCGACAATCTCCCAGGCAAGTCTGTTGACCATGCCTAACCCCTACATGAAAAATTATATGCAGACATTGGTCCCGGGCCATCGTGCCACTGGGAAGGACATTCATATCACAATGATTATTATTGCAGTTACGCAAAAATTATGGCTTTATGAGGTATGGCAAGTCGCTTACTATTTTATCACTCAATTAATAATATATGTAAAACAGTGAAAAACTTATAGCTATTCATTTTGTGATGGTTATTTATATATCAAAAATTAAATTAAAATGGCCAATATGTGGAAGCAGGCTTAGATTGTATAATTATACACCAAACCCTTCACATTATTTGTTAGTGCATGATGAATGTAAAATGTATGATTCGCAACAGTGAAGTTTTATGACACATTTCAAATTTGTCCGTCTTCAGTCAGCCGAATCTGTAACAAGAAAAATTATAATTTTATTAAGCACTCGAGCTTATTACATCACAAGTGCGCCACAATTAAATTTGGCAGCCACCTCTGGTCTGTAGCACCAAAATACTTGAAAACCCCTGTACTCTTATCTAATCCTTAGAACAAAGGCATCAGATGGGAATGCTGTCCTTGTACTATCGGTATTTCAATGAAGGATGCTCCGGTGAACCAGCGTCATTGATCCCTTTGGCACCACTGCATAGTCAGAAAACACGCCAAACACGCACACCCTACATGAGAAAGTTTGAAAGTACATGAGAAAGTTTCTACGACTCATGTTCCTACGGGTCCTCCCTCCGCACATCATCCCCAAAGATAATGTAGGCCCTGAGGGTAATTATTTTCCTGAGGGCGTCCAGTGTGGAATTAATGTAAAAAAAAAAGTAAACAACTGAAGCAAGAATTATTGATTTTTGATTTCAAAATAAATAGGTACCTATGCTGTTTGTGAATTTGTAAGGGGAAGTAATAATGTGATAATGTCTCACTTGGTGTCCAGTTAATATAGTTGGGCGTGGCAGCAGCTTGGTATTCCTGCACCAGGTCATCCACCACAGCTCTCGAATTATCAAATTCTTCTAGGGAGTCTGAAAACATTGACTCTCTGCGGAATACTTCCAAAAAAGCCTCCCTTTTTCGAAGCTTGTCAAATTGCTGAAGACACCTATCGAAAAGCTGAAATCAAAAATTGTAATAAATTATCAATCATCTTCTTCCTCTGATTAGCGGGAGAGGAAGAAATTGTTTTAATAGTCTGCATCGATACATTCTAGTGTACCATCTAGATACGTTGATTTAAGATATGGTCCTTTCAGACCTTCTTTACATTTTGTTAGTAAATAAGAAATTTATCATATTATTAAAATTTTTGAAAAAACCATCGTGTGAAGCTGGCCAATAAGAAACCAGCCAATCACAGGCTAGCCGTAGGGTTGTAGTATAACGTAAGGATGTAAAATCAAAGAAACGATAAAATCTGTGTAGGTACATACTTTGGCAGTTCATCTTTTTAAAATCAATAAAGTTTGATTATAAAAAAATAAAATAAAGTTTGATTATAATAATTTGGCACGGGTACCGTTGCCCCGTAGTTAAAAACTACATCAATAGCGTCACGAAAATTTATAAATTATACCAGGAGGGCAGAAGTTTGAAGAGGTATTAGTAGGTTGAAACAAAGATTTTTGTTGTAAAATATACATTTTTTTAATTAAAAGTTTTTGTATTTCGCGTAATTATAATAATCATTAAATTTGGTAGGCGGGCATGGGTACCGTCGCCCCGGGAGCCATTCATATATAAAGTATGATCCCTTTATTTTTTAACCTTATTGAGTTTTGTATACATTTTTCTGATAATTTTTTTAATGAAATTAAATTAAGTTTGAAATGACATTTTTTTCCCTCCTTAATGATAATTTTTATAAAGCCATATTTCAGCGAAAAATTACCTTGAGTACGCAGTAATCTACCAGGAGCACAGAAGTTTGGGAAAGTAATTTTACTATTAAAAACGGATTATATAATTGAATTTTTTTTTTATATATTGTTATTTATACAATTTTTATATATTATTTTAATTAAAAGTTTTTACATTTTGCGTGTTTATAAAGAAATTTTATTTCCAAAATAAAACTCCCTGGGACTTTTCAAGAGTGTCGGTGACAAAAACCGTACATACGATATGGGTATCAAACTAGGCGTCTCAACCTACACAACCCGAATGGCTCGGTGAAAAAATGATCAGTTAGCTCCTTGGCACCTTTTTTTCACCAAATTTTCATTTCTTTTTTTAAATTTTGTAGTCCCACACTCCTCGCACATTCAAACATTACACCACGCACCACACTTTTACCCATTAGTTGCCTGCAACGGGCAAAAAGCTAATTACATACATTAAAACATAAAAATATTTTTATACATTTGTGGACACACACTCATTGCTTCATACACATTCAAACATCACATCATAAATATAAAAGTAGGAACACACCTCTAGTTCCATCCACATTTAACACCAAATCATACATTCAAAATTAATTTTACCCATTAGTTGCCTGCAACGGGACAAAAGCTAGTATGTAATTATTGTTGAGTTTTTTTATGTGACACCTCACAAGAGCGCCCTTGTCTTTTTAGTGTAAAGACAGGGGAACTACGTCGTCACATATGAGTCGACTTACATAAAAAATTGGCAATGAAATGACCCATTCTCATGTAGCCAACATCAACTGTTATGCCTAGTTCACACGAGGACAAGATTTATTGTATTGTACCAGCTCCAGAGGTGAGCCGACTTATATAAAAATACTTTTAAAACAGACAGACCGCCCTCCTTTGCACAGAATCAAGTATTTTGGGGCTCCAGCACAGAGGTGGCTCCCGAATTCTATTGTTGGGCGTACTTGAGATTTGTACAGAGTTAGCAGCTGGTAAATATAGAAGAATCTGCTAGCCATATTCAAGAAGGACTAGCCATATTCTAGAAGGTTAATTTTAAATGTCTGATGATGGTATCGGAAGTGCTGAATGATAATTTGTAATAATTGATTAATGGCATTATATTTACCGATGAGATGTTTGTGTGGTTAGCCAGTAGCAATCCCGACACCTTGTGGCTTGATTGGACGTATGGAGATCTTCTGGAGAGGGCAACTTGGATGGACGCAGGCCCCCATGGTATAAACTGCGCCAGCTTTCTTTCCCTAATACGCTGTAAGGACTTGTGTACTTGAGAAGGATCTACTTCTCCCTGAAATTGATGAAAAAAATCAAATTAAATATTAAAACCCTATCGTATCCTACACCGGGAATGAGTAAACTTCTCCGAACCCAAATGCAGCAGAATCATGATGATCAAACTAACTATGTACTATTAATCCATCTAATTATGTATTATGTAAATCAATATTTTTAAGATTATTTATTTTTGGTTGTTTACCTGAATAATGTTAAGAATCGATATGTAGCAATGCTGGTTATTTCTGTCAGGACTTAATGACACCATCATGTTTTTGGGCTGCAATAATCTCTGCATAACGTCTAAAACAGTAGTTTTTCTAATTTTGGGAGCCTTTGGAAAAAAACATATTATATTAATATAGCATAAATTTGAAAAAATTATGTTTATCCAACTCGAGCATACCAGCAAAACTAGCAAACAAAATATTAACTACACCATTCGAAACAATCTTTGTGAAATCAAAAGCTTGGTTCTTACTAGTTACAATTACTGAGGAGAAGCATTTATACATCATAAAATTGAATACCGCGTTTACTTCATGGTCAGTAGTGAGTGGGGTGTAGCCGGTCATCAGAAAGTGGAGTCGCGGGGTGGGGATGAGGGGGGCCACCAGACTTATCAGGTCATTGTTCATATACGAAGGGTACCTGTAAATTATAAAACATCATTTTCATTTGATTAAAGTGTCAAGCCACAAAGTAAACGCTTTCTTTGATAATTATATAAATAATTTTGTAAATTCATAAACCTTCTACTCAATAGTAAATATGTGTACGTTTCCCGTTTTGGTTCAATATGTAGTGTACAGAATCATTTTGTGTTATTTATTAGTCCTTTACCTGATTCAGACCTGGTTTAGCAAAAAAATGTTGGTTTGGTGACGGCTTTGTATTCAAATTACAACAACACCTCGGTAACAAAATGAACGCTGTTCCTTGGTTTCGCTCACGAGTTTGAACGCTTGTACAAGGAGTTTAAACAGAGTTGGGTTGTTAAGTTCATCTCCATATTTGTGACGTAAGCTATGTGGTGTCATTTTTAAAATGAATTTAACTAGACAGGGCTACTCTAGTATAATACATCAATGGATAAGACGGTACAAAAACGTAATTTTGCAAAAATTATTACGAAAATAGAAACAGCTGGTACACGGTGAAAATTTAGCATTGGCGATCGAGAAGTTAATACAGCCATATAGGACACAAATATTGCTTGCAAATTGCATAAAAATTGCTGTGTGTGGTATAATAATGTCTGCTCTGATCTAGAATATGCCTGCATTATTTGGTCTCCATTCTATGATGTTTCACATTAATCATATTAAATCCATACAGCATCGCTTCTTAAGGGGAATTGCTTGGAGGTTAGGGCTAGAAAGAGGCGATCACTTGTACGATGAACTTGGGAAGTAAGATTAAATCTTTCTTCTTTAGAAAAACGTACATCTCATCTGCATTTTCAAAATTATTAACAGAATGATTGACTCACCTACTTTGTTGCAAATCCCTGTCAATATCCCTTCCCGTAGGCTCAGAAATAATGATTTGCTTATCTTTAATCAACACTCCACAAATTATGGATACCATTCACCAATGTCCAGAATGACAAGAATTGTTAACTCAAGTTAGGAGCTTGAATTTTTTGGTGTAAGCCTTAATGATTTTTGTCACCCAAGTTAGTTTGTGTTACCTAAGTAATATTTTTTATATTGATGAGGCAAAAGTCATGAACTCCATTAAAAACCTTGTTCCCGTATTGACTTGACATTATCTTCATTGTTTATGTACCCTATGTTTGTCTTAGCAGTATTTTTTTAATTATCCTGTATTGTAACATTTCTCCTTGTATTTATTAACTTTGTGTAATATGTAATGTGTTGAAATTGGACATTGTTCGATGGTAAATAAATAATTTATGAATAAAATGACCTTAATGTTGCAGTGCTGGCACTCATGATTGTGGACACCAAGTTGTTGATTTGGGTAAAGGACGGGTTCTGAATGTGCAGTCTCTCGGTGGCTATCCTGTTGAGCGCCGTGTTGTCCAACACCATGACGCAGTCCGCACTTTCCGTCAGCCTCTTGAGGGTCAGTAACGAGTTGTAGGGTTGCACTACCACATCACTGTATTGGAATAAAACATATTATATACATTGAGTACTTGAGACTATGTAAATGTATTTTTTATATTTTTTGGTACCAAATAAACTACACTTCACTGCCTTAGAGCAGGTGACTGGAATATAAATAAATTTTAATAAAATAATAACTTCATCCCAATCAACACATATTTTTTTCTGCATCCGCATATTATGTGTAGGAGAGCTTTTAAATTCGCCTTTGAAGAATAATTCTATAATGACTCAACAATATTATTATTAGAAGAACAGATATAAAAATATAATTTAAATTATTAGTTGGGATGGTCCAATGCTCTGTAGGAAACCCGCTTGCACAGGGCAGGTGTAAACAGTGTGCCCTAAAGTTTAAGTTTAGACTTACGGAATTCAATAATTAAATTACAAAAATATGTGATTGATTAATTCGAAAAAATGTTTTGTTTAGTTTTTTTTTTTTAATTATACATGTGTAAGGATTGTATTAGGACATACCAGGTAAGTATTGTACTGTATATTTCCTCCATAATTAGTTAAGTAATAACATAGATCACTGTAGAAATGCATTATAAGTTTGTACAGCGCCCTTGAGGTGTTTTTGCACAAAAACGGCGCTATACAAGTCATCCAAGTATTATTATTTTTATTATACATGATTATGTACATATTTAAAATACCACAAATAGATAAATTAAATAAAAAAAATATATACCTTATTTCGTCCAGGTTGGGAAAAACGCTGTAGGTTTGAACTAGTTTTTTAGGAAACCTGTCGGAGAGGTGCTCCAAGATGTAGGAGCCCATACCAGAGCCCGTTCCTCCGGCTATAGAATGGCACAGAACAAATCCCTACAAGGAAATAAAACAAGTAAAGAATAATAATACACTTAGCAATATGAGGAAATTCATTAAAATGGTGAAGAAATAATACCTCCAAGTTGTCGCTTCCATCTGCTTCTCGGTTAATAATATCAAAGATTTCTTCACAAAGTTTCTCTCCTTGGGCAAAACCAGATGCCCAGTTATTACCAGCACCACCGCCATGTTTCGATAAATAGACATTTTCGGGATTGTACAACTGAAAAGTTCAAGTTATGTCATGTTATATGATAACAAATGAGAATATACAAATAGATTGATTCACATAGAAGTAGTTAAACTGCGTACTTTGGCGTAAGGAGAATTTAGTATGGTGTGGATTACTCGAGGCTCAAGATCTAACAAAACTGCGCGAGGTATGTAATGGTCGTCATCAGCTTGGTAAAAAAACACATCCTTTCTATCTGAGCCAGCAGAAGCGAATTCTTCCAATATTCCTTCTGGGGAGATGCCGTGTTCGGCACATAATTGTTTCCAAAATTCAAAGCCAACTGAAAGTATAAAGTGAAAGAGATATGTTAACCATGACATTGGACGAAAGATAATTCATATTTAAAAGTAAGATCATAAAATGAAACATCCTAGATAATTATTGTAATACACCATAATAAAATAGTCTAATTTCGGTATATACAGGTGGGGCAAAAGTAATCACCCTATTGGAAAACGCTATAACTTTTGCAAATGTCGCCAAATGTCAATTCGGTTTTGACATTTGTGAAGTAAACAAACGCAGAATACAAATCGACAAGACATGAATCGGTTTACAAACAATTGAACAAATTTCATAAGCAGTACCAAATTTTATAAAAAAAAAAAATACAGCAAAAGAACATCGGGTGATTACTTTTGCCCCACCCTGTACAGATGGTACATAGATGCAGGATCGTTTAGCCTACCTAATACAAAAAAAATATAAATAGCACTTGGTTTCAACTAAATTACTACAAAGAAATAATTATTTATGTGGTAAAAGATGCATTGAAGTTCTATTTTTTCTCAATCAACGTTAAGTTTGAAGGCTTGGAAACACGCAAAAATTATTAAAGTAACTCAAACTAACCCGTAAAAACGTATTTTGTGCATGTTTACTTAAACCCACGACTAATAGTTGTCTATTTTATATTGATATTCAAGTTCAAATAAAGTGTTCTTTTTTTAAAGAGCCTTTACATGCAGCGGAATTCCACAAGTTTACCCGAATAATTACTAAGGTAAATAAATCACAACTGAAATGTTAATTTATTGTGTTTTTGTTTGATACAAAATATCAACTGACATTTGAATATAGTCATCGACTTACTTTGATTTCCGCACTGCCCAAGCTGCAGTGTTATCATTTCACTCGGCATCTTGATTATTTAGTCCTTTATAGTACGTAATTAATTTTGGAGTTTGGCTGAAGCTTGGCAACTTGATTAAATACGATTTTTTTTAGATTTAACTGCACCTAAAAACGGCGGGTCGCGGTTGATTGGTGTCATAGAGCATCAAAAGTTGTAGAAAATTTGAAATCACAATCACCATAGATATTTATTTATTTCTAATTTCACGCCCGGCTGGGCTTTTACATGTTATATTTTTATTTATTACAAAGAACATCTAAATAAAAAAAAACTAAATCAAAGCAAGATAAAAAAGCAAAGCAAAATAAAAAGGAAACCTAGAACTCTACCACTATTAGATCGATATTTTCAATTTCAGGAACCGGTCCCAAAAGTATAATGGGCTAAACAGTGGCTAAACAGACCATTTAAATTTAGTTGAACGCAGAACGGTTCCATCAATTTGGTTGAGTTGAACGTAAATTTGAACCGTGTGGAGATGCCATAAATAAACCAATCACGGAGATGCATTGTATGAGATAAAGGGGCGTGGCTATCAAGTTGAATTGTTGTACCGCCAGAGCATCCAATCATCATTCAACCACCCATTACCACCCAATCGTCCAACCAAGTTGAATTGTCTGTAGCGCGGTTTAAACAACGAATAATAATAAATAAAGTGCCATGCAAGACTGATGAACGTTTTGACATTACACAGGATGTCCGGGGGTAAAGTGTAGTAACTTTTCTTAAATTCTACATGATGGTAGAAGTATAACAGATGAATAAATTTTTTCCCATACAAAAACATTTTTCCATAGAAGAATAATTATTTTCTCATACAAACAATTCGACTTTTTTCGAAATAGAACAGTTCAAATTTATTTAAAAAGATACGACGAATAAAACTGTAAAATGATATTTTTATTCTATAAGTAGCATCGTTCGACTTAATTTTTTCGTTTCTGAGCCATTTTTATAAATTTATTTTCGTGTCAATAGTTACGGATGCTACTAGAGGGACCGCAATTTTTTGTTTAATTTTTATAAAGTAGGAGGCATGCTGCATATGTTCCCCAGAGTAGCAACTGACGAAATTGAACCAACTATCCCGCCGTCTGTACGTATCACTCAACGGTCGACACAAAACGGTAGAACCAACTAAATTGAGTGGTCTGAAGGGGGTTTAAATAACCGATCCACATTCGGTTCGTCACCCACTGATTAAAGGGGATCGTTTTACTTCTCCAGCAGGACTCTCCCGTCCCATCTCCTTGCACCGCAGCGGGAGGAATATCTCCTCTCCTTACTTTCCATTTCCTTCCATTTACACAGCTTATCCAAAGATGACAGGGGGTCTCCTGTGTGGAGCTAATCTAAAAAAAAATCGGTCTGGGGTAACTGGAACCGCAGTTACAAATCCTTTGGTTCTGTCTTTCTGTCTAGTGAGTAGTTTATTTATGGTTCTGTCTATGGTTCTGTCGTTCTGTCGCCGTCGATCACCGTCTATGATTTTATCCGATTCCATCCGATTCTGTCCTGTCTTCTGTCAATTTATTGCGTCTGCTTGAGTGCTTATTTATAATTTAACCTTTTCGAATATAAATATCTTTAAACCAAGTGTGTTATAAAGTATAGTTTAGAAATGTCTGACGGTGATGATGATTTCATGTGTGAAGAGGAGGAAGACTATGGATTGGTATATACAGAACACAACTTATTTTTAATTTAGCTATTCTTGAGCTATCAGGGCAATCGAGGAACTGGAAAAGCTTTATTTCCAGCCGAAGTAAACATCGATCCCCAAATTTTGATGGCTTCGTGTCTTGATATTTTATTCATTTTTATTATTTTGGTAATATGCCAGGAACTACCCAAGGACGAAAGGAGCAAAAATTGCTCAAATTTTGAAATGTTCAAAATCAATGTATGATACATATTGTCATAAACTTTAGTCATTATTTACCTAACAGCCACACTTTTAGGCGCGTATTATGGAAATTACACTTTGTTTCAAGAAAAAACTATTTGCATACACAATACTAGTTATTAGGTTCTTAGTTTGGGTTAATTAAGTAATATTTACCGAACCGCCGCGCTTTTAGGTGCGGATTATGGAAATTACACTCTGTTTTAACAAATACTTCAAGAAATAGCTATTTACATGCACCAAATAGATTATTAGGTTTTTAGTTTGGGTTAATTAAGTAATTATTGCGTAATTAGATTGGAACGAAACTTTCGCAAGTGTACGTACTAGAAAAAGTCCAAAATGGCGACAAAGGTATCTTTTTATAAGGTAAATTGTGAACTTTTAATAAAAAGGGAATTATAATGCATCTTTACCATCTCTCCTGACGTAAATAGTTTTATGTATGGTAGTAATATAGTTGAAAAGAAGTGTAATTTCCATAATCTGTGTCAAGTGGGGTTAGGGAAATATTTACCTAAATTTCTATTTCTTACTTTAGTAAATATTCACTATTCCGCCACACTGTGCCTAGTTACCAAAAACAATACTTCATTGCAACATAATCAGTGTAGGAAAAAATTATTCAAATTAATGCATTTAAATAGCTAACAATCCATTATTACGGCAGCAGAGGTGCATCATTCCATAGGAGTTACATGAGTGAAGAAACTTATAAGATTTTCTTACCTTATACACGGAATTGGAACCAATTTATCGATCGGTGTCGTGTCGAGTAATGATTGTAAATCATCAAACACTCAAACAGTGATTTATTTTTGACCTAAAAATAATAATTATTCATTACCTGTTGACCCTCCACTATAGCTAATAACATTCACATTTGGCTTTATTTGTATTTAACACTGTAAAATGGTTCCAGATTTCAGTTTTTTTTTATTTACTGATGACATTATAATTATTATTTTAGTTTTTGCATATATTCACCTTCACCCGACTGCGAAAAGTTCGATATTAAAATTTAACATCTTCAAAACAATGACTAATTGATGTACAATTATGCATTCTATCAAAAATATCACATTTGTTATTTATCGTAATAATAATATACAACTGATGTATTGAGTTTTCTAAATTGCAAGGTGCCTTACTAAATGAAGATCTCACGATGTTGTTGCTAAGCTCTTCTCTTCCTTCAGGTGCTCTAGGGTTTTTCTGATTCCTGAAACAATCCCACATAATATTGCACTAATGAGTAGGGAGAGTCTCTTAGATTAGCTCCAAAATAAAACAGAGCACAAAGTTATCACTAAACAGTATGGTGTAACATGTTTATTTATCGGCCAATAGGAAGCCTGCAGGAATCTTGTTCAGAAGAATCTGGTTTCGTTCCATTATTTGCGAACTTCTAACACATTTCTGGTTTCCAGTTCCAACCGTCAAACATTGATAGTAGGTAATGGTTCTATTCAAGATGATTCTATATTCATGATCGTCACGAACTAGATGTAGAATTGTCTGTGTAAATTTAAAAGCATTATTTCTAGAGATCCCGATAACCAGGATCCCGGGAATCCCGGACGTTTGACGGCACCGTAATCCCGGAGCTGCCCTTTTCTTAATCCCAGCATCTTTTATTTGCTTCACAACCTTGTTTCAACCTTTGGAATATCTTTTTTTTATTGGCGGAATGTCGTTTATCGCACAATATTCTAATGAATTGTGAATTATTCACATGAGATAAAAAAATTTGGAGTAGATTATATTTATTGCACTGCTTCTTATAAGTAAGTTTTGTTGACGCCTGAATAATATTCAGTATTGTGTATTTGGGCGTTTTAACAAAACTGCAATATGTCGATGGTTGCTAATATGTGAAAAACACAGTGTTTTCCTTGAGAGTCTCAAGGAAGACACTGTGTTTTTAGTTGCCGCGGCAGTATTGATCACGGATTTAATTTCAAAATCTTTTCAAAAATAAGAGCACCCGGAGATGTAATACGAAATATTTTTAAAAAGAAGCCGAATAATTTTAAATTAGAAATAGGAAAAATATCACTAGGATTTAACTTTCATGCGGGTGCGCCATTTTTTTATCACTAGTGGGTGCGGGGCGGTAATCTACCGTCACCTCATTTTTACTTATTTTACAGCTCACATCTCACCATATACCTTTGTAAATGGGGTTTATTTTTAATAGAGTCGTCAAAACACATGTTTAAACAACGAAAATATATATTAAAACTTATAACATTCAATATATATAAAATAGTTATATGTACAATAAACAGACTCGTGAAAGTTGGGTAATCAAGTATCATAATATTACTGTCAAAATAGGAAAGCATTTATTACAATATCCCTATAATAGATACATATCTCCATGAAGATTAAAATATTACTGTCAAATTAGGAACGCATTTATTACAATATCCCTATAATAAATACGTATCTCCAAGAAGAATAAAATATTACTGTCAAAATAGGAACTCATTTATTGCAATATCCCTATAATAGATACATATCTCCATGAAGAATAAAAATACAATAATAATAAAGAAGTTGAAAATTATGAGAGAAAAACAGGAATATGTTTATGATATCACGTAATTATGATCCTGTTGGACGCTAGTAGGTGCAAAGTACTGCAAAGCAATACTGTTTTTACTTGTACATGCAATAAAACATGAAAAAAAACATGAAATTTATATTTTTGTTGTTTGTTTTTGGGGTGTTATGCCGTGTTGCGCTAACTCCTTCTTTAGCCGACGTTTCGGACATCGTTGCAGTGTCCATCATCAGGGCAGATCCGGTAGATCCGAAGATGTTCGGATTCACATCTTCGGATCTACCGGATCTGCCCTGATGATGGACACTGCAACGATGTCCGAAACGTCGGCTAAAGAAGGAGTTAGCGCAACACGGCATAACACCCCAAAAACAAACAACAAAAATGCTTTTGGCCGTGAAAATCTAAAAACTTACATGAAATTTATAACTCATATTTTCTTCGAATGGTCGGAGAAATTAGTCACACCACCGGGGCTCACGGCGGTAAATTACCGACAACCTGACGCTTCCAACTTTTGATGATGACTGGCACGCGCGACCTGAAGTCCGAGAGATGACGTTACATACATTTTCCGTCATACAGTAACTAGAGAATATAAGCCCATCCTGAGCTTCTGGGAACCCGTAGGCTGTAGGTATTCATTTTTTTCTGTTGCAGGCGGTAGACTACCGTCAACGCGTCCGCTTGAAGGTTAAAAGCAATACCACCCGCCAGTGTGTAAACTGTATGTGTTTTTTCGGGATGTGGAAAAATAGGGACTAAAATAAGATCATCACTAAATTAGACACTTTCATCTTATTGAGGTCGCATTTTAATTCACAAAACATTGAATGAGTTTTTTTTATTGCATTTGTTTTTTTTCTTTTCAGAAGCTACTTTATATTATTGGAATTTAGTTAATAATGTACGTTTCCTAATCTAAGTATAATATTTGTAAAATATAAAGAAAATATTTTTTCCAACTCCTGTTTTTTTAATAATAAATTTAAATTGTCGGTGCCAGCCCCGGGATTGAAAAATCCTAGCACAGTAATCCCGGTTCTGAAAAATATAATTGTTTCCATTTCTGGTAATTTTAATAAATTTTTCTACAGTAATTAAGTTAGAATGAAAAATAGTATTTGGTAATTAGGCATATTAAGAGTGAGGCGGAATAGAATAATAATGTTATATTTTAGGAATATTCTGAAGATAGCAACTCCGAGCCCGATGTAGATTTGGAGAACCAGTACTACAACAGTAAAGCTCTGAAGGAAGATGAGCCGCGGAATGCGTTGGCGAGTTTCCAGAAGGTGTTGGACCTGGAAGGGGGGGAAAAGGGCGAGTGGGGGTTTAAAGCTCTTAAACAAATGATTAAAATTAACTTCAAATTGGTAACTATTTATTACACTATAAATATATATTAGTACATTTCATTCACATTTGTCAGAATGCTTCTTTTAACTTGCTTTCTCTTTTACAGGCCAACTATAGACAAATGATGCATCGCTACAAACAACTGTTGACATACATTAAAAGTGCAGTTACCAGAAATCATTCGGAAAAGTCAATTAATTCCATTCTGGATTATATTTCTACGTCAAGAAATGTAAGTTAAAAAGTTTAGTTTTATAAAAGTTGACAATACTTACCTACTATGTATAATTATAATATTATTTTTTTTAGATGGAACTCCTGCAGGACTTTTATGAAACGACTTTGGAAGCTCTTAAAGATGCCAAGAACGATAGACTTTGGTTTAAAACAAACACAAAGCTTGGAAAATTGTATTACGACAGGGGAGATTTTAATAAATTGGCCAAGATATTAAAGCAGCTTCATCAAAGCTGCCAGGTATTCATATACTAATTTTCTTTGTAGAAATTGATATAATTTTCAATAAAAATTGCAGGAAAAACCACAAATAATATTTTTTCAAACATTAAATGCCTTTCATGGTCTGCATTCATGAAATGGAAATATTTTACAATTTCTGATTTCTTGACATATTTTTATGCTCAAATTTGTATTTCATGGATTCCAAAATAAAAAAACTTTTTTCGATTAACAGTGGGTGAAGTTCCATGATTTTTTTGAAAGAGAGAAATAAAGATGATATTATGCCAAACAAATAAATCTTGACCCTTTTATAATGATACCATCTTATATTTTTTGGTTTAACTTTAACTGACCTCTGGCTTGGGGAACAAGGGAACTGAGGCAACTGTACATAACATCAGTAAATGTAACAATAGCTTGTGAAATACAGATAGGTAATGTGGGGTGATAATAGCTCCACCTATTTTGTGTTTTCTTTGTTTCCATTAGCTGCGCCGGCAGGATTACGACGCGGCCACGGGTATTCTCAGTGTTTCAACAGACGATGTAATTACAACATTCTATATCATTTTTATTTCCCCCTGCTAAGATCGTTGAATTTTTAACCCCTTTCTCAGATCACCTAACTTAGATTACATCTTATTACATATCCCCCACCATGTGTGTTGCATCTGCCTTCAGGGAAGTTTAGCAACCCAAATGTCAAAGCACTCAACGATGAAAATTATTTGAGGTCAAGATTTAAAATATTGTGGAATTACTTTTTATTTCTCTCGTTTTGTTAAATGCATATTACAAATACATTCAATCTTATTAGATATTGAGAATAATATAAATTTCAGACTGATGATGGTGAAGATGATCTGAAGAAAGGAACGCAGTTGCTGGAAATATATGCATTGGAAATCCAAATGTACACGGCACAGAAGAATAACAAGAAACTTAAAACCCTCTACGAGCAGTCTCTTCACATTAAATCTGCCATCCCACACCCCCTCATCATGGGTGTCATTAGAGGTATTCAATATAATACATATTATGTTTTAAACTTACAGTACCCCAGATTCTCAGTGGCTAGCTTCGTCGAACCTCTAATTGGGACTGTTTTCAATGAACTTAACTTAACTTAACCTGACAGGTAATCTAAAACGCTCGAATCAGCCATTGGTGCTGGTGTAGTTGGGTATCATGTCCATTATTCCTATGCAATGGTGAAGTTTTTTTTTACAAAAGTTCAATAATAATAGTTATTAAAATATCTCAATGTTGTATTGTGCCTTTATGCTCCTTGAGAACGTCTTCTCGGAACGAACGATTCTAAGTGATAAAGAGCTAAGAAAAAAATTGACGGTTCCTTAAAAATATATAAAAATAAACAAATATGAAATTCTCTATTCGCAATTAACATGTTATGTTATGAGACTACTTGATGCCTCTTGAATCTATTATAAACGTAAGTACAGTCTAATTTAAAGAAAGGAAAGCAAAAGCTATTTTATTGGCAATATAATTATAAATTAGTACTATTTCAAAACATGAATTAACCTCACTTTTCAACATTTTAGTTCAGAAAATTGTTATTTCTGTCTTAAGCCGCCAATCTCAAAAAACCTCTTTCTCATATATTATTATGTTAAAAGTATGTGTAGATACATACATTAAAAGTAAAACAATCTGAAATAGATTACAGTTATAAACTTTCTTTTTCACAATTACTTTTGGGTTTATATTTCTAAATTCATTTTTAACAATTCTTTGACACTCCAACCACCTTATTAATCAACTGTTTTTTAAACTGTATCACATAGCTGTCGTAACACACAAATGATATCCAACCACATCAGCGCCATCTGCTTCGAGCTTTCCAGATAACCTGCCATTAATTTGATGACTTTGATTGCAATGCTTTTTAGTTCAAGTTTATTTATTTTCTTTTGACAGAGTGTGGTGGAAAAATGCACCTTCGTGAAGGTGAATTTGAGAAAGCACACACAGATTTCTTTGAAGCGTTTAAAAATTACGATGAATCTGGCAGCCCACGGCGAACAACCTGTTTGAAATATCTGGTCTTGGCTAATATGTAAGTCGTTTGTTACATTATAGTATATACATATATTAAAAACTGGTCACTGGCTGGTATCTGGTTCCCTAGGCTCCCTAGGTTCATCTAGTCCTCAATCATGACCATATTCTACTTATTGTGATGGCAGTAGGAGGTTTTCAAATATTTTAGGTAATCCGGGAATGTTTGTCTTTCTTAAAAAAATATATGTATATATATATACATCGTCGATGTAGCGCAATAAGTCATTAAGTAAAATTTTTGGTAAAATCGAATTAGAAAACATTATGGGTTATTTTTTTATAAAAACTATGATGACTAGAAGACGTCTACATGGTTTTGGCTTAAAGCATAGCACTACGAAGTAATGCAAAATAATGTGTTTAGTTTGAAACTTTGATCACCTGGAAATGTTATGGATGCCAGTCTTTTTATAAGCCCAGAAAAAATAAAGTATTGGGCCTGTATAAACTGCTTTAAAGTTCAATATCTCCTACTTACCAACCCTTTTCGACAATGGTTTTATTATATAGTGTGGTAAATTAAGTTCTTTAGAAAATGATGATAAAACATTAAAATATTTGTGCCTGAACTTTACAAAACAAAATTAAACACTTTTGGTAATGTGTTTTTCTTGTATAAATCAAAACAGGCGGCCGGTGTTAAGCGGGAATTTAAACCTTATCGCCATCTACATAAGGAGTGTTATTGTTAGCGGCCCGATTCCAAATGTTACCCAACGTGGTGCATCACCTTAAGAACAGCTGTTTTGGGGGAAGAAGTCATTAATTATATAAAATGCAATTTTATAAAAATAAATCATCAGGTTACTTGATGCCTCTATATTTTCTTTGAATGTTACATAATGTCTTTTTGCGCCTCACCAATGATATATATATTTTAATGAAAATAAATAACTTAGTATAATTTTTTTTTGATCAATGACTATTATATTCTTTATCGTAGTTATTTATAATGAAATGCTTTTGTAATTATTTTAGGTTAATGAAATCAGGTATCAATCCATTTGATTCTCAAGAAGCTAAGCCATACAAGAATGATCCAGAAATCTTGGCCATGACCAACCTGGTTGTGTCCTACCAGAACAATGATATTAACGAGTTTGAAGCTATTCTCAAGCATAATAGAAATAACATCATGGATGACCCATTCATCCGAGAACACATAGAGGATTTGCTCCGCAATATCAGAACGCAAGTTTTGATAAAGCTCATTAAGCCGTACACGCGGATTCATATTCCCTTCATCTCCAAAGAACTCAATATTGATGCATCAGAAGTTGAAAATTTACTGGTGTCCTGCATTTTAGACAGGTTTGTTGGCAATTCATTTTAATATTGTATTTATGGAACAGCTACTCATCACTCCACATTTCATATTATCATTCGTTGCCTTTGTCAAGTGGTCTTCTTCCTTTGTTGTGTTTTCTTCCACCAGTTTAGCTTTGAACCTCTTTAGCCTCTTTCAAGTGCCTCTCACCCGCCTGAAGCTGACACCTGACTGGCCCATCTTAACTGTTTCTTTTTTTCAACCAAGAACGCCGTCCAATTATGTTACTTATTCTATGTGACCGACATTTGCGACCTTTGTCTTGCTCCAAATTCACTCATATGTCTTTCTGCTAAAGGATTCCTATGTAGGTTTGCTCTTTCCATGGCTCTCAACACAGTAATACCCAATTAAAATGAGGTAAGCATGTTATATAATGGATATGTTTGTTCTTTGTAGCACAATCCGTGGGCGTATCGACCAGGTGAACCAGGTATTGGAGCTTGACAGACAGTCTCGCTGCGCAGCCAGGTACAACGCCCTGGACAAATGGACCAACCAGCTAGCTTCCCTCCACCTCGCTGTTACCAACAAGATGGCGTGATTCGTCATCTCACCAATTGAAAATAATAATCGTTTATAGTTTTCTCATATTTGAAATGGAGTAACCCTTTTTTTAATACGTATTGAAAGATGCATACCGCTAACATAAAATAAATATAAATCTACAAATAATGTAAGTTTCTTTTTATTTATCAACGCTATTTTTCCAACGCGTTCCACCACGGAAAAAATCCAGATACAAGTAAGATGCTCCCGGTATACCTTAACGAGGCAAGAATAAATACATGTTCGAACGTAAAATACTTGGGGCACATTATTAATCAAGACCTATCGGACGATGGCGATATCGAACAACAAAGGAGAAGCCTAAGCATAGTGTCTAATATGATTGCCCGCAGATTTTGCAAATGCAGCAATACCGTTAAAATACTGTTCAACGCATTCTGTACTGGCCTGTATACGTGTGAGACATGGTGGCACTATCGAACTTGCTCGATGGAACGACTCGGAATTCAATATAATGATGCCTGTAGAATCATATTTGGATACCGAAGATACAGCAGCGCATCGACAATGTTCACAGAATTAGGACTAAATGGATTTGCCGGCCTGATGAGACACCGGGTCACTGGAGCCAGGATGCGGCTAATAGCACCAAACGCCACTCCTGAGTGAGCGCTGGGCCCAAGCTCACTCAAGACCACACCCTGCATAGTTGTACTCTGTTGTTAATTTATTCTTCTTCATATATTTTTTCATTTTTCACATACCTATTGTACAAAAAATATGTATATACAGGGTGTATCGGCACGTACCCGACAAACTTTAACCAGCTATTCCTTAGCACATTTGGAGTAAAAAATGTTATGGCACTTTGCTGTCCGGTAACATTTTTTTTTAATTAAAATTTTATTATTCATATTTTCACCACATGTCACCAATGTTTTATCCTTTGTCAAAGTTTGAAAACCCATCTGGCAATATTTTGTTCGAGTTTTTGTAAATAATGTACGTACGTACCTACGTTGGCGCGCTTTTACAATCACTACGAAATGGCACGGCACCATTCGTCTCATTTTTAACTATTATTATTTAGTGTGTACGAAAGAGCGAGGACACTTTTTGATACACTTGCTAATAACAGCTGCTGAACACGAGATACAATGCAAATGACAGTGACGGAGTGTGGATTTTTTTATTTATTTTTTGTTTTTAATGGAAAAAAAATCAGAAACCGGACAGCAAAGCGCCCATAACATTTTTTACTCCAAATGCGCTGAGGAATAGCTGGTTAAAGTTTGTCGGGTACTTGCCGATACACCCTGTATATATATGGGACGTGTGGGATTGCACTAACCTCCCCATATCCTGGAATAAAAATTATTATTATTATTTTACAATTTATTGTAGCTGGTGAATATCTCATATTGTAGTCAAAATATTATAACAATTATTTTATAAGCAATAATTATTAGCCTGAAACACTCATCCACATTGAAAAATCTCCTGATAAAAGATACATGACGCCAACGGGACTTGAACCCGTGTCCTTTCGATTTCCCTTTGTGCTATGCATAAAAAATCTTGTCTTAAACATTAGTTTACCAAAAAAATAATAAAATCAAGGCCATCCGGGGATTTTTTTACTCCATTATGTAATGTGAACATGAAGGAAGTGACTTGCCAATAACAAAAGATATTTTTCACACAGCCTTCCTAAACATGTGGATGAAAATAAGCTTGGTACATATACGTAGTGTCAGGTAACTCGTGGCACAAACTAGAACCTGGTGAATCTGCAAATCTATCAGAACCAAAAAAAAAATATTTTGGCAACTGAATGGTTAAAAACTTTTTGTGCTTTGGCGTATTTTAAAACACAGTTAACATCTGATAGGAACCCCATGGGACCGATTTTTTTTCTTGTAATTTTTCCTAAAAAATTCCAACTTCAGACTCGATTTACTCAAAAACTAAAGCTCAAATTATAGTTATACCACGAAATCGACTGTAAATTGATGTAGTTTCATCAGTTTCCCGCTTGTACCACTGGTTCCGGACACTATATATAGGCAATAAAAATTATCAGCATTCAGCAAAATAATCAGCACAGTGGCCAAAAATTGGTTCACATTTATTAATTTTATAGTTTTAAAATTGTACTTTGAATAATTTTACCCTCTACCATTTTATTGAGAGAATATTTGTGTTTTGGTCAGTTTATCAAATAGTCAAAACAATAATATTATTATTCATAGGTTTTTATTTTATTGTTTATTTAAATTAAAGATAATATACTTAGATCTACATGGTAATTTAATATGGGTAGTGAATGCAGTACATACTTTAATTACAAATAATTATGTTTGAAACATATTTCAAGTTTCCTTTCTCGATACATAATTCTTATTAATGGAGAACATAAACCTTTTTAAACAATTGCAATGTCAATATTGGTTACAAATGAATGGTTTTATTTGCCTTGTATACATACATAATACAGGGTTTTCCAATAAGAGGTGTTATTTTGATATTCAATCGTAAAAGATCAATGGTTTCGTTGCTTGTGTGGCACGTAGCGCCGTCTTGTTGAAAGTAAACTTTGTCCAGATCAATACCATCCAATTCCGGCCATAAAAAATCATTAATCATCTCTCGATAGCGCAATCCATTCACCGTAACTGTTGCTCCAGCCTCATTTTCGAAAAAGTAAGGTCCAATGACTCTGCCGGACCATAAACCGCACCAAATAGCCACACGTTGAGGACAGAGAGGCTTTTCAACAATAACTCTTGGGTTTTCCGAGCCCCAGATGCGACAATTTTGCTTGTTGACGAAGCCACCGAGGTGGAAATGGGCAATCACTCAAGATGATTTGCATTTGATTCGTAGTTTCTACTTGTCAAATGACAACTTCAAAAGTAACATCTACCGAAATAGCGGGCTATTCAAAATAACACCTCTTATTGGAAAACCCTGTATATTATGGTCAAACAGCTTAGATTTATTAGTAGTTCTTGTCAATGTCAATAATTTTATAACCTAGTACTAGTATGGCTCGGTTAGTAAAATATAGGCATATAATATTTTACATCAATATCATGGTACTTATAATATATAATAATATGAACTTGTATAATTAATTAATATTGCGCTGTCAAATGTTAACTTTAAGCGTTAGCAAAGCAGTATTTTTTTTTAAATTTCTTTATTCTCAAAAAATTTGTCATTCATTTTACACTTATTCAAAATGAGATTAAAAATGATGCAAATATTTATTACTAGCTGAAGCTCCCAGCATTGCCCGTGCTTTATTCTGCTAAAAGGGGACAGGGGTTGTTTTTCAAAATCTTATGTAAACAATGACCTTCCTCTTGTTTTGAAAGTCAAGTGCTTTTGTGGTTTGTGTTTGTGTTTGTGTTTGTATAAAACACAAACCCACAGATACTTCTTTACATCTATATAGATTATAAAATATATACATAATAACTTTAAAAATGACTACTTTTATAAGTACATAATATGAAGGAACTGGGCATTTTATTAAATTATAGCCCAAAGGCACTTTAACACACTTCAACCAGGAAAGGTAGTTCTACCCCTTTCGGTCATTTGATACTTAACGGCGGGAAGGGTAGTTCTATCTTTTGCGCCGGCCTCATTTCAATGGCAGAAAAGACGGAATTATTCGATTTTTTTATATGAATATTCTTTGTAAAGGTGCTAACTATATATACATAATTATCGAATCGCAATGCAAGTCTTCTTTTTATATTTATATCGTGCCTTTCGTTTACATCCGTATTTCAACAAAAAGATAGTATATTATTTAGAGAACATATTTTGTTATTGTAATAATTCGATTCCTGGAATGAGGGTTTTTATGACCCTGAAATTCGATTCGAATCTCTATCTCTGTCCCATTCAACTCCTAGCCTCACCTAACTTTACCTCCTAGTGCAAGCGAGCGAGAGATATCGGGCGTATTTAAAGAAAACAGGTATGGGCATATACCGATAGGCGGACCATAATAAACATATTACAAGGTTAATTGAGTTGCATTTCAAATAATATTCGAGTTTCGTTTCTTTTATAGTTTGGTATTCCGAGTTACTAGGTAGAAATTTTTATCAAAATATTTTAATTATTTTCGAAGATGTAGTGATTTAAAACAAATTAACGAAATTCGTTCAGGACCTTTATTTTCACCGGGATACAGCGTAGCGCCTGCGCAAAAAATACCCGCCAGAAATGTGTTAATAGCCAAGATACATATTTTATGGGGAAAGAGAATTTTTTGGGGCTGAAGGCTTTGGGTTGCGATAGTTCAGTTGTCTACTTGTCCAAGATTGCTATAGTTCATTTGTATGTCCAAGGTTTTGTATTTAACTCCATTATAACTGAGTTAAATAATGGTTATACTGTGTTTTATGTAGGTACAGATAATATTCATAAACTTTATGAAACAAAAAGTAATTCCATCACAGATGGCGTGGCGTTACTGTGCCAGTTGATCGTGCAGCCAGGGTCGGAAGACAGGTAAAGTGCTTGGATAATGTGTCTCAGGTTTTAGTGAGTCCTCTCCATCACTCAGGGGATATGTGGCCAACATTATTGGGAGCTGAAGCTTTACCTCCTTCTCCAAGCTCTTTGGCTCGATTATAAACTGAAATTAAATGTATGTAATGTTATATATTATAAATGATTTTACACTTAACATTTTTATATGCTTTACGATTGTGCTAAATAATTTGTAGGTTTATCATTGGCGTTGAAGGTCACAAATAGTTAGGGAAATGTGCAGAGGTAATGCTGGTGCTAATGACCCTCTCCCACATAGCTAGGGACCTTGCAGTGGTTGTACGAAATCCCTAAGTTTACCTGGCCCCACTTTTATACTTATATACACTATGAACTAAATATGTATAATTAATATTCACTGATTATTGAAATAGAGCTGCCAGAATTAACACTATTGCTTGATCTCCAAGTTGTTACAGTTACATGCTAGATTTTGAAGATATTGATTCCATGTTTCCAGAGCCACACATAAATTATACAATAATATTTATAAATTTTAAAAAGGATATAGCTTGAACATTTGGAAACACAGTGGTAAAATTCACGAGTTCAAAAATTATGGAAGAAATACAACAAAAATGTGTTCTTTGAAATCACAAAAAATTTGTAAAATGTTATTGTAAAGTACAAAATACAATTCACATTAATTCAATTCAATTCAAAACAATGAAAAAATGTTGTTATCTACTCACATAGACATCATATTGTATTTTGATAAGGTGGCAGCCCCTGAGGTTGGTTGGTGGCAAAGGAGGAACGTACAACAATTCATTAATCCATTTGTCCTCTTCTCCAGGCCTTATCTTTCCCCTTGATAATCCCGCCAACTCCCTTCTCTCCGTCTGAACCACCTTTCCACGGGCCATGTATTGGATTGTCTACAAATCATATAAGTTTTATTTCAATAATTAAATCCACTACTAGAAGAAGACCTCCCTTCAATGACGTTACAATACATCTAGACTTGTTATTGTCTCACTCAGAGCACTTGAAGTGAAATGACACTATACTGCGCTATATAAATGCCATGTTATTATTATTATTATTACAAAATTAAGATAAAATATGGCAAGTAAGAAACTCTGTTTCCAGTAAATTATTAATTCAAACGTTATTCGTGTATGAGAAAGATAGAGATTTGAAAAATGTGTGTGTATGAATGAAATAATCGATAGGACCGGACGGCATTTTCGTATTCAAAAGATGGATCGAATACTATCTCAAGTCCGACTAGAATACAGGCCTAGGCGCCTGACGGATTTGAGGTGACAAGTGATCAACTTGATGCTGTGCCAAAATAGAGCAACAGCGATTGTTGATGATACTCGTTTTAACTGCTGATTTGTGTGTTGTTTTACCGAAAGCATATAAATAAATAGAGTAATTAGACTATTTTAAACAGTGGAGTTTACTTAGCGACAGTAGTGACTGTAATTTGGCATTTAAATACCCAGGCCTGTACTCTAGTAGGCCTTGCATTTTCTCTAACATACAAACTAAAAATATGTATACGCATAAAAACTTAGTTTTTTAAATTTCCAAGAATTCTACCAAAAATAATTAATCACCAAGATTTCTAAAAAATGTAAATAAACCAATGCGGAAGAATCATAATATGTATTACAAAGACTAAGCAGTTGTTTTCTTATTATTCACACAATGAAAATTCACATTGAACTGAAGGCCATATTGTGCGATTTATAATATAATTTTGTAAGAAGATTAAGGATGGGTTGTTTCAGAGAATTCGAACAATTCTTCAAATTTCAAAGTTAATTACAAGTTCTGTTATTATTTCAGTTCTGTCAAGTAACTGGCCTATGATATAATAACAGAACTTGAATAGGACATTCACAGAACTCGCATATGAACGTTGAAATTTGATGAATTGTTCAAATTCTATGAAACAACCCATCCTTAGATTCAAGTTCTGCAAACGTCCCATTTAAGTTCTGTTATTATCCAAGTACCGTGTAACAACTGGTACATGATGAAATAAAAACTGAATTTGATTAGAACCAGCACAGAACCTGAATTTTTAGTGTGAAATTTGATGATTTGTTCAAATTCTGTGAAATATCCCATCCTAAGCTTATCAGTTTTGTTTAACTTTTTTCATGTCAGCAACAGGAACAATGATGACTTCCAATCTTCAGTCGAATTGAACAGGAACCCAAGAAGGATAGTGAGAATCAAAATATGTCCACTGGCCAGAAAACTCCTTACATATTATAAAGACCAGTGGTTATGATGTGGTCAGGCATGTTACTTAATCGAAGATGGAGAAATAAAGTGGGTACCCCAGCAGAAATAGACATGGAGTCAAACGGTGGAAGATTTTGTGTTCACTGTGTGGAAAAAGACCAGAGTGGGATGGGAAGGCCTAGATTCTGAAGATGTATGACTACGGCACAAGAGATGATAGAACACACTTATGGAAGAGGCCAAATCCTACCCTACCATGTAAGAATGAGATTCAGGGCACTTTTGAAGTGATATTTGGCAAAAATAGGGCTATAAAACTACATAGTTTTATTTTCCAACCTCAGTGAGTGCAGCTCTCGTGCTCTTAACCGTAGTTCGCGAGGAGTTGACAATAGTGGCGGAGACTGCGATGCTCTCCCCAGGCACGTAGCCCCCGCGGTCCAGTGACACCCGGCAGCTCAGCGCGCCGCCGCCCACGCAGCCCACGCCCAGCCGATGCTCCACCTCGCAGCGGAACGCTTGCTGAAATATTTATATAGTCACTCTAATCAAGGCTAAGGCTGGAAATAGTGCCACGCGTACCGTCGATCGACCAACGAAGTAGCAGCGACGAGCTGGACCAATGGTCCTTGTTTTAATTATTTTAGATTAAAACACTTTTGCGGGTTATGCTGTTTGCGCATGTACATACGGAATATGAATAAATAGTTTTACATACAAATTCAATATTGTATCGGTGATTCATAGCAATTTTGTATTGTACTTCACCAACTAACCTGTCAATGTTTTGTGGCAGTCTAAAAAATGACTTAGCATGTCGTCCCACCCTACGCATAAAATTATGTTGGCTTTAGTAAGGTAACGGTCTGCAGCGTGGTTCAATGTGGAACTTTTCAGCACAGGGTTTTGCAGCATTCGGTTTATGACGATTGCTTACCGACCTGTGGGACGACGGGTTTAGTTTTTTTGTTGTTAGAATTATTACATTCTTAAACTACACACAAAGAACCTACTTTGTATTTATTGTATATTTTGTCAATAAACCAGGGCCATTCAGAATGTAAGGTTATAAGAGCTCCTGAGGCCGGGGAAATTTTTTTGTGTTAAAGTTGGCGATCCTGGCGTGTAGAGGGGAACCTAATGGTCAGTTTGTTTGGTTCCACGTGTCTGTCGGCAATTTTGTTCAGTCACAGTAAATTCTTCTGATGGAGAGGTCCTCGCACATTCCCGCCACCTCCCTTACGTGCGAGATCGGCTTGAATTTTTGGATCCTTTTGCACAGAAGGTAGAAGCTTTTTTGGCCTCTATCGTGACACGGGATGAGACGTGGGTGTTTCACTACAACCCAGAATCGGAAAGACAATCACTTCAGTGACGTCATTTCTCTTCCCCAGCCACCAAAAGTTCAAGATGACCCATTTAGCCGGAAAAGTCATGGCATCTATTTTTTGGGACTTTGGGTCTCCTTTTTGGTGGATTTTATGCCCAGTAATGCAGAGGCTTACTTGAATACCCTAAAAAAAACTCAGAAGAGCCATTCAGAACCGCAGAAGGAGAATGCCGACCCGGGGAGTCAGCCTCCTGCATAACAACGCCAGGCCCCACACCGCGCAAGTTTCACAGGAGCTGTGGACATCATTTGGATGGAATATTTCACCCACCCCCTTGTATGTTAAAGTTATGAAAAGTGATGAAACAAAACCTAGGTTAAATATGTGACCTATTTTACCTGGTTTTTGTTTCATAACTTTATAGCACTTTTTATAGGTGTGGTGAATTGTCATTTTGATAAGTTATCTGGTCACCGTATTGTTATTATAGGGTATTGGATTACACACTGTAATTAATATTTTTATAATAACCAAGGTTTAAGATTTGTCTTATTTTGTAATAATTACACACATTCATAAGAGACTAGAGAGCTACTTTATATACCTGACATATATCATAATTATATGCATGAAATCATAATGCACAAATTAGAAATAACAATTCATTGACAGTACGGTATGGAAAATTTACCGAAAGTATTGGTGGCTCCAAGTTTAAGTCTATGGGGTTCATGACAATGAACACCTGTTGGTTCTTATGGGTCAGACCATTGGGTTCTCTGAGGGCCGCCTTGCAGAAGTACTGCACCCATCCGTGCTTCCCCAAAAAAGTAGAGGGCAAACCGTGTGGTAGACCGAGCTTAAAGGGGAAACTGTGAATTCCTGGTGATAGTAGAGATGGACCTTGACCTGGCAACATTACAAACATGTTATTAGAATTGGGATGTACCATTTTTATTCAATTACTATACACATTATATTAGTATAAAGATAGTCTTGTTGCCGGGTGGCAATATCTTCCAATGAAACCAACTAATTACCAATGCCAGAAAATAAGTAAACAACATGCATTATTATTCAATTATTATGTCAGTAGAGTCAAGTCAGAAAAAAAAGAGAATTATCTTGATAGCCATGTCTAATTTATTACATAAGACAGTTTACTATAAAGGAATGTTCTTACGAAGATATGTGTGGGATGTAATAAATAATAAATTTATTGTGACGATTAATGTTTAAACAGAGTAACAACCTTTTTGCTCTTGGTGTAGGTATTGTTATACAGGGTGTCCGGGTGTAAAGTGCACAAACCTCAGGATGTGATTCTACATGATAGTACAAGTAAAAAAGATAAAGAACTTTTTCGAAATTCAATGTTTTAAGGTAGTTTTCAGGTACAAATGTTTTTTGTTTGTATGGAAAAAATAACATTCATTTAAGGAAAAATATTTTTGTGTTGGAAAAAATAACAGAATTTTGAAAAAGTTATTTATTTTTTAAACTTTTAACATCATGTAGAATCACCTCTTGAAGTTTATGCACTTTATATTTTTCACAACCAAAAATAATATATAAGTATTTACCTGGCTCGCCTAATAGTCTCATGCGGAAGTCTATGTAATTCTCCTTGTCGTATATTCGCTCCTGTCTCGCAGACCTAACACGCACCACCCCTTCTCCCACAACATGGAAATGAAGTCCTGAAATCACAAATTTACAAAAGGTTATTTAATTATCAGATAAAATATAGCTCTTATGTAATAGCGAATGCAGATTGAAAAAGTTTACCATTTGTAATAAATTATATTAAATGTATAACTGCGTTAAAAATTGAGACCTATTATTATTATTTTTTTTAAATTGCTTCAATGTATTATTTTATTTTATTTGGTTTTGCGCCCAGCAGGGCGTTTACATTATTGGTTATGTTAACTGTAAATGTACACTTAAAATAAATAAATTATTGGTTTGACTGTGTTATTAAAAATATCAGAAATGGGGAATAATATAAATTTCTTTTATAATAAATAGCTGTAAAAGACCTGAAATAAACAGGTACCTATTCCTTATTTAGGCATTGTGTTGTAATGGATCTACCCACCATTGCTAATCTGTCAAACGAATAATATGATTGCAAGGACAAGGAAGCAACCTAAAACATTTATTATTTTTATGAAATTAGGAAAACTTGGTTAGCTTTTTATAATAATTCGCTTATTAGAACTGTTTTGGAACAGTTAAGTGGGTCAGAAACATCAGTTCTGCATAATATTATAATATACACACCCAGGGCAGGAGTGTCATCTTGTAGCTCAATCAACACTCTTCCAGATAGAAACTGACCCGGAAAATATAACAACGATGTATTGTCAAATAGAATTAGAAACTTTAATAACTTTCTAGGCATATTTGTACGATATGAAACCTATTTCACCAAATACTGGCAGAGTGCATATCAACATAAGTAACCAGTTTCAAGGACTTTTTCCTGGGTAGAATCGCATGTGATTAGATGCACAGGTGAATCTACACTCGTTTATGAATCGATTCTACAAATAAGATAATAACACAGCTTAAATTACGGAACTTCGCACTTGTTTAACTATATTTTTATTGACTTAATATTCACTTTACTTTGGTGCACAAGATTTGTAATAAATTTGAATCGCAGCAGAAGGTGATTCTTGTTAGAACTTTCGTATTAGAATAGGTATAATATATTGTGTCGATTGTTCGAATTTGTATTCGTAAGTACTAGCAATGAAATCTAATAATATTATTAGTTGCCCATTTCGCAGCCGTTCGTGAAGACAATCCGCGATGTGAGCCTTCAAATTTGTTTAACAGGTAAGGCGTGTACAGTCAGCCTTCTTTGGGCGGTCTGCGCGGTCCGTTTGTTTCGTACTGTCTAACCAGGTTTATAAAAAAACAACATCAGGTACGAATATCACGATTCACTTTACTTACAATTATATTTTATAACACGAGTAACCGCGCTATCGTGATGACGATATTCCCATGATACTAGTATGTACTGAGTATGTATTATAATGTAGATACCTAGCTACATAAGATGAGTTTTATAACCCATGGGAATGATATTTAATAGTACATAAAATAACAGAAATAAATTTAATGTTACGTATCTCTAACAATGTTCGTATTACATTGGTTTATGATTATTTAAAAAAAACTGTTTAATATATTTACTTTATATTAAACTTACCTACTACCAAATTTTAATAATATGTTAATGAAATCCTCAACACGGGAGATCCCAATGAGGATATAATAATATCTATTTTTTTTCAAAAAATAAGATAATAAAACACTTATTATTATGTAATAACGTAACATAATGGGTAATAATGTAATTATTTCGATGTTTTTACTTTAAATACTTAGGTAGGTACCGACTTAATTAATTAATTTTTGTCTTCCTCTTTATTAAAAATGTCATGGATTGACTGCAAGTTTGGTAGTATACGCAGCTGATTGTTATTCGATTCGCTAGGGCTGGCCTAACCAAAGTTGTTAAAAAAATACCCTGTATTCAAATATGTAGGTATTAAATACATTCGTTTTCGAAAATGTTCAATTAAAATTAATAAAATAAAATGTTTGTTAAAAATGTATCATTACAGGCAGATCTACAGATAGGTACTGGGGGCGTAGCGACTTAAGATGTTACTTTTAATTTTTTTGTTTAATTCTTCAGCTTCCTAACAAAAACAAAAATATCGTAAATATAATTCATCCTCCCAGTACACCACTATACAGGGCGGGCCCTGAGCAAAGCGGCGCTTGGCGCTAGTAAAAACTTCAAGGGCGCTGTATTATAGGTATTATCAGCTGCTTGACGGCTTGACAAGTCGACTCCCGGAGCGGACTGCTCCAATTGCGTCTGCACAGGCATGGAGGAATAGATTTACATGTGACTCTACCTATTGTTAAACCTGTAGCGTTGTAGAGAGTAGAGATTTGTTTTTGCTTGACTTTTGTTGGTCGATGACTAGGTAGGTACGATGATTTTTTAAGTTACGTATCGTGGAATGACTACCTTTAAAATTAAAAGTTTCGAAATTGTTGCCAAGGCGGGTATCGGAACCATAGGTACAGAAAGAAAGACGCTGATAGTTTTCACTCCCAGTCATGGCAGAGATATTTGCGTTTAGGTAGATACCCAGTATATTATTACTACCCATTTTTAGAGTATCATTTAAAATAACATATTAATTAGATTCTTCAATCAAATACGTTTTTTTAAACAATTAATAATATGTTACATAACATTCTTAATCAACAAATTTAATTATCCAGTCAATAGCGAAATATTCTTGAGTCTATAACTGGGCAGCTTAAATATCTAACTACTGATGCTTAAAAATAATAAAGGTACAGTATAATTATAGTTCAGTATATAATTACGCAAGTATAGTTACAAAAATATCCAGTATCCCTAATACTAAGATATTAGACAGTAAATTAATATAATACATTTATTGTTTTCAAGTTTAATTTGTAGAACTTAGGTAATTTAAATGACAACGGAATATATCTGAAAACACCGGTAAAATATATAATCGGTCTGTTGGTTTTGGAAAAAAATGTAACATTAGTTGTTTTTTTTTAAATTTGGAATAACTTTTTTCGCTTTTTATTAGGTACATCAGGTAAATAGTTAAATTGTTTTGGGTCTTCGTAATGGTGTTGTGCAGCTGTCGTTTCGCGTCTAGGTGCATACATATTCCCAGGTATTATATGTACAAATATTCAGAGCTACCAAGAATTTTTCTATTTAATAAATAATAACATAGCATTTATATAGCGCAGTTTAGTGTAATTTCAAGTGCGCTTTACTATAAACAAGCTTAAAAATAGTAATTTAGTATTAGTGGTCATGTTCTTAAAATTATTCCGCCTTATCCAATACAGATCTAATAACATAACACTTATTTATTGTATTAATATTGTAATTATTATTGTTTAGTTTATTTCATATATCGGGCATAGGTGAAACTTCTTCAGGTTTTGAAACATCTGTTTTTTTCTTCTTAATTTTTCAAAATTTACAATGTGGCAGCTCGGGACTCACAACCCTACAGTTTTGTACAGCGCTGTATAAAAAGGTGGGCACATTGAGTAAGCGCTGCGCTGCTGCTGTTGCTGAAAAATGTCTTAACGTTTCTTCTTGCGTCATAATATCAACTCTACCATATAGGTACCTACACACTCTGAGTAGTCCACTGGTTCACTCATACTAATTTTAATCATTAAAATACGTTTGCAACTGTTTAAGATGTGATGCAAAATAAACAAAAATGCTGCATGAACTTGCCAACCTACTCATTCTTTATCGTAACGTTATGTATAGCAACCGAATATTTTATATTATTTCATGACTATTTACGTGGGAACAGCTGTTCGCGTTGTATTCACCGGCCATACAAGGCTGAAGCCCATGGTCGATGTTCAGGATCGCGTTGAGGCGTCTACGGGTAAATAAAATACACTAGAAAAAAATATGCATAAAAAAAAGTTAATATGCAATTGGTAAAGTAAGCTCAAATTGAAATGAAGTATTTATATATATAAGAGGGGAATATATATATAAAAAACCTTACCACCCGCACCTACCTATGCACCCCGGTGCAGCACGGTAACGAGAGTGATATATTTATGACGGTAACAGACGAGTGGTATTTATGCAGACAGACGAGACAGCGACAGAATAAAAAATACAGGAATGCACATTATATAATTAAGATCACGAGTTAAAAAATATCATTATTAGAAAGATGATTCTAGCAATATTACGCTCGGCCACATGCGTTCGCCTTGAGCTAGATGCGGATCTGTCAAAGGCAGTGTTACCGAAACTAAAAATTCAAAATCGGGAGAATTTTCGCCTAAAAATCGGGAGAAATCGGGAGAAATTTGAAGAAATCGGGAAAAATCGGGATATGACTAGAACTATTAAAATAAAAATTCTCCCTTGTCAACAATTCGGATCCCGTTTACTATTTCCGAAGCAGACCATTAACAACGATCTAAAAAATCAAGAAGCAGCATAATTGTAGATGTTGCCCATGGAATGACGCAATTTCCGTAACATTCGATGGAGACTTATTTTTTACGTCTGCCAACACAGAATTTTTTTTGTGAAATTTGAACTGTCAGTTCAAGAGACGTCAAAATTTATTGAATACCTATCTATGTAAATTAAAATTGAGCGGCATTCAAACAAGTAACGATTTTTGTCCTCGGGATGTGTCTACGATTAAATGAAACGAAACAATCTTTTTATTTTCAATTTTAATAAGCAACCATCCAATCACCTCAAGAGCTTTTTCTTCATATCACCTGGTTTCACATGTAAACATTCCGCTGTCACCCAATAGTTAACTGTTTAGCATTCTTTATTATGAAATACCTACTAATTTAGCAGATGAATTAGCAACAAAAAAAAATACAATGCAAGAGCGAAAATAAAATTGTGGAAATTGTTACTGCTATGGAGTAATTAGGAGTTATATTAGATTAAGATTTAATTTTTATAAGCATGCTGCGCATTTACAATAGAAACTTGGGTACAAGTATTTCTTTTCTGGGAAGAATTATTCAAAAGTTGTTCCAATAATCTGCGATTACAGTATATACTCGTAACTCCAATTTTAGCCCATATTTTAACAACTGTCCAACGATTCTTTTCTGGTGAAATGACAGAGAACAAAGTAAGTTGCAAATTGTTCAAAATATAGCAATGTGAATAATACTTAGGCGAAATAGATTTTTAAAGTAGCCAAAATGATACAGGAGCTAAATTGGCTAACAGTAAAACAGAGATATTGATGACGTTGATATTTATAAAGAAAATTTTATAATACACAATGTGTTATCGAAATAATAAAGATAACTTTAACGTGTTTCGATAGAATATTACACCATACAGAAATAAAAAATGTCAATGTACTGCCAGAAAGCATAAAAATAACACCTATCGGTAAATGGAAGAGAGAATGCAAGAACTATCTAGTTATCTTTAAAGATAACATATAAGAATTCAATATTATAGTAGTATAGAGATATTGATGACATTGATATTTATACATAAAACTTAATATTACACAATTAAAAAAAAATTATATGTACGAGGAACGAAGAACCAAAAAAGCAAATCGAGGCGTTACGTAATAAATTCTAAACACTCGCTCGTAAAATTCATAGATTATCGGTTTGTATAGGTCTAATACATACATACACCGGTCGGTGGCCGAGTGTGTTCAATTCCTGGGCTGGGTAAGTCCTCCATCACAACACAAGCAACATTTTCGGCTTACTGTGGTGGTAGTAGGAGATTTTCAAATATTTTCAGGTTATTCGTAACCCGGGAATGTTTGTCTTTCTTTAAAAAAAAAAAATATATGCTTAGATAATCAGTATTCTCTAATTATTCTTGTTAATACCCTATTCGGGGGAATTTTTTTTTTGCCAGAGATAATTTTTTGCCTGTTTAGCAGACCATAAACAAAGAATCGTCGAGTGACGACGATTCGCTGCTTGCTTTGAAAAATCGGGAGATATTGATGCCATTCCGGTAGATCGGGAGATGAAGTGAAAAATCAGGAGATCTCCCGAAAAATCGGGAGCTTCGGCAACACTGGTCAAAGGCGATGGTAGACGAGAGATGACGAGAGACGAGGAACGAGGAACAAGTTAGCCGTTTACAAGGCGCAGGCGGATGGACCATTCCATAAAGCCCACACATCCATTCATCATGACGGTAGGTAGCTACAATTGGCTACAATCTACAGTGTTCGCTGAACTGTGTAATAATAATATTGTTTACCTACCTATCTGTCGATAAAAAATAAGGATGAAAATTTTTCACTTCGACATCAAGCGATATTAAAAAATCATTGTTTGTCAAAATATGTTTTTTTACTGCAGAAAGTGCGCTTTTCTTCGACACAGTTTTTGATCATATTTAACATCTGATAAATTACTTATTTGGTACGTAGGTTTATTTCAAAATTATATAAAAACGTCTCAATGCTAAGTTTAGTGTTAAAAATAACAACAAATTCTGAAATTAAATTTCCTTAGAATATAATATTATGATGTGGTTGTAGGAATCATCTGCTTTCGGGAAGTAGATACCTACCACTATGTTCTGAACACCGTTGATAAATGCCAAAAATATTCTAATACACCGATCAGACAAGGCGACGTTAGTTGATCAACTTTCTGTTGAATGACACTTGAAAGCTAATCGAAAAGTGGGAACACGCTTTCAACAGAGTTGATCATTTTTAGTTGAGCGACTAAAGTTGAAAACCCGTCTACTTTTGCTGTTCAAGTGCGAGTCATCGTTCGAGTTTTACACTGAATCGACACGTCTGAACACAAATTCAACTCGCTTGCGATTTTTAATTCCTTGCGTCCTTCTTTAGCGAAAGAAGACGTTTATATTTAGGAACATGGCATCTTCGTGAAAAAATGTCTGTAGTGGTCGGATGACATAATGTTCAGCTCTATTGATCTCTACCAATGAGATCCGTCTTTGGGATCAAAAAGAAGAAATATTTAAAAATCAGAATGCGAGTAATATAATATTATTTTATAAATGGGAATAAATTTTAAACAATCAGAACCATGTAGAAGAAGGATTTAGAATTAGTGTTAGTATTTCCAGAGTGGAAGATACTCTTAGTATCACCCTGGTGTGAGACCACCATTCAGAATTGAAACGTTGCTTGAAATGGCTTTAGTCGTGTTTGGTGACCAGATCTGAATAGTCAGGTACATAAATAATCCTCTTCGCCATCTCCTTTCTCTCCCCACTACTTTCAGCCTCACAACATACCCGAATTGGGGATGCCATAGTCTCACTGGCCCTAGACGGTTGGCAGCAGTTGGAGCTCTTTTGCGGTTTACCGACTTAAATTTTTGTTTCCATTAGTAATTAAGTTGAAATTAACTAATGTTATTTATATATAAATGCGTATCATGCGTGCAGCGGAATTCGGCAATCTAACCAAATTGTTTACCCGAATTTCGTAAATTATTTCGATACCGTTCAGTATCTTTCAATATTGCAATGCTATCTCTCTCCAAATAGTATTACATGCACGTAATTCGATTATTCTTAGACTCCATTTTCTAACACATATTTGACGTTTTTGTACTTTTTCAATGACATGTTCTCAAGTTCGTTTCACAAAATGTCAGAAATTATAGAGACGCACGCACGAATAATTTCAGTTGTCGCCATCTTGATTATCACATCGGTTCGAATTAAACTGAAGCGTCCGAACGAAATCTTGTTCTATAAAAGTCGTTCAACTAAAATCGCTTCGTCTGAATCGCCATTAGTAAAAATATACCTGTAATAGAAGGTAATTATTTTACTATCAGCCTTGGTTTTGCCACTTAGGTAACCATGACCGCAGCTCCCTCTACTTGTGTCTACAATATTTGTTGACAGGGTTTAGGTACCTACATCATATTGTACCGCTGCCCCGGGAAACATTCATCAAAACCTCACCCACAGGTCACCCCAACCCAAGTGGTTAACTAAATTTGGTAACTTTGCAGAGGTGTCCGTAATCATGAGGAGAGGTTTGACCAGGTCCTGGCGGTGGACGCGTCTGCGTGGCGGGCCGGATTGGGAGTGAGATACTTTAACCACTCTAGCCGGACTTTCTCGACCCATCCTCTTGCACCGCGGTGAGAGGAACATAGTTTTGTTTTAAATGTACACATCCTCGAAGACATTTTTAGTTAATTTATCAGAAAAACCAAAATAAAAATAATGTTAGAGAAGCACGCATATCTTAGCATGATTTAACTGACACGTTTCCTGTAAAGTGGCGGGTGACTGTTGAGAAAAAGGGGACGATCAGACATACTAAAAGGGAAAGAAATTTGGCTTAGAAAAGGGGACGATCCAGCGGATTAAGAAAACGATTCGGCCAAGAAAAGGGGAGGATCCGGCTCAGAATAAGGATCGTGTGTGGGGAACTCGGTAGGGTTTATTAATGCTCAGTAGGCTCGGCGTTGCTCGGCAACCTCCGCTTGCTATTCGGTGAGTCCAAAATCCACAGCGCTGTCAAAAAGCGGTGGCTCAGCTCAGTCGCATGTGACGAATCCCCGCGCCACCTCTGTGCTGGAGCCCCACAATACTTGATAAACCTACTTGATTCTGTGTAAAGAAGGGAGACAATCCATTCTTAACAGAGCGATTGCCAGCTCTAATGCACAAGCGCAATGAGGGCATGCTGAGTCTGTTCTACGAGTATTTTAATAATAATTTTAATCTAGGCCTCTTCAAGACCCGAATAAATAAATCCCTTCCTTCAGGCCCTCACAACACTGCCCAACCGGGTGGTGACATGGCTCCCCTGCACTTACAATGTACATAAGGGGGCTCTCTTGTGAGGTGTCACATAAAGAAATGAATAAAAAATAAAACTAAGAAGAATGTTATTTATTTATTTTGTGAAAAAATTCTAATCAACTGTTTTTGCCACATTATACCCAAAATAAAACCTGAACATGAAAATGAACTTTCCTAAATATTTCTACAGCGCTGATACAGGAGTACAATAATGAGTGTATATTATATAGGCCGAGTACGGAAAATATAAGCAGGTACAATACAAGTTATCGTTGAGAGTGTTGTAAATTCAAGTAATTGTTGTTCAATAAATAATATATAATAATAAGAAGACAAGATAGGTACTTAGGGTACTATGAAGGTAGTAGCGGAACAATATTTAGTAACATTGTTGATGTCAGTAAAATAAATATGAAATGTTTTTTTGTTAAGCATGTTAGTATTCAGCAAACCTTTATAATGCCATATTGAGTATTATACAGAACATAGCTTAACGTTAGTATAAGAATTAACAAGAACGCTTTGTTGTAAAGCAATTTTGTAATCAACAAACATGAATTGATTGCCTGATTGGGTGTTTTGTGGAACATAGAAAGATTTATATAAAGATAAAGTGTGCATGTAAGTAAAAGAATTTTTTTTGATCAGTTACAAATATTCTAATATATTGATTTTTAGTTTGGTCACTGAGCGGTGGCGGTAAACATCGATTGAACTATACTTATTACCAGAGACGTGCAAAATGGGTACCCAAAACCATTTGAAATGCAAAATGGAAATGGGTCAAAACTTTTCCATTTGAAAATGCAAAATGGTTTTTAGAAAAGCATTTCAAATGCAAAATACCCATTTTCAAAATGCATTGAAAATGCAAAATGGTTTCTCAGGTCAAACAATCAAAATAATTATAGAATTTTTAAACAATTTTGTCATTTAATAATGGACATCAATGTAGAACAAACATATTACATGATGGTAAATCCAAAAACACCACAACCCACAACTACAAATTATGAAACCACAAAAAATTTGCGCGGGACTAATGTTGCCAACGTAAAAACATAGAAACTGCTATCTAACATAATATTACAGCGTCATGGCTCCATGTTCAGTATTTGAATCAATATTTTTTGTAATGGTATCACTCAATTGCCAGGGCTCCTACCAGGGAGCAACTTGACAAATGTAAATTATCTCTCATAGCGAGGTTGAGGACCGACTGATATTTGGGGCTTATGAAAAAAAGATGAGTGGAGATAGTAGGAAGAATGTTGGAAAAAAACATTTAAAATGGAAAATGCATTGAGAAAAGCATTTAAAATGCAAAATGGTTTTTAGAAAAGCATTTAAAATGCAAAATGGAAAATACCCATTTTGCATTTCCATTTGAAATGGATTTATTTGAAATAAAGCACATTTTTGCTTAATACCTAGTCTGTGTAGCAGTTATTAGCAGACTTTGGAACATCATAGAGAGCAGTCTGTCTTATCTTACGCGTGGGTACACGCAAAGTAAGAAGGTTCGTTAAAGCCATGGCGTCTAATCTTCCATTCGCTATTTTGATAAAACAAACTAAATCAGTTACTGTGCGCCTTGATGATAAGTCGGTCAAGTTTGGTAAGTCATTCGACTGGAATTCCTAATTTATAATTAATAGTGAATCCTAAATCAATCGAAATAAATAAAAAAAAAAATTTCTTTCTTTATTCATAAAAATATATTTGGATACAGGTTTTTTACACGCTTTTCGACTACCACACTAGACACATGTCCGTATTATGGTAGTCTGTTGCAGGTAATTAAGTTGAAACCAAGTGTTATTTTTTAAAACTTTTACCGTAATAAAAATCTTTATTAAAAAATAAATTAAATATAACACTGAGATATCTGACACTTGGAGTTTCATTGTTAAGTAGCCACTCTTTTATGATTTCATTACTTTTTATGTGAAACCGCACAAGCGCCCCTACTGCTCCCAACCGTCTGGGACCAGTGTCACCAGTCACTATGGCATCCTCAATTGTGGTATGTTGTGTGGCTGAAGGTAGTGGGGAGAGGAAGGAGATGGCCAAGAGGAAGGTGGAGAAGTACTTGGCTATTCAGATCTGGTCACCAAACACGGCCAAAGCCATTTCAAGCAACGTTTCAATTCTGAATGGTGGTCTATACCAGGATGATACTAAGAGTATCTTCCATTCTGGAAATACGAATACTAATCCTTAATCTTTCTTGTACATGTTTCTGATTGTTTAAATTTTATTTTTTATGAAAATAATAATTAAATAAACAAATGATTACAAAATATATAATAAATAATTTTCGAATATTCTACACTTATTTTTAAATATTTCTTGTTCCCATTAATAAGCATCATTTTTGTAGAAGCCAATAAAACTGAACATAATGTCATCCGACCACTACAGACATTATTCTTCCACTTGTGACCTCATATACTCACCTACCGGAAGAAGAATTCCTTCGAAGGCAAAGCAGCTGTCACGAGTAATAATAATTGTACAGCAGAACTTGTTTATAAATAAACTGTTTTTTATAAATTAAATAATAATATCGTTTCATATAAAAAAAAGAGATTCTATGCACTTGTCTATGGTTCGTCCAGTTGTGAGTGGTTTATTTATGGTCCAGTGGTATATTTATGGTCATCATGGAGTCATCTATGGATATTTTTCTCGTTGATTGCGGATGTTGCCGATTGTCAAATGTCAACTTTTGAAGTTTGATCGAAGCGTGGTCCATTTAACACGTTGATCAACTAATTGTAAAAAGAAAATGGATAAACCTTTATTTGAAAACGATGAATCAGATAATGAAGTAACATTTAAATCAAACTCTGAATATGCCAAGAAGTATAACACATTGCGACGTAAAGAAGAGTTGTTGAAACGTAACAAGATTAATTATTATACATTTTTAATCTATTCAAAATATCCCTGTTTCTCAGAACCACAATTATTATTATATTTCTATTTAAGTCTCCAATTTTCCTGTAAAAAATACATATTTTCTTATATAAATGTACTCTCTTTCTATCCTATAATTATAGATCTGTAATATCCTATAATATATATTTTTAGTAAAAAATAAGTACGGCATGGATGCTGTCTTATCAGAGGATTCCAGCAGTTCTGAGGACGACGATGACAAAGTAATCTTCACGGAAGAATTTGAACGAGATTTCTTCAAAACTTTGTCTTGTCTGAAGAAGAAAGATCCACGAATCTACGATCAGAATGTGAGATTCTTTGAAAAGGAATCTGTACCCAATAGAGCCGCAGAACCAAAAAATAAATCAGACAAAGAAAAGCCAATCACAATTCGGGACTACAACAGAAAAATAATTGTTGAGAAACATGGAAAGTTCAGTGATGATGAAGGTAATTTTGCATTATCTTGTAGTTTTTTTAATATATACTCGGCTAATAACCTCCTCACTTTTACTGTGGGTGGAATGTCAATGGCATCGGGAGTCACTTGGTTTGGCACAGATGTGGGAACTGGATATTCTTCTTAAATATAAATGTATTTGTCAACATTCAGAATGCTTTAGGCCACATTTCTACGTTGTGTGAGGATATCCGCTATGTCGTCTTTTATTGATTTAATATTAATAATAATGCAAAAATAAGCACATAACTCTATCATAAGTGCCGGAGGTGCTGTGGCCAATAGGCACAAATATTTTTTTTGTTTTATACATTTTTTTATAAAATATAAAGCATTATCTAATATATGGCATAACAAAACGCTCCCACATTCAAAACAAGCATTTTTTCACTGGATTTAGCACCGTAAAAATGTTTGTAGCTTACTAAAATAAATCTAACAAAGTAAACAATGAGATTCTTGCTTTTCGTTTCACAAAGAGCAGCCGTTTGAAAATAGTAACAAAGTTACGACTACGTCATTTGTCAATACGCAGTTCTTGTAGTTTGTTTTCTTTATTTTTTATTGTGAAAAACACTTATTTAGCTTTATGGAAGATATGATAAAATTTTCACATTTTCTTCAATAATTCCAAAATTAATATTTTTTTATAGCATGAGAAACTATCTATGGTATATTACATACTATTTTTATAAATATATAAACACATTATCTGGTAAAACGGTACAATTTACAAAAACAGAATCAGCTGGCGGGAGCTCGGCGTTCCAAAGGAAGAGAGAAGAAGAAGAAGAAGGAGAGAGCGCAATTAATTATGATCGGAAGTTGTAATTTTCGCTAGTGTGACCTCAAAAATGAATCAACTGTTATGTTATGTTTTTGGTGTCAAATTAATAAGGATACTACGTGTAAACAATTTTGATACTATAATGTAAATAATTATTAACTTATTGTTGTTTTATGTAAACGGACCGCGTTGAAACAAGATTCAGTGACGTCTCAATATATATGTTAATATTTTACACAAAATACCAAAAATATGAAGAATGTTTGTACTAGTAGAAGCGGAAAAGAATGAGTAACAATTTAACATATAAATCTTATACAAAAAGTACAGAAATATATTCTTATTTGTACTGACAAATCGTCCGAATCACAAAAAAAACTGTGAAATGTCACTAAAGTTTGACATTTGAACAACTTAATATATATCAGGGTTATACTCTAAAATCTTTAGTAAAATAAAGTCCAATTCAGTGATTACACGGAGAAAAAGTTTTATTTCTATGGCTATGATCACTGCCGTCTCTATTACAAGCCGTGCTGTAGATTTGGCGGGAAGTCAAATTTCAAAGTAAAGAGGCCTATTTCCCCAAGAAGCAAAAACATCATTCCAGCTCTGATTTTAAAGGTTCTAATGAATTTAATTTAAAGTGAAGGCATGGATATTTCATATTTATAAATACTTACCTATTTTACCTATGCAAATCGTTTTGATTCATATTAATGAATACATACTCAACTAAATCCTATGGGTAAAAAAATATATTTTTATTGTGGGAAGTAGATATTTTAGAATTTCATGGATAAATAGTAAAAGATTTTTTTGTACAAGTATATATTTTATTACATTATACACAATACAATACAATTTTTGATGGATAAATAGTAAAAGAATTTTTTGTACAAGTATATATTTTATTACATTATACACAATACAATACAATTTTTCATGGATAAATAGTAAAAGAATTTTTTGTACAAGTATATATTTTATTACATTATACACAATACAATGCAATTTTTCATGGATAAATAGTAAAAGAATTTTTTGTACAAGTATATATTTTATTACATTATACACAATACAATATAATTTTTCATGGATAAATAGGAAAATAATTTTTTGTACAAGTATATATTTTATTACATTATACATAATACAATACAATTTTTCATGGATAAATAGGAAAAGAATTTTTCGTACAAGTATATATTTTATTACATTATACATAATACAATACAATTTTTCATGGATAAATAGGAAAAGAATTTTTCGTACAAGTATATATTTTATTACACTATACACAATACAATTATTTTCAATATTTGTATTATAATATATGGATAGGAACATTGGAGGGGACCCACCATACAAATATCCGAGTCCATAAAAATAAACCACCAAAACATGAAGTGATCATAAAACATTGCACTGTTTTTGCTATTTTTGAGGAATCATTTGATGCATAACCTGTAAGTTTATTGGATTTATAAGTAATACAACTACTTATGTAAATTTCATCAATCAATAAGGAAACAAACTTTTCACGCTCCGAAAGCTCCTTTACTATATTTTTAAAATATAAATTATTTGAAGAATTAGGTGAAACATCAAACGACGAAGAAATGCTTTGTAAATACCTTTTATGTGGCAAAATAAAAAAATCTTTAATTAATCTGTAACATGTAGGAGACCTCGAGTAAATCATGAAAGCAAAGATTAAAGTGGTAGTACTATATCGTCTCCTTTTTGATGTTAATAAACTAACCTGATCTAAAAGTAGTTCTAAAGAGTTTTTAAATTCATATTCAAGACTACTGGCAGCGTCTAGTGCGGACTTTAAATAAATATGAGCTTTTAATAAATGATTATTTACAGTATTCTGACTCTTGTCTTCATAATTAACATTGTCATCTATATTAATATTATGATATCGTACCAACAAATTTTCTAATTGTGACCATAAACTCAATATCATAGTTTTGGGGAATAACCACTTCAATTCACTATGAGAAAGTTCATTTGTTCCGACAAATACTTTGATATTCAGATTATGGTCAACTACAACTTGAGAACTTAAATATAAATGTTTATCTACATTGTCAAAGTTTGTGGTGTATAAATATGTTATGTCATTTATAGTTTTTACATTCCACTCACCGAGTTTAATTTTTATTTGCATATTTCTAACAAAATCACTATAATTCACTATTGTGTCACTTTGAAAGAAAAGTTCAACTTGTTCCTCGTGTCGGTGTTTTATTTTTAACTTCCTATTTTCGGGATTCACTCTATCCAGTGCCTTTTTCTTTGTTAAATAACTTGGCAAACCTTTAAAAATACTTGGTGTAGCTCCGATGGCCAATTTTGGTTTTTTAGGGTGCGATATAATATCCTTTTTGTCAAAATGATTGATGCAAACGGCAGCGAAAGCACCTGGAATCCAATTTTTGCGAGGAATGGCCCTGATCCATGACTGTCTGCGTTCTTCCTCCGCTGGAAATTTGAAGATGGTAACCGCTCCTTCCTTCTTCAGAGAACTGGTGTAATTTGCTTTGCATCCGGGAACACAGCACTTATGAGGCATCTGAAAATAATATCCACTAATAAATATATTACGTATTTTCAAAACAAATCAAATTTCACTTTGAAAACAAATCAACAATCGAGTTGAAACGAAGTATCAATTCCAAGTGCCTACTAAAAACGTGGCGGCTTATGAATTACCCTATTATTCTCTCAGAAAGCTCTACACATGTTATTACATAGTACTATTATGAAGATTATATTATATTATGTAGATTATATTATATTATCTAGTAAATTACACCATTTCTAATGATAATCTGTACAGATCCAAAGCTAAGCGTCATCCGCCATTATGTAAGTTGTTGAAAACATTATTTACTACGTTAAAATTGTAAATATATTTAAAATTTCTTACCTTGACGATCGTATATAACCACCAACCTATTGTTTTACAAAAATGAAGTATAAATATTGCAGAAACGTGATGTAAAATGTAAAATAACTGCTTAAATCAGTTGCACACACTTTCCAGACGCCTACAAAACCCATACTGGCGCATAGAAAAAAGCTACCACGAAGTCCGAAAAACAGGACTCTTTGAATGTCAGTTGGTTTTCTACAGCACGGCCTGTGTACAGATGGCAGTGCTATGATACATAAAATACAAAAAAATAAATAGAAGAGTAACTCAGGACGGTTTTTGAGCGATATCGCAAGCCCAAAAAAAGTGGACTATGCTGTTTTAACGGTTTCCTGCGTAGGTCCACTTTTGTGGTCCGGGGCAAGCGAGAGTATACAGATCAAAAAACGCTGATTCTGAATATATATTAATTAAATTAATTTACAGTGTAGGTACAACTAATCTACTGATTAATCACAACCAGTCTACGAGAGTAATATATTTACGGTTTAAATTTTCCACATCAGAGTTGCGAATTTGAGAATTTTCAAGAATTTGGTATTTTGCAGGGAGAATCTTTTTGTGGGGAAAATGCGTGGATTCTGAGCATTATTTCTTGATTAGCCAAACCATATTGAAAAATAATATTTACAATATTTGTGAGAACTCATATGTCGTTTTCGTTTGCATCAAATTTTCAAAAAAAGTCTATTTTTAAAGCCTGAACGAAAGAGAAAATCCGAAAATGACTAGATAATAAAAAAATAATGTTGATTTCAATAGATTTTTGTTTTTTGGAGGTAAATCAACTTGTTGGGAATTTTGAAAATCTTGTAGGCACATTATGCTATCTCCCATTTTACTTCATTCCTTTAACAGTGACCCGGTCCCTCTTATAAAGTTCACCACGGTTGTGTTTGGATATGTCTTCTGGTTCTACTTAAGAATAAAAAACGTCTCGACTTCCATACAAAATACAGTGCCGATTGAACAAAACGTAGGCTTTTTGAGACTGGTGACATCACAGGTCATGTCCACAGATTCTATGTGTTTTCGAGAGACCGCAAAAATGTGAACAAGATCTCATACTCGGATCATTGTGTCAAAAAAACGAATATAGAACATATATGACTCGTACAAATATACTGTAACTTTACAAAATTAAACAATATAAAACTTTGTAGAAAACAATGAGGAAGACAACACTGAACGTCCAGTTTCCCCATCATACGTACAGGAGCAGCAGCAGATCAAGAAGATGTTCTCTTCGGCAATAAATGAGGATGAAGATGATTCTGAAGAAATAGGCGGTCTCTTTAGTAAAAAGATCAAATCCAAACAGGAGGAGGTATTGACATCACATTATTTGTTTTTTTTCTTTAAAAATAAATTTGTACAATTTTTTAATTTATTTTAAATGTACAATTTTTTTGTAAATATGTATATCAAAATTCATTTTCCTTGTTCTCTTCTTGCGATATGCGCAGCTTTGCAGCCTCATTAACCTTGTATGGTTAATATGTATTTTTAATTAATCCTTTAGGAAGAAGAAGAGAAAGGCTACAGGGATTGGATAGCTGGACAGGTGACTCATTTGACTAATGACTCTGACGAGAAAGATCTCAAACCTTTAAAAGATTTCTGGTCAAATCCGCTTTTGGAAAAAGATGAAGCATTCTTGAGAGATTATTTTTTAAATCAGAGGTAAGTCCATTTGAATATATACGTAGGTAGGTTATGTTATGTTTAGTAAAAAGGTCTAATAAGCTCGGCTTAAGAACTATATACGTTTATACGGTTGCTATAAGGTAGTAATCCTGACAACCCAATGTGCTCATAACAACATTCCTGAGTTTATTGTTAAACCGGTGGTTAGAGTTTATGATTGTTATATACCACTGAGAGCCTTACAAAAGAAATGTTACTATAAAGCTTCCATTTGCAGGATGGTATGTATGTTGTATAATGCATACAACATAATGAATTGAATTCTAAAAGAGTTTATAAGAAAGTGCTTTGTCCTATTTAACATAGTTTTTATTTTTAGGTTTAAGGAAACATCTGACAAAAACAGGATTCCCAGCTACGATGAGATAGTTAAAGACACTGATGAAGAATTCTCAGAAGATGAGAAACTTGTTGGAGAGCAGGCGGAGTTTGAGCATAAATTCAACTTCAGATTTGAAGAACCGGACCAAGACTTTGTGAGGCAATGATAAATAAAAACCTCTGTAAAAAATCTATCTATGTATAAACTAAAGCAGAAGTCTGTTGGAAGTAGCAAAATCTTTCAAACAGTGAGCTACAATGTCATGAATTAGCACAGCTTTTTCGATCTTTCATTTTTATTTTATCAACACAACTATTTTAAGCTTGCAACACCATGGAGCTTTGAAATATACATTTAACTGTCAACAAATAACACAAGAAGTCAGGCCAGGCCTTTCACAGAATTTGAAGAAATCATCAAATTTCAAAATTAATTTTCAAGTTCTGTATTCACATCATTATTGGCCAGCTATTTCATATAACTGACATAAATAACAGAACTTGAAAAATAACATTGAAATTTGATGAGTTGTTCAAATTCTGTGAAACAACTGGCCCTCAAGGCGTCCGCAGACGTGAGACTTCAGTCGCGACAAATGTTGGAAAACTATTCCAAAATTCATACAAATTCAAAGAAAGTATCCCAACTACAAAGTCTCTCATGTGTGCACCTCCATAGACCTTAACCAGTTGACTGCCGATGGGTCTCCGGAGAACATGCGAGCATTCTAATATTATCCTTGTTAGAATAATTTGCGACGCGATTTTGACCTTATTGCTTCGAAAAATGTATGAAAAACAAAATCAGCATCTTTTGGGCTAATAAAACTTTAGGTTCCACTTTTGATATATATGAATGGTGCCTCTCTGAAGGCTGAAAAAATATTTTTCTGTTTTGTGCTCTGGCCTTCAACAGGTTAATGGATCTTTATGCTGCAACTGTTGTAACGCAACTAAAGTCTCTCGTCTGCGGATGCCCTTGTTGTTTATCCCAAATTTTTCAATTGTTCAATAAAAAAGATTGTTGAAGTCTACCGAGAGAAAAAAAATTCCTGTTATATAAAATTGTATTATTTTCAGATAAAGCGATATCCGCGTACCTTGGAGCACTCTCTGAGGAGGAAGGACGATAAGCGTGCCAAGAAGCGGGCGGAGGTGAAGGACCGGAAGGTGGATGAGAAAAAGCGCAAGAAGGAAGAGATTGCACAGCTTAAAGCTCACAAACTAAAGGAGATTAAGGAGAAAATTGAGAAACTGAAGGAAATTACTGGGAACGACCAACTGGCATTTAACGTATGCGTAGTTTTAAATATAAATATTTAATTTATTATCTGTTAAAAACTCTCAATTAGGTATCTAATGGAAAATTGAGAATTTCACAATTCGTATTCCGTCGCACGTAAACATTTTTCTTTTCTATCTGTTTTTCCAGTGCATATTTATTTATTTTATTTTAGATACCCAGAGGAATTGTACATTCTATGGAGTATATCTTTTTTGAGAAATTACAACAAAAATAATAATAAAAATACACAATGGTTAAAAAATACAGAAAATATAAATATTATGTAACAAAAATAGATTATCTGCCAATGTACCAATTCAATTATTAATAATACTGTATAAAATTGTTGCTAACATAATTTATAAACTACCAAAGTTTGCCTAGTTCAAATAATTGTCAAGTACATCATTCAAATATTTGTTATAGGTAACGCAACGAAAGAAGGAAGCAATAAAAATGCTTAGAATTGATGTATTGGTCTATCTGTGTGAACGTCAAGCGCCGCCCACTAACGCGATAAGGCTCTCTGTCTTGCTTACGCTCACTTATTGTAACTAGTTAGAAGAGAGGCAAGTTTTAACAATACCGTTACGGGGTATACTTACGGGGTGTCCTATTCATTCAGTTCGTAATTTGATTTAAACATACGTGCACCTACATATCGCAAGTGAAATAATTACCAATTTTTGAATTTGAAATAATAAATAGTTTTCATCATTTTTAATTCGAATTAGTAGATTTACAGAGTGTTTTTAAAGTGTGCAAGTGAATATTTATTACGACATCATGGAGTCCTGTTACAAAACGGGACGTGGCAAATCACTGAATGGACAAAGTCGTGAAATTTTATTCAGCGTGTTTAATTATTTTATGCATAATATAAAAAAAGGTGGTCAATTTTTAAGCATGACTGACTTATATGATTTGACGTCTAAGGCAACTGGAGTATCGCAGACTAGTATTCGACGTATCGTAACTGGAGTGGCAAAGGAAGCAGAAACACAACCGTCATCATCGTCAACTCAACGACCAACCTTCAGCACACCAGGGAAGAAACGACGCAGACTATCAACCAAATCAGATGTAGATGATTTCGATAAGGAAGTTATTAGAAGATGTGTGTATGATTTTCATTTAGTTCATAAGTCTTTGCCAACGATGAAAAAGATTCATAGAGTTCTGAAAGGGGACATCGACTACGCAGGGTGTATAACTACGTTAAGGAAAGTTGTTCACAATTTGGGTTTTCGATGGAGAAAAACAGAAACAAACCGAAAGTTGCTTATTGAAAAAAATGATATCCGACTTAAACGTACCACATATCTCACTAAATTAGAAGAATATAGGAATGACGGACGTCCAATTGTGTATTCTGATGAAACATACATTCATAGTACACATACAACACCGCGTGCGTGGACTGACAACTCCAATAAAGGAGCTAAAGTTCCTGTGTCTAAAGGCAAACGTCTAATAATACTTCATGCATGCAGTGAAAATGGTTTTGTACCCAACGCACTGTTAACATTTAAATCTGATCAGAGGACTGGCGACTACCATGGTGCTATGAATTCTGCCAATTACAGAAAATGGATCACGGAAAAGGTTTTGCCAAATCTGGAACCAAAATCTGTGCTTGTTATAGACAATGCGTCATACCACAATGAAGAATGCGAAAGGATCCCGACATCAAGTTCAAGAAAAGGAGTTATGCTGACCTGGTTGGAAAAGCATGGAATACCGTATCCGATTAAAAACACAATACCAAAATTGTATGATATTATTAAGCTCCACAAGATACGAGTCAAGAAATACATTCTGGACCAATTGCTGGAAAAGCATGGTCACTCAGTATTGCGTCTGCCACCATACCACCCGGAGCTGAACCCAATCGAACTCTGTTGGGGAATAATAAAAGGACGCGTAGCTGTCAGGAATGTTACTTTTACGATGGATTCCGTCCAGACTTTACTTGGAGAAGAAGTTGTCGCAATTAATGCCCAGACATTCAAAGACATTTTTAGAAAGGTCAAGGAACAAGAGGATAAATATGAAAAATTAGAACCCAAGATCGATACTTACACTGATGAATTCACAATACATCTTGGGGAATCAGATGAAGATACCTCCGTTGGATCATCTTTGGGATCTTCAATCAGTGGGGAAATAAGTGGTATAGGTGAACTTTTAGATGATTCTGACTAATGTGCTAAAGGTCCAGTGGGATAGTTTTTATCGTAAATTATTGATATTATCTCACTGTTCTTAAAAATTTTGTTGCTTATATTTTCATTTCATTTATATACTTTTTATCTCCATCATAACTTTATTTATACTATTTTTTTCTCATGTTAAAGTATTTTATCATGTTAATATGTACTGCCTTTATTATTTATGTAAAAGCCCTCTGGGCGCAAAACAAAATAAATAAAGAAACAACTAACAAATTAATGTTCTCCAAAACGAGCTTGAAAAAAAAATCATTTGTCATATACTTGGTTTATAAATGTGTAAAATCTACTACTTAAGAAATTCTAAAAATTATAGTACTTTATTTAAAATTAAATATCTAGTCATATAAACATTGGGAACTCATATGTCATAAATATATTGGTTTATAAATGTGTACATTCTAATTATACAATTATAAATGTTCTCTAAAAAATGGTATGGAAAGAATCTCCTACTTATGATCTCACTGAAGAAACCACTCATTCACTCTGAATGCAATTATTGATGTTTTCCGAAATGACCCTGTAAAAAAAATCACATCTTTTCGATTCTTTCAAAGACATAAAGAAATCATCCCTTCGTTAAAATAGATAAAATAAATATTCTAGGAAACGATAAAATTTTGGAAATGTGGGTTAATTATACTTCTAGGAAATATATCAAATTAACATTAAACATGCTTTGTAAAATAAATATTTCTGGTCAGAATAATAATTATTCCCCGAAAAATAATTAGGTATAAATTCCAATTGCCGTAATTTCCGTGAATTAGGGTCATTATCGATGGAAGTTTGTTATGTACAGCATTCTTACATAAATGACTAAGAATTGTTAGCAATACCATTGTCTTTTTTAAGAATACCTACCCATTTGAATTCAATCCTGAAAATTATCACATTAGTTTAGAAAAAAAAATGATAAACTTCAATATTTCAATAACGATGTCGTAAAACAAAATAAGTTTTATGTGACCGACTTCAACACGCTTTGGCTTAGAGTTCTCAATTGTGAAATAATCATCAATTGTTTTTTTTTTCAATCTTAAATCGAAACACGCTGTATGTAAGTTTTGCATCTGTGTGAGTACTGTGATGAAGCCAACTTAACTTGCGAGACCTATACCAATGTAATGTGTAAAGTTGTATTGTGAAATGCAGTTGGAATGAGATATTTCTTTTTTTTGGATCATTAAAATGGCAATGTTTGAAATGCAAAAATATAAACCATTATTTAAAAAATATTTATATTTTCAGGATGAAGACATTGAAGGTGATTTTGATCCTGACACCCATGATCGGAGAATGAAAGAATTGTTTGATGGAGGCTATTATGAAGATGAAGATAACATGAAACCAAAGTTTCCAGACATGGACGATGAATTAGGACTAGGTAAAACTCGCTCCTCACTACTTCCTGTCCTGTTCCAATCTCCAAAATAAATAAATCCATTATACGTACATAGTTTATCCACCTCTTCTTCGCTCTCCTCCTGGGTCGCTTACACTGGGGCACCCACATAGTCATGACTTTTGGTGTCCTGTCATCTGTTGTTCTTTCTACATGTCCAACTCAAAAAAAAATTATGTTTTCGGCCAAAATCAATTGAAAAATGTATATAATTTTATTAAGTAAGAAAATATATAAACTTTGACTGTCCAACTAAGAAATTCCCATTTTAGGACAGTCAAACTGAAAATATATTTTTTTAATTAAAAGAAAGACGAACATTCCCGGGATACGAATAACCTGACAATATTTGAAAATCTTCTACTACCACCACAGCGCCTGGGTGGGACCCAAACGCGATGCTAACTCAGCCACTGACCTTCCTTACTTCATAATATTACAATATAGGTGCATAGCTGACAATTTTCGCAATATTTTTAAGGTACACCACAATATAAAGCAGCAATAATCGCAAATACAATAGCTCAATGAAGGCTGATCAAAAAAATATGAATAATTATATTTTTTAAATCTTTCCGCTCCAACACAAAAATAGTCCAATCAGTCTCTGCTCCTTTGAAATAAAATATGATTTTTTTTTGTGGTGCACTCTCCCATGTGAGGTTGGCAATCTTCAATATTATAGTGATTTATTAATTTAATCCAGATGACTGGGATGCCTGGGATGCTGATGAGCCGGAACCAAAGCCAAGCACCAGCACCACTACCACTGCTGGGGAGCTGCATTGTGAAGATGAACATTTCAATGTAAGAATATCTATTATACTATCCTAACATAGTCGATTCCGCTTGATCGGGAAACATTTTGTCCCAAATAAGTCATGTTTAAGGTAGTTCATTTATTACATTGTGAGCTTTTTTATATACTTATTCGAGTACTGCCGAATGTGTTTTTAAACTTTATAAATTAAAAAATTATGTGTATTTAATTACTGAAAAATAATTATTTGTTAATTAAATATATACATATGAACATGAAAAAATATAATAATCAAATTAGGTATAAATAAATGAAAAATCATGAACAAACATTACGTCATATTTTAATATGACTTAATGTTTCTTGACGGAATAAATTCTTATTATTACTATAAAAGTAACCCAAAAAACGACTTCTTACACTTTCGGCAGTGAACTCCGAACTGAACAAATTTGTGTTGATTGATGTCGGTGGACGGAGAACAGCCTGCGTGCCACGTGATTGAAGTCCACCGTATTACTGCCGAACGAACTCGAAATTTCCGTAGCACGGCGCATTCCCTCCCCTCACCCACGCTGCAAACTGCATGCCCTTTATTAATAAATATTATTAACTAAAATTTGTATACCGAGACATGTTTTCCATTGACTTCAAACCGGAATTTGACCCAATTAAACAGTATGGTGTTCCAGATAACTGAAGTAAATTAGTACTAGTTTCTTTATTTGGTTTCTGTTCCTTGGGTTTTGGCCCAAATAACCGGCTGTCCCAATTAATCAGTGTACTAATGATGCGGAATCGACTGTACATCTTATCCTAAGATTTACATTCTGTTATGTACATATTACATACATCATCAATCTTCGTAAAAAAAAGTTTAAAATATTATCAGTTTTTTTTCTAATAGTACAAATACATGAAGGAAGACAGCAGGAGCAGATCGAAGATGAGACGTGTCCTAGAGCCAGGACGCTTCAGGTGTTGTAATACCGAAGAAAATAATCATAAAGATGTTGTTATTAAATTTATTTGATTATTTCTTTTCAGATGGACTGTGAATACGATCCGGATGCAGCCAACAAAACAACGCTCCTGGAAGAACTGAAAGAAGCGACTGAGGGAAAACGAAAACGCCGCAAAAAGAAGGGCAAGTTGGTGGAGGCCCTCGAGACCAAGAAACCCACGTTTGATTCGCAGTCAGAGCAGACTTACTCGCAATACCTCGATGAGTACTACAAGCTGGACTGCGAGGATGTCATAGGAGATATGCCCTGCCGGTTCAAGTACAGACAAGTTCCTGCTCTTGATTACGGGCTTACCACTGCCGAGGTAATCATTTATGCTAATGTCCCCTATTTGAACCCTCATCACATTTGACGTTGTCACAAATTTACAATTTTATTTGTATTTAGCAATATTTATTATTTTTTGTATTACAACATTATCTTATTTATTCCAGATCTTCATGGCGGATGATGATGAATTGAACCGATGGTATCCTTTGAAGAAAACCCTGGAATTTGGCCAGGAACATAGACAAAAGAATGATCAAAAAATACTGGAGGCCAAAGCACGAAATCTTCAGTTGAAGATGAAAATTCTGCCCAGTCTTTTCAAACCGCAAAATGAGTAATTATATTTAAATACTAATTATATATTATGCTTTTTTTATGAAGCCAAACAAGTCAGGCAATTACTAAATAATAATGTGGATATAAACTAAATGAGGGAGCTACCAAAAAATAATTTAAAAAATCTACTTGTCCAAAATACATGTAGGATCATTTTTTATTTATTACTTTGTTACAGTGATGAGGACCAGTCAGCTCCAAAAGAGGAAAGTGCAACTAAAAGAAAAAGAAACAAAAAGAAGAGGAAGAAAGACAAAAATCATCCCTCTGAAAATGGTGCCTCAACTAGTCAACAAGGAGGAAATGAAAAAAATAAAAAGCCAAAAGAATCCAATGAAGCAAGCGGAAAAACTTCTGAAAGACTCTCCAAATCAGAACGAAAGAAAAATAAAAATCCTTTACTGCAAATTGGTAATTCGGTGACTGAAAATGGTGAAAATAAAAAGGATAAGAAGCCGTCCGTAGAAAGCGAACACCTAGAAAATGAGTCCATGGAATTTTCAGAAACTCCCCTCAATTCTGAAGAAACAGTTCAAATACCAGAAGTGGAGAAAAAGAAAAGGAAAAGAAACAAGAAGAAAAAGCCTGACTCTCTTAATTCAACAGCTGAAGCCCCCCCGGAAATGTTTCAAGAAATAGTTGGTAAGAAGAGAAAATCTGAGAAGCAAGACACTCCAGCTGAAGGTGAGGACTCGTCTCCCAAGAAGAAGAAGAAGAAACATCAAGACAATGTTGAAATGAATAATGGTGAACAAAGTGTGAAGAAAAATAAAAACAAGAAGATAAAATTCAATAAACCTGAAAACCTTCATAATGCCCAAGAAGATAGAAAGCTTGATCCAATGAGTACCCTTTCGGATGGACGCCTCAAAGCTTATGGGCTGAATCCTAAAAAATACAAGAACTTCATGAAATTCAAGAAGTATTAAGATGCAGATATTTGTGTATGCAGAGGAAAGCAATTTCTTATTGAGGTGAACTCATTTGAAGCCATGTCCATAGGTGCTATATTGAAACATTGGTCGTATACAATTTGGGAATTCATAATGTGATTGAGAGTTATCAGTGTTTAGCTCAAACAGTTCTGCTCATACCAACAAACTTTAGTCACGTTAGTTGTTAAATAAGTTTCTATAACAAGCAAATAAGCATATTTTAACTTACTCTGACACTATCACAAAAATACCTTTGTTTACTGTATCTGCAGAGCAGCAAATCAAAAAAGCTATAAAAGGCATCTGCCTGGTCCTAATCAAACATACTAGTACCTGGTACCACCATTATTCCCATTCCGAAATTAAAGCCTAGTTTTGTAATACTAGTCCATAAACCGAAGTTTATGTCAATGGTGGGCCATTTAGTGATGTTTTATTTGTAAAAAATGTATGTATTTTAGCATATTACAAAGCAAAAATCGTTTTCTCACAAATCATTACAGAAAAACCAAAAAAACTTCCGCATCTCCGGTGCGATAACTGTAAGGATGTATTTATTGCCTGTTATACAGGTTTATATACAGTTTCCTTTCGATAAAATATTCTTCCACACAAAAGACAAGAATTGATGGGGAAAACTTGGTTCACATTTTTAAATACATATACATATAGTTGGGACCCGCACAAAGAGATTGATATAAAATGTTCATATAAAAATATTGGACAGCCATGCCTTTTCCGCTATTCAAGTAGGACCGGCGTAAAAGGTAGAACTACCTTTTCAGCCAGTGTGTCAATTGTGAAACCACACAAATTAATTGAATAAATTTTACTTGCGCACGCCGACCTCGGGATTGGAAGTCCAGAGTTTTACCCCTCCAACAAGGAGGCCATCAAACTAGTACACATAATTAGATGTCATCATTTATTATATCTGGACTAAGTTTTATTTTCTACATCAAATAATGTTGTGTAAATATTTAAATATAGATTGTGAATTTTGATTAATCATAAACCATCATTTTCTTTTAATAAAGAATATATTTTATTTCCTAATTAAATATTGTTGATATATTTTAGATTTTGCATTATTTTTTTATTAAATGCATTCTTCATATTCCTCTGCAGTTTTATTTAATTAACTTGTTTTTGTACTTTATTTTGGTATTTTCTGGAGAATGGTGGATAGGTGACTTAACTTTAAAACTTAATTTGGTGCCGACCAGAGTGAATTGCTTTAATAATTGTAACTAAATAAAACTTTATATGTACCTCATTACGATTCCGGTGAGAAATATTGTAAAAGTCCTGTTCAAGTTCTGTTATTATTGCATCATGGGTTCGTTGTTTCACAGTACTTGTATAATAACAGAACTTGGATATGAATTTCACACTTCGTTTCAACAAGTATGTTGAGTGCCAACGTATCCTTATGGAAATGTTCAAAAAATTGTGGTAGATTATATACTATTTTTATAAATATATTAACACATTATCTGTTAAGATGGTACAATTTACAAAAACATTCAACTTTGTGATTTGGAATCCACATGAGGTAGGAGCGGATATCTCTAAAGGATTAGCGTGGAATACTGTTTTTACCATGTTTCAAATGTTCGTATAATAAAATCACTGTAGTGTTATCTAGTTATCTGGTAAATCTAGTGCAATTTTCATATTTGTTACGGTCTGTCGGACATTAGTGAAGTGGAATGTTTATTAGAGCAGTGTGCTCTTGGTCGCGCGATTATGCCTCACTTTCCTTGTTAATTATTGGTGATCAATTTATAAGTCAAACCAATCATCGCGCACTATTGTTAAAAACATGTCGCAATCTGGAGCTTCTGATGATGACACCGAACTCATCTCCATAAACTCAGCAGGAATTTTAAAAGAAACTCTAAATGCCCTAAAAACACTACAAGATACCTCGGGAAACACAAAGGTTTCCAAGGAGCAACAGCTGAAGGTTGCCAATAATATAGCCTACGTCCTGGGATCTGTTGGTCAACTTATATTGGAGAGAGAAACTTGCCGAGGTGAACTTGCTTTAGCGAAAGCACAAAACAAAGTAATACTAGCAGAAAAGATGGCAATAAAACAGGAAAACAAGCAACTCAAATCCAAAATAATTCAGCTAGAATTAGACCTTGCTCCGGTGATGAAAAGAGTGGCAGATGCTACAGAGGCGAGTCTCTTTTGCTGAGGTTGCGAGAAAAAAGTGTACCCTCCACCATTATCGCGTTTGGCCGTCCCCATAGGAAAACCGTGGCCATCCGTTTGTTTCTTTCCCAAATTACCATTGATGGAAGACAGCGAGGAAACGAAAAAAATAATCAGGGTAGCACTGAAGTTATCTCAGCTAGGAGTGAGAATTACCGGAGTGAAAAACATTAGAAACAAAGGCGTCATTATCCATACGGCTAGCGCTGTGGAACAAGAGAGGCTACTAAGGTCAGAAATCGTAACCGGATCCGTGACCCTTAGCGCCTGACTCCCAACAAAAAGGCTACCAAGGGTCATCTTCTTTAACGTTCCAAGAGAGTTGTCTGATGAAATTTTTCTCGAGTGTGCACTAAATGGACTACAAAACATAGAGGAGACAAACGAAACCATCAAACAATGCTAAACTCAGTCATCTAGCTGGCCCCCGAACTGGACCTACATGCCATAGAATCTATGTGGTCCCCACACACCTTAAACATGCACTGGTAAAGCAAGGACGCATATTTGTTAATTGGACAGTTGGCGGTGTTCGTGATTTCATTGGGTTAACTGTGTGCACAAAGTGTCAGATGATAGGACATTCCTACAAATTCTGCAAGGAGACGACGAGATGTGGGCACTGTGCCAGGGAAGGACATACAAGTTAGGCATGCCCTTCGGCTGCAGCGGAGCCAGTCTGCGTGTCATGTACGAGATTTCACAAGCCCGCAAACCACCGGTTCGGAGATAAAGAATGTCCGGCTTACAAGGCAGCCCTTCAAAAGGACAAAAATTGACTATGGCATCTATTATTGATTTTGAGACCTCAGATATAGAATATGAACAGATTCAAATGTTCGAAGTATGTAAGTATGTACAAAATTTGCAAACCCTTTAAACTCTATTATCAAACAAATTGTATCACCTAATATATATAGACAAAGACACAATTATTATATTCTGCTGAGGGCCTGCTCCCAATAAAAGGTATATTCTGGTTCCTTACCATTTAGGATAACTGGGAAGATAGTACTTACGAGGGAACATTTTTAAGTTCGCGGAATGGGGGGGGGAACCTTTTCAATATATTCACCAGCTACCTCCATACATTTTTCGGATCTTTCAATCAATTTATGTATACCCTCAAAAAAAAAAGATTTGTCTTTGTCTAAAAAATACGCCGAAACTGCATCCTTCACTTCTTCATCACTTGAAAACTTTTTCCCACAAAGTTCTTTTTTCAAGTTTGGAAAAAGGTAATAATCACTGGGAGCCAGGTCAGAACTGTAGGGTGGATGTGGCAAAATTTCGAAGCCCATCTTCTGCAGGGCGTCCATCGCAACCCCGTTTATGTGAACAGGAGCGTTGTCGTGCAGAAGGAGGACACCTTTGGTCAATTTTCCCCTTTTTTTCTCCTTGATGGCTTCCTTTAATTGCTCTAGAATTGAAGCGTAGTAAACTCCGGTTATGGAAACACCTTTATCTTTGTAATCGATCAACAGGATTCCTTCTGAGTCCCAAAAGACTGTCGCCATGATTTTCCCAGCCGATTGTGACACCTTAAACTTCTTGGGTGGTGGTGTGTGTTTCTTGTTCCACTGCATAGAGTCCTGTTTAGTCTCAGGTTCATAATGATGAACCCAAGTTTCATCACCAGTAACAATTTGAGCCAACACTCCATCTTTGTATTCCCTACAGAGGTCCAAAAATGCACGAGAACACTCCACGCGCTGTTGTTTTTGAGGCGGCGTGAGCATTCTCGGCACCCATCTTGCGCTGACTTTAGTCATGCCAAGATGGTCGTGAAGAATTTTGAAAATGGTTGTATCTGATACTCCAACCATTTCTGCGAGCTCTTTCTTCTTTAGTCGGGCATCTTCTATTATTAATAATTCGACTTTTTGAATAATTTCCGGAGTGGTCACCTCGATAGGCCTTCCTGGCCGTGGGTCGTCTTCAAGCGACTCCCTGCCTTATTTAAAGAGGGTATGCCACTTGTAAACCATAGTTTTACTTGGACTTTCCTTGCTTGGTAAGGAATTTTATAACAATTTTTCAAAAGAAGCAAACACATTGTGACTTGACATTTTAAATAATAAAATAAATAAAAAGTATTTTTATAACTGTCCTGATGATGGTACGGAGGTACCGAAACCGGTAGACGTTAAAAATTTCAATAAAGTGACTGTAAACAAAGTGTTTCCCTTTTTATTATTTAATTTTATAACAGCGCAGAACTCGATTTTCTCCATATTCACAATTCTCCCCTTGATTAACTTGTTTGGTCGACAATAGCTCAAAGACTAATGACCTAATTACGATAAAACCCGGTATTTATACTAATAATGGTTGCTCAATTAGTACCTGATTCAGCGACACCCCCACTAATCACCTACCTACCCATTCCGCGAACTTAATTATGCCCCCTCCTATAAAGAGCCACTGGTGCATAGTCACAGCACAAGTCTTACAGAAAAAAAGTCCTGAAAATACCTAAAATATCAAATAAATTGGGAAGCCGAATGCTGGGGTACTGTGTACCAGTGATTTTTAATAAGTTAAAAAATAAATATGCCTCTGAGGAAAATGAGAGTTTAAGCATGAAAAATCTATATATCTGTAAAAAATAAAATAAACAAAGAAGAAAAGAGTGGTGATGTGTGGTGAGGTTGTTAACTTTAAGAATAATTTGATCTTTTTCTTGAATGATACCAAATATGAGTACCTATGAGGTTGTAAACTTTAAGAATAATCTGGCGTTTTTCTTGAACGATACCAAATATGTTATTTTTATTTATTTTACTCTTCGGGAAGGCTATTAAAGTATTTTTGTACCTTGGAAAGTATGTATGTCTTTATATATAAATATAAATGGATTTATATTGAGGTAGAACCTGCAGACAAGCAGCCATGTGGCAACTTCGAGGGGACTACCAATCTATTGTCTAAATTTATGTATTATGCCAAATGTGTTTTGTTAGAAACAAATAAAAATAATAATTTGTGAATATTAACCGTTTTAGTGCTAAGCAATTTTCGCAAAAATGTATGAAAATTGCTATACACATATTGATTGATTTAGAGGAAAAAATAATGGTGTCAAATAAAACACTCTAATTTAGACAAATATCAATCAATTTTATTAATTCTTTTTGCATTATAAAGAAAAAATGTTTATTGATATGAATATGAAAAAATAAAAATAAAATATGTATATTGTTGTATTTTATTTCTTTTTAAAAAAAAAAAATATAAAAAAAAAGCTAAACAACTATGTTTTGCCGCACAAATAGCATGTAGGCCTTTCCTACATTGAACGCAAATAAGGCGGGTTCGCTTTATCCCTGTATTCTTAGCTCCTTTGTAGCAGAAAAAACCCAAGCAATATTTAGAAATCGAGTCGCACAGCATCCAAAATTTGATCCCCCATTTATGGTGTTTTTTGTTTGGAATGTATTGTTTTATGGCAGAATGGCAAAGAGTACCAACTAACGACTCATCGATGGATAATTGTTGATTTGGTATATGATGCCGCTGAAATACAGTATTTGCATGTTTGACAAGCACATCATATTAGAATAATGGTAACAAAATTATCAAATGTGTTTAGTGGCGCCATCTATATTGAAACAATGTGTAACATTTCAAATAAATTTCAAGAACAATAAAGATTATTCTTTTGCCTATTGCGAAAAGCAACGTGTTTTAATAGGTTATGGGCAAATATCCATATATTTTTCGGTTTTACTGTGTAAATTTAGTATAAAACAGTCGAAAATTGTTGACTTTTCGTGGAAATATGGCTGATGAAAAAAAAAAAAAATAATAAAAAAAAAACCTGCCACATGGGTCAAAATCTGGATGACCTGGTTCAAATAATAACCTATTATCAACCAAGTGAAAAAACTTCAAAATCAGTTGAAACCTATCCCTTGAAAACATTGTCCTAAACCATGGTATGTGTCGGGAATTTTTTATCCAATAACTAGCAATTGTTGGCTTTTTTGTTATCCCCATTTCGAGTAACTATCCGTAGAATCACTAGGAATCGAATCAACGTTCGAAATAATAACATGTGACGTGGTTATTTTTTAAAATAATATAAAAAAAATGGTAAAAAATTATTTTTAAATGTATAAGACTGCACTGTCGTTACAAATTACGCGTGAGGTTAGAGTACGTTCACTCCCACGGAGCACCAAAAACACACTGAAGCGCAAAAGCGCTGCGAGGCAATTTTCGATACAAACAATCGCAGCGCTTTTGCGCCGGGTAGCATTCAAACAGTTAAGAAGCATGGGGAGCAAGGAAACTAATTCTATGACTCATTCTCGAGTTCAGCAGCTCAAATTCAAAAAAAAAATACTTTAATTTAAGATTTGAACCCACGACTTCTGGATGCTTAACTGCGGGAAGGGTAGTTCTACCTTTAGCGCCGGCCTCATTTCAATGGCAGAAACGACAGAATCATTGAATGTTATTATATACCAATTTCTTTGTAAAGGTCCCAACTATTTGTACATAATTATCGAATCGTAATAATAATAATAACAATTTTTCCAGAATGTGGGGAGTGCAATTAACGCAAGTCTTCTTTTTATATTTATCTTTGTGCCTTTCATTTACATCGGTATTTCAACAAAAGGATAATATATTATTTAGAGAACATATTTTGTTATTGTAATAAATCGATTCCTGGAATGAAGGTTTTTATGACCCTGAAACCTGATTCGAATCTCTATCTCTGTTCCGCACGCACTCAACTCCTAAGTGTAAGCGAGCGAAAGATATTGGGCATATTTAAAGAAAGCAGGCAAGGTTAATTGAGTTACATTTCAAATAATATTCGATTTTCGTTTAGTACTTTTATAGCTTGGGTATGCTGAGTTACTCTTTCTGCTATTTAGACCTGGTTCAACATTTCGATTCTGAAAGGTCCTTCCACCAGGCCATAACTGAGAGTATCTATCACTCTGGAATATGGGGCAAATATTCTATAAAATATATAAATTCGTATTCATTCTGAAAGTTTTATAATTATAACATAGATCTTTGGCTCTGTTTTCTTATGGCTTTGTGAAAAGCTTTCCCCAAGACTAAAAAAGATAAGACAATAAGTTATAAATATTTTTTGTTCTTATTCAATTGGTGTAAGCAGCTAATTGATTTGTGAGGGTTTAGATTTGATATAAAGAAAACCTACATCTTGATAAATGTCTTTATTACATATAAAATAATTATTAGTCACGATTATAATAATATTTATATAAAGGGTATGGGGAAGGGAAGGAGATGGGGAAGTACCAGGCTATTCAGATCTGGTCACCAAACCTTTCAAGCAATGTTTCAATTCTGAATGGTGGTCTTTCACCAGGGGAATATTGAGAGTATATCTAAGAGTATTCTAAAAAATAAATGGTGGATATGATACAATTTTAGAATCACCACCCGTTTAAACGGGAAACTCTTTAGCCAATTGGCCATCCAGGCCTCCATAAAATCATAAGAATACCATTTGAAAAGTTTCATAGTATTTAATAAATCATTTACAATCTAGATCTAACTAAAAATTGTAACTATAGAAATTACATTTAGAAATATATATATATTTTAAAGTCTCTAAAACATCACTTGATTTAGATTCCTATATTATTTAAATGCTGACATCTCAATTACTGATGCAGAATGAATTCTTTTTGATTGCAAACTTCTGTAGTCAGACAATGTGCACACAAGGAGCATTTGAATGTGCACTTGAAATACGCGCATGAGTATGCACTCGCCCTATGAATGTCTAGTATCTTGAAGCAGGCATTTCGAAAATAAAGCGCCTCATTTGTACGAGATCTAAATCTTAAGTTATTCAACCAGATGTGTTGTGTTCATTTCCCCTCTAGCACCTCGAGCACATTCCTCCACTCGTCTTCAGTGAGCGCGGCTCTCACCTTGACCATGATGGGCAAGGGGATTCGGCTGGGGGCGCTACCCCCGAGGTAGGGCAGGTCCATCAGCTGCTGCACGGTGGGGCGCAGCTTTACGTTATGTGTGAGGCACCATCGCAGGGCTTTCATCAGCACGGGAGGCACTCCTGCAACCAAATCAATCATTATTGTTTTTTTATGTGAACACCGCACCGGAGTTTTGCTTGGACTATGGCCATCGACCAAGTATTAAAAATTACCACCGAAACTTGATTGAAGAAAATATTTATCAAAAAAAGTGCATTATCTCGCAGTCGAAAGAAGCATTGCTTTTTAACTTTTGTTGGACTGCATGGAGCAAATCGTCTTTCAGCAAGTTTGTCCCATTTGTGTTGTGAAGATCATTTTTCAAACACGAATTTGAGGCAGTTGGCAATATTTGCAGTAGCGGCGGATTATATAAATAACAATTTAATCAGCTATATGAATATTTAAAGAAAAATACTTTGAGGCGGAGAATATATTTGAGGTGGCATATCGATTAAATCAACAATTGGCCGGCTGGTAGCCGAGTTGACATCGCATTTGGGTCCCACCCAGGCGTAGTGTGTTCAATTCCTCGGCTCCATCACAACACAAGCAACATTTTCCACTTACTGTGATGGTAGTAGGAGATTTTCAAATATTGTCAGGTTATTTTTACCCGGGAATGTTTGTCTTTCTTTTAAAAAAATATATTTATTTTATTTTTATATAAAAATCTTACATTTCTTTCTAGAAAAACAACTATACCATGCAACAAATTACGACAACACTTTTGCCACAAAATGAATGATCTTCGCTGGTTTCGCATACATTTTTAGAAGCTTTTTTTTATTTATTTATCTATTCACTTATACATACAGTTTATAAGTATACATATTGACATTGGGTGCAAGTAATACAGATAGATGTTCCGTATATAAAACGGTTCCATGATAACTCAACACAGTGACAATTCAACACACTTTTAAAAAGTGATATAAAGTCATTAGAAACGATGAAATTTTTTTTTTAAACCTAACCTACATAAACCAGTTAATAAAGTTTTTGTTTCATCACTTTCCATGACTTTATATAACTTTTTGAAGATGTGATGAATTATCATTGTGATGATTCATCCGGTCACCATATAAAACATGACAGTAAAACGAAATGTGATATGCAACTGTATATACATGATTGAAGCTTAGGTAGTAATGTTCTGTGAACACCTCACTAGGAGAACCTGTGCCGAGGTGTTCACATTGGGTGTTATTCTGCCGTCATAGGTGGAACAATATCCTCCTTGGGAGTCTCCACCGTAGTTCTACCCATGGTGGCAGTATTTTGCATTGTTAAGTTAGAAGCTGTGTTGACATGTTCATCACAATATTATATAGACACAATGTAGTAATTTGAGGTAAGTTATGTATCAAAATGTCCTGTAGACACACTGTAATACAAGAGTACCATGGGATTGAGCGATAACTTTGTGCTCTGTTTTATATTGTAGGAAACTTGCATTTATGTCCAAACTTTCGAAGCGGGGCATTGGAATTCCTAAGGCATCCCCAAAGGCTGACAGTACTGACAAATAAGATGATGGACTGGAGAGGACTTGCCTTCCAGCTTGGGGTAGGTGATGACCTGGTTAGGGTTGGAGAGGGCGGCCACCCTGGCCGCAAAGTGCGTCATGTGGCTGAAAGGAGTCCGGCCGTACAACATGCTGTACAGGATGCAGCCTAGTGACCATACGTCTGACTTGTAGGATATCTGAAAACATACTCAAAACTTCATATTTTATTCAATTCATTCATTAAGAGTGGCTTATAAGGCAGAATGGTGATTTGTTGGAAAACGTTTCTGCGTATACATACGTAACCATTCACACTTTGTCAAATCAAAGACATTCTATCTATGTGTTGTGTTGTAAAGTTCCAAATAATAAGGGTTTTTTAGGCAAGGCCTCTAAGTCTATAATAGCCAGGTAACATTTTAAACACCCATATGAGGCAAAAATTGTGAGGCGCATATGACGCCGTTCTATTTGTATAAAGAACAGTAACTTTAAATTCAGTAAATTTAAATGATTCACCATTTCATATATTTGTTACGCGTCAATACATCTTAAACAATAGGTCGAATCGTATCGAATCGTTGAATAATATTTGTATTTAGGTATTATATTTCAACGCATTGACGTAAATTTTTTTAATAGCGTTGGTCGTTAAATGAATATAACTATTATTTCCAACGGCTAGTTATATTTTGATACAGTACTAGTATGCCTTGCACGATAGCTACTGCCATGGTTAAAACAGATTATTGTTTAGTTAACACAGAATAATTTAACAAATATATAAATTTAAAAAAAACTTTCTTTTATTTCTCGAGGTCAATATTATTAATATGTATAGATATTCTATCAAATATAAAATTTTTAAATCTACCAAATAAATCCGCCTTCGATTTTCTCGAAAACGAAAGCTCAAATAAAAAAAAAATCATAACCCAAAATTGACTTTAAATGAAAGGTTGATTTATTCACAAGTTATACCGTTTATACCACGAGTTTCCGAACACCGTGCAAAACAACCTTTCTTTGTATAGGAAATGTTTCTCAAATGCGATTCGTAAAGCCAAAAGCCGTTCAAATCTAATTAGATTTAACAACAGCAAGTGAATGATAAACATTTATAAAAAATGTCAAAGTAAATGCTTTACCAAAATAGTAGGTTCTGCAAATAAGTCATACCTTTTTACTAAGCTGTTTGTTTTACTTAATATTTCCGATTTCCGATTGCGTACGTTGATGAACGCGACATGATGAACGCACATTTGACGTTGTATTTTGACAAGTTCATTAATGTACAACTACCGCCCTCTAGCGACAAAAAAATGAAGAGATTTTGACAGTTTGAGAAAATCCGCTGGCATATAACAAGCGCTCAATCATCTTTAATTTAACACGAGCTCCTAGAGCTCACCTTTTGGAATATTAGAATAATTAGAAAAAAAATTGTATTTATTTTGCATACTATTATAAGTTGAAATCTTGTATTATTTTGTAATAAATAAAAATAAAAGACATTCTGCAAAAAATAAAGTGAAAAATACTACTTTTACGGGTAATCTTTTAAAAATAATTGAAAATCATAAAGTTATGAAATTTAAAATACAGATTTCTCCCGTAGAAGAAATCGCTTGAAAGTTTGTGTTCAGATAACTTTTTTTTAAGGAATCGAACATCATAATATATTAATAGTAAATCATACATTATTACAGATTTCTCCTATAGAAAGACGAAGAAGAAGAAGAAATGCAACGTGGAAGTATTTCAAACGCCAGAATTAAGGGAAATGTTTCCTCAAATTTCAAGTATGGAAATTCCTTTTATCAGTTAGTATGTACATATTTACTCATTAATTTGTCCACACATTTTTAAATGCCGTGTTCAGTAATTACGTTAAAAAAACAAAGCAGTATACACGTATATATATTTTACACTAGCACCCCGCCACACACCAACAGATGGCGCTGTTTTTTATCTATATAATATAGATATACAGTCGAACTTGGTTTCGATCACGGCTATAATGAGCAATTACAAAACGATATTTTAGTTCAGCCTTATCTTCATATAATTGTTGACTTTTATAACGAGGTCGATTCACTGATATACTGAGCACATAATTTTGTCGACACAATTTCTGAATACATGAATGGGTCTGAAAAAACAGTTGGGAATTATTTAAGAATTTCATATCCCGTTAGGGATGGATTTATATTTTTGTGGCACTACCTGTGAAAGATTGTCAGCTATGTGTACCATTGCTATCCATCGGGCACAATGTAAAAATGTCATAAAATCTGCCAAAGTTATACGAAACTTGAGCTTCGCAAATTTGTTCCCTTTTTACGTCTCCTTTTGTATTACAACTAATCATCAATTTTGTTAAGAAAACCAATAAATATGTTTATGAAGGTACCTAGTTACGAGTACCGACATCCCTGCAAGGGGTAAATTTATGATAGTGAAGCACAACTTTGCCTATTTTTCAAACAAGCCGCGACCTACAAGCAGATTTTTTTTTTCTGTTGATTTTTTTGAATTTTTTTGTTATTCAAACCGGTTCTTCAAATTTGGTTCCATTTAGGAAATGCAGCATACATTAACCAAAACTCTATAAAAAAATGTTCTCAGCCAGGGTTTTCAAGAATTACCCAAACTTTTAGATTTCTCTCTATAGCCAAGAGGGCCGTATGAAATAAACACGCGGGGCGGGGGTTGTGCATCACTGGTTTGTGACAATTAAAATTTCACAACCGAAAACCAAAACAATCAAGTAAGCTAGTTACATATTTATGACAAGGGCGATTTTACAAGCGGTAGGTACAGTACGCACAAGGTAGTGATAATAAGAAAGACAATTTAGTGATATTTTTCTTGGAAGCCTTGAACCAGGTGATGATACTTATAATGCGTTTATTGTTTTGAAAAAGAAATTGAGAAGCGTGGAAGCGAAATCTTTAAAACAATCATCAATAATAAATTTGAGTAATAAAAGTGTATTTTTCTGATTCTTTATTAAGTAATAGTAGAGGCAAGTAGGTAGATGCATACGAATTTTAAAAAACTCTTTGGATATAACAATTAATGGCTGTAAGGAGCAAATTTAATCAGTCCCCTCTGGCTCTTTATAACCAAGTTTGACTGTATAAAAACACACACATATTCGAATGCAACGTTGTGTCGAAATCTCAAAGCCATCGGTGAAGAACTTTCTGAGATTTAAGATTTTGAACCAACGAACATTTACATACAGATAGAAAGATACATTAGCTCCACTATGAGGCCGAGGGAAATTATTTTCCACAGCCTATGTCATCTTTGGGGATGCTGTGAGGAGGGTCTTTTTGTGGAAAAGAAGGAGTGAATCGGTATCTTGAAGAGACCCAGGGGGAAGAAACACACCTGGCCGGCAAATCATTCCACAGCCATGCCGTTGAACTCAAGAATGAGTGGTAGAAATGACCCATTCTCATGTGACAAATAATGTCAACTGTGTACAAATTGGATGCAAAAACTATAAAAGTGAATGCATTTAATTTACCTTCATGGGTTCTCGACCCCCAGTGCCCACATTGACCGCCTCCGGGCTGATGTAGTTGAAGGTGCCAGCCGTGGAGTCCTTGAAGACGCTGGTGGCGTCCGCACTAACCACTGATGCAATACCAAAGTCTATCAGCTTCAAGCGGCCATGCGCCAGCAAGAAATTGGCGGGTTTCAGGTCAGAGTGGATGATGCCTGCACATAGTTGAACAGAGTGAGAAATGATACAGTTCAATAATATAATTGTACAGTTCATTAAAATAATGTGGACAAAAAAGGAGGGCACTGTGAAATTGCTTTAAATGACAAGATGGTTCAAAGGTAAAAGGAAGTAATTTATGCATAAAAAAATTATTAATTACAAATGATGACTGTTTTCACTTGGCCCAAATTGTTGAGTAAAAATAATTTCCGCAGCTTCGGCACCATAAGTGTGAGGATTACCCGATCAACAAGTTCAATGTAGTGTTTTTTGATCTGACGTTTTTCCACACAAAAGACAAAAAAAACACGAAAGAAAACTGGTATCACATTTTGTATGCATATACATATGTATAGTTGGGAACTTTTTTAAGATTTTAAGATTTTAAGATTTTATTTTTTTAATTTTTTTTTATACCTCACAAGAGTCCCAACTGCTCCCGTCTGGAGCCAGTGAGACTATGGCATCCCCAATTGGGGGATGTTGTAAGGCTGAAGGTAAGTGGGGAAGGGAAAGAGGAAGGTGGGGAAGTACCTGGCTATTCAGATCTAGTCACTAAACACGGCTAAAGCCATTTGGAGCAACGTTTCAATTCTGAATGGTGGTCTTACACCAGGGCGATACTGGTAGTATCTTCCACTCTGGAACGTGCCGCAAATATACTATATATTATTTTAATTAATTAATTGTGAAATAACACAAATTAATCAAATAAAATTTATTTGCGCACGCCGGGTTCGAACCCGCGACCTTCGGAATGGCAGTCCAATGCGTTACCACTGGACTATGCCGGCCGTCAAAATATTAGTATACAACATTCATTTAAAAATATCATGCCTCTTCCGCCATTAAGGTAGGACCGGAGTAAAGGGTAGATCTACTCTTCCCGCTATCGAATGAATGGGTTGAATACCTTTCTCGCTAAAAGTGGGTTAATATGTTATGGCCTCTAAGCTATGTCCTTACCATGCTGGTGTATGTGATGCACGGCCGACAGCATCTCGGTCCAATAGCAAACAAGAATGGGCAGCGGCAGACAGCTCTCCCGAGCCCGGTAGCCCTTCATAAGGCTGGACAGATCCACATCACCCATCTCTAGCAGCACATACAGCATTCGCTGCTTCTTCACATACTCGCTGTGGATATTAAAAGAAAAAAAAATTAGTCTAACTCCAAGAGGCAAATAGTTAGGGCCTGACGAAAATTATTTCCCTCGGTGCCTATGTCACCTTTGGGGTTGCCGTGTGGCAGTTTTTTTGAGGAGCGAAAGGAGTGCACATGAAGTGTCTTGAAGCGACCCGTGTTGTAGGAGGGAGGAAACACAGAGGCTGGCAAATCCTTCCACAGCCATTGAACTATTTTTGTCGAATCTTGTTGCTGTTGAACTCACGAACGAGTCATAAAAATTACCCATTGTCATGTGACAAATATCAACTGTGTACAAATGTTGGGCACAGTGTACAATATGTGTTCATCGTGGTAGAAATAATCTTTAGAACTGTAATCTGCTTGTAACTATAGTAAACAGGTTAAAGTCCAATGTAAAACATAGTTGGGTAGGTCCCAACACCATCCTAACGTTTCAAGTTTTTTTTAAACACACCATTTTTTTTTCCCAAATGATTAAAATATTATAAAATGTGACCAGAATGTTTAAAATATCAAAAATAATATTAATAATCTCGAGTCATTAGTGTGATAATCATTCTGTAGATTCTTTCTTTCATGGCATTTATAGTTTGCTTGTGGAAATGCATATAAACATGACATTTTTAAATGCAGCTTTATCATTGAATGCTTCGCAGCATAGGTACTGATTATACTTACTAGTCGTACATGGTGATGACTCTGTCAGACCCCTGCAGTCGCTGAAGCAGCCTGATTTCATTGATATAACCCGTTGCCAAAGGCTGGTCCACGGCCAGATTGACGCACTTCACAGCATACATCGAAGAGTCCTCGGGGTTCATAACCTGTAACCATAATGCATGTCAATCTTATTATTATTATTATGTAATGAGCAGGCAGCATTCTGCTGATGCGCTCATATCTGATTTCACAACAAGTTTGACAGTAATTGAGTTGTTTTAAGTTGGAACTAAGTCCTTTCTTCTCTCCAAATGTGAATCCAATAGAGCTTTGAATTGATTTATATTTGTTGCATCGATGACATGTTGTGGGAGTTTGTTCCAAGCATCCACTACTCTATTTGCAAGGAAGTGTTTTCTAGGATTAGATGCAAAAGGCGTTTTGGTAATTTTTTTTGAGTGTCCACGGAGATTTATATTTTTATTAGTAGTGAAGATTTCTTGGATGCTAGGGCAACTGTAATGTCCAGATAAAATTTTGAAAGTCTCGATCAAGTCACCTCTTTCTCTTCTTTCTTGTAAGGTTGGTAATCTTAGTTATTATGTATTATATTTTTATAAATCCCTAGTACCTACGTGATCCCCAGAGATTGCGTAACTTTTATCTTAGAGAGCATTTAAAAATATATATAAACTAGTATGGTGTCTTGATAACTTTTATATTGCCAGCTTCTAATTTATTTATTAATTTAAACGGCCTGATGGACTTTTACATGATACATATTTTAAGTGATTTACTGCATCATACAGTGCCAACAGACGGTTTTTATTTTTAAATAAATAACCAAAACACTTTCCCGGATACAAAAAGTTAGATGCAGGTGACACTGGTCCACCACCAGCCCGTGTTACACGGGAAGGTAGGGACTGGGACACCGCGGCTAAAATAGTTACTCCCCCCAAAGTTAAATGGGCAATCGAAGGGTTTGACCTCTTTAAAAGCGCGGGAGAAGATGGAATCTTTCCGGCACTTCTACAGAGGGGCCTAGATTCAATCTTACTTCTGGTGACTAAGATCCTGAGGGCGTGCTGCGCCCTCGGATACATCCCCATATCATGGAGGAAAACGAGGCTATCATTCATACCTAAACCTGGGAGAACCGACTACGACCAACCAGGCGCATTCCGTCCAATTAGAATCACCTCCTTCTTTCTGGAGACAATGGAGAGACTAATGGATAGACACATAAGGGACGGGGCACTGAGGGCAAAACCCCTCTATGAGTTACAATTTGCATACCAGCCAGGCAAGTCGGTCGATGCGGCACTGCACAGGTTGGTGTACAAACTGGAGCAGGCGCTGCGAATGGGGAACTCACGGTAGGACTCTTCCTGGATATAGAGGGAGCATTTAATTGCACCATTATTAAATCCATCGATGAAGCGGCAGAAAGACATGGACTCGACAAAACCACCAGAAGGTGGCTGAAGAACGTGCTCTCAGGCCGGATACTTACGGTGACAAGGGGTGAGGGGAACATCCGAGTACTGGTGATACGGGGGTGTCCACAGGGAGGGGTCTTATCACCCTTGCTGTGGAGCCTAGTGGTGGACAACCTCATCCGGAAACTAAACAACAGGGGTCTCTATACACAAGGGTATGCGGATGACATTGCGACCATAATAAGGAGTTGGGATGCAGACAACCAGAGGCCTCATAAAATCAACACTGGCAACAGTGGAAGAATGGTGTGAAGAAACAGGGCTGTCGGTCAATCCAGACAAGACAGAACTAGTAATCTTCACACGCAAAAGAAAACTAGAGGGATGGAACAATCCAACCTTCTATGGAAAGGAGTTAGAACTCTCGAACACGGTTTAGTACCTCGGAGTCATTATAGATTCCAAACTGAGCTGGAAAAACCAGGTGGAATCTGTGGGCAGAAGGGCATACTCGCTAAAGTGGGCAACTAGGCGGATCTGCGGCAGAACGTAGAGACTCAATACTCAAATGATGCGATGGCTGTACACAGCCGTTGTAAAACCAAGGATCATGCATGAAGCCCTAGTCTGGTGGAGGAGAAAAACACTGAAAACAGTGATGGTCACACTCAATCACATACAGGGACTCGCATGCAAAGGAATCACGGGAGCTATGCGAACCACTCCAATACTAGCCATGGGAGTGCTCTTGCACCTACCCCCACTAAACAACCTGCAAAGGTCAATGGAGAGGTGAGCTGCCCAAAAACAGTCATACAGAGATTGGAACAAGACTGAGGGCAATTAGCTCGACAGCTGGAGTGAAGCAGGACGGTAAACAAGCCAAATACCTCTTCAGACGGCAGTTTGGGGTGACTTACCCCACAAGGGAGGAATGGGACACGGTTCCAGGTCCTACCTCCAAACAGGAAGTCATCTGGTTCACAGATGGGTCCAAGATGGAGGAAGGAACAGGGGCCGGAGTCTGTCTGAAGGGATCCAAGAGGGAACTCAGTATACCTCTAGGAACACACTGTACTGTGTTTCAAGTTGAGATGAAAGCCATCTTGGCCTGCGCACAGGAGAATATACGTATTGGGTACAGAAATAAAAACATAAGCATATGTTTCGATAGCCAGGCAGCCCTAATTGCACTGGGAAGTAACCGATGCGACTCCAGACTGGTGATGGAATACAAGACTGTTCTTACAGAACTCGCTACCATCAATAAAATAACCCTAATCTGGGTACCAGGACATAAAGGTATTGAGGGCAACGAGCGGGCTGACGAACTAGCAAGGAAAGGGGCGAAAGCACCACTTGTAGGATCCGAGCCGGCCGTAGGAATAGCAGCTTGCCACACAAAATTACATATTGATAGGTGGGTCAAATCCCAGCACCGCAAAGAATGGGAGAGGGCACCTGGAATGAGACAATCCAAAGTATGTACTCATAAAAGGACCAGACCCTAGACGAACCAAGAAACTACTCAATACATCTACTCAAGAAACAACAGAAACTCACTGAGGGAACTGGTAGGACTACTAACGGGACACTGCCATCTCAGGAGACACATGCAGAAATTGGGAGTAGAAAACACCAACATATGTAGGAAATGTGAAGAGGATGGAGAGACTCCAATTCACCTATGGTGCCAATGTCCTGCCCTGGTGGGAACTAGGCTCAGATACCTGGGGAGACATACAGTAGAACCAGAAGACATAGCCACATACCCAATGACAACCCTGGTGAACTTTATTAAAGGGACTGGGTTGTTATTAAAGGATTGAGGTAAAATGGGAGATAGCACAATGGGCCTATGGCCTAAGTGCTGACGGGAACTACGTGTAAACCGTATCCGCTTTAAAAAAAAAAATATATGAATAAAAAATAACTAAAAAATGAACATAATACATGCCACATTTAATTTTCCATTTAGATGTACATAACGTAAGAAAATAAAAAAAAATAAATAAACCAGTTTTAAAAGTGCAGATGGCATAAAAATAATATAAATGAATAGAACAGGTTGATAATACGTAATTTACAAATGTCATCGCTCCTACGCGATACTCTTGAATAATAATATAAGCTACATAAAAACATCATTCGGGTACTTCTATTATTATGATAAACTTATTTCAAATATTTATTTTTCGGAATAACTTTATTGAGTAAAACCTCAAATTGTAATATTTAAATAATGAAGACAATATTCGTGATTTCTAAACGAAAATCTGAAACAGAAAAATCAGAAAAGGAAACGGTCACATCTGGGACACGAACCCAGGACCCCTGTCTTTCCGGGACAGTGCTCTACCAACTGCGCTAATGGGACCCTATCCCCCTCAGTCACTTTTAACTGTATCATACTTCGAATAAGAACTACTAACATCGTCTTCATTTTTTCACCGCACATTTTTATTGGCAACTATCTTTATGTATGATCGCAAGATTCAACCCGAACTAAATGCAATCCAGACAGCGTCTTTTAGATAAACCTATCTTATTTTTTTTTATTTAATGTGCGACATCTGTTGACTTTTCTGCAAGTCTAGAATGAATATTTATTTTTCGGAATAACTTTATTGAGTAAAACCTCAAATTGTAATATTTAAATAATGAAGACAATATTAGTGATTTCTAAACGAAAATCTGAAACAGAAAAATCAGAAAAGGAAACGGTCACATCTGGGACAGATCCCAGATGGGACAGGTCCCAGATGTGACCGTTTCCTTTTCTGATTTTTCTGTTTCAGATTTTCGTTTAGAAATTACTAATATTGTCTTCATTATTTAAATTATTTCAAATATGTCAATATTTGAGGTGAATTTATTTCCAGGTGTGTGAAGGCGAGATATAGGTGCGTGTGTTTGGTAGTTAGCCCTGGAATTATTATTGTAGAATATAGCCAGGTTGGTTGATTTGGTACTTTAAAGTCGAGATGCAAGATTTATCAATTATTATAATTAACTCTCTCAGTAATCTAAGGCTCGATTATCTGACAACTACTATAATCCGCCTTTATTTTTAAATACATCTATTTGAATTATGATTTTGTTTTCTTGATGTAATGAATAAATTAATAAATGAAATGGAGTCTTGGAAGTGGAAATTAACCCAATACCTAACATCCGATCGAGCTGAAACTCGGCAGATAGACTCGCTGTCGATGACAATACATTATCAACTTTTGGTAGCACTCACGCACACACACGCATTTCTCGGAAATTGGATGACATTACAAAAATTAACAGCAATTAATGTATTAAATAAATCTAAGTACCATCCAGATAGGATTTGGCCTAAGTGATAGCGGTCTTCACTCATTTTAGTCAGTTCCTGAAGAGGAAGGTTCCAATTCTCAGTCAAAACAATGTTTGCAGAAGTTAATAGACAGTCCCTGGGGAGGAAGGTTAAATCCTCTATCAAAAAAATGATGTATAGTAAAATAAAACTACATAATAAATCTATTACTAAAAATACGAAAAGTTTGTTGAAATGGTTGGCCATTTTTGGTGACCAGATCTGAATAGCCAGGTACTTCCCTATCTTCCTCTCCCCATCTCCTTCCCCTCCCCACTATCGTCAGCCTTACAACATACCCCGATTGGGGATGCCATAGTCGCACTGGCTTCAGACAGTTGGGAGAAGTTGGTACTCTTGTGTGGTATTCATATAACAACAACAAAAAACTAGTCCGCCGCGTACCTAGACTCGAGTTAGGCTTTGTACACTGAAAAATCTTGCTTTAACCCAATCAGTTACTATACTACCGTCTAGTTGCTCTTGCTGACCATTTTACCAGACACCAGGTTTAACCAGTGGACTGCCGATGGGTCTCCGGAGAACATTCTAATATGATCCTTGTTAGAATAATGTAATTAGCGATTTTGACCTTTAATGCTTTGAAAAATGTATGAAAAACAAAATCAGTATCGTTTGGGCTAATAAAACTTTAGGTTCCACTAATATTTTTCTGTTTTACGCTTCGGCCTTCAACAGGTTAATTATTGTTGTTTTAGTACAATTTGGTGAATTTATTTCCAAGTGTGTGAAGGCGAGATATAGGTGCGTGTGTGTGGTAGTTAGGCCTGGAATTATTATTGTAGGATATAGCCTGGTTGGTTGATTTGGTACTTTAATGTCGTGTTTTACGCTCCGGCCTTCAAGAGGTTAATTATTGTTGTTTTAGTACAATTTGGTGAATTTATTTCCAAGTGTGTGAAGGCGAGATATAGGTGCGTGTGTGTGGTAGTTATGCCTGGAATTATTATTGTAGGATATAGCCTGGTTGGTTGATTTGGTACTTTAATGTCGTGTTTTACGCTCCGGCCTTCAACAGGTTAATTATTGTTGTTTTAGTACAATTTTGGTGAATTTATTTCCAAGTGTGTGAAGGCGAGATAAAGGTGCATGTGTGTGGTAGTTAGACCTGGAATTATTATTGTAGAATATAATTAATGCTCAATGTATTCCAGCAACTGAACTGTCGCATGTGTTTCTGTTAATTTCGTTTGCAAGCGAAAATATGACACCTTAACTGTAAACCAAAAAAAGCTGGACACGTGTGCGGTTTCTAGGGTTGCGGATTAGTAAGGGAGGACTGTGTTATTATTTATCATACCTTAAATACTTCACTGGACCCGCCAGATCCAATCTTCCCGAGCACCGTATACTGCGTTCCCTTTAGGGTCAAAATCCTAAACTGTCTTGGCAACGCTTGTCCCAGAGGCCTTGGACAGCTCTCTGAAGTAGAAACGCTCTGCGGAGTCGACTTATACTCCACATTTCTACTGGCCAGCAATCTATCCAGATCATAGCCTTTGTCTGCTGGGTTAGCATGTTGCCTCAGCTGGTGAATTTCATCCACATTTGACTTAGGCGGGAAGATACTGACAGGCTTGGAATAATCGGGAACTATCACGGGATTGTTAATGGGAACTCTCTCTTTTTGATGGCTCTGTAAGAGTGCATTATTTCTACTGGCTATTTGATTGATCTGGTCTTTCTGCGGAGTTTTACTTGCAATGGGTTGCTTGATCGCAGATGCATACTGCAAATGACTAGACGGAAAATCTTTGGAATTTTGATTCTCATGCTTAAAGTTTTCACTGTGAGCTTCTTTATGCAGGATATTATTTACGGACATGGGTGGATCTGATATTTTTGTATTAATTTCATTATGCATTAGCTTCGGCTCGACTATGTTAAGCTGGTTTTCTTTAAGTGCTGATGATAATTGTTTAGGTGTATAGTTGATAATTTCATCACCCATATTGAATAATCCTTTTCTCTGCCGGCTTGCTCTGCTGGCTTCGTTTTCTTTATCCCTTCTTACTGAGAGGACAGTTTTCTTGTGTGAGGCTTGTTGAGATGACGGTGTAGCCCTTTCATTGATTGGAACGAGGGGTGTATGTTGACTTTTGTAAGGAATAACTTTATTTTGAGTTGATGGCGTTTCGAACTTGTGTATCCCACTCAGATCTGAAGGTTTGAGAGGCGTTATGAAATTATTTTCTCTGCAACTTTTTAGAAGGTTTGAAGACATATTGCAGCTTTTTGGTGTGGCGAACACTTCTACAGACTTGGCTTGGACAGTGTTGAGTTTGAACGGGTTGATTCTTTCGAAGTGAGGCGCCGCCATGTCGTGGTGATTTCTTTCATCAGCGATATGAAGAGAAGAAGCGAACACTTCGTCTAAGGTGACGGCAGGCGCTGGAACGAGGGCCTTGGAGATTCCGTCGGCAAGGTCTTCACTTGTATTTTGCCTCGTGAGTGGTGGAGGCTTACTCGAAGAAAACAAAGAACCTGTAAAATGGTTATCTTACATTAATATATTATATTATAAATACGACGTACGACAACTCAGAATGTTTTTAATTTTTACAACAAAGTGCCGAACAAAGATGATGATTTAATAAATGTGTTGTTACACATATGAAAGGAAAATCACAAAAAAATACTTAAAAGAAGCAACCAGAAGACATACGTAATGTCAATTTTTGTGATATTTTAAGGCTAGCATTACACTTGTAAGTTTTTTCGTAAATTTACGACTTCTAGCCAATGGGCATCTTGCATTTTGAAAATCCAATGCGCCCATTGGCTAGAAGTCGTAAATTTACGAAAAAACTTACAAGTGTAATGCTAGCCTAAGGACGGGTTGTTTTGGAGAATTTGAACAATTCTTCAAATTTTAAAGTTAATTTTCAAGTTCTGTCAAGTAACTAGCCTATAATGATATAACAACAGAACTAGAATAGGACTTTCACCGAACCCGAAATTGAATGTTGAAATTTGATGAATTGTTCAAATTCTCCGAAACAACCCGTCCTAAGACACATGCCTTAATGGTACAATTTTTTAGAAAACTCAGTTCCAAGTGAAATTAAAGTAACCACAAACTCACTATTGTTTCAATTTTTCAGGCAAGTATGCCAAACTTTCTTGAAAGTAGTTTTTTTTAATCAATGTTGAAATGAAATCAAATTGCACAGGTCAGCGAATAACAAGCAATATCATGAAAAACATACTTACATTTTGTTGATTTAAACGCATCCTCCATATTCAAGCACTTTCTGAAAGGTGTTGTTTTTTTACCACTGCTTTTAAACATATGGGGAGTTTTCTTCTTAGCACTTGATCTAGGCGTCTTTAGTTTGAGAGATTTAATCAAACTCCCGCTTTGTTTACACTTCCTCGGAGTTTGGACAGGAGTAGCGGCGGTAGATTTACCTAGCTTGCTTTTGGAAGCACTGTTATTACTGGGATAAGTCTGGTTGTATTGGCTATCGGAGAGATATTGTTCTTTAGGAGCCCTGCTGCTCGGATGAGTGACATCAGGTTTGTAACTGTTGTAAAACCCGAGGTTATGATCCTCGCTATCGCTATAGGAACGGTCCGGCGAACTGATGTTTCCACTTTCGTCGTCTTCCTGCCGCTGCTTCATTTCCTGGATTTCCGCCAAGAGTTCAGACATTCGCAGCGGAGCGACTTTCATGTTGTTTTTTACGCCCGTTTGAGACATTTCTGTATTTGAATTCACATTGATAAATTACACTAAAGGATAATCCACGGTGAACTACAATCTTGCCTTCTTATATAAACATATAAAGTGCCTTTCACAAAATTACTAGATTGATCAAATTTTGTGACAATTATTAATTATTATTTAGTTGTCAAAAAATTTCAGTTTTTCCGTTGAGTTTTGAACGAACCATAAATTCATAAATAATTGAAACCATAAATAATCCACTCATTTGCATTCATTGGAACGAACCATAAATAAACTAAAGCGGCCGCTACACTACTGGCTTCGACGCTTCGACGAAGTCCTCGACGAAGTTAGCCGAAGTTCGAAGTGCGTGCCCACACACTCGTGCAACTTCGCGAGTAACTCAGTCCAACTCAGTCGTGATTGGTTTATTTATGTGTTCGAACTTCGGGACGCTTCGAGTCCTTTGACTCGGGCGCATTTACCGACAACAATCGGAAGTCGGGCGAAGCGAAGCGAAGTTGCCCGAAGCGAAGTGAAGTTCGTGCCCACACTATCGTATTCGTTCAACTTCGATCAACTTCGCGAGTAGTGTAGCTGGGCTATAAGAACGATCACTGAATATGAAATGTTGCCACAATATTAGGAAATAAATAACTCATTATTATTCCCATCCAAAAAAACTCATTTCAGTGTTTCTGATTCGCCACGTGACCGTTCAGGCGTGGCGATTTTAGTTGATCAACTCTCTGTTGAATGTTGCTGTCAACAAAGTTGATCAAGTTTTTAGTTAAACGACTAAAGTTGAAAGCCCTTTTACTTTTTCTGACTTACTTATAATAGAAAATACGGTGAAATAAGAACAGGTTAGTAAAAAATGTCACACACAATCGTTACACGTAAACCGGCCGTTATTCTTACGTTTTTAGTTGCCGACAGATTTTTAAACCGTCCGATCCCCAGAATTAGTAACATATTACTATGGTATTAAGACAAATATCAAATATCGACCCCCAGAATTAGTAACATATTACTATGGTATTAAGACAAATATCCATCGGTCACCCCTGAAAATGTAAAAAAAATCAGTAATACCCATTGGCAGCACTATCAGAGGAATATTTTAAATCGATTTACCAAAGCAAATACGGAACACATAATCACATTGGCCAAACTTCGAAGCAATTAAAAGCAGACCAGGTGAATGTCATCTTGACATGAAAAACCAAAAATAACCGTTTTTTGAGGATTGAACAAAGTGCTGCCAGTCTAAAAAAATCTTGCATTAATATTATTATTAGTAAATATTTTAACCTGAACAGTATATACCTTTTCAGACAGAGCGATTTTAAACTCTGTGTTGAATGACACATGAAAGCTAATCGACAAGTGTGAATAGCCTTTTAACAGAGTTGATCAATTATTTTACAAGCAATAATTATTCACCTGAAACACTCATCCACATTGAAAAATGTCCTGATAAAAGATACATGACGCCAACGGGACCGGTCGACAGCTCTGACCACTGAGCTTGGCGGCTTATCTCTTATCCGCGAAATAATTCAATATATACTAGTGTTTCATTCAACAGTTACTGCTTGTTACATTTTTTCACCTGAAAATAACCAACTTGTCCCGTTGGCGTCATGTATCTTTTATCAGGAGATTTTTCAATGTGGATGAGTGTTTCAGGTGAATAATTATTGCTTGTAAAACAATTGTTACCCTTTGTGCTATGCATAAAAAATCTTGTCTTAAAGATTAGTTTACCAAAAAAATAATAATTAGAGTTGATCAAGTTTTTGGTTGGGCGACGAAAGTTGAAAGCCCGTCTACTTTTGTTGTTCAAGTGTGAGTCATCGTTCAATTTTTCCGCTGAATCTAGTCATCGTTGGAGTTTCCTAAATATAAACGTCTTCTTTCGCTGGTTTCGCACATGTTTCAACTCACTTGCGATTTTTAGATCCTGTATGTAAATTATGCAAGATTGTTACATGGCATATTCGTGAAAAAAATGTCCGTAGTGATCGTGACATAATGTTCAGGTTTATTAGTCTCTACCAAAGCGATGCCTGTCTTTTGAATCAAAAACGAGAAGTATTTATAAATAAAAATGCGAATAATATAATTGTCTTTTAAAATCTTGTCGGTTTAAGATAAAAAAATCAATAAAGAGTAGATAAAATTAAACTCCCAGTGTCGGATATATCAATGTTATTTCTAATTTAGATTTTTGATGAGGATAAAGTTGTCGGATTCCGGTGCACTCTTATTCCCTTACTAATAAACGTGTTGAAAATGTTACACAACTGATGAACAACCATCAGTTGTGTAAAATTTAAAACACATTTATCAGTAAGGCCAATAGTATGCAATTTTTAAAAAATCCCTTAGTTTCAACACAATTACCTACTAAAATAAAACAACTTTTTATTTGAGGAAGATGGTAAAGATGCATTAAAGTTCCATTTTTTCTCAATCGCGTTCTGAGTTAATTTTGAAGATTAAAAAATACGCTTAAATTCTTTAAATAACCCAAAGAAACAACATATTTTGTGCATGTATTTCCATCTCCCCCGACTTGAATTGTTGTTTTCAGTAGTAATTAAGTTGAAATCAAGTAATGTTATTTTTAAATAAATGCGTTTTATGCGTGCACCGGAATTCGGCACATTTACCAAATTGCTTATCTGAATTTCTTAAATGATACCTTCAGTATATCCAAATATTTTAGTACTATCTCTCCAAAAATAGTATTAAACGCATCTTATCCAATTCTTTTTAGAATCCATTTTCTAACCCAAATATTTTGTGCTTTTTCTCAAGTTCATTCCGAAAATGTCAGAAATTATAGAGACGCACATACAAATAATTTCAATTGACGCCATCTTGATTATCAGTATTGGTTCGAGTTAAATTGAAACCTCTGAAAGAAATCTTGTTCAATTTTTGTCGTTCAATAAAAGTTGTTCGAGTAAAATCGCACCATCTGAACCGCCATTACCTTGAGTTCCTAGCATAGACCAATTAGACGAAGAATGTAAATATTTCTCATAGGCATAGGCTCGGTATTTTTTAGTAATTATATAGTTAATAATTACCATTACTAAAAATACTGATATACAGGCACAAAGCGAGCAGATCAATTAAAAATGCCGGGCCATAGAGTCGGAATTTCAGTTAATATTATTGATATTCATAATACTATTTTTTCATTTGCTCTGAGGAAATTTATGTATTATATTTAGAGGAGACGTCAAGCGAAAAAATACGTTCCGCTTTTTTACCTCCAGCTGACCTCCAACTCTCCCTGCGCTCTAACTAAAACTACTTAATCCGGTTTACGTGCACCGCTTATCGATTTCTAATAGTAGAACAAGTTTCGACGAGATATTAGCGCGCAGTACCGCCTCTAATTGTAGCTCTATGTCTGAGGAGAATAATTTCCCTCGGGGCTTGTGAAATCTTAGGGGATGCTGTGTGGAGGGTCTTTTTAAGGAGATGAAGTTCTGAAAAGGAAAATGGTATGAGAGTGAATAGGCAATATGTCAGTGTGTCCGGAGTAGGGTTGCCAGATGAAAATTTGATAAAGGAGGGCAGATGAGTCTAAAAAGGAGGATTTTCTGTAAAAAAGGAGGACATTCAGAAATTAGACGGATTTTTTATATTATTTTACATTATTCTAATCATATTTAGCTGAGCTGCCAATTTTGGAAAGAAGTTCTTGGTATTTTAACAAATAATTATAAAAATCTTCACATGTCATGTTTTCGAAGTTGTATTGAGTAAGTTCGGAGTTGAGTTTTCGAAGTTGTAAGAATCAAAGATTTAACTGACTGCACACTTAGTCTATTCCTCTCTTTGCTCCACTGAGTATTAATCAGTGAAAAAACTCTTATTTGCGTTATGTGCGCTTATACAAAAATAAAACTCGCAGATCTTGAGCAGTTCTGAAAAAAAATTCAATGTTTTCAACACTTTTGAAGTAGATTGTCCACTGCTCGTGCTCTTCAAATCATAATATGCTTCATCTTTATCTGATTTTGATTTAAGAAATGATATCAAGTTACAAAATTGATCGTGTAGCTTAACATCGTCAATCTCTACACCTCTGATGCTCAAGAATTCAATGCATGAAACTAAATCATCATATTCTAGGTTTTCGTTCCCTTTCAGCAATGTCAAAAATCTTCCGCCAGTCCCGCCCGATGTTTAGCAAAAAGGAGGACTTACAGTAGGTAAGGGAGGACGGGAGGACAAAACATGTGAAAGGAGGACATGTCCTCCTTTTGGATACCATCTGGCAACCCTAGTCCGGAGTGACTAACGATGGAATCCAGAGAGGTCAAAAGGCCTCCCTCAACCTTTCTCGATCCAGCCCGCCACCCAGGAGGTGGGCAAACGCATCCGCCGCTAAGATCTAAACAAATATCAGTAGTTGTAAGTTACTAGATAAAAGTTTTAGGTGTAAGTCACTCGTTTCAAGTCAATAGTTATAAACCTTAATCATAAGTCACCAGTGGTTATGCAAATATATTAATTAATTGTTCCTTATTACTCAATAATTAGTATGTAAAAGAATACCACATATGTACAACTACACATACAGGGTGTATCGGCAAGTACCCGACAAACTTTAACCAGCTATTCTTCAGCACATCTGGAGTAAAAATGTTATCGGCGCTTTGCTGTCCGGTAACATTTTTTTTCCATTAAAAACAAAAAATAAATAATAAATCCACACTCCGTCACTGTCATTTGCATTGAATCTCGTGTTCAACAGCTGTTATTAGCAAGTGTGTCAAAAAGTGTCCTCGCTCTTTCGTACACACTAAATAATAATAGTTAAAAATGAGACAAATGGTGCCGTGCCATTTTGTTGTGATTGTAAAAGCGCGCCAACGTAGGTACGTACGTACATTATTCAACGAAACTCGAACAAAATATTGCCAGATGGGTTTTCGAACTTTGACAAAGGATAAAACATTGGTGACATGTGGTGAAAATATGAATAATAAATTTTTTATTAAAAAAAAAAATTACCGGACAGCAAAGTGCCCATAACATTTTTTACTCCAAATGTGCTAAGGAATAGCTGGTTAAAGTTTGTCGGGTACGTGCCGATACACCCTGTATAGATAATCCAGAAGTTTCAATTGTTCCTATTATATATATATATATACTTACCTATAGCATAATGGTATTCTATTTTTTTATAATTAATGTAACTCGCTCACCAAGCACAAAAACCAGTTTCTTGATTGGTGAGATTGTGAACATAAATATATTTTGTAACCATATGTACCTATATAACATCCTTTACCCACTTATATATATTAAATTTTAAAAAATTAACCATAGTGCATGTACAACGAATGTACCATATTTATATCCTCCCCCCTGAGAACAAAATTGTCCGCAGCTTTGCTCCCGATGAACTAGCGATTTAATCGATTAATCACTCGATTCTTTTGATGTTTCGATCATGCCCATCACTAGCTATAATAGTATATCAAATCCAATCAAATCTAATCTATGATACTGTTTGTCGTTAAGTGGTTCATTTATGGTCGTTTGTTTTGGTATGCCATGGATATGTCTATGTTTTGAATGTTCTTTTGAATATTATTTTATAAAGGTTTCTACAATAATATTTCACGTAAATTGAAAGTGTTTCGTATCAATAAAATGATTACCGATGATAGTGAACTAAATCCTCTTAGAGGTGATGCCGTAAGTTTCATAAAATTACAATGTTTATTATGAAAATGTTAATTATTGTTTACTGAAAAATTGGGTAAAGCTATTTCAATAATACGATATTATTATGGAACAGGGCTCTGAGCACGTATCCAGGTTATTTTTTTTATTAAATAATATTATTTATTGTTAGTAACGGCTAAAACTATTGATAAGCGCAAAGTTTCAAGGTTGGGGAATGAGCAGAAAGACTCCTGAGCTCTGGATTAACAGCTGGTGTCACTTGCATTGATAAAAATACACCATGGTAACATAATTAGCGTAAATATAATTACACTGCTCAACATTTTGATTGCAAGTGGACTAATAAAAGCCATTAGAAAAAACAAATAAACTATATAAAATGACTCAAACGCCGACGGTTAATAATGAAACAGTACAAATGTCAGAAAGACGAAAAACAACTTTACTCTAAAAATACAATATAAGCACAAGAAAATAATTGTTCAGCAAAAACTGAGATAATAAATAAGAAACACTAGAACATATCTGAAGTCACAGATGAAAAAAAACGATAAACTTGTCGAATTCCACTGCACCCTAAGTACGCAAAAAATTATAAATAGCACTTGGTTTCAACTTAATTACTGCAATATATAATGCACAAAAATAGTGTAATATTCTAAATAACTATTTTGTTAAAGTCGGCAAAAAAAAATTCCATTAACACGAATAACCCTTAGAGTGTGAGCACACGGAGAGCGGTCAGGAGTTCCGAGTTCCGCGTTCGGCGTTCATTAGAATGTACTGATACTATAACAACAACGCACACAGCGGGCAGTCAGACCGCGGCGGTCTATAATAACTTCTAACCGGTAACAGAATATAATATTGAAAACACTATTGCTGAACTAAAAGGAGGCTCTGCCCCCGGATTTGACAACATAGAGGTTAAGACATTAAACACAATGAAACAATACCTATTGCGTCCCATAACACATATTATTTACCTAAGTCTAGCAAGTGGTATATTCCCAAACAATAATAACAATCATCACCCCTATCAACAATATCTAATATCATTATTATCAAATATAGCAATGATAAATGAGAAGATAAAACAAATCTGAGCATTTTTAGAAAAAATAAATAAACAATAAATTTTAATCAATTTGGCTTAAAAAACACAAGCACTCAAGATGCGAGAATAGTTTGTTTTACTTACTTATAACAAAACGTTTTTATTACAAAACTGACTAATTTTTTAATTAAGTAAATCACTAATAATAGAATTATATCTTTTCTATCACCGTCATTTGTTCCTCAAAGTTTATATGGAAAACTGTATCGGACTATCCACCTTCAGTTCGTGCCGTGATTGTGGCAATCAAGTTCTAAAAAGTTTTTGTTAAACAACGGGATTTTTACAACCCTGCATGAATTGACATGATTATCTTTCTTGTTCTAACTAGCTCACACCCTATCTATCCTATCCATGTAATGCATGTTTAAAAAATATATTTGAAATAACTGTTATTGAGATATGCAACAGATGGTAATGTAAAAAGTTTAATTAAAAAATATGTGGGGTACTAGAATTTTTTTTAATCAGTGGGCGGTGGTCAAAATAAGTTTGAGAATCCATAATGTACAGCATTAGGCCCTTTGCTATTTATCATATGACAAGGATATATGTAATGTCTCTAAAAAAGAGAGAGTGAATTATCTCCTACACAGACGACACAGCGCTACTACTAAAAGTTAATACATGGACGGAAATAAATTACTTGGCCAGCACAGATATCAATGAACTAAAAGAGTGGTTTTTCACAAATTTACTAACACTAAATTTAAGAAGCAATATTATTATATTCCATTTTGCATACAAAAAACAAACACCTAAAAAACTACAAATTATAATCCACTCTAGGACAAATACACAACAACATAACAGCAATATCTCGTTTCAGTGATAGAAAGCAAAACTGAAATAAAATACCTAGGCTTTACAGTATACCAATGCCTAAAATGGTCCGCACACTTAAACATACTCAAAGACAGAGTGGGGAAACTAACATACATCTTTTAGATGTCTGAGACATATCCTAAATAAAGATTTTCTCAGAATGACATACATTGCCTTCTGCCCATCAATAATACAATCTGGCATTATGGGATGGGGTGAACTTATAAAAAACACACCCAACCGCTTTACACAGCACAAAAAATTATATTAAACAATTCTACTTAAACCTTATACATATAAGTACACCAGAACTTCTGTTTAAACAATTTAATGTCAGAAAACTAAATACATTATACTTCTACCATTCAACATTATAAATTTACAAAGATAATATTCTAAATAAAACTGCACCTCTTAAAAATAATAGAAAACTCAGACAAACATTATTTCTCCCAACTCCAAAATTAAAAAAAAAAATAATGGGTTAATTCAACTATAAATATCTTGGAGTAAAGTTTTTTTTTAATTCATTACAAAAAAGTATTAGAAATACGATTAACAATAAAGAATTTAAATTTCATCTTAAAAAATTTAACATATATGAAAATATTAAATTTTAACATGTAAATAAATAACTAACATAAGTACTCATCCCCCTCTACACACACACGCGCCTACCTTTATGATGGTACATACATCTTATATATAACATTATGTGAAATGATTACTGTGTACATTGTAACATATTTTCTGTAAATGGTGTAACATTGTTTTTTTAATAACACATAAAAGTGAAAAAAGATATAAATAATGATGTGTTTCTCACTCCATTCCACTAATATGTCTACACTTTCAGGGTGAAATCGATGGTGCTATACTTAGCATGCACCTTCGGAATTTTTTCTGTCACAACAATCTTGAAATAAAGTTCAATAAGAGAATTAATTTCATTGTGGGTCGCAATGGCAGTGGCAAGAGTGCCATCCTTACTGCGCTGGTTGTGGGGCTGGGATGTCGAGCAGCCGTTACCAACAGGGGGACCTCCTTGAGTGGTAAGATATTTATTTATGCCCGCTTAAGGATTCCACTGAAAAGATTACACAATACACAAACTGTACTGTGGTATTCAAAAAAGTTTGTAGAACTGACGAGGATGAAGTTTTTTTATCTACAGAATCTTTTAGGCTTGTGCTTTTTCATGAATCTGACTATTTCATCAAGTACTCTGCAAAATCTCGAAAATAATAATAAATTTACATTTGCATCATATATTCTCTTTACACTCCTTTCTTCGCTCATTTGCTCTACATGCCCAAACCATCTAAGTATCCCTTTCTTGATCTTACTCATTATGCTTACATCAGCCTTGCACTCTTTGCGGATCTCCACATTTCTCACACGATCATACATGGTTTTACCACGCATACGCCTAAGGGATCTCATTTCTAAAGCATTCAGTCTACTTTCATCCTTTCTCTGCCAGTTCCATGCCTCACTTCCATACATCAGGGTGTTCTTCTTTCAATATCTCGTCAACGTCAAAGTGCTAAAAATGGATCGGAGTGTTCACGTGTTTCGCTCGCACTCTTATGATGCCACATTAGTGCATTGCACCCATGCAAAGCCGGGGCGGGTCGCTAGTTTAAAATAAAATTATGCTCAATCAGCAAAACACTGAAAGTGAATAAAATTGTTATGTTATGAATTTATGTGTAATGTAATTTAAAAAAATATATTTATTTTAGTTATTTCTAGTTAAATAATTTTATTTTATCTGGAACAAAAACTTGAAAAAAAGAGTTAATGTTGGCTTGAGGTGTGAGGCATTGTTTCCAGTCTTTCATGGTACAATTTTTCTATGTTTGGGCATTTACATTGCAAATATTGGTTTTTTGTATACCAACAGTCGCATATATGACTTTTTAAATATGTATATTTCCTTTCTCTGACAACTTGCGTTGTGAGTGTAAAAGCATACATAATTTTTTTTTTGCAATCATAAAACCGTTTTCGTGGGACAATTTAAAAATATTATTTAGATTGTGCATATAATGTAAGTGTCGTCTGCAAACATGTGACATTTACAATGTTTTATTACATTTTATAGAATATTAACTTGCATTATACAACTTATATAACATGTAGACCCCGGGACTGATCCTGTGGCTACAGTATTTGCCTACATTTCCTCAATTAAATTCCTGTCAATTTTAACTTTAATTCTTTTATTTAAAATATTATTTTTGTACCAATTATTTACAGGACCTCTAAACCACATTCCTCCATTGCTGTTAATAGCGTTTGGTGGTCCAATGTGTCAGACATCTATACAAATTATCCCGACATAATATTTTTTATTCAAATGAATATTTATGTGGTCTGTGAATTTCGAAAGTAATAGTATAGTACTTTTTTCTTTTTGAAATCGATATACATGATACAATATATTTTTCTAAATACTCAACTAGTTGTCATTTTATTACTTTCTGCCATTTGATAACATATTAACTGGTCAAAATTCTTTAGATTTTTATTTTATTAACTTATTATTTAATAACTTTCGGAATAGAGATCACATAGTTTTTTCCATGTATTTGTGAATTTTCAATGATTACGCATACTCAACAGACTGGTCCTACGTCTAACACAGGCATCAAAACTTTAATAGTGATTCCATCTGGACTGTCTGTTCAGTATTTTTGGAATTATTCAGTTTGTGAAATGGGACCTGATTGCAAGCCCATGTATATATTATAGTGCTGGTTTCAGCCTTGCTGCCTTGCCGCATATATAATGTGCAAAGGCTCCTCCTCCTTGTTGATGATCCTCGAGTGCAATTTGTGGTATTTTACTCCCCCCTTTGTACTTTGTACTCCGCTGTATTTGTCTATAATTATTATGTTTGTGTTACATGTCTGATGGTCTAAAATGTCATTTCAGAATTTGTCAAAAAGGGTACAAATGCTGCCCACATTGAAATCAAAATTAAAAACAGTAGTCGGAATTCGTACAAGCACGATTTGTACGGAGACGTAATCACTATTGTCAGGACTCTGAATGCCTCTGGAGGCTCCTCTTACAAAATTAAAAATGAATATGGTAAGATGGTCACTTGTGACATATTTAACAATTCTTTGATTTTCAATTCACAAAACTATAATTTTAATTGTTTTTAATCTTTTAGGAAATGTTGTATCAACCAAATATGATGATGTTGCAATGATATGCTCAGTTCACGATATTCAAGTGGACAATCCAATATGTATCCTGAACCAAGACGATGCAAGAAACTTTCATGCTTCTGATGCTAAGAAAAAATATACATTGTTCCGGAAGGCCACAAATATGGATGTGCAGGAAGTCAACTACCAAAAGGCCCAAAAAAACTGTTCTCAAGCAAAATCTACATTAGAAAGGAAAAAACAGGTGGGTCATAATTAACAACAGCTTTACAAATTAATCTCCACAAGAAAGTAATATTGCTTTAGCCGCCACTAGCTACAACATAATAAAAAATATGAGGGGTATCCAGAAAGTAAGGTTACAACATTTATGTAGGATCGAAAAATGCTTGTATTTATTTGAAATTCACAAATATATAAAACTATTTTTCAACATAATCACTGTCAAGATCGAAACATTTCTGTAGTCAGGGCACCAGCTTTTGTACATCAGTGTCATAGACCTCCGCCGCGAGCTCTTTCAGCCAGTTCTTCACAACTTCCTCGACCTCCTGATCATTGGAAAAACATTTTCCACCCGAAATCACCTTTAATTTAGTGAAAAGGTGAAAGTGCGAAGGCGACAGGTCAGGTCAAATAGGGAGAGTGGGTGACAATATCCCATCCAAACGATGTCTGCAGCTCCTGTGAAACTCACGCGGTTTTCTAGCAATTGTCTGGTTGTCTGGCAGCTCTGGCGTTGTCATGCAGGACTCCCGGGTCAGCATTCCCATTCAGCGGTTCTGAATGGCTCTTCTGAGTTTTTTTAGGGTATTGCAGTAAGCGTCTGTATTAATGGCATAATGTTATATTAATATATATTAATGCCCTTTAGGCATAAAATCCACCCAAAGGACACCCTTACTGTCACAAAAAACAGATGCCATGATTTTTCCCGCTGAATGGGTTATCTTAAACTTTTTGGTGGCTGGGGAAGCCTGTGCAAAATGATCCAAAAATTCACGCGCAGCGGTCACACACCTCGCACAAAACTTCTTGTAACCAAGTTTTTCCGATACAATATCACCAAGGAGACTTCGAGAATTGTCAGGAAATTCTTCGTGAAGGTCGTCAATCATCATACGGCGGTCATTTCTCACTTGTTCTTCAATTTTTTGCACAAGTTCGTCAGAAATTACTGATGGTGTCAGTACAACATGGTTAAGAAATTGTCGAAAATTAAGGAAGTTCTCACTTGTTCTTCAATTTTTTGCACAAGTTCGTCAGAAATTACTGATGGTGTCAGTACAACATGGTTAAGAAATTGTCGTAAATTAAGGAAGTTTTAATAATAAAAAACTAAATTTATGCGTAATTTGTTTTTTAGGTTATTTTGAGAAAATCGTAGATGAAATTACTCAACCCTCAAAATTATCAATGTAATTGCAATATCTTACTTCAACATTTTGAAAAACAAATAACCACTTTCATATAAACTTCAAGATTCTTAATTAGTTTTACGAACCTGTAAATGTTAGTTTTTATTGTCTCCTGTAAAATTTTGATTTTGTAGCTTGACGGGTTTTACCAAACCGCAGTTGTGTACTTTATTTCATGGCATTTTTTTAAAATCTGTGTTGATTTATCTAGACCCTCTCTGTGTCAGTACTGTGCATATTCCAACAACAATGATTTTATAATCTATGTGTTTTCAAATTTGATTTTTAAATTTTTTATTGACAGTTTCCCTACAGTTTATACAGTGCAGTTATACTTTCTTGGTTTAACATGAAACTGGAAGACAACTATGCGTGGGAGAATATTGTGGGTTCCAAATTAGGTCATTTTTTAATTTTAGTTTTAAGGAACCGAAAAAGGTGCAGATTTGCTACATTTCTTTCCTGTGGTGATATTATTTATTTTAATAATTTTATAAACCGATATAATATTATTATGATGTATGTTTTTAAGGCTTTTTCGGAATTAGAGAGAGAGTTGCAGCAGCTGAAATTAAAATTTGATGAAATGCGCTCGAGTGATGAAGTCCAAGCACTCCTCAGATCACTCGAGGACGAATATCATTGGAGTGAAATTGCAGAGCTAGAAAGTACATTAAAACAGACTTCCAAGTCCCACGCCAAGCAAACTGCTAAGATTGACAATCTTACAGCACAGCTAACCAACTTGACAGAGCAAGATAACACCTATAAACAGCAGATTAAGTAAGCCAATTTTATTTTCCCTGTAATAATTATTTTTATTAGATACTAGCTGTACCCCGCCATGCGTATCTGTGGCTCAGTCTCTCTGTGCAGATGGAAAAATAATAGCACATGTTGCTTTTACGTCCAACAGGCGCTCTTTAAAAAAAAAAGCATGTTTTTCCAACAGATAATAAAAATAAAAATTGGATAACGAGTATAGTGTCGTTTTTGTGAAAAATCACCTCAAGGGCGATGGCGCTGTTTCAATTTGTTTTGTTTGATGTTTCAAAAAACTTGTTTTTACCTCTCACAGGTGACAACTAAATAATATAGTTATATAAAAACACATATTAACAGCGTATTCGAATGCAATGTTGTGTCAAAATTAAAAAGTAATCGGTGAAGAACTTTGAGAGATTTAAGGTTTTGAACAAAGGAACTTTAACATTTTTATTTATATACAGTCGAACTTGGTTATAACGATCACGGCAATAACGAGTTCACGGCTATAATGAGCAATTACAAAATGATATTTTAGTTCAGGCTTATCTTCATATAATGGTTGAGTGTTATAACAAGGCCGGTTCACTGATATACCGTGCAAATAATTTTGCAACATAATTTCAGAATAATAAATGGGTCGTTGGATCTGAAAAAATAGTAGGGAATTATTCTCGAAGTAAGTAGTAAAAAACAAAGGGCATAGCGCGACGGTCAGCTGCCCGGTGCACAACGGCGGCTGGCGGGAATTTCCTATCCCGTTAGGGACGGATTCATATTTTTATGGCACTACCTGTGTAAGATTGTCGGCTATGTGAACCATTGCTACCCAATGGGCACAATGTAAAATGACTGTGTTTTTTAAATTTTGTTTTATCTGAAATATTGCGACATTTTGATCAAAATGAGGTGTTAAGCATTTTTTCAAAATTAAAATATTGAACTTTTGATTATTAAAGTATATTTCAAATTCAAAAATCTAATACGTAATTTTGCCTAGTTTCTAATATGATATTCGTTTTTCAGACATCTTCAAAATCAAGAAATATATAGAACATTTAAAATACCTTATAATTCTGAAGTTTACACAGCAGATAAACAACCCCCTTTAACTGGATAAGCAATGTCTTATCCAGTCAAATCTTATGTATCTTTCCATGAACTATTTTATGTCAGCTTCTATTTTACATTTCAATTAGTAAGATTTTCACAAACAAGGTCCTTTATCAATAGAATAAAATTTTCACCACTTTTTTTAGTAAGACCGTTAGTATTTATAAATTTTTACCAGTCTCATAGGGGTTAATAATAACATAACATTTTTTCTAAAGCGCTGGATACTTACTACTTTAACTTAATTAGCCAGTAAGAATGCCTAATTTAATTGGGCATAACTCTGAACCGAAAGTCTTGTTCCAACAATTCCATGAAATCCATCAATAATCCATTCTAACATAGGAGGCCCTGAGGAAAATAATTTCCCACAGGGCCTATGTCATCTTTGGGGATGCTGTGTGGAGGATCTTCTTAAGGAAAGGAGAGGAAGTTCTGGGAAGGAAAAAGGTATGAGGTGTGGGTAGGAATCTAGGGTTCAGCGTGAGAGTAGTGACAGACGAATGAATGAGAGACCAGTTGGAGAGGTCAAAGGGTCTCCCCAAACCAGCCTCTCCCGATCTGGTACACCACGCAGCTGGTGGGCAGCTGCATCCTGAACACACCTCACCTGATGAACCCGGGCACTCCTGCTAAATCACCAAACATAGCAAACCATTTGGGATGGCAGAGGTGTCTGTTATCCGATAAATGGTTCCCGGGGCGGCGGTACCCAAACCAGCCTCCCAAATTAAGGTTGAGTTGAACTTAAAATTGGACCGTGTGGAGATCTGTTTTATGCGATAGGGGGCATGACTATCAAGTTGAATGAATGGTTGTACCACCCAACTGTCCAATCAAGTTTAATCATCGGTAACGTGGTTAAACCGTTGAACCAACTTTACTTAGTCTGCTTAGAGAGCCGTCGTGCCATTTAACGGAAAAAAAAAGAAAAATGCCGGGAAGGATGTGAAGTTTTGACATTATATAAGGATTTAACTTGCTTCTTAGATACTACAAGCAAGATGTACTCTGATAGAAATGCCAAGAACGAACCTCTTGTGATCCTTTTGGCAGTTAAAATGTTTTAAAAGGATGCAACGATTAAAACTGTTAAAAACTAAATTTTAATTCTTTCAGTAGCATCAATTATGACAGATTTTTTTTCATTCGGTGAATTGATTTCGATGACCATTTTTTTGCCAATGTTTGTCTTTTTCTTTTTGTGTTAATAGTTAACGATGGTACATTGCAATTTTTTCGATAAAGTAGGAGGCATGCTGTTTGTGTTCTTAACCTTTTGAACGCGTTAATTTGCTCCGTTTTATCTATACCCGTACGCGGTACATATTTTCAAATACCTATACATGCAATTAAATGTCAAATTATAGCATTCTGGCATGATTTATTGGACTATATAGACATAACAGATTATTCTCCACAACATGAAAACAAATCCTCGTGTGTCAACACTCTTAAATGTTTATAAAAACAAAAACATAAAATTTCATACAAAGACGTACTGTATCTTTTGAATGTAGTTCCGCCATTCACTCGGCGTGTGTGTACTTAGGCCACTGCGTTGATAGACACAAGTGGGAGTGGTTTTATAATTTGGGAGGTGGTCAATGGGTACCGCCGCCCCGGGAACCATACTCTGGGTTACCAACACCTCTGCCACAGGTCACCTGAAGTGGTTCGCTACGTTTGGTGACTTAGCAGGGGTGCCCGGGCTCATGGAGGGTTGTGCGTTCTGGATCACACTGATGAATGGGTCGGCCTACTTACTGCGGGGCGGGCCGGGCTGGGAGAGGCCGGTTGAGGGAGATCCAGTAAACCGGTTATCGCTGTCCGGGCCGCTGGATAGTACAGGGGCCCGACCCTTGGGCTCACGACCAAGGGTGGGCTGCCCCATCAGCCAGCAAAAAAACCCTGCCGCTGATGTTGTGCCAGTTCGTGACCGGTGAGGACCCAGCATCCAGCGTTTGGGGCGCACTGGGCGACCTCCACAGCCGGACTCTCCTGCCCATTGCCTGGAACCGCAGTCAGAAGAACATACCTTACATTTGGTGTATCCAGTTGCTCCACTCTCCAACTCCCCACCCAACCTTTTTAACCTAATCCTTCCCAACCCATCCTAAATCCCACAAACAAATAAAACAAACTTGAAAACTATGAACTCACAACAAATTAATATAAACTCAGCGACAGCGAACAGTAGGAGTCCTCAGTGTGGACCGAGGATGAAGGTGAATTTCGCTAACATTCGCGGTCTGCACATCAACCTAACTCCCATCCACCAACACCTTCTCTCACAAAATCCCCATCTCCTCTTCCTTACGGAAACACAGATTGCCGAGCCCCCAGATACCTCCTATCTGAACTGTCCAGGATATCATCTGGAAAGCCTTTTCAGGCCAAAAGGAGGTGTCTGCCTTTACAGCCGTGCTAACATCAGCTGCGCTCGTCTCGCAAATATCGAGAGCGCAAAACACGAAGTGTTATGGGTACGTGTAGATCTCACCGGTATGATGAGAATTTATGCGTGCCTATATCGCTCACCAAACCTTGCCGAATCAGACACTGTTGAGTTGTTTAAATACTTGAGTGACACTGTAGATATTCTCTTGCCCCGTTACCCATCGGCCGAGTTTGTAATCCTGGGGGACTTCAATGTTCATAATGAACAATGGCTGAAGTTCTCGGGCCCAACAAACTCTGCCGGTAGATCAGCGGAATCCTTTGCTCTTATCCATGGACTAAGCCAACTCGTAGAAACTCCGACCAGAATACCAGACATCCCATCACATCGAGCCAACCTACTCGATTTGTTTCTCACTAGTGAGCCACTCGAGTACAGAATGGAGGTGACAGCGCCCTTAGGATCCTCTGACCACTGCCTGATTACCACCTCTGTCCCATCCTCCATGAACCGTCAACCCGACAAACATGTAAAGAGGAAGGTATGGCACTACAGGGCAGCAAAATGGGACGGCATGCGGTCTTTCTTCGGCGCCTTTCCTTGGAGTACTGTATGCTTTAGTTCCGAGGACCCATCAATTTGTGCACGCGAGGTAGGAGAAGTAATCACATCAGCAATGGATTGCTACATTCCCTTCTCCGTCAAATCCTCTGGAGCGGGCACAAAACCGTGGTTTGACCATCGCTGTGCTGAAGCTGTCAGACTCAAAAATACGGCTTTTAATGCACTCCGGAAGATTAGCTTCATGAATAACCTTTCGGAATACCGAAAACGGGCAAGGGATTGTAAGAGAGTTCTAAATTGAGCTAAGAGCGATCACGACCAGAGAATTGCGAAAAAGCTGGCTGACTGCCCCACTGGTAGCCGTGCTTTCTGGTCACTCGCTAGCTCGATCGGAAGAAATTTCTGCAGAACCACTTTCCCACCTCTGACCAAGCCTGATGGTCGGCTGGCTAACTCGGCCCGCGAGAAAGCTGAATTATTAGGCAAAATTTTCGCAGAAAACTCAACTCTTCAAGATAACAGAGAGACTCCCCCTTCCATTCCGCACTGCGGTTTTCAAATGGAGGAACCGAAGATCCGGAACAGAGAGGTTCTCCGAGTCTTGAACGAGCTGAAAGTTGACAAAGCCAGTGGGCCGGACGGAATACCTGCCTTGGTCCTCAAGAGGTGTTCTGCAGAAATGACTCCAGTGCTCGCGAAATTATTTAGGCTCTCTCTCAAAGGTGGAAAGGTGCCAGATCTTTGGAAAAAGGCAATCGTCCACCCAATCCCAAAAAAGGGGGACCGCTCCGACCCTTCTAACTACCGCCCCATAGCCATCACTTCCATACTCTCGAAGGTATTAGAAAGGGTGGTTAACAACAAATTGCTCACATATCTCGAGAATAACAATATCCTAAGCGATCGGCAATATGGATTTCGTCGAAACCGATCGTGTGGCGATCTACTCGGATATGTGACGCATATTTGGGGGCGGTACATGGAACGTTTTGGTGAAACTCAAACTGTTGGGTTGGATATCTCCAAAGCCTTTGACAGAGTCTGGCACCGGGCGCTTATCAGGAAGTTACCATCGTATGGGATCTACCCTACCCTGCATAGTTGGATTGCAGACTTTCTGAGGGAAAGAACAATTCAAACCGTGGTTGACTGCTCTTCTTCCTCACCGCACCAAATCAATGCGGGGGTGCCACAAGGATCTGTGCTGTCTCCGACGCTGTTTTTATTGCACATCAACGATCTCGTTGAATGTGCACCAATTTACTGCTACGCTGATGACAGCACCGTTCACGAGGGTTATCTTTTTGACAGGCCCCCTTCCACCTATGATGTCCGAACAGCTCGGGAAGTTTTGAAGCAAAAAATTGACCACCACCTCGAGAAGGTTCGTGCCTGGGGTAAGGCCAATTTGGTCAGTTTCAACGTCTCAAAAACCCAAGCGTGTCTGATTTCGGCAAAGAGGGAGATCAATGACTGTCTGGTGCAATTTGATGGGAGCACTCTCCCCAATAAAGACTCCATTGAAATGCTTGGAGTTACTATATCAGACCAGCTCAAGTATCGGGGATCCATAGAAGCCCGAGTAAATCAGGCCTCCAAAAAGTTGGGCGTCTTGTACAGGGCTAGGAGATTCTTCAACAGTGACCAGCTGCTGACCCTGTACAAGTCTAAAGTCCGCCCAACTATTGAATTTGGGAGCCACCTTTGGGCTGGTGCCCCAAAATACTTAATAAACCTGCTTGAATCTGTGCAAAGGAGAGCGATCCGTCTGATTGACAATCCGTTGTTAACAGACCGATTGCCTTCTCTAATGCATAGACGCAATGTAGGCATGCTGTGTCTGTTCTACAGGTATTTCAATGGAGCCTGCTCCAAGGAGCTAGCAGCATTGATTCCTGATGCACCGGTGCACGTGCGCGAAACTCGACGGACACGAACTGAACACCCGTTCACGTTTGACGTTGGCTTTATGAGAACGGGCCGTTTTTACGACTCGTTTTTGTGTAAGTCGGCTCGTATGTGGAACGAGCTACCGGCATCTGTTTTTCCTCCCTCCTATAATCCGAGCCTCTTCAAGGCCCGCATTAACAAATCCCTTCCTACAGCCCCTACCTTATTCCGCCTCACAACGCCGCCCAACCGGGTGGTGACATAGTTCCCCTGTCTGTACACTGCACAGGCAGGGACACTCTTGTGAGGTGTCACATAAAAAAAAAAAAATAAAAAAAAAGTGGGACACCATGATCACTTATCATTTTTAGTTATGAAAAGTTGTGAATGACATACTAGTACTAACGCCATCCGTTGACAAAAATGTAAACTAAAGGACTAAAAGGCGCGAAGAGGCGCACTTGATTATCGATCTTTTTTTATGAAATGCAATTTTATTTTTGAGAAATTCTTGTAGATGTCAGCATCGTGATAGTTCTACGAATATCCAAGTGAGCAAGAAATACATTTATGACGAAAGAGGGCTGGAATATTGGCTGTCAAAGTTTCCGTATCAACTGTTGATACAGCCGCGTGTGAGTATAGACTTTTTGCCGTAACAACAGTTGATACGGCCGCGTGCAAAGAGTTAACTAGCAACTGACAAAATTCAACTCAACAACGGTTGAATCAATCAAATTAAGTCGTCTGTAGGGGGTTAAATGTTACAACAAAATATCTACTAAATTCATTAGTTATTTAAGTATCTTTAATATAGATTTGAAATTATTCATTCTTTTTTAAATTAGTTTGATGCAAACTCCAGGTAACACTCTTTCATGACGGTGAGTGCGGATTCGTTATGAGCGTGAGTCCCCTAAAGTGAGTGAAAGTGTATCAGATTATTTGAAAGTTATCAGAAATGGACATAAGATAATAGAACGTATGCACAATACATTTTAAAACTATTATTGTTTAGTTAATTTTTCTAAGTATATTTTCACACATTTATCGGTTTTTTTAACCTTCCAGCGGGCGCGCTGTCGTAAAATTTACGACAAACGCGCCTTATCGCTTCCCCCACTCTTGCGACTTAGTTGTAAGCATCGAGCTTCGAGCTATGCTAGAGTCAAATCAAATGTCAAACATTTACCACAAGATATAAATGCTTTTCTTAAAGTGAATTACGGTAGGGCAGTTGAACCGATAACAGAAGAAGAAAACAGAAGCTTTCCAAAATGCGGTGTTTGTCAGTTATGTGCACTGGATAAGAAAAGATCCTCAGCATCAATGAAGTGTTGCCGTTGCCAGTCCTTTACATGCAAGAACCATTCTTCAGTTGAGGTGGTTTGTAACAATTGGAAGGATGAGAATATTGATTCTGACTAAATAGGTCGATAAAATATTTTATTTTGAAATATTAACATGTTTTGAGTGTTGCTTCGTTTTTTTTAAGAAAGTCAAATATATATTTTTTAAGTACTGCCTATTATGATTTTTTATATCCTTAAAGAAATTCCCTAACGTTTGTATAAAGAAAACACCACTTACATGGAGAAAACTTGATGACGTAAAATTTACGACAAGCGCCCGCTAAAGGGAAATTTCTCAATGCGCCCGCTGGAAGGTTAAATGAATTTCTCAGTTGATCGCGACCGTGTCCAAAATGCAACCCTCGTGATCAACAGAATGATGCCACTATATGGACCAACATAATTGGAGATTACACTTCACTCTCTGACAAGCTGCAAAGCTATAGATGAAAATATTTCCATTTAATGCTACGTATACATACGCGTGCCGAACTGCCAAACTGATCCTCAACTTATAGGAAAGGAAGGAACCAACTGTAAATGGCGCGAAACTCCACTTGCAGTTGCTTTGTTCCTTTCCCGTAATTCGTGGCTCGGTTCGCGTTTCGGTTCACAAATGTTTACGTACCATAAAGCAAATCATTGCAATTACCAATAAGTATTAAATTTCAGAACTATCAATAAGAAGCTACAGGAAGTAGCCGTTGAGTCGGCCAGCAAAGATGCAGACTACACTTCGCTGTCTGAAAAGCTCCAAGACTTAAGAGCCAAGTGGAAAACTTGTCACCATGAGCTCAAAAGAAAAAAGGAACAAATTGCACGGGAAAATTCTAAGGTCAACGATTTAGCGAAAGAAGTTTCTATTGCGACGTATGTATTTAAGAAGGTTTTGAACTTGAATCCTGTAACTTAAAAAAACAATAAACTACATTCAATGGATTTTTAAAATTAATTACTAGGTTGTGGATTCTTTTAAATTTTATTTTGCCCTTGCCACACCTTACAAAAATGGCGCAATAGAAATTATTATAGCAAGATATTATTATTGTTTTATTTTTCATATTATAGGAATGTCAATTTGGCAGAACAAAAAAATTCCATCATGACAAAGATATCTGAAACTAAAGAAAAACATTCTGAAGTACTAGTTAGGAAAGGAACTACAGAACATGAGCTGACCCAAACCCGCAATGCCATCAACCATGAGCAGAGTGCTGTGAACAGTGCCGCCAAGAAAAGGGATAATTTTCAAAATTCTTTAAGTAACCACTTTTCATTTATAATGACTTAAAATTCATATGGAAATTATCAAATTTAATTTATTTCTACTTAACATAAATAAATAACATATTTGTTTTTTCAGGACATGTGAAAGCTCAGTTAAATGAACTCAATGTCAGGGGAAAAGACAATTTGGCAGTTTATGGTAAAAATATGACAGACCTTGTTGCGGCTGTGAAGCAAGCTCACGCCAAAGGGAAATTTAGTCAAATGCCACGAGGACCTATTGGTAAGTGCCTTCATACCTGTGAAAACCTTGCATTATTCACTGAAATCAGTTTTAGCCCTGCCTTCTGGGCGGAATGTATAGACACATTTATATGTATACTAGCTGAAGTCCCCGGCATTGTCCGGACTGTACGCAGAGTTTTCAAAATCATGTGGACAGTGACCTTCCTCTTGTTTTGAAGGTCAAATAATAATATTGGAATAAAACTGTATATTAGCATAAAAATCAAAGCCCGCCCACCTTCCCGACACAGACTTTTTTTAATATAAATAGATTTCTGTCCAGGAGGCCTTAGCACGGACGATCGATAAAGCCCTATGTCAATACGATATTGACAAAATCCGTCATCCATGGTCAGTTAGCAATATTTGTGAGTACGGTCAACGATTGATAAGAAATATTCCTACCGACGTAGACAAATATTAGCACAACATCCATAGTGTCAGATAAACTTCGGTTATCTTTCAATATTCACATATTTTTAAATAATGTTATTTGCTACACAAAATTACTGGCTTATTAACGAACGGAGTTGAACTAACGAAGCTTTTAGAATTGAAAGAATTCATATATGCGGCGAGTTGAATCAGTTCGGGCCAATGACGCTACATTGGTTCGGGCTTTCAGAAACGAAATTTGTTCACATAACACGTTGTGAATAAAGACCTGATTAACTAATTAACTCCCTTTTAGTGTCAAAAAGTAAATGCGGACTGTCAATGCATACTTAGGTTAGTATTTCAATTCAACATTGCTAATTTATTAACATTTTTACGTAATTGTATGACATTTGATGTTTTGGAATGTCAATTCATAGATATTACTTCCAGTGCTGCTAGGGAATGTCGATTTATGATTTATTGCATTATCAATATCGGTCTGATTAACAAAAGCGCGACTGTGCTTGGGAGATCGGTATAAAATCATCAGTAGTTACGCCTATCTATCTGATATTGTAAAGTTATCGATTTCACTGTGCTAGACCCCCCCGAAGAAGTCACACCTTTTTCTTTAATCGGTTAATAAGTCATCAGACAGTTACTATTTATCAAAAATGAGTAAATAAATGTTGTGTATCTATCTAACATAGGTGGACCCGAAAACTCTCCATTATTAAGAAATTATTTTTTATTTTTCTCATACTGCTCCTCGATGTACATAATTTGCTTGCAAGCTAAAATTGTTGTATTATTTCAGGATCGTATTTGAAAGTGCGGGACAAAAACTGGTCCAGTGCTCTGGAGCACATCATCGGCAATTCAATGAAAACATTCTGTGTCAATAACGAGCAGGACTCGAGGAATTTATTTAACATAATGCAGAAGGTGTACGGTAATGAGCAAAAGCCCACAATAACAACAAGTCGCTTCTACGACAAAGTGCACGATGTATCCAGGAAGTGTGTCAGAGCTCCCGCTGGAACGATGGCCAGTCTTAGCTGTCTGCAAATTGAAGACCCTATCGTAGCAAACTTCCTGATTGACAATATTAGGATGGAATCTATCCTACTTGTCCAGACTCATGGTAATATCTAATGTAGTGCAGTCATTGTTATACATATTACAATCTAATTAACAGGGCTGCTTTTGAATATTGTCAAAATAAGGTTAACCTAAAGTTTATATTTATTTATTTTATTTTTTATTTACTTATTGTTTATTTGTGAAAAACAATGATTACCATAATATTTCATAACATTTACAATTAATCATATACCCACGAGTACATTAATCTATTATCCACTGTAGCTTATTTGGCCACATTTGGCCAATTTGAAAAACGCGCAAGGTACGTACGCTGGGCAAAAGGCGGTCAATTTGAAGATTAAAAATTTTTTAGAAATTATTTCTAAAATTCCCGCCTCTTCGTAACTGCGGTATTTACAGCGCTAATACTTTTATACATCAAATTATTTCACCGTTTTTCAACAGATGTCTCTCATTTCTCTACAGTAAATTAATATAAATAAAATAATGTCAGTTGCGAAATATTTTTTTCATTGTCATTGTATCATTAAAAATTCCCATGGATGTTTATTTTACACAAATTCTGTTATATATTTTATAGCAACGTATATTGAATTCTATACTTAATTATTTATTAATTTTATTTTAGTAATTTGTACATTTAAGTTTACAAATGACTAATTAATTTTTACATATAATATTCTATAATTAAAGTTATAACGTTATTGAATTCTGCGCTTATTTAAAGTTATAACAACATACTAAAATTAAAAATAACACATGAACGTGAATTTTAATTTACACCTCTCAAAAGTGTTATTTTTAGAAGCCATTCCTGAATTATCATTAAATGGTGTAATATCATGACATGTGTATTTTTTTATTATTAATTCAGTTAGAGTAATTCATAACAAAGAAATAGATATAATTTTTATTACTCTAGGAAATTTTTTAGTCTAGTTAGGATAAAATAGTAATGCTTAATGTTATTATAAATACATATATCTTTTTAAATCAAGTTTTTACTTTTATTGAATTCTAAACATTTTTTGATAACAATCAAACTAATTTCACGAGTAAATTTAATGATTTTTTAATTTTTATAAAACTTAAGATAAATTATGAAATATAGGTAAATTCATCGGCTTTAAATGACAGTTAACAGTTTATGTTTCTCAGCGTAGTTATTCTCCCCAGAGGCATGAGCATTGGTAGGTTGGTCCTGCCTCTTGGAAAAATAAAAAGCCTGTTCCGCCTAGATCTGGTGAAGTTATCTGGGACATAAAACGTAATACTCTGTAATTTGTCTGTTGAGCAGCTTATGTACTGCAATTTACCACCATTGCAATTTTTTTCCTAAATAATTATGGAATAACAAAAGCAGTCGGTGTGATAAACCAAATTTTTCAAATTTGCTTAGTAAAACGAAGTGATCTACTTTGTCAAAAGCTTTCGCAAAATCATTATATGAAACATCAACTTGTTTGTTGTTATCCAAAATATTTGAGACGTAATCCGTGAATACCATTAAGTTAGTTGTTGTAGATCTGCCCTCTCTAAATCCATGCTGCTGTTTTATGAGAAAAGGTTCAACCTCACAATAAATATGTTTTTGTATGAAAAGTTTAAATAACTTGGCTGGTGCCGAAAGAATCGCCACAGGTCTGTAGTTGGATAAGCACAATTTATCGCCGCTTTTATGTAAGGGCGTGACCTTTGAGATTTTCCATCCGTCAGGGAATTTTCCAGAGGACTGAAATATTAAAGATATTTTTTTTATTTTTATTTATTTATTAATTTAAACGCTGGACTTTTAAATTATACATATTTTACATAATTTACTGCATAATACAGTGACAACAGAAGGTTTTTATTTTTAAAACATTAACACAAAAATAACAAATTTTTTTAAGTTCACAACATATCTACAAGAAAACAACAAATATACGCAATCGCTCTTTTAATATGTTACATAAAAATGTCATTCAGGTATCTCTTGAACACAGGCAAACTTATATTAAATATGTCGATATTTGAGGTGAATTTGTTTCCAAGTGTGTGAAAGCGAGAAATAGGTGCATGTATGTGATACAGTAGAACCTCGTTAATTCGAAATCCACGGGACATCAAAAATCAAATTTCGAATTAACGAATTCCCACGTAATTCGAAATTTTATGAAAAAAAAAAAAAAATACGCCGAAAATCGATTTTCTCGGCCGCCTCTTCAAATCCGGGTGGTATTTTAGTTGTAAATTCGTATAAATACCAATTATTTCTTTATTTTCGCGGCCGATTACCGTAGCGGCGGGCCCTTTAAATTCAGATATTCGCAATAAATTCATAAAAATGCTATATATTTACGCGTAAATCGAGATTTCGCTGCCGATTTCGGTCGCGGCCTACCCTTTAAATTGAGATATTCGTAAAAATACGATATATTTCCGCGTAAATCGAGATTTCGCGGTAATTTTCCGTCGCGGCCGCCCCTTTATTTCAAATATCTGAATTTAAATTCGTAAAAATACGATATATTTCCGCGTAAAACGAGAAATCGCGGCCGTATTCCGTCACGGCCGGCTCTTTAAATTCAGATATTCTAAATAAATTCTCAAAAATACGATATATTTCCGTGAAAATCGAGAATGCGCGGCCGATTTCCGTCGCGACCGACCCTTTAAATTCAGATATTTGATGTAAATTCGTAAAAATATGATATATTTCCGCGTAAATCGAATTTTATCGGCAGTTTTTCGTTGCGGCCGGCCTTTTAAGTTCAGATATTTGAAGTAAATTGGTAAAAATATGTCATATTTCGGCGTGAATCGAAATTTTTCGGCCGATTTCCGTCGCTCCGTATTTTTTTAACTCGGATATTCGAAGTAAAGTTAATAAAAATACGATATATTTCCGCGTAAATTGAAATTTCGCGTCCGATTTCCGTCGCGGCGGACCCTTTAAAATTCAGATATTCGAAATAAATTCGTAAAAATACGATATATTTATGCGTAAATCGAGATTTCGCGGCCGATTTCCGTCGCAGCGGGCCATTTAAATTCAAATATTCGAAATAAATTCGTAAATATACGATACATTTACGCGTAAATCGAAATTTCGCTGCCGAGTTTCGTCGCGGTCGACCCTTTAAATTCAGATATTTGGTGTAAACTCGTAAAACTACGACATATATCCGCGTAAAACGTATTTTCTCGGCCCTTCAAACTCGGATATTCGAAATAAATTTGTAAAAGTACGACATTCCAGTGTAAATCGATTCAGATTTACAAAATAATAATACTAATTAGGACGATGTATAACCACGTAAAAATACATTTTTCGGCGTTTTACCGCCACGGCTGACTTTTAGATTCAGATTTACGAAATATTATGATTTATTTTCGCAAAAATTAAATTTTTTCGAATTACACGAACCAATTTTCGTGCGCGGACAAAAATAAATTTCGAATTACGAATTAACGAATTTCGAATTAAAAAAAAATGCGAAAATTTCGAATTACGCGTTTTTTCGAATTATCGGGGTTCGAATAAACGGGGTTCTACTGTAGTTGGTACTAAAGTTATTGTTGCAGAATAATATATTTTGCCTAGTTGCTCGAGTAGGCACTCTGAAATCTATGAATTGCAGGGGTTCACAACAGTCTAGTGTGGAGTGAATAATCTTAAATAAAAAAGTTAGGTCATTTATTTTTCTTCTGTTTTCTAGGGAATGTATTTAGTAAGAATGTATAGTTTATGTGTTGAATAGGTATGTGTAATTTGAAGTTAATAAATCGTAAAAATTTGTGCTGCACACATTCAATATTTTTTATATGAATCTGGTAATATGGGGACCACACTATTGAATTGTATTCTAACAAGCTGCGTACTAGGGACAGATACACGATTTTTATAACCTCCAACGAGTCGAAGTCTTTGATGGTTCTGATTATAAAACCCAGTGTCTTCATACCTTTGTTAGTTATTTGTTGTATGTGATTTACAAAATTTAATTTAGTGTAAAACATAACTCCAAGGTCCCGAATTTCGTTGACTTTTTCTAAGATTTCGCTTGCTATTGTGTACGTGAATAATAGTGGGGTCTTTGTTCGACAAAATGTTAATGTCTTAAATTTATCAATATTGAGGAATAAGTTGTTAGCTATACACCAATTATGTAATTTTCCGATATTTGACTGTAAGATTAGGCAATCGCTTATATTAGATATTCTTTTGTATAACTTGATGTCATCGGCAAAAAGTAGAACTTCTACATCGTCAAAACAATTTATGATATCATTTATAAATATAAGAAAGAGAATGGGGCCGAGGTGACTCCCTTGCGGTAGACCACTAGTTGCATGAAATAACTTAGATTTGGAATATTTAATTTTGACAAATAAAATTCTATTAAACAAGTAACTCGAGAACCAATCCAACAACTGGATTGTATGACACTGCCGCCTTTGTCCTGGGGATAACGCCACTGAAAGAGGCAGCTTCGAATTGATTTGATGCGTTATATTTTGCTATTCTGCATTATTCAGGAACCCCATAAAAATTACCCTGCTTAGAGTGAACTATGACTAATTCCCCTTACTAAAGCATATCCGGTGTGCATTCACAGTCATTGTGTGTATATGATGCATAAATGGACCCTAAAGGATTCTGAATTGTATGAATGAATGCAATATACCTTCATAGAACATAGAAGAATGTCCCCTCCACCAGTTTCTCAGAGGCACATCTGTGCTGAACCAAGTGACTCCCGATACCATCAACTTGTGGAATATAGAAGAAATGATAAATTAATTGAATAAGAAATTGAATGAACATCCTTCAAATTATTTCAGATCAAGCAACAAGTTTAGCAAGTGACGAAGAGAGAGTTCCAGTCAACTGCGCCAAGATCGTTACTCTGGACCAAACTGAGTTCTATCCAACACCCAACTATAGATCATATGGTGGCTCAGGGAGGCAGTCCCGCTTTCTGCAAGTCAGCACTAATGATCGAAAAAAGTATTTCCTTTAACCTTTTCTTTTGTATGGTACTAAATTTAACAGTTGTATATTAATTTTCCTCTAAAAAATATTTATGATTTATTTACGGTACATCTAACTAACTAACCTTCACGCCATTTCCTCACAGGGGTAGACAGAGTGGACGGACCACCAAACAACTGGATCTTGGCACACACTCCTTGCCTCCATTATATATGTCGTATCAAACATACTCTTCTATTATTCTGGTTCTTGACATGGCCCGACTTAAGTATCTGATTCACTTCATTGTGCCATATCTTCCTAGGGATTCCCCGACTTCTGCTACCATTCACATTTGCATCATATTCTCTTTACACTCCTTTCTTCGTTCATTCGCCCCACAGTGCAAGTACCTTTAAATATAGTGTAAAAATAAATTTGAAAATGTGTAGTTGCCAAAAGGAATATAAACAAGAAGGATTGTGACTGGATGGAAGAATGTTTGGAATGTGGAACTCTTTGGGAATGTTGGTGTAAATGTCAATAAGGGAAAATCTAAATAATGAACATCTTTAATTTATTTTTAGACAACTCCAAATGGAACTGCAAAGTATGGGAGAGGAATTGGCAGAGGCCGAGGCTTCATTCAACGAGCTAAAAGAACAGAACTATAAGCTGACCAGGCGGGAAGGAGAACTGCACGCTCAACTAGAGAAGCTTCTCAAGGGGCAGAATATGTTGGAAGGAAAACTTTCTACGTTGGAATCTAGTTTGCGTGATATGGAGGGTGGTTACATTAAAGTTTTGGTAGGTTTATATCTTTTTTTTTTATCCGTGACCTGAAGGCTATTTTTTTTTATAGATTTTATGTTAATCCATATCCCATGTCCTGCATTTTTCAAATATGAAAAACCGTTTTGCACCTTAGGAATGTGTAATCAATGGCAAAACCTTCACCAACCCCTCCAAATACCAAAAAATCCACTTTGTGGTCTGCAAATGTTAAAAAAAGGTTAAGTAGCCCTTTTGCTAAAAAGGTTGTACATCACTGGTTTATATCATAGACATTGAAATTGATAGACTTGCCATAACATAGAATCTGGGTGTCATTTCGACGAGCTGGAGGCAAACTATGTGACCATATTTTTGGCACCAAGAGAGTTTGAGAATGCTTTGAATAAAATATGACATCAGTCATACACTGACTGCCGAAGAGCACACATAGACCCTGCGAAGAAAAGTAAAGTTTGTTAAAGTAAAGCAACGGTTTGCAGAGCTGTCCACTGTGGGACTCTTCTGCCCATGGTCTGAAATGGGGTTGCGTAGCGACGGAAAAATGAGTGAGGTGAATAAATTTTTTAAAACATATTTGTAAAAGTGTCAACTGAATAATACAAAATATTTGATTTTGAAAACAAGCCTGAACTTTTGTTTACCCAGATTTGGGATTTGGTTAGGTTTTTAAGCAGTCAGTAATTTGCATGCCATTTTAAAAGGACCAGTAATTTGCAAAGCAGATTTTATTTTGAAGGTCTAAATAGTGATATTACAATGCGAGTTACCTGCATACTGTCAGATTAATTTGCTTGGAGATGGTAATGCCACCTCAATGCTCCACCCAACTATCACTCTATCAATCTGGATGTCTATGCAATAGTCAACAATATTGAAGAGCGCATCTCATGTAGCCTCTCCGTATATAAATCCTTATTCAATTATTGCCCTGGCAATATATATAAAGAAAAGGATCATAGGCCTTACAATCTCCAGTTGAATAAAGCTTTGGAAAACAGCTCTAATATTACCCACAAATTGATGCTTTATTCATTGATTTGCAAATAGGCCATCTCAAAACTATCAAAGCTGTTGTCTACTGCCCACCAAATGCATCTTATGAAAACCACCAAAAAATCTTACATCGAATCAAACTCTTTCATCCTTGGAGATTTCAATTATTCCAAACTGTAATGACCAGAACAGTCCTGAGGCCTTATTTGAGAATGTGTACCTAAACAGTAACTATTGGAAATTAGTCGATAAACCTACAAAATTCAGGGACAACAATATCCCTTTCGGATTTAGTTTTGTCCAATGACAAAAATGACCATATATGTTTGTCAACTTTACAAATAAGTGCCAGCCGTAACAACAGATCCTCCGGCCCGGGAGGATCACATAGCAGATTATGATAAAATAAATTAAACCTAATAAGGCACTCCTGATATAATGCGGCCTCGCTTTGAAACGACAACAACTGAAGAAATATGGAAGTTTTTGACAAACATGTTTGAAGAGAAGATTGTGTCAAAAATACCACTTTTCAAAGAGAATAGAAACTGCAGTAAGAAAAAACCTTGGATTGACAAACACATATTAGGATTGATTAAAGAGAAAAAGAAAGCCAGGAATGTTTACAGATTATCCAGAAAACATCTGGGGAATATAGATATGAACGAAAATGAGTACTACAAAGAATACAATAAGTAAAAAGAACTATCTTGTAACTCAACTAAGAAACATCAGTCAAAGTTTTAAGCAAAAATTGATAAACAGCGGTCAGAAACCATTTTACAGTTATACAACGTGTCCCAAACTTTGATGCCAACCTTTCAAGGGGTAGCTCATGACTAATCAGAATATCTAAATATGACCTCAGTAAAAAATCACTAGTTTTCGAGATATTCGTACTTTTACGAATTTAGGGAAAAACCTACACCTTTGGTCAGTTATTTTTAATGGCACAACTACAAATTTCCATATTTTACATAATTTTACATGCTATTGATCACAGTCCAAAAATAAAGTATATGCATTTTACGTTTTGAAAACAAAAACAGAAATTTAAGTCAAAAATTAGAAGAAAAAACATCTGAATTTGACTCTTCATACTGTAAAAAAAATATTCCACACTGACCTGGCATGTTATTGCAAAAAAAAAATGCTCGTTTTATTCTGTTTTTAAAATGGTATAATATTTACTGTGTTTTATGCCAATAGCCAGCATTTAACCACCCACTACGGGCAGTGCCCATAGTGAGAGCATGTCATGTGACTTCACCTCTTCGGCATTTCGACATGTGCACGATGCGAGTCTAGTACGTAGTTGCTAAGTATGCTCTTATATTGATTGATGTTTGGTGCACATATTCTCTCATAATTACTGTGTTATTATAGTTTTTTTCCATTACTTATATAAAATCTTATGTTACCGTGAATGTGCGGCAGTGCAAGGCACAAATGCACTAAGGAAGGAACCGCCTCTGGTATGGGTACCGCCGCCCTGGGAACTATTTATTGTATAACCAACACCTCTGCCATAGTGGTTTGTTACATTTGGTGATTTAGCAGGGGTGCCTGGGTTCATCGGGTGAGGTGTGTTCAGGTGTTGGAAGCGTGCCGAATCAAGAGAGGCCAGTTCAATAGACTCTTTGACCTCTCCAGCCAGACTCTCATGACCCATCATCTTGCACCGCACTGGGAGGGATGGATTCATACGTCCGTCACTCCTGGACACACTGACCCCTACATTCCTACCCACCAGTGGCGGCTCGTGACTGACCTATCCAGCCAGTCTCTCGCGACCCATCATCTTGCACCGCACTGGGAGGGATGGATTCATACGTCCGTCACTCCTGGACACACTGACCCCTACATTCCTACCCACCAGTGGCGGCTCGTGACTGACCTATCCAGCCAGTCTCTCGCGACCCATCATCTTGCACCGCACTGGGAGGGATGGATTCATACGTCCGTCACTCCTGGACACACTGACCCCTACATTCCTACCCACCAGTGGCGTCTCGTGACTGACCTCTCCAGCCAGTCTCTCGCGACCCATCATCTTGCATCGCACTGGGAGGGATGGATTCATACGTCCGTCACTCCTGGACACACTGACCCCTACATTCCTACCCACCAGTGGCGGCTCGTGACTTTTGAGTGTGAAAGAGTGCTAAGTTCGAAAAATTCTACATTATTGATGAAGTTTAATACAAAAAGAAATTTTTTTTTTGAAAATTCAGTTTTTTGTATGAAGATTTTCAGGAAATTTCAGTTTGCAGTGCACTGCACTGTTTCCTGAAAATATTGTTACAAAAAAAACCGAATTTTCGAAAAATAAATATTTTTTTCGGCTACAACGACATGAATAATGCCATTTTTTAAATATTAAAACTTAAAACACACCCAAAAGTCACAAGCCGCCTCTGCTACCCACCCTTGATAACTTTTCCATCACAGATCTTCCTCTCCTTATTTAAAAAAACCCCCCACACAGCATCCCCAAAGATGACATAGGCCCTGAGGGAAATTATTTTCTTCTTCTAAACACCTTCCTTTATTGTTTTTTATTTTATTATTAATTAACGAGCAGGCAGCGTTCTGCTTGTGCTCTTATTTATTTTTGCAATAAGTTTAAAAGTGATTGATTTGAATGTGTTGTAACATCTATTTATTTACAGACTGAAGAATTAAACCAAGCTAGAGAAAAACTTGCCATTCTACAAAAGGAAGATAAAGAATTATCAGAACAAGAACAAGGTTTGAGAGATACAACCAAAAATATGGAAGTGAAGGTCAAAAAAATGAAGGAGGAAAAAGATACTCTTCACACTACATTATATGTAAGTTTAATTCTGAGGCTTAATGCTAGAAGTGCCTAAGGGCCAGTTGTTTCGGAAAAAATCACGTGTGAGAAAGTCATCACATCGTTAATTGACTCAGTTTTCCATAAATTGGGTTGTTTCATCGTCCGTAAAGAGAAAATTCAACGAAATATTCATGAAAATGTGATCACCCGAAATCTGGCGGTTAACGCGATAATCCAATTTTTTAAGAATGACGCATGCGCAAACGTCACAATTGCGATCTGACAGATTGTGTGTTCTACAGAGTACCGATTACTGATGATAACGACTCGACTATTTTGGCTAATAACGCAAAGAAAATCCAACGATTAAAATTAACGGTTAAGTTAACGGTTTTGTGGGAAGAAGTTTAGATACCTTTTCTACATTTAATATTGTCTTAATTCGTTTTTATACCGTTGGTTTCAGTGATTGAAAATGACGAAAAAACTGGTAAAAACATTGAAAAAAGTACAAGTTTGTTTCTCTTGTCGACCAATGTATCACAAAATATTGCCGACTGTAAAATGTATATTTTTCAATAATTTAACAAACTTTTTTCATGTGATTCACATTTTCGATCCAGTGAGCCAGATACTTGAGTCGGGCCATGTCAAGAGTCTGAATAATAGAAGAGTATGTGTGAGACGATGTATGAATGTGGCAAGGAGTGTATGCCAAGACCGACTTGTTTGGCAGTCCGTCCTCTCTACCTACCCTTGCGGATGGTTTTATACTATAAAAACAATCCATAAAATGTCTTCCAACGATATTTTGGTAAAACGTTTGTGGGCTAGTCTGCCTAATAAACATTTGAATACATATTATATAGTGTCCAAGGGATGTTCAGGATATACATTACCTTTCTACATGATTTCCTACACTGGCTTTGAGTCACAGAAAGAATTCAGTTTATAAATACAGAATGGACCGGCACTGAATGGACCGGCACCGTCATACTAAGCTGATATCTGCGTGATGGACAATCGTACCGCTAAGGTCGGCCAAGTCTGGTCTTTGAACAGACTAGTAGACCCTCACGTATGAATGTTGCATAATTGGCACAAACCTGTAACTGGCATTACATTTTTTAGAAGACAGTTAATAACAAATTTCTTTAATATCAGTTATAAAATATGTGTTGTGAAGCAATCTCAAAGCTTTATTACCTACTAGTCGTGGCTGAATTAAATTTATAAATACATAATATTAATAATGAAATGCGTTCCTCAGCACCCACTGAGGCTCACATAGCCAAATCATACTTTATAAAAAAGTTATTCAGATGCATCAATTAAAAAAAAAATATATATGTATATATATTAAAAGGCCATTATTTTCTCAATGTTACAACTTTATTTAAATAAGAAATAAAACGAAACCATGTTATATAATTTCAAATGCTTATTATAAGTAACATAATGTACAATATGTTTTATATACAGTTGTATGTAAGTAGTTGGTGCAATGTGCAGCGCCTAATCTGCCACAATACATTAAGAGTGAATTTCAAAATAATATACCACATACATCAAATTAACATTAAATAAAACCGTTTTGTTCATTTATTTATTTTTTATAATATTCATTACATTATATACAAGAAAGCTTTTGACTGTCCAACTAGGAGTGTTGCGGCCTAAAAATGAATTCCTATCGGATTCTTTGGAATAATTACCCGATTTGGCAGGGAACACTGAAACGGATTATTCAAATATAACGGAAGTCTTTTGGAGTTGAAACAACCCAATTTGTATTTGAATAAACTTGACGTGAAGATTTTCTTACATTCGAATAGAACTTGGGAATCTGAACAATTGTTCAGTTTTTCCAAAACAACTGGCCCTAAGTGAAATTCGTGAATTGCTCAGGAATGAAGATTGTTTTTCGATTTCTCGATGTAAAAGATGCTGAAATATTATTTAGATTTTTAGAGATAGACTATAATTTCTTTGATTCAGAACTCCTGAAAAAGTATTTATTCCATTCAAATAAGGATGTTTTAAAATACTTTCTGGTACCTCAAATCAAATTTACAAAAACTGACGTAGACCCTTCTAGCATAAACCCCCTGAATTAATAATGACCCATCTAGATCATAAGACTGTAAGACGAAAAGTTAATGTACATAAATATGCCATTTGCCATCTATCTTTTTAATACGTAAGAGAGAAGAAGATTTATTATAATATATGTTTATATTAATTTATTATTGCTTACCTAATCTTACTTATACTTTATGACAGGACGATCTCACTCAAGAGCAACTGAAAGTTGAAAGAAATACGGCAGAAATAAACTTGACCAGCCAAGCAATAAATGATGAAAAAGATAAACTACAAGACCTTCAAGAAAGAGTGCAAAGACAAAAACTCAATGTACAAGAAAAAATACAAAAGGCAGAACAACTCTGTCAACGGATAGACAATACCAGGTGCGTACAGAGGAATGGAAAAATGTTCTGAGAGTAAGGAAGATGAGTCAAAAATATGTTCATGTTCACGTCGACCAAAAAACACCGATTCTGAATATACTTACGTAATTCTATATTTTTGCTTTCAGAATTAATAAATTGTTATTGAAAAGTGATTTAAAAGCTATACTGTACAAACGTTCCCATGATTGGTTGAACGAAATCTGACTTCCAATGTACTCCATATTAAGTTTGTACCTACAATGTAATAACTAAACATATCTGTGCATCTCTTTCTGTTACATGGCGTACTTTGCAAATAAACTGGAAAGGTTGCCATACAGTTTTGTGTTGTGTAGTTTTGTATTTGTATGATATGAGGTTCTGAGATGATTTTTGTGGTTGTGTTTTTAGTTTTATCGATGGTTGTGACTGTGATCTTCATAAATGTCCATTAATGCATACAATTATTGTATAACACGCTAATATAATGTCATTTTATATAATAATATGTCAGAGAACAGATTTCATCTACCATTTTCGAACGCTTGTATTTTTTAGACATTGGTACAAATAATAATTAGCATTCTCTCCTGACATTATAGAAGGTGTTGTTAAATTAACATCACCTACTCCCAAAATTAATGTTTTTATAAAAATGAATAAGTAGAAACTCATTTCAAATTTACATAAGAGCGACGGTTTAACCCCACCGGCGAGTACATCTCAAACTGCAGCAACCTGTTTAGCCTGCGAGCTACGTAGGTATAAGGATAATACCATGTAAGCCCCAATGTCCTGTGGTGTTGTGGTGCCAATCACAAATTCTAAAGTTAAAAATTAATTTTAGTATGAAAATTTGATATTAAAAAAAAAAATTACTGGAATTCCTTAATGAAGAATAAAGAAAATCACCATACTAAATGCCTACCCAGTACTATCCACGGTAGACGTGCAGAGCACAGATGACGTCACGCATTCATCTACCTCGTACCGCTCGGGTTATGGTCGTTTTGGCAGGTTTAAAAACATTCAAATTTTAACTTAAGAATTAATTTAACTATTTAATAAAGTTTGAATGTAGACATACAATATTTAAAATACATAGTATTAAAAAAAAAAATGAACTCAAATTCCGTATTATTCATTACTCGATTTTTTATAAAACTGTTGTAATGTAATATAGCTGTCTTGGCTCCATTCACTCCGAGGCCCTTCTGCTTTGTAGCTTACTAAATAGCCTTTCTCCATATAATTTAATGTTTTACCCTGTATAACAGTATGTACACACGTTATTATTTTAGACAGATGACAGTCATCATAGCCGAATTGAAAAAAGTAAAAGTAAAATTGGAATCGTTGAAACAAAGCGGTCCCTCTAAACAACAAGTTGCGACTTCACTGATAGAGAAGCAAAACCTACACAGGACAACCTCAAAAGTGATTTCTCAACTATCTTCATTAATCGTTAAGGTAAAGTGACATCTGTACTAACATTGGAAAGTATTCTCCCACCTATTGTACAATATCATTAAACAATATAATTTCCTTGTGCATACATAGGTATGTGCGAGTGTAACATTTGACATTGTTGAAAGATATCCAGATAATAATACGTGTTTAATATTTTTAAGCTGGAAAAAGCTGTGGTATTTCATTGGAATAGCGCCATTCAGCTACAGGCCCTTATTGGAAATCGTGTTCAATATTGCTTTCAAGTTATACTTAAAATGAGAGGATACATGGTAAGTTGCATACAATATTGTATCATAAGAGATTTAATACCAGAGTATTTTGAGTACTTTTTATGTTATGTTTATATTAACTCCACACGGGAGGCTCTGAGGAAAATAATTTCCCTCAGGGCCTATGTCATCTTTGGGGATGCTGTGTGGAGGGGTCTTTTTGAGAAGAAGAAGAAGGAGTGAAGGGTCTTGAAGAGACCCATATTGTAGGAGGGAGGAAACACAGAGGCCGGTAAATCCTAGCAAGTTCAAGAATGAGTCGTAGAAGCGACCTTTTAGTCGTTGTAGAAGTGTACTTTTTAATAACAATTTTTTTTAAATTTAAATATTTCTAAATATTTATTTTAAATAAGAGAGTGCTTTGTGAATTTAAAAATATTCATTTAAGAAAAAATAATGCCTCATAACAACGTCATACCGGAATGTGGCAACACCCTTAAAGAAAAGGTTAAGGGTCTTTTTAAAATTATTCATACTTTTTTAAAACTCTTTTGTTTATATCCAGGGTTCTATAGAAATAGACCATGAAAGAAAAGCTTTGGAAATAAAGTGCACAGGGCGAGATGCGGCTGCGCTGAGAACAGCCTCCTCCACGCGCTCCCTCTCAGGGGGCGAACGCTCATACGCCACCGTGGCCTTCATCATGGCACTGTGGGATTGTATGGAGCTGCCCTTCTACTTCCTGGACGAGTTTGATGTTTTTATGGTAAGTTATACAGAAAAAATTCTCCATTCAAACAGAATAGCATTTGTGAAAAACTGCCATTTAAAATTGAAACTTATTACCTAGCTTGTAATAAATTAAACGGCATTTCTTATTATTTTTAGTGTTGTTGATAACTCGTAACCTGTTGTTGATGACTCGTAACCTCCCGTAAGCACTCATTCGCTCAAACCTATTTGTCATCTCTATCTTCCATGTTTCACCTTGTTCCATTGACAACTGCCCATTCCCTTTAATTAAGTGCCCCAACTGCGTGTAAATAAAAGATATGGTGTAAGGACCACCATCAGAATTGAAATGGCTTTAGCCGTTTTTGGTGACCAGATCTGAATAGATACTCACATACCATCTCTCTTCTCCTTCTTCCTCTCTTTCTCTTCTCCATCTCCTTCCCCTCCACACTACCTTCAGCCTCACAATATACGAATATACCCCAATTGAGGATTCCATAGTCTCACTGGCTTTAGATGGTTGGGAGCAGTTGAGACTGTGCGGTATTCCATAAAAAAAAAATCCCGAGTGATGCGTAAAATTATGGAAGTTTAATTTTGTGAATAAGTTGAAAAATTGGTTTGTTTTTATTGTTTCATTGCCTACATTTGACAAATCTAATTTTTAAAGTTCTTATTTGCTGTGAACTTATTATTTATGTTAATTATCGTGAATAAAATATTATTTTTTTAAATACTTTCAGCTCTTAAAATCCTAAAATTATAATATCCCGCGATTTGGGTTATGGGTCTGCACTATTTAACATTACGTTTATTATTGTTAGTTGTGTGCCTAGTTGGTTTTATTGTAGTTCCTACATAAGAATATGTTTATTGTTTTTTATGTGACTAAAAAACAAAAATTCGGAAACTTTTAATTGAATGAATTCAAAATTGAAAGATTTGGATTTCGTTTTCATCAGCGATCTCAGCAGTGATAACGGACTAAATATGTGTCGTAGATGTCTTTCAATCACACTATGAGGACAGTCGACTTCTTGCACATTTCCATGTTCTGGCTCTTTTGTTGTATTTCTTGAATAAAAATAAGTTTTAATGCACTAATATAATTTATTAATACTTATTTTAGGTAAAAGCCCTAAGTTTGTGAATAAATAATTGAATAAATAAATAATAAATGAAGCGTCCTGTATATTTGCCTAGCAAATTCAAGAAGTACATGTAAAATATGGTGAAAAAGCCTATGAATGACATAATTTTAAGACTTACCTTTCTATTTGAGCTACTGGTCTAAGGTTTATTGATTCTGGAGTCGGTGAAGTAATTTTTCAGTTCAATATCAGTATTGTGTTGACTCGACCTCCTAATTGTACTAACTCGCTTGAATGAGGTTTTTGTACCTCTTTCTCTCCAGCGTTCAGTTTCGCTTTTGCAAAATGATATCGTGCTGAGCCTAGCTAACTCTGAATATCCCCCCCCGCCCCTGTGATATTGCACACAGTAAAATAAGGCTTTCGCTTTGGGGTTGATCTACAATAAATCCCTTAACTTCACGTTGTGTGATTTGTTAATTCGAAGCCCACCGTTATGGGGTGGTAGGTATTTAATGTCTCCTTTCCATGGTAACTCCCGGTTCTTTTTAGCCAAAGTGTGGGGAAAACGTCCATCGACCCTCAGCGAGTTCTACAAGGAACGAGTACGTGTCTCACCTAACTTTCGAATACTGGACTCTATTACTAATTGACCTAACAGTTTCTATCATATCTCTACAATTGCCTTGTATCCCCGCCCTTATCTAATGTCCCCGTGTTTATAAATTCTAGATTGTGACATAGAAAACGTACCCCCCCCCCCCCCCCCCCCCCCCCTTTGTGTGTACGCGCTATTAAAACCTCCGTTGAATAGGGTGTTGTTTCCGCATAAGTACTGGGACTCCCTCGTTGGTAATACACCTGTTGGAATATCCCAAATCACCCCGCCCCCTTTCCTCCGACGGACTACGTTACTGACTGTAAAAGGGGAATTTTCATTGCGTCCCTTGTCATGATGCTAAACGCGTGCATGTTTCAAGTAGGTTTGTTCTGGTGGGGCTTTCGACGTCCACTAGCCGCCAGGCCTACTATCCACCTCACGAAGGCTGCTGCAAAGGATCTCGAGGGATTTCCAGTCGAGTTGCATCAACCTCCGGGTAAACCCCGCTTTAGTATGTGTTCGACCTCTGATTTTGAACCCTCGTTCATCACGCCGACGTCCCCTCCACGCGATTTTGAAAGACTTGGAGCCCGTTCAATTAAACGCCTTCGCAGCGAACCAAGGCCCAAACATTCCAACTTGACATTAATTTTCATACTGCCTCTCGTGTCCTCTCACCCGACCCGGCTCCGCGAAAAGGGATGACCTTCCGAACTCTTCGTGATTCGCCATACAACGTTGACGCCCCGAAATCGCGTGATGAGGAAAGTAGAAAATCTTCTGAGCTGGGGAAATTGTGTGCTTCCCAAGACAGCTTACGGACAACATACTCCAACGGCGAGTTCTAAACCGAGGCCAAAGGTATTTGGGAATTTGTTAGTGAACATATAAGGTTATACACATACTATTAATTTGATTTTTTTTTATTTGTTTTGAGCATGAGTTGGTTGCAGCTAGTCGCTTCCATGTTGATTTGGGGTGCCTCTGCGCGGCTGCCAACTCGGTAGAGTGTACGACTTTTGTCGTCAGACACGGACGTCAAGTGATTTATGGGGGTCCCTTTTCTTCCTTTTTAGGTCGTGCGTCGACACTAACTGCTTACAAATAAGTAGGTCATTGGCCTCGTGCTAAACACAGCTGTTAGGAGCAAGCAAACAGTTCTAAATGTGATATTTATCAGTATCGCAGCCCTGTCCGAGCTGCTGGTTGCAGCCCCATCTTCGTCGTAATTTTAATGTTCTGGAAATATATATTCATGCAAGTTCACTCACCCAAAATCGTAATATTACCAGTCCAGTCGGGATATCGACGACATGTACATTAATCCGCGTCCAGGAACTGTAGGTATGAGTAGAAGCCCCTAAGCCATTAAGGGTTCGTATTAAATTCGAAACCGATTTTCTATGTCACCCGTCTACTCGCCAGTAGAAACTATAACCATATTGAACCTAATTTTTCTCTCTAAAATTCCTACTTCCATACGCCGCCCCGTAGGTAGCACATAAATTACCGGATACTTGATTTCGGAATGTTTAAACGGATCATTTCTTTCAATAGAAGGTCTCTTCCTTTTCTAACTGTAAATTGATAGTTGACATGCATAGGTATTTGTTGGCCTCCACTGTACCTAGTCTAGATGTCTCTCCCTATCGACTATCCCAGAGTATCTAAGTAAGTATTTGCCGAGATCTACCCTGTTTTTATTTCCCGTAAGCAACTCTCGAAGGCTATTAGCTAGTCTTTCATTACCCCTTTGAGTATGAGCGTGTAAAACACGGGAGTAACTTCAGCCGTGTTTTATTGCGAACTATCGATAATTTGTGTAGCGCCGATCTACTATGGAGGGTCCCCGACCCCCTCCCCCTCCCTAGAACCTTTCATATATTATTTGCCACGTTCACTTCGATTTTTTCCACTAAATTCTTATATCGTGTAAACCGTTAAAATCCTTCCCGTGCTCGCAAGGAAAAACACTGTCTCTTCAATTTCGCAATAAATTTGGAACTTTGACTTAGCCGTTTTCGTCTGGTCATTTGATAATTATTATGGTTCTCCATTTTTTTTCTCCTCTAATGGCACACGCGTTATTATTAAACATTACTGCAGTTGAGTTTCATCGTCTTATATTAATCTAAACCAAGAGACTCCAACCCGTGAATTTAGTATTGTCTAATTATGAGTTTACCCCTTTTTTTGGTTGAATCTAATTAAATTTTAAAACACTTCAATTATTTCAATTAATATTAAAACCACAACTTCACTATATTTAAAACTCTATCAGTTTAGTTTAGAAATGGCACACACAAAACTGTCGCGACGTGAAGTTCTCGAAGACCGACTCCAACCAAGTTAAAACGAAAAAAGCCCCGATTTCCTCCAAACAACGCTATTTAATAATGTCTTTTCGAATAAATCGACTTAAAATTTGTGCGACTTTCGCCTTTATGAATTCGAGGTTTCACTTCCCGTTAAGTTTAGAATTGCATAACCCCGTTTCAGGATTTCTGGATCCCGCCTGCCGAGTTGAGGTAAACACCTACCACCCTGCCGAGGCGGGTACAGGCGTGTACTCGGTGACCTGACTTTCGGGCGCCCTCCCGTAAATGATTTTCGGCGATGTAGATTATTGCGCAAAATTATTTGATTATTTTTCCTCGTACACGTGTTGTGTCTGTAATATTGGTTGATTTCCGGCCTATAGACTAGGTGTAGCTCATTTCTATATCGTTGTTTTTGAAATCTTTCCGAGAAATTCGCTATTGATATCGATAATATAATCGATAAATTATCCCAACTACCGGAAGTTTTTCACCCATTATGTCCAGCGCTTGCGCATACAGTATCCTTCCTTGTGTGCTGCCTTCTAGCATTTGATTGGTGTCTACACGATCCGTGGGTGATCCCAGGACACATATACCTTCCTCTCGGTGATGACATACGTAGGCATTCGTTCCAAAATTTGATTCGACACGTTTTTGTAATTTCGCCTACCTGTTTGACTCTTTTCGTGATATCCGCCGCATCTCTTCTGGTAATCTTTCGTAACCCATCGCTATCCACTACCCAAGTCGTTGAAACCTCTTCCATCATGAGCTAAACTACCTTTCGGGTTTCTTTTCGATTCCTGGTCCTTTCTTTTCGGTGATCTACGCCCAGTACATCCCTGTTTTTACAGTTTTTTTGCGTCTAGTTTTAGCCCAACCCATATACTCTTTCTCGCTTCATCTAGGAATTTCAATATATTATCCTCGTAACTTTGTTTACGCGCAAAAAAGGTCATAAAATTTTGATCGTTAATCAAAGACTTCGTGACCCATTAACTTTTATGTCTTTTCTTAATTACCCAACTTGCATCTCCCCCGTGTTAATTTAATTAGGCAATTTCGGCCAAACGACCTATCTTAAGTTAAAATTCGTGTTCACTGTGGCCACTTGAAAAAGCACTCAGAATTCCAGCGAACGAAAACAATTCTCTCTACAAGGATCAACTCGTAATATGTCTTTCGGACCAAAACATCCTAAAACACCCTCTTCTTTCACCAATCCGTCTCCCCCTTTTTTCGTTATCGATGGTTGGGTATCGCTTCGTTTCTGCCTTAGAATGTAAATTTATCGTCAATTCTCAAGTGCCTTTGCACGTGTCGTGGGACCGGATCCCAAGGTTAACCCAACAGTAAATCAATCTCGAGTGTATCGTGTCTTAGACCGCCCTTAATCTCCGTGATTGGAGAAAAATTATTTAATTGATTTTGGGAATGATCTGATTCGTTGAGTCCCATGACGCCCCTTTTCAATTATTACGTGGTTAACACCTATTACCGACGTAGGTTTCTACAATAAAGCTTCTAGTATGTCCCAAAGATGTCCGTAGTCTGTTCGTTTCTCCCTATTCTCTGAACGTATTTTAATTTATGAAAAAAAAATTCTTTACGTCCTTTTACCCCAAACAGGTCCATTACAGTATATATTCCCAATCAAACGTATTTTTAGTGGAACAATTTCTTTGTTAGAAAACAACTAAAAATCAACATGGCCGCACATTTTAACTAGCCGGCTCCTGATTGGTTGAAAGTGGAGATTGAACATTCAAGACCTCAACGTTCGGCGGGATGTTGAACAAATATCTATGAACTTTTAAAAAAATATTATATTCATAACGTTGAGTGTTTGAATGTTCAATATCCGGGAGTTTGAACAAATAAGAACTAAAACATTGTTCCGTGAGTGGATATTGGCACTCGAAAAATGCTGAAAATGTCACTTAAAAACCAAAAAATATGTTTTTTTTGAGCTTCATTAATGCGCATTAGGCTAATGAACATATTGACATTCATAACTCAGTTTTGCAAAAAAGGTCTATTGAACATACAAGAACTAGGACAGCGATTTCACAATTCTCCTATTTTAATCCTGTATTTCTTTTTAAATAGGATAATGTGAACAGAAAGACCACAATGGATCTGCTAATTGGACATGCTGAGGTGAATCCTCACAGGCAATATGTATTCCTCACTCCCCAGGATACATCTATTCTAGTTGCTAATGACGGAATACAAATACACAAGTGAGTTTCTTTTTTCATAAGTTTAAATGACTCATATTTTATAATTACAGTAGTAACCCGTTAATTCGATCCCCGATAATTCGTAGTAAAAAAAAAAAGCCAAAAAAACATCTCTGGAAATAATTTTCGAATTTCGTTAATTCGTAATTCGAAATTTAATTTTATCCGCATACGAAAATTTGTTCGTGTAATTCGAAAAAATTGGATTTTTGCAAAAATAAATCATAAAATTTCATAAATCTGAATCTAAAAGACAGCCGTGGCGGTAAAACCCCGAAAATATATTATATCATCCTAATTAGTATTTTTTAAATCTGAATCGATTTACACTGGAATTCCTTATTTTTTCAAATAATATCTGAATTCCAAAGGGCCAGCCGCAACAGAAATCGGATGCAAAAATTGAATTTGCGCAGAAATGTATCGTATTTTTAATATATTTACTTCGAATATCTAAGTTAAAAGATCCAGCACGACGGAAATCGGCCGCAAAATTTCGATTCACGCAAAAATGTGACATATTTTTACGAATTTACTTCAAATATCTGAATTTAAAAGACCTGCCGTGACGAAAATCTGCCGAGAAAATTCGATTTACGCAGAAATACATCATATTTTTACGAATTTACATAAAAAATCTGAATTTAAAGGGTCGGCCGTGACCGAAATCGGCCGCAAAATTTCAATTTTTGCAAAAATATATCGCATTTTTACGAATGTAGTTTGAATAACTTGAAGGACCGACCACAGCGGTCATGGAGATTTTTGGTGTCCCGTGGATTTCGAATTAACGAGGTTCTATTGTATTATTATGTGATTAGCAAGGAGGTTTGAATCTCCGATATCGCTCATGAAGCCAGCATTTTGGACAAAAATTGGTGACCGTGACATAAACAAAGTTGACTTCGTACTGAGATTGCTTTTGACTAAAGAGCTGTAGTAGAAATCCAACACGTGTGGAAACTTTTTTATAGTATAGTAAATTTTTAACGAATCTTAACCAGTGGTACAGTCTTCGCTCAAATGTGAGCGACATTTTTTACGACCGTACTCGGTGCTCGCTCACTTGTAAGCGTTCTAATTTCATCCAAGCTGAAATTTTTAGAGAATTGATTTTATGCTTTGAAAACTGTGCAGACAACAAAATGAGAATCGCTTGCGCTAATAACAAATAACACTACTTTTTTGCTACTTTGCTACTTTTTTATTTCATCAATTTAGCCTCTCTAGAAAACATTTTATTTTGGTTAACCACTCAATGCTTTTGAACGAGCGGTGTTCTCGGACGGCGCGTGTATCGTACCGCGACAACCCGAACAATGCTCGCGTCTTTTGACTTGTATAAACAAACAAACTGCGCTCGCCAGATTTTTTAATTGTTTTTATTTTAGTTAGTCTTGTTTTATTTTTTTGAATATGATTAAGTTTTATTACATTTTTTATTGCTTGTGTTTTGTTTTATTTTTGAACTGGTCAATTTTAAATTATGTTAACTCTTTATAAAAAATAATATAACCTGATGTTTTTAGTTTCATTTTTGTTAAATAAACCAAGTATTAAGTGGTTGTGTCTCAAAAATACATAAGTAACAAGGTCATAATTTATTTGAAAACACTTTCTGAATATTATTTTTTTAGGCTATGTATTCAGGTTTATGAGACTTAATAAAACAATTTTATATATTTCTATAAAAAAAAATTTTGTCAGTAACTAAAGTAAGTTTGTAAGTAAAGTAAAAAAATAATCAAACAGGTTTTTGTAGCCTTTTTTGTAATTGTATATCACAAGTTTTTTTTCTTTGTAGGTTGGCTGACCCAGAGCGAGAAGTTGTGGCTTGACTCCATTAACTACCAATGGTTAACCACTCGAGCGATAGAGATTTCCGGGGGTTCACAAATTCAACATTCCTTTAAATAGTTATTTTTAGTCATGGAAAGAGATTAAAAAACTAATATGTAAACCTAACACCTAACATCCATAACCTTAAAACCAATGAATCCACACCCATTTCATAGTACAACTTTCGTTCTTTGAAAAGACCATAGATTCTCATGTAAATGAAAAATATTCGGCGGGAACGAGTTACTGAAATTGCCGTAATTTTTACATATTTGAGGCAATATTGAATATTACTATTTCTGTATGTTTTCTATGGTTTACTGTAAATGACAAGTCACAGACATTAAAAAATTCAATTTTTATATGCAAACAGATGTTCAATTTTTAGAAAACAATTTGAAATGACATCTGCAAGCAGACTTCACGATATAAAACATTACGTGGAATATTCAATGAGTCAAACATTAGTGACATCTTTTGGTATTCGATAGAAGCTTGTGACTAGAAACTTGTGGCTTGAAACTAGTGACTGAAAATATTAGCCAAGAGTGGAAAGTTCAAAATAAATTCATTAAAATCACCTACCTGCAGCCATCCAAATTTGGGTGGCTATTGCTAGAGTGACTAACTGCGACTACCACCAAATTTAATTCATACCCACAGAGGAATAAAAATTACTTTATGGGGCTCTTTGAGCATGCACTAAGCTCAGGTGGAGTTATCAAAAGGATCAGTATTATTTGAGTAACAAATTTATTCCTTTTATTGTAGGTATTTGAATGATTGTATGTGTTTGTTATTGTAAACGTAATGTATTGTTTCATGTGATTGTACCCTAATTACATTAACAATAAGACATTAATATGTAAATAGAATAGATTGTAAAAATATACAATAAATATTTTTCAATATTCTTTCAGATATTTTTGTGGAAAAATAGTATTAGATAAATCATCCTACTTATTTTTTTTTATTTTCAGAAAGGGAATTATAATTAATTATATATTATTAATGCATAGGCATATTACATATTAAAATTAAAAAAAGTGAATGTTCGTTTCTTCAAAATCTTAAATCTCCGAAAGTTCTTCACCGATTGCTTTGAAATTTCGACCCATTGTTGCATTCGAATAAGTGTGTGTTTTTATATACCTATATTATATATTTGTTTGAAAAATAGTGCCATCTGTTGGACGTAAAACAAAACGCACCATTGTTTCTCTATCTGCACAGACATACTGAGCCACAGCAACATAGAAATAATAATCAGAATGGAAGGTAAATAATTTTCTTTGTTTTACAATTTCACTCTGACCTTCCTTACACATATAATAAAATTTTCTTCTAAATACAAATCAAAAATATTGTATGAAGCCATGGTGGCAATTTCAATTACGGCTGATTCCCTTAAATGCTGTCTGTGCACTGAGGCCAGGCAGTGAACGCACAATTTGGTTAGAGTGGGCGAATGTTAGCCATTTCTAGTCATAAAAAACCTTACCCTGATAGACGCGTTGTATCATGTGTGAGATTTTGATAGCATTCCTGATACTTGGTTGCTGCAAATAAGATCCATGAAGTTTTACAGCCAGTAAGGTCAGAATTAGTCATTCGGAGATTGGAATACGACTGGGGGAAATTAGTCCGACAATTGATAGATTGGGGTGAACTACTTAAAATTAATGATTTTCAAGATTGCTGGAATTCATTTACAAACACTGTCCAAATAAATATTCTGAATACAAACATAAAACACAATACAAACTCCACACAAATGTAAAATCAAACAACCTTGGATTACTCCAGGTCTTCTAAAAAGTATTAGAATTAGAGACAAATTACAGTTGAAAACTAAAAAAAATCCGCTTGATCTTTCCTTACTAAATCTTTATAAGCATTATAGAAACATGTGCTCTAAAATTCTAAAATTTGCAAGAGGTAACTACTACAAACAAAATTATTAAGGAAATGACATACACTAACAACAATAGTGATATATCTTATAGCAGTGATATATCTTATAGAAAAGCTCAAAATGATTGGAATCTTAGTACATGAACTGAATCTTTTTATTATTTTTTAAATTAAATGGAGTTCTACGGATTAAACACAAAAAACAATAAATGAATCTTTTTAAAAGCTATATGTCAGAGAGATCACACTTAGTTAGATTTCAAAATATAACAAGCCAACCAATACAAATCCAATATGGTGTTCCACAAGGCAGTGTCTTTGGCCCTATTTTATTCCTGATATATATTAACCTTTTCCACTCTGACCATTTTTTCTCAGAACCAATTGGCTACTCTGACTAAAAATGAATGTTATATTTTTGATTTAAAAGTGAAATTTTTGGTTCAATATTTTCGTGGCACCCTATCTGGTAATTCGTGTGACCATTATATGTTTGGTACATTTTGCATAAAATAATTGTTAAATCACACCTTAAGTAACTAAAAGATAATACGTTTGATTTCAATATGTTTTATTTACATAATTTATTTTATTGCGTAGCGATAATTATGTAAATTATGGGAATAATATACAAAGAATCCAATGTAAGTCCTTGTAGAAATTCCTTTCTAATTGTCCTGTACCGCACAGGGGTTGACCGGTGACTACCTGGACCCGATTGGCTTAGGTTTTATGGCTAGTACACGGTTTCTTATTTTGCATTGGTTATATTATTTTAGATTCCGACCCTCATTCAGGAAACAAAAGATAGACCAGCCCACAACACATAAAATAGATAATAAATTTGGCAAACATTCTACACGGTGATTACAAGTTAGAGTTTTGTAGATACTACATATAATTATAACTAGTAATTTACATCTACGACTTATATTACTGGCTTACAACTAATTTTTACAATTATTACTAGTGACTAACATCTAAGACTTATATATAAATAACTATGCATAATATAACAATGTCACATTTTAAGTATATTTATCACAATAAAAAACTCACGATTCGGTCCAATGTCATTATAAATTTATCTTCCTTACTTATTATAATATTACTAAATCACCTTATCTACTTATTATGATATTACTAAATCATCATTAATTTACAAATATACACACACACACAACACACACACACACACCCTTGTTTGTCCAATCCCGATTTCGAGGACTTCAACTGGCTACCCGAATTCGAGGTCCTGTTATATTATATAAAGTAGACATGTATTCTACACTTATACGTATACTCAAGTTAATCGTGATCGTTGCTGTCTATTCGGTTTCATCATACACCCGGTAAGCACCTAGAAAACGGTCCTCAAAAAACCGGAATACACAGCCGGTAACTGAGGACTTCCCATATCCGAGGCCTGTCCACGTATTCAGGATTACACATACGTAAAATACACGGATCTCGGAAGGTCCTCGATTTAGTGGTCTATAGTTTTTGGAGGTCTTGGGTCCTCGAAATAGTGTGGAATGAATTTCTTACACGTATCTTGGAAGCGTCGCGGCTCGTCCTAACGTTCGCTCGTTCGGTGAACAGGCAACAAAAGTATACGCCTCATCGTATTGCTAAATATTTTATTTAAAATATAAATTTGCACAAAACTTAAAAAAAGTTTCAAAATAAAATTGAATTGCCTATCTAAATATATGAATTTGGTAAGAGATCATTACGGCTGACACCCGACAGGCAATGCACCCCTCCACCCGCGCGCCCGGTGGCGTATTTCCTTTTCCGTGTTCAATAGGAGGCAGTACTGCCTCGAAACCCGCACGGGTTTGTAACGCCATTCTCCTTCCAAACCCGTGTTCAATACGAGGCACGCGTCCTCCTACTGAATACGGGTTTGTAACGCCATTTCTTTTTCCAAATCCGTGTTCAATACGAGGCATGCGTTGTCCAATCGTTTATAATTACCATGCGCATTAATTGAGCACTACGGATCCATGTTTGTTTCGAGACATTTTTTGTATGTGTAAATTGTTATGTATTAAGGATGGGCAATAAAACGCATAATCTAGGAACCTTTTTTATTAGGTATTTATTATTTATTAACGCCCTAGTGGGCTTTTGTAATTGTAAGAAAACAAGACAAATGAATGCAATAAATTTTGTGTAAATTATTAAAATATTAATACGATGATTTGATATATAATACTGCTATTAGCCTGAAATATTCAAGCCCAGTGGCAAAGAATTACTAATATCTTGGAAAGGAATTCAAATGCTCAACATACAAAAATTCTCACCAAGTTTGGATGTGATTTGTCAAAGCTTAATTTGAGTATACTATCATTTATGCCGGCGTGGTCTAGTGGTATACGCTTTTGACTACAGATCCGAAGGTCGCGGGTTCGAACCCGGCGTGCGCAAATAAATTTTATTTGATTAATTTGTGTTATTTCACAATTAATTAATTAAAAATAATATATAGTATATTTGCGGCACGTTCCAGAGTGGAAGATACTCTCAGTATCGCCCTGGTGTAAGACCACCATTCAGAATTGAAACGTTGCTTGAAATGGCTTTAGCCGTGTTTGGTGACCAGATCTGAATAGCCAGGTACTTCCCCACCTTCCTCTTCCCCATCTCCCTCTCCTCCCCAATACCCTCAGCCTCACAACATACTCCAATTGGGGATACCATAGTCTCACTGGCTCCAGACGGGAGCAGTTGGGACTCTTGTGCGGTATTACTATAAAAAAAAAAAAAAAAAAAAATATATATATATATATTGTGGAAAAAAAATAGCCGGCAAAGATCTCGAAAAAATAATGTACAACCTTATATCGATCGCTCGCCGATCCGCCGACCAGCCAAGTCTTAATTGATCAAGAGAAAACGTATTCACAAAATTGCATTAAATATTGATGATAATGAACCTCCTGCCAAAAATATTGATTTAAAAAAATATATTATTATGTTTTTATTTGTAGGTACCTAGTTATGTAGATTACCTCACATAACTTATACATCTTTGAATGTACTTTTATTTCTATCCTTGGTTTTTAATAGGTACAACTCGTCATATTTTATTTTTTTTAATCTCTATTATAATGTTATATACCTGACGAGTAAATAAAATTTTTATTTATTCTGTTTTATTGGTTTATAACGCAGAAATTGTGAGCACACACTTACTTTTTTATGTTATAATTTATTCAAAATTATGATTTTCCAAAATTATGATTTTTAATCCAAAATTATTATTACAACTGATAGCCTTGATTTAACAATACCTGATTAAACATTTCAAACAAATATAATTTTAAAGTTCATAATAATCTCAATACTCAATTATAAACATGCGAATGTATGAATAGATATACTTGATGTTAATAATTTTGATCTATTCTACTTAAAAACAAGTCACCTTTTTTACACATTTTTAATCTCATGTCTCATAGAAATCGTTGTATCTCCCTTACTTTCATGGTTCATGGTTAGGATATGATCTTAACGGTGTTAAAAAGAGAAAAAATCACGCTTTTTTAAAAAAATCTAAAAATTTACCGCAAAATAATTAAGAAGTCCAACATAAACGAATCCTAAGTTTCCAAACGCTATTTGAAAAAATAATTATTTACTTTGAGCATTTTATATTGATTATTTTTTATATGGCACGACAAAAACTGAGATGACAATATCGTTTATAATACATTAGTCTATCACAATATGAATGCGTTTTTTTTCATTATCAGTAATTTTAGTTACAAAAATCGTAAGATGAGTCATTTTTAAAACTTCCTTATGCTGGCATGCAAAATACTTATATTTTTAAAATTAAATATTTATTTTGAATTATAAAATTTGAAAGGACATTTCATAACCTTCCCAAAACGGTTATTAGTTTTCGGATATATTTAGAAATATTCTATTATTGGGATTTTATTACAAAACGGCAATATTTTAAACCTCTCACAAAATACTGTTGAGGCCACAGACATAGGAATTAATAGACGAGAAGATAATGGCGAGGGGTAAAATCAACTGTTGAAGAACGAAGGGAGTAAGGCTGACTGTGATTCGTCAATAAATCAATCTGACAGTAAATAGGCATCTCGCATTATAATATCACCATTTATTTCTTAAAAGTTAAACCTGCTTTTGAATGAATAGACATTTTTACATGGGAGCGCAAATTACTCGCCACGTTATGAACAAATTTGCGAAGTCCAAATTCGGCAAAAAAATTCGGTTCTATTTTCAGAGTCGAATATTTCGTTCAAGTATTTAGTTAAGACACTTTTATAAATGTTCATAATTTACTTCCCAGCAACCAACCATCTTTGTGTTCCGCGTCCAGACGTTTCTCGATGTGATAGTATATGTTTCTAAAACTGATCTATATTATACGATGTGAATATGCTTAAAATAATGCTTATATATGGAATGTAATACGACAATTGGGTTTATTCTCTTTTTCACATCTATTTTTACAAGTTTTCATAGTACAAGTCAACATTTTGCCGTGTTATTTCGTAAAATGAACCGATGATGCCTCGACCATAGTTCGCACAAGAATGATGACGTCACGTTTTCAAATTTCACTTGAGGTCATACGCGAACACAGCCGGTTCCAATGGAACCGGTATGGGGAGTGGGGATAATACGCTTTTAATCACTTAGGGCAGGTCTACTAATATTCATATGTCTATGATACCAACCAACCTGTTGATTTCCTCGAATTACATAAAATGTTCTATATTATTATAACATTCTTTACCTTATGAGTACTTCATATTTTTTCTTTTTTTATGTAACCCACATTAAATAATTGTATCCTGTATCTAAATACTAGATTTTCCATACATACATACTTTGTTTTATATTATGTCTTATATTAATCAATCAAAATAACAAAAGTACATAGTTCTTTTTTTATTTTCTTTCAACATTATCTCAGTGTACTTCTAATAACAACTGTATCATTTCAGCGATAATATTTCTAAGTACTCACATTCTTATTTTGTCCTTAATACTTAAAATAATTTTTCCCTTCTGTGTACCACTGCATACTTATAATACAATGTATCACTTTAATGTTAAAGCCTATTATGGCGTTTATATTAATAAATAAATAGTTTGTTTTATTTATCATTTTAGGCTAAGAGCAGTATTATATATTGAATCATAGTATTGATATTTTACTGATTTGCACTAAATTTAATTATATCCATTTGTCTTGTTTTCTTACAATTACTAAAATTCCATGTAAAAGTCCACTAGGGCGTTAAAAAATAAAAATCTTTCGAAACCAACACGGATCCGTAGTGCTCAATTAATGCGCATGGTAATTATAAACGATTGGACGACGCATGCCTCATACTGAACACGGATTTGTAAAGAGAAATGGCGTTACAAACCCGTGTTCAGTAGGAGGACGCGTGCCTCATATTGAACACGGGTTTGGAAGGAGAATGGCGTTACAAACCCGTGCGGGTTTCGAGGCAATGATGCCTCCTATTGAACACGTAAAAGGAAATACGCCGCCCGGTGCAACAGCAGATCGGCTAGTAATCGGCGTTCATAATACGGAAAGTACCGAAATAGAGCGGATTAACGAAGAATGGAGTGAAAGAAGAATATACGACGCGGATTAATCAAATACTTGATCAGGTGTCCTAATTACTTATTAAATATTACTTATTAAATATTACAATACCGTACATCGAATTAAACAGTATTACAGAACATAGTTCACAATACGAACTAAACGCAATATTGAATTTCGTTTCAACAGTCAAAAACTGAATTCCTTGTCGGCACAATCTTAATAGTGCAATACTTATTATATACACATGCACGTAGGAATTTCGAACGACGGGTCCTCGGTTTAGGGCGTAGGTGAGATTTCTTGACACTCGAGCTTGCAGCGCCTCCTGGGATTCACATTCCGGCAATCGGCACCTTTTAACACGAAACCGAGGACTTTGAGAGAGTCCTCGGTTTAGGGTCTGTGTGTGATTTCCAGCATTAGCGGCGCCGCCCTGGTGGTCACACATCCGTACTAATGAAACACTAGCCAAATTAAACACAATATTTTTCGCCACGAAAATGAGGACTCTCTCCGATCGGCCCAAAATTTCGACAGTTGACCAATCAGAACGCATAGATTATAGGTACATATTCAGTTTTTCGCATTTTGAATCCGAGGACGTCCTCGGATTCGTGTGAGTCCTCGGATTCTGGGTGTAAAGGCCTGTGAAGGTCCTCGAATAAAGGTGCATACAAACTCACCCTCACACACACACACACACACACATAAAACATAGGTACATGTATATTTCTTTGATTTACAGAAATTAATCTTTAATTCACAGAAAGACATGTGGTATTTTAGTTATTTAGAAACAGATAGCTTAAATTATAGAAAAAAGTTACTATCTTCACTGAAATAAGCACATCTCTTTCTTTTGGGCGGCATAATGTCACTTCCACTATCTGTATCACTTGGGTTGTTACCCACTTCTTCACTATCACTTATTATCATCACATTACCATTGTGTGCCAAGACCGAGTTGTTTGGCGGTCCGTCCTCTCTGCCTACCCCTGCGGAGAAACGGCGTGATGGTTAGTTAGTTACCATTGTCATTGCAATCAATATTATTAAATGTAAAAAGGTCCTCATCATCACTACTAGCGATACAATCACATTCCTAATTATAACTGAACTGCGCAGTAAAACTATCTTTATTTTCCATGACGGTTAAATAAATATATTTTTTAAATACGTAAATTATATAGAAATAAAATAGTTCCACAAAACGAAAAAATATGGTCACAAAAAGTGGGAGTAATCTCGGAGAACCGTCGTAAACGCAGTACAACAACTGACTGTTCCGAAAATATTGGAATAAAACAAGCATTCAGTACGTTAAAATAATGCATCTATTTTTACAAGAATATATCTAATAAACGGTGAAATTAAATGAATAAATGTTGGTTTAGATAACATTTTGCGACTATTCTTTGTACTTATCGGAAATAATAGTTCGTAGAATGTACTTAGGTACATAGAAATTGGTGATTAAACTTATGCCTGCACCGGGCCAGACCCTCTGGCCGACGGAGCTGTGTACCGAAATCGTATGGGCCAGAATGTGTGGCCTACAGAGTGGAAAAGGTTAATGATCTATGTAATCTAAACTGTCACGTCTCAATCATTTGTTTGGCAGATGACACAGTGCTTATCTTCCATGGTAAGTCGCGAGAGTCGTGTATTCGAAAAAGTTGAAGTAGGGATGAATAGGGTAAAACAATAGCTTGATTCAAATTCACTAACCTTAAATGACACAAAAACTTAATATATTAAATTTAAAATCCATAATAAACAGACCGATAACCTCAATACAAACCCAAACATAAAAATTGTTTAAAAGTGAACCAAGAAGATCCTTGCAACTGCCCAAAATTAAATGAAATACAAATGATGAAGTACCTAGGAATAATTTTTGATCAAAATCTAAATTGGAACTCCCAAGTTGAAAATATAAGCAAACTAACCTATTTTTTCAAAACTATAAGAAACATTTTAGAAAAAGAACAACTAATTGAAATTTATTACACCTTAGGCCAATCTCATATAATTTTATCGGATGGGGAAGTTCATGCGATTCCATTCTAAAACCAGTCCTCACAACACAAAAGGCAATTTTGAAAATTATACTTCCCATCAGAACCCCTACAGACTATGTTTTTAATTCCCTTAATGTAATGTCTCTGAAACAATTATATTCAAAAGATATTTTAATTTTTAGGATTTTACTGATTTTGCGGGTAAAACAGATCCTAAAGGACTCTCAATATCAGAAGGTTGTTTTTAATAAAATAAGGTTGAATTTCACTGAGTTTATTTAAACACAATTGTTATACGCGACAATAATTCTACATGGAAGATTCTAGAATGTAGACGGAATTCAAAAGACACAACTAGTCAAGACGAACGAAAAATCAAGAATGCTAGAATTGAATTTGAAATCAACACAGAATGTTGCCATAATAATAAATTATCTTATTTATTATTTTATGTTGTTCCCTGGTAGGTACCGTCTACATACTTCGCCCCCAGTTGTTAAACGATATAAAAAAAAGAAACATAGTAGTATAATTTTTTTTTTTTAAATGACTTATGTTATGTATTTTTAAATTTAATATAAGAAGACAATTGTCATATTTGTATAGGAGCTGATCGATTTGTATTGATTGTATGTTTTATGTTAAGATACAGTAAACTTCCATACACAAACAAGATTTTTTTAAAATTTTTTTTAGCATTTTAAATTATCTTCAACTGTTTATCGAAACGTGTTATTTATTATCTCTACATACTAACGGAGATTGCGATATTAAACGAAAATGAGACTGGGCAGTGTTCTCATTCAGTCTGGCATATTCCATTTTTATTTTCGTTGTAAACTATTGTTATTACCTATAAAATACCAAATAACATTTACACGTTTCCATAAACATTTGGATAGAATTATCACATAAAGGTATGAAGTTTCAACGTCATGTTCAGATGTGTGTGTCGTTGAACATCTGAGTGATCATGGTTAAACTTTACTAACATTAAAACATTTTATCATATGTGAATTTGATATTAAAAAAATTGCCTAAAAATGCTTAAAATTATACAAAGGATTCAACGCGTAAAGCGTAATTACTTTAAATGCATATTGCAATTTCATCGCTATTTGCGGAATGTAAGTATTAAAAAAACGTAAAAACTATTATCGCTCAATGCGGAATATTTAAAAAATTATAAAAGAACATGTTTTGTACATTTACGGCAATATGTGATACATTGTTTGCATGCATTGCATGCGGCTGGCAGTGCTTCCAGCGAAGAGAAGGATCGAGCGAAAGAAGTATATAAGGAATGTAAGAAAAAAGTAAGAGTTGGAGTGAAAGAACGAAAGAAACGCCTGGAAGAGGAAGAAGGAATGAAAATGACAAACCATTTCCAAGAAAACATTAAGTTATTTTGGAAGGAAGTCAAAAGGTCCCAGTGTGGCCCTGAAACCGGAAGCATGAAAGTGATAAAATTGAAAGATGGAAAAATGTTGACGAATGAGGAAAAAATAAAAGAGAGATGGTTGAAGTATTTCGAGGAAGTCTTTGAAAGCGAAGTGAGTGACAGTGATTCTAGCGGCGAATCAGATATGAATGATGATGGACTGAATGTTACCGAAATTAGCATGGATGAGATAGAAAGATCAATTAAGTGTATGAAGAATGGTAAGGCTGTCGGTTTCGACAATATTGCTGCTGAATATTTTAAAGGAGGTAGCCGTATAATTCTCACATGGTTGTGCAATCTTTTTAACCAATGTTTAAAGGAAGGTTACACGCCTTTAGATTGGAGAAGGGCAGTGATCATGCCATTATACAAAGGTAAAGGGTCACGTATGGAATGTGGGAATCATAGGGCTATTAGCCTGCTAAGTTCAGTTGGCAAGCTGTATGGTAGAATTTTGATTGAAAGGGTAAGAAAGGAAACAAAGGATAAAATATGGGATGTGCAAGGTGCTTTTATGAGTGGAAGGGGGTGCATGGACCAGATCTTCTCATTGCGTATGCTCACCGAGAAGTTTCTGGCAAAAAACCAGAAACTTTTCTGTGCCTTTGTAGACCTACAAAAAGCATACGACCGAGTCGACAGGAAAAAGCTATGGAAGGTGTTGTCCAAGTATAGATTGAATGCGAATCTGACTTAGGCAATTGCGTCTCTATATGAGGGAAGCGTTGCATGTTTTAGGGTGAACGGTGGTTTTACGGGGTGGTTTGATATCACAAAAGGTGTTAAACAAGGCTGCGTAATGTCACCGTGGTTATTCAATCTATACATGGATAATTGTATGCAAGAATTGAAAGAGGTGGGATTGGGCGCGAATTTGAGTAATCTGAAAGTATGTTGCCTGTTGTACGCTGATGATGCGGTGCTGATTGCTAATAGTATGGATGATCTGCAGTCTCTCGTGTCTAGGATGAACGAAGTATGCATGAAGAATGAGTTAATGATGAATGTAAGTAAGTCTAAAGTAATGGTGTTTGAAAGAGAAAGTACGAAAACAGTGTGCAATATATCTGTGAATGAGGAATACTTGGAGCAGGTGGATGAATTTGTGTATTTAGGAAGCATGTTTACGAGAGATGGGAAGGCTGACAGAGATATTGAAAGAAGAGTAAATGCAGGTAACTCCATTAATGGAGGACTGAACGCAGTTGGCGCTAACAAAAAATTGTCCAAAGAAGCGAAGTTAGCAGTCCACAATGGAGTGCTGGTACCTACCCTGATGTATGGAAGTGAGGCATGGAACTGGCAAAGAAAGGATGAAAGTAGATTGAATGCTGTTGAAATGAGATCCCTGAGGCATATGTGTGGTAAAACCATGTATGATCGTGTGAGGAATGTGGATATCCGCAAAGAGTGCAAGGCTGATGTAAGCGTAATGAGTAAGATCAAGAAAGGGACGCTTAGATGGTTTGGGCATGTAGAGTGAATGAGCGAAGAAAGGAGTGTAAGGAGAATATACGATGCAAATGTGAATGGTAGCAGAAGTCGGGGACGCCCGAGGAAGACATGGCACGACCAAGTGAATCAGATACTTGAGTCGGGCCATGTCAAGAGTCAGAACAATAGAAGAGTATGTATGAGACGATGTATGAATGTGAATGAGGCAAGGAATGTGTGCCAAGACCGAGTTGTTTGGCGGTCCGTCCTCTCTGCCTACCCCTGCGGAGAAACGGCTTGATGGTTAGTTAGTTAGTTTTGTTTGCATGAACAATATAAGACATATTAAGCTCTTATATATAAATATAAGACATTAGCGTAGTGTGAAATGTTTAAGTATAGGTATATAAGGTTTGCTTATATCTAAGTATATGGAAAACATCATTTATTTATATTTTAGGAAAAGAAATGCCTTTTTATGCTTTAAACTGTCCTAATCTGTCTGGGAAACGAACTTTTCGACCAGATTTTGTGGTTCTGATTATTTCTGGAGGTAATACTGGAACAGATGTAGGAACAGATGCATTTTCTTCTACTGGAACAAAAGCAGGTTTTAGGCGGTCTATTGTGACACGCTTAGGTTTTCCTTTCACTATAATTACGAATGATTTTTCATTACGTTCTTCCACTTTGTATGGGCCTTCGTACGGATTCTGCAGTGGTCTTCTTACACCGTCAGTTCTTAGGAACACATGCGTCGCGCTAGGTAGATCTTTGTGAACAAAAAACTTTCCTGTACCATGAACACTGGCAGGAGTTGGTTTAATGGCTTCGAACGCACTTTGTAGACGTCCGATAAACGTGTCTGGTTCCTCGCGTGGTGTTGCTGTGAAGAAATCACAAGGTAATTTAATGGTTCTACCGTAAGTTAATTCAACTGGTGAACACTTCAGATCTTCACGTACCGTTGCTCTCAAACCAAGTAGAACTAGTGGGAGGCTTTCGACCCAATTTCGATCGCCACAAGCCATGAGAGAGGCTTTTAAAGTGCGGTGCCATCTCTCGATCATACCCTTAGCTTGTGGATGGTACGCGGTGGTCCTAGAATGCTTTATTCCAAACTTTTCTGTTAGTTTTTTGAAGAGGCAGGACTCGAATTGTCTGCCCTGATCCGAAGTAATGGTATCCGGGGTCCCGTGACGGGCAATCCAATGTGTCGTCAGTGCAGTAGCGACGGTTTCTGCAGTCATATCTTTCAGAGGGATTGCTTCAGGCCATCGTGTGTACCTGTCGATCATTGTGAGTATATACTGGTACTCGTCACACGCTGGGAGAGGTCCAACCAGGTCGATATGAATATTACGGAATCGATCCTCTGGTAGTAAATACGTTGCTAATGGTGCAGCCGTATGTCGAGAGACCTTAGCTTTTTGACAAGCTATGCACTGTTTGACAAAGTTTTTTATGTCTGTCGCCATGTTAGGCCAAACAAATCTTTGTTTAATTGTCTTTGTCGTTCCCAGGATGCCAGGATGGCAAACATTGTGTACACTTTCGATTACCTGCATTCGCATGCAAGCGGGTACAAATGGTCTGATGAGGCCCGTTGATATGTCACACCATATTGAAGCTTCAGAGCCTGGAATCACCATTTGACATAAGGCGAGGGCGGTGTCATCTTTTGCCTTCATAAGTCCGTCATCTTGACACTGCGCTTTCTCCATCTGCCTGTAGTCAATAGAAGTAGGGCTGTTAATCTCATCGATTCGAGATAGTGCGTCCGCTACTATATTCTGTTGTCCAGAAATATGTCTGATGTCCGTTGAAAATTGGGCAATATAATCCAACTGTCTCTCTTGGCGTGGAGAGCTAGAGGCTCGCTTCTTGCAAAAAGCAAAGGTGATTGGCTTGTGATCTGTATAGATGGTAAAATTTCGACCTTCAATATGACTTCTAAAATATTTCACCGCTTCGAAAAAACCAGTAAGTTCTCGATCGAAGGTACTGTATTTTCGCTGCGCTGGTGAAAATTTCTTGGAAAAGAATCCTAAAGGTTCCCAGGAATCGCCATTCGACTGTTGTAATGATGCATCCATAGCTATGTCGCTAGCATCAACCATTATAGCTATTTTTGCATTGGTATTTGGGTGTGCGAGTAATGCTGCGTCAGCTAGCTGTTGTTTGCATTCCTTGAATGCTTCCGTCAGTTCTTGATTCCAAGTTATTTCCCTCTTGTCATTTTTCTTATAACCGGCAATGCAATCAAATAATTTTGTTTGAATGTTAATAGCCTTAGGGAGGAATCTTCTATAATAATTTAACATGCCTAAAAACGTCGCAAGTCTTTTGCTGTTTTAGGTAATGGAAAATTTATGACGGCATTCACCTTCTCTTTGATAGGCGACATTCCTTCTTGAGTAATTGTGTGACCCAGGAAGTTGACTGTAGGTACGCCAAATTGGCATTTGTTAATGTTGATTACTAGATCATATTCATCAAGTCGTTTGAGTAGTGTTTCCAAGTGTTTTCTATGTTCTTCTTCATTTTTAGAAGCAATCAGGATGTCATCTAGGTACACGAAACAAAAATCCAAATCCCTTGTCACAGCATACATGAAACGCTGAAAGCTTTGTGCTGCGTTTGATAAACCAAATTGCATGGATGTGAATTCGAATAATCCAAATGGTGTGATGATGGCAGTCTTCGGAATGTCTTCAGGTTCCACTGGTATCTGATGATAAGCTCTGGTCAAGTCAATAGTGCTGAATATGTTTGCATCGGCAAGTTTATGTGCAAAATCATGAAGTTGAGGTATTGGAAATTTATCCGGGATTGTTTTAGCATTAAGGCGACGATAATCACCGCAAGGACGCCACTCGCCGTTGGGTTTTTTTACCATATGTAAGGGGCTGGCCCAATTGCTTTTAGAAGGCCTGCAGATCCCTTGTTCCATCATATGTTTGAATTCTTTCTTCGCCGCTTCCAGTAGGGCTGGTGCTAGCCTGCGGGCTCGTTCGGTAACGGGTGGTCCTCTGGTTTCTATGCAGTGGGTGACAGAGTGTTTTTTGGCATCTGATATCTTCATGATAGGTCTTGTTAAGTTTGGGAATTTGTTTAGAATATCACGGTATTTTTGCGATGAAGAAATTGTAGAAATACCGGATGTAGGTCCCTGTTGACTGGTCTGCGATTGTTGACTTTTTTAAATTCACCGTCAGGTTGAAATTTTTTTTTTTTTTTTTTTTTTTAATGTATATTTTATTTAGTTATAAGAGTTTACATCTTATACCTAATATATTATTTTCTGTGACTACTACAATATTATTTACTTTTTACATACTAAAATTTAGATTTCACAACATTGAGACATAATCCACGAAAAACTGCAAGACTTTTAGCTTCCTTAACAATTACCGGGAGTTCATTGAACATTTTAAAACCTTTATAATAAATATTATTTTGTGTTTCTGATAAGTGTGTTTTAGGAAGCCTAAAATCGTTGCAGTTTCTCGTAGGATATAAATGAACTGCACTATTAATTCTAACATTCTTAGACATATAGTCAGGTAACATTTTATTTTTTAGCTTATAAATAAACACTAAGGTATTATAAACTAATCGTTGCCACACACTTAAAATATTTAGTTGACGTTGCATGGTTTTTATTCTGGTGTACCTGCTACAACACAGTATTGACCTCATGCCTCTGTTCTGGATTACTTCCATTCTCTTAATTTGGCTTTTGTTACTTAGAAATATTACACTTGTACAATAATTTAGATGGGATGCTACAGTGGTATTGTAGACCAATATCCTTGTTTTAATGTCCAATTTTCCTTTTATCCTACTTAAGAAATTAACCTTTTTCGCCATTTTTTTATTTAAAATTTCAAAGTTAGTGTTAAATTTTAACTTGTTATCTATTATGATTCCCAGGTATTTAATTTCTTTTACTTCTTCCATACTTTGATTGTCTATATTTAGGACAGTAGGTACGTTTAGTTTTTTCCCTAATACCATGAATTTACTTTTAGTTACATTTAATTTCAATTTATTTATGTTTAACCACTTAGATAATTCATTAAGTTCATTTTGTATTTTTGACAACGCATCTTCAATATTATTTGCTATAATATATAAAAGTGTGTCATCTGCAAAAAGTTTGATGGAACAGTACTTTAAGCACTTCACTATATCATTAATATATAAAATAAATAGGAGCGGTCCCAAAACAGATCCTTGAGGAACTCCAATGTTGATTTCTTGTTCTTCAGAGATAGTATCTCCAATTTTGGTTTTTTGTTTTCTATTTTTTAAGTAATCAATAAACCACTGCAATTCATTAGCACGGATTCCCATGTCCTTCAATTTCATTATTAGTCTTTCTCTGTCTATTGTTTCAAAAGCACGTCTAAAATCCAAGAACACTGCTATTGTGATTTTCTTCTGATCCATAGCTGTTTTCCATTCATTTATCACATAATTTATTGCTGTTTCACAGGAATATTTATTTCTAAACCCAGATTGTTCTTTTACTAAGATGTTATTTTTTTCTATAAATTTACTCATCTGTTCTTTTACAATGCACTCTAGTAATTGTTCATATTTAGGCAATCCATTTATTGGTCTGAAGTCTTCGAAATTTTTAGCATTTATTATTTTGGGCACTGGTGTTATTATGGAGGTTTTCCATGACTGCGGAAAAATTCCCTTAGTCAGAGATTCATTTATTAGTGCAACTAATCTGTCTCCTATAGCTGGCAGTGCATCTTTGATTATGCTTATAGTAATTCCATCCGGCGATGATTTTGGTTTCATTTTTTTAATGATTTTCATTAAATACTCATTGTCAATTTTATTAAACCTGAAAATGATGAAGAAAGTCTGCACCTAGGATTGGTCTTGATACGTCAGCCACAATAAATCGCCATTTCAGTGCTCGACGTAGGCCAAAATCGAGTTCTACTGTTCTTGTGCCGTATGTCTTGATGGGATTTCCGTTTGCACCATATAGTGTAGCTGGACAGTTGTCAGAAGTGATGTTATTTTTGTTGTATGACAGGTTTCTAGGAATGACCGAAACGTCCGCCCCTGTGTCCACTAGGAATTTTTGTCTAGTTTGTAGATCATAAACAAAGAGACGACATGTGTTACTCGGAATCTCGCACGTCCCTACTGAGAGGTTCCGTTGTCGTTTCCCGAATTTTTGTTTTTGAACGTACATGGTTGGTAACATCTGAAGGACTTTTCACCATAACGTCTATGGAAATGACATAATCCATCAGGATTCCTCTTGGGCGATCTACCGCGAGACCTGGACCTCGGCCTTCCAGCGGGATTCTGTTGTGATGAATTGTTGTAAGAATAATTTCGACGTGGGCTCTGACTTTGTCGTCCACGGAAGTTTGTAAAGTTGTTATTTTGGGACATTTTTAAACGTGACACTTCATGTGTAAGGTCGGAAATTTGCTGTTGAAGTTGTAACAGTATAGAATTTTCCGTATTTTCCTTTCTTGAGGTACCCGGTTTATTTTGATGGTCTACAGCACTGCATTCAGATGACTGGTAGACGTCTATTATTTTATCAGCCGCCAACGCGAGCTGATTTGTGTCATTGTCAGTTAAAGCTGACAGGATTGCTTGAACATGTTGCGGTAAACGCTGCAACCACAGTGTTCTCACTATAGCACTATCCGCTAAAGCTGGTCCGGCAAGTTCCATCATGTGTCGGAGGAGTCCGGTTGGTTTCCGATCTTCCAGCAGGATTCCAGTAAGTAGTCGGGTGAGTCGTTTCTCCGACGAATCTTGCAGCCTGTCGATAAGTGCCGCTTTCAGGCTTAAATATTTGTCAGTTGCGGGTGGTTTTGTGACAATATCGCTAACGCATTGTAATGTTTGAGAATCTAGCGCTGCAATAATTATGTTATATTTAGTAAAGTCGTCCTTAACACGTGAATTTGCAAATTGTTCTTCTGCCTGTACTAGCCAAAGCGATATACTTTCTCTCCAGCATGGTGGTAACCTGACTGTTACATAATTGATATTTGAATCGGTATTAGTTCCGCTTGACGATTCCATCTTTTCGGTTTTCTTTGTATCCAGTTTATTCGTAGTTGGTTCAAATGTTTTCTTCAAGTTGGGAATTTCTTCATCCGATGTCATTTTGACATTTTCGTGGTATTTAAATTGACAAGTTTAATACATGTAAGGCGTAAGATTTAAATACGTATTTAAGCAAAATGTAATTATTTATCATTAGATTATCTGGAACCATTCACGATCAAGTAAGAAAATCAGAAAAACTTTATTACATATGTTTAGAACCATCTATGTATTTTTTTCGAAAATATTTTTAAATACTGCGTGGTTAATCAAAGACGCAAACCAAAAATGTAAATGTAGGTATGACTTTAATATTTGTAGTTACAATATTTCAAAAGTTCTAGAATATTCTTTATTCAAACATGTGCTGATTTGCAACATATTATTTAAAATGCATTATTATTTACGTCAAATCAATGTAACATATTAACTTTGATTTTAAAAATGTGGAAATGAAGAATATGTAAAAACTGTTTAAACATTTACGTGACGTGAATATGATTTCTTCTTTTTTTTGGAACTTGTAATCCCAGGATGACTCAGGAAAGCTGGAATTCGCCCAGCAGGTTGTCTTTTTGCATGTGGACGGATGAAATGCGGTGAAACCTCGCCCCGCTGATGAAATGTATTGTGATGTCGTGTTTGCAACTCCTTGTAGCGGTTGTCATGACGCAGTCCGTCTTCCACTGGATGTAGCTGGTCGATCTTTCCTGGAATCAAGTTTAAAACGCACTTAATGCTCGAAGAAACAAGTATATTTGTATGATTAGTTGGGACATTTTATTAAAAAATGTAAAAAGACTTTAATCATTTGTAGGTATTTCGTAAAATTGACAACTCGTACTGTATATTAATGCTTGTAAACCATGGTTTTGGGCTGCTATTACCTTAATAATAGCAGATCGCGCGATGCGCTTTATCATAAATGGTACTGAGAACATTTATTTTCGTTAAAACAAGAGAAAATAATATTAGTTAAAGTTACTTACGGAGGGGTACGCTATCTCAGGATCCTTGATTTCACGTTGTCATGACAATAATAATAATACGCGTGAAAAATTCTGTTTGATAATATAAAATTTCTTATGTGTAAAGTCGGTGGTCACCAATTTAGGATTTTACTAATTTTGCGGGTAAAACAGATCCTAAAGGACTCTCAATATCAGAAGGTTGTTTTTAATAAAATAAGGTTGAATTTCACTGAGTTTATTTAAACACAATTGTTATACGCGACAATAATTCTACATGGAAGATTCTAGAATGTAGACGGAATTCAAAAGACACAACTAGTCAAGACGAACGAAAAATCAAGAATACTGTATAATATTTACACATACAATCTGGAAAAATCTATTAATTTCATGTGCAACGTACTCCAATATGCTGACGACTTAACGTTTTACAAAATATCCGCCAATCTTTTCATCGCAGCATCAGCAATTAACAACGCTCTTAGAAAACTCTTGGCGTGGTTAAATATTAATGGTCTTGAACTTTCCCCTGCCAAAAGCAAAGTTGTCATCTTCACTCGTCGACGAAAGCTTCCGGATATTCAGGTAATATTTGGCGATGAAGTGATCCCTATCTCGAAGGAAGTTAAGTTCCTTGGAATGTTTTTGGACTCCAAGCTTACTTGGAACTCTCATATAAATCACGTTGTTACAAAATGTGAAAGCAACATCAATCCCCTTAGATTTCTAGCCTGAGTGTGGTGGGGATCCCACCCAGCTTCTTTAAAACTTCTATACAATGCCCTCATCCGAAGCCATCTCGATTACGGATCTTGTCTGTTTGATCCAATGTCCACGTCAAATTCTCATAAATTAGATAAAATCCAGTCAAAATCACTTCGCCTTGTCTTAGGAGCCATGAAATCTTCTCCAATCAACGCAATGCAAGTGGAATGTTGCGAACCTCCCTTACATATAAGAAGGCGATGCCTGGCAGAAAAATATGTTTACAAAGTATGTTCAATAACATCCCATCCCTTGATTCCTATACTTCAATCGTTAAAGTATGAGGTTAATTCAAATCACTTTTGGAAAAATCATACCCCTCCACTTTTTTATGATTGCTACAACTCTTTCCTGGATTTATCTAGAAACACCTATCTCAATGAATCTCTTCCCTTATACTCATACCCCTATGAAAGCCTTACTTTCTATCCGAAGGTCCATCAATTTATCGGAATAAGTAAAAAAAACATTAAAAACTCAACTCAATTAAATAATGCAGAATTTAACACAATTATTGAAAACAACTGGCCAAATTACATAAATTTTTTCACAGATGGCTCCAAACTCAGTAAGGACTCCCATTGCGGGGCCAGTGTCTATGTTCCTCACAGAAAATTGTGTTTCCCACACAAACTTCCCAAAGAATGCTCCATTTTCTCTGCTGAATGCATAGCTATCATAGAAGCTCTTCAACTCGTCAAATCATTAAATATTAAAAACGCACTCATCCTTTCAGACTCGCTTAGCTCACTACAAAAAATAAGCGCATCCCCACTCAATTCCAGTAGCGACTCTCTAATTTGCTCGATCAGGAACCTACTGCATTCCATGTCACTGGTTCATGCATCAGTGGTCCTTGCCTGGATACCGGGACACCTCGGTATTACTGGGAATGACATGGCTGATTATATTGCTAAGGAAGCCACTGCCCATGGTCCGTTAAGTGATATCCCTATTCCGGTTAGAGACCATTTCCCTATTCTAAAAACTAAGTACCAACTCCAATGGTCTTCTGAATGGAAAAAATCTTCTCTGATAAAACTCTTCTCTGACTGAGTTAAAACACTATTCTTTATGCATTTGTATATTTTTGTTGATTATTTTATTGTATTTGTTTATATTCATTTCATAGTACTGTTTTAAAAAAAATAATGCTTCTAATTTTGGAAAAATCTGTTCTTTTAAATAACAAAAAATGCCCACTACTATTGTGCACAGGTTCCTATTTTTATAATTTTGTAATTACCTATTATTACCAGCTCTGTATTGTTTTTGTTAAGTTATGTTTATGTTAAGGTAAGTAGGTAGTAATACCGAGGTGTCCCGGTATCCAGGCAAGGACCACTGATGCATGAACCAGTGACATGGAATGCAGTAGGTTCCTGATCGAGCAAATTAGAGAGTCGCTACTGGAATTGAGTGGGGATGCGCTTATTTTTTGTAGTGAGCTAAGCGAGTCTGAAAGGATGAGTGCGTTTTTAATATTTAATGATTTGACGAGTTGAAGAGCTTCTATGATAGCGTTTATACGCGACAATAATTCTACATGGAAGATTCTAAAATGTAGACGGAATTCAAAAGACACAACTAGTCAAGACGAACGAAAAATCAAGAATGCTAGAATTGAATTTGAAATCAACACAGAATGTTGCCATAATAATAAATTATCTTATTTATTATTTTATGTTGTTCCCTGGTAGGTACCGTCTACATATTTATGCATTCCAGGATAACTTTGCAATTTCCTCATTACAACACACATTTCACCAACCTACAACTAAAACGACTTTTGGGCAAAGAAAGTTGCAATATTTCTCTAAAAACTATATCCTCCTTCTTGCAATAAAAACCATTAAAAAAATAACCGACTTTAAAATAAGTATTAAGACATGGATTATGGACACGGGAAGGAAGAATATAGATAAAATGTTGCAACCTAACAAAGATTAACCTTATATTATGTTTTTCTTCTGTATGTTTTACCACTATACATTTTTCTTTTATAATTTTATGTTTTTCTTCTATTATTTCGCTTTATAATTTACCTCTTGTATATTTTGAACGTTTACAAAAATTACTTTAAAAAAAAATTAAGATACTAAAAAAAATGTGACCTTAGAACAGGGTACCCCAGTAAGGTCGCATTCTTTTCAACGAATGTAAAAATAAAAATAAATTAAAAACCGGAATGAGGCAGCATGGTAAACAAGGCTAATACTTCTTCAGACAGCGGTTTAGAGTGATGTACCCCACAAGGAAGGAATAGGACACGGTTACAGGTCCAACCTCGAAACAAGAACTAATCACAGCCGGATCCATAATGGAAGAAGGAACAGGGGCCGGGGTCTGTCTGCAGAGATCCAAGAGGGAACTCAGTATACCTCTAGGAACACACTGCACTGTGTTTCAAGCTGAGATGAAATTCATCTTAGCCTGCACACAGGAGAAATGTACATATTGGGTACAGGAATAAGACCATAAGCATATGTTCTGATAGTCAGGCAGCCCTAATGGCACTTTAAAGTAACTGATGCAACTCCAGACTGAAGTATGCAAAACTTTTCTTGAAAACTCGCTTCTTCCTTATTCTATGTTTATACCAATGTTAATAAATCTTGTTGAATAGCTTTTAGATTTATAATAGTAATAAAAAACCGGATAATGCAAATAAATTATACATATTATAATGAAAATACCCTTAACTCAAATGTGTAAAGTTTTAACCTCGGTACAGGCTTTCAGCCTTAGTGGGGTTAATTATTGTGTGAAAAAGTAGCTTTGTGTTCTGTGAGAAGCAATAAATAAATTTATTTGTATTATCCGGTTTTTTTTTAAACATTATTTTTCATTATAATATATATTTTTTTTACATTATATAATATAATAAAGTTTTTAATTACATAATATAATATAAGTATTTGATAAACCCCCATAAATAAGCAAGGCTTGTGTGTATGGGGGGTGAATATGTATATGTTATTCATTAATTTTAGATTTTTTTTCCTAATTTCGAATGAAGGTCTGCGTTTATAGTCCCTTACCAAGGTTCTTATAAAATATATACTCAACAGCACTTAAACAAGTTTTCTCAAACAACACTTTTCAAGAAAAAACGCATTGCGCTTGTGACGTAGCTCGAAGTCCCGAACCTAGAGATGGTTGGTACCTGAAATAGTTTGTCACTGCGATTTCAGTTACGGGAGACGATGTGGAACCAGTTCATTATTCATGTTCTTTTTTTAGAACCGGTTCTTCAAAAAGAAAAAAACCACTGCGGATGACCAGTAACTCTGTGAAAAATTGAGCCGGTTCCTCAAAATAATTGTCACTTTTTCAATTTTTTTATAACTCTGAAGTGACCAGCCAGGTAAGTACATTTTTCTGTATCTGTTTTTAAATAATAAGTATGTTATCTGAGTCTGTAAATAATAAAATTAGATAGATCCTAGAAACTCTCAATGTATTGTACAGCACCCTTGAGGTGATTTTTCACAAAAACAAACTGTACTGTACAAATTATCCAATTATTATTCCACAAAAAATCGGTTCCTAAGACAAATCATATCTACGGTTCCAGTGACAGCAAAGGAATATCGATTTAGTATGTTGCACCTGATACTCTGGTCATTTATGATTATTTCCTCCCTGAACGTGCCGTTTATTCTTGTTCGATTACATTTAATATTATGCTTAAGGCGATGCCATACGTAGTAATGCGAAATCATGTGTTTTTGATTTGAAAATTTGGTCGCCTAGAAATGTTTCAGATGCTTTAATTAAATAATGCGAGTAGAATACATCTTGGCCTTTGAAATAATCGAGTATTTTTCAGATAAGTCTTTTTATAAGCCCAGAAAAAAATAATGTATAAGGCCTATGAAAACTGCTTTAATGTTCAAAATCTCCTACTTACGAACCCATTTTCGGTTATGATTTTATTGTATAATGTGGAAAATTAAGTTATTTATAAAATGATCGAAAAAAATTTAAATATTTATGCCTGAACATCCACAAAATAAAATAAAAGGCACTTTTTGGCCATGTTTTTTTCTTGCATAAATCAAAACAGGCGGATGGTGTTAAGCGGGGATTTAAATCTTATCGCCATCTACGTACGGGTTGTTATTGATAGCGGCTCAATTTAAAATATTACACGACGTAGCGCATCGCAATAATCTTGGCCACTGTTTATTTGTTTTTTTAGGTTGGCAGTAGCTACCTATAAAACTAACATCGATCAACTTCCACAATGTTATGTCGGTCAAATAATATTAAATAGCACTATTTTCCCTTTCCGCCTACTGAAATGGTCACTTTTTATTGTCATCAAGGTAAATCGAAGGTTTGTTAAAAAAAGGTATTTGTAGGTACCATAAAGTACAAATAAAAATAATGCAGGTAAGTTTTTAGATTCTCACGGCCAAAAGCATTTTTGTTGTTTGTTTTTGGGGTGTTATGCCGTGTTGCGCTAACTCCTTCTTTGGCCGACGTTTCGGACAGCGTTGCAGTGTCCATCATCAGGGCAGATCCGGTAGACACATCGGACACATTCGGATCTGCCCTGATGATGGACACTGCAACGCTGTCCGAAACGTCGACTAAAGAAGGAGTTAGCGCAACACGGCATAACACCCCAAAAACAAACAACAAAAAAAAAATAATGCAACTCACTAACTGGTATGGCTATGAAAAGGTAAAATGAATAACCATATTATTATTATCATTCAAAATATCTATGACCATATCCGTTTTGCTCTTTAAAACTAAACACTTTAATTTGCTAGGTTTCTCTATGCCCTATTTCCTGCGTCGTTTGCCGAACGGATTGCTAAATAGGTTCTGCGTTTCTGGTTCCATTTAGTGAAATTGTAAAATGTGAGTATATTGCAACTTTTATATTCACGCTTGTCATCTCTAAAATGGGCTTCCGTTTATGAAATTCATCCTGTCATTAGGCCAGAAAATATTATGCGTTACCTTGCAATGTTAGCGGGCGGTAGTGAAACGCCAATATAATATTTGAACGCGCATTAGGAGGGCTACTTATGTATATTTCCATTCCTTCTTTATAATAGAATAATCGCATATCTCACAAAAAACAGGAAGCTTGAACGTATTACTTGAGTGATTCTTGGCTTCCAGTGGTTCAATGACGCTCACCGGTCGTTTATTATTTTCGTTGTGATCGATATTTGTGTATTTACATCCAATAGATGTTATTTAGAGTATTTGTAATTTTTAGAATAAATATCAGCTTACTCCGAAGTAAAGTCGTCAAACGTGAATTTCCTTCATAGCTGTCACTCAAGTCCTCTATCTACACTCTAGGTTCTGTCATCAGATAGTCGTAATAATTGATTGAATTCTTTGGTTCACAAATTTGAGTGCTTTTTCGTGAATCGATATTGAATAGTCTAAATGTACTAGCAGTTTTTGAGAGTCAAAATTTAATTTCACTCTAAAATTAGCTAACAAAATATCTGTCACTTCATTATAATGACGTGACTGCGAATAATATGCAATTTTTGATATATTTTTGTATGTATTATGTATACATATATATTTTTTGTATGTGACACCTCACAAGAGTTTACTTGTTAGTACTTATTATCTTTTAAATGTGACTGGGAGGTTGATTATTATGTGAATTTGTATTGTACCCAAGGTTTGGAAAGTTGTTTGTTTAAATGACACCGCACTAGAGGTTCTACATAAATACAGTAAAACCAAAAATAAAGGCAATTATTTGGAATCGCTAATACGCTTGGATAATACGAAATATTTTGAAATAAAACCTTCTGATTAACCTTAATTACTACAAAAGGAAATTGACTGCATTTGGGAAATTTTCATTTTTAATTACATAAAATCAAAGTTCACTTTCCTTGTATGGGATGACAGCCGGAATAATTTCTGTCGATGACATTTTCTTTTGTTAGTATTCCTGATAAGTTTTTTTTAACCATTTAGTCTGCAAATACTAGGTAGGTACTAATTTGGCTGAACTCGAAAAATAAAATAAAGGTATTGAGGTATGTTTTATAAATATAGAAATATTAATAAAAAAAGGGGAAAAAATTCGGTTTATGGGAGTCACTCGAATAACCGAAATTGAACTTGATTTAGACTAATTTAGGGCTGGGGAATCCGAATCTGTAAGAATTAGGTGGGGGTCGGCACTATTAACTGAGTTATAGGGTCTTGAAATTTCGCACTCGATACATAGAAACCATGTTTTATTTATCAAATATGACTTAAGAAAATCAAATTAATAACTATTTAATTTAATACTTTTGAAATTTCAGCAGTGCCAACCAAAAAAAGAAAAGTGTTGCCATGTAATAATAATATCAATGCATGGAAAATTCTGAAAATTAAATATAATTTGCCAGATTTGTAGTTTATTATTTAAAATCTTGTAAATATTAAATTTATATATATATATATAACCTAAACCAACTGTGATTTTCTATAACAAAAAAATGACCCTTTAATAACGCCCACTCGCGTCCCCTTTAGAGTTTTATCCCAGTTTTCAAGTAGTTTGTGGGCTACGCTAGGTTTGTACAGACTGGTTTGTGATTTAATTCTAATACCTTTTTTCCATGTTATTTCCTGTTACAAAAAATTGCCCCTTTAATAACGCCTGCTCGCGTCCCCTTTAGAGTTATATCCCAGTTTTCAAGTAGTTTGTGGGCTACGCTAGGTTTGTGATTTAATTCTAATACCTTTTTTCCATGTTATTTCCTGTTACAAAAAATTGCCCCTTTAATAACGCCTGCTCGCGTCCCCTTTAGAGTTATATCCCAGTTTTCAAGTAGTTTGTGGGCTACGCTAGGTTTGTATAGACTGGTTTGTGATTTAATTCTAATACCTTTTTCCCATGTTCTTCTGCCTACTCTAACCCAAACTAAAAACCTAACCTATTTTGTAAAAAAATATTATTATTATATATGTTACTAATTTGATTTTCTTAAGTCATATTTGATAAATAAAACATGGTTTCTATGTATCGAGTGCGAAATTTCAAGACCCTATAACTCAGTTAATAGTGCCGACCCCCACCTAATTCTTACAGATTCGGATTCCCCAGCCCTAAATTAGTCTAAATCAAGTTCAATTTCGGTTATTCGAGTGACTCCCATAAACCGAATTTTACACAAAAAAAGGTAAGGTTAGGTTAGGAATGAAAGCGAATTTTCATTTTATATAATATTTCCCAAATGCAGTCAGTTTCCTTTTATAGTAATTAAGGTGAATCAAAAGGTTTCATTTAAAAATATTTCGTATTTGTGGCCAGTGATTCCGAATATTTACCATAATATATATAATGTATAAGCTTGGAATTTGGCTCCTGTGAGTACTTTCCGTTACTGGGTACATTGAGTACAGGTACAAAAAAATACCAGGTACAGAATACTCTCATTACTTTATACCTCCTTTGAGTATCTGGGGACGGAGAGTGATGGGAACCTGAGGCATTCTGAGCAATGAGCAGGGAAGTTGAGGGTAGGGAGGGGAGTAACAAGCAGGAATAACATTCCTTAGAGGGTGTTCAATATGAATAATGTTTGCTTGATTTTTATAGTTTGTACTTTTGTAGTGTAAGAAGGTAGGTTACATAATCTAAAATAATGAAGTAGGTAATAGGCACCACTTTTGGAGTAATTTAAAGTAAATACGTCCATTCAAAAATAATATATAAATGTATGGTATTGTATAATTGGGGAACACGGGACTAGTTTTTCTCGCAGATATTTTAAATAAAAAAAGTATGATTTATTTAACTTTAAAAAAATATTAAGTAAATTTTTGAAATAGTCTATAGCGAGCTAAACGTATTCAACAGATAATGCGATTGAACTGAAACTTCATTGTAAATTACGCATACTACCATAGGCTGAATTACGCCTTACTGACCTTTTTCCTCATACTCCTTTCTAATAGGACCGAGCGAAAATGTAGTATTTTACAGTGCGATGCATCGCAGCAACCGACAAAATATACCTATCTCTTTCCCACTTCCGTGGAGTGAAGAGTAAATCCGGAGTGTCATAGTACTTCCATTCCACTAAAGAAATTCCATAGGAAAAAATACTTCTTTGTCCCTTTTCCCCCATACAACTTTCTCCTCTAGGAGCACACAGTACTTAATCTTGCCTTATTAAAAGGATATCATTATCAAATGTACGTGTCCCGTGGTTGAGTGGTTATTTCACATTTTTGTGAATATTAAATAATGTGTAGTAAAAAGTAGAACTTTAAATTGTAAATACCAATTTTTTTATACCGTCCATAAAATTCGGTGAATGTGGTATAAATCTTGCCTTAACACTCCTAATAAAGTAAATAATTTTAGCAACCATTGTTTCGAGCTGAATAAATTGGAGATGAATTAGTTTATTTATTTATTTACGCCTGTTAAAATATTATATATTTATGTAGTTTATACAATATACTCGTTAACAGTGCAGTAGATATGCCTGATTTAAAATAAAATATTGTTTTACAAAGAAAAATATAATTTTATAGGTAGATAGTAAGGAGTTATATGGAAGTATCTATACAAAATCTATACAAATTGGCACCTTCAGCCATCGAACTAATGCTCTTTTGCATATCCAGAGTTAAAAAGTTTAAATAATAAATCCGAATAAATCAGCTCTAATAGATGAAAAAATCTGTGTTAAAGCCAGCTTACATTGCAATATTGGTGAACTGCATATGTAAACAACATTGAATTATATGTTTCCCAAATTTTGAATTTGTCTCATTGCGAAGTTGAAGAAGAATTGTTACAATAATGTGGTAGGTACCGTTTTGGTCTTGTAACTGTCCTGTCAGGAATGTGGAATGAAATTAAATGTAGCAATTCAGGGGTATTCAACATCGAATTAATAATTTTAAACAATCACATTGATCGCAAATAATTCGTCTTTTTGATAATTTTAATAAATGTAATGAAAAAAGTAGGTAGCTATAATCCAGGCATTCTCTAGGAATACCAAATCTAAAATTTAAATATCTTAAGAATTTATTTTGGATTCTTTTAATCGTGTGAATGAACTTCATAATTTGGAGACCAAATTGACTCAATCTGACTCCTCACTAGTGACATACGATGTTCTGATTTTTGTCATTAGATACTATTAAAGTAAAGCCCAATATTTGCAAAACTTTATCATAAGGTCATTTCTGTAATGTGTTAGAAGCCACATACTCTGAACCAAGCAAAAACAAAACTATTTCTGTAATGTGTTGTATCGTAATGTGTAAGTTGGATGGCACTCCCGAACTGTTGATTAATTGGGAAAGCGTCTCTGTCATAATTAACTGGTGGGATCATGATTATATTATAATAATATAGGGTGCTTTTATTTTTACAAGGCCGGTTCATGTGTCAAAATGTATTGTTATGTAAGTTTTCATGTCAATTAGCAGGCAGCTAAGGACGGGTTGTTTCGGAGAATCTGAACAATTCATCAAATTTCAACGTTCATTTTCAAGTTCTGTGAAAGATTTTTCAAGTTCTGTTTTTATTTCAGTTTTGTCAAGCAACTAGCCTACAATGATATAAAAACAGAACTTGAATAAATCTTTCACAGAACTTGAAAATGAACGTTGAAATTTGATGAATTGTTCAGATTCTCCGAAACAACCCGTCCTAACATAATGATACCATTTCTAGCCCACGACTACCCTATTATTATTATTACCTTGTTAGTTATTCAACAATTTTCATATTTTCCAAATCTATGGTGGTGGACCCAATTTTAACAACTACTTAAATTATATTGTACATTGTGACATCCCCCTATCCAAGCATAAGAAACTAATATTGTTTTCTTGAAATCACCATTATAATAAACGCTTACCATTAATGATTGCTTTTAAAGAACAACATAATTAATTAATCTGCACAAACTGCAATGTTTTTGATACGGTATTAATAACATAATTTTTCCTTGATAGAATGTCTTCTCGGGGACGAGGAACACGTGGATATGGAGGCAGCAGAGGGGGTGGATACGGGGGATACCGGGGGGGCGGGGGAGGATACCGTGGGGCCCGCGGTGGGGGGGAGCGTGGAGGGGGTCGGGGAGGCGGCGGGGGCTACTCTAACTACTCTGGGGCAGACAGATATTCTGGTGGTGCAGACAAATACTCCAGGAATGAAAGATCTGATGATATGGGCTTCAAGAAGTCTTACCGATCTGTAAGTTACAATCTCAATTTATTTAACCAGTCTACTGTTTTTCGTTTGTTTTTGGACCGTGCTCGGCGAACGCGCACATGTGTGCTCTCTAATATCATCCATGCTGGGATTTTTCGATATTTTTAAGCTATATGTTTAGAAAATGAATAAATGCGCTTGCGCTAATGTTAATGTAGATTCTGCTTTTTATTTCATGAATATGGCCTCTACAATGGCTTATGAAATAAATTGTTTATGAACGGCAACGTTTCAAAGGAGTATAAATAAAACAAAGGTATTATTATTTCTTAGAAAACTGCTATTGATTTATTTTTTTTCAGATAGATTTTAGAAATAATAAACCGTTCATAGATACATTTTTTGACTGTTGTCTCCCAAATGGGAATAGAAACATTTTAAAGGTGAAATATATATAAATAAAAACATCTGGTTAACAGAAAACAATAAATCATATAATTTGCAAGCAATAATTTTAATTTGAAATAATAATTTTTATTCCGATGTTTAAGCAAAACTCATCAAGCTTTTGACGCAGTTCCGTGAATTCTCATCCGACTGTCGGGGATATTTTATTGTTTACATGTTTACTTAAATAGTACATAAACCGATGATGTGTTTCTTGTAGGAAGCACCTGGTGGCTACGGAGGTGGCAGGGAACACATGAGTCGGGGTGTTTCTCCAGAAAGAAAAAGAATGCGCCTGGATGTAAGATTTCACACAATTTTATGCTTTCATTTAAAACCCCATGAATATTCTCTATTGTCTATTTCATTAGTTTAATGCAAATAATCTTGATTTTGTTAAATTTATTTAAATTTTTTGGATTGATTCTCTAGTTTCTTTAATGAATTATTGTATTAATCTCTAGTTTCCTTTACAGGCAATGTTTTCAAAAGTAGTAACTTTATGTTGTATCTGCCTTTCACTCAATTGTGGTTGATTTTTAAAAGCTTTATTTGTTTTGTTATTCCCAGTGAAGTTGCGGCGTGCTGTTGAAAGCAAGTAGCTTGGTACTGCCATATATCCAAGTAACGAGTGTTGTATGCTAACAAAAGCTAAAGATACATTGTTTTATTATTTGGATTTCAATCATCGGCAACACTGATGAGATAGTCAGGGGCTCGCTGATGATATGTTGGCTGGATGGCCGGTTTGTCTAGCCTAGCTTTCCACCGCTAATGCGATATCTGCGGAGACTCCATAAGATGCTTTTTGAAAGAAAGATCTAATACTGATGTGCTTAGATTGAATATTAAGACATTTTGTTTGCTACGTTGAAGACGGTCAAATACATATTTGGGATATGTATCAGAATTAAAATATGTATAAATTTACTTGTATTAAAATACACAATGTATTTACTGAACCTGAAGGTTTATCACAAATTTAGATATTCTCTCCCTAGCTGAACAGTAAATATGAGAATGGACTCTATAAGAAATAATTATATATAGCGGGACATTTAACAACTTAGCTTAAAATGAGAAAATGAAGTAAGAGTATTAATAATTTATAAAAAAGTGTCACCGTCACTGTTAATGGTGTAATGATTGCATGTTTCCGCTCACTTTGAATGATCCAGTAGCTCACACCAACTTAAAGCAAGGTAATGCAGATCCAGATAATGCAGACTATGACCGACTGTACATGTGTATGTGATCTATGCCATGACAGTTTTGTAGAGTGAGTTGTTGTGAGTCGAGTGCGAGCCCGGGGAGGTACATGAACACCCGGGTGGCGGGGCTCGCACTTGATCCTGGCTAACTGGCCTTGTGTTCAGGGATCGGGCGGACGCAGAAGTCACGACGGGGGCAATCACTACTCGGAGTACGCAGGAGGTCGCCACGAGTCATACTCGACGGAGCGCAGGAGCTATGTAGAGCGGCGCTCCCCGGCCAGAGAGTACGGGGGCGGCGGAGGCTTCCGCAAGGAGATGGCTCCTCCGCGCAGCCCGCGGCGCTCCTGGAGGGCCCGGCCCCCGCGCTCCATGAGAGGCACGTATCGCGGCACCCGCGCCCGAGGCACCGTGGCCCGCCGCCTCATTACCAGGCACTCGGACTACACTGCGCGGCGACTTAGGCAAGTCAAGCTTAGAAGGTAATATAATACAAACCACAAAATATCAATTCTATCAATACCAACCAACCACCCATTCCAGACTGAATATTAGCCCTGCGATCACATTATCATCTCCGACTAAAACTTGAGACACTCGAAACAATATGTTATGAAAAAAGACTCCATTCAAATTCTTGTTTCCAAAAAATATTTATATCTACCTCGAAAAATAAGATTATATGATAACCGACGGGCTTTTGAATCAATAGCTCATTGGCAGCCAAGCGAGAATCCGCATCCTCCAGTGAAGTGGAGGAAGATAATTGGGATGAAGAAGAAGAGAAGAAGTCGGTGAAGGAAGAAGCGGCCGAAGTGGCGACCAAGAATCCCGTCAAAGCAGTGGGGACTGTGGCCACAGAAACTGGGGAGGGGGCAGCAGGAGGGGGCGACGCTACAGACAAGGAGGCTCGCGAGGGTTCCGTCGAGGAGGGGGAGGGTGAAGGGGAGGTGGATGACGAGAAGGAGCCCCATACGGCCCAGCGGTCCTACATCCGCCTCGTCTGCGCTCACTGCAGGGAGAAAAGTCTCACATTCAAGGTACACTATTTTTATAATTCCTACCAGTTTATTCTTATTGATAAAACCCTTCCTAATTGGAATATAAGACTAAGATGTCAAGAAATAATATGTGGAAACCATAGAATAGAGAAGGAAACTCGGAATACCTTAAATTCTAATTTAAATGGAAAAAAATTATCCGTTTAGCCCAATAGCCCAGCGCACTGTCTCACTTACACTGACATCATAGATCACCATCCCATTTGAATTTCCTAAACTCGTCCACATGGCGTTTCTTGTGTTCTTCTTTATTCTAAGATTAATGACTTTTTCTTTCTGATTCCTCAATAAGAGGGTTACACTGTTAAATATTAATAGAGAATATATTTCAAATTTAAACATTTTGAAGGAGTAAAGATAACCATTTTATAAAAACTTTCCACAGACGTACACCCGCCACTTACAATCCCGCAAGCATCAGTATGTAATGGACGACGTGGCGCTGAAGCTGAAGATGATGCTCCAGCGCATGCGCACCACCCAGCGGGGGCAGCAGCGCACCCTGGAGGACGCCCCTGATGCGCCACTGGGCGAGCAGCTGTTCTGCCCACTGTGCAAGCTCATCTACCGCTCCTCACGCCAGGAGCACTACCGCTCCGAGGCGCACAAGAACATGAAGAAGTTCCTGCTGCCCTTCTGCAAGACCTGCCAGTTGTCCTTCCGCGCACCTATGATGTATGAGCACCACATTTGCTCCTTGGATCATATAAAGGTAAAACATTCTTTAAGTAAAATGGCTTAGTGCAAACCTGACCGCCACTCAGAACGGTGCGGGTTCAATTCCCGTTGGCGGCATTAATTTTTTCAATTTAAATGAGTAAATGAAAATAATTTTGAAATGAGTTAATCCTCGGCTATTTGAAACAAGAGGTTTTATGTGCGCCTGAATGGGACTTTTGATGTTTCAAAACCTGTCCATTGTGTGGTTTTTGGTTTGTAATCACACATAGCCTGGGCGTGCAGTTGTCCATTGTGTGGTTCTTGGTCTGTAATCACACATAGCCTGGGCGTGCAGTTGTCCATTGTGTGGTTCTTGGTCTGTAATCACACATAGCCTGGGCGTGCAGTTGTCCATTGTGTGGTTCTTGGTCTGTAATCACACATTGCCTAGGTGTTCAGTTTTGCATATTTATCACAACATGTAATCAATCTGTTACACACGGTAGTCTGAATATTGTAATTTTATTTTGAAGAAAAAAGCTCTGATGGAGAAGAAACCAGTGAAACCTGTAGCAGAGGCAGGAAGTGGCGAAGAAGGAATGGACGTTGACCTGGATAACTTCATGACTCTGGATTCCGTAGGCGATGTGGATGGTTTGTCTCTTTATTTTCCTTCGATAAAAATTCTGTATTTTCTTGAAATATAAAATATTTCAAAATAAATTTTATTTGCTTAATTAACTACTCTTTTCAGAAGTTGATGAAGATAGCACAGGAGAAAAGAAAACTGAAGAGGCGGGCTCGACGGAGGCCAAAGCCAAACCAGAAATTAATATTGGCAGTGAACATGTCAAAAAGATAGAGGTAAGGCTGCATTTTTTTCTTTCTTCTAAATTACCAGTCTTCCATAACCCAATAAGATTCACAAATCAAAATACATGCATATTCCGCAGTCATTTGGAATTTACATCATTTTACTTTAAGTAATTAATCATTATCTATCCTAATGAAGTAAATGGTGTTCAGTGTTTTAGGCTATTGAAGAAAATAATTATTGCTACGTTCCCGCATAAATTTAGCCATTTTCCATTGTAGCCAGCCCTTTGAATTCAGACATTCAAAGTAAATTTGTAAGAATACAGTATATTTCCACGTAAACACAAATTCCGCAGCCGATTACAATTAAGATATTTGAAGTAAATAAAAGACATTGCATGTAAATCAAATTTTCTCTGCCGATTCTGCTCAGGGCGGTCTCCTAAAGTCGGATATTCGAAGTAAATTTGAAAAAATACCACATTCCAGTGTAAATCGATTCAGATTTACTAAATAATAATTCGTATTAGGACGATGTACAACCACATAAACAAACATTTTGCATCGTTTTACCACAACTACAGATTTAGGAAATTAATGATTTATTTCGCTAAAATCAAAATTTTTCAGATTAGACAAACAAATAAATACAATAAATTTCGAATTAAAAAAACATTTTGTATGATATTTTTTCTGGGAATTATTTTGGCAAAATAGGGTTTTTTTTTTTCAAATTATCGAAGTTGTAATTAATGGGGTTCTACTGTAATATGAAATTATATATGGTTTAGCTTATGGTAAACTTGTCAAATTCCGCTGCATGCAAAGGCAGAACAAAAAAAACAACGCTTGATTTCAACTTAAATATTGAATGGAAACAACTATAATCTACTTTATACCACCACAGTAAGCTGAAAGTGATGCAGATGGAGGACTTAGCCAGCCGAAGAATTCAACGTGCGGCGCCTGGGTGGGATCCGCGATGCCAATTCAGCTACTGACCGGTCGAGGGTTTAGTTAAATGAATTTTCGCAGCCGATTGCCGCTGCCGTCGGCCCTTCAAGTTCAGTTATTCAAAGTAAATTCGTAAAAATACAACTCAAATTTTCGCGGCCGATTACCGATTGGCCGGCCCTTTAAATTCGGATATTAGAAATAAATTCGTAAAAATATGATATATTTACGCATAAATCGAAATTTTGCAGCCTACCGTTTAAATTCAGATATTGGTAAAAATACGACATATTTAAAATTTCGCGGCCAACTATGACAAACTTACGACATATTTCCGATAAAACGAATTTTCTCGGCCGTACAAACTTGGATATTCAAAATAAATTCGAAAAAATACGACATTCCAGTGTACGTCGATTCAGATTTACAAAACAATAATACTAATTAGGACGATGTATAAGCACGTAAAAAACGTTTATTGGCTTTTTACTGCCACGACTGTCTTTTAGATTCAGATTTACAAAATTTTATGATTTATTTTCGCAAAAATCGAATTATTTCGAATTACACAAACAATTTTTCATGCGTTGACAAAAATAAATTTCGAATTACGAATTAACGAATTTCGAATTAAAAAACCATTTTGTATAAAATTTAAAATTATGTGTTTTTTCGAATTGTCGGGGTTCAAATTAACGGGGTTCTACTGTACACCCAAATCTATAGCTATATCATTGATGGAGTAATCATAGATTAATGGATTTTTTATTCTACGGGGGTCATCCAGAAAGCAAGGTTACAAGGGCTCCTGAGGCCTGGGGAATTTTATTTTATTTCGAAGATGGTGCACCTTAGGGGGGGCATATAGGGGGATCCCAACGGTCTTTTTGTTTGGTCCCGCGTGTTTGTCGGCCATTTTGCTCAGTCTCAGTAAATTCTTCCGATGGAGAAGTTGTCGTGTGCTCCCGCCACCTTCCGTCTGTGAAATCCGCACGTTCATTTTGGATTGTTTTGCAAAGGAGGAAAAAGCATTTCTGGACTTCAGAATGTCAGAATAATTGAAGAGTATGTATGAGATGATGTATAAATGTGAATGAGGCAAGAAGTGTGTGCCAAGACCGAGTTGTTTGGCGGTCCGTCCTCTCTGCCTATGTCCCTGTCGTATAAAACTTCATAATTAGTCATTTGTTTACAGTTGTAAATTGTTCTAAACGAAACAAAAAGTTTAAAAAAGTTATTTGACAATTTTTGGCAGTCATTAACATTTCTTATAGCTTTGTATATTTTCGTACTGTCCGCAAACATTAAAACAGGGATATCAATGAAAATGGTAAGAACATTATTCACAAATAGCAAAAATAAAAGTGGTCCTAAATGTAACTCTTGGGGAACACCACTTGTAGCCATGAATTTATATATGTATTATGTATAAGTAAAGCCATCAATTTTAACAGCCAATTGCAATTGCCTGTTACTTAAATAACTGTTAAAATTAAAAGATAACCTTCACAGAACTTGAATATCAACTTTGAATATTAATGAATTGTTCAAATTCTGTGAAACAACCCAATTAAAAGATAACCTTCACAGAACTTGAAAATCAACTTTGAATATTAATGAATTGTTCAAATTCTGTGAAACAACCCATCCTTACTTTATTCGAATTCCTTATTCAAATAAAATAGCATTCACATTTCTCCAGCTGTGAAAAATATGGCTGTGTTTTGGAATAATCAGAGGAAATGACTGCTTTGATCTCCGATTTATTTTAATATTCGTCATTACATACGGGATAGTGCCAATCAAAGGATAATAAATGCATTAATTAAATCAAATTTTATGGAGACAGTTGCTAATCTGAATATTATTGAAATATGTGGGTATAATGTAAAATCTAAAAAACATAATTATTTTGTCATCTATGTTTGAAGCAAAAAGTAATGATGGGTATTTGTTTTCAGGTTTATTACTGCGAGCTGTGCAAGATGTATCTGCCGCGTGGAGGCGGAGAGCAGGCCCTGCGCCGCCATTGCCGCCTGCGCGCTCATCTCACCCGCTATGTCAAGTTCAGGGACAACCGCACCTTGCGCAGACAGGCTGAGCGGATACACCGCATCCACCAGAAGGCCAAAGAGGGTGAGTTGACTTGACTCACTGTTCTACTGCGAGCTGTGCAAGAAGTATCTGCCACGCGGGGGCAGAGAGCAGGCCTGCGCCGCCATTGTCGCCTGCTCACTCATTTCACTCGCTACATCAAGTTCAGGGACAACCGCACCTTGCGCAGACAGTCCGAACAGATACACCGCATCCACCAATGTGCAAACACTTGTGGTGAGTTCTAAAAACTTCTGGACGGTTCAAACTAAAATCCGGCAATGCTAATAAATAATTCAACAGTTACAAATAAAATTTACATTTTAAACTTATCTTTTTTCACTGAGGAGATAAACTGATGGGAGCTTTTGATGTAAGGTTAATTTTAATTTATTATGGGTCAAATATCGAAATTATTACTTGAACAGGTAGCCATTTTAATTAGCCTGACCAACAAAAATATAAATCAGGAGTCGAAAGGTCTTATGCAAATTGGCTACTTCAGTTTTCTTTCAAATCATTATAGATTATAATTTACCTAATCTAACTCTATTTTTATGTTTACAGAAAAGAAAGAGCCTGCAACTGGTGAAGGTGAGGTGGCAGACGTGAAGAAGGAAGTGGGGGAGGGCACAGCACCCACTGAGGCTGGGGCCCGGGAGAACGGGGCTGCAGCTGCAGGGGCGGCCGAGGGAGAGGGCTGGGCCGATGTCGACCAGGAACTGGGGGACCTCCTAAGGGATGTGGAGCAGCAACCCAAGTCTAGTGATGATGAGGATGATTCCAACACTGGAAGGTTTGTTTATTGACGATGTTTGTAAATTAAATGTAGTTCTGGGCTGCAGCCAGCCTGCAGGGTTTGCAGCTGGAAACCTCTGCAACTTTTAACCACCTGAAGGAGATTATTCTTTCTTTGAACACTTTAGTTTAGAGCCAACTGCTGATTAAAATACAAAACAATACAGAGATGATTTACAAAATTGTCAAGAGCTTTAAAAACCTACAAAACAATTTTGATAAATTTTACTTTGTAAATTTACATGTAATTGATTTCATTTATGGGAATACCAATTTTCAAATTAATAAGGCATAAAAATTTATTTAGAATTTTTTAGTTTTGTAAGCCATGAGTGTAAAATGAGGAGACCAAATTAATGAAATATATTCTACCTGACTTCTAACCAGAGATGTGTTTAATATAAAGCTCGATTGGGTTCTTATTTGGAGTAAAAAAGGATTAACTTTAAAAAAAAACTCAATTACTGTTAAACTTTTGTAAAATTGTTAATTAAATAATAATAAAATACACTAATCTTCAATGATAGGGTATTTTAAGTTATTTTATTCATAAATTTAATATAACGATTTAAAATGTGCCATTTTCGATTTACCGTCAAAATGACAAGTTCGTTTTTATTCTGAATTCGGCGGCGTTGACGTCATAAAACAGCTATCATGTTTTCATCATTCATGTCACATAAACCAGTCTTGTTTTCTATGTCATAATGACGTTGTAGCCAATTGGAACCATTTCGGAATGTGCAGTATCAGATCATTTTTGAAATCACTAATCTCAACAGTATAAAATAAAGTCGCTATCTGCATCTGTCTGTTTATGCGCTTAGTTCTTCTAAACTATGGATTGGCAATGGATTTTGATGGGGTTTCACTATCACTTAGAGATTTTTTTCCGGAAGGTTTGTATATATTGTTATGAAATACATTTCAACGCCCAATGTTATGATAATAGGCTGGGTTATTTTGGATTGTTTTTAAGTACATTATTGACTGTTATGTTGATTGAAGAGTGGGTGGCCGAGTTTGACTTTGTTGGTTTTAAAAACACCAAACGCGCCAGAGTCCCTTCCAGTGGTTAGACTGGAAAAGAACCCGCCAAACCGACCAACCGACGGTAGAGCATAATCCTCCATACAGGGCGAGGGAAATATATATCCCATCTACGAAATGTTTGAAAGGAAGTTGCAAGGTTATAAAATGTAAGTATTCTGTTAAACTTTGGATTGACCGTAACAAGGTATATTTAGATAAATTTCACAGAGATATACAAAAAGGTGAAAACTTACCCCCAACCACCAGAACGTAGAATCTATCTACCCTGTCTAAAATAATATGACGTGTATAATTATGAGTAACGAACGCTGTATGCCGCGAATGGCGGACTAGTTGAATCAGCCAAGTAGGTAGAGGACGACGGCATCAGATGTGACTGGCATCGGCCCAGTGAGTACCAGCCAAGTAGGAAGTAGACGACGGCATCAGATGTGACTGGCATCGGCCCAGTGAGCACCAGCCAAGTAGGAAGTAGACGACGGCATCAGATGTGACTGGCATCGGCCCAGTGAGTACCAGCCAAGTAGGAAGTAGACGACGGCATCAGATGTGACTGGCATCGGCCCAGTGAGTACCAGTCAAGTAGGAAGTAGACGACAGCATCAGATGTGACTGGCATCGGCCCAGTGAGTACCAGCCAAGTAGGAAGTAGACGACGGCATCAGATGTGACTGTCATCGGCCCAGTGAGTACCAGCCAAGTAGGAAGTAGACGACGGCATCAGATGTGACTGGCATCGGCCCAGTGAGTACCAGCCATGTGCCGGTTACACGGATAACCCGTAAGTTGCCCTTCCATGCGGCGAGGAAGGACTTAAAAATGCTCTGTATCAAAATGCTCACGGCGATAACAGTCCATCGGCAGAAATAACCACCGATCACTTGGATAATCTCTGATTACCTCCACGGCCGCACATGACAAAATACATTTTCGCTATCCACGCCACGCGTGGCGAATTCCACTCGCGGGAAATATTATTAAACTTCTAAACTTGAAGCACAAACCGAACATTTCGGTAATAATCACAAATCCATGAAATATATCTCGATCAGATCAACAGGCCCCCAGAAATAATAATTGACCCCCCAACCGAACGCGCACACTCTCCTGTGTCCGGCCGGGAAGTGACGCCATCTTCAATTTTAGTCACTTCCTGTTATTGCCAGAGTGTAAACAATAGACAAGACAAATCACAGATTTGACAGGTTCTGACTTACTGCCAAGTAAGAAAAATAATCCTATGTTATTTACATAACAATATATAGAATGTAGAGAAATGTCTGTTTATCATAAAATTCACAAACTAAAAAATTTTCTCCAAATCATTCACAACGCCGGGTACACGTCAACTATAAAATAAAGTCACTATCTGCGTCTGTCTGTGCGCTTAGTTTTTTTAAAATGAAACGAATTTTGATAGGGTTTTCACTATCATATAGAGAATTTCTTCCGAAAGGTTTATAAAATAATACATGCATATTATATTAATAGAAAGTAATGAAAATTCTATGTTTATCCTTGTATTCACAACCCCCAGCAACGGCGGGTACTCATCAGCTAGTTTTGAATTAAAATTACATATTTTAATGCGATAATCATAATCAGAAAAACAAACCTTAAATCTTCCACACATTTTTAACAGTATTCATGGTTTGTGAGAATACCCCATTGTTAGTATCCCTACATAAAACGGCTGTGAAATCTAATGGTATTTGCTTGCAGATATGACAGGTTCCGTAAATCGGACAAGAAGCCGGAGGTGTTGGATGCCAAAGCAGAGTCTCCACTGGATGCACCTAAGAAGGATGTGGCCGCCGCCAACGGGGCCGCCGAAGCCGTGGTAAAGCCCTAGGTCTAGTATATTCATGTAGGATCGTAACATATTAATATTCATCTTTAGACGTTTCGTGTGATAGGAAGTTATTGTCTTTTTTATGTGTAATTGAGATTTATGGTGTCTTGAGTGAATGTAGCGCACATTCTAATAAAAAAATAAAACTGCAATTATATTTGACTTCTTTTATTACTTCCCCACACACCATGTTTCCAGCCACGAACAGAGAACAGGCTCCTATTGCGGTTAAGTTTAAACTGTGAGTAAAGTTAAACACAAAGGGACTGAATAAGTTTTGTAAGAGGAAAACAAATCTTGGTATCAATTTTGAAAAACCCTCTACCTATCAGAAAAGTCCGGGAAAATCACCCAACGGACAAATAATATCACGTGGTGTACAGTAACGGCCAGTTAATAAGTGCTGCCGAACAACCAACAAAATTTCAGACATGGCTAATCGCAATACGAAACTCAGTTTGGTTATAACATCTCGCAAAGCATAGCAACATATGGGATGGGGTGGTTGTGCTGAATCGATTATCGATCCAATTATTAAAGTTCAAAAACTTATCTTGAGAATTATATGCCAACCTACCCATCCCTCAAATGAACTCTACTAAAATCAGGGTCTTAGATATTCGACAGTTATTTACTAAGATAAGCTTATGTTATATACGGAATAATAACCTACTAGTGGCTCCACACCATCAAGTCCAAACCCGTTTTTCATCAAACCTGGGTTGTTTGGTTCCTAAAACAAATACCTCATTCTCTCAACGCTAATTCTGGTACATCGTTCCGAAAATATATAATACGTAAAGTCGTATAATTCTAACTCTCTTTTTACTGCCCGAGTAAAACATTGGTTATTGGAAAGGGGAAGAGCTTTCTACAAAGACTCCTTAAACTCACTTAACCCCTCCGACTTTTCGCGAACTTGAAGCTAAAATGTCTTTACCGAAATGTCAATTTCACGAAAACGTTGTGTTATTACCGCCTCACAATCAAAGCTCTATAAATGAAACATTACTGAACGGAGCCGAATAGTAAAAACTGTTTTAGAAAGGTTACAAAATAGGCTTTCAAATTGTTGTATCATAAATAAATATTAACATTTGTAAATATTTAAATTTAGAATGGAAACATGAAAAAATTGTAAAAATGACTCACCTGTAATGTTTTATGTAAAAACGATACTAAAATCACGGATAATGTAAAAAAAAAACACTTATTTCATCGTACAAATGTACAATAAACAATTCTGTCACTTCACTTTTTGACCATTTCATACAAAATATATTTTTAAAAAAATAATTAAAACTGGGAGGCGGGTCGGCACGTCAAACGGCTTTCTTGGCGTCGTTTTACGATTTGGCGGGTAAAATTTGCTTCCACTGAGTAGGTCTTTTTACGGGTTTCTATGGATAACTTTGAATAGAGATGTGAAGCTTCATTCAATACGAATATTCTACTTTTTGTTTTAGGGATGTCACTAGAAGAATAACGGAGTTATGACGATTTTTGTGGAAACACGCGTTGACGTGTAAACACGCTTATTGTACTTGACTGCTATCGTTATTTTATCGTGTATATCTGCTTACGTTGCTGACCGGTTAAACTTAAAAAAAGTAACGAAAATAACTATGTATTAAAAAAAATAATATATATAACAAAAATTACTTACTCTATCACACCTTCTTTCCAATTTCTTACATGGCACGAATTTTTTTGTGAGTAGTCACATAAAAAACAATAAATAAATTCTTATGTAGGAATTACAATAAAACCAACTAGGCACACGACTAACAATAATAAATGTATTGTTATACTAGCGCAGCCCATAACCCAGATCGCGGGATATTATAATTTTATGATTTTAAGAGCTGAAAGTATTTAAAAAAATAATATTTTATTCACGATAATCAACATAAATAATAAGCTCATCTTTCTAAGGTAAGTAAACTTTAAAAATTACATTTCTCAAATGTAGGTAACAAATCAAAAAAAACGAACCAACACACATTTCAAATAAAGAATTATTAATTTATTCGATTTAATACTAATCAGTTCTAATTTTCAACTGATAATTGAACTTGAATAATTTTACGCATCACTCAGGATTTTTTTTAATGAAATACTACACACAGTTTCAACTGCTCCCAACCATCTGGAGCCAGTGAGACTATGGCATCCCCAATTGGGGTATATTGTGAGGCTGAAGGTAGTGTGGAGGGAAGGAGATGGAGAGGAGAAGGAGGAGGAAGGAGAAGAGAGAAGGTAAGTAAGTACCTATTCAGATCTGGTCACCAAACACGGCTAAAGCCATTTCAATTCTGATGGTGGTCTTTACACCATATCTTCCACTTTGGAATGTGCCGCAAATAAACTATATGTTATTTTAAATGAATAATTTGTGAAATAACACAAATGAATCAAATAAAATTCACACGCAGAGGTTTGAACCCGCGACCTCCGGATCTCAGGTCGAGAGCGTTACCCCTAGACCACGGAGGCCGTAATACGTACGATGTAAGAATATTTCACATCACGCATGCACCGACAACCGATAGTAGTATATTAGCGGTAGGTACCTTTGTACTTGTACGTTGTTTTCAAACTTAACATAATATTTGGATGATAGTAGTTTTTGTGAAAAATCACCTCAAGGATGCTGTTTGTATCTTTGAAAGTAATACTTTAAGTCAACTACTACCTAAGATAAAAGTAAAGTGTTTGAAATCTGAAATTCACCCTGCATATACAATTTACCATTAATTGGCTAAATATTGAAGACAATATTAGTGATTTCTAAACGAAAATCTGAAACAGAAAAATCAGAAAAGGAAACGGTCACATCTGGGACTCGAACCCAGGACCCCTGTCTTTCCGGGACAGTGCTCTACCAACTGCGCTAATGGGACCCTATTCTCCTCGGTCACTTTTTAACTGTATCATACTTCGAATAAGAACTACTAACATTGTCTTCATTTTTTCACCGCACATTTTTATTGGCAACTATCTTTATGTATGATCGCAAGATTCAACCCAAACTAAATGCAATCCAGACAGCGTCTTTTATATAAACCTATCTTATTTTTTTTATTTAATGTGCGACATCTGTTGACTTTTCTGCAAGTCTAGAATGAATATTTATTTTTCGGAATAACTTTATTGAGTAAAACCTCAAATTGTAATATTTAAATATTGAAGACAATATTAGTGATTTCTAAACGAAAATCTGAAACAGAAAAATCAGAAAAGGAAACGGTCACATCTGGGACTCGAACCCAGGACCCCTGTCTTTCCGGGACAGTGCTCTACCAACTGCGCTAATGGGACCCTATTCTCCTCGGTCACTTTTTAACTGTATCATACTTCGAATAAGAACTACTAACATTGTCTTCATTTTTTCACCGCACATTTTTATTGGCAACTATCTTTATGTATGATCGCAAGATTCAACCCAAACTAAATGCAATCCAGACAGCGTCTTTTAGATAAACCTATCTTATTTTTTTTATTTAATGTGCGACATCTGTTGACTTTTCTGAAAGTCTAGAATGAATATTTATTTTTCGGAATAACTTTATTGAGTAAAACCTCAAATTGTAATATTTAAATATTGAAGACAATATTAGTGATTTCTAAACGAAAATCTGAAACAGAAAAATCAGAAAAGGAAACGGTCACATCTGGGACTCGAACCCAGGACCCCTGTCTTTCCGGGACAGTGCTCTACCAACTGCGCTAATGGGACCCTATTCTCCTCGGTCACTTTTTAACTGTATCATACTTAAAATGACCAAAATCGAGATTTTTTTAGAATTTGCCTGTAAAAACAAAAAAAACGTCTGTAAAATTTGCTAAATGGTCTATTGAACATGCAAGCACTAAGGCAGCGTACTGTCTGCCACTTGTGGTGTTGTATCCTATTTTGGAAGTATATAATTTTTTTATTTTTAATATCTTCAAAGTACAATCCCATTAAACCGCGACTAAGCAGTTTGTCAATATGATGTTCATGTTCAATTACAATATAACATATGTACATAATATCATTACTAATTACAATACAACTTATACATAATATTTATCACTAACCACTCCTATAATCAATAGTATTACTAATACAGAGTATCTCTGCTTAGTAGTCATGTTTTCAGCATATATCTGAATCTCTGAGGTAATTCGCAATTTTTTATATTGTTTGATAACATGTTGAATATTTTGGGCACATTTGTATTCCAGGGTTCGCTGTCCGTATTTATTGTTATATTTTGGTACAAGCATTCCTTCATTTTTTGTTAACCTAGTATTATGTTCATGTTCCCCTTTCCTCTTATATTCGGAGTCAGATATATGCTGAATCAATATTTTGTGCCATAATAAGTCGTGTACGGGCAAGACAGTCAAGTTCCGATACAACAATGATATGTTTCGCCTATGTGAAAATATCTGTTTTGGAACTAGTAATTTAATCATAGAATTTTGTACTAATTGTAGGTTATTTAAATTAGTTTTGCAAGAGTGTCCCCATGTGGTTATTCCATATCGTAAAGTAGATTCTGCGAGTGATAAGTAAATTATTTTTAAAATATTCACAGGAATGAAACATTTCAGTTTGTACAGTTTACCCACTATCGCCCTCAGCCTTTTACAAATTTTGTTTATTTGCAAGTCCCATTTAAAGTTGCAATTAACAGTCACTCTCAAATAAACATATTCATTAACTAGTTCAATACTATCGCATATGCAGTACTGTAAAATGTTTTGATGAATACATGCAAAGTTGTGAGATATTATTTCAGGCTTATTCGGAACTGAAGCATGTGGAGATCTTATGTGCATCAATTTGGTTTATTTGGTATTTATGATTAGGCCTGCGTCATGTGACCATTTATCAGGAACGTAAATTCATGCTGCATATATTTAATAGCATTAGATAATTGATCATCAGATATAACAAGAGCAGTGTCGTCTGCATATACAAAATGTTTTACATATAAAAAAGTTTTTTCATTATTGATGCAAATATTACATAAAGCGTGGGTCCCTAAATTGAACCAAGAGGTACGCCAGCGCTCATTTGATTCTTCCCACTCAGTTTTTCAAATATTTTTAATAAACTATTAAATAAATCATTTTTAAACAAATTAAGTAGGTTTCCTCTAATTCCAATTGCCTCTAAGTTTTTCAATAATTTTTGTGGATCAATGGCATCAAATGCTTTAGAATTATCGATAAATAGTACTTTTAATACCATAATGTAATTTATGGTTTAATTCACTATTTATATAATTTGAGAAGTCCTGTAATAATTTTTCTGTGATTTTTTTCTTTTGAATTCCATATTGTTTTTTGTCATAATGCAAAATTTTTCTAGGTATTTATCAATGATATATAACACCCATAGTGGGCTAGATGCCCAATCTCCCTACCTCCCGTATAGCAGCGCGCATAGTGATTTGAAGAGCCGATCCGCCATCTTGTAAAGGTCAGCCGTCAGCGTGATTTGTGTACAATGGAGAATTGATTGCAAGTTTATCAAGTTTAATTAAATATTTTGGATTACTAATGTATAATGTTTTATTTATATTAATTTTAGGCAAAGACTGATATATGCCTACCGGTATTCCAATATTTAATGTGAGCGATAACTTATGTTTGCCTAAGAAAGTCACTCCCTATCAATTATTACAATACATCTGTAAATCCTTCAGCAAATATTTACCTTGATTTATTTACGTTACCAGTCTTAATCCTGTAACTATATGACTATGACTAGGCCTATGTCTTATGTGACTATATGTTATTGCAGCATATTGTCTTATCCCATTGTAAACTTTCTAAGTGAGTCACCGAACCTCGGAAGTGTGCAGTCGTGTTTACATCCAGTGCTCTGTGTTTGACGGCTTGCCGACGGCGCGGCGTACAGATAAGATGTATTTATTGTTACCTTTTCGTATTTTTGTTTGTGTTATTGGTTTGCGACGAAGTTGCGTGTATTATTTCTATCATTTATTATTTCTAAAATAATAATTATTGTTTCATTTTTTTTTTAATTTGTTGAAATGGAGGAGGACGAAAATCGACCTCCGGACCCTGAGTCCATTTCTAATATTGTAGACGACTACGATTCTGATGATACCCAGACTTCTGTAACCATTCCTTCCCGAATACGACGACCTCCGCTTTGCCTTAATGTACCTCCTAAAATTAAATCTCTTTCACAATCAAACGAAGCCCCAATCTCTCATGGAAGTTATAATGATACCATTCCTCCAGAAACAAAAGCCATTGAGCTTATGTATTCTATTTCATCTTCAGCTCCATTTATTGTCAATGTCCAAAGGACAGAACAGGGGAAAATAATTCATCCCCTGGATTTTGGTAAATTTATTTTTAGCTCAAAACTCAATAACCTCGGTATTATAAATGGATCAATAAAACCGAAAGGTTGATACAAACTATCCATAGAATTTAAATCCGCCACATTAGCTAATGATTTTGTTAAAAAAATAGGTTCTCTTTCAAATAATAAATTTAAATCTTTCATACCTACTTTCAATTTAACCAGAATGGGCAGAGTAAGAGGTATCCCAACCGATCTATCAGAAACAGAAATAGTAGACGCTCTTAATGACTCTCAATTAACTCCAAAAGTTTTAAAAGTACGTCGTTTGAATTTCAAGGATACTTCCAGTGGTACCACTATATGGAAACCTTCCCAATCCGTTGTTATTACTTTCGAAGGTCAAACATTGACGGCCGGCATAGTCCAGTGGTAACGCATTGGACTGCCATTCCGAAGGTCGCGGGTTCGAACCCGGCGTGCGCAAATAAATTTTATTTGATTAATTTGTGTTATTTCACAATTAATTAATTAAAATAATATATAGTATATTTGCGGCACGTTCCAGAGTGGAAGATACTACCAGTATCGCCCTGGTGTAAGACCACCATTCAGAATTGAAACGTTGCTCCAAATGGCTTTAGCCGTGTTTAGTGACTAGATCTGAATAGCCAGGTACTTCCCCACCTTCCTCTTTCCCTTCCCCACTTACCTTCAGCCTCACAACATCCCCCAATTGGGGATGCCATAGTCTCACTGGCTCCAGACGGGAGCAGTTGGGACTCTTGTGAGGTATTAACTAAAAAAAAAAAAAAAAAAAAAAAAAAAAAAACATTACCATCCCGTGTATTTATTTATTATAACGCTCTTCCCGTTGAAGTATACAGATTCCCGACTATCCAATGTTTCAACTGTTGCCGTTTTGGCCATTCAAAACCTATTTGTCGTTCCCCTCCTCGTTGCTTCCATTGCGGACAGGATCATCCCTTTGAACAGTGTCAAAATACAACGAATAACCCTATTTGTATTAATTGTAAGGGCAACCATACTGCTGTTAGTGTGGCCTGTCCAGAGTTATCTAGACAGAGAAATATCAAACAGTCAATGGCTGCAGACAACATTTCCTACTTTCAGGCCTCTAAATTATTCCCTCCTACAAAAAAAACTTTTGCAGAGATAACGTCTAACGCTTCTCTCTTTCATTTTTCTTCCCCTAAATCCCCTCTATCATCTTCCCACAAAGAAACAATTTTCAAACCGATAAAATCTAATCCAAAATTTATTCCTTCTTTCGATAAAAAACTACATAATGATCTTTTACTTAACCCGAATGGGAATAATAAATCCCAGGCTCCCAATGGGACTGCCTCAAAAAACTGTTCCACTTCCGATATCTTCCCTAAAGTCATGATTGAAAATTCTTCTTTTATTCAAACTTTAATTACCCTATTAATTACGATCCTTTCAAATAACAATAAAGTACCGTCCAACGCTGCCGATTATATGAAATCTTTACTCTCTAGCCTTCCCGATGTATCCGCAAATGAGCAAAATACTTCAATGGAATAGTAGAAGTCTATTCGCCAACAAAATTGATCTTGTACAGTTACTTGATGAACATAATATTTCAGTTGCTGCCATCTCCGAAACGTGGTTAAAACCCTCATACCAATTTAATATTCCTGGATATCATTGTCTAAGACATGATAGACTGGATGGCAAAGGTGGCACTGCTCTTATTATACATAATTCTATCCCTTTTAAACAAATTATTTTCCACACTCTCTCCAGTAATTTTCAGATAGTAGCTGCTGTTATATCTGATATTACATTACTATCAATATATATCCCTCCCTCTACAATTTTTGTTGAAAACGAATGGTCAACATTTATATCCCAGATTCGTCCCCCGTATATGATACTTGGGGACTTCAATGCTCATTCTCCTTCTTGGGGCAGTGAGTTAACAAACCGATTTTATGGATACCTATAATTTATGTATTCTAAATGACGGATCTCCAACTCGTTTCACTGCCCCTCAACATCGGAAAAGTGCAGTCGATTTATCTCTTTGCTCATCTTCGGTGATTCCCATATGTAACATTCTTAAAGATCCCCTTTCCAGTGACCATTTTCCTATAATAATGACCTTCCACGCATTCCTTTTCGATAAACAATAGTTTTAAATTTAAAACGAAAGACGCGAATTGGAGAAATTTTTCTTCAGAATTAGACTCCATTGTTCAAGCATCTAAGTCTTCCCTTGTCAACACTAGTTTACAATGTGAATTATTTCCTAACATGATAATAAAAGCTGCAGAAAAAACACTTAAAAAACGTAATGTTAACATTAAGATAAAACATTCCACCCCATGGTGGGATGAAGAATGCACTAGTGTCGTTAAATCCAGAAGAGAAGCAATTTCCATTTTCCGTAAATGTATGTCTTTCGAAAATTACCTTTCTGTGAAACGCGCCCAGGCAGAAGCGAAACGCGTTTTGAAAAACAAAAAGCGGTCTGGATGGCGAAAATTCTGTGAACGCTTGTCTACTGAATCTCCCGTCATCCGTATGGTCCAATTTAAAAAAATTCGGTTCGTCATATACTCCGCAGCGTTCCAAACATATTCCAGAAGAAATTATTATAGGTTTTGCTGATAAGATAGCTCCTCCGTCAGTTGCCAGATGTGAGGAAATGCCTTCCTTTATTTCTTATCCATCTCACTCTAGTTGGCTGGAGTCTCCTTTCTCAGTAAGTGAATTAAATCGAGTAATCAATTCCCTTCCAGACTCTTCTCCTGGCCCTGATGGAATCTTATATAGTTTCATTAAAGCATTCTCAGACATGTCGGTTGAATATTTTTTATCCCTAATTAATTACATGTTCGAAACAGGATTTATTCCGGAAGTCTGGAAAGTTCAAAAAATCCTTCCGATTTTAAAACCAGGCAAAAATCCATCTGAAATCTCATCCTATCATCCTATTGCTCTTTCGTCATGTTTAATGAAAGTAGCAGAACACTTGATAAAGAACAGATTGGAATGGTTTGTTGAAAATCACAGAATTATCTCTCCTAATCAATGTGGCTTCCGGAAAAAGAAATCAACCATAGATAATTAGTGTGTTAACAACAGACATCCGTACATCCGTATATCTCAGTATGATCTCAGTCCCTTACAGTCCCTTAATTCTTGCACTCTGGCCACATTTCTTGATCTTTCGTCAGCTTACGACGATGTATTAATTAACATTTTGAAAGAAAAATTCATTAAAATAAAAATTCCCTTAAAACTAGTTCAATTTATTATTAATTTACTAACAGACAGATCCATTATTATCCACTTTTCCTCAAAAACGAAAAATCGCAAAATATGCAAGGGGTTACCTCAGGGGTCCGTAATCAGTCCATTATTATTTAATATATATATATATATATATATATATATATATATATATATATATATATATATATATAAGTGATTTAGACAGTGTAATTCCTTCATCTATCAAGCGACTTTATTTTGCTGATGATTTCCTTATATATTTATCACACAAAAGTCTATCGCGCGCTGCGAAGGAATTGAATTTGGCTTTACACAACATTAAAGTTTGGTTGTTGACAAATGGGATGAATTTAGCTACGTCTAAAACCAAAGTAGTGGCTTTTACGCGCAAAAGAAAAATACCCCCGTTTTCTGTCTGCTTTGATAATGTCCCTCTTCAAATCGTTAAGCAAATTAAATTTCTTGGACTACTTTTGGATCATAAACTTTCCTGGCTCCCCATATTCAGAACATTTCGGCTAAGTGTGAAAAGGGGCTAAATATTATGCGAGCTGTTTCCAGAGTGTGGTGGGGATCTCATTCTACTACTCTTAAATTAATGTAGGGTGCTCTAGTGCGAAGCCATTTGGATTATGGAACATTTCTTTTCGATCCTCTTCCTAAATATTTGGACAAAAAACTTGAAAGAATTCAGTCCAAAGCGCTCAGAATAATTATTGGAGCGATGAAATCTTCTCCAATTAATTCTCTCCAGGTAGAATGTGTTGATCCCCCCTTAATTTTGAGGAGACAATTCCTGGCTGATAAATATATTTTTAAATCTTTTTCTATATCGCGTCACCCTTTAGAACAAAGCCTTGATTATTTGTTCAATAACTTAAATAATGAAAAAAGATCGACAGATAAAAATCGACTTCCTCTCCTTCTAAAAAGTTTTTTTTCAAAATCTACAAAAAGATCCTATCCTTCCTATTTTCATCATCCCATTTGATTCTATCAATTATATCCCCAACGTTATAACTTCAGACTTCCGAACTGATATTTTAACCTCATCTAATCAAAATGCTGAGGAAAAATTTAAAAACATTACATCTTCTAAGTTTCCAGAATTTTCACTCATTTACACAAATGGTTCTGATAACAAAGATTGTGGAGCTGCGGTACACATTCCCGAATTCGATTTAGATTTGTCTTATAAATTGCCTAAAGAAATTTCTATATTTACTGCAGAATGCTTCGCAATTGAACAAGCTTTGAATCAAATCCAGCTTTTCAATATTCGACGAGCCTTACTGTGCACTGACTCACTAAGCGCAGTGTTGAAAATTTCCTCAAATATCCATAAACCAGAAGACTATATTATTTATAATATCAGAAACACCCTTAAATCTTTAAATGAATTAAATTTCGAGACAATATTGGTTTGGGTCCCTGGCCATTTAGGAATTGAGGGTAACGAGAAAGCCGATTCTGTAGCTAAACTTGGAACAATTTCTGGCTCTAATCCTTTAGATTTTAGAATTCCTATCTCTAATGTCATCCCAATTCTTAAATCCAACATGATTCGCTCCTGGGAAGAAAATTGGACTAATACGAAAACCCGAACTGGTGCTTTTTATGCTGGAATACAAAATCATATTCCAAGTAAACCTTGGTTCCACGGCAAGAAAAAATCCAAAAGATTTATATCCTGTATCTCGAGAATGAGAATTGGTCATTGCTCCATTGCATCCCATTTGTTTAAAATCCGGGTCCTAGATAGTCCACTCTGCCAGTGCGGCATGGAAAATGAGACTCTTGATCATGTTTTCTTTAATTGAAAAAATCATTCATCTTTCAAAGGCATTTATCGTTTACTTATAAAAATCACCCACCAATCTCCCCTTAGTATTCCTTATTTACTTTCTCTCAACAATTCTCGCATTTTCTCAGTTCTATACAAGTTCATAGACTTGAATGACTTTAATATTTGAGATTTCCTATTCCCGTATAGATTTCCCATAAAATTATAACCATCTCCCTTAACTTTAACGGCACATAGCACTCTTTTTAGGGTGAATTGCCTAATACAAAAAAAAAAAAAAACTTTCTAAGTGCAACGTAAAAGCAGAAATCATTCAAAACAGTGTTTGTTATGCTTAGTTGTGTTGCTTTGAAATGAGTGTACATATTCTAGTTTCTAATAAAAACCCAGGAGCCTTTTTCCCAATTCCCAATCAAACTTTTGTCAAATCCAGTCCTTTTTCTTTCACAATAACTTATTTTAATATATTTGGCAAAGGTTGAGTCCTAAACTGATTGGTTAAAGAAAGACAAATTGATAAAAACTATTAAATTGTTTTGTGATGAGATACTGGCAGCCAGTTATTTTCTCGGAAGATAAAACATTTGGAAGATGTAGATTATTAACAAATATTTCATTATGGTTTAAAGTTTACTAATATTGAAAACGAAATTTCTATTTTGTTGGTACAACCACAGACATAGGAATTAATAGACGAGAAGATAAGGGCGAGGGGTAAAATCAACTGTTGAAGAACGAGGGGAGTAAGGCTGACTGTGATTCGTCAATAAATCAATCTGACAGTAAATAGGCATCTCGCATTATAATATCACCATTTACTTCTTAAAAGTAAAATCTGCGTTTGAATGAATAGACATTTTTACATGGGAGCGCAAATTACTCGCCACGTTATGAACTAATTTGCGAAGTCCAAATTCGGCAAAGTAAGGCAGCTTCTATTTCAGAGTCGTAGTTAGTTTCAGAGTATTTAGTTAAGACACTTTTACAAATGTCTCATAATTTACTTACCCCAGTAAACAACGATGAGCACACTTGAGAATCGCTACATTGTGATGTGATAGTATATGTTTCTAAAACTGATCCATATAATACGGTGTGAATAAGCTTAAAATAAAGTAAAATAATGCTTACTTATGGAATGTAATACGACAATTGGGTTTATTCTCTTTTTCAAATCTATTTTTACAAGTTTTCATATCAAAAGTCAACATTTTGCCGTGTTATTTCGTAAAATGAACCGATGATGCCTCGACCATAGTTCGCACAAGAATGATGACGTCACGTTTTCAAATTTCATTTGAAGCCATATGCGAGCCCAGCCGGCTCAATGGAACCGGTATGGGGAGTGGGGATAATACGCTTTTAATCACTTAGGGCAGGTCTACTAATATTCATATGTCTATGGGTACAACTCATTTTTTTCAGATACTCATTTTTGCTACCTTTAATAGGGCATGTTGGTGCGGTATGTGTTAAGACCATAATTAGAAAAGCCTTTTGTCACACATTCCGTGAGTCGGTTAATAATCCTTTTATTTATTTACTAATCATTTACTCAATATTTAATTAGAAATATAGTATATATTTCATAAAAAGATGTTTAAACAAATATGTTCTTAATGTACGATAGAATGCATGTATTTTGAATTCCCGCCGTGATCTGACTCTTACAAGATGGCTTCTAATTCCTACGACAATGGCCGACAGGTTGGCTATCTAGCCCACTATGGGTGTTATATATCATTGGTATTTATTTAATTTTAAAGAAACATATTTTTCTAAAATTTTATCAAGTGCAGGCAAGTTACTAATAGGTCGATAATTTCCTATTTCTGAGTGTTTTCCTCCTTTGTAAATAGGTCTAACAATAGCACATTTAAGGTCATCAGGCATTTTCCCTTGTATAATAAGTCTATTGACAAAGTGTGTTATAACGGGTCCTAAAATATCTATAGGTCTTTTTATGTCGTACATTCTTATGTTGTCGATTTCTATAGATTTCGAATTTTTCATTTTTTTATATCGCCCTGGTGTAAGACCACCATTCAGAATTGAAACGTTGCTCCAAATGGCTTTAGCCGTGTTTAGTGACTAGATCTGAATAGCCAGGTACTTCCCCACCTTCCTCTTTCCCTTCCCCACTCACCTTCAGCCTCACAACATCCCCCGATTGGGGATGCCATAGTCTCACTGGCTCCAGACGGGAGCAGTTGGGACTCTTGTGAGGTATTCACTATAAAAAAAAAAAAAAAAAAAAAAATCCCATGTTTGCTTAGAATCATTGAATTACTTTTGAATTTATCCTTAAAAAAACAAGTTGTTCGTTTGGTAATTATTTTGTTGACATTATTTCCCAAAATCTTGTAATCATTCTCAAAAATCTGGACAGTTTTTTCATCTTCGAAACAATAAATTTATTTTTTTAATTTTCTCTAAAATATCAGTCATCCATTTTTTTAGCGCATGAGGTCTTTTGTTTGGGTTTCCAAAATACGATACCGTACATTTGGCATATATTTTTAATTTGTTGATACACAATAGTACTGTCTTTCTCATTAAGGGGGAAGTATCATAAATAGCGCTAAACATCACTTTGTATTTACCTAGTACAAGGAATTCCACAAATAATTTATCTAAAAATTATATAGGGGTAGTTAGAAAAATGTCTTATGTTACCTGTGAATTAAATTTTTTTATCGTAAACTTTTTTATTCTATATGAAATACACATTGCAACTTTACGTAAATCTTCAAAAATGCCTTCGCTGGAAGGGAAATAGCTCCTATCAGAGAGATTTTTTTTTTAAATCCATCGGTAATCTTAAAGTAAATATGATACAGGTCATTTTAAATAAATAAAAAACACTTTAACATATATGGATTTTTGTTGTGATTCAATTAAACTTCCCGAATATTTCAATTATTTTCCGTCATACAAAATCCTATGGATGAAATCATTGTCCATGGCTTGAACGAACCCCGCCACTCACTGTCAGTCGCGAGGTGAATTCGGAAGTGAGAGCACGCTTGTTTTGTTTATTCTCCAGTCCGCAGCCAACTTTCAAATTTCTAATAGGAATCTAGAGGAGATTGGTGCTATAGCCAAGGGGTAAATGGAAATTAAATATAATTTATTATCTAATATATAATTTGAAACTTGTTTTACGGTCTCAATTTTTTTTACCTTTTTCAGGTACCAATACGAAATGGGAAATAATAAAGGGGCTCGCGCGTACAGCGCCTTAAGAAAGAGACCGCTCCACTGGAGGAAAAGAAGAATAAGGTTTGTCAAAATACATCATTCCGATGGACACGTTTTCTACAATTTTTTACCGATATTCTATCGAAGTCGGTACAACGGAGTCGGGTGGTGGCTTGAACTCAGATCTAATTTCAAAATGCATTATTTCGGCATCAATCATTAATTTCTCCATTTCTCTACCGATTTAGTTCAAAATCGGGATTAGGGAGTTTGGATGTGCACTGAACTCGGATCTAATGTCAAAATGCATAATTTCAGCATCTATCTTGGATTTCTCCAGTTCTCTGCCGGTTTAGTTCAAAATCGGGATTAGGGAGTTTGGATGAGCACTGAACTCGGATCTAATGTCAAAATGCATAATTTCAGCATCCATCTTGGATTTCTCCAGTTCTCTGCCGGTTTTGTTCAAAATCGGGATTAGGGAGTTTGGATGTGCACTGAACTCGGATCTAATGTCAAAATGCATAATTTCAGCATTATTCTTGGATTTCTCCAGTTCTCTGCCGGTTTTGTTCAAAATCGGGATTAGGGAGTTTGGATGTGAACTGAACTCGGATCTAATGTCAAAATGCATAATTTCAGCATCCATCTTGGATTTCTCCAGTTCTCTGCCGGTTTAGTTCAAAATCGGGATTAGGGAGTTTGATATGCACTGAACTCGGATCTAATGTCAAAATGCATAATTTCAGCATCCATCTTGGATTTCTCCAGTTCTCTGCCGGTTTAGTTCAAAATCGGGATTAGGGAGTTTGGATGTGCACTGAACTCGGATCTAATGACAAAATGCATAATTTCAGCATCCATCTTGGATTTCTCCAGTTCTCTGCCGGCTTAGTTCAAAATCGGGATTAGGGAGTTTGGATGTGCACTGAACTCGGATCTAATGTCAAAATGCATAATTTCAGCATCCATCTTGGATTTCTCCAGTTCTCTGCCGGTTTAGTTCAAAATCGGGATTAGGGAGTTTGGATGTGCACTGAACTCGGATCTAATGTCAAAATGCATAATTTCAGCATCTATCTTGGATTTCTCCAGTTCTCTGCCGGTTTAGTTCAAAATCGGGATTAGGGAGTTTGGATGTGCACTGAACTCGGATCTAATGTCAAAATGCATAATTTCAGCATCTATCTTGGATTTCTCCAGTTCTCTGCCGGTTTAGTTCAAAATCGGGATTAGGGAGTTTGGATGTGCACTGAACTCGGATCTAACGTCAAAAAACATAATGTTGGCATCCATTTTGAATTTCTCGAGTTTTCTACTGATTTGGTTCAAAATCGGGATTAAGGAGTTTGGATGTGCACTGAACTCGGATCTTATGTCATAACTTCAGCATCCAGCTTGAATTTCTTGAGTTTTCTGCCGATTTGGTGCAAAATCTGGATTACGGAGTTTGGAGATAGACTTATGCGAGACTAGTGTGAAGGTGCTTTCAACGATTCTAGCGATTCCTTTCAAACTGTCGCTAAGATTGGGAACAATGTCTATCAGAGCCATTGATAAATGCACTGAATTTTGTTGATGGCTAATTCCGGGTAGTAGTATTATAAATAAATTATTAAAAAAACAATAATTACCATTATACAAACGATACAATCAAATACATGAATCAGAAATCTTTTCCAAGTCAAAACACCATTAGATAAACCAGTACAAAACTGAGACGTCAAAAAACGTCCTGGGCGTAAAAGATGTGTCTGTATATCCATTATTTTGCTAATTTGATTTTTATTCTGTCAAGTTGTATCCATTATTTAGTAAATAAATATAAATTTTATAAAGCACGTGTATTTTTATTTCGTATTTTATCAAAATGCTGACTGATTTATCAAAACTGTGTCAATCATTCCCCTATCTACTCAAAAGACGCAGGCGTTGGTCTTGAAAGCGCGGCTGTTCTGGCGGCCGACAAATTCGTTTACAAGTAGCATTAATACCTAACTGTACTGAAGTCGAGATTTGATACCGTCCCCTTAAGTATAGAATTCCAATGTATTTCTTGATTCTGACTATCAATACGTTATTTTCTTATATAGGACAGTATAGTTATTTTCTTCCTGTTATTTAGTGTCATATTTAATACTAACGGCTGTCACATAATGATCTGCTATGGAAATCTTGCATACACACGCTGATAATGGTTCCATTTGTTTAAGCCTGTTAGTGTATCTAACGTATATACGATCTATACATTGTCTATGCATTTAATCAAATAATTGCTTGTAAGAATATTTTCATAGGAGGTTACTACAGGATTTTGAGAATTCACCAAGTTTAGATTAATGTCCCCAATATACAAAACATTTTCTCATAGGAAAATCTCGCAGAAATAGTATACAATAATAAATTAATATTCAGGGTGTTAAAAACTGTAAACTACTTGGCATTGCGAGATTTTCATCACAAAATTGCTACTGTGTGATTTCGCCCACAAGGGATAGCTAAGTATTTTTAATTTAACCCATTGGCATCCGAATTGTTTGGCTAAAAAATTGTCCTTCACATCCGAATTAATTTTGTACCAAAATTTTTAAGTGCAGTGGTGTACTAAATCTTACATAACTTTTAAACTAAACATGCAAACGAAACAATTTTTTTTAATTTACTTGTACATTGAAACAAGGTATGTAAAAAAATATATGCATTGTAAAAAAAAAAAATTAATATGATTAAACGAGGATATGAAAATTTTTTTTTTTCAAAAACCATTTTTTTTTTTAAATTGGATTAAGAAAAGTTGTACATTAATCATACTTATTACCATAATATATATTTTTTGCCATTTAGGCTCTTGTTAGCAGCCCACCATGCGTTTTACGAACAAGCTTGTCAATTCCCGAACCACACGCCATTTTGAAAAAATTCAATGAAGCTGAAATATAACAAAATTTCAATCGTAAATATCAGGAAAAAATTGTACCAACGGAGTCCTGCCAATTACTACGAAATAAATACTTAATTATCTACAGAGCGATTGGCATTTAAAATTTTAAACACAGATGTCAATAATGTATCCCTTTTTCGTTTTTAAGCCGACAGACATCAGACCCGCCGGGACGGCGTCGTTAGATTTTAAGACACATCGCCGTACACACGCCGGGACGGCGTCGTTTGAGGCCAATGGGTTAATATGCTTTGTGATAGGTGATGTTCGCATATATGGCAATACAATGTCACTTTCAGTGGTTTCATATAGAATAGTTTTCAAAACTTTGTAAAGTAATTTTTGTTAATTAAGGCATTTTTATTACTAAAAGGTAAAAAGGTTATTTCGAGAAAATTAAAAGAAATTAAAAATTATTCAACCCTAAAAATTTTTAAATTTTATAAATAGAATTTCAATATGTACATATTTGACATTTTGAAAAAATCACTTTCATACAAACACCAAGATTTTTAATTAGTTTTACGAACCCGTAAATATTAGTTTTCATTTTGTGGTTTGAAGGGTTTTACCAAAACACAGTCGATATTATAAAGCAATTCAGTATCTAATTATTTTTCTTGGAAGCCATTTTGGTAGAATTTTTTTTATAGGAAAATGTAATATGAAAATAAAAACTGTTTTAGAAAATATTTATTATGACAACATTTTTCTGTTTGTAAAAGAGGTCATGTGCTTGATTGGAAGGTCAGGAATCTCCACATTACATCATTGCGTATCGGGCTTTACAATGAACTGAAAAATAAAATAAATATTGTTAATAAATATTTGTGAGATTTAGCGGTAACAATGAGTGATTTGTTGAGATAATGTTTTAATAAATACCGATGAATTCTGAAACGGGATCGTTTTCTCCTTCAGCTCTCATAGTCCCTGTAATTTCTTCATTTTCTACCATCGGTAGAACTAGCTGAACAAATTCAGGGGTGTATGGAGGGGCGATAGCATCTAATACCTGAAAATAAAATACATGATTATTGTCATTACGGTGCTGCACTGCATCCCAGGGTGGAATTTGGTCTCCTTCACAAATGCTCTCCCCTTGCTGTGGTCCCTCACCACTCCGCTTCAGTCCTCAATCCTCTTCGTCGGTCTTCCTTTAGGTCACTTCCTCTGGGGGCATCTTCAGGCATTTTTAAAACATGTCCAGCTCATCGCAGTTTTTGCAGTCGTAGGCTGGATAAGATTTTCAAGCTCATGATTCATATAGATAAATAAAAAATGCAAATGTTCGTTTGTTCAAAATCTTAAATATCCGAAAGCTCTTCACCGATTGCTTTGAAATTTTGACACAACGTTGTATTCGAATATGCGTGTTATTGTTTACCTATCTGCACACAACAATGCGTGGCGGGGTACAGCTAGTTTCTAATATGTATGATCCATTTTGAATTGGGGAAGTTATTAGGTATTGAATTTGTTTACTTAAGTCATAATTTAATATTACATACTAACTTTTCCTATTATTTTCATACCTATTGGTAAAAATGCAGTATTCTGTTTCTGTAAGTAAACACACAGTAACTACATTGAAATTACTGTGTTTTATCTACCTTCTTGAAATACATTCTCCCGGCGCAGATTTTCACTCTAACGCGGCTTACCGCAGAAACCAATTTAAATATATTTTATTTAATTTATATGTGCTAATTTGCATAATTTAAATTTTTATCTTATATGAAATGAAGTAGACTTCTTGCTTTGTAATTACGGCCCAAGCTAGTGTATCAAGTAGGGAAAATCAAGAAAATGTAATATTACATAAAAAAATAATGAACAAAATGACACATCCCCCATACACACAGGCCTAGCTTTATTATGGTGGTCTCATTGGTTTTTACTTATCTTATGTATAAAATTAAGTGAAATAATTACTATATTTCTGTAAAGTATGTAACATTATTTTTTGTGAATAAGTATTTAAAAAAAAAAAAATATATATATATATATAGTATATTTGTAGCTCATTCCAAACTGATTGCCATGGTGAAAGACAGACATTCAGAATTATAGAGATGAGTTTTGAAACATTGCTTGAAATTACTTTAGAGTGTAAGATACTACCATTATCGCCCTGGTGTAAGACCACCATTCAGAATTGAAACGTTGCTCCAAATGGCTTTAGCCGTGTTTAGTGACTAGATCTGAATAGCCAGGTACTTCCCCACCTTCCTCTTTCCCTTCCCCACTTACCTTCAGCCTCACAACATCCCCCAATTGGGGATGCCATAGTCTCACTGGCTCCAGACGGGAGCAGTTGGGACTCTTGTGAGGTATTCACTATAAAAAAAAATAAATAAAAAACTTTAGCCCTGTTTGGTGACCAAATCTGATAGGTAGGTACTTCCCAACCTTTCTCTTCCCATCTCCTTCCCCTCCTCATTCCTTTTGCCTCACAACAAACCCAAATTAGGGATGCAAGACTCATTGGTCTTTACTTACCACGGTAGTGTAGGTAACAACGTCTTATTTTAGTTATTTTAAGTACCTAACCACATTATAAAAGATAATATTATTTTCTGTAAAATTATGTTATTTTTATTTTGGGTAGATCATAAATTTTGACTTGGAACTGTGCTCGTCAGCTCGACACAAGACGCCATAGATATACCACTAAGACGCACAGTCAATTCGTAAATTTCTGTCAAACATCGAGCAAGAATTATAGACTTTGAATAATTTTCGCATCGAGTAACAGTACACATGCTAAGACATGTTCGAATGAGAGTGGGTATTGGCCTTATGGTTTTCAATAGAAACCTCCTACTTGAGTTTCACTTACCTCTGTTACAAAGTATCTGATGAGGGAGATGTCTGTATCGTCTCGTTGCCAACAATGCTTGATATACTTCAATACAGGAACTACACATCCACGACTGAGCAGGTTCACCATCCGGTCTAGGAGCATTTTTCGCAACTCCAACTGAAAGAAAAGAAGAAACACTTTGTCATACATGTCATACTTTCTTAATGACTGTTAACATGCGTTTTAGGTTTTTCAACGGTCCATTTTTTCCAAAGGCCAGAATTTTATTGATTTGCCGCTATGGTTATGCAGACCTTTATTTCAACGAATTGAAAAATTGAGAATACTTAAGGAATAGGAGTACAGGAATCTTATGATGGACGTTACTGCAGAAAGAAAATGATTCAGTCACCTGCACGAGTATTTCTAGCTCATCTTGTGGAGTCTCGAACAATTGCACCAGGAGTTGCAACAGCTGGTGATGCAGCAGGGGGTGCAGACCGGCCACCTCATCCAGCAGGGCTAGATGTAGGGGACAGTGCTCTGTGCTCAGTTTGAAGTAGGATGGCTCCAGCACGGTGCACTGCACCCACCTGATGATGCCCACACCCACTACGGGGAACCTACAATTAAACACTATTAAAATTTCTACTGTAGTCAGTAATATAATCTTGTTGAATTGCAACTCAGGATTCTGGAAAGCAGTTTGGACTAAAATTGTAGGGCAGGTACAATAAGAGGTTTGAACATACTTCAAACGATTAGAAGATTGAATCTAGATGTTAACGGGAAAATTTTATTGCTGTAATTTCAATAGAACGTGCAATAATATGTAAGTGGTACAATGGCACTTCATTCCAGACCGATAGATACTCTCATTAATAACCAGATACTTCCCAATCATCCTCTTCTCCCCACTCCGTTAGCCTCACAACATACCCAAATTAGGAAATGGATTACTGGATTAAAGATTTTTCTTACCGTATGCAGTGATACAATGTGGAAAGTTCTGCCGTGAGTTCCGATGATCCTTTGTTAATATTACAAATGGTGTGTACTTTTTCAATAGCTAGAATCGTGGGTTTCAATTCATCTTTATTGACGGTCCTTTTAACCTGAGCTTTTCTGGCGGGCGTTTCAATCACACTGGCAGAGTATGCAAGGAGATAAATGTATTTAGGCTTGTGTTCAGGATTCAGTTTCATGCCAGGCTTGAACAGTGAGTCTACGAGGAGTTCTGCAACAATTAATTACTTTTATGACTCAGATTATTATTAATTTCATCACCGGGTGACACTGGCAGTGTAGGCAAGGAGATAAATGTATTTAAGATTGTGTTCAGGATTCAGTTTCATGCCAGGCTTGAACAGTGAGTCTACGAGGAGTTCTGCAACAATTAATTACTTTTATGACTCAGATTATTATTAATTTCATCACCGGGTGACACTGGCAGTGTAGGCAAGGAGATAAATGTATTTAAGATTGTGTTCAGGATTCAGTTTCATGCCAGGCTTGAACAGTGAGTCTACGAGGAGTTCTGCAACAATTAATTACTTTTATGACTCAGATTATTATTAATTTCATCACCGGGTGACACTGGCAGTGTAGGCAAGGAGATAATGTATTTAAGATTGTGTTCAGGATTCAGCTTCACACCAGGCTTGAACAGTAAGGGCGGAATATGAACAATCTATCAAATTTCAAGGTCTGTAAAGATTCTATTCAACTTCTGTTATCATACCATTACTGGCCAGTTGATTCACATAACTGAAATGATAACAGAACTTTTAATTTGACGAATTGTTCAAATTCTGTGAAACAACCTGTCCTAAGTCTATGAAAAGTTCTGCAACGATTCGCCGCCGTATCGTATTTGAAAATTTAAGAGCCAAAATTATTAAATTAAATTATTATTAAATTTATCACCAGGTGCAGTCGTTCGCGTTGAAGCTACGTGACCTGCAAACTTTCCATTACATACCCAAAAACTGTGGTGTTCTGATGAGATCGATTGGAGGAGGTTCAGGTAAGTTATAGTTCCTAAATAGCACGGAGATATCAGCCGGGTTGAGGGCGTTTCTAGATAACATGGAGCTGAGGGCTTCACAAGCCTGAGGGAAGGATGCTGCTCCATTTAATGCCATAGTTATCGGGGTCACATCGTGGTGGCTAGAATCAATAAAAGGTTCAGGTAAGCTATAATTCCTAAATAGAACGGAGAAATTCAGCTGGGTTGGGGGCATTTCTAGTTAACATGGAGATGAGGGCTTCACAAGCCTGAGGGAAGGATGCTGCTCCATTTAATGCCATAGTTATCGGGGTCATATCGTGGTGGCTAGAATCAATAAAAGGTTCAGGTAAGCTATAATTCCTAAATAGAACGGAGAAATTCAGCTGGGTTGGGGGCATTTCTAGTTAATATGGAGCTGAGGGCTTCACAAGCCCGAGGGAAGGATGCTGCTCCATTTAATGCCATAGTTATCCGATTGACTGAGCATAGCGAAGTCCTGTTTTAACTCGACCACATTGCATTTCGTCTGTCTGTAAATTTGTTTGTGTTCCATGTCTGGTCAATCCTGCCAAGATGATAGCCATGTTCGATAGTACCTTTGTATTCTGCCAGAGCGCATGAGCGTTCCAAGCTGTCAAATCGGAATAATATTAAATATATTTATGATAATAGCATTGAATTATGTAGTTAAGCGAAATATGTATATTAGTTTAACCCTTAGGATCCGACCAACTACAATAGCAGTTCAGTGAAATCATGACTCCCTTCAGGTGCACTGCAATGTGCAGAGTGCAGAACTAGGTTTTAGAAGTTTTGAACGGATTTCAATACTGTCTATGAAAATTCCTAATACTATATTCCTAATTCCTAATGAAAATTCCTAATACTATACTATATTGGTATTGTAGATGTCTGTCAATTATTTCATATATAATTTTCAATATTATATTTGGCTTTGTATTACCCGGCTTCTAAGGGTTAAGTACTATAAAAAAACTTTTATTTTTTAAACAAAGACAAACATTTGGAAAAAGAAATTACTTCTGCTGTGCGCATCTTGTTATCTCTTGGGAGAGTCGCTTCATGATAGCTCCGCCACGGACTTCCTGGGCCAGAATATGTATAATGACTTGACTGTATACATACGTATGCTGGCCATGACATACCATTTTCTGGAAAAGATTGAAAACATTAACAAATAAGTTTCAAGAAAAATTGGCACTAATTAAATGCAAAATAACAAAGTCAAGATATTTACTGCACATTCTTGAACACTAGTCTGCCAGTCTTCAGTGTTCTGGAGAAATCCAGCAATTGCTGTTTTCAAAACTCTTGAAAACACCTCAATTTGTTGGGCAGCTGTTGATATGCTGGTAATTTCTCCTTGGAAACCAGCATCAGATATAAGCTGTAATGTGAACATTGAACATCATTATTTAATGGAAGCCAGCAAAAGATATAAGCTGTAACATGAATATTGATCATCATTATTTAATGGAATAAATTGGACAGAAACTAAAAAGAAATTGAAATACGGAAGTATTGATAAAAATAAATTACCTTTATAGTGAAATTCAGCATGAGGCAATCAGGATACTCTTCTGCTAATCTGTAGATGAGGGATCTCCATGTTGGGTGCTCTATCATTTCAGTCAACCATGCCGGAGTCTAGAAATGATGAATTATTTGAAAACCCTAATGGATTGCATATTGGTTTGAGTGTAGGAAAAATTACAGTAACGAACCTCTCCCTCTTCGGTGAAGATGGTGTCAGCCTTTTTAGGATCAAAAGTTTTGAGAATCATATCTTTTAAATGGTTTTCTACCATTGCTTGCACTTCAGTAACTTTAACCCCTAGAAATAATCTCAAATTTGTAAATGAAATCATAATATTAACTATTTATCAAAATGTAAGGATTAATTCCCCGATTAGTAAGAGGCTCATGAAAATCACCTCCCAAGATGAGCCACTCAGCCAGCAAGTTAGCCATCTGAGCAACGGCGCTGTAGTTGTGTGACAGTTGTTCAATGACTTGTTCCGGGTTTCCTCCTGCTTGGAAATACCTCTTTAGCTGTGTGAAGATCCCCGGCTCCATGATGTAGTCTGGAGTTGTGAACTTCTCCAGACATTCCTTCAGGACTTCCACCGGGTTTTCAAGGGACTCTTCTGTTCCATCATCCTAATTTGACACATTTATTTAATTATCAAACTGAAAATTTGCAATCAAAATAAATAAACAGAAACCACACTAATTATATGGCGGTGAAAAGGAATAGGGTTTAGATTGATTGAATATATTAATATGTGTATATTAAAAAAAAAAACTAAAAGTGATGAAAATGTGACTTATTTATAGCAATTCAATACAAGCAATTGATTAAATAAATATATTATAAAGGAGCAAAAACTAATACTATGTCTAGACACACCTCATAATCAACCATATCGCCACCTTCCCATGTACGTTCCTCCTCGTATTGTCCTGGCATTGCGAATTGTGAATAACTTTATAAAATCAATTCAGAATAAGAAGAACCTCCATAAACTAAAATCAAAATTCTTCAATATGTTTTTTTTCTCGATTATCAATCATCGTTTTGAATAAATCGGAATTTCTCTTGTGTCCACCGTCAATAAATTGTACCCATAAATAAACCACTTGCACACCTCTACGGAAATTATTTGACGTTTCGTAAACAGCATAAATATACCACTCTCGTAAACAGTTTGTTTATACCATAGACTCATAAATAATCCAATCACCATAGACTATAAACCATAAATAAACCACTATAAACCATGGATTTACCAATCAGCTATAACTATATTATCTATTTACTAAATCACTATTATAGTGATGAGCATAACCGATATATTTATTTATTTATTTATTGACGCCCTATTGGGCTTTTAAGTACATAAAAAATTACAAATTTTAAATTACAACAGTATAAAACAAACAATAGAAAATCGAAATAAAATATAATGATTTCTCATACATTATTTACATTTAAAAAGTGGTGGACTAATTTGGCTTTAAATCTATTGAAATTTAAATTAAATATGTCAGCGACATCACTAAGTTCATTGCCCAACCTATGTATTCTTTCTAACACAGAATTCGTAGCGAAGTTATTGTTGTAGAATAAAATATTCCGTCTAGTATATTTTGGAGGTATATGTAAAGATAGCAAGTTTATAGTGTCAGGGCAGTCTAACCTTGAATGAACAATTTTATATAATAAAAGGAGATCAAATATTTTTCGCCTTTCAGATAATTTCGATAAGTTAAGTTTACTGCGTAAATTGACATAATTGATTTCAATAATAGGAATACCAATTTTGAAATTAATAAAACGTAAAAATTTATTTTGAATTTTTTCAATTTGTAAACAATGAGAGTTGAAATGAGGACACCAAATGGTTGCATTGTATTCAACCTGACTTCTAACCAGAGACGTGTATAATAATTTTATAGTTTTTATGTTATTAAAGTCTTTAGCAATTCTGAGAATAAATCCAAGCATTTGTAATCCCTTACTGGTAATGCTATTAATGTGATTCAAGAAGCGTAATTTGGAGTCAAAGATAACTCCAAGGTCATTGAATTCAAAAACTCTTTTTAGATTGGCATTGTTAATTGAGTAGTCGAATAATAAAGGGGTTTTAGATCTATGGAAACTGATCGTTTGGCATTTGTTGATATTAAGATGTAATTTGTTTACGATGCACCATTCATAAAGTTTATTTAAGTTAATTTGTAGAGTTAAACAATCAGAAGAATTACCGATCGATTTAAACATCTTTAGATCGTCGGCGAATAGAAGAAAGTGAATATTATCGAAAATTAGTGAAATATCATTAATAAATAGTAGGAACAGAATTGGTCCTAGGTGGGAACCTTGGGGGACCCCACTTGAGGCAAAAAAAGTGTAAGAAGTTGTGGATGTAATTTTTACAGATAATTTTCTGTATGATAAGTAACTTCTAAGCCATTCGAGAAAGTTGCCGCCTATTCCCAAGTGTTCTAATTTTTCCATTAAAATGCGATGAGAAACAGTATCAAAGGCTTTGCTAAAGTCAGTATAGATTGTATCAACTTGAAGACCCTTGGACAGTGCATTAGAAATAAAATTTTCGTAAAGCAATAAGTTAGATGACGTAGATCTGTCTGGCATAAAACCATGTTGAAATGTTGATATAATTGGTTTAATTTGATGCATGATTTTACTTAATATAATCTTTTCTAAAAGTTTAGCTAGTGATGACATAATACATATGGGTCTATAATTTTCAATTTGGCATTTATCTCCTTTTTTAAAAATAGGTGTTATAAAGCTACTTTTCCAAATTTCAGGAAAACAACCTGTAGATAAGGATAAATTGAAAATTATAGTAATAGGAAGAGCTAGAACATGAATACAGTTTTTAAGTAATATTGAGGGAATCATATCTGGCCCCGAATTCGACCTGGTATCCAGCTGTTTGATAAAAGTCACAACATCATTTACTACCACATGGATGTTATGCAAGTTGAGTGAGCTTTCGGTAAATTGGGGTTTATCAGATAATATGTTGTCATTGTCTTCAACATATACACTCTTGAAGAAATCTGCAAATAAGTTTACAATATCGTTTTTGTCATGACCCACTTTTTTCCCGTAAAACATTGTACCGGGAAAGTTAGAGTTATTTTTCCGAAAGGAGTTAGCGTAGTTCCAAAATTTATTAATGTTTGTTAAAATAGAATTTTCAACATTGTTGGTGTATTTCTTGAAACATAATTTCGATTTCCTAGTACAATCTTTACGCAGAATGGAGAATGCGATATAATTATCTAGCGTTCTATTTATTTTATAACGTTTGTGGGCAATTTTTTTATCGTACGTTAGATTAATTAGTTCAGAATCGAACCATTTAGGGAATTTAGAAGTGTAATATTTTTGTAGGGGTACAAATCTATCGATTGCTTGATAAATTACATTGTAAAAGTATTCTAAGGCCTCATTTAAACTTGAGCTTTTACAAGTGAGATCATAAGCCCAATTATAAGTAGATAAAAATTCTATTATCTTTGGGTAATCTGCTTTTTCAAAATTACGCTTGACAATCGTGGGGTCAATTACCTTAACATAAGTATTGATGTAATTGATTATTAGAGGGGGGTGGTATTTATCGAATGGAAAAATCATTTCATCAGAGGCATACACATTAACACTAGAAGAATTTGTAAAGACAAGATCGAGAAGACGAGAATTGATGTTGTACACATGGTTTTTCTGATACAGATTTAAAAAGTTCGACATTTCTATAATTTCATGGGAGCCATGATTGATGTTGTCCGGACTCGAGGACGCGATGTTCTCAATGTCCCATACAATATTTGGGAGGTTGTAGTCACCCATCAGAATAAATGTAGCATCAGGAAATTTTCTTCGCATAGTTTCAACTTCAAGGTGGTGTTCCTTATATGTTTGCAGGCCGGAGGATGGCGGTATATATGTGCAACCGATTATAAGTTTTTCATTTTTTAAGGAAACCATTACAAACACTTGTTCAAGATGTTTGTGAAGGCATTTCAGTTTCTTCGAATTCAGTTTGGTAGATACTGACAATAGTACGCCGCCACCTCTTGTTTTATTGCTGGAACTTTGACATCTGTCGTTTCTGTAAATGAAATGATCTAAAAACCCCAGTTCTTGATCGTTTATGCCAGCATTTAGCCATGTTTCAGTAAGGGCATAAATTTCGTAATTCATCGTTGGTAATGTACATTTTAGTTCTTGAAGTTTCGTTCTCAGTCCTCTTACATTTTGATAATATATTATTAATTTGTGGGTCAGTTTTTTGGATTTAATTTTACAATTGTTGGGTGATTATTAATGTACTTGATTGTAATGTCTTGCTCACCCGATGATTGCCTATTTTTTAGTTCGATTCGTAAATTATTTAGATAGTTCCTTTGAGCAACTGATTGATCAGGGTACATCCGGATGTTATTCTTCAGCGAGTGTTTTTTGCCGAGTAGGATTTTTGGCCATTTAGACTCAGCGAACTCGACTTTTACACCCCTCGGTTTATTAGTATCCCTTTTCCCGATTCTGTAAACTTTCAGGTCAAGAGAATTGGTAGAGTTGTCCAGGTCGAAAATGATTTTTTTTATGCTGGTAGTGTCGTCTTTCATAATATCAGTCTGGGTTATTGCTTTGCTCTCGGGGAAGTTACATATTATAATATTTTTTTCCCTTAAGTTTTGATCATTCATCTCAGCAATAATATCGCAGATGTTATTTGTTTGGAAATTAGTAGTGGTAACAGCAGGAGGAATATTTTTGTACACTGATAATTCGCCTTCTAGGGTAGCCATTCTTGCAGCCATTTGGCCTATGGACCCTAGGATATTATTAGTTTTGGGCATTATTTTGGCAATATGCTCCTTGGTAAATTTGTTATTGGGATCCATCACAATATTTGTTAGTGCATTGATGGCATCTTGTGCAAGGGATATGTATGTCTGCGCATCCATGATGAGTTCGGATTTAGGTTAATAAAAATTAAAAATGAATAGTAGGTTGAACTCCCCTGATTACTGATTGGAATCAGGTTCACTTACAGGTAGTATCAGTACCTACTACGGTCACAAGGCGTACTGAAATGCAGGTTACCTGCTTTTGGTGCAACAATAATATTAAATATTGAATTTAAGTAAAGTTATTATTATTTGTTATTAAAACTTCGGGCTTTTATTTTGTTGTTGAGGACACAAAGAAATGAACAGATTCACAACTTTTACACTGGAACACAATGGCACAGGAATAGTGTGTTAAGTTTTATTTTAAATATTTTGTGGACAGAAATAATTTGTGACTGGTTTAGTTTACTGTTGTTGAATGAATTATTTTAGAAAATATTTCAGGTATATGCTGACTACGAGTACCCAGTAAAATTTAACACTTTCCCGACATAATTACTAATTCCTGATGATCTCAAACTGTGCCCGTGGTATTGTTCTCAGGTGCAAAGCTTTCACTTAGAACAAATTTCACTTCGTTTCATTTTTACACTCAAAATAATATGATATATTTATATATATTTATAAGATATATTTATCAAAATATCCCACTGCGCGGCCATTTTACATCGTACTTTTTGCCGGGAACTTGATGGGAGTCGCTATATGCACAGCGACTAATCGACAGGGGGCGTGGCCAACATATCCGAGCATACCCGAAGTGAAGTATAGGTATAAAAGGGACACTTTCTTTTGAATCACAAACCATGTTACACAAACCTAGCGTAGCCGCTAAACTAATTGAAAACTGGGATGTTTTTCTTGCCTTGACGCGAGCAGGCAGTATTAAGGGGACACTTTCTTTTGAATCACAAACCATGTTACACAAACCTAGCGTAGTTCTAAAAAGGTTTGTTTACATTATATTATTACAACGCCATTTCTGACGTTTCGTTTCACCGCCCACCGCGTTTCACTGATTTTGCAACTCGGAACACCTCGGGTATGCTCGGATATGTTGGCCACGCCCCCTGTCGACTAGTCGCTGTGCATATAGCGAAATCAACATAGCCGCTTATAATTTGTTAATAAATGTCGATCTCAAACTATTTTCTGTTTTTTTCCATGTTTTTCCTTTATTATTTCAACTAAAATGAAGCATAATACGTTTGCCCCAAGGTAAGTTCATAATTACTTCTCATACCGTCGAGATTTGGCTTATTTTGACAATTTTAGCGCAATAACAGTGAGGGCACTGATAGACAGCAAGTTCCAAAATATTGAATACTTTGTTATTTCAGTGCGATTAAATGATGCAAATGTGAATGGTAGCAAAAGTCAGGGACATCCGAAGAAGACATGACATGATCAAGTGAATCATACACTTGAGTTGGGCCATATCAAGAGTCAGAATAATAGAAAAGTATATGTTAGACGATGTATGAATGTGAATGAGGCAAGGAGTGTGTGTCAAGACCGAGTTGTTTGGCGGTCCGTCCTCTCTGCCTACCGCTGCGGGGAAACGGCATCATGGTTAGGTTAGGTAAAAAAAAACGAGAAACAGGTGAGAGACGATGATTTTCGATTGTCGATGTCTTCGAGTTCGAAATCTGATAATAAGCCCATCACTAGGATGTATTCCACGTGCATCCATCTATGGAATCTTGGTTGTGGTCTGTGTTTTCGACAATTCGACAAAATCAAAAAGCTTGTTTAGCTTGGTGAAAAGCCTACCCACGAATTTTCCCTCCAACGTCTAATAACTATCAATTTTTTCGAAAACATTATCAACTTTTCAGAATTTCACCTCTCCTCCCCATTAGCAGTTTGTTTTTTCACCTAAAAGGTGGTCTTCCAAATTGTTTTTACGTTAAAAGTTTTCGGTTTTAGGTTATATTTTTGTTATAAAAAGTTTTATTATTTTAAACCGTATTTGAAAACCGTGTGTTTTTTACTCTTACTAAAGGCCTCTAATATATCGAGATGATAGACATTCAGAATAAATCTAAAGAATTTAAGAATGGTAAGTATCTACATTATTTTGTTGTTATCAGGAATTAAATTAAATTTGATTGATTGATTGATTACAAAACACTATAATACGATAAAAGTTTGGTAAACTTGTCGTATTCCCCTGCCTGCAAACCTCTTAAAAAACAACACTTGATTTCAACTTAAATATGTAATGGAGGCAACTATTTAAATCGGGGGTAAACCTTCGCAAAATAGGTTGAGTAGTTTGGGTTATTTTAATAATTTATGCGTATTTCGTATGAACTTTTATAATTTATGCGTATGAACTTTTATTGGGAAAAAATTGAACTCTAATGCATCTTCCCATCTCCCACGACATAAATAATTATTTCTTGTAGTAATTAAGTTGATAATTATTTTGCGCAATAAGCATGCAGCGGAATTCGACAAGTTTATCAAAATTTTTGATCGAAATTATTTTGTCCATAATGAATAGGTATCCCCATACCAAACTAATGGGCGTACAGACGGCTCAATTTGGTTGAGCACTTGTGTCAATCTGTTTGAATTGAACGTAAATTTGAACCCTGGGTATATGTGTTCTATGTGATAAGGGGGCGTGGCTATCAAGTTGAATGGTTGTACGGCCAGAGCATGCAACCAGGGACCGCGGAAGTACTCTATGACGGGGGGGGGCAAACTTGTTTAGTCACCCTCTTCCTTCAGTCTCCTCTCCAGTCAATCAACTAGTTATAAATAAGACAAAACGGAGATGACTAGGTCAAACAAATAACAGGTTCAGTGAATAAAAAATTATTGCTTTATTGCATTCATTGAATGATACCAAAAACGTTGCGTCTCTCAGCCGTCTTTGAAGCAAATTGCCTAAGAATTTCATTTAAATCTAAACTAAATGTTTCCGCCTTATGCACGTGCAGTATTGATTATTTAAATAATCAAAGCTCTAATGCTATCTCTTGACAATTTTTCTTGTATACAACAAACACTTTTTCATTTATGAAAAAAAGCACTGTGAAGGATACAGATAATCTTTACCAGCACAGATAATCCTTCTTTACCCAGGTAGTAAAATTGGAGGGGGCGCGGCCCCCCCCCATTTGATTTTAGGGGGGCATTTGGCCCCCTCTGCCCCCACTTCCGCGGTCGCTGCATGCAACCACCCATCCGTATGTAGTACTGTTGAAACATTGAAACAACTACTAACTAGTCTGCCTAGGTGTGACTGAGGAAAACCATCAGAATAGTGTGAATATCGAACGGCTATTGATTTATGATAGATCAAAGGTTAGCCGGATCTGTTTTGACCCATGTAAGGGTTAAAAATTAAAAATTCTCCAATCCCCAACGCTTCTGAAGTAAAATTTTTGGGAGTAACATTTGATAGGAAACTTAAATGGTCTTCCCATATTAATAATTTAGTTTTTTTTTTTTTTTTTACAGTGAATACCTCACAAGAGTCCCAACTGCTCCCGTCTGGAGCCAGTGAGACTATGGCATCCCCAATTGGGGGATGTTGTGAGGCTGAAGGTAAGTGGGGAAGGGAAAGAGGAAGGTGGGGAAGTACCTGGCTATTCAGATCTAGTCACTAAACACGGCTAAAGCCATTTGGAGCAACGTTTCAATTCTGAATGGTGGTCTTACACCAGGGCGATACTGGTAGTATCTTCCACTCTGGAACGTGCCGCAAATATACTATATATTATTTTAATTAATTAATTGTGAAATAACACAAATTAATCAAATAAAATTTATTTGCGCACGCCGGGTTCGAACCCGCGACCTTCGGAATGGCAGTCCAATGCGTTACCACTGGACTATGCCGGCCGTCAAATGCGAAAAAAATTTAAATATCATCAGATCATTATCTGGCGTTTGGTGGGGAGCTCACCCTACTTGCATCAAGTTGCTTTACAACGCACTTATTCGAAGCCATCTCGACTATGCCTGCCCACTTTTTAGTACTGCCTCAAAAAATGTACTTGATAAATTAGACAAAATTCAATCTAAATCTTTGCGAATTATAACTGGAGCGATGCAATCGTCACCCATCAATTCCCTTCAAGTAGAATGTTCTGATCCTCCTCTTTATATAAGGCGTCAACTATTTGCTGACAAATTTGTTCTTAAATGTTTAAATTCTAAATGTCATCAGGTTATCCCCAGCGTCTCGTTGTTCATTGACTCAACCCATTCATCTACAATCAGAGCTTCAACTAAACCTCTTCCTGACATCTGTAAAAATTTTAAGTCTCTCTCAGAGCTTCACATCATCCAAAATGATCTACTTCCCTTATATACAAATTAAAATATAGTCACGTCACCCTATCCCCAACAATATTAGAAGGGATCGGAATCCTTAAAAGTCATTCCAATCTCCCGGCCCGAACTGTCAATAATATGTTCAATGACATTATTTTATCTAAATGGCCCAACTTTTCTCTTTTATTTACTGATGGATCCAAATCTCCCGACTCTCCTAACTGTGGTATAGGTATTAACGTTTACCACAATAATTCTAATGACAGAATATTTCATTCAATTTCAAATCAATTTTCAATATTTTCAGCCGAGTGCATTGCAATAATAGAATCTCTCAAATATATAATCAAAAATAATTTTGAACATTCCCTCGTTCTCTCTGACTCTCTCAGTTCCCTCCAAAAACTTAAATCCAGTCCTCTTCTTCATCCTGATGATCACTTTGTATGCCTTATTCGAGAGATGATAGCCTCCATTCAAAGCTCTGGTAAAACTGTAACTCTGATTTGGATTCCTGGACATGTTGGTATCATGGGTAATGATATTGCCGATGCCTTGGCAAAATAAGGAGCATCCAACCCTGTTGTTACCCTCGTAAACCACATTCCCCTATCTGACATTTTTTCCATCATCAAAGATAGATCCCGCAATGTTTGGTCGGAGTATTGGCACATTGCTAGTCAATCCAAGGGAGCCTGCTATGCCTCAATACAAAGGACTATCCCATCAAAACCGTGGTTTCAGCAATTCCCTCATTTTTCCAAAAAAGAAATTTCTTCACTCATTCGAATGAGGATCGGACATTGTTCCGTTCCTTCCCATCTTTTTAAAATTCACATCCTTGACTCCCCAGATTGTACATTCTGTGGTCTAGAAGTGGGAACTTTAGATCACATATTTTTTGGTTGTCCCTCTCTAAAAAAATATCCTCTCTTCTATCAAGCCTTATCTAAAATTGCCTCCCCTCCATTCAACATCTCATCTCTTCTAAGTCTGAACTCGACTCCGATTTTCATTATAATTTTGAAATTTGCCTATTATTATTAATAAAATTAATATTTAAATTCACCTTTCATTTCTCAATAATTTTAAATGATGCCCAAGAACACCCTTGAAGGGTGAAAGCCAGAAATAATGGAAAAAAAAGGGTTAATAGTGCACAACGGTCACCAATAAAATAAATGTTTTTTTTTTTCTCCCATTTGGCAATTGGCTGATATTATGTACTATGGACTAAGTTTATTTCTCCACCCTCTCAAAATACCCCAATAGGGATGCATTGATCTCACTGGCTCAGATGGTTGGGAGAAGTTGGGACTGTGTAGTATTCACATAAACAAAAAATTCTCAATACATCTATAGAAAGTACAGGCGACTTTTATCATACCATTTTAAATTTGTCTATTGCGAGTTATCGTTCTTGACCATCATTACTCAATACGATAATAATACGATTTTATTAAATATTGTAGATTCGCTCAGTTGGCCCTCGGAAGACATTGAGAAACTGCTGTCTCGGATGAGGCTGCACATTCCTCCGAAAGATAACCTTAAGCACCAATCAAGAGCTGCTCGCCTCCCTTGGAATTTGGTATGATATTGCATTCTATTATTTATATTACCATAATATCGTTAATCTTTTCACACAAAGATCCTTCATGAAATATGACACAGTGATCTAAAAATACTCTTCATGCATAGACATTCAAATAAATAGAATTGCTATAACTTGAAATCTGGGTATCAATTCGACGAGCTGGAGGCAAATGGACCGTCATGCCTCCGCGTATGTTGCTTTGTTCCCCTTTCCCTGATTGGCTCGTCTATTAATTTGGATGTCTATGTCTTCACGGAATCTAGGGAGTCCAGGCAAGAGAATATTCCCAGTTTGAGTCCCATATTAGGTTAAAATACAGAATACCCTCAGTGATCAGCGCTCAACTGACTATGGAATTCCACAAGGGAGCGTATTGGGACTGACTCTGTTCTTACTGTATATTAACAACTCTTGCAATCTTGAAATTGAGGGAAGCCTTATTAGCATAGCTTACTGTTCGAAGACAACAATTGGTCAGCTGTATTTAAAAAAGCTGAAAAAATATTAGCTTAGTTAAAAAATGGTTAGATATAAACACGCTTACCCTTAACACAAAAAAAACAAAATATGTCACTTCAACTTCACTCCATAAAAATACATAACTGTATGAATTCCAATGAATGCTCCAGTATAGAACGCACTCCACAGATGAAGTACCTCAGCCTCACCATTGATCCATACCTGAAATGGAATCTACATACTCAGATCATTGCAAATAAAATTAGGAAAACAATACATTTCTTCAGATCCATAAGGAACTTCCTTAACTTACAACTTCTAAAAACGATTTATTTTGCAATCACCCAATCTATCATTGAGTATGGTATCATTGCATGGGGAGGGGGTACTTCATCAGCTCTAGATCCTGTTGAAAAAGCGCAGAAAACAATTATGAAAATTATTCTCAAACTTCCTCAAACTGCAAACAGTAACTTAATTTTCAACATAATGAGAGTATTTGATGTTCGACAGATCTATGTAAAAACTATCCTCATGCATCTCTTTAAAAACAAACACATGCTTTATGAAAAAAAAAAAACTTTAGATTTACGCGTAATTCGAACAAAGACATATTGCAAGTTCCAGCACTTTCTTCCACCTTTGGTCAACGTAGCTTTAGATACGTTGCCACAAACATATTCAACATGCTCCCAGAAAATATTAAACTGAGTCAAACACAGGAAGAGTTAAAAAAATGTTAAAATTTGGATTTATTCTATTGATCGAGCATATACTGGTGCCCTCACCCAAACGCCTCGTCACTGACAGTTATTGTAGGATGTATTGTGCTGAAACTTGCTGTATTTATTTGTATTGTGTATATGCAAACAATAATGTAACCTAAACAAACGCCTTGTCATTGATAGTTACTATTATTATTATTTGCTAAAACTTGCTATATGCAAACAATAACAATAACAATAACAGGTACATTTCTATGAAGTTTTCAATTAAGCAAGCAAATTTTTCGTCCTACAAAAAGTTTTAAAAATCGTTATCTACATTGTGATTTTCATACAAAAACTAATTGTATCACATTCAAAAAGTGGATCGTTTTCTGATTATTAAATAATCAAAGTGTGAACACATCTACTATAACAGTGATTCTAAAAACAAAATCTTATTTGCGTGACAAGTGACATTTAAAGCCATAGACATAAACCTAATGAAATATTGTTCTGGCTGTCACTAAAACCAGAGACAATATTTTGAATTTGAATTGAAGTGGGGGCATTTTTGAACCCAACTTTCTTGTAAACTGTGAACAAAATGTCTAATACCCAAACACGTAGCAATAAATCAAACCTTGATAAAGAGGACAAACAAACTATGGATAAAATTTTTGATTATATCGACAAAAAGTTTGATTCTTTAAAAAAGGATATAATTCAAAAAATTGAATGTCAGAATACGGAATCTATAAAAAGTATTGAGTACATAAGTGCTCAATATGACGAAATTATTAAAAAATTGGATACAAATAATAACCAAAATAAATCAATCCAAAACGAACTTGAAAATATAAAAAAAGAGCAAGTGGGAAAAAACGCTACAATAAAAAAAATGGAACTAAGACTAGATGAAATTGAATATACATCAAATCTGCACTACCTAGAAATTGCAGGAATTCCACAAAAAAATGGTGAACAACTGGAGGAAATTATAAAAAAAGTCGCATCTGCAGCTGGAGTTCAAATCAAACACGCTGATATAAACAATGTGACCAGAACTACAGACCGAAGACTTAATGCTCCGCCAAAAATCCTAGTAAAATTTACAGAAATTAAACTAAAAGAAATCCTTCTATCTAAAAAAAGAGAAATGGACCTTAATTTACTAAAGGATTTGACAAACGAAAAAGTGTACATAGGTGAAGTAATAAGTCCCTACAAAAAAGAGTTGCTTTGGAAAGCAAAGCAACTAGCCAAAGAAAAAAAAATATGAATTTGTTTGGATCAAAAATGGGAAAATAATGGTTCGTAAAGGTCATGATAAAAAAATTTTGTACGTAAATCATCTGGACGACCTCGATAAATTAATATAACAAATCACTTACTTGAACACACCAAACTGAAATACCTACTGAGAACATGGATAAGGAAACAATAACTACAAACAAACCAGATGAACTGCTAACTCTTAAAAACAATTTTAATATATTAAATAAAAATATACGAAGTATCAACAAAAACTTCGATGAACTTCAAATACTAATTAAGAATCTAAAAATTAATCTTGATATAATTATCCTCACTGAGTGCTGGATAAAGGATAAATATTCACCCTTACATATTAATAATTACACCTCATATGCAACCAATTTGAATTACACAAAAAATGATGGTGTGATAGTGTACATTAAAGATGACACTAAAACTGAAGTCAATGAAATAAAATTCCCAAATGCAAACTGTTTGAAAATCAAAGTGGGTGATGAAACCACTATATTAGCTCTGTATCGATCACCAGCTACAACTAATATTAATCAGTTTCTTGAAACGCTTTCTAATGAACTCAATCTTCTAAAAAACAAAAAAAATGTCTTCCTCATCGGAGATATAAATATTGACATACTAGAAAACGGTCATCCAAATAGAACTGATTATCTGCAAACACTGGCCGCCCACGGACTTGAAAGTTTGATAAATAAACCTACGCGTGTTACAAATGACAGCAAATCTTGCATCGACCACATATTCAGTAAGACTGTTAAACCAACCAACTCTATCATATTCACCTCTACTATAACCGACCACTATACAACAATTTTATCTATTACAAAAAAGAAAATACAAAGATCGCAGCCCTACCCAATTATCGTGCAGAAGACAGAAACCATATGGAATGAAGTAAAACAACAATTACTAAATACAAACTGGATAAACCTACTGGAGAACCTTGATACAAATAGTGCCTGGAGTAAATTCATTGAATATATAACTCATACCATCATGTCAAATACCAAATCAATAGAAAAAAAGATTTCACATAAAAATCAACATCTTAAACCATGGATAACCCAAAGCGTTATAAATTGCATTAGAAAAAGAGATGAACTACACAGGAAAGTTAGTTTAAATCCTTGTGATATTTTTATACAACGATATTATAAAAGATACAGAAATATTTGCAAAAATGTTGTACGCAATGTCAAAGAAAATTATTATAAGAAAAAAATAGACGAATGTAACAATGACCCACGCAAATTATGGAAGATCATTAATGAAATTACAAGTGCAAAATCATCCCATAACAAAAGCATAGATGAACTAACAATTGAAAATACCCAAATCTCTTTCGAAAAGCATCCGGACAAAATTCTCGAATACGTAAACGAATTTTTTACAAATATAGGGTCAAAATTGGCAAAGCAAATCAGACATCCAAAAACTAGCATTTTACCAGAAGAAAAGGAAAGTATGAACCAGATAGATAAATTAAAGTTAACTAATGTAACCAATACTGAAATCAGAAACGCAATTGTATCCCTCAATGTTAATAAATCATCGGGAAATGATATAATCTCAAATAAAACAATAAAACAACTCCAAAATGAACTGACCTTCCCTTTGACATACTTGGTCAATCTGTCTATATCTACAAATGTATTCCCCTCATGCCTTAAAAAAGCAACAGTTATACCTATACATAAAAGTGGTAACAAAAGGGATATATATAACTACCGACCCATAAGTCTCTTAAGCTCCTTTTCAAAAATCTTGGAAACTGTAATGAAGAAGCAAATTGTTCATTTTCTTGAACAAAACAAATTATTATCACCATCCCAATATGGCTTTAGGGAAAATCTAAGCACCAATGATGCCATAGAAAATCTAACAAGCATAGCCATAAAAAACATAGATGAAGGGAAAAAGTGTTTGGCTTTATTCATAGATCTTCAAAAAGCTTTTGACACAATAGACCATAAAATATTACTAACTAAGCTAAAAAAAATAGGAATGGCCGAAACAACAATGAACTTATTAGAGTCATATATAACAGGGCGAGAACAACAAGTACAAATTGGCAAACAAAAGAGCAAACTACTATCTTTAAACTATGGCGTCCCTCAAGGAAGTGTACTGGGACCGATCCTATTCATTATCTATATCAACGATTTAACTAACCTTACCATTAAAGGAAACATAATCAGTTTTGCTGATGATACTGTTTTATTATTTCAAGAAGAAAATTGGACGGATACATTTAATGAGGCTGAAAAGGGGCTTAGTGCACTTCAAAATTGGCTTAAAATCAACTCGCTTACCCTTAATATAAGCAAAACAAAATATATAACATTTTCAATAAACGCAAGGAGCCAACCAATAAAATCACTAGAACTAAAACTACACGAATGCCATGGAAATAATATACAATGTTACTGCCCCGTCATCGAAAAAACACAAAACATAAAATATCTCGGAGTAATAATCGACGAAAATCTTAGATGGGACCTACACATCAAAGGTATTACGGAAAAACTCACAAGCCTTATATATTTCTTTAAAAATCTAAGAAACGTATTAAATAAAAAGGATATGAAAAAGGTCTACTACGCATTATGTCATTCTCGAATTGAATATGGAATTATAGGATGGGGATCTGCTACACATACGTACCTACACAACCTGAATACGATTCAAAAAGGAATCATAAAGACCATATTGAAAGTACCAATTAGAACGCCTTCAATTGAAATATTCAATTCCTTTGACGTACCAAATGTACAGCAAATATATGCCAAAAATATATTATTGAAGCTCTTCAAAAATAACAAATCCTCTACTAGACTGTGTATGCATAACACTAGATCGAACAAAAATGATATAAAAAATATTCCAATTTATAAAACCACATTCGGACAAAGAAACTATACATACTTTGCAACAAAACTCCATAACATCCTTCCCCTAGACATAAAACTAATAAAAAATCCTAATGAATACAAATCATTAATAAAAATATGGCTGAAAGAGGTCAATGAAAAAACTCTAATGAAAACACTAAAAACGATATAGAAGACACTAAAAACGACATAGAAGACACTAAAAACGACATAGAAGACAAATAAACCATATTTAAATAACTTTAGTCCGCCTCGGCACAGGACCCCCTAGTGAGGAGGACTAAGAAATACAATATTTTATACTTAATTTCACCATTATATTTTGTATGTAACAATTATTTTATATAGTCGCTAAAATAAAAAAAAAAAAAAAAAAAAAAAAAAATAATATAACCTAAAATAATGTAATGCTGTATAGGAACCTATAATAAACATTTATAAGTAAACCATCGACAAAATGCGAGAAATAATTAACTAAAAATTCTGCCTCAATACAGGTTCGCCTAGTGAGGCAGGTTATGCACAACTTAAAATATAGTATATTATGCCATTTCTATATAACACTCTTGCATACATATTTACTTTTTCTTCTATTAGAAACTTCTCTATTATTGTAACATTATTCTTTCAACAATGTCATTGTTACTAACTTATATATAGTTTGTACGGGACGGCACTGTAGTCGCCGGCCGCACAGACGATATAGCGGGAGTGGCCGGCTGGCCGCTTCGACGCCTTGGAAGAGAAGGTCGGGAAAAAGTAGGGAGAATGTTGAAAAAATGGGGAAAAATATGGGGAAAAGGGAAAAATGGGGAAAAATATAGGGAAAGGGAAAAATGTGTGGAAAATAGGGAAAAAATATAGGAAAAGGGAGAAATGGGGAAAATGTGGGAGATTAATTATAAGGCAGGAGGGAGGAAGGTAGGGGGGAACCTGCGCCCTGACAAGGGACGCTTCGACTATTGTGAAGTTTCTTCTTGATGAGCACCAGGGAGCCGGGAGAAAGAAGAAGGCCAGGTTGCAGTGAAGGTCCAGGGCAGAAGAGGCTTGAAGAAGGCAGTCAGGGGCAGTCCAGGAGAGATGTTGATGGTTCGATGGTTGCTGGCTCTCTGCCGAATTGCGCAAGTTTTTCGCCTTTTAAAGGACCAACGGGCTTAGCTCTCCCTTTGTTAGCGATAAATTCCGAGAATTATCTTTGGGTTCTCGGAATATTCATAGGAAAGAGCGCCGTTGTCGCGCAACTCGGAAGGGAACGAATTTGACTAGGTCCCTGACTGTTCTTCAATCCACTTTGCCCGGGTCATTTTTATTTAAATACATTTTGTGAGTTTGCACAAATTTACATGTTAAAAAGGGAATTGATATCTAAAAGGCAGCTTTGCACAATATACAATTTTGTGCAAATTTACATATTAAAGGGAGCATTGATATTTAACGGGAAGCCTTGCACAATATTCGATTTTGTGCAAACGGCAAGTTTTGTAAAGGAAACTGCGTCTGCACAATTTCAAATTTCATGCAAGTCTTCCATGTTTTGATAGGTATTTTAATTTATAAGAGGGTATTGGGGGGCCAAGCCTTGTTTTTTGTCTGTAATGATGACTGCTTGACCCCGTGGTTTTATTTATTGATCAGTTTTGCATATAAGATTTACAGTTTTTATACAAGTGCAGATAAGATTACAGATTTTTATAGAAAGAATTTTGTTGCATAAATTCGAATATGCGCAGAGGTGAGTTTGTAAAGGAACTACCTCTGCGTAAATTCAGATTTATGCAAATTAATTTAGGTCGGTGGAGGTACGTCCGGTACATATTATATATTCTGTAATTTTTTGATGAAATAAATTAATAAAAAAATTAAAATCCTGACACCTTTGCAGGATTTTGCAGAATACAAAAAAGTAAATGCACATCAATCTCTGCTTGTACAAAGCTGTAATACCTAGTTAATAGCTCAGTTGGAACAGCAGTCTTTCGAAGTGGGGAATTTCTAATGTTGGACTCCAGTTCTGGAACCTTTCCTCATAATTTTTTTAGCAATCGTTTGACCGGTCGGTGGCCGAGTTGACATCGCGCTTGGGTCCCACTCGGGCGTAGTGTGTTCAATTCCTCGGCTGGCTAAGTCCTCCATCACAACACAAGCAACATTTTCAGCTTACTGTGGTGGTAGTAGGAGATTTTCAAATATTGTCAGGTTATTCGTAACCTGGGAATGTTTGTCTTTCTTTTTAAAAAAAAAAAAAAAAATTATTAATTAATCAATTAAAATACTTTCATGTGAATCCAGTAGCTGTACAAACCATAGTATTATTTTAATTTTGTTTTTATTAACATTTTCTATTGAATAGATTGCATTCGATGAATATAGTGGCCCCCTTTGTCAGCATATGTGGAATTTGATTTTCCAAAGACTTCGTGGGTTCAGGCTGCTGGAGGAACTACTGTCAGATGCTGTGGAATGGCTCCAGCATCCTTGGACAGATTTTTATAAATTAAAGGTAAATTGATTTTTTTCTGAAATCCTCCAAATAGGTATATCTAGGGCTCAAGAGGAACGGCTGAGCGGTCTTCTTCATACAAAACTTAAATTTGGATTTGAAGCCAAAATACTTGACCAAACTAAATATAATTATTTTTTTAAACGGAAATCGGTCATTTAAAAATTTAATTTTAAACCCATCAATATAGTTTTTTTAACCTTTCCTTATCTGTGGTGTGTATTTACTACACATTGCTTCTAATAACTTTAATAACTCTATAAATATAATTAATTCTGTGTTCAGATTTTAGGTATTCCTCCGTTATACATTTATGCACTGAATTAAAAAATAATATTTAACATAGTTTTCAAATTCAATTAAAAATCAGAGATTTTTGTCAAAAATCCGGAACAAATACACCAATACAATCAACCGTGTGATACTAATACACGAAGAGTGTGCGAGGAAATGAGACGCTATTAATGTCTCGCTTTAATTCACTATGCGGGAACATGAGACATCCACATTCACACGTCTGCAGTTGTATTTTGATTTAGACCATCGATACCTACGACCGCACAGCTGTGTTTGTGCCAGCCGCCAGCCGTTAGCCAGTTGGCCGCGAACCGTCGTTAGATGTGGACCCCTCGCACGTTTCTTTAGCATCTGCCGATGGTTTTTTTATGTTTTCAGCAAGTAAATTACAATTATTATCACTTTTGATATAAAATATAATAAACATAATCGATTAGCTATGAATATTCATATTTTTCCGATTTTAAATCGCTTATTTTAAGATGTGTATTGACTACACAGCACCGGAGCGCGTGGATTTTTTTAGCACAGTAAGGGAAAGGTTAACAATTCATATCATTTATTTTATATTTCATTATACTTGCATAGTAAAAAAGATTATTTTTTTAGTAATTACTAATTACTTTAAGTCACAAATAATTGCCAAACTTGCATCTAAAATTGTGAAAAAACGTTTTTTTTTATTCCCTATATTTATAATTTGAAACACTAATAAATAAACTAGCACATCAACACCCTTTGATTTAAAAAAAATGATTATTCAGTTTGGTTCTGTATTTTGGCCTGTAATCCAAATTTAAGTTTTGCATGAAAAAGGCTGCACAGCCGTTCCCCTTAATGTCAAACAACATTATCTACAAAAAAAAATACCAATAATTCGAGGGCTTAGTCAAACAAAGTTATCTACAAAAAGGCACCAATTATTTTTATTGGTATGTTTTTTGTAGATAAACGTTGCTTGACTTTAAACCCTCAAATAGGTATGTTTTTTGTACAAAACGTTGTTTTACTTTAAGCCCTAGAATTGTTTGGATGTTTTCGTAATAATGTATTATTTCTTCCACCTCAAAGGCATTGTACCGGACAGCAGGCGGATGGACATAATCATTGCATCTAACGACGCCGAATCCCTTTTTGAAGCTTATCACCGGACACGTATCATGTATTTGATGTACATTAACACGTGTTCAATTCGAACTCAATAAATATGCAAACAACTGCCACAATCAGTCAGTTGTCCGACGACATTCGCAAGTTGTGTTTCTTTGCAAATCCTTACCCAAGGTACCCCCTAGAGGAAACCGGCATTTACAGTCGATGTTACTGGCGTAGGTGTCCAGTACAGGCATATAACGTATTTTGACATTAAGCCCTCGATATTATATTACGTGATGTGTATTAAATGTACTGCACAGTTTGTGTAAAATTTATATGTATAACATAAAAACGTTAAAAATAGAAAAGAACACAAAATCTAAGATTCACAAATAATAATCCTGAACTATTGAAATGACTTTCTATTTGAAATGTATTTTTATTTATCTATTTAAGCTACAATAAGATTTTTAATGCAGTGTAATATTATTATTTTGCAAAAATATAAATAATTAAAAAAATAAACATAATCGTAGGTATACTAGCAAAAAACGTTATCACTGAAATGGCTGTTTTGAGAAAATAAGCATTTATGTTTTGCACAAACTTACAACTTTATTATCAAATTCAATTGTTTCTAATATCTGCTTCACCTTCATTTCAATGCATTTCACATGTACTTAAAATCTGCTGTAAAAAATAATATTCCAATCGAACTGTCTAACAATAAGTGTTTTTTTTTTTTTTTTAGTATATTTAGGAAACATACAGTTATACATGTGAATTAATTTTGCATTTATGATGTTGAGTATAAAATAAATTAGTCAAGTTCCATTTACCATGTGACGTTTGTGAAGTATGTGACATTTATAGAAGCTAACGCGAAACACCTACAGCCAAAAACTTGAGCTAAAGTTTTCTGCCAGAAATTATAAGGGCAGATACAAGTGCACATCCATAGACATAATTCATAGCAATTCGATTGAAAGTTTTTTTCCAGTACAGAAATATTAATTTTTGATATACATAATGTAAAATTTAAATTGAACACAACTTTGAGTGTTATTTGGTATGTACCTCCTTTATCAGTTTTTCTACAATGAAATAAGTATTTAGATACATTTAGAAAAGCATAATTTGACAGATGATGAACTTCTTTAAAAGCAATCCAAGTATTTATTGTGTTCCTTACTGTACATTGACTGAAATTGAAACTTGTATATAAGTTTAATGTGTTTTCTCTATACCGACATTAAAAAACATTTTTCCTGTTCCTCTGAATAAATTAAACATTTAATAGTAATTATAGAGTTTATCCATTTTAGCAGAATCAACATCCGGACCACCCTAAGAGGCCAGCAAGTGCCTTCTTTCTGTACTGTGCCGATCACGCGGAGAGTGTTAAAGAAGAGTTTCCCAAATTAAGTCTCGTAAGTTAGCTGGGTATATTGTATTATAAGTGAGGGTATGGAGAGACGGGTCAGCCACTGACCCGGGTCACTGCACATAATATGTTAAGATTAGAATGAATGTAACTCTCCTAGGAAAAATGAGGACAGCAGGAGTCATGAATTTTCTTTGATATGATATTTACTAACTTGATGAAGCTGTAATCTGAAAATGATAAAAAAACCTTTTAAATCTTAACTGAAATCTATTATATTTTATATTACCAACAATTCCATTTTAGCCTCAAAGGACTAAGGTGATTGCGGAACGGTACCGTAATTTAAAAGACAAGAAAAAAGCAAAGTACTTAAAAAGAGCTGAGCTGTGCAAACAGGAGTATAAAGCTCAATTGGAGATTTTTTTGTAAGTAGTTTGATGTTTTTGTAATATTTTTATTATGAACAAAACCACTTAAATGAGTATAAAGCTGACATCTCCGTATCAACTTTTAGGGCAGAACACCCCGAAGTGACTGACGGCAGAGAGAAACTGCGGAAACTACCTAAAAAGATAACAGCTTTCAATTTGTATGTAGAAGATCAACATAAGAATCAGGATTTAACCAACAAAACCCCTAAAGATGTTTTCGATCTACTTCGTAAACAGTGGAAAGAACTTCCTGTTGATGACAAGTTACCGTGGCTGCAAGCAGCTGAAGAAAAACAGACTGATATAATTATGGTTGGTTATGATAAAATGTGTTCTAACTTGCTTGTTAGTTTTGCTAGTTTTTTTTTTTTTTTTTAAATATCAAAGTCTCTTTAAATAATTTTATTAAATGTATTTATTTAAAAAAGTATATTGTTAATATTTTTGTTACATACTTTTATTTATATATTATAAAAACAAGCCATCTCTACAAGCGGCAATAAATAACAACAAAAATGATATAGGGAATAAATGAAAAGTAATAGAAATAAAATAAAAATGTAAAAGAAAATATAAGATGTATTTGTACGTATATAATTACATTTATCATTGTTTAATGTAACCATAACAAAAAATCACACATATGCAAGGCCAGTGCATGAGTATAATGAATGTGGGTCCTTTGAAACTTTTGATTTTAATTTTTTTTATCACATATTTTAATAATATTTTTCTTAGACCGATCCTTTGGCAAAGTCAACGTTAACGAAGGCCGCAAAGAAGAGGCACGACCGACATAATGGGAAACCGGACAAGCCACCATCCAACATTTATAGTCTTTACTCTAAACAAATGTTAGGTTCTGGAATCCTTGCAGAGTACAGTCCTCAGGTATGTTCATTTATGTAAATACAGTGTAACTTTCTTGTAAAGTTTTCCAAGAGACAGGAAAGAAAACAATTAATAATAGTCTAGGATGAATATTTATTTTTGGGATAACTTAACGAGTAACACCTCAAATTGTAATATTTAATTATTGAAGATGTATTAGCGATTCTTAAACGAAAATATGAATGAGAAAAATCAGAAAAAGGTACGGTCATATCTAGGACATGAACCCGGGACTCTTGCCCTCCTAGATTTCACCGTATCTTTTTCTGATTGTTCAGTTTCAAATTTTCGTTTGAATCGCTAATATTGTCTTCAATAATTAAATATAACAATTAATATTTTGTAAAAACACAATACATGTAATTGTTTACTATCAAAGGCAATTTTGAAATCAATTTGCTAATTAGGATATCCCTCAACTTCACTTGGTTTGTTCAAACTCTTTTATTTAACGAAATAGTAATTCCCTTTATAATAAATGAGAAGGTGTCTGTCAAAAAGATTGTGTTCAAGGAAAGAAAAGAATTGATTCATGTTATCAATGATATAGAACCATTTGATATTACTAATTGAATAATTTGTATAGCGCTTTTACTCAAATGGCTCCATATAATTGATAAGACTTTAAAATTTGCATTATTAACACTTTTTTCTTCATTATATATATAGACAATATCGACGGTCCCGAAGAACAATGTTTTGAAGTCTTGAAATATAATGTGGTTTGATATTTTGCATTAACACCTATTCATTTAATTGGAGAAATATATGATCAAAAACAGTAAAACTGCAGAAACGAAACATTAAAAAGCTACAGAAAAACTACAAATTTGCACACCCGACATTGTTATTCGGGACCGTTATCTAACGACTTTTCATTTCTTTTAAAAATTTATAAATACGGGTTATTTGCTTTTTCCTTTTCACATGTTAATTCCCCCAACTCTGGGTTAAATAAATAATAGTACATTGTCATGTTTTAAACTAGTTTGGTATCAATTTATTGATATATGTTCTCAGGAACGCATGAAAGAGATAGGCCGGAGGTGGAAGACTGTTAGCCCCAAGGAGCACAACGCCCTGACCCAGCAATTAAAGGACGAAAAGATGCAATACGAAATTGATCTGAAGAAGTTCCTGAAGCGGCATCCTGAGGAAGCCTCCACATTAAGGTAATTATTATTTATTTATTTATACTGGGTTTTACAGATGATCACACTTACGTGAGAACAATCCACTTATAAAAACTCAGTTATTGTACAATTACAAAAATCTACAATTAAATAAAGATACAAAAAATTAAATACAGATACATACAATTAAATACAGATACATACAATTAGAAAACAAAAACATCAAAAAATAAAAATAAAATACACAATCATATATAAGCTCGCTCAAGTAACACATTACATTATACATTATTACAAGTGGTAAGAGGCATAAGAAATACGAGAGGTATGCATAGAGAGAAAATTGACACAATGAATTAGCTAATATTTTTTAATAGCGCCAGAACTTTTTTTCTGAATCCGTACAAATTATCGACGAAAATATCTATTTCAGCACACTCTATCTTGTTATATAGTCGACACATCTGGGTCAGAGGGCTAAAGTAGGCGATATTATTTATAAATGTATTCAGGTGAAAAGAATTATGGCGTCTTAAACAATGTGAATTGGGGACATTTATTTTAATATTGCTAAGACATAATGTAGTATCAAGTTGACCGTGAATAATTTTATGTAAACATATGAGATCAGTCAATTGATAATTATGTAGTAATAATATTTATATTTATAATAATAATATTTAATATTTATAATTATGTCCAACTAATGTTGTTTCTAGGTTTTAGTCCTTGTTGCATTGTGGGCAATTATGATACAATTAAAATACTACAAGAATGGATGCAAAGGACACATTAGTCTAGGGATATTTATAATTGTATTTTCTTTATTTTGTAATCCATAATTAATGTTTTTATAAATATCCTGTTTGTGTCTCGAATAAATAAATAAAAAAATAAAAATAAAGACCAAACCACGGGTTACAAATTTCATTCTCAAACTGGCCGTATAATTGAAGTACCATTTCATCCGTCTTGATAAATTGTATTTAATGTTTTGATTTATGCCTGGTATTATTTTCATGACATCTATCCATTTCCAGTGCGGAAAAGCCAAAAAAGCGTGTCCGAAAAAACACAGTGACATCTGTAGATGAAGAGTTAATTGAAGATGATAACTTTGATTTGTCGTAAGTATCTTTTACCATTTTGGGCATTAAAATATATTCAACCAAGATGACATGAATTAACACCTTAGACTTACGTTGGGGTGTTCCATACCCCCATCACATTAATCAAATTTACAATCAGCTTCATTTTGAATTTTTACAGTCCTCGTTAAATGCCGATTCTTGATCCGTTTCTGTTTTTGATAATTTTGTCGAGCATGCTATAATGGATTTAACGGGGTCCGTTCAATTTTCAAAATGGCTCAGAATGATTTATGCTGTCAATGTGACAAGAGTTCACAGACCTGTAACATGAAAATAACGTAATATAAAACAAAAAAAACCTGTCGACACTTCTACAGGTACTAATCTCGCCATGTTTTCAGTCCTTCAATCCTGACACCAATTAAGAAAAAGAATACCAAGGATGAAGTTGACACGTCTGAAGCAAAGACCCCAAAATCAGAGTGTGTATAAAAATTATATATTTGAATAATTTTATAAGAACACTTTGACACATTAATGCCTCTAAAAGATCCAGCAGTTTCTGTGCGAAATAATTTAAAAAATTTAATCATTACTAATGTTGGGTTCCCTTCTTATATATTCTATGGTCTATTTCATATAATGAAAGTTGACGACCATTCAAGTTAGTGTTGTTTCTATTGCATAGAAAGCCTGATCTCACTGACCTACTTCTTAGATTCTATGCTATTCCATAAGCCTCCATATTTAGGTAATTATTATATTCAATGAAAGTCATTTCTAGGTTTTAGTCTTTGCTGCACTGTGGGCGATTATGATACAGTAAGAAAACTTCAGGATAAGGATGCCAAGATCAAACCACCGGTTACAAATTTCACTCGTAAACTGGTCATATAACTGAAGTACCACTTCATCCGTATTGATAATTTGTATTTAATTATTTTTTTTATATATGCCTGGTTTTAATTTTCATAACATCTATACATTTCTAGTGTGGAAAAGCCAAAAAATGCAACCAAAAAGCGTGTCCGAAAAAACACAGCCACATCTGCAGATGAAGAGTTAATTGAAGATAATAAATTTGATTTGTCGTAAGTATGTTTTAACATTCGGCATTAAAATATATTCAACTAAAAATGACATGAATTAACACCTTAGGTTGGGGTGTTTCATATTCCATCACATTTGATGACCATCAAATTGACTATTCGTCGCTCTGGTTCGTTTTTGTCCAACAGACCATTTTTGGCAAAATTGAGTTAAGTATGCAGTTGTTCTCAGAAATCATGTATTTATACGATACAAGTGAAAAAAAAGTTAAATATTTTTTATGTGTTTTCAAGACGCAATTTGTCTTAACCTCTCAGACAAAGACTTTTATTTACTTTGTGTTCCTTTGCGAACTGTCAAAACGTGAAAATTTTTGTGATATTTGTTTTGTTAAAAGCTTCATAACTCACGTTTTGGGAAAAGTAGCCTCATTCTAAAAAATGTTTTGGAAAGATTATGAAATTCACTATCGTAATGTATTGTTATACGTAAATATTTGCGTTTCTAAATATACATTTTCTGAAAACGTCAAAAATATGTAAAAATCGCTGACCATTATTTCAAAGCTGTGAAAAATGTCCTTTTTTCTGAGTATCATAAAGAAATAACACTTTATATATTGAAGAAATATAATTAAAAACTATTAGTCACCTCAAAATATTAACCGTCCAAACTAAAATATTTTTAATAAATTATTTAGAAACGCAATAAATTATGAACGAACAAGATGACAGATCCAATCGACTTAGATAATGCACCTCTACATTCCATAGATATTCTTGAATACAGACGCGTAGCGTTATTCATTATCGATACTCTGTTTTTTAAATCATGGCAATCCGTATACTAGTGATGGAAATAAATCGATTTTTGTAAAATCTCGCGCGTTTACGTGAAAAGACGTTCTAATGTCTTGACCGCTATTATCATATTTACGTCTTTTGACGTTCTAATGTTCTGAGTGGTTAAGTCCACCAAAATTAAACAACATTCCGAGCGTGTTTATCCAACACTTTGTCCTACATCCAAATTAAAAACGTGTTTTCTGCATAATTTGAAACATTTGGAACGAATTTTACTTAAAAATAATAATTTCTATCACTTGAAATCATTTTAGTAAGCTTACAATGAGCTAATTTCATGTACATGCGTTTTCCGTAAAAAAAAATTTTCTGCACTATTTCTCCCGATTTACGTTTTGGTCTGTTGGATAAAAATGAACTAGAGCGACGTATTAGTGGCATTTTGAATTTTGGCAGTCATTTTAAACGTCGATTCTCGACCCTTTTCGGCTTTTGATTGTTTTGTGATGAGCTGTCAAACGTCCTATTATGCGTTTAATAAGGACTGTAAAAAATTTTAAATGGCTCTGTATGATATATAATGTGAATGTGACAGGAGTTCACAGATCTGAATCTTTGAATAAACTTGGAAATAAAATAATAATTTGTTGACACTACTACAGGTACTAATCTAGCCATATTTTCAGCCCTTCAATACTGACTCCAATTAAGAAAAAGAATACCAAGGATGAAGTTGACACATCTGAAGCAAAGACCCCAAAATCAATGTGTGTATAAAAATGAAATATTTCAATACAGTCGATCTTGGTTATAACGATCACGGCAATAGCGAGTTCACGGCTATAATGAGCAATTTCAAAACAAAATTTTAGTTCAGGCTTATCTTCATATAATTGTTGACTGTTATAACGAGGTCGATTCACCGATATACCGGGCAAATAATTTGGTCGACACAATTTCTGAATACTTAACTAAAACTCAACTAGTCACTACAATCACCTTGCTCATTTATTGGGTTTAAATTGTAAACAAGCGATATGAGACTGTTTTTCAAAATTTTCGCAAGCTAAATTCAAGTTAAGCCATCATATATCCGCATTCCGAATTTTTTTACATTTGGTTTGTGTCAACCTCCAATTTTCGGCCCTTCAGCAGTTTTAAAGTTGTATTTGATTGGCCGGTGATAAAATTATCAAGCCAACTTCAGAAACTGACAAGCGGAAAAACGGCGGTCAGTGAGGCTTGTTCAACTGTCTAAAATTCTTTGTCGCTACATAATTATTATTGTCGAATTGATGATTGAAATGGGGGTTCAATAAGTTGACCGTAATGTAAAACTTCTAAGAGTTATTTATTTTATCTCAATATGTTGAGACATAAATAAATAAATAGTGAAGGTATTTCGCAATTCTTTGGAACAATTTGACATCGCCATAAAATCATAAAACATTTAGGATGGGTAACAATATGGATAACAAATTAATTATACATCAAATTTGTAGTTAGGTTCTGTGAATGTCCTGTTCAAGTTCTGTTATTTACAAAGTATGGTGAAACAACCGGCCCATGAAGAAATAATTACAGAACTTAAATTTTAACTTTAAAATTTGATGAATTGTTCAAATTCTGTGAAACAACCGTCCTTAGTTTTTAGAAGTTGATGCTAAGGTAATGCAAGTTCATCACTGTGGAAGATACTTTCAATATTGCTCTGGCACAGTGATTCCCAACTTGGGCAATCAATACCGAGTACTCACTGACATGCTGTAACCATAACTCGTCAGTAACCAGGCGCTAGTGAGTATTTGATGTCCACACCACTGTATCCATAACAGCGAGTCGGCATAAAGAGCTCTTTGAGCCACACACACACACTATGATTGCGGTGAATGAACGATTACGGTTACAGCTCGTGGATGATTACGCGGCTTAAGTAGCTTGTGAGGCGGTCAAGGGTTAATAGTGCTTTAAAATGTGGGCAAAGGCTCCAACAGCAAATTGACAGCCTCTGTGTTCGAGGGGTAAGGCTCTCAACTAACAAGCTGAAGGTCGCGGGTTCAAATCACGGCAAGCGCAAATATATTTTATTTGATTAATTTGTGTTATCTAACATTATTTTATTTATTTAGTATACTTGCGGCACATTCTAGATTGGATGATACTCTCGGTATCACTCTGGTGTCAGACCACCATTCAGAATAGAAACGTTGCTTGAAATGGCTTTAGCCGTGTTTCGTGACCAGATCTGAATAGCCATTTACTCCCCCATCTCCTTCCCCTCCTCACTACCTAGACGGTTGGGAGCAGTTGGGACTCTTGCGGAAGGAATTCACATTAAAAGAAAATACAGGTTGGGAACCTCGGCTCTAGGGGAAGACCTAGGTAAATTTAGTGACCAGATCTGAATACCTGCTGTCTTTCCTCCTTTCTCTCCTCCCCAATTATTTTCACTTGACACTCCCTATAATTGCCATATTATGTGAATGCTCTATATTTTTACTTGACTCTCCCTATAATTGCCATATTATGTGAATGCTCTATATTTTTACTTGACACTCCCTATAATTGCCATATTATGTGAATGCTCTATATTTTTACTTGACACTCCCTATAATTGCCATATTATGTAATGCTCTATATTTTTACTTGACTCTCCCTATAATTGCCATATTATGTAAATGATCTATATTTTTACTTGACACTCCCTATAATTGCCATATTATGTAAATGCTCTATATTTTTACTTGACACTCCCTTTATACTCCACTTTATAATTGCCATATTATGTAAATGCTCTATATTTTTCATTTATTCTAGACCCCTCATAAATGATACACCTAAAACAAGAAAAAGGAAACACAATGAAAAACTTGAAAGGGAAAATAATGTTGAAAAGTAAGATTTTATTATTTTAGCTTGCAGTTTTGCAAATAAAAATATTGTTGTGAGAAATAATCTCATTTGTTTTTTTATTATTATACGGATAGATAAAACTTTGAAATTTCCATTACATAAACTTTACAACCGCATTTTAAAGTTTATGTAACATATTAGGGCTTTCAAATTTGAAGCATCTCAAAAATGTGTGTTGTGACTTTTGCCCGAATGATGACGATATTATGATTCAATAAATTATCTCGGTGCATTATAATATTAGCTGAAGTCCCCGGAGTTCTCATGTAGACAGTGACCTTCCTCCTGTTTTGAAGGTCCAGTGTGCATCAATATCAGAATAAAACTCTAGATTTGTACAAAAACAACTGCTAATATAAATAGTAAAAGGAATAATAATGGTTGTTAATGAGTCATTAAAGTTATCTGTGCAATTGAATTTATTTTTAGAACGTGATAACCCAGTAAGGTCACATTCTTTTAAACAATGTAAATTTAAAAAAATTAATAAGTCTTTCACATTACATTATTATAATTATTTGAAACTGTTGATTGTACAACTAAAACTTGCTACCAGAAGGAACCCAACTTATGTGTAATGATGTTAAATTTACAGAAAGAAAAATAAGACGGAGAAGGAGGAAACGCCCGAAGAAGATCCTAATGTCTCGCTGAATGAAACTATAAGCCAGAAAATTTCATTGTTTGAAGGAGAGCCGAGACCCCCACCAAAGTAAGTACTGCACAATATCATGTTTTACGTGTTTATGTGTTATGAAACAAAAGAAAATCTAAGTCTACATGATTATGTGTTCTAACGTGTAATTTGTATTTTTACATAAATTAATGTATATTATCTAAATTTAAAAACATGTTCATAGTTCTGCCTCTGAAAACTCCTTTGTAACCTCTCTTTTGCTGCCATCTGGTAGATGCGTCACCCTCCCTGTCAAGCTGGGATCACACCTGATGTTTTTATAGTCTTGCCTCTGAGAACTCCTTTGTAACAATAATAAATAATGATTTATATAGCACCGTTTTTGTGCAAAATCACCTCAAGGGCGCTGTACAAATATATAATACATACGCTTTACAATGATCTACTTACTATACATGAAGATAATTAGGATTTAAAAAAAATATATATATTTATTTATTTATACGCCCATTGGGATTTTACATACATTGTTCATAAAAAAAATATTCCGTAGATTGTAAGTTCACAATAGTAACAGTAATAATATAAATAACCATATCCATTTGACATATTATAACAGCAAATAAATAGTAAAAGGACATAATTGGATATAATTGGACTTTCTCTCAGCTTAAAAAGGTAAGTTTTTAGTTTAGACCTGAATTCTGTTGGACTTGTTATGGATCTTAGTTCCGGAGGGAGTTTATTCCAACCCTTCGGCCCAGATGCTCCGAAAGCGCGATCATCAAACTTAGTATTTGGCTTGCGCTTAGGTTCCATCAGTCTGCCTACAGCTGATGATGTTGCTGATCTTGTAACTTCTATTTTGCTGCCATCTGATAGATGCATCACTTTCCCGGTTAAGCTGGGATCCCACCCGATCTACTTCATAGAATCTATGAAATAGATCGATCTTTTCTATGGAATAGCAATCCAAAGTCGAATCGGCTTCAGCTTTTCAATTTTTAAATAATTAATACAGCATTAGTTTTTGCAGACTAGGTACACTATAAGAGTGTGAGTTTTATACATCCGTTTTTTTTTTTTCATAGTTTAACAAAAAAAAAGGTTTTGTAATCATATAATTACTTTTATTATATTATTGTATCATACGTATCCAGACCTCAAGAATCTTTCAGAGGAATTCATATTTACGTAAAAATTACAAAAACACTCAAACCCCGAAACCGCTCGATACCGTGTCGCCGACACAATTGGAAATCTTCAAATCATAATTACTTAATGAAATTATGTGCTGTATGTGATTAATCAAGACAATTACATAGAAATATAACAGCAGAATCTGAAATACATCTGAAAATAACCATCCAGCACCTCACTCGGGACCTCCCGCCTACGGAATGGCTCACTCTATGAAAGCAACCCAGTATTTACGTGACCCCCCCTCCATACCACCCGGAAGGAATTCCATGATGGCCGCCGAGTTTTCAACCAATCACAGCTCAACATACTTCATTGACGCCCTTATCAAAAACTGATAACGAAGATTATCGCAACCACCTATGATGACATCAGATCCAATTTACAAGAAAATATTAGAAGATATGACCACAGAATAAATATCAATATCAAGAAATAATTAATTACTAACATAATATCTTAAAGAATTGTACCTAAATATGTTTTTTACTCCTTGGGGAATGTTCAAACCAAGGATATTTTGCTTCAACCCCAATATGAAACTTTGTATAATTTATTATAAAATAAATAAACGGGACTGAAGGAGGTGGTTTGGGTAAATTGAACTGACCTGGTAAAAGGTATAATATTAAAATATAACTTTCCTCTAAACAAATTAATTGTAAAGAGGAAAAATACCTAACCAACTCACCCTTCACGAAAGGGATGAAAACTCCCCCAATAGGGTTCGATTTGAAAACGTTCTATAAATAGAGAACCGAATTCCATACAAAGTCAGTTCAAAAAACTACCCCGTGTGAGAAACTTCTCTCCTGAAGAAACCATCTCCAAAGTCTACAAATCTCAAGAAAAATATTTTCAAGTGTTTTAATTCAGTATTAAATTCAGTTTTCTCCAGTCTTAAATTCCTTCCGTCGACTCAGACTTGGGAATCAATCCTTCTCTGATCTTGACATTAAATTCTACCCACCGAGACTGAAAACGCTGAAAAGTGTACCCAGCTACCTTCGTATCTACAGTTATTATACGGACGGAATATTGTTTCGTATAATTATTATGTATACAAAAATAAATATGGTACTCATAAAAAATACACATTATTTTTTTTCTCTCTCCTTCAAAAATCTAGGCCTCTCCAAGACCCGCATTAATAAATTCCTTCCTGCAGCCCCTACCTTAACCCGCTCCATATCGCTGACAACCGGGTGGTGACGTAGTTCCCTTGTCTTTACACTTTGAAGACAGGGGCGCTCTTGTGAGGTGTCACATAAAAAATTGATTATTTATAACCATGTCGTTCACACTCCATTGGTTTGAATGACATGGTTCATTCATACTCGCCAAGAATTTAAGAGAATAAAGGAAAGGTTACAAAGGAGCTATCAACAGTAAGCTTATAACGCTTGACCATAGAAGCAGTTGCTAGCTGGCAATGAGCCTGCTTCTATAACATGCATAGCATACTTAGTTAAATGTAATAGTTATATATATATGATTTTCTTGGTAATTTTATGTACATTTTTTACATTTGTCATCCCATGTTCTTGTATTTCATAATTATAGCACATGTGTATTTTATTGCACGATTTCAATATCAACTTTTAATTTTCAGATTGCCTATCAAACTTTTCGCAAAATCAATGAAGAAACAAAAAGTGAAGTATGCATCAGAAGAGGAACTCAATGAGGCGTGGGATAATTTGTCAAGCTTAGAACGAAAAACTTACAAGAAAGCCCTCAAAAAAGCCAAGGAGATCTATATGGCAGACTTCGAAGCTTTCTTGTGTTCCTTGTCTTCTAAAGACTTAAAAAAATACAAGAAATCAAAGACAGATGCAGCGTAACGATTTATACTTTCATTTGATTGACTATTTGCATTTTAATATGCTGTGCATGCGTGTGCCATAGATATTAAGAAAATTGTTGTTTTATTCTGTCACATTTGAAATTGTTGATAACAGAATCATTTCAAGAATCTACCTCACTTTTTACAAGTTTGACTAAACTACTACCTACACCTACTTTCTTATAGATCAGTGTTTAAAAAATGTGCAGTAGCGCTCCCTGAGCCCTGGGGGCACGGGGGCACTGAGTGACAAGGGAAGTGGCATGTAGAAGAAGTGCAAAATGCTCATACATATTGACATACTTAACTATGCAGCCGGTGAAGATATTCGGAATACAAAAAACTTTAGATTTAAGAAATAGTTCACTCATTCAGTAATTCCTCCTCTAACTGTGTGCAGATATAAGTTTGTCAATAATTACTATTTAGTAGCCTAGATAAATTCAGGACGGGTGTTTCACAGAATTTGAACAATTCATCAATTTTCAAAGTTGATTTTCAAGTTCTGTGAAGGTTCTATTCAAGTTCCGTTATCATTATTGGCCAGTTGTTTCACAAAACTGAAATGATGAAATAACCTTCACAGAACTAAAAATCAACTTTAAAATTTGATGAATTGTCGAAAAGTAGTCAAGCGTGCCAAGAAATTCAGTTGCACAAAGAAATTTATTATCTTGAGGCTAAAAAATAGTGTTAGTAGTGAGATAATTATGACAATTCATCGTGAATCTAAATTTTCAAAAAGTGCTATTAAAACCCTTAAATTTTTATCTTTTTAAAGAAAAATTCTCTATATGTTACCCACTGCTTTTATACACAACTTGCCATTCTTTTGAGATAAAAATATGTATCACTGTCCTAGATAAAAACAAATATGAGAATGTATTGAGTATTTTATACTGGCGGGTTAGTGTTACAGTACTGTAATAGTAAGTAACACGATAGAGTAAAGTCACCATTTACCGAGTAATTTTTTTTAGAAGCCCTAAAATGAAAAAAATTATTGAATTTTTTGAAAATAAATGTGCCCAACTGTACTCGTTGTTTATCATCTACGCACAATGAAAATAATTTAGCAGCCAGGTTTATAAATTTGGATTTAATTTGGTTTATAAGATTATGCAGGTACCCTTATATCGGGTACTACGCCTGCCTTTTATCGGGTTACGGTGATAGAATGCCTACCCATATATCAGGTACCCGGTAATAGGTATAAATTTTTTTTAGTACAGGCACTTAGAAAATAAATTAGATATTTTTTAAATAAATCACATTACATTAAGTTTTTAAAATATTTTTTTAATTTACAATAAAAATACATAAATTTTTTATTGACCACTTAAATTTTATTTACACTCAATAAGAACCCTTCCTTCAGGAGAATATTAAAAACTGATTTATTTATTATTTTTGTGCTGAAATTACAAGTCAACATTAGAAACAGCATTGTATTACGAAGGTAGGGTGTTCAAATCTTCTCTAGCGTTAACGCAAAGACAAATATCACAAATAAAATCAAAGTTATCATTACGGCAACATTCTACGTGAGCACATTTTTTCATGTATTGTTCTCCTCTGAAATGAGATGAATATGCGTATACATAATCCTAAAAAAACTTTGCCCTTTTTATCAAAATATGCATTGTTTACCCTTTCAGCACTCCACTTTTATTTCCACATGTAAAACATATTTTAAGCTTGATAACAACACCTTAAACAATTATTTGAAAATTTAATTTTTAGTTTAATTTAATTTATTTAATTTAAAAAAAAAACATGACATAATACATTGTTACAGCGATCCTTGGCTGTCCAACTAGGATATCACCCGTTTTAGGACAGACAGAAATAGGTAGATCCATCAAAAGCGACTCTTGTTTAGTCCAGTGTATTGACTTTACTTAGTTCTTATAGTTCTTCTTATTCTTATAGTGTATTGACTGTACTTAGTCACATGCAGCTGAATCAAAGTTATAATTTAATTAATATAATATATAAATATAAGAGTTAGTGAGTTCTGAATGATGTGTAGGAATTTTTTGTGATGTTTGTGTCAATGATTGATGTATGAAACATGTATTATTTTACGTTCTGAAAGTTATTTGTATGGTGAGAATCTTGAATGCTATAAATATACTAAAAACAATAAAATGGCCTATATCATGGTAAGAACTTATGATGGAGAGAGGTTGATGCTGAAAATAAGTTACAATGAAAAAATGAAGAAAAAGCAAATTTATAAGATCAATTACATAATGAATATATAGAGATATGATTTTGATCTTGTGTGGGTATTTGGAGTGAGGTTTTCTTTCTAATCTATGAAAATTTATATAAGTATATTGTTACCCATTGACAAATGACTTATGATAAAGACAGTTGCTATTGCAAAATGAAAGTAAAATACATAAAAATGAGTATAAGATTTTTTGTGTATAAAGTTTTTTTTTTTGCTAACTAATTTAGATTTATTTATAATTTGATTTTTATTATTTTTAGGCCTTAAAGGGTTATTTTTTATTAGTAAGGAAAAACAACATATCGCGCAAACGGTTGTTTAATTAAAAAAAAGTATTAATTTACAGTGTAACTTGTATAAATATAAAGATAACAATGGATCACAGTCCAAGCAGAACAGCCAAAACGGGATCTATCATCATATTTACAGTATTGGTTGCAAGCTAGTATAAAAGATGGACATGCTTGAGGAATATCCTTCACAAGCGATATGCAAAATACGGGGCGATTTGTTTGACAAAATCAAGAGCTATTAATTTTTTGTTCATGTTCCTCAGGAGGAACTCTGGTATTAAAAGGGTAAAAACCGCCTTAATATACAATTTATTAGATTTTTTTTCAAAAATTCCTCCACTTCACAAACTTGCGAGTGACGATTGTCAATGTTCGCCTCGTAATGGCCGATGGTAAGATCCATGTTTTACCGATCAATATATTTGCAAAGTTGGCTTCAGTTTGGAGTTATGGGGGTACCCGACTTTGGGCAACTGCCCGATTAATGGCGACTTTACTCTACTGTGTTTTTACTTACCACCATAGTATAGGTTCCATTCCTGGCAAGGCAGAGTTTTACAGAATAATTGATTCTAGAATAAATTATGTGTAGTAAAAAAAAATATATATATATATATATATATATCCTTAACTACGTACCTGTTGCATATTTTCTTTCCATTGTGTACTGATTTTGACAACCTTACTAAAGAAAAGTCACTTCACGACCGTTAAACTGTGTTTTTGTTACACATCGTGCAAAGATCGTGCAGTATCTTTTTCGAATTATTACCAATAAAAATGACTCACTACGTTCCGATTTTTATGCATTTAATAATAATTTCTATTCTACTAACCAATTCACTGTTATGTTAGTAAAATTCAATATATTTACTATTATTGGTGTTATTTTTGTCAGTTTTAATCTGTTAATAATGTCATATTGTGAATACATAATATAGTTTCATCTTATCGGAAAAAGCGAGGTTATATCCTACTTATTATATCGCTCGAATTTAATAATACTTCCATGAAAGTGATGTTGTTTAATAACCTAAATGCCTGTGTAATAATAGTATAAAACAAAGTCGCTATTTGCGTCTGTCTGTTTGTGCGCTCAGTTCTTGTAAACTATGCAACCGAGCTTGATAGGGTTTTCACTATCATTTAGAGAATTTCTTCCGGAAGGTTTATATATAATACATGGATATTATATTTATTGAAAGTAGAAAAAAGTCGAGCAACTTGATAATTATTGAATAAAAATTTCACCACGTTTTTTAGTAAAACTGTCATTATTTTATTGACATAATTTTATGGCTTAAAAATTAAGCAATTTGTGTATATTTTAATGTATGTAAATTTTTGTATTGTAATTCGATTTTTTAATTTACTATTCTGGATCTTAGGAATAGAAACTTATTAGTATTTTTTTTAATCCGTCATCCTAAAATGCACATCATTTTTTCTAAAGAAATGAAAAATATTGATATTTTTATCCATGCAATAACAAACAACAAACTGGTGAGTCAAGTCGGTCACCAACTGGAAGAGGTTGAGCAATGTTTCGTGATATCATTAATGTGCCTAAATAATAAATTCTTAAGAATAGTAAAAATGATAATTAGAAGTTCATTATGTAATATTGGCGGTGACGCGATAAATATCAAATGCCAACTGAATCCTGGTACCACTAGCTGTATAACACAAATACAGGTCGTTCGAGGGTAAAGTGCACTAACTTCAGGGGGTGGATTCTACATGATATGATTACAAAATTCCAACATTTTTAGGTAAAAAAAGTTGAATTGTTTGTATGGGAAAATAAAAATTCTGTGGGAAAAAAAGTTTTTTTTTTATTTCTACCATCATGTAGAATCACCTCCTGAAGTAAGCGCACTTTACCCCCGGACACCCAGAATATGGATCGGTGGGTTCTCAATATACCGCACTCAGCTTTTGTGGATTCTTTACCGACCCGTGGGACGATTGCCTTACTCTTGCACAATCTGCCGCTTTCACTAATTGGACACTGCCAGGTTTTTGGTGTTGTACTGAAAACACATTCAGAGATGTATATGAAATTAGATTAGGGGTTACTGGAGTGAAAAATATTAAATTGGATATAGAACTAGAGATAAATCAACTTCCATCTTTATAAATGCTTTACTAATAACAGACAAAATGCTTTTATGATCAGAGTGTGTAACTTCTTTAATAATAATTTTAATGATACATATTGACATATTTTCATGTAATTCAAGAACATTTAAAAAATATATCCTAGCTAACATTGAATTATGTTTAATAACATACTGTAAGTTATCATGTTGCTTTGAATCTTGATCATTCATTTTATAAACATTTCTTCAGTTTGGTTGTAGGTATATATTAGTGATTATTGCTCTTAGGACGGGTTGTTTCACGTTTAGTCAGGATAATTTGTTTTTTATATGTTGTCATATTGTGTTCTTATATCTTATTTTAATATTTACAATTGCCCACTGGTACTGGAACCTTAGTTTTTTGTTATAATTTGATGTTCATGTGAAATCTGTCATAAGATTTTATTTGTATTGTTTATAATTTTATTATTTATAGATGTTAAAAAAATCGGTTGGTTTTCCTAAGTAGACTTGTTGACTGAAATTCAAATCAATTTCTCGAATATATTTTACATTTTGGAACTGTAATAAGACTTAATTAATTTACTTGTTTCAGAAATGTATATATTCCATAAATTATAATATAAGTTTAGTGCTTAAAAATAAATAAGTTTTCTTTCTGTCAAAGATCAATCATAAAAATTACCACCACTCAATAATTCTATCCATAGTAAAAATAAAAAATCAGTTTTATATTCTCTTTTTATGAATAAGTAGTTCTTATTCAACTCACACTACCGGTTGTTATTTACGCCATCCGCAAATATTCCCTTGCTAATTTATGAATATTGTCAATTTCCATTTCTTCCTTTGTATCACTTTCTGACAATTCGACTTTTTTCTGTAAAAAATAAAAATAAGTCATTTAAAATTATTAATTTGTTATTATCAAGTATTCCTGACCAATTTGTACCAACTGGAAAAATTATTAAAATGTTATTAAATTGTGTTACTTACAAAACGTTCATTTAGTTTTTTATTTAATTCATTTTTGTATTCATCTGCGTGCATTCTTTTACGGTGAGAATAACAGTTACTAGATGAAGCAAATGAACGCCCACATAGTCTGTTCAGGCGGACGTGTTTTAACCGCTCCGGTTTGTTTAATCCTTTCAGAAGGTTTCCCTTGTTAAGAGATCGCTGAAAATTGTTCAGCATCCGTGTTTTATATAGTGCTTACCTTCTTATTTCACGAAATGCGCGTAACTTCTACCGTTTAGCCGGAATTTGCAATTATTATAGCATTTTAAACCGATTAAATTTTAAAAGTGAAGCTAGAACAAAGATTTCTCAATGCAGTCGAAGATTTTATACCTGACTCAAGTGTCAAGTGGTGTCGGGATTTACGGGACCTTTTCAACCGAGGATGTCTGCCTGGAGGACAGATAAGCCATATTTTGTTTAAATTTTTTGTTTTTGTTTTTATTTTCTGTTTTTGTTTATGTATTTTGTTACAGATGACACACATAAACTTCACTTTGACTTTGGTTCAAGATTTTGCTTATGATAGCCTGCGATAAGCGAGCCCTAAGGGTCTGAGACAGAGGTGTGAAATCGTCGGATCACGACAATAGAAAGAATGTATTGGAGCCAGGAAGGAGTCTGAAAGGGTCGAGAGGATGCACTAGGTGGCATGAAAGGCTGGGAGGTGACTGGAGAGACTAAGGTAAACTATGATGAGGTGATTTTGCACAGCGGTGCTGCCAAGGTCTGTTATCTATGTGAGGATGTTGTGTCGGCGCTCTTTATTGGCAGCAGACACATGTCAGCGCTATATTAGCGGCGGACACATGCCTGAACGGATGACGAGCCTCGTGCTGGCACATTTGGTGGACGGGGTAGTCTCTCTCCCTGCAGCAGCTGGTACAGTTCCTTCGCTACCTAGGACTCTTGCAGCAGAGTCTCCATCTGCTGTCTTCGTCGAGCGTCACAGCGGTGCTGCCAAGGTTTGTTGTCTATGTGAGGATGTTGTGTCAGCGCTCTTTATTGGCAGCAGACACATGTCAGCGCTATATTGGCGGCAGACACATGCCTGAACGGATGACGAACCTCGTGCTGGCACAGTTGGTCAAAATAACAAATGTAGATCCTAGGAAATAAATTGTACAGCGCCCTTGAGGTGATTTTTCACAAAAACGGCGCTATACAAATTATCCAATTATTATTATTATTATTATTATTATTCTCGAGCAAAACGGACAGTTATATTTAGCCTCCCCGGTATGCCTAGCCATGTGGTTCTGTAATTTTAATAATGCAAACATCACAAATAATTCATACTCGCATAATATAATTTAGCCACTGAGAGCTTGCTGGCGGCAAAATTAGGAACTATAGTTTATTTGGTACAATTTTTTTAGAGATCTGTAGTGCCTTATTTCATCGCCCGCAGCAGTATGAGCTTATCAAACGTACATTGAGAACACTTTTAAGTTTGAAGGATTTTCCGCAAACAACACAAATGAATGGTTTATCGTCAGTGTGTTTAATGCGAGTGTGTTCCTTGAGTTGTTGCTTTCTGTGAGTTGTGTACGGACACTCGTTGCATGTAAACTTTATCCCAGTGTGGCGCTTCTCATGTATCCTCAGACAAAGAAGGTTTTTGCAGCTAAAAGTCAATAGAACATTATAAGACAGACATGGACAAAATTAATGAAAAATATATTTAACCGGTTCGCTGCCACCGTGGGAAAGTTCAGCTCTAGTTTGTTTACGTCCTGAAAATTGTGTGGCAGCAAACCTGTTAATTCAGAATGGTAATGTTAAAACAAAATTAGTAAAGAATAGACAAAAAATAAGTTTTGACAGGGTGAATATAATAGATTTGCTATGCATCTATGAAGCGATGAATATTACAAATAGTTACAGCGTGACATGGATAAATTTGCGGTCGGTGGTGACTAGTGTAGTTTTTGTGGATACAAAAAATCTTTAGAATAAAATCTATAACATACTAGTGGACCCCGCAATGCTTCGCTATTGCCAATGTCTTTCTCGGGCGTCTCCGACTTCTTCCACCACTCACTGCTGTATAGCACAATATTACTGTTAAAAAAAACTACATTACATCGACTTTAATTTGACTCGGTATCTCATTCCGGTGCAGAAATATTGCATAAGTATTCCTCGGGCGCCCCCGACTTCTTCTACCATTCAAACCACTCTCTAAACACTCCTGGCATTAATAAGAACAATCTTTGAAAATATCATCAAAATCGGTCGACCACTCACCGAGTTTTGCTAGCACAAACATACGCATGCTGAATTTTTATATATGTATATATATATGAGCTGACGTGTACCCGGCGTTGCTCAACTTTTCTCTACTTTCTATAAATATAATATGCATGTATCATATATATAAAACTTCCTAAAGAAATTCTCTAAACATAATGGGGGTTTTAATTCAAAAGGTATATTTAGAATTTAAGGAACCGCTTTTTTGAGTTAGGGACGGGGACAAAGTAGATCAGAAATGGTGAACTCACATAAATCCACAATGCTTGCACTGAACCTTGTTTTGGCCAGTTTGATCATGGGTGAGCATATGGCAGCGGAGCTCTGATTTACTTTGTAAAGTTCTACCGCATTCCGCGCACAAGAACTTGGAACTAGACTGGTGGGTCTTCATGTGTGTTGTCAGGGTTGATCTGAATGTATATCTGGAATTTATCTAAATTATTAACAATCAATAATTCAGTCATAATGTTTAAAACAATAAACTCTACCACATCCACATTGGTGCAAACTATAAAAAATATTAATTATATATTACAAAAATTGGAGTACATATAAGACTAACCCTTTTCCGCATGTATTACAATTAAACATTTTTCTCTCTTCTATTGGAACATGATGAGATTTATGATGACTTTTCAATCCACCTACATAACTGAAACTGTAAAAAAAATTATATATATATGTAGTATTTTTAGAAAGACTTTTATGAATTTATTTTAAATGCATACTTTTACATTGTAAAATAATAAATTTTATCTGCAAGGAGTAATAAATAATGAATGCAATAAATGAACCTTTGATTGCACTTATCACATTTGTGCAGCTTCTCGGCTTCAGGTAAATGAGTCTGCATGTGCAATTTTAAGGTGTGTGGACGAGTTACTGCTTTTTTACAAATCGGACATCTGAAATAATATTATTGTTAGAGCTTCGCTAATATTTCAGTACAACTTGCCTAAATGGTGCTAAGTAAAATACTAATGAGATTAATATACATTGAAGATTTGGGAACATTTGGCGAGCGGTTATAATCAAATAGAAATAAATAATAACAGAAGTACACTTACTCAAATGCAGAGGGTTGCAAGTGTTTTGCCATATGCAGATAAATAGAGCGATGATTATGCAAACGAGTGTTGCAACAAGTTAAATATCCTGGCATATCGTGAAATCCTGAATAGTGTTTCATCAACTGAAATTAAAGGTTAATTTTTAAGAAGTAGAAAGTAAAAAATAGATACATACATACGCCTACTGAGAATTATAGGGGCCAAACTACAAAAAATCGATTTTTGACTGACTGCCAAATTACCCCTAAATGAATGATTTTTCACATGCAAAAGAGATGAAAGCATTATCTCAACTCTTTGTCACTAGCGCTGGAGATACACCATGGGAGAGAGGAAAAAATAACCTCATCTTTGAGAGTGGGAGTGGTGCATGTCAGTTTTTTTAATGATTGTGATTTATATTTCTTTTTGATATATTTAAACATTCGCTGGTATTGTTTCGCATCCTTTTTGACAATAAAAACATATTTCCGTGCATCAGTGACGGTCAGAGCTGTCGACCGGAAATCGAAGGGACACGGGTTCGAGTCCCGTTGGCGTCATGTATCTTTTATCAGGAGATTTTTCAATGTGGATGAGTGTTTCAGGCGAATAATTATTGCTTGTAAAATAATTGTTACCCTTTGTGCTATGCATAAAAAATCTTGTCTTAAACGTTAGTTTACCAATAAAATAATAATCAGTGACGCCTTCCACTGGAGCTTATTTGGCCACATTTTGGCCATTTTGCAAAACCCCCGAGCTAACGGGGGGCCAAAATGTAGTCAATTTGAAGAGATATATAAAAACAAATCTTTGTCTTAGTAACTGCAATATTCAGTGAACTAACAGTTTTACACAGCAAATGGTTTCCCCATTTTTCAATAGATCTGTACACAGTGCGCTAATAAAAACAATGTTTTTCAGTTTCGAAATATTTTTGAAATGACGTCTTGTTGCATTAAAAATCCCCGTGAATGTTTATTTTACACAAATTCTGTTATGTATTGTATTTCAATGTATTCGTTAATGAATTCTCTGCATATTTCAAAGTCATTTCAGATAGTTATTTTAAGTTATTTCAAAGTCCTAAAATGAAAAATAAGATGTTAAAGTGAACATTAAGTTTAATTTCCACCTGTCAAAATATTACTTTTTCAGTGCGTTACATAAATTATTGTAAAATCGTAACTTATGTGATTGTTAATACTAATTCAGTCAGATTCATAACAAAGACATAGATACAATTTTTATTAATCTAGGATAATTTTTAGTCTGATAAATTACGTTTGAATAATTATTTATTGACAAACAAGTGATTTTTGAAGTTTCCGTAAGTACCTACATTATAAATTTTTTTTTATTAAAAATAGTCATTCGTAATGTTATAAATTACGGTTTAAATTATGAAATATAGGTAAATTCATTGGCTTTAAATGACAGTTGACCGTTTATCTGTTTTCGTGTCAATGTTCGGAGGTATGATTTTTTTACTCGGGCGAATTCAAAACCAAACATACGAAAATCATTTTATCGTCAACATCTTGGCGCTACAGAGGTTAAGTAACCAATAACACTAAAAAATTGCCTCTAAATTTAAGCAAGAGGCAAAACTACAATTTAAAAATATATTTTTTGGAGACAGATACCTTGCACTTTGTTTTAACAAGACCATTTCTATCATTTATCTAAAATCTTAGAAATAACAGTTAAAACTCAACTCGTCGATTATCTAGAATCAAATAAACCATTATCACCAAAATAATTTGGTTTCAGAAAAAATCTAGGAACATCCAACGCCATAGCCTTAGTAATTAAATATATTAAAAATTCTCTAGATTCACATAAAAAATGCATTGGAGTATTTCTCGACCTTTCTAAAGCCTTCGACACAATAAATCACTCACATCTTTTTAAGAAACTAGAGAACATAGGGATCACTGATAATGAACTGATATTCTTTAAAAGCTACATGGGAAATAGAAAGCAAACTGTGAAACATAACAACGTAACCAGTGAGTGTATTGATGTCAAATTCGGGGTTCCTCAAGGAAGTATTCTGGGTCCGATTCTGTTCCTAATTTACATTAATGACCTATGCCACATAGAATGTGACAGAGAAATCATCAGTTTTGCGGATGATACTGTTCTCCTTATAAATGGGAATAATTGGACAGAAACATTTAAGAAACCAGAAGACACACTAAACAGGATTAAAAAATGGCTAGACTACTATTCACTTACACTAAATGCTAATAAAACCAAATTCATCACTTTCAAAATAAAAAATACAAAAATTCTGAAGAAAACCTTAACTTGAAAATTCATAGCCCGCATAACTTAAATGAGCATTGTAATTGTCCCTCATTAGAAAACGTTGACCATATAACGTATCTGGGTCTAAAGATTGATGGAAATTTAAAATGGACCAATCACATTAGTTATTTAGATAATAAAATTAAAAAACTAAGTTATTTTTTCAAAACTATCAGGAATGTGCTCATTAAAAAAGACTTAATCAAAATCTACATGGCTCTCTGCCAATCACTGTTAGAATACGGTATTATCGGATGGGGCAGTGCAAATAAAAATATACTAAATCCACTAATTAAAACTCAAAAAGCCATAATGAAAATTATACTGAAAGTTCCTGTAAGAACTAGCACTGACGAAATCTTCACCAATTTTAACATCATGTCAATTAAACAACTATATTCTAAAACTATACTCAATTACATTCATAAGTACAAAACCCAAGAAATAACAACAAACACGTACAATAGAAACACTAGATCTCATGGTCAAAAACTTATCCAACAAATAACTACTAATACAACTTTTGAGCAAAATAGCTTCTTATATCATAGTATTAAACTCTACAATAAAATACCACTCTCACTCAAAAACCTCAACATTATAACATTTAAATCTCAAATAAAAAGCTGGATACTTAATATAGGGAGATCTGAAATAGAAAATATACTGATATCAAACACACACTAAAACCGAATCTACTAAACTGAACTATACAAAAAAACACTATCTTACTTATTTTTAAATTATTTAAAAAAAAATAAAAAATTATACTACATGATATATGTTTATAATTAAATTCATATGTTACTTTGTTGTAATATTAATTTCTTATAATTAAATTATAATATGTAAATGACATCCTCAGCACGGGAGATCCCAGTGAGGATCATTATCTCTATATGTTACTAAGAAAAGAAGAAAATAAATCATCATAATATTAATTTCTTATAATTAAATTATAATATGTAAATGACATCCTCAGCACGGGAGATCCCAGTGAGGATCATTATCTCTATATGTTACTAAGAAAAGAAGAAAATAAATCATTATTATTATTATTTGCTTGAGCAAAATTTCAGACATGATTTTCTCCAGATTGTGAATTTCAGACTTATGGTTCTCTGCAGACGATATTTATGTATCGTTAATCTTGAACATTTTTCCAAAATTTACATTTCAACTTACCTTCGAAATTCTTTTAAATTTTGGCAGATTCGTACATATATCACATTGAATATTATAAAATTTATAAATCAATTGATCTAAGGGGGCTCCTTTCATAATCAATTTCCCTTCTCTTATTAATTCCACGGGAAAAAGAAAAGAGGACTCATTTGAAATAATCAATTGTTTTTCAACTTTCTTAGAAAGTTTGCAATCACTTAATTTTTTTTTTGCTTTTAACGTTTTACTGTGATATGGCTGGCCAGCGTTTTCATTGAATTCTTTATATGTTTGTAAATTATTATCACTGTCAAGCTCATTCAGAATACTTCCATGTACAGACTGCCCATCATCCTCATCTTCAATTTTTAGGTCGAGGTACTCTTTGTCATCTATAAATTCAGCTCGATATTCTGGCCCCAGTAATGCACAGACCGACAGTGTGTTTACTTGGGTAGGATTTTTGGTATCACACATTTTCAATTCTTGCTCATCTTTGACTAATTGAATACTTCCATTTTCAATAAGTTGTGTATTTTCAATAAAATACTCTTGATCAACCTAAAAAAGTTTAACAATATCAAATACAGATGAAAACAATGCTACGTAAAAGCATTTGTTTATTCAAAAAGAAATCGAACCTGATGCTGATTAATTTGCAAACTACTGTTCCGCTGTTCCTGATAAATTTCATTTTTTCTATCGTTTCGTGATAGATATATCTGTGTTTCTTTAACTTTCTGACAGAAATTGTAAAAATCAATGACACAATTTTTACATTGAATACATATAAATCGGAGAAAGTCATTTCGCTGAATCTGTAAATAAATATATAAAAATGCTTTAAAGATAACTCTATAGACACCTCGGTAATTATTTACCTAACCGCCACACTTTCGGGCACAGATCATGGAATTACAATTTATTTCAACAATGACAAGTGACAACTATTTACATGCGCAAAATAGGTTCTTAGTTTAGGTGTATTAAGTATATGTCCATACTAAAAAGGGCGGCAAAGAGATCGTCTTATAAGGTAAATTTTGAACCTTGATTGAATAAAAATGTAATTATAATGCATCTTTTACCATCTCTCTCGACGTCAATATTTTCTTTTAGTAATTAAGTTGAAGCGAAGTGTAATTTTCAAAATTTGTTTCTAAACGTGCAGCGGTTAGGGAAGTGATAACTTATATGATAACTTGGTTTACCAAAAACGAAAAAAGGTTGCTTATTTTCGTTTGTAAATCTTTTGATTTCCACGACTCCTCGAAAATATCTATAAGAGCCTCAGAAACTTCTAAACAGAGACGGCAACGAGTTTGCGACATTTTATGTTAATTTTAATACTGAAGCGGAAATGACCAAAATTTTGTAATCATTTATAGTGGTCGCTTTATTTTGTAGTTTGTATAAAACATAAACATAAATAAACCACTCGCATAAATAAGTCAAACCATAAATAAACCACTCTCAGTCAAACTTGGTCAAACTGTCATAATATAAAATAGACAATTCATAAACATACACAATAATTCGTAGATATTACAGTATTTAGGGATGTAGAATTCTTATTGTCTATGGATTTGAATTAAAAATCGAAATCGACCGTGCCCAGCTAGTGTCACGTAGTAGAGGTGGGTTCTATGAGTACTTTTCGTTACTGGGTACAATGAGTACAGGTACAAAGAAGTACCCGGTAAAAATATCGGTGACAAAATACTCAGCCCACGTATTCCCCACAAATGTTTCTACGTAAGCTTGATTCACCCATTAATTATTCGAAATCCATGGGAGGGGGGGGGGGGTTGTTAACGATTTTCTGTAATACGTAATTCCCCACAAAAATTTTCAAATGTGTACTTCCCCACAATAAATCATAATAAAAAGGACCAGTCAAAAATACCCATTAGGAATACCCGTCAAAAATACCTACTAAAAATACCCGATACTTTTACTGGGTACGATAAATACGCCTCACCTCTAGTTACGTAGTGTGGCAGATAGTTGATTTATGTGTGGCGGCACTCAGGCGGCAGTAGCGATGGGCACAATTGATGAATCATCGATGATTTTCTCGATCTTTGTGAGCATCGAAATATTTAGATTCATCGTCATTGATAAATCGATTCTGTCAAAAATCATTCGAAAACACAGTCCAAAACGTCATCAAACAAGGAATCGAGACAATAGTTTTGAAACGTAAGAATTCATATGAAAACGTAAACCTATTCTCAAATCTGAGAGGTTAAATATAGCATCGGATTGCTTGATAAACGCTATATTATTCCGCAGGTACATTGTGCTTGCTAATATAATTTAAAATGCATTTGGAACCAAGCAAATATTTTAGCTAATTGTCAAATTTTGCCAATATTATTTACCTCGATAGGGTTTCCTCTTGGTGTAAGAATAACCTAGGCGAATTTCATATTTCAAATACCTACCCAATCATGTCTAACGTTTAAAAGAGGTTGAAATGACAATCTAGTCTCCTTAAACGAAAACAAACTTTGCAACATGCCTTCCATCAATACGCTTGGTGTAACTATTAGTGTCCAGCTCAGTTATAGGGGCTCCATGGTAGCCAGAGTCAGAAGCTGGGCGTACTGTACAGGGTCTGCAGATACTTTAATAGTACACAATTGCTAGCCCTGTACAAATCACAAGTACTGGAGCCGCAAAATTTTCTGATTTTTTTTATTTTTTATTAGTAAAAAAAAGATACACGAATTACATAATATAACAATTACATAATATAATTACACAATATAGTACGGTTATTAATTACATAATATAAGTATTTGATGTACCCCCATAAATAAGCAGGGCTTGTGTGTATGGGGGTGTTGTTATATTGGTTTATATTTGGTACGATTCAGTTCAACTGTTCGGAATACTTTTTAAGGTGGCTTTTGAATTCGTTTATATTTGCATTCATGTTTCTAATTTTTTCTGGTAATGAGTTAAAAAATTTAACTCCGAGATATTCATGGTTGAACTGTCCTATTGTTTTTTTACATTTAGGAGTAGGAAGTATTGACGTTTGTCTAAGAATTCTGTTATTTTTAAAGGGTGCAATTTTATTTTGAATATAGTTTTTATAAATTTGTAATGTTGCATAGTAGAAGTATAATGCACTTAATTTTCTGACCTTAAATTGTTTGAATAAAAGTTCGGACGAATATGAATAGGGTTTTTTTAATATGGTTTTTATTATTAGTTTTTGTGATATGTAAATTGTTTGAGTTTGATTTTTATATGTACCGCCCCAGCCTATAATGCCGTATTGTATAATTGATTGACAGAAAGCGAAGTATGTGGTTCTAAGTAATTTTTTTTCCTTATTCTGTTGTTCAGAATATTTATATGTGGGGACCATTTTAAACGCTGGTCTATTGTTATGCCTAGGTACTTAATATCGGTCTTGCTTTCTATGTTTGTGCATAACATATTGCATTTGTGGTTTTCTGTATTTTTCACAGAGTGGATAATTATGTTTATTTCTTTAGGTGTTTCTTGTTTTTTTAATGAAAAATGGTAAATAATAAGTTTTTTTAGAATTTAAAGTCAACAGGTTTACATCAAACCATAATTTTAGTTCATTGATATCTGTATTTGCCATGTTATTTAGTTCTGACCAGGTGTTTGCTTTTAGTAGTAGGACTGTATCGTCAGCGTAAGAGACAATGTCTCCATATTTGGAAATATTGAATATATCATTGACATATATAATAAATAACAATGGTCCCAAAACCGTGCCTTGGGGTATTGAAAAGTCGCTATATTTTGAATCGCTGACTTGATTGAGTAATTTTACTTGTTGAGGTCTTTTATATAAATAACTAGTTATCCATGCTAAGACTTTTCCACTAATCCCTACTGATTTTAATTTACTTATTAATTTTTTATGTGATATGCTGTCGAAAGCTTTGAGGTCTATAAATATGCCAAGACATTTTTTATCGGAATCTAGGGCCGTATATAAATAGTTGGTTATTTTTGCTATCGCGTCGTGAGTACTTGTATTTTTTTTGAATCCGAATTGGTTATAATTAATTATTTTATTTTCTTCTAAGAATGTCCAAATTTGTTTTTTTACAATTTTTTCATATATTTTTGATATATTCGAGAGAAGTGAAATCGGGCGATAATTTTGTGGATCTTTACGACAGTCTGTTTTATAAATGGGGGTTATAATTGCTCTTTTATAGTTATTGGGAAATTCGCCATTTGCTAGACTTAGGTTTATTATATGTGTTATGGGGTGAATTAAGTATTCTTTCATCGATTTTATTGTTTTAGTATCTATGTTATCAAAGCCGGGGGCAGAATCTCCTTTTAGTTTCGAAATAGTTCTGTCAATGTCGATTTCTGTGACTGGGTGAAATTTATTAATTTGACATTGTGTTATTTGTTGTGGATTAGATATATTGGTCTTATTTATGGATTTTGCTAGGTTTTTCCCACGTTATTAAAATAGTTATTTTAAATATTACAACATTTTGATCGTTGACTGACTGTGCAGAAACATGTGGTCAGTTTCGTAGATTTCCCTCTCTTAACAAACGGATAGCAATCCTTATATCACAGGGTGTCAGGTAGGTATGCTGTCCTTGTTCTGCTAGCATTACAATGAAAGGTGCTCCGAGGAACTAGCGTCATTGATCCCTTTGGCGCCGGTGCATAGTCGGGAAACACGACAAACGTGTGCCCAACATATGTACACGGTTAAAATTTGTCACGCGAGAACGGGTCGCTTTTACGACTCGTTTTTTTGTTCAACAGCTCGGATGTGGAACAATTTATTAATCTACAACATCTAATAAAGATACATTATGATGTCGTTAGAAGGACAAAAGAAATCTACTATTGAGACAAAATCAAAGGAAGCAACAACGATCCCAAACAAACGTGGCAAAATCTAAGAGAAGCAATAAATACACAAAATACCAAAGATAAACAGGACATAAGAAAACTCTGTATTGATGGTGTAATGTGTGAATGAAAGTGCATGGAATGCTTGCACAGTTCATTAATATAGTGTGAAGGCGTGTATCGTCCTCTTTCCTACATTGTCATCTTCTCAATAAACACCTGAACTAAAATTACCCACATTGCCTCATTGGATATACCAACACTGCTCCCAAATACATAAGCTACGCAAAAGAAAAAAATCAAAAATGTGACATTTGGAACCAGTTTTGAAGAAGTCACAGAAATTGTACTCAAGAAAACGGGAGCAGTTTACGGTACTTGGAATAGTAAAAATTGAAGAGGAACGTTGAAAATAGTAAATTACATCCAGTTGCACAAGTGGTCAGCAGTGATAGTTTCAACCACAATATATGTTTAATCGTTCTTAGCACTCATCAGAACTTTCGTACTCTATTGGTTATATCATCTAACTTTTATAGTATAGTGATTTATTTGTAAGGTATTAGGCTGTATTGCGCTACTTCCTTCTTTATCAAACAAATCATACCACACTAAAATTTCCATCATTTATTAATTTCTATGCATTTTAGGTCTTCCCAGGAACTCTGGGACAAATCCAAAGTAATGGCCGGTTTCAATTCGTTTCAGCTCGGCAATTACCGATTTGTCAGAATGGCCGAGTTTACATGCTGACAATGCAAACCCTTCACCACAATCTTGGTTTACACATCTGCTCTAATGATGGATACTATAATGCTATCCGAAAAGTTAGCTAAAGAAGGTAAAGCAATACGGTATAATACCGCATAAATAACTCACTATAATACTTTTGGCTGCCTCTATGATACGATCTATGTTTTCCAAAGAAAGTTATATATTTTTTAAGTGCTCATTGTACTGGTGTACATAATATTTTTGAATCTCGTGAAATTATTTATAGATGTAAACAATTCACAGGCGAATCATGCAAGAATAAAAGGTCCCAAAAACATACGGGTAATAAGTACGTAGGTAAATGTTTGAACACAGTTCAGTCGGTAACAGAGAACGTAGGGAAAGATCTAATATATATAAATTTATCTGTAGATAAAATTATATTACATTTTAATCTAGATACCTGAGCGAGTATAAATGCAATTTCTTATAAAATCTATTTGAAACTTTGCTCACAATAAATTAATCAAGTGCGTAATAGTTTAATAGGTAAAGTTTATTTAACTATCGCGTTTTAAAAAAAATTGATACGGAATTCGTTGTAATTGAAATACTTAAAAATTAGAAGCCCATATTCCACAGGGAAATTTGAATCTATTGGAATACAAGTGGCGTTAAGCGATTCAGAATACATTTTCAATGATTTATTTATAATGCGTTGTGGTACGTGCAAACCTACAAAAATGCGTCGCAAGATATACAAAAAAATATATTTATTTAGTTGACGTATACCTGGCGCTGCTCGGGATTATGAATGGCTTGGAGTAAAGTTGTGAATTCTAGTTTACCTGAAAACTGGATGTAGATAAAGTGGAAATTTATAATATTATTGTTAATAATTGATTTTTTAAAAGTAGTTATGTATTTGTTTCCCTTGATGGCGCCATGTCACACAATCTCCTTACACCCATTTCTTCGGTCATTATATACGCCTAACTTTACCATACACAAGTATGTGCTTCACTTGATTGCGCCATGTTTTCGTCGGGCGACGTCGACTCTTTCTACTATTCACTTCTGTACACCATATTGTTTTTGTTTAAAAAAAAATATGTCGACTCTTTATCATTTCAGTGCATAAATTCTTACTCGGGCGTCCCCGACTATTTCTACAATTCACTGCTCTGTATACCATATTGTTATCTACTGTTAAATAAACTACGTTATATGGTCTCTAATTCGAATCCGTATATTATTTCAGTGCAGTGATAATGCGTTAAGTCTTTCTCTGGCGTTCACGACATTTTCTGAGATTCACTACTTATTTCCACATGTTTACTGTTAAAAAACAACATGTTATTGACTTTTATTCGACTCATATGTACAAACCAAAGTGCGGGGAAGTTAACTTAGATTTACAAAAAAAAAATATATACCCAGTGAAAAGTGAGAGATCTTTCTTTTGGACTCCAACCGGACTTCGAGCTAAATCACGAGTTTGCAAGCGACTTGGTTTTTTTTCCGTTAAGTGCCTGTTTGAGCCAACCTTGTTAAATTAATACATTTTCTACAAACCTTGGTTTGCAAATAAAAAATAAACGTAGCCGTCAGGATTTTTATTCCTGTTGATATTTCGATCATGCCCATCACTAGCTTTCTCTATGCCCTATATCTGAATGTGAACATTGCCGAGAGTGGTTCATTTGACATTGCCATATCTATGATCATTGCTATTTTGACAGATGACGTTTATGCTGTAATTATTTGAGTCATCTCGTATCGTTGCACTGCCCTTCAAATATTTTTAGTGGAGGTTAGTCGTCGAATAGATTTCTCAATATTCATTTGGATTTATTACATTATTTATTTACCTGTTTTTATTTTATTTGTTAGATAAGCGTCTCATCAGTCAAAATGAGCCGATCCAAATCTGATGCCCCTGAAGAGGTGGAGAAAGTCGTCAAAGATACCAAGAAGTTTATCGATAAAGCTGTTGGGGAGATAGGTTGGGATGCTGCAACCCGTCAACTTATTTTTGGCTCCCTATCCGGATGGTAAATACTTTCACCAAAATATTTGCACTCTATAATGTAAAATATAATAAGTGGGTGGGTTAGAGGTTTGTCAAATCTTACACCTTTTGTTCCTGTGTTGTACACAGTAATCACTGGATTGTTTTCCAGGTTTACTGGGTTCGTGGCAATGAGAGCTGGTAAAGTATCAGGCATGGGGCTGGGCGGTGGAGCCATGGCCATGCACTACGCCGAGCAGAATGGGTACATCAACCTGAACTGGGATAAGGTCACCAAGAAAGTGGACAAGCTCACTGATAAAATAGAAAAGGAAGCTACAGGAAGTTCACCAGCGTGGATTGATAAAGTAAGTTACGATACATTTCATCCACCATTCATTTTTCTTAATTTTAAAAAGAATTATGTAGGTCATTGCTATTTCAACACTATTTTTTATTATCAAACAATTGAATGTTACAAGACAAATACGGTTTTTCATCGTATAGCTCATGTTCGATAGACATTGCGAGGTAAAAATAGTTGCTTTTATCTACAAATTCGAGGCACAATTTCTGACAGCCGAGTTTCACTATTTGAGTTTTCATTGCGTAGAAAACACAAATATTCTGCTTCGTGGTTAAAATACTCACAATTTATAAAATTACCTTTTTTAATTGGTACAGCGAAGTCCATACCTTTGAATTTCCATAACACCTAATTTTGACAAAATCTTTTGCTTACAGGTGGAGAGATTTGTGGACAGGAAACTGGATAAAGCTGAAGATGCAATTAAGAACAAGCAGTTGAAAGCAAAGAAATGGTATCACTCCGTCGCTGGAGATGAATATTACCGAGCCACTGAATCTCATGTATTCCTGGCATCTTTTGTTGCTGGACTGGCCATTGGCTTGATGTGCGGTCGCTAAACTTTAATTTCCTTGTTGGGATTTAAAAATGAATGTCAGATGTTCTTGTTTTTTTGTATTCATATAATATTGACTAAAATCTCAAAGTAATCTTTTTATACACTTTGATGACTTGAGGTTGTGATTTGAATAATCCATACGAATTTGTGTAGAAATTTCTTTGATGGAATTGACTGCATCACAACTTCAAGTGACGATATTCCTCGATTTAACTGGTTTATGGTTTAACTATTCGTAAAGATTATTAAATAATCTAATTTATTATTGTGAATTAAGTAAATCATTTAATAATTTATTTTTAAGATACTCTCAATAACAAAACACTGATCCAGTTGTTAACTTTTTTTAGATTTGTACAACTATTATTGCTAGCCAGAAACCTGTCGATATTATATCATTGTAGTTAAATTTGTTCAGTTTTACTATAGAAAAAGAAATAATCTATCGCACATCTGCTTGGATTCGTATTAAACCTAGTCAGTAGTACTTATCATGCTTGTATAATATTTATTTGTGTAGTATAATAAACAAAGTAAATAACCATATTTGATTTCAATTTGTGTTCGAATATTATGTTATTTGATTTAAGTACACAAGCCTCAATGTTTCTTTACACAAAATAATTATTGTCGATATAATAATTATTATTAATAACACCGAATTTGTTTAAGAGCGCCTATAAAACTAATCAATACATACTTATTTAATAACAAACCTCCATGGCATAAAGGTTATGTTTATAAACCTTGGAACTGGGAAAACATACATAACTTAATCACAAGTTTCTGAAATTCAATGACAAAAGTTGATGGTCAAATACTTGGAATATTTGTATACTGGTAACTGATACACCAGTAGTCTCACTTGCTAAATGAAGAAAGTTGTAGTCCAAATTATATTTTTTTGTAATGTTAATTTTAAGTGGTTGTCTAAACGTCTTTCAGAACAACCGGAACGAAATGTGGTTGAATTCACAATTTCATCACAAAATATTATGTATGAAACGGACTTCCTTTGTTCACCAAGATTGAATATTTACCAGTGATGTCGGATATACCTACCTACAAACTGATGCCCTTTCTCAGTTTTTTGCTTGTAGTAGTTATATCTGTAAGTCAAAAAGCGATTTCTAAACGAAAATCGGAAACAGAAAAATCAGAAAAGGATACGGTCACATCTAGGACTCGAACCCAGGACCCTTGTCTTGCCGGGACACCGCTCTACCACTGAGCTAATGGGACCCTATCCCCCTCGGTCACCTTTAACTGTATCATACTTCGAATAAGAACTAACAAGATTGTCTTCATTTTTTCACCGCACATTTTTATTGGCAACTATCTTTATGTATGATCGCAAGATTCAACTCGAACTAAATGAAATCTAGATAGCGTCTTTTTTAATTAAATAATACAATTTGAGGTTTTACTCAATAAAGTTATTCCGAAAAATAAATAGTATATATTCGTTTATTTCTATGCGGCATATCTATCCAGACCAACAAAATGGTGATAATTGCTAGATGTACAAACGATTTCTAGTGTACTTAATCCAGGGCACATTAGCATTTCATAATAAATAATGAAAGATTTTACATTACTTTTTTTTTTTTTTTTAAGTCGGAGGCGGTTTACTTACGTTCCCCGCGAGCACTTAGGCCATAGGCCCATTGCACTATCTCCCATTTTACCTCATTCCCTTGCCAGTAACCCGGTCCCTTTTATGAAGTTCACCAGGGCTGTCATTGGATATGTGGCGATGTCTTCTGGTTCCACACTGTGTCTTCCCAGGTATCTGAGCCTTATTCCCAGCAGAGCGGGACATTGGCACCATAGGTGAATTGGAGTCTCTTCCTCCTCTTCACATTTCCTACAGATGTTGGTGTTTTCCACTCCCAACAGTTGCATGTGTCTCCCGAGATGGCAGTGTCCCGTTAATAGTCCTACCAGTTCCCTCAGTGAGTTTCTGTCCATATCGAGTAGTTGCCTGGTTCGGTTAGGGTCCGGTCCGTTTATGAGTACTTTAGATTGCCTCATTCCGGGTGCCTTCTACCATTCCTTCCAGTGTTGGGATTTGACCCACCTCTTGATATGTAGTTTGGTGTGGCAAGCTGCTACTCCTACGGCCGGCTCGGATCCCGCAAGTGGTGCTTTCGCCCCTTTCCTTGCTAGTTCGTCAGTTCGCCCGCTCGTTGCCCTCAATACCTTTATGTCCTGGTACCCAGAGCAGGGTTACTTTATTGATGGTCGCCAGTTCTATAAGGATAGTCCTGCATTCCATCACCAGTCTGGAGTCGCATCGGTTACTTTCCAGTGCCATTAAGGTCGCCTGGCTATCCGAACATATGTTTATAGTTCTCATATTCTCCTGTGCGCAGGCTAAGATGGCTTTCATCTCAGCCTGAAACACAGTGCAGTGCATTCCTAGAGGTATACTGAGTTCCCTCTTAGATCCCTGTAGACAGACCCCGGCCTCTGTTCCTTCCTCCATCTTGGACCCGTCTGTGAACCAGATTAGTTCCTGTTTGGAGTTTGGACCTGGGACCGAGTCCCATTCCTCCCTTGTGGGGTACGTCACTTTAAACAGCTGTCCGAAGAAGTATACGGCTTGCTTGCCGTCCTGCTTCATCCCAGCCGTCGGACTAATTGCCCTCAGTCTTATTCCTATCTCCGTGTGACTGTTTCTGGGCAACTCTCCTCTCCATTGGCCATTGCAATGTAACCTGTAGGCTGCCGCCATCGCCACCCCCTCTATTTCTATGTTTAGTGGGGGTAGGTTCAGCAGCACTCCCATGGCTAGTATTGGAGTGGTTCTCATGGCTCCTGTGATGCTTCTGCATGCAAGTCCCTGTATGTGATTGAGTGTGACCATCACTGTTTTCAGTGTTGTTCTCTTCCACCAGACCAGGGCTGCGTGCATGATCCTTGGTTTTACAACGGCTGTGTAAAGCCATTGCATCATTTTAGGTTTGAGACCCCACGTTCTGCCGCAGATTCGCCTAGTTGCCCACATCAGAGCACAGGCCTTTCTGCCTACAGTTTCCACCTGGTTTTTCCAGCTCAGTTTGGCATCTATGATGACTCCGAGGTACTTAACCATATCAGAGGGTTCTAATTCCTTTCCATAGAAAGTTGGATTGCTCCATCCTTCTAGTTTCCTTTTACGCGTAAAGATTACTAGTTCTGTCTTGTCTGGGTTGACTGACAGTCCTGTTTCTTCACACCATTCTTCCACTGTTGCCAGTGTTGACTGTATAAGGCCTCGGGTTGTGTCTGCATCCCAACACCTTATTATGGTTGCAATGTCATCCGCATACTCTTGCGTATATAGGCCCCTGTTGTTGAGTTTCCGGATGAGGTTGTCCACCACCAGGCTCCACAGCAAGGGTGATAAGACCCCTCCCTGTGGACACCCTCGTGTCACCAGCACTTTGATGCTTACCTCACCCCTTGTCACCGTAAGTATCCGGCCTGAGAGCATGTTCCTCAGCCACCTTCTGGTAGTTTTGTCGAGTCCATGTCTTTCTGCCGCTTCATCAATGGATTTAATAGTGGTGCAGTTAAATGCTCCCTCTATATCCAGGAATAGCCCTACCGCCAGTTCCCCAGTCGCTTGTGCCTGCTCCAGTTTGTACACCAACCTGTGCAGTGCCGCGTAGACTGACTTACCTGCTTGGTAAGCAAACTGTAACTCGTGGAGGGGCTTCTCTTTCAGTGCCCCGTCCCTTATGTGCCTGTCCATTAGCCTCTCCATTGTCTTTAAAAGAAATGAGGTGAGGCTAATTGGGCGGAATGCACCTGGTTGGTCGTAGTCAGCTCTCCCCGGTTTGGGTATGAACACTACCCTTGTCTTCCGCCATGGTATGGGGATGTATCCGAGGGCACAGCATGCCCTCAGGATCGTCGTCACCGGAAGTAGGATTGTATCTAGGCCCCTCTGTAGAAGTGCCGGAAAGATTCCATCCTCTCCTGCGCTTTTAAAAGGGTCAAACCCTCCGATTGCCCATTTAACTCTGGAGGGAGTAACTATTTTAGCCGCTGTGTCCCAGTCCTTACCTTCCCGTGTAACTCGGGCTGGTGGTGGACCGGTATCATCTGCTTCTAACTTTTTGTAGCCGGGAAAATGTTTCCCCAGCAGTACCTCCAACTCCTCCTCCCAACTGTTGGTATATCCTCCATCAGCTTTTTTGAATGGGCCTTTTGCCGCCCCTGGGTCTTTTGCAAGAATTTTTTGGATTCTTGCAGTCTGGGATGGTTTCCACCTCCCCACAGTATTTCTCCCAGGAGCATGTTTTGGCTTTCTGGATTGCCACCTTGTACTCTTTCTGGTATTGCTTGTGGGCATCCCAGTTTACATTACAGTAAAACTTATATTTAAAACCTACATAGCGAGATAAACATTACCATTTTGCAGCCCAAAATGAAGTATCTTACCAATTTTCGTGTGTAATTCTCGATTTAAATCTCCCGACAATGTCACCTGAGAGTCTCAAATGTATACGTCGGGAGGTGCTCCTAGTATGGACGTCATTAGAGGCGCTATATTCTGCTACATCAGCATTTATTTTTGCGAAGGTCAAACACGTCTGTGTTTGTTTTGAAAGATTACAAACAGTATTTTGCACAAAATTTTCGAAGATATTTAACGGTGATACTGTTCAAACCCTGAAAATACGAATCAATTCGAGTTTTGTTTAATGATGTTGGATTCCGGTCGTTCAAAGAGCGGGGAAGCCGAGATTTCGAGGGAGGAAGTAGTTTACACGGACACGCGGGGCTAACGTTCGAGGGGCTGCGGCGACGATAAAAGCAGAAGGTTCGCGAACTGACATCCGCCGTCCTGCAAATCTACATTCTCACGCAGAAAATGTCCACTGAAACCGAATGACTGGATGGTTAAGGTGGACCTCACATGCTTATTTCCACGTTCCTGTGAGTGAGCAGCATAGATGTTTCCTCAGACTTATCTATAGGAACGTACTCTTGCAGACGACATCCTTCCCCTTTGGCCTGGCCATCTCACCTAAGGCATTCGCAACCATCACTGGGTAGCGCAGGAACTGCGGAAGAGAGAATCCCGGTATATCTGGATGATTTTTTATTAATAAACCAATGTCAGCTTACTTTTAAACACCAGTCTATTGAAATGGTGAAGTTTTTACAAGACTTGGGATGGCAGATATAATTTGATAAGTCAATATTAGAACCATCACAAGTGGTATTAGCTGGAATACTGGAACTAACGAAAAGTCTCTCCCTCTGAACAAGGTTTCAGCCCTATCTTATCTGTTGAAGAGTTTTGTACCAGACGAATGGGGGTATCTGCACAGATACTGTATTTCAAAAAGGATTCCGGACACAATGTCACGCCAAGAACCTTTCAGAGAGTTCAGCAGAGATGCGAAATGAGTTTAAATCAATCGCAGACAGGAACTGAAGTTGAGATCTGGACTGAAATTGAATTTACTACTGGGCAAGGAACCGAATGAACTACTAAATAAAACCCTTGAAAATATTTCAACTTCGGGACTTTGATTGTTTTTAGGTGAGCTGTTACTTGTTCGGTGGTTGGTTTGAACTGCCTTAACATAGATATTGGCTCTGTATTTATAGGGCCAACGCAGGTCGGGCGTTCATCGATGAAAAATCTTTTTCTTTGTCGCATTTTTCATTTGAGAGTTGTTAATATTATCTTCAATGATTAAATATTACAATTTGAGTTTTTACTCAGTAAGTTATTCCACTATAAAATATTAAATACTTGGAAGTTTACTCTTATCCATTCTGCTTCCCTTCCCCATTCTCATAAAGATAAAGGTATACTCGCAACACCAATAATATTTACATTGAAATGCGGATGCATGGAAATATATGCTTTTTAAGAATAAAATAAAATGTTCCATTTAAATTTAACTTGTTTTATCGTCACTAGATAAGATGTTTACACACTTGGATCCTGGAATTGGTAGATCTATTCCTGGAGTTACATCTATTTCTGGAACAAGTACATTTATTTTTGGAACAAGTACATCTATTTTTGGAACAAGTACATTAATATCCGGAACAAGCACATCTATTTCTGGAACAAGCACATCTATTTCGGGTACAAGTATATCTGTTTCTGGAACAAGTACGTCTATTAATGAAATAGGTACATCTATTCCGGCAATGATACTTTTCTCAAGTGCTATAGGCATCACAACCCCGGCCAATCGAACAGCTGTGGATCGCTTTAATTGACCAATATCTTTTCTCCTTAACCTCGGTGTCTTCCTATTTTTGATGGGTCGAGTTGTTCCAACGTGTTTCTTCATGACGTGCTGCTCCAATTTAGCCTAAAAAAATCAAGATCATTAGAATATTTATTTACTTACGATGCCCATTGGGCTTTTACACACGTAGACATGAGTCCCATAATTTCTATATTTAATTAAATTAACAGCCCCACATGTGCCATTAACATAATTACAAAAAATGTACATATTTTATTAAATTATAATTTTTTTTTTCGCACAAATCGGTACAAAACAAACAAAAAAAATCCGCACCTCACAAACCAGTGATGCACAACCCGCAGCTCCATTCTTGCGGCCCGCATGTCAATTTCAAGCGGCCCACTTGGCTATAGAGAAAAATCTAAATGTTTGCGGTAATTCTTAAAAAACCCTGACTGAGAACATTTTTGGTTAATTTAGGCTGCATTTTCTAAATGGAACCAAATTTCGCTATCAACTGCCTTCCCCTCAACGAAAACAAAAAAAAATGCGCTTGTTGGTCGCGGCCTGTTTGAAAAATAGGCAAAGCGGTCCCTCCGCTGAAAAGTTGTGTAACTATCACAAATTTACCCCATGCAGGGATGTAGGTACTCGTAACTAGGTACCTTCATAAACATATTTATTGGCGATGAGTTGTAATACAAAAGAAGATGTAAAAAGGGAACAAATTTGCTAAGCTCAAATTTCACAGATTTTATGATAATTTTACATTGCGCCCGATGGATAGCAATAGTTCACAAGGCCGACAATCTTACACAGGTAGTGCCAATCCGTCCTTAACGGGATAGGAAATTCTTGAATAATTCCCAACTATTTTTTCAGACCCAATAACCCATTAATATATTCAGAAATTGTGTTGACAAAATTATTTGCTCCGTATATCAGTGAAACGACCTTGTTATAAAAGTCAACAATTATATGAAGATAAGGCTGAACTAACATCTCGTTTTGTAATTGATCATTATAGCCGTGAACTCGCTATTGCCGTGATCATTATAACAAAATTAGACTGTATAAACAAAATTGATTTGATTCAGAAAAAAATATAAAAACATTTTTTACAAATGGCACAATTGATTTTGTAATTCAAAAAAACATTTATTGCACAAAAATACAGAGTTCAAAGGGTATAGCTTATAGGTACATTCTATTTCTTCCAGCTAACCCAACAAATACACATTATATTACAAAACCCAACAATTACATGTTAACAAATAAATATATGTAAATAAAAAAAACAGGTATTTAATTTATGTAAGGTATCCAATTAAAGTGTAGTGACATTTGTTTAAAAGAAATATTTTTAGTGATGATTTAAATTTGAGTATGTCGGTTATTTGTTTGATGCTATGTGGAAGGTTGTTATATACTTTAATGGCCATGTAGTGTGGTCCTTTTTGAAATATAGTTTTATTTGCTTTTGGGATTAATAAGTTTTCTGTGAACCATGTAGCGTGTTTATGTATTGAGTTTTTTTGTAGGAACTTTTCTGGAGATGTCAAACTAACAGGCATAATATATCAGATGCAACTGTATTTTATCAAAATTGTTTCATTGAGTCTACGTTAACAATTTGCAGATGGGATGTTATTATACAAAATCATAAACAACTGTAATTGACTGACTGTCCCGAATTATATCCGCAATATCCAATTTTTTGACGTAATGATCTGAGCATGACATCTTGTTAGTGATTTTTTCAGACCCAACGATATTAATTATTATTTTTTTGGTAAACTAATGTTTAAGACAAGATTTTTTATGCATAGCACAAAGGGTAACAATTATTTTACAAGCAATAATTATTCGCCTGAAACACTCATCCACATTGAAAAATCTCCTGATAAAAGATACATGTCCTGATATAGATACATAACAGATACATGTACATGTACATACACAAAAGAAAAATGTAACAAGCAGTAATTGTTGAATGAAACACTAGTATATATTGAATTATTTCGCGGATAAGAGATAAGCCGCCATAGCTCAGTGGTCAGAGCTGTCGACCGGAAATCGAAGGGACACGGGTTCGAGTCCCGTTGGCGTCATGTATCTTTTATCAGGAGATTTTTCAATGTGGATGAGTGTTTCAGGCGAATAATTATTGCTTGTAAAATAATTGTTACCCAACGATATATTTATGTATTTAGAAACTGTGTTAACATTATTTGTATGTTATATCAGTGAAACTTCCTTATTACAACAGCTAACAATTATAAGAAGGAAAGCCCAAACTAAAATATCATTTGGTAATTGCTCATTATAGCCGTGAAATATAAATAACTCGCTATTGCCATAATCCTTGACTGTATTATAATAGCTTGTTATATTAATATGAAACTGATTTAAGTACCTTTGTTGATAATCTGGCTAAACAACCAGAAAAAGTACAATTAAATGTCATCTCCTTGTGCACTGACATGATGTGGTGCTCCAAATTATACTTTGTAGAGTAAAATCTAAAATAAAAAATTATGGAGTTAAAAAAATCAACTCAAAAACAAAATAACTTTACTATAATACATCCACCTTTATTAATAGATTTATTAAAAAACATATACTTTTTTTTTGTGGTTGGACTGGGGATTAAACCTTTCTCCCCAGGCTCTTAATCTGCTGTGAACTTTTAAAATGTCTTTTAAACCTTAACAAATAAATTGGTTTGAGGATTGGACCTTCCTTCCCAGGGACAGGAGTCAACCGCGCAAACAACTGAGCCAAACTCCGATTGGGTAGGACTGACATTTATTTCGTATTTTAACTGCTATAATGTCATCCAATTACAGAGAAATGCATGTAGGTACGCGTGTGTATGCGTAATTGCCACTAAAAGTTGATAGAATGCATTGTCATGGACAAAGATCTATCTGCCGAGTTTCAGCTCGACGGGATGTTAGGAAGTTAATTAATTAATAATAATAATATATAATATATTGGTTAATTTACGCTTCCAAGATTTGCATTCATTCATTAGCGAAAAAAAAAGTGTAATTCAAATAGATGTATTTAAAAATATTTAGAATTGTGAAAACAAAAAAAAATGATTTGGTAGATTTCTTACTTGGAGCAATCGTGGGGACAAGGAAACACATTTTTTTGGTCGGCAATGCTGTGAATTTTCATGTGGGTATGGATATGTCCCTTCGATTTGAAGACCCTTTTGCAGATGTCACAATGGTATTCTAAAAAAAGTTTAATTTGCAATACAACGATAAAACTCATACACACATTCCAAGAGAATGAAAGAAGTAAAAATATATCTTTTAAGACAAACTTCTCCGTGATCATGAGGGTTACTGAGTAACCCCACCATCAAAATAATTTACCCAAAAATGCTAAATTATAAGTCCTTCAAATTTCCATATAATAATGAATGGAGAAACTCAGTGACCTCATATGGGAAGCAACATTGTGTGCCATCTTAGCTTGTCAAAGGATAATAATCTATTTTATGTAAAACATCTCTCAAAATTACATAATTAATTCAATTATGATAAAGATGCTCATTTTTCTGCAAACCTTTGATTATCGTCTAAACAGCATTTTAATATTGGCAACACCACAAGGCTGTCAGTTCAAGTAATTTACGGTAACTCTTCAGATGTTATATTTCCAAATATAAATACCTTCGAAAGTGTGTGCTGTTTTTCGGTGCTTTAAAATTTCTGTCCATCGTCGAAATATTTGACCACAATGACATTTATAAGTGCGGTGGTTCCTCCTATGCTTGTTGCATTCGATCAGTGAAGCAAATGTTTCCGTGCACCCATCACACCTGATTTAAACATTCGAATAGTTAATACAACAAGAGAATATAAACCAGACCTGCCGCACAAAGATTGGCACATGTAGTTGGAGATAATATCAGCTTGGTACCTATTTACTGGTAATTTACTTTAATTGCTTGATGGTGAGTCTGGTGAGAAGGAACACTGCAGGTTCTTTTTCTTGTATTCGCTTTAGAAGAATACGCATCGGTACGAATATTCTTCATTGTGAATTCTTGACATATAATATAATGAATGTATAATCAATCATACTTGAATTGTTTGAGTCCGGTGTGAAGGAACATGTGAGCTGTGAGCAGGTTCTTCTTCTTGTACCCGCTTTGGCAGAGTTTGCACCAGTACGGATATTCTTCATTGTGAATTCTTGACATATGTTTCTTTAGATTTTGATTGGAAGAAAATTCACCAAGACATTTTGAACATCTGAAAAATAAAGTTGAAATTATCATTATGAATAAAACAAGGTTGCTATGCAGACGGATGGTAAAAAGCAAGTCCAAAGTTTTATGTACCGAAGAGTCTTTTTTGAGGCACTTGCCTCTGGCTGGTGAGTGGATTTCACATGACGAGACAGGTGAGATTTATTGGTGTATGCTTTGTCACATCCTGAGAATTTGCATGGGAAAGGTTTCTGAAAAGACAAACATAAGAGTAAATAACATGCAAGATTCAATCATCTCTAATTTAAGGAGCTAATGAACACTGAGCCAAAATTACTGGTAATGAAGAATCACGTTTTAGGCCGGGAATACATGTCCGATTTTTCCATCCGTCTGATTAGACGTATCGGAAGGCCTTCGCGCCATACATCTGTTGGAACAGTACATACACATCTGATCGATTGCGATCCGACTATCGGATTGGACGGCCGACTCGGAAAGGGGGTCGCCAATTTTATCATCTTAAGGCATGCGGTGCCTACTTTTGCATAGAGTATTGACACCTAACAACTTATCAATGCCTATATAATAATATTATTATTCAATTCAGTGTCTATGTAACGCAAGGTTAAAGGTGTAAAAGGTGGTTAAAGGACTTGCCCTGGGAGGAAGTCTGTAAATAAATAAATTGCGTCATAGATTATGATTTGCGCTAGACAGATTGGAAACGAATGAGACCACAAAAAATGGGACATAAGAATCAGACGTGTGGCTTTATTGTAAATATTATTTTTATTTTTTATTTATCAATATAAAGTTACGTGTATTTTTCGACATCTGTCTCACTAGGGTACACCTGTGTCGAAACAGACGTTGGCACTTTTATTGTCTTCTCAGATAAAATAATTAATAAAACATTAGTTAGTGTCACATTATGTGCTGGTGGATACGTATAGCCAGAAATTCTAAAAGATTACCATACTTCTTTTTATTCAAAGTTCAATTTTACATCTATTGACAGTTTCGACCAATCTCACGTTTGTTGTAAGTTAAGTTTGTAGGTTCGGAAATACGCATAAATTATTAAAATAACCCAATCTTGGAACCTAATTTGTGCTTATTTTTCCATCTCCTCCGACGTAAACAAAAGTTTCTAGTAGTAATTAAGTAGAAATCGAGTCTTACTGTATAATTTTTACGTGCAGCAGAGTAAAGCAACCTTACCCATAAATCAAATAAAAGTTATAATAACAAGAGTTTATTCCAGAATAATAATTGTTGATTAGTAATATTACTTCTCCTGTGTGAACCCTCAAGTGAGCTGCTAAGCGATTAGGTCGAGTGAATATTAAAAAGCAACCGTTGTATGTGCAGGGATATCTTCGAATATCCTTTTTATAAGGTGGTTTTAGACTGGAACTGTTGATGACTGTGTGCTCACTGAAGTCTGATGATCCGTCTCCAGAATCTGACCAACCCATAATAATTGTTTTTTCAGTGTTAAAAGAACGTCAAAAACTTTAATTTTAACCTCAAATACATTGAGACATAAATAAATTTGCATTGAGATTTCAATAATTCAATACTAAAAACCAGTGTTGCCAACGGATCAAGGCCCAATGTCGCCGTTTTTCAAACATTAAGTAGACTAATGTAGCCGAATTTCAGTTGCAGTAATTCTAATGAACTCGCATAAATTCTGCCCACATATTCCCCACAAATATTCTACGTGAGCTTGATTCCCCCTTTTATTATTCGAAATCCATGGGGGGGGGGGTAGTTACAGAACTTCGCTGAAAAAAATTCCGCACAGCCAAAAGCATACGTGATTCCCCTCACCAATTTTTCGAAATCCATGGGGGGAGGGTTAGCTACGTTGTTTTTTTTTTTTTTTTTTAAATTATTATTTGTGATTTGGCTGATTTAAATAACTTGTCTCTGAAGTAGCCTAATAGGCGACTAGTCGCCTTTTAGATTTTTTCGTCGCCGATTCTCGTTCTGAGTAGCCTAAATGACGATAAATCGTCTTCGTTGGCAACACTGCTAAAAACCATAAATAAACCACCCAAATGGGGGCCATAGATATACCACTCATCCGAGGGCAAACGTCAGTTGATCTTAGTGATGGGCAGGATCGAAATATTTACATGATCGAATCACCAAAAGAATGGAGTGATTATTCGATTTAATTGCTCGGAGTTCATCAGGTGAAGTTACTGACAGAGGCAGTTTTTTGTCGGGTGGGGGTATTGGTAATTGGTATGGCAAAATTTCGGATGATGAAACTGCATATAATGCATATGTGCATATTATGCGTAAAATGGGCTTAACCACTGTTTTCATACTGGCAATGATTTTTATTGTTTACTTGCAGATAGCAACGTAATGATCGTAATATTATTATAATGATGTGAATGACTACGAATTTGAATGCATTATATTTATAATATCTACATTTAAACTGAATAAATAATAAAAATAAGTTTCGTATCTACTTATAAGGAAATACTGTATACTTGAATATTCCTACTAGAGGTTTGAAATCTCCCCAAATTTCTCATTATTACGAGAAGTTTTTCTTCAATGGAAGAAATAGTGAAAATATTTCATCCCCATAGATATACAAACCTGGATACTAATACCGAATACAATATATATATATATATATATATATATATATATATATATTATGACAGATGATGACAGATGACACAGTGCTTCTTCTAAAAGCAAACACATGGTTAGAACTGAACAAAAAGGCTAATTCAGACATCAATGAATTAAAAACATGGTTTGACAATAACCTACTAACGTTAAACTCTAAAAAAACACACTACGTACCATTTTTCATAAACAAACCAAATACGCCGCATGAAATAAACATTCGAATTCACTCTGCACCAAGCACTCAACAACACCACTGTAACTTACTATGTACTAATATTGAAATTAAAACTTCAACCAAATATCTAGGGATCACTATTGACCAATGCCTAAAATGGATACCACATATAACCATTCTCAAAAACAGAGTACGAAAATTAACCTTAATTTTTAGCTGCTTGAGACATATTCTAAATAAAAAACTACTGAGAATGACATACTTCGCATTCTGTCAATCCATAATCCAATATGGCATAATAGGATGGGGGGGCGCCTATAAAACTCACACACAACCTCTTTACATTGCGCAAAAACTAATAATTAAAATAATATTAAAGAAATCATTTTTATATTCATCTGAACTCATTTTCAAAGAATTTAAAGTCAGAAAATTAAATACTCTTTTCCTGTATCACGCAACCTTACAAGTTTACAAAGATGATATCCTAAACAAAACCGTAACATTCAAAAACATAGCAAATCTCAGGCAAATATACATGTTACCAATTCCGATTTGTAAAAAAACTTTGGGTCAGCAAAACTACAAATACTTAGGAACAAATTTCTTCAATAAATTGCCAGAAAATATAAGATCACTAAATGATAGTTTCAAAGAATTCAAAACACAATTAAAAAAATATACTGAAAACCTAAACTAAATTTAAAAAAAATAAATAAATAAAAGAAAAACAAAAACAAAAAATTAAAAAATTAAATAAAAATCTAAGAAACTAAACAAATAATACCTCATCCCATACACACAAGCAATTGCTTTTTATGGGAGAACATTGAAAAATAATAAATATTAATCATATCATAATATCTTATCTTATTACTAGTGAAATATATATATGTATATCACACATTGTAAATTTTTTTATTGAATAAATTGAATTTGTTTAAAAAAATATATATATATATAAATCGGGCCGATTGCATCTTTCACAACAAGTACACACATAACTTAAAAATAATTCAACCTTACGAATTATTTATGGAACGCCCTCGAGGTGATTTTCCAAAAAAAACGGAACTATAAAAATGATCAATTTATGTCTATTAATAACCTTCCCATTGTATCATAAGTTAGAATGCGATTTTTACACACACTTAATGCACGGGCGTCATAAATTCAACCTAAAATATGAATGAATTGTTCTACTACATACTCGAAGCTTCTTAGGTTCGTAGATAATATCCTAATTAAACAATTGACAATTAGCAAAGAATAATTGCGTAATTCTAGTAGATATCAAATCATATTATGTATTACGTACCATAATGTACCACGGCAATAATATCTCGATTGTCATTCAATCCAAGATATTTTGATGTTTCTCGGAGTTGAAATCGATTTACGTTTTCGAGTGAATTCTGACCATTGACGTGACTGATTTTATCTCGATTAATTCTGATAGTGACGTGGCAAGCTGTAGTTTCAAATGATTTTTAACAGAATCGGTTCGATGACGTTTCAATACAATCTCGAACTGTGTGATGATTTTTGACAGAATCGATTTGTCAAAAAGATCGAGTAAAATCATCTACGATTCATCGATTGTGCCCATCGCTAATGTCCATTGCTAATATCTATGCATCTATGGCATATTTATGATCTATGGCAATCTATGGTGTCAGCGGGTACAGGGGGGTATAACTCCGCTTAAAAACGTCAACACAAATTATAGACATGGTAAAAATCTATGTTTGTGACGTAGGCGATGCGTATTTTTTTTGTTTCTCGCTCACTTTACCATAAGACTCGTGCGCCAGAAAGAGAGGGTTCGCAAACGGTGTAATGCGTGTTCTCGCCGCTAGGTGGCCGAGTCATGCTTCCCGCTTCCCGCCATTTCACTTCCTCTAAAAAACTGTAAGAAAAGTTTGACAGACGCCGTTGTTTGTCATCATAAAATTGTCAAATATCTGGTTGTGTGAAACAGTTGATTTATGTGTGATAAATAACATTTATGTGCCTACCGATAAAGTCCTTAAAACGTATTGTGTGAAAGGATGTACGGACAGAGACTATTCGACACAAGTTTCCAACCATAACCTCTGAGAGTCCATTTCGAGAATGGTGTTCAGCACGTATCATGACTACATCCTAAAAGGTATTCTATACTGCATCAGCCTATAATAATAATAATATGTTTTGTTAATTCGGTTAATCTAATAATTATATTTATTTCAGAGCGTAACATCTCAACCAGCAGCGTACCCGTTGCTGCACAGGGGATGCTAGTAGAAAATGAAGGTACCTACATATCTGTTTTATATTACTTAAAAGGGAATAGTTTTGTTTGTCTAATATGTCAATCTTTACTTCAATTTCTCAAGAACTATGATATATTTATTTCCAGAAATGAGTGCAGGACCCAGTCATGTCTTCTCTGCAACCAGCAGCGTTGCCCTTGCTGCACAGGGGATGGCAGAACATAGATGTAAAATATCTTGCATAGGTGACCCATATGATCCCACTAAGAAATTTGCTATCAACGCTCTTGAAATTCATTATGTCGTCGAGTATGTACTGAATTATAATTGCGAAAATTTATATCTTGTGCCTGTTATTGAAGAAACCATTGCCAAATATATATGTTTTGATTGGCTTAATTGTAACGAACATAAAAAAATTTTATTCAATTCATTATCAAAATTACTGTACCATTTATAATCAATGCATGGTGTACCGATGTCAATAGAAAATTAATTGGCAAGGATACACTACCATACAATGGACCTGACTCCATGAAAAAAATGGCAGTACTGCAACATTTAAAATATGCTAAATATAGGAAGAAATGGTTGTCATAACTAATTTATTTTAATAAGTTAAAACCAATTAGGACCACAATTTGTTCCTATAAGCGTCTTTTAAATATCGTAGTACTGCCATGCTCCTCATTAAATCAGGTCCATTGTATGGTTGTGGTGTATCCTTGCCAATTCATTTTCTATTGACATCTCTAATGAGTAGTAGAATAATAAGGAAAAAATAAATATACAAGTCAAATATTGTTATCGTTTGTAATTTTAAGCCAAATATTCTCTGATGCGGAGTTTACATTATTCAGTTTGGCTGTATTAGTCTGCAGCCCATTTTCAGTCACCGACTAGTGTTAATAAAAAAATAGTCGAATTAGTTTATTTCATATGTCTAGTTTATATATAGTTCTACTTTTTTATAACATACTTGACATCATAATGAATATTCTCTCAACACCTTCTTTAAATTTTACTCTTGTATTTGGTGTTTTTATTTGTTATTATTATACCCTATTTATTTATCAGGTGCCAATATGTATTGTTAAAACAATAACCTATTGTTAAATTTACTTTTCTGTTTACACTGTTACATTCTTTATGTTGTGTACTATTCCTAAGTTAAAAATATCTAAAAGGCATATAAAGTTTTTTAAACTAAAAAGTATTATATACTTACTATTTATATATGAAAGGTATAAATATTTAAGTAATAAGATAAGTAGGAGGGAAACAAAAATAATAATAATGTAATTAGACGCTAAAACAGTAGGTTGAATCGTTGACTGCCTTATTGACAATATTTTTTTCAATTGCCGTTGGATGTTGAAAGAAAATAACTATCATTTCCAACAGCTAGTTTTATATTGATACAGTAATTTCACCTTTTAAATGTGTTTTGTGCTTATATTATTGTATTTCATGTTTATATTTAAAAAATAAAATTATTGTACATGTAATTATGAGTTTGCTTTTCAGCTTCCTTCTGATAAAACGCTGTCCTGAGAAAATGAGCTGTAAAGGAAGTTACTTTAAAGGTCATTTCTTTCTTAGGACAGGGCTTTGTCAGATGGGACCTTGTGGTCTTGGGTGACATTTTACTTATGTTTTAGGCTAATGAATTGGGTTTTAGGTAGGTTCCGAAGCAGAATTAAATTGTCTATGGTTGCGCCTTTTTTTAAAATTTCCTCTATCCTTTGTCGATGGTGTGCTGTGACGTCGGCGATGCGTGGTGTATTCAAATTTGCCAGATCTATGGTTAAAACTTGACGAAAGCAAACGTATGGAAAGAGGGCGGAGTTATCAATCTATAGATAGTTGATTTATGACTCGTGCGCCAGAAAGAGAGGGTTCGCAAACGGTGTAATGCGTGTTCTCGCCGCTAGGTGGCCGAGTCATGCTTCCCGCTTCCCGCCATTTCACTTCCTCTAAAAAACTGTAAGAAAAGTTTGACAGACGCCGTTGTTTGTCATCATAAAATTGTCAAATATCTGGTTGTGTGAAACAGTTGATTTATGTGTGATAAATAACATTTATGTGCCTACCGATAAAGTCCTTAAAACGTATTGTGTGAAAGGATGTACGGACAGAGACTATTCGACACAAGTTTCCAACCATAACCTCTGAGAGTCCATTTCGAGAATGGTGTTCAGCACGTATCATGACTACATCCTAAAAGGTATTCTATACTGCATCAGCCTATAATAATAATAATATGTTTTGTTAATTCGGTTAATCTAATAATTATATTTATTTCAGAGCGTAACATCTCAACCAGCAGCGTACCCGTTGCTGCACAGGGGATGCTAGTAGAAAATGAAGGTACCTACATATCTGTTTTATATTACTTAAAAGGGAATAGTTTTGTTTGTCTAATATGTCAATCTTTACTTCAATTTCTCAAGAACTATGATATATTTATTTCCAGAAATGAGTGCAGGACCCAGTCATGTCTTCTCTGCAACCAGCAGCGTTGCCCTTGCTGCACAGGGGATGGCAGAACATAGATGTAAAATATCTTGCATAGGTGACCCATATGATCCCACTAAGAAATTTGCTATCAACGCTCTTGAAATTCATTATGTCGTCGAGTATGTACTGAATTATAATTGCGAAAATTTATATCTTGTGCCTGTTATTGAAGAAACCATTGCCAAATATATATGTTTTGATTGGCTTAATTGTAACGAACATAAAAAAATTTTATTCAATTCATTATCAAAATTACTGTACCATTTATAATCAATGCATGGTGTACCGATGTCAATAGAAAATTAATTGGCAAGGATACACTACCATACAATGGACCTGACTCCATGAAAAAAATGGCAGTACTGCAACATTTAAAATATGCTAAATATAGGAAGAAATGGTTGTCATAACTAATTTATTTTAATAAGTTAAAACCAATTAGGACCACAATTTGTTCCTATAAGCGTCTTTTAAATATCGTAGTACTGCCATGCTCCTCATTAAATCAGGTCCATTGTATGGTTGTGGTGTATCCTTGCCAATTCATTTTCTATTGACATCTCTAATGAGTAGTAGAATAATAAGGAAAAAATAAATATACAAGTCAAATATTGTTATCGTTTGTAATTTTAAGCCAAATATTCTCTGATGCGGAGTTTACATTATTCAGTTTGGCTGTATTAGTCTGCAGCCCATTTTCAGTCACCGACTAGTGTTAATAAAAAAATAGTCGAATTAGTTTATTTCATATGTCTAGTTTATATATAGTTCTACTTTTTTATAACATACTTGACATCATAATGAATATTCTCTCAACACCTTCTTTAAATTTTACTCTTGTATTTGGTGTTTTTATTTGTTATTATTATACCCTATTTATTTATCAGGTGCCAATATGTATTGTTAAAACAATAACCTATTGTTAAATTTACTTTTCTGTTTACACTGTTACATTCTTTATGTTGTGTACTATTCCTAAGTTAAAAATATCTAAAAGGCATATAAAGTTTTTTAAACAAAAAAGTATTATATACTTACTATTTATATATGAAAGGTATAAATATTTAAGTAATAAGATAAGTAGGAGGGAAACAAAAATAATAATAATGTAATTAGACGCTAAAACAGTAGGTTGAATCGTTGACTGCCTTATTGACAATATTTTTTTCAATTGCCGTTGGATGTTGAAAGAAAATAACTATCATTTCCAACAGCTAGTTTTATATTGATACAGTAATTTCACCTTTTAAATGTGTTTTGTGCTTATATTATTGTATTTCATGTTTATATTTAAAAAATAAAATTATTGTACATGTAATTATGAGTTTGCTTTTCAGCTTCCTTCTGATAAAACGCTGTCCTGAGAAAATGAGCTGTAAAGGAAGTTACTTTAAAGGTCATTTCTTTCTTAGGACAGGGCTTTGTCAGATGGGACCTTGTGGTCTTGGGTGACATTTTACTTATGTTTTAGGCTAATGAATTGGGTTTTAGGTAGGTTCCGAAGCAGAATTAAATTGTCTATGGTTGCGCCTTTTTTTAAAATTTCCTCTATCCTTTGTCGATGGTGTGCTGTGACGTCGGCGATGCGTGGTGTATTCAAATTTGCCAGATCTATGGTTAAAACTTGACGAAAGCAAACGTATGGAAAGAGGGCGGAGTTATCAATCTATAGATAGTTGATTTATGACTCGTGCGCCAGAAAGAGAGGGTTCGCAAACGGTGTAATGCGTGTTCTCGCCGCTAGGTGGCCGAGTCATGCTTCCCGCTTCCCGCCATTTCACTTCCTCTAAAAAACTGTAAGAAAAGTTTGACAGACGCCGTTGTTTGTCATCATAAAATTGTCAAATATCTGGTTGTGTGAAACAGTTGATTTATGTGTGATAAATAACATTTATGTGCCTACCGATAAAGTCCTTAAAACGTATTGTGTGAAAGGATGTACGGACAGAGACTATTCGACACAAGTTTCCAACCATAACCTCTGAGAGTCCATTTCGAGAATGGTGTTCAGCACGTATCATGACTACATCCTAAAAGGTATTCTATACTGCATCAGCCTATAATAATAATAATATGTTTTGTTAATTCGGTTAATCTAATAATTATATTTATTTCAGAGCGTAACATCTCAACCAGCAGCGTACCCGTTGCTGCACAGGGGATGCTAGTAGAAAATGAAGGTACCTACATATCTGTTTTATATTACTTAAAAGGGAATAGTTTTGTTCGTCTAATATGTCAATCTTTACTTCAATTTCTCAAGAACTATGATATATTTATTTCCAGAAATGAGTGCAGGACCCAGTCATGTCTTCTCTGCAACCAGCAGCGTTGCCCTTGCTGCACAGGGGATGGCAGAACATAGATGTAAAATATCTTGCATAGGTGACCCATATGATCCCACTAAGAAATTTGCTATCAACGCTCTTGAAATTCATTATGTCGTCGAGTATGTACTGAATTATAATTGCGAAAATTTATATCTTGTGCCTGTTATTGAAGAAACCATTGCCAAATATATATGTTTTGATTGGCTTAATTGTAACGAACATAAAAAAATTTTATTCAATTCATTATCAAAATTACTGTACCATTTATAATCAATGCATGGTGTACCGATGTCAATAGAAAATTAATTGGCAAGGATACACTACCATACAATGGACCTGACTCCATGAAAAAAATGGCAGTACTGCAACATTTAAAATATGCTACATATAGGAAGAAATGGTTGTCATAACTAATTTATTTTAATAAGTTAAAACCAATTAGGACCACAATTTGTTCCTATAAGCGTCTTTTAAATATCGTAGTACTGCCATGCTCCTCATTAAATCAGGTCCATTGTATGGTTGTGGTGTATCCTTGCCAATTCATTTTCTATTGACATCTCTATATGAGTAGTAGAATAATAAGGAAAAAATAAATATACAAGTCAAATATTGTTATCGTTTGTAATTTTAAGCCAAATATTCTCTGATGCGGAGTTTACATTATTCAGTTTGGCTGTATTAGTCTGCAGCCCATTTTCAGTCACCGACTAGTGTTAATAAAAAAATAGTCGAATTAGTTTATTTCATATGTCTAGTTTATATATAGTTCTACTTTTTTATTACATACTTGACATCATAATGAATATTCTCTCAACACCTTTAAATTTTACTCTTGTATTTGGTGTTTTTATTTGTTATTATTATACCCTATTTATTTATCAGGTGCCAATATGTATTGTTAAAACAATAACCTATTGTTAAATTTACTTTTCTGTTTACACTGTTACATTCTTTATGTTGTGTACTATTCCTAAGTTAAAAATATCTAAAAGGCATATAAAGTTTTTTAAACTAAAAAGTATTATATACTTACTATTTATATATGAAAGGTATAAATATTTAAGTAATAAGATAAGTAGGAGGGAAACAAAAATAATAATAATGTAATTAGACGCTAAAACAGTAGGTTGAATCGTTGACTGCCTTATTGACAATATTTTTTTCAATTGCCGTTGGATGTTGAAAGAAAATAACAATCATTTCCAACAGCTAGTTTTATATTGATACAGTAATTTCACCTTTTAAATGTGTTTTGTGCTTATATTATTGTATTTCATGTTTATATTTAAAAAATAAAATTATTGTACATGTAATTATGAGTTTGCTTTTCAGCTTCCTTCTGATAAAACGCTGTCCTGAGAAAATGAGCTGTAAAGGAAGTTACTTTAAAGGTCATTTCTTTCTTAGGACAGGGCTTTGTCAGATGGGACCTTGTGGTCTTGGGTGACATTTTACTTATGTTTTAGGCTAATGAATTGGGTTTTAGGTAGGTTCCGAAGCAGAATTAAATTGTCTATGGTTGCGCCTTTTTTTAAAATTTCCTCTATCCTTTGTCGATGGTGTGCTGTGACGTCGGCGATGCGTGGTGTATTCAAATTTGCCAGATCTATGGTTAAAACTTGACGAAAGCAAACGTATGGAAAGAGGGCGGAGTTATCAATCTATAGATAGTTGATTTATGAGCGGGTATATCTATGGTCAGCGGTGTCAACGGCAGTCAACAGTGTCAATACCTGTTTTCTTGCATTTTTTACAGTTCATAATTTAATGCATTTCCGAGTTTTAAAATGCCCAAGAATATTTTTTCATTAACTACTAATGTTAGAAATAGTTAAGTTTAGCTTAAAAAGCGATCAAACTCTTTCCATAGATTAAAAAAAATAAATGGCGTACGGAGCTTTCGATTTTTTTTGCTATCAAGTGTGTTAAACTTCTAAATGTAGTGACATTTTACATGCATTTTACTAATCCCTTTTTCCACAAAACTCATTTGGATTGTATTCAGATGAAACAGTGCCGTTTTAATTGGGATTTACTGTCGCCGCATTATTTAAAAACAGCACATATTTCTCTATGATGGCGGAAATTCAACATCCCGTGTTATGCTGCTTAAAGCCTCTAGACAGCGAATTTTCCGGCCATTCAGTGATTAAAGTTAATAATTCAAAGGTAATTGTTGTTCTTTTACTTTACGTCAATGCAGAAACGAGTTGAAATTCAATGAATGTGCTTATTTGCAGTTTTCGATTGGACGGTCCCTGAACAACACAGAAGTGATAGCCTCTCTGAATATATCGCGCTCCCATTGCATACTGAAGCAGAATTCCGACTCTTCCTGGACCATCAGGGACACTAGCAGATGTGGAATCTTTGTGAACGAAAAGGAAATTACAAAGGATGAAGATGTTCCACTCAAAGATCAGGACATTATCCAATTTGACCACGGTGGTATATTTACTTATAAGTTTTGCTTTAAAAATGAAGAAGTAATGTCTCGAAAAAGAAAACATTCCAATTCCAGCTGTGAAAATGTGGGTGGTCGAATCCAGGATGCAAAGGACAAGTTTGATTCCACTCAGACCATTGAAATGGAAAATATGGTAAAAAAATTGAACACTGCTAAACAAATACAAACTGAAATCATTAACGAAAAAAATACTTTAGAGAGAAGTCTCCAAGAAAAGATTCTCAACTTAGAAAACTTTTATGACAAGAAGATTCAAGACCTCAAAGGTCGGGAAGATGAAATTGAAGGGGAAAAAAATGTATTAGTAAAGCAAAGTATTGAAGAAAAACGCCAAATAGAAACAAGAATGAAAGAAGATATTCAACGGTTCGAGGTAATTATTTGAGTTTCATGTCCAGGGGTAAAGTACAATAACTTCGGGAGGTGATTTTATATGATAATAAAAGCAAGAAAGATAAGTGACTCGAAATTCCGCTGTTTTTTTTTATCATATAAATAATTGAACATTTTAGCCAGAAAACTACTTTAAAATGTTGGAATATAGATTTTTTTTTTTTTTAAAAATCTTTTTTACTTGTAATATCATGTAGAATAATCCCCCAAATGGCGCTATACAAATTATCCAATTATTATTATTGTTATTACAATGTCTGAATTATCTGTGACTCCAGTGATATGCACATCTATTCGCGTGCATGCTTTTAACTTCTCAAGTGCCAAAAGTACCTATTGGATACGAAAAATTTGTATCCGTTGAGCGCGGACGTATCCATACGGATATCTGACATTAATACATTTTGTGGGGTTTTTACCTACGGTTTTAGGTTGCGAGAGTTCAGCGTTTCAAAGTTTAAAAGAGATAATATATGATTTATTACAAAATGTCATGGATGCGCTTTTATTCTGCAAACATTGGTAATACTTTGCAAAGGTTAACTAACTTCATATTGACAAAGATCTGTAATTTATTTCTAGGCAACTTTGTTGGAGCAAAAGATACATGAAAAGAAATTAGAAGAAGAAAACAATGCTCTTATTGAGCGTTTAAAAATGGAACGTGATGAGTTTCAGAAGCGTTTAGAGGAAGTCACCGTATCGAAGGAACGCAAATTAGAATGTCTAGAAAAACAATTAATTGACAAAGAACAGGAACTTAAAGATGAAAGAGAACGGATGGAATCCTTGAGATATCAAGAAACCGAAGATTTGAAAACAGCTCGAGAAAAGGTATGCTACGGTTTAGATGCTGCTTTTGGTAAACAGTTTGACTTTATATACAGGGTGGCTTGCGGCATTTACGTTTTTTGAAAAAACATAACATAGCTTATTTGATATTATACGGTTTTTTAAATTTGATATTACTAAGGTATTAGGCAAAAGTTGTCCTCCTTGGGCCGCATACTCGAGAAGCCTTTTTTGGAAGTTTTTTTGCACTCTTTCAGTTTGGTGACGGACTTAAAATGCCTAGGGTGACATAATGTTTCTGAGCAGAGTGCCTGGGAGATTGGAGGATAGACACATTTTCTGAACCCTTGCATGCATGTACCCACCGTAGGGTGAATAGATTGCCGGGAAGGAATATGACCACGGAGGGGAACTTCACACCTTAAACAGAAAGTCCGTTGCACTGCGACGATCGAGTGCGCGTGTGAAAAGTAGGCCTATACCGAAAAAGCTACCCCCTTGGTCTTCAGGGCGCCCTTTTCAAAAAACTCAAGTGTGGCGCGCCACTCTGTACATACATTATTGTATAATATCACAATCAAGTAATTCTTTGCTCTTTTATTTGAAGGAACTTAATGATCTTAGAGAGAAGATGGCAGCTGATCAGGAAAACAAACTGAAACATATTGAATCTTTAAAAATACAAATGGAAATGCAGGAACATTTCACTAAAGAGAACAGAGAATTGGCTGAAAAAGAATTTCAAAATCAGATTGAAAAATTAAAAAGAGAAGCATACGAAATGAATGAGCAGGTTGGCATTTTTTCTTTTGTATTTTATTTTTATACTGCTTTATTCTCTGAAGGCCAAAATAGTCCCGATCATTTACTGTGCGTTCATTCGATTGTATACATTTCCAGGGTGATATATAGTTTTGTGTTGCATCAAATATTATATAAATTCTTTCCGTTACAAGCTTGCAGCCCGCAATGCTGCAGTAGAATTGGCAAGGAGAGAGGCCGAAGAGAAGTTAGAACATGAAAGAAGATTTCTTGAAGAACGCCTCTGTGAAAAGGAAAGAGAAAAAGAGCAGCTGCAGGAATTACTACTGGAAAAAAGCAAACAGTCTGAGCAGGATATTCAAAATTTACAGGTTAGTCTAAATGCAGTTGGTATGGCCACCTTTTTGAAATACGTAATTATTTTAATGATAAAATCTCTTATTTTATAATTAAAATAATTTATTTTGTTAAATTGTCTTCTCTGTGAGGGGAGCTACATACATTTGCAGAATTAATGTGTAGATGGGGTGGTAATCAAACTAAAATACCCCTATCAAAGCTCTAAATTAATTATTTTCAATTATTGTTTCGTACATTTTTGTGTTCTTTGTTAAAATTGATTTAAATTACTGCTTTCAACGAGAGAAATGAATATATATATTTTATTGTAATTATTAACCTAAGCTATCTTTACACGAGATTTTCATAGTTATCCCAAAGTGGGGATCGGTACACAAATTAATTTTTAGATGGAGGTAGTAGCGAGTCGTTTATGAACGAGCCGCACAATTGAACTAGCTCTTTTTGATGAGCCATATTTGTACGACTCCCAGATAACCGTACCACGGCTCAATTGAACAGCAACTTTTTTTTATCAGGAGATATTTTAGAAAATGACATCAATGTCGATAAAGCTCGCTATCCATCACGTGACTAGACCTTTGGTGGCGCAAAGGGGAGGACGGAACGTAAACGATGTCGAATTGGTGTATGGAATATTAGAGGAGGAATGGAAGAAAGATGAATGAATTGTGTGATACAATGGTGAGCAAATGTTTGGACACACTTTGTAAAATAGAGTATGAAAAAAGGGAGAGCTACAATGCAGCATAATGATAGTCTCGTCATTTGGTCTGGGAGACCAGATACGGAGAGGGCTTGTCAGGGTGTTGCAGCGCTACTGTCTCCCAGAATGGTTGAATGTACGTTGCAGTATGAATGTGTAAGTCTGAGAATAATGTGGATCAGATTCAAAATCGGTTTGACAAGGGTGTTTCTTGTTATATGCTATGCCACTGTTAATTCTGAAAGTGACGAAGTGAAAGATGATTTTTGGACTGGTGTGAATGATGTAATGAGATAATACAAAAAAATATGAATGAAAGTATTATAATGGCAGGCAATTTTTTTAGGTGGGTGGGAATTAGACGTGACAGATTTGATTCGGCCTTTGGTATGTTTGGGGATAAACGAACGAATGACGACATTAACAGAATACTTGAAGTATGGAGTGGAACCTGTTTGTGTCGAATATTTTCTTCGATCATATAGATTTCCTCTTTCCCACCAATATACGTGGGAAAGAGGAAATGAGAGGTCAATTATTGATTTTGTAGTAATTGACTCTAGGATGAGAGCTGTTACCGAGGACACAAGGGTTTTCAGAAAGGCTGAGGTTGAAACTAACCACTTCCTGGTAGTGTTGACAGTAAACCACGGTTTTCACTTTTTCACGGTTGGCACTGTAAAGTGAAAACGGTATTAACTCCAACAAGAGTAAAAAATAGAAAAACTGCAAAATGATAATATGAGAATTAAATATGTGAATTGTGCAGAGATGAGATTGAATGAGATGGAAATGGACGGTCTAAGCGTAGACGAAACATGGAACCACATAAAAGTGAGTCTTTGTAAATCTGCTAGAGAGGTGTGTGGAATAAGTACACAGGGTAGGAAGAAAGGTGATGCATGATGGGATGATGAGATTAAAGCACTGGTCTCAGAGAAGAAGAAAGCATGGTTGTGTCTGTCAGCGGCTGGCAGTGCTTCTAGCGAAGAGAGTGATCGAGCGAAATAAGTGTATAAGGGATGCAAGAAAAGAGTAAGAGTTGGAGTGAAAGACCAAAAGAAATGCCTGGAAGAGGGAATCAAAATGACAGACCACTTCCAAGAAAACATTAAACTGTTTTGGAAGGAAGTCACAAGGTCCCGGAGTGGTCCAGAAAACGGAAGCATGAAAGTGATAAAATCGAAAGATGGAAAAATGTTGACGAATGAGGAAGAAATAAAAGAGAGATGGATGAAGTATTTTGAGGAAGTCTTCGAAAGCGACTCGAGTGGCAGTGAATGTTGTGAATGTTGGGGTGAATGTTACCGAAATCAGAATGGATGAGATAAAAAGATCAATTAAATGTATGAAGAATGGTAAGGCTTTCGGTTTCGACAATATTGCTGCTGAATATTTTAAAGGAGATAGCAATATAATTCTCGCATGGTTGTGCAATCTTTTTAACCAATGTTTAAAGGAGGGTTACAACCATTTAGATTGGAGAAGGGCTGTGATCATGCCGTTATACAAAGGTAAAGAGTCACATATGGAATGTGGCAATCATAGGGCTATTAGCCTGCTAAGCTCAGTTGGCAAGCTGTACGGTAGAATTTTGATTGACAGGGTAAGAAAGGAAACAAAGGATAAAATATGGGATGTGCATTATGTGCAAGGTGTTTTTATGAGTGGAAGGGGATGCATGGACCAGATCTTCTCATTGTATATGCTCACTGAGAAGTTTCTGGCAAAAAACCAGAAACTTTTCTGGACCTTTGTAGATCTACAAAAAGCATACGACCGAGTCGACAGGAAAAAAATATGGAATGTGTTGTCCATGTATGGAGTGAATACGAGTCTCACACAGGCGTCTCTGTATTAAATAAATTCTTAAATGTTTATGATAAGCTTTTTTTATTCAATTTTTTTCATGTTTGAAATTAAAATAATGCACTTTTTATATATCAAATACATAAATCTTAAAGGTAATTTTATCTAGTTTCTAAAATGGTATTTGTTTTTACAACATCTTCACAATGAACAAAAATATAGAACATTTAAAATACCTTGGAAAAATTCCGAAATTTAATGAGAAATTATTATTATTTGAAGTTTAGATAATAGATAAACAACAGATTTGACTGGATAAGCAATGTATAATAATAAAAATAATAAAATAACACCACATTTATGTAGCGCAGTTTTGTGTTATTTCACTTAAAGTGCGCTTTAATCTTAAGTATTTTTCCATGCACTATTTTATATCAGTTTCTATTTTACATTTCAATTAGTAAGGTTTTCACATCCACGGTCGTTTATCAATTGAATAAAATTTTCACCAAGTTTTTTAGTTAGACCGAATATGTAAAACAATGATAGCTGCTGCCAAATATTGTGCCCCAAACTGGACGAAAATTAGTATAAAACTAGAACAATTCCTATTTTCCATACCGAAACCATATGGAAAGATGTAGTGTATGGAATCTGTACGAAAAAAAAAGTCATGTAAAACTATTTGTACATATGATCGCTTTGCAAATCCTAATATAATTTGAATTTGGCTTATATTTCTACTTTGACATACAAAAATCAAGGACACAGTATTGATACAGTGGCAGGGAGAAGATTTAGTTCCTTATATAATTGAGTCATTGTAGGTCATCACTGTCGGTAATTAGTTTGTTCTTGTGTTATTTCAGCGAGAATTGGTTGAGAAAGGAGCCAAGGTCCAAGAGCAAGTAGAACTAGAGAAGGGACTCCTCATCTCACTTCTCAACCAAGAAACAGAGACCTGTAATACCACCATCAGGCAAATGGAACACGAGCTAGAAGTGGTTGATATAAATTATTTTCCATCTATTCATTATAAAGAGGATAGATAATTTTATATGTATGTACTCGTTTCCCAACACTTATCAACTTTTTTTTCCTTCCTTTTTAGGTAACTTCGAAAATGAATAGTGTTCAAGAAATTATCAACCTTAAAAAAAGTCAACCTACTGCTGTCATTGATCTCACTACCGATGCCTGTAACATTCCGTCAACTTCAGGATTTGCAGCTCAGATGTTAATAGCCAGCGAAGAAAGGGCTCAAGTGCTAGATAACGTCAACAAGATCATGGAATCAGAACTGCAATGCTCCATCTGTGCTGATCTCATTATTGAAGCCACTGCCCTGAATTGTTCCCATACATTCTGTAAGCACTGCATAGACACTTGGAAGCGGAAGAAAAAAGAGTGCCCTGTCTGCAGGTTAAATCCTTTAATATTTTTCAATGTTTGTGTTTTTCTATCACCGAATTAAAAGTTTTGGGTGTCAATGAATCATTGATCTACTTAATACATTACTCCATAAAATTAGAAATTTCCCTAACTCGAATTTTGAATTTCAGAGCCAAAATAAAGTCAGAGTGCCGCAGCATAGTACTGGATTCCTTCATTGAGAAAATGGTGGACAGCATGGATGCCAGCGTCAAAGAAAAGCGGAAACAAACACTGGTGGAAAGACAAAGTAAGCTCATATATATTATCTATTACATTGATTTCTAAAAGCTTTAAATTCAATGTATTAGAATTAGATTTATTGCAGGTCCTCATTCAATAACTTACACTTACATGTGAGTCCATTTTAAATTAAATTTTATTGTTATTGTTTTGTATCGGGGGTGCACAGACTTTTTAAGAGGAGGGCCGCACAAACTCTCAGGAGGGGGCTAGGAAGGGGGGTGGTTATATACAATTCGATTTGTGACTTTGGTGAGTTGACAGGTTTTGACTTTTTCAGGTTTTAGACTAGTTTATTATTGATAATTTAAATAATTGAAAATGTTTGTTCACATGTTGTAGATTAACCAGAATAAACTTGCACATTTTAATGCATTATCACAGATTACCATTATTTCAAATATGATGAAGATTGTCATCGTTTTGTAGATCAATACGCTCCAGCTGAGCACATTTTCAACCACAATTCCAAAGGGGTTATTAACCCTTCCACACTTGAGGGAGGTAATACACATCCCCCAAATGAGTGTTTTGTGTAATATCTAAGTTGTTTTATACATCACATAATTATTAAAAAAAAATTGGTAGTTGACTACTTTAAAAACACTACCTTTAAATATTTTAGATTTTTTAAAATATCTATAATATCTATCCAATTCCGATGATATTACTATCCCCAACTAGCCATGAGTGCAAACATAAAAAGTGCATTTTACTAGAAAGGACTGCAATAAAATGTATTTGAGTTACGCTCGATTTTGTACTCTCTTTTACCATTTTGCATTACTGATTGACTGTCGGGCAAAGATGGGCGACGTCCGGTTAAAACGGTAGGTATAAAAAAATAGTAACTAATATATGAGTGTTACTAGAAAGGGAAAAAAGAGTATCAAGAGACACGATCGCTCCGCGGTATATGGGGAACCTACCTTTGGGTGATCCGTGGTTTTTACCTTCAGGTGCGTAAAGGTTAAATAAATCTATTAGGGACTGGATCTTTTAATCTGCATTTTTTGGAAAATTCTTTTAAGAATTGATAATACAATAAAAGATATAAGAATAGATAATAATGAATAGTTAGATTTAGTTTGCATTGAAAATAAGAAATATGACAATATAGAAATGCGGTCTGTGCATCCCTGTTTTATAATGTATTATATTAGGGTGCTTCTAAGTGGCACTTTTTAAAATTTCAATGGGGAACCCTCTAAGTTCACATACAGGTAATGCACATAATATCCTCTTAAGTTTAAACATAAAACATATTTAGAAACTTCATGCCGATAGATCGCATTATTTTCAATATTTTTTAATAAAACACTTTTAACGTGTGATGCTTTTGAATAATGTGATGAATTACACTTCTACGTATTTATTTTTATAGTTGTTTTTTTCCGATACAGCTCAATTCTTTAGAGATCATAACACTAACACACCCAATTTTTTTTCCCTAAATTCGCGCATGTGTTTGTGTAGAAAAAATTTATTACCCAACCAAACATGTATTTGCCAAAAATAATCCATCTTAAAGTTCTTATCCCGTAACCTGGAGCTAACTAGGATATGACACAAGGATCAGTAAATTAAACCACACCCAGGGAGGTTGCCTGATTTATAAAAAGCGTCAGGTTTTTAAATATTTTTACCTACAACTCCCGGTGACGGTGAAATTTCATGGACTTTCGGAATGCTCCCGAGGTATCTAAAATGTACTAATGTTTCTTATTTTTGAAGTTGTCATAAAAAGAAATACCACTTTTAAAACAAGATAACACTTTCAAATCAAACATGAAAATGTTAACAGAAAAACTTACTGGGACATTTTGACTCTAAATGTCGATAATTTTTAAAGAATTCGATATTTAAAAAACTTATTCCTTTTGTGTACGGAGTTAGTAAGAAAACTGTTAGCTCTCTTTTTATACCGTTTATACAATTAAAAATATATAAATATTTTTTTAATTTTTAACTGTCAATGAACAAAACCCGCCAATTTGTAGTCATATGATTTTATCCATGTAATTATGTGTAAATATTTGAGATAAACTGAGAAGAATAATTATTTATCGCATTATTGAAAAAAATATAAAAATACTTTTATAATGAATGAACACCCCCCGGTCAGATCTGTCCTTCAGAGCCTCTAATGGAATATGATGTTTGTGGCTATTAATGTCCTTCCGAGGCTTGAAGGGTTAACAGGGGCCCATAGTGTGCATGCTGGCATTAATTAGACCCTTTTCTATCCTGCTTTCTATACGATTTTGCTTGCGGCAGTTATTGTTGAGCCGGCCGCCTACTTACTGCTTCGTTTGCGAGTCGAGCAATATCGGCAGATGCCCCACCCTGCACCCACCCCCCGCCTACTTCTCGCACTGGAATAAAACTTTACACAGACTTTGCAAGGAACATAACTCTGGGACTCTGTATAATGATAATATACAGGTACCTCAATGTCCTCAATCATTATAACAGATGTATCAGGAAAGAATGCAAGACTATAATGTTAGTATCGTAGATAGATATCATGCCCTTGACGTGATTTTTCATAAAAATGACGATATACAAATTATCCTATTATTATTATAGCGCACTTGAGACGATTTAAAAAAAATTGATTTTGAAAAATTATCCTTGATGGTTTGAGCATGTAGAGCGAATGAATGGAGAAAAAAGTGTCAGGAGAATATATGACGCAACAGTGAAGGGTACCCTGAGAAAGACATGGTACGATCAAGTGAATCAAGTAAATTGTCATGTCGAGAGTCAGAATAATAGAAGAGTAATTATCTGTGAATGTAAATAAGCAAGACGTGTGTACAAAAAAATAAATATGTGTATGAGAAGGAGAGCAGTAATGAACAGGAACTAGGTTGTAAAGTAGAAACGACAGCAATGATAATTAAAAATAATTAAAAAAAATATATTTTTACTACTATGTCTTTTTGTGCATAAGATCATATTGCAAAAAAATGCAGGCATTCAAATTGTTTTGTTTACTACCGCCTAACGTGTTATAAACCTTAAACTTGAAAGTTCTAGTAAAATTCAATTAAAAATTCTAACACTGTTAGGATATTCCCTTTAAAAACAATAATTATTTATTTAAGGGTGACCAGTGATATAATGACCGATATACCCTGCTGGAATCAATAAACTGCAAGTTTTTTTTTAGTTGTGCTTCAACTTTCTCTAGCACATATTTTTGTATAGGCTTCATTCTACTGCTTGTAAAAAAAAAATATTTGTTGCAAAAAACGAGATTTACTATTGCAATAGGATATGGAGATCATTGTAATACCTGCATCAACTGTAAAGCGCCCCTGAGGTGATATCTCACAAAAGCGGCGCTATACAAATGTCCAATAAATAAATAAAAATACTTTCTTTTGATAGATAACAAATAATTAAAAATATAGTAAAATTCTTTTTTGAAGAATTTTTTTTTTTGATGGAATACTGAGTACATATTAAAATAATAAATAAACGGTAAAACATTGAAAGTGTTAAGAATTGGACCACCACATAACGGTAATTTTGATTGTAAATCAACTCCCCTATCACCCCACTTCGTTTGATCCATAAGCTTACGGGACATCTCTAAATAGTATAAAACAATCTTGCTATCCGCGTCTGTCTGTTTGTGCACTTAGTTCTTCTAAACTACAAGTTTCCAATTTCTTCCGGAAGGTTTATACATATAATACACGCATATTATATTTAGGGAAAGTAGAGAAAGTTTGATGTTTTGTAATCAAGTCATAAAAAAATATTTTCGGGCACTTACATAGCTAACGCTGGCTAAACCTTATGAGATGTATCAAAATAATGTACCTACTATGGAATTGTATATCTTAAAAAGGCCTTCAGAAAAGTCCACAATGGTATATGTATATCTCCTAAGGTTAGCCCCCAGCAACACCGGGTACACATCAGCTAGTCTTGTATAAGAAAAAAATATGTATTAAATTTAAAAACAAATTTAATAAAAAATCTTTGTAATTTTTTATAATAAGGTAAAACACGTTAAGAGGGTGCCATATTGAAATTTAGAAAAGTGTCACCATGAAGCAACCTGGTATATACTGTATACTATTTTAATATTTGGAGAAAATCCTGTTATCCAAGTGAATATTCAAACAAAGAAATAGAAAAGTGATTTTTGTTTATGTATTATTATGTAAATATGTTGCAACATAAAACATTAAAACTTATGCCCAATGAGGAATTCCAGTGAAAAATATTATACCTTTTTAACAGTCCGGTCTGGCTCTGACGTTATTTGAATCCAACCGAGATGCCATTGTAGATACATGAACAACTATGTTTTTATATTTAAAAAATGAGATGATTTAGTTTCAAGATTCCTGCAGAAGTTGGATGGTGAATATTATTTAAAAAAGTTGATTGGACTTTCTCATTGGGGACTTAATGGCTTGATTGTGGGGTTTTGGTGACTAACTACAATTTTCATTTAGAAAAGTATGTCATAATTTGAATAAGTTCATGGCTGTTAGGGTTTGTTTTGTGAATTTTCCATATGTATGCCATTTGCATTTAGAAGTAAATCATATTGAGAATAAGTTAATGGATCTTTGGGTTTTGCTGACTTTTCTATACAGGGTGTATCGGCACATACCCGACAAACTTTAACCAGCGATTCCTGAGCATTTATGTAGTAAAAAATGTTATAGCCACTTTGCTGTCCGGTAACGTTTTTTTTTAATAAAAAATTTACTATTCGTATTTTCACCACATGTCACCACTGTTTTATCCTTTGTCAATGTTTGAAAACCCATCTGACAACATTTTATTCGAGTTTCGTTGAATAATGTACGTACATACCTACATTGGCGCGCTTTTACAATCACAACGAAATGTCACGGCACCATTCGTCTCATTTTTAACTATTATTATTTAGTGTGTAGGAAAGAGCGAAGACGCTTTTCGACACACTTGCTAATAACAGCTGTTATTGAACACGAGAAGCAATGCCAATGATAGTGACGGAGTGTGGAAATTTTTTATTATGAAAAAAAATGTGCTAAGGAATAGCTGGTTAAAGTTTGTCGGGTACGTGCCGATACACCCTGTATACAATTTACATTTAGAAGTAAATCATAATAAGAATAAGGTAATGGCTCTTTGGGTTTGTTTTGCTGATTTCTCTATACACAATTTGCATTTAGATGTATGTAGGAACATAATATGAATAAGATTAATGAAGTTGCAGTATGAATTTGAATTGAAGGAAGCCATTAGGAATTAGTACTGTACGTAACAGTGGTAGTTTATCGGCTGAACTGTTTTCAGAAATGGAAAATATCCCAACTCATGACAGCTCTGGCTCGGCAGCACGCAGAAACAGGTTCATTCATTACTTTATTAATTGTAAATCTAATATGACCTAACAATATTATATTTTCTAATAAGCTCCACAATAAAATGGAGCTCTAAAAACATGCTAGAAACTCTCATTGGGTTTAAAACATTTTTGTTGTTTCAGAGTATATTCACTGTTGAATGATATAGATAATAATTTAATGATAATTCTGAAAGCAGTTCAGTAGAGTTTTTAAAAATTTTACCCTCGCTACAGTATTAATACAGTGTGTGAAAATTTTATTTTTATTACATTTTATATTTAATAATATTTACCTCGTTTTGTGCACATAATCTTTTTGGTATTGAAGAGATTTTTTTTTACTTATTAATAAATGCATTTTGTTTGATTGATATCACCATAGAAATATGCGAAAAAAAAGTGGAATATTATCTTTTGATACGCTATAACTTTTGATATATATTAGCTCCCACAACCTCTAGTGCACCGAGGGTAAAAATCCCACAAAGTGTTGTTTTCAGATTATCAATTGGATACGCCGGCGCTCAACTGATACAAATTTTCGTATCCAATAGGTACTTTTGGCACTTGAGAAGTCAAAAATAAATGAGTTTTATTCATAAATTTAAATTACTTAATGCATGCATGCACTTTTGAACAGGCTGTCTAAAGCTTATTTCGATTTGGGATTCGTCAGGTGTCTCAAAAGTTGCGCATTCGAATATTGATAATATTTTAGATCGTAGGCCAAAGTTTTCTTAATCACAAAATTATTAATTTTCTACGACTACCCCAAATTCAAGAATTACTCACAATCAAAACTATGTACATTTATCATTATATTATAAATCCTTTCACAATCATTACGTAGGTACCTTAAACATATTAGTAAATTTTATTTATTCTTTAAAGTAAAAACAAACATTCCCGGGTTATGAATAACTAAACAATATTTGAAAAACTTATTATTACCATAATGAAGTGGATTAGGTGGAAGATGTTGTTTGTGCATTGATGGAGGACTTGACTGTAGGACAGCGGAGTAACTGAACTCACGATGCCTGGGTGGGAACCAGGTGCATTTGTCAACTCGGCCACTAACCGGTCAAAACAAACACATTTTTTTATATGTGACTAAGGTTTTGACACAACCGGGGAACACCTAATATTTGTTACACTCAATCAACAAACTGCTGAAACGTGAATATTGTGTAAAAAAATTGGTATTAACCGTTTGAGTACCAAAAAATTCATACAAGCAAATGCTTATAAAATGCCACCAAAAAAACATTATTTTTTATGAAACTATATATTTGTTTAAAACCCCATAAATACTTTGTATTTTCAAGGATTTCGATAAATCAAAATATGATATTGGTTTAGAATCACGCGGAGGAGGATCCCAAAGTCCAGGCGTTTCGAAAAAACGAGAATTTTCGGTAGAAAAATTGGTTCCGGGAGGTACATTTGAAAATGAGTAATTTCCGGTGTTACTCTCCATTTCTTGGTCACGATCCGTAGAATTACTGGAAATTTGCATCCTGCGGTTGGGAAACACAGGTATGACATCACTGACATCACTCTCATCAGAGCTACTCTTACTCGAACTTGAATTAGAGGAGTGGAAATCGTCGCTCCCGCTGTCAGACATTTCAGAGGACGCTCTCGACTTTCAATTAACTAAAATAAAAAAAATAATAAATGAATCTGAAATTTAAACGGTTTACTACGATCTTACAACTATTAAGATAATATTAGAATAATATTTACCAACGCCGCAGCACCACACCCGACGTACGCGCGAATCAGAACATGACTGACGCAATCGACGGAAATCGACGATCGGCAATCTTCGTTAAAACACGAATCGACGAAAGTCGACGATTGGCAATCAAACGGTTAATTATTAATTTTTCGCAATACGCCCTAATTTATTGTCCCATACTCCCATATTTAAGTCTTCCGGTATAGAGCTAAAATTATTGTTGAATCTGAACATTTTAATTGGAGTCATATGCAACTTTTGAGACCCCTGAGAGAAGGAAAAAAACCAATATCTCTTATCTGGTGGTTTATGGTCTAAATCATTGGAAGTTCAAGTGTTTTTGAAAAATGAAAGAATTTCGCCTTTCCGTGAGCAGTTTTTCTTCTTCATTGAAAATATGAAGTCACATCATTTCAAAAGTTGGTTTTGAAAATAAAATAATAGAATGAGAAAAAGTACAAGATCATATTTGTGACAGGATTTATTTTGCCAAAATACAGTTTAAACAGCTCACATACTAAAAAAATTCAACTCCATAGTAAACAAATCCACCAATAGGAAATAGGCCCGGCGGTCCTTGAGTGCAGATTCCAGAACGCAAAAAGCTTAAAAAACCTATTGGATATTTCAAACAACATACATTCTGTTTCGAATGGTGCTGGTAAATATCTCAGCATTGCTGGACTACTAGAATTGTTACTTTATGATGATTACCGAATGCTTTTGGGTGACATATCTGCGCTGCGCGTGTGGTATACGGACTGAGGCACGTACACAGATTTGTTCACCTTTATAATAATATTATGCGCGTCACAATATTTGCTTTATTGTTATCAAGTAAATGAATACAGGTTTTATTTGTTTCTGCACTTCAAGAGATGGTGTTATTCGGTGTTTTTTTATTTGATGTTGTTATTCGGTGTTTTTTCTTATTTGGTGTTTAATAGCATTAAAAAATCATGAACTGTGATTTTCGTACTTAAAATTACTTTCATTACACAAGGTGTCCGGGGGTGAAGTGTACTAACTTCGGGATATTATTCCTAAGCCACAAATCTATTAGTTAATGGACGGATTGTTTCAAGTCGCTAGTGTAGTAGGCACTTATTAATATTTTGTTACGGTTTTTTTTAAACTTCACATGCAAATAACTAATTCTTTTCGAAACAGTCTACTAGATCTCATCATCATCAGTCTTTTAAAATGACATGACTCCTTATTTTCTATTCAGAAGAAAAAATGCTCACAAAAAGCTGATATTCTTTCCTTTTTTAAATCTCTTTAGTTTTAAACCCCCAATGATTTAGATCACGAATCGCCACTGCTTAAGATACCTACAATATTACAGATTTACGCACTAAACTATGCTGGTGGCCAAAATAGAAACAATGAATGAAAATTTTAAAATATAAATTAATTAATTTTAAATATCTATGACACCCCCCACGACAAAGTTAAGTTTGTAGATCTGTATTAGATACTTTACTGATATCTGGGCCAAAAAAAATATTAGAAAATTTTCATTAATTTTTATCATTAAATTTATCCACTATTCTTCCTATCCGCATCTAAAAGTTAGGTTCTATATACATGGTTACGCCATTACGCATTACACATTAATTTACACATACATCTCATGCACACATATATACATACATGCAACCACTGTACTGAGATAATATTGTTGTCCCTTGTCCTACCTTCATTCTATTCCCGCACCTTTTCTGTACACATTTCCATCAGTCTGTTACAATAACCCGCACTGCATCATTAACTGTAAACCGCCTCCGTGTGAGATCTTTCCATAGCTTAAATCGCTAGCTGAATTATATTCATGAACTGTTTTACCTACATACAATTTACATCCACGCCCGTCTCGTGCAAAACCGCTTTGTGTTCAGTGCCACCGCTGTGAGGAAGTAAACGAGTGCCCCTTTTCTTAATGAAATTCCTTCCTTATACATACAACATATTATTGTCTTATGTGCAACGGTAATTACACTAACATTCAAGGTCCTTCGACAAACATTTTTTACACTCCTTAAAAAATATACCATAACACCTTTTACACACCAATACATGTACATATTTTTTAATGTTTCTGGCTTTCACTCTTCAAGGGCAGTTTTGGCCATCGTTTAGATTCAGTTCAGATTGGATTTTGTCCAATTTCTACACCCACAATTTATTCAAAATGGCCTCCAGATGACAGAAAAGTACAAGGTATTATTTAGTTTGATGTGGCATGACTTAGCTAGATGCGTTTCTAATTCCATCAATTTGATGATCATCAAAAAATCCAAACCATCCCGTTAAATGCAGATTCACTGTTTGTTTCAGCTTTTTATCATGTTGTGATTAGTTTTCAAGCAAAAAGGTCATGACCAAGAATTAGAATTTAAAGGAGAACCTTAAAAATAAATAATTTCTCAAATTCAGAGTCTGGCTGATCATCAATTTGATAATGCGATGAACTTTAAAACCCCTCAACCTTAAATGAGGTTCTTTAATTTCAAGTGGTGAGAGTTCAGAGCCCTCCGACGACGGCAGCTACTTCTACGACAGCGACGAACAATCCGATGGACCTACTGGTTACAGCTATGGGTTTCGCCGGTGGAATTTTGCCCAGTGGAGTGATGTCGAGTCTGATGGCTCTTCGGGGTCGGGGGGCAGCTAGCAGGAGGCCCCATAGGGCCCCCACGCAACACTACCGGGCCAATCAATCCCGCGCCATCATGATCCCCCCCTCTTACATACCCCCTCTGGATCAGCTCCCTCAGCCCCCCCCACCACCAGCAGTAAGTAATATGACTAACGCAAAAAGTTTCTCTTTTCGTATGTTATTAATAGGTATCGGATTATATGCATTTGCAATGCGTACTGCATATTTGAGCCTTTTTGGTCATTAATGCGTATTTCAGCTTTTTTCCTCGTCAATTTATATATTTCAGTAATTTTATTCTTCAAATGCGATCTGTTAAAATGAAAGATAAATTTTATTTTTATGTTATACTTTATGTATAAGTTTTATCTTTCATTGTATTGTATGGGAATTACTCTATTATTATTTGTGTCATTATAATGTCATCTTTCACTGAATTGTTTGTGGAATTGTAGGGTTCAGCACGTGGGCGAGGGGCGGCCCGGGGCAGGCGAGCGCAGCGCCGGGGCACTCAGTGAGTCTTTCTACACCAGTAGTATGAAAGCTTTGACTACCTTCCTTGCAGAGCGGTAAGTCCTTTAGGTCATGTTTTTGGCATTGTATTGGAGTCCAGCGCGTGGCCCGGACCGGGGCAGGCGAGCAGGGATGTGAACTTTAGTGTGGAGGGCAGTTAATTATAAATATATTTCGAATGGAAATATTATAGGAAGTTATGAATAAAACACTTTCAGAATTTAATGTCAGATGAGCAGTACTTTGTTTTAGATATTGAGTTATATAAATAGAGTCTACATTCCTTGCAAAATCGGTGTAAAATATTGTTCCCATATGGGACGTAGGAAGGGTGCTGTGGCGACTGTCTATGTCGCCCGAATCCTTTCGACCACAAACTAACTCCACGAAGCACCATGGCTCGGAGCACTTGAGTTACAATTTCAAGCGCTGCTTGAGTTTTTTAACATCATAAAGCCAATTTATACGACTTTGCTTTTTCTATCTTTTCCAGAACGATTTGTGCAATAGGTATCTTAGCATAGGTGTAGGTATTTTGCATTGATCCTTGGAGACCCGGTGAGTGCTTGTAACCTACTGAAGCTCATGATGCCAATTGGCTTAACGTTGTTGCCCATATTTTGAAGGCCGATGTTTACTCCATATATAATTTTTTACAACTGTTAAAAAGAATGTGACCTTACTGGGGTACCCCGTTCTAAGGTCACATTGTACATGGTTATTTGTGTGAATTATCAATTTGCTCAAGTTGTTATAGGTTATTTTTTTAATGGTTTTTATTGCAAGAGGGAGGATATTAAATAGTTTTATGCATAGAGAAATGTTGCAGATTTCTTTGCCCAAAAGTTGTATTAATTGTATTTTGGTTGGTCACAAACTCGAGTCGATTCACAAGATCCTCATTGCAACATACATTTTATGTTGCAAATCGACTTGAGTTTGTGTGTGCAAAGTTATCCTGATTTTAAAATGCATAAATTAAAATATCTTTTGAAAATAATTGTTTTAGAGACAGTGTAATAACTGGCCCATAATGATATAATAACAGAACTTGAATAGAACCTTCACAGAACTTGAAAATCAACTTTGAAATTTGATGAATTGTTCAAATTCTCTGAAACAACCCATCCATGTCTGTAGGGGTTCTGATGGGGACAAGTATAATTTTCAAAATTGCCATTTGTGCCGTGAGTGCTGGTTTTAGAATGGAATCGTGTGAAGTTCCCCATCCGATAAGACCATATAATACCTCAATGGTTTTAGGTGCAACTTGTGCAGGGTTAATAAACTAAAATATTTGTTTTCTTTGCTTTCAGATCCCATATCAGTTAAGTCACCCGAAAGTTTCAAATTAATGACATTGAGTAGAGTGCTCCGATCTGATTTGAATTGCCATGCTATATTTTGATAAATATCCAAATATGTAGTTTTTGTAAGTTGTGCCAAGTATTTATTTGTATTTCAGACCACATGCTATTTAAAAAACGTGCATAAAAATTTACAAGGATAACAATTATAAATATATTCTTTGAAGATGAAGATAATACAGTAAAACTCGCTTAAGAAGTTCCCACTTAAGAAGTTTTCACGCGAAGTTTTGATTTTTGGTCCCTTGAAAATTCCATACAAAAAACACGATTTTTTCCCACATAAGAAGTTTTAGAGCTAAAACTGCTTCCCGCTTAAGAGGTTTTAGAAATCCGGCGGTAAAATCAACACAAACGAAATATTGTGTCGCAAAATATCTAAAATGAACCTTTTTCCAAGTCATAAATTGAAAGACGTTGACTGAAACCCATACCTAGTACCTGAGACCATAAAACCCTTTGTCGGCCGCCGGGCCGTAAGCCGTAACCTGCCGTAACCAATAAACATCCAATAAATAAACCAAATACCCCGTCTCCTAATCCCCTAACTAGGTAAAATAGCAATGGAACGAATAAACAATGCGGGATTGTGTAACAAATATGCAAGCGTCTTTAAGGCCGAAATAACATGAAAGATTATATTAAACTCAACCTTAATGACAACGTGGGCTAGATCTACATTTGCATACATTTGACGCCTCCTTCAATAATCTTCTCTTTGATAATGAACTTAGAGATGTTTCGTAATATTATTGTATAAAATTTTTATTCCATCGAATTTGTAAAACACGAAAAACTTTTGATAATCTATCGGATCACGGTTAATACGGAATATTTCACCTTTAAATACATAACAACATGATTATATGGCGGGGGAGATGGTAAAATATGCATTATAATTACGTTTTTTTCATTCAAACATCAAAAATTGCCGTGCATCATGTTTCATCTGACATTTGTCGTAAATTAAGTTTGAAGGTTAGGAAATACATATGCATAAATTTAAAATGTAGATTGAAACGAAACTTCGCAAATGATTTTTCTAGTTTTTGGATGCGTTCACAGATTATACATAATTCCAGCGTCAAACAGCTTGTATGATATAACTTTCTGATTCAAGCATCAAGCCATTTATTTATGTGCGAAATCGTAGCTATTCGATGTCTGCTAGTTAGGTAGGACCATAAATGAACCTACAGGTACATAATATTGAGCTGCGCATATTATTTTCATAAGGAATTTCTAGAAAAGGATTAAAATATCTTTAAAAATATACGATAGTCGACTGTGCCTGGCGAAAATACATCATAACAATAGTCTCTCAAATCTCAAATGCCATTGGAGCAATCAGCAAGCGTGCAAAAAAGTTAAAGTCCGCCAACTAATAAGCAGTTTGCCGCGTAGACTTTGTGAGAATTTTTTGTGCAGTGCCATGGCAGGGTTGCAGTACGCAAACGGTTCTGAGGCAAAGAACCTGCTATCATTAGTTTGCGGTTAACAAAATTACTTGCGGTGTCCTTTTATCAAACCGCTTGGTAAAATTAACCACAACAAGTCTTTCTTTCTCCCTCAGTTCATATAGTAAACGAAAGCGTAAAAAAGAGACGGCATATATCCACAGCTCTGTCTTCAACTGTCAAGTTAAGAGTGAGTAATCACTAACAAGTAAATATGTATAATCCATTGCCTTTACACCAATTTAAAATAAGATCAACAGTATGAACCTTTTGGAATGCTGCAACTTTTACTATCCGAATTCGAGTGGCTTTTTCGAGGGATGTACTTTAACAGTTTTAAAATTGTGTTTACTTTGTCCATGGGATGGTTTTGTTTTGATTTGTAATGTTTAGTCAAAATTTTACAACAAAAGAATTCAATAATAGAGTTAAGCAATCTACTATAGATAAATACTTTATGTTATTTATTTTTATGTAGGTATGTAAATAAACTTTTTATAATCAACTATGTTCTACCATTTTTCATTTATTTCACATTCCCACCTTTTTCTAAATACATATGTAATACTAATTACCATGATAACTAGAAGATGTATATATATATATTTTTTTTTTTGACCGCTTGGATCATATGAGCTTGTTTTCACGACAATTTAACGTAGGTAGACATAGGAATGACGTATGCCCCGGACTCGAGTTATTAAATGGCTAAAATTGAATCCCACTTAAGAAGTTTTCCCACTTAAGAAGTTTTTTTTCCCCGGTCCCTTGGAAAACTTCTTAAGAGAGTTTCACTGTACTAATAAATCTAAATGAAACAAGTACAAGACACCAGGCGCGGTCTGTCCATACATGCTGTTGATGCTCCGCATCCCTTGCATTTTAGAGTAAAAAGATTTATTTACGAAAACGGCGCTGTAAAAAATCATACAAATATTATTATAGTAAGACATTGTGCATATTATCGTCCCGTTTCTGTGTACGCACAATGAATGACACGATACAAACAGCGCGTGTGAGTATAAATACACATACATTCCCAAATACTCTGAAATGCGTAAAACACACAATACTGTGCAAGCAATACTGTGGTGTGGAAGCAATTTTTTAAATATCTTCCCAAATACTAGAACGTACATTCTTTCCGCGCATGCGCACTGAGACTCGCAAGTCCATATCTTCGTCAACATTATATTATATTAATGACAGCATCGAACGTACAAAAAACGTCTTTAATGCTAATATGTATAATGCACAGAATCGCATACTGTATTACTAATCCATTAGATTGTTCTTAGTGCATGTGTATGCGCGCGCTGCTTTTGACAGTTTGCTTTGAGCTTGAATACTGAAGTCGAATTCTTATTGAATATTATTAACCTGCGATTTACTTTTTAATCATAATTTAAATAAATAAAAATGAAAACCCAAAATAAGATGGGTACTTCGCCAACGTGTTCTTATGCTGTAAATGATAATAGTGAATTGTGTGGTTGTATAATTGAATCATTAATGTGAAAAATTTTGCTGGCCGGGTTTTTCAGGTTTAAGTAAATGAAATTTCAGGTATGTCATGGTTTTTTTTATTTGTTTATTTTTCGTTTATACCAATAACCTATTTATGATATTTTGTATCGGTAATTATTGAGTTATGGAGCTTAATGCATTTATGGAAATAATTTTAGACGGTACCTAATTGTATCTTGTTCGTGGGCTAGCATCTAGATGTGCATATTTGATATCAAGTACGTAGTAAGTACGAGTATAAACATTTGATGTCCGGCATCCCTTCTACAAAAAGTCACCGACCGCCACTGCAAGACAGAGAAATCGAACCCAGGATCTCTTGTCTTACCGGACAGACGTCTTTACCAACTTAACAATGGTGAAGTTGGTTAAGACACCTGTCATGGTAAGACAAGAGATGGCCCGGTAAGGTTAGATTCCTAGTTGTGACGGTTATCTTTTTCTTTTTCTGTGTCTTGTACTGTTTCATATTTCGTTAAGATTTATTAGTATTATCTTCTTTTTCAATGATATATTATGTCGACGGGTTTAATCTTCAAAATAAGTTAAAAAGTAAAAGTTGTTTCTGAATAAATATATTCTTTCAATGATGAAAAAAATCAACCTGTAAAAAATTTTTTTTTTCAAGTACCTGTAATACATCTATTTTTAATTTTTGACCTATTTGCGTTATCTCTTGGGCCGGTTAGTAGCCAATTTCAAAGAAGAACATTTTTTTTGTTTCCCTGAGGATTGAACCTTTCTCCCCAGGGACTGGCTCTTAAACTGCTGTGAACTTTAAAAATGTCTTTTAAAACTGGACTGGAGTCAACGGCACCAAATCCCAATTGGGTAGGACCGACATTTATTTTATATATTAACTTCTGTATTGTCATCCGATTTCTGAGATATCATATATGTCTGCGTGTGTATTCGTGATTGCCAACAAAAGTTGATAGAACGCATTGTCATCGACAACGAGTCTATCTGCCGAGTTTCAGCTCGATCGGATGTCGGGAAGTGGGTCAATTTCCACTTCCAAGATTTGCATTCATTCCTGAAAACAATAATGAAATTCTATTTAATTTAAAAATAGTGTCACACGATACACACATACACATACATATTATCATACATGTATTTATCTAATATGATTTTCTAAATACACTATTTTTTATTAATATTTAATTTTATCTAATATAGCTTCTGACTTATCTCAGTACTATTTTCAGAGCAGTTGTGTTTCAGTATTTTATATTAATTCCCTGTAAATATAACAAGAGTCACGAATATAATAAATTATGTATTCTCATATTGAGATTGATGTTAACTTTTATTTTATGTCGGTCAAGAAAATCTTGTACTGTTATGTTTTTTGTAATAATTTTCGATTACCATGTTATACTAATTTAATATTTTCCAAAATATCAATTATTGCTTGTAAATAAGTAAAAATAAAGCAGTTTTATAGATTAATGTGTTAGTGTAGTATTTTATGAATGGTAATCCTTTGTCACCGTAATTATAAAAAGATATGTAGTATATATTGTACATAGGTATTAAATATTAGAATTTTACCTGAACACTTTTTTTTTATTGATGTAACTACATATGTATTTATCTTGAAGCATGCTACAAAGATCTCACAACAGAATGCATTAATTTACAAAGTAAGTGTTCATTTGGGTTCACCAAATATTGGTGACTAACGCATTAAATAGCAATTGAACAGGGTAGTTGCCAAATATGGGATTTTATGCAAAATGAGTATAAATCTTTCTGATTACTGCAATGACGCACAGAACATTTCTCCGTGTGTACACACTTTCTTTTTTGATTTTCTGGCACTTAATTTGGGTATTCAATTACGTATTCATTTTTCTCAACCTTCACATTTCAAAACACATCATTTTTCAGTTCAAAGTAGCACGCACAGCACACACCAGTTGTATTGCAAGATTGTAGTGGCCCGAAAGTCAATCATATTAACTATTTCTGGAAACTTGCATACCTACAGTTATAGTGGCCGTGGGCTGCTGGTCAGCCAAAATTTATTCATGGCCACTTTTTGGGTTTGGTACCCTTGGCGTTTATAATAATTTTGTAATTCCTTTCTAATGATGTGTTCACAAAATTTTCCGTGTAAACATATTGAGAAAAATATCCACTTGGACCATAGTGCTATTTAAAAGTTATGTCCTTTTACCCTCAAACCATCTTGGTGTTGCCATATAAAGCGATTGAAACAATTTCACGTTTATTTCTCAGCCTGTAAATACAACGACAGAAATCGAAGATGATACAAAATGCAGGTATAATACTTAGAGAAAATGTGACTCTAAGGTGCAAATTCCTTTCTAATGATGTGTTTGCACCTTAGAGTCACATTTTATCTTAGTATTATACCTGCATTTTGTGCAAATTGTGCAAATTCCTTTCTAATGATGTGTTTGCACCTTAGAGTCACATTTTCTCTAAGTATTATACCTGCATTTTGTATCATCTTCGATTTCTGTCGTTGTATTTACAGGCTGAGAAATAAACGTGAAATTGTTTCAATCGCTTTATATGGCAACACCAAGATGGTTTGAGGGTAAAAGGACATAACTTTTAAATAGCACTATGGTCCAAGTGGATATTTTTCTCAATATGTTTACACGGAAAATTTTGTGAAGGAAGATTTCATTTTAATTTAATTTAATATTTGAACATTTTTATGTTAAGCTGTAGATACTGTAGATTATTTAAACATTAAAGGCACTGTTTATTTTCACACAATTCAGTTACTTTAACCTCTTGTTCGCCAGCTCATCCTTAACTATTAGTGTGCGGATGCAAATTTTTCGCCTTCTGATCAAAAATTTAATTAACTTTGTTACACACAGTGAAGAGTTTTGGGAATATTTGTGATACTTGTAAATTATAACAAGTGTATTGAGAATTTTACGTTATTTAATGTGTATTATTAATAAAATATTACAATAAAATATTTTTTTATAATTGTTTGGTTAATTCTTATTTTTACCTATGATTAGATTTTTTTGCCTAAGCCTGAGATCCAGGTATGACCAGAGGCGGATAAGATCGATTGGAGACTCCTGGAGGTAAAAATTTCGAGGCCTTCTGACCCAAGCCCCAAAACAAGGCATTTGAATAGCAAAACCATTGACCTCTTCATATATGGCGCCTTCAATTTCAGATGTCACGTAACTTCTCAGGCGCTAAATGTACCCATCGGATACGAAAAATTTGTATCCGATGGGTAATCTGAAACACACTTATGCTCCTAGCATACTAAGATATGTGTTATTCGCTTCGCAAGGAATATATGAATCCTATAATTTCTATACCCGCTATATCTGATTTTTTGACAAAATGATCTGAGTATGACATCTTGTTCACATTTTTGCGAGCAACAAGAGGAGCCTAAAATTGAGTTTCAAAACCCTCCTTATCACGACCAAAAACCATGTTAAAACTGCGAGTGAGAAACCAAATCCGCTATATCATACAGAAAGTTACTATCAAAACGCGCTATATCGGATTCAACCAATCACAAGCAGTTATTTTGCCAAAATACAATATGGCCGCCGCTCTGATGCCACGCTCGTGTGTCAAAATGATCTACGCGTGTGTTTCTAAACCCGCCATGTCAGCTCAGTTGACTTTCAAAAGCCTCTATATCACGAAGTGAGTATCAAAATCCGCTTTATCCATTTTATTTATCGAAATTACTTAATTATTGCTAGACATATATAGAAAAATAAATGCTTTTCGAAATTTTATTACTCCAATTCATTATATAAAAAATTGTAATGCAATTACTTATGTACGCTAGAGATGTGACAGTTTTTTGCGGTTTTCTCCAAATCAATGAAAGTATAGAAATGGCGGGTATAGAAATTACACGACTCATATTAAATCCTAATATTATTGTATCCTGTCATTTTTCCACTCCAGAGGTTGGGTAAACTTAAAATTATTCATATTCTGCATGTTCGTAGATGGCGCTGGTGCAATTTACAAAAACATCAGTTTGCGAAAACAAGTGAGTTATTAAGAAAATAGTGTCAGCCGGTATCCGGCAGGCGATTGGCACACTAAGGAGTACTAGGTGGCGGAAGATGGCATTCCAAAGGTTAACAATTTTTTTTTAAACAAAGTAAAATGGGACAAGGCAGCGCAATCTTTTATTAATACAGGCCAACAGGCCGTGCTGTAGAAATTGAACTGACATTTAAAGAAACCTGTTTTCGGACTTTCGCACTAGGTTTAGCAGGGTTAGGTACTAATTCCTGCTACTAACCTATACTAACTATACTATTATGTATACTAACCTAGTGCAAAAGTTCATTGCACACTGCCAGTTCATTTTCTACAGCGCGGCCCAAGGTTCGTAGAATACGTATTTAACAAGGTTTGCTCATGCGGGCACTTTTCGGAAAAAACACATCAGGCCTCTTGCAAACTCATGACGTAGTTCGAAGTCCAGTTGGAGTCCGAAAGGAATGATCTCTTTCACTTTTCACTAGCTATATGATATTATTTTTTGCTAAATCTAAGTTCATTTCCTCACACTTATGTTTGTAGATATGAGTCGTATTAAAGTCGATAAAATGTTTTTTAAAAATGAAAATGTGGTAATTAGTAGTGAATAGTAGAAAAGACTGGGTCGACGGAGGAAAACTTAACGCATTATCTCTGGACTGACATCGCACTAAAGAAAAAATAACATAGTTTTTTTAATAGTAGATAACAATGTGGTATACAGTATGTATATTCAGACTCTGTGTTTTTTTGGTCTACATCAGAGGTTCCCAAACTTTTTTGCCCCGTAGACCACTTGCCAAAATGTTTTTTTTCCGTAGACGTAGATGTAGTTTACACTGTGCAGGCAGGGGCGCCCTTGTGAGGTATTACACCAAATGAAAATGAAGCAGGATAAGCAACGGGAATTTCTTTCTGTAGCTGGCCCTACAGAACTGCCCCTTAAGTTCTTCGTCAGTGCTTTTTCTGGTCAGTTCTTCTTGTCACATGATATCCGATTCTTCAGCGTTCCATTTCCATAGTCTGTGTGAAGTGCATTTAAATGTTGAACGTCATTATTACCCTGGACGTTTTTCAAAAACAAGTTGGGGAACTAGGTAAATTCGCGGCTTCCAATGTGCAATGTTTTGCTTGAATTTATTAATTCTGACGAGAAAAGGAACGCAGACTCTATTTATATACCTCAATTAACAACTTTACGAAATATAAATATACAAATATCAAATAAATAATTTCTCAGTCTATTGTATTTGTGTTAGGTCTATTATGTCATTTACGGAACTCCTAAATGTTGACATGACCCAATTCTTTTTCTCGCTGACATACCCCCAGCAAGCCGATATCGACCCCTGGGGGTCGATATAGACCACTTTGGGAACCTCTGGTCTATATGAACATGAACATATTTTTCAAAAGTCAAAATATTTTTTATTCAATTTTCTTTACGGAATGGCATAAATAAATCGGTACCCAGTAATCACCGGTAACCATAAATAAACCATTCTCCCGGTAATGTCATCAAAATAAGTGAACCTACTTAAGTAGGTACCTTCGAATATTGATTACTGTCTAGGTAATATTGTAGTATTCAGGCCAGTTACCAGTAAAAAAAAACAACTGTCACTACATATTGACATTTCGTACATAACCTCAAATATATGATAAGTTCTAAACCATTTCCAGAACACCGATCGCATTGATTTGTAATTAAAATGACGTCTATACGGATTGGGAAGTCTTTTCTCCCAACATCTTTAGCTGCATTAGCAAGACAACACCATTTCGTAGCGGTTCAAAGATTATTCCCTCCTTGTAAAGTTAACGACAGGTAAGAAATAATTATTTCCAAAATACTTATAATATTAGAGCTAAAACCCAGATAATGCGTCTGGAGACAAATAACTAGAGCGGAAGAAGGTGAATTTTGTTGATAGTTTAAATTTTGAAATCTTACCGGAGACAAATTCAAACATTAGGTAATTTCCTCAAAAATGCTGGAGTCATTTCAAAATTCAGGTAATTATTTACCTAACCGCCGCAATTTTAGGCACAGATTATGAAATTACACTTCTTTTCAACAATTTCTATAAAAAACAACTATTTATATGCACAAAATAGATTATTTGGTTCTTAGTTAAGTAATTTATGCGTATTTAGATTAAAACTAAACATTCACAAACGTCAATCCATACCGAAAATCCAAAATGTCGGTAAAGGGGTTGTTTTATAAGGGAACTTTAGAACTTTGAATAAAATGGAATTTCAATACATCTTTTACCATCTCTCTCGACGTGTGCAGTTGTTTCTTGTAGTAATTAAGTTAAAACGAAGTGTAATTTATATGATCTGTGCACATTAAAAGTGCGGCGTTTAGGTAAATATTTACTCGAATTGATACTACTTATTACGTGTAAAATTCTAGAATACCGCTTCAATCTTATTATGCTCAAATTATTGTAATGACTACTTGACGTAACTTAAATAATAAATTATTTCAACTTAATTGGTACTAGAATAAACTTCAGGGGAGATGGAAAAACATGCACAAAATAGATTATTAGGGTGGATTATATTTATATTATATTATATTATTATTATACTGTGGATTATTTAAATATATTTTCCATATTTCGATTGAAACGAAACCTTACAGCAAACTTCACATCTATTTATTTATTTTATTGATACATGATTTAGAGAGTACAAGTGGTTTTTTGTGATATTACACCCTCCATGCTAGGGATGACCCTGTGTTATGGCGGGTGAGGTACATCGAACTAATAAGATCGAACATGGAAAATGTTGAACTTTGATTTTAAACAATTGGAACTTTAATGCATCTTTTACTATCTCCCCCAACATAAATAGATGTTTCTTGAAGTAATTTTGAAACAATGTGTTATTTCGATAATTTGTGCATATTTACACACTTTATATGCGTGAAAACAAGGGTACCATCCGAGAAAATGGATTTAGTTTTTAAACAGCCATATCTTTGAAAATAATATGTATATTTCAATGAAATTTGTTACATACTACTCACCACACCCCAACTATAAAATTTTTGTTTGAAATTAAGCCTTCTTTTGTAATACGACTCCATAATCTGAAGTTAAAAAATGTACATATTTTTCAAATCATTACAAAAAACTTCCTCATTTCCAGTGCAATAAGCGGAAGGATGTATTATCCATTCTACGGGTTTAAATATAGTTTACTTTGATAAAATATTCTTCCATATAAAAGACAAGTATTTAAAGATATGGGAAGACTTGGTTCACATTTTTAAATACGTATACATATAGTTGGGGCCCTTAAAAAGAGATTGGTATAAAAAATTTATGTGAAATTATCGGACAGCAATGCTTTTTCTGCCATTTAAGCAGGACCGGCGTAAAAGGTAGAACTACCCTTCCTGGGCAGTGTGTTAAGATTGAACCAGAATTCTTTAATATTACCATTATTACGGTTGTTTAGGCCCATAAGGGTGTTATTAAATTTATATTTATTTGCAGTAAATGAATATTTTTGTAAATTATTACATATTATATATTTTATTCCTGGTTTAAATCATCCAAATGGTAATAGTATTCTTTAATTTATTTTCTGGTTTCAGATTATATGGAAGTTTTGCCAATGACTTAAGAAATAATGAAAACTCTACATTCGGTCAGGGTGTTTGGAATTATTCGAAAAAATATTCTACAAATGTTGTTGATTCGGAAATAAAGTCTGAAAATGTTAAGCCAAGTGTGTTTTACACCGACTCCTCTGCCGAGAACTTAACCGCCCAGTTGATTCAGGACAAAAAGTCCAAGCATAGAGTTTATGTTAATGATTTACTTAAATTAATATCTAAAACTGAGGAATATAAATTTGCAACGTCACAACAAGCTTTGGCGATGTTGCGCTCCTGTTCTAGTCTGCTTCCCGATGTGATGCCAGATGAGAGAATTAAACTTTTAGATAAAGTATGGGCGACTCTTAAGTAGGTATCTCTACATTTATTATTTATGAAATGGCTTTAGCCATAGCAAGCCATGTTTGTTATTTTATTTAAATTATATGGGTCCGGAGCAACAAGTTTACACAAAAAGATTGTTAATCCCTCAGGCAGTTTGTTCGGTTTTGGGAACAGCTAGTATGGTCTCATAGAAATCGTTGCGTCTCCCTTACTGTAATGGTGAGAAATATGATCTAAATGGTGTTCAAAAGAGAAAACACCACCCTTTATTTAATCTAGAAGTTAACCACATAAGAATTAAAATGTACACCTCTATGAAACCAAAGGTTCCGAACACGATTTGAAAAAAAAATTTGAATCGTCCTGTATTTTTTACTAATTATTTTTATATGAATAGACAAAAAATAAGGTGACAATGACATTTATTATACATTTGTCTAATAAAATGTGTTTTAAAAAAAAAAAAATCAGTAATTTTAGTTTAAGAATAAAATTTAAAAGCGCATTTCATCACCTTTCCAAAACAGTTTTCGGATATGAGGGTAATTTTAAAAATTTCTGGTCTTTTTAAGGAAAACACATATTTCGAACATAATAATGTTCATTTTATGCAGTGCATTTTTTAAGTTCATTTCATTAAGCTCATTTCTATGCTGTCCACATTTGTCACATAGAATCCGTACAACATCGCTTCCTACGAGGAATCGCTTGGAGGTTGGGTCTTGAAAGAGGAGAGTACTCATATGATGAAGTTAAACAAACTTTAAACATTTCTTCTTTGGAGAAACGTAGAAGGGACACTGATCTGATTTGCATATTTAAGATTATCAATGGTATTACAGACTCACCTGCTTTGTTGCAACTTATCCAATTCAACATCCCTTCCCGTAGACTCCGAAATAATGAATTGCTGTTCGTCAATCAACATTCTACCAATTATGGATACCATTCTCCTTTGTCCAGAATGTCGAGACTTGTCAACTCACTGTCAAGTCAAAGCATTGAATTTTGTGGTATATGCCTAAATGACTTTCGACAGTCAATACGCAATGTCTAATTTCTAATGCCCTTTGAACCATCTTCATGCTTTGACTTATTATTATCTCCCATTCTTACTTTTTATTATTATTGTCATTATTATTGTCTTCGCTCCTCATTTATATATGCTCTCCTTTCACTGTCATCTCTGTTTATAAAACTTATTCGTGTAATTAATATGTTGTTAATGGACTATTTGTCCGTAAATAAATAAATAAATAAATAAATAAATAAATTACAATCATTGTGTTTTCAGAAATCATGTAACTTTCAGTGTAAATCATTACAATGAGATATTACACTGTTATAAAGATAACAGTCAACAATTTGTTGTTAGTGCCTTTATAGAGAAAATGTCCCCAGTCAAACCAAATGATGAGACATACCAACTTCTCCTTGCTGCTGTATGTGAGGTAAGTGTAAAACACTTTGCTATAATGTTATATGTGTGAGTATGTCAAGAGTTTCTGTTTAAACGCTTCATGTAAAGTCAATTTATTCACTAAACAATGTGGATGGAGGTGGACCGATCGGTTACCTTCACACTGGTGATGACCGGGTTCCTTCGCGGGACTACTGGTAATGATCAGGTTCCTTCGCAGAACTACTGGTGATGATCGGGTTCCTTTGCAGAACTACCGGTGTTCCTTCACAGAACTGATGTTGATGCTGTTGCATATATTGTCTGAAGAGCGAATGCATCAAATTCAATTACATATTGGAGAACTGAATGCACATCAGAGTTCTAATACCAATTCTAATATAAGGCAGTGACACATGGAAGCCGCAGAATGAGATAGCAATGAGGAGAAAAAAAAAATGTTTTCAAATCATCTACGAATCAATCTGATGAAATAAGTAGCAATGTGTACTAGGGTGTGTCAATTATTTCAACTCTTCAATTCAGAAACGCCTGATGTCTCAAAAGTTGCGTCTTATAAAGAAAATGAGAACTACATTTAAAATTATTTTTTAAAAAATTGTTATTAGCTCGCTAAAATGCATTGAAAAACAGAAAAAAACCCAAAACATGTGTTTTTAAATAATTGTAATTAATATTTTCTTCGCAATAATTTAACATTTTAACGTTTGTTTATTATCAAAAACTGCGTTTAGTTGACAAAAATTAAATAGAAAAATCAATTTTATTAATGGAAGTAAATCTACAAGAATACCGAAATTAACAAAAAAATGATAAAAATCCACTAAAACGTTTTCCATTGCCATTTAATTTGCTTTAATTTTCAATTATTGGACTTGGTTTGATATTTGAAGACTCAAATGAACATATCCCCTTTCCTTTCGTCTGCTCCACTACCTCTTTCTCCTACCACTGTACCCCTACTCCTGCCACAATAAGATGTTTGTTTTTTGTCAAGTTTAAGTTGTTAGTTCCAACAGTTTTTCAGATTCTGATGAGGAACCAGCGCTAGCGAAGTGAAGACCATCAATCTGCAATGGCTCATGATACATTATCTCCTCGAAATATACAATATTCGAAGATGAAGAATCCCTTGACGAAGTTATCTCAAATTTGTGATCGATACGGCGTATCACACAGAGCAGCAGCTGCCATTGCTTCTGCGGTTTTACAAGATGTAAATGAAGCTGGTCCGTCTTCCGTTATAGATCATAGTAGATTACGAAGAGCTAGAAAGCAAACTAGAGATATGTTATTAAATAGCCGTAAATTGACAAATATCGAAGGTTTATTTTTCGATGGGCGCAAGGACAAAACAATGTTTATTATCAAGAAAGGAAGTAAATTTTATCGACGAATAAAAGTTGAAGAACACATAACGCTTGTGCAGGAGCCAGGATCAGTGTATCTCGGACACGCTACGCCATCATCTGGTACTGCTAGAGACAGCAAAAATGCCATATGTTCTCTTTTGGAAGAGGAAAATCGACAAATGGAGAAAATTGTTGCAGTTGGTTGTGACGGAACAAATACAAATACTGGCCGAAAAAATGGAATCATTTCAAGAATGGAACAGAGACTTCTAAAGCCATTGCAATGGCTTATCTGCCAGATGCACACCAATGAACTACCATTGCAACATCTGCTATCTTCATTAGATGAACCGACTAACGGACCTGTAGCTTTCTCGGGACCAATCGGAAGAAACTTAAAAAATTGTGAGAACATGAAAATTATTCGGTTTGTTCCCATTCAATCATCCTTACTGCAAAATATAACAGAAAAATTAAGCAAGGACCAAAATTATTTATATAATATGTGTCTGGCTGTGTCAAAAGGTATGATAACTATAGATTTGGCAAGGAAACAACGAGGGAAAATGTCTAATGCTAGGTGGCTAACAACTGCAAACAGAATATTACGGCTATATGTTGCAACGGAAAACTCAACAGAAAATTTGCAGATATTGGCCACCTTTATTGTGAGAGTATATGCTCCAACATGGTTTACCATAAAGTGCAATAGTTCTTGTATAGATGGAGCCCGTAATCTCTGGAAAATGGTTAGCATTTCCAGATATCTTTCAGCAGAATTGAAAGCTATTGTCGACCCCGTGATTCAGAGGAACGCCTATTTTGCACACCCGGAAAACATTATTCTATCAATGTTAACCGATGACAATAAATGTATAAGGGAACTAGGATGTAGAAGGATCATGTAGGGCCCTTCAAACTTCAGGAGTGAGAGAGTTCATAATTCCAAAAATTAATTTCAACTGCAATAGACATAGACTAATCACACACTATATATATCTTCCATTATTCTAATTATTGTTCATACACAATTGAAACATACACAACAGCTCAAGTTCGACTCTATCATAAGATTGTAACGATTAAACATCACAAATTAAAACATTAATGAGATATATTATAGACATAGACAAATCACACACTTACTTTCACATATTTTTTGGTTTCTTGGAACGGGCAATTTGCCTAGTTAGGAACCAATAATTTCGACCTGATAAGGTACAATAATCAATAATCACAAAATATTTTAATTATATCTTGTATCATATTGTACTGTGTGTAAATTTAAATGAATAAATAAATAAATAAATAAATAAATAGCTACATAGAATTAATTAACTGGCAGGCCACAGATTTAATTCTGACAGAACTTCCACTCCTGAGCAACGTAAAAACGGACGAATTACTTAAATTGTGTGATGAAGGAAATGTAAAAAGGTTCGATTTTCATAAATTTCCTTGCCACACACAATCAGTGGAAAGGTGTGTGAAGTTGACCACAGAGGCGTCTTTTTCTGTTGCTGGTTACAATGCTAGAAAAGGTTATATTTACGTCAAGCAACATTCAAGAAACATAATGGCAAATTTTAATTCTAAGCAAGATTTTAAGTAATTACTGTTGAAACAATATGTTATCATTCAAATTTGAGCATCCATTATTTTTTATTCATTGTATTTTGGTCAAAAATGTTGTTGTACGTTATTGTTTAGTATCTTGAATTTAACCATAAAAAGTGTTATTTTCCCCTTTTATATTTTTAACAAACACATCACATATGTATGAAAAAATATTTATTTTTCGTTCTTTGTACTGCAGTTATGGAAATAAAATTAAGTGTGCTACAAAATATACAATATGGACCCATTGTTTTATTTTTTTCCCAAATCACGAAATCAAATTTTTTTCAAAACTTCCGGCCATTTTAGCGAGCTAATAGTGAACACCAATTTCATTTATTTTTACATTTTCGAATAGCTACAGATCATACGCAACTTTTGAGACCCCAGGCGTTTAAAAATAAGGCAATTTTTTTTCTCTCTATGGAGAGCGACACACGCTAATGTGTACATTGATGGTTCATTATGAGCATATTCAAAAGAAAGTCAGTAGGACAGAGCCACGGGTAGTAGCCATACTCCCTCATGTAGAGAAATCTAAGAAATTAATATTAAGAGTAGATTTATGTTAAGTCTCAATAATAATAGAAGAAGAGTATGTGTGAAATAAGGAGCATGTGCCAGGCTAGAGTTATATTGAATTCCATCTTCTTTGCCTACAGTGATCTGATAAACTAATAATATCCTCAATTTAAGGTAGGGGACATGAATCAAGCAGCAGAGATTATTGCCAATATGAAGTCTGTTAAAGTTCCTATCACTGAGACTATTCTGAATTCACTTATTGAAGGACACGGGAAAGCTGGGTAATATTTTTGGATTTCTAATACATATTTAAAAAGACACATTTTTTAGTATAATTCTTTTGGCTGCAAGCCGCAGTCAGTTGGACAAGCATTCTCAAAACTTATGATTTCTCGTGGATTTTCAGCAGATGTAATACTGGAATGCCAAGAAGGTCAAATTATATTTATCTAATCATTCAATAGTTTGCAATGCCAACTGATTAAATTTTAACAATGAAACTCGATGAATCTTGAGAAGTATTCAAGTGTGCAGCTACACCGCAATACAGTTAAGTTTGCAGGTGGCTGAAGTGTGTTAAGCTGTAAGTTTTATTTACAACCCCTCTTGTAGGCCACCTAGGAAAATCTGTTTCACGGAATCGGATATAAATTAATAATAATGAAAAAATCTTTTCTAGCCGCATGGATGGAGTTAAGGAAGTGTTAGAAATGATGAGAACACTCAAAATTCAACCCACCCTCGCAACACAGACATCAATCATGAAGGCAGCCATTTATAACAACCGTATTGATGATTTTCAAGTTTTTCTTACTGACGCTCGCAATAAAGGAACAATCTTTTCAGAGAAACAAGTACTGGAAATTATTAGGTGTTTAGCACATATGAATCTGGATGTTCATATAAAAGAAGTAAGTGTGTTTCCAAGTTTATGATTAGATAATTTATTATTTGTGTAGCTTTGTAATCTTAAATCTATATCAGAAAATCTGTTCATCGCAGTACACACTCTCGAGTGGATAGTTTTGGTGTCACGAAGTTTGCACATTTTTAAGTATTTAATAATTTTATTTATTACTGCTGCTGTGTCTCAGTCAGTCTGTGCAGATAGAGACACAATAGCGAGTGTTGCTTTTATGTCCAACAGATCGCGCTGTTTTAAAAAAAATAATGTTTGTCCGATAGTGTTGTTTTTTAAAAAATATTTTTTTTATTAATTTTTTTTTAGGCGACATCTGTATTATATAGATATATAAAAACACATGTATTTGAAAGCAACGTTATGTCAAAATTTCAAAGCAATCAGTGAAGAACTTTTGGAGATTTAAGATTTTTAACAAACGAACAATTACTTTAAATATATATTTATTTATGCCCTATTAGCTTTTAAAAAGAATTTGACATTTGGTTACAGTTTGTAAGTACATATGTCCACTTTAAGTATTTATATCCACTTTATTTCAGGTCCTGGAACTTCTGCCACCTGTGGTATTAAAAAATCCTGAAATATCACCCTATATGTATTCCGTTTGTGTCCAACTAGTATACAACGGCTTTCCGGGAATTGCTTACAGTATTATCAAAAGGTTGCCTGCACAAGTCTTCGGACCAAAAGATGACCAAACGCAGTACTGCCGTAAATTTTTAAGGGAATGTCTCAAATCACATGTGGTAAGTGTAAAATTACCATTCGGGGGAAAGAAATATTCTGTTCTTATACCTGTGAAAAATCTGGGTCACTGCTTTAAACTTTACTGTGAAAAATTAATGTAACAATTTATAAATAAAAAAAAATGTAATATATTTAAAAATGCTAAAAAGGAAAGTCGGCACCATGATTGAAGTCGGAACTCCCGTGGACGTGATTGTCAGCAAACCTGTTAACCTATAATTATTTATAATAACACTTTCTGACTTTACTGTTTAAATTAATTCCCTTTAAACTAATGCACCTTTTCTCCCTTTAGTCTTTCGAGGTGATAAAAAAAATTGCAATGGATCTAATTGACAGTGAAAGGAATACTTTTGCTCTCCATGTTGCATGTGAAAGCGCATTCCACTACCGAGAAACTAAAGTCGGACTTGACCTGTTGAAATGTCTGCATGAAAATGGACATCCTATCCGGTGTCACTACTTCTGGCCATTGCTTCTTCAAGAGTCAGTAATTAATGGTGAAACAGGTAAAATATATCATAATATGACATCCATACTAACTCCCTTTTTATTCTTCAGCAAGTATGTAATTTGCGAAATTCGAGGCAAATAAACATTTCCACATATAGAAAGATGTATTTGAGATTTTCACAGCCAAATCGTGATTAATTTTTGGGTTATTGGGTTTGGGTATTGCTTTGGCTAAAGAAGGAGATGATGGCATAATAACCAAATAATTGATCACCATATTTCCACACATCTTTTAAATACCGGTCGGTGGCCGAGTTGACATCGCGTTTAGGTCCCACCCAGGCGTAGTGTGTTCAATTCCTCGGCTGGCTAAGTCCTCCATCACAACACAAGCAACATTTTCAGCTTACTGTGGTGGTAGTAGGAGATTTTCAAATATTGTCAGGTTATTCATAACCCGGGAAAGTTTGTCTTTATTTAAAAAAAAAAAAAAAATCTTTTGCAATATGCCAAATTTTTTATGATGTTCGATGTCGATTGATTGAGGATTGTTAAGGAAATTGGTGCAAGAATATTGATTGTTGATTTCACAATGTTTTGAGTAAAATTGGATGTTGATTGTTGGATTTGGTAAGTGTGTCGATTGATTGAGGATTGTTAAGGAAATTGGTGCAAGAATATTGATTGTTGATTTCACAATGTTTTGAGTAAAATTGGATGTTGATTGTTGGATTTGGTAAGTGTGTCGATTGATTGAAATGTTTTTTAATTGTCAGTCACTCCTTTGGGGTGAAAACCATTAAAAAAAAATTGTCGGTCATATTTAGTGGAAACTTTTATTTTATTTCTTTCTGTTTAGGAATTTTTGATGTTCTATCATTAATGCAGACTATGGATGTTCTGCCGGATTACGAGACATTTATGGATTACATTTTGAAAAATGTGAATACGGCATCTCCCGAGATCTTAATTCAGAAGTTTAAATCTCATGGGATATCCCTATCCTCTTCTTTAACTCCAGTAGTGTGTATGCTACTCAAAATGGGAAAAATAAAAGAAGCTGTTGAAATATGTAAGACACAATGACATAAGTTTTTACTGCTATTTATTTTGTATTTTATGGCTTTGTTAGTTACTTGATTAATTATGCTGTTATTTGCTATTGTAAAGTACAATACTGGCATTTATTAAAAGAAAGATATCACTTATTAGGCCATCAACATATGTCAAAGTGTTGAGCCCACAAATTTTTTTTTTTATAAAATGTGTTCTTTTTAGGTGATAAATTTCATGGCACTCTCTCCTGCAATGTTTTAATACGTCCCCTTATCCAAAGTTATATGGTGACTCTGGATGATGACTCTTTGTTCCAAATTCTTGATATATTCAGTAAGAGACCAGAAGACACTAAAAAAGACTGGGTTGGATTGTTTTTAATAGATTTCCTATCGAAATTGAAATGGGAAGTAGACGTCAAAAATATAGAATCATTTTTAAATGTAAGTTTATTTTGTAATTTATAAAAAAAAAATATGACGTGCATACTTACAAACTTCTTAAAGTTATATCGCTGATTGCTGCATTTTGTGAGAGAGATTACATTAGAGCTCTCAGTGGGAGCTTGTGTTTGTGGTGTTACCTGGTCTGGTTGACGTGTCGTGTCTCTTATGTATATCTGCCTTATCCTTTTTTAGAAATTTAGCAAATCAAGTGTAGGAATTTCTGCATCGGCTGTTGAAATGTGCTATCATAACATTGAAAGATTGAAAATTGGCCCAGAAGTTATAGATAGAATCAAAAAAACATTACTTTCAATGATAAAAGATCAACAAAACGAAGAAATATCTGTATCCAGCCAACACATCCCCCATCCGGTAAGATCCACAAGCAAAATAATATACTTGTAGTACATTAATCACATTTTTACTCCCTTACGAAGGTGATGAGTTAAAATGAACATTAATAATATAATTACACAAAACCATTCGTCCTTGCTGTATTTTTCAAATACATACTGTAATATTATGTACTTTGCTTCAATGAATCTCCATTATTTTAATTAATCTAATGTTTCCTCGTAATATAATATATGTATTATGTAACTAAGGAGCAACTCTTCCCTTCGTACACAGGAATTTGTCTAGTTCAATTCTTCCTATTGTTTAATAAATTACATATATCACAATAGAAGCAAACCTATATTCTGCTTTTTCTTTGCATATGATGTTGTAATTGCAGTTATTTGGGATAATAAGTTATAACTTGTTTCTTATTAAATAGCGGGATATGGTTTTAAGCCAGTTGGAAGCGCACCTCATTGAGTTGGAGTCTAAGAATATGAACACTCGTGGAGTGTTACGGAAGTTGCTACAAGAATACTGCCGTCAAGGTAAATTAGAAGATGCAAAAAAAATTATCGCTAAATGCGAGAGCCTACGGGTAAGTTATTATTAATATTAGTTGGATAAGGATTTTCTAATTTAGTTATAAATTTTCTTTAAAAATCTTTTATTATCATTTTATGTATTACTTATGGTTTGATATAAATATACTATTGAAATTTTTAAAACACACGGAACCTCTACCAGAGAGCGTATCCATTTCACTAGATTGAGTCAAAATGAGATAAAAAACATCCAAGTTATTAAGTCGCTAATAAAAATAAATATCTTAATTTATAAATGTATGTATGTACCTCTTTTTAGATTCCATTTTCAGCTGGTATGATTGCAAATATATTTGATTTACATGTGAAGTGTAATGATCTGCAGAATGCTCAAAGGTGTTTAATAATATTACATAAAACTAAACCAGATTTTACAATAGACGAGTTCAAAATGCTGAGTTATGCAACATTACTTGTGAGAAATAAAAAACGTAAAGAAGCCATTACAGTTTTAGAGGACTTTGCTAAAAATGGGTAAAATATTTAATTTTTCTTTATTTAGTAATAAACAAAAGCCAATCACTATCAATCAACTAAATATCTGCCTAACGAAATGGTTAAATTAATTGATTATATGGATCTTATTTTTATTTATTTCAAAGAAAATTACATTGGATGATACATTTTGAATATTATTTCAACCGCCATGCTAGGGATGCCCCTGTGTTATGGCGGGTGAAGTTTACAGATTGAAGAATTTAATAATATTCATAATAGTTAGTAAATTAATCTCTATTTTTTATATCTACTATATTTTTTAAATACACAAATCGATTGTTAAATTATTTATAACATAAGAGTATTTATTACATAATAAATACTCTTTTTTTGTTATATCTGTTCTGTGTCCTGTTTTTTTTTTTAAAAACATAAGTATTATTAAGTACTAATCACAAAATAAAAATGTTTTTATAGCGAGATAAAAGGCGGCAAAGGAGTGGAACACAATTGCTGGAACCTTTTAGATGCAATGAGCAAATCTGGCAGTATTAAAGAAACAGAAAAGTTGCTGGCTTTTCTAACTAGGAGTGGGTTTTGTCAGCCTTCAAATGTAGTTCTTGGACCATTAATAAGATCATATTTAAATGCGTATGTACATTATGAGTATTATAATATTATGTATTTAATTTTGTGTAGATAGAAAATGTAAACTGGTAAATTGATTTATTCAACAGTTCTGATGATGCAGGTGCTGTAGAGAAGTTTATTGAGTGTTCAAATGCATATAGGAAGTCACCATTAAAACATGAACTTCTTTGTCGATTGCTGACCCGCGCCAATGAGTATTCTGCGTCTCAATTAGAAACTTCCAAACAGAACTATGAGAAGTATCAAAAGCTGCTTTCACAAGTTCTGGACGCAGACAAAAAAGCCCATGGAGCTACTAAGTCACAGGTTAGTTCTTTTATTAAATTTTATTTAAAAATATAAATTATATGGGTAGGTCAGAATAATGATAATTCCTAACTTATTCAGTTGTAATGCAATTCAATCAGATGCCTAAAATATGCCTTGCCTAATTATCGGAAATTAATGTTTATTAAGATTTGAAACAGTAATTTATTTATTGCACTTACCTATGTATTTTATTTACATTTTATTGATCTTCCCTACTTGCTACGCAAATTTGGGCTATGTTGTAGCAACTAGTCTATAGACTAGTCGACTTTATTTTAACTATATCAAAAAGTAAATATGCATATTATTACTAAAGGAATAATGTTGAATAAATAAAAAAAAAAAACAGATAAATAGAACAGTACATGTAAACATTTAATTAACATGTTATATTATATATAGTGATTTAAAATAATTAATTGACTATCTAATTAATATGAATTTAATTAGAAAAAAACTATATACAAAAGTACTTATTTCAGTTCAGAGTAAAAAGGAAACAGTATACATAAATAAAAATGTAAATGTTCGTTTGTTCAAAATCTTAAATCTCCGAAAGTTCTTCACAGATTGCTTTGAAATTTTGACACAATGTTGCATTTGAATACGCCCGTGTTTTTAAGTATATAGATGTTACTCGTGACAGGTAAAAACAAGCTTTTTTATAAATAGTGCCATCTGTTGGACATAAAAATAACACGCACTATTGTTTCTCTACTGCACAGACTGCCCACAGCAACGCGTGGCGGGGTAAAGCTAGTTTACATAAATAAAAATGTAAATGTTCATTTTTTTTAAATCTTAAATCTCCGAAAGTTCTTCACCGATTGATTTTAAATTTTGACACAATGTTGCGTTCGAATACGCGTGTGTTTTTATATACCTATATTATACAGAAGTCAGTGGTTCTAGTGTTAACTATTTAAGAAATATATTTGTACAAGCGCCCTTGAGGTGATTTCTCACGAAAACGACGCTATATAAATTAGCCAAATATTATTATTATTATATCACCTGTGGCAGGTAAAAACAAGCTTTTTTTGAAAAACAGCGCCACCTGTTGGTCGTAAAAGCAACATGAGCTATTGTTTCTCTATTTGCACAGACAGACTGAACCATAGCAATGCGTGGCGGGGTACAGCTAGTCTATATAAATAAAAAATGTTTATTTGTTAAAAATCTTAAATCTCCGAAAGTTCTTCAACAATAAACATTTAGGACGAGTTGTTTCGGAGAATTTGTACAATTTCTCAAAGTTAATTTTCAAGTTCTGTGAAAGATTTTTTCAAGTTCTGTTTTTATTTCAGTTTATATAACAGAACTTGAATAGAACTTTCACAGAACCCGAAAATGAATGTTCAAATTTGATGAACTGTTCACATTCTCCAAAACAACCCGTCCTTGTTTATTCCGATTTGACAGCTCATAGTACGATCCACGATCCAAGCTCATGCAAACTCTGGCAGCATAAAAAGGTAGTATCTTGAACTGGAAATGGAACATAACAAAGAAATTTAGACAGATGAAATACCAAATAGACAAGTTAAAACAGGACTTCGCTACGTTCAGTCAATAAAATTTTATCAATGACAAGATAAAGAAGCAATAATTATTTTATAAGGGCAGTTTACGTTTTGACTGGAAGATTAAAAAGTATCTATTTTTCCTTTCTACTAGACATCATTCATAATTGCACTGGCTGACATGGGCCTCAAGAAGCCACTTAGGAAATATGTGTTGGATCCTACCATAACTTTGAGCCAGGAAGATATTGTGAATCAATGCAATAGGCTTGCTCAGGACAATAAGTTGGAGGCTGTTGAGATTATCGCAGAGGCTATGGATGGCATCAGGAATATTTGTGTTGAAGATTTATATGAAATCATAATCAAAATTCACAGTGAGTATCTGCTAATTATTATTATCTGTACCTAACAGAGGCTCGTAGTTTATTTCAGGGGTTGTAAAGTTGAGTTTGCTTCTAGAAAAAAATATTGAAAATAGTTTACGATGAATGAAAAAAATGTGTTAAAAATATCAGAATTAAATTTTTTTTTATTCTCTTAGGGAGTGTAGAGTTTAGATGACGACTTATAACGTTGAGTTTTCCTAATGTTATAATATAGTAATCGATTCTTTTAAGAAAACATATTTTTCCCTGTATTTCTGATGACGCTCTGATTGACCTTCCTCCAAATCCTGTTATAGTAATTTATTATATTTTCATTTGAATAGCAATCAGCTGAAGCAGGTATCTTTCTATGTACAAATTAGTTGTTACTAACGAAAAAGTACAGATAGTAACATGATTTGCCAAGATGAAAACTGAGAAAATTAATTTTCTGTTTAAAAAAAAATTACACATCTCATGTAATAATGTTGAGTTTTCCTAATGTTATAATATAGTAATCGATTCTTTTAAGAAAACACATTTTTAGTAATCTGTTTATATAATGTATAGAAATAATTTTTAGCGATTACAAGACCATGGATATATAAAATGTTATTATTTATCCCCTTACCCTCAGAGCCATTGAATTATTTCATCTTACTGATCCATTGGTACACCTAGACCTAGACTGTGCTTGAATCCCCACAGCACCGATCTGTTGGTCCCAACTTTGATTTTGATTCAAAGAAATCCGTTTGTGAAGCATTATTCTAACATTTAGGTTTTTTGGGTCAAAAAGTCCTTTGCAATTGGTGTTTAACATTTACAACATATGTAATTTTTTAAAATAATTATTGTACATTTTTATTTATTTCAGGTTTCAACAGTGACTGTAAAGGTGCTGAGGATTCGTGGCATAAAATGCAGGAGAAAAACATAAAGCCATCAAAAAAGTTTATTGATGTGTTCCGTGGCCTGCTAAAGTCCCACAACAGAGAGATCCCATCAGATTTCATTGCATATTATAATGCAGACAATAAGACTAATGTTTCACTAAATTAATTTGTTATAAAAGACGTAAATGCCAGACTTGTGAATCTAATATTGATGTTTTGTAGATATTAGTTTTGATATTACCTTTCCCTTAATTTATACAATAGTGTAAGTTATGTACCATGATTGTAGGTACATTAAATTGTTGAATAAATAATAGAATAATTTTTAACATTTTGTTTTCTTGCAACTAATTAAAAATCTTTAATTACAAAGCGACTTTATATATAATATGTAGATACAATATCTTCATGACAAATCAATCACTGTTTAATTTGTAATTTGTCAGCGGGTTTAATCATATATTGGTGGAAAGAAAATCGGATTTATCCCTTGTTTAGTAGTGATTATTGGATGATGATTTTAGTTTGTCATTAATGCTCTCCAACACATCAAACACCTGTTTCTTAATAGGTTCATAGTCCGTTTTGATGGTAATTGACGCTATGTCCTCGCGAAGGGCGGCATTGTTGTTCTCTATTGCAGCTAGTTTTTCTTCCATGGCATTCAACTGACTGTACATTTCATTTCCATCTAATCGTTTCTGAAAAAAAAAACAAGCAACATTAGAAAAGTATAAGGGTCAGTTGTTTCACAGAATTTGAATAATTCATCAAATTTCGAAGATCTTTTCAAGTTCTGTGAAAGTGCTATTCAAGTTCTGATATTCTATCGTTATTGGCCAGTTCCTTCACGCAACTGAAATAATAAAAGAACTTTAAAATCAACTTCGAAATTATTCAAATTCTATGAAACAACCCGTCCTAAATGTATGTACATAAATATATATTTTTATTTTATGTCACTTTGAATCAACGACTAAAGAAAATATTTATTCAATGGTTTGAATACATACGCATATTTGACAGAACTCTATTCTAATTCTTACCTGAAGTTCCCGGTATCTTTTGGATGCTTCCTGCACAGCACTCTCTGTCGGAGTTAGTTTATCCTTCAAGGTGACAGCTTCCTCCTTCAGTTCTCGTCTTCTCTTTGCCCCGTTGACCCTTAGACTCTCCAGATCTGACAATTGCTCTATAGATTGATGCAGGGAGGCTATCTTGTCCGGTAAAGCCCCCATTTCTGCCGCCAAACGTTCACGAGTCTCCTGAGCCTATACACCAACTCCATGTTTATTAAATACAAGTAAGTGCATAAAATACATAATTAAGCCTAATAATGTAGGCATGGTTATATTCACAAAGGACATTATATAATATGGAAAAGTATATTATGTGTGTCGAGGATAAGCTGCAATACAACAGGTGTAAACATTGTGGCCCAGTCCAATTTTTAACTAACTAGGAGATTAATGGTTACATTATGAGGTATAAGCCAATGTGCATATCCGTTTTATGCAAATAAAATAAAATATATATAGTATTATTTCACCTTTTTCAACTGTGTCTCTAGACGACCATAATCTTTTGCCAAACTTTCTACAGACTTATTGGTGTCATTTTCAGTTCCCGACATGGAGCTATACCCACCATCACGTTGCTTCAGCGAATCTATCTCATCAAAATTGAATTGATCAAGATTGGAACTGGAGTGTTCCAAAGCAAATACTATATCCGACTCCAGCTGAGAAATCCTATTTTGTTCATCTGTTGTGTTTTGTTCAAAGGATGACATAAACATTTCCATTGTTTCCTCCCGCTTCTTCAGTTCCCTGTATTTCTGATGACGCTCCGATTGACCTTCCTCCAAATCCTGTTATAGTAATGAATTATATTTTCATTTGAATAGCAATCAGCTGAAGCAGGTATCTTTCTATGTACATACGTACTAGTTGTTACTAATGAAAAATTATAGATAGTAACATGATTTGCCAAGGTGAAAACTGAGAAATTTAATTTTCTCAGTATTAAAAAAAAATTACACATCTAATGTAATAAAATTAATAGGTGGGTTTTTATTATTTGATATTTTCTTCACATACATTTCCGATTTTAAAAATGTCACACTGGTATTTTACACAAGAAAATTACATAGGTACCAGGTGCGGTCCCTCTATGCTTTGGATGCTTCGCTTCCCTTGTGTTCATGATTCTAGAGTCAAAAAGCTTTGGACTTATTTTTTATAGCTGTAAATAGCAATACTGCAATTTACTAACCCACAACGACACTCCACAATATGTAGTGAGTCGAAATATGTAATATATTATATACATTTTCAATGTTCGAATATCTATGAATCGCTTACACACAGTGTCCTCAGAGACTCGCTTCGTTTAACACACATATTGATGCGACGCATATTAATACATTTTCATTGCTCAAATGTCTATGAATGTCATATATACAGATACGAGCAACAGTTTGGATCTTGTATCCTGTTTCCGAAAAGCTGGAACGTATTCAAATTTAGCACATGCGTATTCACTCCCACCTGCCTAGATCTTTAGATGCTAAATAAGTATTTGAAAACAGCATTCAACATACAAAAAACTACTTTAATGCTTATGGGCATAATGCACAGAATAGCATACCTTATTACGAATCGAGTGGATTGTTTTTAGTATGCATTTGAATTTTTGTCAGTTTGGTTTGAATAAATGAAACCAAATTGTTGAAACATTGAATATCCTTTGATTAGCTACTTAATTCATTTCATTTTGGATCTGTTTGTATACAAAATGGTAGATATATGTAAGATACCTACTGCATTTTGTTTGTGTTCTAGTCTATAGTTTTGTATACATGATATTAGATATATGAAAGATACCTACTGAATTTTGTTTTGTTTTCTATTCTATAATTTTGTATACATGATGATAGATATATGTAAGATACCTACTGAATAGGTAGGTACCTGTATTGTGTAATTATTATTATCAATGTAATGAAATTAAGGTTCTAGAAAGTATGTTAAGGTTCTAGAAGGTACCTGCTCAGCTTGATCGAGAAAATCTTGAGCTCTTTTAATTTCTTCCTTCACTGACTGGGCATTGCTTTCCATTGTCGAAATTGCTGCATTGTCTTCTCGAACCTGTTTGTTTAAAACAACTTAAAGTCATGGCTTTAACATTTTATTGAGTATTGATTATTTGTTTCATTAAATACCTGAGCCAAAAGTTGTTCTCTCTCTTGAGCTGGTTGTAATTTGTTATTCATTTCTTCTTTCAACTCATTCCTTTTTTCTTCAGCTGTCATCAGCTTTTGAATTAAATCTACCATATGAGTTTTCATCTGAAAAGCGTGTACATAGTTGAATAAAATAGTTGAAAATAGTAACAGATTAAAAGAAATATTATCTGTAATATGTTGTAATGAAACTCACCTGTGATACTGATATCTGTTTTTCAAGTTCATTCTTTGCTTTGGACAGTTCATCCAGTTGACATCGGGTTTGATCCACTTCTTCTTGAAGGTTTGCAGCCGCGTCTCTCAGTTGAAGATATTGCGACTTCTCAGCAGGAGTCATTTGACTCATCAGGACATCCACTGTACCTTGTTCCTGGAAATAATTAATGAATTGCAGAATGTTAATTGATAGTTGAATTCAATTTGTAGTCAACCACCATACTTTGTTCAAAAAGTGCTAAGCAATGGATTATGCATCATAATATCACTTGTCCATTATTATTATTTCTGTAATTAGTTAATAATGATATTCATTGCCCAGAGTTGCTAAATAAGATTCACTTTAATGTACCTGCACATTCGACACGCTCATCTGTCCTGTTCAAAGTAGATCAATGCAAAACAAACTATAAGCAAAAGTTGTTGCTTGAACAGACTTTGCAATAATTATATTAACGTAATATCAAAAGTGAACATTTTTAATTGCGAGCTTAACAAATATCTGGCTAATTTGCTAACCAACAGCTAGTACCTGTAGAGTCTATTTGTTCACTTTTTTAAACAGCTCATATGGCCTCATAGAAATCGTTGTATCTCCCTTACTATCATGGTGAAAAATAAGATCTAAACTGTTTTAGAAAGAGAAACACGACACTACATATTTAAATATAGAAGTTAACCATAGAATAATTAGTATGTACACCTATATGGAACCAATGGTTCCGACATTTGAGAAATTTGAGAAACTTGTGAATTTTTTATTAATTAGTTTTGTAAAAAAAAGATAAAAAAGTGAGGTGACAATATAATGTTTATAATACATTTAACTATTCAAATATGTTTTTTTTTGTTATCAGTTATTTTAGATCAGTTTTTGTAGGAAACAACCTAAGGTGAGTCATTTTAAAAACTTTTTTGTTTGCATTAAAAATTTTAATATTTCAAAAATAATCAATTGACCTCAAATATCATAATTTGAAAGCGTATTTAATCACCTTTCAACCAGTTTTCAGTTTTTGGATATGTTCAGAAATGTTCAATTTATTTGGATTTTATTGCAATGAGGAAATACACACTAATTCTCCTGCCGATGCAACGTCAAGCACATTTCAACGTCTGCATCACCAGCGTCGTTGAAATATAACAGACAATATGGCAGAGGCCTGAAGGGTTTTTTTTTTTTTCCATTATTTCTGGCTTTCACCCTTCAAGGGTGTACTTGGCCATCATTTAAAATTATTGAGAAATGAAAGGTGAATTTAAATATTACTAAAAGTATAATATTTCTTAAACAGTACTAAAAAGTGGGCAGGCATAGTCGAGATGGCTTCGAATAAGTGCGTTGTAAAGCAACTTGATGCAAGTAGGGTGAGCTCCCCACCAAACGCCAGATAATGATCTGATGATATTTAAATTTTTTTCGCATTTAGTAACTAAATTATTAATATGGGAAGACCATTTAAGTTTCCTATCAAATGTTACTCCCAAAAATTTTACTTCAGAAGCGTTGGGGATTGGAGAATTTTTAAATAAAATTTGAACGGGGGGTTTTTATGGCGATTTGAGAAGGTGACACACTGAGTCTTTTGGATTGAAAGTTCAAAACCATTTAATGTGAGCCATATGCAAAGGGCATTCATGGCTTCGTTAAGATATTTGACGGCGAGAGGGATGAATTTGGATGATAAGAAGAAAGCTATGTCATCTGCGAACTCAATAACTTTTACTTGTGGGGGAATAGTGACATGCATATCATAAGTGTATATATTATACAGTAAGGGGGACAATACATCGCCTTGTGGTAAACCCTTCCAAATAGACCTACTTTGAGGAGAAATATCTGGAAGTTCAATGAAAATTTTTCTATCTAGAAATAGATTAATAATAGATTGGACAAACATGGGGGGAAGGCCAAGGCCTAGAAGTTTTTTTTTCAGGATTGGGATGGAAACATTGTCAAAGGCGCCTTCTATATCTATAAAGACGGCAAGACAAACTTCCTGTTTAGAAATTGATAAATTAATATCAGTGCTGATGATGGCAAGGTTATCTTGAGTGGATTTTTTTTTCCTAAATCCAAATTGAGATGGAGAGAGAAGCTGTTTACTCTCGACAAAAAATTCTAATCGGTTTTTAATTAATTTTTCATAAAGTTTACTGAGGGTGGATGAAAGAGCGATTGGCCTGTAGTTGGATCCAGAATTTGGTGATTTGTTTGTTTTTAAAATAGGGATGATTATTTGACAACTCCAGTCATCAGGCATTATACCAGTCAGGAAGATTTTATTTAAGATGCTTAAGAAGTGGTTTAGAACATTCTCATTACTATTTTTGATTATGCTGTAAGGTATACCATCTCTGCCTGGAGATGAGTCCTTGACTGTTGATAAACAATTTTTTAGCTCAATTAAGGTGAATGGAGAGTCTAGCCAATGATTAGACATAGGAGTATTATAGATGGGCGTTATTTCATCTAAGTTAGGTACAGAAGGGGGGGCAATTTTGTCCCAGAATTCATCTATCCATTTAGAATGAGACGCTCGAGGAGATGGTGTACTGAAGGAGGATCGAAATCTTCGAATCATAGACCAAACTTCCGAAATTGGAGTGTTCGGAGATACTGAACTGCAGAAGTTGTACCACCCGGATCTCTTTTTTGACCTCAATACCCTTTTGGCATTGGATTCAGCGTTTTTGTATTTAAGATAGTTCTCCATAGTCATATTGTAACGATAGGAAAGAGATTTAGCTTTCCGAATTCTTACTACTTTGGAACATTCCTCATCCCACCAGGGAGTTGGAGGGAGTTTTTTGAGAGATTTAGTTTTAGGGGGAGGATTTGATTTATTTATTGCAGTTATGAGCATTGATTTGAAGTTATTATAGTCATCTTTGACGGAAAATATATCGGTGGCGGGTAAATTTAGTAGGAACTTGTCCATATGAGAGTTACATTCATCCCATTTGGTGTGTTTCGTTTTAATCTTTGTCGAAATATGAGACTTGTCCGATTGGAAAGAAGTTTGATAAGTAATGGTGATCGGGAAATGATCACTGGAGCAAGGGTCGGGGGACACCACCCACGAGGAGAGAGAAGCCAGACTAGTAGAACATATCGAGAGATCCACTGCACTGGGGTTTGTGCTGGGGCGTGAGATCCTAGTAGGAGATCCGTCATTCAAAAGGAAAAGGTTGGATTGATCTAGGAAATCCATCACACTTCGACCATCTCGGTCGGAGAAAGCAGAACCCCAGACGGGGGAATGGGCATTAAAATCGCCTAATATAAAGAAAGGAGGGCTTAGTTGACTTACAATTTGCAACCAAGTTTGTTTATTGAAGTGGGCTGTTGGGGGAAGATAGACTGAAACAAAGGATGTGTCCTTTATTTTAGCTGCAACCATTTGGAAGTCAGCATTGGGGGGTTTGATATTATTTATATGGATTATATTACATATGGGGAAAATGATATGGATTTTTTAATAAAAAGGGCAGCACCACCGCCCGAACCTTCCGGGCGGTCGTCGCGGAGACAGGAATACCCTCCCACATTAAAGTGGGTGGAGGGAGTAAACCAAGTCTCCGAGATAGCAGCCAAAGAAATAAAGTTGGAATTTAATAGGTTAAGGAGATCAGATTTGTTAGAAATAGCACTTCGGCTATTCCACTGAAGTATTCTGACACCTTGAAGAGTCATTTTGAATAAATGATTTTAATGTTGAAATAATAGTAGCAGCGTTGGACGGTAGATTAGTTTGAGAAGAAATAAGGTCAATTAGAAGCATAATAAGAGTTTGGATAAATGAAGAATTGTCTTGGGAGAGTTTTTCAGAAAGTTTTAGAGAGTTCATTGAGGACGGATTATAATTATTTGCACACCCATTTGTGGCATTTAAAAGAGATGAACCATTGGGATTTAAAAGCAGTGAGTTGTGTTGTTGCTGATCGTATCCAGGAGCCGGTTTAGAGATAGCGTTTTTGTGTGTGAATTTAGTTGAACGAGAAGAAGTTGTTGTAGAGGAGGGAAGAGGGTTGGATGAGGAGTTGCTGGATAAAGCCTCAGCAAATGATTTTTTGACAGGTGGGAATAGTTTAGAAGCCTGCAGAAAAGACAAGTTCTGAGAGGCCATAGAAATTTTAATATTTTTTTGGCGAGATTGTTCTGGGCAAGAAGTGTTGATAGCTGTATGTGAGCCTGAACAGTTAAAACATTTGGGTGAGGAGGAAGAAGGACATTGGTCAGCTGCGTGGTTTTCTCCACATTTAAAACATCTGGGTTGAGATCTGCATGAAGCTTTGGTATGGCCAAAACGGCAGCAATTGAAACATTGAGTGGTGGGATAAGTATACATTTCAACTGGTAATGAGTTGAAGAATAAATATATATGGGAGGGAAGAGATTGACCTTCAAAGGTGATAACGACAGATTGGGAGGGCTTCCAGGAAATTATACCCTCAGAGGAGTCCTTGTAATTTAGCCTCCTGGCTTTTATGGGATTGCCAATGTGTTGGGGGGTTGAAAGTGAAGACAGAATTTCTTCGATGGACAGATCGGTCGAGATACCTCTGACCAGGCCCATGCGAGTGACATTGAAAGTAGGGATATATGCCTTGAACTTTGAATTTGATGAAATGTAGATATTTTTGATGAAACTGTTAGCAGCTGACCCTGAGAGGAATTCAACGGAGATTCGGAAGCGACCCTCGGCTTTTACACCTCCAGGCTTGATTGAAAGATTCTTGCTATTTGATAGGAATTTGCCAAATTCAAGAGGGTGGATGGTTTTTCCTTGCTCAGTTTTTTGGGCGTATACAATGAATGGACCACGGGAATGAAGAGAATAAAAGTTTGTTGGAGGAAGTTGAGAAAGTGCTGGTGGGGACTGTGAAGTCGAAGGCGAATCAAGTTTTATTGGGGAAGAAGGAGTAAATTTCCTTTTTTTGGTAGAAGTCAAAATGACAGAATCACTGTCAGAAATTTCTACATTTTCCCCGTCTGGGGGGTCTGGAGAGGGATCTGGGGGCTTTGTAGGGAGTCCAGGAGGGAAATCTTCCTCCATAATTCACAACAGTAAACAACTACAATAATAGTATGGAAAATGACAGAAGTAAAAAAAGTTTATAAATATCTGGAAATCAGCAGCGAAAAGTGACTCCTGGAAGATCAGGAGGGAGAAGAAACCTCAAGGCACAACACACTACACTTTTTTTTGCCAGAAAACAAGAAAGAATGGTAAAAAAATAATTTTAGATAGAGCAAAACAAAACAACTGATGACAGCCAAATGTTATTGTTGCAATCGGCCTGAAGGGTTAAAGGAGTATTTTCATATTTCATGAGAACCTATTTAACTTTTCCGTTGTTTATATTTATATTTCTGTTGTGAATTGAATTTGTTTTATGTAAATCCTGTCTTCTTATGGCCTATGGTTACATCCCTTAATAATATTTCTATAATAATAGGAATATTTTGTTTTTATATAATTTTCTCACAAATGTGTTAATATTTTTTAATACGAGCAATATTATTATTATTTTTATTTTATGATTTTCTCATAAATTTCAATATTTTGTACTCCCTTTGCTCTCGTCACTTACTCCAGCTGGGGTTGTTATAGTTCCACGCAACTCCTAGGAATTAGGAACAAGTCTTTTTTATATCTAGGCATATAGATAATCTACACAAATTAAAAAAAAATACATTTAATTTTTATTTTACCATTCCAAATGCAAAAGAATATTTTGGGCTACTTCACAGCTTAGAACGGCCTCATTCATAACCCCGAGCAGAGCCGGGTATACTTGTACGAAAATCTTTCTAGTTTATTCTGACTACTTCCTTGTTCCTTCTCTGTAAGCTTTATAAAAGAATTAAGCTGCCCCCCTTCTAGCTTGGAAGCGGGCGACGCCCCTGAAATCATTCTCGTGTTTGAAGTGCAGTTATAAAATTCGAGTTGCAGACTATGTGCTGCAAAAATCTGAATCAGAATATAACGATAAAAATCCATTCGTGGATTCATCTGCTGACAAATTTTAATGGTAAATATTATCATGTTCGAAGTGCAGTTATAAAAACCAAGATGCAGATTGTGTTAAGTTAAAAACAGTTTTGTCTTCTGAATGATTCGTTAAAATTCGTCCTCCCCCCCTTGCGCCTGCAAAATCTTGGTACGGCCGGGTGATACTACAAACATCCAAATGGCAAAAAGGTTCCCCACCCCTGTATTAGAGGTAAAGTTACAAGGAGGGAATCTATAATTGGTTTTATTTTGGCTATACTATACACATGTAAAAACTGATGTAAACGATTTCCCGAAAATAAATAAATAAATAAATTAGCCAGTGGATTATTTTGAATGGAATGTGATGCTTTGAGAAATATTTTGAAACATATAACCTTTTTGATCTGTTCTGTGATTTGGCGTAGTTGACCCTCTTTGCGTTGGCGGTCTGCAAAAACCATTTCCAGTTCATCTGATGTTTGGTTGTTTGAACTTTCTAGCTCTGAAGTTTGCCTTTGAATTGCCGATATATCTGCCGCTGTTAACATCTGGGCTGCCAAGTTGTAGTCAGTCAGCCGTCCTTGCAAATCTGTGTGTAGTTAAAAAAGAACATTTTTTGTACAAGGCTTTAGGTTCGATTTTGTGATATTACTTTTTTTGATTAGTTCTTTCGTTTTCGGGTAAACCGAGATCGAAGTTGGAAATATTTAGGTCAAATTTGTAAATAATCTACTATCTTACTTATATCAGCTGTTTAATGTTTTAAATTGGTTAGAAGTGGTAGAACCGGCTTTAATATATAATCTCAAAATATTAAAGAAGTAGAAGAAATAAAATACCTGGGAATTATAATCCATAACAAACTAAAACTTAACTCTAACTTTGAAACGTTATGTTAAATTGATGTTATTATGTATCTTCTTACGTAGGATAAGGGGAAAATTAGACCCTAAAACCAGGAAATTGTTCTACAACACCACTGTAACATTCCACCTGAACTACTGAGCAATAAAACGCAAGTTAAAAGAATGGAAATAATTCAGAAAAGAGGTATGAGGTCTATATTGTGCTGCAGCAGATATACAAGGATAAAAACAATGCAATGCCAACTCAATATTCTAAGTGTGTGGCAGCGTTTGGTGTTTATAATACCCTAGTATTTATATATAAGTTAAAAAATAAAATATTACCATATCACATTTTAAAAAGTGTTAGTCTTAATCAGTGGCGGTTCTTCCCTTAGGTCAATTGGTGTTTGACCCCCCGAAATTATAAGAACAATAATAATAAATTATGTGCACCAAAACAACTGGTCTTATTCTTAACTTATTTGAAATGTACCGCGAAACAGCAGAGCTGCGAGTGTGGCGAGAGTGACGAGCAGTGACATCTGTTATCTCTAATAGAAGCTTTCATTCACAAGTCCACACGATTCGCTGGGTCAATTTAAAGAATGTCCCAACTTTGGCATCTTCTGTCCCTATGAGCGCCATAGAATAAACGAGATGGAACTATGTCTTTCGTCGAATTAAAAATTAGGTCCCGAAGAAAGTTTAGGGACGCTTAGGTCATGGCCGTGAGGGAGAAAGCACGATGAATATTATATGTTTTAAAGAGATGGTGACATAAACATATGTCTTTACACGCTTGTCTTGTGTGGAACATTGGTTGTTTTTCAATTGCTTCGCACCCAGTATCTTTGGATAATGTGGACGGGCGTTTCAAACTCTTATTTTATTTACTTTAATGTTGTGCACAACTACATTAAAAGGTAATCTCTTAAAAATAATTTGCCGTAAGGACATGGATTGTGTAGTTATTTTCAATTTGCCATATTAACATATGTATTTGGTGTCGCGGACTTAACGAATTGATAAGAGATAATAATGTTTTTCACAATAGAAGCTGAAATGAATTTAGGCTTCCTAAGACAAATTTATCAGCAACATAAAACAACATTTATTAAAAAGGTTTCAAAATGTTCGATGAACTCCCTTTAAATGTCAAGGAAGCCAAAAGTCTTGTAGTTTTTCGTGGGTTATGTCTCAATGTTTTCAATGTTCAATGCTCAAAGTCCAAATAATAGTACGAAGGTAATATAATATTTTTAAAGTTGTTTTAGAATGGATGTACACTAGATATGAAATGCTAAATTTTATAACTAAATAAAATATACTTACTTTAAGAGCTTGTTCGTAAATTGTGGATGCCAAAGTCTCATTCAGGCAGTAAAGACTCGTTTGGCTCAATTACCTGTTAACTCTTGCGCCAACTCGCGTCCCCGCGCCTCGTAATGCTTGTTGGCCGACTTTTCGCGGGCGGCAGTATCAGCGGCGCGGTGCAAACGCTCGATCTCGGCCCGCAGTCCGCGCACTCTCCCCCCCAACTCCTCCTCCCAGTAACGCCTGTCGCGCAGCTGTCTCTGTCTGGCCACACCGGTCCCTGTGCGTAGACCCGACAAGCCCTGCTGGGTTATTGGACGCTCCATCTGAAATGGGAACAACATACATACGTACTTTAATATAAGAATCCTTAACATTTCTTCAGGTGTTCGCCACAAGTGAAAAAAAGGCCTGAATGGGTAATTGCTTTATTGCAACTGCTGGTTCCATCAGGACAAGCCCTGTGCATTCGCAATTTGAGCAGTCCGTTTCAGGAGCATAGCTCATAGTTGCTCAATTTTCTGTGTTCTACTCTGAAATCTAATAGCTTCTATAATAGCCTTACAGGAGAAGGTACTCCTACAGTCGTTATGCCTTCATGATGCACAGGTCGGGCCTTAAAGTGTCAGCAATGTGTGAATGCGGTGCGGTGCAGACCACTGAACTTGTGGTCAAAGAATGCCCGCTCCATTCATTCTCTGGTGGGATTGACGAGGTCTTAGAAAGAGCCGAAGACTTTTTCCCCTATGGCCTTCCCTCCATAAAAGACAAATGGACTTACAGCATTAATGTTGGCCATGCTGGTGGTGCCCATCCTCAGGACAGCGGTGGGCGGCGGGGCCCCAAAACTATTGCTGGTGAGGCGGGATGCCGTCCCACTGCGGTAAGCTGACCCTGGTCGCATCGCACTTCTCCTATTCAATATCAAAACTTCTTTTTAATCTGATGACATTTTCATAAACGTGATTTTATCATGGGTGTTTTTCAAAATAAGTGAGTGGGCATTATTAGAAACTCAAGAAAAAAGTTCATTGCATTATACATAAAAAAGGATGCCTTAAGCGGGTGATATTTGGAATAATAGTGACCATTTAAGGTAGGGTTCTGGACATAAGACCGGTGCCCGTATGGGTTCAGGATATCAAAAGAGAGATTGGGTGGTTTATATCATTTAGGATTGTGAAGAGAGCTGGGACGGCCTTGATCCTTCTCAACCCGTATGGGTTCAGGATATCAAAAGAGAGATTGGGTGGTTTATATCATTTAGGATTGTGAAGAGAGCTGGGACGGCCTTGATCCTTCTCAACCCGTATGGGTTCAGGATATCAAAAGAGAGATTGGGTGGTTTATATCATTTAGGATTGTGAAGAGAGCTGGGACGGCCTTAATCCTTCTCAACCCGTATGGGTTCAGGATATCAAAAGAGAGATTGGGTGGTTTATATCATTTAGGATTGTGAAGAGAGCTGGGACGGCCTTGATCCTTCTCAACCCGTATGGGTTCAGGATATCAAAAGAGAGATTGGGTGGTTTATATCATTTAGGATTGTGAAGAGAGCTGGGACGGCCTTGATCCTTCTCAACCCGTATGGGTTCAGGATATCAAAAGAGAGATTGGGTGGTTTATATCATTTAGGATTGTGAAGAGAGCTGGGACGGCCTTGATCCTTCTCAACCCGTATGGGTTCAGGATATCAAAAGAGAGATTGGGTGGTTTATATCATTTAGGATTGTGAAGAGAGCTGGGACGGCCTTAATCCTTCTCAACCCGTATGGGTTCAGGATATCAAAAGAGAGATTGGGTGGTTTATATCATTTAGGATTGTGAAGAGAGCTGGGACGGCCTTGATCCTTCTCAACCCGTATGGGTTCAGGATATCAAAAGAGAGATTGGGTGGTTTATATCATTTAGGATTGTGAAGAGAGCTGGGACGGCCTTGATCCTTCTCAACCCGTATGGGTTCAGGATATCAAAAGAGAGATTGGGTGGTTTATATCATTTAGGATTGTGAAGAGAGCTGGGACGGCCTTGATCCTTCTCAACCCGTATGGGTTCAGGATATCAAAAGAGAGATTGGGTGGCTTATCATTTAGGATTGTGAAGAGAGCTGGGACGGCCTTAATCCTTCTCACACTGCATTATAGATATCAGGAATCATGGCTAGGTAAATATTATCATAAAACTAATTTATTTTTTCAGGAAAAAGATTATTTGATAAAATAATATTATATTATCTGTTTTATTCAAAACTGAAAAAGATTATCACATGCTTTTTTCTACAAACGATTAGCACAGCAATGTCCGATACGAAATACACAAATACAATGTAAAGGAAAGTTGGTTGTACCCATAAATAAACCACTCTCGTTGTACCCCCATTAAATCCAAAGTAAAACAAATAAGAAATAAACACCCTAGTTTTTTACCCTAACCCAATAAGTTTTTCACAATGCCATTAATTTGTACATAATAAGTAGGTAAGCACTCGTAAAAAACTTTCTCGATTGCTGTCATGAAAATAGCTTGTTGTTTTTGACTTCATTGTTGTCATAGAAGTACAGGCTCATAAATAAAGCAATCACCGAATAATCGATAATAATCAAAATTTGCGTAAGCCTTGATAATTAATTATTCTTTTATTAAGAAACACAAAATTTCACCGTTGGAAAATTCATAATGGTTTCACACTCTTCTTAATAATACAAACCTGTAATTAGTATTTTGAAAACTAGCGCCGCTTCTCGCCGAAGAACCGTGCAAACCTCTTCTTGAAGTCGGTCTGCTCTTTTCCCAATCCGAATCTGCGATGTCCGCGCGCCACCTGACGGTCGACTGGCGGCCACTCCGTGGATAATCCATATTTTATTATTGCCTCCTTTGCGTCACGGGACACAGGTGCTGCTTTTAATTACCTCCCTCCAGTCCTAAACACACAGCACGCATGTAGTATGTTAATCTGTTTGTTATGTTACAATCACCATGGTGACTGGTTCACTACAACAACAGCTAATAACATTGAAAAGTTTTCAAATACAGAGATTGAAAGTTACAGAAAGTTACAGAACGAGGTGATTATCTTGGCTAGATCAACAATTATATATGCCGCATTATAAAAAGGTTTGCTTCCTTGATATAAATAACGTTATTATTGTTTTACAATAGATGGCACAACCATTTTATTGTGACTAAAAACTAATAGATGGCATACCTCAAATTTAGTAGATTTCTTTACCACGTTGAGTTTCGTTATAAAATCTGCGAAAAAATTAAGCAAACCATGAGAAACCACGAACAAATAATTAATTATATAGCGTCTAAATAGTTTTAGTAAAAATACAATACAGAATGGCTTGGCCATTTTATTGTGACTAAAAACCAATAGATGGCATGCATCAGATTTTGAAGTTTTCTTTACATACGTTTTTTTTCTTTATAAAGATTTTGACCCTTAGTCAGGGCACCGTAGCATGCTTTCCACCTGGATTAGGGCAACTGCTTCTGGGTATCACATAACATTTTTTTTAATTAGTACAGTTACAATACTTTAATTGTAAATGGCAAACCATAGGCAGTGGTGCTACGTAACTCACCTTTTATGCTCCAGTTGTCAGACGTATAAAGAAGTTTATTTGGCGTGATTTTTCTATCTCGATTATAGTGGATACCTTAGAATTCTCCCAAAAAGTAATTCCCCGGAAACTAGGTACGAATTTTTGTAACGTCCCTTTCAATGAACAACGAAGTGATGAAATTCGTCTCATCTTTTTCTTACACACTCCATACATGAGGCCATGAGGAAAGTAATTTCCTTCAGGAATGTCAATCTTCGGGATGCTGAATGGCAGGTCTTTTTGATGAAAAGAAAAAGTGAACACGCGTCTTGAATATACCAACATGGGACATAGTTGTTCATTGCTGTTGAATACAATTAGTTGTATTGTTGATGGTTTTAGGATAATATTACTAAATAAAAAACTAAAATATTTAAATTGTTTATCTATTTGATGATACATACATAAAAATATATTTTCCAACACCCATCTTAATATTAAGAGGTTAAATAATAACTTAATTATAATCAGTTAATACAATGCACAATCCATACAGTTAATACAGTTCAATCCTTGCGAGATTATATTTTGATTCGAATTATGGATTATTCTAATCGTTATATAAACATATTAAAAAGATGAGAGGGGGCAATCGCTTGAGAGAATTGCGATATCAAAGACTAATTTTAAGCTTTACGTGAAGATTGTTTATACTTGATTGTTGAGTATTAAAATACATGCATTTGAATTTAAAGTTACCACAATTGAAACGCGTCCAAGATATTCTAAAAAGAATATGATACACATAGTCAAATTCAGTTGGAAAATTGGAAAACAACAGCGGTGAAGATGTTAAATTTGTTAAAGATGTTATTTAGTTTCACGTCTCACCTGTAGCCATCGTTATCTATTTTATCCACGAATATGTCGGACACATTTCATTTTCCAATGAAAAAATGTATTGAACGAGATTTGAACAGTGACAAGTAGAAATTTCAGTCATGAACACACAAATAACCGAAGTTTTATCATCAAATCATGCTCAGTCACAATAAAAGAGTATTTCAAACATTATTTAACCAATGTTTGCTATGTAGGTATCAATGAAAACTTTTAAAGTATAGTATTTATAATGAATTAAGGCAGTGCTTCGTTATTATATTTAATTACTTGTAGGTAGTAATTGGCGAAGTTCTAGTTAAGTCATACAAATAATTCGCTAAAGTTACAGAAAAATAATGTAAACCTATTGTTTATTTTTTACACAACTTATATCATAGTTTATATACATTAATATTGTAAACATAATTTGATATTGCATACATCTTATTTATAAACAGACATAAGATTATGATTGAGTAAAGAAAACGTATCTTAACGGTCACTTTAATGACATATAAAGTGCCGCAATGTAAGGTGATATCCGGAGTTGGGAAACCGTTAGAAAATGTCTATATCTGCTGCATCTTTAAAAGTAAATTTTCAATCTAAAAATCTCTCAAAAACATGAAGGAAAATACGTGCCTCTATTGTTAGAATGCTAATCCTAATTAATTCCCTCAAATTATTTGAGAATTTGCGAATAAGATATATTTAGTTATTGTCCTGAAATGAAATTGATCTCCAAATACTTAACGAGGTTGTCTCGATGTTAGATGTTAACGATCAGAGAACATATATATTTAGTTTTTATTGTAAAAAGACAAAAGGTCGTCGTCTTTTCTTACTACTATTATCAAAAAATACTCAATAAATCATTTGAAAATAATATAGAGTCGTATTCATAGACATAGGTAATCTAGGTCTGCATCTATATAGGTACTAAATATTTACAAATAACCCAAAATATTATAATTTTAATATTAAATAATATTTTAAGGTATAAAAAGTTGCGTACAAGATGATGAAAAAAGAAAAACGTATATCGTATACAAGCGGGAGATAGTTCACAAAAATGGCAGTTTATCAACTTGTAAGGAAACGATGTACCTATCTAAAAAGCTATCGTCTAAAATAGTATAATATACACTTTAAAATCTTAAACAATAGAGTCATTCATAAAAAGATACGTATTAAATACATGGTTTATCCTATTAATAAATTTCATAAAAATAATGAATACATTTTGAAACTTTCATTTAAATTAACATTAAAATATTCACATTGTCCTTTCATTAAAAATAAGCACTAATCAATATTAACAATTTCCACGTTCGTTTTCTTCATAAAATGGCATTTTGCGGTAAAATTTCTTCAAAGATGCTATCAAAAGATGCATCAAATAAGTTAGTGTGGGATGGCTTTATCGAACGTTCCCTTCAACCAGTTAATTAGGTTTTTCTCTTTATATCTGCGATTTAATCCTCACAGTGTGACTGACAATTATTGCATTGGCAATGCATAGTTTAATAAAGAGAAAAGCGCCAGGCTCAACTTGCCTTGCCACCTGTTAGTGATATCGTTTATTATTTCAATCACTTTGTCTTTGGGGATATAACTTCAATACTTGTGTCGTGTTTTCCTTGTGAATTGAATAATGACTGGCGAATTGTATAGGGAAGTGTTCTTCGAAAGTAGGTAAGAAATATTGTCAACCCTTTAAGGGTGAGTGCTGAGGGGGGGGGGGGGTTAGTCCCACTCCCCGATAAACATCTGTCTTGGTTGCGGAGGTACGAAGCCTCTAGTGGGGAGAGGGAGTCTCCCGTAGATCTGATTATATGGCGATATTTCTAGGTGGTCCGAATCTGGAAAATGACAAAATATATTATTAGTGGGATTATTCATAAAATTATCTAAATATAATGATAATCTAGAACTTCTAATAGAATCATATTTTAGAAAAATATCCTTAGTGAGTCAAAAGTTATAATAACTCACGTGTACTTTTAATTTCACGGTATTATAAATTAATATATTCACCAAATCAAATAATATTTGATTATAACACCTCTAAAATATATTGGTGGTATTGAAAATCATGTATCTACTTTATTATTTGTTATAAATAAATATTGCCGGGAATTGCAGCAACTTAAAAAAAGTAAATATGCTAAGTGATATCTGCTCACTTCATATTATATTTATACATAAACAGTGCGTTTGCATGCAAGAAATTTAAAAAAAGCGTGTGTATATTCCTAGTGACTATTCCTAGGTCCTTGGTATCATGCACAAATACTATAATATATAATGTAGAATGGATAGTAATAATACAAAATAATAAAATATATACATAATTATACTGCGTCGTGATTATATGCAGGCTTATTTTTTGTGTATTTTTAGATGCAAAGTACGTTTTTTTAAAGGCCGAAGTTTAGAATTTCGCGATGTCAGTAATTTAGTAGGCATTTAAAGTTATTAAAATTCTACAAGATCTTGGTGGGATTAGTTAATACAAGTATTTTTGTGAATGATGAAAACTTGGCAAAGCGGGCAATTAAGTGTAGTTGTAATGATAGTAATTAGGCTCAATCAAAAGCCTTGCAGTACGCTTACAAATAAATTTAATGTTTTCAAAGTATTCACAACGCTCTGTTGTTCTTGAATTTACTTTTGTAAAGTGACAGATATGATTTTTTTTAACATGTTTTCTCTTCTTATGTTTGTAACAGAATTCAGAACGACAATCGTCTCTTCTAAAAAGGCTTTTTAGGTTAGATTTAGGAAACCCTTATCTCGAGAGCTAGTCCGTAGGTACCTACCCACATTCTTTTAAAAATTTTCACTACTGCGAAAAATTTTAAAAAAATTCTGTACTCTTTTACAGTTCTTGACATATGTAGATACTGATTTTAGTTTATTTCGCAAAGATTAGTATGTAGGTACCTATAGACTGAGTAGAAGTATTTTTAAGGTAGTGCTTAACTAGTTTCAAACTATTTTCTAGCTCTGTAAAGCACCCATGAGGTGACGTTTTCCAAAAATGGCACCATGAAAAGTAGGCATATACTATGATTTTAATCAAAAAAAGATAAAGGGTCGGTAAAAACATTATTCATTTTATGTACATATACAGAATGTAAGTATTTATTACTTCCCTTAAGCTCTAATGTCTAGTATGTGGTTTAAATAAATATGTACTTATGAAGCACGGCTGCCTGACTTTGTCTGATCTGTAGCCGGATCGCACTAGAGTACGAGTAGGTACTGTAGGCTGAGTGTAGACCTACTGTAACTGTAGTAGGTAGTGCGGGTATATATTTGTAAGGAGGCGGTCGCGGCCTTGTAGCCAATTTACTTTCCCTTATTTTATAGCGAGTGTCACGTAAACAGTAAACACCGTCACTACCTCATACTGATCTCTGCTCTTTGCCTCTGCAGCACCACTATGCACTTATCTCATTGTCTACGGTGAAAACTGAACATTAATAATAATAATAATAATAATAATAGCAATAATAATCCGCGGTATAGACAAATTATTATTTCTTATTCTGCTTACTCAAGACTTGACTTAACAATACAACAATTTAATTAATTTCGTAAGTAAAACCAATATTATGTTCCCTAAATCAAATTTATTTAGCAAATAAAAACTTCGTTCTACTAAATTAATAAAGTAATAACTTAATTTTATTTTTTTTAGATACACGTAACTAAGCGGAATGATAATCAATTATGTGGTTATCGAGTTGTCCCTAGCATTTTAACATGCATTTCGATTACCTGTGCTAAAAAAATTAATTGCACAATTTTTTGTCAGTAAAAAGACGTAGGGTTATAATTAATATTTTATTTATTAACGGTTCAATTTCTTATGAAAAATGGGATACCTACTTTAAATGCACATATTAAGAAATTAAATAACTGGAAATGACTTGAAAATAAAATGTTTTTTTTGCAATTTTATCAGTTAGTAGAAGTTTTAAGAGTTTTTGTACGTTCACATAAGTTAATAGTCTGGTAGGGTATTGCGGAAGTATTGGTTTCTAAAATAGATGTATTATGAATATCATGTTCCAATCTCATTGATCACGTTTTTTTTAAATTTTTTATTTTATTTATTTAACGCCCAGAGGGCTTTTACATGGTTGGTAGTATAATTTTAATTTGACAGATACTTTGAAACATAAAAATAAGAATAAAATTACATTTGATAAAAGCTATGCAACAAGTCATACAAACACAAGAAACAAAAACAGAAAATTACAGCTATTTGTAGGTTTACATGACGTGTTTAGGAGTATTGTTGAAACAAATGTTTTAAATGATCCACAAAACTTGCCAAGTTGGTATTGAATATGTCAACATCACCCAAGTAATGATTTCCCATGGTGTGAAGTCGTTGTATCGGAGAGTGGGCAATGTAGTTACGCTTATGTGTGCTGCTGTAGAATATTGTATTTTGTCGTGTTGTTACTGTGGGTGTATGTATGTTTATAAGTTGCAGGAGTTCACAACAGTCGAATTTAGAGTTAAGTATTTTGAATAAGAACGTTAAATCGTTTATTTTACGTCTATCTTCTAATGTATGTATTTTTAGAGTATTTATTAAAAATTGTATTTTAAGTCTTCGACAGGGATATTTAATTTAAAATTTATAAAATTTTCATTAATTCGTAAAATAATGCAATCATCGTCTACGAATATTGAATAACGAACATATGAAGAGAACTCCGGTTAAATTAAGCCTGACATGTAATTAAAGAGTGTGGGCGGAATAGTGACCGAAAACATTTAAAACGTTTGCTATATATTGCTACTCATTGTCGAAACGAATTAGTATTAATAAAAGTTCAAAAGTAAATAGTTCCATTGACCTTAAGCCGCAACTTTTTGGCTATGCTTATTTGGCTGATTACTTGGGTTTGCCTCCCACGCAACGATTTTATTTTTATTTGTAGTCTTTTGTTTTAACCAGATGACATAGTGTTTTAATAATGTTATTAGACTGCCCACCAGGTGCAGGGCGGTGGAAACCGCAGGAAACGAGGCGAGATGTCAGGCCATTTATGGATCGGGTTCAATACGAATGCGATCGCTAGACTCTGGCTCTAGGTTTCAAGGATTGAGACCTTAATCATTACTGAAACCCAACTGGTCTGGTGCAACACGTGATCCGCGATCTGTTTCAATTACACGCACCAATCAATAAAATATGTAACTAATTTTTCACGTGACTTGCGCAAGTAATATTGTTCTAATCGTATCAACTCCATTAGCGCCGTGCGCAGTAATGTATCAACGGTCTCCTTTTGGCTTCTGACCTCCGGGGACTTATTATAATTTGATTTGATCTTTTAAATATTATCATGATATTGTGTTGATACACAAGTCACATAATAGATAACACTAGTAATTTTGCTAGACTTCATCTATTCAGAAATTCCATTAACAGCTCAGTAAAATTTATATGAGATGAAAAATAATTATTATATCTAAATTTCGCAATCGAAATGTCATTTGTTGGTCATAGAATTAAATGCTTTTCTTGGTGTAATCTAAAACTCCATTCTTGAATTGTCTTAACCTTTGTATGGCTATATGATCGCTGGTCTCATGAATGCGACACGCCTATACAAATCAATGGTAGATGATAATAATATAAATATAATAGCGGGGGTATGCGACCGTAACTCAGTGAAGTAAATGTCAATTGTATTCATTCTAAGCAGGCAGTGGTAAAGTTGCGATTGACAGAATTAATTGTTTCGCAGAATCTAGGCACAATGCATGTACATTTTATGCACGAACCAATTTTAATGTCAAGTATTTGATGTGGAAGGTGACGAGAAACCACAAATAAAAACTACTCATTGCTTTCAACCATGGTGATAGTTAACCTTCGATAGGAGAGCAAACAGAAGAAGAAAAAAAAGAAGGAGGCTTCGCATCCGTAGCAGTTTTTCACAGTTTAAAATACCATCACTTCAAGGGAAAGTTTTTAGTATTAGTATTACTAAATTATATATACATGTATATTTTTTATGTGAAACCGTACAAGAATCTCAACTGCTCCCAACCGTTCGGAGCCAGTGAGACCATGGCATCCCCATGTGGAGAGGAAGGAGATGGGAAAGAGGAAATGGGGAAGTATCTGGCAACTCAGATCTGGTCACCAAACACGGGCAAAGGTATTTCAAGCAACGTTTCACATCTGAATGGTGGTATTACACCAGGGCGATACTGGGAGTATCTTCCACTCTAGAACATGTCGCAAATATACTATATATTTTTAACGAGTAAATTGTGAAATAACATAAATTAATTAAGTAAAATTTACTTGCGCATACCGGCATTTGAACCCGCGACCTCTGTCGTATATTTAGTGTGAGGCTATATTATTATTATAAATCAACTTGACGATGATAAATGCTAAGAACTTTGGATTTACTAAACTTTCGGTATTTTTTAAATTTTCAGATATGCTACTGAAATGATTTTAAAACTTGTATATCGATTTGGAGCAATTTGTGAAACCTAGTTAGGAATTTATCGCTAGTCATTTTAACGATGAAAAACCACGAAGATCGCGTAGAGGAGGTAAGATTTATTGTTCAGACTCAACAATTCATTCAGTGCGTGTGTAGGAAAGTACTACAAATTGTAGTGTACTGGAGTACTGACGCGGTTACGGCAGTAGGTTGATAGTTGATGTAGATACAGTCCGTGTAATGGAATCTGTGGAACGATCTGGCATCGGTGATATTAGATTCGTGACTAGACTGTTTGTCTCTCAATTGTCTGCACGGAATGACAATGGAAAAGGAGAACGTTTCTATGTGTAGGCTAAAACACCGCGTCACTGCGGCATTAAATGCAGTGTTCAGTGCAGTTTTTCTACGTGACTATGTAATTTCTGTTCTTTACTCAAATATAGGAAAATATGCTCAAGTCAAGATTCCATTGAGAAAGGAATTTAAGACTGGATTTATGACGTTTTTCAGGGATCGAATGGTAACACAAATAATTGTAGGTATTCGGGAAATCTTTAGGAAATTTTAAAGAGCCAATTTTATAGAGCTTTTAAATAATTAGACAAGGGCAATAACGTTTAGTCGAGAGCGATTTGCGCTACAGGCAAATCTTATCAATACTATTTTTAATAAGTCCACAAGCGTTTCCTTGGGTAGGAGGGAAAGATACATCATTTTTCGGCTCCAGTTGTCCAAACTTCGGCCGCACATTAATGATAATGATACTAGTTTTTGTCAAAAAAAAAAAGAATTAAAGTTAAGGTTTGGGCAATTTTATTGCTATGGCCGGATATTTGAATATTTAATATACACAACTTTACTGATATTTCACCAATAAAACTTTTATGTATGCAAATACCTACGAATATCTGAACTGAGAAACAGAAAATCTTTGTTCTATGGCAGAAAAAATACTCTAGAACGGTGACAGCCGGTGTCACGCAAGTTGTTCTTTATGCCTTTACTTTCTTGGACATCGTATGAACTTTTGAAATTTACATTGAAATGTCGAAAAACAGTGTTGGATCCCAGGCGAAGACGGGAATTATCTATTAGTGGCATTTTAAAAATTAAATCTGAATCTTAAATGGTTTGTTTTTCTAGTATGGAGAATGCAACATTAAAGCTGCTGCCACACGCAAAGCTCACATCAAAAGTTAATGTACAGCGCATCATCTTTTCTACCGACACACGACGCTATCAAATATTTCTTCCTATGGTAGGAGAGGGGGTCAGTTGAATTCGAGAGCGGCCGAGGAACATAATTTCATCTGTCAAAGTGACAACTTTACTAAGGGAACACGGAACTTAGTTGGTAGCTCCGTAATTAAAATGACCCCCTCTCCTTTTTACGGCGGAGAGGGGGACGCATAACTTTTCAAATATCGCTTCGGGAGCGGATACGTAAAATAAATTCGGTTAGCGAAGTTCAGAACCACACTTATAGCGCGTTATCTTTTTACGTGTGTCGGGTCTGTATGGGATTGTATGGCGAGCGCTATTGTGCTTTATATTATCTGTTGATGTGAGCTTTGCGTGTGGCAGCACCATTACAACTTCATAAAGGAGGTTACAAAAAATGGCCCAAACCAACCGGTCCGATATTAATTTCAGGAAGTAAGCCTAGTTCGCATTTTGCTCGTAGGTAAGTGCACCGAGCTTGCCGTTTACCGCTCACCGCCGCTACATTACATCACGAAATAATAATATTATTATGTCAGTCGGTAGCGGAAGAAATACCTACCACTTGCTTATTTCTACAGAAACTTTTGGTTTCAATAGCCGAATTTTGTTTATTTCGCAATACAACGGCGGAACGAAAAATGAAACAAATTTTACATACTTGTTTACTAGAGGGCGCTAACTGAAATCCGCGGAAATGCGATTGATAAATAGTATGAAGATGGAGTTATGAGTGAGTATGAGTGCAGTTCCGCTGATATGGTCTGTACCCTGCAGGGTAAAGATTACCCTGATGCTATTGATAATAGTCAACCTCCGATAGGAAAGTTAATCAAAAAATAAGTTGTTGCCAAGCAAAGTTTCAAGAAAACTTGGTGATGTAAAATATTGCTAATTTATTTGGAATATCTTCAATTGATTCGTAAACCGGTTAAAAACGGGACTGAAGGTCCTAAACGAATGAATTCATAAGTTTCCTATTAAACTTTTAATAAAGGTAGTAGTATCACGAGGTCCCAATATTTCAGCATTTTGTCATTGTATATTATCAAGGCAAATGCATGAGCACGTGTTCCGATATGTTCGGAATTTACTAATAGTTTATCAGGAAATGGCCCGAAATCCAGTTTTTAACCGGATTAACAAAATTAGGAAGAGATTTTTAATAAAAGAGCACTACTCATTTTTCTCTGTGCTGAATTAATTAATATAAAATTTTGGGAAAGAAAATGCTCCGCAGTGAGCACATGTTTCTGATAAAATGCAAATAACGGATTTAATTTTTTTATTGCGAGGTTAGTTATATATTGTTAACCGACTATGTGATTATATATTGTGTTGCCAGTCTTTTGAAAAGTGGCAATAATACACAGTTGGTATATAAGGTTTAGTTTCGCCACCCAAAGGAATGTGAATTATTTCAATTCACATTCCTTTGGGTGGCGAATTGGTGATGATTAATATCTATTTCAGATATTAATCATCTTCGCCCATTAATGCTCTTTGATTGAATAACTTGCCAAATGTGTTATTATTTTTTATACGACGGGTGTTGCAACTTTGAAACAATGTCGTTGTCTTACTGTGATAATAGATAATGTAATATTTCGAGATGTATATGTGATTTATGATGTTCTGAAATGAACGCGATTTGTTTAACCCAAATGTTAATCCCTTTCATTGAACCATGATTATGAATATTATTTGTAAGATTTATTATTATGCAGGTCAATGATATATAGATGAATATTTCATGACGCGATTGATGTAGTTTTATAATATATTCGTGTTGTGGTAGAACTTGTAATGATTTTGTTTTATTTTGCTACACGTACAATAAGGAAAGTGTATTTTTGCGGATATAATTTTCTGTTCGATGGTAATCGTGACGGGCAGCAAAGCCACTGAAAAAGCTCAAATTAAATTTAAGCAAAAAATGTATTTCAAAGCAAAAAAAGCCGAGCAATAGCTAGGTATTTGGTAATTAGCGATACAAACAAAACTAATCAATTCAATTATAAGCTTAAAAGACGCTATACCAATTTAATATTTTTTTATCAATTGCCCTCATTGATGTTATAACCCAATAAAAAGAGAGAATGTTAATCTCACGGTGAAATCTGATTACACTTATTTTATTTGTTATTTTTTCATCGTAATACAATTAAACAAAATTTTGAAAGACTTTTTGAAAAAGTCCTGTCGACTTTTTGAAAACTTTAATTTAAAAGTAATTTGAATAACACCCAGTTGTTTCGCAGAAATTCAAATGTAACATTGTCATCAAATGGCCAATCAGCGCCATTTTGCTTTGTAGACATTTGCAACGTCCCCGTTAAACGCTGATTCTAGGTGCGTGTAAGCTTTCAAACAAATTGGCTGACAAGTTTAACAACATGATAGTTGTCCTATTCTGCTGTTCACAATTCACTTAAAAGCTAAAAAAAACTTAGAATCGGAAAAGTGGCGCCATTTGATGACTTACGTGAATTTCTGCGAAACAACTGGGCCTAGGGCTTCTTGTGCCCTTACGGTGGAATGTCACAAAATTACGCTATGCAAATTGTAATTTATTATTATTATTTTTCGTGCAAAACGGAGATGGTAGGTCGGTGATTTATTGATCGTTGTTATTTTTGGTTACGTCAGTCTCATTTGTAATCTGTACCGATGAAGTAATGCACCACCCGTTTGATGATTGGGATGAGATGGCAAGCACAAATAAGTGAAACACATAAATACCGGTTTTAGCACAAATGCGGAAGGATCGTTCAAGGGCTGGTCAGGAACAGTCGGAGGACTGAAGACTGAAGTTCCGGAACTTGAACTCAGAACAAAGGTTTAGCAGACTTCGCTTCAAGCCAGTTTACAGGAAGCAGAAAGAAAAGGTAACACAGTGCACAATTGTGAGAGAAATCGGTGAGATGAGAAAGTGCTCAGAATCGTGTGTTGTGTGTTTTATATACATATTCAGTGTTCACACATCCATTCTGTAGACCTGTTACTGTTTGTTACGTTTGCGAGTGTGTGCAGCAGCAAAAAAGCTAATTTAATGATTCGTCGAGATTAAGCTTACTTGAGGATTCTGCATCTTTTGACACAAACGTTTGACTGTTGAATATATTTTACCACATTATAATAATATGTTTATAAATAATAAACTTAATAAAAATATATTTAAAATTGGATATGGCTAACGCGATAAGCAAACCGATAGTAGAATACACCCAGATGAAAACATTTCTCAGGAGAATTGGTTTCTTTGATAGACTTTTCTAAATCTGTTCACAAAGTGCATTGAATATATGGAGTGGGTAGGTTCTAGTGTCGGGTCGTGTGCCTATCGCGCCGCGTTTTATCAGGTTATTCTGTGTTCTAGTGTGTCTACCGCGGCTGATGCAGGAACCTCAGTTTGGCGTGCTCGGCCGCCTTGGCGCCGCGAATCTCATTGCTGGACATCTTTTTGTCGCGGCGCCGCTCGGCGCGCAGACGCTCCTCGTGCTCCACGAGGAACTCGCGCTGGTGGTCGTGCGCGCCCGCCCATAGCAGCTGCTCTGGTTCATACGCACCGATGCCGCTCTCGTAGGAGCGCGCGTGCCACACGGGCGCGTGGTGCGCGTGCATCTGGTGAGCCAACAGCAGCGGGTGTGGCTGCGCGAGGCTGTAGCGTTTGCTGGGCACGCCGACCTCCTTGCCGTTGGGTACGACGGCCGCCTTTCCGTTGGGAACGCCGTTGCTGGCCTTCACGAAGTTGGGCACGCGAGCGCGCAGGCCGCAGTAGTAGGGGTCATCTGAAAATTAAAGGTGTACATTAGGCAAGTTGTAAGACAGATGTTCCATTATAAATATCACCTTCAAATAAGGGTCGGCTTAGAAAATAATTTTATAAAATAATAGGTACCTAGATTCATTGACGTGAATAATCATAGAGTATTGATACCTCTTTGTAAAAGTCAATTGGGTCTCTCAATGATCACAATGAAAGGTTACGACCATTACCAGTAAGTGGTAAGCTTAACAATATGTCATCGACTACTAAATAAATGGATATTATTTTAATTTTATTAAGCCTGAACTCGACTCCAATCTTCCATATAATTATGTAATTTTACAATTTAAATAAAATTAACAAGCAAATTTGCCTTCCCTCTATCCGTAATTAAATAAAAGCCAGAAAAACATTTAAAAATCAACCCGTAAAAACTTTTTTTTACTATATTACGTCTATTGTTCTCTCAATATATAATAATTTTGTATTTTTATTATTTTGTAAAAGTATTAACGTCAACACAGGTTTGTTCTAGTGAGGTTAAAAATTCTGACTAAAAAATGTAAAGAAAAAATAAGCAATTAATAAAGATGAATATTTGCAAAAAAATATTGTTATCTTTTAAAATTATTTTTATGGTTTTACTGAGTAATATTAACAAATGTAAATCAATAACACTAAATTATTCAATACTATTCAATTATGCGTTGACCATGTACAGGGTTTTCCAATAAGAGGTGTTATTTTGAGGAGCCCACTATTTCTGTAGATGTTACTTTTGAAGCTGCCATTTTTTAATATTTGACAATAAAAATGGAACGATACACGCTTCAAAAACGCATTGAAATTATTAAAATTCACTTGAGTTCACAACAAGCAAAATTGTCGCATCTGGGGCTCGGAAAACGAGCCAAGAGTTATTATTGAAAAGCCTCTCTATCCTCAACGTGTGACTGTTTGGTGCAGTTTATGGTCCGGCGGAGTCATTGGACCTTACTTTTTCGAAAATGAGGCTGGAGCAACAGTTACGGTGAATGGATTGCGCTATCGAGAGATGATTAATGATTTTGTATGGCCGAAATTGGATGGTATTGATCTGGACAACGTTACTTTCAACAAAACGGCGCTAAATGCCACAGAAGCAAAGAAACCATTGATCTTTTGCGATTGAATATCAAAATAACACCTCTTATTGGAAAACCCTGTATATCTGTACAACGGGAGATAGTAACTAAAATTACAGATTTCGGAGTTGCATTTGATGAAAAACTAAGGACTTGCTCTCGACTGCTGTGAACTTTTAAAATGTCCATAAAAAAACTGGTTTGAGTGAGGATCGAACTTTCCTCCCCAGGGACTAACTAAAATGAGTGAACCGGTGATGCCAAAACCTGATTGGATGGTACCGATATTTATTTATTATATTAACTGCTGTAATTTGCCTCCAAAAGTTAATAGAATGCATTGTCATTGACATTCCATCTGCCGACTTTCAGATCGATTGAATGTCGGGAAGTGGATTGATTTCCACTTGCAAGATTCATTGAAAGAAATAACTTTGCGAAGGGCAAATATTCCACAATGACAATCTAATAAAATATCCATGTACATAAATATGTCCATGATTAATGAGCTCATTTTAGCCTGTTGATATTTTGTTATTACTGTTCCACATCTAATGAAGTTGCGTATTTATGTATCTAAAGGCCCAGTAGTACTAATTCCTCACTTGTTAGTTTGTGATGACTTGTATAAATTAAACAGGGGAGAAAGTACGTCGATACTGTTCACTTCTTAGAAATTCTAGATGAACGCCTGATACAATGTTGTTGTGAATAAGCAAGAATTTGTTTTCGTCACATCAATGTGCTCCATTTTACTAATCGAAACCATTTGAAGTATTACTTTATTTAACTTAGATCAAATATATAAATATATAAAAAAAACCTGAACTTATTCGTAGTAACAATTGTTAAAAAATAACGTAATAATCCACGGGGAAGTGTCCGACTTTTATCCGAGAGATATTGTCATTATTATGCGATCATTTTAAAATGTTGAATTTAAGCATGACGGTAAGCTGCAATCACAAAGTGTTACAAATGTAATTGTTACTTTATAAATCCCTATTGGATAACTTGTAATTAGGTACTTACAAATATAAGAATTAATCTATCGAGCCGAATGAACAAAGTGTTACTGGTGTATTCCTACGCGTAGTAAAACTGTTCTCACTTTTAAATATTGTTAAACTTTTGGATGAAATATCTCAAAACTCAACAAAAATAAAATAATATTTCGTCTCATTCAAACAGACAACATGTTGAATTATTTTTATTTATTTATTAATCTTAAGTTAGCTCACATCTTCGTGTGTGCTAATAGTTTTATAAACATATAAACATGTACATTGTTTGGCAAACATAATCTTTCTTTAAATATTTCAATAAAGTCACAAAAAAAGAAACATTAATAATTGAGATAGACATATTTTCTTAATTCATTTTTGAACTTATTAATATTTTCTATCACAGCAATTTCCTTCGGGATTTTGTTATAGAGTTGAACGGCCTGGTACATCAGAGATTTTTGGGTGCTTGTTTTTTTTCTTGTTGGCAATCTAATTTGCTTAGAATTTCTCGTCCCGTGTCCGTGTATCTCGTTATTGTAATTTATTTTTCTTTTCAGTTCCTTAGACATCATCCCTAATTTAATTTTATGTATAAAAATAAGTACATTCAAATACACAGTTTGCTTCACCGTCAAAATATTCAGCTCCTTTAACATGTCTCTTATCCGTGTGTATATGTTGCGCTTAAGTATTATTCGCATTGCTTTATTTTGCAGTATTTGCATTTTTTTCATTTTCTCTTTTTTGCAGAGAAAAAGAATACTTGAACAGTAATTAAAGTGTGGTGATATAATTGTATTGTATATTATCTGGCATGTTTCTTTATTTACTTTGTTTCTGAGGGTATATACCTTGCATGCACATACATTTAAAGAGCGAAAAAGTAACGAGTGACTTTGTTGAAACAGATCAGAAGCAACTTATTTAGTTTGAGGTTTGTAACTTGTAATATAACATACAACCGATGAGGTAAGGTCTACTCCGTGACAGCAGCAAACGGGCCACAGCGGACACGTAAATATCTGCATGACAGTTTCCATACAATGGGCAATAGGCAAAATAGAAAAGCAGCCCGAATAGAAAGCACTCCGTGAATAATGTCCGAGAAGATCGTCGGTGAATCTTTTCCTTCTTGGTAGTCAATCTCTGTCACTCACACAATACCAGAAGACATCGTTTAAGTCGGCTACAAGTCTGTTGTCTTTGGGAGGCGCCTTTCAACTCGATAAGGCAACATTGTTTTCTCTGCTCGATTACTACTTGGTGGTGTAATAATATGTGTCAATGTTTGCACGCCGTAACTGATTCTATTGGTGCAATAAAAATCTCCTTATTTTGACTCCTTGTCAAAAACGCTTTGGAAATAATATGTTGTGTCAAAGAGACGTTGGTTTTCTACAATTTAAGTTAGAGGTGTGCAAAATTGATTTGGAATAGATTATTATTTTTTCATAAATCTACGAAAAAAATCTGAATTTCTGAGGGGAATAGATTATCTAAATAAAATTTAAAAAATGATATTCTAAGAAAGACAAGCATTTCGGGGTTACAAATAACCTGACAATGTTTGATTCTTCCCTGCTCGCATAAATAAAAGCGGAAAATATTGCTTGCACAATGACGGAGGGCTAAGCTAGAAAAGATTGAATCCGCGACGCCATTTGCATTTACACCATTTACGATGCTGTAGAACACTCCGTCACTAATCGGTATTTACAATAAAGGCTCCTCTACATGATGGCCGATTAGATGTTCGATGGGTGGCCCAGCGATGGTTGAACGCAACTACAAGTTCTGTTTTTGTCGTACTTCAAGATAACAAGATGGACGTGGAAGTGATCGCCATTGAGGCAATAAATCTATTTAGATGCTTTGATCAACTGTTTGTATTTAGGCAATATGCATAGGTATTATGAATTTTGATATATGTTTGTATGTAATTAACTATGCTAACTGTACTTGATAAGAGCACCCGTTAGTCAAACTACTAAAATTTGTTTGTCGGGACTTTATTGTAAATTTGTTTTAAATACATGTATAAATAAAAGATTATTGATAATGACTTTGTAAAAGCAATCGCTTTGTGGTTTGAATTATTATAAAATTAAACAAAATTTGTATTTTTAAGCATTAATTTATTAAAACTTTTATCCTGGTGTGGCTTGCGCCAAGCGAAGCCATTGGTGAAAAAAAATATGGTAAAAACAAAGCGTTTGTTATTGATAAATTTAATGTTTAGCCCCATTCTTTATATTTTAACCCCTTACCGATCCATCCAAACAAATTTAAAATATTGGCTAAACACTTGGATTATTGGATCATCAACAAGGGTCGTGCAACAATTAGTCAACTAAAACAAATCTAAATAAAGAGTTCTCTATTTTTGTCACAAAATATAATTACCAAAATGAAGTGCATAAATCTATCAAAGGTTTTTGCTTCCAACTAATCAGAAAAATGTACCCAACCTTAAAATAAAATATAAAATAATACTTTTTGTTCAAATAAAATGTTGTAAACTAGCCTGTCTCTGGACAGGATATCCCTAGTGAGACGAGCGTAGTATACATATGTGTAAACTCTACTTAAATAGATGTGCAATAAATAAATAATTCACTTCGTGTTATTTCTGACTTTAATATAATATGATTTCTTTTCATATTTAATACTAGCTGACGTGTACCCGGCGTTGATGGGAGTTATCCTAAGGAGATACGTATGCCTAAGCGGACTTTTCTGTAGGCCTTTTTAAGATATACAATTCTGTAGTACATTATTTTGATGTATCGCATAAGGTTGAGCCAGCGCTAAAAAAATTAAAAAGACTTGATTACAAAGTTTCGACTTGTCTCTACTTTCTACAGATATAATACGAACGTATTAAATACATAAACCTTACGGAAGAAATTCACTAAATGATAGTGAAAACCCTAACTTATCAGTTCAACTAAAAGTTGGGCTGAAAACAGTTGAAAACTGTAACAGTTTAAATAACCTTACTTTATTTATTAATGAAAAGTAGCTTTTTATATGTTAGAAAAGGAATAAATGTTTCAAATATTTTAGAAAAATGCTGAATTCCGACATTCCTTTTTAGATACTTTAGATGTAAAGATTATCTTCAGGATAAAGATTCTTAACAAATAATTTGATGAGAAAGTCTCTTTCTTCATACTTCTTCTCTCTTCAATCAGATTGATGCCCTCCATAGCAGCCATAGAGATAGCAGCTCGCTAGACTAGGTATAATTCTTTGAATTGCGTTGAGATCGCTTTCAAAACTATCGCGTTCATACAAATGTTATCGGGTAATGAAGGTACTCGTATCTTCGAGTAACTAGTGGTGGGTACATGGTCGTGAGAATTCCGCTTCAGTATCTCAATTGCACAAGACTGAAGACTGTGGTGATTTGAAGATGTTTTGTACATATGTACTGAGTTCTCTATATGTGTCAATGAATCCTACCTAACCTTAGTTTATGTTTACATGGATGTTGTATTTTTTCAATAATAAACTCGTAAAGTATCAATCTTCGTTTAAATACATACCCGCTTATATTATTGGTTGTTTATTAGTTGTGCACAATTTAAAACACGATCATTAGTAAGGCCCTTAATGAATAACTTAAAATAACCTTAGCTTTTTATGATTACGTTTACATATGTAAGGTGTCACCGAGGATATATCCGACAGAATTTAAAAAGCTATTTCTTAGCTTAATTTGAGTAAAATTATGTAGATGTTATTTAGCTGTTCGGTGATAAAACAGAAAAAAATCTACCATTTGTATCCCCACTGGATACCTAAAACCCAAAGCACCCAGAACCCTACATACAATAACAATAATATATGAATCCAATTTCAGACCAAAAATTACATTAGTAACACAGAAATGCAAATGAGTTGTAACATAATGTAGGTGCCTACGACTTTAACCATGATCGGCCGTTATGGACAAGCTTTAGAATAGGACGCTTAGATGTTAGGTCATGTCACTATCAGGACAAACGCAGGTGCATGAACATGTGTATATATTATATATTATGAATGTACTAAAAAGTTTATAATGAAATGGCAAGCTATCCCGTTTTTGACAGGATTTTAATAAATTGGCAGTACTCATTTGTCTCCATGTGGAAGAATTAAAGTAATCAAATACTTGAGTCAGGTCATGTCAAGAGTCGATTTAGCACAAAAGTTTATGCGATAAGTTAAACGGTGAATAAAGAGAGGGATGTTTGCAGAGACAAGGTTTTGTGGCGTTTCATCCTTTTTACCTACCTCTGTGGGAAATTGGCTAGAGGGTTAATTAGCAAGTTAAATACCTTACTCGAGTTTCATGAATCATGATTCTAAATATGTAATTTTGTACAAAATAAATTGCGTGGGTCGGATTATTTTGAATATAGTAGGTACTATGTATTTAACATTCCACCATTTATTGATTTCTCTAATTATGTACCTGGTGTGATGGCCGAACGATGGTGAATTATTTATTTGCCAAACCGCATTCCGTTCCTATTCACGTGAGGCGGTCGTTGCTTAATTGATTAGAATGCCTAATTTTGATTGTGAAAAACTGAATTTGTTTATACACGATAATGTAATCACCGCAAAGTACGAGCAGAAGCGAAATCTAAAGGTAGAAACACACTGCGTCGACGTACGCGATGCACGCATTACTACGTTCCGAGGTCAACGTGCACACTGGTTGTACATACGCAACGCGTGTGACCACGTAACAAGTGGTCTCTGGTCGCGTCAGTTGATTTGACGTTTATTTTTTAGGCTATGTTTATGTGTTTCACTTGTCCGCAGACGTAATTCGTAGCTGTGTCATGTATTTCGATTCAGAGAGCGAATTTGAGGACGATTTATGGTTCCCAAGAGAGCGCGATCCTTAGAGTGCGCAGCGGCCATAGTAATAAGTTCCAGACATGGCTCCAGCGGCACGCTTAATGCATGACTCTCATGAATCTCTCAAGGACTGCATAGATTTATGTTGTAATGTTCTGAATGTATTGACTATAATGATAAGCAAAATTCTGTTTAGTTGCAACTTGACTTGTAATAATGTAGTTGTGCCCTAATTTAATTCCAAATTCAAACTAACCATTCCACTGACTAAATACATCTACAGGAATTTTCAAATACATATTTCTACAGGTTGACACACATCATTTTGCGGATGACTAAAATGGGAACTTTCAAAAAGAATTCACAAATGAGTGGTATTTTGGTTTGCCATTGTACAGTATTTGTATTTTATTATTTTGTTGCAATGTTTTGTAATTTAAAAAATAACATTAAATTAAAACTATAGTGTTTTCGTAGTTGAAATTAACGCATTTTACCAGAAATCCAGATAGAATTGATATTCAAAACAAATTCTGTGTTTCCGTCTACCCGGTTCAAGCAGTAGGCATCGAGTTGCTATAAAATGAAAGTGAAAGAACAAGTTGGTACTCGATATGCAAGTTAGTATTAATTATATCAAGTGTTCTGTAATGCAAATTTACGTTCTTGCTAAGATTGTGAAACAAATCAGAGAATAGACATTAAAATCCGTTAACAACCTATTTGACCAAGCTTACAAATTATAATATTGGATTATTTCAAAGACGATAGATGTTTTACGTCCACTAAACATTATTTAGAAAATTTACAAAAATAATACTTACTTAATCTAATGCGTTTAGGTACATTATATCCGGAAAAAACTTCCAAGAATACCTAAAAAAGAAATATATTGTTGGCTAAGCCGAAGCTAGCGAAGCCCTGTTTTGTCTTGGCCTATTTGCATGTCGTCTGTATGTTTTTTTTAACGTTTTCCTTGTCCGGTCAATCTGTCAAGATGGTAGCCGTATTTGATAATATCATTTTATTCCACCAGATTGCATGAGCGTTACGATGTTGCGAGCTGTCAACTCGGAGTAATCAACATTACGCGAAGTCTATTGTACACAGAACTACTAGATATTATCAAATTGTAGGCAATGACATTACTTTTTCTATCATTATATCGTAGTATGTTAAGATTATGCACATTTAACTAATTATGATTTGTAAATTGATGGTAGTATAAGAATTGTTAATTGATTGTTTCCAACAACTAAATACGACTTATAAGTAATAAATAATTATTGGAAATATATAGGAACCTTTATTTTGTATCCATTTCCGTGTGCTACTAACTAATCCTATAAATGGGGTATTTTGACAAACTATGAATACCGATTTTTAATGATGGATTTAAATGTTAATTAGAATTAAAAGATAATTAAGATATATTCTTACTCTGATTATTGTTCTAAATGTGTAATTTTAATATTCATAAAAAACTGGCTACAACGTTATTATGACGCAAATAGCGCCACTGACTGGTAAGACGGCTGTCACAACGTTGCACAGCGTGACGTCAACACCGCCATATTTACGAATAAAAACGAACATGTCGTGTTTGCGGCAAATCGAAAATGCCACATTTTAAATAGTTACACAAAAATTTATTCCTCAATGTAAAAATTAAATAAAAATACCTTAATTTATCGGAATTTAAGATAATACAACAAAAACAGTAAAGATAAGTAATTGAGATATTAGAATACGAACAGTACGTGTATCTGGTACAACTCTGTTCTGGTAGAAATCGAATACCTACCCCATGTGTGAACCAGGCAATTTATTTGCCATAAATTATGGTGATCAGCATTTGAATTGCTATTTACGAGTGTTAACATTCCAAGCATGGGATTTATATACTCCTGCGCGACACCATGGGTGACAATGTTCGAGCTTCTTTCAGCGCATTCCACGAACATGTGAAATTTGTCCAGATATCTGATGATGTCAGGATGCGTGTAATACATGACGAAGAGAAAGGGTGGTGGATACTTAATCCTTATTATTCGATTATTTTTTTCGCAGCAGATTATGAGCTTTGAAAATGTGCTGCCATTTAGTTTTATTATTATTTTGTTCATACATTATTATGACGTAGGTTTTTAATTATCTTTTGATGCTATAATAGGTTTTGACGGTCTCCGTGGTCAATGGGTAAGGTGAGATTATGAAACATTCGTTAAAATATTGTCTGGCTGTCATTGTGATTTCTTGGAGTACTATTACATAGAAAATATGTAGGTACACTGTTGTACAAATACTTGAGATTATAGTGCAGTTAAGATCCTTGAAAAAAAAACGCTGGCAGACGGGAAACGAATCTTCAATAGTGGTATAGTTGAAACACAAAGTGTGTCTGTGATTTACAGTGTCGAGTGATCAGATATCCACAATATGGCCCATAAATCCATGATAAGTTTGGGAGGCGGGGTTGGGTACCGCCGCCCCGGGAACCATTTATTTGATAAGGAATACCTCTGCCATAGGTCACCCCAAGTGGTTCGCAACGTTTGGTGATTTAGCATGGATTCCCGGGTTCATCGGGTGAGGTGTGTTCAGAATACGCCTGCGTGGCGTTCCAGATCGAGAGAGGCTGGTTTAGGAAGACCCTTTTACCTCTCCAACTGGTCTCTCGACCCATCCCCTTGGGCCTCAGTGGGAGGGATATATTCATATGTCCGCTACTCCTGGAGGCACTGATTCCTAGATTCCTACCCAATCCTAAAACCTTTTACATACCAGAACTTCCTCGAACTCTCCATCTAATAGGAGCTAAGCGTGAAGAAGAAGCAGATTATTTTGCGAAAAAACACATTTTTTAAGCACTAATTGATATACTTATAAGTGGTAGTAATTGACCCGAATGACTTATTAAACGGTGTTCATTATAAGTGATGAATGTGCAGCAAAAAACTTTCAATCAATTACACATTTATTTTAACAGATTTTTTTTATAATACCTACAACTTCTTTCAAAGCATGAGACGATGCTAAACAATGATCTTCTTAATACGATTTTAATTATTATTATGAAAACAAAAACGAAATGATTTAAATGAAATTAAATGTGTGATAAATTACGAGACGGAGTACAACCCTGATATCAGAAGAAATGTTTACAGACGTAATTGCTTCTCGGCGGTATAAGGTTTAAGATGTACGTTATGTCTGTGTACATGTTAGCCATCTTTATAGGTAGAATCTATGCCGACCCTACGGAGTACTAGACACAAATGACCGGTTATAAATACACGAATCGTTCAGTTAGCTTTAATCGCCTGCCTCAGCGACCCACTGCCTTATATTCGTCGGATGCTGCATTATAGAGTTATCGATTGATGACCAGCGTCATTGATTGATGCTTTTTCAATGGTTGCGGTTTCTCGGTTAGATGGCCGAAGGAAATTTAATTAAACTTGATTGGCTCTGCCATTATTATTCGCGCAATCTTTAGGATTCAACCGCCTTAATCGATGAGATCGTTTGCTAGTTAAATCACACAATAGATAGGTACATTGAATGCGGTATTTATTTTGAAATATTTTTGCTAAATTATACTTAATACTTTTATGGAAAAAAAATAGTGATTAATATTTTATCGATAGTGCAATTATTATCAGGTATACTAGCTTCAAAATTTTAACCAAATAAAAAGTGAAAAGAAAAAATTAATCTCGCCGAATATTATCTTGATTTAGCTTACGTCAATGTGTGTGCTAATCATTTATGGACATAAATATGTAACAGACATATTCATTTGGCAAAAATGTTTTTTTCTAAAGCCGTTGCTGTAAATTTGGTTCTGAATTTTATTATATAGTTGGACGGCCTGGAAAATTAGTGATGCTTGTTCGATTCTTTTTTCCTTGTTTGAATTTCTCTCTTCCCGTATCTCGTGATCGAAATTTATTTTTTCTTTTGAGTTCTTGAAGTATGGAGCAGAATCTACGTGTCTCAATAAAAAAATACTTAACGGTGATGACAAGAAATTTGAACCGTTTTTTATGTCTATAATTTATGACTTAACGCAACTACTTTCATCTCGTGACGACAATATCATTTTGTTCTATAAGATTTTGAAAAAAAAAAAATTTAAGAATTTTATTGAATATGGGGACATCGGATTTGAAAGCCGGTTAGTTACATATTCCTACTACGACATAGGTATTATATCTCTAGATACACAAATTTAAATATTTTAAAATGCAATTATTCATTGAAGGCTTATTCCAATAGGCCAACAGTCTGAAGAACTGCAGCTGGATGTTAAACACAATCTGCGGACGTGTAGTACTTCAGTGCGCCACAAAACACAGGTATAAAAATTCCAACAATAAGTATTTCCCAGCGCTGTGAAGGCCAGGCGAAGTTAACAGGCAAATTTCCAACAAAAACCTAGCTTTCGATGTAAAGGACCGCGCGCAAAGTAGATTTTAATGTATTTTCTATTTAAGGCAAGAAGATGTAAAGCCTTGCCATAGAGATGTACGTTAGCACGGCGAGTGTTCCCTTTTGCGTTTCCCCCGAGCCCAGTTTTCTGTGTCCCATAGCTGGTATTGAACAAAGTTGTAAAAACTTATACAAACACCGACACAGTTCGCTATTTTGTTATCTTGTAATCGGGCGGCAACATTCTTTCTACGCGTGAGTTAAAATAGAAAATGGGCACGCCATCGAAATTTATTTGCCTTTATGCCCTTCTAAGTAACAAGTATCATCCGCGGTTAAAGAGGAGGTACTCTCGGTTTATCCCGACTGGCGATTTATTTGTTTTTTTTTTAACAGAACATTGCCAAGAATGGGATAACTCAAAGGTAAACTCAACGATCAAAAACTCGATCGATTCAACTGCATTTTATCAATAGAAGGACTATGAACAGAGCAACGCCAACAGAGGGAAATTAATAAATCATACCAAATAACAAGCCGGTGAAATGACCGGACTGCTGTCAAAGAAATAAGGCAAATCGTCGGTGATAGTACAATGGGCCTATCAGTGGCGCACCTGGGTGCGCCACTCTCTGGAGAGGAGTTATTGTGTAATTCACGAGCAATCTTTTTCTTACAATTATTACTGCGTCTTGCGAGGATCAAATAATTTAATCTACCCTCAAGTGTATCTAATAGTCATTGGACTGCGGAAAAAAAAATCGGAAACGGACTGCGTCTTGAGAGGATATAATAATTTTCTTCAATGATTATGTTTTTCACCTGTTATTATTGTATTTGAAAAAGTCTAGTTCGTTATTCAAAATCAAATTATGTCCTAAAATTGTATGCAAAGTGATGCATTTATTTATTCATTCTCTTTAATTAAAAAACCGAAAAATGTTTCCAATAATGTCAGTGATAATATGACAATTGGGATTCTAGTGCCGCGCCGTATTAAAAAAGGGAAATATTCAGGTACCTAATTACGGTTCCATGACAACTCAACACAGTGACAAGTCAACACACTTTTAGAAAGTGATATAAAGTCATTAGAAACGATAAAAAATAATTTAACCTAACCTAAGCTACTTAACCCAGTTAATAAAGTTTTCGTTTCATCACTTTCTGTGGTGAACGTATGTCTGTCGGTATGAAAGAGACAGGCATATCTGAGTGAGACAGCATGACCGAGACGTATAAAAAGGCGTGTCTGTTGTAACTCGTCCTCTCTTAACAACAACATCTCGAATACTGTACATTAGTAATAACACTAAATAAACCAAATAGTATGGAGTATCCAAACGACTATTATTTACATCTTATCTGAGTGATCGACACGGCAGATCACCACAGTTGGCGCAGCCGAAAAAGGAAGCTGAACGGCCGCAAAATTCTTCCTGGAGGAAGAACCGTAGCCGCAGCTGAAAGAACTACAGTTGGAGCAGCCGAAAAAGGAATCTGAACAGCTATTAAATTCTTCCTGGAGGAAGAACTACAGTTGGAGCAGCCGAAAAAGGAAGCTGATCAGCCATTAAATTCTTCCTGGAGGAAGAACCACAGTAGGCGCAGCTGAAAGAACCATAGTTTGGTTATAATCCCACCGAGCACCGCGGAAGGGATTATTGTCGCATAAAAAATAAAATAATTTGGGGGCAGCTTCACGGACAGTATCGGACATTGAAGGAGCATCAAGGCAAGGAACTGGTGAGGAGATTCAAGGCGCTGAGCTCAAGGAATCAGCAGCCGAGAAACCGGATGAAAAACGGATCCAGGCAGCTTGTACGGGGACCCGACACGGGAAGGCGTGGCGGTGGTGACCGGACGAGAAGGACGACCAGGAATCCGGACGGAGCCAGAAGACGGTCGGACGCGGAAGGGCGGCGATCGGCGGCAGCATCAATCATCAGATTCGTGAGTTGAGTGCTGTTTGTTGTTGTTTTTTCTGATTATTGGTAATCTGTGTGGAAATGGAGGGAGTGGGTTTACCCAGGTTTTGTCACCTTAGGGACGGGCTGGAGACGTTCGTGCTACAGTTTGAGCAGTTGATCCTCGTCAATGATGACAAATTTAAATCCGAGGATAAAAAGAGGGCGGTTTTAATATCCCACCTACACACAGACACGATTAATCTACTGATAGATTTATGTTTTCCAAAAAAAATAACAGAATTATCGGTTGAAAATATATTTTTGTTATTAGGAAACCACATTGGTGTTTCAAAGAATGTGTTTAAGGAACGTGGAAATTTTTTTTGCGGCGAAACAAAAAGTTGGGGAATCTATAAATGATTATATAGCTAGGTTACGTTGTCTAACAAGATTCTGCAAATTTGAAAGCAGACTGGAAGAAAACTTAAAAGATATTTTTGTGACTGGTTTATTAGAAGGTCGTATTAAAGAAAAAATGTTTTTAGATGCAGAGAAGCTGACTTTAAAAAGTACATTAGAGTGCGCATCGGGAATGGATTCATTTCATAAAAATATTACGTGTATTAAATCCGAGAGTGTCGGGCTCATTTCTAGAAGTAAGAAAAATTTTAATAGTAGTGCAGGTAGGAATTATTCTACTTCACCGGCGCGGGCGAAAGACAAAAATGTTACAATTCCCAGAAAGAAATCAGTAGAACGTATACAACAGTTGAAGTGCAAATATTGTAATTTAAATAATCATGATTACAGTAATTGTAGATTAAAAAACGTGACGTGTTTTAATTGCAAAAACAAGGGACATTTTAGTAAAAATTGTCGCGAAAAAAAACGGGAGGAAGTTTCATCTGTGTTTGTGAATTCAAGTGAAATAAATTCAAGGTTAACAAGAAATACCGATCCCATTTATTTATCGTTAAAAGTTAATAACGGTATCATCATAAAAGGATTATTTGACACGGGTGCAGGAATATCGATCCTATCGGATAAAGATTATTGGGAACATTTTAAAGATGTACAATTGAAGCCGAAGAATTTAACCCTGAAGGGTTACAATAATTGTAAGTTACAGTTACTTGGATGTTTAATTTTGTCAATTAATTTCAATGGTATTACTAAAATAATGGAATTTTGTGTTGTAAAGGATGGTTCAACCACTGTGCTAGGTAGAGACTTCGTAAAAGAATTTAACATTGGTTTTACGGGTTTCGAGACGGTTTCTTCACAGTTGAAAAGTGAAATACTCACGTATAATATTCACGACGTAAACAATAATAGTGTCGATACGTTAGTGCGTAAATATCCGGAGGTATTTTCAAGTAAACTAGGTAGATTCAATAAATTTAAAGTTCATTTAAAATTGAAAGAAAATGCAGAACCGAAATTCTGCAATCCGAGAAGTATTCCTTTCGCTTTGAAAGCGAAAGTTGAAACGGAATTGAACCGTTTACAAGAAGAGGGAATTTTAGTTCCGATTAGTTATAGCAAGTTTGCATCTCCTATCGTGCCCGTAGTTAAAAGCGACGGAAGCATTAGAATTTGCGGGGATTATAAATGTACTGTGAATCCACGGTTGATTGTTGACAAATATCCCATGCCGAAGATAGAAGTTTTATTATCACAAATTTCGGGCGGAATAATATTTTCAAAAATTGATTTACGTCAAGCTTATTTACAGTTGGAACTAGACGAAGAAAGTATGGAATATACTACGATTTCTACACATTTAGGATTATTTAAATTCACTAGGCTAGTGTTTGGGATTAACAGTGCACCGGCAATATTTTGTAGAACTATAGCTTCATGTCTACAAGGTTTGAAGAAAACAGCGGTTTTCCTGGATGATATTATGGTTACAGGAGAAACGATAGAGGAACATAATGCTAATTTAAATGCAGTTCTTAATAGGTTAAAAGATTGCGGTTTGTGCGTAAATATTCAAAAGTGCAATTTTAACGCTTCATCGGTATGTTTCTTAGGGTTTGAAATCTCGAAGGAAGGGATTAAACCTATGGAAGATAAAACGAACGCAATTAGTAAAGTCGCGCAACCAAAAGATTTATCAGAGCTACGCAGTTTTTTAGGAATGGTAAATTTTTACCGATCTTTTGTGCCAAATATGTCTATGTTATTAGATCCTTTGCACAAATTATTGAAAAAAAATACGAATTTTGATTTTAATCAAGATTGCGTAAAAGTTTTTAATAAAATAAAATTAATTTTATGTGATAATCGAGTGTTAGCACATTACGATCCAAATGTTACTTTGAAGGTAGTTACGGACGCCTCAACGAAAGGTTTGGGTGCAACATTGTTACATGTGTATGAAAATAATTTACAAAGACCTATTTCTTTTGTTTCTCGTAAACTGACAGAAGCGGAAAAGAAATATTCAATTTTAGACCTCGAGGCTTGTGCAATTGTGTTTGCTTTTAAGAAGTTTTTCGAGTACATTTACGGAAGGGAATTCATTCTAGAAATAGATAATGAACCTTTATGTAGAATTTTTGGTGAAAAAAAAGGAATTCCTGTTTTAACTTGTAATAGATTACAACGTTATGGTGTAATTCTCTCATCTTTCAATTATAAAGTTCAATACGTAAAATCAACATTAAATTGTTCGGATTACTTATCTCGCGTACCTGTAGGAGATCCTGTTGAGGAAAATAATAACTTTGATTCAAGAATTTTGTGTTTATTCAAAAATAATAGCGAGATGCCAATAGATGTTGAGGAAGTTAAAGCAGAATCTAATACGGATAAATTATTATTAGAGATAAAAAATTATCTTAGAACAGGGTGGCCAAAAAAAGTCAATAAGGATGATTGCAAATGGATTTATTGGATAAAAAGGAACGATTTATCAATAATTGATGATTGTATTTTCTGGAACCATAGGTTAGTAATTCCAATAAGTTTAAGGGATAAGATATTAAGCTTATTGCATAGATCTCATCTAGGGATTGCCAAGATGAAAGGGCTAGCTAGAGGCTATTTTTGGTGGCCAGGGATTGACAGTCAAATTGAATTTTTAGTTAGAGAGTGCGGAATTTGTGCGGAAATTCAACCATCACAACCCAAGAGTGAGTTAACTCCATGGCCGATAACGGAAGAAATTTGGAGTAGGGTTCATATAGATTACGTAGGGCCTATCGGAAATAAATATTTTTTGGTAATCATAGATTCAACCTCAAAATGGTTGGATTGCGTGGAAGTAAATTCACCTAACTCAGATAATACCATTAAAATCTTAAAGAGATTATTCAGTTATTTCGGTAGTGTACAAACCTTAGTTTCTGATAATGGAGCAGCATTCATGTCAGCAGACTTTAAACAGTTTTGCGAGAGAAATGGCATTAAACATTTAACAACACCTATAAATCATCCTCAATCAAATGGATTGGCAGAGAATGCAGTCAAAACGTGTAAAAATTTTTTAAAGAAAATATTGTTAGAAAAAAAATTTCAGTCAGGTTATAATGAGAAGTTAGAATGTTTTCTCATAGATTATAGGAATGCACCACACTGTACAACAGGGTTAGAGCCAGCAGTTGTAATGTTTGGTAGAAGGTTAAGGTCAAATTTGAATAATTTTATACCTAGAGGGGGGAAGGTAAAGGAAAATGTGATTGATAAAGATACCAAAATGAAAATGTCAAAATGTCAGGAAAATCAGAAATTCTATTATAAAAGGAATAACAAAGTATCTACGAATTTTAAGATTAATCAGAAAGTTATGGTTAGGGATTTTAGAGACCAAAACAATGATAAGTGGGTACCAGGGAAAGTACATAAACGTTTGGGAAATAAACTATATTTAATTGAGGTTAAATTGAATGATAAAATCATGTACTGGAAAAGACATTTTGATCAATTATCCAAACTGTGTGTATCATGGGAAAAGAACCCTAGTATTTTAATCCCTGAGTCTGAGACGAGGAGGCTATCGTTCGATGAGTACGATGTCTCCGACTTTGTTTCGGATGACAATCTAACGGGTGACCCTCTTTTTCCTTCCAGCTCCAGTGAACCCGTGGCGTCAACGTCGGGGAACTGGAAGGAGCGCCTTCGACCAAGGACAGAGAAATCAAAATAAGCAGCAGTCAACTCTCCGAATCAACATGGTTATAAATAAAAAAGAAAATGTTGTAAAATAATAATTAAATATGTGTATGTATGTTTTATAATTATTATTATGATAATCATGTTGTGTTACTGTCTGCTGATTTAAGTGTGGAGGGATGTGGTGAACGTATGTCTGTCGGTATGAAAGAGACAGGCATATCTGAGTGAGACAGCATGACCGAGACGTATAAAAAGGCGTGTCTGTTGTAACTCGTCCTCTCTTAACAACAACATCTCGAATACTGTACATTAGTAATAACACTAAATAAACCAAATAGTATGGAGTATCCAAACGACTATTATTTACATCTTATCTGAGTGATCGACACGGCAGATCACCACACTTTCCATAACTTTTTAAAGATGTGATGAATTATCATTGTGATGATTTATCCGGTCACCCTAATTACGTGTCATAACTTTTTGAAATAGGATTGTTCGCGCATACTTAAGAATACCTATAAAACCAATAAGTGAATTTTAAATAAATATAATACATAGCATATTTTATCCTTTTAACTAGGCTCCCCCCAAAGAAAAATATCCTGGGTACGCCACTGGGGCTAATTAACACACGAGTCTTACGGGAGCTTTGCAGACTATCTTAGAATCAATAGATAATAACTGTAAACAACAGAGGATGCGAAATATATGCAACAGTGACTTAAAAGTTTAAAGGGTAATGATAGACTATGTGAAGGTTTTGTTTTGTTCTTTGCCTTTAAATCTAACAACTAACAAGAAATAACGCTCGCAATGGTGTGTTCCAAAATTAGCAAAGATAGTTTTCCATAAATACCGAATAGAGCTAGCAATAAAGTAGTTGCCTATGTACAAAGGTGGCAACATACTGAATAGCCAGTTTACCAAATATGGGAAGCTGATATATGTATGTGCGGAATGAATACGAGTTAAACATTGCATTGTGCCAATGTTTAAACTTGATTATAATGGGAAACAAATGTAGATTATAAGATTTAAATTTAAACGAAACGAGAAACAGTTGAAGAAAAAAGCCGGCAATAAATTCGCCAGCAGGAATATAATATAACTCACCGTATTTCATATTGTCTTTTCCCTTGCCGGACTTCCCTCGCTGGAAGTGGTTCATCCTGGCTTCATCTTCAATGTCGTCGTAATCGGGCTGAAAGAAGAAAACACACTATGAATTTATACAAAAACACAAAAGTTACATAAACACACTTTTTAAAAATAATACAAGCAGTTGACAGAGGATCAGGAGAGGACGAATAATAATTTATAACTAGCTTTACTGCCCGGCTCCGCTCGAGTTTAAGTACTATTTTGATCATTGAAGCAAATATTTTGAAACCTGAAATATGAAATACAAATAACGCTTATCGTCGCATTTTACTTAGATATTTCATATATAAATACCTCACAATGGAAATTTCGTTGGAGCTGAAAACAATTGAATGCAGAAGTTGTAACGCCAGAGCTCACCATCGAACTTAATATTTCACTGCTTTATATAAAATATGTTGATTTCTGCTCCATTGTTAAGATTTCAATTATTTTACTCTTACATATTTATGAGGAATACTTGGAGCAGATGGATGAATTTGTGTATTTAGGAAGTATGTTCTAGAGAGATGGGAAGGCTGACAGAGATATTGAAAGAATGGTAAATGCAGGTAACTTCATTAATGGACTAGACGCAGTTGACGCTAGCAAAAAAATGTCCAAAAAGCGAAGCTACTAGCAATCCATAATGGAGTGTTGGTACCTACCCTGATGTATGGAAGTGAGGCATGGAACCGGCAGACAAAGGATGAAAGTAGACTGAATGATGTATAAATGAGATCCCTGAGACATATGTGTAGTAAAACTATGTATAATCGTGTGAGAAATGTAATAGATCGGCAAAGAGTGCAAGACTGATGTAAGCGTAATAAGTAAGATTAAGAAAGGGACGCTTACATGGTTTGGGCAGTAGAGCAAATGAACGAAGAAAGGAGTGAAATGAGAATATATATGGAACGCATCCGTAGGTACCTTCTCTCCCTGTATACAAAATCTATTTCCTGATTTGGGCGATTTATCGCTCCGAAATGAATTACGCACATCAGCCGTTGATAGGTTCACGCCGAAAATGAATCGCGAAGCGCCCCACTAATAAACTCAATGACCATCATATCAAATCAGTCAGTTCTCTTTCCTGGACACTGGACTCTCCGGACAGGCTACTTTGGCGGAGGTCAGTCCATTAGTTCCAGCGGGAATAAATCTCAGACGGAAATAACTTTTGCACGTCATGGGGTCGTCGACCCTGGACGAATTATATATGCATATATATATATATATATTACGAACAGGGATGCAACGTTTCATGAAATTTGGAAGTTCCTAGTTCGAAAGGTTTTGTGTTGTAGCACAGAATTTCTGCTTTTTTAATTAAGTTTGAATAGGGTACATTAATGAGCTAATAATAACCTTTCGTTTTATTAATTTTCAAGATCAAATTTAATAGGAAGATAAGAGCTATTATAATTTCAAACAAGTAGTTTGTGTCAAAGTGTCCTAGTCAATTTTCTCACCAATGCGACAAATTACAAAAAAAACTGGTTTCTTTACAGTATAACATGCATGAAAAACACTCTTGGGCAAGACAACAACTATCAGAAAAAATGACCTCTACCAAAACAAATAGAAATTGCGCGAAATAAATTACAGACCTTGAAACAAAAAATCAAATAAACCAGCCAAAGCGAGTAAGAAACATTAGTAGTTTTAACACATAATGAAAAAATAAAATAAAGAAAATAAGTTGCAACGATACAATCTGCATAAAGAAAGCCAAACAACATAATTTAGCTTAGAGTAACAAAGGAATTCCCGAACTTTTATTATCCTCGCGTATTTCAGGGACCGCTTATTTCCATCTCTCAAAGTAATCTCTTGAAATATAATACCACCAATATGGCACACTTGAAAAGCTCCGGTGACGCTGTCATATAGATATCAGAATAAAGACTTTCAATTTCTTATAAAACCTGATACGATGTCCTGAGCCGCGGGATTTGAACCCGACTTCGGGGTACTTACGTCGGTCGGATAATGGAGAATCCTTGTATTCATATGCATATGTTTGAGTGCATCTAAATCGCAAAGTTCAGTAAATTGATGTTCCACAGCATGTAACTAAGCTGAACTCACTTACAATATTGTTTGTCCAGAATATAATTTATTTCTTATAAAGTTTTTTTTGCGTTATATAAAAGGGTCTTGGAAAACAAAAAATAGGCTGACTGTAAAGTTTCACGCTAATAATGAAATGTCGTAGCTTAAAATCGGACGCCCCAAACTTAATGCCCATATTTAATCTCTGTCGTGAGAGACGATAAAACTTCAAACCCTTTTCGCACAACTGACTTGAATCAAAATACGTGGCACGAGCAATACATCATCCCGGATAAAGCACCATAACAAAAATGAAATGCTTTTTTGTTTGTTTTTGATTGCATCTCTTAGTGAGAAGTGAGGAATGATTGTGCTAAAAATAATATTGGTGGAATATAATTTAAAAAAAAAATCTAAAAAAATATATATATATATATTCGCATATTCTTGACCATGAGTGCGTATTATATTTTCTATGTTGCCTCAAATAAAAAAAATATATATTAAAGTTAAAATTTTGTTACTAGGAGGGAATGTTAAGTACCTCCTTCCAATTTTTATGGGAACACGTGCCGATATGATTTTGATATAATATATCACTCACAACACCGTGTAAAATAATGTACTTATCCGTAAGCAATAAATAAAAGAAACTACCTTTCGTTGACGCCCAATTTATGCAATGCGAAACGACCTTCAGATTCTTTACAATTCACAAGAAGCTGATTATTATTAAATTGTTTTTGACCAGCGGTTATTTTTTCACATTTTAAGAACATGCTGTTTTCGACTGACAATAGACGCTTTTGTAGTTTTATCCAATTACGATACAGTAACTACATAATCTCGATTGAAATTGATCTCCAACCACGACGGAATTATAACTCATTGCTCTGATTTGTAATTGAATTTATGGGATGTAATACAATTGTGGGCATGTACTGCCGTAATCTCACCACTTATCATGTGTGTATTCTGCTAATGTACCCAAGACGATTCAATATAAAATTACGATATAAATCCACTGCATACTGATCTGCACGGAAACATTGTTGAAAGCGATTTAATAGTTCGAAAAGTACGCATTTTATAAACATGTTTTTTCAATAGCTACAACAGATTTTACGTAGCTAAAAAAATCATACTTATATACGAATTATGCAACAAATGAACAGCGAAAAAATGCTGTTCATTTTCTAAAATAATATATGAGTTCCAAATGTTTAGAAAAAAATTTGCATTTTAAAATATTTGGTAATCTGGGTAAACTTTTCCACAATAATGAATATATATATATGTTCCTGCAATGACTTTTGTTTTCGTTATTTTGCTAATCAAATGTATTTATAGGTGTATCACACCAATAAAAATGAAGTGAATGAAGGTACTTATCTACAATGAGTTCGTAATAAGCAGATTTACAGACGTTTCTATGAATGCTGCTAAGAAGGGAACTAACGATAGAGTGATACATTTTAGAAATGCAAACATTTTTTCGATTACAGTAATATGTTTGTAAATCTGTTTATTTTTTAAATTGCGTGTGAATCTGGGTGGAAAAGGAACTGTGGTTTAATATCAATAAAATGTTTCAATAACATATTAAGAACTCTCTACCCAGTCTCCGAGTGATTGTTTCGCATTGATTAGTGGTTGCATTATTTTCATTCCTTGCCCTACCAGTTGCAGCCGACCGCAAATTTATTTATGATTTGGACCGATGCAATGGGGTGGTTTGTTCCACCACTTCAATATATTAGAATCATATCAGCAATTTGAAAAAGGTTGAATTACATCCACTACATTTGTCTAATATCATACAAATCATCCCTCCTTATTGTAAAGTGGTTTCAATTTGACTACGCACAATCACAAACCTCATTTTATTTCAGGATTGTAAAAATCGAGCAAAAAATAATAAAAAAATCATTTAATACACTGCGAGATGAAATCCTCGGCACAGCTACCGAATATTTCATCATTTTAACGCGGTAGCAGGTTTAACCGCTTGATGGAGAGAAAGTAAACGCCGACAGCCTTTTTTAGGTTTACAAAAAGAGTTTTCATTGAATTTGCTGCACCAAATGTAACGCTTTAACGTTTTTGATAGCTCCGTTTGCCGCTGACGATCATCATAATGAAGAAAAATAAAGTTATGTGTCAAGCTTAATCTCCGAGAATTTTCGATTGATTGCATTGATTTCACATTTGATAATTGGACTGAATTGAAAAAATAAACACCAAAACTTTTGTGTTTTGCCGCAAAACCTTTCGAACGGTTAGCTTTGAAAATTAAACTCTCTAGAATTTATAGATAAATAAAATTACTTTCAGCTCATAGAGTCATTTTCGTCGTGCGTTATGCAGCTTATATTGCAACCTTTAATTTTAAAAAAAATACAGTGTGTGGCAAGCCTACGCACGACGGAAGTGAAACTTTTAGTATTCTTCTCTCTCTCTTTTCATTTCATTCTCTCTTTTTTTCTGTCTATTTTTGACGGCCGGCGTGGTCTAGTGGTATACGCTTTTGACTACAGATCCGAAGGTCGCGGGTTCGAACCCGGCGTGCGCAAATAAATTTTATTTGATTAATTTGTGTTATTTCACAATTAATTAATTTAAATAATATATAGTATATTTGCGGCACGTTCCAGAGTGGAAGATACTCTCAGTATCGCCCTGGTGTAAGACCACCATTCAGAATTGAAACGTTGCTTGAAATGGCTTTAGCCGTGTTTGGTGACCAGATCTGAATAGCCAGGTACTTCCCCACCTTCCTCTACCCCATCTCCCTCCCCTCCCCAATACCCTCAGCCTCACAACATACCCCAATTGGGGATGCCATAGTCTCACTGGCTCCAGACGGGAGCAGTTGGGACTCTTGTGCGGTATTATTGTAAAAAAAAAAAAAATAATATTTATAAGTAGCATGTGATAAAAAAAAATTAAAAGTTATAAAAATATGGGATTCGAACCCGGGTCCTGCATAACGAGTGTCGAACGCTCTGCCTCTAGACCGCGAGGAGAGGTATCTCGCGCGACGAGAACCGCGTATACAACGTGTACTCCTCAATTGACTTGTCCCGTGCAAATTTTCGTTTTCAAACACGGCAAATGAACAATATCACATAACGTCTCGTTAACGCTTTATATAGGGTCAAATCGAAGATATATCGGCAGTGTGAAGTCATATCTGTCGTTTTTCAAAATATTTCCGTATATTTGTCCGTTTTGGAAAAGATCTATCGTGTTTTAACAGTCTCATACCCGTATGGAGTCTGAATTTGAAAAACATTTCTAAATTTTGAAAAACTCACTTACGGCTGTGTTTTTTACTAAAAAAACTTGTCACGCACGTCTGCGAGGGTAATTAGTCGCGTTATCAGCCTTGATTAGTAATTTTAATGATTCAAAACAAAAATAATTAATCAAAATATCGAGCGACTCTACCGGCTCGATTTGTAAGCTATATTTCGACCAAAATATCATATAGTCAAAATATCTAAAAGTCGCAGCACGAGAGCATTTTATCACTTTTCCTCGTATTAAAAAAATCAAAAAGAGAAAAAAAAATAGTTTAAGCGGGGATCGAACCTCGGTTCTTCACGACGACAGTCGGGCGCTCTGCCTCTAGACCACGAAGCTGAGTTTGGAGAGCGACCTAAACTAGGTATATAATATTAGCTAGGCTCCTATAGCGAAATGATCACGGTTTTTCGTGACGGTCATGAGTCGGTTTTACTTCGGTCCTCGAAATTGCATGACGCGCGTAAAGAAGTTTCACTCCAATAACATAATGTGCTGTATCATTTGTAACTCACTTTTCTACTTAGAATAAAGCCTGATAAGTACTAGTAATAGAATAAAATTAAAATTTACAGGAAATTTGTCTACTAGTGTGGGCCTTAAAAATTATGAAGGGTTTGGTTGATTACGCACGGACTAACAAATAGGAATAACGTGCGAAATGATTGAATATCAGAAGGCCCACACAACCAAACTTGATTTCGATCGAGAAGCAGAGGTCGCCCTCAAAAAGAGTGCTGATGACGAAGACGTAATGACGTGCAGAAGAACTGCCGGCTGAGAACGTGCTAAAGAACTGACTGATGACTGATGACATGCTAAATAATTGCCGGCTGAGAACGTGCTAAAGAACTGACCGATGGCGTGCTAAGGGACTGTCGGCTTCTGACGGGTGAGAGCCGCCAAGAATCTCAACTGCAGGCGTTTGAGGGAGGCCTATGTTCCTAGTTTGACGCCAGGGTATCGATGTCAAGAATCGAGGCCCTGGCTCACAAAGAAGAAGAATAACATATAGGGGACCGTTATGTTTTTCTTACCCTAGGTATGTCATGGGGGTATACTCCGTTTTCTCTTGGGGGTAGTTTGGGCGGTTTGTCTCCCCTCCTCTGTCCAGCCTGCATCAGCAGCTGGTCTCTGGCATTGGCCACCATACCATGACCGTTGGTTCCGTTTCCATTGAAACCGGAACTTCCGCTGGAACCGGAACCTGCCGGTCCGTTGGCGACACTGTAGGGATCCTCGTCAGGGATGGGGATGCGAGGACGATTCTTGATATCTACCATCGGCCGTTGAACTGCAACAAGAAAAAATAATAAATTTCATGTTCATATTACTTATAATTATATAGATGAGCAATAAATATAAAAATAAATTGTAGGACTATGGCATACCTATTTAGAATGATTGATAGGCTGGTGGAAGTGAGATACAAAGGAAACAAGGAAGTGGAAGGTTAGCAAGTACCTGACTATTCTCATCTGAAAACTAAGCATTACTAAAACCATTTGGTGAAATTGAGAGTATATCTTCCTTTCTGGAACGATGTGCAAGTAAATTAAGGAGATATATCGCCAACTCTTGATAGGTTATCCTCATGATAATGTATATTTTAGATTTATACATTTACAATTAATATTTTTATAAAGTCCGAGTGACTTGAACCTATATTGGCGACATAACGGATAAGTTAACCGAGTTTTCTACCTAATGCGAGTATTTATTTATTTATTATACGTTATCCTGCGAATAAGCTAAAGAGGATGGTGAAACACCCCGTAAGGCTCTTCATAATATTATTATTTATTTTAAATTACATATGAGATAACCCACATAAAACTAACTAACCATCACGCTGTTTCTCCGCAGGGGTAGGCAGAGAGGACGGATCGCCAAACAACTCGGTCTTGGCACACACTCCTTGCCTCATTCACATTCATACATCGCCTCATTCATACTCTTCTATTATTCTGACTCTTGACGTGGCCCGACTCAAGTATCTGATTCACTTGATCGTGCCATGTCTTCCTCGGGCGTCCTCGACCTCTTCTACCTTTCACATTTGCATCGTATGTTCTCCACATAAATATTTTAAATTTTATATAGCCTCATCGGACTTCGAACCCGCGATCTTTGATTCCAGATCCAAAGATCTTAACGTTTTGCCATGAAGATTATCGTATTATTATTTAATTGCTTTCATGTCTTTTATACCATACACTGTAAAGTAAGAGTTTCATAATGCATTCAAAGGGCGAAACAGATACCACCAATATTTAGCAAACATAAAATAAGTCTTTTTTATGTGCTAAAAAATATGTAGGTATGATAATAACGAAAAATAATAATATTAAGTGGGTCTTCTAGAAAGCACTAAGCCAAATAGAGCGATCATTCACATTGCAATACTGCAATCATAATAATACTTTATAATAAAATTATTTTCCATCGATTGCAACCGACATAAATTTTATTACCATATTTGACATTTTATGCGGTAGCGCTATTGTTGCTATTATTGCAATAATTCGCTGTTAGGTAAAAGTAATGTGTATTTCAAAACATAATAATTTTCTTTTCGTATTGAACGATGCGGTATTCAAATTTTATAATTATGCGAAGTGAAGAAATGAAAACACTTTTGTAGGTCGTTACGATTTGATACGATGTTTATTTAAAGCCATTATCCAAAGAAAAGAACTAATTGAATTTGCCCGTTTAAAATTTCGAAACAAAGTACACATTAGGGCGTGAAGGTTAGACACTATGCAAAAGTAAACAATTCTTCACGAACTTGATATTGATTAATTCAATCGTGGGATCTTGTTTTTATTTAGAACTAGCTATACCACCCGGTTTCGCCAAAGATTTGGGATAAAAAGCGTTAAACAAACAATATGGCGCCTAGAAACATGTTTAATATATCATTCATAGCACTGTAGCGAATGATGTAGTTGGCTGAAGAAACTTGGGTAGACCTTAAAATTTTAGATAAAAATTTCAAGACGCTTGAGCTCACTATTATAAGAATTTTTCTACATAAGGTTTACGTAAAAATAATTTATTTATTTATTATTTATTATGATTACATTTTACTGATTTATTGAAAAACATTGATATTTTAATAATAATATAGATTTATACTGTGACAAATATTGATGGTAGGTATTTTACAGTAATACCGCACAAGAGTCCCAACTGCTCCCGTCTGGAGCCAGTGAGACTATGGCATCCCCAATTGGGGTATGTTGTGAGGCTGAGGGTATTGGGGAGGGGAGGGATATGGGGAAGAGGAAGGTGGGGAAGTACCTGGCTATTCAGATCTGGTCACCAAACACGGCTAAAGCCATTTCAAGCAACGTTTCAATTCTGAATGGTGGTCTTACACCAGGGCGATACTGAGATTATCTTCCACTCTGGAACGTGCCGCAAATATACTATATATTATTTTTAATTAATTAATTGTGAAATAACACAAATTAATCAAATAAAATTTATTTGCGCACGCCGGGTTCGAACCCGCGACCTTCGGATCTGTAGTCAAAAGCGTATACCACTAGACCACGCCGGCCGTCCAGGTACTTTTCCTTGAGGGTAAAATAATGTAATTAGTTATTCACATTAAAGTTTACTAGCTGAATGTGAAAAGATTTCGTTCGAAGGTTGTACACAAATGTCAAAAACCATTTAACTTGCTGCAAAATAAATTGCGAAATATACACAAGCAGGAGTAAATGAACTCGATAGAGGTCTTAAAAGAATTATTTTAAAGAATTCACTTAAAACAAACGCATGTTTAAACACTAATATGAATCAAAATACACAGATTCCGTGTAGCGTGCTTTTCTTTCTGTAAATTGATCATGAAAAGCGTAATAACTAACATATTTAAAACGCTCTGTACGATTTCTGACGTCACAAAAAACGTCCGGGACTTCAACGCGAAGGGATATTAAAATCTGATGTGGGTATGTGACGTCATGTGATGCTAAACACCCCTGTGCCACTATTTATCATTTTTATAATAAACTAACACAGACACGTGAAAAATCATGGGATATTATAAATTTACGATTTGTTACGCCGAAAATATTAAGTGTTTGCCTCGGGATTATTGCGTTTCAAAAACAAATGTCATTTTTCTTTGCAAAGTCAAATCAAATAAAACTCATCATTTGAAAAAAAAACCCGAGTCTACATTCGTTGATGTACGGAGCAAAGGAGATATTTGGCAAATCACAAGAGGAAATGAAATTAGAAGAAAATATTAACAAACTTAAATTTAAATTACGGAAATACGTTATTAATTTACACAATTAAAGAAATGCATAAGGACACTACGTGTAAGTAACTACATTAAATATGGGGTAATTATTCGGAATCGCTGGACAAGGATTATATGAAATATTTTTAAATAAAACCTTCTGATTTACCTTAATCACTATGAAAGGAATATGGTAACTACGTATCTATTAAAAAATAATAAATAAATATTTTCACTTTATATTTTTGTTGACAAATTAGAGACAATAAGAAATTTACTTTCAGTAAATTTGAAAAATGTCAAAATCTGTCAAAAATAAATAAAATAATTTCACATTTCAAATACTGAATTATTAAATTCATTTTAAAATTAAAACATAAATTAGGTATGTACATACTTTATCGCTTGTCTGAATTATTATTCACATAACCAATCCCAATTTTGAAAATTACATTTCAATTCAGAGAAAATTTGAGTTCACAGTAAGTGAAAAATTTCTCGTAGGAATAGTTAAAAGGCAACTGAAATTAGTATGTTTGATAATTTTTTTTCGAACGGTAACTTCTACTTAAACGCATGTAAATAAATTTGAGTTATGTGGTGAAAATCATGAGTAAAAAATGCGTAACACCTTAACATAAAAAATTAACATTTGTAGGGAAAACAAACTAATGCGCAAGTCGCTAAATATCTTTGTATAGTGTCCTTAGCTTTAAATATTAATCACACTTAAATGTGTGGCACTAACAAAAGAATGTTGAGACAGCGTGGGTAACATTTAAGGTTGGGCTCGAAATTAAATAGTAATGATAATTTAATAATATCGCGAAGGTTGTAAACTACAATAGAGTAGGTATAGTTTTGTTACTTTGACCTCAAAACTCAATTAAATATGTCTTTTTAGTCTTTATATTGTTTGCTACCCGTGCAACACATACGGAAGTAAATGCACGAAAATTTGATTTTTATTCGGTTTTTGCATACTGACTGTTTTGGTGGGGCCAGTAACCTGCTTGAATTTGATCTTTACAATTTTCTGCGTCCCGCTGCGCTGACAACATATTTTTTCTTTGCTGTGATAATCATTTTGAGGTTAACCACTGGAGTGATTGGTGTCATATATAAACATTTACTATATTATTTAATTAATACCATTCCTCAAAATATTTATATGAAAAATGTGAAACTGCTTACTGTGGTTTAAAGCCAATGAATTCACCTAGATTTCGTCGTTGATCCCATATTTTTAGGTTATATAAACTTGGCACATTACGATAAGCGATCTCTCAAAACGTTTATGTAAAATGGCAAAATATGCCAAAAAATCACTCCGGTGGTTAGTAAAATATATGTAGGCGTGATTTGAAGCGTGCACAGTTTTTTTTAATACAATGGTATTTTTAATTGATATTACTAGTAGTTCCTTGAACAGTGGACCAAGCGCCCAAAAAAGGATGTTTCTATTTTTTTCTTATTTAATAAATCACAACCAAAATTTTCCCTGAAAACATTAGATTCATAAATATGTACATACTTAATTATAAAACCATAATATATTTTAGGTAACATTTTTTTAAATGAGAATTTTCTACATTTTCTAAAGAAACGTCACTATTTCGTAGAACGATTTCACAAATGAATGTCCGATTGGACCTAAATTTGTCCGATTGGACTAAAGGAATGTCCGATTGGACAAAATATTGTCCGATTAGACAGAGGATGTATTATTATGAAGTGTAAATAAATCGAATAAAATCAGGTTAAAATACAATAACGAAAAAATGAATAAATTTTGAATAAGATGCGTTACATTCTTTGTATCCTCTTTCGTTTGATATAACTATGCCAATTCTTTCTAGTAATTTAATTTAATTTTGCCATTCAAACCAATTAACTTAATAATTTCCATTTATATGGATAATTGTTGTATCAAGCCGTTTTATTTTGATCTAATATCTTGTAAAGATTTGTTCATTTTCCCATGTATAAATTTGATTTTCGTTGTGTTTAAATTCCAAATTTGGAAATTAAACGAATTCTGTAAATAATTCAAAAATACCTTCAGGAAGTTTAATGGGACGAAAAAATAGCAAAATCTGATCAGAGAGTCACGTGTCCTCGCAGGCATTACGTCATTATCATAAAATGGAAGCTAACATTTCCCGTCAGAACGGCATCATAGTAGGCTCTACACAACGCAACCTTCCCACTTGTCAGTCTTCCGAGAAAAGGTCAACACTAGGGAAAGATAGACTTGTAGAATGTTTACCGTTTACACTAGTAGGATTTACTATTATGTTCTCATTTGACATTCCTAAAAAATTTACGCATGTAAGTCTACAGGGAAATACGCAACGCTTTCAAGAATATTCACATCAGTGTTATTGTATAGCGTCTCATTCATTGAAATTCCCAGTGAGTAACATAATCTGGATGATAACGGGTTTGTTAGAATATAATGAATATATAATATATATATGTACATGCGTCAAATTTATAGGAATTTCAATATACGTATTTCATTTCCAAACCTTTCTGGCTTTCATCCTTCTAGGGTGTTTTGGTTGTCATTTCAAATTAAGGAGAGTGAGAAGGTGAATTTACATAATAATTTTATTCTAACGGGTAAATTTCAAACTATATATAGTATTGGAATCGAGTTCAGAATTTAAAAGATGAGATGTCGAACGAAGGCAAGTCAATTTTAGATAAGGCTTGACAGAAGAGTCAAGCCAGAAGAGTGTTTAGAGAGAGACAACCAAAAAATATGTGATCTAAAGTTTCTACTTCTAGACCACAGACAAGGGAAGTCAAGCATGTGAATTTTAAAAAGGGGAAAAGGAACGGAAGAATGTCGATTTTCGAAATTCGAATAAGTAAGGAAATTTATTTTTTGGAAAAATGGAGGAATTGTTAAAACCACGGTTTTGGTGGGATAGTCCTTTGAATTGAGGCATAGCCCACTCCCTTGAAATATTCTGCCCAAATATTGCGAGATCTATCTTCGAGGACAGAAAATGTCAGATAGGTAGATAAATTGAAAAAATGTCATTATTGACGAACATTTTTGTTGATTTCCACGATCCACAGGAGCTGAAAACGCAAGATTCCTAACCTAGCCCCCAAGTTTAGGTATGCGGAATATATATGAACAATTGAGAATGCTAGACCGCATTCCAGGACTTGAGCGGATGCATTGTAATTAATTATCAATCCTAGCAGTTAATATGAATTTGGTATTTGGGATCTAGGAAATGAAACTTACGGATTCCATTTTAATCACGAAGTAGTGGGTGTTGTGCGCTGTGCAGTCTCTCAGTTTGTCATTGCAGTCTCTAAGTCTGTCATTGCGGAACTCGTCAAAAGAGGTGAAGCAGCCATTTAACGGACGATTCAGCTATTCCTTACATTACAATAGGCGTGCGCAGACGACAAAACGTGGCTGTGATAAAAGGATGATAAGGAGCTCCGGGAACAGGAATCAACAACTATTTAAAAAGGATTTGCCTTAAACTTTGAAAGCACAAAACGGCGTTTGAGGAATCTCTTGTACTTGTATTGCTGCACACATTTTGTTGGTAACAAAACCTAGTTTGTAATCAGTACCTACCTATGAATGACTAGTTTACTTTACCCACGAACCTATCAGCTCTTACGTCCAGTGCTTAGACACAGGGAGACTGAGAACTCGTAGGTCTCAAGTCTCGAGGCCAGTTAACTGACGGAATGACTGGCTAATCTGGTGATTGACTGTCAGTTTGAAGGAATTCTTGACAGACAGAGTTCAAAGGGCTAATAAGAATAGACTCAAAGTTGCTTTGCATTAATTACCTATAACCTTGTAGTCATAACATTAGAAGCAGTCATAATTTTTTTTAATGGTAGTTTTTTTTTAAAGAGCTTTTTTGAGCCTCGTTGCCCTGGTGAAAGATCACGAATCAAAATTGAAAGATGCTTGAAATGTTTCAAGTTTTGTTTAGTGACAAGATACGTGCAGTCAATTGCTTCTCTACTTTCATATTATCTGCTTCCTTACCCACCCACTTCGTACTTTCTCACAATATTACCCCGATTGCAGATGCAATAGCCAGATAGTTTACGTAAATAATCCTATTTAAATAGTTTTTTTTTTAATTCCCTGAAAGTAATGTCTCAGTAACAATTATATTTAAAATATATTTCAATTTATGCATTCAAAAATCAGGATAACTTTGCACACACAAACACGAGACGATTCACAAGATCTTCATTACAACATACATTTCACCAACTTACAACTAAAACGTCTTTTGGGAAAGGGTATTGGCAATATTTCTCTATAAAACTATTTAATATCCAACCTCACGCAATAAAACCATTAAAAAACTAAGCGACTTTAAAAGAAGTACTAAGCATGGATTATGGACACGGGAAGGAAGAATATAGATAAAATGTTGCAACCTAACAAAGATTAACCTTATATTATGTTTTTCTTTTGTATGTTTTACCACTATACATTTTTCTTGTATAATTTTATGTTTTTCTTCTATTATTTCACTTTACAATTTACCTCTTGTATATTTAGACCGTTCACAAAAATTAGTTAAAAAAAATTAACGTATTAAAAAAACTTTACAAAATTTACAATTCACACAAATAACCATGTACAATGTGACTTTAGAACGGGATACCCCAGTAAGGTCACAACCTTTTCAACAAAGGAAAAAAAATAAATATAAATTGATTCGAATGGTTCTTCTGGTTCGCTGGTTGCCGACCCCAATAGTAGGATTTGCGATTTCCCACCGCGAATACCAAATGCAAGATATTTCTCCTACTTTGAGTATTGCCATCACGTAATGTCTTGTTTAAGGTTAATGGGAGGTGGAGAATACGGTGACTTCTTTTACTGCACGTGACTGTGGCTGGCGGCTGGTGGAGGTCCCTCTCAAGGACTAAAGTTCACAGCTTCAAACTATGGTTTCTCACGATTAATTAATGTACCTACAATGTAAGCTATATAAATGAATAGGGTAAATTTTATAATAATACTGCCAATAGTTTTACTAACCAACATCGAACGGAAATAGATTTAATGGAGTTAAATCTTTGAAAAATTAAAACAAAAAATATTTGATTTTTTTTACACTCAGCTGCGCTTTTACATATTTTTGTAAAATACAAAGAACATCTAAGTGCGCACTGCATCATAAAAATAGAAAATACTTTACAATGTATCATGGAAAAAATAGTAGACGTGGAATGAAAACATTAATTTTATAAGGTACACTAGATTACAAAACACGACTAAAGATACTAAAGAGATAAGCCGATGGAAATGTATTGCTTTTCCTGAAGTATGGTCAGATTTATTGAACATTTTCAAACATCGAAATTATTTATTTCACAGTCAATCTGTTTCTTGGCTTGTCTGGGGCCCAGGAGTCGAACGGTCATGTCTAAATAAATTGGCCACTTAAATTGACAAAATGTCTTAGATTTAACAAATAAATTGATCTAGCTCCATAACACATGATCAAAATGATCAAGAGCATGTTCACGAACAGCTAATTTGCCTATTTGTTACAAAGCAGTTAAAAATATAGTAAACTACCGTTGAAATGCATTGTTTTTAATTTTGCCGAAAAAATGGATACAATGTTAATCAACTAATGTCTTTTGAACAAGGATATAAACCAAATATACTTTTATAATAATATGTGAGTTGAATTACTATGATTTATGAAAACAAGTTCGTTAATCAAGTCATATCTCCAGCTCACTTCCTTATTCATTAGGACCAAAACAATCACAAAAGTTCCAAGTTCATTCATTTGTGTGCATAAAAACTTTTCATATAATTAGATTGTGTAACGTTAGGTATCACATAATTAGGTTTTGCATCGCATTCCTCTTTTTGTGTTTTCATTTATTTGTTGACCTGTGAAATGAGCGCTTTGGGTGTAGGATTAAATTTTGATGAATTGTGTTATTGTTTTTGTCAGCACAAATTTAATTATAAATTGCACGATATAATCAAGATTGTAAATGAGTTTTTTTTTCGATGATTAATTTTGGACAGCTTCCTTGATCTTTTCAGTCCGACCATGAGCCAAATGGTGCCTGGAGATGCTTGCATATTATTAATAAAAATAAAAACAGGAATAACACATTCGTTTTTACCGCACGGATTTGTTTCTTGGATCTCACTGCTTGTTTTATGTGTTACATCGTTTCAGATCTATTTCCAATATAGGTATGATATACAAGAACACTGAAGAGCTTGTCAGTACCGCTACCTATTCAATCATTGCTTCCATAGTGTGGTGGTAGTGATCTGCACACATTCGAGAGGTTGTGAGATAAAAAAATATTCTGGAGCAGTGACCGTGCATTAGGGTAGGCAAGGGTTAGTATGAGAAAGACGGATAAAAAATGCATGCCTCGTCAGCACGCCGTTGGGAGCGGAATACTTCAGTTATGCCTCATTAGAACGCTCAGTATTAAATTTGTATTTTTTTTATGCTCCGAAATACAACATAAATGTCACCTGGTCACGGTTGATTAAAGAACTTCTTTTGTGTGATGACCATAGAACATTTTAGTTCAGGCTTTTGTACGAACAATGCAGTTTTTTATAACATCTATATAAGTTGATTCATCAGATCTGATCGTGATACTGAGTTACTCAATTCTTTCAAAATTGTATAAAACCTAGTGTAATTGCTTTACGGTCTCGTTAATATCGCCATTTCGAAAAAAATCTTTACTCAAAATTAGCTTCAGACATATTTCACGCATTATTGGTTCGAAAAGCCGCATTCGCTCTCTTTACACGATTACATCTAAAGCCAAATTATGCATCAAAGTAGAGCAAATGCCTTTATGCGAACGCCTTTTATAATCCGGAATGCAATAGAATTTTATTTCAATTGAAATATAAACCGCTCTACTTTGCAATCATTTCAAATGCCAACTTAAAATATCGTTTTCGTATGAATTTGCATTTGAAAACAAACATTAGAGATATAAAGCGATGGGCAAAATTGAATTCAGTTTCATTCAGTATTCAGCGATTATGTAGGGCATATAATTATTTTCATACTATTATGTGGTAAATAGACTTTTATTAAGATATTCTTTTATTATTATTATATATAACGAAGTATAACTAACTCATTCAACTAATGTTTCTTGCTTGTGCTAATAAATGGAAACTACGGAGATAAATCTTATTTGATTATCATTATTTATTAACTAAATAGGAGAAATCTTATTTTCCATCTGAACATGGCGAAATCATTAAATTGGAACAGCTTTTTTTTGTCCAGAATTTCTAGGTACATAACTATTTTCAGCTTTTAACGCCATCTCTATATAAGTTTTGAAATATGCATTTAGCTATCAAAAGGTAAGGTAACTATTTCAGCAAGCACATCGATTCCCATGATGGATTATTGTTTACTACTTAAAAATATTAATTAAAAATGTTTTTTTTTCATATGTAAGATAATATCTATGCCATTTCGTTTTTCCATGTTTTCACTTAATTATCTAATAAGAAAGAAGATTGCTAAAAAAGCAAATTGAAAATTCTAGAATTTGAAGGGAAATCAATCATTTCAGCAACCATCAGTGAAATATACGTATATTAATTATTCAATTATAATGATATTATTGTTGGGAGGTTATTGCCATGTCATACATCCCATATAGAGTATTAATGTCTACATACATATGAGATGGGAGTTGTAAATAAGAAAACAAAGTAAATAAATTAAAAAACAAAAACTAACAAAAAGAGAGTAGTATCACAAGAGAGAATAATAAATACACAGTTTAAATAAATATTTTAAACAATGTGTATTTATTGAGCACTTCTATGCTTTATTGGTCCATTGGATTTGAAATAGTTTGGGTCAATTTCTTAATACTTAAGTGAATAAGACTTTCCTTTGGAAGGAATCGAAATCATCGATATTATGTGGTGAAAAGCTTCCAAGATAAACAAAAGAAGAGGAAATAATGTGAAGTTTCAAATTATTTTTTTTGTAATTCGTAAACTTTAATTAGTATTTTTTAGGAAATGTACATGGTTTTCCAATAAGAGGTGTTATTTTGATAGTCAAACGTAAAAGATCAATGGTTTCGTTGCTTGTGTGGCACGTAGCGCCGTCTTGTTGAAAGTAAACGTTGTCCAGATCAATACCATCCAATTCCGGCCATAAAAAATCATTAATCATCTCTCGATAGCGCAATCCATTCACCGTAACTGTTGCACCAGCCTCATTTTCGAAAAAGTAAGGTCCATTGACTCCGCCGGACCATAAACCGTACCAAACAGTCACACGTTGAGGATAGAGAGGTTTTTCAACAATAACTCTTGGGTTTTTCGAGCCCCAGATGCGACAATTTTGCTTGTTGACGAAGCCACCGAGGTGGAAATGGGCCTCATCACTCAAGATGATTTGCATTTGATTCACTCAAGTGAATTTTAATAATTTCAATGCGTTGTTGAAGCATGTATCGTTCCATTTTTATTAATGGCGTAGTTTCTACTTGTCAAATGTCAAAAAATGACAGCTTCAAAAGTAACATCTACCGAAATAGCGGGCTATTCAAAATAACACCTCTTATTGGAAAACACTGTAGTTTGTAACTTTAAATAATAATTATTATAGGAAAAATGTAATTTTACCACTATGTACGAGAAACTTAAAATGATTCATAAACTGCTCGTGCATAGGCGGTGTAAATGCAATTATTTCAGGAAAAACTCTTTTTATATGTTATGATTCAAAATATTGAGATGATTCGCTGGAGCATATGAACTGAGCCATTGCTGTGTATGAATGTGAACAAATAGTTTTGTACTTTTGTACACACGTACAATATTGGAATGAATTATCGATACAATTAGATAAAATTATCCACTTCTCGGGCGAAATCGGTTAGTACAACCAATAATATTGTTGTATATTTTACCTGGAGGCAGTTTAGACTTGAGCATATCCATGGCGACCACATTGATGATGAGCACCCAAATAGGGCAGTCCAGCACATCGGGCTCGGACTTGACGAAGGCGATGGAACTCAAGCATTGCGCTTCCAGCCGCCTCCGGTCCGGGTAAGCCCGGCGCAGCTCCTTGCTCACGTTGGACTGGAACTTCTTCATGTCGAACAGCTGGAAAACAGACACAACTCATAATAACAAAATACATCAAAATGTCGGGTAGGTCCTGCCCTACTCTTTATTCACGTGGAATGGAACTTCTTCGTTTTTGTTATTTTACAATAATATGATGGTTGTAGCCATGACTATAAAGTAAAAAATCTTTCGAAAGTGATAACTGGCATCATGAAAATTGCCGAACTTTTTCTGTAAAGAAATCATTGTTTATCCCGACTATTAACAGCTCTCAATATAATTTTCATCATGGGCTATGGAGCTTAAAATATCCATTTAACTCTTCAATAATCTGGTCGTCTGTTCCAAATTTTACCAACGTCTAATAATAAAACAAAGGTTTTTACCGAAAAAAGAGTATTCAATATCAGACGAAGCTGTATAGTACCTACTTAATTAATATAACAGCATTACGTGTATGTTTAGGCGGATAGATTAATTATAATAGAACCTGACAGACATTAATATTATTAGATAGTAAGTACGAATGTTAGTTCAAGTACTTACACAAACATCTCAAAAGCACATGTATTCATAAGTATTACTGTGGTAACCCGAGACACATCTTTACCAGCGTTTTGCAAGAGTTGGCTAATGAGCCACTTAGCTTTGTGGACATTTAGAAACCCGCTTAAAGTTCAAAAGGCAAAAAGCTTGCATTAATTAGCAGATTCACACCGAAAACAACTAAATCTTTTCTCTATAAATTTTCCCATAAAACTTGCACAATGTATGAGAGAAAGCTTTACGCAACATCTCAACAAGATTAACAAATTAGATGAAAAATCTCTTTATGTTTGAGTGGGTTCAACTTATCATGATATAATGTATGTGAAAAATTGCAGGATGACGTCATATAACCCCTTTAATGCATAACATGACGATGTTTGTTCCAATTTGTATCAATCTTTTTAAAATGAAAAAATCATTTCTTTTAAAGCCTTAATTGCCAAATCAATCACGTCTATGACAACGTGATCTTCTTAGCAGTCTTTGCACACATGAGAGAGAACGAACATTAAAAAAAGATCTTAAGATATTAGTGAGGAGAGTAAAATTACTCTTCCGCAACCGAACGAAGAAAGCCCCGGAACAAAAGAAATTCACAATGAAACACGTTGGAGTGTGTTGGTTATTAAATGAAATGGAAAGTCCGCGCACGCCTCATACTATTATAAGATATTAACAAAGCGAGAGATGTTTATCTGACGTCTCAGTTTAGGCGAATAGTTTCCCTGGGGCATTTTGGGAATTTCTGTTTGAAAATAACATGATCTGCTACAGGTCATTCGGAACCAAAGCCTGATTTATCTCAGAACAAACAATGAGTTGAGATTGTTGTCTTTGCCCGGTGATGATCATTCTATGTGGTATGTAATTTATTGTTGATTTTAAGTTACTCATTCACATTAATTATGTTTTTGATTGGTTGGGAATGGAATTTGAATGATTAATTATTAATAGCAAAGGTCTGAACAATATTAACACAATTAGAATTTGAAAAAAAGGTGTTTATGATTTAATGTTTAGCGTGGGTACATGATAATAATTCATTTCGATGAGTTCATAATTTTGAAAGGTTATGAGATGCTGATAAAATATTACTTCAGTGGAGATTTTTTTAATGTATATGTGTTTCAGTAACGTGGAATTCTTAAGTTATTTTCATTGTGTAGATGATCTATTCTATTTAAATTAACTCTATATTATGCATATGCAACCAATCAAATTAAATTAGTAAGGACGCTAGCGCAATACGTGTATAAAATCAACTTACTACGCACATCATAATACAGAGTAATTTTCAATTTGATAAATGATTTTTAATTTTATTTATTTAACTGAACATTCAATTAAATGTGCAAGATTTTTATAACGGAGGAAAGCGATTATGATATCACTATAGCGTAAAACGAAACCACATAAATGTCTGAAAGATTAGAAAACTGTAGTTTCCGTTAAGCAGTATTTCTTTATACTGCACTAGCTGACGTATTACCGGCGTTGCTCGGGATTGTGAATGATTAGGGGTGAAGTTTTGTGGTTGTTTATAGAATAAATATTGATTTTCCAATAAGAGGTGTTATGTGTATTTAATTCCGGCCATAACATGATTTTTTATGGCCGGAATTGGATGGTATTGATCTGGACAACGTTTACTTTCAACAAGACTGCGTGCCACACAAGCAACGAAACCATTGATCTTTTACGGGAAAAGTTTCCGGACCGTGTTATCTCTCGAAGAGGTGATCACAATTGGCCACCGAGATTTCGTGATTTAACACCTTGCGACTTCTTCCTTTGGGGCCACGTGAAAGAGAAGGTCTATGCCAACAGCCCATCGTCGATTCAAGACCTCAAAGATGGAATTCGTGAGGCTATCGAAGGCGATAAGGCAGCCACTTTGCGTTTTGGTTATGGAAAATTTCATGAAAAGGATATGGTCCTGTAGGCGTGGTCGTGTTGGTCATTTGACTGATGTTATTTTTTACTATTAACGGCATACCTTCTTCTTAATAATTAAATAAACATTCGATCGTTTATATTAAAAAATTGCAATTTTCTTTGAATATCAAAATAACACCTCTTATTGGAAAACCCTATACATATAAACCTTCCGGAAGAAATACTCAATGATAGTAAAACATGAGAATAGTTTAACGTGAAACGATTCCAATAATACTAACAATTCGCGACACCAAGGTGGCTATTAAATATCGATATATACTACACTGCTACTATTTTCTTACTAATATATCGAATAAAGTGGAGTATTTTAATTATAGTACCTACGCGAATAAATCTGTAACATGAGTCGTGACTCCCATACAAAACGGAGTTTCCTAATAATTAAATATCTTTTAATTTACTTTATAACCCATTGATTTTAGTTTAGTTAAGGTGGTGCTAATGAACGCGGAAACAAAAGATCACGATTTGAAAAAAAGCAACATGATATTGACATTTTAAGACAATTATAACATTATGTAAAGGAAATGATTAATCGTTACAGGACGTGGAATAAATATTCGCAATAAAAAATATTATTCTAAAGCGCGGTTACGGGTTTAAACGTTATCATTTTAAAGAAAAAATATCTATTCATTATAAATGTAAATGATTTATAATTTTAAAATGATGTCCACTTTCAATTTAAATAGTGATTTTTGGGAATCGGCAAAACACAGATAAAATGAATAAACTGTTTGGGAAATATTATATTTACTTGAAGAAGCGTCGCCGGAATCACCGTTTTGAATATTTATCTAACAGTTAAGTTTAGTTAAGTCATTTTCAGCGGCTTATTGTATATTTAACGACTCGTAAAATATATGTTGTGAACTAAATATACTTGCATTTACCTGGAAAACCTACAGATAAAGCTGTGCCATGTTCATATTTCTACTCCACATAAACAAATGTAATTCTGCTTTATTGAAGATTGTTGACTGATCGCAAAAAATCGTGCGATTTACACACTTCACATAGAAATTAAAAAGAGTGTTGAATAACCAACCAGAAAAAACCTCGTTTTTCGAGTTATAATGCTAATTCCGCAAATACAAAATGTGCCCATCTTTATTAAGTGACAGTTTAAGTAATCATTATAACATTTCAAGCTTCTCGGTTAGTGTAAAATTGTGACATGGTCGGTGTCTGGTGTCTGTGGGGGGAATTAAAGGTCAAAAGGCTGTGGTAGAAAGCTGCGTCACACGCCTCGCCTAATGGTCGTGGATTCCAGAAGATTCTTTGCTTAAACTAATAGAGTGTTCTTCAGTTTAACATTAATTTCAATCATTGAATAGAAATTCCTTTTTTGGTTTAGGAAGAATGGAATAAAGTAGGTAACTAACTCACTTTACTGATGAATTTTGTGCCTCTATTGAAAATTTTGATTTTGTGGGATAGCGGACGGTAAGAATAGTTTACTTGTATTTTTATGTATACGAAATAGAATCCACGGCGGATGTAACCTTATATATACAAGGCTCAGAATTATATGTTATGCTATCTGGTTGGGAGCAGCTGGGACTCTCGCAATAATACATATATTCATACACACATCAGTTATCCAAATTCATTGCAAATTCCAGCTCAGTCTCCCTCTCTCATTTTTGGAAATGTTCATAACCCCAAATAAAAAAGTCCAAGTGCAATTTAAGCGGCGTGAGTTTATAAATTATGTTTTGCTTCTTAATATTTTATATATTTTTCTACAAAAATCAATTGAATCCAAGCGTATGAGGGCACAAGTCACAAGGCTTACAAAATTTTGTATGATGACCATTCTAGTGTTTTATAGAGAGACCATCGAAGAGAATTTATCTATCGAATTCGAAACCTAAATGGACTTGTCGGCTAGCATGCTACTTTGTTAAAATCTGTTTATTCTTCTAATTCTCTTGGAAATATGAAAAATTCAAAATATACCTTGACGATTTTCTCGTGCTCTATCGCTTGTCCAGGCAGCTTGAGGATGTCCTGTCCGATGGCGTTCTCGTCATTGGGTGCGGCGGCCGTACTCTTCACGTAGACGTTACTCTTGGAATAGCGTCTGATGAGTATGTTGCCGGCATCGTCCATCTTTATTTTGACGCCCTGGAGAAAAAACAACAGCATTTAGAAATATGCAGCGTTTAGATAAATGCACGAAAAACTTAATGGCACATGCAACATAGATTAGATGTGCACGTACAAAAAGATACATGCTTTTATTAAATATTTTTACCCTTGTTCATAATTCATTAGATAAATTATTAAAACGCATCTGAATTTTCATACATCTCAAAAAAGTGTTTAATTGCATATCACATGATAAACTTTTAAGTAATATTGGATAAAATGGTACAGCTCTAAAATGGCTAAATAGCTACTTTTTCAAACGCCCTCAAGTGGTAAAAAACAACGGTGTGTTTAGTCAGCAAAACACAAGTCATTTTGGCATACCTCAAGGCACAGTCCTGGAACCGTTACTGCTTATAATTTATGATGATGAAATTTTTATACAAAGCCTAAATGGTAGAATCATATCTTACGCTGACGACACTGTGATAATAATTGAAGGCACTGACTGGAATACTGTTAATAACCTAGCAAATACTGATATTCATATATTGAAAAACTGGTTCGATAAAAAATCTCCTATCCTTAAACACTGAAAAAATAAAATTTATCCCACTCTTTATCAATAAATTTATATTAAAACCAGAATTATAATTTTTAAAATGTAGCAGAACTTATTGCAATCAAGCATGTTCTATACTTATTTCAACTTTACAACATTAAATATCTTGGGGTATATATATAGATCAAGATTTCAAATAGAAACTGCGTATTTGTGAACTTGTCAAAGGATTGGAAATGTATTTATATTTTTATAAGACTTGAAATATTCTAAGACAACAAAACTTAAAAATAGTGTACGGCGCAATTTTTCAATCCACATTACATTATAATATTATTTGCTGGTTTTATATGCATTTAAAATAGTTCAAAGATTAGTAATTAAGGTAATCTTGAAAAAAACACTTGCATTTTCTGCCAAAAACCTCTTTCAAATATTAAATGTAAAAACAATTCCTTTAAATCTAAAAATTATCGAAAACATTCGTGAATTTAAGCTAAAATTGAAAAATTATCTTAGACCACTGTAAGAAGCCACATATCTGTTTTTATTGTTTTTTAAAGTCTTAAAATCTATTATTGATAAATATTTCGATTTTATTACTTATTTTTTGTTATTATTATTACTTATTATTTATAATATTTTATTAATTACTTACTTGATTTTGTATTTCCTCACAAAACACAAGAGCCTTATATCTTTATAGTGAGTAAAGGCCATTTTCTGTTTTACATTATAATACTGTATGACATGTAAACATTGTATATTTATTATAAAATACAAATATTAAATAATATTTTTTTTATTAAAACATATCCAACTTATATTCGTTTATCCAGCGGACATCGTTAAAATTCGTTAGTGCATGTCCTGGCAACAACATTATTTGCATCTCGTTCTTCTTGGGTTTTAACGTAGATAGTTTTCGCTATCTTACGTAAAATTTATACATTAACATTTATTTTTGAAAGGTATGAGGGGATTAGAAATAACTTACTTGTCCTATGTGTCTTTTAACTTCATCTGTCTTTTGATCTCTCATTGGATTGTCAAATCCGCAAAGTCCGATTCTGAAACAAACAAAAAATAATGTTATTATAAATACACGTTTGAGATTTGAAGCATAAAGTTCGTAATCATCTCTGTAATAAGGTAATAACTTTAACCGTATACGGTGTTGCTATATTAGGAAACTATTATAGAGTAAAATGTCATTTCCACTAATTGGTATGGGTTATAGGCTACCTGCAAGAATGCACAAAAAGTTCTTCAGATTCACAATACAACCAAACGAGAAAGAAATAAATCGCAGTCAAAATTATAAATAGGCCATGGCCTTAAATATGCTCCTAACGACTGCCTTCATTCAACCTAATGTCCACCGATACAATAACACGGCTAATAACTAGAAAGGAACAGACAAAGAGTGCAGCAATTCCGATTAACTACGTATTTATGTCTGAAAATAGTTCATTGTAGACAACAAACACTAAAGCCCGAAGGACTTACCAGCGATTAAATCCAAAGTGGTTATTTTAAATTTGGACTGGCTTGAAAATGACTATAATTATGTCAGTCGGTATTTTGGAATTTGTGGATATTCTCGAGTTTATTTTTATTTGCGCAGATATAGAATTTTCTCATAAATTTTTCATAATTGCTCAAATCGATCAAAAATTTAGTACGCATGACACTTTTTCTAGATAATTGCAAACTTTAGATAAATTACTGCATTTCATCAATTCTTTACTTAGCCTTGGCAGTTTCCGGTTCTTTGTGTTCTCAAGCCGTTCGCTCATATGATTTTGTTAAATGTTTAGAAAATAAAGTGGCTAAATAAGTTTCCACAATCATTAAATAGGAGGTTTTAATGAAATAATTGGATTAAAAATCACGATTCACTTTCTTGATTGGATGTCAGATGGCTGGACATCAACTTCCTCGCGCGAGCAGTCAATACTCTTATCTCAAGAACCTACTGGCCTCGTTGATAAGACATCAATCTAAAAAAATCAACAATACACCGCACTCATAGCAATGGAGGTCGTGCTTCTATCCCTTTATGAGGTTGTCTAACAATTTCTCCCTGATACAACAATCAAACACTTTGATGACTAGTCACTTTTAAAGAACGTGCATTGTTGGTATTGCTTTGTTACACCACGAATAATAATCTGGAAGTAATTAAGTATCTCCGTAAGCTTTGATGAATTTTCTAATTGTAGCGAGTGATTTAGGCCACGAGTAGAGACAAAAGATCGAAGGCACGTTCAGCCTTCAAAGCTTAGTAAATAATGCATGCAAAGGAAAATGGGAAAGAGATGTCGACGATTTTTTAAAGGAGGTAATTAAAGTTATATTAACAAACGCTAATACATTATACTTAGTAATCAAAATAATCTATATACAAATCGAATGCCAAAGTAGATACAATTGTGAATGAATTGATAAAGACAATGTAGGTAATGATCTGTTGGAATGTTGTTGTAGAATTGTTCTACAATAGATTTGGAAATTGGAAACGATTATGTCATTATAATTCATGTCGATGGTATCCATTCCTATGTGCACGTGGTACCTGATTTGCAGTGATTAAAATATAAGAAAAAAAAACTATTAAATGCCATCTATTAGTAATAACAACCTTATGTTCTGCGTCATTTTTAGAAGTAATTTTTAACACTAAAGTCGGAGAGCTTAAGGTTAATATTATCGATCAGATTAAATTAAATGAAAAAAACCTGCATTTACATTGGTCAAGCGCGCGGGGCGGGTTTTCACACAAAGGCACAGGAATGAGTTTCAGCATTTACAATAAGACGAAGGCATCGATTCAAAAGAGGTTTTCGTTTGATGTGATTAAAATTGAAACGAGATCTCGGTTCGACCTTGAGGTCAGTCCATCGGGCCGGCCCACGCCCGGGGAGCGGAGCAGTGTAAGTCCAACAAGACAAGTAGCGGACAGGTGCTTATACCTGCGGGGAGATTAATATACTATCAAGAGACATCTCACAGTGCCCAACAGCTTCCGGGTAAAAATAACAAATTCATTATGATGTAGCCGTCGTGCAATCTTTTTGACGTATAAATATTTGATGTTTAATTAAAAATAGGTATTTATTGCAAATCTCGACGTAGAATTGTGGCGCAAATGGTCAAAATTATTTTCACCATCAATCTTTAATACAATTTATTAAAATGATAACTCTTCCCGACACGCGTTGCTGTGCGTCAGTCTGTCTGTGCAGATGAAGAAACAATAGTGGGTGTTTCTTTTACGTTCGACAGATGCTGTTTTAAAAAAGCATGTTTTACCAGTCACACGCGGGTGTTTTTATATAATATATTTGTATAAAAACACACACTTATTCGAATACGTCAAAATGTAAAAATTTGTCAAAATTTAAAAGCATTCGATGAAGAAATTTCGGAGATTGAAGATTTGGAACAAACGAGCCTGAGAGCTTGCCATCTAGGGGCAAGTAGGATTAAATACATGTAAAATGCGTTTGGACTTAATCTTAGATTACTGCCCACCGATGTTACATTTATCGCCCACAATCATTACAAAGTAGATCAGATTCTTAAGCATATTAAAATTAATTATGGCTAATTGCAAACTTTCAAACAAAGGTTTTTTTATAAACTATAATACATCTTTATTCATAAGACTCTTTAATCTCAATGATGTCATCACGGATATTTCAATTTACGAATAAAATTCTGGCAGAAAAATCCTCTAAATAACGCCATCGGCTACAAAAATAATCTTTCGCAGGACATTCGAGTTTCCCAATTATTAACGAATTAAGGCAGTGTGTAGTCAGTTTATTTGGAAGCGACCTCCGTACACAGTTCTCAGCCGGGTTTTCAAAGCGCTGATTCATTTTCTGCAAATTACCTCCCCGGTCAGTAAACCCGCGGACATGCTAACAACTAACAGTTCAAGATGAAGTTCTGTTTCGAAGATCGTGTAACAATTATGAGGGGATATTAAGCCCATAATGATTGTTATCACCTCTGTTGGAACCTCCCAATCGTGAGATGACACTTTTTGTTTTGATCATGACTTGATGATTTAGTGACGGAAAGGCGTAATGGGTTTTGTTTGTGTTTTTTTAGAGGGCTTACGATCCGGGAGGCGAAACCGACATGCTTTCGTTAAATTAACTAGTTTTAGATATCGAATTAGCACGGTTATTGCGGCATATTTTGATATGATTTTGGACGCAACTCGATTAGAAGCTTTCAGAATATGATATTTCTACATCGTTAGGCAGGGAATCACGTAATAATGTAGGTATCACTCAACATTTATTAAAAAAGGGTTTTCTAAATAATTTTGTCGGAGAATTTGCGAATACGGAGTGGTCAGTTTTAAGTCAAAGCATTTTTTGATCGCTATGCAACAAGGTATTATTAGGTTCTTAATAACCACTGTAATCCATTTTTTGTACGATCAACCTGTTTTATCGATTGAAATTAAAGTGGTAGAATTTAATAACGTGTAATAACTTGTGTATGAGTGACTCTCTAATCGCAAACGACCTTGCAAGGTGGTGTGCGAGTGAAACAGCAAATCGCAATCTTACTCTTACTAATCGAATGGTCATTTTCCATTACCCGAGAGAATCAAAGTATTAACTTCGCGGAATGTACTCAAGCGGAATCGAAATATGAGGTTTAAATCACATTCGAAATTGAAAACAATTATTTAATTCATAAAAAATAAATTATTATGAATGCGTACCGCAGTTCGAAAGGGGGTTAAAAATAGGAAAGCAATGCAAGTTACAGTCTAAGGACGGATTGTTTCACAGAATTTGAATACTTCTCAAATTCTGTGAAACAACCCGTCCTAAATTTAATCTAAGCCAAAGCATTAAAAAGTTTTATTAAGTGTAAGAAATATCTACTAATAATAAAATCGGTTGATACCAGATATTTTACAGCTTGTGCACTTCTATGCCTTATACCAAGATTCAGACCAAATTTTTCCCATTTTGAGCAAAAAACGCCCTATAAATCAGGGTCAAAAATTTACCCTTCAAAGGTAGGTATTGTAAGTAACCATAGCTTCCATAGTCTCACTTATTGACAAATGAATTAATAGTCTTCTTCTCTCGGCGCCGGCGCATCATCGATAAATGAGTAAATTTATTTTATTCTTATTTTTACCGAGTTTAATATGTAGAAATACATTATAATTTTCTTTTTATATTCAATAATATTAATATTCAATTTACAAAAAAACAGCTTATAAACAAGTTCTGCTGTATAATAATAATAATTATTATTATTACGCGTGACAGCTGTTTTAACTTCTTTTTTTAAAGGAATTTTCAAAATGTGGTGAGGTCACTTACAGATGATATATTTATATTATTTCCACATCGGTATACTTTATTTTTATTACCTGTGCCATCATTGATTTGTGAGTCAACTATCGGAAATCATTTATGGTTATCAATAATTACCTTAAAAAGTTCACCCAATTATTTTTTAAATTTGACTAGGCCTGCATTATTATTTTATAAACTTATATTTTTGTGTTCTATAATAATTGAACTCTGCTTAAACATATCTAGGAGTGGCGAGTGAAATGTATTTTTTTATTATTTTATCGAACTCGCTTTAGGATTATAAGAATTTTCACAATTTCCAACTTTCTAAAAGATCGAGTTTACGGCCTTTATTTTGTATATGTAACGGAATTGGCTTATTATCATCATTAGGTGAGTGATTTTTATCTAGGAGCTGTTTAGCAAATTGTGACTGTATTTTATTTTTAACGAATCGAGTGTGTTCTTATCTTAGTGTATTATCTAGTATTAAAGGACCGACCATTTTGGCGGTTGCGTTCGTTATACTGGATTATAACAAAAAAAAATTTGGAAATTTTAATCGTGGGGTTTATTCCGATCCTTCTCACTTCATTACAGAAGTCTCCAAGTTATTTAATACTAACTCCCCCGCCTTTTAAGAAGTCTATCAATTCACTCAATTCCCTTTATTCTCTCACGATGGCGAAGTACTACAATTTGACATTATCCTAACGTTTATTTATGTTCTACCTTTAACAATAGATACGATTTGCGAAGTAATTGCACGGTTGCTTGGTAGTACAGATTTTTGCTGGTAGCCGCGCCGGTCAAATTAAATGATAAATTTATTATAATAGAAGCAGTTAAATTCTTTGACAGATCAATTATTTCTAAAAGCATTCTAAGGAAACAATTACATATTGATTTTTTACAGAGTTGATTGTGTTAAAATAGTGTTTTTTTTAAAATTATTTTTATAATTAAAGTATTAGATAGGTACAGGAGTCCAGTATTATTGGTAATATACAAATCCCGAATGTGTATTAAAATCGAGAAGAGAGTCTATGCGCGATTTCCATTTCTCCGGAAATTCGAAATAGTTGAGGAACTATAAGTACGGAAAACAGGAAGTGCAATGTACTAAATCTTGCGGAAAATGTCTTTATTGCAGCGTGATCGAGATCTGCACGCTCTATCGGGCGATTGGAAAGTCGGAATGCTGCAATGTGTGTCGGCGACTGCGGACAAATGTGCAGAGAACTACAACTTACACCTTCCTACAGCTTGACAAGCTTAACACTGCAGTCAGTGGCCTCTCTAATCTATCGATATTAAAAAGCTCGTTTGCTTCATCCTTTGAGCGCCTGTAAAGTGTGTCAAGCCGTATACGAGTATCATGGACCTAAAAAGCCCTGGACAGTGCGTTAGTGCGATTTTGTATGAATTTTGTATGAAACCAAATCTAGGGTGAAGGTAAATTGTCATCTTATTATTATTATTTATTGGATAATTTGTATAGCGCCGCTTTTGTGAGACATCACCTCAGGGGCGCTTTACAGTTGATGCATGTATTACAGAAAATATAAATATTACAAAATAGAGTGAAGTTAAGTTAAGTAAAATGAAGTATAGGAACAGGTGACACGAAAGTAGAAGATGGAGACTCTGCAGTCCTGCAATCCTAGATGGTGAAGAAACTGGGCCTGCTGCTGCAGCGAAAGAGTCCACCGCGTCCACCAACAGTGCCAGCACGAGGTACGTCATCCGTCCAGGTATGTGTCTGCTGCTAATAAAGCGCTGACACACTATCCTCTCACAGATACCAGACCTTGGCAGCACCGCTGTGACGTTCTACGAAGATAGAAGATGGAGACTATGCAGCAAGAATCCTAGGTGGTGAAGGAACTGCACCAGCTGCTGCAGCAAGAGAACAACAGCGTCCAGGTATGTATCTGCTGCTAATAAAGGGCTGACACCTCACATAGATAAGAGACCCTGGCAGCACCGCTGTGACGTTCGGCAAGTCCATCATTTATCTCAATGTAATGTCCATCATTTATCTCCTGTTCCTGGTAATTGTTGAAGTGGTGCATTCTGCCGGCAATAAAAAGCGACGATCGGGATAATAAATTATCCTGGGCTTAGTAAAAAACTTGCCAGGGTTCAAACTTGCCCAGTTTCCGAGAATTTCGTTGAAAACATTTGGGGTGGATTTACCGATCGCCGTTCGTTTCGAATGTTCAATATTTTTGAGCAAATTTCCGAGTATTCACTTTTAAAACACTGCACTCAAATCACATATTATAAAGTTCTAACAATTATTAAGTTTATTTTTATTTAAGTTCAAATGTTGATTGATTGATTTTAAAAATAATTTCAAAGGGATGTTGCCTCATTTCCCTTGAAAATACAAAAAAAAACACAAAGCGGTTGGAGGACGCATTAGGACGCGTCCTGCTGCCACGAAGGGCGCTATAACAATATGCAAACTTTTATTTTGTGTTGTTAATGCAGTTACAACGGCTTATAATTTTTTGGTATTTGATCAGACAAGGAATGGGATACATTTTCCTTACATCTTCCCCCTCACCCGGGCTAAAAAACGTTCTCGAATTGCTCCGTCCAGGGTTTTTCAGGTCCATGCTGTATACACACCGAAAGCCAAGATGGCTGCCGAAAATGTTCATCCGTCACAATATATCAGCAAAATATGTAAATTTATAAAAAGGTTTGGTAAAAAATGAAAAATAAACTACATAACAATGTATTCATTTGAAAAAGGTGCCTATGCAGGTGCGCTGTCTGGGAAATCAAAGAGGAATATTTGCAGCAATTTCCTCTTAAATTAGGAAACAACCCGCAAAAGGCGAAATTCATTAAATTACACCTGATGAAACGAATACGTTTAGTTGGTTGACGTACATTCTCATACGCCATGAAAAAGCTCAAGGATCTTTGGGTGGTCGTTTGATAAACCATCTTCTTCAAGTATCACACGAATGGACACAAACATATTACATGTTTTAGTCAGCTTTCTAAGCCATCGGTTCTGTATTTCTAGTGTTCCATTTATCGCGGACATTGCATCAACTTAGCGCTACCACTGCGTACTGTGGCAGTAAATGCTTGCTATTACCTATGTGATACCTTTCACAGGAAGAAGAAATTTTACTCGTGCCTTACTGGCTGCAAAATCAGCGCGTTGTCTCATTACGTAATAATGCCTTAATCCAAATCGTGAATATTTCTCTAAGATATCATAATTACCCATCTACGTACGACAGCCAATCGTTCGTTTTATGAGGAAATTTTGTACAAACTGACACTTACAATAAAAGTTTCAGTGTCGATAATCGACGTTTATTGAAATATTATTTTAACAGTTTCATACAATTTAACAAGTACGACCATTTATTTGTAAGCTTTAAATTACCTACCTCACTAGGTGTAACCTGTTCTGATGTGACAGAAGTGTACTATAAAATAACATATTTCAGTGCAATGCTATTGACGTATTAAAATATGGATAAATTTAAATATTTGAAGGAGATGAATTATTATTAGAGTGGGTAAAAAATACATTTATTCCTCAGACTAAATTGTTTTTTTTTTTAACAAACAGCTATTATCTGTAAAACTTTTCGTAACAGCTCATATGGTCTTATGAAAAACTGTGTCTCTCTTAACTACATTACATAAATTGACGGTGTTAGAGTTAATTGACGGTAAGTAGTTAGAAATATAAATTGACGGTGTTAGAAAGAAAACATACAAAGTTTTACATTCAAATGTAGAAGATAACCAAAGAATAATTAAAACTATGAAACTTTAATGAGGTGCAATATTTTTTGCGAAAGTATTTTAAGTCAGATAAATCGCAAATGGAGTAAAATAAAAATAAAATAAAATAGATAAAATCTATTTTTACTTAAATTGGTAGAATTTAATTAAAAATTAAATTAGTGGAATTTAATTAAAAATTAAATTGGGAGAATTAAATTAATTTTAATAGATTGCAGTAAGGATTATAATACATTTGTATAATAAAATATGTATTTGATATGGTTATAAGTAATTTTCGTTCAGTGTTTAGACGAAAAATAGTAAAGTCAGCCATTTTTTAAACTTTTTATGTTTATTTATTAAAAAAATATGTTTGTTTCAAATAATAAAATCTGAAGGCGTTTTGCGCCACCTTTCAAAAACAGTTTTTAGTTTTCGGATATATTCAGAAATATACGAGTACCATTTATTTGGATTTTAATAAGAAGCGGAAATGCACACAAATGTGACTTTCTCCGACTTTCTGACAGCATCTTTAAGAAATGTAACGGCCAATATGCCAGAGGCCTATAAGGTTAAGACCTATGGTAAATGGTAAAGAATATGATTAGATAAAGAAATAAAACAAATAAAATAAGAAAATGCAGGACTGTAGAAAGGTAGGTACTATCATCAATGCAAAAATAATAAAAAGTTCTATTGGTGGTGAAGATGAATGTCGAATTAATCAACGCTAAGTGATTTGATTTGTTAATATCATTAGATAGAGGATTAAATTTAAATTAGCTGATTAATTATGTGCCATAAATGGATAAAAAACAGTATTACACAATAAACCGCTAAGGTCACAAAGTTAACAGATATTCAAAAAATATCAAATTGCATTTATTAGGTCGTCATTATAAAATCTCATAAAGCATTATTAATAATTTATCCACCGACTAATTGTAGAAGTTAAAATTATTAAACACTGAAATAGCCTTTAATTTGAGGTTATGACTAAATTATGTTTTCTAGCAAGAAATAAGTAAATAGCTAATTACGATGAGTCGATCGAGCTTGGTCATCCCGGCCTTACTGGACGGTGGTCATAATAATTGCACTTTTGCTTTCACGCGACGGGATTTCACGGTCTCGGTTTGTGGAACCGGCTGCCATTAGCCATTAGCGCGTGCCCAGGGCATCCAATTATTGCAAATAGACAAATTTTCGAAAGATGAGCAACTTCTAAGGTTATCAACCAATTTTAATAGTCTTAAAAAATTCTCTTGCGCTAATACCATGTTTTTAGAATTAAAAGGGTAATTTATTTCGATTTTTTACAGTTTTTTAACACCAAATTAGAAAAAAAAACCGTTTATTAAATTCTTGCAACGCAATAAAGATAATTTGTTGGAAAAATAATTCAGGCTATAAAATAAAATACCATTCGTCTCAATTCTTGTTCGAAAATTTTCCCCAATTAAAAAAAGTTTTTTTTTTAAATTGCGATCAATGCTATTTTACAATAAGACTCGTTTCTCTAATTCAATTTAAAAATTGATTTGTTGATGTAATTTGTAACACTAATTAATAACGTAATGGATTTTGTGCTAATTTCGTCACATTCTGGATAAAATTTAGTTGCAAGCTAAAATACCAAATCTAGACGTTGATTTCAATTATTGTACTCCTTTTCTTACTCGCGATAAAAAATTAATAAAGCATTAACAATAATTGATAAAAATAGATATTTTACTCGGAAGAGATAATTATTTAGTAAAGTAGTTCAATATTTAAAAAAAAGTTTTGGTTACATTATATAATTTATGCTAAAATATTTGAAATAATCAATTCAATTTTACCTAGATTTTAGGGTTCAGAAACCCACCTGCTGAATTTAAGACCACATAATAAGTCAGCGTTAATAAATTATAGTTTGCAGATTTCGGGGACAATCCGAAGGACCCCATCCGTGGAATTCTAAGAAATCATTATCAGCCAGTGAGAAGGGAACTTGCCTAATGCATTAGCCACATTCACACACTTGATATTCCGAATCAATGCCCTTCCACTTTTCATTTTTATCGTTTTTTTAGTACATAATTTAAAAAATGGAATTTCACATATATTTCAAATGCCTGTGTTAATCCCGGAAACATTTTTTTGCCTTTAGGTTAAAATAATATGTAGTATATTAAGTTACACAACCGGCTTTTAGAGTTTTTTCAGAAAATTACCTTTAAGGGTTAGAATAATTTAATATTAAACCCTTGTGTGATGATTAAAGCCTCAAAATAAATAAGGAAAAATGCCTAATTGCCTTGTTCTTGTCTCAATATAATACTCACGAAAGGATGCAGGTAAGATTGAAGGATACAAATAACGAGAAATCAGAAGTATTCAATGTTATAAAACAAAATATTATTAATACCACACTAGAAAACGTTGAATTTTTGATACAGTCCCTAAGTACATCAGATTATTTGTATTTTCTTGAGATTGCTTGCGATCTAAATTAAAAAAAAACGGCATTAGAGCAAATAATGATGTTGTCCCTGTTCTGTGGCATATTGTCGTAGTGTTTTTGTGCTGACTTATTTATTAGTAGAGAAACTCAGACTTTTACATTTTATAAAAACAAGCAGCCAGATGCGGTCGATTGAATCCGTTTGTTGTGACTGACGTGTAATAGGCATGGTCATTAGTGGCTGTATAGTAAAACAGTAGGGAAAAGGTGTAACTTTGAAGCATACAATTCACTGTCAATAGCGTGTCGAGTTGTTTGCATTCTTCCGAGGAAATCTATCATCATTTGTATTTGCATAAGCAAAACAATGTTTTCCAAATGTATACTACGAGTAATCAAACAAACCTATAGTGAAGCCAATCAAAATCGTGAGATTTGATAAGATTTCAGTTATTTCTGCTGTAAGTGGTAGAAAGCTTACTCGTTGTGAGTACAGAGAGAGTCAGTGCAGTAATTTATTTATTTTAAATTATAGAAACAAACAGCACATTGGTTACAGTGATGAAACAATTTATAGATATTAAAAATTTCTTAGTGGCTACCCACGATAAGTTTCTTTATAATTTGTTATTTGTGTTTTTTTTTTTATATTTGGTAATTAACTGGTGATGTGCGTTGTGTATAATATAAGTGTGTGTGATTTTGTGTGACTATGTTTGTAGGTGTGATAAGTTGTGTGTTTGTATGTTTGATAATTTTTCAATGGACGGCAATCCCGTTTTTAACTGGATTACGAATAATTTGAAGACATTCTTACTAAATTAGCAATATTTTAACAGTAAGTTTTCTCCGTGTGGAAACGTTATGGGAATTCAATAACAAAACTGGACACTGGAAGCCATGAAAAACCTTTTCTCTACCGATTTGACGAAATATAGATTTTGATCCCTTTGCGATTTATCCGACTTAAAATACCGCAAAAATACCCTAATCCCATACAATATTGTACCTCATTCAACAACCGGCTCTTGTCACGTGCGTTAGGTTCCCCGCTGAGCCAGGATACCAGGAGGTCTGGCAGATAGCAATGACAAAGGTTTCCACCAAGTATTATCCCTCTCCGAGGATATGAAGAACCCAAAAACATTGTCTTGTTGAAGGTGAGAAAAACTATCCTTATTTGACGGGCAGTAATTTTTCGATTCTCTATCTGGATTCAATCGTTAATTTCTCCAAACTTGACTTCTAAATCATTTCTTCAACACCTTCAAAGCGACAAATTAGGAAGTATAATATTTTTTGTGGTCTCTTTCAGCAGACCGGAAGATACTATATTTATCTTTGGTTGTCTAAATTCTAAATGTTTTAATGGCTACTCAATGAAATTGATTTTGACGCTAAATGTTTCAGTGTTTCCCCCATTTCCTATCTAATCGTCATTGCCTCTAGAACATAACGAATTCCTTTACGTTTGGTTCAGCTCAGAGAATGAAATGAGCGGAGCAGTATCCGTTAATGGAACTGAAACGGCTATTTGTGTTTTAGTCACTAATGGGAATGCTTGTCAAATTACTGGAAATAAATATTCGTTTTTTATATGTATTTTTTTCCCTTTTAGTAGCTACATACTCAAGTTTGGTGGTGTTAAATATTTTTGTATTTTCTCGGAAGTTGTTAGAAAGGCAATAAATATATTAAGAACACCTTAAAAATGATGCATGAAGAGATGAAGTTCGGTTTTCAGAACAGGTTGCTAAATATAACCATTATCCATTGGCAGTGGCGCTGACTGGTGGTATTAAATCAGGATGATATTTAAATTACCTTAGATATAGCCTTTTTTTTAAGCAAGGCGGTCCGGTCCCATCGAGATACTGTCAATGTTATTATATTATTTTGAATTTATCACCGGCGCCGTTTTTTTTTTTTTTTTTTTTTTTTTTTTTTTTTTTTTTTTTTTTATGTGACACCTCACAATAGTGTCCCTGCCCGTGCAGTGCACAGACAGGGGAACTATGTCACCACCCGATTGGGCGGCGTTGTGAGGAGGAACAAGGCAGGGGCTGTAGGAAGGGACTTGTTAATGCGGGCCTTGAAGAGGCTCGGATTATAGGAGGGAGGAAAAACAGACGCCGGTAGCCCGTTCCACATACGAGCCGACTTACACAAAAACGAGTCGTAAAAACGGCCCGTTCTCATGAAGCCAACGTCAACCGTGAACGGGTGTTCAGCTCGTGTCCGTCGAGTATCGCGCACGTGCACCGGTGCATCAGGAATCAATGCTGCTAGCTCCTTGGAGCAGGCTCCATTGAAATACCTGTAGAACAGACACAGCATGCCTACATTGCGTCTATGCATCAGAGAAGGCAATCGGTCTGTTAACAACGGATTGTCAATCAGACGGATCGCTCTCCTTTGCACAGACTCAAGCAGGTTTATCAAGTATTTTGGGGCACCAGCCCAAAGGTGGCTCCCAAATTCAATAGTTGGGCGGACTTGAGACTTGTACAGGGTCAGCAGCTGGTCACTGTTGAAGAATCTCCTAGCCCTGTACAAGACGCCCAACTTTTTGGAGGCCTGATTTACTCGGGCTTCTATGGATCCCCGATACTTGAGCTGGTCTGATATAGTAACTCCAAGCATTTCAATGGAGTCTTTATTGGGGAGAGTGCTCCCATCAAATTGCACCAGACAGTCATTGATCTCCCTCTTTGCCGAAATCAGACACGCTTGGGTTTTTGAGACGTTGCAGCATTACAAAAATATTAGCAACGATATGTCATAGAAAATAATTTCAAACTGTACGCAGAAATTGAAGTTATTACTTTAAATAACTTTGTAAATACTACCATTCATTCAGCCAATGGTTTCTTTGCCAGGATATGTCTTCAGATTAATTTATTAATTATATCCTGACGAAGAAATCATTGGTTTAGAAATATGTCGATGCTTTTTGATTATTTACTGGTGTTTACAGTTATTTAAAGTATAATGACGCTACAAGGTTTATAATTAATAAAGACGTGGTTATTACCCCCACTTACATCTAAATATAAACTATCACATTCCATCTTACGTCTTTTATTGTATTGTCAAACATTATGAAAATTTAATGGATAAAACTCCAACACTCGTGATAGAAATTATGTTGCGATCAAATACTGCGTTGACTTAAAAATTCCAGACAAATCTAGCTTAGTCAGAGCACACCATTCGATTTAGCTACTCCATGTAATCAATGATTTACAGTTGAGATACATTATTATCCATTTACTTTGGCGCTGGTTATAATGATTGATTCAAATTATCTGTAATTTTGAGTCCTGTAACTATACAAGACCGCTGATTAGGTCACAAAGGCTGTAGGCTGTTGGGAACCTTGAGTCGTTCAGAAAAAAAAATCAAATCTGTTTCTCGCGCGCAGCAGGATTTTCGCTTGATTGAACCCGCAGACACTACTCTGAGTGAAGAATTTTGTATTGAATGGAAGACTTTGATAAATTGAATTATTTGCAGGATTGCTAATGAAGATAGCTAGTCAGATTATTTTTTTTTACTTTACTGTTTGCAAGAAAACCAATCCGGTGGGAGTGGAGAGGAGAGCTGTGACCACTTTGGTAGACTCCCTCGTGGGGGCTTTGAGGAATCAAAACAATGGGGGACTTCCGATGGGGAAACCCTTACGGCTACAGGATCCTCTAACTCTAGGGGATACATACGCAAGAACATAGAAAACCGGGACCCTCACGAAACCTGGAAACAAACTCTAAGGAATGAGGTGAAATGGGAGATAGCACAATGGGCCATGGCCTGAGAACTATCCGTATACCGTCTCCGCTTTAATAAACGTCAATAAATAATCCGACGAGAGTTAGTTTCTAACTAGCAGTCGGTAAGTTAGCAGATACCTTTATTCTAATGTTAGATAAGTACTTTTAGATTACTAGATGTCATTAAAATAGGCAATTTGTATTAAAAGAACACTTTCTTAACGGTAGGTATTGTGCTTTCCACTGTGTAGTACTAAATGTAGGTGATACAATATATTCATGTTTATAAACGTAGATACATTTAGGTTATAAGAGCAAAAAATTCTCAAATCAACGTAAAAAAGTTTACATTAATAATAAATCTCTCCAAAAGGCAGTAATTTATTGTGTAATTTGCTGATGAGCAGGCACTTAAATTGAATAATCACTTCTCATAAAAGAAATTGTTAATCTTGACCCCATACCTGATTTTATATCAAAGAATATACACAGTGACCCAAATACATTAAAAAAAATTTATAACACAAGAAGATAAAATAAAGGCGGAGTATTAGTATGAATAAAAAAACACACGCAACCTTGGATAGCCACAGTCGCGTTAATCTTCACGTGAATATCGCCTTATTATACTCAAAATATGGCCAGGAACTGGTCAGGCGTTGAATTCCTAGATATTCGATATTCACCAGAGGAAGATAATAAAAATCGCCAGACTGTGATGTAAGAATTTTAAATGGTTTTTTGTAGAGCTAGACAAGGCTGTTAGGGGTGATGATACAAAAAAATTGTCCAGCGTTTTTTTGCAGTAGCCCACTGTGCGAACCAATATATTTATCGCCTTACAATTTATTCAGGTGTTGTAAAACATTTCGAGGGTTTCCGGCTGTTGTTAACAGGTGCAAGTGTTGTCAACCTTCATAGATAATGTGAGTTTATGCACTTTAATTTGAATAACCTTGCTGCTTGCATACATAAACATTCCTCTTTTCACAAGTAGCCAAATACCGTAAAATACCAATTACGCTAATGATGCGTTTGTATTTTTCTTCACGAATGAATGCTTATAATATTTTTATGTTAGAAAGTTTGTATGAAATATGTTTATTTAGAATGAGATAATTAGAAATCAATCGTAATTATAAAGCATAAATCTGAGTCATGAAATTTGTCCAACATTTTATGTTCGAATTTTTTAGACGGATGTGGCAAATTTCAGACGTCACATCAATTCCACCATAAGATGGAAATACACTTGACCGTTAAAAATAACAAGACATAAATAAATAAAAATAAATATTCAATATTTTTATGGTGGAATAACTTATTCAGTAAAATTTGATATGGTAATATTTAGTCGTAGAAAATGAAATAAATAAAGATGAAAGAAACCAATAATTATATATATTATTATCGGCTCCATACTACTGAAATAAAAAAAAATGTGATGAAGTGCGTAATAGCTACTACTAATGCGTTTGAAAATAGAGTGACAATTCCAACATTCAAGTAACATTTCTTATGAGTAGGTAGTAGTTACCAAATTAAATTTAAAATAAAATTTTGCACATTGTACATTGCGTATTTTCCTGTAAATATCGGCAGTTAGCACAAACAAGTGTTAATGCAGTCATTATTGTAAATTTATAGTTCAAATTTCCTTAGGCAAACGACCAGCAAGCCATTTACGTAAACGATCAAATTATTGTTTAATGTGAATAATACGCCTGAGATTGCCTATTTCTAGTTTGTTATTGAGGCACTAATTCTATTCACGAATCCACTCAACACCGCAAATCCTCGATTCTTATTCATTGAAATCAAATAACCGTGAAATTGCTCAACACGCAAATGTAATGAGTTTACTTTATTAATCTGCGTGTACCCAAGAAGGTTAAGTAAAAAGTAAGTAAATTAAGTAAAATGCACATATACTTGGTACAAAATGTACTTGGATGTTGAACCTTTAAACTATATATGTTTTGCTGGTCAATTAGCGCAATATCTACAATTTACAACGTGTGGCGGATGAAAATTGTTGGGGGTAATCTTAAAAATGGCAGCATAACAAGAAATGTGGTTTGCAGTAACTAGGTACACTAAAGTTGAGAAACAGAAGAACATTTTGTTACAGAGGAGTCAAAGCTTCTAATTTCAGCTCGCAATTTAGTAATAATATGTATCCGTAATGTTGGTAGTTGTCCGGTCGGTCAATCGCGTCTCTTGAAGTGAGATGTTGAACGTGTTGAACATGTAACAGGTTCACAATAAAATGTCGTATCAAGTAAATCTTTATTGTCTTTCTTTTAAAAATAAACCGCATACATATAAATTGGCGATGAGGGTAACCTCATTACGACTTAACTCGTGTAAACGAGATATATCAAATCCAAAAAAATGTATAGTTAAGTTCGGTTGATTAATCGGTGTGAAAAAAATGTTTAGATTACAAAAATGAAAAAAAAGTGTTGAAATTCGAGCAGGATAAATAATTCCCTTGTTTAATGATTTATATCCATATTTAATAAGATAAACCTACAGCGCCTTGAGGTGATTTTGCACAAAAACGGCGCTATGCAAATTATCTAAAAAAATCCCGGGTTAAATCTTCCTCACAGGAAAAACTAAACCCTTCCACACACTTTTCCACAAATGATCATCTAGTCAATCTACATTATGCAAGTGCATTATATAAGCAAAATAAATACAAAACAATACAAGTTTTTACGGTAGGAATCTGGGGTTCAGTGTGTCCGGGAGTGATGGACATATGAATCCATCCCTCTCACTACGGTGTAAAGCGATGAGTCGAGAGAGTCACATGGGCTCCCTCAACCAATCTCTGCCGATCCGGTCCGCCACGCAGTAAGTGGGCAAACGCATCTTCCGCCAAGACCTAGACAAACCTTACCCCATGAACCCGGGCACCCTTGATAAGTTACCAAACGTACCGAACCACTTCATTATGTATAATAATATTAAACGTATTGGAAACGTATGGAATTCTGTATCATCTTGATTTGAACACAAAAATGCTCGGTGATATTACCCACAATCTTTTAGGTGTGTTTTATGTAAACGGGATATTGAGGATACGTTATTTTAATAAAAAAATACTAAAAGTATACAGATGACGTAGGTAGCATATTATTTAGTTTAATGGTTTGTACGATATTTACGACGGGTACCGTAAAAGATCATGGCGTCCCGCCCCGTTTGTATTCGGAGGCGAGTTTGCAGTTTGCATTAAGTCTTGCTTGCACATTACATCACAATGCAACAAGAGGCGGTTCAAATTGTAACATTAAATCCTTGTGCATTGGGTGCATGGTGCAAACTGCAGCAGAATGGTTCATTGCGATAGAGAGAATGGGCGGCAGAATGCACGGATCGGGGAGATGAAATAATGAAATCCTAAGATGCATCTAGATTTACGTAATACGGAGCGGCGTCTGTCATCGGCAATTTTATGCAATCGAAAAATTAATCAGGCGTTCAAATATCTAATCATCTGTGAATTAGATGAGGATCCGAGCCCGCTACGGTTATTTAGAGTGATCTCGATTATGACTGAAGAAAAAATATTAAATTGATGGCGTAACATAAACTAAATGATGGTACTAAAATATGATTTCTTTGAATTCGAGTTGTGTCCGTGAAATTAATCCGATTCGAATTGTTAAGATCTGTCGATCTTTTATCTGGAAATGCTGAATGCGACACTTTAAACTTTTACGTAATAACTAGCTAAAATATTGTTTCTTTGAATTTAAATTGAGTGAAGTGAATTAATCTTGCTCGGATTGTTGAGATTGGTTGATCTTTAATCTAAAGGGAGCTGAATGAGACATGACTATGCTTTTATGGAATGAAGCAAGGTTTTGACAAATGATTAAATCGCTCTTTTGCAATAGCAATCTGTGTGCATTCCGTCTAGGAAATCAGAACACACCCAAAACGTAGAGTTGCTCGAACCAAGCAAAGGGTATTAGTCTGCAGTTGTTTGTTTGCAGCAAGCTGATCACGGCGCCGCTTGTGCAGGATTAGATTGGGTAACACCGACTAATGTTTTGTTCAGATGTGTTGTCAAGTCGCGTTTAATGCAAATCTAAATTGACAATAGTCTGCCGGGATTATGTGATTTACGGAAATAACTGTATGTTCTCTCTGTTCATAATATCAAAATGACAAATCGATAACACAACAATAAGAAAACTATGTATCTAAGGAATGCTATCATAATGTGGTTTGACACTTATAAATGATCTACAAACCAGTCGTTTAATGATAATTTGCCGTCCAATGGCGTCAAACATACTGAAGCTTTTCTCTGATGCTTTATATCAAAATAAAACTGATAGATTTTTGTTAAGCTGAGAGAAGGTAAACATAAAAATCACAAATTAAGATTATTAATAAATCTAATTTTATCCAGTTAAATCCAATTAAGGTTGTGCGTGTGTATTACAAAAATATATTGAAAGGCTGATGTTTGTTCCCTGAAACTCGTTTTGATGTGTTTTTAGCCATTATGTTGACAGCCATAGGCGGTATTTAGAATCGAAGGAGAGAGAGTCTTGTAGGACGGGGGCGGACTCAACTGAAACTGCAGTGGCCGTGTTTATGCAACACCAGGCACAGTCAGGCACCAGGTATAGGTAGATTCAGGCACAAGCTAGACTTCCATTAGCAGGCATTCACGACTTTGCCTTTGTCATTCCGCTGGGGTTTGGCGTCACCGTTGTAAACCTATTTGCCTATTTCCTAACCGAGAATGAGAAGAAATAAACGATTGCAGGCGTGTGTAGAAACTGCAAGTGAAAAGGTAAATTAATAAGCTTGATTCGAAGGCACGCGCCAACATCATTTGTTTGATGTGATGTACCTAGGAGGCTTCTAGGAAAATTTGTTTGATTTATGTTGTGCTAGCATTACCATTCCAGATTTTGATATTTTTTCACAGTTACAAAAATATATTCAAAAGCTACATTCTCGTTTTGCTCGTGTTGGAAATTTGGTTACGAGCTGAAAATTGCTGATGCAAAAAATATATTTTACGTCCTATTGGAAATAGTCACATCGATATAACTTTTCAAAGCAATGAGAGAACTTTTCAAAGAGAGAACATTACCTTTATATTTATTTAAATAAATTTAAGACAATGGATGCTTCCGATATGCAATAAAAACACGCAAAACAACTACCATGGCTAAGTAAAATGCAAATTTGATAACATGCCAAAGTTTTATTGGAATAATTACGTTGTTTGTTATTTAAATTATCCATAGAGGCAATATTGGGCATGTTTGATCTGTCAGTGTTACGTAATCGATATAGACGGTCTATAAATAAAATACCGCTTACACAACATCGAAATTCGCCACACTCCGCCATAAGGCGCAAAAAGTCCGCATGCTTCGACCTTCGACATTCGAAAATTGTCTCGCATCCAAAAGCATTCATTGGCTCTTATAAAATCTGATGACATTTTAAAATATAGAACAGGTTTTGCCATTTATAAACCGGGTTTTTAATCTCTAGGCGTTGTATTTTTTTCGTTATTTTTGTCCCAAAAAGATCCAAGAATGTGATTCTAAAACGTAGAGAAGCAATAATAAATTTTCACCCTTTTTAGATAATTGACACTCTTGTAAAATCGTGTAAAACCTATAATAAATAAGAATTTTGGTTGGTGTGTATTTTAAAACTGTTACCAATGGCGGTAGGTGAAGTAAACCAGTTTGGATATGGGACAATTGTTTCGATAAATCATTTTAATTTGAGGTCCAGCGGTGTCAAAGGTTCGTTAAATTAATATATATTTATAGTTGTTGGGAAACCGAAATTGATCACGACTTGCCGCAAAGGTAAAATGGAATCGAAACTACTTCCTAAACTGATAGTTGTGGTCATGCGGACATGTCGTGACTCCTGGGAGTTGAATGTTGAATGACAAGCAGTAAGTTTACCTATTAGTACCAAGCATTATGCATGTACGGTAAGAATTCTATAAAGTAGTATTAAGTAAAGTAGGTATAGGCATTCTGGGTATGCTTTAAAGTAGGTAGGATAATGTACTCATATTGTGAACAGAAAGACTTGCAGTAAAGAGTAAAGCGAACCCAAATGACAGCCAGTTGTCCTTGTGGTACCGGATGTGTCTGGCCACCAGTTAGTGTACGCCCTGCTGCCTAGAGATAAGTTTACACTGTCTTTTCCACTTACCCTGGCCGCGGCGGACTGCTATCATTATTATTATTGAAAGTGTTCCCTGAACATTATCGACAAGGCTCATGCTCCATCGGTCATTTGTGCACATTGCACATTGCACATAAATTACAAAATACGTCGGCGGACCGTAAAATGAAGATCGAACCTTTTTGTTGTTGTCTTACTTACTTATAACTAAAGGAAAGATCGTCATCATCGAGCTGCCTGCAAAATTCTTGAAAAAGTAAACGTATTTTCAATTGAGGTCGGAAAAATATTTTATAAATTGATTTTCTTTGTTTATATCATTTACCTACATATTTAATTGTAAATGTAATGCATTATTTTAATTTTGTTTATTTTGTACACCTGATTAGTATCGTTTCTTATTATTCTCTTTCTATTATATATGAATTATTCTCTTTGCTTCCATATTTCGAATAACATTTAAAAGTATTTTCGTAATACATAAAAGCACCTATCGTGAAAACACGTCTTTACTGCCGCCTTTATTCGAATCCTTGGCGTGCCGTGGTACGGTTTATATGAATATATTAATAATTACTGGCGTAAAATTGTTCTAGTTTATCACGTCACGGCCACCAAACGAATGTTGGAGTAAGAGTGCAAGCGATCCGACTGACTCAACCGAATACTGAATTATATTTTTCTAGGGGGTTATGGGTTTATTTTAAGACTTGATCCCCAAAAAATCAGAAAGTGAGTTATGGTCGTCTATACCTAGGTTTTTTATGGATCCATCAAGCACTTTGTTTGTTTACTTCGTAAAAACCAATATTATTTTATAGGTATATCGGTTATTTACCATTCTCGGGGAAAGGTTCAGCAAACCCCCTAAATTGTAATATTCATTTAAGAAACTGTCAAGACGAATCAAAGATTCCAATTTTATAACTAATTATCTTATTAATAAAAACACTATTAAAGATACGCACGAGTGACCTAATTCATTTTCACGGTTTAATTTTCGAAATAGAAAACAAACTAAATGTATTTGATTAAAATGTTCATTAAAAAAGCGTGCCCGATTTGCAATCACGAATAGGTACGCCAACTTTGTCAGAGTTCTAGTAAATAAGGACTTCTTTTGTATATTTCAAAGTTGATGATATGTTTCCTTTGAATTAACACATAGATACTTCTTAATGAAGGAGAAAATTATGGACAGTGTCATGTTTTGGTTAAAATAAATATTATTATTGTAATAATTGTGATTGCATCATTTACATAAATATATAATTTCATAAAAACCGCAATTTATATTTTTTTGGCGTAAAGGCAAAACCGACAGTGATTCATGGTTGACAAAGCTAATAATGTGTGGTGCAAAGGTCATTACCAAATTGATAATAAATTTGATTGTAGACATAATAAATACAATAGAATAAACAAATTATCGTTACAGCTTGACAAAATTACCGTAGGTTCTTATTTCTACAAAAGCTTTGATTTTTTGTAAAACGTAGGCAATATTTTATTTCGTTGAAAAATCAACAATAATAAACAATTACACACATTACCTATATAATGTGTAGGTACCTATATAACGTAAAAGAACCCGTGAAATAACATTGTTTGACCTTTGCTGCAGTTCCGGAATTATTAATAATCATGCTAATCATTTAAAGTCTTGTAAATTATCTGGCAACACAGAATTCAAAACGAAAAACGAATGTCTACTTGTCATAAACTTTTGAGCGGAAACGGGTTTTCAGCTACAACTTGCAACACCGGTCGATGGATATTCTTTTGTTCGTTGCACTTTTAGTCAGACACGAATGCACATATTTATTTAAATATAAATAGCAAGAAGTTTAACAATTTGTAAGAAATTATTATAATATACGTTGAAATAAAACAACACTTATTTTACACTCCCGCAATTACATAGTAACAAATCGTGCCTTACATTAACATAAAATTACAACAATAATTGTACTAAAACAAACGTAATTAAAAAAAATGCTTTTTTTACACACATGTCATATGTACATCAACTAACACAGTAAAGGCACAAAACTTTTTGTATATTTCAGTACCTACTTACAATAGTTGCGGGAGCAATTTAAGAATTTAAATCTAAATAATAAAGCTACGGCCATGATGTGTAGACACAGAGATATGCCAGACAACGTCGGAGAACGGTAACATTTTGAAATTAATCGTTTTGACAATAAATAAACCCTTTTTACGTGAAGTATTAACATCACTCACTGTTGCCACACCGAATCAACATTGCGCAATTTGTTTCTCAAAACACGTAGGTACTTACCTTTTCAAGATGAGTTGAATTTTTGGTGAAATTACGTAAGTGTATCATGGAGTATCAACAGAGCCATGGTCAATATCTTCTCACGACCTAAATATTCCTACCAACATTTTGATGTCATTTTCAGTCGAGAATCGTATTTTAATGAGCAACCGGCATATATTTTTTTAATTGGCTGAATGTGAATGATTTTTTATACGCAGAATACGGAAATGCTACAAATAATTAATTAAAAAGAACAGATCACAGGCTTAGTAAAAATTATGGTACACAATTTTTCCGAAACTTATTTACCCCAAACTAAACGTAATACAATTATAATTAATTAATTATACCAGTAAAATTATGTTATTAAAACTGCTACATAGATTATTGTTGTATAATTATTTGGTAAAGGTTTAAATACTCAATTGTCATCTAATTTTGTCATAGATCTACAATTAGAAGCGCTACTGCATACTAATATATCGTCAAAACTTGTTCCGCTATTAGAATTCGATAAGCGGTGCACGCAGACCTAAATCGTTAGTTTTAGTTAGAGCGTTGGTAGGGTTGGAGGTCAAAAAACGGAACTTATTTTTTCGCTTCATGTCTCATCTAAACATAATACACCAATGAATTTTGGTTGGTTTTAATCTATTTTTTTTCAAATGAAATTACACTTCACGGAGTATCCTTTTCTTTTATCCCTTTTAGTTACTACATTGTGTCTACTTAAAATTATAATGCATATTAACTGCTAACCTAACCTAACCTAATATATTTATAATACTGCCGCCATGGGTGGAACCATAGTAACCAATCCTCTTTAATAATCTTAAGAACGATGCTGTTTTTTTACTTGTAATGGCATAATAACACTTTATCTAAAACATGCGAACACCTCAGCACAGGTTCTCCTAGTGAGGTGTTCACAAAACACTACTGCTAACCCATACAGTTAAGCACATTTTTTGTACAACTTGTACTTATTATGTAAGCTGTAGATATATAAGAGAATAAAGATGAATAAATAATATTAAAAATGATGCACTTAATTTTTTTTTTTGCATACATTCAAGTTCCTCTTAATATCTGACCATAATAATAAATATAAACCAAATTTCTTTCACTTTCATTTGTATTCATTTGTTCAGGTTCCCATTTTCATCTTTATTTTCACTAATCCCAACTCTGTATATTTTGACTGAGTTAAAACACTATTCTTTATGCATTTGTATATTTTTCTTGATTCTTTTATTCTATTTGTTTATATTTATTTCAAAGTACTGTTTACAAAAACATAATGCTTCCATTTTTGGAAAAATCTGTTCTTTTAACCCTTTAAGTATCAGGAACCCAAATTCGTATGATGTTTGGGGACAAATTTGGTCTCCTAATAATTAAAGGGTTTTAAATAACAAAAAACGCCCACTACTATTGTGCACAGGTTTCTATTTTTATAATTTTGTAATTACCTATGATTATCAGCTCTGTATTATTTTTGTTAAGTTATGTTATATTATGTTTTGTTATGTTATACTTATGTTATGTTTATGTTATACTTATGTTATGTCTATGTTATGTTTATGGTAGGTTTATGTGTATGTTATGTTATGATATGTTTATGTTATGTTCATGGTATGTTTGTGTTATGTTTATCTTTATGTTTTATAATCACATTTGTTTACTCTCATATGCTGTGTTTGTTTATAAGATTGCCAATTTCATAGTTCTGTTTGAAAAAAACGCCACTAATTTTAGAAAAATCTTTGGTTAAATAACGAAAAGCGCCCACCTATATTGTACACAGCTTCCTATTTTTATAATTTTGTGATAACCTACTGTTACCAGCTCTGTACCGTTTATGTTAAGTATGTTATGTTATGTTTATGTTATGTTTGGTTTAAATATGTTACGTTATGTTTATTGTGTATGGCCAAGATCACCCCTAATGGGTGAAAGCCAAAATAAAGAATTAAAAAAAAAAAAAAAAGTTCGTAGCCATATGAAAAATAAGAGATTATGTGATAATAAAGCTCCACCCGAACGATTTTTTTAAACATGGCAACACTGGGTCGGTCTTTGAAATGAGCATTTAAAATTTTGAATAGTGAAATAATAATAAATACATAATAAATTTGATGATTTTAGCCCGCGAACGCTGTTTTAACGTAATGATTATAAAATAATCATTTGCTATTTATTTCAACGATCTTGATTGAGCCCCATAATAATCCCTGTTTGAGAAATTTTCCTCAATTTTAGTAAACCTTCAATAATGATCAAGTATTGCGCTTTATAAAAAAAATATTCAATTTCACAAGATAGGTAAGTACTAAAAATTCTATATTGTTTAAAAGGTGGAGCAGTTTTAAATAACCATTAAAAAGTTGATAAAAATATTTAATGTCTTATAAATCCTTGTCTTAAAAAACACCATGCAAGTGGCCCATTCTTAATTTGGCCAGTGAAACTTGACAGTTCCGGCCTTCAGCGAATTACCGAAACCATGAAATCGCCTAGTCAACAAAAATGACCGCAATTCCTCCGCTAATCACGCACACGTCCGTCAGACCTACAGACAAGTTAATGATAACCATTTGATTGATTAATAATGACCGATAAATAGCTGGAGGTCCCAATACTAACTTGATGTGACATTTCAAAGCATCATCGCAAAAATTTCAATGCATTAAATAATACAGAGCTTTGTAAAACTTTACACATGTAAAAATTTACACAAGTAAAATAATTTTATGTTTTGTACAAACTAAGATTGTTAAAAAAGGAGAAGGTTTGTTTATACACCAAAAAATGTATCTTGTATTGATTGATCAATTCAAACAATATGGTTGAAGCAGTAAAATACTAAGGACGGGTTCTTTTACGGAATTTGAACAATTCATTAAATTTCAAAGTTGATTTTCAAGTTCTGTTAAGGTTCTATTCACGTTCTATTATTATATCATTATTGGCCAGGGGCTTCACAAATATGATTTTGAAGTTCTGTGAAGGTTCTTTTCAAGTTCAGTTATTACTTCTTTGTGAAACCCCTGGTCAATAATGATATAATAAATAAATTTAAAAAAAAATGAATGACCCCACAAAAATATTTGGTACCTACCCAACTTTTTCATATCCATTGTCTCAAATGGACGTGCCAAACGTTACACGAAAAAACTTTTCCCATGCAAAACATAGGGTAGAATAACAAAAGTGATATGCATAATTATGACAATGGTTATTAGTCTTATCATGATAAACGAATTTTGTAGGCCCATATAGGTTTAGTGTTGTCAATTCAATAGTACAATAAAATTAGCGAGTATAAATCTCCACACTCTTCTTCAAACAAACTTTGGTGAGTGAATACACAATCAGCTCATCGCATCAGAATTGTAATAATTAACTAATAGCATAGAGACTGATCATGCTGTCATGTGCAAATTTAGTATTGTTGAACACGTCAAGGTCAATAACATAGGTCACAAAAGAAAACATCTTCATGCGTAAGTATTTTTTTCATCGAATGTGAAACAGGATACAAAGTGATAATGTTATATCATCGTGTTGTTATGGTAATAAATAATTATGCCAAGTACAAAAATTAACCCGAAATCTTTTTTTACTACATAATATATCTATTTTATAAACGCTAATATTTTTTGATTTGACTGAGGATTGAACATTCTTACCCAGTCTGTCGACAACTCGCCAAATTCCGAACGGTTAGGAGCGACATTTATTTCATATTTTAACTAGTAAATTTATCAGATTTCCGAGAAATGCGTATTTTTCCGCATATTTTTACCTGATTCCAAATTGCAATGACATCGACAACGGAGTCTATCTGCCGAATTTCAGCTCGATAGGATGTCGGGAAGTGGGTTAATTCAAAACCTACTAGATCACAAGGCCGGGATACTCATTCAATGCAGCCTCCTAACTTGAATGGGATTTTACAAAAAATTTCGATTTAATTTAAAAAAAAATTATTCTTATTAATTAAAACATTTTAACATATTAATAAAAAAAAATTTTTTTTTTTTGAGGTTCCCATGCAAGTTAGAAGGCTGATTGGATTCAGTGTCCCGGCCTTGTGATCTAGGAGGTTTTGGTTAGTTTCAGCTTCCAATATTTGCATTCATTTATTTCCTACAACAAAAATGAAATTCAAATAGTATTTAAAAAATGATAAAATGGTGACCGGATAAATAATCACATTTTTAAAAAGTTATATAAAGTCATGGAAAGTGATGAAACAAAAACTTTAGTAACTGGGTTAAGTAGGTTAGGTTAGGTTAGGTTAGGTTTGAATTTTTTTTCATAGTTTCTAATGACTTTATATCACTTTTTAAAGGTGTGTTGAATTGTTACTGTGTTGAGTTATCGTGGAACCGATAAAATATAGTAAAAAAATAAATTTTATATGAACTGTTGTCTTGCAAATGATAAAAAAATAAAGCAGTTAAAACAAGTATCGAGAAACATTGGAGGATATTTTTCAAGTGTTTATACGAATCGTGAGATGTAATTAATGAGGTAACCTAAGTCAAGGGTTCCCAGGGTCAAGTAGTTAGAATGATTAAAAATGCACAGAGCTATGTGGTTCATTCCTCTTGTGAGCACATGTAGATACATTACTACTTGGTCTAGGACTAAGTCGGGGAGAGAATCGTGCATAGAAGATGACTTGTGTTTCAACACCTCTTCCATATTACCATAATGAATTCGTGTCGTTGATTGCCGATAGGGAGGTGGCGGGCGTGCAACCCTCCGAGGAATATTCAACTAGCATTGGCGCACTAACAACTAACAACCATTCAGGAACCGAACTTTTGATGAATTAATCTTTGGATGAATGTCTTAAAAATATAGTGATAAAATCTCTATCAGTGTTTACTATGAAATCATCAAAAATATCGGGTGTGTGTATGTCTGTAACTCTGGTTCGATGAACTTCAGAACTAGGATTTGTTCTGAATTTACGTTTTGATAAAGTTCCTACCCACCTATAAATATAATACTTTTTTACCAGATTTCTTTTGAATACATTTCTATAGTAGATACTTATAGTATCTGTCTACACTAATATCAATTCTTTTAGCAGAGAATTATTTTAAAAATAAATTTTACGTTTCCTTAATTTGTGCACTTATTTTTTTTTAAATTTTTTATGGTTAATCTTTACAAGTAAAGTCGAATTTCGTGATTTTTCAAGTGTGTTCTCTTTTTAATTAACACACATAGGAAAACGAGTATTGCTAATTTACTAAGAATCTTATAGTGGTATATTTTAGGGGCATTATGGCATCTTCTTCTTTAACCAACGTTTCGGACAGGTATCAAGAAGGATGTAGCGCAACACGGAATAATACCCCAAAAATAAACCACCATAAAACGTTTGGCTGTGAAAATGTCAAATCACATCTTATTAAGATTCTCTTAAAAATATTGGTAATCCAGTTAAAATGAGATTGCGGGTTTTGGTGAATGAACCAATAGGTTTCCTGATATTATCACGATATCAAGCCCAACGCGTGTGTTATTCGTAATTTAATAAATGTTTATTGGGAAACCTATTAATTCATTCGTTAAGGCTTGCGATTCCGTTTTTAACCAGATTACCAATAATTTAATGAGATTCTTAACATTTTTTCAATACTCATTTCTTTCCATGCAAGATCAAATCACGGGATATTATATTTTCTATTAAGCTAGTTTATTTATCAATTTTACGGTTTGAAACTCAATCAATGGATAAACCTTTGTAAAATAGAGTAAAAAAATATTATTAAAAAAAAGTATAGAGTTTTTAACGTCACAGTTTGGTTAACACGAGTCCTAGAAGACCAGAGCGTACCTGCTGACTTGTTCCGTCTGAAATTTAAATAAAGCTGAAACGTAATAATATAGCTCTATAAATAACTGACCATAGTGGGTGGATGCGGTGATGCTATTTAATTGAAGGCGAGAAACTCGGAAAGGAATTATTGGGATTGAAATCTCAAAAATAACAGCTTCATTTGAATAAGTCTAGCTCAGAGCGCATTACGGCTACTGAGTACTGAGAATCGCAATCTGTACTTATTTTTAATGAATTAACGAAGTCCTTTGGCTTAGCGAAAAGCGTGTAGGTGTAATCTCGTCCAAACTAATGTTTCAGTCAATGGATTTCTGCTTTGGACCTTGACGTGTTCATCTGACGAACATTAAGGAAAATAGTATAAAACCAGTAGCAGGAATAAAGGTGCATGTTGACGAAAGCGAACAGACATATTAATATAATTTATTCGACACAGTAAAAAAAATAATATGAAACAGATGCAAGCAGCAAACCCTAACATAAACTACTTAGAGAGTAAGTGGAATTTGAGGGTTTTGTATAGATATTTATTAATAGCTGATAGTTGACAGAAATATTCTGGTTTTCATCACCCACGACGGTAGGGTCTATTTTGGCGAACTTTTAATGTCCAAAAATGACTTTAATATTTTAATAATTTTAATATATATGCAATAATATTTTTATCAAAATTGCATTTTTCCTTTTAAAAACGATTTTGCAAGGGAAACGTGAATAAAGCAGCTTAAATATTACTGAATATGTTCCACTTTGCATTTTTTGTAATAGGTACAAAGGGGTAATGAACATAGGTCGAATATTGAAACAACAAAACACCACAATAATATATGGGAGTTTATCTTCGACATCAATAAAATCTACACAAATCCAATAATAAACTTTTAATTTATTTGCTTTTCAAATAAAATTACTAGACCTTAACGAATTATTTGTTCTAAAATTCAACGAAATAGAAATTTTCAGTCTCTCATTAATATAGCGATTAAACGAAAGTTTAATTACCCAAACAAAAACAAGAGCGATACAAATTTCAGCAGTAATTCTACTAGATCAGATCTCGAATATAACCGTTCTTCGAGGAAATAATGAGTTCAAATAAATCAAATTAAAGTTAAAATAATGTTAGTTTTGGGACACGATAATTTTTTTGTCACGCATAACAGGATGAGTTTCAAAGGAAGAAACAATTATTAAAGGTTTTAAATCTATTTACTCACAGCAAGTTAATAGCTTCTTCGAGAAATTAAAAATTAGAGCATTAGTGTTAATTAAATACGTTGGCATTTATTCATCGATAACAAATGAATAGGATCAATTGAAAACAAAAAAAGCATATCATCAAACGTTGTATCGGGATATTATTAATACAAATAAATATTTTATATTATATGATGATTGTTCAAATTTGATTAAAACCTAGTAGGGATAGTGGGTAATTATTTTAATAATATCGTTAATCTAGAAGTGCCAATTGAATAGATTTTCGTAAGTAGCAGCCATGATTTTCGAGTCACGGTTTAGCCCAATTTTATTGTTTAAAGCCGTATGACTGTTGGTCGTAAGTAGATCGACCCGTGATAAGAAAATTGGACACGTAAGTCGTGATTTGTTTGATCCAATATTTCGTAATCCGCACATGGATATTACGCATAGTTTCATATTTATACGCGGGCACATTTCGTAACACGAGGCAAGTATGTAAAGCATGTAATAATACGCCATAATGTGTGCCATTGTTACACTTAGGCTTATGATTAGGAATGTAATATCTCTGTTGTGTTTTCAAATTATTCGCCAACAAGTTGTTTCATACATAAATACGTTTCCGTTAAATTTCTGTGATTAATTAGGATGGCTTTTAAAGGCAAAAGCACCGCGTTAAATAGTTCACTCCCTCGAGTTACGTAAATTGTAAATTGCACACGACACATTGGTGTCATTCGATGATAAAATGTTATTGAATGTATTGACTCGATGAATTTAAGATTAGAGCAAAATGAAGGTAACATAACTAAGGAAGGGGAAGTGCTGCAAATATTGCTTATTTAAATTAATTTTGCTTACCTCATTCCATCGAAGCCATCGTCTGATCCATTGATGGTGAGAACAGGAGCTCTGGCGTAGGCCTTGGCAACTCTTCGATTCCTCTCCAAGACGATAACTTTGGCCCAAATTTCATCATCGATTTGTGTCCATTTATCCAAAACCTCTTGAATATGTTCCTGGAAGAAAGAAAAAGCAAACAAGATAAATATATGTGAAACACAGCACGTAAGCAAATATTGACCGCAGTTATGATTACACAATTATTCGCAGGCAGGACTTCATTTAAACCCTCTTGTCTAGGCCTTCACCCAGTGGCAGGGCGCGCCCGTACTCCATAGATGGAGAATTTACCTAGTAATATCAGTGATTTGTATATACTTTTTATTAAATAAATAAATTAGTTACATATAAAATCGTATTAACTGTGGGTTTTTACATAAAATTTAAAAATTCAAAATTCAAAAAACATTTATTGCACAAAAATACAGAGTACAAAGGTTATAGGTTACATCCTATTTCTTCCAGCTAACCCTAATATTAAGAGATTTGAATACTATCCTTCCATAGAAGCGTTAGCTTGTGCTTGGAAGAGGATTGCACAGGTTTATATTATGTATGCTCTTATATAGCAGGCAGAGTATTACACGAACCTCTCTGTTCAGCTGAATAACCAAACAAAATAATAATAATTATTACAAATGGCATATCTTGAATAATATGCCAATAGTGTTTAAATTCGATATGATTCAAAATAAAATACATTGCGTTATAAATACGTAATGTCAACAATTCGTCCAGCCCAGTTGAAATTACATCTTGAATTAATATATACACAAAAAGGAAGGTATTTTTATTTGGAAATAATAAATGAAATAATATTTAAAAGGGAAATTTTTATTAAAAGGTAAACGTTTATTTGCGAGTGTCTTAGGCTCTTGTGTTAATATTAATGTTTCACTTACTTAGACATCCGAGCATCTCAATACCAGCTTTAATTTACAAATAATCTAATGCAAATCATTGAAACTACTAGCATATATAATAATATAATTAATCTAAATTTTGTTTATGAATTTACGTATGTATGTGCTACTATCATTTACGTATATATAAATTCGTGAATATTGGACTCACATTGAATTTGTTAAGGTTAACCTCAAATTGTGGTAAAAGCCAAAATTTAACCTCATTTATAATGTTTTGGAATCTTGAATGGAAACGAAACAATGTAATTTAGAGCAAGTCGTGATTTAGAATTAAGAGCGATAGAGAATTCATTAATATCTAATCGCAGAATCAAGGACAAAGACAAATTGTTATCCCGCACGCTTTACGATCATGTGTTGTTACTTGTTAATACAATACCTGAGGTGGAAATATGCGATAAAAACTTATTTGGTACTTATTTAACATATATGTAAACAGTGTACTGATTTACACTTCAAACACGTTGACTTCGCGTTTTTTTACAATTTCGTAACCGTTTGTGGTCCTTGGTAAAAATAAAGTTTAATTTTTCAAAAGGATAATACTAGTAAGTAAGTCCGTTCGAATAAAATATAAAGCAGAGTATTAGAAGGAGAAAGGGTAAATTTTATCACTTTTAGTTCTAAGTTAAGTACTAAGTTCTTAGGTTAATGTAATTAAATTTGGACGATCTACAAGGTTAACTAATTTAAAATATGCTATGAAAGAAAAATTTTGCCCGGTTCTTAAATGAAAATAATTTAGTACATAAGGACCTCAAGAAGAAAAATTAGAGCTATGGACGGAAATTTATCATAAAATTTTAATTTTTTGTCTTTTTCGTTATCTGGAATGCGCAGGAGCTCGAAATATTTTGATAACCAGAAAAATCAACATGTGAAAAACAAAACTTTTTTACTATAATACATCTGACATTAAATTTTCTCAATGGCATACCCAACTGGGATAGTTGCAGCATCACATAAACATATTACATTTATGTGGCGGTAAATTACGGTATTTACATCTTATGTACTAAAAAAATCAACCTGTAAAAAAACAAAGTTTGTACAACTATTATTTAAACAAAGTATTTAAAATGTCTTTTAAAACTTGAAAAATGGTTTAACTGAGTATTGACCTTCCTACCCGGGAACTGGAGTCGACAACTCTACCAACGTCGCCAAATGCCGATCCGGTAGGACCGCAATTTATTGAATACTGCTGGAATGTCAGCCGATTTTGGATGTACGTGATTGCCACCAAAAGCTGATAGAATTCATTGCCATCGATAACAAGTCTATCTGCCGAGTTTCAGCTCGTACAGATTTAAGAAATGTGGTAATTAATAAAGATTTGCATTCAGTAATTCATTCATTCCCGAAAACAAAAGGAAATTTAAATAGATGAATTTCTAAAAAGATAACAACTATGGGAAAATTGTTTATTCCTAAATTATGAATACCATTGAATGTGTTCACCAGTACGTCAATTATCATGAATATTTTCAATAAAAAAATTACATATTTTATGTTTCAACGTTTTTCGATTATTTATTACAAAGATTTCCTTTGATACTATCTAATTGTTAACACTCTTCAATTTAAAAATCAGAGTGAAATTTCATACAACTGCGGATGATCATGATTCATGATTGTTACGAGTGGATAAGCGCATATAATGGCGGTCGGAGAAATTCAATCATTAATCAAAAAGTGTTATAGTGTTCAATGTGTATAAAAGGAAAAGTGGTGTGAGGTTAACGATTCGCTGAAATATTTTCCTCGCCGCTCAATGAATACCAGCTGTCAAGTCTAAACGTAGATTAATATTTAGGCAATGGCGTAGTCGTAAACTCTCCGGCCACCAGGCAAACTTGTGAACCAGCCTCAAGACATTCAACATTACGGTGTTTTATTCCTCTTTTACCTAAAATTCCTATTAATATAAGATTTTAACGGCCTCCGTTGTTGAGTGGTTACAATCCTTGGCTACAAATCCGGAAGTCATGGGATCAAATCCCGGTATGCTCAAGAAAATTTTATTGATAATTTGTGTTATTTGAAAATTTATTCATTGGAAATAGTAAATATTATATTTGCGGCGAGTTTCAGGGTGATATATACTTTCAGTATCGCCCTGATGAAATACCACTTGAAAGTTGGTTTTTGTGCTTGAAATGGCTTTAGCCATATTTGATGATCATATTTGAATAGTCAGGTACTTCCTCACCTTCCTCTTATCAATCTCATTCCCCTCCTTACTACTTTCAGCCTCATAATACACCTCAATTGCAGATACCATAGTCTCACTGGCACCATACGGTTTGGAGCTGTTGGAACTTTTGTGCGGTACTCGCATTAAATAATAACAAACAAAATAGTGTTGAATATTTGCAAGTTATTTTCTTAACTACTCTTTCCGTTTCTCTCTCTTCTCCCTTCCACCTCACAATATTTCTAAAATGGGGATAATACTAGCATTGGCAGTTAGAACTTTGGTGCATACATTAAAATGCATTCACTAGAAAAAAACATTGGATTGAATATGCATCGCAGGTGAATATCTTGTGTGCTTTGGATATGGTCATTATTAATATAAATCATTTTTATATTTAAATGTCTCAGACTTAAACCTAACCCCAGGCGACTGCAAAGGCTTCCGAGATGGTCGCTACGCCACTGTATTTAGGAACAATGTAATTTTTTTTTGATAACTTGTTATTGTGAGTTATTTGGACGTTGTTATACTCAAACTAGTGATTTATTGTGATTAACATATGATGTGCAAGCCTAGTAAATAGGGTAGGTACTAGCACATCACCAGATAAATAGGTCAAGGTATCCTGACCGTTAAAAAAACTCAATCTTGTTATAAACGGAGCCCATAGGTAGTTGCTTTTAATTTGATAAACTGTAATGTGTAATAAAAATACTTACAACTTTTGAAATTGCACAAATTATAACACTCATTTCATAAGCTAACGTCGTTAACAAATGTATTAAATCTCAAGGTTGCTATTCGATGTATCGAATACCACGTACGTGGCATTGATTGCTCTGTTATATATCTTTACATTTTGCTTGGCCGCACATTCAATTTCACAATCTCAAAAAATGTCTTGCTTTAAGGTTTGCGGTTTGTCCACGCGTCGATATCTTTTAGCAGAAAAAAACTCGAAAGCTAATTAATTATTATTTATCGATTAGTAAAGCACAGCTTACTATGAACACGACACGATTTGTCAATAAAAGAATTTCATGTTATTATTGCATTCAATGTTGACTGACATATTATTTGTTACTAGAAAAAAGTTATTATTTACACAGTTAAAGCCTGTTGAAGTCCGATTGCTGAAATAAATTGCATAAAGTTGCTTATAATGTGTCAATATACACTGTCGATCGCTAAACTTTAGCAAGGCTCCATACATTTTACAAACAAAATATGCGTTTTACAATGAACTTAATCCGGCAGCGCATATTATAAATGCATTATGGTACAAATTATCTATTTAGACATATTTTTACAATGCACGGGAATCAAACCCTCAACCTCGAGGAGCACAACGCAATGCTAAGAAGGTTGTATTAGTGGATATACTTCTTATGCCTACGCATTTCTGAGATAGTCTAATGTTCAGTTTGCATTATAAAACGCTTAAATTGACGTGTTAATATATGAGTTTTGTTGCAAAGCGATGAGATTTTATGAAGTTGTTTTAAACGTGTCCCTGAGATTTTGAATGCATTTTAGCCACGCATTATGTTTTTGATTTAAAATGACATCAGCTATTAAATGTTTAATATTATTTTATGGACATTTTTTTGACCTCTGTTTATTTTTCTATGTACAAATTGCGTGTCCATTAAATCTGTGCGTTCATTGTTATTTTATGCTGAATATAATGTTATTAATTTTATTAAAAATATGCAATCATTTCGTGATAAATCTAATCAAGCAGGCTGTGGAAATATGTCATGGAAAATATTACTCTTATTTTAAAACAGATATCTCTCAAAGTTGTGTAAGGTTATCGGCTGTATGCCACATACACTGTAATTATCCATTGCGTTCTAATATATCACCGAATGCAAGAGGTATAAACTACAATATGTTCTAATCTATAATTTCTAAATGATTTCTTGTTATCTTTGATTGAATACACCTATCTATTATATATGAAAAAATAATGTTTCTTTGATTGTGCCCTACCGATTTAAAAGTATAGACTGATTTTGATGAAAATTTCAAAGTTTGTTCTTATTAGTTCCAGGAGTGTTTAGAGAGGGGTTTGAATGGTTTTGTACTTTACTAAGTTTGAGGTTTTGAATTCTAGTATACCTGACAACTGGATGTATTTTTAATTTGGAAATAATATTATTGTATTGTAATAAATATTTATTTCACTTGAACGTGCCATGTCTTTCTCGAGGATGCTCGACTTCTTCTGCCATTCAATTCCACATATTTATTTTGCCATTCTCTTCCACATACTTTCTCATACCTTACACCCCTTTCTTGGTTCATCACATATGCCACATATCACCACATATTAGTAATTGATTGGTGCTATGTATTACTCGGGCGTCTCTATTTTTTTTACCATTCTACCTCATCTACAGTTAAAATACTACATTATTTCGACCTTTGATTATTTATTATTTTGTTGAATACACCAATGTATTCATATTTTAGACAGTGCGGTCGACTAAGCATTTTACTTATTATGTACCGTGTTTAGATTAAAAATGTTATTATTTTGGCTTCATTTTTTATATTGACATAACCGATCAAGTAGGTTTCAGGTATTTTGTGCATAAAAATATGAATCTAAATAAGATAATAACAATGAATTTTCAAAAAATCATCAATAAAAAAATGTCGATATTAAGTTAATAATGCCTTGATTCTCTAATGCCACATCCATTGAAGAAAATAATTAAAAAATAAATTCCATAAATCCAGTACATCATCATGTACCTAATGATCTTAATTGCAAGATGTTTATAATTTTATCTGACCAAATGGTCGCTTATCTATTAAATATAATAAGAACTTGTAAACTATTATATCAGTTTTCTGTTAATATCTAGGTAAATTTTCTGTTAATATCAAGCAAGTGCAGGTGCAAATGATGGTAAGAAAGGAGGAAGAACGGGGGAACAATACGAACTTTTATTATTATTTTATTAATTAATAGTTATACTCATTGTTGGTTACCCCAGAACTTGCGGTATCAGTTGTGGTTTGGAGCACGCGATATAAACAAAAGTAGTAGTATATAGCTGATAGATAGGTTCTACCATACGACTAAACGGTTAGATCATCTGCCGAGCGATTGTAAAGGTTCCAGGGCTCAGTATTCAGTATATTACGGTAAGGTTTATAGCTTCATAAAGCGTATAGAAAGGTTCCTCGCTTGCTTAACCACAGACATTACAAGCGATAGCTAATTTTAAAGTAAAGCTGCTTTCATTAATGAAAAGTCATGCAGTATGCTGATATATATATATTAGTACAAAATATCTTACGTGTCTTTTGACCCATACGAATGGAGCAAAAAAATGTGGTTCTTTTAAAAAAGGTATTTTCAAATAACGAACATTTTGGTTGGTTGATTTAGAATTTTTTTCTCTCACCATTACAAGGAACAGATGATTGCTCCTATCAGAGTTCTCCAAAATAATTTCTCATTAGTCCTTGAACTGGACTAACTTTGACAAAAATCGTAATAGTGATTGTGTTTTGGAAAAACCCTTCAAGCAATATTTTTGGAAATATAAATTTTCAGTGATTTCATACGGAATTAAATAGTATTCAAAGTTCAAGACGGTAAAATAGTTTTTGGTGATTAAAGAATTTTTAATAAAAAATAATTTACACATTCAATTTTTTGTTTAGGGAAAACCATAGTCGAAAATACTCAACCCACAAATCTCTCACAATTATGAATGGCAATATTTTACATCACAATTTTGAAAAACTAATTATCTCCTAAAATTTTTCTCCTGTAAAGTTTTCATTTTGTGGCTTGAAGGGTTTTCTGCCGTGGTAAATAAAAACACAACAGCGTCTTCATTGAGGCTCTCAAGAAACTGTGTTTTTACTTACCATCCATGAAGTGAAAATGTGAAATTTTGCACACTTACAAAATATTTCATTTGAATACGCTTCAGAATAAGAGAAATTCTGTATTAAATTTCGAAAAACTTCGCGCCTAGTCCTGGCAACGCCCGGGACTTAGGCTAGTATGTGATAAGGATCAACGAATGAACGCGTTTGAATAAATAAAATAAAAATACTCAACAATGTTTGGCACCCGTTTGTATAGTGAAAAGAATAAGGAAATTTTATAGAAGATTTCACCAAACACATAAGATGCCGCACAAATATCAAGTAGCATTCTTAATATAAGTACATTAAAACTAGGTTATGTTTACTTATATTATTTGCAATATGAAAAAGTAAGGCGTTTGCGGTGTCCCTTAACTGGAGCACCTACAAGAGTCAGTTATTTGCAGCGAGTTAGTCTGCGCATGCGCACAGCACCGTTGGGGCACGAAGGTGAACCGCCTTCACCTATAACTGTCTGACAGCTGGTACAGGCCGGCCCAAAATAATCTTAACATTCACAATAAAATTTTATTAGTAATGTTATATGACTTTATTTGAAAACGAATTCAAATCTTTATTGATGATGGAATACGCATATTATAGTTTTTTTTTTAAATTTTCACTTCTTAAATCATTTAGGTTAGTGACAAAATGATAACCAGGAATAAATCACAATTACTAATCGACTGCCTCCTATTGAGAAGACGATTTTTTTCTTATTGAACAATTGAAAAATATGAAACAAACATTATGGCGCAATCTCTTATACCTTGACAGATAACATACGTTCTAAAAATAAAGTAGTAATGTAGTTGCATTGATCTACAAATTTCAGCATTATATAATTATAAAATGAATAACGTCAGAGCCCACTCTTCGAGAGGTTTTGTGTTTCATACAATTATATTTTCCCCTAGATACACAAGAAGTCCGGGGGTAAAGTGCGCCGACTTCGGGGGGTGATTCTACATGATGGTATCAATAAAAAAAAGAAATAAATTCATTAGAAATTCAAAAATTTTAAGGTAGTTTTAGGTAAAAAATTGAACTGTTTGTATAAAAAACGTATATTCTTCTATTAAAAAATATTTTTGTAAGGGTAAAAAAAGGTGGAAGTTCGAAAAAAAAATTTTTACTTTTTTACTTTTACTATCATGTAGAATAACCTCCCGAAGTTATCGCATTTTACCCCCGGACACCCAGTCTAGGCCTACTAATAAACGTGTGTTTAATATTACTTAACTGACAAAAAACCATTTAATTACTTTAAAGATACGGTTTTACTCGAAAATTCTTGGCATTAAATAATTCTTAAAATATACATGTATTTTTTTTTACACACATTTTACCCGTCAACTTCTATGAATTTCTATTATACTCATGTTTCATACTTAGGCTGTGTTCAAACAGACTACAAAAGTTCATTAAACCGAGAAGCCGCATTTATGATAATATCCATAAAACGAACAAAGCGTGTATCATCTCAAACAGCCATCTAAGTTGTCATGCTCATTAATTAGCAGTTAGTGCCATCACAGACGATTCCAGGTTGTTGGTACGGAAATAATAAAAGCAATATCAAGCTGAGTTTTCTGCGATACTTCCGCGCCACGGTGTACCTGCAATAGAAACGCTGCATCGACGGTGCACTTTCCCTTTTACCTGTTCGCCTAACCCACTGAGTGCGTAGAACTAAATCTTCTCCGTTTCAGACGATAAATCGAAGACATCACTTAAAAAGGCATTAATATAATGCTGATAGCTAGATAGTGGCAAGTTTAACAGGCGTTATCTTTTTGCTAATTGGTTTTGTAACTTACAGTTTGCTACGCATGGTGTGCAGATAATGTCTGAGTATTTGAGCGGTCGGGTATCGTGATCGCGATCGGTGCAAATAAAATAGATTTATATATCAGATTTAAGTGAAATGACATTAAGTAACAAGATCCTTTTGATTTACTTCTACCATTAACATTACGCTTCAATAGTAGAAATTACACAGTTACCCAACTAATGCTATCGATAACGTGTTTCTAATTCACAGCTTTCAATGTTTCGAGCGTAAGGAACAGCTATTCATAAGACATTAATTCGACTTTCAATTGAAATAGAAAGTTTCTAAGAAATCAAACTAATTCCTATAATATGTCCCCAGTAACGTATTAGTATACGCGTTTGACTACGTTGTTAGGGTGTTGATTCTACTTCAGCGTATCGCAAAAATGTGATGTAAAAATCCATGAACCTAAAATACCCTGGACAGAGCTATTCTAGAACAATTCGAAGACACGGAGTGAGATGGATCATCATATACCCCTGAAAATTCGTAATTATAATTCGTTAAAAATATAAGAATATAATTAAGATAGTTTATTTCATACAAGATGGCTGCCAGGCAATTTCCTCTCACCCTAGAATTGGCTTCAATGTCAACCATACAAAATCGCTCTGTCCAGAATTTTTAGGTTCATGTGAAAATCTGATATTTTTACAGGATTTTAGTAAATATTAACTCCCTAATATTAACCGTAGTAACATTAAACATTTGAAATATATCTTTAAGGAACTGAAAGTTGTTTTTTCTTAAAATAAAATTAACACCCATCCTTACATACATTTCTCATCTGCTAAGTTACATCAGGTAAGTAGCTTGTATTGACCATACTAATTTAAAAATTAAACAATGACCTTGCATTAATGCTAAATAATAATGTTGTTATAAATGTGAAAACAGTGTAAGTAACAATCCCATCCTCGACCTTTCGATCCTTACTACCTACATAGTTAAATATAATTATTGTTTGATCCAACGGGCTATTATTAAGACTATCAAAGAGCACTTCACTTGACTAACGAAGAAGTTATTTTAAGCTGTCAATTAATGGGTAGATAATGATAATGGTAATTTGCCCATTTTGCCCATCAGAAAGAATAAATTATGTGTGGCCAAACAACTTAATGTTTTTTTTTTGATCATCCGCCTGTTGTAAAAATATTGTGATTTGAATCAAGGCTTTTGTTAGCATTAGATTGCCCTTTAAGCTAAAGGTTTTTTTGCGCAGAGAAAATTTGTTTTCTAGGAAATCCATTACTGTGTTCGTTGCGTGCTGTTGCAAGATGAACATTTTTAATGAAAGAGAAAATTGAGGTCGGAAGATCAGCATGTATCAAGCCATTATGTTCTGGCATCAATGGCTATCAAAGTTCTTGTATAATAAAGAACAATGCTCTCGTGGATTTATCATTACAAATTTGTTTTTAAACGTTTTAATCAATATTTATTCTTAGACTTTTACACAAACTGTGTTTCGAAACAGAAAAATCTCTTGATTAGTGACCTCTGGCGTCATGCAATTAGCACAGATTTTTACAAAACAACATGCAAACTTGTAATTTCAATTCCACAATGAGCTAAGGAGCTATATAATAATCTTTTGACTGCGAAAAAAATATACTGGACGCCATATTCGTAGTTTAGAAAATATATTATTCCCCTATTGGTGGTGAGCTCTGGCGTCAAGCAATCAGCACAGATTTTTCTATCAACACAACTTGCAACCTGCAAAGTCAATTCCACCATGAGCTAATAAGGGGCTATGAAATAATCTTTTGACTGCGAAAAAAATAGACTGGACGCCATATTCATAGTTGAGAAAATATATTATTCACGTTATCTTCACTCATCTCACAATAGGTTACACCTAGTTGAGGTAAGTAATGTAAATATTAATAATTTTATATGAAATTGTAAACATTATTAAACATACTAATTTCGGTTGTCAGTAATGTGAAATATTCCTGCGCAATGAACTGAAATTTGTTTTGAAATATTCAAAATTGAAACCGAGATTGAATGAATTCAGACAAGCGATAATGTAGGTAAATTCTTTATAATTATAATTATTATAGTACATTGGTAATTTAGGTAAAAATATTTAATTTTTTATTTGATCATTAATAATATATCTAAAATGTGTATTTCCTTTGTTTAAATTTTTGACAGCATACTTTTAAAATTACGTTGTTGAATCGATAGGTAAATTTCCGATCCTCTCTTATTATTTTTAAACAAAAACTATATTATAAAGAAAATTGGCAATATATGTTTATGAAAGGCAATTTAAATATAAAACTTTTAGTTTAAAAAATCCTAGAATATCCCGTGATTTTTCACGGGCCTGCTCTTGTATTTAAATAAACGAATATTCATTTGCACTGAAGCTTAAAAGGAAATTAAAAAATAAATAATATAGATGACCGGCCTTCACTAAAGATGCATAAATTGAATTTTAATTTTAATACACACAAACAATTAACATTCATACATATTAATAACGAGCATAATCAATAACGCTACCTACCGGAAACAGATATTTTTTAAAATTTTATTATTGCCACGAAAATTCAGACTTTAAAAGTTGGTGACCCTAGTCGCGGTTATTCGCTTACCGATGGGAAGTAAAAAATTCACTTTCGCTTTGTTCGGATAGATAACGAATAAAAAAACTCCGGGACAAGTCGCAGTTGTCATAAACATTCAATGACATAGTGAAATAGTTAATCGATCAGATATTATGTATGACGATAGTGAGAGAAAGAGAGAAGTAGTTAGTTTAGAAGAAAGTAAGTAACTAAAAAAATATATTATCAAATCTACCAATGCTAGAATGACATGTTAAAACTTATTTAAATGACATCGATCAATAAAACATTGTTCGTTGTTTCCAAACAAAATTACTCCACCTTCTATAATTTGGCCAAAGGACATTGCTCGATTACGCTATTTCCAACATGGCCTACCGAAACTTATGCCAATTTGTACACCTTTTTTAGACCATATTTTGCCAAGGTTAAGTGGAGGAAAAGGTGTGAGGTAAAGGTAATTTTAATAGTAGAAATGGGGAATAAATAATAAGAATAAGTATGGGGACTAATGGCAGTAAGACTAAGAAACTAATTATATATATTTTTAATGTAATACCGGGAATCAAGGCAGTATATTATTTATGTACATTGATTGTCGTATGGATTCGCTGTGGTGTTTTGGATTATGTTTTGTTCGCTATATGATTTTTAAATATTCTTTACGGGTATTCCGAGTAACAAAATCGCTGTGAAATTAATCAAAAAGTTGAATGTCTGGCGTGAGATTAATTCGTCGTGAAGGTCGATTGTTAAATTCAGTTCCCAAGAACGAGAATTAGAATTACTTTTGATTTCATCAACTTCATTTCAGAACAAAGAAAACGGCTCCAATTGCAACGGATAAATAATGTGAAGAGAATAAATATTTACTTGTGGGTTTTAAATGCACCGCTGTTAGTCTTAACACACTATTCAGGCTATTTCAAAGAATTGCACATCAAATTTCTCGCATAGATTACAACAGATTTTCGTCCTGTATCTCAAGCTAAGACTCATTAAATACAATTTGGATTGAAAACGATACAAATCTTCTTTTCGTGGCTCCATCGGTTTTATATTAGATCCAAACAGGAGTCCTAGGGAAAATTATTTCCCTCGGGGTCTATTTCATCTGTGGGGAGGTTAGAGGAAGGAAACGAAGATCTCGGAATAAACAGGGTATGGCCCTTATATAAGAGTATATATATACAGGAGTGACGGACGTTTGAATTCATTCCTTCCACTGCGGTGCACGGTGATGGGTCAAGAGAGTCCTGTTGGAGAGGTGAAAAGATCTACATCAACCAGTCTATCCAAATCCGGCCCGCCATGGACTAAGTGGAAAGATGTATCTGCCACTAAGACCTGGAAAAACCTCACCCCATGAACCGGGCACCCCTGCTATGGCAGAGGTGTTGTCTATCCAATAAATTGTCCCCAGGCGTTGCGAAACTGCTCTCATACCAAGTCATGACAGTACCAGTGTATAGTAGAAATACATAATTGAATAAAGGTGAGATTGATATTTGATAAGCATAAAATTGAAGTCGGGAAATTATTAAAGAAATGAAAAACATTTCTCTGAAAATCTCATCTCGTGGATCACTGAAGGTGAAAAAAAAGTAAAAATACAATGGCACGAAGCCCAACTGTAGATAATAAAAAGCAATTTGGTTTCACGTGCACTTCCCGATTCAATGCCATTATTCAACCAGATCCGAATTCAGTGCACAATGATGGACTCTTAATGATCAACTTAACGGCAAAAAACACATGTCTGGATCTCAACTAAAATCATTGACTTTATGTTGGTTCTGACAAATTTAAAAGAGCGTAATTATTTTTTGATTCAAGTTTGTCAAGACGTTTCGCGAAAGAATTTTGTTGCGTGATTAAATTGGTTCATATAATCGAAGGAATTATTTATTGCGACATTCATTAAAAATATATTTAATTAATGCGCTGTGCTTTAGCTTATGTAATAAGCAATCTCGAATATCCTTGGCAGATGGGCGAAGAAATTACAGGGTGGTTAACACATACTAAATATTTAAGGACATAAATCCCAAATCAGTTAGGTAAAGAAATATTGCACTCTTGGCATTGAAGAAGTCTGGTGGGATATTTAGTAGGTATTAGTCCACTGAGTATATTCTGAGAGTTTAAAAAAATAGCCATCACGGGACGCCTGGTAGATGTGAAACATCGAAGTTGATTTTTATTGAAGGAAGTGAAAATGGAAATAAAAAGCCCTTTTGACAATAATGTAATTCTTTTACTGTTATTAAAATATACACAAAGAAATATATTTCAATTGAATTGCCGACGAGTCAGGAGGCTCCGTGTAAGAGCGTCGCCCCGTATTTTATTTATTTATTTAACCCCCAGAGGGCTTTTACATGGTTGGTAGTATAATTTTAATTTGATAGATAAAACATAAAAAATAAAAATAAAATTACATTTGATAAAAGCTATGCAACAAGTCATACAAACACAAGAAACAAAAACAGAAAATTACAGCTATTTGTAGATTTACATGATGTGTTTAGGAGTATTGTTGAAATAAATGTTTTAAATGATCCACAAAACTTGCCAAGTTGGTATTGAACATGTCAACATCACCCAAGTAATGATTTCCCATGGTGTGAAGTCGTTGTATCGGAGAGTGGGCAATGTAGTTAGGCTTATGTTTGCTGCTGTAGAATATTGTATTTTGTCGTGTTGTTACTGTGGGTGTATGTATGTTTATAAGTTGCAGGAGTTCACAACAGTCGAATTTAGAGTTAAGTATTTTGAATAAGAAAGTTATTAAAAATTATAAATTATATTAAAAAAATAAGTCTTGCCACGCTTGCCACGCAAGAGTCGGTTTTACCCCCCTAGGCGTGCCATACTATGTTTTACATTAATAATACTCGTACTTCGTTTGATCTATTGTATTGTCTGATATTTAATTATAGACCAGACCTTTAAAACGAATATTTTGTTATATTAGCCATTTTCAGAAAAATATAATAATATATTAGTTACCATTGAGACACTACGGCCTTCAACTTATCACATCAAGTACAAATCACCCAGTGCATTTAAGATTGAAACGAGGTTCAGGCTATCTTATCTGCCTGCAAAGCTCTCAGCGAAACATTTTGATTGATAACGTATGTTAAAGTTTGGTCGGACCCTTTGAGCACTGCTCGGATAGCAGGGCACGAGTTGGCGTAGGTACCGGGGTAAGTACTGACATACCGGGTAAGTACTGAAGAATCATGTAAGTACTGAGGTACCAGGTAAGTCTGAGGTACCAGGCAAGCAACAAGTACTACTCCATCCCTGAGTTCGACCTTCAGTGAACCAATACCCGATCTCCTTATCGGAGCGCACCGAATTCTTCCATGCAGGCCACGTCCGTGCATGACCATCGCTAATATTTTTTTTCCTTCGAAACTGGTTCCTCATTTCTGGTTTCTGTTTTCACTTCTCTCTTGCGTGTCTTCTTGCACGACAATAAATCGCCGAACAGAGAATCCTCCAAGTCGTATGAACTTTGCTATGGGTACTTTATTTTTTCGGTTATACAAAACGCTTCCTTGTTGAGGATATATTTATGTCTTCTGGACGCGGGATACGATTTCCTGGTACTGTAAAGGGTAACGAACTTGCGATATTTTTTATGTTTGTTATTAGTCTTATGTAATGGTTATGAATATCCCATAAATAAAACAGAACGTGTTTAAGGGTATGATGTATCAAGGAAGCGAGTTAAACTTGGCCAAGAAACGTGCGAACTGCGAAATAATGATGTCGATTTTTAACGTGGGCAGTCGCACACAAGACATATCGGTCGTTTATTTTTTAAAGCATAAACCAATATGCTTCTTGTGTGGACTATCTAATTGCAGTTGCAAATCAGCAAACTCGATATTTTAAATAAAGGTGCTAAGAAAATGTAAGGAAACTGGAATACATATTTTCTGCCAATCTACTTTCTATAATATATACATGAAAATTTGTAGCAGTTCCAAACTAACTACTGTGGCAAATAGCTTCATGGGTAATTAGGCACTGGGTAGGTTTTGCGGAGAACATGTATTTTTTAAAATATTAATGGATGTAAAATAATATGCCCAGCCGTCAGAAGACTTGTTTTGTTTAAAAAATCATTTCGATTATAATTTAAAAAAAAAATACTATGGTCCTAATTCCTACCCGGATAACATTGTTGTTTCTCAATGTGAACTCGACTTTGTCAAGCGGGGGAGAGGCTAGGCTGTGATCATGAGTTTGATCATTGACATCAAACAAAAATTATTCTATTTGTAACAACTGAATGAACTGTGGTTCATATTATTGGCATCTGTTAAATTAATTCTCTGTCAAACTTGATCTGATTTAAATTCCTACATAAAATTTGAAATGACCCTGAAAAAACCAGAATAGTCTCAGAGTAAAAATCCTTGATTACAAGATTATTAGTCTGAATACGAATACATACGAGCTTAATATTAGAGACACTGGTGCTCGGCAGTGATTTACTTCTTGGGTTGGGAGGAAATGGGGGAGGGAGAGAGATCGCGTTCACTTTTGCGAGGTGGTTTCGCTCACCGGTGGGGCAAGGCGCGACAAGACGAGGCGAGAGGAGGCGAGGGGCGGCGCGGCAAGGTCTCGCGACCGGAAGCGACCAAACCCTGCCTTGCGAAGGAAAAAACGAAGGCATCGAACTCGAGCAGTTTCCAAAGTTTACGGTATTATAGGAGGGAATTAATGTCAAATCAATTATTATTGTTCATGTCTTAAAGTATAAAATTATTAACTCTGGAGGTTAATAAGGCTTGATTTTAATCGTCTTTTAATAACGGATGGAGTTTAATTTTCTCCTATCAAATTTTGTTCACGGTTAATCAATACTTAGGACGGGTTGTTTCGGAGAATTTGAATAATTCATCAAATTTAAACATCCACTTTCAAGCTCTGTGAAAGACTTGTTCAAGTTCTGTTTTTAGTTCAGTTCTTTCAAGCAAATAGTCTATAATGATATAAAAACAAAACTTGAATAGGACTTTCACAGAACTTTAAAATTAACGTTGAAATTTGATAAATTGTTCAAATTCTCCGAAACAACTCGTCCCTAATGTTGTGAAATAAAAATAGTAACTTTGATTTAAAACCGCTTAAAGTATTATTTATGTGCCGACCGAATATTCATTTAGACAAAAACCTGACTTTAACTCTAATAATAGTAATCAAACCATATTATTAATTTAGCAAATCGACGAATTTATCAAAAAATCAAAAATATAATTGTTAAGTACTTTTAACATTTGAGGTAATATTTTTGACTAAACAGAACTTTAAAAATTGTCCTAAAATAATAATAAATTCCTCAGATTTACGAAAAATCTGAGGAATTACTTACTTCTCCTTCGACCGTTTATCTAGTCTCTCAAAGAAGCCGATCACAGTTGATTTAAGAACTTATTTGGAGCTCATTCCATCTAATTTTGTTCGGAAATTACTACTCGTACATCAGCATTGAACAATGATGATAGTGGTAAATATATTTCAAATCCATGACCTGGTTTAATTCTTATCAAGCCGAAGAATTTTAATCGTTATCTAAATAGGATTTTAAATGTTTCAAGCAGTCGAATGCCACAACTGTGGTAGTCTACTCTCTAATAATTTGCGGTTGAACTTTTTGGAAACATTACAGAATTTCTTTTATAGTAAACTGATGAAGAAACGAGCCAAAACACCTCTATTATTTATTTTCCAGCACTATGAGCAAAAAAAGTAAATTGGCAAATGGTGGAATTTCTCAAACAATCTTATACTTAATTATATCCACGAAATAGTGGATAACACGAGAAACTTGGTAGCTGAACAACAACAATTAATAGTTTTGCTTTTTTGATGTTAAATTTATCTTTTGATTATATTTTTTTGCTAATGTTGTAAGTTTAATAATATTGCATAGTTGCTAGTGGCAATAAATATGAAAAAGGTAAATAACTATTTTATAGATTTAATTCAGCTTTGTATTGACGTGTAGCTGTTCCATGGAACAAAAATTTTTATGGATCGGTAGATACTATTATATGTATTTAGATGATCAAGTTCATGGGATGATTGCAGGAAGGTAATCGCTAAATGAACACATGCGTATTTTAAGTAGTGGAAGGAATAGGTAAAGGATATGCAAAGGAAGATTACCGGTTTATAGGGAACATAGGTAATAATAATGGGACTGGAATTTTACTATGTAAATTCAGTAGGTGTTAAAAATTATTTTATTATTATAAGTTACGTAATAATTTTAATCTAGTTTGACTTTAAAAATAGGGTATGTTCTCTGTTTTCTATTCACGATTAAATTACAGTAGTGACAATCTTTTTGATTTATTTTTATGTTTATATATTCATTTGCGGACAATAGTCCATTAACATATAATATTTTTACACGAACAAGAAACAAATATGGCAGTGAAAGGAGAACATATACAAATGATGAGCAACGACAATATAGTTATAATACAAAAAAGTACAGATGGAAGACAATTACACGTGTTACAGACAATTACAACTGAGGAATGTTAAAGGGCTTTTAAAAATTACACATTACTTATCGACTGTCGAAATTAATTCAGGCTTACACCAAAAAATTCAATGCATTGAGTTGACAAGCTCGCCATTCTGGACGTAGGAGAATGGAAACCATAATTATTGGAATGCTGATTGGGAAACAGCAATTCATTATTTCGGAGTGTACGGGAAGGGAAGTTAAACTGGATGAGCCGCAACAAAGCAGGTGTGTCAGTAATACTGTTGATAATTTTGAATATACAAATCAGATCAGAGTCCTTTCTACGTTTTTTCAAGGAAGAAATGTTTAGATTTTGTTCAATTTCATCATATGAGTACTCGCCTCTTTCAAATCCCATCCTCCAAGCAATTCCTCATAGGAAGATATGGACAGATGTGGACAGCATAAAAAAAAGACCAAATGACACTAGCATCTTCAAGGTGAGGGCGAACCATCGAGCAGTATAGAGTTTTAAGTGTACTTATATGTTTATGAATGAAGCCGAGTAGTTAAAGTGTTTTTTTTACGATTTTATGTGATCACGGAAAGAAAGTTTCAAGTGATAACAGTCTATAGTGACCCCAAGATCCTTGATAGATGTGACAGTAGAGAGACAAGCATTATTTAGTTTATAATCAAACTGAACAGGATTTTTGGTTTTATTTGTATAGAATTTTGCATTTATCAACATTAAGTTCCATGCAGTTTATTTTGCACCAATCGTTAAATGAATCAATATCAAGTTGAAATAGTAAAGGTAGGATTTAATTACAGTAAGAATCTTATTGTCATCAGCAAAAAGCTAGAAGCGTGTGTGAGAGAGAACTTTAGTGATATCGTTAACAAAAAGGTTAAAGAGAAGCGGAATGAAGAATACATTTTTAATTACGATTTAAAATGTGTCATTTTAGATTTCCCGCCAAAACAAAATGTTTGTTTTTATTCGTGAATTTGGCGGCGCTGACGTCACGCCGGGCAACGTTTGTGACAACAGGCTTACAAGGCATTTGGCGTTTTCTATGTCATAGAGAGTTGTAGTCTGTTGTAACCGTTTCGGAATGTGCTGGTTTATATTGTATTTATCCGTAATTATAAAATAAAATATTAAAACTACTCTTATTTAGAGTATCACAATCAGAAAAATAAAACTTTAAATCTTCCACACATTTCTAACGGATTGAGGAGTTGGAGGATTGGAGTATGAAATTATGATGTATTTGATTCATTTCCAAATGACATGATTTCTGAGATTTAAGTGCAGGTAGTTTTGTAATACAGAATTACAATGGATCATTGATAATACACAGCACAGTAATTGCATTTATAGCCTACAAATGCTAGCACAAATCAGATTATATTTGCATAGGAGTGGAAAACAAATGTAAAGGATTAACATCTAAACATTATTGAGGATAAGTTAACATAAGGATCTTGTTAATTGCATAATGTGCATATCACGACATGCTAATAAGGTAATAGTAGGTGTCGCAACCTCTCGGAGCTGCATAATAGTGCATGCCATCAAAATCATCCCATCATGGTTAACATTCAATAATGCTAACTACTCGTGTAATTATTCCGTTCACTTTGAAATAAATCAAATAATGAAACATAGATACACTCAATAATGGGACATTGTCTGATCCGTTGAAGGTAGAAGGTACAAAGGCTAACTGCATAGCGCCGCACCCCTACAGGCTGCAGGCTAAATTGCAATCAATTTCAAATCCGTGATTATTATTGCGTATTGTGTTTTAAATTCAAGTAGAACACATATTCTTTATATTTACTTAAAAAGGAGTTACTAAATACGGTACTATCTGGCATAATGAGAAACGTGTAGTTCTATTTTATATGTCAAGCAAAAACAAGTCAATAATTTTTTGTAAAAGATAATAAATTTTAAAAAGAAGAACACGTATGTTTCTGTGGTAATCAAGATGATGCTTCCTGTGGTGGGATTTGGTCTCCCCAAGAAACTTTATTCACTGGATAATCTTGTCTTGTTCTCAAACCTTCCTATCCTGCTCTAATCTCCTTTCATTCATTCGGTTATTCGATTAACCTCTTCCTTCCTACCTACCCCTGAGTCGCTTCTACTGACACACTCACTTGTGTGTCAGTAGAAGTTTAGTCATGATTCATGATTGTCTATGTTCTACTATCTGAAATTGGCCATTGGCCAACTCACCGTAGCCCTTGCAGAACTGACTATGTTTCATGACCAATTTTTTTGAGACATTAGTTCACTGTGATTCTTTCAATTTCCGTTAGCTAAACTAGTTACTTTGGTTGGATAGGGTTCTAACTTCACGTCACCTTGTTCTGAGATATGAAGTGTCAAAGTTTGCGAATACGATTTCTCATAATGCATTTATCAATTTAAGATTTGGAGGTTGAATCTTATGACAAGTATTTCAGTTTACCGGTACCAAGACCAAAACATATCAAACAAAAATACTTCACACAAGATTAAATTCAAAATTAGAAATTGTAAAATAGATTATGTAAATTAGTTTTTGCAAATTTTAACGCTTATTATTACGTATCTCAGAATATGGAAATGCGAAGTTAGAACACTGTCCAACCGAAGTGACGAAAAACACTGCGCCTTGTAACAACTAGCAACTGTCAGATAAAAACAATACGGCGAATGTACATTGCTTAAAGTGATGTTAAAACTATGTAAAATAAATGTTAATCGAAAACGCTTTCATCACAGATGGTTCTGAAAATTATTTTCACGTAATGAGCAAAATAAATGGTTTTGCATTCAAATGTGATTTTTAATAGAAAATTCAGTTAGAACCTTGTGTTAGAACACCAAGGTGTTATAAACGAATTATGGTAAAATTTTGTAAAATGTAGCTAGACGCCTGTGAGCCGCAACCGCATTAACATCTAGTAATGTGATATTTCGTAGTGTGTAGGTACTGAATCAGATAGAAATGAAAAGTTTCCAAGCATCGGTTACCAGTTCATGGGAATTAAACTCATCGTTTACCGAGGCTTTACCACAAATTGATTATAAACTCATATCACGTGTTACGACGTTCACTTTCAGTACATCCAGCGAAGGATGAGTACTATAAGTGATACATATTTATTATGTTTGTGTGTGAACTCTGTATCAAGGTGAGATGAAAATTAGATTGCGAGATTTCCACGCTTACATTATGTAAAAAAAAACCGAAACATTGATTAATTATACTGTGGAATTTATAAAGTTATTTCTGCACCTTCTTTTGCGGCGACTTAAACCTTCAATTAAATATGTTCCGTGGCTTCATAAGTTGCTGATAAGCATTATTTTATTACGATTAAATATAATAAGCAGCCTTATTGGAAGCTATTAAGTGTCTTAATTCTTAATGTCCTTGATAAAATGTTTAAAAAATTGAAATATTTTAATACCTATAGAATTTTATTCAGCGAATTTTTGTTTGTATCCGTAAACACAATAAACTCTTAATAGTTTTTTAGTGAAAACTTTTATTAACGTGTTTTTATTGACGATTTAAGACCAAGGTTGTTATAAAAACAATTTATATTTAACTCTTTATTACGAGTCATCCAATGGGTTTAAGTAAGCGTACACTACAACCAATGGGGTATTTTTACAAACTATGATTACCGTTAAAAATGTACGTAAATTTTTTTTTTAATTTTGATTTTCTTACAATTTTTTTTATATTTAAAAAAAAACTCATTCCGAAACGGTTTCGACTGGTTACAACGTCATTATGACATAGAAACCGCCAATGTCTGGTAAGACATTGGCGGTTTCTATGTCCTATGGCGTCACCAACAACGCCCGGCGTGACTTCAACGCCGCTGAATCCACGAATAAACACGAACATGTTATTTTGGAGGCCAATCGAAGATTGGAAATTTTAAATCGCTATACAAAATTTATTCGTTAACATAAAAATAAAATAAAAATACCTTCACGAATGTAATTTTTTACGAGAGTAAAAATGGTGACAATACCCTACTCTATGATCTGATCTACTTAATCATAAAGTATAATATATTTTATGTACAATTAAAAAATAATAGTAGAATTATAAAATTGGTCCAAAGAAACGTCAGAATCTCAATGATAATTATTTTTTTCAAAATTTCTTCAAACATGTACCATAGGTAATATTGGAAAAACCGAATAAGAAAGTCCAAATAAAAATAATGATTTAAAATTTCAAAACGGAATCTGAACGAAAACGGAACGCACAAAAAAAATTATAAACAGATGAAATGCAAAATGGTCGAGTATAAACAGGGCTTCAATCAATTGGAATCAATAAAAATCATTTATGCTTTTAAAATATCATCAGTAAAACAGTAAAATTAATCTTAAGGGATAACAATATCCGTTCGTGGTACATTCTTCACATAATGCATTAAAGTCGCATTGTTCTTGATTGTAATAGATTTACGACGGCCGGCGATTCGAACAAATAAGTGCATAGATCAAGCTACTCGGGTAGGGCTATCCTCGGGCGAGTGAGCTATTGCTCTCTGTCTGCGCATTATCTGTGCTTTATGACACTTGAGGGAATGAAACATTAGCGCCTCACGAAACTAAATTTTGAAATACCTACATAAATACAAGACATTAATATCATATTTATATAATGCTATAAGTAACGTAAGAGAACGCAATACTGTATCTCTTACTATACGTAAGAGAACGCAATATTGTCACTTTAAAAACTACAACAAATACCATTATAAAAAATATCATTATCGAATAAATTTTCATTTGTAAATTGTACCTAAATAAATGTTTGATTGGACGTGTGTGGCGTCATAGGAACCAGTGGCCGTTCGTAATTTTTGAGTGTGATGTGTTGTTTATTTCAAAATTATTTTTTTTTTATAAATTTCGATTTTTTGTATAAAGATTTTTAGAAAATTTCAGTTTGGCCATGTGCCGCACGGATTACCTGAAAATCTTGATACAAAAACCGAATTTTCGAAAAAAAAGAAGATTTTTGTAATATTAGCACTCTAGTACACCCAAAAGTCACGAGCCGCCACTGAAAAAAACCACGCCAATGGCTACAACCGACAAAAAAATACATGTGCTTCAAGATGCTTACTTACCTCTTTAAACTAGGCCGTTTTGAAAAGGTGGCAAAAAAGTACGAAAACTGGTATATAAGTGTTATATGAATTCAAAATCTTAGAATTTCATACATAATGTGGATACATATAAATATTATTCACAGGAGAGCTAAAAGTTATTCGTAGGTCAGTTTTTAATTTTAATTTTATGTAAAGACAGGCTGTGGTCAATAAATTGCATGCAATTAATAGCACGATGTTGTGGGATGGGTAATTCCTTATTCAACAAAAAGCGCTCACATAATAATCAATTACTTAATCCCACTCACAAAAAATAAATTGATTAACTACAAAGGTAAGTAGAACGCTTTTACAAATTGGAATTAAATTTGACAATACCTTATTACGGCGTAGATTATTTTTTTTTAAAATTATTTAACAACCTTTCTTTCATTATTTAATTTATAACGAGCAAAGAGAAAAATGAAAGAAACTGATATGCCTTCAATTAAAATTCAATGTGTGAGAAATTATTTGGCTTAGAAAACAATATTTATCTTAAAGTCATTCATTAAAATTTTTCTTAAACACAATTAACAATGTCAATGCTTTGTTTGAAGTACTGACGCGTGAGAAAATGTGCGGTGAGAAAGATAAAAGTAGTTATAAAGATAAACAGTATAACTAATGAATAAACATTAAGCATTTTTAGAAACGATTTTTTTATTTAATATTCAAGGCCTAATGTCATCACAGAGTGTGGATCGGCACCTATGACATCCCTCGTGTCATAAACATTAATAATACTTTATTGACGTTGGCTTAGTCCATCGAAATATGCAAATTAAATATGTATCCTCGCGTTCTTGACATTTAAAGCGGAGACAATCTCTTGCCGGGACTTGTTATAAATAGTTGAAACAACAGGTGTCTCTGTAGGTACTGGTACGCATCTGATATTCTTCAGGTGAATGGGATTTTACGTAAAAGAAGATTACCTCCAAACGCGATGTGTTATTTATAGTTGTGTTACCGGCAATGTGTTATTTATACATGTACCTAAAATACGCTTCTGTTTATGAGATCATTAGTAATACTTTTAAGCGTGAGACCCTAACATGAAATATGAGTATCGTGTCAGCGAGCTGAAGACAAACTACTTGACCCTATTTTTGACACCAGGAGGGTACGATAATGCTTAGAATCAACTACAATCAGTCGTAAATCGTTCTTTGACCACCGAAGAGGGCATATTGAAATAACCAGACCCTACGCAGAAAAGCATAGTTCGCTAAAGTGAGAAAAAGGTTTGCACTGCAGTGTATTGTGGGATCTGAATGTTCGTTTTTAAACGAACCGCCTTGCGTAGCGACGACAGAGCTAAACTTAAGAAAATTGGATTAATTATAACATATTGGTAAAAGTGTCCAAAAAATAGTGTAAAAAAATATAAAATTTTGGAAACAAGCCCGAACTTTTGTTTACCAAAGTAATTCGTAAGCAGATTTTATTTTCGAGAACTGAATGGTGATATTACAATTCTAGTTGCCTGTATACTGTCAGACTCATTTATTGACCAATAACAGAAAGGGGTCGGTTCCGCGTAATTTGATTTGATCCCCTTTCCCCGATTGGCTGCTCTTTATTATTTTGAATGTCTAAGCCTGAGACCTATTTTATTATATCTGTGTTTTATGTGATTGACCAAACGGTCGAATAGTAAGCAGTATTATATAGCAAGTATGGGGTATTTGAGGGATTAAATTAAATCTTTAATTATTTATACTGTCGATATTTTTATGCAAATGACAATTTATTCAATATTGCTTCTTACAACAGCTTTACAGCAACTTTTGTACATCAATCAATATCAAAACAGGTAGTGCGCATATATTACATTAAAATGTTAATATATTATAGCACTATGCTGGAATCGAACCCCAACTTCCTGGCTTAAAGTTAAATGCGTAGACAGTAGTCTACGCATTTAACTATATTTAACTATATGCATGCATGCTATATGCATGGAGGTCGTCCTGTACACGGTCGACTAGAATATTAATATTAACTTATTGTCGAAGTTCTTGGTATTTCTTGGTGCACTCTACTGCAATAATGCATACTAATAATAAGTCCCAACGGATATCACAGTACTATTATCTCTTATGTTATCTTCCTTATTGTCCTTGGTTAAGATTATATATTATTATAGTTTGAGAGTTTGATGACCTCATGGTAGGAACAGTAAGGCTTTGACTCTGAACCTAAAGATCTCGAGTTGAAAACTCGATTCTTTATGTTCCTCGTCTTCCAGAGATTATTCTACCCACCTGGACACTTATTTCTAGATTCAATTAAATAAATTAAAAATTACAAGAATATTTGTTAAACTCGTTTAAAATTGCGATATACTCTCCAGTAACAATATAAAATGTATTAGTTATTAAGACACTATCGAGCTTTTCGATATAAAGAGAATATCTGATTGAAACTCTGCACATTACTTCAGTAGTTATGTAAATATTACTGCATAAATAGCTTACGGTACGATGCTGCGATAAAAAAAGGCTGAATTTTACTAATTAATGTCAAAACAAAATCTTTTAATTGAATGTACATTAACTGTAATAAAAATTCTAAGCTGTTATAAAACATGAGAAGGTACATAAATGTAGTTAGACTTGTATCTCTAGAAAACAGAATCATTATCAGCGCCTATATATTGTACAACTTATTAATAAATTATCACTAGAATAAATGTGCATAATACGTCTCTCCATATATTAACAGCAAAGTATCACCAACATTCACGTAGCATCACATCGCTGACGATTTTCATTGAAATCGAAAGGAATACAAAAAAGTAGTAAATAAATATGGCACGTTTTGACATTTGGATGTTTTTCCAGTACACCTAATGGGTGGCTCATACAGCACTGTGCCATTAGCGGTTGAGGCGGAATGTATAGCTTCTCTAAATGTCAGAGTCCCACCTCTCACCTTTAACAGTAACCAGGTAATAAAACGCCATCATAGCTATAACTACAATCTATCTTGCTTGTTTAGAATTACTTTTGCAGAATTCAGCTATAAACGACCTTCCGACTATCGTTATGTCAAAAATAATGGATTTATTTGTGGAGATTTCTTGTAATTTTGGACGCGCGGCGCGTTGGGTGTTTGATTTATGAATGATCTGGGATGTTTGTACGGGCAAATGATTTCTAAACATTGTTTTGAACACCAGATAAAAAAATCGCGCTGAACGGGACATGGCACCAGAAATATATTTTTTTAATAATAACAACATTTTCAAATGAAACAATCGCGTAGATACCACTACGGTACCGTGTGATATTTTAATAACATGAAGTAATTTATGTGTTTCGTGTATTCCTAATCCCTCTCCCTTTCCTCGTATCTATTTTTTTCTTCTAGCTATTTCACCTGACATTATTTTGTACACCTTATTTTTAGCTTAATATTAATGGCTATTAACTCCAATAAAGTAATGTTCACACATTATTTAAAAAGAAAAGTTTGTTAAAGAATTTTCAGATATTATTACATTGTACAAAAATTAAATGTAGATATGCACGATATTATAATCTGTATAAATGTAAAGTTACTGTGATATTTTTTTTCAAATTCATGTTTACTCTAAATGTATTTTGATAAAGGGAGTCATTATTCACTTTCCAATAACACCACCATAGTTTAATTTCAGTTTTACTTGCGACTGATTCCACTATAGTAAGAATAGAAGGTCCAACGTATGTACCGGTTTTGTGGCTATTTTAAGCCCACGAGAGTTAATGTCTCGCAATTTTATATCTGGCTGTGACTTGACATGCTTAAAACTTTATTGCGATGTGTGGACATCAAAAATTTACGACATCAGTCAATGCAGGTACCTGTCATTTGGGATGAGGTTAAAAAACATACAACGAGGACAGAATATTATATTTAGGTAATCTAGCGAAACTGATCGAACAGGTTATCTTCGCCTTTTAAGGAGGTCGCCGCAGCCTAAGGCCGAAACTATCAAAACATCGCCGCTGTATACTTACAAATTTTATAATTTTATTCTACGTACACTCCCCAAGCGCATGCACAAACCAGTTGGCAATCAAATTGACATTTACATAGTCAAGAATCACCTGTGATTATTAAACGTGAATGTGTGTTTTCGGTTTAATTTTATTCCCAATATGTGAATGTGTGCTATGGAAAGTTGAACAAACGTATAGATTGCTAAATACGTCACCGAACAAAAAGTAGACTGACGAATAAAACAAAACAACCCATTAATAATTTGCACGGCTACTTGCTTTCTATCGAACTCTCAATAAAAGCCGTAAAAATTATGAAAAGGCAAGTGAGACCGTCTCAACACGTGAAATGGTTTGCGATTTTTAAGAATCAAGATAATTTGAGCATGAGTGTGTTGCCTATAATTATATACTTTCTCCAGTGAGCGAAGTCTTCGTGGCTCAGGCTGCAAGAAATTATAAAGGGACACCACGTAATTATTGTCTCACTACCTTCAAATGGTTACAATCATTAGATTGTGAAATACGTAGATTCGATTTAAAGAAATCTTCATAGATTTTTACCTACTTATATAACGGTTAGACACAATATTACCTAATAGTCATTGAAAAACTATTATTAAAAAACTGAAGAGGTAACATATGTTAAATAATTTTTTGATATTAGATAATATATTTCTGAAACATCTTTTTCCTGAGGGCAATTAATGAGGAAAAGCAAATCTTGTTATTGAAGGCAATTGCCAGGTTAAAGACCCAATAGGTTTTCTCTGTGGAAGGAAATTATACATACTAACTTGATGTACCTGAGATGAAGGTAGATATTCAGTGACAAGTAGGAATTTTATGTAACAAATTTCACCTTTTTTCTCGGTAAACTTGAAATATATCTCACGACTGAATTGTCGTCTCGATAGTTTAAACTATCAATAAACCACGATAAATCACAACAGAAATTCTAGACAAAAAAGCTGTGCTTTTTGACGAAGCTAGACCGATATTTCTGCTAGGTTTATAGTTAACACTATCGAGGCCATGAACTCTTCATAATTTGTAATGTTAACATTTACCAGAGGCTTTATAAATTTGGAACGGTTTAATTAAACGTCTGGTCGTAAATGAGATTTTCTGCATATCACAAATTCTTAATATGCGTGTACCTACTCGCACTAGTGCTATTTGTTATCATATATATAATTCATTCATTCTAATTCATGCAACCCTTTTCAGCCGCAGATAGACTACTTCTTCAGTTTTATCTACGTAGTTATTAATAATTAATTTTGGAGGTCACAGAAAAAAGTTAGTTAAAAAGACAGAAATTAACCATTAGATTTACTGATGTTAAAACCACTGCAGTTTCTTCAAAGTGCAACATATTCTAACCTCAATCACTGTAAAAATATCCCACAGATTTGCAAATCCGTTAGTGGAACAACAGTTATAAGCTGAATAGCATTTAAATATCATGACCTAACCTGATGTAACATTTTCATTATTATTGCATTGAATTGAGAACACAACAGCATCCTACTCAAAAATTGTTAAAGTTAGTTACCCTGTTTTCCGACTGCTTCAACTGTACTTATGGAAGGCTGAGAATACTCAAAAAGTAAACAAATTACTTACACTTAAATGTTTATAGTTGATCAGTGCAAAACACATGATAATAACCTTTATTTTAGAAAAACGTTATATGGTTATCAAGGTAGCAGCTACTTGATTCTAATAATATAGAAAACCTGCAATGAAAATGGTATTATACAACACGCCTTTCTTATTTGCTCAGTAAAAAATATCATCAAAATATTTTTAGGTGCAAGGCTATTAAATTGATGCAAGTCTATTAAATTGACAATACATAAAGACCACATTTTCTATGAAAACACACATTTTTAAGGACAAGATATTCATTTGACCTATATAAAATTATGTTTGTATGCAAAAATACGTTTGCTTCCTATTCTGCAAAATCAACTCTCTTTAGAGATTGTAAAAAATCTTCCATCTATTCTTCTATATTCCGACTATTGAGATCTGAAACTGAACCGAAACTGATCCGAAACTGAACTAACTTAGGGTTAAGGGATTATTGCGAGATTTTTTTGCATATTGTGGCATGATGGAAAACACATTCCACGAAAATTTTTTTACTTCTCAAGCTTGTACTAAAACAAATCGTGCGTTTCTTCCCGGATGCTGCACGTTACATGAAACTGCTCCAATAGCATATAATTCGAATGACAGTAAGTGAATAGATACACGCTTTTGTTTTAACCGTTACTTTGAGTGTGCGACTAATACATTCAATAAACGAGGTTGAGTTTGCGATTGAACAATACAACATACTATTCGATAACTAGTGTGTACGAATACTTCAATTCATAACAATAAACGAAGCCCCGTTCCACATGTCCTTAGCTATCGCCCTCGATTTTCCTACATCAGCCAACTGATCGCAAGGAAAACTATAACGGTAAGTTTGTATTATAGAATCAGTTCTCGTGCCTGGTTCCTTTATGTAACGGTTTTGCAATTAGGTTCATGTTGTGTTGTGTAAAGGTGTATTGCCCACGACTCGTGAGAAGACCAGGGGGTCAGCGGGTCGCCAGCGGGCGACTTCGCCCGGAGCGTCCTCCCGATTTTAGAAAGATAGTTATCGTACCTTAAAGGTCTGAAAGTTAAAGGTGAATTACTTAATTATAGATGAAAGTAACGCCGTTAGCAGTCATCAAAATTTCTCGCAGGTGCGTGAACGTGAATGGATTTGAAAATCATAGTAGGTAATATTACATCTTCTGATCGATGGTTATGTAAAATAATTTCATTAAAATCGTTAATCATAATTGATATTGATTTTTATGATTTGCTCAATCTATGTGAATATATTTATTCGTCGTAAGTATTACAAATTACAGCGATTATTGTGATATCGTGCGAAGTGCCGTGCTATTTGCCATGAATTGCTACGGGTTTCGCTTTTACCCACGCGTTAAGCTATTTATATCTAAACTATTGTAGAAATTTGAAATACATCGAAGAATAAAATCATAACAATATTGTTATAATTCTGTGAAAATTAGGATGGGCTTGCGAAATTTTTTTGTATTGTAAAAATAATACAAAACGTTTACGTAAACGATTGATCAAGTCGTGACCGAATATCGAGTTTGCCGCTTAATAAGATATTAGTGAAAAGGATTTGTACAAAACGGTTTCGGTTGTTATAAAAATGAAATTCATTAGGTCTGCAATGGATCTGCAAGTTACAACACAAAGTATAATAAAATCAAAATACATTACAATAATGAAGAGCCGCTCATTCATTGAAGCAACTTGCACAAACTGGCACAAATATTATACGTCGTTACGGCACATTGTTCGATAGAAAGTCAATGTCCTGTGCATTAAAAATAACGGAAATGCCAATATTCATAAATGGACGAACGTATTGCCATTTTACGCAATCGAATGTCTGTACTAACTGTTGTGCTGTGAAAGGTCTTACCATTTGTTAAATATGGTAACAATTAAAGGAGAAATTATTTGAACATCTATTCTACCTAGCTAGTTTACTAGAGTACAAAGCAATATGTAATTAATAATAGAGACAAATGTCAATAACATACAAAAAAGTTATGTATTTTTCAATAAAAATTCCTGTGCAGATCGTGAAAACGCATTATTTTCTAGAAAGTTTCTGAATTTGACGATGAAATATTATTATTCGTGGAAAATTCTACTTGTTTTTAATGATGTTTTTTACCCTTCAAAATTGAAATTTAGTTTTTTAGTTGGGTTATAAATATAACAAAATAAATAATTAAAAAACACGACGAATTCTGACTTCATAATTTCAAGCTGTACGAAAATACATCTAAACCCACGTTTTATTTTAGTACATGTCTAGCAACCTTTGGCACAAAAACCTTCATACCAGATAAAAGTAACAAGATTCTCACATTTCAACCGCGATTACATATTGTATGTAATATCAACTGTTGACATAGTGGAAGATTTATGTCTGCATTTGTTCGCAGAGTGTTCTCGATTCTAGCCTTTACCGGCTTCAACTGACTCTTACAACTCGAGTCACTTAGACCTTGTTATCTAACCCGTGCTCGCCTCTTTGTAACTAATTGGCTGACACTCTTCAAGGACCCATTTTCACGGGTTTCACTTAAACAGTTCAGGTGTCATGCCGTGAAAATTAGCAATAACCTTAAAACCTCAACAAAGTGTTATTCGATTTCTATAACTGGTTTTTCAGAGTTGATAGTTAGTGTTTTTATAAATATTTTTATTTGTATAGCGATGGTTTACACGTTAAACCTTTTTTTAAATCTAAAGTATTAGGTAATTAAAAATCTGATGCAAATTATTTTAATAAATCAGGAAACTCAAATTTTATTGAATCTTGATTAAAAGTAACTTTTGACATATTGCAAAGTCATTTTTGTAGTCTAGTCACTATTTTTTGCCAAGTTACGACGTAACTGCTTTTGAATTATTTCCTAGAAAAATAGAAGTCTCACACAGAAGTCGATACGAAGGCAGAAGGTAGTTGGCAGTGTAGGCAGGAGGCAGGATGGCTTCAATGAAATAAGCCGTGGAAGGATTGCGAAACGGCGATGAGCTGCGGATGGTTGGCGTTTGTTTTAAACTTGAATGTCGGTCAACTATCAAAGTTGCCTTACGAAATTCGCTTCCGTTGATTCTGTTTGCGGACGAATGCAGCAAATTCAGATCCCGAAGAGATTACTGCAAAGGTGTTGTTATTATTTTACATTTGCATTTGATTTATCACTCTGCGAGAAGAACGCAAAAATACTTATAACAATTTGTTTGATCTCATTCAACTAATTTTCAAGGTCAAACTGATGGTGTTTCTCGTCTATTATCACACTTTTAAACAAGTTGATCATTTTTATTTATTTATTTGGTGTAACATTAATTTATTAAAGCACCGAGATCATCATTGACTGGATATATGGTCACGGTTGGTGGCTGAGTTGACATCGCGTTTGGGTCCCACCCAGGCGTTATGTGTTCAATTCCTTGCTGGCTAAGTCCTCCACAACAACACAAGCAAAATTTTCCGCTTACTGTGATGGTAGTAGGAATTTTTCAAATATTGTCAGGTTATTTAAAATTAAAAATTAAGCTGACGGGTGTAATAGAATATACTTACACATTAACAAAGCTATTGTTATTGTTTATTAAATATTTGTCAGTGCCGTCACAGCATACATCATAAAATTGAATAGCATTACAACGAAGCACAATGATTAGTCGCTTATTAAATGTCATAAAAGAAAAAAGTGTTAATTTTTTGTTGGACGAAAATGGATCTATCCGCCTACACGACGAGCAACCATCAAAACATACATGGCTGAATAAATCCCATCTACCTGCCCAGACATATATTTGCATAAAATTCGAATTGGTATGTACTGCTTCTTAATTACTAGTAAAGGCCAACTGGTACGAGATTATCTTTTTGTGAGGATAAATATAACTCGATAGTAAAATAAAACAGATGTCTGATAAACAAACTAGTCAGTACTTGACCGTCCTTCAAAGGTCGCCCCGGGATAGACTAGTCAAATAGTTAATAAATATGTTTGATTAATGAACTATTTATGAACATTCTCTTCTCTTCTCTGTACCCTCTTCATATTGATTATTAATTATTGCCCGCATGATCGGATCTATGCTTTGTATTAGTTTAACAATCATAATTTGTAATATTTGATTTATGTTTAGGGTGGCTAATAACTCGAAATGCCGACATGTTTTTTACGACTCTCTGATCTTGATCGACAGACGCGAGTTAAATAAACAATTCTAGACGAGTCAGATCAACCTACACGCATCTGTACCCGAACCTGTCTTTGTCTTGCATCCAGCAAATTTGCATATTTTATTTATTGCAAAATAAAATATAAACACCTCTACAAAGAGCAGAGACATGGTCATTGCAAAAAAGGAAAAACTATTTTCAGATTCAACCATCTGTTCAAATGTGCATGAATTGAAAAATTGGAAAATATATTTATATTTTTTTAATTTTGCCCAAATACGAACTTTTTTAAGAGGGATCTTTTTGACTGAACATTTTGTGGTAGAATCAATAATATTATTATAAAATTAGTTTAGCTTTTTCAAGTAGTACTTTCTCTTACCTTGTATAATTTGTCTTTATGATACCACACGTCTTCTTCTTCTTCCATATTCTGGCTGAAGGCCTGCGTTAGGTCGTCTCTGGAACGAGACAATATGCGTCTTCGGGACACCATCTCGGCTGAGGCTGGAGACTCAAATGGACCCAAACTGGAAACAAAAGGATCTCATTAGTGACAGATTATGGCAGAAAAACTAAAGTAAATTTTTAGTGGACCGAAGTCAAATGTAAGTATTCGGATGTTTTATTAATATGTCACCAAAAATTGTGACCAGATAACCATGCACTTTCATTCAAGTCTTCTTTTTTTCAGGTACAGAGTTCAATATTTAAGATTTCAGCTATGACGATAGTGATATTTACAACGATACATTTTTTGAAGTATTGCTTACTAAAACAACTACGTAAGTGCGGCGCATTATATCCCTTGTTATGGAATGCAAGTTGATCTAGTAAATGAGCTATCAGCTACCATTAATAAGTATCTTTGTCGTAATATTTCTGATAGATTCTTCTCTGCTTGCGTGTCAAAATAATGTGTGTGATATTGCTTTTTTATAAATTACCAGTTTTGCAGAGTAAATTAGTAAGTTTTGAGTTGTCAATGTACTTGTTATGTTTGAGTAAAGTATTCACCTTCCCTTGATTTTAATCAGACGCGTAATGAAACCGCCACATTGAAAAACCGATAAATTAATCAAACAAAAAGCATCTAGGAACACACAAAGAATAAGGAGTCTTGTTATCTTTACCTCCGGATGAGGTTGCCGGCCTCTGTGGAAGAACTGGTAAACATCAAACAGTTAGAACCTCCTACTACGTTCGTTGGGCTTCTATATAACTTCTGCCAAGGTAACGGTTTTAAGGCACCGCTGATTTGAGCAACCTACACACTTATTTTTTACGGAAAAAAACACTTAAAACAACCTTGCATTGAGGCGTATTGCACATTCAATGTAATTCTTTTTTTTTAAATGTGAGAACGATACTTACATGTTGTATATTCAATGCGGGGTTCAAATATTTCTTAAGCTGGAGAGTTAATTTTTTTATTGATTCAATTCACGAACTAAAATTATAGATTTCAAGAACTGGAACACCATTTCTTAATATATTAATAAAATAATCTCGCTTCGCGAAATATGTTCCTGGTTTTCTACGAAATAGTCTAGTTCATTTTGATAATAAAAAAAATATAGTGGTGGCAGCCTAAAGCATGTTTCCAACGTAGTAATGTAAACAAAAAAACAAATATTTGCCTTACACCATCGCTTATCTACAATATGGTAATTGGAAAGAAAGATGGCTGTGATACTAACATACCTATTGATTGTACATCGATTAAATTATCAAGGGTTATCTATTGATGACTTCGTAACATCGTTATTAAAATGGTGTACGCATTACCCCGCGATAATTATTGGTATTTTTATAGAGTTATTATCGTCAAAATTAGGATAAAATACACATAAAGATCGAAATGTAACATATAATTCTTGTGCCCAATATCTTAACGGCTACCATTATGCAATACAAATAAAGAGAGAATGATCATGATTCGTGATCAGCTTTTCAGTTCAAATGAATACAAACTGAGAAGTGGCTTAATACCAAACCTTCTGTCTCGTTAGAGAGAGTAAAATGCATTTATGTAAACATTTTGACTTGGTGCCTAGGGGTTTCGTTGCATAAGGCTTTGCGGATTGAGCTTTTACGAAAGAAAGAAAAAGTCTGTCTCCTGAATCATTACCATAACCAGAATGGGTTGAGGGTTCATTGTCCGATTGAATCAATGATGGTTTCAATTTCCTGAAAGGCCATTAATCATTGATAAAATGATTAATTTATTTTCATTATTACATTATGTGTATCATACGAATATTATTTATAAATATGTTTATTACATATTCGCGTGACTACAAAATGCACGCACGTAGTGTGCGGATAGACTAGATTGAACCCACGTATACGTATGTATTTTTTTAAATCAGCCAAATTTATTACGTCAAATCACAACACATTACTATGTACAAATTGGTAGGCAGTACGTGTGGCAACGCCTTTGCCTCAAGGAAGTAGTTTAGCGAGTTTGCTACTGAACTCCACAAAGTATTCACAAAATTATCTTACGTAACAAGAATTAAGTGTATTATGGTTTTAATAGACGCGGAACAATCTTAAAAAAAGAACCGTGTTAGGTTTGTCCCTATTCAATACTTATAATTTCTAATTATTCATTTATTCCGCTTAGCAAGAATTTTACTTTCTATGCGATAGGTAATTAATTATTCTTCTCATAGCGACACATCTGAGGTTATTCAACAATTGAGACAAAACGATCGCTGACACGTTAATGATTTTTCGAAGTTATATAACACCATTGTTGCAATGTGTTGCATGAATAAATTTGTTACAAGAAAAGATATGGTCAACGTTTCTAGCGCTAATAATGTGGTTTGTATTTTCTGTTAACAATTTACCATTGCATTAGATATCGGAAGGTAAATTACACATAAGTATACCAACCAACCGATTTTTGATAAGATCATGATAATATGCAAAATATTTTTAGTTTCATTTTACGTTCACTTCTTGTGAAACCTTTCTACATCCCATATAGATACAATGATAAACGGAAAGAAATTTTTACATTAGTTGACAATTCAAAATCATTGAAAGCGATAAATTCATTATTGACCGTTGAGTAATATAAGATATATTACAATGGACATTACGTAATATTTCAAATCACCGCATTTTGTCCATACTACAGGATTTTCCAATAAGAGGTGTTATTTTGATATTCAATCGTAAAAGATCAATAGTTTCGTTGCTTGTGTGGCACATAGCGTCGTCTTGTTGAAAGTAAACGTGGTCCAAATCAATACCATTCAATTCCGGCCATAAAAAATCATTAATCATCTCTCGATAGCGCAATCCATTCACCGTAACTATTACTCCAGCCTCATTTTCAAAAAAGTAAGGTCCAATGACTCCGCCGGACCATAAAACGCACCAAACAGTCACACGTTGAGGATAAAGAGGCGTTTCAACAATAACTCTTGGGTTTTCCGAGCCCCAGATGCGACAATTTTGCTTGTTGACGAAGCCACCGAGGTGGAAATGGGCCTCATCACTCAAGATGATTTGCATTTGATTCACTGAAGTGAATTTTAATAATTTAAATGCGTTGTTAAAGCGTGTATTGTTCCATTTTTATTAATAACGTAGTTTTTACTTGTCAAACGTTAAAAAATGACAGCTCCAAAAGTAACATCTACCGAAATAGCAAGCTATTCAAAATAACACCTCTTATTGGAAAACCCTGTATATGTAATGTAATATGCGTATTGGTTTCTAACCACCATTAAATCCTAGAATAAGGTTAATTTGACCTGAGTAAGTAAACTTCGGTGAATATTGAAGATGGTCTGCTAATTGGGAAGGCAGTGGGCGGGGGGAGGGGTTGGTAACCTCATGTAGGGGTACTCCCACGCCGATGTGGGTCGCTCTCAAAGAGGAACTGTGACGGCATCGACGATGTTCAATAACATTACGTGTAATGAGATTTTATCAGCCGTGTAAATCATCTATACTAAAACTTCTTGAAAAAATATACTTAGTACTTAATTTATTTATACAATAATATTATGTACTTTCAATTAATATATGATAGTGTAGGCCTCACTGGGTACTCGGTGAGTACTGGGTACAAGGGTCTGCACTAGTATGTAACATAAAAGTTAAATAACTAACATAAATTATTTTTTTATAAATATTTGAAAATCTCCTACTACCACCACAGTAAGCTGAAAATATTGCTTGTGTTGTGATGGAAGACTTAGCCAGCCGAAGAATTGAACACACTACGCCTGGGTGGGACCCAAACGCGATGTCAACTCGGCCACCGACCGGTGTATGAATATAATATTGACTTCTAGATTTATAGTAGTCTTTGTGGTTCACCACCAAACGCTAGATTAAGATAAGAGTTTATTGTGTGTGATTTTTATAAACCAAATCTCAAAATAATTGTTATTTTTTATTTATTTATTCTTTTCTTGACAGAAGCCACGACATGGGTATTTGATGTCAAAATATTTACCAAAATTTAATCACATCACCATTATTATTTAATTATGTCCTGGTGCTTATTTATTTATTTATTTATTTTATTTTATTAGGTACAATATTTTTTACAATTCAAGGTTTTCAGTAATGTAGGCCTCACTGGGTGGCTTGCCCGTGCTGAGGCCTTCATTTTATAATATAAAAAAAACTACATAATACATTTAATGAGAAAAATTATACATTTAAAATTAAAAATACATAATAATATATTTAAAATATATTTATTATTATTTTTAATATTTTTATTATTTTTGATATGTATTCATTTATTTATAGGTGACTGAATAACCGTAAAGATTTTGATGTTAATTTAAGGAATCTCATTAATGTTGTTTACGATTTAAAAACTGAAAATATTTAATAAGAATTATCGAACGACACAGATAAAAGTATGGCAAAACCAGGAAAATGAAATTATTGATAAAATTATTTAACACCAATAAAAATTTCATGCGATGAGAGCATCGGAGAATGGTTCAGCCGCTGAGATCTCCACCGCAACATCTCTTTCCGTCTCTCGCATCTTTTGTTAGAAAGAGGGAGAAGTTGCAACGGAGCTACCAGCGGTATTGTTTTATGCAAGTTGCGTTGGTGCATTAAATGCAGAACAAATAAAGTGGAATACTTTACGCGGCTGCGATTCATTACAAAATGATGACGTTATTATGTCATCAGCCATTTCGTAAGTTTTGTTGACTTCGAATACCGTCGATGGCTGCACGAAGATTTTTTTTATATGATTATACTTCATAGCTTATTAAAGGTGGATTATATAAGACAGGTGCTAAATACAGCGAGGCGTGCGTTGAATGCTGTAAAACTATTATTGTGCTCCAGTCAATTGGGTAACTAGATTGTTTTATGGGTAGGCACATACTTGTATCTAACCAATCCGTATTTTGATCTTATCTTTTCTACCTACCTATCTACTAACATTATTAGGTGTAATTAATTTTTATTTAAGTGAACACATTTTATTGTTCCTTTTCCTTTTGGTACACGGAGAAAATTAAGTACCTATAGCTAATTTATTAAGATTATCTTTAAATTATGGTAATCCGGTTAAAAACATTTGCTCTGATAATATATCATGACGATACATGAACACGTGTTCCGACATGGTGAAAACTAAAAATTTATCATAAAACTTGTTAATTCATTCGTTAAGGCCTGCATTCCCGTTTTTAACCGGATTACCAATAATTTTAATATATTTTCATTTTTCTCCGTGTATTTCTTTCATATCAAGTAACTTAGCGTTTTACAAGGCTCGAAAATTACTTAAAACTCTCGTTAAACTACTTTAAAATGGTATACATTTTTTAATTACATTGAACGAAGCTATACGAAAATCAATAATGATTAATGATGGTATTATTTTTTGAGTTTTACTATTAGTCTGCAAGTCTTGAGTTCTGACAAGAGTTTTAAAAGAGAACTCATAATTGAAGCGAGTGATCGAGCCAAAATCTGACATAATAGTTGAATTGTTCTTGATAGTCTAGTTTATTTTTACTCGGGAAATATTTCCAATTTGTATTGATATTGCAGGCGACTAATTATTGCTTATAATAATTTATTGTCCTTTGTATTATGCATAAAAACTTTGTTTTATAAACATTAGTTTATCATTAAAAAATAAGTCTACATTTCGTTCAGACGTCATTTGATCTCGGGATCAAAACAAGCTAGAGCTCTGAACACGTTATCACATGGATAATATTCAAATGATGGCAATATCACAAGGAATGAAACATCAGGAATTTCAATATTAAATAAGTTCCTAGCTGTAATAATTGTAGGCCATATCGTAACTACTCAAATCACCTTCATGTATGAAAACTGCCATCGTCGAGTAAGTGGGTCAGTACAATGGCCTATTGTTTTGATGTTGCTTTTTGGCAAAAAAATATGGTAAAAATTTCCAAGTGAAAAAGAAGAACAATGAATGTCTTACCTTCGGCCGACTCTGTGTTAAATCCACGCAATGTAACGCAATTAGCTGCTGTTTGCGGCCGAGGGAATGTTTTGCAATCCTTTGTGGATATTATAGAATTATTTCCATACTTTGCATTTAATGATTCTAGTAGATTCACGTTTAATGCGTAGAACTATCAATTTTATTTATAAATGTGTATAACGGTACTAACCTATGGCCATATTTTATTTCAAAGTGGTATGCAATATCACGTTACACGCACCTATAGCACCCTTATAAGAATAAAAAAACGCAATAATTAATAAGACCCACAACCTGTTGAGATTCCTTATTTAATGGTTATAATTTACGCGTACATAGATGGCGTTAATTTAATTATATTATGAAAACACACTTTTTGAGAGTTATGCATTAAAATGTCAAGATCTATTCTTTGTTTAATAAATAGTATTGTCTGTACAAAAACTCAAGTTTTTATCGGTGGTTTAATCCAATATTGTATTTGAATGCCTTTCTTGAAATAATTGAGTTTTTATACGGACAAAACTATTTATTTATAATATAATATTATATTTTAAAGCATTATTTACATAAAGTGTATTTTCACAAAATAATTGAATGAATGTCATATATGAATACAAATATTATAACGTGCGTTACGTTTACCCTCAAAATAAATATGTGACAGCTCAGTTTTTCACCGGTAAAGTGAGCACCTGCCCATTTTTTTTTATAAAACCATGCAAAAAAACACAGAAGCTTTGTGATACAGATCTTTAGATGTCAAATGGCTTGTGAAAACTTGTGTGATATGTGATTAGCAATATACATTACTACATACTGAGGGTTTTCCAATAAGAGGTGTTATTTTGAAATTCAAAGAAAAATGCCATTTTTTTATATAAATGATCGAATGTTTATTTCATTATAAAGAAAAAAGGTATGCCGTTAATAGTGAAAAATAACATCAGTCAAATGACCACCACGACCACGCCTACAGGACCACATCCTTTTCATGAAATTTTCCATAACCAAATCGCAAAGTGGCTGCCTTATGTCCTCGATAGCCTCACGAATTCCATCTTTGAGGTCTTGAATCGACACTGGGTTGTTGGCATAGACTTTTTCTTTCACGTGGCCCCAAAGGAAGAAGTCGCAAGGTGTTAAATCACAAGATCTCGGTGGCCAATTGTGATCACCTCTTCGAGAGATAACATGGGCCGGAAACTTTTCCAGTAAAAGATCAATGGTTTCGTTGCTTGTGTAGCACGTAGCGTCTTCTTGTTGAAAGTAAACGTTGTCCAGATCAATACCATCCAATTCCGGCCATAAAAAATCATTTTATGGCCGGAATTAAATACACATAACACCTCTTATTGGAAAACCTAATAGTTTGTAGTTAAGAAAACGAAAAATAAAACAAAATATGTTTTGCGTATTTTTCCAAATTGTGCTCGCAACCTCCCAACTCGAAGAAATCAAATGAGGCATCACAAAATCTCTGTTTATCCTGATATAAGTTCATTAGTATACTAGAATTTTGGGGAAGCCTGTGACAAATCACGGGATAGTCTGAAATCTCAAAAAATCAGTTCTAATTTTTAATTAAAAATTAAAAATAGTTTTATGTTAAGGCGAAGCTAATGCTAAACCACTATTTTGATTAATCTTTATAACGAGTTAGTGTACATTATGAATACCAAAAAATGCGTTTAGATAAATTGAAGGTTTACGTATCGATTCGCTTGAGTAGAATACAAATAAAAAAATACATTACCCAATAAAAAAAGTGGGTGTGTCAAGCCTACGCAAGACAGAAGTGAAACTTCTAGTTTCAGCTGATGCTTGGCGTGGCGCAGTTCGCTGGTGTCTGAGAGAGAGGAAAGAAGAGAAGAGAGAGAACGTTCGTGAGCGGCTCCCCCACCTCAACAAGGTTTCACTTCAAAAATGCCACAGCCGAGAATCGAACCTCGCTTAACTGATTGAAAGCCAACCACGCTGAGCACCAACTGTAAGCAAAGCCGCATAAATTGATTATATTATGTAGGTTCTGAAAATATGAGAGCTTGTTATGTTTTATAATGTTACCTACATCACACCCAAAATATAATATATTTTTAAAAATAATGTACAATGTACAGAAATAGAATCCCACACAAGATCGCGTAGTGCGCTCTAGCGAACGGATATTTTATCAGAGGGAGATAGTTTTAATTTTTTTTTCTGTAAATTATTACATATTATCAAAATAAATAAATTAATTAAATAAATGTAATACAATTATCATAATATACGGATTAGATAATAATTTTAATCCAACACAATAACGCAAAGCGCGCTCTAGCGGAGTAATGTTTTATCACAGTGAGATAAGTGTTTTTATTATTTTGCAATATTATTTTCTTTTAAAAAATGTTCTGACCTACTAAAAAATAAGATATTGAATGAAAAAGGCGTTAAAAACAAAAAAATAATGTGCGATGGCCGAGAATCGAACTCGGATCAACTGCTTGGAAGGCAACTATGCTGACCATTACACCACCAACGCCAGTTGTCGGGATGAGCTAAGAAGCATTTATATGTTACTTCAAAACTTTGACTAGATCAAATGAACTTTAATCGGTGGTCCCGCATTTTCGTTTCGGTCATGAGTCGGTTTTACTCCGGTCCTCGAAATTGCATGACGCGCGTAAAGAAGTTTCACTTCAAAAATATAAATGTAAAATACTAAAAAAAAATAAATATAAAAATGTAAACTACTTTAAAAAAAGGTATACCAAAGACTATACACCTTTTAGGATTGTAGCTTCCTCTTAAAAATATAAAATATAAATAGGAAAGTTCTTTATTGCTTGTCTGCATTCTTCACACAAACAGTTCCAAAATTTAAAAAATGACACTTGAATTGTAAACAAGTTTGATTTCGTTACTAACTCACATTACAGACGATCGAAATTAGTATGTTTGATGGTTGTGAAAAATATCGTTGCAAAACGTAAGAGCTTGAATGCAAAATGCCATTCCGTGTGTTTAAACGATTAAATGATTTGGCCATAGTTCTGGCATCGAGTATCGAAAGCAAATTCTCTGTGAGCAGATATTTATTGCATAGCTGCACTTTCTCTTAAAACTCACTTAACTCGCTGCACAAAGACACCTTTATTTTACGGTACGGCAAGCAGCGCGCCATCGCCAGCTCTGCACACTTACTAGGAAAATAATATCAAATTGCGTACTTTGGTAAACAAATAAAAAAATCAAGATAATAATTTAATAATGAATTGTTGAAGCGAAAAACTTTTTTTAGCAAGTAGGGATATAATATCGAAAATTAATTCCGTGTAAGTTGATGTTGTTTTTTATATGTGAATACTGCTCAAGAGTCCCAACTGCTCTCAACCATCTGGAGCCAGTGAGACTCTTTCATCCCCAATTTGGGTATGCTGTGAGGCGAGAAGTGGGGAAGGGAAAGAAATAGGGAATAGGTAGAGCCTGGCTATTCAGATCTGGTCAACAAAAACGGCTAAAGCCATTATAAGAAATGTTTCAATTATGAATTGTTGTCATACACCATAGCGATATTAAGGGTATCTACCACTCTAGAACGTGCCGCAAATATAATACATATTATTTTAAATAAATCAAATAAAATGTACTCGTGCACACTAGAGGTGGGTCCTATGAATACTTTTCGTTACTGAGTACAATGAGTACAGGTACAGAAAAATTCCGGTGACAAAATACTCAAAAACATTTAATACCGACCTGAGGATTGATTCAGAATACGTAATTCTAATGCACTCGCATAAATTCTGCCCACATATTCCCCACAAATATTCTACGTGAGCTTGATTCCTCCTTTTATTCGAAATCCATGGGGGGTGGGGGGGTTGTTAGAGAATTTCTAACATAATTCCCCACAAAAAAAAACCTACTGAAAATACCCATCAAAAATACATGATTATTTTGGAACCAGGTGTTTTGGAGATCTGTCACAAGTACAAAGTATCGCATGGAAATACCCGGTACTTTTACTGGGTACGATAAATACGCCTCACCTCTAGTGCACACCGGGATTTAAACCCGCTGGATTGCTAGTTTCTTACCTTCGACCACGGAGAACGTTTTAGAGTAGGATCTGCTAGAATTGTCCTTACGAGAGAATACCTTGAAATATAGTCAAGTCTGTCCTTTAAATCATTTTCTAAAATACGGTTCCATTAGTCCCAGTGGGACCATATAGGCACATTTTCAAATAAAAGTAAAATAATCATTTTGCGCAGTAGTTGAAAACTGGCTCTTTACCGAGCTAATCATCTGATTGAGGCAATTTAACATGTTGTATCATGATAGAGAAAGTATTAAATATAAGTAACGATCGTCACGACTCTGTTTCATTCATTTTTGTAAAACGTTCTCAGCTTAACTGATTTTACCGACAGTAAGTTACCCGGCGTTGCACGATTCACAATGATATATGACAGAATGTAATGAACATATGAAAAAACTCATTTTCATGTCGAGCGTACAGATCTTTTTGTTTGATTTTGATTTTTTATTGTTGTTTATAAATACATTGATCAGACTACCATACATCTTTCATACAACTCATTGTTAACTGTGAACATAGTAAGTACAACAGCGTATTAATTCGATGACGAAACCACAAATACAATTAAAGCCGTTATCTTTAATTCATATCTCTAATTCAATTCAAAAGCGAACAGTTATTATCAGCGATCATTAACATTTGTAATAACTCTTTTGCAATCGGAGTTTGCTCCCCATACATAGTAAAACATTAAATACGAATTTGAAATCATTTCTAAAAGAGTTATTTAGAAATCTCCAAAGGAAATCCACTGTTGGTTACAGAGAAAACGTACAATGAAACAAATATTTATTAATCGATTTCCGATAGGTAAAACGCACATTAAAATGCTTCTGATAATTATGTAGAAAGCGGGTAAAAATCCGTTTAAGATCATACCTGAGCTATTCCACAAATACATATGACAAACATTTAATAAAATAAGCCGTATGTATGAAAATATCTAGGTATAAGCCTTTAATAAAACATCGAAAACGAACTATTTGACTGTGAATAGTAAATTTGTTTATAAATTCCGAACAGTGAGCTCTGGCGTCATGAAATTAACACAGCTTTTCTGTTTCGTATTTCAAGGTAAACGAAGCAATTTTCAGTTCACAAAGAAATTCCCACAACGATTTATGCAGCTCTTAAATTCAACGATTTATAATGTTAATGGTTGTTTATCAGTTGTGTAAAATTTAAAACTAGTATGCTAAGAGCTTTTATAAATATTCACGTTATCGTTCGATCTGTCTTTTACAATAAATTGTAGTCAAAAAGTGTATATGAAATAGGGTAGAACTAATAACATATTAAAAAAATTAACACAGTTAAAACAAATATATTGCCAGAAATCAATATTTTTTTAATTGTAATATAAGGAATATAGATACATAAATATTTAACAATATTACATTTTAGATCATCATTGGTTATGTATACCTTATCAGAAAAGAGGAGTTCTTGTTTATAAAGATACATTTTTACAGTTGTTCTATATTATAAAAACAATTAAATGACACGATAGCCACGCCGTTATTGTAATAATTGACAAACTGAAATATTACGTTGAGAGTAACGAAATTCCGCTGATCGTACCGTTTCCGCCCATGATTTTCTTGTCAATGATATTCCTCGAGCCAACCCTTTTAAGGACCTCACCGATACCAGACGTTATATAAATAGTTTGCAGGGTTGAGAGGAAAGAAAAAAATACGTATTTAAAGTCAGACATTGAAATGACCATCACCAAAGTATTACCGTTCAAAAATGTTGAAACAATGTATTAAACATCGCATCTTGTGCATCAGAAAAACTTATGAAATAATGTATTTTTTGCGGTGACCAGAGTTTGAACTCGATATCTTCAGCTACCCAGGTGTTTGTTTTAACCACTCAGCTGACGTGTCAAGCTTCAGACTGAATTTTTGTATCAAATACAATAATTGTTTATTATAAGTGAAGAATCGTTAGCTCTAAATCGTCGTTAGTTGAGGTCAGGTAATTTCTTCCCCTTTTGATGCAGACGACTGACAAATAAATGTAGTAGTCCAAATCTGTATGTGATTTTCAAGAAATTTCGCCAATAACCGGATAAAATAAGGTCCATTCTGTATTCCAGACTTCTGGAAGAGGTGATGACCCTGTGTACAGGCCTGGTGTTGTCATGATCTGAAGTTGTTCAAGGTACTCGCGTTGGTGTCACCCATCACCGCAATACGGTATGCAGCACCCGACACCAGACACCGCCTCCTTTGTGGGTGCCAGTTACCACACCACGGAACTTCTATTCGTAACTTACGTAATTATTAATTGTAGCCTACATACAACTGCTGCACTGTCAAAATATGTTCTTACGTATCACAATCGAGGAGATTTAATTGTTTGGGTTCATAAAACAGGCTTAAAAAACTTAACACTTGATTGCAACCTCATTTTGAATCGTCTGGTGATGATGTACATTCATTAGGTATTTCTTAGGATAATTGTGGAAATCCTTCCATCAAATCATATTTTTGCGTATTTAATATATTCAATGGTTCTGTTAAACTATTTGTGCGTTTAGTTGTTTTTTATGGTCCTGATATTTTGAGTTCCATTTTGACCACTCTTTCTGTTACATGCATCTTTTACAAGAAAGGAGATGTTAGAGAGAATATAATAGATCTCCAAGCCGTTATATTGTCAATATTCTTCGCCGTAACAATATTATAAGATGCTTAGTAATGATCATTTTGTTACAAAGCGCGAGTAAATTGTACGTCATTAACAAAATATGTGGTTAGAATATCTATCCACTATAATATATTTTTTAAATTCAACAAAACATGTGTAAAAAAACTGTCGCATTTTTGTGTTACGGTGGTCTCAATTAAAGGGGGAACAATTCGTTCAAGTCCGTTGACGTAGGATTAGACAGAGTTGTTAGTAGTTGAAGACCTTAACATTGTGGACAGTCAAAGTCTCGCCCACTCACAGCGAGTGCCTTGTAAGGAGAGGCTGGGGGACCCAAAGTGACGCCAGTTGTTGATGGTCTCTAAAGTAATCGCGGGTACAGGATAATGCACTACCTCCTACCTCTTGCCTTCTTTATTACGTAAGCCTTGACAAATAAGTGCACAATTTCAATGAATTATAAAACAGAGCCAATTGAGACTTAAAGATTAAGATAAATTGAGATGGTAATATATATTTTTTTTTGCAACAGCACTTTATTGCAAAATATTCTTCTTTATTCGTGCAATCTTGTGGGGCTAACGGTGGCTCTAGGTCCCCAGGCGTACAATTATGGATTAGTTTTAAATTAAGTATAAAATTAATCTATTATACTTGTCCTCTTACACCATTTTTAACTTCCTGTAAGAATTTTTAAGCTTCACACAAGTTGATAAGTCTGCCAATTTTGTTGTATGTAGTAGGTTGCAACTTTACGATGTAAAGGCCATCAGAACTGGTTAATCCTACGTACAAAATATTTATATTTATATAATTACGTTGTTTTAAGATTATATGAATGGCCTTAACCCAACTTTAAAAAGAAACAAAAAAGATTAGCCTGAATTTAGCGACAGGAGTTAATGACATTTCAATTGAAATTTTTATGACGGTCCTTAAAATGTTAACTTATGAAGATAAAATTGAACGCGTTTTTGAACGACTATAATTTGATACAACCTTTCACAGCAATACGAGTCGATTTATATATTTTTAAATAAACATGATATAATATGAAATTGATTTGTGTTTTGAGTAACCGTACCTACTTGCATTTTCGTGATTGGTTACTTTCACTATTAGGTACTATTAAAAAACACTATCTTGTAAAATGTGAATGTCATGTCATTTCGGACGTGGAGCTTGCCTTGTTAAATGTGTTTGAACATAGGCAGACTGTACCTGTGTATAGGATTGGAGGTCAAGTTTAGAGACTGGCTACAGTTGAGATATTGGTGATTGTATCCGCGTAGTACAAAGTGGGAGGATGACCTGTCGAGTTCAACTAGAATCGGATTTATATGGGCTTTGTTAACTAGGGTTGCCACACAAATATGAAAAAACGAAATTACGAATGTTTAAAAAAAATGTATACTAATTACAATATAAGTAGGTAGATAGATAGGTAAACCATTTTTAAATACATCTATTTGAATTTCACTTGTATAAATTAATAAAAATCTTGGAAGTGGAAATTAACACAATTCCCGACTCACTCCAGATCGAGCTGAACTCGCAGATAGACTCGTTGTCGATGACAATGCATTCTATCGTTAGTGGCAAACAAGCGTACACGTGAAATTGGATGACATTACAGTAGTTAATATACGAAATAAATGTCGGTCCTAACCAATCGGGATTTGGCTCGGTTGACTCCATTGCTTGGGGAGGAAAGTTGAATCCTAAGTTTAACTATTTTTTTTAACTTTAGTATTTTTTTTTAAGCTTCAATCCTTTGTCAAACCAAAAAAAGTATAATATATTTTAAAATATATCTCTTAATAAAAGTGGATGTATTGTGGTAAATAAATTTGTTTTGTTCGATTTTATATGCATTAAAATAAAGGAATTTGATGTAATCAACTTGAATCAACACCTCAAAAATAAATTTTCATACGTGAAATGTTTAAACTTTATATTATATTACCTACATTAAAAATAGACGGAAATCTTTATTTATAAATTAATATTAATTAATATCTATTGACTTCAGAAATAAGACTAGTGTAGAGCTATAGCTAAATCCATTCATATATATATGCACAAAATAAGTGATATCCAACATATATGTAAAAAATAGTTTCAGGCTAATAATTATTGCTTATAAAAATAATTGTTACCCTTCTGTGCTATGCATAAAAAATCTTGTCTTAAAACATTAGTTTACCAAAAAAAAAATTATAATTAATATTTGACAAGTTCAAGTATCTTCACCGAAAAAATATAGACAATTTGTCTCGACGCCATCTAGTGAGAGAGTTAGCACTTACAATGCCTTTCTCATATAAAATAAAGTTGGTTGTTTTCAGGTGAAAAAATGTAATAAGTAGTAATTGTTGAATGAAACACTAGTATATATTGAATTATTTCGCGGATAAGAGATAAGCCGCCATAGCTCAGTGGTCAGAGCTGTCGACCGGAAATCGATAGGACACGGGTTCATGTCCCGTTGGCGTCATGTATCTGTTATCAGGAGATTTTTCAATGTGGATGAGTGTTTCAGGCTAATAATTATTGCTTATAAAAATAATTGTAAAAAATTAAAAAAATCAACTACGACAGAAGCAACCCAGTTACTAGCTTAAGGGTAATTTTTTTTAATAATATTATATTAAAAAAGTAAATGACTCCATAAAGACACACCAGCGCATAAATAAATAAGTATATTTTACTATTATAATTAAATATTTTTGTTTCCCACGACCATCATAAAATTTTATTTTATAAAATTAAACCTAATACAAATATTTTTTTCTAGCGCCTACGATTTTACAGCCTGCTAAACGAATGTAAGTAATGGAGGTTCAACGATCGCTTCATCCATTATTAGTGTTGGTTATATTATAATGTATTGCTGTGAATGTGTGAATGTTTACTCGGTAAAAGAACAGTTGGATGACGGAACAGCCGCGATTGTCCTTTGCGAGTGGGCCCGATTCCGAGAACAGTGTCCACGTTAGAATTCAAGGAGGCACGTGTGAACAGAAGCCCGAAAACAGTTACGTCAAGTGAATTGTACCAAATCGAATAGACGGACGGAAATTTAAACACAAATTGTAATAGATAATAATTCATATCTTAACTAAAAGTAATAGAAATTAATGAAAAATATCCTTCTACTCCTTGCGCGTGGAAAAACGCCAAGAAACAAAGCTAAAAGTACATTAACCATAACTATACAGTATACACCTTATGCTTGCTGATGCAGGATAAGTTCTCCAACGGTGAGCTCTGGCGACATGATATTCGCACAGCTTTTTCTGTCTGTAAATAATCGTTTTTCTGCCTGTACAATATAAAGGCTGGGGAGTTTCATCGCCACCCGGTTGGGCAGCATTGTGAGGCGGGTTAAGGAAGGGTAGCGTAGATATTTTTCTTGCAATATTGTTTACCTTTGGAGCTTTAAAATATTCATTTAATTGTTAAAAATTAAGAAATAAACTATATTGTTAACTCTTTACTTTGGATTTTTTCATCAAGAAAAACATATTTCGTAAGCATAATATTTAATGAGAGTTAAACCAAATCGTTTAGTTGCCTTATTACAGTAAAATTCTAAGTGAAATTAATATTTACAATAATCTAAAGCTCTGGTTAAAATAAAATCCAATTAATAAAATCAGACCAATTTAATGCAAGAGGTTTGGTCCCTACGTTGAACCTACATTAGTGGATTTATATGCATAAATATTAAGTTCTGTGTGGGTTTCTAGCTAGTATCTGATTCGAGTTGTTGGTATCGTTTGCGAAGGCAGCTAATTCCATAGTTCATTAAATGAAAAATAAAATCATAAGCCGTGGTCTGGTTCTAGAAGGCGACAAGGACTATGTGGCAAATGTGAAATGAATATCATTTCAAAGGAGTTCACCGCAGCAGGCCATTGTTACCTCTCCCTCTAACTCATGAAGCACGCTTTCAATGGAAAGATATGTTGCAACGGAGCTCTCAGCAGCAGAACTATTTACAATATCTAAGCTTACCGCTGATAGATCTATTGTACCATCCCCTTCTTTATCATAAACAATGTATGTAACAAAAAGAGATATTATAAAAGAGATTTCAGCGACAGGACTATTTAACTGATTTACAGACACATGCGTCCCTCCGATAGATCGGTTGTAACCTCTCTCTCTCTCATAAAATACGCAAGCAACAAAAATATATGTTCTAACAGAGCAGGATTATATCAGAATGATCTGAGCACGTACGTGGTATTAAGTGAGATATGATGAACAATTCGCGTTCACTGTGATATAATAGGGTGTGTAAGCATTACATATATTTCTCGAATTTATCTCACGTGTCGTAGTACTTGGGCATCTATTTTATTTATAAGGTTATTCAATACTCGGCGGCACACTGATTGATCAGAAGGATTCTTTAACTATTAAATATCCCTGCCCTTTAACCCTCCTGTCAGAGAGGATGATGTAAAATACATTCATACGTACGGGTTAATATTATTAATGATAACCATTGTGGTGCTTATTTGATCATCCCAAACATTCCTGTTCTCCCGGCGCATCTTTAAGAATGTTAAGAGTATTTTACTAAGGCAAGCAGATAGCAAATACTAAAGCAAAAACAACTTTCATACGGATCGCACGGAACGAGTTGTTACTATCTGAAGCACGCGTTATTTCACAATGGGATCGCGAACTTAGTATTTATTGTTGCAGGTTCTACCATTTTTCTTTAATTCAAACAAAACAGATAATCATTTTCTTAGTAAATTTAGTTAAATTTAATTTCATTGTAATGTATATCTGTAATGCACTTGTCCCTTTTTCTGATTGTAGCTGCTTCCTTTATCCATTTCCACTATCCTCTCCTGGATTTGGGTAAATTTTGTAGATATCTCAAATTCAAACACACTTTGGAGAATCCATTTTTGTGATTTTTTTAACTCCTCCGAGTCAGTTTGGTAAATTTTGTATCTCAAATTTAAATAAAATAAGTGGACGAGTCCTTTTTCAAGGTGGAAAGCTTTAAGGTAAATAGGCAGGTAAAATTTAAGAGAAAAAAAATTGTTAGATAAAATATTTACTTTTAGCAACTAACAAAAAGTTATATTGCGTAAACAACTTAGAATACAGAAAAAGTTTTTGTAATGCAATAGTGAAGCATAATGCAAATTAGATTTTTTTAATGTTATAATTAATGTAATTTTATTAATTTGTTTAAAACATAAAGCATGATTTATTTCAACCTTTTAAAATATTTTGGCCGCAGATATCTGTGTACATGTTAAATGGAATTCTAAGACTTCAGAGGTATATTTAAAGATGAAATATATGCAGTGAATCCGGGATCAAAAGTCAAATGGTGGATTTGCAGAAAACGTGGGTTTGCTGCTTAAAAGCAGTTGGGAATATTGAATAAATCTGTTTGATGCATATTTAGTTGTTTAGTTTTTTTAACTGACAGAATTATCTTTTTTAAGTAGCTGACAAAACAAAAATAAATAAGGTTCACTATATTGCATTCCACGTTTAGCAGGATTCCAATGTTGAATATTTTGAATAGGAGAAGTTATAATTATCTTTGGTGGAGCCACTTCGCAGAAAATGTGGTATTGATTAGCAATTTAAATTCACATTTGTATGTTTTTTTTAATATGCCATTCATTGATGAAGCCACCGGTTAATTTGAATAGAAAACTTAGGATATAAATTAAAAAGTTTGATTTAATTTAATTCAGCGTTCATAATAATTTACATATGCCCTTACCCAAGTAGAAAGTTAGAATTTAAATTAAACATTTAATAAAAACGTTAATATTATAAATTTTGGTATTATTAATAATAATGCCGAAATTTTTAAGAAATTTCAGTAACACACATCTAAAGAAAACAACTGTTAATATTTATTGGTTTTCTTGAGGTCAACATTGGATACTTTGATCACAGTGGGCGATTATTTGGAGAAAGATAATAATCCTGCCTTGTTTATTAATTCCAAGCCAAAGGATTTAATGAAGAAATTGCGTAAATCTTTTCAAACGTCACTTTTGCTCTCCCACATATTAAGACCGGTGACAACGATTACATCAAGAATCACGAGCGAACAAATTTTTGTGACCGAATATTTTCTTATGCAAATTTCAGCATTCCTCAGCGTGAAGTCATATCACCGCATCAACTGTTCAAGTCAGCCAGAAATAATCGGAATAATCGAAATAATCGAAATAATCGAAATTTCGTTTTTTTCATAATTATGGACAAAATTTTATACGATGCAATCACGAATGTTTTTATGTGACACAATACGGGAGTCGACCGTATCCAATGGGACTACGACGTGTCTGATTGGGGAGTGTTGGATAATCGAAAGAAACTGGAGGGTATGGAAAGAGAAGGAAGATATGGATAGAGGGAGGTATGAAATATCTAATTTTTAGATCAAGCTATGAATCATTTTTTTCTAAAGTCATTTCAAGTAATGAAGACATACCAAAACTAGAGTTAATCTGAGCAAATGAGCTTCTTATCTGGATCGAAAAGAATTTTTACTAAATATTTGAAAATCCTTACTCATTTATTATTTTAGACACTTTGTCTATTTTATAATGATTCATTTTTCAAAAATTCTAAACGTGTAACACTTTTAATTATTATGCACGAAATAACAAGAGACGCAAACTACACGTGGAATTCTGGCCTACCTGTTCCTTTGAAAGAAGCGAAAGCAATATTGAAATTCAATGCAGTAGATGATTGACCTAACAGTAAAAATTACTGTTTGTTTAAGTAGAAACAGAATCTTTTCAATGTATTCAGTTATTGTCTGGCTGAATGAATATGTTAATATTCCAAACATACCGACGTTTCATATTACGTGTGTTACGTTGTCAGTGCCAAAAATGCTCATCACTGTGTACAAAAATAATACTGCATTATGACTACGATATAATATATTCGTACCAAAAATATCCTTATATTGATTTAAAAATTTGTTTAAATTTTGTGGATTTTGACATAACGTTAATTACAGTACCTTAAAATTTGTGAAAGCAGCATAATAAAAAGAATATATGACTAGCATAGTGTTGTTACATTCGTATAACCTAAAAATTGCGTCCAACTATTTTCAGCCATGAGCTATAGAGATTTCCAATCCCACTTTATCTGTCGAAATATAAAACAAGATAAAAACAGTTTTTTTTTGCTATTTGTTTTTGGGGTGTTATGCCGTGTTACGCTAATTCCTTCTTTAGCCAACGTTTCGGACAGCATTGAAGTGTCTATCATCAGGGCAGATATGTTATTTGAGGTTGTGGTGAAATGTGAGCTTATGTATGAGGATGTGATACCGTGTTGCCAACTCCAAAACAGTTAACAGTTTGTTCATTCCATATTTTTCATTCTTAGAGAAAAAGAAAAAGTGTTGTAACCCGGGCGCAGTCAAGTAGTAACTACTAGTTTTCAATAAATTTATAGTAATGGGTTTTTAATTTTAACTACTGTTATTTACCACTCAAAGTTTCCAAATGACCAAGCAAAAATACGTTAGATGCCCTGGCACGATCGAGAGCGAACGATTACCACACATCACTTTGATTGAGAAAAACACTTGTGCATGCTCCAGTGAAATCATGTGAGTTTTGATCAAATCGAAGTATTGGCAAACCATCACGATTCACGAGGCTCTAACGAAGGCAATGGCAGCAAGAAGCTGGTTCAGTGAAGGGATAAGCAGTCAGCACACCACGAAGTAGCGGACGTGGGTCGTGACGAATCTCGGTGGGAAAAATCGCGTCATATCATGATCGGTGCCTACCACCTCAAAACGGTAAGTCAATAATCATTAATTACTTCAATTGTATATTATTTACTCAATCTGTTTGATTGTTATTGATGTTAATGCTCTTTGACCTGCACTATTAAAAATTGAGATGGGTGATTCGATTAGCACGATATTCCTTTTCCATGTTATTAACACCCAATGGTGATGTCAAGGGTTGATAAATATCGCCAACCTTTTTGGGCATAAATAATTCACATGTTATGTAGGTGCAGGACCCATCTCTCCGAGTACCTTACTCCTCGGATAGTTTATGTACCGAGGCGACAGAAAGAGACATTCAAAACAAAACAACAGCTAACAACTTCATTTGTAGGTGTATACAGCATGTTTTATCACCACAGTCAATAAAACAAACGAACGCCACAAAAAACAAAAGGAGACGAAAGAAAATAAAGGATGACAGAGAGACGTGGAAATGTATGAGGGAGCGAGAGCGAAGAGCGTGAAGAAATCGTGTGAAGTGACTCGTGAGGTGTGTATCTCAAAAGCAGGGAAAGATGTTGTCGCTACGGAGGTTTTTTGCTGAACTGCTTGGTCTATTTGCTTTGTTCTTGTTCTAGACAGCTTCACTGATGCGATGGGGCAATAGAGAAGTGATCACCGAGAAACATGAGCACGAGCCTCTGTAAAGTTACTGCTTCTAGATCTACTTGTGTAATCACCGGTGACAACTAAACAAATAGAATTACCACAAATTGTATAAATGGCAAACACTGAACGTGGCAAAAAGTGATTCTCGTTTTGTTTTAGGGAAACATTGACGGTAATGGATTTAATGCTAGATGTACAGTATTATTTATGTACCTAACATGTTGTCACGGGAAAACTATGCTCCAATACTTATAAGAATTTAATTATATTTGTTATTAGTGGCGAAATTCAGAAGAAAAGTGTGGATACTTACAGGTCAGTGGCCATAGAATTTATATAACTTCGAAGCCCTGATTGATTGACACAGTAAACATCCTATGAAATAATACATAAAAGTACATTCGTTGGTAATAATGGTTACAACAGAGATGAAGTATTTATACTTCATCACGTAGTCAATCCAAACCACCGCTAATAGGTGAAGCATTGCACGGAATGTCTAAATTTAAGTGTAAATAGTTTCCTTTAAAAAAAAAACCTCTGAATAAATTGCACAAACCGGCTTTCAATAATTATCACTGTGCATTTTACTATGGGTGATAATGGCGCCTGGTTGATCCATTCTGATTGACCCCCTATTCCCTTGATTAACCACGTACTCTGAATAAATTGCACATACCGGTTGTCAATAAATAATTATGATTGTTCAATAAATTATGCGTTTTAACTGTGTCTGGTTGATCCGTTGTGATTGACGCCTTGCTGGCGTTACCTTCATGGATTTTTTAATTGGTTTGATAAACGTGCATTTTTTTCTTAGATTATCAACCTGTCAATGCATTAACAATATTCTGATAAGTAATAGAGAATTCAAGGTATCTGGGGGTAAAAAGGTAAATTGTTAATGAAAAAAATTTAGAAAAATATTTTTGTATGAAAAAGTTATTTATATTTTCTGACTTCTACCATCATGTAGAATCACGTCCCGAAGTTATTGCACTTTAACCCTGAATACCCTCTATAATATAATCGACATATTTTTCTAAAACTATAAAGCATTATTTGTGATTTTACGCATGTTTTGTCTGATTATATACAATCAGCAACTGATCCACTAAATTATTATGTATATCACATGTTCGTTAAAACCCATTCGGGCGTATAATATTAAAAAAAACATAACGTGACGTTTTAATAAACAAACGTATGACATTCTACTTGCTACTTACTATGTATCTGCCCTGATGACGCACAATACCTGGTTATCCAAAACGTTAAGTATGATAGGATGAAGAAGTGCAACACTTCTCAACACCCCAAAAGCAATCCAACACAAATCATCATTCATCCTCACGATTGGCTCTTAAATATCAAGTACATTTGTTGTATGGAATATTGGTATTACTCAAGTTTTTTGCATAATGCTAAATTGGTTGCTATTATTTGCTAACATTACTGCTTTATCCGTTAAAACAAACTAAGTACCTGATCCATTGTATCGAGAGTTGTTCTCACGGCTGGTACAGGTAGGGAACTAGCGGGTAAGTCCGTTAAGATCTCCCAACACGCGATGAGTTTTTCACTGGCTGTTACCTGTTACTATTAGAGAATTAGTTACCTAATAATTACTCAATTGCACTTAGCATGTAATTTCGCCGCGATATCATCAGAAACAATGTACACTCTCACTGAAAGATTGATTCTTAATGACTTAAAAGTGTTTGGATTGAGGTTAGGCAATAAAAAGATATACTGCGAATTGGCAGTTTTCGGGAATGCTGATGAATATTGATGGCATTTTGTGAATTTGTGATTGAAACAAACGTTTGACGAATTTCATGGGAAGTAGGTTATTCAAAACAAACGAATTGCCGTTTTTTTAAATATAAGTAGGTACCCTTTGAATAAACTATCGGCATTCCTACATTTGACATTGTATAATATGCAATATATTATGCAAATATTTCACTGAAGAGATATATCCATGGAAGTTGGCCCAAAGGCATATTAGTTTTATTGCTCCAAAAATGTATAATTCTTTATGTACAACCTTTAAAAGGGACACGTGTGTAAACCTTCAATCTTTTAAAAAGTACATCAAATCTTGGCTAAAAAGCACTGAACTAGATATTTTTTCTTATAAGTTTTAGCAAAGCTATCTGTAACATTTATATCCATGTAGAGATTATTTTTTATTTTTTATTTTTTTTTTTTTACAATATTTTTTTACATTTCAAAGTTTTCCAGTAATGTTGGCCTCACTAGGTGGCTTGCCCGTGCTGAGGCCTTCATTTTATAATATTAAATTAATCTAAATACAATCTACAATATAAGATAAAATAATACATTTAATATATAATCTTGTGTGTTTGTGAGTGATGTGTGTTTAGATTGGTTTTGTGTGTTACGTGTAGGTTTTATTTTTATTTTATGCTATGACATTTTGGTAATATTGTCTTTTTTGTTGTTTAATCCATTTTGTAATTTTGTGTGTGAATTTATTTTTATCTTCCTCAATTTTAATTTCAATTTTTAGACTGTTGAAAGCTTTTATAGCATGGTATTGGTAGTGTCTTTGTCCAAAGCTTGAATTTACTGTTGGAGTTTTTATGTTTTCTTTGTACGCTTATCTAACTAATAATTATTTCACATACATAAAAAACAGTGGATAATTTTATTGTTTGTAATGCTTTGTCTGCTAATTCACTTTTTAAGATGTCTTCTTTAAAAACTAGTATTTACCTTATTTTTTGTGTTATTATAAAACTTTTGCATATTTCATGATTTAGTTTCTTGTATTGCATCTCTACAGTAACTCTTTTAAAATAACTTGAATTTATATTTGATATTGTATCTCCACTTAAACCATATAAATAAGATAAAAATACTTATAATACCCAAACTCAGGCTTCGCCTTCGTGGGATTTTTTTTTTTAATTATGTACATTTATTTCAATATTTTTATACATTTTTCAATATTTTATGTATGTATAAAAAAAAATTCAATAATAAAATAAATTTATATGCACAGAATTAAGGTCCTCTTACTTATTATTGACATTTTCAAATACCATTTTTTAAAGAGATATTTTTAGTAGCCTGTATGGAACCTAGTATTCAACACATATTATGTAAATGGGGACATCAGTGTTATTTATGATAGGCATGGATTATACTTCAAGAAGTTTTTTGGTTCAATGATCTCAACAATTTAGAAATGTCACAATTTTTTTAACCTATGGTCTATATGGAAAATGAAAAAAATCTAAAAGTGCCAACATGCAAGTTGCTGATTGAGGGCTGGGGGTGAACTCATAATGTTTATCTATATCACAGTGGGCTTTTATGTGAACATAATGCAAGTTATACAGTTGTGTTAACTATTTGTTGTTATTTGTATTTATAAAACAAGCAAAGTTACGAAGCATAACTCATGAAGTGAAATAAAATAATATAGAAAATTAAATATGCAACCAGTGCAAAATATTAAATATATTAAACATAGAAAAAATCATATTCACTACGGATTGGTAAACTCGTATACTTCAGCAAAGTATTTGAGAAAAATTGTGTTTAATCACTTAAGAGAATCTCTAATTATGTCGACAACATTTCCAAATCTATTACCTAAATTCAGCAGTTGATTTACAAGTGTGTGAATCTGCTAGTTTATTTTAAAATGTCCCAAAAAGGGGATAGTATTTATGATAGGTAAACTTTCTTTGTTATTAAAACAACTTTAATGATGGAATAAATACACCTAGAACTTACATTAAAATAAAATATATACTGTATACTTTTAATTAGCTGTCGTGTATCCGACGTTGCTGGGATTATCCTTAGAAGATAGACATATACCATCACCGACTTTTTTTGTAGGCCTTTTTAAGATATACAATTTCGTAGTACATTATTTTGATGTATCTCACAAGGTATATATATATATATATATATATATATATATATATATATATATATATATATACAAAATATATATTTTACGATTTTTTTACAAAAATATCGGCTTTTCTCTACCTCCTACAATTATAATATATATGTATTGTGTATTTAAACCTTTTGGAAGAAATTTTCTAATTGATAATGAAAACCCTCAAATCAAAATCCGTTGCGTAGTATGGAAGAATTATGCGCACAAACAGAGAGACGCGGAAAACGACTTTGTTTTATACTATTTAGAGTTTAGAGATGAGAAATGTGTATGGCACAATAATAATGCTATTAAATTTACACTGCTTATGTATCCACGAGTACGGAGGTAAATCTATAATTTGTACAGGTAGATTTGCAAAGAGCCATTCTTTGGCAGACTTTCACAAGGCTATCAATGAAGCTCTCAATCAGGAGGACCATTATGTTTTACAATCATATTCATACTGTACCGTTACGAAACCTAATTTGTGCACAAACGGCCGATATTATTGCGACCACTAAAAGACATCGATGCTTGGTCAAGCGAAAAAACTGATCCAAATAATAAAAGTTAGGCGCATGAATTATTTTGTTGCGCACATAAATAATCTTTGGTCACTCTATCGTAAATAAAAAAATAAAAACTGTGACTTAAATTAACTGTAGGCTGTATTGGAATTGCTTCTGTTGTGAAAAGTCTGAAAAGGAAATTGGTAGATTATTGAGTGGATAGAAATTATTTTGAATACGGTTAATTTAAGCTAAATACTGAAAATAATTGTCATTAAGATGTTGATGATTTTTATTTGTATGAATACTTCTTTTTTTAAAACTACCCCAAAAGTTTGGAATTTCGAAAAAAGTTATTTTTTAATCTTTTATGCTTCTAAAACCATGTAGTTAGTGCACTTTAACCCCGGACACCCTAAATAATATATTAATTACAACAGTGAAGAGTAATTTGTGTAAGAAACATAATGACAAATAATTTAATGTTAAAGAGTTATTAATTTTAGAAATACGACGACAGTAACAGGGTATTTTTTAATAGTTTTATTTTACTATCGAAAAAAATATCGATAGGTACCTAAGGTACTTTTACGTTGAGGAATAAATTTTCTCTAAAGATTTAAACACTGGCTGGTAACAGCCGTCTTACCAGCTAGTGACTTATTCTATGTCATAAAGACGTTGTAGCCAGTTGGAACTATTTCGGAAAATACTGTTTTAGATCGTTTTTAAAATCAATAGAGTGAAAATATTAAAATTATAATTTTTTTTGTAAAATGTGAATAATTCTTCCGCACATTTTTAACGAATTCATAGTCTGTGAAAATATTGCATTGCTATTTTTGCTATGTTTTGACGATCGTCGTCAGGTACCAATAATTATAATGAGACGATCATTCTTCTTATTTAAGCAATAAACTCACAATGATATACGTTGGCAGAAGAATTTGCGTCTAAGTAATTATTTGACCACATATTGAAACCATTTCCAGAAGGAAAAACTGCTTTGCAGTTTCAATTTATCGTCGACAGAGGGTTTGCAGTAGCAAAGTTCCGCACCATTGTTGTTTATCAAATAGAAAATCATAGAAAAAACCGATATCGATATTACCGACGATAAGTACGACGGACACGTACGGGGCCACTTACAATTCGGCTCAGGTAGCCGGGCGCAGCGCAACGTTAAAATATTTTCACCTTTTCAATATGCAGAAGAGTAGCAGGAATTTCATTTATTCAATAAAGATGGCGTCTTTTCTCTTGCAGACATTGTGGTGGGAGCCGCTGCCGTCACAGACAACTAACAGTTATCTTACTGTAATAATTAGCGTATAGGAGGCTCGATATCGAGAGTGACTCTCTGGGAGCTGGAGGTATCGAGAGTGCGTATCTGGGAGATAGAGACATCGAGAGTGTTGTTGAATTGCCCTTTCTCCTTTCTGACTCATGCATTCTTGTCTCCGATTAACCAGTTGTTAGGCTGATCAATCGAATTGTACTTAACTTCAAATTAACTTTTATGTGATATTAATTCAAGTTCAAGACTTTAGATAAAGCTGGGTGTGGACCTTTTCTACTTTTGTCGGCCCTAATTGAATTGTATTAAACTGCTCTTTTAGAATCGTTGTAATCATGTGGTAGAGATTCCGATGTGCTGTTATTCTTCATCGACAATTGATATTTGGTGGTTCCGTTGTCTTATTCAGTATCCGATTGACATTATTCATAACAAGAAAGAATTATTCTTAATTATTAGACAACAGTAAGTAGGAAATATCAATCGTTTCATTTTGAATAATCCACCTTTCCTTGAGTATACACGCTTTGAATTTTTTTATGTGAATACCGCACAAGAGTCTCAAACGCTCCCAACAGTCTAGAGCCAGTGAGACAATGCTATATCCAATTCAAGTATGTTGTGAGGCTGAAGGTAGGGGGGAGGGGAAGGAGATGAGGAAGACGAAGGTGGGGGAGTATCTGGCTATTCAGATCTGGTCACCAATGGCAAAAGCCATTTCAGGCAAAGTTTCAATTCTGAACGGTGGTCTTACACCAGGGCGATACTGAGGGTATCTTCCACTTTACTTTTACGATATAAGAATCCACTCGTATATCACACAAAATATCTGAATGGCCATTTTTTATGGGAAACTGCAGCGGTATCCAATACGCTATGTTAAGTAAGTACTGTGCACAAACCCACCAGGCTTACCGATTTGTGAATTATTATTGAAAGTTTTGAAAAAAAAGTCTATTTTATTATTTTCGATAAATTGTTTTACATATAAGCTTGTTTTTACTGAAAAAATAAACATACTTACTACTTAAAGCATAGGTAGGTAGGTTTTTTAAAAATTTAATATATATAAATCGGTACAGGATGTTATGAGTACATAAAAAATATATTTACATTACAAAATATATTTATGTTCGCAATCACACCAATGAAGAAACTGGTTCTTGTGTTTAGTGAGAGAGTTACACTGATTATAAGAAAAATAGAATACCATTATGCTATGCAGGTAAGTATATATATAATAAGAACAATATATAAAGAGACAACATCTCAATACAGTGGAGATGAGTATAGACTGATAATAAATATCAATAAAGGGAAAAACAGGCAATTATTTAGTTAATTATTTCTGAAAGTGTAACTTCAGTTTTAGTTTAAGTAAGTTAATATCCTTTAATTTTTTTTTTTTTCAAAGAAAGACAAACATTCCCGGGTTACGAATAACGTTGAAAATCTCCTACTACCACCACAGTAAGCTGAAAATGTTGCGTGTGTTGTGATGAAGGACTTAGCCAGCCGAGGAATTGAACACACTACGCCTGGGTGGGACCCAAACGCGATGTCAACTGGGCCAGCGACCGGTCTTTATTTTAATTGGAAGGTTGTTGAAATACTTTTACTTATATAAATAGGTATAGTTATTTTGCATTTGTTTGGTATTACATTTTGGAATTTTGATATTGTATTGATTTCTTTAGGTATCTACACATTTTGATTGCACATGAGTAAAATGATTTATATACTGAAATGTAAAATGTTTCAAAGATGGGCAATATCTTCCTCATTATTCATCGCAATTGGGCACGCATAGTTCCTTTTAATAAATATGCATAATAAATTCCATCAAATTTAGTATCGTTTCATAAACATTAACAATTATTATCATTTTTTGTGGCATATAAATCTATTCGGAGACGTCTCTCGCATAGTATGGCAATAGCAACAAATTAAATATTCATCGAAATTTCACCATCAAGTGTCAAAGTGCCAAGGCGTCCAATGGAAGAATTTCACTTTTTCTATTCGCCTATGTCCGTCTCGTATGCTAATGCATAGTTAAACGTGGCACAAAAAGGCAAATATGAATTGTACATGCTTAAGGTATTAATGTACAATTACGCAATGGACTTGGCCAACATCTCGTGAGTTGCCAATTAGATTAGCTTACCCGAGTCCACATTTGGCTAAGTTTGTGGACACTGTCCAAACGGGATACCAAAGTCGTAAGTCTGCAGCCTTACAACTAGAGTAGTTTCGTAAGTTCCGTGTCCAATCCGCGTTCTACATTACAACAAGACTGAATTTGTCTTACATTACATTTTACAATGAACACTTGATTGAATACAGAGATAATGTCCGATAAAATATTGCGAATGTCTTGGTTTGTGAACTTAATTCTTGGAAAAAAAATTAATTCAAAGATATATTTTATACTTTACAGAAAATACCCAATTCTTCACAAATATTGATTAGCGAACTATTGATAGAAAAAGGGGTAAATAGTGAGAGGGATTTCACAAACTAACTAAGAATTCATCTCAATTATCTAGAAATATTTTAAATAATTATATTTTTTAAATGCATCTTTGATGGTTGAGAATTTATTTTATTTTCACTACAACTTTTTCTGTTCATAATATATTTTTACTAATAATAATAATAATTGGATAATTTGTAGAGCGCCGTTTTTGTGAAAAATCACCTCAAGAGTCTCTTTCAGTATCAACTCGTAAATCAATCAATATTGCACGTCAATTAAGAGACACTCAGTTTATCTCATAGTTGAAATTCGGTTGAAAACTTGAGATCCATCGCACCAGTAAATTATTTGACGCCTGAGTAAAAGTTATGGAATATAACAATAAAATCATATTTCGCAGTTATAAAAATGTAATAATTCGCGAAAATCGGTGTGATTTCCAATCCGTAATTAAAAATTTCAACCGAGAATAATTCGTTTCTCAATGATATTGCAGAACCATTATAATAATGTTATTATGAAAGCAAGTTACAGTAACAATTGAACGTGATGGAGACAAGACACCCTGTTACAGTAACTACACTGTACCCAGCTGCACTGAAATTATTTTCTTTATTCGCCGATTGGAGCAGACTTTCTCTACAATGACCTTGCGATGTATTGCAAACACGAACATACGTAATTATGTCCATACCAATACACATCGCTCATATTATATACTAGATGCATACGCATATAAAAGCATGCATTATTCACGAGCACACCTATACATGATAATCGCAATAATGTTTATATTGTATGTACAAACGACAAAATAAAATTTATTCTGTAAGATAATGCATCGGTGAGAGGAATATTGGCATTGGGCTATAAGTATAAATATTAGAATGTCACAGGTTCAACACAGCGTAAATAATTTGCACATTTTTCAAGATCGTGATATTTTAATACTTATCAAATTATTTGGTGGAGTAAAGACCGTAGGGTTGCTTGCACGTTTGATTTCGTAAGCCAAATAACATGTTTTTAAAGAGGGAAAATTTTGATTCGGAAATATTTGTCCAGACTAGAGGAAGAAAAATTAAATTTAAAAAAAATCTGCTCTTAATATTCCAGCTTAGAGATTTGCTCCGGATATACGTTGTTGATATTATTAAGTCTTGAATTATGTACCACACAATATAAGACTTTTTCAAATTTAAAAAATATATGTTTGTGATTGGCTTTTAAGTACTTACGCACAGTATCACTTGAATGACATTAAAAATAAAATTGAAGATCGTGGACAGATTGAAAAGAAGATATTTGTTATGCAAAAATGAGGTATTGTCTGCATGACAAAGAATGTTTTCACGTTGTCCCTTTTGGCATAAGGCCATAAATTCCTACATATTTACTAAGCAGTATTATTAAATTATTAATTAATCCACGTTGATAAGAATATATTTTGTTACTGTCGATGTATCTAATACAGCCTCTGGATTCTGAGATAATTTATGCAAATTGACTGATTAACTGTTGTGTTTTATTTAGAACGAGCCCTGGCCAGTCGCCTTGGAACCACAATATTGATATAATAAAAATCCGTCTTAAACCCGCTCATAAAAATGTTATTTTTACTTTTTAATACCTCATTGAAATCTCAGAGTAGTCTATCAAAGACTCAATCAATTGATTTTATATATCAATATAAGTCTGCAGACAGCATATCTAATTGAAAAATTAAACCATTGCACACGATTTAATTTTCTAATTGCACGAGCATTACATTTAGCAGGTCTGTCATGTCAATGTCTGAATGTTGGACCTGATTATTTCTACCATAGTACATGCCATAGACTTTTAAAAAAAGAATCGTTCTTCAAGTTTAATGTCTTAAGAGGAACGGCTGAGCGACCTTTTCATGCAAAATAAAAATTTGAATTTAGGCCAAAATACCCAACCAAACTTGAAAATTATTTTTTTAATCAAAATTTTTTTTTAATCAAAAGCTATTATCTTTTACGGTTATGTGCTATTCAATTTGTTTTTATTTTAAATTATGATACGTATGCAATTAAAGAATTTAATTTTGCGTGATTTTAGGGTCGATTGTGGCATTTTTATGAGTTATTTGTAATTATTAAAAAAAAATCTTGCTCAGTCTACTGTGTTGGTATAATGAAATACAAAATAAAACATCGTAAAAAAGATGTCTTCATTTAGCAAAATTCTTTAATATGAATACTAAAAATTTGTGTTCAAACGTTAATCAGTCATTTCTAATTTAAATTTAAGCACATCAAAATGGTTTTTTTTTTGAACCGTTTAATTTTTAATTTCTTCATTTTAATTTCATCATATTTATTTTACGAGAAATTTAATTATTTAATGACTTATATCCGTAACGGGAAATTTGCTATACTTTTGATTAAAACAAAATTATTCAGTGTGGTTGGGTATTTTGGCCTCAAATTCAAATTTAAGTTTTTATGAAATAGGCCATGATGAGCGAAAAAAATGTAGAATATGAAAAATGGAAAAAAAAAATATTTCAAGCAACTTTGTAGCTCTAAATAATGAACATTGGAATGGTGGAAACTCTGGAATTGAACACATGACGCCTGGGTGGGATCCAGATGCGATACCAAATCAGCCACTGACCGGTTAATTTGATATCAATCAAAATAAATTCTCTATCATAAATTTTAGGGTTTTTACTACAGATAAATACGTAAATAAAACACTGAAATTGCTATTGTTAGAACAAATTACCAAAAAGATTGTGTGAAGATTAGCTCTCACCATAAAATTTGTTTATAAACTTTAAAAAAAGATAATGTCTTAATTTTACCTCACGCATTGTATGCGTGGGCGTTAGATGAAATATGATAATGTTTATTCGCTGTTAATTATAAAAGTGAAAATACTTTTACTTGCAAAACACTCTTGAATAATAGCGGTGAACGTATCTTCAACGATGATTGTTAATATTTGAAAATATAATTATTACGAAGTAATAAAGATGAACCTATGTTTTCTTCAAAACATCGGAAGACTAAAAAATACAAATAGGTAAAATAAATTACAAAAAAATAGTTGGCAGTTAATTTTCCTCAAGTTCCGTCTCGATTTTTTCCCAGGAAAATCTCTGGAACAGTCAATTTGGCTTCATGTAATATGCACAGTTTTTTTTATGAAATTTCTAGAATGAAGCGTTAATATTTACAGATGGTCTGTCAGAAAATAAGATAAATGTCAACATATTGATTTCATATTTTTCTCATCCACAAGATAAAATTGTTTCGTTAAAATAATGTTGAATATCGAATCATTATTAAGAAATCTAAAGTTTATTACACCCAACTTAACAATCAATAAATATCGCCTCTTAGGAGCTATAGATTTATTGTCTTTAATTACTGGTTAAAAAACCCGTCAGTTTGGTGTGTTTAAATATATATTGCATATTATATTCAAGTTAATGTTTTCATCATAAGTGCAATGGATTTTTGTAGTAGATATATGAAACGCTTTTCGATTACATGCAAATTCAAATAAGTATATTATTATGCATGGAAAGCAAATTGTAAATGGTTCAAAAATATTAAACGGATTATATTTATTCAAAAATCAACTTCAATCTGAGCCAATCAATCACTCAGTGGTATATTCTCATAATCTCAGTTTTATTTCTTGTTGTATACCATATTTTAAAAACGGAAGAATGGTTCATTTATCAAGTCCATAAAAGAAATTAAAATAAAGAGCCAAAACTCGAGAAAGTGCGAATTGCGCTTTCATTTTTTAACAGCCGAAATCGTGATCAGTTAACACGTTTTATTATTCCCGCGAAAAGCTAAATATATAAATTAATGTAATATTATTTATTGCTTAGAATGTACCTTTGGTTTAGAGGTGTAATATTTACGATCACGAGGCAGAAGCATAAAGTTATTGCTACATTATTAGGTTCAAAAGTTTTTAATGCCCACAAAAGATCATCTGATTTCTCGTAAATATCAGTTTCACATTTTCGCTTCTGAGTTTACGTATATTCTTTTGGAAGGTTGATCAACTATCTAGAGGTTTTTTTCTGACTGAGCTATTCGAGTACCTATTGGTATTAGGATTTGTGTGATGGAAATGACATATTGACAGTGATAGTAAAATAAACATCAACGCCGCTCCGCCAGGAGAGGTAATTTCAAAAAAGTTAAAACAAATTAAGGAATATCAAGAAAAACACACGAACCACAACAGAAAATGAATGTTCTTTGACAAACATAATGCTGGGATACAGATCGAATGAAAAAATGCGGTTGAGGGAATGACACCCGACCCACGGTATTTTCGTCCTTAACGTACATTTTTTTATAATGACCAAAACATTGGATTACTTTTTTGGTGACTCTTTTTTTACCTCTCAAAGAACACGAATTCTGTAATCACAATGACAAAGTCAGTGTTCTCCAAAAATAAGCATAACATTACCGTCCTGAGTTAGATTGTGGATTCTTCATTTATATAGCCTTTTTATATAGCAATTTTTGACGTGCAAGGAATAATCAATATGTGTCCTGGAGTACAATACCCGTTTAATCAATAATCATGCGCCTAGATTTCAGTTGGACTTAATATATAGGCATTGTTGCTTCATTCTTGCATGTATGTAAGTGCCTACGAAGTCTGTATCGTATGTATGTCTGTCGTATCAGCAAGCCCAAGTAACTCTCTGTGTACTTTCTAAACGGGTAGTTGGTGAGTTTATACATGTCTCTCAGTGTATCGGTTTTCCATACACGCTTCTGCGGAGTAATTAATATTCTACTCGAAATCACATGCATGGGCTATTTGTTCAAACTTTTTACAAAAACAATATATTAAAATCCGTATATTGAAATATGTATTTGTTTATTTTGTTTAGAAAGGGTGTTTTTAAAACTGAAACTAAAATAAATGATGGCACATCCGTAGTTAAAATGTTGCTTACTGTACAAATATATTAATCAAACCAACATTAAAGCAAAGAGTGCTTCTAAAACTAGCAGGCAGATCTAAAAAAATGGTTATAAAATAAAATATCCTTTTAATTGGATTTGACAACTGCATTCCGAATGTTATTTTGGCAGAAATAATAAATGAGAGATGAGACAATATATATAGAATACTCATTAAACGTTTCGTAAAACAGAAAAATATAAAGAATTATACCAGATTACGAATATGTACGTATATAGTTTGGATCAAGTTCAGGTTTCTGATGCATTTAATTGCTTCAGTGCTTTTCGGTGACCATCTATCGACTCAAGTTCATCGAAGCTTTCGCTCATTTATTTGCTAATTTTCACTGACCGTGATTTTTTATCGCATCTGACGTCTACACGGAAAGTTAATTAATTCTCAGCCGAGAAATTAAATTTGATGCCACCAAGGCTGATGATTGACAACAGTCTCAAATCAGTTTGACTCGGCGTGCTCAATGAGTAAATTTGGGTCTAAGGCCACCATGACAACAGTCAAAAGTATAATTTAGGTAAAAGAATTTGTTTTAAAATAATATCAGTTGATTTTTATGGATGTGAATACTGACGCAAACGTCGTGCGAAATAAAGTAGCCGGCTACCTGCAATAACAATGAAGTAAGTTCTATCTAACCCGCCATATCACGTATAGATCGTAGTGAGAATACGGTGGCTGTTACGACACGCGTCATTGTAATACTTGAGAAATAGGAGATTAACAAAGAGAAAATTATATCGAAAAGGACTCACTTTTGTAGAAAGTGTTCAATCGCATTGTGGTTCCGATAAACGCACATGAAGCAAAATATATATTTTTTGCAATATTGTAAAAAGCATCGGAGAGTTTCAAAATAAATAATATACCTGTCTTTAACAACCTATAACGTAACCTAACGACATTTCATCTTACTAATAATGTTCAAATTCGTAAGTGAAATGATTACATAGCCTCAGACTTGCCCCGACAAGAAACATTGCTTTTAATGCTCAAGTATAGTGACTAGATATGAATAGTCAGGTACGTCCAAAACCTGCCTCAAAACGTTTCAAAAATGGGGATGTTAACATAAAAATAATTTTCGATAATACAGTTGCTATTTTCTCAATAGATATATGTGGTAATTAATGGTATTTAATTAAAAAGTATAAAAATTAATTTTATTAAGTAGTTAGGCGTACAATTCCCAGGACATTCAGTTCCACATCAATTGGTCCGCCCAAATTCCTGTTAGTGCCGAACTGAATTCATTATAATTGCTTGAGTTAATGTAACGTAATCTCAAGGTTCAGTCCGTACTCTGCCGCTTAACTTTCTCGGCTATTATAGAGACGCAAGGCTTGGGCCTGTTGGAATTCAGGATATGGAATATGTTGGCCACAAGGACGTCTGCATAGATTGGGCGTTTGATACTGTAATTACTATAACAATGCTAACGGGTACTTAGGTATGTGGAATGCTGTCCGTAACATACACAATTGCAGCCAAAGAAAATATATAGCTTTAAAGAGAAGGGCAGTTTTTGTGTTTTATCCTCGAGGGGTAGATTACTGATTACGCATGAAAATATATTTTTTGTCATTAAAGCCTAAAGAAAACAACTTTTCTTTAACAAGTACTGTTGAAAAATCAGTTTGTGTGAACGTACACCAACCTTTCAGAGGTTTGTGTGAACGAACACCTACCTTCCAGAGGTTTGTGTGAACGTACACCAACCTTCCAGGGGTTTGTGTGAACGTACACCAACCTTCCAGAGGTTTGTGTGAACGTACACCAACCTTCCAGAGGTTTGTGTGAACGTACACTAACCTTCCAGAGGTTTTTGTGAACGTACACCAACCTTCCAGAGATTTGTGTGAACGTACACCAACCTTCCGGAGGTTCGTGTGAACGTACAACAACCTTCCAGATGTTTAATGAGCACGAGGTACAATTTAAAATACAATCAACGTAGCCAAGTGACTTTAGTAAGTACAGACTCGTACTATATTTTTTCGATAAAACAAATGTTTACTATTTCGTCACATTCACAATCTTTTTCAATTTAGTTTATTTTTAGCCTAGTATATAAAATGAATTAAAAATTCTTACCGATTATTTTAAAAAAATTCTTGACGCAAGCTGCTTTTTCGTGTATCTATCCTTAATACTTGTATTGTCACCTGTCAAAGCACCTTTAAACGATTTTTTTACAAAATACCGACGGCACACATCTGTTGCACAAAAAAAGTCAATAATAGTTTTCAAGCCACACTAGCTCAATATATATATATTTAAGTTAGTAACACCCCATTCACCCTTCATAAATGAGAGTTCAATATGTTCGAAACACCACGAAACACACGCACTTCGGAATCGATGGTTCAACTAGTAAATACATGTAGACTTTCACAATTTCAGGAAATATTTCAGCGGTGTTGAAAAAAATCACTGAATAAGGTATGTACCGGGAAAGCGGGTGAACTTCGCGGACGGGTTTGTTTGATTGCTTATTTGGAATACGCACTTCGATGGCTTTCGAGAGCCTACGCGGCGTTAAACGGCCTGCCCGGGCGACTGTCAGAGCGACACTGAAGCTAGCCGGGTGGGGCGATTGTGGCGGGCGCCGCGCTTTTCCCCCACCGCGACGCCGCGCCGGTCTCAGCGGTCGAGCGCGCAGCACGGTACCTACGGCCTTTTCCTGCCTGCCCTGAACGGCGTAGGCAGGGACTCCCGGCTGTCCCACGGGCATTCCGCGCGGAGACAAGCTCGCTATTTGCGCTCATATATTCTTCTAGGATCTTTGAAACTTTCAACTTTAAATGTCATTATAGTGACTAATCGCATTTCAATTTCGATCAAGATTAGTTGATAATACCAAAAGTACCTACAATATGTTGTTATGATTAAAGTTAAGACAGCAATCATTTAAGCTTTTTATGACATTTGCAACATTGTTTGATTGTTTTTAAGAAACTGACAACTTTAAGGAACAACATATTACATAACTAAATATACTATAGTGTACTGGCGAAGCCCCGTGAAAAATCACAGGATATTAAAATTTCAATGTTGAAAGTAGGTAAGTACTTTATGGCTTGTCTGAAGTATTCTTAACAACAGTTTCACATTTGAAAATGATCCTTAACTTCATAGTAAATTTAAGTTCTAATAATAACTAACGCACGTGCATTACAGCCTACCGAAATTATGATATTTGATTAAACCTGGAACACTTGGAAACAATAACCTCACATTTTTCATTAAATTAAGTAATCATCATGGTTTGTGGAAGTTGTTGTCGCAGCTTCTATACTCCTTACGTAAATAATACTTTTCCTCAATTTAACTCATTAAAAAGCATGACATTATGGTGATTGGTTTTTTATTTTATTTTCACCTCGGTTTGTCATTATGTTTAAAAACATAGTATACATGTATTTCTTATTTAAAAGAAGTCTCGCAGGCATATGCTGATATGAATTGTTTGAATCATTGACAGGTTTTTTTTTACCAAGTAGTTCCCCGGGCACTCGATTTGGAGGTGATCGGTTCATTGCCAGTTCGAAGTATTGCTTCTGTCCTTTGTTGAGTTTAACCTTACTAAATACTTGTACAGCTGCCATTAAAACTATTATTACAACAATAAAGAAGATTCCTCTACCTTGTCAGTATTTGGTAAGCTCTTTGATCCTCCCACGGGAACTTTATTAGGTGATGTTAAGGTGTTTGGTTCAATGTCGTACATCATATAAATTTAAATTAAAACACTTAAATTTTAAGCAACTCTTTTGCTTTGAGTAGTATATCCGCTGTTTGAAACAACTTCCTGATTTTTGCTGCGTTAAACACATACATAAAATCATGCTAATGTTATTCAAATAAATTGGTTCATTTAAAAATAATAGTTTCCTTGATTTATTTAAATTCTGACCGGTTAAATAATTAATCAAATCATAGATTTTTGTCTTGAGATTTTGAGTGAAGTTCAGCGTAAAGACAATTTAAAAAAAAACGCATTGTGATGACGGAATTATTTGTAGTCATGGAAACGAAATTAATGTTTCCACACAAGTCTTCACACTACATTCCTATGCATTTTTCTATTGAAAATGGTAATTTTATATCAATGGCTGCAAATAATTGCGTCATCACGGACCTTCATAGTAACCAAAGTTATCGAAAATGGTATCGAAATTTTTTTCTCACGAAATAAATTTAAAAAATCACGTCAATGTAAAACTCATGTTATTTCTACATAAATTGCATGATTTTACTAATGACAAGTCTTTCGCTGAAAAAAAAACAGTAACATAATTGATCTATTAATCACATGAAGCCATATTGGGAGATTTGCACATAATGTGGGAAATATGCCGACTATGGATTGACCCTGACTCAGTCTAATAACGTCTACTTGCATTATTCAAATAATTTCTTGTTCTCATATTGTTCTCGGACTACTTGGTGGCATAATTTGTAGTGGCTCTATGGTGGAAAGGTTGCTAGTGAAGAGAGGATTATCCGCAAATGCGTTGTTAACAGATCGATTGTCATCTCTGATGCGCAAAACGTAGGTATAGCTAGTCTGTACTACAGTTGTTTCTATGGAGCCTGGCAGGAACTTGCAGCAATGATCCTTTGCACGTACCAGCGGGGAACTCGGAGGACAAGAGCGGAACACCCATCTTAGTCATTGAGGTAAGCAGCTTTAGAACGAGTTGTTATTTTGTATCAGCACGCATTTGAGTTAAGTTACTGACTTTCGTTTCTTCTAATAATAATTGGATAATTTGTAGAGCGCCGTTTTTGTGAAAAATCGCATTTAATCTGGGCTTTTTTAAATTCGTAGTATTTTTTTTCGTCTTTCTGCCACTTGTTTAACGCGCCTCTAACGTCACCCAATAGTGTGACTATGACATATTTCCCCTAGTTGAATACAGTGCGGGTAGATGAGCTCCTATGAGGTGACAGGTTGAAAATTATATTTCTTCAGTATTAAATTTATGTTGGTTGAGCTATGTATTTCTTACTTCTGAGACAACTTTTCAAACATTGGAAATAATAAAATATTTATCGTGATAATCATAAATCATAAGTGAGAAAACTATAAGTTTACACGGCGATAAGAAAGTCATAGGGATTGGGGTTTTTTGGAAAACTTAAAGCTGAAGTAAGCTAATATCAGATTTTCATCTGATTATTTATTGTCTAATTATTTCAGACAGTAGTTTTGGAAGTTTAGTATACACAATTTTATGAATAAGTAATAACATTTTGCTTTAAGGGCCAGAAAAAGAAGACGGGGTTGGTTTTTTGAAATCTAATGCAGACAGTGACTTTTGTCTTGTTTTGAAGATTAAGTCTCCAACATTATGTCTATCTCAAAATAAAAAAATAAAAACACCGGACACTCTCATTACATATAATATTATATCGGAAGATGTATGTCATGTATATATATTATTCTATTTGAGAAACAGGCGTAGATATCTACAAAAAACTAATTGTTATTACTCGTATTGTGTATTGGCATAATATTATTATGCATCTGGTCTCATAATAAATAAGTAATGGGCTTAGTGTGGGTGGAAGAAAAGGTTGGGCCGAGTACGGAAACGCTGTTACATATTATATTATCCTTGGTGATGAACACACAGCGAGGAAGGAACGAAATGTCATGAGCTTTTAAGGTAGACGGACGTGACAGCCCCAAAGGTGTATCGACATACGAGCATTTGACGTGAGAGTAGCGAAGGCTTTATGTTTGGCACGACATAATGATTTATTTGTATTAATGAAGGATTTCTCCGATCAATGAAGAAGATTTCAAAGATCTGACAACGATTTGTTAATTGGATTTGTGAAATTGATTTACGTGAACCTAAGTTGTAATCGTAGTATAATTTAGAACAATACATGTTACATTGGAATGACGATGAGCGTGATTTAGAAGTCACGAGTGTAAATCTTAGATTAGGTTCATGTATGTTAAAAATTCAAATAATAAAAATTGTTTACACATTATTCTCAAGGGTGGAAGGCGTGTAATTTTAAAATCGCTCTGCTTGTTGAAACAAAGCGTTGCTTGAATTTAGCATAGCAAGTAATTATTGCTCAACACTCCTTTTACGCTTCTTCTTTACATTCATCACTTCCTTTATTAATGTATTTATGCAAAACCCTATTTAAACAAAGTTTAACAAAAATGTTGAAAAGTGGATACACTAAAGTTCCAATTTCCTGTTAACCTTCAGAGAGTCAAAGGTCAGGCTATACGATGTTTGTTTTCTTAATACGATAACTTATATGAGATTATTTAGGCTACATGATCATTAATAATCAATAAAAAAAATTGCGTAATATTTACTTGTCATACGAGGACACGAGGAGTGACTTATAGCTTGATCGTATGAATGATTGGCACACACTGCATTCGTTCCGCTATATTTAGATGACAATTATAACAATTCCACATTGTTGGTGACAAAGCCACTCGTTGTAGTCCGGAATTCATTCAAGTGTGTGTTTACTCCATGCATTTGCCATCCATTCAAGAATCCAGAACCTACTACGTTATTATTTAATGAATCATTTTTTTAACTTATACGCAGGTATCGATCGTCATTTTGATTACATCATCGGATTTTCTATGACGCTTTAAAGATGACTTCAATTTTGGCGAACCGGTTTGCATTTCGCCAATGTCTCTAGACCTGTGAATAGACCTTGAAAATATGTAATTGAGACTGTATTTCTTTTCCGCGTTCAAACTTTTTAGAAATTTATAACTGTAAAATAGTTTAATGTACTGACTTAGTCCGAGATTTCAGCGATATTTTTACAAAATCATAATCATATTTTAATATTTTATTGTAATATAATTTACAGATCATCGAGAGATATATTATGTACCGATCCGAAAAGTTAAAATTTAAAAAAAATACTATGGCTCTACAGTAATAGTTCAATAAGAAGTAAAAATGATTTAAAAGGGAGATATGTAAATACGAATGCTAAAGGAAGCGCGCGAATATTAATAAAAAAGGATTATAATTAATAGTTGTAAGCGAAAATAATTCAAAATGGTTTATTTAAAATACAAAAAAATCTCTCGACAAATGTATAGCATATAATAAGTAGCATTTTAAAGAAACACTATTTTTTTATTATAATATGTTAAATAATTGAACAAAATGTGTTTTTAATGACTTTCGGGGTTTTATTTCATATTATGTATAACTTTTTCGGGTCGGAAAATGTATAGCACTCTATAAGATCAAAGAAAATATGTCATAAATGGGTAGAAATTCGGAACGCGGGGTCTTACGAACTCGTTGACAAATTGTTAGCTAGCAGTTCAATGGTAATTTATTGTGTCATATAACAATAAAAAATATGTATGTAAAAACAATTTAAATTCTGGTAACAGCTAGTTAGTTATTTAATTTCAAGTTAATTTCAGCTAGCAGAAATCAATTTAATTTAAACATGAAACAAATGATCACGATTTTATACACACGATTAGAATGTGAAATAAGTATGATATTATTTGTATCATTAAAACGATATCACGTTATTGAAGACAGAGAGATCTCCATTAAAGTGACTGGATAGGTTAATGTATGGATACATTCTACTGAGAGATTAGGTGCATGTGTACCGAGAGCAGCTGCCATTTTAAGATTGAATAATGAAACATATCACAGAAGAGGCGGAAGTTTCTCCACGTAATGTACCTTATAAGAACATTGACATAATTCCCGTTCTTGCTAATTAATAAGAAACGTAACTTTATTACTTATCACATACATTCTATAAAAAAACAACAAGCATCATTAAAGGCCCATTAATTACAAATTAACGTTTACTAAAATAATGGATTGGTAAATAATTTTTCTAAAAGAAATAGTAAGATAGATAGATAGTTTCAAAAATAAAATATTTGATTCTTTACTTATTGTGACCCGCGAAAATCATGTGTTATTATAATTGTTATTTATCGAAAAGACAGCAAAATTTAAATGAATTGAAATTGTCATGGCGGAGAATCGAACCTCGATAAACGGCTCGGAACGCAACTATGCTGACCATTTATTACACAACCAATTATTGTAAGGAGGGAGGCATAAATTAATTACAGCAATGTACTGACCATAAGAAAAATGTATATTTTTATAATTTTGTGGTACCTATGTACATTGCGTCGCATCCGAAATTATATTGTTTAATTAATTAATTAATAATAATTCTGAAAACAAAAAAGAACATGATTGTGTTGTGGGCATGTCTGTGTACAAATGAGCACAATTTTCCTTACTTTGCTTGAAATCGCTCGAACTTTTTCAAATATCGAAATTATGTCTTGAAAAGGTAAAGAATTTCACCATCCTGTCTCAGGCCTAGCAATCGAAATGTAAATTTAAATAATGGTCCTATATAAATTTGCGATATCAGTTTTGTTTCGAATATATAAAATTTCTAAGGATTCTCTTTTTAGTGCAAATTAAGAAAACATTAATTTGTTCATTGATCAAACAGGTCAAATATGCAAAAGCCAGTGTCAGTGTAAAACAAAATATCAATACATAGACAATATTTTCTTTGTTTTTGTTTTACTGCTTTATTCTTCTAGGTAACAGGAATAATTAATGAATGGTAATATTGATGACGGACTACATAGCGTAATGGCTTACACATTTGACTTCATATCGGGAGGTTCCCGCCGTACAACAAGAAATATTTATTTATACGGGTTTTTACGGTTCTTGCCTATATCGACGCTGCCGCCTGTTTGGGTTTTTATTGTGCCCCAAAATAAATATATTTATCGCTGTTGAATACATATTATGTAAATCAATAAGGTAAAGGGAAATTGCAGTGGAAAAATGGGATATTCTACCCACTGGTCACGATAATCTAATTTTAAGTTGTAGGTCATAGGTACCTACTGCATAAAAAAGGTGAGGTCATCAATCAATAAACCGCTAAAAACGGCCATATCGGTATCACCCAGACATTCATGTTCCTTTTTGAGAAGTCCAAAGTTTCTGCCTAACCTTCAGAAGGTCGTTTTATTTTTCAATGAAATGAACCTTTTATTATGCTCTATTACAGCTCACTAATATATCAAACAAAACTTTTAACTTTTCTTAATCACGTTGTTCTCATTATATTTTTTTGCGGTGTCTATCGACTGTCTTTAATTTTAGTATAGAGCATATAATATATAAGAAATAAATATCTTTAATTACAACTAAATGCGAATACGATTTTAAAAGATCTGTTAGTAGATGCGAGTAGAGTAGAGATGATTGAGTAGTTTAGCCGTAAGGAGTCATTTTGAAACTGTGAATGTCTGATAAAGTAAAAGACTCCAATTTGATATATTAGTATACAAATTTATAAAGTTTGACATTTCTTTTGGAAATATCAACAACAACAATAAAGGGTAATAAAAAAACTTTTATTTATTATCTGAAATAGAACGCCAGTCAGTGACTTTATACTTTATACGTTCACAAGTGAAAATAACCATACAAATCAAAATGTCATCCAGTTTTATACGTTATTCCAGGCAGCAGATATACCGTTCCACCGAAATTGGTCAAATTTCAACGTCAACCGCATTTTGTTTCTGCAGTTGGCATTTCTTGAGTATAATGGTTCAACAAGTGTTATTATTTCACTTTCCTCGGGTTCGGGCTCAGGTGGGGCCGTACGGTGTTCGTGACGTCACAGTCGTGTCGCTTTGCGTGACGGTAGACGTAGTGAGTAGATATGTGAGGAGTGTGAGGTAGTCGCTGGCTCAAGTTGCTCGCGGTGGCCGCGGCCGCTCGGAGGCAACCACTGTCCGTGACGTGGTGCTAAGTAGGTTAACTCGCCCCGCCTCTCTTTCTGTAGCTATTGCTGGTTTGTTAATGAAAGTTTTTAGAAAAAGTAATATTTTTTAAAATATGAAAATGTTTTTTTAAGTTCAGTTACAAATTAATCGAATTACGTTATAAATAATAATAATGTGAAAAACGTTTTTAAATTTCCATGCACCAAAACTGCGTATGATTTTGGTGCACTAGTGGGAATTGCGTATTTGATATGTATTTTTGAATATTGTCGACAGTCATTTCTGAGTATATACATATAAATACTGATACAGTACTCCGTATATTATCATTTAGTGGGCATAAATTCCTAAACAAGGATTGTGCCACAGCATCACCAAAGTCAAAATTTTAGAATACGAAAAATGAAATCGAGCGAGAAACCTAGGAACAGAGTGAAAAGCTCTCCCCCATGCCTTAACTCCCAACTACTACTCATAGATCAATTTCAAAGTGACGTAATAGAAAATAAAAACGACAACATTTGCATCTACCAACGTTAGTTGAGAATCATTTTCCCATAAACGAGTATTGACAAACGGAACTATCATGATTAACATCAAATTCACTTTCGATTTATAATTTGTTAATCTAATTACAAGATCAGGTTTTGTCAAGAAAAACTAGCGAGATCAATTATTTTACTTTTTGCGGATTTGATTTGATTTGATGAAAGTAATATTGCGGTTGAACTCGAGTGTTCAAGATCGTTTTGTTAGTTCATGAGTGGGTAAATAAAGGAGGAAAGGAAACCTTGCACTTTCAAGGAAGTTCACTGAACTACCGGAATGACAAATCATTCAAGTTTATATCCCCAGAATATAATGCGTCAGAAGTCAATAACTTGTACTATAGTTTTGCCTTGTTGAATTTCAAAAAAGATTAAATTGATTTTCTATTGAATAAAACCCGAATCCATTTTTATTTTTCTTCATTGCTACATTTTATAAATTAGGATCCAAAAAATGATTCATGATTTGGGGCTCTAGTTCCCAAAAGGGTTAACCCAGTAAACCGGTTTTTATTCTGTAAAATAGATATTCGTAATGCTAATAAATAACAAGAAGATTATCTGATATCAGCCACGGTTTGTTAATGATTTACCTTTCAGGATTAAGTCGGCCTCCGTTGTCGGTAGTTTGCAAAATTGATTCCCTTCGTAACACAGATATACAGAAGAGTATAATATGGAAATATATTTTATCCTTTGAAATATGGGCCTTGGAAATCTAGTTTTTTTAATGTTGTTTGTCAAGTTTGATGGACCTTACAATAAGTGATTTACGAGTATCGATTAAGAATATTGATAAATACATAGTAACGTAAAACTGCGAAGATTTTATTATAACATTATTTTTATGACACTTCACAAGAATCCGACAGTGTGGAGGTAGTTGGACTACATCTAACCCGATGAGGAAATATTGTGATTTCTAATAAAATGAGGAAGGAAAGGAGAAGTTTCATTTCTAAGACACCACACAGGACAGGTTTTCTAGCACAGCATAGCATGACAAGAGGAATGGTGATATTGAATGAAGATACATTTAATTACCATATTATCTTCCCAAATAAAAGGTAAATAAGAAATCTTATGCTGTAAATGAATGATTCATCTGTCGTACAATATTAAAATTCAAAACCTCAAATCATTTCAAGTGATAATACAAAGTATCTTCCACTCTGGAATGCAGTTCTCTAACATCTTCGAGGTCTCTTCTTCGAGCTATATTTGCTGCTACATGGGGCATCTTTGAACTATTTTGGAGAATCCTTAAAATGTGTCTAAAAGATTTTTTTACCGATACACAGAATACATAATATTCACTTTGTATGGAATAAAATATATCAATGGTTCAGAAGTATCAAGTTGTAAGTTAAAGTTTTTTTCGATCTACTATATTAGCTCGTTAAACTAAAATGATGTGCATCGTGATTACCAAAAGAATTATTTTAAATTTTATCTGAGCTTCTGTTTGCCGGTTGTTCCCTAATTATTATTGTATTCTGCAAGCGAAACCTGCAGAGTTTCAGAAAATGTCTTGAAGGGATATATTAATATTGCAACCTTGACATTTATAATATTGTGATGTCACGAGATTGATGACTTTTGGGTCGAATCTGAAGCATTATAGGGACTGGAAGGTTAACTAAGACCTGTTTAGTTCCATTGTTATTCAGGTAGCTTCAAGGCATCAAATATATACGATGATCTCAGATGATTTACTGCACAAAGATGCAATTAAAAATACGAAAAGGCAAAATGTCGAATATTTGCGGTGACTTTGTGTTAGAAAAAATGGGTTCGCGGTCACCAGAAATATTTAATTAGGGTTTTTTAATCAGATATCTACTATTAGTGCAACCCGGTGTCGTTCAATTTTCAACGCTCTTTTTTAAAAATTGATTTTTTCGACAGTCTTTTGAGTTCAAACTGGTGAAGTTAAACTAGTTATTTATTCTAGAAAAAACTATGAAAACGTCTACATTTTACTTTTAGTTTTCACAAAATATTATTTTGAAGCAGGTTTTCCCGTAATGCCCATATGATAATATACATTCAGGTTGCTAGAGCTCACCATCTGTTTTGCTGATTTAGACTAAAAAGTAGAATACCAATGAATAATAACACCTTTTAAAAATATTATTAAGGTATCTACGTAGATACCTACTTATTCTAGTTTCGTTTTTACTCTCATTATTCTTATTCGAATTGCAAAAATGTTAATAATTTTCACTGTGTCCTGTCACCTGTAGATTCATATCGATCTGCCTAGACATTATGCTACTATGATTAACATTTCCTGACATTCATTTCATCACCCGCCGAGTCCGGTCGAATGCCGAATCCCGACTACCGAATGCCGACTGTTGCTTCAGTCAGTAAGCAAGTAAACGGCCTTGCTTAGATTTCATGCCGAAAGATGCAATGCGGTAAGGCGATTAATTCACCAGGGAATGGTAATCGCGCGATGTTTACAAATATTTGAAAGGGCTTCCGGTAAATTAAAATTGGTGGCTATTCGAATCGTGTAATCTTCTTTCTTTTGTAATGCTAAAGTATTACATTTGGGTTCAGATTTTTTGGCGAAACCGCAGTAAATGTCGATTAAAATCGTTAAAGCCTGTTTATCGTGGATTTTGTTACCATCTGTTTTTGGAACCGTTTGAGAAAACGATGTTGAAAGAATCACGGTTTTGTGAAGTACGAAGAGAAATTCATCGCTCATCTAGATAGGTACATATCCATAAACTCCTCAGAGATAAGAATTTTAATCTATACGGTTGAGAGAGAAGCTTTTAAATTACAAATTTGAGTAAGGGGTCAATTCTTATTTACAAGTTTCCCTTTCAAGCTACTTGTATGTGCAATATTGTACTTCCTCGCTAATCGTGTACCTGACAGGTGCTTTTTAGCACTCTGCATAGATCAAAATATTTTAATTTTATTTATTACTATTAAAATAGTTCCAAACATCCATTTTCGTATTTAATGTATACTTTACTTATTTGAAGCACGTACTACATGCATAACTTTTACATTTATTTAATATATGTTTATTCTAGGTTGATAGTTAATTTCATTGGGAACTAAACTGCCCACTTGGATGCCTTTAAAAGGAAACATATGCTTTGTTTCGTTATTTTTTTTAGCCTACTATTTTCTTTCTGTCTTAAATTGTGTGTGTGTATTGTAACGTAGTTTGTATCTAAAGTACGTTGGTAATAAATTGTTAAAATCTTTGCTATCGAAAATTCGTCTCAAAGTTCTCCTACGTTGAAATGATAGTAGACGATCTCGCAGATGTCCAAATATCCATTCCTGACAATAGTTGTACACTGAACATCAGTGAACACTTCACTATACGAAAATAATATTCGTCTTCGTTAATCAGGTAATTTTTGTATAGAAAACTCTTAATTTTGGTAGACATACGTACATCTGAAGTTGATTTGAGATTTTCACGGCATTATAGAGATTAAATTTTGGATTTAAGTGCTGTGTTGCGCTTTCCCCTTCTTTAAGGCGAAACTATCTGTAAAATCACTGTTTTCGATTAATTTTACTACGAAATCGACTTACATTATAAATTTAAAAAAAATATTCTTTGGATAAATTGAAGTTTTCGTATCGTTTCGCTTGAGTAGAATAAAAATAAACTTCTTAAATACTGTATTTTTTAATTTGAAATTTATAAACGCATATAAGAAATAACTTTTAAAAAATAAAATATTAGATTATTTGACAGTTGGCTTCGATAATTTTTTTTTCTTTCTTTTGAAATTATTAAGAAAATAAATTTAAAAAAAACACTTTTGCGCCTAAATCGATCGTTTCTGGAGTCCGTTTGAGAAGCGAGTTTGTGCCTATTACCTATTCGTGTTGATAATAATAGACGTATTTTTGGCTTGTGCCTTCTTCTTAATAATTCTTTCTCTTCCAACGTTTCGGATAGCGTTACAGTGTTCATTATCACGCTGTCCGCAACTTTGGCTTAAGGAGGAAGCACTACACGGCATAATACCTAAAAAATAATAACGATCAAAACCACAAGCATTCATAGGTAGGTAAATATGTATATTCTCCTGCTTAATCGATTCTTTAATTTCGGTTATTGTTGAATGTATTATTCTTTTAACAGATTTCAAACAATATCTTTATTACGAAAAATCAAATCCTTTTATGAAAGTATCCATTTATTTTGTTGAATCCAATACCATACGTGTCCAAAAGAAAGTCTTCAAACATCAATATGTCATGTCCAGCGTTCCATCGATCATATCTTCGTCTGTCCAAATTCAATCATTACATAAACAAAACCGGAGAAAATTAAAAACACAGGTGTTCTGTTCCCAGCAATGTTCTCCATAATTGAAAGGTGGTTTCTTTCGTTGAAGCCCTTTTCCCTTTCATTCCCTCTCACAAGCAGTCACTTGTCCGAGGGCTTGAGAACAATAATTATTCGGAAGAGAACCCGGATGATTTAGCTGTCCGCATTCTGTTGGTCGGTCGCAGCGGGAGGGCTGAGCGAGTACAGCTGTGAGTGGCATCTGACGAATTTAGCTTCAAGTTCACGGGCTGATTGAATGCATCAGTCATCGTACCGTCAGATTGCAATGAATGCATGGCGGACAGTGACGTAGAAATCAAGTTGTTTTTTTTTTAAATATATTTAGTGAAATGTTCTTAGTTAGGTACGTACGCATAAAACATTTTTTTTTACACACTGGAATTTTCTTAAGTAAGCGTATGTGCTTATAAGTATAAGTGCTTAAATTAGTGAAAAGAGAGACATTTCACTTAGTGTGGTGGTTTTTCGATAATATGTCATCTGTCTCAATATCTTTACACAAAATTAAAATTAAAAGAATTACAGAATTAAAAAAAAATATGTTGCACGGATTGTATTACTTGCGTCTCTTACTTTTCTGTAATATTTGTGTTTCATATATATTTTTAATTTTGATTTTTTATTTTTGTTTGTTTTATATTTTAATCTTTATTTAGGTATATGAAAATTAATGTGTCCTATGGCTGAGTAGATTTTGGTAATTGTTGTAGGTATTTGTATATTAACTGAGTTCTTATAACTGGACTGTTCTCACGTAAGTGAGATCGTCTGTAAAAACCCAGTATAAATAAATAAATAAATTAGTGCAAAACAACTAAGAAAAATACAATCGGTTGAATTTGCTAAATAAAGTTTCAGACTGTCATTTTAAAAGGGGATTTTTTTGCACTTATCGTGTTTTGTCTAAGATCACTGAAACTATTTACATAGGGGATTCTTTGGAGTTAACGAAATTAATACGGTAAGATTTTTTGGCTGTGACGGTTTTTATTACTATCAATTTTTTATTTACTTTTATTTCTTTTATTTTTAACTGTTCACGCATTTTTGTAATACAATTATCATTGTTGTGTACAACGGATGCTTCTTTATTTGCTAAATTTACATTTACGTGGTTATGGGAATAACATTTACATAACCATGAGTGGCGGATTATACACGGAGAAAACTTATTGATACACAACATTGCTAATTTATTAAGAATATCTTAAAATTATTCGTAATCCGGTTAAAAACGGGACAGCAGGCCTTTAAAAAATGAACTGATATGTTTCATGTTAATCTTTTAGTAAACAGGGAATGTATTACCGTGACATCGAAATATGAGTTCAGGAAAATCATAATATTTTCGAATTTCGTCATTGAAAATTATCAGGAAAATGTAAGAGTATGTACACTAAAAATTTAACATGAAACGGCCTGCAATCCCGTATTTAACAGGATTTTAAAAAATCAGTAAAACTCTCCACGTAATAATGAAAAAAATATATAATGAAAACAAAGTGTGAGATAACATAATAAGAGTAATGAAAACAACGTGTGAGATAACATAATAAGAGCAATGAAAACAAAGTGTGAGATAACATAATAAGAGTAATGAAAACAACGTGTGAGATAACATAATAAGAGTAATGAAAACAAAGTGTGACATAACAAAATAAGAGTAATGAAAAAAAAGTGTGAGATAACATAATAAGAGTAATGAAAACAAAGTCTGAGATAAAATAATAAGAGTAATGAAAACGATAGTACCAGTATTAACTTAGGAGTACAAAGATTATTTTATCGAGTTATTATACAACAATACGATTTGGCCTCTTGGGTGGAGTTAATGTAAAAATCTTGTATACAATAAATTGAATATTTAAAGTTATATTAAAGGGTTATAATTTCATTATCCACGTTAAAAGAGTTTACCTGATTTTAAATTTTTCGTATTTTATGTGTTGTATTAGTTTCATTTTGTTATTGGATAATAATATATTGTATCATTTTCCACCTAGATAATAATTATGGTGTTGAGCTGTAGTGTTTCTAGTTCTCCGCCACTGATGGCCAGGGGCGCCATATACACGCCCCGCGTTTAACATCGTACATCGGTCATCACGGACACAAAGCACATTTTCCACCTCTCTTTGTAAGTGTTTAGATAAGCTTTCATTAAGAAATGCACGAGAAAAAACATTTAAAGTTTCCGGAACCAGTAGGTACAGCAACGGCATTCCTGGTTCGAAGAATGTTGCTATCTAAAGAGATGAAAAACAAGATGTGTAAAAATCATGTTCCTCACTAACATAACACGTAACATGATTATTGATAGACACTTCTATAAAAAAATCTCACTAATAAATCCAATTTTTGACTTGTCTTTTAATGGGATTATTTTGCTATGGGGATCGTCTAATTGACAATCCGTTGCCAATGAAACTGATTGCCATCTCTAATGCAGAGACGCAATGTGGGCATAATGTGTCTGTTCAGGTATATCAATGGATCCTGCTCTAAGGAGATAGCAACATTGATCCCATATATAGCGGTGCACGTACGTGAAACTCGACGGACACCAGCGGAACACCTGTTCACAGTTAATGTTGGCTTCACGAGAATGGGTCGTTTCTTCGACTCCTGAGCTACCGGAATCTGTTTTTTCTTTAAATAATCCGGGCCTCTTCAAAACCCGCATTAATAAATCCCTCCCTATAGCCCCTACCTTATTAACTCTTGACAGGCCAAGATGCCAAACAAAACGTCTGTAAGCAAGTGGGTCTTCCGACGACCCCATGATTTTTGGACTTTTAAACTACAGAAATCCCAATTATTCAGTCCATTATTAATGGTAACTTATGTATTTGCGCAGAAATACGTAAAATACTAAAGTGATATGTCAAGTATTTAAGCTAATATAAGGAGGTTAGTAATTTTGGGTACTACCTACTCCCCCACTTGGCTGCGGGATAGTTTGGAGTAGTGATAAACCTGACAACGCTGCTGAACCGAGTGGCATTATAGTTCCCTTGTCTTTATTTACACTGTACAAATATATCCACAGGCAAATGGTATGTTAAAAAAGATTATAGGCTTGAAGCGTGAAAAGAAATCAGGAATTTTTAAATCAAAGAACACATTCTTATTTATTTACGGTACATACAAAGGTATTACAGTATTATAGTTATTTTCCTGAAAAAAAAAATCGGAAAGAGTTACTCAACTTTTCAAAAGTTCTTATAAACTTCTGGTGAAAGATCCACAAATAATAATGTTTGTTCCTCCATCCATATTCTCACAAAACAAGAAGCAATTTAAAAACACGATTTCATCAAATCAGGCCTAGTCATTTCACAATATCCTTAATGCTCAGTTAATCTATCATCACGCGCCCGATGAAAAGATCGATTCATGTAGAATGGGCCTACGGAAGATTCGAAACGAGAATAATGGAGAATAACACGGAGGTTGTCGCAACAGTGGACTGCATGTTGTGCTGGACGCGGTTTTTGAAATTACCGTGAGATTAATGCACTGTTTACAATAAAATCCGTCGGTACATTTTCAATAATTAGGTATCCTAGAAATTCGAATCGCTTGGACGAAACGGTAGTCTTTCGTTTTCGAAAGTTGGTAGCTAGATCGTTATTCGTGCGCAATGTTACACATCAATTTGTTATTAGAATTCACACAGAAGAGGAAACTTGATTATAATATCATCAAAGGGTATTTCACTACCTAAAGCTAAGCGGTGAAATATATTTGAATAGAGGCAGTTGTGCATTGTAAAGGTGGAAATAATTCTTTACAGAGATTACATTCAAATCTTATTTGACGTCAGGCCTACCACGTGATTATTGTAATAAGAAATATATTATATATTACCCAGATACATTCCCCTTATGAAAATTTAAAGATTATTCTTGAGAAACTACTGATTTCGCTAAAACATAATAATAAATAAATACTATATATCGTAGATACAGTGGGTGGCCAAATTCTTCGTTACATTGCAGTTTTTTGTAATTATTTAAGCATTAACCATTTTTAATTCACATATAAATTTATTGCTAATTTTATTAATAAACTTGATAATTAATGGTAAGTCGGAAATGCAGAAAATAAGGAAGAAAGGGCCACGCTCGAAATAAACGAAAAATTCGTGACATTTGCCTGGAAAACAGAAGAAAATATACGAAAGAGTTACGCTGATGAAGAGTACGAAGGATACAAATTATGAGCCGGAGTTACCTTTTCTTCCAGAATGCATTCAGAGCACACCAAAAAGTGTGCAAGCTGTAACTGACGCCAATGTAAGTTCTACTATTTATTAAATTAATTTATTAATAGAGCGGAGACGGTTTACATATAGTTCCCGTGAGCACTTAGGCCATAGGCTCATTAATCTATCTCCCATTTTACCTCATTCCTTTAACAGTCACCGGGTCCGTCTTATAAAGTTCACCACAGTCGTCATTGGATATGTGTCTTCTGGTTCCACAATGTGTCGTCCCAGGTCTCGTCTCTCCTCTCCAATCCCCCTTGATTCCCTAAATGCCCCGCAAGGGAAGATAACCTCATCTCTCCACTTCCCTTTGGTCTCCTGAAGGCTCCACAAAGGAAGAGTTCACGGAGGTGGCATCATCTCTCCTCTCCACTCCTCCTTGGTTCCCCGAAGGCCCCATGGGGGAAGAGTCCACCCCCTGTTGGTTCCCCGAAGGCCCCACGACGATGAAGTCCACTTCCCCTTGGTTCCAAGGCCCTACGAGGGAAGAGCTCATGGAGGTTCATGGAAGATCTACTAAATATTAATTATAATATTTTTCTAAGCATGTTGTATTATGCTTCTTCACAAATACGAAATATTTAAAATAAAATAATTTATTTTTAGTTGTTTAAGAAATACCTTATTATTTTTTTTTTAAATAATAAAAGTGTAATTTACCTCTTTAAAAATATTATACAGCTCCAAAATGATGATATTGTAATTTTTGCAAGTGTAACTAATAATTTGACCACCCACTGTATATTTGATAAATAGTGCGCTTTCCATTTTGTTATAATATGATGAATATTCGTCGAATTCAACAATCTTTAATGGGATCAGTGAATGATATCAATTTATACGTAAGTTCTGTCATAAATCGACTACATATTTCAGGAAATAAATACTGTAGGTATCGACATATATAAATATGCCATTCTTGACAGGCCTTGAATTTTTTTGTTACTGCACTTGTTTCTTATTAGGTGCTATGTATGTATGCACTCTATATTTTTTATATTGTATCCTTGTTTTTAATTGAACATATTTATCTATTTACATATGTATCTATCATGCATATTTTATCTTACTAAACTGAACTATATATGTCATTTATTTTTTTAGAATTAACGGCACAAGTGTAATTTACATACATGATATTTAAGTAAATAAGACAAAAGAATATAAATAATTTAGTACAAAGTGTATATAGTACAGAAGAAACAAAAACAAAAAACCCTGTTATTCAGTGACCTTGTTAAAATATGCACTGCTGTATGTTTAATTAGTACAGCTTGATACTTCAATAGAGGCTTATTTAAAAAAAAAAAACAGGTAACATAGCATAAGAGTTACCAATGGCGTGCAATCTTTTTATGACAGAAGTGTAGCCAAAAAACCGTTGTATAATTGTCACTATAAAACATGCTATGGAGCCTTGATCTAATGGTAGGAACATGAAAGTGAAACAAGATTAATATGTCAGTGCAATCCAACTGATAATTCACAATTTTATTTGAAAATAGATTTTTGTTATTTTTTCTAAATTCAATATTTATTAGGTACCTTTCATGCTTGTAATGTATTAAAATGTAATAACCCAAATGGGGCGTGAATAAATAAATAAATATAGTGTATGCATGAACGCTTTCTTCCCATTAGTTCCCTAGAATTTTACGTCTGCGGCAAAGCAAAGTTTCATTTTCAGCATTTCATTTTAATCACAGCAGTTTGCATCGAGTTTATCAGCATACTGCTGTGATTAAAATGAAAAGGCGCATAAAATATCAAATATATATACATACAATTTTTGCACATAATCAATAATGATAATAATTAATAATGATAATATGCCAAATTGTATGTATATATATTTTATATTTTATGCGCCTTTTCACTTTCATCACAGCAGTGTGCTGATAAACTCGATGCAAACTACGTGACTTTGCATTGCCGCAGACGTGAAATTTGAGGGATCTAATAGGAAGAAAGCGCTCATGAATATTTCATAGAATGGGAAAATAGGCTTTAAGTGGATGCGGCTAAGTTGAACATTCGCATGCCACGAGAAATAAATAAAGGAGCTCTTGAATTGTGGGTTCAACAGTCTTTTGTGTAAATTATTCTAAAGTCAATATACCAAGCTCGGGACTGCGAAGGTCTTGACCTCGAAGAGAGAAGAGGCTGTCTCCATCTTTATTTTTATTTATATAGTTTTTCTCGGACAAATAATCAAACAAAAATATGTATTGCAGACCGGTCGCGTAGAAGGTAAAAGTATTAAAGCTGCATGTTATGAAGATATTTCATAACACGTAGCTTTAACAAGTATTAAAGCTGCATGTTATGAAGATATTTCGGGACATGTGAAAACAAGATAACTGTGTATTGTTAAAAGAAGCTAACATATGGGTATGCCTTCGTATTATTAAGAATTTTTAAGTGTAACTGAACAAGTCTCTGAACCGCCTGAAGCCGGTGGGATTATGGCATTTTCACTTAGTGAAATGTTGTTGGGCTAAATATAGCGGAACCCTTCTTCCAAAGTACCTGAGTTTGCATTTTTGGTTACTAAAAATAGCTTATTATTTGTATTCACTACAGTCTTTCATGAAATCTAACTTAATTACTAATGTAATTATGGTAAAGAGTAGAAAATGTAATAGCCTCATCTACACCTCTTTGAATTATTGTTGCTTTGCACCTGTGCTCTTTCTAGACAATAGTGGGCAGTGTTTTTAATGAATGATATGAATTAATTATACAGTTGTACGTATATTACACGTTGGTACTTATACATTCATTACACTTTCGCCTTGGGTCGTGAGTGTTTTTAACTCGGATCAATAGATGGCATTAGTATTCTCAATTTTTTAAACTTCCATTATTCGTCTTGTAATTTATAACCACATTTTTTAATAAAACGAGAAATTTTTAATCCCCTTTCGAGGTTTTCAATAAATAAAAATAGATTTTTGATCTCCATTTTATATTGGTTAAGAGAAACACCAGGCAACCTAATATTTTTTATAGTGGTGATTTAACAGCAAGTACCCGGTCAAGGTCCTAAAAAGCCCGTGGATAGCACACTTGCCACTTTTCTACGAAATTCTTTAATTTTGACCTACAAAGGGTTAAATATTCCCTCTAAAGTTAAACATTCCATAAAATTGTCCCTCTTTGTCTTTGGCCTGAATCACTCATTCTGCTACGGCTACACACATTCTGATATATGTATATTAGATTTTTTTTTCATGTTTGACTGAATTTGACTTTGAAGCTGGTTAATTAAATTTGAATCGACACACATTTTCAAATTAGCTCAAGAGTCTTTACTGATTTTAATTCGTAGTTATAATTTTTTTGTTTATTTACAAACAACTATTTTTATTGATTTGACCTAGTAGCCTAGAGGTAAATTAAGAAATTAAATAAGTAAGGTTTGCAAACATATTTGAAATAAAAAATATCAATAGCTGCCCACCGAGATTAATAGAAAACGTAAATAAAGCATAGTTATATGGGTTATTTTTCTTTCAAGATGAATATACTTTACGTGGGAAAATTTTATGTTTTATCTTCAAAACTATATTTGTACACAGTGAACAAAGCGTTTTCTTATTTTCTATACTTAATCAGCAAGTATAAGTTTGCGGTGAATATATTTGGCAGTCAGCTTGCCCACTTTCATATTTATTTCCTTAAGGTGTGGTCTTAATTATTCCACATACCAGCTCCCAAAAACACTGCCTACTTGGTCTGGTCATTCTAAATTAAATAGAGGCAAATTGTATTCTTAATTGTATAGAAGACGATCAATCTTACGTACACAATTTTTGTTTATAAAATATTGTTTTGGTTTTAATTAAAGACCGTCCTTCCTGTATGCTACCCTATGAATATGGATTGATGTAACTACGATATGCTTAGAAAATTATAATAACAATGTAGACAATGTTAGTGATATCAATAATTTGTACTTCCGTCACTTTCAGCAGGGATAGGCAGAGAGATCAGAAACGACAAAAACGACCCAACTATTGATTCACTTGACTGTTTGATGTCTATCTGGGGCATCTCTTTACAAGCAACATATTCTAATAAACAAGGGTATACTTATATCGTAATCTGATCTTTCATAGATGGCGCTAGTTTAATTATGAAAGAGTATACTATTTGTTTGTTTGCGCCCGTAATATAGTTTTGTTAGTATACAAAATCAATTCTTTCAAGAAAGTCACACAAATAAAATGTTGGCATGAATCACCGATACAATATTGAATTTGTATGCCTGCCTTGAAAGAATTTGATTTGTAAACAGAAAAAACTATTTATTCATGTTTATATTGTCTAATAACTAGTTTTAATATTTTAAAGGATAACTTGTAAAAGTGTTTTTCCCTACAATAATTAAATTAGCGCCATCAACGACAGAGCAGCTCAGGTTTTTTTTAAAGTATGACCTTAGTGATAATCCTTTTGCCACTGTCCAAACTATATAAGTTTCCCTTTCTTAACCTAATTCACTTCGCTTACATCTCTGTCTTGCATTATTTTCATATCTCCGCATTCGTTGTAATGAAATTATATTATTTATCAACAGAGTGCATGTCAAAAATTCGCTCCACTTAATAATACAAAATCTAAAGCCTACAAAACCTAATATCCATAAAATTTATCTATAAACATGTCCCCGAAGATCAGTGTAGAGAATAATCGAAGTTTGTGAAATCTTAACGCTCTAATTTTACAGAATTTACAAGTGTTTAATTCAAACTGTGAAGTGTCAGAGTGTTGTTGCCGAAATAATAACCTGTCATTCTAATCACTGTAAACATACCTGTGCGAAAATAAAAACAATTAATACATATCATCAAAGTTTGTGAAATCTTAACGCTTTAATTAACCAGGTTTACAAGTGTTTAATTCAACTGTGAAGTATCATAGTGTTATTGCCGAAATAATATCCTTTTATTCTAATCGCTGTAAACATACCTGTGCGAAAACAATATTATATTACTCTTAATTCCCGGTTAACCAAAAGCGGCTGCTAGCCCAGTGGTGAGCGAATCCGCATATAGATCCGAAGGTCCTCAGTTCGATTCCTAGTAATACTAAGTTTTCTTCCTCAATTTTTTTTTTTTCCTGCAATATTATTTAAATCATTGTGAAACAAGATATACGAGTTTAGCAGATCATCCAAATCAAGGCGCTGATTTAAAGTACGAATTATCATCAAGTACCCATAACTACTTACTGTGGCAAGTTAGCAATATTGCCTACATGTCAGCTGACAGGCGCAAATCATCGACTTATCAACTAAAGTGGTGAAGCGAATAAAAAAAAAAACACAAAAAAATACGAATTGTACAAAACCAATTACTTATATAAAAAAATCCAGTGTTCAAAAAATGAACCGTCCTAAAAAAAGACATCTGAGCACAATGATGCCCCGGATTATTGGAGAAAATAGCGTCTCAATTGAGGATGCAAACGAAACCTCATCGATTGCGTCATCCAAAGGCTCGGATGATACCGAAGTAGAATATCCTTGCACCTCAGGGGTAAATGTGCTTAATGAAGCTCAAACACATCTGACAGCTCTACAAGATGTCTTGGCAGAGAAGCAGTCGAAGGTCTCAAAAGACCAGCAGCTGAGAATTGCCAGAAACGTGTCGGAAGTTTTTAGATCCGTATCTCAGCTGTTGTTGGAGCGCGAGACCATGCGTGCTGATCTGGCTACAGTGACTGCCCAACTGAGAATGACAGAAATCAAAGTACGACACGTGAAGAGCGAAAAAAGACAACTTGAACAAAAAATTATTCAACTAGAGTCTGATCTTGGACCTGTAATGCGGAGAGTAGCGGAGGCAACGGAGGCTAGCCTCTCATTTGCTGACATCGCCCGCAAACAGCCTAATGATGCTCACCAACCCCCTCCACTTACCCAATATGGACATCGTGTCGGAGCACCAAGACCAGGCGTATGCGTATTTCCAACAGATGCAGACGCCACCAAGGATAGCGATGGTACCAAAAAAATTATCCAGGACATGATTCGGCCATCTGAACTAGGCGTTCGGGTCACGGGAATAAAAAAGATAAGAAATAAAGGTATCTTGATAAACACGGCAACCGCAGGTGAGCAACAAAAACTATTAAATGCACCCTGTTTCGACAAATCAAGCACAATTAAGGCCCGACTGCCGACCAAGCGATCTCCGAGACTAATATTTTTTGGGGTACCGAGGGACCTGACTGACGAAGAATTTTTAAGGATCGCCTTAACTGGGGTTCCCAACATTCAAGACATTGAGGGAACTATAGCGTGCTGTAAATTAAGTCACTTAGCTGGTGCTCGCACAGGAAACACTTGTCATCGTATTTATGAAATGCCAGCTATCGTCCGTAAATTACTTATTGAACAGGAGAAAGTATTTGTGAACTGGACTGTTTGCCGCGTCAGAGATTTTATTGGCCTTACTGTCTGCACTAAATGTCATATGATTGGACACTCATACAAATATTGCAGAGATACTAAACCTACATGTGGACACTGTGCACAAGAAAAACACACCCGTGAGTCGTGCCCAAATGCAGCCATCAAACCAGTTTGCGCGACATGCACCAGATTTGGTAAGCCTGCTGACCATTCAACCGGAGATAGGGACAACTGCCCAGCTTACATAGCTGCCCTCAAGAAGGACCTAGCTACAATAGACTATGGAGTGTAATATACAAGAACACAAGTGCCTAACTATCGATGACTATACTCCCATGAAGAACTGTCTGCGAATAATGTATATGAACGCCAGAAGTATACGAAACAAGTTTGACGAAATTGAGGAAAAGGTCAGAAGATTATGCGATATTGTTCATGTTCTTGTCATCACTGAAACGTGGCTTGATGTCGGAGAAGAAAAGTTCTTTTGCTTAAATGGTTTTTACAGTGCTTTTTCTTCTCGCCCAAATGAAGGAGGAGGAGGTGTGGCCATATATGTTCTGGATTCTATGAAGTGCTCTATCATTGAAAATTTTTCCAACGAAAATTCATTTTTAGGTATTAGTGTTTGCAGCAGTAATAGGAAACCAGTCAACATTTATGCCATTTATCGAAAACCTAACCCAAACAACATGCACGATTTCCTAACACATTTTGAAAAAATACTGAACAAAAGCAGACAAGATACATTAATACTCGGAGATTTCAACATTGACACTTCCATAAACACACCTTCTTCTTTAAATTTTATCAACACCTTATTAACATACAATTTCTCAATACAAAATAAATCATATCCCACGAGAGTCACTGATACAAGCAGCACTATTATAGATCACGTTATATCAAACAGACAAAACATTTCAACAACCATATCGAATATAGATGACCCGCTTAGTGACCATAATATACTAATTGTTGACTTTAAGAATAATTTAAAAAAATGGTTTAATAATAGAACTAAACCACGCTTTACTAAACCTATCATCAACAGTATGGCGGTAAAATCTTATATTGCGACTAACAAATTTGCTATCAACTCAACCAAACCCGAAGACGGTTACAAAGATTTTAATGATTATCTCAAAAATGCATTAGAAGCAGGTAAAACTACACCGAACGTAAAAACAGGAAGGCGGCAACATCTTAATACACCTTGGTTTGATTCTAAACTGAATTTTCTAATCAAGGAACGAAACCAGCTTCACAAGCAGTGGAAACAAGACCCAGGTAATATTACTCTTGCAATACGTAAAAATAAACTCAGAAACATAATAACTAATTATAGGAGAAGTCTGAAAAACAAATATTACATCAATAGCTTTCAACAAAGCCTAACTAACCCAAGAAAAACTTGGAAAACCATTAACTCAATTCTGTCTAACCGTGTACATAAACCCACCAACACAATTGAATCTCTCATCGTAAATAATTGTGAAATTAGGGAACCCCGTGAAATAGCGTTGGCATTTAATGAGTTTTTCCTGTCAGTTGGAGAAAAATTGGCAGCTGCCATTCCATCATTCCCGGATGACTGTAATACAATATATGTAGAACCAAAGGCACGACAATCCTTATATATGACTAGGACGAATAAGGATGAGGTAATAAAGGTCATCTCGAAACTTAGGTCGAATGCAGCGGCAGGAATCGATGGAGTAACACCGTGCATTCTTAAAACCTGTAAAGAAGAACTAGCGGGGCACCTAACCCAACTTATCAACTTCTCCATAGGCTCGGGAATATTTCCAAACCAGTTAAAGCTAGCAAAAATTATACCAATTTTTAAAGAAGACTGCAAGAAGTGTATTTCTAACTACCGTCCAATATCGATTTTATCGGTATTTTCAAAGGTGTTTGAGTCAATTATCAAAGATAGACTGATAAAATACATCTCTAGCAATGATATCCTTACACCACAGCAATATGGCTTTCGGAAAAACTCCAATACCCAATGTGCCACTTTCGATTTCATTTCTAACATTCAGCAGTACATAGACCAGGGCGAATATGTGGCAGCTATATTTATAGATCTGAAAAAAGCCTTTGATACGGTAGATCATGAAATACTTCTACAGAAAATGGAACATTTGGGAATAGTAGGTAAATCTTTAAATTTGCTCCGAAGTTACCTAGCTGATAGATTTTGCCTTGTCGATATCGGAGGGAACCTAAGCGGCTTTGGAAAAATCACATGTGGAGTGCCACAGGGCTCTATTCTTGGACCTCTACTTTTCTTACTATACATCAATGATATAACTAAATGTGGCATCTCGGGAAAACTTCAACTTTACGCTGATGATACTGTGATTTACTACCATTGTAAAAATCTGAAGGAACTTGAAGCTCTAATGAATAAAGATCTCGCAAAGCTGGCAAAATGGCTTCGATTAAACAAATTAAGCCTCAATGTTAAAAAAACCCATTACCTTACTTTCGGTAAAAAAGATAACATGGGTATGAATATTATTCTTGGAAATGAAAAGCTACAACATGTTCAAGTAACGAAATATTTGGGGTTACTCATAGACTCTAACCTCTCGTGGAACTCCCATGTTGAGAATGTAAAATCCAAAATTTCCCCTCTAACCGGTGTACTTTATCGACTCCAAGGTGTGCTCCCCACATCTTTACTGCGTGCAACTTATTATGCTATGATTCACTCCCACCTGAGTTATCTAGTTAGTATCTGGGGCACCATTACCAAAAAAAAAAGTTCGGAAATACAAGTAATTCAAAATAGAGCCGTACGTAATATATATAATCTGCCATGGGATACACATGTCAAAGATATATACTCACAGACACAAATACTTCCCTTTACAGTCCTTCCAAAGTATAACATCACAACTGCCATTCTACAAATAATTCAACACTCCTCACACACCAACACTAAACCAGTTTTTAATTCTGACATACACCAGCACAAAACACGATCACAAAATCAAATACATTTATCGTCATCTACTTACACGACCAAATTTGGAATTAACTCCTTACAATACATTGCACATAAACAATATAACGCATTACCTAGTAATTTAAAACTTCCGGCAACAAACAAAAAAACACTGGCAAAAGCTCTTAAAAGCTATTTCCTTAACAGTTTCATTAATGACTAACACAATCTTTCTCTAGAACTCCATAATAACATCTGCGTTTATTTATTTTAATGTATTTATTTTAATGTATTTATTTTAATGTATTTCATTTACTTGCCTTGTCCTTTCTAATGTTGTCTTTCCCGAAATGAGTTTTATAAACTCATTGGGAATAATACATTATTACTTTGTTATCATTTTGTAATGTATTATCTTGTAATAAAAAAAAAAAAAAAAAAAAAAAAAAAAAAAAAAAAAAAAAATGACTTTACCAGACACACGCCTCAGCATTCCCATTTTTAAACTTTCCAAATAGCAAATAACTTCGTGATTTTTAATAATATTACTGCATTAAATAAACTACTTTATTTTCTACACACTTACGAGTACTTATTTACTAAATTATAAATACATTCACTTATTCGTTTTTTGCTAAGCTTCAACAGGTGTAATCCATTTTTTTCTTTAAAAAAATTGTTTAATCTACATTATAAAAATTACACAGAAAATACACAAATATTTAGTGCATTTATATAACGATACTTGAAATTATTTAAATTCCACATTATAGGTGTTAGCCCAAACTTAATGATTAGCGTCTGAAAATAATTAACTTAAACCATCGCATACCCAATTTCTACTGATTTGTAACAAGTTTCTCATTTACTCTTTAAGTTCCAAAAAACATATATTTTATTTTTGTAGATAATATCAATACATTTATTATGCTGAAACGTTAATAATATGAAATCCCTCTATAGAAAAAAATCACAAAGCAAGCTCCGAAAATTATTAAAAATACGTTTTGTTCTGTTATTCAATATGTAATAGGCATGAACAAAATTCACAGTGTACCTTTAAAGGCAACTAAAGCATTTGTCGAGAGATTTTTGCTCTGTTTCAAACGAGTCGTGTTTTATTAAATATTTTCACCATTTTCGCCTAATTATTGTTCCTTTTTTTAAAATTAGCGCACTCCCTCTAACATTCATTTTTACATATCTCCCTTTCAAACCATCTTTGAAAGCTTACTACAGTGCCTTAAGTCAAACCTACAGTTTTTAGGCACCATTTTATAACTAAGTATCTATCGGATTTTAAAAATATCCTAGACACATTAAAATAAAAGCAAGCCTCAAAATGCACGAAAACACGCCTCTAGAGTTCGACTGGTTCAATTCCACGTGAAATGTCAAGGTCTTAAAAACAAAATAAACAAACACAAATGTATAGTAATGTTACGGCATCACTTACAAAGACAGACGAATGTACATAATAATATAGTGTAATGTATTATATGTATAGATAAAGACCGTAAAAAACTTACTTTACAATAAGACCATCGTGAAACTGAAAGTGTTATTTATAGGAGGAGTTGGCTTCGGGTTTGCCGTTTTCAATGCGCCGTTTGTTGTTCGGCTAAATATAATTATAATATGGGATGGGCAAAGCTCCTTCAAAACAAATTCTTGTAAAAACCCCTTCAACAAACAGTTATTCCCATACGTTCATCTCAAATAAATTACAGTAAATATTTTGTACGTAACATTAGCACAGCTGTATGGGATTATCTATGCTAATATTTTTACATTATTTTACTTAACGTCGTGGTTTCCATCATTAGCTATAGAACTTTTAAAGATGTTTTTGATTGTCAAACGATAAGATTACGTATTAATAAGAAAAATATATTTTAAATTGAAGTAAGATGGTTGCGTTCGTTATGTAAAACATGGTCGTTTTTTTTATAAGAGTTTTTTTACCAAAAATACTAAGGCCTGACTAATAAAAATGTTTTAAATTTTATACAAGGGAGTCACTTATTACGAGGGACGCTGACAATTTAAATTTTTAATTAACATATTTTCCTTATCAACCGTTTTATGTACAAGATATTGCTTATGTAGAATCTCTTCAAATTATTCGTAATTTGGTTAAAAACGGTATTGCAAGCCTTTGACGAATGATTTGATAGGATTTTTAATAAACTTTCAGTAAAAAATGAATGTGTTATCGCGTTGTCGGAACACTTGTTCATTAAAGTTATTATATTTTGAATTTTGAAAAAATGCACGTGCATGAACACATGTTCCGATATATTAGAAATGTGATAAAAAAATAATAGTAAACGGTCTGCAATACCGTTTTTAACCGGATTTTAATAAATAATTCAATACTCATTGTTTTCCCTTTGGGCATGAAAATTTGAACTTAACTTTTCTTCAATAATAAAAATTCCTGTATTTTCCTCATCTTTAATTCATCTTGCGTTTCTTTTCAGATACAAGATACATAAATTCCCTGTGAACACATCGGAATGACAAAAGGGCAACTTCAAGGCAAGGTCGATCTTTCACGAAACCAAATTCCTCTTATTGCATTAGCGCGTGAGATATTCACTTCTGTCAATGCCAAAATATAATGCATTCAGAGACGTTTTTATTTTACAAATAATATTACTTCACAGATTGACCACCTCCGCTGCAAGCTTCAAACAGACTAAGACAAGTAGAATTTAATTTATGAATTAATAAAATATTTTTGTACCTCGTTTCTTAGTGGAAGGTATCACTAGTCAGAATCGACCTTACAAATTCGACAAAGTGCTACATGTTGCACTGTTCATGTTTAGGCATTATTGTAAAACAATGAGCGTTGTACTGGCCATTTAGGGTTATCTTGCGGTATCACAAAGGAAAAATGGGATATATTGTTTTATTTTCCACTATCTGTTTTCCTCCATCATTTAATCCGGGCTTTTTCAAGAACCGCATTAATAAATCCCTTCCTAGAGCCTCTACCATAACCTCGCTCTTGTGTGGTGTCACATAAAAAAAGTTATTATTTATATCCTGACGAAGCTTGATCTAAGCGAAAACGGTCAATAGGAAAAATAATAAAAACTCGTGGTAAAAAACAAAGTGCTAGATTTAATTTAAAATATAATGTCTAACCACAAAGTAATAACAAAAAAAATAATAATAGGAAAATAATAATAAGAAAATAATAATAAAAATATAACAATAAGAAAATAATAATAATAAGAAAATAATAAAAGAAAGTAAATAAGAAAAGATAAACGCAAGATTTATTAATAATCGTATTTTTTTTAATGATTACAAATATGGTCTATGTGGACTTTAGCATTATAGTTTTGGGTAATTTTTCAATTTACACTTATATTCTAGAATATTTTCATAATTTTTTAAGTTTAAAAGGAAGGTTGTAAAAATAATTTATTACTGAAGGTAAGTATTTAGAATATGTTAAACAAGTATCTCTTTTTATTTTGAGGATGAATTCTTTTGCCGTTTGAAGGAAGTCCAAAATCCAAATTATTCTGTCTATTCCTGCCATAAACCTGCCGCTTGCATTCTAAGGAGGAGTTGATTTTCGCTCGAGTATGGTTTAGTTTGACGTGACTGGGTGATTTATTGAACAGAAAGATTTGACAGCATGATTGTCCACTGATCGTTAGACTGGTTGTGATTTTATAAGTAGACAAGTCCTAAGAAGGCGATGGAACCCATTTAACCTGCTCTATGGTTGGAAATTTTAATATGAATAATTGAACTGCATTCTTAATGATGCAATTTAAAATGCAGCACAACATTTTCAATTTGCATCAGCACAACAATTAACATAAATCCACATCGTCCGAGATCGATGCGATATCTCTTAGGTATTTTTTTCAAATATAAGTTTTTACTTTGGCGAGGTACATACGTACCAACAATGTACAGACGCAGTAGTCTGAAACGTCAAATGGAATTAAAATAAGTCTTTTCAATAGATTCAAGTGAAGCATGTGATTTACTCGGGTGACTTTGCATTTTCTACGGGCGCCAGATAATTTGCCTGCAGTACTAGACTAGCTTTCCGATGCATTTTCTAACAACCCGCTGCAAAAATAATTTCATGATTGCATATGCGTAACGAATCAACGTCCTAGAGGTTTTATCCTCAAGTAAGGGTTCTTATTATCCAACAAACCTTTTTGAAAATCGTGCTTGATTATAATTTATTAAGTAGACATCCTTTGGCCTTCGCTATATTCTGGAATAATTACATCTCATAAGGATCTTATTAAATATAACATACTCTGAAAAATGATGTAACCACTGAAATGTAAGGTAACCACATAACGCATGCCATTTTTCAGGTTGGAAAATAATAACTCTTAAATATCTGAGTATTTCTCCGTAAAGTAGATTTGTTTTGTAATGATTAACTAATACTGAAATTGAAAGCGGTTCCGCATGTCAAATAAAGTGAAAGATCCCTAATCTCTTAAAGGATGGTTGCAAGTGTTATTCATTACTGACAGCTTCCAAAGGCTCTCAAATTCAGATATAATTATCATAATATGTTATCTCTTGTTAAATCGTCTTTTTTTATCCTTAACATTTTATATTTCTTTATTATCAATCATGCTAGTCAATAAAACAATAAATAAAAATGTGTATATAAGAGATTTATTTACAGTTAGAATCATTATTACCGAATTCGATCTTCTTAAAAATGTTTGAGAATCGTGGCCAAGGTATTTCAATTGCATCATGAATAATAATTTATGGATGTGGGCTCTAAGGAAGTATTAATTAAACTCGTTGGGATTGTTACCATTTTACAAACACTGTTATATAAGCTTTCTTTGCAAATTACGTTTCACGAAGTATATTATCAGGAGCATAACTCCTACTAAAACTATTAGAATACGAATAACCAAAAATATTTTGGAAATAAAAATAAAAAGAAAACATTGCATTGAACTGTCAACATATTTCAAAATAGATGGACCTTTTGGATTTTAACTAATTAAAGAAAATATAACTTTTTATTTAACAAATAAAGAGTTATTAAACGATTATCGAGCACCATCTTTGTAGATATTATTTGGTCAACTTTGAAATGAAACGATGGGCTAACTACTAGTTCATAATAAAATTGAGTAAGAAATAGAAAATAGAAAAGTAAACAGTGATAACTAAATAGCGATTAAAGGTATTTACATTCAAATCAATACAAGAGGGGATACTGTCCGGAGTCTGTGGGTTTGATCCCACAACCTCTGTGTGGTCAGATGTCCGTTATCACATCACTGAAATTACATCGTCATGGTGTCAGCCATCACTAAAACGGACACTTGTGAATCCTCTGGCTTTATTATTTGATTGAGGTTATGCCTGAATATAATCGAAGAACAAATGAGATAATCACTAATTAACTGACGAGTTGTCCAGTTCAGAACATTGATTATTTAATATTAATTGAGTCCCTGGTGTCACATGGTGTACCAAATTAAAGGTAATTAATCAATTAAAAATGTATTTATACATTGTGCTACCGGCACATTAGGTGGCAAGAGTGTGCATTCCTAACGAAAGGTTTGGCGGCCGTACAAATTGCTTCATAATAAGAATCGGCCAATAAATTTGCTAATGGGTGGCAGTCTGGAGTTATGAAGTGGCCCTTTTTACCTTTCTTTGTACATTGAATACATGAGTAATAGCTTCATGATAAAGAAACAGTTAATACATTTTGAACTTCAGTTAACGTTTAGACATTTTTTAAGCGCAAGCGAAAATGAAAGGGTTTTTATAAATCACACATTTCAATTATTGAACTTTGTGTTGTTGTGTTATTTATGTTACTAGCTTGTATGAGTAAAATTTTCAATATAAAATGCAAGAAAATAAATAAATTGTCAAATAGATTGTCCAAGCAAGAGTTAGGTAGAAATTAAGGATAATTCATAAACTTACGGATTTAGAAACTTACCAACCACCGAACGATTAAGGAACTTACGAACTACCGAAAAATTTAGGAACTTACGAACCACTGAATGATTTACGAACTTACGAACCACTAAACGATTTAGAAACTTACTAACCACCGAATGATTTTGAAACTTACCAACCACCGAACGATTTAGGAGCTTACAAACCACCGAAGGATATTTTAAATTAATAGATTTTAGAAAATACATCTCCAGGTTATTAAGCTCTTGGCAAGACCAGCCAATACGGCGAAAATATGCTGTGTTTTTGTCTTAATTCGTGATACAGTCAGTAGTATTATTTTTATTCTGTTTCTTGTGTGAAAAGCACTTAAAATGATTGGTATCTCTTACTAAATACATTAATATCTAAAGAAATCAGTAAAATCACAGACCACTTTGAATAGACTGGCCAAAACCACCTATAATATCATTGATAACATGCTATTAACCATAACAAAATGTGGAAGGTATTTTTTGTACCTGAATTTGTAGAAACTACTAGAAAATACACGCTATTTTAAAACCTCATTAATGCACTAACATTTTCGAAAACATTTAGAAATTTTTGTTTAAGAAAGCAGTTTTCAGGTTAATTGTAGAAGTACAAAAATAGATCAGTTTTTAAACACGATATGAATAAATAACTACGTTTGTTGTTGATCAAATTCAATCAACATAAACATGTAAGTTTTTAGATTCTCACGGCCAAAAGCATTTTTGTTGTTTGTTTTTGGGGTGTTATGCCGTGTTGCGCTAACTCCTTCTTTTTTTTAAAGAAAGACAAATATTCCCGGGTTACGAATAACCTGACAAAATTTGAAAATCTCCTACTACCACCACAGTAAGCTGAAAATGTTGCTTGTGTTGTGATGGAGGACTTAGCCAGCCGAGGAATTGAACACACTACGCCTGAGTGGGACCCAAGCGCGATGTCAACTCGGCCACCGACCGGTCGGTGTTATAAGTTTGTCGGTGTTATAAGTTTTTATTATAGTTATAAGTTTGAAATATATCATGTACAAATATAAATAATTATGTGAACACTGTAAATATTATATAGAAATAAATAAATAAATAATCATGCTCCATGGTTCATTTTTTCGTGGTTCCATTTTTTTGAAATACTTATTTCATATCTAATCAAAATCATTTGATTCGATGCTGTCGAATTCGCTAGAATCCACTAAATTCGTTACCAATTATTCTTAGCATTGAATTCTTAATTCAATGAACTTAAATTTAAAAAATATATATTCCTTAAGTAAGGGGTGCTTATTAAGAATTCAATAAGCATACCATTCATTCCTTAAATAAATCATTTGATTCGATGTAAACAATTTCGAGAGAATCAGCCTAATTCTGTACCATTTATCCTTAACATTGAATTCTAGATTCAATGAACTTGATTTCTTGAAATATTAGCAGTACAATACAATTTTGGTTTACCCAAAAAAGTGTTCAATTGTTTATATGGAAATAGTCCTTGGAACTGGCACGAAGTCAAGTGTTTTTTTTTAGCTTCACGAATAAATAATGTGAGTACCTTTGTACGTGAAATAGTTCCATGTGTTTCCTTCAATTTGTAAATTCAATTGTCATTTTTCCTTATTGTTGACAATTATTTATAATAGGATGTTTATTTTTTGGTCTGCTATTATTGGCAAAGTTTTTCATCGTAATTTTGTTTTAGATTTTTTATTAGATCGTGCATGATGATTTAAATTAAATTATCGGTGTTATTCGGATCAAAGATAATCAATTTCAGTTCATTTTATCGTACGTATTCCTGTTTTATCTCCAAAAAGGCTTCCGCACCGAGCCTCTGATAGAATCAAGTTTGTCCGTTATTGAACTATTATAAAAGCATAGAATTATCTTGATGCACTAAGCCGTAAATATATTCAGTATGCTGATAAACGTGATAAACGGCACTAAGCAATATCATGTTGTGTTAATTTACGTAAAGGGATGGTGGAAATTAAATGAAGAGGATGAACTCGTTCCCGATAGTTACACAAGTTCAAGATGTCAATGCATGGGTATCGATAAAAAGGAAAAATCACTGTGAACGCAAATGACCACGATCCGAGGTCATGACTAGAGACAACGACATGGAAGATGAAACCTCACTTATCTTATTCCACGTGTTCTTAATAATGACTTCGGGTGTCAATAAATTATAATATTCTCTCATACGAGGAGCATGCGAATGAGCATCGTATGTGACAATATGCACAGATGTAGGCATAGGAGTACAGGAGACTGAGAAGTCACGCACACTTAGTAAACAGAGCGAATAAACATTTGTAAAGCAGCGCCGGAGGGCCTTGAAAAACTGCACTAACGTTTCTCTGTACGTGGATAGAAAATACTTAAGAATTTGAAATTCTCATAATGGAGAGTGATCAATTTGTTGATGCTTCGGTGGCCAGACAACAATGCACATCGCGTTACAAGTCCCCGCAGGGATAAGCTGTTACTTCGTGGATCATATTCCTGTTATGTGCAACTGAATACTTGAACATTCATGTTGTATTATTAAAAATCGTAAAATTATAAATTGACCGGTCGGTGGCCGAGTTGACATCGCGCTTGGGTCCCACTCAGGCGTAGTGTGTTCAATTCCTCGGCTGGCTAAATCCTCCATCACAACACAAGCAACATTTTCAGCTTACTGTGGTGGTAGTAGGAGATTTTCAAATATTGTCAGGTTATTCGTAACCCCGGAATGTTTGTCTTTTTAAAAAAAAAAAAAAAAAAATCATGAAATTCGTTGTGAAGATGCACCACGTCATTTAAAATTCGTTGTAGATATGGAAATAAGGTTTAAATTTAAGGTTTAAAACGGCCACTTATTTTGATTTATACAAGAAAAAAAATCGCGAAAAAGGTTTTTTTTTAATTTTGCCAATTTCAGACACTAATTTTTAATATTTTTACGATCATTTTCAAAAGAACTTATTTTTTTTTATATAATAAAAACTTAAATTTTTCAAACCAAAAACACATGATTTGGCATTATCTGGTAGTGCAAAATTAGAGTATAGAAAAGAGCTATAAAATATTTTTTAACTTTATTATAAAACCGTAATGTTTCGAGTTCATTACTGAATGTTAATTTTGTAGGATATAAATGAACCTAGCATTACCCTTAACGCACGGACAAAAACAGAACCCGCTTGAGATAAAATAAGATGAAACAAGTGAGCGCTAACCCGTTTCATTATAATGAGAATTATATTTCAATTAATGACTCGTGTATATTTTTTTTGGTTGAAACAGGATTGGTTAGAAATAACGTATTTAAATATGTTAAGTTAATACTATTGTCGTATAAAATACATTCGAACTAACTTGGCAAAGGAATTAAATAATGATTCGAATAGTTGTTAAGAAATGTCGTGTTCGGTGTACCCACAGACTGCATACAATTATGTTCTTCAAGCCGCTTGGCATTGAAAGTGAAATGCAATTAGCATATTCAGTCGACATAGGAACAAGGCAAATAAATACATAAATCGAATATGTTTCTCGATCATCAGCTATTTCCGTCGATTCCCCGTTTAAAGCAGTTCCGTGGGAGGAGGTGGGAGTTACCAGGTCCTCGGGACTTAGTGTCCTAGAGCCCGTATCCAGCTGTCTAACTCAATAAATTGAACTTTATCAGGGAACAAGGATTTCTGACACTCTCTGTTTTTACTAAATCACCTGCAACAAAATTCAAATCTAACGCAGACTTTCATAAACATTTCGCTATAAAATTCATATCATCAAATGGTCCGTAGAAGTGGTAGCCTAGCGGGCAATCAGCTTTTTTATTTTCCATCAAACCTTAATGTTCTTATTAACCATAGAATACTTAATAGTATTTGTTGAAATCGATTCTCTTAAGTGATTCAGCAAAGTTGATTCGAATGAAAAAAATGATTCGCTTCCATTCGCAAGTGTATATGCAGCATAACACTAAAAAATTAATAAAATGATAAGATATTTCCCTTTTTTCTGTTTTTATCGTTTCTATTAAATAATTTTTAGGTGTCTAAATTATTCAAAACATTTTGAATTCGCTTTAAGTTCAAAATTAAAAAATAAGTATTTATTTAAATATACATTGTGGTAGGCATAAAACACCTCAAATTTTATACATCATCATCTTACGCCTTAAATGTAAAGTCCCTTAAATCAGGCTCATTAACAAAACAGGATCATGGCGATTTCAATTATTGTAAACACTCTTCGGTATTTTATAATCCTTTTTTGATTCTTCATAAGTCCATCGAATGAAAAAGTTTACCGAAATAAATACGAGATGAACTTAAATTATTTTCCATCTGACTTTTAAATCGTAATTTGCTTGGCAGGCGTCAAAACATTCAGCGTTCATTCCTCGGCGTAAACGAATTTTATTGTTGTATGATTTTGATTGTCAGGTTGAATTTATCAGTTTAAGTCACGAGCCTAACCCGGTGGTCTGAGACAATGTAACACCCGAAGAGCTTCTTGTCCTATAGTCATTAGACCAATCGTGATTGTGAGACGCAGTGAAAATCATACCTACTGTCTAAACTAGCATAAAAAACTACTCTGCTAATTGCGCTATCCAATATCCATGTCCTTCATAACAATTCCGAGATACTAAAAAAATATTGCGCGCATATCAAAAATACTAGATAAAAAACACATAATTTAGTTTCTTCTACCTACGTAGATACCTATAGGTATTTTTTACATAAACTCCACACAGTAGGCCCTGAGGAAAAAAATTCCTTCAGGGTCCATGTCATCTTCGGAGAAGCTGTGTGGAGGGTTTTTTTTAGGGAAAGGAAGAAAAAAAAGGTTCTGGGAAGGAAAAACGTATGTGGGGTGGTTAGGAATCTTGGGGTCAATGGGTCCAGGAGTGACAGACCTATGAATCTATCACTCTCACAGCGGTGCAAGGCGATGAGTCGAGAGAGTTCGGCTGGAGAGGGCAAAAGGCCTCCCTCAACCAGTCTCTCCCGATCCGACCCGCCATGCGATAGGTGGGCAAACGCATCCACCGCCAAGACCTAGGCAAACCTCACCCCGTGAACCTGGACACCCATTCGAAGTTACCAAACGTAGCAAACCACTTGGACTGACCTATGGCAGGGGTGTTGGTTATCCAATAAATGGTTCCCGGGGTGACGGTACCCACACCCTCCTCCCAAATTGGAGTGGATAGTCCTGTAAAGTCTTTTTGGCTGCATAAACTATTGATATTAAAACAGGATCAACATTAATTAGATGTTGATAGTATTTTGCTTCGATGTCAAAAAAATTCTCTATAAAGTATGTTTATACCCTTGTTAAAATACTACCATATAAAGTACGTATGTTCCCTTGTTAAAATACTTTTATATAAAGTACGTATGTTCCTTTGTTAAAATACTACTATATAAAGTACGTATGTTCCCTTGTTAAAATACTACCATATAAAGTAGGTGTGTTCCCTTTTTAAAATACTACCATATAAAGTAGGTGTGTTCCCTTGTTAAAATACTTTTATATAAAGTACGTATGTTCCTTTGTTAAAATACTCTTACATAAAGTACGTATGTTCCCTTGTTAAAATACTACTATATAAAGTACGTATGTTCCCTTGTTAAAATACTACCATATAAAGTACGTATGTTCCCTTTTTAAAATACTCTTATAGAAAGTACGTGTGTTCCCTTGTTAAAATACTCTTACATAAATATGTGTCCTTGTTAAAGTAAGTAATGTTGCATTAAATTTCTCAAAGCTTTCGAAGTAATGGACTCTAAAATAAATTTGGTAGCGGTAATCTGATTTTCGGACTCACTTCTCATAACTCTGATATTGAGACATTTAAAACGGGTACTTAGCACTTACAAGTTATTAATTTCCCCACGTGCCTCTAAGGAAATTTAAAGCCTTTTCCATTTTCTCACGGGAATGAGATTGACAGATTCTAAGTAATTTATTACAAGAGGTAGAGGTGGCGCCACCAGTTCTCCTGTCACTGGTATGCAAATAATGATCGAGCAGCGCACTTGAAATAAGATAAGATATTCACGATGGCTTGTTGGCCCCCACGAAATTATTTCATGGGTTTTTTCTTGGTACTAAGACTTATTGAATTTGGGCAGTAAATTTTACTTTATTTTTATTTTTTTTTATATTGAACATTTTGGAACATAATGGTTTCGTTGTTAAATTAATGTACGTACGTCGTGAGAAACGAAACAACAACTCCGTTGTTCCGCCCCCTTCGGCGTGTACTTCTTTGGGATGGTATTATGGAAGTGTTCATTGGGTGAAATTTCTGAAATATTAATTTTTACGTATATTTCAGAAAATCACTTCAATCATAATGTCATAGTTGACATCAGGACAAGCATAGAGCCAAACAAAAAATGTTGGCGCCTCTCGTCAAAACCAGTAGTGGCCGAGGTAAGTAATTTTAAAAAGAATAGGTTCATGTGTTAGATATTAGGTATTATCATCGTCTTGGTAATTTGGCGCCCGTAGCGAACTGCACAAATTGCGCCCGCGTAGGGCCGGTCCCAGTTGACCTTGTAGTTCTATACTTTTGGAAAGGAGAATCATAGATTGTCCACAAGTAAGGTGAGGAGAATTGGAAAAACTGTTAAAGAGAAATGCACAAAGTGGACGCGAAAGGATCACAAAAAAGAAGGAAACTGTGTATCACATCCTTGGAGAACAAAAATACTATGTCCAAAAAATCTTTATCAGGAGATTTTTTCTAATGCTATAATATATGTTCTACATGCTATACAGATTTATTAAAGAATTTATAGTTTATTGTATTTATTATATTGTTTAGAATAATCAGTATTTGTTTGACAGCTGTCAACGGTATAAATTTTGTGCTCTAGAATTATTTTTTTTCCATTTTTGAAACACAGGACTCGTCTTGTTATTTTTTTTAAATGATATTTAGTTGTCACGTCATTTGGACAACTACCCAAATAATATTTCAGCCAACCGTGTCACAATTGTAAACAAGTTGCAATTATTTATGTATGCATCCTCGTTGAGTTACTCAAAAGCGCAACAAAAATCCTTTGTTTTGGTTTCTTTGTTCAAATCCTTCATGCTTATTTTCTACCTGTCGAGCAATTTCATTAATGTGTTTATCTATGCCTCATCTAAGTACTGTGCGCGAGTTGTCTTAGTAGGTTCAAGGTAATGCAGTGCGTACAGATTTTGAAGTATGCATTCTGTATGAAATAATGTCTACAAATAAAAACTCCATGAAGTGTTTTTCAGAAAACTTGGCTGCCTACTGACTACTGCCCACGCCAAAGCTATTTCTGTTTACCAATCTTTTGAGGCGACTTGATGATAAGGATTTTCAAGCTAAACACCTGCCAATGCTTGCGTCACAAGCGTTGTTTATGTTAATTGTTTTTGTAGATCATCTTTTTCCAAACCTTCCTTTAAAATCATCCTTGAAAAGGAAAGTGAATCCATAGCTGATATATAAAAATAAATTCGTCATAAGTTCATCAACGTGTACTTCTTCATTTAAAAAAGATTGTCTTCATTTTTCCACAGAAATAATTCCTGATTTAAAAAATTCTCTTTATCTCTCCTCACACTTTCTTCCTATTCAGTATGTTTGGTTATTCTTACTCGTACCTACATCATTAGGAAGGATTAAGAACAGTAATTATGATCCCAGACGAAATCACCAAGACATTTTAAGGACATACGTAATAGGTACATAACCTATGAATAATTTAATATTTGATACCGTATAACTTGCATTAAAATGTACTGTGAATTTCCAAATAAAAATAAAATATTAAAAAAATATTCGGGCAAATCATTGCGAGATAGGCATTTAGATGTACGTATTAATATGACTAACTGGGAATTCTGTGTCAGTGACTCCTGTCATGCATCAGGTAAACAAATACATATATTTATAATAAACAATAAATAGACAAGTATATGAAGAATCATTATTATCTTTTTACATATTTTATTGGATTTGCGGTTTCCGCCCTTTTTCCACAATCTTGTTCTCTAGATTAACATAATGGATGGAATCCCATTAGTACAGAGTGATTGATACTTAAGGCAGATAGAAGAGTAGGTATATATTTATTATTTTTATGATCCAGCGAGCCAGCCCTTTTGTCTTTGTCGTGATTTCTTTGTGTAATATTATTAATCACTCCTTCTTATATGAACAAAAGTGTTAATACATTCACTGGAAAATGATAAAAATGTGCGTAAAAATACAATTTTCCTGTCTTCTTACCAGCGACTGAGCAGCTTGGGCAGTTAAAGCAAACTCATGTATTTAAATGAACCGGAAGAAACAAAATTTAATAAAATACATATAATTTAGTAGAAATACAAAAATATTTTTTCAGGCTTTTATATTCCTCTTTACATTTTTCGTACATACATTCATATGAACCAAAAGTCACACCATTACAAAAAAGAATTTAGTAGAAATCATAAATCATATTCATATTCTTCAATGTAACCCTATCACTCTTTACAAACCAAGAAAATTTTTGACTTTCTCTACATAAGATTGTTAACTGCCTATCGACTATCGACTAATATACTATCGACTCACCAGCTCTATTAGAAAAGATTGCATTTCATTGTGCCCTGAACGCAATACCAGATCGAATACCTTATTTTACGTCCATCAATTAGAATCAAAATACGCCCAAAACTCTTTACTCGGACGTATCTGCAAAACTTACAATTCCTTAAGAGATATTGATATTTTCGATATACCTTATTTGTTTACAAATCAATTTAATCTTAAAATACCACAACATTATTTTTTTATTTTTCGTCTACCTTTTTTCTAATTTAACTGTTTTATTTTATACTCAACATCTAAAATAGAAAATTAATTCACACGTATAACTGTATGGTTCCTAAATTTACTCAAATAAAAAAATCATATTGGTTAAATACTTATTTTTTCAGGTGTTTATCTAATCTTTATCTTATCTATTTCTTTACATTATGCATTCGAGAATAGGTGCATCCTAGTAGTGAGTAATTTGCTTGACAATTAGTAGGTAAAATAGAAAAAAAACTCATTTTTAAATATACCTATTTGAATTTCGATTTTGTTTTCCTCGTTGAATGAATGATTGAAGTGGAATGAATGAAGTTGAATCGAAGATGTGATGAAAAAAAAGTAAAATAGCACACGAGTCCCAACTGTTCTCATCTATCTGGAGACAGTGAGACCAGGACTCATGGACACACACACATTTCTCTGAAATTATATGACCTTATAAAAACGTATAATATTTCTAGATTAAAATGTACATTTACGAAATAAATCTCGGTACCATTCAATCACCATTTGGCTTAAGTGATATTTAGGTTAAATACCGCGGTTCACTCATTTTAGTTAGTCACTAGGGAGGAAGGTTCAACCCTGAGTAATTTTTTTAAGTTTCAAAATACATTTTAAAAATTTACATTAGTTAAGAGCCAGTCTTGTGGAGGAAAGTTCGTTCCTAAGTCAAATAAAAAAAAAAAACAAATATACAAAATTTTAAATACCCCTATAAAAACGTTTTTTCTTTAAGTTTATTGAATTAATACTATAATAATTGAATTAATATTATATAGGGATTTAAATAAACTTAGAATCTTGATACAGGGCCCCAAAGTTTCAATTCCTGGAAGCAATATTTCGCAATATGTTAGCATACATTGTGTTCATTGTTTCAATGATTACATGGATTAAATAATTATTCAGTAGGAAGAAATTACCTTTGAGAAAGCAGAAACAATAATGGGTCATCAAGGCAATCCCTTGATGCTTGCCGCTAGGGGCTGTGTGTATTACAGCGCTTATTAAGGCATTCTTGCGCTTTCACTATCGGATTGTTCTAAAAATAATCCCGCCCTCGCCGCCCCCGCCCTTGTTCCGCCTAACAATACTGGTCAAACGAATGGACTCACATTGACTTGTCACTTATTTATGTAACAGCCACGGGTAGCGATACCTTTTTCATAAATTATCCTTTTCAAACTGGGGCGACTTTTCATATATGAAATAAAAGCACTGGATATCAACACTGTTACAGGGTGCGACAATATATTTAAACTAGCAGTTAAAAACCCGCTCCGCGGGTTTTTTCCTGCTAGGCCCTGCGGGCGGCTCTTCGTTGGGCTTCGCCCATTTTAAGTGATATTAACAACAGTTACATTTAATAGATTGATATTAGGACATTCACAGAGAGAGGGTGAGTATATATATATTGTTAAAACACGGAACAGGAAGGAGTTAATTAATAATAACATGCTAAATTTACGCATAATAAGAATGACAGTTGTTTGAATAAATGAAATTTTACGTATTTGTGATAGATTATTTCAAATGAAACACTATTATTGACTACATGTCTACAACTGATATTAACTGTTATCGTACCTAATATAATTAGCTCATAGGAGACTTGCAGTGCTTAAATATGTGTTACAACCGTCAATGTCTATAAGTTTAATCAATATCGTTTAGTTTGTCATAAAGGTAGATTATTACAATATAGCGCCCCTGAGGTGATATCTCACAAAAGCGGCGCTATGCAAATTGTCCAATAAATAAATAAATATAATGTTTACATTTTATTGTGTATACACCGACGTCAAAAATTAAATATAGATTGCAATTGGGAAAGAAGAAGTGGAAGGAGGGGGGGGGGTAAGAGTAGGCTGGGTTTATAATAATTAGGAATTACAATATCGTTAGACGGGAAAGACCAGTAGGTGGGAAAATATTTAAAAGAGAGCTTATAAAAAAATTCTTTTTATTTATATCTGCTTTTATATTAACATGTTTCCTCATTTCTAAAATTTCAAAATTATTTATAGTGAAGTATTTTAAGACCTGAAAAAAACAAATAGAATGTAACCATAAAACAATATATTCATAAGACAAATAGCATTTAATAACGGTTATTCTAATAAATTGATAGTTGAAATACTAAATAAAAAAAATTAAACATATTCTCTTCAAACGGTCTTTCTAAAGATAGAAATAAACAATGGCGTAGAATTCTGCTTGTGGATAACGATACTTCTAAAATTATATATAAAAACAATTCTGGGACTATTCAACTGGCGTTTTACATGTCAATATAAAATCAGATATAACTAATAAGCAAAAAAAATATAAATAATAATAAAAAATGCCATTACAAAGTGATAAGCTTCCAGAAGAAATCTTCTTATTAAATGCTTGTTAATCGTAAGTAGTCAAATATTGTGAGCTGCATATTTAAATATTCGCGCCATTCATTTGGTTCGTTTTTAAACCGCCAGAGGTGCGATCTGTCGGCCATCTATAGCCGTGCGTATCGGCCATATTGAATAAGGAACGCGTGATTTTTATAAACGTCAAACATAATCACGTAACTGTGGATAATTTTCATTGTAATGTAATTAATCCAATGGATTATGAACTTTCTAAAACATGTTTTCTTCGATATTATCCAAAAATTATATGAGCAGAAACGATGCTTTTGAAGAAATCTCGTATTATTATGAGGCGATCCTATTTTAGTATGAAATCGTGTCTTAATTTTCAAGTTAGCTGAATTTACCCGAAACAGACAATTTTAATTCGACCAATCAGAGGGCCTAGATCGTCCAGACGCTGGCGTAATAATACTATCAGATAACTTTTATGAAGAAGAATAAAAATGGAATAATATTTTTCAATTTTAATTATTTACTAGAGGCTAGGTTCCATCTTCAATTTCTATACAATTTCTCTATGCACGATTTTATACTTACGGGAAATAATATTATGGTGTCTCGATTTATTTTTACAATATAATCCTGTAATGGATATTTACATACATTCAGGTATCAAAAATACTTATTTCGGTTGTCTGTGCGTGAAATAGTATGCGTTAGTTATTCATTCTTGGAATTTTTCACGTTCAATGAACTGAAATTTACTTTGAATTTAAGTGCCATTTTGAAAATTAGATCTGATAGTTCAGAAAAGCGATAGAGAAGGTACCTTAAGTCACAAGATTATTTTTAATAATTCTGTGTCTGAAATGTTTATATCTTTTACTTTTATTTTTTTATTTTTTTTTATTTTATTAGTTCACTGACGGTGTTCATTCGAAATGTGTATTTCTGATCATTTCTCTAATTTATCAACAAAAATATAATTATTTAATTAAGAAAATTGATAATTTTTTTTTGAAGGCAATAATCTTGAGGCAAATGTTTTATAAATGCTTTCAGCATTACATATCCTATGCTATCCGGTGATTTTTGCACGGTTAGTTTATTTTATTTTTAAAAACCCGGACAGTAATTTATTATAGTTAAGAAGAAATTTCTACGTAGTAGTTTGTATAGTAAGAATTTTATTTATTTTTTTACAATGGTTTTATTCAAATAGGATTTTTTATTAGTATCATACAATGGAAAAGTAATATTTATAAAAACTGTATACCTATCTATATTTTTTCAAAAACGAAACATTCCAGTCACCGATAGTGAACCTGAATTTAATTTATTCTTTTTATTTCTCATTGGTCGGATAGTAAAAAAGTGTACCATTGAAATATGCAAAGAATTCTTCAGACAAATATCAAGCACTTTAATAGCCCAATATATAAGTCTATAATCGTATGATTAGATGCCTGAGAGTGTGTAAAATAAAATTAAAAAGAGTGCATAAAAAAAATTTACACCGGTGTTATGTTTAGGTACCATATTAGTTTATTTTATTATTTTTTTTTTTTTATTTGGTACATTATTTTGTTACAATTTATGTTTTCCAGTAATGTAGGCCTCACTGGGTGGCTTGCCCGTGCTGAGGCCTTCATTTTATAATATGAAAATCTAAGATAGTAAATTTGAAAAGAAAATAATAAATTTAAAATTAAAAATTAAAAATAAAAATACATAATAATACATTTAAAATTAAAAAAATAATACAATGAAAATAATCTTGTGTGTTTGTGAGTGATGCGTGTTTATGTTGGTTTTGTGTGTTACGTGTAGGTTTTATTTTTATTTTATGCTATGACATTTTGGTAATATTGTCTTTTTTGTTGTTTAATCCATTTTGTAATTTTGTGTGTGAATTTATTTTTATTTTCCTCAATTTTAATTTCAATTTTTAGACTGTTGAAAGCTTTTATTGCATGGTATTGGTAGTGTCTTTGTCCAAAGGTTGAATTTACTGTTGGAGTTTTAATGTTTTCTTTGTACGCTTGTCTAACTGGTCTGTTAGTGTTATTTTGTGTGTGTTGAAATTTATTTTTTTTGTTAAAAATGTAGTTTAGTAGTGTTTTAATGTATAATTGGCGTATATCTAGTACGTCACAGCTGTTGAATATTTGGTCTGTATCGGTCAGTCTATGTTTTTTTAGTATTACCTTTAAGATCGTTTTCTGTGCGGTTTCTATGTAATTGATAGCCGAGTTTGTTGCTCCTCCCCAAGCAATAATTCCATATTCTATTATTGATTGGCAGAGTGCAAAATATATTGTTTTCAATTGTTTTATTTTATATATGTTTCTTATGTTAAGGAAAATGTGTATTGTTTTGAGAAGTTTATTTGTGATTTGTTTGATGTGAGGTATCCATCTAAGGTTATGGTCAATTACGATTCCTAGATACTTTATTTGATCTGTTTTTTCTAGAGGAGGGCAATCGCAGATGTTGGTGTTTAAACATTCGTGTATTTTTATGGTGTTTGTATTGTTTTTTGGCTGTCCCGTGCTATTTATACTGTATGTTGTGAATTTTGTCTTTGATATGTTAAGTGTAAGTATGTTTGAGTCTAGCCATGTTTTGACTTGCGAGATTCCCAAATTCGCTATGTTATATACATTATTCCAATCCTTAGATTTGAAAAGTAAAACTGTGTCATCAGCATAGCTAACTATTTCACCATCTATTTTCATGCTGCAAAGTTCATTTATGTAAATAGTAAAAAGAACGGGCCCTAGTATGCTTCCTTGTGGAACTCCATATGTAATCGGCAGTGGTTTACTAGTATGGTTGTTAATTTTGACTTGTTGAGTTCTGTTACTCATATAACTTTTAAATAGTTGAAGTTCCTTGCCTTTGATACCCATGTTTTCTAATTTTTTTAAAAGTGAATTGTGGCAGATTGAGTCAAAGGCTTTAGCTAAATCTAGATATATCGCTATGCATTTGTACCCTTGATCTAAGTTGCTATGTATATAATCTACTGTACATGCCAAAGCTTCTTTTGTGCCTATTTTGTCTCTAAATCCATATTGGTTATCCGAGATTAATTTGTTTTCTTCAAGGTATTTTATAATTTGGTTTTTTAATACTCTTTCGAAAATCTTTGATAGCGAGTTTAACAGAGTGATTGGTCTATAATTAGTTATTTCCATTTTGTCTCCGGATTTATAAATGGGGATAACTAGTACTTTTTTAAGAGTACTAGGAAAGCAGGAGTGTGTTATACTAAGGTTGATTAAGTGTGTTATAGGTTTCAAAATTTCATTTTTTAATATCTTAATGCAATCCGTTGTTATCTCATCTAATCCAGGAGCAATTCGGTTTTTTAATGTGTTTATTATTTGGTCAATTTCCTCTTCCGAGGTTGTTTTTATTGTAAATCTGTGTTGTGTCGGTTTTTTATTGATATTTGATCTATTTGTTTGTGTTAGTGTGTTTGTGTTATGCAATTTACGGTTCGCTAAAACTTTTCCTATATTTGCAAAGAAGTTATTCACATGATTTGCTATAGTTTCTGTATTTGTATTGACATCTAATTTTTTGGAGTTAATATTTAGATTTTCAATAGTATTTTTCTGTTTGTATTTTTGTGTGTATGTGACTTCTTTTAATATTTTCCATAATTCCTTTGGGTTATTTTTTTCTTTTTTAAGTTTTTCGCTATAGTATAATTCCTTAGCCACTCTAATAATTTTGGTGCAGATGTTTCTATATCTTTTATAGTAGTTAAGTTGTTCCATGTCGTAGGGTGTATATTTAATTTGTTTGTGAATTTTGTCTCGTTTACGAATACAGTTTAATATTCCCTGTGTTATCCATAGTTTAATTTTTTTTGCTTTGTGTGTGAGTTTTACTTGTTTTATGATAGTGTTTTTATTTATTTCTTGTCCTAACATGTTATTAAATTTATCCCAGGCCTCCTCCACGTTCTCTATTTGGTATATTGTACTCCAGTCTATTTGTTTGAGTTTTTCTTTCAAGTTTGAGTAGTTAATTATTTTTTTTGTGAATATTTTGTCTTGGTTGGGTTTTGTGTTTTCGGTGTCTATTGCTATCATATTCATGTAGTGATCTGTGATAGTGCTTTCAAGTACTACGGTTTTGGTTTTAAGTTTTGTTTTGATCATTATATGATCTATACAAGTTTTTGTGTTTTGTGTGACTCGTGTTGGAATCTTTATCGTTGGCTCCAGTCCATGCTGTGCTAGTAGTGTTAGGTATTCTATGTTTTGTGGGTGTCCGTTTTGTAATATGTTTATGTTTAGGTCTCCAATGATGATGATATTTTTATTTTTGTTGATTTCTTTTAAAGTATTGTTAAGTGCAGTTAGGAAATGTGTGATGTCGTTTTTGGATGGAGATCTGTACATCGCAAGAATACACGTTTCTTTATCATATGCTATGTGTATGCAGTTGGAGTCTATTATGTGTATTTCTTTGACGATTGTATTTATTTTATCATTTTAAAAATGTATTGGATTTTAGACTATTATTTGATTTATTTTTATCCATACATATTCTTTTTTTTTAAATAAACAATATCACGCTGTAGAAAGCAGAGTATCGCCAGCGGAATTGTTGTGGGGTTTTTGTTAGAGATGCCGCCACGCGCTGCGCCGCAATTGTGTTCGCGAGTAGCCACCGCTACCTACCTAGCATCCGTACGCCACAGAGGGGTATTTTACCTCGAAAGTTGGCCAAAACTATTGAGTGGGTTTTGTCGAGATGGCTTATAATGATATTTTATATACATGACTTAATACGTTTTTCATAAACCACACATAAAATTCAAGAAAAAGCAGATATCTTTAATAAAATAATTTAATACCCCACAATTGTAAAGATATAGCAAATGTTTTTTTTATGTATTATGTTCTCAAATTACGGGTCGCGAATGGCGTCATAGCTAGCGATTCATTTCTTATTAAATTTAAATTAAGTGACTAAGGGATTTTTAAGCAACTTTTATCACTTTCTGGGCTTTAAGTGACTTGTTGAAGAACATGAAATTTCGTCGAGAAATCTTTTTTGACATTGTTTCATAAGCTAGTCAGTGGACTTTCTACTAAACTTTACCATCTTCGGATTACCTAAATAAAATTAATATTTTCAATCATTCTTCGACACCAAAAAGTAAGTAAACAAAATATCCACAAGCTCACAGTTTTTGTTAATCTTATCGGGAATAACAAAAGTTTATATTTCCACCAAAATTATAAGTCATCTCGGTGTAACTTATGTACTTAAATGCTTGACGCTTATGTATTTTTTTTTAAATAATTGTATATGGTTTGAAATGTACCCATATAGACAACAAGATCAAGTTAATACCTACTCCTTGTGCATTAAAAAAATTATGCAACCCTACATTATATTCTCAAAACGTTAATGTAAATAACACCAGCGACGAGAGCAAAAAAACGATTCACTCGACAACTGTGATTAGACTGACTGCCGGTAAGTTTGGAATATATATTATGCTTGGTCCACACCGAAGCCAACCTTCCAACTTCAAATGTTTGGACGATCGTGTGGAGGGGTAGTTCGTGCGTTGGAAGTTCGGGTTGGAAGGTTGGTGTATGAGTTGGCCTGGGATCGCCTTCGAGGCGATCGCTACGGCCAACTCTATGGCCAACCCGCACGAACCGGCCGTCCGAGCTGTCCACACATCTCTGCGAACGGCAGGCAATCATAAAAAAAGTGACATTTGCGTATAAGTGACGTTTACGTATTTTATTTTTCGCGCCAATCCGTTAACACATAATGGCAGAATGGAGTAACGATTTAATATTGTCGGACTCGGATTCGTTCAAACGTTCGGAGTTGGAGGGTTGGCAGCAGTTTCTCTAGGTGGCCACCACACGATCGGCCAACCTTCCAACTCCGAACTAAGTTCGGAGTTGGAAGGTTGGCGTTGGTGTGGAAGAACCATTAAAATGACCACCACGTGACGTGAGTTAATGTTTCCGACTTATGGCCAGCTTTTTCGTGACTATACACTACTGTGCGCCGTACACCCAGAGGGTAATGCTACTTTGTTAAACTTATTGAACAAGCAAAAATGTTGCATGCTTTATGTTTGTCGGGAGGCTTTTGTTGGAAACAATATGTACCATTCAATTTAAGAAGTTCCACAGTGCTCTGTGCTAAGGCGCCGACGAGTGGACATTTGCATTACACATTACGCACAATCATTGCTGATTCGAGGACATTATCATTCCAGGAGGTACGGGATAGGAGTAGGAGCCTGACAACCCATTGCTTTTTATATCTTAGAAATTTCTTATTATTGCTAAGTGAATGGCTTTATTTATATATTTTTCTCGTTTGCTGTAAAACTGTTCGTGCAGTCCAAAACATTGTATTTAATAAACGAAATTCAACTACACGTTACATTTAATCTTATAGTTTTAAAATTGGAAAGTACATACAATTTTATTAATAAAGTTCACGGTTATTAAAAATCTTTCGGTAGAAAGTCTGATAATATATGAAACGTTAAAAATCTGTACTGAAATCAAACGAATTTTTACTAAAAGCAATTTCTTTTGTCTTTCGTAAACTGTATAATGTTTAAGCTACACCAGTCTACCCTTCATACAGCATCCTTAAGTTACACCAGTTTATCCTCTAGATGGCATCTTTAGAGAAAATATAGGCCCTGTGGGAAAAAAATTTCTTAGGTCCTCCTGTGTGGTGTTAACCTAAAGAAAAAAAAATCAGCAGTTGAAAACATCCATTACTCGATTACAATATATTGAGTAGAAAAAATTACTTTAACAATTATCTTTAAAAATATGAAGAACTAGGTCGAAACCTCTAACCCTTGTGATTTCTAAATAGATTTTTTAGTAATAGATTCAAATTCTTTGAAGTTATCAGATATGAAAATTTCCATTACTTGACTTGTGCTCGAACGACTCCACTTTCATCATCATATATCAAATAAATGCAGATACTTAACAAGTATCTGCATTTAACATATAGTGATATAAAAAATCAGATATATTTTTTATTATTTGGTTTAACCCTTAGCTGGGCTTTTACGTAGTTTATAAGAATAGATTATAAAGAGTTATTGAAAAATTTACAAAAAACACACAATAATATTAAACTGATAAACTAAACACATAATATAAAACAATGTTTTTATGTGTAAAAAATTAAGACAATATTATAACAGAAATCAGTTAAACTACGTTCCGTACTTCTGCCACAGTAATTTGATAGATCCAGCAAAGGCCTGTTACAGATTACGCTGATGTTGATCGTATTTGTTCTCATTAAATATTATGGTTTTACCAGTTGCCCATTGATATAACTTGACAAAGTTATATTAATAGTGGGTATTTTATTAACCATCTTTTGAGTTCATGTTAAAGCTTCTACTTCATGGGAATGTACTTTTCCTGCGAACATTGTTATTTCCTCTAATGCCGCTAGTCGACAGTGCTCCTTGTAACGTACCACAGGCACGGAGGGTCCGTATCTCCTCCCAGTAGCAATTGTTGTAAGAATTACAGGAGCCCAGAGAATGTGAACAGAGGTAGGTAGTCAATAGATAGTGGCTGTCTGCGACAATATGGCGCTGTCATACTCAATTATTTGCTATGGTTGAAATTGAATAGGGCATTTAGCATAAGGCCCTTTGGCGACTATTTGAACTGCGGGTGAAATATTGAAAGCGGTTCTTTTCTCAATTCTACGCCTTTGTTGGCCAGTTTAGCGGATCATTTAAATGGAAAAGTCCATTGTGATATAACTATTCGGAGAAACTATTATCAGTCATGAGTATGTGGGTTTCATATAGGTATTATGTAGGTATGTATTTACTATCATGATTGCTATAAGTTTCTTTAAAATAAGTCATTGCGTGATAACTCTGTTTTATTCTATATTATTATAATATCTAATAAAGTCATTACACATTTTTTACATCTCTCTCGGTCTGCTGTTATTTTTCCAGTGTAGGTTAATATTTAACGTCATTTCTACCTGGCGACCCCAACTTTTTGTTGTTTTTATTATTAAAATATTACAGAACCAACATAATCTTTTAGAAAAAAAATGTGTGGAGTTTAAAGAATCATACCTTTGTTTTTATGTGAATCATCATGATATTAAATTCACATATTATATTCCTTGAACCCGTAGAAAAAGAGGTTAAGTTTCCTGTAATTAAAAATGACAAATTATCTAATAACAACTTAATTATTGTGTTAAAAGATAGGGCTAATTATTTTGCTGACGAATCGAACATGTTTTACAAAATTGCAGATATCGTAATAAAATAATATACTTATAAAAACAATGTTGTTAATGGCCAAAAATAGAGAATTATCTCACAAAATAAAAGAACAAAATGTAAATCTATTAAACTTTTGCAAGCTCTCCTGGTCTGTGCAGTGGGTCTTAAATATTAAAGTAAATATACGGGTTTATCAATCAGTGATGAATGTCTAAGGTCATACGGTCACTAGAAGCGTGATGATTCTGATGATAAAATGATGTTCATGAATTATTTACCGTCGTGTCCTTGACATACAGTAAAAGGTTATCGTTTTCACATCTTTTGAATAAGATCTTCGCATATATTACGCCGGTTAAGGAAGTGGAGGCAAGAACAATAATATTCCTTTGATGTTGGATGTGTATCAGATTGACAGATCAAGTCATTAGCCAACAAGTCACGACATTACCTGGCTATTAAATACTTCCACGGAAACATCTGTCGGTACGTTGAAATACATAATATTATGTTTTTCTAAAATAGTTAAATGCTTAAAGCAAAATTGAGATAATTTCATCTGTGCAGGTGATCAAGGTAGAACAATTTTGGTAATTAATGGTAAAAATATTCACTCGTAGCAACATTTGATTTGGATGTAGGCATCCACAGTAAGCGGAAAATGTTGCTTGTGTTGTGATGGAGGACTTAGCCAGCCGAGGAATAAACACACTACGCCTGGGTCGGACCCAAACGCGATTAACCGGGGTTTTTATTTATTTTTTTTTTTATTTATTTATTTATTTTTTTTTTTTTATTTTTTTTTTATTTTTTTTTTTATTTTTTTTTTTTTTATGTGACACCTCACAAGAGTGTCCCTGCCTGTGCAGTGCACAGACAGGGGAACTATGTCACCACCCGGTTGGGCGGCGTTGTGAGGTGGAGTAAGGTAGGGGCTGTAGGAAGGGATTTGTTAATGCGGGCCTTGAAGAGGCTCGGATTATAGGAGGGAGGAAAAACAGATGCCGGTAGCTCGTTCCACATACGAGCCGACTTACACAAAAACGAGTCGTAAAAACGGCCCTTTGAACCCTTCGAACCTCCCCCTTGCATATGCCTTTGCTTATTGTTCGATTTGTTAGGTTGGGAGACTGATTGTTAATAAAATTACAGCTTAGTGTTAACGTAGGAACCACTAAGTATTTTTCAAGATATTAATTAATTTTGCTTTATTATTATAATGATGGTATAATATTATGTAATACAATTTATTGATTGATATGCCCCGCATTTTGTGCACACCCAAGAATCTGCTTTTATAACTCTCAACAAAGCGAATATAGCAATTTAAACATAATCTTCACATCAATTGAATTTCATCCAGCCTTTTTTTTGACGGTGGAGAAATAAGTGCCTTCCTGACCCCAGTTAGTAAAGCAGTAAATAAGTACCTAATAGGTAAGCAGTATATAACTACCCATTGAAGACATAAGCCCTGTGTAGGTACTATTACAATGGTCGGTAGGTACTACAGTTAGCAGGTAGCAGGTAAAGCACGACAATAACATCAGACAAACATCTCTTGTGGGTGGCAATACGGAAAACATCAACATCACTTATTTTACATGAAAGTTTTGCTGGGTGTACGTTTGTACCTACGTTATTTGTATAGCCTTTGAAAGGTCACTTAAATATCACACGAGTCATCCCAAATATTTCATTTTGTTCACGGTCAAGTGCGCGATTATTGTAAATGTATTTGCGGTTGGCATTTAAGAATGGAAAAAATATGAATATCTCGATATTTTGCACAAGTTTCACTAAAATTTAGTAAAAAAAATATATTAAAACAATTCAACTGACATTCCAATGAATCAATCAAGCTGAAATATACTTTCGTATTATCAAAGATTGGCTGAATTATGTCTCAATAGCCGATAGCCGGGATACATGGCCCATTAAATTTTGCCTTTAATCTGAGTAATGTCCCTGAGCAATGAGAAGGCTCCATCTACAGTAGTTTGTCTGTATCGACTGGTGCTACTGACTAAAGCCAGTATTACATGGGATAGATACATTTAATAGGACAATGTAAAGATATATTTACAGAATTACAAGTATGTTGAATAATCCTGGTTTTGTTCAACTATGATTTTTATTACCAAATCTCATCTATTGAGCCCACATATCCTAACCGAACCTAACTTAACCTAACCCAAACTAACCTAACCAAAACGCATATGACCACATAAAATTATAAAATGGAGTTTTAGTTGGTGTACAGCATCCAATGAGGCTCTTAATTATAATTTGTTAAATATTGTTTCTTTATTTAATAGAAATAAAATCGAAAAAACGTCTCTTTAAATATTAAAACGCAGTTTTTGGTTAAAAAATCACCTCAAAAGCGCTGAACAAATAAATACACCATACAATTGGCCTACAACTAAGATCTCTGCTTACAACTAATGACTTAAATCTAAGACTTTTAGCAACTCACTTAAAACGACTTACATATTTACAAATGTGGCTTAAAGTTAGAGACCTACAACTAACATGGTTTATATAATATTTTAGATAACATAAAACATTTGTCCCAACAGCCTAGAGCCAGGAGGAAGATGAGGAAGAGGGAGGTGAGGAAGTACCATACATGTTGAAACCGTGTTCTGAGTGGTGGATACTGTTTTAGATACTCCGTTAGAACAATTCTGGAATGCGACGCAAATTTTCTTAAGTGTGTATTTTTTAAATGTTTGTAAAACAAAAGTAATAAAAATATTTCATTTCATTATTTACGCACAGAGATTCAATCACGTTCTAAGTTCGGAGAAAAGAGCTTATCGCTCTTCCACAGAGGTGGTTCTGATATTTATTGTCCCATATAACATGGTCTTTGTAGTGGAATATGCAAAATACCTCGGAAATGAAGCCCTGAAATGTGATTGGAGTATTGATAGGTCCACCAGGACAACCTCGCCCCCTGTCGACCCACGCTGCGCCGTCCCTATCCAAAACTAAACATTCTTCTTGCCCAAGGCACAAGGTGGCTGCTGGCTGCAGTCTTTAAACCTAAGTGTTTAATATATTATTGCCTGCAATTGATTTTATATCTTTCTACGAAATAAATAACTCTGCGTAGCTTCGGTTGCGAGCGACCTTCGAGACCGGATGAAATAAAGCATTAAATGGTTGTTGATAGGATTTATTGAAATGCATTGGTTAAAGCTTTTACTTTTGTTATGGAAATCCAAATCCTAGATGACGATATCAATGGCTTAGATATAAAATATCGTATCTCTATTATTGGTCGTAAATAAGTTAAGGATTGTTCTTACGTAAGTGAGATCGTCTGCAAAAACCCATAATAAATAAATACATGTAATGAAATATAGCCTTCCGTCCCAAAGATATAAACGTGTTAAAATAAATTGAAAATCTTGTAGGCAATGTTTTTATGAGCACAGATATTGAATCTCTCGATAATTTTATATTTTACTAAACGACTCTCCGTGCCAAAATATTCTAGGTATTTACAACAGATACAAGTACTTTAATATGGAACTTAAAACTTATTTTATATAAAATAATCCAATTTGACAAGGTTTGCAAACTTTCTGTATTACGATTTAAAGAGATACAATATTTTAACTCTAAGCCATCGTTATTATAGTCATATAAAAAAACTGAAACTACAATTTTCAAAATAAATGTTTAGCTTTTAATGTTACGTGTTTTAATTTGTTCCTGTACGCATAGGTACGCTGTTCATTTATCATTTTCGAGAAAATAATAGTATCTACTATAGTTTCAATGTTTTGTATGAAAACGTCTATTGTAAAAATCTTTGTTTGATATTGATGATTTTGGGTGCTTGGATGAAAACTTACATTAATTAAATAAATTCAATTCTTACTTATTTACTCACAAAAATATATATATTTTTAGAAGCAATTTTTGGATCACCAACACCTCTATCGATCAAGCTTCAGAAATTTGCTCATTTCTGAAATATATATAAATATATATTATAATACTGTATATTATTGTTATTTTTCATGTCATTCATCTAAAATGTATTTAGTATTTTACATCGGTTACATATTTAATTTGCAAACCATCTTTTTTTATTACAATTATTTGTTTTCTGTGTAATTTCACGTACATTTTGGCTTTATACAATTATGTTATAAATCAATACCATTTACTTGCTTTTCCATTGTTATTACGAAAAATAGTTAACACTAATCTAAAAATTTCATATAAAAGCCCACTGGGGGACCCGAATAAATAATTAATTTCTGCATTGTCAACATTGCAAATTAATATACAGTTTGAATTGCCTCCATTCACATTACTGCAATATAATTAATTTCTTCATTCAATTGTAAAAGAGTTATAGGTATTCCCTACATTTAAACGTAGACAGACCTTCTCTTAGATACCTAAAGCATTAAGAGCTTGGTTATGTCCTATTCTACAGTCTGGGGTTATCCTATCACAAAAATAATATCGTCAGCGGCCGACGGAATTGGATATCAAACCGATGCAATGTTAAAGTTCGAGATGACATCAGCATTACTTCTGATATCCAATCCCTTTGTCTTGAAAGTGATGTAAAGTTTTACTACGTGCTAAACAAAAGAACCATAAACAGAACTTTGACGGAGTAAATAGAAAATTTTATTAAAACATTACTTGTCTTTGTTTTCTTTATTAGTAGCGTGCAAAATTAAGTACTCTATAGTCTCTTCGGGAGATGTTTTATTGAGAAATAAAATTATTTATAGAATTGTCAATATATTACCCAAAGGACCTATTAGGAGAATTTACCCAATGAGAAGTCACAAAGAGAAATACAAGTAGAATTCATCAATATTTTCGTAAAACGAAACACCTAAATTTATATAAAATTGAAATAACTAGGTAGGTATACAAAGCAAAAGAGCGATTATTACCTCATTTCATTATTTATTATTTCATTGAAAAAAATAGGTAGGTATACGATGGAAAAGAGCCATTATTATCTTATTTCAATGTATCAGAGTATGCCCTTTATTTCTGATTCCCGACCAAAAAATTTGCCTTGTATATTTTATGCAGTTTTGTATGGACGTATCAACGGTACGAAGGTGTTCTATTTTAAATTTGAATTAAATATAAAACAAGGCATGATAAATGTTAAGGTAATTTTCATGAATTTTTACAAAAACTAACTCAGGAGTTTAGATCCAAAATAGGTTTTGATAAATTTATAAAAATAAATATCTACTACGATGATTATAAATATGCATGATCTGGTACTAAAAATTTTCTTCAATGAAAAGAGTTTTTTTTAAACACGTAATATTTTCATATCAGTTGACACTAAAGGTTAAATGACACTAAATAAGGTTTTCAGGCAGAAATAAAAAAATTAAAAAATGTTGATTTAGAAATTAATTTTTCTCATGCCTTATTGGCTATTTTCCAAATTGAGTCCAATTGCTTTTTTTAAGAACGAGTTAAATTACATAAATTTCATTATAATTGTATCATTTCAATATTTTAAATTTCACACTGCACAAATAGAATTGCAGTAATTTACTTAATAAACAGAAGTAGAATGCTTGCAAATATTATTTTACTAAGCTATTCAATCTTAATAAACCAGCATTTTGCAAGACGAAAATAACTTTCTGTACATTATTGTTAAATTGAAAATGCAATGCAAATAATAAGCCGCGATTTACGTATCTCCTTCGATTATTATTTAATCAACCTCCTTCTCGAGAAATTCAATACGCCTTTATGTCTGAATGCCATTTGTTGCACAAAATAGAGTATTATGTAAAGCAAAGCTTTGACTAGAGAAATGTGAATAGCCAGCGGGACTCTGGCCACAGATCCGAATGATACAACATAATTATTCAACGCGATAGACTAAATAAATTGCAACAATAAAACCATAATATGGCTAATAATAAACAGGCTATTTGAAATGCAGAAACCTCGCCAACGCACTCTACCTTTGCTCTGTGAATCCTTCGTATTGGTTTTCTTACTTGATGTTTGAAATTGAAACAATAAATAGGACATTGAAAAACGTAATCATCATAATACTGTCCTGCGTGATCGGACTGGTATAGATGAAGAGTATATAACGCAAACTTCTATACAAGTTACTAACGCAATAGTTATATAGAGAATATTGTCCTGCGTGATCGGACTGGGATAGATGTACACAATCTCCTATACAAGTTAGTAACGCAATAGTTATATAGAGAATATTGTCCTGCTTGATCGGACTGGGATAGATGTACACAATCTCCTATACAAGTTAGGAACGCAATAGTTATATAGAGAATATTGTCCTGCGTGATCGGACTGGGATAGATGTACACAATCTTCTATACAAGTTACTAACGCAATAGTTATATAGAGAATATTGTCCTGCGTGATCGGACTGGGATAGATGTACACAATCTCCTATACAAGTTAGGAACGCAATAGTTATATAGAGAATATTGTCCTGCGTGATCGGACTGGGATAGATGTACACAATCTTCTATACAAGTTACTAACGCAATAGTTATATAGAGAATATTGTCCTGCTTGATCGGACTGGGATAGATGTACACAATCTCCTATACAAGTTAGTAACGCAATAGTTATATGGAGAATATTGTCTTTCTTGATCGGACTGGGATAGATGTACACAATCTCCTATACAAGTTAGTAACGCAATAGTTATATAGAGAATATTGTCATGCGTGATCGGACTGGGATAGATGAACGCAAACTTCTATGCAAGTTATTAACGCAATAGTTATATAGATAAATTATTTATGAAAACTATCACTATTTACTCGAATGATTACATTGATGTATTATATTTTACAAGAGTATAAATTTGTCGAAGGATGGATTGTTTGGAAGAGGAAGTCGTAGACACTACAAATATATATCAAAAATACTAATTTCGGTTGTGTTTTATCCTGTGTAACTCTGGTATAATGAACACTGAATGGAACTGGAACTGATTTGCTTTGAATGTAGGTACCTCAAATTTTTAATCTTTTCTGTAATATATTAGGGAACACTAAGAAATTAAAAATTTAATACTAATATATTTTAACTGTCTAAATCGGAACTGATTTATGGAGAACTCAAACCATCCATTGATTTTTCACGGGTCTGCGCTAGTATATTATATCAATAAGATAAAAAGAACAAAATCATTTCAAGGGTGAAAAAATAAGAGTATTAATGAAACGATACACGAGTAAGTTTGATGCGAGAAGTGCCTACTACTGCTAGGCAGAATACTTGTACGGCATTAAAACATATCTGTCTTACCCTGCATGAAACAGCATGCTGTTTAGTTAGTTTATTTATAGTGATGAGCATAACAGTAGAAAAAAATAAACCATTTAAAATATTACAAGGATCAGCGGTTTGTAGAACAGTTTTTACAATAACTTTGAATACCAAACAAATAAAGAAAATCTATTAAGCCATGCGGTATATTTTTAAAGTGATACTTAACGTTTTAAATTATGAGAAATAAGTTTAAAACGTGCAGCAGCATTTAACAAAGATTGTAAGATTATATCACTCAGCCTACTGTGTACTTATCAAAGGATCTATAAAAAATCAAACAAGCTATTCTGTGAGCTATAAATATCGGTGCGTATTTATCTTATTTTAGGGGAGTTCGGTAAACGTAACGTTTGACATGACCTGCGTCGTAAGAAAACAGACTCATTGCCAGATCACGTGTCAGTGACATCTGAAGTAGGGAGGTACTCCCACGGAATGCGATATGTTTAGCAATAAGGACCCTAACATTCATTTATTGTAACATGGTGACCATAATTTGGTAAGGAAATATCGAACATTTTCTGAGGTAAGGAAATCTGTTTTTCTAAAGCACCAAGAACTCGAACGTTGCGCTTTGGCGAAAAGAAAGTGATGAAAGTGCAAAATGTCTAGGGAAATGTAAAGTTTTCAACTTTCAATGTAGGTTATATACATTAATCTGTTAAAAATAAAACCGAACTCCATAGTGTTTGACCAAAACAAAAATCGGAAACATAATTTTTTTTTTTTAAATTTCCCCTCTATAAAATCTATTTGTCTGAAGTATCTAGAAATTTTCTATGATGCTTGTCAAGATAAACGTATTTTTTTCAAAGCAGTTTTTATCATGAACTATGAAGTTTTGAAAGTTCCAATAAACAATCAAAAAATTTACCACAGTGCATCTATTTTTAAATTGTCTCTAAAACAAATGTCATTCGATTTCAGAGAAATGCGTATGTGTGCGTGATTGCCACCAAAATTTGATAGAAGCAATTGTCTTGACAACAAGTCTATTTGCGAAGTTTTAGCTCAATCGGATGTCGGGGTGGGTTCACTTCCGCATCCAATATTTGCATGAATTCTTTACCGAAAACAAAAGTGAAATTCAAATGGATGTAATCACAAAATAAGACGAGACCCATTTTGTTTACCTACTGCAAATTATACCCTTATTTCCTTATAGTAATAAGGAAGGAGGGTCATGAGATATACTTAGATATAAAATAAAATTTTAGAACGCACGCCGAAGATGTATTTGATAATAATTTAAAATTGCTAATTTTACCAAAAAAAAATTTTTTGATATCACCTTCTGGTGAATGCAGTTGAAAGTAAAATAATATTTCAAAGTCTGTTGACTTCTCACCCGATTGGCAATGTATATTTTACATTGACCCTGACTTATCTATGTGACCACTTCACTCTACAACGAGCTGGATTTACTATCTTCCAGTTCACCGTCACCCACGCGCCGCGAGTTCACTTCTCGTGGACCATTGCTTATTATATTCAGAACATGTTTAATGTTTAGTGCTTGACAATTGAGAAATTGCAGCTTTGCTTCGGTCATATTAATATCCACAGAGCTTCCATATCTGCGTTATTTACGTTCTTGCGCTTTTTCGTGCGATCGTTCATATCCAGTTCTACGACGTGATTTGCTTATTGAAAAATCGAACTCAATTTTAGACAATTTATGACCTGTTACATGCGCAATACCAGGTTTCATTACTTTTTCAATATTTTGTTGTCATGCTAAGCTTCTGGAATTATTTTTTTGACAATTGAATGTTTTTTCCAGCTCGATAGCTCATGATTGAATTGTTAAGATATCTAGCTAGAAAGAGTTGTGTTAACTTAAAATAAAAAATAAGCAAAAATGGTTCGAAAATTTCATGACGCCACAGTGGCCTAACAATAGTTTATTTTTCTATTGTAATTCTTCGCAGAATTTTATGTTTACTGAGCAATCTGCAGGTTCTATTTATCGGGGAGATTTAAAACTATTTTCTTCAAAGAGAACTCGATAAAAATTCAGTTCGCGTCACTAAAATAAGAAACAAACGCTGAATTAAACTACCAAAAAAAACATCAACACAATCTGAAATAAAAAATCAACTGTCAAATAAAATTGTTCGTGTAAGCAATCACAAACCACATTACCTAACTACTATTGCATGGTCACGACGAACCGTAAATCTGAATTAAATATTCAAAAAATAGTAGAAAACAACACATTTTCAGGTTTATTTAGGAGAAAAAAGACAGGAAAACTTTGCGATTTTTTCACATAGGAGGCCTTTTGGAAAGTAGTATCCCCCAGGGCCGATGTCATCTTTCAGAAAGCTGTGTTGTGGGTAACGTCGACGATAATAATTTAGCGAAAATTGTGAAAAAATAATACAACACGACTCGTTTAAAATAGAGCAAAAATCGCTCCACAAATGCCTTAGTTGCATAGATGTGATTTTTTTGTTAAATTAACACATTAAATAAAAGAACATAATGTGTTCTTAATAATTTTCGGAGAAAACTTCGCTTGTTTTCTATAAAGGGAATTCCATATAATTACCGTTTCGACTCTACAAATATATATATAGATATTACCTTCAGAAACAACATTAATTGTGTTAAGGAGAAATACATTACATACGTTATAAATCGGTAATTCGGAGTTCGGGGCTTAAAGCATAAGGGAAGTAGATCTGTCATGAATTATTACGGATTTAAAATGTGACAAACTTATAAGCATAACATCATGATTGTCGTGATAGATCATTATTTGATCAAACGCTGACACTGGCCTACAATTGGCGTTTAACAAGGAGCGTTGGTGTAAAAAATCGAATTGGTACTAATCGTCGACAACCCAACTTAATAATTAATTTAAACGCGTAGTTATTGGCATCACTGATTCAATTAGATTGGGGTTAATTTATTTTGCGTAGCATCGATTTCTGGCCACTTTGATAATTAATTAACTTTCAATTTCGATAGCAGCAAACTGGTAATGAGACCGGCGCGAGTTCGATGACCGATCAGAGCACATTAAATTCATTGGAAGGCATTCAGTAGAGAGATGTTTATCATTTTAAGGAAGGGTAAAATTAATTAGTCGAAACCGATTTTTTTAGCTTTAGGGATTTTAATGTAGTCTTCTTAATCTTGCAGACAACACGGGCTTAAAAGTTTATTCAGGTTGCTTAAGAAAGCATTTGCTGTTGCACGAAATTTCATGTATCCCGTTGTGATCTAGGATCTAGAATAAGAATTTAATAGACTGGTGGGAGTGAAAGGGAGATAGATAATATGACGGTTTGACAGTAACCGTTTATTCGGTTCTGATTACCAAACACGACTAAAGCCATTTCTAGCAACGTTTTGATTCTAAATAATGGTTTTTCACTAGGGCGATTCTACAAGTACCTTTAACTCAGGGACGTGTCCAAATATATCAAACAAATATATTGTTTTATATTAATTATAATAATATATGAAAAAATATTTGCAGACTCCTGCCCTCAAATTCTCCTCGAAACAATTCCAAGATACTTTATGGAGTATAAAGTTAGTTTTTCATCATAAAATTTAGGTCGGAATTCGCAACACTTTTTGATATCAGCTTTGTTGTCAGACATGTGCGATGTTTCTGAGTAATAATTTTAAACAGACGCTTCTAGTGCCCATAAATCATAATACAGTCCAAGAAACTTCACTTGACCTCACAATAATTTCGCGTTAAACCCAGCATAAAAGAGTTAACTGTTCGCCAACGCATATCATTCTAGAAGGGTTCACTCGTCATGATGTGAAAAGATCTTTTTATTACATAAGTCCGGGATCCCGCTGCTCCTTACAAAAACACTCTGCTCTGTTTCATTATTCGACTGGCGATTTTTCGAAAGCAATCTCTTTCGAAGATAATAGCGATAAAATCGCAGGGCGTGCGGTTCATTAGAACAAATTCCAATAGGAATGAATATTAAAAAAAAACAATTACAATAGGTGCTTTACGGTTAGGTACCAAAAAATGTAAGAATTACGATGCATGTATTTTTAATCATGTAATTCAATAGGTAATTTTTTAAACGTGACGTTTTAAAATATTTTTTTTGCAAATCTACAATATAATATAATATAATATAATCATGCAATATAATCATGCAATATATACGTATGTTTTGCAAACGGCGATTTTTCTAATTCCAACGATTTATTTCCATGTAGGTATGTTTTTTTTTCCTACAATAGTGATATTAAAATAAGCAAAATAGAGGATGTCTGTGGCATAATAATATTTTTAAATAAGTCATTGTAAAAAAATATATTAATATTAGTGCGTTTTAAAAATACTTATAGATAAGTAATATGCTATTGTACTCCATTACTACCTTTTTTTAATTTATTTATTTTGCAGTTAAATTAATTCAAATGTAATATAAACACTTCATTATTTCACAGTACATGGATTGTATATTATAAAATTATGTAGTGTAAAGGAAGAATGATGTGCAGATACCTATTGTACATTAATGGTAGGTTATAGTATTTTGTGTACATCTCACTAGAAGAACCTAGTGTTAAAGTTATTAAGAACATTATTTTCGAATACCAGATTACTGTTTACAATTAATATTCTTATTACTTATAATATAAATAGATAGATTACTTACCTATTTAACTGTCACATGCTTGAACTGCATTGTTGTGGGTACCTACGTTTATAGTCCTATTATATGGACAAGCAAAATCGTTGAATATAAATCATCATAAGATGGTAAAAATCAAAAGTTGAATTAAATGATATTTTAGAAAATATTCTTACCTAATAAAAAATTGCGTTAAAATTACCTCATGGCAGGAAAATAAATTTACTCCTTGTAGACAATATGAACCACTCTTAAATGTTAGGTGTGAAACAGAATAGACAGAAAAAGACTCAATGACACGTGAGATTCTCAGATCTTTTTCTGTCTTTCCTTTTTCATATTTTTCTTTTGATAGTGGTTAATATTGTCTAAGTTACTCCAATTTAAAAAAATATTTTTTTAAAATTTACTACTGCATGTACAGCCGATTTCCCAGCAAGCAGTTGTTGGGAAGAACAATTTTCATGAAGGATTTTTGAACCCCAAAACCGAGCCCTGACACGACTTGAGGGGGTGTGAAGGGAATGAATGATGCGGGCGGCATTCCACCTCGCGAGGTCAACCTCTAATAATATCGGAGCCTCTCCGCAGTCTTGTCTTGTCTTATTTGAAGGCGAAAGCTCTTCAGAACTCGTTTTATGCAAACAATGATATTCGATTGCAACATTCTCGAGATACGCTCTCAATGAATGCAGAGGATAAGTGGTAAGCTCAACTCTTGAGTATTTTTTTGGAACATTTTGTATTCATCGCCAAAAATCTTTTGATCTGCCGATGATATAAATATTTAGAACACGACAATGGATAATAGCGAATTGATAAAGTATCAATAATCATGCAGTCCAAACTGTCTACCCATAAATAATGTAATGTGCGTGATTATATAAATTATACAAGGCAAAGCAAAGCTTTTAAAATCTTAAAAAGTTCCATTTCTGGTAAAAAAAATGTATTCCAAAGTTTGCTTATCAAAAAGTTTGTATTCCCAATTTCTACCGATTTATAACATGTTTCTATTTGACACTCTTAAGTATTCAAGTTCCAAAAAAAAAGTATGTTATTTTTAAAGACAATATCTATATATTAGTAAAGCTTTACGGTAATTATATAGTATATTCCCCTCGACAAAAAAAAAACGAAAAGAAAGCTCCGAAAATTATAAAAGACACGTTTTCTTCTGTTATTTAATATGTTTTAGGCATGAAAAAATTCACAGTGTCTCTTTAAATGCAACTAAAGCATTTACCATGAAATTATGCTCTATTTCAAACGAGTGGTGTTTTATTAAATATTTTTACAATTTTCGATTATTTATTATGGTTTTTTTCTTATAATTTCGAGCTCCCTCTAACTTTCGTTTTTACATATTATCTCCTTTTCAAACTATCTTTGAACACTTACTACGGGGCCTTAAGGCATTTTCAATTATTGTTAGTTATTTAAGCGAATAGTCATTCTCCTGCCTGAGTCCTAACTGCATTTATACTAAGGGGACTATCTATGACATCTCAATCCAACTGGCGTATATTGTGAGGACAGAGACGAAGAAAGGAAAGCTAACGAAGTACCTCATTTTTCAAATCTGGTCACTGATATGGCCAACACCATTTCAATCAACGTTTCGATCCTGAATGATGATCTTTCACCAGAACGATACAGAGAGTACCTACTACTTTGTCATCACCAAAACATGAAACCTTCAACCTAAAAACTACACTAATTTTATAGCTCAGTTAAATAATAGCAAGCCGTAATTTACAAATCCATTGTTGAGTTATCTTAATTTATCCTAACCGTCTAGTTCTGTTTAACATGCCCTAAATAGACCAACACGACTTAAAGTACACTTTCAGAGTGCGAAGAGCGAACCTTATAGGTATTCCGAGGCGCCCTTATCTTCGCAATCAAGTTAACGTTAAGAAATGCCATAAGTTATTCTATCTACTGTACTAATGGTAATCCTAAATAAGTGTTAACCTCCAATAAGCGTCGAAGAACGAATTCATTGCAGTACACCCTTATCCCGCTCTTTATGTGCGCGCTTCTTGAGCATGTTAAAAATGTGACATGATGATATGGAATTGCGCGAGATATGGTCCACGCAAGAAAAGAAATACGAATTAAGATTTTTAAGATAAAAAGGATCTTAACTATAAAATGGAAAACCTGTTTGTGTGTCACTAAAAATTCTAAAACATTTAGTTGGGGCGTCATGAAATGCTTACACAACTTGTAATTCTTGCACGGTGGTTGCAATGAAAATGATTTTAGAAATCAACACGTAAAAACAACGTTTTTTTTACTATTATACGTCTATTTTTATTAACAGATATATGAATATTTTTTTGATTTGACTGAAGATTGAACCCTCCTTCACAGAGACTGGAGACAACCGCACTAATAACTAAACATAATAACGATTATATAAGACTGATATTTATATCGTGTATCAACTGCTGTCATTTCATCCAATTTCGGAGAAATGTGAATATGTTCGCTGGTATATGCCTGATTGCCACCAAATAGAATGCATCGTAATTGAAAACAGGTCTATCTGCTGAGTTTCAGCTCAATAGGATGTCGGGAAGTGGGTGATTTGCATTAATTCGTTCATCCATTACCGAAGTGGAATTCCAAGAGACGTATTTCATAAAAATCGAGGCATTGTTTTTCTTAATTTTCTTCAACTTCAATAAAAAATGTTCGAAAACTGTGCTGTGTCTATGACTATTAAATTTATTAATTTTGAATCTGAATCCAGTACAAAGCCGGGTTGTAAAAGCAGTTTATTGTACCTACTTTTGGGTGATGGTGAGCTAATTAAATCTGTGTCATCATTTGAATGTATTTGCATTCGGATCCTTGTGCGATCCATTTAAATGTATGCAAATGAAGGGGATTTAAAAGTAAATACGTTTAAATGTTTCGAATAAGATTGTTATGCAATCTGCGAAGCCATTTGCATTTCATCATGCAGTGAGTTGGCGGAAATGCAATATTTGGGATGGCTTATTTACTGTCTCTGGTCTCTCCATAAAACAGTGGGGGAGTTTAACGAGCCTCTTCAATATCTTACAACGTAATTATATTATGTACATTGTATTTATTCACATTCGTTTCTTTTGTAGAGATATGCATATTAAATAAGCTATGAACAGTTTAAAATTCATAATATCCTATTTGAAATACATGATCAAATAATATTCAGAGTACTATCAGTTGATGCACAAGTCAAAAGCGTTTTTTATTGTCATTGTCAGAGCAACAGGGCATTGGAGAATTTTAAAAAATATATTAAAAATAGTAACTTATAGAAGCTTATAAACCTCAATGTAATATTTAATTATTGACGAAGATAATATCAACCTCTCTAAATGTATGAAACAGACAGACCCAGAAAATAAATTGGTAGAGTGCCAGTCCCAGTTACACTAGAGATCCTGGTTCGAGTCCCAGTTGCGACCGCTAACCTTATTATTTTCTGTGCCATTTTTTCATTAAGAGTTGTTTATATTATTATCTTCGTCAGTGTCATTATCTTATTTGTGTGAATATAATTTTAAGTTCTTTGAGTAACAACTAAGATATCGACTTCTTCATCACCAAACCACAGAGCTCTTTCAGGCGTAGACGACAAACTTTTAGAACATTGAGAGTCAATCGTAAACAACGCAGGAAATAGGTTGCTAAAACACTACGAACTTATTAAATACGGGTTAAATCCTCTGCTAGCTAAATCATAAGGAAACATTTTCTTCTTTTCATTGTACGAGTAAGGAGAAATCCAATTATTCTTGTAACTAGGGGATCTTTTTTAATCTAACTCTATAAACGCATAAACGATGTGAATTTTAACAAGCGTCACTACTAACTTTATTTCGTCTTTGCATCAATCAAGTACAATATTTACTCGCGGTTTCTCAGTATGATGATGGATGATTACTTGGCATTTTGTCTCATCTATTTATAATTTCACGCGTGTTATTAGTCATCAGTCATGTTGTCAATTATTAAATTAGCACGAATGGCAGTTCAATCGTGTAATGAGCAATCGTACCTCATCCATGTAACAAATTGCGCAAAGCAATCGTATTTATGGGGCGTAAGAAGTAACTTAACTGGTAAACTTGCAAAATATCTGTTATTTAATAAGTATTTTATTTACTTAATTGCATATTTATTTTACACGTAATCTAATCAGTTGTTTGACATTTTACATACGATAACTCTCTTCAAAACGACCCTCTGTACAGCATCCCGAAAGATTACACAGGCCGCAAAGGAAATTTATTTTTCTAAGGGCCTCCTGTGTGCAGTCAATGTTAAAAATAATAATAATAATTAGTATTTTATCTACTTAATTTAATGAGTTGGTATTTCATATACCTACTTAATTTAATATTTAATTATTGAAGACAATATTAGCGATTCCTAAACTAAAATCTGAAACAGAAAAATCAGAAAAAGATACGGTCACATCTAGAACTCGAACCCAGGATCCTTGCTTTGCCGGGGCACCACTATACCAACTGAGCTAATGGAACCCTATCCCCTTCGGTCACTTTTAACTGTATCATACTTCGAATAAGAACTAACAACAATGTCTTCATTTTTTTTCACCGCACATTATTTACTGGCAACTATCTTTATGTATGATCGCAAGATTCAACCCGAACTAAATGCAATCTAGACAGTGACTTTAGATAAACATATCTTATTTTTTATGTTAATGTGCGACATCTATTGACTTTTCTCCAAGTCAATGATAAATATTTATTTTTTTGAATAACTTAGTGAGAAAAAACTTAAATTGTAATATTTAATTATTGAAGACAATATTAGCGATTCCTAAACGAAAATCTGAAACAGAAAAATCTGAAGAAGATAGGTCAGATCTAGGACTCGAACCCAGGACCCTTGCCTTGCCGGAGCAAAGCTCCATTATTTTATATTTTATTTAATAAGTACGTACTTACATAATTTATTGATTTTTCTATATATTTTATAAGTATTGTTTTAAAGTGCTTTCGTATAAACGAAGAACTGAATTTTCTGAATGTTAAATTGAAAATTTTTTGTATCTTTGATGTGGCCATTAATTTGAAAATTTCTCTGGAATTTTTTTTTTCATGTTTGGTTAAAATGCCGTCAGAGATGAATTCACATTGACAATCCAGGATAAACATTTGTTCAACACTCACTCAAACAAGTTTTGGGATGGGATGCAAATATGTTTATAATTTTTCAAACATTGAAAGACGGCGATGTCATTATTTGAACTCAAATACAAAAATATTTTTTTAATACCTTTAACAAATGAAACAATAATTTATATTGTGAATTGTGGCACGACGTTTTGAAAGTCAATGGAATGACCTGTTCATTTTCGTTAAAAAAATAACTTTGACAAATAAAAATTTAACTGTCCGCAAAATGTTCCTGAAAGTAAATTTTGACACATAAAAGCTTCTTTAACAAAAATTCACATTTATACAAAATATTCTTGATGGTATCCGACTTAAATAATTAGCAGCAGTAAGGTTGCAGTTAAGACCATGTTTTACCCAACAATATATTTATTCTGAGAAAAACGAGTATGAGTGGCTGTAAATAGTAACCACTTTAGAATTTTATCAGTTTATAAGACTTTACCATTTATCTGATTTAGATGGTTGCCATTGACAAGGTTCAGATAAAAAGAAAAATGACACAGAACTTCCAAAGTTTTCGATCTGAACGTTATGTTTTAGTACCTAAATGCCTGTATGACTTTAGTGGCATACGTACAGGAATTCTAAGTATTTATTTGTGTTGTATAGTGCCTTATATTGAAAATATTGATCCGGTTCAAACAGTTCAACCTTTTCATACCATAAGTCACTCGTGTCAAAGTTAGACGAAAGAGTTGCTTTGTGACCTGTAACATCTTCGTATGTAAATAAATAATATATTTGTCATCATGAAATATGTTTACAAGATGCACAGTTTTCACGCACTAACTTTAAAATAGACCTGATATGAAAACTAAACGAACGAACGAACTATTATTTTGAATTCAGTTACACAATTTGTCATGAAGATACGTATCTCTACTTGGCACCAAATACTTGCACTTGAGAACAACGTCTTTAACAGTACTTATGCCCCACGAGGGCCAATTCAATGATCATGAATAACAACAAGTACAGCTGTTGAACTGTCCAGCCATCTTCGTACTAATAAAAGCCGACTGTATACGGACAGTACAAAGAGGCATTATTCAGGTAATATTAATTCTCGGAGCGCGAGTGGTATGCCACGCGGCGAGCACGACATCTGTGGAAATGTCTGTCAATCAGGTCGTTACTCATATGGTTTCCAATCCGATCGCGGCTGCCGACAAATTCACTCGGAAAAACTATTGTGAGCTTGAACCCAGATTTGTGCCAACGCTAACACAATGTTAAAACGTTCTGCAGTGTTTCAGACGTATCAATAAAGTTATTTTTTTTAACTCATGAATATTTGATATGATTATCAACTTTACAAATACTCAATATGGACAGAAACCCACTGAGGGCATTGGTAGGACTTCTATCGGGACACTGGCATCTCAGAAGACACATGTTAACACCAAGTCAATGTCCCACCTTTTGGGAACAAGGCTCAGATACCTGGGAAGACACAATGTGTAATCAGAAGGCACAGCCACATATCCAATGACAACCCCGGTGAACCTTCTCCCGGGTTACTGTTAAAGGAATGAGGTAAACTGGGAGATAGTACAATGGGCCTATGGCCTGAGTGCTCACGGGAACTAATATACGTAAACCGTCTCCACTTTATAATAATATCATGAACTGTGACATATTGAAGCAAGTAGATAAGTTCGTGTATTTGGGAAGTACAATTAGAATGTATGCTCGTGAGGTACGGGATGTCTGAATACGTTGGAATGTGGTGAATGTAGGAATGTCGATTGATTGATAACTGATTGAAGAACACACTAGATAATTATAGTTATAAACCGTAAAACCTGGAGAATTGGATGAGTTTGTACTTGGGAATCGTGTTCGCGGGCGACTGGAAGGCAGATAAAAACATTGTAGGAAGAGTGAATGCAGGGAATTCAATTAATGGAGGACTGAATGTAGTAGGTACTCGTAAAAAGTTGTTATAGGAAGCGCGGCTCGAAATACAGAAATAAATCAGTTACCATTTACAAAACATGGCAAGGAAAGGACGAAAGTAGACTGAATTCAGTAGAAATGAGTTCCCTAGAGGGGCGTATACATTGTAAAACCAAGTATAACCGTATTAAGAACTTGTATGTCCGAAAAGCATACAAGGTCGATTCAAGCGAAATGTAAAAGATTAAGAAAGGGATTTTTAGGTAATTTTGAAATTTAATAGTAGTATAAATTAATAGTGGTTGAAATTAAAGTGTATGGAGAATATGTAGTAAATGACACTCAAGCGAATGGCAGAATGTAATGGAAATGTGTCTGGAACGCAAGGCAAAATTAAGCAAATCAAACACTGGGTAGGTTTACGTATAAGCCAATATGAATATGTACCACGTGAGCCGCTCCCAACTTGCAAATAACAATAAGGCAGTCAAAAGGGCAAAATAAATGCACGAAATCAATTATGACTATATGTTCTGTGAACAGTAGACCTCGCGTCCCAAGGCGTGTGTTAATTTTCTCTTATTTAATAAATCAAAACCAAAATTTCATACGAAATCAGAAGTTTTGTAAGTAAGTAAGTACCTTATTAAATTCATCAAATTTCAACGTTCATTTTTGGGTTCTGTGAAAGTCCCATTCAAGATCTGTTATTATATCATTATAGGCTAGTTGCTTGACGGAACTGAAATAATAACAGAACTTTCACAGAACTTTGAAATTTGACGAATTGTTTAAAGTTTCTGAAACAACCCGTCTTAATATAAAGTCACTTAATTATGAACCATGTATTTTATGCAACAAAATCTCAAATACGAAATTAACTAATGACGATGAAATGAAATCGCGAGATGGTTACTTAGTTTGTAAACACTGGATTTTACTGGATAAAATGCAATTAATTTTCACTGCATCTGTACTGTGTTTGTAGATATTATCTGTTGAAATGAACATTCAAACAACTGAAAAAATCACAATTTCAACCATCTGTTTAGAAATACACAAACTCGTGTTGTATTCGGAGAGCTGAGAATGAGTTCTAATCATGCAATAAATGAACCGTTCAACAGTAACCCGTTGACTTCAATTGGTTGAAAAAATATCAACGGCTGCTATTTCTGGTTGCGCCACTCACGAAGCGGGCGCATTGCAAATACTCGCTGCACCCGCGTTCGCAATTTATTTTCGGTGACCGAGCAAAAAGTAGAATTAATTCGCCAGTAAGGCAGTGGCGGAACTACGTGGTGAGAATCCCTGCAGCAAGGGGGCGTTTAAAATCACATGTACGCATGAAAATTGTATAATATAGGTATAAAAAAATCTTTCCCATACCTGTGCTACCGCAGTAAGTAAATGCAGAGTGTTTTCCTGGAGAGTTTCAAGAAAGACACTGTGTTTTTAGCTACTGCGGCAGTATAGCTACATACCCTTTTATTGAAAATAAACCAAATCGAGGTCACAGTTCCTCAAAGCATTCATTTGCTTGTTGACACAGCGCCCTTGAGATGAGATTTGACAATGGCGCAATGGCAATGTAAATTATACAATAACTATTATTATCGAGCCATGGTAGTAATATTTTCTTAGCAAATTTATCTGTCCAGTTATTATTTGGTGTTGTTTGAGTTTTTCTTCTCTTCTGCTCTCATGCTTTCTAGCGCATGAGCTGTCAAATCGAAATATTCAACTTTTCGCAAAGTCTACTGTTCACAGAACTACTAATTATAGGTACGTAGTAGGTAGTGTAACCACTTTTTTTACACTTTATATTTTCAGTGTATAGTATATGAATACTGGTCTGTGGGACTATGGAAAGCCAACCCCAGTTATTTGGGAAATAATGTTAGACTGAAGAAAGTGAGGAGAAGAAGCCGATGAGCAGAAGGAAAACTTACCTGATTATGAAGGCTCACAAAACATATCTAATGCCACTTCAAGCAAAATATTGGTACTAATCAATGATTGAAATCAGGTAAAAATGAGTGTCTTCTCTAATCTAGAATTAGGTGCTATAACTTATGTATAAAATATACTGGTTGATGGTCTCTTACCAGGGCGTTACTGAGAATATCCATCTCTGGAGGGAGGCTAATTTGGTTTGCTGTGGGTCCACAAAATCAAAGTCACGCCATTGTTTCAAGGTGAGTGGCCCCGCACAGAGCGTATATTCGGGAATCGAACGGCCTCCGATATGGTCATACGGTACCTACTCCCTACCCACCCGGCATTACCCGGCATTACCCGGCACTTCCCGGTCCTCCAGATGCGGGAACAATGCCCTCCAACCACTTCTCGGTGACTGGACCCGGTAGTGATTCCCGACGGATTGATTTATCGAAGGCGGTTTGTTGAATAGCGCCTGCCAGATCTTTATATTAACTGTTAACCGCTGCTCGTCGCCAAATTACCAGGAAGATTAAAGTAACGGTAATGATGACGCTATTCTTGTCCGGGAATTCAATTGCTTGTTATTAGTATTATGTGATGCTGTTTTGATAACTGTGTACCTAAAATAAGAGCTTTGATGACCGTTTTGACTGTTTTATTTTATTGTTATTTCGGTGACCAGATAACTAATCAAAATGATAATTCATCACATCTTTAAAAAGTTATATAAAGTCATAGAAAGTGATGAAACAAAAACTTTATTAACTGGGTTAAGTAGGTTTAAAAATATTTTTTTCACTTTTTAAAAGTGTGTTGAATTGTCACTGTGATGATAATAATAATAATAATGATTTACTATCGTCTTTTCTTAGTAACATATAGACATAATGATATCCTCACAGGGATCTCCCGTGCTGAGGATTTCATTAACATATTATAATTTAATTATAAGAAATTAATATTACAACAAAGTAACATATGAATTTAATTATAAACATATATCATGTAGTATAATTTTATTTTATTTATATAATTTTAAAATAAGTAAGATGTAAGTGTTTTTTTGTATAATTCAGTTTGGTAGATTCGGTTTTAGTCTGTATTTGATATCAGTATATTTAGTATTTCAGATCTCCCTATATTAAGTATCCAGCTTTTTATTTGAGATTTAAATGTTATAATGTTGAGGTTTTTGAGTGAGAGTGGTATTTTATTGTAGAGTTTAATACTATGATATAAGAAGCTTTTTGCCCAAAAGTTGTATTAGTAGTTATTTGTTAGATAATTTTTGACCATGAGATCTAGTATTTCTATTGTACGTGTTTGTTGTTATTTCTTGGGATTTGAACTTATGAATGAGTATAGTTTTAGAATATAGTTGTTTAATTGACATGATGTTAAGATTGGTGAAGATTTCGTCAGTGCTAGTTCTTACAGGAACTTTCAGTATAATTTTCACTATGGCTTTTTGAGTTTTAATTAGTGGATTTAGTATATTTTTATTTGCATTGCCCCATCCGATAATACCATATTCTAACAGTGATTGGCACTTGGCAGAGAGCCATGTAAATTTAAGTCTTTTGTAATGAGCACATTCCTGATAGTTTTGAAAAAATAACTTAATTTTTTAATTTTATTATCTAAATAGCTAATGTGTTTGGTCCATTTTAAATTTCCATCAATTGAGTTGAGTTATCATGGAACCTTTATTTCTTGTCAGATCCATAAATCGGAGCTACTTTAACATCTTACAGGGAACTTTGCAAAGATAATGACTAATAATTACTCTTAGGGATGCCTAGTAGTAAAAATAATAATGTTTGAATCATTTTTATATCTCAGTTTTCGTTGAAAAATCACGTAAAGGTAGCTTTACAGTTTTACAAACTTTTGAATAATAAATACTTAGAGTTATGATTTATTAATAGTCAATATTTAAGCAAACTTTATAATCTTACCTCTCTGAAAGCACGGGCAGTAATCATACCAATATGTATTTGTAAATGTAATTAAGTATGTTAGTCAAGGATCTTAAGTTTTAACCTATACAAAATCAGTCTAGCAGTTTTAAATATTAGTTGCAAGCTACCAGTTTAGTAGCTAAAAATTAACTATACATATTTATGACCGAATGGGTATCAATTGTTATAATGTGACTTATAACTAGATGACTAATATACTTATTTACATTTCTAAATACATATTTCCATTATTACTACCCGTGCTATCAGAGGTAAGATTATAAAGTTTGCTAATATATTTTTATGGCATTACATTGCATCAGTATGCGGTATCCAATGAGATACACAGTAATTAAATACAATGCAATGTCACCCTCTCATAGAAGTTACTTTACATTATTAAAAAACTATGACTCATTTATATACATAAAACAGAAAGTATGTTGCCCATAAAAAGTAACAAAAGTCCATTAAGTTAAGTAACCCTAGCTTACGGTACTTATTTAGAGAAATTTTAATTCATATATATTTTCGAAAATAATTACAATGAAATAATATTGGTTTTTACTTCGTTCTAGAGTGGGAGATATTCTTAGTATCACCCTGATGAGACCACAAATCAAAATCGACGCGTTGCTTGAAACAATCAGAATACCTTCCAAATAAGAAAGCTATAATTAAACTAGTGTATGAGAGTTGAAACCTACGTGACAAATGTTCTAAACTAGTTTTTCTTCGGCTGAGGTTTCGTAATCGTTGTGACGCAAAAAACCAAGTCTGGTGGGAATTAAAAGTTATTCATTTTATTCAATGTTCGAACTGGTCAAAGGTAACACAAATATAATTTTTAAAAATCAATTCCTTACAGTTTAAATACGTCCAACACTTTATCAGTTAAACAATAATTGAAAACCGCAAACGCGATCTGCTACCTTGAAAATGATTAAATGACTTATTATAAAGTATCGATACCTAGTTATGTTCCTACAAGTATCTAGATAAAATATAAGTATATTTTGCTTATATCAATAATATTATCAGAATCACGTGTTACAATAAAACATAATTGTAAAAGAATTATTTGGAAGAAGTAGGTACAGCTTATTTTTTTATTTTAAAGAAAGCTAAATAAACTTGATTTTTTATAAATAAATAATATCCTCTGTTTGGTGACGAGATCTGAATAGCCAGGTACTTCCCCACCTTTCTTTTCCCCATCTCGTTCCCCTCTCTAATACCTTTAGCCTCACAATATAGGTACCACGATTGAGAACGGTTGGTAGCAGTTTGGACTCTTGTGCGATTTTCAGTATTCACATTCCCAAAAAAAAGTTTAAATATCTGCTTGCAGTTTTGAATGCGGATATAATACCTTTTTTCTCGTCTTATTTTACGCTACCAACGTAATAGATAAATCATAAGATATGCCTATAAATATATTGACCACTAAGTGCATAAATAATAAATAAAAATAAACGTAAAGTATTTTTATACGGTTTTAACATCGAGCCATAAATATTAATGGTCTCAGCTCAATGGATTGCAAAAACCATGAATATGATTTTCTTCATTTTCCCATTCCATAAAGCATTTTTACCGTCAATTTATGTGAAAATAATAACATGGTTTGACCAACATCTTAAAATACTGAATGCTTGAAATACCAACACCAATATTTTTATAAAGTTTAATAGAATTCTACAGATAAAAAACATTTGTCAATAAATGTGCCCACATACGAGGTCCTGTGTGATATTTATTCACGTCTGTCACTGATAAATATTTAACTGAGACAGCTCCCTGATATTAAGTGAGAGTGTGGTAATTAATAAATAGGTATTTCTATATATGTAGGAATGTAGTATGTTAAGTTAGGTTAGATTAGGTTATAAGGTAACGGTTTTCAGCGCAGCCTATTCTGAGACTTTTCGACGTAGAGTAATTATTAGTAGAGAGCTTTTTCTAATTCACACAGATTCATTTTTTCATAGTTATAATAACACTTCTGTAAACGAACGTTTTTTTTAAATTGCTTATGCTAATATTTGTGTACATAAAGTTAGAGTTAGAGTTTTCGCACAGAGTTATAAAATTGGCGTTAATATTCATAGCGTTACGCTAATTAATTCGTTCCTAATTAAATAAGTAAACATTAATACGAATAAAGTAGGTTGAATTGCCGTTGTTACTATTATTTAATACATTTAACGAGCCTCTCATTGTATCCGCATACTTGTAATATGACGCTTCTAGCCATTGTCTGTGACCGCATACATGTCATTAACTTATCCGCGGGTCAGACTGGTAGAATGTTTTACATCATTAATTACGAATTTAAATATTATATTAAAGTAACTTATTTATAAATTAACCGAAAACCAAATAGGGTGATATAACCCCTGGAGAAGATGCCCACGAGGCGTCTTGACGTCTTATATCCGTATGAAGAAGACCTGATATAGATTATAAATACACATACAATATTTTAAGTTTTAGGAGCTGAAAGATTACATACCTTCTGTCCCGACGCCTCTTGGCAGTCCCAGTAGCCTTGATGGTCCTGTACAGTGACATCATGATGAAGATTTAGGCTTAAACTGCTGGTGACCTAACAACACTGATTAATATAGAATCTACTTCACTTATCCCATAAGCACCACACTTTTAAAGCACTTTTGTTGTTTGTTTTAGGTCACTTTTTGATTTTAATATTTCCTTTGTCCGCTGTGGCACGAATCGTGAGAAGAATCTATAAAAAAAAGATATTATAATTGAACAGGCGTATATTGATTTTTGTATCGATTAATTACACTTTGAATTACGTGCCTATCAATTATTACTGGCCTTGATATTTACGTGGCATATTTTTTTCACTAAATCATGAAACTTTAACATTTGCCTACGTTTTTATGTGAACAATATCAGTAAACGTTTATTTGTTAAGATTATATCGACAAGTGTTCGATTCACCAACAAATAAGTTTTTTTAATAAAATTTATGAATAGGCAGCTTAAGCATTAAAGTAAAAAAAAATCTTCAGACCATTACTTGTATTCCTTATGATTTCAATATCTCAGTGTAGTTTCTTAGTTTGGAATAGTCGCAATAGTAAATAATGACTACTACCGCAAATTTGTTTAATGCCCGGAGGCGACCAATGTACTCGAATATCGTTTCCACGCACTGGGCTTATACATTTGCCTTATTACGAGTGGCACGAAGTAGGGTTACGAAATTATTTAATTTATGTTTGTGGCACAATATGTAAATATGCCGTGCATTTTTACCAATTGGCCACGGAAACTTGAAAGGCGAGATAGTACTGAGACAGTCAAGTCGACGAGAGTAAATCTGTAGAGAGTGAAAATAGTGGTATTTTGCGAAATGGAGAGTTTTGATAAGAGATCATTACGAGAGAATTCCGCAACCACTTGGGAAATACAATAACGTATTCTGCGACCAAGGAAGTGAATAAAGTATGTAATTTATTGCTGATTTAACTGAATATTATGCACGTTGTAATTGCATCGATCATAAAAGTTTGCATATTATTCTTAGTGGAATACCTTCAGCCATTCATACGTAACGCACAATAATCATTATTAATAATGAAGGTGCTATGGAGTACCTATAGTTTTGTGCTTAAAGTAATTTTATTATCGTGATGATAAACACATTTACCGTACCTTTTTGTTTAATGATTATATTAATTATTTTCAAATTAATCAAAATAACCATAATGTAAATAATAGATTGTCGTGGCTAGTAAGGTATTATAGGAAGAAGTCGCACTTAATGACCTCGAAATCAATGTGACTGGTACGAGTGCAGTTTTGGTTAGTTGTTCCGGGATGGAGTGGGTGATGATTGACCCAATAGAAGAAATCTAGTAAGCGCTTCTCCCCTAAACCGATTGGCAATGTTTGAAAAAGTAACATTTAACATTAAAATTAACTAAAAATTAAAAAAAATTACATATTAGTATGATATGTAAAAGTAGTGTATTAAACTTCGATTTGACTTCTTTTCTCTTCATTATAAATTGATATTATGTACCAACAAAAAAAGTTTTAAAATACAAGAGGTGTGTATTTTTTTACAACACGATTAGTTTCTTACAAAAACTAATGTTGACTGGGCTATAATGTAGTTACACCTGTATCACGGTTTATTCTCGGTGCACGTACATCCATATTTAATATCCATTATACATAATGTGCTTTTTTTTAGAAAATACACACCTTCTAAGTCTATAATATTCAGATAAAATTATCTATTTGTATAAAGAACTGAACTTTAAATTCAGTAAATTTAAATGATTCACCACTTCACGATAAATAATAATCTAGAAAATCAAAAAAAATAAAAAATATGGATTTATTATTGATTTAAAAAACTGTTGGTTCGACAGTTAGGGTCGGGGTGACAGTTCTTGGCTGAATAACTAGTGACGACATGTAAAAGATTTTTTGTTTTTGAAAAAATAAATGTCACGGGAGACAAAAATTTCATTTATATGTTTTACTCTAAAAAACATCAGGAATCATTTGGTTACTGTCTGGTAAGTCTTTTAACACCTTTTATGAATGATTACATATTTTGTTTATGTTTTTTAATAAATATATATTTTTTTAAATTGACTTAATTCTGTATTTTTTCTTGCACGTTTCAAATAAATAAATTGGTTCATGGTAACCAGAAAATAAGAGCCCAAGATTTTAAGTGAAAGTGTAGGTATGGCAAAGCCCCTGGGCATCTATCTTACAACCAGACTGCCAAGATATTCGTAACGCCACTGCATTGTTGAAAAAACTTCGACCAATTTTACTTCAGTGTTGCGAATGAAACGTATATCTAAATACGTACAGCTACTCTAACATATCCAGTGGGTAAATTTGAATCAATCTTGCCCTTATTGGTCCCTACTGCCCTATTCTACACCACCTTGACATCTCTCTGATGTTTCAAATGAACATACCATCAGTATTAGTTTTATAGGTGCATTCATCTGATGCTAACCGCAGCGGCAATAAGCTATATCCTATAAAACTGGTTACACGCACAACTTAACAGTTGGTAAGTAACAGTTACCTGCGATTTGCCAATAGATACGTGATTATAATTTCAATCAATTAAGTATTCATCTTCGCCATTAATGGCCTTATTTGGCAAATATTCAAAACCTGTTATTTATACTCTTAGCGCAGAAACCTTAATGCAGGTTCTAAACCCAATTAAATCTACTTAAGGTATTCCTCTTTACTCTCAGACATATGTAATCATTAGATATAACTACGAGTATCTTGTTAAAGTCATCAAATAAGGTAGGTACAGGAAGGTTCAGTCAGAAAGTCGTGATCTAACTGAGAAACATTAGAAGATACCACCTAGCTTTGTCAGAGTCTCCCACCTTCTGCCACGAAATGTTATTTCTTATAATGTCATCTCTTATTTACTGACAAATATTGGGATATTTTAAAGGTACACATATCATGATGGCTCAAATGACACTGAAAATTGTAGTCGCCTTGACCTAAAATTAAAATCTCTGGAGTCATGAAATGACTCCAGAGACGACAGTTCGAGGTTTTGCTTTTCAGTAAACAGTTTTCAAGATTTAACCAAATTAAGTATATTTATTTATTTATTTGCGCTCACTTTGGGTTTTTACATTTTATTTAGTTAAATATTTAAGTTATTATATGTTTTATATTTGCGAGTAAATCGTATACCTTAACATTTACACCTTCATATTAACTATACCTGATGTAGGGGTTTGTTGAATGTTTTGTTAAGGAGTGGCCAGTTACAAATTACTTACGATTTTTCAGTTAATGCATCATTTTTATATATAGATATTACTTCCTCTCTTGTTTACCGCTTCAAAAATTATAAAATCATTATAACATGCGTTAAATGAATTTTCAATTATCTCAATCAATAGTTAGTAACATACATTTAGGCGATCCATTGAATTACACCTATGATGCAAGACATTCGAAATAATTAAATTCATAGTTTTTTTTTTATCTGACACTAACATACATACGGGCAGACATCGTGGGCATTACTTGCCTTATAAATAATTGGATAGACCTCATACGAACAACCTGCCATCTCTGTATCGAGCTCCAAAGTTACTTGCCTTCAGCAATATTTATGGTAGTTTGTGCTGTTCAAGTGTTGCGAAATTTTCCGCAGATTATAGCAAACGAATAGATATAAATATTATGTTGCGAGAGAATCAAGTCTTGCTTACCAGTAATTTCAACCAAATGTCAACAGTTCTGAATGTCATCGACCGAGATGGGGTATTAACATACTAAAGACAACATGATTGTATTTTTTAGATCGTTTAAACTCGTCTCAATGTCTCTCGTTATTTTGGATGAAGTCATCGCAAAATATTACACATAACCGAAAATTATTTTACAATGTTAATTTTATGTTGTCATGAGTTATTGTGACTCAAGTTGTCGATCGGTGATACCATCATATAAATATGTTTCGTTAGTATTTTCAGAACGATGCCCAAATGCCTTTCCTTGATCTAATTTGTATAGTATTATAACATTTTACGTAAATTTAACAAATATATATAAAAAAAAATCTGTAAAATCTTAACTAAAAACAATCTGTTTGTATGAAAACCGATGAGGTATGGTGTCATTGAATTTGTGCGGCTTTTTATTATCCGATTTTTTAAGTTCGGTAATTTTTTTGAATTATGTCCATCGATTGAAGCTTTGAAATCCTTGAAGATTTTTGCTTATTGTCCCATGTGTTTCGAACATAAATTACAAAAATGATTTATAAAAAAGGGCGTAGAAATCTCGGGCGAAGCTGGGTATCAAATCTTATTTTTTTATTGCTGTAATTGTGGGTCATCGACAGAAAGCGAAAAATTAAGTTTTTTGGCAAATAAAAAAATATGTTTTGTTGTATTTTAGGGACCTCACTGATGTTTAAGCTCAACGTGTCTTAAATTTCAAACAATTCAAATGTTTGGTAAATTGTCGTTTATCAGTTGTGTAAAATTTAGAACACAAAATGTATTATTCAAAATTTATTTATTTTATTTGGTATGTTAAATAGAGAATATCGAAGAGTCTTTTTCTGTCGAGGCCAGAGAAATCCGACCACTGAATTGGCAGTCAGAAAACAAGTTTTTTTGTTCGTTTAAAAATCTCATTTACTCATGGCTAAATATTGATTTTTATTGGCGGTGAATCCATTCTCCTTAATTTTTTGTCTGGGAAAGGTCAGAAAAGAGCATCTGAACATAAAATATGTAAATTAGATACAAAATTTTTACTTATTGGAGAGAAAACTGAAAGAGTTCATCTTTAAGAAATGCAAAATCGACCGTTTAAATTTGATGATATTTCTTGGTCTCTGTGATATTAATTGCAAAAATTTGATTATGAAAAACGTAGAAAGACTTTCCTTTTTCTAAACTTAAAAAATAAAATATATCTACGTTATCTAGCATAGTTATCACAACGGTATTTAAACGTTTTACCTGTATTAAAGGGTGTTTTAATGTTTGCTACAATTTTGTTGAGAGACTTTATGTTGCAATAAAAACGGAGTTTTTATTCCGAAAGGGCAATAAAATTAATGAGAGTGTTGGAAATACGACAAACAATCTACGGTAGTGCAAGAAAGACATTAGGTACTATATAAAATAAATTAACATTTTGCACACATAGTTTGTTCAAAGGAATGTCCTCATAAAAGTCACCTTCAAGTTAAGACCGAAGAAGCACAGTAAAGGATTTATATGGGTTATTTTAACGAAACAAATAACATGAAAATGTTATTTGTTAACTGTTCCATTTGCGCCTGGCTACAGAAAAGACTAATAAGAAGAACTAATCGAAACCTGGCTGTGCTTTTTTTAGTAAACCCCTCAGGAGGCCCAAGGAAAATAATTTGGAAAGAGCCTGTCATCTTTGAGATGCTGTATGGAGGGTCTTTTTAAGGAAGGAAGGAGGGGAAGTTCTGGGAGGGAAAATGTTATGAGATATAAGTAGGAATCCAGGGGTCAGTGTGTCCGGGAATGACTAACGTATGAATCCATCCCTCTCGCTCCAAGACGATGGGTTGAAAGAGATCAGCTAGAGTCTCCACAGCCCGGCCTCTCCCGATCAGTTGAACAGTTGATGAGGAGGCACATTCGCAGCCAAGACCTGAACACACCTCACCCGATGAACAAAACGTAGCCAACCACTTGGGATGGTCTGTTCCAGAGGTGTTGGTTATCGGATAAATGGTTTCCGGGGCGGCGTTAATCATACCCACATCACAAATTGGTTTAACGGTGCTTACTGTTAGTGTATTATTAAATCTGAATAACATCCCCTTGGGCTTTACAACATTTCCCAGTGGGGAGGTCATATTTCCACGAGTTCCAGGAATCCGGGACATGCGGGCTGTTCTACATGCATGCCATGAAGATTTGATAAAGAAAAATGGAGTGTTAGCTAACGATTTGGGATAGTTTCTGATTTAATTAAATTGATATTTCACGGTCGCTCGGTTAACTAGAAAACACTCACTGAGCGTTTAGCTAATCTTCAATTGCATGCGGAGAAAATTTTTTCGAAGAGCGTTCGAGGTTTTTAGCTCGCACACCATACCCTCGCCAAGAGGCGAGAGAGATCCATCGCCCAGGAATGCACCAGTGAGAGTCGATCATCTTCGGCTCTCGATCCTCTGACCGTGTATTATTGTGATTAGAAACTACTGTGCTCATGCGAGGTACAGCTCATCCGAGACCAGCATCCCACCGCCATAATGGGTTTCATTTTTACACTTTTTTGCTTGGAATGCAACGTGATTTATCGGAGTATTCTTTTAAGATGATAAATTAGCGGCACTTTTTCTGGCTGCTATCGTAAAACAGTCACATTCATTCGTTTATAGAAAGGAACAATCCAACATCGTTATTCAAAGATTCAGTAGGTATGCATTATCAGGGACAAAGCGACTGTCAGATCCACTAAGGCAGAAGTACGTGAACTATGTATTATTTGTAAGACTGACCTTCTCATATAGATTTTTGTTAAAAGATAAACTCACTATAAGATTTGAACTCAGTGCTTTCTTTTACCAGTCAAGAGTCCTACCCATCGATTTATTTATATTTATTATTTTTAATGTTAATACCGCCCAACTGCTCCCGACCGTCCCGACTATGACATCCCCAATTGGGGTGTGTTGTGGACTGAAAGTAGTAGGGAGGTGAAGAGAAAGGTGGGGAAGTGCTGACTATTCTATTACTGTCATCATGAACGAATGCATTTTATATATACCGATATAAAGAAAACAATCATTGGTGAGTTTGTTTTTTTTTATAAATCTACAGTTTTATTTCGAGATAAATGAAATTTTACGCAATAAAAATAAAATAAATTTATATTAATAATTTTTTTTTTTTTTTTTTTTTTTTTTAATTTTTTAAATTTTTTTAAATTTTTTTTTTACTTACGAAATAAGAGGAAGTAGTCGATTTACATAAAATTTTATTAAAACACCCTATCATTAATGCTCAGCTCTCTTTAAAACAGAATTTTGATACGAAATAAGAGGAAGTAGTCGATTTACATAAAATTTTATTATAACACCCCATCATTTATGCTCAGCTCTCTTTAAAATAGAATTTTGATACTTAAAAAATAATAGGAAAATTACTCTCGACGTCATCATGATTTAGAAATACACTGAGTAATGCAGGGGTCTTTAGCTAATTACAAAATAATTAAACATTAAAGGATTCTTTTCTTTTGAAATATGATGATTAGGGACCAAGGAAGAACTCTAAAAATAAATACGTTTTGAAAATAAATATGTTGGAAAGCATTTTGAGATGATAGTCGTGGGATGGCGCTTATTATCCAAGGTGCTGGTTTCTTGATCGAATTAATACACACAATAATTAATAATGTACACACGCGTACATTACAGGCACACTCACAAAAAAATAGGGTCTCAAAAGTTGGTCTGAAGATAATGTACCTGATTTCGTAAAATATATAAAGGTAATTCAAAAACATTCTTGCTACCGGGTACTAATCCTAAAAAGTTTGGCCCCGCTTAAAAAGAAATTTATGGCTGATGTCATTTTACGAAAAAATTATTTATGATAGATTAGAGTTTTTATATTTTAAATAATTATTACTCAATGGCAAATTAAAAAATATTATTCAGTTATTTGTAATAGTAAAAATGTTGTGACCATTTGGTTTATTTTTGCGTTCTTATCGCTAAGTTTATTGTTTACATTTAAACATAATGTAACTTGTTACATCAACTTCTAAGTGATGAAAATGTTAACAAGTACATCAATTGCCCGGAAACATTTTTCATTGCCTGTAATATTGCCTGTAAGGCACTTAATTAATTAATTAAAACTTGTTAAGTGGTATGCGCCTGACACTGTTATTACTAATTTACAAATTAGCTTACATTGCAACAAAACACAGCATACTGAAACATAATAAAATGGAATTGTGATGACTGAAAATTCTTTGGAAAAAGGACGACAGTGGAGTGCCTTGCCTTTCTTCAAAATTATAGGTAGGTCCTACCTACTACCAATTAAAATATATTTTTTTATAATGTATGTATGTTTGACGGCCGGCGTGGTCTAGTGGTATACGCTTTTGACTACAGATCCGAAGGTCGCGGGTTCGAACCCGGCGTGCGCAAATAAATTTTATTTGATTAATTTGTGTTATTTCACAATTAATTAATTTAAAATTAATTTAAAATAATATATAGTATATTTGCGGCACGTTCCAGAGTGGAAGATACTCTCAGTATCGCCCTGGTGTAAGACCACCATTCAGAATTGAAACGTTGCTTGAAATGGCTTTAGCCGTGTTTGGTGACCAGATCTGAATAGCCAGGTACTTCCCCACCTTCCTCTTCCCCATCTCCCTCCCCTCCCCAATACCCTCAGCCTCACAACATACCCCAATTGGGGATGCCATAGTCTCACTGGCTCCAGACGGGAGCAGTTGGGACTCTTGTGCGGTATAACTGTAAAAAAAAAAAAAAAAGTTATGTATAGTATGTACATAATTAATTAGTATGATCTATTTACTAATAATTTCTCAAATTATTAGTAAATAAATCTTAAAATCTTCTTATAATTTTATAATTTCTCTATTCTCTTCTTGCAACCCAAACTAGCTTTACATCATTTTTCTTTTTCATGTTATAGTAATGTATAGATTCTTGTTCATTCATTTTGAAACGGTACCAAGATTCACATACCTGGGCTCCCTGATAACAAACAATAACAACACTACAGAGGAGATCCAGAAGCGCATCGTGAATGCAAACCGCTGCTATTTCCGCCTATAAAAACATATAAAATCCAGACTGCTTTCCAGAACCACCAAGGTATTAGTGTACAAAACACTAATTAGACCAGTGCTTACGTACGCAGCCGAAACGTGGGTTCTAACTAAGAAGAATGAGCGAGCACTGGACGTTTTTGAAAGGAAAATTTTGAGGCGCATCTTCGGACCGGTTCTAGAAAATGGATTTTGGCGCAGACATTATAACAATGAGCTCTACACTCTGTTTAAGGAGCTAAACGTCACAAAATTCATAAAACTGGGAAGACTTCGGTGGCTAGGTCATGTGGAGAGAATGACCGAGCATCAAGAACCAAAGTCCCTGCTGAGCTCAAGACCGATAGGGAGAAGGAGCCTGGGAAGGCCAAGGTTAAGATGGAGCGACAACGTCCTCAAAGATTTGTCTGCCTTGGAGCTTCGAAACTGGAAAGAGCTGGCGCGGGACCGAGATGAGTGGAGGAAGACTCTTGAGGAGGCCAAGACCCACCAGGGGTTGTAGAGCCAAAAGTGATGATGATGATGATAGATTCTGTTCAAACTGTAAAATTCACCCGCCATAACACAGGGTCATCCCTAGCATGGAGGGTGAAATATCACAAAAACCATATATGTACCCTCCAAGTCTTGTATTAATAAAATAAATAATGTATGTAATAATAAAATATATTTTCAGCAGTAAAATAAAATGGTTTTGGAAAACCGTAAAATCTTGGAATCTTGAAATACTAAAAGAGAACGAAGGTGGAAAAGTTTAAAGAGAGTCAAAGATAATGTGTGGGTTAAGAGGCTTAATACACTCAAATTACAATTCAACGGTTAGTGCTATTCAATAAACATTTTAAGTTATTCCAATAATATATCAGTTGTCTATGTTATTTTAAACTTCTATTAACAATTAAATATTATATGGAAAATATTTAGAAGCTCTAAATTTAATCTCCAAATAGTATAAAATAAAGTCGCTATCCGCGTCTGTTTGTTTTTGCACTTTGTTTTTCTAAACAACGGAACGGAATTTGATAGAGTTTTCACTATCATTTAGAAAATTTCTTCCGGAAGGTTTACATATATAAAACATGCATATTAAATTTATAAAAATTAGAGAAAAGTCGATGTTTCATAACCAAGTCGGAATTTTTTTTCGATTACTACATTGCTAAAACTGGCTAAATTTTATGAGATACATCAAAATAATTTACTACGGAATTGTATAACTTTAAAAGGCCTACAGAAAAATTTGCAATTGTTGCCGGGTACACGTCAGCAAGTTATTTATAAACGACAGCTGCTAAGCTGCTAAAAAAATAAATAAAAAGTTTCATGTTAGATTATCACTTAGCCCTTATTTGTTTCAACACAGCAATAATATACTAAATAAATTACATTACACAAAATAAAAAAAGTATTAAATTTATTAAAATCACCTCTCGTTTTATAGTTTTATCTGCGTTCACAAACACCACTCGATAATGTATCACAAATCACTTCACTTCAAACACAACTAAAACAACTGATTCGTTAATAATATTCAATATAAAATTATTTTCCCAATATTGGTTATTTAGCGTCGCGACGACCCGACCGGCGTATCTGAAGGTGGCGCGAGTTTTGCTGAAAGCTCCTTCAGACGGCGTAACGGAGATAATATCGCATCGAGTGATAGCTTAACACTAGATGAGTTAACCCGGTGGTGACGCGCCCGCACAGCCTTCACGGGGACGCGGAGAGAGAAAAGTGTGCTCGATGAGTCCCCAATCACACGACCAACGAAACTAGTATCAGATCAAGCTACAATAATTATACTTTCGTTTCAGTATTATCGAACAAACTATGTAGACAAGTTGAGATGTGTTATTTCTGCTTGAAGTGGTATTTTGCGCCATGTTCGTCTTGCACGTTAAATGTCTGCGAAATGTGAAATTTCATAACTCTTCTGCAGAGGCGGTTGATCAAATAATTTCATGTCCATTTAAACAAGATTTTTTTGTGAAGAAGCTTGTTGTATTATACATACTTGTTTATTACGTGCGTGTGTATTTTAGAAACTGCCTTTTCACAATTCGTTTGTCCAATATAGTATGTTAAACAAATACAAATACGGCGACCCGAGGGGAATGGATGTTACAAGGTGAATCACTATTTCAATCTAACAGGTCATCCTTATGCCATCAAAAACGCATTCTAGTTAGCGGATACTTTAATAGTTACGCCGTTACGAGATAAAATCAAATGGACATTCAACATTATTAAGTATTCTTGAAATGTGACAACTCTTCACACATATAAGTATTAGCTCTTTGCATAAATACATATTTATCCACGTGTGACAAAGTGTAACCTTGTAACATATATTATTAATAAGTGGTAGATTTAATAAAGTGCCATTCATTTTCATTTATGTTTTGGTTTCACCTACCCGGATACGTTTTCATTAATTATATTAAATATTTGTTTTGGCTCGGCCAAATTTACTAAAAACTTGTTTCTTGTGTAGATATTGAAAAAGCCTTGAATATTATATTAAATGACCTATACGGTGTTTGAACCTTGAATATTATATTGAATGACCTATTCGATGTTTTAACGAAAATGAAGAATATTCATTCAATACTTTGCACTTTATTTTTAGTAAAAATCGAATGCAAAGTAAATATACAAGAATCCTTGTGGATTGATTCATTACTAGTAGTTGTATGAACAGTAGAGTATTGTTTCTAATTTTATCTTAATTAATAAATCAATACCAAAATATCCTCTGAAATCTTAAGATTTAATTATAAACCATAAACTTTTTTTTTCAAACAAGGAATTACTCAATTCTTCCAAAGAAAGTCATTATTTCATCGACAATTCACATTTTCAAACTTTCTTCGGCAGGTACCACAATATATATATATTGTGGTACCTGCGCGAAGAAAGTTATATATATATATAAATACAAATAAGAAAATTCGAATAAACACGACGAATTTCACATTTGAAAAAAAATCTTTACTGAGCCATTAAAACGGCTACCATTTTGAAACGGAAACGGAATGTACAAACAAATTCACAGACAGACGAAAAGAAAAACGATCGAGTTAAAACACCATACGCTCAGTCAAAAATATTTTTTCCGTCGGCGTAATGATCAGTTGATACTGGAAAGAAATCGCACCAGGACTTTCAAATGAACAAAAAATGTCTAAAATTTGTAAAATTCCGCCTGAGCATAAACTCTAGGTTTCCAGTTAGGGAAGTTGAATTAAATTAAACTATTTAAAAACACCCAAAAAATTTACTAGAAGAGCCCTTGTGGGATTTTTTTCTTCATTTTACGATTCATGAAATTTGATAAATGGAATTTTTTTTATAAAATTTTCCGTATGGAATAGAAACAATTAGCCTTACCTTCAAACATCACTTTGTAGAGAGATCATAAAACTAAAGAAATATACAATAAGTGACCAAACGTAGCAAAGTCCAGTTTAGACTACGTTGCATTTCATGTCTCTGTAAATTTGTTTGTGTATTTCGTTTCCGGTCAATCCTGTCAAGATGGTAACCGTGTTTGATAATACGTTTTTATTCCGCCAAAGCGCATGAGCGACTGTTGCGAGCTGTCAAGTCGGAGTAACCAACAGCGAAGTCCACTGTTCACAGAACTACTAATTATCGATGTTTGTGAAAAATTTCATTATGGATGATTAGGGCCATTTTTGCAAGCATGGTTTTGGCCGCGCTTCCTACGTTAGGGATCTTAGGGAGGATAAATCTATCGACAAAATATTTCACATACCCCCTAACCAGCTGTATCTTTCTATGTAGTCACTTCATAGAATCTTTGGATTTGGACTATGTAGCCAGCCGAGCGTTTCGGTCAGTGAGAAAGACAGTTGGTAGAAACTAAGGTAGCCAATTTGCTTCTATCAGACATAAGCTTCAAGTATGTAATAAGTCTAAGTATACCTTCCTATTTAGTATTGCGAGGAACACATTGCCTGGGGAAATAGAGCGTGCGCAAACCAATGATTGAACACTAGATTTTAATGATAAAACAACTTTTTATTTTCTCTCTCCGCCCAGGGCTACAATTTTTAATTTGAATATCGGACTTATGGAGAGCCGATAAGAATTGTACTGATATCTGTAATCTTCATATTTAAATTCTCTGTGAAATTTACGTGGTGATTGGTTTTTGTATTCAGTATCACGCAATAATCGCATGTTGTAGTCAGGTTCGGAGAAAACAGTAATTAAATGTATTGTACAAATCAATACCTTACCTAAATCAATTTCATCTTAGTTTGTAAATAACAACATCTTAGTAGTAATAACGATATATTTTGAAAAGCCATTTTATCATGGTTGTTCATTGTAAATTACTTATTTGTATTTTTATTTGAATACCACCGGGTCTCAACTGCTCCCATCCGTCCGAAACCAGTGAGACTATGGCTTCCCATGCGAGGGGAAGGATATGGGGCAGAGGAAGGTTGGGGAGTACCTGGCTATTCAGGTCTGGTCACCAAACACAGCTGAAGCCATTTCAAGCAACGTTTCAATTCAGAATGGTGGTCTTACACCAAGGCGATACTGAGAGTATATTCCACTCTGTAAAGTGCCGCAAATATACTATATATTATTTTAAATTAATTAACTTCGAAATAACACAAATTAATCTAATAAAATTTACTTGCGCACGCCGGGATTAGAACTTGCTAGTTGAGAGCATTACCCCTCGACTACGGAGGCCGTCATATTTGCATGATAAATGATACACAAAATTTTTCCACCACGTTCTAAGGATAGAGATAATTCATTCAAATTTGTAGCTGAACCGACGATGTTTTTAATTTATCTGTCTTATTTAATGTTATCATTTTACATAACACTTGAATGATGCTATAAATTAAAAATTCACGTCGGTGGGTTCACACGGGTACAAACGAAAGCAAAAGTTCTGTGTCATTTCGTTCCAAACCAAATAAATTTCTGCTTGACTAATTTTCAATAAACCCGTTTATTCGAGCAAACAAATAAGGTTAGTTAATTATGAAAGTTAATTTGTTTCAAATTTAACCAACAAAAATACATATATTAGGAACCACAGTATTATCAGTGTGGGTGACTGATGAAATTTTGCACACTTGATCAAGAGGAAGATCACTGTTTATATGAGATTCAAAAAAACAATCCCATCACATTTTCCCATCCCTTAAAGCAGAATATAGCCCGGTCGCCGCCGGGTCTTCAGGTAGGACTGCGTAGAGTAAATAAGTTTTCTGAATAATGATTGATCTGTAAAGTAAGAAATTAGTTTTTACCATACGAAAAACATTCAATACTATAATTTAAACCTAACTCTCCGGTTACACATGTATAACAAGGGAATATTTCGCTTTCACTATCTCATACCGCCTAAGACAAAAACAGATTGCCATATTTTTTACTTGAGAACTTTGAGAACCTTGAGATTTGATCCATGATAGTAATAATATTTCTACATAATCATGTCGCCAAGATCACAAGACGCCGCCCAGTCTGTACCTAGCAAAATGTGGAATTGGTATCGTTGATAACCAAATATGGAAGTGGGCAATGGGAATGTGTGTAATCAATCGATATCATTATAAGCGTATTTGGTGAGACCCCTTCAAAACCTCGAGATTGTTGTTTGGTATCAAATTGTTTATTGATGAATTAAGTTTGCATTTATTATGCTCCATTAACTCGATACCACTTGCACACTGTGGTATGGAAATAGCTTAATTTCTTCAAATTTCTCTGACCTCTTTTCAATGCTTTTACATGGCAACAGAAATCGAATCTTAGATGGTCGTAAAAAAACTGTCTAAAACAAGTTCCACGTTTTGTCCACTGTTATTAATATTTTGTGTGTAATATTATTTCAAGTATTGTAAATGCAACCATTTTCACAATAATAATTTTCAATTTTAAAAAAACAGAGGATGCAATCCCCATCTTGTTATCCCACACATTTACTGTCTAAATCTGCTTTCAAAAAATTCTGCGTAAAGCCCGGACAACGCCGGGGACTTCTAGTGATAAGAAAAGTAATAATGATAATACTTTCGGCCGAAATTTTTTTTTATTTGAATCATAACTGAGGGTACAATGTTTATCAAGCAGAAAAAAATTATCAACCTGTTTGGGAGAATCTTAATATTGGCTCACTTTAAACCGTGTCCATCATAAGTCATAACATCAGTCATAAGAAAAAAGAAATTAGAGTTCAAAGATTAAATAAATAATTTAACTTAACGTGTTGTTTTCTTAAAAAACATGTATGCTTTTACACGTGTAAGAAATAGACGAGATCAGATTTATGTTTTCGGACTGTTCTATGCTCGATCGAAAATAACTCAACGCGAATCAAGTTGAACTATAATTTAGGCATTTAGCGATAAAAATTGTCCCTCGGTCAGTGTGCTTTTAATTTTTATATATCTAACGATATTAACTAGTATTTCTGTGAACAGTAAGAATGTTTCTAATTTTTCTCATTTAATAGAACAAAAAAAAATTTTCAGGTAAATCATTAGATTTGTAAGTAGGTTCTTAGGTACGTACCCTCCTTTTCCAATTTTTTTCGTTTGTCTTTATAATTATAGGCCAAATATTTTGAGTAACTTTTTCAAATAAGGAATTATATGGTTTATCCAAATAAATATCATTATCTGTATGACAATTCTTTTCAAACATTCTTCAGGCAGGTAGGTACAATAATATTGATGAAATGATAATAAAAGTAAAAATAAACAACACGATTTCTACTTTGAAATAAGAACCTTCATTGAAACATTAAAATAGCTACCATCTTTTAACGGAAAGGGAACGTACACACAATTTTACAGACAGATGATGTGCAAAAAATAGGACTTATCTACGCTTAGTCAATTATGAAATTTGCTTTGTAAAAGCTCAAAAAAGGAATTTAGATTTAAACGCCGCTACTTGAAATTTACAATACATTTTTATGTGATTACTGTTTGATAGAGTGATTGTATTATTTTTTTATATTTTCTCGTAAACATCGTTATGTAGGAACACTTTTTTAAATAGTTGAAAATCGGTGCAATAAATGCTATGCATAAATGTATTAAGTTGAACAGTGGGATATAAATAAACATGCTTGCACCTTACAAATTCAATGTAGAACAATGTTGACAACACCGTTTTTCGTCCGGTTGAATTAGTCGTAATTTTGTACTTTCTTAACAGAAAATTATTGACGTTGCATTTACATGTTGAATCGTTACACTTTACTTACTGATTTCTACATGATTGTAGGTATGATTTATGAAAGTAAATAATCCGTAGGAGAATTTTAATGTCGATCGCCATGGCTCAAGGCGCACTGAATTAAATTCAACCTAAATCACAACAAAACTGTAATAGGTTTCCCTTGCATAAAAATAATGACCACGATAAATAAGGAATGCAATATGAGTTTTGAATTGATGTTTAACATAAAATTATCTTATTGAATGAATCAGTCAATTGTATTTGAAACATAAGTCATTTCATAATCTATATTTTCAATATCTTTTATTTGAAAGTATGCTGCGATGTGTGTCTTGATAGTAAATGTTAATTATGTATTGTAAATGTTATTTTTGCATTTCAAATTTCGATTATGTATTAAAAATTAGAATTATGTATGGTTAGTGTTATTTATGTTTTGTAAATGTTTATTGTTAATGTTAATTATGTATTGTTATTTTATTATTATTTTAGTGACAAATTTTCATCTCATGAATGGAAAAGAATATAGATAACTGCGAAAGGAGAGAAAATATATATGCATGAATAACATTGACAAAAAAGTAAGACAAAAAGACATAATACATAACGTCAAGTGTATTGTCAATACTGAATTCGTATTGTAATGTAAAATATTATGTCATAAACTGTATTTTGGTTGCTGCAAATATTATGTTCCATATTACAGTGAGTTTACATCTTGTACATACAATGCGCATATATGAATTGTATACTTTTAAAATAATATGAAAATTCAAAACAATATTCTAAAAACAAAACTACTTTGCTAAATGTTGTCCTTAAGCGGGGTCTCCTGCGACCGTTTCCACAAACAATGCTTTAAATATAATCGCAAACATTGTTGTTTTTGTTGAAACATCGTGGCTCGGTGGGCGTGGCCATAGACATTTTGTAATTATTTTGTAAATATCTGATGAGGAAGATGTGTGTGCTCTCATTTTTACTGTCAAGATGAGTTTTGACGAGAAAGACATTCTTGCAGATTATTGCACCACTTAGGTAACACATATTTCGGGTTCTACCGTACCTTCGACCTCGAGATTTTAATTTATATCAGGAATTGAAAATAGAAGACAGATTTGGCTTAGGTAATTTCTTCCGTGTCTCGGAAACTGATCTCGAGAAAATTAGTTTTATTTACCCGGCCAGATATAATAAAGGGACGTCATTTCACCAGAAATGCTCGCAACTGGGGATATATATAAACCTTATATACCACTTAAGAATCTCGAAACAGACGCTGTCAAAAAATGTTCCAGAGGTTTATTGGGCCCTATAAAATAGGCTTACAAGACTTTATTTAAAGGTTCATGATAGAAAAAATCAAACATACGACAGTATTTATTTACAATTTACTAAACCCATAACTCATTATAATAATACTCGCTCAGCGCACATAACCTTAAAACTCACAGACCACACCGGTTATCAAAAAATGAAATAATCTCCTCCCTTGCCTTCCCCGTTTCCAATGGGTGGAAAATGTTTCCATCAGCCACGGAAAACACGAACATTGCGTTTTCGATCAAAAATGTGGGTGGTAACACCCCCTTTTCGAATTTTTGAGCCATTGTTTGTCGAAATGTTTGAAGTAATGTTGTGGAAACGGTCGCTGGAGACGCGGCTTTATAGATGGAAATAAATGCTTTCTTTTAATTAAGAGCAAACAATTACCATGCTTATTGGATGTGGTGCCTTATCCAAATTTAAGATGGTAAATTAGCAGTATTTGACCGCAAAATTCATTTCTATGCTTAAAAATGAAACCTACGCTGTAGGAATGAACCGTGAACTAGATAATTTTATTGAGCGCGAAGCCATTGTCAGATTCCGTAGGCACCAAAGGCTACGATGGGCTAGATCAACCAGGTACAAAAAATGTCAGATGGCAGAACCCAAAAGGCCATGACCAAGTGAAAAAATTCTATAGAAGTTCCAGACCAAGGAAGTTCTGACTCCACGAAAGAAGACTAGAGGTGAATGGGAAGGTTCGGGAACATAGAAATATGGCGAGTGGCGGGAAATGGGGCAAACCCTCGCGGAAGAATAGAATCGCGTCATGGGGAAAAATAATGACTAAAAGCTGTTTCAAAATCGAATAAATGAGCAACACACATTTGTGTTTAATAAGGGGTTATTTTACATAAAATATGGGTTATAATACTTAAATAAGGGGTTATATAACTTAAATAAGGGTTATATTACTTAAATAAAGGGTTATATAACTTACATAAATATTTGAATTAAACATAAGGTAATATTCCTTACTTTCTAAGCTGAGAAATTATTTTATCTTTATTCATAAAATCGAAAAATTTATTGCCATTGTAAGAATGTGTAATCAAATTTCAGAGTATCAAAAAACGTGGAAATATAACTTATTTACAGGAAATCAACGTCAAGTTTGCAAAGGTCATCGGCTTACTCTCAGAGATCTAAGAATTGGAATGATGCTGGAATTGAATACTCATGCGGTTAAGAGATAAACAAATATATCGTCTCCAAACCTTGACATTGTTTGCGTCGTTCATTTAAAAAATAATTGGAATTTTCGTCGTCTGTTTTACGTGGAAGACATTACGGTTTTTCACACATGTGTTTTATACAAATTAATTCATTTAAACCGTGACTCAAAGTAGTTAGCAATTAAAATAGATGGAATTTTTTATATTTTCAATCATATTTCTCCTACTGGAAATAAACTACCACAGCAGTTCCGCTAATCTCGAAGCTACACTCGGTAAGTTGAATTTAATCTTCATTAGTATATTCCTACTACATAGAATATTAAGATTATCGTTTCGGTAAATATGACTTCACTCAAGTTAATAATGATGAAATGTCAAATAAGTTGCGGAGCGAAAGAATTTTAACAAGAGAGACTCCGAGATTAAGTTTCAAGGCGTGAACAAAAAATGCGGTTAATATTAGATACAATCACTATTTTTATGGCATTATTTAATTCTTGTGTCGATAATTTGAGGGCGCACAAATGTCAAAATTAATTTGGGTGTTGGTACAACGTGAACTATGAAAAAATGTTAACATCGTGTCGAACGACTGAGCAGTCAATAAGCAGTAAAATGCAACAGGTACCTCTGCTTATTAAATATTACAGATAATCAATACATTTTCATGAGGTAATGCTAAAAATTAATAATTTTGCTAAAATTCCAAAAGACCTACAGTTGGGGTAAATATTATAAATATGTTATATAAAAATGAAGTTTCATTTGTTAATTTTTTTTTTATATTATAGAAACAAACAGAACATGATTTACAGAGATGAGACAATATACAGGAATAAGGTACTTCATGTTGGGTACCTATGATATGTTTCCTTGTAAAGTCTGCTAAGTGGCATGTTTATTGGGCACAAGTCACAAGGTGACGTGTGTAGGTGTGTGTGTGTGACGTGTGTAATGTATGTGTGAGTGTTTGTGTGTGTCTGTATCTATGTATGCGCATTGAACAGTTTAAATTATTGACATGATGCCACGTTTGAAATCGGGCAGTGATTCCGAAAAAATGTCAATGTTAGAGTTAAGACAAATATTATTTAGAGTAGCAGTAAATATTATGCAGTCCCGGTGAAATTTGGATGCAAATGAAACCTGGTCGGTATCTAAAATATGTTTTAACAGTTATTATTATAAATTAGCACAGACCCGTGAAAAATCACGTTATAGTCACATCAGTTCTGATTTTGAAAATGACTGATAAATTAATTTTCTGTTTAGATACTTAATCGTTTGTCTGAATTCTTGATATAATTAGTTGAATTTTTTTTTAAATGACACTTAAATTCAAAACAAATCTGAGTTCAGAACCAGAGTTACAATCGCAGATGATAATAAATTAGTGATAAAATACAGTTCTGTATTACAGTGATAACGTCAAAGCGCTAGCTTTCTACGAAATGTTTTATTTTATTTTATTTTTTTATTTATTAATTTTATTTTAGTAATTTGTACATTTAAGTTTACATATGACTAATAAATTATTATTGATGATGAAGGTACAAATAGTATTTTCGACCATTATATTTCAATGAAATTCCACGAAGAATTCCACAAACAGTCGGTCCTTTAACATTTTCCTAAATTTAAAATTTCAACACAATTTTTTTTAAACATTTCATCTATTTGATCAATAATTGAAAAATAGAGGCTACACAAACTTTTTAAATGTGTAAATGGATATTTCAAAGCTTACATTGACCCAAACCGGGCATGCTGCTCAAAATTCATAACGCCAGAGCCCGCTACTCGGTGTATTTGTGGTTGAGAAAAAATATGAAGGCAAAATCGTAGTTTAACATATATATTTTGTGTTCTTATAACTAAAATAGGTATTTAATTAAAACTAGATAGTTTCAATGGAGTACTGCAAAATAGTACATACGTTCTAGAATAAATTAATATTATAGCGGTTTCTCATCGCAGATCTTCCATACGATGGCGTGCTAGATTCGTGAAAGTGCAACAAAACGCAGTCTCCCAATGTATGAACCATTCATGATAGCGTTAAGTCATTGTTATAATTATGGTTAACTGAAACTAACTACTTGCTATGTACAAATAAAAAAAAACAAGACTTCTTAATCTCATCCTTAAGAGGAACGGCTGCGCGGTGTTTTAAATATCATATTTAAATTTGATTTGAAGACAAAAATATTTTTTTTAATCAAAAGTATAACATCCAATTCAAATATGTGCTATTTTTTATGTTGCATTATATTTACATAGCAAGGAAGGTAAAATTATAATCATTAACTATAATTGACAAAGTTGCCTCTAAAATTATGAAAAATCGATTTTTTTTACCTGTATTTCAAAATTTAAAAAGCAAACAAATAAAATAGCACATATTCGTACTAAATATTTGCTATACTTTTTGAATAATTTTTTTTTTCAGTTCGATATTTTCGTCTCAAATCCAAATATTCCTCTTATAGTACGTATACATCTGCGAACCGAAACACGAACCGAGACATGAATTTGCCGCCATTTGGGACTTTCCCATAAGTTGAGATTCAGTTCGGCAGTTCGGCTAGCGTATGTATACATAGCATTAAATAGCCATGTTCTACAACCGCCAACCGCCTAGATACGTAATTTATCAGTCAATTAATATGATGATCATTTTAATCGTAAGTTTTTTGTTAATATGGAGAGACAGGAAACCATTATAATGAAATATACAAACTCATCAAATTCTAGTAATATTGAATAGAATTCAAATATTTATTTGTTAGCAGAAAGAAATGTAGATAACCTTTGTCAAGTCCAAAATGCAATAAAATTCTGAAGGCCAAAGTAAAAAATAGACGACTTGTACGCAAGTACTTCTGGAGACAATTAGAGTTAAAACGGTTTTTTTATAAAATTAAATTTTGATTCCTCAACTGCCCGGAGTCACCGAATTTGTTACATGTTTTGAGGGTGATAGAAATAGGAATGATTAAGATGTTGGTTGGGAAATCAAAGGCCTTTCAAAACTAGTTACTAAAAATAACCACACTAATTAAATTAAAAGTTCTTATTCTGAATTATGGTCTCACACCAAGTCGATAATGAGAGTGACTTCCACTCTCAAAGAGATGCTAATTACTACATTTACATAATTTATCTTTCCTTTCTAATATACTCGTAGAATGAAAAATGAAACCATTAAGTAAAATTATATTTTTCCGACGCTGCTATAAAAAACTTATGTCCTTTGCGTCCAGAGCAAAGGAAGTTACCGCTCAGCCAGGTACTTCGCCTATCTTTACACATTGCACAATATAAAAAATGACTAGTTCAAAGTAAAATATATATCACTAGGCTTACGAAAAATTCATTAAACTTTTCCCATTTTAAAGCGTGCGTTACATTCTGAGAGTGGGCTGTGAAAGATTAATACTCATTTAGAAATATATTGAAATTGTCACAATGACCCATTGGTTTCTTTCTGGGATAGAATTACAGCTGCCGATCTATGTAAATTGGGTAAGAATTTTACGAATGAATCAATCTTGACCCAGTTGGACCCAAAACGCCCACGGAACTGTCATAATACGAATTCTCAGTTTGTACAATAATAATTAATGTATAAATTAAATGTGTACAACTTCAATACCGAGCAAAATAACTTTCTCTCTTACAAAACAGAATTATTATGTAGTTACTAACATTGTTTGTTATCCACTTATTTAATATTTAATGTTTATATTGGGAAATTGTTAATAACGTAAGATTGATGGCAGATGTCAGAATTTTCAGACAATTTTAAGCTTATTGGGAATCTATAGTTTCTAAAGTTATTAATATTCGGTCAATAATAGAATTGACACCCAGTTGTACAGACGTGATTTCAATTTAGCGAAGGATTGTCACATTGAGTAAAGAACTTGTTTTATAACAGCATGCCAACCGGTTTCGGAAAAGCAGTAAATTCGTCAGGGCAGGGGATAGTAACAACAAATAATATACATACACTAAGGGGGGGTTGTTTCGGAGAATTTGAACAATTCATCAAATTTCATCGTTCATTTTCGAGTTCTGTGAAAGTCCTATTCAAGTCCTGTTATTAAATCATTGTAGGCTAGTTGCTTGACAAAACTGAAATAAAAACAGAACTTGAAAAAATCTTTCACAAAACTTGAAAATGAACGTTGAAATTTGATGAATTGTTCAAATTCTCCGAAACAACCGGTCCTTAGTACACTATTCTGACATAATTAAAAGATAATTACGGAACGTAAATTCGAATGGAAGTAGAAGTCGAAGAAGCACGATCCAGTCAATCAGATACTTGAGGCGGGCCATTTCAAGAGTCAAAATAATAGAAGAGTAGGTATGAGATGATGTATGAATGTAAATGAGGCAAGAAGTGTGTGCCAAGACCAAGTTGTTTGGTGTCCTCTCTGCCTACCCCTGCGGAGAAACGTCTAGATGGTTAGTTAATTAGTTAGTTTAGTCGGAACAATGGTAAGCTAGGACAAAAGAGAAACATATATTATTATGAATTAGGTATGGGGCAATATGTTAGGGGATTGATAATGATTTACTAATCAATATTGGCTTTCCAATTATCTACTTGTCTTGTTCTGTTTCTCTTCTGGCGAAACGGGTTGGTATTCCAGATGGTCAATGTTATCATAATTTATTTACTTACCTAAAGTCATTGTAGGTACCTACGCGTTATTTCAGCATTTTCAGTTTTGACTGTTGACAGAACGACAACGTTGGAACAATAATGGTATTACTTCATATAATAAAAAAACAAAAACCTATGTATATAGAAAATATTTTGAAAGTCGAATGATTAATTCTCAATTTGCTATATTAGATCGACAAAAATGACATAAAATAATTAGGTTCTAATGGTCAAGTGGTTAGAAGCGTTGTCCCGGTAAGACAAAGGTCCTGGGTTCGATTCCCAGTTGAGACCATTACCTTTTTTTATTTTTCTGTGTCATGTTTCTTTTAGATTTATTAGTTATACGAGTATCTTCTTCTTCAATGAGAATAAATAATAATAATTCCTCCTCTGACCACCTGTCCATTTCATCTCACCTTTTCCGTTTGGCCTATTCGAGTATGAGTCTACAAATTGAAAAATTATTTGATCAATTTTTTCTGAAATCTTGAAAATACCATACACTTTTTACGTGACTATCGTAAAACCAGTCCCATCTGCTCCCAAACACCTGCAGCCATGTTCTGATGCTTATTAAGTGGGGGTAGTGAATGAAATTGTTAAGAAAAAGGTTAGGAAATGGTCAAAAAACACGGCTAAAGCCTTTCAAGTAACGTTTCGATCCCTAATGATGGTCTTTCACTAGGGCGATACTAAGAGTTTCTTTCACTCATAACCACAAACCTGACAAAAACCTTATTTCTAAAAGAAATAATTTCAGTTGTAGGTGCATGCATGCGTGATGTGAAATATTTCTCCGTACTCCTGCGTAATGCGTAAAATTATTCAAGTTCGGCGAAATTTTAATTTTCAAAATTGCAACTGATGAGTATTAAATCATACCAGACAAACAATAATGTAGTTTCCGTAATTATTTTATTTTAATAATTTACAATAATATTCTATATTTTAAATATGTATTTCTTTTGATTCAGTTGTTGACAGATTTAAATTAAAATAATGATTTAGTTTAGGCACTAATGGTGTTCATTCGGTAAATTTTTGATTGTTTTATTTTTTAGGCAAATATTTTATAAATGCTTTCAGCTTTAAAATTCTGCAAATGTAAAATTATGCAAATTTAATAATTTCAGTAATCTGATGTACACCATAGGACCGAGGGTCGACAACGTACTATAGAAATATTATGAAGTATTTTCGTAATTAAAAAATATTGTGTATACGTTAAATTAGCGTATCAAAACCACCGAATAATTAGCGACCCAATAAAATACATATTGCGCTTTATTGAAGTGGTAAAAAGGTATCCAGAAGTTTAACTTGAGAAACCTAACTTTTTATGGAGGATTTAATAGATTTCTCTTAAGAACATACTTATTTTTTAAGACCATACCTGACAAAAATTTTGGAGGGGAGTATGGGTAACGCCGCCCTAGGAACCATTTCTTGGATAACCAACACCTATGCTATAAGTCCCCCAAGGAATTCACTGTGTATGGCGACTTAGCAGTGGTGCCCATGTTCATGGAGGGGTGAAGTTTGTCCAGGTCCTGACGGGTGAGGTCGGTTGAGGGAGACTTTTTGACGTCTTCGGCCGGACTTTCTCGACCCATCGCCTTGGATCGCAGTTGAAGTGATGGATTCATACGTCACTCCCGGACAACCCTCACCATACTCATAATTTTCGTTCCAAGGACTTACTACCCTCCCTTTCCTCAAACAGACCCTCCACACACATGTACCTACTGTTATAAAAATGTTACTGAGCTGAATTATCAATTAACCTATCAAAGCCGTTCGAAGGACAACATGGCGGCCATCATCATCATACCTACAGTATAATATTTTTATCGGAAAATTATTTTAGTCATTTAGCAAAATTAAAACTGATTATTTATCAAGAATTCATACTATCCCATGATTTTTCTCGGGTCTGCGCTAGTCGTCATCAAAATACTAATTTCGGTTTTCTGTACGTCCTGTCAAACTCTGGTTCAATTATCTCAAGTTTGCTTTGAATGTAAGTGTCATTTTCAAAATTGGAACTACTTGCGTGAAGAATTCATAGAAATATATGCAGATAAATGAGATAAATAAGGTCACGTTTACAACTGGGAATCGAACCCAGGAACTCTATCTTACCGGGAGAACGCCTTAACCAAATCGGTCATAGGGACACAATTACTAAACGACATTTTTTTCAATCTCATATTTAAAATTCAAAATTAACAAAACGAATTTATTTGTAACGTATATAGTGTCTCGGATAAACATTCCCGATTTTCCTTTATATGGGGCACCTATTGACTTTTTCTAAAAGTCTAAATGAATTTAATACATTTTATTCGAATAACTTTTTTAATATCTTCTGAAGGTTACACCCATAAACGTAATATACCTATATTTAAAGAGAAGATAATACTAATAAATGTAAATGATACATGGAATAAAACAAGACACAGAAAATTTAAAAGGTAACGGTTGCAACAATTGGTATCTGGAATGTATAGGTCAACGCAGCTAATTTTAACTCGCAACATGTTACCGTGAGCTACGGAGCTTTGAAATTTCTATTTAACCGTTATGCAAGAAGCCGTATTTTCAGTTCTGAAATTTTCTATTTTACTACGAGGAAGAATAAAATTTAAACCGATGCCTAGTAATAAAGCATTTTTGGATTTTTACCATAATTTATTAAAGCAAGTGGAATCTTATCATTTTTACTACAGCATTCTGAGCAGTTTATTCTCACATATAACAACAATTGAATAGCTTCATTAAGACAGTCCACAAAACGCAAAACAAACATTCGCAACTAACAAGTAAATAATTAAGTAGTATAAAGGACAAAATCATGTGCAAGAAATCATTTATGACTTTAATAATATATTCGGAAATTTCTATCAGTGTTCAAAAATTGCTTGTTACTTTATCACATTTGTCAAACTCGTGCGTCGCACGCCTCTCGTAGTCTGGACTAGGCTACTGATGTGCGTGTCTGTCAGGTGTTTCAGGTGTGTCAAATCGTAGTAACGAAGCTATTTTTTTGCATACGATTAAGTCGACGACTGCGGGGGTCAAGTCAGCCTCGAGCGGCTCACTAGTTACCAGTTACCATCTCGTCAGGCAACTTTCCCTTGCTCATCCGCCATACGCCAGCCCGGTTCAAATTCACTCTCGTTGATGCTCGATTCTTGACACGCAGGTACACGCTAATTTTACAACAATATGAAGGTGTAATTTATACGTATTTGGTGTTTGACTTGGACATTAAATGCATTTGTAAATATTTGAATAGTGGCTATTTGTACACAAATATACAGTAATCTGTCGAAACAAAATGAAGAGAAATCACAAATATTTTGAATATCTCTATGATGGTCATCCGGGTCAAAAATATCTACATTCCGCAGCCTCCGTAAATTGTAAATTCTTAAAATCCCAGCTCCTTTCCATGGTATTCCTATATCTATCAACGTGTTCAAAGTATCTTTAAATGCCAAGGATGTATATAAGGCCTTATGCCTGAATTACACCTGCAGAGTTCGATCAATACAGTCAGTACTCGACCTAGTAGCGGGCTTAATTTATACCTTTTCCCTCCATCGCGAAACCACGTTAACCGCACTTTAAACTAATCTCAATGAACTGACTCTCCAACTGTCTCTTCTAAATGTGATCATCTCTACTCCCCAATAAATTGTTCGACCGAGTGACAAAGCGAGAGACTCGGCAGGTGTAATTCGGCCTTTAGGTTCGAACCTCCCCCTCTACATCTGAATGCTTTAGCTACGCCCTTGTTAAATACGTTGTAGGCTTTGTATTGATTATTATGGTTGCCTAGCTCTACCAGAATGGGAATGTTGGTGCGCCTGGCTGTCCACGGAATTCTGAGCATTTTTCTCCAACCCCACATATTGAGGGCGTCTAACCGCTATCTTCGTTATGCATCTGTCACTTCATGTCTTTTGTACTTTGCTCATAAGTCATGCAAACCATTTTTTCACTTGTGTCACTTATAGACAAGCAAGTATATGCAATTGTTCACCGTTTCTAAGTCGGTGAAAGTATTGGTTCTTTCAAAGGTATTTGCCTGGTCGATCACCATTAGTTTTCTTTTGATTTTGTTGATCAGTGGGCTTGGATTTCGACTTTCTTCCTTATTAACGTCCTCAGTATTGGCCTGATAATAAAACTCTTAGGATGGTTTTAACCGCAAGGTTAAGCTAACAGTACAGGGGGTCACGGGAGCAACGGAAAAATCGTTGCACGTCCCACCAAATCATCAAAATCAGTGGCATGCTTTGTGTGTAAATTAGGTTTTTCGGCAGACCAGACAATGTATCATTGGCAACGCAGTGAAAAAACTGGAGAGGCTGGGAAAGGATTTCTATGAACAAAAAGTCGTCGGATATGGATTGGTTTAATTCGTTGGCTAAAACTGTAACCCCCTTACTTATAATCGCTGTGTAAATGTAAAACGGAGCTTACGCTTACCTTACGGTCGGACCAGCTAAAAACCTTATTACCACTTTGTGACAACAGCGTAGAGGCGTAGGTACGATTATACCGGCCTCAAACCGGATTAAGGCCGGCTTAGTTCTACCAACGCTGAACCGGCGCATAAGAATAAAATAAATAAATTTGACAAGTAGAATACGTTTCTGCTGACTGACAAATTTTCATTTATTTATATCTCGCTTCAACCGACAATAATGTGTTTACAGTTATATCGTTGTCAGAGTATGCAGTAAAATATGTTTTTAAATATCTTTAATTGCAATCATTATAAACTACACATTCTCCGCAGAGAGATATTATAAAAGATAAACGTTGGCCGAAAAGGGAATAATGAATGATCCAGGAAGCGATGTGGGTGTACAATTGTTTATTACGTACTGAAGATGTACATTTAAACTCGACATAATCAATAAGGCTGGCTTACCTGCATGATATAGCCTTAAGCCTGGCTTAATGTCAACTGTACGTTTGTTAACAGGTCCCGCCCAGAGATCGTCCTCGGACCCGCCCTGCAGATTATTTCTATTAGTTAAACTCTGCCCCCGAGCTGTCTGTGAAATATTGCCTTATGAGACTAACATAACGTTGTACCGTTGGGTGGTATTTTTGTACTGGTGCTTCGGTAACGGTATTTAAGGATTGCGCAATGTTTGTGTGTTACATACAATTGAATTATTTACATGTTCATTAGTATCTGTTAATGTTTAGTTAAAACGGAAGCTTTTCCATTTATCATCGGTTGCGTTATAAAGCCATATTAGAGTGGAATGACTAGACGAAATTATTTTGAAATAGAATATAATTTTTATTTCTTACCGTCTATCACATTCACGCTTACAAGTTTAAACACTAAGATGATTGGGGCTATTCATCACAATTTATAACCAAATTTAAAGCCATTTATACCTATTCAACAAGTTGCCAAAAATTATTTTTTAAATGCAGTTCAATAACAAAAAATATTACTATTACTTAATAAACAAATTAATGTTAATGATAAATAGGAACTTCGGGAATTTTCGTTGTTCCATGAGCTTTAATTATTTTATTGTCTATGCTACAGCTATTTTTTAAAAATATTGTGGTTATTTTGCTATCATAAACCTTTTATTCATCTTTATACTCCTGCTGATAAGTCACTCTAAATAGGCCAACAGTCTTAAAAGCTGGATTTTTTTTCTTTAATTATAGTAGTTAGTCTTGTACAGTAAAAGTTATAGGTTTAGTGTTTTAAAATTTTAAGCCCCTTTTCTACGAGCGTGAGTCAATGTTTCTATTAGATATTATTTATATATGGGCTTTTACAAACATGTGTAATAATTAAGTGAAATATTATTCAAGAAGTGATTTTGTTTTAATAAATTATAAAATAGAACACATTCGAAAGAAAAATAAACACTTAAATTAATATTTATTTATCAGGTTTATTATTATAGCCTTCTTGTAACTAAATTCCGTGTAGTTGAATGCATCTATCATTTTTGAAAAAGTATTGCGAACTGCGTGTAATCTAAGTATACGCGAGTATCTAAATGACACAGTCCTGATATTTTAGTTGCAATTTAAATAAAATTGAGTTGGTAATTAGGCTGGGTAAATCAGGGCTGTTTACAATATAATTAATAATTTTTAAAAATAAAAGTCAAGTAGGAAACAAGTTTTCTATCTGAGAGTTTTAATTATTTCATCAATCGGTTGTAATTTATGGTTTCTACAGGTAGATCGCGTTTATAGTTAATGTATCTTAGAAATTTATGCTAAATATTTTCAAAGGAATCAGAATGGACATAAGACATCGACTGTGTTCTGGTAAAACTTTTCAAGACACATTTTTTGGAAATGTCACTTTTGAGTGATTTCATAAAATGTAGTCTTCAAAGTATTTTTTGCTGACTAAGGCATTTTTAATACTAAAATATATATTCACAATATATTTAAACGGTAGAAGAAATTACCCAAATATAAAATCTCTCTTAATTATAAACAGAATTGCATTATTTATGTTATTTGTTTTTGGGGTGTTATGCCGTGTTGCGCTAACTAATTCTTTAGCCAACGTTTCGGACAGCATTGCAGTGTCCATCATCAGGGCAGATGTGTTATTTTTAGAATGGCATTACTTTACATCAAAAATTTGAAAAACAAATAACTATATTATTCAAACTAGTTTTACGAACTTTAAAACATATTCGTTTATATCGTCTCTTGTAAAATTTTCATTTTGTGGCTTGAAAGGTTTTACCAAACCACAGTCGATATTTTATAAAATATATCGTGTGCGTAGAAATTTGGAGTTAGTACCAATATTAAATTCAAGTTACTGACTCAGGACCGTAAATTTTCACTGGTCAAACACAGAAATTCTATATCCAACAATAAAGATTATGATTCATTTCATTGTTTACACAAGTACATAGCTATTGGCTCAAGTCCATAGAAATGTTGCAACGGCGGGACCTCCATTAGCATAACCCCGACCTACGCTAATAATATCCATTGTCGAATAAAATTTATTAATTCCGATATCGTCTCCCTCGGGGGGCACGATCCGAACACGATACTGGAATGGCGAATGGCAGATCCCGCGCCCCAACAAATCCTGTATTTAAAGTGCGATTACCGATTTTATCGCAGAGATTTCATGCTAAATTATGATAAAGCGGATTATTCAATAATAATCAATGAGCATTGCATTCAACATTCAACTGGCGAGAGTTTAGCGTCACGACGGGATAAATCTGGTAGAGGTTTATGATTGGACTTCTTCTAAGGGAATAAATAAAGGTATTATATTGGCATTCGGCTATTAATTAAAGTCATTATCGCCTCTTTTGCAATTGTCAGAAACAGTGTTTTATTTTATCAAACACACAAGCAGTGTATTACCCAATTCAGTGTAGTCACGGCATCCTAAGTTTGGTAAATATCGCAAAGCTAAAGACACTGGTGGAAATGGAAGAGAAGAGGAAGAGAAAAGTTGGGTCTTGGTAACCACCATGATATTCTTGTTAATTCACTACTCCTAAATGTAGCAAAAGCCATTTCAAGTAACGCGCAGCGCTTCAATTCTAATTCTGAATGTACCTCATCAGATCAAGGGCATTTTTCAACAATGTGCAACGAAGGTACTTTATTTAAATAATGAAACTAAATGTGAAAACAATCACGCCGAGAGTTTTTTTAAACCATCTATATCTGGGTTCAGAACCAAGGAGCTTATCTCTCATGGAGGTCTTCTGTTAAATATTGTCACATTGAATTATTTTATTACAGCCCCAAAGATTGCATCATAGACCACAGCGCTATTATTGGCTACACCCACAAAGTTGACTATTTGAGATAACCATATTGCAAAATTGGCAATAACTTTATAACGACGTTATTGTATAATATGAAGTTTGTACAAGGTGTGAGTATCGCTGGCTTATGTTATGTTTTGAATATTGTGTAATGCAGGAAAGTAATAATACTTGAACTTTGAAAGAGGGTGCTGGATAATGTACAATATTACATAGGTATGCCGACATGCTCCGATAATTTCCACCTTTATACATCCATTGTGTGACTTGAAGAGGGTGTCTGTGTCTGGTTTGAGAAGTAGGTCACCTTGATAAATCGTGCAGGTGTATAAATTCAACTTCATTGATGTTATTAGTTAATGTATCTTGTCTCTATGCAGAGCCTTGTGGAACCCCAAAACCATCGAAACAAGTTTAAAAAACGCTGTTAAAATTGTAGTGCATAGGTTTGACACTTATAACATGTTATTGTAGAAGGTATTTTGTAAGTTTCCTAAATTTCACATTATATACTAGTAATAGTAGCTGAAAAGAGTTAGAAATATCAGATAAAAAACAGTGTAGATTTCAATCGTTTAAGAGTTTTTGCTGCATTAGACAAACAGATTTAACACAAAACTTAAATTTTAATTTCAGGCTAAAATACCCAACCAAACTACATAATTATATTTTTAAACAAAAGGTATAGCATATATCTAGTACGAATATGTACTACTTTATAAAATTGTGTTTTAAATTATAAAATATAATCCATTAAAGAATTCAATTTATCGTGGTATGGCAACTTGAAAATTATTTATGAATTAATGATAATTGTTTGAAAAATAATGTAACTCTATTTACTATAAAGATACAATGTAACATAAATTTTAAAAAAATACATCGAAAAAAACCATTTTAATAGGCCTAAATTAAAATTATAAACGACCGATTTACGTTGGAATAAAAAATAAATTTTATATTACATTCTATTAATACAGTAGATAGGGCAAGATTGTTTATTTACTGTGAAAAAATAGCATATATTAGTGCTAGATTTTTGATTAGAAATATATATAAGATGTAGTTTGGTTGGTTATTTTGGCCTCAAATAAAAAACAAAAGCTTTACTGTGGTTCACATGCGATGAATTTTTTCTTCCTACAGATTTTCAGATTAATAGATTTTATTATATTTTTTTTTCTAGTCGTCTTTAAGTAACCTCTTCCCTCCATATCTACCGCATGAATGCTGTTAATTGTTTTTTATGGCCCCACACACCATTGTTCCCAAAAACGATAATCAATCAAAAGCTCCGTGTTTATTTATTTATATGCAGTCTTCAAGGTCTTTTGAATAACCGTTGCGTAACACGTTAGACAATAATATGACACAGAAGATCACCTCTTCATCTCCGTGTACATGTCTAGCAAGGCCAGGTAGTATTGTGTAGGAAGTGCTTCCCAGTAAGGTGTCATTCATAAAGTAAATAGGCACGTAAAGTATACTGCACGGCCTACCACGTGTTTATACAAGGATCCGCACGTGTGTCATCCAACTTTGTCGCTTCGAAAACATTGGAAAACTCCCTCAGTTTCTGATTCATACTCTGTAAATGGTGACGGTTACATTATGCTCTGTCTATTTCATAACGATATCGTCTGAATGTGAGATGCTTCCACGGATATGTACGTTCCTACGCTTTGATGCTTTATGGCAAACAAAGAGTTTTTATATCAGTATTGTTTTAGTAATAGTAATAATTAATGCCTGTCATTCTGACATTTATTATGAATATTATTATGGAAGTAACATGAAACTGTTGTCGTGTCTGCCAAAAATTGCGTCTATTGTTTACATCTTGTACGTTTTTTTTTCTTATTTTTAATAGCAATAAATTATGTTTACGCGCACTCGAAGCTAAGTCTGTTCCATAAAATTGCTAACATCTAATTAAACTGCAGCATTTGTTTTGTTTTATAGACCTGGTTGAAGTTGCTATCCGCGTATGAATCTGAAAACTTATTTAGGCAATGTAATCTATACAAGGAAACAGATACATGTGTTCGAGCGATCGGTTTTATAGGATGGTGGTTTATAGGGTGTCAAGCAAGGCTGTGTAATTATGTCTCCCCGATTATTCGATTTGTGGGCACCTACTTAAGTATTTTTTTACGTTAGTTCCACACAGGAATTTTTTTTTCTCAGGGACTATGTCATATTTGGAGATGCTTAGGGGTTTTTTAAAGGAAAAGATGGATAAGATTTTCTGGAAAGGAAAAATTTATGGGGGGTGGGTAGGAATCAGCGTGTCCAGGAATGAATTCATTTCTCTATGTGTCGATAGAGTTCTGCTGGAGAGGTAAAAAGGTCTCCCTCAACCGGTCTCTCCAAAATCCGGCCCGCAATCCCAGGTGGGCAGACGCATCTGCGTCAAGAACTAGACAATCCTCACCCCATGGATTCGGGCACTTCTAAGTCACAAAACTTAGCGAGCCACTTGGAATGACCTATAGTATGGCAGAGGTGTTGGTTGGTGCTGCGGGACCCATATTCAACTTCCAAATTGTAAAAAATAAAGATATTGAAGAAATTTAAGGGTTAGGGTTCGGAATTTAATAGTTTTAAGGATTTTACACTTTTATATTTTGGTGATGCAGTTGCTCTTATCTATGGTAAACGAAGTACGTATACATTATCATATTATTATGATAAATTATTTGATGAAAGTTGTTATTTGAAATAGATGTAAGCAGTAGAGAATGATCAAACTTTAATAAGTATTTGATAAGGCCTTTTGGAATTGGAATCCTCCGGAAGGGGAATGCTGGACATTAATTAAATGGAGGGCTGAATGCAGTAATTGCCTAGAGGTAACCATGTCAGTTGGTTTAATTTGTGCTGATCCGCTATATAAATTAACTATTTATGCTAAATCTGTGAAAGTGATGATGTTGTGGTTCTCATTAATAAGTAGTTTGCACTTTGTTATAACGTTATAATCAAACTAGCAACAACAACAACTCACACGACTTCAAGCCTGGGAAGTAAAATAATAAAAACTAACGCACCTCACCTCACTTTATACTAAACCTCCCATAACTACCATGAACCACGATCACTTGATTTATTATTTGGCAAATATATTGAAGGGGTCTTTAAGAAACCTCTTCAAGAAATAACAAACCTAGGACCTATACGCTGACCTCGGTTGTAGAGTATTTGGTTTTATACGACAACAGACAGTATTCTTTGTACGTTGAAATGCCAAATCCTAGACCCAAACCTATAAAAACCTCTGCATCATGCAAACCAAATCTACTAAATTATAATATTATTACACGTGTGTTTGTTAGGCTTCTCTTGGAGCTGTTTGCAAAATTGTATAGACCTTTTATTTTATATTAGAGACAAACCGTATGACGTAATTTTAAGTGTTTATTTGATTTCTCTGAAGCGGGAATGCATTACGCTGCAGTTAATTATTAACCACATTGTTACACAAGTACTAACCAGCGAAACACCCGTGAAGTTATAAGCCAATATGAACTTTTGGAGTCATTCGAATTTGATCATAAACTTTGATCCCTGGGCGGATTATTGCGGTGTTTAGCCTCCGCTTGTATTTAGTTGCGCACCATTTCATCATTGTTACTTTCACTGCCTGCAACTGCACATCTGTATAAAACAGAATATTTTCTTAGTCACCCTCACAATCTGTCGCCATATTTGAATAACCTTAACCCAGTATTGATGATGACCTGTGTTACTTTCATTTCCGTGAACAAAATAATAACACAACATAGTGAAATATATCACTAGGTATGGAATTCTTAGGTATAATAAAGTGATATAAAATATAGGCACTCAAAATTAATATGTTTCATTAAATTAACACGCAACATTATCGATAATGTTGCGTGTTACTTTGACTTCTTTGAACAATATGAAAACATAACTCGCGTTAAAATTTTTTGAATTCTTGTACAATAAATAGGCGAAAGTAGGTTAGTTCTAGTTAAACATATTTATTTAACTATTCTTAAGTCACTACATGTCGCTGTTCATCAATGACCTTAACCGCCTAACTCAATGTTGCTGATTAGTTTACTATGTTTCATTCATTTCCGTGAACAAAATGATAATACAAATCATGGTGAAATTCAACAGTGTCGAATTCTTAGATGTAATGAAACGTACCTATGTTTTATAATTGCATAAATTATTTAAAAAAAAACATATCTTAGTAACCCTGCGTCAGTTTACCTAGTTAGTTAGTCACACAGTTAGTTAACCTAACCTTGACCCAATAATTAAATGATGATGACGATGGCCAATGTAACTTTTCTTTCCGTGAATAAAATACCAACACAAATTATGTTGTAATAATTTTTATCATTTACCATTTTTCCGTGAAAGTCAATTGCACATAAATAAATTAATATGCCCAAAGATTCCTCTCCGTAAAAATGAGTTTCCATTTACCGAGCAAGCGCCCAAGACTCAACAGGTATTGATTGGATTTAATGATAGGTTTCGATGGTGTTCATGGTTTCGTGATCAAATTAAGTCAAAGTATGAATGCGAAATTCTTCGTACGGTGTTTATGTAAACTCTGCCAAAATGATGGCCGAGAACGTGACTTATTTGACCGGATCCATGTCAAGGTGAGGGCACTGCATTCTACGTGCCGAGTCACAAGGAGGTGAATCCCATTGATTTTTCAGAACCAATTTTAACCTATTTCATCAATCAATGATTTTAATCGCACGGATCAATAATTAAGCTTGTTCTCTTAATTTTAACACGTTCAATTTTGAAATAGTTTCATCATGAAGCAACATATGATCTTTGGAGTTTTGGAATCATATATTTTACCCACTGATGTAGTACCAACTAGTACCAAGTCTCAACTGCCTTGAGCCAGAACTATGACATCTCAAATGTGGAGAATTAATCCTTCCCGATTCTTGACTGCCTTGAGCCTGAACTACGGCATCTCTAATGTAGGGAATTTGTCCCAAGTCCTAACTGCCTTGAGCCTGAACTATATCATCTCTAATGTAGGGAATTTGTCCCAAGTCCTAACTGCCTTGAGCTTGAACTATATCATCTCTAATGTAGGGAATTTGTCCCAATTCCTAACTGCCTTGAACCTGAACTATATCATCTCTAATATGGGGAATTTGTCCCAAGTCCTAACTGCCTTGATCCTGAACTATAGCATCTCCAATGCGGGGAATTTGTCCCAAGTCCTAACTGCCTTGAGCCTGAACTATAGCATCTCCAATATGCGGAATTTGTCCCAAGTCTTAACTACTTTGTTTCAGAACTACGGCATCTCTAGTGTGGGAAATTTCTCCCAATTCCCAACTGCCTTGACCTAGAACTATAGCATCGGCGATGTGGAAAAATTTTCGAGGTTTAAGACATTGGGGAAGGGAAGAAGCAGAGGAATGCTGGAAAGGACCTTCCTTGCATTAAACTTAGGTAAATCCATATCAAGAAATACATTTTGAAGGAGTGCTTTCTATTATAGTGATTTGTTTTTGAGTGTTTTATAATTCGCGAAGAGTTAAAAATATGTGACAAAGACAAGTCCGCATAAATTGAACTTTATTTTATTTTATTATTTATCCTCCAATCGAAAGCCGCGACATCTTGCTCTTGGCCCAAAGCCAAGGAGCTCACATACTCGTATTACTATCGCACTCGGTGGGTTCTAAATAATATACCATTTTGTTTGTCCAGAACAAGTAAAAATAAAGCGTACATGGACTTGAACAGTGGTTTATTTTGCAGTTATTATAATTGGGCATATTTATAAGGTTATCAATTCATAACATTCATAAATAACGCTCTAGTTATTGCCTCAGACATCTAGGATGACTAATATGCTGTAAATGTTACATATACATTTTTTTTTTGTTCAACGTAGCTATCATAAATATTTAAGTGATGATGATATTTTATAACATATTTCATTTTACAGAAGGTCATTTTTTTACAGTTATAATATAGTGTATTCTCGCGGTGTCAAGGTGGCGATAAGACTGAAAATGATATTTTTTTTTTTTTTTTTTATATTAACTCCACACAGGAGGCCCTGAAGAAAATAATTTCCCTCAGGGCCTATGTCATCTTTGGGGATGCTGTGTGGAGGGTCTTTTTGTGGAGAGGAAGGAGTGAACATGGGTCTTGAAGAGTCCCATGTTGTAGGAGGGAGGAAACACAGAGGCCGGCAGTTCGTTCCACAGCCGAGCTGTTGAACTTAAGAACGAATCGTAGAAGCGACCCGTTCTCATGTGACAAATGTCAACCGTGTACAAATGTTGGGCGCGCGTTTGGCGTGTATCCCGACTACGCACCGGTGCCGAAGGGATCAATGACGCTAGTTCCTCAGAGCATCTTCCATTGTAATACCGATAGAACAAGGACAGCATACCTACCTGACGCCTGTGCTCTAAAGATTGCAGTCCGTTTGTTAAGATTGGGGAATCTATCAAACGGACCGCCCGTTTCTGCACAGAGTCAAGGGTTTTTTTCAGGTATTTAGGGGCTCCGGACCAGAGATGGCTAATAATCCATTCACAGCCAAATAAAACTGTTGTGCTGCAAAATGTTATATTATGTTACCGATATAAATAAACTTTGACATGACGTGATAAAAATACAACAGATTTACCATTGCATAGATGAGACAATGTTCTCAATAGATGTGGAGGGCGAAATTAGCAGGACCTTCCTCATCATTTGTTTCCTTTGCTAAGGACGTGTTGTTTCAGAGAATTTGAACAATTCATCAAATTTCACAGCTGATTTTCAAGGACTCTGAAAGTTCTATTATTATTTCAGTTCTGTGAAGCAACTGACCCATGTGGGTATAATAACAGAACTTCAATAGGACTTTCACAGAACTTGAAAATTAACTTTGAAATTTGATGAATTATTCAAATTCTCTGAAATAACCCGTCCTTGGCCCTTGTAGTGTTAGGCCCAGTTTTCCCAATTCAAATGTAACATTGTCAACGAGTGGCTACTCCGCGGCAATTTGTTTTTTTTTTACGTTTGAAATATCCCCACTAAACGCCGATTCTAGAAACGTTTCAGCTTTCTATCAAAAGTTGTTTCACGTAACTGATATAATAACAGAACTTGAATAAAAGTTCCACAGAACTTGAAAATTAACATGAAATTTGATAAATTGTTCAAATTCTGTGAAACAACCCATCCTTGCGTCTTAGAGTTTGGTTGGACGCCCTTTGTTTACGGAGTATCTATGAAGAGTGATTATTATGGACAGGTAATTGTTACACTGCCAGAACTACACACGGACGTTATGACACATGTACCAAATTAAACATGGAGAGAATTCACCATCAGTAAGCAGAAGTGAGTAGTTTTGGCAGACTTATAACCCATAGTCTTGTTAAATAATATACTTTCGATAGTTCTATGCGACAGATTAGAATAACTTTTGAAACGGTCGTACTTTACACATTAGCAATATAAAGTTTAAAAATATAGGTTTTAATGTAAATTTTATCTTGATGAAACCAAGGTGGCCAAGATCTTTATTGATTCATAAAGTTGGCCATCAATCCCACGTATGATGTTTTTTTTAAATATAACGTTAAAAATAGCTTGTTGAGATATCGGATCTGCATGCGATTTTATCTCAATAAATGTCACCCAGATCACACACTCTTGGGACTATTATCATGTTACCATAATTCATTCCTCATAATGATTTATTTTCATTGTACCTATAATGATTTAGAGCATACAAAGTTATTTTATATTATGTAAATAAAATGTTAAGTGTCGCGAAGTTTGTAATGGATTCGTGTTCTCCATGCTCATTGATACTTCGTGACATCATGCGTCATAGAACTGAATAGAAAGGATACACTTTGGGAATTTTTCCAAATTTAACGCTGTAATTATTTTATTTTATTTAAGATTGTCCGGTCTTTTGTACCCTGGGAATATTTGTTTTCGATTTCTAAATTTTTTCAACTCAACTCAACAGCTGGGCTGTTGATCAACTTTATTAACCAACCCGGCGCGGTGCCTCTGTTATCTATCTTCAAGACCTAGGTTAACTCATTCCTTTCCTCAATGAGATCCTCTACACGACATCCCCAAAGACAACATTAGCTCCGCGTGGTTTATATGATAATTTAAAAAATAATTCATATATAAAAATAGAATAATAATAAAACATCTTTATTGCGAATAAATAAATACTTTATCTTTCAAATGATTTTTGACTATTTTAAAATATGTTTTGATTCCTAAAACCATCAATCATTTAGTTAATTTTTAAAGTATTTTCGTACAAATGTACATAATATTTCATGAAAAATGTTATTGGTACTTGATACTCATCTATTGGAAGCTTTTACTTGTGTAGGTTTGAAGGTGATGGTAAAATGATCAAATTATGTTAAGCTATACCAATTTTGCTAATAAATCATTTGACGAAGAAATCTTTTGAAAAATATTGAAATTGTTGAGTATTTTTAACCTTCATACTTATTTTGTAATTGTAGTAAAAAAGCAACCGTGAGATAAAAAGACAAATATCATAAAAAAATCTTCAGTAATATTCTGCACCATGATACAGTTAATAATAACACAACAACCGGTGACAACTATTGTTATATATTCTTTGCAAATAAAAAATATGCAAAAATAGATATTATAAATATGACAGACAAGTTTTACGATTAAGTCGACAATAGCAGAATAGGACCTTTGGCAACATACTGCAATCTCACATATCCGATGCAAAACTTGCATGTAGAATATTATACATTTTTTGTTTCCCCTCACAAGAGCGCTTCTGACCGCGAAACTATATCGCCACACAGTCTTTAGATAAAACAAACACACTTACAGAAAAATAATATGTTTCTTATCGAACCAGGATATGGAATCATTAATAACATAACAAGACCATAAGATTTTTACGATACAGTTTTTATTCATGTATGAAAGATTGCTTTTAGTGTTTCAAGCCCCCGCATTCCGATTTTCTATAGATTTATATCATAATTCTCTTGAACACTTTCAGCTTTAAGTACCTTAAGCATATGATATTTTCGAAGATACTGTCTATGTATTTATACAGCTGAAAAGGTAATTGTATGAAACTGTACGGTTTCAGACTGGTATTTTGGGGTCAATGAAAATTTGTTCAATTCGTAACGTAATTTTCAACAGTAGTTAGATATGGAGCTTTGTAACACTCGTTTAACTGTCAAATAAAGTTACCGATACGTAATATGTGTTTCCAATACATGGTACCAAAAAAGTTGTAAATCTAGTAACACAAAGTTAATAGGTACACAAACGAGAAGCACTCCTTCTATATTTTATTTCACATTTTCTGAATTGTTTTACATACCTACTTAATACAAAAGTTTATCGATCATTTTGTGAAATATATTTCTAACTTTAACAAGAGTAAGATTTAAACCAATAGATAAAGTAAGTAATATAATAAATAATAACACGCTTAATATATTCTAATTCTAAGTGCTCTCCGGTTAACAATGTCTCCAACAAACTTCGTGTCACATTAGTTTGTCACAGTTTATCTGGTCATGTCCCAGCCTTGACAAAGAGCGTTAAACTTCGTACCATTTCCACCAATAAGGGCCGCATATATCCTGAATATCTTTGCAATATCTTTCTACCTCCATAACGCGAGGAAAATATTATGATGTCATCTTACCGCAGTTATACCGTTATAATGTTCTGTATGTACTTGTGTTCAAAGTGCAATTGTTTCTGCAAAGCACAATATGAGATATTTACATATTCAGGTATATACGAACGTACGTATTACACGCTAGCGATGATATGACTCGAACTTTGTAAAAAATTGTTTGTTTCATGTATTTGAACAAAGTGCCGCAAAATCTTTCTCAATCTAGATTTCCTAATTGTTTACAAACAAATATGTATTATTATAATTCGAGTTCCTGAGAAGTATTCTTGCTATCCATGTCAACGTGAATTCTACTTCTGTTTACTTAAAAAATAATGTCAAATTCGTGATAACATGAGACGCCATGGCGCGCCATTTGCAAAAATCAGAGCAGCTTCGGATATGGTGATGACCTGATGACCTATGCGCCACCTAATGTATGTGTTGCAGTCAAAATCGTTTTTTGGTCACAACGCGTTTTTTCGCGTATAATCTAGTTTTAACTATAGTGTAATCTAGTTTAAACTAGTAATAAGGCGTTATAACTAAAAATGGGTTTTCACTGTAACATATATTCCTAATTTCGTGTTTAATTCGTGGAACTCCATTTTTTATAATTTTTTTGGATAAAGGTATTGTTCTTTTTAATAAGTTCTTCTATTCAAACCTCGATTTCCCTATAGTTAGGAACAAGATTTTGAAAATAATATTATGTGTTCACTCATGCATGATTTGCAATATGCGTGTCACTAACAACAAGTAAACAGTAGCAGCTATTAATTTGTCCGCTTACTTTATTAACGAAATTAAAACCTCTAACCAAATACTAACATTACGATAAAAAGAAAGCATTTTAGTAGAATGTATGCAAATAATCACGTTTTTTTCGGTGTGAAAAACTCATCAGCATCTGCCACTCACAACGAATACCTACATATATTATGTAGATGAGATCCTGTTGGGTAAACTCGTCAACCTTCCACATCTGCTGCGCGATTATACTCTCGTGAGATGATTTATAAGCATTGAGGTACTCCAGTTTAGCATACAATGGCAATGATAATCATTCAGCGCAAATACAGAAATGCCTAAGTTTAATGATCTTTTATCGAGTTTTCAAGGAGTGTGGCGCTAACACTCGTATTTATTATTTATATATATTTTATTTTTATTTATTAATCTTTGGGAAATCAATAGTATAGTAAAATACAACCAATTATAAATTAAATAATATAAACACCAGGGCCGGCCCTAAGCCAAACGTCGCCTGGCGCGAATAAAATTTTGGCCCCCTTATCAAAAACCAGTAAACGCCTAGGTAGGTGATCACTGTAATCAATAATATTCGGATGGGGCCAGGGGATTCATAGGGCCAGCCCTGCTTAACAAACAATATTACAAAACAATAACCTTAATATTATAATTAACATAAATAATTGCATAAATTCATAAGAGAATCACATAAATAACAACAGAAAAGAAACTCACTACTCATGTCAGAAAAACACTATTTTAAGTACATTATAAACTTATTCAGCTCGCAATTGAAAACGACCACTTTTATGTAATTATTACATATTCTATTCAAGATAGATTTTTGTTTACAGTTTGTTTTGCAATATTCCACTTCATTTTTAGGTTATTCGTAACCCGGGAAAGTTTGTCATTCTTAAAAAAAAAAATTATACAGGAAAAAAGCATCTATCTGATACCTTCGTACACTCAATGAATCAATTTTAAAGCTGGCTCTGCAAAATTATGAAATCTTACAAATTATGTTTTTTTTTAATTTATTACGTGTATTTTTTTCTCTCTCCTTACTACGATGGATAAAAAAACATAAACCAAACTATTTAGATGTAGATTTTCTATGAATATATCATTTGTCAAATTATTATGCACAAATTTTTACTTCCTTAATTCATGTTACCACAACCTCAACCATAAGAATCATCCTATTACCACCTTAAATACGTAATGAATGGGTGTGATTGCATTCAAAAGAAACATAAATCTGTAATTTTAATAATAGCTAAGAAAAAACACAACCTTAAATTTTTGCTTCGGTGAATAAAGGTTAGAGCTATAAAAATAATTAGATAATAAAGATATTTCAGATCGATTTCAATAACGATGTTCCAAAAAATTGCAAGACTTACCTTGGTTCCATAGTTCTTACGTCACCATTCTATTTTTCATTTTAGGTACAAGTCTCTCAAATCTAAATATCATCTGGTGGAGCTCTAAATTTATATCTTTTAATTAATCAGATACAATTCCTGGGGCTTTTTTTCTGTATTAATATTGTTTTTATTAGGCGTTTGATAGGTTGGTAACACAATTAATTAATTAGATATATTTATTCGGTAACAACACGCAAATTATTGTTTTCACGAGAGAATGACATCAGCGTATTTAACAAAAAAAAAAGATTCAAATACTCGAAATATATCATCAATCATCCCGTATTTCTTCAAATCATTAGGCATAGACGTTATATCTTTTCAGGTGTGTTATTGTTAAAGTTATGAATGTTAAATAATCTCTTAGCTGACATGTAAATGGTAAGTAGCACACACATGACACAATAACAAAAAAACTTCAAACGTTTTACAAAATGCGATTTTTTTTAAATTAATCTTCAAATAGAGATGTTTTAATACATGTTTTTATTTATTGTAATAAAGAGATTGGGAGCATTGGGGGTTGGAAATCATCCGACCGGCTATGCTTCTTAACAAAAAGCTCGTTGGACCAAGAAGTGTTAGGAAACCTAAGTCAACAAGAATCCTTAGGAGGAAATGGAGGAACTTATCAAGGACTCTTTAAGACTTAATTTCTATCATAATCATTATGGACTAGGGCAGACAAGTGAAAAATCATGAAATACTCTTAATTCTTGACAATCAGTTCCATTTTTTAAACTTATACTTAAATTCAAAACAAATCCGAGTTCATTGAACCGGAGTTATACACAGACAGATAGATAGACCAACAACTGAAACTAGTCTTTTTGATGATTTGTGAATTATCAACACTTATTGTTGATGAGGAGCAAAAGTTTGATAAAAAAATATGATTAGTAATATTTTTTGGGTATTTTTAATGCCCGATAGTTTACTTCTTTAATTTTGGTGCTCTCTTCAATCGGAGGTTGGTTTTCATCAGGAAAAGCTAAAACCTGCAGGCTGCAGCCTGGAACAACTTTTGATGATACCGGTCATCTAGATGTCTTTATTTACAGCGTCTTCCCTTGAATTATCATTTTGGTTAATCTTGAATTGTCGCTCATCATAATATAACAAAAGTATTATAGTGGGCTTAGCATTTTTAATATGTAAATACATTTTTGTATCTAGAACCTTAGCTGTGTAAATTGCATCACACGTCAAACATGTTTTCTCAAAATATAAAACACGTAGGTCCAAGCATTCATATTCTAATGAGACTTTTGGTGATTGTAATTTGGAATATTTTGAAAAGCATAATCCCAGTTAATTTACAAAGAACGGTGCATACTCAGTGTTAGAATTGCATCACACAACTGTTTGTATTACATCGAGTCATTTCAACACGTACACAAATAGCTATGTCTACTTGTAACTAGAATGCTGCAACTGCAGGAGGCGGCTGATTGAATATGGTCATTGAAGAGTCATCACTTTACGTAGATAATGACATGAAATATTATCAAAACCTTAACGTAACGCGTAAAGCTATGCACTCTTCAGCGAGAAATAAAATCCCGAATTGATAAAAGTATGATTCATGCGTGTTTGGTAAGAATGTATTCATAGAAAGGCACATAATTCTAATGACCTTATAATATTATTAAAAAATAATCTTTCGGGATAAATAAAAATATTAATATTTCGTAATGAGTTCGTGAAACTGTTGGTACCTGTTTAAGTGTGATTTTTCACGCTGGAAGGTTTTCTAGATGATTTGGAAGTGAAACTCATTTTTGTGTTAATATAAATTTTCAATTGTTGAAGAAAGATTTGAGAAATAAATCTGTTTTGGGACGGAAGACTAAATTTGATTCAATTTCAACCATCATTTATATTCCCTCTTAGTACTATTTAATTTCAGTTCTTTCTACGCGGTTTTTCATTTCTAATTAATATTTAGTTGCTATTCTCCACTGGATAATATTTATATTACTTTCACTTCGCAGAGTTGTAAAATAAAATCATCATTTGTCGAACAGTAAGAGATTATGTCTTATAATAATATGTACAATGAGCCCGAATAAATCCCTATGATAATACGATGACACATAGTTATATAAATATGAAAATCTTCATGATATCAATATTATCATGAAGATTTTTTTTACTGATTTGTTAATTAAGTTGGTGACCTTTTGTTTGAATAAATTACGAATTAATTCAGATGGCCATTAGCAAACTAAAATAATTTCAGGGATTGGTTTCTAGAAACATTATTTTTCCTCAAGTTTAGAGGACATAAGAGATCCTTAATCCTTATTATTCAAATGCCAGGTGATTTACCTACCTGCACACTTAAAATTATTATTTATGATACCCTTATAATATGTGAACATTGTCAAATTTCTAAAAAATCCTTAATAAATTCTTATGTCTGAGTCTCAATAATTATTACATCTTTACAAACATATTATTTATGAAGGGCAATTTTTTCATAATTATTCAATATTCTTGAAAGACGCGTATAATAAACGTTATTTATGTAGTAACACTTCATCTTTATTAAACTTATGTACCCATTAATTACTATAAATAATATTATAAGATATGCTTCAGTGGATTTGAAAGAAATAATACCTCTACTTAAAATCCAAGATTGATGGAAATGCTTAGTATTTTGGCATTTTATCTAAAAAATTACGCTCAGAATAACTCAAACAATTAGACTCCTAATCACCCACATATTTCAGGTGACTTACCAAAAAATGCCTATTATGGGATTATTTTATTTTGATTTCCGTGTTGCTAAGTGTGTCTTTTTGTTCGAGACGATGACCAAACTGAATTAAATACTCGATGAATAGGTCCGATGAGTAAGATGGGTTTGGAGAGCTTTCCACAGTAACCCCCTTGAGATTTAAACTGAAGAGATTTTAACAATTAAATGTGATTGCCTATTATTCAGTTTTTTACCCATGGAACCAGTGAGTCAGCTTATCGTCATCGATACAATAGCCTTCTCAGTTTTCCCCACTATCATTATTTAAGACTAGAGTGATTTATTTATTTGTGATTTACATAATAATAAGTGCGTGTTGAAATCAGCATACAAGTTAGTGAGGTAATCAAAAGTGATTATTACGTAGGTACGTATTGGTAAAATTCGGTTCTATTTTGTAGAACTTAAATCAAGAACATAAGATTTTTTGATTTTATAAAAGAACGTAGACATATTTATTTTGATAAATTGATCTAGGTTTTTCTTATATTATTTATTTGAATAAATTAAATCAAATGTATGATTTAGAAGATTTGGTAATTTTAAATTAAGTGTTACTTAATGGGTATTTAATTGGTATATATAAAAAAAATGATTAGATTCGACGGCTCTATAAAAATAAAGTTGTAATTTGAAATATTTAATCATTGATGAATAACCTTTTAATAAGCATAAGGTAAGTTTATAACTTTTTAGATGACCGATGTGGTACAGCAGTAGGAGTCCTTGATTTGATGTCAGCAAAATGTTGGGATTGTATTATGAGGTCGGATAATTATGTCTGTTAATCCCACAAAGTGGGCATCGTGGCATCTTAAGCCTAATTTTTTTTCGTAAAACACCCGCCTTGAAATAAAACGTCTAAAAGCCCTCGTCGTGTAAAATTAGCACCCCAGTGTAAAACTTACACGGTAGTGTTTATGAAAAACCTGATGGTACAAAACGGTCGGTACTTATGTTAATATGTTAAGATCATTTGTCATGTTTTGACCAAACTAACCGTTGAGCTTGGTCACATATCATTACAATGAATACATGATCACGGTGTTTAGAATTACCAATCGAAAACAAATGCATCGGTCACCGTATTTTTATACTTTACAGAAAAAAAGTTGTTTTCAAGTTATTCCCAAATACCACCGAAATACATATAGCACTCTTCGTGTAAAAATGGTTGATAGGTAACCGTCCCTCTCACTGCCTTGAAAAGCGATGGATCGAGAGAGTCTGGCTGAGGTAAACGTAAAGAAGGAAAAAATCTCTGTCTATATCTATGACCGTATACGGTCAAGATGATTCGACGTGTCATCATCCTTTGTGAGACAAAAAGGTACCCTAGGTAGGTAAGTAAACTGGCAGATTGAACTAGGAATTCCCCGCGGGCTAGTTGTGTTCCGTTCCGCTCTGTTCCGGTTCTGTAGTGGGAGCAGGGCGGGGGCGACAGGGTCCAGGTTAGTTTGACAGTCCGCTGTGAATCACCACATTTGCCTGTTCATCTCAAACACGAATACCTGGCTGGCTGAGCGCAATGCCTACTCTGTTGGAATGCATCTAGTATTTATTCAGTGTGTGCTCTTCCAGGAACGAAGCATCATTAATGCTTTTACGAACTGTTTCCCTGGGGCGGTACACGGTTCATTGGCGTTGATTATGACGCGATATTTTCGAGTGGGTGTTCAAAATCCCCAACACTGACCTTCACAGTGAGTCTTTACGGACAAAACTAAATTAAATAGACAATCCCTGTGATGTGAGAGGTTATACCATTGATATTATGGATGTGGTTGATAACTTGATTGTTGGAACGCATGGCCTGCAGTGTGATGTATTCAAATCTGACACCGGGTATCCATTATTCTCCCCTTTCAAGGCTTTTACTTTGTGAAAAGGTCTGGTCTTACTCGTTACCGATTTATTGACCCTATAAAGCTAATATTTTAATAATATAACCAGGTGAAGTTCCGGGATTGCACGAGCTTTACGATAATATTTTGAAATACCAGAGTTAAAGTTTAAAAAATTTAAAAGTCACCTTACGTCTTGAACATAGGTAACTCTAGTGACTCTAGCAACTCCAATAAACTATTTAATTTATTTCACGATCTTCATTTTCATCCATAAAAGTCAATAATGTTTCGAAATATTAGACTGTATTATCAAGGTGAGACATTTTATGTAATTTATCTGTTAGCCGATGGTGAAATTGGAACATCATTCCTTATTCTATCGGTGGGGGGGTTATTGCCTATTTGGGGTTTTCCCAAAGAAGGTAGCAGGTAGGAGGGTACGCAGTCTGCATTCGGACACGACATTGCAAGTAAAATCGCCATTTGCACAACTGGTAGTCGAGTGCGGTTATTTAAATCCAAGATGCGTGATTTGCTTGGAAATGTGATTTTACTTTGTTCTTGACATATTTTTGAGACCTCTGAGTAAATTAAAAGTTGCATTTCTTGGAATTTTTCTCATCATTTTTCATGACGAATGCTAAACTAAACTGGGATTAAAAAGGTAGTTGGCGACTAGTCAAAGTTACTACTACTTTTGGGTGAGAACGAAATAGGTTCAAATATTTCCATAAATAATCTAAATGGTAAGTACACGGTAATGTTTTTTACTTTCACAAAATCGTTTGAAATTCAGTTATTTTGCAATACATGTCATATTATATGTATTTTCTGCATAGAAATTAAATTTGATTACCACGAGAACTACCAAATATAGTTTACATCGAGGGCGAAACAGCTGTCAAACGTAATAATAATTAACTAAAAACGAATCGTTTTTTTAAATAAATTTTAATATTTGATGAAATTAATAGTTATTAATTTTATTAATTTTATTAATAACTATTTTCAATTAGTTAAAATGGTGCCACAAAGCGATTGAAAAATTAAATTTAAAAACCTCAATATTTGGTTAATATTTCGTCTACCAACTACTTTGGTGAAATTATCTTGAAAGCAATTTGAAAAGCTTTAATTTCAAAGTCACCGATACTGTTACTTTGTGGAGAAAAATGAGTATTGCTGATTTATTAAAATTCTGTTAAAAACGTGATAGCAGGCCATTTCCTTATAAACTATTAGTACAATATAATAATAATAAGAGTACTTTCATAGTATATAAGAACACGTGTATGTGCATTGAGTTTACCCTGTTATTATGTAATGACGAAATGTGATAAAATTAGAATTTTATGTACACGTGTTCTGACATCGCCGTAACACATTCGTGTGTATCTGATAGTTTATTAGAAAATCTATGAATTCATTCGTTAAAGGCCTGCAGTCCCGTTTTTAACAGGAATACGAATAATTTGAAGAAAGTTTCAGTAAATTAGCAATATTTTATATCTGTATGTTTTCTCAGTGTTTAAAATATTTCTAATTTTATTTACGGTTAATAATATAATTTTTCGAGCTATGAACACACTAAGTAGATGCTTACAAAATACTGTCAACGTCTAGACAGTGAAACCATCTTTATTCATCTGACTATAAAATATTACTCATAAGACTAGATTATAAAAGAGTCCTTTCGCTTTGTAAAAACGGCGAAGGTCACTCGGGGTCGCTAAACGTCCTTAGTGACGTCAGATCCGGCCCGGAGACCGAACTCATTCTTGTCTACGTGTTACGTGTACGTCATCCGGTGGCTTCTATTTTTACTTATTGTAAACGAAAGGTAGAAGCTAACAGAATGAATTCCAAAGTTCCTCGGCCGGATGTGACGCGATGACTTCCAAAGCAATGTTGTTAATGCGATGCAGCACCGTGGAAATGTGTTTCATCATTGAAATGAAACAAAGAACGTAACAAAAATGGATTTCAACTTTTTGGTAATTTCCTAATTTAACCTAATGCTGCAAGATACATTGGCGTTTGCAAAATTGACCTGTAAAGTGCTTTAATTATTTCATATTTCACACCTCCGCATTATATTTCGGTTTTTTTCGCACTTAATTTACAATAGTCGGGTCGGTATTTTCTAAGTAGGGTTATTTATAAGATATTTTTTGATTACGCAAATGATTTTTTTTAAATGTGAATACCTCACAACAGTCCCAACTGCTCCCAACCGTCTGCAGCCAGTAAGACTATTTCGTCCCCATTTGGGGTATCTTGTGAAGCTAAAGATGGTGGAGAGGGGAAGGAGATGGGGAATTGGAAGGTGGGGGAGAACCTGGTTATTCAGAACTGGTCACCAAATACGGCTAAAACCATTTCGAGCAACATTTCCATTCTGAATGGTGGTCTTAGACCAGGGCGATACTGAGAGTATATTCCCCTCTGGAACGTGCCGCAAATATACTTTATATTATTATGCCGGGATTTGATCACATTTTTGACCTATTTGACCATTTGAACTTACCCCTCGACCACGAAGATAAGCCAATAAAATTCGCAATCAAACTGTAGGTACATTTTTACAAAAAAAAATGTGATTTTTCTCACCACTAATTATAACTTAACTTCAATCTTACCTTTACTAACTCTTCTGAAAATATCAAATCTCTTTTTGCTGCTTAAAAATGTCCGCATAGGGGTTTTTTTATTTATTAATTTTATTTGAGCCATTTATACATTTAAGTTTACAAATGTCTAATGTATTTTATTTTCATTACGTACATACATTATTGCATTTTTATTATTTATTGCATTTTCTATTGATTAATGTGGCATCAACAATCCAGCTTGAATCTATCAATTGGTTCAGACTTTATGGTATCTGGCAGCGCATTATGATATTTTAAAAAATCTAAACTAAATCTAAATAAAACAGTAAATTTCATAAGAAAATGTTCTTTCTTGTGTAACTGTAATCGAGTTTGTAGTCGAATGGCAGAGTCAATTAAGCTTACTTATTTACTACATCCCACACGTAATTGTAATATACAAATAACCAAAAAGCTGTCCATCAAACGCTGCCATAACATAAGTTCAAACAGTAACACTTGATTTAAAAAAAATCAAATCCTGTATCGATATCGAGAGTTCTTTTACCCCAAGGTCGTTCGTTATTCTCCGGTACAGTCATCCGCCAACAATAGCAGACAAGTCGTGATTTTATGGAAAGTACGGTAATACTATTAATTTGAGTTTTTACGGTACATTGATGTGAATCTGTAAACTGATTGAAAAAAAATAATTGGGTGTATCCTGACCTTTTATAGTGTATAATATGGCAGTGTTATCCTTGTTATCGCTTCAAAGTTATTAATAAATATGTTTCTAAAGTATGGATACATTTATTTATTAGTCCTTGTTCGACAGGTCTCGCAAAGTTTCCCAACTGGGTCGCTGATCTAGTAAAAAACCTTATTAATTGCCCTGTTTATATCGTGACCGAAAATTCCTACTAGATATATCAATTTCTAGACGTGATAATTATGTTGGCCAATGGAAACCCGTTTTTAGGCTGTAATTGATACTAAAAATATCCCTGGAGCTTTTTGACTCAAAATAATCCCAAGTACCTACCTATACCCGTGCATTATGCACTATGTGGATTATTTGTTAATTATGGGAGTATGAACATTTTTCATACATTTTATGATATAAATTATTAATGGAATTATAGACAGCCCTGATTTATTGAGTCTAATTACCTTCAACAAACCAACTAAAACTACGCGATTGAAAACTCTTTTTAATTGCAACAATAATATCAGTCATTTAGATACTCGCTTGTACCTAAATTGCATGCAGTTAGCTAAACTTTCGCAGAAATCGTAGAAGAGTTCATCTGCACGAAATGTAGTGACAAGAAGTCTATAATAACATAGCTCAGTAATAATTACTTAGGTAAAAATTAAGGGTAAAAATTAGTGGATTACTGTTCCACTGAATCATATAAAAATACATAGATATTTGTATAAAAATCTTTTGTATTTTAATGATTACTTTTCTCATGTTTCATAATAATGTCCTGAGTAGTGTTGTATTGAGAAGGTATCTCTCTTATTGATGTCTCCGAATAAAAAACCGTGATACATTGCAACACGAAAACACAATAAATTGAGATATTGAACTAAACCGTATAAAAAAGTGAAAACCTTTTAGAAGTAATACATATTTATGTGCGACGTTGCAGGATAAACTTCCTTCATACATCACACTTTATCACTGAAAACAGTCTTTATAAGAGTGTCTTTATTTAAAGGTAAACCGACTTTTTTTTTGAGGTAAAAATTTGCGAAAAACCCATGTCAAGTAAATTATCTCTTTACAAATTGGGCTTGGATACAGAATCCTGTAGGAATTAGTACCCCTTACCCAAGATGCCGAGATTGTGCTTTACATTATTGCTTTTGGGATTCTTTTCACTTTAAAACGCAACCCGTAAAGAAAGAGTTAATTTAGTGATCCAAACGTTTGTGCACGCGGTACTTAATATTTGACCAGAACAAACGTTTATTTAAAACTGAATTAATATTGAACGTTCTTTTAACACCTCAAAATTCCCTGAAACATTCCCATTCCAAAAAATAAATAATATGTATAAAAAAAAGTTTGGATAAAAAAAATAATATATATATATATATACATTTTTTCTCAATATGGGGAGACTTTCTCCCAACAGAACAGAAGATTATGATATTGACTAGGTATAGATAGATGCAAATGTTTGCGATAACGCGAATTTTTACGCGAAATACGTCACTTGTAAGCGAAAAACGCGATTTATGTCATAACGCGATTTTTTCTGGTATTTTAAAGTTAGTTATGAACGTTTTGCATAAATTATAAATATCAGTTTCAGTAGCCAAAAAAAGAAACGAAAATTGTTTTTTTCCGATTTTGTAAGAAAAAAAATACAGTGTGTGGCAAGCCTACGCACGACGGAATTTCATTTCATTCTCTCATTTTTCTCACTTCTATCTCGTCACTACTCATTTTTGACACTAAAAATCTGTTCCAAATCGAATAAACCACAATCAATTACGTATTTCACTCGTATTACACTCACCGCGCAGTACACGAAGCAAGCAGCTGATGCCTGGCGTGGCGTCGTTGGCTAGAGAGAGAGGAAAAGAGATAAGAGAGAGAGATAACGTTCATCAGTAGCTCCCTCACCTCAGTAAGCGACTACGGTGAGAGAGCGACAGTGAACGGTGAGCGGTGGTGGGGGTCCCGTACCCCCACCACCAAATGATCACGGTTTTTCGTGACGGTCATGAGTCGGTTTTACTCCGGTCCTCGAAAATGCATGACGCGCGTAAAGAAGTTTCACTTCAAAAACGGAGTTCCAAAATGTTTACTGAAGATTACTTTTGTTGCACAAGACCACCACTTTTTATGAAAATATCACAGCTTTTCTCAAAAATTCTACCAAAAAGTAACGCAAACTTTGCCATTAATAATGTGAACTAAAAAATTCTAGGTCCCTAGTTACAGGCAGTCACCCGATTTCCGCTGTAAAAGAAAATTCTAATACATGCCAAACTAACAACCTTTTTCATCAATCCTCTCTTATATTATAATGTACACATTTTTATAAAAACATCTGCCCTGATGATGGACAATGCAATGCTTTCAGAAACGTTGCCTAAAGAAGGAGTTAGCGCAACACGGCATAACACCCCAATAACAAATAACAAAAAACACATTTTTATAGTCCAAAATTACTTATGTATTTCATGTCAAAAAGAAAAATATGTAGGTATTTTAATATTCAAGTAACTAATATTATAAATACCCAAGAAAATACTGAAAAGTGATATGATATGTACAACGTTTTTGGCGTTGGCAAGGAGCAGCTGTCACCAAAAAAATATATTTCAAAAACATCTTGTTAGTTCTGATATAAATAATAGTCCATAGAAATTGAATTAATTTTAGTTTGCCTTTAATCGATGTATTTTCCCGCATATACCAACTTCCACAGTGACGAGTTAAGGTTTAGGGTTCATCGAACCGGCAGTCAACGATGGGTTCATAGCATGATGTCAACGGACGTAGAGTATATTATATTACTCACATGTACAGTAATACAAATATTTTTGTGTTGACCAAGTTATAAAAAAACTTTTAACCGTGATCTTCGTTCATTTTCTTGTGGTTTTCCGTAAAGTGCACCGGATGAACGGCTGTGTTTATCTTAATAATATAACTGTTGTGATGTGAAATCCTCAACCTTTATGGGACGGTTACAAAATAATAGCTATAGCATTCACAAGGATGGAGATTCTGCAAGAGAGAAAAGGGAGAGGGTTGGATTTATTTGAACGTTTTTTGGCACCTTTACTTATTTATCTATTGGACTATTTGTATAGCGCCGCTTTTGTGAGATATCACCTCAGTTGATGCAGGTATTACAAAAAATATAAATATTACAAAAAGAAAGTGAAGTTAAGTTAAGTACAATGAAGTACAGGAACAGGTGACACGAAGATAGAAAATGGAGACTCTGCAGCAAGAATCCTAGGTGGTGAAGAAACTGGACCAGCTGCTACAGCGAAAGAGTCCACCGCGTCCACCAACAGTGCAGCACGAGGTTCGTCATCCGTCCAGGTATGTGTCTGCTGCTGATAAAGCGCTGACAGAATATCCTCTCACAGATTCGGCGAGTCCATCCTGGTGATTATTGAAGCAGTACATTCTGCCCGCAATAAAAAGCGACGGTCAGGATAATAAATTACCCTAGGCTTAGCTTGCTAACGCTTGCGAGGCCCTTCGGAGTTTCCGAGAATTCCGTTGAAAACATCTGAGGTGCATTTAGCGATCGACGTTCGTTTCGAATGTCGAATATTTTGAGCAAAATATCCGAATATTCACTTTTAACACACTGCACTCAAATCACATATTATAAATTTCTAATAAATGGTTGATATGTTTATTTAAAATGTTGATTGATTGATTTTTAAATAATTTCAAAGGGATGTTGCCTCATTTCCCTTGAAAATACTAATTAAACACAAAGCGGTTGACGCTTAGGACGCGTTAGAACGCGGCCAGCTGCTACGAAGGCGCTACACTCAATTTATTATTAACATCACATCGAATATAGAGATGGTGATCTACGAGTACCATTCTCTTTTTTATACACGCTAATTTTAACGAAATTTTGTGAATGTGTATGGTTGATTTAAGCTTGAATATAGGATAGTTTTGGACCCGATATAAGGAGTTGTTATCGAGATCTGAAAAAAAAATTCTTTAGGATTTCTCATCCAATAATACATAAAACCACAAATTTTAACTTTCCCACATAGAAGGCGGTCTGTGGCAGGACAACGTCTTGTTTTATAAAATGCATTCCAAATAGTAGAGTTAAATTCTAACTAATAAATATAAAAATTCAGCCTGCTGTTTGTGCTCGCAAAACTCGAAAAGTAGTCGACCGACATCGCGGAAAATTTCATAGTTTGTTGTTATTAGTTCCAGAAGCGTTTATAGATGTTTAAATGGTAGAAGAAGTTGAGGACGCCCGAAGAATACTTAACGCAATATCTGTGCACCGTAATGAGACACAGAGTCGAATTAAAGTCGATGTAATGTAGTTTTATTGTTGTATGGTAACATAAGTGATTGGTGGAAGAAGTCGGAGGCCCCCGAGAAAGACATTAACAATAGCAAAGCATTACTAGGATATCATTATCTCTATTTGTTACGCAATAGGAAGATAATAAATTGTTAATTTATTATTTTTATTTTAAACAAGGGCGGGCCGTTTCATAGGATTTGAACAATTATTCATCAAATTTCATAGTTAGTATTAAATTCTGTGAAAGTCCTACTCATTTTCTATTATTTATTATTACTATGAAACAACCGGTTCATAATTAAATAACAGAACTTGAATAGAAATTTAACAGCACTTGAACATTGATATTGGATGAATTATTCAAATTTTGTGAAACAACCCATCCTTTCAAAGCAAACAATTTGAAGCTTTGCTGTCATTTGGTAAATATTTAACACGTACCATACCAATTTTGACCGTTTGACTCAGACCAAATACATATTTATTTAGGTTCACCATTTTAATCATAGCTTTTAGAAGGTATATAGCAGTTTATAACATGAGGTTGATATAACTCCTTTAACACAATAATAAGAATTTATAGATCAGCTTATCTTTCAACAACATAAATATTTTTCCACCAGGATATTGATATATTCGAGTTTTCCTAGACTATAACAATAAATTATATTGAAGTTACACAAAACCAGAACAAGAGTATTTCACAGTCGTAACTTTTATTTGACATTGTGCTATTGGAGGCTATAAACATTATTTTTAAATAATTTATTATTTTAGAATAAAAAATACATGATCTTAAATCAAACATCGGGTTGTCCTCCCATCTAAATGTTTAATATAATCTTATCTAGAGATCAATAACCTTTACAGTTATTATAGTATTATAATTATGAAGGTTGTATTCCTGAAATCAAATTATTTTCTTACGAAAATAAGATGTTTATTTTGTGTAAAATTTGAACTAGGTCGTAGGCAAAAATGATTTAAGATTTTCACGGCCAAAAGTATTTTGGTTATTTGTTTTTGGGGTGTTATGCCGTGTTGCGCTAACTCCTTCTTTAGCCAACGTTGCGGACAGCATTGCAGTGTCCATCATCAGGGCAGATGTTTTTTTATAAAAATGATATAATATAAGAGAGCCCCCCAAAAACAAATAACCAAAAAGGTCGTAGGCAGATTGCGCCGTAGAATATTGATAAATCTACATACATTTTTTTGTTTTCAAAATTCGTCCATTGCATTCCCAGAAAAAGTATTATCCTGCAGACGTTTTCAGGTATAACTGTGCATAAAGTCACATTATTTAATTTCGGAAATATGTTTTTGACGTAACTTTATTTGTTTTTTCATGTTTATTTAAAAAAAATACACATTACAATTTTTTATTTATTTATTTACAGTGGATACATTTTTTATGTTATTTCAACCACCATGCTAGTAGGGATGCCTCTGGGTTATAGTGAGTGAAATTTACGAATGAAGATTTTCATAATTTGCATAAAATAGTTAGTGAAATATACAATTCCTATTTAGTTAAAATTTTATGTGATAAATTATAAGTTCATAATTAATTAAACATTGGTAAGTATAATATTTTATATGAATTTAGACAATTGGGAGAAGTGAGAGATTTGTGAAGGGAGATTAGGAGGTTAAAGTCTAGAATGTAATTGAAATTGATTGTGTTGTGATTGAAATGTATTGCAGATGTAAGGATCCATAGAGTTATTTGTGTTTTAAAAGTATGGAGTATGGTATTTTTTATATAATATCATCAGTATAAGATGTACCTCTTGTATACATGATGTATGATGGGGTAGTATTATTATAATATCGTTATTTGTTTATTTATATAGAATATTCATTTTACATTTTAAATGTGTTTTTACACATTGATAGGTAGACAACAAATAGTAAACAGTGTTTCAGTTTCAGTATATTTTGACGCTATTAATTAACATTTTTTAATAGGTTCATTCGTTCCCTTTTATTTCCCCATCCCTCCTCCATCCCTCCCCCATCCTTTCCCAATTCTTTAACCCATTCTTTCCCTATACCTTCCCATCCCTTCTCCATTCTCTCTCCCTTCCCTTCCCCTACCCTGTCTTATCGCTTCATCACTTTTAAGACAGAGTTTAAATTTGAAAACTGATTTTTCAGCTTTACAGTTAAGATTTTTGAAAGAGCTTGACAAATTAATATTTTCACTGCCGACTCCTCCCTTACCCGCAGGTGAAATAATAAACAGTTATAATTTATAATGATTAAATCTCTACTAAATTAGAAACAAGAGTTTTATTAATTAAATAAACATTACACAACCTTCACAATTAAAATTTTTGAAATCTCTGAAATTTTTTTGCAACAAAAATTCACCTTCGTGTTATTAGAATTAGAATCTGATCAAATCGCACAAACGTTAAAAAGCTGCTAATTAAGGCGATGCACTACGTCGTCTAATATTTTAAATTGAGCTGCTATCAATAACAACCCTTAAGTAGATGGGGATAAGGTTTAAATTCCCGCTTAACACCATCCGCCTGTTTTGATTTGTGCAAGAAAAAAACATGGCCAAAAAATTCCTTTTATTTTATTTTGTGGATGTTCAGGCATAAGTATTTTTATTTTTTTCTATCATTTTATAAAAAACTTGATTTGCCACATTATACAATAAAATCATAACCGAAAATGGGTTCGTAAGTAGGAGATTTTGAACTTTAAAACAGTTTTCATAGGACTTATATATTATTTTTTTCTGGGCTTATAAAAAGACTTATCTAAAAAATACTCGATTATTTCAAAGGTTGGCTTTGTATTCTACTCACAGTATTTAATTAAAGCATCTGAAACATTTCTAGGTGACCAAATTTTCAAACCAAAAAAACATGATTTTGCATTACTACCGCAACAGATACCTTGTCAAACGAAGCGATTTCGAGGCTACTATTGAAATAGCGATTATTCCACTTGAAACTGAAACACTATTTACTATTTGTTGTGTACCGGAGTTGCTTTGGGATGGTTGTTTGGGATGGTTTGGAGTAATGTTTGGAGATGGTGAATTCTAGTAAACTGTATTCATTTGAATTTTTAATTTGTATTAGAGTTAACTTTTTTAGGACCGTCGCGGTCGGTTACATCGCGGGTCAAGTTGAAGTATACCATAGTGTTCGTATTCCTATTCCTATAAAATTGCGTTATATTAACTTACATATATAAATAATTTAAAATGATTAATAATTTCAATCCAATGTTGACATACTTTATAACAAAGGTTAATAATTTATTGATAATATAGAAACACACACTTTACACATCTCCACAATATATGTGGTTTTTTTTTACATTTTAAAAAGTACAAAATTCAAATCAGGAAAAGAGAGAAGGTGGGGATAACTAAAGAACAAAGAAAATATAAACGTTTGAAAGTGGAGGCTGCTATCGTGTGATGTCCGCCGTGCTATCTGTGGCGAGATTCCTCGATTCGGAGTGAAGCGTGTATTAGCAGTCTGGTGACACTTCCAGGACTTGGGAATCTTAGGCTCGAGAGCGTCGGTCACCTCGGGGCGGGCGGGGGCGTGGGCCGCCTAGGCGCCGCCAGCAGCCTGTCGCTCGGGTATGTAGGGGGGACGCAGAGGAAGTTGCTTGAGTAGGTTAGTGTCGAAGGGAAAAGTTACATGGACGCACGGAAGCATTGACTAAAATATCGACGAAATATTTTAAATATAGATACAGGTTCTTATTCGAATAATGTATCTAATCATTTTAATGTGTACTTGCAACGTATATTAGATTCGTATTATCAGCACTAAGGATTTGTATTCAAAGTGATATAATGGCCACAAATTATATTTTTAAATTTGTTTTTTCACTTGTTTAAAACGGCAACTTTTAAACGAAAGCATCAACTGCCTGAAATCAATGGAACTTTGGTTCCCTCAGATGGGAAATATTGCGAGGATAAATGGAAAGGAGAATAAGCGGGTATTTTATTTTATGTGGATCCTTCGCAAGAGCCCCAACTGCTCCCAACCGTTTGGAGCTAGTGAGACTACGGCACTCCCACTTGGGGTATGTTGTGAGGCTGAAGGAAGTGGGGAAGGGAAGGATAAGGCAAATAGAAAGTTGGGGAACCTGGCTAATCAGATTTGGTCACCAAATACGGCTAAAGCCATTTCAAGCAAAGCCTCAATTTTGAATGGTGGTCTTAAACCAGGGCGATACTGAGAGTATATATATTCCCTGTGGAACGTGACGCAAATTTACTATATATTATTTTGAATGAATAAATCGTTAAATAACATCAAATAAAATTTACTTGAGCCCTGATTTGAACCTACGACCTCGGGATTGCTAGACGAGGGCGTTATCCTTCGACCACGGAGGTTGCCATTGGAGAGTTCCTGGCTATTTAAATCATGTCATTAACAATTGTTAAAACCAATTCAAGCTAACTTTAGAATCTGATTGGTGGTCTTTCAGAACTGAAACTTCCACTACGAAAGTTCGAATACGGTACGGTAATAATGTACTTCGAAATACATAATTGTAGTAGGGCGTAATAATCTCAAATTAATTTTCCGGAAATGAACCAATTTCACGAGACTAGAGGACTAGTAATAACTTGATAGGATTTCTTTGGTGTAAAATAATGGAACATTTCGCAATGTATTTACAATAATTACAAACTACGAGTTTAGTATTATTATCCACTTACAAAGTGGACTATCCGGTGACTACGTAACTAAATAATAGTTGTTTCGCGTGTCTATTTTAATAATGTGTCAAACAAATCATGAACCTGCTAGTCTTCCAATTACTGGGGGCACACAACTTCTTTAATAGTTCCAAAGCGGAGCATAGAGGGTCCGAGACAAGATATTGTGGTAGGAACGGAGGACAAAGGAATAATAAAGACATATGTTCCATGACCCATCAACCTCACTTAACCGGCAGAGGAGGGCCAATCGACGAATCGACTTGTGGTTGGGATCGAGGTTGAAAGAAATTGGGAGGGCAGGGCGAGGCTGGTAAATGTTAAATTAGGCAGGGAGGGACAGAAAGAGGCCGGAAAAGATATGGCTCAAAGAAGATAGGAGGACAGGAAGAGGCTGGAAGAGATATGGCTGAAAGAAGGTAGGAGGGCAGGAAGAGGCTGGAAGAGATATGGCTGAAAGAAGATAGGAGGGCAGGAAGAGGCTGGAAGAGATATGGCTCAAAGAAGATAGGAGGGCAGGAAGAGGCTGGAAGAAATATGGCTCAAAGAAGATAGGAGGGCAGGAAGAGGCTGGAAGAGATATGGCTCAAAGAAGATAGGAGCAGGAAGAGGCTGGAAGAGATATGGCTGAAAGAAGATAGGAGGGCAGGAAGAGGCTGGAAGAGATATGGCTCAAAAAAGATAGGAGGACAGGAAGAAGCTGGAAGAGACATTGATCAAAGTTGGGTTACATGAGAAGCTGGGAGAGGCTGGGCGTGGCTGCGAGAGACCAGTAAATACTGATAGGGGTTGAAAGTGGGTGGAAAGTATGAAAGGCTGGGAGAAGAAACATATTCCATGGAACAAAAGCAAGGGTTGCACGTTCAATTTCAGTCTCTAAAATAGACATGTTTGTTTAATTAAAAAAAATAGAAATTGGACGAACCTTACAAAAAGCCTTTACGATATGGAACAATGATAAATAATAATCAAACAATTCTAATGTTAAATAAAATCATTAATAATTGCATGTTCTTGAAACGACAAAATTAATCATTTTCTCTCCACCTACAATAATTGATAGTTTCCGCGAAGCCGCGACGGAGGATTCCCGCCACCGTCAGTCCTGCCACTGCCAGAGGCTGGGACTAACGGCTGGAGCTAACAGCTAACAGCTAACGCTAACACGACAGCGCGAACAGATAAATTACCGGCTGAGAGTATAGGTACTCGTACATCACGCCGCTCACTAAATTACCTTTCAACTAACTAGAACCCAAGGGCTCAATAACAAGACCGGCCAAATGCATAGATCTTATTAGATCTACTGATTTGCTCCTTGGCGCTTCCTGACGTATTATTTATTATAATACTCAAAAGTAAGCCAACATCATTTTTATATGCGTAATCCGGAAAACCTGGGTGATACCTGATACCTGAAGAACCAGCCGTATCACTCGATCGGTGGGATCTGGCTTGAAATATGCACAATCTGGAATATGTGGGTCAACACAGCGATTTTCACATCACAAACTGATTTCCAGTATGAGCTACGGAGCTTTGCATCATCTATTAAACGGCCATAAAATGACGTCGAGGATAAGGTAAGATATTTTATTATTTTATCAATGTACATTTAATCCTGATGATGTGAACATCGTTCACGAAACATGTATATGGTGTAGGTATATACATGAAAAGTGAAGTAAACAAAGTTATTTGTCTTTTTCATAAATAAATAATGACATCACAAAGAGATAAGCTCAATGAAGATTTTTTCTTCAAAAAATTAATATTATCTTGATAGAATTTTTTTTTTCTTTATTCATAAAAATTTTAATAATTAGAGTTTTTGTTTCTACAGCCACCTTACTAGGCACATGCCCGTATTATGGTAGCCATATGATACAAATTGGTGCATCTACCGATCCCTTTCATGAAAGCCATTCGTTCGTTTCTGTCAGTTTCCATCTAACTCCTGCCTTCCGATATCGTCACTAGGGTCTTCGAACGCAATATTTTCTTCGACGTCTGTGAGACAACTTACAAGTTCCAACAATTTTATTTTTTTATTTTGATACAAATTGATAACTTATTGCAAAGCAACCCATTTGCGGTACCGGTGGGAGTTAATTTGATGTAATTATTCGTATTGAACGCGGAGCATAGTATTCATCGTGATCCCGCAGTTTCCGTCTAGGATCCAAAGTGCGTGGGCAGGATTCGAACTCGATCCGCATTATTCACGAGATGTGCCCGGATTCGCCCGGCGCGTCACGCGACCGCGGACGCGAATGGCGAAATCGGGTTCAATCACCGGCGCAGATAAATGTCCGGCCTGGATAAGCAGCGCACCCGACGTGGGATGGTGCGAACTTGGTCTATGATTTAGTGGGAACGATTCGTATTGAATATGCAAAGGAGCTAAAGGCTCCAATAAGTCGATGCGGGGCTTAGCCTGCCCTGATCGAGGGTGGATTTAATGCGTTAATAATAAAATAATAATAATAATACTTGGATGACTTGTATAGCGCCGTTTTTGTGCAAAAACACCTCAAGGGCAAGATAAGTCCGATACAAGGTGACTGGATTTGAGGCCAAATGTGTAAGGACGTGATAAGACAAAATAATCACGAATTTTGGGAAAATCGAAATTTAAGTTTTTAACAAAATAAAATATGTCAAAATTTACACATTTTGATAATAATGCTCTTGGCTAATTAAATAGCACAATTTTCAGTAATAACTAAGCGCAGACCCAAGTGTTATTATAATTGTAGGATTTATGAAGCTGAAAGTTTTCATAAAATACTCGTACTTACCTCAAGCTCATTGCATTTCAAAAACAAATATTGTTAATTTTCTTTATAATACAATTATTTTTTTTAGAGAGACGATCAGAAATTAACTTTTCGAATGAACACAGTTATTAAACATTATAAATAACGAAATCTATAAAAAAAATTAAACAGTAAAAACACAAACTCAACACGGATTTACAAATAAATTAATTACAATAAAACAATTTTCTGATACTTTCTGTATTAACCTTGATATTAGTGTAAGAGTTCATCCATAGATGGCACAAGATATTAGATATTTTCATTTTATTTTTCTGTGTCTTGTTCTCCTTTAGATGTCAATACATATAATCTTCTTCTTCAATGATTAGTACTATTTGAAGAAATTAATCCTTCGGCCTTGGAAGCATGATTGCCGCCCAACTTATATGTATTTAAAGTAATTATAAATATATTAAATTGTGTTTTTTCTGAAATATTTATAAACATATTATATGGTGTTTTTTCTGAAATATTTATAAACATATTATATGGTATTTTTTCGGAAATATTTGTAAACATATTATATGGTGTTTTTTGTTCAGTTGAGTGGTTTCGGGTTTCAGTCTGTATTTGGTGACGGTATATTATCTATTTCTGGTCTCCCTATGTTTTGCATACAGCTTTTTATTTGAGATTAAAATGTTGAAATATTCTTTAGTTTTGAATATGAGTGGTATTTTTTTGCATTGTGTTTACCATAGTATAGGAAGTTTTTTTGCCCAAATGTTGTATTTGTAGTTGTTTTTTGGATATATTTTTTACCCTGACATCTAGTGTTTCCATACATATGTTAGTTGTTATTTCTTGTGTTTTGTATATTTGAATGTAAAGGAGTATTGTTTTAGAATCGAGTTGATTAATTGACATGATGTTGAGGTTTGTTGAAGATTTCGTGAATGATGGTGCTAGTTTCTTAAAAGGTTTTGGTAACATATTTTTTTTAAACCCATGATGCCTGCATAATAGATGTGAAAAACATGATTTTCCAATAAGTAACAGTAAAAATTATCTATGTCTTTTTAAGTTTTATGCAGAAGGTAATTTTTTACTTGGATTAAATTCGCTCAGTTTTTGGTTGGTGAAAGCCACTATCGTAGGATTTTTCGAGGTACACTTTGTTTGGCACTATTCCAGAAGTATCTACCAGAAATTCTATTATTATTATTGGTAGTATTCTAAGAACAGAATATGGAATGTGGAAACTAAGAAAGGTATTCTAGGAATGTTGAGGAGGAAAATAAAAGATTAAATATGTATACTATACATTGAAAGTTCATTAATTTATTTTGCTGCATAATTTACATACATTCATTAAAATGCAAATAAAATTAATAAAAACACAGTATTCACAAATCGATTCAATCATAAATGTATAAAGAAATATGAAAATGTCAACATAGTAGAACTGTTTGCCACCATGGCCAGCCATGCCAACAAAACAGTTAATATAAACAAATTTGATATTGAAAATTATTCAACACAAAAAAAATTACTGGAAAAGTATTACATTCAAAAACTTATTTATTAAGTACTGAAATGATCGAATTTTCAATAAAACATTTAAATTGAATTATGAAAATGTTTTCGATTATTGGTTATATTACTTTTTGTTTGTAAAAATGTATTACCCACTATTTTTTTAACGCAATAATAACTAATCAAATAAGGTCAAAAAACAAAAATAATATAATCATTTTTGTGTTTCAGTTTCAATAAAAATAATAAGCCAAAATAATTAAATCATTTACATCGAAGATGTCAGCCACCCTGATTTTAATTTACATTGAAGATGTCAGCCACCCTGAGTTTAAATTACATTGAAAATGTCAGCCACCCTGAGTTTAATTTACATGGAAGATGTCAGCCACCCTGAGTTTAATTTACATTGAAGATGTCATCCACCCTGAGTTTAATTTACATTGAAGATGTCAGCCACCCTGAGTATAATTTACATGGAAGATGTCAGCCACCCTGAGTTTAATTTACATTGAAGATGTCATCCACCCTGAGTTTAATTTACATTGAAGATGTCAGCCACCCTGAGTTTAATTTACATTGAAGATGTCAGCCACCCTGAGTTTAATTTACATTGAAGATGTCAGCCACCCTGAGTTTAATTTACATTGAAAATGTCAGCCACCCTGAGTTTAATTTACATTGAAGATGTCAGCCACCCTGAGTTTAATTTACATTGAAGATATCAGCCACCCTGAGTTTAATTTTCATTGAAGATGTCAGCCACCCTGAGTTTAATTTACATTGAAGATGTCAGCCACCCTGATTTTAATTTTTTAAGCATAATATTATTTTGATTTGTAAATATTCCCTACATGTCAAACATATAATTAAAAATTATTTCACTTAAACCTATTTTATTTACAAGAATTTATCTAACATAGAATTTAGCTGTAAGGACATAAGTGTATTTTGACACCATAATATAAAATATTGACAGCTGCATTATGAAGATTATCTTAAATATAATTGCATTTAAATAAAATAGATACTACACATGGGCAACTTGATTTTGGATGTCTCCGATTAATTATAAAAATATCAATTAGCAAGTAGCTTTGCATATCCAATAATAATTCTTCTATAAATTCAACTTTTTGTTGATGTTTTTATTCACTACTAGAAATAAAATCAGAGTGCCAAAATTAAACTAACTTATCAAACTAAAAATACTAGATTAATGAGGTGAAAATTATGCTTCATTTTGGCATTCAGATAAGATGATAAAAAAATAAAATAAATTGTTTTTCATTGGGCTGAAACACTTGATACAGGAAATGAGTTGCTTTTCAAAATTTACAGGAAAATTAACAAACCATAATTATTATCAATGTTTTCTATTTTGAACCAATTTAATTTAAAATTTGTGACAACTGACATCAATTCACACATATGTATAAGTATACTTTTTATAGATAAAAACTAAAATAAAGTCTTGCACAACCAAACTATATTTTGATAGGTTTCTACAAACCAATTTAAATCTACATTATTTGTGAAAGCACACAGCTTTACTAAATTCATGCATATTACTGAATGCATCACCGTATTTGGCTACTATATGACAATGTGACACGCAAGATTTCCTAGGAAATGTGACGGAAATATATACAGAGTGTCCTTAAAAAAATGTTTCAAACTACAGATTCCAAGTAGGCCACATGATTCAGGTAGATATTCGGCGCGGCAACAATAATAACTGTAAGCTGGCGACATGGCGTACAGCGGACATAACCATTGCGTGGGTCAGTTGGCACACTGCTCCATCAAACTTAACAATCAATATCACAACACCCAAACAGCCAGCAATCATAAATGAAATGTGCAACGGTAATCGAACCCGCAGCCTCCAGTCTGAAAGTCAAACGATTAGATGATTGCTCAATGCAGCCGATGGTTTAATTAGTTGAAACATATTTTTAGGGATACTGTTTTTGTGTCTATACTAAGAAAATACATACTGCTAAAACCTCAAAATTGTTAATAAACATTTAGACTAGCTATTCACATCACTGCCTAAGAATGAGTTGTGTTGTATGTATTGAAACTGACAGGCATAATGATAAAGTACATTGGTGTTAGTTACCATCTACTAAAGTTATGAAGAAATAAAGACCCAAATTGACTATAATATGTATTAATAGTGAGATAAAAGTTGGCCGCAAATCACCCGATAAGCATTCACCTAAACAAGTAATTTTATTATTTTTACATTATACGTAATGAATACTTACGCAAGAGTGCATATAATAAATGTAAGCGTGGGTACCAAAGTTAACTACATATCGATCTTGGACAAAATATGCAATATTATTACTATCTATCATTACTTTAGCTCCGCAGGTAATCAATCGTACATATTATTTTATATATAATCAAGTTACTTTTAAATTATGTCATACACATGAATGAAAAATTATTGTAAGATTGGATGGAAAAATATTCAGATGGGAATTATTCAAGACAATTTTTACTCAAATATATTTTCAAAAGTGTATATATCTTAGATGACACAAAATATCATATTTTAATATTATTTTTATAAGATTTCACTCAGAAAGGAAACATTGCTGTATATTTGATATAATTATTAATATAAATTCCCATAACCTTAGAATAATACGGATGATTATAAGGACGAAGGGTTGAATGGACTTATTAAACAAATACAATTGTTTTACAACTAAAGGACAATATTCTACCGTTTGGATAGAACGGGGTTATAGAACTAAGCTGTTTGCTCAACAGTCACACTTACACAAGGATTTATCTCTTTAGCTCAGTCGGGTAAATCATCCAAATAGAATATTTGTATAAAAAGTGTAAATACATCTCTCGAATGGGCGAAAGTGGAACACCGTCACCACGTACCCCTTGTGGCAGTAGTGATGTGTAACGTGACATGACGTAATGAAGACGGGACTTTCCAATAGAGTTGGGCAATCAAATCAGGAGAAGGCAAGGAGCTTATGGGCATTGGGCAATAGCGAATATCTGTTTAAAATGCAAAGGTAATCTTACATCAATACATTTAATCAGGACATTCATCAAGTAATGTTAGCTTTCAAACATTTATATCTCAATTCTATCACAATGTTGCTGTAATTCACTTAGCTGTGCGCAACAAATCCATTATGATTACCAAATTAAAATAGGTAGCAGGATTCATGGGGTCATTAAAGTGGTCCATAGTTGCTTTTGGCCGTTGAAGTCACCGTATTCCTAGTTTAACAAAAGGTATGATAAAAGCACCAAAAACCTAATAATACAAGCAGTACTTCTTAAACACTCACACACCAGATAGTAATTAGCAACCTTTTATATTTCATCTTTTCATCTACACTTTTTTACATTTTCATTTGCATTTAAACGGCAAGAAGGAATCCATAAATCTACAGTATTGCTTTATTATTTTGATATAGGAGTTTCAAAATTTAATATAAATCAGATAAAACCATTTATACAAAATAAGCAAAAGCATAATATTCACACAGGTTTTAAAATCAAATAAAAACTTAACATTATGCAAGTCAAAATCACAGACATAAGCGATGAAATCATTTTCTAGTCACATAAAAAAAACATCTGCCAAAAAATTTTACGTTAGCTTCATCTATAACAGTCAATCAATATAAAGAATCATATAAATACGATACATATTTATAAAAATGCAACAAGTTTTGGACAGATAGAAAGTTGGTAATTTTTCGTCAAGTATTTGTTTGTGGTTAACATTCATTTGATATTATCGAAATAAAATCATAAATAAAAACGATTTTTAAATATTCATACTGGAAATATATTGCTCTACATACTCACATTTGTCAGTAGTTTTGTGAATACTAAAAAATCATTCATTGGACCTACTCTGTGGAATGCGAGATACTTAATGAACAAAGTCGGAATGTCTACTTGAGCACTTATTTTAAAACATTTTCAAAAACTCCCTACAAACAAAGTTAAAATATTTCGTTGAAAGTATTAAACAAAGAAAAAAATCACATAAAGCACTTAAAACTAAAGATAAATTTTAATATTTACAATAATTGATAAAAATCATTTAAAATAACAAACCTGCATTAAAAATAATTGATTTAAAATCATAATAAAGGATCTATTAACAAATTAAAAACGAAAAGTCAACTAAAAATGCATTGTAGAAAACCAAAACGTATTGCAAATCAAATGATATAATCTCCTTTGATAAAAATCAACAACGCATCCGATCTAACGACCCAATTTATTCATTGAAATGGTATTGCTTCCCATTTACGCAAAATAACTAATGCCAGAATAAAAGTATTTTGCTAAGAGCAATCAATGATGAATGTATAATGTCAAGTCTGGTCAGCATCTAAAAAGGTGGTGACTCGTGATAATGTCAATGTGTGGTGGTCTGAACATGTGCGGGTATCCTTTTATTCATATTCACTTATTCCTGGAAGCGGTACGAGTTCCCACAGCGTTGATGCTATCTCCTCGACTCCGGGACCTGTGAAGGGTGGATAGTCCTTCTCCTGGGAAACAATTAAAACAGGCAAAGATACATTTTACTAAATTATTTATGAGTGAGAGTATAGAAAAGACAATGAACTGTTTCTTAGGCAGTCGTCCCACGGGTCGGCAAGGAATCGACAAAAACTGAGTGCTGTAAAGTTGTGGGACACGTTGCATGATCTCTGCACACGGCAGATAAGCTAAGTAACTTGATTGGTATTGCATATTTCTGTTTTCATATGTACCACCTTTAAGAAGAATGTAATTATCGTATCATCGTCAAATTGACTCAAGGGTACTATTGTAATAGGTAATTTAATATATTAATATAAATTGTAATTTGACAAAAGATTGAGAAGACGGCCGAATAGCGCGTACATATAAGCAATAAGAAACAATTCTGAATAAAATCAGTCACCAAGTGATGACGAGGTTGGGAAATGTTTCCTGATATTAATAATGTGCCTAAATAATAAATTCTTAACAATATTTTGAAATCATTTGTAACTAAAATAAATGTGAATGATAAAAATGATAATTAGATGCGATAAATATCGAGTCCTGACTGAAACCTTGTACCGCTAGCTGAATACGGAAAGCACATTGCTCCCTTGCTGGGAAGTATAAGCTCCCGCTCGCCCCCCGACCTGTTTACACTGTTTGCACGCTCCAATTCAAATACATATATGGATCGGTGGGCTCTTAGTATACCGCACTTCGGTTTTTGTCGATTCTTTACCAACCCGTGGGACGAATGCCTTAGTAAGCTTGTAAACACTGGCAGGATCCGCAAGTATTTCTTTTGTCAACCTCTTGAATTTTGGCATAGGAAATTGTCAAAATACTCCCAACTGTCAGGCAAGAATTTGCAGAACTGGATGAAAATTATTTTTAGTTTTATTATTACGAGTGTTGTTCAAATATCGGGATAAAAATGATTTTTTTTTTTACCTGATAATATATCGTATTATTTATATATATATATATTTCATGTTTAAATCATAAAACGTTTATCCAGAACAGTTAAATTGTTATTTTTTTATAAAACTGTCTACTGTTAAAAAATATATATTTAAGCTGGTTTTATTATTTCTACCTAAACCTCAATACATACCCTACACGAAAAACAATAATCAAAAGGTGTTTTCTTACCATAAAGACCTTCGTAATCCATTACATTATTATATTTTGTTGACACCGTTGAATGAAAATGAATCTGGACATGTACTGATAAATTTTTTTCTAGACAGTCAGAGAGGCAGGGGTAATGATTAAAAAATCAACTCATAAAAAACAATGTTTTTTACTATAATACATCTATTTTTATTAAAAGATGTTTTTAAAAACAAATATATTATTTTGGTTTGATTGGGGATTGAATCATTCTCCCCGGGGACTAGCTCTTAAGTGCTGTGAACTTTTAAAATGTATTTTAAAACTTTAAAAAATATACACATTTTTTGTATTGGTTTGACTGAGGATTGAACCTTTCTTCCCAGAAACTGGAGTCACTGCGCTGACAACTGAACCTAATCATGATCGGGTACGATCGAAATTTATTTTATATATTAACTGTTGTAATGTCATCCATCTTGCTCCGATCGTGCTCCGGAGACTGATCTAATATCATACATGTTGGATTTTTTTGTGATACAATTTTAACCTTTATGCTTTGAAAACTATATACAGGATAAAAACAGAATAGCTTCCACTGATATCATGGTAGTTTCTACTTTTTATTTCATGAATTTAGCCTTTATGACAGCTTACAAAATAAATTGTCTACGAATGTCAAAATTCATTTTCGTACAAATGAAAATATTTGAGTTTTCAAAGTAGTATAAAGATTATTATTTCTTTAAAAACTCATTTTGATTGTTGTTTTTTGTGTAGAGTATGTATTCATGTTTATGTAGATATAATAAAACCAGTTTATATATTTGTATGAAAAGAGTTGTTTCCAAATGGGAGTTTTTTTTTTAGATAAAGTTAGATATTCTGGAGAAATCTGTTAGGATATAAACATGAAATATATTTTAATAATATGTATCTGGTAAACAGAAAACAATTGAAATAAAATCGTGGTTTTTAGTCTGATATTTGAGCAAAACTCACCAAGGTAATTCTCACGCGGCTCTGCGTATTTTCAACCGGCAATCGAGTGTATTCTGAGGATTTTCTGTTCTGGTTCGCCACAGGTTAAAGAGCTGCCGAACGCGGTCTTAAAAAACCAGTCGACTGGTAATGAAAACTTTGCAAGTCTAGAGGAAGTGGTTGAAGGTTTTGAATTTTCTATTGTATTTTGGTTACTAGCAGTTAGTTGTTCTGCCAGGTCCTGTGAACATGGCCCAAAATTTAATTAGCTTTGCGGCTCACCAATCTCAACATGTTTGAAATAAACAATATATTATTAAGTACGTTTAATATTTGGTGACATGACAAACAAAGCTAGTGAATTGAGTAAAATTATTTATTAAGATAGAGAACAGGGACAGAAATACTTTTTTTTGCATTTCTTCAGCATTAACTATGCAACAGTTTCTAGACATTTTGTTTTAGAAGATTTTAATTGAGCAATGTATATGAAACCGGTAGCGAAATATTAAAAACAAGTGTAAATTACAGAATCAAACACTTCTAAAACAAAATTGATAGAAATACTTCTCAGCACAAGACAATGAAGATACGAGATGATGAAATTTCCACCAATTACAACAGACGTGCAAGATGATGGTAACCGGATAAAACAGAACATGATAAAATAATAAGATAGGTTAGGTTAGATTAGGTTAGGTTAGTTTAGATTAGGATAGGTTTATTAAGTTGTTTTATGTTTTTTTTTCACTTTTCTTTATGTTGTTTTGTTGTGGAAATGTATATTATGATATAACATGTTCTACAGTTCATAATAAGACTGACCTCGGCTGGTGGCCCTCTTCATGCCGGTGGGCTCAGGGGCCAGGGGACGCTGCTGGCGGAGGGCGCGGCCGCGCCGGTCCTGCGCCAGCTTGTCGGGACGCACAAACAGGCCGTGGCGCGGCTTGCACGAGAAGTAGCGCTCGCCTTGGACGGTGCCGTCGTTCTTGCCTAAGAAAATATTCATTTTAATTGGGACATTCAGTAAGTTACTTAAATATTTGAAATTGTATAATTGTGCCGTCAAATTGTGCAATGTGGCAATCATAATGAAAGTTGCCATTTGGGTACGAGAGAGTATGGAGAGGTTTTCTTGGGTATGGGAAGGTTATCTTAGGTGTGGGAAGCTTTTCTTGGATTTGGAGAGGTTGTCATGGGTGTGGGGAGATTATCTTGGGTATGGGAAGGTTATCTTGAGTGTGTGATGTTTACCCCAAGGTATCTTGGTTTTGGAAGGTTATCTTGGGTATGGGAAGGTTATCATGGGTGTGGGAAAGTTATCTTGGGTAAGGAAAGGTTATCTTGGGTGTGGGAAGGTTATCTTGGGTGTGGCAAGGTTATATCTTCACTCCTTCTGGTGCAGGTAACCTCTGTTGCCCTCTTGGTGGAGGTTAAGGAAGGTGATATGGCCTCACCAGTGGGTGTGTCCAGTTCAACGCCCACCCAGGTGCCGGGGGCGAAGTGCGCGGGACCCAGGTAGGCCACCACGCCCGTGCTGCTCGTCAGCCGGATGTGCACGCTCTCGCCGAGTACCAGCCACTCGGGCACGTCCCACACCTCCGAGCGGGAGCTGCTCATCTCTGAGATATCCTCTGAAATACATTATACAATACATAAGGGCATCTACTAGAAAACAATTTGAGAGTGTAATACAAAATCACATTACGTTTCAATGTGAAGGTTAGAGAATTAGGATAAGGTTGGGGTGTTTCAAAGACTGTCATATATGACATTTGTCACCACAAATCGACAAACACTGCCTTTTTGAATTTTTGACAATTGAATGGTTCTGTTAAATTGTATGTTCAGTTGATTGATCAGCCGTTGATCAAGACTTCAAGCAGTTAGGTTATCAAAATACAATTGGTGGTTCAATCAAAAGCGGTTAACCTATTATGAAAATGTGAAAAATTCTAAATTACACTGATCGTTGATTATTTGTAACAGTGTCCAATGTAAATTGTTGTTGAAACACCCCAATCCCGGTTCCTAGAAAAACATATCCAGTCAATTTTCTATCCAAAATACTTATTTTTTTTAAGTTTACTGCAAAAATTATGAGTACACACAAAATTTTCTCAGATAAGAGAATCTCACAAAAAATCTGGTTGATAACTCAGACTAGACAAAATTAATGCTCTGTTTAAATTCTTGATCGTCGAAGCAAAATTTTCGCTAACTGATTCTATATTCGTAATAACTTACTTGTTTTTTGCAAAATTATTTTTTTGTAAATTGTACTGTCTTACCAGATGGTGTATCTATATATTTATAAAAATAATATATAATAAAAATAAAGTTATATTTAGAGAAATAATTTTTTAACAGTATCCTAAGGACAAGAACTTAACCCTAGAGACGTTGTTGATTTGCACGGATCGAACCTTCTACAAGCTTCCATTTTTTCAAAGACAATAACAAGCACTATTTCGTTCTCTTTCTGACATAAAGAAATAATTAATTTTTACATGAGAGGAAGAGAGATATATTAATAATGTGCGGTCGTTCTGGGACAAATATGGTCTTAGGAGAGTATAATGCGCGCACGGCATTTGGGACTGTTTGGGTCTTAGAAGGTCCCAAGGGTTAATAGGCAGTCTACAGAAAGATCTAAGAATATAATTAAAAAAATATATAAGATGACACTCACCATCAGCAAGCCTCTCCAGAGAAGAATATTCTCCATCATTATTGATGTTGAGATGTGTCATCTGCTGTTCTAGTTTCTGAGCTACCTTGGAATCACTGGTCCGCGGCCTGGCCATAGGGAAAGAGGCTCTGTTATTAGCCGAGACGGTCTTCGATGAACCAGGAGCCTTTCGTCGTCGAACCACCTTCAAATAACATAATCAACATGAGTTCTTCAAAACAACCAAAATTTAATACAACTTGTACCTAGTCACCAGTCACCTTTACTGAGATTATGCAATTTTTTTTAAAGGGAAATAATTTTAAAAATAAAAAACAAACTATTATTTTTGACAGTTACTAGGGTAATTCAAAGTTCCATAACTCACAATGGAAATGATGTTACATGCTGAAAATATTTGCATTGACCAGGAAAATCAAGACAGAAATAGCTGTGCAAATTCCATTATACCAAAGAACGTCATTCCAGAGTTTTTAGTGGGAAATAAAAACTGATATTCATATTATCATGAAAAAATGCTAAATCAACGGTGCTCGAGTCGTATTTTACCTTTCCAGGAGGCAGCTGTGTCCTTACAACTGATGTACCCTCATACGGGGAATCGTAGCCACCTCCGGAACCCACTGAAGAGCCGTCATTCTTGGATTCACCGGTCCCCTCGGGATTGGACTGGTCAGAAGTGACGGCGTCATCGTCGTATCCCAAAGCTTGACCATTTGTCACTGGCTGCACTTCTTTCTCGGCCGAAACTCCCAAATTGATTTTAGTTTGACTAGAGGAAGTGATAATTTGGCTCTGAACAGGCAAGCATCCAAGAGGTTCTACCCATGTGTCTGACTTGTTTTCAAATTTTAATTCCGCTACTTGCTGCGGAAATTTATCATTATTGTTGATTAAGTTTTTTGAATTTTCACTTTTCGTATTCTGTTGGACGTAATTATTTTGAAATAACCCTTCATCGATGCACTCGTTCAAAAAAGGGTTGATTCTATTTCGTGATCCTGGAGTCAGCACGGGAGTTTTAGCTGCTGGTCGTATTATCGACTGGAAAGGATCGTTCAAGTCATTTTTACAATCGTTTATTTCATTTTTCAGATCGCTCATGTCGTTTTTCAGGTCTGCAATGTCGCTCTTTATTCCGGAGATGGAATTTTTAGACCTGTAAAACTGCTGATCGTTTGGAGCTTGATTTCGACCGTCGTAATCTGGAGTCTCGTCGACGCTCATACTCCTTATTGAAAGAGTATCATCACTTGTTAAGTTTGTGGAGGAAACTGCTTGAGATCCTGCAAGAAAAGTAATAATGGATTAGCATCATCATTACAGCAATGTGAATATTTTTTTGTGCATATTTTTAATGAACATAGAAGTTAGAGGATGAAAAATATTTACCATATCCACTGGACGAAATGGACGGAGAGTTTTTGGTGGGACCACGATCAGTGGCGAGCTCATGCAAGGAGTCCAGGGTGCGAGACGCCGGCAGAGAGCCCCGAGAGGTCCCACGAGTCTTTACAATAGGCTGAAAACAAAAGATTTTAAACTATAATGCATCATTATTTAAATAAAATAAATGAGTACCTATATAACTTACTAAAAGACCACTTCTACAAAGGGGTTTCTGATTTGCTAGACACTCCTTGCTACATTCTCTTTGGTGATACTTTTCAGTTATTAGGACTCTTGACTCAAGTATTTAATTCACTTAATTGTGTCCCTCATTTGTAATTTGATTGCATAATAGTTTTATTATACGCCAATGAGCTCATCTCTACAGTATGCACAAGACTTTTGTCTTTCATCTGTCAGTTCCATGCCTTGCTGCCAAGCACCAGGGTTCATTTGAAACTCAGTAAATATACATCTGTTTAATAAATGAATTGAGAACATTTATTATACCTTTGTGCCAACATGGTCGTTCTCGGGATCAGAGTGAGTATCCTCCTTGTCATGATCCTCCCCCCGCGCCCTCCTTTTGTTGGTGGGACCACCGGCCCCCACACCCGACATGCTGCCCGGCTCCTCGTGGAGCGTGGTCATGCGCATGCCCAACTTGCCGCTGGCTGGAGATGCTGGAATCATACAATTGACGTGATATATCGCCATTCCCACGTGGTCTAAAGGCATACAGCTGATAGCTACATTGTGATGTCTCCCTTTTTCCATTAATTAAAAATTTAACAAACAAGAGAGATTACGAGGGGGCTCTCAACATTCAACATAAACATTCAAGGTAACAAATGACATTTCAGTAAGTTCCAAAGGACTTTACAAATACACATATTTTTTTTATTATAAAAATAACAATCATATCGACTGCTTCAAATTGAGCTACGTATATTTAAAATGTTGAATTATCGAGTTTGCCAAATGCTTAGAAGAGCCCTTCTAGCCGGTCAGTAGCTGAGTTGGCATCGCGTTTGGGTGTCGCACATTCAATTCCTCGACTGGCTAAGTCCTCCATCACAACAAAAGCTATATTTTCCGCTTACTGTGGTGATCGTAGGATATTTTCAAATATTGTCAGGTTATTCGTAACCCGGGAATATTTGTCTTTCTTTTTAAAAAAAAATAAGTTTTTTGGTCTTATACCCCATATAATAATTATATTGATAATATTAGCTTTAAACCATCTTTCAAAAAGCATTATCAACATTAGATTTGGCACAAGAGAACTGTTTTTGGGATTACTATAGTTCAATTCAAAATGTTGACTTGTGATAAAATCTGATATAATGTCATTTAGGGAATAATAATACAATGAATATACCTGAATAATACAATGCTAATACTAAAACATGTAAATGGAACTTGGTAAAATAACGTACACTTGGGCTGTTGCATTCTCAAGGAATTGAGGTTCAGGTTCAGATTCAAGAAAGTGGGCCTGGCTGCATGTTTGGTAAGAAATTAACATTATGGTTAGTTTATAATCCATCACACAACAGGCGACTTTGATTTGAGGCTACCTTCTGAGAAAATGTTTTTCCAACAAGCGCATTAAATTCAACTGTCTCTTTTCAGACGCAAAATAAATTCAGCTACAGAGTATCATCTTAGAAAATAGCCAATTTTACCAAAAATAAATGCACTTTCATTTTTTCAACTGGCTAAATGCTGCTTACGTTAGGTTTAAATAAAGGTGTCCAGTGTTGTGTAGAATCACCTCCAACTTCCGGAGGTGATTTTACACGATGGTAGAAGTAAAAAAGGTTAGTGACTTTTTCGAAATTCCAATGTTTATTATCCCATAAAAAAATATTGTTTCATAGAAGAATATTTATCTTCCCATACAAACAATTCAACTTTCTTTTTACAAAAATTTACCTTAAAACGTTGGAATTCCGAAAAGAGTTTTTCATCTTTTTTACTTGTACTATCATGTAGAATCACCCCCCAAAGTTAGCTCACTTTACCCCCGGACACCCTGCATAATTTATAATAAATTCTGAATTTCATGTTTGTCAAGTAACAAAAGATTGGATGGAAAAGTGAAATATGTATTAGCCTACTCAAAAGCGCATTTACTTTGTGAATATATAATTATTATGAGACTTAAAACAATTATATGGTGTAACAGAAGGCACCATTAGGTTTAACTATGATTAAAGAGGATGCCACAGAGCAATCTCCTTTATCGAATTCAGGCCATGCATAAATGCTAGTAGAATATGAGATTCCTAGTTTTTTTTTTGCCAATAGGTTTCATAATACAACCAATATAATATTCTACAACATTTATGACATCCATGTCAGTAGTTTTGTATTGCCAATTTCATAAAACTATGTTTAAATTTTGCTACAGACATGCATGACCTTCATTTCCTTTAGTGTTTGGGCATTTTTGCCTAAATTTGTACATATTTTTATATTTTCCGTTCCGTTACTTTTACATTTTACTTATAAGTTTCCACCAATACAAGATTACTAGAAGTCGGGATTTTTTTTCAGTGCAGAAATTCTGGGATTAACTACCATAATATGTACTCCTCATTGCCCAGAACACTAATTGATTAATTAATAATGTGGATTCTTCATTGGACATCTTCAATTTATGACTTAATAAATTTTTAAAAAGATTGTTGCTGGGGCATTTCTGTTAGGTTGAAAAAAAAAGTTTAAAAGCAAAATAATTGTACATAATTTTATAAGCTATTCCTATGTAAAAGCCCCTAAAAAGGGTGTCAAAAATGGTGTTAAAGGAATCTTTACCAAATGTGTTAAATTTAATTTTTTGCAATGTTGGTTTAATTTTTTTGTTCAAAAAATATATTATGCAAGCTATTTAAGACACCACAGCTAAATTAAAATTAAATACGAAATCAGACTTCGTTTAATTGAATTCGCAGAAATGGGAGACGGTAAAAACACACGTTTGATCTAGATAATTAATTAAAAATATACGCAGTTTCGACAGTTGTATTTAACCGACTGTGTAAAGTAAATTAATTAAATAGCATGTTAAAAATATATAACTTTCCAATATTCTACTATACCTAACTATTAAAAAACCAATCAAAATCGTGGGACATGACAAAAACGCAATGTACAAACTTTGGCAAAAATCCTTTGTACCTTTGACTATTCACAGTGTAAGAAAATAAAAATATGTATATAGTACCTATGTAATAATAATAATAATGTATGTAGGTAGGTATAGGTATATTTGTTAAAGAATTAAAATGGGGATTATTAGCTTATTAGTAAATCTATCAAGTAATAGGAGCCAAGTTATTTTTGTGTAATTGTAAAGATTCTAATACATATTAGTTATAATTTATCTTGTATATCAAAACAAAAGTCATATCAATTTGTGCCAATTGATCAATATTTTTGGTTGTGGTCATCTTCCGTCATGTTTAATATAAAGCAGGAAATAGAGTGGAAAATAAGATCTTGGCTAATCATTCCAAAAGCCTGTGTTCGAAACAATATCACCTAAGATTAAAGTTGTGGTCCAAAGCATAAAACATGTTTTTACAAGATAGGTAAAGTAAAGGACACCTAACACCAGAAACTTAAACATTGACTATCTAGAAAACATAAATACTATTCAATCATTATTACATTCCGTTTTATGTTTTTTTTTAAATACAACAATTTTAATCTTCTTCGTATTACATATTACAAAAGGGTGGACATGAACAACACTTAAATTTTGGTGGACAATTTTAATGCTTACATTATTGAATATGTGAATGCGGCAACTAGCTTCATACTTTTAGAAAAATTAAGATACAAATAAACTAAGTAAAAATTGGTACAATGCATGCAAATTTCTATCAAGTAGCAAATTATATTTATACATATGTATTACAATCTACAAAGCTCAAATCACAGATGTTATTATTGATAAAAATATGATATGTTCTAATCATCTTAACAATAATTATTCGAGGCTATGGAGTACAATAGTATGAAACCTAAGTTTGAACAGCTAGTTTGAACAAAACATGGCAAATTATCTAAGGTTCAGTTACTAAAAACTGTGCTTTGTTTCCAAATTTAATATTTTAACATTTCTTAGGACAAGTAGTTAGAGTATTCATTAAGAGTTAGAACTTTTGATTGTCACATCTTTTCAGAATAATTAGTACCTGTGATATTAGTATGATGGCAGTGAAATATTTTCATATCTGCCATTGTTCATAGAATATGAGCTTATAATAACTGTCACAAATACATAAATTGCAATCAACATGGATGACATTATTGACTAAGATCTTCATATTGGCTTAATAATGCAGAGCTATTTCTTTAGATCTCCATGGTTTTACTTTTACCTGAGAGAATGGAGCCTGAAGGTTGCACAAATGAAATATTAAAACACAAATTAGTCAAAGCGGGGAACTATTGTGGGGATGTCAACAAATCATTTTATCAGTATTTGATAAAATTATACAACTGTTACACTGAAGATCAGCTATTTAAAGTAATTTAGTAACAGTAAAGTTTAATTCCAGTGTACAAGTGACGGAGTGCAGTCTCTCTCAAACACAAAAATAATGCTGCAGAAGGTGGAACTAATGTAGGGAGTGGTAGTGGCAGTGGCTAGGGGTACCGGGATATGTATTATAAAGACAACAATAGAAAAAATGTGGAAAAAACATTACATACACCATCAACTCACTGACAAGTGGAAAAGTAAATCTACAGAAAGCTTTAAGCGCTGACAAGAAAAAAATATTGGAAAACTTTGAGAAATTATTAAGACTGCAAGCATGATAGCTCCATGGAAACAGAATGATCACCGAACAGTCCACTCCTCTTCGGTTACGTCGCAAGATTACATTTAACTGGAACTCTAGCAGTTGCATATCGCTATCGAGATGGGATGAGAAAACCAAGCTCTCCGTGGGAAGGAACAAAGGTCGATAACTTGAAAACAGGTCAAAGAAGGCAACGGTGTGCCGTCTCCGAGTCGATTATAAGGAGTTCATCAAACACAATGAAAAGTGTTAATTTAAGCCAAAAATGTGTGTCATGCGACTTACCAAGTCCAAATGGTTTAGAAGGAGCGGCCACATCTCCCTCGCCCCCGAAGGAGTGGCGGCCGCGCAGGGCGGCGGACCTGCCAGACGCCGACAGCAGCTCGTTGTTCAGGTCCGTCACACTCTCCGAGCGGCCCAAACCAATTAGGGATTCCAACGACGCATCAAAACGCATTATCTGTAAACATAAACAACTTCTCCTATTAATATGTTTGTGAAATGCATTGAGACGCATGCTTGCCCACACCTTACAAAACCAATAAATTCAACTCGATTTCTACAACACAAAACAAATACATATATGAAATAATAAAACATTGGAGGAGAAAATAAATGATTAGCTGATCATCACATTTGGGCGAGTGTTTCAAATGATGAATTATTATAATTTTTATGAAATATTTAATTAGAAATTTATATAGCCAGGACATGCATTAAAACAGTAATACATTTAAAAACATGGAAAAATTAAGCAGAAGCTGTCTTAATGATTTGGAAATTACATAATATAATATAAAATATTTATTTAGATAAGCTCAGTAAGTGAAATTATGATTCTCCAAAAAGGTAAGGCGAATTATCATCTATTGGTAGTGGATTTGAAATGAAATATTTTTGCAATGTTTCATCTGTGATTTCTGAATGACTTAGTTGATGAAGTTTATAAAATGTTTTTATATCGGGAACTTTCTAGTTTATGAAAATGATACAAACACATGAATAAACATCATTTAAACATGCTAAAAAGTGATATCAGAAAGGAAAAGAATTGACTAATACGATAACATGAAAGTGGTAACAATAAAAATACAATTTGAAAAGTTTTTCATACATCAGTACTTACACCACCAGTTCTACTAGCCGAATCCAAGGCCTGCATGTCCAGGAATTGTATTTTATTATTAGCCAAGCATTTCACATGACTTGGCACACAAACAAGCCACCCAAACAACAATAATAAATAATACGGTGTGATATCATACACACATTACATCAAAAGCTTCACTTTAGAAACTGAGTGCTTTACCATTCCAAAACTTAAAAGAATAAACTTTTTTTATTTATGGGCATTTTTACAAAGTTTATACATTGCATTTATATCATGTCCCACGATTTTGATTGGTTTTTTCAGAGTTACGTATTAAGGAATATTCGAAAATTATTCATTTACTTTACTTGAAATACAACTGTCGAACCTGACTATTTTTTTAATTAATTGTTTAAATCAAAAGGTAGCATGTTTTCACAATTTCCCATTTCTACATTCAATGAAACAATGTCTGATTTTGTAATTAATTTTAGGTGTGTAAGATAAATTTGGTGGTTTTTTACGTAAATTTCAACCAATATTGAAAAAAATCATGTTTAACCTCTCTGGTGTAGAATATGTTAGTTCCATTCCGTGACCGTATTTATTAATATTTTAATACCCTTTTTAGGGCGCTTTTATACAGAAATGTATATAAAATTACATTACTAATAAACTATTTTTTAAAATAATTTTTTTGTTCATCTGAACTGCCCCAGCAACAATCTTTTATATTTATCTCTAAATAGTATAAAATCGCTATCCGCGTCTGTCTGTTTGTACGCTTAGTTCTTCTAAACTGTGCAACGGATTTTGATAGGGTTTTCACTATCAATTAGGGAATTTCTTCCGGAAGGTTTATGTATATAATACATGCATATTATATTTGTAGAAAGTAGAGAAAAGTCGATGTTTTGTGATCACGTCGCAAAAAATATATTTTTTTACATTGCTAACGCTGGCTAAACTTTATGAGATACATCAAAACAATGTACTTCGGAACTGTATATGTTAAAAAAGTCTACTGAAAAGTCCGCGATGGCATATGTCTATCTCCTAGCAATGCCAGGTACACGTCGGCTAGTTGAATGATAAATTGAAAATGTTCACTGAAGAATCCACATTATAACACTACATTAGTATTCTGGGCAATAAGAAGTATATGTTATAGCAGTTGATCCTAGAATTTTTACACCGAAGAAAAATCCCAAATTCTAGTAATCTGGTGTGGAAATTTAAAAATAAAACGTTTAAGTAACGGAATAGATAGCAATAAAAGAGGATAAAAACATGTACATACAAACTTTGGCGAAAATACCCTTGTGTAAAAAGTTTCAATAATTATTCATATGATCTGATAACGCTACGTACAATTTTATTTCATAGATTTTAGTGTCCTCTTTTGTTTGTTATGCATAGTCAGAGTGGTGATCTACCATTCAGAATTGAAAAGTTGCTTCAAATGTCAAACTTGGTGGCAACATTTTAATAGCCAGGTACTTTCCAAATTTCCTCTTCCCCCTCTCCTTCAGCTTTGCAGCCCTTCAACCTCGCTTATTTCCTTTACTCGAGAAGCTGGATGCAATTACAACTTATGATAAAAATTGTAGTTTTGGTAAAACGCGTTCAAAGTTTTTTGAAATGCGAAAAAAAAAAAGTATTTAAAATTAATATCAAGGAAGCAAATTCCACTGGTAAAAATGAATGATTTGTGTAAACATATTATTTATTACAAAGGTATTCTTAAATTGTTACACTTGTAACTAGTGTTGAAACTTTTGCCTGTTCCTCCGTCTGTGTACACCTACATAGGTAATTTTCACAGCTCAGATAAAGAAGGGATTGGAGAATAACAAAAAGGTGTTTAGTTGTCATTACATTCTTGCAATTGCAATTGAGGTTACCATTGTCCCACAGACATTTTTTTATTTTTTGGTGTGAATACAACACAAGAGTCCCACTTTCCAGATCCAGTGGAACTATGGCATCAGATTGGGGTAGGTTGTGAGGTTGAAGGAAGTGGGGAATGGAAAGAGATGGGTTTGAGGAAATTTAGGAAGTTCCAGGCTATTCAGTTCAGTGGTCTTTCACAAGGGCGATATTGAGAGTATCTTCCACTCTGGGACATGCCGCAAATATACTATAATATTTTGTTTAAATGGCTTCGGGTGGTTGGGACTTGTGAATTAATCACATAAAAAAGCACTAACTTTTGCACTTTCATATTTCGAGCTAAGACTACAAAAGGTTGTATTGAAGGAGGCAGGGAAGCGAAGTGAAATGTCACGTGACTTGCCTGAGAGAAGTTGGGCACGGAGGCGGTCTTCCTCATGGTGATGGTCTGCCCCTGTGCCTGCTGCAATTCCTTGACAGCCACGCTCTGGCGGAGGCGGTCCAGGGTCAGGATGCTTTCCACCGCACTCACTCCTCGCGTGTACTTCTCTGTTCAATGGGCCACAACAACAAACAATCAGTAAGGTGTAACAAGAAATTATCATTTTCATTGATGCAAAATTTCTACTTCTAAACTAAAAGCAAAACTATAAAATGATAATCTTTTCCACATAAATGGTTAAAGTTATGTAGAGTAAAAGAAGAAATCTGTAACTTATATTATCGATTACGTAAAATGAAATTTGAAAAATATTTATTGTTAATGTGTGTAATTATTTATCAAATTATGTTTGGAAATGGTTTACTAACCGATGTATGTTTCCCCATCCAAGGTGCTAGATTCCTCTCCGCTGGCGGCGATCTGCGCCAGACTCTCCCTGTCTTCCAGCTCCTCTGAGGCTTTGGGAATATTGGACACCACTTCATAAGTCACTCCGGACTGCATCGGTGTATCGGTTCTGCACACAGAGAAGGAAAATGAATACATTATGTACTGCAAATAGAACCATCTGGATCCAGAGCCAAGGAGCTCACAGCTCTGTTCCAGAAGTCATCATGAAAGAGTTATTTTATTCTGTTTGCTCACCTCGCAATGCTTTTCCTAATGCGATCGGTCAAGCTTTGCCTCTTGTATATGTTAAGGCCAAGACGTTTCCTCAGAACAAGATCCATGGGCGCCGGGTGGGAAAGTCTGACCGTAGTTTTAAGGATCAAGTACACGCGTTCATTGGCTGGAAAATCAACAAAACAAAATCAATTCAAATAAGGAAATGTTTAATAAAAACAAAAATGATTAAAATCTTATTTATTAAAGTATAAAGGTTTCTTGCCTTCAGTGACCCTGTTGAGATATTGGCTGTCGTGTATGGAGGAATCCCAGCTAGCAATAGCGCAAATATCCTTCTCTAGGTGTTGTACAATCTGCAGCTCAAAGAATTTGTGACCGTGCTCTTTGGGCAGGATGGAATTGAATCCTGCCACTGTTACATCTTCGCCGCTGGGGTGCGTAGACATGTCATCAGCTAAAAACAAAATAATCATTAATGATTGTAAAAGCAATCAAAAGGATTATTGAAGACTTTGGAATATTAAATGATTTATTTACCATTGAGATCCAAGAACAGAACTGGAATGTGTTGTTCCATTCCTGCAGGAGGGTTCCAGGCAGCAGGTGCTCCGGGGATTGGACTTCCGGGACTAGGTACCAAAACCTAGGACACACAAGCACATTACTTATGAATTGTTATGTACTAAGGAATGGAATGATATACATTCAAAAACCTTAAAATAAAGCAGGAACGCTTTCAGCTCTACTTTTCATTGTTGTCATAGAATAAGACACAGTTAGAAAAAATCTGTTCAAAAAAAAATTTATAGATATTATAATATTTGCCTGTTGTCAACGAGGATTAACTGACACTGCGGCCAAGCATCAACTGATGTAACTGGACAGTATTTCAACACAGGCATATGCATTAGCAAACATCATTATCAGAGTGGCGATTACTTTAAAATACGTGATACTTGGGTTTGACGCAATAAATTTTTTCCACGTTTCAGTCACCAGTTTTCCATTTTGCACTGATATTGTGTAAAATAATTTGCTCTTATTGTTGAAATAATTGAAAAATGCCTGAGTCTCTATATTAAATGTACGTAGAATGAAATGAAGGCTTACCGCGTTTCTCTCCTCAGTGAGTGACACCCACTGATCCACCAATGACTGTTCCCTCTCAATGTCCCTCTCTGACTTGTCAGCCTTGTTGATGATGCGCTGAATTTGCGAGTCCAGGTACTCCCGGCGCCGGGTCAGAGCCTTGCTCCACTTTTCACGGAGGATTACCAGGTCTTCCTCTTGATAGGAATCCAGAGGTTTTTGAAGACGGGATCTGGAAATGAAAATTAAAAAATATATTATTTGCCATCCCTACTGTACTTTACCAGGAGCACAGAATTATCAAGGCTAATTTATTGTAGGTGAGAGCCTTACCTGGCGCAAACACTGCCCACCTCCACACTGACAATATGCTGGCAGATGATGGGCAGAGTCCCGGAGTTGTGCACGGGCCTGACTCGCACGGAGAGCCTCCTTTGCTGGCCCTGACGTAGCTGGTACACCCCGCCAGTTGTCATGTCTGGTTTTTGTATCACCTGAAAACCAAAGGGCGGAATAAGTAAATGGTGAGTGATATATGTATGTGAAAAGGCTAATTTAGTAATTTTTGGGACAGGTTTAAGTTAAAAATAATCCTTTACCTCAACGGGAGCATATTCTCCTTTGTCATTAAGCTCCTGAATCTGCACCCATAGTTGGATCTTACGTGTGAGCTCCGCCCACCGGTCAGCCAGACCCCGGGCCTTGGCCAGTTGACGCTGCTCCACTTCCCAGCCGGGACGGAGACGGCTGAAGCCGGCCGAACGATGGCCCCACACCTCGATGGACAGTGCACCTTCTAAAATAACGTTAGACTACTTCTTAACACTCTAGCCATAGAATAAAGAAAAACACAATAAATGCGATGTAGACATGTTTTGTAATCCAAAAGTCTGAACATTATTTTCTTAAATTTCAAAAAATACAAAATTTCAATCAAATAGATCATTCTTATTTCAAATTTTTGTCACCAGGGCTTTAGAAAAAAATATTCATTCCATGTGATTATTGAACGCATTGCGAGTTGTGCAACCCTTTTATCCTGACTGTCAAGTAATAAAATTAATTTATAAATTACACCAAGCACCCCAGTCCTTTTATGGGTTCCATAATAACTCAACACATTGACAATTCAAAATACCTTTAAAAAGTGCTATAAAGTTAACATTTTTAGTTATAAGTGAAGAAAAAAAAACTAATAAATCTTCCCTACGTAACCTATTTAACCTAGTTTTTGTTAAATCGCTTTTCATGACTTTATATCACTTTTTAAAGGTGTGTTGAATTGTCATTTTCATGAGTTATACGGTCACCCATATTTTTATAAGCGTTTAGTACAAAAATATTAATAAAGCACACAGAGAGTGGTCAGAGTTCTGCGTTCTAGTGACCGTTGACCGCTCAAGAGTTCCAAAGCACACAAGCGGCGTTCAAATTCTCGCGTTCTAGTTTCGTTTGGGTCTTTGCATATGCAACATGTCACTAGAAAGTTCATCATCCGATGAAGAATTATTGCTCTTGTGGAGCTTAGCAGCTTCTAAAAAGAAAAGGAAGTATTGGGTGCACCCAATCAACACAACGCGAGAAGAACAAGGCGAATTTACTAATAATAAAATTTTAATTTACTAGTAGCAATTTCAAACCAAGCTTCGGCTTTTTTGTCTTGGTTTTTATAATTTACATCACTTAAATCGTATAATAAACTCCTTTCCCTAACCAATTCAATTAACTTTTCCGTGTTTGTAACCTCAGACATCGCGGCGTTCTGGCGTTCTCTGCCTCGGCGGGAAAAGAACTCTTAGAACGCGACGTTCCGTTTTGACCGCCGCGGTCTGACTGCCCGCTGTGTGCGTTGTTGTTATAGTATCAGTACATTCTAATGAACGCTGAACGCGGAACTCGGAACTCCTGTCCGCTCTCTGTAAGCTCCCACTCTTAGACAGTCACATTACCAACAGGCGACGCCATTAGCTTGGGCACACAACTGATATTTTTCAGTCAGCTACAAGTGCAACCAGCAGTAAAGCAGCAAACTATAGCCATCTCAATTTATTTCTTTACCGAGAAGTCTTCTTACCCGAACAGTATTCTAAAAACTCCTCAGTGATTCAACTTGATGAAGCAACTTCTAGCAAATCTCAATTTATAACCTTTACCAAGAAGTTTTCTTACCTGAGCAGTGTTCCAAAAACTCCTCGGTGATAGGAATGGTAAAGTCCTTGGAGTGGTCAAACATGAAGGTCTGGTGTTGCGCATGGCGGGGGGAAGTGGGCACGGGAGGGGCGTCCGCATTGACCACTGGGGGCACCACCATCGGGTCCGAGCCACCCCAGAAGGAGTATTGGCAGAATACAAAGTGGGACAGCGATGGTGGCAGACTGGATGCCTGCTTTATGACCACGCGGCAAGTCACCTGCAAGACAATGCAATTATTATTAAAAATTCTACTGCTGACAATAGAATTTAATTGACTCACCTTTTGAATACAATTACCTTATTAATGCAGACCCGTAAAAATAATTAATTGTAGGATCTGTGAAGCTGAAAGTATTTATAAAATAAATATTTTCCGCAGGATCACTGGGACAGTGTGATGTTTATGGGTTTTTTTCAAGAGACTGATGGCTCCATAAAATGATAACTGATAATAAGTACTTATTATCAGTTCCAAGTTTGAAAATTAAAAGTACATTGAATTAGAACGATGGTACGCATTTTGCAGTAATATTTCACATTACCCATGCATTCACCAACAACCGAAATTAGTATATTTAATAATGCAGTTCTCTAGCATTTAATTTTTTTTCTCAATATATAATACGTTCTCAGTGCATCCTCCCAAGAGTTAATAATTGTACACACTAGAAAAATTATTTAACCCCTTAGCCTAAGAGGGACGATCTATCTAGACCAGTGGTTCTTAACCTGGGTTCGATCGAACCCCAGGGGTTCGGTGATTCAGTCTCGAGGGTTCGGCGGAGGTCAAGATACACCCTCGACTGCATCATTGCCTACAGGTGATCACGCAACATCGCTTGGCCTATCTGTGCTGCAGGGAATTTGGTGTGCCCAGTAGTCAAATTGTAATTGTTGTGATGGTACGTCGTGTGATACTTTCTTTATATTTTAATCCCTTCATACTAAAGTAGTCAAACGAATATGTACAATATGGATTCACATGTATAACAAATATAATTTTTGTGTGAAAATCATGTTTTAATGGTTTTGTTCATTTTGTGCACCTATGTATAAAATGTATACCTATGTTTTGAATTTGAAAAAATCATATTTTATTTTTCCAATTAAGAAAGGTTCGGTGAATCCGCATATGAAACTGGTGGGGGTCAGTACCTCCAACAAGGTTAAGAACCACTGATCTAGACCGTGCTAAAACCCTCAAAATGTTAATCTGTCATATAAAATATGTACTATGAAATTAACTGTGAACCAAAAAAGAGTAACGAGAGTAACCTTTTGCCATCCAAATAAATTCATTTGTTTAAATATTGAGATTTTTGTTATTGAAAATAATTTAAGCCACAATACAGGTTATTAAATTCAAATTTGATACATGTACAAATACAATTTTCCAAAGAAAATAATGAAGAACCTGCTGGGCAGAAGAATCTGACGTATCATCATCGTAGCGAGAGTCTCGAGAACTTTCTGAGGCTGCCTCACAAATCCTGTCCTGCGGGAATGCTCCTGCCACACGAGATAGTTCCACCTGAAATAAAATAAAATATTATGTCAGAACTTTATGGCATTTCATCATATGTATTAGCCAAACTCATTGGAGACTGTGTCAATGGTACGCAACATACAAAATTGAGTGGGTGATTCTGTGGAGTATATCTCAAGGAATGAGTGAGATGTTGATTAAGTAGATTTTTTACCTGCAACCTTCCAGCCACCTCCCCCTGTTGACTGATGATGGGAGTGTGGTAATCCAGTTTGACGTCGTGAAACAATGACTCCAGGAAGACATTGGCAACACCAATGAGATTATGGTTCTCCTGGGACTCGTAGAACGGATCCAGTACCTTGTTGGCGGGCAATTCATCCTAAAAAAATGCAACGTTTATTATTTATTTTACCCAACAAAACAACACAAACGAATTTCTTCTTCTACATAATATTCTATACCATAATATTATTTTTTAATGATAAACTATTGTTTATAAGAGAACATTTTTATGCGTAGCACAAAGGATAACAAATTATTATAAGCATTATAAAATAATAATATTTGACAAGTCAAAAATATTTCACCAACAAATGTAGATATAATATATCTCGACGCCATCTAGTGGGAAATTCAGCACTAACAAAGCCTTTCCTACAAAAATAAATTTATTTGTTTACAGGTGAAAAAAAATATAATAAGCAGTACATAATTGTCGATTGAAGTACTTGTACATATTTAATTATTTGGCGGGTTGGGAATAAGCCGACGTAGCTCATCAGAATGTGCGGGTTCAATTCCCGTTGGCGGCATTTATTTTTACTCAGGAGATATTTTCAATTTGTTTGGATATTTCAGGCGAGTAATTAATGCTTATAATAATTTGCTATATTATAATAGTTTGGCTCCAAAAAAAACTGTACATACACAATCCGCAGTCTTAGATCTGCCTGAGAATATCACTAAGGTAGGCGACACATTACATTATATGCATCATGGCTTGGCCTATTTTAGCATAGTGCTCACCATACACTACCAATAGGAATGTATGGCGAGCGATATGCTATAATAGGCCAAGTCACGAAAATATAGCGGGCTTATAGCGTGGTCTATCTCAGGCTTAACAGCCTGGATGAAGATGATTCCTGCCTAGACATTTTCTTGAACTTAGAAAAAACTTTCGACATGTTTTCCCAACCAATACTTCAAGAAGGGCTATCTCAAATAAGAATCCTGGATAGAACTATGGGCTGGTTTTCCTCACACTTAACTGTCAGATTGTAAACCGTGCAAATGTATAAAATTGATATAAGTAACCCTCCATCAAACCAATTCAGAGGAGGAAGTGTTCTTCTCCTTACTCTTAATGCTAGAAAAATGAAACTCCTAACCTTCAGTCTATCAGCTATAACCAACCTACTAACAATTCAAACAATAACAGACAACATATTGCCTTGTCTTGCTTTCTGACAGTTAAATGAATATTTCAAAGCATACGTATGATATTGCTAAATAAAAGCAGTTGTATTGTTCAAGGAATTCCAGACAGAAAAAACTGTGCAAATTCCATGATGAGTTCAATGGTCGAGAGATTTTAGTGCGTTAGAAACTAAAATTTCAATTTACTGATAAGATTAATAAGAGTTGCTTACCATTTGTGGGGCCTCTGTCTCAAGTCCAGTCAGCTCAGAGTCACTCTGCTGCCGGCATCTCTCCTCTTCGTACATGTCTCGCATGTCCACTAGTTTATTTTCCAGCTTCTCCATTGACCAGACCTGTCCCCCGTGTCCCATGCGCTTCACCAGAATGGCAGGCTCGGAAACAAAAGCTCCACGCTGAAAAGAACATAAATTCAAAATAGGATTAACGTTTAACCCCCTTACTTATATAATTGTCTTGTAAATATTATTCGACACCTAAGGTCAGAATAGACAGTGAAAAACATGAATTATTACCATGGCATAGGTATAGTTATACCAGACTTAAGGTCAAGTTAACTATACCAAGTCTGAACAGGTGTGTAAGAATCTAATACGATGTGATGGTTTAAGTACAGATGGACATTCTTTCTTCAAGTTTGCAGTCGGTGGCATCATCAGCATTGATACTGAATATGAAAGTCCAATATAAATTACAGGACCGAGACTTTATTTGGACCAACTACATATCATCCAAATATTATAATACCTCGTGAAAAATTTGAAAATTGACTAATGGCCCTTCTGTTAAAATGGTTATGCATCACTGCTGTAGATGTCCTATATGTATGATTTCTAGGAAAAGATTAGAAACTTATAACGCAATCAACTAGATAAGCCTACTTTTCTATTGGGACTGAGATTGGCGGGCGGTATCTGCAATGTGACGCTGAACTTGGTGTTGCGGACCATCTCCTCGGCGAGGTGGTTGGCCTCCTGCACTAGCGCGTTGGCCTTCAGGATGTCGGCCTTCAGCTGGCCGAGCGAACGCTTGAAGGTCTCATCACGTTCGGCCGCCCACTTCTCGACCCGCATCTGGGTGGTTGGCGTGCAGGGGGTTATTTTACCTAGAATTAATATAAATGAAGGAGGTTTTAATATATTTAACCCTTTCACTCCATTGAAATTGAATCACACACTTTTTGTCAGTCACACATGTTCTATAAAAACTAATAAATTCAGAGTATTTACTTAAGTGTGTGTATCAGCATATGGTTTAACACGGTAGTACAATTAAACAAAACATTATGAGACTACCAATATAATTACTGGAAAACTATTATTTTATGTATATTCATAAATAAATCAGTCATTACACTTTAATAATACTTAAATAATAAAATAACAACTTCCCATATCTCTTAAGCTTTTGTCAAATATCATCAAGATCGGTCTAGATTTTTTTTAAATTATCAAACATTGAAACTAAAAAATAAATTTTCGATTTAGATTATGTAATTTTATGTAAAAAAAGGCTTTTACTAAATTTCAAATATCAATCTGATACAACTAAATTGGTGGAGTTGGTTAGAAGACATTGTAACCTGGCAAAAAGCTCTCCTTTATATGAAAGGATTTTAATGTGCTAATCAACAAATAAATAAATTGTTCAAACTGCAAGGCTCTCACCGGAGCTCTCAAAAAGGAGAAGGGACACCGAATAGATAAAATTATTAGACCATTGGACAAGAAAAATCTAAAATAATATAATAATTACACAATTTAATTTAAAACAATTAAAAGTTACCGAGTCGAAGGGGATCATACTGGGCGTAAGGAGCATACGGTGTAGAGGGGGATAGAATATTCCTTAGCTGCTGGAACTGCCTTTCATAATCCTGTCGCTGTTTTTCCAGAGCAACTGAAAATATATCTTTTATGTAAATACACTTCAATAATAAATTAACAAAAAATAGTAAAAAGGTAGTAATTTATTATCCAAGGTTGTTCAAGAGAATTTGTTAAAGAGAAAGCACTTTATCAAGGGAGTGTTTCAATCGGAATGTTTAATGCAATAAGGGCCTGCTAAGTGGATTAAAGATGAAGCCATACTTGCATAATTAAACATGTTACATAAAATATTCAAAGAGTTGTTGATGTTCCACATCCTCGCAGCATATTCATTACAAATAAATAATAAATTCACAGTGAATATTTGAGTTTAATGCTCGAACTACTTAGTAGCTTACTACCCTGATTTGCTGGACACTCTGTTTTTAAAATATTTTTCTTTTAATCTTATTTTTTCAGTAGCTATATGATGGAAATGTCATTAACCTTGCTTGTCTTCTTCGTGTTGCTTTTCAAGCCTGGAAATGGCCGTCTGTATTGGATCATTGGACAATTCGTTCAGCATGATCTCATCTCTGGCAAAGTTGTAGTCTATTTGCTGTGCTGGTGTCTGAGGTTCTGATGTATTTGCTGGAAAAAAAATCAACCCGTAAAAATTTTTTTTCTATTTAAAATGAAAAAATTTGCGTTGACCGAGGATTGAACCTCGGCTTCTTTCTTCCTTCTTCTCAAGGAGAACACGGTTGGACCGACATTTATTTCATATGTTAACTGCTGTAATGTCGACCGATTTCAGAGAAATACACAAATGTCCACCATATGTGATTGACACCAAAAGTTGATGGAATGCATCGTCATCAACAAAGAGTCTATCTGCTGAGTTTCAGCTCGAACAGATATCGGGAAGTGGGTTAGGTATTTAAAAATATATCTAATTACTAAAAGTTCAGGTGATTTTTTACAAAACGCAGCTACAAAAATTGTCTATTAATCGGCACTCCGCAGACAGTTCCATTGTAACCTACCCTCTATCTCATAAACAGCGCAAGCATCAGAAAGAGAAGCTATCATGGAAATTTAGGCGGCAAGACCAAATCACTTTGTATGAATCACTAATTTACAAATTTATATTGTATTTTATATTTATTGCCTGCCAGTATGGCTTATACCAGCCTCAGGGCAGTTAGCAACAATAAGGTGACAAAATATATCATTAAATTAGTGGTTCATACAAAGTAGTTATTTTATTGCACAAATATAATATAGAATTGTTTCATTTTCACACTACTCGCTCAATACTTCCTATTTTGCAACACATTCAATGATTCAGTTGAGATTGCGAAATTTCAAAAAACAAACATTAATTTCCTGCTCAGCCAAAAGCACACCATTATAATGTAGAACACCCAAGCAATACAATATTGTATTGTCAATCTAAAACAAAACAATAACTTTGCAGACATCACTTTTTAATTAAAAAATCAACCAGTTGAAATGAACCATGAACTTGAAAATCTAACTGAGCATGAGATAACCTTAAGATTAAGCAGGTCTCAATACTGTTATGGGCTGGACATTGACAGGTACTAAAAACATCTACCAAATGGGTGCCCCAGTGAAAGCGACCCAGTAGTGGACCGAGGAAGAGATGGATATACTGCATGGAAGAGGATTGGAGCAGGACCCCATCCTGAAGCGTAAAGATGTGATGATGACCAACCAGTTTCAGACACAACCATGCCTTCATCAGGGCAATATAAAAAGTTATATCTGTTGACTAAAAAGCACCAAGACTTACAGACAGGTTTGGGGCAGTTGACCCTAAAGAAATGATGGTTGCCCCACAGAATGCGGTCACCGTGTTCGAGCGGGGTCCTCTCTGTGGCTGGGGAGCCGTTGACGAAGCAGCGCGCCCCCGGGAAGGGTTCCATCACCAAGCCCCCCTCCTCCATCAGCACCAGGCAGTGCTCCGGTTGGATGCCCAGCCCCGACAGCTGGATGTCAGCTTCAGAGTTGGGATTGTTGCGCCCACCAACCAGCGTTCTTTCCTGTAATAATATCATTACAATTGTATGGCATTCTTGACAGTCCGTGATATTCTGTTACTTCAGTCTGTATTTGTTTCTCTTTAAGTGTTAAGTATTAGTCAGTAGTCCCACTGGTCGGTAAGCAATCGACGTAAACCGAATGCTGCAAGACCATGCGCAGAAAATAAAGTTCGCTATAGTAAGATAACTGTCTGCAGCGCAGTTCAGTGTGGAACTTTTCTGAACAGGGTCTTGCAGCAGTTGGTTAATGTCGATTGCTTACCGACCTATGGGACGACGGGCTAACACTTAAAGAGACGATATAAATACAGAGTGCAGTAACAAAATTCAGTTTATCAGTTTAACGTTACTTCATACTTTAAAAAGTTTGTGTATTATGTTCTTAAAAGCCATGTAAAAGCCCGGCTGGGCGTAAAACCAAATAAAATTTTAAAAAATAAAAATTTCTACATTTTACAAGGTAATTTGTGTGAATAGTAAAACATCAATACCAAATATAAAAATAAAAATATTTAAATTCATATTATTATATTGAGTTATAATACCTTTAAGTAGTATACCAGAAGTTCATTCAGTGACGGATCGGCATTTAAATTGACCAAATAATATTTATTTTTCTCCACTTTGATGCCGCTCGCTTGGACGCTAATTCCCATTTTCTCCAAAGCCTGCTGTCTTTCATTTTGGATACGTTCTGAAAATGAAATATTAACTTGGTAAATAAAATTAAAACAACTTTTAAAAGAGTTCATGTATTGATTTTGAGAAGTACCTAGATACCCACAAAGTTTTTAAAATTAATGAAATAAAGTTAATTTCGTACCTGTTTTGACTAGTTTTTCTTCCCATGTTTGTGACATTTCTTTCATGAGGTTTTCACTTTGAGCAAGCTTTTCGTGAATGTCTACCCTTTTAGCTACATCATCTCCAACTGGGGAACCCTATTGAAAAAATAAATTTGTTAAAATTACCAGAAAACAAAAAATAATATGTATTCTTTAGGAATATCGCTGCGAGCACCATTGTTACCATCCAATGTAACCATCATGTAATAATAATCTATCAGTAATGTAACAGTATCGCAACAGTGCAGTGTAATATTAACAGCCACTGAGGTAATTTTTAACAAAAACAACGCTATACAAATCATCAAAATATTTATTATTATTTACAGATAAATAAGTTACAACGGAGCTATCAGCGGCAGGACCATAAAAAATGTATTTCATATCCTTACAGTGGCATGCTTCAACATCTCCTTGAGTGCCTCAACCTCCTGCCTAAGTTCCCTGATGATCCTGGCATTTGGATCTTCATTGACCACGGCATGGTTGACAATTCTCTTGGCACGATCGGCATAGCGGAGTGTGGATAATGTTTCTTCGTAATTATCTGCAGAAGGTGATACTGTTGCGACCTAAAAATTAAAATTAAATCAACTTACAACCTACCGCAAAATAACATTCTTCTTTATCTGGTACCCTCTCCTGTCGGAAGGTAGTCTATCATCAGGGCATTCTATTCCCTGCAGGCTGAACAACTATCAGAACAGCACTTGCATTGATTAAAATTAACACTATGGAAAATAAAAGCATTAGAATTGTTGACTTGAATTGAATCATAGCCTTTTTCCAAACCCACTGATTGAATGTTTATTCAGTTTGTTTTATAATATTAATTATAAACTTATTTATAATATTATGAATAAAAAAATTTATGTTGTGGGACAAAGTATGATCGTTGATTTGAACCTCTCCATACTATTAATTCACTATTGACAAATTTTATGTTATATTTTTAATCATGGTCAAAGATGTGCAATATTGATTGGCAGATAAGCAATCAAAAATATGTTCAGAATATTTAATCAAGATGATTTCTCTCACGTACCATACAACTGCTGATAATTATGCTAAATAAAACAGTTAAAATATATTTATAGGAATAAGATTAAATGAAGGTGAAATACTAACCATGACAGTTTTGCTGTTGCCCCCGAGGTTATCCTTCAGGAGCCAGGTCAACACGGAGTCTCGGTAAGGAACAAATCTGTCTCGGTTCTTGCCTCCAGAGGACTGGTCTGCAAGCTTTGATATCACAAGCCCGAGAGTGGTAAGGGATCTGCAATACGTTCAAATCACAATACAATCAACATATTATTCTAATTTCAGTGACATCAAACTTGATGGGGATTCAAATAAGGCCTTAGTGATTTAAAAAGCACCCCTTTTTGTTCCCAGCCTGTAGTACATTAAGAGCAAAACAGATTTTTAGTGTTTTCTTTGATTTTCTCTGAAACTCACTTGTTGATGTTTGAGCCCTCCTTGAGGCGGTCCCCCACGGCGCCCGTCTTGACGGCCCTCTCGCTGCCTGCCAGGTCCACCAGCGACATGCGCGACACCTTCTCACCGCTGACGCCGGAGCGCGTGTCGGTCAGCGTCTGAGTCAGCACCACGCTGAACACGGCGTGCGATCGCGACGACTCGCTGTTCATGTTGGTGGCGGCCACCGTGCGGGACTTGTTGCCCTCCGCCATCAGGTTGTCTATGTCCTGCAATAACAAGAATTATATCAGTTTTATTAAGGTCAAAGCTACCAAAAAAGGCTATGTTACCAAAAAAAGGCAAAGTGACCAAAAAGTCAAAGTTATCAAAAAAAGTCTAAATTACCAAAAAAGTATGTTTAGAAAAAAGTCAAAGTTACCAACAAAAGTCGACATTATGAAAAAGTCGAATATAACAAAAAAAAAAACAAAGTTTCCGGGTAAGTTTTTAGATTCTCACGGCCAAAAGCATTTTTGTTGTTTGTTTTTGGGGTGTTATGCCGTGTTGCGCTAACTCCTTCTTTAGCCGACGTTTCGGACAGCGTTGCAGTGTCCATCATCAGGGCAGATCCGGTAGATCCGAAGATGTTTTTGGATCTACCGAAACGTCGGCTAAAGAAGGAGTTAGCGCAACACGGCATAACACCCCAAAAACAAACAACAAAAAAGTTTCCGGGTCTTCTGGATATCAGCTTCTTGAGCCAAAATGAAGATAGTACAACACACAAAATAATAGCATCGGTATATTGGCTATTGGTACACTATGTACGTCATTCATTATATTTGGTATTCATAAATTTACATTTTTTTTAAATTTGTGTTACCGATTACTTTAGATTATTGGGCAACCTTTTTCATACAAAACATAAATTTGGATTTGAGGCCAAAATATCCAACCAAACTGATTTTTTTTTATTCAAATGGTATGGCAAATATCTAGTAAAGGTATGTGCTACTTATTTGTGTTTCGAATTATAAAATATAAGCCAATAAATAAATCGATTTTTCACGATTAAAGAGGCAAATTTGGCAATTATTTGTGACTCTCCAACTATACAAATATATAAAAATATTAAAAAAACTATTTTGATGGGCATAAATTTAATTTTATAACGACCTATTTACGGTGGAATATAAAATAGTCGTATATAAATTTAAAATTTTGACACAAAAAACGCACTTTTTACGATGTTAAATTTTTTAAATTTATATTTACATTGTAGTTTGAGAAAGATTATGTTTTTGATTATTATCACTGACAAAAAATTTTCAAAGTTGCCCCTAAAATCTTGAAAAATGAAATTCTTTAATGGCCCATATTTTACAATTTAAAATCCAAATAAATAAAGCAGCACATATCCGTACTAGATATTTGCTATACATTTTGATTTTGAATCAATTTGGTCAAGTATTTTGGCCTCAAATCCAAATTTAAGTTTTGTATGAAGAAGGCCACGCAGCCGTTTCTCTTAACTATTTGGTGACAAAAATACTTTGATGCTCATTTGAATAGTAGCATAATGTATGAGGAACTTCTCAATATTGGACAAATAAAAATACAATGCGTCTAATTTTAGTTAAATCGTATTCAGGCAATATTTTTGTGAAAACACTAAAATTCGACTGCTCACAAATAGTAAACAGTAAAACTTTAATACCATTCAAAAATTATATACGACTCTGCTCACAAATAGTAAACAGTAAAACTTCAATACCATTCAACTCTGCTCACACATGGTAAACAGTAAAACTTTAATACCATTCAAAAGTTATAATTTCTAAACCGTGTTTTTATAGTTCGAATATAAAACAGCAAACTAAATTACCTCTGAAATATGAAAATTATTACAGTGCGTAAATGTATAATTTTCGGACACACCTAATCATTGCGTGATAAAACATTTTGCGTTTCGACCTAGAAAACTAGAATTGCCGATCGAGTGGCGAAACTATATCACGAAATTAAGGCCCCGTAGTAAGCATTCAAAGATGAAAGGGAGATATGTAAATACGAATGTTGGAGGGAGCGCGCTAATGTTAAAAAAAAACGTTAATGGCGAAAATATTTAATAAAACACGACTCGTTTGAAATAGAGAAAAACTCTATCGACAAATGCTTTATTTGCATTTAAAGATACACTGTGAATTGTTTCATGCTACAACAGAACAAAACTTGTTTTTAATAATTTTCGGAGCTTACTTGGCGATTTTTTTCTATCGACAGAATTTCATACAATTCACGTTTCGGCATAACAAATGTATAGATATTATGTTCAAAAATAACTTATTTTTTGGAACATAAAAACTTCAGTTGACGAGAAGCTTATTATAAATCGGTAGAAATTATGTATGCGGGGGCTTAAAGCCGACCATTTAGAGTTTGTAAAAATCGGCCCATGTTATTTGAAAGGGGTTAATTTCCATCTCGGATCCAATCAAGAACCGCAGACGCCCACCATGCAGATGGATGTGGCGGAAAACTCTGACGTAGCAGGTTTTCAAATTGAATTGATGAAAATCGATTCATAGCATAATGCCGATACATCCCAATTAAAACATCGACACAAAACGAAAACTGATATCGAGATGAACAATAAAAAAAAAATCATGCGTAAAAAAGGTAATATTAAAGTCAATTATTTTAGTTCAGTTTTGTAATGCTTAAAATATGAATACATGTTTTAAATGACCAAGATGGCTCATAAGAAAAAAATGTAAGTTTACAAAAGCACAGTGGCCTCATTGCTAATTTTGACTTTGACCAAAATTAGTGTTACTTTCCGAAAAGAGATGATTCTACACGGAGAAAACTTACCGATATAATATATTGTTAATTTATCAAAAATCGGGTTAAATAATTCGTATTCCTGTTGAAAACGGAACTGCAGGAATTCACAGGTTTTCTAAAAAAACTATCAGTGATACACGAATATTTTATGAGGATGACGGAACAAAAAAAAATCATAACATTTCGTCGGTTTATTAGGATAAGCGCTGTTGCAAGAACACGTGTTCAGATATATTCTGAATTTACTGATATTTCGTTGGGAAATGGCGTGCCATCACGTTTTCAACAAGATTTTAATAAATCAGCAGTACTCATTTTTCTCCGTGTACATCATACTGTAAGACAATGTTATGTTTAAACTTTTCTTGTTATTTAGCACTTGGTAAGGAAGAAAATAATTACATGGAAAGGCCTAAAAAAATAGCACAATAGATGTTAAATCAAAATCAAACAAAATATAATTCACATATTTTCAAATGTTTAATTGAAAAACGTAAAATAATCGAGTTACGTCGTTTTTCTTTTGAACGTTGATGTTCGTTTACAACCTGTCAAATTCGAATATGACGCATAACCTTAAATCTGAGCGTACATGGAAATTCGAATGTGACGCATAACCTTAAATCTGAGCGTACATGGAAATTCGAATGTGACGCATAACCTTAAATCTGAGCGTACAGGTTACAATTATTTAAAAATCTAATCTATTTAAAATATCGTTTAAATAGGGTCGGAATTAATGATATTTGCTAACAGACCAGGCACAAATCATTTCATTAGTTCTTTTGTAAACTTATTCAAATTTGGACGCAGACTTCCTTGTTCGAAATTCTGTTAGGACGGGTTGTTTCACAGAATTTGAACAATTCATCAAATTTCAAAGTTGATTTTCAAGTTCTGTGAAGGTTCTATTCAAGTTATGTTACTATTTCAGTTATATGAAACAACTGTCCAATAATTATATAATAACAAAACTTGAGTTATATACTCGTATATATAAAATGAATGTTTCTTTGTTTGTCCCCTATATACTCAAAACATCTAGACCGATTTCGCTGAAAATTTCAAAGTTTGTTCTTATTAAGGTCAGGGGTGTTTAGAGAGTGGTTTGAATGATCGAAGAAGTCGGGAACGCCCGAGGAAGACTTAACGCATTATCTTTGCACTGGAATGAGATACGGAGTCGAATAAAAGTCGATATAATGTAGATTTTCTAATAGTAACAATGTGGTTTACAGTAGTGAATGCTGGAAGTCGGGGACGCCCGAGGAAGAAATGGCACGATCGTGAAACAAATACTTATTATAATACAGTAATAGTATTTCCACATTTAAATGATCCCAGTTGACAGGTACACAAGAATTCACAGCCTTAAAACTGTACCCCAAATAAGTCCCCGAGCAACGCCGGGAACACGTCAGCTAGTTTCAAATAAATTGAAACAAGATAGAAATAACATCCACAGAAAGATACCTACGTATTCTTTTATGGAATATGAAGCAATCAACACAATTTAAATAATTCTAGCATCATTTACATTGCAGCAGTTCTCGGTCTCGAGCTGATTGGCTACAAACCTTTTAAATAAATTTAGGGGAGACTTAAAGGGCGAATTTCTGAAAAAGAAAATCGTTTTCTGAGAAAACTCTACCAAGCATTTGAGTGTGAAAATTGTGTGCATGTGTGTGTGCGCGATAAAAGCTCATATTGATTCGAGAAATGGCACCCCGAGGAATGCGAAGAAACGCTTGTCAATACTCGACCTTTTCTCATTTCAATATTCAAGAGATTATCCAGTAATGGAGAGCTTTAACCGGGGAAAAATAATAAAATGGCAGCTTTTTTACTCTGCGTAGGTACTCCCCGCTACTGAAAGCTCGGGGAGGGGAGCTTCCAGGTGGTGGTCATAAGCAAAGTAAAGCGAAATCGATGGGGATCGAGATTAAAATATGAAACGATTTATATTTAAGAAAGAAAAATACAAAAAGGAAAATGATAAAAAGCTTACAGAAAAAAAAATACTGGGTGGCTGTTGTTATTTTGCGGAAAGTTAATCTAAATATTTCAAAGGAAGTAAATTAATCAACATTGCTACAAAACGCACCCGACCAACTACTGAGTTTACAGAAGGAAAAATACAAAACCGAAAATTATAACAGAAAATTAACGATTGGTGAGACTTTTAAAAAATTTTGTAAATTTTTAAACGGAAATGAATTCGTTCGCATTGCCACAAAACAGCAGGTCAACAATCGTGCTTTTTGCAAACTTAACTGGCCACCTGAACAATAGCCATTGTGATTTTTCACGGGCGCTTGATAAGAGAGAAAAACCTCGGAGTATGCTAAATGCACAATGGTTCACACGGGCATTTCGACGTACGACGTAGAGTGATTAGCCGCCGCGACAACTCTAAGGGGAAGGACAGCCGTGGGAAAGGAAGAATATTATATGTAATTATTATTACTGTCGACCATAAACATCATTTACTAGTTTAGACATCGATATATCAGAGTCAATTGGATTAACGTTATACTATTATGACGTGTGTGCAATAAGAGTGAAAAATATTATGGCTTAAAAACTAATATTCATATATGTATATCAACAAATACTGATTCTGAAGATATAATTCCACGTAGAATTAATAAATCATCACCGGTCAGAGTCTGAGTTGGCATCGCGTTTGGGTCCCACCCAATTCCTTCCTTCCAATGCGTTCAATTCCTCAGCTGGCTAAGTCCTTCATTACGACACAAGCAACATTTTCCGCTTGCTGTGGTGGTAGTAGGAGATTTTTAAATATTGTCAGGTTATTCATAAACCAGGGATGTTTGTGTTTCTTATAAAAAAAACTCTGAAATTCCTACTCGGCTGTCCCCAAATTTTAAATTAGTGCGCATTATTTATTTTACACCAGTTTCGAAATGATTTCTATCATTTTCTGAGTTGGCTGTAGAATGACAATTTTAATTTTTTTAACTTAACATACTGAATATAGAATTTGATTGAAAAAAAATGTGTTATTACGTATTTTTACATTACATCTGTGTTTGTAGAAAAAAACGGTTATTATTTTGGCGTTCCAAAATAATGCAATACTTTCCTCTAGTATAGGTACCTAGATACTGAATATTTGATCGATTTTCCCGATACAAAATACTCAATACGGTATTAACAAATCAATTTTAATAATGTGACATTAAAAATACTAATGAAGATAACATATTTAAAAAGTTTACAATTTTTTGACAATTGAGACAAAACACTATTTCGCTTGTCCTGGAGTTAAATTTGCGTTAAAAACGCTGTAATGTGTTTTAAATTTAGGCAGCAAAATTGTGAAATAACTTATTAAAATTAAGGGACATTTCACATGTTCAACAACCATAATCCGCATTTTTTAAGGGCAAAGAAGTTCCAAAACAAAGTCAAACACCTGTGTGATCGTGTTTATGTGACCACAGAGAAAAATAACGGAAATGGGAAAGGAATTAATAAAAAGAGAGAACTTCGTCGACTATTGAGTGGCTTTCCTGAATACTAAATGGTAAATCCTCCCCGAGGAGAGGTTGGGGCTTGGGGCTCCTTCCACCCTGAGGGACGTTTGTCGATCCACCTTCCATCGGAAGCGAGGGAGAAGCAGATTGCCAGGCTTGTATTGGAAGAGGTAACAATGAATATCTATTGTTCGTACAAACACATTGTCAAGACCGGCTAAAGGCCACTCGCAATACGAACAAAGTGACGGATGATGATGTCAGATGACGCACATCCATGAGTAAATGGTCAAGCAACATTTAGATAGGTGATTCACAAAGTGGGCGATTATCCCCCTCCCGAGGGCATTAGAGATCTAGGATCCTCCAGGAGACTTTGAAGGGCGGTCAGAGGGCGGCAAGGGCAATAGAAACGTGTTAAAAAAATTTGACGACAAACAAATTTCCGACCCTATTCATAAATCACATTCACCTTTCTGACATTTTATCCACCCTAAAAGCCTCAAAGATAGATCCGCAACGTTTGGGCAGAGTGTTGACACATTGATAATCAATCCAAGGAAGCCTACTATGTATGGCTCGATACAAAGGGCTATCCCATTAAAACCGTGCTTTCAATAATTCCTTCATTTTTTCAAGAAAGAAAATTTCCTCCCTTATTCGAATGAGAATTGGACGGTGCTCCGTTTCGTCACATTTTTAAGATTCAAGCGCTTGACTCGCCACATTGTTATTATTAGTATTTATAAATTACAACTATTTTTTTTTATAATATATAATTTGGTAAAGTACTTTCTGTGGTTTAGAAGTGGGAACATTAGATCACATTTTCTTGGCTGTCGCTCTCTAAACAGATTCATATCCTGTATTCTTATTATCAAGCCCTATTTGAAATTGCCTCTCCTACATTTATATTATATCCCATCTCTTCTATTCTGAACTCGACTCCAGTGTGCCATACATGTAATTTTGAAATCTTCCCTCTGTCAATAATTTGAAATGATGGGCCAGAACACCCTTGAAGGATGGAAGTCAGAAATATTGAAAAAATCACTTGATAATAGGTACAGTACGCATGCATCCATCGTTACAAGAACTAAATCTACGAACTAGCTTTTTACATATTACGTCAAAATGTTTACTTTTTCTAAAAAATGTATGCTACAGCCGATTGAGTTTATCTTACATGATTACTAATAGGGCGATGAGCTAAATATATTTTGGAAACAATTATTTAGAACATCAACCAATTAGAAAATATATACCTAAGCCCTTAATACATTCCGTTGTAACTTTTTAATTTTAGTGGCAACCTGTTATGGCACATTGGGCTCAAATTATTCAACGAAAAAACGGCACAGAACATCCCAAATTGGATACGTACATCGTAATTCAGGCCAAAAGCACGCACTACCGTGAAATGGACATATTCGGCCGACAAGGGCATTTATTTTAGCTGCAGGGTTTATATCGGCGTGCGGGATGCCGGTGCTATATGCAAAACTGGGAAAATCCAATTAATGGATGATCATAACTGGAATTTCATTTCGATACAATAATCGTATGACAATCAGAGAACGAAAACAATAATAACTCGCAACAAATGATCACCGCTATATGCATAAACAACATAAATAAAAGTTTTTTTAGTAAAATATTGAATTGCCATCAGTTTTACCAAATTTTAAATCGGCTTAAACAAGCCTTTTATGAAATAAGAATGCTTAGATAAATGGTAATGTTATTTCAAATAATTGCAACACAACAACTAGTCATCAATGTATGTGAAGATGCACGAACCAGACCCTAATAATTATTATCTCATCCTCACCTTTTGAAGAATTATAAAAATAGCCGTTGTTGATAAGAAATCTTAAACATTGAATTAATTGCGATTTTCGTCAAAATCTTTAATGCTACATCTCTCTGGTGTTGGTAATGCATATCACAGCCAGTAGCGACCATTGATCTAGGGCCTACCTGAGGTAGGCTGTTTGTACATGGTGAAAAATGAGTAGGTATTGCGATTTATTAAGAATGTCTTCAAATTATTAATTAGTAAATTTCGAATATATTATCTCGTCGACGATTATATTATTACTACATCGTGTTAATATACAAGTTTACCGTGAAACCTGTAATTCATTCATTAAAGGCCGGCATTAAGTTATTCCAAAAAATAAAATATTCATACTAGACTTGCAGAAAAAAGTCAATAAATGTCGCACATTAAAATTAAAATCAGGTATATTTATCTAAGACACTGTCTGGATTGCATTTAGTTGGGTTGAATCTTGCTATCATACATAAAGATAGCTGCCAATAAAAATGTGCGGTGAGAAAAATGAAGATAATGTTGGTAGTTCTTATTCGAAGTATGATACAGTTAAATATGACGAAGCAGATGGGGTCCCATTAGCTTACTTGGTAGAGCGGTACCTTGGGAAGGCAAGGGTCCTGGGTCCGAGTCCTAGATGTGACCGTATTTTTTTCTGATTTTTCTGTTTCAAATTTTCGTTTAGGAATCGCTAATATTGTTTGCAATAATTACATATATATTATTTAGATACATTATTCAATGCCCTTCAGGTGATTTTTCACGAAAACGGCTCTATATAAATGAGCCAAATATTATTATTATTATCGATTGGTTATATTAACGAAGTACGTACAATTCTATCAAATTATCTTTAATAAAACTAATTTATATGTTAAAATCTAAATATAGCCAGAGAAAAGACAAGTTTTATACAAAGGGGCAATTCGAATGAAAATACTTGATAGGCTATTTTACGGAAACGGCAAACATACACGAGTTCGCGAGTTGTTATTTCAACATCATTTTACTGCACTGGATTGAAGGATTGCAAAACTTTCGGGAACCACGATATATAAAAGAAAAGCAATCAAGACGATAATTAATGAAATCCCGTCGGGAAAGTTGCTTCCCGTCGATCCCTGCTAAAAACTCACTAATTGAAGCGACCGGCGCTTCCGGAGGTACAGGGCAGATCAAATTTAAACGGACGACGAACGCAAAAGCAATTAAAACTTGGTACAATCAGAAACGAGCAACTTTCCCGCAATAATTCGGAACTATCCAAAGATCGGGATATTGAATCTGCTCAGGATTTTCCCAGAGGATTTTTTTTGCAATTCCAGGGAGATTCGCGATTTTATAGAGACCATAATTTTATTTTTTTATTTAATAAATTCAAAAGCAGTTATAATATCATAACATAAAAATTTATAATTTGGAGGGGAGGGGGTACGTGATAAGACTCCCTATATTTCACACTATTATAATGATTAGGTTTGCTGTTTGTATAGGTTGTGTTGATGAAAATCTGTTTTGCAAAGTAGAGGTCATTTTTCGTATTTTCTATTGCAGTGTTCTGAAGAACATTTCCCTTTATTATTTATCACCTATCAGTTAAATTTATGCAATTTTGTCTTCTTTGATATCGTAAGCTATCAGTTAAATTTATGCAATTTTGTCTTCTTGCTATCGTAAGCAAGATAATGACAAAAGCAATCAAGATGGATAAATTTAATTTCAAATACAGTAAAGGGCAAAATGGTAAAATATTGTTTATGAAATGTTTTAAACGATATTTGAAACACGGGCAGATGATTAGCTATCTATGATAGGTATATTTATTTATTTTATTTATTTATTTATTAATCTTAAGTTAGCTCACATCTTCGTGTGTGCTAATAGTTTTATAAACATGTACATTTTTTGGCAAACATAATCTTTCTTTAAATATTTCAATAAAGTCACAAAAAAGAAACATTAATAATTGAGATAGACATATTTTCTTAATTCATTTTTGAACTTATTAATATTTTCTATCACAGCAATTTCCTTCGGGATTTTGTTATAGAGTTGAACGGCCTGGTACATCAGAGATTTTTGGGTGCTTGTTTTTTTTGTTGGCAATCTAATTTGCTTAGAATTTCTCGTCCCGTGTCCGTGTATCTCGTTATTGTAATTTATTTTTCTTTTCAGTTCCTTAGACATCATCCCTAAGTTAATTTTATGTATAAAAATAAGTACATTCAAATACACAGTTTGCTTCACCGTCAAAATATTCAGCTCCTTTAACATGTCTCTTATCCGTGTGTATATGTTGCGCTTAAGTATTATTCGCAATACATAATATAATATAATATTATTATTATATAATACATAATATAAATATTGATTACTAGGGTAAATTTCAATTCGGTATTCGAGAATCTTGATTAATGGCGGATCCGTGACTCATGACTAAAATCTATGTAAAACGATTGCTTCGATAAATTAAATCTAGGTGACTTATCGTGAACTCGGTCGGCGACGGAAGGGAGAAAGGCAAAACAAATAATTTGATTTATCTAAAAAACAAAAGATTTTTTTGTAACGCCTTTTTCGGCGAAAGGGTACGTAAGTCAAAAATATTTTCTTGTCGTTAATTTTTATATTGGAAAATATTTGTGAATTAGGGCGCATTAAATTCATCGTATATCGCATATATAACGGATGAATGGGATAAACGAAATATTCCGCGCAGTAAAAAGAGGGAAATTTCTTTATTTTATTTTTTCCTTCTCAAATCTTTGGGATTTCTTCGGAAGGAAGTCATTCATTCCGCTAAATCTTCTAGAGGAAGCATTCAATCCGCAACCTGATATTATTTGCTCTGAAGGAGGATTCAGTGGTTCTTACAGTTCATGAAAACTTTAGGAGGTGGACGAGGCAAAATATACATTTTTCAATGCTTATAAACAGTGATGTGCAGTTCACGCCCCAAGCTCTGTATATCCCGAAGAAAATTGAACATCGTAAAAAAAGAATCTTGTACCTACAGCAAATAATTTCTGATTTAATAAGTCGGGAAGTAATTCATATTTTGTCAAATTACATAAATATTTAGGATTTGGAAGTTTTTAAAAATGGACTAATCAAACTATTATGATTATATCTTTATCTATCAAATGCTTACCTCGATTCAGACACTTCTTAACCTTGATGGAAAGAGCATAGCACGTCACTGTTTACAAGGCAGATGTTATATGCACGTGACTGAGAAATTAGCTTATTAATCGAATGAACTGAAAATACGCAATGAAGTTATAAATAATTTGATCAGTGATTAGGATTTTAATACTTAGTACTTAAATAAACAAACATCGTCAATACAATCATACATAATTATGAGCATGTGTATGTGAAGCCTGCCCATAAACATCACCATTCTAGAACACTGAAGTGATTCATTTGCTAGAGAAAAACTACATTTGAACAGGATCGGACTTTTGGGAGTAATAGAGTGCTAATATTAAAATAAAATTGCATTATTGATGTTGTTGTAGCCGAAAATTTTTTGTTTGAGGATTTTTCAGGAAATCGGTGCAGTGAACTGCCTAACTGAAATTTCCTGAAAATCTTCATACGATAAATCAAATTTAAAAAAAAAAAACTTTCCTGGCTAAAACAACGTCAATAATGCCATTTTATTTAATATTAGCAATCTAGTATACCCGTCTCGCCTCTAAGTAACGAGCCGCAACTGGCTTTGAATGTGCTGCCATTACCGCGAATTGTGAGTAAAGATCGCAATTTGTATCGATGGTGTCCCATGTAATCCATCCCGCCAAACTAAAGAAGAAACACATTCGTCAAAAGTAAGGTAAACATAAAATAGCGGTTCAATCTAAAAAAAATACCTAAGGCAATGTCCCTAATAACTTTTTGATGATATTTTAAGTAGGTATTTGATACTACAGTTGTCGAAACTCAGTAACGGTAAAATATAGCGAGTGTCACTTTTCGAATTGAAATTGAATATACGGGTGTACGGCCTAATTGACTTGACAACATTTGATATACATATAAGAGCACTATCTAGCTTTCTAGCTGGACTATGACTAAATGATTATCGATCGAGCATATAGGTACTAACTCGGCAAATACCTTATTTCATTGTACACATTTTTATAATAACCTACCAAAAGCCTTAAAGGAAGCCACAAGTCTTTCAAACGACACTTTTTTTAGGATATGTGCCATAAGTGGAAAAAAACATTATGAATTGTATACTTATTGTGAACTTATTTCATAAATTGTATTTTTATTTTGTATATTATGCATTTTCCCTATAAGTTGCATGAAAATCTTGCGGACATCAAAATAAAGATTAAAAAGCAGACAAACAAATATCTCGCTTAAATATTACGATAAATTACTATTTACTATAATTACTATTTACTATAATTATTATTTACTACAATTACTATTTACTATAATACATCTTATAACTATTACAGTAAAATTTTTAAAAATAAATTTCTAATGTATTTTTAAATGTTAATTTTTGGTTTCTGAGGATTGAACCTTCCTTCCCGGAAACTGGAGTCGACCACTGAGTCAAAAGCCAATTGAATAAGACCGACATTTATTGCGTATATTAACTGCTGTAACGTCATCCAATTTCGGACAAATGTGTAAATGTCCGCGTGTGATTGCCACCAAAAGTTGATAGAATGCACTGCTCGATCAAATGTCGGGAGGTGGATTAATGTTCACTTTCAAGATTTGCATTAATTCATTCACGAAAACGAAATTCAAATAGATTTATATAAAAATGAATATCTGAAAAGCGCAATTTAGTGACATCTTACCTCAAGTGGCTGTCGTAAATTTGATTAAATGTAAACGATACCTTCTGAAATTTACTCATATTGTTCCCAACATTTGAACTAGAAGTATTATTATTACTAACGATAATACAGGGTTTTCCAATAAGAGGTGTTATTTTGATATTCAATCGTAAAAGATCAATGGTTTCGTTGCTTGTGTGGCACGTAGCGCCGTCTTGTTGAAAGTAAACGTTGTCCAGATCAATGCCAACCCATTCCGGCCATAAAAAATCATTAATCATCTCTCGATAGCGTAATCCATTCACCGTAACTGTTGCTCCGGCCTCATTTTCGAAAAAGTAAGGTCCAATGACTCCGCCGGACCATAAACCGCACCAAACAGTCACACGTTGAGGATAGAGAGGCTTTTCAACAATAACTCTTGGGTTTTCCGAGCCCCAGATTCGACAATTTTGCTTGTTGACGAAGCCACCGAGGTGGAAATGGGCCTCATCACTCAAGATGATTTGCATTTGATTCACTCAAGTGAATTTTAATAATTTCAATGCGTTGTTGAAGCGTTTATCGTTCCATTTTTATGAATGGCGTAGTTTCTACTTATCAAATGTCAAAAAATGACAGCTTCAAAAGTAACATCTACCGAAATAGCGGGCTATTCAAAATAACACCTCTTATTGGAAAACCCTGTATATTCGAATATTCCTAAAGATGGCTTAAATAAACGTCAATCTCTTATTTTATCTGACGTGGGTACCACACATAATATACCTACCGTTACTTCTACAATTTTTACGTAGTTATGTCGTTAGATCTAACGTCCAGCGGGTGCTATAATAATAAATAAATCCCCTATAACGGAATTCTACCGTATTTACACTGAATATAAGCCACAAACTCGAATGAGAATTGTATTGAATAATAAACACAATAGTATATAGTTCGTATGTCGAAAGTTCTGACTGGGAATGATTTCTATTGGACGGATTGTGGCACAGAATTAAACCGATACTCATCTCCAAGTTACTACTGGGACTTTTCCAGTGGAATTAAGTTAAGTGAAATGTAAAAAAGTTCCAGTAAGTACGTAACACTGTATCGCCAGAACCCACAGAAGCTCTTAAGTGATTGTACGTTGTCAAACAGTGTGCGGACTTTTGTATAATATGACTTTGTAGATGTCACATTTACCCAACTGAATGTAATGGATTTCGCACATATCAACCAAAATATATAAGAACGTACATAGTAAAGAATTAACATAAAGAAAAGCCCAGCTTGTGTGCAACGCTTACTTTGTAAAATAAAATTATTCAAATGTGAGATGTTGAAATATCAAAAAAATTGATTTAAAACGTGTAACCTTTAAGTAAAAAAAGATTTAATTGATGTTTTTTTATTTGTTTTTAACTATATTATTTAAGCATGTATCAAGAGTAAACGCAGTGGAAAATATTTTTTTGGAAGTCTTGTGTTTGCCAACATTAAAGGGTAAAATTTCAATCGATTACTCATATGTGGAGGGCTTGTGATTTACGTCTTCCACACCATATTAAAACAATAGAAACGTTAAACAGTTTACAGATTAAAAAAGTTGTTTAACATAATATTATGAAGATTGTCCGTTCATTCGTAACCCGGGAATATTTATTATATAGTATATCAATAGACAAAACTCTACGAATATCAGTTGTTCGGTGCGGCGTTCGAAGCTAATGTAATAATGATATGATGACGTTTCCGGAAACATCGAAGAGGCAACGCGACGGGAGCGCTGGTTGAATGTTTCGATGTCGGTGTTCACAAATATATATAATTTAGGTTGACAGAACGAACCACCATAATATGTATGGATGGAGTGATAAACTTACCCTGAAGGAGGTGACGGCGAGGCGCGACAGCCCGTCGACGTAGGGCCCGAGCACGACGTGCTCGCGCACCTTGAGCGACTGCTTGTTGGTGGTGCGCGGGTCGAGCAGGTCGTGCACGCGCTCGTTGTAGATCTCCATGTAGGACACCTCCACCTTGATGGAGAGCTCACGCGTCTGACGCAGCGCGATGTCCGCGAACAGCGAGTCGCAGAGACGAGGGATCACGCCCTTGCTATCCTGCGTGCCCATCATGGAGTAAGACTTTCCAGAACCTAAACAACAAGACAAATTAATTACATAACCGAAATGTGTAAAAAAAAGATACTCTGAATATCGACTAGTGAAATACCACAATTAAGAAAAGCAAAGTTGCGTGAAATGGTTTCAGCAGTGTTTGGTGAAATGGAAAAATCTAAAGGGCGCTGCACAAATAATATTACTTGCTACGATTTATATTATTATGTCCAAAATGCTGCGGGAATAGGAGGGTGTGCATCACGTAGTGCTAATAGGCTGTACTAAAATTATTGCCAGTAACGAAATGTGAAAGCATTTTTTTAAAGTCAACGAAGGTCAAAATGACAACTCAAATGAATGAATGAAATCTCAACTACACTATGTACAGTTCACCTGTATTCTATGTAGGGGGAATGAAAAAACTATATCAACTCTAGGATCGGCAACGTCATCAGCTATCGGAAGGTTGAAGGAACCAAAGCGCATTCCAGATACAAAGTGCGGACATTGTGTTTTCGGAGTATGAAGCCCTTTGTATAGACTGCCGCGCGAACTAAGGCTGATACTCAAAGCGAAACTGAAAACTGATATTTTTAGAAAATCGTATCCACAAATAGATAATATAATATAGATAGGGTTGAAAAACTTATTTAATAAAAATTAAAGATGATGTTTTTTGGATGTTTGCATCTTTCATGAATTTCTACTTTTGAAAGCTTATTCTACAAGTTTGAGCCAGTGAAAGAAATACCAAAGTATAGTTTATTTCAATAATCCTCGTTAATCCAAGTGAAATTGCGAAGTATTAAAAAAGTAAAGTTGAACCTTATTTCAAGCTTTGAAAATCTACCTAGAGAATTACTATGTATTTTGTTCGGGAAATTGACAGTTTACATTATCAGATCGTAAACGTGTAGAAAGTATACATGTTAAGTCTTGACAAGATGTATTATAAAAATAAAAAGATATAACAATACAGAATTATATTAAACAATACACAAAAAATCACTCATGACAATAATAATCCAGAAAATCGTTATTTTTTTCTTGTTTACATATTAATGCATTTTCGGCGGGAAGGGTAGTTCTTCCTTTTACGCCGGTCCTACTTGAATGGCGGAAAAGGCATTGCTGTTCGATAATTTTATATCAATCTCTTTGAAAGGGTCCCAAATATACGTTTATGTATTCAAAAAAGTGAACCACGCATTCCCAATGCTTCCAATTATTGTATTTTCTGTGGAAGAATATTTCATCAAAAGGAAACTATTTAAACTCATCCTTACACATATCGCACCGTTTTTTTTGTAACCATTTGTGCGAAAATATAAAAAAAATATTTTGTAATGTAATAAAAAACGTAATTTTTTACGAATAAAACATCACTAAATGGCCCAACACTGACTTTAACTTCAGTTTATGGAGTCGTATTACAAAAGTAGGCTTTAATTTCAGACAATTTTTTTATAGTTGGGATGTGGTGAGTACTAGGTAAAAAATATCATTTTATATTTACACTTGTTGCCAGGTCTTTAATATCTTTTTCCAATAAATTGAAAATTTTTGGGGCCAGATTATGAAAATGTCTTTGTCCATAGGTGGTATTTATCTTCGGGGTCATGTGTTGATGTCTGTTTCTTGTTTCGTAATTGTGTTGTATAGTATGATGGTTAAGTTTGTCTTTTTGGTAATATAGAGTTATAATTTTTATGTATAGTTGCTGTATGTTCAGTACGGTGAAGTCCTTAAATAACTGTATTGTCGAGAATCTGTAAGGTTTTTTTGTGATAACTTTAATTAAGGCTTTTTGCGCTTTGACAAGAGGGTCCATATTAGTTTTAGCAGCACCACCCCAACCAATCATACCGAATCATACCAATCATCTCGAATGGGATCTTCGTTATCGCCCGCCTGAAGCGTGTTAAGTAAGGCGTTATGTGCTAATGGGGTTAATTAATCGTTTAAAAATTAAGGTAATCTATTCTGCACTAGAAATACAATAGCGCGGAAGTGGTCAAAAAGCTGACATTTTTCGTAATCAAAATTATCGATCACCCAATAAATTACGGAACATCGCGAGCATCGTAAATCCGTATTCTTCTAAACGAGCAAGATAAATTGCTTGTGGTTTTGGCCGTCAATAGTCTCGCATGGCAAGTTGTTGGCCGTCGTTTTTGTCTGTCCCGTTATGACTACAAGACAAATTCACATCACAAAAAACCATCTCATACAATAACTCCAATCTTGTATAAACTTTTTTTTTAATCGCGAAATTATTTATCAACATTAATCGCGTTCGATATTATGACAGCATTGGTAGCGGGTATGAACATGTGGTGGACAGAGACGCACGTATGTAAAAGAGCGAGAAGGAAATAGATTTGACCCGGCAATATTGTCGTAACATTGGTAGCGAACTCACCGTCAATACAGGGCAATACATCGACAAGAATTTCGTCACACTACAAACTTGCGCAATCTTGACCGACAATTCGGAAATCTTGACGGAAATAACTTTCCGGCAATAAATGTTGGAATGAGTTGCTCGTTTACCACAGCCTTTATTGCTGACATGTTTTCTAAGACTAAGACCACGGAACCAAATAAGTAGTTGTGAATTTGGCATTACAGTGTCTCTTCTGCGAGTAAGAGCATGATTTTGATTACGTAAGTATAATATCGGATGTGTGTGAGACTTTCAAATGTCAAGGCTGCGGTGGTGGAAGTCACCGTCACCATTATCTAATGGTTTATAATCTACTTAACCGGTCAATATTAAATTTGCAGGAAGCCGGACAAGCAGTATAGGAGGCCTGAAATAGTTTCATGCAATCCGCCCACTACCAGAATGAAATCCTAATTAGATAATTTGGTAATAGGTATACATATTCAATGCAAACGACGAATTGAAACATGTTTGATCACAAAGGATTGACATCAAAATGGAAAAAAAGGTTTATTGTACAATAAAAATTTTACATTGGCTAAAGTGTTTGTTATTCCTTTTAAAGCTAACCCAGATAAAATATAAAACCATACACATCTAATATAACTAATATCTGTTCATTATCATAAGTCATTTACCCTTTTGAAAATTTGCACAAAAAACGGGGTTAAACATTTATATGCTTAATACTTATAATTTGTATTATCCGACTACAATTATGATTTGATGGGATCATCAATATGTGTGTTTTGTGAGTGGTGATCATTTTATTCTTTTATCACGTGTACGCAATTGAATTGAAACGTTACGTTGGTTTACGTGAAATATACACGTAAAAAATGAGTATTGCTGATTTATTAAAAACGTGATAACAGGCCGCTTCCTGATAAACTTTTAGTACTTTCATCATATATCGGAACACGTATTCATGCAGCTACTTTTGTCCTAATGACGAAAAGCGAAAATATTTGAATTTTTATGAACACGTGTTCCGACAATCATTATTGTTTAATAGAAAGCTTATTAAGAAATCTATCAATTCATTCGTTAAAGGCCTGCCATCCCGTTTTAAACAGGAATACGATTAATTTGAAGAGATTTTCAATAAGTTAGCAATATTTTATGTCCGTAAGTTTTCTCAGTGAACGCAAAAATATCGACACAGTATAAAATAAAGCTTTACTGAAACAATTTATAACAACATTAATGTCACATTTTAAAATGACATTTTCAACATAGACCGTGGAATTCACAAAAGGACATCTATTTTAAGAATAATAATAAAAAAACCTTTGGGTTTATTAATATAAGGTAGCTCACTTCAAACATTATGTAAATTCAAGGAACATTTTGCTTAAAATTCTCATCGCATTTTTTGGAAGGTTTCATTCGCAATGAAAACATTGCTTGGAAATGTCTTAAATTTAAACTCGTTTAATAACAGGCCAACGGTGGCTAATTCGGTCAGAAAAATTAACACTGGACATCGATTTTCTTAATATAATTGATTCTCTCCAACTTATCTCCGACGCCGATGTCGATAAAAAGGCGTCTCGTAGGATACAGAAGTTTAATTCTACGTTCGAAGATTTGATTATTCAATAGGGGTTCAATAAGGATTATATCGAGCAAAGCTAATTTAATGCTTTAAACATAATATTGGATTTCTGTCCGAAAGGGATGATTCGTTTCAAGGAACATGGTAATTTGTAAGGAGCGGGCAGAATATACAACAGGACAATATAAAATATAATAATTCAAGACAAAATAGTAAAATAAAGGAGTTGACTCAGCTTACACGATCAAAGGATTCATCCCTATCTACTCTCTACCAACACCCTTATAAAATATTAATCGTATTTGCCAAGAAAGATGGTAAAAAGAGGATTTCGTAATGAATCATTAGATAAAATTAGTTGAACTGTTCATTATCAAACTGTAAACGCACAGAAAAACACACGAGGAAAAAGGTTTTAAAATCCAGGATCATCCATTGTGCAGAGTGCTTTTCCACGACTTGATATTCAATAATGTTTTGATATATATTTGAATCATCACGGTGCGCCAAACAATATGAAATCTGCCGAATAGTGCCGCCATATGGGCGGCATCCATGGTTTGTCGTATTACTCGAGTGCCGCCGCTATGGCAGCAAGAAAATAAAATCTTATTTCTCAATATTTTTTTACTTTTCAATATAATTTAACCAGAATCGTAGTATCGAACAATAATGAGTTACGTAATTCTATTTTACGAAAACAAATTTTTAAAAACAAAAATAAAAGCTTTTTATATTTATAAATTTAATTACAATTCAAATAATTTATGTTTTTAAAAAATGCTTTGTGTTGACGGTATGCGCACATACCAGAAAACTTTTGAGTGCAAAGGGTTAAAACATGCAACATTGATGTAGTTAATCCTTAGTCAGGCACCGAGGTACATGCTTTCCACCTCGAATTTTCCATTCGTAAACGGGCAACTGCTTCTGGGCATCCCACGATATTTTTAAATTAGGACAGTGAATATATTGTATGTGGCAAATCACAGTCCGCCGTGTTTGTAAGGCAATTTTTGTGTTACAGCTGTCAGATATGTAAGTAGTTCATGTTGCGTGAGTTTTCCACCTCGATTATCATGAATTCATTAGAATTCCTGCGAAAATTCTGGTAACTACCAATTATTGTAACATATCTTAAAATTTAGTGTACTGTTTTCAGATTAATTTCATATTATTCTTTTTCGTGAATTATCAAATTATGAATTTAGTTTGGAACTAATGAATTTTTGTGACCTTTACAGGGGATAAATACTTCCCGTAAGTGTTTTTGTACGAAATCACATATAGAAATATATTACATTTTATATGAATATTTATTAAAAATATTTATTTGTAATCTTTTAAAGAGTATATCTACCTACGTTGAATTACTTTATGAATACTAGATAGCTAGGGCCTTTTAAAGGGTTAAACAAATACAACATTAATTGTATTGTTTATTAAAAATAATGGTACATGAACATTCTATTTATTTTCATGCTTCGTGAAAGTCGGATTAGCTTGGCGTGTAAGGAACGCGATATGGTGTATTACCAAAGGCGTATTTTTGTTGCCAACCTCAAGGCATTATCTATGGAAATGTTTACCCGCAATGCGAAAAACTAAACATTTAGGACTGCTTCAGTGGAACAGGCTGCAAGTATTTGATTTAGCCGCGGAATGGTAATGCCGCGGCGGAATGCATTTTATACCCCCAACGAATTAAACCCATCGTGTGGAAATATCTGAAACCGTTTAACGCTTTTCTGTTTTATAAAGCGACGACAAAAACTATTTTCTCATCAGAATTTTTTCGAACAACCTAATATTTTTTTGAACAACCTAGAATTTTTTCGAACATCTTATATTTTTTTGAACAACCTAGAATTTTTTCGAACAACCTAAAATTTTTCGAACAACCTAAATTTTTTCGAACAACCTAGAATTTTTTCGAACAACCTAGAATTTTTTCGAACAACCTAATTTTTTTTCGAACAACCTAGAATTTTTTCGAACAACCTAAAATTTTCGTACGAGTTTGAACTAATTTGTGTGACAGCTGCGAATAATACAATGAGTGTTGGGTTTTCTTTCATTTCCTAAAAGGGCAAATATGAAAAGAACTGCCTTCGTGGCAAAAAGGTTAACATTATGGTTCGAACCCACAAGACGCGAAGGCAATAAAAATTATATGGTACCAAAACTCCTGAATAGTATTATACTTCTCAAGCTTTCTCTTCTTCGTCTCCTTCGCATGTCAACTTCTTTCAGCCTGACAACATCTCCGAAATTGGAGATGTCGTAGTCTCCGGGCAATAAAAAAAATTAAATTAAAATAAATATACCAGATAATTCTTTGAATAATGTTTAAGGTTTGAAACGAAGACGAGTTTATTAGAGGGTTGGTGAATATTTTTAAGAAAATGTTTTTCAATTTTCAGAAATATGATTATTACCGTCTTGCCAAATAAATTCACGACTGGGAGATGGTGAAAGCCAAGTGGGAAATATAAAACTGCCATACGGAATTAAGGGAACGGAAAGGGTTCGCTGGTTACAGAAATACTTTATTATCTCTAAGATAAATTGATTCAGATAACCAGGGATCGAGGTTAAAGGTCAGAGAAATAATAGAAAAATATCATTTAGGTATGTTCAATTTTTATTTTGCACGTATGCGGTGAAAAGCAATCATTGGAAAAAAGTACAATCAATTTGCACTAATATAATTACAACCGTATAAAATTACAATGTCCGTATTCCTCTTAAAATGCAAGAGCACTCTTCTAATGGATAATACAGATAATGTGCTTAAATAATAATTGCTAAAGCATTAAAAACTACACAATTTCTTAGAAAAATATATTACAAACCTAATTCAAAAACATGGAATTATATCAAATTTCAAATATCATTAAAAATGAACATCACCTTAAATAAACACTTCTCTCGGAGTATTAATAATATAATTTTATTTAATTTTGATTTTATTTTTTAACTCAGTTTTTAGGATAGTTGTAAAAATACTAAATCTATAGGCTTAACCTTTACAAATTTTCAATGTATTTTTTGTCGTACAATGAAGAGAAAATGCATTACGAACATGAATTTTAAATTATCTTTCAAATATTTCCTTCCAAGCATTGTACGTGGATACGTTCAACTTATAATTTATAAGCAACCCCTTTTCAGCGGACGAAGTTTTACTACGAAGGTGCTCGACTTCATAATGGTTGACAAACTTCTAGCAGACGGGTCAACATGTATTATGATACTATAATAAAGTTTCGAAATAGCAACTGTAATTCCAAAGGGCCTTTGAACATATATATTCCCAATATGTGGTCAACTTTGATCACCTTTGACAAATAAGTGTATCGAACTGAAAATTATAAGTCAACTGGAAGTATTATTGATAAATTATCGGAAAATTATTTCCTTCACAACACAATACGATTTGCTTTGTAATAATATAAAGATCAGTGAATTGAAAACGCTATGGTTCTTTATATTGGAATTTAAGGAGATTATTTATCTCGAATAAAAAACCACCTACTAAACATTGCATATTTTTGTACCTTTCGAAACATCAGAAGATCTATTTCATCTCACCAGGTACCAGGAGTTAGGAAAATGACATCGAAAAGTTTCATCCAATTTGGCAACGAAGAGCATACCTGAACAACGAAGAACATAAAATAGTTTGACAAATTGCGTTTGTTGGCATTATAAATGAAGTAGATAAACGAAACCGCGTGTGTACATATCACATGGGAATTGTCTGAGGGGTGGAAGCGTTTCAATTAAAGGTGAAGCATTTTTGAAAGCTGTATAAACAAATAATATTTCATACTTAATGAGTGAATGAATTGCGACATTACCTTATTTTTAATTTATTAAAAATGCTCAAAGGGTTAAATTGACGACACGGTGTTATTAATTATGACTAAATATTAAAAATGAAATTATAGATGGTCACACGAGAAAAAAGTTTATTGCGGCGACCAGGAATCGAACATGGCCATCTGGGCGAAGCCCATCACGGAGTTACCGCGGCAACCTTCATTTGCTTCCGTGATCTTCGAATGCAAATAATGTATGAATATGTAGTTAACAAAACATCTCCTTATATCACAGAATAAGGTACGGTGGTGAAGGATTTCAGTGTAATATTTAAACCTTGTGAAAACATACATTGCCTTCCCAAAAGGCTTACTCTAGCTCACGGGTGAAAAGAAGGAAGCGATTCATAGGTAGAATCACGGATTAAGGTTTGGCTAGAATAGAAATCGAAATATATTGAGTCATTTAACCGGGATAAAGGCGCTAGGGAAACCGAATGGCTTTGCGAAAACGTTTTGCTGAACGTTTATTTTTCATACCCTACAATACCGCTTTATCGAAAAGCCCAGTACAGTAATTTTATGAAAGTTATATTTAGTAATCCTGTGCTAAAGTTTTACTTTTCGGTGGAACATATATTTTGGATTACTTGAATCGGTAGATCGAGGTACTTGATTTGTGCGTCATAACCCAGGAGGATATAAACACATTCAATTATTTTTCAATGAAGTAGAGTGGGGTTCCAAAAGCACTGCAATCAATGAGAATGCCCCCAATGGTATTATCAAGACCCGCATAATTGATAATAAAGAATTTGTCTCGATGAGCAAGTGTTATTGGAAGACGAGTCGAGCCGACCATTTGTCACTTTGTTAGTTGCCGAATTCAAGATTGTCAACAATTAGACTCTTTGAAATTTCCGACGGAAAACGTTATAAAGTTGGCAACTCCCAATAGGGACTTGGACGATGGAACAGGATAACGGAATGGAGATAAACTTGAAATAACAACGAATATTTAAAAGCTCTAAAATATTGAAATTTTTCAAAAACAATTGTAACTGCTTCGTTAACAACTAACAAGGCGATACAATGACAAAGTTTTAATAAATTAAGGTGTAGATACTTTTTAGTGGAATAATTAAATTTAGTATATTTATTTATAAAATGAAATTATTTATTGTTATACAATGAAAGATATAGTAAACACTTGCAGTTTTGAAAAAAAAGTTATAGGAATTGCTTTGGATGTGCCTACTTACAACTTTCTTAAATTTTATCTGCGAACTTATTTAAAAATAATAATTAATTAATTTTCCTGCGCCTGGCAACAACGCCCAATATTATGAGACCGATTGGCTCTGGGCAATGTTGCATTTTGTGATGTTACAATAAACGTTATATCTTAATTGGATCACTTGGACATATCCTTAGGTTATTGATTCAACTGAACAGAGCGGTCAGTGCAATACTCTGACATATAAGAGAATACATATTTAACATTTATATTACGGTGGCTTGAGTAAAATTCTCATCTATGTTGTAGGGGCGTTCCCTGCGACTGGACGACGGGCTGGACGAGAGTGTTTTTCAATTTCCGGTAGCGCGGACTCGTCCCGGCTACTATGTGGTGCATCAAAGCAGCAAACATCTGCGAGGCGCTCCATCGCCAAGGGAGGTTAAATGCGTGCGTGCGTGGTTCTACTATACTCGGAATGTATTCTTGTTGGGAAGTTCTCCAGAGTAAAAGTTCGTCTGGAGTGGTTGCTATTTAGGATAGGTTGTTTCATAGAATTTTAACAATTTATCAAATTTCAACGTTCATTTTCGGGTTCGGTGAAAGTTCTATTCAAGTTCTGTTATTATAACAATAGAGGCCAGTTACTTGACAGAACTGAAATAATAACAGAACTGGAAAATTAACTTTGAAATTTGAATAATTATTCCAACTCTTTGAATCAACCCGTCCTTAATAAACACGACGATTTCAAATTTGAAAAACAATCTATACTAAACCATTAACCCGTCGTGTGCCGACGATAAACTTTCGCCGCGCGCCATCTGATTATTAAACAAACACTATTATTATTAATTAAGTAGGTAGGTATTTAAGTACCTTCTTACAAATCTTTCGATTTTAGGAATTTTGGTTTTGATTTACAATAAGAGAAAATAAGAAACATACTTTTTTGTACGCGAGGTCTACTGTTGACAGAACTACTCGCTATGCGTATATAAATCAGATTAAAGGGACGTAATCTCCTAAAATTACGTCATTAATTTGCGGCTGTTCATGTCCTTGTGTGGAGAAAATTAATCAGTACGTGGCGCTTAAAGGGGTCGGCACTATAAACACTTGAAAACAATCTTAGTCCAATCTCCAAAGCGCCCCTTAAGTCATTTCGGATAACAAAGGGATTTTTGGATAAACAAGGGTTGTTGTTTCTTCAATCAACAAAATACGAGTAAGTAAGCAAATATATAAACTTCCATCAAGCCCGGCTGCCTGGAAAGGCAAGAGGCCAAAACGGTTAATAAATGATACACGGACGAAAATGGCAATATGCCTGAAAAGCTTTTTTGCAAACTGATAAATTCTATTATTCAAGACACAAGTTTTCCTACCAGCGTATAACAGCGTATGGTGGGATATAACACGAAACCGGATAAATGGAGCTGTTTGTAAATGTACCGTGGGTGCAGTTAATGTATGGGAACAGACCGCCATCAGGAGTTGGACTGATAAATCGATCATACTGGCTCAATTGCAGCTCGGAAGTAGGAACTGTCTATGTGAGGTTTATGTCTACCGCTACCGGTAGACAGTCTATTCAATATTTGAGCAATGACTTATATGTATACGTAAGTCACATTGTGTTTCATGCTGATTCCAAGAAACTTCAGGGGTGATGTAAAACAGAGAAAGTAAACGAAAAAATGTTTAAAATTTTCTTTATTTAAGGTCTAATTATAAAGTTCAATTTGTAATTCGACTTCGGTTAACAATACTTAACATTATTAATTTCATCTAGTTTTTACACGAAAAAAAATAGTATTACTGATTTATTATGATACTCTTCAAATTATTAGTAATCCGGTTATAAACGGGACTGCAGGCCATTTCCTGATAAACTTTTAGTAAATTCGTAATGATATTAACACGTGTTCATGCCTTAATAATATATAGTGACGAAATGCGAACATTTTTGGATTTTTATAAACAAGTGTTCCGACGTCGTGAAAAAACATTGGTATTTTACTACAAGTTTATCAAGATACTTACCAATTCATTAGTTAATGGATTGCAATCCCATTTTTAACCAGATTACAAATAATTTGAAGAGATTCTTAATAAATTAGCAATATTTTTTATCGGTAAGTTATCTCCATTAACATATGAAAAATAATAATGAAATTACATTGAAAAGTCTAATTTTGTGGTATTCCGCCTCGGGTGAGATTTACAATTTTTTTTTCATTTAATTCTAAAAATAGTAAACTACTTACTTCTCTCTAGGAAAAAAAATGTTAAGAAGTTTTTGTTAGATTTTGTGAATCATCACTAAACATCGGATATGAAAAAATGGCGAAATATGCACCATCAACAAATGCGCACAAACACTGCCCATATATACACTGAGAAACCCATATACGCACTATAAATACCAAAATATATTACTAAATCATTTTACAGCCTCAAAAAACCGGTTCCTAAGAAAAAATAAGAATAAAGACCATTTCTAATTTTAACAGCTCATATGAGTTATTTGACTAAAGAGGTACTATAAGAAGTTTATGACTAAAATTGGCGTGAATGAAGAGAGAAGCCTCAAATATACATCATGCGAGCAAATATGCAAATGCGTATAATCTTATGTCTAATTTATACATAATCAAGTACACTTCATGTAGTATCCCTTTCTTTTCTTAAGTACCTTAAGTACCTCATGGACGATGATATGTTTTACTTATGACGGCATAATAACACTTTCCCAAATGCGTGCGAACACCTCAGCACAGGATATAAGTAAGAAACGTATTGCATAATTTATTAAAAACTTTGTGAAATATTGCAAACGAAATTCATATGGCGCCGCGCACAATCAAAGAACAGCACTTTTCTATTAACTTTTACGTTTTAATTTTCACACAAGCAGGGAAAACATGTCATCGTTTAATAATGAAAAAAAACAACTACCCTGACAACTAACTACAGTGGCATTGTATAAAAGATTTATCGAAACGAAGCCCAGGATTTTAATTACGGCCACAAAAGCATGGCTTACAGCTGACGTCAGCGCGGAAAAGCCTCTGTACCGCATTATGAACGTGGGAACCGGTCACTGACAGATGTGGCGTAGCTTGGCAAACGTAATCACATAAATGACGTTCTTTGTAAAAACAAATTACTTCAATACGTACGCAGGTATGACACAAGGCGCGGGCTGTCACCAAAACAAAGGCGCCATGAATATCATGAAAATACTTTATGAATGCTAAACAATGGCCTCGCAGTACTTTTCACTTAATTTATAGATTATTATCACTAGTATTATTAGGTACGTTAGTACTAATGTTACTTACCACTTCAATAAACCAATTGCGAACTATTAATTTTTTATTATTTTTGATGACACAGTCGAAAAAATACAATACAAAACAAGACAATAAGTACAGTTTGTTATAGTAAGGCGCACTCGAAATAATACAAAACTGCGCTATTTAAATGTACCTAATGTAATTATTATTACTGAAAAAACGTAGATTACGGATAGGGAAGTAAGGAATGCCTTGTTATATCGGTATTAATATGGAAGATGCCCTGAGGAACTAGCGTCATTGATCCCTACAGCACAGGTTCAGTAGGGAAACACGCCAAATGTTCGCCCAACATATTATGTACACGGTCGACATTTGTCACACGAGTTATTTCTACGACTCGTTCTTGAGTTCAACAGGTCGGTTTTCCGAACGATTTGCCGGCCTCCGTGTTTCCTCTCACCTACGACATGGATCTCTTCAAGACCCATGTTCACTACTTTCTCTCCTCACAAAGACAGCATCCTCAAAGATAACATAGGCCTAGCTATAGCTAAGGAAAATTATTCTCCTCAGGGCCTCCCGTGTGGTGTTAGTGTAATAAAAAATAAGATGCATATTATTGAGCCGACAACGGTTTCATGTATTTTAACAACAACAAAAACTCAAACGGTGAGCTCTGGTGTCATGAAACGTGCATGAATTTTTGCAACTAGAGTATCCACCCATTTTTTGGGTACAGGGCTTTTAGTCTTTTAGACACGGAGAAAACTTAAGGACATAAAATATTGCTGATTTATTAAACACCTGGTCAAATTATTCGTATTCCTGTTAAAAACGGGACTGCAGGCCTTCAATGAATGAATTGACAGGTTTCCAAACAATTTGTAGGTAAAACACGAATATGTTATTAGGATGTCGGAACACGTGTTCATAAAAATTCTAATATTGTAACATTTCGTCATTATATTTAACAGGAAAAGGACAGCTGCATGAACACGTGTTCAGATATATTCTGAATTGATTAATATTTTATTAGGAAATGTATTGCAATCAAGTTTTTAACAGGATTTCAATAAATCAACACTTATTTTTCTCCGTGCACATTTTGAGTACGGGTGCAGGAAAACATACAGTGCAGTTTTGAAGCGCCGGTACAACCCGTGTGGTGGGGGTGGCAACCTGGGAGGGGTCCCATTGTGTCGGGAGGGTCGTGCCGTTTTCAGTCGTTACCGTAATTTGGTCCGGACAACACCGGGGCTTCGCCTTTCGCACGTTTCTTTAAAATGGCCGTTCTTTCTTCGCCACCCAGCGGACCTTCCATCTCTGTGGAGGGGTGAATAAAAAAACTTTTTCGGTACTGGGCTGAAAATAACCCAAGGCAACTTCACGACATACCTCTTCACTCCCCAAAAGTGACCGTGTGGTATGTGATTTCCAAATTTGTGTGATTGGGCCTTATTTTTTTGGAGAATGGACTAACTGTGACTGTCAACACTCAAAGTTATGTTTCCATACTGGAATTTATTTTTTGAACCTCGGGAGACATCTGGTTTCAACAGGACGGTGCTACAGCACGAAACTGCGAAAGATGTTCCCTGCGCACCTTGACGTTCTGGGGGATGACATGGGGTAGCCCGCGCGCTGTAATGATTTGAGCATTAGCGACTTCTTCCTGTGGGGTTACCTGAAGGAAATTTTTTTTTTTTATATTTTTTTTTTATAGTGAATACCTCACAAGAGTCCCAACTGCTCCCGTCTGGAGCCAGTGAGACTATGGCATCCCCAATGGGGGATGTTGTGAGGCTGAAGGTAAGTGGCGAAGGGAAAGAGGAAGGTGGGGAAGTACCTGGCTATTCAGATCTAGTCACTAAACACGGCTAAAGCCATTTGGAGCAACGTTTCAATTCTGAATGGTGGTCTTACACCAGGGCGATACTGGTAGTATCTTCCACTCTGGAACGTGCCGCAAATATACTATATATTATTATTTTAATTAATTAATTGTGAAATAACACAAATTAATCAAATAAAATTTAAAATGATTTTAAACATCGACCTCACACCTTAAAAGAACTTAAAGATGGATTTCGGAAGGAAATCACCGCTATACCCGTCGAGATGTGCCAAAATGCGGCCGAAAACTTTAGAAATCGCCATCATTACTGTATCGCTGCTGGGGGGGCATCTACCTGATCTCATCTTCAGTACTTGATGCATAAAACGGCATGATGTGCCGAATAAAATAAATAAATCCCATTTCTGTAAGTTGCGCCGTTTTCTTTTTAATAGCCCTTCAAAACTGCACTGTCTGTTTTGCTGCACCCTGTACATAGCTAAATCTCTGCTGCGGTTTTGTACTAGTTTTTACTGGACATAATAAGTCAACGCAACTATCTTCAGCTCAGCGACTTTTATATACATATATCCATTCAAACTATCAAAAAAGACGGCCTATCATTCGTTCCGTAAATCTCAATATAAAAAAGATTTCGAAAAAATATGTTGAAACTCGTGCAAAGTCGGGTAGTACATATAACATTATAAACATAAATCCACCTCTTGAGACGTCCCCTTCTCGCGATAGTTATTTGTCATTCTAACTCCCGAGGGGTGCTTTAAGCATGTTTTATTACCAATTTTCACATGTGTGAGTAAAAAAAACACGAAAAAACAGGTGGATATTTACATTACTCCTAAGGCATATTTTCCCACTAGTCTATTTTGTACACATAAAATTCACATACTTTCGCACACTTCCCGTACTAAAGGGTTAGAAAAGAATTTATTTATTTGAAAAGGGAAAATGAGGGGAATTTACATTTGATGCAAATTGACTTTCCTCCGGTGACTTGTGGTTATTAAAAATATTCATAAAACGGATATTTATAATCTAGAGTCTCAGCAAGATTATCCTCACTTCACGAGATAAATTTAATGCTAATATTGTATTAAGTTATAATGGATTTCATTTATTCACTAAATACCTTGGAACAAAAAGTTAAAAATATTTATGAAAACCAGCTATCATAAAAATAGCCCGGTGAAATTCAATTTCATTAAAATCCCGTCGATTAAATTAACAAAAGTTTAGGATTAAACAAACAAAGGTTGATGGGAGGCGCTTGCGGTTCGAAATAAATTGATATTATTAATGACTTTAATTGAATATGTAATTAATAAAATCACTGCGGCCCAGATAAAATAGACACAATCAATCCAACGTAACGGAAAGTACTGCGAACAATGTGGCGGGCTAGTTAATTTAGATTTTGGTAATCCTTCAGAGTCCGACGGCCAATATTTGCGGCAAACAAAACCAAAGATGAAAATTGTATTTAAACAATAGCCGGGGAAATGAAGAAACTATTCGCGGAAAAGGCTTTCTTTGACTCACTCATAAACCTCCATATTGTTCGGATTCACAATGGCGCAAACTTCAATTGCCTGACATCAAAAAATTTGAAGTAGATTTCCGTCATTGTCTTTTAAGTTACAACTTACAATGAGATATTGCAAGGTAATCGTAATGAACACGAATCAATAATTCATAACTGAAACGGAGCATATTGAAAGAAGTTTTACAGCTAGTCAAAGACTCGAACGACTAATGATAAGGTAATGCTTACTAATTCATCGGCGCCACGGTAAAATAAAAATACAAATTACTGCACAAAAGCAACGAGATCTCAACCGTCAATTCCACAGGTAAGACTATCTTATTAATCATGTGACTTCAGTAAGAACTGTACCGTGACTATAACTATGTGATAAGTATAGAGGAAGACTCGGTCACAATGTGAGGTATTCCATAAATCACCGAGCTATTTACCTCGCACACGGCCGACTTCATTAGTGCACTTGTTCAATGGAAAAACTGCCCATAAACCATTACTATCGCATTACAATCGTTTTGTTGTTTGTGAAAGAACGCTATACGTGCCGAGGTACTACATTAATCGAGTAGGTTGCATTGAATGGGTGTACTACAGTTAGCAGTGTGAGCACGTGCCCTCGCAAGGGGCCGCACACAAAAAACATTAATAATTCAATTGGTGTGAATCGAATCTTATGAAATGAAGCATACAATGACAAACAATATCTTCATTTATTTCGAATGTTTACGTAAGAACAAGGATGCCTTACTTATTTTCCTTGATGTATTATATCTTATTTATTTATTTATTTATTTATTTAACGCCCAGAGGGCTTTTACATGTGGGTGGTACAAATTTAATGACAGTTTTGAAACATAAGAAAGAAAAGAAAGAAATAATAAAAATAAAATTACATAAGTATATGCGAGAAACAAAATTAAAAATAACAAGAACATAAATTAAAAAATACAGCGATTTGACTGGTTTACAAAAATATAACTTCCATTTAAGAATAGTATTGAAATAGGTCTTTTACGTAATCCACAAAATTCGCAAAGTTAATATTAAATATATCGACATCACCTAAGTATTGGTTTCCCATAGTGTGAAACCGTTGTATCGGGGAGTTCGCAATGTAATTGCGCTTATGTGTGTTGCAGTGGAATAGTGTATTTTGTCGTGTTGTTATTGTAGGTATTCGTAAGTTTATGAGTTGCAGAAGTTCGCAACAGTCGAATTTAGAGTTTAGAATCTTGAATAAAAAAGTTAAGTCGTTGTGTTATGTGTGTATTTTTAGAGTGTTTAATAAGAAATGATATTGTAAGTCTTCTAGTGGGATATTTAATTTAAAATTTATAAAACGCAGAAATTTTTTTTGTATTCGCTCAATGTTATTAATGTGAATTTTGTAAGAGGGAGACCAAACTACTGAGTTATATTCAATTATGTTTCTAACTAGAGATATGTATAACAGTTTAATGGCTTGTATGGAGTTAAAGTTTTTAGTTGTTCTTAATACGAAATAATCTTGTTCTTAATCTTATAATGTAATTGTGAATTTATGGTTCTAGAAGTTGGGGTTCGCCATCTCTTACACCATCCACTATATCTACATATATGTACGTAATTCAATATTGAAAGTATAAATAGGATACTTTGTTTTTACTTAGAGGGTAGAATAACACTTTATCGAATATATGCGAACACCTAGCATAGGTTCTAATCATGACGTGTTCACAAAACACTACTACTAACCGATTTGCATACAGTTACTGTAACTTATTATCCATGTAAATTGTAATCATCTATAAAATATACGAGAGTAGAAATAAAATAAATAATAACAATTAAATAAAACAGTTTATTTCTACGATTTTAATTTGAACCTCAAACAACCGGCCTTCGGAGATCTTACCGCTACGCCACGGCGGTGGTCTATATTACGTCTTCATATATATTACCATTACCGAGAAACATTTCTGTACTGTACGATGCATTATATCATGTATAGTGATAATTTAAGTAAATACGGATAACAAAGCAAAAATCCCATAAACCGCGAATTTTCGTAACAAATGAAACGAAAAGAAAACGTACAAAGAGATTTCATTACTACCTTGTCACTGAAAAAAAATACATAATCGCAGCCATTCCCGTAATAATTTTTTTGGTAATGTTTTTGGCACATCCAAGCCTTCGTGGAATGGAGAGTTGTAATAAAAACTCGTACAATAAGATTACAAAGGATGAGTTTTCGCGAAGGCGCTTGTCTTCTCTGAGACGTTCAGTTCGTCCTTCCCTCGCCCGGACCGGAAACTGGGGCAGCCTCAATTAATAAATCTGGAACACGCCTCAATTGACACTCTACACGCGAGCAGAACCACTTCGAAGCTTTTGTCTAGGCGCCCGAGGGCCATAGACTTTAACTGCAAACATCTGCAATTTAACTTTCAGCGTAAGCGCAACATAAATCGCTTTCAAGTGACAATCGACGTTGTTCTTATCGGGAAAAAGATTAAGTCGGGTAGAAAATTATTTGAACGTCTATAAATCGTAATGCCCCCTCTGAACTCAAGGAAAATCATCTCGCTAAGACTTTGACATGCGAGGCGGTGTGATGAACGGCAAGGCGAAGGGGTCCCCTACACTCTCGCTTCCTCGGGTAGTCTCGCCGAGGTTTTAGAGACATACGAAGCGGTGTGATGAGCGACAAGGCGAGGGAGTCCCCTACACTCTCGCTTCCTTCGATAGTCTCGCCGAGATTGTAGACATGCGAGGCGGTGTGAAGAACGGCAAGGCGAGGGGGTCCCCAACACTCTCGCTTCCTCGGGTAGTCTCGCCGAGATTGTAGACTTGCGATGGGGTGTGTTGATCGGCAAGGCGAGGGGAAGCCATACACTCTCGATTCCTTAGGTAGTCTCGCCGAAATTGGAGAGACATGCGAGGCGGTGTGATGAACGGCAAGGCGAGGGGATGCCCTACACTCTCGATTCCTTGGGTAGTCTCGCCGAAATTGGAGAGACATGCGAGGCGGTGTGATGAACGGCAAGACGAGGGGGTCCCCTACACTCTCGCTTCCTCGGGTAGTCTCGCCGAGACTTGCGAGGTTATAATGTTATTTCTCGAGCTCTTAGCTCTTTGGTATTTAAAATATTATACCGACAAAAATTATTTTTCAGAAAATTCAATTCTAAAAATATGAAGATCTAATTATAATTATATTTGCGCCAAGACTCTCCTTATCGTCTTATTCAGTTTGTTAGCGAATTTTAACAACTAATTCCACTAAACTGAAAATAGTTTATGTATTCTGCAGCAAAATCACATTCTATGGAAAAAGAGCTTTCGCATGGGTGCTTATATTTCCTACCAGTGGCGGTTTTCTCTAAAGTACGTTTGTGCAGTGAACTACTATAAAAAAATAAAGGAATAAAATAAACGTGTAATATATAATTTTACCAAACTATAAATAAAATTGAAATAGCGTCTGAATGAGACTGCACTGTCCAAGAGCAAGTATGAAATTAATACCAAATCCTGGGTGCGTTATGAACATCAGCACCTGTGGGAGCTTCATGAGTGCGCAGCACCTAGAGATTTGTTAACACCAAATTTGTACGGAATAGTATTTTGCAAGAATCAATTTTTGTAATTACTTTTCTTTACGTTGTTATTAAAGTAAGTTAATTACCGAATATGTTACTTTTTCATGTAAAAAAGAACAGTTTCTTGCTTAATTGTAATTTTCGTTAAAACTCGTTTTTGTAACGCAGGTACACCAGTATATTCTTTAGCCACGTTAGACGTTCTGATAGATCGCTGATTGTATTTTGTTACCAGGTCTGTTGATGTCATGAAGTTATTTAAGATCAAGGAAAAATATAGGTATATAATATGGAAAAGACCAAAATAGAATTTTTTCATATATCTGAGGAAATATTTTCCTCCATTTTTCATCTCCGATTTCACATGAGATGAGCCACGGACCGCCACCGCACCCTTCGCAATCACGCCGGAATAAAAGCCTTATTATTATTATGCCTGGCTTACAGGTCTGCACAGTAGGTACAGTAATTTAGTGCCTTGTAGTGTAGTGTAGTAGGTAATCCAGATCATGTATCACCATCACGTTTCAATCAAGGCATAGCCGCGATGTGTTTATTTATTAACAGTCCCGTTCCAGTTTACTGGCTGGCGAGCTCCGCCGCTGCTCCGAGCTGATATATATATATATAATTCAGCCAGTCTAAGTACGGTTGAAATGGGAGAATAAAACTTACAGAACCAGTCAATAAAATCAGTTTCAATGAACCCTCCAGAGAAATAGGTAACATTTTCCAAGGGAGTCGAGAGGTTCAATTCTAAGCTCGCTACTTCTAGATTTGATTGGAAAGGATCGAGTATTTTTAGCTGCTTTTTGTTTATTTATTTAATTACGCCTTTTCTTACGCTTTTACATTGAAATAAATAACATGAATGTCATCATTTTTTAAATATAAGAAAATTCCCACAGAAACAACATTTGAATTCATTTGGTGATGTTAGAATTGAAGATGTCCACCGACTCGGCCTAACTATTACCCTCCATTAGTGACCTGGGCAACGAGGAGTACCTACATATTATATGGTAGTTAGTCACAGAATTTCTGCACAGAAATAAATCACGACTAGAATTACAATAATGGAATTCGAAAACGTGTCAATGCAAACAACTCCGGACTAACATAATATGTTACTGAAATTAAAAAAATTACAAATAAATACAAAGTCAGTGAAGATCCTTCTGTCTGACAATTTAAACATATTCAGATTTTTTAACTGTGGATTGTTCAAAAAAGTTGCTGGAATATCTACACATTTTAAAACATAGAAAGCGCAATTTTGAAGCGCATTCTTTCAATAGCTTGTACATAAATGAATATTGTAATGTGGGTTCCAGACGGGAAAAATGTACTCGAGTTGGCTTCTAACAAAAGCAAAATATATCAGATTAATACACTTAATATTGTTTATAAAATTTCTTGATATCCTACCTATAATTCCCAAAATTTATGTGTAACCCCTTTTCTGTCATGTCGGTAACAAATAAAAGATTTGATTGAAATTTTTTTGGTATACATTGACTTATAAATAAGTGGGAGAGCGCGGTCGCTATATCAAGAAAATAGGGAAATATTTGCACGTATAATATATGGAATTTAATTATACTGTGCCATAAAGGGGTATTCCTGAGTTTGCATCACCATAATCTCATAGTAATACAAACGAAAACAACATGAAAATTTCACTGTGTACAAAGTAGGCATCTAACCTTCCAGTTCCGCTTTTCGGTTCACGCATTCTTGGAGGTCGTAGGCGCGGGAAACTCTTGGCAGCACTTCAATCACACAATCATGTTCTTCATTAAAAAAAAACTTTTTATCACTTTGGTCTCATCCTTCATTCGCGTCATCGGTCAATTTTTAATGGAGTTTATTTATTTATACAGGTAAAGTCGCTTAAACACATCATACGCAAAACACGGTGTATTGTTTAATATCAGATATTTTTTTAAAGAAATTCAAATGCTATGGAGGACAGACGAGCTTCCGTGGAGGTGTGAAATAAAAAAAAAAAAATTTCACATTGTCAATTCTAAGTTGATAATATTTATTGTTTATTTATAATAGTATTTGATCGTGTTTTCCCACGGATATCATTTTCAGTATTCAAAACGAACGCGGTGACCTGGTAAAACTTAGCATTGTAAATGAATAAATCGTTAAATATTCCACTAACGGCGGGTCCATAAATCGAAATAGTTCAGCTGACGAGCCCGGTTCGATATGTGACCCCATTCCGGGAAGTTCGGCGAGATGTTTGTGGTGGCTGGCTGTATGACCTTTACAGGAATTATTATTCGATCACAACTAGCGATGAAAATGGGTACATTTTTTTCTATTAGTGTCCAAAATTGAGATGTTTACAGGCCTGTATCTCTGTAAAAATAGCTTTTTTTCATTTGCTCAAATATATGATACGAACAAAAACCTTTTTAACTGTTTTTTATGTGATACAGCGCGAATTCATAACTGCCCGGAACTATTGCGTGTATAAAATGACCATTGACTATTTCTAGAAATGTTGTGAAACTGAAGGAAGAGTGGCCTAGGGAAGGATGTGGGGATGAGCGCCCTTGCGGTGATTTTGCACAAAAACGGCGCTATAAAAATCATCCAAATATTATTATAAGAAGATACCTTATTCAGATTTAGTTATAATGTTATGATACCTAGTATCGATTCTGTGTCCTTCAAAAGGGCGATACACAAAGCCTATCTCCCCTCTGGAAAGTGGTAAAAATATACCGAGTAATTATTCTACGTAAATAAAAATCATAGAAATCGGATTGGAACCCTGGTCATAGAGTTAAACTTCACTTACTTAGGTAGGTGGAAAAAATATAATAAGCAGTAATTGTTGATTGAGGTACTAGTACATATTGAATCATTTGGCGGGATGGAAATAAGCCGACATAGCTCAATTATTTTAGGGCATTTGACCGGACATCAGAAGATAAGGGGTTCAATTCCCGTTGGCGGCATTTATATTTTCAATTCGTATTGATATTTCAGGCGACTAATTATTGCTTATAATTATTTGTTATCCTTTATGCTATGCATAAAACCTTGTCTTATAAACATTAGTTTATCATTAAAAAATAATACCTTACCACTTTGCCACGGATGTCGTCCTAGAACAGTTTAGGTAATCTAGTAAAGTTGTGAACGATCGTAAAGTAATCATTACGAGCAACCGATCTGTAATGGTTCTAGCCCACATTGCACGGTGTAAAAAAATCATGATTGGAAATTTTATTGGAATCTCGTTCAATCATAAATCTTTATGGCCGAGCCAACTTTTTCGTATGAGGATTACGTAGAATTGAGTAACTTAAATCTGTCAATTTATTTTATGAGCACGCGATAATAATAATATGCTTACGAATAATACTATATCATTACTACCTGCACATAATAACAACACTGTGTAGATTCTAGACTAGACTCAAAATGTATCTCATAGTAAAAGCCGCCCATAAAAACATTGCAAAATCGATAACATATGAAACAGACATTTTATGGTGAAGGGGAATGGCTAGATAGATAGAACCGTTGTAACTTCGCCAATTTTCTCATTAACAACACATGTATCAGAAAGAGAAGTTACAACGGATCTCTCAGCGGAGCTTAGGTACGGTTTGCAGGTAATAATAAATTGGGTTTGATATTTTCCATTTGATGCCTCGTACGAGATCAGGTGAAACTTTTCAAATGATAATAAAAAAACGGATTTATGTAAACGGCTTGATCCACTCTAAACAACGATACTCCCAAATATAAATAATATTGAGGCATAAAAAAAATATCTGGAAAAGTGCCCAAGGCTGTGATTCCATCAGGGCTAAAGTTTCGCGAAGCAGAAGATAGAAAAGTAAGATAATATTGTCGAATTTGAATATCTAATAAGGAAGAACCCTTTTCAAAAAACCGGGAGCTGTAAAGTAGAATTTTACTATTATTTTAACTGGGAATATTTACTTTACCATCTATTTTAAAAGTATTAGATGTCAATTGACGTATTTGACTTTGATTCGGGAGATTTCAGATTTTATTCCCGTATCAGCGAAAATAATAGCGCCGCAAGCGCACGTTGTGTGTCGCCGATTGTCGCCGTTGTGTGTCGCCGTTGTGTATGCCAATGACGGTCGCAAGTCTTCAATGTGGGCATCTCTAGTTGTGAAACATTGATTCATTAATTGTGTAATTCCGTAATTTATTATCAGATGGCCACACTGAATAAATGAAGACACTACACAGAGATCAAATTTATAATATTTGTATAGGAAAGAAGAAAGGACAAATAAGTAGAATTTTGAGTATCTTTGTAAAATTAGTTGACTAGGAATTTAATTGCAAGGGAAAACTTTAATTATTCAAATGACATAAGACTGCGTCGTTCCTTTCCCATACTTCGTGGCTCGGCACGCGCATTTTTCTCCTGATTATACTTAATTTATTTATTAAACGCCATAAAAGGCTTTTACAATAACGTGATACATGAGATTATAAGTACACAGTGGTACATAGGCGAATATTAGTATTACATTTAAGAACACAACAATATGTATACAAAACGACATTGAATGTGATACAGCTGAAATTTTCTTAAGGCATAGAATGCTACAATAATAGAAAGCACTTCATTTAAACAGGATAAAACATACAGAAAAGTTGACTTGTCAACAGATATAATCTAGCAAAATATTATAATAGCGCAAATAGTAGTGAGTTTATTGTTACAATCAAATTTATCTCCACTTGGCCACTATGGCCGGCGGGTATGGCAAAGTAGCTTCAACAATTCAGGGCTGTCAGAGACTTGACAATCAAAAATACGCAGCATTACACGTGTTATTTTTAAAGCAAATTTAATATATCGGATGTCTCAAAACTCAACGTTATCCTTTCGAGGGCTGTAGGCCAACTCATGACGGACCAGAACATTATAACATACCTAAATTAAAGAGTCATTACTTTACGAGATATTGGCACTAAATCGGACAAAAATGTCGTTGATTTAAAAAAAAAACATACGCACTGTTAGTTTTATTTTGGAGTGTGATAATTTTTTTACGAAAATCATAAAAGTGCCAATATCTCGAAAACTAATGACTTTTCACTAAAGTCATATTAAAATATTCCAGTCTGTCATAAGTTGGCCTATAATTCCTCCAAGGAATAACGTTGAGTTTTGGGACACCCTGTACGTTATTATACCATTCAGTATTTGAGAAACACGGCAAGGGCAAAAGGTCGAGTTTATTTCGGATAGTCCTTTCTTTCTTCGTTCTTTCTAACGCACACATAAATATACAAAACCAAGAGGGGACGATAATTGGCTTTTTCTACTCATCTCTTTCTTAGTTCATCTCTAGTTCTGTTTTCTACCATCTCATCGTAACTCTTTCATATTTAAATATAACACATTCGATAAATTCAATGTACCTTTACTTTCAATACGAAAAATAGCGTGTGAAATACGTGTAATTGCTTTGGCGAGGCATCAAAGGAACCACAATTTATTTTGAAGGTTATTATGTTTTAATACCCTACTGGCGAATGGCATGGTAAGCGAATTTAACAGAACAGTGACAAAACAGAACACAAGAAAATATAGAATATGTTAAGTTAGTACAAGTTAGGTTTGGATCGTTGTTTGTTTGTGTATTATTTTTTTCAATGTTCTGTTTTGTTACTGTTCTGTATTGTCGTGGAACCGACCGATGTTCATAGGTATATATATGTTACAGCCAAAGTAATAAATCCGTATATTGAATATATACTATCCAGCCCTTATTTATAATGTCTACCCAATTTAGACAAAGTGATAATTGACATAGAATAAATCACATCAACTAGCAATTTTATATAATATCTTCGAAGACTTGGATAAAGTAATAAAACAAGTAGGTATAGGTAAAGATTATAAAATTATATATCAATTTATCTTTAATTTATAAAGTAAATTTAAACCTCACTAGCCATAAAATAAAATAAAAAACACAGAGATACATTGATTTATACACGATGTAAAGGGATGTACTTGGCTTACTTTAAATAATGATTTCTGGCATTATTTTAGGTAAATAAATTAAATTAAATCTTGCTTTCCGGTACATTCGTGATATTCTTAATAATGGGCACTTTACTTTAAAAATCGGTAGGTTTTGGACAGTTAGGTTCGGCGTAAGGGGTTGAGCGGTTATTCGGCTGAGTGGAACCGTTACGATAATATTACTAAATAACTAACTAACCATCACGCCGTTTCCACGCAAGGTTGGGCAAAGTGGACGGACCGCCAAACAACTCGGTCTTGACACACACTACTTACATCTTTCATTCATTGTCTAATACATACGCTACTATTATTATGACTCTTGAAATGGAAAGAGTGCAAGGCTGATGTAAGCGTAATGAGTAAGTTCAAGAAAGGGACGCTTAGATGGTTTGGGCATGTAGAGCGAATGAGCAACGAAAGGAGTGTAAGGAGAATATATGATGCAAATGTGAATGGTAGCAGAAGTAGGGGACGCACGAGGAAGACATGGCACGACCAAGTAAATCAGATACTTCAGTCAGAATAACAGAAGAGTATTAATGATACGATGTATGAATGTGAATGAGGCTAGTGTTGTGTGCCAAGACCGAGTTGTTTAGCGGTCCGTTCTCTCTGCCTACCCCTGCGGAGAAACGGCGTGATGGTTAGTTAGTTAGTTAGAAATGGATCGACTAAAGGATCTGGTTCACTTAATCGTGCCATGTCTTCCTTGGGTGTGCCCGACTTCTTCTGCCATTCACATTTGCCTCATATATTCCCCTTACACTTTCTTCGTACTCATACCATCTGAGCGTCCATTTCTTAATCTTACTCATTAGGCTTACATCAGCCTTGCATTCTTTGAGGATCGCCACATTTCTCACACGACCATACATGTTTTTACATACATCTGCCACAGGGATCTCATTTCTACAGCATAAAAAACATTAAAAAGTCACCGGGGACCAATATTTCAGTTACATTTTAAACTCCAAATAATGTCAGGAATCACTGGTTAAAGTAAGTCAAGTACGTCCGTTAACACTCCGCATATGAGAAACTAGTGGAACTGTGTTATCCCCAATTTGGGTTGGTGTTGAGGCTGAAGTGAACGGGAATTGAAGGAAAGCGAGTGATAAGAAGGATGAAAGTATATCAAGTCAATGTAATCAGTAATGAGGGTATCGACTGCAGCTTGTAATATTAACCAGTATATATTTATAATATATGGTTGTGTCGATAGCTTAGCGTCAATCCGCCGCAGCCGATACAGACTACGTAGGGGTAGATTGTGGATTAAGTCGAGATAACAGCATCCGCCCGGTTATCCGATTTTCCCGTCGCGTGGCGGGTGGAATGCCGCACGGTGTGCCTCAGCAATGCCCTCATAAATCCCTCAACATTTTATTTCTAAAATTTTACAATTTTTTTAATCAAATTCTGAAGCCACTCAAAGAAAAAACAGTGTTTCAAGAGAATGCCACGAAATTTAATAGGGGTAATAATACATACAGCAAACTGCCCCTACAGACAATAGCAATAACTAATATGTATGTCTTCAACAAAAACATCACAGAATGGCTAATGAGAAAAGGTCACAAGTAAATTGAAGACCTTATGAAGTAGACAAGTAGTAATAGTACTTTATTTATTTTTCGGAATAACTTTATTGAGTAAAACCTCAAATTGTAATATTTAAATATTGAAGACAATATTAGTGATAAAATAAGATAGGTTTATCTAAAAAAGACGCTGTCTGGATTGCATTTAGTTCGGGTTGAATCTTGCGATCATACATAAAGATAGTTGCCAATAAAAATGTGCGGTGAAAAAATGAAGACAATGTTAGTAGTTCTTATTCGAAGTATGATACAGTTAAAAGTGACCGAGGGGAATAGGGTTCCATTAGCTCAGTTGGTAGAGCACTGTCCCGGAAAGACAAGGGTCCTGGGTTCGAGTCCCAGATGTGACCGTTTCCTTTTCTGATTTTTCTGTTTCAGATTTTCGTTTAGAAATCACTAATATTGTCTTCAATATTTTAGTAATAGTACTGCACGAAGACAGAACGGGATTTCAGGCCCTTAACGAATGAATTGATAGGTTTCCTGTAATTATTAGAAAAATTTCACGATGTTCATGAACACGTGTTCACGGAACACGTGTTCATAAAAATCATTTTCGAAACAATATTTTCGCATTTCGTCATTATATATTATTACGAATCGACTAAAAGTTTATCAGCAAGCGGCCTGGAGTCCCGTTTTCAACCGGATCAGAAATACTTTGAAGAGATTTTTAATAAATCAGCAATACTCATTTTTCGTCGTGTGTCCTGTATTTTCAGTTTACATTATTTTATTTCTTTATATACTATCTAATCATCGTCTTTTTAACGATATATCTAAAAAAACTAGTAATATTTTTCTTCTTATTTTACACACTACATACTTTATTAATTCTTCTTCTTATTCAATTCTTCTTATTTCTTATTGAATTCTTCTTATTTTACACACTACATACTTTATTAATTCTTCTTATTTTACACACTACATACTTTATTAATTTATCTCCTTAAACATTTATCTAAATTTAACACTTAAATCTGTCAATAACATTGCAATGAAATATGTTTATGGTACATTCCTGTCAACTGCCTCAGAACAGGTTACACCTATCGAGATGTAATGAAAAGCATAAAAATAAATTACATGAGAAATTAATTATGAAACCTACTAATATTGTAAACGCCGATTTATCGGCAATAAACTGAACTGAATTGCGTGACATAAAATTGTAGGATAGAAATTAATTAAAGTAAAAATAGAAGTGATATAGCGGTATGATCGTGAAACCTTGGATGCATATTATTGCAAAAAATATTTTAAAAAGCGGATATTTTACCTTTCACCCTTTCAAACCAAATTGTATTCATACCACTCATCTTTTACTCAGCTATATACCCTGTAAGTATAAAATACCCAACAATATTTTAAGGTATTCGCGTGATACGAAAGGGGTTGTAGAATGAGTGATGACATAATTCCTCGCAGGAATATTATACCCAAAACATTAACATACAACAGGTATGGGAAATAATGTAGCTAGGATTGGGCATTCGGCAAACGTTAAGTAATGAAGAATAATGAGCTCTTGCGTTAGGCCGATATCGTTACTGAGCGAATATATCAGACAAAATGGAATTTTAATATTCAGAATGTAGATAATATTTCCATCCCCGATTTAAGCATGTTTGAGTTTACTTAGGACCGGTATTTTTGTTCTTTTTAATTTTATTTATTTACAGGAAACCTACCCGATAACAACGGACAAAGGTAAATATTTCTCAAGCCGATTTTGCAAAGCAACTGAAAAACCGACCCTCGGCCTCCCACGTAGAAGAAAAATACGTAAAAATTATAAGAAGGTAGTTAGGTATATGGTTTATGTCATTTGAGATATTGACATTATGAAGCTACAAACTTTAGAATATAAAATTATCATGAAAGAAAAAACCTTAAGTATTTTTTACGACCTGATCTAAACCTACTCCATTTGCTTTTTAATAATACCTATATTATCATTTATCAAACAGCACTTTGCACGATGCATTAGGGATTTAATACATCACAATCTTCCATTTGGATGAATTTTAGATGCCATAAACATTTTTTCCATATAATTTTTGTTACAGCGCGGCGGAGAATAAAACCCACGCGAAAATAAATACGGCGAACGGCCACCGAGGCGCTTTAAGGTGAAAGCTCGTGATAATGGGCAAAGAAAGGTCTCATCCGTCACTTAAATAGGTGGAAGATCCAGTCAGATCTGGCAGAAGGCTAGAAGAGGAGGGTGGGTCTCACTTCCGACCAGGGGAGGTGGGTCTCGGCAAGCGGGCCAAACTAGGTGAAACCCGTCAGGTGGGCCCCACTAGCACACTGAGTAACTATCGCGGTGGAAAACCACCTCACTGCGATAGAATACTCTAGTCGCTAACCGCATAGGACGACGTGGAAATCCTTGGAACTTCATTAGATAGAATACTGAAAAGTGCCACAAACTTTTTTTAAAGTTATATTTACATTACTAACAATGATGTAAATAATGTTTCCAACATAGGAATATTCGAAAGGAATTTAAATTAAGTAAAAACGTAAAACATCATAATTTTATAATAAAAACACATAAATTTGTTTTTGACCACGATAGTTTTATTTTCACTCTACCGGTTTCGGAAGATCCCTTCCTTCGTCAGGAGAATATTTAAAACTAATCTACTACACAAAATATTGACACATAAATACAAAAATGTTAAGTGTTTGAGGGAGATGTCGACAAAGTGGAAGGGGTAATTACGGGAATTCCAGGAAGAACAGATCGGTTAACTGGAAATATGTCAAGAATAGGACTATAAGACAGATTAATTTGGTTATTTATTATACTGGAGTTATTATTGAGGAGGAAGGGATCTTCCGAAACCGGTAGAGTGAAAATAAAACTATCGTGGTCAAAAACAAATTTATGTGTTTTTATTATAAATTATGATGAGCCACAAAGTGAATGCTTTTTACAATTACGCATCATAATTTTGTTTTTACATTAACCTCACACGGGGTGCCCTGAGAGAAAAAATTCCCTCAGGGCCAATGTCATATTTTGGGATGTTGTGTGGAGGGTCTTTTTTAAGGAAAGGAGAGGAAGTTCTAGGAAGGAAAAAGTTATGAGGTTTGGGTAGGAATCTAGTATATCCCTCCCGCTGCGACGCAAGGCGATGGGTTGAGAGTTGAGAGACCAGTTGGAGAGGTCAAAGGGTCTCCCCAAACGCTGCATCCCTGCTAAATCACCAAACGTGGCGAACCACTTAAGGGTGACCCATGGTATAGGTGTTGGTTATACAAATAAACTCAGAAAAAAGTTTGCTGGAATGGGCATGGGGAAATGTGTGAACAAAAGTTATCTAATTTCCGGGATCAATAAATATGTTATTTTGACGTAAAAAAACACAGCATTTTTTTCCTGCCACATAAATCACGTCTTTAGCTAATTTAAATAAGGCGCGAAACCAGAGGCTTCAGATGGAAATAAATGGAAATCTTCACGGGTACAAAACCTGCGATTTTAATTCAGGCTCGCGAAGCGAATGAAAATTGTGTTACGGGTTTTTATTTGTTTGTATAAAGGAAGGGAAGGGACCAGCCTATAGACATACATTTCAGTAAAAAAAATTATAACGATATTACACGAAAGGTTGTTTATGAAAAATATCAAAAAGATTTTAAAGAAATTTGATATTGGTTGGAAAACTTTTAAATAACGATAAAAAATTACATGAAATTTTAAGATACTTCTATCGCGATAAAACGCCAACTAAAGATTACTTGAAAACGTATTGAAAACGGGATTGCAGGCCGTTTCCTGATAAACTTTTAGTAAATTCCCAATATTTCGAAACACTTGTAAACAATATACAATGACAATAAGCGGGATGACACGTGTTCCGATATCGTGATAATACATTCGTATTTAACTAAAAGTTGATTCGGAGACCTATCAAATAATGTCAGGTCCTGCAATCCCGTTTATAACCGGATTACGAATAATTTTAAGATATTCTTAATAAATTAGCAATATCCAATATAAGCATTTTTTTATGTGAGCGAATCATTTAAATTGAAAATAAAAATAGCCCAAAACACGAAACTATTATGAAATTTAAGTTTTGCCAAATGTCCAAATATTCGTCGTACATGAAGTCTCAAAATATTTATCAAAAATATACAACGATGGTAAAAATATTGCATAAGATAATGTTTTTTTCGTTAGCCCTCCATTTGTCACCAACGATATGCGGCACTACAGTAGAAAAACCCGTGTAAGAGAGGTAGAAAATATGAGTTACGAAAATCCCAAGGTTTAGGGTCTATTGGTATTCATAATGCCCCTCCTTTATCATACAATACGAGAAACCTAATTACTTTACCACATTTTCTGAACATATACCACAAAATATAATTTCAAAACAGATTTTAAGATGTTTTCCGAAGAAAAATATGGCTCTGAATACGAAAATATTCGATTACATTATTAAATTAAAGCTCTAGTTAGAATTATGCGCGATAAAATAAAACCATAAATAACGTAGTATTAGCTAAAGTTTCCACATGAAGAATGTCGCTAATTAATAACGGTCCGGGTATCACCGGACGCAAAAAAGATATCAATTAGTTCCCCACCCTTTACCAACAAAAGTAGAATGCGTACACAAATAATTAAAGGCTTCGGAAAAATTGTCAAAAGGGTACACAAGCTCGCAGTGGATAACATAATTAATTTGAAACATTCACGATGTTCACTTTTTTACTGTCCCTGTTCGGCCATTAGAGTTAGTTGATTTGGGTACGACACGAACACGAGAGACTTGTGCAACACATTGGCCAAATTATCTAATTAACTTTGTCTAGAGTTCTAGGAAACGGGAAATAAATTGCGGGCCTGAAATATATGTGTTTCACTACAGGATTAAATTAACTTCCTCTTGAGAACCGTGAACCTTCCATCAGTCTGATTTAACATATAATATGTATAGTTGTAATAGAGCCTAAAACAAATATAGGCTCCTCGTTTAAAGTTTCGCTAACATACAGGGTTTCCAATAAGAGGTGTTATTTTGAATATCCCGCTATTTCGGTAGATGTTACTTTTGAAGCTGTCATTTTTTGACATTTGACAAATAGAAACTACGCCATTAATAAAAATGGAACGATACACGCTTCAACAACGCATTGAAATTATTAAAATTCACTTGAGTGAATCAAATGCAAATCATCTTGAGTGATGAGGCCCATTTCCACCTCGGTGGCTTCGTCAAAAAGCAAAATTGTCGCATCTGGGGCTCGGAAAACCCAAGAGTTATTGTTAAAAAGCCTCTCTATCCTCAACGTGTGACTGTTTGGTGCGGTTTATGGTCCGGCGGAGTCATTGGACCTTACTTTGTCGAAAATGAGGCTGGAGCAATAGTTACGGTGAATGGATTGCGCTATCGAGAGAAGATTAATGATTTTTTATGGCCGGAATTGGATGGTATTGATCTGGACAAGTACAAATTGGGTACGCGAACGACCTATTTTTCTTTAATAAAATTACATAAAAAATATATATATATTTATTTATATTTTATATATAAATATATGTATGTACGTATATATAAGAAATTAAAAGATATCAACAAACTGAAACTAAAACTGATGTTATACTTGTCACGAATAATCAACTAAATAATAGCCTGTTTTTCTCTTTCTTTATATTTATTATTAGTTTATATTCATCTCTACTTAGATGTTTCTAATTCCTCTCTAAATTGTTCAGTATTTAGTATGTAACAGAATCCTATATATGTACACCTACACATATAAATAATCATAATTAGTGTAACTCGCTCACCAAGCGCAAGAGCCAGTTTCTTCTTTGGTGAGATTGCGATTGTAAATATATTTTGTACCCATATGAAACACCACTGTACCCACTAATATGTATATTAAATAAAAAATATATATTTATACCCTACGTGAAGTTTGAAACTTGATCGAGCAGTGGATATAGCCTTATGTATAAGTCTTATACTAACGGTTTTAATCAAAGTACGATTAATGCGAACAAATTTAAGAAACCAATAATACTCTAACAAACTGTTATATTTTAAAGTAAAGTGCGATCATAGATTAATTTGACGTCAACAATATACATCGTAAGAACGTCGACAATACCTAACAGGAATCACATTTTTTTCTTAAAATTATTCACAAAGTAGAAATCTTACATCACGCCTTAGCTTAGCTCGAGTTGAAATGGAGGTAAGTTCTACTGCACACCGGGCTATCGACCACATCAAAGACGATATTCATACTAATCTGATAAATAACCTAATTAACTAAACCGTAGATAAACCCAACGAAGCACATAACATCATCCCAATAAAACACACCAAATAAACAAACTGTTACATTTAAACCAGTTAACATCGGTGTAACAAATGCGCAGATTTCACGTTAGAATTACACAAGGCTCCATACCTCCACAGAAGAAATGGAAGGGGATACTACAAACACAACTTTACCGTACGTTTTTTTTTCTCTATAGAACCGTATTACGGCTATAGTGGATTGGTGCATCACACGCTAGAGCGGGTATTGCGAAATCGTATCGATATTTGCCGATATTGTATAAGACTGCGACAGAGCATTCGGAAGCGAAGACACGTCATGTTCAATCGATATTGTTCAGCGTCTAGATAATATCGCTTTTCTGAACGATAATGGGAAACGAGTAGGTATATCTTTAAACAATCTGAAGATGCTATAGCCCAACAGAGAATAGTGTGGCCGATCTGTTTTCAAATGTAAAACATGCGGTTGGACATACTAGATACTGCAGCAAGCAAAGGACGTCAGAAGACCGCAGAGGAAAATGTTTATCGTATAAAGTTTGAGCTGAAAGCCTTCATGGAGTATACTTCAGCCGTACAGTTGAATCAGTTTAAAGCAGTTGCCTTTATCATGATTTACGATTTGTGAAATGCGGTGACAGCCTGGATAATTTTAAAGAATATTTATCACACAGCAAAAGTATGCTCCGAAGCGAAGTTTTTTTACAGGGTGACTGGTATTTAATACAATATATTGAAGGACGTAATATAGGATACACGTAAAAGCAAAAAATAACATTTTGTCAATTATCAACATTTATTGAGATCTAATTACCTCATAAAATAGGACCCTGAATGAATGCTAGAATTAAATTTCCTTTAATGGAAGCCCTCCTACAAACTCATTCTGATATAGAGAATCCCACAGTTGAAAAGTACAGCAATTCTTTTCAGTGATTTTAACTACATAAGGTACATAAAAATATCAACGGACTCAATAGAAGTGTGACGCAGCACATTACCATAAAGAAACAAATTTACTGAGATACTAAGGGGATGTAATTTAAAATATTGTCAAATTACAATATATATATATATATATATATTACAATACATAACGCAAACCGATAGATGTTCGGACTTCCCAGGCACTGCAGTGCCTCCTCAATATTTACAGAAGGGTTAGTTCCATGATCTATAGCTCTATTAAGAACCAGGATTGCAGGACTGAGGGGAAAGATAAACCATTCCAGAAATATTATCATCATAGAATCCCGCCTGACTTCAGGATCGAGCATTGAAGACCATCAGAGAATGATACTTGCTCCCACAATCTTAGATCCGATGGATTCCTGTGCTTCTTTGCTTTGATATAATTTTTTTTCGTATTTTTTTTTAGTTTCATATTTACCATTATTTATAAAATACCTATGATGTAAATATTATATGTACTTATACTCTCTATATGATGTGTGGGATGGAACTCACCTCCCCAGATCCTAGAATAAAGAATTAAGTGAAGAGATTTAGTTTTAGTTTTTTTATAAAATAATATAGTGAGATATCATCGTCATTCTAATTCGTTAAATTATTTAAGGTAGTGAAGTTTATTTTATTTTTAAATTTATTATAGTCCGGTTCTAATCTCATCTCTGTCGTTAGTTGATTAAACCACACCACTCCAGTGTACGTGTAATGATGTTGTGCAAAACTGGTGTGCATTAATGGAGTGTTAATTAATTACATTAATTATTATTATATTGTTTTATTATTGACACCACAAACGTTTTTACTTGAGTATGTCTCCCCTATTTCGTCATAAAATACTTCGCATCAAGTATTAAACACCCTGTATACAACAAAACTTAGGTTTAAGACCTTAGGGCAAACGACGATTTATCAAACTTGAGGTCTCACAAAAAATCCAACACAAAGGCATACAAGAGCATTGTCTTTGCTCTTTACGTAAGCGAGTACTTTGCCGCTGAAAAAAATATAAATTCTTTTGAATGATTTAATTAAGGTGAGTGTTAATTATTCTTTCCACTTTTATGAATAAAAAAATCATTCATCAGAGAGATCATTCAAAGAAAAATAAGACATGAAGAGAAAGCTCGTTGCAAAATAACTGTTTGGACGATTAAATTTAGAACTCGGCCGGCATTATTAAGTAAAATAGGTTGGTACAAAAAATACTGGTCAAAGTTGTAAATGCTGAAAACCAACTGAAAAATAAAAAAAACTGTAGGTGATAAACCAGTAAAACTAATCGTTTATTTATACAGACACTATTTACATGAACACCAGAACGCGATTATTTAAAAAATTTGTTCAGTGGTCATCAAATTTAATATGATCACCGGAATCTTGACTAGGCACCAACAAATTAATAGGTAAGGTTAATATTATTATAATATCTATAAAATAATTCAATAAACTAGTTGCTTGTAAACCGGTGCTCAAACTTTGCAGTTAGAATACGATTTCACTGGATAATGAAACTAACATTCAAATAAGCAAACCCATCTTACTTCTTCAGTATTGCGAATCAAAATTGATATTTTTTTATTAAGTAGTGGTACAAAGTTTATTTTTTACCAATATGAAACAATATAACTTAGTTGAAACTACTATATTTTTAATACGCTGTTTCAAAACAACCCTTCCTTCATTAGGGCAAAACATATAGATACATTTATTATTATTTTTATTTTTAAGTATTGTTTTCATTTTATTAAAACTGTTTTAAAACCTTTTAATGAATGAATGGCATAATTCAAATATCTAGACATCAAAACATTGTCAATTTGGAAACATTATGGAAATATACTGCCAAGTAAAATATGATATTCAATTTATATTTTGAAACAATACGTTATTCCTGTTCGAACGACATTCGTAAATAATTTACCGTTTGATTGTGTTCAATAGACATTGTCTACATCGGAACAAAAATGCACAAGTCGTAACCAAATAACATGATTGGCGTATCCAGGCCAGCGTTGATGACGCCATGCAAACAAGAGTTTGCACGAGTCTGACTGGAATAAATTTTCGTTATGGTTTATTCTATGACACTGAATCAATAATGTTGGACAATTGTTTAGCAAAACAAACATCCCATTGACGAGAACAACAAAAGAAAGTGGATATACCATAACGATATTTATAACGAGATCAACATACCGTTTTTTTGATTGCGTAGGAATGAATAAGTACGAGTACATAGCAGTGTTCAGTTTAAGTTCTTATACCAAAGCTGAAGGCATTATATCTTGCGTACGAATGAGTAAGCACATAGCAGTGTTCAGTAAGTTCTTATACCAAAACTGAAGGCATTATATCTTGCGTACGAATGAGTAAGCACATAGCAGTGTTCAGTAAGTTCTTATACCAAAACTGAAGGCATTATATCTTGCGTACGAATGAGTAAGCACATAGCAGTGTTCAGTACGTTCTTATACCAAAACTGAAGGCATTATATCTTGCGTACGAATGAGTAAGCACATAGCAGTGTTCAGTTTAAGTTCTTATACCAAAACTGAAGGCATTATATCTTGCGTACGAATGAGTAAGCACATAGCAGTGTTCAGTAAGTTCTAATACCAAAACTGAAGGCATTATATCTTCCGTACGAATGAGTAAGCACATATCAGTGTTCAGTTTAAGTTCTTTTACCAAAACTGAAGGCATTATATCTTGCGTACGAATGAGTAAGCACATATGTGTTCAGTAAGTTCTTATACCAAAACTGAAGGCATTATATCTTGCGTACGAATGAGTAAGCACATAGCAGTATTCAGTTTAAAACTGAAGGCATAGGACTGACAGAAGATGGAAAAAATGTGATCTGAAAATAATGCGAGACCCGTGTAAGCAGAAAGAATAGTAAGAAAGGGATGCCGGGTCGATCGATAATTTTACACGACTCACTGGCGAAATGATCGGGTACTTTTACACATGGCTGCCGTTAATTCGAAAGTACCCGTCATACCCTATGGATATATATTTTTTCTTCTTTTTTTAAAAGAAAGATAAACATTCCCGGGTTACGAATAACCAGACAATATTAGAAAATCTTTTACTACCACCACAGTAAGCGGAAAATGTTGCTTGTATTGTGAAGGAAGACTTAGTCAGTCGAGGAATTGAACACACTACGCATAGGTGGGACCCAAACGCGATGCCGACTCGGCTACTTTAGTTTAGTTTAATGTTGGAAGGCAGAAGGTACTGTAGGCAGACCATACCGTAGATATGTAAATTGTGTAGACTGGGCATCTCTAGTCTCGATCTTGCGGTATAGAAATAGAGATGGTTAATTTGAAACTGAAATGGAATGTCACTGCGGTTTCAGTTACCGGAGACTGACAAATCTACCATCTCTATTTGTCTGTCGCGAGAACGAGATTCCAGATGCCCGGTTTACAAAAAAATCTTTTTGACAACTTTAAAGTCATTTGGTAAAGTAGGATTTATTATTTATTAAACAAAGATAATACAGGAAATATCAATCACAGATAAAACAAATAAAACTGCACCTTTGAACGTGTGCAACGTTAGCACAACTTAAATATGACCCACACGCTTCTTACTAATAAAGGATGCACTTCATATAAAGATAGTCAAAGTAAGATCAACTAGATCAAAGATAAGAATTCCAGCAATGGTTGATTACCTTGCGAACGTGTATAGACTAAGAACAGTTTTAATATATAATATAGTACTAATAGTCTGAAGGAGTGAAATTTTTTTTTCAAAAATAATCTGGTTTGGGGAGAACCCTTTGACCTCTCCAACTGGCCTCTTGACCCATCGCCTTGCGCCGCAGTAGGTCGGTCGCATACATCCTTCACTCCTGGACACACTATACCTATATTCCTACACAACCCTCATACCTTCCCAGAACATCCTTTCCTTAAAAAAGACTCTCCACACAGCATCCCAAAAGATGATATGGCAAAGAAATTATTTTCCTCAGGGACTCCTGTGTGGGGTTAATGTACTGTAATATTTAACAAATAATCTTAGAAATAATCACAAAAGTGATACGAAAATTATTATTTTGCTAATGGAAATGATTCCTTCTCAGTTGAACAGGGTATGGAATTAATGGAGCACAGAGGTCACCGCTAACCATCCATGAAGCGGGTAAAGTTCAGGTGCTGGTGTAACGCCCACGGCCAAGGGAGGTCGACGGGCTCCGCGACGTTGGGGCGCTTTGACAGGCCGGTAATACAATACCCCTGGAGCAGGGGATCAGGAGCACCCTTTTGAAACAACCATGAGCAACAGTTAAATACACAGTCACACAGACGTCCGAATCACAACACTAGCTGGACTAAAATACCTTTTTAGCAATTAGACGCAAACTTTGGACGTCATCACCAGTAATGCCCATAGCCAATTCTTCCGGTTGCCGAGGCAGGTACTTACTGCAGCGCTACGAAATGTACCTGAAGAGACGAGTGCACTCTTTCAGAGCACTCTCTTCCATCGCATTAAGTTTTGTAATTTTTTCGATGGATATCAAATCTTCCATGTAAGTTCTTAATAAAAAATTGGTTTATCTGATTTTGTGTGATTGGGAAGAAAATTTGTCTCATTAAAACATTCTTCAAATATTATTTAGTAGGCAACAAAAATGTTCACTTTGATTACTGATAGTTTTTTAAACAATAAATCACTCTATTTTAGTGTTTAATTTTAAATTAAAAGTTTTGCATTTTAATACATTCAACTGTTTGATGGCCCGACCCCTTTCTAGAAAAATTTTGGAAAGGAAAAACCGAAAAAAAACTTGCTAAACGAAATATACTGTCAAAAAAATAAATCCAACGAATTCGAAAACACCTTGATTTGTTACGAAAAAGCGAAAGATTATTTTCAAGATTTTTTAATATAAGTGTAGTTTTATTTTCATGCGAATTTCGCACAAGAGTCCCAACTGCTCCTAACCGTCTGGAGCCAGTGAGACTATGGCATCCCCAATTCGGGTATATTGCGAGGCTGAAGGTAGTTCCATTATGTTAAAATCTCCACTTTTTAAACAGTATTTTTGGCAAGGTATAGTTGCAATTTGGACCTTTGTGCGGCCATCAGAAGCTCTTCTGTTTACTGGGGTAGGAGGTCGCATCTCCGCTGTTTGAACTATGGCCGAGGCGGCTAACAACAGGCGAGATTACATGCCCAAAGCGTAGCCCGTCGAACCACTTGTCACAAACTTATCTTGCTCGGGCAGACATTATTAATCTTAGAACAATGTTTATAATACACGGAGTCGGTGATATGCCGTGTTTTACAACATGTGCTCTTTATTAGTTTGTGATTGTGTTTGCCTTATTAATTTGCATCATGCTTTGGTTTTTTTTTAATCAGTTCGCAATTAGGTGAGGATAAATCTCAAACGTAAAACTGGTTTATGACTTGTAAACATTTGTAACATTTAATTACTATTTTTTTTTTTGTTTACCTTACTCTGGAAAACAAACAGTTCTACACACTTTTCGACAAATGTTTACTGGTTTACCTAAACTAGTGGAGTTTCCGCATAAAAGCGTTTTTAGAACATACATGCTTACCCCGAGTTTTACTCCAAAATATATCATATCCCTCAACATTTGACTAAAGACTGCATTATTTGGTGAAAATGTTATCCTCCAACACGTATACATAATATGTAAGTGTTTTGAATGGTCCATTCGATATGTTGTGAGATAAAATTCACAATGAGAAATTCAATTCCAACTGAATTCAACTAATTTCCCAGAATGGCTTGTTAAAAAGTGAGCGGGTCTTTTATTATATATTCTTTGGGCGTAATTTAAAAAAAGTAATATAGTTGACGAGCCTTTTCTACAATTGAATGATCTAGTTGTTGTTTTCAAACAAAACTTTAAAAGATAAGACAGAAAAGAAACTGGATGAAAATATTAACGTTTCCATAAAATGAGAAGCAGAATGTTCAATAAAAAGTTAAAATCGCTAGCGAATTCATATTATTCAACAAGGTTAGCACGACGTCGAAAAAATTGGCCTCATTGTCGGCCTTTAAATCCGGTAGTGTAAACATTTTTTACGGGTAACTATTAGCTTCGCAAAGAGGGATTTTAACAAGTGATAAGAGCCGCGACCTTTGGTCCTAAACCTTGTGTTTCCCTCCACCGGAGTAGCGATAAGTATCTGAGGACCGCTGGCCCTTGTTTACTGTGAACGATTTCCCTCGTGGAAATGTGCTGGCATTTCAATCTGAATGTCAATGTTTGTATTCGACAAACGAAAAACTGAGCTACGGAAAAATAAAGACATTTTTCAGTCAAAAATACAAGTTGTGGTGTTTCGCATAGAAAATGTGAATTTTGACACACATTTGAAAGAAAGTGGTATTTTGTATTGTTATGTAAACAGTATTCTAAGGTTATTCGAACACAATAAAAGTATTTACAGAGTAGGTCAAATATACATTAAGGACGGGTTGTTTCGGAGAATTTGAACAATTCATCATATTTCAACGTTCATTTTCAAGTTCCGTGAAAGATTTTTTCAAGTTCTGTTTTTATTTCAGTTTTGTCAAGCAAATAGCCTACAATGATATAGTAACAGAACTTGAATAGGACTTTCACAGAACCCGAAAATGAACGTTGAAATTTGATGAATTGTTCAAATTCTCCGAAACAACCCGTCCTAAGTAATCATACGAGGTTCGAGCGTACCGTCAAATAAAAACCTTTGTCGAATATCTAGGACAACTTTGTTTAAAACATGTGTTAGTTTTTTTATTTTTTTTTATGCATAAAGCATTTTAAGCACAAAGGGTAACAATTATTTTACAAGCAATAATTATTCGCCTGAAACACTCATCCACATTGAAAAATCTCCTGATAAAAGATACATCAGGTGAAAAAATGTAACAAGCAGTAATTGTTGAATGAAACACTAGTATATATTGAATTATTTCGCGGATAAGAGATAAGCCGCCATAGCTCAGTGGTCAGAGCTGTCGACCGGAAATCGAAGGGACACGGGTTCGAGTCCCGTTGGCGTCATGTATCTTTTATCAGGAGATTTTTCAATGTGGATGAGTGTTTCAGGCGAATAATTATTGCTTGTAAAATAATTGTTACCCTTTGTGCTATGTGTTAGTTTGTTTACAACTATTGAACCATCTGAACACCTTCAACGGTTCGTTTCTTTTAAGTTTTAAATATTCAGTAAAAAGAAGGGATTTTTTACCAAAAACTGCTCGCTCTCTCGCCGAAATACGGAAAAATTCAGAGAAAGTATTCAAAAATGAAATTAGAAACTTTATTTAGAGTCCTAAAGAGCGAATGGAGGAATAAGTCGAGTAGGGATTGTCGGGCGTCTGTTTCTGTTGAAGTAAAGAGTCTTCTTAAATAAGCAAACAGAAAGCTCCGCTAGGAGAGTGAGCTGGGCACTTCTCACTCTCTTCACTCTTTCCAGCCTCCTCGCACGGCGCGGTATCTATTAAACTGATACAATTCAAAGCTACTGCGTCTCCCTCGGGCGCTGTAAAGCTGAAAATTCCAAAGGCTTTAACGTTAAAGGAAGTAGGGAACGGCCGCACCTGATGAATCTTTCCGTGTGTACCGTTGTGCTACGGACTATCGATTCACTAAGCTTTATAAGACCGGAAAGTCTTAGCAGATTTCCCACAGGTATTAAAAGATATACTACAAATAATATTATGGCAATGGACGTATTCATTCAAAGCGAAAAAAATAGTAAGTTTATTTGTCTATACTATAACTTAAACAACAAGATAAATTTTAACGACAACAAAAGACTACACTGGTTCAGGTGATGTGAACCACTAAGCTATGTCGGCTTATTCCCAACCTGCCAAATAATTCAATTATTTTTATTAAATTAAAACGACGCCATAAAGTTAATTTGCGATTATTACAGAAAAAACTATGATAAAATAATATTTCGTTTTTTATGTAAAAACAAAAAACTCGCAGACTGCAATTGTCGTCATTCATCACAAGTTCATGATACGATTACCGGTTCTCGGTCGTACCCTAATAAAATGATGAAAATGTCTAAAGAAATACGATGTCGGTTGTACGTAAATGTGTAGGGCCTTAAGGCGAAGCTTAATGCTAAATCACTATTTTGATTAATCTTTATAACGAATTGGTGTACATTATAATAATAATAATAATAATAATAATAATGTTTATTTCAGCTGGACAGAGCGGTGTGTGCAATGCTCTGCCTGCCATAAAAGTTTACATTTAAGTTAATACATACAAATAAAATGAATAAAGAAATAAATAAAAATAAAAATAATAAATAAAAAATCAATACATTGATGTGCACATTAGGTCTTTATGGTGGCTTCAGTGAAATTCTCCATCTCCGGTGTAGAGGCGCTCCCTGCCACTGGGCAACGGCCTGGACAAGAGTGTTGTCCGATCTCTGGTAGCGCTGACTCGTCCCGGCTATTCTGTGGCGCATCAAAGCAGCGAACCCATGCACCCTTCCTTCGGTGAACATCTGTGAGGCGCTGCATCGCCAGGGGAGGCCAAATAGGGCTCTGTATGCGTGGTTGTACTGTACTCGGAGTGTGTTCATGACGCCTTGTGTGTATGTCGTCCATAGCTCGCTAGTGTAGAAGCTCATACAATATGTTTGGAAAAGTTGCTTCTTCACCGGAGGACTGCATTTGTTGAATCTCCTGGCAAGCATGTTAGCTCGCACACTCAGTACTCTTCTTTGACGTTCTATGTCTTTTTTATCATTTAGGTCATCGGTGATGACATGCCCCAAATATTTGATTTCGCTGCAAATTGTCAGGTTGGCCCCGTCGAGACGTATGGGTGGAATGACAGTGGGACCAGTATTTGCTTTAAATATCAGCAGGGATGACTTTTTAGCATTGTACATCAGCCCGTGACTATCAACGTAAGCTTCGCATATTGCCAGAAGCTTTCTCATCGCTCTTATCGATGGAGCTAGTATGACCATGTCGTCTGCATAGCTAATATTGTTCATACATACCCCGGCAATATGACATCCGATTCTTGTTGTATTCAGTGTTTTACTAAGTTCATCCATATATATGTTGAAAAGCACTGGGGACATTGAGCCTCCTTGTCTAACGCCGCACTTTAATTTGGCTGCTTCTGATAAGCTTTCATTCCATCTGACAAAGTTTTCCTGTTGGTTGTACCATGTTTTCAATATATTGACAATTTGTGGTGGAACTTGTCGTTCGGTCAGTTTTTTCCACAACGCATTATGACAAACCCTATCAAAGGCTTTGCTTAGGTCTAGGAAGCATGCGTATACCGTTGTTTTTCTGGCTTTATAGTATTCGATTGTTTGTTTCATGCTATATATGGCCGTATCAGTAGAGCATCCAGCTTTGAAGCCCATTTGAGAGTCCTCTGTATTGAGCTTGTCTTCCGTTAAATTTAAGATGACCTTTTCGAAGATTCTTGCAATTATTGTGGCAAGAGATATGGGTCTGTAATTAACAGATGATGTCAAGTTCAACTGGCGGCTTTTTGGGATCGGTATTATTATTGTTTTGGACAGCTCTTTCGGAATGTGTCCGAGGCCGATCATGGCAGTGAAGAGAGAGGCAAGCAGTATTGTTAAATACTCCCCCGCATGCTTTACATGTTCTATCACTAGTCCATCGTGACCTGCAGATTTACCTCCTGCCATGTTGCTTATTGCTCGCTGGATCATCTCAGGTAATATGACGATGGACGGCTGTTGTTCTGGTTGATGCATTGTTGTCTCAATCTCTTTAACCATTATTTGCGGTTGATCTGGTGCGGAGCAGAATGTATTTCTGAAAACTTCAGCAATATCTTTATTTACAGATTTTCCATCAATCTGGCTCGGTGCGGTGTATTTCGCTTTCAATACGGCATTGGTTTTATTCCAGAAAGATGAAAAATTCTTGCATTCAAAGCTGTTCGCTATTTTGTCCATTTTGTTCTGCTCAAAGCTTCTTTGACAATTCTTATATTTTTTCTTAAAAAGCAATCTGGTTTCTTTTCTAGCTTCCATGATGGGACCTTCAGTAGGTCGTCCATTCTGCAGCCAATTTATATGTGCATTTCTAGACGCTTCATAATATAAGGCAACCTGCTCATTCCAACCCGCTGTAGCCTTCCATTTTCTCCCATTTTTTGGCCTTCTCCCTATGTTAAACGCAGATATAGCTGAGTTACTCAATGCTTGTACAATGTTTTTGTATAGGTCGTCGATTTGGGGTACATTCATCGTGGTGCTGTCATAAGTTTCTGTGTTGGTTCCATAAATTATCTGAAGTTGACCTATTGCAAATTGGGCATACTTGGAGTAGGACTGCACTTCTACATGACTTTTGGGCCGCCATCGACACGGATCCTCTACTTTTGTGTGACTTGCGGTATATGTGGGTAACCCATTAGTTCTTAGAGTGGTGTGCATTGGTCTATGATCAGACCAGTCGGACTTGTAGTCAATATACATATTTTCTATTGTATTGAGTACTGCCTGAGTCACTAGACAGTGGTCGAGCCACTTCGTGGTATTATGTGCATCGCTTACGTATGTGTAGGAGTCGAGCGGGAGTATGTCAACATCCGCAATTTGTAGGTTATATTCGGAGCAGAATGATTTAAGCTCACGTCCAAATGGCGAATTCATGTCGGCATTAAAGTCTCCCAGAATAATACAGTTAGGGTTGTCTCTTTCCTCAATTATCGTGTGCATTTTTGATAGACAGGATAAATATTCCGGTAAATTATCAGTGTTGTCCACTGGCATGTATACACTCATGACAAGTAATGTTCCAGTGTTGAGTGTGATATCAATCGCTATTATCCTGGGAGTTTCACAGTCGATTGTCACTCCCTTGAATGATTTCCTCCATAGTATAGCTAGTCCGCCATATGGTCGTCCTCGTAGTGGGCCATTAGAGACGTCTACCGCTGAGGTACCATAGCTCATGAATTCAGGGTGAATTTCGCTAAGAAAATCTAAATCAGTTGGTATAAGCCATGTCTCTTGTAATAGAATGATATCGTTTGTAATACACAGATCAGAAATAAATTTTTCTACTCTTTTTACAGATCGGCAATTGATCGAAGTGATGTTTAACTTATTCATTTTGTTTTGTTCCTTTCGTGGTTCGCTCGATAGCTTCTCTGTATCTTCTGAATACGATGCCTTGGGGCCAGAAATCGTGATTCATCACAGTTTTAATGTCGCTTTGCTGGATCATGATTTTAAATGTCCTGAATGGAGTTTCTTTGAAAGGTTTTAGGATTTCAACATTAATTACTTTTAAACCTTTATTTTCGCAAAATAATTTTACATCTTCTGTGTTTGTTTCAAGTGCGAAACGAGATACATATAACCCAATTGAAAGGTTTGCTATTTTTAAATTTCCTTCATTACTTCCTGTTCCACGATTATTTAAGAATCGCTTCTTGCGATGTTTATTCATAACAACCGTAAAACCATTGTTTACGTTTGACGCGTTTGACAGTGAACTGCTTCGGGCTGCTTCGGTTTTTTCCGGCTCTCTTCGGGCTTTCTCACTAACACTAGCATAAGTACGAGCATTTCGTTTAGATTTGCCGTCGTGAGCGGCTGTAGGCTGCGGCCATATTTGCGTATTCTCGTGATTTGCATTGTTTTCGTTTGAAATGTCAAGAGAGTTTATAGAAGGACTCACAATTTTTGGTTGTGCATTAGAATTTGAGCGTTCATGTGTGATATGGCTGACGGTTTCTTTGATTTGACTAAGTTCCTGCTTCAAAGCATTCATATCTAATATTGTTGCCTTTGCGGCAATTTCGGTTTTCAGTAATATTAAATCTTTAAGAAGTCTTGTAACGTCGACGTGGTCAAAAGTAACTGGTGGTAACTTGTTGAGATCACGGGCGACAAACGTAGGAAGTTGGTCTGGATCGGTTTCCTTCACGATCTTCATGATATCTTGCAATGTTTTCGTTATTTTGCCATCGCCTTTTCTCGTGATACGACGGCCAGGGACGGATTCTAACAGGAGGCATTTAGCACTTTCAATTTCTTCCTCTTGGAAGCTTGTGGAACATATTTGTACAATGCTCACTTCATCAAGAACATCCACTTTATTTTGTACGAATGTTAATAATTCGTTAATAATAACTCGACAGGCGCAATTTGTTGACATTTTAATTGAGCGGTTATAAACGCGACTTATGGCTATTCGATTATGAATAGCAAAAAATATGCTTGAGAGAAATTGAAGGTTTTACTATCGCTTCGCTTGAGTAGAATACAAATAAAAAAAATAAATTACTCATTAAAAAATATAAAGGTAAACTACTAAAAAAAACATTTTTTCAATAGAAATGTGTGAACGCATAAAGGAAAACAACTTTTAAAAAATACAGTATTATAGCTAAGATTATCTGTGACAGTTTCACTTGATTAACTTTTTTGCTTTCTTATAAAATTATTTACAAAATAAATAAAAAACAGTTTTGTGCTTGAAATCGAACGTTTCTAGACTCCGTTTGTCAAGCGATTTTAATGCCTATTACCTACAATATAAGGTATACCAAGAATATACAGATTTTTGGCTTGTAGCTTCCTCTTAAATGGTTGGGCACAATGGTAGGATCTGACTAGTCCTGGTGAGGGTGACTTTGCCTTACGCAAAGGGAACTTACGCCCGTCGGTCAAGGCTGATGCGGATGGTTGACCCTTCCTGAAGGGATTCATTCATAATTTTGGACGGTCGCCCAGCAGGTATTCTAAATATTAGAAGTCCACATTCTTGGAATGAAACAATTGCAATTTACGGCGATTGAGTTTTTGAAAACATCATAATACGAATATTGTGATTCTTTATCGTCAGAAATAATACACAAAATTATCCTAGTTTCTTTAACAAAATACTCCGAACAGGATACACCTTGGTCTAAGTTCTAACCTTGAGATTTTTTTTGTAATTTTTTTTCTCAAAAGCAAACAAAATAATTATCTAGCATGTAAAAACGCATAAAAATCTAAAACTAGAAATATAGTATTCTTTCTGGTAAAACAAAATTACGTAAAAGGGAAATCGACGGTGCGGAGCTATTGGGACATTACCTATTGGATGATAAGCGCATTGAATACGAGGCCAATCCCGAATTTCAATGTCATTTCAGAATAATACTGCATTACGTCCAAAAAACACACGATTATGAATTAATTTCTGTTTGTGTTGGAAAGAGACTCACCAGTTTGTCCGTATGCAAAGATGCACGCGTTGTATCCTTGGAAGGCATTATCGAGAATGTCCCTCCCGAGGCAGTTGAAGACATCCTCTTGAGAGGCAAAGTTTGGCAGTTCGGGGTCCAGTGAATAGAAGCAGTGGTCAAAAGCAAAAGTCTTCGGTTGTTTTCTGGAAGAAACAAATAAATAAATTAGTATGGCGGTAAACTTCACAGTTCGATGACGGGTTCATTCTCCTACTTGTGTAGATGTTAGTCAGCTCGTGTGAGGAACGAGCTACCGGCATCGTTTTTCCTACTCCACTTAATCCGCGCATCACAAATGCCCACATTCAAATCTCTTCCTACAGCCCATTCTCTTTTCCGCCTCAAAACACTGCCGGGTGGCGATATAGTTCATGTCTTTACACAATACAGAAAGACATGCTCTTGTGAAATTAATTTAGAGACGAGACAATCCAAAACCTTACGACCTACTCCTGAGGGACGTTTCCCGTTAGAATAAGGATAAGGAATTACCTTAACCTAAAAATTTACGATTTTGTCGCTGTCCTCCGCGAGAACTGGAATTGCAGTTAAAAAAAGTGTTTAATTTTAAGGTCGAGGTTAACGTAAAAGTTGTTAATAATTGTAAGGTTAAGGACAATTCCTAATCCTTAGGTAGAACCGGAATCTGCCCCCCCCCCCCTGGTCTCCAGAAAGCTCGTTGAAAACCGACCATATAGATTTATTACAAAGGAAAATCGTATTATCAAGAAATATTTTATAAAGAAGCCTCCAGAAACGTTTGCTTTATACATTTTAACAAAGAGTACTTTTATTCTGCGAACACGATATGAATATTTGATATGAAAATACTGAAAGCGTATTTCCGTAACGGTGAGAACAGTATATTAGTATTACTGTATAAATCTAAAATTGAAGACGATTAGATCAACAAACAAGCCGAAAATAACATGATTATAATAATTCATCTTTCATTATAATAATTATACGTAGTTATTATCAAACTTCGTGTGTAATTAATGCTCTCATTTCTGTTGGTTATATTCCGCCAATTAAATAACTTAATTAATGGCTTGCTAAAAAGCTTGCAGGTGTAACAATTAGGTTGAAACATTTTCACGCGAATTTTGATTTCTCTATCAATCGTCCACAATGACTAAAATACTAAAACAGTACGACCGAACATACATGCATCATATGCATGACCAGTTTGTGGCCAATTGGTGCGATTGAAAGGTTTATTTTCAATTAATTCAGTCGGCATCGCAAGTGATAAAAAAATGTTACATAAATTATTTTTTATATTTCACATTAAACGCTTAACGAAAAAAATCCGAATCTAGTTATCAGGTTTTCAGTATGTTTCAACACTGTTAGGTATTTCTTAATTAACAATAATTGAACAAATCAAACGAACAATATTGGTGCAAGTATTACCCTTTTCAGCAGTTATATTGATATTTCAAAGCTCTAGAGCTCACGACGAAAATTACTTTGCCAAATTGAGTTTACTTCGAGGAAAATTTCATGACGCCCGAACGCACCATTAAGAGATTTTAGTGAGACAGAGTTTCTACTATGTAGTTAAAAATAGTATACAATAAGTAAACTTAGAGGTAACACAGCTTACCACAAAGGAATATTGAAACGCATTAATATGAGACGATTAAATGCATCAGTTGATAGTGAGTAAGAAATAATAATATTAAATAATAAACGCAATTTTTGAAGAAAAAAAACGTAAGTGAGGAAAAAAATTCAATTTTCAGCTTACAATGAGTAAAAAGCTCCACGTTATTTGCTGCAGAGCACGTTTCTACTTCCATTTGCAGACTAATTTATTCAATTCAATACCCCTATCCATTCCTATACATAAACTTAAAAATCTTACCTTTTTTAAATACCCTTACCCTTAAATTAAATATCCAGGGAGAAAGTCTAATTATATCAAATTTCGCTAATAAACAATTAGTTAATGTTAATTAAGTGTTAATCTTAAGTGACCTTATGGTACTCCATATATAGTTAGTAATAACATAGATTACTGCGCGTGTTGTCAGATTTGATGCTTGCAAATGAGTCAGGTAAGCTAGCTTTGTTATCATTATTAGATCTGAGTGCAGCATTTGACACCATCGACCACAATTTCCTGATCGACAGACTGGAAAAAACTTTTGGACTGGGTGGTGAAATTATTAAGTGGATAAAATCATACCTCTGTGGCCGAACCCAATCTGTACAAGCGGGCGGTAAAAACTCTCCCTATGTGACCCTGACTTCTGGAGTCCCCCAGGGTTCAGTCTTGGGGCCCCTACTTTTTATTCTGTTCATCAACGATGTTGCCAAAATTATAGATTCATTCGGACTTCTTTCCCATTGCTATGCTGACGATCAGCAAATCTATTTCTACTGTGCACCGAATGAGAAAGACAAATTAAAAGATATCACTGTTAAATGCATTGGTGCCATAACAGAGTGGATGTCTTCGAACAAACTTAGACTAAATCCATCCAAAACAGAATTTCTCTGGACAGCAACAAAAAAGCGCCAGTCAATGTTAGACAAAACTCCTCTCATTACTTCTGGCTGCAACATCATCCCTAAAAATGGCATTAAACTCCTAGGTGTTCATCTAGATGAAGATCTCTCACTCAAATCCCAAATTAACAAAACAGTAAGCGCAGGTTTCTTTCACCTGCGTCAAATCAAATCTATAAAAAGAAATATTCCGGCTAACGCCACAAAGATGTTGGTAAACTCCTACGTTGTATCACGACTCGACTATTGCAATGGCGTATACGCAAGTCTCCCTAAAATATACACTGACAGACTTCAGTCAGTTTTCAATGCTGCAGCAAGGCTGATAACTGGCGTTTCCAAATATTCCCACATCTCACAACATTTGCGGAACCTTCATTGGCTTAAGTGCCCTGAGAGAATCCAATTAAAACTCTGCTGGATGGTTTTTAAAGCCGTACATGATATGGCGCCACCCTACTTGTCGGAACTCTGCATTCCAAACGATGTTAATGTTAGGCAAGCAACGCTTCGATCAGCATCTTCAACAGCCATAGGTAGACTTTCAGTACCTATGCGCAATCACAATACCAATTTTGGAGACCGAGCTTTTGCAGTAGCAGGCCCAACAGCTTGGAACAAACTCCCTTCATAAAGACTCACCTTTTCAACTTGTCGTATCCAGAATGATGACCTTTTTTTTTTTTTTTCATCAGTCCAGAGGATTTTTCTACTTGACTTTTTTTTTTCACCGTTATTAACCGTTTATTACGCGTAAACAATTTTTTTTTTAAATATTTTATAACTGACACCACGGGCAGAAATCAGAACAATCGGTATTTGTAAATATAAATTAAATATGTATGTTAGTCGTAAATCTCTAGTTTAAGCCGTAGTTGTAAGTCGTATTATAGCGGTATTGTGTAAATGCCCACTTGGTCATAAAAAATATGTATAGCTTAAGGCATTAGTTAAAAGTCTTAGTTGTAAATCACTCGACATTAGTCTTAGTTATAAGTCTCTCTCTATCTATGAAACTTAGTTATAAACCAAAAGTAATTAAGTCTAAGTGACCAATGCATAAATTAAGTTGTTAAGCGCCCTTGAGGTGATTTTCTCACGAAAACGGCGCTATATAAATAATCCAATCATTATTATTATTATAGATCATTGTAGAAATATAATATATATTTGTACAGCGCCCTTAAGGTTATTTTGCACAAAAACGACGCTATACAAATCATCAAAATATGAATATTATTATAGAGGGTATTCGGGTGTTTGTAGCATGTGCAACAAAATAAAAACAAATAATAACTAATTAACAACCTATAAGGTAAACAATAAGGACGATATGAAAAGCGTAAGAATAATAATAATAAAAAGTTCTAATTATTCACATCGTCGTCTTCCGGGCGTTGAGGTGGCTGCGATTTGTACAGGGTTTGCAGTCATTGTAGTTGATAGATAAATACTGTAGTTGGCGTGCTCGCCGTGCCTAGCATTACCTCGCCTGCGCTTCGTCTCGTCACGGTTTTTGTTCGGCATAAAAATAGACGAGGGGCACCATCACCATAAAAGATGGAGATAATGGAGAAGATATCTACTGACTACGAAGCCACTACAAAGAAAAATATTATCTAAGCGACAACTGTGCGATACGAGAGAAGATGCAATCGGGCTTCCTCATCCCGGGAGAATTTGAGAGAGAAGATCAGGAAAAAAACCCAAATTGGCCAGATGTTATATCTTTTTTGTCACGAAAGAAAGAATATTTTTAATGATTTAACGCAATTACTACCTAATTATTATTTTTTAAAGACACAATGAAAGAAAAGACCTCTTGACAGCGTCTTTATCCCGACAGGAAATTCCAGGGAGGAAATTAGCCGAATTCTGTAGCGGAGAAGACTCCGGGATGTGCCCTAACTTGATAATCCCCCGCCGGTCCCAGAAGAAACCATTTTTCTGTACACGGAATGGGAGGGAAGCAAGCGCGTGCTGAACACGTCAAACAAACTGAAATACCAATAAAAAATCTTTATTTCATGTGTAAGTAAGAACCTAAGGTTTGTGTACGTCTTGGGAATTAACTGTCTTTCGAAAGAAAAAGGCTTTGAATGTCTTTTCACATCATTCCTATGAAGGTGTTTGCAGACTTAATTTAAGATTCTCACTTCCAATAGCGGAAATGTTTACTTTTATAACTAGGTATTGAACTGTGAATTTCTGAATCCTCTTCTTTCTTGGGACAGCATTGCATTGTCTATCATCAGGGCAGATACTGATTAATTGATTGTTATTTATTTCACATCAGAAGTTTAACTACGGTGTTTGTAGATTAGCAGCGTTTATTATTGAGAATACTTACAAGGCTCCTTGAAACTTTGGCTCAAGAAGAAGGAGAAGGAAGAAGCGCAAAACGGTTCAATTTCGCAGAAGTCTAACTGCGGTGTTTGTAGATTAGCAGCGTATATTATTGAGAATACTTGGTACCTGGCTTCCTGAAACTTTGGCTCAAGAAGGAGAAGGAAGAAGCGCAAAACGGCTCAATATCGCAGAAGTCTAACTGCGGTGTTTGTAGATTAGCAGCGTATATTATTGAGAATACTTAGTACCTGGCTTCCTGAAACTTTGGCTCGAGAAGGAGAAGGAAGAAGCGCAAAACGGCTCAATATCGCAGAAGTCTAACTGCGGTGTTTGTAGATTAGCAGCGTATATTATTCTGAATTTGCAGTTTGCAAAAGTGCAACAATAATCCCTGCAAATGGAGATAAGCATGCATAATATTTCATTGATAACAATAATATACATATTGGCATGACCTCGGCACCACATAATAAAATCGGGAGATAAAGCGTTTATCAATTTCGTCTGTTTCATTGAGTAAATTGACGCAAAACTTTATATATGGTTATTCATTGTTATAACACATTAACATAAGTTTATTCATACATAGTAGATAAGTTAAATAATAAAGTATGTTTTCAGAACAACCTAGAGTAGAAAATATAAAGATATGTAACTTACACAGCCATACAGTCATCATCGTCACATAATCGAAACAATCCTTTAAACTGCTTTAGCCATGTTTAGCAGTGGCATTCATTGGTATATGTGCCAAAAGTAGGTTGTATGTGTTGTTTTTCAATTTCGGTATGAATTCTGCATTTTACTGTAATTTACTGCTGTTTGTTTCGTTAGCCAACTGAATAATTGAGCATAAAAGATTATTGCCAAACTCGTGGATCCATCTTGATCGAAAATTTGTCGTCCGTATGTACTGTCTTTTTATTTATTATTATTTCGGGTAGGTTCGCTATTTTTCAGGTAGGCATAATTTTGGAGCTTTTATGGACAGCACGCCACCGATGTTTAGTGACCAGTTCTGAACAGCGAGTTTTCCAATCTTTCCCCCACCCCTCTCCAACTCCCTTCGACCACACAGCATAAAAATATATATTTTTAGTCACACTTAGTAGACTGGGTCCCGGGCATCTTGCGCGGTATAAACTAAAAAAAGATCTCATATAAATCTCTCTGAATCTAATTCACTGTCAGTCTCGTGTCAAATCCCGGGAGATCATCAAATGCACGGTGCCTACTTTTGTAAATCGTGCTCACAGAAACTGCGGAAGGAAAAACATCCCTCATGTGGGATCCATACATAATTCAAATCGATTATGTTGTTCACAGAAAGGGGAATTGTACGCAGCCTTTCAAAATGTAATGGCACACGTAATCCGTAAGCCCCCGCCTGAATCAAGATAGATGAACTCGCCGAAGAAAAGGAATTGGCAGGAGGGCACAAATTGAATTCAATCGGAGATTGATTTGAAGATGAATAAAGTCGGTTTGTCATGATTGGATGGGTCCATTTTACGATTTTGGCTATCACGAAATAATTTTACAGCATAAAAACCAATCGTTGATTAGCTTGAATTGGTTGTGGAACTTGAACCGATTTCTGGAAACTTATTTAGCAATTTTTACTTAAATTCTGGCCACCTTTTATCTATCAAAGCACCGGGAAGCGTAACGAAGTACTATGTTACCTATCCAAGTACTGTGAAGCATAATGAAGTACTATGTTACCTACTGGTACTGAGAAGCAACTGGCCCGTGATGGAATAATAACAAAACTTGAATAGACCTTTCACAGAACTTATATCTTGACTTTGAAATTTGATGAATTGTTCAAATTCTGTGAAACAACCAGTCCAAGGACGGGTTGTTTCGGAGAATTTGAACAATTCTTCAAATTTCAAAGTTAATTTGCAAGTTCTATTATTATTTCAGTTCTGTCAAGCAACTAGCCTATAATTATATAATAACAGAACTTGAATAAGACTTTAATAGAACCCGAAAATGAACGTTGAAATTTGATGAATTGTTCAAATTCTCCGAAACAACCATAATAAATATATAACCATATATAAATATTTTTATTGAAAAACCAATAATTTATATTCAGTATTTTTTAATACATCTCTTTGAATTTCACTTATGTTTTCGGTAATGAATGAATACAAATCTTGGAAAAGGTAATTAAACCACTTACCGACATCCGATCGAGCTGAAGCTGAGGCAGATATACTCGTTGTCGATGACAATGCATTATTTAGGTGTCAATCACGTATACACCCGTGGACGTATACACATTTCTATAAAATCGGATGACATTACAGCAGTTAGGGCATTTGGCGAGGTTGACTCCAGTCATTTTGAAGTTCAACCCGTAATAAAACCAACAAAAAAGTATCTTAATTTTATTTTAAAATATTTTAAAAGAGATCTATTATAGTAAAAAAAACTTTGTTTTTCAAGGGTTGATGTTTTAAAAATAATTGCCCTTGGATTATTTAAAACAATAAATAAAGCAAGACATGTTGATATGTTGCGATATGGGATATTCACTTGCTCATTTATCAACCCCGAAACAACTTCTGTTAGGTAGTGTTAATTATTATTGAGCCAAAATAAGATATATTTTTCTGCGACGAATTCACTAATAATGGTAATTTATAAAACTCTCAGATTGATGTACAAAACATGAAATTATCGTAAAATGGTACGAATTTAAAGAATTATTTTTGGAAACCCGACTATACGGAAACTAGATGATACCACTGTTTGTAACTGTAATACGTCTCAGTGAATCTAAAAACGTAAGAGGCTTAAAACTTATGTTCACCATAAAAGTTTCGTTACTTACTGGCAATATTTTTCAATAATAATATTTCGTACGAAACAACTTTAGGTTTTGATTGAAATATTTGATAAAGTTTCATTTTCCAGCATCAAAGTTGAGGATTAAGTAAAATATTCATGATTACGATTTCCAATTTCAGTGAGATGAGGAAAAGCCAGACCATCTGCATAAATAATATACGGTTGGAAGTTACACTACTGTTTATCTCACACATCTCAAAAAATATGTTGATTTATTCACGGCCAATAAGAGGGAATCTCAAAACATGACGCCACTCCAATTTATAAAACAATTCATTTTGAATCAGATAAAAACAGAATATTTTTTATTGCAACTAATTCTAATCTCGACGTTTTCCAAAGCTGTAATTATAATGTCACCATTAATCATTATAATAACTACACAGCGGAAAATCTGCGTGTCACTACAAAAACTTTCAAACGGTGAGTTCTGGTGTCATGAAATTTGATCAGTAAAATATCTGGGTCATAGCAAAAATTTCCATCATTAGCTAAGAAGATTTGAAAAGCCGATTTAACTGTCAAAAAATTAGACAAACGACACATTGCTTGCCATATTTTCAATTACTCTGCATTGAACTGGGTTCACGAACTTTTTGTACCTAATCTAATAGCTCGGTGGCTAAACGACATAAAATTAAATTGAAGATGAATGAAGTTTAGAAAAAATTTTAACCCCGTTAGAAATTAGAATTGAGTGAAACACGCCTACTGACTGTCGGGGGTGAAATAATACCCGTGTGGGCGAAACCATCTCGGAGAAGAATCTCTGCATAATGCTTAATGGACCATGAAATTAGACGCTCCGTCCCAGGCGAAGTGTAAGATTTTTCAAAGCAAATGAGAAAAAATATGTACAAAAGTTTTTCAATGAAAACATCCATAAAAATACCCTTCAGTTGAGAAAAACTTTCGTCTCAACTTTATCAGACATAATTAAACACAGTTTTTAAACAACTAACTCTAAGAAAAGGTCATGTCGATATTAGGCACTCGTATTTTGTATTTCAAGCATGAAAATCTAGACGTATTTTCCTTTATCAAAGTAATGGAAAAGATTCTATAAAATTGAACATCATAAATTGAAAGCAATAACGTAGCATTTAAAAAACGGCAGAAGATATTAAAGCATGGGTATCCAACATTTTAGTTCACCAATCTTGGGCCGCACATAAAATAAAACAAAGGTTTTGTAAATGTTAGATTTTATTGGAATGACTTTTGAAAATTATACCTCTAAATGTAATATTTTTTATTTTTTTTATCAATATATATAAATATTGATTATATTCGTAGTCCTCCTCATTAGGAGATCCTGTGTTGAGGGGGTCTAGATTTTGGATGTTTTCAACGACTTCATGTTTTGGGTAAGGTTTTCCAGAAACTTCTACAACGATGTTTTAAATATGCTAGTAGGTTATTTATCCGGTAGTTCCTTAAGTCAAGATTTAATGCCCTTAATGTAGTTATTTTGTGTTTTGAATTGTTTGATACTAAGTGGGGGTTTTTTATATATCTTTACTGCTAAAAATTCAGAGCTTCTTTGTCCAAAGGTAGAGCTACATTTTGGTATATTTAGTATCTCTGTTTGTTTGGCTCTGGTTTTATGAGTATGTAAGATGTTTGCCTATAAATCATTGAGATAATATTAATCATAACATTATCTTTTTCTCCTTCCACGATTAGTTTTATAATTAGAGTAAAAGAAAATAGGGCAACATAAACCTGCCGAGATATTATTTAGTTTATGTGTAACTAATCCATCAATGTCTGGTGCAGAGGGAAGTGGCTCAAGTAATTCTCAGTGAGTTCTCAAGGTGCTAGTCGGGATTTTTTGTTCTAAATATACAAGAAAATACTCTTCCTGTTTTTCACCATTAAAAATAGCTGATTACAATTTGACGTGCTGAAAAAGCGTGGCATAAAATTGGTTCGATTATGAAGATTGGCATCATATGTATTTATATCTTGGAAGATAAAGACATAATATTATACTAAATAAAACAACAAAATTTAATGATTGCAACTCTATATTTAAGGATAGTCCATTTATTAATTCGAAAGTAATATATTCAAATCGACTGACAATAAACTAATTGTTAAACATTAAAAAATATTTGATGATCGAAGAAAGCAATATCTTTGTGGCTTGGCGTCATAATGTAAATGGAAAATTACATAGTTTTAACCACTTTATTACACAATTTTAAAAATAGTCAACTAATTTCGGTTATAAATAACCTTCGTAATAACTTATTAGGTTTATATTATTACTGTCCTGAAGAATAACCGAAAAAGTTGACTATTTGTAAAATTGTGTAATAAAGCGATATAAAACTAAGTATTTTTATTTTCACTTAAATTAAAATATTGATGATTTACCCCAAAACATTTTTTTAATAAGAGAATCGAATCGTTTAATAGGTTTTGAGTTGCGGTTTGAACACTCAGCAATTTCAGCTTAAATAAAATCCTAAAATCCTGCAAATTATTATTTTTTTAATGCTCCTAGCAATCCGCGCGTTATTGTAAAAATGGACTAGTAATTAGTAAGCAGATTATATTTTCGAATTCTTAATAATGATGATAGAATGCGAAGTGTCTGAAAACTGTCATTGAAAGAGTGACGCCCACGTCACCTCCCGCACCTCACAACATGGTTTGTTCCCCTCAATTTTAGGCTCCTGTCTACTGTTTTCTCGTGTCTATGGATTAAGTAAAATATTTTGAAGTTTCTCGTACAAGTGAACAGGCTTATTTAATTCTGTGTCCCGGCCTTGTCATGCAGGTGGTTTTGTTTGGAAATGCCTGTATTAAAGCATCATGTAGTAGAACTTTTACGTTTTACAGACATTAAATCGAAGGAAGCTGTATTTCTTGAAATAATAAATCTGAACCGTTAACACTGGAGTAATTACATTATTTTCCAGTTTCATGACAATTTGAATTGACGAACGGTACACATTGAATTCAATTTCATTGAGTTCGCGCCTATCGATAAAAAAACACAACCTTCACGAGTATATAAAATACCCCGCATCATAAATTCTGCATATCCACAAGGGCGCATTGCCCAATAACGAAATAAATATGTGTGCGTGTAAGTAAATTACTATTGAAATCGTAGCACGCACGGCCGGCGAACAAGATATTTATCGAACAAAGTATAGAAATTTAAACTCTAATTAAAACGGCAAAACAAAGCTTTCGAATAAATCTATATTTCACATCTAAACATCTAAAAAAGTTTTCGTAATTATCAAAAGTTGTCCCGCAGGAAAGTTAAATTATAATCGTATTTTATAAGTTATTGCATTTAAACATGCACGGTAACAAATACATCTTTCGAAGCAGTTATAATAATTAATCATTTTACAATGATAATTCTTCCGGTAATTATGTTACCCGGCGTCAATAGAATTTTAATACTTTTTTTTAATAAAATAAAACATTTTGGCATCCCGTCTGATTTTTTGGTAATTTAAATGATCAATAAAAGCTCCGGAACTCGTGATGGACAATACGCCGAAAATAGTCGCGTTGAACATGAAAATTCGGATAGAAGAAGATGCACCTATTTCATGACGCCAGAGCTCATAGTAAAGACACAGATTTTTGGCTTTATATGAGTTTAAAAATCTAAGTAACAAGAAATGAAAGTAAAAAGTCGCGTTGAACTTGAATTTCCGAATAGAAGATGCGCAAATTTTATAACGCCGGAGTTCGCAGTTCTCGATGTTTCAAACACACAAATATTCTGCTCCACATTTTTTAAATATGTAAAATTTAAATACGTTAACTTCGTATGACGTACAATATGAGAATGAAATAGAAAAAGTTATAGAAACTAGAAGAGGTTGTGCAAATTTCATGACGCCAGATCTAACCTTCCAAGAGTTTGACTGTTCCGTACACTGAAAACCCGAAGACGGCAAACTTGCAAGGCGCACAATGTACTTGTAGTACTTACAGAGTTTTATCTCGAAGCACTCTAAAGTAGAGTCAATTAACAAGTCCTGAATAATAACGACAAGGGAAGTTTTCTGATACACGGTAGAGGGTGGTGCCTGCCAGTTCTGCCAGTCCCGCCACCAAAGGGGACACTTCACGACACAAACAGTAATTAAACTTGTACGTCTTTCACACAGAGATAAGGATGAGTCCGCCCTTTGTTCCCGGCATCGTCGCTTCACTTGATGGTTCAGCTAGACAAAATCAATTGTTTGATAATGGAAAACTATGCTAATTTCGGGGCTCGCTCTATTTGGTTAATCAGGGTCCGTGTCGTATAATGTTTATAGTGGAAAAACGTAATCCAAGGGAAATTAATTAATCTATCAATTAAAATTATTAGGAATTGAGATGGGTCTGAGATCCAGGCTTTGGATCTTGCGCAATATATATTAATTTCATATTTATTTCACTCAAAACTTATTGACGATTCTCAGAAAAATTCTTCTTAACCCTTCAGTAATTTAAATAGTTTTACCTACTCCTAACAACGGTCAAATCAGAGGTATTTTAAATGTGCTATTTTTTTCGTAGTTAAATAAATCCGATTTTAAATACTAGATAAAAATATATTTCAGATGTTTATGTTTGAAATAAACATTGATATTTCTAAATGATAAAATTTTAATATAACACATGAAAATGTTAACAAAAAAACATTACGAAACACATTCTGGCTCGAATCATCCATAATTTTGAAATATTTAAAGTCACTTTTTACGCCGTTTACACAATATAAAAATTATATAATTGATTAACTTTAAAGTGTCAGAAAAATTTCACCAATTTGTAATCATACACTTTGACAATTTTTAGGATTTTATCCATCGAATCAAGTATAAATATTTGAGAAGAATAGATAGTACCCTTCCAAGAACGCACAAATCACACTACAGAAAAAAAGACAAAAAAACTTTTATAATGTGTAAGCCGCACCGGTCAAATTTGTTAAATATGATATGTGTGGCCAGTGATGTCCTTCCGAGGTTTGAAGGGTTAATTATTAAAAAAAAATTATAGTACACTAAATGGAAAATAACGAACAAACAATATCGAGTATTTTCTTATTTTTTTAAATTTTTGATTTTTCAAATGAATAAAGTGATATTGGTGGATTAAAATGGTTGCAGAAATTCCATACAGACAAAGCTGTGTAAATTTCGTGAAGCCAGAGTTCAGTGTTCGAGAGTTTTTTTTCTGCGTGCGATATTGCACGAAAGAGTACTAAAACACCCATAACAAGAAATTTACAATACAAAGGAAAATGTCGAAGAAAGAGAAAAATATCTCAAATAATAAAAACGAATCGCGGTATAACAACACACAATAAACCTTTGTCGCTTTATTGCGTCTGTGACAGAAAAAAATAGATTTCCTTTTAAGAGGAAAGTTTCGTTCTTATTGAACGTTGAAATGAAAGCCAACAACAAAGTGGTTTCTTCGCTACTTCGTAAATTTGAAATAATCCGAACGGAATGCGGAAGGCTGTCATTCGTCGGATCCTTGGTTCTTTATCATCTTAATTAGTTTGAAACTTCCTAAATATGATGTTAAACACAAAGCCTTTGGTATTGTATATAAGCAAGACCTACATCGGTGGCTGGTTGAGGTATTACTGCTTTACCAATGGAAGAACTTCTTGGACTAAAAAACCTTGAAACAAAGGGAACATGTTGATTCAATGGATTATTACGATGTTCTTTTCGCGGACTTACCGAGATGAGTGACAGAATAAGCTACAAGATTTTAAAAGGTCTATGATGAAAAATATTGTTATTTTGGAAAGCAAACATAAAAAAAGATTATTTTATCTTTAATGTTAATGGTAAAAAAATATATTATTTTTAAGCAATAATTATTATCCTGAAACACCTATATAAATTGAAAAATCTTCCGAGAATAAATACATGCCGCCGATGGGAATTGAACCCCCCCCCCCCCTTCTAATTGATGTATGTACATCCTATATCCTTAGTGCTATGCATAAAAACATTGTCTCTTAAACATTAGTTTATCATTAAGAATAAAAATTTACTTGTTGAATTTACTATTTACGCCCGTCAAAAGGGCATTTTTACATATTTGTATAGTTTATTCGATATACTCATAAACAGTGCATTAGATAAGTATGCCTGTTATAATATATAAGCATAAATACAATTGAAACCTTCAGTCATTGAACCAACTATCTTTGCACATCCAGGGTTAAACAGTTTCAACAAATAAATCAGCTCTACTAGATGAAAAAAACAGCATTAAAATCGGCTTATTTTGCAATATTGAACTACATATATATACAACATCGAAGTATCAATAAAGTTTTATTAAAAACATGTAAGAAAATTCGCATAGGTAACCCCCATTTAATTTAAAAAACGAAATAATTTCGAAAAAAGCCTTGTCTTCTTCATGAGGGCAGATAAGAACGACGAAAAACTGAATATAAGCAATAGGAAAATAGTAAAATATACATACTGTCTTCTATTAAGAATTTTACTAAATTAGGAACTGAAAATAGTTAAACTATGGATTGGTACATAAAATGAATATCCAAAAAATGTTAATTATTACGTAAGTATGTCAGGTAATTAAAGGGAGGAAAAGTTAAGCGCAAGGATGCTCAAGGAAAATAGGTTAAGTACATGTAAAGCATTATGTTAAAATAGTTATCGGTGATTTTATCACCATTTTTAAGGAATTTAGTAATTCCCAGATTAACAAAAATATTTATACTGATGTGCGCCAAACACGTAATTAATCATTGAAACCCAAAATTCAGTTTTTTTTAAACAACCGGCGAAACCTTCAAGTCTCGAAAGCCTTCGGAGTATATAATATAACGCATGAATTTAATAAAAGTGAAACCGTATTCCGAAAATCAAGGTCCCAAGCCAAGTATCATTTGACACACCGATTCAGCCGAGTTTCCCGGCAGCAGAATGGTCGGTGACCATAGTGGATGGCGATATTGGCTACGTAGCGGCGGCGGTTATTGCAACAGCAAAAATGCAAGCGCGTCCACAGCGCGTGACCGAGATCCAGTTATAGAGGATTATTCTGACTTACCGGCAACGTGACAGATCGTTAACTAAACGTGCAACCAGTTTGACTACTACTGGTAAATAAATAAATACCGATTGTATACCAATAATTTACTTTGAATTTATGAACGGATTATTTCTATGCAATCAATAAATTACAAGAATTGTTAGAACATAATAGAATTTTGGTATAATAATAATCAAATACACATTTTTTATTATAATTATTCAAGAAAAATAAAGAGTGTTTGAAGTCTTATTTAACCCTTATAGTAAAATCTTTAATTTTAAACCGTTCTTATTTTTTGCATCGTTTTTGTCTAAAATAACTGTATTGAAATTTTCAAGTCACATAAAACTGGCAAGCGACAAATAATATATGCAGTATAACATCGTAGATTAGGATTAGAGGCCAGCGTCATGATTTGATCTAACATAATAACAAAAAAAAATTAAGTAATGTAAAGCAACCAAGTCGGGAAACATTTTCAGATTTGACTTTTCCTGAATTTCCCGACGTACGAATTATAAATATGGATTAATGAAAAAGTCTATCAAAGCGAGTGATCTCCGATGCTCTTAATATCTGTCCACCTGATGGGATATTAACATATTTATATGGTTGATTACTTTACAACTCTCCCAATCGCGATTAGATTTTTTTCATGCATATTATCTATCTGACTTAGAAATGTACCTAAGTTTTTACATCTATTACGTATGTATTAAAATACATCCATAAAAAACATGTATTGACTATGCACTGTTTACGTGATATCATTTTAGGTAGTAAGCACCGGGATATGCTCAGCGAGTCATATGTAACTTAAATGTCAATATTTCAAAGGCATGAAACAATATCAACAATACAAGGTTCGGGAAATATCAACAGAGTTTGGATCAGATATCAAATATCGTAACCTGTCACCGAACTTGGGAGAAAAATATGAATCGGTTTTTATTTACATTCAACTATATATTTTCATAACATACGTAGGTAGACTAGATGGAATAGCGCAATTGAAAGCAACGAAGGGTAACTGCTAGGTATAATGTAACCCTTTGCCGGATTAATGTAAATTAAGACTATGAAACTGAATTAATTTATTAGGAACATTTCGAAACGGACCTAATTAATTATGAATCGACGTAACGAAGTTTTGATTAAAGACGAAAGACGAGTTTTAATCGAATGTGAAAATGTGAATACGCGTTAAAACTTAAATAATCATTTTCTGAACAAGGCTAAGGTATTCAACAAAATATGAACATGCGTTAAAACTTTTCTACGTCAATAAATAATCATTACAACTACGCTACGGCATTTAACAAAATTACGTACTTTTCGAATGAATCATCAATTTATTCCCAGATAAGTCGGACCTTCTCGGAATAATATTTTGAGTAAGATATGAGGGAAGAAAAGATAAGGTACTAAAAGGGCGAATAAATCATACTTTGTGTTTCTATTTGATGTGAAATTTCCTCGAACAAAAGAAGTAATTTATAAGAATCATGGAATGTGGGTGAAATACATTATTTTATGGTAAAACTGGCATTAGTACCTGGCCTCGACCTTGTTTTTATAATTGTGTGGTATCCTTCAACATTTAACCAACGAGGCAATGATTTTAGATTAATTCATTTTATCTACAAGTTTTTCAATTTGAAAAAGGCTGCATAGAAATCTGTCATATGAAAGGGGTGTGTAGCACATAAAGGATTATTCGGAAGCGGGGTGCAGAGCTAAAGTGAGTTTTAGCCGGGAGATCTTTCAATTTTCGGCACCACAAAATCCTAAAAATATTCAAAACCACACAAACTACACATAATGAATCCATAACGCTAGAGTTAGAGAAGATACGATAGGAATGCCTTTTATTTTATTTATTTATTTTTCTTGATTGGTGTTGTTTTTAATGCAAACTTGAAAGGATAAAAAAAAAATTTCGAGCTGAGTCCACATCAAAATTTGCAACGGAAGGTCCTGTAAAAAATCATGTTTCGTTTATTAGTTTTTTATTTCGATTTCGATCGAGAAAATAACTACAGGTTGTTAAATTTTATTTATCGATAAATCAGATCATAGAAAAACATAAAATTAACACACGACTTACACTAGGTATCATATGTACAATGTTTTATCAATGAGAGATGATTGTATTTTCGGAATGATGACGATATCATTTGAATCATGGTTTGCGGTCATAAAGCATATCATAGTATGCACAGAACTGCGAACTGAGAAATAAAAATACGGTCATACCTACGCCATATTCGACAACTATCACAAATTATGTAGATAAGATTCGAAGAGTTAACGATCGGTTAAACACCAGACAACGTTGCCGGCTAATCAAGAATATCAATAACGACAATAGATTTCGCAAAGGCATCATTTTTAAATAAATCCATTTGAATTTCAGGAATGAATAAATGCAAATCTTGGAAGCTAAAATTAATCCCCTTCCGGATCTCCGATCGAGTTGAAACTCGGCACATAGACACGTTATCGAAGACAATGCATTCTTTTGGTGGCAAACACACCCGACAAGAATTTGGCGAGTTTAGTAGAGTTGTCGTCTCCATTTCCTAGGTAGGAAGCTTCAATACCCAGTCAAAAAAAAAAGGTTTAAAAGATATTATAAAAATGATGTATTTTAGTAAAAAAAAACTTCGGTTTTTACAGGTTGATTTTTTACCGGAATCAAATTACTTATCGAGATATTAACGAAGGCCTTCATTTAATGTGTTCATTTGAATAATTGCAGTGAAGATTTACCATTTTACACATAATTATTATGTGCGGTAAAACATTAAAAAAAATCTGATAAATAATACGGATAATAAATAAACAACAATAACTCACACAATACAAAAAGTTTAAGACGTATGAAAAAATTAAATGGCAAAACAAAGTTGGTAAAAATTCCATCACACAAATATCATGTCAGAATAAAATAATGTTCGCCTACCGGTGGAAAATAATACTTCCACACCTACAAGGGACAAGTAGGCCGGAAAAATGGTACCTTGTAATAAGGCGTGGTGCCTAACCCAAAAAGAACAACTAAATTAGCAGTCGTTGAGTGCGAAAACCTTCAGAATAAAAATGAAACAAGAACACGAAAAATAACCATGAAAAGATTATGTAGGTTCTAAAGACTGGAATGTGGCGGTTTAGGAGCATTTACAAAAACATTAATGAATTATTATGCACCCTTAGTCTTTTAAAAACTGAACTCGACTGTATTGTTTTGACAGAGGCACACCTTAATACAGTAAATATAGATAATATACCACAATTACCGAACTATACTTGTATTTCGACGAAAACACACATTAACAAAAATAGTGGCATAGTTATTTACGTTAACCAAAAACACCAAGATATATCTTATAAAGAAATAAACATGACCCTCACGAACTGCGTAGCATTACAATTTAAAGTAAATAATCAGATTTATCAAGTTATTGCTGTTTACCGAACCCACGGATCAAAAACTCAACAATTTATAGAGAACCTCAAAGATGTAATTAACAAAACAAAATGTCAAAATACTATAGTGACGGGTGACTTCAATATAAATATAGGTCTAAATTCAAACAGCGTCGAAAAAAATGATTTACTTAATACGATGGCTGAGCTTAACTTCATTTCATGTATAAACGATTACACTAGAGTTGTGCCCCGACAAAACCCATCATGTATTGATCATATCTGGACTAAGGCTGACACAACTACACAATTAACACCTGTCATTTGGAAAACAAACATTACCGATCACTACACGTGTTTTTTAATTCTTCATTTAAAAAAAAATATGTCCTTTTCCAAAACTGCATTAAAACAGTATAACATTAAACTGCATTAAAACTGCATTAAAACCTTAAACACACAACTTCTTGAACAAAAATTGAAATTGGAAAAATGGGAAGAAACATTAAACACCGAAGATGCCGAAAAATCTTCAATTATATTCGAAAAAACACTTCGCGAACACATAATAAATGCAACTATACATAAAAACGTTAAACCTAAATCAAAACATAGAAAAATTAAGCCCTGGATCACCCATGGAATAGTTACCTCAATTAGGAATAAAGAAAAACTATTTTATCAAACCCGAAAACAACCCAATGACTTAACTTTATTAGAATTATATAAAAAATACAGAAACAATCTAACAAATTTAATTAAAAAAACAAAAGAAAATTACATCAAGGTAAAAATTGAAGATAGTGGTAAAGATAACAAAAAAGTCTGGGCTACAATTAACAACATTATCGGCAACGGTAATAAAAATAAACAAATAAATAAAATAACTTATGACAACGAAACAATAGACTCAATAAAAGAACCAACTAAAATTTCAAATATTTTCAACAACTACTTCGCTAAAGTCGGAGAGAAACTAGCCAAAAAAATCGACTCGTTCCAACCAAAAAATACTACCAATACATCCACACAAACTTGCCAAAATATTTTCGAAAAGTTTGAAAAATGCACCCAAATAGAAATAGAAAAAATTATAATGAACCTACGAGTGTCCGCGAGCCCTAGTTTTGATAATATCACAGTAAATGTATTAAAACAAATGAGACAATTAATATCAAAACCAATTGCACATATCATTAATAACAGCATACAGCAAGGAATCTACCCAAAAATATATAAAAATACAATAATAACCCCGATCTTCAAATCAGGAATTACATCTGACGTCTTGAACTACCGTCCCATATCTATTGTATCTAACGTAGCAAAAATATTTGAAAAAGTCGTAAAGTCACAATTAACTAAACATATCACTTCAAATAAAATTATTAATGATAACCAATTCGGCTTCAGAGAAAATTTAGGTACGCAAGATGCAATCGCAAAAATAACCTCTATAATATATAATGCTCTTGATTCGGGAAATAAATGTTAAGTATATTCATCGATCTAATAAAAGCCTTTGACAGTATAAGCCACAAGAAGCTAATAAAAAAATTAGAAAATATTGGAATTCAAGTTAAAGTCAACAGTTAAAGAATGGTTTAAAAGTTATCTTCATAAAAGACACCAACACGTAAAAATTAACAATATATTGAGTGAACCCACCTATTCCGAATTTGGAATTCCTCAAGGGACAGTTCTAGGCCCAATATTGTTTATCATTTATGTGAATGAAATGCTTAGAGTACCAAAAAATGGAAAAATCATATCTTTCGCCGACGACACAGTTTTAATCATAGAAAAAAAAACTTGGGAAGAAGCCTATCAAACTGCGAATATAGAAATAAACAACTTAAAAAAATGGTTGGATGACAACTACCTCTCCTTAAACTCTAACCTATTTCATGACTTTCACATTATCAGACAAAATGCACCCAACAATAAATTCCAATATAACTATCCATAACTCTTGTAATAATTATACTGACAACTGCAATTCACCTAAATGCTCAAAAATCTCAAAAAAAAAGTAATATTAAATATTTAGGCATAATTATAGACCAAAATATTAAATGGACAGAACAAATTGCGCAAACTGTAAATAGAATACGTAAACTTTATTACGTATTCCTCAAACTAAGAAATATATTACATAAATCTTTGCTACTAAAGGTTTACTATGCATTAGCCCAATCAGTTCTGCAATACGGAATAATAGGATGGGGAGGAGCGTATAAAACCAACTTAACCCCACTTGAAATAGTACATAGAAGACTCATCAAAATAATTCTAAAGAAACAATTAGACTATTCAACTCTTCGATTCAATTATTCGATGAATTCAAAGTATAACCAATAAATAAAATTTATCAAAAAAACGCATTGCTACAAATCCATAAAGACAAACTAACAATAAAGTCATTCAGCACCAGACCGAGAACCTTAGGACAAATAATAATCCCTAAACTTAATACTACAACAGCCCAACATCATTACACATACTCGGCAATAAAATGCTTTAACGAACTCCCTATAGAAATACAATCCGAGAGGAATTATGAAATTTTTAAACAAAAACTCAAAAAACATTTTACTATTATATAATTTCTAAGTATGTGTTACGATGTGCCAACCTATATTTCCATTATGTACAAAACAAATGCCATCTTATATTTTTCATTATGTATAAAAAAAAAATTTCATTATTTACAAAAAAAAAAAAATTGCAACTTATATTTTCATTGTGTATAAAAAAAGTAGTCCTTCATGCATCCAAATTGTAACAACTGATAAGTATGTATAGTACTGTCAATTTGATAGTGCTCCCTCCCTAAACACGAGAATTTCTCAATTAGGGAGGTATTGTTACCACTAATATTATATATTATATATTATGTATTATATTGAAATATTTTTTTTAATGAGAACTGCTCCCAACCCTCTGGAACCAGATAGACTGGAATTCCCAACTGTGGTATGTTGTGAGGCTGAAGGTAATGGTGATGGTGAGGTAAAGAAGTTGGGGAAGAGGAAGGTAGGGAAGTACCTAACTATTCTCGCCAAACACGGCCAAAGCCATTTCAAGCAAGGTTTCAATTCTGAATGGTGGTCTCACACCAGGGCGATACTGAGAGTAGGTATCTTCCACTCTGGAAAGTGCCGCAAATATACTATATATTATTTTTCATTAGTAAATTGTGAAATAACACAAATTAAACTAATACAATTTTCTTGCGCGCGCCGGGATTTGAACACGCGACCTCCGGCTTGCTAGTCGAGGGCCTTACCCCTCGACGGCGGAGGCCGTCAATAATATATTGAAGGGTAGGCAGGGGTAGTTCAATGCAATACATAATATTAAATTGTATATCTCTTAAAATTGTAGTCGATTTAGTTTAGTTTAGATATTTCTAACCATATGGATATAAGTGTGGAAGCATCCAGTATGGAAGATACTCCCAGCATCGCCCTGCTGAAAGACCACTTTTCAGTTTTAAAAGTTCATTTGAGTGGCTTTAGCCGTGTTCGGTGCCGCAAGTATACTTTGTATTATTGTTAATCAGTAAATCGTGATTTAACACATTTAAATAAAAAAAGACAAACATTTCCGTGTCACGAATAACCAGACAATATTTGAAAATCTATCTACTACCACCCCAGTAAGCGGAAAATATTGATTGTGTTGTGATGTCAGTCGAGGAATTGAACACACTACGCCTGGGTGGGACCCAAACGCGATGTTGAGTCAGCCACTGACCGGACAATTAATCAAATAAAAGGGACCTTTGCCTGTGCGCAATAATTTTCATATTATTAAAATATGCAGAAGTCCTGCAATATGCTGGCGACTTAAAACTATTTAAAAGAACAGAAAATGAATATGATTGTCAAGTTTTACAGACCAACTTCTATCAACTTCATTATTATTTTTGAACATTCAGAAATGTCAAGTAATACGATTTTCCAAAACTCATCATAATATCTTGCATGGATATACATTAAATAATATTAAATTAATACCGGTGTCAGAAATTCGTGACTTAGGGTAATATTTAACAGATTTTAAGTCCTTAGATTGTATGAGAACCCTATACATTTCATTAGTTAGAAGTCAAGTGGAATGTAATTCACCTATTTGGTCCCCTGTGTATAAAGTTCACTCTAACAATACAGAACGACATCAGCACAATTTTTTTAGGTACGTAAATTTTATGCTCATAATTCCAACTGAACACATTGATTATGTCAGTTTGGTGAGAATCAATTGCATCTAATAACGCTGTCTGACAAGAGTATTTTATTAGACCAGGTTGTGTTACACAGTCATTAACAACTTAATTGACAGCCCTGCCATCGTTGCCACTATTAAATTCTATGTACCGACTAGACACACAAGACAAAATTTAACATTCTTCTGCAATACCACACTCACTAACCAATAGGATGCAAGATCTGGGCAACAAGTTTGGGGAACAATTGATATACATATTTACTGACTCAATTTATAGAATTAAGCGTAGTAACGTTGGTAATTTAGTTTTAGTGATTTGTCTTGTGTGTAGTATTGTTCTAGTTTTTTTTTATTATTTTATGTTACGGTTAACTAATAGTTTTTCAGTCAGTCTAACGTTATATCATGCTTAAAAAACTTTGTGAATATTTTTCGATAGCTAACTGCCCTAAAAGCCCGATTGGGCGTAAAATCAAATAAAATAAAATAAAGATTAGAATTGATTAATGACAATATGTCTAAAGACAATGGAACAATTGACAGAAGAAGTCGGGCACGTCCGAGGAAGACATGGGATACTTACATAACTGAAAATATCTTTCTTTTAAAAATTTTTTGTATGAAGATTTTTCAATTTGGGGAAGTTGCTCTTCCCCAAACTGAAAATACCCTGAAGATATTCAGAAATAAATTGAAATAAAAAAAAGATATTTTCAGCAGCAGCAAGATCATTATTTCGTATTTTCCAATCTTACCACTCTAGCCCACAGAAAAAATTCGGACCGCAACTGGTAGGTAGGTAGGTACCTGGGTTACGTCTATTTTTTTCTATAGAAGCTAAAAATCGCAATATGCAACGGAACATATTATATGTATGTAAAGTTTTATATCGGACTGAAACAAATCATATTATTTCATCATAATTTCAGGCAGGCGTTGGTTCTCGTCTGAAACACTCCGAAGGCTGTCACATTAGAGTCGTGGAAGAAAGTGCTCCTACAGCCACTTCACTTGTTTGGCTGAGCGCAATCTCGGACGATTAAAAATAATTACTGGTTGTTGACACGAAATTACATTAACAGCGCTTAGACTACGTGGTTCAGGTACGAAAATATGATTAAAAAAACCTTTGTCCGGCAATGTTTATGGTACGCTGCCCCCAAAATCTTTTAGAAATAATTGGGCACCCACACTTTCATTACCAATAATGGATAGCCAATGAAACGCTTTGCTTTGCTTTCCATTTGTACGTAGACATAAATTTTAAAAGTGATGCAATTAGATTTCATTGAAATTAAACAAATATAAAGAATAATGGAAGAAAGCTCGAGCTACGGATCGAGTTGTGAGAAACTCACAAAGAATATCGAGTTTTTCATCCCCTTTTCCATGGAAGTTATACTCAGAGAAAAGCTATACAGGTACTATAAATCTTGGCTTTAATTTTTTTAACACCAAAGAACTTATGAAGAAATATAGTAATACAAGATGTGGTTTGAGATTTTCACGGCCAAAATAATTAATGTGATTTATTTTTGGGGTATTATGCCGTGTTGCGCTGCCTCCTTTAGCCAATGCTTCGGACACCGTTACAATGTCCATCAGGGCAGATGGGTACATTACAGTGTCTATTATCACGACAGGTGTATCTTGGTAATATACACATTTGCTCTGATGATGGATACTTTAACGCAGTCCGAAATGTTGGCTAAAGAAGGAGGAAACTCAACACGGCATGATCCCCCAAAAATAAATCACAATAAAGGTAAATAACACTTCACAGCAGAAAGCATTAAAAGAAAACTTTAAAAACAAAAATTTCATGAAATAAAATTACGCTTGCAAAAGAGGTTATTTTTTAAATTAAATTGTACTTTAATTTATTTAACTACTCGTATTATTAAATTTGGTAAGGATGCCGTTATTTGTGCCTTCTTGGAAGGGCATCACGACTGTTGAAACCTTGGGTTTATATTACCAAAATGTTTCGGGAATGTTTACTATATCGTTAATTATTATTAATCATAATAATACGACAAGAACCGGAAATAGAATGCAATAAAGGGGTTTCCGAGACAATAACACGACACACAGCGCATTAATATTAAACTGTCTCCATTGTAACGCATTATTTGCGTTGTAAAATAGTAAGAGATAATACAAATCTAACGGCTACGGAGGTCCCTGCTCGATTCCCACCCAGTTGGAACAAAGCTGCGAGTATACCGTACCGTACCGCGGCGCGGCAGACTATCCGACGCCTAAGGCTGAAGCCTGCAGGCTGCGGAAATCTACCGGGCCTACCAGGGTTTCTCCAACTTCTTAGGCTGTGACCTAGATAATATTAAATAACACGATCCCATAGCGGAGAGCTCCTCAGATTATTATTTTTAACTTTATTCGGTGACTTCATGTAATTTTGTACAGGTTTAAATTATAAAGTGTCGTTCTAACCACTCTTTCGGTTAAAAGCATTGTTTATAATTATATATATTACCCCTTACTAATAAAAGTGTCTTAAATTTTACATAACTGACTGATTTTATGCGCTATATTAATAGTAGTTTATTAGTAGTGTAAATTTTAAAACAAGGCACATAGTTTTTAATGAATGTACAAAACTTTGTTTACACCTCTATTTAATCTAAATAATCGACAAATTATAAAATCAATGGTTTTGATTATTAGTGGTGTACCTTCGCTAAGCGTTTTATATTTTGCGATCTATGATTTTGATTAGTAGTGAATTTGATTCTCATTAAATTAAAACCACGCCATAAAGTGAATTTGCGATTATTTAAGGAAACATAATATATTGTTGCCCGTAGCGCACAAAAGTGTGTGCTAATTTTTGTTAATAAATATGACTTTTTATTAGTCAATAAATGTTTCAAGTGCAATATGTGCATAGATGTCAAGTTTCTCAGGTCGGTGTTCAGTTGGAATTTATATGAATTCAGAATACATTAACATGGACATTCATACTTTTTTTCTAATTTATCCTTTAGGTACATTAAAATTAAATTTTACACTCAAATTCTTCCCGGGTAAGACTTTGAAGGAGAGGAACAAGGGAGATAACAATATTCTTTAGACAGGACCTTGAGATATGGTATAATCCCAAAGCTGTTTCAATATTTAATACTACGCTATGTTGTACATAATATTCCTCCAACTCGACATGTTTATCTTTTAATCTTGTTAATGTGAACCTTGGCAGCATTTTTTTTAAGTTTTTATTCTAGATAAAGGAAAATAAATTTTTCACTTATTTAACTATAAATAACTAATACATTACACATAAATACTATTCACTTTCATTGTTTTGTTGACTGAGCATAAAAGTAAACTTTTTTTTTTAAATGTACCAACCCTTTCTTAATTTTTTATTTTGTCTGGAAGGCAATTATATATGTTGCCCCCCTTGTAACCAATGGATTCCTTGCCATGGTGAGTATGCGTGGTGTTAACCCTTTAAACCTGAACCTCGTGCTGGCACTGTTGGTGGACGCGGTGCACTCTCTCGCTGCAGCAGCTGGTCCAGTTTCCTCACCACCTAGGATTCTTGCTGCAGAGTCTCCATCCTCTATCTTCGTCGAATGTCACAGCGGTGCTGCCAAGGTCTGGAATCCATGAGAGGACATTGTGTCAGCGCTCTATTAGCAGCAGACACATACCTGGACGGATGACGAACCTCGTGCTGGCACTGTTGGTGGACGCGGTGCACTCTCTCGCTGCAGCAGCTGGTCCAGTTTCCTCACCACCTAGGATTCTTGCTGCAGAGTCTCCATCCTCTATCTTCGTCGAATGTCACAGCGGTGCTGCCAAGGTCTGGAATCCATGAGAGGACATTGTGTCAGCGCTCTATTAGCAGCAGACACATACCTGGACGGATGACGAACCTCGTGCTGGCATTGTTGGTGGACGCGGTGCACTCTCTCGCTGCAGCAGCTGGTCCAGTTTCCTCACCACCTAGGATTCTTGCAGCAGATTCTCCATCTTCGTGTCACCTGTTTCTGTACTTCATTTTATTTAACTTAATTTCAATTTCAATTTGTAATATTTATATTTTTTGTAATATCTGCATTAACTGTAAAGCGCCCCTGAGGTGATATCTCACAAAAGCGACGCTATACAAATCATCCAATAAATAAATAAATAAAATAAATAAATATCAGGAACCCAAATTCGTATGATGTTTGGGGCCAAATTTGGTCTCCTAATAATTAAAGGGTTTTAAATGTATTTTATCGTGTTGCCATGTAAAGTGTGTAAACTTGGGATGTTTTAATGAGTTCTTCTTCTCAGCTAAGAAGTTACATATAAAAACATTTCAATTGGTGGTAACACAGTAACTTTTTTCCCATTATTTGATAATGTGGCCCTCACTGAGTGCTTTACCCGTGCTGACGTTGGCAATCTAAGGTGACTGCATTCTACTTCGAAAATCTGTTATTGTTAAGTCAGAGCTGAAAACTCTAATTATACTAAAATCATAATGTTGAGAAAAAAAATGGTACGCTTAGTTATTTGTTTTCTAAAGTTGGCATTTTATGATATTAAATTTAAGAAGCCCTCTTCAAGTAGGTACAACGTAGGTAAAGGAGGTACTCGCGCTCGGGGGAGCTTTCCGAGTCTACGCCACCACAGCCAGCCGCTTTATGACAACTAATGGCGTAGTAAAGAGAATAATTAGATTCGACTCAAGGTTTGCGGGGTGCTGGGGATTAACACTTTAAAGGGAAATTGACTAACAATTGCGCATTGACGACCCAACCTTTCAACTTATTAAATTTACAGTCCATGCTTCCAATCCTACAAAAGCACGATAACCAAAATGTCTGGATTAAGAAATCCTAATAAAATATAATATAAGCACGGCTTTAAGTGGATAATAGTGTTGTTAGTTTATTTAAGGAATTTAAGTCCGTTTCAAATTATGAAATCTCGCTTACTTTACCGAGGCAGCCGACTCAGCTGGGCCGACACACTTATTTACATTTACAAATTAAAATATCCTGAGAGAGGCTTAGAGCAGTAATTCATTAGTGGAAGCCGGAGTAACGGGGAAATTTTCATTTTAAGTGCAATCGCCTCGCCAGCAAAGCTCCAAATACGTAGTTATGGTCTAAGACCGCCCAATTCACGGCCCAATTAACCGGACAGTTTGAAGGAAGAAAAATAAAAATAAGTATTAAGGTGGAAATTTATGATGGAAAAAATGTGAAAGAGCGTTTCATCTTCCAGCTGAGAAATTTAATTTCTATTGCAGACGCAGCACTTACTTCATGCCAAAATGTATAAAAGGTTTTGTAAGACTTCCAGGAGCAATTTGAAACGGCGGTGAAAATTATTCAGACCGGTTTCTTCAAAAACACAAAGCGTTAATATTCAATGGGTAGATAAATGTTCCCTGCACACGGTGTCTATAATATTTTCTATAGAGAAAGTACCTACGCATGTGATAGTAATTAATGATATTGATATCGATATGAACATGATCATGAACATTATTATACTATTACATTAATAAAAGCTTAGATGCGAATATTAACATTATGTTAATAATTATTATTGACTGAGCGTAGCGAAATTCGGACTATTCGAACGCTTTGCATTTAGTATTACTGAAAATTTGTTTGTTACGTTCCGGTTCAAGATGGTGGCTGTTTTTATAAATTGTTGTGCCGATAGGCACGATCAAAAATTTTTTTTCTGCATATAACAAAGAAAATACTTATGGTAGATAATGTACTATTGTTATTAAAAATATATACAGACATTATCTGGTAAAACGATCCAATTAAAAACATTTTCCAAAACTACAAGTAAGTTATTACGAAAATGTAATCAACTGAAGCACGGCGAAAATAGAGCGTCAACAAAAGGTGGGTTAATGGCTCAGTAAATATTATTTTTCAAATGTGGTCCGTCGTCGAATCGTCGTGATTCATTGATCATTGATTAGGCAGGTAGGTATATAATTACCGATTTACAAATCTTATGATTTCAGAGGAAATTTTGTTTTTTCGTTATTAAATAAATAAAAAAAAGGAGAAACATATTTTTTTGACCCGAGGTCTACAATTCACAGAACTACTAGTGATAAATGCTTACATTATCATGAGCGATTTTAATAATAACACCGTTTCATATCATAACAGTAGGTTACATCTAGAGGTCGGGTGAAACTCATAAACGTACCTTCCAGGACAAAGTGGGGAAAATAATAGCTGCCATGATGATAACAGTTTGAACATTTCATTTTACGTATTCAATTTCCAAATAGTCCGATCTCCCTAACTGCTGCCCGGGGAGTTTTCCTGGCGGACGCTTAGTTTCTAGAAGAAACACCTTGAAACGTAGTGTCGTTGGAAAAAGCACCAATTCATGGCCAATAAGTGACTCAATTACCGAGAAACTACGAGTCCGGCGAACTCGTGTTTAAGAGGGGGAAATATTGGAAGGAGGTTAACACACTTTAAAGGGAATTGAGGCGAATAAAAATTTAAATGGTTTCGTGATGGAAAAGGAAGAGGGTTATTAAGGACCCTCGAATATTTGTCGAGCCTTGAAAAACAATATTACTCTTGAGGGAGATATTTTTTTTTGTATTTTCAGTAAAATCCAATAACTAGAAAAATCATGAATAGGTTGAATAGGTACTCGTCAAATTTCAGACGCCGTCGGTGAATGCATGATGAATCTCAAATTTAATGGAAAATAATGTAATGAGAAGAATGAATGAATAAACAAAAGTTTGATGAGATTCAATATTATACGTGCAAAAAATTGGCAACTAAAACACTGATGAAAAAATATCTTTTTACGCGTAATATTCATCCCGTAACGAGTCTCTATTAAGGATTCGGTATCAACACGAAGTTCCCGCCGCACAGAGGAATATTTTATCTCGAAGATTGGCCAAAAATATGGAATGGCCTTGGTTGAGTTGATTCATAATCAAAGGTATTTTATATGTAAGATTTTATATACTATTCATTAATCAATCATCAAAAACATAAGGCTTTTTTTAATGAAATTAAGGAAAAACAAACGGCGAATGCCCTACTATTTCAAAGACAGATCAAATCAAATATTTTATTTATTTATTATTCATTAACGCCCTATCGGGCTTTTACATAGTAAATTGACAGTATATGTATGTAAGTGTAACATAATACATGGATAAAATAGCTAAATATAATTTACTGGTAAGGTAATTAGAAAATAAATTTATGTAATATACTGATATGTATTATAAAACAAATTTTTAAAAAAGAAGAAAAATAATGTTTGTTGTAACTATAGAGAAAAAAAACTAATAAGTAATGGCAAAATACCAACGCCGTAATAAATATTGAATTTAAATAATAGTACTTGAAATGGTAAAGTAAATAAACTATAATATACATATCAAGTATGACCGTACATGCATACAGTAATTAATATGCGTCCAAAAAAATAAATAACAAATAAACTAAGGAGTATGTGAGTTAAACGTTGGAAGGTATAGAGACAAGACTTTTTTTTAAAGCTAATAAATAATACAAGTTAATAACTAGCAAATAGGCCTGAAATTAGTTGCCTTTTGAAATTCACAAAGTTATTATATGTAGGTATTACAGAAAATTACTTTTGACACGAAATTAGTTAGTTAGTTAATCAGATTAAAATGGCTCACACTGTTTTTTTAAATCTTATCAGGAATAACTAAAGTTTACGTTACCATCAACATTAAAGTGAACTCGGCTTAACTTACATACTTAAATGCTTATAATGAAGACGCGTATGTAAAAAAAAATAATGCTTTCTATTTGTAAGTGAATACCACACAAGAGTCCCAACTGCTTCAACTTCCAATCGTCCGGATCCAGTGAGACATGGCATACCCAATTGGGGTACGTTGTGAGGCTGAAGGTAGTTAAAGAGAAGAAAGATAGTGATGGGGATGAGGAAAGTACCTTGATATTCACATCTGGTCTCCAAACATGGCTAAAGCTATTTCAAGCAACGCACACTGGGGCAAGAGTGATGAAAAACGCCCTTTATTCACAGGGACGTTTTTAAGAGAAAATTTGAATGTGGAAAGGAAGGTTATAAAAAAACAAAAATTTTAAATACATAATATATGTAAACTTTATTATGTACATATTTTATATTCACGATTTAAATAAATAAATAACAAAACAAAAAAAACAATTCTCTTTATCCGACTTGATTGAGTCAAAATCATTATCATCATCACCATCATCAACACTACCATCATCACGATCATCATAATAATCGTATTCGTCACTATCATCATCATCATCCTGAGTACTTGAATAATTTTCACCTATCGGCTGTAATGATGGAGCCATTAGCAGTTCTACCGCTTCTATGGGGAGTGTGGTCAACTTTTTTTTTGGCTGCTTCCTTTTGCTCGCAGAGGATCTGATAACAAAAACAACAAATTGAAAACATATTTTATAATTCCTTAGAATTGAGTGTACGTATTACATTGCCCTGAGCGAAGACCAAACGATTGAGTATTGTCTGCAAATCATCATGAACTGAAATATCACTAACATTGATTTTTGCAGTCACTGGGTAACATTCCTTTTATACGGCCTGTACAATTTTATAAGACGGGTATAGTTTTGGAGCATTTGATCTTATTACATTGTATTGGTGTCGAGATAATCCCGCTTCCACTACGAGTGCTACAGCATCCTCTCCTGACATAGTAACTGTTTCAAGAGACTTTCTATAAGCTACTTTTACTGGGACTTAATGAATCCGATAAAATATCAGTGATAGTTATAGACGCCTCTGTCTGTCCTGTAGTTCTAAGTTCCATATGTGTGGCATAAACTAATTCAGTTAGAGGAGTAGACTTTCTCAAATCCAGAGTATTTTGTCGTTTCATTCGTTTTGTACTCTGATCAAAGGTAATTTTCGGGCGACCGGGACCACCGCGTTTTAGTGTAAGATTCGGAAAATAAATTGATGAATCCAGCAATGTTTTATTTTTCTCCAGAAATCTTACTTCAATCCGGTGCGCTGCAACCCATCGTGAATAGTGTTCCGATTTGAAGCGATTTATCCTTCTCGAAATATGTTTTCTGGGATCACCGATACATCCTGTCCTCAACTCCATTTCCTTTTGCAGCAAATTTAGCTGATCTGGAATGTGTAGGTATCCAGCGTTCTTCATTATTGTGAATAATTGTCGTCTTGTTATGAATAAGGTATCAGAATTCACACCTGTGTGAAAAAAAGAAAATTAATAATTTCTCCGCTCGGTTCACGTAGTGCTGTATTTGTCACGAAGCATAAAAAACCGCTGAATTGCGTTGTGCTATATCTGTCACAAACTGACACGACTCTTTCTCTTAGAAAACGCGTTCTATCTTTGTTTTATTATGACCAGATATGTGGTATAAACAGTTTTAGGAAGGGAGACCATGAAGTTTTATCTTTGAGTTACACTTTACCACCTTACGTCCAAAAAATGGAAATTGAATGTTGGTAACGATTATTTTGAATAAAATCTCTATTCTGACAGGTTTTGTAACCAACATGATATTAAATTGTCTGATCCCGAGTTTTTAAAAAAACAGTTCATTTTAATTATAGCTCCCGATCACATTAAAATAATTCATTACTTAAAAAAGTGTACATATGTGCAAGATTTTAAAAATGATTCGTAAATAACAATAGTTACTGGTCCTAAAAGTGTTTGAATGATAGCCCGGAGGTGCTCGGAGCTCAACTAATCTCTAAAAGAATATCATTTTTTTAAAAATCACGACAAAATTTTTGTATATATTTGATAAACAATTTTATCTATTAAAATAATTAATAATGATCAAAATATAATGTGAAAAAATAAGATAAATACCTGAACATGATGGTTCCATACTTACTTATGGGATTCGTAATAGGTGTCTTCCGAAATAAATACTTGAACTTGAGGTTTATGCTGGCACTTGTAAATGGCGTATTATCTGCACGAGTGTTCGCTCTGTACTGAGCGGTGTCACAGGTAGAAGGGTATGGTCAAAGGTTTCTACCTACTATATAATAATGCTACAACTATCGAAGTACCTCGAAACAAATGAAGCAACATCGTACTATTGAATTTATTTTTTTTGTTTATTGTATCAACTTCTGGTATTTTTTTTTTTTTTTTTTAATATTAACTCCACACAGGAGGCCCTGAAGAAAATAATTTTCCTCAGGGCCTATGTCATCTTTGGGGATGCTGTGTGGAGGGTCTTTTTGTGGAGAGGAAGGAGTGAACATGGGTCTTGAAGAGTCCCATGTTGTAGGAGGGAGGAAACACAGAGGCCGGCAGTTCGTTCCACAGCCGAGCTGTTGAACTTAAAAACGAATCGTAGAAGCGACCCGTTCTCATGTGACAAGTGTCAACCGTGTACACATGTTGGGCACGCGTTTGGCGTGTATCCCGACTACGCACCGGTGCCGAAGGGATCAATGACGCTAGTTCCTCAGAGCATCTTCCATTGTAATACCGATAGAACAAGGACAGCATACCTACCTGACGCCTGTGCTCTAAAGATTGCAGTCCGTTCGTTAAGATTGGGGAATCTATCAAACGGACCGCCCGTTTTTGCAGAGTCAAGGGTTTTTTTCAGGTATTTATGGGCTCCGGACCAGAGATGGCTGCCAAATTCGACAGTAGGGCGCACTTGCGATTTGTATAGGGTCAGCAGTTGTGTACTATTAAAGTATCTGCGGGCCCTGTACAGTACGCCCAGCTTCTGAGAGGCCAGCTTTACTCTGGCTTCGATGGAGCCCCCATACCTGAGCTGGTCACTTATAGTTACACCAAGCATATCAATGGAAGGCCTGTTCGGAAGATTGCTTCCGTTGAAGGAGACTAGATTATCATTTAGATCCCTTTTAGACGTAATCAGACAGGATTGGGTCTTTGAAACATTAAATTCGACGAGATTACTTTTACCCCAGGAGGAAATACTCTCGAGATAACCGTCCATTCTCTGCTTCAAAGCCCTCCGAGCCGTTGGAGTTTGTGTGCCCTTTAGGGGCTTGTCAAACAAAAAGCTATCATGAACTGTACTGTCATCCGCGTAACAATGAATCGGTGCACATGTCAAAAGGTCATTGATGTGCAACAAAAACAAAGTCGGAGACAGAACCGATCCCTGTGGGACGCCAGCATTTGTAGAGTGTGAGGATGAGGTGAAACCGTCAGCAACTGCCTGAATCGACCTATCCCTTAAAAAGTCAACAATCCACGTACACAGGGATGCGGGAAGTCCGTAAGAAGGCAATTTGTTGACAAGTCCTCGGTGCCAGACCCGGTCAAAGGCCTTGGATATGTCTAGTGCGACCGTTTGGGTCTCACCGTGACGTTCCAGGCACCGCCCCCAAACATGCGACACATACGCGAGAAGATCACCGCACGAGCGGTTCCGCCGGAATCCGTATTGACGGTCGTTGATAATTTTGTTCTTCTCGAGGTATGTGAGCAGTTTGTCGTTGATCACACGTTCCATCACTTTGGACAGAACTGATGTGATCGCTATGGGGCGGTAGTTGGCCGAGTTGGAGCGGTCACCTTTCTTGGGAATAGGGTGAATGACCGCTTTTTTCCAACCAGAGGGCACAGTGCTACACTTCAGGGACATTTTGAAGAGCTTTGTCAAAACTGGAACTATTTCCGCAGCACACCTCTGCAATACCAGGGCAGGTATTCCATCAGGTCCACTAGCTTTGTTAACATCGAGCCCCCGTATAACGTGGAGTACATCCCGATGCCGGATCCTCAGCTTTTTCATATAGAAGCCGCAGTGAGGAACCGACGGCGGAACAGCACCTCCGTCATCGAGGGTCGAGTTTTCCGCAAACATTTTCCCTAATAAGTTAGCCTTTTCGGTGGCGGTGTTTGCTAGTGAGCCGTCAGGTCTGGTAAGAGGTGGCAAACTGGGTTTGCAAAAATTCCGACCTATTGAGCCCGCAAGGGACCAGAATGCTCTGCTGCCATGCGGGCAGGCAGCCAGCTTTTTGCTGATCTGCAGGTCGTGTTCGAATTTTGACCTATTAATGATTCTCTTACATTCCTTTGCCGATTTGTTGTATGCTGATCTGCTTTCGGGCGTTCGAGATGTGTTGTAGGCTCGGTAAGCCGCGTTTTTTCGTCGAACTGCTTCGGAGCATTGTCGACTGAACCACGGCTTTGAGCCCACACCAGTTTCTTTAGTAGTCGATTGTATGAAGCCATCCATCGCCGATTTGATGACTTCACCAATCTCCTGGGCACATCTTGAAGGGTCCGAAGTCCGAAAACAAACAGCTGACCACGGAAAAGCGTTGAAATGGGCCCGCATACCGAACCAATCTGCTGACCTATAGTGCCACACTTTTCTCCTCAGCCTCTCATTGGTTGGTCTGAGGCTAACGGGGATTGATGTCGTCACTAGGCAGTGGTCAGATGATCCCAGAGGCGCTGTGACGTCAATCTTATATCCGTGTGGCACAGTAGTTAAGAATAGGTCTAACAGATTGGAACGGTGAGTCTGGACATCAGGAACCCTTGTAGGCTCCTGAACCAGTTGCTCTAATCCGTAGCAAATGGCAAAGGATTCCGCCTGTCGGCCAGCCGAGTCCGTTGGGCCAGAGAACTTCAACCATGGTTCGTTATGAACATTGAAGTCCCCCAGAACAATAAACTCGGCCGAAGGGTAGCGGGGCAAGAGATCATCAATAGTATCTCTTAAATGTTTGAAGAGCTCGGAAGTGTCTGATTCGCTATGGTTCGGGGAGCGGTATAGACATGCGTAGAATCTTGCCGTACTGGCGAGATTGACGCGCACCCACATTACGTCGAATCTGGAGTTTTCCAGACTCAATAGTCGTACACAGTTGACGTCAGCTCGACTATAGAGGCAGACTCCTCCTTTGAATCGGAACTTGCTTGCAAGGGTAAAGCCCGGGCAGTCCAGATAGGAGGAGTCTGGCGGCTCGGCTATCTGAGTTTCGGATAGGAAAAGAAGGTTGGGACGTTGGGACAAAAGATGGTGATGAACTGAATTTAAATTAGTGTGCAGACCGCGAATGTTGGCAAAATTTACCAACAGTTTTGGCCCGCACCGGGGACGCCTGTACGTTTAATATATTAGTATTTGGCCCCAGTGTACGTTTAAAATCTGAAAGGTGGTCTTTCACCAGGGCGACACTGAGAATATCTTTTGCATTTAAATCCACATGGTTTGAAATATAACTAAATTGATTACAATAATAAAATATATAAATTATTATATTATGTATTGCATTGCACTACCCCTGCATACCTTCTGGAATAAATTATTATTATTATTATTAGTAAAACTAAATATTCTAAACTATACCTTCTTGAATATCCAATACGATTTCTATATTTAAAAAAAAACACAAGCGGCGAGAACAAATAAAAGCGAGTCACACAACTAAGTTGAGATTGATGAGTGAGACTGAAGGTATTGGGGAGGTTAAGGAGATGGGGAAGAGGAAGGTGGGAAGTACCTGATTATTCAGGTCTGGTCACCAAACACGGCCAAAGCTATTTCAGACAACGATTCAATTCTGAATGGTGGTCTTACACCAGGGTGTTACGAGAGTATCTTCCACTCTGGAACGTGCCGCAAAATATCCTATTTATTATTTTAAATGAGTAAATTGTGAAATAACACAAATTAATAAAATAAAATTTACCTGCGCATGCCGGGATTTGAACCAAGCTTGCTAGTCGAAAGCCTTACCCCTCGACCACGGAGGCCGTCTAGGCCGCCATTTTATGATAACTACCGAGAATTCAGTTTTTTAAATTTATTTTAACAATATAAATGTTTTCGACTTATGGCCAACTTACAAAAAGATACTCATCTGTGCGTCGCGCTGGGCGGAGTTTTAATGGAATTCCTGCCACATGAGGCGGCCCCGGTCCTACATCCCGACCCGACTTTGCGCCGTTTCACTGTACGATGTACTAAAGGAAGCGATGTAATCGTATTAGTGGAGCCTTCCCCTGCGATGAAGTATGATGATATTGATCTAACATGTCGATGTCGCATATATTGATACATATTACACTGTCCCCTTTCAAGGATTCAACTTCCCCTCGAACAAAACACAAATTGTCGAAAGTGCACTTGCTAAAACTTGCTGTCTTAAAAATCGATTGGTTGAAATATGCACATTCAATGGCCCCTGTCGCCCTTGAGGCAACCACCGCTTCCCGTAACCCTTCCAGATATCGCCCACTTTGGCAATCACTGATCTGGAGGAACCTGGCAGTATCACCATTACTTTTTACACACATTTTATTTTCCAAGACTCGCGGTGACTTCATATATTTCCGAAGTAGCATTGTTTTGCTTGAATTCTGCGCGTTTATCTATTTCGCCGTTTTAACAAGAAACTAGAGCAAAAAAGCTATCTTCTTCTCACGGATGTTGTCGACAGTTCACGTTCGGGAAGCCACCACACCGTGGCAGCACACATTAATTTGGCGGGATGAAAGAAAACAAAAGCCATAAAAACAAGACCGGAGAGCGCACGCCGAAGTCGTAGTAAAAAAGAGTCGCAGGTTTATTTGGCACTCACTAAGACTCGAGAGGAAATTGCACACAGTGAGAGCAGCGGTGCAAGAGGCTTTCACGCCCGGCGACTGCGGGACGGGACGGGACGGAACATTTCCACGGCAGTAATTAAAAGTGTTGCGGGAACACAACAAGCCGTTTTTTCTCTCCGCCTCGAGAAAACACTGTTCTTATTTTCAGAACTCGAGACTTTCTTAGAAATAGGCCGATGGAATGTTTAATGTTTTTTTAGTAAACAATCACTTCGTGATTTGGACATTATACTTGAAAACACCCGGTTATACTAGCTTACCTGTTTCGCTTACAATGACGCTTTATCAGGGCAGAATTCAACAAATAACGGTGTACTTTACGAAATCGGCAGGAGATAAAGATGTAATAAAAATAGTAGTCATACAAAGTGGTTGTTTTACTTCAAGTGCAATATTTATTTAAAGTTTATCAAAATATAGATAATCTATGATTTCATACACCAACATAAAATTAACAGGATAATTTATCTACAATATTAAAAAAAAATAGTTTGTGAAAAATACCTTGAAGAGATAATAATGAATTGACCATATTTTATAAAAAAGTAAACACGTTTGAATTGCACTCGTACATTATCGTAAATTTGCTTATTTAGAAAAATGGGATGAAAATGTAAGTGCGAAGACTTGAAAGGGCAGCAATAATCGTTTGTCATGGGCTAACCCACCCCACCACCCCCGGCTTCAGGGGGGTTCCCGAGGGATAGGGGGGGCGGCATTCCCAGGGCGCGGATGTGTGTAGCCTCGGGAGTATCCCCGGCCAGGAGGGGACATGAATATTGCTACAGGAAGTTCTACACGCTCTTCTCAAGATAGGGATGTAAATTTGAATGCCTACAAAATTTATTGTGACACAGGGCGAAACTTCATATAATGAAAACGCTACATTACTAAACAGAGCCCACAAATGGAATTTAGAAATGAAAAAAACTCCCGTAAATTCTGATAACGGGCATTTTTCAAAGCAGTAATTTAAAGCATCCGAAGAGTAGGTAACTCACTTTACTTAAATACATCATATTTTGCATCATGTTGGAAATAAAGAGAGATATAGAACGGAAATAATTATAAATCCATTACCGCCTTACAGGATTCCTGTAGGTAGGAAAAATTGAAGGAAATATTTTCAGAATAAACAGATATTTAAAATGTGATAAAAGCTCACAACATTGAGGACTAGAAGATGTAACATCTGGTGGCCACTACATCAGATGGTGACAATTTATTTTCATTTTTAGAAAAGACCGGAAAGACGCCTCGCAATGTCGTCGCTCAAACGGATTACATTATAGTTAACTCTTGTAAGACGTATCATAACTATGAAGTATTTTTGATATTTTAGACTGTAAAACTCCGAACGGTGAGCTCTGGCGTCATGAAATTTAAACAGCCTTTTCCGTCGGTAATGTATGTCAGTGCATCTGTTTTCAGCACGATATTTCAATTCCATGACGCTTTAAAAATATCCGTACATATGTCAAAAAAATAGGCATGACGTTTATTTTCTTTTCTTCATTTTCCAATTCGAAATTCAGGAGAAACTGGGTGATAACTTTTCAATAAATTATTAAAACTTTTGATGAATTATTAAAGTAATTTACTTTGAAAAAATGTGTAGTTGACTGAGCGTAGGCGAAGTCCTGTTTAAACTCGACCATTTGGCATTTCATTTGTCTGCAAATTTATTTGTTACGTTCCTGTTCCGATTCAAGGTGGCGCCATGTTGAATACCACCTTTTTATCCCTTCAAAGTTCGTAGTCAAATCGGAATAATCAACAATAATTAAAAGATACCTACCTGCCTGAAGAATAAAAAGGTTAAAAAAATTGTCATTGAGAGATGGTGACATTTCTTTGGACAAATTTTATAATACCTAAATAGAAATTAAAAAAAATATATGGTTTATAATTAAATATGCAAGTATTTAAGTAGCTCCTTAAAAATATTATAATTCCAGAGGAAATTCTTGTTTTAATTTATTAAATAAGAGAAAATTATAAACATAATTTTTAGGACGGCACTACTACTATTATTTCGTTTTAAACTGAAAAAGAAAAGGCATCCAGTGCATCTATAAATCTATCGAGGTATAAAAAGAAAGCACGTGCACCGTTCGGCAAACAAGATTTAAAAATAACTGAAAGCAGTGTGTGTTTAAGTTCGTATGTGTTTATTTACGAAACAGAGTAAATATTTTCCAGCTTTGAAAATATTTACAAGAGCGAAAACAGAAGATCGCCAGCTTTATAATATTAGACTATTCATGGTTTCAGAATACACTGTCATTTTGAATCCGCACACCACAAAGAAGAATAAGGGGGAAGTCACAATACGACAAAAGAAATATGGCGAAGCACCCGATTACAACACACGCGGGACGCAGAATCGTTTGGTTGGTCATTGAGATTCTCCGCTAGATTTCGGTTAGTCAATGAATGTTTATGGGATTAGTCCGAGGACGCCTACTCTATTGTGTCCAGTGCCGGGAGGGTTTATCGTCCGCGCGGGCACAGGACACCGGGCACTTTCACGGTTCTGGAGTCTTACCCCGAATCAGGGCACACGTAGGACCGGGTGTGGCGTCTTTATTATGTGCATTACCTGCAAAGAAAGGAAACAAATGTATTAGTTTTGACGTCACACAACATTTAATGGGATAGTTTTGACATGTAAACTAAACACACATTCCACCATGACCGCATTACATGTCATAGTTTGTAAGTTTTACATTGAATACACTAAAGAAATCAACTCATTAGAGACAGAAAATATTTAACACAATTCATTAACTAATAAACTTACAAGAAATTTACTGATTGAAAACTTCCAATACGAAAGTCTAAAGATAAAGAAGATACATTTGAATGCCATTTAAAAGCTTGGTTCTTTTCATCTTTTCGTATTCATGTTTATAATAATACTGGCACAGACCCGTCAAAACAAAGGATAACCTCAATTTTCAAGTTCCAATTTTGAAAATGACAATAATTTTCTGTTAAAAAATATGATATTATAGATAGTTGTATTACTTTATCGCTTGTCTGAATTCTTCAAACAAACGCTTTCAACACCTAATTGAAAGCAAATCCGAGATCTTAGATTTTATTGAACCGGAGTTACAGATACACAACCCATTGTTGTTTCATTTGAAATATGGGGAAATACATACATTACATATTTAAACGACCTACAAATACTACAGAATAATGTAGAAAAACACTTTTTAATTTTAACCCTAAAAGTATAAGTAACGAAATTATTGAAAATCAGAAAACTGTACGAATATAAAATATGCTTATTAATCTACATAATCCAAAATGGATTTATATAAACGAACACAACATATAACACTACACAAGACAACATAATTTTTTGTTATTTGAAAAAAATTTGTTTTGACATATGTTTTTGTTTAAGAGGTTGTGTTTTATTATGTCTTCTATTTTCTTTTTGATTTTGTTTCTTTGATTCTCTTTTTTTTGTTGTGTTTATTTAGATGTTCTTTGTAAAAAAATAAAATGTAAAAGCCCAGCCGGGCGTGAATTTAGAAATAAATAAATAATAAACTATACGCACATTCAGCAAAGACTAAAAGTGGTAAAAGAAACATAGGCCACGAGGGTGTACACGTATACAATCACATTCCCAATAGCTTGACATCAGTAAATAGAATGAATATATTTTAGAAAAAAACTGTTTGCTGTTAAGATCAGTGAGCTAAATTAATATGTACTTAGGTAAGTTAATAAAAAGGTAGTAAACAATTATATTTAGATTTTTTTAAGAATTTTTTTTCTTTAAAGGTAATTAAAGTTAATGCTTAAATTATGGTGTCGTCATTCCCGATGTCAAATTAATAGAACAACTTTTTCTGTTATATAACATACTAGTAGTATGTTCGAGTAGTATGATACTACTCGAACATTGCGTTGCCCGGCCTTTACAGAGAGTTTTTTTTTTAAATCTAACGTAGTCAGTAACTTTCCTCTTGTTTTGAAGGTCAAGTGTGCAAAATTTCATCAATCTTGGAATAAAACTGTTGATCTGTATACAAATCACGCCACATACACTCTTATTTATATAAGTAGATTAATCAAATAGGAAAAAATAAAAGCATACACACAACATTCGAAAACATTAATGACGAGTAGAACATACAAATATTTCAATTAGACATACCGTATATGGAGAGAGGCCTTCATAATGATAATAACCCAACTCAATCAAAACGACGTAAATATTGTATCGATCTATTCGAAACAACCTCATATTTCTTTCACTGGAAAGCCGGAAGTGTTTTTACGGAGGTTTTCATTGCAAGGCATAGTATGAAAAGAAATGTGCTGCCAAAACCAATAAAACAGTCATTGTTAACTAAAAATAAATCACACTTTGGCATTCACCGAGCAAACAGAACGGGCAATCAATCAAAATTGACGGAATCAACGTGGCTAGGAACTGAGACTACCTACAACTGTTCGGGTAAGGCCCAGCGAGCGTCACGTAGAAGGGTAGACTCGGTAACAAAAGCCTCAGCTCCGTGCTTACTCAGCAAACATTCGGCTGAGATGAAAAAGCTCTCGAGAGGGGCATATCTTCTGGAAAGTTTCATGTATCTGTGAGAATCGGGCGGACTTACATGGAGATTACATTCTTTCAATTGGGTGTCACGTTTCGCATGACCGTGATTGCCTCCATTCATTGAAATGTTTAAAAAGGCAGCCATTTGATACTTCTTTGGCTTGTTTCATAACGGTTTTGTTTGTAAAAAATAGGCTTCAGGAAACAGTATGAATTTTAAAACAGAAGGTAATTTTGAAACTCGACAGCTTAAAGTTGATAATGAGTTCAGCAATTTCATAAATATTCAGAAGAAACAAAATAATGTTGGTAATATAATGGTTTCATAATTTTCATATTTTTAAGTTAATTTCATATTTAGTCTAAGAAAAATAAAAATCGATAGCATTAGTTTGCGTTATCTGAACAATATTTTTTATTTGCACTTGAAATAAATTTGAATTGGGTAAATGAAGGCTAAAAAACAGAGAATATAATTTTTTGGACAGCTGGATTCAATTCCTTGGACATTTTGTAAAAAATATTTAGGGCGAGAAAAGCTCCCTAGTTTTAAAAGTAATGTAGTGAAATTGAAATACGGTACACCCTCGATGTTATTTTTTTTATTTAGGGGATATAAAATGCCCATACATGACCAAATTACGTACGTGCCCAATCGACTGACATGTTCAATTGATTTATAGCCCGAAAGGTTAAAAAAAAATAATGAAGCACCACGTACGGGGCATAAAATAAACATTTACGTAGAAGGAGAAATATCCTCAATCAGCGAAATTTAGATCGGCAATAAAGGGTACTAGAGTACTGATACACGGGTAGCCGAGGCCAGCGTACCTGCGGGAGATTGGGCTTTCTTCGGTCGGCTATTCCAGCAAAGTGAAATGACCTTTCATTTTCAATTTCCACCGTTGCTGGTGTCGGAGCTCATTGGGCATTCCATAGGCAGGGCCGTATAATGATCGCGTTCGGATAACCTTTGAATACTGAATACAGTAGTAGAAACAGCTCCGGCCAACTAAATATTTACGATTTGATACATATTTATTTATGCATCGACCGAATTCGTTTGCCTCCTCCAGGTAATTCTGGCGGAATATCGGTAAAAATGCACAAATTAAGAGGTTTATGCGGCTGATAAGGCTTTTCTCACGTGACTCCAAATGAGTCGATAGGGAATTTTACTGCCCTCGTACGAAATAAAATAATTTCGTGAAACGGTTATATTTGAAAAAGTGTTTATTTTGTGGCAACAATTGTGGCGTTTTATAATATAACTAACCAACAATCGCCCCATTTCCCGCAGGTATGACCAAAGTGAATAATACACCACGAATCGCTGCACGACACTCAATCGCTGCTTCATCCACATCCAAACATACCTTTCTGTCAATCAGACGTGTAGATTGTTGGCAAGATCCAACTCAACTTAATATTAATGCTTTATGATCGTGCAATAATTTCCTGAGGCATCCCCGACTCTATAACAACAAAATATTATTTATAATAAAAACACATGAATTTGTTTTTGACCACGATAGTTTTATTTTCACTCTACCGGTTTCGGAAGATCCCTTCCTTCGTCAGGAGAATATTTAAAACTAATCTACTACACAAAATATTGACACATAAATACAAAAATGTTAAGTGTTTGAGGGAGGTGTCGACAAAGTGGAAGGGGTAATTACGGGAATTCCAGGAAGAACAGAGCGGTTAACTGGAAATATGTCAAGAATAGGACTATAAGACAGATTAATTTGGTTATTTATTATACTGGAGTTATTATTGATGGATTTTCTGATTTCAAGTGCTTCTAAATTATCTAATTTTTTGCCTTTATTACTACGGTGAAGAATTTTAACCCCTGTATCTTTACTAAAAGTATGATCGGTGGAAATGAGATGATTGGCAAACTCCGAAAAATTATTGTTATTTAAACATCTTAAATGTTCGGTGATTCTAATATTTATATTTCTAGTTGTCTTACCTATGTAGAACGATTGACAATCATTGCAACATAGTTGGTAAATGCCTGAGTGGCTAAATTTGTGATCTTTATCTTTAGTATTTTTAAGTAATTTTCCCAAGTTGTTATCAGTATAGAACGCGGGTTTAATGTGGGTAGGCAAATTTTTTGTACTAAGTGAAGAAAAATTGGATATGTATAAGATTTTACGCCATTGAAAGGGATTTATGATTTTATTATTAGTTTCAGGTGTACCAAATAAAAATGTATTCGTCGAAATGAGTTTAAGTTTCTTATTCAGGATTTTATCAATTAAGTGTGTCGAGTAAATAAAACAAATTGCTCTAAATAATGGTTACTTACCATTAGTTATAGTTCTAAATTCTTAAATTGTTAAACTCGAAAGCAGAAAACAGTTTTCATTTATTTTAAAGCAGGCAGCAACCAGTGAGCCCTGGCATCATGAAAGATGAACGAACATAGTTTCCCGTCAGCAAGTTCTAGGTCAATGCAAATAATAGATCGAAACGCCATTTCCATCATGATCTGAACTTCGAAATACCCATCTGACTAAAAAAAAGGTTTTTTGTTCAATAAGAACAAACATTATGAAGGGATCGGGCGAAGTCAGATTGAAATGAAATTACTAGTTAATGATGATTATAAATGCTTAGTAAAGAAAAAAATATATAAACAAATGTTTGTAAGGAAAAGTGTACGGGGTCATGAAAAATTGTAGAAAAAAAAAACATTCTGAAAAATTCGTTTGAATTAACCATTTAATCGAAATCACTGTAACATGTTGTGCCTTTTTATGAAGAAAAAACAAGAGGCAATCTATTGTAACAAGATAAGTCTATGAAGACTTGGTTCCGTGCATATTTTCCGCGGAAATAAGCAAGATGAACGGAGCAGAGTTATGCTATTGTTATTCAACGCTTTCCAGAGTACACCCTTGAGGTTAAGCTTGCCCCATTTTAAATAGATAAATGGCAGAAACATTTATGCACAAAACTTTCCCAGAGCGCTAACGCGGTCTTTTATTACAAAATAGACAACATAATACTTCGACAAATGAAAACATATAATAAAATATTTATTTTTGGAATAATTAATGAGTAAAACCTCAAATTGTAATATTCAATTATTGAAGACAATATTAGCGATTCCTAAACGAAAATTTGAAACAGAAAAATCAGAAAAAGATACGGTCACATCTAGTACATGAACCCAGAACCCTTGCCTTGCCGGGGCACCACTCTACCAACTGAGTTAATGGGATCTATCTCCTTCTGTCATATTTAACTGTACCATAATTCGAATAAGAACTACCAACATTGTTTTCATTTTCTCACGGCACATTTTTAATGGCTGCTATCTTTATGTATGATCGCATGATTCAACCCGAACTAAATGCAATCTAGACAGTGTCTTAGATAATATATCTTATTTTTTTTATTTTAATGTGTGACATCTATTGACTTTTTCTGCAAGTTGTTTAGGAATCGCTAATATTCTCTTCAATAATTTAATAATAAATTATTATTTACAACTTTTTTTTCTTCAGAAATTCGGTTTGGACAACTTCCACCTGCTGGTAAGTTTCGTCCGTCACGCATTATTATGCGAACATGAGCGCATAAAAGAAATTCTGCGGACACAATAAAAGCGAAGTTTCACTCAAGCCCAAGTGTTCGAGGTCGACATTGGCAAGTAGTGCGGCCACGGAAAGTCACGTACACAGACACAGAAGCTATTAACTTAATAGTCTTATGAGATAGACGACACGAAATGTCGTGATTTCGGGAGAAAAAAAGTTACTCATTCCCGACGACACACGTTAAAAAAAAATTACAAACCGTCATTGACATAAATAATGGAGTTATACCATAGAACGGTCTCCTCTGCATAGATTTCCACTAAAACATAACATTGATCCAAAAAGGGGTTAAGTAAAAAACTACCAATATCTAAAGCAAAGAAAACTATCTTGGAAAAACTACCTCACTACACGAAAATTGTAAGTCTGTGCTGGCTGAGCTTAAAATATGCTCGGTATCCGGTCTACACCAAAACTAAACGTCAAAACCCATTTAAAAAACTTATTATACTGAAATAGCAGCCCTTATACTTAGAGGATTGAAGCGCCCAACACGGTAACGAATCTACATATATTTACAATCAAACTGATTGCTCAGTTTTGTAAGATCTGTGTAAAAAAAACATAAGTACACCTTCACCACAATCTTCGATTTAGCATCTGCCCTGATGATGGAGACTGTAACGCTGTTCGAAACGTTGGTTAAAGAAGAAGATAGCGCAGGACGGCATAGTACCCCAAAAATAAATCTCGATTTATCTAACATGTTTGTTACAAATAACTCTACACCTAAAAGGAAATATCTGAACTAAAAAGCAACCTCTACATTTTAGTTTTCTTTTCTTTTGAAGGTTTCACGTGTTTTAATGCAATACCAATTCAATAAGCAATATATTATGTATTGTTTTACAGCAAAATGGTTTTGAATTATGCGATGTGATAGCCACGCAGAAAAACACTTTTCCCAGGGAAACAGAGAATTTGAGATGGGATAATATTAACTCCCGACACACAACACACGACGTCTAAATAAAAAGCCGGACTATAACATATTACGGGATAATGCGTGCTGAAACTGAAATCGAAACCAATTTACAACGTTGATTAGTTTCAGGTCAGATCCGGGATAGAGTTTCTTTTCGGACATCGGCTCTGAAGACGAAGTAGGGGTAAGTCACTGGGGTAAATAGGGTCCATTCCCAGGGCCGGACCCAATCTCCGGGGGATTACCCCAGTCATTAGAGTAGAGACCAGTGCACCCTCTACCGCCCACCCCGTCCCACTACATACCAGATAAGACGAGTAGGAACGTTTCAGACTTCTGGGGTTAAAACAAACAACACGGGGAAGCTTTTCCGGTGGGATGTAAAAGCGCCGTTATTTCAAATAAAGTCCATTTCATTCAAGAGAATTCTTAATTCATTTTATTAACAGACCTTGAGTTTTAAGCGGGAATAAATAATGGACGACGATCAAAGTGAATGAGTAATTGAGAATTTATACAATTTTGAACATTTCTTAGCACACAGATAAAAATGAGTATTGCTGATTGAAAAATCTCTTCAAATTATCATTATATCTTGTTAAAATCGGGATTGCAGGCCATTTCCTGATATTTTTTTTCAATTCCAAATATATCGGAACACGTGTTCATGCACCTAACTTTGCCTTGATAATATATAATGACGAAATGCAACAATGTTATGATTTTTATGAACACGTGTTCCGACACCGTGATAATACATTCCGCTGTTACTAAAAGTTCAATCATTAAGGGGCCTGCAATTTAACTGTTTTTAACCGGATTACGAATAATTTGAAGAGATTCTTAATAAATTAGCAATTCTCACTTTTCTCCGTGTATTCTTGATCTCATCATTAGAAATTTGCAAACTCCGAACTTAAATGAAACACATATAATAATATTATGAAAGTTTTAAGGAAGCTAACACTGAACGTGTGAAATTACCTTTTTAAAAATTTTAGAATTTTTCATAAAATGCTACCAGTAAAACATATCTTGACCGAACTTATGATCAAGCAATTTATTTTTCAAAATATGTGTAATTATCGGGCCTGTAAAAAGGTTTAGTAACTACATGAGTTTGTTTTATTGTATTGTGTACAAATTTAGTTCTTAATTTTTTTAAACTGAGATAAAGTAAGATGCCCTTTTAGGTGATTCGTGACAGGTGGTCAACGCGGCGACGCAATTTCAACCTCACCGCGACCAGCGCATCGGATTTATTAAGTGCCTACCTTCTATAATTTCAACAACATTTTAAAATATAAAACGCACAATGTGCCGCAATTTATAATGTTTTTCAAACAAGTGTAACCTTCTTCGGAATTCAAATCCAGAAACAAAGGCTCGGGGCATTGAAATATGTCGGTTCAATTGACTACAGCGGATAAATTTAACATTGAACAAAAAGAATACATAGTTATATTTTGGTAACAGAATTACAGAAGGGAGGTATAGAAGAAGCAATAGCACTTAAAGTAATGCAGAGTAGCGTCACTCTCCGCAGTCACGCACGGGAGTTATGAGTGTCAAGAACAGTGTGCGGAAACAAAGCAAAAAGGCTAATCCATTTTTATACATAACTTATTTATGTAGGCTCGCATAAAAAAATGTTGAATAATAATTTTTATAAAGGTCTGCTGCGCTATTAGTAGATGGTGTACCTACTCATGAAGTTTGTTACGGTAAAAGGTTTCAGCAAAGAATAAATACTGTAGATTATTTTTACCGATTCACAGAATAAGCGGAAGAGTAAAATTTAAAAAAAGTTATGATCCTTGGTTCTGAAGCCAGAGACAGCGGGTTCGAAACCCAGATGGCAAAGTATTTAAAATTTCAATTATATTTTATCTAGACATTGTTTAGGAGTGAAAGATACTCGCTATCGCCCTGGCAGATCAGGAAGCAGAATCGTTGTTTGAAACGGCTCTAGCTATGTTTCGTGATCAAACCTAAAATGCCAGGTAATACCTAACCATGCTCTTCCCAATCTCTTTCGTATCCTCTAGATCCTTCAACCTTACAACATTTATTAAATAAGGACGCCATATATTTCCAATGGCTCCGGGCGGATGAGACAAAAACTTACCAAAATGAAATCGAAAGTCAAAAATTTTAAAATTAACCTTACATTCGGGCATTTATTATTACTCCATAAAACATCAAGAAGTGAGATGTCATAGCATTATGTCATTAAAAAAAGGATGGAGACTCTCGAAACATTTTTCAAGTTGGCAACAATGTTTTACAAACCCAGTATTTTTCAACCCGCTATGCACTTTAAAGTTTATTGTTAAATAATTTCTAATTAATTAACATGTTATTTTTTAAGGTCCTCTTCATTCTACGTTTACAGCTAATGTTTTCAGAACTGTAAAATTATTGCGTATAACTGTGTAAGTTCGCTTGGGCCATTTTCACTAAATTCTGTTGATAGCGTGCGAGTACAAAATAATAATTAGATACCAGCCGCATAATAAACCATATAAAAATATGTCAGTAGAAAAGCGGACACGCTCCGTGCTTCTATTTCAACAACAAAATTGTGACGTGAAAACAATACGATTTCTTTGTTTACACGTGTCTGTCATATTCCGTATTCTCCGCGGAGGTCTAAAATATGAGCCCCATTAATCCCAGAAAGATCTGAAGAAACACTTTTCTAAACTTTTGTAGGTGGGCGATGTTGCGAGATTTCGTGAAGAATGACAAATGCGTCGAGTGCATACTCGTAGCCTAATACCACAAATAAACAGGCGTTGGGATAAGAGTTCATGAATGACACTAAAACAATCAATTAAATATAAAATAATCAGTTTCGGGCTCACCGAAGGTTAAATTAATAAAATTATTTTAAAATAAATAAAATTGAGCAGAATAATTATTATGTTCTACTTGGTAAATGATTTTTATTAAAGTAAACTAGAGCAGACCCGTGAAAAATAACGGGATATTATAATTGTTGGAGAAGTTTGTGAAGCTAAAATGCAATTTGCAATCAACAAATGCAATCATTGCTTTTATAAAAAAATAAAATGCTTTGGGATCATTGCCCTCAAAAAGGAAGAAATTACCTACTGAATGTCAGTAAACTTGAAAAATGCAATGACATCATAAAAATACAAGACATGTTATATTCGTACAAACCGAACAAAAAAATATGTATGTTAACGGACAGCAAAAGTATGTCACCTGGACCTAGTTATGCGCGTTATATCAGTAACGAATCTTCACCTAATAATTCATCTAAGCATCTGTCAAGCATTTAAGCAAAACAAATACGTATTAAGAATTATAAATTCATTAAATGATGTTGGTACCTACTTTATCACTTGTCTGATATATTAGTTTCAACTTTTAAAATTAAAAGTTCGTTAAACATGAATAATATGCAGGGCTATTTCAGGTACTAACAACCGAAATCAAGAAAATTGCAATTAATTACAACACTCAACATCAAATAGTTCATGTTAATATATAACTTTTTGTAAGCATATAATTACCGGGTATTGTCGGATACCGCAATGCATGGATAGTCCGCTATTAAAATAAATAACAAGAGATTAAAATAATTCAAATCGCTGGAAATGCATCAAAGTAATGATGTATATAAATTACTAGTAATGCAACTATCAGCAACAACGGCGTCCATAGAGTTGTGGTCCATGCATTTGATTTTGAGTCAGCAGTGTGTTGGTTGGATTCCCGCCAGGGTTGGAAAAAAACCGGATTTTTTTTTCAAAAATTATTTGCCTGTGATTTTTTGCGGTTTTATGAGTTGTTTCGTGCTTAAGGCGATTCAATGCGAATTAATGCAAAATAATGTGATTTTTTTTTTTAAATTTACTCGTCTTTTAATAAGCGTTTTAATATCCTATTTACGAACCCCTTTTCTCATGTGATATTATTATATAATGTGGCCAATTAATTCATGATTATTGAGTTTATGATCGGAAAACATTATAATATTATCATCCGTGTCTGAGCTTCACAAAATAAAATAAAACCTGAATGTTGGGGATATTTTTTTTTGCATAAATCAAAACAAGCGAGAATTTAAACCTTATCGCCATCTGCATAAAGATTGCGTGATTCCCTCCGATTCCGAAAGTTAAATATCGAGATGGAACGATTAATTAGAAGAAACTGTTAGGGAGTGTACTATTTAAAATTGAGAAAAAAAATTATTTTCAAGATAAACAGATTTAGGTTCCTTTAACCCAGGTGGTTACATTTTCTATATTTTTTTATATAGACAATCTCACGAATATTTTGTACTTATTGTTGTTATTTTACCACAGGGATATATTCTAAATTTTATTACTAAAATCACTCATAATTACTAGGTACTGACACTACATTACTACAGCAAGTAAATATATAAAAAAATAAAAGTATCGTATTAAAATTCATATTGTGAATCATTTTTTTCAGAGTATTGAAAAAAAATCATTATAAAGTTTTTTCAAGTGGGTTTTTAGGTTGGGGTAAATTATGCCAACCCTGATTCCCTTGCAGTGATTTTTTTCTCCTACTAAAACATTCTGAGGTAGAAAAAAAAATAATAATATAGACTAAAATATTGTAATGAATTAAATAAAACTTTACGCTTTAAATATTCAAAGTATCTGTGAACGGGCAATCGCAGATATCGGGTTAACTTGGACCCGACATCCCTCTAACCCGATCGTTTCCTGGCGGAAGTCTTAATGTTCGTCACCCCGGCCCTCTTCAGCTCATCTCATCTCATTGATCAACCTCAGGCTCCACCTCCACAGGAAACACTCGCTCCAACAAGGTCTCATCCCTCCGGAACAAAACTACCGCTGCACCTCATCAAGAGTATCATGTCCTCCCGATCTGCATGATGAAATAACCCCTACAGACAACTCCTGTAACGATTAATTCACCGAAACAAAGCTGACAGACATGCAACTTCGCGACGCGCGTGTTAAGTAATGGGAGTGCTCCAGGGATGAGCCTGAAGACAAGGTTTCAGGCAGACGGGGGTGGGGGAGGGAGAAAAGTCTAACAAGGTTAAGCTCGGAAGAGAACAAGGAGCAAACGTGTGTCGCTCATCATTCTTAAACGGAACACGAGTGCTGTGACGATCAGGAAATTGACTGGTTATCAGCGGATAACGCCCATTTTCTTCAAATTATTGACAGATAAAAACGATTTAACATTTTTTTACAATTTCGTACGGATAAAAGTTGAAGACGTCTGAAGATTACATCTTTCAGAAATAAGATAACGTATTTATATTTTTAAAGTATTCAGTTGAAAAAGTAGTCGAGCAAAAATTGGGATAAGTGTCGTGGCACACCGCTGGCGTATATCTATTGATCTTAGGCTCCATACACGTGGAGAACTAACTGAAAGAATTTTGAACAAAATACTAACCTATTTACAAACTAAATTTGAGTTAAACAGAGTGAATTTAGTCCTACTCAATTATGGCGCTCATTTATAAAATATTTTCTGCAGTGAACCTTTCTGGGCGTAAATCGATCGTGGTACATTAATAACATGTTTCGAAACTAAACTACATAATACCGTGTGGAGAGCATGGGTTATAAAATGTTTGAACCACCACTACTGCAAAACACACCAAATGCGGTGGATTAAACCTGATTAAGTCAAAGCCCTTTGCGGTTTGAAACACAAAGTGTTTTCAGGAGTATTTTCTCTGCGTTGGGGAAATAAAATTAAGCACGAAAGGTCATGATTCTTTGCACGGTTCGCCGCCTATCCGTAGGCAATATATACTGTACTGCTTTTATATTTAGCCTCCGAAACATGATATATTATTGTGTACAGTATTGGCTAACTGGTTGTGTTAAAAATTCAAACACTGAACTCACGCGAATGTTTAAACAGAAAACTTGTTTTCTTCGAGTGTCCTTCACAAAGGTTGGGTATTGCCCAGCATCAGGGTAATCCTCACCCTATAGACTGCAGCCTTAGAACAACTCGGGGGAAATGCAATCGTACCAGACACGTAATTTTTTAATCCGAGAAGTACCTACCATAAATATACCCCTAGAATATAATTTTTGTAATGTTCTATGGGTCATCCCTCACTATGTGGTCAAGTATTAACGAACTAACTAACCATCACACCGTTTCCTCGCAGGGGTAGGCAGAGAGGATGGACCTCCAAACAACTCGGCCTTGGCACACACTTCTTGCCTCTTTCACATTCATACATCGTCTCACACATACTCTTCTATTATTCTGACTCTTGACATGGCCCGACTCAAGTATCTGATTCACTTGATCGTGCCATGTCTTCGTGGGGCGTCCTCGACTTCTGCTACCATTCACATTTGCGTCATATATTCGCCTTACACTCCTTTCTTCGTTCATTCGCTCTACATGCCCAAACCAAATTATCTTACTCATTACGCTTACATCAATCAGCCTTGTATTCTTTGCGGATCTCCACATTTCTCACACGATCATACATGGTTTTATCCCACATACGCCTCAGGGATCGCATTTCTACAGCATTCAAATTCTTCATTTCATAATATTTAGAAAAAATATTGTAATGACGAAAATTTGATCAATTTAATATTTAATTTTTACTTGAATAACTTTGAAGGAGAACATAATATCAATAAATCTAAACGAAACATGAAACAGAACAAGACACAGAAACAATAAACAGGTAACAGTCTAAACTGGGAATCGAACCCAGAATCTATAGGATAATTAGGTCCCAATGGCCGAGTGGTCAGAGACATTATCCTGCTAAGACAGAGATCCAAGGTTCAATTACCTAACAGTTGAAACTGTTCCCTCTTTATTTTTGTTTCATTTTTTGTTTAGATTTATCAGTATTATCTCTTTCTCCAATAATAGAAGAACTTATTTATCCATTTAAAAATGAAAGTATTTTCATTTTAATATTCACCAGTCGATTTAGCAAGACAAATAACGACAAAGGCAATGACAACGAAGGTACTACGTCGTGCAATTACTCCGCAAGCAATGAAGTGTACTGATGTATTGCCATCCATCAATGTCAGTTATGATTTAAATCGTTTTAAAATCCACAGCAAAAACCTTCGGAGGGAAAAAACTTCGTAATATGATAATCGATGACGAAAATTGGTACTTAATTTATTCAGGAATTCTGTTCTAACATAACGTACTATTCAAAAAAAGTGACGCAATTATTGGAATCTATTTTAAATTACCTATTTTGGATGGACATATTATATTATTCACGAGGAAGCATGCAAAAATATATATTTTTAACGAAAGCTGTCGAGGATTGAAAACTTTAAGGTTAAAATATATTATTACCATCTTACTAATTATATTCTTACACACCGGTTCAACTTCGGTGAGGTAAAGCCGGCCTTGAGCCTGTTTATAAATAAATCAAGTATTTTTTTACTGTTCCTGACCTCACCCGCAGCGTAACATTTAATTTATAAGTAAGGGGTTTAGTCACCAAAAGCAAGAAATAATTAATCCTTAGCGGAAGACTTTACCAATATTTCGCAAGCATTTCTTGATTAAGCGTTCGCACTATGCCAATTTCATAGATAATTTTTTTAACATCTAAATATATTTTTTTTAAAACCGTATCGTTTTTACTGAAAAAATTCAAAACTTTTTACCTATTATTAAATTAAAATTGGTATTCCTATGAATGAAATCAATTACGTAAATCTACGAAGTAAACTCAATTCATCGAAATTATCTGAAAGGCGAAAAATTAATGGTATGGAATTGTTAATTCAAGATTAGACTGCCCTGACGCTATCAACTTGCTGTCACTACGTGTACCTCCGAAACATACTAGATGGAATACATTATTTCACAACAATAACGTCGTGTTCAATTCTGTAATGAAAAGAATTCATGGTCTTGGCAATGAGCTTACAGATGTCGCTGATATTTTAAATTTAACTTGACACATTCAAATCCAAATTAGTTCAGTTTTTAGTAAAATGTAAATAACGAGTAATCAAAATTTATAGCGGCCGCTACACTACTCGCTTCGACGCTTCGACGAAGTCCTCGACGAAGTTAGCCGAAGTTCGAAGTGCGTGCCCACACACTCGTGCAACTTCGCGAGTAACTCAGTCCAACTCAGTCGTGATCGGTTTATTTATGTGTTCGAACTTAACGACGCTTCGAGTCCTTTGACTCGGGCGCATTTACCGACAACAATCGGAAATCGGGCGAAGCGAAGCGAAGTTGCCCGAAGCGAAGTGAAGTTCGTGCCCACACTATCGTATTCGGTCAACTTCGATCAACTTCGAGAGTAGTGTAGCTGGGCTATAAGAACATATTCACAATATCTTTTTAAATTTATTATTCACATATAAATTTCAAGGGTTCTTTAAAGTAAGTGTGATAATATTACTATTACTGGATCTATTATTACTACGCAATATAACAAGTATATTGTATTTTATGCTTTATTTTATGTTATACTGTTGTTTTAAATTTAATTTATAACCGTTGTGTAAAAGCACTAGTGCGTTAATAAATAAATGAAAATTATGTTCAATCTTACAATTTAGTTGTGTAAATTAATTTTGTCTACTTTTTAAGGCCCCTTCAAAAATCACAAAACGTCAATAAAGCTTAAAATAAGACTTTACTTTCAGTGTAAAACTCAGCCTTGCTGGTGAGAGTACAAGTAAGCTTTAAAGCTCAGTGTGAAATCGGAAGGAAACAACTCATCACAGTTAAGTATATTTGCATTGGTCAATGTGTATAGTTAGTGCCTGTATCCAGTATATATTATATTATGTAATTCGACAGCGCATTGTGACAGACAGGGTTGGCCGGTGGCCGACAGGGTAGGCAGAGGCGAGCAGGGCGCGACTGCGTGCCCGAGTAAATAGGCGAGCGGCAAACAAGCCGAAAGCTAAACAGGGAATAAAAGCTCCGTCCGCTAAATGAAAGCACTCTATTGTTTGAGCGCAAGAGTAAACAAACCGCTCGTTATAATTAATTACGAGTGAGATTAAGCTTCAACAAAGAAAATATATATTAACGTTACGTGGAATTTTGAAAAGGTGTGTGCGCAACATTAAATCAGAAGAAATGTTCAAAGCCGGGATATGCGATATTTTTTTTAATATATTCTGTAATCATTTTAAGGTAATTATTTCGGTAGGCAGTTTTTAGTATTCGTGTTGTATCATCACAAGGCTTAATAGGGATATAATTACTGAAAATTTGAGGGGAGTATGGGATGACAGATTTCGGTCAGCATATTTGTTTGTATGTGTTTTATATACAGCCTAGAGCTTTAGCCATTTTCCGACCAGTCATAAGAACAAAGAGCAGGATTTTTTTTGACAACATAAACATTTCCCTTTGAAAACAAACAGCTTTTCCAAATCATCTTTTGGATCAGTGACGGATCGTAGTTGCGTGCAAGAGCTCTAAGATGTAAATAAAATCATTTTCTTTATATATATATATATGTATTTTTAGAGCCGTACCAAAATCTAAATCTGATCTTCTTTTGTTCTTTGAGTAAAAAGTATAACGTTCGAAATATAACAACTTAACTACAAAGTTTTTTACTGCCTTAGTTGGCGCGCCGCCACTGATATTCAATCACCTCTAGGATTGATCTTTTCATCCTCTTTGAAATTGACTTTCCAGACAATGTGGCCGAATCATTTAACTGTTCTTTGTGGAGATACTTCTTGATACAGAGTTTCTTTCTATACGGAGGACGTGGACATGATTCTAGACCTCTTTAAAAATATAATTTGTCTAATGCGAATGTTATCAAAAGAACTATTAATTGGTAACAAAAGCTGTTGAATTATTGAAGCGTTCGCGGGTTTATAAGAACGAGAAAGCATTTTGCACGATAAGCACGCATTAACGACAAAGTAACTGACACGAGAGCGTTACCTACGACGGGCGCTGAACAAGATGCTTATGCAACACAATATAAAGAACCAGTTCAGTTCGTCGAAAAGAAATTTACGGTTAGAGGCAAATAATTGCGGTCACCAAGCATTGATACCAGAACGCTGAACAGCAGAAAAACTTATTAAGTAGCATTGAAGACATGGCACGCAATAGTACCTACTGTGTGTGGAGTAGTAGCGAAAAGTTGGCAACACTTTTGGGATATATTTTCATTGTTTAAGTTTGTGGTTAGAATATGTGCGACAGTTTCGCAATAAAAAGGCTACTTTGCATAACATAACAATATCTACATATATCTTATGTTAGGATGCAAAACAGCAAGTAAACTAACATTATTGTCTGTAGTTTTGTGAAGATTTAGGTGGAACAATTAAGTTGATACCTCTATTGTGATATCACCATCGATTGAGATGTGTCATGATCATTGATCATGCACCATCATGGGTCATGGGCCACGACACGAACCGACCGAACTTATGATCAAGCAATTTATTTTTCAAAATATGTGTAATTATCGGGCCTGTAAAAAGGTTTAGTAACTACATGAGTTTGTTTTATTGTATTGTGTACAAATTTAGTTCTTAATTTTTTTAAACTGAGATAAAGTAAGATGCCCTTTTAGGTGATTCGTGACAGGTGGTCAACGCGGCGACGCAATTTCAACCTCACCGCGACCAGCGCATCGGATTTATTAAGTGCCTACCTTCTATAATTTCAACAACATTTTAAAATATAAAACGCACAATGTGCCGCAATTTATAATGTTTTTCAAACAAGTGTAACCTTCTTCGGAATTCAAATCCAGAAACAAAGGCTCGGGGCATTGAAATATGTCGGTTCAATTGACTACAGCGGATAAATTTAACATTGAACAAAAAGAATACATAGTTATATTTTGGTAACAGAATTACAGAAGGGAGGTATAGAAGAAGCAATAGCACTTAAAGTAATGCAGAGTAGCGTCACTCTCCGCAGTCACGCACGGGAGTTATGAGTGTCAAGAACAGTGTGCGGAAACAAAGCAAAAAGGCTAATCCATTTTTATACATAACTTATTTATGTAGGCTCGCATAAAAAAATGTTGAATAATAATTTTTATAAAGGTCTGCTGCGCTATTAGTAGATGGTGTACCTACTCATGAAGTTTGTTACGGTAAAAGGTTTCAGCAAAGAATAAATACTGTAGATTATTTTTACCGATTCACAGAATAAGCGGAAGAGTAAAATTTAAAAAAAGTTATGATCCTTGGTTCTGAAGCCAGAGACAGCGGGTTCGAAACCCAGATGGCAAAGTATTTAAAATTTCAATTATATTTTATCTAGACATTGTTTAGGAGTGAAAGATACTCGCTATCGCCCTGGCAGATCAGGAAGCAGAATCGTTGTTTGAAACGGCTCTAGCTATGTTTCGTGATCAAACCTAAAATGCCAGGTAATACCTAACCATGCTCTTCCCAATCTCTTTCGTATCCTCTAGATCCTTCAACCTTACAACATTTATTAAATAAGGACGCCATATATTTCCAATGGCTCCGGGCGGATGAGACAAAAACTTACCAAAATGAAATCGAAAGTCAAAAATTTTAAAATTAACCTTACATTCGGGCATTTATTATTACTCCATAAAACATCAAGAAGTGAGATGTCATAGCATTATGTCATTAAAAAAAGGATGGAGACTCTCGAAACATTTTTCAAGTTGGCAACAATGTTTTACAAACCCAGTATTTTTCAACCCGCTATGCACTTTAAAGTTTATTGTTAAATAATTTCTAATTAATTAACATGTTATTTTTTAAGGTCCTCTTCATTCTACGTTTACAGCTAATGTTTTCAGAACTGTAAAATTATTGCGTATAACTGTGTAAGTTCGCTTGGGCCATTTTCACTAAATTCTGTTGATAGCGTGCGAGTACAAAATAATAATTAGATACCAGCCGCATAATAAACCATATAAAAATATGTCAGTAGAAAAGCGGACACGCTCCGTGCTTCTATTTCAACAACAAAATTGTGACGTGAAAACAATACGATTTCTTTGTTTACACGTGTCTGTCATATTCCGTATTCTCCGCGGAGGTCTAAAATATGAGCCCCATTAATCCCAGAAAGATCTGAAGAAACACTTTTCTAAACTTTTGTAGGTGGGCGATGTTGCGAGATTTCGTGAAGAATGACAAATGCGTCGAGTGCATACTCGTAGCCTAATACCACAAATAAACAGGCGTTGGGATAAGAGTTCATGAATGACACTAAAACAATCAATTAAATATAAAATAATCAGTTTCGGGCTCACCGAAGGTTAAATTAATAAAATTATTTTAAAATAAATAAAATTGAGCAGAATAATTATTATGTTCTACTTGGTAAATGATTTTTATTAAAGTAAACTAGAGCAGACCCGTGAAAAATAACGGGATATTATAATTGTTGGAGAAGTTTGTGAAGCTAAAATGCAATTTGCAATCAACAAATGCAATCATTGCTTTTATAAAAAAATAAAATGCTTTGGGATCATTGCCCTCAAAAAGGAAGAAATTACCTACTGAATGTCAGTAAACTTGAAAAATGCAATGACATCATAAAAATACAAGACATGTTATATTCGTACAAACCGAACAAAAAAATATGTATGTTAACGGACAGCAAAAGTATGTCACCTGGACCTAGTTATGCGCGTTATATCAGTAACGAATCTTCACCTAATAATTCATCTAAGCATCTGTCAAGCATTTAAGCAAAACAAATACGTATTAAGAATTATAAATTCATTAAATGATGTTGGTACCTACTTTATCACTTGTCTGATATATTAGTTTCAACTTTTAAAATTAAAAGTTCGTTAAACATGAATAATATGCAGGGCTATTTCAGGTACTAACAACCGAAATCAAGAAAATTGCAATTAATTACAACACTCAACATCAAATAGTTCATGTTAATATATAACTTTTTGTAAGCATATAATTACCGGGTATTGTCGGATACCGCAATGCATGGATAGTCCGCTATTAAAATAAATAACAAGAGATTAAAATAATTCAAATCGCTGGAAATGCATCAAAGTAATGATGTATATAAATTACTAGTAATGCAACTATCAGCAACAACGGCGTCCATAGAGTTGTGGTCCATGCATTTGATTTTGAGTCAGCAGTGTGTTGGTTGGATTCCCGCCAGGGTTGGAAAAAAACCGGATTTTTTTTTCAAAAATTATTTGCCTGTGATTTTTTGCGGTTTTATGAGTTGTTTCGTGCTTAAGGCGATTCAATGCGAATTAATGCAAAATAATGTGATTTTTTTTTTTAAATTTACTCGTCTTTTAATAAGCGTTTTAATATCCTATTTACGAACCCCTTTTCTCATGTGATATTATTATATAATGTGGCCAATTAATTCATGATTATTGAGTTTATGATCGGAAAACATTATAATATTATCATCCGTGTCTGAGCTTCACAAAATAAAATAAAACCTGAATGTTGGGGATATTTTTTTTTGCATAAATCAAAACAAGCGAGAATTTAAACCTTATCGCCATCTGCATAAAGATTGCGTGATTCCCTCCGATTCCGAAAGTTAAATATCGAGATGGAACGATTAATTAGAAGAAACTGTTAGGGAGTGTACTATTTAAAATTGAGAAAAAAAATTATTTTCAAGATAAACAGATTTAGGTTCCTTTAACCCAGGTGGTTACATTTTCTATATTTTTTTATATAGACAATCTCACGAATATTTTGTACTTATTGTTGTTATTTTACCACAGGGATATATTCTAAATTTTATTACTAAAATCACTCATAATTACTAGGTACTGACACTACATTACTACAGCAAGTAAATATATAAAAAAATAAAAGTATCGTATTAAAATTCATATTGTGAATCATTTTTTTCAGAGTATTGAAAAAAAATCATTATAAAGTTTTTTCAAGTGGGTTTTTAGGTTGGGGTAAATTATGCCAACCCTGATTCCCTTGCAGTGATTTTTTTCTCCTACTAAAACATTCTGAGGTAGAAAAAAAAATAATAATATAGACTAAAATATTGTAATGAATTAAATAAAACTTTACGCTTTAAATATTCAAAGTATCTGTGAACGGGCAATCGCAGATATCGGGTTAACTTGGACCCGACATCCCTCTAACCCGATCGTTTCCTGGCGGAAGTCTTAATGTTCGTCACCCCGGCCCTCTTCAGCTCATCTCATCTCATTGATCAACCTCAGGCTCCACCTCCACAGGAAACACTCGCTCCAACAAGGTCTCATCCCTCCGGAACAAAACTACCGCTGCACCTCATCAAGAGTATCATGTCCTCCCGATCTGCATGATGAAATAACCCCTACAGACAACTCCTGTAACGATTAATTCACCGAAACAAAGCTGACAGACATGCAACTTCGCGACGCGCGTGTTAAGTAATGGGAGTGCTCCAGGGATGAGCCTGAAGACAAGGTTTCAGGCAGACGGGGGTGGGGGAGGGAGAAAAGTCTAACAAGGTTAAGCTCGGAAGAGAACAAGGAGCAAACGTGTGTCGCTCATCATTCTTAAACGGAACACGAGTGCTGTGACGATCAGGAAATTGACTGGTTATCAGCGGATAACGCCCATTTTCTTCAAATTATTGACAGATAAAAACGATTTAACATTTTTTTACAATTTCGTACGGATAAAAGTTGAAGACGTCTGAAGATTACATCTTTCAGAAATAAGATAACGTATTTATATTTTTAAAGTATTCAGTTGAAAAAGTAGTCGAGCAAAAATTGGGATAAGTGTCGTGGCACACCGCTGGCGTATATCTATTGATCTTAGGCTCCATACACGTGGAGAACTAACTGAAAGAATTTTGAACAAAATACTAACCTATTTACAAACTAAATTTGAGTTAAACAGAGTGAATTTAGTCCTACTCAATTATGGCGCTCATTTATAAAATATTTTCTGCAGTGAACCTTTCTGGGCGTAAATCGATCGTGGTACATTAATAACATGTTTCGAAACTAAACTACATAATACCGTGTGGAGAGCATGGGTTATAAAATGTTTGAACCACCACTACTGCAAAACACACCAAATGCGGTGGATTAAACCTGATTAAGTCAAAGCCCTTTGCGGTTTGAAACACAAAGTGTTTTCAGGAGTATTTTCTCTGCGTTGGGGAAATAAAATTAAGCACGAAAGGTCATGATTCTTTGCACGGTTCGCCGCCTATCCGTAGGCAATATATACTGTACTGCTTTTATATTTAGCCTCCGAAACATGATATATTATTGTGTACAGTATTGGCTAACTGGTTGTGTTAAAAATTCAAACACTGAACTCACGCGAATGTTTAAACAGAAAACTTGTTTTCTTCGAGTGTCCTTCACAAAGGTTGGGTATTGCCCAGCATCAGGGTAATCCTCACCCTATAGACTGCAGCCTTAGAACAACTCGGGGGAAATGCAATCGTACCAGACACGTAATTTTTTAATCCGAGAAGTACCTACCATAAATATACCCCTAGAATATAATTTTTGTAATGTTCTATGGGTCATCCCTCACTATGTGGTCAAGTATTAACGAACTAACTAACCATCACACCGTTTCCTCGCAGGGGTAGGCAGAGAGGATGGACCTCCAAACAACTCGGCCTTGGCACACACTTCTTGCCTCTTTCACATTCATACATCGTCTCACACATACTCTTCTATTATTCTGACTCTTGACATGGCCCGACTCAAGTATCTGATTCACTTGATCGTGCCATGTCTTCGTGGGGCGTCCTCGACTTCTGCTACCATTCACATTTGCGTCATATATTCGCCTTACACTCCTTTCTTCGTTCATTCGCTCTACATGCCCAAACCAAATTATCTTACTCATTACGCTTACATCAATCAGCCTTGTATTCTTTGCGGATCTCCACATTTCTCACACGATCATACATGGTTTTATCCCACATACGCCTCAGGGATCGCATTTCTACAGCATTCAAATTCTTCATTTCATAATATTTAGAAAAAATATTGTAATGACGAAAATTTGATCAATTTAATATTTAATTTTTACTTGAATAACTTTGAAGGAGAACATAATATCAATAAATCTAAACGAAACATGAAACAGAACAAGACACAGAAACAATAAACAGGTAACAGTCTAAACTGGGAATCGAACCCAGAATCTATAGGATAATTAGGTCCCAATGGCCGAGTGGTCAGAGACATTATCCTGCTAAGACAGAGATCCAAGGTTCAATTACCTAACAGTTGAAACTGTTCCCTCTTTATTTTTGTTTCATTTTTTGTTTAGATTTATCAGTATTATCTCTTTCTCCAATAATAGAAGAACTTATTTATCCATTTAAAAATGAAAGTATTTTCATTTTAATATTCACCAGTCGATTTAGCAAGACAAATAACGACAAAGGCAATGACAACGAAGGTACTACGTCGTGCAATTACTCCGCAAGCAATGAAGTGTACTGATGTATTGCCATCCATCAATGTCAGTTATGATTTAAATCGTTTTAAAATCCACAGCAAAAACCTTCGGAGGGAAAAAACTTCGTAATATGATAATCGATGACGAAAATTGGTACTTAATTTATTCAGGAATTCTGTTCTAACATAACGTACTATTCAAAAAAAGTGACGCAATTATTGGAATCTATTTTAAATTACCTATTTTGGATGGACATATTATATTATTCACGAGGAAGCATGCAAAAATATATATTTTTAACGAAAGCTGTCGAGGATTGAAAACTTTAAGGTTAAAATATATTATTACCATCTTACTAATTATATTCTTACACACCGGTTCAACTTCGGTGAGGTAAAGCCGGCCTTGAGCCTGTTTATAAATAAATCAAGTATTTTTTTACTGTTCCTGACCTCACCCGCAGCGTAACATTTAATTTATAAGTAAGGGGTTTAGTCACCAAAAGCAAGAAATAATTAATCCTTAGCGGAAGACTTTACCAATATTTCGCAAGCATTTCTTGATTAAGCGTTCGCACTATGCCAATTTCATAGATAATTTTTTTAACATCTAAATATATTTTTTTTAAAACCGTATCGTTTTTACTGAAAAAATTCAAAACTTTTTACCTATTATTAAATTAAAATTGGTATTCCTATGAATGAAATCAATTACGTAAATCTACGAAGTAAACTCAATTCATCGAAATTATCTGAAAGGCGAAAAATTAATGGTATGGAATTGTTAATTCAAGATTAGACTGCCCTGACGCTATCAACTTGCTGTCACTACGTGTACCTCCGAAACATACTAGATGGAATACATTATTTCACAACAATAACGTCGTGTTCAATTCTGTAATGAAAAGAATTCATGGTCTTGGCAATGAGCTTACAGATGTCGCTGATATTTTAAATTTAACTTGACACATTCAAATCCAAATTAGTTCAGTTTTTAGTAAAATGTAAATAACGAGTAATCAAAATTTATAGCGGCCGCTACACTACTCGCTTCGACGCTTCGACGAAGTCCTCGACGAAGTTAGCCGAAGTTCGAAGTGCGTGCCCACACACTCGTGCAACTTCGCGAGTAACTCAGTCCAACTCAGTCGTGATCGGTTTATTTATGTGTTCGAACTTAACGACGCTTCGAGTCCTTTGACTCGGGCGCATTTACCGACAACAATCGGAAATCGGGCGAAGCGAAGCGAAGTTGCCCGAAGCGAAGTGAAGTTCGTGCCCACACTATCGTATTCGGTCAACTTCGATCAACTTCGAGAGTAGTGTAGCTGGGCTATAAGAACATATTCACAATATCTTTTTAAATTTATTATTCACATATAAATTTCAAGGGTTCTTTAAAGTAAGTGTGATAATATTACTATTACTGGATCTATTATTACTACGCAATATAACAAGTATATTGTATTTTATGCTTTATTTTATGTTATACTGTTGTTTTAAATTTAATTTATAACCGTTGTGTAAAAGCACTAGTGCGTTAATAAATAAATGAAAATTATGTTCAATCTTACAATTTAGTTGTGTAAATTAATTTTGTCTACTTTTTAAGGCCCCTTCAAAAATCACAAAACGTCAATAAAGCTTAAAATAAGACTTTACTTTCAGTGTAAAACTCAGCCTTGCTGGTGAGAGTACAAGTAAGCTTTAAAGCTCAGTGTGAAATCGGAAGGAAACAACTCATCACAGTTAAGTATATTTGCATTGGTCAATGTGTATAGTTAGTGCCTGTATCCAGTATATATTATATTATGTAATTCGACAGCGCATTGTGACAGACAGGGTTGGCCGGTGGCCGACAGGGTAGGCAGAGGCGAGCAGGGCGCGACTGCGTGCCCGAGTAAATAGGCGAGCGGCAAACAAGCCGAAAGCTAAACAGGGAATAAAAGCTCCGTCCGCTAAATGAAAGCACTCTATTGTTTGAGCGCAAGAGTAAACAAACCGCTCGTTATAATTAATTACGAGTGAGATTAAGCTTCAACAAAGAAAATATATATTAACGTTACGTGGAATTTTGAAAAGGTGTGTGCGCAACATTAAATCAGAAGAAATGTTCAAAGCCGGGATATGCGATATTTTTTTTAATATATTCTGTAATCATTTTAAGGTAATTATTTCGGTAGGCAGTTTTTAGTATTCGTGTTGTATCATCACAAGGCTTAATAGGGATATAATTACTGAAAATTTGAGGGGAGTATGGGATGACAGATTTCGGTCAGCATATTTGTTTGTATGTGTTTTATATACAGCCTAGAGCTTTAGCCATTTTCCGACCAGTCATAAGAACAAAGAGCAGGATTTTTTTTGACAACATAAACATTTCCCTTTGAAAACAAACAGCTTTTCCAAATCATCTTTTGGATCAGTGACGGATCGTAGTTGCGTGCAAGAGCTCTAAGATGTAAATAAAATCATTTTCTTTATATATATATATATGTATTTTTAGAGCCGTACCAAAATCTAAATCTGATCTTCTTTTGTTCTTTGAGTAAAAAGTATAACGTTCGAAATATAACAACTTAACTACAAAGTTTTTTACTGCCTTAGTTGGCGCGCCGCCACTGATATTCAATCACCTCTAGGATTGATCTTTTCATCCTCTTTGAAATTGACTTTCCAGACAATGTGGCCGAATCATTTAACTGTTCTTTGTGGAGATACTTCTTGATACAGAGTTTCTTTCTATACGGAGGACGTGGACATGATTCTAGACCTCTTTAAAAATATAATTTGTCTAATGCGAATGTTATCAAAAGAACTATTAATTGGTAACAAAAGCTGTTGAATTATTGAAGCGTTCGCGGGTTTATAAGAACGAGAAAGCATTTTGCACGATAAGCACGCATTAACGACAAAGTAACTGACACGAGAGCGTTACCTACGACGGGCGCTGAACAAGATGCTTATGCAACACAATATAAAGAACCAGTTCAGTTCGTCGAAAAGAAATTTACGGTTAGAGGCAAATAATTGCGGTCACCAAGCATTGATACCAGAACGCTGAACAGCAGAAAAACTTATTAAGTAGCATTGAAGACATGGCACGCAATAGTACCTACTGTGTGTGGAGTAGTAGCGAAAAGTTGGCAACACTTTTGGGATATATTTTCATTGTTTAAGTTTGTGGTTAGAATATGTGCGACAGTTTCGCAATAAAAAGGCTACTTTGCATAACATAACAATATCTACATATATCTTATGTTAGGATGCAAAACAGCAAGTAAACTAACATTATTGTCTGTAGTTTTGTGAAGATTTAGGTGGAACAATTAAGTTGATACCTCTATTGTGATATCACCATCGATTGAGATGTGTCATGATCATTGATCATGCACCATCATGGGTCATGGGCCACGACCAGATTTTTTGTGAATAAATTGGTGAAGAGCTGCGGGTTTCGAAATCTTGTCATTAAAACATTATAAAGAAACTCTCAACACCTTCTAGTGCAACCACTTAACACCAACTTCGAATTGATAAATGCATACATATTTATTAATGCAGAAAGATTGCAGGTGCAAGGATGTGGAATTAAATTGTCTTGCGTGCAACACAACATCCTTCCGGCTTGTGCATTGTGCAACGGCCGATGATGCTGTGACCTCGCGTTACCTCAGCCAGCGGACGCTTCGTGCGTACCTAATGGTAATCGGGAATTTGGTAAGTAACAGTATTAGGTTATTATTAATTACCGGTGCGGTAAATTTCCCGAAAGCGCCACAAATCGGTTGCAAATTAGACCGTATCGGTCGAAAGTGAAACCAGTCTTAAAATCTAAACAGACGGCGCCGGTTATTATAAAATGATCGAACCGTAATAGCCAGCCCACAGCTACCTCACCCGCCCGCCTTGTGCGGTAGGCTACGCAGATGGTGTTGTGATGCAGAAGGGGCGTTTCTAACTGTTTCGCAATTAATGGCATAGCGAACAGACTTCATTATGTTATGTTATATATGCAATAAACAAATAAACTTTAATTTTACGCACGCTGGTCTTATTTAACAGTCCTAAAAAATAAATTTAAGCAGTAAACCTGTACTTTTTATTGGCATAACTGTTTTCTTAATGGAAAAAAACTGCAAATGATTGTTTTTATGTAATTTCTAAAATTTTGTTTTCCCAGTCTTTGTTTTAGCCAAAGAACATAATCACGAAACGTAACGGTTAATGGGTAATTTAAAAATAATAAAGTGTGTTTGCATCGCGAGTTTAGCGAGTGTTTTGTCAAAGGGAATTACGTCATTCAGATGAAATGAGGCAGTAAAGTGAAAATGAAATCGGTTCCATCAAAGGAAAGTTCAGAAAGCGTTGCAAACCGACACACGAAAATAGAGATGACAGTTGAAAGATTTGATTGAATCAAATTAAACGTTGTATTTTCAACTTCCATCGGAATACAAGGGAGACATTATAACACAAAGAAAGTGCTATTACACTAACAACAGTTAACTACGGAGAATAATCCACAAGTTTACGTCTACACCCTGTAGGCCTCAACATAGCGGCGTTGACGCACCCAATTAATTAAAACAATTAATAAAATGTATGAGCTGAATTAATTAAGGTTTTATGGTACCCATGGCGTTGTATACTGCTAAAGACGACTTTAAATTTGAACTAATTGGTGGGAACCGTGACAAACCCTTTCGTTCTCGATAATAAGACTGTTTCGTAAAATAACAATTAAGTATAAAGTAACATCATTTCAAGCCACCCCTATTGTTTGTGTCGCAACAATTATATTATAAATGTGACTGTTCGCTTCTGAATAACGCCACCAGAGGGCGAGGAAAAGAATGCTTTTAATTTACTATTTATTATATTTAAAGGAAGTTCAATTATGTAACATTTTATTCAACTCAGATACTTTTAATTGCCAGAAAAACAACAACAACAAAAACTGACATTATGAACTCATTGCTTGCACATCTTAAAACGTTTATTTCTTCGATACATGTTTACCAACACGTCCAGTAGGTATTTTGATGTTAAAAAAAACATCACTTTATTAAAGTTCTTACAAAATTTAAACCTTAAATTCAATTTGAATATTGGTATAAACGTTTAACCCAACTTTTTGACATAAAATGAAAGTACATTTTACAATAAGCAACTATTGTATAATTTCTTGACTAAAACTAACACAAGTAAGTTGTAAATGTATTGAATTATACGAATATTATAAGAATTTTTTTTTTTTTTTTTATGTGACACCTTACAAGAGTGTCCCTGCCTGTGGAGTGCACAGACAGGGGAACTATGTCACCACCCGGTTGGGCGGCGTTGTGAGGCGGAGTAAGGTAGGGGCTGTGGGAAGGGATTTGTTAATGCGGGCCTTGAAGAGGCTCGGATTATAGGAGGGAGGAAAAACAGATGCCGGTAGCTCGTTCCACATACGAGCCGACTTACACAAAAACGAGTCGTAAAAACGGCCCGTTCTCATGAAGCCAACGTCAACCGTGAACGGGTGTTCAGTTCGTGTCCGTCGAGTTTCGCGCACGTGCACCGGTGCATCAGGAATCAATGCTGCTAGCTCCTTGGAGCAGGCTCCATTGAAATACCTGTAGAACAGACACAGCATGCCTACATTGCGTCTATGCATTAGAGAAGGCAATCGGTCTGTTAACAACGGATTGTCAATCAGACGGATCGCTCTCCTTTGCGCAGATTCAAGCAGGTTTATCAAGTATTTTGGGGCACCAGCCCAAAGGTGGCTCCCAAATTCAATAGTTGGGCGGACTTGAGACTTGTACAGGGTCAGCAGCTGGTCACTGTTGAAGAATCTCCTAGCCATAAAAATTACCATATTATTAACAAAACGGCGATTGAATGAAGATATTACAAGAATACATATAATATTTTAATATTTGAAACTGTTATTTCGTGGTGGAATTCCATTATAAATATATATAAAGAACACAATTTTAAACTTTTTACCACTTGTTTTTTAAAACCAAAACAAGTGGAAAAAAGTTTAAAATTGTGTTCTTTATATATATTTAGAATACATATAAATAGCAACCTCGATACTAGCGGTAAAATGATCACAAATGCGCATGCGTAGAATGATTGCTAGATGGCAAATGTTGCGGGATTTAAAAAAAAAAACAAAGTTATAAATCGTTTTACTAGTACCAACTCGAAGATAAACTTTTACAGTCTTTATACAATGTGTAATGTATATATTGACCGGCCTTTTTCAATACTTCGTAATCGCACGAATAACAAAACATCGCCTTACACAAGCAATGTTTCGGATGGAAAACATAGTATAACAAACACACACTAGAACTAGATAGTCCGTCTCCCGAGAAACCTTATTTAGGTTGACTCACCAATTTTGCTCTTGGGCGGAAAAACAATATCCCTTTGATCCAAATATTCCTACTTGGAGATAAGTGCGTGTATACCCAATCTGTTTATGTAAGCAAACCGGTATATTGCTAGTAATATTAAATGTATGTACATACAATTACAAAGTGGGGATTTCATGAGCGTATTGTGAATTATTCGAGCTTAATAGACTGCGTCTGTGTTTAATTGCGTCGGGCACCTACTTAGTAGACAGTGGAAATAAGTTCCCTGCGACATGTATAACCAAATTTTCTAATGAAGAGATAAGGACAAAGAGTAAGGACAGTGCACGTAAAGCGAATGGATGGAGAGAGGGAGATATTGAACAGTCGGGTGTTTCAAATACTTGAGCCTGGTCATAAGAAGACAAAACAGAAGAGTTTAAATGAGATGATGCTTAGGATGTGGAAGAAGTAACGAGTACCTAGAATATGCCAGAACAGTTATAATCAGCTTTAGGGTTTCCATCCCCCCGATCGATTTTTATAATTTTCCAAAGCTGAACGATTACTTTTGATTCGATTATTCAATTTAAAAACAAGTTCTGCGGTATAATTATTATTACGCGCGACAACTGTTTCGCTTTCTGAAGGCTTTATCCAACTGTCAAATATACAAAAGTAAAACTTAAAATTAAAATGGAGTTCGACAAATGGCAATAAATATACTGAACGATTACGTTTTGAATTTTAAAACCTGGATATAATTTATTCGGTCTACCCACCCTGCCTCCATAGAAGCGGATATCTATTTCAAGTCAAATCAAACTCTTTCAATATTCAAGTAGTTTTTTTGTCATATTAAAAGAAGTTTGGAAATCTGAAATATTGGAAAAGATGTTACGGTACGCCTCCAGGTATATATAGCAAGTTTTCAAGAAAGAATTATTTGGACGTATACAGCCCATTCGGGATAAGAAAAACTATGTACCTAGTACCTAATGATTCAATAAAAAATATTACTTTCAAGGGCAAACTATAATACCTATCTCGTAAAAGAAACGGGGAAAATTCGCCCTTCGTTCTTTGACTGCGTTAAAGCTTGGTTTGAATGTACTATTTACCCGAGTTAACTAGAGGAACGAAATGTTCAATTCCCACATGCAGTGCTAATTAATTGGCTGTCTCATAGTTTTAATGGAATGAATGCAATATGTTACCAACGCACAACGTTAAAAAAAGGTTTACTTGAAAAGCAGGAGGAATTTTAAGGTCTGGTAGTCTACGAGATTGAAAAAAAAATTGAATGGGTGCTTTTTTGCTTACCCAGGGTGCTTTTACATGGAAAGTAAGTAAAGCAATGTAAAGATGGAATAAGATTATAATGTAAGTGTAAGTCATTGATAATATAATCCATTATCGATGATTTAAATTACAAATATTATGTACAGAAAATAACAATGTTTGAGACATTGTATTCGTTTCCCAGTAAGAGATTGTCGTTGTGTTGTTTGTTAGAATCCAATTATAAATTAATAGGTATATCACCTATAATATCAGCAGTTTTTAATGCATGTTTTGTTCAGTATACATTTCTGATGTATTTGTCGCCCGCCTTGCTAACGATATCCCAGTGTTCCACGATAACAAGGGTGCTTGTTGTGCTGGCATAGAAGGCGCACTTGGCAGCACCACGCCGCAACACGCCGCGCCGCGACCTCTTCCGTCCGTCCGTTCCTACGCAACGACAAAACATTCGGCATCAGTATCGATTGTTGATATATTTTCCACCCGGGTAACCCGCTGGCGTGGTCTCTCCGTAGCGGGGACGGGGCCACGCCGCGACACTACGCCAGCCAGCGTAGGTAGTAGCAGACTCGTAGCCTGCAGGCGGACAAGCGGACTAGCTGGCTAGCTCCACACTCCACATAGCTCTAGCTACTTGCTACTTGCTCGGGGGCATCGACTTTTCCCCGTTCTCGTGAATATTTTTAACTGACTTGGGCGTGGAAAAGATTAAACAAAGCGATTGTGATGGCGCATTTATCATCTGCTCAAAGCCTGCTTTTCTGATTAAGTGTTATTTTAGGCAAATTACGGTCAATATTTTACATACTGGCACACTGATTTGTATCGTGAATCATTGGGGAGTGAGTCACGTAATTGTGCAGTTCCGTAAAAATTATTGATAATTTTCAATTGTTAAATTTAAAAAGACATAGAAGGCATGGTGACCGGATAAATCATTAAAATGATAATTCATCACATCTTTAAAAGTTATATAAAGTCATGGAAAGTGATGAAAATAAACTTTATTAACTAAGTTAAGTAGGTTGGGTTAGGTTAAAAAAAAAAAATTTCATCGTTTCTAATGACTTTAGATCACTTTTTAAAAGTGTGTTGAATTGTCACTGTATTGAGTTATCATGGAACCACAAGGCATATATTCGTTTGTTCTACAAAATGTTGGAATATAACAAATGATTCCAGGTCATCATTGTTATGTGAAGGTAAAAATTGATTTCCAAACAAAAGAACAATGATATCCCCATAGTTGAGGTAAAACGCAGTACAAATGTAAAAAAATCATGAAATTTATTGATTACAATCAAGGTGAAAATAATGTAGGTACCCTACACCTACCATATTTAATCTGACACTATTAATCCCCTATTTATCATAAATTTAATGGTTTGTAGATAAAGCATGTTAAATCACAAACAAATATTAAATAGTTATAATTTATTTAGCAAACAAATAACAATATCAGGTAATAGAATAGCCAGAACGTACTGTTTATTTCCCAATATAAATAAAATTAAAAAACCATTATATGCCGACTATTGAGTATCTATTGATTTAAACAAACGAAATTCAAAAGATGAAACAATACAATACAGAAATATTGTTTTAATTATTAAAAGTATGTCGTAAGAGAACATGATAATTAAATTTGCTTTGCTTGCATTCGTAGCTCGTAGCAACGAAAACGCTGTTTACACATAAAAGCTTCGAGTCAATGTCCTAGGCCGGAGAGGCTTGCCAAGTGCGAGTACGGACAGACTGAGGGTAGAGGATAGAGTATAGTGGCTACGCCGTAGTACCGCCTTGCCAAGCGGAAATCAGGACATAATAGCACCCCTGGGACAGCGATCAGATTGTTACGTAAAGATCCTGCAAAAGGTACGCTGCCAATTCCTGCAAATGTCCGGAGTTTCTCGCTTTATACACAAGCAAAGCCATCAAAGCAACATTAAGAAAAAAAATATTAAAGAAAGACTATGTTCAGTCTCCTGGGAACGCAAAAGGGATAGAAATTTTACGGGAAAACGGTGGGTAGAAAAGCGGATTTGCAATGTGGAAATTACAGTTAAAACTAGGCTTTGATAATATTACAAAGAAAAAATAAGCACGTTTTTCATAACGCCAAAGGTTAGGGGAAATGTGAATTTGAATAATCAGAACATTAAATTTACGCTGGCTTACAAATGTTATTTTCTTTTTAAAATAAACAAATACTCATTGTTATTATTCGAGGAGTAGGGGGCTTTCCCCAAGGCTACGATAAAACTCACTGTCATGGCAACCCTGACCCACTTCCATGGTAGTCGTTAAATTTATGTGGTGACGCAGGAAGAATGGCCGAAGAAGGAAAGATAAACTGACTTCCTTTCATATCTCGACTCGATTGGAAGTAATCTAGATTTGGAATTATTATTGCAGACTACCCATTTCGGAATGGAGAGATAGAGATAACACTTTTTTATCATCAGCAAACCAAGTCGGTCTCGAAAATAGATAACAAAATTCGTCGAAGGCATAATGAAAAATGGATTTCAGAGAAAGTCGGGATTAAATAAGTGTTGTTGATACATGGGACGAACATAATTTTAGGCAAAAAAAACAAAATAACGAAATTCGTTACCAAGTTGCTCCGTTGTGTATGTTTTATATCGTTTACGGGGACAGACTTTTTATCTTCTATTAGTGGTCCCCGCAAAGCTTCGCTATTGCTAATGTCTTTCTCGGGCGTCTCACTACTGTATACAACAATGTAACTGTTAAAAAAAACTACATTAAATCCACTTTAACTCGACTCCGTATCTCACTCCGGTGCAGAGATATGTTAAGTATTCCTCGGGCGTCCCCGACTTCTTCTACCATTCAAACCGTTCTCTAAACTCTCCTGGCTCTAATAAGAACAAACTTTGAAATTTTCAGCGATATCGGTCGACTACTTTTCGAGTTTTGCGAGCACAAACATACGCAGGCTGAAATTTTATAAAATATATAATTTTTTTATATATTAATTGGATATGTTAAAAATGGTGACACAATCATAATTCATCACATCTTTAAAAATTATATAAAGTCATGGAAAGTGATGAAACAAAAACTTTATTAACTGGGTTAAGCAGGTTAGGTTTAAATTGTTTTTTTTCATCGTTTCTAATGACTTTATGTCACTTTGTGTAAAAGTGTGTTGAATTGTCACTGTGTTGAGTTATCATGGAACCGTTAAAAATATACCGAATTATAAACTAAAATGTGTAGGCGGCCAAAACAGAAACTAACGAACTAATACAATTTGTTTGCACAGGTAAACAAAATATGTTTTTTTTAAATCTACAGTAGCAACTCCTCCGTCATCATAAATAAATATGGTATCTGTGATAAGTGATAAAGAAATTATCAATACTTTCAGTCACAAGGAAAAGAGTTCAAAGTACGCGTAATGAAATGGTTTTTTTTTTAATACGGGCACTGTAAGTCTTGGAAATATGATTGTAAAACAATATTTTGCATTGGAAACAAAAAATCGCAATGGGTAGATACATAATATTAAGACATTTTTAGGAATTTCATCATATAAATTCATATCTGACATTTATGCACATTTAAGTCAAGTATCATACTTGCCTATATAATATTCTCTGCTCGTATTAGATTAATCAGCAAACAGACTTAAGGTTCGAGGTATTCTGTATGCCTTGGAGACGCCGCTCATCGCGCTGAGGATTTTTGATAACCCCCGCCCTATCCATCAACCCTTTAATCCGAGCCCGGAGGGGTAGGTCTGTAGGACCCACTAGATACGTTACCAAATTGAGGTTGAGATAATCTCTCAAATAATAAATGACACACAGATTATTCAGATACCTCGGTTTATGTAAATTAATATACCGAAAAGTCGTACACACGACTCTAAACCTATTTATACTTTCGCGTTTAATCTAGGAATACAGCGTGAGCGTGTTGAAATGAATCCCACACAGTATTTAAAATGGATTTTATGCTTGCGCGGACATTTCAGGCGTGACAATTAAGGAATTAATATTTTATACACAAACACGTATAATATTGATTCATTGATCCACATCAAGAAACCTACGTATAAAAATAAAACCGACGGGTGAATTTTTTTGCAAAACAAAAACTATTTATTTTATGTCACTAACGACAAATAAGTCAGATATTTGTGTATTGAAGCAAGAAAAACTATCGGACGGCGAGTTCTGGTTTTACGAAATTTAAACAGCTTTTCTGGAACTTTGGTCAATGCAGGTTTACCTTAGCTTACAATTGCGGCAGGAGTTCTAAAATCGTGAAATTTGCACAACCTTTTGCCTGAAATGTTTAGATCCACGCAGCTATTTTCAGTTTGCAACGTCCTCTCCATTAAGAGGGGGAGTTTTAATATTTAAAAAATCATTCATATTTGTAAATTGTTAGATAAGAAAAAAATGTGTAAGAACTCGGACGAAGCTGGGTAGTCCTAACTTGATGATAAAGAATGGGGATAAGGGGAGGTAAACTAAAGCAATCTCACACATAAAATTATAACAGATAAATAAAAAATATGTATTCCTACGTGTCATAAACGTACAAAAGTTTGCTTTATCGCGTAACTTTGGCTGTTTATTTTGACCAAGGAATACGATACATTGTTTATAGCGCGCGAGACGAGAATACGAAACCGAGGGAAGGCGGGATTGTTAGGAGTCAAACGCGGAAAACCTTTTTCATTGATTATTCTGGACCTATCCCGACACATCGAGCCCTAACGGCCCGCGATTGTTAGTGCCTGTCGTTCGGGAAAACATCGGGAGGGTCTCACCGGCCAATTTTAAACAAGATAATATAGAATAGATGTATGTAAGCAAGTGACAGCGTTCGCAAATAACAGGTTAATCATATTAAAGAGACCCTTGCTAGCGGAGTTATGTAGTGGATAGATCACACATTTTATTTGTTGGGAAGCTGAATAATGAAACAAAAACCATTTAAATAAAGAACATTGTCGAAGTGAATAGCGACTCTAAATTTAAAAGGAATTGATGCACCCAGTATCGTTGGGATTTGCGGGGTAAGAGCGGACTGCGGGCGGGTGTTTCAAACTAGTGCTTGATGTGCTTGTACTTTTTACATCACTTTATCGATGAATCTTAAAAAAGACCACGTAGAAACAATAAAAGTAATATTTCAATTTAATTTATGAAAGATTCGTTCAAATAAAATATTTTTTTAAAAGGCTGTTGACTTGTACTTCCTAACCGTCCCCTTCCCCATCTCCTTCCCTTCAGTTTCATACCATAGCTTAATTGGGGTTGCCATAGTCCCACTGAATCCGGGCGGTTGGGACTCTTGCACGGTATCACATCAAACAATGTAAAAAAACCTGACCGCTGATAACTCTGTTGTAAAGATATGACCATTCCCCCTTTTCATAAATGACATATATATGAAAGTAAATTTACTTAAGTGGAGTTCTCAGCGGTTGGATCTCACTTCCAAAGTCAGAAATCGATCAAATACCTGTAGAAAATGCACCTTTCGCGTAAAAACGAAACCTATCGCATCAAACATGCGACAAAACGTTAATAGCTTCGTACGGACCGGCCGCTCACAACTAGCAAGTTAATAAATACTTAAACATTGATGAGAAGGCCCGGATACACTGTTATAGTCACAATTGATTTCATACACTTTATTTTTCCCTTTCGGCTGCTGAATTATTTATTTTCCAGTTTGGAGCGGCTCACGTGCGCTGTGCGGCCCGTCTGTACGAAGCTACTCAGATCGAACACTGCATATGGAGTTTTCTCACGCCCGTAATATGACAAGACAGGCATCTTCCGACTGAATACTATAAAATAACAATTATTCAGTTGCCTGAAGTAAAAAGAAGTCCGCGCCCAATAGCAGTAGAATATTGTTTATCTTTGTTAGAGATAATAATACGGAATAAGGCGGCGCCCACATGAGGATTACCTCATTATCTACAGTCATGTTGTGTTCGATGATTTGAATTAGTCATACCGATCACAACGTCGGCGGCGACCAATGTCCTACTTCAGCAAGGTTTATTATAAATATATAAATACTAAATACATTATCTCGTCACACGAAAAGATTGGAAAATAGTAAGTATGTATCTAAAATCGTCTTTTGTAACGTGTCTGGCAAACGGAAAACAAATTACATTCAATCTTTGTCAACAAGGTTGTAATTTCGGCAGACTTTCAGGTTAAAATTGGGAAACATGAAACAGGATACAAAATGAGATGATTTTATTCAAATGCGGATTTTTGAATTTCGCGAAGGAAGGAAATTTACCCATTTTCTCAAAACTGTTTGTGAATTAACATAAATAAAAGCTGAATTCCGCTGTTTGATTAAATATATTTCATTGATTCTCGATGAATAAAATGTAATTATGTATTTATTAACTTAAGCAAACTGATTTTAAAACGTTCATCAAACACAGACCATAGAATTTAATTAACTTGCCAAGTATTTAAATTGAATATTGAATCGCTTGTAATAAAATAATTCTGAGAATTATTACTGAAATATTGAGATTCGGCAAAATTGATCCCCAAATGAAACCAAAACATTTTCTAACAATTTAGCTCTCGGAATGATCTAGCCCCAAACAAACAAACCCAAAAACAGGTGAAGCTATCTCTCGACAGCGGGACAAGAGGACTCTATGGAGACAGATAGAACTGAGCCAAAATTACAACTTACGTAGCATTTACACGATAATAACTCTTATTCGTCCAATTCTAGACTTCTACTGTAAAATTCTGTACTGCACCATGATATATTATTGTGTATCTCGTACCATCGCAAGTCTCGGGCTCTCGAAGCATAAAAAAATACTTGTTAGGAAAGTTTTATGCAATTTTTACTCAAATTAAGACTGAATATTTTATGACACTTTTTGTTCATTTTATTTAAACAAATATAGTTCTATCAAGTTAATAATTTTATGACACTTTTTTTTCATTTTATTTAAACAAATATAGTTCTATCAAGTTAATGAGGCTGGAAAAAATAATATCTCAAGGTCGTCGCGGGAAACGAGGACATTTCTTACCATCTTAACAAAAAAAATGCACAATCGTTATAATTAATTTCTACAAAGAAATTAAGGATATTTTGCACAGCAACAATTTAACACCAATAAAACTCGCAAGGATTTACCCTCAGTAAAATAACATTTGAATAAAACGAATTCAAATTTGCACTACTCTCTTTAAATACCCATTTATCGTAATTACTAGATATCAATTCTCATAACGGCGCACGATCTTCAGTTAATATTCCGTTCAAACCCATTTACCGTAAGAACTGAGAAAATTAAACGGAAACTTAAACTGTCAGAAATGTTCATAAGAATCACTAAAGAGGTAATAAGGAACACCATAAAACGGGACAAACAATTTGAAAAACACAGACAAGGTTTAAAGAGATAAAAAACTTGGGATAGTTTACTGTGAGGGTATCTTATTTTTATTACCTGTCCCATTTTAGTTGACTGAATTTCTAACGTGAATGAGTGACACCTACATCTATTTAGGATAAAAAATATCCTTGTGCGAGTAGCAAATATCCTAGAAATAAAAAAGTGACCTCATACCTAATTCGGATGGTTTATCGGTAATATTGCACAAGGTAGGACAAATAACGGTTAATTTTATAACATAAAAACAATTACCCACACATCATTCTAATGCAGGTACTCGAACACGGATCAGTATCACGTAATGGGGTGTTTAAGAAACACAAGAGATAAATACACATTTACAGTACTTACTATCATCCACACGCTAACCTTACACTCCACATGGAAAAACTGACTGATATGAAATACTGTTAATTTATTAAAAAAAACCTGGTCATATTATACGTTTTCCTGTTAAAAATGGGCTGCGGGCCTACAACGAATGAATTGAAAGACTTCCTAACAAATTATCAGTCAAAAGAAAATGTTTTGTGAGGACAGCGGAACTCATACAAATACTGATATTGATCCTGACATACTTATATTGTAGTATTCCGTCATGATATCTATTAGGAAAAAACACGTGTTCTCGATATATTCTGAACGACTAATATTTTATCAGGAAGTCACTTTTTCTCCGTGCATTCCTACAAAAATAGAATACTATTAATTCCGTCATGTTCACAGAAAAAAAAATTAATAATGAATGTGCTGAAAATGTAGCGTCGCATTATTCACCGGTATGGTAATGAAATTATAATAAAAAGGCGATGAAAGCAATGCCACTAGCGCAATGAATGTGTATAGAACCACTTCAGTTTCAGGTATGCAAATTTCACTACCCGCTGGCTTTATGGCCGGCGAAACTTTGCACACGGGGAAAGGTTAATGAAAAATCCTGTATCAAAACGTCTTAACTTTCAGCGGGGATTTTGTCTATGGGAATAATTCCGAACTTCCGATCTAACCCACCGCCGCACCCCGCCGTAGAACAAAGCCAGTATTATTTATTATTTTTGTGGCGCTTACCCGTATCGACGCGAGGACAAATCGCTTCCCCGAAATATCATTTCTGAAAACTGCAGTTGCAGGAAAGTTGGTGATCTGGTTTATGAAAGAAGTTAGACTATAATAATGTGCGTTTTGTGGAGTTTTAGGTTGTTACCAGAGGCTGTTAGAATCTTAAATCACATCCAAGTATAACAGAGGTGAACAAACGCGTCAGTGACAAGCAAAAATCGAGTTTAATAAAGTTAAGTTAATTTATAATTTGATAAATTCGTCATTAAAATATAAATTTCCGACATTATAAAATGAGATTTAAATCAAGCATGGCAGTGTTAAATTGTCATGTTAAATTTAGAGCAAAACAGGAACGTGCTTAAAAAACGGATGTGTCAACTATAAAACTGTAATCACGTTAATAAACTAACTAACTTACCATTACGGTGTTTCACTGCAGGGGTAGGCAGAGAAGACAGTCTGCTAAACGACTCGGTCTTGGCACACCTCCTTGCCTCATTCACATTCATACATCGTTTCATACATACGCTTCTATTATTCTGACTCTTGATATGGCCCGATTCAAGTATTTGATTCACTTGATCGTGCCATGTCTTCCTCGGCTACCATTCAAATGTGTGTCCTTACACTCCTCCGGCGAATGAACGAAGCATTCGCTCGACGTGCTCAAACCATCTAAGCGCTCCTTTCTTAATCTTATTCGTTACGCAAACATCAGCATTGCATTCTTGGCGGATCTCCACATTTCTCACACGATCAAACATGGTTTTGAGAAACATACGCATCAGAGATCTCATTCTACAGCATTAAGACTTAAACCATTCAATTAAAAAAGTTTTCGTTGTCTACTAACAGTTACTTGACACTCGTACTGCCGCTTTTGTTTAAGCAAGCCTCCCACTACTACAAAAGAATCAACGTTTGCGAAAGGGCACACAAACAGGGAGCATCTGAAATGAATTTGTTTAAATGCCACATGTCCTTAAATCAGGTGGATTGGGAAAATAAGTTAAACAACCGTGTTTAAACTCACTTAATCCGGGTTGTCGGATTACCAAGCTGCATTCACGGAGCGATCGGAGCATTAAATTACAACACCAAGCCGAGCCCCAGTCCCGGGCTGGCGGGTCCATAGGCCCGGGAGGCTGGACGGCTGGGCGGCTGGGCGGATGGGCGGCAGGGGGTGCCGGCGGGACGGGCCGGGCTATTACCCCGGCTCAATCGCCGTACTTCAATCAGGGAACTAGGCGTGTAATGTGCCCATGTTGTACGATGTATATTGTTCGATGTTCCATGTTTCGAAGAATTTTTAATTAATTAAGGAAATAAATCATTATTTACTTATAGGGTAAATTTAAGTGTATTTAGGTGAAATATAAATAAGGTCAGAGCATTATAAAGTGCCCTTGAAGTGATTTCCCAAAAAAAGTAGTCATAGATATAAAACAGCATATACAAATTAATATTTTTCAGATTGTGAAAAAAATTGCAGTACGTACCGTAATCATAATATAACACCTATTTCTAAATTAACTGACTTAATTTTTTTAGCAATCTCATCATGCCATCGATGCAGCATACATTTTCATAAGTACCAACATAAAACATGATTCTATTTTTATTTCTGGGAGCATAATAAATAAAAAACTAAGAATGTTTATATTACCCAATATTATTTTATAAAATAATTTTTTTGGACGTGCTAATTTTTGCAGTTTTTATTTATTTATTATTTTATTTACGCCCTAATGGGCTTTTACATGAAAATATACATTTACATTGATTACAATAATTGAACATAAGAAGATAAATGGAGTTAATTGTAAGAAAGCAACACATATAATAAAATTTTGTGCAAATTAGCAAAACACTAATAAGATGGATTCAATATAAAATATACCCAAGCATGAAATAGTAAGTAAAAGAAAGTTCAACATAAAAAGTAAGTAAGTGGGTGTGTTTAAACCCAGTATTAATTGTGTGTTTAACAAATCGATAAACCAATATAAATTAGAGTGTAACTTACTCGTGAGGTAAAGAACATTATAACAGAGATTTAAAAAAAAAAAATAACAAAATAAGAGTTGCACCTGTAAAAAGCAAAAACTAATAGAATTTAGCAATATCGACATGAATAAGAAATAATAAGATCTGAGATGGAACATAGTGTTATGTATAAAAAGTAGTTAGTAGGTATAAGCATACAATTATAAGTGTATAGTAGAGCAAATAAAAAACAAACAAATATGGATATAATTTACTTGAAAGGTTTCGAATGGGAGAAGATGTAATAAAATTATTAAAGCTATAAAAGTTAATTATTAGCCGATAGAATCGAAATAAGTTGCCTTTTAAAGCTCACAAAATTGTCAAAACCAAATATATCTATAAGTTCACAGTATTTATTCGCAAGGTTGTGAATTCTAGGAATTGGTGAAAAAATAGAATAATTAGTGTTGAGGTTCTTGTTAAATTTAAAAGTATCTTTACTGCGAGTTTGCCTAGCAGGAACATTAATGCAAATAAGTTCCAACAAATTAGGGCTGTCAATTAAAGATTTAATAATTTTGAATAAAAATAGCAAATCAATTAACACTCTTCTATCAGATAATTTAAGAAGTTTAGTTTCAGCAAGCAAGTTATTGTAATTTATAAATTCGATTGGAATTTTCATTTTAAAATTAATGTACCGAAGGAATTTATTTTGTACCTTTTCTAATGATTGAGAATGGACCTTGTAGTACGGTGACCATACGGTGGAATTGTATTCTAATTTGCTTCGTACTAACGAGCAATACAGATGTTTTAATGTTGACATACTTTTAAAATTTGCTCCCATTCTCAAAATAAAACCTAGTATTCTCATCGCATCGCTTGTTATTTCATCGATGTGTTCGTTAAACTGTAGACTCTCGTGGAATATAACACCAAGATCACGAATCTGTGATACACGAAGAAGATTAGCACCATTCATAAAATAGGAAAAATTAAGTGGATTTTTGCCTTTGTAAAAACTGATAATCTGGCATTTACCTAAATTTAGTTGCAAATCATTGACAGAACACCACGCACATAGTTTATTAAGGTTCAACTGCAAAATTGCGCGATCGTCATCGTCTTTGATTATTCTGTATATCTTCAGATCGTCGGCAAATAACAGGACTTTAACATTAGTAAAAATATTAACAATATCATTGATAAACAAACAAAATAATATTGGGCCCAAGTGAGATCCCTGTGGTACTCCGCTCGAGGCAGCAAATGTATAAGAAGTAAACGAATCTATCTTGACTGCTAAGTACCTTCCTAATAGATAACTCTTAAACCATTCCAACATACTCCCTCTTATTCCCAACAATTTTAGTTTACGTAATAATATTTTGTGGTTTACTTTATCAAATGCCTTACTGAAGTCAGTATATATGGAATCAGTTTGATGTGATGCATTAAGGGCATTAACAATATCATTCGTGTACAATATCAAATTGGTAAGAGTAGATCTACCTTTAATGAATCCATGTTGAAGGGGAGAGATGGTTCGATTGATTCGGGATATCAACTTATCTAGTACTAGGCTTTCAAAAAGTTTGGGTAAAGTAGACATTATACATATTGGCCTATAATTTGTTACTTCGCTCTTATTACCTTTTTTGAAAATGGGCGTTAAAAGACTAAACTTCCAAAGGTCCGGGAATACACCTGATGAGAGTGACTTTGTAAATAACTTATGAATAGGATATGACAATGTATGCATACAATTTACTAAAAACCTGGGCGAAACATTATCAGGTCCTGCGGATTTTCGGGAATCAAGACTCTTCAGCTTAGATATAATATCGTCTATGGTTACATTACAGTCAGATATATCAAGAGTTTCAACCAAATCAAAGCACGAAATATTGCTGTCTTCACTTGCATTAATGTAAACGCCGCTAAAAAAATCAGCAAAAAGATTAACAGTTTCCTGAAGATTTTGGGATAATTTAGAATCGAATGACACACTACTAGGTATGTAAGTACCATTTTCTTTTTGGGATTTAACATATTTCCAAAAGAAATTTGAGTCGTCCATGATAGAGCCTTCGACATCACTAATGTAATTTTTGTAACATTTTGCGGAGAGCTTATTGCACTCTGCCCTCAATTTTTGAAACGCAGTATAATCGATGGCCAGGCGACTTTGTTTGAATCTCTTATGAGATAATTTTTTAAGGTAAATTAAGTCTATCAGGTCTTTTGAGAACCATTTTGGGTATAGAGTTTCTCTGTAAGTCGTTAAAGGAACAAATTGTTCAATTGCAGAATTAACGATGAAGTAAAATTTTTTAAGGTGTACATTAATATCATCGTCGCTATCAAAGAATGACCAGTCAGTCTGTTTAAGGAAATTTGAAATTTTAACATAGTCAGCTTTTTTGAAATTTCGAGTTTCTACTACCTTTTTTACGATAGGAATTGGTTTAAGATTAGACATGCATATTTCTAGTGGTGGATGGTAAACATCGACAGGTAATAGAATTTCGGTACTTCTCACAACACAGATGTCAGACACATTTGACAGTGCCAAATCCAACGTACGACCTCCTATATTATGAACATTATTACACTGTGTTAGACCTAAGAACAGTGCCATATCTCTAATAACACGAATATTAACATTAGAACAAGAATTGACAGAATTCATATTACACCAATCATAATGTGGCAGATTGTAATCACCAACTAGAAGTAGTTTAGTATTAGGATATTTAGCACAAATTGATTCAACCTCGTCGCAGTGATTGCTGTAGCTTTGGACATCAGAATTCGGAGGTAAGTATGCACATCCCACTATTATTTTACCTCTAGAAGTGTTCACATTGACAAATAGTTGCTCGATGGATGTGTTTTTTGTGGATATTTTTGAAGAACTGAGATTTTTTGAGATAGCAATGGCTACACCACCTCCTCTCGTTTTGGCACTTGTTTTAGAATTCCTATCCATACGGTAGATGTTGAAATTAGGGAAGCCTAATTCGGCAGAATTGATTCCTGAGTCGAGCCATGTTTCGGTTAAAATGAAGATATCACTGCTGATAGTTGCCGCCGAAGTCAGCAACATGGGAAGTTTAGTGCGGATCCCTCTCACATTTTGGTAGTAGCATTTTATTTTTTGTTGTTTCAGTTTTTTGGCGCACATTCAATAATTTTAGGTACAGAGTTCACATATTTGATAGTTATATTGGTTTCACCGTTGTTCTTCCTCGTCTCGAGTTGTTGGCGTAAATCTAGAAGTTGAGTCCTCTGCAATGGTGTTTGGTCGTTACTGGCCTTTATACCGTTTTTCAGTTTTGCGTTCCTGGTCAAAACCTCACGAGCCGAGACAGAGTCATTGAATTCGACCTTAATCGGTCTAATTTTGTTGGACTTTTTTACACCAAGTCTGTACGACTTAACCACACTCGGTATTAATTCATTATTTATATCACTAATCGCTGAAACTACTTTATCGCTGTCCATTTTAATAATTGTTGTTGTTGATTCTGAAATACTTTCGGGAACATTAAATAAAATAATGTTCTTTGACCGGGTTTTTCTTTCCTCGGCCTCTGCGAGCAAATCATTTATTGAAGATGAAGTATTTGTCGGGTTAGTAACAATAGACTGAGTATCCGTTACACTTTTTAATGTTGACAATTCTCCTTCCAACATTCCCATACGAACAGCCATCAATCCTGTGGTTCCTAACAGATCCGTTGTTATCGGGGTAATTTTACCCATTTGCTCCTTCGTAAATTTGTTGCCGGGGTCATTAATAATTTTTATCAGCGAACAGAGTAGATCCTTGGCCTTGGTCATATAGTTAAGAGAGTTCTCGTTTAAATCCATATTAAAATTTATTTAAAAAGAGTTAAAAATATGTTAACTTTATTCGTAATTAGTTTATACACAAACGCCTGTTTCCCGCAAACTGTTTAGCACTATTCAAAAGTGACGACACTTTCGACCAATGGCGATAGTAATGACGGACTGATAATGCGCCTGCGCGTTTGGTATGTTTACCAGTTGAAAATTGTTATTTTAATATTTTTAAAACACAGCACTGCACAGCACACACGATAATTTAAAAATCTAACTGATTGAATATTTCGAAGATGAAGTGATTTAACTACTTCGACACTTTATGTTGTGTTTACTTGCAATTTTCTAATGTTTTGGAAGTTTTAATGTGGAGCGTATTCACTATCTGTGTAATCAATGACGGTAGGTATACAGGGTGTGTTTTACAATGCATTGCAAGCACAATCTAACATTATGGTAAGATTCAATAAAACAAAAAGACGCAGCGAAGTATTTTTTTTATGAGATAAAAACATAAAAATAATATATAAAAGTAGTACAGGGTTTTCCAATAAGAGGTGTTGTTTTGAATAGCCCGCTATTTCGGTAGATGTTACTTTTGAAGCTGTCATTTTTTGACATTTGACAAGTAGAAACTACGCCATTAATAAAAAAGATACACGCTTCAACAACGCATTGAAATTATTAAAATTCACTTGAGTGAATCAAATGCAAATCATCTTGAGTGATGAGGCCCATTTCCACCTCGGTGGCTTCGTCAACAAGCAAAATTGTCGCACTGGGGCTCGGAAAAACCAAGAGTCATTGTTAAAAAGTCTCTCTATCCTCAACGTGTGACTGTTTGGTGCGGTTTATGGTCCTGCGGAGTCATTGGACCTTACTTTTTCGAAAATGAGGCTGGAGCAACAGTTACGGTGAATGGATTGCGTTATCGAGAGATGATTAATGATTTTTTTATGGCAGGAATTGGATGGTATTGATCTAGACAACGTTTACTTTCAATAAGACGGCGCTACGTGCCACACAAGCAACGAAACCATTGATCTTTTACGATTGAATATCAAAATAACACCACTTATTGGAAAACCCTGTATTCAAAGGCGTAAATGTCTGTCGTGCTGAAAGAAATAGTATCTACAACGTTTTTATGACTTTCTATCCACGACCATGATAAGCATTTTTAGTCTAAAACTGTTGCTGACCGAAAACTAATGAATTGCCATATGCCCTGATAAAAAATAAAAACAAAACATCGACAAAAAGACTGGTACTTCCACAGGCGGTTCCGCGATCAGCGGACAACACGCGATTAGAACAAAAGAAAAATTCGTTATGGTGGACCGAAAAAAAGTGCGGAGACGGCGGGAAAACCATTTTGAATATCGCAAACGGAGGACTTTCGATTAGATCCGGTGACTTTCTCCAGCTAAAAATACTTCCGTCCGACGGGCAGTGGGATTGTGGGCAGTCGGCCATCACTGTCATAGAGCCAGTTGTAGCCAGGAGGGCGATTCTCGTTCTACTTAACGACACTAAAATCGTCCTTACATTCAAATTAACGATTTTTCTCGGTTTATTCTTATGAAGCGATTCCGGTTCTCTCGATGACAGATGGAATCCTTAGATTTTCGATTGCGCGCGAAAACTTTTAGCCTTACGCGAAGGGGACCCCTAGACCTGTCTTTCGGCGGCCGAACGCTAGCATTCGCGGAGAATTTGCTTCATTTAATTGTGACGTTTTGACAATTAGCAATATTTGCGTAGTTTTAACAAGAGAAAACTTAATATTATCGTAAGTATTGACTGTAAACATGATTAGTGACTTGTTTGTGGCACAATAATGCTATTAAATGAATTGAATAAGGTAATTGCGATGTTTGTAAAGTACGTAACATGTCGAAAGCCAGATAAGTGATTTAATTTACAATAAACTACACATACCATTGAGGATTTCTACATAAATAATAATACGTTTCAGATAAAATGGCTGCAGGGCTGGTGCTGGAAATTGTGGGTTTTGAAGTTTACCACAACGAAATAAGAATCCCTTTCCGTATCTTAAGAGACGCCCAAAATCCCATGGAAATGGGGCAAACAGAGTTCCTGAATTTATTCAGAATATCTAATGAACTCGTTATCCCCTATCTTACAACCGAGAAGAAAGCATGGACTGTCTGAGTGGGGCTTGGCTGTCTGTCGGTCGTCGGTTAGCCGATGCATATTAAATGTTTCATCGGCTATCAACGACACACTACTCCAGACGTGGGTTAAATTTCCTTTGACTGCTGCAGATAGGCAAAAAGCCAAACAAATATTTGAGCAGTCCGGTGATCCTTTCCCTGGTACTATAGTAGCAATTGACTGCACTCGTATAGCTATCGTTGGTACTGCAGTACAGGAATATATGTACTGCAATCATCACGGGAATCGCTCCTTAAACGTGCAAATGGTGAGATCTTCATATGCACAAGAAAGTCATATTATAATAAAAAATGAACATTTCAGATTTGTGATCCGAACTTGGTTACCTTGGATGTAAATGCAAAGTGGTGAAGCTGCGTTCCTTGTGTTATGGAACTCCGGCATGAAATAGGAAAACTCATAGCTCATAGGGAAAAATAATTCATGACATGTAGTACATAATAAACGTTTTATTGACAACACATAATTATAAATAATTTTTCAACAAAAACAAGTACACAACAAATTATATATGCTTCCGATTTTGTTGTCCGGGTTAAATCTTCCCCATAGGAAAAACTAAACCCTTCCACTCACTTTTCCACAAATGATCATCTAGTCAATCAACATTATGTAAGTGCATTATATAAGCAAAATAAATACAAAACAATACAAGAACAACACGTCAACTCACAAGAGATCAAATGGGAAAATAATTCACCGTCTCCAGATATTTTCATATCAGAGGGTTCGGCTCGGTAGAACTTCTAACAGGGCCTATAAATCCTACTGATCCCTCAACATAAATATTAAAAAAATCTTTTGTTATCCTACATGTATTCAAAATGACAGACTTTTGCATCTTTATATATAATTTTTTTGAAAGATCTAATACGCCTAAATTTTGAATTAGAGAGCTAGGTATAATGCCAGTAGCCGAAATAACGAATGGTAATATTTTTATAGTCTGAGAATGCCAAATTCTTTTTATTTAATTTCCTAAATCTGTGTATTTTCTTATTTTTTCATATTACAGATTTTTGAATATTACAGGAATTTGGTATAGCGACATCAATGATATAAGTTATTTTTTAAATTTTGTCATGTAAAACTATATCGGGTCTATTATGACTAATCGCTCGGTCTGTTAGTATAGTTTTATCATAATATATTTTATAAAATTCGTTTTCTAAAAATGAATTTGGTTCGTATTCATAATATGGTACTATATTACGGCAGTCAATCAAGTTATGTTTAATTACCAAATTTTGGTGAATTATTTTTAAAACTTGATTGTGCCTAAATGTATACTCGGACGATGCTAATATAGAACATCCCGATATAATATGTTCTATAGTTTCCGGAAAAGCCAAACATTTTCTACACAAATCATCAATTTGATTTGTATCTTTGATTATATGCTTTCTATAATTTTTAGTATTAATGACTCTATCCTGAATGGCAAGCATAAATCCTTCTATTTCTGCGCTCAACTCTCCAATACTCAACCATTTGTTTGACGAAAATTTGTCAACATACGTTTGGTTGAGATAATTGAAGTTTTTTGCGTGTAAAATTTTATTTGACCAGGAATCTAATAATTCCTGGTTGGGATTTATAAAAATGTTGGCATTCTCATCGTATAAATTTAATCATAGAACGGGAAACATTATATTTAGTTCAAAGATATTGATATATAATATTCGATTTAAAAACAAAAAGAATATGTGTATGAGTCTGCATGAGCGACCCGAATTATAAATTCATACGTCGTGTAGCACAATCCACGCAGGATAAGCAGAATCGATGAACCAGTTTTCTTCACCAACATAGCGCCGTTCTGCTAATCCATCAGCTTCTCATCAGCTCTGCTCTCGTTTCGGTCTGAAAAATTTAATAACTATTAAATTGATATCTCTAATAATTTTTAATTGATCTTACGAACATTATAAAATATAATTTAAATAACACGCTCGCTCGCGCTAGGCCGCAAACAGCAGCAGTATGGGGGGGCCGACGCTCCGTGGAGACGATCGGACGAATCTCTTGGCGTAGGGCTGAGTCTCAACGGATCGCAGCATGACGCTGCTCTACCGGGCACAACACCCTGCCAGGTACGAAGGTCGTCTGCGGACGATTCCGAGTTCCGACGTCGAACTTAAGCTTGGTCAGAGGCGGGGCGCCATCGCGCCGGGACATTTAACCACGTTGCGCAGTGCTCGCCTCGCCTCGTCGGGCATCGACGGAGGCCCCCGCGGACGGGGGCCTCCGTCTGATAGATGTCACATTGTTTAGAGAGCCTTTCGACTCGCGGAACTCACATCACGTATCACCGCCCGATTTGCCTAGGCGGGATACGGCCTTAGAGGCGTTCAGGCCTAATCCTGTGGATGGTAGCATCGCACCACCGGCCGGTCGACCGAGTGCGTGAACCAAATGTCCAAAACTGCCGTTCCTCTCGTACTGAGCAGTATTACTATCGCAATGATCGGTCATCAGTAGGGTAAAACTAACCTGTCGTTTTCCTGCGAACGTAGATTAAATGGACGTGAAGCTACTTTATTTGTATAAAGAATTACCTGCTACGAATCGAGGTCTTCTCCTTGGCTGGCTTGGGGAGGGGGAGGTCTGTCTACTGTGGGCTTGTCACGGGGTATTCACCCAACACTCCACTGCATCTCTACCGCTAGCATCTCTACAAGTACAGGAGGCTCATCACTCTCATCAGCGACATCCACGTGCAAGAAGAGATCTCTATGAAATAAATAAACGTATCAAATTGTATCTTATGAAATTTGATTATTTAGTAAAACATATTATATAAACTAACAAATAAATTTGTGTATACACATATCAGATATTTTGACTCGGCATATCCTCTCTGCCAAAGGTATCTTGTGTTTAACCGCTATGCATTTCGACACACAATATCAGTTGTGTACTTGTTAAACATGATATAGCACCATAAAACATAAATAAACTACGTACATCGTCATTGGGAAGGACTTTGGGCACATCTAGTCCTTCAATTGACTACACATTGTCGAACAGGCACTATTCAAAGTGGATAAATAAACTTACTTTTTGCCATTGGATTATAGTCTTGTGTGGAGCAGCATTATTTAATTAATCTCCTAGGTTTTAAATGTCGTCTCCATTTTAAAAGATTGGCTCGGCTGTCATGGATCCGCCAGCAGCATTTATCGAATTGTCTTGACCGTGCCACTCTGTTGCTGCACACTGAAATTGAATTTTACGACAATTGATGACATGTAACTATTACACACTATTCTTAGGTTTCAAACACAATGATGTACACGAAAGATAATAATAAAATAGCTGTCTCACTTTTTGACCTAAAAATGCAATTGTACACAGACATAATACGTTGTTAATTCCGTTTCAGTCTGGGGTGAAAACCATCTAAATGATATCATGCTTTTACTTACAACATATAGCTTTTGCTTACCTCATTTTAAACAATTTTGTCAAGTTAATTAGCAAACGAACACGAAAACGTTGACAACATAAATCAACTTGGGTGACAGTTAGCGACGTTAGTTCGACACCAAACGTCACTTTAGAAGTGGTGAATCTGTAAAAAAGTCATTACTATCCAGCGAGGTAGGTACCTTTTTACAAAACGTAAATCTTCGATAAATGGCTTATTTGTCATTCATAAATAAAATAAGCAGTTATTAAAATGCATTATAATACAAAGTATTTGTTTTTTTAAGTTTTAGTTAGAAACCTTGCGTCACTTAATTATATTTCACCAATTTGTGTTTTCAATAATCTCTTAACAATTTCTTAACCACGCTTCTTTAGGATTTTTTACTAGGTCTCTCCAAAATCGAACTTGTAAGGATATCAAAAGAACGAGAATCGCTTAATAGTTAAGAAAAGATGTTGCAAGCGACGGACAGCTATCTTTCGCAAACGATAGCAGTCGTTGACGAATGCTATCATTTAGCTTAAGGCTAAAAGAACGAGAATCGCCCTCCAGTGTCCGCGTTGCGACACGGCATCTTCCGTGTGCCGTACGCCACTGTACCACTGTACGGCACAGTGCACAGTGCAGCACGACTAGCTGGTCAGTAACGAAGAAAGGACCGTAACGAGGAAACGCTAATTATGGCCCGCTAATAGAATTACAGCAATGAGCGATTTTAATGCATTAGTGCGTTAAACTGCAAAAAAATCACAACAAGTAATATTCATAATATCATTCACAATAATTTATGTAGGCCAGTTTAATGCTCAGAATTTGTAAGCAATCTGCCAAATGAGAAATCGTTTTAAAACTAATAACCTTATTAAATAAATAATTCTCATCGTGAAAGGGAAAATTGTATTCAATGGATTTTTTAAAAGGTTTATTGTGATTAATTTTAAGGTTTCCATTCCAGATTTCAGGCTATATACAGGATCATTTAAATCTTCCATTACGGCGTGCCTTATCGAGTAGGACATAGTGGATGCTGGTATTAATATTACGTTATTACATTATCGTTAACAGCACCCGGTCGACGTAACGGTAGGCCGGAGACGAGATTGAAAATACTTTTGAACTTCGGATTGAATCGAACGTCAAACTTTGATCGTATGGAAGGATCGAATTAATCATTAAAACCAACATAGGATTTCGTCAAGGTTCTAAGAAAGTTGAAATGATGTTTTTTTTTTTAATATCGACGAAAGTACCGTAATATAATCATGCAATTAACGCCGCCTCTACGAACGCTACGAAAAAAGTTCATTATCACAACCGTGAAAAGTGGTGCGGCCTATTATGACAATTAGCGCCAACGCGAGAGAAGGATGAGGCGAGGTCGGCTAAGGACTTAATCAGCCCCTTTTTACTTAAAAGCCGGCGGTGTGTGCACAACAATTAAATTATCACTGCCCGTATATTATGACTTGCGTGATGTACGAGGAATTTGAGTCAGGGCTAAAGCAGGGCTAGCAGGAAGAGATAAATGGAATTAGCATGTGGAAAACTGGTTGTACCGTTGACAGGCAGACAAGACGAAATGATTTGTGTGTAAACGAAAGGTTTATTTTGAATTAAATTAATATGTACATCTATATTCCATATATACAAATAAAAATATAAACGTTCGTTTGTTCAAAATCTAAAATCTCCGAAAGTTATTCAATGATTGCTTTTAAATTTTCGCACAACGTTGCATTCGAATACGTGTGTGTTTATATATATACACCTATATTATATAGATGTCACCTGTGACTGGTAATACATACTTTTTTCGCCTCTGTTAGGTAACAACTTTCTTTGAAAAACAGAGCCATCTATTTGAGATAAAAGTAAAACGCGATATTGTTTTTCTATATTTACATTAAGACTGAGCAACAGCAACGCGTGGCGGTGTACAGCTAGTAACAAATAAATAAACGTACATCGTTTGACTAATGTAGCTAATTATAATATTGCATATGTCTGTTTGTTAACAATTATTATGCTAATGTTATAAATTTTACAAAACTAAAGTGTTAGACTTATCTTGTACAAGCTCATTCAAAGCTGTGATCTTAGCAAAATAAACTTCGGTACCTAAACATAGGTTTTTAAAAAACTGTGTTTGTGTGTGCGACATTTTTTTTAATACATTCAACATTGTATGATGTAGAATAATGTACCAGAAAGTTGATAAAAATTAAGCGACAATTCCATTAACCTTTTCTACATATAAAAATATCGACTACAAGGTAAACTCACTCTACCATTCTTCGCAGAATACAATGACCACATTGCATACACAAGTATACAGTTATTGATACCGAAGCAATAACACAATATACCTAACACTTACTGAAAAAGCAATAGTGGTAATCAAAAACAGTATTTTATCGTTAGAAATAAAAATGTTCACGGTCACGTTCGTTCAAAGCAGAACCTTTGGAAGAATGCCGATAAAGTGAGAAACTAGAGTACTTGGCGAACATTGCCTCTGCTTATCAATAAAAACTCAAATAGAATAATAAATGGCCTATTTCAACAAGAAACCATACTTAAGGGCTATTAATGGATTCGGTAAAACATGTTATTATAGTGAAAATGAAAAGAAATAAACTCTCTTGGGTGTTTTTCATCAATATTTCAAGTCTCTTGTGTTGTTGAAAATATGATGTATTACTTGACAAATTGATGAATATTTCAAAGCTCTAGAGAGCTCGATGGAAAGTAGGTTGCATATTGAAATCAGATTTGTTGACCTAGAAATGCTAGAAAATTTTTTTTTCATGTTTTTTTATTATTTAAGAATAATGTCACTGTTTTCAGAGTCCTCCTTTCTGAGGTTTCCTGCTGTGAGGCGGCCTGTAGTAGTAGTTTAAAAAATATATATTATTGTATTAATTATCCAGTTGTATTAACACTGTTTTCATAATGTTAGCAAGTTGATTATCAGTCAGTTCTCTCAGCCCTGAGCAGACTTTACTTTAAGATGTGTTAAAATTGGGAATAAGTATATTCTGGCTTATTGCTCTGGTTGAGTGTTTATGTTGTGTTGTGGAGTATTCAAACATGTTTTTTAAAGTTTAAATTAATTATTTAAGTTTTTGTACAATAAAAACTTGAGTTTTTAAACATTTCGTATGTTAAAAAAACCGGAACATTCATAATTGTCTTCAGTGGCGGCCAGCTAATATGTGCTCCCGAGCGCCGAACAACCAACAAAATTTCCGACATGGCTAATCACAATACGAAATTTGGTTCGGTTATAATATCTCATCCAAAAGGTACCTACTTATTAAGCGCGCTTAACATGCAGACCGACTGTTACTATGTTCGTAGCAGTTCGTTTTCGATTGCGATCCAAAATTTGACTGCTTTGTTCGCAAATTCTATGGAACAGTCGAAAGCGTGGGTACATACAATTCTTTGCAAATATTACCATACCGAGAACGGCGTCCGGAGCTTTGCCACCACATCAGAAGGGACGGTTTGTTCAGTAGAAAGTTAAACTAAAACGCGTAAGTGTGATATTATCGTCGATATCGTGTCTTCAATTTACCATCTGCTCCTTTTCATCGAATGTTCCGCTTACAGCTTTCTTCGATACAAGCTTACAAGATAAAACATGTCATTAAGAGATGAGTGATGTTCAGATTAGTTATTATCAGTTCAGTCAGTTGTCGCCGTTGTCGGGCATTGTCTGTAAACCAGTCTTGCTCTGCGAAAGTTTTGAAGTTTAATTGCAGGTTATATCGATCATATATATCAATTGTTAATTAGGTATATCAATTACAGATTATTCTAACTTATGACTACTTTTGTGTTTGTTCATAGTATAAATTAAAAATGTGTTTGAATGTGGAATATATTATGAACCATAGGTCGAGTAGAGAGACTAAATAAAGATCAGTTAAAAGCGATGATTTTTCAAACGCTGATGGCGCTTTGTCAATTTTACAACTTTTTTATAGTACTTGTTAATCAGAGGACTTTTCCGAGACTGCGAAATTACTAAAACTTGTGTGCACCATTCCAATGACCCCAGTTGAAAGTGAAAGATGTTTCTCAACGTTAAAAAGAATAAAATCCTTTTTAAAAAACACGTTGAACTAGGACAGACTGAACGCATTATCAGTAAGCATTGAAAAAAGACTAATTCAGTGAGATCTTCGCTAAAACAAGAGCGGAGAACTTATTTATAAAGATAGAACTTATTATAAATAGGTATGTACCTGTATTTAGTTAATTTTCCGACTTAATGTTGTACTTCGGTGAACCCCCACATAATTTGACCACCGGCCACCAGCTCTGTTGAGCCGCGCTGTGTGAGTGCACAAGGCAGTTTGGCAGTTTCTAGTTTGTTTGATACAGCGCGTTTCGAGATTTTATTTTATTAACAATATTATGTTCCGAGGATTGGGATATTTATTTTTGGTATAAATTCTGATTTTTAAAAGAGTATTAACGCTCCAGAAAACATTTGGGATTGTGTGTAAATACTACACAATTCCAGAAGAACTGACAGGTTGTCTGAGCGCTGAATATAACTGAGTTGTTTGCTTCGGAAACTGTCGGCTCAAATGTATTCACAGATTAAGCACTTATTTTTAAAAGTTGGTCTCATTTAAAAATAATACGTACCTTGTTGGCAGACTCCAGCCACTAGAAAATATTTTATTTTAAAAGCCAGCCACACAAAAAATGCTTGTTAATGATTTTAAATAATGTAATAAATTTATAGAAACGGATCAAAGAAAAAAATACAATTCCTGATTTTGTAATTAATTATGCTTATTTATAGCCCTTATACCGTTTTCCCTTGAAGTTATAAAACCTAAGATTGAAATTGGAAATAATAGGAGTAACCTTGTTTGAGTCAACATCAATATCAAATCATGCCACGGAAGCGGAAGGGAAAAGCTTCAGTGACGAAACGCCAAAATCTCATTTGTCATTATTTATGTCTTAACGTATTGGGTACAGAAAGACTTATCGAATACATTCGAGGTAAATAAGGCAGAGATAAGAAAATAAAGAACGTATTAAAGAGAGAAATAATTCAATCCACCGTAATGAAATTTCATGTTGGTTGAAGAAAACGAGAACGAAAATATTTCATTCCGCGTTATTCTATTTCCTATTCCCGATATTTTCCAGCTTTCCTAAGAAAAAACAATGATGTCGAAATAATACATCTGTTATTGTATTTCGAGTAATCGGGTCCAACACCGAAATTATTTTTTTTATTATTTAAAAATATAGAATACCTAATAAAAATCGATATACTTGAAAACCGAATTAAAATTCTTCAAGAAAAAGATTCTCAAATAATATAGTATTATGTCATTGACATTTTTTCCACGGCAATATTTTTTGCGAAATATAACGTCAAAAGGGGCTTAAATGCAAAAAAAAAATACACTACAGATAAATTATCTTAAAAACAATTGAGTCAGAACAAAACAAGCAGGAAACTGTTGAATTTACATAACAAGATTTCAGTTTTCATTTTCAACTGTCTATTGTTTTTTAAAATTCATCGAATATTTAGGTGAGACGAGTAGCGAAAACATAAGTTCCGCTTTTTTACCTCCAACTGAACTCCAACTCTTCCAACGCTTTAACTTTAAGTTACGAATCTGGTCTACGCGCTACGCTTATCGCGTTCGAATAGTGGAACTAGTTTCGACGAGATATTAGTACGCAGTAGTGCCTCTAACTCTAGCTCTATGGTTGAGCCGTAGACCCGACTCCAAAAGTTTCCGAAAAAGTAAAAAAAAAATCTAAATGATGAAAAAATTCAAAACTTATAAATTTCGAACTATGTGTTGTAGATTCGACAGTTTCCCGACTGTACCACTAGTTTCCGGACACCGTGTATATTTTTAGGTGACGTGGACCGGAATAGACCATTGTTATCAAATATTTGTCTCTTCCACGCTGAAAGGTTTAATTTGTTGATAACCCGAAAAAATCAATTGGACACATTTTTACAGCAATTAAACAAGACGATAATTGTTTTGGTTTGTCACCAGTCGAATAGTATTCGACTTTGTAATTTTCCGTAAGCAAATTGTGTAATTACTTCTTGTACAACCCGACTTCGCCAGTGTTCCAACGCCATTTTTACGATAAATTCTTTTCTTATTGCCTCAAATAAAAATTTTTGAATACACAAAATGGCGTACTGGATTACTTTTTACTTAGGAACAAAGATTCCAAATGTCCACAGCTCGTGATAGAAATGACTACGGAAACTGAAAATAGTTGATTTATAGAAATAGATACATGTAAAAATCTAAGATAATTTCACCACGCTACAATTTTGGAGGTGGGTTAGGGTACCTCCGCCCGGGAACCATTAATTGGATAACCAACGCCTCTGCCGCAGGGCTCCCAAGTGGGTTGCTCCGTTTAGTGATTTAGCAGGGGTGCCTGGTTTCATTGGGTGAGGTGTGTTCAGGTCTTTGCGGCGAATGCGCCTGCCCACCAGGGGGGTGGCGGGCCAGATCGGGTGACGCTTGGAGAGATCCTTTGACCTCTCCAACTGGTCTCTCTCTACCCATCGCCTTGCACCGCAGCGGGAGGGATAGATTCATACACCCGCCACTCCTGGACATACTGATCCCTAGATTCTTACCCACCCCTCATACCTTTTCCGTCCTAGAACTTCATCTCTTTCCTTTCCTTAAAAAGACCATCCACACGGAATCCCTAAAGATAGCATAAGCCACAAGGGAAATTATTTTTCTCGGGCCTCATGGAGTTATAAACGTATAAAACCTAAGTAAGAGCTTATTTGCGTGAAAATTGTAAGGATAATATTATATATTCTAAAGGGGAACGATTGCACGGCATTTTTCATACAAAACATAAATTTGAATTTAGGGCCAAAGTACTTAACCAAACTGAAAAATTATTTTTTAATCAAAAGGTATAACAAATGTCTAGTACGGATATGTACTACCTTACTTATTTGTTTATTAAATTATGAAAATAGGCCATTCATTATTTTAGAGGCAACTATGGCAATTTTTTCTGACTTAATTATAATTATTAAAAATATATATTTTTGCCCATTAACTTTTGTTTATATATGATAATATATAAACAAAAAAATATATAAAAAACAAGAATTTAGATGGGCGTAAAATTAAATTACAAATGACCGATTTAATTTGGAACACAAATTTGTCTTGAAAAATTGAAATTTCTACCCAAGGAAACGCTTTTTTACAGTGTTATATTTTTCATTATATTAGAACAGTAGATAGGGTAAGATCATTTTTTGATAGATAGATTGGATAGCACATAAGATTAGATAGCACAAATTCATAGTATAAAATTGCTACACCTTACTAAAAATAATTCAGTTTGGTTAAGTTGTGTTCGAAAAATGCCGGGCAACCGCTTCTCTTAACATGTCTAAAGATGTACGCACAGTGTTCTAGGTCGATTTTCCAAAGGTTACAAGATACCAAATTGGTGCTATTCATTCTGCTGTTTAATGTGTGCAAAATTCATAACACGATTACTGCGCGAGTAGCGGGTATGGCATACCAGCGAAGGTTCTTACAAATTTCCGCAGCTCAATTTGCATGGCGCGCGGAGTCTGCGAGGAAATTAATAACCCCAATTCAGCGGGGAGAGTTGAACGTTGTTCGCGTAACAAGGAGTTACTGACTAGCCCGGCACGAGCAGGAGTCCCTACCCCGGCCTTCTTAAAAAATATATATATTATACTGTATTGTTTGTATGGTTTTTACACTATGTTCTGATGAATTTATGTGTACCTAAGAACAGATTTAAGTGTAATCATAATGGAAAATGCAATGATAGGAAAAACTCAACCAACCAAACAATTTAGTAATTTTTTTTTTTTTTGTAGATCATCGCCAAAAATTCAGATATTTGAAACCGAGGATTCTTAGTCACGGAAAAAAAATAATAAATTGATGCAATGCATAAAACTTCTTGAATATGTAGAATATAATCTTTGTGTGTCGGAGTCACCGCCAATGTACACATATTATATATTAAAAAATGTGTTGATTTAATAATCTTTTTCTTGCAGATATTGTTGCGAGATAAGTTTTACATGTTAGAATTTTCTTTTTGTGGTGAATTAGTTTGCATCGTTTATTCAAAATTAGTGCCTGAAATAAAAAAAACGTTGTATTTTAAAAATTCCTTAGATTTGTGAAAAAAAGTCGTTTGACTGATATTATTTTTCCACGGATCTCGGAAATCACACTTCTGCCTTCTCCCCAAGCGGCCTCGTATAACGAGGAGGGGTGCGTGCCCCGTACCTTGCTACGCCACCCGAGCGTAGACCGTGTACACTCCGTAGAGATGTTCGTAGAGGCTGCCGCTACGAAGCTGACAACCTTGCGGGCTTTATTAACGCCCCGACATAACTACAGGAAAGAACCCACAAAGGTACCACGAGGAATACCTTATTGAAAATTAGTCGAACCATACATAACACGTACCAATTTGACTTAATTCTATACATAACTTGTATAATTTTAGGATAATTAATTTTGAATTAGATTAATATGAATGTAATGGGGATGAGACTAAAATTAATTTTATTTAAGGATGATTGGTACATGTAGTAGTGGCGATCCTAAATATTTTTTGCTATTTTCCCAAACAAACCAAAGTGAAGAATGGCATTTTAATAGTTCACAAAAAATATTTATATTTTATTATTTATATATTTTATTATTTATACATTTTATCAATGAGGTTGTCTGGAGGTTACTCCACTTTTCTTACAAAAGTTATAAAATGAAATGCATAGGTAATTATCAAATTTTATTCTGAAAATCGCGACATCTGAAGAAAATCGGTAATTAGTGCTAATAACAGGATTACTGAAATCAAGTAGAAGAATGAACTATTAAAAAATAGTTATTTGTCTGTTATTACTCATTTCTGTTCCCTCTAATGGTGACTTCATTATTGTAATAGAAGGGGAGAATAATGAAAACTTGATAAAGGAATTGGTTGCACCTCCATGGCTTCGAAACTTGTGCAATTCTTTCGTTAGTAGACAAATTCAGGTAGAAGAATCAGAAAAATAAAATATTGAATAGTGCATTACATTTATGTAGACATTGTCGTAAATTACAGGCAAATAAATTTATTAACAAAATGATCATGTATTGTGTTTATTAAAATAAGAAAAATGGTAGAACCAGCAGACAAGCTGCCTTGAGGCCGCAGAGCGTGACTAGTTTTTTTTTTGTTATTAAAATTCTTGTAACAACAATGTTTTGTAATAAAAATAAATCATAATTTTAAATTTTATTGTAGTATGGAGAACTTGAAGCGAAATAACACAAAACTGTGCTGCATAAATGTCATATTATTATTATAATAATCTCTAATCTCCACCCACATTTACTCTACATAATAATGTTTTATGTATTGTTAAATCTTTTTAAAGGTTCTCGAAAGTTTCATCAGGAGAATATGAAAACTAACATAAAATACAAAATACATAAATAAATATTTATGTGTTGAAGTAGATTTGTCGTTATTAAGTTTCCATCTCCTCAAAATACCTATATATATCACTAATTCTTTCTGAGTATTCTGTTTCCTTTCATGTTCATTGATTTATTCAGACGTCATCGACGTACGTCCTCTTTCATCTCACGCGTCTTGTTTGAAAACGAAAAAGACAGAAGATATTAGAACGATGACGTCATGTAGGATCTCTCGCTGAGACTAGAACACAATTTATTTTACTAGTAGTCCGTTTCCTCTCATGTTTACAAATTTATTTTGTAATAGGCTTACACGTGCAATTCGTTGTTTTGTGCACATAAACCAATTTTTATAACAAATTTAAAAATAAACAATGAAACGCATTTTACATATCGCCACCTAGTTTACGTTCCCAGTAATCCGTTTCCTCCCACTTTCATCGATTTACTCAGTGAAAAGTTGAACAAGAAATCGATTGGTGTACAATACGTTTTTTTAAACACATTAACCATAAACCTAGTTTTATCATTAACATAACTAAAGAATTAATTTAAAAAAAAAACAAACGTTCCACAAACGTTTTAGTTCCCAATGGTATATATAACCTGTACTTGACAATGAAGCTTACATGTGTACAATATGTTGTTTTGTACACACTTACTATACAATAATCAATACAAAAAAATAAATAAATAAGATTGCACATACCATCTCCTATTTCCATTCCTAGTTGTCCGTTGCCTGTCACATTTACCGATAAATATAGTTTTTCATAAAATATGTGTACAAATTCAAACGTCTGAATAAACTTACTTAAATCACTAATTTAAGAGACAGCAACAGATAACAGATTTCATTTTAATAATCACCCCTAGTTTCCATTCCTAGTAATTCGTTGCCTCTCAAGTTTATCGAATTATTCTTCCACGAATACTTTAACAAGAAGCTGTCACTTGTACAAAATTTGCTGTTTTGTACACGTTTACTACAGAAACAATAATAAGGGACCTCACCGATCGTCCCCTAGTTTCCGTTCCCTCTCACGTTCATCGATCTAATCTGCCATGCATACTTGAACAATGAAGTTGACATATAAACAATACGTCATACTGTACCTATCTCAAACTAGACTATAATATTCGTGTTATAATATACGGTACGGAGAAACAAGTTCATTAATATAGGTAATGCCTGGGCTATAAGCTACAAATTACGCAAGATGTCGGGGTGGCCATACGTTACGGCAGCGGGAGAAGTGGTTATGTCGCACCGCAGCGACGGAGCTGCCTTTAGACGGGAATTAATCGCGCTGGAATAAACGGTGCTTAAATTTGTACTTATCATCTCTGGAATTTGGTGTAAGCTTCGAGAATGTGAAACCACGTAGAAGGGTATTGTTCAATAACTACACGTATTTCAGAATAAATGAAATTAAGATAATAAATAAAAGTAAAATAATAAACAGAATAAAATAAAGGGTATGGGCACCGCGGCCCCGGGAAACATGTATTGGATAACCATAACTTCTGCCATAGGTCACCCCGAGTGGTTCGTTACAATCGGCGACTTAGCAGAGACGCCCGAGTTCATGGGGTGAGGTTTGTCTAGGTCTTGGCGGTGGATGCCTCTGCTCACTTTCTGGAGACACTGGTCGAGGGAGATCCTTTGACCTCTCCAGCAGGACTCGTACCAACCCATTGCCTCGAAATGCAGTGCGAGGAATGGATTAATACGTCCGTCACTCCTATACACTCTAACCCTCAGATTCCTACCAACCCTTTATACTTGTTTCCTTCTCAGAACTTCCTCTTCTTTATTTCCTTAAAAATATACTTTACACAGCATCCCCGATAACGTAGGCCATAAGGAAAATTATTTTCCTCAGGGCCTGCTGTGCGGAGCTAATGTAAAAAATAAACTTATTTTCGAGGTGATAGACATAATTACATAATTAAACGCGCTATGTCAAACGGATGAATACGTCATACGTATTTAAAGTTAGTAAACAGAACATAGATCATTGTATTTATCTCACAACAGAAATAATTGTTCGTTCAGTGTACTTTCCTTTCGTCACATTAGTTATGACATTGAAACTCGAAGAATGATTTGTGTTTACCAACGAAAACAAGTGAAAATAACTTTCTTAAAACTTCAGACATTTTTGGCAAAGTCGCATTAAAATACTCGTATTATTGAAGAAAATTATATTACGTTATTTACTTATTCATTTTGAAAACATCGCGGACATCATGAAAGTTACAAGGGACGCCTATACCGGTCCAATTCCTAAAGTTTCAGAGCCATGACAATTACCATCTTCCGGTTTTCTACGTATTTTTTTCCGAATATAAATATATTTTGTTTGTCTTTATTTAGTTAAAATTCATTTTTATACGTAGTATAAATCTTTTAACAACTTATTTCTACGAAATTAAGGACACTTTGCAATACATCTAAAACTGATTTTTTTATAGTATTTAGGCATAACCCACGAAAAGCAGCAAGGCTTTTAGCTTCTCTAACATCTATCGGTAATTCATTAAAAATCTTAAATCCTATAAAATAGAGATTATTTTGGGTAAGTCTAAAAATCTCCACAGTTTCTCGTGGGGTAGCAATATATTGCAAAATTTAAAATTTACATTCTTAAACATTTATTTCGGGGGCATCTTATTTTTAGCTTAAATATAAATATTAAGGTGTTGTAAATTATTCGCTGTCTCACATTTAACATTCCTAGTTTTTTTTTAAGAATTCCCTCAAAAGTCTCCGATCTTGAAGCCGGCCGAAGTTTCCAAGATTATTGGGTACAATAGTATGAAGTGGACATATCACTTCCCCACGTGACAGTGAATATTCATTTATCGCAAATAAAACTTCTTCCCAACCCTCATAGAAATGAACGTCCTTCTGACTTTAATTATTCAAGTTCACACTTCTACATTAAGATTCGTGTCACCTAAGGTTTGCCATCCCGCAATCCCGCGGGATTTCGGTAATATTGGATCACGCGGATTTGCGAGATTTTCATGTGCAGGATTGATAAATACTAAATTTACGCCAAATACATGTCGTGGTGACAGTCCCCAGTCCCAGAAAGCAGAGAGTGCGTTCTCCGCTGCTAGGATTTTGTGCACAAATACAAATAGAGCAATAAAGTGAATGCACATAACAAACTTCCACAACGTGTCATCGATTCGACTAATATCAACCAATTTAAAGCTCAAATATTGAAGACAATATTAGTGATTTCTAAACGAAAATCTGAAACAGAAAAATCGGAAAAGGAAACGGTCACATCTGGGACTCGAACCCAGGAAAGACAGGGGTCCTGGGTTCGAGTCCCAGATGTGACCGTTTCCTTTTCCGATTTTTCTGTTTCAGATTTTCGTTTAGAAATCACTAATATTGTCTTCAATATTTAAATATTACAATTTGAGGTTTTACTCAATAAAGTTATTCCGAAAAATAAAAATTTAAAGCTCGATTGGATTCTTATTTGGAGAGAAGGATTAACTTATTTCAAATGTAAAACAACCCAATTATTGCTAAACTTATTGTGAAATCAGATATGAGCGCATCCGCAGAATACTGCCAGCTCATTAAACAATGTATGTATTTAGTCATGTATTCCATAAAATGGTTATGCACCAATAAATTACAGAGAATATCATAAATGTGAGATTCATGTAAGTATAAAAAGGTTACCGGGGATGTTTTACTATTTTGTGACATGCGTCAAAAGATAATTACTGAACTGTCTGTAAATGACATTGAAAATGCCGATTTTCAATGCAGAATCGTTAAGCAGTTGAGTCGCTCTGTTGATTGGCGCGTTCTGACAGGCAGAATCCTCGCTTTCGGAGCATAAAAAGTGCAAGGAATCTCCCGTATGGGTGACGGTCTTCTCCATCGCCTGTGTTTATTACGTACTTATTTTTTTGCAAATTCTTCTTGAAATATATTACGTTTATATTTCTTATTACGTTTTCATTGTATGTATTTTTTTTAAATAATATTACTAGTACCTAAGATGATTGATCTCAAATGACTGTGGAGAGTGGCAGTTTTTTTTATATTTTGAAATCTTTGTTTAAAGTTTCCTTAAAATACTTGTTATGTTACCTTTTATATATATGTTTATAATGTTAATAGTTCCAAAGATGATTGATACGAAAAGTCCTATTAAATGACTGACACATAATGTCATCTTTTCAATGTTTTTTTTATAATATACAAGTACAAAGAGACGTTGGTATTATTTCAATTTAAAACCTCTTAGAAAAAATCTAGCGGGTTTTGAAAAAGATGCGGGATTTGCAAACCCTAGTGTCACCCTCTATCCAACAACCAAGGAAGGTACTTATCTTTATTCCCTGCTCAATCGTTTTCCTGAGTTTCTTATACGTTGACAGATATTTGTCATTAACATGTTGGCACCTGAGAGAAATAATAATGGAACTCTAATAAGAAAATGGATCCTCCAGTAATTGAACTTAACCGAGTAATTTGTAAAGGCGTGTCGGCCATGGACGTGTTCGACATCGATCGGTGTTTAGCGAATTTGTATTTGAAACTGGGTCCATTAGTTTTCCATCACCCGCCTGCGTCACAGTCACATTAAAGTAGCATGCGCCAAGGTTCCAGAATTGGAGGCAGTCACGAAACTCTGGGAAATATTAGACGGCTTAGCGAAACTTCCTAGGTTCGAAGCATTGGTCTACAAAACATACATAAGATTATTCAAGCACTGAACTACATTTAGGCCAGCTTTATGAAACTCTGACCAAAACAAACCCGAGCATAAATAATGTTAATAAACTACCTTGGTATCAAGTATAGCAGTATCGGCAAGCAGATAAACTCAAATAGTCTGGCGTTGAATGCCCTCGGAAAACTCTGGTCGGCAGTTAATTTAATAGAGGAAATTTAATGCTCGAGAATTCTAGACTCCTATTTTAACTGAAAGTCGAATCGGTCGCTCGGAGTCTGAACTGTTTTTATAATAGTGTATACTAAACAAGTAATTATTGTATTCAATGCAGTAGGCAAATGTGGAATTAATAAATAGAGGGCGACTCAAGGGAATCGTCAGAAAAAATAGATAACGAGTAGCATATATATAACGTAATCATTTTTATTCATGGGAAACAACATCCGACGATTGCTACAAACGATAACAATGTTTGTCTTTGATAATTATCAAAGATAACAGTTACGGACAACACCTTAATTATAAGGTATTTTGTGAGTCTACCTGCTTGAAATGATAGATTAAAAAATATGTTGAAAAATTATGTAAAACAAAACTTATTTATATGCAAGATCAACTTAAAGTAAGATAATAAATAAGCTAGTAACATCTGTTCAACTGTTCATTGTACAAACATAGGTCGTATTGTAGCATTCACCATATATAGACAGCCACGCAGGTAAAGACGTTTGTCCATTTTCATCACACGACCCAAACAATAAGCGAGATCGCGTATGAGTCACGTGCAAAAGTGATACCTAGCTATAAAATGCGGGTTCGATTCTTAACGAAAGCAAGAGTGAAATAATGACGCCACTTGATAGAAATACGCAGAGTATTACTTGCTTTCCCGTTCACGCGGCTGGGGTGAGCGATCACTTTGGACGAGTTGGCACTTATTTTCATAATAAACGGCAGTGACGTTTTCGACTCGCCATGGGGATTTATTGATTCCCGCTGTGGTACTAGGAACTAGGTGCTGGCTACGTCCCGGGGTAGCCACAGACAGAGGATAAAGTTCTACGGGCATTTTCCAGCGGATCGTTCGGGCATTCAAATCAATTAAACATCAGAAATTTTCGTGTCTAATATCAAAAACATCATAACCATCAACAGTATACATAATTCATTTTTTCTAACCATTTTTATTTATTTCAATGTATAAATAACGGTTCCATGATAACTCAACACAGTGACAATTCAACACACTTTTAAAAGGTGATATAAAGTCATTAGAAACGAGGAAAATTTTTTTTTTAACCTAACCTAATTAACCCAGTTAATAAAGTTTTTGTTTCATCACTTTCCATGACTTAACTTTTTAAAGATGTTATGATTTATCCGGTTACCATAAATAACATTTATTGAAAATATCATACGCTGTGTAACTCAAAAGAAAATCAAATTGCTCATTGAAAAATCAATACATATTTACGTACGATGAGCAAAAAAAGTTTAATAAGTTTAAGTTTTGTCATTCAAAGTGTTAGTGTACTTGGGACGCTTTAGTGAGTTCTATGATTGTATGTAAGAGTCTGTTATTTATTTTATATAACGGGAGACTTATATTGTATTATAATTGTATATTGAGATAGAACCTGCAGACAAGCAGCCATGTGGCAGCTTCGTGGGACTATGTATACATTGTCTAAAAAAAAAAGTAAAATTTTCAGTCAATAAAGATCAGCTTAATAATAAACAACGTTCAACGTTCAGAGACCTTTACACATTGGCGCTCTCTCATTTATTTGATGTTTTGCGATAGTAGGTGTGCCCTATTTGACTGAAAATAACGTAAAGCGTTATTGAAGTGTATTATCATTATATAAAGGAATTATCCGAATATTATTCGCCGATTCAGCTGATTTTTCTTTCTCGAACACGAACAAGAATGTAAAAATGTGAGGACGTAAACTTTTTTATACGTAAAACATCTAATAATATTTTTTGTTTTTTTTTTAATAATATTTTTGATTCACACAGATTGGATTATGTAAATATATATATGTGCATTTCTATTTTCAGACACTTAGATCGACGCGGAAGGCCATAGCCATCAACGCGTGCTTCACGAAAAACCTTTTACTTACTGGCTTTATTTCTTTTGTTTATTACAAAAATGACTGACAACCACGGCTGTCAACATTTGCAAAGAATTTGGTCCTGACCCTTATAACTCCGCCATTTTACGACACTTCTGTATTTTTTTAATTATGCAGTTAACAAATTGAGTAAATATTGTATAAAAATACATGCATCACCTAATTTCACCGTTTCTGAAATCTATGTTTCCTCCGAAAATCGTCGAAATCGCGTAATAAGGCCACGACGATTGACATTTTTTAAGCCTAAGATTAAGATTTTTTGGGTGGGTAGGTTACTGGTAACTGGTAGGGTACTCTTTGGGACAAAGACTAACCATGACAATTGACCAAAAACCAGTACGAATGGTCACCTTAATTTGAAAGAAATCAAGTGATCCGCAACAATCACATTATATTTTTTTACTTATTTTAATCACTGATATTTTAGGGTAAAAACACATCGAAATAGATTAGTTACAATATAATTTAACATTAACAATGTTTTTATTGAACGTATACACCAAGGCCCTTACTATTAAACTTTTGTATCTTTACACAACCGATAAACTACCGTTTACAATACATAACTAGTTGTGTAAAATTTAAAAAGGGGATGATATTTTATTAGTTTACTATAAGCGGCGACCCCATAGAAAAACCCTTGTCGAGGTAGCGACCCATAGGTTGGGAACCCGTTATTTAAAATCTAATGAAATTATGTAAAAATCGGGTTCAGGGGTATGCATTAATTACTACGAATGATGCATTTATATATTTTTTTAAATATGTAAAAAAATCACAACAGAAAGCCATTAAAAATAATAATACGATTCCTATAAAAACACCAAAGTGAGTAGTTTGTCTAAAATGGGTTTGAGAACTGTCTTACAAAAACAAAACCATTTTTTAAACCCCACTCTCAAGTGAACAATAATTCCTTATCGTGAAATAATATAGTTTCTTATCGCGTGCTTCATACCAAACGCGTGTCGGATTTTCTATTACAAATGACTCACAAAAATGAAAATGATGAATCACGAGGCCCGTACATTATGTAAACAAATAAATTCGCAATGAGGCATCCGAGTAACTGAGCAAAACCTCCTAGATCACAAGGCCGGGAAACTCATTTAAAGCAGCCTCCTAACTTGTATGAGATTCTATAAAAAATCGTTTTAATTTTTTTTTTACAAATTATTCTTATTTATTTAAATGGTTTGATTAGTTAAAAAAAATTAAAAATAAAACTTTTTTGAGGTTCTCATACAAGTGAAGAGGCTGATTTGATTCAGTGTCCCGGCCTTGTGATTTAAGAGGTTTTGATCTGAGTGAGTTTTTCATCAGCACGGGGGGAAGCGATGACATTTATCTCCATCGCTCATTCATTAGCTGGAAGCTAGAAGTGTTTTCCCCGAGTCTCTCGCCTGTCGACTCGGGCCGGGAACTACCGCGGTGTTGGCGCCGAGGCCGGACAAACGCGACAGCAGACAGAGTGGCTGCTGGGAAAACTGAACGATTACGAACGCCTCCTTTCTAGGTGTTGAATGTATGGCATGGGTACTAGAGCAGGGGTCGGGTATATTAACCCTAAATGGGACAAACATTAAAAAAAATCACATTTTGTCTAGCTCAATTTACCTGTAGTGCGTACATTGATATAATCAAAAATGCTAACTTCGGATGTGGGTATGTATGTGATTGTAACTCTGTTCAATGAACTAGGATTCCTTTTTAATTTAAGTGTCATTTCCAAAATTGGAACTGATTATTATTTGAAATGTGTATTTATTTTGTTTAAATGTCTCGGATAGAGTTAATCTTGACAAGTACATTAGTTAGATTTCGTAATTTTTCAAGAGTCTGCGCTTTTTCCATTCTCAAGAAAGCGTTATTATTTACTAACGAACTACATTAATCCAAAGGTGTTCATTTGAAATGTAAATTTCGGATAGTCGCTCTAAGTTGTCAACTAAAAATTACAACTGTATTATAAATAAAATTGACAATATTTGTTGTTGAAAGGCAAATATTTTAAAAGCACTTTCAACTTCACAAATCCTACAATTATAAGATCCTGTGATTTTTCACGGGTCGGCGCTAGTATATTATAAAAGTTAAGTAAAATTAATTTAGCATTTCACCTGGTTTCAGTAATACCTGATGATAACATTGTTATCTCAGTACCAACCTAGTAACGGAAATCTGACTGTAAACTGAGGCCAATATTATTCAATAAACAAGAATAATTTTATTTTTGGGGTATTATGCCCTTTTGCGCTACTTCCTTCTTTGCCAACGTTTAAGATAGCATTACAGTGACCAACCTCAGGGCAGATGTGTAAACACATGTTTTATTTTGTGTTATAAAACCCAAAAAAAAACGTTATTCTATTAATAATAATTATGTACGTTAACATTGATAAAAAAAAACAGTCGAGTCGTTTTTTTAACGCTCATATCCCTCGCCAAACTTTGCATTAAGGCGATGCACTACGTAGTAATGCAAAATAATATGTTTTTGGTTTGAAAATTTGGTCGCCTAGAAATGTTTCAGATGCTTTAATTGAATACTGCGAGTAGAATACATTCTGGCCTTTGAAATAATCGAGTATTTTTAGATAGGTCTTTTTAAAAGCTCAGAAAAAAAATAATGTATAAGGCCTATGAAAACTGCAAAGTTCAAAATCTCCGACTTACGAACCCATTTTCGGTTACAGTTTTATTATATAATGTGGCGAATTAAGTTATTTATAAAATGATCGAAACGCATTTAAATATTTGTGGCTGAACATCCACAAAATAAAATTAATGCACTTTTTGCCCATGTTTTTTTCTTGCATAAATCAAAACAGGTGGATGGTGTTAAGCGGGAATTTAAGCCTTATCGCCATCTACGTAAGGTGTGTTATTGATAGCGGCTCGATTCAAAATATTACACGACGTAGTGCATCGCATTAAGGCGAAGCACTACGAAGTAATGCAAAATCACGTACTTTAGGTTTTAAGATTTCATCGCTTAAAAATATTTTAGATGCTTCAATTAAATACTGCGAGTAGAACACATCTTGGCCTTTGAAATAATCGAACATTGTTTTGAAGTATTAGCCCTATAAAAAAATATTCCTACATACGAACCCCTTTTCGGTTATAATTTTATTGCCAATAATGTCATTAAGTTATTTAGAAAATTATCACAAAACATTTTAAATATTTGCGCCTGAACTTCGCAAAATAAAATAAAACACTTTTTGGCGACATTTTTTTCCTGCATAAATCAAAACTGGCGGCAAGGAATTTAAACCTTATCGCCATCTACATAAAGAGTGTTATTATTAGCTGTATACTACTATTCCAAATGGTACACGACGTGGTGCATCGCCTTAAGGTAGGCGACACATTACGCTATAAGCATCATCGCTCGCCACACACTACCAATGGGAATGCATGACGAGCGATATGCTGAAATAGGAACGGCGACGAAAATATAGCATGGTCTGTCACAGGCTTAATTCATAAAGGCTAGTCTAGTTTTATAAAAATAATGTTTTTTTTTAATATGGTACACAAAAAATTTGGTAAAATACATGGTAAATAAAACACATACCTCGATAACTCACAATGTGTGATGTAATTCACATCGTGAAATGAAAAAGAAAAACATGTTATAATTTGATCAACACACGGACCGGCCTAAAAGTGATTACTCTTCGTGCAGTACTAAGTTATCACGCCATGTGACTGCGGACTGTGTAGGTACTGTATACTGTGTGTGTGTAAATGCAATCCTACCTGTCTATTTTGTCGAGTGACGTGGGACACTGCAGGACGGTCTGCTGACCTTCCATATCCACGACACATTGTGTGCTGAGTTCAAGTTCTGGAAAATACAAATACAATTATGATGAATACGGCACAAATATTTTACAACATTCCATAATGCGGCATTTTCGCCAATGTTTGTACATTGCTTTTTATCATATCCCACAATTTTGATTGGTTTTGTTCGTAGTTACTTATAGGAAAATTATATATTTTGAACATGATTTTTTTGTTAAATTTACTATATTTAATTAATTAAATACAAATGTCGAACCTGTATATATTTTTGAATAATTAATTAGATCAAAAGGTAGTAGACCATGTCCCATTTCGACACTTTCGTGGTTTTTTAAACAGTCTACGTAACATTTATGGAAAATTTACAGTTTTTACGTAAATTTGGCCAAAACCGAAAGAAAAAAATCTGGGATATAATCCGTTAGTTCCATTCCGTGACCATATTTATTTAATGAACTTTTTATGGGTTTTTAAATAAGAATAATTAAAAAAATTAAATAATAACATTACAATTGTACAGTTTTTTTGCACACAACTAAAAATTTATGTGATTTTTTACAAAAAACGGCGCTATACAAATCAGCCAAATATTATTATTTTGGGCAATGAGAAGTACATATTATTATGGTAGCACCAGAATTTCTGCACTAAAGAAATCCTGACTTCTAGTAATCTGGTATTGGTGGAAACTTTAAAATAAAGCGCAAAATTAACGTAATGGAAATCATAAAAACATATACATAAATGCCCAATAACAATAAGGCAATTTTAAATAACACCGTTTAGTAATGTAATGACATCACCTCCAGGGCGCTTTCGTAAGATGTAGTTCATTTTGGCAGTGTATTTAATGGAATTCGGTACATAACTAACATTAATGTTTTCAGTGAGAATGTGTGTTTTCTGAAACGGTGATAGATCACACACCTTTTTTGGCACAATCCGTAATTGGACTCAGTTTTGCAAAAACAATTTATAAAATTAGTTTTTTTTTAAGAAAAACAACATCAAAATTTAATAAATAGTAGCATATCGAGCAGCTACTAACTCTCGGATTCCGTGTCGAGATAACTGTGGATGGGAGATCCACGTGGTGCTTAAAACGCACGAACCCCTTTCAACTGGTGCGGTTCTGTGTTATCATCAGAGCCTCTTCATTTCATAAGGGATCATCCATGCAATGTCCTTTCTCTACCCCACCCTCTACCGATTACCGAGAGTTTCTCGGGGCTGCTAAGGTTTATCGAGGTAAAGTGGCCAAAGAACAGGTTCTCACGCTTTAGACAGCAGACAGAGATACTCACGATGATAACATGAGATGAACTCATGTTTCATTAGGGGCTGAAGCGAATCCTCGGTATTTGGCACCAGCACAACTCGAAGTCATAGATTTTGTTATCTTTTTATATTTCGCTCCATACGGCAGACAAAAAAGTATCATGCAACTTTTTTCCTTTATGCGATCCATCCTTCTGATCTCGACTCACTTACTTTGTTATTACTTAGTGAGCTAGTAGACTCCAATAATTAGGATTAATTTAAGCCCTGTTTCTATTTAAGACCGGGATAAGACCAGTACATGTGCTAACTAACAACTTCCACTTAGAAAGAGGTGGTATTAAGTACAGTTTGCCAACTGTGACAATGAATAATATTATTATGACGGAAGAATTTCATGCATTCATACAATTATTACAGCTGCGAGGCAATGCAGTTGGTATGAATAATAACTCCCGCGCAGTACATTGACTGTTGGCTGCATCCAGAGGCGATTAACGCTCACTCATAGACGAAACAGTGTCGGGAGATAATTAAATGATTTGAACACAGTATCATCGAAATAGAAGGCGAAACCGGAATTTGAAAGGAAATGTGTCACCTGGGAGCATGGGAGTGGAAATTTTGAAATATGTATATTTAACGAGGCAGGAGAGGTCTCAATACCTATCAGTAAACGGTTGTTTCACAGAATTTGAACAATTCATCAAATTTCAAAGTTGATTTTTCGAGTTCTGTGAAGGTTCTATTCAAGATCTGTAATTATTTCAGTTTTGTGAAACAACTGTCCAATAATGATATAACCCGTACTAAGCTTAAGTATAATTAATCATTTTAATAGAATAGCGTAACATTCGAAAAACTATTCAGACTTGAAGAAGTATTATTGGAGTGCTCATAATTCAATAATCAGCAAATCGAGGCAAGTTGGAAAACTGGCAACTGAGCAAATTATTAACGTATTTTCAAAGAAAACGCAAAAATTGTTAAAAAAATACCAGTTTCTGAATGTATTTGTAGGTTCTAGATACCAACTTTAACGTAAGGGAAAGCAATAAGATATTAATGGCGACGGTAGAAATGGATGATTTAGTATTCAGTATTTACAGACATGAAATGAACAGACTCCTGGCTGCGTACAATGAGAATGAGTAGCATGAGTGAGACACTGGCTCCATTGTATGGAGTAAACACGGAGTGCAGGGGTCATGCCCCGGGCTCAAGGCGTTAATATACATAAAGGGAGACGAAGTGTCTCGCTGTTTCCTTTCAGTTCTAAGGCCCGGCCCTAGGGCCCTGAGGCGAGTTTCATACAAAGGCTTGTCTTGATTGTTTTATAAAAACATCCGAAAAACGTTTGGCGTTCATCGCTTCGGAGTGCAAAATATTGTTGACGTTTCAAATAAAATGCTTTTTTTCAAATAAACTTGAGCATTCAGTGAAAATATATTTTCTCCATCTATTGAAAAATATAAATGTAAATACAGTTGTTAATGAAAACATAAGTAACTTTATTCATCGAGTGTGCAAAATTTGTATGAAATAAATAATATGAATACCTTCCTATATGCCTTTTTCTTACGGCTTTATAAAAGTAATAATCAAATAAAATAAATATGCCATTTTATCCAAATATTTCTAGACCTGTGATTAAATAATAGTTCAAATTGCATGGCCGAATTAGTAAAAGAAAGTTGTCATTATTTACTTACGAAATGTTTTAACTGATCAGTCAAGTGGAACAGAAACTAATGCCATTATTTACTAATGATATACATTTAAAAAAAGATACTAGCTTTAAAAGAGAAGTATTTAATGCGCCGAATAGCATTTATTCCGTGCATTTGAATCGTATTTGAATGGATGATGTTGTTACAGATTTCTTTTGGGTGGGAAATCAGGCCTTGACCGCGATGAGAAGTGAAGCTCCAGCTGAGCTTTTGATATAATGAATTGATAAATTTAACACATTATTTATTGATCGATTATAAATTCATTTAAAAGGCGATTGGCTACTTCGCTTCCAGATTACGAAATGTATTTTAAAATGTTTCTACAATATATTTTAGAGAGTGGTAAAGAAAATCAAGATAATTGATAAGGTCTGATGGAGATTAATTAAAATGTAGTGCAGCGCCGAGGATAAGCAAATAATAAGATTTACTTAATATTGTGAACATTGTGTTTACAAAATCATAAAACAAGGATTTGACAGCGATTACGATTAGAAAAACAGTAGGGCAATGATTCACACATAATATTATTTTATACTTTAAAAAATATATATTATAATTTGATCTATAACACCGTGAGTTTAATAATGGGCCATTTTTAAAGATTTTAAACAGTTTCAACTAAGGTAGGTACAAGATATCATACAAGTAAGCTTAAAAATAATAATGTATGAGGTAGGTACGAGTGAATAGATTTTTTTTAAAGTATTTGTAATTAAGTTCTTCTGGAGTTACAAATACGTTCAAATTCTGAAGTGCATGGAACAAAACTCGTTTTCTGCATTATTTAAGATAAAATAATTGTGTCAAATCAAGGATATGAACATTTTGATAAGTCAGACAGCAATGACATAAACAGTCCGACAGCAATGATTAGGACAGGTAAAAAAACTGATCGAATAAGGAATGATTATGGCATTCAATGGAACCATTATAAATCGCCAATTTTCCTGGTGTTAGCATAAAGATAACAGGTACACGTCACATCTTTAATTATTAATTTCAAGGCTCAAACATAATGACAAAAATATGCTGAAATCTGAGAAATCGAATGTATTCAAGAATGTCAATAATACAACTTTTTCATTAAATTGATAATCAATAATTCAAAATGACTTGTCGATTGAATGATATCTATTTTATTAATAACTATCAGATAATTCTTTAATTTATTTATTATTGATAACAGCCCACCTCGCCTGTTGAAGGGTCGAACTCGAACGGCAACTTTAATTTTATCCGTAGACATTTTGGTTCACTTAATGAAATTTATAATCAACACTTGTATTAAACACACAAATAATCACTAGATTATTACACTTTCACCCAATATCAAAAATAACGAAATACATTATTCCGCTTTAGCACTCCGAGAACTGCGAAATGACACTAGCCGCCATATTGCTTTTCACTGAGCACGTCAGTGCTGCCATATCAATAATTTTTCTAAATGTTAATTTATATTTTTATATTACAATCTCAAAGCGGGGCTAGAAGCGTACTATGTTTCTCGTGACAGAAACAACATGAAATATATATATCGATTTATATTTATCGGCGATAAAAACGAAAATATTGTAATGTCATAAATATACTCACACTTTACACAATACAACAATAACAAACATAAACACCATACACACACGATATAGCAAGCAATCCGTTTACTAGAATTTACATAATTATTGCCTTCTAGATAACCTAAAAAGTTATGGTATTATTTTACAAAAATACGTTCCATCCGAAATTAATAATTTTATTTTTAGTAATTTTTGCATAAATGTTTACAAATGTCCAATTTACTGTCTATATTCTATTTTTTTTTTCTTAAAATTAAATTAATAAAATATTTCAATAATGTAGTAGTGAAAAGTATTTATTTAGGTTAGTTATTGAAATTGTAATTTTTTTTTAATAATAATGTTATAAGTATAAATTTAAAAAATAATGTAATCAAAGAATTCTACAGGAAAAAATAATATATATATTGTTATTTTTTACTAATTTAACATTTCTTTTTTGTTGGATTTGCGAGAAATTAAAATAAAAAACATCAGATATTATAGGATTATTTTTATAAGCCTACTTATGATAAATTATTTTAAGTTTTCACCTCAAAATCGCTTATTAGGACCTGAAAGTTAATTTAACAATTTATGTACCATGGCAATATTCATGCATCCATAGATGTAGATTTTAGCCGTATTCCATAGAGAAAAAGAAGATAATAATTTTTGAAACGTCATTCGCGATTCGCCGCAAAATTCCCAGTGTTTGGTTAAGTTTTTTTTTAATGTTTATCGTATTCAAATCTGATAAAGCCATAACTATTGTTTTTCTAACTGCTTAATTTACATAAAATCTTACACATTCTTGTAAAGTTTCGTGAAACCCGTAAAGGTATTTAGAATCATGTTTTTTTTCTAGGCATCGCAAAATAATAATTTTTATTTATTTATATTATTTCAGATAATGGCGACATCAAGTTTATTTGGTTGGGATTTGACATTTCAAACAGTATCAAAGGAAATATCTGCGAAACATGACGTTTTGATAACATTCGTTCATTGGAATCTTATTAAAAATGGATTTTCTTGTTTGGGCATTGGAGATGAGGTACAATAAAAATATACCTACCAAAAAATGCATAACGTTACAGCCAATATCTCACTTCAGTATGTAAACATTTTATGGGCAGTACAAATTTAAAAAAAATCATTATTTTTTGAGCAATCTTTCTAATTATCTAAAAACATATTTGTCTAATGTAGAAAACCAAGAAGAGTGATGATGTTGGAAGTGAATTATTGCCAAATGGTTGGAGTAACGGACCTACGTACGCACTGAGGTATCTGTGGCACGACAACATCTACATATTGCACGGCATACTCTCAGATGGCAACATAATTTTTAATTTGCTGGTAAGTGATCTAATTTCTATCACATTGAGAGCTTAAATAAAGACAAAGGTCAGCGATAGCAAAATCTGACACATAATTTAATAATTTTTGCAGAAAGGTTCTGATCTCAGCATCTCCAATCTTGCTTTAAATATTGATGATACGGTAATGGCCATGTGTGGACCAATTGCTACTGTAATTCCTCAGTACAATGACATCATACACAGAGTGAGGGTGGAGTTAATAGAGCCTGTGACAAGCAAAATTACTAAATCTATGGAAACGCAAACAGGTACCAATTATTTATTTTAATTTCTAAGAATGTAAATTGCTCTGCACATGAGTCTCATTAGCGTCTTAATTAATTAGGGTTTACTTTTTTATTAGAATAAAGTTATAAATTAAGGATAGCAGAAAATATTATGGTCACGAATAAGTCGAGTTATGTAATTAAATGCATTTTTCCAATTCTGATGAAATATCAAAGTGATTTGATGCATGATAATAGTATTCTCAAGATACAACGATTTTTATCTTTTTGCATGTGGTAAAAATATACAAACTGATGACCAATAGCATCGAAGAGCCAGATAAGATAGCCAATACCATCAAAGAATACAGATCCCAGCATCCTATCTTTTCTCTTACTTTCTAACTCTATAGCTTAAAATGACTTATCCATTACTAGTAGTTACAACCCGGCTTCACCCACCTTTTTTTCATAATCTCTTAACCCGTTAATGATAAATATGACGTATTTGTTATTTTTTGAGAGTTAAATGGGTTTTCAAATCTTCATAACTTATTATGATGGAAATGACATTGAGAGCTGAAGATAGTTGCACTGACTTAGTAAATCCAGTCTGAAAAAACTGTGTAAATTTGATGATGCCAGAGCTTATTCCAACCAAATTAATTTAAAAAAAAAAAAACAGTTTAAGATGGGAACAGATTTACTGCTTTATGCTCAAGATGTTTATCTTTTGTAGCTACTTCTGCTCCTGAACCTCGCATGATTTTTGATCCCCTTGGTCGCCCTTGCGGCTTGGGAGTTGATAGGGGTCAACAAGGTTCTCGATCTTTGAATGAAAGGTAACTAAGACACATACTAAGGTTATAATATCTGTCTTTGAACTCGTTTTACAGAAGAGCATAAACAAAGTTTTGTAACTGCATATTATACACATACATCTTTTGTGGTTACAGTTGTACACTGCCATTTCAAAGCATAACATATATACCACTTTGTAACATTTTGTTGAAGAAACTTAAGAGTCAAAAATGCATCTTTTCCATTGCATTGTGATCAGAGTACCACAGAATCATTGTATCTGACTTTCAATGATAATATCGCCACACCTCATCTGAGTTATTCGGATTGACACACTAGTACTTCAGCTAGTCTGTATTAATATTGTCTTGTAACCACTCAATGCAATATAACTATATCTTTGCCCGACATGTAATCTAATTGATGATGGACAACCGATACATTCCAGGTTCGGCAACATTGGTAGTTCCGATCTGAACCCACTCCAGGGAGGCGGACGAGGAATGCTGTTTGATCCATTCCAAGAGAACCACGACCCCCGTAATCCTGGCTTGGGAATTCCTGGTGGCTTGCCAAGGTGAGTTCTAGAATACTCCAGAGGGTGAGTCTTTATCTATTTTATTAGCTAACGTAGCGTCAAATGAGTTGTGTGTAACATACATATGATCTCCTGGATAGTGAGTCTGGTATGTACTTTACATGCTACTCATTTAAGGTTTTTTTTAACTGCGTTAGCTAACATAAAATACTAACCCCCTGATCCAAGTAAAAATTATTTGTTAAAATTTAAAAGTATATGAGATTAATTTTTGTTTATTCTTTGAATATTATCTATGTAAGTTTTTAACAAATGTTTTTCCTTTATCGAAGGATGCAAACACTTTGTGGCTCGACATTATATAAATGAAAAAAAAAAACACTTTGTTTTAAACCACTTTATTGAGTTATACATGGTGTCCGGAAATTCGTAGTACAAGCGGGAAACTGGTGAATCTACATCACATTTGGAGTCGATTTTGTAGTATAATTTTTTTTGATTTGAGCTTTCGTTTTCGAGTAAATCGAGTCAGAAGTTGATTTTTTTTTTTATCAAATTCTTATAAATTATTACTGAAGATCAAAGTACCCAACTAATTAAAACTATTTAAAAATTTAAAAGTATAACAAATAATGACGAAAAAATTTGAACCCTGAAATAGCCGAAAAATATATATTTTTTTTTTATTTTTTTTTTTTTATAAAAATGCTCAAATCAAAAAACTTTATGTTTATTTGGGTTCCCCGTGTGGTATACATTCTCAAATTTCCGGCTTGTACTACGAGTTTCCGGACACCATGTATAGGTCTGTATAGGTTTCGGTTGCACTCAACCTCGTTCATATAAACTGAGTTTATATTTCCATTGTGCTGAAGAAGATTGAGTGCAACCGACACCGGCGACCTATATAACTCAATAAAGTGGTTTAAAACAAAGTAAAAAAACAAATCATTTGTAAAAAAATTTTCCAATCAGGTTTGTGCTTGTTATTTTCCTGGGATTTCATTGCGATGTGATAGTTTTCGAATGGCATGAAAATCCCTTTAAGAGTGTTTTTGAAGCTGAAACACTTTCATCGGAAACCAAAAAATAATTTGTGGTTTTTCATAAAAAGTTATCATTTAGTGCTTTCACATAATATTGTTAGGTAGGCGACACATTGCGCTATACGCATCATGGTTTTGCCTATTTCAGCATGAAATAAAGCATTACTTTTTAACCTTCGACATAAACAAGACCCAAACAAAACTGAGATACCTCACTCACATGTATTTATGTAAGTTTTTAGGAATAAAAAAAAATGTATTTCAGATACTGATAAATGGATTAATTTCAGAGATTTTAGTTACCCTTGTTGGTAACCGCATCATTATGATGAAGATTATGTCCTGAGAACATCGGTCGCGTGTCGTAATATGTAGATGAATGAATGAAGAGTTGTAGTGCAACACTGACGGTCAGCCATGCGCGAGTTGCTACGCGCTGCGTATGAGGACCATCTGTCCAGCTCGTCAGCATTACGCCGTCGGTCGACTGCTTTCTATCGGTATGAGAGCGTTCACGGCGGCGCTGATCGCGTGAACTAATGGGAGTGCAAGTGTACAGTCTTATAAAATGAATTTTAAACAAATGGGGTTATTACTGAGGTGCATCTCCGCCCTGCTCTTGGGACTTATCTAATAATTTATACAGAGATCGGGATGCTGAGTTAAAATGTCGATTTGAAATTTGTAAGGCTTTGTTTCCAGTCTTTGATGAATATGATGTTAGTAAAAATGACTTAATTAATTGTTTTTGTTTTTAATTCGTAGAACACTATTTAATTTTTTGAAAAATTTAATGTAAATCCAATTTAAATAATTGAAGGCGGCTGCATTCGGGCAACATCGGCACGAAACTATCGGCATCATCCCTTTTTCTTATATTCATAAATGATCTTGGCTCGAAATTAAATTGTGATTATGCTTTTTTCGCCGATGATCTTAAAATTTTTCGTAAAATCAAGTCTGTTTCCGATCATCAACTGCTTCAAAACGACCTCGACACACTTAATAACTGGTGTACTGTCAATGATATGTACTTAAATGTTGAAAAATGTTACATTTTAAACTTCACTAGAAATAGAATCATAAAGGTTTTTTCTTATGTTATTAATAATATTATTCTCAAAAAAGTATCTTCAATAAGAGATCTAGGAATCACTCTTGATTCTAAATTCATATTTGATGTACACATTAACGACATTAAGTGCAAATCATTAAAAATGATGGGATTTATTCACAGAATATGTAAACCTTTCCAAGATCCTCAATCAATTCTAACTCTTTACAATGCCTCAATTAGAAGTAAACTTGAATATGGAAGCTCTATTTGGAATCCACATTACTGCAAATATGAAAACATTGTAGAATCCATTAAAAAAAAAATGCTAAGAATGTTATCCTTCAAATGTGGATTATATGACCATCTTAGATCATATGACGTACGTCGTGATCACTTCAAGATTGATACACTTAAAACTAGAAGGCAATTGACTGATCTCATATGTTTACATAAAATTATTCACGGTCAACTTGATACTACATTATGTCTTAGCAATATTAAAATAAATGTCCCCAATTCGCAATGTTTAAGACGCCATAATATTTTTCACCTGAATACATTTATAAATAATATCGCCTACTTTAGCCCTCTGACCCAGATGTGTCGACTGTATAACAAGATAGAGTGTGCTGAAATAGATATTTTCATCGATAATTTGTACGGATTCAGAAAAAAAGTTCTGGCGCTATTAAAAAATATTAGCTAATTCATTGTGTCAATTTTCTCTCTATGCATACCTCTCGTATTTCTTATGCCTCTTACCACTTGTAATAATGTATAATGTAATGTGTTACTTGAGCGAGCTTGTATATGATTGTGTATTTTATTTTTTGATGTTTTTGTTTTCTAATTGTATGTATCTGTATTTAATTGTATGTATCTGTGTTTAATTTTTTGTATCTTTATTTAATTGTAGATTTTTGTAATTGTACAATAACTGAGTTTTTATAAGTGGATTGTTCTCACGTAAGTGTGATCATCTGTAAAACCCAGTATAAATAAATAAATAAATCGCATAACTGTCAGTCAGCGACCTGCGGTATGGGACCGATGTACGTGTTGCACTATTTTCAGCCTAATAGTCCTAATGAAATTTGTTGATCATAAATAATGTGTTTCATTGTATAATTGCAGAGGAGCAGTTCCGCCTGGCGCCCGCTTTGATCCGTTCTCTCCGCTGGCCGGCCCCGGGGGTCTCCACCAACCACCGGGCATGCCCCGCAACCCCGGGGGCCGCGGTTTCCCTGACGCTGACCACCTTCCTCCCCCTGGTTACGATGACATGTTCATGTAGAATGTAAATTGTACACTTATAGTACAATACATGAGTAATGGCATTCTGATGCTAGACAAGCATCTTTGTGGAATCTCATTATTGTTTTCCCAACTTGTTATAGCTTTGTAAGAATTAATCTGGAGCACAAAACAAAAGTATTTTTTCCATCTTCAGAGAGGCACCCTGTACACTCATTTAATATCTCCATTCATAAAAATCAAAAGTGGAACCTAAAGTGTTATGGCCCAAACGATTTTGTTTTCAATACATTTTTTAAGCATTAAGGTCAAAATCGCTTTGAAATTATTCTAACAAGGATAATATTAGAATGCTTGCATGTTCTTCGGAGACCCATCAGCAGTCCAGTGGTTAATTCTATTTTTCATTATCACAAAAAATATATAATCGTGTTATGCTTGGCAAGATTTCTAAGATTTTTTTATTTCTACATAAATATTCTGAAATAATAATCCGTCTTTATTAACAAAAAAAAATTCTTGCAGAATTTTTAAACTTTTTCATAAAAAAATGAAAAATCGTATTTTTTTGTTATTGATATCCTTGGGTATGTTCTTAAACTACCAATCTCTTAATACAATAAAGTTTTTTTTTAGCTCTCCTTGTGTTAAGTATGTCAACAACTGTACTTTAATATTGATAGTTTTATTTTTATATTATAAAAAGGAGACTTGTAAGTCTCGAAATTTTGACTAAAGTACTTTTTATTTATCACTTTATTCTCTGACTACTGCTTTAACCCTTAACCCTTTCAGACCCGAATTAAAGCTTGCAGTGGTAGAACAAATTTGATGCTTCATAATAAAAATAATTTCAATTGTATTGAAGTTAAAACTAATTTCTTTTGAAAGAACAAGATCATTAGGTCTCAGAGGGCATGTTTCACATAAAATGATAGATCGTACGTTGTGTACAACATTTTATTCAATTAACCCATAAAAATACATTGTTATTTTACAATAATACATCACTTTTCGAATGTCGTTTAAATTTATTTTTTTAATTCTTTGACTGAGGATTGAACCTTCTTACTCAGGAACTAGAGTCGACAACTCCACCAATCTAGCCATATCCCGATTGGATCAGACCTACATTTATTTCGCTAACTGCTGTAGTGTCATCCAATATCAGAGAAATGCATATATGTCCACATGTGTGTATGTGATGCCACCAAAAGTTGATAGAATGAATTGTCATAGACAATAACTATATCTGCCAAGTTCCAGCTCGATCGGATGTCGGGAAGTGAGTTAATTTCCGCTTCCAAGATTTACTACATTCATTCATTACCGAAAACAAATGTAAAATTCAAATATATATATTTAAAAATAAAACATTTAAAAAATTCCTTTAAATTGGCATTTTTTTTAAATGAGAAAAAAATTTGGTAGAGACAGAACACAAAAATCAAATTATAGTGATTTGTTTAAGGGGTATTATGCCGTGTTGCGCCAACGTTTCGGACAGCATTGCAGTGTCCATCATCAGGGCAGATGTGGCAGGGGACACTGCAATGCTGTCCGAAACAAGAAACGAAGAAGGGGGTAGCGCAACACAGTATAATATCCCAAAAACAAATTTCTATAATACTTTTGGCGGTAAAAATCTCAAATCATACCTGACAAAAATCACATTTCAAAATATAAAAATTGCTATTGCCTAAATGAGTAGTTAAAATCCAATTTAAAAACATAGCACAAAAAGCCAGTTATATTCCTCAGCAATTGAAAATCGAAAACCTATGATATTTCCATAGATAGGTAGGAAAAAATTCTTTAATCTGTGTATTTTATAATATACTCATGGTACGAAAGGGTTAACTTGGCAAGGATAGAAATATTCTATTAAAAAAATATTTTTTGTAGTAGGTTTGCTACATTTGGAATTTTATATGAAACTTGTTTGATAAAATAAAGAAAATATCATTAAAACTATGTTTTTCAGGTAATATCTTATTTTTACATAGCCAAAAATTTGACAACTCTATATTTTTTAAGAGTGTGTCTTTTTAGAAACATTTCCACAATATGATAAACAAAGTTTTACACACATTAGCGGGATACTTATTAAGTAAATGAATCAATTTAAAAAATATATTAAGAGGGTTTAGGAAACATGGATTACCCAATATCTAGTAGGTAAAATAAAGATTTATTTAATTATTTTACAAGCAATAATTATTCGCCTGAAACACTCATCCACATTGAAAAATCTCCTGATAAAAGATACATGACGCCAACGGGACTCGAACCCGTGTCCCTTCGATTTTCGGTCGACAGCTCTGACCACTGAGCTATGGCGGCTTATCTCTTATCCGCGAAATAATTCAATATATACTAGTGTTTCATTCAACAATTACTGCTTGTTAACATTAGTTTACCAAAAAAATAATAATTAAAGATTTATTTATTAACGGACATCGTCCAAATTACAAAATAATAACACAAATACAGTAAAATGAAAAATACAGGAGTAGACAAAGGTACATGGAAGCAAAGACATAAGGCAGATATAATATAAGAAAATAAAGTGACTAGTCGAATCAAGTCAAGACTACGCCGTGGGTCAGGACCACCCACAGGAAACTTATAATATTCCGTCACTTGTTTAATGACTGGCAAAAATCATTCAGACTTATCCCAAAAAAGTTAAGGTTTTGACTTGAGTTGACCAGTCTACACAATCTGGACAATGGTGAATAATATCCATAATTTGTCGAATGATGGTTGAGGAAGAGCAGTTCATTATTTCTGAGTCTGCGAGGTGATATTGAAGGGAATGAGTTGCAGTAGAGTAGGTGAATCAATAATACCATTTATAATTTTGAAGAAGCAAATGAGGTCATTTCTTTCCCGACGGACTTCCAAAGGAGAGGGGTTTAGAGTTAGTTCAATTTCATCATATGAGTATTTGCCTTTTTCTAATCCTAGCAATCCCTCTTAAGAACCGATGTTAAAATTATGAAGATATGGTTTTTCGTATAAATAAGTTAATCACAATTGGATATTACAAAAAAATATGCTGTCAAAACACTTTGGAAAGTTATAATTTATTTAGAATAGAATCTAAAGAGAAAAAAATTGAGACACAAAAAAGAGTTATAATTTAGCATGTAGTAGTTCACGTTGGGACGCGGTAAGCTACACTGCCGAGCGCTGGGTGCATACAAAGAGGCATTCGGGTCCGAATTCTCTGGAAGTGGTTGATTTAAAAAGGAGTAGGAGTATAATTCCCTTCCCGGAAAGGAGACGGGTTCAAGAACTCATTCCAGCTGAATCTACACACCGCTACTCTACAACTAGTCTAGGCGGTAAAGGGTTTTTTTTTTTTTTTTTTCTTATTTTGGCTTATAGTAGAAGGCCTCTGCGAGTTTTCTCTTTGGTCATCAAATAATTAAAAATATTGAATCTGTATTCTTTCAGACGAATACATTTTCTTTAATCAGTCTGCGTATGCATTACTCATAGAAATGTCGGGATTCTGAGACCTACACCAAAATATAAAAATAATATATTCCTCTTTTTTTATAATAACTAGTTTGTAAGAATGTATTATTTTCCCCACCTTATGTAAAAAAAACGATTATTCCTGCTCTGACAAAGATGTTGAAGCCCCATTTCTTCGGTTTATTTTTCATAATATTATATTGTCGTCTAGAACCAGCATGAGTACCTTTATATAGAATCACCATTTCTACAAAGGAAATTATTTCGTACATGTTCTATTAGGGGCTGAATTTTTGCATAGGTACCTATCTTAAATTTGTGTCATCTATATTATCAATAAATTGGGTAAAGCGACATAATGCCTGACATAAAATTTTATCGGTATTGCATTGGCAATCATACCATATCTAAAATCTTTAGAGCAGTAATCAGTTTATTATGCTGGCATGACCACTATACTACCGTGTCTTCCTCAAGATTCTCAAGGAAGACACTGTGTTTTTAATTACCATGGCAGAATACCCGTCGACAGTTTAATGCCAATGAATGAGTTAATTTCTTTTTTTTAAGCATCAATAGAATTTCCTTTTTGTTGCATTGAATCATGGAGGAAAGGAGGTGGTCATATGAACATTTCCTACAAGACTTGCTTGCACCAGATTGTGGTGACAAGGTGTGATGTGCGGGGGGCCTTTGGGACTGTTTTAAAAATGATACGCCTATTCATCTAGTGGCACACCGGCGAAACATTATGCCAACTGTTGGATAGATGGCGGAAATTAAAAATTTAATAATGTCTCAACTTTTGAATAAACCTAATTATGACATGTAACAAAAGAAATAGACAAGATTTAATTTAAATACTGATAATTTTCAAGCCAGGCAATGTGCATCAGATAGTAAAAAGGTGTTTTAATGTTTCTTTTATTTAATTTATGTTATTATGAGTGACATCTAACTTTGGAATAACAATGTCCCATCTGACAAACCAATGCTACGCGATTGACAGCGCTAAGGTAACTTTCTACAGTGCCCAATATCGCATATCATTGTTATATCATGTTCTCCGAAGGAGTCGGCTTCCACAAAACTTGAAACAGAAACTCGTTGCGGAAACAAGCTCTTATTATATTAAATTTACTATAAAAATCAACAGTAAAAATGCTTTCACATGAAAAGTAATGCCATCTCTAGTTTTTAACTTTCACAATGCATTTCATAGTTTACACGTAACAAACGTGAAGGAATAGTCTTCTCCTGCCGAGTGGTGAGATCATACTGGCCCATTTGAGCAGTTGAGTTCATTAATTTATTTATTGTGATTGGTTTATTTATGAGTTCATTTGACGTGTTGTGCCCGGTTGCCGTAGTGACATCTCCCCTTCTTTCCTACATGCATTTTTTTTTTTTTTTTTTACTTTATTTATTTTCATTTCTTTACATATATTATACATATTAATAGATAGTATATAATAACATAATATATAATACCAAATAGTATACACAAGAAATGAAAACCCACTAAGGCACTGCCTGAGTGTGGGTAATTGAATACGTTTTTGTCATGCTGACAGTATTTATTTATTTATTGCATCTCACTATACATAAATCATGTTTTTTCTCATAAAAATCAATCTCACTAGGATTATTAAGCCTGTATCGAGGTTAAAAATTTAAATTTGAGTGAAGCAAACATAGAGTAATACTATATACAAACACAAAATATTTCAGAAAGAAATAAAAAATATGCATTAGATGAGTTACCAGATGGGTTATTTGACAGTATATTGTAACAATATTTGAACCGTAACTAATTATTAATAAATTATTCCCAAGAAGAAACAAAGTAGATAATAAAAACAGCTAGGGTGACATTCAGTTCGAGGTGGGTGGTTTATTTATGAGTTCCAGAATATTGTCTTTTATGACTAACTGTATTGTTTTTTTTTTCCATTTAGATTGTCTATATTCTAGATGCTGTAGGTGGTGGATAGACAATTGTGGCAATATTTGGAGATCAATGTTCATCGATGCTATTAATTAATTTGCTTTGGTGGCACTTTTTTCTTCCAATAACACTTTACTCCAAATATAAAATAAGTTTCAGTGGTAGATACTCTCAATATTGCCCTGGTGTAAGACCAGCATGCAGAAACGTTGCTTAAAATGGCTTTAGCCGTGCTTGGTGACCATGTCTGAATAGGCAGGTACTCCCCCACCTTCCTCCCATATCTACTTTCAACTTTCACTACCTTCAGCATCACAACGCACCCCAATTGGGGATGACGCAGTCTCACTGGCCCCAGACGGTCGGGAGTAGTTGGGACTCTTGTGAAGACACTTTGCAAGTTATGCTTTAAAATGTAGTAAATGTAACATACATTTTAATCTATGCGTTCGTCGATGGTGTTCATTTATTTATATTTTGAATACACTTTTGCAAGTTATGCTTTTTTATTTTATTTAATATAGATAAGTGGGTACAGTGGTGTTAAATAAATTTCATATGGGTACAAAATATATTTACAACCGCAATCTCACCAAACAAGAAACTGGTTCTTGTGCTTGGTGAGAGAGTTACACTAATTATAGTTAAAATATTAAGACAAATTATTTGTTTGCGCCCGTACATGCTGGTGTAGCGAAACTGCCACTCCACTGTATGAGTTAGTGTTAGATGGTGCTGCTGGGATAGCCCTTTGCAACACACTCGAAGGACCAGTCCCAAAACTATGTTATATGGGACCATAAATTTCTACGTATTCCGCTGAACTGGATGGACAGTATTCCTCTATATTTTAAATCTGGGCTTCTGGAACATAAGATAAGCCCAGATTGGAGTACGGGAAACAAAGGACTTGTCCGTCGCAGTTGGGGTCACATAATATGTCAGCTTCCTGATGATTCACTAGTAATATGAATGTTAAATATACAAAATTTACTTCCTTTATATTACACATCAATCCTCCCTGACTGAGGTATTTTTTTTGTTTTTCTTTATGTGACACCTAACAAGAGCGCTCCTGCCTGTTCAGTGTAAAAGGCAGGGGAGCTATGTTGCCTTCCGGTTGAATAGCATTGTGAGGCGGGTTAAGATAGGGGCTGTAGGAAGGGATTTATTAATGCAGGTCTTGAAGAGACCCCGATTATACGAAGGACGAAAAACAGATGCAAAACGGTAACTCGTTCCACATTCGAGCCGAATCGTAGTAGTGGCGCGTTCTCATGAAGTCTGTGAACAGGTGTACCGCTCGTGCACCGGGGATCAATGCTGCTAGCTCCTTAGAGCAGGCTCCATTAAAATATCTGTAGAACAGACTCGGCGTACCCACATTGCGTCTGTGCATTAGAGATGGCAGTCAGTCTGTTATCAATGGATTGTCAATCAGACGGACTGCCCTCCTTTGCACAGAATCAAGTAGGTTTATCCAATATCATCACACTCCATGTTGAAAAATGTAAGCTTAGAAAATATTAAAAAAACACTTATTTTATATTTAAGTAGTTTACTGTTTTATTTAAGTAGTTTTACTGCTTATATTTAATTATGTTTTTTCTTTTTTTAATTTGGTCTTTTTTATGTCGTTATTTTATTGGTCAATGATATAAACAATTCCTGACCCTGTAAAATATATGTATAAAGACTGTTTATAATGCAAATAAATAAAATAAGTATTGTGGGGCTCCAGCCCAGAGGTGGCTCCCAAATTCAATTGTTGGGATACTTGAGATTTGTATAGGGTTAGCAGCTGATTACTATTGAAGAATCTGCTAGGAAGCCAGATTTACTCGGGTTTCTATAGATATACTTACTCCAAGCACTTCAATGGAGTCTTTATTGGGGAGGTTGTTTCCATAGAATTACACCAGACAGTCATTGATCTCCCTCTTTGCCAAAATCAGACACGCTAGGGTTTTTGAGACGTTGAAACTAACCAGGTTGGCCTTACCTCAGGCACAATACCCCAGGCCTTCTCGAGGTGGTGGTCAACTTTTTGTCTCGAAACTTCCCGAGCTGTATAGATATCAAGAGTGGAAAGGGGTTTGTCAAAAAGATAATCCTCATGAACAGTGCTGTCGTCAGTATAGCAATGAATTGGTGCACATTCAACGAGATTGTTGATGTGCAACAAAAACAGCGTCGGTGACAGCACGGATTCATGTGGCACCTCCGCATTGATTTGGTGTGGAGAGGAAGAAGAGCCATCAACTACGGTTTTGAATTGCAATCCATCTGTGCAGGGTTGGATGGATCCCATACGATGTTAACTTTCCAACAAGCGCACGGTGCCAAATCCTATTAAAGGTTTTGGAGATATCCAACCCGACAGTTTGAATGTCTCCAAAACGTTCCAATTACCGCCTCCAAATATGCGTTACATACCCGAGCAGATCGCCACACGATCAGTTTCGACGAAATCCATATTGCCGATTGCTTAGAGTGTTGTTATTCTCAAGGTATGTAAGTAACTTGTTACTAACCACCCTTTCCAATACCTTTGAGAGTATGTAAGTGATGGCTATGGGGCGGTAATTGGAATGATCGAAGCGGTCCCCTTTCTTAGGGATTGGGTGGACGATCGCCATTTTCCGAAGATCTGGCACCTTTCCACTTTTGAGTGAGAGTTTAAATAATTGTGAGAGCACTGGGGTTAATTCTGCAGAACACCTCTTACCAAGGACCAGGGCAGGTATTACTTTATTGACAAAACTATTTATTCCTATTCCATTTGTGTGGGAGCAAACAAACTTTTATTCATCTTTATAATTTACACGTTCACAGAGGGTGTTAATTAATTATTTTTTGAAAAATACACTTTTCCAAGTTATATTTTAAAATATTAAGGCAAATTTTTTGTTTGCGCCTGTACATATATACACAATATAGTTTTGTCCATATTTAAAAACTCAAATCTCAAGAAAGGCAAATAAATACAATATTGTATGGGTGATTCAATCCAGTCAAGTACTGTATCTTTATGCCTTTCTTGAAAGAATTGAGATGTTATACTGACAATATTTATTCATAGTCTCTAAATAGTATAAAACAAAGACGCTATAGGCGTCTGTCTGTTTGTGCGCTTAGTTCTTCGAAACTAAGCAACGGATTTTGACAGGGGTTTCACTATCATTTAGAGAATTTCTTCCGGAAGGTTTATAAATATAATACATGCACATTATATTTATAGAAAGTAGAGAAATGTCGATATTTTATAATCAAGTCGTAAATTTTTTTTTTTGGGTGCTTTATATTTCTAACGCTGGCTGAGATACGTTAAAATAATGTACAATGAATTGTATAACTTAAAAAGGCCTCACAATCTTGAAACTTTACCCCCAAACCATTTATAATCCCCCAAGTGACGCCAAGTACACGTCAGCTAGTATAAAAAAGTCACTATCCGCATTTCTGTCTGTGCGCTTAGTTCTTCTAAACTACGCAACGGATTTTGACAGGGTTTTCAATATCATTCATAGAATTTCTTCCGGAAGGTTTATATATATAATACATGTATATTATTTGGTAAATATTCGGAATCGCTGGACACGGAAAATACGAAATATTTTTAAATAAAACCTACTGATTTAACTTAATTAATATAAAAGGAATCTGAATGCATCTGGGAAATTTTTAATTGCGTAAATCGAAAATTCACTTTCGTTGTACGAGATGACAGCTGGAATGATTTCTGTTGATGACATTTTCTTTTGTTGGTATTCCCCATATAGTAGAGAAAAGTCAATGTTTTGTAATCATAATCATAAGTCGTAAATGAATAATTTTCCCGCCCTTATATTGCTAATGCTGGTTTAACCTTATGAGATACATCAAAATAATGTACTACGTAAATGTATATCTTCAAAAGGCCTACAGAAAAGTCAGGGACGGTATATGTCTATCTCCTAAGGATAACTCCCAGAAATGCAAGGTACGCGTCAGCTAGTTTATTCATAATGTACAGTTGCAAACAAATAATTTGTCGTAAAAGTGTATCTTCATAAAAGAATTAAATTAACGCCATTTTTGAACGCGTAGATTATAACGTACGTTACATTCACCCTTAATACATAATATTTGAAGTGTGTATGCAGATGTTTCTCCTTGTTGGGATAAAAAATAAAAGAATGATTTGAGGAAAATCGCCACTTTACATTTTATTGTGAATCACATGAAGCATTTTATGACAAAACTGATTATTATTTAAACATCTACATATTTTATTTAAATAATAAAAATAATATACATGAACACTCCACGAGTGTGGCTGAAAAACAATTGATGAAGAAGGAGCAGGAGCGGGAGCAGCCGAGATGGAGGCTCTGGTGGATATTTCCTGGCGTGGTCAGTGGTCAGTGGTCATGCAATATTACACAACGTCCAACCAATCTTATTAGAATTCATGTGAAGTGACGGAAGGTGGTTGACCAAATTTGTCAATTATTTTTAAAAAAATTGCAAGTTTTACACAATCCTATGCTAGTCTCACAAACAAGTCAAATCGACACAAAATAAAGAGTCAATTTTTTTTTTACTCATTAATTTTGATGAATTCATATTGCCAAAGTTTTTTTTCTTCCATTTAACATATTAATAAAAATTAAAAAAACGTAGTAAGAAAAAGAGTATATGTAAATATAATTTTCACAAAAAATATAATTGTACCTATAATTATTTTTGTCACAAATATTATGTATATATATATATAAAGTATGTTTGCATGTTGCATGTAATAATTTAGTTGAATTCATTAGTCATTTAATTACTGCAATGAATATATTCATCTGTTCGTATTCCTCAACATCTCCATACACTAAAAATGTAACTTACATTCAAGTTTATTCTGATCACATAACAAAAAACTATCTTATTATTTAAAAGGACCGGAAGAAACCAATTCATTAGCAAATATCATAATTGTTTATTCTAATTTATGTATAATATTGACACGAGTGCTTTGGGGCTATCTCTGAACTCGGACCACCATAGTCTGAGCAACGGCAACGCCCAGCGTCATGAAGTCCAGTGCGTGTGTGAAGGTATGAAGATGCGGATGCAATGGGTTGGGAGACTATCGGGTGGTCAGCGTTCAGGTGCCTTCCAGCACATTGCATACGCCAATAAGAACTTTAAAAAACCTACTCAATGCAATAAAATATACATACGCTTAAAGTTGAAAATGTTTTATGTCACACAATGCTCATTTTAAATATATCTGTATTGCCTCAACCTCGGCCATATGCAATCTTTTCTGGTAAACCTATTTCTCTCAAATAATTATAAAATAAAAGATAATGACCTTATCTTACCAGATGACTTAACATAAGAACAGACTTCCGACAATACTTACAGAGTGTTGTTCCGGCTCAATAAATACATTGCAGCTGGTTATATACAATACATATTGATAAGGTTAAGTTTAGCCATAAAGGTTTTGATTAACTTTGCTAGATATTTATTTTGTTCTATGAACACAGGGTGTGGCAATCTTTCAATAACTATCTCTTACAATTCTCCAGTTTCTTATTTTACACCGACTCTATTAATATACATTCACTTGTGATCCCTACTTGTTAATACATATGTGAAAGCGAATATTGTAGACAAAGCAAATAGAATGGCTTCTGATAAACAAACAATTCCCTACAAGTGATCCTTCCTCGAGTGTCCTACTTTAATATTATACAACTGTAGTCCTCCCACTGCCCGCTGCCGCTTGCCGCTTGCTGCAGTTAGTTAAGTATAGTGATTATTATATTTTAGGTAATAAAATGGACAAATACTATTGCGTATAAATCTTGAATACAAAAGATTATTAATCAACACCGTATGTATAGTTTTACAATTGATTTATGAATGTAAAATGACAATCTTTGACAACTTGTAGTATAAGTGTTCTGACTGATGTGACAACTGCGGATGCTTACTGGACGCAACAAGAGTTCTTGTGGCCATTCTTATTCTTCAGTCGTGACTTGGGGCGATACTTCTCCAAGTAGGACAACTGCTTGGCATTGATTGCACCTCGGCGTTTGCTGAAATAATCAAAATACAAACATTAGAGTCATCATTACCGCCTCTACTCCCTTCTTAGTTCCGTTATGTAAATGGTTCTATAAACTTAACAAAGAATGTGGACTTACTCGCGAATCATCTCAACAGCTTCCTCATACTTGAGTCCAAGCTCGATGAGAGCGAGCGCCACCATGACGGGAGCACGGCCCAGCCCGGCCACGCAGTGGACCGCTACAGACGACTCCGCATCTTCTTGAGCTCTAAAAGAATATAATTATTATTAACACACCACTTTTTTACGGTCAGATATGATTAAAGATTTCCACGGTGGTCCAATAAAATACCCAATAATATTAACTTTCAACTTCAATGAAATTGAATTTATTTAGTACTTGGTGGCAGTGTTTTGCACTTTCTAATTTGTATTTTGATCAATATTGATAAAAAAATGTTTCAAAAAGTAGGTTCCGTGGATCAGTTTACGAACAAACAACAAAGAACTCCCAAGTCGTTTTTCAAGACTCCAACAAACGTTGACATAGTTGGTGAAATGATTTCGTTAAATCCTAGCAAATAAAATGTTCTTGATTACGTAAAATATGGATTACACCATGAAAATATAATTATATAAAATTTAAGGTTAATTAAGCATTCATACATTCTCTTCTATTGTTCTGACTCTTGACATGGCCCGACTCAAGTATCTGATTCACTTGGTCGTGCCATGTCTTCCTCGGGCGTCCCCGACTTCTGCTACCATTCACATTTGCATCGTATATTCTCCTTACACTCCTTTCTTCGCTCATTCGAAGCGATATTTATAAAAATATTTCTTCATTATTCTCATAAAATTATTTCTGATGGAATTCCATAAAACAATTTAAAACTTATATCCATTTAAATTAAATCGGTAATGGTCATAAATAAAAAAAGTGTTTTAATAAATCATAGTTGATTTTTATGGGAAGCAAAATACACAAAGTAATAATTATTATCAAATGATTTTCAGATAATTATTATCAAATGATTTTCAGATAGAGACAGGAGTGTAAGGGTGGTGTTAGTTACTTTACAATTGGCATTTTTACTATTTTGTGAAAATAACTTATGAAAATGCCTTGTAGCACTCTGTGCTTTGCCTCTTGAGAATTCAGTACATACTAAGATTATAACTTATTTACAAATTAATATACTAAGCTTGAAGATATCGAGATTGGCTACCGATAAAACAGTAATCATTAAGTTAAAGGGTTTATACTAGATATAAAAATGTAATTTTATAACTAAATAAAAACATACAAAAAAAAAAAAAAATCACACCTTTATTTTAGCGCTCACTAGAGCTCACTGATAATTAATTTTCCTTGACCGTTGTGTTAATTTGGGAATGAAAGATTATTTTAAAAGCCTCATGGGATATAAAAATATTTGAACTTTGTTGTTTTGTTGATAAATAATTTTAATTGAAAAATTAATTTTGATTAAAATTGTTTTACTTCGTTATGTTTCACCTGTGAAAGTGAATAAAAATATCTATCGTGTATTTGTAACCCACTTTCTAGGCCTGGTGATTTCTGATAATTTGTGTATATAATGTTGGAGACCCCATCAAAGTTGCTATGCACATTGTCAGCGTTAGTTAATTTCGGGTTATTCGTTGTTGTTGGTGATTATAAAAAAAACTAAATTACTAAAATGGCCTCACTTTTGGATACAGCTCGATATAGTAGGTTTCCTATCTAGAATTCGTTGTCTATGACAAAAAACTGGATTCATTGTCTAAAAGAAAAAACTTTAGAGGTTTAAAGAAGTGATTTTTGGTATATCTAAGGGTTTCAGTAAGTCCTTAAACTTAAGAGCTGTGATTCTATAACATGAAATGGACCTATATTTTACCCCTGACTTAAATTTCTATTTAACTATAGCTAATTGCTGAATATAACACTTTGTGTCACAGGCCCATGTAAACAAACATGTGCGTGTTAAAGTAACAACGAGATGTTTCAAAATAATGTCTACCAAAGAGTTCAGACTTTTTCACATCCTTGCCAATTTGACTTCAGCAATTCATTTACAGACACATCAAAAAATAATATAAAATAACTTAACTAACTTGAGTACTACACCCATTATAGAGTAAATAAGATCAAACTACTACGTAGTTAGCAAGTAGTTTTTGTGAGACAAACATAAAACACACCTACCTCACAGAATAAAAGTTTCAATTTAAATTGGTTTTTACCGAAACTATAATAATGCTTTACAAAGGGATAGAAAGTGGTAACTAGATTCATGTAAATATGTAAACAGTACGTAACCTAGCCACAGTTTTAAAATGGCTTGGAATGCCGAAACTGCAGTAGCAAAGGATTCATACTCACTTTTGTCTGAGGGTCTCGAACCACTCGTCGACTACATTGGTGGGCGGGAATGTGCCATCGTCGTAGGCCAGGTCCTTGACTTGGATGCCTTCCTCCAGCAGCGGCTGGATCTCATAGCTTGGCTCGCACACGCGCACCACAGTGGACACCTTGTGCTTCTTCAACTCCTGGAAACCAACCATTATTTTGCATTTATTGTCACAGACATAAAACACAGGTGTTCCATTCAACACCACATAATTAATATCATCGGTGCAGTGCAGACTACTTATGGTAGTTTATATACTATTTTGATAAATACAGAAATACATTATTTGGTAAGACAGCACAATTTACAAAAACATAATTTTGGAAAAAACAAGTAAGTTATTCCGAAAAGAGAATCAACTGACGTACGGCGAAATATATATTATGCAATAATGATGAATCAATAATTAAGACTCCTCTCACCCCAATAACAGCCGTTCTATAGCTGAAAGCGTATTCACTTCTCGCTCTCATTACATAAAAAATAACCCATAATGACTTATAACTCAGTTTTACCAAAAACGTCACCTTACTTCTTGTGCTACAGTGACGAATTAGTCCCTTCTCGTCATAATCAGAGGTTTTTAAAAAACAGGTTGTTTAAAAACCTCTGATTATGACGAGACATTAACAGATTTTGACAAAGGAACTTAACCACTTGAGTCCTGCACGGCGTAAGACCGGCGCCCGCACGGTTTGTCATTTCACTTAGTGGTTACACCAGGCCTTCACATGTAAGCGAAGCATCCTATTATTTGTTTTTTTTTTTAGGTAAGCGAGCTGAGAGGATTTTAATCTCCCTCACCACTGCGTTATGGTTGCAAGGGATCATCTCTCGGTTATTATTAAAAGTTAATTAATATTTATTTAGCAATGAGGTGGTTAATAAGGTTATGTGACAGTGGTGTACCGTATTTTTAAGGGAACGCATTCTTCTTCCTGCTATGCATGAACACTATGTTTAGAATGCTCAAGAATTTATATTCCAATTTTTGGAGTTTTATTTGTTGCAATCGGCAGTTGTCTCCGTAACTTCAGATGGAGTTTGTTTCTCAAAAGGAAATAGTTTTTTTTTTCTGGTACAAAATTAATATAAACAATGCCAAAATCCACAATAGCTCTGGTACAATCAAGCGTAATGATATTCTAATTTATAAAAATATGCATAAAGGCTTGGGTCTCCAGTGACAATAATATACGAAACATTGAATCAAATGTTTGTATAAACACGAAACATTAGGGCAGGGCCACAATGTTTTAGTTTTCCGTAGCCGATGGAAAACAAAAACCGTTGTGGTCCCAACCTAATGTTTGTTTTGTCCAATGTTTTGAAAACATTTGGTCGCTGGGGATCTGACTTTAAAAAATGATGTTCTAAATGTAATTTTGCTCTACATGAATGTCATAAAATAAAGGGCCGATATACATTTCAAATTCAAATTTCAATAGAAATGTATAATCAACATTGAAGAAATGTTGAATATTAATGACAAGATTAATATCCATAATTATAAAAGGCTTGTCAAGAATGTGTTGGATAACAGCTTATCATGTTTACTTGAATCATTGCAATAAACTGCGTTCTTCCAAGAATTAACAATTCAATGGTATGCTGTTGCTGTTTAGTTCCATAAACATCATTGTAAATGGGTGAATCATTGATGGATAGGCTGTGAAGCTGTGGTGGATGCAGAGATGTGCACAAATAGAATAGTGGTCGACTGGTGGTTCTTACCTGAATGTAGGTGAGTATGGTGTGATCGGATGGACGATCGGTGATGAGGAACTTCATCCCTTTGAACTCGATGAGGGCCGGAGCGGGTCGGATATCCTTTTGCCTCATGTTGATGCTCATTTATTTCCCACTATCCTCTAAAGATGTCACTCACGGATGTTTAACACTTTATAACCAAAATATTTGGGGAAAGCTAATAATTATTAAAATCACAATGTTTATTGTTTAAAACCAAAAAGGAGGTATGATCTGATCAGTCTTTAGTTTTACAATCCGGTCGGAGTTTTTGAAATGCGGTTGTTATTCAACAAAAGAAACTGTCCACTGAATAGATTGACGACACTTGTGCAGGCTGGTGCTGGTGCTGGTGCTGGTGCACTACAGAACTTATCGCACTGCAGTACAAAAGTAGAAAAAGAAAGAGGGATCACGGCAGATAGCACAAGGGTTGGTTTATTGGTTGGAGAGAAACAGCGATTACATCTGGGCGACGGAGAGTCCACCCTTCCCGGAAGGTTGTGAATTTAATCAAATTAAACCCACTTTGCAAAGTCACGATTGTTTCCCTAAGTTATTGAAACTTTCTTGAATTCCTCATAAAATTGTGTTAAATAACTTAAAAATAACCACTTATGATAACGATATGGTTCGGCGTCGGTAGTGCTCCCGATCCCGAAAGGTAACTGCAAATAAAACAAAAATATATTAGGAGACTGTTCAACATATCAACTCTTCTATAATTTATTACTGATCAAAATGAATTAGGAGCCAGTTCAATATCATATCAACTTTTCTATCATTTATTACTGATCAAAATATATTAGGAGACTGTGCAACATATCAACTCTTCTAATAATAATAATAATAATAATAATTGGATAATTTGTAGAGCGCCGTTTTTGTGAAAAATCACCTCATGGGCATCATCATTTATTACTGATCAAAATATATTAGGAGACTGTGCAACATATCAACTCTTCTATCATTTATTACTGATCAAAATATATTAGGAGCCAGTTCAATATCATATCAACTTTTCTATCATTTATACTGTACAACATATCACCTCTCTATCATTTATTACTGATCAAATTATATTAGGAGCCACTTTAACATCATATCAACTTTTCTATCATTTATTACTGATCAAAATATATTAGGAGACTGTTCAACATATCAACTTATGTATAATTTATTACTGGAATAAGTATCTAAATAAGTATGGTACTGTATATTATCTCCATATGTAGTTAGTAGATCATTGTAGAAGTGTATTATATATTTGTACAGCGCCCTTGAGGTGATTTTGCACAAAAACGACGCTATATAAATCATCCAAATATTATTATTAATTATAAATATATGAGACAGTTCAACATTTCAACTCTTCTATCATTTATTACTGATCAAAATATATTAGGAGCCAATTCAACATCATATCAACTTGTCTATCATTTATTACTGATCAAAATAATTCAGTTTAAAAAAAGTTTATATATTTTTTAAAGTAAAAAATGTATGGAATAAAAACTAAAATTGAAATAGCATAAAATTTTTGTAAACTTATAAAAATGAATGTAAAAAACATAATTGCTGAAAATAAATTACGATATTATAATGCAGGCCATCATCCATGCAGGATCCATGTGAAACGTAAATCAAGATCAAATATTTCATCCGCGGAATTCATTACTGTTGAATCTGGTGAAAACTGTTTATTTATTTGATCACTCGAGCGCACAACATGTGCGTTAACTAAACACAATACACCCGCTAAACCCCGACACACATCACAGGATAAATGGTTTAATAATAATTACTGGCAAGCATTATTACCGATGCAAAGCACTTAGTAATTAATATTATTTATAACAAGGATGACTGATCACAGAGCCGCTTGCCTCGCTAGTTCCCGGTATATAAATGGACCCGGATGACGGATAAATATTCCCCAACTTACAAGTGTACGAGATGTCAAGTTGCGAAATGATTTTCGGCTGCCAATGCATCTGCTGCCAAGGTCACGCCGCTGACTGACGGGACCGTGGCAGTCGGTAGACTGTATTTGTTTACAAGAAAATATCTTCAAATAAGTGGAGTGACGAGGAAAAGATCCCTCAATCAATACCAACTGGCACAATGCGAAAACGCGAGCGAGAGGAGCTTCTATTACTAATAATTATAGTCTTTGCAATACTTGATTGTTACGCAAATGCAGAATACAATCGAAAAAAAAAACAGTTTTGCTTGCTGTATCGACGTGCTCACGATCTTAACCTAACCCAACAGCGTTCCTCCTCTGTTTTATCTCCCGGTTTAACTGTTCCCCGCAAACGCTACCTCTGTTGGGTTAGGTTAAGAGATACGCAGTGCGATTGTGAGCCACGCAAACACTCGAACCAGTATTTTAAATATACACACGCAATGCAACGCAACTTGTAAAGCTAAGCGAATAGTTTGGACGAAACATCGCATCGCAAGTTCGTATTGCCGCCCAAACGACGAATTCGCGTTGCATTGCACACGTCTGGACGCGGCATAATAATTATTACTACCAGCCATTATCATCTCAAATGGGTGTCTACATTACCGAGATCGCAAATTCATTTGAGCGATTACAGAAGTTGTAAAATATTAAGCCCGCACGCACCCGTGCCTTATGCAGTAATAATGATACTGTCATAACTCATAACTGTTAGTTAGGTGGAGAATGCATTGGACACCTGAGCGAGTAAAACCTTCAGAAGTGCGTCGGAGACATAGAGCTTCAATTAGAGGCGCTACTGCATACTAATATCTCGTCGAAACTTGTTCCACTATTAAAACGCGATAAGCGGTGCACGTAGACCGAAACGGTCGTAATAATTAGAAGAGCGTTGAGAGAGTTGGAGGTCAGTTAGAGGTCAAAAAGCGGAACCTATTTTTTCGTTTCATGTCTCATCTAAATCTCGTCAATGGTACATGATTACGAAGTAAGATCTCCATGATTATCGTTTCGTTGAAAAAGATTGGTTTTAAATAAATATAATATCCAGCTCATTGTTTTTATTATACTGTTGTACGGAAGCAAAATACAATTGAAAAATATAATCGAAAATAAAACTCTTTTGCGTAGCTCACGATCGCATTGTGCACGTCCCTCAAACTACGCTAACCCAAGAGATAGAGCGTATATTGGGATCGGTCAAATGGGACAATAAAGAGCACGTCGAGATACACCTACGCAAAAAGTTAAACTTTTATTATCGATTCTATTTTGCGTCTTTATAACAGACATGTATCGAATTTTCAGTTTAACAGAAAAATTTTAAAAAAGTAGCGAAATAAAACTGTCGAATAAAATATTATTAAAGATGCAGAGCTAAACCATACGAGAGGGGCCAACATAGAACTAAAACAAGGTAAAAAGTGCGAGAAAGGCAAACATAGAGCTAGCTGTGTATTATTGAATAATAAATACCCATCGGTATCGAGTTTAAATATGAACAAAAGTACATACAGAGGCTCAGCGAAAATATACCTTATCAATGAGATACGAAAATATGTCGTATTTCTGGAAAAGAATGACTAACGTATTTATTTTAGACTGGAACATTCGAAATCGATTAGGCCTTCATGTCACAATAAATAATGTGTATCGTGGATAAATCATTAAGCGACTCCGATCCCGCTACGTTCATTTTACCATTCATTCGGAAATCGCGTTTTCCAAGAAAATATCGAAAGTAGTGCAGCAGAGCTTTAAGATGTCAAATAATATAATTATAACGGGGTAAATTAAAGTCTTGGACACTTTTTGAAGTTCGTGTATTATTTATGTTTTAAGGTGCTGCCACACACAAAGCTCACATCAAAAGTTAATGTACAGCGCATCATCTTTTCTACCGACACACGACGCTATCAAATATTTCTTCCTATGGTAGGAGAGGGGGTCAGTTGAATTCGAGAGCGGCCGAGGAACATAATTTCATCTGTCAAAGTGACAACTTTACTAAGGGAACACGGAACTTAGTTGGTAGCTCCGTAATTAAAATGACCCCCTCTCCTTTTTACGGCGGAGAGGGGGACGCATAACTTTTCAAATATCGCTTCGGGAGCGGATACGTAAAATAAATTCGGTTAGCGAAGTTCAGAACCACACTTATAGCGCGTTATCTTTTTACGTGTGTCGGGTCTGTATGGGATTGTATGGCGAGCGCTATTGTGCTTTATATTATCTGTTGATGTGAGCTTTGCGTGTGGCAGCACCATTACACTTTGAAAATGGCGGGTGATATCAAGAGATCCGTATTCGTCAGAGATTGCGTCGAGAAGAGACCGCCAACCAAGGGTAGAGAACCTAGCTACCCTTCCAGCCGGTCCAGTGTGGCCACCCGCAGCATATTATGAATCTTCCCAGTGTGTCCGGGGTCGGTTGTTGCATTTACATAATATTTAGTACGCGACTAGAAAGAACACAAGACTCAAAAATCCCGGAAATAAAGTTCTTATCTTAAGGGAAACGGTTGCGCGGCCTTTTTCGTAAAAAAAATAAATTTGGTTTTTATGCCAAAATAGCCAACCAAACTGAATAATTATTTTTTTTATCAAAGTTATAGCAAAAATCTAGTACGGATATGTGCTACTTTATGTATCTGTGTTTCAAATTATAAAATATGGCTAATTAATGAGATCGATTTTTGAGGCAAGTTTGTCAATTATTTGTGACTTAATGGTAGTTATTAAAAAAATAATCTTGCCTTTTTACTGAGCAAATATAATGAAATATATAAATTAAAAAAAAACTCTTTTGATGGGTTTAAATTTAATTTTCAAGCGACCGATTCACGAATGAACACAAATTGATCGTACATAAATTTATAATTCCGACATTATTTTTGTTTTATTTTCAATTTATATTTCATTGTATTTAGGTAGTAGGTTGGGAAAGATTATTTTTTAATAATTACCATTAACTCACAAAAAATTGAATCTTTAATGGCCTATATATATACATATTTATATTCTAATTTAAAACAAAAATAAATTAAACGGCACATATCCGCAAGTATATCGACCTCAAATACAAAGGATTATTTTTTAATAATTACCATTAACTCACAAAAAATTGAATCTTTAATGGCCTATATATATATACATATTTATATTCTAATTTAAAACAAAAATAAATTAAACGGCACATATCCGCAAGTATATTGACCTCAAATACAAATTTAAGTATTTTATAAAGAAAGCAGCGCAGCCGTTCCTCTTAAGGACAAAATTGATTATCCGCAAAAACAGTGAGCCCGGGTTAGTAAAACTTGCAAGCTTTCTCTGTCCGCTTATTTTACGCACGCAATTTCCACCAAGAGACATAATATAGATAAATAATATCCATTTGTATATTATGCAAAGCCGATCTTACGTGAAGCTGAGTAGTAGTGAAGCTAATCAATTTATAAATTTAATCTAAAATGGCAAACATGCAAGATAAGTTTCACGACGAAGAAACAGTATGTACTGAACGAACGAAAAAAAATGTTATCCATCCAACCTACTTTATAAGGAATGTAACGTTATGTGTATAAAAAAGGTATAGATCTCTTATATACTTTGCCGATTTTTAATCAATAAAAAAATTGCAGAAAGAGCACAATAAACGCGTGCAACTAGAATTGGCTCTACATTGAACTTTGTGGCGGTACATACTAAAACATCTTTTGGTCAAAGAAACTATTTATATCAAGCACCACTTATGTTTAATCAGTTTAATATTCTTCCAAATAATACTAAGTCTACCAATTCCTTAGTTAAATTTAAAGTCAGTTAAGATGTTTGTATTGACAGACGATTGTCTTAATATTTTTTCATCCTTGTCCTTTCTTAAATAATAAGATTTTATATAAGTCCGATTTGATAAACTCCGAATGTCACCCTAGCTGTCTTTAATATCCACTTGTTTCTTCTTGGGATGTTTGCTTCACTCAAATGTAAATTGTTAACCTCGATACAGGCTTAGTCCTAGTGAGGTTGATTTTTTTGATAAAAAACATGATTTGCAAAACGTGAAATGCAATTAATAAATGAAATAAACTCGGTATCCCTATAACAGTATTGAAAACAAACCGGTGGATCGCATAAATTTATTGGCTTGCAAAATAATTACAGTTTATTTTTGGTTCGAGCAGCCAAAGAGCGGAATAAATGGCCTAAGTCACGAACAAGAACAATAGACGGTCCCGGTATTCAAATTATTACAACATTTGCACGGAATTCACAATACATAATGGGGCTTTGTCTAAACCTCCTGTACACTGGAGAGGGATCTCCAAACCTTTTAACACGTGGGCCACAACACTTACTTTCTTTTCGAATTTCAATATACATAATATAGAAAATTATTTTTCGTACTGATCGGTAGTTACAAAAACAGATAATATTCTAAGAATTGTTTGGAAGACGCTTATTTTCAAATTAGTAATTTCACTCCAAATCAATTAGTCCAATAATTGATAAGTTCGGATCGCGTATTTACAAAGCCTAGTATTTCAGTCACGGTGAAAACTAAAATAAAGTAGCTTTCGTTTGTGCAAAATCATTTACAATCCTTTACCATTTTAGCCTATGGACTTTATTTTACTAATGATAATTACATTATGATAACAAAGTCTAGTCTAATGCAGTCTATAGGTTAGGTTAGATACATTATAATCTAATGAATTCTATAGGTTAGGTTTTGCACAAAAGCTAATCTATTGTAGTCGTCACCGTAACTGAAATGGTATTAGGCTTTGTAAATACGCGTTTAGGGGAGAGTGTTCCATGTCACAGATAAAGGACAATCATTTTAAATAAATATCAACTCTTTCTTTGCTACTAATCTTCTAATAAATGTAATATAGGAAAAGATAGCAATTGAAAGTTATTATTTTGGTGATTACAGAATCCCTAACCGGAGCCAGTGGAACTATTACGCGATGTCAAGGAAGTGGGGACGATAAAGATCTGGTCAGTAAAACAAGACTAAGGGCGACTTGCACCAACTATCGCAAATTTTATCTTAAATTGTATTTAACTAAACGTATTTAAGACCCTAAATACATTTAACTTAAATGCGTTTAGTTGCGTCCTGCACCACGCAGTTCGGTGGCAATTTTAGTTAAACGTGTTTAACGCGTCGGTAAAACAGTTACCGCGTGGTTACCGCCATTAACGCGTAAATAAAACAGCTACGATGTTTCATTTTACTTGAAGTGTCAAAATATTTTGTGATTGTGTGTGTGGTTTAATAGTGTGTTAATTTATTTTATGAAGAAAAAGTTAAAGCAAATAGACATAATGATGAAATAAGACAAAAAGAGCTTCTGTTGTTGGAATTAAAAATAAAACAATTATCCGAGTAATTTTGTTTTTTTTATTTCTTTTATACATATTATATTGTTTTAAAGTATTATAAGAATGCTGTAGGTATGATTAGAAGTTTACAACCTTGCAAAGTACTCCTCGATAAGGAGTGTTAGCTCCAAGTGACGAGCACCTCGCTGATGTTTTGTTGGTGTTGAATTTTAACTGAGGTTCAATTTCTTGCACTAATAATGATATCATTTCTTTACTGAGACGAAATATTCTTTGAAACTTCTTGGCACTGAGTGTTTCAAATAAATTTGTTCTCTTGTTTACTTCTCTGATTATATTATAATTTATTTAAGTTATTTATAATTTCTATAACATAATTTCTTCATGATCGTCAGAATACAAATCCCAAATGTTCATTGTGAATACAAATTAAAATGAGATAGATTTTAAACACAATCAGAAATCGAAGAGATAACCAAAATATTTTTGACATTACTGCTTTACGAGTAGGGCTAAACACGTTTAACTCAGTTAAACAGCCGCTTTTGGGTATTTAACTTTGACAGTTCTTTAAACGCATTTAACGACTTAAATTTTGTGGTGCAAGATGCCAAGTCGACTTAAATCAAATAATGTGTTTAAAATTATATTTAAATCAAATTTAACTTATGGTGCAAGCCGCCCTAAAGCTATTTTATTTCAAGGAACGTTTTGATTTTGATAAAATCGATAAATTCTGAGAGTATCTTCCACATGATTTTGCGGGTAGAAATGGGCACGCGGGCCGTCGTTTGACGATCGCTGTTCTAGAGCTACGTCAAGCGAAATGTGATTTGTGAAAGACTACGGTGGAACCCTTGAAAATCTAAATTTACTGCCTATTAGAATAACGTAAACTTTATACAGTTTTCTTAAACATAAATTGTCTGCTTTTTTCGTGATGATTGATAAGTTGATCATGTAAATCCAAGAATGTAAAAATAAATTAATTTATTTTGTTATTATAATAACATGGCGGAGGACACGTATAACATGAAAGCGACATGAACAACGCTCGCACAGCAATAGCCATCACGAAGCAACAATTGATTTTACAAAGCATTTATTTCCGGCATTAGCTTATACTCGACTTTGCAAGAGTTTCAACACGAATTTTAGTTTTGTTTATCTTATTTAATAATTGAAAAATATGGACAAAACACAACCTATCGTATTTTTATTACAGTAATGGATGTGTCAAAGTTTCATAGATCATAATGGAAACGACGTTCCGAGCTGAAAACAGTTGCGTTGACCTACAGCTCCAGATCGAAAACATGATCAAGATTCATGACGCCAGAGCTCACAGTTCGGAGTTTTACTGTTTCAGATTTTATTAACTGCTAATAACTCTACTTTTGCAGGTATCTATCTACCTACTACTGTGGCTAATGTAAAAAAGTTATCAATTATAACTAATCAATATTAGTTATCAAGCACCCTTAAAGTACTTATTATTAAAAACCGCGCTGTTCAAAATGTTTTTATTATATGTTATCATTATTGATAATATAAATCGACATTAGGATAGGTCATCGCTTTGACGACCTGGGTGTGCTTTATAATAAATCATATTCATTATATATTGAATGTAAATTATTACATTTAATGATTGTAATAAGTAATTATAGCTGTACCCCGTAACGCGTTGTGGTGGCTCAGTCTGTCTGTGAGCGTGTTGCTTTTACGTCTAAATGATGGCGCTGTTTTTTTAAAAAAACCTGTATTAACCCGTCACAGGTGACATCTATAAACACACACCTACTTGAATGCAACGTTATGTCAAAATTTCAGAGCAATCGGTGAAGAACTTTAGGAGATTTAAGATTTTGAAAACACGAACATTATTATTTATATAGATTAAGAAGTAATCACGCATATCAGTAGTAAGGGGTGTCTTAATAAATCACGTGTCACAGTGTTCGTACACGCAACAAAATGAAATTTTGTGAATGTGTATGGTTGATTCCAGCTTGAAAGACAGGATAGTTTTGGACCCGATAGATCAAAAAAAAAAAAATTAATTCAACGATTTTTTTTTCTTCAGTTTTTTCATACAAAATTACATACAACCACAAATTTTAACCTCCCTACATAGAGGGCGGTCTGTGGCAGGACAAGGTCTGCCCGGGCCCACTAGTAATTCAATATAAAACAAATATATTTAAGACACCAACACACAATAGGTCGTTCACGGATATATTATTAGAAACCTGTCTCAATTGCTTGATTTGAAAGTCGAAACACGTAAACTCTATTGTCGGCAAAATTATTAAGTCGAGACTTAATAATTATTCAATCAGTTTCTTTGAAGTCGGAATCACAGAAGCTTAATGTTTTGAAGACGAAACTTGAAGCAACAACTGAAAAGTTTCTCATAGAAATAATTTAAAAATTCTCTTTGAGACATTGTATTTCTTAAACTTTCGATACATTTAGTAAAAAAATGTACGTAAACTCCGAGGAATTTTTGACTTCAGTAAATTCAAAATTAATATTTGAGGCGATTTATTAGGTGAATTATAACAAATTCAACATTATGCTACTTGGTTAAGAGTTACGCATTTATTTATTAGTGAATATAACTTGAAGTTTGCGACTAGATTAATATTGCATCAGAATGTCGTTCAATTGAGTAGTGACAATATCGCAGAAGGCAAAAATAACAACCATAAAAAAGACTATTCACGAGACGAATGTCCCATTGACTGCTGCTTAGCTGTCGTTTAAGTCACCAAATTCTTTGGAACGAAAGGAAATTCAACAATAACCGAACACTCGAGTAACTTTTGGGGTTTATTTATTTTTGGCAAAATCAATGCAGTAAATAACGTAATGATGTTTTAAATAAGGTTTTTCCTTTCTGACTTTGGTCGATATAGGCCACCTGGCTGTAACAGAAATCTTGCCAGAGAATAATTTTAGAGCGGAATCGAGAGGTTGTGTAAAGACAGCACAAAAGTATCCAGAAAATCTGACAATAAAACATGAAACTACTAATACTAAAATGCTTAGGGTCCAAAACTACATCCTTGTGGGATATCTTAAACATATGTATATGTTTACTGCTCGGAGCCAGTGGAACCATGTCGTCCCCATTTGAGGAATGTTGCGAGACCGAAGGTAGTGGAGGGAGGAAAATAACAAGAGGGAGAGATGAGTGGTGATCTCACCAAGCCAATGCAGAGAGCATCATCCACCTTGTTCACTGAGAGGCAAGATGACTGTGTGGTGTAAGAGGTGATTGTTGTTTGTTTGTTTGTTGGTCCTTACCTTAACGATTTGGCACTGAGCGTAGTGGGCGGGATGGCTGTGGCTGTGCGGGCGCGAGCGGGCGTCATGTGTCCGGGCGGGCGGCGGCGGCGGCGGGGGCGGCGGGGCGACTGCGGCCGCTCTATTTGTGCTGGGCCTGGCAGTACTCGCCGCTGTCCAACCTGAACTCCATCAATGTCGCCAGTGAGCACACTTCCAACTGCAACAACCAAAAGTACTGCAAGGTTAGACAATGACAAATTAGTTTCCGCAGCTGCAGGGGTGATGTTCCAATATTTTAATGGAACTCCCTTGTAAAGGTATCATTATTTTACGAGCATTGTTGAGATAGGGTGAGAAGCAAGGTCGAGTACGTATCCCCTCCACCCGCATACTTAACTCGGCGATTCACTCACTCTCCACTCGGTCAGTGCGATCAGGCGAGTCAGTCAGTGAAAGAAAAAAATCGAAAATTTTGTATTTTTTAGGGGTGTTTGACGCTTGTTGTTGTAAAACTGTTAATTATCTCTTCTTTCTCCATCATGAAACCATCACTTTAAACTAATCTCAGTGAACTGACTCGGCCACTGTCTCTTCTACATGTGATCACCCCTACTCTCCAATAAGTTGCTCGGCAGGTATAATTCGGCCTTAAGGACGGGTTCTTTGGCAGAATTAGAATTTAAATTTCAAAGTTGATTTTCAAGTTCTGTTATCGTTTTCGTTCTTCGAAACAACTGCCCAATAGCATAACATAACATCAATAGAACCTTTACAGAACTCGAAAATTTGATGAACTGTTCAAATTCTGTGAAACAACTGGCCCAATAATCCAAATCCAAATGCCCGGAGGTACTGACTAAATTGTTCCGAGAATTTTTCGTCGTTTTACTAAATTTTACTTGGCTGTGCTTTGAGCCCATGATATTTATGATATCAACGGCACACAGTTATGTACAGTATTATATAAACATATTACATTTGAGTGGAGGCAATTTACGGCATTTACGCGTTAGATACTGAAAAAGGAGGCGGATTCTAACATGTTAAAGTTTTAGCACTAGCAATAAACGACCCACACGTGCCAGCAAATAACGCCTTACGAATTATGGGGGATAAAAGAAGCTATAACTTTTGACAGGAAAGAGAATGGGGTATATCTTTGAAGGTATATATATATTTATTTTTTTTGGTTTTTACACTTTTATCAATAAATAATGCCGCAAGAATACCATTGTCTTCATATTACCGTGGTAAGTTAACATAATAATATTTCCGTAGGTTTTGACCTTTGGGTCCGATACAAAGGAAAAACACAATTAGAGTAAACAGTAAGGTGGGTCGTATAAGGGCCGATGAACAATAAAGGCTACGTGATGGTAACAATGAAATGATTAGGGTAAACAAGCTTATCAATAAGCCGAATTTGCTTATGTGTGCAAAAGTCAACAAGTAACCGAATGGCTGTTAAATTATGCGTTAAGTGGATAACTACTAGATGAGAGATCAATAATAATGTACGTACATGAAAATCAAACGCACAAAAAAAACAATTGAATTAAGGCCATGTATGTTTCACATATAAATTATATTACACTTCAAAATGATGCGTGAATTATCCGATAGCGAATAACGAAAATGTTATCACGTTATCATTTATTTAGCGCAAGGAAGGAAACAATGTTAACCAGGTTATCTAAATGTAGGTACTCAAAAATTCACAGCAACTTGTATTCGAAAATATGAAATGTTTAGTCCGAATTGATATGTGATATAGTTTCGCGTGGATTTTTATGTAACTTCACTACAATATATATGTGTTTGACCGAGCATAACTGTTCGAATAGCGATATGTTTCGCTAACGCAGCTTTACGATCGTCTTAACTATCTACTGGGCCGGATTTGATTGAAATATACCTGTCTTTTCTCTGACAACGTGTACAGATCTAATAAATAGTTTCGCGTGGATTTTTATGTAACTTCACTACAATATATGTGTTTGACCGAACATAACTATTCGAATAGCGATATGTTTCGCTAACGCCGCTTTACGATCGTCTTACTATCTACTGGACCGGATTTGATTGAAATATACCTGTCTTTTCTCTGACAACGTGTACAGATCTAATAAAATTGTTTCAAAGCGCCCTTGAGGTTATTTTTCACAAAAACGGCGCTGTACATATTATTCAATTATTATTAATATTATAATTGATCAAATTAATTTCATCGACGTGGTAAAAAAAATTGTTACAGTAATTCTTTAAGATGAATATTCAATTTGTTGGGGAATTTTCCACTTCGCACAAAGTAAACTCCTTCGAAGATAAAGATTTCACCAACGTAGTTCGCCGTTCTATTTCCAGCGCGAAATATTCGGAAAGCCAACAAAGCATAATAGTGGGTGAAATAAAATAAGAAATTGCCAACGAGAAGACAGACTGGAGGACTCAGTTAGCGGAGAGATCTAGAAACATGCAGTGAAATAAATACACTCCGATAATGGAATCGCAGTAAAAACACAGTGCAAACCAAGTAATTATTATGGCTATACATCCCTCAAGGGCAACATACTATCAACTAATAATGATTGTTCGCGTTTCAACATAGAAAGATTGTTCAACCACTCTTTTTCAAAACCCAAGGGTTCCCGTTATATCAATATGTCAAGGCAGGTACAAAACTTTAGACACCCTCGCTCTCATAATGCATAGTAGTACGCTGAGGGAAACTATGTATAACACAGCAAATTTGTCGAATATGGCAAAGTCCCTATTCTATCAATGGAATAAATAACGAACACAATACGACACATCACGCTGTCATGTAATTACTATACACAACGGTGTAGCTGAAAGTATTTACAGTAGAAATGATCAACGTGTTAAAAGTAAACTAGCTACTCGTAATTAGCGATACCATCATACTAAATTCACCGAGATCCAAGTAGACTGGTCAATCGATTAAATAAGAATATTAAAGAAACATCTGCTAGTAATTATTTTGCCAACATGAACGGACAGAACACTTTAAATAGTAGGATAAAGTTATTTTGGTGCCCAGTGTTCAAAATAGCACGACGAATGCTACACCACATAATTACAAAATTGCACGACGAATGCTACACCACATAATTGCAAAATAGCACGACGAATGCTACACCACATAATTACAAAATTGCACGACGAATGCTACACCACATAATTACAAAATTGCACGACGAATGCTACACCACATAATTACAAAATTGCACGACGAATGCTACACCACATAATTACAAAATAGCACGACGAATGCTACACCACATAATTACAAAATTGCACGACGAATGCTACACCACATAATTACAAAATTGCACGACGAATGCTACACCACATAATTACAAAATAGCACGAAGAATGATACACCACATAATTACAAAATAGCACGACGAATGCTAAACCACATAATTACAAAATAGCACGACGAATGCTACACCCATAGACATATGAATATTCATATGTCTATGGCTACACCACATAATTACAATGAAGATTCATCAAAGGTCTCTTGATTTAAAAAAGGTAAGTACTTTATTTATTTTTAGTAGATTTAAAATAAACAGAAAACATGGTTAATACGTAATTTAATAGAAGAAACACTTTGTATCAGTTACATAATAATGAGAAGTATTTCAGTTTTCGGAAATGGAAATTAATACATTTTATTTTAAAAGAAAGACAAACATTCCCGGGTTACGAATAACCAGACAATATTTGTAAATCTCCTACCAACACAGTAAGCGGAAAATGTTGCTTGTGTTGTGATGGAAGACTTAGCCAGCCGAAGAATTGAACTCACTACGCCTGGGTGGGACCCAACCGCGATATCAACTCAGCAACCAACCGGTCGGTATTGTAATAGTTATTTCATTTAAATTAAAATCGATTTTACACTTGGCGGCCATTGTTATTCATGTTAAAAATTTTCAGTTTTTCACATGAACTTATGACCCTAAAATAGGTTCTTGGTTTGTGTATAATTGGATGAAAGTAGATTGAATGCTGTTGAAATAAGATCCTAGAGGCGTATGTGTGGTAAAGCCGTGTATGATCGTGTGAGGAATGTGGAGCTCCGCAAAGAGTGCAAGGCTGGTGTAAGCGTAATGAGTAAGATTAAAAAAGGGACGCTTATATGGTTTGGGCATGTAGAGCGAATGAGCAAAGAAAGGAGTGTAAGGAGAATATACGATGCAAATGTGAATGGTAGCAAAAGTCGGGGACGCCCGAGGAAGACATGGCACGACCAAGTGAATCATGTCGGGCCATGTCAAGAGTCAGAATAATAGAAGAGTATGTATGAGACGATGTATGAATGTGAATGAGACAAGGAGTGTGTGCCAAGACCGAGTTGTTTGGCGGTCCGTCCTCTCTGCCTACCCCTGCAGGAAACGGCGTGATGTTTAGTTAGTTAGTTAAAAACTATTTTAATGTTATTATGCCAAAACATGGTTTTACGAAAAGACGTCAAATTATCAGTTTTCAACGAAGTGGCTATTAAAATGCGTAATTTTCCATTTCGGGAAGCTGAAATACTTCGTTAATATATATTTATCTAACTGATACAAAGTGCTTTTTTGTAAGTGCTTATTAACCGTGTCCCTATTTTCTGTATATTTACCGAGATAATAGGTATTGATGTGCATAGTCACAGTTTTAAAGGGTTTTTAGACCTTTGTGTAGTTAAAATGAGGGAAGGACCTTCAGCAAAAATAAATGGCCAAATATCAGCTGCATTGTCTTTTATCGCTGCCTCTAGGCGAACTTGTCTACGTAGAATCTTATCACTCCCTACGCTTCCTACGAAGCGGGGTGCTTTGTGTTAATGCGCCAGTAATGCTAACGACACGAAAGTCAAATGCGTCGCTGATAACAAGTGTAATTACCTATTGCTTGTGTAATGCATAGATAACAATTCCGGGCAGGTAGAAGAACAGCCTAACAAGGTTTAAAGTTAAGGTTTTAAAAACTTTCGTCGAAATCTCATAATTATTCTTTTTTCACATCAAACACATCATTAAAACATATCGTTATAACAATTATATCTTTTGTAACTCCGTTTTCGAGAAATATCACCTCATAGGCGCTCTATAATGATAATAGTATTATTTGTATCTACAGTTGCGTTTTGGCACATCACAAAATATTGTTCGAAATTGTAAACACGTACGTAGAATCTAAACACTTTTAGAGATGATAAAAATCTAATAAATGTTTCAGAAATAGATATTGAGAATTTCTCCGGACATTTTGAAAACAGAATAATAAACGCGCAGCTACGCTTAATACTCACCTCTTCACATCTGAAGAAATGGCTGATAGACTTTGAAAACCAACTAACACCTTGTATTAAACAAACAAATCACCGAGTGCTTGACAATGGTCTTGAGCAAATGAATGTCGAATAACAAATAATAATCCACTGAAATTCCGGAACGTACCGAAATTGAAAACAAATAATAATGTACCGATGATTACAAACAAATAAATCGCGAGCTTATCGGAACCAAACAAAACATGGCGCTAGTTGTGTATCAACTGAACTAAACCATGGAAGTAGTAAGAAGTCAGGGAAGATATTGCGGAGACAGACGATCGCGACCGAACCGAGAACAGTGACAACTGGGAACTGGTCCAGTTGGACTTCTAAGCAACACTTTCCGGCTCGTCTTGGGTCGAGCAACATCAGAGATCCAAGAATTCTTTGACTTTGAGACGAGATTGGGTAATAAGTGTCCGCGCCGTTCGTCGCAAGGACTTATTTATGATACGGGAATCACTGGGTGCTCCGGGACACGCAGCGCACTAGGACCGGGTGCTCCGCTGCGAGAATAAATATTATTGTTTACCGTCAGTGGCGGGAAACTGCGACAGATAATGGACCATCACGTGACGTAAAGCAAAGAAAATGAGTATTTATACAAATCGCGGGCTTGCGAAGAAACGGTTGTACAACGGTGTTTTCTATAAATAACGCCCCAAATACAAAATAATTTAAGATTAGAATTTTGGAAAGATATGCACAATTTTAAAGCCAATTAAATCTTATTCAACTGACTTCGATGCTTTGCTTGTTTTTGGTTTATTTAATTAAAATGACGGAGGGATAAATTAATTTAATGAAAAGCTCTTGAAGTCATGATTATTTATTTTAGTGTAATATAAATGAACATAATGTCTCGGACTAAGTATAATAATCAATTTTGGCATTCCCAAACCGTTGAAAACCCCAAATTTTAATCATTTAAAATCCCAAGAAAACGTTTAGTAACTTACTCATTCCACTATAAATTATCACGATAATTTTATTAATAATAGATAATATATCTACATAATAATTACAGGGAGCTCGTATTGATTGGTTTTCACTTACTTGAGTGTAATTTTTTGGCACGTTCTATGATTCTTACGATAAAGACACAATGCAAAACAACAACAATGATATGACCTAGTATTATTTTAGTTCGGATAGGAAATAAAAATTAATTATAATTTCAGTCACCAATTTTAACAAATTTAAATATTTAGATAGGTATGATTTTTCAAATTGAATCTCTGGGATTACCAAGAATGTACATATTTTGTATTTGCATTTAAATCTTAAATAAAATCCATATCTTAGTGTACAAGATTACATGCCACTTATTTAATTAAAATCTTAATTATTTTCTTATCATTGTATGATGAAACTTGGGCAAATGGACATTATTTTGTTAATGATTAAAATGTGTTATTGCTGATGATACCCACCGTCTGAAGGTGGGATGGAACACATCGACTGCAAGTGAATCGGTCAAACGGCTAAAAGGCCTCTCTCAACTATGTTACTTTTGGTGTAGGTAAATAATGTATTTATAAAATGTTTATTTAAAAATATATGTAAAAACCACCATCGAATTTCGTATTCAGTGGAAAATATGGACATAAATATATTGAACATAGGTAGATTACCTTAAAAATGAAACTGAAATAGTTCCTAAATAGAAGTTCAGCAATTAATAGAAAGTGTCTGAGAAATATTATAGTTCCTGCTCTCAAAAGTGACTCGACAATTTGAAACGATCACAATAACTGCATGCTACGAGACTTGCAAGAAACATTCTTTGCAGATTGACACGTGATTTGACGCCCCCTCTGATATATGCGCACAAGTCAAAAACACTAAACCAATAGCCAAGGATACTATCAAATACTTGAGTGACCGCCAAAGCTATAACAAAAATTACACATTACCGAAGACGCAATAGAACAATAAATAATACACGTTACCGGATTGACCTTAAAAATGTTTCCAAGAAGCCGAAGTAGAAGATTGGCAGGTCCCAAAATGAGATGCGTTTCCGCTATTTTTATCAGTTCCTGCACCGGATAAGAAATGTGTATCAAGATGGATGCCAAACATTTGCGGAAAGTTTGTAGAATGTTCTAATCTATCAAAACAAATACTTACACAGTCAATGTCGGGCCATTGATGCCACTATTATAATTGAAGTTGTTATTTTCCTAATTCTTATCATCCAACTTTCTTCGATGGTGCGTAGAAGATAAGAATTTGAATAGATGTAAACAAAAAATTCCCTTGCGACGAATAACAAAAGGGTGCTAAAAGAAATAAACACGAACGATACCAGAAGACCTGTCACCACGATTTATAAAACTCAGGATTACAATAATTCATTTTTAGAGTAGGTCATGTGGCAGTGGCAAGGATGGAGGAGTGACTTGATGGGAAGACTTCAACAACTTATGTGGTTTGGAAACTTGGGCATGGGAAATTGGAAGGAGAATGCATGGATCGGCAGAAGTGAGCAGGACGCAGGGACCCCAATGTATATAGTATATATGAAGTAAATATATTATTTGGGTAATTACCGAGGCACTAAAATTACAAGCTTACGAGTGCAGTCAGCCATATTGACGTCAAATTAATTGTACCATTAAATTATTTACGAGTGTGTCTTAAGGGCCCGTAGTAAGATTTCAAAGATGGTTTGAAAGGGAGATATGTAAATACGAATGTTAGAGGGAGCGCGCTAATATAAAAAAAAACGTAAAGAATTAAGCGAAAATGGTGAAAATATTTAATAAAACACGAATCGTTTGAAATAGAGCAAAAATCTCTCGACAAATGCTTTAGATGCATTTAAAGATACACTGTGATTTTTTTCATGACTATAACATGTGAACAGAACGAAACGAGCTTTTAATAATTTTCGGAGCTTACTTTGCGATTTTTTCCTATCGAGGGAATTTCAAATAATTAACGTTTCGGCATAACAAATGTGTAGATATTATATTTAAACAAAAAGTTTTTTTAGAACTTAAAAACTTGTTATAAATCGGTAGAAATTGGCAATGTGGGGGCTTATCTCAGTGACAATAAATATCAAACCTTTCTTTAATGACAGAAGTTTCTCGGTAAAATTCTTGGCCGACTTGTGATATTCATAAAAACATCGGATGGGTGGGTAATTGAATGATTGGAATGATCGACTTCATCAATAGTGTGGTTATTTAAAGACGGCAGAGATGGTTTGGCTAATATCCAATCTTTCCACAAATTAATTGGCGCATTACGATGACAGCAGCGTTAATCAATACACTATTGTAAACACTGATTTCACATGTCAATATAAAACTGTTATTACAAAGGAGACAAACAAAAGATAAAACATGCTTGCCAATCTCCTCCAGACATGATAGAATAAATAATCAATAACTTCAATCACAATTTGTATTATTAAGAACAAGTAAACGAATTCAACGAGGCAAATGAGCAAACTGAGCAAGGATATTATTACTGGGTTTGGAATGAGAAATGGGGGAAGATGCAACGACTGTCGAGGATTTAATTAGGTGTAGGCGCCATCTACAGGGAGAGTTGTAACATATTCGTTGTCCCGCCCACGAATACGGGTTGCTGAACGAATTTACCGCCAAGTAACTGGAATTTCTAGCATGACAAGCAGATAAGTATGAAGCAGATAAAATAGAGCGTAATATCAACAGAAACTAAATAATTGTTTACCCTTAAAAATAATAAAATAATGTATAGTACTGCGGTTGCAACGCAAATTACCGCTTGTAAACAATGACAACTGTGTATAAGCAAGTCACAGTTTGCATCAACTAATTAATAAGACGCAAATGAATCGGCGCGGCGTCACGTTATTGTATGCTGGTGAACTGAATTACAGCCGCGTTCAGATGGTAGCAAAAAACCGACGGGTGCTAATTTGCACCCAATCTGAACAGGACCCGACATATTCATTAAATCGTTAAGTGGGTAACTCCCGGATATATCAATAAAATTTAGTATCAGAAGCATACTCGATAGCCTCAATGCTAATAAATCATTTCACGTATAAATTATATTTTGGACTAGCTGTACCCCGCCACGCGTTGCTGTGGCTTAGTCTGTCTGTGCAGATAGAGAAACAATTGCGCGTTTTGCTTTTACATCCACTGTTTAAAAAACATGTTTTTACCTGCCACAGGTGACATCTATATAGTATAGGTATATAAAAACACGTAACGTAAATGCAACGTTGTGTCAAAATTTCAAACCAATCGGTGAAGAACTTTCTGAGATTTTGAACAAAAGAACATTAAAAATTTTATTTATACAGAAGATTTTTATAAGGTATGTTAAACGATGTGCGAGACCCTAAATATATATTCAATATTATTCTGGACCAAACTAGGCATTAAATAATAAAAAAATCCATAAATAAATAATAAAAATAGATTTTTGCGCTTTGATCCTTTTCAGACCTACTCGTAGGCCTATCCTACAAAGTCTGTGTTTGAATCGTGGTATTTATTTGGGGTGACTGACTGGTCGTCTTCCCTGTGGAATTGTCTACAGAATTCTGGTATTAGTTCTACCGGCATCCTAAGCACGTGCCAAGTCACCCTTTCCTGGATTTTTCTATAAATAGTAGCGTACGATCGATTCTGACTATTTGGTGGACTTACGAACCTTGCCCCATAATGTGACTCTTGATAAGGAGGTCCGGAAATTATCAATGTGTTTCCATCATTGGCAATGTGTTTTGAAGTGTGATTGACGAAACTTCAATCGACCGGTCAATATTTCTACGGAAACATATTCTAAAGCGTAGGAATACAGTGATAATCTTTTGATTTATCTTTCCATAAAGAGTTAAGGGGAGAATAATATATAATAATACATAATCAATTAGGGAGGCGGGTATGGGATTTTAACATTGGATAACCAACACCTCTGCCATAGATCTCCCTAAGTGGTTTGATATATTTGGTGGCTTAGCAGGGGTGCTGAACGAACGATCGTCAACGCTCCTTCCGCTGCGTCAATGGCGGTTGTCTATGGCGTCCGTGTCTTTAATCAAAATACACATTCTCCCCGTCAATGGGAAACCTCAATTGTCAATCGCTTCAATTGCCCCAGTAAACGATCAATTAGCACTTGTCAATTACATCAATGATTGTAACTATAGACAACTTTTAAATTTTTACTTTAAAAGAAAGACAAACATTCCCGAGTTACGAATAATCTGACAATATTTGGAAATATCCTACTACCACCACAGTAAGCGGAAAATATTGCCAGCCGAGAAATTGAACGTGCGACTCCTGGGTGGGACCCAAACGCGATGCCAACGCAGCCATTGCCGGTATAATTGATGTTGATCGTTTCCTTTATTAACTCTCGTTAGTAATTTGATGCTGAAATACAGAAGAATAATTGATGTTTCGATAAAAAAATAATTGGAGTCTGTGTCGCAGGGCAAATTGGATAAACTGTCTAATTACTTTTCAGGTTGAATAGACAGTTATAATAGCCAATCATGTCGACCTTCGAAATATGTAGGTTAGGGGCATGATGCGAGATTAATTACAAATAATAATTATGACGTAGGTAATTATCTGCCGCAATTAAGTTGTGATAAACTCGATCGTTCGCATAATAAAAACCTATGTTCAATAATTCAAAACGTTATTATTGATTTGAGATTCTTAGCATTGATATGTTTTATAATCTTTAGTGTATCAAGACTGATAAATAGAAGAAAAAAAAAACAATTTAAAAAATCAAATTCCAGACAAATTAAAATAATTCTTTGGTATACCGACGCCACTTCAATTGTTTTGAAGTCTATTTTTTAGGACATAGCAGTGATTTCAAACGGTTAGTAGTAAATAAAAGTTTAAAAAATAAATATAAAACAGAAAACAAGCATTTAAAAAAAATAACATTTTTTTAATACTAAAATATATTTAGTTCGCTTGTATTCTTATTGATATAAAGTAGCTAATATGCAAAAAGGTAAGGGAAGAATATTTTTAAAATAAGTTAAATACCTAATTTCAGATGAAAGAGAGAGAAGCAACTGCGAGTACGGTAAAGGGTGAAGAAGTGTACAAATTTGAAGAATGTTCCGCCACAAAGTTCTTAATAAAACTCGTATTAAATAAAATCTTGAACGGAAGTGAAGGTCTTAACATTGAACAAGTTTTTCTGCCGTTGAATTTTCATGACAAAGAAAACAAACTCTGAGAGTTTGTAGTAGTTCTCCCGACTGTACAGAGTGTATAGTGTATATCGCTTCCTAGAGAAACTAAGGCTAACGAAACTAGCGTGCCAGAAAAAAAATGAACTGCGTAGGCGGAGCACCAGTTGCACAGTGTTTTCCAATAATCGCCTTTGATATTTATTTCCCTTAGGCATTTTTTTAAACGAAATATCTCATAATTTACCTACTTATGAGTCTACAAAGCTATATTGATGATTTTTTTCATATATACGGCATAACGTTGCCATCAACAAAAGTAAGAATAGTGAAAGTACAAAAACTCAAACAAAAGTATTAAGTAACAAGCATAAAATGTAAAAGTTCAACTTCTCAAAGAAAGGTATAAAGTAACAAGTATAAAATCTAGAAGTACAACAACTCAAATAAAAGTAAAAGTATAAAATGTAAAAGTTCAACAACTCAAAGAAAGGTATAAAGTAACAAGTATAAAATCTAAAAGTACAATAACTCGAATAAAAGTATAAAATGTAAAAGTACAACAACTAAAAGAAAAGTATAAAGTAACAAGTATAAAATGTAAAAGTACAAACACTCAAAGAAATGTATAAAGTAACAACTTTACATCTATGCGTTTATTAAAAATATTCTATACAGGGTGTCGGGGGGTAAAGTGCGCTAATTTCGGGAGGTGATTCTACATAAAGAAGTAAAGTAAATAAAGATATAATTATCATAATTTATGCTTCTCCGCAATAAAATCGGTAAAAATAACAGCTTTGGCTGTTAACGCTTCATGATAATCAAACGACATCTAGCTTATTGCACCGAAGCTATAGTGTTGTTGGTTCTAAACAAACATCATAAATCACTGTGAAACGAGAACACAACAAGCTCGGAATCTCGCCAGTGTCCGTAGTCCATACAAAGTTTTCTTTGTAAATCGCCGCGGGTCGCTACTCGCTATTCGCTAGAACAACGGGTCACATTGAAAAATCGTGGAGGGCGTACTGTGAGTGTACTACGTTCGCAATACAGCAATACAGTATAATATTAATAAACGAAGCTATCTAGAGAAAAGAAGTACAAGGAAATTGTAAAAAAATCGTTCTGAATGTTCGTCTTACTGGAAACATCAACTTAATTAAAGAAAATTGTACAGTTTCACTGTTAACAAAAGCGGGGGTTTTCGCTGAAAATACAACTCAGTCAAAGTATTAATTAAGTTAATATCTGGGGCTTAATGCTAAAAGTATCAAAGTCGAAAAAGAACAATGACTTATTAATAAGTCACTTTAAAGTGACAATTTAATGTTTTAGCAGAAATGTGGAATGAGGCATTATGAATCTCAACATTGGCGTTGTCGTTTGATGAGTTTGGTTCCTTTCGAAATGAAAGTTAATACTTCTTAAGAAGTTTGTGTGAATATTGAAAAAAAAAAAGATTTGGCACAAGCACACAGATATTATGATTGGTGATTAACAGGTGTTGTTAATTTTTTACATTTAATTGTGGTACAACATTGTTGTTGATAATCGACAAATATTTCTGAAAACTAGATTGCGAATGTTTCGATAGGTGTTCTGAGATGAATTAACTTAATAGTTAATTAAAAAAAACTCTAAAATTTGACGGTTTGCTGAAGACTAACTTCTGAAAAAAAAACCTGTGAATGGTAAAATTCATTGCTGTGTGGACCGAATGAATACAAATTCATTGCTGTGTGGTCCGAATGAATGCAAATTCATTGCTGTTTGCACCGAATGAATACAAATTCATTGCTGTGTGGGCCGAATGAATACAAATTCATTGCTGTTTGCACCGAATGAATACAAATTCATTGCTGTGTGGACCGAATGAATACAAATTAATTGCTGTGTGGTCCGAATGAATACAAATTCATTGCTGTTTGAACCGAATTCATTGCTGTTTGCACCGAATGAATACAAATTCATTGCTGTATGGACCGAATGAATACAAATTCATTGCTGTGTGGACCGAATGAATACAAATTGAACAATTTTTACGAACTCAAAAATATTGAGTAAACATTAAAGTCAATATAAAAAGATCATCACGAAACGATGTTTTATTTAGTTTTATATGATTTTCCGCTTTTTTTATTTTTTTTTTTCTAAAAATATTTCTTAGTTATCTCATCTGTTTTAATTATAATTCATTTTAGTGGAACCTTTACCAGGTAATGCAACATTTTGAATCTTAATTATGAACTACATTATTTAAAGTCTCTCCAGTTTCCCAAACAAATTTAAAATTTATATTCTCAGGTTGGCATTTGATGGACGGAAGGGAGTGGTAACCGAAGAAGAAAACGGCAAGGCCCCAGAGTATATTTAGACACTGTATAAATGTGAATGAAGCGAGAAGACTCGTCAAATACCAGTTGTGTGGCGTTCCATTATCTGTGTTAAGAAATAATATGATGGCCAGAGATAAAAACAACTGAAAAATGTGGAAAAGGTGCAATGAATGACGAAATAGACAATCTGTAATTATTGCTTTGGATAAGTGTATTTTTATAATTGTTTATTTTGCACCGCACCGGTTTCACCGTTCTACGAGCATCTTTAGACTGGTACATTTAAAACTTATCCTAGGATCAAGGCCAGGGGTGAAAAAACATCGATTTTATAAAATACAATTCCTCCAAGAATTAACAGATTAAAAATATATATTCATTAAATATATATTAAAATGCTTCAAAGTAGAATGAGAGAACTTACAAAGAAGATAAGAAGACAGAGAAGAAAGAAAAAAATCAGTAAAGCAAATAACCGTAGAGAGAAAATAAATTAAGTGAAACCGTCAGCTTATCAACTAGAACACTAAAAATATTAGGCTAAGGCAAATGTTACCAGAATCATAAAAACCATACCGCGAAAAATGAAGTACTAGTACCATACATTATAAATGAACATCAAAGCCGATAAATAATGATAGTACCTACAGTTAAAATATTGGCTACACATACGACAGAAATACATTGAAATATCAGAAGTCCAACTAAGTAAATGTGAATATTATATTTATACAATTTTCAAAATTATTAAAATTCACGTTCAAAAGTTCATAATTATACAGCAACAGAATATAAGTAATATCCGCAAGAACTTAAATTGCCCAGAGCTATTGGAACAACGGGTTCCCCAATTAGGGGAAAATTGAGAGACTGAAGGAAAGGGTAAGAAGGTTGGGAAGTGCCAGACTTATTGCAGATGGTGACTAAAGATTTGATTTCAGAACATGAAAGGTAAACTGTCAAATTGTTTAATGACAAACATATTTAAACTACGACAACATATCGCGGACTGGTTTAAAAGGTGAACCTTTAAAAATCCAACACTTAAATACACATAGATAACAACAACCCATTAGTGAAGTATATATAACAGGCGCTATTTTTATTTTTACATTAGCTCCATTCAGGAGGCCTTATGTCATCTTTGAGTGTGCTGTGTCTTTTTTAGGAAAGGAAGTAGAGGAAGTTCTGAAAAGGAAAAAAAGGTATAAGGGGTGGGTAGGAATCTGGGGGTCAGTGTGTCCAGGTGTGGAAGACGTATGAATTTATCTCTCCCACTGCGGTGCAAGGGGTATTCGGCGAAATACCTGTAGGAGAGGTCAAAAGATTTCCTCAACCAGTCTCTCCAGATCTGGCGGGCAGACAAACCTCACCCCATGAACCCGGGCTCCACTGCTAAGCCACCAAACATAGCGAACCGCTTGGGGTGACCTATGGCAGAAGCGATGGTTATCCAATAAATGGTTCTCGGGGCGGCGGTACCAATAGCAAAAAGCAACCCTTGCTTACATCACCAAAATAATGCTTATTAATTACAAGTTATGAAGTACTGACAATGTTTCTAATTTGCAGTCGATGGCGTTTCTTTGCAGTCGATGGCGTGGCTACCGTGGATAATGGGGATACCATAGCCAAATATTATATCCCTATATGTAGGCTCTATTCGGAAAATAATATTATTATTAGAATGTTCTAATTTCATTTAAAGTTTAAGAAAATGTTTTTCACGAAAACATTTAAAATCCATGCATTTTAAACTGATATGAATCTCTTCAAAATAATTGGTAGTCCGGTAAAAACGGGATTGAAGGCCCATAGATATCCTGATAATCTTTTAGTAAAATAACAATGTTTTGTCACAATATCGGAACACGTGTTCATAAAAATCTCAACATTTTCGCATTTCGTCATTTCATATCATGAAGTCAAACGCAGTTGGATAAACACGTGTTCGGATAATATTAAGAATTTACTAACAAATTATCGGGAAGAGGCATGCATTCATGTTTTTAACCGGATTACCGATAGTTTGAATTGATTTTTGATAAATCAGCTATACTCATTTTTTCTCCGTGCACTACAGATTAAATATTAAAATCCAAATATTGATAAAAAAAATGACGAAACTCAACTGAAAATGACAGCTAAATAACTAAAATCATAGCGTATTTAGCTCCACTTCTGGCCGCCTGCAAATTTAACCCTGTCAAGTTGTAATTACAAAAAATACAGACCAAGTTAGAAAATTGGTTGATATTATTATTTGGTAAAACAAATGTAAATGATATTATACAATTATTCGTACATTAGCGATAAAAGATCATTTGCATAGATAAAGTCATCACTTCTTATCGGATGATCATAAATATAACTATTACTTATCGGGAACATATCACTCAAAATACTTTATAACATTCATGCAATGAAAGCGAGAACGTACGAATTATTTTATTGATTATGTGGATTGATTGGATTTGATCGATTGGTAATAATAATATGACAGGTTGTGTTTTTAAAATCGTCGAATAACTAACATAATATAAAGTATTACGTATGCGCTGCTATGCGAATAAAGTAAAATAAATTATTATCTTTTTTATTTAAGATAATAATGTCTTCGCGAACATATTATCTTCAAATAGATACATATTCAAATATTAGACTTTGATAATATTGAAAGTATAGGAATAAGCATGAAAGTATTTGTTGGTCATTGAGCTGCAAATAATTTAAGAAATCGGAACGCGTAAATAGCATTTCGATACCAAAAATAATAAGGAGCACCAGAACGAGATGATTAAAAAATTAATTCCTTTTTACTGTAATATATCTATTTTAAAATGTCTTAAACATTATTTTTTGGTTTGACTGAGTATTAAACCTTCCTATCCGAGAACTGGAATTCTAGAGTCGGGTAGGACTGACATTTATTTCGTATATTAACTGTGACAATGCCATTCGATTTCAGAGGAATGCGTATAGTCTGCACGTGTGAACGTGCTTGCCGTATCATTACTGTACTTGTTTGATAGAATGCATTATAATCGGCAACGAGCCTATCTGCCGATTAATTTCCGATTCCAAGATTTGCATTAATTAATTCCTTCATTCCCGAAAACATTGTGAAATTAAAATGGATGTATTTAAAAAATAAATTAAAATAATTGGTCATCGAAAATAATTCCATGGCACAAAATTTATTCATTTTTGATCACTGGAATCTTGATTACGCACCAAATTATATTAATTTTATATCAGAATGTTATCTTTGGCATTATAATATTTAGGTGAGATTAAGCATTCATTTTATATTTTTAGTATTATAATATAAAGGAGCTTTGATAATTTGAAGGTTGAATGTGATTTTTGGTGGCAAATCTGAAAATTTGAAGACTAAGCTAAGATTTGTTTTTTGTGAAAAAGTTTTTGGAGAATCGATAATCCTTTAATTACAGTCCAACTTTTGGTGCAATGCTATACTATTATTTTTCGTAGAAAAATTCAATATATGGGCGTCAAACCACTATAAATATTATAGTGCTTGGTCAATTTGAGACCGTTAGATTGTGTACGTTTACGCGCGTGTTTTAATGTAAATCAAAGAAGGCATGCAAAACAATTATTGCTCTTCGCTCAAGCCTAACAAAAACGTGCACAGATAAAACTCATGGTTGCACAATACACGGAACTCGGGTTTAATTTCCATGAAAATATACCAAAATGGATAGATTATATATAATAAGGAATTTAAGTCAATTTTTAATGAATATTTTAGGTTCCAGCTTAAATACAAATATTATTGTTTTAAATTTGTATATATTTGTGTATATATTATATATTTGATTATGGATTTTTTCATTTTTAAATTACGATACTACGTATAAAACTTATGTATTCGGCTATATTTGCTAATCTATAAGAATATATTTTGAAAATAATATTATTTTCCACCGGAGAACCTTCTTTCTACGCCAAATGCGATGACTTGAAATTATTTTAGTATGTGACTCCGTGACGGTTGTATACGCACATACTGTGGTCGAAAATAGAAGTGCAAGTTTCGGGTGGCTGCGTTGACATGCTCACGATTGCATTGTGCAATGTGCACGCCCTTTCTAACCAAACCCAACAGCGTTTATCTTCTTGTGTATTGCCCCACATACGATCTGTCAAGAGGGGCACGAACAAATGCGACCATGATCATCTATGTAGATACTTAAAGTCACGCTAAAACATGCAGCTTTATTTTCGATTGAATTTTACGTCTGTATAACGGTCACGTGTCATATTTTTAGCTGGTCGAAACTTATAACAATGAGTTGAGATTTATTTAAAAACTTTTTTAAGAAACGCCACAATTCTCCACTTAAGGTCTTAAACAATATATTATGGAAATTCCAAAACAAACTTGTTAAATAAAAACTCCAATGCCGCAATCAAGTTGTGGACTTGTAATATTTGACATTTCTGAAAACATACGTTGAAGTTTGGGTTAGGGTTACAGGAGTTGAAATGTTGTTTTCGTAAATATTATTAACCTACACTTCTTGGGAAGTCACACTTCAGTTGATCTTTGAACCTCAACGTTTGGAAGTTAACGGCGAACAAGTATAATTTATAAACATCCGTATAGTTATTATTACCATATTTGTAAAACACTTTAAAAGATTAATGTGTTCAAGTTATTAGGTACATATACATTGCGCACACCACAATAAGGGGCTGAGGATAAAAAGATTCCGCCGTCCGTTGCGGGGAGGCTTACTGTGCGGCATTGGAGCTCTTTATTCCAGCTTTTGTGAACACAGACTGTGCCAACTGCCAACTAGCTCGTCGCCGATGTGAGAAAATATAATAACATCTTATTTTAGATAATGCTTACGCCCTCGTTAAATAAATATCGGTAAGGTAATTGCTTTCATCTGGTTTCGCCGCGAAGCGCTATATTGGTTGAACAGTAATGCAAACAGTCATTGTATCTAAATGAGGAAACCATTATTTAAATAAACAAATATTTATAACATGTTTTAAGAACCACGTTTTAAGAAGTTTTATTAGAAAATATACCACAAAACTAAATCATTTATCTTTAGTAGGGGAGCTAGGTTAATGAACCTCAAAGAACTGGGTTAAGAAAAGCTAAATAAATAAAATTCTGCGAGGAAGAAATTAAATTCTTAATGCACGAACCAAGTCGGGGAGAGAAAAGGGGAAAAACTAACGAAATGGCCAATAATAAAAACTAATTCGTGTTTGAATAGAGTTTCTCTTTAAAGAAAATTCGTGTTACACACCGTAGGTGAAAGTATATTTAATTTGACGAGAGAGTCCCACAGCACTGGGCTATTTCGGAACATGTCAAGATCTGGGAAGTAATGGAATAAAACGTAAACACAATTAACAACAACTTAGCATCATACATTATGCTTAGCGTACACACTGTTTACCAAAAAATATGCGAAAATGTTTAATTTTGAAAAAGCCGGTAAGTAAATAATAACTTTGTTTATTTCTTGACATGAAAATAAATATGTCGTCATATTTACATTAGTGCGTGGATTGTTGGTACAGGAGTACAGCAGTTGATGAAGATCACAGAAAAAGCGTCAGCTGCCGTCGTTGGCAAGGCCCAGGTCAAGACTGCGAAGAGTGCCAAGTCTTGGTTGAAAAAAAACGTAAAACATGCCCTGCTTTTCAATTCGCATTGAAAATTATGAGGGATTTAAGACGTCAAGACATAGCAGTGTTTGCTTGACAGTTACAGAAAGCCAAGAGCAAACACTCGCGAGATACAAAATCTTATAGTTACATCATGTTCTCTTTTTAAATACGCTATATTATAATTGTTCCTTCAGAGAGCGGTGATCTGCGTCGCTAGAAAGAGCGTCGGCCTTTTATTCGAAGAGATTCGACTGAAAGGTGAAATTCCTAGTATTTCATAAAAATATTCTTCTCTACACGCGACAGTTTTACGGAAATTACGATCACGGACTGACAAGGGATCACGAATCAGCAAGCATTAATTACGTTGTTGCCAAGAAACTACATTATAACAAAGATAAAAAATATATAAATAATATGGTTTGTGCTCAGTGCTACTTGTGCATATACTGAACCTAACAACAACGTTAAAATTATGCATGCTGTACAATGGTGTCATATAACATTAGATAGCGTACATGGAAAACAATGTACTTAACATTGCACGGTATGACGTATGGAAGTGAGCAATTTTACCGCATTTACGTCAAAGTTATATGCATATAATTATTGTTAAGTTTTTGTTTGTGTAAATACCGCGCAAGAGTCAAAACTGCTCCCAACCACCAGGATTCACAATTAGGGTACGTTGTTAGGCTGAAGGTAGTGGGGGGGGGGGGAAGGAAAAGGGCCAGAGGAAGGTGGGGAAATACCTGGCTATTTCAAGCCGTTTCAATTCTGAATGGTGATCTTTCACCAAGGCGATACTGAGAGTATCTTTCATTCTGGAATGTGGCACAAATAAACAATACATATGTTATTTGATGAATTAATTAAACCCAAAATAATTCAACAAAAATTACCTGTGCACGCCGGGATTGGTACTCGCGACCTCCGGATTCCTAGTTGTGAGCCTTAACCCTCGACCACGGAGGCCTTTAAGTCAGTTTACGTCTTGTTGACGTCATTACAAAATATTATACGAGCTGTACACGTTTTCAGTTAACGTTAAGAGATTATCACAAGTACGTCAATAATAACTTATATGCATTATGGTATTGTGAGAATACAATTTGATTCGGTTAAAACACGTGTAACACAAAAGAAATGTTTCATTACTCCCTCAGATCTAAACCTTGAGGCGTATTTAAACAGTAATGTTATGAAATGAAAATAATATTTCACAATTTTTTCAGAGTGTAGGTGTATTTATAGAAAAAAAAATTGTCAATAGTTGTTGATGGTCGATGACTAAATGAAAAGAAACTGGGATTTCTTTTTAGCAAGTAATAGTGTCAATAACATAAATAAATGCAAAATAATGAAATTCGTAAGCGAATCCAAAATAAACGTAGTTTTCATAAAAATATGTTTGCATAAATGTATAAATAAATGGAGTCCGCTTACGCCAAACAAACATGCGTCAGCCTTACCACAACATTTTTAAGTAGCTTCGACTGAATCAGAAAATACAACTTAAATTATTTAGATAAATTGACCATCAATTAGAACGAAGCTCTCATTTTTTATTCACTTTGCTAGATTTTATATCGCATAACGTAGAAATAAAGCATGTTATCATGGACACTTACACTTACAACGACTAAAAATGCATGAAGTCATTTAAAAATTTATAATAAAAATTAAGTTCACGAACACCAAGAGCGTTAGCTCCAGTCTTTTCAGTGAATGACATGGTTGAAAGATTACCTCCCATAAAAAAATATTTTAGTCATTTGTCTTTCTGTAATAAAGAAACAAACACCTCAAAAAAACTTGCCTGTTAAGGCGAAGCTTAATGCCAAATCACTATTTTGATTAATCTTTATAACGAATTGGTGTACATTATGAAAATCAAAAAATATGATTTAGTTAAATTGAAGGTTTTCCTATCGCTTCGCTTGAGTAGAATACAAATAAAAAATAAATTACTCCATAAAAAATATAAATGCAAACTACTAAAAAAAATATTTTGTCTATAGAAATGTATGAACGCATAATGGAAACAACTTTTTAAAAATACAGTTTTATAGCTAAGATTATCTGTGACAGTTTCACTTGATTAACTTTTTTGCTTTCTTATAAAATTATTTAAAAAATAAGTAAAAACCAGTTTTTTGCTTGAAATCGAACCTTTGTAGACTCCGTTTGTTAAGCGATTTTAATGCCTATTACTTAAGATATAAGGTATACCAAGAATATACACATTTTTGGCTTGTAGGTTCCTCTTAACTGTACAGCGAATAATCCAGTGAACGCACGCTGTAAATTGCACAGATTCTCAATTGAAGGGTCGTGCAATATTAACGAAAATTGCAGGAAAACAGCAAATAGTAATAGAAAGATGAATAATTGTTCACAGGTAAAAGATTTAAAATCCCAGGAGAATAGCAAAATAGTAAAAAAAGGTGATTTAAATTTGTTCAGAAACAAATATTTTGATCAAAAGATTAATTTTGATATAATAATAAGCTGGCTCTACACTCGCGCGCGAAGTCACGCCGTGAATTCACGCCGTGAATTCACGCCGTGAATATACGCCGCGATTCGCGCGTGAACTGTGTCCATCCACACTCGCAAAGCTTCAGTCTTGTTCGCGGCTTTAAAACGCAAACCCTTTGTCGCGGGCCAAAAAACCGACAAAAATCGGGGAATGGCGCGAAGCGCGAACGCGAAGATTGCGAAGGCGTGAACAATATCCACACTCGCGTTTCGCGGCCTTCGCGGCCGTTCGCGCCGCGAGTGTAGAGCGCGCTATAGAACTTGGTTAGAACCTTCACAGCTTTGAAATTTGATGAATTTTATTTCATTCCGTCATTTTTTATGAATTCCGTGAACCAACCCGTCCTTAGAACAACTATGAGAAAAAAGATTTGTGTTCTCAGGTTAAAGATTTAGAATCCCAGGAGTACAGCGCATAGTAACGGCAGCTGCAAAGGCTAAGCGGGACGCTTTCTTCAGGCAAAGTGGGTCAAGACCTGAGATTGTTTCAGTGTTCACTGTTCACTGGGACTGGTTGTTAGTTGTTAGCAGTTAGCTGTAACATTTCAAAGTGTTCTGAAACCCATGCAATTTTATCACCGTCGGTTTGCTCTGCTACGGTATCAATAAATGCAATCTGCAAGCAATTTAACCAAATTGAAAACGTCTAAGACATCAAGCATGCAATAAACATGATTAACCGCTACTACATTCAAATAATGTGTAAGGTTATGAATATTCATACTGTTTCCGGGATTAATGAATAATGCAAATCGGTATTATGTGTGATACTTTTTTTTGTCATGTTGGAAAAATATGTTTACATTTCAGTCTGGGTGTGACGTGGGATCATTACATTTATTGTTATAAATATCCGTAGAAAATGGCTTCACGGTTTCACAGGTGCAAATTATACACGCTTATATTTTAAAAAAAATTATTAAAATTTATTATAAAAATCAAAGTTGTGTAGTGATACAGCAAAAATAATAGGAGATGATTTTATTTCACCATCCAAATCATTGCGACTTGAAATAATTCAGTGAACATGCGCAATTAAACACGGATCACCCTTCGATTCATCTTTCGGCATAAACAGCATCTTGTTAAAATGCATATAACGCAAACATTGGCTAGTCTCAAGGTACCAAGATCTCCTCTATTAAAGTCAATCGACAAATTTCGCGGCGGTTACCATGGCAACCCTCTTAGAGCCAACAAGAATTTGGCATCGGGGAACCGGGGAAATATTGCACTGGTAAAGTGGTAAAGTGGCAAAGAATAAATTAAAAATTAATAAACATGTTAGTGTTTTAGATGTCGTTAAGACAATTAATACAATATTATTTCGACTGTTCCCGCGAACAATGGAGGATGTGAAAATTGGTACACTCGCATTAGAGGAGTTGCCAATGAAACGGGTTATGGGTTTACGTACAATATCTAAACATTTGTAAAAAAACATAGGCATGAATCTTTAAACATGAAGAAACGAAGCTACAAAGGTTGCCAATTTGCGCGCCATACATTGTTCGTTGGGTTGGCACAGTCAATTTCAGGAATAAAGTGGAACAAGTGCAAGGGCAAATATTATTGGTAGATTGAAATTTGGTCTCGAAGAAACTAACCAAAGTATTGATAAAACGAACCAAAGAAAAAAAGCATCGATTGTAAATATTTACAGTGTCAATAAAAAGTTACGATAGTACAATTCAAAGAATTGTTGCACGATTTCATCATCTTTCTTAATAGTATAAATGAGATCACAATTTATTCTGCATTTCATAAAGCACTTACTTCTAGAAGACAAAATGTCGCAAAAGTAATTGTCAATGGTTAAACCGTACAGTGCACTAGTTGTAAATAATAATAATAAAATTTTAAGTAGCGGAATTACGTCAGCCAGCTCATGGACCGACTAGCGAGTCCAGTACCACAAATTGCTTCTAATTGAACACTAGAATACATGTGAACTTAACTAAACGATTGGTGCGATCGTAACTGTCGACATGTCTCAACTGTTGCCAGAATGACGCTGCTACAAGGTTCACCCTGTCCACTGTTAGGTTAAATGATGCAGACAGTCTCGGCCATGGCACTCCGGAACTTAAATTATAATAATTTAAATTGATTCTTTATAGTGCACTTTCATGGATGGTAATAATTTATGAAATGCAAAATAATAATTTTTGATTAACCCGACGAGACATGTGACGGAATCATTAGAATTACTAAAATTGAAACTAAAAAGGATTTGTATAAATCTCGATACAGGCTTAGTCCTAGTGAGGTTGATTTTTATGTGAGTATTTTATGTATAGTGAGATGTAATAAATAAATAAATAAGGTTGTGTTTAAAAATCCTCCCAAGCAACCGAAGTATTAAGAATTTTAAGATTTAGTTAAAAAAACAAAGATAATCTAAAAAAATGGAAAATACTTAACATAAATACATTTTTCTATCTATTTCCACGTTTTAACTTCTAATTAATATTCTTCAAAAGTGCCAGTGGATCTATTGAATCACCAAGTGTGGCAAATTGTAAGGCTGAAGGGAGAGGTGGGGGGGGGGGTGAGAAAAAGGTTGCGAAGTACCTGACTATCTAGTCGCTAAACGAGGCTTAAGCAAATTCAAGCAACGTTTTTATCTTAGTGCAATTTTGCAGCTTTTAAAATAGTTTTCTCTTAATTTCATAAATTAAATTGTTGAATACAAAAATATTCCCAACAAGGGATACATTTCATACCCAAAAAAGCCTTTCAAGCAAAATCGTAAATTGAAAAATCTGATTTTTGGTAGTTAACTCCAGGATATAGGCTAATTTCTTGGCATGAAAAACCCCAAATAATATTACGTATATTAGGCCACTATTTCAGAACCACATAGTCACTAGTAAAAAAAAAACTACATTACATTCGACCCCGTATCTAATTCAAGTGCATAGATAATGCGTAATATATATTACATAAAAACATCCAAATTTGTATACGCCCATGGGGCTTTTACATTGGGTCACATCGATTATTTTTAATAATTTTGTTCTAAGGGGTTATAAACGATGGTCGCAAAAATTAATTCCCAACATCACAGTGGTTTACAATTGGATAAAATAATTTAAAAAAAAACCTGAAATTATCAGAAATAATATCTTTGCATAAAAACTTGTTAAGTATGTTTTAAACATCGAATTTGTTACATTAAAAATGTTGTTATCATTGGTACATTCATTTGCTTAACTATTGGAATAATATAATATTAGTTTTAACGTATCGCGGAACGTGTTGAATTATGTAAATTAAATCAAAGTATTTAACAGCTTTTGGGAGAATTTTCTATTACGGTGATTATCAATGTTTCAAATAATACAACGATAGTCAAAACAAGTTTATAAGCAATTTATTTTTAAGAATTATAGCATAATAATGCTGCTCTCATTTATACTTGAGGAAGAATGGAGGTTGGAATTTAGCCAACTCATTCAACGAAAATAGAAAATCCGTTAAGAAAACTAAAATACTACATTTTCGATTCAACACGACTGAGATAGCGAGGTAACTTGAATTTAATGCTGGTTTTCATAATCCCAAGTTCAGACTGCAAAATGTAGATATTTATATTCATTACAAAATATGTAGGTAAGTACAGGGTTTTCCAAAAGACGTGTTATTTTGATATTCAATCGTAAAAGATCAATGGTTTCGTTGCTTGTGTGGCACGTAGCGCCGTCTTGTTGAAAGTAAGCGTTGTCCAGATCAATACCATCCAATTCCGGCCATAAAAAATCATTAATCATCTCTCGATAGCGCAATCCATTCACCGTAACTGTTGCTCCAGCCTCATTTTCGAAAAAGTAAGGTCCAATGACTCTCCGACGGACCATAAACCGCACCAAACAGTCACACGTTGAGGATAGAGAAGCTTTTCTATAGTAACTCTTGGGTTTTCCGAGTCCCAGATGCGACAATTTTGCTTGTTGGCGAAACCACCGAGGTGGAAATGAGCCTCATCACTCAAGATGATTTGCATTTGATTCACTCAAGTGAATTTTAATAATTTCAATGCGTTGTTGAAGCGTGTATCGTTCCATTTTTATTAATGGCGTAGTTTCTACTTGTCAAATGTCAAAAATGACAGCTTCAAAAGTAACATCTAATGAAATAACGGGCTATTCAAAATAACACCTCTTATTGGAAAACCCTGTACTTTGCATATTAATGCAATTCTACCAACACAAAAGTAAATTTAATGAATAACATCACATATTTATGCATATTACGGATGCATTTATTATAAACTAGCTCACACCTGTGAAAAATCACTGCATACTATAATTCCTATTTTTAATAAGGCAAATAACCTACTTTACGGCTTATTTGAATAGTTTACATACACAGTTAACATTTTGAAAATGACACTCAAATTTGAGTTCATTGAACCAGACCCACGGGCAACCGAAAAGTAGAAGTTGACGAGATGTTATCAAAGGTCTGAGTACAAACGATTTAAGACTGTTTGGATGCATGGAATATTAGTAGAGTAATTAAAATATCCCGTGCTTTTTATAGGTACATAAATAATAAACGCCAAAATGTCAATAAACAGGAATAAAATACCAGGAGCAAAGAATTGTTAAAACGTTACTACTAGGAGCACAGAAATATGACTGGGTATTTCTATTTGCTTATTGTTATCTATAAACATCAATTGCTCAGTGACGGTAGTTGTTAAACATCACAACCAGGAAATCATTTACATTAACAAAAAAATATATATATTTTAATTTTTATTACTGTAGATATATAAAATCCATTCTAAATTAGAATACAAAAAGATTGTGACCTTCGAATTGAAGAAAATTCAGTGCATAGGGAAAAGCAATGCCCCTTACCGGCACAGGGTGCAGAATTGAGAGCAGTAAAGCACACAGTATACAGCACACAGTACACCAAGGGCGAGCACACACGGGGGTCGACACGCGGAGAGGGCGCACCTGTTGCCCATTTGCGCCCGTGCCCGCTAAATATAGATCCGCTGCATATTTTAAATATAGGTCAGGCGGAATTCAAAGAGACGGAAATTGTAGACAGAAATAGCTGTATAAATTTCATAACGGCAGGGCTCACCGTTAGCGAGTTTTCAGGTGCTGCTACAAATGCAGAACAGATTTTCTGCTTCATAAAATCACTCCAATGCGATAATGTAATACAATTCAATGTTGTATAAGTGATAATAGCAATTAGTTTGAATCAAATTGTTATTATAGTCACACTTACTCGAGTGGCCGTGATTAAAATGGCCGTACTAAGATTATTTCACGGCGGCCTTATCTGTCTGGCTTTAGGCATACATGTAACGATACTGCTAATATATATTTTTTAAAACATCACATAATTACAAAGTTTATTGGGAATCCGTTATCGGGCAGATCTACCGGCATGGCAAACGCGTACTCAACGATTAGAACCGAATTTATAAAAAATATATATTATAACAATATAATAATGAAACCGCAACACGTACACGCCTCGCCCGGCAACCACACGCTGCCTTATAATATGTGCTCAGTTGATAAAACTTACAATTCAATGAATGAAACAAAGTTAAACACTAAAAAATATTCAAGGGCATTCAATGGCATCAAATTATCGCTATAATTTATTAGCGGAGAATGTCTGTGTCTGAAATAAATGTGACGTACGGTTTATACCAGTAAGTGAATGCTTTGGAAACACCGTTTAAAATGAGTTGACGTATAAGTGTAATCTGACCTACACAACCTAAAAGACCTACACGAACTAACCTAACCTAACAAAGTAAGATAGGAAAAACAGTAAATTACAGGTACTCTCACAACGGTTCGAAAAAAAACAGTGAAAACACAAGCATTATTCATGATAAATATTGTAACCGGTTAAAATAGTTATGAATTTAATTAAAAGGTGGAATAATTACCATCAGTTCTCCGAAAAGTTAAGTGGAATCCTGTTGGACTTCACCGAACACTATTCACATATCTCGCAGGAGTACAGCTGGGCTGAATACTCGGCTCGTGTGGCACTTCGCTCGGAAAATGGACGAAAATCACCGTGGTGGGGTGTGGCGATTCAGGACAATATTCATTCACATAATAATATATCACTGGGGCTCTCGGGCTGGCACGCGTTCCGTAAGATGACTGGGTGGGTTTCACTTTATAACACGGAGACGGCGCAATCAGGCGAGTGGTTCACATTGCAGCAAGGCCGGTCCTTTCTCGCCGGCGGTCGGGACAGAACTGAAACGTGAGCACGCTGCGACCGGAGGGGGGGGTCAGACCAGTGGGAGGTGGAAAACTCCCCCCTCCCACCATCCATGGCTGGAAACGTGAAGAGAAGGCTCTGCTGTCGGTGTGGAGGGGAGACATGGATGGACTCGTGGGACAGGTCATTAAGAAGAAGCTACAAGCCAAAAATGTGTATATTCTTGGTATACCTTATATCGTAGGTAATAGGCATTCAAATTGCTTGACAAACGGAGTCTAGAAACGTTCAATTGTTTTCTGTTTCAGTAACAACTTATAAGATGCAGCTAACAGGGTGATAACAATTCAGAAGGCGTTGCATGTTACCGTTTGTAGGTGAGAACTGAAGGACACACAGGACAGGTGATTAAGGCGCATCAGGAGAGAATAGAGGAGTGTTTTCTGTTACAGCAACAACTTACGGGATGCAGCTACCAGGGAGACAGAAATTAAAAAGGCTTTATCTGTTTTCGTATGGAGATATATGGATGGACGCATGGAACAGGCGAGCAACGACAAAAGATAAAATATACGAGTATTATAAGTACCAACTTATATGGGGTGATTTAAGTGTGTGAGCATTGAGGACGAGAAAAATCATAAGCTTTACATTTTAAAGCACGCATACTAAACTTTCTGACCTCTTCATGCGCATATCAGAAATGTAAAGTAAATAATAAACACACATAGACGTAGATATCACTCTAAAACCTCCTAAATCACAAAGCCGGGACAGTGAATCAAATCAGCCTCCTAACTTGTATGGGAACCTCCGAAAAATGTATTTTTATTTAGTTTTCAAATTAACTAAAATATTTTAAGATGTTTTAATAAATAAGAATAATTGAAAAGTTTTGTAAAATTCAACACAAGTTAGGAGGCTGCTTTGAATGAGTGTCCCGGCCTTGTGATCTAGGAGGTTTTGGTACCACTCGGCACACAAAATTTTTATCAGTGAAATGACAAAAAATAGTATTGAAAATTCATTAAAAAAAATTCAAGTACATTATTTTTTTTTTAAATATGTAAGCAAGTACATTAAAATTAAATCTCTCACAGTAAAATTTATACGAAATCTAATTCGATTACAGTAAGTTCTAATATCAATTAAAATGATATGTTTAAATAATGAGAAAAACGCTATATTTAAATACATAAATTTATTTATTAGATACTAAAACATACAATTACAGAATAGTGAATCTTCAACTGCCCAACTAGAAGGTTTCCCGTTTTAGGAAAATCAAATTGATAGGTTCAACACAAATACATAACAATAAATTGAATCATTGGAGAAATTACTTTTTACATAACCTTGTGGAAATTACTTTCATTGTTTCTATGATGTGTCATCATAATATATGTGTAAGAACTATTATTTTATATTTTAAATAGATATTTAAATAATTCAATTTTACAAAAGAAACACAAAACAATAAAGAGTAAATTAAATGCAAAACAGTTCAAAGTCTGCATGCGTTTTCCCATACTTTATTGATCGACGCGATGAATAAATAATTATTTTAATTGCTGCATTTGAAATTCCCTGAACTTCCAACATTCGATTATCGTTAAAAAATAATTCACTTTTACAAAAGAAACACAATACAATAAAGAGAAAATTAAATGTAAAAATAGTTCAAAGTCTGCATGCATTTTCCCATGCATTATTGATCGACACGATGAATTAATAATTATTTTAATTGCTGCATTTGAAATTCCCTGAATTTCCAACATTCCATTACCATTATTTGGTTCTCAATACCTAATGTCGCACCTATAATTATGGTGCGATAAGGGGACCACGCCTTTAAGTGAGTCATAGGTCAAGGGAGGGTTATCTATTAACATTGTAAACATGTTTAAAAAATAGTCACAAACATAATATTAAATCTACAAGACAAGCGTCTCGAAAATAAGGCGAAGTAACTCTGAACCAGAAATAGGCGCGATGTTAAATTCAAAGCGTAAACAAGGCAATGAATTTGAAAAATATTTGCGTTTATTGAAAACATTTAGAACGCAAAGACGTCATGAGAAGTAGACGATGCCATATAATAATGTCGTTAAGTGCATAAAGTATGCTAAACTAGACATAGAATAGCGTGCGGTTCCGAGTAGCGGTGTAGCGTATCGTGTGACGTGGTATCGTGTGTGCGGTGACCTTAGTACCAACATAAAGGGGGTACCTACCTAAGTAAGAACTTTATATTGTGAGCGAGAGGCAACTGAATACACCAACCTACATTCAATTTATTCAGGCGCTTTAGAAAAGGGTGCGTTATGAAGAATTTCGTAAATTGGAGTGAAGTTGCGTAATGATTATATTGTTAGCCACACAATACTGATGTGTTCTAACAAAAGAGTTCAGGAAAACCCATTAAACATTGACTAGCGATTAATCACACGCTTGTATGAATCATAATATTTACGTCGATAGCGAAGTTGTATCGGTTTCACAGCGTTAAAAAGATGACGAAATAAGTTCACGAAAATCGCAAATTACGTTTTATGTATTTTTATTATATGATTTGAAATTCAGCTGTCAGTAATCTGCACTGATGGTGAGGCTATCTGTAACTAAGTGTAAGAAGAAATACACGGAGAACACTTACTGATCCGATATTATTACAAACTTACTAAAACGTTTGTTTTAAATCGGGAAGTGGTTTGCAATCTTGCTTTTAACCGGATTGCCAATAATTTTAATAAATCAACAATACTAATTTGTCTACGTGTAGCTAGCACATTCTAAAACATTACCAAATATTTTTTCGCAACAAGATGAAATATAACAAAGAGCGTAATCATTATTTCATCATGTATGCGTATTATAAAAATCATCGTAATTGCGTCATTTTGTAAATCAGATTAATGAATTTCACAAACGAAGAAAACTTTACTGAAGAAAAAGATACTACGTATAAATCTAAACGAAATATGAAACAGAACAAGACACAGAAAAATAAAAAAAAATAACGGATGACTTTTTAGAATTATCTTCTTTTCCAATGTATATTACATTGATGGGTATAACCTTCAAAATACCTTACAAAGAAAAAGTTGTTCCTGAATAAAACTTTGTTTATGGTAAGAAAACTTCTATTAGTGATCTTGATTCTTGACATTGAAAAGAGTTGGTTTGTATGAAAAAAACAACATTTGCGTCAGAAGAATGATTAAATTCAATGTTAGCATATTATCACCACCGTGATTCATAATCCGGTTATAAAAAGACACGTTTATTATTGAGCGATATAATAGATACAAACAATATAAAATTTAGAATGTTTATAGATAGAAAGGTTTCAAAGGCCAGCTAAATGTTTCTCATTTATTGCATTAAGGCCCCGTAGTAAGCGCTCAAAATGGTTTGTAAGGGATATATGTAAATACGTATGTTAGAGGGAGCGCGCAAATATTAAAAAAAAAACGATAACAATTAATCGAAAATGGTAAAAATACGTAATAAAACACGATTTCGTTTGAAATAGAGCAAAAATCTCTCGTCAAATGCTTTAGTTACATTTAAAGATATACTGAGATTTTTTTCACGCCTATAACATATTCAAATAAATAAAAACAAAACGTGTTTATAATAATTTTCGAAGATACTTAGCCATTTTTAAATATAATTAACGTTTCGGCATAACAAATGCATGGATGTTATATTCAAAAGTAACTTTTTTTTAAAAGTCAAAAACTTAAAGAGCAAAGAGAAACTTGTTCTAAATCCGTAGAAATTGGGTACGCGGGGCCCTAAAAGCTGGTATCTCATGATAGTACTGGCGTTGCGAGCTGAAAATAGTTGTGTTGGCCTAGATTATGCAACTGAAGATATTATCGATACTTAACATCGGGACTACTACTTAATTACACCGGAAACGATAAAAATCTCAGGATATTATAATTGTAGGATTTGTGAAGCTAATGGTTTTTTTAAATCAACCCGTAAAAAACCAAGTAGGTATTTAACTATAATACATCCATTTTTAAATGGTTTAAAACTTCATTTATTTCGTATATTAACTGCTGTTAAATGTAAATGTCATCCGATTTCAGAATTTCGATTACCGAACAAAAGTGAAATTCAAATATATGTAGGTATATAAAAATATTTGCCAAACTTTCAAAAACAAACATTGTCAATTTTAGAGACAATCACAAAAAAATGAATAACTTCAGAACGATTGTAAAATTACGACATCTGTTAAAAATTTAAACAAAAGAATACAGAGGGTTTAATTAATTAAGATAAAATAATATTGGAAACTGTTTTATCGCTTGTCTGAATTGTTCCCAAAATCAGATCCAATTTGTAAAATAACACTTTAATTTAAAGAAAAAACCAAGTTCTGGAGTTCATTGAACCAGAGTTACAGACAAAATCACAATCGAAAATATGTAATAATGGTGTCAATTATAGAGATAACCTGACGACAGAATAAAATTAATTCATTCACATGACCGGCTTCGCGAGCTGCTATAAATGGTATAGCGAAAGTGAACACTTTCACGAATCCATAATTCAAAGGCGCCTTGGGCGAAAGTTAATGAATTCCCAAGCCATCAAATCATCATAATATCGTCGTCCTAGTTCAAAGAAAAATCATAACTGGGATATTCAGTTTCCTTCGATTGAAGCACTTATTACACAGAAAAGATAATGACAAAATATTGAAGAAAAGCCGGAGCAGTAATAATATTTGGCTAATTTATATAGCGCCGTTTTCGTGAAAAATCACCTCAAGGGCGCAGTAGTGTTAGTATCTTCTATATTATATATAATAAAAATGTAAATGTTCGTTTGTTCAAAATCTTAAATCACTGACTGTTTTGAAATTTTGACACAACGTTGCATTCGAATGCGCGTTAATTTTTATATACCTATATTATAAAGATGTCAGATGTGATAGGTAAAAACTTGCTACTGTGCTTTTTTGGAAAACAGTGCCATCTGTTGGACGTAAAAGCAACACGCGCTATTGTTTCTCTATCTGCACAGACTGAGCCACAGCAACGCGTGGTGGGGTATAGGTAATAATATAATATTAAGATGGTTGGTTCTCTTGGATAAAATCAGTTAAGATAATTTATGTATTAATTAAATTAAAATCCACTGCCTTTCAAAGTGATTGTCGATCAAACGAGTGGAAGGTTTCTAATATTGCATACATAAAATAAGTCGTCTTAAAATTATAGAATATTATAATCGTTTATTCATTTTCTTGTCTTAGATAGTTCTCAGTCCTCCTCACTAGGTATTCCTGTTCCGAGTTAACATTATTGTTTTAATAATGACTATCCACTGACATTAAAAATGATAGATTGACGGTGAATTAAGTGGAAGACACCGTTCTAGCCTTGCATAGTCGGACAAGGTCGACTAAAGCTACACACATTTACTGCAAAAAGTCATTTCCTGGCATGAAACAGAAATACAATCAATACAATGTTCTTGACTGACGGCTTAAGTGATTTATGAAATATTATAGCCTAGAAATTGACGTAATGCACCATTAAAAAAACTCGATATCCGCGGAGAAAATAGCAAAATAAATTATAATATTGTACACTTTAGCTAAATATCATATGACGAAAGTCATGTTGAAGTCATATTTAAAAATTCTGTCACGGTGATTTTAACTGTTGACAGGCCAAGATGCCAAACAAAACGTCTGTAACCATGTGGGTCTTCCGACGACCCCATTCATTTTTCTGTCTTATGGGATTTTAATCTATAGAAATACCAAAATGATATGTCAAGTATTTAAGTTAATATAAGGAGGATAGTAATTTTGGTTACTACCTACTCCCCCACTTGGCTGCGGGCTGGTTAAAGAAGTTTAATTTTAGTAAACCGCCCGATATGCGCCCGATTCGGCTCGCGATGCATTCACGAGCAGTAATTAGGAAATTATGGATTCGTTAAAAACATGCGTTGCACTGACTGTCATTAAAAATAATCATCACATTGAAGGTCATTACTGAAATTGTTTTTCTGTAATTTTACATTAAGGCGATGCCATACGTAGTAATGCAAAATCATGTTTTTTTTTATTTTTTTTTTTTATAGTGAATACCTCACAAGAGTCCCAACTGCTCCCGTCTGGAGCCAGTGAGACTATGGCATCCCCAATTGGGGGATGTTGTGAGGCTGAAGGTAAGTGGGGAAGGGAAAGAGGAAGGTGGGGAAGTACCTGGCTATTCAGATCTAGTCACTAAACACGGCTAAAGCCATTTGGAGCAACGTTTCAATTCTGAATGGTGGTCTTACACCAGGGCGATACTGGTAGTATCTTCCACTCTGGAACGTGCCGCAAATATACTATATATTATTTTAATTAATTAATTGTGAAATAACACAAATTAATCAAATAAAATTTATTTGCGCACGCCGGGTTCGAACCCGCGACCTTCGGAATGGCAGTCCAATGCGTTACCACTGGACTATGCCGGCCGTCAATGTATTTTTGGTTTGAAAATTTGGTCGCCTAGAAATGTTTCAGATGCTTTAATTAAATACTGCGAGCAGAATACATCTTGGCCGTTGAAATAATCGAGTATTTTTTAGATAAGTCTTTTTATAGGCCCAGAAAAAAATTATGTAAAGGCCTATGAAAACTGGTTTAAAGTTCAAAATCTCCTACTTACGAACCCATTTTCGGTTATCATTTTATTGTATAATGTGGCAAATTAAGTTATTTATAAAATGATCGAAAAAAATATAAATATTTATGCCTGAACATCCACAAAATAAAATAAAAGGCACTTTTTTGCCATGTTTTTTTCTTGCATAAATCAAAACAGGCGGATGGTGTTACGCGGGAATTTAAACCTTATCGCCATCTACGTAAGGGTTGTTATTGATAGCGGCTCAATTTAAAATATTACACGACGTAGTGCGTCGCCTTAATAAATAATGCAGTTTGCAGTAATTTGTTTAAAAGTTACAAAAAGTGTTTCAGATCAGATTGAAAGTCGGGTTATTTCGTTGCTACGTTATCTATTCAAAATGATACAGAAAAGAGATATAAATATATCTATATATGTACAACCTTTGAATACCGAATAATCACGGTACATTGTTTTTTTATGATACCGATGGTATCCATTTAGTGATAAGTATCTACACACACAACTGGGATCCTAATTTCCTTAAACCTAAACACGAACAGAGTGTAGTACGTAAACTTTAAACTTAATTTGAAATGATAATGTAAGTTTCATATAAAAAAACACGAGTGTCGACTTATGCATATTTACCGATGAAATTGCTTTATCCATTAAAACAGGTATATATATGTAAACTTAGCAGAGTAATTATTGGAATCGACGCGACGTCATGAAAACAATATATGTATACACGAAATACGACGCACTTACGCAAACGAGCCATGATATGGCTTGTGAAAATCACGCCCGCGCAGCTCTCGACCTGAGCCAAAAACAACATAGATGAAAGGTTTTTTTCTGAAAAATGGACGAATTGAGTAAGAATTTCTTATTTTTCGCTTGAAAACAAGTCTTGAGAGAACAACCCCCGGCACTCGCCACAAGCGTCACCTGTTTACTAAAAACGGTTTGGAAACGTGATTCACATTGAAGTGGGCTAAAATATGACGTAGCAGATAATTATACCCTTTTTGATACTCGTACTATTTTAGATCTTCTTGATTCAAATGTTTAACCCTTACCGGTCGAATGACAAGACAAACATTTTGTTCAGCGGTTGATTGTTATCAAAAATATTATACGTCTGCCCCGATGATGGGACAATGCAAAGCTGGAACGTTGGTTAAAGGAGTAGAGAGGAGAATCACTATAAAGATATTATTCTATGAATTACAATTAAGCCAGGTAAGCAAACTTCTAAGAAAGTACATACTTAGCATCGTGAAAATATTCCATGAAAACCGACGCTGGAAAGGATGAATGTCTAATACCACATTTTTCTTTCCAATGACGATACCTAATTACTTAATATAACGTATGTTATTCTGTTTTGGTTCATTGTTTATTATAATATCTTGAATAAATAACAACGCAAAAGAGTTGAATTACGAATGGGAGGGAGTTGGATTACAACGTAATTCATGCAATATGCCTGTTTAGTGTTTGCATGTACCCTATACCTAGTACCTACGGGTAAAGAGGAAATGCAATGTTCTACGTCTTACATCGATTACTAGAATAACCTCCAGGTGTGGCCTTTACCGAGATCACGTTGCAGGCACTGCGACAACTGTTTACGTAAAGACTGGCGGCGGAACGTATTACGTTTTCCATACAAAGTTTACAAAACATCTGCTTATTAATGACACTGAAATGAGAAGAACAGATCTTGAATGGGTTTGTAGATGTTACGAACCTATTAAGGAATCCTGTTATTGAAATTTAAAGTATATTACTTGACTATATGTTGTTATAGTGTTAATTTAAAACGAATCCGTGAATTGAAAATAATTAAATACCTTAAAATTAACACAGAAACCAAAAATATTGGTTTAAGAAACCATTTTTTTCAAAAAGCAAGTGAGTTGAAAGATCGGAAAAAGAATTTATTTTTACCCTTTGTTATTCTGCACGGAGCAAAATTTGTATTCCAGGAAATTCGTTCCATGAGAGTTGTAAATATCATTTTTCAAACACGTATTAGCAATTAGTAATATTTTAGGTAGGGGCTGTTGCGGACTTTATCATTAAATAATTAAATCAGCTTTATGAATATAATAAAAATATATCTCCATTAAATTAACAATTGATTAAAATCTTTCATTTCGTTCCAGCAAATCAACTACGTCAAGCAACAATTACGACAACACTTTTGCCGCAAGATGGAACGATCTACGCTGGTGTCGCTTGCATTTATATGTAGGCTTTCGAAGCGAGGTATCGGAATTCGATGGGGAGTTACATTATGAAATTAATGTAACTAAGGTGGTGTTATTTTTAGACTAGAATTAATATGAGAGGGCTAATCTATTGTTATTACATATCGATGGCTTATACCATTCTATGTACCTACATATACAGGGTGTATCGGCACGTACCCGACAAATTTTAACAAGCGATTCCTGAGCATATATGGAGTAAAAAATGTTATGCTGTTCGGTAACGTTGTTTTTAATAAAAAAAAATATTAGTCATATTTTCACCACATGTCACCACTGTTTTATACTTTGTCAAAGTTTGAAAACCCATCTGGCAATATTTTATTCGAAATCCGTTGAATAATGTACGTGTGTACCTATATTGGCGCACTTTTACAATCACAACGAAATGGCACGGCACCATTCGTCTCATTTTTAACTATTATTATTTAGTGTTTGCGAAAGAGCGAAGACGCTTTTCGACATACTTGCTTATAACAGCTGTTGAACACGAAAAGCAATGCCAATGACAGTGATGTAGTGTGGAAATTTTTATTTTTTTTGTTTTTAATTGAAAAAAAAATGTTACCGGACAGCAAAGTGCTCATAACATTTTTTACTCCAAATGTGTTAAGGAATAGCTTGTCAAAGTTTGTCGGGTTAGTGCCGATACACCCTGTATATTATTTCGAACTTCAGCAACAAACTAACTTAATTTAAAAAATATATGGAATACCAACAAACATAACACATCGTAAACTAACACGGATTCTGCAAAAAAAAACGAACATTTTAGACGAACTTTGTTCGCTGGAATTCCGCTATTAAAGTTCTAAACACTAGATAATAATATTATGATTTATTATTGGAATAGGAAATTTGTTCTATGCTATTTTCTCAATATATATTTAAGGAAGACATACATTCCCGTTACGAATACTATGACAATATTACTACCATCACACTAACCGAAAAATATTGCCTGTGTAGCGATGGAGGACTAGCCAGCCGAAGAATTGAACTCATGACTCCTGGGTGGAAACCAGACACGATGCCAACTCAGTTACCGACCGGACAAATTATTTTTTAGGTCAGGTTATTTAGTGTAAAGCGAACTTGAGGTGAACGATCACAAAACTGTGCACGTAAATTGTAAATTCACTGTTAACATTAATATTATTAGTGAAAATACAAAGTCCATTAACATAGATCAACATATTTTGGTTTCAACGTTTCAATGAGAGTAGGTACTTAGGTAGGTAAACATAAACCCGATAATGACGATAAACACACAGATTAAAGAATATTTATATAATAATTCACTGTCCAAACGCGGATAAGATCATAAACATTTTAGATTAAAAATGTTTGATGGATCATCGGATGGGTAATTCGTTTGGAGAAAGGCTTTTATATTTCATTATTAAAATCTTGGGAACTAATTTTATTATGGCATACTTCGGTACGTAGGCTATAAAACGTAACGGATGATGAAATTGTCACTAACGTGATTAACTAGCCTAACCTTACACTTGTCAATTAAAATTAGTAGTCGATTATTATGAATTGGTTAAAAATAATTTTATTTTGAGATCTATCAAGAACGATAATTTAGTACCACCAACGGTGTAATCAGTCTCCGTACGCAATCTCGATTTTGAACAATGTATTTTGTGATAGCACTTGAAATCTTTGATACAGTATTATTTTATTTGTCTATCGATGCAGAGAAAAAAATGCGGCTTACGCTGCGCGGTTGGAATAAAAATATGTTATTATATTATTTAAGGTGGAGCGCAATTATTTATTAATTCAAATAACAAAAATATTATCCAATACGATTAACCGTTTTAAAAAAAATAATAAAAGGGCTTAGCATTTGTCAAAATCAAATCAGAAATATGACCCTTTTTCTGACCGTCCTTCCGAATGTTTCAGAAATATGACCCTTTTCTGACCCTCCTTCCGCATGTTTCAGAAATATGATCCTTTTTCTGACCGTCCTTCCGAATGTTTCAGAAATATGACCCATTTCTGACCCTCCTTCCGCATGTTTCAGAAATATGACACTTTTCGTCCTTCCGTTTTTTTTAGAAATATGACCCTTTTATGACCGTCCTTCCGCATTTTTTAGAAATATGACCCTTTTCTGACCGTCCTTCCGCATTTTTTAGAAATGTGACCCTTTTCTGACCGCCCTTCTGCATGTTTCAGAAATATGACCCTTTTCTGACCGTCCTTCCGTATGTTTCACTAAATATGTTTAAATGATGAAATCCTCAAAAAATACCACGAAGTTTTTTCTATAAAACAGGGTTAAAAATTAGAAAAAAATATAAGAATAGGGTTTATTTTTTTAACAAAAGGACATATTTTTGTAGAACACGAGTGTATAAAAATTAATGCTTTTTTGTATTCGTATCGACCCAAAACTTTGAGAAGCCACGAAATTCACGCCATATTAAACATAATAATGATTGTCACAAGGTATAGTTAAATTTTCTCCAAACAACGGTGAAACTCGATACCACAGGATTCAGAGGTGGACTGCGCCATTGTGTGCCCACAGTGACAATTTGCAAGCAACATTCTATTCAATGACGGAACGTGGGTGTATCTATTTCAATATAAACTTGAAATCAAATCACAACGGTGTGCGGTGATAACATCAGGAATTATTACACGAGGCAATCACGAGGCAACCGCAAAATTGATATTTCATACTCGATGCTACCCGCAGCGCACACGTGAAAGTTTAGGACACATGTTGTTCAGAATCGGGGAGAGGGAGAGAGATGGGGATTTCTGATAAATGTAGATTGGAGATACTGAGGTCAGATCGGCAAACGCTGTCAGTACCAAACTCAAAAGGCATTGAAGAAGGACAATCCTCGAATCTCGAACAAAAATATTAATTCATTCAGGAATTTCTGAATCGATCATCATGTTTGGGTGCCCCTCCATCGGGGAGATTTGGAGTCTTAAGTTGAGTTCAAAGATCGTTTGAAAAGGAGATATGTAAATACGAATGTTAGAGGGAGCGCGCTAATAAAAAACTAATTAAGCGAAAATTGTGAAAATATTTAATAAAACACGATTCGTTTGAAATAGAGCAAAAAATCTTTCGCCAAATTCTTTAATTACATTTAAAGATACACTGTGAATTTTTTCACGCCTATAACATATGAAATAAAAGAACAAATCGTGTTTTTAATAATTTTTGGAGCTTACGTTGCTTTTTTTCTGTCGAGGAAAATCGTATAATTTTGACGTTTCGGCGTGACAAATGTTTAGATATTATCTTTAAAAAGAATATATATTTATTTTGGAACTTAAAAAACTTGACAAAAAAAGAGTTGACAAGAAACTTGTTATAAATCAGTAGAAATTGTTTAGGTTGGGTTTTCCATTTGGCCCAAATTGTTTCCCATACTGTAACGCAAAAAAAAATTATCAACATATTTATTTACGCTGTAAGTTATAATTTACAACCTTTAATATACCTATTTTCCTTCTTGCACATTAAAATAAAATAAAAGAATGTAAGTACTTACATACATAATTTCATACTATCATCTTTAAATCTATCACGTATTCCGCTTTGATTAATTTAATATCAGCTGTACATGATGTTGTTTATTTTGTGTAAACACGACTGCGGTAGTAATAATTTAAGTACGGGGCGCACCCCTGAATATATTATCTAGGTAACATCACGTAAAATTATTAAATTTATATTCCATAAGCTACTACCATAAAAAAGTACTTGAACTACATTAGGCAATATTAGTATTATATAATGAGCAAGCAGCATTCTGCTGATGCGATCATATCAAATTTCATAATAAGTTTAACAGTTTTTATTTTTTATATATTCAATAATATTATTATTAGATTTATAAAAACAGTTTATTTTAAACAAGTTCTGCGGTGTAATTATTATTACGCGTGACAGCTGTTTCGCCCTCTGAAGGCATTATCAAACTGTGGGTAGCCCACTTACAGACGATACATTTCCTGACGATGATTCCCTAATTGATTTCTGAGAAAAATGTTAGAAATTATTAATGGTTATTACCCCATTAAAGTTTCCCCAATTACTGTAATGTTTAAATTTGACTGAAGGTCTTTATGTTAGTTATTCCCAAACGATGACTCATAGGGTTATTTTAATAGCATAATTAAGTGCTTCATAATGTACTCATATTTGCACTAGGTTTGAAGATATCTAGTAGGGGTGAACAAATTATAATCAAAATGTTTTTTTTTTGTAAAATCCCATACAAGTTAGGAAGCTGCTTGGAATGAGTGTCCCGGCCTTGTGATCTAGGAGGTTTTGCAGCTACACGCTACCAAAAATTGTATAAATTCCTATTGATAAATTCTATTCACTCGGCGCCCTCTGTATTATATCGAGCCTTTCTCGATTAAAGATCGTAATTGCATTTTACAGTAGGAGGATTTTTCTAAATATCTAAAGTTGTGTTTAATAAATTAATTGAAAATTAAAAACGTATTATATTATTTAGTAACGTTAAATAAGTTTTGAAGAAAACATGAAAATTGTTTCAAAAACTGTACTTTTGGCTCTTAGCCCTTCTAGAGTACCGTGTCAATACGTATGCTTATATTCTAAAAGTATCAATCCTTCGTTATATTTTAATTTAAAATTCAGTAATTACTTATAAAAATAAAATAATTTGGAGAGCCGGAACTGTTAAAAATGATAATATTCTTATTAAGGCGCCGTTTTATAAAAATGTTCACTTTAAACACGTATGCATAGGTAGAAAAAATTTTTGAGGTGTGCAAACAAGTGTCTTTTTTGCATCGTTAAAATACCTACTTACCTATAACATTTTGTTAATAAAGTTAGTGAACTCTATTTACAATCAAAGAATGCACGATTTATAATTAGGTTTTGAATGTATATATGATAAGAGTTTTTTAATACATATTCTTTAGTTAACTGATTCTTGGTCTTCCATATCACTTTTTGGCAAAACACATGATATTAAATTAGCGTTATAGGGAAACGCGAGATATTCTGCTCTGAATCCAAAATTAATAATTATTATTCCCTTGGCACGGAGAGACTAAGGACTGGTTGTCTAACAGAATTTGAACAATTCTTCAGATTTGGGAACTTGAAAAGGTGGATTTTCAAGTTCCGAGAAAGTTCTATTAAAGTTTTGTTATTATTTCAATTCTGTGAAGCAACTGATTCATAATGATATAATAACAGAACCTGAATAGAACTTTCACATAACTTGAAAATTAACATTGTAATTTGATGAATTGTTCAAATTTTGTGAAACACCCGTCCTTAATATCATTAGTTTTTATATTCCGCTTTTTTCAATCTGTCTGTGGCTGTAACAGGCCAGATGAATGGACCCACTATCACAAACGCTCTATAGAAGACATATTTTCTTCCGAAATACGAGTTCACAGTTCACACTCTCTCCCAGAGGAATGTTTAGGACCTTCTACTTACTACTTAGCTATATTTAGACCGCATTTTTTGTATCTATTTTACTATTTTTATGGATTTCAAGATTCAAATTTACTTGCACAATTAGAAATCAATAAAAGAACCAATGACCTTAATATAACATTAATTAATAAAGTAAGGAAAATTATTTATTCCCCGCTACTAAATATGTTTACAAAACCTAAACAATATAACATATTTAAAAAAAAATAATAGCAGCCACATCATTATTAAACAATTTCTTAATAATTATATTATTAAATTTAATTTTAATGAAATTAAAAAAATACATTAAATGGAGTTCTACGAATTAAACACGAAAACAATAAATAAGCATTTATTTAGTTATTTTTTAACATGTCGTGTCGCATTTTAAGAATGTATTCTTTTATATGACGCTTACGATACTTTGCTTGGCCAAAAAATTAAAGAGAAAATTATAGGTTAAAATGAAAAATGCATTTTGTATGACTTCGGTTACTGCATTTCATGCGACTTTTACCTGTCCGTGTGGATATGTCTTTTAAGCGGATTCAATAAATAAAAATCGTCGAATTGCCGCTTACGACCGATCTTCGGCCAGAAAAGACTCGATATCATCTACAAGCCAGCCTATACGATTTTGTTCAATAAACGGCCATCACAGGAAGTGTAAAAACAAGTCAGTTGTTAAAGAGCTGTCAAAAGTGTGGGTGAGCATCTAATTAGTGATTTCCCTATTTTAAATATTGATGTTTGATGGAGCATATAGGTAGGTTTTTTTTCATTTAGAAAAGAAAAATGACATCTTGTGGAAGTTTTGTGAAAATTTTGAATGTCTCAATCAAGTCAAACTCAAACGACTACAGCAGCTCTTCCGTCCCATAATCATGAGGTATGTGCACTTACGGAAACCTGGCTTGACCCTGCTATAAAATCATCTGAACTTGGACTCACTAACTACAAAATTTTTCGCTGTGACAGAAATGCCAGATCAAGTTCGAAGTCAAGAGGTGAAGGTGTTTTAATAGCAATTAAACGAAAGTACTTATCTAGAAAGATACAGACGAAAAACAACGACATTGAACATTTATTTGTGCAAATCTCTACTGAACTGGAAAAAAATAACATTGGAACCACCTACCTACCACCACTCTCAGATATTCAATTCAGAAAGCATTGTGAAGACGTCGAAAATCTCTACAATTCAACGACATCCAACGATAGCGGCTACATTACAAACGAAAGCGAAAATGACCGGGCACGAGAAATCTTGGACACAGCGATTTTTTTAAACCTGTACCAGCACAATTTTATTTATAACAATAACGATCGCTTACTTGACTTTGACTATCAAATATTCCTAAAATATCTGTAGAACTATCATCGAATGGTCCGCTCCTACCTACCGACAATCACCATCCTCTCCTATAAACGAAATTAAACATACTATGTGATAACGATACCAAACCTGAACAAAAAAACTCCGAACTTTAAACGAGCAGACTTTGACTCAATTAACTGTCATCTCTCAAATATAGACTGGTATTTTTTGTCCGATGAAAACATTGGTAAATTTTTGGATATACTTTATTTAACATTTTCTCACACTATTGAATCCTATGTACCTTTTTACACACCTAAAAACTATACCTACCCAGTTTGGTTCTCATCGGAGCTAACTGCCTCTCTTCAGCAAAAAAAAAGTCAACACAAAAAAATCAAACAAAGCAAATCCATAGCTGATTATATAAATTTTAGGGAAACTAGGAAAAAATGTAAAGATCTTTCAAAAAAATGGTACAAAATTTAGATAACTACCATCGAGAATAATGTCTTTAAATCCAAAAAATCTCTGGAAATTTCTTAAAAAAATAAACAATGAAACACAGATTACCCACCAATAATGCAAATGAATGGAATCAGTGCAAACAGGATATTGTAAACCTTTTTTTCAGACTTCTTCAAAAACGTATACGATGACGAAACCCCAGATGATAAAATACCCGAATACAAATTTAGTAATTTGATAAACAAAACAGAAATTTCTTTCCTTAGACACTGACAAATCTGCTGGCGCAGACAACATTCCACCAATATTCCTTAAAAATGCTCTAATGCATTATCCAAACCACTGTACTATTCAACCGACTCTTGTTACTTGGATATTTTTCAAACCGCTGGAAATCGAGCTTCATTACACCTATCCTCAAAAAAGGAGACGACACTGACATAGCCAATTATCCCCCATTTGTACAGTCAGTAAATACTTCCCAAGCTTTTTGAATCACTGGTCCTTAATGAAATCTATCCCAAATTAATAAAACTAATTGACCAAAAATAATACGGTTTTATCAAAGGTCAACCGCAAACAATATTTTAAAACTTTATATTAGAATCTTTTCCAAAAAATAAACAAGTCGACTGCATGCATACAGACATTCGACAAAGTATCCCATAAACTACTAACCCGAAAACTATTTTCCCTAGGAATAAGAGATAACAAGCTAAAATGGTTTACTAGCTAAAGAGTTTTCCAATAAGAGGTGTTATTTTGAATAGCCCGCTATTTCGGTAGATGTTACTTTTGAAACTGTCATTTTTTGACATTTGACAAGTACGCCATTAATAAAAATGGAACGATAGACGCTTCAACAACGCATTGAAAATATTAAAATTCACTATAAAAATGGTGAAAATTTGGCAGAGACAGTTCGTAAAACTCGAACATTTTGGGGTCGTCGTGAAGCACCTTGTCGGACCGCAATACAGAAATTGGTGGAAAATTCGAGCTGTTGGGACAACTTAGTGATGTGAAGAATAAAACCCGTGCACGTCGCTCAAGAACAGCCGAGAATATTGCTGCTGTAGCCGAAAGTGTTGAAGAAAACCCAGGTTTGTCCATTCCTCGTCGTTCTTTGGAATTAGGCATTCCACAAACGTCATTACACCGTATTTTGTATAAAGATTTGTGTCTTAAGGCTTATAAAGTTCAGTTAACACAAGAACTCAAGGCGGCCGATCATCAACAACGTCGTGTCTTTGCTGATTGGGTCCTTGAAATGCGTGAAAATGATCCGGAATTCCATCGAAAAATCATCTTGAGTGATGAGGCTCATTTCCACCTCGGTGGCTTCGTCAACAAGCAAAATTGTCGCATCTGGGGCTCGGAAAACTCAAGAGTTATTGTTGAAAAGCCTCTCTATCCTCAAAGTGTGACTGTTTGGTGCAGTTTATGGTCCGGCGGAGTCATTGGACCTTACTTTTTCGAAAATGAGGCTGGAGCAACAGTTACGGTGAATGGATTGCGCTATCGAGAGATGATTTTTTATGGCCGGAATTGGATGGTATTGATCTGGACAACGTTTACTTTCAACAAGACGGCGCTACGTGCCACACAAGCAACGAAACCATTGATATTTTACGGGAAAAGTTTGCGGACCGTGTTATCTCTCTAAAACTCTTGGTATTTTTGTAAATCATCTCCGAACTCACTTATTATTATTCAACTAGACCCGTGAATAATCCGGGATATTATAATTCCAATTTTGGAAAAGACAATTGAAACAATTTTCTGTTAAAATATTATATACCTACTTTATCGTTTATCTGAATCCTTCATACAATCAGTTCCAACTTTGTAAATGACATTTAAATTCAGAGCAAATTTGAGTTCATTGAATCAGAGTTCCGTACGACGGAAACAAAAACCAAATGAGTATATTTGATGATGATATCGACTATTGTAAGTTATAAGTTGGTTTCTGGTTGTTCGTTTTATTGAAACTTATACATACCTATTATATTTGAAGACATACTAATGCTACTATACTGTCTTATGAGGATAGTATTGCATAAGAAAACATACAACACATAATAATTTCAGTTGTAGGTGATGTGCGTGAAAATTTTCACTTTCAATGAACTGAAATTTTATTTGAATTTGTGTCATTTTCAAAATGCAAATGATTTTTCAGACAAGCGATAAAGTAGGTACCCACTGACTATAATCAGAAAATTATTTTATTTTCTTTTAATTAATAATTCTTTATTTGAAATATGAAGTTCTATTGTTTGAATTTTTGACAAATGATTTTTCAAGATTAGTAATGATGTTGATTCAAAAGGTAAATTTCTGACATCTATAATTTGTCAACAAAAATATTATTGTATTGTAAAAGAAATTGAAATATTTGTTTTTGAAAGACAATGTGTGATTCTGGGGCAAATATTTTATAGATACTTTCAGCATTTCAAATCCTACAATTACAATATCCTATGATTTTTCATGAAGGGATTTTGAATTCGCTAAAAAATATAACGATAGTCTGTAAGTGGCATAATCAAGAGAGGTTCCCCATCGGGGTGGGTTGTCAAGTGGAAGAGAAAAAGAGTGGAACTACTCTCGAGACGACCACCTGTTCGCAGGGGGCGGTGGGCGATGGGGTGGCACGAAAGTTTATATATTGAGGCACAATCGGCCAGTCTCAACTCTGAACAAGTGTGTAACTAAATGGCGAAGCCTTTATTGGAAGCTGCTCGAGGTCAAAATGTCACAATAAGCATTGGGGAATAGGAAAATTTTATGGAAAATAATCGCTGGCAATATTTTAGTGTAATGAAACAACTTTATAGAACCGTGAAAAATTAAGACAAAGCTGTTTACTAGTTTTTATTATATTTGGGATACAAAGCAGGTAGTTCTTTTTTAATGTCTTCATCTTTCCCGTAATACAGAAAAACACGTGACAACGGAACTCTCAGCGGATCAGAGTAAGATGTACGCAGTACGCGCTACCGTAAAATAAGGTGACTTCGGAGAGGTCGGGTGACTCCGGACATGTGTATTGTGCATGACATTTATGAAGTACCCTTGAGAAGAACGGGTGACTTTTGACATATCACGAAAGTATATAAAGAAGGTAAGAGGGAGGCCTTATCAATGTTATTCTCCCCAGAAAATTTAGAAAAGGCCGTATCGGAGGTACAAAATAAGAAGTTATCTATTAGAGGTGCAAGTGAAAAATATAATTTGTTTATCGTCTTGAATGATGAATAATATTCTGTAACTTTAAGCACAATACAGGATCGATTTCTAAATAGCGGTATTACCATAGACATATGAATATTAGTAGACCTGCCCTAAGTGATTAAAAGCGTATTATCCCCACTCCCCATACCGGTTCCATTGAGCCGGCTGGGCTCGCGTTTGGCCTCAAATGAAATTTGAAAACGTGACGTCATCATTCTTGTGCGAACTATGGTCGAGGCATCATCGGTTCATTTTACTAAATAACACGGCAAAATTTTGACTTGTACTATGAAAACTGGTAAAAATAGATGTGAAAAAAGAGAATAAACCCAATTGTCGTATTACATTCCATATATAAGCATTATTTTACTTTATTTTAAGCATATTCACATCGTATAATATGAATCAGTTGTTACTATCACATAGAGAAACGTCTGGACGCGAAACACAAAGCTGGTTGGTTGCTGGGAAGTAAATTATGAACATTTATAAAAGTGTCTTAACTAAATACTCTGAAACTAACTACGACTCTGAAAATAAAAGCTGCCTTACTTTGCCGAATTTGGACTTCGCAAATTTGTTCATAACGTGGCGAGTAATTTGCGCTCCCATGTAAAAATGTCTATTCATTCAAAGCAGATTATACTTTTAAGAAGTAAATGGTGATATTATAATGCGAGATGCCTATTTACTGTCAGATTGATTTATTGACGAATCACAGTCAGCTTCACTCGTTCCCTCGTTCCCTCGTTCTTCAACAGTTGATTTTACCCCTCGCCCATATCTTCTCGTCTATTAATTCCTATGTCTGTGGGTATTACAAAAAACCAAAATCACACCGATCACCGAAAAACTATTTCAACATTGATTATTTATCAATAAATTGTGGAATAGGTCTGTTTCGATTTCGTTTGTTCACTTTCTTTCAAATTAAATCTATTTAAAAAATATTTGTGCTTGTTATCTGATCAAATTTTACTTAATGCATTATTATGCACGTATCTCTGTACTTATATTACATGATTTTTTTGCATTTTATTTACTAGTACAATAATTATTCGATGTGTATGTTTTTCTGAGATAATAAATAATTTTCACACAATAATTAACGTGTTTTAAATATCAACTTTGAACACTCTAAATATTTGTTTTAATAAATCAATAAAAAAATAATGAATATGGAATGCCAGTCAGAAGTCATGACATCTGATGTTTAATACAGTTTACAGAGATAATTACATAGCTGTCCGGAGTCACGACACTTGACGTGATGACTCCGACAGTATTTATGATTTTTTTTAAATACTTTAGTTATACTTATAATTCCGATACTTTAAGGTTGAAATAATATATCAAATAAATAATACAAGATTTTTCTCTCTGCTAGTTTACCAGAAACTTGAACATGAAAAGTGACCGGAGTTACCTTATTCTACGGTAATACTAGTTTTTAACTAAATTCCGATTTTAAGCAAATTGGTTCCACAACGTACTATAAAGTACCTAACTATAAGAAGACATGAAGCTACTGATATAGATATAGGTCAAATTAAACGCACCAATCTGTTCATTCACCTACCCATCTAAGAAAATCGATGGAACCGGTGACATTTTTGGGTTTCTGGGTCACTGAAAGATGACGCTTCAAAGCTCAACACAATCGGTCGTGTAAGCGGCGGGGTTGCTTAGGTATCGCCGTCTCTCCCTCGGAGGGCGAGGCGGCGGGTGTGAGGGGGGGGGCGCATCGATCCTGGCGGCGCGAACTGGGTCGCCGCCGCCGCCCATCGCCCTATATCCCGTAGCCTCCTCTCGCGGCACCCGGTACCTACCCGTAGCCGCTACACGTGCTGTACACTATAGGGAACATCATAAAATACCAATACCCGCTTCCTGTAGTGGCTAATAATAGGAGGCGCTGCATTAAGTTAAGGAGAAATCAAGTAAAAGTTCAGTGAGCGCCTCCTCTCAATTTAGAAAAACATATTACAAACAAAATTATCATTAAAATAATTTTCATTCAGAAACCCACATTCGCCTTCCTAGAAAAACTTACCACCGGTTCAGAAGACATACGAGAGACCACGGCGAAAAAATAACACAAAAATGCCTTTGTATAAAAAAAACCACCTATGCGTGAACTAATTTTACACGCCGAAAAATAAGTAGGTCAGAATATTCAAGGCATGGAAAGTGTTCCGGTGTATTTTTTAAATAAACGGAATTCTACCCGTTTCGGGGAAATAACAAAAGGCTTTGAAATGCGAGGGCCAACACAAATGATGAAAGCACTTGGACATGAAAAAGCTGTGTTGAATATGAGAGGCGCAAAAAACTAACGACGGTGTTGCTAAATACGTTGATTCCTAGCGGAAAACTAACCCTTTGTCTGCAAGTTTACGTAAATACAAATGGATGTGGTTGAAAAACAAACGTAATCATTATGCAATGGGTAGGGTTGAATGAATTAAAACTATAATTATTAATAAAACAATTATAATACTACCCGGCTCAGAACAGATATTGTCTAGTGAGTCGGGTAGCGCACATGATTTGTAAATAACCATTGATGTCAATAAACGACCGGGTTACCGGCAATAATTAAATATGAGATTTTGGAAGGCTTAATACTTAATCAAGTTTTTGTACCCGTTGTAATGCACGTAATAATAAGTGGCAGAATAATATATTTCATTCCAACCGAGTGGGAATGACAAAAAATATGTCAATCATGCGGGAAAAATATACAATACGAGAAAGATGTTTACATAAAATTTTATTAGAATTCAAATACTAAAAGAATAGAGAATAAATAATAATAAACCGATTGTAAACCAAAAGAACACTAAATTATAAAAAGTGTCGTAAATAAATTCGGGTCGCAGAAAAATACAAACACCCCACTGAAATTATGATTTACAATGAACATATACGAAACTTTGAATTTTAAGGTTAAGGACAACCCGAATTGAGATTATTGAGGGGCATTTCGTAGTGCAACAGAGTTCTCTTTATCGTATCGATTAAATCTATTCATATCGGCGAAGGCTATTTCCATATTAGGTGATATAAAAATATATCTGCCACACAATAAATTTAATCTGAAAGTGGTTCATAACAGTCGCAATAAAGTCATTTACGTCTGGCTGAAAAATTGAAGAAACCAAACACTATATATCCACATTTACAAAAGCGAGGCCTTTCTGAAATCTATAGGAAGTTTTCCGTGGGGCATTATCGACTCATTTCTTTACAGGCATGATTTGGGAAAATCGAATACGGACGATGTCGATTTGTTGTCGTCGAAATATTTTAATTGTGTATAAATTTTAGCATTTTTTAGATACAATTTCATTCGAATGAATAATTTCAGAACATTTGAAACGGATTATATCGCCATTTAAATGGGTCATGAGTCATGATATTTTAACAACCCTATAAAAAGCGATGGTAAATAAATAAGGATAATTTCCGTTGTATTGTTGTCATTACGAATTTTATTCGAATGCACATAAAAATCACTAATTTGATTTGTTAAGACAGCAAACGAACCGAATCTGAATTATTCATTTAAAGTTATTCGATTTAGAAAATACTGTAATTGTCGCCTTCCTGCGACAAGTGGCAAGGAATACAAGTTTAGCAATTAACGAAATGATTACACACCGTGAAAAGATAAACACAAATCCAGGAAACACAATTCCAAGAATTTTAAATCGTTATTTGGGTTTAATTATATATTGAAAGATTAACAGTTCTTGAAAGCATTTAATTTACACAGTAAAATAATTGATAAGTGGATACGTGATTGATAAGAATTTAGTACAACTCCGGGAAACTAAGAGTTGATATACGCTGTAGGTAATTGGAAAAATCTACAGAGAAAAAAAAACATGAAATTTATAAAATAAATGTGTTGATCACACTTCTAAGAGCTATTGATCTACAAAGGTAGCGGACTCAAGAGAAAATAGGGCACAAAGAAATAATATTTGGTGGTATATTGAGAAGGATGAGGTTTGTGAGTGTGAGTGTGGAGGAAATATTCAGCAGTAAATCTCACCTGTGGGCGATTACCCTCCGCGCATGTGCTCTGGTCAGTCGAGCTTTGTTGCAATCGTTCAGATCGAGTGACCCCGATACGCTGGAACAAACAACAACAAAATTTAGTCAAAGTAACTCAGGTCACATCTTCTGGATGATAGTTTGGGACTTAGCCACAAATAACCAACCTACTGTGGGCCAGTTTAACCCTAGCAAATAATGCTTCCTCTGTGGAATAAAACATTTATAAGAACCGTATATCTCAGTTTGGTGCTCTCATATAATATTTCACAGAAACCATTATTTTTGACCCACAAAATAGTCTTCCATTTGTAGCTGATTGATAGAATATTAAATATTACTTAAGATCTTACTGAATTATATACATTTCATGAAGAGTAATATGTTGAATGAAGGATTATATATCGTTCGATATTCTATGCTTAAAACAACAACAAAAAGTGCCCACGTTTTCAATACTAATATTGCTTAAATAACGACAGATCTTCGTTATTGGTAAAATCAATCATTGAGGTAAGAGGAATATGTGGTTCATATACAAGATAGTTTTAAATAGGCTTTATAAATATGTACATCTATCAAGAGACACGAAAGAAAATGTATTACGTGGAATATTCGGTCATGCCGGCAGAGCCTACAATCAAATCCGAATCTATATATAACTCGTTCCCAGAAGAGATGTAACATCAAATATTTAAAGCAGGGGCTGTTCGGCAAGCAAGGATTGTATTTTTTTACTCTGTGTGGGAGATTGAATTCTGGGAAGGATCACATATTGCGCTTTAATATACTAACACGGATTCTTATTTAAACACATTATGTATTACAATCGGGAATTATTTCCGACTAGAAATATTTCGTGTGAGAGGTTAAATTTGTGTTAAAATTTCTACAGAATTGAGATGAAAATAACATGGGTTTATTTTAGCTATTCGAATTTTTAAATAATATTTTCGCGTATTAACATATTTCTTCCTAAAGAAGTAATAATAGATTTAACTTTTCTCTTACGATATCGTATTTAAAAACAAGCTTTTTCATTATTCCAAGATGCCAAATTTATTTGGATGGTTTCTACAATCTTTTTTCGAAATCCTTTTTCTTATTGAGCATTTTCTTATTGAACGTACAAATATGGAACAAACAACATGACAGCTAAATTGTTATTTCAAATACTTATATCTCACGATGAAAATGACGTAATGAACTCGAAATGGTAGCTTTCGTGCGCCAGAGGCTTGAGTTTGGGCAGTAGCGATCAAACAAAAATAGCATTTAGTATTTTTCAAATTTAATAACATATCTAAGTAGCTGTAGGTGGTAGGTACTCGTAACTCCGAAACTCTTATCTGTTGAATAATTGACAGTTAGATTCTGCCATCCGACGCTACAATTAGCTAGGATTTAGAGAGAATACACGATGAGAACATGATCTCCAGGCAGAGGGCGAGATTAAAGGTCAATCCATGACGTCGTAACTTTTACTTTGTAATATTTCCAAACGGTCTAATAAATTATACTCCACCAAGGGTAGGGTGGAATAAATTTAAGCCCAGAAGCTTTTCGCGGAAAGCTCATAAAGGTGAATTTTTTTAAAAGGTTGTAGGAAACTGAGTTTAACACATCACCTCTAACACAGGAATATATATTTTTTCTTCTTTTTTTCACTGTAGAATTTAATAATAGATAAAAGCAACATTCAAAACGCAGAGACAAGCATTTTTTCGTAATAAAAATATTTCTTCACTTCGCTATGTATGTGAATGTCATTTAATATGAACAAAGTGAAATGTTATTTAAGTATAATTAAAACCACCCACTCTGAAAAACACTATAATATTTATTTTTTATTTTTATAATTTTAATACAATATAATAAAATAATATATAACAATCTTAATTAACTAATTACAATTCCCGGTTAGTGGAGAATTATTCTCGAGTCGAACTGGGTAGTCAATTAGTCAATTTACTATATTTATACATATAATTTGTGGGCGGTGGAGGAGCTAATAGAGAACTTATGTAATCAAATTGAAGTTTTAACAATATTTTAATCTGTAGAAAATATAAGCATTTTTATGAATATACTCAAGACCAATAACTTAAATCACTACGCTTGATATAACTTGCCTCATGTTGATTACCTTTATCGTGCCATGTTTCTCTAATTGCCCACCTATCGTGTAATATGGCCTAAAAACACAAACATTCTAAAATTACATTAGAAGCGTGTGAAAGGAGCAAGAACCTAAACGACATTGGTGTTGCCATTCAATTGGCCGGAAATAGATTCCTCTTACAATCAGTTCCGTATTTGAGGCAACAGCAGAGGTGCGGCCTTTCCGAGTGAACATACAACAGACGGCACCCGACGCAACACAACACATGACAAACAACACACAGCGCACGACACACAACAACACACGACAAACAACATACAGCAAATGACATACAAAAAACCAATAAACCACACAAAAAAACACGCGGCAAACAAAACACAGCACACAACGAACGACACACGAAAAACAACACACAGTGCACGATACACATTTTCGTATTTATACATTGGTATATCTACAGAAAACCGGGGCACTTGAGCACCATGCTCTTTCAAAGCAGTGAATGTTTGGTTATTAATTTTAGAATTTGATATTTTTGTTAGGGGAAAATATTATAAGCTAACTAAATTGCGAGATGGCTGCAGAGGGCCGATCCTTTCGGAGGAATTGTTTAGGCTTTTCAATATTATTCGGACTTATTCGACAAACCGGACAAGGCTACTCATGGACGCTTTTCAAGGATTTCGCGAGACCTAAGATATAATTATTATTTAAGATGGGAACTTTTAAAACTCGCCGTAATATTCATTTTGGAGCTCCAAGGGCTAACCAGATGGCTTTAATTCGAAATTTTCGAAAGTGGAATTCGCAAGCGTGTGTCCAGATGGGGGCACAACTATTGATGTACACCCGTGAATATAAATTCTTTAAAACACGGAATTAAGTTTTTTTTATTGAGAAAGTTATTCTGAATGACGTTGTCTTTTTCACATTAAAATTAATTATAATTAAAGAGTAAATAGCGACAGTAAAAATAGTTTTCGATATCTCCAAAAGTCATGAGTTTTTAACTGTACTTGGGAAAAATATGTAACATCTAATTGCAGTGCTGCAGTCATTGTGTGTACCTTGACATCTCACGCTTATCGGCAGGCCGCAAATGTATACATTTTGACGGCTTACAATATCTTCGGTACCTATGATATTTTCCAAAAATTCTGTCCTAAGCATCCTCTAGTAAATCTGGGGATTTCACCATTTAGATGAAAAATCCCGCAATATTTCCTGTTTCGGGAATATTCCCCAAAAATAAATTCCCGGCAATTTACCAATCCCTAGGCACAACACACAACTCGCAACCCACTCGGCCCGGATCGATCCATTCCGGGAACTTCCAGGCACGTGGAAGCGCCCCCACACAGAGACCGTGCAATGTGCATTATCCGCCCACCCCGGGAGGGTGATATCGTTAGAGAGGGTGGGCGGCGGCAAAGTTCATGATGCACATTATTGAATACTGCATTAGCCAATCATTTCAGACTAGAGTGGGCTGCAGGCTTTAAAGCAAACTTCCTACGCAGCGAACAAGGTAAACAAAATTAAACTTCAGACAAATCCAGTAATATTTATTTCCGATTGCAAAATCTACACATTAGGATTTATTTAATACCTACCGATAGAAATGGGAACGAAAAACGAAACTTTAAACAGAGGTAAAAATAAAAACCCACCAAACACTAAGGTAGTATGTACTCGTAATACAATTTTAAAAGTTGTTAGGAAGGTACTAATTTTATTAAAAACAACAACATATGAAAATTATCACATTTTCAAGGAATTTCACAAATCGTATGACCTCAATATGCCTACCTATGAAAGTAACTTGAGGGAAGAATCAATAGATCACAAACATGTTTCGATGCATTGGCTAAGCCACAAATTAGAAAATAAAAGATAATAAATACAATGCTCAAATACTGAATTTAAATATTGTGAAAACGTTTTTAAATAACAAAACTGATGGAAAAAAGGAAATTGTGTTCCGTTAATTTGATGTGAAGGAAGATCTTACAAATGTAAACATCCATTTGGCCCACGATACTGGCACGAACTGGTACAACAGACATCATGTTAATAAGAAAGCATAATAACGTAAAATTAGTTAATAGGTATTGTATAGACAGGTATAATTTGAATATACCTAGTCGTATATTAAAAATTATTATTATTTAACAGCAGAGTCAAATATTATCATACTATGTTTGCGAGGACAGTTTACACAAAACATGAATGCTACATCGTTGCTCTGTAATTAAGGCAAATTAACGACGAAGGTTAACTTACTGATAATATCAATAACAAGGAGAAATTCGTAGTTAGAATCCACGGAGAATTAGCGTCAAATCAAATTGAGCCCTTAATTAAGTATGTAAATTATATTACATAAACACACTTATACATATACTCCATGTTGTGTTATATTCCACGAACATATTTATATAATTAAATTATTAAGTGCGGGGAAGGTGTTTGGCTTACATCGCTCGTCATAATAATATAATAGCGCAGTAATTGTGAAATTTAGTCTATAGCTCAGTATACATCAACACTATTTTTAAATTTCTTTAAAATGGACGTGCTAACAATTGAAAAAACGTACATTGTTCCTCTACTGGGTAAAAAATTGAAAGAGGGACAAAAATCAAATGAGTGCTTCGACAATGAAAAGGAGAAAACATTTTTGTGAGAACTTCGATGATTTACAGTAATGCGCATGTTTTATTAAGTAAAATAGAATTTATATAATTTTGTAAATGGGCATTGTGATCACATTCTGTTGGGCATGTATTCCATGCTCGCGTATTATAGCGCGTTGATCCGAACTGCTTGTTGCTGATGATCTCAAATTACTTATGAGGATTTGTCACGGATAAGATTGTGTCAACTTACTAATCGATTTGAATTCAATTTCATCATGGGTTGATGAAAATATTTTTTTAATTTAAAATGTGTCACTATGTCATATTGCACGTTTGAGAAACCCTGAAAAAAATTATTACTGTATTGAAAAAGATGTATTTATTTTCACCAGTGAAATCCACCAAGGACCTAGGGGTAGTCTTTGATCCCAAACTTATGCTTTATGCTAGCTAAGATTCTAGGGTTTGTAAGAAAATCTTGCTAACAGCTTTCTAATCCTGAAGCAATGATGACTATGTAAAATTGCATTACAAGGTGTAAAATTGAATACGTCTCAGCTGTATGGGCCCCATACCAGCAAAAATACATAGAAAAATTAGAACAGATTAAAAAAAAGTTTATTGTATATGAGAATATACCTGAATATGAGAATATATCTGAATATGAGAATATACCTGAACATGAGAATATACCTGAATATGAGAATATACCTGAATATGAAAATATACCTGAATAATAGAATATACCTGAATATGAGAATGCATGGTGAGTACTCGCGATTCATGTATCACGAAGATTTGCTTGCTGAAACGCACTATCAAAGTCTGCAGTCGAGGAGGTGTGGGCAGTAACACCGTATAAAATCTCTAATAGTATAAAACAAAATTGCTATCCGCGTCTGTCTGTGTCGTTCTTCTAAACTACACAACGGATTTTTACAGGGTTTTCATTATCATTTCTATCGAATATATTCCGAAAGGCTTATGTATATTATATTTGTAGAAAGTAAAGAATAGTCGAGCAACGCCGTGTACACGTCAGCTAGTTATCAATAATTTAATAGATAGCCCATACTTCCTGTAATGCTATACCATGATCTGTTATGTATCCGACATAGCAGAACGGACTACTGGCTCGGCAAAGCCACGACACGAGGTGAAGCGGTGTTAAATAAAGTTTCCAAGACTGTTAGCCTCGAAGGATCTAGAGAAATAATGTGCGAAATTCAGTCCAAATAAAAATAAGTACGTCATTCGCACAATAATTTACTGTGAGCTTTTAGACTGTCAACAGAAAACAAGGGTTGCATGTGGAACAGCGAATAACCAATTTATAATACAAATACGCTCCTGTTTTAGCAAAGGCTGCCCGACGTAGATGAAGGTTGTGACGGTACAGAGCAATGACGTCACGCGGCCCCACCTGACAAACCCCCGGGGCACATAGCTAAACAGAAACATCCCTTGTGATGCCACCATCCCTCTTCGGCATTACTGACAATCACAATTGCTAGAACAGTACAAACGATATTATAATATAATATTTAGTTGAACAATGAATATATAAGGACAGAAACGGCTGTCACGTAAATAATATAGATATGTGACGATTAGTACCAAAAACGGTCACCTCCAAAAAAACTCTTTGAAATTTTGAAAAAACTCGTGTTTCTGGCTGTTTTTTATACTGTGTATATTTTTAAGTATTTATTCTATAGGCAATGAATTTTTTGTAAGTAAAGTAATGTAGATATTTCAATAAAGAATAAATTGCCAGTGTTAGTTAAATATGTAATTTTTTGCAGTTGACCAATTGTGTTAATAATCATCACATATTTAAGTCGTTTCAATGCGGCATAACCACAGTTTGATAATGGCCCTGAGAGCCGAAACTGTCGTAATAATAAAAAAAAAACTAAAAAAACCTACATAATTTAATAATAACATTATCAAAGTTAAAAAAATATATTTAATATATTATTCTATTATATAAACAGCTGACTGAACATTACTATAATTTGATTCAATGTTAGGGAATATTTTTAATTAAATAAAAAAATCAGGCCCGAAGATAAAAATATAAACCAGGTAAAGATGAAACACATCTTTACCTGGTTTATGGTACATCGCCCAAAGGGAATACTTTGAAAGCTTTGGTTCAGCTTTGAGTTACACAAAGCAAATATTTTTGTTCAAATCTCAGTAGGGTGTTTTAACATTTCATATTTAAATGGGATGTTCTCTGCACGCACCTACGCAATTAGAACACAACGGTCAAATCATATTAAATACTTACAGAATTATAACATTAATTTTAAACAAAAAGAAATTAAATTCCCTCAACAGATTTATAATAAATTATAAAGCGGATGTTAGATTGTTTTTTTTTTCTTCATTTTTTAATGAAAAACACATAAAATTTTACAAGCTGATATTTTACATACCTGATAACTTTTTTCTCGGAAACAGAATAATATAAAAAATGATGGTATAATGAAAGCTGAAAAAGCACTGATAAAAAAATGGAAACCAACCAATGTCTTTACGTTTTGTGTTCCCGTTTTCGTAGAAACAAAAACAAAAAGAGTATTTTTATTATAAACCCGTGCGTGATGATTTGCAATATAATAAATTCTAAAACTATTCTCGTATAAATTAGGTATAAAAATGATATCTAATGAAAAAATATATATAAATAATGCTAGATAACGACTGAAAGATATTATATCAAAATAATCAAGTATGAAAAAAATATCTTAATATAGAATATCCATATTTTACATCAGATAATTAAATTTCAGGGCTGATTTATTTGGTCACGAAGACTGCTCGGTACCAACTACCAGGATGACTTTAGAAAGGTCAAATAAAACCAGTCGGGGATAGAAATATCTCCCAGCGAGTCTCGAGCAGTCTCCTGCAGCACGCGAGGAGGCGTGTTTTCCTTTATTGTAGGCGGCTTTCTGCGAGAATACCAAGGAATTTTCCGTTTACAACATACCTACTCTGTTTACTTTTGTAATTCTTTCATTTAGTTTAATACCAAACTGACACGTTTCACAGTCAAATTTTAGTGACAATTATTATTTTTCTACATCAGGAAAAAAAGAAAGAAATTATACATACCTATATATAAAAAAATAAAAGGAATTAAAATTTTGCAATCGTATTTTTGGCTAACAGGGTGAATTTCGTTAAGGGGTAATTTAATTCGAACTCGTTACAACCAGAAACCTACTGACCTCGGTTTGGTAATTACAATCTTAGATAGATTCCCCCTTTACTGTGAGTAATTACACACGAATTACTATTTCATTTACCACCACTGTGGATTTAAAACATCGAATTCGAAGTTTACAGCCGCAATCGTTGTAGCAAGATTCGTTGCATCACTTCTCTTCAGAATTCGAAGGTTATAATCTTAATCGTTGTAGCAAGATTCGTTGCATCACTTCTCTTCAGAATTCGAAGGTTATAATCTTAATCGTTGTAGCAAGATTCGTTGCATCACTTCCCTTCAGAATTCGAAGGTTATAATCTTAATCGTTGTAGCAAGATTCGTTGCATCACTTCTCTTCAGAATTCGAAGGTTATAATCTTAATCGTTGTAGCAAGATTCGTTGCATCACTTCCCTTCAGAATTCGAAGGTTATAATCTTAATCGTTGTAGCAAGATTCGTTGCATAACTTCTCATCAGAATTCAAAGGTTATAAAATGCCAATACGGAGCTACATACCTACAAACGAAATGATAAGGAGGGGGAAAGTATTGACAGGAACCTCCAATAAACGAGCTCCGAAGATCTCAAAATGTAATGATTAGAATCCAGTGTAGTTGTACGTTTACTGATTAAATAATCTTAATCATTGAAGCATTGGTTACAGCCTATAAAATGCGAATATAATACATAAAGACGGGGAAAATGTCGCCAGGAAGTACCGGGAACGAGCTCGGAAGGTATTAAAATTGAATAGTTTTGAATCCAGGGCAGTCATAAAGTCCATCTTACATTTGATGGGGACGACGCGGGCGGAGTGGGCCACGGCCAGGGCGGGGCGGGGCCGAGGCGGGCCGCTCACGGCCACCCCGTGCAGCGTGCACCACCCTAACGTCAAAACAACTAACTGATCGTGCAACAGTGTGTTTAAATGAATCGCCTGCAGAATTGGTACGCGAAAATTAGTATGCAACATAACCCGCTGAGAGCTGAGTAACTTAAGAGACGAAATAATGACATTATTATATTGTAAACCGACTTTAAACAAATATGAAGCGGTTCCATTCGTGTAACGCTTTTAGCAAGATTTTCGTTGTTGAAAATCAGATTGTTTAAAAAATGTACATAGTTTCGAAATACAGCTGCATGTTAAATATGCCGTCGAGGGCTCCGTTGTCATCTCTCTTTCAGAAACATGCGTCGTTTATGAGAAAGCGGGAACGGTTACAACGGAATGTGGAATGCCTTAAGATAGGAAAAAAATATCAAATTCAATGTTGTCAATTCATATAACTGAGCTACGAGGTAATTAATAATTGTTGACAAATGAATTTACAAAGATTACGAGAATCATAAAAAAAAAACACTCCAGCGAAGATAAGTTGGGTAGGACTTATCTTAACTAATCTGACTGAACGCAGCAGAAAATGGCGTCATGAAATTTGCGCAGCTCGTTCTGTCTGGAATTTTTAGGTTAAGAAAATGATTTCTAGCCCAAAACATCATTTCTATCGTTGAACTACGTTAAAAATAACTTTTTTGTGATGAAACTTGGCGGAAGCTAGATAGTAACTACTAGCCGATATCCTTCAATAAAAAAATATTCAGATCACATAATTCCCAAGAGAATAAGTGCCATGTCGATACCTTTATAAAATTGTTATAATTGGCACTAACTTCGGGCCTCTAGGGGTTGATAGGTCAAGCTGACCTCCCGGCCCAAGGGGAAGGTTGTTTCGTTACATCACCACGGCGTGTAACACAAGGGCGAATGGTAAAGTTCGAAGGTACATTCGATATCGTTAGCAGTAATTTGAACATTTCCTAAAAGTACATTTCGCTTGCCAAAAACTGAAAAGATTTTACGTTCCATCGATTTGCTGGCAGCACGAGCACAAAGGGTAAAGAGAGGAATGTAAAATAAAAGAAAGAGAAAAAGATTCTAAAATAATGACCCTGAAGAAATATTTTCATAATTTCAAAAGATTACTTTAATGAAATTTGTAAAAACATACATACTTAATTGGAAGGATCTAAAATAATTGGCGAATGTCAATTTTCATCTTCGCGAGGGAAAATGTTTTGAAAAAAATATTTTATTTTTTTATCGTGGGTCGGATCGTGATGGAATTTCATTCTAAAATGACCTAAAAAGCTATCAATTGATTGAAAAATCTATAAATATCCATTTTTATTGTGGAACGGATCGAGGTGGAAATTCATTGTAAAATTGGGAAAAAAAACTAATTTGATTAAAAAATATATATTTCATTCAGCCATCAATATATTTAAAAAAAAATCTAATAATTAAGGAGGATTCTCAGTATTTCTACCCCTGATCTTGGTTGGAAAAAGAAACCGAGTTTTGAAAAAACAGTCGTGATGACGACTAGAGCCGTCGAGGATCAGCAAAACTGGAGATTTTTAGGGAAGCCGTGCCAAAGTTGGACGCCAGAACACTTATGAAGACCGAATAGGGGCTACATGAAACTCCAAGAGAACATATTTATGCCATGTTTGCAAAATCGTGAACTTTGACATACCGTTTCCTCGGGACGCCCTCGGGTCTTTTATCTGTCGGTCTCTCGAGAGAAAATTAGGAAACGAATCGCCTGTAAAATAAGTTTATATACCCAAGTCTACCGTCTAGCACTAGCAGATGTCAGGATAGTTGGTGGCACGATCGTAAATCATCACAATAGATGGTATAAATCAGCCTTTCTCAAAGTGGGCGATAACGCCCCCTGTGGACGCTGGAGGCTTTCAGGGGGGCAATAGAAGGCTCAAATAAAATTAGAGGGCCTTAAGGAAATCTAGAGGGGCGACAGCAGACAAATTCTATCTATAAAAATCAGACGGAATCTAGCTAAATTAAATAATAATAGTTTTAATTTCTCGCCACTTTGTTAGTTAGTTTTGAAATGAAGTAAAACACTAATAACGGAATTATATCTTTTCTATCACCGTCATTGGTTCCTCAAAGTTTGTATGGAAAACTGTATCGGACTATCCACCTTCAGTTCGTGTTGTGTTTATGGCAATCAAGTTTTAACAAGTTTTTGGTAAACATCGCGATTTTGACAACCCTTCATGAATTGACGTAATTACCTTACTTGTTCTAACAAACTCAGTACGAATTCGGTTATTCACATGAGGTAAATTTATCTTGTTCCTGTCGGTGCATGCTACATTTCCAATCTGGCAGTGATTTTTTTTTTATTTTCATTAGCATTTTAGCGCGTTTCGCATATGGATATGGGTCACACCTTATCTTTCTAATCCATTTAATAATGCACGTTTAAAAATTATATTGGAAATAGATTTTTTTAAGATACGCAACAGGTACATGGTAATGTAAAAAAGGTAAGTTAAAAAATATGAGGGGTACTAGATTTTTTTAAATCTCAAAGTGGGCGGTGGTCGAAATAAGTTTGAGAAGCTGTGGTATAAATAAACTCGTATCGCACGGAGCCAATTACTCTATCGGGCTTTCTATCAGATAAATTTATTTACAAGGCTTTCTCTTTTGAGATCTCTAGCTTGCATTTCCTTCAAAATGGATATATTGCCAATGAATTTGATAAATTATAGGTTAATCATTGAAATAGATCAGTTATGCCGTAAGCAATGAAAATGTAGGATGTAGGAACCAAAGCGAACTACATAATATTATCGTAGTATATTCCGTACTCCGAACATACCTAGCTTTTGTAGTTTCAGGGCTTGTTTAGAATAGACTGAAGAAGTGAAGACTTGAGCGAGAATTTAGAGCTAAATTCAAACCGCATTCCTAAACAAAGTCTCAGCCATAATTGGATAATAGATTTGAAAACCTTACGGCTAAACTGTTGTACTTGTAATTCCAAAATATATATTCTTTCGCAATACAAAATGCAAATTTAAATCGTCCGTGTATTTCGTTTTCTTCATTCTCTGCGGTTTATCCCCACAACGGTGAACATTTTTCAGTCCGCGGCATATGTAAATATTTTAATACCAAATAGAATGGTACATACACATGTCAACATAGGTATTTTAATGGGGTATCACTATCACAAATACATATTTTTAAATTAAAAATATAAATTAGTGAACACAAGTATTATTTTTATAATTAACTAGCGGACTCCGAAATGCTTCGCTATTTTGCTAATGTCTTTCTCGAGGGTCTCCGACCTCTTCCACCATTCACTACTGTACACCACAATGTTACTGTTAAAAAACTACATTACATCGACTTTAAGTCGCCTCAGTATCTCATTCCAGTGCAGAGATGTTGCGTTCCTCGGGCGTCCTCGAATTCGTCTTCCATTGAAACCACTCTATAAACACTCCTGGCACTGAATAAGAACAAACTTTTAAATTTTCAAATATTGAAGACAATATTAGTGATTTCTAAACGAAAATCTGAAACAGAAAAATCAGAAAAGGAAACGGTCACATTTGGGACACGAACCCAGGACCCTTGTCTTTCCGGGACAGTGATCTACCAACTGAGCTAATGGGACCCTATTCCCCTCGGTCACTTTTAACTGTATCATACTTCGAATAAGAACTACTAACATTGTCTTCATTTTTTCACCGCACATTTTTGAAAAAATGAAGACAATGTTAGTAGTTCTTATTCGAAGTATGATACAGTTAAAAGTGACCGAGGGGAATAGGGTCCCATTAGCTCAGTTGGTAGAGCACTGTCCCGGAAAGACAAGGGTCCTGGGTTCGTGTCCCAGATGTGACCGTTTCCTTTTCTGATTTTTCTGTTTCAGATTTTCGTTTAGAAATCACTAATATTGTCTTCAATATTTAAATATTACAATTTGAGGTTTTACTCAATAAAGTTATTCCGAAAAATAAATATTTGAAATTTTCAGCTATATAGGTGAAAAACTTACGTAGATTTAAGATTTTGAACAAACGAACATTTTTATTTATATAGATAGATTCCCATACAACAATTCCGTAGCTGCTTCAGAGCAGGAATACAATACATTCGATCGGTGACCGGATAAATCATCACATCTTTAAAAAGTTATATAAAGTCATGGAAAGTAATGAAATATAAACTTTATTAACTGGGTTAAGTAGGTTAGGTTAGGTTAGGTTACAATTTTTTTTTTCGTTTCTAATGACTTTATATCACTTTTTAAAAGTGTGTTGAATTGTCACTGTGTTGAGTTATCATGGAACCCATTTGATCATCAAAGCATGATAAAATGTGAACCGCAAAACATTTCCAAGGATGAGTTTGTATTTTCAGCATGAACCCGTGGAGTGCCACGCTAGTGAACTTATTAATAGAAATAATTCATATAGACAGACAGGACAAAGACTGGCGCTAGGCGATGGTTTCACGTCTGAAGCCATACATACGAGATACTCGCTAAAGTATATCTTTCTCGTCACAATTCACCCAATTAGTGTTCGTATTACGCTAAGCGGTTTACACCGAAATATAATTAGAAAAATAATACGTCGCTAAAAATCCGGTCTATATTTGGACACGGTGAAACCACTATGAAGCGGCTATGCAACAAATTTTCGCAAGAGTGTTTTAATGAAAATATTTTGCAGAGTAGGTCAGCAAATTTTTAATTCGAATTAACACAGACACGTTTAGCACTACCCTAATGTACTTAGTACCTACCAAAGGATCCAGACAGTAAAGACCCTTGGTGTAATATATGTTAAGTGACCAGATCTGAATAGTCAAGTCCTTTCATACCTTCACAATTCCCTTCTCCCACTTCAAATGCCTCAAATGGGGATAATATATTTCCACCGGTTTCGGGCAGTTAGGCCTCTTTTAGGTGACTCACAATTCAACACACCCACGAAACTTGCTTGGTAATTTACATGATTTGAAAGAATTCAATAAAGAGATTCTTCTAACAAATAATGGACTGTAACAGCATTGTATTACAATAAAACCAGAAACCTTCTTGAAACACAAGAAAAATGTTTAAAATGAATGCAGAAAAACACGAAAGAATCAAGAGAGAGGGAACTTTTCTCCCAAAACCACGTAACTCTAATTTTTTATGTGAATACTGCACAATAGCCTCAACTGCTCCAAATCGCCTTGAGCCCCCGTTTGGAGTATGCTACAAGGCTGAAGGTAGTTGGCTGGATAGGGAACGGAAAAGAGGAAGGTGGGGAAGTACCCGGATATACAGGTCTAGTCACCAAACACAGCTGAAGCCATTTAAAGCAACTTTCGACTCTAAATTGTGGACTTTCGCCAGGGCAATACTGAGAGTATCTTCCACTCTGGTTTGTATAAATGAACCTAGTAATTGTGGTCGAAAGCCCTGCCTAGAAGGGGAGGGTATTTCAGTACTTTCATCACATTTGTTCAGTTTGCAATGTTTTCTGTGTATTTCAAATGCGCTATATACATAAAAAATTTTAATTTTCCGTAAAGTCGAGTACGGTTTTAGAAACTAGATAAAATTATCTTTTTTATTTTAAAATAAACATTACTATTTCTAAATAATAAAATTTTAATATCAAACGGAAAAATGTTGTCAAAAAGGTTAACCACATTTTTACTCCAATCACGGAAAAATTGAGGGAACTCGATATTTCGAAAACACATTCGTTTTGTTTGGGGAATTTTTAAGAAAACTGTACCTTCACTTTTATCTCATTCATATAATAAAAAATAAGAAATGATTTTTAAAATTAAATCCATTATTATGATAGCGGCAAAATATAAATTATTCATTTTGGCTATTTTTAGGATTTTATTAATGGATTCCAGTATAAATATTTGAGGCAAACTGGAAAGAATTATTATTTCTCTGTCTAACGCCAAAAACATTATGTACTTCAGCATGATAGGAAAAAAAAAACTTTTATAAAATATGGACGCCCGGTCATATATGACCTTCAAACGGTGGAGGGGTTAACCTCCTTAAACAACCTGTATATTGAAAAACTTCGTATCTAGAAAAGGAAAATTAAACATTTAAATTTACGTACCTATTCGAAGCGATAAGGGTTAAACTTTGACTTATTATGATTACGTCGATTTAGGAAAGTTTCTCGGTGCAGATGCGTGACTATAGTCTGAAGTGGTGGATGTAATGAATATGCGTTATAAATCAATAACACTTGTTTGTGATATATTATTTTTTAGCTGTACGACATAAGTTATCAGATTAGTAGTACATATTTCGTTAGTAAAATATACATAGTAAATAAAAGTATATATAAGATATATGTATGTAAGTATAGTTTACTCAAGTAAAAGCTTAAGGCGATGCGTAATATTTTAAATTGAGCCGCTATCAATAACGACCCTTGCGTAGATGGCGATAAGGTTTAAATTCCCGCATAACCACTGGAACGATTTCGGTCGAAAAATCGACCACTTTTATTTTTCTGCGATTGATATCGGTCCAAAAATGGACCGATTTTTCTACCATTCGTAAAATATTTATTGTAATTATTTAAAACGCTTCCTTGGCCAGCTACTTGTTTTATCGAATAGCTGATAATATATTCTCTTTGTCTATGAACTTATCCGTTGTCTTTGAAGTGATATTTAACGAGTTTTCGCGGTTTTATAAGGCGTCCTGTCAAAAAACAAAACCATAAATTTTTAACATTCACGAAATTTTGGACTCTTCCTAAAATGCCGTAAGTAATTAATTTATTGGGTTTTTAACGCATAATTATATATTTGTGTTATTGTGATTGACTTATCTATCTTTGAAATGCGTTTTTAATTAGTTTGTTTCTAATATATTGTTTTGGTTGAAGTTTTTGTGTAAGAATACGTCAACTGAAGACGTCATCTGTTTTTGATTTACAATAATGTCTTATATACTGCACTCGCGCATTTGAAATATAGATATTCCATCACAGTGATTCAAAACAAAGAGATATATATAAGTTTTATTTGAATTGGTTCATTATTAATACAGATATTTGTTAACCAATTATTTTAAGTCATATGTCAAAAAGTTGACTCTTTTTTACATGTAAAATGGTGTAAAGCCTTCGTCACACAATAAAAATTTAGTAATTTAGTTGTATAATTAATTAATTTCTTCACTTTTACCAAATTTGTGCAGAAACAAATGTCGTCCAGGGAAAGGGAGCACTCCACGACCCAATAATTATTTTCAAATTTTATATTAGTGCAATATTTAACAAAATTTAAACATTTAAGTACTTACATTAAGTGTTTTCAATTTAAAATATATAGAGTGGTGCTGACTGCAAGAGGAGGCAGAGGAAGAGGGAGAGGTGGGGTACGAGCTGGTGCCAGACTACCTGCACGTGGACGTCAACGCAGAGCTGCAATTGCAGCCTCGTCTGGAGTGTTAGTATTTTTTAATGTTTTTTTATGAAAGTACTTTGCTGTGGCCGTTGAACTCATCATATATTTGTATTTATTTAAACAGCGACCCTGCTTTGCTACTGGTGCGAGAGGATCGCGTCAAGGCCCTAAAGGCTGTTAGGGCCCTGCCTGCTTCCTTCCGGCTAGAGCTGGAAAGCCGAAAATTCAAGAAGCAGGCGGCGCGCATTTTGCTCCCTACCGCACCTCCAAGAAAAACTAAACAAAAGTAAGCAATCGTATTTAGATGCTTGATACAATATTATTGTTTTTTCCTGACAGCGTTCCACTCTTACAGTGATAGTTGGTAAGATCAGCGCTCTGTGCATTTGGCACATTCAGTGCATATTTTACAGAGTTCTAATTTTATTGTTTATTTACATACTGTACTTACTGTTTCACACGTGAATGAGAACAATTTATATGATTTATGTAAATGTTTTCAGAATTCCATCTCCGGAGAGAACAACGTGTCCCTTTTCACAAGGGACGCCTTCACCGTTGCCACGACCCGTACCACCACCGTGGATGTCCACTCCCGCACAGATCCAATCAACGGCTCCCAATGCACCAATTATGCCTATCCGTGCAGCATCTCCCGAGCCGTTACCTGGGACATCGCGGAGTGGGGAACTCTTCTCTCCGGAGGCCCGCTATCACAGCGAGCTGTGGGTGGACGTGCCATTCTACCAAGAATTATCGGCGTTTGGGAACGGTGAGTTTATTTTTTAAAATGTCATACCAGGGGCTCAATATAAAATCAATTATCTATATTTTATATTGATATCTTTAGCACAGTTTCACTGTTGGTATATTGGCAGGAAATAAGCATAGTACTTAAAAATTCCACATAACAAACATACAAAATGTATTGTTGTTATGACGTGGATGCATCATTACACATCTTTTTTTTTCTGTAACGGGTATTGCAGAGTGAGAAATAAGACATGCCGAACTTCTTTGCGAGGATTACATTTGATTCACCGGCTTCTAAACGGTGTAATACAGCATTTTTTTCTTAAATTGAAAAAACACTTTCGCTTCACGGGACTCATTGTGTCGAGCTTCCTAGTCAAAAGCGAGGCTGTATTGGTAGGTGGGTTTTGTAACCGGACAAATTATCATTAAAATAGGTCGCTTTACGTAGTTGGTCACTTTAAACGGATACGTTTTCCTACTAAAAGTTATGAAACCTTACTAGAGTTTACATTATCGTCACTTAAAACAGTAGACCGTTAAATGCAAAGTCATTATATCCAAATTCTACTGTAAATTTGTGTTTTCTTTTATTTCAGAGTCAGACATGGGCAGTAACGTGGACGAGGCAGCTGTACTAGAAGAGTCTGTACTTGGAAACCGTGAGTTATAAAACTAACTAACTTACCTTCACGCCATTTCGGTAGGCAGAGAGGATGAACCACCATGCAACTCGATCTTGGCACACACACTCTTTTCTTCATTCCATACCTACCTGACTGTGCTATTCTGACTCCTGACATAGCCCGCCTCAAGTATTTGATTAACTTTTTATTTATTTTTTTATATGAATACCTCACAAGAGCCTCATCTGGAGCCAGTGAGACTATGGCATCCTCAATCGGGGTATGTTGTGAGGCTGAAGGTAGCGGGGAGGGGAAGGAGGTGTGGAAGAGGGAGGTGGAAAAGTACCTGGCTATTCAGAACTGGTCACCAAACACGGCTAAAACCATTTCAAGCAACGTTTCAATTCTGAATGGGGTCTTACACCAGGGCGATACTATGGGTATCTTCCACTCTGGAACGTGCCGCAAATATAATATATATTATTTTAAATGAATTTTGTGTGAAAATAACACTAATTATTCAAATATAATTTATTTGATTTGATCCCGCGACCATCGTATTGCGAGTCATAAGCCGTACCAGAGGCAGTGGGTTATCGTAATATAGACACATTAAATTAATTTGGGTTTTCTGTTGTTTCAGAAATGGACAGATCGAGCGACGAGGATGACGAAGCGAGTGACGTCGACCACGAAGAGAGCGATGAGGATACCTTCTGCATGCCACCAATACCTTATCATAATATTATCAACGTTTCACCTAACTCCGCTATGGCCATAGACTTTAGTAGACAAGACCAGGTAGATAGTGAGGCAATGCGTTCGATTCTGCCGCCTGAAGGTTACTCTTTCGATTGGTCTAAAGATATCTTACGTTTTACTGGGATAAGGGAGACTTTCACAGGCACGCCGGGACCAACTTTCAATACCGACGAAATGGGCAAACCTGTGGATGCCTTTCTTAAAATCTTTGATGCAGATTTCGTTGAACTGATCGCGAGAGAGACCAACAGGTATGCAGATCAATGGATTGCGAAAAAACAATTTAAGCGTCATGCGCGTACCAATAAATGGGCTCCCACGAATAAAGAGGAAATGTATGTATTCTTCGCAATTTTAATGTATCAAGGTATTAGTCCCCTTCCTGTTGAAAAAGACTACTTCTATTCAAAAAAACTCACCGCCATGCCTTATTTCAGCCGAGCCATGGATTATAATCGTTTTCTTCTAATTAAAAAGTTCCTTCACTTCACCAACAATGAAAGTCTTTCTTCTGATGCACCATTATCTGTGCGAAGGTTACAAAAGATTCAACCCGTCTTGGACCACCTCTCAAATAAGTTTGAGACTTTATACCTGCCCGAGCAAGACATCTCTCTGGATGAATCCTTACTCTGCTATAAAGGCCGTTTGGGATTCGTCCAGATGATCAAAACCAAAGCGGCCAGTGCGGGTATAAAGTCTTACGAGCTTTGTGAGTCCAAGTCTGGCTATCTTTGGAAATTCCAAATTTATACGGGGAAGACCATTTCCAGACAGGCTGAATCGACAAATCCAGACCAGGAAGATATGACGGAAGACATAACGGAAGATATGACGGACGACATGACACAGGCCAACTTTTTGGGTGCTCACAATATCTGCCCAGTTGGGGCCACTGCAAAGATAGTATACGACCTGGCCAGCCCTCTGTTTAACAAGGGGTATACATTAATAATGGACAATTTTTATAATAGTCCATTATTGGCACGATGCCTCAAAAGAAATGGGATGGACTGCATGGGCACATTGCGGTTAAACCGAGAATTTGTGCCCTCTGCATTTAAGTCCCATCTCCGGTCCAAACTGAGGGAAGGTGAGGTTGTATACTCGAACTGCGGGGACCTCAATGTAATGGTTTGGTTGGACAAAAACCTGGTAAGTATGTTGTCCACCTACCATAAGGCAGAAATCGGGGCAGTTGAAAAGTTTGGTACCTGGACTTACAAACCTCAACTCGTACTAGACTATAACAAGGTAATGGGGGGGGTTGACCGAAAAGATCAGCTTTTGTCAGGCTTCCCCATTGAACGACAGCGAAACCTGGTCTGGTACAAGAAGCTTTTCAGGAGACTACTAAGCGTTTCGGTGCAGAATGCGTATATATTGTACGGCTCAAAGCTCCGCAAGGAAAATAAACGCATTTTGTACCGAAACTTCAGGAGTGAGGTTGCGGATGAACTCCTTCTGCTGTTCTGTCGTAGTCAAATTGACACGACTGTGCGGACCATTGGCCTAATAGCTGAAGGAAAGACTCTGCGACCTATCCTGAAAGGCAACCACTTCGTGGTCCGTAGCGGGAAAAAGGTGAAATGTGCCTGGTGCAACATAAATAACATTTTCAAAAGGACCCTTACAAAGTGTGATGTGTGTGATGTGGCATTATGCTATGATTGCATGAAGCCATATCACACTACAATATAGATTTGCTGAGGGTTTTTTTTTATTTCATTTTTTTCTTTTTTGGTTTTTTAGTTATGAAATTCTAATTTATAAATTTAATTAAATTTGTTTGAACATCAATTATGATGGCCTGGATGGCTGGACTTATAATCATTTCTTTCCGCATACTCACGTCTCATGTTATGTTGTCCTCAAAGGTTCTATATGATAAGGTTCGGTGGACATTTAATATGTATATTTCAATTCTGATCATTGAAATATGCATGTTAACAAATGTACAGGTTTTCTCATTTTTCCCTGTTTATTGTACACATTAAATAACTCGTTTTATTTTTATGTCTTAATTATATTTTGTCAATTTTTCTGTAAAGATGCTTTTCCAGATCTAGTCACTGAATATAACTAAGCCAATTCAAGCAATGTTCAATTCTGAATGGTGGTCCCTCACCAGAGCGATACTCAGAATCTCACTCTATAGCGAGGCACAATGATATTATTATGTATTGATTTTCTTAAATTATGAATAAACCAATAAACTGAATACATTTTTATTATGACAAAAGGTGTAAACAATGTTTAAATCAATATACTGCTCTTTCATTGTAACCATACAACTGTAATATTGATTTTAAAGGATATTAGGGCTTAATAAATAAATCAATTATTGGTTCCATCAATTATTTTCCCTCCCCCATTTTTTTTCGATACCTTTGCGTTTAGATATAAAATTATCACTATGATTTTATTTGAAATTCTACGGTCATACAAAGGTTTGATATATATATACAAATTTATCATCATTTTACATATTCCGATTTACCCTATGTAGATTGACCTTAAGGTAGCTGTCAGAAGTGATTTTTGGTCAAATATTGGTGAATTTCATCAACTTTCAAAGTATCCCCCTGAAATATTGGCAATGTTTATATCTATGATATATATCTCACTTTAAGCCTTATTTCCTCGTTTTGCACGTAATATAAAAACATGGTTACAAATCTCCAGTTCTAATTTACAATTATTTAAAAAGTAGCACCATGATTTTGACATCGTGAAATAGGCTCTCTGTATAATTCATCAAATGAATAAAATAAAGCCAACACGGCGACTATGCTTATTAATAATTGTAGACAGTTAATGTATCTTCCTAACGTTATACCAGTTTTTGTGGTAAATTTATTATATAATATAATACAGTGATTTCAATTTTGACGCGTCACGCACTCAAATTTTACAAAATTATTTTCTGACCAAACTTTTGAAGAGATCTTAACATGCAAAAAAATATTTTTCTATTACATTCTTGCATCTGTGATTATCAAACAGGCCATAGAGAACATAAAAACGTAGAAAATATTCTATAAAGATTTTTAAAACTGCCACTGGCGGCAATTTCAAATCACAAAAACGCAAATTTCGCGCATTTATAAAGTTTAAGATTTTTTAATAATTTATCTATCAATTCTAAAAATATAGAATAATTATTAAAATATAGGTGAATTCATTGGCTGTATAGCACTATAATCAGTTTTATGTTTCCGTATTAAAATTCGGAGGTTTGATTTTTTTAATGTTGGCGGAAAATATTCAAAATCGTCGCCAAAAAACCGCGAGCAATCGGAGAAAAAAGTTTTTTGACGCGCGATCGTTCGAGTGGTTAACACCATCCGCCTGTTTTGATTTATGCAAGAAAAAAACATGACCAAAAAGTGCCATTTATTTTATATTGTGGATGTTCAGGTATAAATATTTAATTTAAATCATTTTATAAATAACTTAATTTGCCACATTATACAATAAAATCATAACCGAAAATGGGTTTGTAATTGACTGTCCTAAAACGGGAATCATCCTAGTTGGGCAGTCAAAACATTTCTTAAATAATGTATAATCTTTTACTAAATAAAAAAAAATAAAATAAAATAAAAAGTAGGAGATTTTGAACTTTAAAGCCGTTTTCATAGGCATTATACATTATTTTTTTCTGGGCTTATAAAAAGACTTATCTAAAAAATACTCGATTATTTCAAAGGCCAAGATGTATGTCTACTCGCAGTATTTAATTAAAGCATCTGAAACATTTCTAGCGACCAAATTTTCAAATCAAAAACACATGATTTTGCATTACTACGTATGACATCGCCTTAATATAATGGTGTGAACTGTACAAAGTTTAAAAAACAATATTTAAAAAAACGCCTTTTTATTATTTATTACAAAGCTCCCTTGAGGTGAAGTTTAAGAATTCTTAATATAAAAGAAAATTCAGCCTGCTCGCGAAACTCGTAAAGTAGACCGATATCGCTGAAAAGTTTATTCTTATTAGTGCCAGGAGTGTTTAGAGTGTTTTGAATGGTGGAAGAAGTCAAGGATATGAGGAATGAGATACGGAATCGAATTAAAGACGATGTAATGTAGTTTTTTTAACAGTTACGTTGTTGTATACAGTAGTGAATGATGGAAGAAGTCGGACACGCCCGAGAAAGAAATTAGCAACAGCGAAGCTTTTTTTTCATATTTAAGAAATGATTACATTGACCTAAAAATTCCGGAAAAATTACAGAAAACTAGACGACAGAGCTCACTCTGTCTAGTAGTTTTTAATGTTTCATACACAGATTTTCAGCTATAAATTTAAAAATTTATAATAATTTCAGTATTCAATAAGCTTCGAAAAATCGTTGGCAATATTATAATATTATTAGCAACTAATTTAAAATAATGCAAAACTTTTTTACAGTAGCGAGCGCATTGAAGCCGAGGTCGACAACAAAACGAGGCTATTGTTTATGTTGCATTACCATTCACCAGTATTTTAAACTGCACTTTTATATCACCGATCGCATATAGGTCATGTTGTAGCGGAAGTTTGAAGGTGGGGTCGTTGACACGGGAGGACAGCGCAGGCGCACACGCGACCGGATGCACTCTCCCTGCTGCACAGCTGAACAGCGCACACCTCCAAGTCAGAGTGGCACTCTATCTAAACAGAACACACACCCTGCCTGCTTATTTTCATAGTCAACTGATTGAAGAAGCCATAAAAGACTGGCCTTTACTGAACCCACTCCCTCGAAACCCATATATAAAAAAATATAAGCATCGTAATAGTCTCGTAATGTCGTTGAAATTCCATAATGGATTGACGAATGCGTGGTGTGTATTTTCATTTACACCAGAGGTTCCCAAACATTTTTGCCCCGTAGACCACTTCCCAAATATTTTTTTTTCCGTAGACCCCCTGCCTGCCGAATATTGAATTTTCCTAAAACTATTAACGTCCCATGTGATAATCATTTATTTTTTTGGTAAAAATATTCCCTTCCCTTGCCTGCCCAACAACCGGGTGGCGTTATAGTTGCTCTGTCTTTACATTGTGCAGACAGGGGCACCCTGGTGAGGTATTACACCAAATGAAAATGAAGCAGGATAAGCAACGGGAATTTCTAGCCCTACAGAACTGCCCCTTAAGTTCTTTGTCAGTGCTTATTCCGGTCAGTTCTTCTTGTCACATGATATCCGATTCTTCAACATTCCATTTCTACAGTCAAAATATCCTCAAACTTAGTTTTGAAGTCTGTGTGAAGTGCATTTAAATGTTGAACGTCATTATTACCCTGGACGTTTTTCAAAAACAAGTTGGGGAACTAGGAAAATTCGCGGCTTCCAATGTGCAATGTTTTGGTTCAATGTATTAATTCTGACGAGAATATGTATGTTTTAGGATATATAAACATACAAATATCAAATAAGTAATTTCTCAGTCTATTATTAGTATTACGTAAACTGTGTTATTTGTGTTAGGTGTATTGTGTCATTTACGGAATTCCTAAATATTGAGTTGAGATAAATGGGGGTCCGCTTGTATGTACCCCCATTTGAATTTCGTGGACCCCCAAATTTTTTTCTCGCTGACATAGACCCCCAGCAAGCCGATATCGACCCCTGGGGGTCCATATAGACCACTTTGGGAACCTCTGATTTACACAATTATTTTCAGGCATTCTCAATGTGAAAGTGTATATCCATTCAAAGGAAATATTATGTTCGAGGGAGGGCTTTTGTATAAATGACGAACCGTAGTACACTAGATGAGGAATACATGAAGATAATAATTATAGGAAGTTGACCAACATCGCCAGATTTTAAGGAAGCTACAAACGTATGTTCTTGCTCGATCGAACATGTTGACTTGAAATTAGACCCGTCGACACAAGACGCTCAGTCAAATCGTAAATTCGACCAAAAGAGCATTCGAACATGCACACGTTGAGGCATGTTCGAATGAGCGTAAAACCAACCCATCAAAATCGAGTAAAAGCCAAGTTACTTAAAAAGAAAACAAACACCAAAGTCAATGACAGCCTCCGTGGTGGAGGTGTAAGGCTCTCAGCTAGCAATCTGGGTTCAAATTTAAATGAATTAATAGTATATTTGCGGAAAGCTTCAGAGAGAAAACTACCCTCAGTTTCGCCCTGATGTAATCTTGTTTCAAATGGTTTTAGCCGTGTTTGGTAACAAGATCTGAATAGCAAGGTAACTCCCCACCTTCCTCTTCCCCTCCCCGCTACCTTCAACCTCATCCCATAGTTTCACTTGCTCCAGACGGTTGAGAGCATTTGGGACATTTGAGTGGTACTCACATAAAAATAACCTAACTACAAAGTCAATTAGATTTAATTTTCCTGAATGAAATTTAATTTTAAAATAAACTTTAGCTGTTCACTTTTAAGTATCCATTTGAATAAGGCTAAAGTAGCTTCATCATCGGTGTTTGATATTGCTTCGATGCAACAAACAGTTCCATTGTCTTGTTGTCATTGTTTTGATTATGGTTATAGTCAAGCTCCTGTGTTGGGTATCCTGTCACCTGCGTTCTATATTGCCCGAGACAAATCACTTATTTGATTCGATAAGTATTTCGATCACGAATATTACGACAGATCATACGGACGCAGTTTTTTCCGCACATTGAAATCTCCAAACACATTTTATCTCATGAAAAAAATATGTTCAAATAACAATTTTTTCCAACGCCACTTTTATACCCAACCTTAAAATCCCGGAGAGTGAAAAATCGATAATCCAAATATAAACCTAGAATTTTAATTAAATATTTATATATCGGAATCGTCGTGTGTGGAATCATCGTCTGTGGAATAATCTCTTAATAATAGGCTCTTCACCGCTCCACACAGTTGTAATGAGTTCTGTGATGTTGTAAGTAGGTCTTATAATATGTACATTTGTGCGTGTATTTTAATCTTGTTTTCTATTTCGAAATGTTTATTTTTATCATTCAGTTTAAAGTTAGTTTTGATTTTTGTAACGACACATATGTTTTTAGATTTTTAAATGTTGAATTCATTATTGTTTCTACATTTATTATTTTAGTTATTACATTGTAATATGTATAGCATATATATGACTGCCATGATACGGGCCTGAACCTAGTTTGGTGGTCGAGATAAAGTAAATGAATTTTAATGATGATAATAAAAATAATATAAAAAATCAGTACGCAAAAAATCTTTGCGAATCAAATCCGGGGTTTTCCATGCGGAATAATGTGTGCAAAATATTTTTGGTCGGAATAATCCGAGCAACACTAATTCGACGCGAAATCATCACCACTGTCGGCCACCGGCATTTCCGATCGCCAACCATAACTGCACGTGAGAATGTCAAACGGATCCCAATTACAATATTATGCAGATCTTATTTGATGTAAGATACAGTGCTCGTACCGCGCTTATCCCAATCGAAACATGTTATCCTAATATGGATGGCAGATGTTATCATTAGTCCTAGTTGAGCAATTACTCATAGGCAGTGTGTATTCTTGTTAAGGCGATGCACTACGTCGTGTAATATTTTGAATCGAGCCGCCATCAATAACACTCCTCACGTAGATGGCGATAAGGCTTAAATTCCCGCTTAACACCATCCAGCTGTTTTGATTTAGGCGAGAAAAAAACATGGCCAAAAAGTGCCTTTTATTTTATTTTGTGGATGTTCAGGCATAAATATTCAAATGTTTTCCGATCATTTTATTAATAACTTAATTTGCCACATTATACAATGAAACCATAACCGAAAATGGGTTCGTAAGTAGGAAATTTTGAACTTTAAAGCAGTTTTCATAGGCCTTATACATTATTTTTTTTGAGCTTATAAAAAGACTTATCTAAAAAATACTCGATTATTTCAAAGGCCAAGATGTATTCTACTCGCAGTATTTAATTAAAGCATCAGAAACATTTCTATGCGACCAAATTTTCAAATCAAAAATACATGACTTTGCATTCCTACGTAGTGCATCGCCTTAAGATGAGATCCTGAGCAAGATAAGTGACATAAGCAGTTGGGATCGTTAATACAGTGGCAGTTGTTACTTGTAACAACATTAAAACACAGCTTAAAATATCGTGGCATCTAGTACAAGTGGAAGCCGTCTAAAATGGAACACTGATCTCTTCAAGTTAAGGTTCCAACTGAAAATAAGATAGGTAAGTAAATAATTTCATGAACAGATATACGCCTAAGATAATCCCGTAAGTGCGTAGCTGCCAAGATCTGGCAACAGTTTAAACTAATAATAGCTGTGTAAAATAAAAATTTTCTCTGTACAGGGTGCTAAGGGACGCAATTGACTTACAAACAAACGATTGCTTACATTATTTGGAGTAATCAGTGTTACCGGAGACCAAAATTACATTTTTTATTTTTTACTCTAAATAATGCTAGGAATCACTGGCATTATGTATAACAAAATCAACTATAATTTTGTTTAAGACAAGATTTTTTGTGCATAGCACAAAGGGTAACAATTATTTTACAAGCAATAATTATTCGCCTGAAACAGTAGAAAATTTGTCTCGACGCCATCTAGTGAGAGAGTTAGCAATTACAATGCCTTTCTCATATAAAATAAAGTTGGTTGTTTTCAGGTGAAAAAATGTAACAAGCAGTAATTGTTGAATGAAACACTAGTATAGGTATATTGAATTATTTCGCGAATATGAGATAAGCCGCCATAGCTCAGTGGTCAGAGCTGTCGACCGGAAATCGAAGGGACACGGGTTCGAGTCCCGTTGGCGTCATGTATCTTTTATCAGGAGATTTTTCAATGTGGATGAGTGTTTCAGGCGAATAATTATTGCTTGTAAAATAACAAAATCAACCTTTGGATAAAAATAAATTTCCCCCAACGTGTAACTCAATGAACGCAACACAATTCTGTCTTTGGACACACTCCTTGCATCATTCACAAGTATTTAATTACCTAGATCATGCCATTTTGTTTTTATGTGACACCTCGCAAGAGCACCCCTGTCTGTACAGTGCAAATAAAGACAGGGGAATTATATCGCCACCCGGTTTGGTAGCGTTGTGAGGAGGGTTAAGGTGAAGAGGTCCGGATTATAAGAGGAGGAAAAATAGATGTCGGTAGATCGTTCCACACGTGGCGACTTACACAAAACGATTCGAAGAAACGACCCGTTCTAACCTCAACACAGGCTTGTCCTAGTTAAAAATTATAACGTAAAAAAATACAGTGTAACTAACTAACTAACCATCACGCCGTTTCCCCGCAGGGGTAGGCAGAGAGGACAGACCGCCAAACAACTCAGTCTTGGCACACACTCCTTGCCTCATTCACATTCATACATCGTCTCATACATACTCTTCTATTGTTCTGACTCTTGACATGGCCCGACTCAAGTATCTGATTCACTTGGTCGTGCCATGTCTTCCTCGGGCGTCCCCGACTTTTGCTACCATTCACATTTGCACCGTATATTCTCCTTACACTCCATTCTTCGCTCATTCGCTCTACATGCCCAAACCATCTAAGCGTCCCTTTCTTGATCTTACTCATTAAGCTTACATCAGCCTTGCACTCTTTGCGGATATCCACATTCCTCAGACGATCATACATGGTTTTACCACACATACGCCTCAGGGATCTCATTTCAACAGCATTCAATCTACTTTCATCCTTTCTTTGCCAGTTCCATGCCTCACTTCCATACATCAGGGTAGGTACCAGCACTCCATTGTGGACTGCTAACTTCGCTTCTTTGGACAATTTTTTGTTATACAGTAAATACAGTGTAAAGAAACAATAAACAACGAAGCCAACATCAACTGTGAATGGGGGTTCCGCTACGTGCACGGGGATCAATACTAGCTCATTAGAGTAGGCTCCATTAAAATATTTGTATAACAGACTCAACATGCCTATGCTAGCTCTTGCGAGCAGGTTCCATTGAAATACTCGTAGAACAGACTCAGCCTGCCATTAGAGATAGCAATTGGTATGTTAACAACGCATTGACAATCAGACGAGCCGGCCTCCTTTGCACAGAATCAAGTATTTTGGGGCTCCAGCCCATACGTGGCTTCCAAGTGCAATGGATGGACTGAATTGATGGAATGAATTCTTCCAAATGCAACTATTTTTGATTTGTACAGAGTTAGCAGCTGGTCACTACTGAAGAATCTGCTAGCCCTACACATGACGCTTAATTTCTTGGAAGCCACGTCTTCACAATGGATCCCTTGGGTATTATTCAATTCTGATAAATATCTTTCTCTACCCCCCGTTTCTACCTGTCTACATTTGGCTACAATATAAGTAGTTTTTAATCTTTGGCATCAAAAAAGCACACTATCCGCAACTGTTTTTGGAGACCAAAATTTCGATCTTGATTGTCCAAAAACGTTAGCTCAAGAAATAGAAGAAAACCTATGCTACACGACTGAAGACCTAAGCAAAAAACAACCCCAATAAATTACCAACATAAGACGGCCGTGAAAAACTCACACGTAAATTTTGATGACGGTTTCGCGTGCAAATTAATTCCATTCATAATTTTTATAAAGCTAGCTAGACCAACGTTAGCGAGTTACTAACTTCTTGATACAGCAGAGTTGGTATTTTACCTCCAGCTCCGGCTTTGTGAAAGTTATATTTTTTTACACTGAACGGCCCAGAGGAAGCCGTACTTGTGTTAAAGGTTAACTCGCCTTTCTGCCGCTAAAGGCCATACAATAAGTCATTGGACTGGAAAGGGGTACGGTAGGCTCTACAAAGCATTCAATGGCAACCGGGCAACTAAGGAAACATTTGAAAAGTGATGAAAAAAACTTAGATTAAATGGGTTACGTTAGGTTTATAGGGCAGTTTTTTTCCTCAAAAGTGTTTTAAATTGCCACTGTTCTGGGTTGCCATGAATTCCTTTCAATAGTAGCACTACTGGTTTGAATGGAATTTTAGAATGATCAGGATTTAACAAACATATCAGTAAGTTTACAATACATTAATCCACCTAGGTTTCATCGCTTGTACCATATTTTTAGGTTCTATAAATTTGGCACATAATGGCAAGCATTATGGATCGCTCAAAACGTTTTGTCAAACTTTGCATAGTACGTCAAAAATCGCTCGAGTGGATATTATTATGGAGTACAGCTCAAAATCAACCAGTAGATCCGCTACCTCTGCTATAAAATCTTTTTTTTTAAACAGGTATATAGGTTTTTTTATTTATTCTTTATTGTTTCTCGGTCACAAAACATATGATCAAGTATATATTTGAATTCAGCACAACTGTCCCAACTCACCGGACCCGATTAGGGTATGTTGTGAGGCTGAATGGAGTGAGAACGGGAAGGAGTTAAGGAGGTTGAGAAGTACCTAGCTATTCAGATCTGGTCACCAAGTCCATTTCAAGCAAAGCTTATTCAATATGAACGGTGATTTTCACCAAAGCGAGGATTACTTTATATTTTTTTAGTTTTCCATCGGGAACACGATGAAGGCGAAGCTTAATGCCAAATACCTTTATAACGAATTGGTGTGCATTATGAATACCAAAAAATATGCTTTAGATAAATTGAAGGCTTTCCTATTGTTTCGCTTGTGTAGAATACAAATAAATAAATAAATTACTCAATAAAAAAAATGTAAACTACTAAAAAAAATTTTTTTTCGATAAAAATGTATGATCGCATAAAGGAAACAACTGTAAAAAATACAGTATTATAGCTAAGATTATCTGTGACAGTTTCACTTGATTAACTTTTTGCTTTCTTATAAAATTATTTACAAAATAAATAAAAACAAGTATTGTGCTTGAAATCGAACGTTTCTAGACTCCGTTTGTCAAGCGATTTGAATACCTATTACCTACGATATAAGATATACCAAGAATATACACATTTTTGGCTTGTAGCTTCCTCTTAACGGTAGACAATAGATATCCTGATACTTACGTAATTGAAATTAATAAAATACTTGGTTTTTACCACTTTTATTGTTTATAAATACCAACATGTTTCTTTTTTTTTTTTTTTTTTTTTTTTTTTTTTTTTTTTTTTTTTTTATTTATTTTTTTTTATTTTTTTTTTATTTAAGTACATAAAACAGGCATGGTGCCCAAGAATTTACATACATGGATGTTTAAATACATAATAACAACTTTAAATTTACATACATGGATGTTTAAATACATAATAACAACAAAAATAGTAACAAAATGAATAAGCTAAATATGCAGAAGTAAATAACAAATAAGAATGGGTAAAAGGTAAATACAAATATGTTCATAAACGATTTGTTATTGTCACACCTGTACTGGTGAGACAATGATTAGGTAGGTAGGTACAATGTTGCTTCTCATTAAATAAAGGGTTTCATCACAATATCAGCTTAATATGATTAAAGGTAATACTTTTTTTTTGAAATGTTTAAATTGGTCATTAAAAATGTCTATTACATTATTAGAGCCATGTATAATGTTATAATTTCTTAATGTTCGCGGTACAGGGGAAAAATATCCTGTATTTGTGTGGTAGGCTTTAATATAGAAAATGTCGTTCATCCTCCTTGTTGATTTTCTTGATGGAATATTGATGTTAATTTGGGATAAAATGTTTGGTGTATCAACTGATGCATGTATAATTTTGTGTAGGAGCAGTACGTCAGAAAGTTTACGTCTGACCGTCAGTGAGTGTAGTTTGTAGTGCAAAATTCGGTCATTATAAGTTCCAAATTGATCAGATAAACCTTCACGATAAGCAATTACACGGGTTAGTTTCCTTTGTATGGATTCAATCCTATAATTATGAATCTCATAATTGGGAGACCAAATTGTTGATGCATATTCGAGAATACTTCGCACAATTGATTTATATAATGTCAAAGTTAATTCTGTACTTTTAAAACAATTTGTAATTCTTAGCGTTAATCCTAATACTTGTCATGAGCAACGCTCACTTCTTCAGGGTTTTAATAATACTAATTATAAATAATAGACATAGACAATGGTGCCAATAGAGAAATAATAGATTATTATTCATTATTTCTCTATTGACACCATTGTCTATGTCTATTATTTATAATTAGTATTATTAAAACCCCGAAGAAGTGAGCGTTGCTCATGAAACATGTTGGTATTTATAAACAATAAAAGTGGTAAAAACTAAGTATTTTATTAATTTCAATTAAAATGGTGCCACAAAATAAGTTTGCTGTGTTAGAAGAACTTACGTAATTATTTAACAACATACACTGCGCTCAAATGCCAAGTGCAATGCAATACAGTACTTTTAAAGACATTAAAAAATGATGTTTCAATGGGGTAGGGTACTTTTACGGTAATACTAATAACGTAGTTTAATAACATCGTGTTGTCCTTGTTTTGTATTTCAGAATGCAATTTCCGAGTTTTGCACGAGCCCGCAAAGTTCGCGTGTTGCAAGGCTTGGCTCACGGCACGAGGGGCGCGTCCTTGCGACTTTCAGCAGAGGTGATATTGCTTTTGTTTAGATTTTAGAGCAAGCGAAGGAACACCATGCAATCATTGCAGTCTACTCGTCTTCGCTGGTCATTATTATTAAGACTGCAGGCCTGTAACAAATGTATTATGAGGATGTCAGAACACGTTTTGATAAAAATTATAATATTTTCGCATTTCGTCGTTATATTTATTAGGATAAGCGCAGCTACAAGAACACGTGTTCCGATATATTCTAATATTTTGTTGGGAAATGGCGTGCCATCACGTTTTTAACAGGAATTTAATAAATCAGCAGTACTCATTTTTCTCCGTGCAAGTTAGTTCATGTAAATTTTATTTTATTTATTTATTGATACATTATAAGTATTTTTTTATAAAGTATTATTTGGTAATGCGAGTCTCACTGGGTGCTTTACCCGTGCTGAGGCCTACTATTAATAAAATAAATAACAAGAGTTGTTATGTTCATTAATAGATTGTTAAAATTTGACTAACTAACTAAACTTTTCTTTTAGTGTGATAATTATATTTTAATTTTTAACCTATTTTTGGTTTAAATTTATCTTTATTTTAATGTTGTTTTTCTTTTTTTTAAATGTATAAAGTCTTATATTATAAAATGGGGGCCTCAGCACGGGTAAACAACCCAGTGAGGCCAACATTACTGAATTAGAATATGAAATATTATAAAATAATATATCAACAATAAAAATAAACAAAAAACATCACGCCGTTTCGCCGAAAGGGCAGGCAGAGAGGACGGACCGCCAAACAACTCGGTCTTGGCAAACACTTCTTGCCTTATTCATATTCCTTCATCGTCCATACATACTCTTTAAAGAAATGTAAGATATTGTACCAAAAAAAAAATAATGGCTACTAGAAATACATAATATGTTATTATATTTCCATTGACCTGAAGAAGGTTGAGTGCCACCGAAACCGGTCGACCTATATAACTCAAATAAAGTGGTTTAACACAAAGTTTAAAAAAAACATTTATAATATGTTATGTTTATATAGTTCGATGGCCTGTGGTTTTTCGTTGGGGGATCACGGGAACCCTCTAATCAACTTGCTGGTAACTACAAAGGTCCCACATTATTAACAGCCCTTTCGACATAGGTAATCTTGGGCATGTTTTTAATTAAATTTCATTGTTCAGAAGTGCCTTGTGTGTGGCGTGATCCAAATATTTGCCTAATCGAGGCATACATTTCCATTACAAAACTGTGTTTACGAAATTCGAATAATATGGAGATCTACGATGTCAGGCGAGGGTAAGTGAGACGGATCGCTGGGCTATTGAGCCTAATGGAACATTTGCATGGAAGGCACTTGCAGTGTTATTCTTTATTCTACGTATAAAAACTACAGGTATATATTTTTTTACATAAACATGTTACGCTTGATTATAATTTAAATTGCTTTGTACAGTATTAGCACAAAGAGCCTTTCCCACCAAGATCATCCATTAGAAAAACAGATAGGAGCTGTAAAAATCAATTTTCCTGAAAATAATCTGCCATCTTACTTGACAACAAGTAATTTACGGAAATACGGTTTACGGAATGTTCATAAAAATCATCCGATAAAAATAAAGTCGTCGTTGGGAGCATTGACCCAAGTGAAACATACGATCGTCAAGTTACCGTCCGATGGATGGATGGGTTTTTTTACCATAAAGTTTCGGTGGCAAGATCACTGACCTAAGGTAAGTACTTGAACCTATCTACTTACAAAATGCAAGTTGCTGCGATTGGATTTCTTTTTCTTGACAATAACACACGCGCTAGTAAAAAAAATAAAGTGACGTAAATAGTGCGTAAGGTGTCATGGAGATCTACTTATTTGAATCGTTACAAGTAAACGATGAGTAGTTTCGATTTCCTTTGAATGTCGATAATATTTTACACATTCATGGTGAACAGAGTGGCAGAAACTCTCAGTATCGCCCTGTTAAGACCACCATTCAATATCGAAAATCTGCTTAAATAGCACTAGACGTAATAATAAACAAATCTGAATAGCCGGTCCCCACTTCCTTCAACTCACATGCACCGGCTCCGGGTAGTGTACACATGAGAACAGGTCGCTTCTACGACTCGTTTTTGAGATCAACAGCTCGGCTATGGAATGATTTGCCAGCCTCTGCGTAAAAATAATTCGGGACTACGTGCGGTAATATGTCCTACGAGGATACTTAATATTATACTAAGAGCAGAGTAATTTACACATATATGTGGTTTACCTGAGTGTTCAAAACTAATTAAGGTTGTTAAATAGTTTCCACAGTTATTATTAGTTCATAAAAGGTTGGGTAGTAGATACCACAAACTAAAGAGAAAACTAGAAAAATTCTTTGTCTAGTTTCGCCTGACACGTCCAACTATCTGTTGTCGAGTACCTACATTTTATTTCAGATAGTTACTTACAAAACAAAATCCATGAATTTGTGTAACTATGCGCGATAAACAAAACATAATATGATACAACAAAAATCGATGTTTTATTGAGCGTTTTTAATCAATCAACCGATTAACTATCTGAACGCCGGATAATTGCTAATAAGCCTGATTGATAATTAGAATTATTCTCGCAAATACAGGCGGCTTAATAGTATGGCATATAAGGAGGATGCTGTTCGTTGAACTTCAATTTATTTTTAAAATATTACTGTTAAATATTTGTCCTTGACCATTTAGTCGAGAACAGATTATGCACATTAAAAGCAACGGTAACAAGGCCAGTGTAACAACCAAACCAAATAAACAGCCGGATGATAGAAGTAATTCATTAAAACACTATAACCTAACGTACCATTTTTCCAGCAAGGAAGGCAGAAAGGACGAACCGCCAAACAACTCGGTTAGTTATGAAAATACTAAAATCAAAATAATAATAAAACTACTGTTCAATCGACCAGAAAGTTTGTTGAATTAGGATCTTTTAATTTTAATAAAATTATCAATGTTGTTTGACCCTTGCAACAGCAGCTTTAAATTCATTTAACTTATCAATTTATTACAACATGACAACACCCGGACTAACGGTGTCTATAATAAATTTGTGCGGTAACTTTCATGAGAACTGACAACAGAAGCTGCATTTTTTCATAACCCGCAACCACGTGATATCACTCGACATTCTAACGAAACAATTAATGAAGGATCATGTACTTTATGTATTACAGAAATAAATGACTGTAGTATAAAACGCTAGAAAAATTGACGAGATAAAAATATATGTGGTGTTGTGAAAGAGGGAAACACAAATAAAGGTGAACCGCTGTTAGATCCATTGTAACGTATCCCTCTTCATAATATACGACGAATGTAACAAAAAGAGTGGTTACAGTGGAGTTCTCACTGGCAGGTCATTGGAGTGTGTGAGTGTATAGCATTCCATGCAAGTATTTGGATGATTCGTAATCCAGAGTTCCTACCCAAGGGCATCGTGTAACTAATGTGGGAACGCTGGGGAATCGAATGATACACGCTTACGAGCAAGAGCAGATGAAATTAAACCGGCTCTTCAAGAAAGGGAACCCTTCAAAAACCTAAGACTCAAACGGGGATTGGATGAAAGTGAGAGACTTTCTGACTATGTGTGCACCGTTTAGCGGTAGGACTAATTCCTATAATTCATAAGGACGCATAGCGTATAGTCCGTTAGGAGGGGGATCGAGTTCCCTGCAGGGTTCGCTGAACCGGCGAGCCTGGTGAGAGTGGTGAATATCCTTGCTCGGAGGCACTTGGTCCTGCAGCCCGACCACTGAAAACAGATATTGCGCCACTTTAAGGAGGTGGTTGAACCGCGTTACCTGTTTTGTTTTTGTTCGGCAAAATTCAGCCGCCATTGTTCCGTGTGCGGATGGAGGAAAACATAACAAGATGTCTTATAGTGTTCTAGTAGAAGCAACGGACAAAGAATTGGTAAAACTGAACTATGTTCGTGGCAAAGTTACGCGAATAATCTGTTTAGATTCTGGTCTTACCCCAAAGTAAGAGAAAATATTTTACAAGTTTGAACCAATATTATTATTTACAGTTGCAAGAGTTTCTCAAAATATATACGCAGACAAAAAAAAATCATGTTTTCACTCGGTTGTAACTAACATTCGTTTAAAACCTTCAATTTTGAAGGTGTGAAAGAAATTAATTACTACACATGATTAACGGATTATAACAGGCATTAAGTAACGCAATCGATATGAATTAACTAAAAAGGTAAGGTTAAATTGTAATAATTAAATTTAAAAAAAAACAATAAATATATTTTTTTAAATTGCTAAACATTTAAAGAAGGAACACTCAAAATTTTTTTGAAGCCCAACTTTTGAAGAGCTGGTTAAAAATACTCTAATACCTGCTTAGTAAATATTTTAGAATATTCTTCAAAGAGTTTTCCACAATTGTTGTTATTGGGTACCCACTAGACTAGAAGATGATGAAATGAAACGGTCGACTTCTCAGCAGCTTCAATTTTCCACAGCATCAAGATAAGGCTCGTTCGCGGAAAAATGCCCGCAAATCGGGCGCCGTAAATAATGCCAATAAAGGCCATAACATGAGGCTGTGACGTATCCATTCAGCGGTGTTTACGCCTGTAACCTGTCCCGGGCCTACACCAACAAGGGGCCTGGCTGGGGACTCTGGGGGGTACCGAGGGCGGGGAGCCCAGGACGTTGCCCCCCGACATGGCACCACCAGACAACTGAGACCCACATCAAAAGGAATAAAGCAGAGGACAATGCTTTGGTTACTGCTTTTGGACCCGCGAGATGGAAGAGGGATGAGAGATTGGATCCGACCATTGAGATATAAAATATTACACATTTGATGGAAGAACTTGTGAATTATAATTTATGACTACATAGTATCATGAGGTCGACAATGTCTACACCAAAATTTCGTTCACTCTCTTGTCAGCCCAAACATCCCGGAACAATATGGAGCCTAATGTGAGAATAAATCCGATAGTTTTATATCGATGTCATATACACGTGTACCCAGTTATACAGTTTAACCCCTCGTGCTAATCTGTTCGCTTTTGGGAACAACTCATATGGTTTCATAGAAATCATTGTCTCCCTTACTGCAATGGTGAGAAAAATGAAATTAGTTAGAAAGAGAAAATACCACGCTTTATATTCAAACCCAGAAGTTAGCCACAGAAGAATTAAAATTTAAACCTCTTTGCAATCAAAGGTTCCAACCGCAATTTGTGAAAAAATATGTAAAAGTTAATTGTTTTTAAACGAAGCGACAAAATAGCGAGACTATGTTTATAATTGATGCGTTTTTCTAATAAATGCGTGAGTGTTTTTCTTCTTCATCAGTAATTTCAGTTCAGTAAAAATGTATGTTGAGCCATTTTTAAAACTTTGAAAGCGTATTTTATCACCTCTCAAAAACATTTTTCGGATACGTTCAACATTAAATATTTTCCATTATACTATATAAGAAATATTCAATTTATTTGGATTTAATTTCAAAGCGGAAATTTAGGGACTTAAAAAACTTAAATTTCATTCAACAGGTCATGATGATTTTTATTCAGTTTTCATAAAACGGAGGGTTTTCAAGTTAAGAAGCTTTGAATCGAACAAAAAATATTTCAAAGGAATTTAGAAGGCCATGTATGAGTATTTTGATTAATACAAACAAACACTTTTGGGATAGGGTATGAGAGTATTATGAGTTACTTTTTTGGTATTTTTTTTTTTTGCTTATTTCTAGATTCAGACCGCTACATCTTAAAAAACCCTTCACACATGTCAAACGCATACATGCTTAGCTCTAAATTATGTTAAATCTGAACCCTACAACATCCCAACACTGAAATGTCTTGGATCCTGTAACGCGAGAATACTATGCTCCTTTCCCCGCGCAGCACTAAGTTCCCAGACTGGTCTGTTTTTTTCCTCGCGAGGTGGTCGCCCCTGAGACCTTGCCCCTCCCCCCTGCCCTTGGCCGGCGGGCCCCCTAGGCCCGGGATGCAATGACCCGCCAGACAACAACACGCGCAGAACGCATCACACATATTCATACAATCACAGTATCCACATATTCATACAACGATGCATCCACACACACAAACATCCCCACGGTTAATAATAAAAAATACTAATTTCGGTTGTGTGTCCGTCCCGCGTAACTCTGGTCAATTGATTTGGACAAGCGAGATAAAGTGTACCTCTAACTATAATATAATGTTATAACAGAAAATTATATTAATTGTCTTTTTCAAAAATTAAATTACATTTATTAATTATCCCGTGACATTTTACATTACAAATGGGCTTATGCAATCAATTATGTGAAAAATGTATCCAATGAAGTTAAAACTTGTGATTACTGTTGAGTTTATCTAAAAGTTGTTTGATCTGTGATTTGAAAGCACATTTATCTAATATGTTCTTCCGTTACCTAGGTACATATACATATTTAATTTACTCAATTATGGCATGTGTTTGTGTGATGTCCCCAACTTCTTCCCGTCAATTTCTGCATCACATATTCTTCAGACACTTCTCCATCCACCCACTCGAAATATTAAAACCACAGTGCACCACATTTTGGGTTTACCCATTCGAATCGCTGTATTTCAAGAAAACAAAACCAAAAACTAAATGCGATCATAGAATAGTCTTCATCTCCCATTTTGACTGCCTGCAAAGTTATTTAAGTATCCACACAATCAATCACACACACACGCACATCCACGCATACATACAAAAGTCCCCTGCACCGGAATGCACGATGGATTATAAAAAAAGTCTTTTCACAAACAAATATTTATCGCAGGTACGCCTGTTGTGGGATAGGGACCGTCTGTGTCTAAACATAAACATTTGAGGCTCGGAAAGCTAAAATGTACGGACAACTCTACTCACGTTTGTTTGGAATGCAGACACCTAGACGCTAGACTAGGTGTCTGCATTCCGCTTCATAACTTTTACTAAATAACAACATTTTGTAGTATCTCTGATGAACAATTTGTTACCATACCATAATACCAAATTATGATTATTTCCAAGTAACTTATTTTTTAAATGTTTTGGTCATTTTACAGATTTTTTTTTAAAATTCAAGTATACTTAGGTAATTTTATGTTAATTATTTATAACTAGCGCAGACCCGTGAAAAATGAGGGAATATTATAATTGCAGGATTTGTGAAGATAAAAGCATTCATAAAAAAAATATTTGCCTAAGGATCATAGCTTTTCAAAAAAAACATTGTAAATTTTTGAGATGGCCGGAAATTAATTATTCGAACACCGTTAGAAAAGTTAATTTAAAAAAAAAAAAAATTATTAAAATGTTGGTACCTACTTTATCGCCTGTCTGAATAATTCCCACAAACAGTTCAAATTTTGCAAATAAAAGTTCTAGAGTGTCAGGAGCGAATGATGCAAAAGTAAATGATAGAAGAAGACGAGGACGCCATTTTTATTCTTAGACTAAAATATCGTGATAATGAACCAAGTTTACATAAAATCAACTAACGTTTGGCTCGTAATTGCGATGAAATGATCCCCTCTGGCCATGAACTTAAACAGCCCCGGACGGAGTAATTCCAAAACCTACGTAAATATTTTAATGACGTATTCCATTCCTTGTCTCATCAAATACCCCAAAAAATCATAAGGCGTTATAACAGCATTAACAACACAAAAATAATATAATAATAGTTCATTATGCACCCCTTTGCAAACAAATCAGTTCAAAAGATAGTCATACAAGATGGCAGCCAGGCAATTTCCCCTCACTCTAGATTTGGCTTCGATGCCATTCATTCAAAATCGCTCCTTGACTTTTGATTGAATTTATTTACAGAGTTCCTAAACATGAGTTTACTGACTCTAGCATAATTATATTGGATTATCTATAGATACTTTAGTTTTATATTTCTATACAAAATCGCATTAATGCTCTGTCCAGGGCTTTTCAAGTCCATGCCTCAGGCACGTTTTTACAACTCCAGCTTACAGTTTACAAAGCGCCATAAACTGTACCTAATAACGAGCTTCACCAGTCGCAATATAAATCAAAACATGGTACTAATAAATGAACTTATATAAAATCAAGGAACGGTCGGCGCATTATATGAGCAATCGGCATACCTCAGTCTGCGATGTGCACCATTATAATTGGCGAAGAAATGATCCCCTCTGGCTCAATTTACAATTGCCGTTTACATTACAACATAAACTGTACCGAGTAGGGAGTTTCATCAGTCAATAGTACAATGCACCGTCTGCTGTGTTGTGGTTTGCGGCGAGTTTAACAGCCTCCTTCTGACTCCCCTTCTGCTGTGAGTGGCCTTTACCACTTCAGAACATTCAACTTTCTATTTGAGAATTTACGTGCATCTGCAATCCTGCATCCTTTCGTAGTTCATAGCGATCTCTCACAAGAACGTATTTTCAGACAAGACGCCTCGCTGAATAGAACATAGGATCTAATTTGATAATTTGGTTCTAGTTTGAAAGGGAGGTTAAGAAAATACTGTGAATATATATATTTTTTAGTATCGGAAAGTGTATTTTGTATTTTGGAAGTATTTTCATCAGACATGGGAAGGCCGATAAGGATAATAAGGACCGAAGGGAATGGTGAACGGAGAACTGAACCTTCTTATAGTAGCAACTATTAAAAAAAATGCGAACATTCTTATTTCTACACTCTAAAAACCTGTCCCGATGATGGACACTGCAAGAATGACCAAAGAGTAAGAAAACTTCAAAATTTGCATTGCACAATGCACATCCCATGTTATCTATTTTTTTAATGGCTAGGCCAAGGGCTTAAATAAATACATAACAAGTTAAACGATAAAATAACTATGTAATTTGATATGTTTGAAGTACTAAAAACTGACAGATATAAATATTATTGATAAAATTTATCAATAAATTTCAGACGATATACAAAAATGAAAACACGAAATTCTTGTCGTGTTGTACTTTGTTTTGTTTCTTTCTCTCTCCATTTCTATCCCCTGTATTTGTAATCGAGCACAATCTATTTTACCAATGCTTTAGTGTACAAGTACCTTCTTCTAAATTCCTACCTCGGCTCCGCGCTTATGTGTACGAGTGTATACCTATACATCCAGTCAGTTTCATTTTTTGTTTCTTCTTGTTTGTTCTACTAAACCTTCCATTTTCTATTTGTGTACTGTTTTGTTCGTGATACTTATAATTATTATATTTTTCTATTTTTTGTACTGTTTCGTACTGTTAAACTTATAATTTTGATAGCAAAATACAATGTAAAATTGTACCTAGTAACTCCCACCTATGTATTGTAAGTTTCTCTTGTCCTACAATGAGTTCTACAACTCATCGGGATTGCTCTAGCAAGAAATAATTTTTTTCTCTACTTTCTATAAAAGTAATATGAATGTATTATATATAAGCCTTCCGGAATAAATTCTCTAAATGAAAGTGAAAACCCTATCAAAGTCCGTTGCGTAGTTTATAAAAACTAAGCGCACAAACAGACAGATGCGGATAGCGACTTTATTTTATACTATGTAGAGATGACAAATATTTTCATATTCCTCGATTAGTGAACAAAATAATAAAATATTTTGGGTTAACCAACCGTACACGTGTACAACCGAAAGCGATTGTCGTGTATTACACACCGCTGGACCGGTAAAGGTTGATACTAGGGCACCAGAAGATCACTATTAATTTGGTACTCTAGTAAAAAATTCTAGTTCGAGAAAATTAAAAAAAAGTTTTATATCAACATCAGGGTATTTAGCACGGTAGATTGATAATACCCCAATATCAATAGTATGTTGAAACAATTTTCATATAAATTAGCTGTGTTTTTATTTTATTTAAAAAAAATATTTTTATTCTTATTTTATTAATATTTTTTTTATATTACCCACGCACAGGCAGTGCCTTTGTGGGTTCCCTTAACTTACCTTTTTAAACATTTATACGTGTGTGATTCTATATTTTGAAAATGTGTAAAAAATTATTGAAAAAAAAAAGTTTAAAAAAAGATTATTATCTATGGTCAGTTATCGATATTTAATTCTATTTGCGTAGACAAAAGCCGCTGCTTTTGGCGCGGCCTCCAAGGTGTCGGATAAGCAATCAATATGAACAACTTTTTGGATAATATCGTTCGTTAAGCAAAATAACTGGTTTATTAATGAATAGAGATGAACTAACCATGTTCTTAGAATTGAAAGAAATCGTTTACACGATTCATGGACTTCATTAAATCATCTAAGACCCGATCAATAGATTCCGTTCTAGCCTGGAGAAAGAACTCATCAATATAGTTTATTTTTATTATTATTTTATTGATAATTATTTATATTACCCAGGCACGAGTAGTGCCTTTGTGGGTTCCCTTAACTTACCCTTTTTAAACATTTATTTTTTTATTCTGAAAATGTGTATGTAACTTATGAGTAAAAAAACATTGGGAAAAAATAAAGGAAATAAAAAAAACTCCCTTTTTATTGTCAGAAAGTAAATGCGGACCACCAATGTATATCAGGTATTATTAAAATTACACATTGTCAATTTATTAGTTTTTTCCGTAGCCGTTTGTCTAGGAGTATCAATTCATAGACAGATGAGCCAGTGTTGCCAGCGTTTCTTTATATATTTCATTATCAATATCGGTCTGGCTATCGACAGCGTGACCGTGCTCGGGAAATCGGTAGTTACGTCTATCGATCCGATATTGAAAAGTTACCAATTTCACTGTGCTAGACCCACAGAAGGCTAGGTAGACAAAGTTTCGAGAAACTAATACGGATTTATGTTGAAAAGCAATCATTTACAATGCAAATGCAACATAATAGCAATGCTTTTCAATATCAATCCACTAACCACTAACCAACCGACTAAACAGCTCCGGTTAATGAGAATCATTTTTTCTGTTAAAATAATATTATGGATTGATATTGAAAAGTATTGTGTATTAACCATGTGCGTATTATTGCATGGAGAGCGAAATGTCAATAACACAGTGGAAGGGAGAGGTAAATTTTGTCTGGAGTCTAGACGTACGGTCTGAAGCAGAACAGTGCTTCAAATAGATATAAAGAAACAAGGTAGTTACACCCAATGCAATTTTTGTAAAAGTTGATGGTAATACGAGTAATACGACATGTAATTTTTCAAGTTTTTCGTGTTCTTTCGAAACGTAAATTTTCGATCGTCTTTAAAATTCACTGTATTTTTTTAAATACTTTCAACTTCACAACTACAGTATCTTATGAATTGTAAAAAAAATATTATTGTAGGTAGGTACTTTAAGTACTAAAAAAGTGGGTAGGTATTAAAAAGTAGGTAGATACTAAATATAAGATAATTATTAAATAAATTTATACAAAAAATCTGGTAGAAACATTATAAAGGTTCCATCATAACTCAACACAGTGACAATTCAACACACTTTTAAAAACTGATATAAAGTCATTAGAAACGATGAAATATATATTTTTTAACCTAACCTAACCTAACCTACTTAACCCAGTTAATAAAGTTTTTGTTTCATCACTTTCCATGACTTTATATAATTTTTTAAAGTTGTGATGAATTATCATTTTGATGATTTATCCGGTCACCATTATAATATAGGTAGGTTTCTATTTTTGAAAATTACACTTAAATTAAAAGCAAATTCGAGTTCTAGAATTCATTGAACCAGAGTTACAGACAGACACATAATCTAAATCAGTATTTTTGATGTGATGATGATAATAATGAAAATTATAAAAATGCATATTTTAGTAGGGCAATGATGCAGCACCATTCACAAATAGAATCATGTAATAATAAAATCGGGTAAATACTTAATACCACACCGCACTCTGTTTAAACATCTTAAGACGCCGAGAAAATTAAATGCCAGAAGAAAATGCTTTGTCGATGCAAATAATTATTGTTTCTCGAAAATTAATATAAACAAATTGGCTAAAAGAGCTAATATTATGACAGCGGCCATCACAAAAATACACTACAAAGTAAACAATGAACCAAAGGTTTATTTAAAAAGGTGATATTGCGCAATGATTCTATTGGGATAATAAAATATAATATCATGAGGAAAGTTAGGCTTTTGAGGATACCCAAGTTTTACCGAGGATAAAGTCGTTTGACCTTAAGGTTAAACGCGACGCTCCTTATTATCTATGTGTTCATAGATGGCTTAATTAATTCATTTTATTAAAATACGATTTTTGCAGGGCATTGCTTTACAATATTAAGACAAATTATTTGTTTGCGCCCGTACATTCGTAATATGAATAAATAGTTTTGTTCGTTTAAAAACTCAATTCTATTGAGAAAGGCATACAAATACAATATTGTGTCAATGTTGTATTTGTATGCCTTTCTTGAAACAATTGAGTTTTTTTACAAACAAAACTATTTAAAAAATATATATTATTTATTGGGCGCAAACTAATAATTTGTCTTCATATTTTAAAGCAATACCCAATAATTTAATTAACGCCATCTATGAACACGGTGGAATATAACAAGTGTCGCGTTTAACCTTAATGAAAAGCTCACATCTAGTCAGATAGGTAAGTAATAATATTATGGTTTACTTTCGCCTATATTATCAAACAGAAATGCTTATTTTCCAATGGAATAAGAATTCAATGTGACTCTTATGATAAATTATACATATGTATAGAATAAAATTTAATTGTCAAGATAAATTATTATATTATTAAAAGAAACAAATAACCACTGCTCCACATTGAACTAAGTAAATCGCATTTTCTCAATATTGTTTTAATAAAGAACCCATTGAACGTTAATAATCATGTTACAGTTTCCAGTACCAAATGCCAAAGACATATTTAAGCAAACTTCTATTATAAAAATGTGTAAAGACAAAATATCAGGAATACTACAAACTAGTGAGAAATGGAAATCAATTTATTACACCTAATTTCAAAACAACCCAAATGCAAAACCATTATATTTTACCTAGAAAATAACTGTTTTGTTGTTGTTTTTCTTTAGCATTATCAAAAATAAAATTGGTCAAAATAACTATTTTTTCTAACTACAATGGCACTATACGTATAAGGTAAAGGTAATGTAGTATTCACAATCGGTCGATGGAGCAGCGGGTAAGACGATCGAATCAAGTTTGAAACTCACAGCTTATTCCCTTCTCCAAAGAAATTATTCTCAGGGAAAGGGAACTAACTGTAAATGCAGATTATCAACTTATTTTCTCTTTTAGAATAATAAATCAAGAGGACATTGTAAAAAGTATTGTCTAACGGCATGAAAAATAGCTAAAAATTTTCTGTACCAACAGATCTGAATTATTAAATCAATTTATGACATGAAGATTTTACAAGATAAGTCTGCCAATCACTTAGATGTCATAATTGCTTCAATTCAAGCATTTAATTTTTCTTCCTGTGCTTGAGGGTGAAATCTGGATCAGTTAAAATAAAAAATAAAAAAAACAAATTTCACTATGCACACAGATATAATATGGTAGTCCCAAGAGAGGTGTAAATACGTTATCGACAATTATCTTCTTCCTTCATGACAGAAGATACTAGAACGATGATATCACGTACGACCTCTCTCCTAGACTACTACTATATCTAAGCCATGTTCCTGGGTAAGTAAATCTAATTTTATTACAGTTAATGAAATCGTGGACAGGCTCGTCAAAATGAGATAGTGAATTATACGCTACTTATAGACTAACGGAAGACCTCTTGATTTGTATTCATAACACATAATCATATTTATACTTCTCAAGATTACTTTTATGTTATTGTTCAATTGTATGAAACATGAACATTAAAATATACATATTATATATATATATATACGAATCGTCACAACTAGCTGTCATGATGTCTAATGCGTGACGTTTATATAATTTCATGAAAGCAGAACATTCTTTGACCGGTCCTTGAAAACTAAATAATTTTGGTGGGTGTCACAGTTTTAGCGAGTCAAAACACTATTTTTGTTAGATTACTATTTTATAACATAATATAATAAGAAGTGTATTGTTCAGTTACAAATAAAGGTCTGTGTCCAAAATAAGCAACAATTTGTCATTTGTATTATAACCACAGCATCTGATTAAACACTCCCAGTTTCTGGCTTGGTTCAATTGGCAGCAATTCATGGAATATAAATTAATGCATGTAGATACTATAAAAAGCATATTCTAATGCACTTTTAGATGTCTATTTAACGTTGGTGGTCCAAATTGTGATGAAGATAGGCGTGTTGCGCAATTATATGTAGATCCATCTATGTCAATGACGGTCTTGATCAATGAAAACATCGGACCAGCAAGTAGAAATGATTGCCTACCGATATTTAAAGTACACACAGATGAGAAGCCATTGAGTGATCAGTGTGATGGTTTCTATGAATCTCATGACACATAAACTAGCATTTCAGAGGTCTGCAGAACCGATGGAACACTCAGCTGTCAAACATTTTGAACCGAATTTGGGGGAATTATTTCGAAAAATTAACGTGTCACAAATAGCAGGCTTGTTGGTCCTAAGATAATACAACCAAATAGCATTTAAAGCTATTGGTAATAGAAGATATTAATCCATGGGAAAATAAAATCCAACGATCACAACCATTACAATAGATTTTTGCTGAAAGATTCCAAGCGTTCACGAAACTGAAAATGTTCATAAATAAAGCCAAAATAGACTCACCACCACAGCCATACACATTGAATATGAATTTTACGGATAAAGCCGTGGGTCAACGAAAACTCAAACAGACCACACACAGCACAACTTCAGGGCGGCCCAGAGAACTAGAGACTAGAGATGGTCGATATTACTGTCCTGGTTATTCTGCCCCGGTGACTTATGTCACTGGACCGCCCGATATTGTATACCGGCTATTTATGGAACCCGTTCTTTGTGGATTTTTAATATATATATATATATATTTGTGTGTGAACAAAAAATTGAAGCAATTGGTTCCTTAAACAGAATATAACAAAACTGGTAATATTCTGACAATCGTCCTCTTCTTCTCACATGTCTTGTATAAAAACGAAAAATACAGAAGGTATCAGAATGATGACATCTCGTTAATTCCAATACAATAGCCACTCCCCTATGAAATAAAAATTGTCCTTATTCCGAACGAATTTATTTATTGATTGAGCATAGCCAAGTGCTGTTTTAACTCGTCTCTGTAAATTTGTTGGTAAGTTCCGTTTCAACGTGATGGCCATTTTAATGTATCAGTAAAGATTATTTAAATATGAAATCTTGGTGGTTATTTAGATTTCCTTGTTCGCATTTTTACAATATTGGTACCTACCTGCCTGAAGAATGTATGAAAAAGAATTATTATAAAGATAGTTACGTTTCTTTGGGCATATTGTATAATTCTATATTCGAGATTTCAAAAAAGTTACATTAAATAAATGGTTTATAATATTTAGTAGGTAGTTATTTAAGTACCTACTGACAAATCATGTGATTTCAGAGTTAATTTTTGTTTTTATTTATAAAGCAAATTAGAAACATACTTTTGAGGATGCGAGGTTTACAAATGTTCACAGAACTACTAGTTTATTACCATATTTTACGATCTACCTCCCAGCCAAAGGGAACCGGTTCCAAAAGTAGCAGGATACAGAATCGGTCTCCGGACCAACCATAAACAACTTTTATATCCAGAGAGGACTCATTTACCAAGGACCATAAATAAACCACTATCCAAGGACCTAAAACGTACCTAAAAAGCCAGGCCCATGCCTATATAGCCCTGGAAAGAGCAATTCGAATAATTTGATGCCGCGGGGTGAGGGGGAAGATGTACAAAAAATTCCAAAACCTACATAAATGTTTTAATGACATATCCCATTCCTTGTCATATCAAATACCTAAAAAAAATCATAAGCCGCTATAACTGCGTAAACAACATACAAATAAAATAATATTTCATTATACACTACTTTGCATTCAAATCAGTTCAAAAGTTAGTTAAACAAGATGGCTGCCAGGCAATTTCCCTTCACCCTATATCTGGCTTCAATGGTATTCATATAGAATCGCACTAATGCTCTGTCCAAGGCTTTTTAGGTCCATGCTAAAAACAAATGTCCAGGAACTAGTTCCTTTGGATTTTGTACGGAAATTGGATTTTTTTCCCATTAAAATTCAAAAAAAAAAAAAACGACGAATGAATATGTAATAAATATAATAAATAATATCATATGCGTTTCATAAAAAAAACGCTACCAAAATAATGTTTTCGCCTCAAATATGATAAAATTTCTGTTCGGGTCTGTGGTTTTTTTTTTTACTTTTATCGATAAATCAAAATATAAAATCTCAGGGCCAATTGTTTCGCAGGATTTGAACAATTCATCAAATTTCAAAGTTAATTTTCAAGTTCTGTGAAATAACTGGCCCATCATGGAATAATAACAGAACTTGATTGGAACTTTCACGTAACTTGAAAATTATCTTTGAAATTTGATTAATTGATTTGTTCGGGTGCAGACCATGTTAACTGACAAAAACATGTTTTGAGATATAGCATTTTGAATGTTTTGATGCATAAAAATAACTTAATTTATAAAAAAATAAGAGCCGTTAACGATATGACAATACAATCATTGCACTAATATGATTTGAAACAAAATAATTAAACTTGAAAAATGGGAAATAATGTTGCATACCATCCATTACACGAACACATGAACCAATTTATGGTACAACATATTTACATGTTTCAAAACTAACAAGTGCAAAAAAAAATATCAGTGCAAAATGCAGTGTAATGCTTGGTTCCTGTTTGTACCAGGTAGTAAAGTACATAAACCAATATAATCCCAGATGAAGTGTTTCATTGATTCTTTTTCACCAAAAACAGTGGGATTTGCAAATAAATTAGTGTTACTTTCTAAGCTTTTGGTCTAATCAAGGTCAGCCCTAGGAAGGTGCAGTTGGAGCATTCCGCTCCAGGCAGCTCCGGGCGTCAAATTGCCAAGGCGCTGATAATATCTAACACTTAACAGTCCTAACACGTCTTCGTTATTTTTCATAAAAACGGCGCTACACAAAAATACAAATCATCTGAATATTGTTGATTACAGATGGATTACAGTGATCGCGTTTACTGGTTTTGACAAGGGGCGCCAAAATTTTACTTGAGGCAGGCGCCGTTTGGCTAATATTCCTTGGGCGTCCCCGACATCTTCTACCATTCAAACCACTCTATAAACATTCCTGGCACTAATTATAAATTTTCAGCGATATCGGTGAACTACTTTTCGAGTTTTGCAAGCACAAACTTATATTTGGTAGGTGGTTATGGGTACCGCCCCTGGAACTATTTATTGGATGACCAACATTTACGCCATAAGGTTACGCCAAGTGGTTCGCTACGTTTAGTGACTCAGCAGGGGTGCCTGGGTCATGGGGTAATGTCTGTCCAAGTCTTGGTGGCTGGTGTGTCGACCCACCTTTTGTGTTGCGTACTGGAATTGGGAGATACCGGTTGAGGGGGCCTGACCCTCATGCTCAAGATTGAGGGTGGACTGCCCCATCAATGAGTGTATAAACCCCGCTGCTGCTGTTGTGCCGGTTCGTGACCAGAGAGGACAAAGTAGTGTTTGGGGTGCATTGAGTGAACTTTCCACCCGGACTCTTCCAAAGAAGGGTGACCGTCCAACCCTACCACCCCATACTACCGTCCCATTGCGATCACATCTATTCTATTCAAGGTGATGGAACGTGTTGTCAATAACAAACTGCTCACATAATAATATTTGGCCAATTTATATAGCGCCGTATTCGTGAGAAATCACCTCAAGGGCGCTGTAATATACATACCTCGAGAAGAATAAAATTATTAATGACTGTCAATACCATAGACATATGAATATTAGTAGACCTGCCCTAAGTGATTAAAAGCGTATTATCCCCACTCCCCATACCGGTTCCATTGGAACCGGCTGTGCTCGCGTATGGCCTCAAGTGAAATCTGAAAACGTGACGTCATCATTCTTGTGCGAACTATGGTCGAGGCATCATCGGTTCATTTTACGAAATAACACGGCAAAATGTTGACTTGTACTATGAAAACTTGTAAAAATAGATGTGAAAAAGAGAATAAACCCAATTGTCGTATTACATTCCATATATAAGCATTATTTTATTTTAAGCATATTCAGATCGTATAATATAGATCAGTTTTAGAAACATATACTATCACATCGAGAAACGTCTGGACGCGAAACACAAAGCTGGTTGGTTGCTGGGAAGTAAATTATGAACATTTATAAAAGTGTCTTAACTAAATACTTAAACGAAATATTCGACTCTGAAAATAGATCCAAATTTTTTTGCCGAATTTGGACTTCGCAAATTTGTTCATAACGTGGCGAGTAATTTGCGCTCCCATGTAAAAATGTCTATTCATTCAAAAGCAGATTTTACTTTTAAGAAGTAAATGGTGATATTATAATGCGAGATGCCTATTTACTGTCAGATTGATTTATTGACGAATCACAGTCAGCCTTACGCCCTTCGTTCTTCAACAGTTGATTTTACCCCTCGCCATTATCTTCTCGTCTATTAACTCCTATGTCTGTGGTCAATACGGATTCTGGCGTAACTGACCGTACAGTGATCTTCTCACATATGTGACACATATTTGGGGGCGGTGCCTCGAACTATACAGCGAGACCCAAACGGTTGCACTGGACATTTCCAAGACCTTTGAACGGGTTTGTCATTTAGAGAATTTCTTCCGGAAGGCTTATATATATAATTCCTGCATATTATATTTATAGAAAGTAGAGAAAAGTCGATGTTTTCTAATTATGTCGTAAAATAAATATTTTAGACGCTTACATTGCTAATGCTGGCTAAACCTTATGAGATACCTTAAAATAATGTACTACGGAATGGTATATGTCTATCTCCTAAGGATAACCTTCAGCAACGCCGGGTACACATCAGCTAGTAATTAATAAATTCGATTATGTTCTTTATAATAAAGTTAATAAAAAGTAAACATAAATTTTGAATAAATCATTGTCATCATTGTTTTGGATAATGAGTACCTTTCCGCACACATATTCGAAGGTTCCACTGAATCATTTACCTGTAGTTGGTTCTCCAGAAGAAATAAGAAGTCTCATTACAATTTAAAATGGCTCTTTTTATTTGTATAAGCCTAATATTACAAAATGATACACCTTCATTGCACACTTGTTACTTGTTACTAACATTCAACCAATCATCCGTAAATATTAAATAGGTTTTATTAAACGTAATGCTAAAACATTCCGATGTGCAAATGATCTGAGAAAATGTGATTGTTTTGTCGCAAGGATAAATTATGGATTTTAGTCCCCGAGCAAACTGCGATTTTGTTAAAATAGATAATATTAATATAATTAATGGAATTACAGGCAGTGAGTTGTACATTTTGTCAAAATTTTGTTAATAGGTACTTTGTTGTCATAAACAAAAAGGTTTGTGCATTCAAATTTTTATCTAAATGTATCATCAATGCATTACAATACTTACTTGATGACATAAATAAAATTGTTCAGAATGTACAACGAAACAAAGTTTGTATATTGGATTCCTTGCATTTAAGTCACATGTATTGTTTGTTTTGGTTTTTGCGGATAAAATCACTGGCACCAGATTCGATTTCATTTTCACTTTGAACAACAAATCTCAAGGCAAGAAAGCTTGGAAGAGCCATGGAGATGGTTAAATATGTATTCATTAATGATATATAAATCACTCAATGAATGATATATTTCAGTGGTAGAGTTGGAAAGGATTGACTGGGATTGTTGTTACCGATGGAAACTAAAGTAGTGAATGAATCAGAACCCATTACGCAGAACATTCTCCAAAAGTACTTTGCTACAACAAGACAACTCAACATTCTAAATCTCCTTACATAGTATTATTATTAATTGAAATAAAAATAAAATCAATTTTGTTTACTTAAAACTAGTCACATTTTACATTTAACAATCTATAATTATACGAAAATAATCATTTTAGATTCACACAATAGAATTGGCAAATATCTAAATGTTATAATTAAAATAGCCAGCAGTTGTCAATCTAATTATAAATAAATATTAACAATCTGGAATCGCTATTTTATCTAAAACTAACCTAAAGAGATTTTTTTGTAAGGCATTTTGATATTTGAATATATTTAGCATTATTCAAAGACTACAAGCAATATTCTAATTACACATTTTCCAAGTTTAATCTTCCCTAGGATAATTGATACTTATATTGCTCGAACGTTCAAAGGTTTCTACGGTCTAAAAACATTTTTATTTTGCGTGATCTAGTCATTAAGAATTTCTATCGACTTTACAGCATTTTACACGATTATTCAATTTACAAAATGAAAATATTCAATATGATATGGTCCCGCCGACTCAAGCTTATTAAATTTAAAGCAAATTAGAGAATTTATATTTGTCTTCTTGAGAAAATCTAGTTATCCCCGGTGTTGTATTCACAAATAACAATTTAAACTATGTATATGTTTGTTCGCTTCTCAAATAATACTTATTAAATAAAACATTGTTCAATAATCAGCATTAATAGTTTGGAACATGAACATGATAAATTAAATTGTTTACAGTTACAACCTTATTTCAATAAGTAATAATATTAAAATGTATGTATGTTAAAGTTGGCAGTGCTGGGTTGAGGGCATTTGTGTTTCTTACACAAAGCTAGGATAAACAGTAAACATCTTATTCTCCTATAATTGGCATTGAAACGAAAACTGATGCTCTTCTGTATTCATTCATAGAAAACATAACTTCTTGGATAGAAAATTGTTACAAAATATAAAATTAAGTACAAAATTGAGAAAATAATTTTTAATAAATAAGGGAATGTTGGAATATAAATTGATAGTAGATGCAAGACCATTAAAATTTAACAATAAGAAAAAAATACAAATTAAAATAATTTCAAAGAAAATAAACCACTAATGACGTAAATGTAAAATCAATAATGGAAATACATTGAAAAATCAAAAGATATTTAAAAATATTTGAATACATATTGTAAAAACATTTTGTCTTAAATGGGTTGGATATGTAGTTTTAGAATTATAAACTTAATGGACATAATGTTGTTGCCTTGTGGCGACCCTGTATGGTTTAAATGTTATTTGATTAGTGTGCTGAACACTCACCGATACAATTAGAAAGGAATACAATAGTCAACATACGTATCATAGAATAAAGAATAACACTACAACTGCCTTCTATACAAATTTGAGCGGGAAAAAATGTTCCATTTAGCCCAATAGCCCATCGCTCGGTCTCACTTACACTCGCCTGACATTGTAGATCTCCATCACATTTGAATTTCGCATACACAGTTTTGTATTGGAAATTTAAGTTTCGATTAGGCAAATATTTGGATCTTGAAACAGGTCCAAAAGGCACTTCTTGTGTTATTCTTTATTCTATGATATGAATGAATAAAACATAGGAAATTGAATGGAAACACTAATCTATCAGAATTGCATTAAACTAGTGAGAAGGGAGCATAATACATATTATTTATACAAATAATTATTTTCTTTACATTCGTATAACGCTACAAATTCACACACGTCACAGCACAGATTTACTCAATTGACAAAAATTCCATTTATAAGAAATATTATATAATTCTATGGTGAAAAGCGGATAAGTGTGAAAATATGGCTTTATGAAAGTACAGAATTAAAAGGAAAGTATTGCGATTTATCCGAACCAAAACTAAAATTAAAGAAGATACTTACGGCAAGTCTACATTAATAAAGTTATATATTTATCAGTTGCGTGATGCCCTTATAACAAAAGTGGCTTTAAATAATTAATTAAAATACTTAAAATGAGGACAATTTAACTAAGATGACACAAACATTAAGATTGTTGATTGGAACTAGGAGAAAGTGTTTTGTCATTGAAGATCACACTGGGAATAGGGAAGGCCGTCTCGGCAGTCACGGGAGCCAGGAGCTCCCTCACATCCCCCTCGGTCCCCGCCACCGTGCCCGCCCCCGCCCCGTCCACCATGATGTGGTGCGAGGTGCTTCTCTTATGCCCTTTTATTATCGCCTCCACAGCCTTCAGATCCTTAGAGTTGGTTCGCCTATGTCTTAGAACCATATTCGAATTATCTAATAACTGTTTAGCTTCCTCATCAAAGCTTTTATTGAGCACGACGGAAGCTAGATCCAAGTTCTCCACGCTCTTCAGAGCCAAGTGTTTTATTTGATCCAAGCTTATATCTCGCGAATTTGATCTTGAATGAACTTTGAAGTCGCGGGATCCAGATCTCGAATGCGTATTGAAGTCTTTGGAGGTAGATCTTGAAAACAAATTGTAGTCCTTAGAATTAGATCGGGAGTGTTTCAAGTCTCTAGAGTCAGTCCTGCTGTGCCGCATATCAGATTTATCCTGTTCGTCCAGAGAAAGTTGATGCCTGGCTTCCAGTTGAATAGTTTTGGAATCATTTCTAAGGTGTTTGGAGGCCACCAGCACTCGGGAGTTTTTGCCCACTCCAGATTTGGACTGCTGGGAATCCTGGGAGTACTGAGAGTCGTTCCTTTGGAGCCTGGACTGGGTCTTGGGTGCTTGTTCCTTGAAGGACTCGGATTGTGTGATAGCGTTGGGACATTCAAGCGGGGTGCCAATGTTAGAGCTTCCTCCGGATGTTAAACCTGATGTAAATCCACTCATACACTCGGCACTCGGTTTCTCTTCAAATACTGAAAAAAATACAATAAAATAAGTTTCAAAAGTTACATCTCGATTAACCTGTTGTTCGACAGTATATTCATAAGAATATTATAAATAAGTCATTTCTTTGAATATAACTACCCATTCCGGGGAAACTACTTATTATAGATTATATATCTACCATCTATATGGTAATTAGTCTATCCTACCACATAGATGAATCAATTCGATTTTTTAAAAAAATATAAAAATAGTATAGAATCTACCATCATATTTAAAATGTAAACACATTATTTGGTAAGATGGTACAATTAACAAAAACATAGTTTTGCAAAAAAAAAAAGTTATTACGAGAATATATTAGCACCGGCGATCAAGAAGTTAATAGCATTTTAAAACTGTTTTGTGATATTTTTCATACATTTATCAAGGCTGATGATGGATCCAGTGATGTCCTTCTGGGGGTCCAAGGGAGAACAATAATCCAGAGATTTACGCCTTCGGACCAACCACCAGTCGATTAGGAATATTCCAAGTGCTAGAATTTTGATTCCTCCGCAAAGACCGACGTATCTGACAAAAAGAACAAATAAATCAATCCACACAGAAAGAAAGATATCATTAAATAAATAAAATCTCAAATCGTATCATATCACTAAATAGTTATTGTAAACGAAAAGTAAAGAGACAGGTTAATAGACTTAACTAACCTATATCTAAATTGTTCAATATCATAAAGCAAGCAGCGGCCTCCCTTCTTATCTCCACATGTACTCTTCCACAAGAGGCAAGTAGAATCTATCAAATTTCCAAAGAGTATAGGGGCGGGAATATAGCCAAATAGTCTGAATATCACAAACTGCATTCCCAGGGCAAATGAGCGCTCCTCTTCACTGACGGATCTGAAACAAGTATAATAATTACACTCCATGTTAATCCCTCGGGCTAATTCGTTCCCTTTTGGGAACGGCTCATATGGTCCCATACAAATCGCTGTGTCTCCCTTACTGTCATGGTTAGAAATATGATCTAAACAGTGTTAGAAAAGAGAAAACACCATGCTTTACATTCATATCTAGAGGTTAATCACAGAAGAATTAAAATGTACACCTCTGTGAAACCAAAGGTTGCGACCGCAATTTGAGAAAAATTTATGAAACTTTGAGAATTTTTAATTAATTATTTTTATACAAAATTAAAAAAAAAAATGGGGTGACAATAATCAGTCTGTTACATATTTTTATTAAGAGTTGTTGACAGCAAAACCAAAGCAGTAATAAAAAAAATCACTGCTAAAAATGAATATTGGAACAGGCATAGGGGGAATGTTAATGAACAAGAGCAATATGTTAATAGGAAAGTGAACATTTAGACTTTTTCTCATAATGGATCATAGTGTATCGAAGGAAACATTACATATATAATATTTACAGGTTTCTTTAATTAAGTATGTTCAAGAAATTAAGCACCCAAACACCAATACAGTAGAACCCCGTTAATTCGAACCCCAATAATTCGAAAAAACGCGTAATTCGAAATTTCGGCAAAAAAATTTCCGCAGAAAATTTTTTTCATACAAAATGGTTTTAAATTCGAAATTCGTTAATTCGTAATTCGAAATTTATTTTTGTCCGCACACGAAAATTTGTTTGTGTAATTCGAAATAATTTGATTTTTGCGAAAATAAATCATAATATTTCGTAAATCTGAATCTAAAAGTCAGCCGTGGCGGTAAAACGCCGAAAAATGTATTTTTACGTGGTTATACATCGTCGTAATTAGTATTATTATTTTGTAAATACTGGAATGTCGTATTTTTTCAAAATTTATTTCGAATATCCAAGTTTGAAGGGCCGAGAAAATACGTTTTACGCGGATATATGTCGTAGTTTTACGAGTTTACACCAAATATCTGAATTTAAAGGGTCGGCCGCGACGAAACTCGGCCGCGAAATTTCGATTTACGCTTAAATGTATTGTATATTTACGAATTTATTTCGAATATTTGAATTTCAAATGGTCCGCCGCGACGGAAATCTGCCGCGAAATCTCGATTTACGCGTAAATATATCGTATTTTTACGAATTTATTTCGAATATCTGAATTTTAAAGGGCCCGCCGCAACGGAAATCGGAGGCGAAATTTCAATTTACACGGAAATATATCGTATTTTTGCGAATATCTTAATTTAAAGGGCCGGCCGCTACGGTAATCGGCCTCGAAAATAAATAAATAATTGGTATTAATACGAATTTACTCCTAAAATACCAACCGGATTTGAAGAGGCGGCGGAGAAAATCGATTTTTGGCGTATTTTTTTTTTTTTTTTTCATAAAATTTCGAATTACGTGGGAATTCGTTAATTCGAAATTTGATTTTTGATGTCCCATGGATTTCGAATTAACGAGGTTCTACTGTAAAAATATTAGTAAACTAACCTGAGTACAATCATAAGGAGTGGCATTTGCGTGACAGCCACAATGAATGTCATAAAGAACAGCAGTATGAGGAAGGGGAATATAGTGGTGCAAGGGGGGCTGCAGGGCCCCGCTGTGGCCACGGGCACCACGGTGACTTCAGCAAAGTCCTCCCGCAGCGCTATGGAGGCGGCTGCCGACGAGCCCCCGGCCCCCGTGTGGATGGGGCCCCCACCGGGGCCACCGCCCAGCATCGATAGGTTGCCGTGAACGCCTAAACACAATTATAATATTAATTAATTGTATTTTTTTTTAAGAAAGACAAACATTAGTGAGTTACGACAATAATGACAATACAGTGAAACTCTCTTAAGAAGTTTTCCAAGGGACCGGGGAAAAAAAACTTCTTAAGTGGGAAAACTTCTTAAGTGGGATTCAATTTTAGCCATTTAATAACTCGAGTCCGGGGCATACGTCATTCCTATGTCTACCTACGTTAAATTGTCGTGAAAACAAGCTCATATGATCCTCATGGACAAAGTAAACACAATTTTAAAACTGTTAAAGTACATCCCTCGAAAAAGCCACTCGAATTCGGATAGTAAAAGTTGCAGCATTCCAAAAGGTTCATACTGTTGATCTTATTTTAAATTGGTGTAAAGGCAATGGATTATACATATTTACTTGTTAGTGATTACTCACTCTTAACTTGACAGTTGAAGACAGAGCTGTGGATATACGCCGTCTCTTTTTTACGCTTTCGTTTACTATATGAACTGAGGGAGAAAGAAAGAATTGTTGTGGTTAATTTTACCAAGCGGTTTGATAAAAGGACACCGCAAGTAATTTTGTTAACCGCAAACTAATGATAGCGGGTTCTTTGCCTCAGAACCGTTTGCGTACTGCAACCCTGTCATGGCACTGCACAGAAAAATCTCACAAAGTCTACGCGGCAAACTGCTTATTAGTTGGCGGACTTTAACTTTTTTGCACGCTTGCTGCTTGCTCCAATGGCATTTGAGAGACTATTGTTATGATGTATTTTCGCCAGGCACAGTCGACTATCGTATATTTTTAAAGATATTTTAATCCTTTTCTAGAAATTCCTTATGAAAATAATATACGCAGCTCAATATTATGTCCTACCTGTAGGTTCATTTATGGTCCTACCTAACTAGCAGACATCGAATAGCTACGATTTCGCACATAAATAAATGGCTTGATGCTTGAATCAGAAAGTTATATCATACGAGCTGTTTGACGCCGGAATTATAATCTGTGAACGCATCCAAAAACTACAAAAATCATTTGCGAAGTTTCGTTTCAATCTACATTTTAAATTTATGCATATGTATTTCCTAACCTTCAAACTTAATTTACGACAAATGTCAGATGAAACATGATGCACGGCAATTTTTGATGTTTGAATGAAAAAAACGTAATTATAATGCATATTTTACCATCTCCCCCGCCATATAATCATGTTGTTATGTATTTAAAGGTGAAATATTCCGTATTAACCGTGATCCGATAGATCATCAAAAGTTTTTTGTGTTTTACAAATTCGATGGAATAAAAATTTTATACAATAATATTACGAAACATCTCTATGTTCATTATCAAAGGGAAGATTATTGAAGGAGGCGTCAAATGTATGCAAATGTAGATCTAGCCCACGTTGTCATTAAGGTTGAGTTTAATATAATCTTTCATGTTATTTCGGCCTTAAAGATGCTTGCATATTTGTTACATAATTCCGCATTGTTTATTCGTTCCATTGCTATTTTACCTAGCTAGGGGATTAGGAGACGGGGTATTTGGTTTATTTATTGGTTACGGCTTACGGCCCGGCGGCCGACAAAGGGTTTTATGGTCTCAGGTACTAGGTATGGGTTTCAGTCAACGTCTTTCAATTTATGACTTGGAAAAAGGTTCATTTTAGATATTTTGCGACACAATATTTCGTTTGTGTTGATTTTACCGCCGGATTTCTAAAACCTCTTAAGCGGAAGCAGTTTTAGCTCTAAAACTTCTTATGTGGGAAAAAATCGTGTTTTTTGTATGGAATTTTCAAGGGACCAAAAATCAAAACTTCTTAAGCGTGAAAACTTCTTAAGTGGGAACTTCTTAAGCGAGTTTTACTGTATTTGAAAAACTCTTACTACCATTATTAAAAGCTGGAGATTGATTGCCAGAGAAATGCCAGACTCCTGGGCGAGAACCAGACGCATTTTTGAATTCAGCAATCAACCAGTGTATTAATACATATATCTAAATATAATATTTTGTATCACTAAATTGCTCTTCAAAATTGACAATAATTTATTAATTGTATTTCAAATAACTCACAAGCACAGTTAGTGTAGTTGGACCGGGAAGAAAAGGCGGTGCAGCCCGCATGGCATGGGGAGAAGTAGGTCAGCCCATTATTCCCGCAGACCGGTTCCACGTCGGTAGTGCGACAGGAGCAACCAAAGTTACATGCCGCCGTGAGGTTCACTTGGAAGGGCTCGAGACGAGATGTACTGAAAAAAAAAAGAAAAATAAGACAATTGAAATTGAAAGTTTAAATGAAAAATTAAGAGGCAACACTAGTATTAGCTCTGTTTACATTTAAAACTGCTTGTTGGACTCAATTCGGTCATAATTAAACCATCCTGTTTATCTTTTTCATCCTGCTTGGAAATCAAATTAAGCAATAAGTGGTTCAATAAAAACTGACAGAAAACTAAGCGCTGTATATTAGTTTTTGAAGATTTTACACAACCTAGAGAGGATTCTTTTTCTAATAGTTTATCTGTAGAAAATAAAAAAATTATCTACAAAAAATAAATCCAGTTGGTGACAGAAAATTAGTACATTTTCTCTGATTTTTGAATCAAGAATACAATATAAATGACCACGTTAAAGGCTAATAAAACTAGGGGAGGTATCAGGATAGGAGTGGAGTCGTTTCCTTAAGGCGGCCCAGATTGTCTGTCTCCAAAAAAAGTGTGTTTTTATTAAGTTAATTTGTATTTTAAATATAAATCTATTGTAACAATGGATCAACATTAACTTCTTAAGCGACAAAAGAACCCATTAGATACAAAGAATTTGTATCATATATTGAGCGCCGACGTATCCAATTGGTAATCTGAAAACATTTTCGTTTTTTAGTTACGCAAAATAATATAATACTGTTTGTGGGATTTTTACCTTCTGTACACCATACAGCAATTTTTTTTAATTTGATTATTTTAAAAGATTACAATTTTGGTGATTTTCTCAACTACCATACTAGGCTCATGTCCGCATAGTCGTACAATGATTTATGTAGCTGTAGCGGGAGCTCGGCATTTCAAAGGTTAAGCCACGTCAAATAAGATGATATTGTATTGGAAGATGTTAAGGTACGACAGAGGAGAGTACTGAGTTGCAAGCCACCAACATATGCTAGCAAACTACTAATAAATCACGCCCTTTCTGCATATCGCAAGAGATGCGCACTTTTTGATTGCAGTCTAGCTGTAATTTGTTGATTTATCGATTGTTTTAAATGAATTACCTGTTGTAATAGGGAATGGTAGTTCCCGCCATCTTGACATTGTCGCAGCCTAGGAAGAAAAGCAGGGCGTAGCAGGCGAGGCAGATGGTGTTGGAAACCAGAACAAACTGCACGGCCCCCTTGGGCCGCAGCTCCAGGCGCTTCAGTAGACAGCCACCCATGAAGATGCCGATGCAAGCCCCAGGGATAGCAATAGACCCTGAAAAAGATTGGCAGATAATGAAAAAAATGTCATTACTTATTCTGAAGATTGACATGAGAGGAACTTAAGTAATAGATTCCCAAGATCGTTCATTATCTTCATGTAAGAAGTCGTAGATGCCTCAGGAAGATGTAGCAATTGTGGCACCATGAGTCAAGTCTTTAGTCAAGTCATTTAAAATTATTATAATAATGATGATAAGAATGTTAAGACGAGACAATACCCTAAAATAAAGCCAGAATCTTAACGACGTAAGTGAAGCAGCGGTGCACAAAAATATGCAACGCGCGGCTGTGGTGTATTGGACAGACTTGCAGTTGAATTTACCTTATCAAATCTCAAAAATAAAGTGGGAATCTTAACGACATAAGTGATGAAGTCGTACAAAAACAATATTTGGCGTGCGGCCCAGCGTAATGAACGAACCTATGATCGGCTTTGCCCTGGCAGGCCTAGGAAATCCATCTTTCTGTGGGATTTATATTAATTATTTCTGATGAATGTATTACTAAAATCTCAAATTATTTTAGAGGGATCCCTCGGGAAGTTACTAATTCATCGTCTAGAAAAATAAAATCTGGTGCTTACCGCTAATTTTATAGTTGAAAAATGGTCCTGGGTTCGAGTCCCAGATGTGACCGTTTCCTTTTCTGATTTTTCTGTTTCAGATTTTCGTTTAAGAAATCACTAATATTGTCTTCAATATTTAAATATTTCAATGTTTAAAAAAATGTTCAAACCGTTTCACATAAAATATTTTAATGGTAAGGTCCTGTTTTTATTATTCTTAAATATAAATAACCGACATCCATAGGGATCCCTCTAGAACCATTTGAGATTTTAATAATATGTACATCAGAAATAATTAAAATGCAAGCGTCGAGCAAACCCCCGTTACCTTGTGTCGCCTTAAGACCATAAAATTACGAAATGGATGGCATCTATCATTTACTCTGCGTAATTACTTTCAATATCAGCAACAACAATAACAGGACGAGTCATTTAGTACCTAGATTGCAGGCAGTTGGCAATACTTTTTCAGAAATAGTAGATGTGTTCAACTGCACGGAATATAGTTACAAGAATGCTATAATAACATACCCCAATAATAATTATATATGTTAGGATTACACTATTCTTTTGCTACTACACTTTTTCATATTGAAGCCAACAATACCAATGCAGCAAACAACTCAGTAATTACTCGCGCAATCACAACTTACACCCACTACGAAAAATTACTAGACTTAGACATCTTTCATGATTCCTTTCTAACATACAAAACTAACTTATTAAATTTCTTAGCATGACATATTTCAAAAACACTTTCACATCATTTTTCAAAACTTCTATGTATTAACAGTCAATTACAATTCACGAGCATATTATAATTCTTGATCTCAATTTTTTTTCTCTCTATACACTTTCTTCCTTTTATAACTATTACCTACTCATACATAAATTTAAACTTAAATTCATTGATTTTAACTTAAAATCATTAGTTTTCAGAACAATCTCAGGCAAAATTACACATTGATATTTTATGGACACACGTAATAGGTACTAAAACAATATAATAACGAAAAATATCCTGTATAAATATACTGTATCTTATTGAACTGTATGTCTTAATAAATAAATAAAATAAAATGGGTTCTACATAATCTTAATAGCAAATTTTACTTCATGATTACTGTTCCACTAAATTATTGTGCATATCTAATTTTTGTAAAAGCCCTGTATGTAAAAGAATTAAAAGTTTGTTTGGGCGTATAATATAAACAAATAAATAATGTATGGCAGTGAAGCACGGAACTGACGGAGTTCGGATGAAAGTAGACTGAATGCTGTAGAAATGAGATCTCTGAGGTCAGTGTGCGGTAAAACCACATTTGAGAAATATGGGGATTCGCAAAGAATGTAAGCATAATGAGTAAGATAAAAAAAGGGACTCTTAAATGGTTTGGCAATGTAGAGCGAATGAACGAAGACAGGAGTGTAAGAAGAATATATGTTGGGAATGTGAATAGTAGAAGATGTTTGGGAAGCCCGAGGAAGACATGGCACGATCAAGTGAACCAAATTGTCGCTCAAGTTCGTTTTTGTCCAACAGACCATTTTTGGCAAAATTGAGTTAAGTATGCAGTTGTTCTTAGAAAGCATTTATTTATACGATACAAGTGAACAAAAAAATATTTTTAATGTGTTTTAAAATCCACCGTTAAACATTTCGACATGTTTATCCCACACTATATCCGACATCGAAATTTAAAACGTGTTTTCTGCATAATTTTAAACATTTGGAACGAATTTTACTTAAAAATAATAATTTCTGTCACTATAAATCATTTTAGTCAGATTAGAATGAGCTAATTTAGTGGTGTATGCGTTTTTCGTAAAAAAACTTTGAAGCGCTATTTCTCCCGATTTACATTTTGGTCAGTTGGATAAAAAAACAAACTACAGCGACGAAATAGTTGTGTCGGGCCATGTCAAGGATCAGAATAACAAAAGGGTATGTATGAATATGAGTGAAGCAAGGGTTGTGTGCCAAGACAGAGTTGTTTAGCAGTCCGTTAACTCTGTCTACCTCTGCAATTTTTTTTTTATGTAGTGTAAATTTACTTCATAAAAATTTTTTTATATGAAAGATGTATAATAAATCAATATGTGTATGTTTGTAAATGATACATAAATTATATGAAGATATGTAGACATAAAAATATATGAAATATTAGGTTATAATATTATTATAGGTTAGTTAGTTAGTTTTATTAGCTCAAAACAATATCAGCATTCTATAAAGGTCTGCGCATCCAGACAATGATCAAAGCACCACTAATGATAATGTGGATATGAGAACGGAAACAATTTGTATCCATCCGCATCACTTTGTTACAAGATCAATCAATCTGATAGCATTAAGTCATTATTAAATACCTGTTCATAAATTTATAAATTCAAAGATATGAAAATTAAACTATTTATTTGTTACATGAATATGGCAGGAGAAGATAAAGTGATGTCGCAATAACATTAGCCAAACCATCATAAAGATTCCCAATTTAAGTCGATTTTTGTAGTAAAAATATCTAAAGAAAATCAACCCATATAAAAAGAAAGTTATGTTCCTGTAATAAATCTATTTTCAATTTTTAACCTGGTTGTGCCACCTCTTGGGCCGGCATAAAGCCAATTTCAAAGTTTTTTGATATTCTTGAAAAACCAAGCCATAAAAAGTTTTTTTTATTAATAGATTGAAACATAGTTTTTTTTTTACTGAGGATTGAACCTTCCTCCCCAGGGACTAGCTCTTAAACTGCTGTGAACTTTTAAATAGTCTTTTAAAACATTTTATTTTTATGGTTTGACCTGATGATTCAACCTTTCTCCCCAAGGACTGGAGTCAACCACGCCGACAACCACGCCAAATGGCTACTGGTTAGGACCGATGTTTATTTTGTATTTTAATAGATGTAATGTCATCCAATTTTGGAGAAATGCGTACAAGTCCGTGTGTGTATGCGTGTTTGCCACCAAAAGTTGATAGAATGCATTGTCATCGACAACGAGTATATCTACCGAGTTTGAGTTCGATCGGCTGTCAGGAAGCGGGTTAATAGTACATTTGAATTCATTCATTTCCGAAAACAAAAGTGAAATTCAAATAGATGTATTTAAAAATGGTATGTTGTGTAATGCACACCCAACACAATCACACATAAATAAAAATCTAATTATTATTATGAAAGTGGGCATCACATTATATTATGATAAATGTTACCTGTAAAAACACTGGCCTGACTCTTTCCGAGACTGAACTGCGTCTCCAGGTATTTGGGAAGGAACACCACAAACCCAGACACGATGACCAGCTCCATGCACGCCCCCAGGCAGGTCACCACGTATACCGGGTTGCACATCAGCCGCCACATGGACACCGGGATATCTAAGCAACAATATAAAACATTTAATTATTAAGTCGGTTTGGATACAAAACAAAATTAATCTCTACAACACTGGCCTTTCAACAAAATTTACCCCATCATCCGGCACATTTTGACATAAAGTATTTGTTTTAGTGAAACTTCGTGGATCACATAAGCAACATCGGTGTACAGGAATAGCCAACGATGGATCACATGTGTGACAGCTGCGTAGATAAGGTTAATAGAGCTATTAGATAATTAAGAAAGTATTGATTGAATTGGGCAAATGGTCGAAGTACATTTTTGGCACACACTCCTAGCTTTGTTAAAATTCATACACATTGGCACATTTTGACAAAAAGTATTTGATTTAGTGAAACTTCATGGATCACACATGCAATATCAGTGTACAGAAATAGCCAACGATGGATCACATATGTGACAGGTGGGTAGATAAGGTTAATAGAGCTGTTTAATAATTAAGAAAGTAGAATTGGGCAAATGGTCTAAGTAAATTTTTGGCACACACTCATAGCTTTGTTAAAATTCATACAGGCTCTTCTGGTCTTTGAACTTTTAATATGACCCGACTCAAGTTTTTCATCTACTCAATCATGACATGTCTTCCACGGGGGTCCCTGACTTTTTGTACTATTAAGTTTAGAGTCTTATATTTTCCTTACACTTCTATCTTCGTTCGTCCGCTCTACATGCCCAAACTATCTAAGCGACCTTTTATCTAAGGAATCCATTAAAAATAGTAATTACCTTTTATATCCTTGCCATATCCCGAATCCGGCGGCTTGTCCGGCTTAACGGGGGGAGCCGATCCGCAGGCGGCCGCAGCCTTTTCTCCGAGGCGCACCTTCTCTTTCTCCCTCGTCAGCACCTTGGGGAAGGAGAAGAAGGGAATGGCAACCAGGATCAGCAACAGCCCGCATAGGAGGAAGCCGCCCCACCACATCCCCACCCACCGGTGGTCATCCGGCTCTGAAATTCATTTAAACTGTGTTTACATCCGTACATATGGACACTTAGGTTGAGTTATTTCGCAGAAATTCAAATTAATGTAACATTGTCATCAAATGACCTAATCAGCACCTTTTCTTTTCTTTTTGACATTTGAGATGTCCCAGTTAAACGCCGATTCTATGTCTGTTTCAGCATTCTATCGAATTGTGATCAGCTGACAAGCATTAACAACTTGGCAGTTGTGCTTTTCTCCTGATCAAAAATTACTGTTAAAAAGCTGAAACGGAGCTAGAATCGGCGATAAACATGAAAAACCTCAATCTTACCTTTTTTTGTACCAGTTTAGTATTTATGTTTTGTCCATTTACAATTAAAATCAATAAACAAACATCTCCACTTTGGTCAGTTATTTTACTGTAAACATGTCATATTCATTTGAATTAACATTAGGTTTCAAAAGGGTTAAGATTAGCAGATATTAATGATTGTTTGATTTTTGTGGTGTTAAACAGTGTTGTTGTATCCTTCAGATTTTCTTCTTCAGATGGAATTTTTGATACTTGATTAAACACCCCAAAACATGAACCAACATAATGGCAATGAGAGTGTTACAAAAATATTGTGTTTTTATGTAGCACAACACATTTTGATCGTTTAGGTATCATAAAAAGCTAATTAATTATTTGAGCAATAAATCACCTATTTCTATAATGGTGCTGGTAAACGAATCCATGTGGAAAGAGAGTAGATAAGCTCCTAACAGGAATCCTAATACTGGACCGAAAGCCGCCATGCTGTACATACAACCTGAAACAGAAAGAGTAAAAAAGTAAGGATAGGATAAAGAAAGACAAATAAATATTCGTGGGTTACAAATAAATGGAAAATATTTGAAAAAATCCTACTACATCCAATCATTGTTTGGTTTTGAAAAAAGAATATGCTTGGTTTCAACGGGAATTTTATTTATCCAGTACCTACTTTTCCCTAACCATATTCACTAGCTGAAATCCATTCAAATAATGGAACTTATTATTGCAAGAAAATTATGCATGTTTTGTTATGTTTGTTTTGGACCAAGAAGGATTTGGAGTTCGGTGAGTGGTTTATTTATGGATTCGGACTATCATGGAAGCAACTTGTTGGTATTTTCTGTGTACATAATCTTGGATTTTAGAACTCATTAGTTCATTTTAGTGACAATTGCATCGAGGTATCTCGGCATATATTGTGATTGAGTTGAAATTGTGCTTTCGCAGAGATGTTAGAGTGATAAGTGATTGGTCTTCCTTTTTTCTTCCATACCACAGGGTGGGTTTACAAATAGGAACTATTACTAGTATTATCACCCAATTCCATCAAATACAATTTTGTTTCGTTATTGTTTACATTCCACTTCAAGTTCATCTGAAGCATCTGTCTGCACAATCAGCTTCACAGTCCAAGACATTGTGTATAGTTAAATGTGCAAAAAAAAAATCTTTTACAAACTATTAACTATAAAATCTAAGCAGATTTTTTAAGCTTTTAAGATCATTAAAATAAAACCCCAATCTTAATTTAAAATAAAGTTTAACTTGTAGAATTCCTAATTCCTAATATGCAAAAATTAACAAATAGCACCTGGTTTCAACTTAATTATTACAAGAAATAACTATTTATGTCGTGGGAGATGGTAAAAGATGCATTAAATTTCCATTTTTCTTCATCAAAGTTAAGATTACAGGTTAGGAAACATGCATAAATTAATCAAATAACCCAAAATAATACAATAAACACCTATTTTGTGTATGTTTACTTAAAACCCTAAACTTAAATAGTTGTCTCTTAAATATTTGTACTGCGCCCTTGACGTGATTTTTCACAAAAAAACGGCACTATATTATTATTAACTAGCAGAGGATTTGAACCCACAACGCTCGGGTGGTAATCCAAGGCATTTGTTAACTCAGCCACCAACCAGTTAAGTACTTTTGAGAGGATTTTTAATAAATGAGAACAACCATATGAGATGATTTTTAGTAAATGAATATAAAAAAAACAATTACCGAAAAAAATTGTTGTACAAAATGAAAGTAGAAAGATTTTAATATCATATTATTTTTTAAAGTCATAATTTAATGTGTGAATAGGCAGTGAAACCTTATTACAGTTATTCCTCTTAACAATAGGCTGAATAATGTACTCTTAACCTTCTTAACCGCCAAACCAGTTATTGTGGAAGTGTAGTGGTAGTAATAATGAGGACTTGGGTATTTAGCCAACCACTATTGAGGGATAGATTTTCACAAACGAAACTGAGATTTCAGTCATTTGAGTGAACAGTCAAGTACTAGAGTAAGAGCTAGGACAATTGAAGCTTAGTTTGCTAACATTTCATCGTAATGAAATTCAGTATTAAGAATGAGTTATCTCATCAAAATCGTATATAGGTAGCCATGAATTAATTTAATAATTTGAACAAATAAAAGCAATCATTGGAATATACAAGTTGTTTTAACCGGGCCTTGCGAGAGATTTCATCATTATTTTTCGCTAAATTTTTTACATAGCTCATGATGGAAAAGACTTTACGAGCTGAAAATAGTTTCACTGACCTGGAAAATCCAGATATAAAGACGGGCGTATAGGATCAAAGGGACCTATCTCCAAAAACAAGTTTTAAGATAAACGCAAATAAAGATTGGAATGTTCACGAGATAAAGTTTCGTGTAACTAATAAATCTGATTATGGCATTGCCAAAACCAAGCTTAACTAAAAAAAACACCAGTGTTTGTAGTTAGGCCCATAAAGACGGGCGTATAGGATCAAAGGGCCCTACATCCAAAAACAAGTTTTAAGATAAACGCAAATAAAGATTGGAATGTTCATATGACCAACTGTATCTCTTAAACGGCTGTATGTACGAGATAAAGCTTCGTGTAACTAATAAATATGATTATGGCATTGCCAAAACCAAGCTTAACTAAAAAAAACACCAGTGTTTGTAGTTAGGCCCATAAAGACGGGCGTATAGGATCAAAGGGCCCTACATCCAAAAACAAGTTTTAAGATAAACGCAAATAAAGATTGGAATGTTCATATGACCAACTGTATCTCTTAAACGGCTGTATGTACGAGATAAAGCTTCGTGTAACTAATAAATATGATTATGGCATTGCCAAAACCAAGCTTAACTAAAAAAAACACCAGTGTTTGTAGTTAGGCCCATAAAGACGGGCGTATAGGATCAAAGGGCCCTACATCCAAAAACAAGTTTTAAGATAAACGCAAATAAAGATTGGAATGTTCATATGACCAACTGTATCTCTTAAACGGCTGTATGTACGAGATAAAGCTTCGTGTAACTAATAAATATGATTATGGCATTGCCAAAACCAAGCTTAACTAAAAAAAACACCAGTGTTTGTAGTTAGGCCCATAAAGACGGGCGTATAGGATCAAAGGGCCCTACATCCAAAAACAAGTTTTAAGATAAACGCAAATAAAGATTGGAATGTTCATATGACCAACTGTATCTCTTAAACGGCTGTATGTACGAGATAAAGCTTCGTGTAACTAATAAATATGATTATGGCATTACCAAAACCAAGCTTAACTAAAAAAAACACCAGTGTTTGTAGTTAGGCCCCTGTGGTCGTAGCCCCGAAGAGTTTTAAATTTTATGAGGTCAGAGCTCACTATTAAAGACTTATTATTAAAAAAAATCCAACAGATACTCGTTTTCAAAATAATAATAATATATTATTTGAAAGCATTGTCGACTGCAAAACTGTAAAAAACAGATTCCCAACCTTCAGATTTGTAATCTTATCAAATCAATCAAAAGGTAATGCTGCGTTCAAAAAAATGTGTGTTCCATTTTTATGGCAATGACATTTCACTGGTCATTTGTAAGTGGCGCCCTGGGCGACTGAATAATTCGTTACGTCATTGGAACCGACCCTGAACATTAACTTCAACGAGACAATGAAAATAAATTGGAAAAAGTAGCAAAATTTAACAACGAATGACCTTTTACGAATGTTACCGATCAAGAAAATAACGCGGTTTTAATAGGTAATCTTGATTTGCTGAAGGGATGCTGAAAGGAATATTGGGATGTTTCAACACAAGTTTGATCGACGATTCTCTACCCACTTCTGAGTAAGTTTTTGAATAGGGGTCATACTGTCATGCTTGACGTTTGATGAAAATTTTTTGAAACTCTGAAACGGACCAAGAATCAAACAGGGTTCATCGAATGTCAAAAGATCAATATGGCGCTGACCACCGATCTAAAACACCGCAACCTTATTTTATGAAACGTAATATTATATCTAATTTTATGACTTCTGCATTGAACAATATGGCGTTTTATCAAAATCACCATAGCATATAAGAGAAAATCCTTAATTTAGTTGCGTTGGCCAAGAAAATACAGTCAAAAGAAATGGAGCAAATTTCAAGATACCACAGATTAGTAGAGCTTTATACATCATGCACACAGATGTCCTGCGTTAGAAGAAGGCCCCTTACTTATAAACGCGGTGTAAATGTTACGCAGCGCGTAAGGTCGGAATAGTGAAAAACTTCACTTATAATCATACTTTTCTACACTATAGCTATGCAGTTAAATCGGGGGAATAACGCTAAACCGGTGCGTAGAAATCTAATCACTTATAGACCGAAAATGTAATTCAGTTACAGAGAGAGGTCATATAATTGAAACCAAAGTGTTTTTACAAATAAAAGGCTTTACATTTTATATAAATGCAAATAAAATGACGTAATCTAGTCCAGAATCGAAAGGAAAACATCGCCTTGTGTAATCTGACAGCCAAATCTCCGCAACTGCGCAACTGTGCGCGCTAAATGCGTCGTAAAACTACGGCATGAATGAAATGGGAAAATAGGGAGAGGGGCAAGTAGGTCGCCGGGTGTCCTCCCCCGCCCGCTTCTCCCCAAACACAATGGGAGGAATCGAATTACTGCGGGGTAATTGTGAAAACAGATCCTTCGCAAACAGACCAGAAGTGGGGTAAAGAAACCAACTATACTTTTTTACAGAACACCACCTAAATATACGCATGGTGCCGATTCACCATGTGACGTAAACAAAATATAGTGTCCTCTTGTAAGAATCCGGTAAGAAAACCGGAACTCTTAACAATAAGTAACATAGGCTTTATTGGAGTCGTTAATATGAATCCACACCATAACGTACGCAGATCTAGAAGGGAAAGTAAATCGCGTTCCAAGCAAAAACGATAATCATAATATTATATTATAACATTTTAGTTAACAGTTCCGGTGACATTTTCATAAGTTGGTGTATTTCCTTAGTAGCATTGTTGTCACGTCAGGATGTAGTACCGCCCACGCAGCTGACAGAATTTCTTTATCTCAAATCTCAACCCTCTGGTGAAGAGTGGCTAATAGGCTTTATTTTGAATGTAATTGACTTGAACAATGTTGGCATCGTAAGCTGGAAAGTTTCAATGGTAAAAGGTTTTCAAACAGAAACAAAACATAAGGCGGAATGAATAGCAATTTTTCCCAACTAGAATTTAAAAAAACTCCTGGTTTATTTATTTATTTCGTATACTAACTGCTGCAACATCATGCGATTTCAGAGAAATGCGTATATGTCCACGTGTGTGTGCTTGATTGCCACCAAAAGTTGATATAATGCATTGTCTTCGGCAACAGGTGTATCTACCGAGTTTCAGCTATATCGGATGTCGGGAAGTGGGTTAATAGTAGATTTGCATTCATTCATTGCCGAAAACAAAAGTGAAATTCAAATACACTAATTTTCGGTTTTTCTATTGCTAACATAAACTCTTGAGACTAAACTCCTCCAATAAACAGGAGCTCCTGGAGCTCACCTTATAGACCAGTAGAATAATTAGTAATTAGACCGCAGCCCGGAACAACTCAGCGGAACTGCACTCGTACCAGTCACAAAGGGAACTAGGTGCTAGGAACTAGGTGGGACCCTTTGTTACGTCTACCATCAATCTTCTCCTGAATTAGTATCAGTTGGTATTAATATTATTTTTTGTTGCTCTTCATGATATTGCAGGATTATTATTTTTATATCTCAAAATCTCACACTTCAAAAGCTTTTGTCTTTTGAAATAAGGATCCTTTTGGTCTTTTTCCAAGTAAAAAAAATATTTCAAAGTGTTCAGAGGGTTAGATATTTCCGTCGGGTAGGTTAAGATAAATTTAATTGTAATAATTAGAACGAGCAAGTTATTTGAGCGAACACTTCAAACGCGATTGATAAGCCGGCGGCTTACAGCTTACGAAAATACATTTTTTGTCAACGAAAGATGCGTGCTGAAGAACAGAAAACTCATAAACGGTTAATTACTTTACTGTAAGCTTATTTGGATAACCCAATTAATATGTTATTCTCTAACAAATTTATAAATTAAAGCCTTTACTCAACTGGAGTAACGACTCGTACTATACACATTTGTTAAAGATTATTATTTTTTTTTTTTTAATTTTTATTGAAACATATAAATAGGGTTACAATTTTTTAACAATATAAACACCAATATTTCAATCACTCTCCTAATAAAGCAGCTGCTTGTGTTTAGGAGAGGACAGCAAAATATTTTTACATTTGTTTAAATTAAACAAAAAATATTAGTAATAAAACAAAAAATAACAATAAAAGTAATAAAAATATAGGTTAGTTAATAAATGATTCAAAGAATTGAAAAGGTAAAAACATATTTCTAAACAATAAGTAAAGTTATGAGGTGGTACAAGAGTATTTTAATTTAATTTTTTTTTAATATTTTTCGTAGTTTTCTTCCGATCGTATATCAAGGGGTAATTTATTAAATAATTTTACACCCTTGAATATATAGTGATGCTGTGCTGTTGTGGTTCGTGCTAGTGGCACGGTTAGTCCTCCAACAGATATTATTCTTTTGCTAATATTCAATTGTGGTAAATTATTTTTACTAAAGATAATTATTTATAATGATAATTATTTATAATGACGTCATGACATAAAGTAAAAAATATGCTTATGTTCCACAAAACAATTCTCAAACGGTGAGCTCTGTTATAAGTGCATTACCACAACTTGTTATATATGTGGTGTCCAGGTTAACGCAATAAACTTCAGTCGCAAAAATCATTTCCGTCGTGAACTATGGAGCTTTGAAAAGACAAGATGCTTTATTGTTTGTACCAAGGGCGTATGTAAGAGGGGGTTAGGGAGTTAACCCCCCCCCCCATCGGCCTCAACATCGCGTAGAAAAAAAAGAGAGTAGTACTGTAGATCATTCTTGGAAAATACAACAATATTATTTGTACCATCTTTTTCATCGATGTCCTGTAAATAATAAGTTGTGGTAGGTAGAGATTTGAAAAACTTTCTAATAAATTATCCAACCCCACCCCATCTCCCTTCCCCCCACCAGTGATTGTGATTGCTATAGCTACGGCATTGGTTTGTACCATATTTTCAATTGTTCTTCGAGAAAAGAGATTTAGTACAAAGTATTGAAAGTACCAAAGCGAAGCCGGGCAGTAGCTCCTTATTATTATAAAGGTAGGCACGCGTAGTGAACGCTTTGACCTCCGAGTCGGTTAAACGTCCTTCCGGGCGCTATTGATTCTGAGCTTATTGATTTCATCATAACTCACGCCGTCTGGCCGAGAAAAGAAAACACATTCCCCCATAAAATCAAAAATATAAAGCTCCGCGAGTTCTTAACGCTTTCTCTAAGAAAATATATTTTATTCTTCAATGTGGAGGTAATCGCATGCAAAGTAACGGTTGGTTTGATTAAGCGAAGTGCTCTAGCACGTAAAAGTAAATAACCAGTTAAAAAAGCACTAAATCACCGGGTAACTACTAACTACTACCCTATGAATAAACAATCGGATGAGCGAATGCACATTTTGGAGCAGGGCCAGCCAGTAAATTTATATTGGGCAGCCAGGTATTTTACCAAAAACAGTGGGCGAACGAAACGAATTCAGCCAAATTCACATTTATCCAAGCGCCATAATAAAAATTGTTACAATGCAGAGCGGTAAATTATCGTTTGAAATCTGTGCCAAAACATTGCCAAATTATCAAAGTAACAGACTGAATATTTATGTTATAATATCTCAAAAACACAAGTTCCATTTGGCCTTTTGACATTGTGTGCGCAAATCTATTTATAAATAATTTATTCCAGGTGAGATGAAAATCTAAACATATTTTGAAGTTATTTTCGTAAGTCTTTGATAATATTTATTTTATAATTCCTATCGTGATTTATTTTAAGAAAAGCGAGAGCGCAAAAGAAAATGCTTATTTCTGAAATGAAAAGGGATTGTTTGAAAGACTGTTCACAATACTTGAAAAATAAGAAGCCCGCAAGAGCGAAATACATGAAAATTGCTAAATAGTTGGTTTATGACTGAGTTGAAAACGTGGCAATAATGTGAACAATTTGAAGAGCTTTCGTGTTTGATAGATGTGGATTTAAAATAAAACGAAGCCTTGCCTATGTAGACTCGAGAGAATACATGCTACATAATATACCTGTACAAGGACCTGGGATTAAATTTCACTAAATTACGGTGTACAAATGAATTGGTATAATAATGTTACACGATAGGACAGGAAATAAGGGATTTTCCGCGTCCACCAGAGGAAATTGTTTACGGAAAACGATACTTCAAATAAAGCAAATTATTGCAGAGAACTGGAAATGTTTACAACCGGCGATCGTTTCGCAGACTTTACGTCCAAACTGCGGATACTTTTCAAACAAATCTCGAACGCCGACTCCTATCAATATACAAAGGTGTATTATAAAATGCAACTTTTAAGGTTCCACTGCTTCAATAACATGAATACGTAAGAACTTGACTGTTTTATACTTCGGAAGTAATCGATTCACTCCCTGACATAAAAGCGCAATCTTCAGACATTAACACGAAAAGCACATCAATTTTACGACACCATTACAAGATTATATTCTCCCCATCAACGCGTTATTCAATCTATGAAATCTTTAAAGAAAACGGTTTGCACATACTATCGCGAAAGTAGACATTTTTTGTAAAAGTTGGTCTTTAATAAAGCAAGCTTAAAAGCTTAAAGCTGGTATATCACCATAAAGAAGCTTTTCAGATCTCCTGATATTAGTTACTAGTCAAGAGGACTTGAAGATGATTGAAGACATTATCCAGGAAATATTAATAATCTAAGTACCGGACAACAAAAGCTTACCGCAAACACAATGAAGTAAAACGTTTTTACATAAACGTCGAGAAACAACCCGCATTGAAAATGTTTGAGGCTCGTACAAGGACTTGTGATTTGGTTAAACTACGTCGTGATATATTGACGGGCACTTATAATGCGACGTACGGAATACAGGATATAGTTTCAAGCCATTGAATAAAGGATGAACCTATTATATTCAATAACAATAAAAAACGGCATCGAACATCTGCTTCATACCGGTTATTAATTATGGCATTCCCGCCACGAACGGTGATACACAGAATGTTCAATGTGATGAAAATATAGAGGAAAAATACAAAAACAATAAAAATCGCAGTATGAAATTGAAAAACAATAATTGAGTTATGCCGCGACGCGCTTACAATGTATGCGCTAATAAACCGTGCCTCCAGTGTTAGGCGTATAAATGTACGATTTCAATTTTATGGGTGTCACAAAATATGCCACACATACCTATTATCCTATACCGGATGTAACAGCGCGTACCCGATAGATTTTACCAGCGACTAATGATCATATTTGGAGAAAAAATGTATATCTTTTTTTTTTTGGTCCGACGATATTTTTTTGAATAAAAAAAAATATCTATCACCCGTTGCACTGAACACATTGTTACGTCACGGATCACGTGATATGCTCTCTGTCTCGTTCAATATCGTGCTGCAGGAGCGAGATGGAGTGCGTTAGGCTAGTCCGCTAAGCTGTACCCAACTACCCAGTGGCGAGGTTTGATGGAATTTTTCTGTTTTATTATTAACTATCAGTAAAGCATATGTTATGAGGAAATCGGAACGCATATTCTTAATATTGTCGCACTTCGTCCATATTTATTCAGACAAGGACACCTGCGTGAACACGTTTTCAGATCTATGTTCAATGACTAATATTTTATTAGGAAATGGTCATGCAGTCACAATCTTAACACTATCTTGATAAAAAAGCCGTACTCATTTTAGAGGGGAAGCCTATTAATTGGTAATCACATAGTCCTCAATGGTTCCATGATAAATCAACACAATGACAATTCAACACACTTTTAAAAAGTGATATAGTCATTAGAAACGATGAAAAAAAATTTAAACTTAACCTAACCTAACCTACTTACTCCCAGTTAATAAAGTTTTTGTTTCATCACTTTCCATGACTTTATATAACTTTTTAAAGATGTGATGAATTATCATTTAGATGATTTATCCGGTCACCGTCCTCAATAGCTTTAGGGAGTTTTCGCCTCCAGTGCCATAATCACACAAAAAGTTTTGATTAACCCTGTGCCTTACCATCACGAGGGCTCGAAAACAGAACTTATGACAAAAACGGAGTAATTGACGTCAGCGATTACAAGTTATTCAAAAGATTTCATTTTGACATTTAATAGCCAGCAAAATGATTGAATAAACGCCAACTTAATACTATTAAGTAGTCATAATAATGATTCAAGAATAAACTAGTTACCTATTGGAAAATAGAGTAGACAGGTGCAGGATGTCACAGGGTAAACAGCTGAGAGAGAGGGAGAGAGCCTGAAGGGCCATCGCCCTTGACCTCCCGGCCCGATAAGGCAGTGTCGTGCCACCGGATAACCGGTACTATATGAATATCCCTGGCTAAGAACACCAACAATACTTACGAATTTTATATTTGCGACAAGTTGTTTTAGTGGGCGGGAATGACAATTAAACCTTTCAAACCGAATTAAAATTGGCAGTGATGAAACATATTTGATGTATGAGAAATCCCTAAAGAATATTTTGAAATTTTTGATTTAGTTTTATTTTCAATACTTTAGATATTATTTTTATTTTCAAATTAAAGGACATTAAGCATCTAACTAAATGCGTGTTTCACTTACTCGTATAATGACAAACCATACACAGTACACAAAAAAAATAGTTTTTTAATTAAAAATAAAAATAACGTCTAAATTAAACAACAAAACATACATATATAGTATATAGAAAGTATAAACCTTTTTATCAAAGCTTTGATAAGGTACTGAACTCGATACGTTACTCAGTTCGACTTATAGATTTGTTGGTTGTTTCATTTTTTTGAAGTCTGATACACGTTTAAAATAATACATTAAAAATGTAATGTTTTATTAAAATTGCTAACCCACCATTATATTTATACCTAACATAAGAACAAAACAATACCCAAAAGAAAACAAACAAAAAATAACTAATGTTTTATACTGTATTTATTTCTTAGTTTTGTATTTTAGTTGGGTAATGTGAAATTTGTCCCAAAACCCGAAGTGCGGTTAATTTCAGCGCGGAGTTTCCAGTATAAAAAGCGGAATACTAAGCAGGGTGGGTAATACATATTTAAAACGAATGAACTTGAACTAAAAGTTCACTTTCGCAAAATCTTATTTCACTGCGGCAAAACATTATGCACATGTCTGGAGATAAAAGAGTTTTAGACCAAAGATAAATAAAGGCATATTGATGTCAAATAAAATTAACAAGGAGAAAGAAAAATCTTTCTCATTCTAATAGCAGTATGGCTACCTTTAATTAAATGTCTACATGACATGGATTTAAGGGCCCACTATTCGAATTTCATCCAATTTCCGACATACTTTCCTTAAAATTTTGAAGTTTTTAAGCTCTTAAAAAAATATATGTTATTCTTTAAGATAGTATCTATTTGTTCCAAAAGCCGAAACGGTAATTATTTGAAATTCCCTCGATAGAAATAAATCGCAAAGTATGCTCCGAAAAATATTATTAACACGTTTATTTCTGTTATTTTACAAGTTATATGTATGAAAAAAATCACAATGCTTCTTTTAATGCTACTCAATAGACCCCATAAGTAATTTTTGCTATTTTTGAAATACGCCGTGATTTATTAAACATTTTCACAACTGTCGCTTACGCCTATTGCTTTTAAATCATATTTATTATAGCGCGCTCGCTCCGACTTGCAGATTAAACTATCTTTCTTTGAGAAGTTCATTCGCCAACTCGAGGGCTTTGGGGGCAGACGTGTCGTTCATCGTTCTATGATCTACAGACGTGCGATTACGTGCAAATATTTGAATTTATAAAGATAATTTTTACGCGTGTAAAGTTTATGAGTTAATAAATATTGTTTTTTCAAAGATGGGAAATACACGAAAGATATCCCGTATTTCAAAGAAAAAATGTTATCTCATAAAATTATATCCTATCTAATAGGTGAGAAGAAAAAAATACAATTTTTGATTTATAAGCTTATATTTATTATAAACGATAATTTACTATAAAAATTAATAATTCATATTTTTATTTATGTATTGTGTAGTAAAAAGTTATTATTTTTTTTTCAGAATAGGTACTTTGGGAAATAAAACTAATTCCAATGCATTAGAAATTACGGGGTAAATTTTTATTAATTTAATTTTCTTGTTGTCTTGTCTCTTTTCTTGTTCCTATACGATCGTGATTTATTTGCGAATTAACTTTCTACGTACACAAATACACACGTCACTTTACATCTGCTCCTTAGAGTAATATTACTCTAAGATCTGCTCTAATGATTCACAATGCAACGATGTCCGAAATATAATATAATATGTAATAATAATATGGGCCACCTGTTTCAAATAACAATACTCGAACTTGGAATCCAGAAAAATAATGAACGGGCCAGCGAAAAAAGCTATCGAAAGTTCTGAAACTGTGGGGAATATAATTAAATAAAATAAAATACTTTTTTGTTTTAAAACCACGATATTTATTAATTTAAGAACCGACCGGTTTCGCTTTACTTAAGCATCATCAGGGTACAAATTAATACTAAACAAAAAGTACATAATGTGTGCATATATATAACAAAATATAGAGGGAGACAACATGATACAAATATAAGCAACACAAAGACGGTCATAAAATACATTAACATAAGTGCACAAGTAATGGAAAAACCGCTAGATAATTATGTAGACTAATGGGTTATACGAATAAATCGGGAGAAACAAAACATCAACTGGCAAGGTGGTAAGGAGGTAAGGAGAACTGGGAATTTTTTATGGGTTTATTGGAAACAGACTTAATATTGGACTACTTGATATGTCTAATTGATTATTAAGTATCTGACTTTTGGTTTTTACAGCTTTTTTAATTTCTAGTGCCTCTAAATTGTTTAGTCTGTTACCATGCCCGTTTTTATGTAAGATGTTAGCACCGGTTTTATGACAGAATGTATGATCTTTATCGATCAAATGATTTGCAAATTCGGAAAAACCGTTATTATTGAGGTTTTATTGATGTTTTGTTTTTCCCGATTTATTCGTATAACCCATTAGTCTACATAATTATCTAGCGGTTTTCCATTACTTGTACACTTATGTTAATGTATTTTATGACCGTCTTTGTGTTGCTTATATTTGTATCATGTTGTCTCCCTCTATAATATATTTGTATCATGTTGTCTCCCTCTATATTTTGTTATATATATGCACACATTATGTACTTCTTGTTTAGTATTAATTTGTACCCTGATGATGCTTAAGTAAAGCGAAACCGGTCGGTTCTTAAATTAATAAATATCGTGGTTTTAAAACAAAAAAGTATTTTATTTTATTAAATATGTCAAACCACAAAGTGATTGCTTTCTACAATAATATAATTTAGTTCAGTGATGTTATTTTTTATGTCGGAAGGAGGCCCTGAAGAAAATAATTTCTCTCAGAGCCTGTGTCATCTTTGAGAATGCTGTATAGAGGGTCTTTTTTGAGGAGGAGGGAGTGAACCTGTCCTGAATGTCAACTGTACAATTTCTTCCCAGAATTAACTTTATTGTACGTTTTTTGACTAACCGTACCTTGGTGTTCTATTTTCAATAAACTCTTTAATTATGTTTCAGATGTGAAATCTATACTCTGCTACAGAATGTTTTGCCCAAGTCTTGTAAAGATGCAAAGGCACGGACGTAACAATAAAATCATTTGAGCCCTTTACTGTTATTTAAAAGGTCACTTGAAGTGCAGTTATAATCAATGATTTTATTTTTTTTCTAGCTTCCACGAATAATTTGAAAAGGCATTATCTAAGGATTATACTCTTAAGGAGAATATAGAAAATGTAGAAAGGTGAAACGGATTTAAGATTTTCGATGAAATTATTGTGTTGTGAAATATTTATTTTGTTATTTATTACTTTATTTTTTTTTACAGTTTTACCGTACGCGGCCTTGTTGTAGAGTGGTATATCTAACTGTCATGGAAAGTTTTTTTCTGAGCTTTAAGAGAAAGGTTTCTTAAAGATACTGGAGTTATTCTAGGGCTATGTTAGATTTTTAACATCGATCACCGTAATGCTTGCCTTCCTGAATAAATCTAATTTTATTTAATCATTTACGGCCAAGATGTTTTTGACAATGGTGTGTTTTTATCTTTCTGTATTCCAATCATTTAGCTTGGCTTCTAGGGTTGTGCCCCAGTATTGCTTTTTGGAGACTGTAAACGGATCTCTCGGCATTTAATGAAACTGCAGCAGAACAAAGGCTGTTGCTATATTGACGTTCATGGTATGTTTTGCTCAGATTGACGATAAGGTTTCCAGATCCGCATTTCGCTCGAAGCATGTTTAGGGCAATAAGTTCATAGTTTAGGGTTCTTTCACCGTATTTATGGGAACATTTCAGAACCACCAATCTTTCATTTTGAGTGAATCTTGTGTTTGTGATTAAATTATATTTGACAATTTAAACAAATAATATTTAGAGAAGTTAAAAATAAAATTGAAAGTTCACTGAAAGCTTAAACTATTAAAAGTAGTAATTTCATAAAAATGTAAATAAATAGAGCCCCTTTCACATTTTAGAATGTAATTTTATGTTGCTTACATGTTTTATTACTCTTTATAATTATTGAATTGTTTAAATGAATAAATAAATAATTACAAAAAAGTCTTCTGATTTGTAAGTCCTCAGGAAGCACTAAGGATCTTTCTATCTATCTTTATAATATAATAAATTTGATGAGCATAAAAATGTAAACGTGTATATAATTTATATAAATGTACAAAAGTAGATATTACACTTGTATAAATATTATATTGCGCATATTATACAAGATGTCGGGGGTAAAGTGCACAAACTTCGGGAGGTGATTCTAATTGATAGTACAAGTAAAAAAGAAAAAAAAACTTTTTTTGGAATTCCAACGTTTTAAGATAGTTTTCGAGTAAAAAAGTTTAAAACCTTATTGATGTAAAAATATATTTATTGATTTTATAAAAGTTATAAATTACTTTTATAAAAGTGAGAATAGTATTTTAGTAAAGTAAAGTAATTTTTATACCTATACAAATAACTTTCGTAAATGTTTTTTGTAAAATTAAAAAAAAAAATTTAATTAAATCCGTAATAAAACCCATATTTTGAGAACCATCTTCATATCGACTTCGTTCTCATTTGGTCGGTGCATTATTACTCTAAGGTCGGTGCTAACTAAAAATGGTTCTGTTTTTCTAAAATTGCAATAGATGTCGGTAATTTAATTTCATAATCCCCAAAATTATTCCTAATACGAATTCAGACACCTCTGTCGGATTCTTTTAACACTAAATTTTGTAGGTGTTGCCCAAATCTAAATTCTTTACGCGGAAAGCGGGCCCTTAAGCGGACAGCCAAAGTGGGTGTATTTTCCCATGTGGGGGTTTAAAGATGCAGACGACATTGATACATCCTCCGCCCATCTCCCCGCCCTGCCTCTCTCGTCCCGCGCGCCTTAGTCAAGAGCCCTAAGCCATCGCCGCCCACGGAGACTTGGCGACGTTCTACCGCTATCGATCTCTTTAAGTTATCTTCGCTGTAACCAAAATAAATCCTCGTTTTCAAACCAGTGTCTGGACAAAAAAAGAATCTGAAAATATACGTACCGATTTTTCAAATGGCAAACACAAAATCGAAGTAGAGTAAACAAAATGAATATAGGAAAAGATAAATAAAATAAGCTATTTTTAGGGACATAATTTTACATGGATAATTTTAGATTCAGTATTATTTTCTATGAAGAGAGATAATAGGATACAACATTCTTTTACATGACACACACTCAACACGTACTCTTTGCTTCATTAACTCCATCCTGGCCAAGCGTGCGACCTACACCAGTGGTTCCCAATTAGTGGTACGCATACCCCCAGGGGTACACGAGGTCGCTTGAAGGGATACGCGATACGCACTTGAGATGAGCAGGTTTTGCGTTTGGCCGGAGGCCTCACAGGAATGCTTCCTTTTAAAAGAACTCGAGTTCTAGGAGTGGGTCCGGGTTCCGAGATCTTCGGTACGAACTGGGTACTGGGTTATGTGGCGGGTGTCAGGACGCACGGTTTCGGCCCCAAACTCGGTCCGAGATCCGGACCAGGCCCGCACCAGGATGCGGGTCCACCAGGACTCAGACACATGCAACATTATTTTAATTTAAAACATAGCTTCAAAGAGTAAGAGTATATCAAATTTCAAAGAGTTAAGTTAATCATTTAAATTGATCAAATATTGACTGACACTGAAGTTAAGACTTTTTTACAATCGCTCAAATAATTTGTTGCAAGTATTGAATTGTAAGTCCGTGCCAGTCGATATTATTGTTACATATAAATTATACAACCATGTAGGGGTACCTACATGCACAGGCAGTTAATTTTCTTTGTATTTTTACGCACTGGTATCACCAGTTTATCCATGAAGATGTTAGTGAGAAAGAAAACGAAACGTCATTCTTTGACAAAACACAAGACGGTTTACCTGGAGCCAGCCGGCTCGTGTGTTGCTGACAGTGGCGGATCCAGGGGGGGGGTCACGGTGGTCATGACCCCCCCCTGGGCCCCAGCCCAGGGGGGGTCATGACTACCTAGGTCCTGGGCCCAACCAGGACCTAGGTGGACCACTAATTAAAATTGTTAAACATAATGTTTTTATATATTTTTTGTCACAATAAAAATTTTATTTAAGTACTTTCAATATTTAATTAATTTAATATAATACTTTGTTTGACGGCAAACGCATTATTCGGGAACGAACGCATCGAAAATTCGAATGTTACCGCGTCACCGCGCACCGCCACCGGCGCGCGCTTCGGCCGCCACCTTTCATATTATTATGACACATTTCGTGTAACCACGTGTGACGCTTGCGCGCGCTTTGTTTCGACTAACGTCTAGCGTCTAGCAAAACCTAACCTCAATCGGAACGACTAAACTTTATTAATAAAGTGTTTACTTTTATTTGTTTACTAAGTTAAAAAAAATAAGTTCCAATATAAGTAATAGTGTTCTTAAAAATTGTTGCTGCAAATTCAATTCATTACAAGAAATGGTAAGTAATCTAATCAGTTTCTTCATTATGCCAGTGTATGTGTGTTTAAACTCAAATGTTATTTGTTAATGTTCTAAGGCTGGGGTTAGACTCGTAAGTTTTTTTCCTGTAAATCGCTCTTGAAGGCGAGTTTGGCCAAATTCCCAATGTAAACGACACTAAAAGTCACTTAACGTAATTTTAGTAAGTTACAGAACTTATTCTTTCGGAAGTTTTTTGACAGGTCTGGACAGGTCTAACGCGCCCGCGCGAATTACCAGCCTTCCTATACTTCCTAAAGCAATTCTTAAGGCGAGACACAACCTCGTTCATCGAGGTTTTGCCCAAGGCTAACATTTTAATTTATTTCGGCGAAATTATAATTGAATTTAAAAAAAATAAAATTATGCCGCACGAGGGATGCAAGTTATTTATATTTTAGATTAATAAAACAATACCTTACAATTAATATATTTTACGTTCAACGATTTTAAAATTTTATAACCCGTGTATAACTATAAAGTTAGCGGACTTAGCGTTAAGTACCAGATTTTATTTTTCTAGATGATGAATTAATAACTTCGGAAGTGCTGGCAAAATAGAATGGACGGTATTCATCCACCAGGTAACAAGGTATTAACAAGCGTATGGAAGCATCGGCGAACGGAGATCTCGCTGGGCGCTTCTTACGTATTGCAAGCACCGCGTCATGGCAACAATATTTATTTCAAATTACTTGCCTCGTGCAAATCAGGCCAAAATATGACGGTGCAAGGCGCTCGGTTTTAAAATTTATAAAGCACAAGAATCGAAATATTTCCAGCGTTTATATTCCTCTTAAATATGGAAGTACAGTACTTACATTTATTAATAACATTTGCTGCACACGATTGGTCCTAAAGGAGTTCAAATTTTTAATTCATTCGGCCTCACTATTGAGAAGAGCACGCTGGAAGGCATTATTCTACTCTTCGATAGACTGGATAGACACTTCATACCTACAGTGAATATTACAGTGGAACGATTCAAATTCTTTACCAGGAAGCAAAGAAATAACGGTCAACAAGCTGTTATTATTTGTCTATTTTGTCGTGACAAGCAAAGTGTTACAATAATAATGTCGAGTCAAATTCTGCAAATGCAGAATGCTACGGATATGGTTGGCGAGTGGAAACGTTTTAAGCAATCATTTCTTTTATACACGGTGTCCGGAAACTCGTAGTACAAGCGGGAAACTGGAGAATCTAGACCACATGGGGAACCCCAAAAAACATAAAGTTTTTTGATTTGAGCATTTTCACAAAAAAAAAAAAAAACCAAAAAAAAATATTTTTCGGCTATTTTTGGGTTAAAGTTTTTTCTGGTGTTTAGGGTTGAACAACAGATGTTTTAACCCTGCAGAGCAGAAATATTTTATGATTACACCGGATTAAATGAAGGGTGATTTCAAAATAATGCTTCAAATCCGAGTTTCTTCATTTGTTTTACTTTCAAATAGTTTTAATTAGTTGGGTACTTTGATCTTCAGTAATAATTTATAAGAATTTGATTAAAAAAAAAAATTAAAAAAAAAAAAAATGAACTTCTAACTCGATTTACTCGATAACGAAAGCTCAAATCAAAAAAAAATATACTGCAAAATCGACTCCAAATGTGATGTAGATTCACCAGTTTCCCGCTTGTACTACGAGTTTCCGGACACCCTGTATATGATGGCGAATAACTACAACGAGGAAAAGGAAATTCAAAAAGTTACAAGATTCCTACACACAATACTATGTTGAAGACACACCTGACACCATGTTATATTGTGGTGAAATAAGAACACGATTAATAATTGTAATCTGTACTGTATTGGTTGACAATTGACATTACCTACACGAGCCTACGCCGCCCGGGCTTGCGGAGCAAAAGACAATCTTAATGATATACTTAGTGTTACCATATCCAACAATACCTACTTTTTACTTGTATATATTATTATCAAAATTAAATTATAACTTCTTGTAACTGTAACTGACCGGACCTAAGTCCTCCATCACAACACAAGCAAGCATTTTCGGCTTTCTGTGGTGGTGGTAGGAGTTATTGTTGGGTTATTCGTAACCCGGGAATGTTTGTCTTTCTTTAAAAAAAAAAAAAAAAAACTTGACCACGACTACGTGACCCCCCCCTGGCACCAAAGCTGGATCCGCCCTTGGTTGCTGACGAATCGATCCAGTACGAGATGTAATTTTGGAAGAACAAACACAATCCCAAGTAATCGGAGTATTTTATAGCCTAGCGAGGTAAATTCTACCCGGAAGGATAATCATCAATCCATAACACAAAGGTCGTATTTTCATTTCCTTTCCAACATTTTGTGAAAGTGGGATGTCAAGAATGCCATGCTGCTTTGGGACGTGCAGCATTCCTGTATGGATATTCTGGCCTGAACCAAGGTCATTTCTCCGCCTTGATCTGGGATCGAACATCGCCAAGGTCATACGTTAAAAGCCTGAAATAATGACTGTTTTATCACCACATGTTCGTAACATTCGAGAAGAATCGATTGGATCTCGAATGATCGTTGGACCGATTCCGCTACAAGTGACGAGAACAGCCCCCCTTGGTAAAGTTACAGAATTAGGATGTAGGGTGTTCTAAGTGTAACATGTTTCTCTTTAATTATAACTTTTTTTATTGCTATTGAAAACATTGCTTTTGAATTTGTAACACCTTCATTCCCAAATTGCCCGTACCTTGGATACACGACATGAGGGAAGCATTTCTCATTGTTCTTTGTATTTTGTTTCTGCTGAAATAGGCAGGATGGCGCCCAAACATTTACAATCAGTCACACAAGTTTCCGGTAACATTATTATTTAACTACTCAACTCATCGGACCGAAAAAGAAACCCAAAATCGCATATTATTTCAATATTATTGAACAATTAACAAAACTTTCAGTCTCCGTAAACAGAATCGTCCGCTATATAAGCAAAGGCTGACATGTCACCACTCGCGAAGCGGGGTGCCGGGAAGCGACACTGCCAGGCACTGGGTACATATGAAGAGGCATTCGCGTCCGGGTCCGGGTCTGAGTTCTCTTGGAGTGGTTGATTTGAAAAATGAGTAGGAGTGGGTTCCGCTTCCGCCAAAGGACTCGGGATCAAGAACTCGCTCCGGCTGAACGTACACACCGATAGTACGCGCACGCACTGTACGGACACTGTGCGGTACGGACTGTAAGGAAATTTTGGCATCAATGGGTACGCAAGTTTGGGCTCTTTCTCGAAGGGGGTACCCAGGAAAAACTAATTGGGAACCACTGACCTAGACGAGTGCGAGCAATTATCAAGCAATAGTTGAACATCAATGCAAAGGACTAAAATATTATTATGGTCACAATTTATTTGGTTTGCCCTTTTGAATGCAATTTTTGCTGTTGTTGGTTCGAAACTACCTCGAAAGCTGGGAGCGCGGTGCGTGGACTAGGCTATTCACATTCACATATATTGACCCAAGTATTTGATCAATTTGGTTCTGAGATGTCTTCCTAAGACGTCCAATGCTGTTCATACATTATTTTAATATATTTTAACATGTCTCTCTTTATCCATCCACTGTGAAAATACTAGAAGATAATGCTACATAACATTAAAAACAATATATTTTGTACCCTTATTTAAACAAAAGATTTCGTACATAATAAAATCAGATTATATAATAAAAGTTTTTTTTTTTTTTTATAAATTTAATTTAGATTAAATTTTGATAATATTATTATTAAGTTCTGCAAGTGTTTTAGTTTTTTATTATTGTGACAGCTCTTTCGGCTTACAAGGCCATTTTGTTATAATAATAAAAACACATCCTCAAAATTCGCAGAACATCTCTTGGTGAATAATCATACCCCACTTAACAACAAGGGTCCTAAACCATTGCATATAGAAAAAAAGGGCATTAGATTAAATTTACTTGAACAATTAGAAATCAATAAACGAACGAATGACCCAAATTTAACACTAATTAATAAAGTACGGAAAATAATTTACTCACCACTTCTCAGTATTTTCACAAAACCCAAGCAGTATAATGCACCCAAATAATTCATAACAATAAAGTCATTAGTAAATAATTAAGAACTCATTACCATTTACTGGGGGGAAAACATAGACTGGTTTAACCAACAATAGATCATGTCATCGGTTTAACCAGTAATAAATCAATGTATACACCTTCAAAATTTACATTTGAAATAGTATAAATACGTCGTCTCAATATGGACTAACCACAGTTTGAAAATGGCCTTGTAAGCCGAAACAGCTGTCACGATAATAAAAAACTAAAACACTTGCAGAACTTAATAATAATATTATCAAAATTTAATCTAAATTAAATTTATAAAAAAAAAATTAAATGGAGTTCTACGAATTAAACACAAAAACAATAAATAATATAATAAAAGTTGTAAGTATATTATTGTGAAACCGCCATCATGATTCAGACTGTTCAGAGGTGCATATAAAATGGGCATAAACCATTGCCACAGCATTATAATAATCAGTTATTAGTATTTATTGTTTGGGGATCAATGGTGAGGCACGAAATGAAAGAAGGTGTGAAGGTCACATGTGTTTATTGGTGAGTCAGTTGCCGTGACGAGGAGATGATGTAGGACAGAAGAATACACCGGATGCTGACTGATGATGTGCTGGTCAAGCGCGGGTCAGTGAGTCGACGCCGGGCGCTTGTGACCGGGACTCGATGGAGGTCAGGCACTGGTGAAGAACGTAGGTCTTCAGGCACTCCAGTGCTGACGAGACGGCCGAAGGTGCGACGGACCTTGTGGGCAGTTGAACGGGAACGATGTAGACCAGTGAGGATGCTGCGTGTCCTCGTGGTGGTCATGGTAGCGTGGAAGAAGCGCTGGTCAGAGACGCTGGAACCAGGGCGCTTGTAATCCGAGTAGCGCTGGCCGCGGACGTGGCCGAGGCGCTATGATGATGTCCCGATTGAGTCCATGATGTTACGGGCGAAGCCGGGTACGTTGTCCTTCGCGCTAGTAAGATTAGCGCGGATTAACACTCGTTGATCCTTGTAGGCGGGCGGCAAAATTATGACTGACTGACTGGCTCGCTGCGTCGGGCTTATTTATACTACTCGGCCGACGGCGGCAGTAGGTAGGTGGATGGCAACTAAATCGAAGACACTCGCTCGATCTGGATCATTCGCGAACTTTCGACGGCTTGGCAATTATGCCTAGGCCGTAGGCTCGAACCTTCTGGCGAGTTCTCGTAGTATTCGAGACGGACTGCAGTGTTATTGTCATCAATATGCAGGTAGATACTTGAAGTACGTAGATTACTTTGTTTACGATTTAACGATGCAAGTACATAATTCGGGAGTAGATACTAAGTAGCAAGTAGCAGTTTATTATTAATTATTTAATCTGGATAATTCGACGCCACAGACACCCCCTTCCCAGCAGCTTTGCTGAGGGCTGCGATAGAAGAAATAGCTCGGAGACGAATGTCTTTTAAACTGTGACACTTCATAAAAAAAAAAAAAATTTTGCAAAACACATGTTCACAACACAGGTTGATGATTCACTCAGATAACCATGGTGGCACTATTATCCGCGCTTGTGCGGAGATGGTCTGGTGCATGCTGCTCCGTGATGCCTTTACTGATCACCCATTTTGAGACGGGGTTACCGGTGAGTCGGGGTAACACTATCACGTCGGGCTGCAGATCACGTCGGGCTGCAGATCACGTCGGGGTGCAGATCACGTCGGGCTGCAGATCACGTCGGGGTCACCACTTTGGGGATCAATGGTGAGGCACGAAATGAAAGAAGGTGTGAAGGTCACATGTGTTTATTGGTGAGTCAGTTGCCGTGACGAGGAGATGATGTAGGACAGAAGAATACACCGGATGCTGACTGATGATGTGCTGGTCAAGCGCGGGTCAGTGAGTCGACGACGGGCGCTTGTGACCGGGACTCGATGGAGGTCAGGCACTGGTGAAGAACGTAGGTCTTCAGGCACTCCAGTGCTGACGAGACGGCCGAAGGTGCGACGGACCTTGTGGGCAGTTGAACGGGAACGATGTAGACCAGTGAGGATGCTGCGTGTCCTCGTGGTGGTCATGGTAGCGTGGAAGAAGCGCTGGTCAGAGACGCTGGAACCAGGGCGCTTGTAATCCGAGTAGCGCTGGCCGCGGACGTGGCCGAGGCGCTATGATGATGTCCCGATAGAGTCCATGATGATAGGGGCGAAGCCGGGAATGTTGTCCTTTGCGCTAGTAAGATTAGCGCGGGTTAACTCTCGTTGATCCTTGTAGTCGGGCGGCAAAATTATGACTGACTGACTGGCTCGCTGCGTCGGGCTTATTTATACTACTCGGCCGACGGCGGCAGTAGGTAGGTGGATGGCAACTAAATCGAAGACACTCGCTCGATCTGGATCATTCGCGAACTTTCGACGGCTTGGCAATTATGCCTAGGCCGTAGGCTCGAACCTTCTGGCGAGTTCTCGTAGTATTCGAGACGGACTGCAGTGTTATTGTCATCAATATGCAGGTAGATACTTGAAGTACGTAGATTACTTTGTTTACGATTTAACGATGCAAGTACATAATTCGGGAGTAGATACTAAGTAGCAAGTAGCAGTTTATTATTAATTATTTAATCTGGATAATTCGACGCCACAATTGTATTGTCATAATAACGAACAATATAAAGTTGCGCGTCGTTAGGTGGAGTACCGCGGAGGGCGGCGTTTACTGTAACGGCCGTTGCAAACGACTAACGACCAGTTCGCGAGTTTGCGTTACTCCACCGCCGCTAATAACGTCACGGATTACCGACTTTTCTGCGTTATGATAACCCGAATCCGAAATAATATCGTGATGGCGCATAGTAAAATTTTCAAGCATTAGAAATGCCGCATTTACGAAAGATATTCATGTTTAAGTGACGTAACGTTTTGCGGAAAGATCTGGAGAAAAGATAGTTAGATTAATAAATAAATAAAAATATTACAAAGAGAAAATCTTAATTCGGTGTCATATTACAAGCTTACAATTTTATAACAGAAAATACAGCAAAGCAATTCAAGCAACTATCGAATTCAATTCGTTTTTTAAAGTAATAATTACCACTCATTATGATTTCATTAGCGTTAGCGTTCAGTGATTGTGAAATAAGTATTTTTAGAGTTTTTTTTTTAAATTATTTTTTGTTACTCAAATCATCGCTAGACAAAATTTAGAAAGTACAGCGAAACGGATCAAAGACTTTGCTTGCTTTCAAAGCGATGAATTAACGCTAGGAGTAAAGTAACAATGCTAAATAAAAATGTCAACATCATGAAAAACAAATTATATTATGCTTTATATAAAATTTGATTAATTCATTAAGTAGGTACTAAAAGCTATTGCTCGAAAGGTCGGTCTTCGTTCTCTATAAAGGTCATTGGTTAAAAATTCGGCAAATAACGAATAAAATGAAAAAAGTCTACATATATTTGTATTTAATACAAGTGCAATTTAAGGACTGAATTCCGTTAATTATTTCCAGAATCGCTAATATTCTGCTATGAAAAATTGTCTGAAATATTGAAGATATCACCATTTTAAGTAGGTACGTCCGAGTTGGTAGGTAGGTAGGTTCTGAAGAACCCAATTCTACTCCTTTCTCTTTACCGATTTAAGATGAAGAAACTCATTACGAGATACGTGTAATTTAAATAAACAGGGGAGTTCCAAATTCAACTAAGGTGAAATAAAACACGTGCCAATTAAGCTGTTAATGAATTCCTTGAAAAAGTAAACAAATCCAAACAAAGTGTTGCATAGATAGAGTGACTTAATTTGCCAAAGTCGGATATCCTAGTTTACTTGTTGGAAATTGAGACAAAGCTCGAAGCTCCAAATCGATACAAAGTCCATTAACCTCTCGCTAACGGTTACGTATTGGCTAGAATCGTGATTTACACTGACGCGACAGAGGCGGGTTAATAGGGCGATTGTCGGGAAATAGAAACTTCCTAGTTGAACTACAAAGTACAAACGCATCTGACGTCGTCGACTTTTGACGAGAGGTTTAAGATTTTATTTAAAGAGCTACGTTGTAATCTCTTTCTTTTCTCATGAACGAAGTATGAGGGTTTATAACAGAGCTCTCAGCGGTAGTAACTTTAAATTGACACTTGGCGGAGAGTTACACGATTCATCTCCGTACAATTACATTTTTTGATTAGCTCAATGCAAAATGCCAAATAAGTACAAGCAAATAATTTTATATGATTTGATACGTTTGAATGAATTGTGAATACCGATAGTATCAAAAGTTTAAAAAAAAGTTTGTCGCATTTTTCAATCTTACCACCTTGAACAAAAAAAATAAAATTGAACATTTTTATGATATGACTAGCTGTAACCCGCCATGCATTGTTACAGCTCAGTGTGTCTGTGCAGATAGAGAAACAATAGCGCGTGTTGCTTTTACGTCCAACAGATGGCGCTGCTTAAAAAAATATCTTATTTTTACCTGTCACAGGTGACATCTATATAATATAGGTACATAAAAACACAGGCGTATCCAAATGCAACGTTGTGTAAAAATATCAAAGCAAATCGGTGAAGAACTTTCGGAGATTTAAGATTTTGAACAAACGAACATTTACATTTTTATTTATATAGATTTGACGGTTCCTACGGATCAGAACCGTGTCAAATCATATCACTTTTGAAAAGAGATAGGTACAAAGTCATTAAAATAGATATTCAAAAGAAAATAAAATGTTAAACGAATTAAATTGGCTAACGGTGAAACAGATGTTGACCTTGAACACGATGATATTTTTACACAAAATAGTAAACAACCTGCTACCCAAATATTTTTCGAATAAAATTGTACACAACAAGGACATACACAAACATAAAACTAGGACGTGCAATGAAATCAGGCTACCAAAGAAGGACAAAGCGAATACCCAGAATAGTATATTTTATAAAGGGATGAAATAGTATAACGCGCTGCCGGAAAACCTTAAGTCTGCCCCAATTGAAAAGTTTAAGATGTTGTGTAGGAGCCACATCAAGAAAGAAAAAAAAAACATAGTATATTTAAATGTAATAATTAATTAGTCATTTGTAATCTTAAATGTACAAATTACTAAAATAAAATCAATAAATAAAATAAAAGTGTTAAAAAAAAAACTAGCGTAAAAACCTAACCTAGTTTTATAACCACTATTAATGAATTTTTCACTTTTCAAAAGTGTTCTGATTTATCATTGATCTGATTTGTCCGTTTACCAAATTGACATTTGCGGACAGATAAATACATTCAAAATAACAGTACCTACGTATTCAAAGCGTTGAGTCTTCAAGTCACTATTTCATCCGTATGTCTAACTGACCCGGAAGAGACCCGGCGAAGAAGGATCCGTAGTAGCGATAATATCTGTAGGTACTGTTAGAAACGCTTTGGTTATAGAACTAGATCAAATGCAAATACAAAAACAAGGCTTCGTGACGAAAGGAGATACTTTCCTGAATAACGGCACCAAAGGAAATCTATTTTAAATGGTAGCGTGCTTTATACTGCACTGTTCCTTTGATTAAAATTATAATTTCAAGAATTCCGACACCAGTTGTTGCGTGACTTTCTCTTTAGGTTTATTAGGAAATATTATTACATATTATAAACATATTATCAAATAATTTCCACGAAATGTTGTTTTAACCACTAACCAGTTTAAAACCTCTTTCCCAGTTTCTAATGTTTTTTTCCACTGAAGCGCCAAGACATTTACAAATAAAAAGCCAATGAGATTTTCGTACGTTTTGTTTTGGATTCGGTTGGAATCATTAAAAAATATAATACCTCCGATTATTGACATAAAAACAGATAAACTGCTAACTCTCGTTTAAAGCCAATGAATTTACCGATATTTAATCATTTATCTTGATTATGTAGTATTTATAAAAAAATGACAAAAAACTTTAAATTCTCAAATTTTAAATAAGTGTGTTAGTAAGGGGGAATATGTGAGTATGTGTGTACATACACACACATGTGAATAACCTTCAAACAACCCATCAAAAAAACTATGAAAACCTTTGGTTTAGTAAAGTACAATTTAAAAACGGAACACGTTCGAATATGAAGGAAAAACGTCTCAATTTCGTTATCTTCGAACAGAAACGTTGACGTCAAAATGAGAAAAAAAGTTTTGTTTCCAGTCTGTAAATAAGTATCAATCAATACCTACGTAAAATATGCGAGTCATTTCTAAATGAAATTTACATAAATCCTCGTCGAAGCCAGACGCCAGAATGTTCGAAGCATGATTTAAATATCTCCGCAGTACCTTTATTTTTATGCGAAAATTCGCTGTATTATATTGATCATGCAGTGTAAAATATTGCACGAAAACCGTTTTTAGTATTTAAATGAAAATATTGTATTTAAAAGAACCAAATCAAAACACGCTTTTTTATGATGCTTTATTTTAAAATTTAATATTTAATGATATTTACACAGTAGGTTGGGAATGATGATTGTTAAATAAATACCATTAACTCATGAAAAAATGTCAAAATTGCCTCTAAAATCATGAAAAATCGAATTCTTTAATGGCCTTTTGTCTAGAAATCCTTTTTCTTTGAATACCGTCGATAGCAGGTCATTTTGATTAACAATTTTAAACAGTTAAAACCTTCCATTCGAGTTTATAAAACATGATTAATCTACTAAATTATTCATTTAAAAAATGTTACAGTCTCTATAACTGTGCAAATAAGCTTTTAATGATTGACACTTCAGGGTCAAGCATAAAACAAACGCCATAAACATTAAATGGCTTCCAAGATGCCAATAAATACAGCAATGTAACAGTCAAAACTTGGTGCATTACAAGATAAGCGGAGGAAGGCGATGACGTGACACAAAGCTCGAATCGTAAACAGTATGCAATATAAGTCCAAAGTAGGGCAAACTCGAACAGTTGCAGTGTGGATAGCTTCCCATGGCTTGGCTCAGGGCCGTCCAACCAACCTTAGGCTGGGTTGTTCCATCGCTGGACGAATTAGTATTTATCCAAAAATACTGCAACATTAAATTTAAATGTAACATTGTCATCAAACGGCCAATTAACGCCGATTCTAGGTCGTTTCAGCTTTCTATCAAATAGTGATCAGCTGACAAACATAACACGACAGTAGCGCTTTTCTAATCGGCATTTAATGGGGATCTTTCAAATGTTTAAACTAAATGGCGCTGTTTTATAACTTAAATTTACGGGCATGACGTAAGTTGGACAGCCCTGGTTCAGCTTCTAGCCCTCACACGCGAGCGCCCTGTAACAGGGATAGCCAATAGCCAACTTTACTGCGGGAACCTGAAGAAACTGGGTGAAATAATCAATTTTTGGAATTTTTACCTTCAACAATAGCAAAGAAAAATATGAATACATTAACCGTTAAATTTGACCTAAATCGATAGATAATGTGACTGACGTAATTTAAACTCTTCACTTTGCTATAATAATATAATAATTAAGTTTATATAGCGAAATTTAATGACATTCCACCTGATCCGAGCTACTTCAATAATAAAGGTAGGAATGTACATTTATTCAGAAAATAATTTTATTTACGCTACGCACTCTGACAGTGATTAACATAATTAGTATGTAGGTACTCCAATTTATTTATTTTATTTATATAAGTATCTAAACATAATAATTTTAATTTAAAAGCTAAGTTTAAAAGTTATTTAAGGTTATTACTACACGTTACAGCTTTTCGCTTTCCAAACTCATTATCAATTTGCAATCAACAGAAATGTTTTTTTTTTTAAAACATCAACAGATATGTTTTATTTTTATTTTTATTTTTTTTTTTTTTTTTAAATGTATATATAAAATAGAAACAGTCTGAAATCTTGAAAAATCAATTTTGAAAATGTGTCAAAAGTATTATATTACAGGTCGGTGCCTACTTTATCAATTGTCTGAATTCTTTATAGATTCAGTTCCAATTTTGAAAACGATAGTCAAATTCAAAGCAAATTAAAGATCATTGGACAAAATTTCAAGCAGGACATTTAAAGTTTAATTATTAAAACGACAATAAAATAAAATTAAAAAAAAACATCAAATAAAGATATATAAAAAAAATAGGATTCAATGAAATATGGAAATTAAATAAACTATGAATTTAAACATATAAAACAAGGGCAGAAGAATTTCTCTTGCCTTTAAAAATGTATAGATAGAATCAGATTGTACAAGAAATCACCTCACTACATTAAACAGCCCGCACAGTAAAGTTAATACCGATAAAACTAATTTTCCGCTTTGAAAAAAAACTCATGGCTTGCAGTCATGGCAGAGTCAATAACAGTCATGAAGAGTGTGATAGAGTAGTAATTGAGTGACTGCATTTCAGCTGCGATCTGCGTTTTCATTTTCACTATTACATATTTATTTACGTCTGACTGGCCCACATTATTTCAGTCATTCCGTTTCAGCCATTCCATTTCAGCCATGAATGATTTCGTCAATCATCCGCGGACTCGGCTGAAACTTAGCCTGAAAATAAAGCATCTAGAAACTACGTATTGTATTGTACTCGTGTTTAATTATTTAGAGTGGAAGATTCTCTCAATATCGCCCTGATGAAAGGTGATCCAGAAGCGAATCATCGCTTCAAATGGCTTTAGCTATGTTTGGTGACCAGATCGGAATAGCCATGTACTTCCCATCGTCCTCTTCTTCATCCCCTACCCCTCCCCACTATCTTTAGCTTCACAGAATACTTCGATTGGTATAAATATTCTCAATATCGCCCTGGTGAAAGACCAAATCCAGAAGCGAAAAATTGATTGAAATGGCTTTAGCTGTGTTTGGTGATCTGAACAGCCAGGCATTTCCCACCTTCCCCCCCATACCCATCCCCGCTACCTACAGTTTCCAAAAATAACCCGAATTGGGAATGTCATTATCTCCACTAGGTCCAGACGGTTGAGAGCAGACAATTGGAAAAATGGTGTGGATTAGTACGTTTTTTTTCATATAGATACATTGGGACCCAAGCGGCTGTGCAACGGTTAAAACACTAATGTAACATTTAAATAAAATTTAAATACAGGAGAAGCAAAACAGTGTTTTGAATCAGCTGTCTAAAATTAAATGTTTATTATTACAATAATTTTCTTTAATTCTTAGAACTTTGAATGGTACAAATCGACGGCATTCTGGCATGTTATTTAAACATGATTTTCGAGAGCAGTTATTAGTACGTATAAAAAAGCATGTATCATTTTGGAACTAAAGAAAACATATTTTTTTCTCAAATTAATATTTATGCAATAAATCTCAAAAATTAAATTAGTGTTTTCAGTATTACGCGATATGATAGAAACAAAATATATAACGTCAAGAATAGAAGGTAAGCATTGTTATTTTTCTAATTCAAAGGTCAACCACAAATCAACATGAACAACTGGTCAATAATTGGCAAACTATCATAATATATCGTGGGCTTAGGATCACAAGGGCCTAACTACAAAAAACTAGTCTTTTGAGTTAAGCTTGGTTTCAGTAATGCCATAATCATATTTATTAGTGACACGAAGCTTTATCTCGTACATACAGCCGTTTACGAATTACAGTCCGGCATATCAGTTGGGCATACAGTTGCGAATATGAGCATTCCAATCTTTATTTCCGTTTATCTCAAAACTATGTGTTTGTAGATAGGCCCCTGTGATCCTAAACCCCGGTATTATAAGCTGAAAAAAGCTTTCAAGGATAAGCTGACTTAGGATATTTATAACGTAATACCCCACTTAAAAATACCGTATGAAATATTGGGTAAGCACTCATACTTCTAAGTCGTATCACATAAATATCAGTCGTTGTGTTGACATGACACGTAATTTATTGAAAATCTGACAAAAATATGTAAATTACGTGAAAGCTTTTTGTTATGATACGAGAAAAGGAAAATAAGTTCAACAAGACTCGCAAAACAAATGAAAATAACTGGCGCAGTAATTTAACTTCAGCAAATGAATTTATAAATCAATATAAGATTTATTGTAAACCGTACTTACTTCTAACAAGTAATAAATGTTCGCAATCATAAAATATTCCATTTGAATGTATGTTACAGGATATTAATTTAAGCGACCGTGAAAGTTTGCAGTTAAAGAAACTACGTGGGGTAATAAATTTCTACATTTACTATGGTAATCCAATTTCATATTGAAGGGTAGACGTGTCAAAATCTGTTCCAAGACACCTTCGCTTGAAGAGGTAATCACAATTTAGGGATGTAATCTCATACTCTTTCGAGAAATGTAATTTGACACATTTCTTTGGAAGCATTTAGGCTGAAGTCGACCCGGTAAAACACAGTGTTTTCCTTGAGAGTCTCAAGGAAGACACTGTGTTTTTACTTACCATGGCAGAATATTAGCCAAACACCCAAACAGCCAGGCTATGAAGAGCTTTACATCTGAAGATTTATTGGGGCATGAAATATCTTAGTGAGATTTAACTTCTCATAAAGTTTTACAACTTTTAGATGCGGGCACTTATAAAGATGCTGTATAACAACTTTAAAGCATGCAGAAGTGCTTAATCTACACGGATTTTTATTTGTAAATCTTATAAAAGCTATTTGCAAATTAAACACTGTAATTTTAATTTACACACCCTTAACACCCTTGGAAGAATTTGTTCATCATTTAAGTAGACAGAACCTTCATGCTTCCGTCTCCTCGACTACACCCTAGATAAGTATCAGCTTCGGCGTCTCTTGGCCTTATTAATTCGTTGGTTTGCTACTTAAAGGAACAATGTTTTTTTTCAAATTTCTATGCAGAATTAGCTGTTTTTAGCAAGATTTAATTTTAAGAAAAGTGATTTTCTAGTTGACCCCAGAAAATCAAAAAACTTTCTGGAAATCCTAAGGTTAGGTTCAAAACATGTATCGAAAATCTGACATTGGCAATATAAGAAAAAAGCCACATAATTGTATTTGCACCTAATAACCATAATATTAATGTTGTATAACTCTGCCCCGAGGTTGACGTTACCGTATAAATATAATGATATACACAAAGTAACAATATTCAATTTTAACAAAACATTTTTATTTATTTAAACAATTGTGGGTGGCATCAAAATAGTCAGAAAACTTATTTCAGTTCATAATAAACCATTTTCATAATGGACGTCAATCATGTTAATCCTTGCGCACACATTGTGGTAGGTTAAGCCCTGATATCGAGTTTAATATGAGCAGAATATTATGTGCTCAGGTCAATGTGTGAATGAAATCGAAAGTGGAGCATGAGCAACGAGCTTGCCAAGGATTTAATATGCAGTAAAGACTGGACATTAAAAGCGGGCACATCGTAAATCATAATTAAGTTTCCCGAGTAGATTGTTATCAAACGAGTCCAACAATGTTAAATTCATTTAAAAGAAAATTAAGCAAATTTTCGGCACGTCCCAGAGTTGTAGAAAAGTTGCAAAATCGTCCAGGTGAAAAGTTGCTTGAAATGGCTTTAGCCGGGTTTGGTGACTAGATATGGAACGTTATTTCCTTTTCCAACATATTCAGCCTCATAACATACCCCAAACAGGGGGGATACCACCGTTTTACTGGCTCGGGGTAGTTGGAACTGTCGTGCGGAAAAACAATGTAGGTACTTATAAATACATGTATAAAGATATAAATGCATTGAAATAAATAATTCTAAACCTATTATTTAAATATATCTTAATAATAAGTTTAGATGACTCGATATGAATAGCCGGGTTCTTCCCCACCTTTCTACTCCCCATCTCTTTCCTGTCCCCACTATCGCCAGCCACACGACTCAATCCAATTTGGGATGCCATAGTCCCACTGGCACTAAAAGGTTGAATTACATTTATTGATGAAACTTTTGCGAATCTGATGCAAAGTGTCATTAAAGGATTTTCGAGCTTACCGATATACATGCTAGCGCTTTCCGGTCGTACGTGGTCGTCGATATAGGTGGTCCCCAACGTGAAGAGGGGACTTCCTCCGCAGCCCAGCAGCACCTGGGCCACGATGAACACCAACACGGGGCCGAAGGTGCTGGGCGAACTCTACACAGACAAATATAAATAAAGTAATCAAGCATCATATAAAACAATGCTAAACTATAAAGAATTCTTCATTTTGGTCTTTGGGAGCGAATGACCATTACCTGAAAAGTCTTAAAAGAGGTGGTTTAGGAGGTACCTGAATACAGTTGTCCCCGCGCAGGTTGTTGTGTGGCGCCAGCGGGGGCGAGCTCAGCCCGGAGCTGAGGCGGCCCAGCCCCATGTCCTGCTCGCGGATCGACACGCCCCGGCAGATGTTGTCGTTGGACGAGTTCAGGGTGGAGATGCCGCTGTTGGTCTCCGCTATGAAGTGCGGGACCATGTACACCAGGGAGCCGATGCCCATCACCACGGCACCTGCAGAACAAAAATAAAATTACAGCTTTTACATGGGAGGGAGGGATGGTGCAAATAATATTGTCATATGTTCCCTGTAATAATCCAATGTAATCTGCGAGTAAAATTCTCTTTTTTCCTACACAATACTGAGGCCGATGGGGGGGGGGGGGGGGTGAACCCACTAATCCCACCCCCTTGATTCTCGAATTAATTTATATTGTATTGTTGGAATAAGTTAATGAGTAAAACCTCATATTGTAATATGAAGACAATCTTAGCGATTCTTAAGAGGAAGCTACAAGCCAAAAATGTGTAGATTCTTGGTATACCTTATATTGTAGGTAATAGGCATTAAAATCGCTTGACCAACGAAGTCTAGAAACGTTCGATTCCAAGCACAAAACTGGTTTTTATTTATTTTGTAAATAATTTTATAAGAAAGCAAAAAAGTTAATCAAGTGAAACTGTCACAGATAATCTTGGCTATAAAACTGTATTTTTAAAAAGTTGTTTCCATTAAGCGTTCATACATTTCTATTGAAAAAAAAAAATTTAGTAGTTAAGATTTATATTTTTTATTGAGTGATTTATTTTTTTATTTGTATTCTACTCAAGCGAAACGATGGGTAAACCTTCAATTTATCTAAAGCATATTTTTTGGTATTCATAATGTATACCTCTGTTGTAATTTTCTTATTATATTCTTGGCCCGTTGGCGTCATGTATCTTTTATCATGAGATTTTTCAATGTGGATGAGTGTTTCAGGCGAATAATTATTGCTTGTAAAATAATTATTATATTCTTAGTTATTCTTCGGCTAAGGGCCCCTTAGTAAGGGGTAATATTTTCAAAATTTCATTCGTGAGACTAAACAAGGGATATGATTTATTTAGTTGGCAACCTTGAAAAGATTTAGGTGTATACACGATTATTCATATAAATGTCTACATGACGTTTTTAATGTGACATATAACATCGATTTTAACACTTGTGTGAATCAAATCGCAGAATTTTCAATATTCTCATGATTAAAACTTTTATTACTTCGCTGTTTTACGGCCAGTGTTAAAGTGTACAAACAATGGTATCATAGCACAACTTTCATACATTTATCAAATTCAGCTTTAAAAAGTATGAATTAATGACTGGATAATAAATTTCCATCATTGAAGTAAAACTTGACAAATGAAACACGCGAATATTCGTGTTCCGCGGCGAAAAAACTAAAATATGACTTTCGAGGAGCGTTCAAGGACAATACATTTAGCCCTAGGCCTACATCAGGAATGGCGAGCCCGTGACACGCGAGCTAAGTTCGTTTTCGGAATTAAAATATGAATAAGATCTCGCTTTTCATCATTCTACGAATCGCGAACCTTCATTTGCCAGCTCTATCCCTATCGCGTAGTCTCTCTTACACGTGTGCTAGCAGAAAAACCTTTTTTTAATTATTGAAGACAATATTGGCGATTAATAAACGAAAATTTGAAACAGAAAAAGATATAAGAATAAAGATCACATCTAGGACATGAACCCTTGCCTTGCCGGGGCACCGCTCTACCAAAAGATCTAAAGGGACCCTATCTCCTCCGGTCATATTTAACTGTAGCATACTTCGAATAAGAACTATCGACATTGTCTTAATTTTCTCACCGCACATTGTTACTGGCTGCTATTTTTACGTACGATCGCAAGATTCAACTCGAACTAAATGCAATCTAGACAGGGTTCTAGATAAATATATCATATTTTTATTTTTATGTGCGACATCTATTGACTTTGTCTGCAAGTCTATGATGAATATTTTATTTTTGGAATAACTTAATGAGTAAAATCTCAAATTGTAAAATTGTAATAATTGTATCCCCGGCAAGTCAAGGGTACTGGGTTCATGTCCTAGATGTGACCGTATCTGTTTCTGATTTTCTGTTTCAAAATTTCGTTTATTAATCGCTTATATTGTCTTCAATAATTAAATATCACGATTTAAGGTTCTACTCATTAATTCATTAAGTTATTCCAAAAATAAAGCGTTTTATTTTTACGTGAATGCTGCCCAAGAGTCCCAACTGCTCACGTCCGTCTGGAGCCAGTGAGACTATGAGATCACCGATTGGAGTATATTGTGAGGCTGAAGGTAAGGGAAGGTGATGGGGAAAAATAATGTGAGGAAGTACCTGGCTATTCAGATATGAACACCAAACATGGCTAAAGCTATTTTTAAGCAACGTATCAATTCTGAATGGCGGTCTACACCAGGGCAATACGAAGAGTATCTTGCACTCTGGAGAACGTGCCGAATTAATAATTAGTGAAAAAAAAAATTATTCGAATAAAATATACTTGCGCACGCCGGGATTAGAACCCGCGTCCTCCGGTTTGCTAGTCGGGAGCCTTACCCATCAATCACGGAGACCCGTACCATTAAAAAAAATGTATTTCAAGATACAGTCGATCAGGGAGATAGAGTCAGTGTCTTGTGGCCCAGTGTCATACTGTGACTTTAACTGAAGGCTAAAATATTGGCATATTCTTTGCGAAATTCATGAAATAGGTTAGCCATCCCTGCTCTAGGTTTCGGTGTAGTTTCTAAAAAAGAAAACTTTTATAAAGGCAAATATTTGCACAAACATGGAAAATATCAAATGCGACGAAGACTTTAAACTAGTACACTTTTCGCTGCGTCATTTTTTTGGTGTAGACTAGTGTGGCAGCTTTCTGTGACATTGCTTCTAAAGAAATCAATCTTAAAGAGGAAGGGCGTCACGTGCGATGGGCGTGCGACAAACATAGGGCGAAGCGAAGCTACATAAATAACATTTAAAAATTCGGCAGTGAACTGTTTTTACTAATTTCTAAAAGGTAGAGGTTGTGACGTAGAGGTAGAGGGTGTGGCGATAAAATAATTACAATTGTGGATCATTAGAGATTTTTTATATAAACTGTACAAATATTGTGATAAAACACGTTGAATTAACATATAACTAAATCATATTAAGGTACCTACTATTTCGCAAGCATTTCAAATCTGTTAAATTGCAATTGTGATTGTTTCGCTTTTAAAAATAGTAACTCAATTTGGGAGGCAATAATGGTTACCGCCGCCCCGGAAACCATTATTGGATAACCAACACCTCTGCCATAGGTTACCCCAAAGATATTAGAAGAACGAGATATGCTATGTTGGCCGCCGGACCGTAGCCGGAGTACTACCTAATTAGGGTACTTTGAACGGTATCGGGACGTGTACGCACAGAAATCTGTTCTATGTATTAGTGCGGATACCTTAGCGATGCCTTAGCGTAAGCGAAGGTGTGCAGTAGTATTGGTGAACAAAACCGGCGACACTGGGCAAAACAATTCCACTCAGTACGAACTGCGCATAGCACATCTCGTTCTTCTAATATCTTTGGGTTACCCCAAGTGGTTCGCTATGTTTGGCGGATGCGTTCATCCACCAACTGCGTGGCAGGCCGGATCGGGAGAGACCTTTTGACCTCTCCAACAGGACTCTCTCGGAACATCGCCTTGCGCCGCAGTGGGAGGGATGGATTTATACGTCTGTCATTCCTGTACTCACTGACCCCCAGATTCCTACCCACCCCTCGTACTTTTTTGCTTCCCATAACTACCCATTCCTCCTTTCCTAAAAATCCCTCTACACAGCATCCCCAAAAGATGACATAGGCCCTGATGGGAATTATTTTCCTCGGGGCCTCCTGTGGAGAGCTAATGTAAAAAAACGACAACCTAACCAATTTTGCCATTACTATGAAAAATCCAAATGATTATATGATTTTGTCGACAGGGAAAATCAAGTTAAGTGCTAAAATGGCATTCGTTCATCATTGTTGATGGACCCTGCAATTGTGCGAAATGATTAGTTCACAATATTGGCCTCTTTATATACGAAGGTGTAATGTTCATGCTATTGTCAGATCTTGAAAATTTACGCCAGATGTCACACTCTTTAATACACACGATACTAGATTTATTGGAGGACACAATCGTGCTACTGTGATCTAACAAAAGATTAAAAAATATTTATAATATCTGTCTAAAAATCAAATTATTAGTTCGAATTAAAGAACCCTACCGACACAAGTATTCCATTTTTAAAACTTAAAAAAAATTCATGATCAGTGAAACAATGCACTATGTATATCGGTAAATGCTTGGGTTTACCTGTGAAGAATGGTTCTCGATAAAACACTTGGCTTCCAACGGTACATGATAATATTATTCATAAACATTGGCTTTGTATCTATATTTACACATTCCTCGAAGAACAACATGAAGTACCTACAGTACAATTGGGTGAGTCAAAAAGTTCATATAAACATCCCAACCCACATAACAAATTTATTTATATTTTGGCAGATTGTATAATAAATGTTATGCGGAAATTTCTTGCAACGGGAGGATTAATTCCGAAACCTGTTTATGTTATATAACAGAAGTGTACGTTTTTGAATGTACTGAAATAAATAAAACAAACCATAAGTAAAAAACGACCCAAAGAAGTAAAATTGGCACGGGCAAAATAAAATAATCTAGTGCACGGATAAAATCTACTGATATGAACTATTGTTAATTTATTAAAAATATGGTCAAATAATTCGTTTTCCTGTTAAAAATGGGACTGCAGGCCTATAACAACGATTGAATTGAAAGAGTTCTTAAGTATCTGTCAACAGCGAATGTTTTACGAGGACGGCGGAACACGTGTTCATACAAACACTTGACATTAACATACTGACGCTTTCTGTGATGATTTGTATTAGGAAAAGAACACGTGTTCTCGACATATTCTGAATGTTTGATATTTTATTAGGAAATTGACATGCTGTCACCTTTTTAAAAGGATCTTTTTTCTTCGTGTGATTACTGAAGGTAGTGGGGAGGGGATGGAGATGGGGAAGTGGAAGGTGGGGAAGTACCTGGGAATTCAGATCTGGTCACCAAACACGGCCAAAGCCATTTCAAGCAACGTTTCGATACGGAATGGTACCGGGTCTTAAACCAGGGTGATACTGAAAGTATCTTCCACTCTGGAATGTGCCGCATAGATAAATAGACACCCTATATTATTAAATTGTAAAACAATAAAAAATAATTGAATAAAATTTGTGCACAGCGGGATTTGAAGCCGCGATCTCCGGAGTCAAAATATTGATAAACATGCCGTTATAGGTGTCACTAAAATAGTTCCATGGAGAGCCGAGAATCAAAATAGAAAGGTTGTATTAACAAGAAGATTACAATAATGTAGGTACGTATTTACAAAACATTAATAACCCACATCTAAAATTACAGTTGGGTAGGTAGGTACTCTACTATTATTTGGAAACTTCGCAACGTAATGTACGCAAGTACCCGATAAAGACAATCAGTGTACTAGAACCGTTATGAGAAATTAATAAATGATAAAAAAAGTCAAAGCAAACAAACAAATAATTAATCAAACAGTGTAAATAAGAATACTCTAATCTGAATGTTAATTATGTTTATTGGTAAAAAAAAAAATATTGAAAGCAAATAAAGAACACGATTTGAGATCACTAATGAACACGATTCACCACTATTCAGCAGATATCGCATCTCGCTTTGCAACTACGAAGAAGTACAAGCACGCCCTTTCAAAAGTTGTCGAGTTGTAAACGAAGCCAGGTAAGCTACCAGTGCCACAACGAACGCACTACGTCCTGGGCAGGGCTACAACCTCGGGGTCCAGATCTAGAAGCGGCATTTTTCTTTTGTACATTTTAATGAACAAAAGAAAATGAAGGACAAAAGAAATCGCTGTTGGGGCAATATTTTGTTGTTTGATGAAATCTAGAGATTTCCGAACCAATTATTTCGAAGGAAAAAAGTATGTATTTTAAAAATCTTTTGAATGATTTCAACTGCGAAATGAATTCCTGTTAGTCAACCAACATTCTCTGTTTCATGAATGTATGGATGCATTATTTAAATATTGGGTTGATTGCGAGTAGCGAACGATACATGAAAAGTTAAAATCGATTATGAACAAAGCGCCAAGTTAAGATAAATGTACAGTTAATTAACTTGCTTATTCCAATATACCATGCTAAGCATAAAGAGTAAAAATCAAAAACAACTACTTTTCAGGAGAGCGATTTCAAATTTATAAACTGCGAGAATTCTTTTGGGTAATATGCCAATTAACAAGTGCCAATTTTTAATATAACACATTTTTGAAATTTTTATTTTTTATTTTGATACCACTTGATATATATACAGGGTGTATCGGCAAGTACCCGACAAACTTTAACCAGCTATTCCTCAGCACATTTGGAGTAAAAAATGTTATGAGCGCTTTGCCGTCCGGTAACATTTTCCAGTACCGTTTTTTAACCGGAATGGGAATAATTTGAAAAAAATCTTAATAAATCAAGCAATATTTTATCAGTAAGATCTTCGTGTACGACGAAGCAGATACATTGTGATTTGACATTAAAATTTGAAATAAAACAATAACTTAGTAAACAACAATTTTAATTTTTCGAAGAAAATTTCTTCTGAAAGCTTATCACTTACTTAACAAATTAATTAGTAATTTGTAAACTTAAATATACAAATTACTAAAATAAAATTAATAAATAAAAAACTTTGTGATGTCATTATTTATTAGAATAATACACAAATAGCTTTGTTTACATCACTTTAATATATATAACCTCTACATGTTTCATGTACAATGTTCACCTCATCGGGAGCATGTATATACTAAAGTAAAAAATTTAAATATTGATTACAATTGAACAGTGAAAGAAGTGGGGAGGGGTAAGAGTGGGCGGAGTTTTTCAGAATTGGGAATTACAATATTGTTAGACGGGAAAGACCAGTTTAGTGGGAAAAAATATATATATATATATAAAAGCTTCGCAAATAAATAATTTAGAAATTTTAGAAATTAGAAAACATGTAAATAAAAAGACTTAATTAATAAGCAAAAAAAATGATAAACCCAATTCTAAATATTTTCCCACTAAACTGGTCTTTCCCGTCTAACAATATTGTAATTCCCAATTCTGAAAAACTCCGCCCACTCTTACCCCTCCACACTTCTTCCACTGTTCAATTGTAATCTATATTTAATTTTTTACTTTAGTATATACTTGCTCCTGATGATGTGAACATTGTTCATGAAACATGTAGAGGTTATATATATTAAAGTGATGTAAACAAAGTTATTTGTGTATTATTCTAATAATTTTAAGTGGTTTTGACTTATTTTTGAAGTTATTGTCTTATTATTCAAAAATACGTATTCATTCGTTCACATGAATTCATGGAGTGGTAACATTATATGTGTATAGTGTATTATAATATTTAGAATGGCGGTTAATTTTAGGGGTTAATTAGTTTAAAAAATATATAATATACAGGGTGTTAAGGGACGTACTTGACTTACTTTAACCAGCGATTCCCAACATTATTTAGATTAAAAAAATGAGTAAATTTTTTGAATCCGGTGACTTTTTATAATGTTTTGGATATTTTTTAACCCAAGCAAAAGAAATAAAACTTAACTAACCTAGTAATCGACAAACCCCTCACCCCGATCTTAAGTGTCCATTACCTACTGATTTGGGGGGTACTGGGCTTTTACATACTTAGTTTGTATACTGAGTAGTTATGAATTGTTCACAGGGAATTTTCCCTGAGAGTGTACATTGCCCAACCCCATTTTATTAAATAAAAAGGTAGGTGAATTCCTACAGGATGGGTGGGAACCGGTAAACATATATACCTGAAGGGGATTATGTAGCAACGCCACTGGCACGTGTATTCCCTCGCTCCTCTTTACGAGAAGGAAGAGGAAGGTTAAATGCATTTGCATCCCTGATGCAAGTTCCGCGAGACGACTCCTCCATCAGTCTTAATTAACCCCATCCCATTCCACCCCCACCCCCCCCCCCCTCCGCAAGCATTCCGGCAAGGAGAGAAGGTGTCGACATCGGGGTTGATTTAATTTCCCACTAAGTAGACGCTAAAATTAAACGAAGCGAAATTAAATTAAATGACGCGATCAGGAAAATTGAGGCCAAAGTTCAGTACCCCCGGCGGGTAAAAATGTAAAAAAAAGAGCAAAAAGGAAATTAAATCTGTGTTTAAGGTGGAAGGAAAATTCTGGAAATATCTTCAAAATGCACCATTTTCACAAATTTTTATCCTGCTAGAGCTAGAGGGTCGCCCATAGTTCAACGCTTATACGATTGATTTATATACAACAAATTTAATGTATTACAAGTCAACATACATTTATATTATGTATATTTACTATCAAAAACAAAAATATGAAAAAATAAGACATTTTCTCACAGGGTTGACAGAAACAATGGAAGGCATCATAGATCATTTCAACTCATACATGACCGACTAAAGTATTTGATCTTCCTCAAAATTCGAGGATGTGAATTTGTTCACCTATTTGAGCGTCATATATTTTTTCTGACACCGCTTTCTTTATACATCCGATATGTACAAGTATCCGAAATCATCTATAAGTCCCTTTCTCAAATTCATTTGAACGGCCTCCCATACGTATCAAGTCTCGTTGCAAATTCGGTCGTAAGTCTGAACTTCTTCTGTCAATTCCATGACTCACTGTAGGACCACCAATAATGGGTTGTTCTAGTTCTGTGAAAGTTCTATTCAAGACCTGTTATTATTTCAGTTCTGAGAAGCAATTGGCCCATAGTGAAACTAACCACCAATATAACTTTCACGGAACTTTAAAATTAACTTTGATATTTGATGAATTGTTCAAATTCTGTGAAACAACACATCCTAAGTTGTGTTAGTTTTAGTAACACGATTCCCTTGTAATCTGCTATCGTCGTTCCCTTTCAAAACTATTTTTTGTGGTAAAATTTAATAATAAACTACTGTATAAAGAAAAATAAATTTTTACTGCGGAGCTTTATACCTGCGCAACCGCCATAAGCACAAGAAAGCTCTGCATATTTATATTTTTTTTAAATCCATTTTCCGTCCGTGTTTGAATAAGTTATTATGATCTGAATAAAATCTCTTTCTTGTTAATATTGTGTAGGACACAATTTCAGAATGTGTTTGTTTAAGGTACTCAGATATTGAAATGAGGTGTTGAGGTGCCCATCAACACGTCAAATTGAGATAATAGACTTTTAAATTTTGCATCTGCCCTGGTGTATTCAGGGCTAATTTCGGCGACACTGAGAGTATCTTCCACTCATTATGGCATTCTAGTTGCGGGAGTTCGATATACATACATGTTTCCAAGTACCACAAGAGTAAATCATGAAAATAATAAATAACAAATAACAAATAGGAAAAATAACATATTATTGTGTAACTTGGATCGTAAAAGCTGTTCCTGAATTAATTTGGTTACTCTAATTAAAATCACGTTGCCTCCTGTTTGAATTCATGACGCAAGCGACGCAGACCGGAAAAACTCGAATAAAAAGCTCAAATCGGTAAACACGGATAGCGGATATTGGATGAGCCAAAAATAAAACTAAAACATGGGAAACAGGATAGGGAGATAACAGATCAAATAAAATTATAAACTACGCAAATAAAACGAACGGTACTTTCGCAAGCGCTTTTCAATTAGGTACTTCTAATCAAATACAAACCATGATATTTTCGAAATAAATTAATTGATTTTGAAAACATTAATTTTGAGTTGAATAGTAAATGGTATCCTCTGTAGTCTGTAATGTGTTCAAAATTAATCCTATTTTATGATTCAATATGAACAAATACAGGGTTTTCCAATAAGAGGTGTTATTTTGATATTCAATCGTAAAAGATCAATGGTTTCGTTGCTTGTGTGGCACGTAGCGCCGTCTTGTTGAAAGTAAACGTTGTCCAGATCAATACCATCCAATTCCGGCCATAAAAAATCATTAATCATCTCTCGATAGCGCAATACATTCACCGTGACTGTTGCTCCAGCCTCATTTTCGAAAAAGTAAGGTCCAATGACTCTGCCGGACCATAAACCGCACCAAACAGTCACACGTTGAGTATAGAGAGGCATTTCAACAATAACTCTTGGGTTTTCCGAGCCCCAGATGCGACAATTTTGCTTGTTGACGAAGCCATCGAGGTGGAAATGAGCCTCATCACTCAAGATGATTTGCATTTGATTCACTCAAGTGAATTTTAATAATTTCAATGCGTTGTTGAAGCGTGTATCGTTCCATTTTTATTAATGGCGTAGTTTCTACTTGTAAAATGTCAAAAAATGACAGCTTCAAAAGTAACATCTACCGAAATAGCGGGCTATTAAAAATAACACCTCTCATTGGAAAACCCTGTATTATTGTAAAAGTAATTAACAGGTTGAAGGATTAATAGTCTTACATAATAAACAGAAACAATCCAAATTATTGGAAATAAACGAAATACAAATGTGCCTCACACGAAAAATGATATAATTTTAGAGCTTGCTAGTATCGCTCATGATAGAAATTATTGGTTGTTTGTGCCATTCATCACGACAGAGCTCACACAAACTGATTACCTGCTTATAATTATGATAAATCACATATTCGGTGAAAACTATGAAAGTTCTGACGGCAAGCGAATAACGAAATACGCAGTAATTAGCGAAAGTACAAAATGCCTCACCAAGTCCATTAAATAAAACACACAAAAGCGCCTAATTTAGGTAAAGCTAACTGAAACAAGTAAAGTTAATAAAGCAGGGGTATGAGCATCCGCGCATCGGTGGTCGCTTAATTACTGTACGCTTTATAAGCGGCTGGACACAGGGGATTCCCCATTCCATGCACAGTGTCAGTACACAAGTACAGTGTAAGTACACGAGTACTATGTAAACATACGGTTTAACTAACACCTTTCTATTAATGCCTAAACATACAAAGCCTCTCCCCATCCTTGTGCGAAATCATACAAAGAGGAATTCAAGTATTTTTTTAACTATAGTGTCTCCGGCTAACTTAAATGCTAGTTTTTGTATAAAAGCATATATTTTTGGAACTCGTTTAATTTAAGGTGTGTGACGCCAAGGGAATTCGCATCATATGACGTCACACGGTTGTCGATCTCTTGGAGATTGGGTCCTGATCTGGATGTAATGACGTCAGAGCCTAATCTATTCGGATCGTTTGAAAAATAATGTTGGTTATTGAATAACTTTTCAAGTTAGATTTATTAGTTCTACGAATAACAAAACATTAAAATTTGTACACGGTATCCGGAAACTCGTAGTACAAACGGGAAACTGGTGAGTCTACATCACATTCATTTGGAGTCGATTTTGTTTTATTTTACCTCATTTGAGCTTTCGTTTTCGGAATAAAGTCCGAAGTTAGAATTTTTTAGGTCACATTTGAAAGAGGTCGATCGCTAGGGGTTAATGCCAGCTGTTTAATGTCTTTTAATGTGCGTCGAAGCGTAGACACGGCTTCGTTTGGTGCTAAGTCACCAAACGTAGAGAACCACTTGGGGTGACTTATGGCAGGGGTGTTGGTTATATAATAAGTGGTTCCCGGGGCGGCGGTACCCATTCCCGACTCCAAATAAATTTCAATAAATTACAAGATTGGTGCAAACATAACAAAATTTATCCAAACATTAGCAAATGTCACATAAAATGATTTTTTTAGAAGAAATCAACCTTTCAACTACCAATATAAAATAAACAATATTTCCCTCGCCTCTGTCAATGAAATGAATTATCTTGGCATTATTTTCGATTCCAAATTTAATTTTGTTTTTCACATTATCACAGTAACAAATAAAGGATTAAAAATGTTTGACTTCTTCTCAGTAATGGCCGAGACTTTAAAAACATATCAACATTAAAAATCTTGTATTGTTCTTTAGTTCGAAGTCAAGTCGAATATAATTTTTCTTTCTAGTCCCCTCACTTTAAACTCCACTCTATTTCCAACCACTCGAAGAAAGAATTAAAATTATTAAAACCCGGATAGAAGTCTTATTTTCGACTGGACTTTTATTTTCTAAAATTATGGATGGAATTATAGACAGCCCTAATTTATTGAATCTAATCACCTTCAATATACCAACTAGAACTACTTGATCGAAAATTCTTTTTAATTGCAACAATAATATCAGGACTGAGTCATTTAGATACTACTTTGTACCTAGATTAATAATGTAAATTTTAATTTCGAAATACATGGCGACCCCACGAGAAACTGTGGACATTTTAGACTTTCGAAAACAAATTTGTCGGGAATCCAAAATAATCACTATTTCAAAGGATTTAAGATTTTCAATGAACTACCGACAGATGGTAAAGAAGCTAAAAGCCTTGCCGCTTTTCGTGAGTTATGCCCAAATGCTATAAATAATAAGTCTTAGATGTAGTGTAAAGTGTGCCTAAAGTGCCTGTGTGTAAAGTATGTCATACAAATAAGTTGTTAGTAGTTAGTAAAGGTTTATACTACATATAAAAATGTTATTTATCATAACTAAATAAAAATATTGTACAAAATTGCAGCTGGCAACACTTTCGCAGAAATTGTAGATGTGTTTAATTGCGTAGAATATTGTTACAAGATGGCTACAATAATTCTGTTGAATTCCTGATTTGCTTGCTATGTCAGAAATGATAATAGCTTGAATAAATAGACTAGCATTCATCGGCTTATCAGTTACTATATAGATTACCAGTGCCCAGATATTTATACAAAAAAACGTTTTTTCATCCACCGGCAGATGGGCGGCCATTGTGGCTGCCAGTCTAGGTATTTATATTAGAAGGTGTTGGTTCTAGTCAAAGGATTCGCACTGTGTACCTTAATTGTAGTACAAACAATCAGATTATAAAGGTCAGTCTTCATAATTCTGTTCTCAAATAATAATCTATTATAAACGGGCAGTCAAGAACAAAAGGTCAGTTTTCGCTATTCTACTCTCTCTCTCTCTGATATTATATATTATGTTCTTGAGATTTTAGAGGACAAACTAATACCAATACTTACAATATTCGCGTGACTCTGCTGATGGAATATATTTATTATCTACGGTGGTTTTCCAAATTATTAGTTACACATGTAAAATATTATATTATCTTTATAAGCAATAATTATTAGCCTGAAACACTCATCCCACATTGAAAAATCTCCTGATAAAAGATACATGACGCCAACGGGACATGAACCCGTGTCCTTTCGATTTCCGGTCGAAAAGCTAATAATTATTGCTTATAAAAATAAATGCCAATGTATCATATTCGCAAACACGAAAAACTAAACCTTTTCCAACCCAATGTAACCCCCCCCCAATTATGAGTGCCACAACCCCACTGGCTCCGGGCAGTAGAGCTATTGTGTATAAGTATATTGTGTTCATGCAAAAAAAACATAGCAATCTAAAAAACAGCAATCGTAAAAAGGAATTCTATCTTTTCCCTGTTAGAATTTTCCTTCTCGTTAATATAAACGGAAAACAATACTTTGAAAATAACAAGCGCTTTCACATTATTTTGCTTAAAAAATCTCTTACTCATTGCTAACACAATGAAGAGTTTTAAAAACATCCTGGAAGTAAATAAACAAGACGAGAAAAATATTATTTTTACTATGAATTGGAAATTGAAACTAAACAGATGCTATCAGAAGCTTCACAGAAACTCTGTGTATAAAATTAGTAACAAATTATTTTACAAGTCGGGCTGAGTTCGAAAAAAAAGACGATTACGATAAACATTGTAATATGTACTTAATCGATTGAGTTGATCCAAATGATTGATCGAGATTGATTACAACTCACACAAATCACGAAAGCACAAATCAAACTTGTGAAAATCTTTTCGTATAAGGCAGAACAGGAAAAACACTGGAACGGAGAACTCAGGTATCTTGAAATTTGCACAGATTTTGTCTACAATTTTTATAACACCGTTACGTGATATTGAGTTTGAAACAAACCATACAACTGTTTAAAGAGGATTGAAAATATTGAAGATAATATGGAGTTCTAGAAACGGAATTCTAGAATCATAAATTGAATGGTACGTTAGGCCAATAATAAACTTGCATCATGGTTCCCCGCTAACAAAATCAGTTTTCCATACGCTAATTTTGTCGAAAATCACCTCAAGGATTTTAGCGTATAATTCATGAAAAAGAGAAATGGGATAAAAAATTTATTTTCCAAATAAAACAAAATCTTTGTAATTGTGACAGGCGTCAAGCTTTAAAAAAGCTTTTGTGATATTACCATAGCGAAAAGCTCACCTAGAGTTTTCTTTCTCAAAGCTTGTTCCAAATTCGAAAAACACGAACGATTATTTTAAAGCTTTTGTTTCCGAGCAATTTCAGTCGAGGTTCCGATTCGATATTCGGCTGAATTCACTCGGAAAATTGGTAAAATTGATAGATCTGTTATTCAAATTTTTCCCCAGCCATCTCTCATCGGAGCAGCTGCTGGCAATTTGAGAAAACAACTGCGGGTGCTTTAAAACCACGTAGTGTTCTGTCTGTTTACTGTTCAGTCTGTTCATACGCGGAATTCCATGTTTACGTATGTATCATATTATACTCGTATAAGGACGGAGAATGTCTCGCAGGAAAACTGAATACTCGAAATCTGTACATATGTTTGTTTATTAAATTATAATATTGTGACTGTGGAATGCGCCAAAATAATGAAAGTCAGAATTATGAATAACTAGCGGACCCCGCAATGCTTCGCTATTTTGCTAATGTCTTTCTCGGGAGTCTCCGACTTTTCCACCATTCACTACTGTATACCGCAATGTTACTGTTAAAATACTACATTACATTGAAATTAATTCGACTTTGTATCTCATTCCAGTGCAGAGATATTCCGTTAAGTATTCCTCGAGCGTCCCCGGCTTCTACCATTCAAAACATTCCTGGCACTAATAAGAACAAACTTAGAAATTTTCAACGATATCGGTCGACTACTTTTCGAGTTTAGCAAGCAAAAACATGCGCAGGCTGAATTTTTATATATTAAAGTTTTCAGAAATTAATTAAAATTTCAAGTAAATTAATAATCGGCCTATGGAAATATACAGATTTGATTTGCCAGATATGTACTTCCAAACTTTCCTCCCCCTCATTTCTTCCAGTCTAACAGCATACCGCAATATAGGTCACTTGCAATCGATATCGCGGATTTGAGGGAATGCTATTTTGAAAAAATACTAAATTTACTCCAAAAACAAAATATTTACATAAATAAGCGGTGGTTAATCTTTGATAATGAAAGAGGAACTGAACTTGATTTCAGGAAGAGAGGGTAGAGCCGCAATTCAAGCTCAGAAACTTCAAAACTCGGGATCAATTTTGAAGAAGAGATGTCCCTTTTGAGAATGGATGTTTAGCACACACCTTCTTGATATCAATCCCACCAACTGGTGTGGAAGCAGAGAGAGCATTTTCCGCTATTGGGCTTTTGTGCACAAAAATGTGCGTTCACGCCAGGGCTCTCCGTAGTCATGTTTTTTACGACATTATTTTTGTGAAAGTCTTTTTAAAATACTTATTGAGTTCACTTTCCAACGTCTTTTTATAATATTACAGTACAAAAGAAGATTTTCGTAAAATAATAAAAAAAATTGTGGAGTATTGTCATTATTGCGATTTAAAACCCCTTATTAAAAATCTGGGGTATTTACATAAAAAAGTACTATAGCCAGGTATGTGGAGCTTAGCGCGGCTTGAAACATAATCCGAATATAGGTGGAAGCCTAGATATCAGCAATATTACCTATACGAATTGACTATGATTTTATTAGAGGAAAGTACTTGATTTTCTAAGCTGTGTGAGTGGTATATATAAATTTATATGCTCCTACGTCATAGGGATATCGAGAGCTTTCAAAATGACAAATGTTTTAGGCGGGCTAATTTACGAGTTGATTTTTTGATAAAGTTCCCACTTCAATCAGCACGGTACTATAGGCGAGGGTACTAATTCTAAATAGTATTTGTTTTGCTGTAGTTAATGCACTATCCGTGAAATTATGACAAACAAACCGCTGAAAACACTGCTATGACGTTGGAAAAATCCTAGCATAATACCTTACAAGACTATTTGTCTATTTTAGATTGATCATAAATTAATAACATCAACATCCCTCATCGCTAGATGAACGTAACAGTCCATACTGATAAAAATATGCAATATACGAATATTTCGGTGAGATTGGACTACTTAATTACTTATGTAAACTTCATATTTGGCGTTTGTTACTGCTGGCGCCTTGGTGTCTAAAAAGGAAACTATTCTGCGGCTTACCAAGGGTTAAACGGCTGATTTAGTCCTCTCAAATATAATCTACTTCGCCCGATATGCCAAAGCTACTTTTTTAATGGCATAAATAAACGCTACATAAAATTTATAAAGCCAGAGTTCACAAGTTTTTGCTGCTTCCGAAAATAAGATGTCCGCTTTACAGCAAAATTGTACATATTAAGGCAGCATATTTTAATTATTCTTGGAAGCCACATCACATTGTTGGAATTAGGATGAATCTGAATTTGGGCTAAAGTAATCATTGAACGCTTTACTGTCTTAAAAATCCACGAAGTTAATTTTTTTATTTCGTAGGTACCTACATACTACTCGCAAACCATTAACAAAAGAGAACATGACAAAATAATTGGTTAGGTTAGGTGAGTTTAGTTTAGTTTAGGTTTGCCGTGCGTTCTTTTTCTGTTCTGTTCTATGAATTTAGCCTCTGGGGTGATGAACCCACGACCGAGAGCCTAACAAACAAACCTCGATCACAATCCGCCCACCCTGGCAGTTCATCAGTATGTTCGCCAGCACAGGGAGGGTGCGGAAAAGGGGCACCGCAGGCACAAGGACGGCTCGGTAAGGTGGGCGGAGTACCGAGCAGCAATGCGGCACACGGCTATATCGATCCTAGGTGTTCGGTGCTCGCAGGGCCTAAGACAATATCAATAACACGAGCCACCGCCAAAAGCTGACGCCGTCCTCACCACCGTAAGGAAGTGAGCCTACTACGAAGGTCTTACAAGTATGCTGTACAAAGGATTGTGCCTTCATAGCGGAATGGTGTACGCATGTGTCTTTGAGATGGGATTCTGCGGGTATGATTCCCAAGTCATTGCAGCGCTAAAACATAAATTTGTTAATGTGGAAAGTAAGACAAACATCGACACTATTGCGTTAAATATTGAAGTATTACTGATATTTCATAAAATGAATTATTATTTACATACGAATTAACAGGGTAAAGAAGATACTCGCAGTACTATCCAGCTTCGCGAGTTCAAACACCCACAATGAACAACTGAAAATTGTGGATAAAACTACATACTCGTATTTATTTTATTTACGGCGTTTCGTCGCATTTTTACAGCTTATAATACATATATGTATATAAAAGCTCCTAAATTATGACGGACATGAAGTAATGATAATTGCGCTGACAACATAAATGGATATTTCAAACCTCCATAGATTAATCTAGAAACCGCAGACAAAAATCGTTCTGCAAATTTCAACATACAAATAGTTTGCTTTACAGTTAATAAGTTAGTACCTACCTATGCACCAGTATTCTGGTAATCGGATAGATCAAATATTAAAAAAAAACAATGGCAGAACACGATAAAATGTAGGTTAGGTTAGGTTTTTCTTTTCATTTTTCTTCAGGGTTATGTCGCATTTTTACAGCTAAGAATTTAATATATAATATAAAAACTCTATAACTCATGATGGAAATTATATTTTAATAATTGCGTTGACAATGTAAAAATGGCAATTTTAAAGCGCCAAAGATTTTGCTAGAAACTGCAGGCAGGAATCGTTCGGTATTTCAAGGCACAACAGATTATGCTAAAAACTGCAGACAGAAATCGTTCTGAAAATTTCATGATACAAGAGCTCACCGTTTAAGAACCGAGAATAATAGTATTATTCTCACTTTTCTTCAATGTTCTATTTTGTCACTGTTCTGTTTTGTAATTGTTCTGTTTTGTCATAGAATCGAGAATTCTATGACATGTGTGTCTTGCTTGCGTCGAGCACGACTAGAACGGGAGCACGTTACCGCAGTGCTGGGGTTGGGTTGGCGGGTATGACGTATCAGTATTTCCACATATCTCAGTGGTGGCGGTGGTTGCCAGTTGACAGTTGCGGGTAAATAAATCACTGGAAACCAATGGCGGAACTTTATTAATAAAACCGCACAAGGGACGAATTCAATCGGCCGTCCGAGGGGAGTACGCTAAATCGGAACTTTTATGTTACTTTTATTACCGTTATTCTGGTACCTGGTACATCCCGAAGAATGCAGGATCACTTTTTTCACATTTAAATTTTGCAGTGATTTAAAAATGTCTATTCCCCAAGAGTTAACATTCAGTAGGTATATTAAGCGATTTCGCGTTGTAACTGCCTGCCTGTGTTAAATTATTGAGATACACGGTGTCCCGAAACTCGTAGTATAAGCGGGAAACTGTTTGTGAATCTACATCACAAACAGAACCAAAAAAACTCTTTTGTTTGGATCTGAACACATCGATTTTTTCCAATTTTATACGCAACAAAATTGTAAAAAAAACTTTTATGCTGGGTCTACGCTTCGACGCATTTTAAATGACATTTAACAGGTGATATTAACCCCCTAGCGACAGATTATTTTCAAATTTAACCTGACTTCTAAGTTCGATCTCAATTTACTGATAAATGAAAAAACTAAACCGCAATTTTTTTTTAAATCGACTCAAAATTATTGCGACTTATATTCATCAGCTTTCCGCTTGTACTACGAGTAAAACATAATATACAGCCTGTAATACATATAATAAACCATCTTCCTAATGAATCTTATACATTCCTCAAACGTCGTAAGAAAAGAGCTCTTCATTACAAATTTCTAAGGCTTAGCACGCACCGCCATTAATTGTATCGATTTTGGAATATCTGAAAACGCCAAATCGCGTACAAACAAACACTCACTTCGGCTTCTACAGGGTTTTCCAATAAGAGGTGTTATTTTGAATAGCCCACTATTTCGGTAGATGTTACTTTTGAAGCTGTCATTTTTTGACATTTGACAAGTAGAAACTACGCCATTAATAAAAATGGAACGATACACGCTTCAACAACGCATTGAAATTATTAAAATTCACTTGAGTGAATCAAATGCAAATCATCTTGAGTGATGAGGCCCATTTCCACCTCGGTGGTTTCGTCAACAAGCAAAATTGTCGCATCTGGGGCTCGGAAAACCCAAGAGTTATTGTTGAAAAGCCTCTCTATCCTCAACGTGCGACTGTTTGGTGCGGTTTATGGTCCGGCGGAGTCATTGGACCTTACTTTTTCGAAAATGAGGATGGAGCAATAGTTACGGTGAATGGATTGCGCTATCGAGAGATGATTAATGATTTTTTATGGCCGGAATTGGATGGTATTGATCTGGACAACGTTTACTTTCAACAAGACGGCGCTACGTGCCACACAAGCAACGAAACCATTGATCTTTTACGATTGAATATCAAAATAACAACTCTTATTGGAAAACCCTGTATTTCAAGGTGGTACTGGTTTGGCGTTTTCAGTTATTCCAAAACCGCTGCGTTCAATCGCAGTCTCAGCCTTAAACATAAAAAAACACATGATTCACACTCACCGACAGCAATCCATGTGGGGATGTGCCTCCTGCTCCCCAGGTAGGACACGAATATGACGGTGATGACGTTTCCGATCTCGTAACTGCTGGCGATGAGGCCAGAGAGACTAGAGGGAATCTCGAACCTCTTCTCGATGGTCGTGATCACAGAGTTATTATACCCCGAACTCAGGGCCTGCTGTAGGGTTACCAGGAACGACAGCAGGAGGACGAACATCTGGTCACAAAACGAAATGAATTATTTAAAATGGTAACTTGAAATAAGTGTATACTGAATTCTCTTACGATATTACAAAATTTCGCGCGCTACGGTGCTGTAAACTTAGTTAACCTTTATTTAGAGGTTGTGAATTCAAATGGGATTAATTTTCCACGTGAATAGTTCATATTTATTACTTATATTAATAGAAATACGAAAAATATACTTAAATAACAAATTACAGAAGATGTCTTCTCAGTTGACAGCAACGTAAAGGAAATACTAGCGCGAAAAACACAAACCATACATGTATTGCTGGTAAGTTAGTCAACAGTCTAAAATCTGATTGTGAAAATAATTTACACATCTTTTAAAAAATCTAAAAAACCTTATCAGGCCTATACCTAAAAGTTATTTAAACTGGCGGATCTACTGTTTACGAACAGATAAACTATATAATAAAATGGCAACTTTAGTTCTTAACTTAAAATCGAGAGGAAGATATTTTAACATGTTGGTTGACATGAGATTTTAAAAGTAAATACGAGGGTGGTCTGAAAAGTTTCCGACCTAACAATGAAAAAAGGTTTTTTTCATAAGTTTTTTAAATTTATTTATCTACATAGTCTCCTTGTAACTCTATACTCTTCTCCCAGCGATGCTCACATCTCTCTAACCCATCCAAATAGTACTCGGCGTTTTTCTCTGCAAAATAATTATTAACAAAGGTGATTGCCTCCCATTTGACGAAAATCTCTGTCCTCCGAGCGTAGTTTATAGATTAGGAAACAAAAAGAAGTCGCTTGGGGCTATATCTGGTAAGTAAGGCGGATGGTCAAGCAATTCAAACCGTAATTCGTGGATTTTTGCCGCTGAGGTGTGAGACGGCGCGTTGTCTTGGTGAAACAGGATTTGCATTTTCTGCAAATGTGGCCGTTTTTCCGCAATTTCTGCCTTCAGATTGTCAAGTAATGATGCGTAGTATGCTCCTGTTATATTTCTCCCTTTTTGAAGATAATCAATTAAGATAACTCCATGATTATCTCAAAAAACAGTCGCCATCACTTTCCCAGCCGAGAAAACAGTTTTTGCTTTTTTTTGGAGCCGGTTCCCCCTTTGCAGTCCACTGTTTTGACTGTATTTTTGTTTCGGGCGTATAATGGTGTATCCAAGTTTCATCTACAGTAATTAATCGGCGCCAAAACTAGGATTTATTGCGCCTAAACTGCGCCAACAGAGCGTTGGAAATGTTAATTCGAACACGTTTTTGGTCTAACGTGAGCAAACGCGGCACCCAATGCGCGGACAGCTTTCTCATGTCTAAATGATTTAATATGTGACAGACACGTTTTTTGGATATTTTCCTAAGCTCTGCTATCTCTCTCATTTTAATTCGGCGGTCGTCTAACACTATTTGGAGAAGTTTAGCAATGTTATCGTCAGTTGTTGCAGTTTTTGGACGTCCCGAACGTTCATCGTCTCCCAAGCTCTTACGACCACGTTTAAATTCAGCTGCCCAAAATTTCACTGTGGTAAATGATAGTGCAGAGTCCCCATACACAGAGTCCAACTCATCTTTGATTTGAGTAGGCGTATTGCCTTTCAAAAACAAAAATTTAATAACAGCTCGATACTCAATTTTTCCATTTTCACAAAAACACACACATCGACTCACTCAAACGACTGTCATCTAAAAACTGCGCGTCCGAAATGGCCGGAACTTTGGTGAGTAACTGTCAAAAGATGCACAACTATATACACTAGCTTTTATTGACGAGTACCGCCATCTTTGCGTTGAGGTCGGAAACTTTTCAGACCACCCTCGAAACAATTCTTTTTTGACGCTTTTTGTGACATTAGTAATGCGAGGTCAATAAAAACCTTAGCGCAGAAAACATACGGCGACTCTGGAATGTTAGTTAGCACAGAATATATTTAAAATAGCGATATTGAAAGGTGTTTTAAAGATATTTGATTGAGAGCTCTAGTCACGAATGTGGTAAGAATTAGAAGGTAAGGTCACCTTATTCTAGCAGAAGGGAAGCGGTATACCAAATTTATAAATAATAATAATATTTGGATGAATTGTATAGCTCCGTTTTTGTGCAAAATCACCTCAAGGGGGCTGTACAAATATATAATACATTTCTACAATGATCTTAAATAAAAAATGTTATTACTAACTATATATGTAGATAATATACAGTACCATATTCACCTGGTAGGTCATTTGAGATTAACACTTAATTAACATTAACTAATTGTTTATTAGCGAAATGGAACCCCTAGAAACATAAAATATTATGTGTGTTTTAGAATTCTGTACAACGGGACCTCGGAAATAAGAGTTTTTTTTTTCAGTACTGTAACAATCTGTTAAATGTGTCATTTTAGTTAAATTCACACGTGTTTCATGCAACACCATCAGAAGTCGGTAAATTAAAATATATCATCGGAAAATAAACATTCGAAAACATAATAGATGCTTTATTTTGACACGTCACGAGTTCCCGAGATCATCCCTAATTTGATAAATTACATTCGGAGCCCAAAAAAAATGTACATACATAACGGAATTACTTAGTATAAGGTACAAATATCAACAGTTGATAGAGAAATGTGTAACAATTTATTTGTACGTCATATTTGAGTTGTAATAAACAAACAAAGTATAGAAAAGACAAAAAGATAACGTTAATGGACTTTGAAGAATTAAAGATAAAAATTATGTCTGTTTGAGCAAACACGTACAATATCGGGTGATTCTTGGTGATTTAGTGAAAAACGAGGCACCAAGAAACACAAGTAAATATTGCTCAAGCGTAACTCACTTCCTGTCGTACTGATTCTGATCATTCTAGTAAATAGGACAACGCGATAGAACTATTTGGTCAGTGTTAATAATTCTAGGGAAAGTGTAAAAGATTTGCATTCATAAAAGCGACGGTTATGGATACAATGATATAAATAAAGCAAGGACAGTAAACTGATATGATTGGACAAATGTGAAGGAAATTTCACCGCTATTTTGGTCAAGTATACAAGTTTGTACAAACGAAAGCAAGAGTTATGAATTCAATGAAAAAGGACAATAATGGGACACGACAGAGAGTGAAGAAATTTTAATTAAAAGTGTATTTTTAGGCCGGTTTGCTTGTTATTTCATCTTAGCCGTGGGTTTAGCCAAATTCATATTCAGCAAAACGTCATATTTTGAGCTCCGTTTTAACATTTTAAACTATTATTTTGATTATTATTTTTTTGGTAAACTAATGTTCAAGACAAGATTTTTTATGCATAGCACAAAGGGTAACAATTATTTTACAAGCTATAATTATTCGCCTGAAACACTCATCCACATTGAAAAATCTCCTGATAAAAGATACATGACGCCAACGGGACTCGAACCCGTGTCCCTTCGATTTCCTGTCGACAGCTCTGACCACTGAGCTATGGCGGCTTAACTCTTATCCGCGAAATAATTCAATATATACTAGTATTTCATTCAACAATTACTGCTTGTTACATTTTTTCCATCTAGTGAGAGAGTTAGCACTTACAATGCCTTTCTCATATAAAATAAAGTTGGTTGTTTTTTTTATTTTCAGGTGAAAAAATGTAACAAGCAGTAATTGTTGAATGAAACACTAGTATATATTGAATTATTTCGCGGATAAGAGATAAGCCGCCATAGCTCAGTGGTCAGAGCTGTCGACCGGAAATCGAAGGGACACGGGTTCGAGTCCCGTTGGCGTCATGTATCTTTTATCAGGAGATTTTTCAATGTGGATGAGTGTTTCAGGCGAATAATTATTGCTTGTAAAATAATTATTATTTTGAACTGATTGTATTGTTTAATCTACGCTTCGTTTATGATTTAGAACCGAGTTCAAAATATGAAGTTTTGTCCTAGGCTAAACCCAAGTCTAAGATGAACCAACAAGCATTCGGCCTAAAAATACACAGAAAATAATTTTAAATTCTTCACTCTCTGTGGTTTCCCATTCTTGTACTGTTTCATTGAATTCATAACTTTTTCATTCATTTGTACAAACTTGTATACTTGACTAAATTATAATAAATAAACCATAAACCTCGTCTAAAAGATGAAACACTCCAACCTTAGTGGAAAAAACATCTGGAGGCGATGGAACAAAGCAATTCCGAGGATCAAAACAAAATAATACTTCCAGTAGAAAATTTTGTTTGTTACCTTGATGCTAGCAAATCTCTGAATAAAGCCAGGTCTGCACGCCAGAATACCGCAGTCCCTGGAGTCGTCACTCAGCTCCATAGCGGCAGGGAACACCGCATGTGGTTTTTCTTTCTCCCTAAACAAAACAAACAACAATTAATTACTAATTTGCCTCAATTTCTGTACACCCCGGAGACATTCAAATTAATAGACTCGCCCTAACGTGAAATCTGAGTATCATTTCGACGATCTTGAGGCGAACCACGTGATTGTATTTTTGGCACCAGGACGGTTCGAGAATGCTTTGAATAAACTATGATATCAGTCGTTCATTGACCATCAAAGTGCTCATATTGAACTGACTAAGTGCAGCAAAGTAAAGTTCGCTAAAGCAAGGCAAAGGTTTGCCTTGTGTGGACAAAAGGGTGGGACTTTTCTGCGCAAGATCTGGATGTTCGTACTAAACGAATAAAACGTAGTAAACGAATCGCCTGGCGTAGCGTCGCTACAATTGAGTGAGGTGGGTAAATTATAACACATTTGGAAAAGTGTATAAATAGTGTAAACAAACCAGAACTTTTGTTTACCCGATTTGGGATATGAAGTTAAGTTTTTTACGCATCCAGCGATTTGCGAGCCATTGTTAAAACAACCAGCAATTCGTAAGCAGATTTTATTTTCGAGGACCGAAAGGTGATATTACTACATGAATTGCCTGTATACTGTCAGATTCATTTATTGACAAATCACCGAAAGTGGGACGGTGACGTCTCCCGCCCACTTCCCTGATAGACTCGTCTATTCAAAATTCAAATTAAAATTAAAAAAAAAAAACATTTATTGCACAAAAATACAGAGTACAAAGGGTATAGCTTATAGGTTACATCCTATCTCTTCCAGCCAACCCAACAAATACACATTATATTACATAACTCAACAATTACATGTTAACAAATGTATGTAAATAAACAATAAAAAAACAGAGGTATTTCATTTATGTAAGGTATTTAATATTAAATTGAATGTCTATGGTACCCCAAGTAACAGAATAATTGATGGAAATGAGAAAAAAACGAATGGTTATTTTTTTTTAAACGCGTTCAGTTACGTAATAATAAAATTTAACACATGAACAAAATGCCGTATTAAAAATGAAATTACATACATTTTGGCCTAATTAAGAAGAGAACAATGAACACTGATGGGAAATTTTGATTTGTTATTGAATAATAGACATGTAATAAACAAGAGTTCAGTTGTTGTACTGTTTTTATCATATTTTCTTCAAACTTACATAATATTTCAAAATGTAGATCAGAAAATACATATACGGAACCAAACAGTATTTCCGTGGGATAAATAATTGAATGCATAATAAATCTGAGACATAAGTAGGCACTTCATTTAAATACATAATAATTGCAATAATGGTTGATATATAATATAGCGATGTAGCTGCCAACCATGTGATTATAATATTATAAACCGATAAATAATTACGTATGTAAAAAAATATAAAATTATGTTACTACAAATAGTATTAAAATAAAAGATTTTGGGATTTTTTTTCTCATCGTACGATAAAAAACAAACAATATGGTGTCTTGCCTTATTTTTCGTCGAAAATTTCGAAATAACGTAGTCAACTTTGTAGTTTTATAGATTTTATGACTGCAGAATAAAATAACAAAGACGAAAAACATGTGGGAAGAATATTTAAATTAAGCGAATAAGTTAATTTTTAGAGGTTCCAGAAAATCCCAATAATATTGCAAAGCATTCGAAATTTAAAACCGGGTTCGAAGGATCTATTCCGTGACGTCGAACAGCCATTTACATCAATGAAGTACTGAAATTTCAAGGCTGTCTATAGTGTCTATATTAGCGGACTGAAAATTAAACGATAAACGTTTTTTTACCGTTGATCGGTACATGTTATAATTAGAAAAAGCTGTTTACTAAGTTTCAGGGTCACACTAAAATAAAAGTGAAGAATAGAAAAAAATATATATGTTGTAATTAGTTATGGTTTAACTTTTAATAATTAAGGTCTGTGTTTGTTCTGCCGGTATCTCAATGGACGTTGCTCCGATGAACTAACGTCATTGATCTTTTCAACACCGATGTGCAGTCGGAGCATATGTCAAACGCATGTCCAACGTTGGCATTAGGTTAGCATTTTCTACATGAGATCATTCTTACGCTCTACAGTTTTGCTATGAAGATTTTCCACAACACGCGTCTCTACAAGACCCAAGTTTAATCCCGACTCTCTGTATAGCATACCCAAAGAATACATCAAACTCAGTGCCTTCTGTTCGGAGTTTGCATAAAAAAACAAATGCTCAGAATAAGATGGAATTTTCTAGAAAAACTGTATTTTAAAGGGAAAAGGCGTATATGTAGATTTAATCTTTTCAAATGTCACGACATTTGGCACGAAAAAATTGGTGGAGTGATAAAACAACGAAACAGGTTTTATATCATACATGCAAGGCGAAGACATGTTATCCAAGTCAAAAACGGTTGCAAAAGAAACTCCTTGAAAAACTGCGTCGGAAACGAGTAAAACTACATATTTATTATCAAAGGAATAAGGGGCTATTTGGGGAAAATATACTAGGTAAGTTTCGAAGTATGGGTAATCAATTTATTATTTCTGAATCAGGTGAAGGTATATTCGATAATCAATTACTGCTGAAGGCAGCTAATTATATTTCGATTAGCACTCTCCCTAGAAACATAGTAACGAAAGCTTTGATACCATCATCCCCTAAGGCGTTAATAAATAAGATGAATGATGAAGTAGAGTAGGTAGGTAGATCGAAGCCTTATAAATAAGGAAATATACGCGTATATCGCTGATAGCCCCGTTGTAACAAATCTTGTCTCATAAACGACAGAAATGGTCATATCCTCTTTTGTTCTCTAAGTTTGGAGAGTTTCAGAGAAATTCAAATGCAATATTGGCATCAAATGGCCAATCAGCGCCATTTTGTTTTTTGCATTTAAAAGGTCCCGCTATCGCCGATTATCATGTTATTAAGCTTGCTTTACAGCTGATCACAATTTGATGGAAACGGACCTAGAATCGGTTTTTAACGGGGTTCTTTCAAAAAGCTAAATTGCGCTGATTGGGCATTTGATGACAATGTTATATTTTTGAAATTCTGCGATCACTTCAATCTAACTAATTATGAAAGATGTTCGGAAGTCCGGTGGGTAGGGCTCTCAACTGGCAGTGAGTGGGACGGGCCGGGATATATACTCGTATATACCCACAGCAGGAAACCAACTGACTCCCTTTTCAATATAAGTCATGTTTACTAAATAGTCTGTACTAAAAATCTTGGGATTTATAAGCTCGTACAAAAAAGACTTACAAACATAATATAATATTAAATTATTTGTAAATTTATGTTTACAAATTACAGGCATTTTATCTTGCTAAATGTAGTTCTTACAAACTCTTTTGGATTTGTGAGTTTTAAGGTTTCCGGCAGCATATATTGATATATTACCTCTTCGAATCAGGTCTCACTCTATGTCCTTGTTACGTCTGTGAGTGTTAATTTTGTACGTAATTTTGTTTGAAAAGTATTTAGGTAATCTTATTTTAAGTATAAATATAATTGCGTTCAGTGGTAAGAATCTGTTTCAGTGTTAGCCACTTAGCTCATTTTAATATTTTAGTTGGGCAGGTCCTTTAGAAAATCTATTTCGCCTAAGTATTATTCTTATTCCTCTATCTTGGTAACGTTAAAAATATTAAAAAGAACTGTTACATCTATATAAACACGGATCACAACGGACCTTAGCATAGGGGATATTTATTTTTACCTGTCAACCAGACCGGACGAGGGGTTTCGGCTGTGCCCCTTGGTGTGGGAAGCGTGGGGCTGGTGCTCCCGCGGCGCCTCCGCCCCGCTGCCCTCACCGCCCCCGTCTCCCCCGGAGTCCTCCACGGCCGTCTCCGAGTACAGCCCCGTCATGGCGTACATCGACTCTTGCCTCCTAAGAACAAAAACAAACATTATAAATACGATGTAGGAATGTAAATAAAACAAGGAGTGTGTGCCAAGACCGAGTTTTTTGGCGGTCCATTCTCTGCGGGGAAACGGCTTGATGGTTAAATAGTTCATTTATAAATATCGGGCAATAATGTAACATGTATTAATCTTCACATTGAGGGGGAACATTCTGGGCGCTTAGCTTACTAACAAAAAATATCTATTATTTATAAGTATTTGTTTTGTTTAAATTTCTTAGGGTTAATCTTGTCAAGTAAAGTCGGATTTTGTAATTTTTAAAGGACAATGCATTATAAATCTGTTATCAATGCTACAATTCATTATAATATATAAAGAAACCATCCTGTCACTTCGAATGCAATCAACAATGTTCTCAGAATTTGTTTTGACAGCATCGCCATTCCATTGTAAGAATATTATGTACTAAATACACAATTTGGCTGTCCTGAAACGGGAATCTTTCCCAGTTGGACAGACAAAGGTTAATTTTGTTTTGTATTGTTTGTAATTTATATATATATATATATAAAATAAATAAATAAAATAAAAATATCGTTATTTTTTATGGGTCTGCTGCGCTAGCTATTTACACACACACACATATATATATATAAGTGATTATTGGGTTTCGGCTTGCTTTATCTCAGCCTTACGTGTGACTAATTTGTGCATACGAATGCCTTTGAAAGGCAAAATAAATAAACATTGAGGAGTTTGTTTTTTTTTTGAGTTCTGAACTCGATTCAGTAATTAGTCTCTTTTACTCTTTCGAAAGTATTTACGAGGTCAAAATCTTTTTACGTGTAACGTCCAGAAGATTAAGAATAAAATCGCTAGGATAAAAGAAAAAAAAGTCGTAGCACGACAAATCCCGGATATCAAGCAATCACGGTGACTATTTGGCGCATATCGTGGCGTCAAGGATTTCGAGACCTGTTTACAGTTCATTTCTGGTTTTCCTAGTTTTAAAATCATGATTCAAGATTTTTTTACCGAATTGATAGCGGTTTAATCGTCGAGTTTAACTAGAATAAAAAACTTTCATAAATTTGTTAAACTATCTTACTGTCGACCGGTTTTCAAAAGTACTCTTGCTTCGTCGGGGTTAAATTTATAACACGAAGAATTTAGTAATTAAAAAAAATATATATTTTTTAACTTTGTCAAATAATGGTCACAAGTCAATATTTCTTTTTATAACTTTGTAAAATTTTAACTTCAAATATGAGATCCAATAGTTTCAGTAAACATCTAAAAATATCTTTTTGTAAGATTTTGAAACGAGAAAGAAAAATTGCAGCATCCAAGATGAGGAACTTCCTGCTTTGTAAATTGAAAATCTATCATTTCCTGCTCTGAATAGCTTGTGAACACAATACGTTTGATGGTGCTGCTGTGCGCAAATTTCGCAAGTGTGCGAATCTCGTAGTTTGCGAACTTTCCGTTACGAAATGTGCAAGTAATACATGTTCAATGGGACCATTCTTGTGAAACTTTATTCAAAGTGGGAGGAGCAAAAGATACTATGGGAGACACGCTGTGTTACGTAAATAATAATAATAATGATTAAAATTGATGGCGCAGGTATCTAAAATCTTAATGACATTAATAAAGAGTCTTAAAGAGTGTTCTATTCGATTTGATGATAAAGCAGAGCTCCCTATGACGCAGTGGAGGGCACGAAAATCCCCGCAATATTGTTGAGGGTGATTCGGCGAAAAGTGATGGTTCCGTTGGATTCTTGCCAGAAACAGTTCGCTTCATTTGCCGCGATGTCGGAACAAAACTAAAGCAATTTTCGGAACACGCCCGTCGCTTTTTAGTGATTGCTCCAACCACCCAAGGGCTAATAGGAAAATTAGGCGTACGCAAACCAAATATCAACTAATTCTGGGGACACCGAATTACATTACAATGGTTGTATTTAATATGTTTTAATTCCCCGTGGAATTTAATTCACCGCAATACAAATGAATAATGTCAAATTGATATAAGTCTAATAATTAAAAATACTAATTTAGGTTGTAGCTCCCTCGATCTTTCTTTTTGTATCTAAGTGGCATTTTCAAAGAATTGTTTGTTAGGAGAATTTAAAAAGTAAACCTGTCGTCAGGAACAAAATACCAGCAGCACGTACATGTTACAGGGTAATATTGTGTTAACTTCCGCAGTGGGGCTAATGTCAAAATTTATATAAATAAAAATGTAAATGTTCGTTTGTTCAAAATTTTAAATCTCCGAAAATTCTTTACCGATTGCTTAGAAATGTTGACACAACGTTGCATTCGAATACGCGTGTCTTTTTAAATACGTATATTACATAAATATCGGTGACAGGTGAAAACATGTTCTTTTTGAAAAAGCAAAACGCGCTATTGTTTCTCTATCTGCACAGGCAGATAGGACCACAGTAACGCGTGGCGGGGTTCAAGTTCTGTTTTTATATCATTGCAGGCTATTTGCTTGACAAAACTGAAATAAAAACAGAACTTGAGAAAGTCTTTCACAGAACTTGAAAATGAACGTTGAAATTTGATGAATTGTTCAGATTCTCCGAAACAACCATCCTTAGTATTTGATTATTATAAATTGATTATGATTATTATAAATTGTAACTGTTTGTTTAAACAATTCCATTTCCGTCTGGTCATTATAAACTTTATTTGCTCAGTGACATTAGTGGTTAAAAATCACACGAAGAGGAAACCATTCATATTTTAAAACGACATTTTTTTAATTTTCCCTTGATCTGGTTAAAAAATACTGTGAGTAATTTATATTCTAGTTCGTGTCACGTAACTGCCGCGACTAGCGCCAAGCAGTCTCAGGCGCGGAGATAAATCTGGGGAATCTGTAACAATTTGGTTTGATGGAACACTTTCCTTATATGAAACTGAGTAAGTTGAACGCTATTTGGGTTAATGACATCTACTTGTGTGCCCAATTTGTGGAGAATTTCAAAATAATATTCACTCTCATATATATTTCGGCATTATAAAAACGAGTAGGTTTTTTTCTTCTTCTTATTTTTGCAGTCTTTTTTTATAGTTCCAAAAGAGAACCTAGCTCTTGCAGAGTTAAAAAAATGTATATATAATTATTATAAAGAAAAAAATGGAGGTTTGAAAATAGATAGAAAATAGAATAGACATTCTTAAACAAAGTATTGTTTTCAATGGAATTATAACAGTGATATTGTTCGTAGTGTTAATGGATGAGTTATTTAAGGCCCCGTGGTAAGCGTTCAAATATGGTTTGAAAGGGAGAACGAATGTTAGAGGGAGCACGCTAATATTAAAAAACCGATAATAATTAAGCAAAAATGGTGAAAATATTTAATAAAACACGACTCGTTTGAAATAGAGCAAAAATCTCTCGACAAATGCTTTAGTTGTATTTAAAAATACACTGATTTATTTCATATCTATAACATGTATTACAGAACAAAACGTGTTTTCTAATAATTTTTGGAGCATACTTTGCGATTTTATTCTATCGAGGGAATTTCATATAATTAAAGTTTAGGCATTACAAATGTATAGCTTCAAAAATAACTTTTTTTGGAACATAAAAACTTAAAGAGTTAACTAGAAACATATTATAAATCGGTAGAAATTGGGTATGCGGGGTCTTAACAAATTACAGCCAAATAATACATTGAGGTTATTAATATGAGTAGGTAATGATGAACCATGAATTGTTGAACGATTGATAGCCGAACTGGAAATTGGTCACGGTTGAAAAATACTAAAAGCCAGAGACAGAAAAGAATTACGCGTTGAGTACCATAAACTTCCGAGTGCATCGGATAGTGGTATTCCTGACTTCACTCAAGAATCGTGACCGGATTATAAGTGTAGATGTAACCGACAACCCTCCACTATCTTCATCCAATCCAAAGCAGGCTAAATGCGTTCAAAATACTACAAAAAAACAGTGGCGTCTCAAGCTTTACGGATACTATGTCGAGCGTGTATTAAAAGTTAAATAAAAAAAATTAACCTAAAATTAACCAAAATTAACCGACTCCCCGAAAATATCACTCGCATTGAGTTTAACAGCGATTCCTTAATCTCCAAATTGGGCAGCGGACGGCAATCAGCACAATAACACTTGCATTCGCACCATGAAATTATCTGTCACGACAAGCTCTCAAGAGAATGGAATTTAGAATAATATTGAATTAGCACATTAGTTTTTTTTTCAATTCTGTTTTTATTTCAGTTCTGTCAAGCAACCAGCCTCTAATGATATAATAACAGAACTTGAATAGGACTTTCACAGAACCCGAAAATGAGCGTTGAAATTTGATGAATTGTTCAAATTCTCCGAAACGACCCGTCCTAAGTATTTTTACTACATCTATTTTCAATTTTCGATCTGGTTGCGCCATCTGTTAAGCCAGCTAGTAGCCAATTTCATTGAGATGTATTTAATTTTATTTTTTGGTTTGACTGAGGATTGAAGCCTCCTCCCCAGGGACTGCCTCTTAACTGTTGTGAACTTATAAAACTTATATACTTACTAGTAGCTGACGTGTACCCGGCGTTGCTCGACTGTTTTCTACTTTCAATAAATATAATATCAATGTATTATATATATAAACTTTCCGGGAGAAATTCTCTAAACGACAGTGAAAATCCTATCAATTTCGTTGTGTAGTTAAGAAGACAGACGCGAATAATGACATTGTTTTTTAAAATTTATAGATTAAAGATTAATTTATATTATTTTATTTTATACTTAAAAAAAGTATACATATATATATATATATATATATATATATATATATATATATATATATATATATATATATATATATATATATATATATATATATATATATATATATATAACGTTTGACTGCGGATTGAACCTTCCTCGACAGGGATTGACTAAAATGGGCGAACACCGCTAACACTTCAGTCAAATCCTAAATGGACGGTTCCGAGATTTATTTCTGCTGTAAATTTATAAATATAATGTTATCCAGTTTCTGAAAAATGCGTGCGTGTACGAGTGTGTTTTCATAATGCCACCAATTGATAGAATGCATTGTCACCGTCAACGAGTCTATCTGCCTAGCTTCAGCTCGATCGGGTGTCGAGAAGTGGCTTGATTTCCATTTTACTAATTCATTCATACAATCAAGAAAACATATGAATTTAATTACAATTGGCGGAAAGCTACTAACGTTTTAACAATATTATTTACTAAGCGTAACAGTAGCGTAGCATCGGTAACAGCGTAGCATAGGTAACAGAAACAATACATTTCAATTTAAATGCTATGCGTAGGTACCTCTGATAGGACTACAAAGTAAAGTTGGTAAAGTCGGCAATGGGTCTCCTTACAAAAATATGTGAAATTTAAAATATATATATTTTTTTATTGTATTTTTTTAAATCAATTTTGTTACTGTCAAAGCTTTAACAGTTCAGGAAAAAATATTATTCTACATAAGAAATAATACGTTATGGTTTAAAAAAACACTTAAAAAAATATCCGGCCTCCTCAGTGTTAAACCGAGATCTGACTGAATTATTAATCGAGCTTTAAGATCAGTTTATAAATCGCCACGAGATATCCGCTCACATTGCTGCACTTTCAACTGCTATAATATGTATTATATCCTGTTCAAAGGTGAATGTTATGTGCTTAGTGTAACTCTTGTTGAAATAAGCTGAGCGTGCAATAAATAAACGCCAATCTTCAGGGTTGCTCTCACGGAGGAAAGTAAGACACCATGTTAAAAATATCGACTGAGAAAAAGCAGAAGGAGCTAAACCCAAGAACTTTCTTAAAAAAACAATAGTTCATACAATTCATGAAAAAATATAAAATATGTCGATATTTTCCGTCGATTATTTTGAAAGTTATTTAAAAATGGCTTTTAAAACGTAATATTTTTTCTGGTTTGACTGACGATTGAACCTTCCAACACAGGAACTGAAGTCAACAACTCTACCAATCTAGTCAAATGCCGATCGGGTAAGACCGACATTTATTTCGCATATTAACAGTGGTAAAGTCATCCGATTACAGAGAAATGCGTACATGTCCGTCATTGCCATCAATGGCAATCGTATGTATGGAAGTGGGTTAATTTCCGCTTCCAAGATTTGAATTCATTCATTACCGAAAACAAAAGTGAAATTCAAATGTATAGATGGATTTAAAAATAACATCTGAGGGAAGGAAAATCTCATTTTAGAGCAGTTTAACAATGAATAACTACTGTTGAAATCCACTGATATTAGTGGAAATTTCAATTTAGAGCAGTTTAACGTTCAATAACCACCACAGTTGCAAAACAATATGCAAATCATTGAAAGAGAGCTCTCATCTTAGAGTTCTTCGAAGTAATTTAATCAACTACTAACACAAATCCGATAGAACTTATTAACGCCTTGATATTTTCAAAAAAACAAATTATTTTTTAAAACTTTTATTATACAGCAATTAGAAGTGAGCTTGGCAGAGTCGGCCGAAACTCAGGTGGCGATTAGACGAATATCTATGGCCAACATGAGAGCTCAACAGGAGACTAAAGAAACCAGGAAAGAAAAGAGCTGCTCAAAAGGAGTCGAAGGACATCGCAGCAATAATAGAAGACCCCATGTATAGTCCAGGAATCGCAGAAGGAAATTTAAAAAAAATGGTTTTAAGACGCTGACTCCGTATTGCTTTTTTTGCGTTTTATTCGAAACAACTTTCTTCAAGCTGGTGTACAAGATATCCCAAATCCAACTTAACCGATTTTGTTAAAATTCTCACATATTCTTAATAATATTATTTAAGATGTTGCGGATTTTTTTTATTTATTTAATGCCAAGTAGGTACCTACTGAAGTTAGATTTTTTTTGCTTGAGCATAAATTTCTACCAAAAACAAAAAATCCCTTTATATCGTAACTATTATCTTTCTAAATAAGATTTTTTCAGACGATGCCTAACTGAGAAAATAAGTAAACCATCATCAAGGATTTTCAAAACAGGGAGGATAACAAGTAGGAACTTGAACGCTTATATTTTTAAATATTCGTTATTATTGTAAATTATTATAAATTACTATGTATAAACGTAAAATAATAATAAAATAAAAATCTACAATAGCTGCGTCATAATGTGTTTTTAGTTTTATACCTATTTTTCCGAGAGCCAAGGTGGTGTAACTCCTTAAGTGTTTGTACATATCTTATATAGCGAACATGGTCAACAAATATTTAAGCCAATTCTCAACATAGAGCTATGTTCGGAATATTGATCAGGATTGTAACATGAAATGATATGAATTAGCCAACTGTTGAGAGATTGTGATATCACACGTTATCAACATTATCGATTGCCCTCCAATGACCATGTACCACTGATATAGTGGAGGCGGGGTAAAACGCAGACGGCCGACAAAACAAATTGCGCCAATTACTTGACTACAAAGCTGACTGCTTCAGCTTCACGGTTCTCTTTAAAAATTTAAGTTTAATTTGTTATTTTTGAAGATAATATCTATTCGAAGTAAATAGAAAATAATTAAAAACATGTTCTGTTCTGTTATTTAATATATTATAGGTATGAAAATTTCACAGTGTATCTTTAAATGCAACTTAAGCATTTGTCAAGAGATTTTTGCTCTGTTTCAAACGAGTCGTGTTTTATTAAATATTTTCAAAATTTTCGCTTAATTAGGTATTATCGTTTTTTTAATATTAGCGTGCTTCCTCTAACATCCGTATTTACATATGTCCTTTCAAACCACCTTTGAACGCTTACTACGGGGTCTTAATAGAGTGGCACATAGCTCATGTCGCATAAATACATTATAATTCCCAGCGAAGAAATTTAAGAAACAAAGAAGAAAGATTTCAGAATTTGTAGTAGTGGTAGTAAGTAGTCTGATTCGTAGTGCAAGCTGAAGGAAAGAAAACCATTATTAATATTATTACGCCTTAGGACCTTACTGACAAACAACAGCTTACAATACATAAATGGTTCTTCATCAGCTGTGTAAAAAACACGTTTATTAGTAAGTAAATACAAAATGTGGCGTTAATTCAGAAGGGCTGATAAATGATTACACGAGTTTAATAAATTTCCTCCTTTACTTGAACTTCAAATACGCCTCAAAGAAAATCGGATACAAAAATAAAACAAAAAAGATTTGTTTCAATATCCCCCTTAAGCTAAAAGGATGTCACTGGCCACTACTGTTCAATACACGTTCTTCGATTTAACATAGCTATCTAACGATGATTTTTTTGCATGTTTCATGTACCTATCTATTTGTGAACATAGATATATACTAAACATCATTACATTGCATAATATGCATACAAATTTTGTGTGTACAGGGTGTCCGGGGGTAAAGTGCACTAAGTAACTTTTTTCGAAATTCCAGCGTTTTAATGTAGTTTTTTAGGTAAAAAAAGGTTAATTTGTTTCTATGAGAAAACACATATTCTTCTGTGGAAAAATATTTTGGTACGGGAAAAAAAAGTTTGAATTTCGAAAAAAATATTTTTTTACTGCTACCGTCATGTAGAAACATCACCCCCCGGACAACTGAATTATAAATATTCGTCGTATACTGTTCTTGTAGATTGTAGAAGGCATCGCTATTTCGGTGAACACCGCTTATCAGAGTTGAATAATTTATCTCCGTGTATTGCTCCGCATGTTGGACCGTAAACCCAAACACGCATGTGTCCGGATTATTATTTATTTAATATTACTCCATGTCCGACGTAATCTCGCAACGTGTATTATGTTTTTAACTGGGTTAATTACCGTACGGAGTTCAAGGTAGATGTTGTTTTAATACAGTCATGTTGTCATTTAGTCAATTCACGAGAGAGGGAGCTAATAAGATATTTACGATGAACGGTATAGTGACAGATGGATTTAATTCCACTACCTCTGGGGCTATGTGGTTGTTGTGAAATATTAAAAAGCATGTCGAAATAATGTGAGAAATTACTCGGGAAGTATAACAACAGTTTAGGAGTATTAACACAAATGGAAAAAATTCAAATACAATACGTTTCCACAATATGAAATTTATTCAAAATAATTATTAAGGCGATGCCATACGTAGTAATTCAAAATCATGTGTTTTTGGTTTGAAAATTTGGTCGCCTAGAAATGCTTTAGATGCTTTAATTAAATAATGCGAGTAGAATACATCTTGGCCTTTGAAATAATCGAGTATTTTTTAGATAAGCCTTTTTATAAGCCCAGAAAAAATATTGTAAAGGCCTATGAAAACTGCTTTAAAGTTCAAAATCTCCTACTTACAAACCCATTTTCGGTTATGATTTTATTGTATAATGTGGCAAATTAAGTTATTTATAAAATGATCGAAAAAAATTTAAATATTTATGCCTGAACATCAATAAAATAAAATAAAAGGCACTTTTTGGCCATGTTTTTTTCTTAGATAAATCAAAACAAGCGGATGGTGAAGCGGGAATTTAAACCTTATCGCCATCTACGTAAGAGCTGTTATTGATAGGGGCTCAATTTAAAATATTACATGACGTAGTGGATCGCCTTAATGAATTATGCAATCGTACAACCGCCCGCAGCCAGTAAGACTGTGATATCCCCAATTAAGGGTATGTTGTGAGGCTAAAGGAACTGAAGAACTGAAAACTACGAGAAAGAGGAAGGTTGAGAAGTACCTGGCAATTCAGATCCGGTCAATAAAATATCTAGCGGTTTTATCGGTTAGTGAGCAATGTCGCTGGAGCTACTAATTTTTGAACCAGCGTTTCAGATAGCCTTGCAGTGTCCATTATCAGAACAGAGATTCTATCGTAATCCTCTCAAATATCTAGAAGTTATAATATTATTATTACTTTAGTTTAGTATATCAATATGTGAAATTTAGATGTGAAAATCTGACACAAGCCCTTCCCTTGCAGCAAGAACAAAATGTTAACAAACTGCTTAATTGCTGTTTAATGGGATTGTACTTTGAAGAACAATAACATTTCATAATTTATTGCTATAATATCATGTGGGTATTATTTTATCGACTTGTATTTTCTATACTAATTCTGTATTGTCTTTAAGGTTAATGAATCGCGTATTATAGTACTCTCCATGCCATGTCAATTCTCGTTCATTAAATTTGTATCGTTACTTCAAAATACCCTTCAAATTTGAGAACCCAACTAGGCAACTAGAAGTGTTACTAAAGTTAATGGGAAACTTATAAATTTAATTGCATATTCACACATTACAGACTTTGCGTCGGTTGTTAATGTTCTATCAGAGTATAAGCGAAGTCTTTGCAATGATATTATATGTATACAGGAAGAAGAAAAAAAACAGATAAAATTTTTAAATCTCGTGAAGAACTGTTGACGAACTTTGCACATGTTTTTAAACAGATGGTGAATAAAATAGTGGAGTTAAACATTTTGCATTAGATTTTCAGGATAAGTAGACTTAAAACGTTTTTCCAAACTATTCCAAGAAGTCGGAATAGTTAAATTTTATTTGAGTGATGGAACAAAGCGTTAAAGTTATTTTAAAGAAATTTGGAGTAAGTAAACATGTCCTCTATACAAGAGACAAGACGTTTTGACGTTTTTGACAATCTGTTTTGAGTAGATAGATTGCGAGAGTTTATGTAAGTACGAATATTATGTCGTAGGTATGGTGGAAAAAAAGATTAACTCTAAAATCGCTATTTTCAGAAAACAAGCATTTAAGTTTTGTACCAACATAAAACATTATTTTGTCAAATTCAATTGCAGTTTGTGTTGATATAAAATAAAATGTCACGATGTGTGTTCATTTAAGAATAACGTATTCATTTGTTTGTTTGAATTTTAATTACGAATGAAGAATGAATGGAAGACATGGCACGACCAAGTGAATCAGATACTTCAGTCGGGCCATGTCAAGAGTCAGAACAATAGAAGAGTATGTATGAGACGATGTATGAATGTGAATGAGGCAAGGAGTGTGTGCCAAGACCGAGTTGTTTGGCGGTCCGTCCTCTCTGCCTACCCCTGCGGGGAAACGGCATGATGGTTAGTTAGTGAGTTAGTTTAGGTTTTCATATTTATTTCCAAAATGAGAGAAATTTCAATATTTTACCAAATGTTTATGTTTGAACAAAAACCACTAATTTACTTATGCTTTTGTGTGACAGGCACTTGTTTCAATTAACTACTTCACTTTCTTTTCAATGCACTACAAATTTACATTAAATCTGCTATGTAAAATAATATTTCACTAAACTATCAAACAAAAGCAAAAAACAATAAATGGTGTGTGACGTTAAAAGAAGTCACGTTTACGCGAAACTTCATAGTACTGCAAACAAAACGTCAAATTTCCTACTTAACGTTTTTTCCAGTATGCCCACGATATAAACCAACCAGTTTTTTTAATATTTCTATTAAATGTGTTCACTTGGTATTTTTACTATTGTACGTTAATTATGAACGTGTAAACACACAATGCGATTTTATGATACATTTCTTGATATTAAGTATTTCCTACCACTCTCTTCTCGTTCCTTCAGACACAAACAATAATAATAATAAAAACTGGAATGTCAGTTTCTCTACTGGGCTATTATTTAATATCGTGATAATTTATTTCGGGATGTCTCCATGGATGGCTTTATATATTATAAATTTATTAAGACATTGTTATGTCTCTGCTTTACTTGCAGATTACTGTGTTGGGAACTCTTTGATAAAGTAAAAGGTTCTTTTACTATAATGGTGTTTATTTACGTAACAATTAATAAGTCTGGATTTCGCTACACTGTTCATTACCCGAGGGTTGGTAATTCTCTGTTTCTAGAAGCTTCTTGTCTGTCAATAATATCCCACAGGCAATTGCTACACTCTAGCGACATCTGTCGGACTCTGGAGTAAGCTTTATGATTAGTGCCATCTATCGCTTGAATACCCAACTTATTCCCATCATCACAGACATCAAATTAAGCTTAACGATTAAAAATATGTGAGAAATTAATTATGTAAGTACCTACCCGGAATATTAAAAGCAGGTTCATTGTTTTTATTAAAACAATTCGGAAAATTTCAGCCGGCGGCATTTTGAAATCTGTAGATTTCATGTCATTTGCGCCGATCACAAGGAAGTTTGCCTGGTTTTTAAAACAGGGGAAAGTTTTAATTGAAATGGGGAACCAGGTACAAACCAATTTACTCAGTGTCCGGATTGCTCTCGGACTACCCTATTAAATAACCCAATATTCCCCGTCTCTTTAATTAATGTGGCGTTTGTTACCCAAAATAGATGACGCTGTGGGATTTTATTTTATTTTATTTGGGAAACAAACAGTTATACAAATATATTTTAATACAAATCATTTTTACCAAGTTGCATAAACCAGTAAAGTTTCCACAGAAGATTCATTTTATATATAGGTAGAAAAACATATGAATATAAATAATACAATACAATATAAATACAATATGAACCAGAGATGGCAAGCTTTATAAAATTACAAGACGTGGAACAAACTCATTAAATATCAAAAGAAGCTTCTTTCAATCCATCCTTCCCATCTGGTTTTCAGCAGATATCAAAAACCCCTTTAAAACGTGTTTTCTTATTGATCAGCTGTAAAATAATCAACAAATAATATGACGTACCGTCTTAATTTTTTAAAGTTAAGTAAACACTTCAAAATAGTAGAGAATATTGGTTGAAACATTTCTCATAAACATGTTCTAATCTACATTTCTTTCAATGTCTATATGATATTTCTAAAACCACCCTCATCCCCCTTTCAAACCCAAAGCTGAATTTAGATACTTTTGCACACTTGACTTTCAAAATAAATGGAATATAGCTGTCTAAATCTGATTACGAAAAACTCTGCGTAAAGCCCGGGCAACACCGGGGACTTCAGTTCAGTTAAAATATGAGAACGTTAGCCTACTCGTAAACTGCACTTTTGATACAATGAATCGACCATGGCTATTTAAAAAAGGTAGAGATGGCTACAGTTAAGCAGGAACAATCTGTAGTATTATTTTATATAGAACAAACTACAAACTAACTTTCAAACTACATCAAAAGTGCTCAATTTTGTTTTTTGCTAAGTGTAACAGTGTTAAATCACCCAGTTTTAAATCCAATTCTATTTATATAAAAGTAAAACTATCAAATATTGAAAGTGAAAGATTTAGCAAAAACAGCACTGTCATCTCTCAAGCTGAATTACAATATATGAAGATCTATTATCTCGCCTACTCATAACTCGGAAGTGGTTCAGTGGATAAATCGGTCACGCTGAAAGTTATATCAACGGCGTACGTTCGAGCCCCAACCAAACCAACTAGAAATTTTATATTTTATTTTTATTTTATTTAATCTCTAACGCACGACTGTTAAGTTGCGGGGCGCGTTCAAGGCCCAGAGAATCCATCGAAAATTGAATAAATTAAAAATATTAAAAATCTTCTAACTATGCCTAACTGCTTAGCATGTCCCGAATCGACGGGAACTACATTTGTATGCCTAGTATGTAAAGGAGCATACCATCTTCTCTGCGGTGGAATCACAGAAACCGCTTATCGACGACTGACAATGGAACGGCGCACTCAAATTAAATGCAAGAAGTGCGCAACCGTAGCGGTTGGCACTTATTCCCAGGCGCAGTCACCGGTTTACGATATCAGTTGTGATAAACCCATTGGATCGGAGAACAGCGAAATCCTGAAAAGTCAAAATGCAATCATCTTACAAAATAATAAAATACTGGATACAATAACCTTCATGAGCAAGCAGTATGAAGATATTCTCCTCCGCGTGCGGGAGTTAGAAGATAAAAATATGGTGTTAACAAAACAAAATTCCTCTTTAGAATCCCGAATTGACCTACTAGAAGGCCAGCTTGAAAATATCGAAAGGTCGGCAAGAGCCAAAAATATAGAGGTAAGGGGAATACCCGAAATAAAGGGAGAAAATTTGAAAAATATATTCCACAATATATGCCAAACCATTCAATCAAAAGTAAATACTTCAAACATTGAAGCGTCCTACAGGACACAAAAACACAAAAATGGACCTATTGTTTTTAAACTGACCTCGAATCGCGATCGAGAACAATTACTATCGGATATAAAAGCCTTCCACAAACAAGCATCCAGTCCCGAGGAGAAGCTCAACACTCTGAACTTAGGGATTGCCGGACCAAGCTCACCAGTCTACGTTGCGGAACACCTGACATTTCGTGCTAACCACTTGTGGTACCTGGCCCGCAAAGCTACAAAGGAAAATTTTTTTAAGTATTCATGGATCAAATCAGGGCAGATCTACGTACGTAGAGATATCGGAACACCTGCAATTCTTGTTTCAAATGCGGAGACACTGGCAATACTCTCACCAAATTCATCACAACTATAGTTCTAAAATTATCATGTGTAAAACTTTTATTGTATCGTATTATTATTTTTTTATTGTACTTGTTTTGAGGTATCACATATATTGTACTAGTGTCAGAATCAAGAATCCGGTAAAAGATACTATTCCTATTTCTATTGCTTTGAAACATCAACATTATTTTCTAACATTGCCAACAGTAAAAACTCTACATACAACTTGTTTTCTAAATTGCTCGCCAAGTTTTATTCAGCTTCTAGTCTTCATCCAAAGTTTAGCTACCAACACCCTACACCAATTTAAAAAATGGAAGATAATATAAATAATATTTTAGACAATTTGTCGCAGATTCCATGTATCGAAACAAGTAGTTCTGTAGAAGTTCAAAAAACCCTAAATAAATCCAACCTAAAAATATTTTCCATGAATATCAGAAGCATGAACAGAAATTTCAATGAACTAATGATACTACTTACAGAACTTGACTCAGACTTTGACTTGATTATTCTGAGCGAATGCTGGATCAGAGATAACTATATTCCTAAAAACATAAAAAACTATAATCAATACAGTACTCAGAATAACCAATTACAAAATGATGGCGTTATTATATACATAAAAAATCATATACAATACTCTATAAAGGAAATCACAATAACTCACTCAAATTGTCTTAAACTTGAAATAGAAAATAGCGTTACTGTTCTAACTATATACCGATCACCGAGCACTTCCAATATAACACCATTTTTAAACTCGCTTAATCAGTTTCTGGCATGTATTAGAAATCATGAAAATGTTCTAATTATTGGTGACCTAAATATTAATATTATAAATACAATGCATCCCCAAGCAAACGACTACATAAATTTATTAACTCTTCAAGGATTTATCCCAGCTATTACAGCCCCTACTCGTGTCTCAGAGTTATCCGCCAGTTGCATAGACCACGTCTTTGTTAAATGTAAGCTAAATATCAAATCTCTCATATATCAGTGCACTGTGACAGATCACTACGCTACTATCACCTCCATTTCTCATAAAATTCAAAAATTACCAGCAACCACTATACAACTAAAGAAAATTTCTTATGACACTCTCTTCAAACTGGTTTCCAATGAAAACTGGTCAAATTTCTACAAAATTAGCGATCCAAACTTAGCGTGTGAATCTCTCATCAACATCCTACATAAGCATCTGAAAAATTCCACATCCCACACACACAACAATCAAAGTAGTCGTACAATTAAACTAAAACCTTGGATAACTACTGGTATCTTACACTGTATCCGCAAACGTGATAAACTTCATAAATATTGTAAAAATAACCCCACTGATTACGAATCTCTCTTATTCTATAAGAGATACAGAAATGCCTGTAAAAAAATAACCTGTACGGCCAGAGAAGATTATTATAGGAAACAGATAGAGGAAGCTGCGAATGATAATAAAAAAATCTGGAACATTGTCAAAGAAATATGCTACACCGACAAAATTACCACACCCATAAATAAAATAACCATCACAAATAAAACACTAAATGCAACTGAAAATTCAGAAACAATCGCAAATCACTTCAACCAATTCTTCTCTACAATCGGATCGGATCTAGCAAATAATATTTTAAAAAGAAATAGCAAGTCTGAAAATAATCTTGCAAATACTATCTTTCTCGATAATCTGAGTTATGACCCTTTCATTCTCACACTAACAACAGAACAAGAAATCACTGAAATCATCAATTCACTCAAAAATACACACTCCACGGGAGTTGACAATATATCCACTAAACTAATTAAACACCTTAAACCAATCATTGCTAAGCCCCTTGTATACATCACAAATCTAAGTTTTCGAACTGGCCTTTTCCCAAACACTCTAAAACATTCAACAATTATCCCTATCTTTAAATCAGGGGACAGATCAATCGTCAATAACTATAGACCAATATCTCTACTGAGTCCAATCTCTAAAATAATCGAAAAAACAGTAAAACAAAGGCTCTACAAGTTTCTCGAAGAAAATAAAATCCTGTCAAAAAACCAATACGGCTTCCGCAAAGATCTTAGTGCATCAGATGCAATTGCAGCTTTTACTAAATTAATTTCTGATAACCTCGATAAAAGTCGCAAGCCCCTCGCTGTATTCTTGGACCTGGCTAAAGCCTTTGACACTGTATCTCACCGCATACTTTTGAAAAAACTCTCACAGATAGGAATAAAAGGTGTTCCTCTTAAATGGTTTGAGAGCTATCTAACAAATAGGTCCCAGTCAACTATTATTAACTCCGCTAAAGAGTATAGAAGTACAAGTTTGCCAATCACATATGGCGTGCCCCAAGGCAGTGTGTTGGGCCCACTTCTGTTTCTAATATACATTAACTCGTTATGCAATTTGGATACTGGTGGTACTATAATATCTTTTGCCGATGATACGGTTATCATATTTGCAGATGAAAATTTGAATTCAGCATTTGAAAAAGCAAATCATGGTATAAATGAAATAAAACACTGGTTAGATTCCAACCTCCTCACTCTAAATATTGAGAAAACTAAATACTTACTTTTTTCCATACGCAAACATAATCTCCCTCAAAACTATCATAAACTTACCATACATTCATGTTCACAGAACTTCAACATGGCTACATCACCTCACAAAAATTGTTCATGCGATAACCTTATAATATCAAACGAAATTAAGTACTTGGGGGTCATTATAGACAATCAACTGCGATGGGAGGCCCATATAAATTCTACAACAAAAAGGCTTCGCAAATTATGCTACATTTTCTACTCTCTCAGATCTATCCTTAACCTACAAACACTAAGATGTGTATACTTTGCACTTTTTCAATCAATCACTACATATGGTATAGTAGGATGGGGAGGTTGTGCAAAAACGATTCTTCATCCCATGGTTTTAATTCAAAAACTGTTACTAAGGATAATATTCAAATGTAAGCCAACAAACCCATCAGAACCACTTTTTAGAAAACTCAGAATATTAGATATTCGACAATTATATGTTAAGACCATTCTCATATACATACGGAAAAATGACTTGGTGAATAAAACACAACAAAAAATTAACACCCGTTACTCGTCACACCTAAAATGTAAAATTCCCCAAACGAAAACAGCTTTCGCCCAGCGGCAGTTTTCTTATATTGCTCCCAAAATATTCAACTCGCTGAGTATTGATATCAGAAAATCAAAAACTCACAATTTGTATGTCATAAGTGTTCAAAATTGGTTATTTATAAAGGGAAGGAACTTTTTCAAGGAATGCCTGCCATCATTAAATTAAGCTCATTTTCTTTATTAGTCATTTTTGTTTTTCATTCAATTCTGTAAAGAAAAAAGTTTAATAATTAATTAATTAATCTTTATTTTCATTATTTCAACAAGTTCATTTTCATAATTTCATAATTTCTACTTTATTTTCATTATTTTAACAAGTAAAGTAACCTATTTATTTGCTGATTGTGTTCATTTTATCTCATTAATATCAACAGTTTAAAATACGGTTGATGTACACTTGAGCAATCTACTGAACTGGGAACCAGTAAAAATGTTACCTATTATACACATACATTGCATGTAAGAAAAAAAATACTTAGATTAACAAGTTATCAAATATTACATTTATATAATTATATAAACCTATGTATATAAATTTCGACTACCATAATACGGGCATGTGTCTAGTGTGGTAGTCGAAAAGCATGTAAAAACTGTACACATTAATATTTCATGAATAAAGAAAAAAAAAAAAAAAAAAAAAAAAAAAAGATACAACGCTGTATCACATAGCGGGCTAGGAGAACAATGGTCACATGTCCCCGGTTGGTCGAAAATGAGTTATGGATGCAGTTTGTTTGCGATGACGTAATCTGTCAGGGCACACAATTAACTTCTCCAAATGACGTAACAATTATTTTCTGCGTGATAATTATAAACGTTTGCGGCGTTTATAATTATCTTATAAATATTTTTGAAAGAGGTGCCTGATGCTCGACAGGAAACCCGCCAACCGAAGCGATGTAAACTGTGCGTCTCGAGTTACGTTTAGACTTTGGAGTACTTTTCGTATAATGATTTGTGTGAAAGAACCAGTAATACATCAAAGTCACGGCGCATCCAAAAAGTGGCCTGAAAATAACCTGGTGTTTAAAAATAAAGACAGGTTACAAAACTTGTGGTTCTCACATTCTGATATTTTCTTAATTTAAATAATTATTTCTTCATAAAACATTATTTAGTTCTCCATAAATCGGCTATACAAATTTGGGGAACTTGGAAGTATAAAAAGGTCATGGAAGCAGTTTTACTGTTTTGTGACATGCTTCAAAAAATAGTTGTTGACTGTCTGTACGTGATGTTGAAATTGTCGATGGTCAATCGCAGTTGAGTCGTTTTTATTGATTGACGCATTCTAGTAAGACGAAGTCCTCGCTTTCGGAGCGTTAAAAAGAGCATGGGATCTCCCACGAGTGTATTTGTTAGGTACATATAATCTAACGTCTTTCAAAATAGATGGATTAAGCATAGTTCCAGAAATTAATTTAAAAAAATGTTTACCGGAAAATATTTTTCGGCGGGCTTCCAAGGTGTTGTTTCCTTTTAAGCACAGGGATGGAGACGGATAGTATGCATATTCTGTCATATTTATGGTTGACTATTGCAAAGATTGAAACCGCTCCCCTAAACAGATACATTTCTCTACATGCTGGTCATCAAGGATGCGATAGTATGGTCCTACCAATGAGAGCACCGTTGTAACGACTCTCTTTTTGTTATGAATATCAGCGGTATCTCTAATAGTATAAAACAAAGTCGTTATCCGCGTTTGTCTGTTTGTGTGCGTAGTATTTCTAAATTACGCAACGGGTTTTGATAGGGTTCACTATCATTTATAGAATTTTTTCTGGAAGATTTATGTATATAATACATTCATATTATATTTACATAAAGTAGAGAAAAGTCGCCGAGCAACGACGGGTACACGTCAGCCAGTTCCTCTATAAACGTTATTATTACAAGCGAAAAAATCCACGTAACAACTTGCCACGTCGTGTCATAACCGTCTACATTCTACCTACTGAACTAACACAGTTGTGCATATCTGTACTTGCACTTGTTGTGAAGGTACAGCTTTTCCATAGGTTAAATACAGACGTTTATTATAATGACGCCTGGAAAGTTCCGTGTCGTGCTGATGTGAGTACAAACGGTACGAGGTACAAGCAGGCTGACGCCGAATCATGTTCCTTAGATATTTCAATTAATAATAACAACTGAAGTTTTTTGTTTACACCCAGAGTAGAGTGGTACTAAGGTCTATCACCTCAGAATCATAATATATATATGATGACCTCACTGCCAAAATACTTCAGATATTGAAATATGTTTTATTAAATGAAATGTTTACTCGTTCAGTAAAAACTTCGTGACAACGCATTTCTGTAAGGTCGTGAGCAATAGATCATGACGCATTGTGACAAGAAAGAAAAATGTGAGGTATTGACATTATATCTCACTTCTGAACTAAAAAATTTCCGATACCATCGGGGAACAATGCATTAAATGAGGTAGAAAGAAAATCTCATTATTTCTTTCATCAATCAAAGATGCGATTAATTGAAGACCTTGGCATAAAAGCAGCAAATTAATGTCACACAGAAATCAATCATTTTACGGTAGAGAATAAAATTTAAATATCGAATACAGAAGTTTTATTAAGGTTGTATCTTAAAGTACTTACTTAAAGTAATATCGACTATGGTTGGGTAAAAGAAGTTTTATTGGGGTTGTATCTTAAAGTACTTACTTTAAGTAATATCGACTATGGTTTGGTAAAAGAAGTTTTATTGGGGTTGTATCTTAAAGTACTTACCTTATGTAATTCCGACTGTGGTTTGGTAAAATAAGTTTTATTGAGGTTGTATCTTGAAGTAATATCGACTGTGGTTTGCGAAAAGAAGTTTTATCGAGGTTTTATCTTGAAGTACTTACCTAATGTAAAATCGACTGCGGTTTGGTAAACCTTCGAGTCACAAAATCAAAAAATTAACGGGAGAATAATCACTGGAAGTGGTTATTTGTTTTTTTTTTTAATTTTGTAGTAAAATATTGCAATTCTAGTTATAATAATTATGATATATTTGAGGGTTGAATGATTTCACCTACGGTTTTCTGGAAAAAACCTAAAACAATTTAAAGCATTAATTTAGTTTTTAGTATTGAAAATGCTTTCATCAGCAACCAATTTACCATTAAACTTTACTTTACTTTGGAAACTATTCCATACTAAACCTCTAAAAAGTAGCATTCCCAAAACATGTGGCTTGCAGAGTTGCTAGAGTCGATATTTTAACAGAAAATTATTTTAATTGTCATTTTCAAAATTTAAACTTATGTGTCAAGAATTCAGACAAGCGATTAAGTACCTATATTTTATATTTTTTTATAAGAATATTATTTCAATTCTATATTTGAAATTTCTTTTGCTTAAATTTCTCAGGGTTAATCATAATCGGAAATTATGAATGGTTATTCCCTACTAAAGAGTTATTTGATTGCATTGTTTAAATTTGTCGTTAAAAGTCGTTAAAGTGGGACCATTGGCGTTTCCAAAATAGAATAAAAAAAATTGAATAGAATAGTAGTATTATTAAATATTTAAATTTGAATTTTAAACCGCAACCCAAAGTCAAGGGTCTTAGTACTCTGCAACGACGGTCCTTTAAAATCGACATTTGAACAAAAATATCTTACCTGTGGCCCTTCCTGTGCTGCGGCGCCGCCGCGCTGCCGCCCTGGCCCCCGTCGCCGCCCATGACCGCGCTTGAGCCGCCCTCGCTGGCACGCCTCACGCGCCCCGGGCCGCGCGCGCCCCCCCGTGCGGCCAGCACGCCACTCGCCCCCTCACCCTCACAATGCACCCCCAGCACCGCTCATGCCGGCCTCATGTCGAGCGGGACGGGTCTGAATTCTGAAAAACAAAAAAGATTATTGTTATATATTATTATGTATTTATATTTAAAACAATATTTCCAGGAGTATGAATTATCGTTACATTTCCTTCTACCTTTCCTACTTCTACTCGAAGACATAATTTTCGAAAAACTGCGACATTATTTAATCATATTTATAAATTCTACCATTTTACAATATTAAGAATCACCAATTTAGTAGCAAAAATAGTAAAAGCACGGTAAAATAATACTAATAACAGTAAATGGCATTTTAATAGAAATATATTAAATTTTGATAATTTATTTATTCATTTATTTAACGCCCAGAGGGCTTTTACATGTAGGTGGTACAATTTTAATGACAGTTTTGAAACATGAGAAAGAAATATTAAAAATAAAGGAACATAAATTAAAAAATACATCGATTTGAATGGCTTACAAAAATATAACTTCCATTTAGGAATAGTCTTCAAATAAGTCTTTTACGTAATCCACAAAATTCGTAAAGTTAATATTAAATATATCGACATCACCTAAGTATTGGTTTCCCATAGTGTGAAACCGTTATATTGGGGAGTTCGCAATGTAATTGCGCTTATGTGTGTTGCATTGGAATAGTGTATTTTGTCGTGTTGTTATTGTAGGTATTCGTAAGTTTGAATACCTACAATAACAACAAGTTCGCAACAGTCGAATTTAGAGTTTACAATCTTGAATAAAAAAGTTAAGTCGTTTATTTTACGCCTGTCTTCCAATGTGTGTATTTTTAGAGTATTTAATAAAAAATGATATTGTAAGTCTTCTAGTGGGATATTTAATTTAAAATTTATAAAACTTAGATTTTTTTTTTGTATTCGCTCAATGTTATTAATGTGAATTTTGTAAGAGGGAGACCAAACTACTGAGTTGTATTCAATTATGCTTCTAACTAGAGATATGTATAACAGTTTAATGGCTTGTATGGAGTTAAAGTTAAATATTAAACAATACACATTTTCCTAAACATAAGAAACATATATAAAATAAAACAATTGAAAACAATATATTTTGCACTTTGCCAATCAATAATAAAATATATGGAATTATTGCTTGGGGAGGAGCAACAAACTCGGCTATCAATTACATAGAAACAGCACAGAAAACGATCTTTAAGGTAATACTAAAAAAGTATAGACTGACTGATACAGATATCCAAATATTCAACAGCTGTGACGTACTAGATATACGCCAATTATACGTTAAAACACTACTAAACTACATTTTTGACAAAAAAAAAAAAAAATTCAACGTACACAAAATAACACTAACAGACCAGTTAGACAAGCGTACAAAGACAACATAAAAACTCCGACAGTAAATTCAAGCTTTGGACAAAGACACTACCAATACCATGCTATAAAAGCTTTCAACAGTGTAAAATTTGAAATTAAAATTGAGGAAAATAAAAATAAATTCACACACAAAATTACAAAATGGATTAAAGAACAAAAAAGACAATATTACCAAAATGTCATAGCATAAAATAAAAACAAAACCTACACGTAACACACAAAACCAATATAAACACACATCACTCACAAACACACAAGATTATTTTCAATGTATTATTTTTTTAATTTTAAGTATATTATTATGTATTTTTAATTTTAAATGTATTATTTTCTCTTTAAATGTATTATGTAAATTATATTTTCATATTATAAAATGAAGGCCTTAGCACGGGCAAGCCACCCAGTGAGGCCTACATTACTGGAAAACTTAAAATGTAAAAAAATATTGTACCAAAAAAAAAAAAAGTTTTTATTTGTTCTTAATACGAAGCCTAGTGTATAATACTTAAGCGTATTTTTAGCTTGTCTTAAGGAATAAACAGATTTTTAAAATCAAATAAAAAAAATTGCAGTTACACCATTAACATTGTAATACTATATTAGCGCAGAGCCGTAGAAAATCACAGGATAGTCTGAATTCTTGAAAAATCATGTCCAAATTTTAAAATTACACAATAAAAATAATTTTCTGATAAAAAAAATATATATTAGGTAGGTATATAGGGATTTAATTTTGGGTTATTATGCCTTGTTACCTCTACTTAAGCCAACGTGTCGGACAGCGTTGCAGACACTTTTGTCCGTGAAAACCTCAAATTTATTGCTGGTCTGAACTAGAACATAGTCAGTTTCAAGTTTTTGGAATTACACTTAAATTTGGTGATTAAGCAGGGGTGCCCGGGTTCATCGGGTGAGGTGTGTTCAGGATGCGCCTGCCCACCAGCTGCGTGGCGTGCCAGATCAGGAGAGGATGATTTGGGGGGGACTCTTTGACCTCTCCAACTGGTCTCCCAACCCATCGCTTTACACCGCAGTGGGAGGGATATATTCATTCTTCTGTCACTCCTGAACACACATCTCCATAGATTCCTATCCACCCCTCATACCTTTTTCATTCCCAGAAATTAATCTCCTTCCCTTTCTCAAAAAGACCCACCACGCAGCATCCTCGAAGATGACATAGGGACTGAGGGAAATTATTTTCCTTGGGGCCTCCTCTGTGGGGTTAATGTTAAAAAAATTACGGAATTCTCACCATTTGCCGATTTATTTCCAATCCAATTTGCTTCTGTTCTGCGGATAGTCGGATAAACAAAACAATTGAAATAGGCGGTCTTTGGCAATTGTATTTTGGTTCGATTCCCGAGCAGTGCAAAAATAAACGGATATGTACTGTACAATATAAATAATCTTATAAGATGAAATTTGGCAGAGAGACAATATAAGTATGAAAGAACGGTGACCGGATAAATCATCACATCTTTAAAAAGTTATATAAAGTCATGGAACGTGATGAAACAAAAAATTTATTAACTGGGTTAAGTAGGTTAGGTTTAATTTATTTTTTCTCATCGTTTCTAATGAGTTTATATCACTTTTTAGAGGTGTGTTGAATTTTCACTGTGTTGAGTTTTCATGGAACCGAAAGAACATATACATAGTTATTATCATAAAGGAAAGAAACTTTTTGAAAGAAACTACTTCTTAGTTTTTCTCAAAAAGTAATTCATAACATACATGGCAACATCAAACACATATTTAATGATTACATTAAATGTAACACATTCTTACTACCTAATCAAATGTTAACTATGATATTATACGAAATCAAAACTAATCACAAAGTTGACAGAGTAAAAAATAACACATGATTTATGTTGTGTTCCATTCCCTTTCGAGGTTATCATGCGTTCATATTTACTTTAACCCTTCAGGCCTCGGAAGGACATTACTAGCCACAAACATCATATTCCATTATAGCCCCTGAAGGACAGATCTGACCGGGGCGTCAATGCACTATAAAAGTATATATGTTCGTCATTGGAAAGATAAATAATTATTCTTCACAGTTTGAATCAAATATTTATACATTATTACATGGATAATATTTTTTTTAAATTTCAAAGTGCATTTTTACGAATTTTGCCTTATTCATTGACAGTTAAAAGTTAAATGAATATTTTTTATTGTATAAACGGTAAAAAATTGAAGTGACAGTTTTATTACTTAGTACCTACAAAAAGGAATATTTTTTATAAATATCAAATTACTTCAAAATTATGGACGTTCCGAGTCAAAATGTCCTGGTAAGTTTTTTTGTTAACATTTTCATGTTTGATATTAAATTTTTTTTAGAAAGATCAATGTTTCTAATGCAAATAATTCAAAGATCATTTAATCTAGTTTCTAAAATAGTATTTATTTTAACGACAACTTCAAAACTAAGTGATATGTAGCACATTTTAGATACTTCGGGAGCATTCCGAAATTCCAAGAAAATTCACCTGTCGTTGGAACTTGTTGAAAAAATAGTGACAAACCTGAAGGGTTAAAGTTAGAGTGTAATTATTTACAATGTTTTCTTCATTGATTATGTCGCGTGTCTTGGAGATCTATTCTATCTATAGGTTATTTTATAGGTTACCTGTAAAACTTTCTAAAGGTTAATAGAATTAAAAATTTTGAATTCCTGAAGGTCAATCAGATAATGGGAGTCTAGAATAAAGAATAACGTAAGAAGTGCCTTTTCGGCGTATTTAGTGATCCAATTTCCAAAGTCAAAACTGTGTTTCACCATGATTACGAAGTTCAAATGGGATAGCGATATACAATTTCAGGCAAGTGTAAAAGAGACAGACCGCGTGCTAATGTCAATGGCACACTAATTTTTTTCTTTATTCTATGATGGGAGCCAACTAGAATCAAATGACTAGCATTGTTTGCCAGTTCAAAACATCAACAACTTGAGATACGACACAAACAGAATCAAGTCAGTGCGCAGTTCCTCCTCTCCACTATCCCCCTTATAGAATATTCCATGAAGATCCAAAATGAACGTCAAGCAGCCGGTGGTTGAATAACGCATGATTGCTTCGGGAATTTTATCGTATTGTTGTGGCGATGTAAGTGGGTCAAAAGGTCTCAGGGAGAATTAGAAGGTAGACGTGGCGTGCTGCGCGATCAACGTCAGTCGGATAACTTACAAAATCAGGAAAATATCTAGATTGCAATAATTACGTAAATACGAATGCTAGTTTTGTTCCGGATTATTTCTAAGCAAGGATATCATAGACTAGCCACGCGCGCATGACGGATCAATCTTGGTATGGATTCAAAGAATAAAGGTTGTATTGGATAGTAGGCAAAAGTTGAGTATTCAATAGAACACGGATTCTCAACCTTTTTTAGAGTCGCCAGTAGCGAATGTAGGGTGTAGTAGCTAAATGAACTATGATTCCGATGCGTTGTAAATGCATTATAAATAGGGTAAAGAAGACGCATAATAATTCAAGCGTGCTTTTAAAATCAAAAACAGCGAGTCATTTTCAACATTCACTATTATTTCTCTTGTTTTTGTATTCAGTTGTGTTGAAAATTCAGAGATATGTAGAGGCAAATGGAATTATAGTTTCCGAAGAATGAAAACGTAAGTAATATTTGGACATGAATAACATGGTTCCATGATAACTCAACACAGTGACTATTCAACACACCGTTAAAAAGTGATATAAAGTCATTAAAAACGATGAAATTTTTTTCTCTTTAAACTAACCTAACCTACTTAACCCAGTTAATAAAGTTTTTGTTTCATCACTTTCCATGACTTTATATAACTTTTTAAAAATGTGATGATTTATCCGGTCACCGAATGACATACATCAGAAATAAGTTATATTATTTTTATAAAGCAAGTTACGTGCCGAGGAATCGTTCAAGATTCAAAAACACTATTTGGGCTTTTGAAAATCACATCATCGTTGATATTTCCCTGTTTAGACATACAAAATAGAGGTTCCTTTGAAGGTCACGAACCACAGTCAAGGACTCGAGAAATGGATCAATAAACAATGTTCGTATAAATTATCGTAACTTACTTAGTCCGAAAAAATAAGGCAAAGAAATTTGAAAAATAAAATTTAATAACATTACGAACCTGGAAATTTATTCCAACCGTTAATATGTCACACCTCGAATTTTATTGTTATCGCAGTAATAAGCGTGTGTGCGAAAACACGGAGACGTCGTATTTTTTTCAGTAGGTAACTATTAAAATTTATGTATTTTCAAAACGGCTATCGAATGGCAGCGAGCTGTTTTGGTAAATCACTGAAGCGGGTTGATAGCCTCAGATGTTCTGAAGTCATTAAAGGGAATCAGCGACAAACAACTTCTTGTCACGCCATAGATTGTATTCATGACCCCACGCGAGGAGTTGGCGAAGGAATAAACAACCCATTTCCACGAAAAGTCAACAAAATATACTAGCTTTTTTACGCGGGTTCGGTTGCCGACGGTTCGGTATCAACGTCCCAACGCCATTTCAACACACCAGCGTGTGGCGTGGGGCACCGTTACCACAACTTGGAAAATCTGGGTGAAAGATCGCATTCTTTTTCAATAAAGATTTTTTTTAACGATTGCTTTATGTTTATTTACTTAGACAGCAATGTTCAGAATGTTATTCGGTAATAGCGTAGAATCATTTCAAGTAAAGGAATTCATTGTAAGAAAATGAGGTTGATTTATCGATGTTGGTTCCCACCCACTAAACTCGTAGAGTTGAATACATAATTTTACATGTATGTAGAAAAGTTTATTTTTATGTGACATTTTATCGCCCCATATAAAACAATGTAAGTGATGTAAAATGTATGGGGACCTATCTGTTTTTTAAGCGTGGTTTTAAAAGATTTACGTGCATTATTTTTTGTTTTAATTTAAAGATTGATCATCATTAATTTACATTGATCATTATTAATTTAAATTGATCATCATTAATTTAAATTGATCATTATTAATTTAAATTGATCATCATTAATTTAAATTGATCATCATTAATTAAAATTGATCATCATTAATTTAAATTGATCATCATTCATTTAAATTGATCATCGTTAAGTAGTTAAATTAAAAATTATATGTAGTTCGTTGTATTCATTTTTTTAAATCGTCCTAGATTCGAAGCGTCCTACTAATTAGATTCATACACGCCCGTTCAACGTTGGTGTAATAAAGCCGGCCTTGAGCCTGGTTTAAGACCGTTTTAACTAAACAAACGCCATGATAATAAGTCTGACCTTACGCGCCGCGTAATATTTACATAGCGTTTATAAATAAAGGAGAAGTATATAAATTCTAATTATTTTCACTCTACGTTTTTGGTTGAAATCCAAGTATTGACACTTTATCGAATGCATAATTAATTCATCGTTCGTAAAAGGTTATCTTGCTAAAATTAGACGATGATGTCAAGAAGCTGCCAGAGGGAATAGAAATAAGGCATAAATTTTCCGAGAGAATAAACACTAATTATGCATAATAATCTGTTAATAAATTAAATAACTATCGTGAAAACCAACAACAAAGTTTAAAGACAGAATTAATCTAAATTGATCGAAGAACCAGACTTTCCTGAGAGAGAAATTAGTTTCAATTTATTTGATACTTCGTTTTAGCTATTTCAGATATCACAGCATTTTCAACATTATATTTATTTATACCCATGTCACTTAAGCATCTGGTCTTCAATGTCAAAAGCGTGTTACGATTATTTTAAGAATTTCCTAATGTGAAAAAAATACTTGGGCCAAGCTATAATTACAGAGAAAATACACTTTGATTGGCGATTTTTCAAAATAATTAAATACTTTCCACTCCGAAACTTGATGAGACACTAATTCTATATGTATTATTCGAAGAAATCATCAGAATTAAAACATTGCTTTAAATAGCTTTAGACGTGTTTGGTTACCTGATCTGAATAGCCAGGTACTCCCAAACCTTCCTCTTTCCCGTATCCTTCCCCTCCCATAACATTCAGCCTCACAACATATCCCAATTGGGGATGCCGTAGTATCACTGGCTCCAGACGGTAGGGAGCAGTTTGGACTCTTGTGCGGTATTCATATAAAAAAAGCCGTGTATAGTAAATTGAATTTGATGATTAAAACAAGATATTGTTGTGTAGTGGTATTAACTGTAAAAAAAAGTAGCGCTACGAAAAATTAAAGTAATACCAATTGATTAGCAGATTAAAAGTACAATTATTGTACACATGGTACACGTGCCTCGTTCATTACTACCCTATGCGGCTGTTTGAACCTTGGGAAACACCATTTTTCGAGTTTGATTTCGCGGAGACAGCGGAGGTCTATGAAGACAGAGGAGCAGTGTCATGTGTCCTTGATTCTACGTCCTTGTGAATTGTTCTGAATTAAAATCTAGTCCTACCGAGACCGCACAAAGCATGTCACGTCTGACCCAAATTTCATTCACAAAAGACAAAACAAATAATTTATTCGATTCAGAATGGAAAATGTGATAGTGTGAATTATTCGCACTGCGAAGAATAGTGTACGTGTGAATAGTAATTATTACTCTGTAGCCTATCATGAAAAATAATGTAAAATTACAAAAACGTTGATAATTGAATTTGAATAGGGTTAAAAATTTATGAAATGAGCCCTTGTGTTGACCCAATTTTTTGATAATAATCGATTCAATTCATTTAGCAATATTATGAAGTATGACACCTGAAAATGAAGCAATTGATGAAAATGAATTGCATAGCCTAATATTAACCCATGTAGAATATATGTATAAAGTACGGATGCCAAGAGTTCCTTTTCCAAACCATTTTCATGTTTCTGTAATACTATGATTAGTTATTAAATCGGCAAATCACGTTAGAAAATTGCCACTTTGGCGTATTGTTATTATATACGATATTAGCTCTAAAATTTGAACAAGCATGGAGGATCACACACGCATACAACATTGCTGCTCAGCGCTACTCCTTAAGTTAAGCTACTTCGTATATACATGCCGCTTTGACAGTTCAACGCTTAGTAGAACGGTCAAAGCGACATTCATGAATTTTATAGAATAGTCGATAGAAGGCAATCCGCCGCGAGCTATGCAGTAACGCAGTACCTATATGCAAGACGAGACTTTTCTCTAACCCCGAGGGGAGGGGACACAAATAATAAACTCGGCAGATGACACTTGAGCCGTTTCATCTAACCACGCTCAGATTCCTTTGTCACATTGGTTCTGCGTCATGTCGAGGTTTTTTCTGCAAATATGCCACTTCAATTATAAAAAATTCAGTTTCTTTTACGACATGTAGGTATAAAGCATTCTAGTCTATGTATTTGACTTTGAGTTGAGAGGTTGCTTCATTATCGCTACCAAAATACTGCAGGATAATAATATTGTTTTTAATTAATATTTATTTTATTTAAATGGCAATTACAGAAGTCATTACAAAATCCGATTTACAGTTGTGAGAGGAGAAATTCTTAGAAAATAAGTCAGTTATTCGCTGACTAGCCATTTGCTGCCAAAGTAATTTTAAATCAACACATCACTGACAGTAAAACGCTTGATCTTCTTCAAAATGTAATTATTTATTTTCCGTTTGACTTTCTTCATCAAAACCAACGTCCTCCCATGCAAACTATTATAGCGTATTGCGCAACAGAGCTCTCTGAACTGATGATAAAAAAGATTAGCATATTAGAGTTAATAAGTTACAAATTATGATGTGGTGCTACCGCCGTTTTTATGCTGCCAGAGCTTCGCCGAGTAAAGGCCCGTTAGTAAAGTTGTGCCCCTTTGAACGCGGAGAATGTGTGCAAAATGTCATCAAATTTTAACTTCAAACTTGAACAATTTTTTGTCCAATTGGCTAAATCAAATGTGTTCAATTGAATATTTATTTGTCCGATTTGCCAATTCAATGTGCAAAATATCGTTAACATTGTCAAATGGATGAAGAATCTGTAGAAACTTTCGACAACAATTGTCAATTTAAATGAGTTAATGGTTGCTCTCACATCAAATAAGAACGCTTATAAAGTAACTTTATTGTTTATTTGCAATAATTTTTAACACTTATAATTTAATTTAAAATTTAACAAGAAGGTGAGTGGCGAATACGGTAGCATTTCGCGAGATATTGAATTGTCGAAATATTACGCATTTTGGAATTGTCCGATTGTGATGTTTGTCATTGTTTTAGACATTCAAATTGTCCGATTGGACAAAGTATTGTACAAATGGACTGATTTGATTACATATTTTTCATATTGGAATTATCCGATTTCACAAAGAATTATTGTCCGAAAGACTAATTTTGACAATACAACGAGGATTAAGATGGAAAATGGAGCTTTTGAAATGTGGGTCTTAAGACACATTCTCAAAATACCTTGACATAGATAGGGCAACTTTGATCCTGCCGATAAGATGATCTGTAATCTTATACTATTAATCACTATGTATTTGACTTCCCCCGTGGTCGAGGAGTAAGGCTTTCGACTAGCAAGCTGGAGGTCGGGTTCGAATTCCGGCGTGCCCAAGTAAATTTTATTTGATTAATTTGTTATTTCACAAAATACTCATTTGAAAAAAGGTATATTTGCGGCACGTTCAGGAGTGGAAGATACTCTCAGTATCTTCCTGGAGTAAGACCACCATTCATAATTGTAACGTTGCTTGAAATGGCTTTGGCCGTATTTGGTGACCAGATCAGAATAGCCATGTACTGCCCCATCTCCTTGCCCTCCCCACTACCTTAAGCCTTACAACATATGCCGATTGGGGATGCTACAGTCTAACTGGCTCCAGACGGTTGGGAGAAGTTGGGACTCTTGTGCGGTTTCACATAAAAAATATATATAGTTGTGGTTTTTCAAAGAATTCGCAAAAATTGAACATTTGTACTAGGCATAAATAGAAATACCCCTCTCGTGTTAACCAATTTCCTTCGCCCTAATTAACATTTTTGGGCACCTCCGTAAAATAGAGATAACTGTTATCTACAGACTTCATTTTGATCTAACACGTCTGATTTTTAATTCCGGGTTCCACTTGGGTGAAAGGGTAAATATAAGCATAACCAAAACACGGCTCAGGTCAGGCTACATTTACAAAAGGTAAATATAACATAGGCGCAATCGAAATCTCTGTCTAGGTTAGGACACTTATCGAAACCGGTAACTAAACAGGACACCGGTACGTATCGAAAGGGTAAATATAACACGAATATAAATAGAAAGCTCGGGTTAGGTTAGACAACATTTGCACGGCGCGTATGAAGGCACAGGGTTGAGTGAACCGCGACGAACGCTGCACGTGTGTGTGCAAATCCACACTTAAACCGCGATCAGTGTGTAGCATTGACGCGGGCCGAACAGGGGAAGGGTTGAAGAGGATAAACGCCCGTTAGCACCTGCTGGAAATATGAAATGCTCACCGGGAAGCCCTGCAAGACATGACCACATTTCACATCTGATTTAACGATTAAGTGCTTTCTAGTACAGTAACAGTTGTGCAACGTATTTAGCAGTACCTAACTAACATATTATCAAAGGCTTAATATTGCAGAGAGAAGCAACACTACTCGTGGACATAGAGGGTAGTAATTATTTATTTTGAAAAACATGAAAATAAATACAAGTCTGAAAACCAACCCCTAACCATATTTTGTTGCTAGGTACCTGCAACATAACACCGTGACATGTATTAATGTTATACCAATTATTATCTCAAACACTCTTCAGGCAGGTAGGTACCATATTAAAAACTCCGTCATTAAAAAGGCTTCCATCTTGAAACGGAACGTACAAACTATTTACAGACAGACGAAATGCAAAACGGTCGAGTTAAACGGGATTATAAAGTCACTGTTTATCTATTGCTTGATGAAGGCTGTTGGGAAGTGAGTTAGCTAAGAGCTTCACAGATGCCCTCATAGAGGGCAGTGCAAAGAGCTTACTTGGAAGTCCGCAAGATGGCAGCTAGTAGCCAGTAGTCGCTGGGGCCAGTTAGGCTGCTCCGAGATAAACTTGTGTTTTGCAGATCTCATTTAGCCAGCTCATAGTTAAGTCGACTATCGTGTCACTATTGTAATACGGGAAGTACTGAATAAATCCTTAATTTATCTATTATTTATTATTAAGAACTTATTCTTCATAATCTCCTTCCACGACGAGTTGGAGAACTGTTTGTGGGAACACGGTTTTCATAATATTTTATCAAGATTTAGTGCAACCTTGAGCCCTTTAGGACACGAAAATGCCCTCAGATATTCATGTCCTGAATGAACTAATTTAAAATACAGGACACAATGTTTACAAACAATGCAGAATCCCGCTTTCCCAGCTCGTTTTCTATTTTGAGTTCACAAGTTAACCTGAAACAAACAAAGTCACGAACCGACATTATTTTCTTCCCGGGATTCTTTCAACAACCGGTCCGCTTTTTTACAAGGCATGTGCCAGCCACTAACCACCCGATCTGTTTGCTAATTCACCGGCATCTCGAGTAACCGAGTTGATGCGTTCTACGTGGGTGAGATTAGGCGAAGCTACCCAGTACCGAGTAGTGGCGAGGGAGTTAACTAGGGATACCAAATAGTAATAGAAATACGAAAATTATCGAATCAAAATCCTGTCTTTTTAAAATATGCATATTTACGTTACCCGCCGTACCAGAAAATGTCTGTTCTGAGATGCTAATACATTCAAATAAATGAAAGCAAAATAATAAAAAGCGATAAAAAAAGCATACATACATCTGTGTAAATATGGGTTCCATGATAACTCAACACACCTTTAAAAAGTGATATAAATTCATTAGAAACGATGAAAAAATTTTTTTTAACCTAACCTACTTAACCCAGTTAATAAAATTTTGACAAGTTTTTTTAACAAAATTCTGAAACGGAACAACGACTCGGTATATTTTATTTTTAAAATCCCTAATATTTCCCTTCGGTTAATCGACTATTATTTATAACTAGCTATACCCCGCCACGCATTGCTGTAGCCGAGTCTGTCTGTACAGATAGATTAACAGCGCGTGTTGCTTTTACATCCAATCGATGGCGCTTTTTTTTTTGTTTTTCAACAAAGCATGTTTTTACCTCGCACAGGTGACATCTACATAAAACAGGTATTTAAAAACACCCGCGTATTCGAATGCAACGTTGTGTCAAAATTTCAAAGCAATCGGTAAAGAATTTTGGAGGTTTAAGATTTTGAACAAACGAACATTTTAATTTATATAGATTGGTATAATTTTATCGGTGGACGCCACTCTTCATAGCTTACAAGAGTGCAGTTCCAGGGCGAATAATGACAAACTGACAATAGTCCAACTGCGAAAGGACTGGGCATCAGAATAAGAAAATGTGCTCAGTATCAGAAAGGAATATGTAAAATCTAAATATTTCATGACGTAGGTTATCGATTATTTAGAAATGGATAAGCGCATTCTACCCATCACTGGTTTAGGACCTTAGCATGAAAATACTCACGGGTTTCCCTTGTGACCTTTTTCGACAAGCGAGCGCTTGCCAACTGACCGATGCGATGTGAGACGAGAGACGTGTGCTCCAAATATGCAGCTAGACACACATGGCTAAATAACTGAGAGAATGTCGACTAAAAAAGAACGAACAACCCAACAATTTTGCTGTATTACAGTCCTTTTGGCGCATCACACATTCAGGAAAAAGAAAATAAGCCTCAAAATCCAAAAAGCATGATTTTTCAGAGGAATAAAATCATTATCACTCAATCAAAATGACAAAGATTTTCACCCTGAAAGCTGCTTTCTAGGTTGGGTTTTTTTCACTTCTTTTTCAAAAGAAGCCTAAAAAATCTATGGTGGTCGATATTCAAAACGTGTCTTGTTAATTTCCGATGGCGTACGCGCATGAAACAAAAGTACTATTTAAGAATAAATGTCAGTAGGTAAGTAAGAAATGTGGACTATTTATATTTAATAACTTGGTTCGTTTTAAATTTATTTCAGTACACTTAAAACTTAGAAGGTAATTGATTTAATATGCTTATATGAATAAGCAATATTGAAATAAATGTTGCCAATTTCTATTGTTTAATGGGTCTGCCACAAATGCGTTATACTCTCGTGGCTTGACCTACTTCAGCAAATCGCTCGCCATACATTCCCATTTACAAATGTGTCGATTATACATATAATAAGATAAGTGTGCAGAAGTAGACATTTTCGACAATAATTAATACGCATTCAGCAAAAATGTCATTACAAAAACATATGTAACAATTTCATGTAGATATTATGTATCCTTTGTTTGAATAGTTTTTTGTAATTACATCCTATTTCAACTGATGAGTTTTTATAATTGGATTGTTCTCGTGTATGTTAGAACATCTGTATAAATCAGTATGCATAAATTTCTCATACGGGCTACGTAGATCTGTTTCATTTTAGGTACATCCCCGGATCCTATCTGTTCGATAATCCCAATCTAAGCAGACCACGTGTGGCCGAGATATCGAAGGTGAGTTCAGATAAATATATCAAATACAACTGCTGCGATATACAGATCAAGGATTATCACACCCGGGTATCAAAACGTCAACTGTTGAAAATTAACACGGTAATAATATCTTGTTCGCAGGTCATTATGAGAAATATTTAGCTTCCTCATACCCAAAAACTAAAATTTCAAATAAAATTAATTAATCAATGTTATGAATAGGTAACTAATGTAAGAAAAGAAATGTAAATAATAATACCGCCACACTGCCATCGGGTACCCCTAGCCGGCTTTGTAGGCCATGCTTAGAATACGTGATGGAGAGAAAGATTCCTGGGAGTAATGGGGCAATTATACTTCGGAAGTGGAATGGTATCATCAAGCTCTTCAACATATTTAGTCCCAATTGTCAGTGGAACTATGTAATCTCTGTTTGCCATAAAAAGGTTGAGATGCTTAGGACTAGTGGGAGAAATGAAGAACAAGGTTTGAAATATCCATATTCGGTTATGGTCATTGAATATTTTAAGATATGTATGTCTCGATTCTATATTGTGGTCTCTCCACCAAGTAGGTGTTGAGATTATTTATCAACCTGGAACAAGGTATTATTACCTTTATTACCTTACATTACCTTATATTATTTTATTTAAATTGCATGTGATACTTACACAAATAAAGAATTATTTTATTGGTAAAGCCGTATTTAAATTCCGCGAGCTTTGGGTTCAGAGCCAGTCACAGAGTTCCTCTAACATATTATGTCCATCGGACAATTCACGGAGAAAAATGAGTGTTGATGATTTATTAAAATCCTGTTACAAACGGGACAGCACGCCGTTTCCTAATAAAATGTTAGTACTTTCCGAATGTATCGAACAGCGTTTGCCCTGTTAATATTAGGTATATAATAATATTAACAGTGTTTCGACGTCGAGTTAAAACATTCCATTTTTACTAAAAGTTTAACGTGAAACCTATCAATTGATTCGTTTCGGAGACTAGAACGAATCGGTTATTATTTATTTTGTGAATAAAAAAGTTTTATATATATATATATATATATATATATATATATATATATATTATGTAACTCATATACGCGTTCATAATTTTCTAAGTGAAAAACAATTTTTTTGTAGGTTAGGCTAATTTTTTTCTAACCTACTCGTAATTAACAATTTTGTTTTAAATCTATTAAAGCTAAGCTGTATGAAAAACTTCAATTAATCCAAAACATATTTTTGGTATTTATTAGGTAAAATAATTTGTAGTAAAGATTAATCGAAAATAGGGATTTCACGATAGCTTCGTTTAAAAAAAATCATAATGGTAAAAATATCATCACAAAGATTTGATTTCTTTAAATAAATAGTAGGTACATAATATAGTCTTATCATAGGCCGCTCGAGAATTTCTTCGTCGAGATGTGCAGCTTTACAATTACAGTAAATAAATAGAAAATTACATGTAAACTTAACACAAAATTAAAAATATAAACCTACAAAATTAACACTATAGTTATTCAAATGAAAAATACGGCTGGGCAGTAGGTTTAAAGTTAGCTACAATAACATTATGTTGACCAAATAATTATTACAATATATCTGTGTTGGCTTACCAACGACAACCATAAGGTGACCATACAGACAATGATAAGATGGAGAGTATGAATAATCAATAACAAAAAATAAATGAAAATAAAAATTGGTAAATACTAACAGGTAAGTAATAATAAGTAAATAATAATAAGCAAATAATGTAACAGTAAGTAAATACTAACAGGGAAGTGATAATAAGCAAATATGTAACAATAAGTAAATAATGATAAGCAAATAATAGTAACAATAAATAAATACTAGCAGGTAAGTAATAATAAGTCAATAATAATAATAAGCAAATGGTAGTAACAGTAAGTAAATAAATATAAGCAACTTTTTTTTATTTTTTATTTATTTAATATTTGTATGTTTTTTACAATAAATATACAATTATAGGTACATATTATACAGTGTTATAAAGGTAAATAATAATAGCTTTTCCTCACCATAAAGAGACGAGGCTCTTGTGTTTGGTGAGTGAATCCTAGCTCAATTATATGGAATCATGTAAGTAAGTAAATAATATATTTGCAAAACCAAAGGGATAAGTAAGAATAGGCAAGATTTATCAATAATACAGTTTCAAGATTTGAAGGAAATAATAATAAGAGTAAGATATGGACTTTTATAGTAGTTTTAGGTAATTTTTTAATTTAATTTTAAATTCCTGAATATCTTCAATATTTTTTAGATATAATGGAAGGATGTTGAAATAACTAACTAATATAAATAATAACTTATCGATACAATAATAAGAAAATAGTGTAATAGTGTCAATCAAATAACCAAGTCAATATTTTTAAATACATCGTTATGTATCTTTTGTACCTACAGCTTTGATGCATATTTCACACAACGCAAACATTTAGGTAACAATCTATTATATTCATAAGAGCGAAACGAAGCAATAATGACGTTAAGCTTATTAGGCAATATCCATAAAACTGCGTAACAAACTGTGTATCGATCGCTAACTGACGAAATTGCTCAAGATTCTAACTGAAATTAAGTGGGAAATTATTACGAAACTCTCAGCGAGTAATTCAAGTTCAATACCAACAGTCAGCTTCAGCGTAACATTACATTGTTTATGCGTTTATTTTATGATGTAACTAGCTTACCTATCCGGTTTCGTCCGATTTCAACACAATATTTTAAAAGTTAATAATTTTTTGACAAATTATTATTATAATTAATTACTCGCATGAAATATCCATACAAATTGAAAATATCTCCCGAGTAAAAATAAATGCCGCCGACAGGAATTGAACCCGCACCTTCTGATGTCCGGTCAGGTGCTCTGGACCACTGAGCTATGTCGGCTTACAAGTACTTCAATCGCCAATTACTGCTTATTTTTTTTTTCACCTGTAAACAACCTAATTTATTTTTTAGGAAAGCTTTGTTAGTGCTGATTTGACAAATGTGTATTTCAAAGCTCCAAGTTTGACAATACGTTGAGAGTTAAGAATAGTTTTCTTGGCCTTGAAGTTGCCGATAAGAAAATATGTACAAGTTTCATGACGCCCGACGGTGAATATATATTCGATGGTGAATATATATTCACCATCGACAACTTTTATGGTAACCGGACAATTCAGATACTTTTGAAAAAAAAACAAAGTAGGTTAATTAGGTGAGGTTAGATTTTTTTTTAAAGTTAATTTTTTTTCAGCTTTTTTCCTCAATTCAATCACTTCTCAAAAGCGATGGAATAAAACAGATGTAGGTAATGTAAGCACGATGTATGTATCTAAACGTATTAGCTAACAGTTATGTCAAATGTATATCTAACAGCCAACGTATATAGCGTCATCCCAGAGATATTAAACGTTCAACAGAGGTAATTTCCTTTCGAAATGAGTCAATATAGCTAAAGTATAGCGTCATCCCAGAGATGTTAAACGTCAAACAGAGGTGATTTCCTTTAGAAATGAATCAATATAGATAACGTATAGCATCATCCCAGAGATGTTAAACGTCAAACAGAGGTGATTTCCTTTAGAAATTAGTCAATGTAGCTAAAGTATAGCATCATCCCAGAGATGTTAAACGTTCAACAGAGGTGATTTGCTTTAGAAATGAGTCAATATAGCTAACATAAACTTCATTTAGAAGTGAGTCATAAAACACATTTGCAGCAATAAGTGATATTTATAAACATCGATTGTCTCCGAAGCTATAATACTTGCAAACCTGCATTTAGTCAAACAACAAAGTTATACAGCAATGCGGCTATTAAAACCTTAAGGCCTCTCAAAAAGATTAATGTAACTTTAAATTTGTGTAGTAACTAACTTTTAAAAACTTTATGACTAAGAGGGTAAATATTTATCAACTTCAAAACCCTTTTGCTGCGGAATAAGTTTCACCCAGTGCAAAATGGGGCAAACGTATAAAAAGACAAAATCAAATTATGATAATATTATTAATGTAATTAACTATCTAACAATCACAGTGTTCTCCACACAGTAGGAGATGGATTTGCGATGTTTGGGACATGAAGAGCGGGACAGATAAAAGAGTGTCAGAATGATATGAACGTGACTGGAACGAAGTCAGGGACGCCCAAGGAAGATGTGGCACGATCATGTGAACGAAGAATATGAATGAATGTAGATGAAGCAAGAAGTGTATGTTGAGACAGGTGTGGGGTCCAAACACTAATTATACTAATGTCATGCGGTTTGATGGTTAGTTAGTTAGAAATCGTACATCGACTTATAATGTGTATAATATTATTATACTGTTCTGTTATTCCGACTAATAATTGTCATCATCAATTCTGTAAATTCGACAATTGTGCCATGGTTTTCTTTGTTCTTCCCGACTTTTCCGTTCTATCGGTCATTTTCTCAGTCTAACACATCGCTCTTAACCCCTAGGCGTACCTTTCTGTAACATATTCATTTCACTTAAGGTTAAACGCGACGTTCGCTATAATATACGTTTTCATAGATAGATAGATGCTTTACAATATTAAGACGAATTATTTGTTTGCGCCCGTATAGAAGGAATATAAGTACAATATTTTATGAGTGATTCAATCAAATATTTTATTTGTATGCCTTTCTTGAAAGAACTGCGTTTTTAAAGAGTCAAAACTATATATTCATATTTATACTGCGTATGTACGGGCGCAAACAAATAAATAATTCGTCTTCATATTTTTAAAGCGTAACTTGCAGAAATTGTATTTCCATAAAATAATTAAATCTATGAAGGCGTAGATCATAAGGTACGTTACGTTTACTCTTAAATAGGCATGTCATACGCAATTCAGCACTTTAACATTTTAAATTATAAATAGAATTTATAAGATCATATCGTCGTGACATTGAGAAATCGACATTCAACTTTCGATTGAATTTAAAACGAGTTGTGGGATTTGGTTAGCGCTCGGCAAAAGCTCGCAAATTATTTACTCGGCACACAAAGCTCTGGGTAAAGCTCAGAAATGCAAGCAAATCGCTAAGGGACTGTAAAACAAATCTGTGAACCGCCAACTCAATATTTTAAGACTCCGTAAGAAATGCGGACTCTAATGTCTGCGGTAAAACACGACAGACGAGGAGAATTACCCCGGTCATAATATTACTCAGCCCATGAAGCTGACATAATAATATCTCTAACGCAGAACATTTCGCAAAAAAAGCTTGTTGACATAAGAATATATTATGGTAATATCTACGCCATTGCGCTACAGTAAGAGGGAGGATAATGGCGTAGTCGAAATGTACAAAAAATATTTATATTAGAAATCTATTTAAGGGTAGTTCGTTTTTTTAGTTAAATTTATTATAAATGCGGTATGCAGTAAAATTCCAGTGAGAAAATTATCAATTATTTAAAATTCTCTGCAAAGAATAAATACGAACATACAAACGCAATATAAAAAAAAACATTAGTCGGATATGCAAATCACACGAAATTTCGATCGAGGAAGTTAGGGACTATCAAGACGTGTTAAAAAGTGACTGCAAGATAATTTCCCAATAAAATATCAGTCAATCAGAATTTATCTGAATACGTGTTCATGCAGGTCCCCTTGACCTAATAAATATAATGGACGAGATGCGAAACTATTATTGTTTTGAAGAACGCGTGTTCCGACTTCCTTATAACATAATGCTATACTGATAGTTTGTCAAATCATTCGTTATAGACCTCCCGTCCCATTTTTAACGAAAAACGAATAATTTTACCAGATTTTTAATAAATTAACAATATTACACATCAGTAAGTTTTCTCCGTGCACTAAGAATCAAATAATTTAACCAGATAAAGCGAAAACTATTTACAATAACGATTTACATCGGCATTCCGCATCAACATCGCCAGATTATAACATATTAAAAAGTGACAAGAAGATTAAAATTAGGCAACAGTCGAAATATTTTTGTTAAAAAGTTATTAAAAACCTTTCACTTGGTAACACCTGGTGTCATGAAATTAAGAAAGCTCTGCATGGAATGTCTAAGTCGACGAAACTGAAATATTTAGCTCACAACGTCATTTCCATCGTGAGCTATGATGTAGCCAAAATATTAAAGTTATCACATATTTTTAATAAGAAATCTGCTTATACCGACACTAATCCGGGGCAAAGTCGGATACCAGAGCTAAACCGCAAAGATATTATTTATCACCTGCCGTGTAATCAGATCATTGGTGTACCTAACTTTACGGTGAGCTTTTGGCTCGATGGATTAGTAGCTACATACCTACCCTAGGCGCGGTATTCAATTTATATACGTGCCAGTAATTCAAGCTAGTGGTACACGATGGAGTGTTGATACTAACCCAGAAGTTTGGCAGTGAGGCATGGAACTGGCAGAGGAAGGATGAAACTAGACTGAATGATTTAGAAATGAGGCTTATGTAAAACCATCCGGAGAAAATGCAAGGCTAATGCCAGCGTAATGGATACGGTTGAAAAAGGAACTGTTAGATGGTTTGGGCGTGTACAACGGATGCACAAAGGAAGGAGTGAATGGTAGGAGTCAGGGACACCCGAGGAAGACGGCTATATCAAGTGAATCATCGAGTAATCAAGTCTATGAAATACTTGAGCCGGGCAACGTCAAGTAAAAACTTAACTAAAACTGCGGAAAACGGCCTGTTGGTAAGTTAGTAGCTACGTGACATCGCATCCCGCCGGGTGATCGCGTCAAGGTGGTTCGGTATGGTTTATAGCCCGAATGGAAGCCTTATGGCTGCAATGCAGACAATTCAATATAACGAACACGTACATTATAAACATCAAGTGGAAAATTGCCTTTGAAAGTTATCAAAGTTGTTTTGTTTGATTTTCAGAGCGGGTAGTAGTTTTGGGACGTATCTAATAATAAAGATTTAATAATATTTGGAATTTATGATGACGCCCGAGCCAACGTTACTCCATCAGCACATATGAAAGATATTAGGCATAAGAAAGACTTATTGAACAAGGACAAGCTAAATATAGATGACATAAATCCATCGACTGATTCTGAGATTGATCGGGTTGGATCAGGTATTTCGTTTTCAATAAATGATTTAAGGGTAACGTGAACCTTTATCCCGTTTCGAATTCAAAGGCGTGATCCCAATGCAAGATGCTGTGGGAGTAGCGGCGCGATTTATTGGGAGGATCCGATACAAATTTTGCCTTCATATGGAAAACAGGCGTGTCGCAAAGGTTTTAAAACGCACATAAAATATCAGGGTCGAATATATAAAAGAAATAATAAATACTCTCAGTGCCGCCATGATGAGAGACTACAACTCAGAAATGAAACGTTGCTTGAAATGCCTTTCGCCTGGTTGGTGATCAAATCTGAATAGCCTGTTCCCATTCTCGATCGCCAGTCCCTTCAACAACACAACATACCTCAAATGGAGATACCATAGTCCCACTAGCTCCAGACGGTTGGGAGCAGTTGAAACTATTGTGCGGTATTCTCATAATAAAATCCTCACTCCCTCCAAGAGATGGTGATGATGCTGGGTGATATGACCAAAACGTCGAAAGCTTATTTTAAATCCATACATACTCGTGCGTCTCGTACATAATGAATTTAAGGCGATGCCATACGTAGTAATGCAAAATCATGTGTTTTTGGTTTGAAAATTTGGTCGCCTAGAAATGTTTCAGATGCTTTAATTAAATACTGCGAGTAAAATACATCTTGGCCTTTGAAATAATCGAGTATTTTTTAGATAAGTCTTTTTATAAGCCCAGAAAAAAATAATGTATAAGGCCTATGAAAACTGCTTTAAAGTTCAAAATCTCCTACTTACGAACCCATTTTCGGTTATGATTTTATTGTATAATGTGGCAAATTAAGTTATTTATAAAATGATCGAAAATTTTTTTTTAATATTTATGCCTGAACATACAAAATAAAATAAAAGGCACTTTTTGGCCATGTTTTTTTCTTGCATAAATAAAAACAGGTAGATGGTGTTAAGCGGGAATTTAAACCTTATCGCCATCTACGTAAGGGTTACTATTGATAGCGGCTCAATTTAAAATATTACACGACGTAGTGCATCGCCTTAACAAATGTTACCGATGGGTAAACACGTTTTTAGAAGCTTGAAAACAAGTTTACATCAAGTTGGGTTGTTGAGTTCATCTTTATATCTTGTGAAGCAATGCCTTTCGGGCTTGCTATTGTCCGATAAAATTAACAGATTAAAACATGGGATTGACCGATCATTTTGTGCTCAGTTACCTATTGTAGCAAACTTACATTTATATATAGGCTTTCGAAGCGAGGCATCAGAATTCGATGGGGAGTTGTATTATGAAATTACTCTTAGGTGGTGTTATTTTTAGATTTTGAATTATGTACAAGATGGATAACCTATTGATATTATGCAGGTATCGATGGGTATAATATACATATTTTGCCCGCAATGCGGAATTGATAAATATAACTTCTACATCACTTTCACCCACAGATGGGTAGATTCAACACTGTAAAATACACTTAAAATATGTAATGCTTAAATTTGCAAAAGTTTACGTAAACGGGGTGTTTAACCTCGAGCTCGTCCATCACCACAGCAGTTATAGGGTACAAAGAGAAGATATATATAGAGAGAGGGAGGAGAAGATTAATCGAGCTAACGAGTTTAGGTGACATTTCATTTTCAGTGGAACAATGACCGATAAAAGAATGTTTCGACGCCACTATGAAAGGGATACCGAAAAATGGATACTCGATTGTAACCGTTGGCGAAATCTGTACATTGAATTGAATTTGGAGGGAGTTGGGTGGGGTTTTACATATGAGCTCCACCATTACATGCAGGAGTAGCCTTAAATGATGAAAATACTCATTTATTATTATATACATTTTCTGAAATCGATACAAGATAATGATTACGATAACGATATTCCACAAAATTTTGAAATAATTATACACGACAACTTTAAAGAACATAATACAAATCACTGTACAATAAATTGTTCCACACTACAAATTACAAATAAAATTAAATACTTAGGAATAATAATGGACAAAAACCTTAACTGGAAAGATCAAATTAACCTTACCATTAACAAAATAAGGAAATTAATTTATATTTTTCTGAAACTGCGTAACTTTCTAACATTGGAAAATTTAACTTCAGTCTACTACGCATTAGTACAATCGAATCTCCAATACAGTGTAAGCAGTTGGGGATCCGCATACAAAACTAATCTCCTACCAATTGAAATTGTACAACGTCTGATTGTTAAAATAATATTGAAAAAACCGAGAGATTATCCAACTCAACTTATATTTGAAGAATTTAAAGTACTAAAATTTAATGATCTTATCCGAAAAAACATAATAATTCAAATAATAAAAGAAAAACAAAATCACAGTTTTTCAACTGAAAGACGTACTCGTCAAAAACATATATTTCCAATACAAAAATGTAACACCTCATTTGCACAACATCATTACACATTTCTAGGCAAAAAATACGTTAATAACCTACCTGATAATATCAGAAAAATCGAAGACGACAAAACCCTACTCAAAGCGATCAAAGAACATTTCAATGTAAAAAATCAAAATAACGAAATTCGTCAATTAAATAATGTAACGTTATAAATCGTTAAATTGTACATTGTTGATATACACTTATATTTTTAATATTCTTAACTCCTTAAATTATTAATAAGAATACTTACATAAATAATGTTCATCTCGATACTCAGCATCTCTTTTAAACACAAGCGTCTGCTTCCATAAAAGAGAAACATCAATTTTTTTTTTTTTTTAAATGAGAAAACTAATTTTTATATATCATTATTGTTAGCAAATATTATTATACATTGTAAACTGTTTAATTATTACATTATTTTTTATAAATTTTCATTACACAATTAAAATGCGCCTAGCTAGGGGATTATACGATTATAACGTCTACAATCTATTCTATATGAGTATAATATTCTGGGACGTAGATCAATTGAAACGCGTTAACCTAGGTAAACATTGTCCGATAAATAATATTGAAATATTGAAGACAATATTAGTGATTTCTAAACGAAAATCTGAAACAGAAAAATCAGAAAAGGAAACGGTCACATCTGGGACACGAACCCAGGACCCCTGTCTTTCCGGGACAGTGCTCTACCAACTGCGCTAATGGGACCCTATTCTCCTCGGTCACTTTTAACTGTATCATACTTCGAATAAGAACTTATAAAAAGTGACCGAGGAGAATAGGGTCCCATTAGCGCAGTTGGTAGAGCACTGTCCCGGAAAGACAGGGGTCCTGGGTTCGTGTCCCAGATGTGACCGTTTCCTTTTCTGATTTTTCTGTTTCAGATTTTCGTTTAGAAATCACTAATATTGTCTTCAATATTTAAATATTACAATTTGAGGTTTTACTCAATAAAGTTATTCCGAAAAATAAATAATATTGAATTATTGTAATCATGCTCTAATCATAGAGCTATAATTAGAGGCGCCACTGCGTACTAATATCTCGTCGAAACTTGTTCCACTATTAGAACGCGATATGCGGTGCGCGTAGACCGGATTCGGTAGTTTTAGTCAGAGCGTTGGGAGAGTTGGAGGTAAAAAGGCGGAAAGTATTTTTTCGCTTATGTGTTATCTAAATATGATAAATCAATAGCTTTAATTCCTTTTTACAATATGTGTATATGTAACCTACTTTACAATTTCTACTAATTCCCGTCAAAAAACAAATAACGATTAACCAGTGGAAGGCCGACGGGTCTCTGGAGAACATGCAAGCATTAAAAAATTATCCTTATTAGAAGAATTCGCGATGCGATTTTGACCTTAATGCTTCGAAACATGTATGAAAAACAAAATCAGCATCGTTTGGTCTAATAAAACGTTAGGTTGCACTAATATTATTCTGTTTTATGCTCCGGCCAACATTTGTGCGTAATCGATTGTGCAATATACATATATTAATACACAGTTTCTTTGTTTTGTTTGGTCGCTTAAAATTAGGCGAAAATCGACCACTTGACCCCTTAGTCACATAGGACACTAGGTTCGTTTTGGCGTGTTTGAAAAAAAGTCCCATTCAATTGTTTTTTTGCCGATTTCCTGGCGAGCGAAAATCGACCGCCGCTCTCACGGAGCCGCTTCGACTCGAGGTTCACTATGGCGGGACGCGTTTTGGGCGAAATTCAACCAGAGTTTGTATCGAAATAATTCCCGGAAACTCGAGAGGTTTCGTTCGGGAATCGATGTCGTCAAAATCGTCCCGGAACTCTGCCGGCGGAAACTGGAAGCGCTCGAGGCGCGCCATACGAGAGCGCTGATTTTCTCGCTCTTTGGCGGCCGGGACGGCAACACTCCAATAAGTTAATTCGCGGCCGATCAATCGGCAGAGCTTCCCGGCGACAAATCAACTTTTCCCCGCGAGTGTTGCAACACGCACGGTTTCGAAACGGCCAAATTTTGGTGCATTTTCTCAATGTTTCGTTTTCATCGATCACCATCGATCTGTAAAACTGTTTTTCCTTCACCGTTTATATTTTTATTCAATTTCGAACGCACCCCGAACGCGAAATCATTAAAAAAAAAATTCCTGCGCCTTTTTGCTCGAAAATTTTGCGTTTTAAGCATTACTCTAACGCAAATTAAAAAGACGATTATTTTTGATCGAGCGTCGTGTCTGATTTAATCAGGTATCGTTGATTTTTTTTTTAAATATCACGAAAAAAAAATTTTAATTTCACGATAAATATTACGAATTTCCTCATTTATCGGGAAAGATTTTTAATTTAAGTGAAATTGTTTTTCTTTGCATAGTGGTATCATTGGAAAAAAAATAATCACGTGGTAACAACGAAACCACGTGGTACGATTTATTTATAAAATCTACATGGTCATCCTAATGATTAAATTCCGTCGCAAACACGCAGTCTGCAGGTGAAATTATCGAAAAAAATCATCCTCCGAAGGTTTAGGAACGTTAATCGGCCGTTCTACATATGGCGCTCGGTTCAAAATGTCCCATAATAACCGGATAAAGTTTTGACATTTGCTATTTTAAACCGAAAAATGCCATAGCGAAGTGATGTACTTTTATTTTAGGGATGTTACTTCAAAAGAACGATAAAATCTGTGTAGGTACTTACTTTTGCAGTTTATTTTTTTAAATCGATAATGCTTTTGAACGAAATAAAATAAAGTTTGGTAAAAATAATTTGGCACGTGTACCGTCGCCCCGTAGTGAAAAACTACATCAATAGCGTCTCGCAAATTTATCCTTGGTACCAGGAGCGCATAAAATGGATAAGGTTACCCTGGGAGCCATTCAAATTTAAAGTTTTCATGTCTTCATTTTTTACCGAGTAGGTAGGTACCTGATTGCGTAATGTATATATTTTTTCGGTATTTTTTTTAAAGTAGGTGCAGGTACCTACACAGATGGTACCGGGTAGAGGTCCTAGGTAGGCAGGTACTCAGTGCACGTTTTAGCCCTTTTCTAGGTTAGATCCGTTGTGTTGTAATATAACGTATGGATTTAAAATTAAAAAAAAACGATAATATCTGTGCAGGTACTTATTTTGGTAGTTTATCTTTTGAAAAATCGATAATGCTTTTGAACAAAATAAAATTTAGTTTCGTAAAAATAATTTGGCACGGGTACCGTCGCCCCGTAGTGAAAAACAACATCAATAGCGTCACGCAATTTAATTATTTGTACCAGGAGCGCAGAACTTAATAGGGTGAAGCGATGTTAATTGTTTTGCAAAATAAACATTTTTTTAATCAAAAGTTTTTCCAGTTTGAGTGTTTGTAATATTAATCATTAAATTTGGGAGGCGGATGGGTACCGTCGCCCTGGGAGCCATTCATATTTAAAGTTTTTATCTCTTTATTTTTAACGAGTAGGTACCTAATTGCGTTATGAATATATTTTTTTGGTAATTTTTTTTTAAATATATTAAATTTGAAGATTTTTTTTTTATATAATTTTTTCCAATAAAAGTTTTACATTTTACATGTTTGTAGAGCGATGTTTTTTTCCAAAATAAAACTCGCTGGGACTTTTGAAGAATGTCGGTGACAAAAACCGTACATACGATATGGGTATCAAATTACGCGTCTCGACTTACAGAATCCGAATGGCTCGGTGAAAAAATGATCGGTAAGCTCCTTGGCTCTTTTTTTTCTCAAAATATTCATTTCTTTCTAAACAAAAATATATTTTAATACATTTGTGGTCACACATTCATTGCTTCATTCACATGCAAGCATACATATTTTTCATGTTAATTGAGCAATTTTTTTTTCCAAAATAACAACTTTTGAAGAATGTTGGTGAGAAAAACCGTACATACGATATGGGTATCAAATTACGCGTCTCGACTTACAGAATCCGAATGGCTCGGTGAAAAAATGATCGGTAAGCTCCTTGGCTCTTTTTTTTTCTCAAAATATTCATTTCTTTCTAAACAAAAATATATTTTAATACATTTGTGGTCACACATTCATTGCTTCATTCACATGCAAGCATACATATTTTTCGTGTTAATTGAGCAATTTTTTTTTCCAAAATAACAGTTTTGAAGAATGTTGGTGACAAAAACCGTACATACGATATGGATATCAAATTACGCGTCTCGACTCACAGAATCCGAACGGCTCGGTGAAAAAATGATCAGTAAGCTCCTTGGCTCTTTTTTTTCTCAAAATATTCATTTCTTTCTAAACAAACATATATTTCAATACATTTGTGGTCACACATTCATTGCTTCATTCACATGGAAGCATACATATTTTTCGTGTTAATTGAGCAATTTTTTTTTCCAAAATAACAACTTTTGAAGAATGTTGGTGACAAAAACCGTATATACGATATGGATATCAAATTACGCGTCTCGACCTACACAACACGAATGGCTCGGTGAAAAAATGATAAGTAAGCTCCTTGGCTCTTTTTTTTCTCAAAATATCCATTTCTTTTTTTAAATTTTGTAGTCCCACACTCTTCGTCTCATCTACATTCAAACATCAGATCGCTTATCACATTTACCCATCAGTTGCCTGCAACGGGCAAAAAGCTAGTACATATATTAATACACAGTTTCTTTGTTTTATTTGGTCGCTTAAAATTAGGCGAAAATCGACCACTTGACCCCTTAGTCACATAGGACACTAGGTTCGTTTTGGCGTGCTTGAAAAAAAGTCCCATTCAATTGTTTTTTTGCCGATTTCCTGGCGAGCGAAAATCGACCGCCGCTCTCACGGAGCCGCTTCGACTCGAGGTTCACTATGGCGGGACGCGTTTTGGGCGAAATTCAACCAGAGTTTGTATGAAAATAATTCCCGGAAACTCGAGAGGTTTCGTTCGGGAATCGATGTCGTCAAAATCGTCCCGGAACTCTGCCGGCGGAAACTGGAAGCGCTCGAGGCGCGCCATACGAGAGCGCTGATTTTCTCGCTCTTCGGCGGCCGGGACGGCGACACTCCAATAAGTTAATTCGCGGCCGGTCAATCGGCAGAGCTTCCCGGCGACAAATCAACTTTTCCCCGCGAGTGTTGCAACACGCACGGTTTCGAAACGGACAAATTTTGGTGCATTTTCTCAATGTTTCGTTTTCATCGATCACCATCGATCTGTAAAACTGTTTTTCCTTCACCGTTTATATTTTTATTCAATTTCGAACGCACCCCGAACGCGAAATCATTAAAAAAAAAATTCCTGCGCCTTTTTGCTCGAAAATGTTTCGTTTTAAGCATTACTCTAACGCAAATTAAAAAGACGATTAATTTTGATCGAGCGTCGTGTCTGATTTAATCAGGTATCGTTGATTTTTTTTTTTAAATATCACGAAAAAAAAAATTTAATTTCACGATAAATATTACAAATTTCCTCATTTATCGGGAAAGATTTTTAATTTAAGTGAAATTGTTTTTCTTTGCATAGTGGTATCATTGGAAAAAAAATAATCACGTGGTAACAACGAAACCACGTGGTACGATTTATTTATAAAATCTACATGGTCATCCTAATGATTAAATTCCGTCGCAAACACGCAGTCTGCAGGTGAAATTATCGAAAAAAATCATCGTCCGAAGGTTAAGGAACGTTTTTCGGCCGTCCTACAGATGGCGCTCGGTTCAAAATGTCTTACAATAAGCGGCTTAAGTTTTGACATTTGCAATTTGAACCGAAAAATGCCAACAGGCGGGCTTTTGTATAATCAGAAATCAGCCAATCATAGACAAGCACCGAAGAGTTGTTTTATTACATAGTGATGTTACTTCAAAGAAACGATAAAATCTGTGTAGGTACTAACTTTGGCAGTATATTTTTAAAAATCGATAGTGCTTTTGAACGCAATAAAATAAATGGTAAGTTTTTAGATTCTCACGGCCAAAAGCATTTTTGTTGTTTGTTTTTGGGGTGTTATGCCGTGTTGCGCTAACTCCTTCTTTAGCCGACGTTTCGGACAGCGTTGCAGTGTCCATCATCAGGGCAGATCCGGTAGATCCGAAACGTCGGATAAAGAAGGAGTTAGCGCAACACGGCATAACACCCCAAAAAAAAACAACAAAAAAAAGAAATAAAATAAAGTTTGGTAAAAATAATTTGACACGGATACCGTCGCCCCGTAGTGAAAAACTACATCAATAGCGTTACGCAAATTTTTAATTTCTACCAGGAGCGCAGAAATTGGAAAAGGTTAGCCTGGGAGCCATTCATATTTAAAGTTTTCATGTGTTTATTTTTTAACGAGTAGGTACCTAATTGCGTTATTGAAATATTTTTTCGGTAAATTTTTAATAGTAGGTGCAGGTACCTACACAGATGGTACCGGGTAGAGGTCCTAGGTAGGCAGGTACTGAGAGCGTGTTTTAGCCCGTTTTCTAGGTTAGGTCCGTAGTGTTGTTATATAACCTATGGATTTAAAATTAATAAAAAACGATCAAATCTGTTCAAGTACCTACTTTGGTAGTTCATATTATTAAAATCGATAAAGAAACGAAACAAAATGAAGTTTGGTAAAAATAATTTTGCACTGGTACCGTCGCCCCGTAGTGAAAAACTACATCATTAGCGTCACGCAAATTTATAAATTGTACCAAGTAGTAGTAGTAGTAGTAGGGTAGTGGTAGTGGTAGTGGTATGGTAGTGGTAGTGGTAGTGGTATGAAAGTGGTAGTGGTAGTGGTATGGTAGTGGTATGGTAGTGGTAGTGGTTGTGGTAGTAGTATGGAAGTGGTAGTGGTAGTGGTATGGTAGTGGTAGTGGTACTGGTAGTGGTACTGGAAGTGTGAGTGGTAGTGGTAGTGGTAGTGGTATGGTAGTGGTAGTGGTACTGGTAGTGGTAGTGGTATGGTAGTGGTAGTGGTATGGTAGTGGTAGTGGTAGTGGTATGGTAGTGGTAGTGGTTGTGGTAGTGGTAGTGGTACTGGTAGTGGTATGGTAGTGGTAGTGGTATGGTAGTGGTAGTGGTATGGTAGTGGTAGTGGTAGTGGTATGGTAGTGGTATGGTAGTGGTAGTGGTATGGTAGTGGTAGTGGTTTGGTAGTGGTTGTGGTAGTGGTAGTGGTATGGTAGTGGTAGTGGTATGGTATTGGTAGTGGTAGTGGTAGTAGTAGTAGCAATATTTTTTTCCAAAATAAAACTCGCTGGGACTTTTGACGAGTGTCGGTGACAAAAACCGTACATACGATATGGGTATCAAATTACGCGTCTCGACTTACGAAATCCGAATGGCTCAGTGAAAAAATGACCAGAAAGCTCCTTGGCACTTTTTTTTCTCAAAATATCCATTTCTTTCTATCCATACATATATTTTAATAGATTTGTGGTCACACACACATACTTTCATTTATATGCCAAAATACATATTACATTTTTAAAAGTTTTTAAATTTTTCGTGTTATTTGAGCAATTCTTTTTCCAAAATAACAACTTTTGAAGAACGTTGGTGACAAAAACCGTACATACGATATGGGTATCAAATTACGCGTCTCGACTTACAAAATCCGAATGGCTCAGTGAAAAAATGATCAGAAAGCTCCTTGGGACTTTTTTATCTCAAAATATCCATTTCTTTCTATCCATACATATATTTTAATATATTTGTGGTCACACACTTATAGTTTCATTTATATGTCAAAATACATATTACATTTTTAAAAGTTTTTAAATTTTGCGAGTTAATTGAGCAATTCTTTTTTCAAAATAACAACTTTTGAAGAATGTCGGTGACAAAAACCGTACATACGATATGGGTATCAAATTACGCGTCTCGACTTACAAAATCCGAATGGCTCAGTGAAAAAATGATCAGAAAGCTCCTTGGCACTTTTTTTTCTCAAAATATCCATTTCTTTCTATCCATACATATATTTTAATATATTTGTGGTCACACACTCATAGTTTCATTTATATGCCAAAATACATATTACATTTTTAAAAGTTTTTAAATTTTGCGAGTTAATTGAGCAATTCTTTTTTCAAAATAACAACTTTTGAAGAATGTCGGTGACAAAAACCGTACATACGATATGGGTATCAAATTACGCGTCTCGACTTACAAAATCCGAATGGCTCAGTGAAAAAATGATCAGAAAGCTCCTTGGCACTTTTTTTTCTCAAAATATCCATTTCTTTCTATCCATACATATATTTTAATATATTTGTGGTCACACACTCATAGTTTCATTTATATGCCAAAATACATATTACATTTTTAAAAGTTTTTAAATTTTGCGAGTTAATTGAGCAATTCTTTTTTCAAAATAACAACTTTTGAAGAATGTCGGTGACAAAAACCGTACATACGATATGGGTATCAAATTACGCGTCTCGACTTACAAAATCCGAATGGATCAGTGAAAAAATGATCAGAAAGCTCCTTGGCACTTTTTTTTCTAAAAATATCCATTTCTTTCTATCCATACATATATTTTAATATATTTGTGGTCACACACTCATAGTTTCATTTATATGCCAAAATACATATAACATTTTTAAAAGTTTTTAAATTTTGCGTGTTAATTGAGCAATTCTTTTTCCAAAATAACAACTTTTGAAGAATGTCGGTGACAAAATCCGTACATACGATATGGGTATCAAATTACGCGTCTCGACCTACACAACACGAATGGCTCGGTGAAAAAATGATCAGTAAGCTCCTTGGCTCTTTTTTTTCTCAAAATATCCATTTCTTTTTTTAAATTTTGTAGTCCCACACTCTTCGTCTCATCTACATTCAAACATCAGATCGCTTATCACATTTACCCATTAGTTGCCTGCAACGGGCAAAAAGCTAGTTCTATATTATTACGAAGTTACAGATCGGTGGAAGCTATTGTAAAGTAAAAATTAAATTCAAATAAAAGGCGTGTGAATTCACGAGTAAGTGGGTACAATGTGCATCGTGTCTTCATTGAGCCACCTTCCCGTTACACAATTATTATAGGCACAAAAGTAAACTTGTGTAATAACATGACACAAAGAATTGCCACGACTAACACCAGTTGAGTCATGGGCCACAAAGGCGATAAATTACCGAGTGGACCATACGCAGGCAGGTTAAACGATTGACCGCCGCGGGTCAACACGGGGTCAAGTGATACAACAGTCGTTAGCAAAACACAAGAGCACACAATTACACCAGTGCGTAAATTGCCGAACAGCCGAAAATAACATCGACTAAAAAACAGCAAACAAAAACAATGGTTTGGGTAAAAAATGATTAATACCTTCGAAATGATGAAAGTTTTTATAACAATATGAAAATTCCTGGTGTAAAACATGTATTTTTTTGCTAATACAAAGCAATCTTCGTACCAAACGTATTACCCTACGATTAAAGCATGGGCTATGTAAAGGCAATATATGTATTCAGCGTTTGCCAATAAAATTCTGCCGCGCATGGTTTAAGGGTGAAAAGAAAAAAATTGTATTTACATGTTTCTCGTTAGAATCTGCATGTTTTCTCCAATAAATAAATTGCCTTCCATTGATATGCTTGATGTAACTCTAAGTGACCAGCTCAGGCATGGAGGCTCCATCGAAGCCAGAGTCAAGATAACTTCTCAGAAGCTGAGCGTATTGTACAGGGCCCGCAGATACTTTAATAGTACAACTGCTGACTGTACAATCGCACTGTTGAATTTGGCAGCCACCTCTGGTCTAAAGCCCCAAAATATCTGAAAAAACTCTTCACTCGATAGATTTCGCTATCTTAACAAGCGGATTGCAATCTTTAGAGCCCAGGCGTCAGGTGGGTATGCTGTCCTTGTTCTACCGGCATTACAAAAGAAGATGCTCCGATGAACTAGCGTCAGTGATCCTTTCGGCACCGGCGCGTAATCGGGAAATACGCCAAACGCACGCACAACATACGTAGACGGTTGACATTTGTGACATTAGAACGGGTCACTTCTACGACTCGTTCTTGAGTTCAACAGCTCGGCAACGATTTGCCGGCCACCGTGTTTCCTCTCTCCTACAACACGGGTCTCTTCAAAACCCATGTTCATTCCTTCCTCTCCTTAAAAAGACCCTCCGCATCACAGCATCCCCAGGGACGACATGAGGGAAATTATTTTCCTCAGGGCCTTCTGTGTGGAGTTAATGTTAATAAAGCAGTCATGTGTCTAAGTAATAACACTATTAACTAATAACGCAGTTTTAAGGAAAAATCAAAAGATTTACTCTTAAGGCGATGCACTACTTCGTGTAATATTTTGAATCGAGCCGCTATCAATAACACACCATACGTAGATGGCGATAAGACTTAAATTCCCGCTTAACACCATCCACCTGTTTTGATTTATGCAAGAAAAAAACATGGCCAAAAAGTGCCTTTTATTTCATTTTGTGGATGTTCAGGCACAAATATTTAAATGTTTTTCTATCATTTTATAAATAACTTAATTTTCCACATTACACAATAAAACCATAACCGAAAATAGGTTCGTAAGTAGGAGATTTTGAACTTTAAAGCAGTTTTAATAGGCATTATACATTATTTTTTTCTGGGCTTATAAAAAGACTTATCTAAAAAATACTCGATTATTTCAAAGGCCAAGATGTATTCTACTCGCAGTATTTAATTAAAGCATCTGAAACATTTCTAGGCGAACAAATTTTCAAACCAAAAACACATGATTTTAAATTACTACGTAGTGCATCGCCTTAATTAATTAATCACTCTTTGTTATAATTTTTTTACATTTTTATTGGCAAATAAATTTTAAAATGGTAAGCCTTTACTTTTTTCGCAGAACCATTATCTTGCCTCGCGGAGCCCCCCCCCCCGTTCGGGAAACGCTGGGCTATACGCATCGCATTATGAAAGGCGTTGATAACGTGCAAATGTGTTTTGAAAACGGCGATTATACTATTAAAATTCTCAACTAAAGCCACTCGTGCCAAAATATCAAAAAAACATGCCTGGTTTGAGTGTCGTAGTTACTTCTATACTTTGCTGGCTGGGGAATCTGCTGTCAAAACCTGATAAAAATAGCTCACTGAAAAAAATATTGCGACGATTTTTAATGCGGAAAATGAACAAAGGAAAAAAGGGACGTAAATAACTTGCGATTATTATATTTCTGCGTTAATAATTTAGGAATTTTCCGTTAGATCGTAACAAAAAATCATTCCAGAATTAAAAATATTCCGACGTTTTCAAAAGTGAAAAACGAATCAATAACTTAATATACGTAAAATTACAATCTTGTAATTGTTAGTTTATGAAATAGTCATAAAATTATTAAAGAAAAATATAGCGACGTTTTACAAATGCGAAATATGATAACGAACAGAAAAGGGTTCTGAATAACTTATAATTATTACAGAGCCCAAAGATCGTTCTCATCACTAGAACCGATGTTATCGAAAGTTATGTGAATAACGGACCGTAATATGGAGATTATGGTGATACGATCAGTAAGAAGGTTTTATAGAAGATAGAAAAAAGGCATTTCCTAGTGTAATTACGTGGCGAGAATGGCAGAAGACAAAACGATTATTCCCTCCGTGCGAAGACAGACACCGCCTTTCACACGCTTTCTTACAAATAAATAACAATACAATAATTATTATAGCGGAATACGGTAACACGCACGATAACGCATTACTGGAAAAATGGTAAAACAGGATTGCAAAGTTAATTTGCTGGTATTTTTTAGATAAACTTTACACAGGATGCTCTGAGGTTTCTTTAAAGGCTTATATAATATTTAGGGACGTTGTGCGTGCGGTATTTTTAAGGCGATGCCATACGTAGTAATGCAAAAACATGTTTTTTTGGTTTGAAAATTTGGTCACTTAGAAATGTTTTAGATGCTTTAAATAAATACTGCGAATAGAACACATCTTGGCCTACTAGATAATCCAGTAATTTTTAGATAAGTCTTTTAATAAGCCTAGAAAAAATAATGTATCAGGCCTATAAAAACTGCTTTAAAGTTCAAAATCTCCTACTTACGAACGCATTTTCGGTTACGGTTTTATTGTGTAATGTGGCAAATTAAGTTCTTTATAAAATGATCGTAAAACAATTAAATATTTGTGCCTGAACGTCCGCAAAATAAAATAAAAGCCACTTTTTGGCCAGGTTTTTTTCTTGAATTTATCAAAAAAGACGGATGGTGTTGAACGGGAATTTAAACCTTATCGCCATCTACATAAGGCGTGTTATTGTTAGCGGCTTGATTCAAAATGTCACACGACGTATGGCATCGCCTTAATGGATTATGCAATCGTACAACCGTACAATCGTACAAAGTGAATATTAAGAGGGGCTGGACTGGAAACGCATAAAGTCTTTCCACAGCCGAGCTGTTGAACACGTGAACGAGTCAAAAGGATCCGTTTTCATGCGACAGATGTAGTTTGACGTGTCTCATGAATAGTTTGTCATGGCGGTGAAGGGATCAATTTAGAGCACTTTACGCTGAAATAACAGTAGATGAAATGAATCATTGCCACTTATCCGACGTGTTTTAAAGATTGCTTACCGTCTTTAAAAACAGAAGAGTTTTATGGGAAAACTTCTTATTATTTGCCCAGTATAAGATTTTTCAGGTATTGCGGGTCCCTATACCAGGAGTGGCTGCCAACTCAACAATATGGTGCACTTGCCATTTGTACAGGGTGGAAGAAAAGTTAAGTATTGTATCACGCCAGTCTAATAATGATTACTATTGACTAATAATGGTCTGACGGCTGTCACACTTCTCTGTTAAATAAATAAATAAATTGATAGCAACCACAACTATTTAACAACAATAAGTAGGTACTAAGACCAACTGTGTTAAGTCTGTTTGAAGGTTTTAAGTGTGGGTTGATGAAAACACGTAAATAAAAAATATTATACATTTAAATAAATTCGACTTACCATAATAGTATGAACGAAAGAGAAGTCAAGTATGAGTGGATTGACGACCTGAAAATATAAGAGAAATTGAATATTAGAGCTGAACAGTTAATATCAACATTTAAAGCGCATAATCATTTCAAGGAAAGATTCCGCGCCCAAAACCATAACTGGAGATATTTTGTAATGCTTATAATAAGTTCTAATATATATTACAATGTTCAATTACATCATCCTGAGCTATGAATAAAGAAAATTTATTTAATGAACACATAAAAAATAAAACAAAGACAAGTTTCCATTTCGCTGCTTTTCAACAACAAATTAATTCCACCCAACGACTTCAGTCATAATGACGAACGGAGAAACTTCATAATAATACGTTCAGCTTTATCATACAGTATGTTAAAACTGACTTCATACGTAATTCGACCTTAATCTCAAAAGAGACGTAAGAGCAAGAGTACCTACCGCACGGTCGGAGGAGAACCAGTTCCGTTATTTTGTAATGTCGATATATCATAAGCAGAGTTAGATAATGACCGCATAACTATCGCCCATGACTCACTGACACGATTTTTGATTGTTTAAGGCGAAGCACTACGAAGTAATGCAAAATCATATGTTTTCGGTTTTAAAAGTTGATCGCTTGGAAATATTTTAGATGCTTTGAACAAATACTGCGAGCAGAACACACCTTGGCCTTTAAAATAATTGAGTGTTTCAAAAGATTAGAAAAAAGTATCAGGCCTATAAAAACTGCTTTAAAGTTTAAAACTCACTCCTACTTACGAAGCCATTTTCGTTTATATTTCGCACTTGTATTGTATTGTTTCACGGTGCTTTTGCACAAACGAAGTATTTTAATTTTCTTTTTATTTTATAAATTTTAAAAGATTGCAATTTTGGTGATTTTATCTACTCTACTAGGCTCATGCTCGTATTACGTTAGTCGTACATTATTTATGTAACAATAACAAAATAATATTTTGTAGAACATATAATAAAAGATGAGGGAAAAGGACATGTTATAATAGATTTTTTTTTAAATACATATTTTTTTTAGAAAACCATACGAGAAATAAAAATAAAAATTTAACAGATTAATAAAAACATATTTTAAAGAAAATATAAATAAACATATTGAAAGTAAGATTAAATAGTTAATTAAGTAAATAGGTCATTTTGAATATATGTAGGATAACGAAAGATTTTTTTAAATATTTATGTTGAGGGATCAGTAGGATTTATAGGCCCTGTTAGGAGTTCTACCGAGCCGAACCCTCTGATATGAAAATATCTGGAGTCGGTGAATTATTTTCTCATTTGATCTCTGATGGGTTGACGTGTTGTTCTTGTATTGTTTTGTATTTATTTTGCTTATATAATGCACTTGCATAATGTTGATTGACTAGATGATCATTTGTGGAAAAGTGTGTGGAAGGGTTTAGTTTTTCCTATGGGGAAGATTTAACCCGGACATAAAATCGGAAAAAAAAGCTAAATTATTTTTTCATTAACACAGGTTAATCGTGGTACGTAGAAATGTACCTATTTACGGTCACATTGTCACATTTGAATTTAGCGACAAAACCTTAGGGAATTTAAACCATATCACAATCCTACATAAGGAGTGTTATTGTTAGCGGCTCGATTCCAAAGGTTATACGACGTGGCGCATCGCCGCATCGCCCTGATGTGGAAGAATTAACGGGAAGTGTGAAATCTTTTGTAAGATTTTTGTAAATTACTTAGAGTCTAACAAAAGATAGCAAATATTATTAAATAAAAGTTTCCTTTGTTTTGATTATAAAAGCTTCCACAGTTAATATGCTTAATAGCCTCCATGATGCATAGAAATAGTCGATGACTAACTTTGCTCTTATTCACGACTTTCAGGTTTGACATTTAAAGGAAGTCTAGCGGATCTTGTAGAAATAGCAAACAATGAAAGGTCTTATAAATTTATTAATAAAAAATGTGATGCTGCCATATATAGAAATAATAATTGTCTTCTAAAGAAGCAAGAATGTCAAATGATCATAAAGATAAGACAAGCATTTTATCGGGGAAATAAAATTAATACAAAACCTTTACTGTCACGTATAGAAGTTTATTATTATAGCTGTTTATTGTGTTTTAATAATTAACACTTCTACTCGTGACCTATCTCAACTTTATTTGTGTAAATATATCAATCGGTTTCGGAAAATAAACATTCGTCAGGCATATATTATTATGTTATGTGAATGTTCTTACGAAGCATTAAAACACAGGATTTATTTTTAAACTAGCGCAAACCATGAAAAAAAAAAATTGTCACGGCCGAGAATCAACTGATTGGAAGGCAACTATACTGTCCATTAAACCACCATTTATTTTAATATCGGCGGCATAAATTCATGCAATATGGGCCTTACTAATAAACGGGTTTTATCCTACGTTTACCCTACAAAAATTGTTGTTTGTCAGTTGTGTAAAATTTAAAACACGTTTAATAGTAAGAATAATAATTATTAAGTATTTTTTAATGTTACGTGTACTCAACCGAAATTGTATTTGAAAACAATTCGTTAAAAAGATCTATTACAAAATTTAACTTCATAACAAAAATAAATGGTGAATGAACGATCTGGGAAAATGTTGAACTTCTAGTACGGCATTTTCTTATACCTAGCTTGCTCGTAGAAATACGAATTCGTTTGAAATAAGTCAACAGCAGGAAGACAATGCCTTATTTCGTCAGCTGGATAATCTGGTTATGTTTCGAAACATGTAGGTGTTGCCAGTTGCCAGTTCTGTGTGAAACGGGATATCTGATATACCCAGTTCTACCAACGCAACGATTGGGCGGGTATCAAAATATAATGAAAGGCATTTTGTGTATAGCCAGCAAATCATTTTGAAACTGTGTCGATAAAGCGACAGGGAAATTTTATATATGTTAATAACATTACAAAGTAAAAAGCACTGAAAAGAATTCCTTCAATGATAATGAAAAAGTAAGTAATAATAGGTACCTACAGCCCCCGTCTCACGACATTTTGCCGGTAAAACCTGGGGTCATTATTAACCCCGTTTTTTTCTTAAAAAGAAAGACAAACATTCCCGGGTTACGCATACCCTGACAATTTTTGAAAATATCCCACTACCACCACAGTAAGCGGAAAATGTTGCTTGTGTTGTGATGGAAGAATTAGCCAGCGGAAGAATTGAACACTCCTGGGTGGGGGACCCAAACGCGATGTCAACTCAGCCACCGACCGATCGGTATCTTTTGTTGCTTCGCTCCCACTGACAAAATAACTTATACTTATTTATTTGAGTACAGATGAACAGTTCGTAATTCTCTAGAGATATTATTGATTAGATTTAGATCTAGGTCGACCATGCATTTTCAAGTACACTAGTCAAAAATATTTAGACTGAAGACTTGTAAAGCCAATACCACCAATTTTAGCTGACGGCGCGGATTGTTTTGCTTCCATTGAACTATTAAAAAGGCTGAAGGGCAGGCAAAAACCTACTGTTTGATTTGATGATAGTTGAATAAAAGAGAATGATGTTCACAATTAATTTGAATTATTAGTATAATTAGAATATTTTTATTGAAATTAATTCAGAAAAACTTGCACGATTATTTGCGTACGCACGAATAATTTCTTTTGGAGCTTCTGTAACTAATATTAGTAACGCCGTTGGTTAAAAACCTATTGACGTCTTTGAAAATTGACACATACCTTCAAGCATACTTTTGTGCCGTTTGCACAAAAGCAATATTCATCCCACACAAATAAAAAAATAAAAAAAAATTCACACACAAAATTACAAAATGGATTCTTCTTCTTCTTTCGTATGGTGGGGGGTCAGAGGGGGACATCTAGATCTGCGAGCCATTTTAGGGCCTCAGGCGTCGCCATGTGAACCTCATCAATCCCGCCGGGGAATGAATGAAGCGGGCATTCGTTGACCACATGTTCGGTAGTCTGCACCGCACCACATTCACACATCGCCGACTCTTTAAGGCCCCATCTGTGCATCATGTGGGCACAGCGGCTATGGGAGCACCTTAACCTATTGATGGCGGACCAGGTTTTGCGAGGCAGTGAGAACCCAGGCTGTCTCTCGGTGGGGTCCTGTATGAGATGGGCATTTCCCACGTTGGCACACTTCCATGGTAGACGTTCAGCTTAATGCCACAATGCGAACCATTAGCGGGACTTTAAAATCTACTCCTCTCCCTTGGCTCCCCGTACTTGCAAACATAACCCCGCCAAACATCAGGCGAGAAATTGCAACACTGAGGGAATACAAGAAGGCGCTGCAAAAAAGCGCAATACCTCTACACGAAGATGTCGTCTCCCACCCGGCATGCCGCTTGAAGTCCCGAAAGCCCTTCTGGGCGGAAGGAGAGAGGCTCCTCCGACTACCTCTCACCCCAGAAGATAGGTGGAAACTTGAGTGGCAAACGGCCAACGTGGGAAATGCCCATCTCATACAGGACCCCACCGAGAGACAGCCTGGGTTCTCACTGCCTCGCAAAACCTGGTCCGCCATCAATAGGTTAAGGTGCTCCCATAGCCGCTGTGCCCACAAAATGGATTAAAGAACAAAAAAGACAATATTACCAAAATGTCATAGCATAAAATAAAAACAAAACCTACACGCAACACACAAAACCAATATAAACACACATCACTCACAAACACACAAGATTATTTTCAATGTATTATTTTTTAATTTTAAATATATTATTATGTATTATGTATTTTTAATTTTAAATGTATTATTTTCTCTTTAAATGTATTATGTAGATTATATTTTCATATTATAAAATGAAGGCCTCAGCACGGGCAAGCCACCCAGTGAGGCCTACATTACTGGAAAACTTAAAATGTAAAAAATATTGTAACAAATAAAATAAATTAATAAACACACACTCAAGTATACTTGCGCAAGATAACTTTACAAGTATACTTGAATATGTATGACGGGCCTAATGATACTAAATATATTACATCAACTATCGTTGATACACTGCCCTGCAAAAGCCAAGATTATGTCCGATTTTAAACCCAAATAAAAATGTACATAAAAATAATAATATAGAATGACAGTGTCGATATTTGGCCAAATTATTTATGTGAAAAACCTTGGTAAATCTAACAAATGCTATTTATTTGGTCAAAGCTCTGCCATACATCACGTCCAAATAAATATGTAGTTCACTAATAATTATTGCAAAGATTTTAGCGAAGACATTGTCCTTCGTTGGCAAGACCATTTAAAAAACTCGGTGACTTTGATTCATGGTAAAAAAAATCTTACAGGAGTTGAATCATAATGCATTCAGAGCGTGCTATGAAGTATGAAGAACGTTAAACCCAAGAGTGAGAGCATTAAAATCGTGTGCAATTTCGTTCAAACAACAATAATTGAAACAAACAATAATTTCTTCAACACGGAAGTTACCAATTATAAATTTTGCCGATCACATGATTGATGTAATACTAACAATAGATGGAGGGGGAAGAAGAAATAATAACATGGAATGAAAATAAAGAATACATAGAATGTGCCAAAATGGAATATATTAATTTTTTGTAAAAGAGTTATTATTGGAAAACCGTGCGTCATACTTGTACGAAAAATTGGCGGATTGAAAGGAAATTTAAATATACACACATTACTTATGTAAGCTTTTACGAAAGAAGAAAACCACGAACTTGAAAAGTAACTTTGCTCCAGGCACAACCGAATAAGCATGGTTCAATCTACACACTGTTGGCAAAGTAAAAAAGACAATCAATTTTATTAGCAGTATACTCGCATGTTTTGTCGAATGCTATTTATTATATGCCATGAGTTTTATTTTATTGAGTGTAGCGGAAGTCCTGTTTTAACGCGACCGTCAGTGAATTTGTTTGTACGTTCTGTTTCCGTTTCAAGATGGTGGCCGTTTTAATAATAATAGTGAGTTTATTCCGGAATGTGGGGAGGTTTGTGCAATCCCACATACCCCATAACACATATATATAATCATACAAACATATTACAATAATATAACGATTATATACAATAATAACACTTGGATGATTTGTATAGCGCTGTTTTTGTGCAAAATCACCTGAAGGGCGCTGTACACAAATGACCTATCTTATGGTTTTAATAAAGATTATTTTTCAACTGTGAAATCGACATGTTTATTTGGAATTTCTCATTTACATTTTTTTTTTAAATTATGGTAGGTCCTGCCTGAAGAAAGTCTGAATAATAGTCTTCGAAAGTGTGCCAGTGACATTTCTTTTGACAAATTAAATAACTCTTTTTTTGAAAATTGAAAAAAATGTTATAAAAATATAAAGTTTATAATTAAGTATTAAGGTATTTATTTACTTACAAATCTGATGATTTCAAAGAAAATTTTAGTTTCAATTTTTTAAATAAGAAAAAATTAGATATATAATTTTTCGGATGCGAAGTATACAGTTCACAGAACTTACAAAAAATGAACATTCAAAGCTATAACCAAAGTAAAATATGAAATCATTGAATCCGGAAATATTAAGAGGAGGTTAGATGAGTAGGTACTTAAGACGAGACAATACCCTAAAATAAAGCCAGAATCTTAACGACGTAAGCTGTGCACAAAAATATGTGACGCGCGGCCCTGGCGTATTGGACAGACCTACGGTTGAATTTGCCCTATCAAATATTTAAAATAAAGTGGGAATCTTAACGACAAGTGATGAACTTGTGTAAAATCAATATTCGGTGCGCGGCCCGGCGTAATGGACGGGCCTACGTTAGACTTTGCGCTAGCAGGCATAAAAAATAGATAATTTTGTGACGTTTATTTTAATTATTTCTGACGAACGTATTACTAAAATCCCAAGTGTTTCTAGAGGAATCTCACGGGAAGTTACTAATTCAAGTTCTATAAAAATAAAATCTGGTACCTATCACTAATTGTATAGTTGAAAAACGTTTTACATAAAATATTTGTATGGAAGGGTCCTGTTTTTATTAATCTTAAATATAAATGGCTTACATCCGTAGGGATCCCTCTAGAAACATTTGAGATTTTAGTAATACGTTAATCAGAAATAATTAAAATGTGAGCGTCGAGCAAACTGTTATTAGAGTCTTGTGTTGCTTTAGGAATAGACAAGAAGTTGCTGAAGTGGAGATAGGATGTATAATAACAGAGTGCTCACGTCATAGTCACCTCCGAAGATATAATATATCTGGAAAAGCATGCTGCAGGCTTATTTATAGATTTAAAAAAGGCTTTCGATACGGTTGACCATGGGATACTACTAAAGAAGCTAGAACACCTAGGCATAGTAGGCACTCCCCTGAAGTTACTGTGTAGCTACCTCTCTAACCGACACTGTCAGACCTTTGTTGGAAAAGGGACAAGCAGCATGGGAACGATAAAATGTGGCGTGCCTCAGGGCTCCGTACTTGGACCATTACTATTTTTAATATATATAAATGATATTGCTAAATGGGGACTTAAGGGTACAATACAACTCTATGCAGATGACACAGTGATTCTTTATCACAATAATGATTTAAACGAACTTGAAAAGGAAATGGAAAGGGATGTAGCTTGCCTGGCAAACTGGCTGCGATTAAACAAACTTAGCCTAAACATTAAAAAAACACATTACATACTGTTTGCAAATAAAAAAAAATGTAAGTCTTAATATAAGTCTTGATAATAACCGCCTTGAAAGGGCTGGTGTTACAAAATATCTTGGCCTTTTCATTGATTCACAACTCACATGGAATCACCAATTTAAACATGTTCTATCCAAAATTACTCCTATAACTGGTGTTTTATATAGACTTCGCGGGTTACTTCCTCCCTCTCTATTAAAATCGATTTACCATGCTATGATTCACTCACATCTAATATATCTCGCCGGAATCTGGGGATTTGCTACAAAAAAAATGATTTCAGAAGTCCAAGTCGTCCAAAATAGAGCTCTGCGAAATATTTTCAGCTTACCTTGGGACACACATGTCAAAGACATCTACAGAAACACCCAAATACTTCCTTTTAATACCATTCCCACTTTTGAAATAACGAAAACTATATTACAAGTAATTCAACACTCGGCACATTCCAACACTACACTCTATTACAATTACGACGTACACCAACACAACACAAGAAATCACAACAAACTACATATATCAAAAATCAAATCAACAAAATATGGACTAAGATCCCTAGAATACATAGCTCACACAAAATATAATCAACTACCCAACGAGATCGAATGTGCAAGTCAATGTAAAAAGACCCAAACTAACATGCTCAAACTTCATCTTATTAATGACTATCTGAAATAATAATGTTGTGTATGTCCCATCATATGTCCATTTAATACATACAGCTATATGTTTCATGTAATGCGTATCATTCCCGCAATGAGTTTATTAACTCCTGGGAGTACAATGCTTTATATAATATACTATATTCTGTATTGTATACTTTTAATAAAAAAAAAAAATAATAAAAAAAATAAAAAAAAATGCAGCTGTAAGAAGTGGAAAGAACTAATAGTTGCTGGAAATGTACAGAAGATGAACTGTATAATATGTCGATGTATTAATCTGCCAAATTCCCGCCTAGATGGGAAGAATGGTGAGGGAGCATTTTATCAAACCTAGAGGCTTGCCAGACTCCCGATGACATTAGCAGCTATTTTAAAATATACAAGTCTATTGTCGATGGAATGACGAAATGTAGTACCGGATTTCCAATAAGAGGTGTTATTTTGAATAGCCCGCTATTTTGGTAGATGTTTCTTCTGAAGCTGTCATTTTTTGACATTTGACAAGTAGAAACAACGCCATTAATAAAAATGAAACGATACACGCTTCAACAACGCATTGAAATTATTAAAATTCACTTGAGTGAATGAAATGCAAATCATCTTGAGTGATGAGGCCCATTTCCACCTCGGTGGCTTCGGCAACAAGCTAAATTGTCGCATGTGGGGCTCGGAAAACCCAAGAATTATTGTTGAAAAGCCTCACTATCCTCAACGTGTGACTGTTTGGTGCGGTTTATGGTCCGGCGGATTCATTGGAACTTACTTTTTCGAAAATGAAGCTGGATCAACAGTTACGGTGAATGGATTGCGCTATCGAGAGATGATTAATGATTTTTTGTGGCCGGAATTGGGTGGTATTGATCTGGAGAACGTTTACTTTCAACAAGACGGCGCTACGTGCCACACAAGCAACGAAACCATTGATCTTTTAAGATTGAATATCAAAATAACACCTCTTATTGGAAAATCCTGTAGAATAAATGGAGCATAAATTAGTTTGGTCTTTGCACACGGCAACTAAAAAGTCTGTCATAAATCATTAAAAAAATGCATCCGCATTTATGTACCGAACGTTGGCGAAAAACTGCAGCGAAAATAATAAAGGTCGATGCAGCAAAAAAATACAACGAAAATGATAGTAGTGCATGCCAAAATAAAGCAGGGTATCGAAAATGCTGTTTACCATGAGATTATTTGAGTAAGGTAATATTCTAATTATTTCATTGTCTCAATTATTTATTATTGAACGAGGCTATTGAGAGTCGTTATGAGAAAACGCCTCTTTGAAATGCGTTCACTTTTACTTTCTATAATAACTGAAGTAAGGCTGATGTGAATGTGGTCTATGCTTTGTTTAGGATAAAAAATGTTTTAAGTGCAACATAATGATGTCATTACATATTACAAAGAAAATCACAAAATGATAAATGGAGTGGTTACGCGATAGTTTATTAGAATAAGAAGAATATTATTATCAACCTAACATTGAATTCGTCAACGTTAGCCGATAATCGATAAAAAATTCTTTGGGAGGTCTCATGGAACGGTGAATTAAGGCGGAAATACTTGTAGAAATTAAAACGTTACGCTCTATTTCCCTGTTGCAGAACAATCGATCTAGACTTGTATATTATGAATTCAGTCGTATATACAACTGACGTAAATGTGTACACCCACAGACGAGTATCATCTAAGAATAATTTTATAATAAGAGTAAAATATAAAATGTGACGCAAACTGAAGTATAATTATTTTCTGTCTGCGTATGGAAAACAAACACATTTAAATAATGAGTACACATCGCACGCGCAGACAAATTGATGTAAATGTATAATTTGAATAAAATAAACATCTTTTTCGTCACAATTCACTTTAGTCAGTTAATCGTTATTATTGTTATTTTGGCACAAGACATGTCCAATTAATTTGGAAAACTAGCAATAATAGTTTACGAGGCGAGGCAAGCAACACAGGGAAAGTGTTGCTAAATGAAGAATATAGTGTAAATTGGATTTGCGCGATAGGGAACGGTATCGCACAGATATTTCAGAAATCTAAGTACTATAAATTCCCTTCAATATCCCCTCGCAAAGACTCAGAAATAATGAACTGCTCTTCCTCAACCATCATTCGACAAATTATGGATATTATTCACCATTGTCCAGAATGTGTAGACTGGTCAACTCAAGTCAAAACCTTAACTTTTTTGGGATAAGTCTGAATGATTTTTACCAGTCGCTAAACAAGTGACGGAATATTATAAGTGTCCTGTGATCCTGACCCACGGCGTATTCTTGACTTGATTCGACTTGTCACTTTATTTTCTTATATTATATCTACCATATGTCTTTGCTTTCATGTACCTTTGTCTACTCCTGTATTTTTCATTTAACTTTATTCGTGTTATTATTTTGTAATTTGGACGATGTCCGTTAATAAATAAATAAAGCATGCAAGTTTTTATGTGAAACATTTTTTGGAGCGCCTATTTGAAAAACCGACTCTTGCGTAGCAAGCGTGGAAAGACAGGACGACACTCTTCGACGCTTCAATCGGCCACCCTCGCGACTCGTCGATTCTTTCCGCCCGGCCGCCTAAACTCTGTGCGGTATATTTGCTTCTATCTTTATTATATTATAATAAAGTAGCTATCCGTGTCTGTCTGTTCGTGCGCTTAATTCTTCTAAACTAAGCAACGGATTTTGATAGAGTTTTTACTATCATTTAGAGAATTTCTTCCGGAAGGTTTATATATTTATATAGAAAGTAGAGAAAAGTCGAGTAACGTCGGGTACACGTCGGTTAGTTCTCACTAAAATTGGAAAGGGAAGTATTATAAAAGATGACGACTTTTTTATTTGTAATATATTTCTTTGCTTATAAAATAATAATTATTACTAAATATATTTAAAATTCAAAACTTCACTAAAAATCAATTTCGATGTTTCACATCTGCCAAGCGTCATATTTCTAAGAGCAGCATTAATGTATGGTTCGACAGATATCGATGGAATTAATCAATACATACAATACAACGATAATATGATTATACTTGCCATTTTTTATACTCGTAATATTCGACCACAAAGTAACATAATTATTAACATGAATTACGTTCAATGTTTTTCGCGATACCCATAATAAACTAAACACACGAAATAATCATAAATGTTTGATTAAAAATTTCAGTAGAATGTTTATGCAACGCATATTGCGGTTATTCAAATAATTCTGTGTTTATTTATACACATTTAAAATGTTATGATACAAATGATTTTTGAAAAGCCGACAGGAAAATCAGGAAAAGACGATATTATGGAATGAATATTTTTTCGGCAGTGTATAAATAAAATAACTAATTGCTTCGCGGTGAAAATTCAAGGAAAATTAGTAACAAAACGGTGTAATCGTGCTCCATTAATAGTGTTCCAGAATATTAAAATAATCACTAATTCCTTCGCCCACTGAAGACTGTTGTTTGAGAAACGCAGAAAAATCAGTTTGTTAGATTTAATGTCAAACACCATAGGAATCTATACAAACGTATAAAAATAATACCAAGAAAGATGTACGCAATTGTTCTACAATACCTAATGATTGTAGTATTTATTTATTTGGTTGTAATAAAATCATGTTAAGGCGACACAAGACTCATAACGGGGGTTTGTTAGAGTCTCACATTTTAATTAATGCCGACGAATTCGTAACTATAATATATATTAGAGAGATCCCTACGGATGTAAGTTATTTTGATTTAAGATTAATAAAAACAGTACCATACCATTAAAATATTTTATGTAAAACGGTTTGAAAATTTTATAAAACATTTTGCAATTATAAAATTTGCAGTAAGCACCAGATTTATTTTTCTAGACGATGTTTAGTAACTTCCCGGAGGATTCCTATAGAAACATCTGATTGTTAGTAATACCTTTAATACAAATAATTAAAATAAACCCCAATAGGGTTTCTAGGCCCGCTAAGGCAAATTCGACCGTATGTCTATCCATTATGCCGGGCCGTGCGCCGAATATTGTTTTTACATGACTTCATTACTTACGTCGTTAAGATTCCTACTTTATTTTAGAGATTTGCTAGGACAACCGCAGGTCTGTCCAATACACCAGGGCGGCGGGTCGTGTATCTTTGTGAGAGGTTTTTTCACTTACGTCAAGATTCTGACTTTATTTTAGAGTATTGTCTCGTAAGCTATTACTTACTGTATCTTTTCAGGAGAAATCAAATATGTATCGACATGAATTTTGATGTCAAAAATAATAACAAAGAATCGTAATGAAAATGGAGTAAGTAGTATACGGACACAAAATAACAAAAATTCATTTCATGTAAAATGGTGAAATAATAATAGAGTAAAGTAGGCATAAAAATACAAAATAACAAATAATCATAATAATGTATAATGAAAGAATAATAATTGGATAAGTATGGGGATACAAAATAATAAAGAAAAGAAAGGTACACCAATAAAATATTGGATTGAATCACCGGTACAATAATGTATTTGAGAATTGAGTATTTATACGGACAAAACTATTTATTTATGTATCAAACAAATAATAGGTCTTAATATTTTTTTTATTTATTCATTACTATATAACGCCCTTTGCAGGGGCTTTTACATGGTAAAAAATATATATTAATACAGTACACAATTATTATACATAACGAAACTGCCTCAGTAACAATCTCCTGTATTTGTTAAGTGATAAATTTAACTCTGTGATTGATACCAAATTTTATTTGGTATCAATTACAGAGTTGAAAGATTCTTTCAACATAAATGGTATCAAAACCTAGTTTCTTTGGTATCAATCATAGAGTTGAAAGAATCTTTTGACGTAAGTGTTATCCAAACCTAGTTTCAAAAAATTCTTTACAACAGTAAGATTGATCGTTTTAAGTACAATAGTTTTTGTTAAACCGAAGATAAATGAGGAAAATGACCCCTTAGTATAGACTTCTAAATACTATTTAATCAGGTAACTAATTAAATAATGCGAAAGGCATGGATAAAATTGCTGAGTGGAGTATTTTCCGTCTGGTGGGTGAGGAATGCTTGAATGGTAGATATTCCGAAAACTTTAACCGTATAACTAACATTGAAGGACCGTTGAAGGCAGAATATCAAGCGAGACTCGAAACCTCAAGGATACTTCTTGCCCTTGAGAAGGCTCTCGGTAATAATATTAAATATCGTGAAACAGGAAGCCAGCACCAAAACCTTCAATCTGTCTATGAGCATTAAATTGTTTCAGAGATAAAATAAAATTATATCGTATCGGTATCGGAAGACAACAACAAGTGTTGAATAAGTAAATGCAAAAATGAGATTTTAACACTTTTATCAATTTTACAGGATACATGAAAAACCACATTTTTTTTGTGATTATTAACATTTATTGCATTCGGAAAAAATGTTTTATTTAATTTTATTACGATTTTCCTACAATGTGTCCCATTTTGGCAAAGGGGGGGGGGAGTGGTTGGGGTAACTAGAGAATTTTCGAAGAAAACATTTCCACGAGATTTCAAAAACTCCGGTAAGTTTTGTGAATATCGATGGATTTTGACTGAATTCATAAATGTGATAAATTTACGAGAACGATTTTTTTTGTATGAATACCAACATCAAAAAAATCATAGAATATAGAAACTGAAAACTTCATTTTGGGCCGCAAAAAATGTCAATTGGGCCGAGGGTTGGGCATGCCTGATCTAAACCATAAACATAATTGGTGAGAAATATTTCCTTTTCATAATGTTCCAGAAAGGAAAAAACCTGTACATAATCTGAAAGCGGCTTTAAGATTAGATAGATTATCTATGGAACGGATATAAATACATTTGTGCAGTTTATTTTCACCAATATGCCTAGCCACAAAGTTACTGATTTCTATGAAAGACCCCCACAAAGACAAAGCAGTGCGGATTTGTACCTATAAAGAAAACAACAAAAGTACACTTTTATCCAAGAACGAAGTAACACCATAATATTATTCAATACAAATAATATTCATCTTTTGTAACTACATTGAGAAAGAACATCATAACGATGCAGACCAACGGAAAGAACTTTGAGGCACGATTTCTTTTAAAAATAGTAATAAAGTTGTATATATAAAGGCCACGTGTGTTGGAAACGCGATCCATATGAGCTATTTTTACCTCAAAGCGCAGCTTTGCTCTCCAAAACAAGGTACAAGAATTGCATTTTTGCCGGTGGAATATTTCGTATTTCATATACTCTAGGCTAGTGTAAAAGAGAACTTTTTTTAATATAAATTTTGTAAACATTATTAATTACATGATGCTATGCACCAGCCGATACATAACAGCACATCGCCGCAAACAATAAAATATCTCGACTCACATACTGAATTGTTTTGAATGTAGGCATTTTATTCAAAACATTATTTATCTTTTAAATTTACCAATATGCAACTAAAAAAACGTAAAAAACACATTGAACGATTTCGAATTCAATACAATAAAGTCTGCCGAATTATATTATGATACAGAAGATACTGCAGCGTATCCACAATTTTTACGGAACTAGGAATGAATGGATTCGTCGGCATGATCAGGCACCGCGTCACTGGAGCCAGGATGCGGCTAATGGCCTCCGCCAACACGGTGGTGACCGCAGCCTACCAGGACCAAGCGCCATTTCTGAGTGAGCGCTGGACCACGCACTCAAGACCACGCCCGACATCATTATTTATACCGGATTGTTTATATTTATTTATCTTTAGATTTACTAGTATCTCTTCAAAATTCATTGCATTCACATAATTATTGTTATACTTGTATACTATATTACAAATTATTATTCCATCGATATTCGTCTGGGATTGCACTAACCTCCCCACATCCTGGAATAAAAATTATTAGTATTATAATAAATCTTCATAGTAAATAATATATCCGTCAGCTTGATATAATGCGAATGCGGAAGAAGGAAGCGCCGTAGGCGAAATTTTTGCGACTTCTTCTACGTACATTTGACTATTCATTCAAGTCAAAACAACGTATTAAAACGCGGAATTTTACAATGGCTGATCATTTTTTTTTATATAAGCAGTCAAGTTTATCAACAGTCTCATAAAAATAACTACCCATTACCCAGTCATGGTGCTTAAATAGCATCAGGTTGTCAAGCTCTTCATTTTGCATAATTGCCAGATACAGTGTAGTAAAATTCCGGTTGGATTATTGAATGCGCAGAATAAGGAAAAAAAAATATAGATTTAAAATTATAAAACCTGTTTGAGATGTTTGTTTCGACAGCTCTTCCTTATCGGAAGGCATTATTTGGGAGGCCCCGACGCGTTACAAAATCTATAAAATGTCTCTCTTTGCAACACTTCAAACTAATTGAGATGAGATGCTGCTAAAAAACCATAAAGTCTTTAACAAATATTGCAAAATAACTTTGTGGCCATGACCATGGATTTCTTTTAATCTAACTGAAAACTACTCAGTTCTGTACGACCTATTAAAAAAAAATATAAAAAAAACAAATAATTAAAAATAATTTGGTTTTAACCACTAATTTAATATCACCATGTTTCGGAACTAATGGTTCCTTCATCACGATACAGTATAATATACCTAGTAATAATTAAACAAAGATATTTATCATCATTAAATTTTTGCCCAGCGAATTAGGGTGTGCCAAGGTGGCCCTAATCTGTCATTAACGGGCAAATTTAATCCGGGTATTAAACTCCATTATCATATTGCAAATAATACGAAAATTACACTATATTTAGCCCGAAACCGCATAGCCGGCGGTTCGTGGGTCGGGATGGGTGTTAACTGAGGGCGGAGATGAACTTTGGAGATAAAGGAGTACCCACTCGGCTGCCTTGTAATTTATTATATCGAGAAATGTTCTAAAATCGTTATAGGCGGCGTTTACAAGTTAATGATTTTATATAGTATCTATAATTATTATTCCAGTGGATATTAATATGAAGAAACCTATGGCATCGTGAAATTTTTCCGGCATTTTCTGTCTGAATTTTCTAGGACAATGTACCGAATTTAAGCTCTCGATGCAATTTCCACCGTGACGTAAGGAACTTTAAATAATCTAATCTAAAGTACTAAAGACAGCATATTATAATATACTCACACAACTATGCAGTGGCAGATGGTTATCAATTTCATACAATGAAACTCCTGTAGGTTTAATTTAAGCTTTGTTATCGGAAAACATTTAAATAATATAAGATTTAATTTTTTTTTCAGAAATTGATAATTTTCATCTCCTACAAATGTTTCTGTTTTTTCTAATATGCAAATTTACATCGGCTGTATCTTCCCTTTCTTGACAGTTAACTCACATATCTTATGAATCTGAACTTTTTACAGCATGACGGTTCGCGACATTAATTTGTAAAAAAGAGTAGATACATATAAATACCAAGTTTCAAAAAATAACGAAGGCAATATTACAGTATTCACTTTCGTTGATTCAACACTTCACATGAGCCTCGAGTGCTCCCAACCGCCTGGAGCCAAGTGACTATGGCATGTGCAATTATATGTTATGAGGCTGAAGGCAATGAGGAACGAAGAGGATGGGAAGAGGAAGGTGGGGATGTACTCCCCTCGGTTCACGCTCCATGTTGCCACGTGTCTCCCCTTTTCACCTAAATGGATTATCTCGTCAATCCGACGGGTTTTAGGGCGGCCTTGAATGGGTATACTATATTTGTCCAACAGTTGTTGTCTGTCCTCCGTACAATATGTCCTGCCCATTGCCATTGGCTGTATTTGACCCTTCTATTATTATCTCCTCTTATCTACTCGTTCCTTTTACGATGTTTCGGATGAAATATACATAACACAAATGTTTGTATTCCACGATAGAAAACATTCAATTGTATAAAATGGATATAAGAGTTTTATGAAATGTTCGCCTTATTACTCGGTTAAGCTGGATTTGAATTTTTGTATAGCTGCATAAATTTGATAACAATTACTAACAATTCACTAAGCAATAGTATAAGTAATATCTAATCAGATAGGCAGAACAATCTCTTTTTTGATAATGAGTCCGAGGACTGGAAATAAATACGTTGCCCCAGTAATTCCAGGCTGTGAAAAAATCCTTACACCATCGTTTGAGAGTTTTTGCTGCTTCAGACATAAGCCTGTGACAGACTACGCTATAAACGCAATATATTTTCGTGGCTTGGCCTATTTCAGCATATCGTTCGCCATACATTCCCATGGGATTGTATGGCGAGCGATATACTGAAATAGGCCAAGTCATGATGCGTATAGAGTAATCTGTGAGCCCTATTATGATAATTTGTTTTTAAACGAGATCACCCATTTATCCACACAAAGTGACAACAGATTAATTAAATTAGCATTCGTGATGAAAAATCTGGGAGAAATTAATGAATAAAAAAGATGCTTCCTAATAAAAATTTACATAATCTGTCCCAGCGTGTAAAGTAACGTAAATATTCATATTTCCAATTGCTCCAAATCCGATATTTGTGCCGTAAATCACCGGCGCGCGTGATAATCATTTTTTGTGTATGTAAACCACGTAGGTACCTCCATAAAGTTTGAAATTTGGCCAGGCTCCAAAGTACCTAACTAATTATCCAAAACTGTGGGCAAGGGAAACAGAAACGGGTTGTTAGGTTATTTCACAGTCGAAGGTTGCGCAGCGGAAGCTCTCCATGCAATAAATTACATTTTCTGTGCATACACTGCAAAAAGTTGAAGTATTTGAAAGTTTGGCTGCAGTTAAGCTGCATCTCATCTGGTCTTCTTTCCCTTGTCCTATTCGTGTTGGGGACCTAACGCCCCGACAAGACGATAGGTACCCAATCTGTCCTGCACTACTTCAGCGACCTCCGTCCGTAGCAAGCCCAGCATCTCCTCGCACAACGTCTGGAGTTATAATATGCAACTACATATTACATACATAAACCTTCGAGTAGAAATGTTCTGAATGATAGTGAAAACTATATCAAAATCCGTTGCGTAGTTTAGAAGAACTAAGCGAACAGACGCGAACAGCAATTTTATTTTAGTATAATTGAGATAGAGATATTTCATTGAAACGTGTAGGTTCCCCAATAACAGATAATATTTACTTTTCAAAACAATAAATTGAAAAATGTAGGAATGTATCATTTGAATGCTACTATAGATAGATCACAGCTGAAGAATAATTTTCCATATAATTTACAATGGTATTTCCTCGAATAAAACTAAAAAGAAGAGAACCAAAAATAAATTTAAAAAAAAACTCAAAATTTTCCATACCGTATTTTTCCGTCCCAGACTTACATTCATAAGTTAGAGACTGCGCACCAAAACAGCTGTGTAGCGGTATTACGAGTATGTCCAAAGGATATAACCAAGTATTCAATATGCGTAATGTGTTACAAATGTAGTACAAATCGATGATATTGGGATATCTGCATGGGATGAGCTTTGGCAAAGCCCAAAGAACCCAAGAGTATAGGAATTGCTGCATACGATTTTTATAGTGCAAGTTTGCACAACCCTGCTGGGAATTAAATATACAATTCAGTCTGTTGACGTCCTACATGGAATATTATCACGACATGGTGAGGTGTGAACTTAAAAGTGAATAAATTTCTGTTATTAAAATTTAAAAGTAATTAAAATTGACATACCGATCAAGTGTTATTAACTGAGCGTAGCGAAGTCGTGTCGTGTTTTCGCCTGTCTGTAAATTTGTTTGTACGTTCCGTTTCCGTTTTAATATGGTGGCCGTTTTAATGGTTAAGTAAAGAATCTTTTTCAAATGTGATATGTTCGTGTTTATTTGGACTTGCTTATTCGCATTTAACCAATTTATGGTACATATCTGCCTGAAGAAAGTTTGAAAAAATAATTGTCATTGAGATAGTGACGTTTCATATGAACAGATATTTGGTTATTTTTGAAACGCATTATCTTTTTATTTTTGCATTAAAATTTTTCTATTTCATAAATTATATGTTTATTTATAATAATAAAATTTGAAGTTGTATTTCATCAGCATTCCAAAATAGTTTTTAGTTTTCGGATACGTTCAGATATATTCGATTTATTTGGATTTTATTAAGAAGCTGAAATGTACATAAATTCTCTGACTCCGAGGCATGAAGGGTTAATACAGAAAACCCACTTATGCATCGCCATATTAGTAAAAGCGTAGTATTTTAATTCACGATAAGCATAATTATCAACGGTTCGTTGAAGAGATTTTTTTGAACACATATGGTTAAACACATTGAGTGAAGTGGATGAAAGCTAATAAAACGGCTCGTGCCTTCGCGGGAGAGGGCACACATAATACTCGTAGGTACATATGACGCGACCATTAGTCAACCGCAAGCCCCCTGGTTATAAAAACATGTCCGACAAAAAATTATATAATGAAGCCTAAATAAACAAACAAAATAATGATATCTATAAAGCATCTAATACAATTATAATAGGTATACTAAAATAAGAAATTTGATTAACAAAAAATAGCAGTGGGGTGCACAGAGTTTTTAATCAGGATAGGCAGTGCGGAAACAGTGATTTCATCGATATTAAGCAAACACTTACCACCGACAACTCCCTTTGTGCAAATTATCGCTAAGAATGGCTAAGCTGCTGGTTGTAGCCGATGTTGGTACGGATTGCCTAAGTTACAACAAATATCCAAATAACCGCATCCGTATTTGAAGTCAATTACTGGTTTTATGTAAAAATGTTCATCCCAAATAAAGCCAACATAATACGTTTATCTGCTATTATTATAATGTAATTATTATTTCGTTGGTTATATTAATAAACAGAGACACCACAGATTGCTTGAACACTTGAATATGACGTGTACATCATTTTGCATACTCAGCTCCTGCCTTTAACACTTGTAATAGTTCGCTGCAATTCGTGTTGGTATTTCACGCGTATTTTTGAAAATGGACATAGATTTTTACAATAATTTCATAATTTTTTTTTTTTTTTTACTTGAATAAGATAAAGTAGGCAGTGCTATTCCATAAAATGCATGCCTCTGAACAATAGGTAGGTACGTTGATGTGAGATGGGAGTTGTATACTTATACTATTTGTTTTTATAAGGAAGGTACTTCCTTTGGCACCGGCACGTAGACAGGAGACACGCTAAACGCGAGCCAAACATTTCTGGCATTTTTGATGTTGAAATTTGTATGACTAATTAATTAAAGTGTTAAAAAGTTAGGCTGTGGTATTTTTTGTCAGCTTTTGTGTTTCCTCCTTACTAGAAGATCATAGGCTTCTTCTCTCCTTTCTGTAAAATTATTTTTCACACAGTTATAGCTATAGAGGGAATCTCAGAGCCTCCAAGACGGAGAAAATATGAAAGAATAGTAAACAAAACTAATTGGGATTTTGTTTTCAATGTTTTATGTCTTGCATGATGTTGCCATTACTTCATTTATCTGTATTCATTAACAATAATTGACATTTACATAATATAATAGTGTGGCATTTACATAAGAACGCTGTGCATCTTATTTAATTATCCTAACGATAACTTGTAAATCGGATCATGTGAACAACAAAAACTCTCGAACGGTGAGCTCTGAAGCAATGTACTTTGCACAATTTATATTAAATTTCTAGGTAAACAAAAGTATTTCGAAGAGTAAGATAGTGTCATTTTCATCATACATCAGCCATGAATCTTTTAAATATCAATCTCAAAGACGGAAATAGACGACACGTCGTATTTCCGACTGCAAATTTTTAAATTTGTTCAATTAGAAATCTAAGAAAAAAATAACGGTGAAACTCGGATGATACCGGGTGGTAATTACATACTACCTAGATAGAAATTCATAAAATAGCTTCAATTCCCCTTAAAAGACATTGAGTGGAGTTAAGAATTCAAGATACGTTCTTGTTCTGCGACATTTCAAAGAAACCGATGAATAGAATACAATTGTTCCGAATCGCAAATTGGACTATCTTTCTATGTCATCGGCAATTTATCATTCGGAATGACTCGCTGAGGAGTGGAGGTTTGCATGTCAAGGATCGAGGCTTGTGGCTTGCGTCACTTCCGGAATATCAGAGCCTTCCTGACCGGAAATAGGTTAAAATAAGGGAGAGCAGTCTTCCCTACAACCGGATGGAAATTCTGAAGACGCTGTTCACAGCGCCCTTATTAAATTATTTTGGAATTATTATCATAATTACGATATAAAAATGGGAGTTTTAACAAATTTACGAGAATTTTCGTGGAAAACATTCAATAAATAAAAATCCACTTTAATTTCTGATCAAAGCTTTTTGCTTCCTACCCGATGGCATTGTGCAAATATACAAATTTATGTATGAGAGAGTTCCTTCCGCTACCAAGATGAGGGTTGAAAGAGAATAATTTCTTTTAAAGTTCAAAGCATTTGGATACAAAAAATAGTACCTACTGAGAGTTATAAAAATATTGAATGGAATATGAATTTCTGAAGTATAAAAAAAGCTTCATTATTTATTCGTATTCATTCACAAATGACGACCTCCGCGGTAGAGCCGTAATCAACCTGACTATCGACATATAGTACGCGTGTTCAAAAGTCGTCGGGGTTTAAACCTTTCAGTTGGTTATTCACACAAGAATATAAAATAAAGTACATAGTGTATTACCTAGATTCAATAAGGTATATACTTAAGTACCGTCATGGTGAGTTGTGTTTATTAAACTAAAACGGAAACGCTAGGTAGGTACAACAATCACTTCCCACTCAACCTCAAAACAATTCCCAAAAAGTGGACGCCGTAGATCCGCTGGTTTTAAGACTCATATGTGAAATGTCAAAAAGGAGCGATAATGATAGTAAATTGTTAAAAAATTAGGAGAGAACTTCAAAATTCACGGAAGAGATTTTTTCATGAGAATACCGCACACGAGTTCTAACTGCTCCCAACATTGATGACTTCTTTAGGCAATGGCATCCCCAATCGGGGTATATTGTTAGACTGAAGGTAGTGGAGAGGGGAAGTAGATTGAAAAGAAGAAGGTGGGGAAGTACCTGGCTTTCAGATCTGGCCACCAAACACGGCTAAAGCCATTTAAAGCAACGCTTCAATTCTGAATAGTAGTCTTATACCATAGCGATATTGAGAGTATATTCTAGAACGTGCCGTAAATATACTAAATATTATTTTTAAATCAATAAATTCTGAAATAACATAAGAAATAAAATTTTCTTGCGCACGCAAGGATTTGAACCCACGATATCCAGATTGCTAGTCGATTGTCTTACCCCTCGACCACAGAGGCCGAGGGATAAGGCTCTCGACGGAGATACATAGTTTAATGCATAACAAGTCTATTCAAAACATGCAAAAAATGCAGCGTATTTCCAGCGAAAACCAGTAAGTACATGAAGCGCGGAGAGCATAAAAATACACGAGGTAAAAACAAAGATCTCTGTGGAGAGAGGTCGTTGGCTCCAGACGGTCCTTTGTTCGGGGGATGGGAATAAAGAGCAGACGTAAATTATCCAGCGAAAAGGAGGAAAGCAGTTAGCGGGGAGGCAGAAGGAGAAGGAGAAAACTGTACCTGTTACCTGTTAAGCACGCTTATTAAACAAACAGTCATTCTTTTCTTGTTCAACAGTTTCATTTGAATGGGACGCACAAACCGGGGTAATGGCATTTTTTCCAGGTAAAACTACTTCCTATATTTTTCACGCTAATTTATTCCTTTACATTAAACTTTTTTGCGTTTGTGGCTGGTTCTGCATACTTTTTATGGTTTTACAAAAAATTAGACGTGTCCGATTAGAATTAAATGTTGTTTTTCGTTGAATTACGGAGAAAGGTTCCTCGAAGGTTCACAAAAATACCTGTCAAGTTATCTACTTTTGTCGTGATTAATTCGATTCAAAGTACCAAGAGCTTGTTGTTGACGTATCTTATTTTTAACTGAAATTATTTCAAAGAAACGTTTCGAAGAAAGCAGTTCGCTAAATAAAGTTTAATATTAAATTTTGATAGAATGCCCACGTATTATTGTTGTTGTGGACTAACTCAATAAAGTGGTAAAATATTGAGAGGTTTCAAAGAATTAAAGATTATCCGTTCGCCAGGTAGTTCTGGCGTAACACGTTACGAGAGAGACACCCTGCAGAAAGAAAGAAGACAATTATTAGTCTACCTCGACCCAGACCCAGAGAGGGGGATAAAGACCTCGTAACCGAGTGCCGCCACACAGACCTTCCAGAATGTTCCCGGGAAAGCAAAAAGAGGAAAGAATCTACCAAAGGCGTGCAGTCTGCCATTATTTTTGCACGGAAAAGGACGATTTAGGTTGACAGCAAGACTAAACTTATGGGTCTAGGTCTATGTTATAATGATATTGTAGAACGCAAAAACGAAAAACTGAACAGGTTTCATGCACATGGTGTGGTTTTTATATCAGAGAAAATGATATTCGTGTCACTAATACGATTATGGCATTTTCGAAACCAAGCCTTACTCAAAGCACCAGTTTTTGTAGTTAGGCCCCTGTGATCCTAAGCCCTCGATATTATAGTAGTATAAAAGCCCATGTATCAGCTTCATTTCTCTCTCTCTCTCACATCCCAGCTCGCAACTAAATAGCACGCATACGTAATCTCTGTATTCTATTAAACAATAAAATAAAGAAATCAAAACTCAGGGTATCATTATATGAATAATCCACAAACATTATTAACAAAAAAGAAACATAAAAAAAATATTGCGACATAAGGTTGTTGTTTCAAATATATAAAACACACAATTTTCTCATATCAACGTAAAACTTACGCAACATGTTCTCTATGGTGAATAGTGTATAGAAATGATAAGTAACTTTTTTTTCACCTATTGTTATGACAATGCAATCAAAATGCATGTTAATTTGAAAACACGTGAAAACAGTTTAACATTAAACCAAAATAATATTTGGCACTTACTACGATTTAACACTCACTGATTGTTAGCAAAAAAAATGAATAAATAAAGTAGCGGCATAAACCGCTCATAATTCGATAACAAAACACTCGCGAGTATTGAATTTACTTTAAAAATACACTATATACAGTAGATCCGATTACATCAAGATGTTTGCTGTTCATAGTTCATAATGCGTCAAGCAGCTGCCGAGTTAAGAGAGTGAACCTGTGCGTATTGAAACAAGACTGAATCGCTGGGATATTTGAAAACAGGAAGCAGCGATATGCGACAAAGGGAACTGTATCGATCCGGAGTTGGAGCCGGGAACTAATAACATATTTTCAGGGCTTCGAGAATAACATAACAAGGAAACCATAGTCTAGATTTCATTACATTTCGTTGCAACACCGTATAATGTATAAATAATAATATTATTTGGATGGATATGTAACGCAACGATTTTCAAGTTTCGTTATTAGTTCTTACCCGTGAAAAATCACAAGATATTATAATTGAAGGATTTTTGAAAGTAATTGTAAAAAAATTGCTTCAGGATGTGTTTGTTGCATATCGAATGAGGAGATTTACCCAGCGAATGTTAGTAAACTTGAAAAATTACGACATCTATCCATGACATGACATTATATATACACAAGAAATGTTATATTCAAATTGATAGAACAAAACATGTAGCACCTCTTATGAACACGATGGCCATTCAAATAATGTGTGTACGAATGAAATAGCTATACGAATGGGACGCTAAAGTACGTCCACTGGACCAAGTTCACTGAAACCACACTCGTTATCTCAGTAACGTATATTCACTCAGCTTATTCTATTTTCGTAATGACTTATTTGTTTTTTGAAAAACGATGTTCTACCGTCTTACCTATTGATGTAATTTGGTCGATGTTCTTACCATATAATGTGCTTATATATTTATTTATAAAAGTTGCATAATCTACCATGAGCATTCTATCCAGAATAGCTTCCCATGTGTAGAAAAATTATATTTTTCATAGTATAGTGCCAATCGTGCCTATCGGCTAATGCGGCGCACGACAGATTTTCCAAATAAGTAGGTATCTGTCAAACATAAAAAATAAGTACCTACACATTTCGAATAAAGAATTATATTTATTAATAAAATTATTTTGGTATCTACTTTATTGCTTATCTGATATAATAAGTAGTTCCAATTTTTATCAAAATTTCACTGAACTTGAATAATGTTACGTATTAGGCAGGAAATTTCACATTACTAACTCACTTACCCATGTATAACTATATATTATCCATAACAGCAAAAATTAGTATGCATAATAACATTTTTTTTAAAATTAGATATAAAAAACAATGTTTTTAAAGTTTCGACATTAGTTCTTAATTATGACAAATAAATGAAATGTCTTTTAAAAAAAATCAAACTATCTACTTTTGCATGACAATTATTTTATAATATATTAAAGCTGTACTAATTATGGCAAGGGATTAGTCATCGAACTACGGTAGTGGATAGTCGTGCTCTGTGTTTGACAAATTGCCTACCTGCTGTCGCGGACTTCGTACAGATAAGAAATTATTGTTACATTTTTGTTTTCTATTATTTGTTTGTTATATTTAGGTTTTGATAAATTCGTGTGTACAGTCAATCAAATAGACTGTATTATTTATTTTTTTTGTTAATTAATTTATAAATATGGAGGAAGATGAAAATCGACCTCCTGACCCCGAGTCCATATTTAATATTGGAGATGAGTATGAATCGGATGTTTCTATAATAGTCCCTTCCAGAAAACGAAGACCATCGCTCTGTCTTAATGTACCACCCAAAATTAAACCTTCGCAATCCGATGAAACCTCAAACCCTAAGGAAAGTCGTAAAGATACCATATTATCAGAATCTAAAAATACTGAACTAAGTTATTCCCCATCCTCCTCGGCTCCATTCATTGTCAATGTCCAAAGTACTGAACAAGGAAAAATCCTCTGGATTTCGGTAAATTCATTTTTAGTTCAAAAAACAGTAACCTTGGCATAGTTAACGGATCTATTAAGCCGGAAGGCCGCTATAAGTTATCCCTAGAATTTAAATCCGCAAACTTTGCAAATGAATTTGTCCAAAAAATAGATACGCTTTCACACCACAAATTTAAATCTTATATTCCAACTTACAACCTTACTAGAATGGGCCGAGTGAGAGGTATACCAACCGATCTCTCAGAATCTGAAATTGTTGATGCACTTAATGATTCTCAAGTGACCCCTAAGGTTTTAAAAGCACGTAGATTAAATTACAAAGATACATCTAATGGAACCACTACATGGAAACCCTCACAATCGGTTGTTATTACTTTTGAAGGCCAAACTTTGCCATCTCGGGTATTTATTTATTACAACGCACTCCCTGTGGAAGTATATAAATTCCCGACGATCCAGTGTTTTAACTGCTGCCGTTTCGGACACTCAAAACCCATATGTCGTTCCCCTCCACGTTGTTTTCATTGCGGAGAAGACCACCCCTTTGATCTTTGCCAAAAATCATCGAATGATCCACGTTGCATTAACTGCAAGGGAAATCATACAGCGGTTAGTGTGGCCTGTCCAGAATTGACCAGACAAAGGAATATTAAACAATCAATGGCTTCAGACAACATTTCCTATTTCCAGGCATCAAAATTATTCCCACCTGCAATAAAATCGTTTGCAGAGGTAACATCTACCTCTATTCCTTGCAATCTATCTTACTCTAAATCTCCTCCATCATCTTCTCACAGGGAAACAATTTTTATACCACTCAAACCAAAACCAAAATTTATTGCTTCTATTGATAAAAATCAACATAATGATATTTTGTTTAACCCAAATGGGAATTATAAATCTCAGACACTCAATGGGAGTGCTTTAAATAGTTTCCAATCTTCCCCTAATTTAGGGAAAGTGGTGAATGAAAATTCTGCTTTCATTCAGACTTTAATTACCCTCTTAATTTCTATTCTTTCAAACAACAATAATATACCGTCCAACGCTGCCGATTGCATTAAATCTTTATTATCCTGTCTTCCTAATGTCTCCGAAACTGAACAGAATTCTTCAGTGGAATATCAGAAGTCTAATCTGTAATAAATTTGAACTTGTAAAATTACTCGATGAACATGAAATTTCAGTTGCCGCTATTTCTGAAACGTGGTTTAAACCCTCATATCTATTTAAGATTTCTGGATATAATTGTCTTAGACATGATAGACTGGATGGTAAAGGTGGCGCTGCCTTAATCATCCATGACTCTATCCCTTTCAAACCAATCATATTTCATACTCTCTCTAACAATTTTCAGATAGTAGCAGCTGTTGTATGTGATATTACAATACTATCAATATATGTCCCTCCCTCCACTATTTTTGATGAAAACGAATGGTCATCATTTATGTCTCAGATCCGTCCCCCGTATATGTTACTGGGCGACTTTAACGCTCATTCTACCTCTTGGGGTAGTGAATTAACGAATCGTTCTGGCCGTAATCTTTTAGATTTTATTGATTCCCATAATTTATGTATTTTAAACGACGGATCTCCAACCCGATTCTCCCCCCCTCAACAAAGGAAAAGTGTTGTTGATTTATCTCTCTGTTCATCTTCGGTCATACGTAAATGTTCTTGGAACATACTTAAAGACCCCCTTTCCAGTGATCATTTCCCTATTATAATCCTCTTTCACCATCTAACCACCTCGCATTCCTTTACAATTAACAATAATTTTAAATTTAAAACGAAAGATGCGAACTGGAGATTTTTTTCTTCTGTATTAGACTCTCTTGTTCACTCTGTAAAATCTTCTCTTGGGAACATCAGAACACAATGTGAATTATTTCCTAGTATAGTTATAAAAGCAGCAGAAAAATCCATTCCAAAGCGTAAAGTTAACATTAAAACTAAACATTCGACTCCGTGGTGGGACGAAGAATGCACTCGTGCTGTTAACTCTAGAAAAGAAGCAGTTTCCATTTACCGCAAATGCATGTCTTTTGAAAATTTCTTATCAGTGAAACGCGTCCAATCAGAAACTAAACGTATTTTGAAAAATAAAAAGCGGTCTGGATGGCGAAAATTTTGTGAAAACTTGTCTCCTGAAACTCCCCAGTCATCTGTTTGGACTAATTTAAAAAAATTCGGTTCGTCATATGCTCCGGAGCGTACCAAACATATTCCGGAGGAAATTATTATAGGTTTTGCTGATAAGATTGCCCCTCCTTCAGTTGCCACATGTGAAGAAATGCCCTCTTTTATTTCATATCCATTTCACTCTAACTGGCTAGACTCTCCTTTCTTAGTTAGTGAACTAAAACGAGTAATCAAATCTCTTTCTGACTCTTCTCCGGGTCCTGATGGAATATTATATAGCTTCTTTAAAGTATTCTCCGACATGTCGGTTGAATATTTCTTATCCTTAATTAATAACATGTTTGAAACAGGATTTATTCCGGATGTCTGGAAGGTTCAAAAAATCCTCCCGGTTTTAAAACCAGGGAAAAATCCGTCCGAAGTCTCATCTTATCGTCCTATTGCTCTTTCGTCGTGTTTAATTAAAGTAGTGGAACATTTGATAAAGAACAGATTAGAATGGTTTGTTGAAAATCACAGTATTATCCCTCCTAATCAATACGGCTTTCGGAAAAAGAAATCTACTATGGATAATTTAAGTTTGTTAACAACAGATATCCGTATTTCTCAATCCCTTAACTCTTGTACATTGGCCACATTTCTAGATCTTTCTTCAGCTTACGACGATGTATTAATTGATGTTTTAAAGGAAAAATTAATTAAAATAAAAATCCCCATAAAATTAGTTCAATTTATTATCAACTTGCTAACAGACAGATCCATTATTATCCACTCTTCCTCAAACATATTGAAGCGCAAACTTTGGAAAGGGCTACCCCAGGGGTCTGTTATCAGTCCATTATTATTTAATATTTATATGAGTGATTTAGACATTGTAATCCCTTCGTCTATTAAGCGACTTTATTTTGCGGACGATTTTCTCATATATTTATCTCACAAAAATTTATTGCATGCTGCGAAGGAATTAAATTTGGCCTTACATAATATTAAAGTTTGGATGTTGACAAATGGAATGAATTTAGCTACCTCTAAAACCAAGGTAGTGGCTTTTACTCGCAAAAGAAAACTGCCTAACTTTACAGTCTCTTTTGATAATTTCCCCCTTCAAATCGTTAAGCAAATAAAATTTCTTGGCCTGCTTTTGGACCATAAGCTTTCCTGGCTCCCTCATATTCAGAACGTTTCTGCTAAGTGTGAAAAGGGGCTTAATATGATGCGAGCTGTTTCCAGAGTATGGTGGGGATCCCATCCTAATACTCTTAAACTAATGTATAATTCCCTCGTTCGAAGTCACTTGGATTATGGCACATTTCTTTTCGACCCACTTCCTAAATATCTGGATAAAAAACTTGAAAGAATCCAATCAAAAGGGCTCAGAATGATTATTGGGGCAATGAAATCTTCTCCAATTAATGCTCTTCAGATAGAATGTGTAGATCCTCCCTTATTTTTGAGAAGACAATACCTCGCGGATAGATATATCTTCAAAGCGTTATCTTTATCGCGTCACTCATTGGAACAGAGTCTCGATCGTTTGTTCAGTATTTTGAATAACAGAAGGAGGGTAATAGATAGAGATCGATTCCCTCTCTTATTAAAAAGTTTTCTATCATTTAGATCTCTGTCTTCTTACCTTCAAAATCTACAAGATGATCCAATCCTTCCTATTTACAGTACCCCGTTTAATGCTATTAATTTTATCCCAAACGTAATAATTTCTGACTTCCGGACGAACATTTTATCATCAGCTAATAACTTTCAAAATGTTGAAGAACATTTTAAAAACTTTATATTTTCAAAGTTTCCTGGATTTTCCCTCATATACACAGATGGTTCCAAATCCGACCACAAAGAATGTGGCGCATCGGTATATATTCCTGAATTCAATGTTAATCTGTCTTATAAATTGCCTAAAGAAATTTCCATATTTACTGCAGAATGCTTCGCAATTGAACAAGCTTTATTTCAAATCCAACTCCTTAATATTCGTCGTGCCTTACTGTGTACTGACTCTCTAAGTGCAGTATTAAAAATTTCCTCTAATATCGTTCGATGTCCAGAAGACTATGTTATTTGTAATATTAAAAAAATCCTCGATTCTTTAAACGAATCTATGTTTGAGACAATACTGGTTTGGGTGCCTGGCCATCTAGGAATTGAGGGTAACGAGAAAGCTGATTCTCTCGCTAAACTTGGAACTGTATCTGGTTCTATTCCTTTAGATTTTAAAATTCCTGTCTCTGACGTCTTCTATATTCTTAAATCCAACATGTCTCGTTCCTGGGAAGAAAATTGGACAGTCACGAAAACTCAAACTGGATCTTTCTATGCTGGAATACAAAATCATATTCCAAGTAAACCCTGGTTCCACGGCAAAAAAAAGTCCAAAAGATTTATTTCCTGTATCTCGAGAATGAGAATTGGCCACTGCTCTATTGCAACTCATTTGTTTAAAATTCGGGTGCTCGAAAGTTCATTATGCCAGTGTGGTGTGGAGGATGAGACTCTTGACCATGTTTTCTTCAATTGTAAAAACCATTCTTCTTTCAAAGGCATGTATCGATTGCTTATTAAAATCACCCACCAGTCTCCCCTTAGTATTCCATATTTGTTGTCTCTCAACAACTCTCGCGTATATTCTATTCTTTATAAGTTTATAGATTTGAATGACTTTAATATATGATATGTCCAGTCCCCTTATAGATAATTCACATCAGTTTAACCATATATCTTATCCCAATCGGCACAAAGCACTCTCTTTAGGGTGAATTGCCTAATACAAAAAAAAAAAATTATGGCAAGTATAATAAGCACTGTGCATAATACATTTTATAAAATCGGGACACCTCCACTGGGCACTCCGGGCAGGATATAAAATATGTATATAAAAGAGGTTTCTTTTTAATAAACCTGTAGGATCAAGTAGTGTTGGGAGACATAAACTAAGGTGGCTGGAAGCAAACAAGGCTTCCTTGGACATGGAAGCAGTGGGAGACGATAGAGAAGAAAGTATTTCCTAGAAGCGGCGAAGAATCTTCAAAGTATTTCTTCACCGATTTTGATTTATGAGAGCACATAACAATATTAGACGATGATAGAACAAGCCGAAATATCGGCCTGACCCTAGCACTAAACACGAGATTTTCTGCCCCAAAACCCCCGAACCTAATTAATACTCGAGTCAAAAGAGATGGGTTTTTTTACAGAATTTTAACAATTCATGGAATTTCTAAGTAAATATTTGGGTTCTGTGAAAGCCCTAACCAAGTTCAGTTACTATCCAAGTAATGAGAAACAACCGGCCCATGATGCAACCTTAATAGAACTTGAATGTAACGTTTTCAGAAATTGAATTTTCTCTTTAAAATTTGATGCATTGTTCAAATTCTGTGAAACAACCCTTAGGACATCAAATTTCAACGTTCATTTTTGGGTTCTGTGAAAGTCCTATTCAAGTTCTGTTATTATATCATTATAGGCTAGCTAGAACTGAAATAAAACAGAACTTGAAAATTTTTTTCAGAACTTATATGCATAAAAATCTCTAAGCAAAAGAAGTTTAGAAACTGTTGATCTCAGCGCAAAAGTGGTTTTTTTATTTATTTTATGAATAATTTTATAAAAAATAAATAAAGTTAACCATGGGAAACTGTCATAGATAATCTTAGCCAAAAATTGTATTTTTTAAAGGTTGTTTCTTGTATGTGTTCATACATTTCTAACGAAAAAAAACATTATTTAGTTTTTCACTTGTAGCAAACACTTTGTGGGTATACATAATTATAATAATTAAAATAAAATAACTTTGTTTGAATACCACTTTATTGTATACACGGTGTCCGGAAACTCGTAGTACAAGCGGGAAACTGGAGAATCTACACCACATGCGGAACCCAAAAAAACATAAAGTTTTTTGATTTGAGCATTTTCACAAAAAAACCAAAAAAAAATATTTTTCGGCTATTTTAGGGTTAAAGTTTTTTCTGGTGTTTAGGGTTGAACAACCGATGTTTTAACCCTGCAGAGCAGAAATATTTTATGATTACACCGGATTAAATGAAGGGTGATTTCAAAATAATGCTTCAAATCCGAGTTTCTTCATTTGTTTTACTTTCAAATAGTTTTAATAAGTTGGGTACTTTGATCTTCAGTAATAATTTATAAGAATTTGATTAAAAAAAAAAAAATCAACTTCTAACTCGATTTACTCGATAACGAAAGCTCAAATAAAAAAAAAAATGTACTACAAAATCGACTCCAAATGTGATGTAGATTCACCAGTTTCCCGCTTGTACTACGAGTTTCCGGACACCCTGTATTTATAACCAACCGGTTTCAGTTCAACCCGAACCTTCATCAGGGTTAATAAAAAACATAAAAACATTAATATGTTTTTTATTAACCCTGATGAAGGTTCGGGTTGAACTGAAACCGGTTGGTTACATTATTTAGTAGTTTAGGCTTACAGTTTTTACAAGGCAACTAAGTGTTTTATTTAAATTCTACTCAAGCGAAACGACAGAAAATGCTTCAATTCATCCAAGCATATTTTTTTGAATTCATAACTTTGTTATAAATTCAAAAAATATAAATATATAAACATAAATTCGTTATAAAGATTAACTAAAATAGGGATTTGACAAGCTTCGTCTTAAGGTGGCTCCCTCATGGGTCGGTAAGGAATCGCATAAACTGAGTGCAGTAAGAGTCCGTATAAACAGGACAAAATTTTGTCGTGTTTATATTTAGCATAAGACCCACAGTGGACTGCGCTGCGAACCGTTACCTTACTTTAGCGAACTTACTTTTCCTGCGCAAGGTTACAGAACTCGGTTTATGTAGATTCCTTACCGGCCCATGGGGAAACCGCTTAAAATAAGTTGTTCTAAATACATAGTTAGATAAAATCTTCATTTAGGAATAATATTTTGACAAGGCTCGAATTTGTTTGATAAATTGTCGAAACTAAATTAATATTAAAATAAACCCCATTAAAAATAAAATCATTACAACAGTTTATTTTACCCAAGAAGTACAATTTCTATATACAATATAGAATATTGGACAAAATATTTTGTACATAATAGGCACGTGCTTAAATACCGTACTTATTAGGTCGGTAACTCATAATAATCACGTTGTATCGGATACACGTTACGTAAATCTTCTCGTCTGACATTGAAACAGCGAAGCTATAATATTATTCAACGCAATCCATGTAATGTTCTGAAGTCGATGAACTGGAGTTAGATATGAGCTGAAATTGATATGGACTTGATAAACCCTGCACTGACATTGCAGTGAACTGCAATAGAGTCGGAAACAAAAATGTAGTGATATTTATTGGGCATGGCTTCGCGGGCTTAGAGCTGCGTAAAATGTGTCGTAAAGTTTTTGAAATTTGCATTATTCGGAAAATACAAGAATACTCTCGTACAATGAAAGAAAAACCGTTGTATAGTAGGTAATATTATTACTAAGCTATATTATTTACCTATTTTCATTTTAGTTTATTAATTATTAATAATTTTTACACTGTCCCTCGTTATACCTAAACAGTATGGTAACCCTAAGATTGAGGCTGATAAGCCAACACAGGTACTTTGTAATACTTTTCAGTCAGTAGAATGTTATTGTTGCCAACTTTAAACGTACTGCCCAGTTGAAATTTTTGTTTGAATAACTGTAGTGTTTATTTTTATAATAATTTTAAAGGTTTATATTTTCAATATTATATGTATTTTATATATTTATTAATGTTTTTTTTTATAATTTACTATTCTCGTAATTGTAAAGCAGCATATCTCGCCACAGGAATTCCCTAGTGACATGAGCGGTTTATGACTTTATTGTAATATACTATTTTTTGAATAATGAATAACGAGACTTGCAACTGCATTCTGGAGGGATAGAGCGAAGCCCCTAGTAAAAGAGTAATGCAGTAGTTGCATCACATTCCACTGGATTAATTGATAACGGTTTTAGTTATTCCAAAAGGTTAATATTGCATATTATTATTAAGTTTCAAAATAACAATAATGTGAACAAACAATTACACAATTTTGTACTTTTTAACATGGGACTATTCTATTAAGGCGATCCAATACCAAGTAATGCAAAATCAGATGTTTTTGGTTTGAAAATTTGATTGCTTAGAAATACTACAGATGCTTTAATTAAATACTGCAAGTAGAACACATCTTGGGCTTGTCAGCAATCGATCATTTTTTTGATAAGACCTTTTATAAGCCTAGAAAAAAATAAAGTATCAGGCCTAAAAAAAACTGTCTAGTGCAAAATATCCCATTTACAAACCCATTTTCGGATATTTTTTTTATTGTATAATGTGGGAAATTCATTTTTTTATTTGATAATCGAAGGAAATTTTCATATATGTACCAGAACTTCACAAAATAAAACAAAATATGCATTTTCGCGTTGTTCATTTTTACACGAATATTGATCGATTTTCGGGGAGGTAACCATTGAATTTGCCATTGTGAAATAAACTCTATGCCGTCTACGTAAGGGTTACACGCTTTTGTATTTAGTTACCGCCCGGCGCTGACGGGGTAAAGACGTTCTTTATCTTAGTGCCGCTCTGTTCTGTGAAATTATTTCAACTAAAATCAGTTTACGTGTAATCGTTTTTTTTTAAATTCCTAGTTTTATACAATGGGGAGGAAAGATAATAAAAAAACTGGGTACGCTCAGTGGCCTAAAACAAAATACAAAAATATGCTTGAATATTTGGGGTTAGTTCAAATAATTTTTTTCATAATTAGGTACCTAAAAACAATAACGCAAGAAATATTTGTTTATTTTATGTTATTATGTTTAGAAATCAAACAGATAGGTATATATAATTAATAATAACAAATATACATTGCAATATGAACGCACAATAAAATAAATTACAATCATTATTTAAATATACAAAAAAATTATTATAAATCGGTCATCATCGATTATAATTATCGAACACGATTAGACTATTAGGTAAGATATACTCATGGAGTAGGAATTAATTTTTAATTTTCGATGCATGCAATGTCTTTTGTAATATACTTATCTAAATGTTTTTTACAGGCCTCTACGCAATCTTTCCTTAAAAAAGATTAAAAAATACTGCTGTTTCAATAATTCCTAAATATAATTAGGTATTGTAATTTATTTAATTTAGTCGATTTATATGATAATACTATTTAAAAAACAACCATACAATAATTTATTATTACTTCTTTCTGCCAAAAATATGTAAATAACGCACCTGAACAAAACAAAGAGTAAAGAGTGTAGAGTGTAAAACCAATTTCAAATTTCGCGCGCTTCTGCGTACCGAAGCGACGCACAGTGGTAAAATTTAACGAAATTTGGGACGTATTTAGTCTTAAAAGGTTCCAAGGGTTAAGTTTATTACTAGGATTGTTATAATGTGGTCAATTATTGTCAGTTCACGCATTACAGATTGCTTGCGTTTTATGTTTTATTCTAAATGGTCAATGCAGGTTTTGGAATTGTTCATTTTTCGAGTGAGTTCATTTATAAGGCTTAAAAAAGACCATGAGAGTCCTTAGATACTTTTTGAGGGATCACAATTATCCAGAATAATGATGTAAATCTCCAATAAGACAAACTTTTGATCGATAGATTGATACCATAGTTGATTCCTTTCCAAATAAAATTTTGAGACAATTGGCATTTATTATTGTGATTTACTTCACCTCGGCATTTATTTCATTCTTATGTTTATAATTTGTCTTTGCGTAGCATTTGGTTTATTTTAAATTAAATTTGAGTAAGTATTTCATCCAACAAATTTCCAGGCTTGGAGATTTTTAGTTTATTCCATACGTAGTAATGCAAAATCATGTGTTTTTTGTTTGAAAATTTGGTCGCCTAGAAATGTTTCAGATGCTTTAATTAAATACTGCGAGTAGAATACATCTTGACTTTTAAAATAATCGAGTATTTTTTAGATCAATCTTTTTATAAGCCCAGAAAAAAATAATGTATGAGGCCTATGAAAACTGCTTTAAAGGTCAAAATCTCCTACTTACGAACTTATTTTTGTACATGATTTTATTGTATAATGTGGCAAATGAAGTTATTTATAAAATGAATAAAAAAAATCAAATATTTATGCCTGAACATCCACAAAATAAAATAAAAGGCACTTTTTGGCCATGTTTTTTTCTTGCATAAATCAAATCAGGCCGATGGTGTTAAGCGGGAATTTAAACCTTATCGCCATCTAAGTAAGGGTTGTTATTGGTAGCGGCTCAATTTAAAATATGACACGACGTAGTGCATCTCCTTAAAACACGGCTTCGCTACATTCCGTCCATTATTTAACTGCTAACAAAATGTTTGCATTAATGAACACTTCTCCTCTAACCAAAGCGAATGATTCTAATTCTGTATTGTAAAACATTACTGTGATGTTATTGGAATGTTATTTCTATTATGTTGGTATAGATAACCTACCTTATATACTAGGACCCACCTAAAAATTTACTTAATAAAAAATTATTTAAAAATTGTTGCATAATTTTATTACACAAACTGTACAAATTTTAAGTACATTTCTTTCTTCAAGACCCGCATTAATAAAACCCTTCCTTGAATCTCTTCCTTAATCCACCCTGCAACCCTGCCCAACTATATATATATATAAATATACAGACAGAGGCGTTTTGTGAGATGTCACATAAAAAAAAACGAAGAGTTTAAAAAACAGTTTTTTGTGCCTCCTGTAAAATTTGATAAATGGAAGAGTTATGCATTATGCCGATATTATATTATACCGGATTTTTGACAAATTTTACCAGTGTGCGTTTATGGGCGTAATTGGTTAAATATAAGTCTGGGGTTCGGCTTTCTTTTATTGGTTCTCAAGTTTTTTATAACCCATGCCAATAGGCCGCGCCCCTTCCGAATTCGAAGGACATCTGGAATATGAGATCGTCTTAAATATCATATCTGCGTATTTAATTAAATATTATATTATTCTTAGGGTCCAGGTGCCAAATTCAAAAGACCTTTCTCCGAATGGAGAGGCGATACTATTACTGCAAATGAGTTTTTGTAGATCCTAAAGCCGGAACTGGGGTGGGATTTGTAAATGATCTGCGATATCAGAAAGGAAAGAGAAAAAATATTGGGAAATTTTGTATTCGGAGATGTTGTGCGTTCTTGTATTTTTTATGTTTCTTTACCCTTAAAACGTGTAACTCGGCTCGTATGTGGAACGAGCTAACGGCATCTGTTTTTCCTCCTTGATATAATCCGGACTTCCGGGCTCCCTACAGCCCGTAACTTAACCCGCCTCAGGACGCTGCCAGAGTACGGACTGCACTGTACGGACAGAGGCGCTCTTGGCTCTGAACTGAATTCTGGTAAGCTCTGCCATGATAATTTTATTTGAGGTTATGTTGTCTTAATTGTAAATTATTTATTACAGTCTTGAAAGGAAGTATGTCAACCTAAGTATAGTACATAAATAAAAACAGAATTAGGTTAATATTTATTTTTCCACGAACAATAATATTGCTGTGTTTACTATTTAGGTGGACTCGAACATAACATACGTCAGGGCTTTATGGCGGCCAGTCACGAAGGTGGTCTGAATTACTTAAATTATTATATTCTATTGAAGGACCCACCCATCTAAAACCACGGAGAAATTTATTAATATCACGAATGGTACAGAGGCATCGGGCTGCCATGAAAGGAATCTAGTTGCAAAAAGCTAGTTTCGCGATACCGAAGGTGAAACTTTCGGATTTAGAAAATATATTTCTAGGCGTAGATTTTATCATACGTAATTAGAGGTTCAAAATGTTACGAAATTGAAAATTTAAAGATCATCATAATAACTCTCATAAATGATGACCGTATTAGAAAGAGAGCCTTCAGTGAAGCTCTCAGTGGCAGGACCAAACTTACCTACTAGCAGTTCTGCGAACTTTGGCGGAATAAAAAGGTGCTATCCAACACGGCTACCACCTTGACGGAATTGGCTGGACACGGCATACATAAAAAAATGCAAAGCGCTCGGGTTAAAACAGGGTTTAACAACACTTTAATTGTTTTAACAATTGTTTTTCAAATATATTTTGATGTTGCTGTTCAGCCTAGCTCTATTCACTGTTGTGTGTAGGAATCCCTACTGTAATTCCAAATGTTTTCTGTTTTCGGACGGGGCTGTTTTTCGCTGATATTTTAGTTTAATTTATCTTTCTAAATAGATGTTTCACATTTGCTGCGGTGTTTTGATAGTCCTTTGCATTTCGGTACCTGTCCAGGTGAACAGTTTTATAATCAATGGTTTAAACGGAGGTTAGAGCCCTGCCATAGCAAGGCCGCGAATAGACAAAACAAGGGAGTTCACTTTTTGTACAGTCAGAAAAATGAGGCGTATCTACGCTACGGAAACGTCAATAAAGGCATTCCGCTGATATCCATTGTTTACTCTCTTACTTTCTTATAAACGATCAATGGAACAGAAAGAGAGGTTACAACGGAACTCTCAGAGGAAGGAAAATAATACTGAGTGTCGAGGATAAATAGTTGGCAATGGCCAACTTATTCTTCAAATTATATTTATAATTAAAACTAAAGTTTATAAGGTCGAATTAGCGAGTGGTCAGAGAACTCTCCCCGCAAGAAAGAGATCCTGTGTTCAATTCCTTTTCTGTTTCATGTTTTTCGTTTGAGAGTCGTTAATGTTCTCTTCAATTTAAATATCTTTCAAGGTTAAGAGTTCACCTATCCATGTAAAGTCTTACTGTACTGAATAATGTTGGTATTTTAGCATAAATTTATCATGCAAAATAGTGTATTTTTGCCTCACAAACAATTCATAAAATGGGCAAGTCATTCATTCATTTAAAGGCAGACAATAACAGCTTAGTAGATGGAAAGGTGGTATTTACTTGGATAATAAGCAAGAACCACAGACATAGGAATTAATAGACGAGAAGATATGGGCGAGGGGTAAAATCAACTGTTGAAGAACGAGGGAACGAGGGAACGAGTGAAGCTGACTGTGATTCGTCAATAAATCAATCTGACAGTAAATAGGCATCTCGCATTATAATATCACCATTTACTTCTTAAAAGTAAAATCTGCTTTGAATGAATAGACATTTTTACATGGGAGCGCAAATTACTCGCCACGTTATGAACAAATTTGCGAAGTCCAAATTCGGCAAAGTAAGGCAGCTTTTATTTTCAGAGTCGTAGTTAGTTTCAGAGTATTTAGTTAAGACACTTTTATAAATGTTCATAATTTACTTCCCAGCAACCAACCAGCTTTGTGTTTCGCGTCCAGACGTTTCTCTATGTGATAGTAACAACTGATTCATATTATACGATGTGAATATGCTTAAAATAAAGTAAAATAATGCTTATATATGGAATGTAATACGACAATTGGGTTTATTCTCTTTTTTCACATCTATTTTTACCAGTTTTCATAGTACAAGTCAAAATTTTGCCGTGTTATTTAGTAAAATGAACCGATGATGCCTCGACCATAGTTCGCACAAGAATGATGACGTCACGTTTTCAAATTTCATTTGAGGCCAAACGCGAGCCCAGCCGGCTCAATGGAACCGGTATGGGGAGTGGGGATAATACGCTTTTAATCACTTAGGGCAGGTCTACTAATATTCATATGTCTATGGCAAGAACGAATAGGAATGAAATAATGACGCTTACAACAAAAAATAGACTTTAGCTGGGTTAATGGGTCAAGGTTTATTAAAGTTAATTTAATGTAATTAATACCAATCAATTATCTGTAGAGCATTCCTTCAACAAAAATAGTGGTACAATAATATTATGTATTTTCAAATTTTATATTATCATGTGGGCCTTACTGGGTACTTTGTCCGTGCTGAGGCCCCCATTTTACAATTTAAAAATCAATTAAAATATAATACAAAATAATAATTTTAAAAAAAAAACAACTGAGATGGTATAATTTGAAATACTTTGATGCGGTAATGTATTTTTTAGTTCATTTTTTTTTTCAAATTTGACTTTATTGTTCTTAAATCCAACCTTTATTTAGGAAGAGTTATTTTACAGAATTTGAACAATTCATCAAATTTCAAAGATAATATTCAAGTTATGTGAAAGTTCTATTATTATTAAAGTACTGTGAAACAAGTGGCCCACGATGACATATGTTGTAATATAATAGTTTTATTGTCTTGCTTGTAGTGGAATTGTCAAGCTATAGTTTGCTCAGGTTGTTCTTAAATCAAATATACACTATAACTTTAATTCACTTTGTAATAGCAATAGCACTCGCAAAATATCTACGGCTTATGTATGACAAATTATAATATCCTAAGAAAATGAAACGTTTTTAATGCATTTACATAAAATAACTTTTAATATATTAATGTACGCCTCTTGATTGAAATTTCGAGGTATGGAAAATTTTCGTCATTTTTCATTGGCATTCAATATATTTTTTACACTGTCGCCAAATACATATACATAGTTCGCATTACTAGGAATATAACGCCAAAGTACCAAAAATACACGAAATTGCACAAACATAAGCCGCAAAACGCTGTTGTCTCGTAACATAAATTCAACTAAGGGCGTGTTTTGTGGATTATTTGGTACTTCAATAATGCTTACTTTTAGATCGTTCAACGTTCCATGGAACCCATTAAAATTTATGGTTGTCTCATAACACTAGGATATCTCTACGTACGTTAAAGGACGTCCCAGTGAAACCGGACGCACGGAGTAGGGGGAAATTTATTTGGCATAACTATAACAAACCCTTACAATTTCCTTACCAAGTATATTATATGCGCAAACACAATATAATATCAGCAGACCAAACGACCGTCTTCAGCCAAAAGGAAGTTTACAGAGAAAATGGTGCATGAAGCTCTATATATTATAATAAGTTAGACGCTCCATTATTTGGGCGTGTTTACAAAATGATTAAATGAAAACTAGATAATGGATACACGCTTTAGATGTTTGTTTATTAAAAATATATTATAGCTACTGAAAATTAATTAGAATATGAATTATAAAGAAAATAGGTGTGGTACAGTAGTTTTTATTTATTTATGTTAATACCACACTAGAGTCCTAATTACTCTTAACCGTCGTGTAGCCAGTGAGACTATGGCGTCCCCAATTAGGTGGTGGGGAGGGAAAGGAGAAAGGGAAGAGAAAGGTGAGGGAAGTACCTGGCTACTCAAAACTGGTCACCAAACACGGCTTAAGCCACTACAAGCAAGGTATCAATTCCGATTGGTAATCTTTCATCAGAGTTATGATACTAAGGACGGGTTGTTTCGGAGTATTTGAACAATTCATCAAATTTCAACGTTCATTTTAAAGTTCTGTGAAAGATTTTTTCAAGTTCTGTTTTTATTTCAGTTTTGTCAAGCAACTAGCCTATAATGATATAATAACAGAACTTGAATTGGACTTTCACAGATCCCAGAAATGAACGTTGAAATTTGATGAATTGTTCAAATACTCCGAAACAACCCGTCCTAAGAGTATCTTCCACTCTGTAACAACCATTAAATTGATGAACGTGAAAATCCTTTGTATAAATTAGAAAAACAAACCATTATTTTACGTTGCTTCGGACGTTATGGTTGTTGCTACATAGCAAACTTGTCTCTAATACAAACACGCACTTATAATACATTTATGTAGGTACGTCAATACATACGAGGCAGCAAAACAGACAGTGCAGTTTTGAAGGGCCGGTACATCGCGCGTGGTGGGAGTAGGAACCTGGGAGGGGTTTGAATGTATCGGGAGGGTCGTACCGTTTTCAGTCGTTACCATGGTTTGGTCCTTAGGTGACTTTTCAATAAACATATAATTATTATTTTCGTAGAAAGCAATCACTTTGTGGTTTAACATTTTAATGAAATAAAACAATATTTTTTGTTTAAAACCACGAATTTTTATTAATTTTAAGACCGACCGGTTTCGCTTCACTCGAGCATCGTCATTAGTTTAATTTTGTACCCTGACGATCCTCGAGTGAAGCGAAACCGGTCGGTCTTAAAATTAATAAAAATTCGTGGTTTTAAACAAAAAATATTGTTTAATTTCATATAATTATTATTTGGTAGATTAGAGTTTTAGAGCATTGATCTAGGTCTAGGATATTGGTTATAACTTGAATTGAATTTAAAATTACGTCACATCTAAATAAGGGTTGCGATTATACAAAATCATTACGAATTTGTTAAAATCGCTACACAGGGTTCCTAAAATATTGAAGTGGAGAGAAAACTCTCCAATTTCGCACAGCCACCGGTCGTTAATTTTTTATCGGAATTAAGGGAGGTGGCACACGGTGTTCCGGCAGACGTCCACTGAGACGCGCACTCATTGGCCTGCGTCGGGTTCACCGACTCGATCACCCCTCGCCCACCCACTCACCCCTCCCCTCCTGCCTGCCATGATAGTTGATAGTGTGCCACGTCACGTTTAAGTTTGGTTATATTATGTCTCTAGTCCAGAGCTTCTCAAACATATTCAGTTCACCGCCTTCATATTTTTATATTTATTCTATATTTTTCTTCAACGCCCCCCCTCGGAGGGGACCGGAAAAACTTATTATTTGTTACCACTATTTGACAATTATCTAAATAACCATCGACTAAGACACGACATAAGTCGAAATGCATTTGCTAAGAGCTGCTGTACGTATGATCCATACGTACAGCAGGATCATAAGCGGTGATTTGTATAGCGCCGTTTTTTCTGAAAAAAAATAAATCAAGGGCGCTGTACAGAAATTTTTCCAATGGAATATTATTATTAACTAAAATAAAGCTGGAAAGTAAAAAAAATATTTTAGCCGATCAAAGGTTTTCAGCACAAACTAATATAAAAATATAGCCGCTGTAGTCAGGGATTACAAATCCGAATTTCTTAAAAGACAAAGTACAGATTAAATTCGTACTTTCGTATGGTAATGAGGATTCAATAGTTGCCGCACCTTTACTGCTCTTTAATGCCAAGTGGTGATATGGCAACCCAATTGGGCAGGAAAAGTGGGAAGGTTGTGAAGCATTTGGCACACCATTTCAGGTAATATTTTGATTCTGATGCTGGTCTCTACCCAGGGTTACACTCTCTCTCTCTGTCACTCTGCTAAAGGTGCCTCATGTCGGCCCTCACAACCGCCCCTTTGGTTGGGAGCCCCTAGGAGGAGGTAAACCGCTAACTTTGAGAACCACCGCTCCAGTCTTTAGCTCTCCGCCACTAACTTCAGTTTAGCATAATTATAATGAGTTTACATAAGAACTCCTAGCACAATACATGTCATTACAATGTCGTTCATTATTATTTATTGAATGACACGTTCACCAGGCCCAACAAGACCAATTATTATTTAAATCGTGGTCATAAGCCGTACCATAGGATTGTCAAATTAGTAAATAAAAAAAAAACTAAAACCTCCATTTTATTTTGACGCAAAACATCATCACAATGAAAAAGCTAAGAAAAATTAACGAGGCAATAAAGGCTACGTGAAAAACTTGCAAGTAAAATCTTAAAAAAATAATTGTGCTTCGCAGAAATCATCGTGTTTTTTTACAATTAGACGACAAAAATATAGGTCACTGAGAGGGAACGTTTTCGGGATTTCAGTATTATAATATCAAGATAAGATTGCTGCTAGAGAAAAAAAAAACCCGGATAGCATAAAAATAGTTAAATTAATTACTTTAAACACACTTATTTTGTGACGCCGTTTTAATAAAAAAATAATCAACACTTAGTTTTAATCAATTTTATTGTTTAAAAACAATCGATATGTTTCCTAAACAATGTTTACTTATTCAAGGTTTACTGTAGGTACATGGTTAACAATAAAATTATGGCTAACAGATTGAGCATTCACCAGTTTATCGATCAATTATCACTTGAGATTAATGTAATCTGCACTAGATACTATAACGTGAAGATAAGGAATTACTATTTGAGGGCGTTAACTGTCAGACAACTAAAAAAATGACTTTCCTTTTTAAACAAAGCTGAAACACCACTCCAACCCTTGGAATACAAAGGATTAAATGCCAATCGCCCGTCGTACGACGGCCGACACTATTTTCTCGTTTTTCACAAAATTGAGTTTTTGTAAATGATACCTTATACAAACATGGTGTTTGTGAACCAACATATATAAGTCCGCTTTGTAGCCTAAAGTTCCGTTTTGTAACTGTCCAACTATTTTAGTAACAATATTACCAAGTTTTTTTCTCACGAATAAGTATTAAACGAATGTGTTTTTTGTTAATTATATTCTAAATAATGCTGAAAACAATTGGACAATCATATGCAATGTATATTTAGTGATATTATTAAGAAATAGAAACTTTTTATCTGTCTTTTTTGAATATAGTTACAAAATAGAAATAAAAATGTTTTTTTTTAATATTATGGTACGTTTCACCATTTTCGCTGTTTATATATATAAAAAAATCAACTTCATAAGGTTACGGAAAATATTTTTTAATTAAGAGCGCAAAAAATTAATTATTTAATATTATTACAATTTTGTTACAAAACACTCCGGATGGGTACTTCCACTGCGTTTTTTTTAAATAATAAACATAGAAAAACTCTTGCAATAAACTTAACACATTTTTTTTTCTTAATTTGACGAAATAAAATATTGAAAACCTACAGTTTATAAATATGTTATCAAAAAATAAGAGGTACAGAAAAAAATGGCATTGTTCGAATTACGACATTTGACATGGAATTTTTGGATGCGCTTTTTTACAGATAAAATAAACTAGATTAATCTAAGCTAGATTAATTTTTTGTATGCTATGAGCATTTTCATTAAGGTTCAAAATAGCAAAGATGCTAGTGAGGTGAGCTACTGACGGTGGATTTCTTGGCACATAAGGGGTTAAGGGGTGGGAAAAGTGAAAGGGGTGGTTATTCGAATTCTCACGTAGACAGTGACCTTCTTCTTGTTTCGAAGTGCAAAATCTGAATAAAACTACAGATTTGTATAAAAAACAAATCCACTGACTTCTTCATGTAAAACACAGATAGAAGATTACACATTTAGAGCTAGACTACGGAGAACTCATAGGTCAACTTAAATGTACCTTACAGTATACCCGGAGAGTGTTGGGAGCCATCATCTTATTATATACCGAACAAAATAAAATAAACCCCATTTTTGTAAGTTGCGCCTTTTTTCTAATAGTCCTTCAAAACTGCACCGCCTGTTTTGCCGCATCTGTATATAGTATATTTGATTTATTTTAATTATTCAGAAATCAAGATAAAATTATGGGGCATCTGACCAACGCTGTACAGTGTACTGTTTTGTGTATTGTTAGTATAGTTAGAGTGTATTTTTTTTAAAAATACCTATAAAATATCTTGGATGACTCGGAGATGGAATCGAAAATATTGGGAAATATTGGCTCAATACTTCTGATTGAAAATTACTATCCAACCACTGTTATTTTCTACATAAGACTTTGTAGAGCGTTGGTCAGATGCCCCATATTTTTTTCTTGATTTCTGAATAATCAAAATAAATAAAATATACTATATACATGCGGCAAAACAGACGGTATAGTTTTGAAGAGCTATTAGAAAAAATGTGCAACGTACAAAAATGAGGTTTATTTTATTTTATTTGGTATATCATGCCGTTTTATGCATCGAGTCCTGAAGATGAGATCAGATAGATGATGGCCCCCAGTAGCGATACATTAATGAAGGCGATTTTTGAAGTTTTCGGCCGCATTTTGACACATCTCGGCGGTTATAGCTGCGATTTCCTGCCTAATTCGATCAATGAGTTCTTCCAAGGTGAGAGGCCGATGTTTAAAAACATTTTCCTTCAGGTAGCCCCAGAGGAAGAAGTCGCAAATTGCAGCCAGAAGGCCCGCTGGGTAGCGACGAACGAACGGCAATTTCAAGAAATGAATGGACAGCGAAGCCCGGTTTTGTCCGGACAAACCATGGTAACGACTGAAAACGGCACGACCCTCCCAAGTACAATGAGACCCTCCCTGGTTCCAGCGGCCCTACAAAACTACGCTGTCTGTTTTGCTGCACCCTGTAGGTATATTTTCTACGATTTGGTACCAGTCTTCTTGATTGTGTTCCATAATACGAAAACTTACCTGTTCTTCTTAATTGTTTTATTCATAAACTGAAACTAAAGCGATCTTAGTTATGCGGTGTGATATTTTACAGCGGTCAAATTAGTATTCATGGATACTAATTACTTTGAAAAATTACGTTTGGTTGTTTATTAGCTGTCTGTGACACGACATATATCATAATACTATTATGAGGTTAGATAAAGAGTAAATTTAAAAAAAAAGAGTACTGCTTTATAAATGCAAATAAAACAACAAGAAAAAAATTTAAAGCGAGTCAGTTTCGTAATTTACTAAGGACGGGATGTTCCACATAATTTGAACAAATCATAAAATTTCAAAGCTAATATTCAAGTTCTGTTATCATCCAAGTACTGCGGAACAACCGGTCCATGATGAAATACTAACAGAGAATTTGATAAATTGTTCGAATTCCGTTTGTTTTATAAATCATAATGAATATATTAAATAAAAATATACGAAGTATCAACAAAAACTTCGATGAACTTCAAATACTAATTAAGAATCTAAAAATTAATCTTGATATAATTATCCTCACTGAGTGCTGGATAAAGGATAAATATTCACCCTTACATATTAATAATTACACCTCATATGCAACCAATTTGAATTACACAAAAAATGATGGTGTGATAGTGTACATTAAAGATGACACTAAAACTGAAGTCAATGAAATAAAATTCCCAAATGCAAACTGTTTGAAAATCAAAGTGGGTGATGAAACCACTATATTAGCTCTGTATCGATCACCAGCTACAACTAATATTAATCAGTTTCTTGAGACGCTTTCTAATGAACTCAATCTTCTAAAAAACAAAAAAAATGTCTTCCTCATCGGAGATATAAATATTGACATACTAGAAAACGGTCATCCAAATAGAACTGATTATCTGCAAACACTAGCCCACGGACTTAAAAGTTTGATAAATAAACCTACGCGTGTTACAAATGACAGCAAATCTTGCATCGACCACATATTCAGTAAGACTGTTAAACCAACCAACTCTATCATATTCACCTCTACTATAACCGACCACTATACAACAATTTTATCTATTACAAAAAAGAAAATACAAAGATCGCAGCCCTACCCAATTATCGTGCAGAAGACAGAAACCATATGGAATGAAGTAAAACAACAATTACTAAATACAAACTGGATAAACCTACTGGAGAACCTTGATACAAATAGTGCCTGGAGTAAATTCATTGAATATATAACTCATACCATCATGTCAAATACCAAATCAATAGAAAAAAAGATTTCACATAAAAATCAACATCTTAAACCATGGATAACCCAAAGCGTTATAAATTGCATTAGAAAAAGAGATGAACTACACAGGAAAGTTAGTTTAAATCCTTGTGATATTTTTATACAACGATATTATAAAAGATACAGAAATATTTGCAAAAATGTTGTACGCAATGTCAAAGAAAATTATTATAAGAAAAAAATAGACGAATGTAACAATGACCCACGCAAATTATGGAAGATCATTAATGAAATTACAAGTGCAAAATCATCCCATAACAAAAGCATAGATGAACTAACAATTGAAAATACCCAAATCTCTTTCGAAAAGCATCCGGACAAAATTCTCGAATACGTAAACGAATTTTTTACAAATATAGGGTCAAAATTGGCAAAGCAAATCAGACATCCAAAAACTAGCATTTTACCAGAAGAAAAGGAAAGTATGAACCAGATAGATAAATTAAAGTTAACTAATGTAACCAATACTGAAATCAGAAACGCAATTGTATCCCTCAATGTTAATAAATCATCGGGAAATGATATAATCTCAAATAAAACAATAAAACAACTCCAAAATGAACTGACCTTCCCTTTGACATACTTGGTCAATCTGTCTATATCTACAAATGTATTCCCCTCATGCCTTAAAAAAGCAACAGTTATACCTATACATAAAAGTGGTAACAAAAAGGATATATATAACTACCGACCCATAAGTCTCTTAAGCTCCTTTTCAAAAATCTTGGAAACTGTAATGAAGAAGCAAATTGTTCATTTTCTTGAACAAAACAAATTATTATCACCATCCCAATATGGCTTTAGGGAAAATCTAAGCACCAATGATGCCATAGAAAATCTAACAAGCATAGCCATAAAAAACATAGATGAAGGGAAAAAGTGTTTGGCTTTATTCATAGATCTTCAAAAAGCTTTTGACACAATAGACCATAAAATATTACTAACTAAGCTAAACAAAATAGGAATGGCCGAAACAACAATGAACTTATTAGAGTCATATACATGGTGTCCGGAAACTCGTAGTACAAGCGGGAAACTGGTGAATCTACATCACATTTGGAGTCGATTTTGTAGTATAATTTTTTTTGATTTGAGCTTTCGTTTTCGAGTAAATCGAGTCAGAAGTTGATTTTTTTTTGATCAAATTCTTATAAATTATTACTGAAGATCAAAGTACCCAACTAATTAAAACTATTTAAAAATTTAAAAGTAAAACAAATAATGACGAAAAAATTTGAACCCTGAAATAGCCGAAAAATATATTTTTTTGGTTTTTTTTTTTTTTTTATAAAAATGCTCAAATCAAAAAACTTTATGTTTATTTGGGTTCCCGTGTGGTATACATTCTCCAGTTTCCGGCTTGTACTACGAGTTTCCGGACACCATGTATAACAGGGCGAGAACAACAAGTACAAATTGGCAAACAAAAGAGCAAACTACTATCTTTAAACTATGGCGTCCCTCAAGGAAGTGTACTGGGACCGATCCTATTCATTATCTATATCAACGATTTAACTAACCTTACCATTAAAGGAAACATAATCAGTTTTGCTGATGATACTGTTTTATTATTTCAAGAAGAAAATTGGACGGATACATTTAATGAGGCTGAAAAGGGGCTTAGTGCACTTCAAAATTGGCTTAAAATCAACTCGCTTACCCTTAATATAAGCAAAACAAAATATATAACATTTTCAATAAACGCAAGGAGCCAACCAATAAAATCACTAGAACTAAAACTACACGAATGCCATGGAAATAATATACAATGTTACTGCCCCGTCATCGAAAAAACACAAAACATAAAATATCTCGGAGTAATAATCGACGAAAATCTTAGATGGGACCTACACATCAAAGGTATTACGGAAAAACTCACAAGCCTTATATATTTCTTTAAAAATCTAAGAAACGTATTAAATAAAAAGGATATGAAAAAGGTCTACTACGCATTATGTCATTCTCGAATTGAATATGGAATCATAGGATGGGGATCTGCTACACATACGTACCTACACAACCTGAATACGATTCAAAAAGGAATCATAAAGACCATATTGAAAGTACCAATTAGAACGCCTTCAATTGAAATATTCAATTCCTTTGACGTACCAAATTTACAGCAAATATATGCCAAAAATATATTATTGAAGCTCTTCAAAAATAACAAATCCTCTACTAGACTGTGTATGCATAACACTAGATCGAACAAAAATGATATAAAAAATATTCCAAGTTATAAAACCACATTCGGACAAAGAAACTATACATACTTTGCAACAAAACTCCATAACATCCTTCCCCAAGACATAAAACTAATAAAAAATCCTAATGAATACAAATCATTAATAAAAATATGGCTGAAAGAGGTCAATGAAAAAACCCTAATGAAAACACTAAAAACGATATAGAAGACACTAAAAACGACATAGAAGACACTAAAAACGACATAGAAGACAAATAAACCATATTTAAATAACTTTAGTCCGCCTCGGCACAGGACCCCCTAGTGAGGAGGACTAAGAAATACAATATTTTATACTTAATTTCACCATTATATTTTGTATGTAACAATTATTTTATATAGTCGCTAAAAAAAAAAAAAAATTTAATTTATAGTTTGTTTCGCTAAATTGTGCGTACAAATAGATTCTAGATATTTTATTTATTTATTTTATTTTTATTTATTTATTTATTTATTTATCAAAAGAAAGTACATATTGGATGCTTTGCCTGTCCAACTAGGAAAGTTTCCCGTTCTAGGACAGACAAATTGACATGTTTAGTTCATATTATTACTGAAATGTACATAATTACATAACAAAAACCAAAAAAAAAAAAAGTTTCATTTTTCTCTGAAACTAAGTTGTGTAATAAAGAAAATGTATATAATAAATATAAGTACACATACATTGTTTTGTGAGAAGTAGAAAAAATTAATCTGGTAGCATATATTATAATCGGATTTACCGAATTAACCTGGTAACATAAAATATAGATATAAAGGTACAATTTTGAATTCGATTGCTCGTTTTGCTTTATGGGCTTCTCTGGATTTTAAAAACAATAAATTGGGTAACATAATATTAACGACGGGTTGTTTCACAGAATTTGAACAATACGTCGAATTTCAAAGTTGAAATTTAAGTTCTGTGAAAGCTCAATTTAAGTTTTTATTTCACAATGGACCGGTTGTTTCACAGAACTTGCTGCATAATAACAATACATGAATAGAACTTTCACAGAACTTGAATATTAACTTAACCCGTCCTTAATATCCTAAATTTAAAAATTAAGTTGTTTTATATTACTTTGAAGCCTAAGGTAGTATAGTCGTTGATAAAGTGTTGGGGTAATACTCAAAGAAGATCCCTGGCTTCTATTGAATTGACAATTTCTGTCAATCCCAGTCATAAAACCGACCCTTACTTATTTAATCGTAGGTAGGTATTATTGGTCTACCATTCAGAGTTCCGTTGCAATTTTCCTGGTTTCATTATAATAGGAAACAAAGTTGCCGAAAGTGAATGTAATGCCTCTTGAATGAGTGACACCTCTTGACTAAAATAAAAAACTAATATTGAATTTATAGTCAATTCCATTATATTTTGAAATAATATTCAAACAAATAGAAAGTCACATAAAATCTTAGAAGTCATGGAATATCCTATAGATAGAAATTACCAAGTCACAAGTCATGGAATAGGTACAAGCCTATAAGTAGAAATTCACGTAAAATCTTACAGTCTTCCCTCACAAATAAGGCAGCGTTTGTGTAACACAAAGGTCGCATGTTTCGGCTTTCAGATTATCGGTGCTCAGTGCCTAAGTTCGTCGGCGGCAGTTGGCGCCGACTTGTGGACAAGTACAACGCGGGTAAAATCTGCGCCACCTGTGCGGTAGCCTGACAGCCGCTGTCAGTTTTAACAAAATGTCGAGTCGTCAGACGAAGATTTTTTTACTTTTGGAGAATACTTTCTTGAAATTAAGAAATAAAACTTGTGTACAGTGTGTGGAGTGTTTCTTTTATCCCAGAATGGCGATTTGTTGAAAACAGCGGCAATTAACAGGTCGCTCATGTTGACACTATCTTCCTGCTCAATAAAATAAGCGCCACTAACCGGCGTCACCGGCGAGTAGAAATTAAGAATTCATTCCGGTAAAGCTTATCGGCGCCGCCACGCGCGTACACAAATCTGAACCTGCCTTCACTATGTGCGGTCATACGTTTACATACAAACATTCTCGTCGGCGCTTCTGCGCAAGTCGGCCGCCTACGCGCCGACTAATCAGAAAGCAGAAACCCGCGTCCTTTGTGTTCGTACACTTTGGGAGGAAAGTAGCTTCATTCTCAATTACTCTCGTGCCCAATGGAATGAAATCTGCATGCATAATACCCGGATGAGATTCTTACCCGAGTATAAATATTTAAATGCGTTTCGTTGAGGCGGGTCGGCTTTATGCATATTCATAAAAACCGACAAAAAATGAAAGCACAATATCATTTCGACATGTTTTTCACGCTCTGAATAGCATCGGCAACCTGTAAAGAACGTACGAGTACAATGGCAGACTTGGGATCAAAACGAAATGGAGTGAAGTACAGAGACTACGGAGGACTACTTGATTTCATTGCGTCAATCTAACAGATTCTTTCGTCTATGTGGAACGAGAATTATTTCGCTTGATGCTATGTGAACTTATTATGCAAAAAAGATGAATATTTTTAACGGTAATGTTCGTATCTTACATATTTTCTGTGTTACATCAACCGTGGGTCAAATAAATTTGTTTTGTAAAAACATTTACCTGTTTGTATTGTACAAGCGTTCAAAAATAAATAAATAATGTGGGCAAGTTTTAGCAAGGAAATCTACCAGTCGTTATAAAACGGAAAGTCCTGATATGCGAAGCAGCAAACAAACTATCGATTATATACTAGGACAAACGAAGTTTTTTCTGCTGGCAATACTATTTACATCGTTAGCTAGAGAGCTTTAAAATATTCAACTAACTGTAAAAATAAAAAGGCAAACTGCTCGTTTCATAGTTTATAATTTAATTTCAGTGTACTATTCTACTCGCAGTATTTAATATAACTGTATAACTCGCCCATAAATTTTAAAATCCAAAACACATGATTTTACCTAATTTGGCATTGCATATTCAATGCCCGGAGTTGCTGTATAATCAATTTTATGTCTCGACACGCTCTTCTGTCATTATTCAAAACGGATCAATGCTAATTAAACTGTAAACAAAATACTTTCTTGAAGAGACTCTGTAATAATTAGAACTAGCTTTTTGCCCGTTGCAGGCAACTAATGGGTAAAAATACTTTTGAATGTATGATTTGGCGTTGAATGCGGGTGGAGCGAGAGGTGTGTGCCTACTTTTATATTTATGATGTGATGCAATGCGTAAAAATGTGGTGCGTGGTGTAATGTTTGAATGTGAATGAAGCCACGAGTGTGGGACAACAAAATTTAAAAAAAGAAATGAATATTTTGAGAAAAAAATGTGCCAAGGAGTTTACTGATCATTTTTTCACCGAGCCGTTCGGGTTGTGTAGGTCAAGACGCGTAATTTGATACCCATATCGTTTTTGTCAACGACACTCGAAAAGTTCAAGGGAGTTTTATTTTGGGAAAAAAACATTGCTCTATAAACACGCACAATGTAAAAACTTTTATTTGAAAAAATTATATTAAAAAAAAAAAACTTAATATTGAAGAAGATAATACTAAAAAATCTAAACGAAACTTGAAACGGAACAAGACACAGAACATAAAAAGATAACGGTCACAATTATGAATAGAACCAGGATCTCTTGTCTTACCGGGACAGGGTCTTAACTACTCGACCATTAGGACTTAGTTATTAAACGTCATATTTGTCGATCTCATATTTTGAATTCGGAATTAACAATATTATCTTGCAACTTTTTCATGTTTAGTTTAGATTTGTTAGTAGTATCTTATTCTTCAATGATGATTACATTGATGGGTATATTCCTCAAAGTTAAAGAAAAGTTGTTCCAATGAAAAATAGAATAACATATCAATCGTGGAAATTTTCAATTGCGAGCTGAAATAATAACCAAGAAAGTTTTTAAAAATTGTGTTTTTCTGACATGTTATGAGTAAATTTTCTGTTCTGGTTTCTGTTAAGAATTTAATTTGTTTTGACTTGAAAAAAACGTATTTTTACAGAACTTGAATTTTAACCTTGAAAATTGATGAATTGTTAAAATTCTGTGAAGCAACCCGCCCAAGGCAGCCGGAAATTTGGCAGCCGGATTCAGAGCATCAGGGATATCTCTTTTCGATCCTGAAAAGAGTTATTCGGAAAATTCCTCACAGAGAAACTCTGAAGCGAGTGGCATAGACCAATCTTGGACAGAAGCCTACTGGATCCTTTATAGAGGATGCTAAATCAACCAAGTCAAATATTTAAACAAAATAAATACACGATGTCAAATATAGAATTATAATAAAGAATATAAATTAGATTACAGGTAGGTACCTAATTTATCGCTTGTCTGAATCATTTCCAATTTTGAAGAAGACACTCAAATTCGAAGCAAAAAGCAAGAATTCATTGAACCAGAGTTACAGACAGACAAACAACCAAAATTAATAATTTTAATTATTAATGTTATTATACTCGTACAATCGATTAAAGTGAGAGGTTCCGTTTGACTACCGAATTTGACAGATGACGATGGACAGGAAAAATGGCATAACTAATTTTTTTTTATTTATTTTTATTTTTAAAACGAAATTGCGTGAAGTGTCCCTTTTTACCAATATAGTTTTATTCTGATTAAACATATAAAAAATGGCTTCTTTGACATAGGTACACTTAAAAAAATAATGTTTATAATAAAACACTAACGTAATTTAATGTGGAAAAAGCACGTAACTATGAACACGTAATAAAACACCCTAGCACTTAATAATTATTTGATATAAAGTTATGTGCAAACATATCATCGTCATTAATACTGCGTAGGTATCTTGTCAGTAGATATTACCCAAATGGAAGTTGTTTATAACATTTAAATAATATTTGGACTTTATTATCGCGATTGAAGTTAATATGTAAACATATTTGGTATGTTATCGAATCAAAATTTGAATCAACATTAAAGATTTTAATGTAAATAAATTATTAATGCCACGATTATTTGGTAAATAATATAAATAAAATAGGGTCACGTTTAATACGTGCATTTGATTTGTACAAAACACTTTATATCAGTTCGATAATAATGTGAAGTAAGTACAGGGTTTTAAAATGAGAGGTGTTATTTTGATATTCAATCGTAAAAGATCAATGGTTTCGTTGCTTGTGTGGCACGTAGCGCCGTCTTGTTGAAAATGAACGTTGTCCAGATCAATACCATCCAATTCTGGCCATAAAAAAATATTAATCATCTCTCGATAGCGCAATCTATCCACAGTAACTGTTGCTCCTGCCTCATTTTCGAAAAAGTAAGGTCCAATGACTCCGCCGGACCATAAACTGCACCAAACAGTCACACGTTGAGGATAGAGAGGCTTTTCAACAATAACTCTTGGGTTTTCCGAGCCCCAGATGCGACAATTTTGCTTGTTGACGAAGCCACCGAGGTGGAAATGGGCCTCATCACTCAAGATGATTTGCATTTGATTCACTCAAGTGAATTTTAATAATTTCAATGCGTTGTTGAAGCGTGTATCGTTCCATTTTTATTAATGGCATAGTTTCTACTTGTCAGATGTCAAAAAATGACAGCTTCAAAAGTAACATCTACCGAAATAGCGGGCTATTCAAAATAACACCTCTTATTGGAAAACCCTGTATTTAGTTTCCGGAAATGGAAAAATAACGCAATATAATTTGACTTAATATTAGTTTAAATAATAGTTTTTTAATTAAACCCAAACTAAAACCATATTTTAGGATCAGAGATTTCGAGTTAAATAAGAGAAGAAAACACTTTAACATCAGTCGATGGCTGAAAAGTGAAAAACAGTTTTTTTTTTCATTTGTGACTATTTATTTATTTATTATAAACGCCCTGATGGGCTTATGCAATGAAATAACGCTTAAAATGCATTATTTTCCATTTCCAGAAACAGATTACTTAGTTCTCATTATTATCTAACTGATGCAAAGTGTTTTTTTTGTATTTAAAGTGCGTATTTACCATGTCCCTATTTTCTGAATATTAACCGATGAATTTTATAATGTCATTGTTTACAGGTATGGCCATGAGTTTGCCCAACATTTATATACGGTTTACATTGTACATGGAATGGGTCGTTTTTACGACCCGGCTGTGGAATGATTCGCCAGACTCATGCAATGTTCACTGCTTTTCCTCAAAAAGAACCCCGAAGATGACATAGGCTCCGAGGGAAATTATTTACCTTAGGGTTTCCTGTGCGATACAGGAAAAATATATTGAGAATTATTATAATTGACATCAAAGCTTTTATTTCATCGAATGAAAAGTAAAGAAAAGCATGAACACTTTGGTAATGGACTTAAAATTAGAAAAAAATCAATATACTTTTATTACTCAATAAAATATCATGGAATCTAAAAAAAAATTGAAATAAACAAGAAACCCAAACTAATGTGAGTAACGAAGAGTTTGAATTTTTAAGCTCTAACTAGAAAGGTAGATTAAATTTAGGTAGTGACATTTATTTGCAATTATGGTTACTATTTGATCTATTTGATGAAACCAGCCTATTGTATATCAGGTAAGGATATACAACAATAATATTATAATTGTTTAAGCTTCATAATTTTAACAATACAATACCTAATAATGCTAATAATAAATAAAACTGGTTTCCGATTAAGTTACACACATTCCTGTGTGCGCTTTTTGTCGTTTTTGCCTCCTCGATGTTTCTGTTTCAAAATATATTTTGCTCGCATAACATTACTTCCACGAGACTCGCATAAAATATTTTTGGATATAATCATAAGGTATAAATAAAATAAAACTGTAAGGGAGGTACATATTTTATTATCTGGCTTCCGTTAAAACATCTGATACGGTTAACATTTCACAAGGTAAACAAATCGATTAACCAATAACATTAGGTAAGGAAGGTAGGAACATTTGCAACATTTGTTTGGCAAAAACCAATTTGACGTAAAAGTGCAATAAATAATCAAAATAATAATATATTATACTCACGAAACAAGCAGCAGGGTCAACGTCTTCCAATTGCACGAGATCACAAATTTTATCCCTCTTTGTTTCGGATTAAATCCAATTCTTTGTGCACAAATCTAACGACAAACACCAACAGCACAACACGCTCACTGGGTAAAATTCGGTATAATTACGAATGCTCACTCAAAACAATTCACAGATGTACACGGAATATGCTTAGAATATCATTGAACATTATTTACCGTTATTACAATGACACGAAACGTAACGAAGCACCTTCGAGGTTGCAATAATACGACTGACGGACAGCTGTTTTGTGGTGAAGCAAAGTGAAGTCAGGTACGAACTGCAAACGATACAAAAAGGAAACTACCGCCATCTATTGAAAAAAGTAACAGCTTTGAATTTGACAGATCGTTACTATACCGATATTTATGAAAAATTGTAATCAGTGCTATTCCATAATAATTTATTGTGTTATGTGTTAAAAGCAGTAATTTTTTTATTGCTATAGTCTAGAAGTTATTTTTATAAATTATTATGTTTTTTTTTTGTACGCACATTAGTGCGTACAAAAAAAAAACAAAAATAGGGCCCCTCCGGGATTTGAACCCGGGACCTCCTGCACCCAAAGCAGGAATCATACCCCTAGACCAAGAGGCCGCTGATGTAAACGGTGAAAATAACGTTTATAATCGGTTTTGTTTCATGTAAAATGACATTTACATATTTTTTCATAATAGCGCGGTCACATTTCGGATCGATATGTCTAATTTCTGACTTCGACAAATAATTATTGTAAGAAATTAAGATTCTGTCGAGGTGTGGATTACATTAGGTATTTACTTATTCATTTTGGTTATTTTTACTAATTTGTACAAAATATTTGACAAACAATAATCGTTGTCATGTCAGCATCTGAAAATTCATTGATCTAACTTTCCACGTTTTCCACGCTATCATGTTTACGTCATTGATTAATAATAATACATGATTTTTATTTTTCATGTCGCACTATGTTTCTCTCAAAGGTTAATTTATTCACATAAATAACACGAATATAATGAATAATAAATTTGTGAAGAGTTCATTGTAGTTGTTGTGTAATTGGAATGATATTCGCGGTATGAAGCTTAGTAAATTCCACCTTAGATATTATCCACCAGGAATTATTCTAGAATATTTCCAAGCAGGTATAAAAAAGATGAAAACAATAGATTTGTTGGATTTATTGCCCTCGTGAGTATAAAATTGATTAGAATTAAGTTATTTATTGACGGACCATAATAGAGGTGAATAACTTTTTTTGGTAACCAAGTATATTAGTGGTTGAAGTTTTGTTACAGCACTACAACCCTCAAAACAATTTATTTATTGAATTGAAATACCCACACATTTAAAATAAATCTAAGACCGTCTGATTGTTGTCAGTCGTTTACCGAAGTAACATTATTTATTTTCAGATCTAACATTGATGTTGTTGCTGACGATTTATTAGAAAAAGAACAACTGATCACTCCAAATGTAATTGTTCTGTTAAGAAAATGTCTTGAAACCCTGAGAAAAAATCTGGAAAAAGATGCGGGGGCGGGAAAAAGATTTTATATTTATAAAACCTTACAAACACACCTCCTTCCTCTAACTAATGTTGCATTTCATAAGCAGGGAAAGCAGTGAGTGTGTTTAATATTGATAACATTTCTCAGTATGAGTTAGTTATTTTTTTGTTTTCTTACATTCTTTTGGAATCTTACCAAAATAATATAATATAATATACTTTTATTGATCTTACTATCTCCGGCTTAACATATTACAATAAGCAATCATTGTAAGCATATACATATATTTGAGGAAAAGAATCATAATTATTTATATGAGAACTTGGAATTCTTTTAACACTCTTGACCCTCACGGTAGTTCTTCTGGCTTCACATAATACGCTACTCGCTGTGACGCTTGTTAAGGGAGGGACGTCACAATGGGATACATTAATGTCAGTTGAAGGTTTTCGGGAAAGTGAAGCAACTTGTTATTCGAAGTAAAGGGAATATTCTACCAGCTATGGTTCAAGGGATGGCCAGGAGAGAACCTGTTAGAACCTCCCTGGTCCCAATCTTTTTAGCCCTTTATAGATTCACTCTTCAACCTCATGTGGATTTTATTAAATCTTTACTGGATAACAGTAACCTTTATTGTGTGGATTAGACTTTGGAAAACAAGTTAACAATACCAAATGTCTTTTAGATGTCTTTCCGGAAGCTATGATCGCACATGTAAAATTTGGAACGTGGACACAGGTGAAGATGAGCACACACTGACTGGCCATAATAATGTTGTTTATTCAGTTGGATACAATTATCCTATTTGGTAACAATTTAAAAATTCATTTTACTTGTAACAACAGCTTTATTTCAAGGTAAAACGCGACGTTGGTTATAATCGTGTACGTGTTCATAGATGGTGTTAATTTAATTAATTTTATTAAAATACGCTTTTGTAAGTTATGCTTCACAATACTAAGAAAAATTATTTGTTTGCGTAGTATGAATATGAATAATTAGTTTTGTTCAATTAAAAAACTCAATTCTTTCAAGAAAGGCATACAAATATGTAACAGTATTGTACCGATGATTCAATACAACATTGTACCGATGATTCAATCCAATATTGTATTTGTATGCCTTTCTTGAGAGAATCGAGTTTTTTTACGTTCAAAACTGTTTATTCATATTCATATTGAGTGTGCACAGGCGCAAAATAAATAATATGTCTTAATATTGTAAAGCAATACCTCGCAAAAAGCATATTTTAATAAAATTAATTAATTAACATCATCCATTAACACGTGGAATATGACCAGCATCGTGTTTAACCTTAAGGTTAAACGTAATGTACGTTATAATCTATGCGTTCAAAAATGGCATAAATTATATATATTATTAAAATACACTTTTTGCAAGTTATGTTTTAAAATATCAAGACAAATTATTCATTTGCACCCATAGATAGATACAATATGAATATGAATGAATAGTTATGTCCGTATAAAAACTCAATTCTTTCAAGAAAGGCATACAAATACAATATTGTATCGGTGATTCAACCCAATATTGTATTTGTATGCCTTTCTTGAGAGAATTGAGTTTTTGTACGGTCAAAACTATTTATTCATATTCATATTGTATATGTACAAATGTACATGCGCAAAAAAATAATTTTGAATGCATAGATTATAAAATATTCTATGTTTTCCCTGCAACGTTCTAATATTGATTCAAGCAGTATTCGAATAATGTTTAATAATTGTAAAACATTCTTTTTCTTCTGCGTTGTATGAATCCAATTATAAAAACTCCCTACAAATTTTTATTCTGATATTATTTTTCCATCAATCAAGCAACAGAGTAATAACGGGATCCTTCGATAAAACAGCAAAGCTATGGGACCCTTCAACGGGGGAATGTGTCTTCACGTTGTATGGACATCAAGCTGAAGTTGTTTGTGCTCAGTTTTGTCCTGATGGTGACTTCATTGCCACAGCTTCTATGGACCATACCTCCAGAGTGTTTGACGGCACAACTGGTAAATAAATTATGATTCTACGTTATATGGTCTGAGACTAGATAATTACATTAATATTTTAATTTATTTGTTTTTTTTTCTATTATAGGACAAGAGGTGATTCCATTGATTGCGCATACAGCTGAGGTTATAGCTTTGGATTTCAATAGTAGAACACCCCAAGAACTAATTACTGGGTCCTTCGATCATACAATCTCTATTTGGGATCTCAGAGAAGGAGGGTTAGTTTGTGTTAAATACATTTATTATTAAAATATCTAAACAATATACTAAGGGGGTATTTCACTATGTCGGGCTAAATATCTGACTAGCTATCCGTTGGCTGGCTTTAAAGTTCAGAATAACTTCGTTATTCAACGGTGACCGTTTCACCATTGTTTCGAGCTTCCGGATAGATAACACTCGAAATAGTCTGGCAACATCGCAAAATGTTTGCAGTTAGTCCATCTACTGCCACGGCTGTCATGCGTCACAGTCCGCACACCGCGAAGTGTGCATTTTTTTGGTTATGTTATGTTGATTATCAGGTCATTTTAGATAGATTCGTGTCGAATTAATACATTGTTTCTTATTTTGAACACAATCAAATAATTCAGGATGGATCATACAAGCATTCAAATTCATTCTACAAAATTAGACTCACTTCTCAGCTGTTAAACTCGGAATGTTTTGACGCCATCTTTGATTCGAGGAATAGCGCCTAACGTGAAGTTCGAGCACTGATTAGTCAAATCTAACTTTAACCCGAGCGTTAGCGTTATTCAGATATAGTGAAAACGAAAAAATGACTAATCCGCGGATTAGTGCTTGGTCAGAACATAATCAGAGATAGTGAAAAACCCCCTAAGTACATAATACATTTAAAGATTTAATAATATTGAACGGTTCCGCTCGAAAAGACATACAGCAAGGATTTAAGATAGAGACTGGACAATGAATCTTAGAGGCAGCCATGAGTTGCTGCGTTGATGATATTAGCATTTATGTATTAAATTTTTTTTATTTTTTTTTATTTTTATTAAATATCAAAATAATATACAAAAATCAAAAAGTCCCAATAAACTACTTTAAATTAGTTTGTCATTGGGTGCTTTTAACTTAAACAGATTATATCAAATGTATACATTCATATCATGAGAGGTGTAATACAATAAAAATAAAAACAAAAAACAATTAAAGCGTATGCAGTTAGAAATAGTTTGTATTAGAGTCTAGTACAAACTATTTCTTTCAGCTAGCCAATTTTTCAACAAAAAATTTCTTTTTATATTTGTACATTTTTTGATTTCTGCAGGTAACATATTTAAACAATTTGGTATCATGTAGTCTAGCGTTCTTTGTCCATATTTGTTTACATGCTTTGGTACGATTAGTCCTTCATTTAATGTAAAACGAGTATTGTAAGTGTGTTCCAGTCTATTTATGTACATAGGGCTATTTATGTGCTGAAAAATTATTTTATACCACATAATTGCTCTTACCGAGAGGATTTTCAGATTTTGATAAAGGTATGGAACATTATGCCTTTGTTCATATAAACTTTTATGAGCTAATAATTTAACAAGAGAATTTTGAACTGATTGAACATGATTTATATTTGTTTTAGAGGAAAATCCCCAAGCTGTAATTCCATACCTTATGATAGATTCAGCTAGTGATAAATAAATTATTCGAAGTGTGCATATTGGAACATAAAATTTTAATTTATATATGTAATCTACTAATAATAGATCTCAGTCGTTCACAGACTTTATTAATCTGTAAATCCCATTTGAAAAAACAATCAATAATAACACCTAAATAAACATATTTTTTAACCAGTTCAATATTTTCACATGTACACAGCGCAGGGATACCAACATGTAGGCAATCTGAATTGTGTGTTTTAATTTCGGGTATAATAGTATTTACCTTGGCATTTGGTGATCTAATGTGTATCAATTTCTAATGTGTATCAATTGTAACATGTTATCATTTTTTATAACTATATATTCATATTTTCTTTTTTTTAGGAGAGTTGCAGTTTTAGTAGGACATGATGCAGAAATATCGAATTGCCTTTATGATTGGTCTTGCCACCTTGTAGCGAGTAGCTCATTCGATAATACTGCCCGTGTTTGGGATGTGAGGACTCGTAGATGTTTAGCTACAATATCTAGTCACACCGATGAGGTAGGTACCGGAATCTCTTGTACTTGAAATGTAAGTAAACCAGGCAAATATTATTATTTAGGAGTAAATTCTACTTAACTTTCAGGTATTGGATGTAAGCTTTGACTACTGTGGAAAACGATTAGCTACTGGATCATTAGACTGTTCTGCTAGAATATTTGATGTCAAAACAGATTTCAGAGAGTTGAAAATAATGGTAGGCCATGCTGAAGAGGTTTCCAAGGTAAAAATGTGTAAAAATACCTGATGATTATTAGGCAATTTAAAGCACTAAATTGGTTGTCTACTTGATTTTGGACAAATAAGTAGAGACCCAAACCAAATAAAAAATAATTCATGTAACGTTATTCGAATATTTTACAACAGATGTCACCAGACGTCCCATAACCCAATATGAATTAGATCGCCGGCAGACGAAAAACTTTACGTAAATAAAATATTTTTTTTCCCCAGATCTAGGGAAATTACTATAATTATATAATGAGATGCTCGCCGCTCGAATGTCCAGATATCCGCGTGTGTATTGCCGTCGGCAGATCGTCTCGTCGAGCAAATCCTTCGGTGAATTCTTCGCTTTAGCTAGCGCACGTTGTTTGTGAAATTGTAAACAGTAAGGTATTTTCACTGTGTTATTTATTCTCGATTTTTTATTTATTTTTACTTTAGTTTTTAGTTGACGAGTAAATTTTCAGTAACGATTTAAAATGTGCCATTTTCGATTTCCCGCCAAAGCGACATGGTCATTTTTATTTCAGGTGGAACCGTTTCTGAATGTGCAGTTATACAAATCAATGATTACGAATGAGAATATTAAAATTACACATTTTTACTACAATGATCAGAGTCATAAAAACAAACTCTAAAGCTTCCAACCATTTTCCATGGAATTAAACTTTTAATCTAATTGCTAATCTTTATTATTTGATTTATTTCTACGATCACGAACCCTCACTAATTTAAATTGATAACTCGTTTTCAGTACCTATTCTCGGGTTCTATTTAAAAAAAGTACAGGCCGTCCGGTGGTAATGTGCTCTAACTTCGGAGGGATGATTCTACATAAAAGAACAAGTGAACAAAATATAATATTTTTGAAGGAAAATAAACATTGGAATTTCGAAAAAGTTATTTATCTTTTTTACTTCTACCATCATGTAGTTCGTAGTTAACGCACTTTTATAAAGTATAGAATGAGGCAAGGAGTGTGTGCCAAGACCGAGTTGTTTGGCGGTCCGTCCTCTCTGCCTACCACTGCGGGGAAACGGCGTGCAGGTTAGTTAGTTAGCTACCTTGATTTTAAAAACCTTATGTTGTAACGTTGGGAAAAGTAGGTACCTACTTACTGATATAACAATACATAAGTACCCACTCAGCGGACGTGTTTTAAAAACTTATTTTTAATACATAGCTCGACTGATGACCGATGGCTATTTTTTTAACTCACCTGCCGACATTCCGCAATATTAAATATTTTATAATCTTTCCGCGGTGTAATTCAATTTTGTATTTCTGTCATTACAATCATTGTGTCAATAACCAATGACCGACGATAATTACAATACCGAACTCAACCACCATGACGACTGCAAAATATTTGCCATAACTTTATGACAATGATCCCGATACCAGTGGTCGGAACGTTGACCTAGCAACATGCAGACCACGAGTTCGAACGGCTACCTCAATTAGTTCGACAAACTTATCTATGCAATCAGCGGTGTCGCTACTGTACATACAAGTAAAGGGGGTGGGCCTGCGTGTTAGATGTTCTCCGAGAACCTCATTTCCTTCCTTTTCTTCCCTTCGTAGTATCCCAAAATATGACATAGGCCCTGAAGGAAATTATTTTCCTCTGGGCCTAAAAAAAAATGTAAAAAAGGTAAAAAAAGTTTGAAAGATAATTTGGGACTTTCGTGCGGTACTGACATAAAAAAATAGAGCAGGTAGAAATTATAAATTAATGATGTTCAGTGAAATTTTACAAAACGGAGTAAACTTTCGCAATAATTACATTGCGTGGCTTTGCAATCGCGTGTCCCTTTTTTAGATTAGTTTTCTCCCAAAATACCTAACTTTAATAATGTGACCTTCGGATAATCAAGGGTTAACCCTTTTCAGGTTTGTTTTAGCCCCGGAGGAAACACATTACTGACGGCTTCGGCGGACTCCACCGCCAGGTTATGGAATTGCGAATCGGGAAATTGTACCCAGGTAAGTTCATTGGTGAAATTCAATCGAAAAATAAAACGTTAAACCTTTTTCAAATTGATCGGGTAGGTAAGCAAGCTTGACACTTTTAACTTTGCAGTCGGTCAAATAAGGCAGGTACTTTTTTATTATTATGTTTTGTGAATATCACACATCATCTTAATGCCAGAAGTCTAAAAAAGTGTTGATTTTGACATAGCTAAAATAATTAGTCGATTTTTAAAAATGTACTTATAGAACTGCTTTTATGTGGGAACTTTTTGTTTTATTTATATAATAGGAAAAAGTTATTAAAACCGCACTTAGTGACTTTATGAATAATATCATGTAAAAAAGAATGGTAATATTTACTGTATAAACATGAAAAAATAGGTAGATTGTGACTATTAACTCAATTTAAAATGTCCCTCAATTACTTCTGGCAGAGGTTGTGAGAGTTGGGGTAAGGGACGGGAAAGATGAAAGTGTTGATATGCCTGGGAATGCAGATCTGGTCATCAAAAAACAGTTAAGGCGAAGCTTAATGCCAAATCACTATTTTGATTAATATTTATAACGAATTGGTGTACATTATGAATACCAAAAAATATTCTTCAGATAAATTGAAGGCTTTCCTATCGTTTCGCTTGAGTAGAATACAAATAAATAAAAAAAATTAGTCAATAAAAAATATAAATGTACACTACTAAAAAAAATTTTTTTTTCAATAGATATGTATGAACGCATAAAGCAAACAACTTTAAAAAATTACAGTATTATAGCTAAGATTATGTGTGACAGTTTCATTTGATTAACTTTTTTGCTTTCTTATAAAATTATTTTCAAAATAAATAAAAACCAGTTTTGTGCTTGAAATCGAACGTTTCTAGACTCCGCTAAGCGATTTTAATGCCTACTACCCACAATATAAGGTATACCAAGAATATACACATCTTTGGCTTGTAGCTTCTTATAAAGCTATTTGAAGCAACGCGCAAATTCAATTATGAATCTTTTGTATGATCAAATCTTAAATTTAGCATCTACGAGAACGACCCCACTAACTGCAAAGTTAAGTTTGTCAAAAGATTTCCCACAATTGATTTTTTTTTTGCTCAGAGTAAAAAAAATCATTTAAAACTTTGCAGACGTTGATAAACATTTTTTTAAATGGTGAATAAATGTTGCTTCGTTGAATTATTTAAAAAATTTGGGAGAGTTTATAGTATTTTTTTAATGCAAACTGAAAGCACGGTAATCTCTCTTTCTAACACTGCTTAAATCATATTTCTCACCTTATACATGGTGTCCGGGGGTAAAATGCATAGTAATAGTTCGAGAGGTGATTCTACATTTTACGACCAGTAAAAAATTACTTTTTCGAAATTTCAATGTTTTAAGGTAGTTTTCAGGAAGTTGAATTGTTTTTTATTGAAAAAATAATATTGTGCTATTGAAAAATATTTTTGTATGAGAAAATTGTCATACAAAAATTTGTCTTTTTTACACCTCCATCACCCCCAAAGTTTAGGCACTACCAACGGACATCCAGTGTATTATTCTCATAACTTTAATGAGACCTTGTCAGGCTGGGAGATATATCTCCCAGACTTCACGGTTGTTTGTTGTATGTGAAGAGTATCTCCTAAAATTGCCCAAGGGGTTAATAAAAAAATAATATAGGTGTAGATAATAATAATAATAATAATTGGATGACTTATATAGCGCCGTTTTTGTGCAAAATCACCTCAAGGGCGCTGTACAAACCTATAATACATCTCTACAGTGATCTATGTTATTACTTAACTATTTATGGAGATAATTTATTATACAGTACAATACTTACCTGGTAGTTCACTTGAGATTAACACTTAATTAACATTATATAATTGTTTATTAGCGAAATTTAGATACAGGATACCTACCTATGTTATAAACGAAGAACAACCTCGAAACATTATCTTTATGTAAGCTTGGGTTTCTTCGTTTTGTGAATGCTAATTAAATATTTAATTATTTCTTAATTAAGAATTTGTAAATTAATATGTAAACCACTTCCATATCGTTATTCATTCATCCATAATCGTGTAACATGCAATCAACCGGTTGCTGTCAACTTGTTATTTCCAATGTCATCAACGATTAGAAAGTGTGCCGTATAGCGAATGAATGGAAAAAAATTACTATTACCAAATGATTAATTAATTAATTACCCACATCATCACATCATATACTTGTATGTTGTGTCCAAAGAGACGCACCGATAGAAGTGTGTTGTGGGCGTGTCTGGTATACCCGAAGTATGTTAAATTTAGCCTTACTTCGAGTGAAATTGAATAAACTATTCAAAAATGTGTACAAAATATTTTTGAACAGGTAATCTATTTAATTATTAAGGGTTGTCTGGGACTTAGGAGTCGAAAGGTCTTATGTAAATTAGCGACCCCAGTTTTCCATTAGATCCGAGTTCTATACACTTTTTCTTCAATGGGCTAACGTCTTAGAATGGATTAATTCTTTGATAATATTTAATTTTCTAACCTAATCTAAACTTATATAACCTAACTCAACCTAACCATAGAATCAGAAAATATGTTTTTGACTGAACGTATCGAAGTCCTGCTTGAAGTCGACCGTTTTGCATTTCGTTTGTACGTTCCGTTTCGTTTTCAAAATGGTGGCCGTTTTAATCGTTCAGTGAAGATTCTTTTTTCACACATGAAATCGACGTGTTTGTTTGAACATTCTTATTCGCATTTTTTACCTACCTGCTTGAAGAATGTTTGAAAAAGTGTTGTCATTGAGATAGTGACGTTTCTTTGGACAAATTATATAATTTATAAACCAAATATATATTTCAATTGAATAACCTCAAATACAAATATCCACTTACGATTTCAGAGGAGATTTTCGTTTTGATTTATTAAATAAGAGAATATTAGTAACATACTTATTTGGGACATGAGGTCTACTGTTCTTTTATTACTATAATATTATTCAAGTCATGTCTCACTTACAAAGAAATATTATTCAACTGTAAAGTTCAATACCCTTACCTGAGGAGAGCTAAGTGGGTACCGGTGTAAGGTGTGTAGGTACCCCCTTCTGTTGACAGCCCCGGGCTATTCACAATCTCGACACAATCCCTTGGCATCCGCCATTTCCATGGTATCATATTGCTTAGGGTGTTATTCCATTTCCCGTTTTAGATTAATACAGGTGGGAAATATTAAACCGAGGGGTGTTGCCAGTCGCCTCTGCTGTAAATGGGATATTGTATTACATTTTTATTAAGTACCTACCTAGGCACTTCTCGAAAACATCTGATGTAAGAGATACATAAGAAAGCTTGTTGTGGGCAAGAAAGTGTGCCTAATTTTTATAAACTTTTGGTTGATTTTGTCAAAATGTTTCACGTATCGAAATTCTTTCTTGAAAATATAATCAATTTCATTGGATTTTCTGGGGTTCAGGAGTCGAAAGATTAAAATACATCTAGAATCGGTTATTACAATTAAAAATTTTCAGTAATAGAAAAAAATACTAGAATAATTTTAAATCTTTAAAAAATGTATTGCAATCGCCGTCGAAAGTACATACGTTGGTCGGCATTCTTATTCTTGTGTCTCGTCGAAGGTACATACTTCTTAGACGCCAAACGTTAATAGTCATTCCACTCGAACAACGAGTGGGTCGAACCAGTATCTTCAACTTTTCGACTTTCAAGAATACTTTCAAATGAAACATTCGGCTAATTTCGTCAAGATGACCGGTATTTTTTTTCGTTCGTAGATGGCGCACAACGAATCACTTTTGATCGCCCGTTGAGAATCGAGCCCGGTGAATACGGTTGGACGGATATTGACTTTTGAAATTTGATGAATTGTACAAATTCTTTGAAACAATTGGCCTTTTTTAACTGCGGCGAAAGCAATATAACGAACAAATAAAATTCTCAAACATAAAAAATCTTCTTCCTATACATGAGTTTTACCTATCTTGCACTAAAAAAAGCCAGTAAAGAAGGTATCTACGGTTACCTATTTATTGAACTTAATTTCATGGAGATATTATTAACTTAAGTTCACTGGTATTACATATCCATAAACCAGTATTTAAAGATTAAAGAAGTTTAAATAAAAATTAATTTTTATTTTTTATTTCAACGCTTTGAGAAGGACCGGCGCTGAGCCAAAAGGCGCCTAGCGCGAGTAAATTTTTGGCGCCCCTTTTGAGTACCAATATACGCCTAGGTAGGTGATCACTGTAATCAATAAAATTAGGATGATTTGTACTGTTGTGTGGCGCCGTTTTTATCTCTTAAATAGTATAAAACAAAGTCCACGTCTGTCTGTTTGTAAGCTTAGTTCTTTTAAACTTTTTGTTTAGTTTTTTTTGTTTAATTAAACGTTTTGTTGAACTTATTGAATTTCATCAAATCCATTCAATTTTCAACATGGGTAATATAAAATTACTAGGTGTTGCCATACGGCTGATATATTTTCCTATGTTGCCAACTGTTAAAATAATAGGTGCCATTGCAGGTGCTATCCGGCCACCGGGGAGAGGTGTTCTCCTGCGCTTTCAGCTACCTGGGCGACACGCTGGTGACCGCCTCCAAGGACAACACGTGCCGCGTGTGGAGGTGATACGACTGGTTCCTGCCGAACAGATGACTAGCCTCTAACGACGGAACCCCCAAATGTCAGAATGAAGAGTACTTCTTTTGAAAATCAACGAACAACCAAAAATGTTCGAATGAAAGTTCTTTTATCAGAAAATAAACTACCCCGAAAGTGCTCCAATGAAAAGGTTATTTTTCTGAAAATCAACAGTAATATAAAATAGTAGGGAAGACTATGATTGCTCTCAACCAGTGATTACCCATTCTTAAGGTCCGTCTACACTCTAAATCTTACTTGCACAAACTCTAGTTTGCACAAGTGGCACGTACGTTATGACGGCAAAACCGTATACCGCGTATACGGCTTACACGAATGTTAATTTGCTCTAATTTGCCCAAGTAAGCAAATAATTATATAATGCGCAAATAGCTTGCATACACTTCGAATGATTGCAAAACTTTTGCACAAACTGTTTGCGCATGCATGTCGCTTTCGTATGGACGCCGCACGATGTATCGTGTTTTTAGGCCAACTTTTGCACAAAATGAATGCGCATGCAAGTCGCTGCGTAAAGACGGACCTTTACTTTATAATAATAACAATTTTTATTACAGGATGTGGGGAGGTTTATGCAATCCCACACGTCCCATATAGATTATTAGATAATATTTGATTTTTTCGTTTTCGTAAATTTTTTTTATGTAAATATTTCACCGAAAGATGTCTATATTGTGTTGACATATTTGCTTCAAGCTACGTATTATGACACTGAAATTAGATACGGCTTTTGACAAACGGAAAAAAACATTCTTCTCAAGTTTTAATCACAAAACAGAAAGCATTTCCGTCTTTGGATGCTAATTTATGAAGTAGGTATTCGATGTGAATGGGGATGTAATAGGTAGTCCCTCTGACTTCGGACAATCTCGGGAGCAGTTGAACCTCGTTTTTTAATGCGGCATTCAGAAAAAAACGAATTGTAGATTTAAAAATACTTTTTTTAGTATGTTAACAGATTATAATATTTGATTTTACGCGCATTAACATGCTTATAAATGAAGTTGGGTGCGTGGCTACTGTATATATTGTCTATGCAAAAAATGTACCGTACGTGTAATTACAGTAAATAAATTAAAGATACTGTATTTATTTTTTAATTAACCGAAGAAATTGTCTTGTGATTTATTAGGTTAGAAAATTATTCAGCCAATTTTTTGTTAGTGTGTAAAACGAGTGAATATTTGTCCATAAGAAATAAAACCAATATCAATGGTGTTATTTCTAATTACACTGCGGTTAACAAATTATGTCGATAACCGAATAAACTGATACGGTTAACCGAAAAAACCGAGATAAGTATGACGTCATGCGTACCCAGTCAAATAGTTAGGTCGTTTTGACGTGCAATCTTTGATAATTATTTGAACTTATTAAATAATTCTTAATTATTATTATAAGGATACCGCCTCGACGGCCTCCGTGGTCGAGGGTATAATAAGGCTCTCAACTAGCAAGCTGGAGGTCACGGGTTCAAATCCCGGCGTGCGCAAGTAAATTTATTTTAATAATTTGTGTTATTTCACAAATGACTCATTTATAATAATACATAGTATATTTGTGGCACGTTCCAGGGTGGAAGATACTCTCAATATAGCCCTGGTGTAAGACCACCATTCAGAATTGAAACGTGGCTCGAAATGGGTTTGACCGTGTTTGGTGACTAGATCTGAATACCCAGGTACATCCCCACCTTCCTCTTTCCCATATCCTTCCCCTTTCTCATCTCATTCCCCTTCCCACTACCTTCAGCCTACAACATACCCCGATTGGAGATGCCATAGTCTCACTGGCTCCCAACAGTTGGGAGCAGTTGAGACTATTGTGCGGTTTCAGACAATGAATTACTGGTAGGTATAAGTTAGAAGGTGAACATTCATAATAAAATATTTAAAAGTGACTGGAATTCCTTATTGGCATCTGTGCACTGATTTGCTACTTGACTGTCTAGTAAAGAGCTTCATCGCATTATCAGCTTGGCATGATTAATGGTAGACCTCTTTATTATGTGTTCAATTGGGTCATTAAAAAATAAGAGAAGGAGCGGTGGAGGAGTAAAGGCTTGTGAAAATACTCTCTGCAGTTGGTACTACCCACCTGCGAAAATTCAGCTTTCCCCTGATTTGTTCCAGATCAATGCGTTCATTGGGCTGTGTCAGAGAGGGTATTTTGTAATTTACAATGCAAAATTCGATCGAATAAACAATTACACGGGTTATTTTTTTTTTAATAAACTTATAGATTTATCTTCGTAAGTTACTTATACTATAGAATTATCGTAAAAAAGCAACTTACAAACGTTCTTTCAACAACTAGTAGAACTTACTACGTGCTACTTATTGGTTAGGTTACTCATTGTATGTACCTAGTACCTAATTCATTCTCTTTTAATCCAAAATCTGCCCACTACATACTTGTATGGTCAAGCGTTAGTTTTTATTCCTAATATGTACCGAGTACTCTATGTTGAGGCTATAATAAATTTATTAGGATAAATATAATATTATGCCTCGCAAGTTTTCTCGGAATTCTGACCAACGCTCTATAACAAACGCATGTAGGTAGGTAAAATTATTTTTAGTTGAAGAATAATTAAAAAAAGTTACGTTCTGCAAGGAATGGCTTGAATCATAGACAATTGAAACAAGGCGATAAGGCATGGAAGCGTGCCGTCTGTCGTCGATCTTTGAATAACTGTGCGGACTGTAAAAGCGGCGGAGCCAATGAAGGTTATGCGTTTGTAGGTGGATGCAATTTTACCGCTATGAGTAGATCCAATTTGCAGTAGTAAATATGGACTATGTTTGCGACTCTTTTGTGGTTCCGGTGTCATACTAAAAATAGTTGATGGCACATCTCCTTTTTTTCTACTATACACGATGTCCAGAAACTCGTCGTAGGTCAAATCTGAAAAAAATTGGTCGCTAAGGGGTTAATATCAGCTGTTATATTTAATATTTTTAAATGGGTATGAGACCCGGCTCCAAAAGTTCTTTTTAACCCTTTGGATGCCGATGAAAAAAAAAAAAATAGAATTAATCTGTCATCTTTTCTCAACATTTTTAGTGTCGTGATCACCTTTAAATCCAAAAATAAAGAAAAAATCACCTCACGACTCATTCACTACATATTTTAACTTTTAACTCTTGACAGGCCAAGATGCCAAACAAAACGTCGGTAACCAAGTGGATCTTCCGACGACTTCATGCATTTTTATGTCTTCTTGGCTTTTAAACTATACAAATCCCAATTATTCAGTCAATTGATAATGGTAACTTATGTATTTGCGCAGGAATACGTAAAACGATATCAAGTATTTAAGCGAATATAAGGAGGATAGTAATTTTGGGTACTACCTACTCCCCCACTTTGCTTTGGGATAGTTAACAAAGTTTTACATTACTGTGAAAAGAACGTGTTGAATGTGAAAGAATTTCACAAAATAAATTAAAATGTGGATTAAAGAACAAAAATGGCGGCACTACAAAAAAAATTAAGTACCTACACACGTTATGCACAACCGTATCAATAGTTTTTATTATTTAATTTAAGTTTCATAGTGATTTATTTTTGGGATATTATGCCATGTTATAGCCAAAATAAAATAAATTTTATCATACTATTGTGTATCTTTAACCTAGGTAACACTACCGTATTAAACTCGGCGTGCGATGTGTGCGCGCTTATAGCACTATTGAATCATAATCTAATCAACGCCTGTACAGCATGCAGGTATTGTTCATTAGACGCATAAAGTGCACTTTAAAAACAACACACCTACACACGCAGTCACCTGCAGAACTGCACGTCATATTGCATTGTGACTAATTTACCCGCTTACTTGGCATATCTACTATCGAACCATGAATCACGATGCAAAGAACATTGAATGCACATATTATAATATTATTATAATGAACCTAATTAATTTTTCAATTGATTTCCTGCTAAGTAATGAAAAGAAAATGGACATTATTTTGTTTGTAGAATTAGTCACCATTTTCCATTTATTTTTAAATAAGTCTATTTGAATTTCACTTTTTTATTCGAGAATGAAATTAACACACTTCCCGACACTCTATCGAGCTGAAACTTTGCAGACCCGTTGTCGATGACAGTGCATTGTATCAACTTGCTGGCAAACACACACGCGAACATATTTATAAGCATTTCTCTGAAATCACATGGCATTACAGCAGTTAATATACGAAGTAAATGTCGGTCGAGTTGTCGACTCCAGTTTCTGGATAAGAAGGTTCAGTCTTCAGTCAAATAATTTTTTTTAATGTTTAAAATACATTTTTAAATAGGTGTTTACATGTGGTAAAAATACTACTGTTTCTTACGGGTTGATTTTTACCCATTAATTTTTCTTAATTGAACCAATGAAACAATCAATATGGTGCCTTGATTTTTTTTTTTTTTTATAATTAAACGCACATTTCAAAGCTACGGACTCTTGATGAAAACATCGTTGTGCTGACCTAGACATTTTAGACAGAAACATGCTGCTGCCCGGAATTGCAATCTTATCAGTCACGTAGATTACGAAGCCATGTAGCCTGGACATCTTTTGAAACATCAAAAAATGTCCAGACAGATAAAGCATGCAAAATTCATGACGACATAGATCATAGTTTTTTTTAATTGATACAACAACAGATTATCTGTTCCAATTTCCTCGAAGTCCGCGTACGTCAAGAGTCAACTGGTTATTAGTTGTTATGATGATTTCAAACCTGGCAGACCATTGCCGACCATAACATACTATACTATTACCGTTAGACTGCGTAGGTATGTTGCACTGGTACGTTCCAAATGAAGTGTTTCATAGACAGTTACAGGTGTGTATGTAGAATACAGGTAGGCTAGTACCTGTACAGTGCAAGTACAGGGTTTTCCAATAAGAGGTGTTATTTTGATTTTCAATCGTAAAAGATCAATGGTTTCGTTGCTTGTGTGGCACGTAGCCCCATCTTGTTGAAAGTAAACGTTGTCCAGATAAATACCATCCAATTTTGGCCATGAAAAATCATTAATAATCTCTCAATAGCGCAATCCATTCACCGTAACTGTTGCTCCAGCCTCATTTTCAAAAAAGTAAGGTCCAATGACTCCGCCGGACCATAAACGCATCAAACAGTCACACGTTGAGGATAGAGAGGCTTTTCAACAATAAATCTTGGGTTTTCCGAGCCCCAGATGCGACAATTTTGCTTGTTGACGAAGCCACCGAGGTGGAAATGGGCCTCATCACTCAAGATGATTTGCATTTGATTCACTCAAGTGAATTTTAATAATTTCAATGCGTTGTTGAAGCGTGTATCGTTCCATTTTTATTAATGGCGTAGTTTCTACTTGTCAAATGTCAAAAAATGACAGCTTCAAAAGTAACATCTACCGAAATAGCGGGCTATTCAAAATAATACCTCTTATTGGAAAATCCTGTATAGTACCTACCGGCCGGCGTTCTATAAAACAGGTACCTACGCAGACGGTAGACGCAGACCAACGCAGACGTAGGTGTTGTACCACAGGCCAGCCTCAAGCGTTAATACTTATTCCGATTAGATTATAGAAATGTTGTGTCGCATATGAATATTGTGATGAAGTAAATTAATTTTAATAATAGGCAATTTATGTATGGAAAAAGAATTACACCAATAATATAAAACCTTTATTAAAGATCTTCATGATACAACATTTTAAAAACATGGGTTTATAAACAATATAGTAGTTAGGTCAGATTGTTAAACGTATCATTTTTTTTAGTTTTTGCTGCATAGTTTCTCGTTAACTCACGTAAAGTGTTCAGTTTAAAAAAAAACTATTTTTTAAGATAATATCTATACATTTGTTATGCCGAAACGTTAATTGTATGAAATTCTCTCGATAGAAAAAAATCGCAAAGTAAGCTCCGAAAATTATTTAAATCAGGTTTTTTTTGTTATTTAATATGTTATAGGCTTGAAAAAATTCAGTGTATCTTTAAATTCAATTAAAGCGTTTGTCGAGATATTTTTGCTATATTTCAAACGAATCGTGTTTTATTAAATATTTTCACTATTTTCGTTTATCATCGTTTTTTTTATATTAGCGCGCTCCCTCTTACATTCGTATTTATATCTCGCTTTCAAACCACCTTTGAACCACCGTTTACTACGGGGCCTTAATCCCAGGATGAATTGTAACACGTATTATACATCCTTCTTCGAAAATAAACAACACTGGGTTCACTCGGATCGAATAACTCTATTAGTGTCTGAGATATAAATATTATGATAAATCGTGGGTTAACTTTGCTCGTATGTATATCACGAATGTCGAAGCAGTACCTACTGTCACAAACTTTCATTCTTTCTCTTTAAGATAGGCGACACATTGCGCAATACGCATCATGGCTTGGCTTATTTCAGAGTATCGTTCGCCATCATCCATTCCCATTGGTGGGAATGGATGATCCCATTTTAGCATATCTCTCGCCATACATGGCGAGAGATATGCTAAAATGTGCCAAGCCATGCAAATATAGTGCGCTTATAGCGTGGTCTGTCACAGGCTTAAAGCGAGACATGCTGCGTATGCTTTAATATTATTAGGTACTAGTTCTGATTATTGTAAAAGATTTGTGAGGAGCAACAGATTGAAAAACTGATGGAAGATGTGTAACAGGAAGACTATTGATGATTGCACTGATGACAGCCAGAGTGGTAGATACTCTCAGTATCGCCCTGTAAAAATACCACTGTTTTGAATCGAAACATTGCTTGAAATGGCTGTACTAATGCAGACATTTCATTCTTATTAGATTCACATAGGATTTCAGAAAACATTTTGATAACAACATAACATTTTTTTGTAGCATTCATTTACATATTTTTTGAGCATTGCAACAATTCTTCCATTGTTCTTCCATTGGCGTTATTCCCCATGTCGGAGGCAGGTAGATAGGTGCTTTCTCGCGGTGTCACGAAGCACCGTGGCTGCGTGGCACCGTGGCACCGGGCATTGTGGCACCGTAGGTTCCGCGCGACCGCCACCAAACCAGAAGATCAGTTCCCCAGTAGCCCCGGTATTGCCTTACCGTTGATGCAGAGTGCGCGCGCAACACACCACTGAATTCAGTGCGAGTAGAAGATCGACCTAACCTCGAAATACCGCGAAGATGGTTCAGTTTTAATACCGTGGGATTGCGGCGAGATTCCGACCGGATTCCGCGCTTCTTTGTGCCGGCGAAAGAAAGTGTCCTGTGATTGTGTCAAGTTCGGTGGTTTTTATTAACTCTGTGTTGTGACCATTTACAGTGTTTTGTTGTGATGCCTAATACTGAATCATAACAAGGTAAATATGTTGTAAATTTCATAATAAAAACATGTTCATATAAACAATAATTACATATACCTACATACTTCATAATAATTAAAGAAATGCCTACACTTAAAACGTGTGTGTAGGAATATTATTGTATACCTACTTATCTAGTTGAGGATTACTTATGGTTTGATAACTGATTGTTTTCGTACGCAGAATCTAACTATTGAGTTAAAAAGAAAGTGATTCTGTAGAAATAATGGTAAACTTCTCGAATTCTGCTGCATGATTTGAACTTCTCTATCGAATGGAAATAACTATTTAATCGGGCGTTTAAGTCGCACATGCACTGAATATGTTTTAGGGTTCAGATTGGGTTGTTTAAAAAAAATGATTCGTATTTCCGAACCTTTAAACCTAACTTTGAGAAAAAATGGAACGTTAATGCATCTTTTACCATCTCCCACCACACGATTAGTTATTTCTTATAAAAATTATGTTGAAACCAAGTGCTAATTTTTAGCGGAATTCGACAAGTTTAATGAAATAAATTGATATTATGACTAGCATTTCAAGTTATTATGTATGTTACTAATACGGACTAAAGCATTTAGTACATTGAATAAAACTTAAAATTACATTCTTCCCCTTTTTGTTCTGAGAAGGTGTATTCAGTCATATTTGCAAACAGGTTTCCTGCAGTTACATGCCGCACACTTCAGTTCTACTCCGCATTTTTGATCCAATGCGTTTTTTAATCGAATGACTTCGATTAGCACCACTTGTGTAAACTTGCAATAATTCATAATCTGCTCTATCATAGATGGCGCTGATTTAATTATCTTATATAAACACTTTTAGCAAGTTTTGCTTTAAAATATTAAGATAAATTATTTGTTTGCGGCCGTAATGATGAAGTTGAAAATTACAAGATGAAAATGAATAAATATTTTTTTTCCGTACAAAAACTCAATTCTTTCAAGAATGGCATGCAAATACAATTCAGGGTTGAATCACCGATTACATATTGTATTTGTATGCCTTTCTTGAAAGAATTGAACATGTATTCATATTAATACTGCTTAAGTAAGTGTTTTTTTTTCAAAAATAATTAAATTAGCGCCATTTGTAAAAACAGATTATTGTATATCCTCAATTTTCGTTTTATATCGGAAGTTGGATTTGAAGTAAGAAAAAAATTCGATCGGTAAATTACGGTGTTATGAAATTAGCAAAATTTTGTATTTCTTGATTTTCTAGTTTAATATCACCATTTTTAGCTTGCAACGTTATTCCCATCATGAATACGAGCTTTAAAAATATGAATTTTACTGCCGAAGAATAAAAAAAAATCAAACCTTGTTAAGATTTCTAACAATTATCAGAAATGAGAAAAAGGAGTGGTCATAGTATCTTGAATTTAGATGGGTAGTTAAAAAAGGATAAACAACTCAGAAATTCTTTAATATATTGTGTATTTGTGTGCAAAACAGTATTGGAGATGAGATATTCAAAACACATACTAACTTTCCTTTACAAGAACATACATTTTAACACCTCACAAAACATTCGCAATTCTAAAACAAGATATGCCCACCAATTACAAACACCTAAAACAAACACATTCTTTGTACAAAAACACTACAGATACCTTGCCATAAGCTATAAAGTTAATCAATAATTCACTTCTAGCACAGTTTCTTGTGCAATACATTTTTTTTTATTTTTCTTATAAAATAAATTATATAGAAGATAATATTATGTAGAAGTCCATTTTATATTTTAATTTTTAATTGTTTCCTTTTCTCACACTGTAACTAAATCTTAGTTCCGCCTTTTTTATACATCGTAATCAAGTACATTGTTATTATTAAATAATTTACCATTGAAAAAGTCCTCCATAAAACAGGTGAACTCTAGCGTGGAGGACAACTCACAATATTTTTGTATTTTTTACATGTTAATAATACTAAGGTACGTTCGAAACAGGTTGGCTCAAACTCAAGTAAAGACAAGGGATTTAGGGCTGGTACATCAATATTTTTTAGTAATCGTATATCTTTTCGGGGTTTCTATCATAAATCACGTAAATTCTCTCTCTTGGTGAACATAAAGAGTAACTTATTAACTGGACTAATGATCCTTTTTTCTGATGTTTTGATATATCTTATGGTTGGTTGGCACCCTGTTGCCAACTGTTGAACTCAATAACGAGTCGTAGAAGCGAACGAATTACCGGCCTCTGTGTTTTCTCCCTCCCACCACATGGGTCTCTTCAAGACCAATGTTCACTTCTTCCTCTCCTTAAAAAGCCTCCACACAGTACCCCCAGAGATGACATAGGAACTAAGGGAAATTATTTTCCTCAAGCCTCCTGTGTGGAGTTAATGTAAAAAAAACCTCGGCAATTATTTAAATCTTACTTAATGGGTTATTTATTATTCCCATTTTCTTTAAAATATTTGTGTTTATCATTCAGTTTGGTTAAGACGTTTATTTTATTGTAGTTTATAAACGCATTTAAAAAATTTATATTTTATTTTTTTTTGTTGGTACAAAATATTATTTTTCTAGTTGACAAAAATATTGATCACCAAATCGCACTTTATTAAATTAAAATTCATTAGTATAATTTAAAACAACAATATTGTTCAGACTTAAGAATCAATCTTTATTCACTTAATTTAATAATTTAATTTTTATCCATTAGGAATGCTCATTTAATTTATTACACTGATTATTACTTTGAATATGAGATGAATAAAAGATGAATCTAAATCAATTTTACTTATTTTATATCGTACTAAAGAATAAGCACAATCTGCTGAAACGATCGATATCAAATGAAACGTCTACAATATCTACGGTGAATGTGACTTGCGGATGTATTCTATTCATGTCAACTGAATAAAATATTCGACAACAGAGACCACAGATAAAAGGCGGTCTACATAAAATGCGGTCTATATAAAATGCGGTCTATATAAAATGCGGTCTATATAAAATGCGGTCTATATAAAATGCGGTCTACATAGGAGGCGGTCTGTGGCAGGACAACGTCTGCCCGGGCCCAACATTAGGTATATAAAATATAGACATGCATATCCGAATGCAACGTTGTGTAAAAATTTCAAAGCAATCGGTAAAGAACTTTCGAAGATTTAAGATTTTGAGCAAACGAATATATATTTATTTTATTTAAATGGATAATATGGTCCATGGACAATATGATCCATGGACAAGTAGCAGTATTGAAAATAAATAAATTATTGTATCTTAAGCGGTAAATACATAAACCAATTTGAAATTCGCCGAAATTCTTGTCTTTAACAACTTGAGCACAAATAACGACGCGATTTTTTGCGATGAACTTTATTTGCAGAAAAAGAGCGACCCGAACCGGACGAAACGAGTTTCATTTTAACGAATGCAAAAAAATGAGTTTTATTTTACGAATACGTATTTGCATTTGTACTACTTTAACCTTCAAACATGGGGGATTCCTAGTAATAAATGATTTATATACAATCATAAATAATTCAATTTTATGATACCAGATATACAGAATATATTTTAATGACAGTATCACAGGAAGTGTATTGAAAGGTTCTAGTATTTTTGCCCTTTTCAGTTTTTGATAAAATATTTATTTACCGCCAAGCGTAAGAGCATATCCGTTATCCTTGACAGCAGATCAAAACTTTATCAAACGCTGAATCGACGTTTAAAGTGAATGCTTAAAATGTTAAATTTGTGTGTTCTGGGTCCGGTCAATCCTGTCAAGATGGTTACCATGTTTGATAGTACTTTATTAATCAACATTTATTATGCGAAGTCTACTGTTCACTTCTTATTATTAATTATTTATTTAAACTGGGTTTTTACAGACGATCTCACTTACGTGAGGAAAATCCAGTTATAAAAACTCAGTTAATACACAAATTGGTAAAACAAATACAAAAATCTACTGAGAAATAGGATATATTAATTTTCATACATCTATAAATATAAAAAAAATAAAAATACAAAATTATAAAATTATAAATTTATATGAAAGCTCATTCAAATGACAAATAGTACAAACAGTAAGATACAAAAGAGAGACAAATAGAGACACAAATAGAGAAGCAAGTAATAAATAATATAATCAGCGCAACATATATTTTTAGCAATAACATCACATTTTTTCTAAAAATTATCGACGAAAATGTATACTTACCTTTTTATACACACTCTACCTTATTACATAGCTGACACATTTGGGTCAGAGGGCTAAAATAGGCAATATTATTTTTGAACGTATTCGGTTATGTAGACCACATTTGAAAGATAACAGACTAAGCATTTTTAAAAACAGATTTTACATTTTTACAGTAATGTGAATTCCAAATAGTGCTTCCATATTTAAGTTTACTTCTAATTAAGGCACTGTATAGGGTTAAAATTGATTGAGGGTTTTTGAAAGGTTTACATATTCTGTGAATAAATCCCATCATTTGAAGTGATTTGCAATTAATGTCATTAATGTGTACATCAAATATTAATTTACAATCGAGAGTGATTCTCTTATGGAGAGACACTTTTTTTATGATTAGAATTATTAATAACGTAGGAAAATCCTTTATAATTTTATTTCGAGTGAAGTTTAATGTGTAACATTTAAGTGCATTTCATTGACAGTACACCAGTTATTGAGTGTGACGAAGTCATTTTGAAGCAGTTGATGATCGGAAACAGACTTAATTTTACGAAAAAAAAATTTCAAAAAATTTTCATTAAAAGAATTACAAACATAATTACAAAATTCTAAAAGATTCGAATTGATAGATCTGTGAGGAACAATCCCATGTTGCATGGCGCAGAGAAAGGGTTCAAAGTGTGAAAAAATATTTTTATAAATCAGAGATTCAAAAACCTTGGCAACACATGTTAGTATACTAATTGTCTGTAATTTTGTTATTAAAGATTGGTCACCTGCTTTGAATACTGGTATCACATTTGCCTCTTTCCACAATTCAGGAAAAATCCCGTTGTTAAAGATTCATTAAAAATAAAAATGGTTAAGGATTTATTAAAAGTAATAAAATATAATTGAATTCTTGTCATATTATATGAGAAACTATTCTCATACGGCATTGAAAGGAATTAGTAGAATTATGCAAATAAAAACATCATACTCGTGTGATATGAATCGTGTTTCAAAAATGATTTTATAATAATTATATTATTTTTGTTATTACGTAGGTATGCTAAAACATACGCTAATTAAAACACTAATCAGGTACATGAAATTTAAGCTGATTTGCATTAACTGCTTTGAATGTAATCTACCAATTGAGAAAGTATCAAGCATATGAAAATCATAAATAATGATTTTTATTTATTATTAAAAATTCCTTCATGAAAGCACCAAACATGTATGTAGCAAAATGTTCAAACTGGAAGCAGCATCCCTTAGGGAAATCTGTCGGGAAATTTATAGGTGTGAATTCTAAGGGTGTTTAGTCAGTTAGTACTACCTACTCCCCCACTTTGCTTTGGGATAGTTAACAAAGTTTTACATTACTGTGAAAAGAACGTGTTGAATGTGAAAGAATTTCACAAAATAAATTAAAATGTGGATTAAAGAACAAAAATGGCGGCACTACAAAAAAAAATTAAGTACCTACACACGTTATGCACAACCGTATCAATAGTTTTTATTATTTAATTTAAGTTTCATAGTGATTTATTTTTGGGATATTATGCCATGTTATAGCCAAAATAAAATAAATTTTATCATACTATTGTGTATCTTTAACCTAGGTAACACTACCGTATTAAACTCGGCGTGCGATGTGTGCGCGCTTATAGCACTATTGAATCATAATCTAATCAACGCCTGTACAGCATGCAGGTATTGTTCATTAGACGCATAAAGTGCACTTTAAAAACAACACACCTACACACGCAGTCACCTGCAGAACTGCACGTCATATTGCATTGTGACTAATTTACCCGCTTACTTGGCATATCTACTATCGAACCATGAATCACGATGCAAAGAACATTGAATGCACATATTATAATATTATTATAATGAACCTAATTAATTTTTCAATTGATTTCCTGCTAAGTAATGAAAAGAAAATGGACATTATTTTGTTTGTAGAATTAGTCACCATTTTCCATTTATTTTTAAATAAGTCTATTTGAATTTCACTTTTTTATTCGAGAATGAAATTAACACACTTCCCGACACTCTATCGAGCTGAAACTTTGCAGACCCGTTGTCGATGACAGTGCATTGTATCAACTTGCTGGCAAACACACACGCGAACATATTTATAAGCATTTCTCTGAAATCACATGGCATTACAGCAGTTAATATACGAAGTAAATGTCGGTCGAGTTGTCGACTCCAGTTTCTGGATAAGAAGGTTCAGTCTTCAGTCAAATAATTTTTTTTAATGTTTAAAATACATTTTTAAATAGGTGTTTACATGTGGTAAAAATACTACTGTTTCTTACGGGTTGATTTTTACCCATAAATTTTTCTTAATTGAACCAATGAAACAATCAATATGGTGCCTTGATTTTTTTTTTTTTGATAATTAAACGCACATTTCAAAGCTACGGACTCTTGATGAAAACATCGTTGTGCTGACCTAGACATTTTAGACAGAAACATGCTGCTGCCCGGAATTGCAATCTTATCAGTCACGTAGATTACGAAGCCATGTAGCCTGGACATCTTTTGAAACATCAAAAAATGTCCAGACAGATAAAGCATGCAAAATTCATGACGACATAGATCATAGTTTTTTTAATTGATACAACAACAGATTATCTGTTCCAATTTCCTCGAAGTCCGCGTACGTCAAGAGTCAACTGGTTATTAGTTGTTATGATGATTTCAAACCTGGCAGACCATTGCCGACCATAACATACTATACTATTACCGTTAGACTGCGTAGGTATGTTGCACTGGTACGTTCCAAATGAAGTGTTTCATAGACAGTTACAGGTGTGTATGTAGAATACAGGTAGGCTAGTACCTGTACAGTGCAAGTACAGGGTTTTCCAATAAGAGGTGTTATTTTGATTTTCAATCGTAAAAGATCAATGGTTTCGTTGCTTGTGTGGCACGTAGCCCCATCTTGTTGAAAGTAAACGTTGTCCAGATAAATACCATCCAATTTTGGCCATGAAAAATCATTAATAATCTCTCAATAGCGCAATCCATTCACCGTAACTGTTGCTCCAGCCTCATTTTCAAAAAAGTAAGGTCCAATGACTCCGCCGGACCATAAACGCATCAAACAGTCACACGTTGAGGATAGAGAGGCTTTTCAACAATAAATCTTGGGTTTTCCGAGCCCCAGATGCGACAATTTTGCTTGTTGACGAAGCCACCGAGGTGGAAATGGGCCTCATCACTCAAGATGATTTGCATTTGATTCACTCAAGTGAATTTTAATAATTTCAATGCGTTGTTGAAGCGTGTATCGTTCCATTTTTATTAATGGCGTAGTTTCTACTTGTCAAATGTCAAAAAATGACAGCTTCAAAAGTAACATCTACCGAAATAGCGGGCTATTCAAAATAATACCTCTTATTGGAAAATCCTGTATAGTACCTACCGGCCGGCGTTCTATAAAACAGGTACCTACGCAGACGGTAGACGCAGACCAACGCAGACGTAGGTGTTGTACCACAGGCCAGCCTCAAGCGTTAATACTTATTCCGATTAGATTATAGAAATGTTGTGTCGCATATGAATATTGTGATGAAGTAAATTAATTTTAATAATAGGCAATTTATGTATGGAAAAAGAATTACACCAATAATATAAAACCTTTATTAAAGATCTTCATGATACAACATTTTAAAAACATGGGTTTATAAACAATATAGTAGTTAGGTCAGATTGTTAAACGTATCATTTTTTTTAGTTTTTGCTGCATAGTTTCTCGTTAACTCACGTAAAGTGTTCAGTTTAAAAAAAAACTATTTTTTAAGATAATATCTATACATTTGTTATGTCGAAACGTTAATTGTATGAAATTCTCTCGATAGAAAAAAATCGCAAAGTAAGCTCCGAAAATTATTTAAATCAGGTTTTTTTTGTTATTTAATATGTTATAGGCTTGAAAAAATTCAGTGTATCTTTAAATTCAATTAAAGCGTTTGTCGAGATATTTTTGCTATATTTCAAACGAATCGTGTTTTATTAAATATTTTCACTATTTTCGTTTATCATCGTTTTTTTTATATTAGCGCGCTCCCTCTTACATTCGTATTTATATCTCGCTTTCAAACCACCTTTGAACCACCGTTTACTACGGGGCCTTAATCCCAGGATGAATTGTAACACGTATTATACATCCTTCTTCGAAAATAAACAACACTGGGTTCACTCGGATCGAATAACTCTATTAGTGTCTGAGATATAAATATTATGATAAATCGTGGGTTAACTTTGCTCGTATGTATATCACGAATGTCGAAGCAGTACCTACTGTCACAAACTTTCATTCTTTCTCTTTAAGATAGGCGACACATTGCGCAATACGCATCATGGCTTGGCTTATTTCAGAGTATCGTTCGCCATCATCCATTCCCATTGGTGGGAATGGATGATCCCATTTTAGCATATCTCTCGCCATACATGGCGAGAGATATGCTAAAATGTGCCAAGCCATGCAAATATAGTGCGCTTATAGCGTGGTCTGTCACAGGCTTAAAGCGAGACATGCTGCGTATGCTTTAATATTATTAGGTACTAGTTCTGATTATTGTAAAAGATTTGTGAGGAGCAACAGATTGAAAAACTGATGGAAGATGTGTAACAGGAAGACTATTGATGATTGCACTGATGACAGCCAGAGTGGTAGATACTCTCAGTATCGCCCTGTAAAAATACCACTGTTTTGAATCGAAACATTGCTTGAAATGGCTGTACTAATGCAGACATTTCATTCTTATTAGATTCACATAGGATTTCAGAAAACATTTTGATAACAACATAACATTTTTTTGTAGCATTCATTTACATATTTTTTGAGCATTGCAACAATTCTTCCATTGTTCTTCCATTGGCGTTATTCCCCATGTCGGAGGCAGGTAGATAGGTGCTTTCTCGCGGTGTCACGAAGCACCGTGGCTGCGTGGCACCGTGGCACCGGGCATTGTGGCACCGTAGGTTCCGCGCGACCGCCACCAAACCAGAAGATCAGTTCCCCAGTAGCCCCGGTATTGCCTTACCGTTGATGCAGAGTGCGCGCGCAACACACCACTGAATTCAGTGCGAGTAGAAGATCGACCTAACCTCGAAATACCGCGAAGATGGTTCAGTTTTAATACCGTGGGATTGCGGCGAGATTCCGACCGGATTCCGCGCTTCTTTGTGCCGGCGAAAGAAAGTGTCCTGTGATTGTGTCAAGTTCGGTGGTTTTTATTCATTTAACTCTGTGTTGTGACCATTTACAGTGTTTTGTTGTGATGCCAAATACTGAATCATAACAAGGTAAATATGTTGTAAATTTCATAATAAAAACATGTTCATATAAACAATAATTACATATACCTACATACTTCATAATAATTAAAGAAATGCCTACACTTAAAACGTGTGTGTAAGAATATTATTGTATACCTACTTATCTAGTTGAGGATTACTTATGGTTTGATAACTGATTGTTTTCGTACGCAGAATCTAACCATTGAGTTAAAAAGAAAGTGATTCTTTAGAAATAATGGTAAACTTCTCGAATTCTGCTGCATGATTTGAACTTCTCTATCGAATGAAAATAACTATTTAATCGGGCGTTTAAGTCGCACATGCACTAAATATGTTTTTGGTTTCAGATTGGGTTGTTTAAAAAAATGATTCGTATTTCCGAACCTTTAAACCTAACTTTGAGAAAAAGTGGAACGTTAATGCATCTTTTACCATCTCCCACCACACGATTAGTTATTTCTTATAAAAATTATGTTGAAACCAAGTGCTAATTTTTAGCGGAATTTAACGACAAGTTTAATGAAATAAATTGATATTATTACTAGCATTTCAAGTTATTATGTATGTTACTAATACGGACTAAAGCATTTAGTACATTGAATAAAACTTAAAATTACATTTTTCCCCTTTTTGTTCTGAGAAGGTGTATTCAGTCATATTTGCAAACAGGTTTCCTGCAGTTACATGCCGCACACTTCAGTTCTAATCCGCATTTTTGATCCAATGCGTTTTTTAATCGAATGATTTCGATTAGCACCACTTGTGTAAACTTGCAATAATTCATAATCTGCTCTATCATAGATGGCGCTGATTTAATTATCTTATAAAAACACTTTTATCAAGTTTTGCTTTAAAATATTAAGATAAATTATTTGTTTGCGGCCGTACATACACAAGATGAATATGAATAAATATTTTTTTCCGTACAAAAACTCAATTCTTTTAAGAATGGCATGCAAAAACAATTCAGGGTTGAATCACCGATTAAATATTGTATTTGTATGCCTTTCTTGAAAGAATTGAACATGTATTCATATTAATACTGCTGAAGTAAGTGTTTTTTTCTAAAATAATTAAATTAGCGCCATTTGAAGTTGGATTTGAAGTAAGAAAAAAATTCGATCGGTAAATTACGGAGTTATGAAATTTGCAATATTTTGTATTTCTTGATTTTCTAGTTTAATATCGCCTTTTTTAGCTTGCAACGTTATTACCATCATTAATACGAGCTTTAAAAATATGAATTTTACTGCCGAAGAATAAAAAAAAGAATCAAACCTTGTTAAGATTTCTTTAAACAATTATCAGAAATGAGAAAAAGCAGTGGTCATAGTATCTTGAATTTAGATGGGTAGTTAAAAAATGATAAACAACTCAGAAATTATTTAATATATTGTGTATTTGTGTGCAAAACAGTATTGGAGATGAGATATTCAAAACACATACTTTCCTTTACAAGAACATACATTTTAACACCTCACAAAACATTCGCAATTCTAAAACAAGATATGCCCACCAACTACAAACACCTAAAACAAACGCATTCTTTGTACAAAAACACAACACCGTGCCATAAGCTATAAAGTTAATCAATAATTCACTTCTAGCACAGTTACTTGTGCAATACAATTTTGTTACTTTTCTTATAAAATAAATTATATAGAAGATAATATATGTAGAAGTCCATTTTATATTTTAATTTTAAATTGTTTCTTTTTCTCACACTGTAACTAAATCTTAGTTCCGCCTTTTTTATACATCGTAATCAAGTACATTGTTATTATTAAATAATTTACCATTGAAAAAGTCCTCCATAAAACAGGTGAACTCTAGCGTGGAGGACAACTCACAATATTTTTGTATTTTTTACATGTTAATAATAATAAAGAAGGTACGTTCGAAACAGGTTGGCTCAAACTCAAGTAAAGACAAGGGATTTAGGGCTGGTACATCAATATTTTTTAGTAATCGTATATCTTTTCGGGGTTTCTATCATAAAACACGTAAATTCTTTCTCTTGGTGAACATAAAGCGTAACTGATCAACTGGACTAATGATCCTTTTTTCTGATGTTTTGATATATCTTATGGTTGGTTGGCACCCTGTTGCCAACTGTTGAACTCAAGAACGAGTAGTAGGAGCGAACGACTTACCGGCCTCTGTGTTTCCTCCCTCCCACCACATGGGTCTCTTCAAGACCAATGTTCACTTCTTCCTCTCCTTAAAAAGCCTCCACACAGTACCCCCAGAGATGACATAGGAACTAAGGGAAATCATTTTCCTCAGGCTTCCTGTGTGGAGTTAATGTAAAAAAAAAACTTGGCAATTATTTAAATCTTACGTGAATGAGTTATTTTTTTATTCCCATTTTACTGAAAATATTTGTGTTTATCATTCAGTTTGGTTAAGACGTTTATTTTATTGTAGTTTATAAACGCATTTAAAAAATATATATTTTATATTTTTTGTTGGTACAAAATATTATTTTTCTAGTTGACAAAAATATTGATCACCAAATCGCACTTTATTAAATTAAAATTCATTAGTATAATTTAAAACAACAATATTGTTCAGACTTAAGAATCAATCTTTATTCACTTAATTTAATAATTTAATTTTTATCCATTAGGAATGCTCATTTAATTTATTACACTGATTATTACTTTGAATATGAGATGAATAAAAGATGAATCTAAATCAATTTTACTTATTTTATATCGTACTAAAGAATAAGCACAATCTGCTGAAACGATCGATATCAAATGAAACGTCTACAATATCTACGGTGAATGTGACTTGCGGATGTATTCTATTCATGTCAACTGAATAAAATATTCGACAACAGAGACTACAGATAAAAGGCGGTCTACATAAAATGCGGTCTATATAAAATGCGGTCTATATAAAATGCGGTCTATATAAAATGCGGTCTATATAAAATGCGGTCTATATAAAATGTGGTCTACATAGGAGGCGGTCTGTGGCAGGACAACGTCTGCCCGGGCCCAATATTAGGTATATAAAATATAGACATGCATATCCGAATGCAACGTTGTGTAAAAATTTCAAAGCAATCGGTAAAGAACTTTCGAAGATTTAAGATTTTGAGCAAACGAATATATTTTTATTTTATTTAAATGGATAATATGGTCCATGGACAATATGATCCATGACAAGTAGCAGTATTGAAAATAAATAAATTATTGTATCTTAAGCGGTAAATACATAAACCAATTTGAAATTCGCCGAAATTCTTGTCTTTAACAACTTGAGCACAAATAACGACGCGATTTTTTGCGATGAACTTTATTTGCAGAAAAAGAGCGACCCGAACCGGACGAAACGAGTTTCATTTTACACGAATGCAAAAAAATGAGTTTTATTTTACGAATACGTATTTGCATTTGTACTACTTTAACCTTCAAACATGGGGGGTTCCTAGTAATAAATGATTTATATACAATCATAAATAATACAATTTTATGATACCAGATATACAGAATGTATTTTAATGACAGTATCACAGGAAGTGTATTGAAAGGTTCTAGTATTTTTGCCCTTTTCAGTTTTTGATAAAATATTTATTTACCGCCAAGCGTAAGAGCATATCCGTTATCCTTGACAGCAGATCAAAACTTTATCAAACGCTGAATCGACGTTTAAAGTGAATGCTTAAAATGTTAAATTTGTGTGTTCTGGGTCCGGTCAATCCTGTCAAGATGGTTACCATGTTTGATAGTACTTTATTAATCAACATTTATTATGCGAAGTCTACTGTTCACTTCTTATTATTAATTATTTATTTAAACTGGGTTTTTACAGACGATCTCACTTACGTGAGGAAAATCCAGTTATAAAAACTCAGTTAATACACAAATTGGTAAAACAAATACAAAAATCTACTGAGAAATAGGATATATTAATTTTCATACATCTATAAATATAAAAAAAATAAAAATACAAAATTATAAAATTATAAATTTATATGAAAGCTCATTCAAATGACAAATAGTACAAACAGTAAGATACAAAAGAGAGACAAATAGAGACACAAATAGAGAAGCAAGTAATAAATAATATAATCAGCGCAACATATATTTTTAGCAATAACATCACATTTTTTCTAAAAATTATCGACGAAAATGTATACTTACCTTTTTATACACACTCTACCTTATTACATAGCTGACACATTTGGGTCAGAGGGCTAAAATAGGCAATATTATTTTTGAACGTATTCGGTTATGTAGACCACATTTGAAAGATAACAGACTAAGCATTTTTAAAAACAGATTTTACATTTTTACAGTAATGTGAATTCCAAATAGTGCTTCCATATTTAAGTTTACTCCTAATTAAGGCACTGTATAGGGTTAAAATTGATTGAGGGTTTTTGAAAGGTTTACATATTCTGTGAATAAATCCCATCATTTGAAGTGATTTGCAATTAATGTCATTAATGTGTACATCAAATATTAATTTACAATCGAGAGTGATTCTCTTATGGAGAGACACTTTTTTTATGATTAGAATTATTAATAACGTAGGAAAATCCTTTATAATTTTATTTCGAGTGAAGTTTAATGTGTAACATTTAAGTGCATTTCATTGACAGTACACCAGTTATTGAGTGTGACGAAGTCATTTTGAAGCAGTTGATGATCGGAAACAGACTTAATTTTACGAAAAAAAAATTTCAAAAAATTTTCATTAAAAGAATTACAAACATAATTACAAAATTCTAAAAGATTCGAATTGATAGATCTGTGAGGAACAATCCCATGTTGCATGGCGCAGAGAAAGGGTTCAAAGTGTGAAAAAATATTTTTATAAATCAGAGATTCAAAAACCTTGGCAACACATGTTAGTATACTAATTGTCTGTAATTTTGTTATTAAAGATTGGTCACCTGCTTTGAATACTGGTATCACATTTGCCTCTTTCCACAATTCAGGAAAAATCCCGTTGTTAAAGATTCATTAAAAATAAAAATGGTTAAGGATTTATTAAAAGTAATAAAATATAATTGAATTCTTGTCATATTATATGAGAAACTATTCTCATACGGCATTGAAAGGAATTAGTAGAATTATGCAAATAAAAACATCATACTCGTGTGATATGAATCGTGTTTCAAAAATGATTTTATAATAATTATATTATTTTTGTTATTACGTAGGTATGCTAAAACATACGCTAATTAAAACACTAATCAGGTACATGAAATTTAAGCTGATTTGCATTAACTGCTTTGAATGTAATCTACCAATTGAGAAAGTATCAAGCATATGAAAATCATAAATAATGATTTTTATTTATTATTAAAAATTCCTTCATGAAAGCACCAAACATGTATGTAGCAAAATGTTCAAACTGGAAGCAGCATCCCTTAGGGAAATCTGTCGGGAAATTTATAGGTGTGAATTCTAAGGGTGTTTAGTCATTGGGCTAGTTCCGCAATTCTGTCTCTCGCCCCTGCAGTTGGGGGATTCCCCGGTGGGAAATAAATCACAACTCGCTCCAATAACATGTCCTTCGTCCTTCCAGAAGTGCGCCCCGCATGCGGGGTAAGGCACCCCAATGTTATTATGATTATGAGGAATTCGCCCAGAAAATTGATCCAACGTGTAGGGTCATCGGAAAAGGCTGCACGTTTGTTTTAGACTTAGTCCCAACTATCGGGAGAAAGTGGAACTGGGGAATCTTGAGAGGATAAGAAAGTGGAGGGGGTAAGGAGATGGAGCCGGTAATACTATGGCAACCCCAATTATAGTATGTTTTGAAGCTGAGGTAAGTATGGAGAGGAAGGAGATGGGGGAGAGGAACATGGGGAAGTACCTGACTATTCAGATCTAGTCACTAAATACGACTAAAGCTATTTAAAGCAACGTTTCGATTCTGAATGGTGGTCTTTCACCAGGGTCATTCCGAAAGTATTATTTATAATCATTATTTTTAATTAATACATTTTCGAAACAACATAAATTAATCACATAAAATTTACTTGCGCACGCCGCGATTTGATCTCCGCGATACTGCGATCTCGGGGATCGTAGCCGAGGATCGAAACCTGTCAATAACGGAGGCTCTCAAATGACAATGATACTGATTACCTACTCACCTACCTGAAAATTTAATATTTAATCAGTAAACAGTGCTAAAGCCATTTCAATGAACATTTTGATGGTTTTCAAAATCCCTTTTTTTTAATGAAGCTGAAAATTTTACGGAAACACAATATAGCATTGATTCTCATTGGAAATCTATTTTTTAGTAAATTGAATATATTTAATTCCTAAAAGTAATAACCCTCAAACTATAAAAATGAAATAAGTTAAATTGAAAAGTCATCATACCTCTTCTCCACTTATTATTTGCACTAGGAAAAAATACCAGTGGTGCCGTTGAATTTACATAACAACCGGTTTCCAAAAAAATTGTTACTCTAAATAATCTATTTGCAAACATATTAGGAAGACGTTAAATTAGAATAAAAGTTGATGGTGCACACTTAATAATATATCTAAACGTTTGTGTGGCTTTTATTGGATTCCCATCGAATCCAATAAATCATTAACTTATCTACAATCATTAGGGTTGTACGGAATTGGCTTTATTACAAGTTGTTTCGGGGGTGATAAATGGACAAGTGAACATCGACATCCCTTAATAAGATCCAAAACACGCCACTGTTATTTATATTTGATCAAACTTATTTCAGAATTCATTAACACATTGCAATTAAATTTTAAATGTGAAGTCATTTAAAACAGGTTTCCAGTTTTAAAAGACCAATTCCCGGAAACCTTTAGCGACCCGCTGGATCCTAACATCTCTATAAATAACATTTATCAAAATTTATATTACAATATTATGTATATGTTGTAGCTATATCTTACAAGGTTTTCCCCGTTCAAATAAAACTAAATATTGCAATATGCAGATTTTGCAATTCAAATAAATGCGGAAAAGAAGTGTTTTGGAAAATTATCGCTGTTTGATATTACTGTTATAGCCTGTAAATTGACAAGTTAGGTTATAAATTCAAATCATGAATTATAAAATGTATATAAATAACACAATCTATTTTAATTCATGGCTTATGACATACATACAAGCACATTTGAAGTTTGTTATAAAAAAAATTCTTGTGTTCATGTACTTTTTTAATTAATTACATAAGTAGAATAAAGAACAAATACTTATTGATACAAATTGTTCATTATAAAATAGACATAAACATATCTAAATAATATCTAAAATAATTTATATTTAAGTTATACAAAAAAATCATGACTGCATAACTAGATTATTGAACAAATACTTTGTTTTAAATCACTACATTACATAATAGCGGTTTCGGAACTATCGCCAGGACAAAAGTTAAACAGTTTTTGTGTCAACTGCATAACTACATAGATCATTGAACAAATACTTTGTTTTAAATTACTACATTACATAATAGCGGTTTCAGAACTATCGCCAGGACAAAAGTAAAACACTTTTTGAGTCAACTGCATAACTAGATTACTGAACAAATACTTTGTTTTAAATCACTACATTACATAATAGCGGTTTCGGAACTATCGCCAGGGCAAAAGTTAAACAGTTTTTGTTTCTAAAAATGGCAATATAATTTATATGGTACATTTATGTGTTACACCAGCTGCATTTAATTGTTCGTGTTAAATATTTTTCACGTGTGAAATATAAACAAACAGATAGTAATTTACATGGCATATAAATGAATGCCTATTTATACTATGTAATATTATGCAAAGTGTTCAACTGTACAGTTGCAATATGTAGATGGGGTGGTAAGTAAACCTCATAACCTCTATTATTTAGGTGTGAGTCAGCAGGGGTCATGGCTTATCATTTATCACTATTTATATACAATAAATATAAATTGGTTACTTTATATACAGAGATCAAAGGAATAAGTAATAATTGTAGAATCGAATAAGCAGTAGAGACGTTAAGCGAAAAATATAATGGCTTAAAAATCATAAATGAAAATAGAATATAGAATAACAAACGCTGATTCTGAATATATAATTATATGAAGAATTAATTAATCGTCATTCACGAACGATTAAAACAGTGAGACACATAACAAAGTTCTGGTATAAATTACGCTTATTTTTATAAATGGAGTTAATAAATATGTCAATGGTACCCCCATACTTGTTGCCCAGATCATGCATCCTATTTGTCAGTGAGTGTGTCTGATAGTTGGTTATGTATGTATTGCTGAAGAATGTTATATTTTGTCTTGTATTCCTAGTCGGCACGTGGAAGTTAACTTAGAAGGTATTCATTAAAATAAATGGCTTTAATCATAGAATACATCAATGGCTGTAATGCATTCCCTTCAGCCTTTCGCGCCTTCTTGTAATTCACTACTGTCAATATTTTGGGCGCAAAAACATATAAATATATATATTTTTTTAAATTTTATTTTATTTATTGTCATTTGTGCACTCTTTAGTTCTTCTTTTGGCCATCTGCACAGATGTACGTATCTAACTAACAAAATATAAACTGATAAAAGATAGAGACCTGAAGACTATGCGAGTGGGCTAATATACAAATCACTTGGCTTGCTAAATTTATCATATATGAAGATATTAGGATACGAGAAGTTTCAATGAATTTAAAATGGACCAATCACATTAGCTATTTAGATAATAAAATTAAAAAAATTAAGTTATTTTTTCAAAAATATCAGGAATGTGCTCATTAAAAAAGGCTTAATCAAAATCTACATGGCTCTCTGCCAATCACTGTTAGAATACGGCATTATCGGATGGGGCAGTGCAAATAAAAATATACTAAATCCACTAATTAAAACTCAAAAAGCCATCATGAAAATTATACTGAAAGTTCCTGTAAGAACTAGCACTGACGAAATCTTCACCAATCTTAACATCATGTTAATTAAACAACTATATTCTAAAACTATACTCATTTACATTCATAAGTACAAAACCCAAGAAATAACATCAAACACGTACAATAGAAACACTAGATCTCATGGTCAAAAACTTATCCAACAAATAACTACTAATACAACTTTTGGGCAAAAAAGCTTCTTATATCATAGTATTAAACTCTACAATAAAATACCACTCTCACTCAAAAACCTCAACATGTTATTTATTTATTTATTGCATCTCACTATACATAAAACACTTTTTTTTTCTCATAAAAATCAACCTCACTAGGACTGAGCCTGTATCGAGGTTAACAATTTACATTGAAATTTTATTTTAACATTGAAATCACAAATAAAAAGCTGGATACTTAATATAGGGAGATCTGAAATAGAAAATTTACTAATAACAAACACAGGCTAAAACAGAATCAACTGAACTGTACCAAAAAACACTATCTTACTTATTTTAAAATGATTTAAAAAAAAAAATTATACTGCATGATATATGTTCATAATTAAATTCATATATAACTTTGTAGTAATATTAATTTTTTTTTTTTTTTTTTTTTTTTTTTTTTTTTTTTTTTTTTTTTTTTTTTAATTTTTTTATATATTCAATAATATTATTATTGGGTTTATAAAAACAGTTTATTTTTAAACAAGTTCTGCTGTGTAATTATTATTACGCGTGACAGCTGTTTCGCCCTCTGAAGGCATTATCAAACTGTGGGTAGCCCACTTACAGACGATACATTTATATTATTTCTAGGTAGGTATTTTAATTTCAATTACTGATTTCTTAATTGATTTTTGAGTAAGATATTAGAAATTATTAATGGTTATTACCCCAGCAAAGTTTCCCCAATTAGTGTAATGTTAAAAATTTGACTGAATGTCTTAATGTTAGTTATTCCCAAACGATGACTCATAGGGTTATTTTAATAGCATAATTAAGTACTTCATAGTGCACTTATATTTGAACTAGGTTTGAAGATATCTAGTAGGGGTGAACGAATTATATTTGTTTGTTCATTAATTAGAATAGCTTTCGGATTATTAGAGTTTTTGTTAATTTCTAACTGTTCTAAAAGGTTCAGTTTACGGCCTTTATTTTGTACGTGTAACGGAGTTGGTTTATTATTATCATTAAGTGAGTGATTTTCATCTAGGAGATGTTTGGCAAATTGAGATTGCATTTTATTATTATTTTTAAAAGATCTTATATGTTCTTTGAACCTAGTGTTAAAGGACCGGCCCGTTTGTCCAACATAAACAGCGTTGCATTCGTCACACTGGAGTTTATAAATGCCACTATTTTGTAATTTGAGTACCTTACTTTTTGAGTTTTTAAGAGATGATCCTAAGTTGTTATTTGTGCGGAAGGCAATATCTAAGCCACACTTTTTGAGGACTTTTGCAATTTTATTAGATGTCTGTCCGATGAATTCTAAACACCCGAATTTATTATTCGTCTTATTATTAGTCACTGGGTAAATTAATTTAAGGTTATTTTTGTGTTTGTTATTATTAATTATTTTTTCAATGTCTCTACCCTTGAAGCCATTATTTTTAGCAATAGTTAGGATTGTATTTTTTTCCTTCTCGTATGCTTTCTTGTCGAGTGGGATGTTATTAAGCCTATGTACCATTGAGTGGTAGGCAGATAATTTATGTGACCATGGGTGTAAGGATTTATAATTAATGGTCGTATCTGTAAACGTAGGCTTACGGAAAATTTCAAACGTATGTTTATTATTTTCTCTACCGATTGTTAGGTCTAAAAAATTGATTTTATTATTACACTCTCTTTCAACCGTAAAGCAGATTTTACGGTTGATGGAGTTAGCAAATGTGACAAAAAGATCTAATTGTCTGTTGGTACCTTTCCAACAGACCAAAATGTCGTCAACATAACGAACATAGTAAATGATGTGTTTGTTAAAGATTGAATTTAAAATTTGTTTTTCAATGTAATCCATAAATATTTCTGCAAGAAGTGGACTGAGGGGCGATCCCATTGGTAATCCGTCGTTTTGTTTATAGAATTTATTGTTAAACTCAAAGTAGTTAGTTTCCACGCAAATTTTAAATAGATCGAATAAGTCTTTTTTAGTAACTGGGTTTATATTAGATTCGTCTAAAATATCTTCAATGATTTTAAGGCATTCTTGAATAGGGATATTGCTAAAGAGACTGACCACGTCTAAAGATATGAACTGGCAATTGTGCGGTAAATTTATGTTTTTTATTTTATTTACAAGTTCGAGAGAATTTTTAACGCTATGTATTGGGTAGAATTTAGTATGTTGTTTGAAAAGAAAGTTAAGTTTTTTGGCGAGTATTGTCGTTGGGGCGTTTATAAAAGAAACAACGGGACGTATGGGGATATTATCCTTGTGAATTTTTGGTTGTCCGTATAATGCAGGAGCCCTTGGATTCATCACCATTGCACTTTTTCTAGCGTATTTATTTGGGAATATTGATTGGCAATTATTTATTAGGTTGCGCACGTTTATTGAAATTTTGTCCGTTGGGTCCTTTTTTAAGATTTCAAAGTCTTCTGGCTTTAGGAATGCTTCTACTTTATTTAAGTAATCAATTTTGTTTAATATAACGACGGAATTCCCCTTATCCGCCTTAGTAATTGTGAGGTCGCTATTTTTAATTTTGGCTTTAATATGATTTAAAATTTCCGTTTCTTCTATATTGAATTTATTTTTATTTTTACTGGTTGATTTCAGAGTTTTTCTCAAGATATCCGCTGTTATTTGTTTAGGTAAGCCGTTATTTTTTATTTTAGACAGAGAAATTTCTGTGTCGATTGCCAAACATTCAATTTGTTTTTTAGTGATATCTGAATTTATTTTATATTTGAAGCCTTTATCTAGTAAATTTATTTCATCTTCTTCAAAAGTTTCACCTGATAGGTTAATAGTTTTTATATAAAACTCCGTATTTGTATTACTTTGATATTCATTGACTTTAACATTTTTATTTTTAGATTCGACAAGTTTTTTAAGTTTATTTTCCTGAGTTTTGAATTTATCAGATATAATTCCGCTGATGTGTTCACGAGTATCGTAATCTAGGGTGTCAAATTCCCATGGATGCAGTTTAAAAGTTAATTCCGAATGCAATACCTTGATGTAGTGAAGTATTGTGTCCCTTTTCCGACAACATTCCTTAGTTTCCTCCTTTAGCCATATCCTCTGCGCTCGATGCACAGTTTTTATGGCTGCCGAAGATTTGCTTTTGGTAGAAATATGCACGTACTTGGGGATCACGTTTAACTTCAAACACTCTTGGTTAAACCAAAGGTTTTGCACTATTTTCCGATGTTTTAATTTTAATCGTCTGTAAAAAATCACTTGGGTAGCTATATCAGCAACCTTCAATTTATTTATTGTTATTAAGTTTAATTTGTAGAACTCCATTTTATTTTTTATTTTTTTATATATTCAATAATATTATTATTGGGTTTATAAAAACAGTTTATTTTTAAACAAGTTCTGCTGTGTAATTATTATTACGCGTGACAGCTGTTTCGCCCTCTGAAGGCATTATCAAACTGTGGGTAGCCCACTTACAGACGATACATTTATATTATTTCTAGGTAGGTATTTTAATTTCAATTACTGATTTCTTAATTGATTTTTGAGTAAGATATTAGAAATTATTAATGGTTATTACCCCAGCAAAGTTTCCCCAATTAGTGTAATGTTAAAAATTTGACTGAATGTCTTAATGTTAGTTATTCCCAAACGATGACTCATAGGGTTATTTTAATAGCATAATTAAGTACTTCATAGTGCACTCATATTTGAACTAGGTTTGAAGATATCTAGTAGGGGTGAACGAATTATATTTGTTTGTTCATTAATTAGAATAGCTTTCGGATTATTAGAGTTTTTGTTAATTTCTAACTGTTCTAAAAGGTTCAGTTTACGGCCTTTATTTTGTACGTGTAACGGAGTTGGTTTATTATTATCATTAAGTGAGTGATTTTCATCTAGGAGATGTTTGGCAAATTGAGATTGCATTTTATTATTATTTTTAAAAGATCTTATATGTTCTTTGAACCTAGTGTTAAAGGACCGGCCCGTTTGTCCAACATAAACAGCGTTGCATTCGTCACACTGGAGTTTATAAATGCCACTATTTTGTAATTTGAGTACCTTACTTTTTGAGTTTTTAAGAGATGATCCTAAGTTGTTATTTGTGCGGAAGGCAATATCTAAGCCACACTTTTTGAGGACTTTTGCAATTTTATTAGATGTCTGTCCGATGAATTCTAAACACCCGAATTTATTATTCGTCTTATTATTAGTCACTGGGTAAATTAATTTAAGGTTATTTTTGTGTTTGTTATTATTAATTATTTTTTCAATGTCTCTACCCTTGAAGCCATTATTTTTAGCAATAGTTAGGATTGTATTTTTTTCCTTCTCGTATGCTTTCTTGTCGAGTGGGATGTTATTAAGCCTATGTACCATTGAGTGGTAGGCAGATAATTTATGTGACCATGGGTGTAAGGATTTATAATTAATGGTCGTATCTGTAAACGTAGGCTTACGGAAAATTTCAAACGTATGTTTATTATTTTCTCTACCGATTGTTAGGTCTAAAAAATTGATTTTATTATTACACTCTCTTTCAACCGTAAAGCAGATTTTACGGTTGATGGAGTTAGCAAATGTGACAAAAAGATCTAATTGTCTGTTGGTACCTTTCCAACAGACCAAAATGTCGTCAACATAACGAACATAGTAAATGATGTGTTTGTTAAAGATTGAATTTAAAATTTGTTTTTCAATGTAATCCATAAATATTTCTGCAAGAAGTGGACTGAGGGGCGATCCCATTGGTAATCCGTCGTTTTGTTTATAGAATTTATTGTTAAACTCAAAGTAGTTAGTTTCCACGCAAATTTTAAATAGATCGAATAAGTCTTTTTTAGTAACTGGGTTTATATTAGATTCGTCTAAAATATCTTCAATGATTTTAAGGCATTCTTGAATAGGGATATTGCTAAAGAGACTGACCACGTCTAAAGATATGAACTGGCAATTGTGCGGTAAATTTATGTTTTTTATTTTATTTACAAGTTCGAGAGAATTTTTAACGCTATGTATTGGGTAGAATTTAGTATGTTGTTTGAAAAGAAAGTTAAGTTTTTTGGCGAGTATTGTCGTTGGGGCGTTTATAAAAGAAACAACGGGACGTATGGGGATATTATCCTTGTGAATTTTTGGTTGTCCGTATAATGCAGGAGCCCTTGGATTCATCACCATTGCACTTTTTCTAGCGTATTTATTTGGGAATATTGATTGGCAATTATTTATTAGGTTGCGCACGTTTATTGAAATTTTGTCCGTTGGGTCCTTTTTTAAGATTTCAAAGTCTTCTGGCTTTAGGAATGCTTCTACTTTATTTAAGTAATCAATTTTGTTTAATATAACGACGGAATTCCCCTTATCCGCCTTAGTAATTGTGAGGTCGCTATTTTTAATTTTGGCTTTAATATGATTTAAAATTTCCGTTTCTTCTATATTGAATTTATTTTTATTTTTACTGGTTGATTTCAGAGTTTTTCTCAAGATATCCGCTGTTATTTGTTTAGGTAAGCCGTTATTTTTTATTTTAGACAGAGAAATTTCTGTGTCGATTGCCAAACATTCAATTTGTTTTTTAGTGATATCTGAATTTATTTTATATTTGAAGCCTTTATCTAGTAAATTTATTTCATCTTCTTCAAAAGTTTCACCTGATAGGTTAATAGTTTTTATATAAAACTCCGTATTTGTATTACTTTGATATTCATTGACTTTAACATTTTTATTTTTAGATTCGACAAGTTTTTTAAGTTTATTTTCCTGAGTTTTGAATTTATCAGATATAATTCCGCTGATGTGTTCACGAGTATCGTAATCTAGGGTGTCAAATTCCCATGGATGCAGTTTAAAAGTTAATTCCGAATGCAATACCTTGATGTAGTGAAGTATTGTGTCCCTTTTCCGACAACATTCCTTAGTTTCCTCCTTTAGCCATATCCTCTGCGCTCGATGCACAGTTTTTATGGCTGCCGAAGATTTGCTTTTGGTAGAAATATGCACGTACTTGGGGATCACGTTTAACTTCAAACACTCTTGGTTAAACCAAAGGTTTTGCACTATTTTCCGATGTTTTAATTTTAATCGTCTGTAAAAAATCACTTGGGTAGCTATATCAGCAACCTTCAATTTATTTATTGTTATTAAGTTTAATTTGTAGAACTCCATTTTATTTTTTATTTTTTTATATATTCAATAATATTATTATTGGGTTTATAAAAACAGTTTATTTTTAAACAAGTTCTGCTGTGTAATTATTATTACGCGTGACAGCTGTTTCGCCCTCTGAAGGCATTATCAAACTGTGGGTAGCCCACTTACAGACGATACATTTATATTATTTCTAGGTAGGTATTTTAATTTCAATTACTGATTTCTTAATTGATTTTTGAGTAAGATATTAGAAATTATTAATGGTTATTACCCCAGCAAAGTTTCCCCAATTAGTGTAATGTTAAAAATTTGACTGAATGTCTTAATGTTAGTTATTCCCAAACGATGACTCATAGGGTTATTTTAATAGCATAATTAAGTACTTCATAGTGCACTCATATTTGAACTAGGTTTGAAGATATCTAGTAGGGGTGAACGAATTATATTTGTTTGTTCATTAATTAGAATAGCTTTCGGATTATTAGAGTTTTTGTTAATTTCTAACTGTTCTAAAAGGTTCAGTTTACGGCCTTTATTTTGTACGTGTAACGGAGTTGGTTTATTATTATCATTAAGTGAGTGATTTTCATCTAGGAGATGTTTGGCAAATTGAGATTGCATTTTATTATTATTTTTAAAAGATCTTATATGTTCTTTGAACCTAGTGTTAAAGGACCGGCCCGTTTGTCCAACATAAACAGCGTTGCATTCGTCACACTGGAGTTTATAAATGCCACTATTTTGTAATTTGAGTACCTTACTTTTTGAGTTTTTAAGAGATGATCCTAAGTTGTTATTTGTGCGGAAGGCAATATCTAAGCCACACTTTTTGAGGACTTTTGCAATTTTATTAGATGTCTGTCCGATGAATTCTAAACACCCGAATTTATTATTCGTCTTATTATTAGTCACTGGGTAAATTAATTTAAGGTTATTTTTGTGTTTGTTATTATTAATTATTTTTTCAATGTCTCTACCCTTGAAGCCATTATTTTTAGCAATAGTTAGGATTGTATTTTTTTCCTTAAAACATCTAAACATCTCCTAGATGAAAATCACTCACTTAATGATAATAATAAACCAACTCCGTTACACGTACAAAATAAAGGCCGTAAACTGAACCTTTTAGAACAGTTAGAAATTAACAAAAACTCTAATAATCCGAAAGCTATTCTAATTAATGAACAAACAAATATAATTCGTTCACCCCTACTAGATATCTTCAAACCTAGTTCAAATATGAGTGCACTATGAAGTACTTAATTATGCTATTAAAATAACCCTATGAGTCATCGTTTGGGAATAACTAACATTAAGACATTCAGTCAAATTTTTAACATTACACTAATTGGGGAAACTTTGCTGGGGTAATAACCATTAATAATTTCTAATATCTTACTCAAAAATCAATTAAGAAATCAGTAATTGAAATTAAAATACCTACCTAGAAATAATATAAATGTATCGTCTGTAAGTGGGCTACCCACAGTTTGATAATGCCTTCAGAGGGCGAAACAGCTGTCACGCGTAATAATAATTACACAGCAGAACTTGTTTAAAAATAAACTGTTTTTATAAACCCAATAATAATATTATTGAATATATAAAAAAATAAAAAATAAAATGGAGTTCTACAAATTAAACTTAATAACAATAAATAGTAATATTAACTTTCTTATAATTAAATTATACATAATATGTAAATGAAATCCTCAGCACGGGAGATCCCAGTGAGGATATCATTATATCTATTAGTTACAAAAGAAAAGATAATAAAGCACTTATTATTATTATTATTATTCCGGTCTCTATAGGTCTGTGTTTTAATCGTCCTATTTTTATTTATGTGAAAATCTTTGTACAGAATGGGTCACGGGTTCAACGCCCTTTGAAGGGCAATATCTTATAGATGTGTTTTGTATATTTAATAGACAATATATATTTAAAATGAAACTCCTACTAAATAATAAGATGCTCTAGTGAGGGACCATTAATTCAGTATTGGACCGGCTATAGCCATGTTTAGTAACTATATCTGAATAATCGTACACCTAAAAATAATCCTTATTTTTCTTCTTCTTCTCTTTCATTTCCTCCCAGCACAAAAAATTAGACATTGTTGGGAGTACCAAAAGTTTTGTTCACATCAAAAACCAATATTATGGTAACTGTATGATTTTCAAGCGATTAAATATATTTTTTTAGCTCTAACGTTTATAAATAATATGTTACATTAGCTTAGCTTTGTCACCCGGTTGCAATTGTTATTTGGATCTTAAAATGTGAAAAAGCTAAATCACATCATGTATTTGGTTTACATTAATATGTCGTCTTTAGGGATGCTTTGTGGAGGGTCTTTTTAAGGAAAGAAAGAAAATGAAGTTCTGAGAAGGAAAAACGTATGAGGAGTAGGTAGGAATCTAGGGATCGGTGTGTCCAGGAGTGACGGACATATAAACATATGCCTCCCGCTGCGGCGCAAGGGGATGGGTCGAGAGATCAGTTGGAGAGGTCCAAGGGTCTTCTCAAACCAGCCTCTCCCGATCTGACACACCACGCAGCTGGTGGCCGGGCGCATCCTGAACGCACCTCAACCAATGAACCCGGACACCCCTGCTTTATCACCAAACGTGGCGAACCACTTGAGGTGACCTATTGCAGAGATTTTGGTTATCCAATAAATGGTTCCCGGGGCAGCGGTACCCAAATTGTATCATGTTTTTACAGAGTTAAATGAATACTTTGACAACAACGTATTTTATTTTTGTTTACATTCAAAACGTTACCTACGTTCGTCATAATATATTATCAGTTTCACCAGAATTTACTTAATTTCGTAAACGTTCTTGAAATTTTCGAACAAAGAACTTTTAGGAACAACACAGTTAATTAAGTAGATACTATAAATTTTAATCACATTTTAACATTTGAAAATATACAGTTCCTGACGTTTGAGCTAAAATATGCAATAAAGCACAGCGGGGACGTGTTTCAGAGAAGGAAATTGGTTCGCAAGTAATATGTATTTGTGTGTATTTATACAGGAAACTTCTGCACTTGACAGAGGAAAATCCAATATAATGTTTCGGACAGGAGGAGAAGCAGAAATGAAAACGTGGGGTCCGGAATATCACACGAAAGTGAATTTATTTTAGGTAGGCTTCGCGGGTACCTCCTGCTCGCTTTTGGAATGCTTTCCTTCCCGGAGGATGTAGTGCTGGCAAAATGTTTACTCTCCCTTTAAAGCCTTCTGCGTTCAGGAGGGAAAACCAATTCGCCTGGTAAACATGGGAATTAATGTTGAATTGAATGCGCCCCTGATAACATCGAGCTGTAAAGCAGTACCCCGTACGTTACATCTTAATTTTTTTTAATGTTTAACATATTTTGGCGTGCCTAGGGAATAAACCGACTCTTGCGTAGCAAGACGGGACGACGCTCTTGCACGGAATGATATATTTCTTTGTAATATATATTTCGATGTAATATATTTCTATGCTAATATTTTATTAATAATTAAATAATTATATTACTATCAAAAATATGAACATAAAAAACAATAAAAATATTAACAAGACTTGTTTCCTTTAATTTCTTCACGTCTTTCAATAAAAAATAATTTCGATGTTTCATTTCTGCCAGTCCTGTGAAGGCTTTAAAAAACGTCTCAAAGGTGCTTCATAATAAAAAATAACAAAAAAGCAGGAATCTTATTTACACAAATCTAGCTTGAACATTTTCGTCTGTCTAATACCTGATCGGAGATATTGAAATCTAATTTAACAGATATCAGATGACGTACAACCAAACCAATTTGCTAGTACCAACCCGTCAATCAACAATAGAAAATTATATGTGCGACGGAGTTGATTAATGAGGGTGACAATTGTATGCAATGTAACACTTTATTATATTATTCATATGTAATATAATTATACTTACACAGAGATTTTTCGCAAACTAATAACCCAGCATAAAAAGTAGGTCGTGTTGAATAGAATTCAAATGCGACATACCACCACCACTGGGCTTTACCATGAATTTGCATGTGATTAAATAAATGCTATATCGGTACATAATATAATATTTAATTATAATAACTTTTTGCATGTTGTACTTTTTTAAGAATGAATTAACAAATTTTGTAGTGGGTAATTAATAATCACAAGTTTTCTATTTTTTTGCGGCTAAAAATATAAATACCTACATGGTATGATTTTATATCGATCAGGAAGTCTTAATTCACTGTGTACCTACGTGTAGTACATAATTAATAAATATATATATCTCGCTCATCGGGTTGTTTCGAAAAATTTGAACAATTCATCAAATTTCAACGTTCATTTTCGGATTCTGTGAAAGTCCTATTCAAGTTCTGTTATTATATCACAAAAGGCTAGTTTCTTGACAGAACTAAAATAAAAACAGAACTTGAATTTTTTTTTTGACAGAATTTTAAAATAAATGTTTAAATTTGATGAATTGTTCAAATTCTCCGAAACAACCCGTCCTAAGTCCGACCCCGACCGAAACGTATGTATCTGGTACTAAACTTGTCACATTTATTATAAAAAATAACAGATTTGTATTTTGGCGCTAGTTACTTCTTTTTTTTATTAATTTTTTAAAATCAATTTGTCTAGGGGGGTGGGGGAATGCCGCCCCATACCGCCGTGGCTCATGCCACCCACAACATACTAATGTTTATATCATTACGTTACTTAACCATCGGGATATTATTTTAATTAACTTCTAATTTTTTCTAAAAGTTTAAAGTTTTTTCCGGAAAGTTTACATGTATAATACATGCATATTATATTTATAGAAAGGAGAGAAAAGTCGATGTTTTATAATCAAGTCGTAAAAATATATTTTCGGGTACTACATTGTTAACGCTGGCTAAACTTTATGAGATACTCGTACATCAAAATAATATACTACAGAATTGTACAGGGTTTTCCAATAAGAGGTGTTATTTATGATATTCAATTTTTTTCAGTTGCTTGTGTGGCACGTAGCGCCATCTTGTTGAAAGTAAACGTTGTCCAGATCAATACCATCCAATTCCGGCCATAAAAAATCATTAATCATCTCTCGATAGCGCAATCCATTCACCGTAACTGTTGCTCCAGCCTCATATTCGAAAAAGTAAGGTCCAATGACTCCGCCGGACCATAAACTGCACTAAACAGTCACACGTTGAAGATAAAGAGGCTTTTCAACAATAATTATTGGGTTTTTCGAGTCCCAGATGCGACAATTTTGCTTGTTGACGAAGCCACCGAGGTGGAAATGGGCCTCATCACTCAAGATGATTTACATTTGATTCACTCAAGTGAATTTTAATAATTTCAATGCGTTGTTGAAGCGTGTATCGTTCCATTTTAATTAATGGCGTAGTTTCTACTTGTCAAATGTCAAAAAATTACTGCTTCAAAAGTAACGTCTACCGAAATAGCGGACTATTCAAAATAACACCTCTTATTGGAAAACCGTGTATATCTACAAAAAGGCATACAGAAAAGTCCGCGATGGTATATGTCTATCTCCTAAGGATAACCACCAGCAACATTGGGTACACTTCAGCTAGTTACAATAAGTTTCTTCTAGAAGCTATGACATGCCCTCATTTGACCAAACGTTTTTATATCTAAAAACCGAAATTGTTTTAATTAAGACTTTGTTATAATTTTATTGTAAAAGCTATGACAAATTCACATCTGCCCTATAACACTTTAAAAATACATTTTCTTTTGTAGGTATTTACTCATCGTAATACGCTCTTACGGAATACTTATTAGCTATGGATTAATTGGCGTATTTCCACTCGACAAACTAAAATAAAACAAAAAATATAATATTAATAATGATAAGCGTTGTTTTATCTTTAGTTTATTCTGCAACAGAGTTATTCTCATCAGCAAAAATGTAGTTTTAATCGATAGAACATAAAATTATAATGTAGTAATTCAAAGATCATAAAATCAAAATTTTCTCAATTTGGACAATAATATTATCCAGAGTCATGTTCTTTGACGCGAAACCAATTATTATTTTGTCCGCGGGTACTCGTATATCTTTTAACAGTGGCATGAGGACGACAGTTCTTTTTATGTTTTTTTTTTATTATTAACAATGAAAAACTACGAAAATAAACGCTTCGGTAGCAAATATTTGTAGGCACTTGAACTCTGATATTATAAAAAGATTACAATCATTTATATGTATATATATAAATATATAATTTCACGTTCAAACTACAGATCTTTGTATGATAATTATTGTAGCCCAGCTTTTTTTCCTAGCCAATGGAAGCTACAAAATAATTGTTTTATACTTTGTTTTTCCTTACTTTTGCCAAAATTGATACATAAATACAAATAATTTCTTGAGCAGATAAAAAAATTCATTTATTTGTATTGGGCCTAGGAGTTGAAATGTCTTAGGTATGTAAATTGGGGGAAATCAGTTTTATTTAGAAACGATTTTACCACACTTTTAGGGATGTTCTGGCTACAAGCAATGCGCTCAGGAGTTAACATCAAAAAATAATCGTCAATGTTCCTCATGTGCTCACGAATCAGTGACATAGATTATTCTCATTCTAACAGTAAGGACGGGTTGTTTCGGAGTATTTGAACAATTCATCAAATTTCAACGTTCATTTCTGGGATCTGTGAAAGTCCAATTCATGTTCTGTTATTATATCATTATAGGCCAGTTGCTTGACAAAACTGAAATAAAAACAGAACTTGATAAAATCTTTCACAGAACTTGAAAATCAACGTTGAAATTTGATGAATTGTTCAAATACTCCGAAACAACCCGTCCTAAGTCTTTTAAAAAACAGATAAATATGATTAAAAGTTTTAATGAGGTCGGGGGAAGAATGTTGAGAGCTCTTCAAAGCCTTTAGAGATTTCAAATCTATTTACTATGCACTATACATCCATTTCAAACTACTTTTCAATCCTGAATGGTGGTCTTTCACAAGGACGACACTATGTCTTCCTTTTAAATCACTCTCGCCTCGACAAAATGTTAAAGTAAACAAAATAATAAATTTATATATTAATTATTTCGTATTATAGACTATAAAATCACGTGCTTTTCATGCTGATGATCAAACCAATAGATAGTAGTGGTTCTTACTCATCATCAAACTTTTCAAAATACCCAATTTTCAAACAACACAAACTTAGGATTGTGTGTATTGGTTCATTTTTATATACTTCAGACAAGGAAGTCCTTGCCAAACGTCACTAAGAAACAGCCTTTTTTTCTCTTTAGTCTATTTATCGACTGAGAGTGTAAACGAAAATCTTATTTGAATACTCGCAAAAGTTTGACGGTTAATCGATAAATTTGCACTGTGCTCTTTTTCATTATTAAAAAAAAAACTTTAAATTTTATGTGGAATTTTATTTTCTGAAGTTAATATCACGAATGAAACATGATTTATGCAAGCAGTACTATATTTTGCCAAACTTTTCTGCGATAAGTGCCTATAAGTCCAATTTAAAAGAGTACTTCCGATATCTTTTTTAATCCGCACGTTCACGTCATATAATTATTTTATATGTGATTTCTATCTATAATTTGGTCATTAATGGTCTTTCGATGGCTCCCCCACTCTTATTATGTATGTATGTATTATGCAGCCTGTTTGTTGCATAGGCGCTGATGACACAGTACCAACACATGTGAAAAACCCCAAGGTTTTTAGATGGCCTGCAAAACCGTCACCGAAGCAGGATTATTTAGAAATAATGGCCAGTGCAAATATGCCGGCTTATGGTTCTGATGCTTAAAAAATTATTGCCAATACTCGATGCCAAGCCCGATACTATGTCAAATACGCGTATGCATGTTGGTGATAATTTATCTTTGTACCCGCGTTTTTATGGAGGTGTTTTATTTCAACGTTACTAAAAGCAGGGCCGGACCTATTATATTAATATTTTGTTTTGTGTTATGATATGTAATTCAAATTTAAGAGTGCCCGCACTGCCCACTAAGTCATTAGTCATTAACGCTGCGTCTTTTGCTGCGGATAAACTTGCGAGCCGAAGCGCGAGCTGAACCACGAATCACGGGAAAGGAACTAACCAACCCCAAACGGCACGAACCGCCGCTTTTATGTACGAATGGATGCGAGCGCTATTGCGACTCAGTTTGAAGCGATATAAAGCCAAGCTACACCAAACAGCAATGCTGTTGTGTATTCACACCGCCCTTTCCCTCTTCGCAATTTATTTTCAGGGATTTATTTCTGTTGCAGAAAGATCGATGGTGACTTAGAGGTACGATATTAACAACATTTTAATTACGTATTATTCAATTAAAAATTATTGACTTTTAAAACAATTAAATAAATACTCAATATCTATTTTAATACTCAACAGAAGTTCATTGTCCGCCGCGTCCACCTGATTTCAAACCAACCAGGGCCGGCCCTATAAAAGAGAGTACATTCCCCCTCATTAGTCGAGACTAATACCTAACAGTCCTAACACATCGCCCTTGAGACAATTGTTCATGAAAGCGCTACAAAAAATAGAAATCATTCGAATATTATTGATTACAGTGATCACCTGCCCAGGCATTAAATGGTAAGCAACATCTTCGGCTTGTAATGACGATAGTAGAAGTTTTAAATATTGTCGAGTTATTTAAGACCCGAGAATGTCTATATATTTTTTTTAAAAGTTCACTTTTTGACGATCATAAACTGTGATTTTCCAATATTGTATTAACCAACATGACATATTACATTCCATATGTTTGTTTTTCCCAGTCATGTTATTTCCGTAGACGGTAATGGTAAATAATATAACAAAGACTGAAGCCGGAAAAACGAAAAATTTACACTTAGGGTAACAGAATTGCCATATGCTTTTCTTTGTTCATTTTGGTAAAATTCCGCTTTCCGCCTTTTACAATTTTGCGCCCTGGTGGTTCTTCTACCTGCATTCTTAATAAATCCAGCCCTGCCTACGAGCACTGCCCTGTTTATGATGGTAAGCGGGTAAGTCCTGGCTTTATATAAAATTGATTTTGATAGGAGTTTAAAAATATGTATTACGGACGACGGCAGATTGTTAAATTGTCGAATCATTTGACAAATAATGCTTGGCTATAATATTCTTTCTATTTTCAAAAATAAGTTTGTTGGATCGTTAGTTCCTCTTTTTGCCGTCTGCAGAGATATGTTTGTCAAACTTCGTTTGCCTTTCAAACACGTGAATAAATAAATTTCGATTTGAAGTGTCAAAACATAAGTTAGGTGATCGTAGGTGGTGAATTCATTGTATAATAACTGTGGCAATAGTTCTTGGCATCTCTTTCGTCACACGCTTTGGAATGAGCCTCAGATCATAGAATTCTACGATATGAAGGATTAGCTAAGATGTTTACACATCAAAAATATTCAATTGGAACTCAAACAAACTCTTAGTTTCTGAATAAATTATTTCCGATGACACATTTTTTGGCATTATGAATTTTAGTCAGATTTCGGCGACGCTATCTAGGCATTGTAGGCCACTGGAGTATTCTAAACAATATTATAAAAAATATTACGTGAACTTTATTGGAATTATTAAGCAGAAACTGATTATAATGAAATTACAAATAATTAATTGATCATTGAAGATAATATTAGCGATTCTTAAACGAAAATTTGAAACTTAAAAATCAGGAAAAGATACATCTAGAACTATGACTAGGACTATGTGACCATATCGTTTTCTTAAATTTACAATTTGAGGTTTTAATCATTAACTTATACCAAAAAAAATTAAGAATCAGTTATAAGAATCTGCCAAATTCTTTCATTATTTTGAATTTTGGGTGACAACAATAATCAAAATTCGTAATTATTCCCGTTTAGTTTAGTTCAAGTAAACTAATGCAATGAATATTATCTGGTAAATTAATACCCATAATCATTAATTATTAATACACAACTTAACAAATTAATACCTATGCTCATTACTTAATAATACATAACATAACAAATTAATACCTATACTCATTACTTAATAATACTTAACATAACAAATTAATACCTATACTTATTGAATAATAATACATATACTCTTACTTGGTTTCATTCTAGGAAAAAGAATTTAGGTAATGTAGGTAAAAGAATCGTTAAATAACATTAAAATGTATAGCTTCGCTATGTGTGGCTGACTGCATAGATAAGTGTGTCAAGCTGTTTTTCTTACAGTTTTATTTACTTTAAGCATAATATATTTTTTTAAATTATACAATTCTAACATCGTTTTTCGTTCGGTAATTTCGAGGAAAATATTTTAAAATTCCAATAAAAGAATTCTCATAGTTTTTCGTTACTTATTTTTTCAACAATTTTAAAGATAACTTTAAAAAAAACAGTATTTCGATAAAATATTAGCACCTCTCAGTAAATCTGCAGAGTGTTTTCTTATCTCGACATAACAAATAACACGAGTGCAGGTATTTCCACCTCCACGCATTTTCATCTAGGGCCATTGGGATTATGAATTTTATGGCCGTTCGGTTCGACAATGGCAACGATGGATGATGAAAAAATATTACACGCTGCATTTATTGCGCATACGTGTACTTTTATTGTGTATTATGTACAACTAGTTATATGTCGGCAGTGAAAATGCAATTTACAGATTGTTACAAAAGTCCTCTGGTAACTGCGAGTGCTAAAAGCAGCGGGTGTGTTGTTATTTATCGCAGTAAGTTTATTTCTAAAAATACTTCTTCAAAATCTGTTTTAAATTTTGAACGTATGAGAGTGAAATAAAACTTGGCCCAATCTATCGGTAAGCTGGTCTGAGAGTGTTGGCAACTCATACCAAGGTGAATAAACAATATATATATATTTTAAATTGTTAATCACTTAGCCTTTCTGAAATGCCTACATAAATTAAAATTTCACAATTTTATATAATTTCACAACTTACAATTTTTCAAATTTATTATCAATCTTCTCCTTCATCAGCTGCCAACGGAAGACTGACTACAGAAAGACTGAATACATTTTTTAAATATTTTCACAACAAAAAAATTGATTCTGAATTCATTTCTACGATTCATTATTGTAGGTATAAACTATAGAAGATATAATAATACGACGGTTCTCTTATTATTTTTTTTTCTACATTTCCTACGGTAAATTGGGTAACATTGCGGCCAACCTTACCTAACTTTGTAGTAACACTCTCCTCTAAGAATGTTACTCTTATTTTGGAATTTAAAGTAAGATACAGGAGACAACAATGAACTTTACTATACTTGGTCTATTATAACTTGCTAGTATATATCTATGTACCCGGTAGGTAATATTGATGTAAGTTTTACCTTTTAGCAAATAGGTCATCTCCACAGCGTGTTACTCCGATGAACGATTTCCTTTAGATTCCAGAATTATTCGTGCGATAAAAAGATATCCTTTTCAAAAACTTCACGTCGAACCAGCTGGTACAACTCTAGTCAAGGAAATAGTGTTAGGGGATAAGAGTTGACATTGATTTGGTAGACTTCAAGAATAATATGGATATGTATATATGGTAGGTATCATACCTACCAGACAAAAATTTCAACAGAGGAATTTATCGTCAATTTAAACATTAAAGGGTCAGTGGTCCCAAGTCCCAATACCGCGAACGATACAAAACAAGACTCGGAGGTAAGGGCTTCAAAACAGGTTCTTTTTAAAATCTGCGAACACAGTATTATCGAGGTTAATGTTCCTACCAGTAGGTTACAATTCGTAATTTGAACAATTTGTGAAAATGAGATGCTGAAATTTCAGACCTAATTCATAGCTGCATTTACATGTGCCAAAGTCTTGTAAAGTATCAAATTCAATAATTTAAGTAATTAATTATGACAAGTAAACAATCCCCGTTTCGTCTCAATAGTAAAAAGGAATTAGTCGTAACCTTATCGTAACTGAAACATTTTCATAATAGGCTTAGTGGCCATCCACCATGCAGCTTTAATTAAAAAAACAAAATATTTAAAAACATCGAAATTGTATTATGTGGAACATTTTTGTATCCCCAAGACTTTTAGTTGAACCGTTTTTAATTAAGTTAAATTTTAAGAAGTAAAAAGTTTCGATGACCTACTTAAATAATCGATCATTTAAGATGGATGTAGGAACTTACATAACAAACATCTAGTAACACATCCAGTTGTAACAAATAGGTACAGGAGCAGCTGTATTTCATTATAACTTATTAGATTAATTTATTCTTACCATTATCATTACTTGGTGTCAGCTACATTCACCTGAAAAGTCTAGAGCACAAAATGACTTAATGTTTATAAAATACCGTTGGCGCTTACGGTTTTCTATCAAAGTAGAACATCTATAAATATTTTAAGTGATTGCAACTAGTATTCATGACGAGAAGTGTTATGGTATATTGTTTGTTTTTATCACTGCTTTGATTTCTTTTTTCTCTTATTTTTGTTTTGTATCAGACTTCTAGGGTCCAGTTCAGCCTAAAAATTCTAAATTTCTAACGGCTCCCCAACCCACTTCGTTGATGTGAACAAGACACAGAAAAAAAAATAACGGTCACAACTAGGAATTAAACCCAGGATCTTTTGTCTTACCGGTACAGGCGTCTTAAACCACTCGGTCATTGGAACATATTTATAAAGCGTCATATTTGTCGATATTTCCTTCGATTCGATGATTAAATTTGGTTGATTTATGCGGCGCCGTTCTCGTGAAAAATCTCCTTAGAGGCGCTGATGTACGAGCACATTTAATGTACCTTTCCGTAACCAGTGATGCTGTTCGTTGGTCAGGGCCGACCCTACGCGGGCGCAATTGGAATTGGAATTGCTAAGGCGCTGAGAATACTAAAAACTAACAATCCTTAAACATCGCCCTAGAGATTATTTTTCATAAAATTGACCCTACACAAAAATACAAATAGTCCGAATATTATTGATTACAGTGATCACCTAAGTTTTACTCGCGCCAAGCGCCTTTTGGCTCAGGGCCGGCCCTGCCGATGTTCCGATAGTGTTTTAATTGCAACGGTCATCCGTTAGCCGTGCTACATGCCCATCTTAACTCTGTGTGTGGAGATTGTGACAGTGATACCGTTTACAAGTATACACCATTGTCTTGCATCTTTACTTTTTATCTACTTATTCATATTTCTAACACGGCTCTTCCAACAACTCAATTGATTGAAAGTTTTGTCACAAATTTACCTAATAGTGGGATTCCATGTTTGTCAATACATTCTTAATGAGAGCCCATGATTTATGTTTGTCTCGATGTTCTCAGTGATAGTGCATGTTTGCACTCAAAATTCCGAATAAATGCAATTGCAGGAATGCAATATGGTTTTTGAAACTGTTCCTTTTTTTGCTAGTCTGGTTTTCTTTTCCTAGTTTTTCCCAGATCTTAACCAGAGTATTTACTATGAATTGCCGTCAGCTTTCTGTGAATATTGACCCTGATGCCATGAAGTGTGGATTTGCAGCCTAAAACAACGGTTTTATTGAAGTTTATCGTTGACCCGATGTTGCTATAAGGCGAATATCTTCGTTATTGTTACTTATCCGCAGCGTAACGGAGGTGATTCAACGTTTTGTGTTTACCTTTTTCGTGCCATTGTATTTTTCATTTTAGATTTATGGTATTACCAATGTAAATCATTATTTCTTCTGCTTGTTTCAGCATTATGGACAATATAATGTACTATTCACAAAATAATTGTTTCCCCTAATCCAGGAGTAGTGAACCTGCGGCCTACGGGTAGCACGCGGCCCTCTGAGGTTTTTGGTGCGGCCCGCGAGCACTTTCGGTGCGGCGTGCTGACCACAAGCCTATGAAAAAAATTACTTTATTTCACGGTGTTTCAGATACATTATTACAAAACCCATAGAAAGATAATTATTATCAGTAAAATAATAAGGAATTAAAATTAAATTAATCTAATATAATTTTAATAACCTGTCAGCCAATTAATTATTATTATTTTATTTTTCTTATAATTTTACTGATAATAAATTAAATGTTTATAAATAAATTGTGAGTTTAGTGCTTATTAAACTTAACTACTCCAGTTCTGGGTGTAGTTTTTGTTAAGTTGGGAACTTGCACAAATAATCAATCAAAAATTAAAGCAGGTTTGTGTTTTGATGACTCATTTCGAAGGAAACCGTCCTCACATTCCGAATGGAGTCGAAATACTAGTTTCACGCATTGCCCGGTCGGTGGCTGTGTTTTTTTTTTTTTTTTTTTCATTTTCTAGATTCTTATATTCCATGAAGTGGTGAATCATTTAAATTTACTGAATTTAAAGTTAATGTTCTTTATACAAATAGAACGGCGTCATATGCGCCTCACAATTTTTACCTCATATGGGTTTATTCAAATGTTACCTGGCTTTTATAGACTTAGAGGCCTTGTATTTTCTCGGTAGGGAAAAAATTTGTTACCTAAAAACCCTACTAAAATTGCATGTTTTCATCCAGCATCAGCACCACCAGCGACCGACAGCGGCCATATACTACATACGTGTCTGTTTGTGTTGTGTTGGGAATGGGGGGAGGAAATTTCGGCTGCGCCCTATTGTTGGGGTCCTTCCGCATTTGCCGTTGGGAGTAAGGAAAATCGCAGAAAACCTTACCCGGAAGGAGCGGCCGAACGTCAACTTGAAACGTATGCGGCCTTCAGTAACATCGGTATATGATGTCCTGCATTTTTGAGATGTGTGTGTGTGTGTCTGTTTTTATGTTAATATATACTTATGGGAGGATAGAAAATAAACATACATATACATACAAATTATAAAATATTATATAAATATATAAATAGATATATAAACATTATATATTTAGGAGGAAAGTCGGGAGTTTAGGAAATACCTACTGCTCGCTATTCGTCCGCGTCTGATTCTGGTATGTACCATATGTGGTCATGGTCCATGAGGATGTGTTTAGGTAGTCTGTGTGTGTATTTGAATGTCAGGTCGCTCGGAGCATTGTATTGTCCTATGTCTCGTATTAGTGGATTTTTACTAAGTGTGAGTGATTTGTAAAAGCGTGCAGTCAGTCTGTGTGTGAATTCGTATAGAGTTGGAATTTGTTCTCGTTCGTGTAATCTCTTCAAGTTTGTTCTGAGTCTCGTGTTGTATGTGATTTTAATGCAGAGATTTTGAAGTGTCTGTAGTTTCTTGTGGTCTGTGTGTGAGATGCTGCTCCATACGGGAATCGCATACGAGAGTACCGGACGAATGAGCGAGTAGTAGACGAGGAGTTTGGTTTTGGGAAGTAGCGGACTCCGTCTATTGAAAATTGGCTTCATCATGCCGATCGCTTTTCGCGTGCGCGCGTGCATCTTTGCTTGGTGAGATTTCCAGTTGAGGCGGGAGTCCATGGTCAGGCCGAGATATGTAACTTCATCTTTCCATTCAATGCTGTGTCCTCCCATTTCGATGTTGAAGTCAGGTGTTCTATTTATACGTTTTCTCGTGAACATGATGGCTTCGGTTTTCGCCTCGTTCAGTTTCAGGCGCCATTTCTTGTAGTACTCTACGAGCGCGTCGAGCGCCCTCTGTAGGTAAATAGCGGCCATGTTCGCTTTCAGCGAGGAAACGTATAGTTTGACGTCATCTGCGTAGATAGACAGATTGCATCTCTCGTCTTGGGGGATGTCGTAGGTGAACAGAATGAAGAGAAATGGTCCCAGTAAACTTCCTTGCGGCACGCCTTTTGGAATCTCACGCATTGAAGATAACACGTTCCTTATGAACACTCTGAACGATCTATTCTTTAGGTATTCCTGTATCAGTCTCGTTAGGTATATGGGCGTGTTGGTGCGGTGCAACTTATGCACGAGCCCGTCTATCCATACGGTGTCGAATGCCTTCTCTAGGTCGATGAGCGCAGCAGCGGTGAAGCGATGTTCGTTAAATTTTCTTGCGATGTATTCCGCTACTCTGGTGAGTTGATGGGTCGTGGAGTGCCTCTTTCTGAAGCCGAACTGCTCGTCTGGCAAAGTCTTGTGTTCGTCGTGGTGTGGGACAAGCCTGTTTAGTATAATTTGTTCAAATACCTTGCTCAACGTAGATAGTAGGCTAATCGGCCGGTAACTTGTCGGCTGCGTTCTATCTTTATTCGGCTTTGCGAATGGCAGCACGGTCGCCGATTTCCAAATCTGGGGAAAATGCCCAGTCATGAGGCAGGCATTGAACAGTTTTGTAGTGTAGATGATGGCTTTTTGAGGGAGATGTTTGAGTAAAATGTTGTGAATTTGATCGCTTCCCGGCGCCTTGTTCGTTCTGAGTCGCTTGATTGTGACCGCAATCTCGCTCGGCGTTGTGAAATGAATATCTTCAGCGTTTATCTGCTCTGCTTCGTTCAAATCTCGTAGAGAGTCAGCTACGATCCGGTCCGTAGCCGGGTCGGAAAGGCCGTCTGTAGCGGCGTAGGCTCTCTCGAAGCCGTCGGCGAGTGTGTCAGCTTTTTCTTGTAGCGACAAAGCCGTCCCGGGGCCGTTCAATTTCTGTAGCGGGGGGATTGTGAAATCTTTATGTCTCAGCGCGCTAGCCATTTTCCATAATGAATTATCCTTCGGCGTGAGCGACGCGACTTTTTTGTCCCAAAGTTCGCGCTTGCGTTCTGCGATTTCGGTCTTGATTTCCCTCTGCAGGCTGTTGTACGCTGTCTTGAAGTATTCGTCACGCGTGCGGTGGTACATGCGTCGCAGGCGATTTTTGTCCTTGATGAGCGATAAAACGTGCTCGGGAAGCTTGATCGTGTATGAATGTACTTCTTTGAGAGGAATGTGTGTATCTTGTGCTGTTTGAAGAATCTCTGTGAGAGTGCTTGTAGCTGCGTCGATTTCTTGTGGCGAGCGCAGAGTTCCCGAAGTGAGATGAATTCGTTCGTTGACTTCCTTTTTAAATCCTTCCCAGTCCGCATCCTTATAATTGCGCTGTTTTCTGGGGGTCCTTGAAGTTGTGCCGCCTATAGTAAAGCACACGGGCAGGTGGTCCGAAGACAGCTCGTCTAAAGTGCGCAGTGGAGATATTGTCTTAACATTTTTCTCGAGTACTATATCCAGTGTACTCGGATATCTAGAGCGTTGCGAGTAGTACGTGGGTCTGTCGGGCGCCATTATCGAATAGGTATTTGTCTGCATGTGTGTAAAGAGCGTATTTCCGTTCGCATTACCTCTGTAGTTATTCCAGTAGTTGTGTTTGGCGTTCAAATCGCCTCCCATCACAACGATTGGTCCCAGATTGAGCAATTTATTGAGATCTTCTCTCACTAGGTTACTTTGGGTGCAGTATACGGAGATGATGGTATGCGCTCTACCCTCTATGGTGACTTCGATAATCGTGGCTTCAGCGTGCTTCAACTTCGGAGTGGGAATTCTTGTGGACGTCATTGATTGTCGAACGAATATTGCGGTTCCTCCGCCTGATCTTCCCTGTCGGTTGTCTCGGTAAATCTCGAAGCCTTGCACTCTCAGCGGTACGCTTGGATTCAAGTGGGATTCTGATAAGAGAATTATGTCGGTGTTTAATTCATTTGCCAAAGCGAGCAGTTCGTCTGTCTTGTTGCGCACGCTAAATGCGTTCCATACGAGGACTCTCACCTTCTCGGGATTAGACATCGAGGGTGGTCGTGAGGAGCTCCATCAGGACGACGAGCTTCTCTGCTCTTGATGTGCAGCGGGCGAGCTGCGATCGCATCCTCAGGAGGCCTTGGAGCAGGGCCATGATGTCCAGGTCGTCCTCTGTAGTGGTGGGCGCGCGCACGGGCTCCTGCTGTGAGCGGGGCTGGGGGCGGGGCTGTGGGGGCGGCGCGGTCTCGCGCTGCTCTTGGGCGGGGGCGGTGCCTCCGGCTACGTTGGCCCATGTGCGTCCATCCGTCCTCGGCTGAGGAGGTGGCCTGCTCGGGTTCTGTTCTGCCAGCGGGCGTTGAGTCCTTCTGGCAGGTCGCTGCTGGATTGAGGCGACGTACTCTACCCGCTTGGGGCAGCCTCTGTAGTTGGCGGGATGCGGGCCTGAGCAGTTGCAGCATGCGGCGGGCTCGTCTCTCGTCTTCTTGGGGCATTCTGCCGAAGCATGCTCCAGTAAGCATTTTACACACCTTGCTGTGTGCGAACAGTTTCGGGACCCATGTCCGAAGTCTTGACATCTGTAGCACTGGGTGCCGTGCTGAAGGTGATTACTCCTGTGCTTCTGGAGTCGAATGCGGCAGTGGCATAGGTATTTGACGGCCGCGCGCAGCTGTCCCATGTTGACTTCCTTATTGAAGTGAGCTAAGTATATGGGATACTCATTTGAGGCAGTCATCTTGACCACCTTCACAGCTGGGAATCCTTGCGATTCCAGATCCGCCGCGATGTCTTGTACTTCTACTAGTGGCAGGCCCTTGATCACGGCCTTCTTCATTTTTTCGGCTTCGGCCGTGAAAGTGTGGAAGCCGCGCGCCTCCGCTCGCAGTCCATTGGTGAGGGCGCGATGGTCCTCCATCGTGCGCACGAAGATGTTGGCCGTGCCGCCCCTGTTGTACCTAAAAGTAAAGAGCTTACCCGCCCCCAGATGTCCTTGGACCGCAGCTGTGATCTGCGCGTGTGTCATGTTCCCCAGGGTCATCACAACCGGGGGAACACGGTCTCTCCTTCCGGTACCTGCGGGGGAGAAAGAATTATTAGTATTGGCACGCTTATTACGCGGCGCGCCGGCGCCTTCGCTTACCTCGGGCAACTCTTCAAATCGGTTGCCACACTGGAGCGGTTGTGGTCCCCGTGGGGACATGGGCCTCTTTGCGGGGTTGGACGGCCTCGTCCAGCCTCCATCCTGGGGGGCAGCCGTCTCCATCGGCTGCTGGGGCCTCGGAGGCGCCACGTAGGCCGACGCTGGGCCTATCGGGGGGCGCCTGGGGGCAGGACTGGGTCCTGTTGCCCAGGAGGGGCCTGCTGAGGGCTCCGTCATCTCGGTTACGTCGGGCGCGGTGGCAGTCGTGGTGATGGATGGTCTCCGGGTCCTTGGGTCCTCGGTGCGGGGCTGTGGTGCGGGGACCGTAAGGCGCATGGTCCCTGTCTTCCTTCGAAGCGCTATCTGATGGGCGCCGGGCGGTACCACGACCGGGGAGTCCTCGTGGTCAGCGGGGAGCATCCTCGTCGGGAACATCTTGACAGGCGGTAATCGGTGCCTCCTCTTGAAGAGGGAGCACGCCTCTGGAGCTTGCGGGCGGTTTGCAGGGGCCAGCGTGAATCTGCGAGTATTGAGTATAGCGCGAAAGTGTTGCCTTGATAAAGGCAGTTGGGTGGGCGCGAGCGCCTGCTCGGTGGGCCGGCGGGATTCCTCCGGCCGGCAAAAGTAGCGGGGCCTGGCTGATTACTCAAGCCAGACAAAAAAGACTTTTGTGGTTATATCGCAAACCACAAAAAACTCAAAACCTCTCCATCCGATCGACGGTCGGTGGCTGTGTTGACATACCGTTTGAGTCCCACCATGGCGCAGTATGTTCAGTTCTCGGCTGGCTAAGTCCTCTATCTCAACACAAGCAACATTTTCCGTTTACTGTGGTGGTAGTAGGAGATTTTCTAATATTCTCAATTTATTCGTGAACCGGGGATGTTTTGCTTTCTTCTTAAAAAAAAAATTGTGTGCTACAAAATTCCGAAGAAAACTTATTCTTGTCGGCCGCATGTAACGATTTATTTAACCTAGTGGACTCAAGAGACTCGTGGACCCACTTGAGCGATTTTCGGCATTTTTGCAAAAACGTTTTAAGCGATCACCTGTCATAATGATTTTTTTTTTCAAATTTATAGAACCTAAATATATGGGAGAAACGGCAAAATCTAGGTGGATTAATTGGTTTTATACGGCAGTAAGCAGATCATATGTTTCCTTATTAATATTTTCAGGAGCGGTTGTGCCGAATTACTCTTATGTTTAAATCAGTCTTGGGTTTTATTATTTATAATTCGATTTGCGGAGTCATTTGTAGACGCAATTCAAGGGAAACCATTCTCGCGCTCCGATTGCAGTTATGAATTTCTTGTCATTTGAAGCATTCTTGTCATCCCCCTTCTCCCGCCTACAAAATCTAAGTGGGGCCCACGGGTGATACTACAAACATCCAAATGTCCCCCGATGACGAAAAGGTTCCCCACTCCTGCCTTAAACCAACGCATTAATATAAATATCTAAAAATAAATTAACACGATTAAAACAACTTGTTGAACGTTTAATACTGTAATGGTTAAAAACGCGTAGTGTGCTCGTTGTCCAATTGCCCATATCCGCGTGCGCGTATACCTGCTATACACGATACTTCATAGAGATCCCCATATAGGAACCCATAAGAAAAATTTTCACTCAACACGATCAGTATTTTCATACGATTTCATATAGATAGTTGCCATTAGAGACGAAATAATATTTTGAGACGGCACTAATATATCTGTATCACGTGCTTGGTCATCATCAAATCGATATTTTTGTTAACCCGTTCGTATTTAAACCTTTATCATAAATATTTTTTATATATATTTATGCCTTGCGAAATATATGAGGTAAAACTACCAAAACACAGCAGCGCAGATACCAAACCGATAGCTGTAACAACCCTGTCTCCATTCATTAATTAAAAAGTATGTTTCTGTACGAAGTTAACACATATAGATAGATATTCTTTATTCCATGAGTTGACAGTATGTATGTGAAGTTCTCGTATATTATTTCCTAAAACAAAATAGAAAATCATCATACACCCGAGATTCGCAACACCTAACAGTAGTACACTTTTACAATCAGTAATAAATAGATATTGTGGTCTTTTTAATAATATTTTAAATATAAAACTGAATAAACATTCAACATTTTCACGTAAAATAATGAGGGACGGCAGATGTTAAGTAATCTCCACCATCTTAAATAGTACGAATATCGGTAATACCAATACACGTCATTCACGGTACAAACTACCAAAATAGAAAACGTCCATTTTTCATCCCGATTAGAAACTGGATGAAAAAAGATATCGTGTAAAACGGGTATAAGTAATGTGAATGAATAATCGTATCCAATTACCATTAAATAAAAATAATACTGTAATTAGTTGTTATTTCACTGAAAGAACACTATTTTGTGTTTACTTTCCTTCAACGACATACGAATTTAGTTTTGAACGAGTTTTATTACGACATATTTTCGTAATTATTAATTTGTAAGATGCATTGCCCTACAACGAATTTAAGAACCCCGAGATGGACGTCGTTAAGTTTAATTTTTAAAAAAATTTGAAAATGAGTAGAGGAAAGTAGATCGTAGTTATTTTCACTAGTGCCCTGGTGATCAACCCCATTCCGAAATCTAAAGGTTGTTTAAAATACCTATTGTCGTGTTTAGTAACAATTATTTTACAAGCAATAATTATTCGCCTGAAACACTCATCCACATTGAAAAATCTCCTGATAAAAGATACATGACGCCAACGGGACTCGAACCCGTGTCCCTTCGATTTCCGGTCGACAGCTCTGACCACTGAGCTATGGCGGCTTATCTCTTATCCGCGAAATAATTCAATATATACTAGTGTTTCATTCAACAATTACTGCTTGTTACATTTTTTCACCTGAAAACAATCGGCGATAAGAGATAAGCCGCCATAGCTCAGTGGTCAGAGCTGTCGACCAAAAAAATAATAAGTCGTGTTTAGTGATCAGAATTAAGTACTTAGGTATTTTCTAACCTTGTTAATTCTCCACCCCGCCCTCCATTCAATTTATTCAGCCTCACAACATTTCCAGTATGGGGGTACCGCAGTCACACTACTTTAGGGCATCTCGGATGTGCGGGTTTCCCTCCCTCTACGTAGCATCCACAAAGATGACATAGGGCCTGGTGGAAATTATTTCCCTCAGAGCATCCTAGGGGGGTAAATTATACAAGAAAAAAACAATAATAAAATTTGAACTTTAAAACCAACCATGGTTGGTTTAGGGGTTAGGTTAAGTTTATCCTTTTATGTAAAAAACAGTAATTTTGTACCTGGGTTTACCTACTTAAATTATTACTATTTGAATACGATTTTTTTTAGTGCTCTTCGGAACACTATGCCCTCTCTAGATGATAGTGAATACATAACTCATTCACTCGTGTGAGATCCCATGCACTTTTTATACTCCGAATGCGAGGACTTTTGCCTATCAGAATGCTCCAATCGAAAGAGCGACATTTTCAACATCACTTACATACAGACAGTAAAACAGTAAAACTGCCTCCTTGAACTTTTTATACTTACATTTACCTCAAATTTGTAATGTTCTTCATAATATATTGGTGTATAACAGTTTTATGGAGAACACGAAGAAATAAGTAAATAATTGTAGTATAAGGATATGGCTAAAATAAATACTTAAACACCATTGAGAACTTACTCCAAACTTTTTACAACTCCAGACATTTAAAAAGTATTTTTTGTTTCCAGCTGACCAGCCTTGTACTACAATGGCCAAGCTGCCCGCAAACGGGTCGGCGAAGCAGGGCTACGTGAACGAGGCGTTCGCCAGTGCGCACGAGGGAGACCTGGAACTCGAGACGGTGGACCTGAACGATCACGATGACCGTGACGAGGACTGCCGAGGCCGTGTCTCCCCGCAGAACGGCTCCGGCCTCTCGGGCATGCGCAAGTTCTCCAAGAACCCCGCCTACAGGGGGAGTGGTTCCACGCACCTGCAGCGCATTGATAGCGAAGGACATTTCGGAAATTTGTACATTCACGTAAGAACTATTTTTATTGAGTTTAAATTATTTGTCGTTATTAGCTTTAGGGGTTATTTCAGCTCCCCCTTGATAGCTTATCCATACGATAACGTATATCAATAAATAAGGAAATAAATAGGTGGAAACTCTAAAACCTATACGATTATAGTCACTTATCAAATATTGGTTCCATGATAGCCACCATTCATAGGTTCGAGTACCGAATAACTGTATAGTATAATAAATGCGCCGTTTTTGTGCAAAATCACCTGCAAGAATATTTGTAGTAATGTATGTAGCTCATTCATTTTGTCGTCCAATGATATTTTTTATTCAATTATAAACCAAAAGTACACCTCGCCACTGATCACATTGCCACAAGTCGCAACGGATCACGTGATACTTACTCTCTCTCTCTCGTCTGTATGGTGCTGGAAAGTGATGGAGTGTGTTTATTACGTGAGCCGCTAGTGGTTACACGTGATGGAAACGTATGTTTTAAGCGCTTGTTATATGATAGCGAAATTTCGCAAACTGTCAAAATGTCTTCATTTTTTTGTCACTAGAGGGCGGTAGTTGTACATTAATGAACATGTTAAAATATAACATCACATGTGCGTTTGTCGCAAAGCAATGATCGTATAATATGAATGTGAAATATTAAGTAAAACAAACAACTTAGTAAAAAGGTATGACTTATTTGCATAACCTACTATTTTGGTAAAGCATTTAATTTGACATTTTTTATAAATGTTTCATCATTCACTTGCTGTTGTCATTAGTGTTGAGGAACATTTCCGATACATATAGTTTGCTTTACACGGTGTTCGGAAACTCGTGCTATAAACGGTAAAACCCTTTATAGGTCATAAGCTAAAAACGGATAGTTTTGAGACCTGCAACATTAAGGTTTATATTTCTTTATGTTTACAAGTTATAAGCCCTTGGGTTGTAATCATTCTGAGGTAACGCACAGAGGTCTTGAATCGAACTAACCGCCCGAAATTCGCACATGTTGAGTAAATTTACGAAAATCGCGTCCTGGTCAGTTTCTCTATAACATTATCAAAGCCGTTATTCCCCTGTAACGCAAATAAATAAAAGTACATTTTCCTTACCAACCTGTCGTTTTGTAATGAAAACAATAATTTTATATCATTTTTTTTTTAAATGGACACCGGTCAGAAAAAAACCCGCTGGAAAATCGAAAATTTCAAAAAAGCTAAGCAAAAAAAAGTTTTTTTCTGTTCATCAAAATGAATATAGAATACATAAATAAAACCATTACGGGCGTATCGTTTAAAAAAAGTTGTCCTATAAAGGGATAACTTATGAATAACCTTTCATTTATTGACAATTTTGGGTTATGACTTTTTTTATTTGAGCTTTCGTTTTCGAGAAAATCGAAGGTGGATTTATTTGGTGAATTTCTTAATTTTATATTTGATAGAATATCTATACATATTAATAACATCATTAATAAATTGACCTCGAGAAATAAAAGAAATTTTATTTTTTTATTTATATATTTGTTAAATTATTCTGTGTTATTTAGTACAACTAAACAATAATCTTTTTTCATTTATTCGTTACTTGAAGCATACCTTGTTTGGAGTATTTTTTCCGGCTGCCATAGATAAATCATAATATTGATCTACAAAGAGAAAAATAATATTGGTAATTTTTGGTTCAATTACCAAACGTGCCCTATGAAAAAACATTCACTCTCCCACTTGGTCAGAGCGCGTAAAGACAATGAATTCTCTCACACACACTTGCATAAAGATGCCGCCAGTAAACAACATGACGTTAGTGCTAACCGTTAGGAAAAGGAACGCATTATAATGTTGTATTTTAAAATATGACACTTGAAAAAATACAATACGTCAAATTTACATGAAAAAAGAGAATTTGTGAGTAATTACTATTTTTGTAGCTTCATTAGATTATTGCAATTCTTTAAGTGAGTCGGTATTCTACTTTTAGACCCATTAATGAAACATTTTGATGGCATTTTCGAAATATATACGCCGTAAAACAGGGAGCCTATAGCTCCACCGCCATCACCGGGGGCTTCCATCCCGGAATAAGTAAAAAACTGTGAAATGCGTTGAAAATTTGGTGCAAGATGAAGTATTTATTTAATTGTTAATATCCACAGATAGCATAACGATAATAAGAGGCCGTACTTCTACAGATGTGTGTATTATATACATATTTTAAATTAAAAATATAGTGTAAAGCCGTTATTAACGCCATAATCATACATCCAAGTTTTAAAAGTGGGTTGTATGGTGTATCAATGTTTTTTATTTTTTATAGTCGAATGCCTACAACAACTACAAAAAAAAATAGGCAGACTGAAAAATAATAGTCCATTAATTGGTATAAAAAAATATGAAGTCTGAGAATGACATACGAAAGGTAGTATTAAGCCGTTTTAGGGAGCTGTTTTCCAGCAAATCACCATTATGCCCTATAACCCACTCTTAAATGAAAATTTTTGTCAACCTCGTAATAAAACATGGCAATCTCGTTCCTGAAGATGACATAGAACCCGAGGGAAAATATTTTCCTAAGGGCCTCCTGTGTGAAGCTAATTTAAAAATATGTAAGTTCGGTTTAAAATATATCTTTCTAGTAGACAACAAATTGTTAAAATAAAATCCTCCTTGTCAGAAAAAAATAATGCAACACGTGGAGTCCTACAGGGTTCATACCTTGGTCCTATTTTGTTTTGATATTTAAAAAATATTTCTTCATGTATTTATCTTACGTTTTGCTAATGACCTCAACATTTTTAGTATACTAAAAATATATTAAAAATATAAAAAATATATATATAAGTATACTAAAATATATATAAAAATATATATAAATATACTAAAAATATATTAAAAATATACTAAAAATATATTGTTCCAAATATTTATCATTGTAATATTCTTCAAGATAATAATAATATTTAATATTTAGATAATTTGGCGCTGAAAATCAACTTTTTTTTTATTTGAATCAATGAAAACAGACTTTACTCAAATTTCTCGAAATGACAAATAGTCGGATTTTCTTGAATAAAATATCCTGTGATCTTTAATTACAACATTGATAACAATGCCAATGCATTAAAACAAATTAAAGGCTTATGGATAACTTTTCAATTAAATCTTTCACTTGTTAACCACGTGGCCGAAATCTCTAACAAGGAACTACAAATGTTGAGATTTATAACTAGGCTAACCCGAAATTTCAACAATATTAAGTTTAATCTGTTATATTTTGCCTCTGTTAAAAGTCAACTTGAGTACAATTCCCCCGTTTGGAACCCACATTACAATATTCATGTAAGAGCTACTTACAAAAGAAATTCTAACGTTTTTTTAATTTTAAAATAGGTATTTCAGCAATTTAACTATAACACTCTTACAAATTAAATAGATAGCCTAAATTGTCGGACATAAGGATTTTTACTGACTTGGTATTTCCATTAAATTCTAAATTATGCATTTGATAGTCCAGAATTCCTAGCAATGATAAGTTTTAGAATTCCACTACGTAATACTAGAAGGCGAGATTCATTTCAGTGCAAAATTTCTGGGACTACAACATGTATTCCTCATTGCCCAGAATATTTGTAGAGGGAAATAATTATACCGAGTCAGTAACACAAATACAATAAGTTGTTACCCCAGGTAGTTTAGTTATGTACAATAAATAATATATAATTTTTACTATTCATACGTAAAAGACCCTAAAAAGGGCGTTAATAAATAACAAAAAAAATTAGAACTGTAGATTTGTATACAGATATGTGATAATAGCAAGAAATTTTCATATATTTTCTGGTTATTTGTTATACGGGAATATATGTCTGACTTTGATTGAGATTTTGACTGAGATTTTGAATCTATAAATTCTCATCTTTCGCATGTTGACTGGTCTTTTTTTGTCTCACGTTAATACTGACGATTCCTTACAAAACCTATATTCAATATTCTTCACCACTAACAAATCATATGCACCACTATTTACTCCAAAAAAACATACATATCCAACTTACTTCTCATCAGAACTTAGCCTCACTACAACAAAAAAAAATACTTCATAAAAAATTCAGCAAAATCGACTATACATATTTCAGTGAACGTAGGAAAAAATGCAAAGATCTGTCTAAAATCTGTTATAAAACATATATAAATTCTATCGAGAACACAGCCTTAAACTCGAACAATCTCTGGAAATTTATTAAAAAAATAAACAACGACAGCACAGACTATCCTCCAGAAATGCACATGGAAGACAAATACGCGAACAATACGCAAGACATCGTAAATCTTTTTTCTGATTTCTTTAAAAATGTTTATGATGATGAAACACCAGAAGAAAATATTCCTTCATACACATTAAAAAAAAACCACACATTTAACAGACTGCTACATTACCGAAGAATCTTGCAAAAAAAACTAAGTTCTTTAGACATAAATAAGTCTGCAGGCCCAGATACCATCCCGCCAAATTTTCTAAAACAGTGCTCCTCCGTATTGTCTAAACCACTAACCATTTTATTTAACCATCTACTATATTCTTGATATTTTTCCGTCTACTGGAAATCCAGCTATATTATTCCAATATTTAAAAAAGGTGACGAGACTGACATTTCAAACTATCGACCAATATGCATTCAATCTGTATTACCCAAAATCTTTGAATCTTTAGTTTTGGAAGAAATATATCCCACACTAACAAAGTTAATAAATGACAAACAACGTGGCTTCATTAGAGGTAGATCAACTACAACAAATTTACTACTGTTTCAAAACTATATATTTGAGCATTTTTCTAAAAATAAACAAGTTGACTGTATATATACTGATTTCTCGAAAGCCTTTGATAAAGTGTCTCACAAAGTACTGATTCAAAAACTTCATGCTATAGGAATCAGAGCAAATATGTTAAGCTGGTTAAGTAGCTACATATCTGGTAGAACTTTACTTATTAAAATAAAATCTTTTTTATCTAAACCATTTTTGGCCACTACTGGCGTACCGCAAAGTAGTAATCCTGGCACAATTTTTTTATAAACGACATAGTCAACTGCTTTAAAAATGTCAATGTACTGCTATTCGCCGACGATATTAAATTGTATAAAGAAATATCCTCCTTAAACGACTTTCAATTTCTTCAATCTTATATAGACATGTTAAATAACTGGTGTTCATTGAACAATTTATATTTAAATGTAGAAAAATTCAAAATTTTGACCTTTTCAAGAAAAAAAACATCACAATTTTTTGCTATTCAATAAATAAAACAAATTTAGAAAAAGTAAAGGAAATGCGAGATCTTGGCATAATAATGGTTGAGAAACTAGACTTTACGGCCCACATTCAACAAATTGTGAATAAGGGTATGAAAACATTAGGTTTTATATTAAGAACAATTAAAAACTTTGAATCTTTACAAATCATTAAACTATTGTACCCATCCCCCTTAGAAGCCTGATAGAACGTAACTCCATAGTTTGGTCGTCCTTCTACAATGTACATATCCATAATGTTGAAAGAATTCAAAGAAAATTTCTACGCTTCGTCAATTTTAAACTTAACATTCCTTTAGAACACATAAATTACCAGTCATTATTGAATCTTTTAAATATTCCGACATTAGAAAACAGAAGAAAAATAAACGACCTAACTTTTTTATTAAAATTATTGAACTCTAAATTCGATTGTTGTGAACTCCTGCATTTAATAAATCTACACATACCTACACGAACAACTAGGCAAATATCAACATTTTACATACATACATCTCATTCCAACTATAGTTTTCACTCTCCAATACAACGTTTACACAGTCTTGGTAACAAATACTTAAACAATATAAATGTATTTGACAATAATTTGAACTTGGCAAACTTTAAACGGAGTATGTGCGAACTATTTTTACCTAATTTGTAAAGTATTGTTATACTATCTTATTATCATTATGGTTGATTTGGAGGATTTTGGTAGATTTTCTATTTTTCGTCTCACTTATTTGTACTCTATCCATACCTATATTTTTTAAACTCTTATATTTTATGTAACATATTTTGTTAACTCTGATATTTTTTTATGTAACCTGTATTTTGTTAACACTGATTAAAAAAAAATTAATATGTATAACTAAAAAAAAAATGTACATTATTATAGGTAAAAGCCCTATGAGCGTTTAAATAAAATAAAATAGACTTAAAAAAAGTCAGGCACTATGAAATGAAATGGAATACCCGTTCACATCTGATGTAGGCAGCATGAAAACGAGTTTCTAAACTTTTTTTTGGTAAAACGTCACGTTTGTGCAACGACCTACCAGTATTTGTTTGTCCTACTGCATTTAATACGGCCCCTTCAAGACTTGCATTAACGAATCACTTCCCACAGCCATTTCACTAAATGTCATTCAATCGGGCTGCGATTTAGTTCCTCTGTTTTTAAACTAAATAGACAGCGGAACTTTTATGGTTGTTTAAGAGTTTCATAAATAAATGAGTAGGTTCCTTTGTAAGAAATAACTAGACATTAGGATAATGAAGTTTTCGTGGTATTTTCACCCCGCTTCAAAATGCTATTATGAATATTCCTTTAAGAAGTAACCCTCCAATGGTCAAGCTTAAAAAGGCCTGAAACGTTGAATTTCAACAATAAATCTTTTGTTTCTTTGTGACGGCTGGACACAAATGAACAAAGCCCACTTCTATTTGATTATGCGCTTGCATTTGATAATTCAACTTGTATATTCGTAAGTTTACTTCCGTTTTGAAATGTCACATCCGGTCTCTTGTCGCATGCGTAGGAAGCCCTCGCAATCCCTCAATTAATGCCTCTCAACTTTTTAACTTATGAGACGTCAATTAACATATTCAACAGCTTTGAATCACACCACTTACAAACAGGGGAAGTCAATTTAAAAAAAAAAAAATAATGTTGTTAGTTGTCGCCCGTGAAAAATCACGATATCTAACTTGAATTTTTTTTAAATTTAGGCGTGGTGGACAAATTTATAAGAAATAAGTAATTAAGTTAACTAAACCTTATTCAAACGACAATAGTAAAATCTGTAATTACCCCGATGTAGGTTTTTCATTTTTTGTTACCATTGAAAAATCACTGGATATAACTAGTTTTGCCATTTTAGAACAATGAAGTCAATTCTATAAAAAATATATTTTTATAAAAATGTTGTTTCTATTCGGCTTCGCCCGAGATTCAAAACGTTTTTTTCGAATTATTTTTTCTTACTGAACTAATAATTTCCGTCTTGTATTTTTGATATAAGTTTGAGCCGCTCTAATGGCTCTTGATGGAGAGACTTGACTCGCTGAAAGTAGTAGCAATGACCTTTCTTTAAATTAACTCAACCAGTCTCTTGCGATCTAGACAAACCACTAATACCTAGACAAACCTCACCCCATGGACCCAGGCACCCCTGCTGAGTCACTAAACGTAGCGAACCACTTGGGGTGACCTACGGCAGAAGTGTTGGCTATCCAATAAATGTTTTCAGGGCGGCGCACTTACACACCTACACAATCCAGACAGAAAAAGCTGGATATAAATCCTCAACGCCATAAGCACGAATTTTCACGGGTCCCTTAGACCCCGGAAAGATTTTGATTAGCTCACGTAAGTCACAATTGCCTGGAGCTACTGGCATTGGCAATTCCAATTTGAGGATCCTTGCGAGGTCGATGAAGTAGGGATGGAAAGGAGATGGGAGAGAAAGATTGGAAAGTACCTGACTATACAGACCTAGAATCTAAACCCAGTTAAGGCTAATAAGCTACATATGGATTATGAATGGTGATACTGAGAGTACATTACTACTTCAGAAATATCTGACCAGAGCAACACTGGGAATGGACCGCTACTATAACATAATATATCCATGGGTACTCGTGAATCCGTTCCAAAGTAGATGTGTGAGCTCGTATATTTGATTGATATGCAGAATACAGGGTACTCCTACGTTCATAATGTTAGCAAAGTATGAGTTGCCATTTTATCATGCAAGATGAAACAGGGTAATTACATTAACCCCTCGGTCCCGGGTGACAAGCCCCAACCATCAATCTTAACTTCTTGTAATGCCAGGTTTACACGATACTTTTTTCCAGACCGATCCCCGAATGGAAACTATATCGGGACCGTGAAGAAAATTGTCATTTAACAAGGTCATTATTTTCATACCTATAAATATATAAAGATTTTGCCGTTAAATTAATGTTTCCATAAAAAATAAGAAACAATATTTTAGGCCGGTACTTAATCTTCAAAAAATGTTAAAACAACGTAACGTTTAAGGTCGTATTGAAATGTAACAAAATTATCAAAAGTTAAATTATCTACATGCGAAATTAAACATATTCATAATAACTGCAGTTTTGACCCGATCACAATCACTCAGTCTAGTCTACCTATAGTCTTTTTGAAAATTTTATTACGAAATAATATAGTTTAATAATAATACATCATCTCATATGTATCATTCTGTTATTCTGAATCTTTACATGTTATGTCGCAACTCAAGCATTTGGTTCACTTGATCATGCCACATTTTCCCTCGGTTGTCCCGGATTTCTTCTACCATTCAAATTCGCGTAGTGCGCAAATAAAATAATAAATGCCTAAATCATCTAAGCGTCCCTTTCTTATTTAAGGTGTCGTCTAAATTACCCTTTACAGTCCTTAGCGCGCTCGGTGTCGCAGGAAAAATAATATTATGACTGCAAAGTGTTAACGATGATTTATACGCTGAAATAATACTGAAGGTGTTGTGATTCACAATTTTAATTCGTGACGTGCAAAACTTTTAGCGTTTCCCGGGGGATTTTTTGTTAATAATACTTTTTTAATAGGAATTTACTGCCCCCCTTCAACACGTTTTAATGCCCCTTTCATATATGAGGTATTTTTTGAGTGGGTAGAATTTAAAATCATTTTTAATTGAGTACATGTATTAATTTTTTTTTACTAAGTACATTAAATAGTCTATTATTAATTATTTATTATGTACGACTTTACAAATAGTTAATGTACATTAATGCTAAAACATACTTTGTAAATGATTGATTTTGTTTATAGTCTATCTTCTTGCTCATCATTAAAGACATTCTTTAAAAAACTGATGGAAAAGTACACTAAGAACCTTTAATTACCTACAAAATATATTCTATTTGCATTCGATGCAATAAATTTTTATACTTTCTCAGCAACCGTTTTTTTTTTAGAATTTGCATAAAAGAGACACTTGAAAAATTCGTAAAATATAGCTGAAATATGCAAATGTGGTATATGCATTCATACAATATCCGTTTCCTACTCATCGTTGATAATAATTAATATCCAATTATCATACTTCATACTTATCACACTTAGTTTGAAACAGCTTCTAGATGAATTAGCATTTCAATGTCAATAATATCATATTTCTTAATTGAATTTTCAACATGTATTGGCTAAAAAAACAGGTACTTAATTTTTTGGTGGTGTTAGAAAATCTCTTAGTTTTTCATATTTGCGACAAATTATACTTACATTAAGGTCGGGGTATTTCACAGAATTTGAACAATTCATCAATTTTCAAGTCGATTCAAGTTCTGTGAAGGTTCTATTCGTGTTCTATTATTATATCATTACTGGCCAGTTGCTTCACAAAATTGAAATAATGAATAACATAACTTGGATAGAACCTCCACAGAACTTGAAAATCGACTTTGAAATATGATGAATTGTTTAAATTATAAATGTAGAATGCTAGCCAAGTAACTGCAGAACGCCAGGTACTTTTCGACATAATTTATCCAATCTAAGGCAGTTTGAGCTCTTGTGCAACAATCACAAAAACAGAAGACACAAAGAACGAAAAAAATTCTATCCAAAGGAATTACAATATATTAAATTAAATTAAAATTTTGAATACAACACTTATTGCATAATACATCCCACAATGAATAAAGCACAAAAGAACAGCAGCGCGTAGATTCTTGGATAAGTACCAGGGTGGCATATTCTATGTGAGTAAAATATAATACCTTCATGGCATCACAACACAACCCAGCTACAGCGGTAGATTGTATATGTACCCCGTGTAGTAATCCCGGATATATAAGCGGGGATTCACCCCAGCAACTCAGTTACCACGCGCGTCTCCTGGCGGCAGGGCGTGTTACTAAATTGCGCGGAAACGGCGGGAAAATTACGCGCCAAACTCTCGAGTTTGAAGTATGAAAAGACAATGATAGTGTATTTTTTAAAAACAAAATGATATTTACTAATAATCAAACAATATTTAAAATAAGAGTATGAATAAAATAATTTTTTTAGCCAGAAAACTTTGTGAATTAAATAGGTTGTGATTAAATGAACTTAAAAATCTTTAATTATTGCAATAAATGTAATTGTAAATTGAAAACTTTTCTTAAATTTCTGTAATGTATTTTTACTTTAAGGCTTGACAGCTGTTTCGACAACTAAAGGCCATGTGCTGAAGTAATTGACAGAGTAAAAGCAACTTTACCTTTGCTGAAAAGATTTGTATATAAATACCTAATATTATTTATTATTAGATAAAACCAAAATTATTTAAAAGAAAGATGAAGTCTTTGATATTTTTTGAATGAAGGTGTAAAAATAATGATTAAATTCTAGAATTCGTTACAGTTTTCGTGGAAAATAGATTAAAATGACTGTTGGATTATCAGAACACCGCAAAGAAACCATTGTAATATTTGGTCCCAGATTGAATGCTTGATATTTCATTCAATAATAATTCAATTTATTGCTTTATCGTGACTCTGAAGTTAACGGCAAATTTAATTGAGACCCTTAATTTAAAATACTGGTAGATATTTCATTTTATCTATGCAGATAAAGTTTGCATTAAAACAGTAATATTCGTGGTTGAAAATTTAATTCGACGTTTCGAAACGGTCTCACGTCTCACCCTCGGGGAATCGTGCCTCCGTTGTAGAACATGGGAGAAGGTGGAACTTTACATCACGAATATGTCGTAGATCTTAAACATTACGTGTGGTAGATTTTTATTCATTTTGTATATTATACCTAGCAACCCCTTTTGCACTAAAGAATTATGAATATATTCTCACGTGAAGCCAGTAAAACCTTATTTATCATTTATAAAATAAATTTGTGTTGCTATCTACATTATACTGCATATGCAAACATTTTCTGTGAATAGATATTTAAATCTGGACAGGAATCGAGCAAATTGGATTTTGATAAAATAAAATGTCACGTTTAACCTCCTTGGATGGTACCTTTTTATTGGATTTAATGACTATTTTGACAGTAAACGTAAATGCAAGTGACGTTAATACCCACCTACAAGGTAATTACGTAACTTCCTTTTTTTAAATAACTTATTATTGATTTATTTATATAAGTCCTTACAACTTTTACATAAAACAAGTCTTAATTACATTAGTACATTAAAATTTTAATCTAAATGATAATAGTTTATTTCAGACATGAACGGGATTTTTTATTTATTTGTGGTATTTTAAATAGGTGCGTATTTATCTGTGTCCTAACACAATCCTTGTACACGTGTGTTATTAAAATAACATTTCTTAGAAAAAAATCAATCGCATATTTTCTTGATTTATAATTAAATTTGTTTATATTGCTATCTCAATTTACCATATTAACACTAGCTATAATGAAATGTCTTGGATATAAAACATAAAACCTATAAGTGCTTTATTTGAAACTAAAAAAAACGTCGAAGGGTAAGTTCTGGAGGCGTGAATTTTACACGGTATTTTTATAATTCAACTTTTTTTTAGCAATTAAATTATTTCTATCATGATCTATGAAGTTTTTACTTAATCATTTATTTAAAAAATACAAGGCGACCCATTGTTTACTCAACTTTTTAAAATTTTAGGCAGTGGCGGCTCGTGACTTTTTTATTTTATTTATTTTTTTATTTTATTTTTAATTGGAGAAAACACAGATAAACACAGTAATTAAAAGATAATTTAATAAAACAATAACTTCAGAATTATATAGACACTGCTCAATGTCAAATAAAAGTGTACAAATATTTTTTTATACAAGTTTAGACATAAATCATAATTAATATTGGACAGGAGTTTGTTTAAAAAGTACTTAAAGAGTATAGTGAATGAAGTATGTAAAAATTTCCTTTGTTTATATGAAAACTTAATCCTTACTAATGATGTAGGTATGAGTAATGATAACAAAAAATAGTAAATAGAATGAAAGTTTGTGGATGTTAGGAAAAGGATATTACGTATCATTTTCCAAACGTAAGTAGGTACCTCGTTGTTTTTATTTTGAAATTTACTAGACTGAAAGCATCTGTAGCGTTTATTTTACTGTTCACCAAATAAATCATTGAATTTGTAAAAATATGAACGCCCCATGTGTTATTAAATTTAAACCAGAAACGGAAGCATGCGTAGGAGTATAATACTAAAGATGTCTCTCTTGTAAATAAATATATCTACGTGTCCTTTGTCACCCATTTATCGTGTCAATTGCCGCCATGATTACTTTATAAAAGCTGTTAACAGACTGCGCTTTTATTGGTTATGCACCAAAGTACTTTGGTACTAGTACCCATTACAACATTAGGCTTAGATTTATGTGTTGGATGCAACGTATTAGATTGAATCATCCGACTTCAAGACCAGCCATAAATAACTCTAAAACAATCTACTCTTATCAGATGTAAGGTTTATTATATCAGTTGGCTCTGTAATGAAATGTCCAAGGATAGAATTAGATTTAGTTACGACCACCGCCCTTGGCAAAGACGTTAAGATCCTTGACTACGGATGGAGACTTCACGGCTTTGAACGGGTGTTCAAGTTCTGTTGTACTAACTGAATAGACGTAACTGGCCTATAATGATATAATAACGGAACTTGAAAAATACATTCATAGAACTCGCAAATGAACATTGAAATTTGATGAATTGTTCAAATTCAATGAAACAACCTATCTTTAGGGGTTTTTCCATTTTTTTTCAACAATCGAAAAGTTTGTCGCCTTTGTCGAATTTATTTTCAGTTAAATAGATATGATTATGTTCCATAGCTCGTCATATATATATATAGTCAATAAATGGAAGCACAAAAAGTGCTGTGCAAATTATATGAAGCTAGCTGAGTTCGAGTGTTTTTTTGCTTCTTCAGAGTTCAAACGAACAGTTTTTTTAAAAACTTATTCTGGATTGTAATTATTATCAGGTACCTCTTAATTACCTTACAACTCGTTGCAAAATAATACAATTTTAGAATGAGGAACGGCTGGGCGGCCTTTTTCATTAAAAACTGAAATTTAGAATTGAGGCCAATAAACTTGACCAAACGGAATATTTCTCTTTTGAATCAAGAGTCAAAGCAAATATCTAATACGGGTATGTGCTATTTTATTTATTTGAGTTTTAAATTTTAAAACATAGGGCATTAAATAAATAAATTTTTCGTGATTTGAATTTTGTAAAATTGAATTTTTTTGTAAATCAGCAGTAATTATTTTTAAAAAATGCCTATCAATCCATGTAATTGTAATGAAATATAAAATTTTAAAAAATTATAAAAATCGTAAAAAAGCGTTTTTTTGCTCAAAATTTTATAATTTGGAGACAGATTTGTCTTCAAACATAAATCGATCATTTATAATTAAAATTTAAACCCATCAAAATAATTTTTGAATAATTGTTATTTTTTATTTTATGTTTCATTATTTTAACATAGTAGATAGGGAACAATTATTATTTTAAATAAGTATCATTAACTTACGAATAACTACCGAAGTTGCTTCGAACTTTACCAATATTTTCTATTTTGAAATAAAAATAATTTAAGTAGCGTATATCCGTACTAGTTACTTGTTACGTTGTTACACATTCTGATTTAAAAAAAATTGTTTTCAGTTTTGTCTTGCATTTTGGCCTCAAATGAAATTTTTTGTGTGAAAAATGTTGCGCTGCGGTTTCTCTCATTAATAAGACGCAAATAAATATATTATGCACTTTACCAGTTTTATCTCCACTCGACATCATAACCAACGCTGTATCTCCACTTCTAGACATTATTGTTTATTCAGACAATACACATTAAATTATCTCTGGAGATTATGTTTACTATCAAGTAGTACACAGCATAAGTAATTTTATAATTTATTATGATAGTACGGTTAGTAACATTTCAGATCTTGTACTGAGAAGTGATCAAGTCACCTAATGTAAATCGTCGTACGTTATGTAGGTTTCTTCAATAAAGTTAAGGGGTGAATAATTACTTTTAATTTTCAAAAACCTGTATAGCGTTGATAAGTAAATTTCTTCCCGTGAACAAACTCAAATCACATTCGTCAAAAGTGGTGAGAAAAGTGGAAAAAGCAACTGGTATTGAAAAGTGTTGCTGAAGTTAACACTTTCAAAGAATGCTAATAACTTCAAAACCCCCCATTACGTATTACAGAAACATAGCAGGATAGTAGGTACGATTGTAAAATAGTTCAGTGGTTAGACCAGTTTGCCCTTACTCACAAGCGGAAGGTTCCGAAGATCCGAGTTCTAATTCCGGTCACTGAAAACTTTTTTATGTGTATTTTCTAATGCAAATGTATTTCTGATTATTATAATGATATAATATTTACAGTGGAAGTGAACACATTCATTTTGACTTGTGAAGAGAACAGAATGCCACGCAGGTCAACTTTTGTACCTCTTTGATTAGGTTTCTAATGTTTTAAGCTAATCAATTCATTTTGTTCAAGTTAAAAAAAGGTTGCATATGCAAAAAACTTTACCCCTTTTAAATAGTTTACTAAAAAATAACTGTATTTCAAAAATAAGGGTCAAACTAACCGCTTCATTTTGAACCACAAAAAGAGCATAAAAATGTCACGATTACAATTTTTAAATCATTAACTGAGTGAAAAACTTAATTTTAAAAAAAGTTTTAAATTTATGATTTATTGTTTCTTTTAAAGTAGAAAAAAGAACTATAAACATTTCAACATTAAAAGAACCATAGACAAATTTTGAGCCATTTTTATCAGTCGAGTGAAAAACTAACAAGTTCTAAAAAAGTGTTCATCTAATAACCGTTCTATTTTTGTATTAATAATAAAAATAAAAAATTTATTTGTCAATAGCTTTTTACATATTTATGCATCATATTTGCTTTGATTATATTGACAAAAATAAAATTTGAGCCCTGTTAATAATCGAATGTAAATCTAACCAATTCTTCAAGTGTTGAACTAACTGATTAAATTTGTTTAAAAATGTCATAAAATATGTCATATATCACAAGTTTAAAGTCCTGCTTCATAGTTTAGTGAGAAACGAATCAAATTCCAAGTGTTGAACTGTTGGTGATTAACGATGTCAAGCATATCCACGCAGAACTTTCTCCCCTTGCAGGCAGGCAGCCCGGACGGGGGCCCCGGACGCGAGGCGTCCCGTGACGTGCGCGACGCTGTGATGGAGGACCACGAGACGGGGTGCGGCCTGCTGGTGCTGCGCCCTTACTGGCTTCAGCGGTTCCGCACCGCCAAGTGGGCGCTCTTCTGGCTATGTTGGACAGGGGCCCTACAAGGTAAATAAATACTATTATAAAAATGGGGGCCGTTTTTTACAGAAGAAATATCTGTAAACTAAAATTAAAAAGATAGTCCATCAACATATTGATTTTAGTAATGTTTTTATGAATTGCGATTGCCTTTCCGTAACATTTGAATTTCTGTGAAACAACTGGCACATATTTTTGGATAATGTTTTAACGATATTCTGCAATCAATAAAATTTAAAGAAATACTTCATCAATAAATCATTTCAGTTGGTTAGTGATTTTAAAACATTACCGATGGGGTTCCAAAACTTTGTAGTACCTACCGCGGCCTACTAGAAAACATCAGAATATAAGGACCGTCGTGTATTAATTTTTCTCCTCCCTTCTTTTTCGTTAGTGGAGAGAATGTTTTTTAAAGACCGATCAAATACCAGGCACGACAATATATGATCGCAGGAGAAGTAGTAAGAAACGGTTCATAAAGGTTATAAAGGATTTTTTTCTTTAATGATTTACGAAACAATATTTATTTATTTGGATCCACAGTACATTTTACTATAAGTTATATGGTTCTAAATTAAATTATACAAAGTTAATATACCTGCTATGTATGTCCTTAAAACGTCTTGTTAATCACGTCCAGGATAAAAATTATAGTTCTTTCTAATGATTATTTCTAATGAGGTGTGAGTAATGATAACAAAGAATACTAAATAGGAAGAAGGTGTGTGGAATTATAAAGAAATAAAAAAACATGAAAATTGTTCAGGCTTAGCAAATTTTTTGTAGTGGGTATATATTGTGATTGTGAGAATAATTGGTGAGTTATTTGCTGTATTAGTGTTGCTGGCTTCTATCTGAAAAAGCCGAGTATGTCTGGTACGCCTCATTGGTACATTTAAACCAGTGGCAGAAAACAATTCGGGACTAACTATTTTATTCTTTAGCAAATCATGTAGAAACAACAGATAAAGTAAATTTTACATCATTTTTGTAAAGTTTACATATTACATATTTGTAGTTTCGTTGTATTTCTTTAGTAAATGTTTCGAAAATCTATTGTGTATGCTTTCTACTAAATCTATGTATACTTTATATTGAGAATTACATACTGCGGAAGCCTACTCCAGTGGACTTCTGACCAATGAAAAAAAAAACAAATCTTAGCATTTTTGAAAACTATTCACAACAGGAAACCTAGCATCTTATAGGATTTTGATTTAATTTGTTGCGGTAATTAGATCTAAACTAAGAGTTGGCTACTTTTTAATTTCTCTCCCTTTTCTCTTCTCTCCCTAACTCTTTCTATTCTGAAAATCTAACGACGATTGTGAATTTAGTTTCTAATTACTCGATTCTCATCAATATCTATGCGATTAATCAAAAAAATAATAATTTCGGTTGTATTCTATGAACTCGAATTTGTTTCGTGTTTAACTGTCATTTTCAATATTGGAACTAATTGTGTTAAGAATTCGAAGAAGCGATAAAGTACCTACCTATAATACTATAATATTTAAACGGATAATTATTTTAACTGTCATTTTCAAAATTGGAATTTGATGTGTCAGGAATTCAGATAATCCCGTGATTTTTATTATCTAATATGTTTTTAAATTTATAAAGCTTTTATAAACCAACTTAATAATTGAGTTCGTTGTAAAAAAATTGGGACTAACTGGTTTTTTTCAAGGTAGGTAGTTATAATTCGGGATAAATCGAAAGCAATATAGGTCCCAAATAAAACAATATTTCTTAATTTTATCCTTGCTATCTAGGGACCAAACCAAATTAGCCGCAAGGAAGCGAGAAGTAACCAAATGGAAAACATGTTTCCAATCAAAGTGGCTCCTCTCCTCTCCTCTCGAGTGGGTTGTGAGAGTACATCAGAAGGTTCGCGTATTAGCTTCAATTCAGACGGAAAATTACATTACAAGGATACTCGTAGCGACGGGAATATCTGGAAGGAAACTTAATACATATTGGAGAGAAATATTCTACAAATATGTTATGTAGAAGTTCATTTTTTAAGTTATTGGACATGAGGGAGACAACCGAGTAAAAAATGAAATGAAAAATAGTACTGTTGTTATAAAAAGTGGTAACTAGGTATATAGGTGATAAGACAGTAATTTAAATATATTTCTATGCGAGGGTAAAATGGCTCATGGACCCGATTCCAGTGAGAAAGATAGCTTTAACCAGTCCGTTACTTCAATTGTTATTGTAACCCACATTACTCTGTGCAAATGAGGACGGTTTTTCTGATTGACAATCCGTTGTTAATAGACCAATTGCCAACTCTAATGCACAGATGCAATGTAGACCTACTGAGTCGGTTCTACGGGTATTTAAATGGATTCACCATGCTCGCAGCATTGATCCCATGTGCACCGGTGCACGAAACCCGAAGGCAAAAACAAAACACATTAGTTAATGTTGGGTTCATGAGAACATTTCTTCAAATCGTGTGTGGAACGAGCTACCGGCATCTGCTTTTTACTCTTTCATATAATTCGGGTCTTTTCAAGACCCGCCTTCATATAGGTTGTATGCAGTTGCTTCACACGCTTTACAACTCTGCCCGACCAGGTGCCGATATAGTTCACCCGTCTTTATACCGTTTACTGCACAAACAGGGACACTATTGTGAGTAGTCATATAAAAAAGTGATTTTGCACAAGTATTCCGATTGCTCGGAGTAGGTGGAATTATGGCTTCCCATTTTTCAGGGAGTGTTTGCAAGACGATATAAAACGGGAAAGTACCTGGAAGGTAAGGAAGTTATAAGCAAATCAAAACTGGTTACTAAACATAGCTAAAGTAAATCCAATGATTCGTTTCTAGACGATGATCATCTCTTACAAGGGGGGTACTTACTGTATGGTGAGTATGCGTAATATTTTTCCAGTCATTCCACAGACTAATCACGACAAATTGTGACTTGGGCTATAAAAAAAACTTGGAGATTTAGAACCCCTTATATTGATAGGGAATAATCACCTATGAAATTGTAATAATGCAGCTATTTATAGGTAAACACGTTTTTGTCCTGCTCCATTAATCTAGCGAAAATGCCGCTAAAACATAGAATTTAAAATATTAAAAAAACTTGCAGTAAAACTTGGCGTAATGTACTTCGACAACGCATACCTAAAACAAAGGAAAATATTGTTACACTAAAATAAACCGTAAGACATATAAAGGCTGTCTCAGAAAAAGCTAGACATCACAAGAACCACAACTTTGTTAGTTTCAAGTTTTCACAAAAAAGTTTCAGAATAATTATTGCCATGTTGCTTTTCAAAATGGGGGTATTTTTTGTGAAAGAGACGCGCATTCATGCAGCAGAAGCAGTCTGTTGTTTTAAGAAATGTCTGTCGCAGGTGATATTCGCCTTCTATACTTCTGTACCTGCCCCATATCATCCTGACTCTTGTCCCATAGAGAGCGAGAGCTTTCAGGTGAATGAACACTCTCTTTCAGGAATCACACGGCTTTCTTGTTTACGACTTCTTTTCGCGCACACGAACCAGATACACATATTATTATATCCATCCGAGCCTTGAGCACTAGTTCTTCGTTCGCGAAGGCTTTTCTATGTCTTTGAAAAAGATCTGTAAACTTCAACCAAGTCATATGAGTTAAATGCAAGCCAAATTGTTTTATTTTAACTATAAAACAATTATTTAAAAAAAAATTCTTATGCTGTTAAAGCAAAAACTGGCTTTAACTTTGTGAAGTTTGCACATTTTTTTCAGTACAAAATTTCTACATCAATGCAACCATGTTAAACTAGCAATATTTTTTCCATCTTAACTCGTGGAGCTTTGAAATATCATTTTATTTCTCAGAAAATATTAGGGCACCAATTTAGGACGAAATTTTCTGCGAATTTTTCCCAGAATTAGAACAATTCATCACACTTCAAGTTAATATTCAGGTTCTGTGAAAGTCTTTTTCGAGTCTTTTCAATTTAGTATTTAAGTACCGTGAAACAACCTACCTGTGGTTAAATAATAACAGAACTTTAATGGATCTTTCAAAAAACTTGATTTTAAATTTGATGAATTCTTTAAATTCTGTGTCGTGTTTGTTCCATAATCAGACGATTATTTTTTGATTTTAAAGGATTTAAAAGGTTGGTTAAATCAAGTAATCGCTTTAAATCTTCTCATAATAAAAATACGTAAGTGGTAATAATCTAACCGTCTCAATAAAAGAAGTATTAATAATACCAGGAAGAAGTATTTTATAAAGCAAACGAAATTTTCACCAATTTCCAGACAGTTCTATTTTCGTACAGCACCATTTCAAAAATAAATTTCCTGAAATTTTCCCAGAGCTGCACTTCATAATAGTAAATCTCCATAAACGTGGCCATGTTACCTTCCTACCCCCACTCCCTTTACCGTCCAACCTGCCCCACTCGTTTCTCTTAAACGTCGGGAAGCGAGATTATTCAGTGGAGGTTAATAATTTAATTAAATTTCCACCGAATGAAGTTGTTTGATTAGGCACAGTTTAATGTAGCCAGCTCCCCGTTCGTTAAGAGCCAAGCCTCCTAAACATTCAGACGAGGATGTTTCATTAAGATATACCTGAGCTGCTTCAAGCAGGTTGTTACGTGGAAAGGAAGGGTGCTCAAGACGTACCCCTAACTGGCTAATTTTTTTATCAAGAAAATACTTTTAATTTAGAATTACTTGTTTCAGCTCGTTAGTGATGACGGGGGAAATAGGGTAATTAAATAACTTTTCAACCTTAACCAAAGAAGAATTTTTAGAATATATTCTAATTATTGTCGTCATTTGTTCATTTATCAATATAACTTCACTGTTATCTCTATGGGAATCTGGCTTTGTGCATTGAAATTAATAAAATTAGACACATTTTTTTCTAAATTTGACACCCAAACGTCTCTTTCTATCAAATGCTACAATATTCAACTAACACCAATGTCAATTAACTCTTGAATATTCATATATATATCTACAAGAGTACAAAATATCAAGGTGTGATAAAACATACTTTTATAATGTATTATCACGATATGTACCTTTATTACCAAGATGTGATAAAACATACTTTGATAAATGTATTATCAGGATACGATAATACATACTTTTATTAATGTATTATCAGGATGTGTTAAAACATACTTTGATGATTGTATTATCACGATATGATAATATATACTTTTATTAATGTATTATCAAGATGTGATAAAACATACTTTGATAAATGCATTATCATGATATGAAAATACATACTTTTATTAACGTATTATCAAGATGTGATAAAACATACTTTTATTAATGTATTATGACGATATGATAATACATACTTTTATTAATATATTATCACGATGTCGGAAAATGTGTTTATAAAAATCCTAATATTTTCGCAATTTGTCATTATATATTATCAAGGCAAATGAAGGTGCATGAACACGTGTTCCGATATATTAGGAATTTACTAAAAGTTTATCAGGAAGTGGCGTGCAATCCAGTTTTTAACCCTGGGTTACGAATAATTTTAAGAGATTTTTAATAAATCAGCTATCCTCATTTTTCTCCGTGTCAGTAAATTAAACTATTAGTAGTAATATTCCTTATACAAATACGAAAAAAAATTTCACTACCAGAACTATAACCAGTTGACGATGACACTACAACGTACCTAAACTACTCAAGTGGTACGCCACTACTTGACTCGAACGTTATTCTAAAGTTTCCAAACAAGCTTCTTGGATTTTCTTTTATTTTTTTTAATATTTGTAGCAACTGGAATGTTCGAGAATGTTTTATTTTCCACCTAGATAAGCGACAACGTGAACCATTTGGTCAGTACAGTACCAGCAACCGCGATATCGAGATCGAATTATTTTGCCTACGTGACGCGCTTCGGAACATTCTCGAACCTTCCTTTCGTAAATCATTTTGTTGTATTTTCTGCGTTTATTTACTGTTTTCGGATGTATTATTAAAAACCGCTTAACCCAAATTTCGTAGTTATTTATTAATAAAAATAATATCGAACATAACTACACTACTAACTACGTCAGCACAATGACAGACAATTCATCTACCTAGCTCTTAAAGTCTCAATGAACACTTAAAAACCGAAACCCAACTCCACACCTTCAAAAACAAATACGTATGGATCCTTACATAACAATACACTTCAATCATCATTCCCACACATTCTACACTTTAACCACATTAACACCTTTCAGACATGTCTCACATTCCTCATTTAATTTACTCAATTTAATTATCGTATAAAATATATATATATATATAAATCAAACCATAAAATATAAAACTTTAAAATAAAAATATTTGTAAAGAAATAAATAATAATAATAAGTCAAACTGAATTGTGTAATTTAATAAATGTTATTATCAGTCATATTGCGAATAAACTCAATACAACTTCACCCTCCATAACTTAGGGACATCCCTACAATGGGGGGTGAAATAATACTATAAATTGTATTTACTGAACAAATATTACAAGAAATTGTTTTACGTATGTCCTTATACTTAATGTTCCTCGTATGCCATAATGTGTGTAGGTATAGGAATTTTGTTTCAATATTGTCTGAACGTTGCTTCTAATTTTTTGTTTATATTGTTTTCACGATGTTTTCCTTCTAGGAATGTGTTTTTTCCAACTCACTGGGAGTAAAGATAGTAAATACTAATTTTAACGATACAATGTAATGTTGTGAGTTGTGAGCGAGAAACGTTTATTGTCGTTTGGGTTCACCCAGTCGGAAAATCTGCCTAGGAAACTTGGTCGCCGCTTCCATATTGTTATTTGCATAATTGTCTATTTTATTAGTAAACTCAGCTGAGAAATTAAATTACTCCCGTGCTTTTAATTGAATTGCATAGAATTTCAGATGGATGCATTTGCAGCGTCAAAATTTCCGTCTTGTTGAATAATAAGCACCAGGATGTACTTGTAATAAATAAGCGAGCTCGAATATAAACATAATGAAACAAAATTTAAGGTTGAGGGAAGTATTTAAAATGAAACACAAAATTCGGTATATTTTGTTGTTATACTGGTTTTCACCAATTTCGAGTAGTTCGGGTGTCGGACGAGTGTTTAAAAATAAATGCCAAAAAGTTGTGGCATTATAAATAAATTCATTTTTTAATTGTACAGGGTTTTACGTTTGAAGCAGCTTCAAAAGTAACATCTACCGAAATAGCGGGCTATTCAAAATAACACCTCTTATTGGAAAACCCTGTGTTATAAACCTTCCGGAAAAAATTCTCTGAACGATATTGAAAGTCCCTTGTGTAGTTTTGAATAACTAAGCGCAGACAGTCGCGGATAGCGACTTTTTTATAATATTCAGGGTTCCATGCTAACTCAACACAGTGACTATTCAACACACCTTTAAAAAGTGATATAAAGTCACTAAAAACGATGAAAAAAAAGTTTAACCTAATCTAATCTAACCTAACCTACTTAACCCAGTTAATAAAGTTTTTGTTTCATCACTTTCCATGACTTTATATAACTTTTTAAAGATGTGATGAATTATCATTTTGATGATTTATCCGGTCACCACTATTCAGAGATTAGAGATGATTCGCTTACGCAACATGATCGTGTAGGTGACAGCAAGATAATATTGAAGTTCAATCAGTTGATATTGAACTGGAGATGTCATTTGCAGCTTTTTTTAGATTTAAAAAAAGTGGGACACCTTTGCAATCGTTGTTATATCTTTTTCCGGTAATATAAATTTTCCTCTTTGAAAAATCCGTTTGCGCCTACTTACTTACAACAAGAAAAAACCTCCGCTCTTAACTTAGATTTCCATGTCATCGCCGGGGTTTGAACCCTCGCAAGGTTGAGGAAATTTTGGGAGCTTTCCATTCTACCACGGAGGTCATCTAAAATATAAATAAATGCTTCCGGAAACCAAAAGTATGCACCAATTGATAGATTCAAGCTGGATTGTTGGAGCCATATTAATCAAAAGAAAATATATTGTATAATAAAAATTTATTAACGTATGTATGTAGTAATAATAAATTAGTTATTTGTAAACTTTGATGTACGAGTGGCTAAAATAAAATGAATAAATAAAATAAAAATATTCGATACAATCTTTATAAGCTACTTACAACTTTTTACGTTAGTTATATGAAAGGAAAACTATTTCTAAATTGAATTTTTGGCGTATAAGGGTAATAATATCGTTAGAGGCACATAATTAAATCAGATCATATTACATACCAATACAATATCAAGCTGGTTAATTAATATGATTTAAAAATATATATTCCAAATTATGATTTCAACCCAGTTTATGTTTTCCAAACTCCCGTAAAGGAACATAACTTTGAAACTGGGAGGTATATTAAATTCATAAAAGTTATACTTCGCATTTCAAAACAATATCAAAAGGTTATAAACCATCCGTAAACCCTCCGGGAAAAACAAACCCCACTTCTCACTTTCAAGTGTGTTTTGATACTGTTTCATATTATACCCTAATAATATTATGCAGATTCTCCCCAAATAAGTTTTTGCGGAGTTTTCACCTACCAAATATCTAAATACTTACTTATATATTTTTTTTATTTCTTTGCTTATGCATAGACAGTGACCTACTATGTTAAATATATTCACATATAAAGGTACCTATAAAATCGCATAATCACTTTTACGTTAAAGAGGTTACAAATTGATACTTTATTTACGTCTACACCATAGCCAGGAGTCAGGAGCTTGATAATTGATATTATTTGACGATTGACATGATTTTTAGTCTCGATTTGTGCTGTTCTTAAAATCTGAAATTGCCCGCGATCTCAAAAAACATCATTTTAAACTTCTTTAGAAAATTCTTTTCTGCGATGTGCCAACTCTCTTTTCTAAAGGCCTGAAGTATTTCGGTCAAGTACTAGTCACCCAGAAGATGTTGTATGAGCTTGAATAATATGAATAAGAAGACACTTCACAATCTTCACATTGGTACAGAGTAAGGCCTTCTTTGTGGTTCAAATCCTCTTTACACCCTTACACTGGCAAAGGACTCTGGATGTTATTCAAACACCAATACCTCTGTTTTTCTTATAGGATATCAAACCCATTCACGGAATTTTTTCATTGTGCTCCACAATAAAACCGAAGCTGAATGCATTCAATGATTTTCAATCCGTACTAAGCCATTCATCAAAATATTATGCTCTTTATTGTAGTGCGTGTGTTGTGAAGCATATTTGCATTTGGCATGTTGTTTTCTTTGCGGGTGATCTGAGATACAAATAAACATAAATTAGGTAGAATATTCTGAAGGGCATAATTTTTAATCAAACAAAACAACATATTACTTCACAGGGTACCTACAAAATTCTTCTTAAACTGATTATTACTTCGATATTTAACTGGTTAGGCATAATGGAGTTTTATAAATATTACAAAGAACTGCGACGAGAAATGTTACGCCGTTTATCATCTGCGTAAAATTGAACGCCAGAAGAGTAAAGACTAGCAGGAAGACCGCGGCAGAGATTGAGTGATATTTTAAAAGAGTGGAGGACTAAAATGTCAGACCCTGGTCAAAATAATAATTGGAATCAGACCATCCATTGGAAGAGTAAGGCTGTAGAGTTTTGAAAAAGCACATAAATGTAAAGAAAATGACAACTACCAAATCCATGGTAAGGGTCCACATGCAAGATAAAAGTCTTAAGTCCTCACAAATAAGAATAAATTAGACGATGCTTCATACTTCATAATATACACATTCATATGAGAGTATTTATAATGGGCATAATGTTGTAAAGGAAACATCATTGGGTGACGTCCTTGATCTATGAAGCAAAACGAAGGTGGCTCACTGATGAGATGGACTATAATAAGCAAGAAAGGAAGGCGATATTTCTGTCACAATATCCACACTCAAGTGGGAGTATAATGATATTGCAATGTACACATTATTGATCTGGTGATACTTATCAGGCTCATGTTTAAGCTGGACTCCAGAAGGATGATGATGAAACTGAAGATATGTATCAGAATGGAAATGTTATTATCTTAATATCTGGTTCAAACCTGGTAATTTTCATTTTGAGGAAGTACTTTCCAGTCATGAGCAACAAATTAAATAACAGACTTCTTGCATAATATCCTCTCAAACTCTTGACTTGTGATTGAGAAATTTTATCTTTTACGATATATTTTTTTGCAACTCATCAATGTACAGTTAATGATTTCGCAATTGCATAATGGTGTTCAGTTTTACCAGATTTCGTGGTTGCATATGTATGCACGGATGTAGGTAATTACATTCGAGACGGTAGATCAAAAGGCATTTCTAGATGTGAATTATAGTTTTGTTTGATTTTTGTATGAAAGACACATTTTAATAGCGAAATGCATCATATTTTTAAACATTTCAAATGTGGAACAACTTTTCTTTTTAATTTTTCTTAAATATCAACGGTATAAATTTACTATACACAAAATAATTTTACCTTATTTACATGTAAAAAATATTTAAAATTGTTATCTACCAGTCAATCAGTGAGAAATAGTTAGGATGCAGGCGAATTCTCAAGTTATTGTTTTACAAAATTATCTTTCAATTACTGTCTGTATCTGTGTTTTCTCCTTAAATAAATAAAATTAAAATAATAATAATAATTACATTTCAGAAAAAAACAAGCATAATCAAACACTATTAGTAATTTAAACAAAAATAATAATTAACTCTGGCAGCATAAAATGACGACAGAAAGTATAAAATTAATACAAGCTCTAGAAGGAGATACAAGTACATAAAAAATATTATAAACGAGTATGAGTAGATTTAGGTTTAATTGATAATGATTTGGAAGATATGATAGTATAGCCTTTTTATACCTAGCTTCTGTGCAGTTAAACAGATCCCCTACATCTGCGTACCTATTACTTACTTCATGTAATTTGAATGATACCAAATATATTAAAATTGAATGATACCAAATATATTAAGCAATGTTTTGACCGGTCTAGGATGCCCCGACGACGCCATCAAGGGCATCGAGTGCGCCAAGAGACTGGGTCGTGCCTTGCCCAATAAGAGCAGGCCCATCCTGCTTCAGTTCCTGCGCCAGTCCGATCGTCGATCCGTGTGGGAAAGAAAAAAGGGTCTGAAAAACTCTGCTCTCCTCTTAACAGAGTCGCTCACTCCCATACGGCAGAAGTTATTCTCCAAGGTCCGTTCGGTCTTTACACCATTCAAATGCTGGACCAGTGATGGAACCATCGTCGTTCTCCTTCCGGATGGCAGCAAGCGCGCCATCAACTCCCAAAAGCAGCTGGATATCGTGACCGCCCTCTTGACGAGGGCCAAGGCTCTTAACCCAGCAGCTCCTCCAGTTAACAAGTCCACCGGCGCCGTGCCCGATTCCGATTCCATTGCTGGTTCTGTTAATGATGACTCCAGACCGATCGGTCTGCGTTCCAGAACCAATAAACATAAATAATAATCTCTTCAAACTTAGCACAAATACCTTGTGGCATCATTATCGGTATTTTTAAAAGTAGGTTACTAAAAATAATAATAAAAAGTGATTTGTTTTTGATAATATAAATAATAATCTCTAAAACTACGTTATTAAAAACATATTTTGCTCGAATGGTGAATAGTTTGAATTATCAACAAGTACGTAGGTACATATATAATATACTTAACTTACATTATCGCATTATAACTTATCCTACATATTATAACTTTATAACTTTATTATTAATCTGCCCACAAACCATAATAACAAACATCTTATGAATACCTATGTAGTACCCGCTTGCCATAAAATTAAGTAATTATTATTATTCAATTCAGCCTGCTAAAATATTATACACATTTAGATACGCCCGTATTATAATACTCGTGCAGGCAAATTATCGCAATACCGCGCATCTTACAGTTGTTGATACCTACGTACAATTAGGCTACTGGCAGCGTGTGTACTTCACGACCTTTATTTACAATTTCGACGATATTGTGTGCCTTTATCTCATTGTATACCTATATCTCATGTACCTATGCTCAAAATGCAGTGATACTATTATTACTGTTTATTATTCATGTTTATCTTATGTTTTCCATGTATATCATGTTAATAATACTATAACATTGTATATCTCTCATGTACATATCTATCTACATTGCTACTAATAGATATTGTCTATATTTCAAGAATGCCTACTAACTATAATCCTGATACTATTGATACGGTCTCTACTTTATTTTATTTGTATACTTACAAGCTATAATCAAGCTGTTCATATTATTTCCTGTATTTATAAACATATTTTAAGATCATTCACACGATCTGCATTTTTCTTTTAATTTTAATTTACCGTTGTATATCATGTTAATAATACTATAACGTTGTATATCTTTCATGTACATATCTATCTATAATGCTACTAATAGACATTGTCTATATTTCAAGAATGCCTACTAACAATAATCCTGATACTGTCGATACGGTCTCTACTTTATTTTATTCGTATACTTACAAGCTATAAGCAAGCTGTTCATATTATTTCCTCTATTTATAACCATATTTTAAGATCATTCGCACGATCTGCATTTTTCTTTTAATTTTAACTTACCATTGAATAATGTTATTATTTTTATTTTTATCTCTATTTTTATGTTTATTTTTATTTTTATTTTTATTTCCTATTTCGTTTATACCTAGTTATCTTATAAATTTTGCTAAAATAGTCTGTTCTGTTTTCAATATTAATTTTTGTATATTTACAATAAGGAATGTATATACTACCCAATATAGAAGATACACTCCTACACTCTCCTTACCCATCTTTATCTCGCTATCCCCCCTCCTCCTGTACTTGATGCTCACTTTTGTACATTATTCTATCAATTTAATATCGTACATGTCATTCATAATACACTACTCTTCAGTTATACTCATATATTATTATAACCAAATTGTACCCAACTATTACTCAACTAAATTACAATGTTAAATATTATATACCAAAACTGTAGAGGATTAAGAACTAAAACTGAGATTTTTCACAATAATATTCTTTTGAATGACGATTGCTTCATTTTCGGTATATCTGAGTCTTGGCTTATTGATTCTATTTTAGATCCGGAACTGGCACCAACTGAATTTTACAGTATTTTTAGACGGGATAGGACAAATAACATTACAATTAATAGCATTAATACCCAATCAGATTCTCGTCGAGGCGGTGGAGTCATGATCATAACTCATAACAATCTTAACGCATACCCTCGCGAAGACTTGGTATGTAATGCTGAATGCATCTGGGTAACTATTCCCCCGTCTAACTATACTTCAAAACGTACCATCCATGTTTCTTGTCTATACTTACCACAGGGACATGGATATGAAAATGCTCTCAGTTCATTCCTTTGTTTGCTTGCTAACGTCAAAGATCGAAACCCAGATGATATTATTCTCGTAATTGGAGACTTTAATATGCCCACCATAACATGGAAACCAAAAGATAAAAATTCACACTTAACACCTGAAAATTTAAATTCAATTACTTCCTTACTTACTGACACAATCCATTACTCTGAACTGAACCAATACAATTCCATCAAAAATGCCAATAAACGTATACTAGATTTAGTTATCTGTAATGAGGAATGCCTTGTATCTCAAGCATACAACCCTCTTGTCAAAGAGGATTTACACCATCCATCGCTCAAAATCATACTACAATTAGACACACTTCCAACTATCAATGCTCCACCAAAAGAAATTTATCGGTATGATAAAGCTGATTATGATTTAATAAACCAACACCTGTCTAAAACAGACTGGTCTTTTACTCACGATAATGCTGACGTTGACGAAGCAATTTATACTTTTTATGACATTTTAAATAACACCATTAACCAGTTTGTCCCTAAACGTTTCATCAAAAAGAAAAAATTTCCCAACTGGTACTCACCTCCCCTAATCAAAATCATAAATGAAAAACAAAGACTACACAAAAAATGGAAATCAAATAATAATCCAGTAGATTACGTAGAGTTTTCTATCAAACGAATACAACAAAAACACTTACAGAAACATTGTTACACCCAATATATAAATTCAGTTGAGTCTAGTATTCCAACTAACAATAAAAGTATCTGGAATTACGCTAAGAACAAAAATAGGACAAATGGCATACCACAAATCATGAACCTAAAAGACGAGTCAGGCACCGGTGCTCATCAAGTGTGCCAACTGTTCTGTAAACACTTCCAATCTACTTACGTAAGCGATGAGGGCACGGATGATCCCAGTAATATAGATAATTCTTCCTGCATTAATAATGATAACCCGATCGGGGACGTACAAATAAACAACTCATTGGTCAATAAATACTTGAATGAATTGGATGTTACAAAGGGTGCGGGCAGTGATGGTATCTCGCCATATTTTATCTCAAAATGTGCCAAAAATCTTGCATTTCCTTTAACTAACTTATTTAACATGTCTATAAAAAAAGGAATATTTCCTACAAAATTCAAAGAAGCCATTATAATCCCCATCCATAAAACTGGTTCAAAAAGTAACATTGCAAACTATCGCCCAATCTCAATACTCACAGTACTTAGTAAACTCTTTGAGCGTATTGTGTACGATCAAATTTATATAACTATTGTCCGCAGCATACAAAATCAACAACATGGTTTTTTACAAAAAAGGTCAGTAATAACAAACTTAGTCAACTTTACTGAATACTTAACAAGCAATATGGATAATGGACACCAAGTAGATGTTATCTACACAGATTACTCGAAAGCTTTCGATAAAGTTAACCACTCTATCCTCATTAAAAAATTACACCAATTAGGAATCCATGGCAACTTACTTAGGTGGCTAACTTCATATCTGCAGAAAAGACTACAGTGCGTATCAGTTGAGGGAACTAAGTCTAGTTTCTTAACTGTGCCCTCTGGCGTACCGCAGGGTTCCCATCTGGGACCATTACTGTTTAATGTATATATATTTGATATTTATAAATGTTTTTTACATGCTAACTACCTTGCATATGCAGATGACAAAAAAATATACTTAGTAGTCAAATCTATCAATGACTGCATAAAACTTCAAGAAGACCTAAATCGTCTTTTTGCATACTGTAAATTAAACAAATTAATCATAAACATTTCTAAGTGCAACAAATTATCTTTTACGCGCAACAAAAATAAAATTTATTTTAATTATAACTTTCATGATACACATATCAATGAAATAGAATCAATCCGTGACCTTGGGGTAGTACTGGATGTAAAACTAAATTTTATCAAACACATTAACGAAGTAATCAACAAAGCCAATAAAATGTTGGGATTTATAATTCGCATATCTAAACCTTTTCGCAATATTAAAACCTTGTATTCCCTTTACACCACGTATATCCGCCCCCACTTAGAATACTGCACACTAATTTGGGCACCGTTCTACCAATGCCATATTGACAGAATCGAAAGTGTGCAAAACAAATTTTTTAAACACATAAATTATAAATTTAAATTACTCTTTGCAAATAACACCGAATCCTTAAAATTTCACAACTTTACTCCACTTCAAACACGTAGATTAATATCTGATCAAATATTTTTATACAAAATTCTGAATAACGGCCTGGACTCTCCTGAACTCGTAAATTATTTAACAATTCACATACCTACAAGGCCAACCAGACAAAACCATTTTTTTCATTTGCCCACGTGCAGAACCAACCTTAGAAAAAATTCTCCAATCCCCCGTATATGCGCGCAATATAACACGCAATTTAACAATATCGATATTCTTAATAATACTCTTGTGAAATACCGAAACGAAGTCAAGCGTACGACCACAAATGTTAATTAAATCAATGCACAGTTATAGAAAAGGTACAACTTGAGCGTCTCCTGTCCCCATCCCATCTTCCTCTGCCTCTTGCCCTTTCCTATTCCTTCTTCCTTATAATATATTTATATGATTCTAATTTTTTATTTTTGTTAATTTCATTTTCAGTTAATGGTTATAACCAATTACAATTTTGTAATATATCACATTAACCAACATTAGCATAAGAAACTATTTTGGCTTACCTCATATTTAACCTCTTGTATAACTTATCCTGTATAAAATTGCTGTTTGTTTCTTACAATAAATAAATAAATAAATAAATAAAATATTTTTGTACCTTTGAAAGTATGTTTATCTTCATATATAAATATAAATGGATTTATATTGAGGTAGAACCTGCAGACAAGCAGCCATGTGGCAGCTTCGCGGGACGACCTATCTATTGTCTAAATATATGTATTATGCCAAATGTGTTTTGTTAGTAATCTAGGTACAGGCGAGAGTTTGAAATGCTCAGTCCTGGAATTGTTACAATTAAACAGGGTTTTAGAACGAGTAGATCTTATGGGTATATGAAATTCAATGAGGTTAATTAAATCGAGGCTGTCTACACTGCCATTTACAATTTTGAACATAAATATTAAGTCGGATATAATTCTTCGATCTGAGAGTTTTAGTAAATTAAATTTTTTCATTAGGTAATTATAGTTTATACTTTCAATGGGAATACGGAGTTTAAAATTAATGTGTCTTAGGAATTTGTATTTTTAATTTATTTTGAAGGTTATATATTATCAATATAATAAATCATTGAAGAAAAAAAAATCTAAACAAAACATGAAACAGAACAAGACAAGAGAACCTGGGTTCGATTCCTAGTTGTGACAGTTATCTTTTTATTTTTCTGATTTATGTTTCGTTAAATTTATTAGTATCATATTCTTCTTCAATGATGCTTTAAATAAGCTTTTGCTATTTTGTGCACTTCTATTTTATATAGCGAAAATCTTCGATCATTTTCCGACAAAATCACTTTGGAACTCTCTAACCGGTGATATCCACAATTTGAAGTAAGAAGTTTGTACTTGTACCGATGTCAACATTTAAAAACCTGAACTCCCTTTTGAGATTTAAGAACTCGCTAATATATATATATATATACCAGCTGACTAAACCACCAGCTGACTAAACCACCGTAACAATAATAATTGACTCCAGTGTTCAGTGTAATTCGCCGGACTTGAAACATGAATTCTGACTTTGATTTATTTGTACAAAATTGCTGCAAAATAATGTACCTACCAATTTAATCAAGCACATATAGATTTCCATAGTAAAAATAATCCTTTCTCATTTGCCCACTCTATAGTACTATGTTTGATTTTATAACTATATACTTTTTATATTCTTTTTTATGTATCTATTTTACTTTGGGGAAATCAACAGTTTACAATGTGGTTCATTAATACAAATGTAATTTACCTAACTGAGAAACCAATTGCAGATTTCCTCAATATACTATTGTATTATGTATCTAAAAATAACACATACAAAAACTAAAAAATATTATATTATTATACTATTATATTATTTACTATATTATATTATTATATATATTATTATATTATTATATATATTATTATATATATTATTATATTATACTATTATATTATATTAAAATTATGCTATTATATTTTTATATTCTACTGTATTATTCCATACTTCCTTATATTACTATAGTCATTTACATTATTTTATGTTCTTAAATATTCTTTAATAATATGTTAATTTATTTTATATTCCCGCACATTCTTTATGTTAATGTATAGAAAATCGACCACCATAACACGGGCATGTGCCTAGCATGGTGGTCGAAAAATTCCTCAATGCATGTAACTAACAATTATATTGAATAAGAAACTTTAAAAAAAAAAAAACATTTTTTAATGTTTTCTCAAAAATATTCCATTACCCGTAAATAAATAAAAAACATTGCTAGCACGCGAAAGTTTATTTATGAATACATTTTATAGACTTTGAAAATGTATTATTTTTAACAAAAGGCTTTCGGAATTGATCTGTATAAATGTAAATAATTTAAATCTAATTACAATGTTTTGTATAATATTATGAACTCTTCCCAAACAACCGGTCGCATCGTATTTCTCTCGCAGCATCTGTTGGCAACTGTTGCTATGTTTACCCGCATTAAGCCTGCTGTGAGCTTTATGTTATCCTGGAAAGTATTTACTCGAAGCCGAACATTTTCTTTCCACAGAGGTTTATTATTTGATAATCTTTATTGAATAACTACCCCTCGATCTGTGTAGGGACTCACTTCGGCGGTCGTGATGGAAACCGTCGGGGGGTTGAATTGTGAATACGATAAAATACAGCGCTCTTTTCTGTAGCTCAATATCATAAAAGTACTTTATAAAGAAACTTATATACATAATACTGTATGAAATGAAGAAAACTCCAACGCTTGGTCACATTATGAGGAGTGACAGATACAAGTTCCACCCCATGGTTTCGAACCCTGTGCACGTTGTGCAGTTCCGCCGAGTTATTCCGGCCAAGATAATCTTGATTACAGTTAATCTCCTGTAAATAGGAAAATAATAAGAAGAAAAATGTCTGAAAATATTATTTACATTTTTATATGTAAATATGAGTTACATTTTTTACTTATTTTTTTACAAAATATTATATACATAAGGGCATTCTTGGTCATGTATACTTTATCAGAAAAGAGAAGATTTTATGCTGATAAGCGAGCCACGATTTTTACTTAGTTTGATGCGTAATATTTATTTTTCTTAATTTTTTAAAAAAGGTTCATCATATTTTAATATATTACGTAAGTTTTTTTAAAATTTTTATTCATTTGTTCTGTTTCGGATGGGTTGTTTCACAGAATTTGAACAATTCATCAAATTTCATCGTTCATTTTCGGATTCTGTGAAAGTCCTATTCAAGTTCTGATATTATGTCATTATAGGCTAGTAGACAGATCGGAAATAATAACAGAACTTGAATAGATCTTTCACGGAACTTGAAAATTAACTTTGAAATTTGAAAGATTGCTTAATTTCTCTGAAATAACCAATTAGTCAATTCAATTCACTGGGCAATTCAGTAAAGAAATTATTGTATTTTTTATGGCTTGGTAAATATGATGGTGTTTGCATTTTTTTCCTCAAGGATTTTTAGATTGGCAGAACGGAGTGCGTTGCTCCTTCGCTCTTTAGGGCTAGCCGCCACTGCTCACTTGTAAATTAAAACAAGACTAAAAAATTTCGTCAATGATTTACATGTGAATTTTACCGATGTAATGATCATGTAAATTTTATTTTATTTTCTAAAACGGTGTCACTACCTACGTCTGGTTGCGACAGAGTGTTGGTGTAGCATATTGTATTGTCACTTATAACGTTGTTTAGATATCGTTTTTTTTAAATTATTATTTCAATACAATGACATTGTTTGAATGCAAATTTATGGAATAGCGCAGTTATTTTTGGTACTTGAATAAATAATTTGTAACGTAATGTCTTTATGGTTTGAAGATTTACGTAGATTAGCATTATCTTGTTAGCCAAGTAACGATGACTTCGCTTCGTGAATATATTATAATAATATTGAGTTTCCCGGTAGATTAAAAAAAATGTAATGTGTGGCGCATTATCAAGCCAATCAAACAGAAAATTTGAAGCGTGGAATATTAGACATGTTTTTCCGTGTCTCCCAGCTGTACTAAAGCGATTGGAGCACCTGCCATCAAAATACCAACACATAAATACAACTTACCAACTTGTCGTCGGTAGTCCAATTATTGCAACGATGGAACAACCGTGAATTTTACAGTCATAAGATTGCTGAAGAGAATGGATTGTATGTATATATGACAGTGTTTTCGTCCTTTCCACACAATTTCGCGGAATTCTGTAAAACATTTGGATTTTCCTGTTTACATCTGCAGATACAAACCAGTTTATCACAAATAAAATGTTTCCAAATACCGAGTGTATATTTCCAAATACTTTATGATATTATAAATACACAATATGTATTACTCGCGATTTCTCAGAAGTAATCTCTCAAACATGAAAACAGTCAGATTTGTGAAATGTCAAAAATGTAAAACTGTCCTTTATATAAATCAAGTTTCAGATTTGTCAAACACGTAATGTTGGTTGTTCAACGCTGGCTTTCTCCATGTAAAACTGAGCGATCGTTAAGTTAAGTAAAATTTTACCCAGAACATTCAATTTTGACAAGTTAGGATGGGTTGTTTTTATAGAATTTGAACAATCCATCAAATTTCAAAGTTGATTTTCAAGTTCTGTGAAGGTTCTATTCAAGTTCTGTTATTATATCATTACTGGGCAGTTGTTTCACAAAACTGAAATAATGACAGATTGAAAATCAGCTTTGAAATTTGATGAATTGTTCAACATCTGTGAAATAACTCGTCCTGAAAGCTTTTTATTAATATAAATTAAATTATTTTTAATATTCATTTTATGAATAAGTTCATTATTTATTTAATGTGCCTATATTGTTTGCCTTTCAAAATATTTTTTGAAAGGCAAACAAAATTTAAATAAAAATTTTATCTTGCACTTGTTTTAAAATTGCTCGAATACAAATCTTAAATCTATCTGACTTAGCGTAAACAAATAATCGCTGTTTTTTAACATAAATAATAATATGAACTACAATATTTAAAACTCACGTGATCATGCTGCCATGATCATTTTTTCAATTGAAATAATTTTATACCCAGACAAACCTCACCCCGAATCTGGACACCCATGCTACCTAGTCACCAAAGTCAGCTGTTGGTTATCCAATAGATAATTGCCGGGGCGGCGGTACCCGTACTTGCCTCCCAAATCGTTTTTATCAATGTGTTTGATTTATAGCACCCATTCAAAATAGAACCTTCATTATATATTGAGATTTTTTCGAAAAAATTTCGAATAAATTATAAAAAATGTTTCATAAAAGCTTTTACTGGCCGTCAAATTTAATGATAGGCTCGTAAAGCCACCACAATTATTGTCAAAAAGTTCTTCCCTTCTCGGTCAATCAACCCTCATTTCCTTGGAGATTTCGATTAGATATTGATTGGCAATTTCCAACATATTTTATGTTACAACTCCATTCTTATTTTCGAGTGCAGCAAAATTCTAACGATACGATCTTTTTCGTAGCAGATTATAATTTTTCTCCTCTAGCCGGTAGCCGGTAAAACTGTTGGTGACAGGTAATTATATCACAGAAGTAGTAGCTTTTGTATCGCAAAGGAAAATTCTGAGAGGATTTTACGATATTTCTTTCATGTGATTATTGTTAAAATTAAAAATGGTATTGGTTAATAATAGCTAGCCCGAGGGAAATGTATCTTGTTGGGTCGTAAGTTGGTACCTCATCACTACATACATTACAAGGGATTAAAGTCCAATAACGTTATCTTTTTTAAGGATATGAAGTTCTGGGAAAGTAAAAGGTATGAGGCATGAGTAAGAATCTAGGGATCATGTGTGTTCAGGAGTGACAGACATGAATATATTCCCCCCACTGCGGCGTAAGGCGATGGGTTGGAGAGGTCAAAGGGTCTTCCCAAACCAGCATTTACCGATCTGGCACACCACGCAGGTGGTGGGCAGGCGTATCCTGAACACACCTCACCCGATGAACCCGGGTACCCCTGCTATATCACCAAACGTAGCGAACCACTTGGGGTGACCTATGGCAGAGGTGTTGGTTAACCAATAAATGGTTCACGAACATATGAAATTGCTTACAGAGGTTTAAAGCCAATTAATCCACCTATGTTTTTAGATCCTATAAATTTGGCACATTATGGCAAACGATTACTCAAATTTGCAAACTTGGCATTATATAACAAAAATCGCTCGAATGGTAATCTCTCACGTAATTCGGTACTATTTTTCTAACTATCAACTTATTAGGCTTGATAATGAGTAAGTTCCTATACATGAAGTGCTATTACAGAAACTCACCGAATCGCCCTGGTTTCAAGAAAAAATGCTTGAAACGTTTTTAGCAGAGTTTAGTGATTCGTAATTTCCAACCACCCTCTTTCCCATATCTTTCCCCTCCTCACAACATACCCATAGGGGACGCCATAGTCCCACTGGCTTCGTGCATTTGGGATTAAGAAGAATAAAAAAAATTAAATTATAACACTGTTACAGTAATAAACATAATATATGGCAAATAGTGAAATACATTTACAAGGATTCTCCGCCAATTAAGAGAGCTAGCTCTTGAGCTTGGTGCAGGAGTTTTTTTACTACATTTAATTTTACTACATTTTAGTGTACAATGATACTATAAAATAGTGTACAGTAAATATAATCTTAAATACTAGGATGTTGTATCGTTAAAAAATTATAATATGGCATGAAATGAAGTGATTGGTGATGTTATTGTTGTTAATTTTTTAAAATATAATTTAATCTTTTTTTTAAATGATACCAAATCTGTTATTTTTTTTATTTCTTCGGGAAGACTATTGAAATATTTTATGCCTTTTTAAAAATAACTATTGTGCATTTGTTGTGTTGAAAATAGAGGAATTTGGATGTTATGCTTATGCCTTAATGATGAGTTAAGTTTAAATTTTTTTATTACATTTTCTTTAAAAATTTGTAATTTTGAATCTTTTTTATAAAGGTCATCAATTTTTGGCACTTTAAAAATATTGAACAATGTAAAATTATAATTTTGTTATTTTTCTGCAGGCATGGTGGTGAACGGCTTCGTAAACGTAGTGATCACGACCATCGAGCGACGCTTCGGTCTGCGCTCCTCGCAGACGGGGCTCGTGGCGGGCGGGTACGATATGGCGTCCTTCCTGTGCCTCGTGCCCGTCACTTACCTGGGCGGGCGGCGCGGGGCCAGCAAGCCGCGCTGGCTCGGGTTCGGCGTGGTCATCATGGGGCTGGGCTCCCTGCTGTTCGCGCTGCCGCACTTCGCTGCGCCAATGTACAGCGCTCCCGGCGACATCCACGGAAAGTGCCACCGCGTTACGAATATTACAGGACACAGGGTAAGAACCAAACGAATAATGTTTGAACTCATATTCAAAGAATTTCAAGTCAGAAAATTAAATACTCTATTCCTGTAGCACTCAACCTTACAAGTTTACAAAGAGGATATCCTAAACAAAACCTTAAGATTAAAAAACACAGCAAATCTCAGGCAAAAATACATGTTACCAATTCCGATTTGTAACTTAGGAACAAATTTCTTCAATAGATTGCCAGAAAACATAAGATCACAATGATAAATTCAAAGACTTCAAAACAATATTAAAAAAATTTACTGAAAACCTTAACTAAAAATATATATATTAAAATAATAATAAAAAAAAATAATTAAAAAATAAATATTAAGAAATGAGATAAAAAGAATTTGGCATTCTCAGACGATAGAAATATTACCATTTGTTATTTCGGCTAATGGCATTATACCTAGCTCTCTCATTAAAAATCTAGGCGTATTAGATCTATCAAAAAATTTATATATAAAAATGCAAAAATCAGTCATTTTAAATACATGTGGGATAACGAAAGATTTTTTAAATATTTATATTAAGGGATCAGTAGGATTTATACGCCCTGTTAGGAGTTTTACCGAGCCGAACCCTCTGATATGAAAATACCTGGAGTCGGTGAATTATTTTCTCATTTGAACTCTGGTGAGTTGACGAGTTGTTCTTGTATTGTTTTGTATTTATTTTGCTTATATAATGCACTTGCATAATGTTGATTGACTAGATGATCATTTGTGGAAAAGTGTGTGAAAAGGTTTAGTTTTTCCTGTGGGGAAGATTTAACCCGGACATAAAATCGGAAATAATAATAAAAAAGTAAACAAATAATACCTCATACACACAAGCAATTGCTTATTATGGGAGAACATTAAAACATAAAAAAAAATCATGGTATAAAGTGGTTAAATTTTAATTTTAATCGATTTTTGTACCTACCTTTAGATATTATTTAATATTTTTTGTATTTATACTTACACCTTTTTAGTTATTTTATACTTTTTATTTCTTCCTTTAAATAAATATTTCTACAATAAAAAAATATATAAAAAAATGTTTGTTGGAAAAGTGTGTGAACTTAATTTTTCCCGTGAAAACAATTTTAAAAGAATTTTATACAATTCCGTCAAGTCTTTCTCCGAACTAAAAACACCTCCCGTGCTTCATTTGTTTAAGCAAGAAGAATTCATAAACTGGCAGAGAAAGGATGAAAGTAGACTGAATGCTGTTGAAATGAGATCACTGAGGCGTATCTGTGGGTAAAACTATGTATGATCGTGTGAGAAATGTGGGGATCCGCAAAGAGTGCAAGCAATTTTTTTATTACTAGCGCACACCTGTGAAAAATAACGGGGTAATCGGAATTCTTGATTCTCGACACATCAGTCCCAAGCGTAATGAGTAAGATTAAGAAAGGGACGCTTAGATAGTTTGACGCTTCATGTAGACAGAATGAGCGAAGAATAGAGTGTAAGGAAAATATATAATGCGAATACGAATGGTAGCAGAAGTCGGGGACGCCCAAGCAAGTCATGGCACGATCAAGTGAATCAAATACTGGAGTCTGGTCATGTCAAGAGTCAGAATAATAGAAAAATATGTATGAGACGATGTATGAATGTGAATGAGGCAAGAAGTGTGTGCCAAGACCGAGTTGTTTAGCGGTCCGTCTCCTCCACCTGCATTGTTAGTTAGTTAGAAAAATTCAGGTGGGATTAATTTTCAGTATAGACACTTTTTATCCTGATGAAGAAACCTATGGTTTGCATAGTATAACGATGTATAATAAATAACATGTTGATAATTTTTACTATAGTGGTGTAAACAAAGTTTGTTTCATTTTCATTTTAATAAATTAATACTTTTTTAACACAATTTTTACCTTGCTAAAACATGTAAATGATAATATACGCGGTAGAACTTTACTTGGCCTAATTTGACTTCATGTAGGCGCTAGAATTGAGGAATTATTATTTTATTACTAACGCCTGTGAAAAATCACGGGGTAATTCGTGATTCTTTACACATCACTTCCAATATTTGAAATAGTATATTTTTTTACTATATGTAGGTACTTTATCGCTTGTCTGAATTTTTCACACAATTAGTTATAATTTTGATAGTGATACTTACATTCAAAGCAAATTGGAGTTCATCCGACCATGGAAGAAGGAATAACCTTGCTGAAAAATTTAGATAGTTTCCTCTATTCTAGAAATGGTAATGGGTATGTGCGATTAGAATGCGATTGTAAATGTATTTTCAATTATTATAAAATAATCCAGTCCTAATTAAAGCGGTCACTTGTCCAAGCACCGCGCGCAGTAATGATTCTAACTCAGTCTGGCTGGCGGATTGTTTTCAGCCTAATTAATTGCAGATTGCAGTCGGCCGGGCTCTAAATGCATTCAATGTGAATTCGATTTCCACGCCGAATTGCTCGCTAAATCAGAATGACAGAATTCGATCCCTCCTTAATTGAAAAACGTTCTCTGCCGGACTTTATAAAGTTGTGGCTTTTTTAAAACTGGAAAATGAGAAAACTTAATAATAATAATAAGAAAAGTTTATTCCGGTATGTGGGGAGGTTAGTGCAGTTCCACACATTCCATATAGAGATATGATCAAAAACAAAAAATAGAACAGGAAAACAAAGAAAAAAAGAAACAGATGAATTGAACATAAAATAGAATAAAATGATAAAAATAATAGAATAATAGAAAGTTGAAGCCATTAGGGAGCCGTGACTTTATTAGGCGCTAGTATTTTTCTCCAGTGTGCGTCAATGCTGGAGGGTGGAGTGAGGCGGGCTTCCATAGTGAGGATATTTCCAGAGCTGCTTATCCTTTCCCTCATCTAATAAGGGCTGCATATCTGGGAACTCGCCCCTCCGTGAGCATACGGGAAGCGCTGCAGTATCTGGGGAGACAAAACGTTGTGCGGAAGGCGTTATTGTATTGGATCCGTAGTCTTTCTATACTATTCTTTTTGTAGTTTGCCCATAGTTCGCACGTGTACAACGTTGCGAAGAAGGAAAGGAAGAGCGTCCTTTTTACTACGGTACTGCAAAGGCGAAATCTTCTACTAAGCATGTTTGCTTTTACGCTGAGAGTTCGTCTTTGTCTATTTATTTATTTATTTATTGCATCTCACTATACATAAAACACTTTTTTTTCTCATAAAAATCAACCTCACTAGGACTGAGCCTGTATCGAGGTTAACTATAGATATCATCATCCTCCATCAGATTACTGGTGATTATGTGTCCAAGGTATTTATTTCCTTCGGTCACCTTCAAGTTCACACCGTTCGGGGTAGCTGGAGGAATATTTTTCGGGCCTTCCCCATGTCTTATGACCAATAGAGCCGTTTTAGTGGGGTAATACAACATATTTGTTTCTTCAGCATACTCTTCGCAGATTTTCAGAAGAATACGCAGTCCCCTTATAGAATGTGCCATCAGAACCATGTCGTCCGCATAACTGACGATATTCAATTAATGGCATATTGAGGCTGGATACAATATATACCTACATTATAATCACCTTTCAATTGAAAGATTGGTTATTGAGATTAAATTACACAAATTCTTATTTCTTTTAAATATCCATCGCTGTCGGTAGAACCCTTCCTCCCCCAAAATAAAATTTACGTTGTATCAAAATGCAATTTAAAAGAATTATTTATGACTTGTGGACCCCTTAATGCTTCGCAATTGCTAATGTCTTTTACGGGCGTTTCTGACTTCTTCCACCATTCACTACTGTATACCCATAACTGTTTACCACAATGTTACTGTTAAAAAATTACATTGCAGAAATATTGCGTTAAGGCGATGCACTACGTGTAATGCAAAATCATGTGTTTTTGGATTGAAAATTTGGTCGCCTAGAAATGTTTCAGATGCTTTAATTAAATACTGCAAGTAGAATACATCTTGGCCTTTAAAATGATCGAGTATTTTTTAGATAAGTCTTTTTATAAGTCCAGAAAAAAAATGTATAAGGCCTACGAAAACTGCATTAAAGTTCAAAATCTCCTACTTACGAACCCATTTTCGGTTATGATTTTATTGTATAATGTGACAAATTAAGTTATTTATAAAATGATCGGAAAAAAATTAAATATTTTTGCCTGAACATCCACAAAATAAAATAAAAGGTACTTTTTGGATGTTTTTTTCTTGCATAAATCAAAACAGGCGGATGGTGTTAAGCGGGAATTTAAACCTTATCGCCATCTACGTAAGGGGTGTTATTGATAGCGGCTCGATTAAAAATATTACACGACATAGTGCATCTCGTTAAGTATTCGTCTGGCGCCCCGACCTCAAACCACTCTTGGCACTAATAAGAACAAATTTTGTAATTTTTAGCGATATCGTTTGACTACTTTCTAGTTTTGCGTGCGCTTACATACGAAGGCTGATTTTTTGTATATTAAGATAAGCTAGCATGAAAGTGTTATATTTGTAGCAGCCGGTCACCGCTGCTATGATCATCATATCAGACCGCACGTGTAGGATGGCGGATAAAAAAATCTAAATCAACAATCAGACTTACGAAACATCAATTTAAAATATCGACCTTTACACTACCAGATCCCCACATATTTACTATAATAGATATAAAAACTATTTCCTCTTAGAATTTTCGTTTCAAAACGATTCGTTATAAATTCTTGTTGAAATGAATCACATAACCAATACACTCTCCTCAAAAAAGCATATCATCCACGAAAGTACTTGAACGGAACGTAATACTTCAATTTGCTGTGTGTGACGAAGACTCTCCTCGCTTGCCTCACACATTGATTCTTTGAGTGCAATTTAAATCGAAACGATTTTTCTGAAAGTTCGTTTTACCCTCCCCCTCCCAAACTTTAATACATCTAAAGCTCTTATTCAGATTGTGTCGTCCTTCACAGTCAGGGCGCTAAAGTTACTAGATTTATCGTTCATTAAAAGTGATGATTTCCCCTTGAATGTAAGAGGGTAGTTTCAAATTTATTGCCCCAATAATTGTCCTCCTCTCATATTCTCCCACGTAAGCAACAGTTGTTGTCGTTTCACTCTTCCTTCTACCGATTCGATTGATATTGTTACCCAACACTTGGAACTAACCGCACAATTTGTTAACGTTTCTCTCAGGGTTTGTTTCCAAAGCGAAAGCATTTTATATAATTTGTATTTTATATATCTTCTATGAAAGTGAATTGGCTAATGAACTACGCGGGTAGGTTTGAGTGGTTGAATCATATTGCATCTTACCGAATTCATAATTATTAGTAATTGTTTTTAAGAACATGTGTAATGGTAAAATAAAACCCCGATTGCCTTTGGAACCATCTTGGTGCAGACGGGCCGCACAACGCACGCGAGCCTTTCCTAACTGGAAAATAAATTATTAAATAGTCAAAAGAATATAGAGAATAGTCAATAACTTACGTACAATGATGAACGTTCGCAGTTTATTTATTGTGTTCGAAGATAAACAGAATTTCTACTGAATGTATGCCTTTTCAATCTTATTTAGAAAAATGTAAAGTAATTTTCAGCTCCTTTTCTAAATTTGCGTCTTGGTGACATATTCCATCTATTGATCTAGCAATGGAGCGAGCGGGAGACTGCTGTTCAGTATCTGAAGTCTAACTGAGTTCATGTCCCACAGTCAGAGTGCTCCCTGGAGGATACCGAGCAGGACGCCGGCAGGATCCTGGGCGGGTCGGTACCCGTGCTCCTGGTGTTCCTGCTCGCCCAGCTGCTGCACGGGGCGGGAGCTTCGCCCATCTTTACTCTAGGGGTCACCTACATCGACGAGAACGTCTCCAAAAAGATGTCTTCGGTCTATCTAGGTGAGTTTATCTTCATAATTATTATATATTTTGCTCAATTTTTTGTATGGATTTTTCAGGTTATCACTACTATTTTCAGCTGGCACACGGATAAAAATAAGTATTGCGAATTTATTAAGAATCTCTTCAAATTATTGGTAAACCGGTTAAAAACGGGATCGCAGGCCGTTTCCTTAAAAAGTTTTAGTAAATTCCTAATGTATATTAATATAAAACTAAAATTTTAAATTTTTATGAACGTGATACGACAGCGTGATAATATTGTTACAGAAAACCTATTAATGCATTCGTTAAGGGCCTGCAAAAACGTTTTTTTATCGAATTATTTTCGTTTAAATACTGAAATCTTGAAGAACAACTGAGACAAAAAAATGTAAGACTTCTTCTATCAGCAACAATCATTTAATCGGACAGAATATCTACTTTATAATATTTCTCATCCCCAATATTTTAATGCGTTTGGCAGTATCAACACGTGGCTAACTTAGTGTTTGTCCCACCAGCCAGTGTTGTGTTCACCCCAAGCGAGTGTGACGTACCACCGGAACCTCCCCTAGCACCCACCCGCTGGCCGCCCCTCCCCTCACGGGGGGGGCAGCATCCAACTACGCCGAGCAGATGCTCTGCCCGCCCCCTTGCCTTATGCCTCGCGCCATTTACCACTGTACGCCAATCGTGCAGACGAGGATTCAGAACATTTTAGGTTACAATACCATGCGAATAAATCATTTTCATCGTTTTTATGTCTATTTGAATTTGGCTATTTGAATTTGGCTATTTGAATTTGGCTAATTTTTTGACGTTGTTGACTCCCGTCTCTTGGAAGGAAAGTTCAATACTAAGTCGAACCAAAGAAAAGTTTTTAAAAACATTTTAAAAGTTCACATCAGTTAAGAGCCAGTCCCTGGGGAAGAAGCTTTAATTCCCAATCAAACCAAAAAATATATTGATTTGTTTTTTTAATAGATCTTCTACAAATGGTTTGTCCATGATAACTCAGCACAAAGACAATTTAACATAAAAATATACCTTTAAAAAAAATAAAGTCATTAAGGCGATGCACTACATCGTGTAATATTTTAAGTTGAGCCGCTATCAATAACAACCCTTACGTAGATGGCGATAAGGTTTAAATTCCCGCTTAACACCATCCGCCTGTTTTGATTTATGCAAGAAAAAAACATGGCCAAAAAGTGCCTTTTATTTTATTTTGTGAATGTTCAGGCACAAATATTTAATTTTTTTCCGATCATTTTATAAATAACTTAATTTGCCACATTATACAATAAAATCATAACCTAAAATGGGTTCGTAAGTAGGAGATTTTGAACTTTAAAGCAGTTTTCATAGGCCTTTACATTATTTTTTTCTGGGCTAAAAAGACTTATCTAAAAAATACTTGATTATTTCAAAGGCCAAGATGTATTCTACTCACAGTATTTAATTAAAACATCTGAAACATTTCTAGGCGACCAAATTTTCAAACCAAAAACACATGGTTTTGCATTACTACGTATGGCATCGCCTTAAAAGAGATGGAAAAACTCTCCCATCAACCTATTTAACCCAGTTTTTGTTTCGTCACTTTTCTTGACTTTATATAATTTTTTTAAGTTATGTGGTCACGTAAATTCACACCATAGCTTAATGCCTAGAGAACTGCAAAAATATTATGTGAATAGTCATTGTAATGCTCGTTCAAATACATGTTCATTCATACTCGTGGTTAAAAACTAACCATGCTCGAATTAATATTTACAAAAAATAAAATTTTTGTTACTATATTATATTGGTTCCATGATAAATCAACACATCGACAATTCAACACACCTTTAAAAAGTGATACAAAGTCATTAAAAACGATGAAAAGAAAAGTAAACCTAACCTAACTTAACCTAACCTAACCTAACCTACTTAACATAAAGTTTTTGTTGCATCACTTTCCATGACTTTAAATAACTTTTTAAAGATGTGATGAATTTTCATTTTGATGATTTATCCCGTCACCATTATATTATATAAATTAAACACTAAATACAAATAAGTCTATAATCATGATATAGGGTTTTTGTTGGTTTGGTGGTTCTAACCATTTTTTAAAGATGTATTTTGAAAATGGTTTTCACAAAAATAGGTTTTTGGGCACAATTTTTAGACCAGTTAAACCTGTTTTCTTACCATCTTGTAGCTGAATTCCCCGGCGTTGCCCGGGCTTTACCAAAACCTCCTAGATAACAAGGCCGGGACACTCTTTCAAAGCAGCCACCTTACTTGTATGGGATTTTACAAAAAGTATCTGTTCGTACAAACAGGTCTCCAACTCGTCTTGGAAGAAGTTTATAAATAATTGGTTATTTTAGATTAATCAGGGATTTATTATTACTCCGCGTATAATAATGATGACTCGATAGTCGACCTAAGTAGAAGCTGGCTAATTGGAATCTGAAACAGTAAGTTTCTCTGAGAGCCTTCCCACTGGCCCTGACGACTACTGGCCACTGGCTCCATCTTGCGGACTTCCACTCAAGCTCTATGCACTGCCATCTGTGCGTGCATCTATGAAGCTCTTACTTCCCAACAGTATCGTTTTAATTTTGTTAAATTTATTCGTATTTATTAAAATATCATAAAATGATTTAGTTAATTTAAAAAAAACCTTCTAGATCCTCCAGACCTCCTAGATCGTAAGGCCGGGGCACTGAACAAATCAGTCTCCTAACTCCTACGAGAACCCCAAATAATATAAACAACAAAGATACAGGACTCACTGAGGTCTGCAAAGACTAAGTTTCCTCTGGAAACAGATGGAGTGTATAAACTCAGCTGTTCCGGATGTGACAAGGTCTATGTAGGCCAGACAGAGCGGACTATCTCCAAAAGGATTTCAGAACACTTCAGAGCTTGTAAACTCGGCCACCCTGACAAATCGGCAATTGCCGAGCATTTGATTGACACCGGGCATTACTTTGGATTTGTTCCTGAAATCCTGGGGAGACCCAAAACTTATAGAGCACGGCTGATTACGGAAGCCATTGAAATTCATAAAAATCCCGTAAACATTAATAGAGACGATGGGGCTAAGCTCAATAGTTCTTGGTATCCGGTAATTGACGGCTACACCAGAGCTAAACGAAGAAAACCACTTTAAATAAAAAAATAAAAAATGATACGTTAATGTTAGCTCAGAGGGTTGGAGCTGGCAACACGGTATCACAACCTCATACATAAGCTCACATTTTAACACAACCTCAAATAACACATCTGCCTTGATGATGGACACTGCAATGCTGTCCGAAACGTTGGCTAAAGAAGGAGTTAGCGCAACGTCAATCTCGTCAATCTCAAAATAGAAATCTTCTTTATACCGATAGATAGTATTCAATACTCCGAGGATATAATCTGATTTGATTGGCAATCATGTTTATAGAGAGACGTAATTTTTTCTAGATTTCGATCAGAGAACAAAACCAGTGATCAAAATGAACAAATAAGTATATCTGTAAATAAAATTAATATCCTCGGTCTGCCCCTGAGCTTATGATAGGGTTCCATATCCTCCCCAGCAATTTAGAAGTCTCCATAATGAATTCAATAAGGGAAATGCAATTTTCGGTAGCGCCACGACATCTCCTAAATCAGGTGGAACAACACACTACTTCCATAGAGTCGCTCTCTGCTATTCTGTTCGGGAATCTCCATATTAATAATCGAATCTTGCTCTAACCTATGATCGATTGCCATTGTTCTAATATAATGGGGTTTATCGATCATTACGGAGCTTTAAACTTTGTCTATTAAACTTGCCTGAATTCAATCAACTAAATTCAATGGGTTTTCTTAATTTTACTCTCGAGAAGAGTAACTGTTGGAAGATGCTGGTGGTAGATACACTCAGTATCACCGTGAGAGACCACTATTCAGATTCGAAGTGTTGCTTGAATTGACTTTAGTCGTGTTTTGTGACCAGTTCGGAATAGCCAAGTACCTACTACCTTATTTTCCTTTTCTCACCTCCTTTACCTGCAAAATATCTACAGTTTCACAACATTCCCTAAATTAGAAATGCCACATTACCACTGGCTCCGGGCAGTTGGGACTCTTGCTTTATCACAATAAAACACAAGTGTTTTTTACATTTTCTAATACTAATGAGAATTTCATAAATATGCTAAGTCAGTGGGGGTATGAGGTATGAATAATCATGAAAAACATCAATTTAGTAATTCAATTCACTATTCAACATTATTTTTATTAGAAAAGACAGACAAACATTCAAAGATTACGTTTCCCATTTAAACATTCAATGTTTTATGAAACTATCGCTATTTCTAATATTACAAGTGGAAAATACTTCTACAATGTTTTTATACTTATAATATTATTCATTTAAAGTTTTAGTCGTTGAAATTAACCAACTTACCCTTGTAAAATATCCTCCACAACACTTCTATGGTAATACTAATAAAAGTGTTTTAAATTTTATCAACAATCAATTTTGATCAACAACCAATTGCTTTACATTAAAGGTTGTTTATCAGCTGTATACATTTAAAAACAGGTTTATTAGTGGAGGATATTATACACTCTCTTTCTAAATAAAATGAACGGAATAATTAAAAAAAAAAACTAATAAGATATATATCCAGCTAACCCATTGGGCGCATTTTGTACACGTGTTCTAAAAATAATTATAAAAACATCCTAATATTACAGAACTTCCTTAGTCCTAAGTCTTAGATGTAAGTCGGTAGTATTAATTATTTAATAAACTTATTTGTACAGCGCCCTTGAGGTGATTTTTCACGAAAACGGCGCTATTTAAATTAGCCAAATATTAATATTACTATTATTAAAAATGATTTTAGGACTTAGCTAACGGAGGATTGAACCCGATGCTTGAGGGAAAACCCGATACCTTTAATCTATCGACCACTAAACGGTGTAGTCGTATAATGAATGTTTCCAACTCACTAAAAACTAGAGCATTTTTTTTTTAAATGTGAATATAATATATTTTAAATTCTTTTTTTGAATATTTAAGCAAACTTCCCCTAGATAATTTTATGTCCGGGTATATTTTTTTATTGTTTGTTCCCACAAGTGCAATGATGGTGTCCTCGCTAAAAGCTCTGCGGTGTCCTCCCCTCATAGCCCCTTTAGATGGAACTATAGTGGCAGTGGCACATCCCTATTAGGGTCATAAAGGGCGCTAACAATGTTTCTTCCGACCGCGGGCGCGAGTTCGTGCGAACACAGAAATTTGCCCTAGCCGAATATTTAAATGTAATCAATTAGAAAATGGGCCGCTAGAGTATGTCCACTGGACCTAGTTAAAGATAAATATTTTTTTTGGAATCCAACGTTTTAAGGTACTATTCAGGTTGAAAAGTAGTATTTTTTCGTATCAAAAAAACTTAGATGAAAATATATTTTGTATGGAAAATCTATGCGATTTTAAAAAGTTATCTATCTTTTTTTGGTTTTTTTATGTTTTCTATAGATCAATAAAAAATAACATGTGATGTGATATTTATTAATAAGTATAAAAATTCTGTTTATATAGAAAAGCGTCACTTAACGAAAGCACGCGTACATAAGAACACAAATATAATACATCATTAATAATCGAAACCTTTAATATTCGTGACTTTAAATTAGTGCAAGTGTTCAAGGTAGTTTTATAATTGAAGCAATATTCGAAAATAACCGCTTTAATTAATTTATTTAAAAAATTAAATATATTATACTTAAATTTTTATATACCTCAAGATATAGATCGGTAAAACACATGGTTAATTATTAAATAACCAGATGTACTTTGCCACGCGTTGCTGTGGATCAGTCTGTCCGTGCAGATAGATACACAATAGCGCATTCTGTGACATCTATATAATATAAAAACACACGCGTATTTGAATGCAACGTTGTGTCAAAATTTCATAGCAATCGGTGAAGAACTTTCGGAGATTTAAGATTTTGAACAATCGAACATTTACATTTTTATTTAAAATAATAATAATGATAACATTGCATTTATATAGCACAGTTTAGTGTCATTTCACTTCAAGTGCGCTTAATATGGATAACTATAAAATTGTAATTAGGACAAAAAAAAATAAATAGAGAAAATTATTTTTACTTTTATGACTCATGTAAAAAACAGGAACTGACGTCATGTAAAGATCGTCCTATTTATAAGTAATAAGTTATAACGTTTATTAACCTAAATTCAAATGAGAACCTATAATCAAACAAACATATACGCACGCATCATAATATTCTATTTGACGGCCGGCATAGTCCAGTGGTAACGCATTGGACAGCCATTCCGAAGGTCGCGGGTTCGAACCCGGCGTGCGCAAATAAATTTTATTTGATTAATTTGTGTTATTTCACAATTAATTAATTAAAATAATATATAGTATATTTGCGGCACGTTCCAGAGTGGAAGATACTACCAGTATCGCCCTGGTGTAAGACCACCATTCAGAATTGAAACGTTGCTCCAAATGGCTTTAGCCGTGTTTAGTGACTAGATCTGAATAGCCAGGTACTTCCCCACCTTCCTCTTTCCCTTCCCCACTTACCTTCAGCCTCACAACATCCCCCAATTGGGGATGCCATAGTCTCACTGGCTCCAGACGGGAGCAGTTGGGACTCTTGTGAGGTATTCACTATAAAAAAAAAAAAAAAAAAATTCAATTAATAATTAAAAAGAAGTAAGGTGATTAGCATTAAATTTTTTTCATACTGATAACATGGTACTTTATAAATTAAGTATCTGCTTTCATTGACTCATGATAATATATAAAATCATAGTTTCAATGAAGATTTCTATGGTTTATTTTAAATGTTAAATGAATGTTCAGAACAAACGAGTCGTTTCTCAATGCTACGTGGTTTTAATTGAAACTGCACACTCTATTCTGTCTAATTATTCGGAAGCGTATTTAGTATTTGCTACGTTGCGCGTTGGGTCCGTATGTATTTTACAGAAATGCATTCTGAATTCTGAAATCCGTCAGGGTTGGTTTAAACATTTAGCACATATTACTGCAACTGCTGTCATTGCTGTTTTATTTAAGTAAATATTAAGAATTAATTATAGGAGCTGTGCGATGACGCTGGAATTGCGTCACCGTAATTTGGGGCAGAAAAAGGCGTCATCCTTTCTCTGTTCCAGGAGGCTTGTAATTTGAAACACACAAAGTAATCGCTAGATTTCTGTACTTACCAGGTTGGTGATTCTTTGGTTTGATGTCCAACGCAGCCCGCACTTAGGAAGAACGTTCGATTAACCACAAGACACCTTTATCACATGAGCTAACGCACACAATCGACGAGCATGTGCTACGAATAATGATAGTAAAACGGATGTTTTCTCTCCGGTATTTTGTCAATGACGGTTGGATTGTTGCTTTACGCACTTTTTCTCGGTGCGTGCCTGTTTCAAGTACAAAATCCTGCCAATTCCTTCTCTACGGTTGGTGGGAGCAGAACAAAGCTGATAATGCCAGAAAAATAACAAGCGTCATAACGAAACAGCAGCTAATTTATAGAAATAATTATTGATATTTATCAATGCCCATAGGGAGGCGAAACACCTTGTTATGTTTGTACATAGCTTGCAAGAGCTAACTGCACAATTATGTAGATCCACACGATTGCAGGAAACGAACCACGCACTGATGGCGTGTTAGATCACCAATACATACGCAGGAGCTCGCGACATCGCGCCTGATATTAGTCACGTAGGCCACAAGGACCTACAACCAATCCGATATCGTAGAATACCCCTTCCACTTGCGCCCGAAGCAGGCCAAGTACTTGCAGCTAGCTAGCCACGCGCTCGGCCGCCAGTTGACCGCCGACCCCGCTGATCTCAACACGATGTATTAGTTCGGAGTTATCATTTACCGCCAAATCAGTGTCGCCGTAATTGGACCGGCGTGCATACATTTTATAATGTGCCGCGTCCCTAGATTCAGTTATCACGTCCAGGCAATCTTCGGCCGGCTACACCATCATGGATATGATGGCGCCATATCTCTGCGCCGCCCTTTTGCCGTAAGCCGCCCATCACCGCTCCAGGCCGCTTCTGCGCCGCCCTGGCCGCCTCAAGCCGCTTCTGTGCCGCCCTTCGTCGTATTCCCGCCCTACCGCATCAGTTAGGCCGTGCTATGGCATCCGCCCATCGTAGCCGCCCTTCGTCCTGCACCCTGCCTAGGCACCCGCCTATGGCCCCTGCTCATCATTCACCGCTTCAGCCTAGTTTACACGTGAGCGAATGTTATACCTTTGTCAATCAGAGCCCTTAGAGTCAATAGATTGCCTAGTAACTAGTTAGGACTTAAAAAGCTATGTACCTTTTGTAGATCTGTTGATAACCTGTATTACCTGTACAATAAACCCTCATATCAAGAGACTTGTTTTAATTGGGAAATTGACTATAATCCACACCCTGAAAGATTGGAGTATCAAGCTTTGCCGCCGGCTTGTGCGGCGATGACTATTTGTGTAACACACCTATAGTATATTACATGGCCTAAACGCTAATGTAACACTGGCGCCGCCACTTGGGGCCTTTTCTCACTTATAACTATCTAAGTTACGTTATATACCCGTATCAATGTAACACTGGCGCCCAACGTGGGGCCTTTTCTCACTTATAACCATCTAAGTTACGTTATATACCCGTATCAATGTAACAACCTGTCACGAAATTCAGAGATTAAGATGTTCCTAGGTAAATTCTTTTGAACACTCTGTTGAAATTCTTCGGTACCTATTCCACAAAATAATATTTTAATTATTGGTTACGTGTATTTGTAAAATTATTTGCGGGACAGTCGGTCCGTCCTTCGAATAATGATAATGTGTGCCCTCGGGACAACAAGGTTCTATCTCAAATTTTAACAAAAGATTCCCTTTCCAAAAAATTCTCCCAAAGTTTTTCTCTTTAAGATCCTAAAATATGTCCTATGTAAGTTCGCAGATAATACCATAGTTCTATTCAAAATACCTTATATTTGTTTTTAGAACAACAGGGTTTCATTTGTAATTTAAGAACAACTCTTTTCTATCTGCCACAGATAAAATATTTTCGGAGCAACGTGGATCCACTTAAATTGTGTTTGAGCTCATTTGCCTGGGACAACAAAGTGCCATCTGCTAATTGCGTGAAACTGAAAAAAATAAATGAAAACTGACATTTATGAAACAGTGAATCTGCAGAACGTATTGTAATTTAATTATCTTTTAATTTAAGAGCATTCTACATGGAATGTCAATTACATGGAATGACGCAATTTTTTTTTAATAATCAGACAAAACCCCGTTTTTTTTTGAAAAAACAAGGTTTCCTCTGTTTTTGGCCAATTAGTTAATTCAATTATTAAAAGTTCTGCATACTCACTCTGCGTATTCAAATTTTAAACATCAACAACTTATTTTCATACCAATGCCATATAGAACCTTGTTGTTCCAAGATAACGAATACTCGGTAAACTTGTATAGCGCCATTTATGTGAAATACCACCTCAAGAGCGCATTGTAATACATATGCAAAACTGACAGAAATTAAAACTGCCTTTGGGCTCATTGATGTTTGGACCTTAATAAACGTGTTTTCAAGTTTACATGATTGTGTAAAATATAAAACGTCTTCTCCTGATCCCGAGAATAATGAAACCAATTTATTTATTTATTTTATATATATAAATTACAAACAATACATAACAAAATGAACCTTTGTCTGTCCAACTGGGAAGGATTCCCCTTTCAGGACAGCCAAATTATGTATTTAGTACATAATATTCTTTCAATGGAATGAAGATGCTGTCAAAACAAATTTTGGGAACATTGTTGATTGCATTCGAAGTGACAGGATGGTTTATTTTTCCTTGAAAGAATCGCAAAGATGTAATTTATTACCAGGGTCAATTTGGATAACATTAGTAATTGCATTTAGAATAGATGATTGTTTTTTTTCGGGACATCACAAGTCTGAGATTTTTTCTATTTTAAACATTATTTTGCTTTTTATTGATTTTGCTATTTAAATTAGTATTGAATAAAATGCTATGAACGAAGTACAACTCTATAACGTAATACAGAAGGGTTGTTGCTGGTTACAAGCGCGATTTATAGTGGAACCTTATGGTTATTATAAGATTCGCTGAATATGAATAGGCACGGAGCTTCTGTGTCAACAATAATATTCAAAGCGCCCATCCGAATATGCAGGCAAAAGCTCTGTGTATTTGGAAAACAAAAAAGCGAACGATCACATTAAGATATTTGCTTACAGCTTTTAGGCCAGATTCGCATTACGATTAAAATTCGATCTGTCTATTAGTAGCAGAAAGTAAAATCTGGTTTGGTGTTTAAAAGCTACGAAATTTATGCGATTTTTGTAATCAAGTACAATGAAGTTCGCGCACTCGATGCAATATTTTGATTGATTGTTAGTGTTGTAAAAAGATAAACCGATTGTAATGTGTTGTGTTCACGTCCACTGTCCGTGTGCTAAAGTTATCATTTGAAAATATGACTTTTCAAACACTGAAATTCTATCTTGAACAGATTGACAAATTTATTGACCTGTCATTCATTGGCTGTCATTAATTTACAAATTCATTGATCTGTCATTCATTGACTTGATGGCTGGGATTCGAAAGGTCCTATGGAAATTCACGAAATAACTTTCGATCCAAATGGAATAGATTATTTTTTTGAGGGATTTTCTGTTTTTGTATCAGTGAAATATAACAAATATTTCGTTAAAACAATGAGTTATCTAACCACTGTGTAACGTGAAGGCATCCATTTTAATAAATTAAAATATGAGTTTTATTTTATCTAGGTATTTTATATATGTATTGTCAAGCCTTATCTGACTAAAATAATTAATTTTCTAATAACATACCTAAAACAAATAACAAACAAAAAACCTAAAATTCACGTGCATTCACCCCTTGAAAATGATCGACCAGAAACTAATTACCGTCCTCAACCCGCCTTGAAATAATGTTCCGGGCTGCCATAGAGCCGAAGGAATAACATAAAAGCAATAGGTTTTCCCCGGGACCGTCACGTGGGACCCGCCACGTGTCGCGAGCAAACATTGTAGTCCTTGCGGAAAACCGGCTTCAGATTGCCACCACACGTGCGCGATATTTGTCATGGACAACTTGAAAGTTGAAGGATGATTCCTTCCCCGTCTTCAAAGAAACCAGCAAATCTGATGACATAATATAGGCTTATAACTTCATCCCCTGTTCTGATGTAATGGATTCACTGTGTGCTTTGGAAGGTTTATTGTTCCACATGTATTTCAGGTCCCCTCATAAATAATGGGAATGCTCTCGAGATAGAAAGTACGCAAACAACTTTTTCAGAATCATACTTGTGCTTTAATAAAATAGATCTCAATATCATACTTGAGTTTTATTAGTGTATTGATAAAAATGGTTGTATGTAGACGAAGAAGTTGTATTTTTATCGATATAATATTTACATATAGCTACTTGATGAAACACAAAAACAGGATATACACTTAAAATAATATGAAAAGTTTTCCCTCCGGTATGGATATCAAAGAAAATGCGACACTTTATTTGAATTTGAATATTTTTGATTGTTTTAACCTCTTTTCTCTATCTTAAAAGCTGGGATTACTGGACTCAATTCCACGATACACGTAAGGGTAAATTTAACACAAACCAAAACCTCATAAGTCAACAAAATCATTTCGCACTGAAAAACTTTTTAGCAGAATAATTAAATAAAGCAACGAACCGTATAATTAGATAGCAGGAGTGATAGAGATAGCGATAGAATGGAGAAAATAAGGTGTGTTGTTTTATCACTTCGTAGCGGGATTAAGTCATTAGGGGATGACACTGAGAGGGATATTTACTGCTTGCTGTTTACCGTCTCCAAGCGATGTTCTGCTTCAGTTATAAATAACGTTTCCAACCCGCTGCGTTGGCGTGTGACGCCTTCACTGGGATAAGGATAGAAATATCGCAAGGAAGTATTTAAATTAGATTGTCTGCGTCTTTTTGCAAAATCATGTTTGAATGTGATTTTGATTATTTTTAAACCATCACATAACCATCACATAATTTCACTGCAAGGTCACCTAAAGAGGATGGAACGTTATACACCTTTTACCAGATAGACACTCTTTGTTTGGTTTCAATACTCACCTATTGTAAAAAAACATCAACACAAAAAAAAATTAATACAAAAATTTAAAAAAATTTCACTATTAAGAAGAATAAGAAGATCCCTAAATACAGTTTTCAGTAAAAATATATATGCACAACGCAGTTATTGTACCGCACGCTAATTACTGTAACAGCATCCTATTGTTCAACGATGGAAATGTTTCCCAAATTGCAAGTATAATGAAGGAGTTATATGAGAATTATACTGAAGAAAAATAGATATACGAAAGTCAAAGAAATGTTGAAGGAGTTATATGAGAATTATATATACTAAAAGAAAATAGATATACGAATGTCAAGAAAATGTTAAAGGAGTTATTTGAGAATTATACTAAAGCAAAATAGATATATGAAAAAAGTCAAAGAAATGTTGAAGGAGTTAAATATCCTTAAAAAATATTTAAACAAATTATTTTCTTCAATACAATTTTTTTTTCTACAAAATAATGAATGGCCCTACATGAATTGCTAAAAATAATGAAAACCTGCTGCATAAACTGTCATAGTACAATATGGAAAGATTTAATATGTTAACAAAAAAAAAAACGAATTCACATTTGTACAAACTTATTAAAATAAATAAAGAAGAAACAAAAACAAAAACCCGATGATCTCATTAATGTAAGCACTGCTAAAATGTGTAATCAGTACAGATTTATATTTAGATAAAGGCATATTAAAAACATCAGCTAGCATTGCATACGAGTGGTGTGTAATCTATTTATGACATAACATAATCTATTGTTGCCTGTTATTATGATTGTTACAATAATACGTACTTAGGGAACCTTGATCTAATGATAGGAACATAAAAGTAAATCAACTGTACCATACCAGGGCTGTCCAACTAATAATTTACAATTTTACATAAAAATTTAAGGTCATTTTTTTCTGTTACTTCTTAACTTCAAAAATTTCAATGAATGTAACAAAAACTCAATCCATTGATCCTAAGTAATTCTTGTTCTAATATTAATACACCTAAAAAGTTGCGTACGCAATGAAGATATTTAGCGAATTAACACAGAAAATTAAATGAGATTTAATATGTGAATAATTGTAACTGTAAATTTTTTTAAAAAACATTATCAGAAAAAAGTTATTCAATTGATAAACGAACGTGTATGTGAAAACATTAGTAATATAGAAACTGACATAAAATAGTTTATGGAAAGATATATACGCTCTAGATTGTATAAACTTCAATATTCTCATCGAATTTTGAAATACTACTAAGTTTTTTAAATTAGCTATATATTTCTTCTTTGAAGATGTCGTAAAGACAAATAACATTTTAAGAAACAATATAAAATTACCATTAAGATTTTTGTATTTAAAATAAAATTTAATGTTTATAAATTGGAATATTTTAATTTCGAACATGAAAAAATGAAAAAAATTATTTATTTTTTAAGTATTTTTACAACAAACGTTGAAAAATTGAGACAATGCGAAATTATGAAAACACTTACCATTTATTTAGGGAATCTATAAGAAAACTGTCACCTCATTTTTAAACTCGTTTATACAATAAAAAATCATAAAAAAACAACAACAAAAAATGATATTTTGAATTCATTGTTAGCGCACTACAAAAGTTTATTTATATTTACCTACCCATAAAATATTTGTGTTATTAAAAACGTCACTTTTATAGAGTTATTATTAAATTCAGGCAGTAACAGTCAATCAAAGAATATTGTGTCTGAAATAACCTAACTTTTTCAAGATCGGAATTTCATATGCAGTAAAAAAATAACAACAAGCTCTTGACGTAGTTTACCTAAATTATTTGATTAAATTACTCATGCTTTGTCTTTTTGGATATTCCCTAATGTCCTCAAATGATTTCTGCGTCATACTTAATATATCCTTTGGCCATTAGCGAAACATTTTGATTATAGAAATATTTGATTGAATATCATTTGAAAATTCGAATGATGTGTTTTATTGATCGAATCTAACCACTGCAACAATCACGTAAAACAAAGCGTTGAATCATTAAACTTTTTATCAAATGGTATTTGAAGGGAAATGTGAGGAAGACGCTGTATGTCCCTAAAACTATATTGATTGGTACTAGTGCGGTTCTTCTAAGATATTCCGAGCTTAATTCTGAAGTTGGATACTCCATGATGAGAAGTCTGACTTGTTTTTACCAAAGATCAGTGAACCTTCCACGATGATAGTCGTACTGAATTTTAAGAAGTTAATACGCAACACGTTGTTAAGTCAACGATAGTACCCGGAACAAGTAGGTATATAAAAATATAAATGCAGTTTCACACCAAGCAATTAAAATGTAGTACCCAAGTAATAAATAGTTTAGCATCGTTATTAAATTTCCCGTGACAAGTTCCAACCGCACAACCAGTCAGGTAGGTTGCCGATGTAATTAGACGCATAGGGTAATCCGCACTGTGTTCCGGTTGACAGGCGGTGACAAAGGAAGCTACCTACTTCCTATTCATTATTCACCGGAAAACTTAAAATATGGGCATCCCAAGAATTTATATATTTACCCGCCAAAATGATTTTCGGAGAAAATTTGATACTTTCGTAGGGTTCTTGAACCCTCTCGGAAAAGTTATTTTTGTGAAGGCGATGTATATTCTAAAAATAAACCAGTATATATAGAAGAGAGTGATTGAATTGGCTTTTGCTACGCGCGGCGTAGACAATTGGGACCACTTCTGCGTATTTGGACTGGGAAAATAAAAGGTTTTTTTTTATCGTGAAAATAATTCGACAATTTAGTTTTTTCTACAATTAGTAAGATGAGACCATTTAATAAAGAATAACGCAAGATTTCACAAAGATCGTTATACAAATGTTTGCCTAATCGAGGCATAAATTTTCAATTCAAAACTTTGTTTACGAAATTCAAATGATATGGAGATCTACGATGTCAGGCGAGTGCAAGTGAGACGGAGCGTTGGGCTATTGTGTAAATTTGAAAATTTGTTACCATTGAAATTTGTTTGCAAGGCACTTCAAACGTTATTCTTTATTCTACTTTTTGAAGGCAAACCTATCTACTAACTAGTAGATATAATTTATAATTTACTAACGTGTACTCAGCGTTGCTGGAGGTTATCCTTAGAACATAGACATCTACCATCGGAAAGTTTTCTGTAAGCGTTTTAAGATATATAATTCTGTATTACATTATTTAATATATCTCAAAAGGTTTAGCCAGCGTTAACAATGTAGTGCCCGAAAATATATTTTTACGATTTAATTATTAAACATCGACTTTTCTTTACTTCATATAAAAAAATATACATGTGTTATATATGTAAACCTTTTGGAAAAAATTGTCTAAATGATAGTGAAAATTTCATCAAAATCCGTTTCGTAGTTTAGAAGAACTAAGCACACAAACAGACAGACGCGTATAGCGACTTTATTATATATAATTTAGAGACTAGCTGACATATACCCGGCGTTGCTCGGGGTTATCCTTACGAGGGTGACCGGATAAATCATCACAATGATAATTCATCACATCTTTAAAAAGTTATATAGAGTCATGGAAAGTGATGAAACAAAAACTTTATTAACTGGGTTAAGTGGGTTAGGTTAGGTTAAAAAAAATTTTTTTCATCGTTTCTAATGACTTTATATTACTTTTTAAAAGTATGTTGAATTGTCACTGTGTTGAGTTATCATGGAACCCCTTACGAGATAGACATACAACACAATTAGATTAGATTTTTATGTAAGCCATTTTAAGATATACAATTCTGTTCTACATTATTTTGATGGTTTAGCCAGCGTTAGCAATGTAGTGCTCGAAAAAATATTTTTACGACTTGATTATAAAACATCGACTTTTCTCTACTTTCTATAAATACAATATTCATGTATTACATATATAAATCTTCCAGAAGAAATTATCTAAATGGCAATGAAAACCCTGTCTATATCCGTTGTCTGGTTTATATGAACTAAGCGCACAAACACACGACACTACATACGCGGATAGCAACTTTATTTTATACTATTTAGAGAAGAAATAATACTGTGGTATTTCGTATTTTTCTAGTCATCGCGAATTGCTTTCATATAGTATCATCTAATAAAATAATCTAACACAAACATAATAATAATAAGCGAGAATGATTGAGCACAACATTCATTTAGTTCTATTCTCAAAATTATTTTACTTCTAATCACCTTTACTCTGGATTATACGTGCGCCAACACTCAACAAACTATTCCGACGGTTTCGCTAAAACAATTCACATTTAATCTAGAACTCCACGAAAAGGCAAATAAAACGTAGGTACGCTAAAACCCTGTTCAAGTGTTAAAAGGAGCAAAATATTAGTTCTTCGGTAACAAAACGCCTGGATCAGAATGTTCCCCTGTTAGCTGCTAAATGTTCATCTCATTTGGCGCAGAGTGGGACCCACGTAGTCTCACGTTATAAATTGCAGCTTTAATCTAGTACGTGAGGTAGCCGTGGTTACCTTAGCAAACAATATATTGTTTTATGTGTGCGATTCTCAAGCTTACTTTATTATGTATTGCAATGTCAATGTGTGTTTATTGGGTGATCTCATCGGGAAAACAATTTATTTGTTAAACTTGAAATACTGTTTCTGGGTTTAAACGATATTAAGAAATAATGTATAAAATAAACGTGATTAACTGTATCAAATAATAAAGGGGGCTAACCCCGAACATATTGGTTAAATAATTGTAATTTGGGTATTAATAAATAAATAATATTGCTATCTAGAAAAATATTTAGATGAAAATAAGAATAAGCAATGAGTTTCAAGCCAACTTGTATGTCTAAAACGCCGATAGTCCCACATGCGTAATATTCAAGAACCACCAAAAATATTTGGTGCTCGTTTACCAGGAAAACCTATATTTTGTCCTGCGTTAAGTGCTTTTCCAAGTATTATATATTTTTCTCAGTGTAAGTGTTGTAAGTATAAGTATACATATATATATATATACATTATACTCGTAAATTCCTCGTGATTTCTTTATAGTAAAAAGTTCATTTATTCTATATCCATAAAAATAATATACACAAGATTTTCAGAGTTGAAATGAAAACTGCCAAAACTTTGGAAATCGAAAAAATAATTATTTTATTATCAAACATTACAGAAGGATTATGTATAAATATTGAATGTTATTTGTTTATTTTTTAAACCATAACCGTTTGCGTACACGGAGAAAATTGAGGATTGCTGATTTATTCGCAATCCCATTTTTAACCTGATTACTAATAATTTGAAGATGTTCTTAATAAATTAGCAATACTCATTTTTCTCCGTGTATGCCAAACGAAACTTACGTGTGGCTACCGGATTTCTATCTATAGTTATGCATATTATATACCTTTATACCTGTCGAGATTTTCGGCATTTATTTTGTATAAATAGAAATTATTGAAGCTTTCTAAATGTTTCTTCAACTGCTATCACTGCCTCTACGAGGTTCAACATCTGTCAAGCATAATATGAATAATAATCCATCAGAACGTATTAATCCACTAAACTACTCGCCTATCAATAGACGCTAGGAGAATTCAATGAATTTAATAATTGATTAAAATTCAATTCGTGGGTCATTAGTTTCCATATTCATATCGGCGACGCACCCCTCTATGTGTGATCTGTGATCCCCAAAGCCGTGATCATTCATCTCAATGGGAGATTACAGCCTCCAGCCTCTTATGGACTACCCCGGGTCTCGAACAGGGCCTTTTATCATCCTGAATAAAGAGCGGGGCTGCGGGGCTTATGTTCGGCGGCTCAGAGGCATTCTGTCATTCCGTTCTGCCCACTTAAGATATTAAACGCAGGGCTTTAATGCTTCCAGTGCCGAATACTGAATTCCTTCTGCGGTTCCCGGAGAAAACTTTGCCCTGTGGATAAGTTTGCATCATATTTTATGTGTGTACAAGACGAGAAGTATTCAACGCATCTTTTTACATTTCTCATAGCTATGCCTCTTTACTGTAGTTCTGTAAACTGAACAGTCGACCTCGAGTCCATAAATGTATGTTTCTAATTATTCATTATTTAATAAATCAAAACCAAAATTTCCTCGGATATAGATGTAAGTAGGTTCTTAAATAACGACCTTTAATTATAAACCATATAACATTTTGCGAATTCAAACCAATTTGTCCGAAGAAACGTCACTATATCAATGACATTAATTTTTTTTTAGACTTTTTTCAGGCAGGTAGGTACATAATATTGAAAGGCTTCGTCAAAGTTAGCCATGCAGTCGAAGAAAGACTTGCCTGAACAATAAAGTGGGTGCAGAAGAATTTCTAAACCGGAAACGGAACTTAAAAACAAATTTACAGATAGATTACTAAATGAAGTACCCGGCATTAGCCGGACTTAATTCTCCTTTAAGTGGTGGGAAAATGGCATGGGGTTTTCATGTAGACAGTGACCTTCTTCTTGTTTTGAAGGTCAAGTGTACAGAAATTCATAAATCTCGGAATAAAACTGTCGATTTATATTTTCTACTCATACTCATGAATAGGACAATTTTTTTTTGTTTTTCCAAAGGTTATATGGATTATATTTTTCTGCAGCAAAACTTGATTTAGATCATTTTAATAAATGATTTATTTTTTTATTTATTCAAACGCCATAAAATCGCTTTTATAATACAGTGATAATCGAATTACAAGCGTACAGTAGTAAACAGGATAATAATAGCAATAAATTAAAGAACAATTAATGTGTACACAAAAACAATATTGCAAGTGATACAGATATTAATATAAGTGCAGTAAGACAATGCATAATTCAAAAGAAATATATACCAGTGTAACAATAGTTTGTATAAGACCTGTCATAAGTCGAAGTATGAGGTGTCTATGATAATAGTCAGTAGTGAGTTTATTGTTATCCACAAAATTAATTGTACTTGGAATAGCTGAGTACTAAATACAAATAAACTTCTCAAAACAATACACATTTTCCTAAACATAAGAAACATATATAAAATAAAACAATTGAAAACAATATATTTTGCACTCTGCCAATCAATAATAGAATATGGAATTATTGCTTGGGGAGGAGCAACAAACTCGGCTATCAATTACATAGAAACCGCACAGAAAACGATCTTAAAGGTAATACTAAAAAAACATAGACTGACTGATACAGACCAAATATTTAACAGCTGTGACGTACTAGATATACGCCAATTATACGTTAAAACACTACTAAACTACATTTTTGACAAAAAAAATAAATTTCAACATACACAAAATAACACTAACAGACCAGTTAGACAAGCGTACAAAGAAAACATAAAAACTCCGACAGTAAATTCAAGCTTTGGACAAAGACACTACCAATACCATGCTATAAAAGCTTTCAACAGTTTAAAACTTGAAATTAAAATTGAGGAAAATAAAAATAAATTCACACACAAAATTACAAAATGGATTAAAGAACAAAAAAGACAATATTACCAAAATGTCATAGCATAAAATAAAAATAAAACCTACACGTAACACACAAAACCAATATAAACACACATCACTCACAAACACACAAGATTATACATTAAATGTATTATTTTATCTTATATTGTAGATTGTATTTAGATTATATTTTCATATTATAAAATGAAGGCCTCAGCACGGGCAAGCCACCCAGTGAGGCCAACATTACTGGAAAACTCTGAAATGTAAAAAAAATTGTACCAAATATATATATATATAAACCTGTATATTTTAGAAGATGTATCCATTAAGCAGTGTTTTAATTGTCTTCTTTTGTTTCAGGCATCTTTTACACGATGTCTATCATTGGTCCCGCGGTCGGGTACGTAGTTGGAGGTCAACTGTTGAAGATCTACACAGATTTCGTCTCCGTCAACCCAGCTGAGTAAGTACCGGCTTGAACTTACGTAATAATAATAATTAATTGAATGCCTGTTTAGTATCTACTTACCCAAATCAAAACCATTATTTTATTCTGTCAATCAAATCTAACCTGTCTACCATTCAAATTATAGACGAAAGGCCGGTTTGGTAAGAACGAATAATTTATATTCGTTTTTTGTTGTTGCAAACACTATTCTGACGTCAGAATATTAATGAAAAGATTATCGTCTTCGTCAAAGCAAAATGATTGGTAAATAAATATTGCTAAATTAATAATTGATTGAGCGTAGCGCAGTCCTGTTTTAACTCGATCGTTTTGCATTTCGTCTGTCTGCAAATTTGTTTGTTCAGTAAAGATTGTTTTTTAAACGCGAAATTGTCGTGTCTTTCTTATTCGCATTTTTTCAATATTATGGTATCTACCAGCCGGAATTATTTTTAGAAATAGTTATTGAAATGGTGATGTTTCTTTGGACAAATTGTATAATTCCTTATTCCAAATAAAAAAAAGTTTATATGGTTTATAATTAAGTAGGTAGGTACCCACATACTTACAAAACTTATAATTTCAAAAGAATTTTTGAAATTTATTTATTAAATAAAATAAAATTAGAAACATACTTTTTAACCAATTAATTAATGTATTATCGTTTAATATATTTTATTTGACTCATTCACACACCGCTCTGATGCAAGCTAATAATAATGTAAGCAATAACGAAATACGAAATTTGTGTGAACATTCCAGAATTTTTTTAAATTTTTGTCGGAAATATTGTAGTGTGACCCTTGATTAACATTTTATTTACTAATGTTAAGTAAAATTAAAAATAAAATAATTTTTACTAGCCATTTTCGTGGTAGGTACCTGGAAGTGAGTATAATAGAATAGGTACGTTGACATGTCCTTTGTCAAACCAAAGGCAAATATACTATACATTTTAAATTATCAAATTATGTACATTCGATGGTCTCTCTACTAGTAATAGTCTCTCAATTAGTAATTCTTTAAATATAAATAGTATACTTGCCGCACGTTCTAGAATTATCAGATGCTCTCAATATCGCCCTGGTGTAAGATCATCATTCAGTATTGAAACAATGCTTGAACTGGTTTTAGCTGTGTTTGGTGATCATATATGAATAGACAAGTAATAAAAAAAAAAATTCATAAGTGTTAATAATCACTTCCTGAAGTTTCGCTATATAAGCGTCAAAACGATTTACGGTTAACGAAGCACGTAAATTAATCATCTGGGTATATATCAGATTTATAATCCAATGAGAAGAAAACAGCGAAGTCTCTACTCCGCCATAATAATATAGTAAATCCTATCTAGAAGTTTGTATCACAAAAGCTATTATCTGGACTTTCTCTATTATGTAGTTTCTTTGTTTATTGTTATCAAGGCGGGAAAACGGCTAGAGAAACTTCTGGAACACGTTTCACACTCGATAGATTCCCCAGAAGTTATTTAGCCACTGAGACCAGGGTATGTCAATTATTTTTGTATTTTTCATATTAATAAGAAATTCTAAATATTTCAAAAATATCGTTTTTGCGTATTGCGAAGAAAATGAGATCTGAAACGAATTTTTTTTATTTAAAAATATGTCGTTATCCCTTTCAAACGCCCAAAAAATAAAAAAAAAACTGCTATTGCGTAATGTTTTTCTTTTATGTTTAGTCGATTTTTATACCTATTTTTTCTAGTACATTAGTATCACATTTGTTCAGTTTTCAATGTTTACTGTGTATTTCAAATGCGCTATAGACATCTTATTTTTTATGTATTCCAGTATACATATTTGAGGTAAACTGGAAAGAATTATTATTTCTTATGGACGCCCGGTCATATATGACCCTCAAACGCTGGAGGGGTTAAAATAATGCATTTAGTTTATAACGCGCATAAAATTAAAATTAAAGTTTTTCATCAGAACGAACTCCTAAATAAATCTGAAAATAACGTACAATATGTAATAAAAAATGTGAACACACTTTTTTTAAGCATTAAAATAATAGTAAAATTAAAGGTTTGCTTATAAATTTAATACATATTAAAATTGAAATTTAGTTGATTAAGAATTTAGTAAATAATAAAGTTTTTTTCTACTTTCAGGGCGTTTGGAAGGCAGAGAATATTTTTTAAAAATTAAAAATAAATTTCATTTCTTTGCAAGAAGCCACTTTTGAGATAAACTTTAAAAATCTCTATTTAAAAAATATTCTAAAATTAACACACCCTAACTGTGAGTTACTCCACCTCTTTTCCGTTTCTTCTTCTTCCACGTCAAAATGTAGGAAAATACGTAAAATATTCATAAAGTTAACTTTAGCGATCAAAGTTGTTTGGCTAGAGTTGCTAGAGATATTATGGAATGAATTCTCTCTTTGTTTACGTTAGAAAATCGTGCAGTTCTGTGCGGAATTAGCTTTTACTAGGTGCTTGTGAACTTCGAAATATTGTAAAGAAAAAAATATTCTTTAATTAATTTTGCTTGTAGCATAATTTGTAGGTACAGAACATACCTCTTTAAAATGGCTCTTAAAAACCTCTCAAACATAGAGAACCCGGAGAGACGATTTAAAAAAAAATCTAGTGAAAGGATACTTTTACGAGTACGAGTATAATTCCTACGGCTACGGCACGGCGATGACAACGGCAATGGCGTTTGAATTCTTTAATACGTTTGAAGGAGATGCATGATTATGAATACACTTTTTCTTTATTTAGTTAGATACATCTTTATTATACAATATTATGAAGTGTGTAAGAAATATTTTTGTTTTATTTGTGCCGTAACTGTTGGAATTAAAGAGTGCCTAATGAAGTTTATAAGAGAACATCATATGGAAACGCTCGCATATTGTCAAGTTCGATATTTAGACAAATAGTAAAACATATTCATTCATTATTTGAATACATATTATTATGATTATTATTTTTTACAACCAAATTAGGAATTAATTCTCTTAACCTTGTAAAAAAAATAATCCTGTTAAAGCTTTCGTAATAATCATTAAATGCTAAACGAATAAATTTCTGAAGGTCTTTCGTTTTTAATTAATGTTATTCGCTGTGAGAAAAAATTGTATAAAGGCTTAAATATTATTAGAACGTTTTGAAATTAAAGCTGATTTTTAACAAGCAATCTCTTCGGATTTGATGAATTAAAAAAAACTTTTAATATTGTATCCAATTTAAAAGAAGTATTAATGTTTTTCAGGTACCATTTGATTTTGGGGTACTAATTAGCTGTACTGATGGACACTGAAGATATAAATCTCTAGAAATGTTCACACATTTCTAATCAAAAATCTCTCTCGGGCAGAAAATCATTTCCTTGACCTGTCGAAGAGTCGAAATCAATTTACTTTTAAATCATACTTCCAGGAGTTATCTATTCAGTGGCGATAGATGTCCACAAGCAGAGTAAAATACCTACCTATTACTGATTTATGGAAAAATAAAAATGTACATTAGACAAATGGCTTATCGTGGTCGTTAATTTACTAAGTATAACTCGTTAATCTTTTAAGATAAAACTTATACAGGGTTTATAGAGGGGGCGGCGATGGCGGCAGCCTACAGGTTACATTGCAATGGCCAATGGAGAGGAGAGTTGCCCAGAAACAGTCACACGGAGATAGGAATAAGACTGAGGGCAATTAGTCCGACGGCTGGGATGAAGCAGGACGGCAAGCAAGCCGAATACTTCTTCGGACAGCTGTTTAAAGTGACGTACCCCACAAGGGAGGAATGGGACTCGGTCCCATGTCCAAACTCCAAACAGGAACTAATCTGGTTCACAGACGGGTCCAAGATGGAGGAAGGAACAGGGGCCGGGGTCTGTCTACAGGGATCTAAGAGGGAACTCAGTATACCTCTAGGAATGCACTGCACTGTGTTTCAAGCTGAGATGAAAGCCATCTTAGCCTGCGCACAGGAGAATATGAGTATCGGGTACAGGAATAAGAACATAAGCATATGTTCGGATAGCCAGGCGGCCTTAATGGCACTGGAAAGTAACCGATGCGACTCCAGACTGGTGATGGAATGCAGGACTATCCTAATAGAACTGGCGACCATCAATAAAGTAACCCTGCTCTGGGTACCAGGACATAAAGGTATTGAGGGCAACGAGCGGGCTGACGAACTAGCAAGGAAAGGGGCGAAAGCACCACTTGCGGGATCTGAGCCGGCCGTAGGAGTAGCAGCTTGCCACACCAAACTACATATCAAGAGGTGGGTCAAATCCCAACACTGGAAGGAATGGAAGAAGGCACCCGGAATGAGGCAATCTAAAGTACTCATAAACGGACCGGATCCTAACCGAACCAGGCAACTACTCGATATGGACAGAAACTCACTGAGGGAACTGGTAGGACTATTAACGGGACACTGCCATCTCGGGAGACACATGCAACTGTTGGGAGTGGAAAACACCAACATCTGTAGGAAATGTGAAGAGGAGGAAGAGACTCCAATTCACCTATGGTGCCAATGTCCCGCTCTGCTGGGAATAAGGCTCAGATACCTGGGAAGACACAGTGTGGAACCAGAAGACATCGCCACATATCCAATGACAGCCCTGGTGAACTTCATAAAAGGGACCGGGTTACTGGCAAGGGAATGAGGTAAAATGGGAGATAGTACAATGGGCCTATGGCCTAAGTGCTCGCGGGGAACGTAAGTAAACCGCCTCCGACTATAAAAAAAAATAAATAAATATACAGGGTTTTCCAATAAGAGATGTTATTTTGAATAGCCCGCTATTTCGGTAGATGTTACTTTTGAAGCTGTCATTTTTTGACATTTGACAAGTAGAAATTACGCCATTAATAAAAATGGAACGATACACGCTTCAACAACGCATTTAAATTATTAAAATTCACTTGAGTGAATCAAATGCAAATCATCTTGAGTAATGAGGCCCATTTCCACCTCGGTGGCTTGGTCAACAAGCAAAATTGTCGCATCTGGGGCTCGGAAAACCCAAGAGTTATTGTTGAAAAGCCTCTTTATTCACAACGTGTGACTGTTTTGTGCGGTTTATGGTCCGGCGGAGTCATTGGACCTTACTTTTTCGAAAATGAGGCTGGAGCAACAGTTACGGTGAATGGATTGCGTTATCGAGAGATGATTAATGATTTTTTATGGCCGGAATTGGATGGTATTGATCTGGACAACGTTTAATTTCAACAAAACGGCGCTACGTGTCACACAACCAACGAAACTATTGATCTTTTACAATTGAATATCAAAATAACACCTCTTATTGGAAAACCCTATATAATGTTTTTTTTAAATTTATTCCCATTTATATTTTTTTAAATATATTTATGTACACCGATGTCAAATGAAGATTTCAATGCTATAGTAACAATGCACATGTGTGTAATGCAGTGCGTATTAAAAGTGTATTTAAAATTTTAATACATACAAGGTGATTCATAATTAGAATACTATTAATGTTAATGTATTTCATGTGAATTAAATCATATAAATTTAACATGAAACGTCCTTTAATTATTACTAAATAAACCATTTTGTAAGATGCGTTACAATTTCTCAATAATTAAGAAAAAATAACTTACTTCTGCCACACATCTATCTGTTTGTCTCCAGTGCTACCTACTGACAAAATAAACTTGGTTTGCAAAAAAAAGTTTTTTGTTGTTTATATCATTATTGACATCTTATTATATTGAAAAGATAAAACTCCCCCAAAGCTCGGACCAAAAGATACCAAACTTTTATAATAAAGCCCAACAAAAGCAAAGCGATATTATTAATCACGCGTCACCGATTCTCTAGGGAAATAGAAAGGGGAAAGGGGTTTCTTTCAATCATGTTCGGAGAATAGTAACTCAAGATGAATACGGAGAACTTGAGAAGAAAGAAGTGCACTAGTCACCAGGCTCCCCCAGAAGAGTCTTCACAAACTCTTAATGGAATTCACGTATGAAAAGAGTTCACTGAGCGAAGAAGGGAACGGGGAAGGGAGGAGGGGGGGGGATCTCACGTGAGTCGCAAAGTTAAAATATGATTCTGTAAAGATAGCCGACGTTTCTAGGGTTTGAATTACATACTTTTATTCCATCCAAAATTATCCGTTTTTCACCTACTTTCCTCTGAGATTCGACAAACATTTTCAGAATCTTCTTTCCTATTGAAAAAAAAATTCACAATAAATTTAGTCCAAGAGTATTTTTTTTAAATATAATTAATTGAATACACTCCATAATTCATGATGATAATACTCCATAATTCGTCATTGTCAGCTCGTTGATCTTGACAGTAAAATGAAATTAAACGGTAATTTAAGGCGATGCAATACGTAGTAATGCAAAATCATATGTTTTTGGTTTGAAAATTTTGTCGCTTAGAAATGTTTCAGATGCTTTAATTAAATACTGCGAGTAGAATATATCCTAGCCTTTGAAATAATCTAGTATTTTTCTCTTTTTTCTAGTCTTTTTATAAGCCCTGAAAAAATAATGTATTAGGCCTATGAAAACTGCGTTAAAGTTCAAAATCTCCTACTTACGAACCCATTTTCGGTTATGGTTTTATTGTTCAATGTGGAGATTTAAGTTATTTATAAAATGATCGAAAAAAATTTAAATATTCGAGCCTTCAACATCCACAAAATAAAATAAAAGACACTTTTTGGCCATGTTTTTGTCTTGCATAAATCAAAATATATTATATTATATCATATTCACGTCACAAGTACACGAACATTATACTAGGCAACATAACAAATTGTACACACATGCTGTAAGGACTGAAAGTGGCAAAAGAGGCATTGGCCACGAGGGTGTACAAATATACAATCTCCTTCCAGATAAACTTAAAACGGAGAGTATAAATGTATTTAAAAAAAAACTTTTTAATCTTAAGTTATTAGAACAATATTAGAATACTATTTATTTAATGTTATATATTTAAGTTAAGAAAGTGAAATGTAAATTTCTTTTAACTTAATAAATAAATAAATAAAAAGAAAAAACAGATGGATGGTGTTAAGCGGGAATTTAAGCCTTATCGCCATCTACGTAAGGTGTGTTATTGATAGCGGATGGATTCAAAATATTACAAGACGTAGATAAAAAATAATATTTATTTATTTCTTTTTATTTAGGAAGCAAACAGTCGTACAGTAAAAAATTATAACAATAAACATTCATATGTTCTAGACCAATTAAGTTCCATTAAATTAAATGTAGATTTAGTATTTTTTACCTACACAACATATTAAATGGCAAAAAATAAACATAATAAAGAAATACATAAAATTAAAAACAAAAAGAAAAAATACAACTTTTCGCATAGCTATACTATTCACTACGGGTGATAATAATGTACTTTTCACAACAAAAAAATCGAATAAAATAAAAGTATTTTAATTTATTAATTTATTAAGCTGAATTTTATATGATATTAAGTTATGGTTGAAAATGTCTACATCTCGTAAGGCATTGTGAGTTTCACAGATACGTACTATTACAGAGTTTTGCGCGTATTTGGATTTACAATGTGGTATTCTAAATAAATCGTTCGATCTGGTGTTTTTATAATTATATATCTGATTTTTAAAAGTGAAGCCCGTAACATTCCCGGGTTACGAATAAATTCACACTCTTTGAATGATTCATTCTACTTCTAAGACTGCAAGCGGGGAAAGTTGATTGTGCGATGATGGAGGACGTAGCTAGTATAGGGTGGAACTCGCGTCCCCTGGATTAGAAGCCGCGCATTTGTTCATTCGGCTACCAACCGGTCAAACACAATTTATAAGTATCAGTGCGATTTCAAGACGCCAAATCTCACTAAATAGATTAGTTTTCTTAAATTACAACATTGAAATTTATTGAGTAATCATTTGTAATTATCTTTTGGAAATATTTTCAACAATATAACTTTTGGTTGTGGGTCTGTATGTGCTGTGATGTAACTCTGGTTCAATGACCTTGGATTTATTTCAAATTAAGTGTCATTTTCAACATTGGAACTGGAGTCAAAGATTCGGAAAAGCCATCGATTTTTTAAGTACTTAATGAAGTACCTACATATAGTATAATATTTTAACTGTCATTTTGAAAATTGGAACTGATGTGTATAGAATTCAGGCATTATTTGATAACTTACATAACTGATCAAGTAAAAATATTCACGAAAAATATTGTGATCAAAGAGTTACTGCTGTAATTGAACTGATTTAAAAACGTAATACTAGAAGTCAGGATTTATTTCAGGATAGGAATTCTGGGACTAACTATCATAATATATGTAGGTAAAAATATTATGTATTCCCCATTGCCCAGGATACTAATGAAGGAAAATAATTATGCCGACATCTTCAGTGGACATCTTCAATTTATCACTAAATAAATACAAAAGGTTGTAATACTACTGTATATTCCGGTGTAAATGCCCCTAAAAAGGGCGTTAATAAGTAAATAAATTAAATTAATATTTTTTCTTCGTCATTCTGCTGCAGTTTTCCTTGTTCTGGTGTGTTCTTTACACAAACTTTCAACTTTTCTACGTTAATATTAATAATCACATATTATACAAAATATACACGATAACATCAAATTTATGCGGGATTTAGGGGGAAGTATCACTAGCGTAGGCATGACAAAGATTACCATCGAAAATTGCAAAAGTTCCCGTCATTTCGAAAACTTGGTTTTTGCCATATGTACCACAGGCCGAAGCATTCTCAATGAAAGCCCATCCCTTCAGTATTGATACCGATAGAAGATATGCCAATTCTTTTTGGCACACACTCCTTGCTTAACCCACATTCATACATCTTTCATACTCTTTTGGGATTCTACTCTTAGTTCATTCTCTTGATTCTGCTATGTCTTTCTGGGACATCTCCGGTTTATTATCCATTCACTTATAATACCTTCTACGTAGCATCCTGAAACTTTACTCTCCTTACATTCACTCGGCGTGTCTAAAAAATCTAACCATCCCTCATCCCTCATCCCTCATCCCTCATCCCTCATCCCTCATCCCTCATCCCTCATCCCTCATCCCTCATCCCTCATCCCTCATCCCTCATCCCTCATCCCTCATCCCCCATCCCTCATCCCTCATCACTCATCCCTCATCTCTCACCCCTCACCCCTCATCCCTCATCCCTCATCCCTTATCCCTTATCCTTCATACCTCACCCCCATCCATCATCCCTCATCCGTCACCCCCATCTCTCATCACTCATCCCTCACCACCCATCCCTCATCCATCAACCCTCATCTTCATCCCTCTATATACTGGTATTGATGTACTTATATTGTAGCGTTCCGTCATAATATCTCTTCGGAAAAGAACACGTGTTCTTGTTTAACAGGATTTTAGCATGCTGTCACTTTCTTAACATGAACATTTTTCTTCGTGTGTGAAAGTCTTGAAAAGATTATTGTTCTTGTGCTCAAATGACAAAAGTCAACCGTGTACAAAACGCGTTTGGCGTGTTTTCACCCGGCACCAGCGTCGAAAGGATCAAAGGAGCACCTTCCATTGAAATACCGGTAGAACACAGACAGCTTATTATGACAAATATATAAGTTACAAAATATGACGTTTTTCTTTCTTTTTGATATATAAATTTATATTTAAAGTTTCCAGATTACACTATACTTTTCGTGGTTTTGCTGTCTTAAATTTATGTTTTATATTAAAGGTAGGTACATATGAAAACAGATTCTAAATAATGCATAACATTATTCAAGATAATGATTTCTTCGGAAAACTTCTAAATTTGCGGACCGTGAACGTTAAGAGTGGATCTGAGTCTATTCACCGATCATAAGTATTGTGTAGAAGGGATGTCCAATATGTTTCCTTCAATACACACATTGTCCAGGCAGATATGGTGCCAGTTTACCCATCGGCACGTGTCCCCCCACTGTCCCTTCGTCCCCTTTATCTCGCGATCCCAAATAATGCCGAGCTACTGCTACCACCTACCCCGTGCACCCCCCATTGTTCGGATTACGGATTCACGGAGATTCTGCAATATCATGCTCCGCCACTAAACGTAGCCAACAATACATTGGACACAATGGCATAATTTATATCTCGGGGGAAATTAATACCTGCTTTCCTAGTTACGCAAAGGTGAGTGCTGCCCTGCGATACACAGGAAACCACCTTGCAAGAATGTGTGTTTTAGGCAGAGGGAAATTTAATGATACTTCGTTATAATTCACTAGTACTTAAATACCTGATATATTGTAGGGAAACCACATCAGTGGCGTGCCACGACCGATTTTCTGAACTTACTAGTACCGATCATAATACGGGGAATGTGGTTGTTGCCATAGAGCCCAAGAAAACGTACGTAACATTTAAAAAACACAATTTACAAAACAAAAAATAAGATAAAAAGGTTAACGTAACGTACGTTATCATTTACGCATTCATAGATGGCGTTAGTTTAATTATTTTATTAAAATACCCTTTTTTGCAAGTTGTGCTTTAAAATATTAAGACAAATGATTTGTTTGCGCTCGTACCTGCGCAATATGCTTATGAATAAATTGTTTGTTCCTATAAAAACTCAATTCTTTGAAGAAAAGCATTCACATACAATATTGTATCAGTGATGCTGTTGGCATCACGAAATATCTAGTCATTCAAAGGTCTTTTACAAACGTATAATACGAACATGTTAAGGCGATGCACTACGTAGTAATGCAAAAACATGTGTTTTTGGTTTGAAAATTTGGTCGCCTAGAAATGTTTCAGATGCTTTAATTAAATACTGCGAGTAGAATACATCTAGCCTTTAAAATAATCGAATATTTTTTAGATAAGACTCTTTATAAGCCCAGAAAAAAATAATGTATAAGGCCTATGAAAACTGCTTTAAAGTTCAAAATCTCCTACTTACGAACCCATTTTCGGTTATGATTTTATTGTATAATGTGGCAAATTAAGTTATTTATAAAATTGAATATTTGTGCCCTAACATTCACAAAATAAAATAAAAGGCACTATTTGGCCATGTTTTTTTCTTGCATAAATCAAAACAGGCGGATGGTGTTAAGCGGGAATTTAAACATTATCGCCATCTACGTAAGGGCTGTTATTGATAGCGGCTCCATTTAAAATATTACACGACGTAGTGCATCCATTAGTACATTAGTTAGTCGAACACTACAAAAAAAATAATTTAAATTAGAAATTTGAAATTGTTTCTGAAATACTTATCAGACTTTTATATTATACTAATTTATATTTAATATAATTTATTTTATTTTGCAAAAACAGTACAAAAACCAATAGTTAACATAGATAATGTTCGAAAAGAAGGTCACATGTCGGTACGTATAATTAAAAGTTAAAGGAGTGTTTAAAGTTGTTGAAGGACATGTGGAAAAGATCCACTTTCCGGCATGGCAGTTAATTAACCTAGTCTTCCCAGGAGCATCAGCTTGGGAAGTTAGTTCTGCACCTGGGAAGTATCAGAAGCCTGTGTTGGCGGCCTAGCGTGAAATTTTCCGTGACATAGAAAAGTATTTTATCCGGAATGTCTGGTATTGATTGAGTTATATGACCACATCCACATAATATATATTATATTCCTCGTGTATAACATGCTTTAAAAGCTATAATGCTAAATAAACAATATGATAAGATAGCAGTTGGCATTAGAACAAGTACTATGAGATTCTACTAAGATTCTCTTCGTATTTTATTACGAAGGAGCAAATGGGTAAAATTACCCCGATAACAACGGATCTGTTAGGAACCACAGGATTGATGGCTGTTCGTATGGGAATGTTGGAAGGAGAATTGTCAACATTAAAAAGTGTAACGGATACTCAGTCTATTGTTACTAACCCGACAAATACTTCATCTTCAATAAATGATTTGCTCGCAGAGGCCGAGGAAAGAAAAACCCGGTCAAAGAACATTATTTTATTTAATGTTCCCGAAAGTATTTCAGAATCAACAACAACAATTATTAAAATGGACAGCGATAAAGTAGTTTCAGCGATTAGTGATATAAATAATGAATTAATACCGAGTGTGGTTAAGTCGTACAGACTTGGTGTAAAAAAGTCCAACAAAATTAGACCGATTAAGGTCGAATTCAATGACTCTGTCTCGGCTCGTGAGGTTTTGACCAGGAACGCAAAACTGAAAAACGGTATAAAGGCCAGTAACGACCAAACACCATTGCAGAGGACTCAACTTCTAGATTTACGCCAACAACTCGAGACGAGGAAGAACAACGGTGAAACCAATATAACTATCAAATATGTGAACTCTGTACCTAAAATTATTGAATGTGCGCCAAAAAACTGAAACAACAAAAAATAAAATGCTACTACCAAAATGTGAGAGGGATCCGCACTAAACTTCCCATGTTGCTGACTTCGGCGGCAACTATCAGCAGTGATATCTTCATTTTAACCGAAACATGGCTCGACTCAGGAATCAATTCTGCCGAATTAGGCTTCCCTAATTTCAACATCTACCGTATGGATAGGAATTCTAAAACAAGTGCCAAAACGAGAGGAGGTGGTGTAGCCATTGCTATCTCAAAAAATCTCAGTTCTTCAAAAATATCCACAAAAAACACATCCATCGAGCAACTATTTGTCAATGTGAACACTTCTAGAGGTAAAATAATAGTGGGATGTGCATACTTACCTCCGAATTCTGATGTCCAAAGCTACAGCAATCACTGCGACGAGGTTGAATCAATTTGTGCTAAATATCCTAATACTAAACTACTTCTAGTTGGTGATTACAATCTGCCACATTATGATTGGTGTAATATGAATTCTGTCAATTCTTGTTCTAATGTTAATATTCGTGTTATTAGAGATATGGCACTGTTCTTAGGTCTAACACAGTGTAATAATGTTCATAATATAGGAGGTCGTACGTTGGATTTGGCACTGTCAAATGTGTCTGACATCTGTGTTGTGAGAAGTACCGAAATTCTATTACCTGTCGATGTTTACCATCCACCACTAGAAATATGCATGTCTAATCTTAAACCAATTCCTATCGTAAAAAAGGTAGTAGAAACTCGAAATTTCAAAAAAGCTGACTATGTTAAAATTTCAAATTTCCTTAAACAGACTGACTGGTCATTCTTTGATAGCGACGATGATATTAATGTACACCTTAAAAAATTTTACTTCATCGTTAATTCTGCAATTGAACAATTTGTTCCTTTAACGACTTACAGAGAAACTCTATACCCAAAATGGTTCTCAAAAGACCTGATAGACTTAATTTACCTTAAAAAATTATCTCATAAGAGATTCAAACAAAGTCGCCTGGCCATCGATTATACTGCGTTTCAAAAATTTAGGGCAGAGTGCAATAAGCTCTCCGCAAAATGTTACAAAAATTACATTAGTGATGTCGAAGGCTCTATCATGGACGACTCAAATTTCTTTTGGAAATATGTTAAATCCCAAAAAGAAAATGGTACTTACATACCTAGTAGTGTGTCATTCGATTCTAAATTATCCCAAAATCTTCAGGAAACTGTTAATCTTTTTGCTGATTTTTTTAGCGGCGTTTACATTAATGCAAGTGAAGACAGCAATATTTCGTGCTTTGATTTGGTTGAAACTCTTGATATATCTGACTGTAATGTAACCATAGACGATATTATATCTAAGCTGAAGAGTCTTGATTCCCGAAAATCCGCAGGACCTGATAATGTTCCGCCCAGGTTTTTAGTAAATTGTATGTATACATTGTCATATCCTATTCATAAGTTATTTACAAAGTCACTCTCATCAGGTGTATTCCCGGACCTTTGGAAGTTTAGTCTTTTAACGCCCATTTTCAAAAAAGGTAATAAGAGCGAAGTAACAAATTATAGGCCAATATGTATAATGTCTACTTTACCCAAACTTTTTGAAAGCCTAGTACTAGATAAGTTGATATCCCGAATCAATCGAACCATCTCTCCCCTTCAACATGGATTCATTAAAGGTAGATCTACTCTTACCAATTTGATATTGTACACGAATGATATTGTTAATGCCCTTAATGCATCACATCAAACTGATTCCATATATACTGACTTCAGTAAGGCATTTGATAAAGTAAACCACAAAATATTATTACGTAAACTAAAATTGTTGGGAATAAGAGGGAGTATGTTGGAATGGTTTAAGAGTTATCTATTAGGAAGGTACTTAGCAGTCAAGATAGATTCGTTTACTTCTTATACATTTGCTGCCTCGAGCGGAGTACCACAGGGATCTCACTTGGGCCCAATATTATTTTGTTTGTTTATCAATGATATTGTTAATATTTTTACTAATGTTAAAGTCCTGTTATTTGCCGACGATCTGAAGATATACAGAATAATCAAAGACGATGACGATCGCGCAATTTTGCAGTTGAACCTTAATAAACTATGTGCGTGGTGTTCTGTCAATGATTTGCAACTAAATTTAGGTAAATGCCAGATTATCAGTTTTTACAAAGGCAAAAATCCACTTAATTTTTCCTATTTTATGAATGGTGCTAATCTTCTTCGTGTATCACAGATTCGTGATCTTGGTGTTATATTCCACGAGAGTCTACAGTTTAACGAACACATCGATGAAATAACAAGCGATGCGATGAGAATACTAGGTTTTATTTTGAGAATGGGAGCAAATTTTAAAAGTATGTCAACATTAAAACATCTGTATTGCTCGTTAGTACGAAGCAAATTAGAATACAATTCCACCGTATGGTCACCGTACTACAAGGTCCATTCTCAATCATTAGAAAAGGTACAAAATAAATTCCTTCGGTACATTAATTTTAAAATGAAAATTCCAATCGAATTTATAAATTACAATAACTTGCTTGCTGAAACTAAACTTCTTAAATTATCTGATAGAAGAGTGTTAATTGATTTGCTATTTTTATTCAAAATTATTAAATCTTTAATTGACAGCCCTAATTTGTTGGAACTTATTTGCATTAATGTTCCTGCTAGGCAAACTCGCAGTAAAGATACTTTTAAATTTAACAAGAACCTCAACACTAATTATTCTATTTTTTCACCAATTCCTAGAATTCACAACCTTGCGAATAAATACTGTGAACTTATAGATATATTTGGTTTTGACAATTTTGTGAGCTTTAAAAGGCAACTTATTTCGATTCTATCGGCTAATAATTAACTTTTATAGCTTTAATAATTTTATTACATCTTCTCCCATTCGAAACCTTTCAAGTAAATTATATCCATATTTGTTTGTTTTTTATTTGCTCTACTATACACTTATAATTGTATGCTTATACCTACTAACTACTTTTTATACATAACACTATGTTCCATCTCAGATCTTATTATTTCTTATTCATGTCGATATTGCTAAATTCTATTAGTTTTTGCTTTTTACAGGTGCAACTCTTATTTTGTTATTTTTTTTTTAAATCTCTGTTATAATGTTCTTTACCTCACGAGTAAGTTACACTCTAATTTATATTGGTTTATCGATTTGTTAAACACACAATTAATACTGGGTTTAAACACACCCACTTACTTACTTTTTATGTTGAACTTTCTTTTACTTACTATTTCATGCTTGGGTATATTTTATATTGAATCCATCTTATTAGTGTTTTGCTAATTTGCACAAAATTTTATTATATGTGTTGCTTTCTTACAATTAACTCCATTTATCTTCTTATGTTCAATTATTGTAATCAATGTAAATGTATATTTTCATGTAAAAGCCCATTAGGGCGTAAATAAAATAATAAATAAATAAAATAAATAATATACGAACTCGGATAACATCGACACTCACGTGAAAAAAATTAATAGTAATCCAGTGCAGAAATAATATGAGCGCCTGTTGCTTTTCAACAACCAACTTCAACCGGTCAACCACTTGCGACCGTTTTCTATTGCTTCTTCCAGACATCCATTAATGTTACCTACTCGGAAAATTTATGTCACCAAAAGTAGTTCTCGGGTGAGATGAGAATGGGATGTCTGGAAGCTTTTATCTCAGCCCCATATTTGCTCAGGGTGTTGACTTTGTGGTTCCAACCGACACGGAATATGAAGGAGGAACGAGGAGGAACAAAGGGGAGAAGGAGGAAGAGAGGAGGTGGAGGAATGCAGGGCAGGGGATGGAGACAAGTAGGGGGGACTTTATAAAAACGTTTCTTGTGTAGCTATCAATCTGAAAATCAGAGTGCATCCGATATCTTATTTTAGCCAAAATGACAAAGGATAATATTGCGTTGCTACGCAGGGCATAATATAGGCTGGCAGCTGGTACTTTCCTCTATTAATTTGCAAAAGAAAGGCACTTTTAAATTATATATAATGGTTTTAATTTAACATAATATGTATTGTTATGGTGGAAAACCTTTTTTATATGACTTTTAAATAAGCTAAATATTGGCGTATTGATTTTGTTTCCGTAAATAAATAATATTTAAATAATTTATATCTTCTTTCACCAAATGCATATATTTTTAAAAGTACTCATTTATATAGTCCACGTCGGTAACTGTACCCAATTTTTACATTATAATTTTTGTATTAAAAAACTTAGATATTTTATTCCTTCTCGTTTTTTAATAAGATTGATTATTAAGGTATCTCAAACAAACACAAAACCTATTACGGTTCATAAGTCAAACAGTTATATTAAAAAGTGTGCATGCATGTCGATTGCGTACACTTGACCCATAGGCGGGGTGATCCTTTTGGGTGCAAAATTACCTATCCGGATGCTTCCTTACTCGAGGTATATTTCACCTTAAGAATCAAACACGAAATGAAATTTAAAACGCGTAAATTAAAAATCTTTTATATAAGTATACATTTTATAAGTGTACGCAACCACAAAACTGCGTATGCCTACCCCCGCCCACTTACCCCATCACAAAATAATAAAATTAACTAAAAAGAAGTAAAAATAAAAACAGATGAACGGGAATGTACGAGAATAGCTATTTTACTGTAATTGTCATATGTCACTGATCAAACCATTTTGATACCATCGGTTACACAAAAGCACTAGTAAAAGAGTAGTTTTATCTGTTAATTTTTATTTTTTGTTTACCGTTTTATGTATTTATACGTGTTAATTTATTATAATCGTTTAGCTTTTAGTGTCTACCGTATTTAATTTAACATTAATCTGTCGTCAAGGCGCGCGGTATTTTAAAATGATTGATTGAAGTAAATTACTCTTCCGGAGAATCCTAAGTAGGCACCTATCTAGGTAGGAAGGATTTACAAAGAAGGGGATAAGGGACAACACAAATAATGATGGATCACTTTTCTTATTATTTGTTGTTTGGAAATTTCTGGGATTAATTAATGCTATAACTTCCTTACGATTTTACCAATGGTAAAGCATTTCAAGAACCCAAACATTGACAAGAAAATATGGTTCTTATCTAGTATGGAGCGTATAATGAAATCTTGTCCTGTAAAATATTAATATAAATTCTAAAAACTCCCAACGAATGTGACGCAGTAACTGTGTGAATATTATATACACCCTGTGTGTATAAAAGTATGTACACAGGGTGTTAAGGGACGCACTTGACTTAATTTAACTAATGATTTCTGACATTATTTGGATGTAAAAAAATGAAATGTAAAAAAAATTAAAATGAAATTTTGATCTCCGGTAATTTATTTTCAACTTAAAACATGAACAATCAGTAGGGATTGGAGAGTTAGGATGAGTTGCTTAAAAAAATCCCTTACCCCGACTGTAAGGACGGATTGTTTCACAGAATTTGAACAATTCATCAAATTTGATTTTTACGTACTGTGAAGGTTCTATTCAGGTTCTGTTATTATATCATTATTGGCCAGTTGTTTCACAAAACTGAAATGAAATGACAGATAGATATAATAGAAAATTGACAGAACTTGAAAATCAGCTTAGAAATTTGATGAATTGTTCAAATTCAGTGAAACAACCCGTCCTTACAGTCGGGGTAAGGGATTTTTTTTTGTTTGGCTATTGTTCAGGTATTATCAGCAATATCTTTGATCAGCGCCTTAGCTCCTCGGCTCCTTGGCGTCTTGACAAGTCGGCGACCGTAGCGGACTACTCAAAACACCTGCACCGGCAGAGTCGGCCCTGCGTATTGAGCGTATCCAGCGATTCTAAAAGTTTAATTTTAATGTTGTTGCAGACATTGGATGACTTCGTTTCCTTTACGTATATTATCACAGTGGAAAAGAGTTCAAATCATTGAGGTCTACAAACAGCATGCTAGAAGTAAATGTGATGTAACAACATCTTTTGTGTTTCTTTTGTTGCAGCCTGGGTTTGACCCCAGATAGCAATGTTTGGATTGGAGCCTGGTGGACTGGATTTCTTCTCGCCGCATTACTGAGCTTCCTTGTCGCCCTTCCTCTGATGCTTTTTCCTCCGTCACTACCAGGTAAAAATACGTCACTAATCAGTAGAGATCTGAAATTTTCGCGTATATAAATAACGCGAATTTTAACGCGAAATTTGCTTTTCTCATATTTATCTTTTATCTATGGTAATATAACCAAATAACGGAATTATACTTTAATTAGCAGATATAAGGTTTTTGCTGCTAGGCCCTGGATGTAACTTTTTGATGGGCTTCGCCTGATTCAGTTAAGTTCCTTGAGAGGGGATTTTTTACACTTTGTATGTATAGCAGCAATTATTAGAATGTGTGCAAAAATTTACTTTATAGGAACCTATTCAAATAAAAATATTTGTGAATGTGTAATTTACGTAAGTTGTATAAATTCGTTCATTTGAAATTTACTGAACGAATGAAACTAATTTCTACTAAGCCCGTTATCCCACGGGTCGGTAAGCAATCGTCATAAACCGAGTGCTGCAAGACCCTGCGCAGAAAATAAAGTTATAGTAAGATAAGGGTCTGCAGCGCAGTTCAGTGTAGAACTTTTCTGCGCAGTGTCGTACAACATTAGGTTTATGTCGATTTTTTTGATTTTGTTATTGATCTTGGAAAACATTGTTCTATGAAAAAAATTCTTCTGGGAAATTTGTTGAGTGACACCTTTTTGATTTTATGTGAAGTTTGGAAATATTCATGTTGGGATTTTTTTTTTAAAATTATCATTGTTTGAAATGCTTACGTTTTCTGAAAAAAATTCTTCCCGGATAATTAGATAAAATATGGTAGGTTAGTATGTTGGTCTTCGCATGAATAAATATTTAAAAACATAAATTTTTGTAAAAGTTTTTGAAACTGAGAAAAAGTTTCAAATTTTCTTTTTTAAATTTGTTCATCGGGTATGCTGTTTGAAAACTTGAAAATGGTTCTTTCTGAAAAAAACAGAGGGCGTCACTTCCATCTGCAACGTTCAAAACTGTTAAGGCTAATACTATTAAATTGGCATAAAATAAAATTAACATGACAGGAAGTTAATTAAAGTTTTTAATGGTTCTCAGGAAAAATTCTAATATTTTCATAATAATCTTTGTAATGTGATTTGTGTGGTGTATTAATTCTAGTTCTTCTTCAAACCTAACTCCGGGATCTCTAATTTTAGTTAATGTCTCCAGTTTTATATGGTGTATTGTGTAATTGAATAGTACCTATTGGAGATTTGTTTCGACAGAAAGTTATTGACTTACATATTTATGAATTGATTTGTTAGTTATTCACCAATTATTCCATTCATATTAATTTGATTGAAGATCTCGAAAATCATTAATTTGGGTAAAATCTTTGTAAACTTTTGTCATCAGCACAGAGTATAAATTGAAAATTTGTGTCTCCTCCTTCACTCTGCATTTGAACATGTGCAATGACAGAGCACTTGGCTAGCAGAGGAATTTACCATTTGTTCACTCAGCTACCAACCGAAAAAAAATTGTTAATTCTGAAATTGAAATACGTGATTGTCAATAACGACATAAAAAATTAAGTCACCATGGCCGAACATGACTCAGTGAAACAGAGATCCTGAGTTCGATTCCCAGTTGCGACCGTTACTTTTTTCAAATTTCTTGTGTCTTGTTCTGTTTTATGTTTCGCTCAGATTTCTTATTAGTATTATCTTCCTCTTCAATTATAAAATAATAATGTATTTTTGTAAATATTTCAGGTGCAGAAGAATTGCAAAAAGAGAAGGTATCCGAGGCCCACGGTAACTCAAGTCAGACCGAAGCGTTCAGCAAGATTCGCGAGCTCCCGCAGGCCTTCTCAGCCCTGATGAAGAACCCCACCTTCTTCTTCCTGAACCTGGCCGGCGCCACGGAGGGACTGCTTTTGTCAGGTTTCGCCGCCTTCATGCCGAAGCTGATTGAGAACCAGTTCAGCATCACAGCATCTTGGGCGGCCATGCTAATGGGTATGTCTTAGTCGATTAAAAACTAAACTAAACTTTAAACTACCGCCTGTGGGAAGTTTTCATTAATTTTCAATTATAACTATAATTTACATATAAATTCAACGTAGATAAGAAGTGAATTTATTAAGCAGGACCCCACGCTGTCTAGGAAGAGACAATAGTACGACACTCAAACTTAAAATAAAGGTTTCAAAGTTAATCTTTAGAAAAATATGAATATCAAAGATAACATTCGATTTATATATGTATTTTCAATATATTAGAATTAACTTTTGTTCATGTGAATACCACACAAGAATCCAAACTGCTCCCGTCTGAAGCCAGTGAGACTACTGTATTCCCAATCGATGTATGTTGTGAGATTGAAGGTAGTGGGGAGGGAAAGGATGTGGGGAAGAGGAAGGTGGGGAAGTACCTGGCTCTTCAGATCTGGTCACCAAACACAGCTAAAGCAATCTGAAGCAACTTTTCGATTCTGAATTCAATTAACTTTGGAACGGCCGCAAATATGCAATATATTATTTTTAATTAATAAGTCAAACTACATATTTAATCAGGAAAGCATTCCTTGACCTAACAACAGACATGATGTTAAAAATATACAAACATATATGCAACCTCACCTGGAAAATGCTTTCCAAACATGGAGTCCATATTTTTCAAAAGATATAATCTAATAAAAGAGTACAGAGACGATTTACAAAAATACAAGAGCTTTAAAAGATCAGCAATATGTAGATAGACTCAAGGAACGAAGGAACTAAGATTACCAATGTTAAAAGAAAGAAAGGGTGACTTGATTAAAACTTTCAACATTTTATCTAGACTACAGTTGCCCTGGCATCCAACAAATCTTCAGCAACAACAAAAATATAAATTACAATATAATCACACAAATTTCTTTTAGACCACTTTAAGTGGACTAAAATCAAAGATATTAGAAGAACGAGATGTGCTATGAGCAGTTCATACTGTGTGGAATCGTTTTGCCCAGTGTCGCCGGTTTTGTTCACCAATACTACTGCACACCTTCGCTTACGCTAAGGTATCCGCACTAATACATAGAACAGATTTCTGTGCGTACACGTCCCGATACCGTTCAAAGTACCCTAATTAGGTAGTACTCCGCCTACGGTACGGCGGCCAACATAGCATATCTCGTTCTTCTAATATCTTTGACTAAAATCAATGTATGTGTTTATATTGTAAATTATGGCGAGCCACAAAGTAAATGCTTTTTACGAATACGAAGAATATAAAACTCAGTGGACATAAAAAAAATAATAAAACACCTTTTGCCTCCAATCCTTAGGAATACTTCATTGCAAATAGAGAAGTGGAAGCGTGGAGCAAACTTCCACAACATATCATCGATGCTACTTAATATAAACCAATTTAAAGTGCGATTGGATTCTTATTGGAGAGAATAAATGATTAACTTATTTTAAATTTAAAACAACTCAGTTATGTACGGTTAAACTTATTTTAAAATCAGATATGAGTAAATTAGCAGAATACTGCCTGCTCATTAAATAATAATAACAAAATTATTTGTGCACGTGACTTCCGGATTGCTAGTCAAGAGCCCTGTATCTCAACTATGGAGGCCGTCGAAGCTCAAAAACTTAATTGTAATATTTATTCATTGAAGAAGAGAATATCAACAACTCTCAATGTAAATATGAAAGAAAATTTACAGACATAATATATTTTATTTAGAATAAACATATTTTAGCAAAACATTTTAAACATGTTTATAAAGTTTTAATTTCTTATTCCCTAGGTCTCATAACAGTTCCTGCAGGAGGAGGCGGCACATTCTTCGGTGGCTACCTGGTAAAGCGCCTAAACCTGCCCTGCGCGGGAATCTTGAAGTTATGTGTCTGGTCCACTGCGGCAGCCCTCCTATTCTCAGGAGGATTCTTCCTCAGCTGCCCCAACCTGGCTTTTGCTGGCCTCACACAGCCTTATGGACATAACACATCAAACGCAGTGTAAGCATCGGTGTATGAACTACTAGATATGACATTATTCATGGATATAGGAACCTATTTGTTCGATGAGCGTAAGAATTATTTCACCGTAACTTGTGTGTTTCTAACTCCATGACCATCAAATTGACGATCAGCAACATTTTGAAATTTTTATATTCGAATGATCCCTGTTAATTATTGGCCTGTTTCAGCTTTTCATCTAATTGTGATCAGCTGACAAGCATAAAGGTTATGTTGATATAATTGCATCATATTTTATGACCCCTATGCTCCTTTGCTATGGACCCAGAGAACATAGCCCAAATGGGAATCCATAGCTCCATGGGCAGTACAATCAATAATCAATATTCTCGTAGTTCTCACATTTTAAAAAAAAACTTTATTCTTTACACTTTCGGAAATTCATGTAGAAATTAAGAAACTATTGGAGCCAAGACTTTGCTTAGACGCATTTTAAGACAATAAACAGCTGATAATAACCACGTCAAAAATTTGACCTAAAATGTTCCAATTTTAAACTCGATTTACTCAAAAAAGAAGGTCATCAAAAAACTTTTGTGATGTAGATTCACCAGTTTCCCACTTGTACCACTAATTTCCGGACACCATGTATGTACAAACAAATCATCGAATTAGATAAGTTTTAAAATACAGTTATGAATATTTTTCGTCCTTTTAACAGGAAAATAATCAGTCTTGATTCTCCGTGCAACCAAGGGTGCTCCTGTTCAAGATCGGTATACGATCCAGTTTGTGGAATCGACGGAGTAATGTACTACTCCCCTTGCTATGCTGGCTGCGCCCAGGAAACCAATGCACATGGCTCTAAAGCATACACCCAGTGCTCCTGCATCCATAAGCCTTCCAAAGAAATAGGAATCTATGAAAGTTTGCACAACAGTACCAACAATAACAACACAATCCCAGATAGAATAATGAATTCTAATGAGAGCTTATTGCTGAATGTTGAAGCAATGAGCTTGACCGGTGGATCGAGCGTTCCCTATGAGGCAATAAATACTATGTGCGAGTCATCCTGCAACTATCTCGGCTTCTTCTTGATACTGGCGTGCTTTACAATGTTCTTCACATTCTTGTCAACCATGCCGGCATTATCTGCAACTTTGAGGTGAGTTACATCCAATGGTCACTACACACAATCAACTTTACCGTCCAGTTTGCATGACTTGACGCTTGATCAAGTTAACTTCACCGTGTGTGGATTTCAATTTGCATGACAAATGTACTAGAAGATAGAATCGATTTTTGATTCTGCCTACTTGATCAATTTTCAAACGTCATGCATACTTCAAGATGTGTATGTGCGTTCATCAGTTTAGACAAAGTTAGTCAGTCAAACATGTTGCTACCACAACAGAATTCACATGAATTGACGTCACTTCGAATATAATAGAATGTGTGTAGCCACTATGGACTAACTGCATATTGGATCAAGCCTTAAGTCTCATGCAAATTGGACGGTAAACTTGATTGTGTGTAACCACCAGCTTTCTGGAAGTAGTTCAGTCAAAGCCGAAAACTTCCTGAAACCTCTTTTGTCTCGTTAAATATAATTTGACCCGTAAACCATAATTTTTATAGAGCTAAGACCAAAGTCCCTGTCCTGTGAACTTCATCAGTTCGATGGGAGAAAGATTGAAGTCTGCATTAGACAGATTCCTACCCAAGTGTCATGGGTTCAATCCTCCGCTAGCTAAGTCTGCAAAGAATTGCAGTTTTTCGGAGGTATTTGTAGCACAGAAACCTTAAAAAAATATTATGGGTTTAGTATTCAATCTTGGAAGCCACAAAAATTTTTAGTCTTTCAGTGATTTTTTCTCACTTTTGTCTCACATGAGCACGATAACTGTTGGAGCATCCAATTCAATTAATGGAAGACCAGCGTTTACGCACCAGCTACATACTTGGTCTCATATCAAATGTAAGGAATTAAAGGATATTATGTACACAGTGAAAACACCTTTTAGAAACCACAAGTAAGCATTAAGGATTATTAAAAATAATGAATGCTTTACTAATAATATATTTTGACTATTCCAGATGTGTGAAAGATGACCAGAGATCGTTCGCACTGGGCATTCAGTGGATAAAGGTGCGACTACTGGGAACTATTCCTGCACCAATGATATTTGGAATATTGATTGATAAATCCTGCATTCTGTGGCAACAGTCTTGTGATGGCAAGGGGGCTTGCCTGGTTTATAACAACATGTTCATGAGCAGGTGAGAACTATAAAAATACACCATAAATAAATAATAATGTCCAAACCTGGGTGCCAAAGTAGCTCAGAGTAGTGACGCCTGGAGACGCCATTTCAAGGCAATGGGTCCCCCCCAATCCAAATAAAATTAGAAGATGAGATGAGAATCTCGATAAGAACACTGCAAAGTATGTTTCTGGGTTGTAGCTGTCAGAGCAGAATTACTTATCCTATATAGATAATATTTCATTTAATCATTGAAGACAATATTAACGACTTCCAACGACAAATGTGAAACAGAAAAAGATTCGGTCGCATCTAGGAACTGAACCCAGGACCTCAGCCTTGCCGGGGCGCTGCTCTACCAGCGAGCTAATTCGACCCATAATATCAACTTTGGTCATATTTAACTGTATCTGTGATTGTTTCAGTCATTATTATTGTCTTCAATGATTAAATACTGCAATGTGAGGATTTACTCATCAAGGGCAAACGTAATGTTTGTTATAATCTGTGCGTACATAGATGGCGCTAATTTAATTATTTTATGAAAATACACTTTTTGCAAGTTATGTTTTAAAATATTAGGATTAATTATTTGTTTGCGCCTGTATATACGCAATTTATAAATAAATATATATACAGTCAGAAACAATCCCTGACGGGATAGGAAATTTCCACCTCTATGTTTGTTATTACTTAAACTAACTAACTAACCATCACGCCGTTTCTCTGCAGGGGTAGGCAGAGAGGACGGACCGCCAAAGAACTCGGTCTTGGCACTCACTTCTTGCCTCATTCACATTCATACATCGTCTCATACATACTCTTCTATTATTCTGACTTTTGACATGGCCCGATTCGAGTATCTAATTCACTTGATCGTGCCATGTTTTCCTCGGGCGTCCCCGACTTCTTGTTACTACTTACTTCTAGAATAATTCACAACAATTTTTTCAGACCCAACGACCCATTCATGTATTCAGATATTTTGTTTACAAAATTATTTGCTCGGTATATCAGTGAATCGACCTCGTTACATATAACAGTCAAATATTATATGAAGATAAGAAAATTAAGATATTATAAGAAAATATATATTATATTATAGAAAATATATATTATATTATAGAAAATTAAGATATTATAAGAAAATATGTCTATCTCAATTATTAATGTTTCTTTTTTTGTGACTTTATTGAAATATTTAAAGAAAGATTATGTTTGCCAAACAATGTACATGTTTATATGTTTATAAAACTATTAGCACACACGAAGATGTGAGCTAACTTAAGATTAATAAATAAATAAATAAATAAGCCAGAACTAAAATATCATTTTGTAATTGCTAATTATAGCGGTGATCATTATAACCAAGTTCGACTGTATATATATTTAAAAAAAAATTATTTATTACAAAATAATACAAGATTTCAAATTATAACAGATGCAAAATAATATACTTTTTTTCCTAATTATTCTACTACTCCATAAGGTGAGCTCCAGGAGCTTGTATTTATGGGAGGAGTAAGTATATAAAAAAAGAAAATAATGCTTATTAAAAGGCGATGTGTAAACAATATCCAAAGTCTTATTAAATAACTACAAACGTAATTCAACATACAAATTAACACAATTCATTCTTCAAATTAACTAGACACACTTTTATTATTATAACAATAGCCAAAGTTTTTTTAAATGCTAGACAGTACAGACTAAGTATACGTTTAATAAGGGTACAATATATTATTATTCAATTTCAGGGAGTTAATTTGCTTTTATGAATATGAATAATTAGTTTTGTCCACATAATAACTCAATTCATTCAAGAAAGGCATACAAATACAATTGGATTGGATCGCCGATACAATATTGTATTTGTATGCCTAATGAATTGAGTTTTTGTACGAACAAAACTATTTATTCATATTGCGTTTGTACAGGCGCAAACAAATAATTGGTCTTAATATTTAAAAGCATAACCTGCAAAAAGTGTATTTTCATAAAATAATTAAATTAGCGCCGTCTACGAACTCATATAGTTTAATCTTAAGTTATTCCAAAAATAAACAAGATAATGTTTTAATTTATGACTTTTTCTAACGAATGCATATTTTCCCCTCTTCAGGTACATGATGGCATTAGCGCTGATTGCTAAAGCGGGATCTCTCCTGTTCTTCTTCCTGTCGTGGTGGTTCTACAAACCTCCGCAGAACACAAAGGTCATGGCCGCTCAGACTCCCTCTGTGCATTTGGTCCAAAGTGAAAACAAACAGCATAATTATCCACGGTCCAACGGCTGTGTGAACGAAAGTTTAAATGAACGATTTTAGTTTCATAATTTACATTATTCCAAGATTGTTATTTTGTTTGAAAAGTATTTGTAATGGTAACCAAACAATATTAATACGAAAAGTACTATATTCAATGTTAGATTTTATATGATTATTCCATGTGCGGTACTTACTGTCGTTTTGGCCATAATATTGTGTAATTTAATGTAAATATTAGTACTGTACTTTTTATAAGAATTCTTAACGTGTTTGCGAGCTGATCTCAGCCCTTGTTAAACTTTGTAATGACGCTTAAATATCCCATATCCATTTTTAAGATGTTCATAGACGTAGAGTCACAAAGCGTAATACATATTCAACTTTTGTGTCGTGACATTTCATTTACACACATCAAACACTTTAAAACCAAAATACGTTAACATATTTACTGTGTCTACGAAAAGGGAATATTTATGTTCGTACGTTACTTATGTACTCCTGGTTGTAGAGTGTTGTATTAATACAGTACGGACTTGAGAGTGTCACATGAGTGAAAAACTTTAGAGACGGGTTGTTCATAGAATTTGAACAATTCGTCAAATTTCGAAGTTAATTTTCAAGTTGTATTATTATTTCAGTTCTATGAAGCAACTGGCCAAAATGAAAAACAGAACTTGAAAATTAACTTTGAAATTTGATGAATTGTTCAAATTCTGTGAAAAATCTGGCCCTTAGTGTGCATTTACAAAGCAAGGACAGTATGTGGCAATGTACAATAGTAAAAAAATGACTAAAACCAAATGCATACAGATCTATTGTCATTTAAAAAAAATCATAATGGGCATGTATATGTATACATACTATCACAAACGTATTCAAAAGTATTGTAAGATAAAAATTTTGTACTTTGTAATTAAAAAAAAATTGTGACGATCAATTAATTATACAAATTACATTTGAAAGTGGAATTCATGGATGTAAGTCAAGAAATATGGGGACAAGTTGTACAGTAACATAAATGAATAAAAAATATACCTATAATATAGGATTCACATTAGCAGAAGATAAAAAAAGCTCAAACAATATTATCAACAACTACTGAAAAACAATTTTATGAAATATTAGCTGTACCCCGCCACGCGTTCGCTCAATCTGTCTGTCCAGATACTTTTGCTTTTATGTCCAACAGACGGCACTCTTTTACATCTATATAAAAACATACGCATATTCAAATGCAATGATGTGTCTAAATTTCAAAGCAATTGTTGAAGAACATTCAGAGATTTAAGATTTTGAACAAACAAAAATTAACATTTTTTATTTATATATACTAGCTGTACCTCGCCATGCATTGCTGTGGCTCAGTTTGTCTGTGCAGATAGAGAAGCTATAGCGCGTGTTGCTTTTACGACCAACAGATGGCGCTGTTTTAAAAAAGGCATTGTGTCATCTGTCATATGTGACATCTATATAATATAGGTATATAAAAACACATACGTATTTAAATGCAACATTGTGTCAAAATTTCAAAGCAATCTGTGAAGAACTTTCGGAGATTAAAGATTTTGAACAAACGAACATTTACATTTTTATTTATATAGGTAGATGGTCATCAGTGGGTATTAATTTTGTTATTTACTGAACAAGTTTACAATTTACCATGTTAATAACATGTTTCTATGCATTCAAATATTTTGTTTGTATTTATATAGCATAAAACAGCACATATTATTATTATGGTAAAATCTAATAAGTTGTTTAAGAGAATTTTTTTTAAATGAGTAAGTTTGTGTATGCATGTATTAATAAAATATTTACATAAAATACTGTAAATGTAATGTATTCATTACGAATGGTGTTTTCATGAACACGGAGTAAAAAATTATTACATATAAGATTATTATTCCATTAATTCTATTATTTGATATTATATTCTAAGAATACATTAAGAAGATATGATTGAGAGATCTGTAAATAAAATAAGATTAATAATAAACTATTATAATGAAATAAAATTAAAAAGGACATTATTATTTTGTGTGAAAATTTTTGTAATTACATAACAATAAATTATATTGTTGTGTTGTGTATAGATACATATTTATAATTTAAACATGAGTTTTGAATATTTGTAATTAAATTACACTTTTATAACATTTTCAAGTTGTGTTTTATTTATCAGCATAAGATAATAATTAATTTTAAAAGAATTTCACACCCTGGTTGTCATCAAAATCTATCAATTCACACTTATTATTCAGTTGTAAGGTCTTCAGGGCTTTTACAAGAACCGCTGGATCCAATCCATGAAATTCTGGAAACAAAAAAAAACATTGACATAGAATAATCGGGTTTTGTGAAAGTCCTATTCAAGTTCTGTTTTTATATTAATTATAGGCTAGTTGCATGACAAAACTGAAATAAAAACAGAACTTGAGAAAAACTTTTACAGAACTTGAAAATGAACATTGAAATTTGATGAATTGTTTAAATTCTCCGAAACAACCCGTCCTTAGCACGTGTATTGAGCAAATGTAATTTTCAAAATATGGACACTGCATATTTAAGCAGTTTACCATCAGAGTTTTATTTAGTTCATTTTGAAAAAAAAATTCTTTTTGGCCTAGATTTATTTTAATTAGGGTCATATCGACATCTCTAATACTCACTTTAAAACAGTGGCGATCCGTGACTTTTCAGTGAGCTAGAGTGGTAAGATTTAAAAATAGAACATTATTGACGATGTTAAAGATGAAAAAAAAAATTGGTATATAATGTTTTTTTTTCGAAATCAATTCATCAAAATAATTTTTTTTTATAATCGATTCTTTGAAACTACTGATTGGTAGACTACGTTTTCTTCAACAATGCAATTCTTCGATCATCTCATTTCTTTGAATTTTGTTCATATTTTTTCGGTGCAAAAATGGCGATTTCAAAGTAGCATGTGACAATTCTTTTTTTTTAAATGCCTTGTTTTCACAAAAATTAATTCCTAATACTAATAATATAATCTAAAATTTAAATTCGGATCATCTTTAAGTTAAAAGTTTCTATGGACGAACATGCGACCGCTCCGCTTAGTTTCTTGGAGCGTACTAACGCAATTCGGCGACCGCGACCCAGTAGAACGCAAGCGAGAGCTCGTGACTAGCAGTAAGATTTTTTATTAGTTACTAGTCTGGGGTCATCACTGAATGTTTATGCCAAAGAATCATAATCAATTTTTTTACATGAAAATTTGAAAAAGGAAAAAAATTCTGTTACAAATTTTGTATTTTTCAATCTTACCACTCTAGCTAACAAAAAGTCCAGAACCGCCCCTGCTTTCAAAACAATGATTAACAACTAGATGTTGCAAGATAGCATTTGTAGTCTCAATTTTATTTGACTCAATAAAGATAAAATAAACTGATAGGTATGTAGGTATAGAGAAGTGTGTTTGCTGACTAGACTTATCTAATTTCACATCACGTGTAGTTATAATCAAAGGCTTGTCAAATATGTAGAAAATTAGGTCAGACTAAAACGAAGTAAGCATAATTATTATAGTTTTGGTTTCAAGTTTCTCCAGACAACTACATCAGATGAAATTTACCAGACAATTAAATAGTCTAAATAATTGAAGTAACTAGATCAATTTAAAATATATTTATTTAATAAATAAGTTCTTATTGTCGAATTCTATTAAAATGTACCCTTTTCAAATTTAAAAAATTTGCTAATGAAGAAAAGGTTCTAGTGTGCATTTTAAAATGTCTGAATCGATTTCTATAAAAACAAAACATGATTTTTCCCAAGCTAAGTAAGTATAAGTTAGAAATAAGCTTTTAATAATACAGAAAAAAAATAATTACCTTCGTCAGTGGTATTATCCCCTTCAATGAGTTCGTGTATTGTGCACACTGTATTGTTCATTCCATTATTACACGCCCACGAATAAATAATATTACCCCATTCATCCAAGGAATGCCAGTAAATCTCCCATCTAGTTTTGGACTTGTCTATGGGCGCCGCGTTGCCAGACTTGGCCATGTCTTCCAGAACTATGACAATGCCTTCTAAAGGAAGTTTCCTGTTAATAGTTGTGTTACAGAAGAGAGGACTTCTCTGAGCTTCACTGACATCGAGTATTGTCTGATGAGTCGCTTTGTAATAGTCTAAAATCATGTTTCTCCATGCTAGAAGTTGCTTCGATTTGGTTTCGGCGTGTGGTTGTAGCCTGTAATATTCAGAATATTTGTAGATGTCATAATGTCTAGTTGGAATAGAAATTACTTATCAGGAATGAATTGAATCAAATGAAAATTGTGAATAAAACACTTCAAATATAGTGTGCATTTATTAAAAAGATTTAAAAACATTAACAATAATAAAATATCAGATTAATAACATTGTATAAATAATTTTGTAAAATTAACGATAAAAACAATTAACGAGTAGGTATATAATTTTTTAAATAATTGATCTAGACTAGAGAATTCTTATAACATTCTATCATATCTTCGTTTCTTTTTCTGTGCAACTGAATCTTACTCGAAGGTTTTGGATCCAAATCGATAACACCAATTTTTGTAAGAAAGGCATTCCCACGTTTTTTTATAACTCTGTGTTTGTTCATTAACTCTTCAGTAATATATGTCAGCGGCTTTATGGCAATCATAACGGAACAATCCTTAGCGGAACACGCCAGCATATATTTATGAAGAGGTTTTAGTTCTTGAAGAAGGTTATTAAGACACTGAGGGTTTGATGGTAAGGGCTTGTTAAAGTAAGCCAGCAATTCTTCCAAGTAAGCGTAGTCCGAAGCCGTGTCCGTGTCAGGTTGTTCCAAGGTGAAATCCTTTTCCAACATCTGGGCGTGAAGTATCGCTTCCAGTACACTTCCATTTGGTAAACCTTCCCAAGAAGAATCACAACTCTGTTCATCATTTGATCTCTTTTGGCAAGGCATGTTTTTAGTAAATCTGTGAATTACAATGTCGGCTTCAGGTGGCTTGTTCATGAGGGCTTCTAGAATGGTATCAATAAAGAAGTCTATAGTGTCCACAGAATCACTGGTATATTCAGAAAAATAATCATTTAAGTGTGAACTGAAAACAGAGAAAGCAATATTCTCTCCGAATATTTGCTTCCCGGACAAAAAAACTTTGAAGTTGTTTTGAGGGTTGATCGTCAGTTCCATTAAAGCTTTCCTCACCCGCTTGGCATTTCCAGAAAACAAATCAAGTGGGCAGTAGCCACCGATGGCTGTTATTTGCTTTTTCTCCAGCTTCAAATACTGATTCATACAAAACGTACATTTTCCATATTGTTTCAAAGATCGAGGCATCCACCCTTGCTTGCATTTTATTTCTACACACAGTGTTGGGCATCGTATTGGGGGAAATATTTTATTAGATGTATAGTCTATTGTAATAGTCCCATATTTACAATATAACTGCTTGTGTTGGCGTGAAATTGGCCGTATTGATTTCAATTGATCATTTAAAGATTCTAATTCATCTTCGTATAGTTCCGCGATTTTTGGAGATTGTATAAAAGTTTTGCCAATCAGGTTTGTCATAATTTTTTCGTAGTATTCATATTCAAGATTTAATACTTTCAATTCACTATCTGAAAAGTGTTGCATCAATCCACCTTCTTGCGATTTCCGCAGACGCAATATCAGGCCAGAATCTTCAAGAGCCAAGACTATATTGCAATTTCCTTCACCAAGATAAACATATCGAGAGTCTATAATTGACAGGAGTTGTAAGTGGTTCATAGTGATATCTGTCTCACGGCATATATTAATTAATTATACAAACTCACGACACCCAAGACGTATCGTCTTGTACTATTAATATTATAATATCACGCTGAGTAAAATTGTGTTCCCATGATTAGTCAGCAAAAGCATGGAACTTGAAATTAAGGAAATCCAATAACCAATCATTTCGTAACTTACGTAAAAAACGGCGGAAAGTTATACTGCCAAGGCCACTCAATTACAGCCATAATTTAATATATTCACAGAACTAAATATTATTTCCAGATTTATACAATCGATGAGTGACGATTGTTTATAAAAAAGAAAAGTGACATTTGACAGGTTTGTCAGGTCAGGAATAGTAGCAGACGTTAGACGTCATGAGTCATGAATACGAAATACAAACAGTGATGCCATACCGCGAAAATGAAAATCGGTAGATTTGAGTGAAAAAACGGTAGATTCAGTTCCAGTTTTGATCTTTGATCTTGTTATTACTATACTCACGGGGAGTTTATTGTTAATACTATTCATGTAAAAGAAAAGGAGGAACGAGTAAAAAAAAAGAAGTTACTTAATTACAAACACTATTCTCGAGGGACAGGTCAAGTCGTACGAGCACATGGTCTCTTCAAAATTGATAGATTCAAACTCATCACAAGAATCCACAAACTCATCAACTGTATCAATGTGTGAAGCTGCCGATGAGCTTGAAGAGAGGAAAAAACGGTCAAAAAACATAATTATTTTTAACTTCCCTGAAAGCTCAGCCAGTTCCCATATAGAAAAAAATACTGATGATACAACGAGAATCTTAACCACACTAACAACTCTTAACTCATCCATCACCCGAGCCAACATAACAACTTTTCGTCTGGGAATCACAAAACCTGACAAACCTCGACCTCTTAAAGTCATCCTTGACAGTTCCATCCAAGCCATAGACATACTGAAGAAAAAGAACAACATAACCGAATACCCCGGTATTAAAATTTATTCAGACCAAACCCCAGCTCAAAGAAACTATCTCACCAAGCTACGTTTAACACTAGAACAAAGATCCAAAGATGGTGAGATTGGACTCACAATAAAATACAAAAATAATAAACCTGTTATTGTAAATAGTAACCCAAAAAACTAAAACCTATCATGGCTTACTATCAGAATATCAGAGGCTGCCGCACAAAACTTAATGAGCTAAGATCATCGATTCCAATCCATCCCTTTCATATATATTTCCTGACTGAAACTTGGTTGGATCCGTCCTTTAACACAGAAGAACTAGGCTTCACTTCACACAACACCTACCGCTTAGATAGAAGTACCGCCACCAGCACCAAATCAAGAGGAGGAGGTGTATTAATATCAGTCACCAAATCTATAACTTCATCCAGGCTAAAATGCAAACACAAAAATATAGAACAAATTTTCCTACTACTCAAGACGAACCTAGGAAAAATCATTCTTGGATGTGTTTATATTCCTCCCGGATCAATTACACAAATTTACGTAAACCACATTGAAGATGTAGAGGCCCTCAAGCTCAAATATCCGGAAGCTAGAATGCTGCTAATCGGCGACTACAATACTCCCAATATAGACTGGATTACCCATAGTGATAACTCAACTACTCATTTTAATACATCTGCTAATGCTCGTGAAATTATAAATATGTCAAATTTCCTAGGTCTTAAACAAATCAATAATGTATACAACTCTAATCACCACTTACTAGATCTTGCATTTAGTAGCGATCCTTCAGTAAAATTATGTAAATCCATAGACCCCCTTCTTCCCGAAGATTCCCACCATCCTCCCTTAAACATCACCATTACTAACAACTTCCTAAACATTTACTCTAATAGTGTTCCTAAATATTCATACAATTTTGCAAGGGCAGATTATCCACTGATAACAAAATACTTAGAAAGTACAGACTGGTCCTTTTTAGACAAAAACACAAATGTTAACCAAAATCTTGAATCTTTTTACTCCATCATCAACACGGCTATTGAAAAATATGTTCCCTTAATTCAATTCAAACCATCAAAGTTCCCCAAATGGTTTAATAATGACTTAAAACACTTAATAATTAACAAAAAAATCTGGCACAAAAATTTCAAAGAGAGCAACTCTATCTCAGACTACAAAATATTTCATAAATATAGAACTGACTGTAAAAAGCTCTCCAAAAAATTATATCAAACATACATACTCAACACAGAAAAGTCTATTCCTTCAAATACCAAAAACTTTTTTACACATGTAAACTCACTAAGAAAAAACAAACCTAGCCTACCAACATACATGTATTTCGAAGGGAAAAGTAGTAGTGATACTAATGACATCGTTAATTTGTTTGCCGACTTCTTCAAAAATGTTTACGATAATGATATCCCAAATGTTCAACTTCCACCCTTTCATCCAAAGGAATCGGTCCACATTCCCGCTTTACATATAAATGTTCCTGATGTTATACGCAAAATAAAAACACTCGACTTAAAGAAAAAAGCGGGTCCTGACAAAATTAGTCCTGCCTTTCTAATTAACTGTGCATCAATAATAGCCAATCCACTATGTCATATATTTAACCAATCATTAAATTCTGGCTGCTTCCCCGACCTATGGAAAAATTGCTATCTAACACCTGTATTTAAAAAAGGCGATATTCATGATGTCACTAATTACCGACCCATCTGCATGCTCTCAACTATCCCCAAACTGTTTGAAAAACTTATCCTCGATAAAATCTCCATACATATTAACAACATCATTGTAACTAATCAACATGGATTTATGCCAGGCAGATCCACACTAACAAATCTCTCCTTATATGAAAATTTTATAGCATGTTCACTCGAAAACAAAACCCAAGTCGACTCAATATATACAGACTTTGTAAAAGCGTTTGACAAAGTTAACCATAAAATTCTTCTCAATAAACTTAGTCAAATCGGAATTGAGGGTAAATTATTGGAATGGATAAAAAGCTACTTAACAAATAGAAATCTACAAGTAAAAAATAATTCTAACCTTTCACACAAATTCATAGCTACTAGCGGTGTACCCCAAGGGTCACATTTAGGCCCAATACTGTTTCTCCTTTTCATAAACGATATTGTTACTGTATTTGATAAAAATGTTGAAGTGCTACTTTTTGCCGATGACCTTAAAATATTTAAAATTATAAAAACAATAAATGACTGTATTCAAATTCAATTAAATTTAAATAAACTTCAAGATTGGTGCAAAACTAACAAACTTTATCTCAATATTAGTAAATGCCACATTATAAGATTTTTCAGAACAACACAACCCCTTAACTATCAATACAAAATTAATAATGTTTCTCTCGCCTCTGTAAGTGAAATTAACGATCTCGGCATTACTTTCGATTCAAAATTTAACTTTCTTTCACATGTAGAAACAGTCACCAACAAAGGATTAAAAATGCTCGGCTTCATTCTCCGAAATGGCAGAGACTTTAAAAATATTTCAACACTAAAAATCTTATATTCCTCACTTGTTCGAAGTCAAATCGAATATAATTCTCCTATTTGGTGTCCTTACTTTAAAATCCACTCCGACTCTATTGAAAAAATTCAGCATAAATTCCTAAGATACATTAACTATAAACTCGGTCTACCTATAGAATCAATAAATTACAATCACTTGATGAAAGAATTAAACTTACTTAAACTCTCAGATAGAAGACTTATTTCCGATTTGACTTTTATTTTTAAAATTGTCAATGGTATTATAGACAGCCCTGATATATTAAGCCTAATTACCTTCCATATACCCACTAGAACCACTCGATCCAAAATTCTTTTTGAAGTGAAACTTCTTTAGGCGCGTATCGGGGACGGAGTAAAACCGAGTCAGGATCGACACGAAAATGCGGGTACCCCCACCACCGCTCACCGTTCACCGTTCACTGTTTTCAGTAAAAGCAACAAATCATTAGCATGCGCATAAAAGTTTTTATGTGTTTTATTTAAGTACTTTTTTACTCGGTAGTATAATTTTGTTTGGCGCATGCCTTAGCTGTGGTACAGACGTGGACAGGGCTTTCCTGTACCGTCCGTCCGCCGTTCAGTCTGGTTTAGTCGTCCGTCGAGAGCGCTCGCGTCGCGCGCTTTGCCGTTCCATTCGTATTCCAGTATATAAATATTGTTGAAGTGAAACTTCTTTAGGCGCGTAATTTCATTTTAACCTCTAATTTTCAAACTAACCTAAGAGAGAAAATAGAGATGATGAAATGAAAATAGAAAGAGAGGAATACTAGAAGTTTCACTTCTGTCTTGCGTAGGCTTGACACACCCACTTTTTTTTATTAATTTCAATAACAATATCAGGACTGAGTCATTTAGAAACTCGCTTATACCTAGATTGCATGCAGTTGGCAATGCTTTCTCAGAAGTAGTAGATGTGTTCAACTGCACGGAATATAGTTATAAGAAGGCTATAATAACAAACCTCTGTCGTAATTATCAATGTTATTAGGCATAATACCACTCTATTCATAAGTTATCACAGAACCTAAACTATGCACTTACATCAGATATCAGACAGAAGAGTGTTATCTAATAATTTTACATACTTAATCAAAACTATAATTTTTCCCAAAATTGTTATGAGATGTCTTACTGACAGCCCTGATTCAATAGAGCTAACTCTTAGTTCTCAGCAAATTCAACCAAATTCAATATTGAAGGTAACAATAACCTCAATACTAAACTACTGTACGGATTGAAAATAAAAATGCTATTGTACCTATGTATACCAGATGTTATTCTTGTTTAATTTTCAACATAATTTCTCAGTAATTATTCTGTTTAACATAATACTGTTTCGCTCCTGTGAACCACTGTAAACATAAATCATGTATATTGTAAAAGCCTTTTACGGCGTCTAAATAAATAAATAAATAAATAAATAAATAAATAAATAAATTAAAAATTTATTTTAAAAAATGTATAAAGAAGGGTTAGTTTTAATCTAGGCTTAATAATAATCTTAAATTATAATTCTTATCTGGAACCGCGGATCTCCACGTTCGCACTTATCACCGATAACACAAGCGGCAACTTGGGTTGGATCCGAAGGGTGGAATTAGTTCAACCTGGGCCAAGGCTCCGAAGGGCGGAGTCGGCAGGCAGCAACTCCTGAGAGGGCAGCTTCCTGGGCGAAAGAGCCTCAGCGACCGCCCCAAGGGGGCTGGCAGGAGGTACCTCGGCGGAGGCGAGACGGTAACTCCTGAGAGGGCAGCTTCCAGGTCGGAAGAGCCTCGGCGCCGCTCCAAGGAGGAGGGCAGGATATTTCTCGGTGGAGGCGAGATGGTAACTGTCGAGAGGCGAGATTGTGACTGCCGAGAAGGCAGCTTCCTGGGCGGAAGCGCCTCGGCGACCGCTCCAAAGGGGGGCGAGATGATGACTGTCGAGTGCCAAAAAATCAACTGTTGAGTGCTGAATGGGAACTGTCGAGTGCTGAATGGGAACTGTCGAGAGGGCAGCTTCCTGGGCGGAAGCGCCTCGGCGACCGCCTCACGGGGCGGCGAGATGATCACTCTTGAGTGCCAAAAAATCAACTGTTGAGTGCTGAATGGGAACTATCGAGTGCTGAATGGGAACTGCCGAGAGGGCAGCTTTCTGGGCGGAAGCGCCTCGGCGACCGCCTCGCGGGGCGGCGAGATGATCACTCTTGAGAATGGGAACTGTTAACTGTTGAGCGCGCTCTACACTCGCGGCGCGAACGGCCGCGAAGGCCGCGAAACGCGAGTGTGGATCTTGTTCACGCCTTCGCAATCTTCGCGTTCGCGCTTCGTGCCATTCCCCGATTTTTGTCGGTTTTTTGGCCCGCGACAAAGGGTTTGCGTTTTAAAGCCGCGAACAAGACTGAAGCTTTGCGAGTGTGGATGGACACAGTTCACGCGCGAATCGCGGCGTATATTCACGGCGTGAATTCACGGCGCGACTTCGCGCGCGAGTGTAGAGCCAGCTTTGGTTGCGGAATCAGTTGTATTCAGCCGCGCGATCCGACGACAGTAGCGCGCCTGTGGTGGGGTGCTGGAACTAAAGTGGTTCCGATTCACACCACTTCGGTGCATTGTCTGAGTCCGTGGCGCTGGCATCGCCATTCTCACCGCTAGAGTTATTATTATTTTGAAATATGTTAAAATTACATTTGTACAAAACACCTTCAAACAATTGCAATATAGTCTATCCTTGGACGAAGGTTTTTATTGCCGGGTCGCTCGCTTAACAATACACCCATTTCAGATTTACGACTTTATGGGTGTATTTTTTAAAGTTGGCTTTCTTTTTTTTTTTTTTTTTTTAAATATTTTTTATTCTAGATAAAAGAAAATTACATTTTTCACTTATTTAACTAGAAATAACATATATATACTACACATAAATATATTACACACCGAAATTTCTAAATTTCTAAATTTCTAAATCTTTATTGCGGTTGCCGGCCAGGCTATTCAGCAAATATTTAAGGTCTAATAATGCGGACTGCCGTCTCAATCTGCGTGTGAAATTACAGAGACAAATGCTGGCGCATGTGTTCACTTTGGTCTTTCTGTGAATTCAAGTCACGTAGATACCTAGGGACATATCAATCTTATAAATATTTTGCGCTGTTACAATTATTTTTTTGACGCCCAAGAGAAAAAAAAAACAAAATATAATTTTTTTAATGGCATTAATTTAAACATTTAATTATTTGAGAATATTATTTTGAATGTAAAGTATTTAATTGGAACAAATTTACAGTGAAGGTGAGAAGCTTCTTTGCTTTTTATGCCTTTAGTACTCTAGCCACTCGTTATTTACCAATACATATTTTTCAGTTCTGAAATGTCAAGTGCGTTATTCAGGAAGGCAGCAATTTAAATCCGAGCTTACGTATTTCGCTTGTGCGAATCTGTTAACTCCAAATAGTTACGTCTTTTTTGTAGAAGCAACATTTTTAGTGTTCAGTAACGGTAGTTGCTTATCCACACGATCTTCAATCTTCAGCCATAATAATTCGTTTTGACGTTTGGGATTCATGTGCGGAATACGATCGTGGTTTTCCTTATAATATTGAATTAATGAATACTTAAAAATGATAACCCTGACTAAAAAAATCAAGAAAGATGCCCCTGGTAATAAATCCGATGAGAGCGCAATTTCAGATTATGCTAAAAGGGTCTCGATAAGAGATAAACTCCTCGTGAAGGAAGTTCAGGAAATGGAACAGAATTTGCCAGGAACTTGCCGTGTTGTGTTTAATGACCCTAATACCCTCAGCGAGTTCAACCTCAACGTTTCTCCCGATGAAGGATATTGGAAAGGCGGAACATTTAAATTTAGCGTCTTCGTGACCGAGGACTATAACATGGCAGTAAGCAAATATTGAAATAACATTGGTTGTCAGGATGTTCTTTTCTAAATATAATTTATAACCAATACTAAACCGTTATGTGCTATATTATTTGCTAAGATTTAACCCAAATTCATTTTAATTTAGTCTTGATATTAGGTTTATTTTCATGCAATACATATTTGCTTTGACAACACCATAATCATTGATAGCTGCTACTAATATTCCCAGGTCTACGCTGGTCAGTGTATAAAACTGCGGTAATTATTTACCTAACCGCCGCACTTTTAGGTACAGATTATGGAAATTAAACTTTGTTTCAACAATTACGACAAGAAACAATTATTTACATGCACAATATAGGTTATTTGTCTGGGTTAATTAAGTAAATTACACGTATTTAGATTGAGACGAAACTTTCGCAAGTGTCACTACATAGTAAAAATGAAAATGGCGGCAAAGGTAGTGTGTTTTATAAGGTAAATTTTGAGGTAAAAGGTAAAAATCTTTTACCATCTCTCCCAAAGATATTAGAAGAACGAGATGTGCTATGAGCAGTTCATACTGTGTGGAATTGTTTTGCCGAGTGTCGCCGGTTTTGTTCACCAATACTACTGCACACCTTCGCTTACGCTAAGGTATCCGCACTAATACATAGAACAGATTTCTGTGCGTACACATCCCGACAGTGTTCAAAGTACCCTAATTAGGTAGTACTCCGCCTACGGTCCGGTGGCCAACATAGCATATCTCGTTCTTCTAATATCTTTGATCTCTCCCGATGTAAATATTTGTTTCATATAGTAATTAAGTTGAAACGAAGTGTGATTTCCATAATATGTGCCTATGAAAAATTTACCAAAATTGTCTTAAAATGCCGTTGAATGTTGTTTATACATATTTATAGTAAAAAACTGATAATAAACATTATTCAATAAAGAAAAAGCCAATTAAATTTCTGAACAAACATGATGTTTTTTTTTATTCGATTTGGTAAATTAATATGCATAAGGCAACAGCAAATGGTTTTATTTTGCTGTAAATTATTTCTATTAAAACATCCGATGCTCTTTAGGGAACCCGCTTGCACAGCGCAGGTGTAAACTGTGAATCCTTGAGTTTAAGTTTAAACATCGGAATCCCGTCTCCAACATTCACTGGCCAACCAACACCTTTGCCATAGGTTATCCCAAGTGGTTCGCTACTTTGGTGACTTTGCAGGGGTGCCCGGGATCATGGGGCGAGGTTTGTCCAGGTCTTGGTGGCGGATGCGCCTGCCCAGCAACTACGTAGCGACTCTTTGACCTCTCCAGCCGGACTCTCTTGAACCCAACGCCTTACACCGCCGTGGGATTCATATGTCCGTAATTCCTGGGCAGACTGACCCCCAGATTCCTACCCACCTGTAAAACCTTTTTCCTTCCTAGAACTTCCTTTCCTTAAAAAGACCCTTCATACAGCATCTCATAGATGACATAGGCCCTTATTTTCATCAGGGCCTCCTGTGTGGAGTTAATGTAAAAATAAAATATTTAAAAAATTAGTGCCATTTTATACTTTATTAATTATCCTAGATTTTATTGTTCCAGTCACAGTTATTAGGTAATTTTGTAAGGTTCATTACAATCAGCATCGCAACACCTTATTTATATTTTTTGTTTTATCTGGCACTTTACTATTAACTATTTTTTTTGTAATTTCAGCCCCCTAAAGTAAAATGTTTAACAAAGTTGTGGCATCCCAACATAAGCGAAGATGGAGACATTTGTTTGTCTCTGTTGAGGCAGAATTCCATAGACGGTCTCGGATGGGCCCCAACCAGAAGATTAAAAGATGTGGTTTGGGGACTTAACTCCCTATTCACAGTAAGTTCAACTCTTCATTATTTTTATTCCTTCTCCACTTTCTTTCCAAGGCAACTGCACTGAACTATAACATTACTGGGCTGTAATGTTATAGTTCAATTACAAACAAAATATCATTCCCTAGAGTTATCCAGAATGAAGGAGGCACGGGAATGACTACCACGTGGTAAGACCGTTTTAAACACTCTTCGAACTTCTCATTCGTAATTAATATATTTTTGGTAAGCAAATATTGACTGACATATTTTAAACATATATGATGATATTCCATAACCTGAACTCTCCAAGAATATTGCATCTCCATTCTATCAAATGAGCCCTGTGGAAAAACAGCGTTATCGAAATAACCTGTTTTTGTGCAGATCCATTCAAATTACGCGCCATTTATTCTCTACGTTCACAGCAAAAATCGTTTTAAAATCTCAACCACAGACAGCAGTATAAGGCCCATGGTGACGGCCGGTGGCAAAAGTCAAGACAAGCCCGCCATTACTTAATTGAAACTGACGGATTGTGCCATCGGCGCTTGGCATATTATCTTTATTGTGGTGATAAAGTTTTATTTTTATAATGGTCAAGCTATTGAATCTTCCTTCAATGTGAATGTCCACATTTTACAGGAAAATTCAAAAATTGATTTCATTTCATCATGCCAAAAGTCTCAATTGTTTGGATTGGTACATTTATTCAGACATTTTTACATGGTTGAGATTTACTGCATGAATGTGTTGTTATTACTACCCATTCTTATGCTCAACAGCCTGGCTTTGAAATTTGACGCTTTCATATTCATTCCTTTTCCTGCCCCTAAAACCCCTCACCATAGCATTCCCAAATATGACATATACTTCCTTCCAGTGGCGGCTTGTGACCTTTGGGTGGGTGTACTAGAGTGCTATCATTAAATAAAATGGCATTATTGATGTTGTACCCTGAAAATTTTTTTTTGTTTTTTAGAAAATTCAGTTTCATTTAAGGAAGAGTGCATTTTCACTGCACCGATTTCCTGAAAATCTTCATACAAAAAAATCGATTTTTTGAAAAAATTAAACGTTTTCAACTATAGCATCATGCCATTTTATTTTAATATTAGCACTCTATTACTCCCAACAGTCACGAGCCGCCACTGCTTCCTTCATGGAGCTACAATTTCAAAAATAAATTAAGCTTTTTCAATATGATTCTATTACTTCATGATATCTGAAGCATATTTGTAACCATTGGTAATAAGTTGAAATTTGCAGGACTTACTTAATTTCGAGGATCCGTTAAACATTGAGGCCGCAGAATTATATCAGAAAAATAAGAGGGAATTTCAAGCGATAGTAAAGGAATATTTAGAAATGTACGCCAAGAGATGAGAATTAATCCCATCCGACACAATTGAGAACCTCTTAGGTAATAATTTAGGTAGCTATTGAATGCATATAAATATTTTTGTAAGTTGTTTATTTAAATTTATTTTGCTATGATTTGCAAAACACAGTTTCTGTTCATTGACAATTTTAATGTTTGTAAAAAAATAACGAGCCATTATAAATCATTAATTTATTTATTCTTAAAGTAATTTAATTTACATATAAATAACAATAAGGCAACATGAAGAACCAATAAATATGTTTTGGTAAGATTTCAGGTAAAGGATTGTTAACTTCCATATAAAATCCACTTGTGGGTGTAGTGTTGACTAGATATATTATTATACATTAAAAATAATAAAGGTTATTTAAAAAAAACATTTTCTAGAATAATAATATGAAGATCGTCACAAGTATCTATTTAATTGCACCTTTGGTATGAAATAATTTGGCGAGCAGTCAAACATGGGCGAAGATGATTCATGTTTGTTTTTTGTTGAATGTAAGTGGAAGAGTTTGTTAGAATGAAGTGATGAGCTCCTCCTGTATACTGTTTGAGCGCGTGAGAACTCGCGGAGCATTGCCTCCGAGGGTTCCTGACAAAGAATCGGATTTTGTGGCTTCCTTTGCCTTTTGACTATGATATTCCTCTGAAAACTCCTGCAATAAATGTACAACATCGTTTTTAATAAACATTAAAGAGTACAAAATGAAAAAAAAAGGTTTTATTTAAATAAGCTGAAATATATGTATGAAAAAAACATACACTTAATAAGACACCACTTTATTTTTGAATCGATAACGATAGCCAACCGGGTTTCGCTTGTCCCAAGCTTCATCAGGTATGTATCTAATTAGCTTTAGTTGATATTTAGCCCTGATGAAGCTTGGGACAAGTGAAACCCGGTTGGCTATCGTTATTGATTCAAACATAAAGTGGTGTCTTACTAAGTGTATGTTTTTTTCATTCAATATGTCACACCCCAAAGTATTTGCTTCCTTCGAAAATATGAAATATATGTGCTTCTGCTCTTCTGGCAGTAACGTCTGGTGGGGCAGACAATATATCCACCAACTAGAATACAACAAAATTAACTTTTCTACCCACGGGAGGTATTTTTATGTTTTCGCCTTTTATGTACATAGTGGTATCTTGTAATGCTTTTAACAAATAACATACCTTCAATCTGTTGCCAAGGAATACTGCTCTCTCCCTTTTTTTGATCATGAAATCACTAGCCATGAGCCACCTGTGGTCGTGACATTCCTCGGCCAATGGTCTCTTAGATGGCGTCCTCTTGAACACAAACATCAGGAACCTGGTGGCTTCTTGACTCAACTCCTTGTAGAGGTGTTCGAATCTGAATCTGACATAACTGATGTTCTGTTTGGTTTCCGCTTCGTCCTTGCCTTTGAATGGTGAAACACCCGAGAGCATGATGTAGGCGAGGACTCCGACAGACCAGATGTCTGTCTGTGGGAAGGCCGGCTCATCGTTGATCAATTCAGGGGCTGGAAGAAAAATTTAACCATTATCATGAAGATTCTCAATATAAAGTGATGAATTTATTAAATGACATTATTGCTTGTTTCTAGATTCCTTACCCATATATTCCAAGCTGCCAACTTTAGGTACTGTGGTGCCAAGTTTGCTGACTTTGTAAGCTGATCCAAAGTCTACCAGTTTAATTTGCACAGATCGCACGGAAGCCATGACTACGTTATCGGGCTGAAGATCCAAGTGAGAGAAACCTCTCCAGTGAAGGTACTGAAGGCCATCCAATATCTGGGTAACAATGGTCGATACCATTTGCTCTGTGTAATCGTGTCTGCTAGATAAATAGGTTAAGATGTCGGCTCCTTGCAGCTTCTCTAAGATTAAAACAGCCACTGAGGTGTTGGGAGCTTTGAAAGCTGCTAAGAGATTACCAATTCTTTCATGTCTTAAACGTCTCAGGCATTCGAATTCTCGGATAACTTGAGAGTCAGTCTCGCTGTGACACTCCATCAGTTTGGCCACTACTACTGCGTCGGTTGCCTTGTTGATGCCTTTAACAACAACGGAGAATTTGCCCCTTGCTAGTTCCGAAATAAAGCTGTATTTTTCGGTTAAGTTGCTGTCTGAACCCCATTCCAAGGGCGTTTCCTCGCAGGAATAGTTCAATTTAGGTTTTTCTTCATCTAAAACGATAATTTGTCCAGACTCTGTCAGTTGTTGCAAATGTTTCATAGCTCTTGTGACTTGAATCTTGGGAGCACCATGTTCTAAAGTTTTGATCAGCTTTGAGGGTATTCCCTTTTCACTCCATCCGATGCGATTGCGAGCAGCTAAACGGAACTGATGACTGGTGTTGGCCCTCAATTCTTTAACCAAGTAAAATTCGTGGTCAATATTACTGGCCACATCGATCCAGTCCACCTTATCTCCTTCTTTGTACTGCAGGCTGTAGCACAGGACGGCAGAGTTTCCATCGTCTTTAGGCTGCTTCCACCTGAGTAATACTTCAGAGTCGGATGTCTCTGCAGCTGTAGGGCTGTCGGGTGCATCTGGGACTGAAGCTTGCACCACCCTGGTTCTGGCCACTGTCTGGCCAATCCTGTTGCGAGCGACGACCTTGTAAATGCCAACATCATGGGTAAGAGCCGGGTTGAACTTGAGAATAGATCTACCTTCTTCGTCAGTTGTTACCTTAACCCTGTTACCTTCAGCAATAACCATGTCGTTTCGGAACCACTGCACCGTGGGTTTGGGTTCTCCAACTGCGTAGCATACTAGTTCTGCCGGGTGGTTGTCGAGGATTGGCAGAATTTGGGGCTTTTCTCTGAAGAAAGGAAGTTGTCCATCTTTTTTGGATTCAATGATGGCTTCTGCTTCTGCGTAGCTGTCAAGCCTGGATCCCAGTTCATGACGAATCCTCCTCAGGGTGTAAGTGTCGGCCGAACCGTACTTGTTGATGCGCTCCTTACGTTCATCGTCAATTTCTTCATCCATGACATCAGTGAATCGACGACGTTCACGAATAATTGGTGTCTAGAAACAGATACAAATAATAATCAGTAAATTAAAGTTTATTTTTCCAACCCTTTCATTTAAGGAAGAGGGTAATTGAACTGATAAATGCTATATCTCTTACCCTCCAGTCATATGTGTCTGAGACAGACATACTGAATCCTGGGCTACGATTGCTGGCCACCTTCATGTATTCACGCAGACGGACAGGGAAGTCAACATCACGAAGTTGCAGAAGATATGTGTCTGGACCATTTTGGTAGCTGAAATGAAACAAATAACAAATCCAATCAAAATATTTCAAAATGCTACCAATACTTAGCATAAATAACCAACCGAATAGATAACTTTTTCGAATTTTTAATATTTTTTTCTATACAAACAATTGAAACTGTGAATATTGTGATGTCAAATTGTTGCCTAACTATATCCACCAATGAAAAACTATAAAAGTCTATGGAATAAACTTTCAAATAAATAGGCACCGAATGAGAATTGTACTGTCTATATATGTATTGGCATATCTATGGTTTTTTAGGACCAATTTGTTTCATACAAAAAGCCCGAAGATATCAAGCTAGTGAGTGGTTTATTTATGGATTCACATCCCGAAGTTAGTGCACTTTAGCCCCTTACCACCTTGTATAGTTTATAGGGGGAAAAAAATACCAGTACAAAAAATTCCCTATTTAAGCTGATACCTGGAGGATAGTAATTTCAGAGATTTTGGTTACCCTGTTGGTAAGGTTAAGGAAGATTTGAAAATACTAACTGGCTCTCAGATTTGATCATTCCGATCTCGTAGTCGGGATGCTCGTACACCTTGTGGTTGCTGTCGTATGCTCCGGGCAGGCGGGGGGAGCGAGAGGACCGCTCGGGGCTACCCTCGGGGGTGTAGACGTGCCCCGGGGGGTACACCATGCGGGATGGGTGCTGGAAGGCTCCGCTCAGAGGGCGCCTTCGGTACCAGGTACGGCAGGAAGAATTGCTGGTCCAGTCTCTGAAAAATTAAATTTTAATAAATGAAGATTTTTGGAATCAATTTAGTATAAGTATGTATTATATATTGATTAAGAGAAATACACTTTCTGAATACTTAATATCTAATTACCCTTGTTTTCTTATGTAAAATAAATCATTAGAAAGGTCAGCGGCTGTCCAAAGTGAAAAAAACAATATAGCAATTTTGGTTCCATGATAACTCAACACAGTGACTATTCAACACACCTTTAAAAAGTGATATAAAGTCATTAAAAACGATGAAAATTTTTTTTTTAAACCTAACCTAACCTACTTAACCCAGTTAATAATGTTTTTGTTTCATCACTTTCCATGACTTTATATAACTTTTTAAAGATGTGATGAATTATCATTTTGATGATTTATCCGGTCACCAGCAATTTCATATTACATACAAGTCCAGGAGAAGCAAAAAAGTGTTTTTCGAAAGGTTTTATGTTGATTGTTTAAAATCTTTGATTGTTAAAAATCAACAGCAATTGGGATTTGGTCAACACATTGACTTACTAATTAGATTCTTACACGCCAGTTCAACATTGATGAAGCCAGCCGTGAGGCTGGTCTTATACCGTTTTAACAAAACGGTTCCATGATAACTCAACACAGCGACAAAAAGTGATGAAAAAATCCTGTACACCTATCTTACGTATTCTATTTAACCTAGTTTTTGTTTCATCACTTTTCATGACTATATATCACTTTTTAAAGGTGTATTGAATTATCATTTTGACGAGTTATCCGGTCACCAGAACAAATCATAATTACTAAAAATGTTAAATTCAGAGTTTTAACATTGATGGAAAAACAGTGCAAAAAAAAACTGCAATTCTTTGTTAAAAGGAGTGCAGAAAGCTGAGGAATTCTATACCAGAATAATGTATAAAATTACAAAGGTGTAATGTTAATACCTGTAGGAGTTGTAATAGTTCTTCAGTCTGTCCGTGCTAATCTTGTAAGCATCAGTGGGCATCTTGTCGGCGAACAGAAGCCAGGGGTGTTTGAGGGCAGCCTTCACATCCATACGGCCCTCCGCCTGGTAGACCAGTAGCTTAGTGATGAAGTCCTTGCCCTCAGAGCTGATGCGGCTCCACCACTCAGTGTCCTTGAACTCCCACTTGCCTTCCTTGACATTGGTCAGGGTCTCCCTGTCGTTGATTCCCCTGAATGGCGAGTATCCTCCCAGGAGGATGTAGGTGATGATGCCCAGACTCCACATGTCCGTGTTGAGTCCCACTCCCTCGTTGTTGGCAATCTCGGGGGACACAAACTCGGGCATGCCGAAGTCCAGGTTGGCCAACTTGCCGTAGTGGATACGGCGGGCTAGACCAAAGTCACAGATCTTCAGGTCGTCTCCACCGGGGTGGGAAATCAGCAAATCTCCAATCTAAAACATAAAACAAAATGTTTAAATAAAAGGTTTAATTCAATGCAGTTAGCAGCATTAATGCCTTGTACGCTGATATCCATTCAACAAATTGAACGGATTCACATCCGTTAATTGGAATAGCCGCTCACAGTTGATATCAGCTTCATGAGAATGGGTCGTTTCTGTATAAGACGGCTCAAATTTGGAATGAGCTACCGGCTATATAATTGCCATTTCATGCGATCCTCTTCAGAATCCCTTCCCATAGCCCCACGAAAACATATAACATAATATTAGAGAAGTAAACAATTTGCGTAAAAAAAAATACTTACAGTGAGTCCCATGTGGCCGATGTTCAGATCGTGCATATGCTCCAGTCCCCAGAGGATCTGGCGGATATAGCTGGCGATCTCTCCCTCGGTGAAGTGCGACTGCTTCAGCAAGTTGTCCTTGACCAGCTCGCCGCCGGCCGCTAGCTCCGTGACCAGGTGCATGTTGCGAGTGGTCTCGAACGCGTCGTGCAGCCGGATCAGCTTGCGGTGATTCAGAGAGTTCATGATCTCCATCTCGTTCCACATGTACGCGCGCAGGTCTGACTTGCCATACATCATCTTGCTGGCGTAGTTGCGACCTGGAATGGAACATTGAACGTAAGCATCTTTAAAAAAAATAAAAATTTATGTGACACTTCACAAAAGCGCCCCTCTCCAAAATTTACTAAGCATCTTGTTAACTGTCTTGTTGTTATAATTGTCAACATTTAACGTGGACCGTTCTAATCGAGCTGATGGTCACTTGATGGTCAAGTGTGATGGAGAAAAACATGAATTTAGAAAATTTATTGATTTTAACCCAGTACACAAATGACATTTGTCAGGAGAACAGTTGCCATTATATATTAATGCTTGGTTTGATGGACTCGATCGCCATTTGAGCGTTTTAGCTGCTTCAGTTGAAATGTGCTGTACAGAATTTGAGCACCAGCACTACAAGTATTTTTATTGTAACCTCTCAATCTTTCTTAGAACAAGTGGATGTAAGCGGAGTTCTCGGCAATAGGGACCATATTGTGAATGTGTAGTTATTTTAAACGGATCAACATAATACACATATTTACCTGTCAGCCTTTCCACGGCGTGATACGTAACACCCTGAGTGCCGCGTCCCAGCTCGTCTCCCAAGTCGTACAGGTCATCATAGGGCTTTGTCTTGGGTTTGATGGTAGGGGCTTTGATGTAGGTTCTGTAGGAATACTCTTGCTCGTTCTCTTCGATGTGAACCATGGCTGAGGAACTCACGGCGCCCGCCACATTGCGGGCACTCAGAGAATATAACCCTTCATCCTTTGCGATGGCATCGTTGATGATTAAAATGCTGAGATCGGGCTCGATGAACTGGGTCTGAAAATGATTTTATGTTATGTTTCTCACTTGCATCGTTGACAATTGTATTATTCTTTGCTAGTTCAAATCGGGGCGGGTTAAGCTTTACAATGCTGGCCTTTTCAACGCATTCTATCCCATCACGCATTACGTTTTGACGTGTATGTCGTGTTTTGTCAAGCTTCATGGATCACATTTTACTATTTATTTATTAGGTGTAAATATAGCCGCCGATGGATCATTTATATGATAGCTGTATAGATTAGGTTAATGCTAGAAGTGCGTACATCTACCCCTCAAGTAAACAAACAGGCGACCTTGCAAAATCACCTTGTCAAAGGATTATCTAATGGTTTTAGGTGTAAAAATCCAGGTTTTAAGGTGACTTGTGCAATAATTTGAATGCTTGTAATATTATATATAAAATAACTTTGTTTGAATACCACTTTATTGTATATATTTATAACCAACCGGTTTCAGTTCAACCCGCACCTTCATCAGGGTTAATAAAAACCAATATGTTTTTATTAACCCTGATGAAGGTTCGGGTTGAACTGAAACCGGTTGGTTATAAATATATACAATAAAGTGGTATTCAAACAAAGTTATTTTATTTTAATTATTATAATTATGTATACCCACAAAGTGTTTGCTACAAGTGAAAAATTATTATATATAAGTTAGTTAGTATTTGTAGACAGATCTATTATTACCTTAATTCTGCTGCTGGCGTACAGGGGCTGCCAATCTTTGTACCACTTCAGTTCGGGGTAGGGTACACCGGTGACTCGGGCCTCAAGGCGTCCGGACTTGCGCACCATAATGACGGCCTCCTCCGGACGTCTGACGAAGACTGGGTACTCCGCGATATCCATGCGGACACGCTGGCGGGCCTCTCCATGCTCGTTGGAGGCTACGGCTTCATACATGCCAACATCTCGTTCCAACATCCTAGAAAAAAACACTGTTCATTCTCCTTACGAAATAAATATATCAGTACAAGTTTAATTTTTATTTTTTACATTGTTGTTATTATTTTAGAAACAAACAGTACATACGAGTATGTAGATTAAATGAGTGGTAAACGATTTACAAGATTTTAGTATATTACAAGGATTAGTACCAATGACATGTCTGATTATATTATTATTATATTATAGAAGATCCCAAATTCTGACCACAAATACTCCCCAGCACAAATTTCTTACTCTTTACTAGAATGATTTTTTGAAAAGTTTTCTGATTTTAAATGGGTTGCGTGTTTGATAGTTAAGTGGTTCAGACGCTCAGACCGGTCGTCTGGCTTGGAAAAGGTCACTAAGATCAATTTCTGTGTTTCTGCAATATCCCCTTTCTCATGTGTTTTTATAGATATGTAGATGTAATTTAATTTGATTCGAAATAAGGTTTCAGTAATTTCATTTATAACTTACTTGTTGATGAACAATGTTGCTTGTCCATTTCTGGTGTAGCTCCAATCGTACCTTCCACCTGACTCAATGAGTTCCTCATTGAAGTAATATGTCATCTTTGGTTTGGGATAACCATAGACAAACCAAAACAGGTTGCTGTTATGGTTCTTGATACCGTACTGGGTATCGTGCTCTTGTCTCAAGAACTTAGGCGCTTGGGCATAGCCATCATGGGGTGGTCTTTCAATGTCAAAGTCCTTAGGAAAGTAGGGAGAGGTCTCAGGCCTGAAGTCGATGCCTGGATCTAAGTAGGGAATGAATTTGGGTGGGTCTGGTTCCAGTTTTGCCCTGTAGGTGATGGCGTAAGGTGAAGGGTCGCTTATTCCGTATTTGTTTTCCACACGAATTCGGAATTTGTAGTCGCGGAAAGGTTCCAAGTTGCGGATGTCGCAAGCACATGAACGGACTCCGGTGCGGGCAGTGAACCAGTCACCATCAGGTTGTTCAGACATCTCCACCTAATTAACCAATAATTTAATTGCGTAAGTGTTATATATCTTCTGTTTTGTACATTTTTAAGGATTTGATGAAAATGAAAATCAACAATCAAATTGTTGATGATACACAAAACTTGGGATTTATATCTTAGATTCTTTGATTTGTGTTCATGGTTTTTTAATGTTAATTTTGCACATTATATTAATTGTGCCAAAAACAGTCTGATTGTTTTACTTACTTGGTATGTTACGGGGAACCGAGGTCCATGAGGGATGGATGGTTTCCACGAGAGAGTCAGATGGCGATCCATCATCTTGGATATTATTGGCTTGTCAGAGAGTGGCATCGGTACACCGGTCTTCTTGAGTTTGTCAAATTCCAGGTACTGATCTGCTAATGGCTTCTTAGTTCTTGGCTCCAAAGCTGAAAACACACATCCATATTAATTTTATCACAAAATCAACAATTTGTATAGCTTGATGTGGATAACTTTGCAGTCGGCGGCGTTCACACTATTCAACATTGAAAATAATTTGACAGACGATTAACAAAAAACATGATATCTTTAGTTCCCTTCTGGCGGCCTGCAAAGTTATCTGTGTAATTTGTGTCAAGATGTTAATTGAAATTTAGGGTTGGTACTCTGGTACCCAAATGTTGTGAAATAGTGTGAACTCTTATTTTGAAACTCAACTGGTGGTAAATTATTGAACTCAAATGACAAAAAATTAGCAATAGTAATAATTGTTTAATAATATGTAATTAAAATGTTTGGTTAGGTTCCCTTAGAGGTTTCTAAATACATAGAGCATGAATTCATCAAACTTTGAATCTAGAATGTTGGAGCCATGGTAAAATGAACTTCTATTGTTTTCATCATGTCTGAGACCTGTTAACATTAGTTTTGGCTGGAACATTGATCGTTCATTGATGGTTTGGGTCAGTAAATTGTTTTACAATATCAAAACTTACAGTCATAGCTGAGTTCGGCATGGCAGATATCTTCACCATGAGGGTTGAATATTCTGCAGGAATATTTTCCAACATCAGCCGGGTCAACCCCGAGGATAGAGAGTCGGAGCAGGCCTGAACCTTCGCGGTCCATCTTAATGCGTTCTGTGGGGAACAGTTTGTCTCCATTACGGAACCATTCCGCCTGGAATGAAAAAGACATTTTTAGGTTATAAAATATTTTAAATTCTTTGATTGGGATTATGAAGATATAAGTTTGATACAGTAAATAAATGCTTATGGATTATATATATTTTACTGAAGTATTTTACCTCAGGTTCAGGTGTGCCTGTAGCACACGCTGTGAATTTAGCAGTCATGCTCTTGTAGACTTCGGTGTCTCCAATCTTCTTCAAGAATGATGGGGGCTCCATGCGTTGTCTCTTCTCGCTATAAAAAATTAAGGAAACAAGTAAAGTAGGTATAATGAAATATTTTTTTATGTATATATTATTATTTTTGAATTTGAGGGAACTGGTAAAAAAGAAACAGTCCAGATTAAAATTTTTTTAAAGGTCAACAAGGAATCGACATAGACCGGCTTTCCTAATAAGATGTGATTTCGAGAATGCCCCGTTCCACATATTTCTTTTGGCACCCGTACGTGGGTCAATAAAGCTTGATAGAAAATATTTAATTTCAAACTTCCTAAATATATAAGATTTAGAAAATAGGGTAGGGTAGATGAAATTACAACAACCCAAGAATATGTGGCAATTTCTTTCATGTGAATGTAAAATTTTTGGAATTGACGGATAGATTATTTTTGTAGAACTCTTTGAATAGAGGCATTGTTAGCTCCTTCAACTCTATGGGTTTAATTTAGGTACATTTTGAAATTCATTCTTACATTTTATCTACAACTTCAAGGGTGGCTTGCAGTTTAGCTTCTCCCTCCTTGTTTCTGGCGATGGCCTTGATCTTGCCAGAATCCTCGGGTTTGCAGTCCCTTACATACAGGCAGCAGGCATCGCCGTCCCTCTTGATATGGTATTTGTCGGACTCATGGATGGGCTTATCGTTGAAGTACCAGCTGATCTCCGGCTGGGGTACTCCGAGAACGCGCGCTGGGAATTTGGCATCCATCGAAGGCAGCTGAAAACATAATTATATTCTTAAAAATTTGCAGATTTTAGATTTTAATAGCCAATAGTGTTGTGCTCACTCTTCCTATGTTTGTCCTGATGATGGGCATGAAAGGAAGCTCGAAACGTTGGCTCAAGAAGACGAGGTAGTGCAATGTGACGTATCACAGCAAAATTCTATTGGCAAGATAGAAAATAAAAAAGAAATCGTTTTCAAACACAACATTCCTTGCAGTTTTTGTTGTTTGTTTTTGGGGTGTTATGCCGTGTTGCGCTAACTCCTTCTTTAGCCGACGTTTCGGACATCGTTGCAGTGTCCATCATCAGGGCAGATCCGGTAGATCCGAAGGCCAAAAATGCTTTTGGCCGTGAAAATCTAAAAACTTACCATTCCTTGCAGTGATTGTACTCCTGAATCCCTGAGCATGCTAAAGTATTTTAATTCTGTTTTAGGTCGATGAAAGAAAAGTGGGGTAGTCTACGTTATGATTCTTTTAACCTAAAATCTTGTCAGTGTCACCCAACCGAGAAATTATTATGTATTCATGCACCCAATATGCAAAGTAGAAGATTATATTCATTTATGTGTAAATGTAAATCTTTTGTCATAACTTCACAGCTACATATATATTTTGAATTACCTGTTGTAAATCGGTGAACTTCTGTGTGAAGATAGGCGATTGGAACACCTTCCTGACACTGGCCTTAGCAGAACTACTGTCTTCCCCGAGGGGACTGACCAGCTTGCAGGTGTAGGTTCCGGCATCGGAGAGGTCTGAAGGCTTGATTTCCAAGTCCACCTGCGGGAGAAAATAACATTTATTTCAGAAAACGTGAAGGTCGCAGGTTAAAGTCCTGACGTGCACGTAATTTTCATTTTATTAATTTGTGCTGTTTCACAATTGAATCATTAAAAATAATATATAGTAGATATATTTGCGGCACGCTCCAAAGGAGAAGATATTTTCAGTATCGTCCTGGTGAAAGACCACCATTCAGATTTAAAACGTTGCTTGTAATGGCTTTAGCGTGTTTGGTGACCAGATAGAGAATAGCCAAGTACTTCCCCACCTTCCTCTTCCCCATCTACTTCCCCTACCCACTACCTTCAGCCTCACAAAACACCCCAATCGGGGATGCCATAGTCTCACTGGCTCCAGACCGTTGGGAATCTTGTGTGGTATTCATTTGGTATTTAATAAAAATAATTTATTGATGGTTTAGGAATACATTAGAAAATATCATTTGTGTTAGGAAGGTGCTGATTCAGCTGCCTGGCTGGTTACCGAATCAGCATCCTGAGGAGTACAAAATGTCAGCACGTCTGTTTGGGGAATTTTGGAAAATTTATTTACTCTTATTTGAATGTTTTCATTTATAGTTTAAAGGGTGATATTTCTAAACATCCTAAATAATAAATCACTCGTTGATACTAAAAGTGACATATCACGACGGGAAGCAATGCATTTGTAACTGCCACTACCTATGAGCATACTTTTATACTTGATTTCACAGATTTGTTTTTCTTTGTCCGTCTAACTGGTTCCAGTTGTTTTTTTACAAAGATTTTATTACCACTGGCCAATTGTTGCAATTATGTTTTAACAAGTCTTTGGACTAGTGTAAAATTTAATCTGTAAATATTGTTTTAACAATATGGATTTCCTATGACGATTCACTCATTGGGAATAGACTGAAAATGTTGAAACATAATTATAATGCGTTTGGCTTTGTTAAAAGAAAAATACTTACTGATATAAACATACGGGATAAAGTTGCCTCCTAATTTTTTTGTTGATGAACATGTATTACATTAAAAGCTTTAATAACGACAGTAAAATTAGTTTTTCGATAGCTCCAAAAATGACGAAGTTATGTGCTTTAAGTGTGAACATTAGAAAAATGAATGCAATAGTATCCCTGTGAAGTCACACGCGGTACAATTCATAATTCAAATGGCAGTGCTGCAGTACCGCAGTGCATGTCCTGTGAAGTTACATGCTGTACAATTCATAATTCAAATGGAAGTGCTGCAGTACCGCAGTGCAGGTCCCATGAAGTCACACGAGGTACAATTCATAATTCAAATGGCAGTACTGCAGTGCACGTCCCGTGACGTCACACGTGTGGCTGCAAATATCAACTTTTTGACAGCTTATATCTTAATGTTTTTTCCAAAATTCTAAAAGTTCTATTCTCAGCATGCTCTAATTAATGTGATACATTTGTAAATAACATGAAATTTCATTGAATCCTCATTATAATTTCTTTCCCGACAAAAGGCAATTTTTTTGACATGCATTTTTTTTTGTATATTTACCCTCTTTCCATCACAAGAGATAGTAACACGATCAGACGGTACAATTGGGATTCCATCCTTGCTCCAGCAGACATCGGGAATTGGGTTTCCAGCAAACGGAGCACCAATGATCAGCGGGGTACCCTCCTCTGTGGTGACATCACGCAGGGCGTGCAAGAAGAATGGACGCTCCTCGGGTAGGCTGTCATCTCCTCTTCCTGAAATATTAAAATAATGTTACTATTAGTTTTAATCATTAGGTTTCCATGGAATTAGATTTCAAATGTCACATTTCCACTTGTTTCTAGTTTCTGCAATCTCAAATAAATCTATACGGAGCACGAATCTTGCGAGCGGTAAGGGGTCCCACAGAATCACTTACTGACATCTGATGAATTTTTTGTTTTGATCTTATTTTACTCAACTTGAAAAAGTCATAAAGGAATCATAAAGGGTACCATACCTGCCACACTAAGAACTCCCTTGCTAGAGACTTCTCCCTTTTCATTAGAGGCAACAACGGCGTATTCTCCCGCATCCTCAGCCTTTGCCTTGTCAATGATGAGGCAGCAGGTGCCATCGGGCTGAGCTGAGATCTTGATGTGCTTGCCATCTGGTTTGATTTCCTTACCATTGTGGGTCCTGAAAAATATAAACAATAATTAAATACAGGATGAAACGCCCAACAAACTACCTTGAATGAGAACACTTAAACGTTTTTGGTATGTATAAATGTATGTCGTGCCCTGTAGGGACAGTCGGGGGCTTTTAGACTCATTTAATAGTAGCTTTGTTTAAACAAAAGTAGAGTCTTGACATAAGAACCGATAGAGGAACCCATCTGGTCTTCTTGTCAAATCTGTCTTGGCTAACATTTATTAATTCACATACAGAGATTGTCTCATACGTACTATTCTGTTATACGGTCTTTTGACATGACCCAATCATTAATTATTCATTGGAGAATTTCCTACTTCTTCCATTCATTTGTGCATCAAATATTGGATGCGTGTCAAAAAGCTTTCCAAGTATGTTCATTGTTATTTTACTAACATTGAGAATGCAATGTAAAGTTGAAATCATGCTGAACTATCGTAGTCCTAACGAAACCCATCAACTTTATTCATTAACTAATAAGAATTTTGATGACCTACGTGGATGAACGGTTGATATCCTCGATCTAAAAAAAATGATGAAATGGAATGTATAGTAACCATTTGATAGTAGGAGGAGGGTGTCCGACACAGCGAACTTCCAGTTTGACCGGGAAGCCCTCCACGACAGTGGTCGGCTGCAGGTCGGCGAAGAAGGACGGCTTCTTCTCCTTCTGTTCCACTTCCACCTTGGCGTTTCCGGTGATGTCTCCAAGGCGATTGGAGATTGTCACTGTGTACTTGCCGGCATCTTCCGGCTTCACATTTTCCAGAGACAGTCCGATGAGGCCACCGGGCTGGTTCACAAAGTTGACGGCTTGGGATGGCCTAATTGGTAAACCTGTAAAACAAAAGCAGTTTTTGTAACAAAAAGAATTCATGTAAGCACATACCTAATTAAAAAAAAAAACAAAGTTAGGTAAATAAACCATTTAAATGGATTAATACCACTGAATGTATAATCCGTATACTGATTTGAAAGAGACTGATTTCTCGATTTTACGTACAGGGTCTTTCGACTCTTATAAAATTGATTATCTGTTCAAGAAAGAATTTTGATACTTCGAAATGTTGACGTCGACAAAATGCTTCTATTGGTTTATCTCCTCGTTGATCATGCCTAACAAATAAAATGATCATCAATAAGGGAAAATTTAAATATTTTATAGTTAGCGAGGTATTTATTAAAAATATTAATTTCTGTCTGTAACTCCGGTTAAATCTAGAACTCGGATTTGCTTTGAATTTCAAAATTGGAAATGTTTGTTTGGAGAATTCGGACAGGCGATAAAATACGTACTGATAATATTATATTTTTAAAAGATTTATTTTAATTTGGCAATTTGGATCTGATTTGTCAAGAATTTGTGATATTTCATGGGTTAGTATATTGTAGTAAAAATATGTATGTATTATTATTAATTTGAATTATACACAAATGTAAGAATACATACCATCCTTGAACCATTTGATTTCGGGAGCGGGATACGCCATTATCTGCGCCTCTAGCTTAAGAGACTGGCCGACAACACCCTTCGTTGGCTCAAGTTCCTTAAGGAATACTGGCTTACGCGGTGAGGCTGAAAAGAGACCATTTATTTCTCAATCAGTCAAAGAACTTTTTATATTTTGCTTAACATGTCTTAGGTTAGCTTTGGATAGCTTGGGTTCATTTAGGTTAGGTTTGTTGTTTTGTTCTTTGTCTTCAATTTTCAACATTTTTCTTCAATGTTCTGTCTTTCATGGAACCATATTATATACATGCTGACTTGTACCCGTCGTTGCTCTAATTTTCTCTATACTCTGTAATACGCTTGTATTATATAAATAAACCTTCAGGAAGAAATTCTCTAAATGATGATGAAAACCCTATTAAAATCCATTGCATTGTTTAGAAGAACGAAGCACACAAACAAACAGACGCGGATAGCGACTTTGTTTTAAACTATTTAGAAATACCAATGTATTGTCACGATTAATATGTTCAAACTAAGTGTAAGTGGTATGGATGAGTATTTCTTACGGTTAATGGCGACTGCGCAGAGTGCTGAGGTCTCCCCGTTAGGGTTCTTAGCAACCAGTTTGTAGGCGCCGCAGTCAGATGGCTTGCATTCCTGAATGAATAACTTCACAGTTCCGTCAGGCATAGCTGTCAGTTGGAGTCTATCATCAGCCTTCAATTCTTCACCATCTTTGAACCTAGAATGGAAACCATCTCATATGATTAAAATACGTATAGGAAACATCAAAAAAAAAATCTTTCTTTATATTTTTTGCTTGTGATTACTGCTATGACAAAAATAGGGTACATAAATAAAAAAAGATAATGTCAAGTAATGACAGGTTTTGATGGAGTTCACGACTTCTGCCACATCAATATAAAATATTACTTGCATAACGAGTGATGAAAATCGTTAAGGCTTACACCAAAAAATTCAAGGTCCTGACTTGAGTTGACAAGTCTTGCCACTCTGGACAATGGTGAATGGTATCCATAATTTGTGAAGTGTTGATTGAGGAAAAACTATTCATTATTTTTGAATCTACGGGAAGGGATATGGAAAGGGATGAGTTGCAACAAAGTAGGTGAGTCAATCATACTTTTAATAATTTTGAAAATGCCATGTTAAAACAGCAGTGTGGAAAGATCTGTTGAAAAGGTTAGTCATTAACATTTTTTTGATGCTATTTGCTTTATGATCTGAGAGCATTAGATTTGGGAATTAGATTTTCTTCCACTTCCCACAGTTGAGTACCTACACGTTACTTTGAAAAGCAACTTATGGAAAAATTTTGGATTTGTTTAGTTATATAAATGTAATTACCATTTGACAGTCGGTATAGGACTGCCGTCCAGCTTGCATTTAAGCTCTAGAGGTTCCCCCTCATCACAGTCTGTGGCCCTATCCAGCTTCTGCGCGAATCCAGGAGCGATCTGGGCCATCCTCAGCGTGCCTGATGTCGATATGTCCCCTACGACGTTGGCTGCAGTCACAGTGAACTGCGCGGAAAATAAAATTCATTATTTTAACTTTATGACAAATGCAACCATCAAATCAACGATCAGTACCATTTTGATTATTTTTTCATTTAAACAGTCCTCGTTAAATGATGATAAAATTTTAAAATTTATAAATAAAAAAAGCGTTTTTTGTGTTGGAATTTTAAATTTATATAAATTAGTGTTCCTATGTAAATTGGTTGTTTAAAAATTAAATTTAAACCCATCAAAATAGTTTTTTTTAGTAATTCATATTTTATATTTATATGATAAAAAAGGCAAGATTATATTTAACTTGCCTCTAAAATCGTTAAAAATCGATTTATTTAATGGCCTATGTTTTATAATTTGAAACACAAATAAATTAGCACATATCCGTACATGATTTTTGCTATACCTTCGATTAAAAAAATAATTATTCAGTTTGGTTGGGTAGTTTGGCCTCAAATCCAAATTTATCAACCTTTCCCCTTATCAGCTGATCACAATTTGATCAAAAGCTGAAACTAGCCGTCAATAATAATTTGTTGGTCAAGAAATGTGATGAAGTTTAAAATACCCCAAGTTTAGTCTCGACTGCGTTAGAAGCCTCACAGTACTAATCTGTTGACACGTATTTGTGATTTCGGTGATAGTAGTTTAGTTTAAGAGGTTACTCATAGATGGCACTGGTAGTAAATAAAGCTGTCGATAATGCAAGGATTGAGATTAAGTTAAATACGAATTGTGGCCCAGAATATGTGGCTATGACATGAGAAAAATTATGAAACAAAAAAAATCTATATATTTATTATAATGGTTCACTTAAAAAATAATTTGTTGAAAAACACACCTTCCCAGCATCAGATGCCTCAAAGTGCGTAATAGTGAGTGAGCTGTCAATATGGCCTTCATGTGTGGTGACCAGCTGGTGGCGCTCATCCTCAATCAATTCATCGCCATCCTTATACCACTTGACAGTGGGAGTTGGCACCCCGGTGCACCGCACGCTCAGGGTAATGGTATCATAGTCCTTCACCTTCAGGTCATCCAGCTTCTTGGAGAAGGTCGGCTTCTCACCTGTTCATTATTAATTAGAGTTTTGAAACAAGAGACTTATTATCTGACAAATAATAAGTCTCTTGTATTCTAACAATTGAAAACAAATACATATCTACGAAGGGTGTTACATATATTGTTACCACCACACTCTCCATTTTCCTGCTACTTAACTGATATGTGACTTCACATTGTGTTTACGCTGACTTTAAATACTTGCAGTTTTATTTGTGCTATTCTGTGCAAAAGAGTTACTTAAAACTAACACATGATACAGTTCGTGCCCAAACATTTTATCCCGAATAAGCAAAGTTTAAGAAAGGTAAAAAATATTTATTTATTGATCTTTTTTTATATGTTACTTTTATTAGAGCCCTCTCAAATGTGTTTTTGAACTTTAATAAATTTTATACAAATTTTCTATTACGGATAGATATTTGTATACTAACTATAGGTATATAATATTATGAAAATGAAATTTTTGGCACTTTCCCATCCCTTACCCTCGCCGCATAACGCACGCCCGCCCTTCGTATCAAAAATCCGTTTGCTGTGACACATTTTGCATCGACTTCAGATCGGAAGTTGTCCCAATGAAACGGAATGGTGTCCCAGAAAACCAGAATAAATTAGTATAAGTTTCTTTATTTGGTTTTTGTTCCTTTGGTTTTGGCCCAAATAACCGACTGTCCTGATTAACCCGTGTACCAATTATGCGGAGTCAACTGTATTATAATATTATTAAATTGAATTATTTTTAATGCGCTTAAAATGATAAATATTAAGACACTTTTTAAAGTAATTTCGATAACTTACTGTGAATGATAAGCTTGGCTTGCTGGCTAGCAGAGCCTTGGCTATTTTTGGCTTCAACCGTGTATGTTCCTGCATCGCTCATATCCAACCCTGTGAAGACCAGCTTGTACTTATTTTCGGATGGCTCTTCCTCAAGTTTGCGCATTTTGGAATCAACAATTTTCATTCCATCCTTAGTCCTGAAACACAAAATAATCATAACCACAGATTAACCCTTTTGCTGCCCGAATGTAAACACAAGATAGATACTCTCACGCCAAGGGTTTTTAGAATTTTTTATATTGCCTCATTATTTATTATCCTCAGCACTTAGAGATTGTAAATTATTACCAAAACAAAAAAAAACTTGTTTACGTTACACTCTTGAAAAGTCTAAACAAGATATCTTTATGAATTGAAGACGAATAAAAACTATCTATGAAACATCACTGCAACGGCTCATCATTTCTCACGATACACTTGTGATAATATTATTGTTTTAAACTTCATTATTTATTAAACTTTTATTTACAGTTTCTTATCGTATTATTTATGTTAATAGTTTTTATTCGAATGGTAGACTTTAAAACAGGGATGAATACACAATGCCACATTACACTGGGAACACATATATCGAGCCATTTTTCTGCGGCTTTGTTTAAGTTTTGTATTCGCACAAACATGGCAGGCTCTGTATGGCTTGGATTGTTTTGATGTTGCCGGTATTGGCTCAGGCATATGGTTTACAACCTCTTTTGAAAGCAGACGTAATGGTGTGTCATGATGAGATGAATGAGGAGTTGAGTCGAGTTGAGTTTTTTTGTGGTGTTTTGCAATTAATTGTCTTAACACACATAACTGATAATCGGGGAAGCTCATACCTGAATTTTTTATGCTGTTGTGTACAATAAAAGAATTTAACAGATATAAATCAATAATATGGAAAAAAAGCTTTTTATACCACTTAATGGACTTTCGCAAGCAACTTACTCCAGTTAACATCATGTCTGCCTTATCCACTAAACCCATATGCTTATTGTAATCCTGAATGCAATTGGGTTTGCATATTGTTTGTCCCGTTCTTAAATTTGTTTTTCCCGTTGGGGAAATAGTGTTGTCGTGTAAAGAGCTGAGCATGTATATTTCCCTCTTATCATGCCATTTTAGAGCCATCAATGGCCCGCAGCTCTTTGTTACCATTTCCCCCTTCTTCAGTTTGTCAAATTTTGGCATGTATTTCCTATTTTTTCGCACCGTTCCGCAAGCATTGGTTTTATTTTCATGCAGGTATTTAAATAGTGTAGGACTGGTATACCAGTTATCAACATAAAGTGTGTGTCCCTTATCTAGGTAATCTCTAAGTAGAGTTGTCACAACAGCTCCCAAGGCGCCTATACATTGATTATCAGTGACGTCGGTTCCATCACCATAATAAACAATGAAATCTAAAACATAACACGTCAGTACATCACACAAAACAAACATTTTTATCCCAAACCGGTGGCGTTTGGAAGGAATAAATTGTTTAAATTTTAATCGTCCTTTATAAACAACCATGCTCTCGTCGATGCAAAGATTTTCAAAGGGAGTAAAAGTTTCTTTAAATATCTTACGAGTCGGATTAACGAGTAATCTTATTTTGTGCAATTTGTCGCCAGGAATTTGTGTATCGTGGTCAGAAATATGTAACATGCTCAATAATATTTGATACCTATTTCTGGGCATCGTTTTACCAAAAATGGCACTCGTAAGAAGAGGATCTGTCGACCAATGCTCTTCTATTGAATGATTTTTATTTCGTGTCATCAGCATTGATATGGCAAAAAATACATACATCTCACTAATTGAAGTATCAACCCATTTACGAAGCCTTGATTGTTCAGACACAACTTTTTTCTGTATTGTTGCTGCGTAATATTTATTAGTTTGAGATACAATATCAGACATAATATTTGTATTTAAAATATGCTCAAAAAAATTCACTTCCTCGGAATTTTCCGACAAAAGAGGAGAAGAGTTTACGCCAGAAGGGAAATCATCGAAGTCGTGAATAATCGGAACAAAATGATCCGATGTCCAAGTGTTCATGTCAAAACCAGTCTGACTTGATGTGCTGGGTTCGTCCAAGAGTTGATCATTAGATTCAACAATATTTTCAGCGTGTACTCCTACATTTATACTGATTACTTCACTGGCGGAATCACACTCACTGTCACTAAATTCACAGTCAGAGTCAAGATAGAGACAATATTCTCTTATTTGGTCATCAGACAAGTCACGTCGAGCCATGATGGAGGGTTACACAAAAAAAAATATTAGGAAAAATGACAAATTAACACAATAATTAGTTTCCAAACACAGATAATTAAAATAAAATTTATATTAGTATTTTTTCTGTCGAAAGGCGGATATAACAACTTATTTCATTTAAAATAACAAAACATGTTGATTAACACAAAACTTATTTGCACTAAAAATATAAGTAGTTGATAAAAACAATTTGTTAAAATAATAACGTTAGAACCACGATTCGTTGCAGATTCTAAGTATTCATTTGTCATATATGTGTAGAGATGTCGCTAGATAAAAGTTCAAATTATTTTTTAAGCCCGAGTTTTGCGCCATCTATACAGAAAGTCCCGAGATATCGCAAGATGAAATAAAAATCACGTATGATTGCGCGCGGCAGCGAGGGCTCGAAATCTTGAATCAAACATACATGCGCACGGCAGCCTCCGGGTTAAAGGTTATCCCCGGAGAAGATTATCAGTGGGAATTAGGGTGTGGGCATTAAAACAACGGGAAAGGACTAAGGAGTGGAACCAGGGTTTGAAAATATAATGATTTATCAAAATATATTGATTAATATCATGATTTTATACAAATCTTACTTCATGGATATTGTTTTTTTGCCTTTGGTCCCAACCATGCATGATGATTAAATACATTTAAAAAAAAGGGAACCGTCCGTTAGGTTTAGTAAATTTTTTTGATATTAGTTAATAGAAGACATGCTGATTAAAATACGTTACCATGTAATTTCAGCAATAGGATTGGCGTGAATGACAGCAATGAATTCAGTATCTTCGTATGGCACAGCGGTGACATCCTTGAGGGATTCAATGACTGGGCGGATGAGAATATCAAGCCGCGCGCTGCTCTCTCCTTCACCATGCTCATTCTTGGCCTTGATGGTGTACTCTCCAGTGTCAGAGCTGCGTCCTGCATTGATGGAAAATAACAAGTGCTTGAGTGTCTTCTGAATAACTGATTGTGAAATTATTGCATTATAATACTTAAGTCAAGACAAACCTGTTGGGATATGCAACTTGTATGTAATCTCCTTCAGATTATGCTCAATTTTCTTATGTTCTGATGACAGTTTAATGGTGGCATCCGCAACGATTTCTTCATCATTGAAGTACCACGCCACTTTGTTGGGTATGGGGTCCGCAGTGCACACGGCTGTCATTGTAATGGGCTCCCTCTCGGGTATCTGTTGCGCTTTTAGGGGCCCAATGAATTTAGGCTTGCGCAATTCGCTTACAGCTGAAATAAAACCACAAATATACACACATGCTACGAGTTTATTTATGATGACTTCTTTAGAGTACGTTCCATGCATTATAATACAAAGTTTATGTAATAAGGAACTCCAGTGAAAATTATTATAGGTTAAATGTGTATATATAAATTCATATAGATCAACAAATGCTTATTATTGAAAGCTTATGAGGTTTAAACGCCCCGTGATTGGTCAGAGGGCTCTGATAGAACTATAGCCGTTTCCTCAAGGGTCAGTCCGTCGTGTGCATTAAGAATGTGGGTAATTTTGCGTGGACTCGCACACGGGTCACCACAAAGAAATAATGTTTTTTGGATTTGTTAAATTCATTCTGACTCATTTGCGAATTGCCTTGCTGTTATCTGACAAAACCGAGGTACGTATGACGCCATGCCTACCTCACCAGATATCGATTGTTTTGGCGGCTTTGAAAAATAAAATTTTTAACAATTATTTTAACTGTGAAAATGACAATAAAAAATACTGGTACATATTTAAGTTAGAAGGCAAACATTCATATATACATATACATATATGTTTTTTTAATTGACTGGAGTTCCTTATTAAAGATAACAATATGTACAATAGAGGGTAGCATTAAATGTAATAAGGCGTAGGTTTTTGAAAATGCAGCATGTTATGAAACAACAAAAATTTTCTCTTTAAAACAATTAGAGGAATATGAGAAAGTCTTACGCGTAACGGACAAGGTGGCTTTGCGGGCGAAAGTTCCAAGTTTGTTGCCGACTTCGCACTGGTACAGTCCAGCATCGACCATTTCGGTCTCTAGAATGTGCAGGGTATAGCAGTCTCCCTCGTCGGAGATCTGGACTCTCTGGCTTGGCTTGATGGGTTCTCCGTTGACGGTCCACTTGGCGGCCGGGCGGGGGAATCCCTTTGCAAACACCTTATACTCCAGCGGGAGGCTCTCGTAAACGTTTCCGTCGTCCATTTCCGCGCTTGTTATCTCAGCAATGGCTATGGATTAATTCCAATTTAAGTTAAATATTGACACATATTAAGTTGCAAGACATTTGAAACTGGCCATCCTGGAAATGCTCTTACCCTCCCACCGGAACACTGGCTGCTGCAGACCGGTTATTGTAGGTTAGTCGGTGAGTTGGATCACGAGGTTAGTTAACACAATTCATGCATCTAAAATAGAAAAGTCACAGTTAATCATTTTAATTTAATTGCATTTGAAGAAATGTTGGTAGAGATCATTGATGAAGAAGCATTCATTTTTAAACAGTACACTTAAAGTTGCATTTACAAAGCCATAAAAAAATATTTGCTTTTGATTAATAGATTTACCTTCACTATTTTTTTCTTCTTCTTTTGGAATGTTAACACTTTTTTTACGAGATCCTTCTTCTTTTGATAGATTATTTTCATATATTTCACCAAATCCGGTAACAATTTTTTCTTTTATTCCAATATTCACTGAAAGGTTCTCAGTACCTATCGAAGGACTTTCTATATCTGGTGAAGAATTTTCGTACACTTCATTTATCTCTTCTAGAATTTCAGTCCTTTTGAAACCTTTGGAATAGTTGTCATTTTTCCTCTGGCCCTCCTTTGAAAGAATGTCTCCCAAATTATTTCTTTGTATTTTTATTCTTCTGAATAGATCTTCCATTTCATCATCTTCATCGTCTGTGAATGTTATTTTGGATCTTTTAGGAGGAAGATCAAATTCATGATTGACATTACTTTTGGTATTTGTATTTCCAAAGTCATCGATAGACTGTTTAAATATAAAGTCTGTATTTGTCGCATTTTTCGCTTTTACAGATTCACTTATTTCGTATTCGCTCGTGTGAATAAATTCAGTTTTGTTGTTACTTGACGAGTAACCATTAGACAGACTTCCGAGCCTCTTGTTTAAGATTTCATCACTCATGTCTTTCTCGATAACCCTGTGAAGTTTTTCAGATATTACCTTTTCTTCTATTTTACCACTTTCTGAAAAGCTTTCTTCTTGGAATGAAGCCTGCCTGACATAATTCTCTCTCGAATACATCCGTTTGGTATCGTCAAAATCAAAGATTAGATTATTAACATCGTTTAATGAAAGATCTCGAGATAAATTGCCGCCAACGAATGTTGTATCGTCTTCTGAAAGTGATAAAATGGATACTCCTCTGTTGGTTATGAGTCGGTTCCTCTCTGAATATCTGTCCGAGTTCAATTCTCCGTCTGAGTCGGCGGGTTCCTCGATGATCCCGTGGTTGCCCCTCTTGAATACTTCAGAGATGGCGTATCCTCCAGATTCGTCTTGGGTGTATCGGTGTGTGGCGACCTCTTCAACTTCTAGAGAGGTTTTGTGAGGACGGTTAGGAGCTATTATTTTTCTCCGCTCCCCTTCGTTATCAGAGTCCTCTTCGTAAATCATAGAAGTGGCAGACATTTTGTGTAATGTGTGTGTTTCAGCAGGACCTATATTTTACGAATTGGTTAGTGAACACTGGAATAGTGAGTTTCAAAGATATGTCACGCGAGTTATCAAAGTATTATAGGTACATAAAAATTAGAAAAAAATCTTGGAAGTAAATATTATTTTAGAGCATATGAGTAGTTGTATCTGTTTTGTGGTAATTGTAATCGATACGATATGAATGAAAGCTATTGATGTTTTAGAGCGTATAGAAAGCGGGGTACTGACCTGACACTATCGCCTCGTGCGAGCGCGTACTGCTGACAACTGTAACAATGATTGATTCACCTTCTCCCCTCTGGAAAGTGGTGACGGTTTCGGTAGAGCGCCGGCCTAAGGTGGTAACACACTCACTCAATCAAATCAACATTCTCCCACAATTATCCTAAACATAAACTCCAAGCGTGCTTGGATCGAATGCACATTAAAGCCATTAATCATGTTTAATAGAAGGAGAGCATGCAATGTGGAAATTCGTCATGGATAAATGAATGATGTTGTATCTGAATGTTGACTGTTTTTGTATATGTGTATTGTGTACGTATAGAATAGTTTATACCTTCGCTTTCCCCTTTTTGCTTACTGGGAGCCGCATCTGTTCTCTCCGCTTTCTTCTGCTTGATGCCCTCTTCCTCTGCCATGGACTTTTCTTCAACTGTTTCTTTTCCAAGGATTCCCTTCTTTCCTTTCTGTGCGGCTGGTTTATCTGACTCCTGATTATCAAATCCGTTGACCTTATTTGTTTTTACGTCTAATTCAATTTCTTCAATTTTATCAGCCTCAGTTTTAGACTTATCAGCCTTCTTTGGTTTGTCTGCCTCGACAATGTCAGAATCATCCAATTTCTTCGTTTTCGCGTCAAACTGAACTTCTTCAACTATGTCAAGTTCTGTTTTAGACTTCTTCGCTTTTTCGGGCACGGCTGGTTCTGTCGTGTCTTGAATAGATTTCTTCGTCTCTGAAGATTCATCCAAAGATTCGGTGGTGATTTCTAGTTTGTCAAACCTCTTGGTTATTTCTTGAGCTGGATGAGGACAGTATAACAATGATATGAATATGTTTTGTTTTGGGAATAGATTTTCAATAAAAAGATGCAAAACTAAAGACAGCATGTTTTCTAAAGAAACAATCACATTGCATTGAAGGTGTTATTTTATTTAATCGAGCATGGAAAACTTCAGAGAGAATGTTCACAAATATGTTTTCAGATAGTGGGTGCAGCAAATAATTTTTCAGTATTGAATTGCAAGCATTCGAGAATTGGTTGGGTACACTGCAATGTAACTTAGCCACAACTTAAAACTCTTTTTCATATTTATTTTTGTGTTCATCATGCATTTTGACTCTAATTTGATAAGCTGAGTTTGATTTTAAATTTGTGAACACACCCGCCGACAATAACAAGACAAGGTACATGACAGAAGATTATAGTAGTGGAATAAAGAACAACACAAGAAGTTTCGTGATCCAAATACAGGGTTTTCCAATAAGAGGTGTTATTTTGAATAGCCCGCTATTTCGGTAGATGTTTTTTTTTTATTTAAAACAATATGTATAACACTTTTTTATTTAACAAAATAGGTAGACCAACAAAGCTGTCACATGCCAGCTTGTCTGCAGGTTCCACCGAATCAAAATATCTTATTTACTTTTGAAGTTACTGTTACTTTTGAAGCTGTCATTTTTTGACATTTGACAAGTAGAAACTACGTTATTAATAAAAATGGAACAATACACGCTTCAACAACGCATTGAAATTATTAAAATTCACTTGAGTGAATCAAATGCAAATCATCTTAAGTGATGAGGCCCATTTCCACCTCGGAGGCTTCGTCAACAAGCAAAATTGTCGCATCTGGGGCTCGGAAAACCCAAGAGTTATTGTTGAAAAGCCTCTCTATCCTCAACGTGTGACTGTTTGGTGCGGTTTATGGTCCGGCGGAGTCATTGGACCTTACTCTTTCGAAAATGAGGCTGGAGCAACAGTTACGGTGAATGGATTGCGCTATCGAGAGATAATTAATAATTTTTTATGGCCGGAATTGGATGGTATTGATCTGGAGAACGTTTACTTTCAACAAAACGGCGCTACGTGCCACACAAGCAACAAAACCATTGATCTTTTACGATTGAATTTTAAAATAACACCTCTTATTGGAAAACCCTATTCGAGGCTTAAATTTCCAAAATAAATAAACAAAACTGTGTTTACGAAATTCAAAAGGTATGGAGATCTACAACGTCAGGTGAGTGTAAATGAGACGGAGTACTGGACTATTGGGCTAAATGGAACATTTGTTTCCATTGAAATTTGTATGGAAGAAACTTCTAGTGTTACTCTTTATTCTATGATTATAGTATATTTGAAAAACTTGAAATGCATTTCTTATCAAAAGATATTTTGCGAATGCACTAAATTAATACTAAATCTAGTACTAATGTAAGAATGCTGCAGTCAATAAAATAATAGCAATCCAAACCACTTCTATGTGGTCCGATTGGAGCTTCACACAATGAAACACATTCCTGGTGGCATTCTCCAATACACTTGTACTTACTTGCTCCATGAATGAAGCGAGCCTAGAAATGCTACCTTTATAGTGGTAAAAGAATATTATACATATCGTGGCATTAATAACAAGACATATATCCTAAAATCAAACTAAGATTTCATTATTTATTAATCACATAAGGCGACTTGGAACAACATTTCATATTTTAGAGACAAGAAACTTGTGGCCCAGAGCAGAATTATTAATTATACTACAATATTACATTCAAACTGCCCTAGGAAAAGAATTTCTTAAATCCATTATAAAATGAAATGATGGTAAAAACGCCTGTCAAAAATTACAATGTTTTCTTATGAAAACCACACAAAAATTGCTCTACTTTGAATTATAATAATAAGTAATGCAAAAAGCTTTAATTTTTTTCATTTTATTTGTATATACATTTTTATGATGAAACCCCAATCCGATTATATTATGTTTCACATTTGAAGACCATTGAATCAATCATCCATTTCAATTTTTTATCCTTTTGATTCTCGGCCCGTTTCAGCGTTTGATCAATTGTGATCAACTGTCAAACAAAACGTTCGAACTTTTACTCTTGTCAAATAATAACGATTTGATGAAAAGCTGAAACAGTCCGAGGATCGTCATTTAACTGGGACTATTTAAATGTCGAAAAATCATAATGACGCTGATTGTAAATTTGATGATCATGTGTGAAGTAGTTTGAAACATCCAATCTTAATTGCAACAGAAAGGGGTTTTACCATTGTGTCATAAAGATATGACAATTTTTTTAAAGTAGTTGTATTTGAAAAATATATTAATCACAACAGAAAGTAAATTTGCTGCGAAGAGTGAATTGAGAGAGTACTTACTGTGAACTGTGACAATACTCTTGCAGGAGACAGTGCCGTTTTCGTTGATAGCTCGAACTTCGTATTCGCCGCCGTCCGCTTCCTTCGTTAGGTTGAGGGTCAAGCTGTAATTCTCCAGGCGCTTGCTGTCACGCTCGATCTTGATTCTGGCATCGGTGGTGACCTCCTGGCCGTCGCGGAACCATCGGACCTTCGGTTCGGGGCAACCCTCGATCTCCACCTCGAGCTTCAGGGTCGCTCCCTCATCCACGGTCATGTCAATGAGCTTCTTGGTGATCTTTGGCTTGCCTGTAATGTAAATCATGTTGTATGGAGGTTAAGGTAAAGGTTAAATTAATTAAATTAAGGCATGAGTAATAAATTCTATGTGGGTTGTAAAACTTGATTGGTGCATTCAAAACACCATAGTGGTTTTTCTCAAGACTGCATCGGCATGTAAGTTGATAGATGCTTGCAGATTAAATTACAAATCCAACCAAGATCAACTAAATAATGGTTTATGATCGACACGTTGACCCCATCTGCACTAATACCTGAAATAGTAATGGTGATTCATCGGCCCTGCCCCAATGTTTCATGTTTGCACAAACATTTAGTTCAATGTTTGTAATATTGTCGCTGGAGACGCGGCTTGTAGCAAACGTATATGTTTTTTTATTTCTAATGGTTTTTTCTGTTTGATTCCTATGAAATTTCATTATTTTACTGACACTGTTTCGAGATCTTTACACAGTGATGAGACTGATATTTGAAAACTTCATATTTCATGTGTGAGAAAACCTTATAAGTGGGTTTCAAACTCAAACATTTTTACAATTCAGTAATCTAGTAAGTGGGGAATCTTGTATGCAGGTTTTACTGTTTAACTTACTGTAAACGGTGAAGGTGGAAGCAGTAGTGTTGGCTCCAATCTCGTTGGTGACCTTGCAGGAGTATTTCCCTGACATTTCAGTGGTGACCTCCTTCATTATCAGCTTGTAGCTATCGCCGTCGTCCGTGCGTGTGAACTCTGTGCGCTTCTCTGTTATTTCAGCGTCGCCGTAGTACCTTTAAGTGAAATATACGCTCCGTAAACATGACAATAGAAATAGACCCTACTTTCTGATTCTGAACATACCAGAAAACAATCATCCTGAAATATGAAGATTTGTATTGAAGTAATAAATTGTAAACCTACCATTTCACTGATGGTTTGGGGTAAGCATCAACGCTGACAACTAACTCCATGTTCAATGTTCCTTCAACGGCATTAGTGTCTGTGAGACCTTTTTTGAACTGAGGTCCGCAGCGAACATTGAGCTTGGTGCTGTCCTTGGAGACTCCGTGGCTGTTGGAGATCTCACAGCTGTAGGTGCCGGTTTCGTTTCTTGTTACATTGGTCATCACAAGGGTGAAGGTGGACCCATCAGAAGTGATCTTTGCGTTGGTCCTTTCGGTGGTGATTTCTTTGCCGTTTAGGAACCTAAAAGTAAATAGCAATGATCAAGTGGTTTCTAAATAAGTTTTATGTAAGTTATCATCAGTCAATTAAATTTTGTTTTTGTGGGCTAATTACGTTCACATATTTCGAAGCACTAATTAATCATATATCAAATCTATTTATCTGTCCCACTCACGAATGGGCATTATAACAATGTCATTTTTGTTCAGAATATTCTGCTTCCATTTTTTTGGGTCGATGTAATTATTTTCAGAGCACAATATAGTTTCCGCCACAAGCTATAATTCTTTGAAGTTTCCATTGAAAACAACCACCTGGTCACAGTAGAAAAAAAATGCACAATATGATGCCATGGGAGATAATTGCCTCTCTCATGGCAAATTTTGTGTGAAAAAGACTTATTAATTAACGAGCTGCTGAACAAAAAAACCAGATTTATAACTGAGAGCAAAATGCTCGGGAAGTGGGTATGGGGAATGTAAAGTAATCATGTATTTACAATATAAAAATGGTAAAATTTAGATTATTTTATACCATTTAATAGTAGGTTGAGGATCAGCCTCGGCCTTGATTTGGAAGGTGATTGTTTCTCCTTCGTTGCAATCTCTCGCAGCTCCGAGCGTCTTGGTGAGTTTTGGTGGTGAAGTGACGCGCAGTTGCCAGAATTCCGAGCACTGATTGATTTCATTCTTTGCAATCACGGAGTAGGACCCAGTGTCTGTGATCTTTGTTCCGGTGAGAGTCAACGTGTAGACTTCCTCGCTCTCCTTTGTGATCTTGATGTGGTCAGAATTGACTATGAGCACTCCGTCCTTATAGAAGGACACTTCGGGAGCCGGAGATCCTTCAATCTCGATGGTCATCTTGTAGGTTACGTCAGTCATGCAGGTTTGGTTCTCCACCTTCTTCTTAATCTTGGGGGCGGCCTTGACAACCAGCCGCATCTCGGTGTTATCTTCTCCGAGTTCGTTCTTAGCGTGGATCGTGTATAACCCAGCATCTTGTGGGGTGCAGTTCTTGATGATAAGGGACATACTTTCAGCATCCTCGTATAGGAATCTGCAAGAAATAGAGTAGGCAATGAAGTTCGCCATTTTAATATTTAAAATGTCAAGAGTCTCCAAGGGTTAAAGGGCCGATGATGTATGTATGTGTGATATTTAAATTGTAATAAAAAGCTTACTTGTATCTGCCGCCAGGCTCCACCACCTTGCCATCGTGCTTCCATAGGATGTCTGGCTTAGGGAAGCCCTTGCACTGCAGCTCCAGCATGGCAGAGCCGCCCACGGACACGTTGGCCTCGCGATTCTCTATGATCAGCTTTGGCTTCTCTGGCTCGCGCATCAGCTGGTTCACGGAACCTAGAATTACATGAAATTTTGAGCAGATGACAGCCCTCTTATATGTATTTTTTCAATTTTCAATGAAAATATTGCTTTGTTATGTTAATAAATTATTCTCTTGCATCATCCAAGCAAGTATTTAAACGAAATAGATAGTTACTAGAATATAGTCTAATCAAAACCCGTGATGCAGAACTGGGCCATGCCTCACAGTGGTTTTGTCAATTTCAAGGATGACCGTTAACCTTAAAAGAGACATAGGTATGAACATACCTTGAACAGTGAGCTCAGCAGAGCACGAGATGTTGCCCGCGCAGGTCTGCGCCACGCACGTGTACATGCCCGCGTCTTCCGGCCTGACGTGCTGGAACACCAAGGCCAGCGAGTCTTCGTCATCACCCAGCAGTACTTTGAAGCGCTCTTCGGGGTCGAAGGGCTGCCCATCGCGGCGCCAGCTAAATGTGGGCTTCTCGCCGGGCGCTAGGACGGCTCCGTCCACGAGGTCGCCGAATATCTTCTTGTCATCTATGCAAATTCATGTTATTTAGTCGCCGACTAAGTATTTAGCATTATATTGGAATTTTATCTGATCAGAGAGTAGGTTGTTGGTACGTAACGGTGAATTAAGAAAATAATTTCTCTCAGGGCCTGTGTCATCGTAAGGGGTGCTGTGTGGATGATCTTTTTGAGGAAAGGAGGAAGTGAACCTGGGTCTTGAAGAGACCTATGTTGTAGGAGGGAAGAAAGACACCCCCGTAAAACATTCTATAGTCGAGCTGTTAATCACAAGAATGAGTTGTAGAAGCGAGCCGTTGTCATGTGAGAAATGTGAAAACTTTATACAAAAGTTGGACAAGAGTTTGATGGGTTTCCCGACTGTGCAGGGTGCACTGTTGCCGAAGGTAATAATGACCCTAATTTCTCATCTTCCATTGAAATACCAGTACACAAGGACAGCATTCCCACTTGACATCTAGATATATGCTCCAAAGACTGCAATTCGGTTTTTTTTTCAGTCAGTATTTTGGGGCTCCAGACCAGAGGTGGTTACCAAATAGATCAGTGGGCAAAATAAAATAGAATAGTGATGGTGGAAGAGCCAAAACAAAACTACACAAAATGTTCAATTTAAAAAAATATAATGTAATTTTTGCTATAAATTTAATATTGACAAGTGCACAGGTCAGTGGCGAAACTATAGGGTGGCAGGGCTGGCAAAATGCGGGGTCGCGAGCTCAGAAGTCAGAAGTAACCTAAAATTTTTAACAAAATTTAGTCAAAATTATAAATTCTATATAATTTAATCAAATCAACTAAAGTTAGAAACAACTAAAGGCCATTTAGGTACAAATTCAAATAAATTATTAAGATTTAAACGCATTCATAAGAAAAGGATGTCGTTTTATGTTAGAACGCATCCATTGGTTGCTGAATTTTTTGTCGCGGCAGTTTGACGCTCGGGGTATTCCCTATTTTGATAAGCATCGTATTGGACATCATTATTAATCAACTGAAATCGCGTTTCCTTCCAATTAATGAAATTGTTTACAATTTCAGTGTTTTGCAACCTGCCACTTTGCAAAATTTAAATGACACTGATCTCTTTGAAAAAGATCTAGAATTTGTTGATATATATAAAAAAGACATATCTGAATCATTTGCCAGGGAAATTCTCAGTTTTCGGTCCACCGTTGTGTATTAATAATAAAGAATCATTTTATGTCGTGCAACTTTCCTGAAGTATGTACTGCATTAATGTTATTTGTTACAATTCCTATGACTACCGCTAGTGCCGAAAGGTCATTTTAGAAACTAAAATCAATAAAAACTTTAATTAATTAATTAATTGAAAATTCAATGGCCCGTTCATTTAACTTTAATGACGTTATTGATACTTTTGCAAAACAGAAAGCTCGGAGAAAAGAATTTTATTCATAAATATCTTGTAAAGACTTAATTGTTTATTCATTACACCTACATATGTAATACCTATGTTTTTGAAAATAAAAATGCACACAATATTAGTAATACGTTATTTATATAAAATCAATTACAACGCGACTGTGATTTTTACAGGGGGGGCCCCATCCAATGAATTTGCCACGGGCCCCCCTGATAGTAAAGTTTCGCCACTGGCACAGGTGCTGGAAAACTGTGTAGATCGGACCATAACTTGCCTTGCAACCCTTACTTAAATTCCCATGCAAACAGAATTCTTATTAATTTATCAGTCATTATTCCTTACAATTAATTATAAGCCATTTTCGATAGTTTAGTCACAAATCCCCAATCTACCAATGTCCATATCATTATGTACTAGCTGTAACCCGCCACGTGTTGCTGTGACTCAGTCTGTCTGTGCAGATTATAGAATAACAATAGCTTTTTCTTCCAACAAATAACGCTGTTTAAAATAAAAAAAAAATTCCAAAAAAAGCATGCTTACCTGTCACAGGTGACATCTTTTTAATAAAGGTATATAAAAACTCACGCATATTTGAAAGCAACGTTGTGTCAAAATTTCAAAGCAATCGGTGAAGAACTTTTGGAGATTTAAGATTTTGAACAAATGAACATTTACATTTTTAAATAATAAAAAGGGAAACACTTTGTTTACAGTCACTTTATTGAAATTTTTAACGTCTACCGGTTTCGGTACCTCCGTACCATCATCAGGACAGTTATAAAAATACTAACAAATACAGAATAATACACATATATATAAACAAATAGTTGAGAGAGAAAGAGATAAAAAACAGAGAGAGACAGTATCAGTTGTGGGCGGGAAGTGGGGGAGGGGAGTTAGGGATAACAGGAAACATATTTATTATAGGGCTGAACGTTAAATTTAGTTGATTATTGATAATTTCAGCCTTTGAATTGACTGATTTTTTTATTTCCAACGCTTCCAAGTTGTTAAGTCGTAAACCTATCTCATTTTTGTGAAGGACTTTAATACCCGTGTCACGGTTGAAAGTATGATCTTTATTAATTAGATGTTCTGCAAATTCTGAAAATCCCGAACTGGTTAGACATCTTAGGTGTTCTTTTATTCTAGTTTCTATATTGCGTGATGTTTGCCCTATGTAGAATGCTGGGCAATCATTACAACTAATTTTATATACGCCTGAGTGGCTAAGAACGTCTTCTTTATCTTTGGCATTAATTAAAAATTTTCCTAGATTATTATTAGTATAATACGCTGGTTTAATTTCTGGGGGGAATTTAACTGTACATGTAGAGGAAAGGTTATTAATATACAAAATTCTTCTCCACTGCTGGTTGGAGTTATTATTGTTGAGAGTTGGTGGACTACTGTAGACGTATTTATTTATGGCAATACATCTTAATTTTTTTGTAAGGATTCTATCAATAAGGCCTATTTCATATCCATTATTAAGTGCTATTAGTTTAATTGTACTTAACTCATTAGCGTAATTAACATTTGATAAAGGAGTAGTGACTAAACGGTGGATCATAGAGTGGAATGCTGAATGTTTGTGGGAAATAGGGTGGTTAGACGTATTATGGATTGTAGTGTCTGTGAAGGTAGGTTTTCTAAATATATTAAACTGAATTTTATTATCAATAATCGATAATGTGAGATCTAAAAAGTTGAGTGTCGAATTTATACCTACTTCTAGTGTGAATTGGATCTGTTTATGTAAGGAGTTGAGGAGTAATAGGAAGGAATTTAGCTGACGCTCTGTACCCGCCCAAATACATATGATATCGTCTACATAGCGTCTCCATAGTAAAATATTTTTTAACAAAGGTGTTTTAAGTTCAAAAATATTGTTTTCAAAATTATTCATAAAAATATCGGCAATAAGTGGACTTGTGGGAGACCCCATCGGTAATCCATCTCGTTGACGGTACATTATATTATTATATTTAAAACTGTTTTGGTTCAAGCAAACATCGATAAGTTGGTTAATATCTTTTGTAAAATCCTTATGTAAGTTAGAACTATTGACTAAATTGCTTATAATATTTTTACATTCTACTACCGGAATACTGGGAAACAAATTCACTACATCAAAAGAAATGAGTTTACAGTTGCTAGGGAGGGTTAAATCTTTCAAGTGGTTGATTAATTCATGGGAATTTTTAATTGTATATTTTGGTTGAAATATATTGGAATCTTTAATTACCTTAGTAAGAAAAGAAGCAATTTTATAATTAGGTGCATTACAACAAGTCACAACCGGCCTAATTGGCCTATTAGCTTTATGTATTTTGACAAACCCATATAACCTGGGGATTCTCGGGTTTTTAGTTAAGAATTTAACCTGGTGATAAGTATCATCTTTGAATATTGGGGTTTTACACTCGTTTAATGTATTTTTAAGGGTTCTCTGGTATTTATTAGTCGGATCTACTTTTAAAATTTCAAAGTTATCAGATTCTAGGAAGTCATTAATTTTATGATTATATTCTATCTTGTTCATAATTACAACTGTATTGCCTTTATCAGCTCTGGTTAATATTAAATCTTCTTTCTTCAGTTTTTCACGGATATTTTTGGCGTGTAAGTTTTCTTGATTCTGCTTCGGCTGGAATCTTGGGATAAGGTTTTGTAAGACCTCTACAAAAGTGCCGAGGTCTTACAAAACCTTATCCCAAGATTCCAGCCGAAGCAGAATCAAGAAAACTTACACGCCAAAAATATCCGTGAAAAACTGAAGAAAGAAGATTTAATATTAACCAGAGCTGATAAAGGCAATACAGTTGTAATTATGAACAAGATAGAATATAATCATAAAATTAATGACTTCCTAGAATCTGATAACTTTGAAATTTTAAAAGTAGATCCGACTAATAAATACCAGAGAACCCTTAAAAATACATTAAACGAGTGTAAAACCCCAATATTCAAAGATGATACTTATCACCAGGTTAAATTCTTAACTAAAAACCCGAGAATCCCCAGGTTATATGGGTTTGTCAAAATACATAAAGCTAATAGGCCAATTAGGCCGGTTGTGACTTGTTGTAATGCACCTAATTATAAAATTGCTTCTTTTCTTACTAAGGTAATTAAAGATTCCAATATATTTCAACCAAAATATACAATTAAAAATTCCCATGAATTAATCAACCACTTGAAAGATTTAACCCTCCCTAGCAACTGTAAACTCATTTCTTTTGATGTAGTGAATTTGTTTCCCAGTATTCCGGTAGTAGAATGTAAAAATATTATAAGCAATTTAGTCAATAGTTCTAACTTACATAAGGATTTTACAAAAGATATTAACCAACTTATCGATGTTTGCTTGAACCAAAACAGTTTTAAATATAATAATATAATGTACCGTCAACGAGATGGATTACCGATGGGGTCTCCCACAAGTCCACTTATTGCCGATATTTTTATGAATAATTTTGAAAACAATATTTTTGAACTTAAAACACCTTTGTTAAAAAATATTTTACTATGGAGACGCTATGTAGACGATATCATATGTATTTGGGCGGGTACAGAGCGTCAGCTAAATTCCTTCCTATTACTCCTCAACTCCTTACATAAACAGATCCAATTCACACTAGAAGTAGGTATAAATTCGACACTCAACTTTTTAGATCTCACATTATCGATTATTGATAATAAAATTCAGTTTAATATATTTAGAAAACCTACCTTCACAGACACTACAATCCATAATACGTCTAACCACCCTATTTCCCACAAACATTCAGCATTCCACTCTATGATCCACCGTTTAGTCACTACTCCTTTATCAAATGTTAATTACGCTAATGAGTTAAGTACAATTAAACTAATAGCACTTAATAATGGATATGAAATAGGCCTTATTGATAGAATCCTTACAAAAAAATTAAGATGTATTGCCATAAATAAATACGTCTACAGTAGTCCACCAACTCTCAACAATAATAACTCCAACCAGCAGTGGAGAAGAATTTTGTATATTAATAACCTTTCCTCTACATGTACAGTTAAATTCCCCCCAGAAATTAAACCAGCGTATTATACTAATAATAATCTAGGAAAATTTTTAATTAATGCCAAAGATAAAGAAGACGTTCTTAGCCACTCAGGCGTATATAAAATTAGTTGTAATGATTGCCCAGCATTCTACATAGGGCAAACATCACGCAATATAGAAACTAGAATAAAAGAACACCTAAGATGTCTAACCAGTTCGGGATTTTCAGAATTTGCAGAACATCTAATTAATAAAGATCATACTTTCAACCGTGACACGGGTATTAAAGTCCTTCACAAAAATGAGATAGGTTTACGACTTAACAACTTGGAAGCGTTGGAAATAAAAAAATCAGTCAATTCAAAGGCTGAAATTATCAATAATCAACTAAATTTAACGTTCAGCCCTATAATAAATATGTTTCCTGTTATCCCTAACTCCCCTCCCCCACTTCCCGCCCACAACTGATACTGTCTCTCTCTGTTTTTTATCTCTTTCTCTCTCAACTATTTGTTTATATATATGTGTATTATTCTGTATTTGTTAGTATTTTTATAACTGTCCTGATGATGGTACGGAGGTACCGAAACCGGTAGACGTTAAAAATTTCAATAAAGTGACTGTAAACAAAGTGTTTCCCTTTTTATTATTTAAAATGTCAAGTCACAATGTGTTTGCTTCTTTTGAAAAAAAAAAAAAAAAAAATTTACATTTTTATTTGTATGGATAGAAGATAGATTAATTAGGTGTTCTTCCGTCATTCATTCCTATTCGTTCCCATCAGTATTCTATAGTTGTCCCCAAATTTACAGGAGGCTTCAAAACAATTTCTTAATTCGTAAAATACTACATGCCTGTGACAGTGACGACAGCCTCACAAGTCTCCGTGCCGTAGGTATTGGAGGTGGTACAGGAGTATTTGCCCGCATCACAGGCCTGGGCCGCCACAATCACCATCTCATAGAAGCCGATGTCTCCGCGGTCCCTCACAATCTGGATGCGCTCATTTCCATCGATGATCTCGACGTCATCCTTGAAACTAAGGGAGACGAAACCAAACTTTAATTTTTATTTTTCGGAATAACTTTATTGAGTAAAACCTCAAATTGTAATATTTAAATATTGAAGACAATATTAGTGATTTCTAAACGAAAATCTGAAACAGAAAAATCAGAAAAGGAAATAGAGGTAGAGCACTGTCCCGGAAAGACAGGGGTCCTGGGTTCGAGTCCCAGATGTGACCGTTTCCTTTTCTGATTTTTCTGTTTCAGATTTTCGTTTAGAAATCACTAATATTGTCTTCAATATTCAAACTTTAATTACCTATATAGATTCGTACTAGTGCATTTAAAAGTAGGTACCTATTGTAGCTACTCCTGGGTCACTGACAAATCCCTGACAACTTACGATACAGCATCACAACTTACTAGCGGAAACATCCCAGTCGCTGTTATCTGAAAATAATTGCATCAGCGACTCGGACGAGCTGCATCTCTTCACCTTGTATGTTTACACATGTAATGTGTATACATCACGTAAATTCTGAGTAAAATAAATCGTTATCATAACATAACAACCATATTTCATTTTTAAACATATTTTATGGATTTGAATTAGTATAACATAATAAGCCCAACTCTTTGTTGAGCGCTTTCTCTGTAGGCAAATTTGAAAAAATATGCTGTGGAAAGAAGTGCCATTTTTGCTCGACATGCAAATATTGTGGTTACTTTTGTACCCTTTTGTTCCTGAAAAAGATTCTCAGCAGATTGTAATTCAGTACTATAGAAAATGACTAACCTCTAATTAGAAAGAGATTGGTGTGTTATTATTGCTAGTGTGTATGGAAGTGTTTCACAGAAATGGTAATGTAGGTAACATTGTTATCAAACAGTCGATCAGTGCTATTTTTGAATACATATTTTGTATTTGAAAGATCCTCGTTAAATGCCGATTCTCGGTCCATTTCAACTTTTGAACTTAGTAGATTTTTGTTTTCATTTGTCCAGTTTATTTCAAATGAACGAAGTTATACGACGTACATATATTATGTAAGCATTCAGAAATGGTTGTGATAAGTAAATTTTTGCACACATTCTAATAATTTTTGTTTACATACAAAGGAGAAAAACTCCACTACCAAGGAACTTTAATAAATTGAGCGAATCCCATCAAAAAGCCGCCTGCAGGGCCTAGCTGCAAAAAACCCGCGGCAGCAGGTTATTATGATGTATTTTTAAATGTAAATATGTTAGTTGTATGCAGAGATGTGCAAAATGGGTACCCAAAACCATTTGAAATGCAAAATGGAAATGGGTCAGAACTTTTCCATTTGAAAATGCAAAATGCAAAATGGTTTTTAGAAAAGCATTTCAAATGCAAAATGCAAAATACCTATTTTCAAAATGCATTGAAAATGCAAAATGGTTTCTCAGGTCAAACAATTAAAATAATTATAGAATTTTTAAACAATTTTGTCATTTAATAATGGACATCAATGTAGAACAAACATATTACATGATGGTAAATCCAAAAACACCACGACCACAGATTATGAAACCACAAAAAATTTGCGCGGGACTAATGTTGCCAACGTAAAAACATAGAAACTGCTATCTAACAGTTAATATTACAGCGTCATGGCCCCATGTTCAGTATTTGAATCAGTATTTTTTGTAATCAATTGCCAGGGCTCCTACCAGGGAGCAACTTGACAAATGTAAATTATCTCTCATAGCGAGGTTGAGTACCGACTGATATTTGGGGCTTATGAAAAAAAGATGAGTGGAGATGGTAGGAAGAATGTTGCAAAAAAGCATTTAAAATGGAAAATGCATTGAAAAAAGCATTTAAAATGCAAAATGCAAAATGGTTTTTAGAAAAGCATTTAAAATGCAAAATGGAAAATACCCATTTTGCATTTTGCATTTCCATTTGAAATGGATTTATTTGAAATAAAGCACATCTCTGGTTGTATGATTCTACATATATAAATATATATGTCATTTAAGACAATAGTTATAGGCCCTAGTCGTAAGTCACTAGCTTTAAGTCAGTATTTATGAATCTTAGTCGTAAGTCACTAGAAATAAGCCTTAAATGTAAGTTACTAGTTATTATGAATCCTAGTTGTATGCCAGCAGTATTTATTATTTCTCTGAAACAACCCAACATAAATACACATTTATATAAATCATAAGCTATGAAAATGTAGTGAAGGTACTTACAATTTGACTCTCGGGTTAGGGTCGCCTTTGACCTTGACCATGAACCTCAGGTAGGTGTTTTCCAACAGCTCCGTGTCCTTCAACTTGACCACGAAGTAGGCCGCATTCTTCTCAGCTCTTTCCTTGCGCTCTTCGGGGGTAACTAAATAACAGATTATTCGAGAAATTAAAATAGGACATGAAGAAATAAACGAGTGAGTTCAATAATTAGTACTCAAGTAGCATGTTTATTAGTATCGTAATGTAAATATTATTTTCGTTAGTAATTATTGATTTTAAAAACTATCTGAAGTCTCTAATTCCTGAATAGTTCGAATTTTGCTATGACGTAAGAAGGACGTAAGTAACGCTAATGGCTGCGAGACAGCTGTCACCGGGATCCGGGTCTGCCTCGACAACTGTTGGCGGCTGTGGCTTCGCAAACGCCCTCCGCACGTAGGTACATACATTTTCGACAAAAACCATCAATAAAAAAATGATAAATCAACTGAATTAGTATTCTACTTCAAAGAATCTAATAATTTACTTTCACAATAAAAACACCACACGTTGAGCAGTGCATAGGAAATTTTCCTTCTTATTCTCCCCCCTTGCCGTGTACATCTAATAACCTTCTTAGATTAAAATGCACATTCTTGCACCACAAGTGGAGAGGTGCAAAAGGAGCTTCGCTTCTTATTCTCCACCCTCGCCGTGTAAATCTAATAACTTCCTCACAGTAAAATTCTATATTGCATTCTTGCACCACAAGATTAGCAGTGCGAAGGGAATTTTTATTCTTATTCTCCACCCTCGCTGTGTAAATCTAATAACTTCCTCACAGTAAAATGCTGTACCTACATTCTTGCACCAAAAGTCGAGTGGTGCAAAGGGAATTGCCCTTTTTATTCTCCGCCCTCGCCGTGTAAATCTAATAACTTCCTCACAGTAAAATGGTGTTCTTAGATTCTTGCACCACAAGCTGAGCGCTGCAAAGGGAATTTCCCTACTTATTCTTCGCCCTCGTCGTGCAAATGTAATAACTTCCTCACAACAAAACCCTATACTTACATTCTTGCACCACAAGTTGAGCGGTGCAAAGAGAATTTCCCTTCTTGTTCTCCGCCCTGGCAGTGTAGGTGCCGCTGTCGTTCTCGACGCAGTGCAATAGCTCCAGGATATGCTCCCCGTTCTGGCTGTTGCCAGATATCTTCACCCTGTCTGCCAGCTTGTCATCTAGCGGCCGGTTATCTTTCAGCCACGTCACCGAGGTCTCTTCCGATGATTGCAGAGAACACGAGAACCTTGCATTCTCGCCGGCTATAATTCGGTTTAAAGTTTAATTAAAAATAATAGTTTAAATCTTTTTTTTGTAGAGTATATAGCTTAGATAGTTTTCTCGAATTTGATATTCTTGACTAACAAACCACCAAGCTATTTTCCGAAGGAGTAGGCAGATAGGATAGACCGCTACAGAACGTTGTCTTGGCATACGTTTCTTGCTTCATTCACATTCATACGTTGTCTCATACATATTCTATATAGACTCTTGACTTGACCCGACTCATACGTCCTAGAACGTCCCCGTCTTCTTCTAACATTTACATCCGCCTCATAATAATATTATCCTTATACTAATTCCTTCGTTCCATTCAACATGCCCAAACATGGTTGTTGAACGTTATGGACCTAAAAAGCCCTGGACGGAGCAATTCGAGAAAAATTTTAAGCCGCTGGGTGAGGGGAAAGATGTATGAAAAATACCAAACCTACTTAAGTTTTTCAATGAAGTCTCCCATTCCATGTCTCATCAAATACCCCTTAAAATCATAAGTCGTTATAACTGCACCACTTTGCATACAAATCAGTTCAAAAGTTTGTCATTCAAGATGGCTGCCACTCAATGCTTCTTCACCCTAGATTTGGTTGCAATGCCATTTACAAAATCGCACTAATGCTCTGTCCAAGGCTTTTTAGGTCCATGCTCACATCAGCCTTTGCCTTCACGTGGTTGTATCACACATCTCGGGGATCTCATTTTGACGTTGTTTGATCAATCTTGCGAGCCTTGCCAATAATTTATCGCTTTATTAAAAATCTTTATTGACCTTTTTGAAGTAGTTGAATTTTTTTATCAGAATCCTTTACCAATCATTTTACAATAACGCACGTGTTTCTATGTAAGCTAGCTCTAGTCAATTGATTTTTAGCTCTGATTAATTGACAACTTTTCAACTAATTAAAATAATATTCTGATTATTTTACGATGTATCCACCAAGAATCTAATGTCCTGAAGTTATATTTTTAATTATTAATTCGAACACAGTTTTCAATCATTTTTGCTTTGCATACTATTCCATTGTTTTGGAATGAAGTTGAATATTTGATTTCCGAAAAACTTGAACACCCATAGGATGACATTATTACTTAAACATTTTATATCTACAAATTATACTACGATACCAACCTTGTAAAAACGTAACAAATACAGGGTTTTCCAATAAGAGGTGTTATTTTGATATTCAATCGAAAAAGATCAATGGTTTCGTTGCTTGTGTGGCACGTAGCGCCGCCTCGTTGAAAGTAAACGTTGTCCAAATCAATACCATCCAATTCCGGCCATAAAAAATCATTAATCATCTTTCGATAGCGCAAACCATTCACCGTAACTGTTGCTCGAGCTTCATTTTCGAAAAAGTAAAGTCCAATGACTCCGCCGGACCATAAACCGCACCAAACAGTCACATGTTGAGGATAGAGTGGATTTTCAACAATAACTCTTGGGTTTTCCGAGCCCCAGATGCGACAATTTTGCTTGTTGACGAAGCCACCGAGGTGGAAATGGGCCTCATCACTTAAGATGATTTGCATTTGATCCACTCAAGTGAATTTTAATAACTTCAATGCGTTGTTGAAGCGTGTATCGTTCCATTTTTATTAATGGCGTAGTTTCTACTTGTCAAATGTCAAAAAATGACAGCTTCAAAAATAACATCTACCGAAATAGCGGGCTATTCAAAATAACACCTCTTATTGGAAACCCCTGTATTTCATTTGACCGACATCTACAATATCAACATTTTACTTTGGTATTTTCATGGACAGTATTGAATTGCGTTCAAAACTTCAAAAACCTAGTTCTACACACTGCACATTGCAGTGCACCTGAAGCAAGTCACGATTTCACTGAACTGCTAGTTGGTCGGATCCAAGGGTTAAAAAAATACCAGCTTTCACCATATTTACATTGCGCAATTAAATCAAAAACTTAAATAACACGGTTATAAGCAAATAACACTTCTTTTAGATACCTATATAAAAATTGTTACATTACAACGTAATTATTTAATTTAAGCAGAATCAATGAATTATTATCTGTTTTCGTCATGAAAAATATTCTCACTTTTCTCTAAAAACTTCACTGAAGCAAGGAAACTCATAAAAACGAAACTTTCACATAAAAACACATAAAATTATTTACAAATGATAATAACGATGATAAAAATATGATAGATTAGTCACTATGTAAGCAATATATAAAGCAGAGAATGGCATGTGTGATGTTTACAAAATAATGTAGAATACATATTATTTTGAAGCTGGAAAATAAAATAAATTATTTACACAATAATATAACACATGATGTAATGGAATATAACACAAGATTTTGATTAAATTGATACCATTTAATATACATAAGCGATAAGCTGAATGAAAACAAATTTGAAGCTGATGTAGTCTAAAATACAATAAATAAAACAGAATTGCTTGGTGGGGTATATACACAGTGAAAACACATTGTAATGTATGAAATCCGTGAAATAAAATTCTTATTATTGACAAAAATCTCAGCAAACGGCAGCGATTAGTGGGAGATACTTACGCTCGATATTGACTCCTTCCGGAGCCTTGACGAACCCGGGTTTTCCACCAACTCCGCCGATGATACAGCGCCGGGAGCTGTTCTGAATTAGTGTCGAGGAACTGGTGGTCGTTCCATTGGTTAGTGCCTCCTTCTGGAGGACTGTCGAAGAGGTGATGGACCCAGCCACTTGAGAGTTAAAACTGGCGCTGCTCGCTCCATAGCTCGACGATTCGTAAGTGGAACTTGATGACAATTGGCTACTTGATACCGCCGAGAATTCTAGATAGTAAATAAGCAAATTCTAAGTAATATAGATGGTATTAATTGCGCCAGTACTGATGTTCGAATTACGACTTGCAAATGTTGTGATTAGATGTGTGATGAGCTTAGTGTCGCAGCAAACTTTATAGCCAATGATGTGTTGTTGTATGTAAGTTTTGGTCAAATTTAGACTAAGAATGATGGTCAATTTGTTGTAGTTTTGTGTGAGGTAATTAAATAAGATAGATAATTAAAATTATGGAATTCTAGTAGGTACAAGACAATAATAATTAAGTATTATTAGTAAACATAGAAAATTTGTGCTACCTTCTACTCGGCGAGACGAAGAACTATTATATCTTCGCGACATTTCTGCCTCTGTTTCAACACTGCTGACAATATTTTGCCCAGTTTGCTCGACAGACTTTACTGCTGTACTGCTTGTTACAGTTTGTGCTACTGCAACTGGCGTAGGAGCTATCCAAGCCGCTGTAGGAGGTGGACCTGGGGCTGCAACAGGAGTGGGAGCTGCTTCAACTGGGGGGGGTGCTACTGGTATGGGCGCTACTGCAACTGGCGTAGGTACTGCCGCAACCGGTGCGGGTGCTATCGCTACTGGTTTGGGCGCTACTGCAACTGGCGTGGGTGCTGCCGCAACTGGTGGAGGGGCTGCTGCCGCAGGTGTAGGTACTGCCGCAACTGGTGCAGGTACTGCCGCAACTGGTGCAGGTACTGACGCAACTGGTGCAGGTACTGCCGCAACTGGTGCAGGTACTGCCGCAACTGGTGCAGGTACTGCTGCAACTGGTGTGGAAGCAACAGCAACTGGTGTAGGAGCTACCACAACTGGTATGGGAGCTGCCGCAATTGGTGCAGGACTCGGTGCAACTGGTGTGGAAGCAACGGCCACTGGCGTGGGAGCTGCCGCAACTGGCGTAGAGACTACCGAAACTGGTGAGGGAACTGCCGCAATTGGTACAGGACTGGCTGCAACTGGTGTAGGAGCGACCGCAACTGGTGTGGGTTCTAATGCTGGAGGTTTAGGCGCTAATGAAATTGGTGTAGAAACTGCCGCAACTAGCGTGGGAGCAACTGCAACTGGTACGGGAGCAACCGCAACTGGTATGGGAGTAGCTGCAACTGGCGTAGGAGCAACCGCAACTGAGACGGGAGCAGCTGCAATTGGTGTGGGAGTAGCTGCAGCTGGTATGGGAGCAACCACAACTGGAGTGGGAGCAACCGCAACTGGTGTAGGAGCAACCGCAACTGGTGTGGGAGCAACCGCAACTGTTGTGGGAGGAGCCGCAGCCGGTGTGGGAGCTACTGCAACTGGCGTGGGAGCTGCTGCTGGTTTAGGAGCTTCAACAGCTACTTTCGGAATTTCAACAACTGGTTTTTGTGCTTCAACCACTGGTTTAGGAGCTTCAACAACTGGTTTCGGAGCTTCAACAACTGGTTTCGGAGCTTCAACAGTAGGTTTAGGCGCTTCAAGTACTGGTTTAGGAGCTTCAGCAACGGGCTTCGGTGCTTCTACCGGCTTAGGAGCTTCAACCACTGGTTTAGGAGCTTCAACGACTGGTTTCGGAGCTTTAACTACTGGTTTAGGAGCTTCAACAACTGGTTTCGGAGCTTCAACTACTGGTTTAGGAGCTTCAACAACTGGTTTTGGTGCTTCGATTACTGGTTTAGGAGAGTCAACAACTGGTTTCGGGGCTTCAACTATTGGTTTAGGATCTTCAACAACTGGTTTCGGAGCTTCAACAACCGGTTTGGGAACCACAGCAGGTTTTGGAGGTTCTGCAGCAGGTTTCACAGTTTGAACTGTTACTTTTTGTTCAACTGTAACAGATTTTTCTGAGCTTGCAGTAATCACTTGTTTGGTGATATCGACTGTGGTGGTGGTCTTTTGAGCTTGAACGGTTTTTTTGATTTCTTCGGTAGTTTTGGGTGGTTCTGGTGAAGGACCCTGTGGTGAAAACGATGCTCCGGGATCAACCCTTAAGTCGTCTGCAGCGTGTTCAGCTAATGCAACTGGAAACATAAACATAAACCTGTCAATATATTTATGGAAATTACTAACACAAAAAGATAAATTAAGGAGTGAAGGTGTTTTGATAGTTCATTTCACTTACAATTGATTTGAATATTAACATACCGAGATCGCTGGAGTATTGTCTGATTTCCTTCAGCCAAGAAGGTTTTACTAACTCCTTGTGAGCTGTTAGTATAATCGGATATGGTGCACCGGATGGACTATGTAGTTCGAACTTGAAAAGATCTGCTACGTGATCCTTTACTTCTATTTCAGGAAGCTGTAACAATTTTACAAAATAAAGCTAATCTATTTTCATACAAGATTCCCTGAAAAAAAAAAATATATACTGTAGATGTACAATAATTTTTGGCATTACGCAGTACTAATTATTTTTTTGCAACAGTATTAAGTGGGTACATAATAATTTTATTTATTACCGTTGCCAACAAATTTCTCAGATGTCATAACTATTTTACGAGTTTGAATTGGACCCGTTATATGAGTTTCCCGGATTCATTAATCAAACGATGTATTTCGATTTAAGAATAAACAAATTGTAGTAATAATAACATTTAAAATCAGGCAAGTCATTATTTTTAATGTAACCATTGCAAATATTTAATTCTTGTAAAAAGAACAGAGGTGGGTGTAGTATAAAACAACAAAACATTGATTTCCGAGATCTTTAGATCAGAGATTCATTAATACCGATAAGGATGAGGACCGAATACCGTTCCTTGAACATGACCTCGATATGATTATTTTGAACCAATCCAGCGTTGGAACTTCAACCATCAAAAAATCATCTGCAGAAGAGAAAAACCGGTGCCGTTCCATTGAATAGTCCTCGAAGTCAGTTCCGTAAACTTCTAATCTTGAAGTTTACCAAAGTTCTTCTAATCTCGAAGTATGGTTAACATTACAGATCCGGCGAACCTTGCAGATGAAAAAAGGAGTACCATGCACTTTCCATGAACTTGTTCTTGAAGTAAGTGTCGTAAACCTATTCGAAGAGTGAAACTACGGATTGCAGTTAAAATGATAAATTACCAACCTTCAAGATGTCTTTAAGGATGAAGACAGATCGGTCGTCAGAGATCCGGCGAACCTTGCAGATAAGGATACGCGCCTTGAAGAGGAACAGGTACCGCTCCTTGGGCTTGCCCTCGACGTCGGTGACCGTGAACCAATCGTGGGTGAGAAGACGGCCAAGCTTATGGATGTTGCCGTGGTAGCCCTCGATGCTCGATGTGAACTTGTTGTCTGTTGCCCGGTGGGGCACTCCTAGCATAAGCTCTAGGGCCTTCTGGAGATCGGAACAGTCTTCGCCAAGTCGGGTCGAGTACTTTACCAGCTCCTGGAAGTAAGATTAAATATTTGGTGATTTGGTGGACAGGAACAGGTTCGAAAAAGAGAACAAATCATCCGAATATTATTGATTGCAGTGATCACCTACCTAGACGCCTACTGGTTTTTGACAAGGGAGCGTTAAAATTTTACACGCGCCAGGCGCCATTGGCTCAGGGCCGACCCTGATTGCAGGGTAGTGTGAATTGATTATTTAATACTAATAGTTTTCTGAAAATAATGTGATCGGTTGTGATTGACTAAAAAACCCTAAACCTAATATTCTGTACTAATTATCGAAGCATTGCGCCCCCAGTGAAGCAATTACATTTTTATAAAGGGTTTTCCAATAAGAGGTGTTATTTTGAATAGCCCGCTATTTCGGTAGATGTTACTTTTAAAGCTGTATTTTTTTGACATTTAATAAGTAGAAACTACGTCATTAATAAAAATGGAACGATACACGCTTCAACAACGCATTGAAATTATTAAAATTCACTTGAGTGAATCAAATGCAAATCATCTTGAGTGATGAGGTCCATTTCCACCTCGGTGGCTTCGTCAACAAGCAAAATTGTCGCATCTGAGGCTCGGAAAACCCAAGAGTTATTGTTGAAAAGCCTCTCTATCCTCAACGTGTAACTGTTTGGTGCGGTTTATGGTCCGGCGTCATTGTCCGGCGTCGAGTCATTGGACCTTCCTTTTTCGAAAATGAGGCTGGAGCAACAGCTACGGTGAATGGATTGCGCTATCGAGAGATGATTCATGATTTTTTATGGCCGGAATTAGATGGTATTGATTTGGACAACGTTTACTTTCGACAAGACAGCGCTACGTGCCACACAAGCAACGAAAGCATTGATCTTTTACGACTGAATATCAAAATAACACCTCTTATTGGAAAACCCTGTATTATCAATACATGATAACGGGATGTTGTTCTAATTTCTCTTTGCACTGTCGTTAGTCTGGCACTGGTCAATGGCGAGAAAATTCAATATTCAAGTGAGTTATTTTTTACTGCAGTCACTGTTTTATGATCCTGTATTTTGAAGACATCGTAAATCATAATACATTTTTTACATATATTAATAACACCATTTCTAAAATACGATAGTATATTATTTCTGGAGAAATTAAGGTGTATTTTAAAACCTATTAAATATTTAACTAAGTACGTAAACCTAAATTGATTAAATTGGTAAAATACGCGATGACAAATTATTTCGAAAACATGCAAATGCATTAGGCGACATATTTAATGGTACCTATATCACCAACCAGTAAACAAAACTCTTCGAAGATAAACGAAAAATAGAAATTAAACATTTTAAATAGTAATTCAAACATTTCCCTGCACTCGAACTCTCTCCTACACTTTTGACGGCCTCCGTAGTCGAGGGGTAAGTCGAGGGGCTCTCGATCGCGGGTTCAAATTCTGGCTTGCAATAGTATATTTTATTTAATTAATTTATGTAGTTTTACAATTAATTAATTTAAAATGATAAATTCGTATAAATAATAGATAAATAAATAGTCTATTTGCGTCACGTTCCCGAGTTTAAGATACTCCCAGCATATAGCCCTATATCGCCTTGGGAAAAGCCCACCTTTCAGAATTGAAACCTTGCCTGAAATGGCTATTATTGGTGACCATATACTTCCTTAGGTTTAGGATTTAGGTAGCCCGCGAGAGTAAAATAAAGTGAATAGGAAAATATGACAAATAACATTATTTTATGATGTATTCGCTCGAAGGACTGAATAAGGTACCTACTCACACGCTTCGGTCGCATCGCAACAACGCAATGGCAGTATCGATGCGTGCGTGTGCATGAGTCAGTCAACTAAATGCGGCTCTTTTCTTTTCATTTTGCATTGTTTTCTCGTGGCTTTGTTTCGTGGGTAGCTAGCCTAGCCAGTACCTACTATTGTCGACTTGAGTGCGCACGGATCACATTGAAGTTGTTATGTGGCGATAATAAAAATAACGTAGGGACTTCGACTGAAATTGTGACTTGTTTTTTTATTGACTATTCGCTATTATAAATTTCAGAATGAGTGGGCCATCTAGTTCGAGTGCTAAAAAAAGTAAGACTTACCACTATCACAGTGAGTGGGAAGAGGATTTTTTTTTTCGTTATGGTCGAGGACAAATTTGTGTGTCTAATTTGCAACTCAAATGTAGCGTTATCGAAAAGAGCAAATGTAGAAAAGCATTTTAAAACTACACATTCCAAAAATGCCACTGATTAGAAAGGTAGCTTTATATTTGACGTCGTTTTTCGGATCTACCTATCTTTGCGAATCAACATTTTCAACGATTAATGCAATCAAAACCAAACATCGTTCCCGCATAACAGATGCCCACTTAACTTCGTGTTTGCGAATAGCAGTTACTTCCTACACTCCTCAATATGATAAGATTGTGGAGAATATGCAGTGTCAAACATCCACCCTAAAACGTAAAGCTGAATGAAAAAATTTTATATGTTACATTTTTTTTTCTTTATTCATAAAATATATTTGAATACAGTTTTTTTCATGTTTTTCGACTACCACAATAGACACATGTCCGTATTATGGTAGTCGAATTAATAAATTCTTACAAATTTATCACAATATAGTTATTTTGTCACTTTTAAACTCTACCTTGCAGTCGACCGCAAAAAATAATTTTTAACGCAAGTAGATCGAACAGGTCAAAAGTTTGGCCACCCCTGGTATATACTATGCTTAAACGTACAGAAAATATACAGGTGCCAGGGGGTAAAGTGTGCTAACTTCGGGGGGTGATTCTACATGATTTTGGAAGTAGAAAGGTTTTTAGGTAACTTTTAGGTAAAAAAGTTGAATAGTTTGTATGGGAAAATAAATAAATTTCTAAAAAATTATCTATCTTGTTTACTGAAGTTTAGTTTAGTTAAGTTAACCCTCGGACACCCTGCATATATTTTAAGTAATTGAAATTTGTAATGTGAGTTTGGTTTAATTTTAAAGTAAACCATAGACATATAAACTATATTTATAATTTGCTTTATCCATATTTATGTTAAATATATTTGTGAACTATATATAAGGTAGGTAAGTACTCGTACTACTAGTTCTGTTTGAACCTGGCTTCAACCCTTATTTTTACAGTTTCAAAGCTGCACAATAGCAATCCAAAATAAATTAATTACCTTGATCCTGAAATTTTAGATGCCACAGACGGATTAGGTACAGTTTTATCCTTTAGTGTGAAAAACATATTTAATTTTTCAAAAGTCCATAGCTACTTTGCAACTATAAAGGCCGAATAGCTACTTTGCAATACGCAACTATAAAGGTCGAATAGCTACTTTGCAATACGCTACTATAAAGGTCTAATAGCTACTTTGCAATACCAATTATAAAGGCCGAATGAAATGTGAGAGCCAAACATATGTATAACCATTTGACATGGTGGAAGAAATCGTCGCATTTATTTTTAAACGTCTATGTTTAAATGCTGATTTGTTATGCTAATAACATTTTGTTTGTAAATCTATTTTTTTATTTGAGAATATTTAAATTATTCATTTCACTGAAGCAAGTATAATTTGTCTGGAACATCAACTCAAGGGCGCTTATATAAGTACCTACCTTAATTTTAGGTAAACACTTTTAACGATTAAAAATTTGTTCTGTCAGCACATGGAAATCGTTTTTGTCCTGTCAGGGAACAAAGTATAATCAGAAAATAGGGTCAACTCAGTTATTATTTTAGTGAGTAGTCACATGCAGTTTGTTTATACCATATACAATACATTAATGTTTTTTTAAATCTTACCCCTAGTTTTTTTAAATCTTTAATATTTTCTGAAAATTACAAAAAACTACCATTTAATCTATTTACTATTACAATTAATCTACTACACCAATCTATTTACCATTACAATTAATAAGAAAGATTGAAGGAAGACCTGTATACTTCTAGCAATTCTATTCACGGAGAAAACTTACTGATATAAACAAGTGACGGAATATTATAAGTGTCCTGTGGTCCTGACCCACGTCGTAGTCTTGACTTGATTCGACTTGTCACTTTATTTTCTTATATTATATCTGCCTTATGTCTTTGCTTTCATGTACCTTTGTCTACTCCTGTATTTTTCATTTTACTATATTCGTGTTATTATTTTGTAATTTGGACGATGTCCGTTAATAAATAAATAAATAGATATGAAGTAGTGTTAATTTATTAAAAATCTGGTCAAATTATTCGTTTTCCTGTTAAAAACGAGACTAGAGGCCTATAACAAATGATTTGACAAATTTCATAACAAACTATGTAAAGCATGAATATGGTAATATTTTCGCAACTCGTCCATTATATTTATTCAGACAAGGCCACCAGGGAACACGTGATCAGATAGATTCTGAATGACTAATATTGTATTAGGAAATGGTCATGCAGTCACATTTTAACAGTAACTTGAAAAAAAAGCCGTACTCATTTTTTCCGTGCATAAATGCTTCTTAAATAGTTTTTAAGTGTACGCATTTTATCAAAATAATTTTATTTTTTAATACTAGTTTGTCCCAAGAGCACGCTCCATAGAATTGATAAGATCCATCAGAGTTTTGCTTCTAAAAGGGCCAATTGTCAGTTTTCCAAATTTCACGAGACCTATAATATATAACTTGCCCTTTTTAGCGAGTTTTAATTTAAAGAAAAGCTTTTTTCTAGTGTAAAATTGGCACCCGAAATACGAAAAATTATATCTCGAAATCGTGAAGGTACTTTTAGAATTTGGAACAAAATCCAATTTTGAGGCGAAATTGTTAAAAGAAAATATCGAAAAACTTACTTTAGATCTTTTATGAGGAAGACAAAAACATATTACTTCAAACTTTCCGCCAAAAGTGTGATTAAGCGTCTTTATTAGAATGGGAATATATAATTAGATTTAATTTAATTTCACGCTTGCTCGAAAACAAATACTACGTAAAAGTTATTCTTTTTATATCTTGAGTGATGGATAAATTAGTATAAATGTGGTTCGTGCTTAACTTTTTCCGTGGCTGCGCCAAATGTAATGTATGGAATATTGTAGCGGGTGAAGGTCGTTCACAATAATGATATTTGATCTTGTACTGATATTTATTGGGGAGCTGCTTGTAACAAAAGAGGGACAATCCTAGTATGCATCGCCTTTTATATCATCTCGCAAGCATGCTATCTCGCTTGCACTTACACACATTCATACAGACATCACAAGGCGATCGTGATAAACGGCCATGGAAACCAAGAGAGATGACAGCTTTAGATCCTTTCTTATAACGTTACTATATCGTTGTTGTTTTTTTGTCCATTTTACTTATTTTTTTGTTTTATTATTTTCCATTTTTTTTTTAAATAGAGATAATGATATTCTTATTGGGATCTCCTATGCTGACGATTTCATTAACATATTATTAAAATTTTGTAGTTAATAATGTGAAGTAATGATAAGTATATAACATGGTGTTTTTAGTGCAGTCGAGTGATTTCGTTTTCAGTCTCTACTTGGTGTCAGTATATTTTCTATTTGTGATCTCCCTATGCTTTTTATTTGACATTTTTTATGTTATAATATTGTTGTGAGTTTTGAATGAAAGTGGGATTTATGATATCTAGCAATGTTCTTGTAAAGCAAAAGAAAATAGCGGAAAATCCCTATTTATAGTAAATTTATTAATGGAAATAAGAATAATATTTTAATTAAAATGTAAATGTTCGTTTGTTCAAAATCTTAAATCTCCAAAAGTTCTTCACCGATTGCTTTTAAATTTTGACACAACGTTGCATTCGAATACGCTTACGTTTTTATATACCTATTATATAGATGTCACCTGACAGGTAAAAACAAGCCTTCTTTGAAAAACAGCGCCGTGTTTTGGGCCTAAAAGCACCACGCGATATTGTTTCTATATCTGCACAGAAAGACTGAGCCACAGCAACGCAAGGTGGGAAACAGCTAGTATTCAAATAAGTATGAATAAGCCAAACGACCCCTTGGGAAAGGTTGTTTGTATCAGAAAACTGTTCATTTTTCAATACTAACTCCTATTTACCCTCTGGATGAGCTCTTTACGGACGATTTAGCCGATTTATTGATCCATATACCATTTTGTCAAAAAATTTAGTCTTTATTTTTTAAAGGCTTTGATTTTATAATCACCTAACTATGCTTTTTCTGAGCTACGCATACTCGTATTTATAATCTTTGAATTGTTTTCGGCGATAAGTATTGACTTTCGATAAACGACTTATTACAAAAGATATTCACAGAACTGTGTATATCTCGATTTGATCAAAACTTGGTTAAGCTCTAGACTAGACAGTTCTCCAAAATGTTGTAAGCATATAATATGTAAATTTCAACGCAATGCAATACAGTAAACAATGAAGCACTTAAGCTTCAAAAGTTTGACGCTTTAATCCCGGTGAGGGCCATTTCATTTCGCCAGAGATGCATTTATACAAAACACTATATATAGTGAATTAATCTACTTCTGGAATTTCTTAGAAAGGAAGATGGTTTCTCTGTTGATGTAAAAAGATACGGAATCTCAGAATTATATTGCAGATGACAGATTTCTTGTAACAACAAATAAGCTGGATATGAAAATAGAAAATACTCATCGATTGCATTGGAAAGAAGACTAAAAATCAGCCACCACGTAAACAAAGCTACCACCATATTTTTGAGATATTCTGAACTAAAACAAAAAGAGAACAGATGACAGAATGTAAATTTATGAATAGATATTACAAAATCTATAACGGACGCCATTTAAAATTTTGACGGCTTCCGTGGTTGATTACGATTCCGGAAGTCGCGGGATTAAATTCCGGCGTGCCCAAGTAAATTTTATTTGAATGATTTGTGTTATTTCACTATTAATTTTAAATAATATACCCTTACCTACATTTGCGGAACGTTCCATTTTGGTAGGACCACTATTCGACCATAGAAACGTCGCTTGAAATGGCTTTAGCCGTGTTTAGCCAGGTATTTATCCACCTTTCTCTCTGCCCAACTCCACCCCCTCCCACCAACTACATTTAGCCTCACAAAATACCCCAATTGGGGATGCCATAGTGTGACAGGTTGAGAGCAGTTGGGACTCTTTTCAAAACAACTGTAATAAAATTAATTCAAATGGAAAATATCATGATTTCAGAGAGTCGTAATTTTACAGTCTATAGTAATATATTTAACCTCATTGGTCTGTTGAAAGTTATTTTACATTCCAACGAAATCTGGATAAACCACCAATGCCAAACAAGATCTATGGTATGAAAAAATATACCATTCTATAAACAAGTAAAGACTGATGAAAAGCAAAACATAAACGATGATTATTTATCGATTTTGTGAAGGTAATTGCATAGACGTTATGTATACACATAAACTGGGTATCGGGGCAACACAAAACAAGCTAGTGAAATAATGTTGGTACCAGAGGCGCCTGACAAGAAGACGCCGATTATTCGCCTCAGTCGTTGGCAAAATGCCACTGGCTAATTTACTAGGAATGAAAACTGGACAAAAAGAAGCGAAAGGTCTTTCTTGTCATTTACATATTATGTAAGTTTACATAAAATAATATGTTAAACCATACAATTCTTCTTTGGAATTTCTTAACATGTTGTTGGTAAACAAAACGCTGTCAAATGTACGTCAGGTGACATAATATTATGTTTTATAATATTTTATTGTTGATATAATTTGTTTTAGGTATAATATAGGGTTTTCCAATAAGAGGTGTTATGTGTATTTAATTCCGGCCATAAAATGATCTTTTATGGCCGGAATTGGATGGTATTGATCTGGACAACGTTTACTTTCAACAAGACGGCGCTACGTGCCACACAAGCAACGAAACCATTGATCTTTTACGGGAAAAGTTTCCGGACCGTGTTATCCCTCGAAGAGGTGATCGCAATTGGCCACCGAGATCTTGTGATTTAACACCTTGCGATTTCTTCCTTTGGGCCACGTGAAAGAGAAGGTCTACGCCAACAGCCCAGTGTCGATTCAAGATCTCAAAGGTGGAATTCGTGAGGCTATCGAGGACATAAGGCAGCCACTTTGCGATTTGGTTATGGAAAATTTCATGAAAAGGATATGGTCCTGGTCGTGGTAGTCATTTGACTGATGTTATTTTTCGCTATTAACGGCATACCTTTCTCTTTATAATGAAATAAACATTCGATAATTTTTATTAAAAAAATGGCATTTTTCTTTGAATATCAAAATAACACCTCTTATTGGAAAACCCTGTATTTAGTTTTTTTTGGTTTTACATTTCTTGTAAAAAACATCATTTTTTAAATTTATTTGCTGTCTTATTAAAGACACAAGACATCCATAATTATTTTTATTTTAGCTATAAACTACACATGTTGACTTTAAGTACAAATATTAACATCTTTCTGGAGTACTTATTTTTTCATTTTTCATTAAGTTATAAATTTTTATGTAAAACAATGAAAAGATAATTAAAAAAAACACTTCACAGTTAAGTATTACTTTAGAATTAGAAAGGATGTTAACTTTATACTGATGGCACTTAACTAACTTTTTTGCAATATCAAGACCACGATCGAATCAGTATTTCAAACTCTGTTCATTTCGATAATTTTGGCGGGTTTTTGAAAAACGCAAGGTGAACTTTCATAAAAAACAAAAAATAGACTGAAATCCCTTATTGCATCTTACACCCCAAAATTATGCAGGTCTGGAGGCCTTTTAAAATTTTGCTGGAAATTATATACATGCCGTCGTTTCTTAATACTCTAATTTAAAACAATTTATAAGTCGATCATCGTCTTTAAAAACTATGTAACTTGAAATAAATTGTAATACATACTTACATAAATTGAAAAAAAATATACGCGACGAAAAAACTTTACTATGTGAAAATACTTATTTTTTTTAACAGATCGTAATGGGTCTTATTAATCCTGCAAGCTAAAAAAAATAGTATAACAAAACAAATTCCTAAAATATCTTTGTTACAAGTCATTTGTAAGATTTAATAATTATGCAGAGGCAGCTTCATAGTTTAAAATTGATTCACTGAGTGTACGGAGGCATCATAAGGATGCACTATTCCTGTATAAAGAAGTTAACAATAATATTCAATGCCCATAGTTGCTAAACAAGATTCCATTCAATGTACCTGCGCGTTCAACACGCTCTTTAGGTTGATCAAAGCAAAACGAACTCTAAGCAGAATTCTTGCGTGAACAGACTATGCAATAATTACAATAGCGTATTTTCCAAGATTGATATTATCAGTTGCGAACTTACCAAATATAAGAGGTCCATAAAAGAATATTTCTCTGATGGTTTGTAAATAATGTTTATGTCTCTATTGTTTATATCTCTATTATGATTTCATTTATATCTACAACCTCTCTCCATGGCTATAAATATATTGTTTTGTAAATTTTTCGTTTTATATAATCTTTTGTTTTGTATAAATTTTTTAATTCATATTTCTTTCTCATAAATTTAAATAACTTATTCCATATTATGCTGTCTCAGTTAAAGTCACAAAGATTACTATACGATACTTATGTACAAACTGATTAAATGTAAACCTTCGATTTCCCGAAAATGAATAAATAAAATAAATAAAAAATAATAAATAATAAGAACTCTTTAAATAATTATTATTACATGATATTTTTTTCATGTAAATAAAATACCACCATGCACATAAATGGAATTCTTTGTAATAATGGAAGGAAAACAATTTTATTAACATCTGAATATTGAAGAACTGACGAAAAATTGCTTTTCTTCTGTTTCAACTCGTTACTCGTGACTAACATTTTAGGTGACGAATTTATATTTCCGACGGCTCACCAGCCAAAAAAACTAAAAACGAAAAATTCTGATTTTTGGAAAGCTTTCTAACTAGCATAACTTTGGATATTTATTAACATGCATTCACACAAACCAGAATAACTCGTAATCTTTGATTTCTTCGGGGTAATAAATGATTTTACATATTAAATACTTTATTTATTTACCAAATACTATTATCTCAAAAAGATCTATGTACTACGTCGGTATTTGCACCTAACCTATCAGAAACGGCTGGTAGATTTTTTCTTGAAAATATACTGCTAAAATGTAATGCTGTTTTTCCTGCGAATTTTTTTTTATTTCATGATCTTTTTTCAGGATAATCTTTTTTCAGGATACTAGGCAAAACAAATAATATAAATTATAACATGAATACCTCACGAATTTAACATCCGTGGCCTTTTAGGACAGCTAATTGAAGGTTATTAAATTAATTCTGTACTTCAGAATGCATTAGATTTAAGGCACTTGCTGGACTTTGGCAATATAACGACAAGCATCCCACACAATCGGTTAACGAAGTTAGTTCACCTCAAAATTATAGATGCCTTCACAGTATTTAGAAGTCAAATGTATTTCTGGTCCAGAAACAATGTTTAACGACCTATGTTGTTTTTGTGCCTTCTCAGTCAGATTGATAATAAATGGACAATCTTCCTCTCAATCGGAAGAATAAAAAAACCCACCAATCTTTGACTATAGAGGTCATAAAGGTATATAATTTCGATTTACAGTGTCGACGATAAACTAAAATAATAAATGTCTTCGAAATAGCAGGATGCCACATTGGCTTTATACCTACTGTATGCCAGTTTGTTTAAAAGCCAATATCATAAGTGTGTATTGAAAACATGTTGTCTTTTCAACATAAGTTGAAAGAACGATATCAATAAATGGTCTTATAAATATGTGACCGATATGTTGCTGGAGTTTGATCACTTGAAAATGTTGCAAACTCCAAAGAATTTTTCAATTGATATAGGCCCTTAGAGAAAGAGGGACATAAAGCCTCCGGCGCGGAGGATGAAAAAAACAGACTCTTGGGTTACAGACTTAATATGAAGAGTGTCTCAGAATGTTGTGATTGTGGGAACAAAATCTTGTATATAATACAAAAAGCCAAAGATCTCCATTGACAGAGTTTTAAAAATAGGGTGACCACCTGCGAAGACCCGACACTACGACTACACAGTGACGAAATAATGTCTTTGGTCTGTGTGCATTACGAAATAAATCATGATATTCTTACCTTCAGCAAAAGCTGGTAGTCGTTGATGCGTTGGATGGGAAGCTTCAGATGCTCGGAGATGCTTTTGTCGTCTCCTAGTTGACTTGACAGCTCCTGATCACAAAACACAACAACACATCAGTATCTTATATTCACTTTACAGCACTTTGGTGGAACATTCATGGTGTCCCTTTTCACAGAGGATATTTTATTGTCAAAGGTTATTTCTTATGTATTATTAAGGTATGGTTTTTATTATTCGGATGCATGAAAATGGATTACAAAATGAGATGTCACTCCCCCATTTTCAGTACTTTTCTTGTACTATTTGGTGTTTTGCGATTCTACTTGTGTAGTGTGCTTTAATAGCTAACCGATGCGTGACCGAGCACCACGATTATCATCTAGGCTCATGCATTGTTATTTAAAGAAATGTGTTAATATATTCATGATTCACTCATCGATTACTTGATCACAAAAACGTATGAAATTAGTATTATTATTTATTTTGAAGTTATCGTTGTAAATTTGGTACCCAATGGAAAATTCGCAGACCCCAAAATTGTTATTTTTGCTCGCCGAAACGAAATAGAAATAAAAGCGTTATTATGTCACGGCTATCGCAGACTTTCGAAATATTTCGGGAACATTGCGTGTTTATTTTTACGATCCATCAGTTTCGGATTCGCCGTAGTGTCGGCGGGAGGACATGGCGAGGGGAGGGTCGGGGAGGGGAAGGAGCGTGGGAAGTTTCAATCCTCCCCCGTCAGAAACAGTAACGGTAGCCGATCTATTCGTGAGCACTCTCTGTGGATGGACACCTGATGGATTCACAATCAGCACAATGGGCACTCTATCACCTACCTGATGGTAAACAAGTGTTTATCTGTTCAGGTGTTAGACAAACAAAACAAGATGGCGACACAACACAAGATGGTGGACGGTCTCGGATTTCCGCGGATAGTGGACGGACGCGCACGGACACAGGAACTCCAACACTGCTCGCGCGGCACTGCGGCTCGCGCTAATCTTAGCCGGCGCGGAGGCGACCACGGCCCACCGCACCGGCCCATCGGGCGCCCCATCGGCCCACCACCGCCCCATCGCCCCCCATCGCCCCCCATCGCCCATCGCACCGACCCAACGAGGCGGATAGCTTTTTGGCGGGAACGGATTTGTGGAAAACTCGAGAATTATCAACCTTGAACGTTTGATTAGCCGTGACTAATGATAACTGGAATGGGACCTTCTTAACTTGTCGCTTGTGAAGCTTTACATTCCAGTCGACTCGAAATTGAGGGTTATGCAGTAGGTAAACCTTGCTCCTTGAAGTCGGTAATCGAATTCAACAATTTTACGAACGAGAAACCTCTGCTTTCAATATATTTGAAAATTAAATACATTCGAGAATTTCATCTGTTCACTAAATAATGACCCGATGTCGGTTTTAGCTATTATATTTTAAGAAATCGGATTTGGAAATGTATTTCTTCACATTCAAATCAATCTATTTTTAAAATATTACTTCAAAAGCGCACTGTTTTTAATGTATTTGCTTGCAGGTAAACAATACAATTATTTTGACGTCAAAAAAGCTCACCACAAATCATTCATTCAAACAATAACAAACCCAAAGATCAGCAGAAAACGTCATTGAGATGAATGCGGAACACTCTGGAAAACATCAACGCGTTAAATGCTTATATGTAAAATTGTTACAGGAAACGACGAAAGTAACAAAACTCAAAAACTTTTATGTATGTGCAATTTAGAATATTGTAATATATTATTATACTCACATCAAATATTAGCAGTAAGTATAAGTTTAGTTCAAGTTACTTGAAATATTCATCATTTTATAAAGATTTATAATAAATCCTGGTCTAAACCCGCCTTAAAATCGGATGAAAATGAATAACATGTTTTGATATCAGTGACCGTGATACCTAATTATAATTATATCACACTATGAACAATATTGGATAAAGGCCGACAGGAATAGACCGGTTAAATATTTCTGTCTATTTAAAACGCTGTTTATTTTCTTCACATTCTACAATGTAACATTCAATTTCTCAAACTAGCATATTTGTTATTGAAGTAATGAAAACTGACATATACCTAATGATCGAAGATCAATGGAACGATTGGAGAAAAGAACTATAGATTGGCTGTGGAATTTTATTACGGGGATGCACAATATCAAATTTTCGATAGTTCTGAAAGTAAAATCACGAAAGACCAATTATCCTAAAATCTAAAGCCCGAAAACCTTGAAAAGATTTTTATTATTTTTATGTGAATTCCGCACAAGAGTCCTCTCAACCGTCTGCAGCCAGTGACACTATGGCATCCCCAGTTGCCGTATGTTGTTATGGCTGAAAGTAGTGGGGAGGGAAAGGAGATTGGGTAGAGGAAGTTGTACAAATAATAGGTAAAGAAGTTAAATACAATTTCAAATCAGAAACCTAATATTTGATAGAGAGAACAAGTTACCAATGCCTTCTATGAGTTGTAAGTCTAAGTCTTGGGGTGGTCGGTATTGGGTTTTGGGCGTTTATTTCATTATAATCTGGATTTAGGCTTTCGGGAATTTGTCATTCACGACTTCATCTTTCGGAATCTTACAACGGGTTGTTTCATAGAATTTGAAAAATTCACCAAATTCAGTGAATCAAGTTCTGTGAAGGTTCTATCCAAGTTCTGTTACTATTTCAGTTTTGTGAAGCAACTGGTGAATAATGATATAATAATAGAACCTTCACAGAACTTGACAATCAACTTTGAAATTTGATGAATTGTTCAAATTCTGTGAAACAATCCGTCCTTAGCTTTCGGGATCACGATTCAAAACCTTTTAATGTATCTGCCTGATGCTGAAAATTATTGCTTGAAATTTGAATGCACTGATTCTTCTGTTAATTTCATCCTGTATTTTCCATTCAGTGTTCAAAGTTACATTTATATAGGTTTATGACTTTGGCAAGACATACATCTCTGAGATTCGAGATAGCAACCGAGCCTTGATCTAGTAATTAGCAGAAGACTAGCGAATGAACTATTACGTGCGATATAATATGTTATGAACAGTGGCGGTTTTCTATAAAGTACGTATGTGCGGTGAACCCTTGTAAACAGTACGCCATTGAAATTCCGCCTTTAAAATCCACGCGACCGAAAAAGAAGTCGAAGAGCAACGCGGTATATTCATTTTGTGATTTATAAAATCAACACAAAATGCTTCATACAAAAAATCAAAACCACAATCGCCCTGACGGTGTTATCGCAAACTTATGCCAAATTAACACTATCCTGGTGCGCCGCGAAGCATTACGTTTGATACCACTTGACCTCCGGAGATTGACGGATGGCGCCACTGGTGGGTCTTTGGGCACAATAAGGATGCAAGGTAAATGTTATTTATTATGTTATGTTTTCGTATTTAACATTCTATATTAGTTGTTTCCTGCATTTCTCCAACCGTTTACTTAATGGCATCTGTAAATCTGCAACTAAAGTTAACAGATTTTAATGTTTTACGTATTTAAAATTTAACCTTTTTTTTAGATTAGACGCTATATTCCTTAGTTACTTATGAAAGTTTCAGCAAATGCTGGTTATGTCGTTAATTATGCAATATTGTGTTGAGCTTTCTCCAGTACGCAGCGACAACAAAAGTAGGTAAGTTTTGATTAAATATATCTTCTCTTAAATTTCTGAACCCCAAGTTGAAAAGACCACGAACCGCCACTGGTTATAAAGTAGATATTTGTTTGACAAATGTAAACGTAGAGTTGCACAGCTTGCTGTAAGTACTGCCCTTGGCTGAGTAACGTTACGTTAATCTTAAAAGTTTCAGTGAATCTGGCGGGAACATAACAGCGTGGGAAGTACGACCTATAGTAATATTCAGGAGTGTTGCACCACGAGGGATTGAATCCAGAATTAGATTATAGCAAAAATTCCATGAATTTCAACATTTTTTATGTTATTTTGGTTCTGTCAACCACGCTCAAATTATAATTTATTACATCATTTCCAACATCAAACCCATCTCCAAATCTGAATCCACTACTCGTAACTATTATTAATTAAACTTGCGATTGCAAAATCAAACAAGATTTTTTTTAAACCGTTATTAGCTATGATATTATGGGTATTGAAAGGGAAGTGAATTCACTGTTTTTTTTTTTAACTTTAAACACGACGATCTAGATAGGAAAAACCTCATACTAGTTACCCAAATTCTACAACAGTACCTAAACCAATTGAAAATAATATTCTTAGAAATTATGACAATTGCGGTAAAAATTGCTTGGCTTATTCGTGCTGAGACTATTGATAAGACAGTAAGAAAATTTGTGTATAAGATCAACTTCTCGATGATGTTAATATTCGATGATTCCTTGTCAAAAGCTTTTACTTAAATGACTGTGGCTATTTTTAGTGGCAGTGATGATAAAATACCATTATACGTTCTTAAATAGAGTTCGAGAAATGAGCATATTTCTTATATTAGTGTATTAGTGACGCCCACCATTGTACCCGAATAATCGAGGGCCGATTTTCCGCTTCACAAGCACTCGCATGTGATTTTATTACCGACCTACCTACTAAATGTGTTGGTAATCGAGCTTTTATTAATAAAGCAAAATGAATCACAACAGCACTTAAAGCTGGTGGGTATTTTCACCTACAGACTTTATTTTGGTTTGGTGTTCCGGAAATTACATTTCCAAAAGTTGACATACTTCTCATAAAAGCTTTCAGGAACGCGTTTAAAAACAAAAATAGGTTTTAGAAATCACTCATGAGTTTTAAAATTTCTATTTTCAGGTGTTGTGTTAGTCACAAGAATATTTTTGTTTTGGGAAAAACAAACAAAGGTTTTTTTAACGGGTTATTTATCTGTTTGTTCATTTTTTACTTGTTATTAATCGACTTGGCCAGAATTCAACTGTATTATATTTTATACTTATGAAAATTTGAACAAGTTGGCGCTATTTTTTTAATTTGTCATATTTCAAAATTCAAGGAGTTTGCTAGCTGAAAATAGTTGCCTTGCAAATCTGTCCCTACACGGCCCGTTTTTAAATAAAAATAGAAAAAGGTCACTTTTCAAATTCCAATAGCTCAAAGCCATGGGAACCAGGATATGATATAACAGGTAGGGACATCCAACCAGGGAAAAGTTGAAGGGATTTTGGAGAAAGACGAAGAAGAGGAAAATGGAAGGTTTGAACATACCTAGCTGTTCATATATTGTATCGTCATACTTAAATTACTGGTAAAAACATGCTGTTTCACAAATGCAAGTATTTTCGATGAAAATACAAGAAATTTTATTGAAAATACTTTCAACCAAGTGAAACATCATGTTTTAAATTACTGGTAAAAACTTGGTGTTTCACTACATTGAAAGTATTTTCAATGTAGCCCTAGTGAAACACCATGAATTTAATTACTGGTAAAAACAAGATGTTTCACTAGATTGAAAGTATTTTCAATGTAGTGAAACACCAAGTTTTTACCAGTAATTTAAAACATGATGTTTCACTAGGTTGAAAGTATTTTCAATAAAGTTTCAAGTATTTTCATCGAAAATACTTGCATTTGTGAAACACCATATTTTAAATTACTAGTAAAAACATGATGTATCACTAGGTACGTTGAAAGTATTTTCAATGTAGCTCTAGTGAAACACCATGTTTTAAATTACTGTTTAAACATGGAGTTTCACTAGGGATACATTGAAAGTATTTTCAATGAGGTTAAAATTTGTTTAATTTTAATTTATAATAATATTTCTCTACGAAGACGCCGCATGGCATTGTATTTTTAGGCCAATATTAGTCTTGGAAATAAAAATGAGTATGGATGAAATAAGGTAGAATTGACGACGGACAAACTATACAAAAATCACATATAAGCTTTTTGTCTCTAAACTCTTTACGTATTAACATTAAAATACATTTTTTCACCTAATTTTTGTTGTGAAATGTTCGAAGTTTTGCAATAATTTCTGCACGGAATGCTGTCCCTACATTCGGCTGTCAGTATTTTCAACATCCCGCCGTTTATATTTAGCGTCGGGCGGAATGTTTCTCCTGATTCTAGCGAATGATGTTCTGATGTTCCCGATAGCCGCAGTCGGTAGCCATTACGACATTGACAGATTTCGCGAGAGATGTCTTCATTTAGGTATACAAATATCGCCAATGTCGAAGCTGGAAGCTCGAACACAAAGTACTAAAAGTGTTTGCAGTTCAATTTGCCAAAACAAAAATATGACAAAACACAACAAATGCAATTGTGTGTCTATTAAATATGAGATTTGAAAAACACCTTATGCATTCAAATTATAAATATGAGAATGCTGGCTTCAAGAAGTCCAGACGTTTGGTTCACAACATTTTATTCATTACTAGTGATAAAATTCGGGAAACTGAATTCTTCACACATTTAGTTCCAATTTTAAAAATGACAATAAAAATAATTTTTCGATAAAATATTATATCATGTGTAAGTTCTTACTTATTGCTTACCTCAAATATTTTTTTTAATGACTCTTTAATTCAAAGCAAATTTGCGTTCATTGCATAATATATTACGTAGGACTAACGCACAGCACAGACAACCGAAATTAATTTGTTTGATGATTGATTGGTGGCACCGTACAGTCGCAGGCCGTAAAAATAACTGTTGTAGATAGATGTCTTTAGAGAAGAGTTCGGTGTACTTTCCAACTATTGCTAAGCGACCAATTACACTTATATCGTATATAAAGCTCACATGCACTCAATGGCGTATATTGTAGACAATTCGCCAATAAAGTGCCGTGACTAATAATCAAAAAACATTAAAATAAGATTATTATTAATAAAATAATATATTCAAAATTTATACCAACGAATTAAATACTAATCCGGACTTTAATAGTTTTAATCATTCTACATAATTAGTAGGTATCTAATATCCTAGTACTCTATCTAATATCCAAAGATTGTAATGACATTCCTGATTATTTATTTATTAATTGTTTAAAACAAATAAATTATTTTTCAAATCAAAAACGATTTCATATATTATAAAGATATAAAGGGTACATATAGAATTTTAATGAACAGATCGCCCTTGGGTGGCTTCTTACTGTTACCTATAAAGAAATATACCCCTACAATAATCAATACCCCTAAACTTCATACTATTGACAGACCATGCTATACGCTTCATTGCTTTTTTGAGTGTGGCCTATACAGGCAATATGTTGAGGTGTCACACTACTCTATAATCTTGTGGCCTATGCAAGTTACATGTTGAGGTGTCACACTACTCTATAATCTTGTGGCCTATACCGGCTATATGTCGAGGTGTCACTACTCTATAATCTTCCTCCCCCTACGGCAGGAGGAGAGGGAGTCAGATCAATTGAGGAGCTTTGGCGGAATATTTTTTCTTTGTATGGCACCTTATGGTACCTTAACAGCTGACAGCCGCGTGACCACGGCAGCTCCCTAAATTGATCGGGAGATTGAGTAGGAGAGGGGATCGCATCATTTTAGCAGATCGCGGCATATCATTATCGCCAAGCCCACACTTATAACACATCATCTGTTAAATATGACAGGTCTGTATGGGATTTTATGGCGAGCGATATGGTGATGTAGGCCATGCCCAAAAACGCTTGATACGTATAGCGTAATATGTCAGCACCTTTATGAGCTTAAGGTGTGGATAAGGTGAAAAAATATTGTTGTTAATGCCTTATTAATAATAAGATATCTAAAAAAGTGATTGATCGATTGATTGAATACAGCAAATTAGAAAATTCGGGATGGTTTATAATTATTTTTGCATTATTTTCAGATGCTGCGATTCTAAAAATTCTAAAAGCGTGTTCTGCATCACAAGATAAAGCAAATTAACATTGTTTACTTAGAGCTTCAACGCTTCTCGCATGAAATAAAATTAAGACAATAAAGCATCTTTAAAAAGGTGGACGTTTGTAGGTTAGCCGGGGTATTTTAAACTATCTCTTTTCGTCAATCGGGGATTTCATAATCACAAAATGATTTAAGAGGTTTTGAAATTACATAACGACACATTTTTGGCAATGATAATTAAATAATATTCATTTAAATTAGACGTCTTTGATGAGAGTTTTCAGAAAAAAACTACTCCAAATAATATTTCAAAAAATTATTACTAGTAGTTCTGCGAACAGTCAAGTGAAACTCGTGACCATAAGGTATGTTTCTTCCTTCTCTGATTTAATAAATAAAAACCAAAAGTTAGTCTTGAAATCATAATATTTGTTAGTAGGTACATACCTACTTCATTATTAACCATATATTTTATGCAACATTTATTTTAAACTTCAAATAAGTATTTCAATACAATTTGTCCAAAGAAACGTGTCCCAATGATATTTATTTTTTCAAACTTTCTTCTGGCAAGTAACTATTAAAATATTGAAAAAAGCGAATAACAGAGTCCAAATAAACACGATGATTTCAGATTTCAGAATCTTTACTGAACCATTAAAGCGGCTATCATCTCGATTCGGAAACGGAACGTACAAACAAATTTACAGACGTGCGAAATGGTCAAGTTAAAACAGAACTTTGCTACGCTCAGTCAATAAGTTCCTGTGTGTAGATTTTTGTTCTTGTATTTATTGAAATAATGAAACTCTAAGGTATCAAAAACTTTACTTAAAATTATTTTTGTGTTCATTTGAATATCGCACAAATGTTTTAACTTTCCATAGCCATTGGCTTTATAACACCTTCAATAATAAAATACTTTATGAGGCGAATTGAAGGGGTAAAGAAAAACGCATAAAGACTGATCTGACCTAAATGGATGTCGGTATCAAGAGTATTAAAGATTTCAACTAATCAGAGCACTTTCCATTGAAATACCAGTCAAATTATCACTGATTTCCATAGTGTCATTTTTTCAAAAATACAAACATTCCCTGCTTACGATTAACCTGACAGTATTTAAAAAACAATCCTATCACCACCATTATCAGCCGAAAAAAATGTTTGCGCAATGATGGAGGACTTAGCTAGCATAGGAATTGAACCCACGACGGATGCCTTGGTGGAAACACGACGCATTTGTCAACTCAGCTAATAACCAATCAAATGTGCTCAATCAAACGATTTTATTCTCTCTGTCAAGGGGATTAAAATGCGCTGCCTTTTTCATATAAAATTGTATTTGTGACCAAAATACTAAACTAAACTGAATAATATTTTTTTTTTATCTAAAGGTGTGGGAAATATCTAGTACCTACGGGTATATGTTATAAATTATATGCCATTAAACAAATCGATTTTAGAGGCAACATTGGCAATTATTTGTGGGTGATAATTATTTAAAACATATACAATGAAAAAAAGGAAATTTTTCAACATTCCTTTTTGGAAGGATTTAATTTAAATTACAAACGAATGATGTACGTTGGAATACAATCTTGTAGAATATAAATTTATAATTTCTACCCAAAAAACGCGGTTTTTATGATGTTTTGTTTATGTTATTTTGTATTTCATGATATTACCGTACTAGGTTGGGTATAATTATTCTTTTAGCAAGTAGGTACAACTAACTCGCAAAAAATGTCAAATTATCCTGTACAGTCATCAAAATTTGAATTTTTTAATGATCTATCTCTAAATATTATAAAACTGTTTGTGCGCTTAGTTCTTCTAAACCATGCAACGGAGTTTGATAGGGTCAGCTAGTATTTTATAAATTATAAGATAAATAAACAACGGAGCTCATATTCGTACTAAATATCAGCTAAACGTTATATTAAAAAAATAATTAGTCAGTTTGGTCAAGTATTTTAGTCTCAAATCCAAATTTAAGTTATGTATGACAAAGGTCGTTCAGCCTTTCCTCTTAGGGAGAATAACGATTATTCGATATTCGGTTATCTACAGATTCTAGTTTTTTTTATAGATACTTAGGGTCCCAGGCCCGAGGTGACTACCGATTTTTAAAGTACGGCTCCTTTGATGTATATGTACACAGTTCACATTATATTTATAAAATTCCGTTTTAAAAATAAAAATGTATTAAAAAAAAGCGTAATATTTCAAGCGGTGATATTAAAATATCCAAGAAAGCGTATCACGTTTAGTGCCAAAACAATTAAATTAAAGTAGTTTAAAAAATATATTATCTTAGAAATTCAGTTGTTTACTCTAAGAAGAAAAATGCATATTCTACGGATTGCATAATATTTTTAAATTCAGTTGCAACCACGTTAAACGCCATGTCAAGCCAAGATTTCAACCTGATTAATTGACTGTGGAATTTTTTATCAAAATATTTGGTGAAAATGTTGCGATTTATCAAAGGTTGAAGATAAAAAGCACGCGGCACTGAACACTTAAAATTCAAAATCGAAAATGAAAATCGTTGAAGGTTTCCACTTTGAAAGTTTCTTTAGTATGAACAAGTTCCCGGTATAGCTTATTGAAGTGACAGGCGTCAGTGATCTTTATTTTCTTGGATTAAAAAAGTATTATTTGATTAAATTAATTCTAAGTTTTAAGCACCTTCTCAAATTCTTGCCTAAAACAATAGATTTTTACATAAAAGTAAAAGATTTCATATTAAACGTAGATTTGAGGTAAAAAAATCCAACAAAATTGAAGAAAAAAAAATTTTGCAGCAAATATGTAGTACGGATGTGAGCTTTTTTATTTATTTATTCGTGTTTTAAATATTAAAAAAAAACAGGTCAAACCCTCTAGCGTTTTGGGTCGTATATGACTGGGCGTCCATATTTTTTATCTTTTTTTCTATCATGCGGAAATTCGTATTTTTTTGACGTTGGAAAGAAATATAATAATTCTTTCCGGGTTGCTTCAAATATTTATACTGGATACCATTAATAAAATGCTAAAAATAACCAAAATGAATAATTCATATTTCGCCCGCTATGGTAACAATCGTTTAATTTTAAAAAATATTGAATATTCATCCAAGACTTGCCGAAATGTGAAATTTTCTGTTTTCCAATAAAAATGTGCGGTGAGATAAAGGAAGACAATGTTGGTAGTTCTTATTCGAAGTATGATACAGTTAATTATGATCGAAGGAGATAGGGTCCCATTAGCTCAGTTGGTAGAGCGGTGCCCCGGAAAGGCAAGGGTTCGAGTTCTAGATGTGACCGTATATTTTCTGATTTTTCTGTTTCAGATTGTCGTTTAGGAATCGCTAATATTGTCTTCAATAATTAAAAAAATATTGTGAGTTATTTTAGAGTAAAGTTTTTGTGAGTTAATTAACTGTGACATATTCAACCTACTGTGTTAATGTAACGAAACATAAAAATTTAAAAAAAATGGAGCTTTGCAAAAAAGGTGTAATTTTTTGTTTCGGGACAGTTTTGTGTTCTGACGTTGGTAATATGAATTTAAGCCATTCAAAATGCTTTTTAAATCGTTTTTTATTTTTTATTTTACATTTCATCAAAAATTTTACATATTAATACATAAGAAAAGTCATTTTTAGTTCAAGTTCTTTACATTAACTCACAAATAATTGCGAAAGTTGCCTCTAAAATCAGGAAAAATCTAATTCTTTAATGGCCAATTTTTTTTTTTAACTATTCATGTTGATTTTTATAATAATAGCAACAAAGTAACCATACATTGCTCTGAAACTACTTTAAAAGTACCTACTTACTTAATTTGTATCTACTCTTGTTATTGTACAAACTTACTGAACTCCTTTGCACAACTTTTTATGAAAATAAATAAATGCCGTTTTTGTGAAAAATCACCTCAACTTGTACATGTCTTGTACTTTCTTATATATTTTATTAGTTTATGATGTTAAGTAGTTAATTATTATTACGCTCACTATTGTGCTACTTTGTACAACTTAACAATAATAATGTATATGGGTATGGCAAGCCTTGGAGTCGTGAATCTCTATCCATAAATGTTATAAAATAAAGTCACCATCCACGTCTGTCTGTTTGTGCGCTTAGTTCTTTCACTGTCCTTTAGATATTTTTTTTCGGAATGTGTGTATATAAAATACATGTATATTATATTTATAGAAAATAGAGAAAAGTCGATGTTTTATAATAAAAAAATTTTCGTAAAAAAATACTTTCGGGCGCTTACATTGCTAACGCTGGCTAAACCTTCCGAGATACATCAAAATAATGTGAGACGGAATTGTATATCTTAAAAAGGCCTACAGAAAAGTCCTCGACGGTATGCGTCTACCTTCTATGAATAACCCCCAGCAACGCCGGGTACACATCAGCTAGTAAATAAATAAACAAATAGATATTTAGAACATTAAAAAAAAATCAGTTTCGGTCAAGAATTACATGAGTATTTTCCTCCAAATCCAAAACTAAGGGCGGGTTGTTTCACAGAATTAGATGAATGAATGTTTTCGCCAAGTTTGTTACTATCGATAAAACACCCTTCGTAAAATCTTGTGTCATTCCTACCCAATAGTAATTCACACTTTTGCTTCTTACCGAAGGTTACCGAATTTTCGGTGTCGGTGGTCTTTTAAATTTATTTAAGCTTTGAAAATAACTGGGGGAAATGTGAGGAAAAAAATATAGGGTCCTGTTTGTGTCTTTTTGGGGCATTAATTCATAAATTAACCACTGTTTAATGATTTTGGGAATTTAAGCAATGTTTTATATGACAACACCTAATCAATACATTAAAATTGATCATATTGGACGAAGAGATCAAAAACACTACTTTCTGAAAACTACCGTCTGAAAATGGTACTACTACACTGAAATGATGTTCTCCGATCAAATTAATTAATTGTTAAAGATTTTATAGGTAAATAAGGTTTTTCGTGGCTGTAAAAAGCTTTACTTTCAATGCTCCACTACCTGATTGTTTTCTTAGTGAAATGATAATTGAATCGAATTAATATACCATTCTTTGGCATCTTGACTGCGGATACCAAATCAACAAATCGTCGCATAGACGCCGGCGCCAGCCTTTTCAGATTGAGCCAAAACCGAACCTTGAGCCAAAGAGTGTGAAAATGCTAAAAATAATGAACCCACAGTGTTTTCGAGCAGAAAGTTGCAGCAACTAAAGGTTAATTAAAGTAAAACCCAGTGAGACAGGCCGAACTAACCGCGGCTATGCATTTAGATTAGCGTGATGCCGTCATAACATATTGCTGATGGCTCTCTAAAAATGTCCAACTATTTTAGTTGAATTGGCACTCTGCCACCACCGATCCTTGGGAGAGGACGGAGTGGAGAAAAGGAAGAAAAAGAGAAAGTTATCGAAATTCTCCATCTGTACTACGTCACTTTTAATAAGCAGTTTTTATTGTAATCATTTTATATAAATTAAATGTTTTGGATCCGGCTAAAAAACTGGGTTCTCTTCGCAGCCCACGGTCTTGTGGTGTGTGGTGTTTACATTATTTAGGATTGGAATGTTTGATCCAATTGAAGTAATCAACACTTCTTATTTCACAATCGTTTTAAATTTTTCTTGGAAAAATAATGTTTTCGATCAAAGCTTTTTTTTAGAAAATCTTTCGCGTATATTTTTGTCAAATATCATTTATTTTAAATTAGAACCCGAACAGAAAAAAAATTATCTGTCCTAGGAAATTGTTTCTTAGTATGATAAGAAATTATGTAATAATCACTATGGCGTCTTGTTTATTATTTCACAGATTAGTGTACTTGTTGCGAGTTGAAAACATATCCATTGACATAATTTAATTAATTAAATTTCCATGCAGAAAAACTGAATGAAACACCCGAGCTTATATGTGGAGGTAAAAGGAAACGCAGGCACACTGGAGGTTATTCACCGCTTACCCACCCTAGTATAAGTAACAGGTGGTAACTCCTTCATGGCGAAATTTCGAATTACTGCCTTCAAACGCGGGCTCAAAGAAATTTAATTATTGGTATTTTATTTTTTTTACGGCGACGATCGTATGCGCCTGCCAAAGTCAAGAAGGACAGCCCTGCGGCCGCCCCCTGGGACCTGCCGCCCCGGACGATCGCTCCCTACGCTCTTAGGAGAATACGTCCCAGAGGCAGGTGTTTAGCGTTCATTCCTTTCTTCCTTTGGGAAACAGCGTGCTCCTTATCACGAAGAAAAATAGAAACATACTATCGATTATCTAATTCAATTGTGCACAGCCCGTAGCCTATTTTGTACTACACTAAACCTGTACTCACATTTTTTGGCAAAATAAGCAAAGCGGTTTGCCTGCTAAACAGGTTGTGCCTAACTGATCTTATTTATCTTTCTATTATCATTATCTTTTTTTTTTGCATTGTAACAATATGCTTCTCATCTCTTTTTTTCATTCCAGGTTGGTGATACATCTACACTTTACTCTTTCCATTTTTTTTCCTCTTGGTTTTGTCAAGTGATTGCGAATGCTACGTTCTCCAAAATTTCCACCTTTTTTTTCTTATTTCTGTTTTGTTGTTGTCTTTCTTGGTTGAGAGGCATTTGTTGCTCTGTAGTTCCTTACCTGTAAGCGCTCGCATACCGCTTCCTAACACTGTATGCGGGGACATTGAAGGTCTAGATTCTTTCTTATATTTTGTAGAGTCGTTTACACAAAAAAAAAATAGATTCTTGCGAGAGCTCCGAAGGGGTGACCATAAGTCACCTATACCGGGGTGGGACAGCGGTGGGTCACTTCAATGATCTTATTTAGGTCGTATGTTGGATCATTATATTTTGTGCGCTTCCCATACTTTTTAGGGTTTTTCTAAAGAAAAACTGAATTTTTCGAATTTTTTTACAAACTTTATTTTAGTTGTGTCAACAATGTTAAATTCTGTGAATTGTTTGTTTAGTGAAATGTATGACAAAATAAATAATTATACTTTGCATGGCTCTTCCTATCTGGTTCAACACGAGACGCCATGGCAGGGTGCTTAATTTCTTTGCGCTTGACCCAGAGGTCTCTGGTTCGGAACCTAGCGAAGACAAAAATACGGAGTGAATTTCTTTCCTAGTTACGCCCTGGTGAGAGATGTTTAGATTGTTTAGTGCCTAGATTTGAATAGACAGACACTTCCCAATCTTCCCCTACTCCACCTATATCTTAACCTCACTTCCTTTATCCCATAATTTGTCATAACAGCTCCGGGCAGTTGGTACTCAAAACCACTACGGATTTTCGGGTTTAAGTCTTCCGGGCTCCGTGCAAAACGAGTTGTGCAAGAATCACACTTGCATAAAACGTGATGAGTTGTTTTTGAAAGTGGCAAGGATGGTAACTAATATCTGAGTGTTGACCGCAGTTCGCAGACAGAATATATTTAGCTAAATTACTCCGTGTGGTTATTTATTATTCGACACAGTCCGGCCTCATCTGCTCACATCCCAGCCCAGTAATCCACCTGCGTTGTTTTACGTCTACAAACTGTTTCTATAATTTTACAGACAATGCTTCATTGCTTTCATTTTGATACAAATAACAGAATATACTTCGAAGCTGCATACATATGTAAAGTTTATTTTTTCAAGTAATTTCTTTTCGTTTTTGCATGGAGTCACAATGTATATTTATGAAACTGAGCAGAAATAGATACCCTAGAAGTGTGAACAATTCCAATTTGAAAGATTTTGGTTGTCACTAATTTACAAAAGTCTTTTTCATCAAACCAGGCTAATCAGAACTTAGAAAAAATAATTATTTTTGTTAATATTTTTTAATCTTAACCGGTTCGGTTCCAATCACTCCCATAGGCGGACCAATCATATGTAATTTTAATGGTAAAAGCTCCGGTATTTCACCGACCTATTGATAGAATATCTACGATTTATTTATTTATAATGTTTGAGTTTACTATTCCGTACTTAAACCCATGAACAGTGGTGAAATATGGAATAAGTTAGCCGGGTTTATAACCTACTGCGAGTATTTATATGTTTAATAACTGTAACCCGCCACGCGTTTCTGTGGCTCAGTCTATCTGTGCAGATAGAGAAACAATAGCGCGTTGCTGGTAAAAAAAGTTTTTACCTGTCACAAGTGACATCTATAAAATATAGGTGAATAAAACACACACGCATATTCGAACGCAACGTTGTGTCTTTCGGAGATTTATGATTTTGAACAAACGAACATTAACATTTTTATTTATATAGAATTATTAATATACGTTGTCCTAATAATCTATCAAGTAAACGTAATGTACGTTATAATTTATGTATCTTTTTTATGTATCTTCGTTTTAACATACTTATTTTAGCTGGTCTTAAATCCTGTACTCGTCTAGAATAACTTTAAACTTGTAAATTTGACTGTCCTGAAACGGGAATCCTTCCTAGTTGGACAGTCAAAATCATAAAATGTAATCAATATTATATTATAAAAAAAAAAATCTATGCATTCATAGATGACACACATTTAATTATTTTATGAAAATAATCTTTTTGCAACCTATGCTTTAAAGTTAAAGTATTGAGAATAATTATTTGTTTGCGCCCGTACATACACAATATAAATATTAATAAATAGTTTTGTCCGTATAAAAAACTCAATTCTTTCAAGAAAGGCTTACAATATCGTATCGGTGATTCAATTCAACATTGTATTTGTAAGCCTTTCTTGATAGAATTGTGTTTTATACGGACAACACTATACATTCATATTGCGTATGGGGCGCAAACAACATAACTTGCAAAAAGCATATTTAAAGAAAAAGTAATTAACGCCACCTATGAACGCGTAGATTATAACGCACCTTAGGTTTACCAGAGTATACATAACACAAAGATTATTATATTTTATTTATATCGTGTTACAACCTTTTTAATGATCAAAGCTCCTGAAAAAAAGGTAGAAAAACGTAAGGTAACAATGTTTTAATAATAAAGTTTTCAGAAATCAATATTCATAGAGTTAGCAAAAATATATTTGTAATTCACACACGAGTGTTAGACTCTCGTAAAGGTAAATATGTTTTAATAATAATTTTAAATATCTACTTATTATGTTAATTCAAATAATTATCTTGTATGTTATATATTAATATATTTTTTTAAATTAATTCATTTGAAAAGTATAAAATTTAATTGAAAAATACCATTAAATTTTTTTGAATAGTAGTACTTTTAAGTTAGAACTATTTTGTTTCTAATCTAGTATTAACAACAGGCAAATGTTTAAACCAATTAACTTTTGAAATTTTTGAAATTGTTGGGCTCTGGTAGCGTTATAGCATGGAATAGTTATTGAGCCAAGCATATTTGATATATCGGTGTTCGAAAAAAATGTGATGTTTTCTCTATTGAAACAATCTTAGTGAATTTTTAAAAGATAACGTAATATCATCTAGTGAGGTAGGTAAAGTACATACATAATGTAACAAATTATTTTCAATAAACGCAAGAATTTACTATTTCTTAAAGTAGTAATGCAAAAATTACCTTTCTTCGAGCCCACTGACACATCCATAACATACTTCTATTGGTGTAGGTATCTCTTCGATGCCAGCTAACAATATCTTTCGCTTAAAGCTTTCTTATGAATAAAATATGAACTAACATCGTAATGTAATTATAATTACCAATAATTTCACTTGACAACTATTCTGTTTGTCAAATCATCTTTTGAAGTATTTTCCGCAGTGACAGCCGAAACTGGCAGAAGTGGGTTAATGTCCGATGTTATTGGCAATGATTTGAATTTTTTTTCCAGACTAACTCGCCGAGAAAGTTTTTGAATTTATTACTTATTATAAATAGTATATCGTACATTGTCGGAATCCAGGGTTTGAAGTCAACTATTAAATTACTTTCAATTTTTATGTACACAAAAGAAAACGTACGTACGCTTTTAAACAAATATTCTGAGTAGGCCAGTTCGCTTTTTTATTTTATTTTAGCTTCCTAGGGATACGCCGAAGACTTTGTATTTTTGTGGATGATGAGTTTCGTTCGTTCTGTTAAGTCAGGGTTTTTCAGGGGGTACTTAAATCGAAAAGTTAAGGCCCCGCATTCCGAATTTCTAACGACTTATAACATACTTACCTTCAAAAGAGTTTTAAGAAATTTCCTCAAAAGAAAAAATCGCGAAGTGTGCTCAAAAAATTATAAAAAACACATCTGGTTCCGTTATATAACATGTAAAAAGAATGAAAAATTCACAGTGTTTCTTTTAATGCTACTTAAGACATTTGTAGAAAAAATTTTGCTCCACTTAAATTAGACGTGTTTTATTAAATATTATCACAACATTCGTTTCGCCTATTCATTATAATCGTTTTGTAATACTCGCGTCTAGCATTCGTATTTCAAATCTCACTTTCAAACCATCTTCAGTTATCTTCTTCTTCTTTTTGAACGCTTACTACTGAGAATAATTCTCCTCAAAATATATTACATTTAATTGATTGTTGATTATCGGAATAGAAATTGGACTGTACCAAAATGAAAAATCGAAAAAAAAATTGCCGATCATAATAATGTCTAAAAATGTGTTATTGGAGGAGTTAATATTTCTCGTAATATGCAAAATTTAATCAGGTTGATATCATATTTATTTTTTATGTTTTTTACGTGATAATTACGGTATGTAATGGTAGTATATCTAGTTAGTGAGAAAATAACGCTTTGTTGAAAATGGATAAAGCGTAGACCATTGAAAAGTAATTCTTATAAAATTCTTTCAAAATATTACATCATAGATATACTTGTTTGAATTGTTGAAGCAATAAGTTTCAATTTTGAAAATGACACTTAAATTCAAAACAAATCCGAGTTTAATGAATCACAGTTCACTTACAGAGAGACTAAAACCGATAAGAGTAATTCGGATGGCCAAAATACCTACTCAATTTTGGTTTGCACTATTTCAGGCAATAAAGCTACAGAGTAAATTTAAATCTATCCCCGAAAATATTACACGAAGACTGAACAACCAATAAAATGAACTTATTTATTAGGAGGTACCTTTTATCGTAATTGTAATTTTTTTTTAAATTTAAAGCTCCAAAATAATTTAGAAACATTGAAGTCAGTTTTAAGTAAAGCATGTATGAATAACCGTATCACAGAAAAATAACATGACGATATTGATGAAAGAAAAAACAAAATGGTGTGATTCAATTTTCAATTATAAAATTCACATTTCGAAGGTCATTTTATAATACACAACGAGGGTATGATGTATCTAGTATCGATGTGAATAATGAACTATTATTAGCGATGCAAAAGCAATGTTTAGTTTATCCATGACTTTAGTTCCTGCAAATGTGACGTATGGAACGAAGATATTTTTAGGTTAGTTTAAGTTTAGTGTTTGGGAAGATGTCAAGATGACGAAAAACGTGGGAAGAACCGGAGACGAATGACACGCGGGACAGGAATCATGGGGGCAATTGGATTTAAATATAATTGGTAATACTGAAGTGCAAATATAATAATTTATTGACTGAGCGTAGCCGAGTCCTGTTTTAACTCGACCGTTTTGCATTTTGTGTTTATGTAAATTTGTTTATACGTCCCGTTTCCGTTTAAAGATGGTGTCCCTTTCAACGATTCAATAAAGATAATTTTCAAATGTGAAATCGTCGTGTTATTTTGGACTTTCTTATTCGCATTTAGTCAATATTATGGTACCTAGTTGCTTGAAGAAGTTTGCAATTTTTAGTTGATTTGGACAATTTGTGCAATTCTTTATTTGAAATAATTACAAATTCTACGATTTCAGAGGAAATTTTGGTTTTGATTGTCAGAGAAAATTAGAAAGACACTTTTTTGCACGCGAGGTCTACTGTTCACGGAATTACTAATCGTAGCTATCATTCAAAACTTAGCTTGCTAATGTGCAGCAACTAGCTTTATTTTGAGGCATAGTCGAAGTTTGTACATTACGAAATGTTATTTCATGCTTCAAGGCATAATTTCTTCTAGTGAATATTTAGATGTCCAGAAAGTCTAATTGGAAAAGCTATACAAATATCATGATGTTAGATCCAACTTTTCGGGAGCTTTTGCCGAGACACATAAACATGTTTTGAATTTTCAAGGTTTTTCCTTACAACGAATAATAGTTAGACATCCCCAATTGTGGTACGTTGTGAGGTGGAATGTAAGGGGAGGGGCAGAAGACTTGGAGGATGAAAGTGGGGGAGTAGCTGGCTATTCACTGATCACCTAACACGGCTAAAGCCATTTCAGCAAACTTTCAATTCTGAATTGATTTTACCGCGAGGGCGATACTGAAGAGTATCTTTCACTCTGTAAATTCATGAAATGAAATTTACTTGCGCACGCCGGGATTTGAACCCGTGACCTTCAGATTGCCAGTCAATATCCTTACCCCTCGAGCACGGAGGCCGTCAAGTGATATGCGAAATCTTTTTGTCATCCAACCAAACATTCACAACACAAACTTCCCACAGCCCCTACCTTAACCAGCGTCACAACGCTTCCCAACCGGGAGCTATGTGACGACAAAGCTCCCCTGCCTTTATACTGTACAAGAAGTGTCACATAAACAAAAGTAAAATAAATAAATAAAATAATAAAAAACGTGTTTTTATTTGTGTTTCAAATTTTAAAATATGACCAACTAAACAAAGATATTTTTCACGATTCTGAAATCACGAATAATCCACAAATAATTATTTAAATAAAATAATTATGCAATACCTTTTGTTTAATTATGATAAAATACTTACCGATAACTAACAAAAATATTTCGATATTGTCACTAAAATCATGAAAAAGCGATTTCATTATGGCTTACTATAATTTAAAACCCAAATAAATGAAGTAGCCCATATACCCGGTACAATAAATTCACTACACCTTTTGATAAAAAAAAATATTTATCCGTTTCATCAAGTATTTAGGCCTCAAATTTAAATTTAATTTTTAAATCAAAAGGGCCGCACAGCCGTTACTTTCTCTTTATTTATATTTATGTTATTTAATCTTTTCTTTCTCCCTTTTTATCATTAATAAAAATTATAATTATAATTGGATGAATAATAAAGCGCCGTTTATGTGAAAAATCACTTCAAAGGCGCGTTCTTCTCTTTTATAAGATTAAATTTAGAAATTTTAATTCATTTTAAAAACCTTGCATTAAAAAACCTTGCATCTTAAAGAAAATATGTATTACTGTATATTATAACCTAATTACATTATGTATTCTCCAATACTTAATCGATGCAGGAATTTCTAGAGACGGGCATAGAAATGCAAATTATAATATTATGTTTTATCATGATAAGTTCATAATTAAATGTATTTTACTGAAGCCCCTTCCAGAGTAGATTTCAACACAAATAAACTAAAATATAAATAAATTTGAATCTGAAATGAAATTGTGAGAACAACACCCACCGGGTTGATGTTGCCGTAAAGCATCTCAAACTTTGCTTGGAGGAATAATAACCTGTTAACAGATCACAAATAACTATAGACAAGACATTAAGTAAATATTTGCATTTAAAACACGTGATTTGGTCGAAGCAAATGTTATTTAGTTTTCCTTTGGTTCAGAAAAAGAAAATGACTACTACCGTGCTTTCAAAAATTCGCATGAAAATCACTAGAAATATCTCTTAATAGAAATAATAATTTGGCAATAGAAATCAATATTGTTTACTTTTCTTGTATTACGACTAAAATATTCGTCAATCTGCACCTAACATAAAACATTGAAGAGTCTCAAACGAAAAATATGAAACAGAAAAAGATTCAGTCACATCTTGGAATTGAACACAGAACCCCAGCCTTAGCCAATCCAACCCCATCCCTTCGGTCAAATTTAACTGTTTTATACTTCGAATAAGAAATACCAACATATCACCATTTTCTTAAAGCATATTTGGATGCTGCTATTTAGCTGATTCGTTATTTTTCAGAATATATATGGTGCCATAAACCAAAACCTCCTAGATCACAAGGCAAGGACACTTATTCAAAGTAGCCTCCTAACTTGTATGGTATTTTACAAAAAAAATCGTTTTTTTTATTATTTTCCTCATTAAAAATCATCTTAAAATGTTTTAGTTCTTAAAAATAAAAACACATTTTCATGGAGGCTGATTTGATGTAGGAGGTGTTGGTTAAACAGTATGTTCATTTTAAAATTTAACTATAGCCTACTTGTTAGATGAACTCGAACAATATAGGAAATGGACAGTCAAAGATTTGACATTAGCCAAAACCAATAAAATGGGAATAATAGTCTTGTTATCCCGTGAAATATAACACAGTTCTGCCAATTCTTGATTTAGACCAGCATCGTAAATCATTCAACGCTGTTAAAGTATACAATTAGCGGTTGTTTCAGTCAGTTAATAGTCTCGCCATCTGTTAATGAGATCACAAAGTATTTGAAGAAAAGCTTACGATGCTTTGGATAGTCAAGTTAACAACCATTTTCCGACGTCAACGCCATCTGGCGGTGGAAAGTTAAAATGGATATTGAAAAATTCTTTTTTTAAAGTCTTTGATTTGAATCTCGGATAGAAAATGACTACTGAAATTACATGCATAAGAAATCAATGCCAATTAGTGAATTTTTGGTTCCGAATAAATTTAACTTCCAACGATTCGTCGTCAAGAATTTTTTATATTTAATACAATCCATATTGCTAATTTAATTCATGTATTTATTGCAAATTGTTTGTACTACGAATAAAGAATTACATAAAATTACCATGCGTAAAACAAAACGTTTTGTCAAACTTCTATATCGGTTAGGCTAAGGTTAGTCTTGGTTAATGGATCATCTAACTAAGGTGTTCCGATTAGAGTATATAAATCGTATTGGAAAGAGCGTGGAAAAAGCCAAGTTTATTGTATGAAGTTGGTTTTGGTCAAATTGTGGTTAAACGTCCGCTTAATTTGATGAGAATGAAAGACGTTTTAATGACGTATAAAGATAATACACAAAGAGATTCCTGATGTATTCGTTGCAACCACTTAATAGGGGTACTTAAGGCAACCAGTGGTTGCAATCTATCCCTCCTTATCATAATCAAATAACCTAAGACGAGAAAATTCCCTAAAATAAAGTCAGAATATTAATGACGTAAGTGAAGCAGCCGAACACACAAATATGCGACGCGCGGCCCTGGTGCATTGGATACCTGCGGTGGTCTAAAATCTCTAAAATAAAGTGAGAATCTTAACGACATAAGTAATGAAGTCGTGTAAAAACAATAATCGTTGCGCGGTCCGGCGTAATAGACGGATCAACGGTCGGCTTTGCTCCAGCAGACCTAGAAAATCTATCTCTCCGTGGGGTTTATTTTAATTATTTCTGATAAACGGATTACTGAAATCTCAAATGTTTCTAGAGGGATCCCTAGGGAAGTTACTAATTTATCGTCTAGAATTTCTAATCTGGTGCTTACCGCTAATTTTATAATTATAAAACGTTTTATAAAATTTTCAAACCGTTTTACATAAAATATCTGAATGGTAAGGTCCTGTTTTTATTAATCTTAAATATAAATAACTTAGATCCTTCTAGAAACATTTGAGATTTTAGTAATAGCAAACCCCTGTTATCTTATGTCGCCTTAACAGAACGAGGGGTTGGAACGTAGCTCTCAATAGCAGAGCAATAAATTAAGTGTGTTACAGTAATATAAAACAGAATTACAGAGAGATATCTAGACTGTCACTGAACTACAGTCAAACTGAACGGACTATCAAAGCGGTGGAACCAATGAAAGTTATGCGTTCGGTGTGTACCTACGTAGAAACAAAGGTGGGACTTCGCTTCATTCGACGATTCATTTCCCTTGCTTCTGATTATTTTCTACAGTGACAGACCGAAATTAGATTTTCAGCCGAAACCGAAACCCATTTTCGGCTGCTATTCTTGTTTCGACCGAAACCAAAACTGAAACACTAAGGGGGGGGGGGGGGGGGTTGTTTCAGAGAATTTGAACAATTTCCAAGTTGATTTTCAAGTTCTGTGGTGATTTCAGTTTTCTGAAGCAACTGTCCAATAATGATTTAATCAACTTCAAAATTAGATGAATTGTTCAAATTCCGTGAAACAACCAGTCCTAGGTGTTTAAGTAAGAGTTAATTAAAGTTAGTGTTAAAAAATAGTGGATTAATGGATTAATTAATACTTACTTTAATGAACGCTGTGGGTACTTTTGTTTTAAAGGAATTATTTAATACAAAATATGAACTATTTACAGTATAGTCTTTAATAATCTTATGTTAATGCACAATAGGCAAACAATAACTAATATTTATTATCATATTTAAACAATAAATTTTTACAAAAGTTAATATTATGTGAAATTTACAAGTCTACTTCTGTCTAACAGCATCTTTTAAAATAATATTTAAGATTTTCCAGAGGCATACACATGTGCCCGAGTAAAGCCTAACGAGTTCCGACACATCACGAGCGCAAGTTTAGACTAATGTTTAGCCGCAACCGAAACTGCGACTGAAACTCGATTATTTACCGAAACTAGCCGAAATCGAAACTTCGATCGGTCACTAATTCTCTACGGTTACAGTTATAATCAATTTATCTGACAGTGAAATGTAATTACCTCGTAAAAATCGCGGGCCTGCTCGTTGTCCTGCAGGAAGATCTGCGCGGAGGGCTCGTCCCGGCAGTAGGCCACGTGCTTGTCGAACTCGCGCTCCATGCGCAAGAACGTCTTTCCCAGCATGCGAGGCTCGTTGGCGTAGTACTTCACGCCCTCTATCAGGACACTGCCAAGGAAATCAAAAGTATTAGTTGATATTGTAGTAGTACTTCACGCCCTCTATCAGAAGAGAGTGTATATATTAGTGGATATTGAAGAAGTACTTCTGGCCCTCTATCAGGACACTGCGAAGGAAATTACAAGTATCAGAAGATATTGTAGTAGTACTTCACGCCCTCTATCAGAAGAGAGTGTATATATTAGTGGATATTGAAGAAGTACTTCTGGCCCTCTATCAGGACACTGCGAAGGAAATTACAAGTATCAGAAGATATTGTAGTAGTACTTCACGCCCTCTATCAGAAGAGAGTGTATATATTAGTGGATATTGAAGAAGTACTTCTGGCCCTCTATCAGGACACTGCGAAGGAAATTACAAGTATCAGAAGATATTGTAGTAGTACTTCATGGCCTCTATCAGAAGAGAGTGTATATATTAGTGGATATTGAAGAAGTACTTCTGGCCCTCTATCAGGACACTGCGAAGGAAATTACAAGTATCAGAAGATATTGTAGTAGTACTTCATGGCCTCTATCAGAAGAGAGTGTATATATTAGTGGATATTGAAGAAGTACTTCTGGCCCTCTATCAGGACACTGCGAAGGAAATTACAAGTATCAGAAGATATTGTAGTAGTACTTCACGCCCTCTATCAGAAGAGAGTGTATATATTAGTGGATATTGAAGAAGTACTTCTGGCCCTCTATCAGGACACTGCGAAGGAAATTACAAGTATCAGAAGATATTGTAGTAGTACTTCATGGCCTCTATCAGAAGAGAGTGTATATATTAGTGGATATTGAAGAAGTACTTCTGGCCCTCTATCAGGACACTGCAAAGGAAATTACAAGTATCAGAAGATATTGTAGTAGTACTTCATGGCCTCTATCAGAAGAGAGTGTATATATTAGTGGATATTGAAGAAGTACTTCTGGCCCTCTATCAGGACACTGCGAAGGAAATTACAAGTATCAGAAGATATTGTAGTAGTACTTCACGCCCTCTATCAGAAGAGAGTGTATATATTAGTGGATATTGAAGAAGTACTTCTGGCCCTCTATCAGGACACTGCGAAGGAAATTACAAGTATCAGAAGATATTGTAGTAGTACTTCATGGCCTCTATCAGAAGAGAGTGTATATATTAGTGGATATTGAAGAAGTACTTCTGGCCCTCTATCAGGACACTGCGAAGGAAATTACAAGTATCAGAAGATATTGTAGTAGTACTTCATGGCCTCTATCAGAAGAGAGTGTATATATTAGTGGATATTGAAGAAGTACTTCTCGCCCTCTATCAGGACACTGCGAAGGAAATTACAAGTATCAGAAGATATTGTAGTAGTACCTACTTCAAACCCTCTTTCAGAATACTTCAAAGGAAAATTAATATTTTAAGGGATATTGTAGTTTACTACAGTGTACAGATATTTAGAAACGGCTCAGGGGATAGTGAAGTATAGTTACATGCTTTAAAAAAATGTAAATCAAATTTGATAATGTTATTATTAAGTTCTACTACATATTTAACTTTTTTTATTATAGTTACAGCTGTTTCGGCTTCAAGGTATTTTCAAACTGTCTTTTACAAATAATAAATACATTAAAATTGAAAAAAAAAATCAAATTGAAATTTTCAAAACAAAATTATTTGGAGTAAACAACATCAATAATGTCGAATTTTTCAAACTTAGCACTTTATAACACCCAAAAGTCAAGAGCCGCCACTGATTAGTACACTGATAAAGCAAATAATTTTTTTTGAAGTGTTGCGCCTTCTCAGTGTCATACACTCTACACTGTCAAGGAAAAAATGATTCACGGTTTACCGAATTTTTTTCTCCTCCTTTTACTCTTTCAATTAATTGGTAAAAAAATATAATATCATTATTTGAGAGAATATTTAATGAAACTTTAGCAAACTGATTCAGGGGATATTGGCGTATTGCTTCGTGCCCTCTTCCAGCATACTAAGACAGAACAATTTTTATATACCTACGTCAAGGGACATACATTCTTATGAAAATAATAATACATAATAATAAAGGCAAAATGATTTTGGTAAATATTCGGAATCGCTGGACACGGATAATACGAAATATTTTTAAATAAAACCTTCTGATTTACCTTAATTACTATAAAAGGAATCTGACTGCATTTGTGAAATTGTTAATTTTAGCATTTTAATTTTTAATTACGTAAAATGAAAATTCACTTTCGTTGTATGGGATGACAGCTGGAATGGTTTCTGTTGATGACATTTTCTCTTGTTGGTATTCCTGATACGAGTGGCCAGAATTTAAATCATTTCTGAATGCAAATTCTAGTTAGGTACTGTTTTGGCCAAACTCGAAAAATAAAATATTTTTATGTTACTTAAAAAACTTAAATTATTTATAGTTAGGTATTATTATAATTATTGTTTTATTTAACCTAAACTATAGTAACCTAACCTATAATAATCAAACCTAAACTAACCTAACCTAAATCCTAACCTAACCTATATCCTAACCTAACCTATATCCTAACCTAACCTACAATAATCCAACCTAACCTAACCTAACCTATAATAATCCAACCTAACCTAACCTATATTCTAATAATAATCCAACCTAACCTATAATAATCGAACGTAACTTATAATAATCCAACCTAACCTACCCTAACCTATATTCTAATAATAATCCAACCTAACCTATAATAATCGAACGTAACCTATAATAATCCAACCTAACCTACCCTAACCTATATTCTAATAATAATCCAACCTAACCTATAATAATCGAACGTAACCTATAATAATCCAACCTAACCTAACCTATAATAATCCAACCTTACCTAACCTAACCTATATCCTAATAATAAACCAACCTAACCTATATTAATCCAACCTAACCTAACCTATAATAATCCAACCTAACCTAACCTAACCTATATCCTAATAATAATCCAACCTAACCTATAATAATCGAACCTAACCTATAATAATCCAACCTAACCTAACCTAACCTATATCCTAATAATAATCCAACCTAACCTATAATAATCGAACCTAACCTATAATAATCCAACCTAACCTATAATAATCCAACCTAACCTAACCTATAATATCCCATCTAACCTAACCTAGCCTAAATCCTAATAATAAACCAACCTAACCTATAATAATCCAACCTATTATAACCTAACCTATAATAACCTCACCTTTTTTCATTTTTCTATTTTATAAAACATACCTAAATATCTTTATTTTTTTTCGAGTTTGGCTAAAACAGTACCTACCTAGTATTTGCATGTGGTAAAAAATCTTGCCACTCGTATCAGGAATACCAACAAAAGAAAATGTTATCAACAGAAACACTTCCAGCTGTCATCCCATACAACGTTTACGTAATTAAAAATTAAAATGCTAAAATTAAAAATTTCACAAATGCAGTCAGATTCCTTTTATAGTAATTAAGGTAAATCAGAAGGTTTTATTAAAAAATATTTCGTATTATCCGTGTCCAGCGATTCCGAATAATTACCATGATTTTTAGCTTTGGGATTGAGCATTAAATGTTTATAATAATAAGCACATTAAATTATCCTACCATATTTCTGTGCTCCTGGTATATTGTTCTTGTCGGCAGGTTCACGTATCGTTAACCTGCCGACAAGAATCATTATTTTGTAATCTTTGTGACATTAGCGCCACTGCGGAAATAACAAATTATACTATGAAATTTCTGTGCTTTTGGTATATTGTTACTTTTGACAAGTTCACGTTTTGATGTATATTATTTATACCTAGCGCAGACCCGTATTTTGTCAACTATAACAGTCGCAAAACACAAAACAATTCTAATTTTGAATAAAGCAATTAAAATAATTTAATATTACACCATAGGTAGGTAATTTATCGCTTGTCTGAATTCTCCAAACAAACACTTTAAAATAACAGTTAAATTCAAAGCAAAAGTTCTAGAGTTCATTGAAATTAGTAGTTTATAGTAACGATCCTTACGTGTTGTGGAACTCGGCGATCTGTTTAAAGTTGTTGAAGACCAGATCCTTATTGTCGCTGACCACCTTGGGCGTGGTGGGCTTGTCCAGCGGCTTCAGGTAGCGCTCCACCACCTGCAGTAGGTCCCTCCCGAACTCTTCTTCCGTCTCCACCAGCTCGCGCACCACGGCTCTGGAAGGAGTCACATCAGTTTACAGAACAGGTCAATTGCATAATTGTTGAAATTTAAATTAAATTAATGCGCCAAATAATAGTAATCTACGCGTCAATAACCTACATTAACTGAGAATGAATCGGTTCAAAACAACACGAAGAGCTTTCGTAAAAAAACACTATTTTAATAATTTTACAAATAGTGTTGGATTATTTTTTTGTCTAGTGATTAATTTTACCATTCATACCTGCGATGTTTGGTAATAAGTTGGGTTTTCAAGCGATAGATGGCACCAGTCATAAAGTTTACTCCAGAGTCCGACAGATGTCGCTAGAGTGTAGCAATTGCCTGTGGGGTATTATTGTCAGACAACAAGCTTCTAGAAACAGAGAATTACCAACCCTCGGGTAATGAACAGTGTAGCTAAATTCAGACTTATTTATTGTAATGTAAATAAACGCAATTATTGTAAAGAACCTTTTACTTTATCAGTTCCCAAAACACTAAATCTGCAAGGAAAGGCAGAGATATAACAATACCTAAATAATACTTTATCGACTGTGGTTTGGTAAAACCCTTCAAGCTACAAAATGAACACTAAGCCACAAAATGAGAAGATGATAAAAACGAGGATTTACAAATTCGAAATATTTAAATCTTAAAGTGTGTATGAAAGTGTTTACATATCTTTCAAAATATAGACACAAAATTTTGCAATTAAATTTATAATTATGAGAGATTTGAGGATTGAGTAATTTCACCTAAGGTTTTCTCGAAATAACAAAAAAATGGTTTTTAATATTCAAAATGCAATCAGTAATTACTTGACCATGTAGTACTTTGAAGATTATTCTGAAATAATAACGTTATGAGCGAGCTATATTTTCGTGGTTTGGTATACATCGGTAGCCTTACATTCCCCTTTTAGTGTGTGGCGAGTGTAATACTGATATAGGCTAAGCCATGATGCATATATCGTAATGTGTCGCCTACCTTATTCTAACAGTAAAGCTTACAATTTGGAAAATATAATCATTGAAAATAATATACAGGATGTAAAGTGGGCTTACTTCGGAGGTTGATTCTACATTCGACATTCCAATGTTTTAAGGTAGTTTTTAGGTAAAAATGTTGAATTGTTTGTATGGGAAAATAAATACTCTTCTATGGAAAAATATTTTTGTATGGGATAATAACCATTGGAATTTCTAAAAAAGTTATTCAATTTTTTATACTTCTACCATCATTTAGAATCACCTCCCGAAGTTGGCGCACTTTAACCCCGAACACCATATATTTAGATTTACTTAGTGAGGATAAAATATTTATCCAAGACACTACCTACATTGCAATTAAATTCGGGTAGAATCTTGCAATCACGTACAAAGCAACTAAAAATATGCGTTAAGAAAATAAAGATAATGTTGGTAGTTCTTAGTGGAAGTATGATACAGTTAAATATGACTGAAAGGGATAAGGTCGGATTAGCTCAGTGGTAGACCAAAGCCCCGGCAAGATGTTTCACATTTTTCATTTAAGAGTTGTTAATTATTAATTGTTTGTTGTTCGATGATTAAATAAAGATTATGTTGAATCATTCAGAGTGAATGCCCGCATTAATAAATTGTAAGTGTAAAGAAAATGAAATCCCCAAAAGAATTTAAGTTGTGTTAATGTTCCCGGAAAGCGTAATTACTCGAAGGAAATTACTGTCAACACACCAGGAACAAACAGGAAAGTATTAAAGTTAAAAAAGCATCGTTAAAACAAAGATTATCGGTTTTCTTTTGTTGCAGACCAAGAAAAGAATTAATACTGCACTTGTAAAAAAAATATTTGAGAAATTTACAGAGACATGAAAATCTTTCGTTTAATGAGGAAGTCTTCCAAAAACACCCAGAGGTTAAATACATATAATCTTCAGGTAAACAATAGCAATTTTTGGAAATCATCTGAATTCCAAACTTACATCGTTTTTCTGCACGGTAACCTTTTTAAGCTTTACTTGGAATTTCTACTAGACATGTTTTCGTTAAAATGATAAAACAGTTCGAATATAGATTTCAACAGCCCACTCAAATAACTTACAAATAACAAATGGCAGTGAAGACTGGCTAACAAAAACTATTAATGATGCGCATCTTATGACAAGAAAGAATAATATATCATCAGAAGAAAACACGCAAAGTAGATCTGTCCTATTAACTTTTCCTTTGACTCATAAATGTTCCACTTGTTTGGATAGAACTTAAAAATTCCTAATCTCAAAAACACAACAAGAAAACAGAAATTTAGATTAATGATGTTTTCTGAAAGTTGTCAATAAAAGAATTCTTTTCGGAATTTAAACTCCAAACAAACTATAATTAAAAAAGGAAAACATTGTGATTACTAGCTTCTGAGAATACATATTCTTTCCTATGTTTCTTTGAGGTGTTCTATGTTGAGAGATAAACAATAGACGTAAATTAAAATTCTCTGGCCTTGTTTCAAGAATGACGCCTTATTGAGATGTCATTTTGAATCAAATAAATTCACATATTTGGCTCAAGTTTGTATTACGATCTCTCTGACGAAATTTGATTTAATACATTAGAGTTCATAACTCAATAAATTAAAGCAAGGACAGCAATGAAATTCTTACAAAAACAAACAAATTCATTGTATTGGTAATTATAATTAATAATTGGTAAATGATTTTGTTTAATGCCCTATGTTGAATGTTAAACTTATTTAAAATATTGTATTGTTCGGGCATAAAAATGAAGTCAATGTTTTTATGTTCAAATGCAAACAACTTTACTGTTGAAATACGTTTCAATCTCAGTCAACAGAACTAATGCGATCCCCGTCAACACTGTGCACACAGTCTAAATTATTTTACAAAAAAATATCTTAAGAACACAATATTGAAGTGCATCCCACGACGGATACCGTCAGAAAGAGTGCGTAAATTATCTACAGGAAACAATTATATATTATTAATAAATTTTCATTAGACAATTACTGTAGACAATTTAGAAAATTATTCCATATTGTTTATTTTTATGCAAATTCTCCCAAATGGGAAAAGTGATAAAGCCAAAAAATGAAAAGATCAAACAAAAGAAAGTTGTGAATAAAAAGCTATAAATATAATGATGGACCTACTGTCTTCTGAAGGACGCATCAGCTTCGAGTCCTCCATGTTTCTTATGTTTTTCCTGCTCCTCCTTGGACCTCAGCAGCTCTGCGGGTACCCAGCCCTGGTGCCCTGGACCCCCCTCCTCCACCACTCGTACTAGTAACCTAGAATAAATTTTTATTTACTTTGTATTTCTGGTTAGCTTCCCAAACAAAGAAAAGATAATATAATTTTCTGAAACCTGAAATCAAACAAAATGCTTTGTATTCGTATTTTGCAATCTTCATTTTCTCCCTTGTTAATTCGGGTTTAAACCTATTTTATATGGAATAGTGAAATCCTTCAAGCTTAATTAACAAAAGAGTTCAAATATAAACATCGTAAGTAGGCAATGTTCAGGTATTTGCTCGGTTAGGGCTTATTATATTATTAAAAAAAATATTTTTTCAATCCAATCCAAATCTTCACAGAAGCCGGATAATGAGGCTGGTCCAAACACAACGGAAAATGTTAAGAAATAACGTGAACGCTATTCGTTATTTAAGAGAATCGTCTATTATTTTTAAGCTGCCAACGCAAACGTCATTCCTCGAAGGTAAATAATACATGTCAGCATGTCTGTAAACATAGTTTTATCTTTGCCGAAACTGTTACACAGTTATTTAACCTTTTGTTTTTGGATTCACTCGAAAATTCCCACTTGCTTCCATGAATCAAATCTATATTTATTTTGAATCCGGATCTTAAAATTCAAGCAAAGCGTTCGCAAAACGCAAAATAAACACTCCAATTTGAAGTATAAAGTTTGTTTTGGATACATAAACGATTTGTTTCCAATATCGCATCACGTTAAAGAGTGATTTACGAAACTTCAACAATATCTTTCAATACGTTCTACAATAAACCCAAATAGAAGCCGTTGCAGTAGGAATAAAACTTCCGCTGGGTTTGCATAAAGCGAAAATACATTTGTTTATTCATAATCCTATTAATAGTGAACAAAAATACACCGGAATCCCTCCACCACGTGAGAAGAATCTAAAGCATGTTCGCTCAACGATGAACTAGATGTAGAAGATATGGCAAAAAAACACAACGAAATTCATGTGCAATATACCTCGAAGGTATTTTAAAAAGTTAGAAATAATGATAGTAAAAAAAAATAAAATCTTAACAATTTATTTAGCTTTGAAGAAAAAAACGATAATTTTCGATGTACGTATGTATGACTTGTGCGGAAAATATGCCATTTTAAATCGTTGCCGCCAAAACAACTTGTGCGTCTTTATTCGAGAAGTTGACGTGTTACATTGTCAGTGGCATTTTCAGGGTCATAATGAAGTTGTAGCCAGTTGGAACTGTTTCAGAATGTGCGGTTTTAGATGGTTTTTGAAAACAATAATTATAAATGAAAATAACAAAATACGTATTTATAGTACTGTAATCATAATCGGAAATTTTTGTAATAAATAAATTGTGAAAATACCCCATTGTGAAATTTTTTAATCGTGTTTTCATAGTTTAAGTAACCAACTGAGTGTTTTCTCGACTAAGGTGCTGGAAGATGCCACAAATAAACGTAAATTGAAAAGAAATATTTGCTTCTTAAAAAAAAAAACGTAGGTGGCGAGGGGAATTTAATAAAGGTACTAAAAAAATTCGTAGTTTATCATAGTCCAGTGGCATAGTCCAGTGGTAACGCATTGGACTGCCATTCCGAAGGTCGCGGGTTCGAACCCGGCGTGCGCAAATAAATTTTACTTGATTAATTTGTGTTATTTCACAATTAATTAATTAAAATAATATATATAGTATATTTGCGGCACGTTCCAGAGTGGAAGATACTACCAGTATCGCCCTGGTGTAAGACCACCATTCAGAATTGAAACGTTGCTCCAAATGGCTTTAGCTGTGTTTAGTGACTAGATCTGAATAGCCAGGTACTTCCCCACCTTCCTCTTTCCCTTCCCCACTTACCTACAGCCTCACAACATCCCCCAATTGGGGATGCCATAGTCTCACTGGCTCCAGACGGGAGCAGTTGGGACTCTTGTGAGGTATTCACTATAAAAAAAAAAAAAAAAAAAAAAAAAAACATAAATGTGGAAATAACTGTTTTCCGTTTCGTTACTTCAACACGCTGTTTACTGTTTACGTAGTTAGGCGTTTTTAATCATGCATTTTCTGCAATAAGCAAGGTGAGGTCGAGCAAGAAATTAGCACAAATTGAAAAACTTTATTTTTAATATCCATTTAACCGTTAAAATACTACTTTATGTGCCGTATCAGGTCCCCCCGACGTTGGCGATCACTCTAGAAAATGTCTCTTTGTCTTGCGCTGCCCGGAATAGCTCCTCCACACTTCTAATGCCGGTCCACTCTCGTATATTTCGCAGCCAAGACATTTGTCTCCTACCAGGCCCTCTGCGACCCTCTATCTTGCCTTTCAAAATAATTTGCCATTTGCGTTAAAATAAGATGCCAAAATAAAGTGTACCGATTGTAAAATAATTCTTAGTTTTTCAATGAGAATATTTTCTTTTATGTGTTGAAATTCGAGCAAGGCGAGATAGTGCAAATAGTATTACTATAAAACATCGTATTTTACCTGTTAATCGAAAAAATATTATTCTTATTATTTATTCTCGCTCTTCCTTTTCGGAGCTATATAATCCAATGGTTAGGTACTCAACTATTAAGTGTGGCCAGTGCTATCAGAACGGGATATCATGGCAGACCTCCAAAGTGAAATGTTCCGCCGACCAGAACTTCATCCTCATGCCAGCAAGTCGAAATCTTGAAATACGAGCAATTGGACGTGACAAATAAATCACATCGTAAAGAGACCATTAACGTCCGTCGACCAAACACGCCATATTTAATTAACGCCTCGTAACATCACTAAGAACAGCGATAATGTTTAGAGCTTTCGAATTAAGTTGGCAAAAAAGTTAAAGGAAACCGATAAAAGTCGTGTATTCAATTCCCGAAGTCCAGAAGTATATATTATTCGAAGAAATGTTAGTGGCTTAGTGGTCCATAGCGGTGGGTTCGTATACACAGGAGTCAGGTGTTCGATAATGGTCTACTATCTATCTATCTACTAAGGACGGGTTGTTTCGAGGAATTTGAACAATTCGTCAAATTTCACAGATGTTTTTCAAGTCTTGTGAAGGTTCTATTTAAGCTCTGTTGGCCAGTTGTTTCACAAAACTGAAATAATAACAAAACTTGAAAATATATATATATTTTTTTAATTTTTGAAGAGAACTCAAAACTACTCAAGAAATACAACAAAACTTCAAATAATATGTTAACTTTACAAAAAAGACGCACATTGTCAGACCTGTTGTTTCTACATAATCTGCTATTTTTTTTTATTTTTTTTTTAATTTATACCCGCTAAACTGCCAAAGCAGTTGAAAATTGATGAATTATTAAAATTATGTGAAACAACCCGTCCTTAGTATCCCATCATTGCATAATGGTGGTAACTCAAATATTATAAGGTTATTATTTGTTAACTGTAAATGTTTGTCTTTTATAATTAGAAGTCTGTGAAATCATTAGGGCACCCGGAAAATATGATTTATTCATTGAATGACTGAAAGAAGATAATAGATAGATTAGAAATACGATTAGAGTTCAAGGTCGATGTAAACTTAATGAATAAGATAAAGGAAGGGATTAATTATGTACGTGGATGGAAGAAGAAGCCAGGGACTTATCACAAAATTTGGCTACATATAAAACTTACTGAAATCTACAATCTGGTCTAATTATTTGTATTCCTCTTAAAAACGCCTTAAACGAATGAATTGACAGGACGAAAAGTTGAATCTAGATGCTGGATATCAAGACGACGATACTTGGCCATAAGTAGGACATCTTTATCACTAAACTAAATAACCCCATATTGTTAGATATATAGCGGGTGCTTTTAAGGCGATGCCATACGTAGTAATGCAAAATCATGCGTTTTTGGTTTGAAAATTTGGTCGCCTAGAAATGTTTCAGATGCTTAAATTAAATACTGCGAGTAGAATACATCTTGGCCTTTGAAATAATCGAGTATTTTTTAGATAAGTCCTTTTATAAGCCCAGAAAAAAATAATGTAAAGGACTATAAAAAACTGCTTTAAAGTTCAAAATCTCCTACTTACGAACCCATTTTCTGTTATGATTTTATTGTATAATGTGGCAAATTAAGTTATTTATAAAATTAATATTTATGCCTCAACATCCACAAAATAAAATAAAAGGCACTTTTTGGCCATGTTTTTTTCTTGCATAAATCAAAACAGGCGGATGGTGTTAAGCGGGAATTTAAACCATATCGCCATCTACGTAAGGATACGACGATACTTGGCCATGTGTAGGAAATCTCTAATCTAAATAACCCCATATTTTTTAATGCATAGCAGGTGTTTTAAATGTTTGATATCAAGATGACGATACTTGTCCGCGAGTAGGAAATCTTTATTACTAATCTAAATAACCCCATATTTTTGAATGCATAGCAGGTGTTTTAAATGTTTGATATCAAGATGACGATACTTGTCCGCGAGTAGGAAATCTTTATTACTAATCTAAATAACCCCATATTTTTGAATGCATAGCAGGTGTTTGTAATGTTTGATATCAAGACAACGATACTTGTCCACGAGTAGGAAATCTTTATTACTAATCTAAATAACCCAATATTGTTAGATATATAGCAGGTGCTTTTAATCAAAATATTATTATATTATGGCTTGAAAGGAATGCCATACTTTACTAAGGACGGGTTGTTTCGGAGAATTTGAAGAATTCATCAAATTTCAACGTTCATTTTCGGGTTCTATGAAAGACTTATTCAAGTTCTGTTTTCATATCATTGTAGGCTAGTTGCTTGACAAAACTGAAATAAAAACAGAACTTGAAAAAATCTTTCACAGAACTTGAAAATGAACGTTGAAATTTGATGAATTGTTCAGATTCTCCGAAACAACCCGTCCTAAGTCTATTCTTTACAATTACGTTTCAACAAAACATTCTTATTAGAACATAATGCAGGAATAAACCACTGTCATTAAATTATTATAAGCAATAATTAGTCGCCTGTAATATCAACACAAATTGAAAATATCTCCCGAGTAAAAATAAATGCCGCCGACGGGAATTGAACCCGCGCCTTCTGATGTCTAGTCAGACGCTCTGGACCACTGAGCCACGTCGGCTTATTTCCAACCCGCCAAATAATTCAATATGTACTAGTACTTCAATCAACAATTACTGCTTATTATATTTTTCCACCTGTAAACAACCACCTATATTTTTGTTGGAAAGGCTTTGTTAGTGCTAAATTTCCCACTAGATGGCGTCGAGACATATTAGATCTACATTTGTTGGTGAAATATTTTGATTTGTCAAATATCGCTATTTTTTAATAATAAACTATTGTTTATAAGACAAGGTTTTAATGCATAGCACAAAGGATAATAAATTATTATAAGTAATAATTAGCTTGATTTTTTGATATCCTGGAGTGATTTTCATCCAAGTAAACGTATCTCCCATTTTTCTGTACATTATGTACTGTTTTTTTTTTTACACGTTATTCTATGGAACGTAGGTACCCCCCATGAAAAAATTGAATTAAGAATTGTATTTACAACACATTTCGAATAATCCAATAATAGTTAGACATACGTACATACACGTCTCACTGAAAAGATATTAAATATATTATATTAATATTCATCTCGCCAACACAGCCGTATCATCCTAATCTAAATTCCGATGAACGAAAATAGTTTTAGTAATCTATTTCATTAATTTAACAAGAATAATAAACCTGTAAATTAAATAGGTAAGTTTTGTTCCAAATTCATATATTTCTGGTAATTTATTTGATAAGTTGAATGCAATAAAACACAAGAGCGTCTTGACAGTGTTTTGTGTTTCGTGTTTTGGGGAATGTTCCCGTAAAGCGGACCATATTTCATTTTACAGTGACGTGTTGGTATAAGGTATCACAAAATAAACTCTGAATGAAAACAAAATCATTATTCCTTGGTAAACAAATGAAATAGAAGATTATGTCTTCCCCAATTTGGTAAACATTGTTAAATAGTATGTTTTTAAGTACGGGTTGTTTCGGAGAATTTGAACAATTCATCATATTTCAACATTAAATTCATCAAAATTCAATACATTATTACTATTAGTAATTGACTAGTTGCTTGAAAGAACTGAAATAATAACAGAACTTGAAAAACAGAGCGTTGGAAATGTTCATTCGAACACGTTTTTGGTCTAACGTGAGCAAACGCGGCACCCAATGCGCGGACGGCTTTCTCATGACTAAATCTTTATTTAATATGCGACAGACACGTTCTTTGGACATTTTCATAACCTCTTCTATCACTCTCATTTTAATTCGGCGGTGGTCTAACACTATTTGGTGAAGTTTAGCAATGTTATCGTCAATAGTTGCAGTTTTTGGACGTCCCGAACGTTCATCGTCTCCCAAGCTCCTACGGCCACGTTTAAATTCAGCTGCCCAAATTTTCACTGTGGTAAATAATGGTGCAGAGTCCCTATACACAAAGTTCAAATCATATTTGATTTGCGTAGCCGTATTTCCTTTCAAAAACAAAAAAATAATAACATCTCGATACTCAATTTTTCCATTTTCACAAAAACACACACGACTCACTCAAACGACTGTCATCTGAAAACTGAAACATGGCCAAAACTTTGGTGAGTAACTGTCAAAAGATGCCCAACTATATTCACTAGCTTTGTTATTGATGAGTACCGCTATCTTTGCGTTGAGGTCGGAAACTTTTCAGACCACCTTCGTATTTCACACCACTAATATATTTTTCATTCCTTCCCAGAAAATCCTCTTCATTATTTTCTTTCAGAGACCCCACAGCCTCCCAAAAGATGACAATAAAGATAATATAGAACCATAGGTTAATTATTTTCCTCAGGTGTGGTGCTAATGTAAAAAATATAGTAATCCTCAAGTGTTAATCAATTATCAATAACACCAACAATAAATAGCTAATGCGACTAAAGAAAATAGAATGAGAAGGGTGATGGATAAGAGGAAGGTTGAGTAGTGTTTGAATATTCAGATATGGCCCATTAGAGCAACGTTTAGATTTTGAATTGCGTTCGAAAGTGCAATCTTAAATAAATATCCATATTCAATTTTATTGTAATAATTGAAGACTTTACCCAACAATGTAATTTTAAATAATGAAGAAGGAGACAAAATCTACTTATATATCTAAACTAAACATGAAACAGAACAAGACACAGAAAATAAAAAAGGTAACGGTCGCAACTGGGAATTAAACCCAGGATCAACGCCACAATCCACCTGACTGATTCGACCTAATTTCTTACCTGATTTTCGTCGATTTCATGTTTTAAATTTAGAATTAACAATATTATCTTAAACGAATTTTTTCCGTATGTTTGGCTGTTATCTTTTAGATTGATTACAAAATTCTAATGAATTTATTTGTAGCCCAAATAGACATGTCCGATTTTTAACCTAAACCTAAAGGTAACCTTTTTGTTTTCTGTTTCGTATGGATTTATTAATATTGTCTTCTTCTTCTTGATAAATATACACGTATAAGGTATCTTTTTCTTGTTACTTACATTATTTATTTTTGCCTATAGCAGGGTGATTCCTGACCATTCTAAATTAATAAAAGGATCAAAGTTGTACAGTTTTATACCTAATCATAATACAGGGTAAAGTACGTGGAGCGTTAACTAAATAACTGGGGGGTGATTCTGCATGAAAATACAAGTAAAAAGATTAAAAAAAATTCCAAATTCTAATGTTTAAAGGTAGTTTCTAGGTAAAAATGTTGAATTGTTTCTATGGAAAGATGAACATTCGAATTTCGAAAAAAGTTATTTAACTTTTTTACTTCTACCATCATTTTGAATCACCTTGTTAGCACACTTTACCCCCGGACACCCTGTACATTACAATGGAATTCCAGTCAAATTTATTTGCTTCCAAAATAGACATTTTGTATCTTCTTCACATTATATGATCACATTGATGGCCGGCATAGTCCAGTGGTAACGCATTGGACTGCCATTCCGAAGATCGCGGGTTCGAACCCGGCGTGCGCAAATAAATTTTATTTGATTAATTTGTGTTATTTCACAATTAATTAATTAAAATAATTAAAATAATATATAGTATATTTGCGGCACGTTCCAGAGTGGAAGATACTACCAGTATCGCCCTGGTGTAAGACCACCATTCAGAATTGAAACGTTGCTCCAAATGGCTTTAGCCGTGTTTAGTGACTAGATCTGAATAGCCAGGTACTTACCCACCTTCCTCTTTCCCTTCCCCACTTACCTTCAGCCTCACAACATCCCCCAATTGGGGATGCCATAGTCTCACTGGCTCCAGACGGGAGCAGTTGGGACTCTTGTGAGGTATTCACTATAAAAAATTTAAAAAAAATATCTACCTAATTGCAACGAAATTTATAGTTTACTAGATTGTTTGTCTAAATAAATATCTAATATCTAATTAGTTTTTGTTTATTTTTATGTGTTATTAAAACTAAGAATAAAGAACTTTTTATCTTTTCCGTTTTTATGTCCGGGTTAAATCTTCCCCATAGGAAAAACTAAACCCTTCCACACACTTTTCCACAAATGATCATCTAGTCAATCAACATTATGCAAGTGCATTATATAAGCAAAATAAATGCAAAACAATACAAGAACAACACGTCAACTCACCAGAGATCAAATGGGAAAATAATTCACCGACTCCAGATATTTTCATATCAGAGGGTTCGGCTCGGTAGAACTTCTAACAGGGCCTATAAATCCTACTGATTCCTCAACATAAATATTTAAAAAATCTTTCGTTATCCTACATGTATTTAAAATGACTGATTTTTGCATTTTTATATATAAATTTTTTGATAGATCTAATACGCCTAAATTTTTAATGAGAGAGCTAGGTATAATGCCAGTAGCCGAAATAACGAATGCTAATATTTTTATAGTCTGAGAATGCCAAATTCTTTTAATCTCATTTCCCAAATCTGTGTATTTTCTTATTTTTGAATATTATAGGAATTTGGAATAGCGACATCAATGATATAAGTTATTTTTTTTAATTTTGTCATGTAAAACTATATCGGGTCTATTATGACTAATCGTTCGGCCTGTTAGTATAGTTTTATCATAATATATTTTATAAAATTCGATTTCTAAAAATTAATTTGGTTCGTATTCATAATATGGTATTATATTACGGCAGTCAATCAAGTTATGTTTAATTACCAAACTTTGGTGAATTATTTTTTAAACTTGATTGTGCCTAAATATATACTCGGACAGTGCTAATATAGAACATCCTGATATAATTATTATTACATTTTTATAATTATATAAAAATTGTAGGATTAGTGAAGCTGAAGGTATATAAAAAAAATATTTGTCTACGGATCATTTGCCTTTCAAAAGAAGAAATATGCCTTTATCATATTAGTAAACTTAAAAAATTACAACATCTAATGAATTTGTCAAACATTTAAACAAAAGAAATACACATTTAAGATTTTTAACAAAAATATAATTTTTGTACCCACTTTATTCATTTATTCATTTCATTTATTTATTCATTTTTGGGAAATCAACAGTTTACATTTTTACAGATTGTACATAAGTAAAATAGCCAAAATAAAACCAATTACGGATTTCCTCCTTGTGACTTTACGTAAGACAGCATTAGAAGAAATAATTTTAATTTATGAGAAATGTGAAGTTATAATTATATAAAATAAAAGAATTGTATAAAATAATAGAACAAAATAATACAACAAAAATAAAGGGGAAAAAAAAAAAACAAAAAAAAAAAACTAAAATTTATATAAAATAAAAGATTATCGATACATTGGTAACCATAAGAGTACAAACAATATTGTGCATATAAATCATATCATAACCATAACCATAAGAAGACAATGTTGTGCATATAAATCATACCATAACAGGATTATAAATATATAAATACTAGAAACATAAACATCAGAAACATCAATTCAAGAAACATCAGTGAAATACTCTTTTAAGGTCATTTTATATTTAGTAAATTCGCAATTGAAGATGTCGATATTGAATAATATGTTATTGTAATTATTACATATTCTGTTCAGGCAAGAATTTTGTCTACAGTTCGTTTTGCTTTGATTGATTTTAAACAGGATAGAAGACCGTGTTAAGCGTGCAGGCACATTAAATTTAATATTATTTAGCAACTCTGGGCATTGAATATTATTATTAATTAATTTATATAGGAATAGAGCATCTGCATGATGCCTTCGTACACTTAATGAATCAATTTTAAAGTACGAAGCTGCCTCTGCATAATTATTAAATCTTACAAATGACCTGTAACAGAGATATTTTAGGAATTTGTTTTGAATTGCTTCGATTTTGTTTATGTGGATTTTATAGAATGGAGACCAAACAATTGATGCTAACTCCAGATGACTTCGTACGTAAGCAAAGTAGAGTTGCTTAATGATATTGATGTTATTAAAAAGTTTTGTGTTTCTAATGATGAAACCTAACATTTTAGCAGCCTTATTTGTGATTTGTTGTATGTGAAGGTTATATTGAAGTTTATTATCAAGAGTTATTCCAAGATCACGAATATTTGAGACTGTTGCAATGTTGATGTTATTTAAAGAATAATTAAATAATGTTTTATTTTTATTTCTGGAAAAGACAATGTGATGACATTTTGAAACATTTAGAAATAATTGATTTTGTTGGCAATAGGTAGCTACATTGTTTAAATCATGTTGTAAATTAATACAATCGTTTAGACTTTTTATTGGCTTGTATAGCTTAGCATCATCAGCAAATAATTCTATTTCAGAGTAGCTTGTCTGATATGATTTATACATTTAAGTTTGAATTTATAAAATTAAAATTCATTCAACTAGAATAATTTTACGCATTACGCATGAATACAATTTAAAATGACGCACATGTGCGCTGACAACTGAAATTAATATGTTTAATAATTATTATAACATGCAAAGTACTGTTATGTAAATAAGTATAACAGAAGACAGAAATATTTAAGTGTATACTAAACTAAGTTGGTTCTATATAATAACTAGTGTAAGAATACGAACTTCAAACGAAATATTCTTTCGATCATATTCTTTGGAAGCTTGCCTGTAATTTTGTCCTAAATCCGAATGAAGATATTCTTAGATGAAATATCAAACATTCACGGGCGAGTGATGCTTGTCCTTCGTTGAATGTCAATGTTGATCAATATTCATTGAAATATCATCTTCAAATTTTTTGAAATTAGTTAATTTTTGCAATTAAAAAAATGAACCCGTAAAAAAACTTTTTTTTCAACTATAATTTATCTACCAACTTTTTTCGTGTCTAATAACTGCTGTAAATTTTTAATTTTAAGTATAATATAATCAAATTTCAGAAAATTCGTGTTCCTGACCAAAAATTGACAATTAGTCTATAGGAGGGGATAAATGTGAAGCGGATGGAAGTATATAAGTGAAAGGAATATTAAAAAGTAAACAGCTCTTCTTATCTGTGCACTAAACATAGTTAAAGTATTTTCAAACATTTTTCCTATTATTGATGTCATGTCAGATTATGACGGAAATCTTCCATTCAGAAGATGTATAAATATGCAATTTTTCGAAACATTTTATATAAATGTGATTTTTTTGTTGTTTTGTTAATGTTCTGATATCGCCTGGTTTTAAACTCATTGCCCCTGGATCCATATCAAAGAAGGTTGCCGTTCTGCTACGGAGCGTACAATATAAATCACACGTCATTATTGATACACAGATGATCAATATTGTATTTTTGATTCAACTTCTGATAATTTGAATCTTTGAAAGAATATCTTACTAAATCGAAGAAGATTTATGTGTTCTACATACATTACAAACTTCATTTTTAAAAATTTTAAATAATTTAAAAATTTTTTTTAGTGTTTATCAATTGGTGGTAAATTGTTTATTTGATTTTTTAACGCGCTAAATGTTACTTTCTATTTCAGTGTTCAGTTATTTTCCGACACAAGAAAAATGCGACTCTTATGTTCAGAAGAAAGTTTATGGAAAATACTGGAGCTGGTGAAATGTAGGTTGCAAGCTGCTGTCGGAATATTTTAAAGAAACATGGAAATCTTGGACGAAATGGAAAATGTACTAATTTACATTTGAATCTTGACACACAATCATGTAGTTGAAAATAAAATGAAGAGATGGAAAAATTGTTAAAAATGTTAAGACTTTAAAATTTATTAATGACTGACTGACTTTACCCGGCGTTGCTCGGTGATATAAATCGTTTGGAGTAAAGTTTAGAGGTTGTGAATTCCATTGCACCTGAAGGGTTAATTTTTAAGGTGGAAATAATATTATTGTAAAGAATTGAAAATTTTACTTTCTTAAAGTATTTGTTTTACCTGATCGTGCCCTGTCTTCCACGGTCGTCCTCGACTTCATCTGTCATTCACATCCACGTCTTACATTCTCTTTACACGCATTACACCCACCCTTTCTTTATTCATCAAAAACGCCAGATCTTACTACATTTAAGTAAAGGGTTTTCCAATAAGAGGTGTTATTTTGAATAGCCCGCTATTTCGGTAGATGTTACTTTTGAAGCTGTCATTTTTTAACATTTGACAAGTAGAAACTACGCCATTAATAAAAATGGAACGATACACGCTTCAACAATGCATTGAAATTATTAAAATTCACTTGAGTGAATCAAATGCAAATCATTTTCAGTGATGAGGCCCATTTCCACCTCGGTGGCTTCGTCAACAAGCAAAATTGTTGCATCTGGGGCTCGGAAAACCCAAGAATTATTATTGAAAAGCCTCTCTATTCTCAACGTGTGACTGTTTGGTGCGGTTTATGGTCCGGCGGAGTCGTTGGACCTTACTTTTTAGAAAATGAGGCTGGAGCAACGGTTACGGTGAATGGATTGCGGTATCGAGATGATTAATGATTTTTTATGGCCGGAGTTGGATGGTATTGATTTGGACAATGTTTATTTTCAACGAGACGGCGCTACGTGCCACACAAGCAACGAAACCATTGATCTTTTACGATTGAATATCAAAATAACACCTCTTATTGAAAAACCCTGTATGTGCTTTATTGGGCGTCGACTTTTATACCATTTACTCTATACCATATTGTTTCTATCAAATCACTACATTATATCGTCTTAATGGGACTCATCTCATTCCAGTGCAGACACCTATAATGCTTTAATTTTTACTATAACTACTCTCTAAGCACTCCTGGCATTAATAAGAACAAATTTTAAAATTGTGGCTATTTCGGTCCAGTTGTTTATAAATCCATAGTGGATCCCCAGCAATGCTTCGCTATTGCTAATGACAATCTCGGGCGCCTCCGACTTCTTCCACCATTCACTACTGTATACTACCACAATGTTACTGTTAAACACTACATTACATCGACAGAGATATTGCGTTAAGTATTCCTCGAGCGTCCCCTAATTCTTCTACCATTGAAACATCTTTAAGCACCCCTGGAACAAATAACAACAAACTTTTAAATTTTCAGCAACTTCGGTCGACTACTATTCGAGTTTTGCGAGCACAAACATTCGAAGGCTGAATTTTTATAAATTGAGATTAAAAACCACTTAAAATTTACCTCAACCCAGTTGTGACTTTTGGGTTGGTAGAGTGCTAATATTACAAAAAACGGCGTTATTGATGTTGTTGCAGCTGAAAACGAGTTTTTATTTTTTAGAAAAATTGATTTTTGTATGAAGATTTTCTAAACTGAAATTTCCTGAAATTTACAAACAAAAAAGAAAAAAAAAAGTAAATTTTAAGAAAAAAAAATCCATTTCAGCTACAACAACATCAGAAATGCCATTTTTAATAATATTAGCACTCTAGTACACCCAACAGTCAGCCGCCACTGCCTCAACCATTTGGAATTCATTTTATAATATAAGACGTTGTCCTGCCACAGACCTTCTTCTATGTAAGTAAGTTAAAATATGTGGATGTATGTATTTTTGATAAGAAATCTGAAAAAAAAAAATTTTTTTCTACATCTCACCAACAGCGCCTCCTATCGGGTCGAAATGTATTTATTTTTCTATATCCTATATTTCAAACTGGAATCAACCATACACGTACACAAAATTTCATTGAAATCGGATGGGCGGTTTCGGAGATTAGCGTGTAGGAGCTCGACACAGTGACACGTGATTTTTTATATTTAAGATGTCAAGAAGCGATTGAACTTTACTAATTTCTTTTTGTTAAAAATTTGACTCATTGAAAAAAAATCCAATACTGACACTTTTTAACATATTTTATTTTTATAATTTAATACATTTAGGCACGATATGTACTTAGAGTAGACAAAAATCATTATAATTTGTAATTTGAAAAATATGTTTAGGTTCTTAGGTTCGATAACTATCAATAAAAATGTACATGCGAAGGACAAAATAAAAAAGGCGTAAAAATATTCAATTCTTTAAATCTTTTTAAAATGTTGGTGGAATGAAGCAAATGCATAAAGATTTTTTCCAAAAATTCTAATTATATCCATTTTTTGTGATTTATCAAATTACTATGTTTTACGAAGTTTGATAAATATATATTCACATCATTATACCAATTATAAATATTACTAGCGGACGTATCGTAGCGGACCCGGCTTTGGGGTTATTCTTAGGAGATAGACATATTCCATTGCAGACTTATTTGTAGGCCTTTTTAAGGGTGACCGGATAAATCATCACAATGATAATTCATCACATCTTTAAAAAGTTATATAAAGTCATGGAAAGTGATGAAACAAAAACTTTATTAACTGGGTTAAGTAGGTTAGGTTAGGGTAAAAAAAAATTTTTTTTCATCGTTTCTAATGACTTTATATCACTTTTTAAAAGTGTGTTGAATTGCACCTGTGTTGAGTTATCATGGAACCCTTTTTAAGATATACATTTTTGTAGATCATTCTTTTGATTTATCTTAAAAGGTTTAGCCAGCTTTAGTAATTTAAGCGCCCGAAAATATTTGTTTTACCACTTGATTACAAAACATCGACTATTCTCTACGTTGTATAAATATAATAATTTTCTAAGAAGAAATTCTCTAACGTTGCGTAGTTATAAAGAACTAAGCGCACACAGAGACAGCCGCGGATAGCGACTTTATTTGATACTATTTTGAGAGGGATGATCTGATGTTCACTTGTGCATTACAAAGTATAAAAATTGGTCATTGATCTCAGTGAGATATGTGAAGCGCAGTGGCGTGTATTGCTCTGTGACCAAAAGGCAAGCCGTGTGTACTTTTCAAGTTCGGGTGTAATTGTGCATTGAATATTTGAATATGGCCCTTATATTATCTTCTTATGCTGACTGTTTTGGCGAACTGAATAAATGCGCGTACAATTTTCTCGACAAATTTATGAAAAGATACTTTTCGATCAGAAATTCGTCGCATTTTCAAATTTTGTCAATTTTCTTTATAAGGATCGGTTTTCTTGGAGTAGGCACGGCTGGTCACTGGTGAAGCTACCGTCACTTATATGTATTCAATTGTGACTGTCATTTTTTGTGAAATTGTCACTGAATGTCTAAACTAAATCATGTAAAACTCTACGTTTTTCTTTTTGTTGTACTTATCATCCTTTTTTTATATTTGCCTCCGAATTGCACTAGAGCGCGGACCCAATTGAACTCGATCCAAAACGTTGCTAAGATGAAAGGATTCCTACGTACACGAAATCTTTTCCGCTTAGACTACAGAAACCAACGCGTTTCAGTCAAATGACGGCGAATTTAGAAATTGCGACCACGTCATTATGCATTAAGCTCGCGTTTGTTTGGGAACTAAAGCCGATAGAGTGTCTGATGGATTATGCCAAAATCAAACAGACATAAATCAAAGTGGGTGTTCCGGAGTTGATAATAAAATTATTAATAACGTTACTGGAGTGAAGCCAGTTCACTACGAATTTTGACATTGCAGGTAACAAACTCATGCATTAAGTGCGAGGTCATTTTGGGAATGAATTCTTGCCAAGATTTGTGATGAAATTTGCACTTACGAGTAGTAACTAAAGATTAGTTATCAAACAACATACAGAGTATTAGTTTTTAGGACTGTAGTTCATGGTAATATACATTGTATTCATTATTGTATACGTGAAGCGAGATATGTGGTAAAAATTCTCTACGAAATATACGTTTTATTTTTTTAATTTCTTTCAATCTCTTCTAAATACCACTAATCAATTTTTATTTTATTTTATTTCATTTTGGAAAACCAACAGTGTTAATATTTTATATTGAATAGTAAAACAGTATAATTATTCAAATAATAAAAATGTTTTCACTGGTGTATCTTAATTTAGTATTTATAAAAGAGAAAATAGTTACACTAGCCGATGGGTAGAAGGAGGGAAAGGGGTTGGATCTAGTCTAGTGATATGTATTGTATGAATGTTATTAATTGATTTTAGGTTTGAAAATGTGAGGTGCTGTGTTAAAGAACTCGAATTCAGTGTATAAAGTGTTAAACATGTATGAGGCGCGGTGAATGAATGTGTTTTGTTTTGAGTTACTGTTTCATTGAGGGTTGTTTAATGTGTGGTTTTTTTATTTTTATTTTATCTGATGGGCACTCTAATGATGAGATGAGATGGCTATTTTAAGTAAAAATAGTACCTCTGCGGAATTTCTACTTTGTTTTGCGCTGTGAAATGTAATGCGTCCATCCTCTTACAGCATATATTCAAATACCTAAGTTTAGGAGTCGGAAAACGATGCCATGTTAAATGGAAAAATGATATTATACAAGATGATTATTTTCAGATACTTATAAGGTAAAATATTAATCGAATAAAATAGTATGAAAAACTTAGAATTGGACTTCTATGCCTTAGTTCTAAAGCATTATTGGATTTATCGTAAAAAAAATAACTAAAGCGCTTAAAAAGTTCCGACTTGTCAAAAACTGACAAAATATAATATCTCTTTACGATTTTCCGGTGGACGCAACAAAGGCTTATGAATAATAAGACCAGAGTTAAAAATTAATGATCGCGTGCTTGCTTTTACAACTCTGCATTCAAGAAATAATTGTACACTTCATATTTGTTTTGATTTACCCAGAGAGAGTGAGAGATGAAGTACACGCTTTTAATGCGTCGTTATTTTCGACTTGAGATTTACAATACGCTTTCAGATTTACAATTTGCAATTCGACTTAACGTCGTGAACACGCCATGAACGACGGTAACAGCAATAAGACTAACGGTTTCTCCAATGAAATGTGTTTTTAATTTGCTACGGAGCTTTGAAAGCAGTTAACAGGAGAAAGCATTAAACCAAACTGAACAAACACTAATACGAGACTTCCACTGTAATACGAGTTCACTGGGTTCAATTATTGCATTACATATTTCCAACTTCCAACTGCCTACATAATAACTTACCTACATCCTGTTTTCTATTGGAAGCTACATAGAAAAGTTTTTTTCCGTATTAAGTTGTGTCAAGAGCCACCACTTTGTGTAAGTGCGTCAACAATATAATATTTTTTGTTTTTGTTTACTGAAGTATTTTAAAATAATAATAATGCTGGAAAATATCGACTTTATTTTGGTAAAACCCTTCAAGTCGTAAATGTTACTTTTCAGTGGTTTATTATATGATAGTCGTCCATGTACGACACGGTAAAGATTTTATTGTTGTGAATATTACTTTTCAGTGGTTTATTATATAATAGTCGTCCAAGTACGAAAAGGAAAGGTTTATTTTGTGAATGTTCCTTTTCAGTGGTTTATTTTATAATAGTCGCCTAAGTGCGACACGGAAAAGTATTTTTTATGAATGTTACTTTTCAGTGTTTTATTATATACCTAATAGTCGTCCAAGTACGACACGGAAAAGTATTTTTTTTATGAATGTTACTTTTCAGTGGTTTATTATATACCTAATAGTCGTCCAAGTACGACACGGAAAAGTATTTTTCATGAATGTTACTTTTCAGTGGTTTATTATATACCTAATAGTCGTCCAAGTACGACACGGAAAAGTATTTTTCATGAATGTTACTTTTCAGTGGTTTATTATATACCTAATAGTCGTCCAAGTACGACACGGAAAAGTATTTTTCATGAATGTTACTTTTCAGTGGTTTATTATATACCTAATAGTCGTCCAAGTACGACACGGAAAAGTATTTTTCATGAATGTTACTTTTCAGTGGTTTATTATATACCTAATAGTCGTCCAAGTACGACACGGAAAAGTATTTTTCATGAATGTTACTTTTCAGTGGTTTATTATATACCTAATAGTCGTCCAAGTACGACACGGAAAATTATTTTTCATGAATGTTACTTTTCAGTGGTTTATTATATACCTAATAGTCGTCCAAGTACGACAGGGAAAAGTATTTTTTATGAATGTTACTTTTCAGTTGTTTATTATTTAAAAGTTACACACGGTGCTTCTTTTCAATATTAAAAACTAAATTTATGCATACATTTATTTTTAGGTGGTTTCCAGAAAACTTTATATGGAATTACTCAACCCTCAATCATTTATAAATTATTTTGAAATATTTTTACCACTAAGAGCTTAGGTACTTTTACTTGGGTATATCAGGAAATTAAAAAAAATCTTATTACTTAAAATGATGGTACCTACATAAAAGTGGTAAGTACCTACCTACATAAATAGATGTTCTTAGAATTCGATGCTACTGTTGAATTAAGTATTAGTACAGTTTCGTTTTTCTATATTGTTTGATGCAATGCGCAATATGCATTGTTCAATGCGCAGTGCTAGGCACTTAGACGTATCAATAAATAGTCTACTGTTGCTCACTTCGCAGTTTATATTTATATTTTTATAAGTTTTCCTCTATAAAAATACTTTCGAGACAAATCCTTTCGATCAACTACTCGTTCTTCGCAATTTCCGACAGAAACATAAGAGTGTGAAAAATCCACTCCTTACTACGTTCGAAGATTTATTATCAAAGTTCAATTGTCTTTGATCTTCTTTGAAGCCAATTTACCCATATGGTTCGTGTCCCCTCTCTGCTCTAACTTCAGAACTTGACCGAAATAGCCGACCTTCTTCGAGGAGAAGTTTTCAAAATAAATCACTGCCATATGGAAAAGTTGGAAAAGTTACTGACTCACTGTTACCTGTCGCGACGTACCAAATTACCTTCCCACACTCGTATGACGTAAACTCCAATAGCCAAATGGCCCACATTTTATTGAATTATAATTATCGTAACTGTTTTTAAGTCGGAAACTTTTAGAGTTTAAAAATAATATGGTGTTCTAAGAAGTTTATATTAGGTACGAGGGAAACAGGTATTGGTTCCCATACTAACACGAACGATCATTGTGATATTTTGGTGTGGCAAACTATCCACTTCTTTAAATTAACCAGCAAATGTAATATCAATATCCTAGTTTAGCTGCGAATTGTTGAGATATTCTTAGTTTACCAAGGGCAGAATCTTACAATAATATACACTTTGTACAATTATATATGTATACAACTAACATTGATGTAACGTATAAAAATAATTTTAAATGGACGAAGAACTGGACGCTTAGATGATTTTGACGAAGCGAAAGTGAATGGATGACGAAGTCGTGGATGCCCGACAAAATACTTTGTACGATCAACTGAATCAAATTGGAGTCGGGTTGGTTACTTGGTAGAGATAGAATAAAAAAGAGTATATATGATTCGATTCTAACTAATGAAGCGAAGATTTTTTGCAAAGACAGAGAAGAACTTTCTATCATCTCTACTTACCACCTCCTAGGACGGGTTATTCCACAGAATTTAAACAATTCATCAAATTTCAAAGTTCATTTTCAAGATCTTTGAAGGTTCTATTCAAGTTCTGTTATTATTTCAGTTTTGTGAAACATTTGGCCAATAATTAAATAATAACAGAACTAGAATAAAAGTTTCACGGAACTTAAATTTGATGAATTGTGCAAATTCTATAAAACAACCAGTCCTAAGAAATGATTAATGGTATTACGGTTTGTTAGTTTGCTGTCCGCGTGAAATTTGGAAATGAGTCAATAAGGAAGAGAAGAAACGCGGCAAGGTTCATCAACCCAAAAACAATCACCTAAAGCCATTAGTTATGAATATCTACGCTAAACACTCCTATCAGGTTTCCGATTGTCTGAATTTACCGTAAAATTAATTACAAAACCACTTCCACTGCAGTCATGAAGCTTTTGTTTTTCATGTGCTCTGCAAACATTATGCACAAACAGAGAAGAAGATATATATATACCTATACTACCTATTACTAGAAGATTACCTATACTACATATACCCGTACCTATACCTGTACTTGTACCAGTGACCGTATTCTTGTATCAACTATTACGAATTATAAGATTCGAACAAAGACCAAAATTACAAATAATTGCCAAAAAAAATCTGAAAAACGGGTCTTCTACTTTAACATAAACATATTTTTCAATGATTTCCATGCTTAAATTTTGATCGTATTTACCGAGACTTTTTTAATGTGAATATCACTTAACAGTCCCAACTGCTCCCAACCATCTGGAGTCAGTGAGACTATGGCATCCCCAATCGGGGTATGTTGTAGGGCTGTAGGTAGTGTGGAGGGGAAGGAGATAAGGAAGAGGATGGTGGGGAAGACATTTTGATATAATGTTCTAATTTTCGTATATATTATTATTTAAAAGGTGGGTAGTTCTTTACGTAAGAATTCACTTTAAAATATTTTCCAATTTTCTAGATTTAGCGTTCCGAAAACGGAGCACGTAGTTCATTATTGTGTGTATCAAACAAGGTTTGCCCGAGGGCTAGTCACCTTATTGACCACATTTCCGAAACTTTAAATAGCCATCAATGATAAAATTATTATATTCCTTATAATACTCTAAATAAGAAATGACTTTCACAGAAATGATGTGTATGAACTATGAATAATTATAATTTAACCCCATTATTTTTAATTGCAACATCAATATCAGAATTGAGTCATTAGCAATTTAGGAGTCAGGTATGGGTACCGATGCCCCGGGAACCATTTATTGAATAACCAACACCTCTCCTATCGGTCACCCCTGGGCCCACGGGGATAGGTTTTTCCGGGGCTTGACGACAGTTGCGTCTGCCCACCAACTGCGTGGAAGGATCAGGAGAGACTGGTTGAGGGAGACCCTTTTACCTCTCCAACAGGACTTTCTCAGAGCCTTGCACCGCTGTGGGAGGAATGGATTCGTACGTTCGTCACTCTTGGACATACTGATCCCCTGATTCCTACCCACTCCTCATAATTTTTCCTTCCCAGTACTTCCTCTGCTTGATTTTAGATATACGAGTAGCACAGAACTCAGTCGAATTTAAATACTGTGATGAAAATTTTAACATTTGCATTTCAGTAGATTCCAGAGTGGAAGATACTTTACGTATCGCCGTGGTCAAAGACCACAATTCAGTATCGAAACGTTGATTAAAATTATTTTTAACGTATTTGGTGACCAGATCTGATTAGCCAGATATCTACTTTCAAACCTTCCCCTTTTCATCTCTTTCTTCTTCCCATTATCGTCTCACTGACTCCAGACGGTTTGGTAGCAGCAGCAGTATTCACAATAAAAAAAATTCCTTCCACACTCCTTTAAGTCTCACATAATATCCCGATTATTGCTGATGTTATAGTTCTACTGGCATCTGGAACATTATACCGTATGGCTGGAGTATTGGTGGATCCTTGTCCACCAGGGAAATTGGTGATGCTATAGTTCTACTGGCATTTGGAACATCATAGCGCATGACTGGAGGATTGGTGGATCCTTGTCCACCAGGGAAATTAGTGATGCTATAGTTCTACTGGCATTTGGAACATCATAGCGCATGACTGGAGGATTGGTGGATCCTTGTCCACCAGGGAAATTGGTGATGCTATAGTTCTACTGGCATTTGGAACATCATAGCGCATGACTGGAGGATTGGTGGATCCTTGTCCACCAGGGAAATTGGTGATGCTATAGTTCTACTGGCATTTGGAACATCATAGCGCATGACTGGAGGATTGGTGGATCCTTGTCCACCAGGGAAATTGGAGTGAGAGTCTAACAACTAAAAGAGCAGATGCAACATAAAACAAAATCTTCATCAGAAAACTGTATTCATGAGTAGATACTTGTATAAAATACTGTTCATTTATTGAAAATCTGTTACAAATTATTCATTTTCCTGTTAAAAACGGGGCTGCAGACCCTTAACCAATGAATTGACAGAGTTTCTAACAAAGTATCAGTTTGCACAACAGCATGTGTTCGAACAAGTACTGATATTGTCGCGTTCCGTCATGATATTTATCAAAAAAAGAACACGTGTTCTCGATATATTCTGAATGATATTTTATCAGGAAATAGGCATGCTATCACTATTTTAACAGGATCATTTTTCTCCGTGCAGGGTAGCAGAGCTGCGATCTTTTGAAGTTGCTTCGATCATCGGTTGAATCTTGGAATTCGAAATACTCCCTTCAAGATTTTGTTAGTTGATGTGGAGGGCCGTTAAGATGGTTTTAGAATTCGATCATAACTCGAAGTGTCGTAACATGTAGCTTATACACATGGAACACGGCGTAAACATGAAAGAAACTTATGCAAGGCCTGTACAAATATAAAGCAGCAATGAATAACATAAATACGCCAAGTGTTACCGCAACAGAACCTACTCAAAAGAGTCTTGGATTATTTAAACATTTATCGGAAATCAAAGTCAGGACGATGAAATATGGTGCAACATTTTCGTATATTTCTTAGAAATATTGAAATTGTGATAAAATTGAAATAAACAAACTTTAAGTTCTTTGAAAATCACTGAATTTTTAATTTGTGTTTTATATTGAAATTCAAACAAAAATACCTGTCAAAAGAGCTTTGATAATAAACGCGTTTTAATAAAACAATCATTTGCACCACGTTGTGTAAATTTGGGATGGGACCGCTAATAATACCACTCCTTATGTAGGATGGCGATAAGGTTGAATTTCCTCTTAACACAAGCCGCCTGCTTTGATTTTTGCTAGAAAAAAACATGGCTCAAAAAGCATGTTTTTATTTTGTTTTACGAAGTTTGGGAACAAATATTTAAATGTTTTGCGATCACTTTCTAGCTCATTTTCTAGATCATTTTTCAAATCACTTTATTTGCCAAATTCTACAATAAAGCCATGACCAAAAATGGGTTCCTAAGGAGGAGATTTTGAACTTTAAAGCAATGTTTATAGGCCTGATACTTTATTTTCTTCTGGACTTATAAAAAGACTTATAAGCTTAAAAAGTGCTCGATTACTTCAAAGGCCAAGATGTGTTCTACACGCAGTATCGAAATGTTTACACAAAAAAACGCATGATTTTACATTACGTCGTAGTGCTTTGCCTCAATGTTGTTTAAAGTTGATAATGAAATATGTATAGTTATTTTGTTAAAAATCTGGTCAAATTATTCGTTTTCCGGTTAAAATCGGGACTAGAGGCCTATATTGAATGAATTGACAGATTTCATAACAAAATAACAGTGCCTATATGTTATGCGGAAGTCGGAACACATGTTCGTAATAATAATAATACTTTCACATCTCCTCCACTATATTTATTTGGGCAAGGCCATCTGCGTTGAACACGTATTCAGAAATATTATGAATTACTAATATTTTTCACAGTATAGTGGTAAAAAAGCCGTACTCATTTTTCTCCATGTAGGTATAACATTTGAAACACATTTATTAGTAAGCGGGTTTGTTTTTAAACCACCGGAAAATTTCAAAAAATATCGGAAGAAAATAAAATTTTATAAAACTGCTGTGTAATAATTACATGTTCAAAAACAGTTAATGTAAAGCGCAATGCTTAAGGCTAGGTAGTTTAAATGACACACATTTAATGGTCACCAAATTGATCATCAACGCCATTTAGATTGTTTGACATTTGGAGCCGAAACGGGCCAATAGTTTTTTTGACGTTCCTCCTTCGGCAGTGTCTCAAACGATATTGTGAACAACGAAATATACATTTAAAAAAAATTGTATCATCTAACGGAAGGATCATATTTAAGGATGCTATATAGAGTATATTTTCACAGAAAGGACATATATTATAAGGGTTGTTGTAGAAGGGACGCAACAAAAATGTAACAAAATATCAATTATTTTTGTCGTAATTGTTTGTTCTTCTAAGACTTTCCTGAATAGATTACTATAGTGACAGATCAAAGCTTTGGGGCAATAAAAAATCATCACGTGCCAAACAATGAAAATCTCGCACCGCGAACCATATCAACCAATGAGAATTTTACAAAGAACCCGTCAATTTTTTTTACTGTACGCTTCCTATGCGATATCTACTTACGAAAGTACTCCGAGAATAGTTGTTTTCTGTCATGTTTTAAATATTTTAAAATCTGTAAATCTAATAAAAACAATGGAGATGGGCCATGATTATTATTAGATCTATACTGTGCACACAAAGCATGCCGCCAACATCGTTCACCCATAATACTGCAAATTGTATCAACAATCAGCGACACCCTGCCTTCAGTTCTACTTACCTACATTCTAAATACTAAACACTTAACTTTCATTGGCTCCGCCGCTTTGAAAGTCCGTGCAGTTTGGTTATGACCGAAGCACGGCGACAATCGGTGTGCTTGCATGTCATATATTCCTTTGTTTCTATTATCAATAGATACAGCTGTATTTTTACGCAATAATTTCAAACAAATCTCATTACAAAACATTGTGTGTTTTCAGTGGAACGTAAGATGTATGAAGTTATGTTTCCTTACCATCCCGGCCTGGGCGTGTGTACCGTCACTGCGGGTTGTGGCTTTTGTCTAGAATCGCTGTGTGTCCTTTTGGGTCTGATGGCCAGTTTGTGTTTGGCGGCGGAAGTGTCCAGGAGGGTGGAGGTGGACACGCCGAGGTCCAGCTCGGGGTCCAGTCGGGGCTTTCTGGGAACAAACACCATGCCTTGTACTACTTGGATCGGTGAACAGGTTCAGAGAGTGATTAGATAGGGATAGTCTTGGGTTTGTGAGTGAAATAATTGGTTAGTTACATAAACAATCATGTAAAATGTATATTTGTTATTTGAATTCGACCGCATTTGGTGTTGGTTTGGTAACTTTAAATAGTCCTGACAGTGATGGACATTCGCCCGAGTTCGGCATTTGATAATTTTTTCCAGATGTGGAGACCTCATCGACCGTCGTATACCGATATTTCAACCCCCGCTGCCGCCACTATGCTCGCCGTTACCTTCACCGGCGCCGTTATAAACGTCTGTCGGCCATATGACATATCGCCCTTACAAGATGACCCGTACAAGACAATCATCTGGCAATTTCCACACCCCCGCTGCATCGCCCCCGTGCCCCTACGCCCTAGGAAGGACGAAATCGAAATGAAGCCGCGTCTTTTGTCTTCTGCCAATTTGAACTATTACAAACAATTATGCAGTGAATAGTTTATTGTTATAGTGATACGATACTTTTTGTTTTAGAATTAAGTTTTTCATTTGGACATCTGGAACAGTTTTGATGGCGTTAGGATTAAGTTAAATATTATATTGATTTGTATGTTAGTGATTTATACCTAAGTATCAGTATGTTAGACTATATAAGCAGTTCGTAGAAGGGAATGGCCGACACAGGTGTCGATGAGGCTCACTATCCATCACATCGCCAACCCTTCGGTGGCGCAAAGAGGAGGAAGGAACTCGAACAATGTCGAATTGGTACGTGGAATATTAGAGGAGGTATGGAGAGAAAGATGAGTGAATTGTGTGACACAATGGATAGCAAATGTTTGGACATACTTTGTGTAACAGAGAGTATGAAAAAAGGGAGCGGTACAATGCAGCATAATGATAGGCTCGTCATTTGGTCTGGGAGACCAGATACAGAGAGGGCGTGTCAGGGTGTTGCAGCACTACTGTCTCCCAGAATGATTGAATGTATGTTGCAGTATGAATGTGTAAGTCCGAGAATAATGTGGATCAGGTTCAAAATCGGTTTGACAAGGGTGTTTCTTGTTGTTTGTTATGCCCCTGTCAATTCTGAGAGTGACGAAGAGAAAGATGATTTTTGGACTGGTGTGAATGATGTGATGAGACTGAAAAATATTAATGAAAGAATTATAATGGCAGGCGATTTGAATGGGTGGGTAGGAATTAGATGTGACGGATTTGATTCGGCCTTAGGTATGTTTGGGGAACGAATGACAACGGGAACAGAATACTTGAAGTATGTGTAGAGTGGAACCTGTTTGTGTCCAATACTTTTTTCGGTCATAAAGGTATCCACCAATATACGTGGGAAAGAGGAAATGAGAGGTCAATTATCGATTTTTTAGTAATTGACTCTAGGTTGAGAGCCGTTACCGAGGACACGAGAGTTTTCAGAGGGGCAGAGGTTGAAACTGACCACTTTTTGGTGGTGTCGAGAGTAAACCTCTTTCGCGGTTGGCGCTCTAAAGTGAAAACGGTACTAACTCCAACAAGAGTCAAAATAGAAAAACTGCAAAACGATAATGAGAGAAATAAGTATGTGAATTGTGCAGAGATGAGATTGAATGAGAAGAAAATGGACGGTCTAAGCATAGACGAAACATGGAACCACATAAAAGTGAGTCTTTGTGAATCTGCTAGAGAGGTTTGTGGAATAAGTATGCAAGGTAGGAAGAAAGGTGATGCATGGTGGGATGATGAGATTAAAGCACTGGTCTCAGAGAAGAAGAAAGCATGGTTATGTCTGATTGCGGCTGGCAGTGCTTCCAGCGAAGAGAAGGATCGAGCGAAAGAAGTATATAAGGAATGTAAGAAAATAGTAAGAGTTGGAGTGATAGAAAGAAAGAAACGCCTGGAAGAGGAAGAAGGAATGAAAATTACAAACCATTTCCAAGAAAACATTAAGTTCTTTTGGAAGGAAGTCAAAAGGTCCCGGTGTGGCCCAGAAACCGGAAGCATGAAAGTGATAAAATCGAAAGATGGAAAAATGTTGACGAATGAGGAAAAAATAAAAGAGAGATGGATGAAGTATTTCGAGGAAGTCTTTGAAAACGAAGTGAGCTAATCAGATATGAATGATGATGGACTGAATGTTACCGAAATTAGCATGGATGAGATAGAAAAATCAATTAAGTGTATGAAGAATGGTAAGGCTGTCGGTTTCGACAATATTGCTGCTGAATATTTTAAAGGAGGTAGCCGAATAATTCTCACATGGTTGTGCAATCTTTTTAACCAATGTTTAAAGGAAGGTTACACGCCTTTAGATTGGAGAAGGGCAGTAATCATGCCATTATACAAAGGTAAAGGGTCACGTATGGAATGTGGGAATCATAGGGCTATTAGCCTGCTTAGTTCAGTTGGCAAGCTGTATGGTAGAATTTTGATTGAAAGGGTAAGAAAGGAAACAAAGGATAAAATATGGGATGTGCAAGGTGCTTTTATGAGTGGAAGGGGGTGCATGGACTATATCTTCTCATTGCGTATGCTCACTGAGAAGTTTCTGGCAAAAAACCAGAAAGTTTTCTGTGCCTTTGTAGATCTACAAAAAGCATACGACCGAGTCGACAGGAAAAAGCTATGGAAGGTGTTGTCCAAGTATGGAGTGAATACAAATCTGACTCGGGCAATTGCGTCTCTATATGAGGGAAGCGTTGCATGTGTTAGGGTAAACGGTGGTTTTACGGGGTGGTTTGATATCACAAAAGGTGTTAAACAAGGCTGCGTAATGTCACCGTGGTTATTCAATCTATACATGGATAATTGTATGCAAGAATTGAAAGAGGTGGGATTGGGCGCGAATTTGAGTAATCTGAAAGTATGTTGCCTGTTGTATGCTGATGATGCGGTGCTGATTGCTAATAGTATGGATGATCTGCAGTCTCTCGTGTCTAGGATGAACGAAGTATGCATGAAGAATGAGTTAATGATGAATGTAAGTAAGTCTAAAGTAATGGTGTTTGAAAGAGAGATTACGAAAACAGTGTGCAATATAGCTGTGAATGAGGAATACTTGGAGCAGGTGGATGAGTTTGTGTATTTAGGAAGCATGTTTACGAGAGATGGGAAGGCTGACAGAGATATTGAAAGAAGAGTAAATGCAGGTAACTCCATTAATGGAGGACTGAACGCAGTTGGCGCTAACAAAAAATTGTCCAAAGAAGCGAAGTTAGCAGTCCACAATGGAGTGCTGGTACCTACCCTGATGTATGGAAGTGAGGCATGGAACTGGCAAAGAAAGGATGAAAGTAGATTGAATGCTGTTGAAATGAGATCCCTGAGGCGTATGTGTGGTAAAACCATGTTTGATCGTGTGAGGAATGTGGAGATCCGCAAAGAGTGCAAGGCTGATGTAAGCGTAATGAGTAAGATCAAGAAAGGGACGCTTAGATGGTTTGGGCATGTAGAGCGAATGAGCGAAGAAAGGAGTGTAAGGAGAATATACGATGCAAATGTGAATGGTAGCAGAAGTCGGGGACGCCCGAGGAAGACATGGCACGACCAAGTGAATCAGATACTCAAGTCGGGCCATGTCAAGAGTCAGAACAATAGAATAGTATGTATGAGACGATGTATGAATGTGAATGAGGCAAGGAGTGTGTGCCAAGACCGAGTTGTTTGCCTACCTCTCTGGCCTCTCTGCCTACCCCTGCGGGGAAACGGCGTGATGGTTAGTTAGTTAGTTAAATTAACAATCTTTAATTTAGAGAATCAGTTAGTTGCACAAAGAATAATGGGTTATGAGTAAGAGAATCAGTTATTAATATAGTGAGTGAAAGAATCAGGTAGTTAAATAAATAATCATGGGTTTATGAGTGTGATAATCGGTTATTTAAATAAATAATCATGGGTTTATGAGTGTGATAATCGGTTAATTACATAAATAATCACGGGTTTATGATTGTGATAATCGGTTAGTTACATAAATAATCATGGGTTTATGGGTGTGATAATCGGTTAGTTAGATAAATATTCATGGGTTTATGAGTGTGATAATCGGTTAGTTACATAAATAATAATGGGTTTAAGAGTGTAATAATCGGTTAGTTACATAAATAATCGTGGGTTTATGAATGTGATAATCGGTTAGTTACATAAATATTCACGGATTTATGAGTGAGGTTATCGGCTAGATATTTTATAGCTAGATTTTATTTACACAATTGTGCATTTAAGAGTGAACGAATCACTTAGTTACAACCACACGAGCAATTTAGATTTCTGGGTATTCGGTTTTCGATTCAGCCATTCGATGTAGATAGTAAATATCATACTCGTCCCTTAAAAAAATCAACAAAGAGACTTATGAAATGCTGACTGCGGTATAAAACCAATTAATGCACCTAGATTTCACCCTTAATCCCATATTATAAGGCTTTATAATTCTTTTAAATCTAAAAATTTATAATTTATAAATATTTCCTTCGTAAAAGTTATGTTCAAGTGATTATTCCATTATGGGGGCAGTTGTTTCACAGAACTAAAAGAGGACATTCACAAGGACAGTCGTGGGTTTTACTAACACTTTCTTAAGACTAATAAAGATCAAAAAGTATGAAGAAATTAATGAAAGAGTCTGAATATTGAGGTGTGTCATTGAAAATATTTCGTGTAATGATAGATGTATGTTCGTATTGGTACATAACTTTAAAATGAATATTGGTTTTTTTTATACATTGCCGAGATCATCCCTGAATATAGCAGGTAACTAACTAAATTAAGAAATAGTTAAACTGATTTTTTCTTAAATTTGAAACCTCACAAGAGTCCCAACTGCTCCCAGCCATCTGGAGAGAGTGATACTATGGTATCCCTAGGTAGGGAGGAGAAGGAGATGTGGAAGAGAAATGTGGGGAAGTACCTGGCTATTCAGATCTGGTCACCAAACACGGCCAATTCTGAATGGTGGTCTTACACCAGGGCTATACTTAGAGTATTTTTTTATTTATTTGGGAAAATCAACAGATTATTTACATATATAAGAATAAACTAAATAATAAAGATAAAATCCAATAACAGATTTTCACTTAAAATTATAATAATAATAAAGAATATTAAAACAAAAAACTAAGGGTTCTGTACCCGTGGCCTGAGAGATTTAAAAAAAATACAATATTGTAAATAATAAATAAAAATAATAACAGATCTAGGAACACAAATAAATTAAAATTTAAAGTTAACTGATATACTAATAAACTAATAACCAGCTAAATTTCAAAAATTTAAATTTAACTGATTTACTAATAACCAGCTAAAATTCAAAACATAATGTATTGTAAAATTTCAACACAGCAGCAATCAATAAAAGCACTACACAATAGCAATAATAACAATATAATAAATGTATACCTACAACTAAATTGAACACATGAGTATAAATTGGAAGGTAAGTATCTGGAAAGGATTCAGAGCAATAACATGATAACTTCCAGGAGAATATTTAAAATTATTTAATGTTAGTTATTACATATCTTTTAAAGGTTCCTAAATTACTTGTGAATATGTCCATATCATTAAAATTCTTATTAAATATACTACAGGCTCTGAATATAAACGCATTATGTCTGATATTAGTAGAACATTTATGGAGATGAAAAAGTGATTTTTCTCTAGTTCTAACGCTCGGGACTCTAAAATTAATTTCAGACAGAAGGGCAGAACAATCAATAAAGCCATTGATAATTTTATGGAGATATATTATATCTGCGGAGTCTCTTCTAGTTTTTAATGGCTTAAGTCCATAAAGGTCCATCGAACTGTTTACGTCAAGGTTTGAATTTAATTTGAAATTTAAATGATGGACAAATTTTCTTTGGATGGCTTCAATGCGATTTATGTAAATATTATATTGAGGATTCCATATGGGAGAAGCGAATTCAAGATGACTGCGAACATAAGAAAAATACAATATTTTAAGTGTTATGATATTATTAAATTCTTTTCCAATACGGAATAAGAATCCTAGCATTCTAAGGGCTTTCTTAACAATCATATCAATATGAGCCTCAAATGTAAGTTTACTGTCAAGTATAACACCTAGATCACGAATTTGTGTAACTTTTTTGAGTAGTTGGTCAGCTATATGATAATAATGGTCAAATTTAATTTTATTTCTAGTGAAGGTAATTACATAACATTTAGAAGTGTTCATATTGAGACGATTGCGGATACAATAATCATTAAGCCTATACAGATCTTCTTGTAGTTTAAAGCAGTCAATTATAGAATTAATAGGCAGGAATATTTTCATATCATCAGCGAAAAGTAGAACATTTGCATAATTAAAGCATTTTATAATGTCGTTGATGAAAATTGTAAACAGTAACGGTCCCAGGTGAGATCCTTGGGGCACACCTGAGGGTATATTTACAATCTCAGAGATGAAGCCATTTATTGTTACTCCCTGAGTGCGCCCATTAAGATAGGAGACTAACCATCTATATAAATCCCCATGAATTCCCAAAGCTAGTAATTTGGACAAAAGAAGACTGTGGTCAATTTTATCAAACGCTTTTGAAAAGTCTGTATAGATTACGTCAACTTGGATTTGATCATCCATTGATTTAGTAATATTTTCAATGAAAATGGCAAGATTAGATACAACCGATCTTTTTTTCATAAAGCCATGTTGGTTCACGAGTATTACAGACTCGATGCAGTTATATAGTTGTTCATGAACAATTTTTTCAAAAATTTTACTAAAGATTGGTAATTTAGATATCGGTCGATAGTTCTGGACATCATTTTTAGCCCTAGACTTAAAAACAGGTGTGATGAGAGCACTCTTCCAACGATCAGGAAAGATACCTTCTTTCAATGAGGATTGAAAAAGCAATAATAGGGGCTTCGAGATTACCTTGCTACACATTTTGATAAAGAAAGCCGGAATTTTATCACTACCCGCACCCAGTGAGCTAGAAATAGTATCGATTATTTTTTCTATTTTTTGTTTTGAAACTGATACCGAGGAGATATTAACTTGATTGTCAAAATGATAGTTGGTAGAGTGTACATCGGAAATAGTGTTGTAATTAAAGGTGGAGACGAAATGCTGTGAGAACAGGTTACATATTGCGAAAGGATTTTCAGCAGTCACTTCGCCCAATTTCATAACATGAGGCAAACCAGAATTATTTCTTTTTCCTTTAACATAAGACCAAAAGTTTTTAGGGTCACGAGATATATTAAGTTCAGCGTTTGTTATAAATTGTTTAAGACATTCTCTAGACAATTTCTTTTGCCTTGATCGAAGGATACAGAATTCATGGTAGTCTAAAGGATTGGACCACCTTTTCCACATTTTAAACACTTTATATTTTTCCTTAGTCAGTTTTATTAGGGCTGGACTAAACCAATAGGGATAAGAATTATTAATATGAACTTCCTTTGACGGGACGTTTAATCGAATGATTTCATATAAAATTGCATAAAAGCGGTCAATAGCAGTATTGGTTGATAGGTTTAAAAATTCTGCATCCCAATCAATACTACTAAGGACGTTATTTATTGTTTCATAGTTAGCTTTCCTAAAAAGATTGATTGTTCGTTTGTTGTCCACCATAGGAGTTTCCAGAGATATGTTAATGTCAACAAGAATGCTTTTATGATGTTTACATTCAGGGATGAGATACTGGTCAGTATTTGATACATTTACAGGGATCGAGCTAAAAACAAGGTCTAGGTATGTATGATTATTATTTGGAAAGGTGCAGTACTGTGATAGATCAGTAAATGAAAGGGTGTCAGATAGTTTGGAAATAATTTCAGATTTAGAGCCATTCGTAATTTGCATACTATTACCATTACTTAAAGACCAGTTAATTTGAGGTAAGTTGAAATCACCCGATATGACAAAATGATCATCGTGATGTAGTCCTCGAAGTTCACATAATTTATCCATGAATTCATTTATATTTTGTGAGTGATTGACTCCTGGAGGTATGTAAACACAGCATAAATGAATTTTTATGAAATTATTAATCGTAACAGTCACCCAGATGTCTTCAGCATTCGTGTTAAAATCCTTACGTTCATGAGCTATGAGGTGCTTCTTCAACGCAATAATTACACCTCCTCCCCGTTTTTGTTCATTACGGTCACGCCTAAATACCAGGTAACGGTTGTCAAATAGCTCTTCACTGGCAATGCTGTCGACAAGCCAAGTTTCTGTTATCATAATAATATCATAGTTGCTATTGGTGACATTAAAATGGAAACTATTTGTTTTTGATCGCAGTCCGGTTACATTTTGGTAATAAACATTCAACATTTTAGTTCATTTTGGTAAAATATATAAAATATAAAACTTTTAAAGTTGTAGGTATATTGAAGTAAATTGTGTTGTAGTAAAGCAAGAAAACTATTAAGAAGATAATATTGATTTACGTTGGTAGTGTTAGAAGAGTTATTTGTTGAGACAATGTACAAAAAGTGAAAGGATTGCATTGGTTGAAATTTTAAATTAAAAGAAAAGACATAGTAAATATGAAAAATAAGTTGTAAGTATGTAGAAACCATACGAGACAGTGCTAAAACTAAGAGAATAATCAGCAAAAAACCTTAATTAAGTCAGATTCAAGGGTCACTTGAATAATTGGACTAGTTTCATTTTTGCGAATGAATATTTTACCATATTTAATCCACCTGAATTTGAAGTTTTTTTCTTTGCTTAAATCTCGAGCTTTCTTGAAGAGTGCACGGGTTGCGGCCGTCAGATGCTCGTTGACATATATGTTATTATCACCTGGAAGCTTCAGGTCACCAGAGTTGAGGCTGCCTTTTTTCCTAATAGCAGCAAGAAAGTTGTCTCTGCAGCGGCTGGTTGTGAACCTCACTACGATAGGCCTAGTAAATTTCGGATTTTCTCGGGGTAGTTCCTTTACCCTTGTACGCGAAATACCGTCAATATCCATCTGGAGAATATCAAATTCAGCATTGGTGCCTATTGTTTTAATTAAATCTAGTAAATTTTCATTTCTTTTTTCTGGAACGCCAATAATTTCAATGTTGTTTTTTAGTGATGTTTGCTCCAGGCGGTTTAATTTGGTTAGAACTAGATTATAATTCGTTTCTAGGTCCTTATTTTTCATTGTGAGATCATTAATTATATTATGACACTCTCTTAATTGCTCATTCAATGTTTTTAACTCCGTAAACACTTTGATAATTTCGTGTTTTATTTCATCTTTGAATGAAATTAGTGAGTTACTTAAGTCTGGCTCTGAGCCCGTGACGTCGGACGGGCTATCAAGAGGAGCATTGCGCCGTGATTTGACACCTGATCTAGTAGGTGGGACAGACATTACTAGGCTGATGTTCAGTAATGTCAGTAAATACAAAAATATAAATTTTATCACCAGATCACACGGAACAAAAAATATAAAATGATTATAATCAACTTGTATCTTTGACTCTTGAACGTGCCACAAGTGGACACAAGACACAAGATATTATAACAGGTAAGTTAGTAAAGCGAACTTTCGCAGAAATACATTCCACCAAATATGTTATCAAAAGTGTGAGTTCATTCTTGAATGTACTCGTATATGAAAGGTGAAAATTACACGAAAAATCGACTTAATCCTGAATTATGAAATATTACTTGCATGATAATAAATTTGTTAAATTAAAAGTTTATGTGGTGATGAAAATCACTATGAACCGATATGATTACTAACCATCTTCCTCCAGGTGAAAATAAATGCATTTTGTGAATACATTTTCAGATATTCATGGCTATTCTTTCAAGAAAGTACTTTGAAAGATACGAAACAGATATCAAAAATCTCCATTCAATGAGTTGTTTTCATTACACGCAGCTTAAAATTACTCAAGCTTTCAAATTATCTCTTGTAAATAAATATTCATTCTGGAGAGCATTCCGGTCGTGTTTAGGAGGGTTTTTCAAATACTTTTTCGTGAAAGGTTGACGGCGGACTTCAGCTAAACATCAGAACAAACATATTCTAATTGACAGCTGGCATTTGAAGTTCTCTGAACGGGAAATTTTCAAACTAATTTTCTAATCGCTGCTCCCGACGTGGGCATTCTGTTTTCAGTGAATCGTGGAACTCTGAAAACTTGCGAATGTAGGTGGACAGTGTTTTGATGATTTATTAACGTGAGATAATGAACTTTACGGATTTGTGAAAGTTTACTTAAAATATTGGTTTTAATTTTTAATATTGAATTTTCAGAGTTTTCAGAACATGCATTATGAAAGTGATGGTGCTGGTGGAATAACACAGAGTCCTCTTAATTTTCATGCAATTAAAGTAGCACGTGTGGAGTTTCTAAGTTGTAAGGAACTTTTTAGGGATTCTGAAGTACCATAAGCTACTCGAACGGTGAGCTCAGGCGTCATAGAGTCGGCAGTACTTATCTCATTGGAATATGTAGTTTGACACAACTATTCTCAGCCCGCATTGTCTCATTCCATCTTGAACTATGGAGTTTTGACCTGTTTTTGACCGTCAAACACAAAACACCATTATCGTTCTTTATTTTCAAAGAGAATCAAAAATATAGCTCTTTAATATTACTGGACTACCGATGTTTTAGTCTAGACAACTTTAAAAAATATATTACTGGACTACCGATGTTTTAGTCTAGACAACTTTAAAAAATATATTACTGGACTACCGATGTTTTAGTCTAGACAACTTTAAAAAATATATTACTGGACTACCGATGTTTTAGTCTAGACAACTTTAAAAAATATATTACTGGACTACCGATGTTTTAGTCTAGACAACTTTAAAAAATATATTACTGGACTACCGATGTTTTAGTCTAGACAACTTTAAAAAATATATTACTGGACTACCGATGTTTTAGTCTAGACAACTTTAAAAAATATATACCGTAGGACTCCAGTGGTTTTCAGCATTACGTATGTATAATAATATCTAATATAATATCTTTATTGTGACAAATTTTCAAACAATAACTATAGAAATACATGAAAGACTGTTTTGTGTATATTGGTTTATAAATTAGATGAGTATATAATTTTATCAACGGAATGTAATATATAAACAGTAGGTAAAATAAATGTAAATAATAGAAATGTTAATGTAGTTATGTGTTAAGGTTTATCATAGCCCGCCTCACTATGGATGTGGATATACGATGAAATTGGCGTTGTTAACTAAACATCGCAAAAAATGGGACATTTAGACTTTCAGGTTTAAGGTACAGATATATTTATATCCATCTATATATTTGTGCTTACAGCAATCTTTCAAAGCTCGCTTACTAAGGTAGGGGAAAGTATACGATTGCATTTGAACGGAGACGGAAGTGGCAAAACTACTAGTAGTAATGCATGAAAGGTTTCCGTGAATCACAATTTTAGCCTCTTAGGTATTTCTAACATTTTTTTATACGTAAAGTATTAAGAAATAACATTAGTTAACGTTGTATTCATCCATCGCACTGAGACAGCGAAATAATTATTCAGGCAATAAGTACAAGTTTCCACAACAGAAACATCCGAATTTTAGAGACCAAATCGAAGTATGGTTGCATTCGAATCAATCGTTCAGCTTTGATAAGACCATTTCAATTTCGTATAGCGTTGTTTAATGGTATGCCGAAGCTATGCGTTCTGCTAGAAATGTCAGCCGGAGCGGAGTCTAACAGGCTGACTGGCCCGAGATGTGGTGTATTTATAGCAGGATGCGTGATATATTTCTGTTTGCCAGTGCACAGTGCACGCGCTAGAGATTCATGATGCACGAGACATTGCACTTTCTGCGGACGTAGACTCTTTTAAAGTTGCAATCAAAGTCTCAAGTTACGCTGTTTTGTTGGAGAAGTCAATAAGATTGACACGGAGTCTCCTGCGTCGACTTGGTGAAATATTGTTTGATCACTGAGACAGTTAGAAAATTAGGTTTGCAAAATATTGACTAAATGGTGAATAGATATTGAGGTAGATAAGTATACGATGTATGTATGTGTTCAAACGCTGATTCAGAAATATTTGGGTGAAGTGTTTTTTGTTATAAAAATATCGTATCATAATCTTTTGATGATTGTTATTTTTAATTTTTGTAGCAATTCTCTTTGGGCGTAAGAGCTTTTGCGTAGCAGGATTCTAATCCTACACTATTAATTGATAAATCAGAAACTCAATTTGCCTAACAAATTCTGGAACGCTGAATTCTAGCGTAGTGAAATTTCCAACACATTTTATGTCTGTAATTTTTATGGCATCAAAACTGTTTTCAGGGTGACCGGATAAATCATCGCAATGATAATTCATCACATCTTTAAAAAGTTATATAAAGTCATGGAAAGTGGTGAAACAAGCACTTTATTAACTGGGTTAAGTAGGTTAGGTAAGGTTAAAAAAAAATTCATCGTTTCTAATGACTTTATATCACTTTTTAAAAGTGTGTTGAATTGTCACTGTGTTGAGTTATCATGGAACCGTTTTCAGATTTCAACTTCATCTCCATCGCTAGCTATGGAGCTTTCAAATATCCTCTTGGTTTCATATTTTAAAATTATAATTTTTGAATGCGTTTCGGGAAAAGCCGGCTAGTAATAGGGGTAACTGCTAGTATCCAATAAATTAAATAATAACTAATGGTATACAAATTAATTCACTTAACAAAATTATATTCATTTAAAGTTTGTTATTAAGTTAACGTTCTCGTTTGAGATAAGTATTCCAATTGCAACTGCAGTGATACGCTTCAGTCGTTTTAATTTACGACCCCTTCACGAAACTGATTTAATGATTTTCTCTATCCAGTATAAACCCCATTTAACTCATTTGATTAACTGTTAAAGTAATTGAATATTACTCTTGCTAGTCAGTTTATACTTTAACAAGTAATATAATCTATCATGTTGAAAAATAACGATGTAAATATTTATATAAAAACAAAAACACACAGTCTTTTCGTGAGTTTTCCACCCATCATTAAGAGGAAGCTTCAAGCCAAAAATGTGTATATTCTTGATATACCTTATATCGTAGGTAATAGGCATTAAAATCGCTTGACAAGCGGAGTCTAGAAACGTAAAAACTGGTTTTATTTATTTTGTGAGAAAGCAAAAAAAGTTAATCAAATGAAAATATCACAGATAATCTTACCTATAATACTGTAATTTTAATTAATTTCTAAGTTATTTCCTTTATGCGTTCATACATTTCTATGGAAAAAAATTTTTTTTAGTAGTTTTAATTTATATTTTTGATCGAGTAATTTATATTTTTATTTGTATTCTACTCAAGAGAAGCGATAGGAAAACCTTCAATTTACCTAAAGCATATTTTTTGGTACTCATAATGTACACAAATTCGTTATAAAGATTAATAAAAATAGTGATTTGGCATTAAGTTTCGCCTTAAGTCAATACTCTACCACGAGTAGCTCGAGATAAATAAAATTATGTGTATATTAGCTGTACCACGCCTCGCGTTGCTGTAGCCCAGTCTGTCTATGCAGATAAAGAAACAATAGCGCGTGTTGCTTTTACCTCCAACATATGGCGCTGTTTTTCATATTTCATATATAAATATAAAAACACACGCGTATTCGAATGCAACGTTGTGTCAAAATTTCAAAGCAATCGGTGAAGAATTTTCGGAGATTAAAGATTTTGAACAAACGAACAATTACATTTTCATTTATATGGATTATAAATGTATCAATAAGGTTTATCTTAGGTTTTTGCTAAAGCATTACATGATTTATTATAACAAAGTTAAAAATATATATTTTTAAAGCTAATAAATGAGTTGTAATTAGAAAAGCAGGACAAAGAAGTCATTATAAAATCAGCACACTTTTTTAATATTCGTCTTTGTAAAATAAAGAAACGTTAATCTGATGTATTTCCTATTCTGACCGGGTGACATACAGTCGGAAATAATTTCTCAAAAGAAAAGTACCATGACGGCGTGATTCACGCGTGCAAAAAATCGGTAATAAATTTGAATGAATTGGAAACATCGTTTAAAAAATCTTCTTACTTTATTTCGTCCGAAGAAAGCGCATTAAAGTATTACATATAAAGATGTTGATATTATAATCTCGAATGATGATTATACTCGTACATGTCAATATTATAATTCAAATTCATTAATTTTACTTCTTAAAGGTTATTGCAATAACCTGTTGGGCATGCGATAATTATTGCATTTCAGAATAAAACTTACTTGGCACCAGTTTTTTCTGATGATTGAAGAATCTCGACGATATCTCCAGCTTTCATAGACACTTCATCATCTCCTTGAGCTGTGTAGTCGCTTGCAGCTACCACGACGTCATCTACCTAAAATAAATAAAAATAAAACGTGAACATTTAAGAATTTCAATAATTTATTAGTTAATTAACTTGAATATATTTGTTGATATGTGGGAATTTGCTTTAAAACACACAGCTTACATCGGGTTAACTCATTTTATTTTTGAATATTATTGATCGGAGTAGAAGATTTACCTTGTCAAATATCAAACTCTCTGTTTGACAGAGAGATTCCAATTTTCTAAAGCTGGGTGTGTGTGCGATACTCCCATCATTTCCAACAGAGCTTTGGAAAGTGTCTAATTGAACTCCTCGCTGATTCTTCACCCAACCCCCCAACCTAGTCATCCTCACATCATCGCTCATGCTACTGCTGCAATCTGTCATCGACCGACTGTCCAAGTCATCGTCGTCTTTTGCCACCTGACAGCAGTACATTGAGAATCGAGTGGCTGTTGGTTTACTTAGTCGAAGTGCTGAGAAAACGTGTAACGGCTCAAAATGATTGATTCCTTTTTCATCAATCAGAGTATACGCTACTTGCCCAGTAAGTACAGCTCTACTCGATTCCCTAGGAACGACTGCCTGCAAGCCCTTTTTCATAATCAAAACTGTTCCTGGATGCTTCTTTCGCTGAAGCAGAAAATCTTCCATTGCCAAACTATTTTCGTTGTGGAAGAGTGTTATTGGTACGTCTGCTGAACTCTGTAAGGGCGGTTCCTCGGGTACAATCATGAGAGCTGCACTCTCTCGTACAAGTTCTCTGAATTTCGGATCTGTTCTCGCCAACTCTGGGTCGATCTCTAATTTTCGCAGTGCCGAGTTTAGGCTCGGTTGACGTTCAGCAAGCTGCCTCATTACTGTCAATCTTCTCAAGGTGTCCAACGTTGTTGCATCGTTTGCTAACTTTGTCATACTCTCTGGATCAGATATAAGTACCAACAAACTTGCGGAAACTGCATGCATGCCCAAAGTTTTAGCGAGACCCAGAGATTGAATGAGTAATTGCTTTATGTCGTCGTGAGTTCCGTTTGATAATAATTGATTAAGCTGGACATCACTTGTTTGCCTAACAGCAGTTACAATGGCTTTTTGTAATGTTTCTGTTGCTTGTTGCTCCGTGGCGAGACAAGCAGCAGTTTCTGATATGTTTTGTAAAACATGTTTAATGAGATCGGAATTCGACTTTGATATATTTTTAAACGCAGGACCCAGACAACTTTTTTCGTCGCGAAGAACGAAACTGAGTTTCTCTACAACAATTTCCTCATTTACTACTTCATTTTTAACCATGTTATTAATAGCTAATTTCAGCATTTCAACTTTATTTTTTGATGAGTATTTCTTGATTTGCTCGCAGAGATGGTCTTTTTCTTCTTCATTTTGTAAAATATTATACACTGAAGATATGAAACGCTCATTCAGTGATTTGCCCAATATTTTGTCAATGGAATTGAGAACGCATTTATATTTATCTTTGTGATTATTGTTATTGTTCAATTTAGACTCTTGTTCGCATTGCTCAGCAATGACAGTCGCAGCGAGCACGGCTGCCGCTATAGCATTTTTAATATTCTCTATATTATTATTATTTCTGTGGTCTTTTGATTCGCCATTGAAACCATTTTGATAAACTTCGTTTGTATTATTTTTGTCTTCATTACAAGACGTCTTATTTGCTTGGTCCGATGATTTGTTTGACTCTCTGTATGCTTGGTTATTTACATTCATGCTCATTTCAATGATCGATGTTATAATAGTTCGAAGCTGATTAGTGACGCCTTCTTTAAATCCGTATGTTGATATGAAAGATTCTAGCAATCGTGAGTTTTTCGTGTGTTCTAAAACTATATCGATTATGGGTACTTCTGCCGGAACTTGCCTTCCAACAGACATTCCGGCTTCGGACAGCTGTCTCAGCATTTTAGAATCAATACTCAATTCTCCTCGAGTTGAAGCGTCTCCTCCGTGAACTTTTAAAAGTTTCAGTTCTTCTGGAGTAACGACAAAGCTTTGGACGGAAAACTCTAGCCCTTCATCACCTTCAGTTAGATCCGGCGCCACGAACTTAAGGCCTTCCGCGGTGTGTACAATCTGGCCCGGTACAAAAGTAACTCCGCGATCATTGGCCTCCACGACTCTACCGGGGACGAATCTAGGACCTTCTTCAGTATCAACAACCTGCCCTGGGACAAAACGAGAACCTCCTTCTTCAGTAAATATAACCTGGCCTGGTATAAAAGTCGGTCCCGCTTTGGTATCCACAATTTGACCAGGTACAAATCTTGGTCCCTCTTCAGTTTCAACTGTTTGTCCAGGGACAAACTTGCTGCCCGTTTTAGTCTCAACAACTTGGCCTGGCACAAATTTAGGTCCATCCAAAGTTTCAATTACTTGACCAGGGACGAATTTCTCACCCTTTTCTGTAAAAACTATTTGTCCCGGTACAAAACATTCATCTATCATCATGCCAGGAATAAATCTAGCTCCATCTTCTTCACCTTTAATTAGATTTCCTGCTACAATTTTACCCTTAACTATGGGGCTTTCAACACCAGGGAAGAATTCTATTCCTTTATCGGTCTGTACCATATGACCAAATACACACACAGAATCACTATTAACACACATAGAAAAACTGTCTATTACTAGTCCCGTAGGAGTTGGTTCCATAAAAACTATGTCTTTTATTGACCTGGCAATTGCAAATTCTATTTCTCCATTTGGTCCTACTATTGTTTTACCCGGAATAAATTTGTGCCCTTCGGGTGTGTTCATAATCTGTCCTTGGATAAACTTTGGACCATCTAATGTTTCAACGGTAGTTCCCGGAATAAAGTTATTTTCTACCGTTATACCAGGGACAAACATCGGACTACCGTCGTTTAAAGTAATAGTTTGTCCGGCCACAAATTTAGGCCCTTGTTCAGTATTCAAAGTTGTACCTGGGATAAACTTAGTATCGTTATTTTGTGTTATATTTTGACCAGGAACAAATTTCCACTCGGAATCTTGGCAAATATTTTGTCCTGGAACAAATATGTCTCCATTTTCATGTTTGACTGTTTGTCCGGGAATAAACTGTGGGCCATCATTAGTCAGCATTGTTTGACCGGGAATAAAAGTATTCTTCTTTTCAGGACTCTTTGAAATTTTTCCTGGAACAAATTTAGGACCATCTGCCGATAAGATTGTTTGACCTTCAATAAACTTCATAGTCCCATCTTCGAGGCGAATAGTTTGACCGTGTATAAATTTTTCTCCTTCAGAGGTTTCCATTGTTTGACCAGCAACAAATATCGGTTCGTTTGTTTTGTTACTCATAAAAGTATGTCCTGGTACCAATGCAGGTCCACTAGGAGTATAAACAGTAAATCCGGGAACAAAAACTGGTCCCGCTGGAGTAGATACAGTTTGTCCAGGGACAAATTTATCGCCAACAGGCGTACTAATTATTTGTCCGGGGACAAACTTCTTTGCAGTATCAATATCCAATGTCAGCCCGGTAACTTTATTCACTTTGGAAGATTTACCACTCGCTATCATTTTAACCATTTCAGGAATTTCATCCAAGAAAGGAAGTTGTTCTTCGGAGTCAATGCCGATATTGTTCAATTTTTCTTTGACATTGGCAGTGGTTTCTAAACTTTCTGCCGATATTTTCTTAATCATGAAGAGTAATTCTACATCCGGTTCTTCAGTAACAGGAGAAAAGGGTTCAATAGATGGAACGTTTTCAAAACCAGTAGTTATTTTTAGAATTTCTGGGACGGTTTTATGAATTTCAGATGTTATCTGCAATGGTTGTGCCTTTATAGGCTGAGGCAAAGTTGTTATTCTTGGGATTCCCATCGCAGCTGCAGCTTCTCGCTCGAATGTATCCCAATCCCACGATTCTATTAAAGGTCTCATTAAATTTCTCCAGTCTCCATTTGGCACAACTGAAGATATGATTTTAGATTTTTCAATTTCTACTTGTTTTTTAACTTTTTTAGCTTCAAGTTTCTGATCTAAATCTATAACATCGGTTTTATTTTTTATTTTTGGTGCTTCTTTAAGTAACACAGGTTCGATTTTTACTTTTTCTTCTTCAGGCTTAGGTTTTTTGATAACTTTTTTCTTAGTTTCTATTTTGTGTTTTACTTCTTCGAGTTCTTGAATTTCGGCCATTTTATCCTTTTCTTCGAATATTTTTTTCATTCCAGCTAGACCCGGAGTTCGTTTCCGTTTCTTCCTTTTTTCTAGTTCTTCATTTTCGATAGTCCTCAAAGTGTTTTCGTTCGGTCCTTCGCCTTCGTAGAGTTCACACTTTTCATCAAAGTCCACGAAGTCCATGGAAACATTGCGGCCTTGCTTCATTTTGATAAGAATGGTATCTGAATCTTTAGCCAGCATTACGTCTCTGACGTCTCCATCTCTCACGGCAGCTTCGAGGCCAGCGGGGAATATGAGACTGCAACTTCGTTCCTGAACGGTGTATACGAATCTTCTGTCTTCGGCGATATTCTTAGTGCCGATCAGATCCAATAATGACTTTTGAGCCTCGTTGGATGAGTCGAGAACGGGAAACACATATCTGAAGTCGGCTAGAATTTGGTGTTTTCTGGTGCCGTAATTGATTTCTGGGCCATAATGATGGGGTCCTAGTTCACCGGAAACGTTGGTGATTTTGCACTTGGCCTTGTGCGCATCGCTGGAGGACAGGAGCACGGGGATGTAGTGGTGCGAGGGCAGGCCGTATGACTTGCCGGTGATGCGGCAGTATCGGCGGGCGTCGGCAGGGGAAATGGGGGGCAGTAGGGGGAAGTAGTTGGGCTTGGGCAACCCTCGGCTGCAACCCGTTATACGACAGAACGACATCGTAACACTTAAAAATTAACTAATCGACAATGAAACATCTCTAAATCATCTTATATTTCACAACTAAAGATGGACTAAGGACAGTCCCAAACGCAACGGTTTTCATTGTAATATGAAGCTTCACTGTTTTTTAAAACAACACATTTATTAAACAAAGTAAATTGCTACCAAAAAAATAACACTGAGAGATTAAAAAAACACAAACACTTATTTAAGAGGATATATAACTTATGGTAGTGTGAGTATATTATTTAATGATAAGAGATAATAAGAAAGTTGAATGAATTCATTATTAAAGTTTGTTTGCTATGACAAGCGGAAGGAGCGAAAAGCGTCGGTTTGGACACGGGAGACGGGTGGACCCGGCGGCGGTTATCGTTGAACTGATCCAACAGCTAAGGGACGGTGGCGTCGCGACGCCCTACGCCGCGAGAGCAATGCCCCACCGGAGAATTTCACCGGAAATACAGGATGTTATTTTCATAGATATTCAATATTTACATTCGAAAGCGCAGAATAATTATTTTTCGGCCGTACATTCCATGTCATCAAAATTCAATACACGTTATCAATGACATGTTACATCGTAACTGTACGTGTATTATTTTATTTTTGGGATTTTTGTTGAAAAAATAGGGTTCATTGACGTGTAAAATAGTTACAGATATCGATATAATGTTACATATTACAATGTTGGTCCGTGATGTAGGTAGGCATATTGTTAACTATAAAGCAGAAAATCTGTTTAAATGTCCCAGTAAAATTTATTTATAGAATAGTGTTATGTCTCATAACGTCATTTTAACCATGATGGAGGCATGTAGAATCAACCACGTCAAAATTAGGGCAAGACGGTATAAAATTTTAGATAATATACTGAAAGATTTAAAGTGATGCTGTATATAGTTTGAAAATGAAAGCTCGGGGAACATGTCCGTCGTATTTAATAATAAACACACGTGCTCCAATTCAAATGGTGCAATTTAATCTTTATCTTTCGTGCGACAGGAAAAAGCTCGGTCCTGTAGAAAAAAGGTGAGTTGAATTCCCCCAGCGGCGGAGCCCGTGACGTCAGGAGAGGTGCGCAAAGTCTCAGAACGCCGTAAGATCTGGAAAGAGTAGCAACCACACAACAAAAAGCACAAAACCACTCCGCAATCACGCCTTACAATGATACACAAATAGTCTTGATAGTTTTACTACGTGCCAACGATTTCCTCTGTTATTCGTACCATCGTGGACCGAACTCGAAGAGATAATTTTAGCATCATCAGAAGTAGATTTTTCTTAGGCATAGGAGTTTTCACCACTAACCTTTAAGTTGTCGCTTTGATTTCGTATGTGTGTGAGATTTTTTGAACAAAACTTGGCATGCTGAGGAGCATTGTCAAAAAGAAAAGCGCAGGAATAGATTCTACTACTGCATGGGTGTAAGAGGGGGTGCGGTAATCGCCGACGTTACTGTAGGCGTTTCCATTGACGTTGAACGTTTGTCATTGTGAATATTACGTTAAGATTTTTTTGTAAATCAAAATCCAAATGTAACAGTTCCTCATAACTTGAAAAAGAAACATTCCCAGCTTACGAATAACCCGATAACTGTAACATTATTAGCGGATTATATAGGGAATTACAGAGAATTCAGCCAGACGCCTTAGATCACCTGACGAATGACCGCACGGAGAAAAATAAGTGTGGTTAATTTATTGAAATCCACTTAAAACGTGATGGCAATCCATTTCCTGATAAAATGGTTCACGTGTTCATGCAGGTGTTCTTTTCCTGAAAAATATGATGCGACAATATTAGTATTTTTATGAACACGTGTTCCGCCGTCCTCATAATATATACGCGTTTTACTGCGTTAGAAAATCTGTCAATTTATTCGTTAAAGATATGTAGTCACGTTTTTAATAAATAAATTCGTTGAAGGCGTGTAGTCACGGAATACGAATAATATGATCAGATTTTAAATAATTTTGCAATATTTTAAATCAATAAGTTTTCTTCTTATAAAGCTTTTATATTGCGTGTTAACATCTAGAATCCTCAAAAAATCTTTACTTGAAATCAGAATATCTGTTCTTACTGAGCTTGAAAAGGTCTTGGATGTTAAACACTGGCGATATGTCATATGCACAGCATTTTTCTGCCTCGAATTTATAGGTCAATGCGGTTGTGTTCATTAAACGTAACGTTCTCGATCTATAGAGCTTGGAAATATCAAATTATTATTTGATTACTTAAAGCAAGATACAAAATATTCGTAACTCTTGATTTATCCTAAAGTAGGATCATGATGACGATGTAGAATGATTAACAAAAAGCATTGGATTCGCCTTGCGAAAACACTCATTCACTGCACTTTTTTTTCGTGCATATATATATAAAAGTAACCCGCCTCACTAGAAGATTTCTGTTCTGACATACATAATTCAGTTGTTCTATCTTTTTCCATCTAATAGTTCAGACTTAGTCACTAAATGAGATGTTAGCACGTTGGCTGTATTTGTTAACACATTAAATTAGTTTTTAAGTTAGAAACATTGAATGTTTATATTTATATTTTATATGAAATTTTGGAGAAACAATTATGTTGTAGAATAAGCGTGGAAGCTACCTTTAACCACTATTTCCACCAAATGAATCACATCAAATTACTCCCGCGCAATTCTGCATAGAGTCGACGTAAATGATTACGAAAGTTTAATTCTCGCGAGAAATTCCGGTATTATTACCGACTGATTTTATGAATTTGTAAACACAAAAGCGCGAACCTGACATTGCGGAATTGGAGTTACGATAATACGTTAGATTTTATGGTTTAAACCGAAGGTCCCCAAACTCTTTTGTGCCGTAGATCACGGAGCGATTTTTTTCTGTTTTTGGGTTGATCGCTGCTTTTTCAATTGCTCAGTACTGGGATTCCCCACAATATTTTAGGATTCACTAATTCACGACACAATATTTTCAATTCCTTGGAGAGGGAGGGGGGTGGCTAGAGAATTTTTTTGAGAAGTCTTTAATTCCCCAATCCCCCACAGGAATTTCGAAATAATTAATTCCCTACATTTAAATTTTTACCAGATAATTTCAATGTATCGAAAATTTACTCCAAAATATTTGTAATTTGAAAACTATTCCGTGGACCCCCATTTACATCTAATGCACCCTCATTTTTTTCATTAACATATACCCCCTGCAGGTCACTTTGGGAATAACTGGTTTAAACTGGCTTGTGGACCACGCGGGAAATTAATGGGAGAAATGCAAAAGAGACATCTGTTTAATATGCCTTTCCATTGTTTTACGAATAAACGTAACAGTTACAAAACAGAATACCTTCTAAAAGAGATGAAAGGTGATTCAAAAATCTAACCTAACCAACTTAATCTAGTGAACCGTTTTTTTTTAAATCATTTCTCATATTTTTCACTTTTCAAAAATGTTATTTCTTGTCACTGTTCTGTTTGGTCCGGTTACTCTTTCTACAATCGGTATGTTTAGACTGCTACATGTAAATGGTTAGCTTTCGATAAATAAATGGTTAACTTTCATTCACGACAAAATTTGGTGTTTGCGATGAAGTTATCCATGCATAATGCATGTTTACATACTTAAATTATATAAATTAAAGCTTAGGCATCTAATTAATGGTGTTTTACTGATTTGTCATTGAGTCTGAAGGTTGGAAGTTATGATGTTGATTTGTAAAGTTGAATGAACTCGCTTATTTAAACAATAATTCTCAATTTAAATAACGGGACTTTTGCAAAGCTGTTAAAGTTATCTGATATCAAGCACAAAATGTGTGCAAATGGAACTAAATTTCAAGTATTTTGTCTTAGTAATTAAACGTTAATATTTTTTGTTTTTGTAAATGGTAATCAAAAGATACTATAAATTTTATGCACGGCATTTCCTAATGAGTAATCAAATAAAAAAAATTTTATATCCACGATAAATCTTCCGTTTAATTTACACCGATAATTTGGTGGCACTTTCATAAATCAAAAATCATTTTCCTTCATCAAATTTACTGTACACTTCTGTTAAAACTGCAAAATGGTGTATGATTTAAGTTTATTTTACCTCGATGATTATTATTTTTAATTTAATCAAAAATACATCTTGTCTTTAAAAACCCAACACGATTAATTTAGCATTGAAATTTAGCAAAACACTTTACGGTAGAACTTCAATATTTATATTATATAATATATTTTATATATGTATAATATACCACAGTTAAAACTTTGCAACACTAAGAAAATAGTTTATATTGTCACATTGGTGTTCAAAAGATATTTGATACAATTTTTCAAAAAGTTCGAAGCACTAAATGTTATCGCTGAGTAGAAACCGTATTGAAGTGTGTTCCACTTATGCTGTAGGTAACCGACTGAGGGAATCTTGTCGGAAAAGCGTGCGAAACTTCTTATTCACATAATATACATAACCAATACGCGTAGCTTTACATAAGTGGGAGAGGTTTTTATTGTTTTAGTTCGCTGAATGGTTATGTAAACACAGTATTTAAAAATCATTACCCTTGACAATAATCCAAAACAGTCGCAGAAATTTGTCAAACTCTAATGATGCAAAGAATTAGATATTTTTTGCAATATTTTTCCTTATTTTTGAAATGTTTCATTCAAACATTCGTTCGGAAAAAATTGATAATGAGCTTTCTGAAATGTTTACGAGAAACAAAATAAATGTTGTTGATTGAGTACAGAGTTAAAGAGTATGTAATTAGTGGATCGCGTTAAATAATATTGCTTTGATCACTCCTTTATTTTTTCGCTGGAATTTTTTTGACTCTGCAGTTCAGACTTCCAGTAACTAAACGTACCTATTATTCTACCTATTAGTGAAATATCGATAGTCAATTCAATGTTTAGTCAGTTCGAGAGAGTTACAGTGGAGTATGATAGAAGAAGTCTGAAGAAGTAAAAGCATTCTCCTATGCATTAGTGACAAACTCAGCGAACAACAGCGCAGTTGATGTCGGTAGCATGAGAACAAGTCACTCGAGCATCTAATTCTTTGTGAAACGGCACGTAAATGGAATGAACTACCATTATTAATTTTTGGTAATTATTTTTTGTGGAAGGCTACACAACTCGCATTAACAAATACCTTCCTTCACCTCTTCACTTGTCTCACAGTGTCCCCGAACGGGTACAGGTGCAGATTTAGTTCCAAAGCCTTTACAAGTAGGGGTGTGAGGTTTAGTGTAAATAGTACTAAGTACAGGGTTTTCCAATAAGAGGTGTTATTTTGATATTCAATCGTAAAAGATCAATAGTTTCGTTGCTTGTGTGGCACGTAGCGCCGTCTTGTTGAAAGTAAACGTTGTCCAGATCAATACCATCCAATTCCGGCCATGAAAAATAATTAATCATCTCTCGATAGCGCAATCCATTCACCGTAACTTTTGCTCCAGACTCATTTTCGAAAAATTAAGGTCCAATGACTCCGCCGGACCATAAACCGCACCAAACAGTCACACGTTGAGGATAGAGAGGCTTTTCAACAATAACTCTTGGGTTTTCCGAACCCCAGATGCGACAATGTTGCTTCTTCACGAAGCCACTGAGGTGGAAATGGGCCTCATCACTCAAAATGATATGCATTTGATTCACTCAAGTGGATTTTAATAATTTTAATGCTTTGTTGAAGCGTGTATAGTTCCATTTTTATTAATAGCGTAGTTTCTACTTGTCAAATGTTAAAAAATGACATCTTCGAAAGTAACATCTACCGAAATAGCGGGTTATTCAAAATAACACCTCTTATTGAAAAACCCTGTACTTATCATTTTAACAGATGTAGTTAAAATGGTGCATTTTCTGATATAATCTGTAATGTAGCATTATAATCTTATCATTAACGAACATGGTAATTTATGTTAATCTAAAAATCACTTACGATCCAATGTGGGGTCACTAGTCACTAGAGTTCTAAATATCGCGGAGCGTTATGTTGCTCTTTCCAGTAACACTCTGATATTGGTATTAGACATTAATTAGTTAATGTCGTATTTTGCGTGACAAGTATCTTAAAAGGAGTTAATTAAAGCATATATTATAAAGTTTTTGTACCAATTACTAATACCATTATTACGAGCAGTGGTTTGCATTTCACTAAGACCAAAGGTAGGCTGAATGTAGTTTTCAAGTTCGAGTAGGAATTGTGCATTGAATATTTGAAATTGGTAATTGTATTATCACCTTCTTGTAATTGTAATGGTCATCTGAATAAATGAGCGTGTACCAAATTCACTTAAAAACTGTTTTGATCACAATTTTGTTGCGTTTTAATTTTTTCTGTAGTTCTTTTCTTAGGCACATTTTTTGCAGCCTTTGTGGATTGCATGTCTATGATTGCGAGCTATTAATTTGAATATTTCAATATACTGGAATGTGCAGATTTGCGCTGCCACCGGGTCAATAGTTTTAAAGCTTAATGTCTGTATGTTTCAACTCTCTCTCCACTGCACTTTTAAAAAATATATTCTACATCCGCCCGCAATTTGGCAACAACATCCGTGCGCATTATCTGGGTACCAGTGGCGTCCCTTATTTTTATCAAACGATGTGAGCGTTTATTCAACGCAAAGCTACCTATACACAACTTCCAACGAAATGCTACAGCATAGGGTGAATTGCATATTTTATAATACAATAATTAATCATTATTATTCCAGTGAAATCTTTGAGATTTTGGAAGGTCTTTTGCAACATATTCACTATAAACGAGATAAATTTTTACCTATAAGTAAAAAGGTGAAAACTAACAATTTATGGGAAACGGGATCTAAATCTACTATTCTTATTATTATTTTCAGATTAATTAATTAATTTGCATTTAATAATTTATACTCGTTTTACGTTTTTGGTTTATTATGTATCTTGCTTTTGTGTATTTTTGAATTACTAATTATTAATGGATTATTAATTTAACGAATTTTGATGACTTTAAAATATTTTTGCATATTTGTGTAAATCTTTTATATCTAAATCTTCTTGGAAATCGGGAAAAAAATCATTGTGCGGTACTGAAAGTAATAAGTCATGCGAATGTGGAAAATGTTGAAAGTGTGCAATTTACTGCCAAAATACAAAAAAGTAACTAATTAAAATATTTTCTACATTATTTGTATTTAATTTTAATGGAAATATTTTTGCAAAATAATACTCGATTTATTGAGAAGACGTCAGTGCACTTCCATTTATTATGAAAACCTGAAAGAAACCTTTCAATTTTTGAACTTGTCAAATAAAATATCAAAATAAAAAAATATTATTTTAAATTTTAGAAAATATAGTAATGTGAATATCGATACAGGAATTCCAAAACTTTATACGGAAGAAATAGCGATTAGCACTCGTATAGACAAAAGCTCGAATTATTTTCAGGGATATTTCAGCAGTCCAACGCGCAGAGAACTTCTACACCAACTTAGTATCCAAAGCGAATAAGAGATGGCGCTAGTGTTGCGAAACTTTCAGAAAGCTCGCTGAAGCTTTTCATTCACTCGAAACATGTTTTCATGTATAAATATGTCTTCTTTTAGATTTTTTGTAAATGTTTACAGTATCAAACATTTAAAATAACACAGGTCGTACGAAATAACGTGTTTAGTGTAATTTCGATTTTCAAAACAAAGAATATAAGAAACACGTAATAATAGTGCGTAAATATTAACATTATAAATAGCTTTGACCGCCGTTTTATAGTGACAGCTTGTTTTATTACGCTTTACAAGTGCACTTCTTCCCTGGATTTACTATAGAAAATATTGCCAATTTTTTTCCGTCATTGCATAGATCATTATAAATATTCGTGTATATATTTACCGTGTCGAGTTATTAGTAGGGTTCATAAATTATTACTGCGCAGTATAACAGTAATTATTTTACAATATATATTTGTTCGTACGTAACATTTAGATTGTAAATAAAATCATATAAATAAGTAGTAATCTCAATTTGACGTTACCACAGTTTGTTAATGGTACGTCAAAATAGCTGTCACGATAACAAAAACAATAGCACTCGCATAACTTTAATAACATTATTAAATTAGTTTTTTTTAAATATGCGCTTTTTTTCTTCGAAAATACTTGTGAAATTCAATCCGAAACATTTTTTTTTGATTGAAGATTTATGTTAATTGATAATAACGAAATGTTCGTACGTAACATTTCGATTGTAAATAAAATCATATAAATAAGTAGTATTCTCAATTTTATGTTACCACAGTTTGTAAATGGTATGTCAAAACAGCTGTCATGATAACAAAAACAGTAGCACTCGCATAACTTAATAATTACATTATTAAATTAGTTTTTTTTTAAATATGCGCTTTTTTTCTTCGAAAATTCTTGTGAAATTCTATCCAAAACATTTTTTTTAGTTTGAAGATTTATGTTAATTGATAATAACGAGCCATTTATATAGAACCGCGAATGAGGTGTAACTGGTTGGTAAATTAGTAAATAAATCACGAAGATAAGTAAAGAGGTATAATATACGAGCGTTAAAATCGGTTTAAATATCTAAAAATGTACGGAATTCATGCGGAAAAGCCCTCTAGCGGGGGTCAAAATAGTGCAGAAAGCCGTCGCCATTCTGATGGATGAGAGACTCAGAACGCCTGACATCACCGCGCTGTCCTGCCAATTGCAAATGCCACCGACTATCCATCAGACGACCATTGGCCAGTGTAAATAAATAGACGCTGTTCCCAGTGCAGCTTGGTTCCGCTTTGCAAATCAACCGATCAACACTACTTGAAGACTTAAACACTGAGCAACAGACTTTAGCTGGACCGTGCTTTTTTCGTTCGACATTATTAATTTTATCAACATTATAAATAAATAGAATTCATGTTGATAATACTTTCAAATAAATGATTTTCAAACCCAAAAACAATTGACTATTGATAAACCAATGGATATCCGTTGGAGTGGCAAAGCTTTGTACTGCAATAAAAGGAAATGTTTGCGGCGTTGCTTACTTACTAAACTATTAACTATTGATAAACCAACTGATATCCGTTGGAGTGGCAAAGCTTTGTTCTGCAAGAGAAGGAAATGTTTGTGGTATTGCTTACTTACTTAACTATTGATAAACCAATAGATATCCGTTGGAGTGGCAAAGCTTTGTTCTGCGAGAGAAGGAAATGTTTGTGGTATTGCTTACTTACTTAACTATTAACTATTGATAAACCAATAGATATCCGTTGGAGTGGCAAAGCTTTGTTCTGCGAAAGAAGGAAATGTTTGTGGTATTGCTTACTTACTTAACTATTAACTATTGATAAACCAATAGATATCCGTTGGAGTGGCAATGTTTTGTTCTGCAATAGAAGGAAATGTTTGTGGCATTGCTTACTTACTAAACTATTAACTATTGATAAGCCGATAGATATCCGTTGGAGTGGCAATGTTTTGTACTGCAATAGAAGGAAATGTTTGTGGTATTGCTTACTTACTTAACTATTAACTATTGATAAACCAATAGATATCCGTTGGAGTGGCAATGTTTTGTTCTGCAATAGAAGGAAATGTTTGTGGCATTGCTTACTTACTAAACTATTAACTATTGATAAGCCGATAGATATCCGTTGGAGTGGCAATGTTTTGTACTGCAATAGAAAGAAATGTTTGTGGTATTGCTTACTTACTTAACTATTAACTATTGATAAACCAATAGATATCCGTTGGAGTGGCAAAGCTTTGTTCTGCAAGAGAAGGAAATGTTTGTGGTATTGCTTACTTACTTAACTATTAACTATTGATAAACCAACAGATATCCGTTGGAGTGGCAAAGCTTTGTACTGCAATAGAAGGAAATGTTTATGGCATTGCTTACTTACTAACCTATTAACTATTGATAAACTAGTAGATATCCATTAGAGTGGCAAAGATTTGTACTGCGACAGAAGGAAATGTTTGTGGTATTGCTTGCTTACTAAACTTAAAAATCGGTGAATTTTTTTACTAAACTACAAAATATTATATACGAGTACATTATGCCCCACTGTTATTCATTTAATTTATTAATCTTATCAACATTTATTACCACTTTAAAAGTGACGCCACAAAATAATTTTGCAAGAAGAAGATAATACTAATAAATCTTAAAGAAACATGAAACAAAACAAGGCACGGAAAAATAATACGATAACGGTCTTACCGGGACAACGCCTCAACCAATGACTGAAAACGTAATTGTACTTAATTTTTGTCGATGTTGATGGGTATATCCTTGAAAAGTTTTTTCAATAAAATATTTAATATTTTTGGTTTAAGTGTTTATTCATAAATATTAATGTTCCGAAGGGGTTAATTACCCTTTTTTTAATTAATATGACTGAAACTTCTCAGTGTTATGATAAGCAAGAACATTCATAATTTCTGAAAGCCCCCGCCTGGTATTCCATCTCGGGATATCATAATATACGTAAATGATTTATTTTGGTGACAGCGGGACGATTATCATGAATGGAGAAACATTAAAAGTTCTCAGAAACTCTTCTAAAAACACCGCTGAAATTCAAACTAATGTTTTAATACACATTTATGTTAGGGTGAAATTAAATATCCTTACTTTGTACTATGGCAGTGGGTTATATATTATATATTAAGTATTGTGGTTTTAATGCAATAACTATTTCCGCGACAAATTGATTTATATTTATTTCCAAGCGTAATGATCGTTTAGTAATTGATTTGGTTAAAATTTTTGTTAGATATTTCAATTAAAAGTTCCGGTAAATACTTTGCGCAGACTGTGCACATTTTGATATTAAAACTCTTGAACCTCACCACAGATTGTTTTTTTTATTAAAATTCTATTTTCTAAACAATTTTCTGTTTGTTTAGTAAAGAAAAAACACAAACCGTGATAGTTGTGATTTGCCATATTAGGTAAAATGCTTCAGTAAAGTACTAGTCCGTGGTAGAAATTATATATTGCTTCCCAGGGTCACTAGTGGTGCTATATCTGTCACCAAATGACACATCGTTGTAAAAATCTTTATATTTCCTTTTCTATTATGGTCCGACATAGAATATTATCATATTTAGAAAGAGAGAACGCCAAACTTTCTCTTTTAAAAGTTTCCCAAAAATGTATGAACCGCCAAACAGTTCACCCAGTCAAGGCTTGTTTATTTTTTAACCAATTATTTTTATTCAAAACGATAAATAAGTTAGGTAACAATAACCTTAATTTTTGTCTAATTTAGAATAAATTGGTAAATACAGTTAACCCTTCAGGCCTCGGAAGGACATTACTAGCCACAAACATCATATTCCATTATAGCCCCTGAAGGACAGATCTGACCGGGGCGTCAATACATTATAAAAGTATTTTTTATCTTTTTTTCTATAATGCGTAGATACGTAATATGTTCGACATTGGAAAGATAAATATGTATTCTTCACAGTTTATTTGAAATATTTATACATTATTACCAGAATAAAATTTTTAAAATTGTCAAAGTGCATGATTACGAATTGGCGTCATTTTTTCATTAACAGATGAAAGTTAAATATTTATTTATATTTTTTTTGTTGCATAAACGGCATAAAAATGAAGTGATAGATTTATTACTAAATACCTACACAAAAGGAATATATTTTATAAAAATCGAAATCAAAATTATGGACATTCCGAGTCAAAATATCCTGGTAAGTTTTTTATTAACATTTTCATATTTGATATTAAAAAATATATTTTTACAAATATCAATGTTATTTTCAAATGCAAATATTTCAAATACAATTTTATCTAGTTTCAAAAATAGTTTTTCTTTTAACGACAATTTAAAAAATATGTAATATGTAGCACATTTTAGATACTTGGGAACATTCCGAAGTTCCAAGAAAATTCACCATGTCGTTGGGACTTGTTGGTAAAAATATTTAAAAACCTGAAGGGTTAACAAACCAAAAAACGATCGGTAAAGGATTTTTTTAAAAATAGTCACGTTTGCATTTAAAGTTTTTTAATTGGATAAGTGTTAAATCGAAATCCTAAAGAATGTTTTGTCTGTTTTCAAAAACAGTACATACTTTAATATGGAATACGTTCAAAATCAGCGAATCTATTTGAAAATGAATGTCAAGCTGGAATGCTTAATTACTTGATATTGTGGAATACGTTCGAAAATAACGAAACTATTTGAAAATTTTTTTTTTTTTTTTTTTAAATTATATTTATTCAATAAATATAATTTACAATGTGTGATATACATATATATATTTCACTAGTAATAAGATGAAAGATATTATGATATGATTAATATTTATTATTTTTCAATGTTCTCCCATAATTGAATGTCAAGTTGGAATATTTGATGACATGATAATATTTCGTCTAGGCCCGGGGGTTTTAAAACATCAAAAGTTTTTTGTTCAAAAACTGCGCAAAAGTCCCAACTGCTCTCCACCGTCCGTAGCCAACGGGAATATGGCGTCCCGAGTGGGGTATTTTATGAGGCTGAAGAGAGTGGGAAACGGAAATAGACGGGTAAGAGGAAGGTTGGAAAGTATCTGGTATTGATATTCAGATATTGTCACTAAACACGTTTAAAGTCATATCAAGCTCCTTTTCGATTTTAATGACAGTCTCTCACCAGGGCGATACTGAGAGTATCTAGCACATAAGTGTAATTCGCTTACCTCCATCTTGTGTGTGGCCAGCTGCTTGTGCAGCTCCGCCACTACCACTCGGGTCAGGTGCTCGCCAAACTCTGCAAAATAAAAGGAAAGCATTAATATTAAAGATTTTCACGGCCAAAATTATTATCGTGATTGATTTTTGGGTTATTATGCTATGGTAGGTACGTCGTATTAATCTTATTCCTTCTTTATCCAACGTTTCGAACATCGTTACAGTGTCCACCATCAGGGGAGATGTGTGAATTGTGGTGAAGTTTGTGTTTAAATATGTAGAAGGCCGGTATTTTAGTATATAATAATGACTCGTTTTCGGCTTTCTAGTGACGGTGTAGACCTCAAGTATCGGATACCAGGTTGTCGCACACAGGATTCCCGAGGCGAGGCGATGCCGTTATGATTTACTGTATAGAGTTTCATTCATTCAGGAATTTATCTCGAGCTGAGGCGATGCTGATCTGATGCCGGGGTGATATGGGTGCGACAACCTTTAAACTTAGTTCAGTCGTCTCTATTATTATTAATTGAGTTTTTGTGGATTTCAATTGCCTCCGTAATTAGGCGTACTCGATGAGTTGTGGGTGTTCCCAGGACTTCAGGAACAAATAATAGCCGGTTTCAATGAAATTTTCGGGGATTATTTTAGAGAGTGTTATCACCAAATGAGAGTTTGCTACCCTGAAAGAATTGAATTCAATCAAGAAATCTTGGTTCTGCCATCTGACAAAGGAAATGCCACTGTCGTAATTAATATGGAAGATGACAATAAAAAATATTGAAGATCTTTTGTGTGACTTCAACACGTAGATACAATAATACGACGTTAACAAGTACGTAGAAAGAACAATCCTGTCCAAAACGTTGGCTAAAGAAGGGGGAAGCGCAACACGACAAAAAATAATCGCGATACAAAAATACATTATTCACTAATCTAATAATATTTCATAATTCTACAACATCCCGCATATGCATAAAAACTAATAATAATAATAATAATTGAAAAAATTGTATAGCGTCATTTTTTGTGAAAAATGTCCTCAAGGGCGTTAACTAGTAGTTCGATGAACAGCGGACCATGCTTCCAAAAAAGTGCGTTTTTAATTTTTTCTTATCAATTTTATTTTTTATTTAAGTGATAATTGAAAAATATATCTTGAACCCACTAAGAAAGATACACAGAAGTTAGAGAGTTCCGATTGTTGAAAGAATGCTTTAAGAGCTTTTTATTATTATTATTACTAATTAAAAAAAAAAAAAAAAAAAATTTCCTCAAAAATCATATAATGTGTAAATCGGTACTTAAATACCTACCTACTTAACTATAAACAATAATTGTTTTATGTAAATAGTTTTTAAAAATTTTAAATTATAAAATTTACAATTTGTCCCAAGAAACGCGCTCTAAAGTTGTAAGGCTTGCTTGAATAATAAAGCGAATGCAGCAACGGAAACGGAACGCCCAAACAAATTTACAGACAAAGGAAGTGCAATACGGTCGAGTTAAAACAGGACGATCAGTCTACAATGACAATAGACGGTTTAGATGGATTTTAGCATTTTTTTTAAAACATGTCATTTCAAATGGTATGCAACAAACCCCAATCCACACAAAGAAATCTGGCAATCGTATTTCTTAATGAAATTCGTACACCTACGAAAGTTAATTTAAAATATGACTGTTAGATATAAAGTCGAGAGTAAAAATAAATATTTATGAATGAGCAATCCGTAATTCAAATTCGGCCGAATGAAAATTAAAGATATTACGAAATTAATGGTTAACTACCAAAGCAATTAGGTATATCTAAAGGATAAAAGCGTAATCTAAGCTTCGTATAAAAGCGTATTAGCATGCCCACTCCAAAAATTACAAATATATTCCGGCAACGAACATTCACTTATCTTGTACCTACTATATTTAATATGATGCCAATGCATGGAAAAATCTAATCAAATAGCACAACTGAACTTAAAAAATGGTTAATTGATCAAGATTTTCTACATTGATATTGTTCATAAACACCTATACATTAGTATCCTTTGATGTTATGCCTGTAATCTTATGTATTCATATGCCTATGAGTCTATGAGTATGTTGCCTGTTTTATATTGTTTGTGTCTTTTACATTTTTACATTGTAGTCATAATTTTGTAATATTTTTCTTATATGTTATTCTTATATCAACTACCGTCAGGGTCTACGCCACGACTTGCTCTGTATTCCACACGGAAGAACGGATGTTATGGCCCAGCATAGCATGACAAGAGGTATGGTGCTGCTAAATGATACCTCTAGGTCTCTTGACATTTTCAACATTGACAGATTTCAAAAGTCATTTTAGGTAAGAACTCTTAAATATCGGTTATTGTAAAATATTGCATTTAAAACTTTGTATATTTTTGTTATATTTTGTATATTTTTGTTATTTCATGTGTATTGTAATAGGATTGCATCAATCTGTAATGCACAAAAAAAACTATTTTCTGTATTGTGGTCTCTAGTTATACTCGTATGCATTTGTGCTTTAGTGTTATAATTATTATTGTGAAATTGACCTGCTGACAACTGCTTTGGCAGTTTAGCGGGTTCTTAAAGATGATTTTTTTAAACTTCCGTTATTGCAAATAAATACCTATTACAGACTGTTATAACAGGCCATCAACGTATACAAAACAGACGCCGACCATTGATAATTTAAATGGGTAGCTAGTTATATATACCCAAACACTTTTTTTAAATACAACTTTTAGTCTTGGATAGATATACTCGTATTTAAACTATAGGAATGTATTTGACAATTATTTGAACTTAGCAAAGTTCAAACGCCGTATGCGCCAACGAACTGGTTTATAAATAATTGTTAAGAAAATTTTGTACGTTTTCATTAATATTATCGTTGATTTGGAGCAAAGATATTAGAAGAACGAGATATGCTATGTTGGCCGCCGGACCGTAGCCGGAGTACTACCTAATTAGGGTACTTTGAACGGTATCGGGACGTGTACGCACAGAAATCTGTTCTATGTATTAGTGCGGATACCTTAGCGATGCCTTAGCGTAAGCGAAGGTGTGCAGTAGTATTGGTGAACAAAACCGGCGACACTCGGCAAAACAATTCCACTCAGTACGAACTGCGCATAGCACATCTCGTTCTTCTAATATCTTTGATTTGGAGGATATTGGCAGATTGTCAAATTTTATGTTATTTAATTTTATTTTATGTTCCTATATTTTGTTAACTCTTATATTTTATGTTACCTATATTTTGTTAACTGATACATTTTACACTACTTTTATTTAGTTTAAATTTCAAATTTTATTTGCATTGTAATTTTTTATAAAAAATATATAATGCACTGCATGTAAACGCCATTTGAACGTTTATAACAAAAAAAAAAATAAACATGCCTTTAAAACATGTCATGTAAACCTGTAGAAATATCATCTCAGTCTCTCTTTTTAACAAGCAAACGTGAACATATTCAAGCAATATTATTTGTAAAACAGATCAAACAGACAACATAATTAGGTAGGTAGATACATTAAAAATAATGTTTTCATGTACCTATGTAAGTAAAAGTATGTTGGTATCCAACATACTAAATATGCCGTGTGTAGTATATAAAATTGTTAAAATTGAAAATAAAGCTTTCTACGAATCGAATTATGTTATATCTAAAATATGCAAACAAATGAACTACAGGACATGTATAAAAAAAATTAATGGTAGTTCATACGACGCTTTTCATATTTAAAAAAATTGTAAACATGTTTTAACTTTTGCTCCAAAGCCAAAAATCATTGATCTAAAATTAGTCACAACTTGTTGCAATGCACTAGTCAATATTGGAGTCTGTAAAAACAATGGTCGAGTTGTGATTGACGGCTGGACAACTTCCAAGTTTCAGCAATGTATGTAAAACAACAAACGGCGACATTTACTCCCTGTACGAGGTAATAATTTTCCCTCGGCATCGGCTAAACGATGGCATTCATTGATCGTCTGTCGTCACAGCTGAAGTCTGAGTATTATGGAATGCAAAAAGACCAACCAGAGATCGACAAAAAGACCAATCGAGACCAAAAGCAACTAGTGGAAGAAGAACTGCGGATTAGACATGAACAATCTTGAGTTTATGAAGTGTCAGGCAGTCATTCTCAGCGATATTTCTAGCGTTATTTGATATTTAAGAATAACCTAATACTAATATTTATACGGTAAGCTTGTTCTATGTCATAACTCATAACTGGTCCGTTGACATTGTCAACGGAAAAAAAGAGTTAAAGTTAGTTTGTTTTAGTGGTTGTATATTTTTTTCGAATGATCTGACGAGAATTAGGTTCATTTTTGTCTGAGTAAGAGTAAATATACGTAGCAGAACCAAAAAAGAACCAAAAATCAATCAAGATCTTAAAAATTAAAAGAGTTGCTTTAAAATAATATTTTTTAAGTACATACAAAACGAAAATACGTAATTCTTATCGTGTTGTGTTTTGTCTTGTTTCTTTTACTCTCCTTTTCTGTCCCCTGTGTTTGTAATCGAGCATAATCTATTTTTACCAATGTATTAGTGGATAAGTACCTTTTTGTAAATTCCTGCCTTGGCTTTGTCCTTATGTGTATATACCTGTTTGTTTCCTTTTTTTGTTTTTTCTTGTTTGTTCTACTTATCTTAATTTTCTCCCTTTTTCATTTTTATACTGTTTTATACGAAACTTATAATTTTAATATCAAATTACCAATTTAAAATTGTACCTATTAACTCCCACCTAAGTATTATTAAGTTCCTACCATCTTACAACGAGTTTTGTAACTCATCGGGATTGCTCTAGCCAGAAATAAAAAAATTAAAATAATAAAATTAATAAAGACTATTGTTCTCGTGTTTTTTGTCAGTGGCACGAGTACCTTTTATTTTTTTAAATTTAATTAAAATCAAATTTACTAATATAATTATTAAGTTCTGCAAGTATTTTTTGGTTTTAGTTATTGTTACAGCTGTTTCGGCTTTCAAGGCCATTTTCAAACTGTGGTTTTAGCCACGTTTAGACGACTTATTTATATGATTCTATTTTACCCCCTCCCAATTAAAAATAATTTATTACCGGTTAAACCAATTTAAATGTGTAATATTAAATTAATTAAATTAATAACTGATACTTCATTATTAAACAATTAAGATAACATTAATGTGGGGAAAACAGACAAAATACCCCCACAGAATATGAAATCTGTTATATCTGTCACAATTATTTTATCGGTAAATCGGTTTAACCGGTAAAAAATCATTTTAAATTAGGAGGGGGTAAAATAGAATCATATAAATAAGTCGTCTAAACGTGGCTAAAACCACAGTTTGAAAATGGAAAATGAAAACATTAAATGGAGTTCTACGAATTAAATACAAAAACAATAAATAAAAAAAACTTTTTATAATAACTATAATAAAATAGTTAATTAATCGTTTTAATATGTATGTTTAGTATTAAATAAATTAAATGCGAGTCATTACGAAAAGTTAATAAATTTAGAAGTCTATCGCTAAAAATATTTCAGTACAGAATAATGTTAAATACAAAATAATTTATAAAAAAAAAATCCAAAAATGATCTACACCAAATCAATTCAGACGTACCTATAAGCAATTTAAAGCAATAACTAAATAAACAGCATTCAATATATTTCTACTTAAAATGTTGTGAAAAGGTTGTTAAAATATTTTGAAAAGCTTACTACCAAAGCTGCGTCTGCCATTTTCCTTGAAAGCTCTAATATTATTGTCAATGAACCAACCTGTCTCGATACATGTCTGGCGGTATAAGCTGCAGTGATTCTTGTTGAAGGACATTGTGCGTGGTGCGTGGTGCGGAAGGATAGACCGCCTAGTGTGTGTGCTGGGCTAGTGTAGGATGTGAAGTGTCATGACTGCTAAAATAGAAAGTTATTTTAAAACATGTGTGCGGTGTATGTGTACATTGATTATTATCGCAGATCGGGAAATGATTGATGTAGGATTATTATTTGTAAGCCGAGAATAAGAATGGAACCGCTTTGATTTTAAATTAATTCTAAAAAGATGTATTGTACTGTAGAAAATTGAATGTTCCATTTTTAATTTATTTTAGAAACAAATAGCACATAATTAAAAAGAGTTGTAACAGTTCACAAGATTTTAGAAATGATTTCAGGGAGCGGTACAATACACGTCGAGTGATTATATACATTTTACCAAGCGGGGTTAGTACTTACTATGGAATGATTTGAGGCAAAGATAAAGCTAAACTATATATTTAAAAAATGTATGTGGTGTATAAGTATGTGCATGTGTATATATGTGAATGTTTCTTAATGGTGTTATGTGGTGGAGAGTTGTGAGTGCCCGTTGATTTAGTTAGTAGTAATGTTTTTCTTAAATTACGGTTGGGAGTCAAAAAATATGTCAAGATAATTGAAGGTTTGGAGAACACCGGAAATTGGTGAGCTTACTGCAGCATTTGTTTTGTTGTTTAATGTGTAAAACGGTTGGTGTTTTAATGTGGCGGGTACATTTTTCTCATGTTATGCGGTTTTATCAATGAAATGTATGCTTTAACTAAATTGTAACGATGTAATGTAAGTATATTATCGTCTTCGAAAGATTAGAAAATAAGAAGCCTTCTTATATGAATGTAGTTAAATGAAAATGCAGCAGGAAAAAAATATTTAAAATTCATGATAGTACTAATTCACGATAATACTAATTCATGATAAGACTAATTCATGAAAATGCTAATTCATGATTATACTAATTCATGATAATACAAATTCTTGATAATAATAATTATACTAATTCATGATTATACTAATTCATGATTATACTAATTCATGATTATACTAATTCATGATTGTACTAATTCATGATTATACTAATTCATGATTATACTAATTCATGATTATACTAATTCATGGTCATACTAATTCACGATAATAATTAATTGTGAAAATATTAATTCATGATAATAATAATTTATGATAATATTTTAGGCGTATTAGATCTATCAACAAATTTATACATAAAAATGCAAAAATCAGTCATTTTAAATACATGTAGGAGAATGAAAGATTTCTTAAATATTTATGTTGAGAGATCAGTAGGATTTATAGGCCCTGTTAGGAGTTCTACCGAGCCGAATCCTCTGATATGAAAATATCTGGAGTCGGTAAATTATTTTCCCATTTGATCTCTGGTGAGTTGACGTGTTGTTCTTGTATTGTTTTGTATTTATTTTGCTTATATAATGCACTTGCATAATGTTGATTGACTAGATGATCATTTGTGGAAAAGTGTGTGGAAGGGTTTAGTTTTTCCTATATATAACATGACATATGACATAAAATCGGTAAAGATAAACGAGTAAAAATTTGTGTACTTTCGCTCAAAAAATGCCTGTATATATAATAATATTATAACATATTTGCAAGAATTTTAGAATAAATAACGATCACCATTATAATCCATCATATATTCGTTGTGAGCAAATAAACATTTTGTATTATATATGTATATTTTTTTAAATCTCCGCCAAACAAAACAAACTAAATATTGTTGATGTGATTCTTATAGACCTGACAGAGAAGTATTTCAGTAATTTTGTAGTTTGATTGACAGCGTTTCAATCCATTTACTACTAGAGCCAATAAATCATAACCTGACATTTCTAATTTGACAGACTCTACGATTTTCAGTTACAGTTTGGTATGAATACTTAAGTACTAGTGTTTAGACTGCTGAGTAATGGAAGGTGGTTGACGAATGATTTTGTATCTATAATATTTACAGATGTCCACTTCATTGGAGTTGTTTTGCCATTTCAACAGGATGTTAAAAAAATACTACTATATTAAACGATGTAATCAGGTTTAGAGATTGTAACAATCCATTAATTTGTAAAAAACACGAATTTAAAATGATGGTGTGTGTATACCCAGCTTTGGTCATAATAAGTATACTAATTAGAAGAATAAAATCACACATATTATGTTGATCAACTTTGTTTGAAAAGCTCTTAAATAAATAAAATGTTTTATTTATTTATTCCTTGTTATTTCTCCTTGATTTTATTATAAATCTAATTAAATAAGGTCCAACAATCTCTCCCACGTTACCCAGGTTTATGGCGCCAGTATCAACCTCATAAATAAGGTCCATCAAATATAACAATCACCCTCACCCCCAGGTTGATGACGCCAATATCAACCTTATTCATAAATAAGGTCCAACAAAAATAACAATCACCCTCATGTTACCCAGGTTGATGGCGCCAACATTAACCTCATAAATAAAGTCCAACAAATATTACAATCACCCTTACGTTACCCAGGTTGATGGCACCAATATTAACCTTATTCATAAAAAAGTCCAATAAATATAAAAATCACCCTCACGTTACCCAGGTTGATGGCGCCAATATTAACCTTATTCATAAAAAAGTTCAATAAATATAAAAATCACCCTCACGTTACCCAGGTTGATGGCGCCAATATTAACCTTATTCATAAAAAAGTCCAATAAATATAAAAATCACCCTCACGTTACCCAGGTTGATGGCGCCAATATTAACCTTATTCATAAAAAAGTCCAATAAATATAAAAATCACCCTCACGTTACCCAGGTTGATGGCGCCAATATTAACCTTATTCATAAAAAAGTCCAATAAATATAAAAATCACCCTCACGTTACCCAGGTTGATGGCGCCAATATTAACCTTATTCATAAAAAAGTCCAATAAATATAAAAATCACCCTCACGTTACCCAGGTTGATGGCGCCAATATCAACCTCATTAATAAAACGCCTAGACCATTTCGCAACACAGGCCGTTATTAACTAAATTCTTTCCATCCAAACAACATGAGCAAAAAAAACATTTCATTTTGTAAGAACCAGAACAAATCAAATTAAATAACATCTTTTGGCGGAGATAATTCATCCGTTTCTGGGTAATTTATAATATTTTAATGGGTTTGAAAACGCAGAACAGGGGCAGAAGCAGAGATGAGACGGTCTCGTAGAGACTACCTTGATTTCGTGACCGTGGCTTGAATATATTAACGTAATAACTGGAAACCTTGACTTTTTGGCAGGCGGCGGATATGCAACGGAGCGGTGGACACACTCACTCTGTGGAACTGGGAAACTGTTGAAGTGCCATCAAGCATAAAAATACATAAGTATTAATATGTTAGTGGGGTGGCTGGAAAGTGGATGTTGCGGATGGTAAAGAATGGAACTTCTTAAATCGTATTCTGTGGAACTTTAAGAGTTATACATTGTATAATTTGGAAGTTAAATATTGTATAGAATCATTCTGTCTATTGCATGTGTTGTCTATATCAGATTCTGTGGACTAGCGCCAGTGGAGCAGTGATTAACCCGCTAATTTATTTTGGTCAGACCTCTTGTTGAAGTTCGGAATACCATCCATTTAAAACGATTGTTCTGACGTCTGACCGTCGGGAGCAAATGATTTAACAGAACAAATAAATTAATAAAAATATACACATTCTTCCAATGCATTTAGTTTGGAAGAATATCGATGTGAATGTGTGGTATATAAGAAAAATATTAGCAAATCTTATTTCCTTCTGACTGTACAGTGTACATATACCAATGATTCGCTTTCATATTTTTTTTATTTGATTTCTTATACTCGTAGGCAAAATTTCTACCTAACTAATCCATCTAAATTGTCACTACCTCATTTTACGCAGATAATAATTAAATCGTTGCTATTTTTAGCTATTATAAATAAAACGAATAAAGCCTTATTTTTCGTTGGGAATAATGTTGTCAAAACGTGATGAATTAAGATAAGGTGATCGAACGTTTGTTTCTGATTTCTGATATTAAAAATGACTCCGACCTCTCCGATGGCACTGGTTCAATTCTGTGATATTTAAAATTGCTAATAGTGTCGATCGTGTCCCACTCTTCACGGAGGCACCTATCGACGGAGTCGATAACTAATGCGGTCCGAGGAAATCATCGATCACTCGGCCTATAGAAATCCACTCGAATTATTCTGGAAAACTATATAAGAGGACTTATCTGGAGTCTGGCCAATATAATGAATGGAAATGCTGATATATTTATAAATTACATTTTATCAACTTCCTGGCTAATGAATCGCGAAAATTGTGAGAATTGTGAACTAAAAAACTTAACTATCCATAAATTCACGTTATTTAGACAGTAATAACATTCGTTTGATATAATTCATGATTACACATCAAAATACTGTCACCGTCCAAAAACTATAACCAAAATTGAGCCATTTATATAGTTTTAAGTGAAAACTTTTGTATTGGAATAATAAAACGAACACAAATTGTGTTTATTATGTACGATTTGTATAACAAGTTCAAACTTGCTGGAAACTTTTAAGAAAGTAACAAAATAACAGTAGATGTTCATATGTACATAAATTATGATTTCTTAATTTAAGTGCATATTGTCGGTTTTACATGTGTGATGTAGGATTCAGTTTTATGAACGAATGGTAGCATGCGCAATGTGCTTGAATGATCAGATGTGTTTACGAATAATAACTTTAACACAATAGACTGAAATGAATCAAAGCGTTAAGGAAATAATAAGAATCAACTGTTTTTTAAATTATACACAACACGTTATTTTTGTATTTCAAAACCAGGGAATGCATCCCACACAAATAAAATTTATTCGCAATGAATAAGAAATTATTAAAATATATTAATTATGGTGAATAAACACTGGTTGTCACGATTTGAAATGAGTTTGCTTTACCGTTTGTTTCTCGTTAAAATGCACTCGTTTGACGCCGTGTGACGAAGCACGTCAAAAATAAATTAAGGTCAACGGATTTTGACGTTTCGACGGATTCGAACGACGTGTGTCGTTGTTCGCGACCTGTTCACTCACTGACCGGCGGTCGCTAGGCGTCCGGCGTCCCGACGCTTTGGCCCGAGGGACGCTCGACGCCCGCGTCCACATATACTAGTACTCGCGCATACGGATCCAACGCAACTCTCGTGCAGAAGATACTATATACATGACGCCATAAAACACGGATGATCAGATGGTGCCTCGTCGGGCAATTAAATGTCAATTCTAACAAATTCAATTAATTGGAGAGATGTAATTTCAAACCAGTATATTTAAATCAAACATACAGTTTATGTTAAAAATCTGTCAAATTCTTAGACTGTTTACGACAATTATTAAAGTAGGAGATGGCGTAATAGCATGTAATCAATGTTAAAGGTTTGTACCTCGGCAATACGACAAAGAGCGTTGACTCGGGGCCCAAAGGTCACGGCTTGAGCAGTAAAACACGTGCTTTTTCCACAAATCATTTTTATAAATTAATTTGAATACAGAGCATTTATACCTCGTAAATAAATTCACAATATTAAACTGATGAGATATATACTATCTGTTGCGGATTACATTTTACGCTTATGTTATCACCGGTAATAGGATAAGGCCGGAAATTGACATAGAAAACGGCGACTTAACGTAAATAAACAAAACAATTATCATGAGCACAAACTGAAAAGTATAACACGGCATGATAACTCAGACCATATCAGAACTGCCCTGTTGCTAAAGTTCTGTTTGCTTGTTTATCTGTCACCGCGAAGAGCGCGGGACATGGAAAAATGACCCATTACTTCACCCAAATTATTAATAGACTTGGTCATCGGGCTTTTTCTTGGCAGAAGGAGTGTTGCAATAGAAATTGTGTAAACACTGGATGCAAAAGTATTACCGAATTGCGGGATAATATTTAAAACCAAGTGTTGATTAGATGTTTTTGCAAATGAAAACATTGTAATATAGGTTAGAACAATGAGAAGGTGTGTGGGTATTCCGTGGGTTGGAAGGAGGTAGAGTGGTTTAAAGCATCGGGCTCTCAACCGGGCGTCGCGGGTTTAATCCTGTTCTAGCTCGCTCCTCCATCATTGCAAATGCAATATTTTCCGCTTAAAATGGGAATAAGAGTAATTGACTGAAATCCTGTTTTAACTTGATTTTATCCGGCATTTCCGACAAGTTGGAAATTTGTCTGTACGTTCCGTTTCTGGTTTCTCGAAATCTGCTGCATTTGCTTGATTATTTAAGAAAACCTTAATTTGACTGGATGGCTAACCTTGACTAGATTTGCATTTCCGAAAATCCACTTCACCATTAATTATTACCGTTTATTGTAACCTTCAAAATTAATTCTATTTGGAATAGCTGGGCAGGTATCGCAATTTGGCTTTAATAATTCAGGACTGTCAGCGATTTAATGATACTTTTGGATAAGAAATAATAATTTTGAATAAAATAATACATATGATAGCGAACACTATAAGATACCTGGAGTAAATAGTTTAGATGTAGTAAAATATGATAAAGTACCCACGCAGAAGAAGTTTATCATGCCTAAAATTGATTATTGTGATTGAGGTATTGAATACATCTACTACTTCTGAGAAAACATTACCAACTGCATGCAATCTAGGTATAAGGGAGTATCTAAATGACTCATTCGTGATATTGTTGTTGCAATTGAAAAGAATTTTGGATCGACTAGTTCTTGTAGGTATATGGAAGGTAATTAGACTTAATAAATCAGGGCTGTCTACAAAACCATTAACAATTTTAAAAATACAAATCAAGTCGGAAACAAGTCTTCTATCTGAGAGTTTTAATAAGTTTATTTTATTCAAGCAAGCTTTACATTAACTAGATGGCAAGTTTTGATAGAGCTTTTTGAAATTATGGTGTAGGCTAGTAGGCCAGCCTGAAAATTTTTGAGAAATAAATTACCTGAAAATTTAAGATAGTGACGTTTCTTTGGACAAATTGTAAAATTCATAATTTTAAAATTGAAAATGTTACGTAATATATTATGTGGTTTATAATTAAGTACCTAGGATATCATGTGAAATTTATTTTTTGTGTTCTTGAAAATTAAAAACATTCTTTCTTGGGCGCGAAGTCCACTGTTCACAACACTGCTAGTTCTAATAAAATAGTTGGGCTATTGGTAACTCGAGAATATTTAATTTCTTTTGAGGAAATCGATAGTGTTTTGAGTTAATTTAGTAGAATTCTATTTTTCGTGAGAATAATTTTATTTAGAAACAAGTTGGAATGATTCGTCTGAGATGAAGTTCTTTTCTTGTCAGAGCGTTTTGTAGGTCAAATCATAAAGCAGGGTATTTATACCCATTCACGGATACGAGGAATGTGAATGTTTGTGATTCATCTGGTAGATGGTGTGTGTGAGATGTGATAAATGCTTTTCTTTATACTTTGTGCTGGGAAAAACCAAGCTTCTAAATTAATCACGAAACAAAACGCCTCAAAAAGCTTTGATTGGTACCACGTGTATGGGGGAGATTTCTTTAAAAAAAATCTAAAATGTTTCTCACATAATTCGAGTAACTGTAATGTAGCAGCATTAATAAGAAAATTCTAAAAATGTGAACTCTGGTGTTATGAAACTAAGAACTAAAGATATAATTTTTTCATATTTATAAATGCTCTACTAACAGACAAAACGCTTTTATAATCAGAGCGTGTAACTTATTTAACCATTCCCTTACTGTGCTAAAACAATCCACGCGTTCCGGTGCTGTGTAGTCAATACACATCTCTAAATAAGCGATTTAATATCGGAAAAATATGAATATTCATAGCTAATCATCGCTTATGTTTATTACAATTTATATCAAAAGTGATAATAATTGTAATTTAATTGCTGAAAACATGAAAAACCATCGGCAGATGCTAAAAAAACGTGCGAGGAGTCGATATCTAACGACGGCCTGCGACCGACTGGCTGCCGGCTGGCACAACAGGAGCTGGATGTACGCTGGACGCACACACACAGCTATGCGGTCGTAGGTATCGATGGTCTAAATTGAATACAACCGCGGACGTGTGGACTTCTCATGTTCCCGCTTAGCGAATATTATATTTATAGAGTTATTAAAGTTATTAGAAGAAATTTATAGTAAATACACACCAGAGATAAGGAAAGGTTAATAAGACTTTTAATAATATTGACATATTTTCGTGTAATTCAAGAACATTTTGAAAATACATACTAGCTAACATTGAATTATTTTTAATAAAATACTGCAAGTTATCATGTTGCTTTGAATCTTGTTCATTTACATACTTACAATTTGTTCAGTTAAGTTGTAGGTATATATTAGTGATTATTGCTGTTGGTAGTGAAGGGAGGATAATTTGTTTTTATATATTGTCATTTATTTCTGTTCATATATCTTATTTTATTACTTATTGTCTAATATTTACAATTTTTAATTTTTGTAAATACTTTAGCCCACGGGTACTGGACCCTTAGTTTTTTGTTATAATTTGATATTCATGTAAAAATATGTCATTAGACTTTAATTTGTATTGTTTATAAGTGATGTTGTTCTGTTGGTTTTCAATTCAAAGACTCTCCACGCAGCATCCCCAAAGATGACATATGCACTAATGGAAATAATTTTCTTCGGTGCCTCCTGTGTGGAGTTAATGTAAAAACTAATGTAATTTGCAATGGAGGTTTTACTTATCCACAAAGATGTCGTAATATTTGGTTCGTTCTGATATTTTTTGGGGGTTTTAAAATTTGTAATAAAAAACCTAGAAATCGGTTGTTTATTAAAATAGATTTATTTTATTTTAATTTAGCGTTAGCGTCAGCATTCTAATGCCTCATCACGTGAAGTGTCTTCAAGTGAGATGTGATATTATTGAAATTTTCTTAACACAATGCCTTACATTGTGTGGTGACTTCAGGCATCTGTCTTTTATTTCTAAAGTTAGCAATAACGCATAAAATGTAATTTTAGGCGCATTAGGGAAGGGATATTCACGTGCATTTCCCTCCACTTACAGAATTATAGTGCCGGCATCGTGGAAAGCTATTTCCAAGTTAATAAATCACAGACAGCTGCTGGGAACGAGTTCGCAGCTGTGAGTTAGCAAGCTAAATAATATAAAACTTGCGCATTCTATGGAATACAACAAACTACGTGGAGTTTTCTATTTCTGGAAGAATTCTGTTCACAATAACATTTTCAGATTCCTTTTGTAATGATAATAAAGCCATTACTGCGTGTTCTATTTGTGTCCTAGCATTATGTATACTTCTTTGGCAATGCTGCTGCGTTAAATTGATAACTATGGCCTGGTTTTGTTTTGTTGTGTTTTTTTTATGTAAGTATCGAGTCCCAACTTACTGCCGCTGGTGAGACTATAACATATCCAATTGGTGTATGTTGCGAGGATGATAGTTTGGGGAGGGGAATGAAATGGGGAAGAGGAAGGTGGGTAAGTACCTGGCTATTCAGATCTGGTCACCATACACGGCTAAAGGCATCTCAAGAAACTTTACGATTATGAATGGTGCATGGTGAAAAATGAATATTGAGGATTTATTAAAATCATGTTAAAAATGGGATTCCAGGCCGTTTCCAGATATTTTTTAGTACATTCGTAATGTATCGAAACACACGTTCGTGCACCTGCATTTGTCCTGAAAATTTTTATGAAAAATATTCACGGATTGGAAGGCGGATTTTTTATTGGAACCATTTATTGGATAACCAACACCCCTGTCACAGGACACCCCAAGTGGTCCGGGACGTTTGGGGACCGGGCAGGGGTGCCCGGGTTCAAGGGGTGAGTTTTGTCCAGGTCTTGGCGGCGTATGCGTTTTCTCACCTACTACGTGGTTGGTCGGATCGAGAAACTGGTTGAGGGAGACATTTTGACCTCTCCACCCGGACTTTCTCTCGACCCATCGCTTTGGACCCACGGAAAAAACTTACTGAAATAAAATATAGATAATTTACTAAAAATCTACTGGAATTATTCGTATTCATATTAAAAACGGGACTGCAAGCCTTCAACGATTGATTTGAAAGGTTTCCTAACAAACTGTCAATAAACACGAATATGTTATTAGGATGTCGGAACATGTGTTCATAAAAATTCTAACATTGTAAGATTTTGTCATTATATTTATCAGGAAAAGGAAACCTGCATAACCACGTGTTTCAATATATTCTGGATAGACTAATATTGTATTAGGAAATGGATTGCAATCACACAGGATTTCAATAAATCAGCCATACTTATTTTTCTCCGTGCCACAGTGGGAGGGTTGGATTCATACGTCCGTCACTTCTGGACACATTGGCCCCTAGATTCCAACCCACCCCTCATACCTGTTTCCTTCCCAAAACTTCCTCTCCTTCCTTTCCCTAAAAAGACTTTCTACATCATCCCCAAAGACATCATAGGCCCTGAGGGAATTTTTCCTCTGAGCCTCCGAGAATCCTAGGTGGTGAGGTAACTGGTCCAGCTGCTGCAGCGAAAGAGTCCACCGCGTCCACCAACAGTGCCAGCACGAGGTTCGTCATCCGTCAGGATGTGTCAGCTGCTAACAAAGCGCTGACACAATATCCTCTCACAGATACCAGACCTTGGCAGCACCGCTGTGACGTTCGACGAAGTTAGAAAATGGAGACTGTGCAGCAAGAATCTTTGGTGGTGTAGAAACTGGACCAGCTGCTGCAGCGAGAGAGTCCACCGCATCCACCAACAGTGCCAGCACGAGGTTCGTCATCCGTCCAGGTATGTGTCTGCTGCTTATAAAGCGCTGACACCTCACATAGATAAGAGACCCTGGCAGCACTGCTGTGACGTTCGGCAAGTCCATCATTCATCTCCATGTAATCCTGTTCCTGGTGATTGCTGAAGTGGTGCATTCTGCCCGCAATAAAAAGCGACGGTCGGGATAATAAACTTGCACCTCCCTTCAGAGTATCCGAGAATTCCGTTGAAAACATCTGGGGTGCATTTACCGATCGACGTTCGTTTCGAATATCGAATATTTTTGAGCAAAATTGCCGAATATTCACTTTTAAAACACTGCACTCAAATCACATATTATAAAGTTCTAATTACTGGTTGTTAAGTTTATTTTTATTTAAGTTAAAATGTTGTTTGATTGATTTTAAAAATAAGGGAAAGGATAATTTAAGGGATTTTGCCTCATTTCTCTTGAAAATACTAAAAAAAACACAAAGCGGTTGGAGGACGCGTTAGGACGCGTCCTGCTGCCAAGATGGGCGCTATACATTCTTTGGTTTTAATTCTAGGGAATCTATGTTCGATATTTTTTTTATAATTTGAATAGTCAGAATTTTGGTTGAAGGGGTTATATTCAAGTATTAATATTACACCTTTTTATTACTCAATAAAAATATTAATTATGAAATATTCACAGAAAAAAAAGTTGAAACTGGGATAGGTACTAACTACTGGTATTAGATAATTTTCAATCTTTGGCGATATTGAACGGCATAGCGGCCATAACATTGGGAAGTTGACGACCACACAAGCAATGACAGAGAGGTATCCCCTGCCGGACATATCAATGACTGCAGAATGCATTTTAGCGACAGCTTCGTAGTAAAACAACGCACACGTATTGATCTGTACAGTATACAGTTTAGGTAGGTACAGCTTCTCGGTGTGGCGTGTTCCACTGGTCAACGACCCACCGATGTGGAGAGATCGCTCACATAACTAATGTCTTAGATTAATGTATACAAGTGATGTGTTGTCACCCAGTGGCGTGTACAATTTTTTTCCAATTTTTCGCAATTTTTCCGAACAAGATAATTTTTTTCTTCAATTTCTAACTTTTTCATGGAAAAACGCTGACTGGAGAAAGCTCCTTCGAAAACGTAACACCAATTTTCAATAAGCATCATTTTTTTTCAATAAAAGGCAAAGTAAAGCTTTAAGCGCGAACTGATTTTTTTTTAAATGTAAACAAATTCTTCAATTTTTTTTTCTTATTTCAACTGTGGTAACTTGTAATGTTCAGCAGCGTTTTCTTTCCTCTTCTTTCTTTCGATAAAGTTTCGAACAGCCTTGAAGTAACCATCTTCAGAGCAGTTATTAGAAGTTACGCAAAAATCATCCCAAGCTATTCGCTACGCATGGTATCAGATATCAGGCCTGCTAGGGCTAATGGGTTGAGGTTTATCCAGGTCTCGGTGGCAGATGAGTCTGCCCACCATCTGCGTGAGGGAAGGGATTGGGAGAGGCTGGTTGAAGGAAACCATTTGACCTCTCCAGCCCGACTCTCTCGACCCAACGCCTCGCACCGGAGGAATGGATTTATACGTCACTCCTGAATAAACTGCCCCCAGATTCCTACCCTACATACGTTTCTCCTTTCCAGAATTTCCTCTTCTTCCTTTACTTAAAAAGACCCTCTACATAGCATCCCTAGAGATAAAATGGGCCCTGAGGGAAATTATTTTCCTCAGGGCCTCTTGTGTTGAGCTAACGGCATGTAAAAAATACTACCCCTAAAGTGAGTGAAAATGTTAAATAGTATCCGGAAATCATTAAGATTTGTTGTGAAAAAATGTTAGTAAATCTACACCCGCCGTGGAGTTCAAAACCAGTATCATTTCAATGTCTGTCAAATAGGCCACACCTGACCTGGACACCTATATGACTATTTGATGTTAAATATACTATACTATTTGATGTTAATACAGAATATACATAGATTCTCACTCGTATGTTTTTTAATTATCGTGAAAATCGTCCGACATAAAACAATTAGGATTTTATTGAATTCATGATTGTTAAAATCATTGATGTATCTAGCACGGTAGATCGATATGATATTGACGAAATCCGAGGTGTATGGACAGTTATCGATATTTTCGAGCACGATCAGAATTCTATTCCGACAGCCTGCAGACAAAAGCCCCCACTTTCTCATGTCAAATCAGCTGTCAATATATACACAACTTTTTGGATGAAAAATATGTGACTTATAAATGAATGGAGGTGAACTAACGAGGCTCTTGGAATTTAAAGAAATCGTATACAAGATCCGCAGACTTAATAAGTTCTTTTAAGAAGAAGAAATTCTTTGGTAAAGAAGAATAAATAATAATAAAGAAAAAACAAAACACAACGCGATAAATTGAGCTTGGAGAAACGACAGTTGTTAGTTATGACATTTTAGTGTAAAAAGTAGATGTGGACTGCCAATATTTAATTAGTTAATATTACAATTCGACATTGTCAAGTTATTAATATTTTTATTTTTATTTTACATGTTTCGGAATTTTATATTTACTGAATTCACAGACAGATGCCAGTATTGCCATCGATTTCCTATTATATTTCGTGTCCATATCGGTTCGGATATCGACAGGGCAAACGTGCTCGGGATATTGATGTCGACCGGATATTGGTAAGTTTAATTTAATCGTGTTAGACCCCCCCCCCCACTGTTGTTACGCTGTTGTTGAAAACTACAAATAAATTAATCAGAAAGTAAATCTTTCGTTTGTTCTGTTTTACAAATAAGTTAAACCGTGTACTTTAAAAATAAACATTTTAATTCCAGCTTTGATATAAAAATAAATATCTTTATTTACTAAATAGCATTAGTCCTTATTTCGCTGGTATAATTTACTTCGTGACATCGATTCAATGCATATATCTATCTGAATGTGGAACGCCTTGAGATTCTGGAAAATGTTTGAATGTTTTGTTCAATAAAAATGCTTTTCATGCTGTCGCGTAATGTCAAAGACTGTAATAAACAACTAAAGACTTCTGAAAACAGCCAAATTCACTTTACTATTGCCTACGTATTTATGCAGGTTTATTTATGATATATTATTATCTCAAATATAATATTTAAATGTATAATATATTATTTAATTTTGTCAAATCAATTTTACTTATAAATCAAATAAGATTAGACGCCTTATTGATGGTTCCATAATTTTCAATTTAAATGTCGGGCAGATTGGGGTAGTGTAATTATATCGATTTTCTAAAATAAAATCGGAATCTTAACGACATAAGTGAAGAAGCCATGCACACAAATATGCGACGTGCAGCTCTTATGTACAGGATATATTTACGGTTGAATTTGCCCTAGAAAATCTCGTGGGTAAAGAAAAAATAAAGTTGGAATCTTAACGACATAAGTGATCAAGTCGTGTAAAAACAATATTCGGCACGCGTTCCGGTGTAATGACGGACCTATGGTCGAATTTGCCCTAGCGGACCTAGAAAATTGAACTTTCCGTGGGGTGTATTTTAATTATTTCTGATGAACGTATTACTAAAGTTTCAGATTTTTCTAGAGGACCGTGTGAATTTACTATTTCATCTTTTTTTTATTTTTCGGAATAACTTTATTGAGTAAAACCTCAAATTGTAATATTTAAATATTGAAGACAATATTAGTGATTTCTAAACGAAAATCTGAAACAGAAAAATCAGAAAAGGAAACGGTCACATCTGGGACTCGAACCCGGAAAGACAAGGGTCCTGGGTTCGAGTCCCAGATGTGACCGTTTCCTTTTCTGATTTTTCTGTTTCAGATTTTCGTTTAGAAATCACTAATATTGTCTTCAATATTTAAATATTACAATTTGAGGTTTTACTCAATAAAGTTATTCCGAAAAATAAATATTCATTCTAGACTTGCAGAAAAGTCAACAGATGTCGCACATTAAAAATAAAAAAATAAGATAGGTTTATCTAAAAAAGACGCTGTCTGGATTGCATTTAGTTCGGGTTGAATCTTGCGATCGTACATAAAGATAGTTGCCAGTAAAAATGTACGGTGAAAAAATGAAGACAATCTTGGTAGTTCTTATTCGAAGTATGATACAGTTAAAAGTGACCGAGGGGAATAGGGTCCCATTAGCTCAGTTGGTAGAGCACTGTCCCGGAAAGACAAGGGTCCTGGGTTCGAGTCCCAGATGTGACCGTTTCCTTTTCTGATTTTTCTGTTTCAGATTTTCGTTTAGAAATCACTAATATTGTCTTCAATATTTTACTATTTCATCGTCTAGAAAAATAAAATCTGGTGCTTACCGCTAATTTCATAATTGATAAATGTTTTATAAAATTCTCAAACCGTTTTACATATAAAAATTTAATGGTATGTTAATGTTTTTATTAATCTCAAATATAAATAGCTTATAACCTTAGGGATGGGTCTTAGAAATATGTTTATTATCGCCATGAATTCGTCGAAATTAATTAAAATGCCTGATCTATTAACAAAAGGAAGAAAAAAAACAAAACTGACAAGATAACACAAATCTTCTATTCGGATTTCTTCGTATATCAAATACAATGTCGAAAAATTTTCTTTCTTTTTGAAATATTTTGTGTTTGTAGGTAGTATTACTTTATGTTTGTGATTACTCTATGTTTTATTCAGTAAAATGTAAATTGTTTACCTCGATACAGGCTTAGTCCTAGTGAGGTTGGTTTTTATGATAAAAATGTATAGCAATAAATAAATAAAAATGTGTAAAGAAAAAAAAAATCAAAGAAAAAAAATCACTAACACTACAAACTTATGAGAAATGGAAATTAATTTAATACACTTAATTTTAAAATAACCCAAATGCAAAACCATTATATTTATAAATCATAAAAAGACTACAATAATCTCCCTTCTTAATTACTCTGCATTATCAACCAATAAAAAAAATGAACTTTTTTTGTTTAAAAAACTCACGTTAAAAAATAAATATTTAAACAAAACGTATTATAACATACTACCAAAGTAAAAATTGTAGCTCCCTTTAGAGGCTTTTAAGAGTTTCGCTTTTCTGATATGGTATCCATGACCCTTGCAATATTATGTAAAATATGTATGTATACATGTAACCCATATTTTATAACTTTTTTAATCTTCTTAGTGTTTTTTAAATAATCATCGAGTCGTTGAAATCATGAATCAAACATTCATTTAGCTTTCTTTTTTAAAATATATTTTTTTTATATTTCACATTCAATATTCAAGGACTTTGAATCAATCATCGTTTAAATTGGGTCAAAATTCCTTTCGAAAATGCCGGCTGATTAACATGGCAATAACTCTAAATCTTGGCATGATCCCTACAAGTTGACATAACGCTATCATTTCAGGTATTTAGTGACTCAACCTTAACTTTAAATAAAGTGGCAAAAGCTTCGATGATTCGAATCTGTTCTATCAAAAATAGCTTTCTAATCTAGACATTAATTTAATTAATAGAAATTTGGCTTGTGGCAAGAACATTGCACAGATTTTCATGCACAAGCCAAATTTATAATGAAGAGATTCACATTTATTTATTATTAGATGTAATTGTTACATTAGTGTATGTCGCATTCAAACATTTGATTATGTGAATTGGTGTATATGAACGCACTTCCAACAGTGATATCGTTGTCAAACGTCACTGAGAAATAGTATTTTTGTATTATTTACTTATTAGCGAGAAAGGGACAACAGTCATCAAATTTGAATTCGCATTCCAAAAGCTTTAACGGTTATTCGAAAAGTTTTTCAATGTGTTTAATTTTCATTTCTAAAGATTGGAACATGCTTTATGCAAGCAATTCACCCGTGGTGCATTGCTTGCATAAACAATTCATCAAATTTTAAAGTTGAAATTCAAGATCTACGAAAGTTCTGTGAGCATTTCAGTTTTGTGGCACAACTGGCCAGCAATGATCTAATAACAGAACTTGAAATAACCTTTCAGAACTTGAAAATTGGTGTCGAAATTTGATGATTGTTCAAATTCTGCGAAATAACCCGTCCTTAGTAAATTGATAATTTATATTTTTCATAAACACAGGGACCAGTTCCAATTTTGAAATATCACACCCGTAGGTATGTGCTTACGCAAAAGGAAATTGTGTGTCGTAATCTCAGATCAATTCGGTTGTCTATGCGTCCTGCGTAACCCTGATATAATTTACTCGAATCTTTGAATTTTACTGTCATTTTCAAAATTGTAACGGGTTGTGTAAATAATTTAGCAAAGCTACAAATTACTTACCTATAAATATAAATATTTCAGAAAATTTGTGTTTATCATTTTCTAAATTGAAACTGATTTTTCAAGAATTTAGACTAGCTAGTTTATTTATTGATTGGATTTTTTACAGATGATCTCACTTACGAGAGAACAATCGAATTATAAAAACCACTTAATACACAAATAGGTAAATACAATTACAAAAATCTACTCAGACTAAAGATGCATTAATTTACCTAGATCTAAATAAAGATTCAAAAATAAAAATACAAAATTATGTAAAAGCTCATTCAAGTGACAAATAGTATGAAGATTGGCAAAAAATTGACAAAAGAGATACATATAGTACTTATTAAAAGTAATACTTTTTACTCAAATTTCTTATCAGCGCAACATATTTTTAGCGACTACAGAACATTTTTTTTCTGAATCCGTATAAATTATCGATAAAAATGCCTAATTCAACACACTATATTTTATTGAATGTTTGGGTCAGAGGTCTAAAATAGGCGATATACCTAAGTTTTAAATGTTTTCAGGTGAAACATGCTATGGCGTCTTAAACAATGGGAATTGGGAATATTTATTTCAATATTGCCGAGACATAAAGTAGTATCAAGATGGCCGTGAATTATTTTATGTAAACATATTAGATCAGTAAATTGCCTTCTAATTTTAGGTGTATTAATCTTGAACTATTCAAGACGTACGTTGATGTTCGTGTAGACCACATTTAATAGTATTTTTAACTGATTTTACAATATTTTCATATTTGCATTAATATGAATACCAAATAGTATTTTGTATTGATAGATAATAATAATATTCAAAGTATTTCGAAAATAAAAAGCTGAGAACTTGTTGAGTGGCATCTCATTCTCACGTTAGTCATAGTCTTTATTTTGGATGCCAACACGACGTACATAATACTAGAAAGCTTTGTACCACGTGGGAATTTCAGAAGTGTTGTCAATGTTTTCAAGATTGGTTTATACCTTCTGCAAGATGCTAATAAAGTGAAGTGGTATTATTTATGGTTTTTGAATTCGAATTTCGAACATAATTTCCGAAAAAGGGTTTTACCAGGATTCAAATAATGTTATTTTTCTAATCGACTTATTTTAATTTACAAGCTTAATATTTTATTATTATTAGATACGTATGTATTTAATGTTTTCTTCGCTTCGTGTAGAGTATAGATGAATGCAATAAAGGATTTTTTTTTAATTTGCCTTAGACTTGAAGTTCAGGGAGGCTTTAAAACTGTGCTTGCCCAAAAACAAGTGACGGATTTTTTTTTAATTTTCCAAAAAAAAATTAACAAAATGTTGCTATATTTCACTTTTCTAGACATATTTGTGCAACACATGAAAAATGTTATGAGTTATAACTATCCATTTGCACTTTTGTACTATTCTATACATGCACCACACCGTGCAGATCGCAAAGGTTAGTGGGAATAGTCCTTTCTTTATAACATGAAAACAACATTTGATTAGTTTTTTTTTTTAAATACTGAATAAAGTAGCGTTTAAGATATTTTTTCATAATACTCGATAATGTGATCAATTTGACAAGATTGCATTGCTGACATTTGACGTGATGTGTGTTTGGCGCGTAAGCCAACCGCCTCCACAGGTAGGAGCCAACATAAGGAGTCGAGCGGACGACGGACGGCGGACGGCGGACAGTGAGTGAGTGAGCCGTGTTTCCCGCACAGAGATTCACCCATAAAAGTTCACCGATCGACTTAATTAGCCACCGATCACTTACATCAGTCGCTCCGGGAAGCGAGGCTATCTATCGGTGGTATCCTGGTGGGTCGGGCCCGCTCGTCACTGGGCTGCCGGGCGGGCATGTATTGGCGGGGCGAGTTGCGCGGTTTTTCCGGCGAGAGACGCTGGCTACGCACGCTGCTCACGCACGCTGATCGGCGCGGGCTACTCAAACTCCACTCGGTGGCGCGGACACGACACGGGCACGCGACGGAACCCCGGGGAAGCGACTCGCCGACTGATAATAAACGGGCCGGGGGAGATGCTGCGCGTCTGCCCGCAGACCCGAACCGGGCACTTAATCCTTAAGCGCGACAAACAGGTTCTCTCACGAATCGTTACAAAAGATTCATCTCGGTACAGGTTCTCCTACTGAGGTGTTTATGAAACCTTACAAAAGGTACACCCCGGTCCAGGTGCCTTAGGGCCCGTTCCCACTTCCGTTTTCAAATCGGAGGCGGGTCCCGTTTTAAAAACGGATGGCCAATGGCCCTGTTCACACTACCGTTTTAAAAACAGACCATACTCTACGAAAAAAAATAATTGTCGATTCAACAAAAACATGTTATTTGCTCATTCTTCAGTAATGGTGCGCAATGGACGACGATGAAGCTCTTGTTGTCATGTTGTACTTATTAAAAAGAAGGAAAAAAGTGAAAAGAAAATTTTGGGTACACCCAATCATAGCCGAATGATTTTCTGTAGGAATTTTCCAAGTGTTAATTGGTGAGTTGAGAAGTGATGAACTAAAGTTCTTTAATTATTTTAGAATAATAATGATTGGATTATTTATATAGCGCCGTTTTCACCATGAAAAATCACCTCAAGGGCGCTTAATGGCTTAAGAGAATGTCTATCACTTCCTTTAACCATCTACTGGAATGAGTTTCAGAGAGCTTAACATATCAAAATACAAAATTGAGAAAGTGCATTTGTCCTGAAGAAAGGCTATCGATATTTTAAAGTAAGAAAACAATAAACATTCAAATATTTTTTATTATGTGTTTATTTAACTAATACGCTCTTCCGTGCATCTCATTAAAGCTTTAAAATTTTTAAAAAGTAAACTTAAAAAAATTAAAATTAAAATTTTGATGTACAAAAGTTGTGTACACCAAGTGTTTTGTTTTTATTTAGTTAAAGATAAAATATTACCATACTCTTTCTTCGACCAGTGGTATTAAATTTTCGGGATTTATTTCCTTATCCATTATTGTAGTTTTGATTTATTTACTTAACAAAATAACCAAATACAAGCACGCAGCGTGCCTGCTTCCTTGCGACTGGGAGCGGGCGGGGCGGGGTCGGGGTTTGGCGGGGACTCTGCCGGAACGACTGGACGACAAGTGTGAACAGCTCCATACAACACTATGAGCGAGCGTGTTCCGACACGATTTGAAAACGGACGCGCTGCGTAGGCGAGCCATCCGACAAAAAATGTCGGATCCGTTTTCAAATCGTGTCGGACAAGTGTGAACAGCTCCATACATCCACTACAGCCACTAGGGCATCCGTTTTTAAAACGGGACCCGCCTCCGATTTGAAAACGGAAGTGGGAACGGGCCCTTACAAAAATCACCCACACCTCACAAAAGTTTATTTCTCATTAAAAGTCTGGCAAAAGGTGCAACCGGCACATCCTAATTAGGTATCCGCAAAGCTACACAAAGGGTTTATCGTTGTACAGGTCCTCCTGGCTGGGTGTTCACGAAGCTTAACAAAAATATTCAGTGCGCTACAGTTTCTCTCGGTGCATTTTTTAAACACATTATTATTTTTTGTTATTTGTTTTGTGCCGATTATTGTAGATATTCGATAAGTGAAAGATAAGATTAGAAGTCCATAATAAATAGCTAGTGAAAAATAAACGTATTATGTAGTATTTTTGAAATATGCCACAGTGGTCAGTGATATTGTTCAGATGCCATAGATCCCCCTGGCGCGGTGTAGTTGGAACTCTTATGGGTTATATGAGTATTTTTTATCAATGAACATGATATTTATTAAAATCGTCATAACATGTGTCTAATAGTGGTTTTGTGACAATTTCCAACAAAAGCTTAATTTATTATCGTGTATGCAAGTCATACATGTTTTATTTATCGATTTAAACCTAATTCAGGGAAATATTAAACCAACTCATATACCTATACATTATTTAAATGCAGGTTTACGTGCCGTATGTTCCCTAGTCGCTGCATGCGAGACACTGCATGTGCCGACGCAATATTATGTTTGTCTCGCGATGAGCGCCGCTCGACCAGAATGGTTAATAAACAAACATAATATATTTATTTTCTAAATATATTTATCATTAAAAAGTCACAGGATTATAAACAAAGGTACTATTCAAGGTAACATTAGATATATAAGAACAGTGATAGTAGGTATATTTAAGTTGGATATAACCTGCCTCACCAGTCACTGGGCGAACCTGTATTGAGGCAGAATTTTTAACAAAATTAATTCATACACTCTCTATGGTTTACCAATACACATAGCAAATAAGTTCCTATAAAACCATTTATTTACTATTAGGTACCTACAACATTACTATCGTACAATAACTTTAAAGACTTGGGTGAGTTCACTGGTTATTGCACGACCTTTGTTGAATATCCGTTGTTTAGGGGCAATTGATTAAAAAAATATATTTGTCTTTAAACTTCTGGTAGGTTATTGTATAGATTAGTCGCAAAATATCTGAAGTTTCTTTGTCGAAATGTAGTTGTTTTGTATTTGTTTTGGGCTTCAGTATGTATTCCTTTGATTGATGTCGCGTGTTTCTTGTGTTTGAAGAATTTTCGTAATATTTAGTTGATTTGGTTTTAAGTATGAGTTAAGATTTTTTTGCGTAAATTTGTCGAACATCCAGTCTTTTAAGTTTGTTAAAGATGTAACTGATAACTTTCATGATTCATTGTTGCACCTTTGATAGTAAATCTAAGACCAATAGCGTTGCACCACCCATTGATGTATTATACTTTAGTCTATGGCACCACCCCATGCTATTATTCCATATTCGATGATCGTTTGGCGCAGATCATAGTATATAATTTTTTAATATTTTAAATTGAGTATATTTCTAATAGTTTTGAAGACATGACACACCTTGTATAATTGGTATTTGAACAGACGTGTACATTATGTTTTAGATTTATAACTGGTAATACAACTGAATAAGGGAGAATTTCACCATCCTATTGATAGCTTATCCATAAGATAACGTATATTTTAGATTTATTTATTTATAAAGTCCGAGTTATTATTTCGTAAGTACTCGAACTCGGTACTATGAATAGTGGCTGTAAGTTAGCCGAATTTCGTACCTATTGTGGGCATTTGTTTTTTTTTTCGTAGGAAGCAATGTTTTTTGTTGGTGAATGGTTTACTCAATATAGTTATTTTTAATGTAATGTAACTAAACTTTAATAACTAAATACGTTGATGGCTCCATTTAACACAAGATGCCTTTTTTAATTAAAAAAAATATTATATATTAGTTTGATTTCGGCCCTGCCATTGCATCCAAGTTGGATGAGATTGGCTTCGATAACGTTTCGGCTAATAGATCACAGTGTCGTAATATCGCGTCTCATTCTCCGTCTTATTATTAGAGACGAGGGTAAACATTGTTTACTTACTAAAAGTTACCATAAAGTAACAAAAACGCGGGCTCTGCGCTATGCACAGCTTTTTTATTTTTATACTTATTTCAGGATGTTTACAAAATCGTAAAAAAAAATAATATTGATTCTTCAATCGTGTTGTTATATTTTTTTTGTATTTGAATACCGAACACCCTAACTATGGCTTAAAAAAACTGAAGAATGTTATGTTGCTGAAGGAGATGGTGGAGAGGACGGTTGGGAAGTACCTACCTGGCTATTTAGATCTGGTCGCCGAACTAAACTAAAGTAATTTCAAGCAAAGTTTAGATTCTGTTTTGTGGTGTTTCACCAGAAACATGTGTATGAATATATTTTTTTAGAGTAAAAGATCTCTAAACTTGACTACAAGAAAGTTATTTGAGCGAATCATTGAGCAACACGAATTTTTCCCTCGGCGTTCCACAATAACAAACCTTTTTGAATACTCTCAATTCATCCGCGATAACATTGAAAGGCGTTTCCAAGTGGATGCCATTTACACGGATTTTTACAATGACCAGATAAATCAATCACTACTCACCAAGAAGCAGGAAAAGTTTGGCATAAATGTAAATACTTTGAAATGGTTTGAGAGTTACATTACTGAAAGAAAACTACAGAGGAGAGTACTCCGCCGATCTTTTTACTGTAACGTCGGGAATTCCGCAGGGCTCGCATCTTGGTCCCTTGCTTTTTATTTTTAATAACGCCATAATTTTTGCCGATGATCTTAAGTTGTAAAACAAATATACATCATTAGAAGATTGCACCTATTTGCAAAAAGACTTATCATCAATCCATAATACTGCAAAATAAATGATTCATATTTTAATGAAAACAAATGTGCTGTAATTTTCTTCACAAAGAACATTAATATATTTTCAAACACATATCACGTTGATAAAATCGCTTTACTGAACACAACTGCAATGAAAGACTTGGGCGTGACATTTAACTCAAGATTAATATAATAAACTCTATGAACAGTACCATTATGGATCCATCCAATAAATTTACCAAAGAACAAATGGCTAAATTAACTCCTAAACTTTCGAAACTTTTGGGGAATATTAGTGTAGTTGGTGCGAAAGTGGGCTTCCTGGAAGGAGAGCTGAAGGCCTATACAAACATCTCACAACAGAAGCCGCCTCAGGTCCAACCTCTACCTAACACCATCTAAGACCTACCTGGAATTTGCGAAACACTAGCGGAAATGGAGGAGAGAAAATTACGTTCTAAGAATATTATAATGTTTAATGTACCTGAGTGCTCAACTGGTACTCAAACTGACTGCATGAGGGAGGATAAGAACAAAGTTTTGAGTATTCTAAGCAAAGTTGAAATTGTTGATACCTCTGAAATAAAATTGTTCCGTTTAGGTAAAAAAGAAATGGATAAAATACGTCCGATCAAGATTGAACTGTCAGACCAACATCAAGTGAAACTTGTTCTTCAAAAAAAGGCGATAGACTACAAAAATGTCAGTATTAAAACCAAAAAAAGACTTAACATGGGTTCAGCGCCAAGAAATTCAAAATGTATGGAAGGAGTTAGAAAACCGGAAAAATAAGGGAGAAAATATATTAACAACTCACCTAAAATTATCAATGTTACTACCAGAACGTCAGGGGCATCAGAACAAAGCTAAAGGAGTTCAGAGTAAATGCTCCATCTTTCTCAAACGATGTCATCATACTCACTGAAACATGGCTAACATCATCAATCTTCTCAGCGGAGCTAGGACTACATAGTCACCATGTCCACCGAGCAGACCGGAGTCAGAATACCAGCTCCAATACAAGAGGAGGAGGTGTCCTGATAGCGGTCCGCAAAAATATTACTTCGAAAGTACTCAAAATCAAAAATACTGATGTGGAACAATTGTTCGTATTGTTAAGTGGTGATTTCAAGAAAACTATTATTGGAACTGTTTATATTCCTCCTAATGCCAACTTAGCAATCTATAAAAAACACTGTGAAGATGTTGAGTTATTAAAAACAAAATATCCACATCATCAAATAATTATTTGCGGTGATTATAATTTACCTAATTGCAATTTCAACGTTTTAGACAGTAATTTTAATTCAATACCAGCAACCGCCTGCGAACGAGTAATTCTAGATATGTCTTTACTTTTTAATTTAACCCAATATAACCATGTACAATCGTGTTCTTGATCTAGTTCTGTCAAATGAGAGCAACGTAATTATAAATGAATCATTAGAGTCTATTCTTCCGATAGACAACCACCATCCCCCACTAGCAATACTTATCCATTGTACTAAAGAAAGCAATCAAAATAATTCAACTCCTACGTATAACTTTAAATTTCATGCGAACTATCGGGACATAAATGATCGTCTCCACAAGGAAGATTGGTCATTTCTTAAAGAAGGCGATATTAATCAAAATATTGAATCATTTTATTATTTGCTGGATACAATTATTTCAGATCTCATCCCACTCATTCATTTTAAAGAATCGAAATATCCGAGATGGTTCAATAAAGAACTTGTTCAATTAACTGCCCTTAAAAAAGTTTTACATAAGAAATATAAAGAAGACAGGTCTTTATCAAATTATATTGAATTTAAAAACGTTAGAAAAGATTGTAAAATCTTATCAAAAATGTGCTACAATTCTTTTATTAATAATGTTGAAACTTCAATAAATCATAATGTAAAGTATTTTTGGAACTATGTAAAATCAATGAAAAATAACAACTTTGGTATACCCGCCAACTTGGAATATGCAGGTAAAAAGGCCAAAGACACTCAAAGTATTGCTGACCTTTCTGCTGATTTTTTTAAAAGCGTTTATGAATGTGAGACACCAGTTTCTGCTAGTACAGTATCAAATTTTACTACTGATCATAATCTTAATTTATCTTTTATCCACATAGAATATAATGATATATTGACTGAACTAAAATTACTAGATCAAAGCAAAAGTGGTGGACCATATAAAATACCTCCTGTATTTTTGAATAATTGTGCTACCAATCTGGCGTATTCTTTATATTTGCTGTTTAATCAGTCTTACGAACAGGATGTTTTCCTACTAAATGGAAATTCAGCTTCCTTACGCCTATTTTTAAAAAAGGTGATAAACACGAGGTGATTAATTACAGACCGGTGTGCCTTTTATCAACAATTCCTAAAGTTTTTGAAAAAATTCTTCTTAAAAAAGTTATTTTCCGATTAAACCAGGTCATTTCTCCTAAACAACATGGTTTCTCTACTGGCAAATCTACCCTTACTAACTTGTTAACCTATCAAAACCATATATCTAATCATGGAATCCCATGTCTAGTAAATGTCAAGTTGACTCTATTTATACCGATTTTAGCAAGGCGTTCGATAAAGTCAATCATGAGTTATTGCTGAATAAACTCCATAAATTCGGTATAGGAGGTTCACTATAAAAGTGGTTTAGTAGTTACTTGACTAAAAGATTACTGGCTGTTTAAATTGATGGTACATTTTCATACAAATTCACTGCTACGAGTGGTGTTCCTCAGAGGTCACACTTAGGTATAATCCTGTTTTTATTATTTGTCAATGATGTATTGTATATTTTCAATGATGTTCAAGTGTTAATGTTTGCAGACGACTTGAAATTATTCAAAGCAATCAGAAACATTAACGATTGCCATATATTATCAAATAACTTGTCAAGATTAATTATATGGTGTCGTGATAACCGCTTGCAACTTAACATAAGCAAATGCCAAATTATGAGGTTTCATCGAATAAAGAATCCAATATTTTTTGTTTATTCCATTAACAATATGTCGTTAGTATCTGTTTCGGAAATTAATGACTTAGGCATTTGGTTTGACAGGAAACTTAACTTTATCAAGCATATTGAAATAATAACTAATAAAGCATTGAAAATGTTGGGATTTATTTTAAGGGTATCTAGTGATTTCAAAAATGTAAATACTGTAAAAACATTATATATGTCACTAGTAAGGAGTCATGTAGAATACAATTCCACGGTTTGGTCCCCAAATTATGAGGTTCATTCACATGCGATTGAAAGAATCCAAAATAATTTTTTAAGATATGTAAATTTCACAATGGGCATTCCTAGAGAAAACCTAAATTACGATAACGTACTTTGTTCATTAAATTTAATAAAATTATCTGATCGCAGAATTATTTCCGATTTAACCTGTTTGTATAAAATCATTAATTCAATGTTTGATACCCCTGATTTATTATATGCAAGCAGGTCGGTTACAAGACAGTACCTACCATATTATTGTAGCAATTCTATGTCAACGTCCCAATATCACACTCATATGCGACGGATTCAACAGCTAGGAAACAAATACTATGATGTTGTTGATATATTTAGTACATCAATTTCAATATTATAAGCATACCCTATTGAAGTTTTTCTCATCAAGTAGTGGAATATTTTAATAAAGGTATTTAATTTGATTTGACTAATTTTGTCAACTGGAACAGAAATGGATTTTTTATGTTTTGTGCCTGCATGCTGTGTAGATCAAATTCAGTGATATTTTGACTTTATAGTTATTTTTCTGCAATTGTTTTAAATAGTCGCCTGCACTATTTTCATGTATAAAATCGTAAATATTTTTTATATATATGTATGTAAAAGCCTTAATAGGCGTGTAATAAATAATAAATAAATAAATAAATAAATTATTGATCAATAAAGATAAATATACAATTTCAAAAAGTGCATCACAAATATTAGGATTAACTAACTTTAACATTATGTAAATTAATTGTGCAAAGTATTCTAGAATACGCATCCACTACTTGGTCTCCCAATTATGAGATTCACAATTATAGGATCGAATCCATTTAAAAAAAATTAACACATGTAATCACTTATCATGAAGGTTTATCTGATCAATTTGGAACGTATAATGACCGAATTTCGCACTATAAACTACACTCTCTGTCAGCCAGACGTAATATTTCTGATTTATTGCTTCTGCTTAAAATTATACATGCATCAGTTGATAAACCAAACATGTTATCCCACATTAACATCAACATACCATCAAGAAAATTAACAAGGAGGATGAAAGACATTTTCAATAGTAAAGCCTAACACACAAATATAGAATACTATCAGAATTCCCCGGCGTTGCCCGGGCTTTATACAGAAGTTTTCAAAATCAGACATAGACAGTGACGTTCTTCCTGTTTTGAAGGTCAGGCGTGCAAAATTTCATCAATCTCGAAATAAAATTATACATTTGTATAAAAATCAAACAAACGACGGCCGCCACTAACAATATTTTGTACAGGGTTTTCCAATAAGAGGTGTTATTTTGATATTCAATCGTAAAAGATCAATGGTTTCGTTGCTTGTGTGGCACGTAGCGCCATCTTGTTGAAACTAAACGTTGTCCAGATCAATACCATTCAATACCGGCCATAAAAAATCATTAATCATCTCTCGACAGCGCAATCCATTCACCGTAATTGTTGCTCCAGCCTCATTTTCGAAAAAGTAAGGTCCAATGACTCCGCCGGACCATAAACCGCACCAAACAGTCACACGTTGAGGATAGAGAGGCTTTTCAACAATAACTCTTGGGTTTTCCGAGCCCCAGATGCGACAATTTTGCTTGTTGACGAAGCCACCGAGGTGGAAATGGGCCTCATCACTCAAGATGATTTGCATTTGATTCACTCAAGTGAATTTTAATAATTTCAATGCGTTGTTGGAGCGTGTATCGTTCCATTGTTATTAATGGCGTAGGTTATACTTGTCAAATGTTAAAAAATGACAGCTTCAATAGTAACATCTACCGAAATAGCGGGCAATTCAAAATAACACCTCTTATTGGAAAACCCTGTATATAAATAGCTGAAGTGAACCAGGCGTTACTCAGGGTTATTATTGCTTTGGAGTAAAGTTTTGGGGTTGTAAATTCTAGTAAACTAGGTGTAGTTTCAAGGTGGATATAATAATATTGTCAATAATTGAAAAATACATTTTCATGGGTAATTGATTCACTTCATATCTTCCTCGGGCGTCCCCGACTTCGTCGACCATTCACTTTCACGTAATATATCTCACAACACTCTATCTTTGTTCATCTGCTCTCTATGTCCAAACGATATAAGCATCCCTTTTTTAATCCTATCCATTTCGCTTACATCAGCCTTATAATAATATATAAGTACCTATTTGTTTCATGTCCTCCTCGGATGAAATCGACTTCTTCTACTATCTAACTACCATGATATATATTCAGCTTACAAACCATTCATAGTTTATCACATATGCCTCAATTTACCTCACACAATTATTTGATTCACTTCATCGTGCCATATTTTCCTCGTGCGTCCTCAACTTTTTCTCCCATCCACTTCCATTTCATAAATCAATATCCTTATCAGCTAAATGGATGGTGCAAACCCAGTAATACCAGTAAAATATATATACATGCGAAATAAGTAAAATAATAAAGTAAAGTAATTATGGAATCCATTGACAGCTCGTTGTCATTTCCCAAATTGGCTTGTAGCGCCGGGGTTGTAGGAAGCGAAGTCCTTGTGCCTCAAACAGATGTGCATAAAACATAATTACAGTTAAATTCAGAAGAAGAAGGTATTTTGGTTTCATGTTATACCAGTGTAACGTCCAGTCTCCAAGCCGTGAACCGCTCCTTTTAAAAATTCTCACCGCTCTCTTTGAAAGTACTTTCTTGAATGCCGCTGATTTGATTGTTCCACACGGACATTCGGGGACCTTCGTTTTCTTCGGAAAACTCCGGTTGGGATAACAGGAGTAGGGATGTGCAATTTTGTGATGATTGGGTACTAACCCATACGTTACACACTATACACCGCTCTAATAATGAAATAGACATTTTTAATAACCAATTTAATCAACTTAAAATAATATTTACCATTAATCACATCAAGCTGATATTGTGATGAAGTCCTTTATTTAAAGAATGTCCCAGTTTCAATGGTATATTATAACAGTTTGATTTAGACTGTTTACAACAAATCATACATCAAATTGAAGGTAAACTAACCCAGTTTTTCTTACAAAAGTTCAATATGTGGACCTGTTGTTACACGGCACACATCTAACCTAAAGTACAATTCTTCCCACACTTTCGATAACAAGTCCAGTGTACTGGCAAATCATTAGGCATCGGCGGAACGTACACGTCAGGACACAACACAGAAAATGTTTAATTTTGGGGAGTCTCTTTGGTGTTCTACAAGTTCATGGGGAAGTTCTGACCCCCAGATACGAACATTATGGGTAACATTACTTAGATGAAAAGCTGACTCATCACTGAACACCACACAATCAAGTATGTCATCTTCGCGCTCCAACACTTAACTTGCAAAGACTTATGATACCAATGAAACTGGGACATATTTTATTATCATCAGTACAGATGACAATAATAAATTGTTTATAGACATATTTTTATCCTTGCTTGTCATTTACTTTTCAACACCTAATATATTATTTTTGTTACTATTTTATATTAAAACATCCATGTATGTAAATTTTTGGGCATATGTCTGTTTTATATACTGAAATAAAATAATTTAAAGTAAGGTGATATGTTCTATTCATTAGTGGAGCAAGCATATTGGAATACTGGGCAGCCGCACGGGGCCTGGTCTTGAAGCCAGAAGAAAATGACAACAAATGAATGAAACTAAACATTTGATTCATTTGATGTGTCTTATAAGAAGGTTTTAGGGCGCTAAAATCTTAACTGAAATGATAGGTACTCCCCGAGTAAGTTCTTTCGAAAATTTATCAAAGTACATTGATAAAAATATTATATATATTATATCTCTACCTATTTTAATAGTAATAAGTATTTTAGTAATAAAATTAACAATTTTGTGCCTGCTGTTTCATACTAATAACGGTTCATGGCCCATCTCCATTTTTTCTATTATCTGGGGTATTTGCTTTGCCTGTCTCACTGAGAAGAGTTGCTGTATGAAGACGGGTGTAGATTAAATCTGGGTTTGCAAAAAAAGAATTCCCCCTTTTTTTTCCTTTTTGATATTAAAAACACTAAAGCACAGACCTTTTCACTAAATAAAACATTGTAGGTACTGTGTGAAACAAAGCCAGTGACTATATTTTTTAAGTCTCACTTTCAATTATTATTCCATAAAATTTATTCTCAAAATCAAATTCAAATATTCTCAACGCAATTTTCAGTTCCACTTCAAAAGTAAATATTTCATAAAAAATACATTCTAAAATTTTTTTATCACAGTATTATTTTAGAGCTTTGCAAAAAATAAGGAGCTATTTTTCAGGGAAATCGGTATTCAGTAGAGGCTTGACAGAATCAACATCTGAAACAAATGAAAAAAAAATTAGACTATAAATAAAAAAATCTTAAAACCAACAAATTTGTTATGTGGGTAGACTTTTGGGATGTTGTGCCTTCTTCTTCGCCGCCTCCATACACATCAGACTTACCCATCCTTTTTAAAAAAACGTTTGGGAAGGGATAGAGGATGGGCATGACTTAAGCAAAGGGCGGTCGAGGACGGCCGAGCCTTTCGATGCGGTGACTTCAGTTAGCACTATTAAGTTTAAGGTTTGGACAGCCAATGTACATCGTCGGGGAAAATTAAATCTCAATAGGGCCCAACACCCAAAAAAAACCAACATTAGCAGTAGTAGGCTCAATGCTTAAGACCGGTTGGTGGCAGAGTTGGTAACGGTTGGGTTCCCACACAGGTGTAATGAGTTTAATTCGTCAGCTGGCCAAAAAATACCACCCCTTCCCTTTTACTACCATTACTCTCTCCCCGTGTCATCCAAGCTAGAAGAATATTAATGAATTATATATAAAAGAAATTGTATTTAACATAAACAATAAACACATCAAACATTAACACACTTCGGCCGGGAAAGGTAGTTCTACCCGTTCGGTTGATTGATGCTTGAGGCCGGGAAGGGTAGTTCTACCTTTTGCGCTGGCCTCATTTCAATGACAGAAAAGACAGAATTATTCAATATTTTTATATGAATGTTATATATCTATCTATATGTACATAATTATCGAGTCGTAATGCAAGTCTTCTTTTTATATTTATCTTCGTGCCTTTTGTTTAGATCGGTATTCCAACAAATGGATAGTATATTATTTAGATAACATATTTTGTTATTGTAATATGGAGCAACGCAGCAGAATATGCAATGTAGACATCCATGGGATTCCCGAAGCAAAGGGCGAAAATTTGATGACATTAATAGAGAAAATAGGATCCAATATTAACGTCCCGCTTCCAAGTAGCTGTGTGGTTTCTGCGCATCGCGTCGCTCGCGGCCACTCCTCGCCCTCCAACCGTCCACGCAATATAGTGGTCCAGCTCTCCACATAGCGACTCCGTGATGATGTCATCGCTGCAGCAAGGACTCGCCGCGGCCTTACCACGGAACAATTAGGATTTGGTGCTCCCACCACCAATTTTTATATAAACGAGCACCTTACATTGAAAAATAAAATCCTATTTGCCAAAACACGAGCCGCCGGAAAAGCTAACGGCTTTAAATACATTTGGGTACGGAACGGCAGTATTCTGGCGAAGAGGAACGATCTCTCTCGGGTTTTCACCATCCGCCGTGAGGGAGACCTTCAAAATATAATCACACATGATCAGCAAAACATGTGACTAAAAACAAAACTAAATGACTTCAAAAGAAAAGAACTGATTAACTGCATGTATATGAATATCAGGGGAATGAGGACAAAAATTGATGAAATATACGAAAACGTCCTTATCAACGACTATGACCTATTAAGCCTAACAGAAACATGGTTAAAGGAATCTATCTGTGACCAAGAATTAGTAGATAACCGGTATGAAGTATTTCGGAGGGATAGAGTTCACAAAACAAAAAAAGATGGAGGAGGAGTCATGGTTGCTGTATCGAGAAAACTAGAGGCGAAGAGGATGGCGCATTGGGAATGTCAAGCGGAGGACTTGTGGATCCAACTCAATATAAACCATAATAACAGGAGTATCAAACTGAATGTTTGCACCGTATATCTACCACCAACTGAAGAAGAATCTATTGTAAGCTCATTTTTAAACAATCTTAGGAATGTGTACCTAACAACACCAAACCAACACATCTTAATATTTGGCGATTTCAATAAGTCTAACATTCAATGGATTACCGATGAAACAAGCAATTTATTACCTTTCACCACAAACACAAATACAATCACCTCCGACATCATCGATACACTATCATTCTGTAATCTTAAACAATTTAACGGAATAGTGAATCACCAATCCAAAATATTGGATCTCATTTTATCAGATAAAGAAGACATATCAGTAATACGTTCTTCATCTCCACTAAGCAAAGAAGATCCATACCACCCTGCTCTAGAAATAAATGTTCTTTTTAATTTTCTACCACATCTTGAAACCCGTAACGCCTCAAGACCAAACTTTTATAAAGCCGACTATGATTCAATTAATACCGTTCTTCGTGAGATTGATTGGGAATTCATTAATCAGGGAAATATTGATCAATCTGTAGATCAGTTTTACAGTATACTCTACCAGATTATCTCTTCTCATGTTCCCCTCAAAACGAACAAAAATCACTTTCCTAAGTGGTACTCAAAAGATCTCATTCGTTTGATAAAGAAAAAAAACAAATTTCATAAAAAATATAAGAAATATGGTAATGAACTAGATCATTTATCATTCAGCTTGATTAGAACCAGAACAAAAAATCTGATTAGAGTTTGTTATCATAAGCATTTAGACTTAATCAAACAAAATTTAAAAGCTAACCCGAATGATTTCTGGAAATTTGCAAAAAGCAAATATAAAAACACAACCGATATTCCAAAAGAGATGCACCTAAACGACATAAAAACTACCCAAGGTCAAGTTATCTGCGGGCTTTTTTCTAAGCACTTTCAATCTGTTTATAAACCTCACAATGCAAACTATTCACCACAAATATCTGAAGATTTCTGTAACGAAAGCCTTGGTATGATCACTATTTCGCCCTTAACGATATTAGTCAAGTGTAAGAATTTGAGAACCAATAAGGGATCAGGTCCTGATGGTATCCCGCCAATATTTTTGAAAATGTGCAGAGATGTTCTTGCCAGACCACTTAGCCTTCTTTATAACAAATCATTACAAGAAGGTGTTTTTCCAGTCAAATGGAAAACGGCTTTCTTAACACCTATATTTAAGAAAGGTTGTAAGAGCGATATAAAAAATTATAGACCTATCTCTAAACTTGACTGCATAGGAAAGTTGTTTGAGTCAATAATATATGACTGTCTATTAGCTCATGTAAGTAAATATATTATCATTGAGCAACACGGGTTTTTCCCTCGGCGTTCCACAACAACTAACCTTCTCGAATACTCCCAGTACATCCGCGATAGCATCGAAAAACGTTTACAAGTAGATGCCATCTACACGGATTTTTGCAAAGCATTTGACCAGTTAAATCAATCATTACTCATCAAGAAGCTGGAAAAGTTTGGCATAAATGGAAATACTTTGAAATGGTTCGAAAGTTACATTACAGAAAGAAAACTGCAAGTGGTTGTAGGAGGGTACTCCGCGGATCTTTTTACTGCAACGTCGGGAATTCCACAGGGCTCGCATCTTGGACCTTTGCTATTTTTAATCTTTATAAACGACATAATTTTAAGAATAAAAACATCAAAATATCTCCTGTTTGCCGATGACCTTAAGTTGTACAAAAAAATTACTTCATTAGAAGATTGCACCGATTTGCAAAAAGACTTATCATCACTTCATGAATGGTGTACACTAAATGATTTATATTTTAATGAAAACAAATGTGCCGTAATTTCATTCACAAAGAACATTAATAAATTCTCAAACACATATCACATTAACAATATCCCTTTACTAAACACAACTTCAATCAAAGACTTAGGCGTGACATTTGACTCGTCACTTAGCTTCAATAAACATGTAGATACAATTTCAAAAAGTGCATCACAAGTATTAGGATTAACGCTAAGAATTACAAATTGTTTTAAAAGTACAGAATTAACTTTGACATTATATAAATCAATTGTGCGAAGTATTCTCGAATATGCATCAACAATTTGGTCTCCCAATTATGAGATTCATAATTATAGGATTGAATCCATACAAAGGAAACTAACCCGTGTAATTGCTTATCGTGAAGGTTTATCTGATCAATTTGGAACTTATAATGACCGAATTTTGCACTACAAACTACACTCACTGACGTTCAGACGTAAACTGTCTGACGTACTGCTCCTACACAAAATTATACATGCATCAGTTGATACACCAAACATTTTATCCCAAATTAACATCAATATTCCATCAAGAAAATCAACAAGGAGGATGAACGACATTTTCTATATTAAAGCCTACCACACAAATACAGGATATTTTTCCCCTGTACCGCGAACATTAAGAAATTATAACATTATACATGGCTCTAATAATGTAATAGACATTTTTAATGACCAATTTAAACACTTCAAAAAAAATGTATTACCTTTAATCATATTAAGCTGATATTGTGATGAAACCCTTTATTTAATGAGAAGCAACATTGTACCTACCTAATCATTGTCTCACCAGTACAGGTGTGACAATAACAAATCGTTTATGAACATATTTGTATTTACCTTTTACCCATTCTTATTTGTTATTTACTTCTGCATATTTAGCTTATTCATTTTGTTACTATTTTTGTTGTTATTATGTATTTAAACATCCATGTATGTAAATTCTTGGGCACCATGCCTGTTTTATGTACTTAAATAAAAAAATAAAAAAAAATAAAAAAAATAAAAAAAATAAATAAAAAAAAATTCAATTCCAGGAATGAGGGTTTTTATGACCGTGAAACCTGATTCAAATCTCTATCTCTGTTCTGCCCCACTCAATTCCTATATGCAAGCGAGTGAGAGATATCGGGCGAATTTAAAGAAAGCAGGTATGGGCAAATACCAGCGTATCAGCGTATCGTCGGCACAAAAATACCCGGCCAAAATGTGTTCAAGCTCTTACAGGTCGCTGGTCAGTATACTTATTCAACTCATCTATAAAATTCCATAAAAAGGAATTATTCCTATCAATTTTTTTTATGAAAGCTCATCTTCTAACTTAAATACCAGTATTTATTCTTTTTTACAAAAATTGATTTCATCATTTAAAATAGTTTGACGGGGAACACGTGATGTCATATGTCCCCCGGTTTTGTCGGTTAACAGTAAGTCTAATCCCACTCGGGTCAGTATGAAATCAACAAATCCTAAACAAATTATTTATCAAGATTTCCAAAAAACATGAATTCTTTTAAAATAATTTGTATATCATAGTGGTAACACTTGTGTGAGTGCCTTGTATTGCATAGTGGTAGAAGCGACCTTGGTAGTAGAAGATTTTCAAATATTGTCATGTTATTCGTTTTTTAAATGAAAATTTGTATTTCTTTATTTATAAAAAAAAGTTATTTAATTTCGATAAAAATATTTTACCTTGTCGTGAATTTTGTGATAACTCTTTTCGACTCGATACTTTAGTATTATCGCAGGTGCAAACTTCACATCCCTGAAAATCAAAATAATATGTGTGAATGAAAAATTCTCATTCTTCTTCTTTCGTATGGTGGGGGGGTCAGAGGGGGACATCTAGGTCTACGAGCCAGTATAGGGCCTCAGGCGTCGCCATGTGGACCTCATCAATTCCGCCGGGGAATAATTGGAGCTGGCATTCGTTGACCACATGTTCGATGGTCTGCACCGCACCACATTCACACATCGCCGACTCTTTAAGGCCCCACCTGTGCATCATGTGGGCACAGCGGCTATGGGAGCACCTTGACCTATTGATGGCGGACCAGATTTTGCGAGGCAATGAGAAACCAGGCTGTCTCTCGGTGGGGTCCTGTATGAGATGGGCATTTCCCACGTTGGCCGTTTGCCACTCAAGTTTCCACCTATCTTCTGGGGTGAGAGGTAATTGGAGGAGCTTCTCTCCTTTCGCCATTCTCACATTTAATTATTGTTATAACAGGTCAAATTTTTTCAAAATTCAATACAATTAGACATAGCCTACCATTGAACAACCTTCCTCCTTACAATTCATCTTCTTAGCCGGTTCTTTATAGCCAAGGGCTGTTTCCATTCCATGGATTTCTTCTAATTCCACTTCGACTCTGATAGTTTCTCTGCTTCTGAAAATAATAAGAACATTTCAATTACTGGCCAGTTGTTTCGCAGAATTTGAACATAAAACATAAAATTTCAAAGTTAATTTTCAAGTTCTGTGAATGTTCCATTCAATTTCTATTATTATTTCAGTTATTATTATATTAACACTACTTGTATAGAACTTTCACAGAAACAACTGGCCCATACAATTCGTGAATAAAAAATAATGTTTAAATATTGATGAAATACTATATCTTAGTTTTACATAATATGTTAGAAATTACCTTACTGGTTATAAATGGCTCAAAATGTAAAATTCCCATGACTTAGGCCCAGTTGTTTCGCAGAAATTCAAATATAACATTGTCATCAAATATGGCTATTCAGCACCATTTTGTTTTTTTTATACATTTGAAAGGTCCCCGTCAAATGCTGATTAATAAGCTGACAGGCTAGACATTATAGTTGTCCTCTTCTGCTGATCACAATTTTTTTTAAAAGCTGAAATGGAACCTTCCAACAACAACATTCAAAATGGCGCTGAACGCCAATTTGATGACTTTGTCACACGTGAATTTTTGCGTAACAACTGGACCTTACAGATGTCGCTTAATTTTCTAGCGTACGAGAGAAAAAAGATATATTTTTTTAAATACCTATCAATCAATGGTGGTAATAAAGCGTCTTTCGAAATACTATCTTCTTTAGTAATTGAAATATCTTCTTTGGAACTTTTCTTTTCTAGTATAGTAATAGAAGATTGGGATTTATCTAAAAAAAAAAAAAAAAAAGTAATGTCATTTAAAATGTGATGTTATTATGCTGGTGAAAGGGGTAATAGTATTTGCTGTCTCAATGGAGACTAAGAGCAGATTCATTCAATTAAACATATTTACAGATATGTAATTATATAAACAATAAAAAGTCAGTGTATATTTACCGGATAATTTATGTTGAGATCTGTGAGGGGAATAATGGTTTGCCTCATCATTACCACAAACGCATTCTTTATCTTCCTAAAATAAGTATGTTATTATTAGAGGTTCAAAACATATTCACAATCCATAAATGCACATTAAGCAGTCAAATATATTTTTTTTAAACTTGCCTTGAGGCAACCTTGATTATCGCAGCACTGCTTTTTGGGACTTTCTTTAGAAGTGTGTAATTTCACTTTAACTAGAACCAGTGATCTGTTCCTGGAAGAATAACGTTCAAAAATAAATATTTATTTTTGATACAAAATCTGTTTATTTATCTGGGTTTTTGCAGATTGTTAACATTTGAGTGAGAATAACCCAATTATAAAAACTACAAAGAAGATAAATAACATATGAATTATAAAAAGGATAGGAAGAGATAAGAAAATAATACAAGCAAGTAAGGGAGAAGATGAATATAGGAAGATGATAATACAAGCAAGTAAGTGAGAAGATGGATATAGGAAGATGATAATACAACCAAGCAAGTGAGAATATGAATATAGGAAGATGATAATACAAGCAAGTAAGTGAGAAGATGAATATAGGAAGATGATAATACAAGCAAGTAAGTGAGAATATAAATATAGGAAGATGATAATACAAGCAAGTAAGTGAGAAGATGAATATAGGAAGATGATAATACAAGCAAGTAAGTGAGAAGGTGTAATAAATTGTTATAAATAAGCACAACTTGCAAATGAATCGAGGACTGCGATAGACTATTTTCTATTTGATATAATTTCTATTTTAAAAAAAAATTATTTTTATTTTTATGTGAAACCGCACAACGAGTCCCAACTGCTCTCAACCGTCTGGAGCCAGTGAGACTATAGCATCCCCAATTGGGGGGCTGAAGGTTGTAGAGAAGTGGGTAGAGAAAGGAGACGGGAAAGAGGAAAGTAGGAAAGTACCTGGCCATTCAAATATGGTCCTGTAGGCGAATGTGGGGAAAGTAAGTTATTATCCAATTAAGGACCACAGGTAGCTGATCATCCTAACAATTCCAAAACATAAGGACTTGAGACCATAGTAAAATATATTTATTTTCAGTACTTCATAAACTAGGCAAATAAAATGTTCATTCAAAATTAGGTTCGAGGACAAATCAGAACACTTTGAAAAGTGATAAGTAGGGCACGGCAAAGTTGTAGAAAAATTAGTGCTATACTCTAGGGAAAAATAACTTTTAACCGCTTCATGCTTTTAAACGTGTCACGCTCGCGCGTTAAATGCGTTCCAATTTCTGCTAGCCCGAGTGACGCTCGCTGGTTTCGACTTCAGCAGCGTTCTATTTTTAGCTAACATGAGTAACACTCGTGAAAGTTAGCGATGTATTTTACTCAGTTTGAATTTGCCTGCAGTTGAGATTGGTCGTGTTTTTGAGCTGCTTATTTCGTTCTTATTTATATTTTAATTGAAAAATGTATAAACTTTGAATAAAACATTTTAATAAACCTGATTTTTTTTTAAATACTTATTATTAAAAAACCCATTAAGTGGTTAAACACAAAAAAATGCATACCTTTTAAACACTAATTTTTAGATCTCTTCTCGGTTTTACCATGCAAGGAGTCGAGTGTGTTGTCAACAATAAAAGTTTATTGACTTATTATAAATGAAATGCAAAGTTTTCTCGGAACAGTCTATACCTTATCTCGACGACCTCGTGGTCGAGGGGTAAGGATCTCGACTAGCAATCCAAAGGTCGCGGGTTCAAATACCGGCAAGCACAAATAAATTTTATTCAACGAATTCGTGTTATATCACAATTTATTAATTTAAACTAAAATATAGTATACTTACGGCACATTCCAGAGTGGAAGATATTAGGTAGGTATTCAAAAAGGCATGCAAAAATATACTGAAGAATATTAAAGAAAGGACTATAAGTGATTTGAATGTGTACAGCTGATGATAAGAGAAAGGGTTATCAGATAAATATATGACGAGCAATCGGTAGAAGATGTTGGGGACGTCACATATTCGAATGCAGATGTGTCATGTCATGTTAGAATAACAGGACAGTGTGTATGAGGTGATGAATGACAACAAAGTTAGAGAATGTCATCCTCTCTGACTATCCCCAAGTTAAAATGGTGTGATAGGTATTAACTAAAAAAAATAAATAAACGAACCCATCATTAACTAAAGGAGATAACTTAGGATCTGAATGAATAACTCCTTTATTCATCGATACATCATCATCACTGTTTTTACTTTGCCGGCTGCTATAAATGGAGCCCAATGATCTTACTAAAAACAAAAATAATGCAAATTAATGTTTAATACAGAGCAGTAAATAAAATTAGTTTTACTGCTTGCTATGCAGCAAGATATAAATTAAAACAGGATTTTTGAAATAAACTTAGATTGCAATATCTATTGTTTCAAACAAAATAAATTATTAATTCATACAAATAATCTCTTTGGGGAAATCATCGAATTCACTGAGCGAAGGGGTCTTGCATTCTTCAATTATTTTACTTGAATTGGTGTTACCTACAAATCATAAATCATGAAGATATATAAAAAACATAAGATTTTAATGTATTACTTGTTTAAAACTTTTATCAACTCGATTTAAAATAACTTTTCACTAAAGAAAAAATCGCATATAAGGTTCCCAAATGTGCAGTTTTACACTTAGCGTCAGTTGTTTCACCGAATTTGAACAATTCATCATATTTCAAAGATTATTTTTCAAATTATGTGAAAGCTCTATTCAAGTTCTGTTATTATTTCAGTTATCTGAAGCAACTTTCTTATAGTGATATAATAACAAAACATCAACATTACCACTAAGGAACTTGAAAACTAACTTCGAAATTTGATGAATTGTTCAAATTCTGTGAAACAAAAGATAAAAATTGGCCCTTAAGATCACTTGCTTTTCTGAAATGTTAAATAACCTCATAAAAGAGTTTCATTATAAATTTATAATATCTATATATAACCAGCATTGTGTCTAATGCTTAGCAGAATAATTAAAAATGAAAGTAGTGCATTATGTACCCATTTTGAATTTAAGTTGATGTTTTAATTATAAAGATATTTTATACTGAATTGTTTTGGGGTATTATGCAGTGTTGCGATACCTCCTTTTTTAGCCAAAATTTCATTACACATCTGCCCTGATGATGGACACTGCAATGCTGTCCGAAATGTTAGGTAGGAGGTAGCGCAACACGACATAATACCCCAAAAACAAATCACTATAATACTTTTGGCCGTGAAAATCTCAAATCATACCAAAAGATATTTGTTCGCTGATCTTTACACGTGACCAATAGTTTCAGAAAACAATGAGACTCAGCGATGGCAGTAAGAAAGTTCAAGTATGATATAATGCAATAATTACACTCACTAAACAGATTTAAGAAGAAAAGTACTCATAAAAAAACAACTAAAAGCAAGATATGTAATTGCATTATACCATTCAATTTTGGTTGAGGACTTGGAGAAGCATCTTGAGTGACTTCCTTAACTTCATCTTTAGCACAATCACATACTTGTGGATCCTGAAAAAATATTTTTATTTATAAAATCAAAAACAATCTATTTCAAACTGAGAACTAATTTCTGCACAAGGCACGATATTGATCCCTGATCGCCAAAGCTAAGAGAAATGAAGAATTATTTTAGCAGAGATGTTTCGTAACATGGGAGAAGTAATAGTCCTTCTGCGGAGAAAATAACATTTTGTGAAACACGTTTTATGTATTTTAATTGATTTGTTCATAAGTTTCAATTACAAAAACGTAAGAGAACAAAAGTTTAACTGAGGATTGACCAACTCTGCCAAATCCCATTGGATAAATCCGACATTTATTGCATATTTTAACTGCTGCAATGTCATTGATTTCAGATAAATGCTTATATGTCCACATGTGTGTGCTTGTTCCCACACACAAAAGTTGATAGAAAGCATTGTAATCGGTAACGAGTCTATCTGCCGAGTTTCAGCACGATCGGACGTCAGAAAGTGGGTTGCACTTCCAAGAATTGCATTCATTCACGAAAACAAAAGTGAAATTAAAATAGATGTGTTTTTAAAAAAATTACACCATTTTTCCATAATTCAATATTTTTTCATTTTAACCCCTCCGACTTTTCGCGAACTTGAAGCTAAAATGTCTTTACCGAAATGTCAATTTCACGAAAACGTTGTGTTATTACCGCCTCACAATCAAAGCTCTATAAATGAAACATTACTGAACGGAGCCGAATAGTAAAAACTGTTTTAGAAAGGTTACAAAATAGGCTTTCAAATTGTTGTATCATAAATAAATATTAACATTTGTAAATATTTAAATTTAGAATGGAAACATGAAAAAATTGTAAAAATGACTCACCTGTAATGTTTTATGTAAAAACGATACTAAAATCACGGATAATGTAAAAAAAAAACACTTATTTCATCGTACAAATGTACAATAAACAATTCTGTCACTTCACTTTTTGACCATTTCATACAAAATATATTTTTAAAAAAATAATTAAAACTGGGATATGTGGGAGGCGGGTCGGCACGTCAAACGGCTTTCTTGGCGTCGTTTTACGATTTGGCGGGTAAAATTTGCTTCCACTGAGTAGGTCTTTTTACGGGTTTCTATGGATAACTTTGAATAGAGATGTGAAGCTTCATTCAATACGAATATTCTACTTTTTGTTTTAGGGATGTCACTAGAAGAATAACGGAGTTATGACGATTTTTGTGGAAACACACGCGTTGACGTGTAAACACGCTTATTGTACTTGACTGCTATCGTTATTTTATCGTGTATATCTGCTTACGTTGCTGACCGGTTAATAACAAAATTTTCCATAAAATTTTGAATTCCACACATGGTACAAAACATGGTCACCATAATAATGACAAATATGCAAAAAGTCGATCGCACAAACCGACAGTGTTAATGTAATGGCCGACTTGTCTTCACTTGATCATTGTATGCAAAAAGATTGCACTTCCAGCTGTCGGCATAAGCCTTGTATGGCCGTCTGTGGTTTAGACTATAAAACGATTTTTGGTGTGAACTCAGATGGATGTACGACACTCAATCTGAATGGACGTGCACAAAAACAGCAATATTGAGATAACTCTGTTTTTCTGCATAAGGGTTAATTATTTCAGTCTCATTTCGCAGCTGTCCATTAGTGACTCGTTCAATTGTCATTCAATTCAATTTTAACAGTTTCCATAATTATGATAAGGTTCTACTCTAATACTTTTCGTTCATTTTTCTAATTATGATATTGTACAAAAAATCGAATAATACATTTTGAATCGAATAATGCTCCCATCTAGTTTTTTTTCAGTAGCTCCACACAGGAGGCCCTGAGAAAAATAATTTCCTCCGTCATCTTTGGAGATTCTGTGTGGACGGTCTTTTCAAGGAAAGGAAGGAGAGGATGTTCAGTGAAGGAAAAGAGTATAAGGGGTGGGTAAGAATCTGGGGATCAGTGGGACCAAAGTGACGGATGTATGAATCCATCCCTCCTCCCCCTGCGGTGCAAGGCGATGGGCTGAGAGAGTCCGGCTCGAGAGATCAAAAGTTCTCCCTCATCCTGTCTCTCTGACCCGCCACGCAATAAGTGGGCAGACTCATCCGCCACCAAGACCTAGAAAAACCTCACCCCATGAACCTGCTAAGTCACCAAATGTGGGGCCACCTATGGCAGAGGTGTAGGTTATCCAATAAATGGTTCGCGGGGTGGCGGTACCCATACCGGCCTCTCAAAGTATAAGTTGTTTCCAATGTAAATTTCAAGGGATCAAAGCTTGGAGTGGAAGCGATATTGGGAAAAAAATAATTGTGTTAATTATATAATACATTATGTACTTTTGAAAAACTTATTTCAAACCTTTGTACAACCCTTCTTATTACACTTAACTTCTTCCAGAACATCGGTAGGGTTTGGACTTAATTTCAGTTCTGATTGTATAATTTGACTCCTAAAAATAAAAAGTTTTTTTTAAATTCATTTTAAATGCAATGCATATATTTTATTATTAAGTTAATCAAATTAGCTATCAAAACATACACTTCGGTGATAGGGGGTACAATATTAGAACGCTCATCATTATTTTCTTCTGTAATGGTAGAAATATCCTGAGATTTGCTTTTCATTTCTTGGTTTATTTTAATGGAATCTAGTGATTTATCTAGAAAGAAAGTATAAAAAAAAACTTTAGAATTCAATAGGGAAGAAACAGTTTTTTATTATTATAACATTGTTAGGGCCTTACTAATAAACGTGTTTTAAATTTTACATAACTGATAAACCACCATTGATATAAATGGTTGTTTATAAGTTATGTTAAATTTAAAACAAGTTTATTATTAAGGGGGTATATTAAAGTTTATTTTGTAAAACTTATTGCAAGTAAGTACCTAATATTTCTTATTTATGAGCCCAGTTTACAAAGAAGATAGACTTTTGTCCCCGTAGGAGACGGGGTGCGTATCATGTGACCCGCTAGGTTGTACCCAACTACCCAGTGGCGAGGTGTGATGGATTTTTTAATGTTTTTAATTTAAAAAAATCATCAGACAGCCAAATGACATCTACGTTTTTAACTTCAAATATGTTCAAGAATCGCTGGTTAAAATCCTTAGGGTACATGCTTTTACCTTGTATAATATAATATAGTACACGTGATTACCAGCATCAAAAGATAAAATGCTTTTGGGTACGTACTTTTACCTTGTACAATATAATAAAGTACACATGATTACCAGCATCAAAAGATAAAATCCTTTGGGTACATGCTTTTACCTTGTATAATATAAAATAGTACACGTGATTACCAGCATCAAAACATAAAATTTTAAGTTTGTTATCATCAATTTCAAATATGTAATGGTAAAAAACTTCATTCATTGGTCACAGATAATAATGACAGTCATCAAAGCTGAAGTTACTGAATATCTACTCCGACTGTAGCTAACTTCAGACTTTTTTTTAACATTCACAAAAGAAAAAACCACTTAGCAGCTCCTGTCCGATTACATACAAAATAAGAATGGTAAAACTTGCATTGCACTAAAAGATTCACATTCTGAATGAGGCTTTGGCAATGACGATTAACAAGCAAAGATTATATATTTTAGGAAGATGTATAGACTCACGCTTAGTAATTTCCCCTTCACTCAAATCTTCATTGGTTGCAGATTGCACAAATGTTGTGGACTTGCTTTGTTCTATGAACATAGTAGCTGACTTATTTTTGTTGTTAGAACAATCACATTCCTTATGATCCTAAAAATATCATTATTTTTATATATATCGATGTACATAATATCTATCATGCTAAGCATAAAGAGTACAAGTCAAAAACAACAACTTTGAAGGGGTGCCATTTCAAATTTATAAACTGTGATTACTTCTATTGGGTGATTAAGTAACAAATGCCTAGTTTTAATTGAAATTTATGAAATTTTTTTAGATGATATCATCGCAGAGATTGAAAAAGTTAAATACTCTTAAAACTACATACTCTCATATGACCTAAACTAAATTTGCTTCTTTCCTATCAGCTTTAATTTAAAGTTTTTCATATTTAATAATATTAATATTTAATTTATGTAATAACACTTTATTTATAAACAAGTTCTGCAGTATTATTACTACCTGTGGCAGTTGTTTCGCCTTCCTAAGGAATTGTCAAACTGTGTCTGCCATAGGCCTTTCGTACACAGAGCTACTTGCTAGCTAAGAGACTGTGATGCAACCACGAGTAGCCAACCGATACGCTAATCTTTAAAGCTGGTTTCCGCTAACGGAGCTACCCGAATTGTCCAGAACTTGATCATTTTTTCAAGTTCAGCTGTGGAATTAATTCAATGTCAAGTGACTCTAGTAACGTAGACAGTAATATTGTTCTTCTTTATATTTACAAGCATCAAAAATGATCTGAAAGAAGATTTTGGATTCACCAAACAACGAAATAAGTGTTAATTGTAGGGCGTTCGTCGCCGCCAAGGAACTATATGAGAATGATGTCAAATTGACTTTTCTTTTCAACCTCAATCCACAACTTCTCAGCTAAATGCTTTCTAACGTTTTCCGGTAAATTATTATATGGTAAAATATTTAGTTATATGCACACGGATATTTTCCCACCTCCAGAACTCAAATCGTGTTAGGATCTTATTTCTATCAAACGAATGCGAATGCGACTAGCACCATCAGTAGCGTGCAACTAACGTCAAGCCCGTAATCGACACATCGCGCCGTAAACACTAGCAAAATACTATGGCGGAAACTCACGAGCGGCGCGTATGTTAGGCACACAAAACTCGAGTCGCTTGTATTGTATTTCCGTGTACGAATGGTCTTAGGAAGGCAAACAGCATAGTTATAATTATAACGCAGAACTTATTTATAAATGAACTAGTAAAAGATAATATTATCAAATACTGAAAACTTCATTACGGAATTACAACATTGATGATTTTGTGCGAATGGATGACAATGCAGTCAACAAGGACAATACATATTGATATGTAGTGTGCTGATGATAACACAAGTGAAACAAACTCAGTGCCAACAATCTTGCAAACTCAAGGTGCAATGCACACTTTGGAGAAATTTTTAGACAAAGAGATACCGTTTTATTCATCACCGATAGATCATGTCATAATGGTTATAGCAAGTAAATGATCCAATGATAGTCATTATAACTAAGTTCGATTGTATATCGTCTGTAAATAGGTAAAAGGCATTAAACCATAATCTCAAATTGATACGCCGAAATAAAAAAAAAATTAAATTATCGGGCAGTTTATTATTGTTATGCATTTTTAAAAATTTATTTTTAGCTCTGATGATCTATCTGATGGAAATTATTTCCCTCAGGACCTTTGTCATCTTTGGGGAGGCTGTATGAAGCATTTGTGGCATTTATGGGATTTTGTTGTTTTTCTAATGAGCATGTTTTTAAAATTATTTTTAGGTACGTAGTCAGTTTTTAAAGCAAAATTTTCTATTTCATACCTTTAAACACAGCAACTCAGAACATCTATTCAACTCTTTTGAAATTGCTGTGAGAGTGATTTCCACTTTTTCTGATACAGAAGCGGGAGAAGTTTCCCTGAAAAGAATTAAAATTATGCATTACACAATTCAAAACATCGAAAATTTGTTTTTTTATAAAACCCCAAACTCATCAGAGAGCTTTTACTGTAACCGTTGTAGACACAGTATCCAGGCTCTCTAGTGTGTACGCTAGGGCTGTTACATAGGCGTCGGCTTGCCGTCACTGTCGACTGCAGTCACTTGCAGTCACTTGTAGTCACTTGCAAACCACGGCCACACTATGATTTTTGGTTACAGTTACATTCATAGCTCGCTGGTGATGGTAACTTAAATTTTTAACTTACTTTTCTTCAACTAAAGGTCGTTGGGATTTAGATGGTTCAGATTTTGGGATTAAAGTTTCTTGAGTAGTGTTCATTTCTTGGTCGTATTTTATGGATCGCCGAGATTTTTCTAAAAGAAAGAAAAGAGTTAAGAAAATATATAATAAATATCAGTGATTATCACATTTAAATTTTTTTTCAACTTTGATAAAATATTAAACATGTGTGATTTGTAAAGCCTAGCCCACTGTGTGGCCGTCACATACTTTCGAAACCCCTCTTTCAAAGCAAAGTATGCTTCCAAGCGACCTTGTTTTTTGCTCAACAGTGAGCAATCGAGACACGACTTTGGCAGCCACCCTTTTCATACCCAAATCTTCCGTTAAAATTCGCTGAACTGAACTTCAAGTCACTCCAGACAGCTCCACAACTTCTTCAATTATCGGGCGTCGATCTTTTAGGATGATTTCATGAATTTTTTAACATTTTCATCAGTTCGGGCCGTGGAAGGACGCCCAGTCCCCATCATCCTTGTAGGCCATTTTTAACATTTCAGGAGTTTTTGTGTCAGTTTTTCCGAGCGAGAAGCAAAACTTTACTGCAGCGCGCTGTTCACGAGAATCAGCCATTGCAAAAACAACGAGCACACAAAACTAAAAAATCCACACAGGCCGAACTGAACCTTCGACGACGCTTGGCTTACTGACTCGGAAATGGTAACTTTATATCCTCCTAGCAATAAAACGCAGAATTACAAAAACTCCGCCCAAAACGACATCGGTTCGGTTATTTTTGGGTACCCCCTTGTATGCATTTACTTTACTTTGGAGGGCAATCTATATTGATTCATTTGCAATTATTCTATAATGTATTATTTAGATGTGGGCTATTGTAAGAGTCAAATGGCATTTCACAATAATTTACTCTGCCATGGATTTTTAGCTATAATATATTGGTCTTGGTCTTGATTTAAATTTTATGTAAATTATGACATACTTTTAGGGACTTCTCCATCGCTCAATAAATCATCATTGGTGGAATCGGTGTGTCTGGGTGATGATGACTGGCTTGTAAATGTGGTCGCCTTCGATATATCGTAGGTGGCATCGTCAAAGGATTCCTCATTCTCTTTAATCTCTGAGAGGGTTGCCGCGGACCAAATGATTTCTTCCGAACCCCAGCCCTCGCTCTTTGAACTGATCCCCGATTTAGTAGCTGTAATAAATTAAGAAACATGGCAACTATTAAGAAAAAAAATCATGTGATGACCACACAGTGACCCAGCCAGGGCAAGCCTTGTCCTTGTCCAGGCGCAATTGGAGCAATGTGCTCCGGGCGGCAATTTACTAAGGCGTCAAGGAGCCAAGGCGCTGATAATACCTAACACCTAATACAGCGCCCTCGAGGTTTATACTAGCGCCAGGCGCCTTTTGGCTCAGAGTCGGCCATGGTCTTAACTTTGTATGACATTCTGAAAATTGGTAAAGCAAAAAAAATGAAGAGAGGAGTTGGAGAATATTTTTAAATAGGTTGATATTATTAATGCATCAACATAGCTGAAAGATACATTTAACGGTTTGAAAATGGTTGTGAACGCCAAAACAGCTGTCACAATAATAAACAACTAAAATACATTATTAAATTTAATTTATTATTATAAAAAATATAATGATTCACCACAAATTACAGACAAAAGCAAAAGAATATTCCAAATTCAATACAAGTTTTTTATGTACGTATTTAAAGTATTTTTGTTGTTTGTTTTTGGGGTGTTATGCCGTGTTGCGCTAACTCCTTTTTTCTCCTTCTAACACCCCAAAAACAAACAACAAAAATGCTTTTGGCCGTGAGAATCTAAAAAAAAAAAAACTTACCGTATTTAAAGTATTTTACGCCACATTTACATCTTGCATAACTACCCGACCTACGTTTATAACTAATCTATATCAAACATAATTATATTGACCGTATTGTCTATATCAGTCTGTTTCGGGCATGACCCAAACCTACAGTTTTGCGAAATTTCATCTGCATAATATAAGTGCCGTCTCGTTTGTTGTATGGCGCATATAGAGACAGAAGTTGAGTCAGCGGGTTTTTTGAACGAGCATAGGTATATGCAGAATCTCCTTCTAAGTGAAATCTTAGATGTTGCTACTCATCACCCGCCAATGTCTCTGCTTGCTATTTGGCAGTGTTCAATTAATTAAGAATTTGACCAGTTGTTTTGATTTGTATGTATAATATTTTTTAAGTATAAACTATATTGTTGTAGCCTTATAATTTTGGGGGGTCATTGTCCAAGTGACCCGGGCATAGTGTTATTAATATGAGCTCCATTCAATTTCAAGTTCAATGAACTCAAGAACTTTTAAAATATATACTTATAAAGTACCTACCTATAATATAATATGTATAACAAAAAATTATTTTAACTATTGCCATTTCAAAATTAGAACTGGTTTTTCAGGAATTCATTATAGAAATCATAATTACACAACAATATACAATTTTTTTGTCTTTTTATGTAAATACCGCCCAAGAGTCCCAACTGTCCGGGGCCAGTAGAACTATGTCATCCATGTGTTGAAGCAAAAGGGAGTGGACTGGAAAGGAATTTGGTTTTAAAATAGAAATGTTAAATTCACACTAGAGGAATGGCTGCGCGGATCTTATTCATACAAAACTTAAATTTGGATTTGAAGCCAAAACAATTAACCAAATTGAATGATTATTTTTAGGTATGGTAAATATCTAGTACGGATATGTGCTACTTTTTTATTTATGTTTTAAATTATAAAATTAAGCCATGAAAAAGTCAATTTTTCATGATTTTAGAGGCAACTTTGTCAATTTTTTGTTAGTTAATGCTTTTCATTAAAAAAAATCTTGCTCAACTTAATATGTAAACATAAAGAAATATAATTTTTTTTAAATAAAACAATTAAAAAAAAAACATTTTTGAGTCAAAATTGCAATTTATATACAACTAATTTGTGTTCCAACGTAAATCGTTCAATGTAATTTAAATTAAACCGCTTCATGCTATTAAACGAGTTTGAATTTGCCTGCAGTTGAAATCGGTTGTGTTTATGAGCTGCTTATTTCGTTCTTATTTATATTTTAATTGAAAAATGTATAAACATTGAATAAAACATTTAAAAAAACCTGATTTTATTTAAAATACTTTTTATCAAAAAAAACCCTAGCATTAAGTGGTTAAGCACATTAACACTAGAAAGACCGAAGCGGTCATTTTGACCGTTTCTCAATGTATATGACGATATTTTGCTTAAAATTTATGGTAATGATATGATTTTTTTTTTACTTTTCACGATTCATGATTTAACGACCATGGTGAAAAAAAGCAGGTACATACCTTATTTATTTATCAAAATATAATGATTTATACCTACAAAGACTGCCGCGATCAATGTGACCGTTAGGGCCATTTTAAGCTGGGTTTGTTTAGGATCTTCTTTTTTTTTTTTTTTTTTTTTTTTTTTTTATCCAAGTTTAAATATACCTATTCCACCTTACACATGTTAGTACTAATTTACCTTTGTCTTTCTTTCGGTATCATTCTTACTCGATCTGTACTGTGGGTGTCAGTTGTTAGTATTTTACATTTTTTTTACTTCGATGAAGCTGTGCAGAGAAATTACGAGCTGAACAAACAAGTATTGTCGGAACGATGAGAAAGGCCAGGAGAGAAATACCAGCAGTTTGCAAAACCATTTGTACTCCACGTTATGAGTCATTTATTTTGAAGGCTAACAATGGTACTACACTAACTGTTTATCAAGGAAAACCGAAGAAAAATGTAATGATATTGAGTACAGTACATCCAAATGTTCAATTTGGCGACGGAACAAAGAAAATTTCCGAAACGATAGAATTTTACAATTCTACAAAATATGGTGTCAATATACTTGTAATCGACGAAATGGCTCGTAAATATTCCGTAAGAGCTGGAATTAGGAGGTGGCCTGTTATGATGGCATACTTGATCTAGCCGCTATAAATGCATGGATAATTTATAAAAAGATAACAAAAAAATATATATCTCGTCACAATTTTATTCTACAGCTTGTTGGAGAACTAAGGTCAGAATATACAAATACAAGAGCTGGTCCAGTTGTATTTGCTCCTGAAGAATTGACAGAAAGGGAACCGGAAAATAAAACTTCTAAAAGACGACAGTGTCAAATTAATAAAAAATGTAAGCAAAATAAAACAACTGACACATGCGATAATTGTAAGAAATCTGTTTGCAGATAGATATTATAAAATATATATAATATCACCTTGGATATTATAAAAATCTTGTACTAAATGTGTACCTAATTGATTAAAGTAAATCATTTCAGTACATAATTATTGTTTTATTTATTTAATATTATGCCAAATATTACACAATTACAATAATAATAAACTCGCATGTTTTCAAAATGACCGTTGTGGTCTTTATAGGTATGGAACACTACCCGGTCTTTCTAGTGTTAAAGTGTATTTTCAAAATTAATATATTTTATTTCATATTTTATTGTTTTTACATAGGAGTTAATTTTTTTTATTTTTAAATACTCGTCATTGACATTAACAAATAATTGCCAAAATTTCTCTAAAATTTTATAATTTCAAACATAAATAAATAAAGTAGCACGTATTCGTACTAGATATTTCCTACACCTTTTGATTAAAAAAATATTATTCAGTTTGGTCAAGTATTTTGGCCTCAAATCCATATTTAAGTTCTGTATGAAAAAGGCCGCAGCCGTTCCTCTTAAAGCGATTATACAATAAGGTACAGAAACTTAATTTTTTTTTTCTGTGTGTAATTACTTTTCGGTATTCTTCGTTGTGAATATGTCACACGTTATAATAATGTATTATTCCATACCTTTATGTGTATACTCCACAATGGGGTTGCTGTTATTATTTATGTTCTTTGTATTCGTTGATAGAATATCAGACTGTTTTGTTGGAGTCTGTTTCTCTTTGCTGGTGATGTTACTTTCTTCGGTCATGCGAGTTAGTTCCCTTTTGATAACGGAGTCGTTTTTACTGGTCGTAGTTGGGGAAGACACCCTCTTGTTATTTTGTGGTAAACTCTCTTGCTTTATGGTATTAACCACTGAGTCACTGGTCCTGGGAAGTGGGGGACTCTTCATCGATGCAGAAACACTGGAAATATAATGATCAGACTTTCATCAGAATTTTATATAAGAGCACCACCCACTAGTTTCCTAGCTCAGGCTCAGTGGGACTATGAAACAAATGGAGATTTGTGTGAGACGAACGACAAAAGGGGTGGGAGGGAAGAAGTGGTGGAACGAAGGATTTAAAGTTACTAAACAATTAATAGGTTGTATAAAATAACGTTGCTTTTATGAGCACAGATATTGGTTAGATCAGTGGTCTCCAACTTTTTGCCATCGTGGACCGGTCAACGACTGAAAATTTTACCGCAGCCCGCTGAGGGTGGTTAAATTAAATGATAATATTCTAGAACGTTTTTAATAATTTTTATTGAATTGTGTTAAACATGCGTTAAAATAAAAAGATAACCATTTTTATTTACTAAAACAGCAAATCAGTGAGAACCCTGAGCTTGTTTCTTTGCAAGGAGATGGTTCCATCTGGGGGTAATAGGAGATAATGACACCCGAAGCGTGTTGCTTGTGTTCAGTTTATTCCGTTGTTTTGTTTTGGTTGCTGTCACTGCAGAAAACCCCGCTTCACACAGATAGGATGTCGAAAATGGCAATAGGGATTTAAGTTCTGTGGTGGCAATCTCAGGGTTTCTGCCATGACTTTAATCCAGAACACATACAGAGTTGTTGTCTTGAAAGTAGTTTAAAAGTAGCGCTTGAACACTGTTAAAAGCAGAGACAGGTGACCTTGCACCAATTGGGATAGTGAATGCTCAGGCTCAGTCTCGCCTAAAATCCCCGCTAATGTCAGAAACATGTCAAAAATGCCTCTCTTCACGTGCCGTTCCCATAACTCTACTTTGGCTTTAAAAGCATCTACTTTGTCAGCCAGACAGATTGAGTTCATTGAGCAGGCTGAATATGTCACACAGGTAAGGCAGTTTTGCAATCCATGTCACTGAAATGTGCTGTCAGTGGTGACTTCTTTTCTGAGAGAAATCTTTGCAATGGCTCTCGTAATTCAAATACTCTGGTTAGCGATTTATTTATTTAAACGCCATAAAATGGCTTTTACAATAGAGTGATTACAGAACAAGTAATGTGTACACAAAAATATTGTTGCAAGTGATACAGTTGTTAAAAGAAGTGCAGTTAAACAATACATAATTTAAAGAAATATCTACTAGTTAGAAACAGTTGAATGAATACTAGGCTTGTATAAGACCTGACATAAATCGAGGTATGAGGTGTTTATGATAATGAATAGTAATTAATATAAAGTAAATTCTATTAAGGCCTAGAATGTTATAATAACAGAGAATATTTTATTTGAACAGAATATTAATATGTATAATTATTAATTAATAATGATTTCCCTCTGGATAACCATCTTATTTCTATGTGTAAGAGAAGGCATCTGTGCTCTGCGTCCATCTATTCACAAAGCTGCTCAAACAGGCGCGACTTAAGTGCGTGTGCTTTAATGTGGTTAAGAACTTTAATGACATCGATCAACAAGCTGTTGAATTCCGGTGAAATTTTTCGGCTTGCAAGCATTTCCCTGTGAATGATACAATGCGTAGATTCACTTTCGGGTGCAACCTGCTTAATCCTAGCAGTTAAACCAGACAGTTGTCCAGTCATGGCAGCAGCCCCGTCTGTGCATACGCCGACACAAAAGGACCATTTTAAGTGACCTGATATATATATAACCATCCAGAGATTTGAACAGTTCTACACCTGTGGTGTTGGTTAGGAAAGCACATAACATATCCTCATGCAGATCATCCTGATATAAATATCGCACATAACAAGTAGTATTGCCTGATATCAGTAGATTCGTCAACCTGGAGTGCATACCACAGTGATGTATTAATTATCTCTAACAATTGTGTCTCGATGTCTTCGGCTATTTCCTTCGGCTAGTCACAATGCTAGACGACAAAGGCACATGTGCTATCTTTTCCACGGCAGCCTCTCCTAGAAGTTCACGGCAAATATCTATAGTGGAGGGAAAGATCAATTCTTCACCGATAGTGAATGGCTTTTTTGCCTTAGCAATACTGTTTGCCACCAAATATGAAGCTCTCAGTGCATTCTCATTTATTGATGTGGTGGCCCTCATAAGTTTCTTCTGTCCTTCGTATTCCCGTTTTGTTCTTTCAAAATACTCTAGAGGCTTGTCTTTTAATCCAGGGTGCTTGGCTTTGCTGTGGCGAAGCAATTTTGAAGGTTACATTGCATCATTAGAGAGCTGCTCGCCGCAAACTTTACAGAGCGGGATGGTTTGTGGGAATCACCTGTCCAGATAAATCCATATTGTAAGTAGGAAGCATGGTATTTTCTCTTGAAAATGATATTTTTCTTCAATGTTAAAGGCGCTTCTTCTGTCTCTTCACTGGGCCTTTTCCTTTACCCAAGAAATCTTTCTAACATCGTCTGTTTTCTACTCATTTTTGTGGGTTAAATTCAAACAAACGGAGTTTACCCGGTCACCAAGCAGTGTTAAACACTGAAAGTACCGAGTCGAAATTCTTCGCCAAGAGATGGTGCCACTTTCATTCACAGCTCATAAGAAAGCTTCCAACAAAAAAGTATATATGCTAATTTTCACATTTTTAAGTATCTATGTATATATACACATCTCATCTCGATCTTCGGTCGATAAAGGATGACTTTTGACACCAAATGATGAATTATTTTTACTTTATTTAAGTTAAGAAGCTTCCAATTTGACAAAATTCGGCAGGTGTCAGCACGTGTCGTGCGGAGTTTTTTTACTTCAACGGTATTGTGTCGGCGGTTACTTAGCGTAAAGATGTTTTCAACAGAATAAGTTTTTTTTCACAGCCCGGTACCATTTGCTCCATGCATGGAACATGTGAGCATTCTTATATGATTCTTATTAGGATAATTTGCGTTTCGATTTTGACCTTAATGCTTCGAAAAATTAAAAAAAAAAAAATTTGCATCGTTTGGGCTAATAAAACGTTAGGTTCCAGTAATATTTTTCTGTTTTAATGCTCCGGCCTTCGACAGGTTAATTAACGTTATTTTCACTTTACTAGGACATGAACTTGATAATGTGTAATTTAAAATAAAACAGTAACTTTGTTAACACCACTTTTTATTTTTTATATCTATTGCCAACCAGGTTTCGTTATACGTTAGCTTCAGCAGAGCAGGATAACCACTTGAGCAATGGGGGTTCATGTGATTATCCATTAATACATCAGCCGTATCAATATATTGATGGTTAATAAGAAAAAAATTATTAACAAACGAAAAATGTATATTGTTACTCTGTGAAAAATATTTACAAATGAACTTTAGCTTACCTTTTGATATCCCGTGGAATGTTTTTATCACTTTTGACAGATGCATTGCTAGCATTTTGACCACTCTTGCTGTAGACATTATTTGCATGTTTTTGGTTTTTGTTGGTGACATCGCTCTTGTCCGATTCTTCACCACTGCTCCTATCACTTTGGCCAGAAGAGAAACCACTAGTGATTCTGCCACTCATGCGTGGGCTGGTTTTATTAACATTTTTTACAATTTTAGCAGAGAAATCTTTTTGGTTGGAGATGTTAATATTTTTGTTGGAATTGGAGGTGCTACTCATAAAACTGTTAAAATGATCAATAGTAGTTTTGATGGAAGTATCAATGGAACTTTTATTGGTGGAGTCACTAATACTTCTGTAAAAGTCTTCAGTATTTTTATTGACGGTACCATTATTATTTCTATTTTCATCAGGATTTTTTCTAGGTGTAATCCTTTTGTCAGAGATTGCGTTATGTTTCGGGGATTTAGGTGGAGAAAACTTATGACCGAAATTCTAAAAGCACAAGGAATAATGAAAGTTTTGTTAAATATGCACAAACATCTATGCATTGTATTGGCAGTGTGAGAGTTAAAAATACCTTGGGAATAGTTGAGCTGGCCCTCTTAAACTTGATATTTAAATTATCCAATTCTTTCTGCATTTCTGACAGCTTGGTCATCAATTGTTCATTCATTTTCTTCTGGGCCTTGAATGAAAATATTGTAATAAAAGAAACAAGAAATAATTCTACTTTATTGGGATAACTTTTTGAAAGTTATATCCATCAATGTAAATTAATCATTGAAGAAAAATATAATACTATTAAATCTAAATGAAACATGAAAAAACAAGACACAGAAAATAAAATATAATGGTCGCAACTGGGAGTCAAACCCAGGATCTCATTTATATGCTCATCGTCAGAGCAATGTGCATTAGTTCAAGAAATAAATAAATATTGTGAGGCTAAAGAGAGTAGGGAAGGGAGGGATATGGGGAAGTACCTAACTGTCAGATATGGTCCCAAAACATGTCTAAAGCCATTTCATGCAACGTTTCGATTCTAATCAGGCCAATAATGTATCTATCACTCGATAAGGCCATAGTCATATTTTTCAAAAATCTCTGTCTAGATATTCACCTGCAAGTCGATTTTTTCTTTCTGAAGTTCCTGACGAAGATTCACCATGCTTGTTGGTTCTTTCTGGCTGAAACTGCTGGCACTAGAAACTTTTCTTTCTTTATGTATATTTTTATTCTGTTGATTGAAAATATAGGGGAAACAAAATTAATAAGTGGCATATTGTGTATGATTTTTAATTTAGTAAAAATAGTTATTTATGTAACTATGATCAATCACAACACGTTTATTGTTATTTTTATTCTTGATTACCTATTTAATTACATAACTGAAACGTATTTATGATGAAACTTACACTCAAAACCTTCACCAATTGCTCAACTTCATCCACCACCCGCTGCGTCAACTGTGCAGATTTCAATTGTTGCTGTAAATCCAGGACCAACATGTGCTCTTGTGCCAATCGCTCGCAATCGCTAACAATATCTTCTGAAGAAAACAAAGAAAAATTCAATTTAAAATTCTCATTTCCAATCACATTACATTGTTTGTAGGAGATAAATAAAATTTATTAAAAATATTGACTGAGTACTTATTCACTGTATTCACTGAGGTATAAAATGATTGAGATGTGACAGATCTCGTTGATCGATGCCGACGATATAAGAGAGTTTGTAAGAAACCGAGTTCGTACTCGTAGTGTGGCTTAAATAGAAGAGGAGTTGCATCATAGTACTCTCTGAGGTTTTGTTGTCAGTTGGGGGTGAAGATCATGGAACTTTCAATATTCCTCCAGACCGACGCTTGATGCCAGAGCGAGGCCGAGGCCGGAGATATAAATCGGTCTCGGATTGCCAGCGCGGCCTAGGGCCGGAGATGAGAGTTTCTCCTGTCACAAGTAGTGAGTGAGTACTAGTTGATTGATTAGCAGACGGCAGATGCGGTGTCTTGGAGAACGTTCCCAATAGTCTCCAAGCTCTCGAAGGGCGGCGTGTTGTCACCGTACGTCTAGATGATTTAAGATTGACGATAGCAAGTTTTCCAGCAATTGGTCGATGATTCACTAAGCAGTTGTAAGCCTGCAGGGTTGCCACAGATCTGCAAATCTGCAGCAGGGCTGCCATTACATCATTATAATATGTAGTTGTAAAAGAACTACATCGAACCCTTGTTACTTTTCGTAGAAAAGTTGCAATTGAGGTGGCTTGATCATGTACTCATTGGTTAGGTGAAGGGCTTGAGGGAAGATGGGTGGTTTGGAGCCGTACAAGGTGAAGTATTCCCTCAAGGTTTTCTATCTGAAGGAGTATGGCTACTAACAGTGGCTCTATCCTACTGAATTTCTCTTGGGTATTTAAAATCGCACAAAAATTGCAAAATTATCTAATTTTTATATGTGATATCATAAAACGATTAAACGATACTGATAGTAATAATAATAATAATCTTAATCAATCAAATTTTCTCTGTAATATATTGGTGTATCAGCGTTTTATGCAGATCATTTCTCCAGTGGGTCGTGTAAAATTATCGTTCAATCCAGGACTAAAACAAAAGGGATGAAAGTGGGAAGAAATTAAGCACTTCATTGGTGGAAATAGAAATGCTTAACCTTTGAATTCTTACCATTAGGAGTTTTAGAAACTTCTTCCAAACTTGTTTGAACCTCGATTTCATTAGTTCGAACTTTGGTCGGAATTTTTGACTTGGCGCATTTCAGTTTTGAAAAGAACGAGACCCTGCTGGGTGAGGGTTCATTGAATTGATAAGATGAATTGCTCAACTGTTCACTCTTTTCAGAGGCTTTCGATTCAATGGGTTTATTTTTCTCAGTGACATTTTCAGACTCGAATTCCTCATCATCACCGTTCTGAAAAGCATTGATAAATATTAAAAAAATGAAACAAGATAACTTTATTTGAACCACTGTATATTTATTTTTAAATAAACACCGACCGGTTTCGGAACAACCGTTCCTTCCTCGGGGCAAAATACATACTAACTTAACATTACAGTGTGAACAAAATATATTAATTGAAGTGGGGTTGTGGGCGTGGCTAAGGATTAGTGAAGAGTGGGGGGCGGAGGATGGAACGGTGAAAGTGGAACATGTCTAAGATGGGACTGTGAGATAAAATTGTTTGTTTATTAATAATGGACTCATTATTATTAAGTGATTTCTTTATTTCTAAGGCTTCTAGGTTATCTAATCGTTTTTCTTTATTATTAATGTGAAGAATATTTATCCCTGTATTTTTTTCAAAACTATGATTGTTGGCAAATCTGAAAAATTGTTATTATTAAGGCACCTTAAATGTTCTTTTTTTCTAATGTCGAAATTACGAGTTGTTTTTCCAATATAAAATAAAAAGCCATAATATAGGAGGATAATATACCGGAATGAGTCAATTTATTGTCCTTATCTTTATTGTTCTTATCTTAAGGTTATTCTTAAAATATATTTAGAAACTTTACACCGATAGATGGCGTTATTTTCAATATTGTCAATTAAAACTCTTTTAACGCGTTATGCTTTTTAATATTGAGGTAAGTTATTGGTTCGCGCATGCACATAAAATATATTAATCTGTTTAAATTTTTTTTCGTACCAATACTTTTATAATTGAACAGAACGGCAGAAAAACACACAATTTTATTGTAAAACCAACACGCACAGAAAACATTTGGCGCGGAAGAATTTTAATACCAAACCAAAAGATATTTGTAAAAAATCGTGCATTTCAAAATTTCTATGGTAAAATGCTCAAGTCTAAAAGAGAAGGAAGATAAAGGTATTGTTGAATTCAGTAATTTAAATCGTCGCTTGGGGAGATTGAATTTTTTATAAAAAGCGCTGGCTAGATAACAAAGCATATGGCGCGTTGCTGGCCTTAACTGGACCTTTTTTTTAAAGGCCGCTTGCACGACTTACTATGGCCATGTACATTGTACAATCCATAGCGTAATAAGAATCTTATCACTCTAAGATACAATCCTACAAACTTCGGGAAATCGAGAGAAGTCCGTTTTACATGGTTACCGATAACGTATATATTTTTTACTGGTGATTTATAACTTTTTCAACGAAAAAGCTGGAGTTTTTTAAACTTTGGAATTACCTTTTTCATTGTAAAATTTAAAATTTAAAAAAATATCGACTTACCTATCGGTACCTATCGGTACCTATCGCATCTAGAAAAATCGTCAACAGTATTTTTTTCATATACGGAAGTTGTTTCTCATTCAAAATAATGTACCACCTCTCATAGTTTTTTTTTATATCTTCCCTCCACGTAAAATCATGGAGATGTATCCGTAGTCTCACTTGCTCTATTATTATTATTATTATATTTTTTAGTAATTTTAAGTGCTTCCGTGTTGTTCCCTCGAGTGTTTTCTCTTGGGGTAAGAATAATCTCGTCAAATTTAATGTTTCAAAGACCCAATAATGTCCGTTTGATAGATTCTCTAGTCTTCACAAACAGATTGCAATTTTTAGAGCACAGGCGTCGGGTAGGAATGCTATTCTTGTTTTACCGGTATTTCAATGGAAGATGCTCCGAGGAACTAGCGACATTGATCCCCCGGCACCGGTGCATAGTCGGGCAACACTCCAAACGCGCGCCCAACATGTGTACACGGTTGACATTTGTCACATGAGAACGGGTCGCCGCTCGCGACTCTTTCATGAGTTCAACAGCTCGGCTGTGGAACGATTTGCCGGCCTCTATGTTTCCTCTTTCCTACAACATGGGTCTCTTCAAGACCCATGTTCACTCCTTACTCTCCTTAAAAAAAACCCTCCTCACAGCATCTTCAAATATGACATAGGCCCTGAGGGAAATTATTTTCCTCAAGGCCTCCTGTGTGGAGTTAATTTAAAAAAAAGCGCTTGTCCACGTAAAGGCCTTCCAGAATTATCGAACGAGACGTGGTTGATTTGAACACAAAATTCGTACACAAAATGTCGTCGCGTTAAATGGGCTTTACGACAACAAGCGATGTAGGTACATACCTATTTATTAACCATGACCTTATCTTGGTGTTTCTTTGCATCTAATATGTTTTGTGTAAGTCAAAAAGTTATATCTGTTCGTATATTTGTACGCAGCGTATGTACCGAAACCAACTAAGTGGTTAGAATTACCAGATGGAGAATCAAATTCGTCGTGCCGCTAGGCCTTATCGCTTTTGGTGCGTTGATACTAGAGCAGTCAAAGAGGGGACCACACCGCATTTATTTTATTTTTATTGTAGCTATATAAAATTTACAAATACATGATATGAATAGTATTTTATAATAAAAATCACTTTGTGCACAATTTTATACTATCTTTATTTAGATACAAAATAAAATCAAACCATATTTTATCAGTGTTTATGTTGTTTATTTATTTATAAACGTAAAACTTCCTTCTTCAATCTTTGCAAATTCACTTTGTGGTGTCATTTTTAATATAATGAAACAATACCTTTAGTTGTAATTATCCTGACGAAGAAACCATCGTTGTCGAAATATGTCGGTAAATTTTAAATATAATTAGTGGTGTATATATATTTATTTATTTATTGAAGTAAAACTTCTTTAGGCGTGCTTGACTTGGGGAATAAACTGGCAAATGGAGTGGAGTGGAGGAGTATGTCTACCTATGTATATGTACTTTTCTTGGCGGTGAGTCTAGAAGGTTCTGGATGGTTTGCAAATGCTTTAGAAAATTGTGGAAGGAGAAAGTTCTAGAAGCTGGGTACCCCAGCTAGTAAAGAATAGATTTTTTTTTTTTATTCATTATTTTCATTATCGGATACATCAGTAATTACTGTGGATGATTTTAAGACCGAGACAATAGGGCTATGGTATGAGAAATTAGACACATGTTTTCGAATGAAAATTAGAAAGATATAGTCTTGTGGTAGGTCACTTCAATTGTTTACACTTTTTCGATAGTTTTTTATAACATCCCAAACCCGTGGCAAGTGGCAGACAGATAATTTTATGCTAGAGTATATAGGTACCTACGTAGCTCGATCTATGCATCTTATTGTTTAGTACATCAAAATAACTAGGCGAGTCTATCTATAGTAATTTTTACAGATTCAAGAAAGTTCTAAATTATTAAAGTCGTCCTTGTTATCGTAAGACAGTTAATTTAGCCCTTTTACTGTAAGCCTCCGTCGCAAATATTCCGTGCGCTCAGTAATACTGGAACATTTATAAAAAAGCGAAAACATTATTCTATCAGCATAAAAAACCATTCCATGCAACTTGACATTTTTACTACAAATGCATCTAACTAGGTACTTTAGAACCGTAGGAATGTGTTGCAAACGTTCTTGTGAAATATATATCGGAACTGCTCCCACAGAAGAATATCTCTTCTAGTGTACGGACAGGCTAGAGTAGCGTTTTTACCTACTTGTGTCACTAACACTTACAGTAATTAGATAAAAAATAATGACTTTTGTTAATGTAATTACTCGGTTATTATAAGTAATATAACAGTAAAATTTGCGTTCGCGCAAAAATCATTATTAGTATTATTTTTCAGTACTAAAATAAATAAAATATTATCTGTAGATTTCGAATGGGGCAAACAAACAGTTTGTATGAAAATTGCCGCTTACGTTTCACCTTAAGCATTTCTCAAAAAATTATCCTTGTATAAAAAAGCTGGTTTATTATTAGAAGTGAGATTTTTGCAACATTGAACTGAAAAATTATTAATATACTAGCTGTACCCAGCCACGCGTTGCTGTGACTCAGTCTGTCTGTGCAAATAGAGAAACAATAGCGCATGGTACTTTTACATCCAACAGATGGTGTTGTTTTTTTAAAAAAGCATGTTTGTCCAACATATGGAGCTGTTTTAAAAAAAAAGCATGTTTTTATCTATCACAGGTGACATCTACATAAAATCACACGCATATACAAATGCAACATTGTGTCAAAATTTCAAAGTAATCGGTGAAGAATTTTCGGAGATTTAAGATTTTGAACAAACGCACATGCATTTTTATTTATATAGATTAAATTTTTCACCATTCTTTATCCATATAAATTAAGAAATCCTTTAATAATAATGAGTTCATTATCAATAAAAAAAAAAATTATCTTACAGTCCCATCTTAGACATGTTCCGCTTTCACCGTTCCATCCCCCCCCCTCCACTCTTTACTAATCCCTAGACACGCTTACAACCCCACTTCAATTAATATATTATGTTCACCCTGTAATGTTAAGTTAGTATATATTTTGCCTTGAGGAAGGAACGGTTACTCCGAAACCGGTCGGCATTTATTAAAAAATAAATATATACTGGTTCAAACAAAATTATCTTGTTTCATTTATGTATATAGTTGTAGTTATAATAATAATTCTGCAAAATATTAAATTGATGCATTTAAAAAAATATAAATAATTTACTTACGATTTCGGATTTGTCTTCGTCATCTGGGACTGGACTGTTAGGGTGATGTCTGAAAAATCATTAATTAAACAGTTCAATTCAAATGGTAAATTTAAAGGAAATTAATTTGAATTCATGTTCTTTGCGATATCACATGTTATTTAGAATTAATGAAGTATATATCTATCTTCGTCATCTGGGACTGGACTGTTAGGGTGATGTCTGAAAAATCATTAATTAAACAGTTCAATTCAAATGGTAAATTTAAAGGAAATTAATTGGAATTCATTTTCTTTGCGATATCACATGTTATTTAGAATTAATGAAGTATATATCTACACAAATCATGACTTAAAAGTATCTTGTATGAGTACCGCCGCCCCAGGAATCATTTATTGGATAACCACCACCTCTGCCATAGATCACCCCAAGTGGTGCGCTATGTTTGCTGACGTATCAGGGGTCCTCGGGTTTATGGGGGAATTATGTTTGAGGTCATGATGGCAGATGTATCTGCCCGCCAGCTGCATGACGAGCCGTATCGGCAGAGGGCCATTGAGGGAGACCTTTTGACCTCTCTAGCCAGACTATCACGTCACTCCTGGACACATAGACCCCAGATTCCTATTCAACCCTAATTTTTTTTTCCTCCCCTGAACTTCTTATCCTTCCTTTTGCTTACAAAGACCCTCCATACAAAGATGACATAGGCTCCAAAAAAAAGATCAAAAATATTACAAAACCTGACCTAATACTACATTGCTTATTACTTATTAAATACATATGAATTTTGGACCTTGACAAAAATGATAATTCATAAATATAAGGACGGGTTGTTTCGGAGAATTAGAACAATTTGTCAAATTTAAAAGTTAATTTTCAAGTTCTGTGAAAGATTTTTCCAAGTTCTGTTATTATTTCAGTTTTGTCAAGCAACTAGCCTATAATGATATAATAACAGAACCCGAAAATGAATGTTTAAATTTGATGAATTGTTCAAATTCTCCGAAACAACCCGTCCTAAATATGTGTAGGTAGGAGTACAAATAAAAAATTTAATTTACTCTTCAAGTAGAATAAAGTAATCATTATCTTCTTTTTCTTCTTGTTTAGTATCAGGTTTTCCCTTCCCATTAATTATTCTCTGTCTCTCCAGACTACCCAACCTTCTGGGCTTGTAATTTTTTGCAGTGGAGATTAAAATCTTTTGGGCACTTATTTGCTTTTTCAGGACAATTACTTTTTCACACAAGGCTCTCTTCTCACACAGCAGTCGTTCGATCCTAAAAAATGTAACAAGAATATCCAATAATGTAAGGATTTGTGCAAATAAATCATAGAACACCAATCAGATCAGAAATAATTATTTATTTATTTACTCCCTTAAGGGTTTTACATAAAACCAGTATTAATAAATTAATTACATTTATGCAAATTTACATAACAATGGGCCATGTCAAGAGTCAGAATAATAGAAGAGTATGTATGAGACGATGTATGAATGTGAATGAGGCAAGGAGTGTGTGCCAAGACCGAGTTGTTTGGCAGTCCATCTTCTCTGCATGATGGTTAGTTAGTTAGTTTACATAATAATAATAAAAATAATAATAGTTTAATTCCCAACTACATGCATGGAATATGCAATACAGTAAATCCATATTGGCATTATAGCAACAATAGAATATAAAAGTAACATACAAAATGAATAAACATAATACATGTATGTACGGAAGGAGAGAGGCTCCTCTGATTACCTCTCACCCCAGAAGAAAGGTGGAAACTTGAGTGGCAAACGGCCAACGTGGGAAATGCCTATCTCATACAGGCCCCACCGAGAGACAGCCTGGGTTCTCATTGCCTCGCAAAACCTGGTCCGCCATCAATAGGTTAAGGTGCTCCCATAGCCGCTGTGCCCACATGATGCACAGATGGGGCCTTAAAGAGTCGGCGATGTGTGAATGTGGTGCGGTGCAGACCACCGAACATGTGGTCAACGAATGCCCGCTCCATTCATTACCCGGCGGAATTGTTGAGGTCCACATGGCGACGTCTGAGGCCCTAGACTAGCTCGCAGACCTAGATGTCCCCCTCTGACCCACCAACCATACGAAAGAAGAAAAAGATGTATGTACAACAAACGCAAACAGTAAATACCAAACATCAATATTAAAAGAAAAAGTTTTGGGCCATTTAGTGATGCTTTACGTGCAGTGCCATAAGTGCAAGGATTTATAACCCATTGTACAGGTTTAGTAGAGTTTCGTTTTGATTAAATATTCTTCCACACAAGAGACAAGAAGATAAGAAAATGGGAAACTTGTATCACATTGTTTATACATATTTATAGTTATATAATGTTGATATAGAATTATCGGAAAGCAATGAATTTACAGCCATTCAAGTGGGACTCCATGGAAGTGTTAATAAATAAATAAATTTTCACAATAGGTAGTAAAACCAGCTAACTTATCCGATATATAGCCACTATACATAGGTTCGAGTACCGAATAGTAAACTCGGACTTTATAAATAAATAAATCGTAAATCAAGAATATACGTTAATCTATGGATAAGCTGTAAAGAGGATGGTGAAATACCACCACAATTCAATGTAAGTATGTATTGTTAGCAATAATAAAACGCTAAGTAAAAGGTTATGATGAAATATAATATTGTCTTCACAGTCTATGACAATAATAACATCTAATATTCAGTAAGGTTATATCGCGCATTATGCAGTTCAAATTCCCAGCCGTTGGCTGTTGGCAGTTCGCAAGGGGGCTGCCTCCATAAATCAACGCTGCCTCTTCCTGGGTGTCCAGCAGGTCCAATCAATCCCTTCTTTAACGGCCAATACATGCGTATTGGCATGCGGCAGCTGTAGTAGTTTCTCTGTTGGCCGACAGAGCACACCTCTGGCGGCTTAAGAGCGAACCAAATTAGTGTGGCGCCAATATTTAAATATGCAGCTAACAGTATATACCTACACAATATATTATTCTTCAATAATTTCCATGGGCATGTATGTAATTAAAACATTCAATATACTGGAATTTTCTGTGTTTGTTGTTTCAAGTGTTTTCACACAGAGAGTATTGAATTCCGAGACTAAACGTAAACTTTAGGTACACAGTTTAAAGGCACTGTCCGAGCATTGATCCACCTCTCATGCAAGAAGTTTGAGAAGGAGGATAATAGAGAGCAATACTGACCGAATTGATTGTTCTTCCAAAGCTTTTCCAAGAGGTTGGTAATACTCGGGTGCGGCAGCTTCCTTCTTCAATTGCTGGGTCAATCGGTACAGCTTTGTTCCCAACAGCTTTAATTTCTCATCCTTTTTGTTGAGGAGTTGTTTCAAAACAAGATTTTTCTCAATGGCACTGTAAACCCGGTCTTCCAAATCTTTCCTGGACACTTTTGAAATTATAAAGCTCTGCCGATCTAGAAAAAAAATATTTTGTTTAAATCTATCTTCATGTCTTGTAGAAATGGGATCCCTGAGGAGATATCATGGTAAAACCGTGTGAAATATGTGAAGATTCGGAAAGAATGTAAGCGTAATGGGTAAGATTAAGTGAAGATTCGGAAAGAATGTAAGCGTAATGAGTGAAGATTCGGAAAGAATGTAAGCATAATGAGTAAGATTAAGTGAAGATTCGGAAAGAATGTAAGCGTAATGAGTAAGATTAAGTGAAGATTCGTAAAGAATGTAAGCGTAATGAGTAAGATTAAGTGAAGATTCGGAAAGAATGTAAGCATAATGAGTAAGATTAAGAATGGCACTTAGATGGTTTGGGGCACATAGAGCAGATATTCGAAGAAATGAGTGTAAGGAGAATATATAAAGCTAATATGAATGATAAAAGAAGTTGGAGACGCCCGAGGGTGGTCCCGATCACAAGGCACAATCAAGTGAACCAAACAATTGAGTCGGAATAACAGAAGGGTGCGTATGAGATGACGTATGAATGTGAATGAAGCAAAGAGTATGTGCCGAGACAGAATTGTGTGACGGTCTACCCTCTCTGCCTACCCCGACGGCTTAATAGGTTATTTGGGTCATGTAAGAAAGAACCTATCTACTAAATTTATGAGCAAATTAACTTCCATCCAGCCTCCTAAAAAGCAAAGTAGTATTTATTGATAAAATTAAATACCCTAGAATAATAAATTATAAAATGATGTACCTCTTTCGTTGTGGCCACCGCCGTGGGATTGGCACAGGTTGAACCCGCGACGTGCATGACTTTCATTAGAATTTTTGTTTGTTTTTTTTTCATTAGAATTTGACATGACTATAAACCTTGGAGAGCGGTCTTCTGCCATTAATTGTTAAAATATTATGTGTGTATTGAAATAATTTAGTACCATGGCCGGCTACATCTCATTTTCCCACAAATATTTATAGAATTACTACTGAAAAATTTTCCACTTCACTCTTCAGACATCTTTGTTTACATCATAATGTTGCACTATCGCCATGGAAACCATTTCAAATATCGCGAGTCACTGTAGCCAACATTGTACAATCTGACGGCTGGTGTCTTTCTGTGTGTCTTTCGCTTGGAATAGTGATGTACATAACGTTCACAACTGAGAAATACAGTGCTACAACTATGTCTAGAAATGTATTAAATTGGAACTAAATTTTTCATTACTATGGCAACACCGAATTAGTTGCTTTGTCTATGACGTTTCGTATGTCTGTCATGTTATGGTCATGTTGCTCCGATTTACTGTCTTAAATCCGTGTATGATCCGCTCATTTAATAATTATTTTTTCATTGTTTGCCTGTATATTGTTTGAATTTAATTAAAATGAACAAACCGATACGTAGTGGTGCAAGAGAAGTTATATACAGCGTTTTTCAACGCTGCCTAGCCGAATATCGCGCGAAGATGCTCCTATCTAATTTAGAAGATGTTTACAAACGAACTGCAGAAATTACTGGTACGTAGTATAGTTTTTTTAATAAATTTCATTAGTATTAGAAGATTTATGCCAATTTTCGAGCGATTATAACCGTTACAATCTGATTTGAGGTTATGCTTAACAATCCGAATTTGACATTTCCTTTTGACAGTTCATATGAGGCCACAGGAAAAAGGGAATAACTCAATTAAAAAAAAAAATTTGCAACTTCTTTAAACTCATAGAAAAGTAACTTTTTTCTTAATTTTATCTTTCTTTCTTTCTTTCTAAATGAATATTATCTAGTATGTGTTTTTTTAACTATAATTTTTTTCTATAATACTAATTTTAATGATGTTTTTCACACACAGGAAAATCTGAATCAACGGTAAGACGAATCGTCAAGGAAGGGGAAAAGGCAGACGGAAAATTTGAAACACCGGGAAAACGGAAAATAGGACGCCCTAAAAAAGAGTTGGATGATTTTGATATTTGTGCCATTCGACAAAAAATTCATTTTTTTTACATAGTGCGAAAAGAAGTCCCAACTTTAAGAACATTACTAACTGTACTCAAAGAAGACATTGGATTTGATGGTAGCCGGGAATATTTAAGAAGAATTTTGCATTCCATCGGCTTTGTTTATAAAAAGTGCAAAACAAACAGAAGTGCTCTTATTGAAAAAACAAATATTGCGGCGAAAAGAGAGCATTACTTAAAAATTATCATGGATAACCGAAATTTACCTGAAGAACTGCAAAAAAATATTATTTACTTGGATGAAAGTTATATCCATTCATCCTACAAGCTAAAGAAATGCTGGCAATCTATGGATGTGACAGGAGTTCAACACGATATTTCAAAAGGTAAGCGCTGGATCATTGTTCACGCTGGAAGTGAAATGGGTTTTGTCCCTAATGCCCTATTAATTTTTAGTGGAACAAACAAAAAAGAGGATTACCATTCTGAAATGAATGCACATAATTTTAAAAAGTGGGTTGTTGAGAAGCTCATACCCAATATAGCAGAGCCCTCCATTATTGTCATGGATAATGCGCCTTATCACAGTGTTGTGAGAAACAAGGCACCAACAACCTCAACGAGAGTTAATGACATAAAAGCATGGTTATTACATAACAACATTGTTTTTGACAATTCATTAAGGAAACCATCATTGTTGGCTCTGGTTAAAATGCATAAGCCAGAGCCTGTATATGATATTGATGAAGTATTAGGAGAGCATGGTCACACGGTTGTAAGGCTTCCCCCTTACCACTGCGACCTTAACCCGATTGAGCTAATTTGGGCACAGGCCAAACGAAAAGTTGCATCTCAGAATATTGGAAACACGGTCAATATAAAAGAGCTGACAGAAAATGCTTTTAATAGCATAAGTGCTGATGATTGGAAAAATTGTTGCAAACACGTGATGAAAATTGAGGCAGAATATTATGCACGAGGCAGTACTCTGTATGATGATATCGATGAACTGATAATACTTTTAGATGAAGATGAAGATACGGAAGAAGAAGAATCGCATGAGGACGAAGATAATAATTACATGTCAGGTGTTGAATTAATAGACTCAGATTTTTAAATACCTTTTGTACCTACGTTTTTATAGCGAAATAAACGCCCACTTAAGACTTGTTTTGTTTTATTTTACTTCCATTTAAATTACAGTTTTTTGTGCAAAATTTTTGAAAATACAACGTTTACTTTCCACAAGACGGCGCTACGTGCCACACAAGCAACGAAACCATTGATTTTTTACGATTGAATATCAAAATAACACCTCTTATTGGAAAACCCTGTATTATCTCGTGAATAAAAATTGTTTACAAGATGAACACACATGTAGTCTGGGATAAAATGGATTGACCTCTACTACTATCAACATTCAGCACACATGACTGCATTAGTATAAAATATGCGTACTTCCATGTTTATGCAATTGACACCTATTACGCTTGATAAGTACCTGCATAATATATTTCAGTGAAACATTATAAATCGCCCTTCTACGTAATTATCTTCCTTGCAAAGCGTTACATCATAATAAAAGTTTCGACATCATCATTATCATATTCTAAGGGTGCGTACGCGAATTAGGAGAAAGGAACTAAGCAACCGCAAACGGCGCGAAACGCCACTAGGTTCGCGGAAATTTTTTCCTGTTGATATCCACTTTTAGAATTTGATGTAGAATCATCTGCTTTCCGAAAGTACCTACCGCTAATTTCTGAATACCGCAATTTTTTGTTTAAACTCAAAAATACGTTCTTGGATCATTCTTTTTTAAAACTTGCATTCAGTTTCCAATGAGCCATCTTGGTGCTGCCATTTAAAACCTTTTAAACGATCGCAGCGCCCTCAATTTTTGTCTACATTATATTGCCGAACTGTACATGGAAATACTGAAATAATTGATTTGATCAATTTGAATTGACATTCCGTAACTTCAAAAATGTATTAGTCTGGTTTTACAATACAAATATTCGTACGCATTCTGTTCGCCGGCAAATTTTGTGAAGAGGTAATTCCATCAGTCGTGTTCATAAATATACGTCGTGTTAGAATGATAAAATTGGATAAAGCAGGGGAGACAATAGACGCTTACGTTGTTTTCGAAAATATGTTTTTGCGAACACGGTTTTTTGTAAGTAGTCTTTCGTGTTTGGTATTTACTTTTTCATGAAAATTTTTACAGTCCTAGATAAACGTAGCATTAAAAAAAACAACATTGGGTTCTTCAAGTTAGGGTTATGGTTATACTAACATTTTTTGAATTGGTTACTTACCTATAAATTATTAACTTATATTTTATTATGTATTGCCAGACACGGGGTACTCCAGTAACCCCAGTAAGGATAAATTTTTCGTTTTTATACATAAATAAATATTGGAAACGAAACTGTAAATAATATAATTTTAATACAATAACTTATTCAATTTCTCAAGATTTGTTTTAGTACCGAGGTACCTATATACATAAAAAACATTTCCATTACTCAATTTATCTTCCTTTAAATGCTACAAATATAATAATGCTTATCACATTCTTGGGAGTGCATAAACCTTACTTTTATGTACCTAAGTTTTACCTACAAAAATTATTAAGATTTTAAAATTAACCGTATTTCAGTGTTTCAGGATTTTTTTGTCAGTACTTAAACTTTACTTCTTACACGGATTTTTGTTAGTCGCGGGAACCGGACTGAAGTCAAAAGAAAAGCTGAAAAATGTCTGAGATTGATACTGAAATAGGGAGAAATGAGCAAGCAGGCCTTCGCCCCCGACAAGGCTGTTGGACTCCTGATGAATGATTCACTTAATAGTACGAGAAACCCTGCAATCCGAATTGTTAGTACCCATAGTGCCAGACATTTAACATTCCAGATACGGCTCAATTAGTTTCATACATTATCTGTGAAGACGTTCACATATGGTTCACATCGTAGCGCGGCGTGTCGGCACAGACACGGGCACAAATAAACCACTCACGACACGGGCCGGCACCGACAGTAGAATATTTTTTTATTAAATTAAATTATAGAATTTGAAACATAATAAATTTAAATCGGGTTCGCACGATTTCGCCTACATAATCCTTTGCCCGTGTCATAATCGGCTGTTGATGCACTGCATTCAGGGACCGCGGAAGTACTCTATGACGGGGGGGCAAACTTGTTTAGTCACCCTCTTCCTTCAGTCTCCTCTAAAGTCAATCAACTAGTTATAAATAAGACAAAACGGAGATGACTAGGTCAAACAAATAACAGGTTCAGTGAATAAAAGACTTTTTTTTAAATATTGCTTTATTGCATTCATTGAACGATACCAAAAACGTTGCGTCTCTCAGCCGTCTTTGAAGCAAATTCCCTAAGAATTTCATTTAAATCTAAACTAAATGTTTCCGCCTTATGCACGTGCAGTATTGATTATTTAAATAATCAAAGCTCTAATGCTATCTCTTGACAATTTTTCTTGTATACAACAAACACTTTTTCATTTATGAAAAAAAGCACTGTGAAGGATACAGATAATCTTTACCAGCACAGATAATCCTTCTTTACCCAGGTAGTAAAATTGGAGGGGGCGCGGCCCCCCCTCATTTGATTTTAGGGGGGCATTTGGCCCCCTCTGCCTCCCACTTCCGCGGTCGCTTGCTGGCATTGTACTCATTATCGCCATTATGACGTTTTTGCCAATCACATCAGGTTTTATCTCCCATTTTTATGAAACTAAGGTATTGAGGTTCAATGTTTGAATCCTGAATAAAATACTAACACTTGAAATTGGACTATTTTGTAAGGAAACAACAGTAAATATACGTGTCTGTGCTGTGACGGCTACGCTGATTGTCTGTGTCAATAGATGCGAACAGAACACAGTGTGTCAGACACGGCACAATTTGTTGCCTACATTATCTTTAAACACGTTCACATAGCGTAGCGTTTCCGTACAGCCACGGGCCAGCACCGGCCAGCACCGGCCAGCACCGGCCAGCACCGGCCAGCACCGGCTGGAATATTTTGAATATCTGCTGTAGAGGAAACCCGGGCAAATGAGAAATTTGAACAATAGATATTTTAAAAATCACTTGCTATTTCACTCTGCTCAGCGAGCGCGCTATCGATGTGTAGGTACCCACCCAACTAAGAGTGTGTGTGTGCATGTTACGCTCGACTCCCGCCTCTCCCGCATCCCGCCTCCTCCGCCTCCCGCATCTCCCGTCTTCCGTCCTTCGTCATGTATCTGGTGTTTGTGGTTATCTTTCCAACTTATTTCTCCGTTACCACAGACATAGGAATTAATAGACGAGAAGATAATGGCGAGGGGTAAAATCAACTGTTGAAGGACGAAGGGAGTGAAGCTGACTGTGATTCGTCAATAAATCAATCTGACAGTAAATAGGCATCTCGCATTATAATATCACCATTTACTTCTTAAAAGTAAAATCTGCTTTTGAATGAATAGAAATTTTTACATGGGAGCGCAAATTACTCGCCACGTTATGAACAAATTTGCGAAGTCCAAATTCGGCAAAAAAATTCGGTTCCATTTTCAGAGTCGAATATTTCGTTTAAGTATTTAGTTAAGACACTTTTATAAATGTTCATAATTTACTTCCCAGCAACCAACCAGCTTTGTGTTTCGCGTCCAGACGTTTCTCGATGTGATAGTATAATATGTTTCTAAAACTGATCTATATTATACGATGTGAATATGCTTAAAATAAAGTAAAATAATGCTTATATATGGAATGTAATACGACAATTGGGTTTATTCTCTTTTTCACATCTATTATTACAAGTTTTCATAGCACAAGTCAACATTCTGCCGTGTTATTTCGGAAAATGAACCGATGATGCCTCGACCATAGTTCGCACAAGAATGATGACGTCACGTTTTCAAATTTCACTTGAGGCCATACGCGAGCACAGCCGGCTCCAATGGAACCGGTATGGGGAGTGGGGATAATACGCTTTTAATCACTTAGGGCAGGTCTACTAATATTCATATGTCTATGTCCGTTACTGATTTTGTCTCGGCGTATAATCTCGGCGAAATGGATTTTGATAGGATTTTCACTATCATTTAAAGATTTTCTTCCGAATGGTTTACACACGTAATTTATAAATATGTATTATATTTATAAAATGTAGAGGAAAGTCATTGTGTAATCAAGTTATTTTAAATATATTTTCGGTCGCTTAAATTGCTAACGCTGGCTAAACCTTGTGAGATACATCAAAATAATGTACTACTAATTAATTGTATTGCTCTTACTTACTTGACCGGTCAGTGGCTGAGTGGGCATCGCGTTTGGGTCCCACCCGGGCGTCCCATGTTCGATTCCTTGGCTGGCTAAGTTCTCCATCACAACACAAGCAATACCTTCCGCTTAGTGTGGTGGTAGTAGGAGTTTTTCAAATGTTAGGTTATTCGTAACCAGGGAATGTTTGTCTTTCTTTTAAAAATTAAAAAAAAATCTTACTACCCATATAGGTACACTTACTAAAATATGTAGGTGCGTACATTTGAACTGTTGCCTCCGTGGTTGAAGGGTAAGGCTCTTGGCTACGAATCCGCAGGTCGCAGCGTGCGCAAGTAAATTTTATTAAATTAATTTGTGTCTTTTTGCTAAATTAATCCATTAAAAATAATATAAAATACTTGTTTGGACAGATAGTTATCTTTTTTGTTTATCAAAACTTAACTAAACCATTCAAGTTGTTTGAGACAGGGAAAAGTATTAAAATAAAATATTTATTTTTTATTTTAGTAAAATTCCTGAAATCAACAGGTTTAAATTCCCTTGCGATGTTTATTTGGCCAAAATGACCAATTTTTACCACATAAACATCGCAAGTGACCAATTTTCGATATAATATTGCAATTTTTTGTTCACTATTTTGTTTTACGAATCTTATTATTGTGTTTTTTTAATAGAGCCAACGCCAATGCCATTCGTTGAAATTTTGAAAATGACATGAAAGCCATAACACCCTTGCCAATCACCACACTGCAAATCGGATGGTGTGGAGGAAACCTCCATTTTTTTCCACTCTACCTCCAGACATGTCGGGGTTCTGAAAATCGGATCATGAGTAAAAATGAACTAGTATTTAAATATCCATGTAACTCGAAAATAATAGAAAATGTCATGACTAAACGGCGCAACTTTTCCTACTGTGTTTTGTTATAACAGATCACCACGCAAATGGCATCTTTTTAAAAATATATATTTAAAAAAAAATTCTTTATTCATTGTAAGTTGAGGATTTTTTTATTTTCATGCTAGGTACATGTCCGTGTTACGACCAAATTCTGTATCGGGTTGCTACAGGGTTTTGTTATAATACTCGTCCAAATAAGTCGGGTCTCAACTTGAGCGCGCACATACAATAGTCAGGTGGCTTCTTGCTGCTAACTCATCTTCAGTCGCGTCGCGACTTGAGCGTGCGTTTAGACTGGTCTCCCAATCCAGCCTGCCACGAAACTGGCGGACCGATGCATATATCGCCAAGACCCGGACAATCCTCACCCCCATGAACCCGGGCACCCCTGCTCAAGTCACCAAACGTAGCGAACCACTTGGGGTGACCTATGACAGAGGTTATCCAATAAATGGTTCCCGGGGCGGCGGTACCCATAACCACCTCCCAGATTGAAAATTATTATAGTACTTGACGTATACAAATTGAATTTGGTCCAATTTTAGTAAGATCGGCAAGTATGGTATACTCGAAATAAGTCACTAAACCAAAAAAAAAACTAATAAAATATATCAATAACTCGGGAAAAGACAACACTAGTGCACTGACACAATTACGTAAACATATGAAATTTTACGTAAACATATGAAATTAAAGTAAGAATATCGGAATACTTCACCAAACAAACACAAAAGTGACCAAACGGAAAAAATAATAAAAAAACATCGATTACTCGGGACAACACAACACTAGAATATCGAATATCGATTTATGACTGCGTGACATCACTTCGCACAAATACATACGTATTTATCTAAACCCTGTCCCCCCGACCATTACCTCCCGAATACTGAGCGAAAGGGACACATGCAGCTCGGGCTACAAATACCTAAATGAAATCTTCAAAATCGAGGTTTTGTATTCCCCATTTTTCTCCTCCAAAATTTAACCGATTTTCATTTTTTTTTTTTACCAACTACATAAGAAGAAACTATTCTATGTCGGACCGTTTTGCTTTTATTCAAAATATATTGTCTAGTTTGTAGAATGATCGTCTTTTGACTGCGTTTAAATCAGGCAATTTTATTGATTTTTGGAAGGTCATAACTTCTATAAGAAGCAATTTATCAAAAAAAAAACAAAACGTACCGACACGCAAGTCGCCGATATCTATTTTATGTTAAAAAAATATTTGCTCTAGGGATAAAATCCAGAAAGATAAATGGGGACTACGTTTGTATGGAAAAATCAACGCCCGGTTACGTCTTAAGTTCGATTACATTATGCTAAATGGAGAAATGTTTTATGTATTCATTAATTATTTGAAATTATCATCTATGTAAACCGTAATCATCTGAAAAATCTATTTACGAGAATAGAAATAAACGTTGATAACACATGTTACTTGAAGATTTTAAATTTAAATACAGTATCATTTAGCTTCGAAGAAGCTACGGTTCTAGAGAAACCCAGTCGGCAGAAATAAAAAATAAAAGTGGTGTTTACTAAGTTATTTTTTTATTTAAAAGAAACAAATAAAATAATAATACTAATTGCCTTTGGTGAAATCCTCGTGGTTATACATATTTAAACACAAACTTACTTTTCAATAATAATATACGCATACAATCTATACTATTAACATTAAAAAAATAACTTTGGCTACTGTAATATATTTTAATTATGTCGTCATATTTTTTATTTATTTCCAGATAATACATTACAAAATGTATTATGTATTATTCCCAGTGAGTTTACAAAACTCATTTCGGAAAAGACATTAAAATAAATAAACACAGAAGTTATTTTGGAGTTCCAAAGGAAGAATGTGTCAGTCATTAATAAAACTATGTGTTATTAATAACACATCTGCCCTGATGATGGACACTGCAATGCTGTCCGAAACGTTGGCTAAAGAAGGATCACACGGCATCACACCCCAAAAACAAATAACAATAATACTTTTGGCCGTGAAAATCTTAAATCATTGCTTTTGCCAATGTTTTTTGTTCGTTGCCGGAAGTTTTAGATTACTAGGTAAAGCGTTGTATTGCTTCTGTGCGATGTATTGTAAGGAGTTAATTCCAAATTATTATTGTTACAATACTAGTTATAATACTTGTTATAGTTATGTTTGTAGTTAATTTGAAGGTTGAATTATGTATATCCAATTATGTTTGTAGCTAATTTATAGATTAAATTGTGTTAATTTTTATGTTGAATTACGTTTGTAGTTTTTAAATAAGACTTTTAATACTGTTTCATTCAAAAAATTATTATTTTTTGTATATTCTTACTCCTCCCATAAACACGAGCTCCTTGAATAGTAGAATAATTAGAAAAAAATATTTATTTTGCATACCTACTGTTAAAATTTGAAACCTTAAATAAATAATAAAAATCATATTTCGCAGGTTCGGGATTAAAAAACAAGTCAACTATTTTCTAAGCCCGGAACAATGATTTCGATGTTCGATTGCATAATACAATCAAAACGAGAGTGGTATATTTATGATCAAAACTATCCTAATAAATGGTCAAACTGAAAATAACCACGATTCATGCGTCACGTTGATTGGCTTTAGTAACGACACCCCATACCTCCTGGAATGATAATACTACTGCCAGGGTCGACACCACAACCTGCTATGTAATCCACATAGCATAACCAACGTGCTGGTTAGTTCCTCGGAGCATCTCTTCCATTGAAATACCGGTTGAATAAGGATAGCATTCCCACCCGCTCTAAAGATTGCAATCCGTTTGTCAAGTTAGGATAATTTATCAGACGGACGGCCCGTTTCTGTACGGAGTCGATGGTTTTTTCAGGTATTTCGGGGCTCCAGACCAGAGGTGGCTGCCAAATTCAACCGTGAGGAGCACTTGCGGTTTGTGCAGGGTTATCAGTTGTGAACTTGTTTATGTGAATACAGCAGTCCCAACTGCTCCCAACCCTCAGGAGCCAGTGAGATTGTACACCAACTATATCACAGTGGATGGCATGTTGGGAAGATTGCTTGAGTGGGACCCAAACGCGATGTCAACTCGGCCACCGACCGGTCGGTTATATTATATATACATATAATACATAATTAACCAATATATATATATATATATATATAATATTGGTTGTAACAATACCTCCCGAATTGAGAAATTCTCGTGTAGGGAGGGAGCACTATAAAATTGATAGTACTATACATACTTATCAGTTGTTACAATTTGGATGCATGAAGGACTACTTTATTTCATACATAATGTAAATATAAGTTGCATTTTTTTTTTGTACATAATTAATTTTTTTTAATACATAATGAAAATATAAGATGGCATTTGTTTTGTACCTACATAATGGAAATATAGGTTGGCCCATCGTAACACATACTTAAAAATTATTTAATAGTAAAATGTTTTTTGAGTTTTTGTTTAAAAATTTCGTAATTCCTCTCGGATTGTATTTCTATAGGGAGTTCGTTAAAGCATTTTATTGCTGAGTATGTGTAATGATGTTGGGCTGTTGTAGTATTAAGTTTAGGGATTATTATTTGTCCTAAGGTTCTCGGTCTGGTGTAAATGACTTTATTGTTAGTTTGTCTTTATGGATTTGAAGTAATGCGTTTTTTTGATAAATTTTATTTAGTGGTAATACTTTGAATTCATCGAATAATTTTTGGGTTGAATAGTCTAATTGTTTCTTTAGAATAATTTTGATGAGTCTTCTGTGTACTATTTCAAGTGGGGTTAAGTTGGTTTTATACGCTCCTCCCTATCCCATTATTCCGTATTGCAGAACTGATTGGGCTAATGCATAGTAAACCTTTAGTAGCAAAGATTTATGTAATATATTTCTTAGTTTGAGGAATACGTAATAAAGTTTACGTATTCTATTTACAGTTTGCGCAATTTGTTCTGTCCATTTAATATGTTGATCTATAATTATGTCTAAATATTTAATATTACTTTTTTGAGATTTTTGAGCATTTAGGTGAATTGCAGTTGTCAGTATAATTATTACAAGAGTTATGGATAGTTATATTGGAATTTATTGTTGGGTGCGTTTTATCTGATAATGTGAAAGTCATGAAATAGGTTTTGTCAGAGTTTAAGGAGAGGTAGTTGTCATCCAACCATTGTTTTAAGTTGTTTATTTCTACATTCGCAGTTTGATTGGCTTCTTCCCAAGTTTTTTTTCTATGATTAAAACTGTGTCGTCAGCGAAAGATATGTTTTTTCCATTTTTTGGTACTGTAAGCATTTCATTCACGTAAATGATAAACAATATTGGGCCTAGAACTGTCCCTTGAGGAATTCCAAATTCGGAATAGGTGGGTTCACTCAATATATTGTTAATTTTTACGTGTTGGTGTCTTTTATGAAGATAACTTTTAAACCATTCTTTAACTGTTCCTTGAATTCCAATATTTTCTATTTTTTTTATTAGCTTCTTGTGGCTTATACTGTCAAAGGCTTTTCTTAGATCGATGAATGTACTTAAACATTTATTTCCCGAGTCAAGAGCATTATATATTATAGAGGTTATTTTTGCGATTGCATCTTGCGAACCTAAATTTTCTCTGAAGCCGAATTGGTTATCATTAATAATTTTGTTTGAAGTGATATGTTTAGTTAATTGTGACTTTACGACTTTTTCAAATATTTTTGCTACGTTAGATACAATAGATATGGGACGGTAGTTCGAGACGTCAGATGTAATTCCTATTTATTATATTTTTATTTATTATTGTATTTTTATATATTTTTGGGTAAATTCCTTGCTGTATGCTGTTATTAATGATATGTGCAATTGGTTTTGATATTAATTGTCTCATTTGTTTTAATACATTTACTGTGATACTATCAAAACCAGGGCTCGCGGACACTCGTAGGTTCATTATAATTTTTTTTTTTTCTATTTGGGTGCATTTTTCAAATTTTTCGAATTTATCGCAACGCCCTGGACCAAGGTTCATAGAAAAAACTCATCGGACCGCTTGCAAGCTCGTGACGTCACTGGAGGTCGAAAGGAACGATCTCTTTCACTAGGTATATAATATTACTTTTTGATAAATCTAAGATAATTTTCCTCGCACTTCTTTTTGTACATACGAGTCGAATTAAAGTCGATAAGATGTTGTTTTTTAACAGTAAAAATGGTGTATCAGTAGTGAACGATAGAAAAGGACTCATTTAGCACGCTATCATGACAAGGGTATGACAGGGAAAGTGTTGAGAATAGTTGTATTATACAAAGAGACGCACACGGTAGTAGATACTCTCAGTATCGCCTTGGTGAATCGGTTGGTGAGGCGGTTTATCCCCAAAATTTTCTACCTATACAACACAATTGTTATCCACTGTTAAAAAAAAACATTATATCGTATTTAAATCTACTCCGTAAATCATTTTCAGTGCAGAGATGATGCGTTCCTTGCCTTCCTCGGGCGTCTCCGACTTTTTCTATCATTCACTACTACATGATTACCGTACTTTTGCTATTAAAAACCATATTTTATCGACTTTAATTCGACTCGACACAAAATACAAACATAAGGGCGGAGAAATTAACATTGATTCACCAAAAAATCGTTGATTCACCAAAAGATCGTTCTTTTCGGACTCCAACTGGTCTTCGATCTACGTCACGAACTTGCGAGCGGCCCGATGACTATGTATGATCCAACCCTGTTATACATACCTAGTACCTACCATCACGGCATCTACTTAAATGAAAACATGTATTAGTGGTCGGATGATATGATGTTTAGATTTATCTTTGGGATCAGAAGCAAAAAGTTTACAAAAATAAGAATGCCCGTGACACTCCAATTAATAATATTATTTTTAAAATGTTTCTGTAACTTAGAAGTTATTATTATTAAATAACACTTCTCTGAATGTTTAAAAAAATAATATTTTTTACCGTCATAACAAATTTTAAGGAATCAAATATTGCAACTTCTTTTATAAACAACGTTATCGCATTTTTTGGAACTCTATGCATATAAGTCAGACTTGAAGAAGAATCCCCTGTTGCCAGGTATCTTAGCGTGGTTTGCAACTTAGTTTTTGCTGGGACAGACGCGCTGGGTCCTGTTTTTGGATATTTTTTTAAATTTTAGACAACAGTACATTAAATTGATCTTCCGAATCTCGCAAATGATTGCGATAGCCTTTGGTATCTTCTGACGCCATCTCTCAATATAGTGTTGGAAGCACCCAATTTGTTTCTTCTTATAATCTATTATCTGGCCCACATACAACGTTTTTGCGCTTTTTCATATTCTAAAGTTCGTTCCGTAAAAGGTCCGAAATCATAGGGACGCACTCAGCGATAACTTCACTTGACGCCATCTTGATTAGCAAAATCGGTTCGAGTTAAATTGAAACCTCTGAACGATATCTTGTTCAATTTTTGTCGTTCAATAAAAGTCGTTCAATATAATCTGTCTGAATGGGGTATAACGGTGACCAGATAACTAAAAAAAACATATTCATCACGTAACTTTTCAACACATCACGGTAATAAATAAGAACGGTTATGATTAAGAACAATCGTAACTAAGAATAGTGATTTTTAAATCATATTTAGCACAATTTGCCAGTTACTTTACGCGAGTGGCGAGTGGTACCAAGAGTACCAACTAGCAATATGCCAAACCATTGCCAAATAATACCAAGCCAACTGTCAGGTATATGAGTGGTTTATTTATGGTAAGGAGAGTGGTTTATTTTAGAGGTGGGTCCTATGAGTACTTTTCGTTACTGGGTACAATGAGTACAGTTACAAAGAAATACCTGGTAAAAATACCGGTGACAAAATACTCAAAAGTATTTAATACCGACCTGAGGATTGATTCAGAATAAGTAATTTCTAATACTGCATTCACGTAAATTCTACCCACATATTCCCCACAAATTTTCTACGTAAACTTGATTCCCCCATTAATTATTCGAAATCCATGGGGGAGGGGGGTTGTTAGAGAATTTCTGTGAAACATAATTTCACACAAAAAGTTTCAGATCTATGCTTCCCCACAAAATATTTCAAATCCATGGAGGAGGGGGGGGGGTTGTTCAAAAACACCCTTCAAAAATAAGCTCTGGGAGCCCCCAAACGGATAAGGGTTTCCCAGCTCCACCGGGACCATGAAGTCCACCTCCTTTAAAAACATATCTTAAGTCTCGCGGAAACATTTTATGCGGGAATTCCCACCCATTAAAACGCGTCTATAAATTGCTTAACCAGGTAAGATGAAAACATAAGTACTAAACATAAGAAACCCAAACAGATCATTCGTAAAGATTAATCTCCCTATATTGCAGTCATGTACCCTCCCTATGCATATTATTCCAACAACCATTCATTACGAAAGAGAAAGGAGCCTTTTTGGCCCGTGGTTCTGTATGTCAATATTTCAAAAAGAACGGCATTGAAGCTAATCCCAGGGTAAGGGAAAATTGCTTGGCAGCCATCTTGTACGACACACTTTTTAAATGATTTTCATGCAAAGTAGTATGAAACCAACTATTTCAATTTATATTGTATTTTTACATCGTTAATGAATATAACGGTTCATGATTTTTTGTTAGGACAGGGAATGGTAAGTCGTGATAAAATGAAGTAGTTAAAGGCATTTTTCTCTTCCACCTCACCCCGCGGCCTCTAATTGTTCTCGAATAGCTCGACCAGGGCCAAGGTTCGTAGTAAATGTATTTATAAATCACTCAGTAGGGACGTCTGACGCGTCTGACGGTCTGACGTCTGACGTCTACTTTCGACCGCAGGGAACTAAAAATCGCAAGCGACTTGAAACATATGTTCACACGTTTCGATTAAGCGGGAAAATCGAACGATGACTCATACTTGAACAACAAAAGTCGACGGGCTTTCAACTTTCGTCTCTCAATTCTGTTGAAAGGCTTTCACACTTGTCGATTAGCTTTCAAGTGTCATCTCCGACTTGATCAACTAAAATCGCCTTGTGTGAAGTATGTATTATTTAAAATTTTATACAAAATACTGTAAACACTGAGGTGCAGTATTGCAAGGTGGCAAGCAGTTGCAAGTTTTTATTATTATTATAATAATCCGAGCCGAGTGATGTGATTGGTCGGTTCCAATATTGTTTAGGCGGTTTTTGATATTATTTGTCTCAGTTCTTTATGTTCGCTATCGTGTTTTAATATTTGACGCTTAAATTTATTTTTTCGTTGTAATAAGAGCGTTTTTAATATCACATTTTGTCAGAAAGTTGAAGTTGAAATATTTATTATTTTTCCTATTGGTTAATTTTAGAAATAAATTTAGCGGTGGGGGCACTGTATTCCTATCATTAGCGCGGGAAACTTTTCCCTCCTAGCGAAGTGTCGAACTGTCATTCAACTGACTGAACTCATTGGGATTTGGAGCTAAAGCCGCGCCGTTTTCATTTTTCGTCAGTTGTCTTTTCTTTCTCGTATTGTCGGTTTTCTATAGTTATTCTCAGAAACAACATCTTTCCGTTATATCCTTCGTTTATACTCGTGCGGCGTTTCTCGTTCCAACGTTAAAAAATGTCATTCCAAATTTCGGATAAGGAAAATCTTATGAACGAGATGAACAACATTAATTTAAAGGTGAGTCTCTTACTCGTTTCTTCACATAGTACACCACCGAAGATAAGTCAGTTATAACAAACGAATTCTACCAATTTTTTTTCATAACGACGCATTCCGCTGTTATCTCATACTGATAATCATCTGATTATCTCATACAAAGAAACTTTTGTAACTACCACAGCCCTTCTGCTGTTGTGATGTTTTGGTCACAAAATTACAGTAAAATTACTAATATGTTTTCGTTAAAAATGATCTTAGTTAACGATAACCTTAAATATGTTTCAGTCGCCAAAGAAGGCGAATGTTCTCCGTGACTCCAACGCGGGAGATATCACGGAGACCGAAGAGACAGGGCGGAAGTTCGACCCGCAACTTGAGCCCCTCCTCAGAGATAACCCTCGCCGCTTTGTGGTGTTTCCCATCCAGTACCCCGACATATGGCAGATGTACAAGAAGGCCGAGGCCTCCTTCTGGACTGTAGAAGAGGTGGACCTATCTAAAGACATGGCTGACTGGGACCGCCTCAAGGATGGAGAACGTCACTTCATCTCCCACGTCCTGGCCTTCTTTGCCGCTTCAGACGGGATTGTGAATGAGAATCTGGTGGAACGCTTCTCCCAGGAGGTGCAGGTCACAGAGGCTCGCTGTTTTTATGGTTTCCAAGTGGCCATGGAAAATGTGCATTCTGAGATGTACTCACTGCTCATTGAGACCTATATCAGGGATCCTAACGAGAGGTTAGTCACATTTTATCGAGATGATTGTTCACCCCCATGCATTTATTACATCATTCTTTATTCTTCACCACATAGATCATTATTATCATATATTATTAATATATATAATAAGTATCAACCATATTTGGCTTATCTGTGAAAATACTTCAGTAAAATATATCCATGTATATTATAGACCGGTCAGCGGCTTTTCTTCAGACTGATTAGTGGATTCATTTCTATGTTCCTGATATCCATCACCGACAGCATAGATTGTTTTATCTCCTTTAGGGCAATCTTCTTGGGTAGAATTAATTTGGACATCGACAATGTATTTAGCAGCAATGAAGCTGCTTTTAAAAAGCATGTTATTGCTATTAGTATAGTTGATACCCACTTTTTATTTTGTACTTCTGCTACATTGCTATAATTGGGCTAGCTATACACACATAAATAAAATTTACGACTTATGTAAGTTTTGATGTTTAAGTTTAACTTATGTAAGTGACCTGTAAGGATTGGTTGTTTGGCAGAATTTGAACAATTCATCAAATTTCTACATTCATTTCCGGGTTCTGCGAAAGTCCTATTCAAGTTCTGTTATTATTTCATTATGAGCTAGTTGCTTGACAGAACATGTAAAAATCTTTCACAGAACTTGAAAATTAAATTTGAAGAATTGTTCAAACTCTCCGAAACAACCCGTCCTAAGTTTATTTGCAGGAAGACGAGTTGATGCTGTTAATTTACGCAATTAATGTCAAAGAAGATGAAACAGCTCACACAAATATTGGATTATAAGTCAGCTTGAGAGAAAAATAATGAAATGAATGCTATTATTGAATTACTGGTTCAACGCCGAGGACTCGGCTAGTTGCAAAGAACTTGCAACTAGCCGAGTTCTAGGGATTGATACGCAATAAAATTGATAGCCACCAACTTCTGTGAAAAAGTTTTCACAGTTTAAAATTTATGACTAAGACAGCGGCCAGCATAGATTTTTTTTTATCTCCTGTCTGTAAGCTAACTGGTCTTAATTGCCAGGGAAAAATATATTAAAGCCGAAAAGAACCTCTATTAAAACGATGATAAATCAGTTAGTAGAGGAAATAGTATTCGGAAAAGAATCTCTCATCATTGTTGATATCTATTACTTGAACACTACAAAGTTACAGCTGCTATTATTATGTTTGTATTATGAAATGTAAAATAATTAAATCATTGTAATATTTTGTGTCTATTTTCAGGGACTTCCTTTTCAACGCTGTCGAGACCCTGCCGTGTGTGAAGAAGAAGGCAGACTGGGCCCTGCAGTGGATCGGCAGCGACACGGCCACCTTCGGGGAGCGTGTGGTGGCCTTCGCCTGCGTTGAAGGAATCTTCTTCTCCGGCAGTTTCGCCTCCATATTCTGGCTGAAGAAGCGCGGCCTCATGCCTGGCCTGACCTTTAGCAACGAGCTGATCTCCCGTGATGAGGGTCTCCACTGCGACTTTGCCTGCCTCATGTTCAAACACCTAGTACAGAAACCCAGCCCCGCACGAGTTTTAGCTATTGTCAAGGATGCTGTCGTCATTGAACAAGAGTTCCTCACTGACGCCCTGCCTGTCAGGCTGCTGGGCATGAACTGTGACCTGATGTCGCAGTATATTGAATTTGTGGCTGACCGGCTCTTAGTGGACCTGGGCTGTACCAAGCACTATGGATCCAAGAATCCCTTTAGCTTCATGGACATGATCTCCCTGGAAGGCAAGACCAACTTCTTTGAGAAGAAGGTTGGGGAATATCAGAAGTGGGGAGTAATGGCCAACCGCATGGACAATGTCTTCACACTGGATGCAGATTTTTGATGACTTATTTTTATAATTTCCTTTATGAGACTATACTACATTCTGTGTAATATTAATTTTTAAATGTAATTTAATGTACAATAATTATTTTAAGTTTTCGAATAAGATACAGTATAACTCAATATTGTACATGAAGTCGTTGGCAAGGCGCTGCCAGCAATTAGGTTTACTTTTTTGTACAGTATTGTCCTGCTTTTCTCAGAGATTCGAATAATAAATATATAGATTGAGTTTGCTGGCAGTGCTGACTGGGAGTAGCCCAGTATTTGTCATGGCGGTGTTGTGTGGAATGATTCAAGCTGTGAATACAAAGATATATTGACATGTATTATGATACGTGATGTGATTCTATTTTCTGCAAATAAAGATTTGCTTACATGAAGTATTGTTTCTCTCATCTTTACTTCCTTAACCGGTATGCAATAATCCAATCAGGAATCAGTGGAAGATACTACCAGTATCGCCCTGGTGTAAGACCACCATTCAGAATTGAAACGTTGCTCCAAATGGCTTTAGCCGTGTTTAGTGACTAGATCTGAATAGCCAGGTACTTCCCCACCTTCCTCTTTCCCTTCCCCACTTACTTTCAGCCTCACAACATCCCCCAATTGGGGATGCCATAGTCTCACTGGCTCCAGACGGGAGCAGTTGGGACTCTTGTGAGGTATTCACTATAAAAAAAAATTAATCCCACCATAATAGGTACCATGACGCTGGACTACTTTTCTAGAAAACATGAGTATCGTAAACAAATCGATAAACCTGCCCTTGATACCTGCTTTTGGAGCATGCGGAAATTTTAGATGGTTAGTAAATCCCTGAATCTCCAATAGCATGAATGTTATTTTATATCACTACACAAACCGATCTGACAGTATTAGTTAGGGCAAGTCTATCTCTTCTAACGTCAATGGTTTTTACCTATTTTTTTTTAGAAATCTCCCGAAAGTCCTCCAATAATCAATTGAGATTGTTTAAAGATACTCGCTTCACATATTTAGTTTTTACACAATAAACTAACGAAAATGACAATGCGATCCGCAGCTTACAGATCAATGCTCGTTAGGGGGCAAAACATTAGAAATGAATACATAGGTACTGGTATCAGCGCCCAGTTAGATAGTTGATTTATGTCAGCGCCCTTAACACACTTCGGCCGGGAAAGGTAGTTCTACCCGTTCGGTCGATTGATGCTTGATGCCGGGAAGGGTAATTCTACCTTTTGCGCCGGTCACTGGCAGAAAAGAAGGAATTATTCAATGTTTTTATAAGAATATTATATACCAATCTCTTTGTAAAGGTTCTAACTATATGTACATAATTATCGATTCTTAATGCAAGTCTTCTTTTTATATTTATCTTAGTGCCTTTCGTGTATATCAGTATTTCAACAAAAGGATAGCATATTTGTTATTGTAATAATTCAATTCCGGAAATGAGGGTTCTTATGACTGTGAAACCCGATTCGAATCTTAATCTCTGTTCCGCCCCCATCACTCCTATGTGAAAATGAGTGAGATATATATACAGGTACCAGCAAATGCCGATAGGCGGACCGTAATAAACATATGACAAGGTTAATCAAGTTGCATTTCAAATAATATTCGATTTTCGTTTAGTACTTTTATAGCTTGGGTATACTGGTTACTATGTAGAAATTATTAAAATATTTTCGAAGATATAGCGATTGAAAAGAAATTCGCATGAGACTTGTATTTTCTAGTGCCAGGCCAGCGCAAAATATACCAGCCAGAAATGTGTTATGGTGATTTATCACAAAAATGGTATATACAAATTGTCCAATTATTATTATTCATCCACCAACCAGCCCACAATAATAAATGAGAAATGCCAATATAATTTATGAAAACGAGAATGACAAAGTATGCATGCATTCATAAATGTTTTGCTTCTGTTGAAGGTTATGAGATAAATAAGGAACTCCAGTCCCTTTTTATGAATAATGAATGACCTTCTTTATATATATATGTATATATATTGTGTGAAAAGTTATTTATGATATGCAACCATGTGAACTGGGCTTCATGAATCAAATATTATTCACCACTAAGTGATGTAGGTACTTTTATTTCTATGCGGCGCATTTATAAAAAGCAACGAAGTTATGATAATTGCTAGATGTAAAAATGATATCTCGTGTGCTTAATCCAGGGTACTCACCTCACAATACGTAGTAAATAATATTGTAGGTACCTATCATGAGTTCGGTAATCTACATAAATAAAAATGTAGGGATGGGTGGTTTATCATAGAACCCGCTTTTACACACAAGTATGTCTCATTCTAATGTAAGTTGGGAGTACCTACCTATATTACGGTGTATTTCAGCTGCCAGTGTCACTAAACACCAACATAAATGGGATGAAAAATAAATACTTTTGCTAATGTAATTACTTGATTATTATAAGTGATATAACAATGAATTAGGTATTTGCGTCAATCTCATTTTCAGCACTAAGATAAATAAAATAATATGGTTAGTTTTCGAGTGGGGCATGCAAACAGATTGTATGAGAATTGTCGCTTCCGTTTCACCATAATAAAATACATATTAAAACAAAAGTGTAATTTTATCAATAAATTACAATATCGCATTATACATGTTATGTGTAGACTTTTGTACTATGTAAACACGCTGGGAACATAGTGAAGAGGTTAAAATGTTGAAAGAATAAACAAGACGGATATTTCAAGGTGTCAAGTTTGCACTGAGGAGTCATGAGTTCGATAGACCCTCTGTAAGTCTCATCATTGCAGAAGCAACAATTTCAACCTTTTATAATGGTACATAGTAGGGAGAAATCAAATATTGTCAGATTTTTGTAATGGAGGAATGCTTGTCTTTAAAAGAAGAGTATCATTTAATTCAGGTATATTGTGATTGTACATTGGAACACAGCATACACCATCCCTGATTATTTTGGTTTAGTGTATGTGGAGAAAGCGTTCAGAACTGTAATCATTAGTGTACACTACTTTAGTCCCTTGTAGAGGAGTTATTAGTATATCTGTGCTATGTAGGGGGTCTGTTCCTTTGAGGCCGCGTGAGGGGGGTGTGTGCGCAGGTGGCTGCGCCTGTCCTTGCCGGACATAAACTTGAGGGGGCACAGCTGGCAGGGGAAGGGGCGCTCCCCTGTGTGGCTGCGGTTGTGCACAGCCAGGTAGGAGCGCGTCTTAAACCTCTTGTCACACACTTTGCAGGCGTGAGGACGCACGTCGGAATGGGCACCCATGTGCTTTTGGAGATTCGCATTTGTGTAAAACCTGGTACAAAAAATGTATGTTTTATAAGGTTCCATGAAAAAAACAGAGAAGTGAAATAAACCTATACTAATCTATTTTTTATAGTGTTCTGCTTTATCTGGTTACTGTTTCGTAAGTATTAGCGATCTGTAAGAGGAAATAAGTACTGAAACAAAGTTGCATAACTGATAGCGCAAGAAGTGGTTTGGTGAAAAGGATTTGGTGAATAGTAGATTTGGTGAAAAAAAAGTGGTTTTCACTGATACAAAATGGCCACCATTAAAATTGCATAAATTTTAGTAGTTGTATCTATTAAAATGTAGATCAGGCAGGGGTGTGCAATTTGCAATGGAAGCAAATGTTCATCCCCTATGTAATGTGATACAATAGCATGTACCTGAGAGGGCACAGTGAGCAAGGGAAGTTCTTGACTCCGGTGTGGCGCAAGAGATGTAGCTTGTATTCCGAGGGCTGGCCAAAACGCCGCCCGCACGCCTCGCAACAGTATGGCTTCTCCCCGCTGTGCTGGAGCAGGTGACTCTATGGAGCCAACAAAAATATCACATAGAGATACATCACAGCATGAATTACACAAAATGTTTTGAGAAATTGATACAGTTACCATGTATATTATTATTGTATATAAACAAAAAAATATATTTTAAAATTGTATTTTTACCGATGACGATTATAGACATCCCTAGCTGGACGCCCCCACCTCTAAAGTGTAGGGCGGCCATTTTGGATGGTTCTCCCTGTATACATTGTAATATTAACGACTCTCTGCTCTGTTTGCAACATTAAGTACATAATCCATGCCTGATCAATAAACAAATGAAGGCATACAATGTTTTTTTAATTACTATTGTGAACTTTCAATTTTAAAAAGGTTACTAATTTCCCAAATAAAATTCAACAACCTTGGATAATATTTTTCACTGCTAAAACCAATGACATTATAATACATCTAGACCACCGCTAACTTTAATATTGGGTGCTTGCCCCAGATATTACCAAAAACAGTCAGGATTGCCCCGGAACAAAGGGGAAACCACGTGACGCATTACAAAGAATTTACTGTAATTACCTTATTTTCTATTTAATAGAATATTTAAAGATAATATTTGTTTTTCATATATAAATAAACAGACAACATGAAAAAAAAATTATTCATTTTTATAGATTTTTTTTTTTTTTTTTAAATCTTTTAAATACATATAAGTTTTTTTTAAACTTCATGAGAGGTATGATTCTTTCGATTGATATCAACAGTTATAGTCTACCTGAAATGTTAAAAGTTACAGGCTTTCAAAGCTATGCGGTTAAAAAAAACAGCGTATTTGGCAAAATGACAGTACAAAGCTGGTGGTGGGATTTTTACAAAGGTAACTAAAAAAAGCATGTTTTAAATATAAGAAAATATCATTCTCTTAACCAATTAGCTTCAATTATACGGGTTATTTAAGAATAATATTTCATTGGCATTTCAAGAAATGTGAAAAAAAAAAATTATTTAAGAACTGTTTACACAAAATATTCTGTCGGGATGAGTGTAAAACGGACTTTATAATGACTGAGAGCACGCAAATAATTACGATCGAAAGTTGTAATTTTCGCTAGTGTGACCTCAAAAGTGAATCAATTTTTATTTTTTGGTATCACTTTGACACTTTAGACACTTAAACAACTTAATAAATATCAGGGTTATCACACTAAAATATTTGGTAGAAGAAGTTTTATTTCTACAGCTATATACATAAAATGCCAAAAAATAAACAGAAGAGTAACTCAGGACGATTTTTGCGCGACATCGTAAGTCCAAAAAAAATTGGCACTTTTGTGGTCCGGGGCATGCTAGTGGTTAATACAGGCCGTGCTGTAGAAAATGAAAAGAAAGTTAAAGAGGGCTGTTTTCAGACTTTTCACACTGAGTTTAGCAGGGTTTAGTACTAAACGTGTATAGACCCATTATTGTCCCACAAAATCAACAGAAAATGTGGCAAGTAACTGTAACACTCTTATGTTTCCAGTAAATTCTTAATTTAAACATTGTTCATGTATGACAAAGACAGACATTCAACAAATGTCTGTATGAATGAAATAGATATAGGACAAGGCTTCGTTTTTGCATTTAAAAGTTGCGGATACAACATATATTCTATATCACAGGTGTGATTGAGATGACAAGATACCCTTACTTGCTGTATGAGGTGACCTACTGCCAGTAGGTTGTCATTATTCATTATGTGTTGTTAGGTTCACTATCTTGCTTTCTCTAATAGCGCTTAAAATCGTCGGGAAATAATTGTATTATTTATAATAATAATAAATTTTGGCACTCATTTACGCAATTTGGTTAGAGATAGCACACAACCTCACGCGTCTGTTTAGTACTAAAACTCCTAAATCGGAAGTAATACAATTACCGTATCTTTCGCTTGCTACTTTTGAGATCTCTAAAATATGTCTATAGTTTGTAATATCATTGGCAAAAACAGTTTAAATAATCAGTATTGAAGGTTGAAAATCCGGTCTGTAGGAGCTCTGCTAGCAGTTGGTCAAATCGAGTTTGAAACTCACTGAGGGTACTGACTTATACTGTTTTGTTAAGTAATAAGATCTCTACTTTCCTTTTTAAAATTAAAGTAATACATACTATTATTTACTATCTGCACATTATAGTAGATGGACTTACATTCAAATTGGTGAGCTGAACAAACTTCTTGCCACACTGATGGCAGACATACTTCTTGATGCCGGCATGGGCCCGCTCGTGGTTCTTCAGGACGTTCAGGTAGGCAAAGGCCTTCCCGCACGTGGCACACTTGTACTTCCTCTCCCCCGTATGAACACGTAGGTGGCTCTTCAAGTTCTTTTCCGTTGTGAACTTTTTATCGCAGTGACTGCAATTTATGGTGGAGTCTGGCTGCAAAAAATACATTTACAATGTTTGTTTTACGCACTAGATGCATGAAGAGTATGTGAAATAAGCTGTGCTACATGCAGAATAGTGGATTCCATATAGACACTAGAGGTGGGCGTTTCGGTTTCTTTTTCAAAAAAACTGACAGCGTTTCGGTTTCCCAAAATAAACTGTGACTAGAAACCGATTAAAAATAAAATAATACATTAAAAAAAAACCTGCCAAAAAATAAGTATAAATGGCTTTAGCTGTGTTTGGTGAGTAGCCAACTTGACCCATCGCCTTGCACCGCAGGAGGAACCGTAGGAGGAATGGATTCATACATGCATCACTCCTGGACACTCTGACCCCCAAATTCCTAGCAACCCCTCATAACTTTTTCGTTCCCAGAATTTCCTCTCCTTCCTTTCCCTACAAAACCCCCCTCACAGCATCCCCAATGATGACTTAGGCCCCCGAGGGATTTTATTCCTCAGGGCCTTCTGTGTGGAGCTAATGTAAAAAAAATGGGGATGGCCTACTCCCATTGTCCCCAGGCGGTGGGACTTTTGTCTGGTATTCACACATTTAAAAAAATGACAAATTAATCGAGACTTTGCATGGTTTGACAAAATCACATTTTACCGACTGAAAGTTTTAGAAGTTTAGAAAGTCAAATATGCAATGAGGTATTTTTCCTTAAGTGCGTTTTCAAATTTAAGGGAGCAATTGAAGCAGTTTACTCCAAGCCAAGGCGCTGATAATACTTAATACGTAACACAGCACCTTCGAGATTTTTGCTAGCGCAGAGAAAGCGTTTAATAATAAGCGCTTATTAAGTGTTCAATAATAAGCGTTTCTTTGCATCGGTCTTTGCATGTTGGATCTTCAGTTCGCACGTAAAGCATAAAGTTTGAAAAAAAAAAAATTTACCTTTACTCTAAAATTAAACACTTGCATTTTCTGGTTTCTAATATTTTAATTACGAAATTATGAAAACGGCGTTCTATAAATTTGCCATATTATAAACTGTCTTGATACATACATATTTGACAGTGTTAGGAAGGTTATATCATTTACCAATAAAATAAGTACATTTATAATTGAAGACCAAAAATAATATAATAAAAAACAATTCCGATGAAATAGCTACAAAACGTGTAATTAAGACATACTACATAGATTTACATTTAAAGATTGATAATTAATCTTTTAAGTACATCATTTTTAACTAACTAATTAACTAACCATCACGCCTTTTCCGCAGGGGTAGGCAGATGGAATCTGAAGGAGGTTGGATCGCCAAACAACTCAGTCTTTGTACACACTCCTTGCCTCATTCACATCATACATACTCTTCTATTATTCTGACTCTTGACTTGGCCCGACTCAAGTATCTGATTCACTCGATCGTGCCATGTCTTCCTTGGGCATCCCCGACTTCTGGTACCATTCACATTTGATCATATATTCTCCTTACACTCCTTTTTTCACTCATTCGCTCTACATGTCCAAACCATCTAAGCGTCCCTTTCTTAATGTTAATGATTACGCTTACATCAGCCTTGCACTCTTTACGGATTTCTACATTTCTCACACGATCATACATGGTTTTACTACACATACACCTCAGGGATCTCATTTCTACAGCATTCAGTCTACTTTCATCCTTTCTCTGCCAGTTCCATGCCTCACTTCCATATATCAGGGTAGGTACCAGCCTCCATTACGGACTGCTAACTTCGCTTTTTTGGACAATTTTTTGGTAGGGCTAACCACGTTCTGTTCTCCATTAATGGAGTTACCTGCATCCCTTCATTCAATATCTCCGTCAGCCTTCCCATCTCTCGTAAACATACTTAAACAAACTCATCCACCTGCTCCAAGTATTCCTCTTTCACAACTATATTGCACACTGTTTTTGTATTCTCTTTCAAACACTGTGGCTTACATTCGTCATACTTCATACTTCATTTTTGATGAGTGATAATAGTAAAAATATTTTTTAGTGCAATGTGAGTTTTTTTAATATCAATTGATATATTGTTTTCCTATTGCTTAAGCTTACCAAAAACTAAATGCGCTAATAGCCACTGGCTACATGAGATTGTAAATACATACATACAGAGATTAACACGCGTGCAAAAGGAATAAATAAATGAATTTTAGACAAATATGACAGTCACCTCTTACATTGATATCGCAAGAAAAAATTATTCAGTCTAAATAATATGTAACTAATTTATTATTATTATTTGAAAAACATGCAAGGACTTTTGACTGATAATTTTCTTTTGAATGCAGATTTTTTCTGTCAAAACTAATAAGATAATTGATATAAAGGTATTGGGTTGCATTTGACTAGTTAAATAAAATTTGTCCTATGTATGTAGTTGGACAAAGAAATATAAGAATTTTTCATGCGAGGGGACTTATACTAAAGTGTATCTTTGAATGATCATACCTTCATACCAAAGTGTTTTCTCATGTGGGCTTCCAGTTTAACGTACTTATAAAATGATTTATCACATTTCTGACAATAAAGCATTGTGCTTGTGATGGCACGCTTGGTGTGCTTCTTATATTTCTTCTTAGATGTGTCCCTAAAATAGGCATAAACATTAAAATGGTAGGTGAAAAGCAGTGATTGCAGTGATATCAAATACTGTAGATTAGTTATAATACTTCCAACTTCTGACGCTTCCATACATTCTGATGTATGCAGTATGCTACACTAGCGCCTCCTAGCGGCACGAGTTGTGAGTTTACTTTCATACATTTGAATTGATTATGCAAGATTACGCCACGCTACACTAGCGCCTCTAGCGGCCAGAGTTGCCACCCAATACAAGTAAATACTGCCAATCTCTTATTAGAGTTGTATTATTAATATTCTAGTGTATTTGGTGATATACATAAGATTCGGTACATCAAAACTACATTTTTGAATTTGTATTTTTTGTACTTATGTGTATTATGTTGATTCACTTTGTTCCTATCTTATATTATGTTAAATTGTTGATAAACTGCCAATACGGATAAATTGAATTGCAAATCCGATTCATGCAGCTGTGAATAAAAAAACATTATTTCTTTTATTATGTTAATTCCAATGCATTATGTAATTAATTTATACTTGTTTTATGTAAAAGTCTGACGGGCATAAATAAATAAGATTTTAGTAATTTACATATTTTGAATTCTCTCTTCTTCATCATCCATATTCTTAACATCGATAGTTTTTTGTGGGTCCGAGTGAGGAGAACCTAAAATAAAGTCAAAAGTTTAAATGAATTACTAAAATAATAATAATATTAAATGGTGTAAGCTTTAAAAAAAATCACTTTTTGAATAATGGTGAGTGGGGTGATTTATATCAGGTGTCTCTTCAACTCGGCAACTGATAGTTTCATCTGATTTGATATCGGATCTTCTTTCTTCTTCCTGCTTGACCAACTGAAAAGTAACGAATACCACTTAGGTTTTTTAAGATTATAAGAGGAAAATGTTTCTTAGGCAAGGATGGTGGACTTGGCTAGCAAAGAACAGAACCCGGGATGCGTGGTATCCGGTCGGGAACCCGACACTTTTAACAATCGGTCAATATTACTTTTAGAAGGGTTTGATTTAAGTAATACAATTTCTATTACTTGCGTAAATATACAGAAAATAGGGACACACTTATTACACACATTTTATCTTAAAAACACATTCATAACAGTTATATAATAATGAGAATTATATATTTCAGTTTTTGGAATTGGAAAATGATGTATTTTAGTAGATATTTCGTTAAAAAAAACGATAATTTGATGTCTTTTCTTGTCGCTATGTTTTGACATAGTAATATTAAAATACTTTCATTTTAATTTAATTCTTAAATAAACCCAAATTAAGAACTTATTTTAAGATCATAGATTCATATTTTGGATTAAATAAGAAGAGAAAAAAAAAATTACCTAAATATTTTCATATCCATAACAATGGCCGCCATGTAAATAAACGATTTTAATTTTAACGAAATAACTACGAAAATGGATTATTTTCCATTTTCGGAAACTGAAATACTTACTTCTCATCATTATGCTAACTACTGCAAAGAGATTTCTTTTTAAATGGTGAGTATTAAGCTTGTACCTATTTATATATACATAGTATATTTACCATTATTATTTTGTTATAAAGTAAGAACACTGACAATTACCTTGTATTACATTCATAGTAATAATAATAACGTGGTTGGGGCAATACTTACATGAAGATTTTCTGTAAGCAGACGGTCAGTTGCCTGCGGCTGCAGAGGTTTTAGATGCTGTTTCAGAAGGGAGTCTGAACGGATACATTGCTGCTTAAAGTAATACAGCCGATTCAACAGTTCATAACATAGTTGACACAACACCTTTGGAAGTTCATCACATAAAGGAACCTGCAATTAAAGTACAAAGTTTAATTACATTTGGTGGACATTACGTTTTCAGAAGGAAATTATTTGGTCGACATGAATTACATAACCGTCGTACTTTTAGACACAGATTACGGCAACTACGCTTTTCAACAATAACTACAAGAAACAACTATTTAAATGCAATAGGTTATTAGGTTCCTAGTTTGGGTTAATCAAGCAATTTAGATTGAAAAGAAAATTTCGCAAATATCACCGCATACTAAAAATATCCAAAATGGCGGCAAATGGATTGTTTTATACGGGAAATTTTTAATGTTGATTTATTGAAAATGGAACTTTATTGCATTTTTTACAATCTCTCCAAACGTGGTTAGTTGTTTCTTGTAGTAATCTAGTTGAAATAAGTGTAATTTCCATAATCTGTTCCTATATAGTGCGGCGGTTAGGTAAATATTTACCTCACATAAAACCATAGAGATAATACAATTAGAGGCACTACTGCATACTAACATCTCGTCGAAACTTGTTCCACCATTAGTACGCGATAAGCGGTGCACGTAAACCATCAGTAGTTTTAGTTAGAGCTTTGGGAGAGTTGAAGGTAAAAAAGCGGAACCTATTTTTTCGCTTCATGTCTCATCTAAATATAATACATCAATGCATAAACACACTATGTTATTTAAAGATTGGAAAACAACATTTTCGGAGTTATCTTAAGAATTTGTAATTATGAGTGTTCTTTTTAGCTTAGTTTAAATAATATTTTTATAGTCAAGAGGAATCCATACCGATGTGCAGTAAGAATATACATCTTCGGGAACGCTTTGCATTTGGTCCTGTGCGGATAAGCAAGCTCTACAAGTCTTCGACAGATTAAAAAATCCATGATACAGACTATAGCTCATATTATATGGAAATCAATCCTTAAATTGAATTTGGAAGCAATGAGTACATAAATCAACTAAATCTTCAATGTTGACTATTAATAAGTATTGAATGCTAGCTTCTCTTATTTATTTACAAGATTTTTGACAGTTCGTTCCATAAATAAATCAGTCGCTCGTTCTGTTCCATAAATAATTCTGTTCCATAAATAAACTAACCACTCACTTCTGACAACTACTGTCAGACGAAAATTTCCAAAGACAAAACAGATGTTTGATCAATATCCGTTAAGTAAAGGTGCCTGTAAACGATCAAATTTGTTTGTCAAATTTTACGTTTGCTCGTCACGTGTTTGATGAGCAAGGCCGCAAACGTTCAAATGAAGTTTGTCAAATATTAGTTCATTTATTTACAGCTTTCGCCGGGAATTGTCTTTTGACGTTTATTGTATCCGGTCTGAAGTGGGGTGAATAGCGAAATATTTTGTGTTGTTAAAAATGACGGATGCGGACAAAGCATTTCTTGCGTTGACATTAGCTCTGTGTCTTAAAAAGAAAAAAAAGAAGGTGTTAGTCTAGAGAATGGCTAAAATTAAGAGCTAAATATACCCATGAAAATTTGCTTAGGGATATATTACGTACAGAACCAGAAGATTATGGTAAATGAAATAAAAGTAAAATGTAATAAAAAGTCTCTTTCACTTATAACATTCGATGACCCAGCACTCTCCATTTGATGGCAACACGAAACTGACGTTTGTTTGATAAACACCCCCGCAAACGTTCAAACATGTTGTCAAATATCGTTCAAACTTTCCGTCAATCAGAATTTCTGACAAACACGTCAAACACGTAGTTTGTTTGACAAGCACATCAAACAAGGCCGCAGACGTTCAAATAATTTGACAAACACGTAAATTTGACAAACAAATTTGATCGTTTACAGGCACCTTAAGGACTTTAACACCTTCGCCGACACTAAAAAATGAGTGTGATTTGCTCTGGGGCCTTGTAAATGAAAATACAGGATAAATCCCTCTAAAACAGGGCGGGGGGGGAACCTGCGGCCCGCGACCCTTTTTGGTAGGGCCCTGCTGACCACAAAAAAAGTGTAAAATAATAACTTTCAGAACACGAGAACGGTTTCGTTCACGGTGTTTCAGATACATTATTAATCCCCGAGAAAGGCATAATACAGATGACAGCTACTTACACATGTATCTAAGTTAGTAGAAAGCAGTTTAGACACAAATAATAAGGCGATTCAACATCCTCTTTTAATTTTATTTTTATACAGATTAAATTACAGTTGTGGATTCATCTGCAGACGCCCCTAAGAAGGTAACCATTCTCGTGTTTGAAGTGCAGTTATAAAATTCTAGTTACAGACTATGTTCTGCACGAATCGGAGGAAAACATTTTGGTGCTCTGGGTGTAGTTTTAAATAAAGTTGAGAACTCGCACAAAGATTAACTCTTAATTTGAAACCAGTTTTGTGTTTGGAATGTAATGTTAAAATTCCAGTTGTGGGTTCAACTGTTGACTAATTTTTAAGGAAAAAATTATCGTGTTCGAACTACAGTTATAAAATCTACAAGAAGTTGCAGACTTTGTTCTTCAAAAATCAGAGGAAACCATTTTTAATCAAAGCTAGAGACTTTTTTTTTTTTTTTTTACAGTAATACCGCACAAGAGTCCCAACTGCTCCCGTCTGGAGCCAGTGAGACTATGGCATCCCCAATTGGGGTATGTTGTGAGGCTGAGGGTATTGGGGAGGGGAGGGAGATGGGGAAGAGGAAGGTGGGGAAGTACCTGGCTATTCAGATCTGGTCACCAAACACGGCTAAAGCCATTTCAAGCAACGTTTCAATTCTGAATGGTAGTCTTACACCAGGGCGATACTGAGAGTATCTTCCACTCTGGAACGTGCCGCAAATATACTATATATTATTTTAAATTATATATTATTTTAAATTAATTAATTGTGAAATATCACAAATTAATCAAATAAAATTTATTTGCGCACGCCGGGTTCGAACCCGCGACCTTCGGATCTGTAGTCAAATATATACCACTAGATACCACTAGACCACGCCGGCCGTCACAAAGATTCAATCTTAAGTTAATAGCATTCTTGTATTTTGAAAATATTTTTTTTGCATAATTTAACTGAAATTTTCTTCAAATAATATATTCAAAAATTCATCGAGTTGTATCAAAATTCTGTTTTAAGGGGTAGGAAAATGTGATGGAGTAGTTATTTGAAATCTCAAGTACGCAGTGGCCTTTATCTTGGTTCGAAGGTCAAGTGTGCAAAACTCCATCGATCTCGAAATAAAACTGTAGATTTGTATAAAAAACTAAGCCACGCCAAGACTCTTATTTATATATCTAGGTATTAATAGATCATTTATAGCTGATCCCGGCGTTGCTAGAAAATCAGACGTAGACAATTTGCGTCTTATTTTGAAAAAAAGCGTGCAAAACAAGGTATCGAAATACTGGTATAAAGTATCGAAATTCTGCTTTGAGGGGTGAGAAAGTGTGATAACAGTATTTTTTCATTGTGAAAATTTTCATTAACCTTGAAATAAAACTGTAGATTTGTACACAAATCAAATCCACACCGCCCGCCACAAACACACAATCACTTTTATATATTAGAAGACAGTTGACCCCACAACATAAATATACCACTCTCCCCCACAATGTCTTTCTCGGGCGTCTCCGACTCCACCATAAACTATTGTATACTACAGTGTTTTTGTTAAAAAAAAACCCATTATATTGACTTTAATTCGACTCCGTATCTCATTCCGGTGCAGAAATATTGCTTAAAGTATTCCTCGGGTGTCCCCGACTTCTTCTACCATTCAAACCAACAAAAAAACACTCCTGGCACTAATAAGAACGAACTGTGAAATTTTCATCGGTCGACTACTTAGATTTTTGCGAGCGTAAACATACGCAGGTTGAATTTTTAAATATAAAGAAGAAGAAGATGACATTATTGAAAAATTTCTCTGAAACAATAAATAATAATGCTTTCATATTGAAAAAAAATGAGAATCCCTGGCCCGTGTTCGGCAATATTTTATTTTTTGGTATTTTATATTTACATGTTATTCTTTTTTTATTTTAATTATTTTACAAAATACATATTTAGGATTTTTTTTGAAAATTTCGAGTACCTCCGCGGTTCGTAATATCTTTCTTTATGATTTAAATTTTCATATAATTATTAAAAAAATATCTCGATATATGTATATAAATTATTTTATTAAAAAAATATTTTTTCTTTTTTAGAAAAGTTTGAGAACCCATTGCAAATTTTCTGTGTTTTCTGAATTTTTTCGTGTTATTAAATTAATAAAATAATCAAAAAAAAATGTTCTCGAATAATACATTGTTTTAGAAAAGTTGAAAAAAAAATGAAAACCTAAACCTAAAATCCAAATAATTTATCGAAAATATTTTTATTAAAAAAAAATCTAAAAGATTGAGAACTTCCGAATAAAATAATATGTTTACATTATATTGTACTGAGGAATTCACGTATTTAAGTGTGAAAGAAATACTCAGTTGTTTGTATAAAAAAAAAAAATCAGTGTGGAATGCGTCGTCGCGAGCTAAATAAAACGGATTTGTATGTTGTATTATTAAAAAGCTGTACGTTACTAATTTTTTTTTATTAACATATCCAAAATCTTAGTGAAAAGATCAATCACATGATTTTTTACAAGAGATTAATCATAAAGTGCACGCAAGTGGCCTAATATTGATCATCGTCATATTTTGACAAAACTAACTGTTACGAGTTACGACTGTTCGCATCATCATGGTGTTTAGGACTTTTCAAATTAAATACGCTTAGTACACATACATATACTCGGTAAATACACAGAAAAGTGGGACTCGGTTAACAGGCACAAACTCTGCGGTGAGACAACAACTATTTCAGTAACTAAAAATGGAAAATGATTAATTTTAATAGCTGTTTCATTAAAAAAATTATGATTTCACATAATAATATAAAAAATATTTTACAAGATATTTTTTTATAATTTTTTTTTAACCCTAACTAAGATCCTATTTTATGTTCATATTTTGGGTTAAATAAGTGAATAAAAAACTAACTCCAAAACTTTCACATCAATAACAATGAAAAATCGATATTAATTTTAACGAAATAATTATTAAAATGCATTATTTTCCATTTCCAGAAAATGAAATAATTATTTCTCTTTATTATCTAAATCAGTGTTTTCAATCTTTTTTAATACGCGACCCCTTTACAGGTTGAAAAATTCTGATGACCCCCTTTGGCCATAGATACAGACAAAAAGTTAGTTATTTAAATATGTTAATTATTTTCTCTACTTTGGTACCTATATTCATTATTACGGCATGATTACGGCCTACACTCTGCAAGGAAGCCGCGAGAGCTTTAAAGGTAAGTACGAGGTAAGTTGGTAAGGCTGCGTGCGACTTTGAAATAATCTTGGATAAATCAATAGAACTGGCTGATCTCACCACAAATATAAAAGAAAATCTTATAGATTTAGCTGCTGACGACATGCCTAAAATGGCATTTCATTCTCAAAGTGTTGACATGTTTTGGATGAAAAGAAAAGAAAAGTATCCAGAGCTGGCAAGGGAAGCTCTAAAATTATTAGTGCCATTTGCCACTTTATACTTATGTGAACTGACATTCTCTTCAATGGTGGACATTAAAACTAAAAAGAGAAACAGACTTTACTTAGAAATGATTTGATTATTAACATATCAAAAATAGCACAACGATTTGAAATATTATTTTTATTGTAGTTAGAACCTCGCCTTTTTCCTTTTGCCGGTGACCCCCCCGAGTAATTCTTTGCGCCCCCCCTAGGGGTTGTGACCCACAGATTGAAAAACACTGATCTAAATGATACAAAGTATTTTTTTAAGTATGTGTTGACCCACTGACCTTGTCCCACTTTTCTGTGTATTTACCGGACTTTACTAGACAAAAAAAGCATCAGTAAGCGAATTTTTACACTTACCAGAAAATTACAGTTGTCATATTTTCCCAAACATCACCAATATTAAGGTTCTAAAGGGTCAGAGGATACCCTGGACCATAATTTTTTCGAGTGTCCTATCAATGACCAATTTCCAAACTTCGTACATGAATTGGTAAAGCTTGATATTGAATTCCCTATCAGTATACCCTGCCTTCTTGGTCTAAACACTCCTGAAATTCACCATTTGTTGGCAAAGTTTATTTGTAAAAATGTCCTTAATATCTGACTATAAATAACATTTCTTTCATTTTCATTTGTATACATTTGTTCAGGTTCCTATTTTCACTAATCCCAACTCTGTATATTTTGACTGTTTGGGTTAAAACACTACTCTATATTCATCTGTATATTTTTCTTGATTCATTTATTGTACTTGTTTATAAGTTTATCTGTATCATAGTACTGTTTAAAAAAAAAAATTTACTAATTTTGGAAAAATCTGACCTTTCCATTTTTGAGACTTATATTAATTAGGTGAGTTAATGGTTTTATCACACGGTTTTTAATATATTTTAATAACTAAAAACGCCCACTATTATTGTACATAGGTTCCTATTTTTTATAATTTTGTAATTAGCTATCATTACCAATTCTGTATTGTTTTTGTTAAGTTATGTTAATGTTATGTTTATGTTATGTAATGTTTATGGTACATTTGTGTTATGTTTTATAATCACATTTATATACTCCCATTTACTGTATTTGTTTATAAGCTTGTCATTTTCATAGTTGTATAAAAAAGAATGCTCCTAATTTTGGAAAAATCTCATTGGTTAAATAACGAAAAACGCCCACTATTATTGCACACAGGTTCCTATTTTTTATAATTATACTACTGTTACCAGCTCTGTACCGTTTTTGTTATATTTATATTAGGTTTATTTATGTTACATTATGTTATATTTATGATGTTTTTTTTTTTTATTATTTTAATATATATCATATAAGTTACATTAATACATATTTTGCAGAAAATAATATTAAGGTTCATAATTGGTCATGTATACCTTATCAGAAAAGAGGAGCTCTTGTGCCTGATAAGGGAGCCACGATTCTTACTTAGATTCAATGTTATAATATTATGTTATGTGTAAAATATATAATTTATATATATATATATATATATATTTTTTTTTTTTATACCTTATCAGAAAAGAGGAGCTCTTGTGCCTGATAAGGGAGCCACGATTCTTACTTAGATTCAATGTTATAATATTATGTTATGTGTAAAATATATAATTTATATATATATATATATATATATATATATTTTTTTTTAATATAAGTTTTTTTGGAAAAAAAGTTTGATTTTAAAAGTTTGATATATATATTTTTTTTAATATAAGTTTTTTTGGAAAAAAAGTTTGATTTTATTTATTTGTTCTTGTTGGTTCGTAATACAGCGCAATTCGGAAGGGAGATTATTGTAGTTTTTTATGGCTTGGTAAATATAATGGTTTTGCATTTGAGTTGTTTTGAAGATTGACGTAATAAATTGATTTCCATTTCTCATGAGTTTGTAAAATTCTTGATATTCTGTGTTATTTTTTTCTTTACACATTTTTATAATGGAAGTTTGCTTAAATATATCATCAATATTTGGTACTGGAAACAATTTAAAAAGCAATTTTGTTGGGAAAGTAGAGTTTTTTTTAAGTATTACCTTTATAATAATTTTTTGCGAGACTTTTACTGAGTTTAGGTTGTTTTTATAAGATCCTCCCCAACCTATAATTCCGTAAATAAGCAGGGAGTGGACAAGAGCATAATATACATTTTTTAGTATTTTCACATTTAAAATATTTCTTAACCTAACAAATATATATATATATTTCCTAATTCTCTTTACTAACTCTATAATATGGCTTTTCCATTTCAGATTTTCATCGATGATCACACCAAGATATTTAATTTCAGAAGAAGAGTTGATTACAGTACAAATAGGATTAAGTAGTTTACAGTTGACATTGTCACAATTTTCATCATGGATATATTTACTTTGTGTTTAGGTATTTTTTGTAGTGAAAATAATACATATGTTGTTTTTTTAGCATTAAGTGTGAGTAGGTTATTATCAAACCATGATTTTAAGATATTAATACATTCATTTGCAAGTTTGTTAACTAGTTCCCATGTTTGACCTTTTATTAATAAAACAGTATCATCAGCATAAGAGATTAATTCACCTTTGATTTTCAGTTGGAAAATGTCATTTACATACATTAAAAATAGTAATGGTCCGAGGACCGTGCCTTGAGGAATGCCAAATGTACTTGTTAGTGGTGTACTAAAAGTTTGGTTTAATTTTACAATTTGAGGTCTCTCTGTTAAGTAGCTTTCTATCCATTTAAGGGCTAAGTGGTCAATGCCATTTTCTTTTAATTTTAATATAAGTCTTTCATGGGAAATGCTGTCAAAAGCTTTCTTTAAGTCAATAAAAATTCCTATACATTTATTTGATTTGTCCAGGGTACTCTGAATACTAGATGAAATTTTTGCAATGGCATCTTGGGTACTTTTTCCCTCTGTGAAACCGAATTGATTTTCATTTATAATCGAGTTTTTTTTTAAGAATGCAGTTAGTCTTTTTTTAGCAATTTTTTCAAAAATTTTCGATATACATATTAGATAAGAGTGAAATGGGTCTATAATTAGAAATGTCCTCCGGGCTACCGGACTTAAATATTGGAGAGATTATGGTTTTCTTATACGTGCTCGGGAAAACTCCTGTTTTAAAACTATTGTTTATAATATGAGAGATTGGTGTAGAAACATAATTTTTAATGATTTTTAGTGTTTTTACGGCGAGACCGTCAAATCCCGGAGCAGAACCACCTCGCATTTTTGATATAATTTGTACAATTTCAGACGGATTGGTTGGTTCGAAGAGTTCAAGTTTAGTTTCTATATTCGGAATATTTTCAATATACATATTATTTTTTTTTTTTCACGGTAATTTTTTCTGCTAGACTCTTTCCGATATTTGCAAAGAAATCATTAAAAGCGTTTGCTCCTTTTTTAGGTTCTTCAATACAGTTAATTATGTTATTGTTTTGTATTACACTCTTAATAGTATTACTTTTGGTTTTTTGTTTATTTTCCATGATTTCATTGATTATATTCCAAACTTTCTTACTGTCATTTTTAGAATCATCAAGTTTATTTTTATAATAATTTTCTTTCGTGTTTTTTATGAGCGTGGTTAGTTTATTTTTGTATTTTCTAAAATGAACATTTAATTTAATGTCTAGTGGTTTTTTTTTTGTTTCTTTATAAAGCCATTCTTTGTGTCTTATGGACACAACAAGCCCATGTGTTATCCACGGTTTGATTTTACGAAATTTTGCTGTATTTCCTTTTGGAATAATTTTTTTTGAATCATTTATAAAGTTCGTTAATCTATTTTCAAATATTTTACAGCACTCGTTGACGTTATCACTTCGGAGAATATCTAACCATAATTCAGATGACAATTTATTTCTCAAAGATTCGATATTAACAACAGATATTTCTTTCTTATTATTATCAGTTTGTCCGCAATGTTGGTTTATCGCCTGAGGTATTATTGAATTGTAATGTAGCAAAGTCATGTAATGGTCGGTAATTGAGGTTTTTATAATTCCCGAGTTTAAATTATTTATATCCTTGATATTTGTGAAAATGTGATCAATGCATGATGGACGTTGCCCATTGACGTTTCTGGTGTAAGAGTTTATACACGACACATAATTCAATTCCGCCATCATATTTAAGTAATTATCTTTATCGTTCGATGTATAATCGTACGATATATTTAAATTAATGTCACCTAAAACTATTGTATTCGCGTTTCTGTAGTTTAATAACACATGTCTTAATTCTTCTATAAACAAACAGACAGTAGACGAGTGCGTTCTGTATAGAGAGATAATATCAATTTTTTTGTTATAACACTTCATTTGTACATGTAAGCAGTTTGTTCCATTCACATTAATTTCTTCCTCGCACAATATGTCACAATTATTTTGTACGAACATAACGATACCACTGTTTTTGTTAATTCGGTTTGTAGTAGATACATAGGTATATCCCGGTATATAGTACGCCACTTCGCCACTTGAATGTGTTTCCGTTAACACAATGCAAGCGGGCTTCCTGAGATCATTATTTACTGTTGTCAAAAATTCATCCATGTTTCGTTCCAAACTTCTTATATTCATGTGTAGAATTAAAGGACTGAGATTGAGGTCGTTTTGGTGGGTACGATATTCATGATAGCTGTTATATGTTTTTTCGTCAATATTATTTTTTTCGTCTAGTGCGTTATATAAAAAATCTGTCATTTTTCCTCGAAGTCTATTCTGTCTCTTGCTACTTTGAGCATTTTATTTTTGTAGGGACATAAGTTGCTGAAAGCTGTGTGGTCTGTTTTATTTTTCTCGCCATATTTCTTATTTTGCGATGTGCAATTTGCACAAACCGGTGTTTTTTCTCTTTCAGGGCATTTAGCAAAAGTATGATCACCCGTGCAATGCGGGCACACCGATGGATTCATTCGATTTAGGCATCTGGAGGCTGTGTGCAAGAATTTGCAGCAGTGGTAGCACTGGGTTAAAGGATCACAATCGACTATGTTAACCCTTTGGTACTGGATATTTATCTTTTCTAATGATAGCAAATTTTTTCGTGTTGTACCGCTGGTTTCCACGATATAGTTCGAGAATTTGTTTTGTTCTTCCTCTTCTTGATCCCGAGTACCACGTTGGTATTTCTTAGAATGTTTGTATTTTATTTCAGTAATCAAATTTATTTTATTTTCTTCGTTTTTCGTTACAATGTCTTGAATCCCTTCGTTTGGTGTGAGTATCCCATTTACTATTTCCTCTTCCGTCAAGTTCGATTTGAGTTGTATAAAAAACATCTGTATATTTATATTCTGTTATTTGTTTATATGGAAAAAATGTTATTTGTGTATGGTCAAGATCACCCCTAATGGGTGGAAGCCAAAATAAAGAATAATAAAAAAATCACTCTAAACTTGTATCTTGGTTTTTGATATTAAAAGACTTTTATGATTATTCCAACAATCCAGTTCCTACTTAAATTGCCTTTTCCCTTGTTTTGTTCCATGTCCAATAGGTCTTACCTCCGAAGAAAGCAAGTATGAAGATATTTGAAAAAAGAAGCCCAGAGCAAGTGTCTTTTGTTTTTAAGTTCGAATTTCGTCGTCCTTGTGTGTATAGTTGCATAGTTTTCACCCCTCGTAATAATTAATCTCATGAAAAGTTTGCAAAATAGTACAAATTATCAGCCCCGAGTGAATAAACATTAAATATTGTCATGTGTGATCAAAACAGTTTGTGTTGTGGAACGCTGTTTAGATATCTACAGACTATAGTGCCCACAAGACCTTCAAGAAAACACCAGAACTTCCAAATGTAGCAAACATCGTTCACAACGTAAAGGCCTTCTTTTCCCACTCCAGATTTTCCTTGATAAATAAACGCAATCATTTGATTTTTACTTCGTTAAAATTACAGTCCATTCATCCAATACCGATCGGTACGCAACACCTGGCGTATTCTATCTGAGCATTAATAATAATATATTTTACTAACCCTTTATACACAGGTGATGGGACATACCTGACCATACCTTAACTTTAACCAGCTACTCCTGAGCTTATTTGGAGAAAAAAACATAGATTTTGGTCTACGTATGGTGACATCTTTTTGTTATATTATTTTGTAATTATTATTGGTATATTGGCTGACATCTTTGGTGACCGGATAAATCATCAAATGATAATTCATCACATCTTTAAAAAGTTATGTAAAGTCATGGAAAGTGATGAAACAAAAACTTTATTAACTGGGTTAAGTAAGTTAGGATTAAATTTTTTTTTTTTCATCGTTTTTAATGACTTTATATCACTTTTTAAAGGTGTGTTGAATAGCATAGACGAAACATGGAACCACATAAAAGTGAGTCTTTGTGAATCTGCTAGAGAGGTTTGTGGAATAAGTACGCAAGGTAGGAAGAAAGGTGATGCATGGTGGGATGATGAGATTAAAGCACTGGTCTCAGAGAAGAAGAAAGCATGGTTATGTCTGATTGCGGCTGGCAGTGCTTCCAGCGAAGAGAAGGATCGAGCGAAAGAAGTATATAAGGAATGTAAGAAAAAAGTAAGAGTTGGGGTGAAAGAACGAAAGAAACGCCTGGAAGAGGAAGAAGGAATGAAAATGACAAACCATTTCCAAGAAAACATTAAGTTATTTTGGAAGGAAGTCAAAAGATCCCGGTGTGGCCCTGAAACCGGAAGCATGAAAGTGATAAAATCGAAAGATGGAAAAATGTTGACGAATGAGGAAAAAATAAAAGAGAGATGGATGAAGTATTTCGAGGAAGTCTTTGAAAGCGAAGTGAGTGACAGTGATTCTAGCGGCGAATCAGATATGAATGACGATGGAGTGAATGTTACCGAAATTAGCATGGATGAGATAGAAAGTTCGATTAAATGTATGAAGAATGGTAAGGCTGTCGGGTTTGACAATATTGCTGCTGAATATTTTAAAGGAGGTAGCCGTATAATTCTCACATGGTTGTGCAATCTTTTTAACCAATGTTTAAAGGAAGGTTATACGCCTTTAGATTGGAGAAGGGCTGTGATCATGCCATTATACAAAGGTAAAGGGTCACGTATGGAATGTGGGAATCATAGGGCTATTAGCCTGCTAAGTTCAGTTGGCAAGCTGTATGGTAGAATTTTGATTGAAAGAGTAAGAAAGGAAACAAAAGATAAAATATGGGATGTGCAAGGTGCTTTTATGAGTGGAAGGGGGTGCATGGACCAGATCTTCTCATTGCGTATGCTCACTGAAAAGTTTCTGGCAAAAAACCAGAAACTTTTCTGTGCCTTTGTAGATCTACAAAAAGCATACGACCGAGTCGACAGGAAAAGCTATGGAAGGTGTTGTCCAAGTATGGAGTGAATACAAATCTGACTCAGGCAATTGCGTCTCTGTATGAGGGAAGCGTTGCATGTGTTAGGGTGAACGGTGATTTTACGGGGTGGTTTGATATCACAAAAGGTGTTAAACAAGGCTGCGTAATGTCACCGTGGTTATTCAATCTATACATGGATAATTGTATGCAAGAATTGAAAGAGGTGGGATTGGGCGCGAATTTGAATAATTTGAAAGTATGTTGCCTGTTGTATGCTGATGATGCGGTGCTGATTGCTAATAGTATAGAAGATCTACAGTCTCTCGTGTCTAGGATGAACGAAGTATGCATGAAGAATGAGTTAATGATGAATGTAAGTAAGTCTAAAGTAATGGTGTTTGAAAGAGAGAGTACGAAAACAGTGTGCAATATAATTGTAAATGAGGAATACTTGGAGCAGGTGGATGAGTTTGTGTATTTAGGAAGTATGTTTACGAGAGATGGGAAGGCTGACAGAGATATTGAAAGAAGGGTAAATGCAGGTAATTCCGTTAATGGAGGACTGAACGCCGTTGGCGCTAACAAAAAATTGTCCAAAGAAGCGAAGTTAGCAGTCCACAACGGAGTGCTGGTACCTACCTTGATGTATGGAAGTGAGGCATGGAACTGGCAAAGAAAGGATGAAAGTAGATTGAATGCTGTTGAAATGAGATCCCTGAGGCGTATGTGTGGTAAAACCATGTTTGATCGTGTGAGGAATGTGGAGATCCGCAAAGAGTGCAAGGCTGATGTAAGCGTAATGAGTAAGATTAAGAAAGGGACGCTTAGATGGTTTGGGCATGTAGAGCGAATGAGCGAAGATAGGAGTGTAAGGAGGATATATGATGCAATTGCGAATGGTAGCAGAAGTCGGGGACGCCCGAGGAAGACATGGCACGATCAAGTGAATCAGATACTCGAGTCGGGCCATGTCAAGAGTCAGAATAATAGAAGAGTATGTATGAGACGATGTATGAATGTGAATGAGGCAAGGAGTGTGTGCCAAGACCGAGTTGTTTGGCGGTCCGTCCTCTCTGCCTACCCCTGCGGGGAAACGGCGTGATGGTTAGTTAGTTAGTTAGTTAGTGTTGAATAGTCACTGTGTTGAGTTGTCATGGAACCGACATCTTTATATTACAGTAGAATTAGTATCAATATTTTATATTATACATATTTTTAACAATTAAATACGCAACGAAGCGTAATGCTTCAATAGTTCATTCTTTGTTTAGTTCCTCTTTTGGTCTCCTGCACTGACATCTTTGTAGATCTGTATCTCTGTGTGCCTAAAACTTAAGTAACCAGAAGCCAATGGGAAAATAAAATTCAAATCATCAAGTGGCAGTGATTTTATTTATACAAATATAAATATAAAGGTTCCACATTCAGGCTCTCTCACAGTTAATTGAATTCCAATGACATTCCTTTAGCGATAATCTGCATCATTTTCAACAATAATTGTTATTTTTAACTTGTCTATTCTCGTTACATTCCATGCCACAAATATAGGTATTTTCAATTAATCTGTAGATATTTTTTGGTATAATATTATATAAGAAAAAAATAATAATAATCCAGTATTTACAAATAAACTTATGAAATGTACACATATGATGGTGAATTAGTCTAACAACAATGTATTCATAAAAATATAACTCTCATTGAAAAATTTTCAGATAAAAAATGTATTCAACTTACCGAAAGGTAAATTGTTCTTGCACACAAAAAAAAAAATATATTTGGCAGAATTATTATGAATCTGTTGAAAAACACAAAACACTAAATAATATGAACACCAAAACATAAATAATTGACGTTTTATGCAGATGAGTAATATAAAAAGATGATTTTATATGTAGGTACCTCTTCTCAATATACCAAATTAAAACATGATACCTGTAAAAATCTAAATAATTTGACGAGGCGCGATTTAATACAGGAATTAAAAATAATCTATTATTTAATTACAAAAGGACAGACCAAATTAAATTTTGTTTAATTTATATTTTTTAAATGTTTCCATTGTGAGATTTATTCTTGCGTAAGCAATGTGGTTAACATAAAGCATCAATTTTTACACTTATTCAAAGAAAAATATTGAAAATGGTTAAATGCACCTAAGTTATTGATTGAGATCACCATGTCGTCAGTAACATATGGAGCTTTGTGTTTAGTATTCATTCAATGCGAATAACCAAGGAAATTATCACAAGTAAAGAAAACAATGCATAAATTATAAACGAAGGGTTTACTGTATTCATATTCATATATATTTTTGACATCTAAATGAATCTATGTATGTAAGCTATATATAATATATATAGTTCAGTGATTATAATATACATACTATAATGTAGGTATATTGAAGATTATTAGTTAACGTTAATTCTAATGCGATTCATATTTGAATGTAATTGAAAAAGGCCATTGTATATCTTCTGTAAACTAATACGACTACATAGTAATATTATAATGTATTGTGGAGTCGGGAGTGAACACTTACTCGTAGGACCAAAGTAACAAGAATAACCACAGGGAAGTGTGAATATCTGTTTAGAAAAATATGAATACATGCGAAAATAGCCTTACCAAAATAGTGTACACGGTTTGAGTAGATTTTCGAAACATACTTTAATATCACTATATACAGTGCATTTTTCTGGAGAAAAGCTGACAATGAACATGGAAGCTATTTGTCTAAGAAATTCAATCAATGGAGGATGTTAACCTTCTCATTCAACAGTTTTCTTTAAATAGGTTAAATGCACTGGTTCCAGCATTCCTCCAGAATGAAGACTTTTATAATAAATGTATGCATGTATTGTTTAACACGCTGATGCTAAACAATACATACACCAACTTGGACTTATAAGTTATTTACAGTTTAAAAGTAAATGTATCCATAAATAATGTAATAGGTATGCAATTGCACATTGTGTGGTAATATGGTAAGATTAACAGAGTTCATTAAATCCAACGCTCGGCAGCTGCAGCTATCTCTACCGTATCCTACTTAATCTGATTTAAACATTAATTTGTACTATCTCGTAACCAGCAATTGTCACCTCAATCTAGATAGATTCCTTCAAGTGAGTCGCTATCATGTTAAATTCAAATATGCCTCTTTCAGAAGGTAAGTTGCAATACAACAGCTTATGCACGTTACAACAATGAGGTAGATACCAAATATTATCTGTATGTAAATCAAGTTATACTCGTAGTCAGTACTTCAAATATATAATTGATGGAAGTATTTAGTCAAGATTTAACAAAAAGTTCACACATAGCAACCCACTCGACAAGCGCATTGTCTAAGTAAACAACAACACATATTAAACTACATAGCTTTACAGACTCGTTCCATCAGAACACTCGTGCCCAAACATTACTCTTAAATTAATCTTTCAGTGAACGGAAAACTAGCCGGGGCAGTACGCCAGATGTGCAGATGTAGCAAAGTGTCACATATACCAACAAAACTACTAGAAAACAGCACTCACACCGTGGAAAGTGTTATAAGCAGCCTACAGCCTAAATGCTAACTGTTTCATCATGTTGAGCACTTCTTCAAACAAACTAGGTAAATTGTATCACTTTGAAGGTCTGTCTTGAATCTTAGATAACTTTAATTGAACACCATGATTCATTTTGGTTTCACTCTAAAAATATTGAAATTTACAGTATACAGTTTACTTCTGGTTAGTTTACTAATTAGTAATATATTCTGGAGGGATCCATAAGTTATACAAATGGCAGTGATAAAACTGGTGCATTATTTAAATTTACATCGCCTTAAAACATTTAGTTTATTTGCGTCTTCGTCAGTCTCAAAAGAATTAGATTAAATTACCTACTTGAAATATTCTAATCAAGTCTGTGAAAGTTTGACATAAACTTTACCCCCTCACAACAAATGTTTTCATAATGATCACCATATTATATTAATGCGTAATGAGGCAATTTGTTCAATGAACACATTTTTCGACAATTTGTCAGTTTTGATTATCGCTAATACATATAACGCTTAACAAAAGAAATTAACCATAAAACTGTGAAGGATTCAAATCATTTAAAGTATCCCGCGGAGGACAAGGCAGTGAAATTATGTAATGTTTTAAAGCAATCAATGCTTCAAATACAATACAACCATTAAATAAATATGCTTTAGGAGAAGAGTACTTAAAGATTGAGCTAAAATAAATAAAAGGAATAATGTATTTTCTGTAGGGAACTCATGGGCTCGTAAAACACAACTTAACTAGTAAAAAATCTATTTTTTAAATAAAATCTTAACTAATGAGATCAATAGCAATGTATTTGTGACAAAAACACGCAAAATGACCATTTATCAATCATTATTCATATTTGTGTTGGAAAATATTTCCCGCACTAAGGAAGCCTTTGAATATTTACAATAATTTACTTAGAATATTATTTTCTTACAAATTCACACATAATGTAAAATAATAAAACCTCTGGTGAATAATGGCTCACACCAACTAATACCAACACACTTTACAATAAACTTTACCATGTACTCTCCCACACGTTCACCTTTAACTATAAAATTATCTAACATTCTCAACAAAATAAACACAACTTAATTCATATTTATACAACAGACTTTGTTTTAATGGATAAAAGTAGTAATAATATACACATCACTCTATTTTAACTTATTGAAAACCTACAAGGAAATGTTTTTATTGCTTTATACACATCTTGATTACTTCTCGGAACCCTGACGCCTAATATTCACAACTTGAAACTCTACCATTTGTTTGCCAAACACAGCAAGCGATGCTATTTCAAATTCTCAAATCACCCTAATTTTATATTTACTTACATATAACACAAACGTAACAGTTACACTTTGAGCTCACAAACACTTTATATTTACTAAAAAGTCACCATGTCCAAATTTCACAAAGATTTTTTTCGCATTTCGATTAGTAAAAATACAAGGCGCAAGAAAGATTCAGTATCCAGTGATGATTGAAAGGCAATTGATGGCATAAGGGATGTCAGTCTAGGTTCAGAAAGTGAAAAGGTTGCGTCAGGTTGGACAGGGAAATATCCTCTTCTCCCGAAGATCAGAGATAGTCCAGATCAGGTTAGGAGTGGTCCAGGGTAGTACCGGCGTGCAGCGCAAAGGCGTCATAGACCCGGATGAGGTCCTCCATGTGGTACTCCTCGAGACAGACGAAGCCGGCCAGCGAGGGAGTGTGCCTTCGGGCACAGGCCAGGCAGTGCACCACGTGGCGCTTCTCCTGCTCGCGGATCAGCAACACGTTCCACACCTCCTGCTCGCACTGCCCGCAATAGTGCGACGCCTCGTTCTTGGCGCGCCCGTGGAAACGCACCTCCACCCCGCGTGACTTCACCAGCTCCAGGGTGCTAGCAGACTGCCGCAGGGTCTGCATCATGCAGGTCTTGATCTGTTTGAACATGAGCTTGTCCGCCACCTTGATGTTTCTGGCAAGGTTCCATGAGAGATGCACCATGGGGACGATGGATTTGAAAGCTTCTAGTTTATTCCACTCGTAACGTTCTAAGGCTAACGAATACTGTCTGGCTGTGAGGGGTCCCACGTTCCATGCTATGTTGTTGCACCACCCTATCGCCTGCACCCAATGAACGCAACCTGCAAACAAACCGACAACATTCTTTACATTTACAAAAAATTAGAAATTTTAATAAAAATAAGTTCCTGTCAAATACATACCTATATGTGATAGGAAAAATTGAATTTCAGAATTGATTTACACTACGATAAAGCAAAAACCTGATGACCACAAAATTTGTCATTGATCAATGTTATTTACATCATGAGCTATGGAGTTTTGAAATATATTTTTAAAAATAAGAGAAGGTGTCGTATTTTTTGTTCCCCAGCGATGTCTCGAAGTCAACATATTGTATCACCACTTTTTAATGAATGTGATTTATGAACTAAATTCTAGTAAAAACAACTCAAATTTGCATATCTTAACATGTTAAAAACAAATTTTTCAAGATATCCAAGACAAATAATATCTTAGTATTAACTAATGTAAATTGAAAATTTTATTTATAATACGCAATAAAAAAGTATAGCCAAAAAAAAACAAAACATGTAAAATAATAAGTTATTTTTATTATTTTTAATGATAAACTTACTAATATAAGGCAAGGTTTTATGCATAGCCGACATAGCTCAGTGGTTCAGAACACCTGAGCGGACATCAGAAGGTACGGGTTCAATTCCCGCTGGGGGCATTTATTTTTACTCGGGAGATATTTTCAATTTGTATTGATATTTCACTCGACTAATTATTGCTTATAATCACAGACATGGGAATTAATAGACGAGAAGATAATGGCGAGGGGTAAAATCAACTGTTGAAGAACGAAGGGGGTGAAGCTGACTGTGATTCGTCAATAAATCAATCTGACAGTAAATAGGCATCTCGCATTATAATATCACCATTTACTTCTTAAAAGTAAAATCTGCTTTTGAATGAATAGACATTTTTACATGGGAGCCATAGACATATGAATATTAGTAGACCTGCCCTAAGTGATTAAAAGCGTATTATCCCCACTCCCCATACCGGTTCCATTGGAACCGGCTGTGCTCGCGTATGACCTAAAGTGAAATTTGAAAACGTGACGTCATCATTCTTGTGCGAACTATGGTCGAGGCATCATCGGTTCATTTTACGAAATAACACGGCAAAATGTTGACTTGTACTATGAAAACTTATAAAAATAGATGTGAAAAAGAGAATAAACCCAATTGTCGTATTACATTCCATATATAAGCATTATTTTACTTTATTTTAAGCATATTCACATCGTATAATATAGATCAGTTTTAGAAACATATTATACTATCACATCGAGAAACGTCTGGACGCGAAACACAAAGCTGGTTGGTTGCTGGGAAGTAAATTATGAACATTTATAAAAGTGTCTTAACTAAATACTTAAACGAAATATTCGACTCTGAAAATGTAACCGAATTTTTTTGCCGAATTTGGACTTCGCAAATTTGTTCATAACGTGGCGAGTAATTTGCGCTCCCATGTAAAAATGTCTATTCATTCAAAAGCAGGTTTTACTTTTAAGAAGTAAATGGTGATATTATAAAGCGAGATGCCTATTTACTGTCAGATTGATTTATTGACGAATCACAGTCAGCCTTACTCCCTTCGTTCTTCAACAGTTGATTTTACCCCTCGCCATTATCTTCTCGTCTATTAATTCCTATGTCTGTGATGGGAGCGCAAATTACTCGCCACGTTATGAACAAATTTGCGAAGTTCAAATTCGGCAAAAAAATTCGGTTCTATTTTCAGAGTCGAATATTTCGTTTAAGTATTTAGTTAAGACACTTTTATAAATGTTCATAATTTACTTCCCAGCAACTAACCAGCTTTGTGTTTCGCGTCCAGACATGTTTCTACAACTGATCCATATTATACGATGTGAATATGCTTAAAATAAAGTAAAATAATGCTTATATATGGAATGTAATACGACAATTGGGTTTATTCTCTTTTTCACATCTATTTTTACAAGTTTTCATAGCACAAGTCAACATTTTGCATTGTTATTTCGTAAAATGAACCGATGATGCCTCGACCATAGTTCGCACAAGAATGATGACGTCACGTTTTCAAATTTCACTTGAGGCCATACGCGAGCACAGCCGGCTCCAATGGAACCGGTATGGGGAGTGGGGATAATACGCTTTTAATCACTTAGGGCAGGTCTACTAATATTCATATGTCTATGCTTATAATTAAGTTATTTTTAGTTCAGTTTTTTCCAATGTTTTGTCATAGACGCAATAGAAAGACTGGGTACGAACCCGCATTGACCCAGACCAGGTCACCAGGCCGCTGTGTGAAGCGGTAGACAGGTATGTTGGCCGCCTGCATGTCCTCCATGGAGGGCCACCAGGAGCCGTGCAGGTAGCTGAGGCTGTTCTGCTCGCAGAGGGCATTGATACCACCCCAGTATGAGTCGGGCACTCCGAACCACTCGCACTCTCCCGGTCCGATGTTGATGTTGATAGAGCAGAAATTGTTGTTCTCTTGGTGGCCGGGCGTCCGGGATCCGGGCACCTGAAATATTCATTAATTTATTATGCTAACAAAAACACTAGCTTGAATGTTAAATCATCTATAATAATCTCTATATATGTATATATATTATAAGAAACCCATTTAAGAAGTTTTGTTATTTTAGTCGAAGTAAATGTAAGTAGCACCTCGTTAATTCAAGGGACATCAAAAAGCAAATTTCGAATTAACGAATTCACCACGTAATTCCAAATTTTATGAAAAACAAAAAAAAAATGCTGAAAATCGAGTTCCTCGGCCACCACTTCAAAACCCGTATCTATGGAGTAAATTCGTAATAATACAAATTATTCCTGTGTAAATCGAATTTTCGCAGCCGATTACCGCCGCGGTCGGCTGTTCAAGTTCAGTTATTAAGTAAATTTATAAAAATACGATATATTTGCACGTAAATCGAAAATTCGCGGCCGATTTCCATCGCGCCAGCCCTTTAAATTTAGATATTCGAAATAAATTCGTAAAAATACAATATATTTACATGTAAATCGATATTTCTGGGCCCTTTAAACTCGGATATTTGAAAAAAATCACATTACATACGACATTCCAGTGTAAGTCGACTCAGATTTACAAAATAATAATACTAATTGGGACGATGTATAAAATACATAAAACTACATTTTTCGGTGTTTTTTCGTTTTTCAAATTATCAGAGTATCTACTGAATTAAAGAGGTTCTACTGTACAGTTCTCTCTCACTAATTCGCCATCCCAAACACCGGGCAAGTGTCCAATTAGTGAAAGCGCCGGATTACTGAGCACTTTTCGCTAAATATTAAAATAATAATGTACAATAAATTGTTTCTTTTATATTACGTATATTATTCGTTTTATATTCAAAAAGTTTTTCACAACAATCTCCAGATTTTCTTGTACACATACCGATTTTTTATATGCACAAATGTTATATGGCACGGAACATTGCTTACCTTCATATAAAGCTGGACAGTGTTCATCCCCAGTATGACGTGGCCGACGTGAGAGAGCATATTGGCTGCAGAAACCACCCGTGTAAAGGCGGGCAGCTTCATCAGCTCCTGCAGCTGTGGTCTCCACTTCCTCTCGTCAGATAAGTCTACATTGGTCCCAAATCTACAAACAAACAATAACAATATAGAAACAGAACCCCATCACAAGTCTAAAGTAGTTTCCCCAGAATAACTTCTTATATTTAGAGAAATGATTTTTTCTCCCTTTGTCAAAAAAGAAAAAATACGAATAAACTTTTGAAGTTTTTGAAGACCTATTGACCTATTTTACAATATTTTCCATAAAGTTAAATAAAAATAAAATAATACGAGGTTTTCCTGTAAATAAATACTTACAATAATATTACAGCAATGGCGGCAAACTCTGAAGTCGGTGAAAGGAGATTATTTATTTTTGCAGTTGGAGCGCGTGTACCAAACGAGGGAGTGAGAATATTTTATATGTAGTATTATTCAATTAATTAAATTATTTAGTGAATTCAATTTAAAATTAAAATAAAATAAATAGTGATATTTTTATTCCCAGCTGCACGAATAGGATTTGCAATTCAACTTATCCATATTGGTGGGGACAAATCCCATCGTCCCCCTACAAAGAACCACCATTAATATATACAGTAAAACTCGCTTAAGAAGTTCCCACTTAAGAAGTTTTCACGCTTAAGAAGTTTTGATTTTTGGTCCCTTGAAAATTCCATACAAAAAACACGATTTTTTCCCACATAAGAAGTTTTAGAGCTAAAACTGCTTCCCGCTTAAGAGGTTTTAGAAATCCGGCGGTAAAATCAACACAAACGAAATATTGTGTCGCAAAATATCTAAAATGAACCTTTTTCCAAGTCATAAATTGAAAGACGTTGACTGAAACCCATACCTAGTACCTGAGACCATAAAACCCTTTGTCGGCCGCCGGGCCGTAAGCCGTAACCAATAAATAAACCAAATACCCCGTCTCCTAATCCCCTAACTAGGTAAAATAGCAATGGAACGAATAAACAATGCGGAATTATGTAACAAATATGCAAGCATCTTTAAGGCCGAAATAACATGAAAGATTATATTAAACTCAACCTTAATGACAACGTGGGCTAGATCTACATTTGCATACATTTGACGCCTCCTTCAATAATCTTCCCTTTGATAATGAACATAGAGATGTTTCGTAATATTATTGTATAAAATTTTTATTCCATCGAATTTGTAAAACACAAAAAACTTTTGATGATCTATCGGATCACGGTTAATACGGAATATTTCACCTTTAAATACATAACAACATGATTATATGGCGGGGGAGATGGTAAAATATGCATTATAATTACGTTTTTTTCATTCAAACATCAAAAATTGCCGTGCATCATGTTTCATCTGACATTTGTCGTAAATTAAGTTTGAAGGTTAGGAAATACATATGCATAAATTTAAAATGTAGATTGAAACGAAACTTCGCAAATGATTTTTGTAGTTTTTGGATGCGTTCACAGATTATAATTCCGGCGTCAAACAGCTCGTATGATATAACTTTCTGATTCAAGCATCAAGCCATTTATTTATGTGCGAAATCGTAGCTATTCGATGTCTGCTAGTTAGGTAGGACCATAAATGAACCTACAGGTAGGACATAATATTGAGCTGCGTATATTATTTTCATAAGGAATTTCTAGAAAAGGATTAAAATATCTTTAAAAATATACGATAGTCGACTGTGCCTGGCGAAAATACATCATAACAATAGTCTCTCAAATGCCATTGGAGCAAGCAGCAAGCGTGCAAAAAAGTTAAAGTCCGCCAACTAATAAGCAGTTTGCCGCGTAGACTTTGTGAGATTTTTCTGTGCAGTGCCATGACAGGGTTGCAGTACGCAAACGGTTCTGAGGCAAAGAACCCGCTATCATTAGTTTGCGGTTAACAAAATTACTTGCGGTGTCCTTTTATCAAACCGCTTGGTAAAATTAACCACAACAATTCTTTCTTTCTCCCTCAGTTCATATAGTAAACGAAAGCGTAAAAAAGAGACGGCGTATATCCACAGCTCTGTCTTCAACTGTCAAGTTAAGAGTGAGTAATCACTAACAAGTAAATATGTATAATCCATTGCCTTTACACCAATTTAAAATAAGATCAACAGTATGAACCTTTTGGAATGCTGCAACTTTTACTATCCGAATTCGAGTGGCTTTTTCGAGGGATGTACTTTAACAGTTTTAAAATTGTGTTTACTTTGTCCATGAGGATCATATGAGCTTGTTTTCACGACAATTTAACGTAGGTAGACATAGGAATGACGTATGCCCCGGACTCGAGTTATTAAATGGCTAAAATTGAATCCCACTTAAGAAGTTTTCCCACTTAAGAAGTTTTTTTTCCCCGGTCCCTTGGAAAACTTCTTAAGAGAGTTTCACTGTAGCAACAATAATAATGTGGATGCACTATATAGCGTATTGGCGTTCCATAAATTAAAATATGTTTGCGTGTAAATTACATGAGTATTCCTTCTTAAGTATATTACCTGAGCATTTTGTTTCCATTATATTTGGCAGATTTTTTCCTCTTTCCATTAGCACCTGTTGAGTCCTTAGAATCTGAATCACTCATGTTACTCGTTACTCCTCCAGCAGCCTTCTCTCTTTCTTCCTGTTAACGAAATGTATCAATAATAATTAGTAAAATAACAATAATTGAGAGCATATAATGAAGACTGCTTTGGAAGGTTGTCAACTCCAAATTGTCATTGACAAAGAATGTTTATCATACTACATTCTTCCAAAATTATCATTCTTTTCACACGTCTTGCATGAATGTGAAAAGACAAAAAATGCCTCAACGTTGAATGTTTTCAATAAATTCATAAAAATGTATGAAATTGAATTAAAAGAATGTATGTTATTTGTAAAGGTTGGCTGGCCCAGGTATTACCTGGAGCCATCGCGTTGAAAGGCTCGGCAGTTCTACCGTACTTTAAGTCAAGCCTATTGTTCGATCTCTTCTCACAGGTTTTCTTAAAAACCGTAGATAAACTACTGCCAAAACCAGCTGTCTGTAGCAACCATACTAAATCATACTATTTTATTGTATGGAATAAAGGAGTTTGATTTATGAATAATCATTGTTAGACATAATTATTGTCAAACAAATCAAGCTATGATATTGTACAAGCATGTGCGATAGCTTACAACAGATCTCTCAAGAATTTTACTATAAATATGAAAATTGGACAGGACAAAACAATCACTGTATTGGATGGTAAGAATAGCGAACCTGGCTAATTCCAGTATAGGATGATCACCAAAAAGGAAATGACTATGAAAAGGGAAGCAGACCCTACAGACCTTGAGACTCTCCTGGAAGCTGCTGGCTTGGTATTGCGCGTACTTGTGGACAGTGGTGTGCGAACGGTGTGATATGCAAGCCCACACGCGCTTCTCCCCGCTCTGATCCCAGTTCTCATCTGCGGATTGGTGCACCTGCGTTCGCACTTCCACGCTGTGCTCGGGCCACGCTTCCACCAGTGTCTTGGTGGAGAAAAGACCCAGATCTGAAACAGGATAGAAATGTATTTGTGTCACTCACCTACATGTTATTCGATTTAAGAAAATAATAGATAAATGAGGACAATATTGATGATGATTTCAACTCTACTCGATGGTTATATGCTTCATGATAACCTATTAAATGGGTTGGCGATATACAATGTCAGGAAGTGTAAGAGAGACATAGCACGTGCAAAAGGTAGGATTCTAGACAAACTGTGGTGAAGCCACTGAAGCCACTTACAGATATTTATTTATAATACTTCTATACAGCAAAACTTGTTAATAAATAACCTTTTTTTTAATAAATTAAATAGTAGAGTAAGTTCGAGTAATATGGCACACCATAAGCTTCATTGGTAATTATACATGTTGTTTACGAAATCATAAAAAGTTTACCATTTTTTTCAGAAAACAAACTAATCAGTCATAGATTTGTATAAATAAAATTAATTATAATAATCAGAAAACTTTTTTTCTTTAAAACCCCTAAAAATTATTTGAAAAAAAAAAATATTTGCCATATTTTCCGAGTTCTACAAATTAAACTTCAAACATGATGACAATAAACAATCTATGCCATCACGTAGCACATTTTGAAAAACATTAATGTGTTTTAGTAAAAATACATAGATCACCTAGGTGATATCCATGTATGGGGATAGCTGCCGATGGACAACCTATGCGACATCACGTAGGTCAGGTTAACATTTGATTAGGAAGCAGTGAAGTCATAAGCGACATTTTAATAAAACTCACCAAGTTTTAAGGCAGCGGCAATCCCCCTGACCACAGCGATGGGGTGCTTGAGACAGAAGTCCTGCAGCTGGGGGGAGAAGGCATCTTTCTTGGACTCGAGGTATACAGAGGGGGTGGGCGGCTGCAGCTGCGCCAGGGTGAGGGGTGCGGGAGGACAGGTGGGCGGCGCAGGGGGTGGACTGCTGTCCCCCAGCACGTTCCACGCCCCACAGGCAGCTAACGGAGTCTCTCTGGAAAGTTAATTAAGCATTAATTGCAATGGATTTTATTTTTACCTTTTATATGAATTGTGAATACTCCATGAATGTCACTTAGTAAATGTTGCAATTAAAACAAAACAATTATATTATTTGTACCGCTCCAAAATTATCAGATTCTAATTTTGTCATAACTTACTTGTTTCTTATAAAATGATGTTTTTGTAAATTGTACCGTCTTAGCAGATAATGTGTTTATACATTTATAAAAATAGTATATAATCTACCATATGTAATTTCCCCAGAATAGCTAGAAATGATTAAGGATAAGCTGGAGTTTAGAGATTAATCAATTAATAACATACTATGTACTGGTATTGTTTAGAAACGTTTATACTAGCCTCCTAGAGATGATGAGAGCGAAATATAAATACAAAACTAAATATTGAAAAATAATACAAATGTAAATGAATCATTGCCATCATTGCAGTGCATTCAAATGACAATTTATTAATCCTTTGGATGATAAGCGAATTACACTAAAAACCTGCTGTTAATCAAAACGTTATGATTATTTTAATGGCAATAATAGACACGCACACAATATGTCAGGGTTTTAAAATGAGAGAATGGGAACTTACTTTGCTAGCTGTACAATTTGCGCAGCTTCCATGTTGAAATCAAACTCTTGGACTTTGGAATTCTCCTGCTTGAGAGGCTCTAGTTTGACTACCGGCTCCTTTCCCTTTGGCAAAGGCGGTGCTGACATCATTTTGGAATCATTTTCTAATTTGATATCAGGCTTAATATCTTTTATGTCTGGAATAAAACATTAAAAAACGGTAATGATAATTATTCAAACAAATAACAAAAACCTTGTTCTAAGATAATAATCGAAAACATCATGTGGCATTAAAATCTAGAATTTTTTGTGATATGTTATAGATTGGGGGTTCATACCTTGTGACATTATTTCTTGTTTTACCAAGGGAGTTTCTTGGGAAAAATGTTTAAGGAGATCTTCGGCTAATGATTCCGCTAATCCAGTGCCATTTGCTAAATCTAATTGTGGTTTGATATCCTGGAAAACAAATAAACAGAGCATTAAAACACAAATAATAATTTATTCACTAGCTACCTGTCTACTGCTAGAACTCTGGCAAACTATTCAAAGTTTAGATTATAACAAGCGCGCCCAGAATTTTTTTTTCACATAAATCACAGTCATTACAAGGCTAGGTTAGGTTTTTTATTTATTTTGTTGGGATGGACTTTGAAATAATTCGTTGTTTTATGGCTTAACAAGTAATATTCTTACATAAAATCTATACAGTGATCTCTCACTAATCCGCCACCCCAAAAACTGGGCAAGTGTCCAATTAGTGAAAGCGGCGGATTATAGTGTACATACAAAATATCCTAAAAATTAGGCAAATTATAGAAACTGATTTTGAGTTTTCAAATATGTATTAAAAATAACAGTGGATTATAGTAGTTGTACAATAAATCGAGCGGCAGATTACTGAGAGAGTATGGTATTTAATAAATAAGTGCAATCGGAGAAAAGTTATCATTTGTCTCCGTTGCCAGTAAATTAAATAATAATATAAATAAACTTCACTATCGTTATTTACACAACAGTAAATAATGATTTAGATTTAGATAATTCTTCACCTCAAACCACAATATTATAATACTTTTGAAATAAACTAGAACTGAGTCAGACCCAACAACACGAACACACGAGTCCCAACTGTTCCCAAGTGTCTGGAACCAGTGAGACTATGGCATCCACAATTATTGGGGTATGTTGTGAGGCTGAAGGTAGTGGACAGGGGAAGGAGAGGAGGAAGAAGAAAGTGGGGAAGTACCTGGCTGTTCAGATCTGTTCACCAAACACGGCCAAAGTAATTTCAAGCAATGTTTCAATTCTGAATGGTGGTCTTACACCAGGGCGATACTGAGAGTATCTCCCGCTCTGGAATATGCCGCAAATATCTCTGAAGGTTTCATTTTTTTTCTGTTTTAGCTCTGGCAACAGGTTAAATGAGTAATTTTATGAAAAACACAAATTAATAAAATAAAATTTATTCGCACACGCCTATTTGAACCCGTAACCTCTAAAGGCCGTCAATACAGTGCTCTCCCACTAACCCGCGACCCTCAAGGGCAAGTGTACAATTAGTGAAAGCGGCAGACTATATCCGCACTTGCCTATTTGAACCCTTCGACATCCGGCTTGCTAGTCGAGAGCCTACCCCTCGACCACGGAGGCCGTCAATACAGTACTCTCCCACTAACCCGTGACTTCCAGCTCGCTAGTCTAGAGCTTTACCCATCGACCACGGAGGCCGTCAATACAGCACTCTTTCACTAACCCGCCACCCTCAAGGGCAAGTGTACAATTAGTGAAAGCGGCAGACTATATTCACAATTGCCTATTTGAACCCTTCGACATCCGGATCGCTAGTCGAGAGCCTACCCCTCGACCACGGAGGCCGTCAATACAGCACTCTCCCACTAACCCGCCACCCTCGAGGGCAAGTGTACAATTAGAGAAAGCGGCAGATTATTATGCACACATACTAAAAATGGGTTGTTTCGGAGAATTTGAACAATTCTTCAAATTTCAAAGTTAATTTTCAAGTTCTGTAAAATATTTTTTCAAGTTCTGTTATTATTTCAGTTCTATAATAATATAATAAAAGAACTTGAATAGGACATGAACCCGAAAATGAATGTTGAAATTTGATGAATGGTTCAAATTCTGTTAAATAACTTATCCTAAATATTCTAAAAATTAAAACAGGTATTTCTTACAATAATTCGGTGGCAGATTTCTGAGAGAATGTATCACTATGAGGTACATTTTTTTCATCAATTTAATCCTACCTAATTCATTATAATTAGTAAAAATCAGGTTAGTAAAAATTGTACCATTTTGAAAACAAGGTTTTTTTATATTCATGTACTATATTTTATATTTATTGTTAAAATATTGGTATATTTTTCGATAAACTTGTGGAATTCTCCTTCACGCTCAATACGCAAAAAAAATTATAAATAGCACATGGTATCAACTTAATTACTACAAGAAACAACTATGTATGTCAGAGGAGATGAGAAAAATGATAAAGATGAAGTTTGGAAATACGCATAAATTATTAAAATAACCCAAACTGATACCCTAATAACCTATTTTGTGCATGTTTACTTATATGTTGTCTCCATTTGATATTAAAGTTAAAATCAGGTAATGTTTTTTTAAAGAGCCTTTGAATGCAGCGGAATTGGAAAACTTTACCAAATATTTATTGAAGCATAAATCATTTAGGTAGGTATCTTACAGGCGATCAATATGAGTTGAATGAATTAAAACTTACAACATTATGTTGTCCAATGGTGGGTTGTACAGGAGTCTGCTGGGTTCTTTCTCTAGCTTGCTGCATAAGCCGACACTGGCCTAATAACTGCTGCATAAGAGCCTGAAGGAATTATTATAATATAAGTCACTGAATAAAACAAATTGACAACAAAAAACCTAAAAGTAAACAGCTAAAGACAAACCTGACAGATGATAGACACTATAGACTTTGTTTGCTTTGGAGCCAAGACATTCCAAGCTGAAAACTATTTGAAAACGGAATGCGTAGTTTTGTCATTGTTGAAAATCTATAGAAAGAAAAAAATAGATCTGGCAACATTGTTTTATTTTCATTTAAAATTTTGAAATATCCTACCAGAATTTTTTTAAATTTTCATTACATGCTATTTTAAAATAATGCAAAATATTTTTACACATTACACATACATTTTCTCGTATCATGTATAGTTTTGAGCTTGTGTTTGTAGAAAAACTTTTATAAGAAAAGTGATAATCATAATAATACATTACAGTATAGAAAATGTTTAATTATTGTTCAAAACACAAAAATGGCGACCCATGATTGGCCAATAATTGACCAATTGGCTGATTGATTGACCAATTGGCGAATGATTGACCAATTGGCCAATGATTGATGGCTGCAACAAATAAACACCAATAAAATTTGAAACTAAAACCAAAAACGAATTGCATTTTTCTGTATGAAAATAAGGAACTCCAATCCATTTTTTAATCAATAATGACCTTCTAACTTAAATACCAGTATGTAGGTATATATTTTTTAATCAATAATGACCTAACTCAAAAACCAGTACATATATTTTAATCAATAATAAACTTCTAGCAAAATACCAGCATATACTTTTTAAATGTTATAAAAATTTATAATAATAATATTTGGATGATTTATAGCGCCGTTTTTGTGCAAAATCACCTCAAGGGTGCTGCATTTATATATTGACGTCTGTGTGACATCACCAGTCACAAGAAGCTTACTTTTAATTTCGACAGGGTAAATTTAGTAACTAAATAACTGTTATTACTCAGTTGTTAATACGAAGAAGTGTTTTATTCACAAAATAAACCGCTTTTAATTGAAGAACACACATTGTAAAATGCCGCTATCATTGTTATTGTATTGAATGTAAAATACGTAAAAATTCAGCCATTTCCACAGCCGATTAAATTTTTCCATTTAACTCCTCTGCTATTTTTGTGTACGTTACAGCTCAAACTGAGACAGGCCAATAAGAGTCATTCTATCTCCTTTTGTACTACTGTGAGATATATGATTTAAACAGTGTGTGAAAGAGGCAATAACACGATTTGTATTTGGAACCAAAAGTTTACTATACACTTCCAGATAATTGTATTATATTCAAAAAAGTCATAGACCCTAAAACTTTGCATGTTTGCGAAAGATTTCTCAAAGTTTGTGAATATTTAAAATTATTTATTTTTATTTTTACACAAAAAAACGCATACCTATTAAACAGTTATTTTTAGATCGCTTCCCGGTTTTAGCATGCGAGGAATCGAGTATGTTGTCAGCAATAAAAGTTTTTTGACTTATAAATGATATGCAAAGTTTTCTCGGAGCAGTCAATATTTTATATTGATGGCCTCCGTGGTCGAGAGTGAAGGCTCTTAACTAGCAATCTGAAGGACATGGGTTCAACTCCCGGCATGCGCAAGTAAATTTTATTTGATGATTTTGTGTTTTTTCACAATTTATTTATTTAAAATAATATATAGTATACTTGCAGCGCTTTCCAGAGTGGAAGACACTCGCAATGTGAATACAGTACAAGAGTCCTAATTGCTCCCAACCATCTGGAGCCAGTGGATGAAGGTATTGGGGAGGGGAAGGATATGGATAAGAGGAAGGTGGGGAAGTACCTGGCTATTCAGATCTGGTCACCAAATACAGTTAAAGCCATTTCAAGCAAAGTTTCAATTCAGAATGGTGGTCTTACACCAGGGAGACACTAAAAGTATCTTCCATTCTGGAAGTTCCGCAAATATATTATTTTTAATGAATAATTTTTGAAAATAAAACAAATTAATCAAATAAAATTTACTTGTGCACTCTGGGATTTGAACCTGGCGACCATCGGATTGCTAGTCAAGAGCAGTGGTGGCTCATGACTGTTAACGTGATATAGTGCTAAGTTTGAAAAAAATTCCATTATGGGTGTTGTTTAGTCCAAAATGATTTTTTTTATTTTTGAATGAAAATTTTCAGGAAATTTCAGTTAGGCTGTGGATTTGGATTTCCCGAATTGAATTTTTTTACTATAATAATGAGTGGTTCCGGAATTCTTCATATTGCTATACCTCTTCCGTGTACTTACTACTTATTACGTATTATATACATTCGTAATATTAAAATCTAAAAGACTCTGCTTTTATTTTGGTATAAATTCAAAAACAGATTCTATTTGAAAATTAATGTCGTCTGGAAATATGTGATTCCAAAATATCAGAAACTGAGAATATCTTCCACTCTGGAACGTGCGGCAACTATAGTTATTTGTGAAATAAGACAAATTAATCAAATAAAATTGTATAATGCACTATCATAATTTCGTTGGTTGGTTATTGATTTTCCCATGATAAAAGACTCTGCTTTTATTTTGGTATAAATTCAAAAACAGATTCTATTTGAAAATTAATGTCGTCTGGAAATATGTGATTCCAAAATATCAGAAACTGAGAATATCTTCCACTCTGGAACGTGCGGCAACTATAGTTATTTGTGAAATAAGACAAATTAATCAAATAAAATTGTATAATGCACTATCATAATTTCGTTGGTTGGTTATTGATTTTCCCATGATAATATCCTAGAATGCTATATAGTAATAATAGTTTTTTTTTAAATATTTAACAACAATATATCGCTGAAAGTCACCTAAATGAAGTTTCAATTTCGTCATAATTAAAGTAGATGAAAACAAAACTCACAAACAAATCCAGAATGAAATGGGATGTGAACATCAGATAAACAGATTCAGTAGTGCCCACCAAACAGGGTGTTTTAATGTGATGGTGTTTAATAAATTTTTAAATAACGATTAATAAATTCTGCATACAATCCGTATACTATATCCTGTGAATTTCAATTAAATACAAGCATTTTTCGATTCCTCATAAATGATGTAACCTTACTTTCTGGATGACCCTCGTACATTGACGATAATCCCATTCTAACCTCCGATTCCCTTAGTGCACTTCTTAGTGATTTCTGTATTGGAATCCGCATTCTAATCCATAAAATAACTGACTGGCAAATAAGTCGTGTTGGCTTGGATAGCTACCCACTACGGTATCCTTGAAAATGAAAAGGCTGATTCATTGGCGAAAGATGCCATAGTTTCTGGAGAGTTTTTGTATCATTTTTAAACCTGATTAGACGATATTTTTATAAAATTGAAAGAAAACATGATTTTCACATGGCAGAATCATGGATGAATGAAATGAAAAGAGAGGTTATATCATACATATTATGTGTTATTTGACTTTTTTTTTTTAACAAAACTTCCATGAAAGTAATATTCTTTAATAACATATATGCCTTATTCATATGTATGTAAATATAAATTAAAAAAAAACAAAATGTCTGATTTTTTTGGTTATTCCCTGGGAATTATTTTTTATAATTTTTAATTGTACGAACAAGATAAAAGTGAAGTGAACATTTTCTCGCAAATTCTTTTAATTTAGGACTGTGTATTTTGAATTTTGAAATCTGTGAAGTTTTGGGACGTTTAATTAAAATATTGCACTTTTTAAATATGAAAGAATATTTCAATGATCTAAAGGGTAATTTTATCTAGTTTTTAAAATGGTTTTTGTACAATATCTTCAAAATATAGAACATTTAAAATACCTTGGAAAAATTCCGAAATTCGATGAGAAATTATTATTACTTCAAGTTTATACAACAAATAAACAACCCTCTTTGACTGGATAAGCATTATATATATCTTATGTATCTTTCCATGAATTCTTTTTATGTCAGTTTCTATTCTAATTAGTAAGTTTTCACATACACGTCGCAATATCAATTGAATAAAATTTTCACAACGTTTTTTAGTAAGACCATTAGTGTGTTAAGTTTCATGTATTCATTTGTACATTAATTTTATACGAGGCATATCCAGAAAGTGAGTGTACGGAATTTTTGTAGGTTACAAATTTTTATATTGAAACATAAAAATTACATGGTTACCGTAGTACATATGTAAGCTATTTTTCGACATAGTCGCCATTCCTCTCAATGCAGGTGGTGAAGCGGGGTATCAACTTTTTGATGCCTTCCTCGAAGTAGTTTCCCGCCAACCCCTTCGTCCACTTCTCCACCTCCCCCTTTACCTCCTCGTCGGTTGAAAACCTTTTTCCACCCATGTACAGCTTCAGGGAGGTAAAGAGATAAAAATCTGAAGGTGCTAGGTCAGGGGAATGCGTGGGGTGGTTTAGAACATCCCATTTAAACGAAGCAAGCAGTTCCTTCGTTGCGTTGGCCGTGTGTGGTCTGGCATTGTCGTGCAGCAGGCTGACTCCCTTTGTCAGCATGCCTGTCCTCTTGTTTTGAATCGCCTTCCGCAATTTTTTTAGGGTCTCACAGTATCTTGCAGAGTTGATGGTCTCCCCTTGAGGCAGATATTCAATCAAAATTATGCCTTGACAGTCCCAAAAAACGGATGCCATAATTTTCTTGGCTGAAATTGTGGTTTTGAACTTTTTGGCGGAGGGTGAAGAGGTGAGTGTTTTCACCAAATTATAAACCTCAAACGGAGGTTTTCCCTTCCAAACGAGATAACGGATAACGCCGCATATTTCGCACTTGGCGGGAGATTGGATTGACATTTTTCACGAAACGTGTTATCGCGTCGACACTTCTCAACGTACTGACCTTGAACCGGTCTCATTGCGGAGGGGAAGAGTCAGGCTACACGTAAGTGTAGCCAAAATGTCGAAAAAAAAATTCATTCGGTCGTGAGAACCTCAGTACACTTACTTTCTGGATACGCCTCGTACATACAATAAATTATATCAACTTATTTATTAATTATTGCTTCAACTTATAAATAATCACAATCGTGAGATTTTCAAAATAAAAGTAATTTTCCCTCTGAATTGAAAAAAATTATATCTTGTATTTTGTGTGTTTAGCGTATTTTAGATAAATCGTGTAATCTAGGTACTTGTAATTACTACTAAATTTTAACCTACACTTACCAAAAATAATTCAAACATCAGAATGAAATGGGATGTGATGACCTCAGGATCAACAGATTCGATATTGCCAACGAGACAGGGCATCTTTATGTGATGGTGCTTTACTAATTTTTAAATAACGATTTATAAATTCTGCGTATCTATAAATAGTATAAAACAAAGTCGCTATTCACGTCCGTCTGTTTGTGCGCTTAGTCCTTCTAAACCCCAGAACAGATTTTTATGGGGTTTTCAATATCATTTAGACCGGAGGTTCCCAAAGTGGTCTATATGGACCCCCAGGGGTCGATATCGGCATGCTGGGGGTCTATGTCAGGGAGAAAAAAATTTGGGGGTCCACGAGATTCAAATGGGGGTACATACGAGCGGACCCCCATTTACCTCATGTCAACATTTAGGAGTTTCGTAAATGAAACAATAGACTTAACACAAATATAATAGACTAAGAAATTACTTATTTGATATTGGTATTTTTATATTTCGTAAAGTTGTTAATTGAGGTATATAAATAGAGTCTACGTTCCTTTTCTCGTCAGAATTAATATATTCAAGCAAAACATTGCACATTGGAAGCCTTGAATTTTCCTAGTTCCCCAACTTGTTTTTGAAAAACGTCCAGGGTAATAATGACATTCAACATTTAAATGACTTCACACAGACTTCAAAACTAAGTTTGAGGACATTTTGACTATGGAAATGCAACGTTGAAGAATCGGATATCATGTGACAAGAAGAACTGACCGGAATAAGCACTGACAAAGAACTTAAGGGGCAGTTCTGTAGGGCTAGCTACAGAAAGAAATTCCCGTTGCTTATCCTGCCTCATTTTCATTTGGTGTAATACCTCACAAGGGTGCCCCCTATCTGCACAATGTAAAGACAGAGCAACTATACCGCCACCCGGTTGTTGGGCAGGAAAGGGAAGGGAATATTTTACTAAAAAAATAAATGATTATCACATGGGACGTTAATAGTTTTAGGAAAATTCAATATTCGGCAGGCAATATTCTACGGAAAAAAAAAAATTTGGGAAGTGGTCTACGGGGCAAAAAAGCTTGGGAACCTCTGATTTAGAGTATTTCTTCCGGAAGGTTTATATATGTAATACATGCATATTATATTTGTAGCAAGTAAAGAAAAGTCGATGTTTTGTAATAAAGTTGTAAAGAAATATTTTCGGGCGCTTGCAACTCTGGCTAAACCTTATTAGATGTATCAAAATAATGTAGTACAGAATTGTACATCTTAAATGAAGGCCTTGAGAAAAGTCCACAATGGTAATAATCTCCTAAGGAAAACCACCAGCAACGCTGGGTACACGTTAGCTAGTCATAATATATAATAAAACTTATATATTCAGAATCCTTATTATTACATAATTATTTACAGAACAGTATTGAATAAAACCTACTGGATAAGTCTAAATCATTGATTTACAATTAGGCCATTAGGACAGAGTCTAATATGAAGCAACATCAATTTGACGAGACTAATATTTCAAGGAATAAGTGGTTGTGATGAGTTTTAAAAAATACTGTGAGTGAATTTGCCTTACCTGTTGTGGCGGCTTGAGATTGTGCACATTCTGCTGCAGGTAAGTCAGCATCTGCATCTGCTGTGGGGTGAGATGAGGGGGAGGAGCGGGCAGGGGCGGAGGAGGGGCGGCGGGGGGCGGCGCAGCCCCCCCCTCTCTTGGGCGCTTCGCCACCGGATAGGGCGGCGGAGCACCTCCACTGCTTGGCGGCTAGAATTTTAAATTTTTTATTAGAATGGCAATACTGGAATGCCGTATTCACATCATCAGCCTTTGGATGACGGTTTGGTGAGCGTTTTACACAGGTCGGCTTTCCATATGTATTTGGTATGAGAATTTTTTTTAAAATTATATTTGATACAAATTTCCATCTAGTTTGGCAACGCAATATTTGGCAGCTGTCATTGTTTCACGTAACTATTAGGGCGACTGCAGATAAGAGATTTTTGTTGAGACAGTTACGATGCTAGAGAAGCGGACAAAAAATCCATTATGGACCCGGTAGGGGAGATAATATCAACCTACACACCACATATAAGTGGTCACATAGGTGGAAGATGAATTATTGTAATCAACGCTTTGTCCATCATTTAATCACATTATTGTGATGTATGTATCTGGTAGTAAGTGACGAAGCAAGGTGCCTAACTGGTAATAGTCCAACCAGGCACACAAATTGAAGAGCGTGAAAGCGGCACAACAGACATGCACTATTTTTGAAACCACATTAGCACTTGCAAAAACTACTCTCGACCTACATCTCGGGAACACAGATCATTAGAACATCGCTGATTTACATAATATTTATACAAAACAACCTTTTCGTCGAGGATAACGAACCACTCGCTCCCGCCGACTACAAACTTTGTTTTTGATATTAATTATGTTCTCTTGTAGAGTTGTAGTATCCGTCCATGTGTGTTCGTTCAATTTCTCAATTCCCATGAGGAGTTTGTCGCTTGTTTATATGGCTGCGTAATGTTGTATAATATCATCATGCACGATTATAAATAATCTTTAGTGAGATGAGGCCCAACACACAGTACCCAGTAATCTCAGTATGTTACTGTACTGCGGGTGCTGACTGCTTGCCGAGTATCTGGAGGTGGGCACACGAGACTTTTTTGAATTTTGAAATAGTTTTTAATTTTGGAGTATTTAAAAATATTATTACAAAGATTAAAGGTATACTAGATTGTATTTATTACTGATCGGAAACGCGTGGTTCTGATTGGTATTGTTAATTTTGCCTATATATATTTTTATTTCTGGACATTTTATGATGGATGCTTTCATAAATATGACCTATGGTTAATAATATTACACGCCCGTAGTAGTGCTTTTACATACTTCTGATATAATAAAATAGGGCAACAGTAATCGTGCAGTAAATTTAGCTAATAAAAAATATCTAGTATAATTATTTAAGAGATACTCTATTATAGCCTTTTCGTAACTATATTCCATGTAGTTGAACATGTCAACAATTTCTGGGAAACTATTTACAACTGCATGCAATCTAGGTACGAGCGAGTATCTGATTGACTCAGTCCTGATATAATTTTTAGATCAATTATGTGAAATGTGTTAGTTTGTATAAAATATGTAAATTGTGTCTTCTCTAATGACAATGGAAATGTATTTATGGAAAATTGTTTGAAATCGTAGGTATGAAAATTATAGTGCTAAGCATAGACTTTCCGTATGGGTTCTGATATAATTTTCATGTGGGGATCAGTATGGAAATAAGTATGTGTGAAACTAGCTTTATGTTGAAGAATCTTTCAGAATTGGAGTTGAAAATGGAGTATTTACCTGGTGGGGTTTTGGATGCCTCGAAGACATCTCTGCCGATATGGGCAGATTCCATGCCTCTTCTATTGATGGTAGTTGACGCCGTCTATGATAAAAATAGCAACATTAGTATTTGAAAATTTATTGCAGTAATAATAATATTACTTTAACTTAAAACTTTGTTCAGTGATGACTTGTAGAAAGGACAAAAATGACGAATAATAATTTTGCACAACACTCTTTTTGACTTTTGTGGGTAATTTGTGATTTAAAATTGATTAAATGATCACAGCTTAGCTTGTTATTCATGAAAATATATATAATGTATAAACGTTTTATTATTGCATATTCACACTTTCTATAAAACATTAAAAAACGCTGGCACATGTAAATGATTCAATCAAATAATAATATTTACCCCGATTTCAAAAAGGGCAAATTAATAGAGAGACCAATGGACTCTACAAAATGACAATAATTGAAATTCAAAAAAAGCCTATTGTATTTGTTAGTAATTTATTGGAATAAATTTAGATTTGAATTCAGCAAAAATACACAAATATCTAAATGATATCAACATGTATCTCACGTCACTCCGGAGGAGAATTGTACCCGGCTAATATCCCACCTTCAATATACCGGGACAAGTTAACCCTGTAAAAAAGGATGTTCATTTTAAAGGCAGGTAGAGAAACAAAGGATACTGTAAGATACAATAACTCAATGTGAAAGAGGAAAAGATTGATTGTCTCATAATAAATAAGATTATCAACGGAAAAGAGAAACTTGATAACAACTCCAGATAGAATTATTCACCAAAACAAACAAACTCTAAAGCAGTTAGCAAGAGTTTTATAAATGCAGGATACATACAAGGGCCGTAAAAAATTAAGCCGTAAGGTTTTACAAAACAAAAACCATTAATTCAGAACTTCTTTCACACTCCAACCAAAGTGTAGAAGCATACTGGAGGCAACCTAAAGAGTTTATTACAAAAACATCTAAATAATGATGTTATCCCCCTCACCAGCCCGTTCAAGCAAAGAATAAAAGAAAACAATAAAAAATATATAAATTTGTTTTAGATTATATATTACAGTATATTTTTTATTGTAAATTATGACGAGCCACAAAGTAAATGCTTATGACAAATATGGAATAAAAGAAAGCCTGAATGACCCATGGGTAAATGAAAGTGGACTTTCAAAAGATAGAAGCTATAAGAAAATATAGAAAACATTTCAATACTCAAATTAGCCAGGTACTGAAAACTTATTTAAATAAATGCAGAAATTCACTTTCACTTTAGGGGAATCGGGCCAAACATATAGTCGATCGTAAAACAGGGAACAATCGTATATTTGGGGTTTATTTTGAAGACGGTTTAATGAAATTCTTTAATGAATTTTTTTAATTAACCATTCACTGGGTTGGAGAGAAGCAATGTAGAATATAATTCAACAATCTGGGCTCCATTTTATAAGATTCATCAAGTAAAAACCTGAGAGAGTGCAACATAAGTTTCTGAGATTTATTAATAATAAATAAGGAATTTTTAGTAGGTGTTAGGTTAGATTAGGTTCTCACTTGCTGGTGATGGAAGGCATGGGTGCCGTGGCGAGGTGGCCTTTGAGGAAGGCGATGCGCTGGGTAAGCGCGCCGCCCTGCGTATGCCGCCCGCCCGGGGAGCCGTTCAGGTAGCAGGCGAAGGCATCGCGGGCCATCAGACAGCTCTCGTACAGGATGCCCAGGTTAGTCCACGCGGCCGAGTGGCACTTGTCAAGCTGCACGGCGCAGATGTATGCCTGCAGCGCGTCCATAGGCTGATTCTGCTGCTGGTATAGCACCCTGGAAACATAAAATAAAATTACTTGAGTTTATTATGCATGCTGACGATATGCCGTATGCCAGTGGATTCTATTTTCGAAATACATAACTTGTTTTTTGCAAAATAATGTTTTTGTAAATTATACCGTCTTACTAGATAATGTGTTTATATATTTATAAAAACAGTATATAAACTACCGTAATCTGTTTCCCTAGGATAGCCTACTTACATTCAAAGATTTTTTTTTTTTCTCTCATGTTATAGAAAAATATTTTAGAGAAATATGAAAACATTCTTCAAGTTTTATTGTATTTTCCATAAAGCTAAATAAGTGTATTTGACAATTAAAAATAAAGAAAACAAACTACACAAACTGCGCGTTAGGTGGGCGTGTTGAAGAATGACGCAGTAGTAACTTTGTTATTATTTTAAAATGGCACCTCTTTACGAAAACGAAAAGCAAGAAGTCTAACAGAATTTTTTATTTTCGTGCCAATCGAATAATATTTATTTTAGTAAAGCTATGCTCATTTTTAACGATGCAAAACCTCATAAAAAAATGTTCTGAATGTGCCTATCGGCCACAGCGGCATTCAATGGGTACAAATTTTTCGTATCTGGCACTCAAAGAGTTAAGGAGTATGATTTTTTTTAAGACTGGAATTACTTTTTTCCAAACTTCAAATCGCTGCCAATTTCACTTTTTGCATTGTGATGTTAAACTTCACGTTTCTTCAGATGTCATAATATTATTGTGCGGCGTACAATGCAGAACAGTGAAAGCATTATGTTATGTTTTCATTTCACAGGTACATTACTCATGTTGAGGATTTGCTTTACAAACCCGAACATAAAAACATGAAAAAATGATAGTTCAATAGAAGATTAAATAAAAAGCAAGAATTTTTTTCAGATATTAGGAAAAAACCTTTGGACTTTTCCAAATTATAAAGGGAACGTAATCGACTTAATTTAACAGGTGATCGCTGACATTATTTGAAGAAAAAATAGAGAAAATAAAATTTAGAATCTGGTATTTGCGATGTTTTTTTTTTAACCATGCAAAATAAATTTCTTCCACATGTCAAGCAACTGCCTAACTCCTTACCTCAACCCTAAATATCCAATACCTACTGATTTTTTATGTTTTGGTTAAAAAAAAAAACAAAAAAGTCACCGGAGACCAAAATTTCGTTTACATTTTTTACTCCAAATAATGTCAGGAATCACTAGTTATAAGAAGTCAAGTACGTTCCTTATATATTCCTAAGCCTAAAGGAATTTCATAACATCACTGAACCAGAGATTAGTGACCTAGCAACAAGATATAATTGGTGATTCATTAAAATGCCTATATGCTAAAGAATATAATGTCGTAAGTTAAAAAAAATCCCATTTTAGAAATTTCTTGTTTTTTAAATAAAAAAATAACATCTTCAGTAATTCGTAAAGATTTGTACAAATTTTTATGTGAACAAATATCATGTTCGAGGTGCACCCAGACAGTTAGTAGATTTCCAAGATTTGCAGGTCTACCATTCTGGCGCCACTAGTATGTGTTGTATGAACCGAAGAAATATGTCCCATATGCACTGATATTCATAACGCACTATGGGATTCATTTCAGACTTCTTGGGCAGTATTATCGTGTGCCGTAATCATGAGTAACATTTTTTACCGTAATTATAAGTTATACTTGAGGCCAATGTCTAAAATAGGAAGAAGAAGAGGAAAGAAAAAAGTGAAACCCACCCGATGGAGCACCATGTATCGGCGTTTCCCTCCGACTTCTCGACAGAGTTTCGGTAGGCAATGAAGGCGTCGTGGACCTTTCCCTGAGCAGCGAAGCAGCGGCCCAGCAAGTAGAGGCCCTGGCCTGATGCAGGCTCGGCGTTGACTGCACGCTGCAGGCACCACGCGGCAGCCCGCTCTCGCAGCGCTCGTTCCCCTAGACCGCTAACGGACTGGTAGAGCCAACCTGGTAACATTCATGTCCAGGTTAGATTGCTTGAAAAAATATCAATTGTCCTGTAATAAAATAGGGCCTAAGCACCATAATATAAAATTTTGAGATGAGTTTGAAAAAATGTTTTATATGCCAACAATAAGTTCTTAGTACCCAAAAAACAATTGCTGTGTTTAGTCTAGGTATTAATATAGGATGGTACCTTAGCAGTGGCGGCTCGTCTATGAAGGTCTTTTGGTCAAAGACCTCCCAAAATATGCTGCAATATTATTAATATATAGAAGGATTTAACGAACTACCCGATTATTCATTTATTTTTAATATTCGTACTGTAAAAGAGAGTTCCAGTGCCATCTAGCGTCCAAATGAGAAGCTGCTGTACGTACCTAGCGTGGGTCACTTCTAGTTTTATCCCAAAGCTATCGCCTTTCTTTCTCTTTGCTATACAGACAAAGGAGGTAAACACTACCATGTCAAGGGATTTTCGGACATACACCGCGGTAAGATAGACATATCTACGATCTAAGATTATTAAGGTACTAAAGGGAGATGTGAAAAAATGTCAGTCGTAAGTTTTTTGTGTTATGAATGATAGCCATCTTGAACTAGAAATTATGTTTATACATTGTTGACGTAATCTGCATGGAATAATTTAAAATGTCTAATTCTGTGGATATCATACCGAAAGTAATCGCAAAACATTTTTTTTTGTTTTTAAATTTTTATTAAATAATTAATCAATTTACAAAGTATAATAACTTATGTTAACTAGTTTTCACGTTTTTTTTTTTTTTATGTTTCTCTTCTATAGAAGCTGGCACTTGTGTTTAGAAGAGTGGTGAGCATCAAGATGAAAAATATTTAGTGTTTGTAATTATGATTTAAGGAAATATAAATATTACAAAATACATGCAAATGAACAAAAACTAAAATATATTATTAATTAAAAAGATAGTTTCATCATTTTGGTATACTTTTGGCTCAGTATATTAAGCTGAAGTATTTCGATATTGGAGAACTTATCGGTGATGATTTCGTTGCACTCATTTGCACTTTGACACTTGAAATTCATTGATTTTGAAGCTGCTTTCCAGTTGTGCGCTTATGAAGTCACCCATTTTGTTGAATATATAAATTAATGTTTTTATTTATTTTTATTGGTACTCGATTTGTTTACATTGTGCATGTGGATTTCTCTCTCAAAAGTCACAACTTATTTATTTGAAATAGATATTGCAATTCCGCTGTTCTTATTAATTTGGGTATTTGTTGTATAATATGTGTAACCTGGAATATTATAGTTTATATCGCTCGATGAATGCGTCTCTGTTAATATTACGCAGTCTAGTCTGTTAAGTGATTTTATTGTTACCAGGAGTTCGTCTAAATTTCGTTCGATGCTCCTTACATTCATATGAAATATGGTTAAGCAAACTTCGGGATTTATCACTAATATGTTGTTTGTTTCGTTCACCGATGTATATATTCTTTCGTCTATTGATATGGTTTTATCTACAGCATTTATCACAAATTCATCCATATCGAAAAAATAATAATAATGAATTCACTAGTAGCCGTGAATCCACTTTGTTTGTTTCACTGTTGAAGTTAGACTTTCTGGAGAACGGACTTGTTGAGAGCCTATGTGTTTTTTTATCACTAATAAGTAGTTTTGCAATTTTATTCATATTCTTTTCTCTCTTTGGCGAATTGAAGCATTTTTTGTCTGTATGTGCAATTGGTGCTATCAGCACGGTGGTCGTCCGAGATGTTTTTGTCTGTATGTGCAATTGATGCTATCAACACGGTGGTCGTCCAAATGTCAAATCCTTACAAACAAAAACAATAGAAATGTCACAAGGGCATTTTGTTTTAGAGAAATGGTTTAATTTGAGTCGCTCAAGAACAAAGGGACTGAAGCACCATTAGACTGAAGTTTCACCCCAGCACCTATGAAATTGTATGTTGGAATCTCGTCTTATTCACAGCAAAGCAATTTTTAGCTAATCATTGCTGGAACAATTTGTTTACTGTATTGTCATAAGTGTTTTTTATTTAAATTTATGTGAAATTGTATAATTTTATTGTTTTAAACTGTATATACATGGTATCTGGAAACTCGTAGTACAAGAGGAAAACTGGTTAATCTACATTACATAGAGAACCGGAGAAAAAATCAAGCGTTGCATTTCGATTTTTTTCTAAATTTTTTCAATTTTTTTCGGCAGCTAAAAGGTTAAAATAACTTCTGAAACCTGATCTACTACATTCAACAGTTCATATTGACCCCCTAGCTACCGTTTTTCTACAAATTTGACCTAAAAAATTCCAACTTCGGATTCGATTTGCTCGAAAACGAAAGCTCAAATAAAAAAGGTAATACTACAAAATCGACTCTTTGTAAGTGTGAAAAACACTGATCTAAATAAACAAAATCAATAAGTAATTTGTTTAGAAAGAGGTCACATAGTTTCAACTCTAGTAAAACTTTATTTACGTTCTACTTTTCGAAGTTCTGAGTCGGGGGAGTTGTAAACATGCACAAAATAGGTCTTGGGATTGTTAGTTTGAGTTATTTTAATAATTTATGCGTATTTCCTAACCTTCAAACATAACATAACATATCAAAAAAAATGCAACTTAAAAGCATCTTTTACCATCTCCCCCGACATAAATAATGATCTCTTAGTAATTAAGTTGAAACCAAGGAATATTTATAATTTTTTTGCAAATTAAGCGTGAGGCGGAATTCGATAATTTTTTCCAATTTTTAATACCGCACAAGAGTCCCGACAGCTCCCTACCGTCTGGATCCAGAGAGACTATGGCATCCCCAATTGGGATATTTTGTGAGGCGAAAGGTTGTAGGGTGGAAAGGAGATGGGGGAGAGGAAGGTGGGGGAGTATCTAGCTATTCAGATCTGATCACCAAACACGGATAAAGCCATTTCAAGCAACGTTTCAATTCTGAATGGTGGTCTTACACCAGGGCGATACTGATAATATCTTCCACTCTGTAACGTGCCGATTTCACATAATTAAAGAAAATTGATATTCATTTATCGAGTATCTGAATCTGACCAACTCTCGGTAAAAGAAAACACTGACAAAAGGAGGAATTGATAGTCGGCCATATTGAAGATATAGTCGGCTTACGCGAAAGGCGTGAATATCGATATCTATAATATCAATAGATTCATTGATTTGAATGCCTAAAATGAATTCGTTTTCACTGAATCTATTCATTTTATTTCAAGTGACATACATCGAAAGCAGTAGGCTAATAATACAAGTTGTGGACTTTCGCTATATATGGGATTAACTTAATCAATATGTTAAATATATAAATTAATTTGCTAAGCGCCCTTAATAATGATAATTGGATAACTTGTAGAGCGCGTTTGTGTGAATCACCTTAAGGGCTAAGGTAATTTTCTCACGAAAACGGAGCTATAGAATTTATTCAATCATTATTATTATGGTAGAGGATTAAATATTTGCACTCACCAAGCTGTCGACAGACGTCTGCTTTGAGGGCGATGGATATGTCCGTTTCCTTGAGGAGGGCTTCATAAGCATCTCTGGCCGCCTTGCTGCGTCCCTGGATCTCGTACGTGTGCGCGATGTGAAATCTCACTGAAAACAGACAAAAATACTAATAAATATCGGTACTAATTAGGTTTATAACAACGATATCAAAGTGAAATATTATCAAAAAAACATGGATGATTTAAAGTTTTAAACTTCGTCACATTTGATTACACTCTCAAACGGAGCGAGATTCGGCATTTAAAGGGGGCCCGTTCAAATGAAAACGGCGCTGATAGAAAATTTAATTTAATTTAATTTAATTTAATTTAATTTAACGGAAGTTGAAATACTCCAACCGAATTCACAGCGAAAATAGAAATTATTGGAATTTAAAGCAAGAAAATATAGGTAAGTAGTCATTTTAGAACTCTTTATCTCAAAAGGCAATATTTCTAAAAAAAGTTTTGCAGCTGTTTTAAAAAGCATTTATTTTAAAGTGTAAACGAAAATCTTCAATTTTATTCAATTCCATCGCGTTGAAGATAAAACAAACTCAAGTCGATATCAAGTCACGATCTCGCTGCAATGAGAGCGCAATGATCGCGAACGATAAAAATGATAGTAATAATTGCGCAAAGAACAACTACCGTCGGCGAAATTGCGTAATGCAAGGAAACAGACGGATCGCTGTGCCGGGGAGCATGTGCTACGCGAAAAATTTGCGCGACCTACCGCAATACGAAACCCGTTGTCCGAGTCCGCCGGGCGTACACGACAACAGCTGATGGCTGATAGTGGAGGTGGAGACGGCTGCTCGAAAAGAAGTTCGAAATTTAAAAATTATCATTGTTCGAGTTCTACCCGATCAGAGTTCGAAATTCAAAAATGACGATTGTTCGATTTTGACCACGACTTTCATCTTGTACCAGTGCACCGATGGATGTGTTCTTTGAAAAATACTGCGAAAAGAAGATCGAAATTTTAAAATTAGCACTGGCTGGAGTGATCTTTGAAACATTCTGAGATAGTATTGATATTCCGGGATTGTTAGTATTTTCTAATCTAGTTTCTGACGTGATGCTTACTTAATACTTACGTAATACTATAACAGTTCCTATAGGGAAACAAAGAAAACGTCTTGTGAAGATAATAAAACAGTAAATCATAGCCAATACAACAATACATTCTCAGTTTATCACATGATGTGATGTTATGAGGTGACCCTGATCATTGTATCATAGAAAGTTACACAAAGTTCCAACTGCCGGAAGCCAGTTGAACTATGGCGCCCCCATTTGGGGAATGTTGAGAGAGTGAAGGAAGTGGACGGGGTAGGACATGAGAAAGAGGAACAATACCTGGCTGTTGAGATCTAGTCACTAAACATATGAAAAGCTATTTCTAAATGATGGTCTCTCGCCAGGGCAGTACTGATAGCATCTTATAAAAAAATAAGCATGAGATGTATTTAGTGTCCGCACCATCCAGTTTGGTGAAGGTGGTCTCCGAGTTGTCGTTGAGCGCCAGCTGCAGATGTTTGGTGGCGGGCCTCCAGTGCCCAAGCGCCTTGTACATGAGCCCCAGGCGGAGTTGCGCCTCGGCCGCCCGGGCGAAGCCGGGCCAGCAGTACAGAAGCTGCTGCAGCGCCTTGATCGCCCTGTTCAACGAATTCAACGGCTGTACATTCTGTCAAACTAGAGAATGCGCTTGATAGTGTACACTGATTTTGGTAGGAAATTCCAAATAATTTCGGTTAAAGCTGCGCAGTACACGAAGGGTCAAGCACATTCTTTAGTTCTAGGTCTAGGTACTAGACCGCTTGTGACAGTGACAGGGTTTGTGGCTCCATGTTGTGCGACTGGTCGTGGAATTGCTTACAATCAATTGATTGCCCCTTTCGCAATCAACTCAATTATACAAAGAAACGTAATTTCGTTAACCGATCAACTTAATTTCGTCTGATTGTAAAGCTAATAAAGACAATCCGCGTGGGTATAATCGAAACCACCCCAAACCAGGCCAGGATATTGACTAAATCAAGTTGGCCTGCTATTTATGTAATATTATAATGTATCCATCCTCCCATAGAATTATGTCACGAGCCATTCTACTCTGTGTAACTATGTACTTCCGAAACAATTAATAATCTATATAAATACAAAAGTTTAATGTTCGTTTGTTCAAAATCTTAAGTCTCCGAAAGTTCTTCACCGATTGCTTTGAAATTCATTCGAATACGCCTATGTTTTTATATATCTATATAATCTAGATGTAACATGTGAGAGTTAAAAACAAGCTTTTTTTTAAAACAGCGTAATTTGTTGGACAAACATGCTTTTGACAAAAAACATCGCTATCTGTAGGACGTAAATGCAAAACGTACTATTGTTTATCTATCTGCACATACAGACTAAGCCACAAAAACGCGTGGCGGGGTACAGCTAGTAATACATAAATAAGAGGCCCATTTAATTCCTGGGTTGGAGTGGTTTCGTCATAACTCCGTTGTGTTGTAAACTTTTCCTCTTTCTCAAAAACGAAGCACATAACGGAAAAAAATAAAATGCAGCTTCCATCGGCAGAAGCACGGCAGATTTTTTAAATCAGACATATCATAATATATTATCTATAATGTATATGTTCCTACCGCCGAGAGCTCAGTCTGAAGTTATGTTTCTGTGTGCGTCAATTTTGAGAAGGGGAGAAGTTACAACGGAGCCACCATCGGTACATTCATAAATTTATTGAAACTTTCATTCTTCTGTCAACTGATAAATATTATTCGCACTTTGATCGACAAGCAAACGTCCGGGTCCATTCAAACAACAAAACAACAAAATGTAGGTGAACTTTGAAGTACGTCATAATCCAGAGTTTTCTCCCACACACGTGTCTGAACTTTCGTTTTTAAATCGGCAGGTTATTGTTATAACGTTTACGTTTCGTAACAGCGAATATATATAGTAAAACTTCCCGTCGTTGAATATAACATTGAACAACCATCGATGGGCCTACTCCTAACAATAAATTATTAATCTCTCGACTGCGTACCCACGAGAGAACAGGGAAAGGTAAAAAGTACGGTTTCATTCAATCGACCCACGTAGAATACAATAAAAACAGCGGCGTAAGAAACAATGAAATGCTTAAAACATCAGGCAATAATGAGAGTTAAGAACGTGCCAGGGTCCCCCTTAACTAGCGATATAAATTTAATAGTACCTACATAACACAGGTGAAGTGCCGGCTGTTCTTTAAGGGGGAATCACCTGACGAGGCACCTGCCTTTACTTAGTTAATAAGTTCGGTAAAGAGGTTCTATAACAGGTGAATACTCTATACTATAATATTATATACAAGGGAAGTGCATACGTGTCGCCCAGCACACGGCCTTTCAAGATTACAGCTCAGGTGCATCGTGTATCGGAATTTAAAGGTTTACTAATCAATAATAGTGGAACACCAGAATTAGCATTATCTTTATGCATCACCACTCGTAAAAGGTTGCCAACAACGATGCTGCCAAATGCAATAAAATAAACAATAATGTTACTGCAATATACACTCGGCGTCACAAAAATCGCACATCTTCGAAAATCAGTTTCAAGCGTAAGTTTCCCCGAGTCAACACATCTAACCCAAACAATATTGATATCCATTGAAAGGTGACCGGATAAATCATCACAATGATATTCAGCACATCTTTAAAAAGTTATATAAAGTCATGGAAAGTGATGAAACAAAAACTTTATTAACTGGGTTAAGTAGGTTAGGTTAGGTTAGGTTAAAAAAAAATTAATCGTTTCTAATGACTTATATCACTTTTTAAAAGTGTGTTGAATTGTCACTATGTTGAGTTATCATGGAACCCCATTGAAAGTACATCCCGACCTCTTATCAGACAATAGTTTCATTTCATAAACGATACAAATTTTCCGAGTACGGTACGTTAAAAAAAATGTTGAGCATAAACTCTTTACATGGTGCAAGAATTTGTGCTATTTTCCTGGGCTATAAAAGGAGCAGCTTAAGTAAAATGTATTCGCTATCCTAACGTTGAAGAAACGGACTTAAAATGGACACCACTGCTGACGAAGCAGCTCAAGTGGTGGCACTACTGCAATCAGGGATTCGACAGTGTGGTGTTGCTCGGTTTTGCCGTTCGACGGGTTTTCTAAGAGATTGGTGGCTTCATTAGGCTCTTAATTAATAGCACATATTTGTTAATGTTAATTGAAGTCACAAAATTTAAGGACAGAAGGAAGCGACAAAAAATAGTAATACTAGAAAATCCGAGGAGACATTGGAATACCATTTCGAGTTGTTTGGCGGTCCGTCCTCAATACCTACCCCTGCGGGGAAACGGCGTGATGGTTAGTTAGTTAGGCCCTCGCATACCCAATTTCTACCGATTTATAACAAGTTTCTCGTTAACTCTTTAAGTTTTTAAGTTTCAAAAAAGTATATATATTATTTTTGAGGATAATATGTAAATATTTGTTAAGCCGAAACGTTAATTATATGAAATTCACTCTATAGAAAAAAATCGTAAAGTAAGCTCCAAAAATTATTAAAAACACATTTGTTCTGTTATTTAATATGTTATAGGGATGAAAAAATTCACAGTGTATCTTTAAATGCAACTAAAGTATTTGTCGAGAGATAATTGCTCTATTTTAAACGAGACGTGTTTTATTAAATATTTTCACCATTTTCGCTTAATTATCATCGTTTTTTTTATATAAGCGCGCTCCCTCTAACATTTATATTTAAATACCATATTTGAACGTTAACTACGGTGACTTACGGGGACTACGGGGAATAAATACAAAAGAAAGGCTTCATGCCACAAATAAAATAAGCCAAAATAATAAATTAATCTGAAACATATTGTTACTCGTGTCTACGTCTCAGTTTATTTTTCTTGAAGAAGTGTTAATAGCGCTGTATTTTTATGGCTGATACTGTTAAAATTAATCGGCAGGCGAATAGCGGGCTAATTTACTTCAAATTATAGATCGTATCAACGCCATGGGCGATTATACTCGGGGGTTTTGGTGCATAAATAATCAGTATATTTAGCGAACCACTGAACAGCTATGATGGATGGGCATGGCTTTGTGATATTATGTTAATAATATTATAGAGAAAATCTACAAAAAATGGGTTCATAATCATAATTTGGTAATGGTTTTTGTGTTTCATTTGTTGAACTCTCATATTATTTTTTTAATATAAAAGTGCAATTTTAAGGTTTTGTTTATATTCTTTTTGCGTGTGGTGGTCGTTTTGTCACAACCAAACCGATACTCGGTCACATGTTAGTGACTTATTTATAGACGGTGTTACTCTTAGTGCAAGCGGGAAACCGGTGAATACATCAGTCGATTTTGTGTTTCCGAAGTAGGAATTTTTTAGGTCAGATTAGAAAAAAAAATCGGCATCTAGGGGTTAAAAATATATCAGCTGTTTAATATACTAAGGTACGACGAAGCGTAAACCCGACTCAATTTTTATAACTCCCTAGTTGCCGAAAAAATGTAAAAAAGCAAAAGCAGTTTTTTCCTAGTAGTAAGGGGAAATGATCGTTTCGTATAAATGAGCTGCAAATTTGAATGTTATTTACTTTGAAGTAAAATAAAGACTTAGGACGGGTTGTTTCGAAGAATTTGAACAATTCATCAAATTTCAACGTTCATTTTCAAGTTCTGTGAAAGATTTTTTCAAGTTCTGTTTTTATTTCAGTTTTGTCAAGCAACTAGCCTACAATGAATGATATAGTAACAGAACTTGAAAAAGACTTTCACAGAACCCGAAAATGAACGTTGAAATTTGATGAATTGTTCAAATTCTCCGAAACAACCCGTCCTTAATTTCTTAAGGAAGTATAGAGTTCTAGAAAATGGAGACTATTTTTAATATAATAGCTTGTTTAATCTCATAACGATTTTGTTTCTTTCTGCCATTAAAACCCATGTTTGGTATTATGAAGTTAAACTAGAACTAGTTCTGAACAGACCACCAATACAATAAATAATCAACTATTCAAAAAAAAGCAAATTACTGGATCTGCGAGTGCATATAATTTTGCCAATAAATTTCACAAATAATGTTGCATTGTATACAAAGATAATAATGTGTTGCAGGGGTCAATAAAACATGGCGTAACAGTATCAATGGTACAGACGTGATTGCAAGTTTTGGCGCAGCACACAATAGATCAAAGTTCGCTGCAGTGTGGCCTACATTATTGTTGCAATAGAAATATTAAGAATAATGAATCAATCTATTCCATCAATAATTCTCTTGGCCATCAATCGTGGAATGGATCCTAAATCTATAAGATAGTTTTTAGAAAAGTTAGAAAGGAGTATTAGCAGTCTAGTTATTGGTCGAATGTTCCAAAGCATCGGATTCCCAGTATTCCCACCCATCGCGGGTTCAATTAGTCGCTAGTCTTAGGCCATGCGTACACGGAGATACTTACAAGCGACTCGAGTTTTGTGCGTGTGGCTTGTGCTCGTGAGTGTCCGCCATACTATTTGCTGGTGTTCGTACGCGACGCGACGCGTCTACTACGGGTTTGACGTCAGTTGAACGCTACTGACAGTGCTAGTAGCCTTGCTTCGCAAGTTGCATTCGCATCTACTACTCAATTGGCAGAAATGTCGTCCGAACATGAATTTAATGTTATTTTTTCCCGGAGGTGGGAAAATATTAACATTTACACGACCATAATTTACCGGAATACGTTGGTCGTCGTCTAAACGAAGAAAACCACTTTAAATATAAAATGATACATTTAATGTTAGCTCAGAGGGTTGGAGCTGGCAACACGGTATCACAACCTCATACATAAGCTCACATTTTAACACAACCTCAAATAACACATCTGCCCTGATGATGGACACTGCAATGTTGTCCGAAACGTTGGCTAAAGAAGGAGTTAGCGCAACACGGCATAACACCCCAAAAACAAATAACAAAAAAAAATTATATTCGGAGTATAAAACTCCATTGCAGTGCACCGTATAGGTACATTGCGGTGTGCATTCTAACTCTAACGATGTCGTAACTTGCTGCAACATCACGATCCAACTATTTCCCGACAATGGAGTTGGACAAGGTGTGTTGTGCTGGACCCATAATAACAGCTCACGACTGCAAAATGACAGCGGACACTGCCTCAAACGACAAATAGTAGCAGTATGCGGTTCTTGGACGGCTAAATCGATATTACAACCGGAATTATTAGCTGTGCACTGCTTTGGTTTATGATATTACCGATTGAATGCAATAATTATTAGAGCGCACAAAATAATAACTGCGTACAATACTGCAGTTGTAATGAATTGGATCAGAAGAATTAACCAATCAACTGCATACTACCAAGACCTTACCAATATCAAATTCTGAAGAGGCTTGTAAAGAAAAAAACATTAAAATGAATAGGTCTTTCATCTCTTAAAACCTATATGGGTAATCGAAAGAAATTGTGGTTATCATTATCGAACGTATCTGCCAATAATGAATTTATTAAGCACTATGTTTCGGTCATACAAAGGTGCATGACACGGGATGCTAATAACAAGGCATTCATTATGCGGGGTATGTCTACCGTCTACCCTTGTGGTTTATTCGCGGCTGATCGAGTACCTAATTGTAGTTCGTGCTGACTTTCCCGCTATGCACTCAAAAGTAATTACTCGTCAAGTTTCGCCGAGGGTACGGCAGACTTTAGTAGGCGGAAATTCTTCATGTCCGGCGATAGTCATCAGCGCATGCTGAACAGTTTAGTTCTGGTTCTCATTAGTCACTGATATGCAATCACGATGGGGTGGTACACTTACCACTACTCTTATCGGTCACTTCGCCATGTGTTCCGTGACACATGGTCATAAATCACGCTATTGGCCATATTTGCATAGGTCGTTTGGATACGGTTTGACCTTGTTTAGCTTGCAAGAACGAACCTAATTCGGGCAGAAATAAGTCAACATTTTACGATTAGATAGTTTTTTGATAAAGGTTTTTACGGCTATCCCAAATTCCAAGCAAAGTTGATTTAGTTACTTCATTGGTAATTGTAAAGATATTGCTAAATTGCACATTGTTAAGGACATTCTATAAACCAATAATAAAACGATTTCTATACTTAGATATCTCAATTCAAACTATTTTAAAAACCCGTCTTTTCAATGTTCAGGTTAGAGATCTTCGCTTGCTAAGAAAATGCATCACTGCCGATTGCGGAACCGATGTACGCGTCCTCGCAGTTAACTTTGTGAAAATAGCCGAAACAAATTATGCGCTTGCTATCTGTGTACGTACTCAGATTAATGAAAATGGAACGAGCACATGTCATTCGGAAATCGATAGAGCCCGTAATTAGTTATAGCGAAAATTTAACTCGTCGCCGATAGCGACCCAGATATTGTGTAGAGTGTAGAATATAAGCTGTAGGCATGTATTGGAGAGGGGAGAGGGAGGTCACTCGCGATTTCACCCGGGTTAAAGTGAGAGTACAGGGGGAATACACCCCAGAGTTGGAACAGACTACGAAAGTGTGGGAGGGTGGCACGAGAGGTCGGTAGCCCGTTGGTTAACCCTCTGAATGTAAGGGCCGATTTCAGCGAACAGCCAACTATGGCGTGCAAGAATGCATTCTTTTAATTCCAAGTGTTTTTTAACAGCCCATATTACACACACAACATGTATTCTTTTATGCGTTACTTGTTGAGTTGAGGGTCCAATTTCAACCGCAGATTTGATATCATGTGAAATAAACCACAAAAAAGTGATAAGCGTACATTAAGCCAGTTTAGTTTGGGGTTTTAATCAAAATGATTAATAATTAGTCGGAATTCATATTTCGACACTCACCTAGTCATTAATGTGAATTCAGAAACGATACCTACAGAAAGTTCTCAGGGGATTATGTATCGGACATTAAGAACCCGGATCTCCGCGTAACAAAAAAATACATCAATAATAAGTGACTCTTCTTTCAATGGCCAAAGGCGTTGCTTATTTTATATACAGTTTGTTAAGGAACATAATGATATGAATACTTAAATTTATGTCGGGAATGTAGCAGTAGAAATGGGGTAGTATTTGATGTGTGGTAGAAGCGTCACCGGTGCGCGACGGACAGCTTGTTTTAAATACGGAGAGGAGACATACATAGTAGTAGACACGTGGCATCGGGAGGGTACGATCGATGGATAGAGAACACGTGAGCTTCTAGGGACGGAACGAGGCTTGTCGAGGCAGTAATAATAATAATAATAGTTGCAAAGGTCGGTAAACCGAGCCTTGCGGTACGCCACTCATAGTATTATAGTCCAGACTTTATTTATGGATAAGTTTGTACTATTGTTCTTAATTGCCATTGGCATATGAATAACACAACACAATTTCACTTTATATGGCTATAATAATACATTTCGCTATGTAATTTGTATTACATACTATTAACATACATCAATGGATTACGTAAATTCTCGCATTATATCCGGTGTTTGGTCAACCGACAATTGGCGTTTGCACGTATTAATTCAGTGACCCTGAATGTATTAATTTATTTCACGTGTATTTTACGTAATATTAAAATGTAATTCAAATGAAGCGTGGGTATCTATACAGCAGCAAGAAGTAATTGTCATGTAATTTTGAACGAAATAGGCCTAAATTTTGAAAACATTTCGGATTAAATTCAGAGGTATTGTGATACGTAAATGATAATAATTAATATAATGACGCAAATGTTAACTAATCACATTTCATCGTTACTATAAAAATTAAAATAACCTTAACCTTATAAATGTACTTAGCGTCAGATTTTACCAGCATGCCGCAAGGCTTTGGAGTAGGTCTTATTTTAAAGTATATCTCGTCTAGGTACTTTATTGCAGCATCATCCAGTGTAAGTACATAAAAAGCGCCTGTATGCACGTAATATAGAACCTGATCATTGTGAATATGTATATGAGAAGATTTAAAGTTGATGGGATGGGGAAAGTCACCAGGTTGTTACGGAAATTAATAATGCTCCTTTTGACCAGCATATAGCAAGTAGATTGCGAACAAAGCGGTACTTAAATACATACAAAGGAAATTACTCAATGGATCTCGAATTTACTTATTGAAGCACATTGTAGGCACAAAAGGACATTGTCTTGCGATGCACGCGATCTTACCCGGTATACTCTTCAAATTAAAAATAAATGTCTTGGAGAAACGACAGCTGCCCGGTGTGGGCAAATTACAGACAGCATAGAAAGAAGCAGTTTATCGCGGATTCTGAAGCCGGACGTGAATGTTTTTGTAACGGGTTGCTTGGGGAGAGCAGGTTGCATTTTGAATGAACACCAACAGCAAAAGATTTGGATTTTATTTATAGATACCATTACGCATTATTCAAAACAAAAAAGAAACAAAATGTTAAAGAGTATTCGTTTTTTTTCCACAGGTTAAAAATTATGTAATGCTTGCCGTTTTATCAGGCATAGTGCACTGTAATCGACTTTTTTATTTATTTAAAACTCAAGTTAGATCACATCGCAATTGTACGATTCAATATGTGCACGATTTTATATGTACATAAATTAATGTTTGAGTTCAAAGAATCAAGAGATAAAATGCTAATACGAATGAGCGTATGTTTTATTTATTTTTGCTTAAACAATTTACATTTATATTCAGATATTTCAATTTCCATGTCATCAATCCTATTAGTAGGGAGAAATCGTGTATTCGTCTCTTCATGTCGTTTATCGATTAACACTTAAGCTTGTTACACAAGAGGAATATAATGTGAACGTGGCCTATGTCACGATATCGGACGAATGGGATTGTTGGCCACACCCACAAACATTTTTATATATTATAAATATTATCTTTATCAAGTATCAAATAACAACATGCACCGAAAAATGACAGCAAAAATAAGTTTAATTTTACATTTAAGGCCAAAATAATTTTTATTACAATGTTAATATTGACAAGATCAGTCAATATTAACATTGTCCCTATTTAATTGTAGTTCGATGCTTATAGCGTGATTTGGACGAGCCGATAATGTTATTTGAAGACACAAAATATTATAGAAAGGAATAAAAAATGTTAAAACCCTCTCCGATTGCGGCAGCCAACGTTTTCACAGACCATAGTTCAATAGAGAAAATAAATTACTATACAAGTTCCATTAATATTAGTTCTATAAATCCGTTGTTTGTGTTTGGCGTACGGAGGTAGATCTGGCCTCGTTAGATAGTATAGGTTATTTTCGAGTAGTAGTAGAAGTAGAGTATTTGGTAGGGGCTAAACTATTTCTAAATAAACTCAGTGGCAATAAAAAGAAATTGACTAGATCACACAATCGCATTGTAAAGTTAGGAAAAAAATATTAGCAATTCCGTGTTGGTAAAATTACCTTATTTAAAATAAGGCCAAATTAGGTGTTGATATTTAGTAGTAAAGACAGCGTGGGCGGAAGTGTAAGGTAGTTTGGCCATACCGCTAGTACGAGGCGAGGGCGCCGCCCACACCATCCGCCGCCCCGGGCAACCACGTGCTGACTTCTCGCCCACGTATTGTAGTAGATTCGAAACCAATGTTTATATACGAACTGTCAAACACCAAATTCGGGATGAAGAAAGGGAAAATGGAAGTAGTCAAAGAGTCGCAGTCAATTTTCAAAGCATCATGACCAATTGATTCACTTGATCACGTCATGTCTTCTTGGAGCATAACCGACTTCTTCATCCATTATGGCGCATTATATTCTATTCTGCTGACACTATTTTCTCCCGTAAAATAAATCAATAGGAGGTGTCTTCACCTGGAATACAATGAGAGAATCGAGGTGACCCAGTTTCGCAGGCCAGGCTTATACCAAAATTCGTGTAGATAATCCGATCAAATGCCCAATTGACATCGAATTGATAATATAAGAACTATAATATGAATCTGACAAAGAGATCCTTTCGTTTTAAACGATTGCTTTAGTTTTGTAGATATCCGGCGATATAATTGCGAAATGTCACAAAGTTGGTCAAGGGATAAAAATTTTATGTTTTGGTGTGATTGCGTATGCAACAGTTTTATCTTCTTGTCACACTTTGGCTGGGATGATGCGAAGATTGACAGTTTCCGTCAGATGATAAACACACGCTCGATAGCAGCTTTTCGTTTGACCGTTACTGATGATAATATAATTAGAATAGTATTTTTTGTTAAAGAGCATCGGACATTGGACCCAAAGTAATCCATTCATATAATTTATTTCGAAATTATGAGGAAGTAAATATCTGGTAGATACACAAACATGATTGGAATGTACGCAATTCATTATATCTACAGAACATTTTTTAAACAGATAATACAGATAGTACATACTGAAGTACACAAAGGATTGCTTGCAAACTTTTGGACTTGAGTTTTGTCTTTACGCATAAGTTTTGCTAGAAAAGAAGGAATTTTATTTATTATTTTTATGTTACGTAGTTCAGACATTAGAAGGATAGAGTACCCAGACAGCCCAGATTATAATGAACTCAAAATAATTCGTATTCTCATTTGTCTAATCTTATACTGACATGCAACGACCTAGTGCTGCCGTTACCGGTCGGTTCGTACCTTTTCCCATGATTCGGCTCCGAAGGGATATGGGCAAATTTATTCATACTAGTGAATCAGTGAATAAAATCACTCGATTCATTAATTCTATTGCGGGAGTTATGAAATGTAAATGCAGCGTAGATGAAGCAATACAAACAGTTTTACTTTGCATCATTATTGTCAATGCGAAAGAAAGAAAATTAACGATTACAACTTTCTTTCCCGTATTCCAACGTACGCTGTCATACGTGATGTAACAGGTTTTAGGGACTCGATGAATTGTTACTCAAAACTAATTAATTTAAATGATCTGATCGATCATTTTCATGCCAATTCTTCAATCCAGCTGAACCATTCCCGAAGAAAGCTAGTGTTCAATTGTTGTCGACTTGCGATGTTAATGTCGATCTGACTCATTTCTGCATATCGGACTTCGGTTTGTATAACATAATGTACTCTGCCAGAGGAGCGCAAGAGAACAATGAAAATTATTTGTGCATACAGTAAACGTGCACATTAATGGTTGCGCACGCAGCAAAACAAAAGGGATTCACAAGTCTCGGAATGTTAAGACTTCTACTTGTGGATATAATTTAATTCATTAATGAAGAAAGTTAATAAATATTTGGGCAACGAATTAACATTAACATTTAGATGAAATTGTGACACAATCTAGAGAAAGTAAAAATACATAAAAGTGTGGAAGGAAATTTCACTAAAATTGAGTATAACCATTTCACCCTTAGATGGACCATTTTGTAAATGGTTGTGTGAAATAGAATACAATCTTTGTTAAGGCTCCAAATACTGGAGTTAAAAAAGTAGCTTGCATCATAGAGAGATTGTGCATCATCCTAAGAGCACAATGTAGTAGATATCTATATATATATAATCGTGGCTCTATTATCAGGCACAAGAACTCATATTTTCATCAATCTATAATATGGGGCAGTGGCCAGCCAAGGTAGGTTATTTGAAGGTGGAAATGCAACACGTAACTTGCGAAACATAATAATATTATAGCCCGAAGGATCCATTACCATTTTATTGTGACGAAGCCAACAAAACGCAAAGAAAATACCGTAAAACCATTACTGCCGTTGCATCTGCGGTGGTTTTAAGTATGTAATAATTAATTAAATTAAAATACATCACAGTAGGATCTAAACAGATAGATAAGATTGAAAGCTCCTGGGAGAGTCTTGAAATAGCTTTTGAAGTGGGAATAGAACTACTAAAGAAATCTGATAATGGATCAATATTCAATATAAAGTATGTTAACAAATTGCCAAAAATAATAACGATGCTCAGAAAACTAACTACCTTGAAAAGTCAGTGATCTTTTTATAAGTTGTTGACAGAAAATTAAAATGGTCCAGCTACTGAAATTAAAGCGGCAAGCGTGTAAAAAGGCTCCCGCATAGATTATAGATTTCTCAAACGGACTTAGCATTTTGCATCAACTGACACAAAAACACTAATGTATTCGCCGAGGACAGCGTTTTTTCAAAGCGGGAGGTCTAGAGGTTTAGAATAAAGGCAAGGAAGGGGTGGAATGCAAACCCGAGGTCGGTTCCAATCAAAATCATTGCAAACTAACAAGAACAAAGCAAACTGGTTTATGGAAATTTCCAACTATAATTTGCAAAACACTTTGCCCTTTTGTTTGACAATAATTATCTATTGAATTAACAAGGCAATTCAATTCCGATATGTCGATTTCACAAATTGACCTATCATATTTTTTGTCTGTCCTGGAACGGGAAACTTTCCTAGTTGGACAGGCAAAGCTAGAATATGTCATTTGTACTTTCTTTTGTATCTATCTATAAATAAATAAATATTTTGCACACCGCAACTACACAAGGCAAAATATTTAAAACTGGGTTAAAATACACATTGAAGTTTTGCATCTTCACTTTGTTTATGAATACATATTTGCTTATTATGACACATTTGTATTATGATAATAATACGAGTATTAACATGAATACAATTTCTTATGTGTTTTACGATTTGAAAGTGGAATAATAAGGTTAAATGTACTGTTTGGAGGTTTAAGTAACTGAGCAGGTTGATATATTTTTAGTATTTTGACATAAGGCGGTGTAGTAGCGGGAGTGCGATATTAAATGGGTTCAGAAACTGCATGAATTCTTTCATGGACAACAGAACGAAAAAGAAACTTGTCGTTTAAAATGTGATAGGTATAAACGAGACAGTTTCTTATTTGTACGATATGGTGTGCAAATGGAGTGGTAAACAATGATTTTACTTAAATTATATTAGGCAGTTCTGTTATATCCTAATTTTACATTTTGTAGGGTTTATTGATTGACTCATATAATATTGGACATGTGTTGGTTAGTGTTTAAATCCAATACAATTGAATTGAATACAATTGTCAGACTTCAATCCGCAATACAGTTCGATGGTACTCGAGCCACCACCCCAAATGTTGCCACACAAATGCAGTTTCCTCGTTAGATTGGGTAGGTGCGGTACTGCGGTGGGTAGGTGCTGTGGGTAAGTAGCTACGCCGGGGTTCGTAGGCGTACGTGACTACGGGCACGTAGGACGGCTGCATTGGGGAGGCTTAAGGGCTGCCTGCTGCCTCCCAGGGAAGACTACATTATAATAACCCCCTGCGACTCCTGTAAGCCAGGCAACCAACTTTGGGCGAAAAATTCCAACTTTTGACCAAGAAAAATTAATTCTGCTACAGCCATAATTTCCACGTTCTATGGATTTTCCTTGTTGTAAGTAGTAATGCCTTAATTCAGTGTAAGGTGGGTACCTTCAATTTCAACAACCTTCTTTCCCGACAGTTAAAAAAATATTTAAAAAAGTGACAATGTTTTAGAATTTGAAAAATAAATTAATATTCCTGAACTCCGTAGAAACGACGAAGAGTTTAAAAAAATGCATTGATCTAGAAATTCAAGACGGAGAATGCTGTGAATGATAACTCAGTTCGAGAAATACTCCCGAGACAAAGAAACCCTGAAGCGCGCATGATTCCGCCTTATTGAATTGATTCACGTTTCATCGTTGCCCCTTTCAAACGCCCCGATGCACAGCCAAACTACCTTTGCACTAAATATCAAATACTACTAGTACTTACTTAAGGCGATGCCATACGCAGTAATGCAAAATCATGAGTTTTTGGTTTGAAAATTTGGTCGCCTAGAAATGTTTCAGATGCTTTAATTAAATACTGCGAGTAGAATACATCTTGGCCTTTGAAATAATCGAGTATTTTTTACATATACAAGTCTTTTTATAAGCCCAGAAAAAAATAATGTAAAGGCCTATGAAAACTGCTTTAAAGTTCAAAATCTCCTACTTACGAACCCATTTTCGGTTATGATTTTATTGTATAATGTGGTAAATTAAGTTATTTATAAAATGATCGAAAAAAATTAAATATTTATGCCTGAACATCCACAAAATAAAATAAACGGCACATTTTGGCCATGTTTTTTTCTTGCATAAATCAAAACAGGCGGATGGTGTTAAGCGGGAATTTAAACCTTATCGCCATCTACGTTAGGGTTCTTATTGATAGCGGCTCAATTTAAAATATTACACGACGTAGTGCATCGCCTTAATGGTTAAAACAAGTCTATGTATGATTCATAATCAGCAAAAGCTTTTAACAGGGTGAATGCAAGTCAATGACAGGGAATGTTCAGAAGCGTCTAAGACGACTTTCGATGCCAATCAAGTCACGCAGGCACCTGGTGCATTCGGCTTCCCGTATCCCTGACCAGACATGCGCGGTGCATATTAAAAAGATTATCAAAGAATCTATGCCAGAATTGCCAGTGTGTGGTGTATGGACCGAGTCAGGAGGGCTTTAGCCTCCCGGACTGGATTATTATACATATAATGCGTCGAGTCCACCGGTCAATTGCAATAGCGTAGGCGAACGGGTAAATTGGGAACACTGAGCGCTGATGGAACATGACGATTGACAATAATATGATTGCGGGTCAATTCACGGGGTTAAAAGGTTATCGGGATCCTCTCAAAAAGTATTGGCATTGTCATTGTTTTGATTTATAATCTGCACGATATAAACTTATTACTTATTCGTATAACATATATGTATTTTTTACATATTTTATAAAATACAGTATAATTATTTAAATTTACATAGTAAGAACATATTTCAAATAAAAATTAACATGTTTACCTTTACAAGAGTCTAAAACTCGTGTGTAATGGGAAAAAAATAAAAATAAAAACGTAACATACATAATATGTAAATAGAAGAAAAAAATTCATAAAAACATATAAAGTGAAGAGATTTTTGTTGTTTTTTTTTTAATATAAAAAAAATATATAAAATAATATAAGTAGTGAGATGTCATCGTCATTCTAATTCGCTAAATTATTTAAGGTAGTGAAGTTTATTATATTTTTAAATTTATTATAGTCCGGTTCTAACCTCATCTCTGTCGTTAGTTGATTAAACCACACCACTCCAGTGTACGTGTAATAGTGTTGTGCAAAACTGGTGGGCATTAATGGAGTGCATAAGCGACCCATTGTATTATGACCATTGCTCTCAACACGAACCATGGCATGGTGTGACTTCTTATACAGATTTTTGTGGATTTGAAGCAGCGTATTTTTTGTATATGTTCAATATACAATATTTTTAATATGTTCCATGAATACAATTTATACCTTGGAATAATGGTGGACGGTTGATTGTCGTATGATGAACATGTTAAAAAGGGATCACAGTGGTGCTATTCGAGGATTCGTCTATTCTATAATGTAAGATATTATATTTATACATCACTGGAATTACGTAAGATTATTACTGACAGTCTCATTCCCTCAATATTGGACCATGGAGACACAGTCCTCCTGAAAAAACCCACCCGAGGAGCGAGCATATCTCTAACGGTATTAGATACTTAACATGTCGAACACGAGTAAGTTTTTTTCTTATTTTTAACTTAATGAAAATAAAATTTAATAATGTATTTTTTAAGTTCTCCAAGTATTTTAGTTTTTTTTTATAATTGTGACAAATAATAAAAAAAATACTTAAAAAACTTATAACATTATTAAATTTGATTTACATCCAATTAAAAAAATGGACCTAAACGAATTAAACATAAACATAATTAATACAAGGAAGATACATGAAATGTACAGTTTGATGAATTCGAAGGTTCTTGCTTATCTGTTGACAGACGTGACTGTCATATACGCCAAAGAGACCTTTTATTTGTTCTCCCCAGACATGAAATACTGTATTTTAGGGTAGTTAATTAATTTATTAAGTAATTCCTTATCAAAACTTTCGGATGAAATACCGTTGTCTATTCGACTGCACAGTCAACCGCACAACATCATAATTGATAGAAGATTTAAATGCCTAATGAAAATGGATACGTACTATTTGGTGATTATATTATTTAATGTTTTAATTTTAATTTATTATGTATTTAAGTATTATATTATAGGCACTGCTGATAACCAGCTGCATTCTGGAAGAAATCTGGAATGAACCCTTAAATTTGACCCTTTTAATCAATAGAATCTATATGTATAATCAAAGGAAATAAGATATACAAATATATAACAATCTATTGCGAAATAAATATTTTTATTATTATTATAACACGGTTCGTTTTTATCACTAAATAGTTAATTTAGAATTGGGTCAAACAAGGTACGGTTAGAAAGAAAGTATTTCGGTTTATTTATAATTTCTACATTTGATTTGTTACTACTATCTGAGGACCTGCCGCTGAGAGCTCCGTTGCACGCCCCTACTCTCATTTAATGATTTATATTTATATCGGAGATTTATAGTCATTTTTTAACGAACCATGCATGGGTTTAGTCAAGGTGTCAACCTACCGCGAGACTTTTACATCTTTGAATCCGTTATTTCATCTGCTGCGATGGTGTCTGCTCGTTTCCCTACCCCGCCCGGTTTCTTAGCTTTACATCTGCTAGAGCTGGTCACTTATAGGGGCAGGTGCATGTCGTGGCACGCGCCCGCTGTTTCTACTTCCTAGTTATTTACCCACCTCATTATTTCAGACTCCACAAAGGTAGGTGCTCATGCGGGCGTATTCAAAATCGACTTTAACCTCGCCCATAACTATCTATAGTCACATTACAAAATAAACATCTGTTCGGTTCATATGACACACGTAATAACTTTAGTCATTACCACCGAAACCCGACAAATGGTAATGATATCTGTCTAAATATTTAGTTTACTTACAAGTATCAGAACAAAACCTTAACTTCCTAAAAACTAAACTACAGGTATTATTTAAAAATCAAAAACATAAAATTTCGACAATTGGAGTAGGTGCGATACTAGTTGCGATATACAAATACAATGCGATTCCCGAAAAAAAAAATTGTATTAATAAAAATGGCATGACCTTGAAATTTCTATAAACTGCACCAACAATAATATTGACACGAAATACATAGAATTTGTGAACACAAAGATCATCATGGTTATATTTTGAAACTAGCGCAATGCACAATGGCTGTGAATGATCAATTGTACCATAAATTTAATAACAAGAGGTTCGATACGACAGACTTGCACAGACTGGAGGCTGGCGATCCCTATTTTTTGTGGGATCATGCCATCCGATATATGCGTGTTTTTTTGCTCCGAATGCACTGGGATAATAGGCAGCGGACCTGTGGCAGGTATAGGGGGTCACAAAGGATTGCCCACCTGTGTTGCTGTGTTCCAGTCCATCCCGTCCCAACAAGGTCCCGGGCCGGGGCACTAATGCTCAGCCTGTTCACTGAGATACGCGGAACCTTCATTAGTAGATAGCAATAACATCTAATCGCGGACCAAAGCACCTTAGTATTCAAATAATCGGCGAATATAAGCACCGTTGAATTTCGGAGTTTGGTGGGTCATCTGTCCTAGACAGGATCCATTTTTTTATTGATTTTTTTTGTTATTTTCGGCCAAAATTTCTAGGCAACTGAATGGAATAAAAAAGGCTAAATTCACGAAGTAAAAAAGTCACAGCTACATTTTACCAATGATTTATAAAAAATCTCGAAAAAAATAAATAACTTTGTACACACCACTTTACAAACAAAAGAATCGAATTATTTCAAAACCAATAATAGTATCTTTGTCCGGATAAACGAATAATAGAAATTAAGACATTTAAGTACAGAAAAACAAATATAGACAATTAAGTACGTTAGTACGTTAAGACAAAAATATAACAATGAGCGCTATTAGTTATTTTTATATTAAAGTTAATATTACATTAATTAGTTATTATTATTATTTTTAAATACATGAAATTAACATAAAATATGTTATTATTGCATTTATGAATATCGAAAACTTTTATAAATTAACAAAACAAAATCAAGGAATAACTAAGATAACAAAATAATAAACAATAAATTATTATCAATGCGTAAATAAATTTAAGAGATGGGTATTTAATAAAAAAAAAATTGGTTATCGACATGTAATATTTATTTGACTATTAAATTTTCTAATTTCTAATATTTCAAAGTTCTCTAATTGTAAACCCATTATATTTGTTACCCATATTATTTTCCAATCACATTATGGAAACAAATCATTCTTTTGATACAAATAAAGGTTTAAAATTTGTACATACAAATACGATGGGTTTACAATTAGATAACTTTGAAATTAGAAAAAACTTCAAAGTGATTTTATTAAAAAAAATCAAAGGAAACAATAAAACAACAAGAAATAAAGAATAACACAAATAAAGCACGTAAAGACTCCATGCAGGATTTAAAAGTGAATTCATTTTGATCACAAATATGATTTTGGGTATCTAGTACAATCGATCGACAAAACCCATATCAACACTATTTTGACTAAATTATCTTCTATGGTCAGATAGCGATACTTGCGAGCACGTGCAGAATATTTATGATTGCGACAGTCGGAAGACAAAAGCCGTCGCTTTTAGCGCGGCCTCCAAGGTATCGGATAAAAGTAGGTAATAATAATAAATAATAATAATAATACTTGGATGACTTGTATAGCCCCGTTTTTGTGCAAAAACACCCCAAGGGCGCTGTACATGTGGACTGCCAATGTATCATATTAATAATAATCGTATTATGACTTCTTATTTATTTCGTGTCAACATCGGTTCGGCTATAAACAACGCAACCGTGCTAGGGACCTCGATACAAAATCGTCGGAAGTTGAGCCTATCGACTCGATATTGTTAAGTTATCAATTTGATCATGACCCCAGGCATTCGAGCATTTATTACATTTTCAATAATAAAGCTTCCGTACAAGAAGCAAAAAACGATTGTTCGCTTTTGGTAAACGTCATATTCGTTCTTAACACAATAATATATTGTGAAATGTTTGAAGTGAGAAAACGTATGTAAATAAGACGAATGTTTGAATGGTTTGTTGATAAAAGAAGCAAATAAATAAGGCAGCCGATGGCAATTAAAGATGTTTATGGAAAAGTTCTGACTGTTATAACAAACCAAAGCTACATGACAAAGCCTTCATCTTATGATAGACAGAGATAGCCTGATGATTTAAATAAAGTTTTCGTTGACTGCCTTCGACAATGTCATAGTTAGGTGTGATTAGCTTCTCGATTAACTATTATTTATTATTGAAACACTACACGTGTTCCTTCGTGTAACTCCTAAGCTACCTACGTTTATTTATTAAATTTTAATTACTAACACGGTGATTAAAAAACTTTATAGCTTTGTTCCGCTTATTTATAATATATCACTGTACATATAGATAAGTATGCAATTTCACCACGAATTAACGGTTTCAAAAATATATAAATGTCAAATATTTACACTACATAACTAATTCGAGTTATAGATCGATAGACCCAATCTTTAGTACAGAAATAAACATTGCTGAATTTACCAATTTGTTGTAAATTATTATGAAAGTTTAGATTTCATTAGTAAGAATATGCAATAGCTAGGTACTTCTTATAAATATTTTATGACCTGTGAAGTAACAAATTTGCAGGTAAGGCACACCGACATGACCCTTTACACTAAATTTAGAAATGTCGGGATTATGGATTTTTAAACTATAAAAATAATAGATATGTTGAGAACCCTCATGTGCGCTGAGTGCTTTCAAAGAGCACATGGTCTGAAGACCTTTTAACTTAGGTAGATAACCCAAGGACAAACCATCAATAGCGAGAAACATCTGTACGTAATACTTCCTAACAGCTGCAGCTGGTATAAAGGCTGGTGGCTGTTGACTGCACATGGGAGACAGGTGGATTGCGGCCAGAACTTGCGTAAGTAATATTACAACAAAGGAGTAGGTATATTTCGATTATATGAAAGCCTTCGGTCTACGCAGAGGATAACAAAGGTTGGTTCTAGAATATCCAGGTAAAGGAAAATGCAATTGTTTGCAACTTTCAAAGCTTGAAATCTAAAATGGTAACACGTGAAGCGATGCACGTGTTGCCCTAACAATTTGGATTATGAACAAACACGTGATTTTATTGAAGAATATTCGAAATAATATACTTTTGAATCTGTTCAGAAAGTCGTATCCATAAATATATAATACCTACAGAGGAAAATTTTATTTCTCAGTTAAATCCGTAGTAGATAATATCTAAAATCAGTGGTTAGTTGTCTCTGTTCAGACTTCGGATCCTTCCATATGTGCCCAGGAAATTGGTGAAATCATCACCTCCGCGATGGCTCAAAGCCGTGGTTCAGTTAACAATGCTCGGAAGCCGTTCGACGAAAAAACGCGGCTTACCGAAAAAAACATCTCAGCATGTAACAAAATGGCAAAGGAAAGCAAGAGGATCATAAATAGGTCAAAATTCGAGCATGACCTGCAGATCGGCAAAAAAACTGTCTGCCTGCCGATGTAGATTCATTAGTTTTACGCTGAGTTGAACTACGAGTTTCCGGACACCGCGTGTAATATATTATGCACATTTGAATCTCCAAAGCCTTTACAGTTTTATTCCACAAATATAATAAATCCAAGTCTTATAAAAAGCACATGACTTAATTTTCTTTTTTTTAACTCATAAAGCCTCTTTTAAATCTAAATAGAGAAAGTTATTTTGTAGCTTTGTAAAGTGCTGTTGATGTGATATTTGACAAAAATGGCGTTGTAAATATGTGATTATTAATGCTGAATGGTCCCTTCGATTTAAGTCAACATTCTTTAATATATGTAATATTGAAATCAAAAAGGATAATCCCATAAACATTTACGCTATAGGGATCGTTGTCAGTGGCGGTTCGTGGTTTTTTAACAGGGGGTTCAGAAATTCAAGAGAAGATAAACATATCTAATTAAAATTTACTTACTGTTGTCCTTCGTCAAATAGTCGAATACGGCAGCAGTCACAAAACTTAAATAAAGTTAGTGGGAGGGGTACCTACATATTATTGTTTTTAAATCACTTTACACTAGACACAATTATTAGATAATGAGAAAAGTTTTATAGGAATTAAATTATATTTATAATTATTAATAAAGGAAAGATCGTTTACTCCAATTTTACACCACGATGGGTCGCCTCCAAAAACTAAACAGGGGAAGCAAAATAACCGATTGGTTTCCTCGCAACCACATAACCAAGTACACCTCGCGTACCACTCACGTTTAAAAACTCGAGTGAAGATTTCTCGGTTTTCGCGGCACAAACCAGGTTTAATGAGAGGTCAGGACGCGGAGGCCCTTTATTTTTAATTTCCAACCTTTTTTCATAAGTATTGGCGTTATTTTTTTATATAGACAACACTGTATTCCGCCATTGTATAAAAAAATTATGACAAAATATTCGCGACAATCAATAAACGCAAACGCATAAATAAACATATACGCAAACGCTTTCAATTTGAAATCCGAAAGAATACTGGAGATGGAGAACTGGACAAAACACAAAATTGCATAACTAGCGACGACAATGGGGCGTTTGCCGAAACTTTCGCAAATATAACGACTTATTTAAAAAAAAAAATACGAAAACAGAAATCAGAATCGGTCTACTTCAATAGTTAGTAGATTTACAAATGCCATAAGCAAACGGTTGGAGAAATGCAGAAACAAGAAAACAAAAATATGTACAAAAATGACTACAAAGTTAAATACCATAATATAACATAAAAAATAACACTTGCTTCCCTATGGTTCAAAGGTCAAAAGTCGGCCAGTCAGTCCGCGAAGTGCTCGGGTTTCTTCGGTTACATTCGTCAATGTTCGGAGGTCACGTGATATCACAACGCTTGTTCGGCGCACACAATTTGTCTTAGTTTTGCAAAGAAAGACCAAATTTTGTATATGTCACCGTCATAGGGTCTGTACCGGCTAAAATTCTTTTGTATGAAGAGTTTGGGGCGGATTTTAACTCGCACAAACTTGGAATATGTATCGTATTTTTCGGTGGCGCGGGTTTTGAAGGCGAAATTTTAATAGAGTGCTATCTATAATGTGCTTATATTATTATAAAACAAGTTTGTTTTATTTTATCATCTTTTTAATGGGGGTTCGCCGCACAAACGCACTTTAGAGAAAACCGCCACTGATCGTTGTACTTTCTCCATAATTAATAAAATAACGTTACCATACAGTGCGAGGAATAAAAATGGATATGCGTGTAACCCGGACATGCGAACGTGGGACCGCGTGCGGAACATTGAGTAAACCCATTAGGCGGACTAGGAATTAAACCCGGAAGGGTTTGCAAAAACATGTGTAAGGAGATTGTAATCTTAAGACGATAATCTAATTCGGCCAGGGGTTGCAAGTTGCAAGGCTCATTAGGGGCTAAGCTCTGCAATGTTTCACACGCAAAATCACCGTGTTTAATATAAACAGAACAAGCAGAAAAATACTAGGAAATGATTGCGATCTAATTGAGAGGGTTACAGTATCAGTATTTTACAACGTTATAGCAAAAGTACTTTCATATATGATTAGGTATATCGTACAGAAAACTTGCACTGTATTAAAACTTTTCTTTGTAATGAAGGATGCATGTCAAAAATAATGATTTTCTACAAACATAATACCACGCTCACGAAGTAGACTAAACTGAGATTAAGGCGAAGCTTAATGCCAAATCACTATTTTGATTAATCTTTATAACGAATTGGTGAAAATTATGAATACCAAAAATATGCATTAGATAAATTGAAGGTTTTCCTATCGCTTCGCTAGAGTAGAATACTAATAAAAATAAATTACTAAATAAAAAATATAAATGTAAACTACTAAAAAAAATTTTTTTTCAATAGAAATGTATGAAGGCATAAAGGAAACAACTTTAAAAAAATGCATTATTATAGCTAAGATTATCTGTGACAGTTTCACTTGATTAACTTTTTTGCTTTCTTGTACGAAAACAGTGTGCAATATAATTGTGAATGAGGAATACTTGGAGCAGGTGGATGAGTTTGTGTATTTAGGAAGTATGTTTACGAGAGATGGGAAGGCTGACAGAGATATTGAAAGAAGGGTAAATGCAGGTAATTCCGTTAATGGAGGACTGAACGCCGTTGGCGCTAACAAAAAATTGTCCAAAGAAGCGAAGTTAGCAGTCCACAACGGAGTGCTGGTACCTACCTTGATGTATGGAAGTGAGGCATGGAACTGGCAAAGAAAGGATGAAAGTAGATTGAATGCTGTTGAAATGAGATCCCTGAGGCGTATGTGTGGTAAAACCATGTTTGATCGTGTGAGGAATGTGGAGATCTGCAAAGAGTACAAGGCTGATGTAAGCGTAATGAGTAAGATTAAGAAAGGGACGCTTAGATGGTTTGGGCATGTAGAGAGAATGGGCGAAGATAGGAGTGTAAGGAGGATATATGATGCAAATGCGAATGGTAGCAGAAGTCGGGGACGCCCGAGGAAGACATGGCACGATCAAGTGAATCAGATACTCGAGTCGGGCCATGTCAAGAGTCAGAATAATAGAAGAGTATGTATGAGACGATGTATGAATGTGAATGAGGCAAGAAGTGTGTGCCAAGACCGAGTTGTTTGGCGGTCCGTCCTCTCTGCCTACCCCTGCGGGGAAACGACGTGATGGTTAGTTAGTTAGTTAGTTAGCTTTCTTGTAAAATTATTTAGAAAATAAATAAAAACCTGTTTTTTGCTTGAAATCGAACGTTTCTAGACTCCGTTTGTCAAGCGATTTTAATGCCTATTACCTACAATATAAGGTATACCAAGAATATACACATTTTTGGCTTGTAGCTTCCTCTTAAGGCTCCGTAGTAAGCGTTACAAAAATAAGAAGGTTCTTTGAAAGGGACATATGTAAATACGAATGTTAAAGGGAGCGCGCAAATTAGGGAAATTTTTAATAAAACTAAACTCATTTAAAAATAAAGCAAAAACGTCTCGACAAATGCTTAAGTTGCATTTAAAGAAGCACTGTGATTTTTTTCATACACGTAATGTGTTAAATAACAGAACAAAACGTGTTTTTAATAATTTTCGGAGCATACTTTTGAGATTTTTTCTATCGAGGGAATTTCATATAATTAACGTTTTGGCTATGCAAATGTATGGATACTATCTTTAAAAACAACATATATTTTTTTTGGAACTTAAAAACTTAAAGTGCCCAAAAGAAATATGTAATGAATCGGTAGAAATTCGGAATGCGGGGTCGTCAGAATACAAAGGAAATGACGACATATAATATACATATAGTTGCCAACGAACACAGGTGGGTTTTTATTGGTAAAATATTCCTTCTCGAACAAGGCAAATTAGCTACCTATTTCATCTTAGTAGAATAAATAAATTAAGAATATAGGTATTATTATTAATAATACTAAAGAATTTTCCGAGAAAATAATATTCACTACGCGGAAAATGATTCGACAACGACATAGATTCTCGTTAGTATGTCTGGTACATGAGACAAAAAATGCCGAGTCTCAATGACAAAATGTTTCCCATTCAAACGTTATACTCGAGTAGCAAATACAAAAGATAGAATCACAGTAAACTACGTACATGGGTACTGTTGCTTGTGGTGGAAATTCCGATCATTTAAGAACAAACCCGCAGTACCTATGCGACATCGCGGTACGCATTATGATGATTCGTCAAGCTATATCTGACTTTACAGTACGCCCAAGATATAAAAAACGTCAAATGTACAATGTGACGTCATCTCCATCCGGTAATGAGCACAAATTACGATTAGATCATAAAAAGTGACGCGCTACATGACAGCGTCATTCAGCCTGTGCGGAAATTTTATACAGTCAATTGGCATTTGCCTTTACTGGTTCTGTGAAGTTAACAACATGCAAAAATTCGGGCAAAGTTAAAATTTTTTCTTAAAAGCGAAGAATGTTCTTCAATTAGGACCCATCCAAATTTTTATTTTGAAGAAAATGTTTAAATTATTTTTTTTAAATAAATCTTACATTTAATTATATTTAAAGAGTTATTAGCGACGATAAAATTAGTTTTTCGATATCTCCAATGACGAACGACCTTTCAAAAGCGAAAACTGGTAAAATGTATGCAATGGTGTCCCGTGACGTCGCACGTTTTTCGGCTGGCCGCAAAAATCAACATTTTGACATGTTCAGTAATTTGGTATTTTCAAAAAAAATTAAAAGTTCTGTCCTCATCATACTCTAATTAATTTAAGATACATTTATAAAAAACATGAAAGTTCGTTGTAGGAGACGACCTCATCGGTAGTGTCGTAGTCCCACTAACTCCGGACAGTGGAACAAATTTTAACACAAAAAAAATAGATATTACAAAATACCATATTATACTATTCTTTTCTAAGCATTTTATATACGTAATAGTTTTAGCGTTAAAAGTAATTCATTATCAAAACAATATACATAAATCACAACCCCTTTAAGTCAAATATGAATGAAACGCAAAACGGTGCAATAAATAAAACGAATCACATCGATTAAATCGAATCACATTACGACGATTACGAACACAGTAGCAGTACGCAGAATTGGCCTCGAGCAGTGAGTTGCGAGCACGGAGGGAGGATCAGGCCAGGGTTACGGGTTCCGAGTACCGGTGTCACAGGGGTGAAACATCCCGGCGAGGGGGGATCAGCATCCCGGGATATTATTAAAGGAGATTCTAGTAGATCTCGGTGGGGAAATATACGGTGGTTGATGGGAGGCCTAGGGAGGGTAAGGAAAGGGTGGTTATCCCGGGGAGGAAGTGTGTACCTACGGAGGCTGATGCCCGCGCACCGAGAGACCGGGGGCTCGTCTCTAGTCTATACTCTCAACAAGGTTCTGCTCAATACACATCTCGGGAGACGTACCTATAGCTTAGCTTCTAGGGCAGTTAGATCCATATACATTATCTACCTGGAAAGTATGAACCACATATCGCTAAATCAAGAAAACATAATAATGTTATCTTCAGACATATTTTTATTAGTTCATTGAAAAAAATTATTTTGGTCGCCTGAAGTTTATAAATCTGTATTATGATTATCGTAGAACAATGCGATCAAAAGAGGTGGAAAAAAACAAATTTGTGTAATAAACTATGTCAGTAGATTGTGGTTGTTGTAGCAGTATCGCCTCTCCTAGTACAATATAATAAGTAAGTACTATTTTTTTTTCGATATTTGAACCTAAGTGATAATCCGTCACTATTTTACTACCACATGTGTGTGCATACACTTGACATCTGCCCAGATTTTAGGGAAAAGGCAAATGAGGGGACAAGTAGGTACCTACCCATTTCGCACCGAGGAGCCATTTGCTAGTACCCCAGCAAGGTACAAAGTAGGTAGGTACCCCCAGTCAGTGGAATAGGTACCCCTGCCAGTAGCGTGGGAACGACAAAACCTAGACCGGGGATACAAAGAATAGTAATAATATTGGCGGGTGGTGGGGTAGCTGAATAGATTCCCCCTATTTGAAATTTGATAGAACCCAAAGGCAGCTAGCTTCGTTTGCCCTTCCGTTCGCCGAAAACGGCGGGAAAGGGTTGATGTTTGGAAGGGCGCGCCGGACATAATACGCAAATAATTTGACAGGGAGGAAAGCATTAAAAAGCTTTGCGCTGGACGAATAAATCAAATCGAACAGATGTTTTATTTGGAAGTATTAAATTGGAGAATAAACAATAAACAAGTGAAAAGAGGTAGGTACCTACCTAACCTACCGAAGCAGTTTAAAATCAACTCGTCTATCGAAGGCAATGGACGAATTTAGAAAAAAAATCTTGGAAACAAGGGTTGTTGTGCCGTTCGATCGCCAACACCCCTTAAAAACATCATGTCGTTGGAGAGGTATGAATAAATATATGATAACAATAACATTATGATCATAACTATGTGTTGAAATCATCAAAGACATACCAATAAAAGATGTTATCACGGTTTAACGTTTGCTCCACATTTTAATCTAAAGCGAAATTATTATTTGTAGATACTAGATTGAAAATAAGGTCGCAAGGGGAGAGGACTGGGGGGGTTACGTAATTCTGCGGGGGGAGGTGGTAGTGATAAGCTGTGACGTCACACCCTTCCCCCTCGCCCTGTTATCAGAACAATAAGCGACTGACCTGAAAAATGGCAACACCGCGCGTCGCCTGGCCGTAGTGCAAGTCTGACGTCCGGAAAACGGAGAAGACTAAAGTAAAGCACACACGGAAAAAGGACGGGATTCATTGGTAGAAAAAATTTAGAAATTCTTTGCCCTTTTGATAAGGATGTTTACTTTATACCGCGGTATAGCATACATCCTAATGATATTTCCGATGGGTTTTCCGACGGTGGCGCCATTTGTGATTCGATACTATGAAGCGAGCGCGTGGATTTTCTAAGTATTAGTAAGTTCTAGTGCGTATGGAGGCACACAACTACACCTCGTAGTAAGAGCGTGGATGGATGCTTATTTGTCGTGTAATATGATGTGGGTAGGTAAGTAGGTATTGCTCGTACTACAAACACATGTAAACAATACTACACTCATAAAAAATATGAATGCCGCCATTGAGGTTTAATTTGCGGTTACTTTGACATTAAAAATACTCGAATCATACAATACGTGGCTACTTGATGTAATGGGTTTAAGAACAACCCCTATAAGGGTAAATGTAATTGGAATAATAAATAATTGTGTTTGCTTGTCGTAGCGGGTGAAATGAATAAAATACTTTTTATTTGTCGAGACAAATTGATGGAATATTATTTTCTTTCTAGAGCATGAAACACCATGTCTTAGGGTGTAGCATCCATTCCGAGAACAGGGAGTAATAAAAAACGGGTTTATAACACGTGTTGTACTTCGATTAATTAATATTGTCATGTAAAATATAATGAGTGTATTACCGATGTGTTTATAACCATCTTACTCCAATAAAAACAGATATTGATAAAACATTTACGAAAAATATTATAAACTTCTGCTTCACAAAGGAATCAAATATTATGTGTGCATAGTAATATATATTTTTTTACATACTGTTGCCATTAGTTTTACCTCCACCTTTCTGAAATACATATCTGAACTATTTAATTATTTTCAGAAAAACCACGATTAAAAAATTTTTCATTTTACCCGGTTTAGTGAATAGTCATAGATACCCCACGTATGAAAAGTATGTTTCTAATTATTTTCTCTTATTTTATAAATCACAACTAAAATTTCCTCTGAAACCATAAGACTTGTAAGTAGGTACTTAAATACCTACCTACATAATTAAGAACCATATAATATTCTATTATGTAACTTTTTAATAAGGAATTACACAGTTTGCTCAAAGTTTTGTTTTGTTCTCAATGACAATTCTTTTTTCAAACATTCCTCAGGCAGGTACAGTGCCATTATAAGCAAAAAGGCAGCTAGGAATTCGCAAGTCACATTCTGATAACGAGACCTTTCATGTGTATATATATCATGGAAAATTAGAATATGACTTTTGTAAAATTCTGGCTGCCTGTTTTCTTATGACAGCATATACGGCACATACATCTTAGGCATATTCTCAGTCAGAAAAGCTCAGTCAAAGTTAGCCACGTTAATCAAAGTAAGGCTTGAATAATAAAATGGATGCAGCAGATTTTCAAAAACGCTTATCAGTCAACTGTCTAGTCAAAGTTAGCCATCTAGTCCAGTGAATACATAATAAATAATTTATTTAGACATCGATCTAGTCAAAGTAAGGCGTGCTTGAATAATACAGCGAAAGCATCAGATTTTTGAAACCGGAAAAGGAACGTACAAACAAATTTACAGACATACGAAATGGCAAACGGTCGAGTTAAAACAGGCCTCCACTACGCGCAGTTAATGATATCTGAATTTTATTTCTCTCCTACCTATTTTCTACCTTCTACAAACTAATATCTCATGTCAAAACTATATTTTGGTAATTGTGTTCGAAAAATAAGTAAATAATCAATTTTAACAAGACATGTTACGTTTAAGTAATTTCAATTTGAAATAATACATCACGCAATTTTTTGTTAACTAGAGAAGCGCATTTTTACCTAACAAAATCAAGGTCACAAACTAAATGCACACATTTCCCGTGCGTTAAATGAAAGTTTACGAGTAAAGGCAACATAATCGGCACAATAAATATGCAAGTCGCCTTATCGCTCTAGTTGTCGAGTGCATGTGCATTAGGACGGCCTACATCGGCTCGTGTGGTTCGGGCTTTACAAAACTACATAGATTGGTGTTGGATGATTATTGCATAACCGATCTCCGACCGAGAGGCACTATACGCTCATGACCTAATTCAGGCCGAAGTGTACATATATATTGTACTAGCTACCAACTACTTAATACTAGAGAAGAGTAAATATATGTACTAGCTACGAACTAGATAATACTACAGAAGCGTACATATATGTACTAGCTACCAACTACATAATATTAGAAGTGTACATAATATATTCGACTGTGGTTTGGTAAAACCCTTAAAGCCAAAACTTTACAGGAAACGACAAAAATTAATATTTAAGGATTCATAAAACTAATTAATAAGCTTGAAATTTGTACGAAAGTGGTTATTTGTTTAAAATTTTTTTGATGTAGTATATTGAAATTCTATTTATAACTAGCCACTACTATTCTATTTATAACTGTACCACGCCACGCGTTGCTGTGGCTCAGTCAGTCTGTGCAGATAGAGAGACAATACCACGTGTTTAGTTAACGTCCAACAGATGGCGCTGAAAAACATGGTTTTACCTGTTACAGGTGACAAAAACCACGTTTTTAACTGTCACATCTATATAATATAGGTATATAAAAACACACGCGTATTCGAATGCAACGTTTTGTCAAAATTTCAAAGCAATCGGTGTAGAACTTTCGTAGATTTAAGATTTTAAACAAACGAACATTTACATCTTTATTTATATAGAAGATTATTATTAGATATTTGAAGGTTGAGTAAGTTTATCTACGGTTTTCTCGAAATAACTCAACTCTACTCTACGACTATTCTATATGAAAACACTGAAAAGTAACATTCCCAAAAATGTGGCTTTAGGGATTTTTTTCCAAAACACAGTCGATATGTACTAGCTACTAACTATTAGAAGTTAGAAGTGTACATTTATATACTAGACACTCATTACATAATACAAGTGTGTAATATTATACATTATGCACTTCATACTTAGGTCTATATAATAATATATTCGTATGTTTAGGTAGTAAATTTCATTGACTTTTCATTAAAAGTTATATCGCAATAGTTCATATTCTCCGTATAATTTAATTTTTGGGGGCTATAAAAGTATAAATAGTGGATATTGTAACCCAACGACACGAAGAAATGTTTGTTTTAAGATTGGGCATTAGTGGAAAGCGTTTATTTAATTGTTGGTAAAAAGAAAACATTACTTTGGAAGATTCGATGAAACTAAACCACCGAAAGAAATATTTAAAGGCGGATAACAACCATTGCTGAAAGCTTTTTGGATTTAACTATCAGCAAATAGTTAAAGAAGTTTGAAGATAGAGCATAGCTGGAAACCCGATTTTGAATGGAAGATAATTGTATGATTCAATGAAACTAACTATTTAAAGAAATAAGGCAGAGCATCGCTGAAAACATCTTTCATTCGAGCCACTGACGCAAGATTCAAGCCATAGAAAATGTTAAAGGTAGATAGATACTACAACGATCCAAGGAAACCAAAAATCGAAAGACATTATTAGGACTAGTTGGTAGAAATTGCCGCCAGGCGATAAGCCAGCCAGCCTATAATAAATTACATTTCTAATTAAATTCCTATGCAAGTGTAAATAAAAACAGTAAGAAAAATCATTTCCGGAAACTTTTTTAGTTAACTTGTAAGTTGTAAATGGTACATAGGCAAATCATCATCGATTATGATCCGAGTAAGCTATTGAAATAAGCATACAGAAAGCATTTATGGAAAATTGGAAACCATTTGATATAAAATTAAACAATTAAGCATTGTAGGTTAAACAGAAAAAAAGTAAGACAAATTAGGATATAATATTCAAAATCAGCAAAACAAAAACTGTATCCCCGTACGATTGGTGGTTATTAACTGAACAATGGCTAGAATGTAGTCATGGTCGACTAGATCTGACTTTACAAGACATTTTCTAAAGTGCATTCAGTTTTCAGCTACGTGCTAAACGTCACAAGCGAACAAAGAATATTCCGCTGCATTATAAAACAGCTGATCGTTATCGTATCGGTTACGGTACCTATTCTCTACTGCGACTCGGACCTGACCAAGTGGTCAAGCTCTTATAAGAAAACCTGTTTCTCACTACACCCGCAAGGGTATGTATAAGTACAAGCTATCGTGGATCTATGGAAAATCTAATTCAAGGCGTTTGATAAAACCAACTCTTCTATTTATGATGCAGCTCTAATGACTATTTCTTACCTTTATTAATGGCACTAATCTGAAAACCGGTTGGTTGGCGACTAGACCATTGTCGAATAGAAAATTTAATTGTATTATCTTTTTTCAAAATAAATTTCGCAATCTATAAGTTCTAAGTCATCGTAGATCCATAGAAAATCTAAATCTCAACATTTGCGATTTATCGTAAGTACTTTACATGTATGTATGTTGCAGCTCTTTTATCAAGTTCTGTAGAGATGGGGTCTATGTTGAGATGAACCAGAATCGCATGTTGCAGTGGCGATTGAAAATTTAACCCTTTATTGAAATTCTAAAAAAAATCATATAGACAAAATTTCATAAATTATCTGTGAGAAATCTAATACTCTTTAGCCATCTCTTTGTGTAATGTAGTAGCTCTTTTGGAGAGTGATTATTGCATTAATTGTACGGTAACACACGGTAAAACTTCTCAGTAACGCGGTTGTGGAAACGGTTCTGAAAAATAGCGTGCAGACTGAAGCCTGAATTCTGACTTCAATACCACATGCAATTTTGCATTCACTACTGAGAATTAACACGGTTTTATTGAAATTCTCTTATTTGAGGAATAGTGGAGGTGGTGTTCTAGAAACGATATTTCCCAGAAAGAGTAGGTTAACCTCGACTGGTCATGTCACGTCATTCAAGTTGCATTGCATTGCATGAAATGCATCCAAACTAGATAGCAGAAAATCTATATGAACTACAAAAATGAAAAACGGTATAACTCACCGTGAAAAATACCTCTTATAGTCATTATTTCAGCATGGAATGTCATTTTCATGATTCGATAAGGTGAATCAGAAAAAGTGTTAAAGCGGAGCTCTCAGCGGCTGTGCTGTACTACAGCTGATATAGAAGAGATTACTGTCATCTTATTCACTGATGGCTTTTAGGGCGAGGAAGAGTGATACTTTGGAATAGAAATATGGGGTAAGATGGGAATTTGGTCCGGTCGTGAATCAACCGTTTTGCGAATAATACAAGTAAGCCGCATCTCTACAGAAATAGCGATAGTTCAAAGGTTTGAGGTAGTGCGGAAAATAAGTTTAGCGAGTAGCTTAGATTCCACGTATCGAATCGCATCGAGCGTGTTGGTGTGCATGCGTGCACGGTGCAGTAGCGCGCCGCGAGTCGAATTCGCTCGACTGCAGGCAAGGTCGAACTCGCGGCGCGCTCGCGAGGGAAACTGTGCCAAGGGGAGTCTAGGAAAATCTTTCGCCGAGAGTGAAAAACCAAAACGAACTATAACACTGCTTCTGGGTGTTTGTTATATTATGGAATATGGGGTTAGTTTGGTCGTCTCTATCTTTTAACGGGCGTTAAACGTAAGACCGAAGGAAATGCTGCAGAAGGGGAATAAGTAGGTTAGGAAGTGAATGTTTACTGGGTAATGCTACGTATACATCTGCGAGCCGAACTGCCGAACTGAACCTCAACTTATGGGAAAGAAACGAAGCAACCGCAAATGGCGCGAAACGTCGCTTGCAGTTGATTCGTCCCTTTCCCGTAATTCGTAGTATGGTTCGCGTTTTGGTTCTACTACATATATACTTAAACATTATTTGTTTAGTTGGAATGACATACAACAAAATAATTATTATTTCGGAGTTAGATCTATATAAAGAATTTAGATCTAACGCCGAAAATAGCCCTTTAACCGCATTTTACAATATCCAAATGTGTTACGGGAACACGCATTTAAAGATAAACATTTAGTTCGTGGTTTGTTTAATTAAATTGTTCAGTCGATATGACAGTACAAAATAATTATGAATGAAATGAATTACGTCATAAGTCAAATAGAGTTAGTCAGAAAAATACCCAAACAGGTTTTTTCACAACGAGAACATTCCACAAATCTGCACCCACTCGCATTTGATTCACCAGTGAACCGATTTTTGATGTCAATCACATAAACTCTACAACCCATAACATTCGTGATTTCAAGGCTTTCGGAGGCCAGTGGCCACTGGCTTTTTCCAGAAATGTAAATGTCGCATTACATACACGGAAGAGCGTTTCGCGATTGTAACAGGTTCATAAAATGTACGTAATACCGCTGCACAATAACGGAATACCGGTTACGGGACAACACGTATTTTTTCTTCATCTTTTATATAGGTACGTATTATATTATAATATCAATATGGGCTTCTCGCGTGACCTTCGCTTGTACGGATAAATTCACACAATGCAATTACGACATCGTAGATGCAACATAGCCGAGGTCAAATGCAGTTACGAAGCTGTTGCTATTCGCTGCAATCTGTATTGATAATTTTAAGTGCATAGTAAAACGTGGCATTACAGCGATGGAGTCGAGGTGATTCGCTAGTAACAGTTAAAGCCGAGAATAATATTATTGTATAGTACGTTCTTTATTCTTAATGTTCTGTGGACACGTTAAACTCGAGATGGTGTAGAAATAGAAACACCGCGAGATTATCAATGATGCTTGCTTCAAAACATGTATTGTATACTGTATAACTGTGTTTTAATACTATGCTATATACAATATAAAGCTTTCCTACCCGGGATTTGAATTGCATAATTTGTACAGAAAAACAGTGGTGTCACTTATTTTTACAAAATTGAAATTTCAAATATTTACATTTTGTGCTGGAGTCGTTGCTATCTGAAATAGATACGTTCACCCAGAAATCCAGACAGAAAAAGCTGTGCAAATTTGACGATGCAGAGGCTCGCCGTTTGCGAGTTTTAATAAATACACATATTTTCAGCATTGTAGTAAAGATTCCTAGGTACTTCTAAACTTGTCTATAAGGTAGGTACAAGAGTGAGATATTGATGGACTTATATAAAATATGATGTGTGATCTGGCAGCACGTGGCGTCTTTAACTTCACCACTTTTCGGATAAATAGGGCAAATAAACGCGTTATGCTAATCAAATCACAAGTTATGCAACACACACAGTTACTAGATATTCATATTCCCCATTTCATGAGAGCCGGGAGTACTTTTAGTACCGTGAGATCCGGTGAAAGTACAAAAAATCAACAGTTCTCAATGTCAAGTTCAAAATAATTCTTTCAATTGTTGATGAAGTTATGTTTTATTTAATTTCGTTAGGTGTTATTTCATAATTTTTAATTTCCCAGTGAACAGCCAATGTTTAACTCCGTATTTCCGCTCATAATAAAATCCAAATAAATGGAATATTTCTGAACTAAAAACTGTTTTTGAAAGGTGATCAAACATGCATTTCAATATTATTAGTAATAAACATATATTTCTTGAAATATTAAAAATTTGAATGCACACATAAAAAACTAATAAAAATGGCGCACTTTACTTAATTTTTAATTAAAATAACTGATAACAAAAAATATATAAAAACACGCGCATGTTATTAGACGAATGTATTACAAACGTTTATGTCACCTCACCTTTATGTCGTTTCATATACCTAAAAATAATGAATATAAAATTCATGCATTTTATCATAATTTTTTTTTTTAAATTGCGTTCGATTCTTTGGTTTCGTGAATATTCACTTTTTAATTCTTCTGTGGTTAACTCTTGGATTTGAATATATAGCGTGGTGTTTTTCTTCTAATACCGTTTAGATTATATTTATCACCATGACAATAAGGGATATACTACGATTTCGGTGAGAACATGTGAGTTGTTCCCAAAAGCGTACAAATTAGCCGGAGGGGTTAAAAGTTGAATAATCATTATGAAATGCTAACTTTTGTGCGAAGTCATAGAATTTCTACGATTTTTTCAACTTGAGGAATCGTTAACGGTCGGGTGATTTTTATTTAGTATCCGATTTTGTTTAGATACGTTATAAATATGTTTAATTGAATTTAGAAGGTCAAATTCATACGCAAATTTAACTGCAGCTTTACGTATACAATATACATGTTATAAATTACGTAAGTGTATCCCTACAAAACTACGCAACTATCCATTACACAAAATAAAACATATTATATTATAAACGGTGTTCATTAGAGAACATGAACATTGCATCCAGAGAGTATCATTAGTCTTTGTCAATTAAATGAAACATTATTATAGTATGTGAAAAGCAATTACGAAAGAGAAAATACACTGAAATCCCGAGTTAGATATAAAGCTAGACATAAAAGCTGGCACAATAGTAATACAGACAGCCCTATACTATACAAATGACAACATTCGGAACAGCCGAAAAGAAAAAAGGTACAGCACCAGACAACAGAGTCCTGCTCCATAGTCAACTTCGGATTTCATCCTACCAAACTATTAAACAAATGAATTTTCAAAAGATGCGAACAATATTGAGCCACCATGTCGAAGGCACAACAGCAAAGCCTCAAAACAGGATTGTTTCAGGATGTAACATTTGAACCACAATAATAGAGTGTCTTATAATATGATTCTGTGCAGTGCAATGGGGGGGAGGCCCCTTCCCCGGGCAGGAAACGTCCTCCCCACCCCCGCCCCTGCTCCACTCGCGAAGAAGTCAAACACCCGCCTTAGACGGCGCAGGGCAATGCCCTGACGAAATGGGTTAACCCGTTATCACGGTACGAGCCGACGGATTTACCGCAGAAGAAACAACTCTCAGTTTTTATAGCCGGCAACTACAGCAACAAAAAAATATTCGAGAACAAGCCTGGTACAATGGCATCGAGATATCCGGCGGAATCGGTACAGCTACCGAAATGTGATAGACAAAAATAAATAACACGGTAGATACCCAATATCTTAGGACTGGTGGTCTGACTTCCGTCTGTCAATTCAATTCAAGTATGTTGAAATGGAATTAACAACTTAGAACAAGAAGAGAATGCGTATAAATTCTTGCACCTGGGATGCCAAGACAACAATAAATAAAGATACCAACAGAAGCCCATTCAAAAGAAATATAACATAACCAGAATATGAGTCATAAGTTAACAATGGATGCGGGACGAATAAAATCCAACATCCCAAAGCGCGGTAAGACCAGACCTCACCCGTAATACTTCTGACTGGAAACAATTAACGTCCATAACCTCCTCCGTGAGTGACGGTTTTCCCTTTTAACCGAACCATTAAAGTAAAGCATCGGGTTTATTGGGCATTGTAGCAAGACATTGTCCCTCCACGTTTCAATAATTAATAACACAATATTTTACCGCCGCTGTTTACGGCCAATGCAGTCGCTTATCATCCGCGAGAAGTCGTGCAGATTTCAATACCAAGTTCAGGGCTGATTAGACTTGTAACATAAACAAGACATTGTAGACAAATAATACAACACATAAAACATAAGAATGTGAAGGTGTGGAATGTCATCGATTACTCAAGACTAGAGATTTAGTAATGAACCACTTGCATGCATTTAACAAGCTTAGAAGATTTAATTATAATATTTTTTTTCGAAAAACAATATGATTTTTTAAGCTTGTGATGTTAGTAAATAAATAACATTTTGTACTGACAACATAATTCATGATTCATAAGTACATTGTTTTTACGAAATATTTTACGTATTTTCTAAAAATTATACATTTTGCGTTTAATAAATTTTATTTACGTTTCATATATCTTGATATTAAAATGACGGCTGTAAACCATGTGGGCTTTTTTGAAACGTCAAAAATATCAATTGTCTGGTGGATTAAAAAAACGATAAAAATGCTCCAATTTCGAAGATACATTTATAATATTATAAAAAAAAACATTTTCCGAAAAAATGTGCGGTTTCTAAAAACCCTAAAACATACTGAATTATGATATACAGTTGGATTATTTTTTTTTTCGATCCTCCCCAAATCGAAAAAATGCAAGTGGCTCGTGCACAGCTGATTATAATATGACAATTCAAAAACAAGAGAGAGAGAGGATGTCGTTCGTTATGTTATCACCGACGTGAAAGAGGCAAATAATAATGTAGTCGTAGGTACGTATCTCTTCCATACATGTATATTAATATGGGTAGTGGCACGTGCCCAGTTATAAATAAGACAGCACGGCATGTGGTGCAGTGCGGGCATATCTATATTCCCAAGTCCGTAAGCTGTTCAGGATGTGGTAGGATTATCATCATTTCCTTGGTCGGGCCTGCAGTTTGCACATTACTTGGTCACGCTTCGCCGTTGCACTTTTGACTACCAATAAAAATGCATAAAAGCATTAATTATTACGCAAGTTGTTTTTCTTCAAATTATTCACAGGAACAATCCATGGAAGAAGAATTCGGTGATGCTCCGGGAAGACATGGCAAGATCAAATGCTTGGGTCGAGTCACCTCAAAAATCGGCTACCAGGTTAGTCCACAATTCTCTTGAAAAAGTAACACTGAATTGTGAATGTGACACGGCTGGATAAAGTCTTAGCGAATACCTTTAAACAGAGGTAAGGAGGACTGGCCTATGCGGTCGGAGAATTCGACTGGGAATATTTTTGCATGGTCTGTCTGGCTTCCGACTGAATTAGAAGCAAGCTCTCAGGCAATGAAGCACCGCGAACAAGTAGTAGTAGAAGTGATTTCGATTACACTAACTTGATGACTAACATCGACTAAATTATAGCCGGAATGTATTTCTGGCGTTTCAAGGAGACTTATGATTCTGATGACTTAGAATGTTGCGCGTGTGGGAATTCACGCAAGTCGATCCCAGAACGAAGAACCGCAGCACGTGATCGAACTCCGAAACCTAACACAAACCAACATGATTATAATAATATTAATGAATGACTACCAATTGTCGAGCGAATCACATAGATACAATAAGATAACTTGTGTCATCACTGTTGTTGTCAACGTGACGTGGATTTTAAAAATAATACTGCAAATAGGTTAAGGTTTTATCATTTACAGATTACAGATGCAGAAACAGCAAATTTGCCCTTCCCTTGAGAATGGTAGACACTTCTCAAGACAAGATTGTTTTTAAGACTCAGACATCTCCTTCCCTCCTAAAACATGGTAATCCTCATGATTAAAATCAAGTTCACATACCTACGCCAGAGATGAAAAATATGCTTCCTGTTTGTTACCATTAAAATGTAATGGTTCTATCTAAATTACTGGGTTCACAAAACCACGCGGGCCAAAAATAGGCATTATAATAGCTTCCATCGCCAGGATGCTAGGGTACGGCAAACCTAACAGTACAGCGTTACCTCATCCGGCAGGTGACCGGTGCAAGGAGCACCGAGCAGTGAGCAAGGCGCTCAGCAAGTCAGTCGAGATGGTCACCGCAGGGAGCCGCGGCTAACAGGCTAACAGCACGGGGCACAAGACAACCAGAAGACCCGGTTTGCGAGGAGCAAAGGGATATAAAAGAGTCCTTTAACGATGACTATTAATAACGCCGGGATGGCAATCTTCCTAGGCTGTTGCGTACGAACGCGATTGCAATAATGATTAAATAATGCAGGTACACGCAGCATGCTGTTGTGATAGGAAGAGGTTAACAACTTGAAGGTACGTATCCGGTTATTACGTAGTGCGTAGGAAGGGTTCTGCGTTATTATAAACATTGCGGGGGCTTTAACATTTGTGGTTGTTGTTATATTAAACTTATTGGTCAATCTTGAACAAAGGTTTGGAGCTGTAATATTATTTAAAAAAGCATATAATTATTATTATGTGCAGATTATTGAAATGGTTTCAGGAGTGATTTTTTGCATAATAGTTATAAAAGTTTATTATTAAAAGTACACAACAGAAACACGATGGTAATGAACTGAACAAAATGAAAAGATCTTATTGTTTTCTGGGTTGACAAGTGAATCTCTTGGTAGCCAGGCAGGTAGAAAGCAGGTAGCTCTACAGGGTTTTACTTCAGTTATGAATCAGCAGGATGTTCGATGTTTTTGCATCTAACAGGAAATAGGAAGCTCAATTCATAATATACGCCAATGGCTGAAGTCTACACCTGAATACTGTTACATCTGCGCTAGCACGCTTTAGCAGCTTTTTTAATAGTGAATTAACGTGTAAATATCCAGAGACTGGAAGGATAAAACTATAATATATTATGTGCGTATTGATTTGGGAAAATTTCGATTAAAAGGATTTAGATTGGCTGGTTACCATCGAATTGTAAAAGTCAAAGATGCATCAAGCACATAATTAGTTAGATGCACCGAGGGTATTTATAAGCGTACAGAAAGCAGACGTATGTCTCGAAGTAGGTTAAGGTGTTCCAGTGCATTATATACAAAGCGACCTCAAAAGAGAATGATGTTGTGTATATTAGACAAGGACAGCCGTTTGTTTACAAGATGGAAAATTAGAAAAGAAGTGAGAAGTGCAACGGTGTCACGATCGCGAATGCGGCCATAAGGATACAATCAGCAGGTGAATGCAGTCATTAGTCATTACAAAACCTTGGTAGATGTACCCATCAGAAGGTATTTAAGTACCAGAACTGACAATCATTTAAACAATGACTATAATATATGTATATTTACATAAGGATGATATTGAAAGAGAAAATAAACAAATTTATGTAAATATTGTTCTTGCCAAAATTGAAATTGAAAACACAATTTTAAACAATAAAACAACATTATCGCTATCGACACATCTTCATAGAACATTGCGGGTTATCATATTTTTATTAATTACCATAAATGTGTTTTTTGGGCCTTTAAAATAAAGTTCACATAACACAAAGATTCTGGAATAAACTCTTAAGGCGATGCACTACGTCGTGTAATATTTTAAATTGAGCCGCTATCAATAACAACACTTATGATGGCGATAAGGTTTAAATTCCCGCTCAACACCATCCGCCCGTTTTGATTTATGCAAGATAAAAACATGGCCAAAAAGTGCCTTTTATTGAATTTTATGGATGTTATGTTATATAAATATTTAAATTTTTTTCGATCATTTTATAAATAACTTAATTTGCCACATTATACAATAAAGTCATAACCGAAAATGGGTTCGTAAGTAGGAGATGTTGAACTTTAAAGCAGTTTTCATAGGCCTCTACATTATTTTTTTCAGGGCTTATAAAAAGACTTATCTAAAAAATATTCGATTATTTCAAAGGCCAAGATGTATTCTACTCGCAGTATTTAATTAAAGCATCTGAAACATTTCTAGGCGACCAAATTTTCAAACCAAAAACAGATGATTGCATCGCATGCATCGTGCCCAAAAGTAGGCTGTATTTTCATTGAATATTCATTGAAAATGGCTATTTTATTACCTTCGGTTGATTTTTGTGGCAAACTAAATAAAATGGTGTACAAGTTCCTCACCAAATTCATGGAAAATTAAAAAAAATTTGTACCTATTTTTCTATTATACAGGGTTTTCCAATAAGAGGTGTTATTTTGAATAGCCCGCTATTTCGGTAGATATTACTTTTGAAGCTGTCATTTTGGCATTTGACAAGTAGAAACTACGCCATTAATAAAAATGGAACGATACACGCTTCAACAACGCATTGAAATTATTAAAATTCACTCGAGTGAATCAAATGCAAATCATCTTGAGTGATGAGGCCCATTTCCACCTCGGTGGCTTCGTCAACAAGCAAAATTTTCGCATCTGGGGCTCGGAAAACCCAAGAGTTATTGTTGAAAAGCCTCTCTATCTTCAATGTTTTCTGTTTGGTGCGGTTTATGGTCCGGCTGAGTCATTGGACCTTACTTTTTCGAAAACGAGGCTGGAGCAACAGTTACGGTGAATGGATTGCGCTATCGAGAGATGATTAATGATTTTTTATGGCCGGAATTGGATGGTATTGATCTAAACAACGTTTACTTTCAACAAGACGGCGCTACGTGCCACACAAGCAACGAAACCATTGATCTTTTACGATTGAATATCAAAATAACACCTCTTATTGGAAAACCCTGTAGTTTAATTTACTTTTTTTAGGGTACGGCTTTTTTGCTTTTACGGATGCCAGTGGTAGGTGGATTTTAACAGAATATATATATTTTTTAAACAAGTGATTTCGTTTTTAAAAACTATTAGAGGCACGTATTATTAACATAATAATAAAGGAGGTGACAGATTATGCTATCAGTTAAAAGCGTTTTGCATATCTCCATATTGCTCGCCATACAATCCCATACAGACCTGTCACGTCTAAAAAGATGATGTGTTATAAGTGTGGGCGTGGCGACGATATGACCTGCTAACCAGGCTATATTAGAAAATTATGCGACCCCCTCTCCTACCTACGGAAGGAGAAGGGGTCAGAACAATTTACGGAGCGCCGTAATTACGCGGCTGTCATCTGTAAAAGTGACAGATCCCGTACAAAGAAATGATATTCCGCGGCAGTCCCCTAATTGATCTGAATGAGGAAGATCATAGCGTAATGTGTCACCCCAACATATAATACATACATGCCACGCCCTAATTATGCTCGCATAATATAGCGTGTATGTGTCTACGTAGTTTAAAAAAATTACACCATCCTTAAATGTTAAGTAGGTACCATCTACTATTCTATTAAATTTATAAACATATATATGAATACCCTGATAGTTGAGAAGTTCAGATGAATAGTCGGATTACGTTCGGAATCCTCGGATTAAACAGACGTTAGCTACACACGTACAGTGTTGGAGTTGCGGGCGGAGCGGGCGGGGGCGGGCGTTCATCGACCCGCCCGGGTCTGGCTGCATTCCGAGGGCACATCATCACTACATCACTAACTCGCTATATCGCTACATCACTACATCACTAGTCCACTCACCGCGACTCGGAGCGGAGCTTACCGCGGTTCGAGTCGTTGCGGTCGGTGATTGCCGTCGATTATTGCCGATTGCCGATAATCGAGAGGACGTTATCAGGAGATGGAAGATTGGTTTTACATCGATAATGTATAGATATATATGATAAATAGTGACGTGAAGCGAACGTAAAATGTAAAGCACATAGCAATTTATATTTACGTGAGCACTATCATAAAACATCTCATGATTTTATCCCATGAATTGTAACTCAACACATAACTAATATTTACTATGTTTATTGGGTGTGTTACTGTTTCAGGCACAGGACGGTGTAACATTGTTTTTATTAATATTGTAATAAGGTACCTGTTTATAGGTATATGCATTTTTTTATTGTAAATTTCTTGTACAAAGTACAAACATATATGTCCATATTTGGTAACACCATAAAACGTTGGAAAGGGTTGATATAGCAAAACGATATTCAGGATTAAAATATCATTTATACCTGAATTTGCATGAATATTTTAAGGAAGAAAAACGTTAAAGAAGAATTATGTTCGGATGTAAGCATATTATTTTTTTACGTAAAACTATATTTGGAATTACATATTTATGATATTAGGTACCAAGACAAATTGATTAAAAAGCTTTTTATTTGCACTTTATCTATATTATTAGTTTTCTTTCTAGTTAATTAACAACGACAAGGCATCCAATCTTGTTCGTACATCTACGTAAGTACTCACAGCGCCTTTGAGGTGATTTTTCACGAAAATGGCGCTATATAAATTAGCCACATATTATTGTTGAACATTATATTATTACCGGTATTCTTTCTTCCGAGCACTATTTGACTGAAGTCGGGTCTCTGGCGACCAAATGTTTTCAAAACATCAAAAACAAAAACATTGATTCGGGGCCACAACTTTTTTTATTCCATCGGCCACGGAAAAAAACATCGTGGCCCTGCCCCAATGTTTTACGTTTGCAGAAACATTTGATACAACGTTTGTGGTAATATCGTCGTTGGAGATCCGCCTTTAGAGGTAACATGATAACATGGCTGCATTTTCCTTGGTTTATTTAACATAACCCTGTATCTATATTATTTGTTATCTTTATAGTTAATTAAAAATGACAAGGCATCAAACCTTGTTCGCACTATCTACGTAAGTACTCGATTATCGAGATAACTGTGACTAAAAAAGTAAAAATACCCGGTGAAGGGTTATTTTATTGCAACGTTTCCTTGATCGCATGTAGTTACATCTTTGTATTTTTTCTAGTTAATGAACAATGACAATGCAGAACAAGGCAACAATATGGCAACCAACCTTGTTCGTAGATACTATATCTAAGTATTAAATACATGACAGAGATAGCAACTAGCAAGTGTTTATCGTCATAGGTAAAGCTGTGACTAACACGTTTAGAAACATGGGAAGGGTTATTAGCACAACTATCTCCTCGGTGTGTGCCAGAAAAAACCTTTACTAAACACAAATAAGATAAGATAATATATTATTATTGTGTGGCGTACGTGCATTTTAGCAATACCAGAATACAAAGGACATACATCGATCGGGGTGAGAGGCGATACAAAGGCACTCAAACAGCTGTTTATTTTATTATGTGGATATTGTGAATGTGTGCTTGGAAGCATTCGAGGTAGAAGATAATGTACAAACATCTTTTATTCCATCGAATCGATTACAAAATTGCATCCATCGATTAAGTACATCATATTTTTTCAGAAAATCTATTTGCACAGATTTCTCAGATTACTATTATTTATAATATTTTATTTGAGATATATTAGCTGCACACAAGAGGCCCTGGGGAAAAAATCCCTCAAGGCCTATGTCATCTTTGAGGGTGCTGTCTGGTGGGTCTTTTTACGGAAAGGAAGGAGAGAAAGTTCTGGGAGAGAAAAAGGTATGATGGGTGGGTAGGAATCTAGGGTCAATTTATCTAGGAGTGATGGATGTATAAATCCATCCCCTTCACTGCGGTGCAAGGCGATGGGTCAAGAGAGAGTTCGGCTGGAGAGGTCAAAAGACCCCCCTCAACCAGCCTCTCCCGATCCGACCCTCCACGCAGCAGATGGGCAAACGCATCCACCGCCAAGACCTAGACAAACCTCATCCCACGAACCCGGGGAAACCGAAATAGCGGGCTAATCAAAATAACACCTCTTATTGGAAAACCCTGTAGTACGAGATGCTAAGTACTACGGTAGGAATTGTTAGACTGTAAACATTATACAGGTAAATTCGATACCGCTTGACAAAAAAAGCAGGTGCAAATATGAAACCGGAACAGCATTGGCGGATTATATTGATAAACTTATCTGCTTGCACCTGTATATATTGTACATTGAACGTGGTACAACTACCTACCTACAGCTGCTTTGGACGACTTTCTACTTGAGACAAGTCTCAGTGTATCCGTGAGGAGCGTTAAACGGCGAGTTCTGGCGTCATGAAAATGACGCCAAATGTGTCATGAAAATAAAGAGAAATGTGTCATGAAATTGATAACTAATACTCATGTAACACAACCATTTTCAGCTTGATATTATGGACCTTTTAAATGCCAGTAAAAATAAATTAAGTTGCATGCTAAAAAAGTCTAAAACGGTGAGTTCGGACGTCATTGACGTTTTTGCATAGACTTTTCCGTCTGGAATGTATAGGTCATTGTAATTATTCTTAGCTCGTTGCGTCCGTTCCATCATGAGCTTTGAAATATCCATTTAAATGTCAAAAAATAAATCATAACACATCTTACTTGTAATTTCATATTTCAATTCAAATCTTAGTTAGATGAGCTATGTGTATTAATGTGAAAAGGACGAAATATGAAGAAATTCCTTCCTGAGCTTTTCTAAGCTTTCGAAGGTGCCTAAAAAGCTTAACTTAGCTCAACTAGGGGTCAGGTCAACTTGAGATAATTTTGATTAAAAAGTCAAGATAATTAGGAGTCAGGTAAGATTCTCCGGTCCATCTTGTATCTAGTTTATAAGGGGGCGAGGGAAGATGACGACTGCTCTAAAAGCAACCAACAACGTGGGACTCTGATATAATAAAAGCAAGGCCGGAGCATCTCCTACACTTGTTGCTGACCTAGAAAGCTATCCTCGGTTCGATTGCGTAAACTGCCGACGTAAATATAGAGGTTAGAAAGTCTGTGTTATTGTTTACATTATACATTTGGATAGTTAAGAATGTCAAAATGTAGAGACAGAATAAAATAAAATAAAGAATGAATTGTGAAAAGTTTGATTTACCTACAAGTCAACAAGAAACGACAATACTTTTATTATAAAACATCCCGGAATTATGTTCCAGAGGTCGCTTGAAATGGCTAGCCGTGTTAAGTGGTCCCTGGTCAGATCTAAATACCTAGGTGTTTTCTTGCAACATACCACCTACCCCAAAATAGCGATACATAGGTAATCCATTAATCCCGTAAAACTAAATGTTATACAAGATAATAATAAAAATTGTTATGCTTTTTTTAGAGAGCATAAGCTACATCAACGGTATTTATTGACCGTTGTTCTAACAACTGTTTAAAATGAAAATTCCTTAATGTCGTTCAAGATAATAAAAAAATATGTTTTTGGTTTTTGGAACACCAAAAAACTAATAATATATGTGAATTAACATATTTAGTAGTCACTATTCTAATTTAAACTGTTCAAATGATACAGAATAATACGCAAAGATTTAGAAAAAAACACCATTGTAGCTCTCAACCGTAGAAAACTTAGGAAAAATAGTAGACAGAGACCGATCGATCCGCAGAGGCCAATAATCTCCAAAAACTACAGCCAAATTTCCCTTTGTATTTGTCTAGACTAGTCGACTATACATATATTTTTTAACTTATATGCACAGAAGTAGAATGAATCAGAGTTTTATACACACACACACACACATAAACACGGGCAGCGGAAATAACAGTAATCAGCTGTTTCTCCCAGCATGGGTAACGAACTTTGAAGCAAGCGAGCCAAGAATAATAAATAAAAAAAACACTACTTCAATGGATATATAAACCGGTATGCCCTGCCGCTTGCTCACTCTCAGCTCTGTCACTCAGGAAAATCAAACCTCTCCAAGTAATGCTATTGGTTCCTACTGCATTATTTTTGTGCAAAACACAACGGGATTTAACACCACAAAACACTGCTTCAAAGATCGAATTCCAACCGTCGCCGATTATAAAACTTGTTGGCTGTTTTTAAATGTGTTACACAAAATAGAAATAGTGGGATTTACAGGTTTGTATCGATGTTCAATAGCCACCACCTGGTTTCAAGAAAATAAGAATGTACATACATTCCTACTATAAGATATACTATTCCTACTATCAAGAGTACAATACCTTTGACTGAACATAGCATTTTCTAGAATCAAATGGGTAATACAATAAGTAACATTTACAAGTTTTCCCCGTGTAAAACATTTACTTCAAATTCGCGTAATTTCCAAAACGGTAATCGATGACATAATTAGTAACGTTAGTGAGTTTCATCGAGATGAATAATGATTGGAGAATTTATGCAGAATTTCTGTGACGTTACCTGGTGGCTGGTATGACCGATGTACGTTGGATATGTAGGTACTTGCATACAATGGGTAGAAACTGAGTGGTGCAAAACACGCGAGTTTTGAAGCGGTCGACACTGACATCCCCGATGAAACCACGTGGTGCAGTGACGTATTCGTAAATAATGAATTATTTCAAATTCCGAAGAGATTTGTGCTAACATTTTTATGGTTATAAAATCTTTCAACGTGACATTCTGCAAGTGGGTACCTAGAACTTACTTAGCAAACAACAACTAATGAATCCCTTTATTCATGACTTTTTATTCTTCTAGTTAAAAAACGGTCTTGCCAACGCAATAAAAAATATTGTCAAGTTGCTTAGTGATAAATATGAACAGGTACCTACCTACGTCAGAGGATCAGAAAATAAGTTTAATCTCAAATAAGTAGGCGATACAAATCAATAAGAAAGCAGTAAAAAACCTATTTTCATGTTTTTTTTTCGATTCACATAACAACGATTTTCTCTTCTTCCGGAGAAAAGTGATTTAGAAAACCGAGAGAATTAATTATTCCGGAATATCTGAACCTAAGTAAGTTTCCAGGTCAGATGATTAGGTACCTACATAGGTACTAAAGTAATTTCTGCTTGGAGATATCGTATAAAAGAGTATCTTCCGCTTATTTTGTCTCTCTCGAAGGACTGTTTCCTTTATTTAGGACCCTCGAACGGATTATGTTGTCGCAAGGAGGTACATGATCCGTGAGACGAGCCATGGTTTTATTGACTCTTAAAAAGTGCTTACACAGTGACGACATTATTATTTAACTGTCATTTATTTTATTTTGTGCCGAAGATATAATAATTTGAAGAATAAACAAATAAACTTAAATTAATAATTACGGTAGGAACTGAAAACCTTATCGATGTACACGTTTTCATAACGATCAAAGGGCTTGAAAATGTGAACAAATAATTTCGACGAGAGTAGATAAACCTTTTTTTCTAATATTATTTTATGCCTATTTCACATTTTTATTAAATAAAATATATACATCATTGAACTTACGCCTTATTTGGTATCTACCAATAATCGAAAGAGATAATTGTTAGTTAACTCGAACATACATTTCTCGAATATAAAAGTGTATTTGTGATGTAAATAAACAGAAAGAAGCAAACAGAACAAGGTCTCAGCTCAGTCCCAGGTATGCAGTGCATTGTAGCCGGGGATTAGGGCCCAGGTACAAAGAATAGAAAGTGGTGGTCGGTTAGTAGGAAGGTATGTCCCCACTGCCTACTGCGGCCCTTACCGTGTACTTCTGGCTGACGTGACGTCACACAGCACGTCGCATCGATCCGCTGCCGGGAAGTGAACACACACCCCCGCGCTGCGCCTCCCAACACGCACACACACACTCCGACACAACAGAGATTTCCCTGCACTAATGTTTACAAATTCTAAATCGACAAATTATGACTTATTACCTCACTAAGATACTAACTTATCGATTATAATAGCACTTTTAAAGGCAGTGATTTGGATTTAGAACACTCGGGTTAGCGTTTAGATTTAGGATTTTCACACGCGCACACGGACGTTCGAGAGATTTGTCAGACGCGACGCGTAGGAACGTACGCTCACGCCGACCTAGCAGAACAAACTGCAGCGGAGCGCGCCGTGCGCGGAGTGCGCCCCACGAGTTTTCCTTCCCCTTCCTCCCGCCGCCGCGCGCCAGAGCCCTTTGTGTTTCCTCCCTCCGCGCGCCCGCTCGCTCGCACACTGCCAGACGGAGAAGGGACAAGGCCCTTCGCTCTATTTTGGGCGGGCATGTTCTGTTCTGTTCTGTTGCATGCGCTTTTGATCCGCGCGGGTTCACACACACCGATGTAACTTTCTTATTGCAGTGCGCGCGCATACAAAAACAACACGACAAAGTACCCACAACAATAAATCTTGACTACAAATAAACAAAGTTGTATTTTCATCACATAAGATGGATGAAAATCTATATTTTATGTAGTTACAAATATACTTACATTAAAAAAATCTAATAATAATTACATAATATTGTTATTAAAGTTTTGTGTTTCAAGTAAGGAAATTATTTTAGTAAAATAATAAACATAAGGACCACTCGGTTGATTTATATTCCCCTACCATCTGTTATGTACCTACGCATCTTGCCATCAATAGTATTTTGAACTCTAAAATAAGATTACATTATTTTATCTATTTCCGTTGTATTTCAATGCATATGTACACTAGCGATGTGTAGGTTCAGCCGGATTGAGTCCTTGAGCTCGAGTCCTTTGCGGGAAGCGGGTCCTACTCCCACTCCTTTTCGTAATCAACCACTCCCAGAGAACTCGGTCTGGGACTCGGACCCGAATGCCTCCAATCAACGACTCCCAGAGAACCCGGACCCGAGAATGCCTCCAAGGACTTGGACTCGGACCCGAATGCCTCTAATCAACAACTCCCAGAAAACTCGGACTCGGGGTCTCGATTCGAGATCTTACTGATTTTATTTTTCAATGCTTTTTATGTCTTATGAATAATACGGGGGGATTTTGCGATATTGCTGATTCTTTTAACTGTTTGTAACAATTTGTATAATTTAATTTTTCAATTCGCAATTTAAAAAAAAAATATTACATTTTTTTATGTTCATTTTTTTTTATGTTTTATCTTGATTTAAAAAATTCAATACGATGATATTTTGAGTTTATTTATGATTCTTTTGACTGTTATGCCTATTTGTACATTTTTTTTTTCGGATTCAGAATTTAAAAAAAAACTTACTGATTTATTATTTTTATGTTCAATTCTTATGTTTCTTTTGTTTCATGATCTTGTTTTAAAAATCAACACGTTGGCATTTTGAGATATTGCCGATTAGTTTAACGGTTTTTATGTAAAATCTCAATGATTTATCGCAATTCTTTGATGTTTTATATTTTTATTTTAGCCCCTCATATTTGTAGGCACTAGGTACCTACTGTAAGTAAAAATTATTGTTTTATTTTAAAGTTTTATTTTAATTATCGTTCACTATTTTTATTTTTTGTGTTATTAAAAATACAAATTTCAGTGGTGTCTGTCTGTGTATCCGTAACTCTGGTTCAGTGAACTCTAGAATATGGATTTGCTTTGATTTTAAAAATTGGAACTGATTGTCAACTGGTATTGGAAAGATTCAGACAAGCGATAAATTAGGTACCAAGATTATTTTATTCAATAATTGTTTATTTAAAATGGCTATCTTTTGTTAAAATTTTTTAGCTATGTCGTAATAGTGTTCATTCGAAAGGCAAATTTCTGGCAAATGTTTATTTTTAATGATCCTGAGACATTTATATGTATATATTTGTGAAACCAAAAGGAAAAATATACAAATCAATTAGGTATATAATATACACAAATCCTACAATAATATATTGAACAAAGTGTGTATGTATTGTAAAAGTAAAAAAAAAATGGACTGGAATAAATAGATATTAAAACATGTTGTTAATTGTTAAAATTTTAATAGTTCAATGCTGTACCTAACTACTTCCTGACTTTGTTTTTAAAACATCTCGCCTTTACTGAGTTTCATTTGATAGAGGCTTCGACCAAGTACCTTTATCTATATCGATGGACAGAGATTATGAAAACGACAAATTCTCAACGACAACCGAAATTTATGTTACTACATTTGATTTATTACTGCTTACGCGTGTGCTAAAATTATCATCTGGAACTTGGAACCTAATACTACATCCGTTACGGCCTCGCATTAGCCGTAGCCCAATCAGCTGGAACACGACAAGACACGAATGGATTTCGTTGAACTTCGCCAAAATGTAAACTGCACAACTCGCGACTCGGGTGCGATGGGTGACGGGATTGACTCCGTGTTCTCGTGTGGGTCCGAGTTCTTGTGCGGGTCCTTGTCCTGCTACGGGTCCGAGTTCTTTCGCGGGTTCTATCCGAGTCCGAGTGCCGAGTCCTTGGCCGGACCCGTGCGTCCCGGTAGTCGCCCAGTACCCAGTCCGCACCCAAGAACTCGGACCCGGGACCCACTCCAAGAACTCGAGTTCTTTTAAAAGGAAGCAGTCCTCGGATGCCTCCGGAAAAATGCAGAACTCACCCACCTCTAATGTACACAATACAATGTGAACATTATATTGTAATAATCTATTATTTCAGTCAACTTTGTTATAAATGATATAACTATCTTTAATTGTTGTTGTGACAAACTATTTGTATTATTATTTGGCAGCTGACCTTAGCCCAACTATATTGATTTACCTTATAGACATATAGACTTTATAGCACTGCAATTCTCCCATGAGAGCAGATTCTATTAGATACAGTAACAGTTAATATCAGTTGGAGTAGCGTTACGCTCCTGTTGTTAGACGTTACTCTGTAAAACTAAAATAAATGAAGAATAAGTGAATACTAGTGTTTCATTTGAAAGAATCCATAACACACCCACAAGCAAATGCTTGTAATAGAAGGGAAATCCAAATCATAAAAGTGATATGTTAAACATAATTTGGATGGTAAAACATAATTTGCATGTAATATAAATAAAATAGAAAAAATAGACATAATTAATTTTCAAAGAACTGAAAGTACTATCATATTATAAACACAACAACATTTTTAAGATAAGTATAGAAAAAAGCTCAAAATTTTCTTCTCAAAAGTCGATAGTTGTGCTTGTATTCCTAGAACGTCGTTTTAGTGGGAAAAAATCACACCAGGATGCATGATAACAATGCCTACAATGTACCTACATCAGTTAAGTGTATCATAAATAATAATGTAATGTAAGTGCCTACCTTGTGTATACTTGTCCCAGGCAGAGATCGTATGCCATCAAAGCCCTTCATAAAATTCCTCCTTCTCACACGCCGTGTGTGAAAACGAAAAGGACAGAAGCTACTAGGATGTCGAATATCTTTAATAATATACTTATATAAATTTCGCGAACGTATGTTCGAATTATAAAACTATTATGGTATTGCCAGTTATAACAATGTAATAAAATTAACACTGGTTGAGGAAGACATTTATTAAAGTTTATTAATTTATAGGACACCCGAAATTTTTTGTTTCTTGATATTCATAATTATTTCTTCAGACAAACATTTTCGACTGAACAATTAAATGTGTGCAGATAAATAAATAAAATTAATGTACCATAACTCGAGCTTTTATTTAAATTCTAGATATTTATTAACGTGTGCATACAAATAAAATATCTTATATCTGAATCATCGATGTAGGTACTTATTGATACAACGTTTTTAATATAAATATATTCTATTGAAAATATCCTGTTAATTATAGAAGAATAGTCACTGTCAGCGATCAATACCATAAGAAGACGTACGTTCCATTCAAATGCTCCGTGATGACGTACATACGAGTTCTGACTGGGAATACTGTAACTAGGTGGAATCAAGGACGTCGTACAAAATAAGTTATTGGTGTTCCCCGAAGGCAAACACTAAACACACTCGTATATTAAGTCATAAATATTAATGTCACTATTCAACCAAGTGCCCTAAGGTTTACCTGAAGGTGTCCCAAACAAAGATTATGACAGGAATTAAGAAAGTCGTAACTCAAAATTGTTATTTGATTACTGAAGGCTGAAATAATAATATTTTATGGAAAAACGACCCAAAGAAAAGGGGTAGTTGGGGAATAATTAATTGAACCAATAGTTTTAAGGTAATCTTTTTTCCCTTTATTTTTTTTACACCTAAGTACAAAACATATTTAGAATACAAATTACATGCATATAAAATGTTTAAATAAATGTAAGTTAGGGGAACCCATAAAGGCACTGCCTGTGCGTGGGTAATATAAAAATAAGAATAGAAATAACCTTATTAAATAAAATGAAATTCTAAAATATAGCATCAACACAGACATGTGAATATTATGAGCATCAAGCAAGATGTAATGTAAATTTTAAAGTACGGTATAATAATTTAATATTGCTGTGAAGAAGTGAAACATAAAGTATCATGATTATTTTTAATATTGCTGTGAAGAAGTGAAACATAAAGTGTCATGATTATTTTTTTTATTTTAATTTTATTTATTTTTTAAATACAAGAAGGAATACAAATAATTTTAATTTAGAAGTTAAGGTGTAAAGGTGTAATGCTGTAGTAAAAAATGAAACACGCTGGTTTGCATAGAATTTATATGAACATTGTTTCAACATCTCAATCATACAGTCATAATTTAATTTATTTTACATAGTCTCTACCTGACTTTTGAAGACGAATTTAGAAGAAAAAATTAAGTCAGAGTTTCAAACCTGCACTTTCTTGCAATATTTTAATAATTTTCAGAAGTTTTCAGCATGTTAAGGAAAGAAAACATCACGAATGACTTCTGAACACCGAGCAAGACACAAAACTTTTTAAAGTCTGAAAATAAATTCTAGAAGAAGATGGAGTATACATAAGTATACATAGTATAAGCCAGCTGATCAAGATGTGTAACATAATATTACGAATAACAGGGATTAGAATCTTGAATAGGCATACGACTCAGTTATCCGTAGAAATCCGAAGACCGACTATATATTTTTGTAAATACTGGCTATGTAATGGAAGTTGGGCCTAAAGTAATTCGAAGGTCAACAGTCGACACCTATCGAGCTTGCCGATTAATTATTACAAAGACGATTTAAATAAATATACTAAAATTCGCTTCATTAATATGGACAACAGGCACTCAACAATTTGTGGTACTTACTTACCCGACTTTGAATTGAAATTAAAAAAAAACAACAACAAGCTCCAGACCATATTAAACGAGGATTGACTAAAACACAGTATTACTAATAAATAATTATTTAACTTTCTACACAGAAATTTAATCTGGTGCAAATGGGTGCAATAATTAAATACTACAAAGAAACCTTAGCTCAAAAATGTTGAAGAAGCCCAATGCGTGACACAGCAAAACCAACAAAATGGTAATAATGACAGGTACCTACTGATCTGAAAATGATAGTTGCCGAAAAGCGTAACATTATGCTGGCAGTCGAAAAACCCATTACAAAATAAGATCCGTACAGACTACGTCCTCTCAAGCATTTGTTCGACACCATATCGATCAGACACAATGATACATTAATTATCAGACGATATTATACTTTGACGAGCATCAATGTCAATATCGCTGGCATACGTGAAATACTTGGTGAGTTGACCGGCCACATAGCCCGGCTTGGCCCGGCTCGCGGCAGTTTGAATTGGTCAAACAGTGGACAATCGGGACTTATCAGATTTCATTACGACGGAGAAGTAAGATGACAGGATTCCAGCGTTCAGCATTCCAGACATGCATGTCATGTTCTACTCCATAAAAAAAGATAAAAATTAAAATATATAAATGTGGTGTAAAAAAAAGGTAGAATTTCGACTCAATTGATTCAATTGCAAAACTTTAGTCTGCAATTTAGGATTGAAGAGGACTACGGTTCTTACTAAACTTTTTACATGGGTAACAGCTGTTTGCCCACAATAGACATTGTGATGACATCATTCAACAGCTGCTGACATTTCTCCCATCTGATCTGAAGCAGGTACCTAAGGGTTCTTGACTTTGTATGACTTTTTTGCTCACTTGTCTTGGTTATGTTACTTGGAATCAAATAATTTGAAGATGTCACATTATTCAATACAATAAACAACATGTTTAAAACGATTTATATTCTGAACCGACTTTGAAATTCGCGATCAAGTTGTAGTTGCTTCGTTGTGTCGTCAATTACGCAAAATCTTACCATCATAACCACATTGTTATAACGCATCAACAAAATATTCCTATACCCCGAAAGCATTGGCATCTCCCCGTGCGTGATCCATGATTCGAAGACATAAACACAACTATGCGGGTTAATCATGCAAACCAACAACTGGGTCAGTTATGCTTACATACTTGCTTTGATATAATAAGTCTTTTATTGCAACCCCTTCCTGCTCACAAGCACAGGGGTTGCTGAGCAACACAAGGGCAAGGGGAGCTCCAGGCAATTTGCTAACTGCTAAAAGTTGCAACTGCTTACTTATGAATATTATTTTGTTGAATTACGAATATATTGTGAAATAATTAACCCTTTAAATATCAGGAACCCAAATTCGTATGATGTTTGGGGCCAAATTTGGTCTCCTAATAATTAAGCAATATCGTCAACATTTTTATAAAATTAATGCTATTCTGTACGTTTCCTCCGTATATTTTTCAATGAGTATGGTAATTTTTATTTTATTTTACACAGAACAAATAAAATCTAATAGGATGTGCAACGTAACAAGAGTATGCTAAGACAATAGTAAATGGACTACCTACTGCAATTCATCTCTAAATACTTTAAAACAAAGTCGCTATCCGCGGCTGTCTGTTTGTGCGCTTAGTTCTTCTAAACTACGCAACGGATTTTGATAGGGTTTTCACTATCATTTAGAGAATTTCTTCCTGAAGGTTTATATATAATTACACACACACTAATTCTGCTATATATGTCATATGTAACCAGTGGCGGCTCGTGACTTTTGGGTGTACTAGAGTGCTAATATTAAAAAATGGCATTTCTGATGTTGTTTTATAACTGAAAACGATTTTTAATTTTTTTTCGAAAATCGATTTTTTGTATGAAGATTTTCAGGAAATTTCAGTATAGCCGTGTGCCGCACGGAATTCCTGAAAATCTTCATACAAAAAATCAATTTTTCAAAAAAAAAAAAAAAATCGTTTTCAGCTACAACAACATCAATAATGCCATTTTTTGTAATATTAGCACTCTAGTAACACAAAAGTCACGAGCCGCCACATAATGTAAGGTCACAACTCGAGTTTGCCTCAGTCATTTGGAATCCTCAATATCAAACATACATTGATCGTATTGAAAATATCCAATCCAAATTTTTTAACCACCTATCGTATCGCTTTGGAGATCATCGGGTTGACCCTACCACTTTATATAAACGCAGAAAAATTTCGGATGCCCTATTCTTATACAAAATCGTGAACAATATTGTTGGTTCATCATAATATCTGTTAGAAAATATTGCATTTTGTTGCCCTGAACACAACACCAGAACGACTTATTTAGAACACCACACTATAAAGCCAAATATGCGCCCAACTCTTTAATAGGACGTATCTGTAAAACTCACCTTACGAGATGTATTGGCATTTTCAACTGTAACTTGAAAACATATAAAATGCAACTTACTAAACTGATAACTTAATTTTTTATTTTGTGAAATAATTCTATCATCTCAGTTTATTTTATTGTTTTTTGTATAATCATGCTAAAACTGTATTACTACTGACAGTCAGTTTGTCACTTGTTTTATAACATTTTGTAATTCCTTATAATGTTTATTTCTTTGTCATTTATTGTACAGGTGCAAATATTGAATCAACGACTAGACTATGGAACATTGGTCTATAACATGTAAATAATTGCTGTTTATGCTAAATATATAAATGACTGTTTGTTTCCCAAATAAATAAAAATATATATTTAGAATACATGCACAATATATTTATATAAAATAGAGAAAAGTCGAGCAACGTCGGGTACACGTCAGCTAGTAGCCTATAATATGACGATCGGCCTATAGTACATTTGAACGCAACAGGGTGCTCAACGGAGCCGTATATTGCCACTAGATACTGTCCAAGCACTTTTTACGAAATAGCCTATACTGGCTTGAAAATACAGATATACATAATCAGACACATATAGATGTTTCCATCGTTGCAGATATACAAATTCGCAATGGAAATGGCGATATAGATAAGGTTTTCCAATATCCTTTGTGGAGTTATCGTCTAATTCCACGGAAATGTAGCTAAGCGGTACACAACGAGGAAGAAGAAAAGAAGAATAAGGAAAAAACAACCCTTTCCTGTTTACTGCAAGGTGGAAAGAAGTTCCTAGAAAAAACTGCATAACACGGCCTTCGATTCGTAAAACTCGAGTTATACAACATGCAATTCCATTTATTTTCTAATTATATGGCGTTGAATATTATGGGGGCATTGGGTTGTTACATTTTAATGGTGATGGAGAGAAATAAATAAAAAATGACGACCTTAGTAAATAGTAGTGCAATATATCTTTATCCGAAGTACCGTAAACTTTTCAGTACCTTCATTTATGGGACCTATTCAGAACATCGACAGTCTTCTAAAAATATATGGCAAGGAAGGCCGCATAAATCAAGTCGGTAGATTTGGAAGCAAGAATCGCATTGTACCAACGTTGGCGCCAACTGGCCAACGTGTGAACGCTGTCGCCAACGTTGGTGACGGCGTTGACAATGCCATGTCGTTTAGGCGGAAAATCGAAAATGGCACATTCAATCGTTCTAGAAAATTTATTCGCCAACACAAAAATAAACTAAATATACCTTCGTTATCGTAATTTTTTTTCCTCATTTTTTCAATAATAAAAAAAACAACGAACTAACCCTATTCTGCGTTGGCCATTTGATCGTCTTTTTTTAATTTTGTTTTTTTTTTTTATTTCACGCCTATTAAGGCTTTTACATACATATATATATAAAAAAAATATTTACGAAATTGTACACGCAAATAGTGCAGGAAACGACTATTTAAAACAATTGCACAAAAATAAATAGAAAGACAAAATATCACTGAACTTGATCCACATAGCATGCAGGCACAAAACATAAAAAAATCCAAAATAGTTTTTTTTCCTTTGTCAACAAAATTATTACGTGTTAGTCAAATTAAATACCTTTATTAAAATATTCCACTAGTTGATGAAAAAAACTTCAATAAGGTATGCTTATATATTGAAATTGATGTACTAAATATATCAACATCGTAGTATTTGTTTCCTAGCTGTTGAATCCGTCGCGTAGGAGTGTAGTATTGGGACATTGATGTAGAATTGCTACAATAATACGGAAGGTTCTGTCTTGTAACTGACCTGCTTGGAATATGAAAAGATATTACATATAATAAATCAGGGGTATCAAACATTGAATTAATGATTTTATACAAACAAGTTAAATCGGAAATGATTCTACGATCAGATAATTTTATTAAATTTAATGAACAAAGTACGTTATCGTAATTTAGGCCTTCTCTAGGAATGCCCATTTTAAAATTAACATATCTTAAAAATTTATTTTGGATTCTTTCAATCGGATGTAAATGAACCTCATAGTTTGGGGACCAAACCGTGGAATTGTATTCTATATGACTCCGTACTAGTGTCATATATGTTTTTACAGTATTTACATTTTTCAAATCACTAGATACCCATAAAATAAAAACCAAAATTTTCAAAGCTTTATTGGATATTATTTCGATATGCTTGATAAAGTTGAGTTTCGTGTCAAACCAAATACCTAAGTCGTTAATTTCCGAGATTACTAACGACATATTGTTAATGGAATAATCAAAAAAATATTGGATTCTTTATTCGATAAAACCTCATAATTTGACATTTGCTTATGTTAAGTTGCAAGCGGTTATCATGACACCATATAATAAATCTCAATATATGGCAATCGTCAATGTTTCTGATGTTTTTTTTTAATGCGAATACAGCAAAGAGTCCTGAAGAATACAGCTCTCAACGTCTCGGTATGTTGTGAGGCTGTAGGTAGTGGATAGTGGAAGGGGGTGGCGAAGAGGAAGGTGGGGGAGTACCTGGCTAGATATAGTCACCAAACACGGATAAAGCTATTTCAAGCAACGTTTCAATTCTGAATGGTGGTCTTACACCAGGGCGATACTGATAGTATCTACCACTCTGGAACGTGCCGCAAGTATCTATACTATATATTATTTTTTAATGAACGAATTGTGAAATAACACAAATTCATCAAATAAAATTTACTTGCGCATTGGGCCAACGTGGACTTGCTGCTTAATAACGACAGGTTGGACAGGCGGCGAAATGCAAACGGAATTCCATTATCTAATGCTACTTTTACATACGCGAGCCGAACTGCCGAGCTGAACCTCAACTTATGGGAAAGGAACGGAGAAACCGCAAATGGCGCGAAACGCCGCTTGCAGTTGCTTCGTTCCTTTTCCGTAATTCGTGGTTCGGTAAACGTACCACAAAAAGAACACAAAGAAAACTATACGTATTGTGAAAGACAATTAGCCGGGCGATGACAGATAGGATCAAATATTTAGGGCCAACTCGGTAGAGTGATTTATGCCTCGGAATCAAGAAGCACCGACAAAACATTTTCTATGGAACGGCAAGCATTGTCAAAGAAGATGGTTGTAAGAGAAAAGTTTAATTGCTCTGTGCACAAAAAAGGAATTGTGAACGTTTTAGTGTCAGCTTAACAAAAAAATCCAGATAGCTCTGAAGAAAAAAATACTAGGATGAAGCAAGAACAAATAATAAATGCTCAAAAGAAATGGATACCTTCAATTTCAATCAACGGTAATCCTTTTGGCAACATTCCATCTGAAGTATCTACACACCAGTTTGATCGTGGCTAATCTATAGTTAGGCTACTCCTATCGATCCGACATGATGCAGAGTTGCTGTTATAATATTATTTGATCATTTGTTCCGAGGGATGCTGCCGGAAGATGCCCGGAGAAGCACGGGCAAGGTCAATGCGTCCGTCCTGTGTGCTCTTTATTGTCTAGGACAGGTTCTAAGGCTAAGCGGACCTCGGGGTTCATTGCCCGGCCCCGCCACTGCTCACCAGGTAAGCATTCGACTGGACCAAGACTAATAACCCTAATAACGAGAGCGAAAAAGAACCAACTAATAAAAAAATCTAAGCAAACAAAGTAATCTGTGCGGCAAGCTTGAAGATGAACAGATAATGCTGCCTAGTGCCGGGCCACTTGAAGTAGCGGAAAGGTCTTCTGGTAATCACGGTTTTCAACATTTGCTCTTCGCTATCAGGTGTACAAAGGGAGAATTTCTGTGCTCCGGAAATACAGGTATGAAAAACATAGAGCGGTACGTAATTGTTTAACGTCATAGCCATTTCTCTGACGAAAATAATAAATCCCATACATACCTGTGAAACATGGCCTATTATTCTTACACAAATTCCAAGTAAGCACCTATTTCCATTACATACGACTTCGTTATAATGAGATCCCTGCAAGTGATGAAAGAATCTGTGCAGATAGTAAAGTGTTTAGAAACAAAGAGTATTCGTTCACATAAATTTAAACGAAAACTTCGTAAAGAAAATAACAATTTAATATAATATTAGCATGGGTCAAAACTTGACCATTATTTGAGAGCCATAGTTCAACACGCTCTAATACCCTTGCAATTCCAAAGATCGCCACGGACAGCTGGGCACACAACTAAAACACATCAACGAACTCGTGTGCCCGATTTAAACTTGAAAGGGCATAAAGTAAACCCTCGACATCAGCTTTTAAACTATTTTTTATTTCTAGTCTTTGCCGGCATTTGGTAATTTGTTAGTCGGGATCCTTCGATGTACCCCTGAGGATTAAACATAATGGGTTTTCCAATAAGAGGTGTTATTTTGATATTCAATCGTAAAAGATCAATGGTTTCATTGCTTGTGTGGCACGTAGCGCCGTCTTGTTGAAAGTAAACGTTGTCTAGATCAATACCATCTAATTCCGGCCATAAAAAATCATTAATCATCTCTCGATAGCGATCCATTCACCGTAACTGTTGCTCCAGCCTGATTTTCGAAAAAGTAAGGTCCAATGACTCCGCCGGACCATAAACCGCATCAAACAGTCACACGTTGAGGATAGAGACTCTTTTCAACAATAACTCTTGGGTTTTCCGAGCCCCAGATGCGACAACTTTGCTTGGTGACGAAGCCACCGAGGTGGAAATGGGCCTCATCACTCAAGATGATTTGCATTTGATTCACTCAAGTGAATTTTAATAATTTCAATGCGTTGTTGAAGCGTGTATCGTTCCATTTTTATTAAGGGTGTAGTTTCTACTTTTCAAATGTCAAAAAATGACAGCTTCAAAAGAAACATCTACCGAAATAGCGGGCTATTCAAAATAACACCTCTTATTGGAAAATCCTGTATTATGAGGTTTAAAATATAAAATTCTTGGTATCAGCCTATGGTGTTCAGAATGGAATAATTTTCTCAATAACCTTCGTGTAGGATACGGAGGATCAAGATCATCAAAGGCCGTAATAATAGTATTAAAGGAATTTTTGCACCAACTTTTAGGGTGCTTAACTAACCAAGAACTATGATGATAATATTAAACGGGTAATTTTATACTATTATGTTGATCTACGATAAAAGATGAATCCGATAATCGCTTTATTTTTTTATGACTGAATGCAATAACACGTGTGAGGTAAATTTAGTAAAAACAGAAAAGAGGGTGAATTATTACATTTTTTATTTATTTATTTTAGTTTAGCCATTTGTAAATCCAAGGTTACAAATGTCAAATTTATTATAAGCGCTCTTGAGGAGATTTTTCACAAAAACGGCGCTATAAAAATCATCCACTATTACATTTCCATTATTTATTGCATTTGATTAATATGGCTCGTACAATCCAACTTGAATTTATCAATTGGTGCAGACTTTATGGCTTCCAGCAGCGCATATAATATTGCATTCCTTTTATTGTAAAGGGTTTTCCAATAAGAGGTGTTATTTTGAATAGCCCGCTATTTCGGAAGATGTTATTTTTGAAGCTGTCATTTTTTGATATTTGACAAGTAGAAACTACGTCATTAATAAAAATGTAACGATACACGCTTCAACAACGCATTGAAGTTATTAAAATTCACTTGAGTGAATCAAATGCAAATCATCTTGAGTGATGAGGCCCATTTCCACCTCGGTGGCTTCGTCAACAAGCAAAATTGTCGCATCTGGGGCTCGGAAAACCAAAGAGTTATTGTTGAAAAGCCTCTCTATCTTCAACGTGTGACTGTTTGGTGCGGTTTATGGTCCGGCGGAGTCATTGGACCTTACTTTTTCGAAAATGAGGCTGGAGCAACAATTACGGTGAATGGATCGCGCTATAGAGAGATGATTAATGATTTTTTATGGCCGGAATTGGATGGTATTGATCTGGACAACGTTTACTTTCAACAAGACGGCGCTACGTGCCACACAAGCAACGAAACCATTGATCTTTTACGACTGAATATCAAAATAACACCTCTTATTGGAAATCCCTGTATTTGTACAGTAAACTATCTTGTGCATTGGCTTTTTCATTTTTAATAGCCTTATTTTATTGCACGTTATTTGGTTATGTCTGTGAATATCCTTGTCGTATGTACCTTTCTTTGAGTATTTTGGTGATATAATCTTTTGCATATGAACTGTTAATATGTGTAGCTAGTCTTATCGGCCATTACACCATACAATCTATGGATGGTAGATAGCTATATATCTATAGATAGCTGACATTTAGGCATAAAAGGTGTGTACAAGGTGACAAAATTCAACAAATACGGGGTTTTATCATTGTGACAAACATCGATGAGAATCTATGAGATTAGCAATATTAATAAGATAAAACCACACCTCTATTGTTGAGGATTATCTTTGAGAATACTTTTTAGACTTTAGACCAAAAAACTCATAAGCAGTGTTATCTTATAACAGCATAGTAAAATCCATCGCGTGTTGTGACTCGATTCTTAGAAAAACGGGTCTAGAAAAAAACATGAAATACCTGGCGATATGCCGCTCTATACATTATATTATCTACCGGTAAGTTTCTCGATACAATCAAACCAAAAAAGTTACAATATTTACAGTTTCAAATAGCCACATCAATAATTTTGAACGAATCTTGAATTTGTCAACCATGATTTTTAGTTCGAAACAACTTGGGAATTAAATCGATATCTCGCTATTATTACATCCCATTAGTTAGGTAGTTTTATCTGTGAAAATTGATAAGATAAATTCATTGATTGGAAATACTTATTTACGTCACCAAGGTAATAAATCTCGTCTGACCAGATAGAAGTAAAACTAACACCGAAATGAGCCAAAGATGCCCATTCCAGTAAAACAGGATATTTGGGTATCTGACGAAATGCTAGAGACATGATTCCCAGAAGTGCCGTGATTGTGAGGTAGGTAGTTAGCAGCAAAGTAGCCTCGAGGCACGCACCAACAGATTCTGTCTGTGGCATGCTCGTCAGCCGTTCATAGACTATATAGAATATAGAAGCACTAGCGCTTGTCGATTTCCTACCGCTCTAAGAGCAGCCCAGCCTGTGAACGTGGGAACACAACCTCTGATCCTCGCTACCAATCCCCGATAAATGATGAATTCCTGATTTCCCACGGGCCAGACACAAAATCATCTATCTCCATGGAAGTAGATATTCATGTCCTGACCGACTAATTACTAAGCAATTTCGAAGTATCATAATGCTTTATGAAATGGAGGAAAATAAACGCGAGCATCGATAACGCGCTGGAAGTGGTTGTGTAAATCTGACGATCGATAAGGAATGTTGCTTATTAATGATAATGGTTGGTGTAGTGTACCGGAGACCAATAACCTGTTTTCTACCCTTATCGGATATATATAAAAAAAGTATTGGGTAATTTATATGGTGTCGTGCACAGAAAATATATAAATAGGTTGTTAGAGGGTAGGTACTGGAATGGAACCTTAAGTCAGTAACTGACCATAAATATTTAAAAAAAAAACTTAACACTCTTCTTCAGGAAAAAAATGATGAAATAATTAACGCATAAATAGGAATTTTGGGATATTTGATCATTGAATATCGATGTATCAAACATAATACCCCCTTCGCAATAAATATTCTTTACAGACTTGTACGAATTGCAAGCAATTTTACACTGATAAACTGCAGAATATTTGTTGGCCTTCAGGGAATAAATTTTTAGGCCGTGATTATGAAGAGTCACGAGCAACGATATATTAATGCAGATAATTATGAAAAACTCCAGGATTGTTCAAACTACCGACAATCGGATGTCATACAAAACATCTGGTCTAGTGCTTAAAAGAGAGCTAGAATTTCAATAAGGGTAAGTTCACAACACTATAATAAATGGATAATCAATGAAAATAAATAATAATTAAAATAAAATTCCAGTTGGTAGATTGATAGTGATATCTACCTTCTAGAAATATTTGTAAACGTTAAATAAAATTAAACCTCACTTAGCAGATCCCAAGACGGGGTTCAAACATGCTAATACAAAACTTGCAAGAATTACCTAATAGGGTGTAAAGGTTTATTAGCTTATCAACATTAAATCCACCCAGGATCCTACCCAGTGATCTGATAATTAGAAGAACAATGAGGCAGAGAAAGATCTTGTGGTGAAAAAGGAAGAATGAATCATAAAACATAACTAAAAATCATAATTACCAAGGCTACAATAATTTAATACAACAAAGCGTCACGATGTGTTGAACACACAATAAAAAATGAACGTACACGAAAAGAAAAAAAAACTTTTAAGGCGATGTACAACATAGTAATGCAAAATCATATATAAAAAAAAAAATATTTCGATTTTTATGTGATTACCGCACAAGAGCCCCAGCTGCTCCCAACCATCTGGAGCCAGTGAGACTATGGCATCCCCAAATGGGGATGTTGTGAGTCAGAAGGTAGTGGAGAAAGAGATGGGGAAGAGGATGGTGGGGGAAAAAAGGGAAGTTTTTTGTTTCAAATTTTGATCGCTTATAATTAGATACTGCGAGTAGAACACATCTTGGCCTATGAAATAATCGAGTATTTTTTACATGATCAGAAAAAATAAAGCATCAAGCCTATAAAAACATCTTTAAAATCTCCTACTTATGAACACATTGTCGGTAATGGTTTTATTGTATAATGTGGCAAATTAAGTTCTTTTTAAAATGATTATAAAACATTAAAATAATTGTGACTGAACGTCTGCAAAATAAAATAAAATTAGGCGATGTTTTTTTCTTGCGTAAAATCAAAACAGGCGGAGAGTGTTGAGCGGGAATTTAAACCTTATCGCCATCTACATAAGGGGTGTTATTGTTAAGCGGCTCAATTCAAAATGTTACACGACGCAGTGCATCGCCTAAAACAAGTTTCAGAAATCACGTAACAAAAGTTGACACGAGTTTATTGAAACTTGTAACTATCTCTGGGTCCCAATACTGTTTAATCACGAAATGCACAAGAATTTATAGGCTGAGAAGAAATTTGAGATAATTTTTGTATGTATTTCTGCAAAATCCAAAATATCATACATATCTACAAAAAATGTTACAGGGCTACATAATTCAAACAATGTATTCAGATACAATAATATGATATGACGTAGATGCATGTTTTATTGACTTAAGACTAGGCAAGGGGATAACGAGGGCGCGTTTTGGGTGCATTTACCCTTCCAGACAATGCATGGGAAATTTCAAAATACAGTAATCTTGACAGACATACGTGACGTAAAATACAATTACATAATTTAGGCGCAAACTTTTTATATCCATTAAACAGACAATGAATGGTATGATTTGAGATTTTCACGGCCAAAAGTATTATTATAGCCCTGATGATGGACACTGCAATACTGTCCGAAACGTTGGCTAAAGAAGGAGGTAGCGAAACACGGCATAATACCCCAAAAAATCACTATAATCAGACTATGAATGTTAAATTTTTTCTCTAGCCAGTGAGACTATGGTGTCCGCAATTGGGGTATATTGTGAGGCTGAAGGGAGTGAGGATGGGAAGGAGACGAGTAAGAAGAAGATGGGGAAGTATTTGGCTATTCAGATCTGATCACCAAATACGGCTAAAGCCGTTTCAAGAAACTTTTCAATTCTGACTAGTAGTCTTTCACCTAGGCGATATTGAGAGTATATTCCACTCAAAACCAAAAAAAAAATAATGCATTGATTGTGAAATAAGAGATGATTAAATAAAATTTACTTGCGCACGGTAGGATTGAACCCGTTACCCTAGGATTCATATTCAAGGGCTTCACCCCTCGCTCACGAAGGCCGCCAAATTGTCATTTAGTTTGAGGTCAGAAGCTACAGGGTTTTCCAATAAGAGGTGTTATTTTGAATAGTCCGCTATTTCGGAAGATGTTACTTTTGAAGCTGTCATTTTTTAACATTTGACAAGTAGAAACTACGCCATTAATAAAAATGGAACGATACACGCTTCAACAACGCATTGAAATAATTAAAAATCAATTGAGTGAATCAAATGCAAATCATCTTGAGTGATGAGGCCCATTTCCACCTCGGTGGCTTCGTCAACAAGCAAAATTGTCGCATCTGGGGCTCGGAAAACCCAAGAGTTATTGTTGAAAAGCCTCTCTATCTTCAACGTGTGACTGTTTGGTGCGGTTTATGGTCCGGCGGAATCATTGGACCTTACTTTTTCGAAAATGAGGCTGGAGCAACAGTTACGGTGAATGGATTGCTCTATCGAGAGATGATTAATGATTTTTTTAATGGCATTTTTTAATGATAACGTTTACTTTCAACAAGACGGCGCTACGTGCCACACAAGCAACGAAACCATTGATCTTTTACGATTGAATATCAAAATAACTCCTCTTATTGGAAAACCCTGTAGTTTACAAAGAAAAATAATATACATACATTTTTAGAAAAGGTTAACAATAATATATTAGGTAAAGCGCCTTAGAAGCAATTGAATCACTCGGTTCCATGATAACTCAACACAGTGACAATTCAACACACTTTTAAAAAGTGATATAAAGTCACTAGAAAAGATGAAAAAAAAAATTTAACCTGACCTAACCTACTTAACCCAGTTAATAAAGTTTTTGTTTCATCACTTTCCATGACTTTATATAACTTTTAAAGATGTGATGAATTATCATTGTGATGATTTATCCGGTCACCGAATCACTCAACGGCGCTAGGTACATACATTATTAAAACAAGCAAGGTGAACACGTCAATAATAAGAGGTAAATGATGTCAAATTCTTATCGACACGGAAAAACTCTGCACATTACAAAAAGACAAACCTTTGGAAAGAATTGCGAGACACACGGAACAATTAGCGAGAAAACCCGATGACGCGAAATTCGCAACAATAATTAAAGCGTCATCAGTGGAGTGACGTCACAGTCAGAGCAACAGCAGTGACAGATATATCTTGTCAAAATCAGCTGATTACGAGAGGCCACTCACACTGCTCGTCTGCCAAATATCCCGACGAATTTATTACACAAACTACAATATACATTTAAACTACAATACCACGCACGGGATAAAATTAATGTTCTCTTTTGGGTGTGTTGCGATATTTTGCAGTGAAGCCACCGAGTTATGGCACGATTATAGTTTTATTTTTTTTAATATTTGGATCTGGATCATAAAACACCAACTCAAGTCCCGACTGAGGTTTGTTTATTCGGTATCTGATATTAGGCTGAGGCCATAAAAAATGTAAAATGTGTTTTTTAAACGGTCTAATCCTGCTGGTAAGGAAATATTTTTTTATAAATACCTAGTGGTTCTGTGAACAGTAAAAAAAAATTAACAAATCCTTCACAAAATTTACTTTGAAATCATAAAATTTGTAAGTAGGTACTTAATACACACTTTATAATATACAGGATGTCCGGGGGAAAAGTGCATTAACTCTGGGAGGTGATAGCACATGATTTTAGAAGTAGAAAAAATGAATAACTTTTAACAAAATTCCAACGTTTTAAGGTAGTTTTTAGGTAAAAAAAGTTTAATTGTTTGTATGGGAAAGTAAATATTCTTCTATGGAAAAATATTTTAGTATGAGGAAAAGAAGTTGGAATTTCGAAAAAAGTTATTTGTGATTTTTACTTCTACCATCATGTAGTATTTAAAATTTCAAATAAGGAATCAAATAAATTGTCTTTAATTATAGAAATGATTCCATCCACCGTTTCAATGACAATTCTCTTTCAAACTTTTTCAGGCCGGTAGCCGGTAGGTACCAAAATATTCATTTTCACGATTTGGAGGAACCGCGATTATGCGAACTCTGGCGGGATATGGGCGGAATTAAAATTAGCAACCAACACGGCCACTATCTTGAACCGAACCGGAACGTAACAAACAAATTTACAAACAGATGAAATGCCAATTGGTACAATTAAAACAGGACATCGCTAAGCTCAGTCTAATTTATATAACTAGTCAAACGTACAACTGTTTGCATACAAAAATCAATCTTTGCAATGTAAATGCCCAAAGTAGAAAAAGTGTACCAAAATTATTACCTTAGGACCTTAGTCTTACAATAGATGTCAACTTTAACTGGTCAAACCATTAGATTAATATCCGTATTAGGAAAATTTTATCACCTTAAAAATCTGTTAACAAAAATATACATTTTCGGTTATGATTTTATTGTATAAGGTGGCAAATTAAGTTATTTATAAAATTATCGGAAAAAAATTAAATATTTATGACTGAACATCCACAAAATAAAATAAAAGGCACTTTTTGGCCATGTTTTTTTCTTGCATAAATCAAAACAGGCGGATGGTGTTGAGCGGGATTTTAAACCTTATCGCCATCTACGTAAAGGTTGTTATTGATAGAGGCTCAATTTAAAATATTACACGACGTAGTGCATCGCCTTAACGTATTATCTGAAGACAGTGAAGACATAAAAAAGGAGACATCTATTTTGAAAGAAAAAAAAGTCAGGCCTTTCTACCTCCGTAGAACATCAAAACAAATACCTATGTATTCTATGAATGTATAATACAGGGTTTTCCAATAAGAGGTGTTATTTTGATATTCAATCGTAAAAGATCAATGGTTTCGTTGCTAGTGTGGCACGTAGCGCCGTCTTGTTGAATGTAAACGTTGTCCAGATCAATACCATCCAATTCCGGCCATAAAAAATCATTAATCATCTCTCGATAGCGCAATTCATTCACCGTAACTGTTGCTCCAGCCTCATTTTCGAAAAAGTAACCGGACCATAAACCGCATCAAACAGTCACACGTTGAGGATAGAGAGGTTTTTCAACAATAACTCTTGGGTTTTCCGAGCCCCAGATGCGACAATTTTGCTTGTTGACGAAGCCACCGAGGTGGAAATGGGCCTCATAACTCAAGATGATTTGCATTTGATTCACTCAAGTGAATTTTAATAACTTCAATGCGTAGTTGAAGCGTGTATCGTTCCATTTTTATTAATGGCATAGTTTCTACTTGACAAATGTCAAAAAATGACAGCTTCAAAAGTAGCATCTACCTAAATAGCAGGCTATTCAAAATAACACCTCTTATTGGAAAACCCTGTATCATGAAATTATGCATAAATAGAAATCGTTGAAAATAGTCGTTAGAAAAAAAACTAGTTTTAATATTCTATAATACGCATCACATAGAATTTTAGTTATTGTAGTTTAGTATAACAAACAAAATTTAATGATAATATTTAAATGTATTAAAAAATGTAAAAATGAGATATTTCTTACAATCGAACTGTATATTAGGTACTCAGTTTTGTAAAAGAAGTATGTAAAAAAATAAATTGAATAAAAAATATATTAAATAAATAGACCTAATAAAGAACTTAAAACTGAGAAGGTTAATTACCTTTTTAACATAAAAGGAAAATATTGAAGGAGGTGAAATAAATGTTGGACACAACAGAACTATCAGCGGTCCGCTTCCGTTCAGTACCTACCAACGGGTCTACGGGGGGTCATTGCGCTAGGGCTCAGCTGACCGTGTGGGATTGGGAGGGGGGGAGGAGGTGGGGTATTCTCATTACATCGAAGCTAAAATAGGTAAGTCATAGTGGATACCTATATTTGCAACACTTCTATTATTTTTAAAGGCTCTTACTACGAAAAATTATATTCGAGGTAGGATCGTATAATTTTTATAGAGCGCCATTTTTGTGGTAAAAATATTTTTATTGTGAATACCAAGAGTCTCCGCTGCTCCCAACCGAATAGAGCCAGTGAGACAAAGGCATCTGCAATTGGGCATGTTTGAGGCTAATGGTAGGGGGAGGGGAGAAGAGGAAGGTGGGAAATATAGTTTATAGTTATTATAGTTTCAATAAAGTTTCAATTCTGAATGGTGGTCTTTCGCCAGGGCGATACTGAGAGTAGCTTAGTTGTTACACAAATTATTTATTCAAATAAAATTAACTTGCGCACCCAAAGAATAGAACGCGACCTCCGGATCTTATCACCTCAATATTATTATCTTATCACTTCAAGAACTAAACATATTATATCATAGCATCAATAATAGACCAACACCTTTAATACTTGGCATAGATAGGTATCATAGATAATAGAAACAATGGTATATATGACATGGATACGTGATGACTGTCGGCGGGTTACAACCAAACTGAACGAACTATCAAAAGTCATTTACAGTGGTATGGGTGAAAGATGTTCGCGACACTTTTGTGCGCGCAGTCTCATGCTAATAATGGTTCATGGCCAATCTCTCTTGTTTCCATATTCAATAATCTCACACTAATCCGCCACCCTAAAATCTGGGCAATTAGTGTAAACGGCAGATTATAGTGCATACAATTATGAAACATATTATTATTACATACGGTAGGTACCGGTTAAATATTAAAAAATTAAATTACTTTGAAAAGCTACCTTTAGGCCCGGAACACATGTTTCCCATTGTCTGATCAGAATATCGGATCGAACGAACTAAATATACGTCCGATTCTCGATGCCGATTTTTTGTAGTCTCAGTGGTTTCCGATCTGTCCAGCGACACCACAATCAGCACAAAATATAATCTATGACGCAATTTATTTATTTAAAGGCTTCCTCCCAGGCCATGTCCTTTATTTCCCTATCACGGTACTAATTTATCCTTGCGTTACATAGGCATTAATACTTTGGGAAACTCATTTTAATTTAAAGTTTTTGTTTTATATACCTATTCAATTTTAAAAAATATATTTGTTTCGCCTTCTGAAGACATTAGCAAGATTGATGCTCACATAGCACTCTCTTTAGGGTGAATTGCCTAAAACAAAAAAAAAAAAAGATTGATGCTTTCAAAAGACGAAATTAGCTGTCACGCGTAATAATAATTACTTAGCAGAACTTTACAAATAAATAGTTTTTAAAAAATTAAATAATAATATTACGTAGGCATTGATACTATTGTACTGTAGTGATATGTACATATGTAGTTAAGTGTCGGTACTCATTTTCAAAATGACGAGTAGGAAAAAAGTCAGATGTGTATTTCAGTTCTATGCAAAATGTATGGAGCGAAGGCCTTCCGATAGTCGGATCAGATTATGGTCCAAGCAATGACCGTAAAAATTATAACCGATAGGCCACTTCAACCAAATGGGTAGGTTAACAGTGTCAGTGAGAAAAAGGGCATTTTTGGTCGAATAATCGCGTCTGCAACAGGGTTCTCCTCAATATAATATCAGCAGGGAACTAATACCTAAATTTTTGCATCGGTTTTATTCGAATGGTAGATGATATAGTATTATTGCCTCTGAAGGTTACTTTCAAGATCCGGTCAACTTTTGTCATTAGTTTTAGTAAGTGACACGTCGGTTATTTTCGTCTCTAACATGAAACGGAAAGTTCTCCCTTTCCAGGACTCCTCCCGAGTAGAAATATGGAGAAGGCGTTGTTTTTTAAACTTTTCTTGTTTAGGGTTACATTTGGTTGAAGTGGCCTATCGGTTATAATTTTTACGGTCATCGCTTGGACTATTACCGGAACCGACTACCGGATAGAAAAATCAAACGTGTATTCCCGGCCTTAGGATTGCCCAATTTCTAACTCTTTTTTTGTTTTTTTTTTTCTAATTCAACATATGGAATCTGAAAAATGGATTGTTCAAAGCTCCGTAGTTCATAGAGCTTTGAATGGACCGGTTTAAAAAAAATGGGAATTTTTTCACTTCTGTGTTAACTTCACATTTCCCTTATGGATGACTATGCCATAATGGAGGGTCTTTCAAGGAATCCAAGGAGTGAACCTGGGAAGAAGATACCCTTGCTATAAGACAGATGAAACATAAAAGCGCGATAAAAAAAAAAAAAAAAAAAAAAACACGCGACAAAGCTGTAGAAATTTCATAACGCCAGAGCTCATTGTTCGCTAGTTTTAGCGAGACATATCTACAAGCAGACATTCTGCTATATGTATTGGCATAACTGCAAAATAGAATCTAGTTATTTTACTAATTTTCTAAAAGACGTTTGAGATGATGTGTGAATGTGAATGAAGCAAAGAGTGTGTGGCGGTCCATTCTTACAAAAATAAAATATTCGTACAGTGGCCTTGAGGTGATTTTTCACTAAAACTGCACTATACAAATCGAGGAAATATTATTATTATTAAAAAAAAGTTTAGAACTAGGTATTTTATTGTCAAATTTCCCACGTATCGCGTGACGATTATAATACCTATTCCCAACAATAAAGAAAATCCAAAATTAAATAAAATAAATAACTAGGTAATTAATACCTAATTAAAACCCTCGAGATTAAAGTTACATAATTCAATAACATAAAATAAAGTCCGGGTCAATGGTTGTGCGCAACTGGTCCGCGCACACGACCGACGTGCTGTCTCATAATAATAAATAAAAAGTGTGCTAAAGGAAATGCGGCGGAAGGAGCGAAATCGGAAAGCTAAACCGATGCACCTTTCGTAGCATTATAGAACAGGGAGGGGGCAAGGGATGAGTCGCGATGAGCACAAAGACCCGGCAACGTCGCTTCCCAGTTAGGACGACGAGCCACCCGGCACGTAGGCTATCCTATTCATAAGTGCGAGCGAAACAGCACTCCTCAGCAACGATAATGACAGAGATGCACGAACTCTATTGTCAACCGACCGACGTTACCATGGTGCGAGGGAGACGGGACACAGATAGAGCAAAATGTAAATAAAAACGTATGTCTTTTCGTATTTTTCCATGCAATTTAGAGCGAGAAAGAAACAAAAACACAACAGGGAAAATTGCAAGCAGCGGACGCGAAGAAACGAGATAAAATAATATTATGAAGAATTCTCAAAATTTTCTCAAGAAAAAGGAAACGTCGTTTCATGAAACACTGAGGAGAGAATGAGAAGAGAATACACAAAATATGATCAATACAAGTGGTAGGTTCGTATAATGTACTTATTATCCTAGTTACAAATTGCAACCAAGACACAGGGGATGTTTTAGAAACCGTTCATTTTTGTTTTTTTATCACCAAGAATATCCCTTATTTTGAAAAAATATAAAAAAACATAAGCCTAAAAACAATCATACAAAAAATTACGAAAAATAAGTTCACCACACAAAACAAATAAGTTTAGGCATCAATTATTCACATTCAAAAAATTCTTACATACTGCGACATCTGTTGGTCGATTTACGAAGCTTTACCATACAATTTGATTGTAGATTCCATATTTTTGCACATAGATGGATAGATGGAGCCACAAAAACATTTTGAGTACAGAAATTGCAAATAACAAGAAATCGATAAAAATATCAATATTATTATCACACTCTCATTTTATTATTATTGATTATGATGATTTCATTATAAATTATTAAAAAGAAGAAAAGTAAGAACTGAAGATGTCACATGAGCAATCGGTGACTGAAGTATAACAATTCTTAAATGAAATTACTATGTTATTACATCTTAAAGTTATAAAGTAAACAAATAGAAATTATTGAAAATTAATGAACATATTGAGAAAATATTAAAACAAGTCACATTCATATTATTTTTAAAGTGGAAAATAGGCTAATTTGGGAAAACTTATCTATCTATAGTCCTTCAGTAGCTTGGAAGGGTAATTTTGAAGGATAAGAGTTCATGCAACTTACCATTGGTAGGCATTAAAGTGATAGTAACATAAACCGAGACCGTATGTGAAAAGAGGGTCTTTCCAGTTGTTGGACTCCAGCCTGAAGAACTTTTGGTAGGCAGACATCGCTAGAAAAGAGAAATATAAATAATAAAAGTTGTTCAAATTATGTAATTAATTTCTTTTGTATCTATTTGATTGTGATTTGATTATATAATTAATATTGTGAACATGACCTGCTGACAAACAGCTTTTTCAGCTTAGCGGGGGGTGTTTATATTGAAGAATAATATATATTTTTTTTAAATTGTTTCTTGTTAATTTGTTATCGCTGGCCTTACAGCCCTCTCTGATCTGTTGTTTACATGATCCAGCGGCGGCTACCCCTGTGTATATTATAATCCATGAAGTTTAAAAAAAAAAAAAAACATTTTGTCAAAATGTTGAAAAGAGGAGCATTGAAAAGTTTGAACAATTAGACCAGAAAATATTTGATTCTATGTGATTTTAGAAGTTAAAAAGATTAATAATTTTTTCGAAATATTAATGTTTTAAGGTAGTTTTTAGGTAAAAAAAAGTTGAATCCTAGAATATCTTCTTCTGTTGGTGCTCCAAGGGTTAAGAATATCATTTTCATCATTGGTTTTTTTGTATTTTTATGTGAAACCGCACAAGAGTCCCAACTGTCTGGGGCCAGTGAGACTATGTTGTGAGGAGGGGAAGGAGATGGGGGAGAGGAAGGTGGGGAAGTAACTGGCTATTCAGACCTGGTCACCAAACACGGCCAAAGCTATTTCAAGTTACGTTTCAATTCGGAATGGTGGCTTTTCACCAGGGCAATACTGATAGTATCTTCCACTTTGGAATGGAACATTGAAATATGTCTAATAACTATTGTCAAAAAATAAGACAAGACGTTACATACATCTGTTGTTTGTTACATATTTTTTTATTCTTAAATATATTTGTTATACAATGGTATAGTATATTGTCCTCCACGCTAGGAGTTCACCTGTGTTGTGGAGGACTTTTTCAATTGTAAAGTTATATAATTCTAAAAATATTAAATATTATTAAATCCAAATCTCGGGGAAGTCCGGTAGAGGGACTATATTTAATGACAGTGATAATTTTGCTTGGTTGTAATAAACGTAGGATAAAACATAGATGTTGAAAGATAAATTTTACAATAAAATGTAGCCCTGTTGATTCTTACTAAGTAGCAAAAAAATGTCTTTCAGGAACCAAGTAAGAATCTGATTATTTCAGGGTTACACCTTTCAGCAACCTCGCTGTAATTGTTCAATAATGCATATACTTGTAGGTAAATGGGTTGTGGGATATTTTGTTCAAACGTTTTGATTTTTAAAACGTGTCCGGAGCAGAAGTTACATAGTCACTATTGCAGCTGAATAGAGATGTGTGAGATTGCAAAAGAGATGTGTGAGACTATTTGTCTAAATTAAGGAGTCAATCAAATGTTCAAAATCCTTGCAAAAATGGTCACTTATGTCCAGTCAGATGCAAAACATAGAGTATCGTTGCCGTGGAGAGAAAAGTCAATGACCAAAAATATACAAATCGGCATACTTATCTACGAAGTTGGTGACGTCAGGAATACAGATACTGTATAAACAATGTTAAAAACATAGTTTTTCTGCATTTATAAATATTTAAATCTGAACAACTTAGAGTTACGAGCTGTTGACTTTTGCTCTACGACGCTAATATTATGTCAGGAAAGAGGATTTCTTACATAGGAAAAAGTTTGTTTATCAATTTTCAGGGGGCGTTGGGGGAGAGTTTGAAGGTTGTAGGTGCATTTACTGCCTTAGCACAAAACTGTATGGCTATTTTCTATTTCCCATGCAAGTACACTAGGTACTGTGAGTCTAATTATAAACAATAATCAAATATGTTCAGTGCTCTAAATAACTATGCATTATGACAGATTAGCAGCATTTACCAATAAAATTGTCTAATGTTCAGTGCTCTAAATAACTATGCACTATGACAGATTAGCAGCATTTAAGAATAAAATTGTCTAATATTCACTGCTCTAAATAACTATGCATTATGAGAGATTAGCAGCATTTACCAATAAAAAAGAGCATCTAAAAAGACTCAAAGAAAGAAGGTCTATATTTTAGGGTATTTCTGCTATGCAATAATATCCAAATAAGTGGAATATATCTGAATGTATCCAAAAACTAAAAACTGCATTTGCAAAAATTATTACAAATAAAAATATAATTTTTGACAGATAAATAACATAAAAATATATTAAAAATGGCTCATCTTACGTTTTTCATAACTAAAATTATTGTCTCCTCACTTTTTTGCCGTTATATATAAAAATAATTAATACAAAATTTAAAGTTTCAGAATATTTTTTCAAATTGTGTTTGGAACCTTTGGTTTCATACAAACCCACACAAATTTTTTTCTATACTAAATTTATAGATTTGAATATAAAGCGTGGTATTTTCTCTTTCTTTCTTTCACCGTTTAGATCATATTTCTCACCATGACAGTAAGGGAGATACAATGATTTCTATGAAACCATGTGAGTTGTTCCCAAAAGCGAACCAATTAGCTTGAAGGGTCAAGTCCGTTATCCATTTTTATAAGTGCTGATTTAGGGAAGTGTAATGCAGGTGTGCTATAATTCGACCAAAAATAAAAGACCATTTCCTAGCGAACTCTGAAATGAAGCGCGGTTGTAATCGACCAGCTAGGTCTTTTACACAGACTGTATGATAGGGGGCCGGTCAGTCCGTAGTTAGCCGCTAGGTCCGGGTGTAAATCTGCTTTACCCTTGCTCGGGTCGGTACAGGAATCTACTTTATCCTCGGTGCAGGAGGAGGCAGGCAGAGGCAGGAATCCAGGGGGAAGCCAAGTCAAAGAAGATCCAAGTTGAGATCCAGAGAGAAGCAGTCAGGAAGAGCAGAGTAGAGTAGCTGGTGGCGGTCCAAGGCAGAGAGAGAGAGCTGAAGGCTGGCGTGCCGTATTTATTGCGTAATCCCCCTCTCCCGACTTTGGGGAGGGCGGGGTCGACGCGCTGCCTTCATTCGCGGGTTGTTGATGGTCCACGGGCTGTGACGTCCGCTAAGATTTAATTAGCGGAGGTCACAACCTTTAGAACTACTCTACTCTTTATGCTCTTTTAATCGATCCTAACCGCTCCTCTCTAGCATTTTTATTTATCAATCAGTTGTACATACATTCATTCAGTGTGACGTGTGGGGGTCCCCGGCCCAACATATTCAGGGGAAATCTTATTTAATTTTCTTAATTCTAAATTAATGCTCATTTTTATTAACTAATTATGCTAAGGAGAGTCCGGCCGTTTTATCAATGTATTTTATTTCGTAATATCTACGGCCAAACTCTCTCAAACTTAGTCTAAACATTTCAATAAATCGTCAATTCAAAATATTTCCCCGTACAGCGTTGCTTAGGGGCGCTTTGATTGGTCCCGGGCGGTCGCCTGGGCCGGCCGGGCGCTTGCGGTGAGGGGAAGCGATGCGGGGTCGAGCGGGACTCGAGGTATCGAAGCCCCACGTAAGTTCTAAAACCACGCTCCCGCTCGGCGCTTCGACCATTATGAAATGACGGCCGCCGGGAGAGGTACACACCGTCCGGTACAGCGGTGCAGGAGGCAAGTGCAGTGTGGCAAGTCACCAACGAACTACTAATAAATCACACCCTTTCTGCACATGCCTATAGATGCGCCTTTGTAACTGCTTGCGTTCTAGCTTTAGCTTAAGTTTTGTAAGTAGGATTATTGAATTTAATGGTCTATAAGAAAGGCTTTAAATAAATTTTGATGAAGATAAAAAAATGTATAACTACTGACCTTTAGAAAAATCTTCCATGAGCAGATGAAAATGGCCAAGCTTGCAGAATGTCTTAGGATCAATGCTGATGTCCTTGGGAATAACCGAGTCATCGTTTGTGTCCATTGGCTCGCTGATGCCGAAGGACTCATTTTCCGTCTTGGTTTTTTCCTCCTCTTCCTTCTGCGTCTGGACTTGGACCAGCATCTTCTCCAAGTATTTCACTGCTTTTTGGATGATGGCACGCTTCTTCGCATTCTCCGGGAGTTTGAGCTTCAGAAAGCCAAATTGGCGACTGCAATCATCAATATACACATTATGAGGTGCTTTTGCACAAAAACGGCGCTATACAAGTCATCCAAATATTATTATTTGTCAAAAGAGTTTCCCGAATATTGATGTGTCATGAAGAATATATGCTGACAGAGCATGATAGAAGAAGTGAATCAAATACTTGAGTCGGGTCTTGTCAACAGTCAAAATAACACAAGAGTAGGTATGTATGAAGGTGAATGAAGCAGGCGTATGTGTCAAGATAGAGTTGTATGGCAGAAAAGGCATGATAGTTGGTTAGGTTGAGATAATAGCAATCATAATGATTTATTTATTTCTTTCAAAACCTAATTATTATGATTTAGGAAATGAATTTAAATTCTGAATATTAAACCACTATCTAAATTGAAACTAATGCAGCCCTTTGTATAAATTTTTCCATATATTCGAGTCCATTGATAGCGTATGCTGTAAATATTTATTGTCAAACATAAACATCTTTAAATTTTAAGATCTTTACAGTATATCTATGAGTCAATTCTTTCACGGAGAGTAAAATGTGTATACATCATTAGCATGTACAAATACAATTAGATAACATCAAAGAAAATGTTTAACATCAGAAAATCAACAAGTAGTCGAAGGTCAAAATATTAAAATTGATAATTTAAAGATATAATAATACAAAAACATGAAACTAAATAAGTACAAAACTGTATTCCGGCTTTAAGAAATTAATATGTGATGTATTGCGTGCCATGTTTATTGAATTAAAGTGAGAAAATTCATGATAACTCAAAACTATATGTCCACTGGAAGTAAAAACTATGTCTAACCGGTCTGATTATTGAATCTATGACAATATAATGCAATTTGAGGAGGTGGTTATGATGGCTCCATTAAATATTTTCAACAAAGTTCTTCGGCGTAAGAATTTGCGTAGTTAAGTGACATTTGAAAACATATTTTCTGACTGTCAATTAAGAAATATATTGATAATTAAGGATGCAAAGAGTATAAATACCATCATCATATTGTTATATAGTGATGAAATGCACTTAAAAGGCCGAGAATCGGTGAAAAGAAAAGTAATCGTTCCTAATTAAAATACGAGGTTAGTCTATATTTACCTGTCAAGTTCCGACAGAACCTGAAGTTCCTGTGAAGTGAGACTAATGTCTTCTGAATCATAAGACATTTTAGATATACAAAATACAACAGTTCCTCAAATTCACCGCAACAAACGATTAATCATAACACAAAAGTTAGCATAACTCGCGTCGACCCGATAAACCGCTATAAAACATCAAAACTTTGACAGCTTGTTGTACCATAAACAATATCTCAAAAAGATTTTGTAGGGGAAAATAGCAACCACGATTGCACATGTCATTTATTGTGAGTTATTCTTGTTTTATCGTATGGCAACACTTCATCTATTGTCACATCCATTTTCCTACAAAAACAAATTTTTATCTGTCAATTTCGTGCGAATACCACTGCTCTATACTTTTATGGAAGGAAAATGTTCCTTTCAACTTATTTAATCATATTAATAAGCATCCCGTGTAAGTTTCAGGATCGTATACACGTAATTCGGCTCGTTAACATATTCTGTAATATAAATGACCTCTATTTTTTATCAATTCGTAGTTTTATCCGAGGGGCGTAAATTCATCGCTCAGAATCCCGAATGTGGCCCTGTGAAGCTGGTGAAACCATCGGGGGTGATTGAGAGTCCAGGATACCCCCTCGGTTATCCAGATAGAATAAGTTGCACATGGCTTTTATTCTATCCACAGGGAGCAGAACTCAATTTGAGGTAGATCTTTTCAATGTGTATTGTGCTTTCAACATTCAATTTATCATGTCGCTTGTATTTAAGGTTTGAGTGGGTTCCGTCAAATTTCAAACTGAGTATTATTAATATTACTAGATTAAAACAACTCTTTTTACTTACACAATTATGATTGCCTAAGAGTAAATTGACATGTCGCTCTTGAGCCTTACCTGACCTACTATTTTAATTGGATCACAATCGGCTCGTATAATTCCAGGGTTGATAGGTTTCAAATAAGAGTACAAGTAATGCTTATATCTAGTTTAGTGGTTTAGTAGGTAAGCACTAACCTTTCACACTATCACTCAGGGTTTTCTGTCATTACTAAAATAATCTTTAAAAATGTAAACAAGAAGGTTTTTTTCACTTAAAATTATGTGGGTGTTATTATTTATTTCAGTGGATTATAGATTTTCCGAGAACACCTAAGATTTTTAGTATTGACGGTTCCACGATAACTCACACAATAACAATTCAACACACCTTTAAAAAGTTATATAAAGTCATAGAAAGTGATGAAAAAAAAACTAACCTATTTTACCTAGTTTTTGTTTCATCACTTTTCAAAAATGTGTTGATTTGTCAGGTTACCATTCACAACACATATTTGAGCCTTTTTTATGCCGATGCAGATTTCAGCCATTTAATTCTTCAATTAGAGATGGTTGTTATTCCAGTCCTCGGTGATTTCGCTCGATTGTTGGATTACTGGATCACCCAATATAATTGTTTTGAGGAACAGGTTCCTCATGGAATCCGAACATATTAGCATAACGATTAATCTTCCCGCCACGGGGAACTGCTTTTTATTGTAAATTTTGGCATTAGTGTGTTTACCTACTCCATTGTCTTGTTAAAAAAACTTGAATTTGACCATTTCAGAGTGACTGACCTTGACATTGAAGAGGACCCCATCTGCATGGCTCCACCGTGCTGCACACACAACTGGCTGTCTTTCTCATCTTCCCCGCTCTGCGGACGTAACGTGTCCATTCCACAATTTTATGCTCAAAAGCAAAATGCTACCATTAAGTTCCACACGTCCAAGGTATGCTTAATAAATTAATTTCAAATTTATTACTAAAAATATTATTGTGTAAATCATGAATTGTTTTTTTTTTAAATAACACTCATTTTTGACTTATTACATTACTTTTATTATTACTACACCTGTGTTTGTATATAGTGGCGACCGGTGACCCATGTTTCAGGGGGTGCAATAAAAAAAATCGTTGGTAGGTACCTCTTTTGTATATAAAATACATCCCACAATCTTTTATGTATGAAAATCACATGGATGGTGAAATACATCAGTAACGAGGTTCTTAAATTCTCTAATAGGCGATATATAAAATATGTAAATAGCATTAATGTTTTGTAATAAAATCAATATAAAATTAAACACTTCACTATACTACAGCTAAAAAGGGCTGTATGTATGTAGTGATTTTTTTTTTTTGTAAAGTTATGTTCCTTAAAACTATTTCATTCATTTTAACGAAGTTCACTCAACACCCGATCTGACTTTATGGGAAGGGTACAAAATATTACATGCATTCCACACGTAATAGTTTTTACTTTAGGAAAGATTTCTACCGACCAACAACCCGAGTTTTTGCTGGGGCAAAAACTGAACTCACGGGGGGAAAGGATGAAAGTGCCCTCGCCTCGTCAACTCATAAAAAGTTAAATAATGAACAAAAACAACAACTCATAAAAAGTTAAATAATGAACAAAAACAATAAAATCCTACCTACTATGCACCCACTACTAGAGGTGGTTCCTTGATACATGCATTTGTGCATTGCACTACTTGACTTCAGACTTCACATAACTTACAACTACATCTGTACCCCAGTCATCGATGTACGAAAGTATGCCCAAGTCGTAATTCCTGCCAGGTCATTATTTGAGCTATCTTCTAGTATAAGACTCCCGCGCAAGGGCAAGCGAGCTGTGCGTACCGTACCCCGATATTCTCAGAACCATGTTTTACCGTACTACTGAAACAGCATCGGGCGGTATCGAGACAGCCCGACCTAACCGGAATGGTGACATGAGCGAGTCAGATTACACTCTTAATGCCAAATCACGTGTTAGAGCAGTGCAGATATATAACTCATCCCGTGCATTATCAAAGCGCCTTGATGACAAGTGAATTTTGCATCACTTTGATCATGCGTAATCCAATGCATCTGGAATGTATTCGCTTAGAAATACTAATGTACAATGTTAGCGCTACGACATTCACTCATAACTCGTGCATGGTGAATTCAAACGGAATGAATTGCAGTAGGTACCCCTATTCATTCTTCTCCAACTAAATTACACACTAGGGTATATTTTAAAAGTGAATTTCACTGCTGGCAATTTCAGTCATGGGCCGCCTCTGCGCACTACCCTGTTCCTGTTTAGGAAACTTCCGACAAATGGCGCATTGCTCAAAATAAAGCCCATAAACACTTTTTATATATTTTATTTATATTTATTCAGTCAGTGGTGTCTTGTGACATTTCTGTCCTAAGATCTAACGAACACATCATTACTTATAATAGAGCCATTACTTATTGTAGTAGGTAGATGATCTAGGGGTGCAATTGGACAAATTTAAGAAAGTCTTTGTCTATAAAGACAAAGACACCATAAATACCACGCTATTAAAGCATTCAACAGTCTTCCACTTGAAACAAAAATTGAGGAAAATAAAAATAAATTCAAACACAAAATAAAAAAATGGATTAAAGAACAAAAAAGACAATATTACCAAAATTCTATAACATAAAATAATAAAACATATACACGCAACACAAAAAAATATATAAAACACGCAACACGCACAAACACATAAATCATTATAAATGCCGATTTACATTCTCTTTTAATATTTTTCTTTTAGTTTGATAATTATATTTTAATTTTTAATCTTTATTTTTAGTTTAAATTTATCTTTATTTTAATGTTGTTTTTCTTTTTTTTTAAATGTATAAATTCTTATATTATAAAATGGGGGCCTCAGCACGGGTAAACAACCCAGTGAGGCCAACATTACTGAATTAGAATATGAAATATTGTAAAATAATGTATCAACAATAAAAAAAAAAAAAACGGGGGGGGGGGGGGGGGACATCTCTACGCCACTGGTTACCACAGTAGTATCCCATTTGCTGATACATATTTTTATGATTCATTGTTTAAAAATATGCATGCCTGTGGTTTTGTTTCACAATAATCTTCTCAACTTTTAATCTTCTGATGTAAAATAATTGAATTAATAATATTTATTATGGAAATGAATAATGGTTTACTACATATCTTAACTTCTAGTAGAGTATGACCGTACCATGTATGTCTGTAAAAAGATATGCAAAAAGGAATATGAACGTACACCGTACGGCGGTGCTTGTAGAAATCCTCGTATTAATAATATTAAATATATATTTTTTATTAATATGCGATTAATTCAGCTATTTTTATATCATATTTGTATTTTTTGAACAAGTTGACAAATCAACAAAGTTGATTTTTATAACACATGTTATTGTTTGAACACTTTCTTCTCTCAAAAACACACTCTTGGAGGTATTAACCTCCATATGTATAACTTTTATTGACGCTGTAAGAAGAAAGTTTTCATTATATTATGTTTATATTGTATATTGTGAAGATAATGGTTATATTTATATTAATTTTTTGGAATAACTTAGTGAGTAAAAACCTCAAATTGTAATATTTAATTATTGAAGAAAATATTAGCGATTCCTGTGCCGGTGCCCCGGCAAGGCAAAGGTCCTGGGTTCGAGTCCTAGATGTGACCGTATCGTTTTCTGATTTTCGTTTAGGAATCGCTAAAATTGTCTTCAATAATTAAATATTTATATTCGTTTTGACCCTTTCTTCAAAATGTTGACATGCATTATGTATAACTAAAGGCGGGGTCTCCAGCGACAATATTACCACAAACATTGAACCAAATGTTCATGCAAACGTGAAATATTGTTGCAGTGCCACAACGTTTTTGTTTTCCGAGATCGATGAAAAAAAAAATGTTGTGGCCCTGACCCAATGTTTTTGTCTGATGTTTTGAAAAAAATTTGGTCACTGGAGACCCGAGTTTCTGGTTCTGACCTATATGTTTATGATTACAGCTGTTGCTCGGAGGACGAGGTTTTCGGATAGTCTATTTTATTTGCAAAGAAAATCAATTCCACTGTGCCGACAATTTGAGCTGTATTGATTATGAGATGCGATGCGATGGAAAGCCGCAGTGTGATGATGGATCTGATGAACGGGATTGTACTGGACCTATTAAATCCACCATGATCCTTGACGGTAATAATATTAGAATGTTTGCATTTCTACACTAATTTTTTATTGTATTAAAAACTAGCTGAAGTCCCCGGTGTTGCCTGGTATTTACACAGAGTTTTTCAAAATAAGATGGAGGTAGTGACCCTCCTCTTATTTTGAAGGTCAAGTGTGCAAAATTTCATCAATCTCGGAATAAAACTGTACATTTGTATAGAAATCAAATCCACCCTGCCCGTCCGGTGTCCGCTCGCCTGCCATAGACACTATTCTTTACATGTATATAAATAGAAAAGTTAGTTATGTGATCAGGAGATATTATGAACTGCCTTTTCGTGATTAAAATTGGTGATTTTGAAAAACATTTTAGAGATGTTTCAATTGCCTTTATTACATCATTTCAAAATCACAATCAACCTCTAACCTCCAAACCAATTTTAAAGACTTTGAAAACAAAAGACAATTTAAAAAAAAATGTATTAGCACTGTTAGTAGTTTACCATGTAAGGGTTTTTCTTTAGCTAGTAATATTTCCACTTTAAAATGACTAAAATTTGATGAGAATAGAAAAAATTGGGCCATAATCCGATGCAGTCATCCTATCATATCGTCTCAAGAATTAGGGACTAGGTACCAAGCAATTACAAATGTTTGCAGGGCTCCATGGACACCAATATTACTTGGTGTATCCATCATAACCATGAGTGATCCTATGGAACTAAGCTGGATGTAGTTGTTACTATGTTGTATATTGCTTTTATTTCCATCATAACCATGAACGATCCTATGGAAATAAGCTGGATGTAGTTGTCACTGTGTTGTAAATTGCTTTTAATTTCATCATAACCATGAGCGATCCTATGAAATAAGGTGGATGTAGTTGTTATTATGTTGATGATGATTATTACATAATCATGTACTTCCCACCTGCGTCAAACTTTGACACATATCAGTTGTTTTTCAACAAAATACATCAAAATGTAGATTTTATTGGTGGAAAGAATGTAATTGTGCTCGGAGATTTCAACCTACACTCCTCAAGAGGTAGCAAGGATATTGAAAACAACCTGAATTTTTTATGCGCCGTTTTCGGTCTCTCCCAATTCAATAACATTCTAAATATAAATTCAAGAGTGTTAGATGTAATTTATTGCAATTCAACCATACATGTTATTCATAGCAATACTCCTCTTTTAACTGAAGATCAACATCATCCCGCATTAGAATTTATTTTTTCATGCAAAAACAACATCAAGACTACAAAAATTCCTAAAAATGACAAGCGTGCTTTTTGTGGATGGAATTTTGGGCAGGGTGATGTTGATAAGTTATATAATATGATAAGCCAATTAGATTGGCAAGAAATTTATAATTATTGCACTATAAATGAGGCGGTACACCATTTTTATGCTTGTATTTATAGTATTTTTGATGCCTGTTTTCCCAGAAAACTTCCCAGTAGAGGTGGTCGTCGATATCCGAAATGGTTCTGTCGAGATACCATCGCGAGCATTAGGGTGAAACATGCTCTCCATAAGAAATGGAAGGCTTCTGGCTGTCGATGTGACTATGATCTGTTCAGTGCGCATAGAGCCGTGGTCAGGCGCAATATTCGCACTGCTTTCCAATCATATATAAATTCCATTGAACACGATATCAAACATGATCCCAAGATGTTCTGGAACTACGTCAAATCGCTACGTAAAGATGGTGGTATTCAAGACACCATGATGCATCGTGATCGGGAAGTTAAAGGAGTGGATGTAGATAACGCATTTGCAACACACTTCCAATCCGTGTATAGTAATGAGTCTCCAATTCTAAATAATTAATACTGCTGCAAAGTCGAATGTAAAGGGAGCCCAAAATATCGATATTGATCAAATTGATGAATCGGATATAGAATCTTCCATTCGGAAACTGAAAAATACACATTCACTTGGTCCAAATTTTCTTCCGGTATTCTTCATAAAAGGTTGTGCCGAGTTTTTAAAACTGCCACTAAGCTTCTTATTTAACCTTTCCCTAGAAACTGGGGTATACACGTTTGACGGCCGGCGTGGTCTAGTGGTATACGCTTTTGACTACAGATCCGAAGGTCGCGGGTTCGAACCCGGCGTGCGCAAATAAATTTTATTTGATTAATTTGTGTTATTTCACAATTAATTAATTAAAAATAATATATAGTATATTTGCGGCACGTTCCAGAGTGGAAGATACGCTCAGTATCGCCCTGGTGTAAGACCACCATTCAGAATTGAAACGTTGCTTGAAATGGCTTTAGCCGTGTTTGGTGACCAGATCTGAATAGCCAGGTACTTCCCCACCTTCCTCTTCCCCATCTCCCTCCCCTCCCCAATACCCTCAGCCTCACAACATACCCCAATTGGTGATGCCATAGTCTCACTGGCTCCAGACGGGAGCAGTTGGGACTCTTGTGCGGTATTACTGTAAAAAAAAAAAAAAAAAGACTTGAAAGTGGGTCGGTGATTTGGAGTCCACACCAGGTAAAGTATTCTCTCATTTTGGAAAGAGTTCAGAAGAAATTCTTGAGATTTCTCTACATGAGGGAGTATGGCTACTACCCGTGGCTCTATCCCACTGACTTTCTTTTGGGTCAGGAGCGATGTGCGCATTGCTACACATTTCTTTAGACTGATTTGTGGATGGTTTGAAAACTCGGTCATCATGGAGATCATTCATTTCTATGTTCCCGATGGTTATCTACGTCACCGACAACATAGACTATTTTATCTCCCGGCCTGCAGAACTAACTTGCCAATGGTCATGTCTGTGGGGAGAGCAATCTTGCTGTTGAACAGAATCAATTCGGATATCAACATTTTTTGCATCAATGAAGCTTCCTTTAAAAGGCAAGCTCTATTATTACTGGTATAGTTGATTATAAAAATATTTTAAAAACGCATTGAATTAACAATTTTGTAATGTTTTTGAAATGATAAACAGAATTGAATTGAATTGAATGATCCCATGGAAATAAGCTGGATGTAGTGGTTACTATGTTGTATATTGCTTTTAATTCCATCATAACCATGAACGATCCTTTGAAAATATCACAGACATAGGAATTAATAGACGAGAAGATATGGGCGAGGGGTAAAATCAACTGTTGAAGAACGAGGGAACGAGGGAACGAGTGAAGCTGACTGTGATTCGTCAATAAATCAATCTGACAGTAAATAGGCATCTCGCATTATAATATCACCATTTACTTCTTTAAAGTAAAATCTGCTTTGAATGAATAGACATTTTTACATGGGAGCGCAAATTACTCGCCACGTTATGAACAAATTTGCGAAGTCCAAATTCGGCAAAGTAAGGCAGCTTTTATTTTCAGAGTCGTAGTTAGTTTCAGAGTATTTAGTTAAGACACTTTTATAAATGTTCATAATTTACTTCCCAGCAACCAACCAGCTTTGTGTTTCGCGTCCAGACGTTTCTCTATGTGATAGTAACAACTGATTCATATTATACGATGTGAATATGCTTAAAATAAAGTAAAATAATGCTTATATATGGAATGTAATACGACAATTGGGTTTATTCTCTTTTTTCACATCTATTTTTACCAGTTTTCATAGTACAAGTCAAAATTTTGCCGTGTTATTTAGTAAAATGAACCGATGATGCCTCGACCATAGTTCGCACAAGAATGATGACGTCACGTTTTCAAATTTCATTTGAGGCCAAACGCGAGCCCAGCCGGCTCAATGGAACCGGTATGGGGAGTGGGGATAATACGCTTTTAATCACTTAGGGCAGGTCTACTAATATTCATATGTCTATGGAAAATATACATAAATGTTTAAGCTGGAAATATTTGTTAGTATTGTATCCATTAATATTATTTGCTATCCTTAGAATGCAGTGGGGATAACATGATTCCATGCGGCGGGGCGGACAGCGGCTGCTACAATAATGAGACGGAAAGGTGCAACCGGGCAGCCGACTGCTACTATACAGGCGCTGACGAGAAGTTCTGTGGCCCCTGTGGACGCAATTTGCTGCATTGCGAGTATGCTCTCAATTTAATACATACTTTTATTAAGTAATTACTTTTTGGTTCAGAGATGTGGCCCTTGAAATAAAGCATGATTATTTGCTAATTGAATTGAAATTCATACTATTTAGGAGGAGTTGTGGAAAATAGTCACATAATTGTATGGCTAAATCAAATTAAATTATTATGTTATTATTATTATGACTAGGTTATTACTTTTGTGCTTCTCAGATTTTTAACTTTATATATACGATACCTTCTAAATTGTATTGATTAGAATTCTACTATTCGGCATTACTGAAAGGGTTTTCAGTAATACCGAATGTGGTGATCAGTTTGAACCTTTTCAACATATGTCACATGGCACGTTTTGACAGAAAGTATGTTTTTTAATGAAACTTCATGGATCACATATGCGACAGCCACGTAGATCAGGTTGAGCTTTATATTTGAGATGATTGAAATTGAATGTAATGTTGTGTGTCAGAACCGGGGGCTGCTACCCGTTGTCGGGCTGGTGCGATGGGGTGCGCCAGTGCCCCCGTGCCTGGGATGAGGGCCCCGGCTGCTCTGCCTGTCGCCCCGAGCACGTGTCATGCGGGACCCCCGACCCCTGCCACTGCTACCACCCGCACACGCAGCGCTGCGATGGGCAGATGGACTGCCCTCACGGGGAAGATGAGGTGTCTTGCAGTGAGTTAAAGTTTATTAGTTAAAGCTTGTTTCTACAAAGTGAAAGATTGGGTTTCATGTGGTGAGTCACTTTTAAATGCTTCTGTAGTTGATAATGAAAATTCTAGTACACAAGATTCTCACTATTCCGCCAGAATATAAATAAAAGTTGACAAAACCTCATAGACCAGAAGCATTAAAAAGTCTCACCCCGACTTTCATGGTGTTGGATTATTGGAAGTTCTGTACTTTAAGCTGAAGAATTACTGAGATCCCACTGTACTTATTGCACCTCACGACAAATTGGAGGGCCCAGATGATCAAATTCCACATAACACAATTCCTATTTATTAATTATATATTTTTTGTTCTTGTTACAGTTGCTGGCTGTGAAGAACAGATATCTTGCGCCAGTGTCCAGGAGTGTTACACTTCAGCACAGAGATGTGATGGAATCCCGCAGTGCTCCGACCAGTCTGATGAGGTTGGCTGTTTCAGCCAAGGTACAGAACTTTGTATTTACATATTATGATTCCAAGAGCAATCTTCTTTGTTTGAACGACAAAAAAATCTCCTTTGCTTATCAATGTTTTCTATTTGTTTAAGATTTCATGTTTAGAAAATTATATTATAGTTTCAAATATATATTTATAACAACCACCGTAGATAAATAGTCATTGAATTTGAGTCAGGAGGTTACGGGTTCAATTCCTGCCAAAGCACAATATTGTTGTATGAAGAATTTTATGTATGGGTGGTATAATATATATGTTGGAATATACATATGCACGTTGTTTTTTTTATTTTTTATTTACTGTTATTTATTTGTTAACATGTAATTGTTGGGTTATGTAATATAATGTGTATTTGTTGGGTTAGCTGGAAGAAATAGGATGTAACCTATAAGCTATACCCTTTGTACTCTTTTTGTGCAATAAATATTTTTTTGAATTTTGAATTACATACATAGTTTGTTTACATTTGATGTAACGGAGATTTAGGACGGGTTGTTTCGGAGAATTTGAACAATTCATCAAATTTCAACGTTCATTTTCAAGTTCTGTGAAAGATTTTTTCAAGTTCTGTTTTTATTTCAGTTTTGTCAAGCAACTAGCCTACAATGATATAATAACAGAACTTGAATAGGACTTTCACAGAACCCGAAAACGAACGTTGAAATAAATGAATAATCCTTAATAAATGCTTATATTTTTATAGCTTTGGCCCCCAAGTTCCGCTGTGGAAGCGCAGGACATTGTATCGACGAAACAAACATCTGCGATGGAAAGGATGATTGTGGCGATGGATCGGATGAAGTAGACTGCATCAAGGTACCTATTTAAAAAAAAATTACTTTATCATTTACAAAAAAAAATTACACTATAATAATAATTTTATGTTAATTTTATTATGATAAAACTATACTAACAGACCGAACAATTAGTCATAATGAACCCGATATAGCTTTACATGACAAAATTAAAAAAATTACTTGTATCACAGATGTCGCTATTCCAAATTACTTTAATATTCAAAAATCTGTTTCTGAAAAAATAAGAAAATACACAGATTTAGGAAATGAGATTAAAAGAATTTGGCATTCTCAGACTATAAAAATATTACCATTTGTTATTTCGGCTACTGGCATTATACCTACATAGCTCTCTCATTCAAAATTTAGGCGTATTAGATTTGTCAAAGAATTTATATATAAAAATGCAAAAATCGGTCATTTTAAATACATGTAGGATTACGAAAGATTTTTTAAATATTTATATTGAAGGATCAGTAGGATTTATAGGTCAAGTTAGGAGTTCTACCGAGTCTAACCCTCTGATATGAAAATATCTGGAGTCGGAGAATTATTTTCCCATTTGATCTCTGGTGAGTTGACATGTGGTTCTTGTATTGTTTTGTATTTATGATGCTAATATAATGAGGATTGACTAGATGATCATTTGTGGAAAAGTGTGTGGAAGGGTTTAATTTTTCCTGTGGGGAAGATTTAACCCGGACATAAAGTTAAAAAAAAATTATAAATATTATATAAGATATTTCCCCATAATTATGTTGAGCTTGTGTGTGTGGGGGGGGGTGTGTTATTATATTATCATTATTATTCAGTTTACATTTTCAGCTTGTTTTTAAGGTTAAATTTTAGAATCTTTTAAATTGTTACATTATTATATGTATTATGTATTTCTGAATCTTTCTGGTAATGAATTAAAATTTTTACTAAGATATTTATAATTGAATTGCTCCATTCTTTTTTACATTTTGGAGAGAATTGGCGTTTGTTTAAGATTTGTATAATTTTTTAATTGGAATATTATCTTTGCAAATTTGCATCGTTCCATGGTAGAAGTATAATGCGTTTATTTATTTTTTTATAAAAAGAAAGACAAACATTCCCGGGTTACGAATAACTTGACAATACAGTAGAACCCCGTTAATTCGAACCCCGATAATTCGAAAAAACGCGTAATTCGAAATTTTCGCCAAAAAAATTTCCGCAGAAAAATTTTTTCATACAAAAATTTTTTTAATTCGAAATTCGTTAATTCGTAATTAGAAATTTATTTTTGTCCGCGCACGAAAATTTGTTCGTGTAATTCGAAAAAATTTGATTTTTGCGTAAATAAATCACAATATTTCGTAAATCTGAATCTAAAAGTCAGCCGTGGCGGTAAAACGCCGAAAAATGTATTTTTACGTGGTTATACATCGTCCTAATAAGTATTATTATTTTGTAGATCTGAATCGATTTACACTGGAATGTCATACTTTTTCAAATTTATTTCGAATATCCGAGTTTGAAGGGCCGAGAAAATACGTTTTACGCGGATATATGTCGTAGTTTTACGAGTTTACACCAAATATTTGAATTTAAAGGGTTGGCCGCGACGAAACTGGCCGCGAAATTTCGATTTACGCGTAAATGTATCGTATATTTACGAATTTATTTAGAATATTTGAATTTAAATGGCCCGCCGTGACAGAAATCGGACGCGAAATTTCAATTTACGCGGAAATATATCGTATTTTTACTAACTTTACTTCGAATATCCGAGTTAAAAAATACGGCGCGACGGAAATCGGCCGAAAAATTTCGATTCACGCCGAAATATGACATATTTTTACGAATTTACTTCAAATATCTGAACTTAAAAGGCCGGCCGCGACGAAAAACTGCCGATAAAATTCGATTTACGCGGAAATATATCATATTTTTACGAATTTACATCAAATATCTGAATTTAAAGGGTCGGCCGCGACGGAAATCAGCCGCGCATTCTCGATTTACATGGAAATATATCGTATTTTTGCGAATTTATTTCGAATATCTGAATTTAAAGAGCCGGCCGCGACGGAATACGGCCGCGAATTCGCGTTTTATGCGGAAATATATCGTATTTTTACGAATTTAAATTCAAATATTTGAAATAAAGGGCCGGCCGCGACGGAAAATTACCGCGAAATCTTGATTTACGCGGAAATATATCGTATTTTTACGAATATCTGAATTTAAAGGGCCCGCCGCACAGTGGGCTGAAAATCGCCTCTCATAGACATAGAGACTTGAATTTTCAAGGGTATTTTTTTGGCTAGAAATGGATTCTGCTGATCATTACTATGCTATAAAATTTTATACGAAGCAATTGCGTGTACAAATGAAGGAGTTATCATTTTTTAAAGAAAAATTTGTATGGCACTGACGTTAAAAATGAGGCTATCTCTGGAATCATAAGGTTGGCCATTCTATCCTTACACACAGATATACTACTATTTATTTGTATTTTTTTGACATACTTCGTATTGTGGCGCAACTTGTGATTTTTTTTTTTTAAATCCTCAAAGTTGAAAAAAACACTTTTTAATGTTGATGATTCATTTTAATGCGGATATACGTCAGAAATGTAAATTCGTATAACCACTCACGAAGAATTCCCGCCAGATCATTATAATATTCTTACCAATCAAAGGTAAGTTTTTAGATTCTCACGGCCAAAAGCATTTTTGTTGTTTGTTTTTGGGGTGTTATGCCGTGTTGCGCTAACTCCTTCTTTAGCCGACGTTTCGGACAGCGTTGCAGTGTCCATCATCAGGGCAGATCCGGTAGATCCCATCTTCGGATCTACCGGATCTGCCCTGATGATGGACACTGCAACGCTGTCCGAAACGTCGGCTAAAGAAGGAGTTAGCGCAACACGGCATAACACCCCAAAAACAAACAACAAAAATTACCAATCAAAGTTTGTACTGGACTCCCGCGCATGCGAAAAACAATGTAATATATCAACCCGTGCATCTTTTGCTTTGCCGAGACATGCCATGTACCTTCTATAGGCACTGTCTCTAGAAGCCGGAACCTTGAAATGAGCGAGACAGGTAGAGACCCATAACGGCTGTTGATGTGTTAGAGCAGTGGAGATAGAAGATGGTCGGTGCGAACATCCTGATCTATATCAAATACCTTAAACATGCGTAAAACGTTTGGAATGCATTAGTTAGGATTGACAGATTTCGAACTAATTAACAATGTTATAATATTCTAGCGTTACCGGCGCGATCTACATATGTATCTGCAAACTTGACAGTATTCAGTATTGGCGATTGACGCGACGTTTTAACGGTTTTTGCGAGTTTTGCTCTGCAAAAAGCTTTTTAAAAATGAGTGCTAATGAAAACATTGCGGTTAACATTGATTTTATCAAAAGTAACCGAAGTTCATTTGAAAATAAATTGTTTTTGAAAAATAATGCCCCTCCCAAACCATTGCTGAACATAATACAAGTTTGTACGGTTAAGGAAAAAACTGTGAATAGAGCATTTAAAAAAGAACTTTATTCGAAAGCATTTTGGCTTTGTGGATGTGATCGTTTAAACACATTTTTTGTTAACAATTATTTTACAAGCAATAATTATTCGCCTGAAACACTCATCCATATTGAAAAATCTCCTGATAAAAGATACATGACGCCAACGGGACCCGGATTGTTGAATGAAACACTAGTATATATTGAATTATTTCGCGGATAAGAGATAAGCCGCCATAGCTCAGTGGTCAGAGCTGTCGACCGGAAATCGAAGGGACACGGGTTCGTGTCCCGTTGGCGTCATGTATCTTTTATCAGGAGATTTTTCAATGTGGATGAGTGTTTCAGGCGAATAATTATTGCTTGTAAAATAATTGTTATCCTTTGTTCTATGCATAAAAAATCTTGTCTTAAACGTTAGTTTACCAAAAAAATAATAATTAACATTTTTTTGTTTTTCGTGTACAATTTTCGGAGGTGATAAATCGTGGAGTGAAAGTGGTGTAAATGATATTGCTCATTTTACTGAAAAAGTAAATAAACACTCATTGTCCCAAGCACACATAAATAACGTATTACAATTTAGTTTGTTCGGACGAGTTGATATACGATTACAACTTGATGATGGTTTTCGCGAATCTGTTAAACAATTTAATGAGAAAGTTCGCCAAAACAGATTGATTTTTTCCAGAATTATAGACTGTGTTAGATTTTGTGGCGCATTTGAACTAGCTTTAAGAGGACATAACGAATCTGAAGATTCTACGAATAGGGGAGTGTTTCGTGGTCTGATAGATTTTGTAGCTGAAATTGATTCGTCTATGAAGGATCATCTTGAAAAAGCAAATGTGTTTAAAAGCGTTTCTAAGACCATTCAAAATGACTTATTGGACGCAATATTACGTGTTTGTCACGAGAAAATTTTGCAAGAGATTTCGGAAGCCGATTTTTTTTCGATCCAAGCCGATGAGACCACTGACGTCTCTATATCAACTCAGATGGTTTTAATTGTGCGATACGAAATGAAAGGGGTAATATATGAACGGTTCTGGAAATACCTAACGCCCAGAGACCAAAGTGCATCAGGATTAAGCCAAGTCATTTTGACTGAAGTACATCAATTTAACAAGAACAAAGTAAACATCAAACATAAATTTATTGCACAAAGTTATGACGGGGCGAGTGTCATGAGTGGACATTTAAATGGATTCCAGGCAAAAGTAAGAGAGGTCTATCCATACGCACATTTTACCCATTGTTATGCACATCAACTTAACTTAATTCTTGAAAAATCTGTTTCGAAAAATATACATGTGAAAAATTTTTTTGCACATTTACATAGTTTTCCAAATTTTTTTTTCGCGCTCAGCAAAACGCACCGCTATTTTAAATGAAATCGTGTCCAAAAAAATAGAATCAGTCCCCCAAACACGATGGAGCTATAATATTCGAACTGTTTCTACTATATTCGGTCGCAGACTCTCATTAATACAGTGCATGGAAAAAAATATAACAAATTCATTGACAACAGATACTAATACTCTAAATCAAGCTGAAATGCTATTACATTATCTAAACGACGAAGAGTTCAATTTTTGGCTTTCTTTTTTTAATGATGTATTACCACACTGTGAATTACTTTTCAAACAATTGCAAGGACGGTCAATTGATACTATCCAAGTAAAATCGTTCATTGAAAACTTTGAAAAGTGCATTCAAAACGTTAGGAATTCCTTGGATAGAAGAGTGGAGCCACCAGCAAAAAGGATACGACTAGAACGACCTTTTTCTGCATTATGTGCAGAAGTTTGCGATCTTATAACAGCCGGAATTACTGACCGTTTCAAATTCACGCAGCACTTGCTAGCCGCAAAATTATTTTTTACTGAAATGTTCCCTGTGTACAAAAATAATTTCCCGGAGGAAGAGTTTAAAGTGACTACGAGTGTGTACGATTTTTTGGATAAAGTGAAACTTCGAAACGAATTACGTGTCCTTTACTCTAGAGATGATTTTGCGAATGCTGACGGAGCAATATCAATTTTACAATTATTTTACAAGTGTAACTTGGTGGAGTGTTTTAGTGAAATAGTGAAACTGTTAAAAATAATTTGTACTATTCCGATGACAACTGTCGAGCGCGGAAGGTGTTTTTCTACGTTGAAACGTGTAAAAACATTTCTGAGGAATACTATGTCCCAAGATCGTCTCAATGCTTTATCAATGATGAGCATCGAAAAAAGTTTGATCTCGTCTATACCAGACTTTAATAATCTTGTAATTGAAGAATTTTCTCAAATGAAAGAGCGACGAATGGATTTTCTCTACAAATGAATTATTTGTACTGGGTATGTAGTTCCCTTTAAATCACTTTATTTTCCTATTTTACATGTTACCATTATTTGTGAAATGCACTGCTGGCAAATTCCGTCACGAGCCGCCTCTGGACCCAAGCACGATGTCAACTCGGCCACCGACCGGTCTTTATTGTTTATGTCTTCGGTATTTATTATTATTAGTTGATCTGCAAAAGATTCCCAACTGTCTAGAGCTAGTGAGTGGGAGAGGAAGGAAATGGAAAAGAGGAACGTTGAGAAAAATCCGGCTACTCAGATCTGGTCACAAAACATGACCATGTAAAGCCATTTCTAGCAACTTTTCAATTCTGAATGGTGGTTTTTTACCAGAGCGATACTGAGAGTATCTTCAATTTATTTTATTATATATGCATTGAATTTTTTTTATTACTGCTTGATAGCGGTTTATTTATGGTTCTTTGACCGGATAAATGATAACTCGTGGTAAGACTACATATATCAAATGAATGCAGTTAAAATAATAAGCAATCCAGCACTAACTTATCTACAAATAATGTGTACATGTTTAGTGACGATTATATCGATATCTCGATGTTAGTTTTAGATTTAGCCTACCAACCAACCTATTATAATATTGCAGAGTTTATCAGTAGAGCAAATTTATCAAAGTTATCATCAGTACTTAATATATCGATATTGCTTAGCCAAACAATAAAACTTCTTCTGTGTGCCAAGTCTAGTCCGGTCCATGGAAGGAATGGTGAGATGGTTATTTAGTTATTTAAAAATACTCATAGCCAGTAGAACCAAGAAGGCAATGCTGTGAGGGTGAAGGGAGTGGAGAGCGGAAGGAGAGGGAGAGAATGATGGTCACCACACACGACTAAAGCCATTTCAAGAAACTTTTCTATACTGAGAGTATCTACCAATCTGAAATGTGCCGATATTGAAACGTGAAATATACTCTCTTTATTTTATTTTAATTATGTGTTAAATGACGAATCTAAGTTACATAAATTTGTTTGCGCACTCCGGGTTTCAAGCCCTGACGAGGCACGTTTGTATTGAAACTGATTGATTGTTTTCGTAAAATAAAATGATGTACACAAAGATAAATTACGTCACAACAGGTTTGCCACGAGAGAGAAAGTGTGGGAATAAACATGCACGAAACGTAAAAAAGGGCGAAAGAGCAAGCTCTCTCTTGTAATGGATTGAAACAAAATAGGAATTTTATTGGTAAGTAAAATTATTTTCTTTCAGAATTCCGTAGTGACCGTAGTGGTGATGGGGTCGCTGGCGTGCGGCCTGATCGCCGTGCTGGGCGTGGCGTGCGGCTGGCGATACTACTCGTCACGTGCGCCCATGCCTATCATCAGCATCAACAACAACAACTACCAGCGCCAGGTGGACCAGGGCGGCCCGCTGGATGAGGCCAGCCTGTACCACCTATACCGGGAGCCGCCGCCTTCTTACCACGAGGCCGTCCTGCAGGGGGCCGCAACTCCCACCTACTGCCATCCTACAAGGTGAGACCCAACTGCTATAGCAATTTCTGACTTCATCATTTTATTCTCTAGGAATACTGATTTTTTTTTTTTTTTTTTAATACTAACTCCACGCAGAAGGCCCTGAGGGAAATAATTTCCTTCAGGGCTTATGCCATGTTTGGGCAGTGTTGTTTTGACGAAAGAAAGGAGTGAACCTGGATCTTTAAAAAAACTCATGTTGGAGGAAACACGGAGACCGGCAAATCATCCCACAGCCGAGCTGTTGCACAAAAGAAAGAATCGTAGAAGTCACCCATTATCATGTGACAAATTTCAACCATGTATGCGTGCATTTGGCTGCACCAGTGCCGAAGGAATCAATGACACTAGTTCCTCGGAGCATCTTCCGTTGATATATCGGTAGAACGAGGACAGCATATCCGCCAGCCAATAAGGATGCTCACATATCTGAACCATTCTGAGCCAAGAAAGCAGTCCCCAATATTAACAAATCAGTGACATCCCTGAGTAAATTCGTAGTACTTGAATTCAAGTTGCGCTTAACTACGCTAACTATTTTTGGGACTTAAGTTAAAGCTGAGCAGGAGTCAATTTATGAATATGACAACCTTGGAACCAGCCAAGAAATTCAATTAAAAAAAGAGTGGAAACTCGGTTGAATTCGGTTATTAAGGCCAGTATCATATGGGTAAATCATTGCAGATACATGAACATGGCTTCACGTGGTGAGTCCAACATCCCGGTGGCCGTTCCTCGCCGCCAGCGTCCCACTCGTTCCACACGCCCCCGCCCCTCTCGGCCCCTGCCTAAACCTCCGCAGGTCATCAAGCCGTCGGATGAGTCCATCCTCGTATCCACAGCTTCTTCTCAGGTACTCAAATATCCATCAAACCCATAAATTAGTAGAAATTCATTGTATTCTTTTGTGAGGTACTTTTCTGCTTGGGTGGGTGATTCAAACTCCATCAAATCAGAACCATTTTTAAATTAGAACGTTCCCCGCTAAACGCCGATTCTAGTCCCCATTTAGCTTTACATCAAATGGTGATAATCATTTGTCCCGTGTCATAATCAGCTGTTGATGCACCGCCATTGTACTCATTATCGCCATTATGCCATTTTTGCCAATCGTGGTTCTGGAATATGGTTCCCTTCGAACGACAAGGTTTTTACCTGCCATTCTTATGAAACTGAGATATTGAGGTTCAAAGTTTGAATCTCGAATAAAATACTAACACTTGAAATTGGACTATTTTAAGTTTTATGAAACTTTGCGTAAAGTCAATTTTGGCCAAAATGTCATATAGAACCTTGTAGTCCTAAGGGAACTATAGTAACATATACCGGCACAGACACATAGCGTGTCAGACATGGTTCAATGAGTTGCTTACATTATATATGAACACGTTCACATCATAGCTTAGCATTTCCAGGCCGGCACCGGCCAGCACCATCGGACAAACTCGGCCAGAATATTTTATATGTCTGTTGTAAAATATAAAATTATGCTAAATGGTGGAATATTTTAATTATTGGAACTTATCATCTGTGTAAACTATAATCATCTGCAAAATGTGTGTACAAGAATTGAAATAAATAAAATAATAATTAAAACAATTGTCTTCAGTGAAATCAACAAGGACCTCGGGGTCACATTTGAACCCAAACTTATCTTTTCAAATCATATAGTTCAGTTATCATCGTCATGTAACAAACTTCTTGGGTTTGTAATAAGAATAAGTAACCATTTTTTAAGCCCGAAACAATGATATCGATGTTCGACTGCATTATACGATCTAAACTACCCGTTAACTAAACTAAAAGTTGCCGCGATTCATGCGTCACATGGATTGGCTTACTGAGAAGCATTACGAATGTTTCCAATCTAGGAGGAATGGGGCCCTTTCACTCACGGCACTTAAAAAATAAACTATTTTATTGAAACCCCACCCAAGGTACATATAGGTCACCCCAAGTAGTTCGCTTCGTTTGGTGACTTAGCAGGGGTGTCCTGGTTCATGGGGTGAGATTTGTCTAGGTCTTGGTGCTGGATATTTTTGTCCACCTATTGTGTGGTGGGCCCAATCGGGAGACACTGGTTTTGGGAGATCTTTTGACCTCTCCAGCCGGACTCTCTCTACCCATCGCCTTGCACCTCAGTGGGAGAGATGGATTCATATGTCCGTCACTCCAGGACATGTTGACCGCCAGATAAAAAAAACCCTCACAACAGAATCCCCAAATATCACATAGGCCCTGAGGGATTTTTTTTTTCCTCAGGGCCTCCTGTGTCGAGCTAATCTGAAAAAAAAAAAACATTCAGGTACGACACCATGTATTTATTCTACTTGCAGAACGGAAGTGCTGGCCAAGTATAGCTTGAAAGAGAGGTGCTGCTAAATGACTAGGTCTCTTGACATTTTCAACAACACCTTGAAGGTTTCAAGTCATATTAGGCAAACACATATATAAACACATAATGTAAACACATTTTTACATTAACATGTCTTTTTATGGAAATGTAGGAGTGAACCTGGGTCTTGAAGATACCCTTCATGAGGGAGGAAATACAGAGGCCGGAAAATCATTTCACAGCCGAGCTGTTTAACTCGAGAACGAGTCGTAGACAAGACCCGTTCTCATTTGACAAATGTCCACTGTATGCTTGGGTTGTATAGTAGTAAAGTTTGGTACGCATTTGGTGTATTCCTGATTGTGGATAGCATTTTGCCTTCCGATGACACTTTTTCAATTAAAAACAAAAAACATGATTTTCTATCACACATCGCCACTCGGTATAACCTAGCGCATTACGTGATATGCACTCCTTCTCGTTCCAGCAGTACCGTCCATACGAAACAAGCGCGTACCTAACACGTGGTCCGTTGCGATGTGTGATAGTATGAAAGATAATATGTATATTTTTCATTCCAAACATGCTCACTGTATCTACATTTTACTTCCAAACATACCAATTTTTCACAATTGATAACCAACCATTTATCCTATATTAAGTGTTGTTTATGAGTTGTGTAAAGTTCAAAACTCGTTTAGTAATAACGCCATTAAAGTGGAATAAATTTAAAAATTATTGGTTTATTATCCTTTATTAATACGACGGAGTTCCAAATGATACTATAATGTATTTTATCAAAGCGCAAAAGGCGAAGGCACATCCCTGATTCTTGTGCACGGCTTTGTGTTTCGCGTCCATCGCGTGATAGTATATGTTTCTAAAACTGATCCATATTATACGATGTGAATAAGGTTAAAACAAAGTAAAATAATGCTTACCTATGGAATGTAATACGACAATTGGGTTTATTCTCTTTTTCACTTCTATTTTTACAAGTTTTCATAGCGCAAGCCACCATTTTGCCGTGTTATTTCGTAAAATGAACTCGACCATAGCTTGACGCTAGTTCGCACAAGAATGATGACGTCACATTCTCAAGATTCAAGGGAGGCCATACGCGAGCCCAGCCGGCTCCAATGGAACCGGTATGAGGAGTGGGGAATAATACGCTTTTAATCACTTAGGGCAGGTCTACTAATATTCATATGTCTATGATTCCCACCAAATACCTGTGCTCTAACGGTTGTAACTGTTTGTTGAGATAGGGGAATCTATCAAACGGACCGCCCGTTTCTGCGAGTCGAGGGTTTTTTTTAGGATTAGCAGTTGTGTACTATTAAAGTGTATGCAGGCCCTATTGGTACAGTACGCCCAGACGTTAGACTTTTAGACGTTATCAGACGTGATAGGGTCTTTGAAACATTAAATTCGACGAAGTTATTCTTGCCCTCAGATGAAACCCTCTCGAAGTAATTGTCCATTCTCTGCTTCAAAACCCTCCAAGCTGTTTATATTTACTCATATTGACCCATTCTTAAATATTTGAAAAGTCTTTCTTCATCTTCCTCATTTTTTTCTTCTTTTGTTGTTCGTCAGATGTACAGCAACTCGTCTCATTTTCTGTCTTTCTTCCTGGCTACCTACTTCCTCTTCAAGCAAAATTGCCACTATGGCTAGTTCTTCCACAGAAAAATCCTGAAATATCTTGCGTGGACGCTCAGAATAATAGTTGTTGATTTGTGTGCCTGATTTTGGATTTTGAAAAATGCCTTTAGCTACTTAATTTTATCTTGACATGTCCTATTCCCTGTCTCATCAAACACCTAGCCCAAAAAATCATGAGCCTGTCATATGCATTAACCTGTTAACCGAGCGGGACGTACTAATCGTGTCTAACACTAACAGTATCGGGTACGGGTAGGACATATGAATACGTCCTTGAAAAATATTTTGTGCCTTAGAACGGGCGGGACTTATATTTCCGAGCATATCACACGGAAATTGAGTTTTGAATTTTCACATATTTTTTAAACTCAATGGTTCTATTTTATTTGTGTGCTTTTGTTTATTGTTCTGTAATTGTTACCTTTTTTATATTTTTTGTAATCTTTATAATTGTTTGTAAAATTTATAATTTTTTAATTCAATGTTTCCATTTTTATAATGCATTAATAAAAAAATTATTATTATTTTTATAAGCAACAATTATTAGCCTGAAACACTCATCGACATTGAAAAATCTCCTGATAAAAGATACATGACGCCAACGGGACTTGAACCCGTGTTCTTTCGATTCAAGTTCGGGTTCAAGTCCCGTTGGCGTCATGTATCTTTTATCAGGAGATTTATCAATGTGGATGAGTGTTTCAGGCTAATAATTATTGCTTATAAAAATAATTGTTACCCTTTGTGCTATGCATAAAAAATCTTGTCTTAAACATTAGTTTACCAAAAAAAATAATAATTTAAAAAATAATAATTTGAAATTACGTCCTCCGGGCGTGACGTACTGACACGTCCTAGTGAAAGTGTTCGCACCTGTTATATGCTGTGTAATTCAAAAGTTAATGTTAACAGGTTAATGATATAAAAATATAAAATAAATATTAATTTGAATAGTTTATTTTATACTACTTTGCATGCAAATCATTATTTCAAAAGTGATTGTACAAGGCAATTTCCCCTCAACCTGGATTTGGCTTCAATGTCAATCTTACTAAATTGCATTAAGTTCAGGGCTTTTTAGGTTCATGGTGTTGTATCTGTGCTGTGCCGGTAGATGTGAATGTCTGATACACTATGTGTCTGTGCTGTTAAAATTGGTGAATTGGCGTTTTCCAATTGCTGTTATAACTGGCTTTGAATGTTATTTTTTATTGGATTTTAGCAACTAGTTCAGACGGTAGCCATTTTTATATTTAGAAAGGTGATTTTTGTGTTCAACCAAATTTTTTCTCCTGATTTTTTTTTTGATTTAAGTTTTTAAACTATTTTTTCAATGTTTAATTCAATAAAATGTTATATTTTTGGTATGTTGTATTTTCGATATGTAATGCAGTGTAGTGGTGTAGTAGTTTTTAGAATAAAAAACCAACATTTTTCAAATGACTACCGATTATTATCAAGCAACAAATATTCTCTGCCACTGCCAGTTTATATAAGGTCTGAAAGGGTTAAAAAGTAATCAGTAGAGTAGGTACTGAACAAAAATGACCCCCTAGTGCAGGGGTTCCCAACCCCGTGCCCGCGGGCGCCATGGTGTCCGCGGAACGATTCGTATGTGCCCGCCACTATTTAGAATTTTTTTCTTAAACATTAATTAAAAATGTGAATTATTTTTATTCATTTGTTAAAGTTTTAATTTTTTTGATTGCCTAGTTTTATTAAATACGTATGTTTGCGATATTGTATGTATGAGTGGTTCCTTTGCTGACAGTACTTGTCGCAACTCAGACTGCACTCTTCACGGTAGCCTGGAACGGGGAGTTCTATTTGCACATCACTCCTTGTACACGCAGACAACCCGAAGTGAACGAACACCACGAACTGAGCCGATGAACGCCGAAGGCTCCAAAACAATAAGCAATTAAGCAATAAGCATGGCCCCGACAGTCAAACTGACAGTAGTCACGTGCTCGTACCATCCCGATTGCTTCGGCGATCATCGGCTCACTTCAGGTTTTCGGCGTGTACAAGGAGTGATGTGCAAACAGCATTTTCTGTCTGGAACCGCGTTGTTGTCATTGTGATTGCGATTGCTGCCCCGTTAGGGTCTCGACAGTTAGCTAGGAGACATCTTCGTCTGGCGAAACACGTATTAGGAGTTTTGATATTTCTTCTAAAAAATTTTAACGGGCTAAAAGCGAGGTGCGTAATCTTTTATAATTATTATATTAATAAGCGATAATCTATTATGATTGTGGGGATAGTTATAGTCCTTGTTATAATACATTTATGCATAAAATGTAGAACAGATGTGTGCTATAACATTGATATTATATTATAGTTCAATTACTATTTATTTTTTTAGTCCTAAAATGAGTGGACCGAGTGAAAGACAACGAACCTATAATTTTACCACTGAGTGGGAGGAATCATATTGTTTCGTTAATTTGAAAAATAAATGTGTTTGTTTGTTGTGTGGTAGTAGTATTCCAGTGCCGAAAAAACATAATTTTGAATGACACTTTCAGACAATTCATGCCACTTTTGATGTGAACTATCCACTTAAATCTGAAGTAAGAAAAAAAAAATGTCAACTAAAAGCAAGTCTTACTGCACAACAGACTGTTTTTACTAGACATGTGGAAAATTCTAAAAAGGCCACCATTGCTTCTTTCAAAATTTCTCACATGCTCGCAAAAAAGAAGAAACCTTTCATTGATTGTGAGTTGTTTAAAGAACTATTTTTGACTGGTGCCAATTGTTTGTTTGGTGGATTTTCTAACAAATGTGAGAATGTGTCTTAGCAATACAAGACTTACAGTGGTCAAATAACACCGTCACAAGAAGAATACATGCAATTTCAACAGACATACAAACTCAGTTAAAGACTGACTTAGAAATATGTGACTGGTTCTCGCTACAATTTGACGAGTCAACAGACATATCAGACACCGCACAGTTAGCAGTTATGGTGAGAATGGTACTTAGTAACTTCACAGTAAAAGAGGATATGTTGCAAAATATTACTTATGAAAGGACAGACAAGGGGTGAGGATATTTATAATACATTCAGAACATACAATAAATATGCCTTTGCACAAGCTGTCTGCGATAACCACAGATGGGGCACCAGCAATGGTAGATAAAAACAGCGGATTTATTGCCCTCTACAAGGAAGATGAATCATTTTCAAACTTTATGTCCTACCACTGTATTATCCACCAGGAAGCTCTGTAAAATATTGCCATTTGAACACGTCATGAAAATAGTTACAAAAATAATCAATTCTATTCGAGCAGCTCCTTTCCAACACCGACTTTTCAAGGCCCTGTTAGAAGATACTGAAGATAAAGAACATGATCTTATTATGCATACTGAAGTACGTTGGCTTAGTAAAGGAAAGGTTCGTACAAGATTTGTGAGTTTAATTGAAGAAATAAAAACATTTTAAAATGATAAATAAAATTATGATGAACTGATTGATTTGGGATTTATCACAGACTCGTGGAAAAATTGAATTCTTTAAATTTGGAGTTGCAGGGGAAAGACAAAAACATAGCTGAAATGATAAGCTCTGTAAAGTCATTTAAAGCTAAATTGGATTTGTTGATATCACATCTGCAGATCAATTCTCTCGTGCATTTCCCACATATGAAGAAAATGCTAGGTAACAATGAATTAAACGGGTCATTATTTATTAAGCATCTTCAAGTGTCAAAACAAGAGATTTTTGCAGTTTACACATATCGAGCCAATTGTTTCCTTCAATCCAAATAAATGTAATGGAAATGGCCGCATGTATTGCAGATTTTGTTCAAGGTAAGACAGAAGAACTAGAGTTAGAAATTTTGGACCTTAAGAATGATATTTTACTAAAATTTCAGAGGACTTTTGGAGTACAGTGGACAGAGAAAAGTTCTCATTTTTGAAAAAAGCGGCATTTAAAATTGAATCATTTTTCGGTTCGACATATTTAAGGGAATCATTTTTTCAAACATGAAATTAACAAATCAAGATATAGATCTCAACTCACCGATGAGCATCTTTATGATTGTTTGCCAACAGGATTATCGTCATACTCTCCTAATTATGAGGCAGTGGCCAATGATATGCAATGCCAAAGATCACATTGACATAATGATATCATATTTTTTTATAAAATGTTTTCTTTGTATTTGTGTTTTTTGTTTACGTTTTGTAAATACATTTCTCTGTGTGCATGCAATTTGAAGAGTAATTTTATTATTTTGAAACAATTTTGTTTATTATTGGAAAAAATTGGGAAAATGAGAAGTTATGGAAGGAGTTTGTCGATTAAAAATAGGTGATGCCCGCCACCCTACCGATATTTTAGAATGTGCTCTAGAGTACAAAAAGGTTGGGAACCCCTGCCCTAGTGCATTCATCTTCATCATCGGTGCTGCTACCCTTGAATAGTCCTGGCAACTGGAAATCCCATCCACTCTTGCTGTTCCAGTTCTTTCAGTTCCTTAAACTAATCCCAGTGAGAGATTGTATGTGACGTCATCGTTCTAGCATCTTCTGTCTCTTTTGTTTTGATACAAGGCGCATGAAAAGGACAATTGTCGATAATGTGCATACGAGCTTTCGCTAGCACTAGTATACTGCCGTGGTAAATAAACTGTCTTCCCTGCGAGTCTCAAGGAAAACACTGTTTTTAGTTACCGCGGCAGTATATGCCCAAAGATGCAGTGTTCGCTTTCACACCGTCCGCCCACCGAAGTTAAGACTCCTAGTTTTAGTCTAGCAGGCTTATTATAGAAAATATCTGTTTGGTGTTCAGCAGTTCAGCTATCTTCCATCCTTGCCAAGTGCCTATGGGAGCCAAAACAGTTTTTTTAATCTGAGGAGGGATACTTCACTATCCACAGAATATCTGTTGTATCTTGTGTGACAGCATTTAATCTTGTCCTGATGTTGTATATATGTGTGCAGGTGATACAGGGTGACCAGTACTACCCCGAGGCGGAACTTCCCACTGACCAGGACACCCCGATGCTGGAACTCACAGACAATAACGTCAGCACCTCGGGAGCCGATATCTCGAACCGAGAAACCGACTCTCGCTCCCCCAGCGGCACCTCCATGTCCAGTTTGGTCTCCTGTGAATCTCACGGCAGTTACACGGCCATGTCTTAGTAATGCAAATGTTCCCTTTCTGATTTAATAACAGATGCAATGTATGCATACATATATTGTATTCCTCTCCCAACTTCTGGTTGTTAGTATGTGTACCGAATTCTATATTCTAAATTAGAGAATTTGTTAGGGCACAATTTCCGAACAGAAGGCATACCGGCTAAAATTCCTTATGAATAAATATTGGGATGATTTATTATTTCATCTCTTTGCTATTGTAACTCGTAAGTATACCATATCAGGTGTATAATTGCAAATCCTTTGTACATAATCCTTTACATTAATCATGTTTTTCAGTCACTGATGATGAATTTACGTAGATTGTAGTTTATCTATCTTACTTGTAAGTTTTATAACTTTGCGCGCTGTAAAGTCTTTCTTAAAATTAAGGCGGTTTTTGATTTGCATATCAGAATCAGTTTTTTTTATGAAATATTGTTTTCTAAGAATTATATTCAAAAATCTCAAATGTCCAATGGAGTTGAATATTTTATGAAAACAAAATATCAACCATGCAATATTATTGGGCAATTAACATGAAAAAAATATATGTATGAAATTGAGAAAATGTTATTATTGATGTTAATGTTAGATAGATAAGTAATTTTTGTTTTTGTTTTAAAATAATATGTGTTTGCATATGTTATTTCACCATTGATAGTGTGATTGTGATCTGAGATGTCCTGATACATCATTATTGCCTGCTGAGTTCAAATTCAACCAACAGCGTAAATATAAATGAGTGCTCTATATGGAAGTACAATACATAATATAAAATACTACATTGAATATCTTATCAATAGTGCTTCAGAATCTACAAATAAAATTAAAGTTTTATGTATATAATTTGAGACCTCCTCTTGAGTACAAAGCACCTGCAAATGAAGTAAGTGAATATAGAGAGATAAAGCATTGTATTTTTTTGTTATATATTTTCATGATTTTCTTCCTTCCAAAGTGACAATTTATATAAATTTATATTTATTTACTAAAAAGCTGATTGATTTTTCTTCGAATAAAAATGTTTATTGTTACCTATGTATTATTCACATGCGCATTATGTTTTGAGGCATTGGACTGGACATTTTTTTTTTTTTTTCATTATTTTTACGAGATCCCACTTTTTAATATAAGTTTATAGTAAAGTACAATGTTATATTTTAGGTTCAATGTAATATAATGTTGTTTTAAATTTCAGATAAAGAAAAAAATTAGAGACATTTGTACTATGAATCTACACTGAAATTTACGAATCATTGTTCCTGTAAAATAATGTGTTTTAAATATTTTTTTAAAGATATAAGGTCAAGCATTCGTTTTAATATTTTATAAAAAATGGAATAATGGGGCTTACACACTTGCCCTATACTCTCATGGCTTGGCCTATTTAGCATGGTCTGTCACAGGCTTAATGCTTGTTGTAAAATCTCAGTAACCTTTTCCTCTACCGAATATAAGAAATTAATTGTTCCAAAACATCTTACATAGAATACACAAGGAGTATCTTTCAATGAAAATAAACTAAAATACCAATATCTGGAGTTAGCCATATTGTAATATTATGTATATTAAGGCTTGAAGGAATATTCCCTCCAAGATAAGAGCGATACTAAATTCTCACAATTAGTTATCGCCTATTTAAATGTGCTTTTTCAAATTTGGGATTGTTTACGTCCCGCTTTAAAAAACTTCAATGTTAATAGATTATGTATAACATGTACTCAGCACACAAATAGTACCTGGGCATAAGAATTTAGAGTTAAATTAAATTAACAAAAATCTATAAAAATTTAATTTGAAGTAAAGCTCGAAACGTGGGCAAACTGTTACAATTAGGTAGTAGGTTAATATGGGAACATAATTTAATAGCTTTTAAGTCAGAAGTGTTATAGATATTTTTATGGAAGTCATTTGAAGTCAGAAATTCCCAATCAATATTAGTTAGGTCAGAAAATGTATGGTATTGTGTTATATGTAAATCCTGTAATAAATGTATATTATGTAAAGAGTACCTTGTTTCTGAAAAAGAATTGCATATTTAGAATTTTTAGAAACTAAATACTTGTTACAGGCACTCTGTATTACTAATCAAGTATCAATCTGCCCAGGCTGTATTTGATGTATTGTTTGTATTTATAAATGATTGTCATGTTACATGCACTATGTACAGTAAAACTCGCTTAAGAAGTTCCCACTTAAGAAGTTTTCACGCTTAAGAAGTTTTGATTTTTGGTCCCTTGAAAATTCCATACAAAAAACACGATTTTTTCCCACATAAGAAGTTTTAGAGCTAAAACTGCTTCCCGCTTAAGAGGTTTTAGAAATCCGGCGGTAAAATCAACACAAACGAAATATTGTGTCGCAAAATATCTAAAATGAACCTTTTTCCAAGTCATAAATTGAAAGACGTTGACTGAAACCCATACCTAGTACCTGAGACCATAAAACCCTTTGTCGGCCGCCGGGCCGTAAGCCGTAACTTGCCGTAACCAATAAATAAACCAAATACCCCGTCTCCTAATCCCCTAACTAGGTAAAATAGCAATGGAACGAATAAACAATGCGGAATTATGTAACAAATATGCAAGCGTCTTTAAGGCCGAAATAACATGAAAGATTATATTAAACTCAACCTTAATGACAACGTGGGCTAGATCTACATTTGCATACATTTGACGCCTCCTTCAATAATCTTCCCTTTGATAATGAACATAGAGATGTTTCGTAATATTATTGTATAAAATTTTTATTCCATCGAATTTGTAAAACACGAAAAACTTTTGATAATCTATCGGATCACGGTTAATACGGAATATTTCACCTTTAAATACATAACAACATGATTATATGGCGGGGGAGATGGTAAAATATGCATTATAATTACGTTTTTTTCATTCAAACATCAAAAATTGCCGTGCATCATGTTTCATCTGACATTTGTCGTAAATTAAGTTTGAAGGTTAGGAAATACATATGCATAAATTTAAAATGTAGATTGAAACGAAACTTCGCAAATGATTTTTGTAGTTTTTGGATGCGTTCACAGATTATAATTCCAGCGTCAAACAGCTTGTATGATATAACTTTCTGATTCAAGCATCACAAGCCATTTATTTATGTGCGAAATCGTAGCTATTCGATGTCTGCTAGTTAGGTAGGACCATAAATGAACCTACAGGTAGGACATAATATTGAGCTGCGCATATTATTTTCATAAGAAATTTCTAGAAAAGGATTAAAATATCTTTAAAAATATACGATAGTCGACTGTGCCTGGCGAAAATACATCATAACAATAGTCTCTCAAATCTCAAATGCCATTGGAGCAAGCAGCAAGCGTGCAAAAAAGTTAAAGTCCGCCAACTAATAAGCAGTTTGCCGCGTAGACTTTGTGAGATTTTTCTGTGCAGTGCCATGGCAGGGTTGCAGTACGCAAATGGTTCTGAGGCAAAGAACCCGCTATCATTAGTTTGCGGTTAACAAAATTACTTGCGGTGTCCTTTTATCAAACCGCTTGGTAAAATTAACCACAACAAGTCTTTCTTTCTCCCTCAATTCATATAGTAAACGAAAGCGTAAAAAAGAGACGGCGTATATCCACAGCTCTGTCTTCAACTGTCAAGTTAAGAGTGAGTAATCACTAACAAGTAAATATGTATAATCCATTGCCTTTACACCAATTTAAAATAAGATCAACAGTATGAACCTTTTGGAATGCTGCAACTTTTACTATCCGAATTCGAGTGGCTTTTTCGAGGGATGTACTTTAACAGTTTTAAAATTGTGTTTACTTTGTCCATGGGATGGTTTTGTTTTGATTTGTAATGTTTAGTCTCGATTTTAACGTTTCACCATCTACACCTTACCACCAACGCTCCATTTCTTCATCCGCTGACCTACGCTTTTTCGATTTTTTACCTACTGAACTCTCTGACCAACGCTATTTTCCACTGACTGTCCTATCTCAACCGCCGACCCACCGCTTTTCCACTGTTTTTCGAGTTATTATGACCGCTTGGATCATATGAGCTTGTTTTCAATACAATTTAACGTAGGTAGACATAGGAATGACGTATGCCCCGGACTCGAGTTATTAAATGGCTAAAATTGAATCCCACTTAAGAAGTTTTCCCACTTAAGAAGTTTTTTTTCCCCGGTCCCTTGGAAAACTTCTTAAGAGAGTTTCACTGTATTACTAATCAAACATCAATCTGCTTAGGCTATATTTGATGTATTGTATATGTTTATAAAAGACATTGACAAAGGGTAGTAACCTTTTGTCATCCAATAAATTCATTATTTTTTAAGCATCATTTGAAATGGTAAACCTACGTACATATTATAAAATAATTATTGAAATTACATTTCAGACATTTAATAGTTAAATTGCTTTGTGAATCTTTTTAAGATTAGATCTGAATGTAAACCACACCAAATCTATCCTCAACTTTTTGTGGTATACATTTGTTTAAGTATGTACCATAAATTTCATCATAGTAATGTAGAGTTTAACCATATGCCTGCCATGTCCACCGATGCATACATGTAAAATCAGTACCTCCATTTCCACAACCACTAAGGCCGCCATGTTCACTATGTACAGAAAATCCTTACCTCTGCTAAAGGCGGTTCTCCTGTGCGTTTAATGTTTTTTGATTTTCAAAACACCCGCACGTAGAATGTTTTCTATCGGCTATGGATACCAAAACATTGTATATGCATACACAAATGTGTATGTCCACGCCCTAATGTTTCAATGTTTTATGTAAATGTTTAGAAAAAACAAAACATTTTGTGTGCAGGACACCTTAACACATACATCTATAGGACTTTAATATAAAAGCATATAAATAGGCCTGTAGGCAAGTATCCCAAGGCTCGGTGGTTATTGAGTTATATATTTTTTTAAAGTTCAATAAAACTGTACAAAAACTGATGCGTAGTTAGGTTCACGAATTTATAAAACTTTATATTTTTTATAATTCTATTTTAGTAAACTATCCAAGGAGTTGAAAGATTGTTACAAAATAACAGAAAGAAAAATAACAATTGTCAGTCTTACATTTCAGTAGAAGAAAAATTGCTACTTAGAATAGTTGCTTTTAGTTAGTTTTACATCTATTAAACCCGAACTACTGACGGTAAGAACTGATTGTCATCCAATGTCAATAAGCAAACATAATTAACCTGATTTATGTGACTGTCGCATGTGTGATCCATGAGGTTTGACTAAAACACATTGTATCAACAAAACGTGCTGCATGATTGTTAAGAAACAGCATTCGAACATATGTCAGTTGAAGTAGAACAATTTTGCCCATGTAATTTTTTTTGTATAATTGCCAGAGATACAGTGATAGACATGAAAGTAATTAGAATCCAATAGGTAGATTGTCTTTAAATGATGCAAAAAATTATCCAAATTGTTTCCCCAGTTGATTGTTGTAGTTTTTGTTTATCTTAAAATGATCTGTCTCACACATTATTGTAAAATAAATGTTTTCGTAAGTACATTATTTAGATAATCTCCAATGTTTATGTAGATTTTTGTTTTATACTTCTATCTGTATGCAAAGTGTTTGTGTATATTTTTTGTATTGTATTATAAAGTATTTTATTATGTTAGTTGTTTAAGACATTTTAAAAATTGTTTAATATTCTATTGTTGCACACAAAGGCTCAATCAAATTCAATTTCCAATGTTACAAAGGCCAGTATCAACATCGTTTGAATCATTCCATGGTTTATTAAATTGATTTATACATAATAATAATTTTCATTATCTTCAAAGGAATTTAAAAATGGTTTTTTTGCCTCCGTTGTAACCTCCCCCTCTTTCTCATAAACAATAACGAGATGTAAAGTCAATAAAGTCAATCCTATACATAATACACACAGATAGAAAACTTTCATTGAATTTAAACATTTTATTCACATCATATTTTGGGTCACAATCCTCGGCACTAGGGAAACAACTGAAGAAGAAGATACATTTCAAGTGTATAAACAAAAAAACTCATCACTCTTCAAAACAGGAGACAGGTCACTGTCATACATGCAATTTTGAAAAACCTCTCCCATCCTCTTTTCCCACACCTGAAAGCAGAATTTTGGTACTTCTTGATGAAATTTCTCACACACTTGACGTTCAAAAGAAGGAAAATTACCATCTACATCTGATTTCGAAAAACTCTGCGTAAAGCTCGGGCAATGCCGGGGTCTTCAGCTAGTTGAGAATAAATATGATCACCGAGTGTTTGACGATGGACAGGTAAGAATTATTTTTTTTTTAAATAAAGAAAACACTTTGTATTTAATCACACTTTTTATTACTTTACGTATGCACCGGTTTCGCTTAAACCAATCTTCATCAGGATAAAATAATAACTGAAACCGGTTGATACGTAAAATAATAAATTAATGGTCAAATCCAAAGTGTTTGTTTTATTTAAAAATATAATGACTAGCCGCATAGTAATTGCTTCTTACGAAAAAAAAGATAAGATTTTTCTTTTGTTCAAAACTTTGGTTTGGGGGTAACTTTGCCGATATTTATTGTTGGAAAATTTGTTGAATAAACATTGTGTACTTGAAATGTTATTTTATGTGATAATCTCTTATTCTTTATTTTATAGTTGATATCTGTGATCATATCATCCAAGGTTAATTTTACTAACATTTATTTTATTTTATTAACAATCGTAAGGTAACCCTATAATCTGTAATATAATATGTATTAAAGTTATCTCAATAACTACATAGGTGTTACTTTCAAAATTTATTGTTGTAAAATTAATAAAATTACATGAATAAATCATTAAAAATGTGATTTGTATTTGATAAAAATGAAAAATTTCCCAAATCCCAATATTGTCATACTGATATCAATTTTCCTGAACCCTAATATCAGCATACAGATCACTGATATGTATCAATTTCCCAAATTCCAATATTGGCATACTGATAAAACTTTCTTAAACCCCAATATTAGCATATTTCCCGAATCCCAATATTGGCATACTGATAAAACTTTCTCAAACCCCAATATTAGCATATTTCCTGAATCCCAATATTGGCATACTGATAAAACTTTCTCAAACCCCAATATTAGCATATTTCCCGAATCCCAATATTGGCATACTGATAAAACTTTTTCAAACCCCAATATTAGCATATTGATATCAATTTCTTAAATCCCAATATTAGCATACTGATATCAATTTCCCAATATTGTCATATTGATGTCAATTCTCAAATCCCAATATTAGCATATTGATATCAATTTTCCAAATCCCAATATCAGTATGCAATTATTTTACAAGCAATAATTGTTCGCCTGAAACACTCATCCACATTGAAAAATCTCCTGATAAAAGATACATGACGCCAACGGGACATGCATAAAAAATCTTGTCTTAAAAACATTAGTTTACCAAAAAAATTATAATCAGTATGCAGATTACCGATATCAATTTTCCAACTCCCATTATTAGCACACTAATATAAACCTTCCCGCCATCGGGAACCAGTAAGCTCAATATCGGTCTCCGGTAACTGGAACCAAAGTGACAGCCCATTTCAGATATCAACCGTTTACTATGTTTTCATTAGTGCTGAATTGAATGAGGTCACTCCTTAGTCGATAGTGAGATAAGTCAGGTTTTGGTAAATAAACATGAAAATAACAAGGGTTACAATAAAAAGTTCACTCCCAAGTCCATACTATCAATATTTGATGAGATAAGACAAGTTTTGATAAATAAACACAAAAATAACAACCCCTAGAGGGGTGTTCCATCACTTTATTTTAGGCGGACTCTGCAGATATTAATTTCTACTACTAAGAAAAATGTACAAACAAATTGTCATTAATGCACGATACCTGAGAGAAAGCGAGCATGCACTCATGTACACTATAAAGAGATACATATTAATTTAAATTGTGAGGACCATGGGCGTCAGCAGGGGGGGCGGCTGCCCCCACTAGAAAAATTGGTGATAAAGAAAATATTAAGGAAAAAAAAGACGTTTGCAACTGGCGCCAAAACCACAAAGCTATTATTAAATACATCCATTTGAATTTCATTTTTGTTTTATTGAATGTATGAATGAAGTGGAAATTATCGCACCGAAATATCCGATCAAACAGAAAATCAGATAGACTCGCTTTTTATAAGACTAAATTTTAATTTATTTTTTAACATTAACTCTACACAAAAGGCCCCAATAGGAAATAATTTCCTTAGAATAACATGACTTCGGGGAAGCAATTAAAGTGGTACACATTGAGGACACAGGACTTTTCATAAGACACGAAATTTTCTATATGACATTGAGGACATAGAACTCATTTATATTAAAAAATATACATAAAATTTATGTAAGTGGAAAATGTTACTTGTGCAGTGATGGAGGACTTAGCAAATAGTGGTTTGAACTTGCAACGCCTGGGTGGGAATTCGACGTAATCTGGCCACTCAGTTACTAGCCGGTTAAAATGATATTTTAAAGGTTTCCGTTTTAAACAATAATAAAATATTTCCATTTAAGAAAAAAATGATTTTCGTCTAAATATTGTCGGGGTACCGACTCTTTGAAAAATAGAAATTGAAAGCATATATTAGTTTGCCCTTCGACCTACAAAAGCTTTTGTCTGCGGCACTTTTCCATGTTTTCGTGAATGCAATAATTCATATTCTACTCCCTTCACCCACACCAAATACCTAACCCATTTCAGGATACCATGGAAAAAATTTCATCTGCGGCGCTGTTCTGTGTCTTTTCCAGAGTTGTAACTAATTATCCACTCCCTTTGCTCTCGTCACTTATGCCATAGTTCTATTGGGGAATTGGAACTAACCATTCTTTTCCAAGTCTTTTTTTAAATTTAGGTGATCTCTACACATTTACAAAAATTTAGGTACATATTTAATTTTTATTTGGCCTTTCCAAAAGCAAAAGAATATTTTCATATGTAATTTGTGAAACACATAATTCAAACTAATAAAGTGGTATTTACAATTATTTTGCACTTTTAAATGCTCATATACATATTCGAAATCACGATTAGGAGGTCATATCAAAGGAGGTTTGTTGTTTTCCTGTAGTTGCCTGTTGCTTTCAAAAGGGGCCCCCAAACTTAGTATGTGCATGGGCCCCTTCATGGCTTAAGACCTTAAGCCCTGTTCTTAACCCCGATCAACGCCGGGTACATGGCATTGTATGTAAATATTTCTAGTTTATTCTGATTACTTTCTTATTCCTTCCCTGTAAGCTCTATACAAATTGTGAGTTCCCCCTAAATTGGAAGCTGGCGATGCCCCTGGCGAGGACATTAGTATGATGTAAATATGGAATATTTTTCCACAATATGGAATCTAAGGTATACATAGATTTAGTAGAAAGTAAACAGAATAAATTTTCGAAACATTTACTCAAGAAATACAACCAAACTATAAATAATATGTTAACTTTACAAAAAAGACGCACATTGTTAGATCTGTTGTTTCTACATAATCTGCTAAATAATAAAATAGATAGTCCCGAATTGCTATCCATCATTGATTTAAATGTTCCAACGAGGCGTACCAGGTACACTACACTTTTTCATATTGAAGCCAACAATACCAATGCAGCAAACAACTCAGTAATTAATTAATCAATTAATTACTCGCGCAATCACAACTTACACCCCCTACGAAAAATTACTACATTTAGACATCTTTCATGATTCCCTTTTAACATAAAAAACTAACTTTTTAAATTTCTTAGCGTGACATATTTCAAAAATACTTTCATTTAATTTTTCAAAACTTCAGTCAATTACAATTTGTGAGCATATTATAATTCTTGATTTCAATTTGTTTTTTTTTTCCCTTCACACACTTTCTTCCTTTTATAACTATTACCTATTCATACCTTAATTAAAATTTAAATTCATTGATTTTAACTTAAAATCATTAGTTAAGTTTTCAGAACAATCTCAGGCGAGATTACATAATGATATTTTATGGACATATTGAATGTTGAATTGAATTGAATTGAATTGAATCAAACCCTATTTTTATTTTTTTGTCATGTATATTATAGGCTTCTGACTCATATTTTTCAAAAAAAAAACTAACGTAAACCATCTACAATGACAATACAAACAATTGAGGAACTGAATGCAATAACAACTTATAATGAAAATTGAAGTTTTGAGATTATAAAGAAATGTGTAATAACAAACTTTTGCGTGTAGCCCCGTCTATGTAAAACCCAACGGTTTTACACAGATAAAAGCAAATAAAGAAGGTATTGGAGATACCAAAAAGGCGATGGGAGCAAAAACAGGTTGTGTGCTTTTAAGTTGTTATTGCATCCAGCTCCTCCATTATTAAAAGTACTATAAAAAATAAGACAATTTGGAAATAAACTTTATTGGATATCACATCTTTTCGAACATTTTGTACATGTTAAATAAAAATATTACTCTTTCGTTTCAGGGTATACACAGGTGAATCTTATTGATTTTCTTACAACCGTTGACAATAAATATATATACTTTTCAATATCACTCATTCGTTTCAGGGTATACAAAGGTGAACCTTATTGATTTTCTTACAACCGTTGACAATAAATATATATACTTTTCAATATCCTTAAATTTAACCCATCGGCAAACCAATATTTTTCGATTTTAACTTAGTTCCCGAAAACACTTAAAACACACATTTAAAATAGTATGACGTTATTGACAGGGTGCGCCGCCATTACAGAGCATCTCTTCTACAATGTACACAAGCAGGGGGCAGACCTGAAATTAACCAATCACAGTGGCATACGAAAGCTAAATATTAGCAGCCCTCCATTAGTGCCGTTATTAATAACATACCGATGGGTTAATATTTATATATTTCATTGTTACGCATTGAACAATAGATTCAATCCAACGAGGCTTTTTCTTGCATTGCAGATGACTAGGAGTAAACTGAGTTTGCTGTCTTATTATTAAAAATATCTTTTTCTTCCTTAAATCTACTAACTAAAATTACAAATGAAACTTTTTTTTTTTACTTAGCTCCACACAGGAGGACCTGAAGAAAATTTTTTGGGGATGCTGTGTGGAGGGAAGCATCCAATGACTAACTTTCATCGCCTTGTGCAAACTACAGAATTACATTAATTTATAAAGTAATTCAGTTATTCTCACACAAATAAAATGAGAGACTAATTAATAAATATATTTTTTTGAATTTTTGCATTTGATTGTTTTCAAAGATTATTTTAAAAAAGAAGCATGAAGTTCTTTTGTAATAATACTATATTGATATACAGGTGTCCAGGGGTAATGTTCAATAACTTCGGGAGGCGATTCTATACGCTGGTAGAAGTAAAAAAGATAAATAATTTTTTTTCGAAATTCCACTATTTCTTACCCATACAAAAATATTTTTCCATATAAGAATTTTCTATATAAATAATTAAGCTTCTTTACCTGAAAACTATCTTGTTGAAATTTAAAAAAAAAGTTATTTACCTCTGTTGCTTGTACTATCGTGTAGAATCACCTCCCTAAGTTTGTGCACTCTACCCCCGGACACCTTGTATAGAAAAAAACACTTGGTGTGAGGGACCAATAAACATATTACATAATATACTTTTATAGAAAGTCCAACTAAAGAATTTAACATTAATGTTGAGTGTTACAAAATGACAATTGCATTTCAATCTAATGAGCAGTAACTTGCAGTGAGCATTATTGAGTTAGGTATCTATGTATATTGAAATGTTCATTTTTTAAGGGCCGTTTGTTTCAACGCTAGCTATAGTAAAAGTAAGAATAAAAGTAAATGCTAAAGTTAAATTTCACCAAAATGCGTTTTTCAATCAATTTAACTCCTGGTTTTACGTCACTTTTAACTTTTGTTTTAACTTCCCGAAATCCGAGAGTTACTCGCGAGTTATTCGCGATTCTCGAGTTACTCCGCCATTTTGACATATTTGACAGTTCTATACGTAAGGTTCTTCTGTTGAGTGTTGTTACGAAACGATTATTAATCATGATTAATATTATCGAAGATGACAGTAGTGAAGATGAATTTGTCATGCAATATGTTTTACAGCGAAAGCCAAAAACATTACGACCCCGTGTTAATAATATGGTCATTTGGGATGATTCAGAATTTTTGGCACGGTATCGCATGTCGAAAGAGCTTGCAAAATTTGTGACGGATCAAATTGATATTACGACTACTGGAAGGTAAATTATATTTTTTCCGTGTAATATCGTATATATTATAACAGGTCGTCTTTATTTTTAAATATTCACAGAAATATTTTTCTAGGAACAAAACAATGTAATAAAAGTATATCTTTTTTCATAAACTTTGGTATAAAACTTATTATTATATTAAACCCTGTATATAATGTTTCAATATACATATTATAATTGAAAAGAAACTGTGTAATAAATATATAACTTTTTTTACAAAGTTTGGTTGGAATTATTAATCAAAGCAAACTAGCCCCTCCAATACTCTCAAGAAATTATTCCTAAAACTATAAATCGATCTTCATCATGTAAGTAAAAATTAAATTCTGAAATAAAAAAATTCGAACAAACAAGAAGTCAGAAGAGGTTATAATGACGCACATTGCACAACAAACTTCTGTATTTTGACAGTCACTTAACCAGAGATCATATTTAATCTTCGGTGTGGCCGTACCAAAAAATAATGCCGTGCGTTTTTCCACGTAGGAATATTCTGCTTTTTAGACTGGCCACACTAGTAACTGTTACTTTTGCATAAAGGCACTTGAAACAGCGCGCGGTCCGATTTAACATCTTTGTTACTTTAACTGACTGTTAAATTTTTAACTTAGCTCACGATTTAGCATTCTGTTGAAACAGACGGCCCTTAGTATGTAAATGAAATGTATTCAAATCATTGTCATTCATGTCATGATTGATGAGAAACATCGATTGATTCACTGACGCTCATCACTTGCAAAAATAATCACTCTATGAATGCAATTCATATTGTGAAACATGCGTAGGTATTAAACAAATTCACAATATGTAAACATTTTACTGAAATCAATATTTTATATTTAGAGCATTGTAACGCCACTTCAAATGGAATGTGTGCATGAACAACTATCTTTTGTGACCTACTTTTGATGCAAAGTTATTTTGATACATATTTAATTTTACAGCCTCCTTTTCAATTAACGTTATCGTCGACACAGAGTAATATTTGTAATGATTAACATGACACAGAATACAAATCAACAGGGTAGCAAAAAGAGTATATCATTGAGAAATAAATGTGGGTAAATAATAACCACTCGAGCAATAAAGTATTAATATAAAAAAAAAAGCCTTGAGTGACAGACATTTCCTGGAGATCGATTTGAGATTTGGCCACGCTCATTCCAAAAATCATACCTCCCAATATTAATACGAAAACATGAAGTGCTTACTGTGGTTTAAAGCCAATAAATCTACTTGTATTTCACAGTTTATTCTATAATTTTAGGTTTTATAATTTATTTAACTTAAATTGTTAAATTTACAAACAAGTGAATTATGTATGTTAGTTACCAGATATTGCCCTATCTTGTACTGTATGTTAGTTACCAGATATTGCCCTATCTTGTACTGTATGTTAGTTACCAGATATTGCCCTACCATGTACTGTATGTGAGTTACCAGATATTGCCCTACCATGTACTGTATATGAGTTACCAGATATTGCCCTATCTTGTACTGTATGTTAGTTACCAGATATTGCCCTACCTTGTACTGTATGTTAGTTACCAGATATTGCCCTATCTTGTACTGTATGTTAGTTACCAGATATTTCCCTACCTTGTACTGTATGTTAGTTACCAGATATTGCCCTACCTTGTACTCTATGTGAGTTACCAGATATTGCCCTATCTTGTATTGTATGTTAGTTACGAGATATTGCTCTACCTTGTACTTATTTGGGGCAGTATTGACTATTACTATTTTTACATGTTGTCTATAATAAAATAAATGTTTATTATCTGCCTTTTTTTGTTACAAACGGAGATAATGATATTCTTACTGGGATCTCCCGTGCTGAGGTTATCATTAAAATGTAAAAATTAAATTATATAAATAATATGAAGTTATCATGGTCTTCTGGAAATATCTATAGTCAAGATATTGCAAAAAAATACAACTTTTAGAACACGATTTGAAGTAGCGTCTAAGTACAAAATATTATCTGAAATATTACATGAGTGGAACATTAGTGACATCTTTTGGTATTCAATAGAAGCTTAATCAATCTAGCGACTAAACATATTAGATGTTTGCGGGGAGTTTGAAATAAATAAATTTTAATTAATAAAAATCATCAACCTACAGCTACCCAAATCTGGGTAGTAATCTCCCAAGGGCATTAGCAGTGTTATCCAAATTTGGATAGCTGTCGCTCCAGCAGTTATATTGTCAATTTCTAAACTATTTTTTATAAAAATAATACAAGTTTTATGGTTAGTTTTCAGATTTGCATTATATCTTTAGATCTATACATTATAATTACATTTATATATATATAATTATGATATAACATAATGAAAATAAATATTTATATAGAATAATATAATCCCCATTGAACAGCGGTGATTTTGTAAATAAGTATCGGTGATAAACAATAGTACTAGTAATTAAAGCTCTCAAGGTGCCAGGTGCAAAACATATCGTCACATTCACAGCATTTCTTCCACAAATTCGTCAACTACCCATGTCAAAGTATTTGTACTTATGTTGCCTACACAGAAGCAAATATTTCTTTACAAAATCTTGATATCACAAGTTTAAATCTTACCCCTTCTTTTCTTCTGAACAAAAATATTATATTTAATTTCGACATTACTTCCCAAATATTAATATTTGAAAGAAAATATGTACTATGTTAAGTAGTAAATAACAATAATTGAATCAAATAAATTACTTTTGAATACTTAAAAATTTAAAAGACGTAAAACAATAGTTTTATAAAGAAAGAATATTGCTACAACAATATTAGAATATTTGCAGGTAAATTTGTAGAAAATATATATTTTACTTTGCATCTTTGTACATATGCATGTACATTTTCTACAGTCAAGAATACTCTTTAGTTTTGACTAAGCCCACTAACAAAAAATAAAAAAATACTAAATTTTTTATATGTATAAATAATAACATTTTATTCTTTAAAATCTATAAATATAACTTTTTTCTTAAATTTTATAATAAATAGTTTGATATGGTAAAACTAATATTTTGACTTTACTGTCCATCTTTTTGGCATAATGCTTGTTGCTATATCCTAGTTACATAATATCATCTGCAGTTAACTGCACATTTATTTCTCTCTTTCCATTGAAAAAAAATAATGAATATAAAACAAAAATTGTTACATAATACTTTGTTAATTAAAAACTGAAAACAGGATGTAAATATTTTAACTATACTTATTAGTATTATTTACCCGTTTAGGGCATATAAAATAAACTTTTCAATTAAAGATAAATGTGATTAATAATATTGTTTTAAATAAATTGGAATACAGATAACATATTGTTTTCGTTAATGTAATTAATTTTTATTTTGTTTATGAAATTATTAATCCTATTAAATTTGGATCAATCTAACACAACCTTTTTGAAACTCCTGAATGAGTATTTTACAGTACATATGGTTGTACATATATTTTTTTGTTTATTTATAAAGGAAGAAAATAACAAAGATTGGAAGATGATAATGTATATTGTATTATAATAAAAATTATTTGTCAGGTTTGGTGGAAGCATGTTTAAATGCAAACATGAAACAATAAAAATAGTAACACAAAAATGTGTCTGTGTTTAAAAACATAATATTGTCACACTAGTCATAACTCATAACCATCATTAATTAGTAAGTTATTCAGAAATATCATTTGACCACATTGGAAGAAATAAAGAATAAATTATTACAATGTGTATATGAGAATGTTTATTTATGTTAAAGTGGCTAAATATGACTTATGCAGAGATGGATTCGAATTGATGATATATTTTTGTATATGAAAAAATTTATTTGTAAATATAAATATGTAAGAAAAATAAGTCATTCTAAAAAAATAAAGATACAACAGCTCTTTCGTAAATAAAATCTTCGATTTGCAAGGGGCCGCCAAATCTTATTGAGAGTCACATTAAAGCATTTTTACAATACGCCTAATAGATGGTAAATTCGAAGAAAGTGTTAAGTTAGTTAGTTTGAATGCAGTAATTGCATTGTTTCATTCAAAAGAATGTAAAGAAGTACATATTAAATTATTTGAAGTCTTTAAGCTCCCAAGACAGTGCCGACTATAAAGTTCAACAGATGACCGACACTGACTAGTCACTGCCACTCGCTAGTTTTTCCTGTATCCGTGTTTGTATAAAAGTTACTTCTAGATGAATTGAATTATTTCCATGAGAAGCATGATTAGATCTGGCAACTGGGTGTCCAGGCGTACCCTCTATATTCCGGACCACTGCAGTAGAGTGCATATCGCCACAAGGCAAATCAAACCTAATTATATATGTACTTACAAAGTCATATAGAAGCCTAGAGTGCCTCAGTCTAAAAACCATGCATAAGTAAAAATATAAATAAATTCCACAGTTTTTTGTCTGTTGGAAAATAGACTAGACTGAGACACAAATAATGATGTACATATGTACAGAAACTGAGAACACGATACTGTAACAACTGCTTTCAAAGCTTTAAAGCTCTCAAAATAATAATACCCAGAAGAAATTTATGTAAATTTATAGAGCGCCATATTAGCGTAAAGCGGAGCGCCTGCAATGTCATAAAAATTTAACTTCCGGACTCAAACCGTTTGTTCACTAAAAATTTAAGACACGCATTTAATTTTTTTATATATTTTGAGTTGAAGTGTTTCTTTCAGTAGTCTGACAAGTGGTTAAGTACAAAATAAAAATACAATCAATAGCGAAAAATCACAGAACATCAGTAGTTAAAATCAATTGAATTCCAAGAATAGGAACGTTGTAGCCCCCCCAGAGCCGTTAGTCTTAATGCGGATTCATTAAAGAGCGGTTGCCGGTCGTTTGCATTGTATGCAAGGAGTTGGATTTTCAGTAATTGTTAGCGCCTCTCGCGGCGCAGCTCATTGTCCAGTTCGCAGAGCTGACGCAGGAAGCCGTCGTTGGGGCGGATGCTGCGGCTCCTGCGTACCAGCTTCATGGCCTCAGCCGCTGACATGTTGCGCTTGATCATCAGGTATGCGATGGCACACGTGGCGCTGCGGGACACCCCCATCACGCAGTGCACCAGCACTTTACCTAAGGAGAGCCAAACCGAATTAAACACCGCAAATATGCATTTACAGGTCATTCAAAGTGGAAGATACTCTCAGAATCGCTCTGGAGAAACCACCATTAGACCATAGTCCCACTGGCTTCAGACGATTGGGAACAGTTGAGATTCTTGTGCGGTATTCGTAAGGCAAAAACTGACCAACAGCGGTCACTTGGCCTTTAAACTCTTACTTTAAAACAAAACATTAGCGCTTGTCTCATCTTATGTTACATTTACACTTACGAGCAGAAGCGTGAGCTGAATCACGAATTATGTGATAGGAAGAAAGAAGGACCTAAGAGTACATATTCAAATTTTTCTAATGTGGGAATAACCAACTTATTGTGTATTAAACACATATTAGGTGTGAGAACTAGAGTAGAACAATGCATTCAACATTATTCTTCTCGTTTCATTCCTAGTGAGCTCATGATTGTGAACCCTTCGAGTGGAATACATTTTAGCGAGGCCTAAATCACATAGAATGGTATGTAAACAAATGGTTTGATTGGTTTCAGGCAGCCCATGTGGCATGTCGCAAGGCTAAAATTCTAACACAAATACCAGTCTGGCTCAAGCGGAGAGTGTGCCAACTTTCTATTTAAAAATCAGATACCAACAGAAGTGTGGCAATCAAATAATAAATCGATATAAATATAGGATTTAAACATACCACCGCTGGCAATAGCATCATTGATAAAGTTAGCAGCAATGTAGAAATATGTGGATATTTTGGTAGAGGGGTGGTCCACCATAGGGAAGCCCATGTATTTGATGCGGGGGCAGTCTCGGTAGTAAAGGTGGTCCGTGTCCACTAAGCCAAAGTACTTTCCTTCGGCCGTGTTCAGAACATGCGTTATTCCCATGAGCTTCAGGTAATTTTTGCACTTGGCGGCCTCCCTGAAAGTAATTTAAATAAATTATCTAAAAAAATCTGTTGTTTATTTTTAAGACAAACAACATTCGAGCGGAAAGCTTTAGCATCTTGAAATTTTTACAGTCTTTGCTGTCTGAAATTTCTAGACTAACTATTTTTAATAATTAAAATAAAATAACTTTGTTTGAATACCACTTTACTGTATATATTTATAACCAACCGGTTTCAGTTCAACCCGAACCTTCATCAGGGTTAATAAAAACATATTAAATTAATTACAGAGGTGTATGGGTACTTATAGTTAAGCTGGAAGAGGGAGAGATAACATCAACTTTGGTGGGGGTGGAAGACTTAGGTAGGAGAGAGGGGGTAAACATAGGTGCAGGGAATGGAAATATATTTAAAATGGGGCTGTTTGTTAAATCTAATTGTTTATTTAATAAATTGATTTTATTGACTTTAAGGGATTTTTTTATCTCGAGTGCTTCTAAATTGTTGAGGCGTAGACCTATCCCGTTTCTATGTAATACTTCTATACCTGAAGGCTTATCAAATGATAAGCCTTCAAGCCCCATTTTAAATATATTTCCATTCCCTGCACCTATGTTTACCCCCTCTCTCCTACCTAAGTCTTCCACCCCCACCAAAGTTGATGTTCTCTCTCCCTCTTCCAGCTTAACTATAAGTACCCATACACCTCTGTAATTAATTTAATATGTTTTTATTAACCCTGATGAAGGTTCGGGTTGAACTGAAACCGGTTGGTTATAAATACATATATACAATAAAGTGGTATTCAAACAAAGTTATTTTATTTTAATTATTATAATTATGTATACCCACAAAGTGTTTGCTACAAGTGAAAAAAATAACTATTTTTAGCTCGCAATGTCATTTTTATATATAATTTAATTTTTCAATCGGTATTGACCGAACATATTGATGTTCAAAAGAGTGTTTTACATGGGATGAGGCTGGATAGTAAAGCCAGTCTACTTATAACGGTATATCGGATAGATATATCGGGTTAATGACTAATAAGACTTCTGGTGCTGTGAAAATCAGAAATAGGCCCTGCCAACGTATTTAGTTGTAAACCAAACTCTGTCATTAAACTAGTCTCAGTCACTTTTACTGGGTTAAATGTACTGTAACATGATGACAAAGCAAAATACAATTTCCAGAGCCAATGCGATTGAATATGTTTAACTTGTGTACTTTTATAAGCCCCGCTAAGTGAGTCAGAAAATGTTTGTCGAAGTTATCTTTTATTAACAGACATTTTCAAATGTGTGAAGAAACACCATGTATATGACATTGCAAAAAGTTATTATGACAACAGAAAACAATGGAAATAATTTATATTTGTGTGTAAACTTTATGAAGGATCAATAAAATAGGCAAATTCATCTTTAATAAATAATATTAGAAATCCAGTATCATTATTTACACTCGTCTTTCCCCAGCATGACGCATTTAATTTAAATTTACAAGCACTTGTAGATAAAAGACAATAGGTTTTTTAGCAAACAGTTTCCGAGTTAAAATAATTATTATACAGCAAACCAAAACAAATTTCATTTTATGAATGATTGTGATAATCACGGAATTATTATCATGACAAGGGATAAAATTATTAAATTGAATTATTTATGTTCCTTATGTTAAGCTGTAGTTTCCAATTTTGCAATAGTCTGTATATAGAGAGTAAAGAGGCCCCAATTATTAATTTAATACCTCAGTTTTAAGGCTTACATTTTGAGTGAAGTATGAAGAAATGCTTAGAATACCGATATCTACCTGTTCCAAAATGAAACAAATAGTAATCTGTAGTTATTTTAAAATGACAGTGAAATGATTATATGTTTTAAAAATATTTACCAATTCCATACTTAAGCAATAATTCTTATACCATCATACAATAAACCAGAAACATCACAATTACTTTAGATTCAAATTGTAACAACTAAGAAAATCCTGTGAAAACCTCTGAAAACTTATTGACATTAGAAAAAAAAAAGTAATGTTTTTAAGAAATCCTAGAATTTCATAAAAATCTTAAAAAAATAGTCGCACAGTTAAAAAGTCGCAATATTAAACCTGCCCAAAATCTTGTTACTTAATGCTCCCCAACTCAAACATGAGAAACGTTTTTCTCTATTGAATTGGGTAGTTACGTTAAAAAGAAAACATTTTTATTGTAATTAGTTTTTTTTTAGTGGAACATATTTATGTTTTTAAATAAAAGAAATATATTTTTAAATAAAAAAATTATCTCAGAACTATGGTTTTTGAATTGTTACACTTTGGAACTGAGGTACCGATTTGTAGGCTGTTCAGTTTCACATACTTACATAATTTTGACGGCGGTCAGAAGAAAAGAATTAAAAGGTGCACCTTTATGAAAGCAGAGGTTCCAACAGCGATTTCAAAAAATTTTCAAAAAAAAAAGCAAAAAAAAAAATTGAAATTTTTGATATTTTAATTCATTATTTTTATATGAAACAACAAAAAAGTGAGGTGACATTAACATTTATAGTACATTTGACTAATACAATAAGTGTGTTTTTATACATTTTTTCGTTATCAATAATTTTAGTTACAAAAAACATAAGGTGAACCATTCGTAGTTTGCATTTAAAATTTTAACATTTCAAAAAACATATGTTTATTTCTAATATTACAATTATTTGAAATTGTATTTTATCTCCATTCAAAAACAGTTTTCAGTTTTCGGATACATTCAGGATTTAATTGCAAAGCGGAAATACTCCGACCTTCTGAGAGAATACGCCTGAGGCCTGAGGAGTTAAAGGCCTGTTATGATAAACAAGTTTTAATTACGCATTTCCAATGTAAAGACGCGGGTACACTTCATCACAGTCAATATCCTTGAAGAGCTTATCGCTGGGGGCCAGCGAAGAGGTGGCGTAGGGGGCGCCATACCCTGTCATGGGGTATGACGGGGAGCGAGTGGAGTTCATCACATGCTGCAAGTGGCGGGCCGTGCTGTCGCTCCCACTGCCCTAAACATACAAACAGATTCATGTAAACCCCGTACACTAATGCCATGTAATTAAACAGTTAACTGATTTCATGACAAAACTGAAATTTGATAATTACTTCAGAAAAAAAAATAATAATCTAACATTCTCAGTTGAGTTCACTTACTATAAAGCAGATTAACTTCATGAACAGCCAAAATATAGCTCATAGAGCTATAGCTCACTTGGTTTATATTCAAGTTTAATACAAAATATAGCTTGTAGAGTGTGCACTTGGTTTATATTCAAGTTTAATTCAAAATAAAACGGTCGAAATCGGAACAACTTATTTCTGCGACCGAAGATAGCACAAAAAGAATATTTTTAAAACTTTTGTCACAATTTATAGCCCGATATGTTGATACTAAAATTACCCTAAATTGGACGCTAACTATTGCACTCCGAAGTTCAAAACAGTTACTTTAAATGGATAAAGTAATGCTAATGAATTTTAGTAAACAGTACGATTATTATTAGCATTGAAAATTTTTTAAATTTAGTTCAGATCTACGTCACTTGAAGAAATAATTATTTATAAACGAATTCTAAACACTTTGATCAGACCCACACTCTATTCAATCTAGACTAAGGAAGCATTTTGTATCTTAAAGTTTCTACGATAAGAATAGTTTACTATTTATAATCAATTTATATACAGATATCACTAAAACATGTACAAAATTAATTTAACAATTTTCAAAATTTCTAAATAATCATCAAACCATGCTTTAATCATATTTAAGGAGTTAAAAATCAAGTAAAAAGTGTTAACTGTTACCCAAATCCTTGTCCAAAGGCTTTTGTGGTGAGACATAATAATAGTGCAGGCAATAACGAGTTGGCTAAGTTAACTAAACAGACAAAGGGTGATATCATGTTTCAATTAACATAGAAAAACAAAGCTACCTGTTTTATAGACAAATGACAGCGGCACTGGTAACCTTGGGCTTATAATATAGTATATGTTACGAAGGTGTTACGAGAGCAAGAGCAGATGTTTTTTGTAACACCTTTCAAAGAATATTATATTGCTTGAATTTGTGTTCACTTTGCAGAACTCTACAGGTACTATTTTTAAATCAAATACTATTTTTAATTTTATCTTCCACAATAATCATAATAGTGCTGCCTTCTAAATGTAAATCTATGGTATATTATAAAGCATTAGTAGTAGATGTTTATTTACTTGAAAAAATAAATGCTTTTGGCATAAAAAGAAAAAAATGATAAAAAAAGAGAAAAAAATATTTTAAATGACATTATTATAACTCATTTGAAACTAAAGTCTGTGGCTATTTTGTTAACCCATCAGTTGCTAATTTCACTAAGGTTCTATTATAAGAGGGAACTTTCTCTGTGTTTTGTGCAAACGTTATATTCATAAGTTGTCAGAAAAATAATGTTTGGTGTAATTATGTATTATGTTGGTGCCATTATTAGAATCTCTCCAGTTAGCAAACATGCTACACAAAAACATTTGATAAAATGCTGCTAAATATCTATTGATAATATCATTAGGTCATCACCATATCTGTATGCAAGAATTAGATCTAAACAAATTAAATCATTTTCTAACAATAATGTCAATAATAATATACCATGCTAAATGCTAATTGCTATTTGTTAGTTCTATTCGACAACGCATATTTTATATTTAGTGATTTAGGAGGATATTTTTTGGCATAACAGATTAAGTATGCTAAAAAATAATCCAATTTAATGCAAGTCTAAATTTCTACTGGAAGTTTTTTTATTACAGTTTTTCGGAATAAATTTCAATGTGATAAACAAAAAATTAGTTAGTGAACATAAATTTACAACAGGACCAATGAGAGTAATGAGTAATTTCTTTTAGGAATTCGATTGTATTCAAAGAAAAATAAGGATTGTGGGGTTGCATTACGCAATCTCTAGACAAAAGTGATATTTATTCCAGAAAAAAATCATAACAAACTGAAACGAATTTGATGTACCATGAGAGTCCTTATGTATGATCCGAGTCTATGTTCACTTGCTGCTGAATAAGTGTGAACCCGTGGGAATGATGATTGCTGCTGAGTGTTTAAATATAATATGTTATTAAGAGATACAATTAGCTCATGAATATAATATGTTATTAAGAGATACAATTAGCTCATGAATATAATATGTTATTAAGAGATACAATTAGCTCATGAATATAATATGTTATCAAGTGATACAATTAGCTCATGAATATAATATGTTATTAAGAGATACAATTAGCTCATGAATATAATATGTTATTAAGAGATACAATTAGCTCATGAATACGTTCAACCGCAATGCTTTACCAATTAATTCATATAAAATAATGATTAAATCTAACCATGTCTCTAGTAACAAAAAAATAGGTTTTTTCTCTTCATGGAATTCATGGAAGAACAAATCAGAGTGAATGTTTAGTAGCATCTCATGTTATATACTCAGTCTTTGGAGTTTCCCAAAGCAGAAATTCTATATTGTATGGATTTATTGTTAAATCACATTCATAACCGACAGAATTAACAAACTATTCATGCCACTGAAAATAATGAAGGTTTTTGCACTATTTTCACCAGATATATCATTTATTTTTCAGGTGGTAAAAAATTTGTATCCTTCTTTTTGATTGCGGTCCAATCCTTTCACATTAATCGGTTGCTGTCATTCGGATAAAATTAAAGAACTGCTAATGGTACTCCATTTTTAATTCCACCGTCGAAACGAAAGCGCCTGGAGAATTTTTTTCCCGGAGAGAAGAAACCAACTTCAATTCCAACACTTTCTTTGGGCCCTTTTGTCTTCTTTGACAAAATTTGTAAATGATGACAGCAGCTACTCATTGTCGACATGAAGCCATCGTACCGAGTGTAAACCCATAAGTTATCAGTCGCTGTAAGCACTTACCTAAGTTAAATTTCTGAACAACCTACGTTTGCATTAATTACCATACGTTGGATGAGTATGTAAACGTGCTCAAAAACTGTAAATTTAACTTATGAGTGTAAAGCTTGCCTAGTAACGATAATTATTATGAGTTAAAGGTTGAAAAACAGGCTAATTTTCAAAGTTCAGCTTCTTCTATATCAGAAAGAGTGTCAGTTTCCTTACTCCGCTTACTGCTAAAAACGCCCAAATTATTAAGTAACGCTTCGTTTCAACTTAATTACTAAAAGAAACACCTATTTACGTTAGGGAGATCGAAAAACACGCATAAAATAGATTAATCTTAATTGAAGCAGAACTGTTCGGTAAAGTCACATCATACTTGCAAGAAAAAAATATGACTGTCGAACTGTCAAAACACGTGAAATTTTGGATTTCGATTAAGAAAAAATGGCACTCTAACGCATCTTTTCCCATTTCCCCCGAGGTAAATAGTTATTTCTTGAAGAAATTAAATTGAAATTGAGTGTTTTTAAAATAATTTTAGCCTATTAAGAAGTAAGCGGAGCAAGAAAACTTTACCAATATAAGTACTTTGCACATATTAATTTTCATCAGGCTGATTCCCATCATCCATAGACATTCAAGTTGATATTGATATTGACCAGCCAAACAGGCAAAGGGGAACAAACCAAGTTGGTGGAGGGCAGGAAGCGGAGTGATCATCTCCCTTTCTGTGATTTGTCAATAAACTAATCTGACAGTACGCAGGCAACTTGCTAAGTAATATCTGCTAACAAATTACTAGTCCTTTTTACAGAGGCGCGCAAATTGCTGGCAGCGTAAAAAACTTAACTACAAATCCTAACTCGGGTAAACATAAGTAGTTTGTTTCCAAATTCACCCACCTTACTCATTTTTAGCATTGCTACGCCAGACGGTTGGTTTAAAAACGAACATTCAGATCTTAAGAAAAAATAGTCCCACAATGGACTTCACTACAAACCTTTGTCTTTCTTTAGTGAACTTTACTTTTCTGCGCAGGGTTTGGTTATTTCAATGTGCGCTCTTCGGCGGAGAATGGCTGATGTCGCAGTTTATTTAAAGCATTTCGCAAACCCTTCTGGTGTCAAAAATATGGTAACATGATTTGCCTCCAGCTTATTGATATGATACTCAGATTTCATGTTAGGGCAAGTCTATCAATTTGGATTTATGTGCCATCAACGAATTAGTACACAAATAATTTTTTTTTTCAAGATTCATTCACCAATTCAATTGAGGAATTCATTTGTGACATTCCTGCTGAATCTGGTAAATTTGCCATCAATTATTGATGAAGAAAAGAAGGTAGGTACTATAACAAGAACCGATAAAGATTGTTGTTAAAAATTATCCCAGACTTACTTTAATAGAGTTACAAATTGGAAAATAATTACGATATTAATTCAGTCGTAGCCACTGAATAATTGAATTGCCATGGCCACTATGCAGCCCTAATATTTGTTTCTAAGTAGGAATAAATATAAAAATGTATGCTAGGCCTGGTTCACTGCAAAGCTCTGAGAATGGTATTTTTGCTCAATATTGACTAAATTACGATACTGCCATTGAGAATATATAATTAATAATTGATTGGGACAGTTGCTGACTAAATAGCTCGTTATTTAAAAGAGCCTCGAAACGGTTAAATGCGCAAATAAAGCTTGGTAGGTTAAAACGCCAAACTTAATATTGAAATTATACAATACTTTTATATTTACCGACTCTCGCCAACTCATTTTTATGCGTTAATTTCGTTGAACTGGAAAATACACTGAACAATAAATGATTTTCCGACCTAAATAACTGCAAATGATCTATTTTTACGGTACTAAACCGATCAAGGTTTGCAATTTGATATACCACAGACAATTTTCAACAATTTATCCTTGAAACGTCAAAAACTAAATATAAAACATAAGGGAGCAATCACACTCGAGCGTTTTCTCAAAGAATAGTACACATTTCCGAATAGACACGAATTTTAAAAAAGTATTCTATTATACACGGTGTCCGGAAACTCGTAGTACAAGCGGGAAACTGGAGAATCTACACCACATGGGGAACCCAAAAAAACATAAAGTTTTTTGATTTGAGCATTTTCACAAAAAAAAAAAAAAAACCAAAAAAAAATATTTTTCGGCTATTTTTGGGTTAAAGTTTTTTCTGGTGTTTAGGGTTGAACAACAGATGTTTTAACATTTCAGAAATATTTTATGATTACACCGGATTAAATGAAGGGTGATTTCAAAATAATGCTTAAAATCCGAGTTTCTTCATTTGTTTTACTTTCAAATAGTTTTAATTAGTTGGGTACTTTGATCTTCAGTAATAATTTATAAGAATTTGATTAAAAAAAAAAAAAAAAAATATGAACTTCTAACTCGATTGACTCGATAACGAAAGCTCAAATCAAAAAAAAATATACCACAAAATCGACTCCAAATGTGATGTAGATTCACCAGTTTCCCGCTTGTACTACGAGTTTCCGGACACCCTGTATATATACATATATATATTTAAGTTCTCTTATTTATTTATCCTTTCGTTCTATCAAAATCCTATGATATTAATAATACGTCCAACTCCAGCGAAATTGCCCGCCTCACAAGGCCCAACTGGGAGCATCCCGGTTGGGCAGCCTTGAGAGGCGGGTTAAGGTAGGGGCTGTGGGAAATAAATCCTTTAAGGAGGGCCTTAAAGAAGCCCAGTTATGTGAAAGAGGAAAAAAATAATTTCGTATCTGTTTTGAATTAATGAATATATTAAATATATTGATACATGATTTGATGACGCAAATGTGAATGGTAGCAGAAGTTGGGGACGCCCGAGGAAGACATAGCACGATCAATTGAATCAGATACTTGAGTTGGGCCAGAATAATATAAGAGTATATATGAGACGATGTATAAATGTGAATGAGGCAAGGAGTGTGTGCCACGACCGAGTTGTTTGGCGGTCTGTCCTCTCTGCGTACTCCTGTGGGGAAACGGCGTGATGGTTAGTTAGTTAGATACATTTTAGTAATAAATTACAATTTTTTTTATATATTTATATTATAATATAAGTTTGTAGCCTTCGCTGCAGCCGGAAGCATCCTCCAACTGTTGTGTGTTTTTTTTAATATTTTCAAGGGAAATGTGGCAACATCCCTTTGAAATTATTTTTAAAATCAATTAACCTAACAACCACTTATTAGAACTTTATAGTAATGTGATTTGAGTGCAGTGTGATAAAAGTGAATAAAGCTAGGCCCGAGCGAGAGTTTCGCTATGCCGAGGGTAATTTATTATCCCGACCGTCGTTTTATATTGGGGGCACAATGCACCGCTTCTACAATCACCAGGAACAGGATTATATGGAGATGAATAATGGATATTATTCATCTCCATATAATCCTGTACTACCGAACGTCACAGCGGTGCTGCCAAGGTCTGTTATCTATGTGAGGATATTGTGACAGTGCTTTATTAGCAGCAGACGGATGACGAACCTCATGCTGGCACTGTTGGTGGACGCGGTGGACTCTCTCGTTACAGCAGCTGGCCCAGTTTCTTCACCACCTGGGATTCTTGCATCTTCCATCCATCTTCTATCTTTATGTCATCTGTTCCTGTACTTCATTTTACTTAACTTAACTTCACTTTCTTTTTGTAATACCTGCATCAATTTTAAAGCGCCCCTGAGGTGATGTCTCACAAAAGCGGCGCTATACAAATTAGCCAAGAAATAAATAATATATTTAGATCTTTTTGTAAAATTTCTCACAATCATATTTGAGTATTTAAGTATTTTATTACCTTTCAAAACCATCAAAGACAGAATTAATATCCGCTTTAATTATTTTTTAATGTATGAGCAAAAAAGCAGTAAGGTCGTATGTGGGAAATCTAATTAAAAAAAAAATTCTACTAATATAATTTATTTACGTCAAATAATGAGTATAATTTCACATAAAATCCATTGAAATGTATTAGAGAAAACCAAGGCACACTACTCGTGCTTCTAGGAGGCGCTAGTGTAGCAGGTTGCTATCAGAATGTATGGTGTATGGGAAACGTCAGAAGTTGGAGATATTATTCTTCTTCTTCTTTCGTAAGGTGGGGGAGTCAGAGGGGGAAATCTAGATCTGCGAGCCATTCTAGGGCCTCAGGCGTCGCCATGTGAACCTCATCATTCCTGCCGGGGAATGAATGGAGCGGGCATTAGTTGAACACATGTTCGGTGGTCTGCACCACACCACATTCACACATCGCCGACTCTTTAAGGCCCCATCTGTGCATCATGTGAGCACAGCGGCTATGGGAGCACCTTAACTTATTGATGGCGGACCAGGAGATATTATTAATATTATGGCATAGAGCTACATTAGACGTGCTACTGCGTACTAATATCTCATTGAAACTAGTTCCACTATTAGAATACGATAAGCGGTGCGCGTTGACTGAATTACATAGTTTTAGTTAGAGCGTTGGGAGAGTTGGAGGTCAGTTGGGGGTAAAAAAGTGGAACCTATTTTTTGGCTTCAAGTCTCACCTAAATATACTACATCAATGTATTATGGTTCTATGATCTTTTTATTAAAATCTCGAGTGTTTTTTATTGAACAATTTTTTGTTGTTATAAATCATTATTTCCTGTTATTTACTAATAATTCATGAAAAACATTGATCCTTATATTGTTAAACTTGTTCAGTTAATTCAATTACTTACAGAATTCCAAGAGCTACAAAACCACGTTTACATGGACTTCACCCACGTAAAACGCAGTGCTAGGCTAACACAAAGATAAGACTACCCTCAGGACAGTGGGCATACGCAGCACTCTTTGGACTTCGCAAAAGAAGGCTAAAGATACACTACAACTTGGGAGGCGGGTATGGGTACCTCCGCCCCGGGAACCATTTATTAGATAACCAACTCTGCCATAGGTCACCCCAAGTGGTTTGCTACGTTTGGTGACTTAGCAGGGGTGCCCAGGTTCATGGGATAAGGTTTGTCTAGGTCTTGGTGGTGGATTATTTTCCTCTGGGCTTCCTGTGGGCATAGCATAATCATATTGAATTTTTAAATGAACGCTTACTCGCATGCAGAGGTAGTTCTGGGGGTATGGATTATTCGTGCGTAGGGGTAAGAGCAAACAAGGAAATAAAAATCTCAGTTTTTTTTTTTACAATATAATATTTCGTTTATTGATAATAGACATTGATTAACATTGAAAATTTATTAAGAATATAAAATTTCTATATTAATGACTAAAAATTAAAAGTAGGTAGGTACATGCAATTTGCAATGAGTATAATATAAAATGGCACTTGTATGCGTCACTCTCTGCAATAAGCAGTAGATCTCTGAAAAACCTATGAGCACCAAATATGTTTTAAACAAAAGAAAAGTTTTTCACTTGAGTGTGGATAACATGACGTGTGGATACAAAAATAAGCAGGATGCCGTACCATGCAGGGCCGGCCTCTAGCCAAACATCGCTGTGTTAGGAATTACCAGTGCCTTGGCTCCTTGGCAAGTCGGCGCCCAGAGCGGACTGCTTCAATTGCGTCATCACAGGGCCGGCCCTGGTATCCTGCTTCATTTTCTTAACAGGGAGTGAAACACACAAGTTACCCATAAAACCCTAGGCAGTATTATTTGAAGGAAAGAAGTTAGTGAAATAAAATGTATGAATTAGTGGACCTTTTTGCACATTTTCGATGTTCGTAGTAACAGCCATGCATGTTAATTTTTATGTATTATGTATAGTAAAAGAAATGCAAGTACATAAGTACTGGAGTCAAGAATTATTCATACGTCATATAATGCGGCTAGCGGCGGATGTGTTAAGAATTCTTGCTTCATGATTATCTGTTATTGGGTATGTGCATCTGATTTCCTGAAACTACATCATAATTTTTAACATTTAAAATACCAAAATTTCCAATTACTTGTGGTGATGATAATTTTTTTCTGCATTTAATTTAAGCCTTAAAGCTTAATTTATAGTAAGTATACTAGGTAAATAAATTTATTTTTAGACTCTTAATTCGTGATGGGATTCGATTGAACATTGTGATTAAAAAACACAAAATAAAAATTTCGCTCCACTACTACAATAAACCATGAGCAGGTTAGCAAAAAAAAGGGTTTTAATTACAAAAATTAAATCATTTTTTTTAATTCCTGACCCAGGTGGTTCAAATAACCTTAGTTTAACATATAGCAGAAGGGATAAAATGGTGTATTAAAGTTACAGTTTCAATAGTGTTTGCGAAAAAGTCTTATAAAGAGAATACATTATTTCATTGAGCTAGTCACAGACGAGAGATATAACCCCGTAATATATATATATTTTGTTTTACATTAACTCCACACAGGAGGCCCTGAATAAAATAATTTCTCTCCGGGAATGTATCATCTGCACAGAGGAAGGAGTGAACATGCATCTTGAAGAGACCCATTGTAGGAGGGAGGGTTCCACAGCCGAGCTGTTGAACTCAAGAACGAGTTGTAGAAGCGACTCGTTCTCATGTGACAAATGTCAACCGTGTATAAATGTTGAGCGCGCATTTGGCGTGTTTTTCGACTATGCACGATATATCGATGAAGCTAGTTCCTGAGAGCATCGTCCATTGTAATACCGGTAGAACAGGGAAAGCATAACTACCTGACGCCTGTGCTGTAAGGATAGTAATCGGTTTGTTAAGAGAGGGGAATCTATCAAACGGACCGTCCGTTTCTGCACAGAGTTCAGGTATTTTGGGACGTTAGATAAATTAGGGAGCTGTCTTCACATGCCTATCAGCTAGCAAGACGACAGGTCCTGCTCTCTCCCTCCCTCCCCCCTATCTCCCGAGAGAGGAGTTATATTATTATAGCTTCTGTGCCCCAATACATCATGAGGTTATTTCTCGCGTTTGTAACTAGCTTTACATATTTCCTTATATGGAATGATTAGTGACACTGTTGACTGTTACAGCAGTGTATTTGAGGAGATGAAATAATCCATCTAATATTTTTTCCTTTATATATTTGTGGGTTTACTTGAATACAAAAATATAACCATTTATTACATAACAATATTAACGGGCACCAAAGTATCAAAATTCAGTCATGAAACTCCACTGCCTGCTGTGACATCATGACTAAATGCGCTTAGAACTGTGACAGCAAAATTAACAAACAAATATACAACTTCGTACAAGCAATCAGTTAGCATTATTTATTGACTGACTAAATTAATCAAATGTGTGCGAGCAATGGAGCAATGGAACCAAAGGATGAAAGTCTTACAGCACAAATATAATTCACTAAATTAATAATTTTAAAAATAAGTTACACAAGTAACAATATGATGAGTAGTTAGGCGACTGAATATTTTATATATCTAGTAGTATTTATACGCCTGCAAGAAGTAGTTATTGCCAATATCAAATAAATAAATATCAACAACTCAGATCCATTTCTTAATCTAGCAAATAATCATTCAAGATTTTGAGTTGATAATTGCTTCTTGTTAGTCCGTAATAATCATACCGTTGAACTAAACTTCCCGAACCTTGGAAAAGGCAAACATAACTATAATGTATTGCATATTAATTAATTAATTAAATGCTCAAATAAATATTATTTTGACACATTATCAAGGAAATTTAAGAAAAACAGTAAATAAGCTTGTACACGAACCATAATATACAGAGCATCATCAAAATAGATTTTTGCGAATTGGGGTTCAAAATGTTCACAAATGTATAAAAATATATTAATCTTACCTATCTTAAAATATTGGAAAACGATAAGGATAACTCTCTCATATAAATTTGAAGAACTGCAAAATGCAAGAATATAAAACTATATTATATAGAAAAGATTAGGATGTTTTTTTAAAGGCATATTTTATGTAAATATGTATATGAAATTAAATAGAAAAGACAAAGTATGCATAAATTTCTGTTATTATTACAACATTAAATATTACGGTGAAAGATATTGCTAAAATGTCGATAGAAACATCAATAATTCGATATGTATATAAATAAAAAATTGTGGGTGTTCTAGGCGGATATTCTTTTATCTGAGTGTCTTTTTACAAAAAAATACATTACGGTCCGTTTTTTCATCGCCAACGTAATCCTAGATTGGAAGTTATCGGGATCTGTTGGCATTTTTGGGTCTTTCAAATATTAAATTTGAAAACTTAGGCCAAGCCTACACTACTTCTGAATCCAGGATAAATTTAGTTTGACTGTTTAAACATGACAGCTGTTGAAACTGTCATCATTTTCAATATCAAGTTGTTATCACTGCATTTTATCTCTAAATAGTATAAAATAAAATCACTATCCGCGTCTGTCTGTTTGTGCGCTTAGTTCTTCTAAACTACGCAACGGATTTTGATAGGCTTTTCACTATCATTTAGCGAATTTCTTCCGGAAGGTTTAAATATATATATATAATACACGCACATTATATTTATAGAAAGTAGAGAAAAGTTTAGCAATGCCGGGTAAACATCAGCTAGTCTTAATAATACAAATTCAGCCTGTGTATGTTTGTGTTTGCAAAACTCGAAAAGTAGACGCAATATCTCTGCCCCGAAATGAGATACGGAGTCGAATTAAAGTCGACGTAATGTGGTGGAAGAAGTCGGACACATTAGAGAAAGATATTAGCAATAGCGAAGCATTGCGGGATCCAATAGTGTTTAATAACATAATGTTATCATGTAAGCAGTCTGATTTTTATTCAAAAAGTATTATTGGCGAGACAAGATGAAAAAATGTGCCGCGCTGTGGTGAAATCACCCATATATTAGAATGCAACCTAAAGGTTAAAAATAAACAACTGTTAAAATTGTAGTAAAACACAAACATTCCAAAGCAATAACTATATCGGTCAAACCCCTATATGACTGGCGATTTGATGGATGACAGCTAAGATTATGCTCTTCTAAATCTAAAAACAATTGGAGATAAAAGCGGGCAGCGGTAAATAAAAAACCGGGCATGGTGGTCAAAATTTAACTAAAAAAATTTCGAGGTAAACATACTAAAGGAAGAATTGTCCAATTATCAATATTCCTGAAAAGAAATTGACTGAAGCTTACAAACTAACATTACATTAATGGTTAACAAAATTGACTGGTTAGATTAAATAATATACAAAGAATACATTGAAAAAAATATACAAAAAACACATCATTTGGAGGTCCTATTAGAAATAGTTGTAATTTAAGTAGATGTATTTATGTACATACATTAATTTAATTGTTTTAATATAGCCACTATTTACTCTTGTAAGAAGGAATATTGGCACAATTAAGTGTCTGAGGATATTTCATCATTGTGATGATTGAAGATTGATTTGCTAGAATACAATCATCTGGCAGTTTAAGTAATCACTCAAAGAAGTAGCATTGTATTAAAAAATAATGGAGGTACTATTAAACATTCGTTTTAAAATAACAGATTTGAGTGCACGATTTTGCAACATTTTTAATAATGGAATAAATTAATTGTGCATGTGATGAAATTCCCAAAGTTAATTTGTTGTGGTTTTACCCGAGACATTAAATGAGCTCTTTTTAACATTTATGTTAACAGTTTCTGAGTCAATATGCAAGACAAAACATTATAAATTCTAGATAACACTGCCATACATGTATGAGAATTACCAAGCGCCAATAAATAAATGGACTCAACTAGGAAACTCAACAAGGGAATAGGTAACCTGGTAACTGGGGAACCCAATAGAATCAATCTGGGAATAGACAAACCCGACAGACTTAACCTGATAACTAGGGAACCCAATGGACTCAACCAGGGAACTGGGGAACCCAATAGATTCAATCTGGGAATAGACAAACCCAACAGACTTACCTGAAAACAGAGGAACCCCTTATCCTTGTAATGAAATGCACGATTTTCATGGACTTAAAATTATTTACTATAATTTATTACACAATTCCCATAATGAATAACTGATTTGATTTAAATATTATGTTGACACATATAGTTAGATTCATATTATATAAATGTCTTAACATTTATTATGATAGAACTGCAACACCGATTAAGATTGCATCCAATTAATTTAACAACATCCAATTATATCAACATGATTCCCTAACATGCGTCTATAATAATTGTAAATCAATGCAATGAAATTTCGTATAACAATATAAGGACGAATAATGTTAGACATTTAAGGACGAATGTTGGGAGGGAAGGTTAGATAATAAAATGGCAATGAAGAAAGAACTTATAGGTAAAATGGAGGAATGAAAATGTCAAAATTTGACAGTTATAGTAAAACCTCATTTTTGCAAAACCTTAAATTTATGAAGGTCATCATTTGCCCTATTCTTATCAACGTAACTGTGTAAAATATTTTCTCAGAATTGCATTACTGCACTTGTTTCACAGAAAAACGTAAAAATGAGATTTTACTATATTTATGATAATACTTTTCCTTCGTTCAAGAAGGGTCGGGGACATTCATTTACGTGTTTGGTGTTTTTGACCGCAGAATGGGATTTCGTAAGACTAGGGTGCTTTCTGCCGAAATGATGGGAAGCTCGTTCTTGCAGTGGTAGACTATGAGGTGGGACACACTCTCAAACACGCGGTCTTTGGTTCTTACCTAAAAAGATAAAATAAAATTCATTAAACTTACTTAGCAGTCGACGAAAAGAAACTATTATTTTATTATACTCTTCGTCTACTAATTTTACCTATAACTTGACCTGATCTAACACAGATTTAACCCTTTTTAGTATTTGATTGCACTGCATCAATGATCCACTTTGAGTTTGTGAAAGTTGCCACAAAAATAATGCTGATTTGCAGAAGCGATCAACCACCCCGCCAAAATGTGAAATGACCCATAAAGCCTGTAGTCAATTCATTGATTAGAGTGAGATAATTGCAACAAGATAAAAATAGTTTATCATATAAATAGGCAAACCTAACCAGAGGCGGTACCTGCCTTAGTAAATTTGAGCAATGCATTGCTGCACATTCATGGTAACATAAAATTTTATATAAGAATAGAAAAAAAAGTAAAATAGCACAATAATAATGAGAGAATACAAGCGCCAAACATCGATATATGAACATAAGCTCCACTAATGAAAGATTCCTGCTATATCATAAACTTAGCAACTCTATACTAGACTCGTGTCGTGCATATGTCAGAATGACGAAGATGTGATGTCACATGATGTGTTCTCACTGTGGGCACTGGCTCTAGTGGCTGAAACCGTCAAATGAGGGAGACAGACTACTCTCATAATGGCAATTCATTTGTTAGAGCAATGAAGACATGTGAATTGCGCGTGCACTCGCGGCGCATGCGCAAACACATACTTGATTGTTGAAATACGATACACATGCATAATACCAAACTTTTGGAATAAATGACATAGTTAGGAATAACAGATTTGGAAATAATTAACAATGTTATGTGTCAGAGCGCTGCAAATTTAGATAGAAACTTGACAGGATGTATTCAGTATTAGCACTGCACCCGGTTTTTGAAAGTTTTTCTCTGTTAAAAATTAATAGTAATCAATTTCTTGTGATGAAATTGTTTTAGTTTGTTTTTGTAAAATAATGACCAGCCAAAACCATTGTTGAATATAATATAAGTTTTGAAGGTTATGGCAAAAACTGTGAATAGGTTATTTTTAAAAATAACTTTGCTTTGTTGATGTGATCGTTAGTTTTTCGTGTACAATTTTCCGAGTCGATGTATCGTGGAGTAACGGATATGGCTCTTTTCACTGAAAAAAAAAGGGAGTTACAGGTAAGCAGCTCCTGCTATCATTTAACCTCATGCCTCTGGCATATTCTGTCAGAAGGTTGGAGTATTTCCGATTTGCAGTAAAATCCAAATAAACTGAATATTTCTGAAGGTATTTGTAAACTAAAACTGCTCTTGAAAGGCGATGAAATACGCTTTCAAATTTTATTATTAGAAATTTTTAAAATATTAAATAAAAACATTACAAAAAAAATTATACGGCTCACCTCGCGTTTTTTGTAACTAAAATTACTGCAAATGAAAAAAAAAAAGACAACCACATTTTATTAGACAAATGTATGATAAACATTATTATCCCCTCACTTTTTTATCGGTACATATGAAAATAATAAAAAATTGCTAAATTTAAGTTTTATAATACATATTATTTCAAATCTCAGTTGGAACCTTTGGTTTCATAGAGGTGTAAATCTTAATTATTCTCAGGTTAACTTCTATATTTGAATTTAAAGCGTGAGGTTTTCTCTTTGAGACACCGTTTAGATCAGTGCTCCGCAACCTTTTCTCACTTACGACACACCAAATTTCTTCCTAGAATTCCACGGCACACCAAAAGCTAAAATATATAGATATTAAATTGATACACAAATTTTACAATAATTTCTTGTTTTTTATTTGAATAGTATACATACATACATATAAATATAACATATTTATTTTTACGCAATCTTAATAATTATTATAAAATAATAATAAATTAATGAGCGATTAATTGTTAAATTAACCTGCGCTTGTTTCAATGAACACAAAAGTTTTATATTCGGCTCGATTTTTGACAGCAACCCGAAGTTCTTGGTCAAGACCTTTTAAGCATGACCGCTTATCATTTTTAATTAAAACAAGCGTTGAAAAACTTTGCCCACATAACTATGTCGTTGAAAATGGAAGCAGTGTTAAGAATGCTTTGACGGAAATGAGAGGATATTCTTTTTAACGTAAATCCAGAAAACATCTAATTGATCTTCGGAGAAGTGAAGTTTTAATGTCATGTCATTATTTAAATCTGTAAATTCCACTCGAATTTGCAGAGGCAGTGTTTCCGTAGAATTGATTGCATTGGTTGCAAAAGGATTTCGAATCCCTTGTCTGGAAAACCTGCAGACAAGCTGCCATGTGGCAGCTTCGTGGTACTATCTATATATTGTCTAAAAAAAAAACATGTAATTTCTGTCAATAAAGGTCAGCTTAGCAAAAAAAAAAAAAAATTCAATCGTATTGTTCCGTATTAATGGAATAAAAATAGTGACCAAATTTCTGCTGAAGCATACTTAAATGTTGTTGGGCCAGATCCACAGTTAATTGTTTGTTTTCAATTGTACTATGGTTGATCCTTTGGTACATTTCCAAACATCCTTTTTGCAACTCGTTCTGACAAAGTTCGTTATTAAGTTCATTCAAATGCTCGAATATATCAGCCATGTATGCAAGTTTGCCTATCCAGTAATTATCATCTAGGTGCTGATATAGTTTGGGCGTATTTTGATTTAAAAGAAACTCACACACCTCGTGACGAAGCTCAAACAATCTAGCCAAAACTTTGCCTCGGGATAGCCAACGAATTTCAGTATAAAACAATAAGGATTCATATTCGGCTCCCATTTCTGCACAGAGTATTCCAAAGATTCGCGAGTTTAGGGCTCTTGATTTAATTATGTTTACGATTTTAATGCATTCATTCATAGTGTTCAAAAGTTCCTCCGGTAAATTTTTGACCATCAATGCTTCTCGATGTATGCAGCAGTGTGTAAATTGTAATGTTGGATTTTTTTGTTTTACACAAGAGACAAAACCCTTTTTACTACCCGTCAATGCCGTAGTGCCATCCGTGCAAACAACAATGCAATTGCTCCATTTAATATTATATATTTTTAAGAAATCATCGGTTACTTGAAAAAATTCTTCACCGGTTCCAATTCTTCACCAGTTCGCTCTGGAACCTCTTAATTTTCTTTAATAAAGTCCTCATCAACGAAAAGTACAATAGCTATCAACTGTGCTTTATTTTTAATATTGGTTGTTTCGTTGATCTGAAGTGCAAATTTTTCAGCCAATAACAGTTTTCTAATCAGTGTTTCTAATATATTGTGAATACGTTTTTTAACAGTATCTGCAGACAATGAAAAATAGACAATATTATTATTAAAATATTTTGTCATTGTGTGTTAAATACATAATGAAATATTGTAAAATGTCAAATACATTGAATTTGACCGCGGCACACCTGTGTCCGGCTCACGGCACACCAGTGTGCCACGGCACACCGGTTGCGGAGCACTGATTTAGATCATATTTCTCTCCGTGATGGTAAGGTAGATTTTTGATGAGACCAAAAGCGAATAAATTAACTTGTGGGGTTAATTTACCTGTATTACATGCACTTCTGTCAAATTCAGTCACCATTCCGCCTCTTAACCTAACATATTATAAATGAAGTAGGTTTTAAACCACAAACAGTCTTATCTACAAATATAAATACATATAGATTGCTAGGCAATAATTATGCCTACAAAGTTTGCCGTGTCTATTGGATAGCATGTCACATAAATAATATTGAATTATCAAAATACATTATATTTAGTGCATTGGAAAACAACTACATAACTAGATAGAGTGGTTCCAGAAAGAGGTTGTACATGAGGCCATCTAATATCTTGTCTTTATAGTTTTCAAACAAAACTTCGGAGAAGGAAGAAGATGATCGTCGATGACGCACATACAATCTCTCTGGGAAACACCACACAACCCTATCTAGGAAAACGTTCCTTATTTCAATCACTGTCATAAATACTCTTCTGTTATACCGACTTTCGACATAACCCAACTAAGATTTTGGTTGACTTGGGTGCATCCCCGGATTCTTTCTTCTGCATCGAAAAATTAACTTATTATAATTGAATTGAAGTGAATAATTTTAAGAACTATTTACCACTCCTTCAGGGTCAATCAGCAGTAAATGCTTCCGGGAGCTTTGCTGTACTCCAGTTAAAACGTATTGTCCTGGAGATCCTTGAGATTCTCTGACGAGGAAGTCTCCATCGTTTATTACCAACTGAAAAAATAATTACTTAAAATTAATAAAATAATTCAATTTTCATCTGTTTGGATTCAATATAAATTAGGAACCACAGAATGATAAAATGATACTCGGATTTTGTGAGCAAATACAATGCAGTAATGGAATAACCTAATCCGTCCAGAGATAACCACAACATATTATATATGGCCAAAATGACTTGTATGATATGGTCATTATTCTATATCGTTGTGGATACCGGGAACATGGTTAAAAGCATAGACATTCAAATTGATAGACTTGCATTAATATAAATTCTGGGTATCATTTCGATGAGCTGGTGACCGTCTTTTTGGCACCAGGAGAGTTTGAGAGTGCTTTGAATAAACTACACAGAAGAGTGCACATTAAAATTGCCAGACACCGTTCAGAGAAGTAAAATTCGCCCAAGTAAGACAACGGATTGCAGCGCAGTCCAACACATTTTTAAAAGTGTCTTAACTAAACAGTGTAACAAAATATTTGATTTTGGAAACAAGCCCCAACTTTTGTTTACCCGATTTGGGTTTATAGTTAAGTTTTTTAAGCAGCCAGAAATTTGCGCGCCATTGCACAAAGGACTATGTAGTAATTTTTAAGTAGATTTTACAGTGAGAGTGGCCTGTATAATGTCAGATTAATTTATTAACAAATCACAGAAAGGAAGACGGTCATGCCGCCTCCCTGCTCCGCGCACTCAGTTTGTTTCCCTTTCCTTGTTTTGCTGGTCTATCAATTTGATGTCTATGGCTAAAAGGCAGAACTGAAAATATATAGATACACATTTAGGAAAATCTTTCTGTACATAAACTTATCATGTGATTTCCTCGCGATATTCATGTTTCATGTAAGTAATTCTGGAAAAGGTACTTTTATCAGTCAAATAATAAATTACAAGTAAGATACAGTTCATTTCACAGTAAAGACATGAGGTCACAACTCTGATATCTCCTAGCTAAGTCAGTGACTCATGAATGACCTAATAGGATACTTTTTCTATAATCTAATTATAAATGAGAGGCGCACTTCTTGGAATATGATACAATACAAAATTAAGTTACTAAATATGGGTACTTTTTGTAAGCAGAAGAATTATCATCTCAATGGCGATTGCTAGTTTCAATAATTATTGCAAATGGGAACCGTGATTACAAAAAAAATGATGAGTAAATTAATAATAATCTGTGTATACAGCGCCCTTGAGGTGATATTTCACAAAAAAAAGCGATATAAATTAGCCACATGTTTCTATTATGGACAAACCTGTTCAGCAGCTGCCCGGCTTACGGTTCCGTGGAACCAGGGCTCGTTTTGCAGCAGAGTTCTTTGTTGGCCAGGGTTAAGTTTTTCTATCGCCGTTGAGAAGGGTTCTGAAAGAGTTAAATCATTAGTATTTTTATGGTATTATTGTAATGAATAGATATCTAGCGTCAGCATGCTAGCTTAAAGTCATCACTTTTTGTGATAATCCTTAAAAAAAGCATCGGGTTGCAATTAAAATTATATACATATTTATGAACCTATATAAAAAATCTTCCAATTAATTTATTGCAAGAAATTGAAACATTGTATCTATTTAACTAGATGAAGGATTGTGTACCTAAAACAATGTTATTATAAGGAAATTAGATGTATTATATTGAGGTATAATAATTACTACAACTAGGTAACTCCGAAATTAGCAATGAGCATACGTGGGCGAAGAAATAAAGGTTCTATGTATATCACGAAAAGGCCGATTCAAAATTAACTAGTTGTAGTAATTATCTCGCAATACACTACTTAAATACAACATCTTTTGAAGAAGGTAGCTAGAAAAAGAAAATACATGAAGCATTACGCATGTCCAAATGTATTTTATTACATATAAGGGAATTAGATAAAGCATTACGCATTAAAAGTTTACAACTAATAATACAAAAAAAATTGCTATAAGATGATTAGATAAAGAAGAATGTATAATAAAAGGAAAAAAAAACTAGATAGATAGTGTTTGCTTAATCAAGAAAAAAATATTACTAACATGGTTCAATACCCGGTGCAGCATTGTGAGGGCATTGATAAAATATGATTAGGTGGCAAAATATAATCAAATAGGTATCTGGTGTTATAATTTTTCAGCTTTGTGTAGCCGAACAAGTTTCCATAACTGGTTTAGGGCCCGTATTATAATATCCAAGTGTCACTGGTAGTGAAAACCGCCAAAACAAACTGCAGTTTTGTATAAGTATCGATCTGATAACTTGGTGCTATCAAAAAAAAATCCATTTTATTAAAATAACTTAATGAGTAAAACCTCAAATTGTAATATTTAATTATTAAAGAGAATATTAGCCATTCTTAAACGAAAATTTGAAACTGAGAAATCAGAAAAAGATACGGTCACATCTAAGACTTGAACCCAGGACCCTCATCTTGCCGGTACGCCAAAATGATGTTGGTAGTTCTTATTCGAAGTATGATACAGTTAAATATGACCAATGGAGATAGGTTCCCATTAGCTCAGTTGGCAGAGCGTGTCCCGGCAAGACGAGGGTCCTGGGATCAAGTCTTAGATGTGACCGTATCTTTTTCTGATTTTTCTGTTAGAAAATTTTCGTTTAAGAATCGCTAATATTGTCTTCAATAAGAAAAAAATATCTATGAAGGCTGGCTCAATGTGTATTGAATAAGTTTTAGAAAGTATGTAGATGATTTAAGATAAAACTATCAATATAATACTAAGTTAAGGATTGGGATATTTAAAGAAAGTTTGAAAAACTTACAAATAAAATAAAAAAATTGCTCATTAAAAATACTCATTTCAGTTGTCTGCTTGTAACTCCGGTTCAATGAATTCAAGAACTCCGATTTACTTGGAAATTATGTGTCATTTTAACAAATTCAGATAATATCCTGTGATTTTTCACAGGTCTGCGCTAGTGTATAATAAACATTGCCTGGGTAATAATAATTTGTAGTTTTTACTAATTTGGAAGACAAATTTTATCAACCACCGTTTTAGGTAACTTTATTTTCTAGGATGTTTGCGCAATTTGTTGTAATTATTATAATATAGTGAGCTTTTGAGAGTTTGTGGTAATCTTTCACGTAATTCACAGTCCGAAGAATGTCTTGTTTGTTTGTGGACAATTAACACTTTCATTAATAAACTTTTTGGAATTTATCTCCCTTCTTATTTTAGGGCAAGCACACTTTTACATACAGACAACATTTAAAAAGTTCAGGGTAGTCAAGGGACTCACAACTTCAATTTCAAAAAGGAACAATTAATTTAAATATTTTTACTTACGCATTCCAAAAACATCTCTTTGCTGCTGGTTTGAGTTTGAAGTGAGGAGGGACGTATCATTGACGTAGTTGTGTTCCCGTAGGGGCGCTGTGGGGCCTGTGTGCGGGGGACTGCTGAGGTCAATCAGGTTGCCCGCGCTGAGGCCTCCGCTGGCACTGCACGGGAGGCTGGATGGGGCGCCACGAGAACTTCAACAAAAACACAATTAATTAATAATTTCGTGACAGATTTCCAGTTGTTTTAAAGCATCATTTACAAGAACATTACAAGTCAAATAAACCTTGGGATTATAAAGCTGTAAAAAAAAATTAAAAACATGAAAAATACATTTTTTATTGATTTTTTAGGTATTTGGACTGGCACGTCGTATTCTTGAACGATTCTCTTTCAAAACGCCGACTTCTATCTGTATGAAATTTGGGTGATTTTTGTTGAAAATTTTGTATTTTATTTCTTACAACAGTGGACCATAATGTTTATAAAGACTTTTTAAATAATTTGGTAAAATTAAAAACAGGATTTAGAGTTGTTTTGATTCCTTGGAAATTAATTTGGTTTCCACTACACACATTATTTTTGCATCAGATTAATGATGGAGGAAAAAAGATTGTACCAGACTATGTAAATAAGTTGGGATCATAGACATGAGAAACAGTAGACAGGAAGATAAGGGTGAGGGGATTGCGAGGAGTGGTGAGGAGACGTGGGCATCACCCTTCCAGTGACTGGTCACTAAATGAATCCGACAGTTTTGAGGCAACTCATTCATCATCATCATTTATAAATAAAACCTGCTTACGAATTACTAGTCCTTTTTACAATAGCGCACAAATTGCTAATAGCGGTAATAAACGTTATTGCAAATTTCAAATCCCGTGAAAAAGTAGTCAGTTTACGAAATCGAATATTTTGTTACAGTATTTAGTTAACACATTTTTGAAAAGGAATTATAATTTACTTACCGCAATAATGGACATGTGCACGCAGAGTGAATGCCTATGGTAAATATATTTAGGGTTGTCACACAAAAGCTCCTATCTTAAAAATAATCATCTCTATTAATTTTAATTAATTTATGTTAGTTATTTCACACATAAATAATTTAAACTAAAATAATACATATGTATCAGGTACATTATTATTTGCGCCTAGTTGTAGTAGATACTCTCAGTATCGCTCTGGTTGCTTGAAATGGCTTTATTCATGTTTAATGCTTTATTAATGACCAGATCTGCTTAGCCAGGTACTTGTCACCACTAATTCCGACTGGAGGTAGCCTGGAGACAACACAGCCGGGAGTGGGGATGCAATAGTCCGCAACCTCTTAAGTATAATTAATTCAAAATTAATTTATGTGAATTATTTCATGCATAATTTAATTTAAATAATACATTAACACCTAAGCACTTAGCCATAATACTATACAAGAATAAATTATTTTTTAATAGACTTTTGAAAAAGGTTATATTTTTTAAGGGTACAATAATTTTACGGTGACTAAATAAATAAATATTGAAACTAAGCAACATAGAATATATATAATACCACGAAGGAGTACATAATGTTACGAAAAAAAAAATACATCTTTGTATTTTGTTAAAATGCACAAGGCACATCCCTGAATATATAGTTATATATGTTATTTTATATGGCGATGTGAGAGTATTAGTCGGCTGTATAATAAACGCGAACTCAGACCCTGCGCAGAAAAGTCGGACATTGGGTTGTGCTGCAAAACCTTTACCATACTTTAGCGAACTTTACTTTTCTGTGGAAGGTCTCGTTATTTTGATGATCGCTTGCCGGCGGTCAATGTATGAATAATGTCATTGATTATTCAAGAAATGCTAGAACTCTTCGGTTCCAAAATGATTGTCGAGTGGTTTGGTTCCAGCTCGTCAAAATGATACCCGGACTTCATGTTAGGGTAAGTTTAACTCTTTTGACATCAATGGTTGTGATACTTGTTTTTACAACTTAGGAAGTAGGTTCATAATATATACATAGACAGCTTATATTTTATCAGTTTGTATATGTGTAGTATAGCCAAAATAAAACCAATTATGGATTACCTCCTTGTAACTGTACCTCTAACAAGACAACATGATAAGAATAAAAAATTACATTAAAAAAAACAAAAACAAAAAATATACCTCATAATAAAAAATATTGAAATTTAAAAAAATATTACTCATAATGAAAACATTTAAAGTTATGAGAAAATGATACATGTACATAAAAAAATGATAATATTGCTTGTAATAAAATTTATGAGAGAATTATGTAAAAATAAATATTGATTGTAATAAAAAAATATTGAAATCTATGAGAAAATTGTATAAAATAAAATATTGAAATTTATGGGAAACTATGTTTATTATTTAAAATATATGTGACTTATTTTCTCATGTAGAAGGTGAAACTAGGGAAGTATTATTTTTAATATGCATTGATAATAATAATGATAACAACTCACGATAATGACATTGATTGCTATGTTATGTTATAATTTCCTTAAAATAAAATTAGCATGATATAATTTGAAAACATTAAATAAGTGATGCGCTATGACATTTACTGAACGTTAGTGAATATGTTCAGCAGAATTGAACTACAAATCAGAATGATGACACGACACTTGACAAATTTCCGGGTGGGCATTTTTAAATTGGACAACTCGCAAGTGTTTATTATTGGCTGTGACCTTAAACTTTGGTAAAAACTAACAAATTGTGTTTTGAACATCTGATGAATGAATGTAGAACATTGACTGATAGCAATAATTCAGTATTGACTGATATTGATTGCAGTGCTTCTGATATAATATCTCAGTAAAAATATACAATGAGGTGGTCTCCGAATTTTTTTGTTGTTGATGAAAATGTATTATGTATATTAAAAGAGTTAATAAATGACACTAAAATATTTTTTCACTAAAATAATTATTAGAGTTATGAGCTCTCAAAGTGAACATTAGTAAAATGTATGCAATTGGGTCTCATGACATCACACGCAGTAAATAGCAATGGTGCAGTACTACTGCCGTGCATTTAATGGGATGTCACACGCCTTTTTCGGTTGGTTGCAAATATCAAAATTTTGACGGCTTATATCTTCGATATGATCTGTTCGGTATATTCCAAAATTTTTGAACGTTTTGTTCTCAGCATTACAGTATATATATTTTACAATTTCGCTGTCATTGGGACATGTAGGTAAATATTTTTACCTACATGTTCCAATGACAGTGAAATTTCTCATAGAATTTCGGAATGCTTCTGAGGTTTTTTTTTAATTTTTTTTTTTATATTAACTCCACACAGAAGGCCCTGAAGAAAATAATTTCCCTCAGGGCCTATGTCATCTTTGAGGATGCTGTGTGGAGGGTCTTTTTGTGGAGAGGAAGGAGTGAACATGGGTCTTGAAGAGTCCCATGTTGTAGGAGGGAGGAAACACAGAGGCCGGCAGTTCGTTCCACAGCCGAGCTGTTGAACTTAAGAACGAATCGTAGAAGCGACCCGTTCTCATGTGACAAGTGTCAACTGTGCACAAATGTTGGGCACGAGTTTGGCGTGTATCCCGACTACGCACCGGTGCCGAAGGGATCAATGACGCTAGTTCCTCAGAGCATCTTCCATTGTAATACCGATAGAACAAGGACAGCATACCTACCAGACGCCTGTGCTCTAAAGATTGCAGTCCGTTTGTTGAGGTATTTTAAAAGCGCTATATATTTCTTATTTTTTAGGTTATCGTAAAAGTAAATAATATTTTGAAAACTAGGCAAAATTATCATCCCGAAAATCGTATTTGAAATAATCATTGATATTATCAAACATGAAAATATTGACAAAAAGCGTTACCGAAACATTTTGACTTAACATTCATAATTTTTAAATAATTCAATATTTAGAAAACATTCTTTTGTGTAGGGAATTAGTAAGAAAACTGTCACTTCACATTTTATGTAATGTATACATTAAAAAAAATATAAATAGTTTTGTAAATTTCAACTGTCAATGAAAAAATTCCGCCAATTTGTAATCATATACTTTTGACAATTTTTAGGGTTTTTTCAAAGGAACCAAGGATTATTTGCAATAAACTGAGAAGAAAAATTATTTTTCTTTCCAACATGTATTATGTGGGTGTCAAAGTATACTTACATGTGATGGTTATTGGAGGGCAATGGGGGCACGGGAGGAACAAAGTCGAGGGATTGGAGTTCTGGTGGTGTTTTCCCCGGAAGGTCATTGTAGTATTCTCTGTTTCCAGTGCGGAGTCCATGGAGCGTTCTTCTGCGATAAAGCAAACCAAAAATATAGACATAACACCACTTGAAATATAATTTATATAATAGCGATTTCTTATCTACCAATACTTTTGAATAGATAAAATTGAGACAACAAATTATGATAATCTACTTCCTACCACGGAACATCCTCAACCACAAGATTATTATAATAAAAAAACAATCAATAAACATCCAAATAGTATTAGTTTACTACAGCAAACATTATAGTAACAGGATTCTTTATATCCGACATTGAAAAAGAACAGATTTTGACTTTTAAATAACTTTATCCTAAAAATTAACAGTTAACTGTTAGAACAAAAGTACCAAATTTATAGATAGATTACTCACGCTACATTAGATGGCTTAGTGAGAAATTCTTTAAATCGTAATTCAAAAGCCTGTCCAATAGTTGAGATGACATCCTGAGCGAGGCCGCCCCCGCATTCCACAACATAGCACGCTCGCCAGTCTTGTAAATTCTTCGCCACGTATGCCACAAAGTCAAGTGTGTCCTGGAATAATAAAGACGAGGTGCATATTGTTGTTTGCATGATATATTACTATCAATACAAACATTCCCCATTTTTGCGTAGTAACAAAAGGTGAAATGTTACTCAATAACAACAAAAAAAAGATTTCTATTTTAGCACTTTTTGAGTACACATCAATATTACGACTATGTATATGAGATGTGTACCTTGGAAAATATTTGCTAGGCAAATTAAATACTACAATGTTTTAAGATACTCGAGGAATAGACCCATCTTGAAAAAGTAACTCCTTATGCTGCGTATAGACACAAGAAAAATCGCGGGAGGCGAGCCACAAATTACGGGACAGGAATGAAGCAACAGCAATCGGCGTTTCGGGCTATTTATGGTTGCTTCGTTCCAATCGCGTTTCAGCTCGGCTTAGACAGTAAAAAAATAAAATAAATAAACTAGCAATGAACAATGAGATAAGTTATTAACTTACTGTATCTCCTCCTGATGCAAATGAGATTCTCGGCATGTCATGCCTGGCGATGATCTCTCCTCCCTCGAGTGTGCTCAGCGATAGACTCTTGCTGGAGATGGTCAGAGAAACATTGGAGCCGGCCTGGTTCATCCTCGGCTTGTCAGCGATGGCTCGAGTCACCCTCTTGTCCACTCGCCGCTTTTTATCAGCGGTTTTGAGACCGATTGCTTCGCATACTCTGTTTATACACTCCCTATTAAATAAAATTATATTAATGGTAATTTATGCTATACCTTTTTACTGAATGGCAACATTACTTATAAGTGAGTCTAGCAAATTAGATTATCGATTTACAAAAAAATAAGTAAATAAACTGTGCCTTGTACCTGAAGTGAGAAGATGCAGTTTATAACTAACTGCTACACAATATATTAGACAGATCATTTTCACTTCTTCATAATAATTCTAAGTGGCAATATTCTTTGTTCGCTTTTAAGAACTGACTCGGTGTTGCAAGGTCACAAAATTTACCAATATTTGGGCATTAAAAAAAAGAAGACTTACTTAGCTACCAATGATCTAGTGTCAAAATCCAAACTCTTCATCGATGTGAACACTTCCAAACAGCCAATATACTGGAAGAAATGGAAATAATATATTGATTATTATGTGTTAAAAAAAACTGTTTTAAAAATATAGCATATGTGCCAACTCTTTTTTTACAGCACATTGAAAAAAATGGATGCATAATTTGGTGAGTAGTTTATTTATTTATTTGTCTGAGATAAGAGAATGCATGAAAAGACTTAGTTTTTTGTTGTAGACTTAGTTTTTTCAAGTGAAATTCAACAAGAATTCAGAAGAATGCACTTCACATATTAAACAAAACATTTTATTTGATTTATTAAAGCATTGCAGATGGAGGAAAACTTAAATGTAACACTAGTATGGAATCTTGTAAATTTTAAACAGATTTACATCATCGTTAACTTCGCAATTTAAACAAAACAAAACACAGTGGTATGACGGTTATGGAAGATTTATAAATTGTTAAATAATTTATTATTTATGTGCGCCTCATGAATATTATTATGGAGGGATAACTGATTGTTTAGCAAGTCAAAATATAGACAGGATATTGTTAGCATAATGCATACATACCCGTACAGCGTACGTGATCCCATCCTTAGATACCAACAAATCTGGATGTAGCCAGCCTCTAGCGGGCTTTGCAATGAATGAACCATTCTCTGTCATTTTGAAGGACTTCATATACGTATTAATAAAAAATATCAAATCAACATCATTCAGAACAATACTTCAAACAATACCCGCGCGAATTAGAAAGGATATTACAGTAATGTACACCCTACGTAAATGACTCATGCCATATTAATTCTAATTATTCAAAATATAAACACGCTGTTGTAAATAAGATCACGAGTTTGCACTTTTGATATACGTTACAGTTACATAAAAAACTTGCTAAATTTGTAAACAATACTTCATTTATAAAGCAAATTACATTGAAATTTATAATGTCGTAGTTAGAAAAACATAAAAGCGTCCAACCGATAGCACTGTCACACCAATTTGACAACCCAGCCCATAGACAAATGAGTTGTAATAGAATGACAACTATTGGCAATCGCGATGAAAAATTGTTCAGGTACCTTCTTATATGCATTAATATTTTTCCGATTACTCTGTTCTAATGCAGCATTCACAATCACATTATTCGGAGTTTTGTATTTATGAGAAAAATCAAATTCAACTTGATACGGTTATCTTTAACTGATAGACAAACGAACGACCTATTTTGAAATTTTTTATCCACAAAAAATGCCAAGAATCGTGTGAAGCAGTAAATCGGGGATGGGAAACCTGTGGCCCGCAAAACTTTTTGGTGCGGCCCGCGAATACTTTTGGTGCGGCCTGCTGACCACAAAAACAGATAATAAAAAATAACTTTCAGAAAGCGGCAGCGGTTTTCCTTCGCGGTGTTTGGGATACATTTAAAGATATTTTTGCAAAACCCAGAGAAAGGTAAAAAATAGCGGACAGGTACTTACGTATGCACCTACGTTAATCGAAAGCAGTTTAAACACAAATAAATGGGCGATCCAACACCTCTTTTTAATTTATTATTATTTCACTAACAAGAAATTATGGGTGTAATGCTAATTTAACGGCATTCGTGGTCGAAGGGTAAGGCTTTCGACTAGCATTATACTAGATTCCTGCATGCGCAAGCTAATTTTATTTGACAAATTTGTGGTATTTCACAATTTATTAATTTGAAATAATATATAGTATACTTTCGGCACGTTCAAGAGTGGAATATACTCTCAGTATCGCCCTGGTGTAAGGACCACTATTCAGAATAGAAACATTGCTTGAAATGGCTTTAGCCGTATTTGGTGACCAGATTTGAATAGCCAGGTACTTCCCCACCTACCTATTCCCCTCCCCACTACCTCCAGCCTCACAACATACATCGAATTGAGATGCAATAGTTTCACTGGCTCCAGGAGGTTGGGAGCAGTTGGGACTCCTGTGCGGTATTCACGGATACATCGGATATGGGTTTATCTGCAGACGCATTTAAGAAGGAAACCATTCTCGTGTTTGAAGTGCGGAAGGGTGCTGCGAAAAATAAAATATAAAAAACAAACATAAAATGGCCCTCGACAGCGAAAAGGTTCCCAACCTCTGCAGTAAGTAGATAAACCCCAACTATCCGATTTCACCCGAAAGATTGTTTTTTCTAGTGAAATACACAAATAAATAAAGACTGTATACGGCAAGCAATTGTTAGTGCGTACATTATGTAAATTAAAGTAATTTGTTCCAATCTGTAAACTTCGAATAATTTATTTCTCGTATCATCTACTGAATCTGATATGAGGTATGGAATTCAGCTTGGAGAATTTCCTGTAAAACAAATATGGATCGTGTTCAATCAGTGCTAAATTCATTGGTTAAATAAGTAACTCATCCATATTATTATCAGTTTCAAAATTCTTTCAGTAACAGCAATTCTGTGGTACAAAATTGTGATTCTGCACACATAACCAAGTATAAAAATAGGCCAGAGAACACTCATAATACTCGTTTCAATGAATGAAGGACTAATTGTACCTACAAGCATTTAAATTAATATTTATTTATAATAAAGATAATACAGGGTATGTCCAAGTAGAAGTAAAAAAGATAAATAATTTTTCCAAATTCCAACTTTTTCAATTCAAAACAAAATCAATTAAACTATTTAAAAAAGTTGTTCAACTTTTTTATTTGTACTATTCCTTATTATGCTGTCTCAGTAGAGGTAAAGTCACAAGGACGAAACCCATAATTGCTTTTATTTTGGCTATATAATACTTATGTACAAACTGAAATAAATGTAAACTGTCGGTTTTCCGAAAATTAATAAATAAATCATGTAGAATCCCCCCCCCCCCTCCCATCCTCTCCAAAGTTTTTATTATTATTTTTTTAAAATTTTTATTTAGGAAACAAACAGTCATTTATATATTTGGCATAAACAGCAATTATTTACAATATTAGACCAACAATGTTCCATTAATTCTAGTTGTTGATTCAATATTTGCAACTATACAATATATTTATAAATGACAAAGAATAAACATTATAAGGAATTACAAAATGTTATAAAAAACAATTAAAGACAGTTAGTAGTAATACAGTTTTCGCTTGATTATAATAAAATAAACTAAGATGAAGGATTATTTCTCAAAATAAAAAAATTAAGTTATCAGTTTAGTAAGCATTTTGCATTTTATATGTTTTCAAGTTACATTTGAAAATGTCTACATCTCGTAAGGCATTGTGAGTTTTACAGATACGTCCTATTAAAGAGTTTTGCGCATATTTGGCTTTACACTGTTCTAAATAAGTCTTTCGATATGGTGTTGTGTTCAGGGCAACGAAATGCAATCTTTTTTAGCAGACATGATGAATTAACAAGACTGTTCACGATTTTGTATAAGAATAGGGCTTCAGAATTTTTTCTACGTTTATATAAAGCGGTAGGGTCAAACCGATGATCGCTAAAGCGATACGAGAGGCGTTTAATAAATTTTTATTGGATATTTTCAATAGGATCAATGTATGTTTGATATTGAGGATTCCAAATGACTGAGGCAAACTCGAGTTGTGACCTTACATATGACATAAATACACATATACGCCCCTATGGTGATAACTCACAAAAGCGGCGCTATAAAAATTGTCCAATATTATTATTATTATATATAGCAGAATTAGTGTGTGTGTGTGTTATAGTGAAAGGCTTTGTAATGCGTATAATAAATCCCAATTGTTTGTAAGCTTTTTCTAAAACATGTTCAATATGGTCCTAAAATAACATTTTAGAATCTAGAAGTACTCCAAGATCTCTGGTTGATTCTACTCGTTGTAGGGGTACATGGTTTCATTTGTTAGTATAATTAATCGGCTGTTTTTTACGTGTAAATGTAATAACGTTACACTTTTCTGTACTTAGATAAAGTTGATTGATATCGCAATATTGTTTAATTTTGCTTGCGTCTTCTTGTAACAGGTTGAGGTCATCTGTGGAGTCAATAAGTTTATATAATTTCATGTCATCTGCATAAAATAGGAAAGAAGAATGACTAATAACACGTTTTATGTCGTTTATATAAATAATGTAAACAAGAGAGGCCCTAAATAGGAACCTTGAGGTACCCCTGAGGGAATAGTTATAATTTGTGACATGTAACCATTTAAGGCAACAGCTTGACTTCTATTTTAAACATAAGAAGAGAACCATCTCAGAAGATTTCCGCATACACCGATTTTCAAGAGCTTATTTAAAAGTATGTCGTGATTTACTTCGTCAAATGCCTTTGAAAAATCTGTGTAAATGGAAAGTTAGTTAATTGAAGTTAGCGCACTTTACCCCCGGACTCCCTTTATAATAACCTACCAAGCATACGAATGAATATTTATTTATAAGGACAAAGAACGTTAGAATATAAGACTCCTAGTTGTTTAGCCCATTAGCCCATTTTTTGTTTTTCTCTTTCCACATGTTTTATTTTTTATTTATGCATTTGAACATTTTTTTAAATAAAATATGATTTGGTAATGTGAGCCTCGATGTGTGCTTTACCTGTGCCGAGGCCCCCATTTTACAATTTTATGTGACAAATTATGTATCTACTGTATTGAAATTATGTCAATTACGAATTTAAATGAAATATTTATAAATAAAATAAAGAAGTAACATAATATATAACAACTAAGCAATATGTTTATAATTGATGGTCGGTTGTGCATAATATGTGTGCTATGAAGATATATTTTAAGATAAATTTATTTTGCATTTTTGTCCTTTAATCCATGTCATAATTTTGCCTGTGAAATGTTTTGTTTCCCTATTTTTTTAATGCTTTTACTGCCTGGTATTTGTGGTGTCTTTGTCCAAAGCTTGTGTTTATCGACGGAGTTTTTATTTTTTGTATGTACGCTAGTCTAAGTGGTATATTGTTAGTTTGTAGAAATTTAGTTTTTTGGTTCAAAATGTACCTTAGTAGTGTTTTTTTATGTATATTTTGCGTATGTATGAAAATGTAAAATATGCGTACGTCAAACTTGTTGAATATTTGGTCACTGTCAGTCATACTATGTTTTTAAAGAATTATCTTTATGATAGTTTTCTGTGTAATTTCCATTATGATCAATAGCTGAGTTTGTTGCTTCTCCCCAACAATTATAATGTATTATATAATGGATTGGCAAAGTGCATAATATATTGTTTTCACATGTATTAGTTTAAATATGTTTCTTAAGTTCAGGAAAATGTGTGTTATTTTCAGGAGTTTATTTGTGATTTGTTTGATATGATGTGTCCATCTGAGGTTTGGTCTATTATGCTTCCTAAATATTTTGTTTGGTCAGTTTTTTCTAGAGTAGGTCAATCGCAGATATTGGTGTTTGTCCATTAATGTGTTCTTATGGTTTTTGGCTTTCCTCTAGTATTTATACTGTATGTTGCGAATTTTGTTTTCGATAGTTTAGTGTAAGTAAGTTTGTGTATAACCACGTTTTCACTTGCGTGATTCTTAATTCTGCTATATTGTACATCTTAATCACCAATCAACCGAAGATTTGAATAATAAAACTGTATCGTACGCGTAACTAAAAATTTCTCTGTCAATTTTCATCTTGCATAGATCATTTCCTTCAGTTAAGTTCAAATCTGTTTGCTCGGTGGAACTGCTAAAAATGTACATGGATTTTCAAAAATAACGTTGAATATATATGGGAAGCCATGTATTTTATGAGAGGAATACCACATTAAATAATAATTAGGTACCTACCTGTAAAAATCCACCAGGGCGTAGATAATTAATAAATAAAGAAGCATACAAAAATGAAGATGATTTTATATCAAACAGGTAAATTATGTACATAATTCTGTATGTAAATTTAAAAAAAATACAAAGCGAATAACTCATAAAATGAACACCGACGGCAGGTCCGTAGGGTAGGTGAAGGTATATTCCTTATATATATTGATATGAAACTGAAGCAGGAAAAAATACATAATACAACAGACAAGATATCTATCACGAAAAATGAAGACGTTCCGAGTTTTCCCGCTAACAAGAAAATTCTAAACTGCGCTCACGTTTCGGCGTTTCCGATCTAGCGCAATAATTTATTCCGCATTCGTATGTTACGTACATTCCCAACGGCACGTAATAACGGGCTTTTCATTTTTTCATACAGACAAAAACAGGCACAAGGCAAAAAGCTAGAAGTTTTTTGAACATTATTTTTTTATTCAGTGGTAGTGTTTTGAAGACCCTGTTGGTAAATTTTCGTCTTGAGGCTCGCGTTAGCGTTAGCTGAGGGGAGCTGCTAGATGATAACGGGAGACTGTCCTGCGCACGCCCCCGGCTATTGGTGGAGGGGGTGGGGGGGGGTCTTCCGGGTGGGGGCTTATCCCTTGTTCTAATGATGCGCGATTTTAGACCACCCGACAGCACGCCACAAAAATTATATGAGATATTAAATTATTTATGTTTTTCACAATTTTCTTTTGGGCTAGTGGGTACATAGTACTTACCAACCATTAATGGTAATCTGAGACAATGGGGTTCTTCATCTCTTGTTTTTTTTTTTTTTTTAATTATTTTGCTGGGATGGGATAAAATATATGAATAAATTCAAGGTTTTGGGATCCCTTATTCTCAGTCACAATATTATGGTGTAATACATATATTATTTTATTTATCGACCTACGAAGCGTCCACAATATTATATCAGTCAAAATATTTTAGAAACCGTGACCTCCAGACTCTAGTCAAATGTGTATTTCACTAGGCCGTCGCTGTAGGCTATTTATTATTAAATTATTGAAAAGCATGCGAGATTTTAAAAATTTTATCACGGTCGCAATATAAACCATTAACTGAGGAATTCACATACTTCTAACTACTTCTGACAGAACATTAGCAGTAGATAGTTGCCCCACATTTAGATTACTGCTTTAAGATATTATATTTGGTCAAATGAAGGAAACCTAAAAAAACCAGAAAAAACAATTTTATTTGGAATAACTTTTATTTTAAATGTTGACCCATCAATGTAATATATCATTGAAGAAGAAGATAATAATAAACAAATCTAAACGAAACATGAAACAGGACATTACACAGAAAAATAAAAAGGTAACGGTCTCAACTGGGAATCAAACCCAGGATCTCTGTCTTACCGGGACAACGCCTCTAACCACTCTGCCATTGGGATCTAATTATTTTACGACATTTTTGTCTATCTCAAACAGGTGTCCCATATAAATCAAAATAGATTATGTTTATCTGAGACACTATCTAGGTTACAAACAAATTCTTTGAACTTAAAAATTATTTAGTATAATATTGTTATACTAAATAATATAACAATATTATACTAAAATTATTTAGTATAATATTGTTAATTATGAATTTAAGATCGACAAAAATGACTTTAAATAAATAGATCCCAATGGCCGAGTGGTTAAAGGCGTGTCCCGGTAAGACAGAGATCCTGGATTCGATTCCCAGTAAAGACCGTTACCGTTTTATTTTTCTGTGTCGTGTTTCGTTTACATTTGTTAGTATTATCCTCTTCTTCAATGATAAACCAGAAACGATTCAAAACAGCTACGAGATGTATATTAAGGAAAGACAAATATGCAAGAATTTAATCAAATAAGAGAAGAGCTGCATAAATTGGATTCGGATGAAAAAGAGACTATGATACATATAATGTGTTATTTTATGTACAAAAAATTATGAATAACCAAATGTCAAAAGACTTAATTTGATTTTAATAAAATATTATTACAAAACCGGAAACGTAAATATAATTAAATTACCGTTTACGAGGAAAACAGTCACAGAACTGGAGGATTTGTCAAAATACTTGATCAAACTAATCTAGTTCAAATATGTGGTATTTTATTTATGTATGTTTTAAATTATGATATATGGGCCATTACAGATTTCATTTTATATGATTTTATAAATTTTTCATTGTAACTGTTAAAAAAGTACAATCTTACTCTATTTGCTGTGTTATTATAATGAAAATTAAAATAAAACATCGCAATAAAAGCGAAATTTTTGGTAGACCTTTAAATTTAGTAAATAGAGTAAAATCATTTTTTTCAATAATTACCAAAGTTGCCTCTAAAATCATCAAAAATCGAATTCTTTATTTATTTATTGGATAATTTTTATAGCGCCGCTTTTGTGAGATATCACCTCAGGGGCGCTTTACAGTTGATGCAGGTATTACAAAAAATATAAATATTGCAAAAATTAAGTGAAGTTAATCAAAGTAAAATGAAGTATTTATAAATAAAAACACAAATAAATAAAATAGCACATATCCAAACTAGATATTTGACATATACTTTGATAAAAAAATAATTATTAGGTTTTGATTTTTGAATTTTTGTATTAAAAAAATATGATATGAAATAATAAAATATAACCATCTACGCATCTACATATTAGTTTATATACTTACGTAAAACGTAATATGAACTAATTCAATAAATTATTCAGGGCCAGACAAAATTTCCTCAAATCTGCTGAAAGTATTGAAACCACTTATAGCGAGTCCCATTGCATACATTTGTAATCTTAGTTTCAAGACAGGCACATTCCCAAACCACTTCAAACAATCAGTTGTTATATTGATTCATAAAAATGGAAACAAATCGGATATACATAATTATCGGCCAATATCTCTACTCAACTCATTCTCAAAAATTATCGAGAAAATCGTAAAAAATCGTCTCACCCTCTATCTTGAAAGACATAAAATCTTATTTAATAACTAGTTCGGCTTTCGACCAGGTCTAGGAACAGAAAATGCTATTGCTAAGCTGGCGGATATAATTTCCAATAATATTGACCGGGGTAATAAATCCATCGCTCTCTTTTTAGATCTTGCTAAAGCTTTTGATACCATCTCGCACAAAATACTTCTAAAAAAACTACAGGCTATAGGTATTCAGGGACTGCTATACAAATGGATGGATAGTTACTTAACTAACAGATACCAAAAAGTTAAAATTAATGATACTGTTAGCGATCCAGCCCTTGTAGAATTTGGTGTACCCCAAGGGAGTACCTTAGGACCTATTTTGTTCAGTATTTATATCAATGATCTGTGTAACAAGAATTTTTCCTAGCATATTATAACATTTGCAGATGATACTGTCTTAATATTTGAAGGAAAAACATGGAACGATGTACACTGCAAAGCAGAAAGTGGGATAAAACAGCTAATACTTTGGTTGACAACTATACAACTTCATGCCTGATGCTTGGAAAAAGGAAAACACAGCTATTCTTCATAAATTGACCACTAATTGGTTTCATCAATTAGGTAGAAAGGAGAGTGAACCTTTACTACACAAAAAATGAAATCAAACACAAACCAAAAACAACAACAAAAACTCCAACAAAAAATAAACCATGTAAAAGATTCCTTTATGTTCTAATCTTTATCATTATGTGTATATATGTACCTACCTAGTACTTTTAAATTAGAATGCTACCCAAGCAGCAGTTAATCTTATGTTTAATTGGATATTTTATTTTATTGTATTTCTTCTCTTTGTTATTCATATTTATACAAAATATGTTAGTAGGCTTAGGCACCAGTTAAAAGTACAAATACCTATTATTTCATTATTATTTTAATACTATACTTATCAAACAACTTATCAAAATGTTAATACTCATCCTAATTTGACTGTCCTAAAACGGGAATCCTCCTAGTTGGGCAGTCAAAACATTTCTTAAATAATGTACATAAATGTATAATCTTTTACTAAATAAAAAAATAAAAATAATTGAAAAAAAAAATTAACCTTTACAGATATTGAAAGGACATATTTAAGTCTTGGAAAACGTGCTCTGGAGATGGGAACGATGCTGGAGTTTAATCGACCGGTGTAAGTGTCAACTAATAAGCCAATGCTGGAATTTAAGATGGGCAGGAATAATGGAATTAGTTGAGCGTTGTTGTTATTGGAGTTTTTTTATTCTTCTTTATAACTTCTCTTTTCATGGCTCTTCTTTACTCTTTTTGTCTCTCCCGGGTTCTTCCTGTATTTTCTTCTTGTTCTTGGTCATTCTGGCTTCTTCTTGACTGTCCTAGTCTCTTCCTGTATCTTCTTGCGTCAACCTATCATCTCTTAACCTTTCTTAGCTCTGCTTGTCCCGTCTTAATTTTTATTGGCTCCTTTTGGATATTCTAGTTTCTCCTTTCCCTTTATTATTCTTTCTTTGCACTTATAATATATTTTTTTGCTCTTTGCATTCTTGCCTTTTCTTGCTTCTTCCTGCTGCTTGGTCATTCTTGTCTCTCTTTGACTCTAGTGTTTTGTTGCCTTTTTTCTTCGTATTTCATCTTGCCGTTCAAGCCACTTTTTGGCTTTTGTAGTTTCTTATTGATCCTTCATTTCGCTTTTTGCTAATTTATGCGTCTTTATTGTATTTTCTTTCCTCATCTTGGTTCGTCTCGTCGTGTTCCTAATTCTCTAATTAAAAAGTAAAATCATTTAATAGTTAATACTTTTATTTTTTATAACGTAACTAACACTTTTATTTTAACTCTACTCGAGCGAAACTGTAGGAAAAATTTCAATTTACGCAAAGCATATATTTTCTTTGTATTAATAATGTAAACCAATTCGTAGTAATAATTAATTAAAAAATAATAATGATTTCTCTGATAGCTTCGCCACTAGCCGAGTCGTGTATTTAAGGTTTAAGTGTGTGTAACCTGCAACTTGCATTATTCATTGTGCAGCAAAGTAGCCCCAAAAGCCGCCACATTACATTATTTGGAATTGAAAGCTGTATACCTTCGTATTTGATATTTCGTTATTTATAGATTGGATTTGTTCCTTATATGGAGCCCGCGCTGCAGCAATGGCAATGAGAACAAGACTGGCGCCATATTCCAAAACGGAATTTATTCAAACATGGAACCGAACGCATGTTTTCCGATCGACTGAGATTTAATACTGGTGTTTTCATTATTTTATAATAAATGAAAAATGAAGCAATACGAGGCAATTCGTTTACGCTTGATGTTGTAAAATCGCGAAATTATGGTTAAATTGGTAAAACTTTTGATTTTATTTAAAACTATATATGATGTGTGTATATATTTTTTTATTTTTATTATTTTAATATATATATCATATAAGTTACATTAATACATATTTTGCAGAAAATAATATTAAGATTCATAATTGGTCATGTATACCTTATCAGAAAAGAGGAGCTCTTGTGCCTGATAAGGGAGCCACGATTCTTACTTAGATTCAATGTTATAATATATATATTTTTTAATATAAGTTTTTTTGGAAAAAAAGTTTGAATTTAAAGTTTGATATATTTTTTTTTTAATATAATTTTTGGAAAAAAAGTTTGATTTTAAAGTTGGATATATATTTTTTTAATATAAGTTTTTTTGGAAAAAAGTTTGATTTTATTTATTTGTTCTTGTTGGTTCGTAATACAGCGCAATTCGGAAGGAAGATTATTGTAGTTTTTTATGGCTTGGTAAATATAATGGTTTTGCATTTGAGTTGTTTTGAAGATTGGCGTAATAAATTGATTTCCATTTCTCATGAGTTTGTAAAATTCTTGATATTCTGTGTTATTTTTTTCTTTACACATTTTTATAATGGAAGTTTGCTTAAATATATCATCAATATTTGGTACTGGAAACAATTTAAAAAGCAATTTTGTTGGGAAAGTAGAGTTTTTTTTAAGTATTACCTTTATAATAATTTTTTGCGAGACTTTTACTGAGTTTAGGTTGTTTTTATAAGATCCTCCCCAACCTATGATTCCGTAAATAAGCAGGGAGTGGACAAGAGCATAATATACATTTTTTAGTATTTTCACATTTAAAATATTTCTTAACCTAACAAATATATATATACATTTCCTAATTCTCTTTACTAACTCTATAATATGGCTTTTCCATTTCAGATTTTCATCGATGATCACACCAAGATATTTAATTTCAGAAGAAGAGTTGATTACAGTACAAATAGGATTAAGTAGTTTACAGTTGACATTGTCACAATTTTCATCATGTATTATGATATTTACTTTGTGTTTAGGTATTTTTTGTAGTGAAAATAATACATATGTTGTTTTTTTAGCATTAAGTGTGAGTGGGTTATTATCAAACCATGATTTTAAGATATTAATACATTCATTTGCAAGTTTGTTAACTAGTTCCCATGTTTGACCTTTTATTAATAAAACAGTATCATCAGCATAAGAGATTAATTCACCTTTGATTTTCAGTTGGAAAATGTCATTTACATATTGAAAAACAGCGTAATCTGTTGAAAACTAGCGCCATCTGTTGGATATAAAAGCAACATGCGCAATTGTTTCTCAGTATGCAGACTGAGCCACTGCAAAACGTGGCACTAGTAACAAATAAATGTAAAACAAAAACAAGTGAAGGAAACCCACTGTGTGGGTAATATAATCAAAAAAATTAGCAGTAGTAGAAGTAGTAGTCAAATTAATTATTGATTTAATAAGTAGAGTTAAAGTAAGTTTTTTTTAAACTTTAACTCCACACAGGAGGCCATAAAGAAAAAAAAATACCCTCAGGGTCTATGTAATCTTTGAGGAAACTGTGTGGGGTTTTTTTTTGAAAAGAGGAAGGAGTGAGCATGGGTCTTGTAGATACTCATGTTATTGGAGAGAGGAAACACAGAGGACGGTAAATACAAATTACATAATATGTAAAATTATTCAACAACAAGCGAGCATGTAATGGAATTTTTGACGTAGCATTATATATTGTGTTATGTAATATTATGGTGAGAAGTGAAACATTAAAGTTTACAAAGAATTTATAGGAGTAAAGGTTCAAAATCTTAGTGATTCAGCCATCATTCCATCGTATCACAATAGCTCACTGAATAGTCAAGAGCCATAGATTGTGGTAGGTACTTATGTTCGGTTATTTATTTATTTATTTACATCTAGAAAGTCAAGTTATTAAATCTTATCACTGTAGCTCACTTGATAGTCAGAATCCATAGATTGTGGTAGGTACTTATGTTCAGTTATTTGTTTATTTATTTACATCTAGAGCGTCGAGTTATTAAATGTTATCACTGTTGCTCACTGAATAGTCAGAGCCCATAGATTGTGGTAGGTACTTATGTTCAGTTATTTATTTATTTTCATCTAGAAAGTCGAGTTATTCCATCGTATCACTATAGCTCACTGAATAGTCAGGAGCCATAGATTGTGGTAGGTACTTATGTTCGGTTATTTATTTATTTATTTACATCTAGAAAGTCGAGTTATTAAATCTTATCACTGTAGCTCACTGAATAGTCAGAATCCATAGATTGTGGTAGGTACTTATGTTCAGTTATTTGTTTATTTATTTACATCTAGAGCGTCGAGTTATTAAATGTTATTACTGTTGCTCACTGAATAGTCAGAGGCCATAGATTGTGGTAGGTACTTATGTTCAGTTATTTATTTATTTTCATCTAGAAAGTCGAGTTATTCCATCGTATCACTATAGCTCACTGAATAGTCAAGAGCCATAGATTGTGGTAGGTACTTATGTTCGGTTATTTATTTATTTATTTATATCTAGAAAGTCGAGTTATTAAATCTTATCACTGTAGCTCACTTAATAGTCAGAATCCATAGATTGTGGTAGGTACTTATGTTCAGTTATTTGTTTATTTATTTACATCTAGAGCGTCGAGTTATTAAATGTTATCACTGTTGCTCACTGAATAGTCAGAGCCCATAGATTGTGGTAGGTACTTATGTTCAGTTATTTATTTATTTTCATCTAGAAAGTCGAGTTATTCCATCGTATCACTATAGCTCACTGAATAGTCAAGAGCCATAGATTGTGGTAGGTACTTATGTTCGGTTATTTATTTATTTATTTACATCTAGAAAGTCGAGTTATTAAATCTTATCACTGTAGCTCACTGAATAGTCAGAATCCATAGATTGTGGTAGGTACTTATGTTCAGTTATTTGTTTATTTACTTACATCTAGAGCGTCGAGTTATTAAATGTTATTACTGTTGCTCACTGAATAGTCAGAGGCCATAGATTGTGGTAGGTACTTATGTTCGGTTATTTATTTATTTTCATCTAGAAAGTCGAGTTATTCCATCGTATCACTATAGCTCACTGAATAGTCAAGAGCCATAGATTGTGGTAGGTACTTATGTTAAGTTATTTATTTATTTTCATCTAGAAAGTCGAGTTATTCCATCGTATCACTATAGCTCACTGAATAGTCAAGAGCCATAGATTGTTGTAGGTACTTATGTTCGGTTATTTATTTATTTATTTACATCTAGAAAGTCGAGTTATTAAATCTTATCACTGTAGCTCACTGAATAGTCAGAATCCATAGATTGTGGTAGGTACTTATGTTCAGTTATTTGTTTATTTATTTACATCTAGAGCGTCGAGTTATTCAATATTATTACTGTTGCTCACTGAATAGTCAGAGGCCATAGATTGTGGTAGGTACTTATGTTCAGTTATTTATTTATTTTCATCTAGAAAGTCGAGTTATTCCATCGTATCACTATAGCTCACTGAATAGTCAGGAGCCATAGATTGTGGTAGGTACTTATGTTCAGTTATTTATTTATTTATTTACATCTAGAAAGTCGAGTTATTCAATCGTATCACTATAGCTCACTGAATAGTCAGGAGCCATATATTGTGGTAGGTACTTATGTCAGTTATTTTTTAATATCCAGAAAGTCGAGTTATTAAATCTTATCACTGTAGCCCACTGAATATTCAGAAGCCATAGATTGTGGTAGGTACTTATGTTCAGTTATTTGTTTATATCTAGAAAGTCGAGTTATTAAATCTTATCACTGTAGCTCACTGAATAGTGAGAATCCATAGATTGTGGTAGGTACTTACGGAATTTATTTAGAAAGCGATTTAGTTGCGATAGTTATTAACAGTCTTAGTACAAATAATATAAAATATAGAAAAAAGTAACAAAAAGAAAAAATTTAAGATTGATAACATAATTGAGATGCTGACATTTTTTGTGTTCTTCAATTAAAAGTGGCTAAACCTAAGAATAAAAACGTCTCAAATTTGACATACAATATCAAGTTAATAAATTTCGCTAATAAACAAAGGTAAGTATGGTACTGTATATTATCTCCATATTTTGTTATTAGATCATTGTAAAAGTGTATTATATATTTGTACAGCGCCCCCGAGGTGATTTTGCACAAAAACGGCGCCAAATATTATTATAAGTATTATTATTATTCAAATATTAAACGACAAAATTCATCAAGAGACACACCGCCATAGATTTGATGCGTCTTGGCAGGCCTTGAAAAATTACAACTTTGAAAATTGTATTGACTGAAAACTTACTTTACAAATATATACTACCTATAGTGTAAACTCATATGTTAGAAGGTCAATATCAATAAAAAATGAATCGAGATGTGTATTACACATTTGGGAGAATTCGGAACATGTTAAAAAAAAATATCTGAAAAAAATGGCCGTGCTGAGAACAGGGTGACCAAATTATAAATAGGTACTTACTGGACAATTTGATTCATCTGGGTAGGTACACTTCCAAACTTCCTAATACTTGCTACGATAAATTTATTTAATTTGCAGAAGTGTAGTTTGGTGGGTGTTGTCACCGCTAAGCATGCATAACTAGACATGTTTACTTTATTTTTATTTTTTCAGGATTCGTCGGAGCGTATGTCCAAATAAAACACAGAAGCCATCATACTGTTTATGTATCAAAAATGCCGTGTTTACAAATCCTCAGGGTCCGCCGCTCATACAAACTATAAACACTGACACTCTCCTCCTGCTCGGTACCCAGCTAAGCACCTAGTGCTCGGGGGAGGGAGAGGCAACACGCGCGAGATGGGAATCTCCACGAGAGCGAGCGTGTCGGCGCAATCTGTAACCCCTAACGCAGTTTCCACGGCGCTAAAAATTCAAACAGTAACACCAAACAAAGTAAAAAAAGCTGTTCATATCTCAATGCTTTTCTGAATTTTGTATTGTTTTCGTTCTTTTTTTACTCGGTGGCTTATTTTCTAGTGCCGTTATTGTGCGTGGAGCAGATATTGAGGCTAGTATCCGATACGCGCCGAGTTGTTCCGCGACGCCCGAAGCGCCGGTCGCGTCCTCTCGTTTCGTTCGCGTTCCAAAGTGAACATTTGATTTCATCTTTTCGCGGCTATTGAATTCGGCCACTGAGTAACATCTTACTTGACATTTGTGAATGACCCGGGGTCGTGTTTGTTTCTGAGTGAACATTGGATTGTGGTTTATGTGAGATGAATATCCATTGATCAAAGGATAATAATAGTGTTTGTGAAGGCTTCTGGGGCTTACCACGAGGAACCGGCGCGTGCCGCTAGCTACTATCCTACGCAGAGGTGAGTAGGTACTACCCACTAGATACCTCCCCTAAGGATTCTGTTTATTATGTGTACCAATCCGTGATTTATGACAACATCATTTTATTTATTTGCTCTCATTATATGAATGAAACTGTATCGGATTATACTGTCACTAATAAAATTTAATATACGTTTACATCTAACAGGATAACCCCTTTTTATGTTTGATACAATTTAAAATGTACCATTACAACAAAACAATGACTCCCTCCTCCGTCATCAGTTCCTTTTGTAGGTCCATTCGCATGTTTTCTATTTTACAGGTTTGATGTTATTATTAAAATATATTGCATATTCTGGTTCTTTATTACTATACACGATAAACGCGTATTACGGATTATATATTTTGATTTATTCTACAATTTTCGACAAATTATTTATAAAATGCATCATATCGTTTCGCCTAAATTGATAATCATACAAAGATAGCGATAAAAAAGAATAGGCTCCTCTTATAAAATCATAGTAGGTACACAATAATTATTTTACCTAGAAATACATTTTATTTATTTTGGTGGTAAATATTTTGCTCAGTTAGATAACGCTTTTTACCCAGAAATCTGTCATTTATTTACTTATAAAGGAACCACGCGAGTGTAGGGCCATTTATAGGTAGGAATGTGATGCATTATAATTATAATTTTATGTGGAAAATTCACTGGTTTATGTAAGTAAATTTTATATAAAATATTGAACTGTTTGTTTCCCAATTACAGTAAAATAAAAAATAAAATTACTTGATTAGGAAGCAGTATTTAAGCAATTAAATCTAAACTGAAAAATTAGTATATTATTTAACTCCAATTCTATTTATTATCCATGTTGATTGCTTGAGTTTAAGATGAAATTTATCATACAACACCACACCACAAAGACCTGACAGCGTTCACATTATTTTACAGATGTACTTATTACGAAAATATGATATTAAAAAAAATTTAAGAAAATTGTTTTGAATTGCGGAGGGAATCGAACCCACAATCTCCTGTCAAAGAGTTATATAAAGTGACCAAATCTGAACGTCCAGACATTTCCTTGAAGCTTACAACGTTCCCCTATTGGAGACGAAATAGTTCCATTCTATCTAGGAAGCTTAAATATAAAACTGACTATAGTATATTTAGAGGCTAGCAGTCGGACGGTTCGAATTCGAATTTCGGAGGGGAAATCGACTTCTCCCTTTTTATGACCAGGTATGAGGGAGAGAGGGGTAATGACGAACATCGAAGGGAAAAACGAAAAACAAATTGAAGAACAAATCGTATAAATAAAATGAAAACTTTTTATTATAAATTGAATCAAATTTAGTATCTCGTTGAGATAAAACAACCGATTTTAACAAAAAATAAATAAATAATATAAACAATTGAAAGAAATACAGCATGCTTACCGTTCGAAATTAGCGGTAGTAAGTCACGTTTTTAATGCAATAGCACTATACTTCAATAAGCACACCCATTTAAGAACGTTGCAAATATTACATAATTTTTAGTGAAAATATAATAATATAATGCATCTTAACTTCCCTCTACTAAATGAAGCTTTTGTATGATATGGTTGGTATGGGAGGGAAGATATCGGAAACTCCTAGAACTCGATCGTTCGGAGTTACCTGCTGTTTGACGTTACCCCACTGCCCCCTACCCAACATTGGCCAGGTCAGACGATGAAATCTACATAAGTGTTGGGTTATAGTGGAACCAGTATTTTTTATTTATTTAATTATTAACGCCCTTTTTAGTGGCTTTCACATAGAAAAAGTAATAGTAAACCCTCTAGAAAAAAATCTCTAACTAATAGTGAAAACCCTATCAATATCCGTTGCATAGTTTAGAAGAACTAAGCGCACAGACAGACGCGGATAGCGACTTTGTTGTATACTATTTACAGATATTTTTCTTTTACGATTTTATGTCCGGGTTAAATCTTCCCAATAGGAAAATCTAAACCCTTCCACACACTTTTCCACAAATGATCATCTAGTCAATCAACATTATGCAATTGCATTATATAAGCAAAATAAATACAAAAAAATACAAGAACAACACGTCAACTCACCAGAGATCAAATGGGAAAATAATTCACCGACTCCAGATATTTTCATATCAGAGGGTTTGGATCGGTAGAACTCCTAACAGGGCCTATAAATCCTACTGATCCCTCAACATAAATATTTAAAAAAACTTTCGTTATCCTACATGTATTTAAAATGACTGATTTAATTAATTTAATTAATAATTTTGCATTTTTATATATAAATTTTTTGATAGATCTAATACGCCTAAACTTTTAATGAGAGAGCTAAGTATAATGCCAGTAGCCGAAATAACGAATGGTAATATTTTTATAGTCTGAGAATGCCAAATTCTTTTTATCTCATTTCCTAAATCTGTGTATTTTCTTATTTTTTCATTAACAGATTTTTGAATATTACAGGAATTTTGAATAGCGACATCAATGATATAAGTTATTTTTTTAATTTTGTCATGTAAAACTATATCGGGTCTATTATGACTAATCGTTCGGTCTGTTAGTATACTTTTATCGTAATATATTTTATAAAATTCGTTATCTAAAAATGAATTTGGTTCGCATTCATAATATGGTATTATATTACGGCAGTCAATCAAGTTATGTTTAATTACAAAATTTATTTATTTATTATTCAGTATTTTTTGAAATGAGGAGTACATATATTATTATTATGGTAGTTAGTCCCAGAATTTCTGCATGAAAGTAAGTCTAAGGTATACATGTACATATTCTGTCGTTGAGTGAGGTAGAACGTTATGGTGTATATTATCGTTTCAGTGTACGGAATGCATTTCCATTATCGAGTCATTTTTCTTTTTATATAAGTTCAGGTATTTTAATAATTCAATGGAATTAAATTTCGTTTAGCTACCTATAATTATAAAAATTCATTAGTTATCTAAAGATTCTTTCATCAGTCCGTCAATTACAACGTAATACGATAACGAAGAAATTTTGCACAGAAAATAAAATAAATTTCTCATCTACGTCGAAAAAATTGGTACCCATGTCACGATGCGATTAAATTTTATTGCGAAAAAGAAAAATACGAAATAATTTGAATTTGATCAATAGCACAATCAAACTGAATTGGATATTTTATTTATTTAATAAGCAAAGCTTTGTTAATTGCCGTGTTTTATCTTTTTCTTTTGAACACAATTAGTACACTGCTGTTCACAACGACCCGTTTAAAAATACAAATGAGAAAGAATCGAATTTTAAAAAAAATCCAGCAAACACAATGGAATTGTGAGCTCCGTCCGGAAACTTGTACAGATTTTTTTTTACTGGAATTTCTAGGTAAGCACAAATGTTTTCATTTCGCAAATTTTATTTCTGAGATGAGCGATGTCGCTATAAATATCCGTGGTGGGTATTTTTAAACTTGTTCAGAAAGAAAAGAGAGTTTTAAAAATCACAAAAATTCAGACTCGCAAAGTCTTAAGGCGAAGCTCAATGCTAAATCGCTATTTTGATTAATCTTTATAACGAATTGGTGTACATTGTGAATACCAAAAAATATGCTTTAGATAAATTTAATGTTTTCCTATCGTTTCGCTTGAGTAGAATACAAATAAAAAAATAAATTACTCAATACAAAATATAAATGTAAACTACTGAAAAATGTTTTAATAGTTTAAATGTATGAACGCGTAAATGAAACAACTTAAAAAAATACAGTACTATATCTAAGATTATCTGTGACAGTTTCACTTGAATAACTTTTTACTTTCTCATAAAATTATTTACAAAATAAATAAAAACCAGTTTTGTGCTGGAAATCGAACGTTTCTAGACTCCGTTTGTCAAGCGATTTTAATGCCTATTACCTAAAATATAAGGTATTTTTTTTTATTTTTTTTTTTATATTAACTCCACACAGGAGGCCCTGAAGAAAATAATTTCCCTCAGGGCCTATGTCATCTTTGGGGATGCTGTGTGGAGGGTCTTTTTGTGGAGAGGAAGGAGTGAACATGGGTCTTGAAGAGTCCCATGTTGTAGGAGGGAGGAAACACAGAGGCCGGCAGTTCGTTCCACAGCCGAGCTGTTGAACTTAAGAACGAATCGTAGAAGCGACCCGTTCTCATGTGACAAATGTCAACCGTGTACAAATGTTGGGCGCGCGTTTGGCGTGTATCCCGACTACGCACCGGTGCCGAAGGGATCAATGACGCTAGTTCCTCAGAGCATCTTCCATTGTAATACCGATAGAACAAGGACAGCATACCTACCTGACGCCTGTGCTCTAAAGATTGCAGTCCGTTTGTTAAGATTGGGGAATCTATCAAACGGACCGCCCGTTTTTGCACAGAGTCAAGGGTTTTTTTCAGGTATTTAGGGGCTCCGGACCAGAGATGGCTGTCAAATTCGACAGTAGGGCGCACTTGCGATTTGTACAGGGTCAGCAGTTGTGTACTATTAAAGTATCTGCGGGCCCTGTACAGTACGCCCAGCTTCTGAGAGGCCAGCTTTACTCTGGCTTCGATGGAGCCCCCATACCTGAGCTGGTCACTTATAGTTACACCAAGCATATCAATGGAAGGCCTGTTCGGAAGATTGCTTCCGTTGAAGGAGACTAGGTTATCATTAAGATCCCTTCGAATATACGAAGAATATACACATATTTGCTTGTTGCTTCCTCTTAAGTGCGTGAACACCCATCGAGAGCACAGACAATCAACAACTCGCCAATTCAATAACCCATTAACTGCAATAATGATGCGCAGTTACAAAATATATTAATGATTAACGGGAGTTTATCATATGACTTTTAAATTGCACTATGAAGATTAATTTGTAATCAGAGATTGAGAGGCGAATTTATACACACTGCAAATAACGGTAAGTAAAATTTTTAGCGCCTTGGAAAATAATACAGTAAACACATTGCTGGTCTGATGGATGTTGCATTCAATAGGTACGATTATTTCTAGCATATTTCTTTTATGCAATTTTAAACTGTAAATAAGCTTTATATGGGCATAATAAAATGTGCTTCTAGACTTCTAGAGCATAGCATAGCTTTACTAATAAGCATAGCTTAACTAATAAGCATAGCTTAACTAATAAGCATAGCTTAACTAATAAGCATAGCTTAACTAATAAGCATAGCTTATCTAATAAGCATAGCTTTACTATTGAGCATAGCTTAACTAATAAGCATAGCTTAACTATTAAGCATAGCTTAACTAATAAGCATAGCTTTACTATTGAGCATAGCTTAACTAATAAGCATAGCTTTACTAATAAGCATAGCTTAACTAATAAAGAATTTTTATTTTATCACAAAATATTTTTATTTACATTAAATCCAAATAAATATACATTTTCAATGCTATTACAAAATTTTTCTAAGGCCTGAATTAGATGAGAAATAAAGAGACTTCTCTTAATTAAGTATTTTGTAAAACTTTTCCTTATTATGATCGAACTAATTAATACCTACAACATATAAAACAAGAAACAATGTTTTGATGTGAAACATCTTTAGGCCCGTCTAGGGGGGGAAACCGTCACTTGCGTAGCAGGCGTGGCAAGACGGGACGACGCTCTTGCAAGGAACGCGTCGAGACTCGTGACTCGTCGGCTCTTTACGCCCGGCCGCCAAAACTATGTGCGATATATTTGCTTATATTCTCACTACAATTCTCGATGTGTGTGTATTTTAATAATAATAAAATAACTGTTTTAGTAGTAAAAATATAAAGATTTGTTTACTTTAATTTTCACTTCCTTCAATAAATATCGATTTCGATGTTCCAAATTTTTGCGTCCCGTGACGGATATTTTTAAAATTATTATTTCTGGTTATACAACTAAAAATAACCTAATATTGTGCCTAAAGGGTTCATAATAACATGAGGGATACTTTAGTTTCGTTTTTCTTACTACTGGTTGTTTCGTAATTTTTCATTTTTTCTTCGTTTTATTCATTATTAAAAAGGCATGCCATCAAAAAATGTGGAACAAAAATAATGTACGTAATCTCGATTGTTGATCACATGAAATGCTTCTCATCGATAATATTTCTGAAATGTTGACCATCGCCAATATTTAATTTATGGTAACAGATTTCCAGGGCGGGCAACACTGGAATAAATTATTACGAATTTTGAATTCGACTTTATTTTTTCGAACTCCTTGCTAAGGTTACGGCCTGCGTGTTTATGTGCGCTTCAGCGGGGCTTACACTCCAGTTCCAGCCATTTATGTCGGCCCCCCTTCGCGTGAGGAACTTTACGATCCTGCTCCTTTATTCGACAGCCATCTTGATACTAACCTCTATACTGACTTTGCCAATAGTGTGACATCGTTTTAGTGGTGAAATATATATATTACATAAAGCAAAGAGGGACGCACCCACCCGGAGGACAGATAATAGTTTTCATTGCTTAATTTGGTATACTGACGGTCCCTAAATAAAATATAGTAATATTTATCTTATAACTATATCTCCTGTTTAAAGTACATATTCAGTTCTTTGGTTCGGAAAAAGTATGTATTTTCTGATTTTTTTTTAAATTTTTTTTTTATAGTGAATACCTCACAAGAGTCCCAACTGCTCCCGTCTGGAGCCAGTAAGACTATGGCATCCCCAATTGGGGGATGTTGTGAAGCTGAAGGTAAGTGGGGAAGGGAAAGAGGAAGGTGGGGAAGTACCTGGCTATTCAGATCTAGTCACTAAACACGGCTAAAGCCATTTGGAGCAACGTTTCAATTCTGAATGGTGGTCTTACACCAGGGCGATACTGGTAGTATCTTCCACTCTGGAACGTGCCGCAAATATACTATATATTATTTTAATTAATTAGTTGTGAAATAACACAAATTGATCAAATAAAATTTATTTGCGTACGCCGGGTTCGAACCCGCGACCTTCGGAATGGCAGTCCAATGCGTTACCACTGGACTATGCCGGCCGTCAATTAAAGTAGATTAAAGAATAACACAAGAAGTGCTTTGTGGGCCTATTTCGTTATACAAATATTTGCCTAATCAAGGCTCAAATTTCAAATATAAAGCTGTGTTTACGAAATTCAAATGGATGGAGATTTACGATGTCAGGCGAGCGTAAGTGAAACGGAGCGCTGGGCTATTGGACTAAATGGAAGATTTTTCATTCAAATTTGTATGGAATGCAATTCTAGTGTTATTCTTTATTTTATGAGTCTGTAGTATGTATCTGTGTATTGAGTCAAGAAAAAAAAATCGATGGCCTAACGCACACGTGTGTTAAGTGCAGTTTTAAGTAAAAACAATGACATGTTTTGTAAAACATTTATCAAGATTACTCAGTTTGTAAACAGATGTTTCGTGGGAAATTTACTTTACTTATTTTATCAAGAATGGATAAAAAGTGATTATAGAGTTTATAAATAAATTTAATTTTAAAATTTTTATGTTCACTGGGCCATCGAAAAAATGTACGCACTTAGTTAAACTCCACATTTTCTATGCTTTCTCAGAACTTTTAACAATTTATTGAATGTTACGAGTAATATATTTACCTACTCTGCAATACCACGTATTTATATAATTTAATAAGTTTTATTCGAAGCCATATACACAATACATCTTTCGCGTTTTCCTATTCAAAACTTTAATTCTAAATATAAAAGCACCTTCCGATAATTTGACTTCAGGCAATGATTATAAATAAGGCTTCTGCTACTCTTTTGATCCTATTATTGAATGCCAACTATTCATTTTTTACCCACATCATTCTCGAGGCGATACACCGAAGAGTTTTTGTGGTGACATTAAAATAATTTGTTTAAAAACGTTTTTGTTAGAAACGGTTAGGTTCTGTAAAAGTAAAAATAAATAAATCGAACTTATTTTATCCAATTAGCTACGTAAACCTACGCACCAAATTTACATATAATACACGTAGTTTGGATTTGTGTCAGAATGATAGCTACTCTAAGCAACGCCCTAGTAAAAGTCAAATTCCAAATCAAAACGTTGGTTGGAATGGCTTTTACCGTGTATAGTGATCAGGTCTGATAGCCAGGTACTTCCTCACTTTCCTCCTGTTCATCTCCTTCACTGTCCGTATCCCGTCAGACTCACAAAAAACCCAATTTAAGATGCCATTGTCCCACTGGTTCCGGGCAGGACTCTTGTGCAGTATTCAAATAAAAAATAACGAATTAATTACACAGATTACATCATACATATTTTAGAATTTTTTCATAATTTCTTTATATTTAGTTGAAAACTTCATTTACAAAAATGTCTCAATCGTTTATGCGTATCTCTGATATTTTTCGTATTCAGTATTTATTAGTGTGTACTCATTTTTCTACTCCATTTTTCATCGTCTGCTTGACAGCTTCCAAGATTTTTTCAGTTCCAATACTTAAAATGTTCTCCGCCTTTTCCATAATGTTATGTCAGAATGCATAGGCCATATATACTGAAACGAGTCATAGGTAAACAGAATATTAAACCACAATACAAATAAATAAACATACTTCTCCGTAGTGCTACTATCGTTTGATCGAAAGGAGGCTATGGGATATGATGCAATATTCCAAGCAAGCAAGATTTTCTTCGGGGAAATGACGCGACGCGGCGCGCCGTTCTTTTGATGCTGTGCAAGTGAAATTATTTCTGCGAAGAGCTGAAAACATCCTGAAAGAAGAACTGAAAAGGTTCGGAAAAGTTGTTTTATTAGTTTTATGGAGGGTATCAAGGGAAAATTAATGCTGCATATAAAATGTAAGGGAAACCCTTTTACGACCTCTTTACGGAGTGGCCAACGAATTTATCTCCAGCTAAATTAATGTTTAAGTTGTTATGTATATTATAACGTTTTTAGCCACTCGTATCATTATCAAATGTTATGACGCGATAATGCAGATACTTTTTATGACGCTGATGTAATGTTTCATTGCCGCTTTCGTTATCAAAGAACTTCTGCCCAGTGGATGACAAAATGTACGAACATAAATTAAGTAATGAAACAATATAAATGATATTAAAAAAATTTAATTTAGCGAAATTTTCTCAGTTTGGAAAAGATGCCGTGGTATAATAATCGGGTTCAAATAAATATCTTTTGTGTTTTTTAAGTAAAGTTATCTACAGTCTTGACATTTTTAATAGTAGACAGAAACTGATGGTGCTATAATCTAAATGGTTCTAAATAGCAACAACACGATGGCTCATATGAAAATGAAAGTACATTTTAAAAAGCACTATGCTGAGAGTCAAATAAAATTATTTTCTTTGATCCAAGTGCATATTTTTTAAGCCCATGGTGTTCAGAGATTAATCACACTTTCTTCGGCAAGTAAGACTAATCTAAGACAATTTTATGTAAACTTGTGTCCACGGATTTTGGCATCCCACAGGGAACTAACTGTATTGGGACCTATCTTATGTGTTATTTACGTCAACGACACTTTTAAAATCCCTATTAAATCAAAAGTTATTTCACATGCCGATGACAAAGCAAAATTAACTAAGGACGGGTTGTTTCACAAATTTTGAACAATTCATCAAATTTAAAAGTTACGACGGTTCTATTTAACTATTTGAATTTAGATTTTGTTTTCTTGAACGAATGAATCAATAAATGAGTGAATCGATTAAATGTAATCTTTTTGTAGGAAATTAACCCATTTCCCGACATCCGATCGAGCTAAAACTCGGCAGATAGACTCGATGACAATGCATTCATCAACTTTTGGTGGACTCACAAGTATTCACTCAAATTCTGTGATATTCTAAAAATTTACAGCAGTTATACACGAAATAAGTATCGGTACCATCCAATTAGGATTTGAGGCACAGGGAGGTAGGTTCAATCCTCAGTCAAACCAAACTATTGTTATTTTTTAAATACTTGTATAAAGTTAATCTATTAGTAAAAATAGACTATTATTGTAAAAAAACTTTGTTTTTTGTGGGTTGTTTTTTTTACGCGATTGAGTTCGGTAGTCACAAACGGACAACGAATAACGATTTGCATCGTTTTCAGAACAAGTTAAGTTATTTAAAAAGTCTATTATATTAATAATAAGGTTTATAGTTTCTTAAATCGAAAGAAACATGATGTATTCGCTTTAAGCATTATTTATCAATCTGGTAGTATTTATTAATTGAAGTGAATAATTATATTTATTGTTAATGGTTCGTTTGAAGGCGTTTCAATTACGGGAGTTGTTAGAAATGTCGTATAATGCTTATCTTTGTCGCAATCGGTATTTTTCTTTTGTGTTTACGATGCACGGACTTAATTATTTTCTAAACAGTATATTAATGGGAAGAAAATTTTCCATTCGTAGAAAACACCCGGATCATGTTCATTTATATATTAATTTAATACATATGCGAACGAAAGACGGCACCATTTGAAATAGCACCATTTATTTTATCAGTTATGTATATAATTTTTTTAATTTTTGGAATAACTTAACGAAGCAAAACTTCAAATTGTAATATTTAATTATTGAAGACAATGTTAGCTATTCCTAAACGAGAATCAGAAACAAAAAAATCGGAAAAAGATACGTTTACATCTAGGACTCGAACCCAGGACCCACGTCTTGCCGGGGCACCGCTCTACCTACTGAGCTAATGGGACCTGTAATTTTTAGTATTTTTGTGACAAAAACTTAATACTTGTCTCAAAGTTACTTATGCATTCGGAAGGATATAAAAAACTTTGAATGAATTAATTTGCCCTGACGTATCTAATTATTGCAAAATACCGTTTTTATGATTTACCATTAATATACAATTTGAATGAAGAAGTTAATACTCGTAAGTTCTAAAAACTACATGACAAGGAAAAAACGGAAGAAGGTTTACAAATAATTTGAGGAGATTTTTTAATAAATCAGCAACACTCACTTTTCTACGTGCTACTTCTAGTGTTTCGCATGTTTAATGTCTTTGTGGATTTATATATCTGCTACGGTTTTAAACATGATATAAACACCTGGAAAATAAGAAGCGGTGCAATGGATTTTTAAAGCTCGCAATGTATTATGTGAAATTAAACTTCATAGTTTATGACATCCAAACGCTGAAATTTTTTGTCTTTATTCACCATAATTGGCTATTAGTAAATTTTAAGTACTAAAAATGATTTGTTAAAAATGTTAAGAGATTTTTTTTTCTTCCTGTTTTAGTCAATTTCAACTATCCGGCTTTGGCCGGATAGTGGCTGGACAAGTCAGATACTGGATAGTAAACCGATACCTGCTTCATCTCCAGAAACAATGTTTTTTTAGCATATTAGGTTATTTTTTAAACTATTCTTTACCGAACAAGCATTTCACAGCAGGGAACTCATCTATAAATGTTTTACAACGTATTTTGGATACTTGTAACTTTGTAATGAAGCACTGTGATTTTGTGTAGAACAAAAATTTGAGTTCATGTCTGCCGAAGACACACTTCTTCTAAAACCGGTTCGTGAGTTTCCATAAATAAAGTTACAATATACCTACACGAAAAATTCAATTATAAATAAACTATCAACAATAATCGTCAGATGCAATTGATTTTGCCATCATAAAAATCATAACGTCAAGGTGATCGGTACGAATCTCTGCACTCCTCGCTACTCGCTACCGGCATAAATCCATACATCTGATGTAATTATGTCACTCCGACTCCACTATGTTACTTATTCTCCTCACGTAATTAACGCACGGCTGCAAGCCATACTACCACCAAACCAGTTTTTGCTTTAAAATATATTATTACTCGAGTCGAGGTTACTGGTTTTGGAACAAGTGCCAAATGAACAATGTTTGCGAGTTTGATTGTAGAAATGTAAAGGATGATATTATTATGTAATCAAACCATTCGTTGGTTATGAAACGTCTCCAGAGCATAGTAATTTAATATTTAGACTCTGCCAAGCTGGATTTTTGTGAACATGATTGCTGAACTTGCTAACAAAAATTGCTCTACATCATTCTTTTGTAAATAAAATAAAATATTTTATTTTTCTTCAATACTGAATGCATAATAATTTTAATACGTTTTTAAACTTTTTCAAATGTAGGTAGGGATTAGATAACCTAACCTTACATTATACCACTGTTTTGTAAAAACTCTATATAGATATTTATTAGTAAAATAATGACTTTATTTTCTAAGATAACTTTGAAAATTATTTTGGCAGAAAATAGGCAAGATATATACAGAAAGGAATGCTTTATTTTTATTCCAGAAAATGTAATTTTTTAATGAAGATTCACTTCCACCGAGAATTAAACCCAAAGCTAAAAAAACACACATAATCCATAATCAAGTAACCAATTTCTAAGGGTTTAAGACCTAGGCAAATATTTTTTCCCACATTTTCATACGTACATTTAAGTAATATTAGAAATAAAAAGTTTTTGTTCTTAAAACAAAAATATTCCTCTATATTTCTTTCGCCATCGAGCGGCGAAAATCTCAAGGAAATGCACTGTATTCAATCGGGCCAAGGGTGATTACTGTTTGGGTTCATATCAAAGTAGGATTAACGAGATTGAACTTCATCCTTGTGGCAATTATTGATAATTTGAATCCTATTTATTTGTTAATCATATTATGCTCAAGTCATTTGGCATTCGTTCTAATCTGCGTGGTAGCAGAATATGGAGAATTTAAATGCCTATTGAACTTTAGGTTTACATTTGCATGAAGGATAATGTGGGATTCACAAACGGTTGAATTAACCTTTTTAGACGGCAAAATTATTTTAATCTTCGTCTCCTTTACAGGTAACGCTAAAATGATGATAGCGATCTGAAATTTCAACACAGTTTTAAATAAATATCGGAATATAAAGCTGAAAATATGAATTTACTATAACAATACGAACTTTCGAGCTGATGTCTCAGGCGTAATGAAATTTGCATGTATATGGATTTACCTAGTTCAACGAAGTTATTTCAATATTATTTTCATAATGAGCATTATATTTACATCTAGCGTAGACCCTTGAAAAATCACGGGGTATTATAATTGCAGGATTTCTGAAGCTGAACGTTTTTATAAAATATATATATTTGCCTCGGCATTTGAAAACAGGAAATTTATCTTTCGAATTAAAAATGTAGCACCGCCTATGAAAAAGATAACTACTAAGACAATGTGTGTACGAATAAAATAGGTATATGAACGGTCCGTTAAAGTATGTCCACAGGACGTAGTTCAGTGAAACCACGCGCGTTGTCTCAATTACGTATCTTCACTATATTAATATATTCATCTAAGCATCTGTTATTAATTTAAACAAAAGAAAAACACATTCTAAATAAAAAATACTTAAAATCATTTTGGTACCCACTTTACGGCTTTCCTGATCTACTGTATTAAACTAATCAGTTTTAATTAAAATTAAAAGTTTTTTATGAACATGAATAATTTTACGCACTACGCAGTAATTCAATTTAAAATCACGCACCCATGCACCAACAACCGAAATTAGTGTATTTAATAATAATTATTATTTTCTCTAAAAGGATTTTTTTTAGTAATATAATTTTCATCATAAGACTTTCATATAAGTTTTTTTTTTCAATTGTTTAAATTCATTCAAGTTCAGAAAATTATCAAAATATTTTAAATTCGGGCGATGCTGTGGTATTTTAATATAAAAGTATTTTATTCTCACAGCTTGTAATGTGATCAAGGTCTTGCGAAAAGTAGCGTCACAATGCGGCAATTCCTCCGAAAAGGTCAACAAAGAGACGGCAAGCCTAGGTCTTAGAACTCGTGGGTCTCGGGCTTAGAGTCCCGGGTCTCCGGTGAAGGCAAGTGACCGGTCGGTAATGGAAATGGGTATTTGCCTTGAAAGACTCGGCCCTGTCCACGGAGAGGCTGACTTCCTAAGTTTTCTAAAGGTTGCTGGATGCGTGGGTGACAACGTGGTATGAAATGTCTGCTGTTGGAGTCGACTTAGTTTTAATCGATAAAAACGCCATCTACCTACTCCAAATATATATGAACATTTTACTATAATATGCTTTGTTATTACGTTGCGTCGGCGTAGAAATTCTAGAAAAAAAAGACTGTCTGAATTTTAGGACAAAATTTGTGTTTATATTGCATCGTACAAACAGTTTTACTTCTTCTTTCGCATGGATTTGAGTCGCATGTCAGTGAGTATTTTGAATAGGAAATCCACCATTGATCGAGAGGTTTCCTCAATATTCAGGGACATTCCTCATAGTCAAGGTATATATATATATATCTTCCATAAACTGAACTTAAAGTACTCGATCTTGCGTTTGTTTATATAAAAATCAACCCTTATGTTTTATTCCAAATAATAAAAGTAAGATGCGAGCACACAAGATAAGATCGACGCACGCGTTTGTTATACTTTCCCTCGACATGTTGCCAGCTCCATTAGGTAGGCGACACAAGAAATAACAATAAACACGTACAATAGAAACACTAGATCTTATGGTCAAAAACTTATCCAACAAATAACTACTAATACAACTTTTGGGCAAAAAAGCTTCTTATATCATAGTATTAAACTCTACAATAAAATACCACTCTCACTCAAAAACCTCAGCATTATAACATTTAAATCTCAAATAAAAAGCTGGATAGAGAGATCTGAAAGAGAAAATATACTGAAATCAAACACAGACTAAAACCGAATCTACTAAACTGAACTATACGAAAAAACACTATCTTACTTATTTTAAAATTATTTAAAAACAACAAAAAAAAATTATACTACATGATATATGTTTATAATTCGATTCATATGTTACTTTGTTGTAATATTAATTTCTTATAATTAAATTATAATATGTAAATGACATCCTCAGCACGGGAGATCCCAGTGAGGATATCATTATCTCTATATGTTACTAAGAAGAATAAATCATTATTAATATTATTACACTATACGCATCATGGCTTGGCCTATTCCAGCATATTGCTCTCCATACACTACAAATGGTAATGTATGGCGAGCGATATGCTGAAATAGGCCAATCCACCAAAATATAGTGCGCTTATAGTACACCCGTTTTAGGAAGAATGCTGATCATCCAACTGGGGATAGAGACTGTCCTGCACAGCTTGCAGCCATCAATGCACAAGTTAGAATGACTGACTATGGCTCCTGTTAATCTTCTCTCCTTAGGTCAGATCAATCTGCAGCGATCCCGGTTGGCCACACTGGATGTGCAGCGGGTCATGTCTGACCTGAATATTGACATAATGCTTTTACAGGAGCAGTACACCTGGGAAGGTAAAACACCAATTGAATTTCCGGGAGCGGTACTCGAAGTCGGCTCATCGCCGGGGGCGGGTGTTCTGGTCAATACATCATTGATCAGCCCCCTCCTTCTGGCAGGGCTGTCTAATGAGTACCAAACCTGTGTATGTATTAAATTTGCTGATACTGAAATCTATCTGATCTCAGTTTATTTTAAATGGGGGAATCCGGTAGGACCACATATCCTGAGTCTTACGCGCGCCCTAAACGCGCTTAAAGGTCGTAACGTAGTTATCGGAGGGGACTTTAACGCTCGCTCTCCTCTTTGGTTTGACAATAATAAAAACCATTCAGTACGATCACGGACTGACGCCGTTGAAGACCTTATTGCTGCGCAAGGCCTTTGTATCGTTAACGAACAGAGTTCGTTCTTTACCTTTTCAAACACAATGGGAGAGAGCAACATTGATCTAACTCTTTGCTCTGGATCAGTTGCGGCCAGGATATCTAAATGGAGGGTCCATGAATGCGCAATAGTCTCGGATCATAGATTAATCACATTTACAATAGGTGTTAAGAAAACTGAAACTCCGAGATCCTCCTGGAATTTCAACACCTCTAGGGCGAATTGGGATAACTTTGGGGAGGCGCTACGAGATACATTAAGGGATTTTCACCACGTAGCAGCTAGTGATCCAGACAATTTGGGGAACTTTTTCAATTCTGCCGTTGTATCTGCGGCTGATTCCTCTCTGGGCAGATCAAACCCAAAGACGAAAATTAGAACGCCGTGGTGGTCACCTGAGCTGACTTCGCTAAAGGGGGCCTATAAAGGAGCCTATAGGGCCTTGGGACTGTCCAGGAGGGGATGCTGTACGGAGGAGGAGACAGCTACCCTTCAGGCAGCTCTCAGGAGATCCAGGGCAACTTTCAAACAGGCTGTTCTCCTTGCGAAACGAGCTGCTTGGCATGACTGGGTTAATAATGTGGGAAACGCCAACCCGTGGGAAATCCACAGCGCAATTGAAAAATCCGGAAAAGGATCGGATCGGTTTTTGTCTAGTCTCATTGGGATCACAGAAGGTAGGAACGCTGAGACGATAGATGTGGCCTCTACTCTCAATACACTTTTGGGCAAGTTAGTTCCTGTAGAATCAGTAATTGGGGAAAGTGACCACCATAAACAGGTTAGACTCCTGGCACGGCTTCCACCTAGAGACCTCGCCCAAGAGGACAGAGTCATTCCAGTCACTAGAGCAGAAATCGACCTAATAATTAAGGGTTTGGGTTCTAAGAAGGCACCAGGGCATGACAGACTTAATGGCATGATAGTGAAGCAAGTCTGGATCCACGCTAGGGAGGAGCTCTTCCAAGTGATGGAAACGTGTTTGAGAAGAGGAATTTTCCCTTCTGAATGGAAGAGAGGCGTGCTCAGGGTCATACCAAAGGGGAACGGTAAGCCACTAACCGATGTCAAGGCCTATCGGCCCATCACCTTACTTCCAGTGCTTGGCAAGATCCTGGAAAAACTTATCCGGCATAGGCTACAACAATCACTCTCCCCGTCTAGTGATCTCCAATTTGGCTTCGTCTCCGGTAGATCCACCGTGCACGCCATTTCGTTTGCGCTTAACTGGGTGAAGGCTTGTACAAAGAGGTATGTAGTTGCAATCTTCCTAGATATCACTGGTGCCTTCGACTACGCATGGTGGGACATGATACGTATCAAGGTTAAAAATAGGAATTGCCCAAAAACTCTATTTAAATCAGTAGACAATTATTTATCGGGCCGAACTGTCATCATTTCTCATGGTGACACTGTTATTGAACGCGAGACCGATATGGGGTGTCCTCAAGGCTCCGTCCTAGGTCCTAAATTTTGGAATATAACCTTCGATGACTCCTCTAGGTTACCCTTACCTGAAGGATGTATCATGATCGACTATGCGGATGATAAAATGTATCTTGTCTCTGGGGACAGTAGAAGAGAAGTCGAACGTAAGGCTGGTGAAGGTTTGGACACCCTCCTTAAATGGGGGGAGAGGAATAAAATGACCTTCGCTCCCCAGAAGACTATGGGCCTCCTGATGAAGGGTTCTTTCAATAAGACAAGAAACCCTACCATCCGTATGGGAGACACTAATATCAAATTTGTGGATAACGTTAAATATTTAGGTGTCACTCTAGATCGATCGTCCTCCTTTCTGGCTCATGTCAAAGATGTATCCTGCAGGGCTCAGTCGCTGTTTCTGAAGCTTCGAAGAATCTCCACGGCAGAGTGGGGACTTCGCAGACCGGCTTTGCACGCTCTCTACAAGGGGGTATATGTTGCGCAAGTCGCATATGCCGCCTCTGTTTGGGAGCATCGCCTGGATAACTGCTTAATACTTCTTGCTCTCACTAGGGGTCAGCGCACTCCCCTGCTGGCACTATCTGGGGCATATCGAACCGTTGCTTCGGACGCTTTGCCAATTTTGGCTGGTATATTACCAATCGATCTAGAAATTAGGGAGGTGTTAGCGAAGCAGCGACTAATCCGTGGATCCCCGGCCAACCACCTTGGTGTCGTTCTGACACCGGGTGGACCAGGAACTCTCCCAGGACTGCTCCGAACGATGAGGGACCTGTCGCTCAAAGAGTGGCAGGTCCGTTGGGATAGGTCGAGCAAGGGAAGATGGACCTTCTCCTTCTTCCCTTCAGTTAAACTCAGAATGGAAGGGGCTTTCCTCAAACTGGACCATCACGTTACGCAGCTCCTTTCAGGACATGGGGAATTCAGGGGAAGGCTTCACAGCTTTGCCCTGTCAACCCACCCCAATTGCGCTTGTGGCAATAATTACCAGTCGGCCGAGCACATTCTGTGGCACTGTGAGATTTTGAAGGATGCCAGAGACGAAATGATAGAAGGTCTGAATGTCCCCATTAGACCGGTGTGGAACACCGATCTTGTTTCTAACAGTGTGAATTTCGAATGTTTGAGGAAGTTTACTAGGATCTGGGTTGAGAGATGGCCTGTGCTTAGAGTCGCTGACTAGTGTAATAATTGGGAAACCCCGGTGTACTGCTCCTGCTCCATGACTTATTCTTTTACAACTCTTTCATTATTGTATATGCTATTCTGTTTTTCTTATTTTATTATTCTTATCTTATTTCTTTTTTTTACTGTACCAGCTGTTGCAGATGATTTCCATTCGTTTATATTTTGTTTTTTTAATTAACTTGTCTTGTACTTTTTAATTCTTATTTTCTGTTTTCTTTTCATATGTTTCTTTTTCCCTGTCTAAGGTTAACACACTGTTTTTCTTTTTACAGACACTGTAAGCACTCTTATATATCTGTGTTTACTAATTATCTCTCTTACTTTACTTTGTTATCTTATTCAATACTTACTGTCCTCTTTACAGACCATGCAGATCTTATTTTTACACCTTTACTTTTGTTTTTACTTATTTACCGTTGCCCTTGTGTGGCACTTTTTGGATTGATTATTGTTTTTCATTTTTCCTCTTATTTTCTCTTCTTTTTACATGTATTTTTTTCCGGTTTTCTTTTCTTTTTTTTTTTAGTAACAGCAACGAGTTTACAGGCGAGAACTGAACTCCGTTGTCTGTTTTGTTTTGTTTATTTTCCCCATTAGGGGTTGGATAACGGGCCTCGTCCCCGCATGCACGACTGGAGCTTCTTATTATTCTTTCTTACCGGAGGACTCCGCCAATTACCTGCGCCACCCCTGATGAGCGTTGGTGGTCAGAGGGGTGACTGTGCAGGCTGGGGTAACCTCCACCCTGCCTCCGACCTCCTGACGCTTCTTTCCCCTAGGTTCTTTAGGGTTTTATCCCTCTTTTTCCAATACTTATCTTCAGGGCACCACCGGGTGGTCGGCTAAGGGGTGTGGAAGTCCTGACCTGCACCAGTCGCCCCAACCACCACCAATTTCTCAACAGGACTGCCAGTCGTGGTTCGGCGAAACTCCCCCGTCACTCTATTGTTTACTTTACTTTTATGTGTTTACAGGTACTGGAGTGTGGGTCCCCTCCACCAACTATCTGCCTGACACTTGAACTTGATTGTTTTGTTGTTATTTTTCTGTGTTGTCCTTAGTTTAGTACTTGTAAGCGCTTGCATACCGCTTCATAACACCGTATGCGGGGACTTTGAAGGCCTAGCTTCATTTATATAAATTGTAGAGCCGTTTATTCAAAAAATTAGATTCATGCGAGAGCTCCGAAGGGGTGACCATAAGTCACCTATACCGGGGTGGGACAGGGTGGGTGTACCTTCAAAGTGCGCTTATAGTATCTTTCCCAGGCTCTACTGAGTAAAGTTATTGCGAATTAAGATAAAAACGTAAATAGTCAACGGTTGGGTAGGGTCAATGTTTCATAATGTATTGCATAAATACCTTTCTAGAATCGGGAAAAAATCCTATTAGTATAAGTATATACACATATGGTAAACAAAAACAAACAGTTTTTTTTTAATCTGCCCGTTAAGTGTATAGTAACATGCAGTGACGTGCATTGCGCTTTGGTTGCGGGTTATCAGTGGCCGATTCTAAGTAAGCAGGTAGGTATTTGATAGTGGTTTAATTGGTTTTGAAAATATATGTATTAAAATGGTGTATACAAAGTATGTAATTTTCGAATAATTGAAAATGTAAGACTATTCATTCGTTTTCTAGGAAAAATTCAAACAATCTACAAAATTCCTAAAATACGAATTCCTTATCCTATAATTATCGAATTCCTTATCCTAGAAGTAACTACAAATCATAGCTTTTATTCTTCGATAAATTCAAAGATACCGTATGTATTCGTTTGTCTCTTTTCATAATATGTACCTAATCGACACATCACTCTCTAAATCCGAACGGTCTCAAATATTGCTTCATAGCTAACATAAATTTGTCAGAATTAGCCTTCCTTTTTTCATTCATTTTAAGGCGATGCCATACGTAGTAATGCAAAATCATGTGTTTTTGGTTTGAAAATTTGGTTGCCTAGAAATGTTTCAGATGCTTTAATTAAATACTGCGAGTAGAATACATCTTGGCCTTTGAAATAATCGAGTATTTCTTAGATAAGTCTTTTTATAAGCCCAGAAAAAAATAATGTAAAAGCCTATGAAAACTGCTTTAAATTTCAAAATCTTCTACTTACGAACCCATTTTCGGTTTTGATTTTGTTGTATAATGTGGCGAATTAAGTTATTTATAAAATGATCGAGAAAAAATTAAATATTTATGCCTGAACATCCACAAAATAAAATAAAAGGCACTTTTGGCCATGTTTTTTTCTTGCATAAATCAAAACAGGCGGATGGTGTTAAGCGGGAATTTAAACCTTATCGCCATCTACGTAAGGGTTGTTATTGATAGCGGCTCAATTTAAAATATTACACGACGTAGTGCATCGCCTTAAATATTAATTTTTTTGGGGCGTGCTCAGTTTTTCAGACCTTTGACTTGTAATACATTGGCAAAAGTATCGCCGTAAAGCTTACCGAAACATTATTGTAATCGTGATATGTTGTGTTTCCAAATAGATGAATTGATATATACCTACATATGCATCAATGTAGTAAGACAATGTGCAGGAGAAAATATCTGGCGTCTCACCGGTGGTGTGTAGAAATAGTAGGCGCGATGTATTATGTATGTATGTACACATAATTTTGTTTACTCGAGCAATAGTAATAACGGTTAAGTAGGTACTGTGGGTTATGCGCGTAATTCACACATGGATCTGCTCGGTGTATCTGTCCGCTGAGTATGCTCTGCGACGGATAGATCGGCTCGGTGTAAATGTATGCAACGAATCCGCTCGCCGAGCATGATGTCATTCGCAGTTGATGAGCACGAGACCTTATACAGTGAGCCCAATTTTTCGGTTTACCCTAGATTTCAGATAAAAATTAATCAAGATTTTTATTATTAACAATGTCTATTACTGATTTATATAATTCTTACAATACACATGACATCATTTACATAACTTACCAAAAATGACTTTTGAAACCTTCAAAGCCAATGTTGAAAATGTCAAGAGAACTCGAGTTTTCATTTTGCAGCTGTTGTCATGTTATGCTGAGCCAGGACATCCGTTTTACCATGTAGAATATAGAGCAAGTCGTGATGTCGACTCTGGGGACCCCAGCATTTGCTCGGTACGAACAATTTATAGCATTCCAGGAGATATGGGCTGTTAATAAAATAGTTTATTATATTTAATGCTGTTACTGTAAGGGCCCCATATATTGGAGATCCTCCTCCTAGATTGGAGACTTTCGTAGCGCGTGTCAGAAAGCAAATCCATGTGAGGCATAAATCGCGGGTATTCACCACGCATTCTCATATACTTTTTTTGAATTTGTTCTAGTAATTCTATATATTTTTACTGGTGTGTGTGTCAAAACAGCAGAACTGAGGCCCAAACAGCAGAAGCGTATTTTAGTTTTGGTAGTATAATGCAGTTGAACATCGATGTCATCACATCAGGCTTGGAAAAGGTTTAATTGTTCTAATCATAAATTCAAGGAGTTTGTAACACGATGATGCAAAATTCACTTTATGATCTGAAAAGGTTAAAAAAGTTAGGGATCAAATATGACCCTGAGATCCCTCATGGATTTCACTGAAGGCAATATTTCATCATTCAGCTTAAAACCGAATCTAATTGGGTTTATAATAATAAAATTTGGATGATTTATATAGCGCCGTTTTTGTGCAAAATCACCTAAAGGGCTTGTCATAGTGACACGTTTCTTTACATTCAACAAAAGTTTATTCTCATCGGCCCATGAAGATGTTGCGTCTAAATCATATTGTTATTTAATACAATCTTTAATATCGCATATCATCCCGAGCAATTTAAGATCGTTAGCAAAAAGCAAGCACTTAGTACTTTGGGTGCATTCTTGAATATCATCAATCAATATCAAGAATAGTGGAAGTCCCAAGTTTGACTCTGGGGTATTCCGTGGACTCATAACCAATTGAAACTCAAGTAGAGATTGGTCAAAGCCTATTCTGTGGATCTTTTGTCAAAGTATGGTCGAATGTCTTTGCAAAGTCTGTATAAACTACGTTTGTTTGATATTGCGCATCCAATCCTCTTTCTACTTAGTGTGAGAGTTCGAGGAGATTGGCTACAGTTGATTTTTCAAATAAAAAAACACGTTTTATTTTATTTGCAAGTACTGATTTTTTTTCCCTAGACTTATTAATTTAAATTAATAAGTCTAATTTTCGTAGACGTGAAATGTGATGTTCTGGAAGTCCGTATATGTATCCGGCTCGACGAGCCGATCCGTCGAGTTAATCCGTGTGTGAATTCTGTGCTGTACTGGTTACTACATACTACTGTATGATACACACTCGTTCAACTTGTTTACAATCATCGAGGAATATGTGGCTGAGTGTTTCAAATCATAGAAAAAAAATGACGAAAGACAATAACGAATCGACTTTGAACTTGTCAATAAATTTTTATAACCATAATTTATTGGCCATTGTTAACCCGAATTTTCCTTGAACCAACTGATAATGTTTATCTAGAAATACGAATAGATTATTATTTAAATAGGAGAAAACTATTCATATTTTTGTGCAATACTTTTACAAGAAAGAAAGACAATCATGAGTGATCATAGATGATTAAAACCTCAAGCGAGTCTGGCAACTATTCAATATGGATAGTTTATAAGCTCACCACTACTAAGAGCAACTAGTAGGACTATTAACAGGACACTGCCACCCCAGGAGACGCATACAACTTCTGGAAAGGACAGTCATTTGAATGGGATGAAGAAATACAGGGTGTAAGAAGTGTACACTTTGTAAGAAACACTGATTTATCTACATACCAATATCGTATACAATATAATATATATATTAAATGTCATAGGGTGGAACCAGGAGACGTAGCCAAAAACTCAGTGGAGATAAGCAAACCGTTTTCAAGTATAAATAACGTAGAATAATTGTAGAATTTGTGAAGCTGGCAGTATTTACAAAAAAAATATTTCGTGTAGATGTGGAATCCCTCCAAAAGAAGAAATTTAACTTTCGAATGTTATTAAACTGGAAATAAAAATGTAGCCATTCAAAGAATATGTATGTACGCATGAAAAAGCTACACGATTGGCCCGCTAAAGTAAAACCTAGTTGAATGAAACTAAGTTATACTAGGTCTTATCGTATTATCACTATTAATTCATATATGCATCTATCAAACATCTAAACAAAACAAATACACATTTCGAATGAAGAATTATTAATGAATAACATTTATTTTTTTCCTTTTATTTTATGATCTGCCTGGTATGATTTATGTACTATTTCCTCCAAGTTAATGTACTTTTAACATATCATCAGTTCCAAGTTTGAAAATTAAAAGTTCACCATTGTACCTAAATAATATTTCGCAGAAACTCCTAATCTATTTTCCAACACTAATAAGTATCTGAAATTAACTTTAAAAAAACACTAAATATGAATAGCTGGTGGACCCCACAATGCTTTGATATTGCTTTCTCGGATGTCTCCGACTTCTTCCACCATTCACTACTGTATACCACAACATTACTATTAAAAACTTAGATTCGATCGATTTTAATTCGACTCCGTATCACATTCCGGTGCAGAGATATTGCGTTAAGAGGAAGCTACAAGCCAAAAATGTGTATATTCTTGGTATACTTTATATTGTAGGTAATAGGGATTAAAATCGCTTGACAAACGGAGTCTAGAAACGTTCGATTTCAAGCACAAAACGGGTTTTTATTTATTTTGCAAATAATTTTATAAGAAACCAAAAAAGTTAATCAAGTGAAACTGTCACAGATAATCTTAGCTATAATACTGTATTTTTTTAAGTTGTTTCCTTTTCGCGTTCATGCATTTATATTGAAAAAAAAAATTTTTAGTAGTTTACATTTATATTTTTTTATTGAGTAATTTATATTTTTATTTGTATTCTATTAAAGCGAAACGATAGGAAAACCTTCAATTTATCTAAAGCATATTTTTTTTTATTCATAATGTGCACCGATTCGTTATAAAGATAGTGATTTAGAATTAAGCTTCGCCTTGAGCATGCCTCGGGCGTGTCCGAATTCTACCATTCAAACCTCTCTAAATACTCCTGGCACTAATAAGAACAAACTTTGAAATTTTCAACGATATCGGTGGACTACTTTTCGAGTTTTACGAGCACAAAAATAAGCAAGCTGAATTTTTCTATATTATTAAGATTATCTAGCATTGCCAATACTTGTTGATGAATATTGTAAAAAAATCTTATTTTTATAAGCGTCTAATATATGGTATACAAACAAATCATTTCATTGTATTTGTGCACACCGATAGTGGTTCAAATTGGTTCGAAATAGTTTGGAACGCAGTCCCCTCCTACCCTGCAGTAGTTTTACGAAACAGTACACCACTACAAAAGCGAAAATTTATTTAAAATTACCTTTCTGTATTTATTTTAATTAATTAACTAGTTACTAATTAATATAGTTAATTACAATAAGGAAACAGATGAAAGACAAGTACATATTGTTACCGGCTACTGAATTTTTGACGAATGGCGCATGTAATATTTTTTATCTCAATTCGCATTTCCCGAGTGCACCTTTCGAAATGTCCACCTTTCGCGGTACCTACGCAGACGGCATACAACATTCGCATACTCGTTCTACGGCAAAAATAAATAAATAATAATATTACTGTCGCTGTTGCTAGGTTCTCGCTGCCCCCGCACCTGGCGCCACCTGTCGAGGACCGCCCTAATGAGCACAGAACCAGATACAAGATTTATTCTCTTACGGAAATCATGAATGAGATCAGAATTGAAAATTAACATTTCTCGGTCGTTTATTAGCGCTAAGAATACGCCTATTGGATATTAAAAAACTAATTATTTTGGTTGTGGGTCGGTCTGTGAGTGATTGTAACCCTCAATGAACTCGAAATTGTTTTGGATCTAAGGGCCATTTTCAAAATTGGAACTAATTGTGTCAAGAATTCAGACAAGCGATCAGTATCTACTGATAATACAGGGTGTCCGGGGGTAAAGTGCACTCACTTTGGGAGGTGATTCTACATGATGGTAGGAGTAAAAATAATTCAATTTTTTTCCGAAATTCTAACTTTTAGGGGTACTTTTCAGTTAAAAACGTAAAATTGGTCCCCCGTGTGGTGCCGGCATTATTATTTTGCGATGTTGCTAAATGTACCGTGCCGCGCCACTCGCTGCCGTTCCGTCAGTGTTTACTTACCATGCTTCATGTCAATAACTTTTATTATATTCGCAAAGGATCTGATACTTTAACATATCTAGCAGTGTTTAACTTTAAAAACTTGATTGTTTTAATCAATATTTGAAATGTGTATTTCTTTTGTTTATGTTTCTAAGGGTTAATGGTAAGGTGATTTCTAAACTTTTTTTAAATGAAAGCGTTATTTATTAACTAACTTGATTTACCAACATAATAATATCCAGTGATTTTTTGCGCTAGTATAAATACAATAACCGATATTTTTCTACTGGTAACTTTTGCTGCTCAGATTCCAAAATTATCTCTCGTTATTTGTATAAAGTTTTGAAATATTCACAAAACTTTTCCGTCTCTTACTTATCAAAAGTGTGTTGTTGGTTAGGTTCAGTAACGCTAGAAATATAATTTTAATCGACCTAACCTCAAAATAAATTTAAACAAACGAAACCACAGCAAAGGTTAATTTAATCTAGACCTTATTCTAAATTCCCAGAAACAAAATATTTATTATTAAGAGAGGTTAATAATTGATTTCCTTTTCGATACTTCTAAAATCACTGTTGGTGATTTTTATTTTTGTTTTTTAACCACTTGTTAATTTCTCCCATCGAATTTAATTTTGCAGTTACGCGGAAAACTGTAAATGCATAGACATCCAATTTGATAGACTATCCCACCAGGAAAGGGGAATAGGGGGCGTGACCGTCTTCCTTTCTATAATTTTTCAATAAATGAATCTGACAGTGTATAGGCAACTCGAATTGTAAAATCACCAGTTAGTCCGCGAAAATATAAATTGATAACGAATTAATGGTCCTTTAACACTGGCGCGATAATTGCTGGCTGCGTTTAAAACTTAATAACGAATCCCTAATCGGCTTGTTTCCAAAATTGAATATTTTGTTACACTTAATGGTTAGAAACTATTACAAATGTGTTATTTGCCAATATCACTCATCTTCAGCATCGCTACTCAAGGCGCACTATGGTCCCCTTTGAGGAAACTAGCTAGACAAAAAGATTTCAACGATGTTTTTATTTATGTACAAAAATATTCTCACAACATTGAAAAATGTCCATAGTATTATGTTCACATCGATAAAAAATTTAAAACAATACGCGCGATACGTGGCGACGTTGTAAACACGACACTTCGGATGTGCCAATCGTTCGCCCAGCGGTCGGACGCTTTCGGGTGTGCACGCTGTTCGATCGTTAGTGTTGTTATTTGAAATCGGAGAGAAATTATGAAAATACAAAAATTGAAGTCTACGGTATGTTCTTTCAAATTAATTTAATTATTTTATAATTTGCCTATTCAACATTACTTAATTATTAATTAAAAATCGTGAAAAAAGTATCAATATTTAAAATTATTTGCCAAAGTTTAATTAAACTTTCAAAATCGTGTACCAATTTGTACCACCAAACGAAACTAGTTTCAAATAAAACCATTCTTTATGTATAATATCTTATAAAATTTGTTTGCTCAAACTTGCTCTTTTGTCTTTTACAGAGCCTCTACCTACAATCTATCGTTTAGATATTTTGGACATTCTAGAAGTAAAGGGCACGTCAAAGTTGAATTGTGCTGCAATACGGCAGTGTGTTTATGAACATTTAAAATATTTATTGAAGAAAAACAGTTTTTAAAGTCTCAAGGATAGTTTACTTAAGAAAAAAATCCCTTCGTTTATATTAATATTTTGAAAATGGTTTGAAGTCGGAAGAAGTACTTTAAAATTGAAGTTTAAACACGCAAAATGGCTTAACACAGTATTTATTCTTCCTGTAGAGACGCGTGATGAGAGACTACATGGTAGACCAGAAAAAGAATTTGGTTTATGCTCGTCAAAAAGCAAAACAAGAAAATCTCGAAGTCCACAAGAACTCTCTCATACTACTCAAATCAACTTGAGGTCACATGGAAAACGGGATGCTGCCAAAATATCAACAACATATTGCAATGTCTTACCTACTGGTGTCTTAAAATTATTATGGATTCCAGAAGTTCTAGCGAAGAAAATACAGAAGTCTGTTAACAAAGCCAATGTTGTAACATTAGCATTTAATAATAGTGACGATAGCGACTCGGCTAGTAATTCATAAACAAAAAATGTCATTCGGTTTTGTTCTTATATTATTTAAAAAAAATATTTTTAACTAATAACTTAAAATAAGTGCTTCGTTATGACTTAACCGAACTATTATACTATGGACATTTTATTAGTAATTAATTTTGTTTTAAAAAATCTGCAACAATGGCTAAAATAAATGTATATTTTTTTAAGTATTTTTTTTATTACATTGTGACCCTTTTGTATCAAATGCCATGAAAAAATATTTTTGTCTAGCTAGATCGGGATTTGGGACCACTGTGAGGCGGTTTGAATAAAACGAACATTCAGATCCTGCGCAGAGAAGTCCCACAAACCGTTGTATTACTTTAGCGAACTTTACTTTTCTGCGCAGTATTTTTGGTAATTTCAATGTGCGCTCTTCGGCGCTCAACGTACGACTGATGTCGTAGATTATTCAAAGCATTCTCGAACCCTCCTGGTTCCAAAAATATGGTCACGTGGTTTACCTCCTGCTCGTCGAAATGATACCCGTATTTCGTCTACAAATTTGGTTGTCTGTGGTATAATGTCAATTTCGTATTATTTTCCATTTCTGAAGAAATCAAAATGCATCTGAGCTTAATTAATAAGACCGAAATTCTTAGGTAGTGGGCTAAATGGGCGTATGGACAGGAGTGTCAAGAGAATATATGACCCGGAAGTGGATTGAAAAATGTTTAGCGGACGCAAAAGGAAGACATGACACGACTAAGTCATACAGACAGGCCTCGAATATTGTATGAGAGAAGCGAAACACTGATGAATCCACCACCATTGATATTAAAATATATTAAAATGTTTCAAGTAGCAAATCAAGCATGCCTGATGGTATTTTACTCGGTATTAAGTTTAAAATAGTTTTTCTTAAAATTTAATGAAATTATTGTATCACTCCCAAAGAATCAAGTACTTGAAGCCAAATCAAGAGTTGGAGTAATCGACGAAATGTAGGTATTCCAGACTCCGTTCATTCTAGTTCCATCCGTTCATTCTATTCAGTCTTCTGTAGAGCTGTACTTTTGTAGATAACGTTGTCTACACCTTCAATGAAATATCATGATGTTTTAGTAAGTAACTTTGTAAGTAGGAACTACGGGTCGGTAAATCATCGACATAAACCCAGTGAAATGTTGCGCGATGATTGCTGCGTGGTCTCTGCACTCGGCAGATATCAAGACATATTTGTGTAGCTTGTAGTTCTGTAAACTGTCGGTATTGCAGATTTCTGTTTTCGCATTTTCCACCTTTACTCCGAATGTCATTATACTCATTATCTTATAACCGTCAATTGTCTCACGGGGACTATTTTAAGGGTACTATTGTAACAGGTAATTTAATATATAAATATAATTTGTAAATTGACCAAATACTGAGAAGACGGCCGAATGGCGCGTAAATATTTAAACAAAAATAAACGACTGTGAATCAATACCAAGTTAGTGATGATGAGGTTGTGGAATTTGTTTGTGATATTAATTTGCCTAAATAATAAATTCTTAAGAATGTTTTGAAATTATGGTAAAAATGGTAATTAGAAGTTTTTTACGTGATATCAGATACATATCGAGCGCCCACTGAAACCTTGTAGCGCTAACTGTATACGGGAAGTACATCGCATCGTTTGCAGGCCCCAATACAAATATATGGATCGGTGGGCTCACGGTATAAGGCAGTCGGTTTTTGTCGATTCTTTACCGACATCTGGACGACTGCCTTAGATGTATTGAATATATTTTTTATTTGAAATTCATCTGCGAATACCATCGCCATATGGTTGAAAATAATAGTCAATTACTTTATAGCATTCAATAACCAATCGCTGGTTGGTTATTATATATACAACAAGTACAGAATAATTCATTGAAAACAAATTAAATCTCAAACATAAACAGCTATTGTTTGACTGTTGCTAATTGAATTTCTTTTATCGATAAATAATGCATGAAATATTTGTAATAGATAATATTAGCTAAAATATTACAATGTTTGGGAGTCTCTACTCTATTCTAATTTTGGTCTACATGAGAATATCCTTGGTTCCTACCGGAATGTTATTTATCCAGTTCCTACCTCTCCGTAACCTTGCTAGAAAACTATTTGAATTATGGAACATGACAATTGCAAATAAATGGTGCGAATTTGAGAGCGATTGTTTTTGAAAACAGAAGAAGGAAATAATGATTAGGACTTGGGACTACCTTGGAATCAAATTGTTGGTGTTTTTTGTGTACATAATAATCTCGCTTGTGTAAAGAAGGATTCGAACTATCGTCGAAGCAAATTGTTGGTGTCGTGCGTTTACATAATGATCTCGGTATTACGTGTGAAGAAGGATACGAACTATGATCAAAGCAAATTGTTGGTGTTTTTCGTGTACATAATAATCTCGCTTTTAAGTTTGAAGAAGGATTCGAACTATCGTCGAAGCAAATTGTTGGTGTCGTGCGTTTACATAATGATCTCGGTATTACGTGTGAAGAAGGATACGAACTATGATCAAAGCAAGTTGATGGTGTTTTTCGTGTTCACAATCTCATTGAAAAGTAAAAAATAATGATAATAACAGTTTATTCCAGAAAGTAAAAAGAAGAAGACAATCTTCCTAGTGCATCATATCGCTTTAAGTATTCATTCGTTTTGTTGTGGCGATAATTACCTCGAGGTATCGCGATGGAACTAATTATATTGTGATTGTGTTGTGTGCTCCTTCGCAGAGATATAGTGGTAAGTGATTGGTCATCCCGTTTTTCTCCCTTCCTTATATTGTTCATTCCTACACAGAAATACTGTCACCCAATTCCAGCAAACACCTTTTCATTTAATTTCCTATAAATTATTTACAGTCCATTACAAGTGCATCTGAAGCTGTAATTCGTGAGCAGTTTCAAATGCAACACTATATATATTAAATTGATTTATTTTTGTATTGATAGATCAATAATGGCAATGACAGGAGAGGTTACGTTGCATTATGAAAATATTGATTCAGATGTCTACTACTTGAGGCAATCGACCTGCCGATACGTCATTATCTTCGGGAGCCTGTTGCATCGTCTGGTCCGTTGAGCAACTTGGCCTCTTGGCGTCAGGGGTCAGAGTGAGGTGACCGGCACTATTATTTGCTTACTCAATCTATAAATCATCGATCATAGATAATATCGTATTGATTTGTAAAGGATGCAGCACAAAGCTTTGAGTGGTGAGGAAAGCGCTGCCAAGCCAAGTGTTAAATTATCTCCTATCCGGAAGGAAGCAAAAAGTTAGGCGCCGAGACATTTTGGTATAATATTATGAGATGACACGTTTTCAAAACCGTTTTTGTTGTTGTTTGTTTTCTGTTATATTTGACACTTTCCAACACAAGTATTCCAACACAAGGTTGTGTCTCATAATTTCTACATTTAAATTTAAACCGTTACTTGAGCTCGAAATTGGAAGAATGGTAAATTAAAACCAAAGTTGGCTTACGTGTTGGACTTTAATTGTGCAAATAAAAAAAGACTCCCATGTGCACATTCATGTCAGATTTAAAATCAGGATTCCTTAAATAGGAATAGAAATAGATTATAAATAATAATTATATAACAATTATTTTATAAGCAATAATTATTAGCCTGAAACACTCATCCACATTGAAAAATCTCCTTATAAAAGATACATGACGCCAACGGGATTTTTCAGATTTTTCAATGTGGATGAGTGTTTCATGCTAATAATTATTGCTTATAAAATAATTGTTACCCTTTGTGCTATGCATAAAAAAATCTTGTCTTAAACATTAGTTTACCAAAAAAATAATAATTAATAAATATATAAATAAGATTGAAATCTCTTTCATAAATACATAAGGCAATAACTACATCTCTGGTGCAAGAGTCTAATGGCATACAACGAAACTAATGGGATAGTAACTGAGATATCAATATAATCGATTCCTCTTAAATTATCACCCCGTCAATAATCATAGATCTTATCTGTTATCAGAATTTAACATTAAAAAAGCAATACACTTTCATATTATGCTACGTATACATCCGCGAGCCGAACTGCCGAACTGAACCTCAACTTATGGGAAAGAAACGCCGCTTGCAGTTCCTTTCCCGTAATTCGTGGTACGGTTCGCGTTTCGGTTCGCAAATGTATACATACCCTAAAGTATTTACTCATTTCTGTACTAATAATTTTGAAATACATTTTAATTTAATCTATTGGATTCGCCAGGCGGAATAATAATTTTGCAATTTCACAGGAAAATGCCGAACGTTATTATAACAAAGTTTCATTTTGGACAAGTTTCAGCTTCGAATAATCCTTCAAAGACTCACAAAGTGGTCAAAGAGATTTTATTATTTTTTGTTCTCGTTAATTGGAAGATTTAGAGAAATACTGAGTCATCGTGGGACGAGGGGTAGATAGGAAGCTCTGGGAGCAAATTGGTGTTTAGATTGTTTGTTTATATTTTATATGAAACAGGAAATTCTGATAATTGGTTTCACACTGCAATCTCCGGTTCCCTAGTTCATTATTAGACTGATTTCATCAAAAACTGGGGAAGCGCTAAGTTAAGAAAAAAAACTATAATCTTTATGGTTACACTATTGCCACCAGTGGAAATACTAAGTAGAGAGGTGGGTAAGCACTCCCCAACCTTACTATTTTGCATCTCCTTCCCTTTTACTCTTAAAATAATTGGGAATACTATTGTTCGACTGGCTCCGGACAAGTGTGTCTCTAGTGTGATATAATAACATTTAAAAAATATGGGTGTATATTAGGTATAGTGAAATCGATTTGAAAAAACTAAGAACAAAATAAGAAGAAAAGTTTAAACTGGGTAATTCACAAAAGAAAATTTTTGAACGTACAAAATATCAGTGTATAGGTTTACCTATGGTAATTTCAATGAATGATAAATTAGTGATTACTTTAAAAACGTGTTGGGTCGTAGTCTTTTTGTACATTTCGTACGTTTTTGACGGCCGGCGTGGTCTAGTGGTATACGCTTTTGACTACAGATCCGAAGGTCGCGGGTTCGAACCCGGCGTGCGCAAATAAATTTTATTTGATTAATTTGTGTTATTTCACAATTAATTAATTTAAATAATATATATTATATTTGCGGCACGTTCCAGAGTGGAAGATACTCTCAGTATCGCCCTGGTGTAAGACCACCATTCAGAATTGAAACGTTGCTTGAAATGGCTTTAGCCATGTTTGGTGACCAGATCTGAATAGCCAGGTACTTCCCCACCTTCCTCTTCCCCATCTCCCTCCCCTCCCCAATACCCTCAGCCTCACAACTTACCCCAATTGGGGATGCCATAGTCTCACTGGCTCCAGACGGGAGCAGTTGGGACTCTTGTGCGGTATTACTGTAAAAAAAAAAAAAAAAAACATAGTGTTGTAACTTATTGTGCATAGATTCATAACAATTAAATATGTCTTAACCATATAGACTAAGCAGTATAAAGCTAGAATGCGTTAATTCCCTGAATAAAGATGACGTCAAAATATTAATATGGTCAAATGTTACCACCATTTCACCACAATCACTTCAGCTGTCGAAAAAACTTCCAAAAACGTAATTATCATTTCAAAACCTCTTCTTCTATACGAAGTTCGCCCGCCTCCAATTTGAAACTCTAAAGTGACACTAAGGATAATTAATCATTAGCCTTTGTAGCGAGATAGCGAGTGTTTTATACCCTTACTGTGTTTATGGTGTGCATGCAAGATTATAATACCTATTGTGTTACAGTCTGTCAAAAAAACTAGAAATTTCATTAAATGGAAAATTTTTCTTTCAAAACTATGGCGACACAGTTTTGAAAGTAAAAAATTAATTCCGAATTTAGAACAAAAAATATAGTTGATTCAAATGTGACGTTTTGTTTTGACTTCTTTTTTGAAAATTTTGAATGTAAAAAAACGAGAAGATTTCAGGAGGTATCGCCGCAAGGACAATTTATCCAATATTTTATCTGAATCCATTATAAACTGTCATTTTTATAATACTGAAATTAGAATATATCATTTTTGGCGAACGTTTCAAAACGTTGCAGACGCAAAATTACTCTTGTAATTTTGAAATCGTTGAATATTTTGATCATAGCGGCCGAAAAATCAATTGATGCCGTCAACTGAGAAATATCCAAAAAATAATGTCGATTTTAATCATTCGGATAGCTTCCAAATAAAATTAAGAACTTGTAAAAAACGAATACCCAAAAAATAATGTGATAAGAAAAATTATGTTACTTGCCGGAATTGTATGGTAAATTTTATGGTCATTTTTTACATTGGAAATGTGGGAGAAATTTTCGACTGCGGCTCTTCTTATGATATAAAATAATAATATATTGCTTTTTTATTATAAGAAGAGCCGCAGTCGAAAATTTCTCCGACATTTCCAATGTAAAAAATGACCATAAAATTTACCATACAATTCCGGTAAGTAACATAATTTTTCTTTGTTTTTAGGTTTGAAAATGTTAAATCCATTATAAGCTCGCGGGCAAGATTATAGGCAGCGGACAGGATTTGGCCCGTGGGCCGTAGTTTTCCGAACCCTGATCGTCTACCGAAGAACACAGTTTGATTTCGAAATGAAAAAAAAACACTTGAATATCGACCATAGCGCTTTTTATTTTATTCCTTTTAATATTGATAATTGGATAATTTATATAGCGCCGTTTTAGTGAAAAATCCAATAAAGGTAATTATTTTATTCCGTTCAACAATATTGGCGTTTCCATCAAAACCATCTATACGAGTGACCAAAGATATTAGTCTTCTAATATCTTTGCGAGTGACAGACTGTACATCCTGACGTTTTTGCGTGTTTATGCGAGAGTGTGTTACGTCTTTTACGTGTGCTCAAGCAAGAGTGTGCGGCGCGGCTTCCCGTTTATGTGTGTTCATGCAAGAGTGTGTAATGTCTTTATGTTTATGTTGCGCCACAACTTTCAATTAAAATTTCATAATGTAAGGCTATTTTCATCCCCGCACGTGTTTCGTTGTTTTGCAAGTTGTTATTAAAATTCCCGAGATTCCGCGGCGAACGGTTCCGGATAACAAAGGACCCCTCGTCCTGCAGCCATCAATGGATGCGCAGGTCATTTCAAACACAAAGTTCTGATATTATTAATTAAAATTAAAAGCTTCGATACGATATGGGATGCTATTGAAAATGTGTGAAAAGAATGGTTTTTATTCACAACTTGTCTTTTATGTTTGAGGTAGATTTAAAATAAAATATTTTTTTACAATACAACCTTACACGCAATGGTGAAAATAGTAATTAATCATTTTATAAGATTTTTATTTTATTTTTCAAACAAAAAAATAGATTTGAATTGAAAAATGAGGCGTCTTGTCTTCGTTCGGCGTTAAAATGAAAACTTGCGAGCTGAAGATAGTTGCGTTGCATAGAACTTCCAGGCTGAAAAATCAATGCATATTTCATGACACCAGAGCTCATCATCCGACAGATGTTGCTGTTTCAGTTATGGGTATAAAGCTTAGTTCAATGAAAAAAAAAGATTTCTTCTGTAGATATTCTTATTATGCTTTAATATATATTTTTGTTGTGTTTTACTGTTTCGTGGTCCAATACGATAATGCATTAAATATTCGATACCTACTACCTACTACTTGCGCATTCTTCAAATATACCCAATTCTCTCCTGAAATAATAAATAGTTTGTGAGGCAAAATTTAAATTTCATTTTGTATCTGGAACAAGCTAATCCGATACTGTGGAATATAGTACGAGTAGTGTCCAAAGAAATTTTAATATTCCGTTAGCCACGTTCCTACTTATTTTCACAAATTTCTTGACATGCCCGATCGTTCTGATTTCTGCCCTTCAATCATGTCTGTCTCACCTACTACTCCGACCTTAAGGAAATAAATAATTGCCGACCATTGATCCAATTCCATCAGTAATGCCGATCCCGTTCCTATACCAGATAACCCCGTATGTACAATGTACATCGCAAGTACACGGATAATACAAGGCTTATTTCACGTCTTCTGATTCTGAACGTCAGGTCCGCCCGTCACGACTGCAAGAGCCCAGAGCTCTGGTCGTGATGGGACACTTTGGTAATTCTCCTTATTTGTATATATCGCGAGACATCTGTTGTCAGCGTTTCAAAGACAGATTATATTGGTATTTGGTTGAAAAATAAACGTGTGTTCTGTGTTCCTATTTCTTGAACGCCTGGGATGTTTTCCAACGCGCGGCTTTCACGAATGAATCCGAATATCAGAATTCTGATCTCTCTCTCGATATATGAATGTCCTGCTCTGCTCAGTATAAATGTTAGCTATGTATTAATACTTTGAAACTTCTCTGGTTAGCAGATGTTTCGTGTCTCTTTAATAATTTAAGAAGTGTTTTTAAGGTGTGATATTCTATGTATAAATTTAAATATAAAAAAAAAACAGTTCAATACATTTTTAAAAGTTCTGCTAAGTATAGTTATTGTTACAAGTAATAGCTGTTTCACCTTTTGAAGGCATTGTCAAAGTGTAATGAAGCAATAATAGTTTTATAGACTCCCTTTTACCTTCCCGAATAAATTGTAAAATTTAATAATGTTTTGTTATGCGATGTGTAGCTTAGGTCTTCTATTGAATCTTATAATTCGTCTTATAATATCTTATAGGTAAAAGTTTACCAATTTAAGTACACGCTTAAAGAAATACAAAGTTTGTACTTATCCTAAAGAAGATTAAAGATTCAATCGATTTACTTGTGACGATTTTACCTGAAATTATAAAATACTTATTAAATATATAATATCCTGGATCCTGGTGTATACAACGTATTTGACCTAGTTGGTGATTATTTCAATTGTACAGGGTATCAAGTACCGAAGTAATTACGTATTATTATTAGCGGTATCTGGGGCGTTGTTGGTTGTGTGATAATTGCATACCAAATATAATGAATGATCCACAGAATAACGAGATATTATCGTTTCGAATATTAGTAATAATAATAACTTTATGGCTATAACTTCGAGAGGCAATTAGTGAAATTTAATGCACTTATTGGTAAATAATGCATGCAAAGTACAATGCATGCGTATTACTGTGAATTTAATGAAAAATATGATGAACATTATTAGAACTACCCGGCTTTGCAAGAGTTTTAAAACGTTTTTCCGGAAACTTTTTTCTTATACATGGAACAATTGACAAAAATCGTCATATTTTTTTACTGATGTATTAAAGTCCTTGATGGGAGCGGTAATAGTTAAATTAATTTTCGACAAAAAATGTGCAATTTGCAAAAGCCAGGGCTCACAGTTTAGAGTTTTTGGTGGAACACAAACAGATTTCTCCCAAATTTGTTTGGTTGTTTTCAAATTTTCGTATTATTTTGTGTAGATTTTGATAATATTTTTGCCTTATTTTTTTTAGCGGCGTCTCATTTAAAAAAAAAATAAGGATTGTTTGATGTTGACATATTAAATGCACTGTAGAACCAAAATAAGTTTACTTCAATGTCTGAAGATAAAATATAACCTTTCCTTCATTAAATGAAAAGGTCAAATCATATGTAAGGTAAATGTGTCATCTCAAGCACCTACCTACCAGTCTTACAAATGAAAATAAACATTTAATCAATAATTATTTTTATTAAAGGAAAACATATAAAAAAGCAATAATTGTTGAATGAAATACTAGTATTTATTGAATTATTTGGCGGTTAAAAATAAGTTGTCGTTGCACAGTGGTTCCGTGCACCTGACCATCAATCAGAAGGTGCGGGTTCAATTCCCGTCGACGGCATTTATTTTTTATATTTATTTATATTTGCGTTTTAAATAATTTAAAAAAAACTTATGGTTTTGACTACCTTCGTTGAAAGGTTGCAAGCTCATTGGCTCTGTACTCAGATTTCAGGGATTCAAGTGCGGGAGCGGTTTTTTATGACTTTTCCACACCAACAATTTTATTAAATCATGGATGATTTGCACATCGTTCCCAAGGGTAACCAGAATCGCTCTTCTTATAAGAAATGCAGCTTTAAATGGCTTTAACTATGTTTAATGGATATATCTTGAAAATATCGAAGAAACTAACTCCATCTTCTTAGTATTTAAATTATTTTGTGTAATTGTTACAGCATTCGCCCAGCGACAATTCTATTATACTGCTCCCAAGATATTCAATTCACTCAATATAGATACCAGAAAATCGGAAACTGATCTTTATATAAAAAATATTCAGAATTGGCTATTGATAAAGGGAAGGAACTATTTCAAAGAATATTTCGTGTCATTAAATTAAATTATCTGCTCTTTTATTCCATTCTATTCAAATGTTTTCTTTTTTTCATCTATTTTTTTCTCTCTCTTATCTCTATACATCTTAACAATCTAAGATCTTACTAATCTAAAACATTATGACTACCATAATACGGGCATGAGCCTAGTATGGTGGTTGTAGACAACAAAATAATTGTAATCATTTAAATTTTTATGAATAAAGAAACACAAAAAAATAAATAATTGTTGGACATATTATTTATCCAATCCATTTAAAATACAAGATTTCTTTGCCCGTATAAAAATTTTATTTAAAGAGAAATATATAATTTACTGTTTTAGAAATTTCATTAAATAGCACCATTCCTCTTGTGAATTGTACCATGTGAATCTTGAACAAGTCGTGATGACGGCTACGTATATATGATACGTTTTCTTACACCATTCAGCCGAACAACGTTCCGACATTATAGAGTGTTTTGATTCCAAAGCTTTGTACACTCTGATTTTTCCACAGATTCATATATAAGCGTCGATAATCACGCCGACCCTCCGCAATGAAATAAAAAAATGTAAACCCTTTTTAAAAATGATTACTCAATCATTGTTTTACGAGAACCATGGAAAAACCTATCCATAATAATTTTACTGCTTTTTTACTGGCCAAATCTTCTCTTGCACGCCATGAAGAGGCGATAAAACTTAATTTGAAAAGGTTTCATAATAAAATTTCGCAGTTTCCATACAATTTCCAGGCTGCTCTATGTGTCAGGGGAAGTTATTCTCTATATCTCTATTCATCCCCATTGATAGTTCCTGTATGCATAACCCTTTCAATGTGGTGGATTTGGTGATTATAATCTCTGGGCCAGTGCTCAAATTCAGCAATTTTGGCAACCGGAACGCGGTAATCTAATACAATGGATAGCTAGGCTAATAACACTGCACTAATTCTGATGCTGTTCATGTTTTCTTATTAGAATACAGAACGCATCTTGCTGAAGTGGACAAGGTAAGGGGTGTTAAGAGAATATAACGCGAAAATTGATAGAAAAATAAGTCGGGGACAGCTCAACAGTCAACGTGATACGATCAAATTAATCAAATATTTGACATATGTCATGTCAAGCGTCGGAATATCTGAAGTTGAATTATGAATGTGCATCATTACAGAATTGTGTGGCGTTTTCTCTGCCTACCACCTCTTGCGAAATCGCGTGATGGTTAAGTGAGTTAGACAGTTTCACCGTAATTATTTTTTGGGTTACTATGCCGTGTTGCGCTTCCTTCTTTTGCCAGTGTTTCGGACAATACTGCCTAATAAATGTTAAATAAGGAGATAACGCATTACGGCAATTGATGACAATAATATTTTAGCCGTGAAAATCCTAAATCGTATCTAGTTATGCAAGTGTTTTAAAATAGCCCAGAACCAAGATTGGTCTGCTGCACTTGTATTAATAGGGATTTTATAATATGTCACAGAAACGATAGGGCTGATGGTTTCATTAACCGGAACGACGTTCCGGTTTTTCCTGCTGTAATTCAATCACTGTTAAGGGTTCATAATATAATCGCCTTAAAGCACATCCAGATTATTTCCCAGATTAGTCGGATGGTGGCATCGTGGATACCGTGGATAGATCCCACTAGATGTTGTTGTGTGTTGTGAATGCTAGGCACGTAACGAGGATGCAATCGGAAATTACGAACAGTACGCATTATTTGATATCGCCGAACCGTATAGTTAATTCCCAATACATTCTCGTATCTGGATTATACAGGTTGTTTGGAAAAAAAAATGGGTTTGCCTGTGAACTATTTACTAGCTTTTTATTACTTATATGTTTATAGCTGACATCTCGGTGACTGTGACATCTCGGGAAAACTTCAACTTTACGCTGATGATACTGTGATTTACTACCATTGTAAAAATCTGAAGGAACTTGAAGCTCTAATGAATAAAGATCTCGCAAAGCTGGCTAAATGACTGCGATTAAACAAATTAAACCACAATGTTAAAAAAACCCATATTTTTCTTACTTTCGGAAAAAAAGATAACATGGGTATGAAAAAGATAAAATGAAAAGCTACAACATGTTCAAGTAACGAAATATTTGGGGTTACTCATAGACTCTAACCTCTCGTGGAACTCCCATGTTGAGAATGTAAAATCCAAAATTTCCCCGATAATCGGTGTACTCTATCGACTCCAAGGTGTACTCCCCACATCTTTACTGCGTGCAACATATTATGCTATGATCCACTCCCACTTGAGTTATCTAGTTAGTATCTGGGGCACCATTACCAAAAAAAAAGTTCCGAAGTACAAGTAATTCAAAATAGAGCCGTACGTAATATATATAATCTGCCATGAGATACACATGTCAAAGATATATACTCACAGACACAAATACTTCCTTTTGCGGTCCTGTCAAAGTATAACATCACATCTGCCATTCTACAAATAATTCAACACTCCTCACACACCAACACTAAACCAGTTTTTAATTGTGACATACACCAGCACAAAACACGATCACAAAATCAAATACATTTATCGTCATCTACTTACACGACCAAATTTGGAATTAACTCCTTACAATACATTGCACATACACAATATAACGCATTACCTAGAAATTTAAAACTTCCGGCAACGAACAAAAAAACATTGGCAAAAGCTCTTAAAAGCTATTTCCTTAGCAGTTTCATTAATGACTAACACAATCTTTCTCTAGAACTCCATAATAACATCTGCGTTTATTTATTTTAATATATTTTATTTATTTGTCTTGTCCTTAATCTAATGTTGTCTTTCCCGGTGAGTTTTATAAACTCATTGGGAATAATACATTATTACTTTGTTATCATTTTGTAATGTATTATCTTGTAATAAAAATAAAAAAATAAAATAATAATATTTTTCTTAATATTCTCCTTAATTTATACAATGCTCGCACACCCTAATGTATAATTGATGACCTCCATATTATACATAACCCGTATTACTTTATAGAAAACAGGTTTTATCTTCATAATGTGCTTGAAAGTTGCTGTAAACGGTGCTGTAGCTCCACTAGTTTTTGATCAGTGAAACCCTTTCATATAAAAATAACTTTTTTTAACAAGTTATGTATTTTAAAATCTATATAAATAAAAATGTAATTTTTCGTTTGTTCAAAATCTTAAATCTCCGAAAGTTCTTTACCGATTGATTTAAAATTTTGACATAAAGTTGCATTCGAATAAGCGTGTGTTTTTATATACCTAAACGATATAGATGTCGCTTGTGATAATTAAAATATGCATTTTTAAGAACAGCGCCATCTGTTGGACATACATGCAACACGCGCTATTATTTATATATCCGTACAGACAGTCTGAGCCACAGCAACGCGTGGCGGGGTACAGCTAGTTAGTAATAAATATTTTACAGACATATATTAGTATTTTTATATGTCTTAGCGAGCATCCTGTAGTCCAAATGCGGTTTGGTGACAATTAATATTCTACTACTCTGTTGGCTTTGTGCAGCGGTTGTCAAACTTATTTGTTTTTCCTTATAATTCCTCTCCTTGTTCAGGAAATTCGTATTTAGTTCCCAAAACATCAAAAAATTGATTCTAATAATATAGTATACATTGATACACTACCGTATACGGCGTATGTGCGAGATAGATCAATATTTTTATTCTCGTTTTTGAGTTTCCTTCAATGGCAGGTTGGGGTGTTTGAAACCACGTCACAGTTGGCTAACAGTCAGATTTAACGGAGGTTGAAGCAATTGATTTGAAATGAATACTAAATGAGTTTTGATTCCGCAAGAGCAGCCGGATCTTTTTAATACATATATTATAATTAGCTTAATCCGCTTGAATTATACCTAGATACAATCGCGGTGGCAGCAGAAACGAAAAAGAAGACTCGGTACTCGAGTCAGTCCTCGTTTCCTTTTCAGCGTCCACCCTATTTTGGGAATGACTGCTTCAGTAGGAAGTAACTCTGTTGATTCTAAATACACTTAGTGAAAGATCAATAGATTTCGAAAGCTCTATTTGAATAGATAATAATTTCATTGTCCTCGTTGCATACTGATGACATTGATAAACTTGTCGCTCATAACGTCTATTTAGGTTCACAGAGTCAACTGTCGGCATCTAATAATACAATGATAGAAGGCTTTGTGTACATCCTAATACGGAATTGTTAGTTTTTGGTCGAGTATCCGAATTTGGATGGAAAACCCAATAATTTGTTTTAACCTATGGATACGACATTTTCGGCAAACAAACCAGATAATATTTTGTTTGATCTGGACCGTGGATAAAAAATGTATATTTAGTTATTTAAACTCCCTTTGGGATTTTATAAACACAGTTTATTTTTATTTTTATTTAGAACACGAGTAAATATTGTGCAAGTTTCATTCCACACACGATGCAATCTCTGAGAACTAAAATTATAAATAAAATTAGTGCGAGAAGCAACTACATTAAATAGAGCATGGTATGTGTTGTATTTATTCGTTACGCAATAATTAATCTTACTCACCAAGTCAGGGCTGTCTGTCCGTTAATGATTTTAAATAATAATAAAACATCACAATTTTTTCTTCGCTGTGTTTAATTAATTGCATTAAATCATTATAATTTACATTTTCTTCATTTGCCTTAAAATTTGTATTGATTCTCTCATTTTTAATGTATGTTGTATAAAAGTAACCAGAGAGAGAAATTACATTCAGGAATGCTTCTGGTTTGCTTTATTTGTAATAATATCAATGTGGATGACGCTTTCCTGGTTACTGATACTATTATATCTCTTCTCAAATATGTACCAATTTTAATTATTTTATTCTATTAAGTGTGTAATTTATCTGTTACGTGACACCGTTTGAAAGGCTATAAAACCTGACCATGCCCGCTTTTTTAAATTATAACCACAAGCTGTAATATAATATTATGTGTATTTGTAAAATATGTTAACAACAGTCCAAACTGTCCGGAGCTAACACTATTTTGGATATGTTGGGTGGCTAAACGAAGTGCGGAAGAGAAAAAAGGAAGTGAATGGTAGGTTGGGAAGTACCTATCAATTCAGATCAGATTAACCTACCTAAAGTCATTCCAAGCAACGTTTCGGTTTTAAATATTTAAAAATTTCACCGGAGCTGTAAACTAGTCCCGGCGAGAGCTTGAACGGACGTCATCGATGTTCATCCTCTTCCTTCTCACATGCCGTGTTTGAAAAAAAAAATACAAAAGATACTAGAACAATGATGTTATGTTCGATCTCTCGCTGGGACTGGTCTGTTGAGAGTTTCTCCTTTTCTGGAACGAGGAGCAAATATGCTTTATATAGGCAGTTCAGATAGGAGGAGTCTGGCGGCTCGGCTATCTGAGTTTCGGATAGGAAAAGAAGGTTGGGACTTTGGGACAAAAGATGGTGATGAACAGAGTTTAAATTTGTGTGCAGGCCGCGAATGTTGGCAAAATTTACCAACAGTTTTGGCCCGCACCGCGGACGCCTGCTACTCGCGGCTGTATTGATGTTAAATTTATTTTGTATATTCATGATTTTAAGTTTTTTTTTTTTTTTGTAAGGGTATGAGGTGAAAGGAAGGTCTGGAAAGGAAAGTTATGAGGGGTGGGTAGGAATCTGGGGTTCAGGCTGTCCAGGAGTGATGAGCGTTTGGTTCCAGCCCACCCATTGCGGTGCTAGGCGATAGGCTGGGAGAGTCCGGCTGGAGAGGGCATCCAATGCGCCCCAAACGCTGTTGCTGGGTCCCCTCCGGTCACGAACCGGCACAACAGCAGTGGCGGGGTTTTTTCACTCGCTGATGGGGCAGCCCACCCTTAGTCGTGAGCCTGAGGGTCGGGCCCCTGTACTATCGAGCGGCCCGGACAGCGGTAACCGGTTGTAAAGGGTCTCCCTCAACCAGCATCTCCCAACCGGCCCGCCACGCAGAAGGTGGGCCGACGCACCCGCCACCAAGACCCGGGCAAACCTTAACCCATGAACCCGGGCACCCCTGCTAAGTCACCAAACGTAGCGAACCACTTGGGGTGACCTGTGGCAGAGGTGTTGGTCATCCAATAAATGGTTCCCAGGGCGGCGGTACCCATTCCCGCCTACCAAATTGATTACTACCTACTACTTTTGGATCACGAAACACGCCTATATCGCATTTCTTGTTTCTTTATTATTATGTTTAGGTAATATCTAAGGAAATACTTGGTCCTACTCGTTGAGAAATGCTATTGGAATAATTAATATTTATTGCTAGTCATGAATCTGTGAGTGTTTACTATGTAAATAATAAATTGGTTGAAGCCCCTGTAATGCCGGATGAGATGGCTCTTAGAATTCAAGATTGAAAGTGATATAGGTTTCAGATTGCGCAATAAGCTGCGACTTATGGCAACTTTAAATACCAATTGTAATCTGTAGAAAGGCATCTCGGGAGGCTGTTTCGTAACAATTTTAAGATTAAGTCGGAATGGAAATGGGTAAGAGCTAACGGAGAATCCACATGATATTTAAGATAAGATCTCTGCGAATTAAAGTTGAACAATATTATGAGAAAAAAACCTAGATTTATGTGCAGATTCAGTTAGGTATTACTACTCATATGACATCCATACAAATATGATATTTTAAAGAAATCGTTCATTACGAAGGCGCTTCTTGGTATTAAGTATAATTTTATACCATATTCATAACCTTGAGTGTCATACCTAGAAGTGATCGTTGTTTATTGTTTGAGTAACAAGATAAGGTTTTAATGTAAAGCACAAAGGATAACAAATTAAGCAATAATTATTAGCCTGAAACACAAATATAAATTGAAAAAATCTTCCATGAAAAATAAATGCCGCCGAGCGAATTGAACAACCTTGTTTTCTAAACATAAGTTTACCATTAATAATAGTTCACCATTAAATGAAGATATAATGTAACTCGACGCCATCTAGTAAGAAATTTAGTATTTAACAGTACCTTTCCTACAAAAATAAAGTAAAAATTGTTGAATAAAATACTAGTATATATTGAATTGTTTGGCGGTTAAAAATAAGCCGACGTAGCACAGTAGTTCCGTGCACCTGACCGGCAATCAGACGGCGTAGGTTCAATTCCCGTCGGCAGCATTTATTTTTCTCGGAAGATTTTGTCAATTTATATTTGTGCTTCAGGCTAATAATTATTGCTTATAATAATTTATTATATTATCGTTATTTGTTTATTAATATGTTATACTGTTCGGTGTCAGGATGTTTTAGGGGACATTTAAAATCTTTTAAATTGATATTTATATTTCTGAATCTTTACGGTAGTGAATTAAAAAAAATACTCCAAAATATTAATACGTAATAATTATAATAAATTTTTATAAAATGTAGATACTTTAAGTAGAATTGTTTAAAAATATTTTTTTGTGCTATAAAAAGCTGTTGTATATTTTTTTATAAGTTCCACCTATGGTTCCACCCCATCCTATAATGCCAAATAGTACTATTGTTTGGCAAAAGGAAAAAAAAAGTTATTCTAAATAATTCTTTACTTAGAATATTTCTTCGATATTTAAAGATGTATCTTATTACAATAAGGAATATCTAACTTCAATAACAGTATATTTTTTGTTACAGTTGGTTTTAATAGTTAAAACAACTTAATTTTTCGTGACTCCCGAAAACGCATCAAATCTATGGATATGACCCGTGACGTCACCTGTCTCAAAAGCCTACGTTTTTTTTCAATCGGCGCGGGCGCTGTATTTTGTATGGGAGTGGCGAAGTTTTTTATTCTTACCCGCTCTTAACATTGAAGAAAACTAGATAAAATGTTAGCTTCTCGTCACTTATGTTATACTATTAAGCAAAGTGCAAAATAAATCATGACTGCAACTGATAAACAATTTACTGGTATGTATAAACCTGCATTCCAACGTTTTCGAATTAAGAATTTGGATCAGGGTTGCCAATGAATAAAAATGTTCTAAAATACCCCGGAAGAGATGAAAAATAAAATACAAGAGATGAGGTAATATTAAAATTCCCCACAAAATCTACACAACTTCTTTTACCTCCAAAATGAAATAAAATTCTATTGATATTTGCATTTATTTTTTATTATCTCGTTATTTTCGGTTTTCTCTTCCGTTGCTTTAAAAATAGTATTTATATGTAAATTTGCTGCGCAAGAAAACGAAATATAGTACATTCTCGCAATTATTGTAAATATTATTTTTCAATATGGTTGGATAGTTAAGAAGTGCCCAGAATCTCCGCATAATCCAAAAAAGGTTCTCCCCACAAAAATGCAATTATTTGTAATCCCCGCAATTAGGGGAATTCTCCACGAATTGGCAACCTGATATGGATATTATTGATCATAGATATGCTGCACACGTAGACTGGCTGTGATGAATAAGCCGATTCCGGCGTACCAACAAAACGGTAATTTTAATGAGATGGTGTTTATCCGTTTTTAAATGACGATTTTCAAATTCTACTGTTAATCCCGGCGTGCGCAAGTAAATTTTATTTGATTAATTTGTGTTATTACAAATATTACTCATTTAAAATAATATAATATGGTTCATTTGCAGCGAGAGAAGAAGATACTCTAGTATCACTCTGGTGTTAAAACACCATTCAGAATTGAAATGGCTTTGGCCGTGTTTGGTGACCAGATTTGGATAGCCAAGGACTTCCCCACCATTCTCTCCCCCATCCCCTGTCCCTCCCCATCATCCTCAGCCCCACAACGTACTTTAATTGGGGATGACATAGTCTCACTGGCTCCAGACTGTTGGGACTCTTGTTCGGGTCACATAAATTTTAAAAAAGTAATTGATACGCAAAGTAATTAGTAAACACGATGCGTTAAGTTAACTCTTGTCATTAACCACTTGCTACTAATCAAAGTTTTTAAAAATTTTTATGTAGTAAGTAGGTACATATAATAAATAAATCTTTTGAACATAGACCATTATTCGTAGATAAACAATACGTAGATATTAGGAGGAACGTTATTCTTGTGTCAAGATTTGAAATTCGAATTCAAAATTCAAAACTAATTAGGAGATTGACCCACAGACGAGCTTTTTTTTCGTATTTAGTCTATCGGATGTTGGATAAAATCATGAAGATGACGGGATAGAGATCTTGTGCTGCGCCGAAACCTTGTTTTTGTAGCATATCTTTTTTTAACTATGATGCGATGTGTTTAATTGTCTCGAATGTCTCCAACGTTCTATAGATTGAGCTTTTGTAAAGTTGACAATAATTTGTCTTCCCAGTAAGTACTAAGAACGATCAAGGTCTAAAAGAAAACCCTGATTTAATTTCTGTCGCACATTTAGAGCTTCAGATGTTCTCTGTTCTCGGCTTAATTCGTCGCATTCCGCTGTTTGCCTTGCCGCGGCCGCCTCAATGCAGCGCGATTGCAGCGAGTGGCCGGGTAGCGATGGAGTCTGGTTCGGGAGGAAAGCAGCTGCTGATGAGGCTGGATGATATCTGAAGATGTGCGACAGCGGGTACAGCGCAGAAAGTCTCCCGAGTGACGCGCACTTGACACCCGAGACACGACTTGTGTGACTATGACTTTGTGCATTCACCGCCTCGAATGCCGAGATGCTGGAAAGATAAAACTGACCGTGAACTTGAAGTGCATTTGTTTTCATGTCCAGGCGTGTAGAGAAGAAACTGAATTAACATTTTTTTACCCAGTATAATATCTTATGCTTCGCATCTACTATCGTTCTGTAACTATTTGAAGCTTACATGAGGTTTGTTTTGATAGTCATAAATAATCATAATAAAAAATGGAGTTTTTAAGAACTCCATGTTGTTTTTGGAGGAAATAAATAAAAAGGCATCGCTCTAGTCCTTCGGAGCACCTTCCATTGAAATACTAGTAGGACACCACATCTTTCCTACCGGACGTCTATTTCTGAGAACCGGACACTATCCTTTGATGTAGGAGAAACTTTCAAACTATTTGCATGATTTTGACGTAAAGAATTTTTCAATTTCAGATTTTCATCTAACATTTAATTTTTCATTTGCATATAAAAAGGTTATTATGAACATTAAAAGGAAGAATAATATTAGATTAACATCAAATAACGGATTTTTAAATCATTCCCAAAAGAGTTGCGAACATTGAATATTGCGGTGCTTAGCAGTTAAGAGTTTCTAAATTAATTATAAAAAGGTTTGTACTTTTGAGAACCACCGCTTTGTGAGGCTGTACAAAAATTAATTTGGACGAGATATTACCTGTATTTTAGCTTTTTAAAAATAATGGAAAAGAGGGTGGCGGTTTAACTCCCATTAAAAAGGCGAGGGGATGTAATTATATGAAAAGTTCCTGCCATGCATGCTTCATTATTTAATCCTCTAAACCTCGTATAAAAAATAAATTACAAAAATATTTAATAATGTCAATGTTGTTGTTGGCTCATAAAATCATGTTGTTCACCGTTCTTATAAACAGTTCCGCAGCTGAGAGCTCTTTTGTAACGTCTATTAATTTCTAAAATTAGTTTCATTACATAATTATTTTTTTACGAACGAGAGAAACCTTACAACGAAGCTATCAGTTTTCATTATTTTTGTCAACTATCACAAAATAATTTGTCTTTTTCTGCTAAATAATAAGTCCGTTTTTCTGTCCCCTGTTGTCAAACAAGAGAAGTATAGTAGGAACAAAGTAAAAAAAAATACTGCTTTACTAGTCGTGATCTCTTTTGTCCGCGACGTCACCAGCGCTTGCACTTTATGACGGATTAGAGCTAATAATGCGTCAGAAAAACGAGAGTAAGATGACATGTGACGAACAGAAGACAAGATGCCCTGACAAAAGACTTCTGACTAATTCCTTTCGTGATGAGGTGCTGGTGACGTGGTTTATTCGTATTTAATACTGCATTAGGAAATATCTTTTCATATCCCCTCGAGAAACGATGAATACAATGTGGATTATAATACCAAAGAACTGTAGAGGTTGCAGCATTCTCAAAATTGTAGCGTTTTGATTTGCCTTTAAACTGTAGGTAAAGGTGCTGGTAAACGCGCAAGATAAATTGCCTATTATTATTACCTATTGCGGAACAATTGTCTTGTAACTCCACAAAACTTGAAAAAAATATCGCGGAAATACATATTAATATTAATGAAATAAAAACAATATTTTTTGTTTAAAACCACGAATTTTGCGTGAAAATTGAAATTCGTGGTTTTAAACAAAAAATATTGTTTTTATTTCATTAAAATGTTAAACCACAAAGTGATTGCTTTCTACGAAAACATATTAATATTAATCGCTGTATAGTAATTTATTTTTGGGGTAGGTCTTTAACTAACGTTTCTTCCACATCTGGCCTGATGATGGACACTGTAATGCTGTCCGAAACGTTGGCTAGTTGGAAGTAGCTCAACACGGCATAATACCCAAAAAATAAATAACTATAATACTTTTAGCCGTCAAAATCTCATAGCTTATTTAATGTTAATCGCGTTCGAAATTGTGACAGTTTTCGTAGCGGTTTGGTGGCGAACAGAGATGCACATATGTATGTAATGTTACGTATAGAAATGAGGAAAATCGGCGTTACGCGCCATTACCGGTTGCTTCGTTTCTTTCCCACAAGTCGGGGTTTAGTTTTGTAGTTCGGCTCGCGTGTTTACACGCACCCTAACGGAGCGAAAGGGAAATAGATTTAACCTTGCAAAATTGTCGTAATATTGGTAGCCGAGCAATACGTTACCAAGAATAGGCAATGCACGACAATCTTGCGCATTCTTGACCGACAATACGGAAATACCTTGCGGCAAGCCTCACGAAGACATTATTTACTTTCAAAGTTTTATGTATTTTATGTTGCACGAGTTTTGTTGCACCTTTTTTCTGCTGACATTACAATCTTAATTGTTAATGGATTTAGCTACATTTATTGACCGGCTCTAGGATAGCTTGATAATTTACAACATTCCTGTTGGACCTACTTCTTCCCTTTCTCTATTTCTTTGGTTCTCTCAACATTCCCCAATATAGAAATAATACAATTCTCCTGGAATCTGACCAAGCGATGCCCAATATGGATATTCTAGTTTGCTAGCTTCTGGATGTGAGGTGTCACATACAACGTACGTGTATGAGATCAAATCTATTAGGTACATAATGTATAAATATGTGCGGTTATCATTAATGTACATACATGTAAATTAAATTTTTACTAAACATCTAAGCTCCAAACGCAGTAAAATATGTTTTTTAATTTTAAGAATAAGTTGGACTTCATGGTACATTTTTCAATGTGGCGTTTGTTTATACAAGGTAATAATTATTCAAGAATAATTGTTTAAAAAAATGCTCTACGCGTAATCATACTACTTGTCCTAGTGATCAATCATGCAAGACAACATCCTCTATTAAACGTTTACCATTGATGGTAACTCTGACAATAAATGACTTGCAGCTTTATGACACGATTTTATTGTGCATAAGCCACACAATTACATAACCTCTAATCTAAATAAGTAGTAAATTCTAAAGTTCTAATCTGCTCTTAAACCAATCAGATAATAACATTTAAATCAAAGTTTTGACGTGCCACTCACGACAGATTTCATAACAATTCCGTAGAGTACCTACGTAGGTCATTAGAAGTTATATCGGCAAAAATTCAAAAGAAATCTGCACTTAGTTTTAGTATTTTTCACGTCAACCCAAAAAAACTGCACGTAACGCAAATAATAAACAAATTATGATAAATTTTAGAGAAATCTATGTCCAAAGCCCTCAGAAAGTTTACGAAGAAGAAAAACATATAACACCGAGACTCGATGGTAATGGATCTCTGAATTTAAAACTAGATCAAAGACCAGCAAACGACAAATTTTAAGGAATCTATACTATATCCCAAGGTAACAGTTACATATTTAGTCACCAAACTTTGAAAAGACAATGAAATAGTTAAGTTTTTTCTTTGACTGCAAGATTGATAAATTCAAACTGGTAAACGCGGGCACAGGATAAGGGAAATTCTAAATGATTGCCAGAATATGTTAATGGAGGGGAAAATTTTCCGCTTTATTTTTTCATACCTTTTATTCCCCAGGCTATGAACCTCCCCATTTTCTTTCTAATTCAATGATTTTGCCAACGTTACGTTGAATCCGTTGCTTGATTTACCGACCTAATCAAAAGAAAATCAAGGCTGAGCTGGAGATATTGGAAGAATTCAAATTTCACCTGAATACATTTTAACGAGTAAATCGAGTGTAAAAAATGTATTTTATAGATACATAAATATTTAAAGTTAATATAAATTCGAATCTTTATAACCCTCAATGTTTAAATTTCGCAACATATCGGGTGCAATAGTCTTACCGGCTTGATTAGTCTTGACGGTGATACTCTGAGGTCTTCACAAAAGTAAAAAGTTATTAAAAAATGTTTTATCGATAAATTTTATATAAAACACAAATCCGTAAAAACCTGTAATTATTTTGGATGTGTAACTATTAACCATTAAGGTTTAATGAAAAATAACCAATTGTGATCAAAATTGTACAGCTTTCCTATGAATAATACATGTTCCCACTAAATACGTAGGTGTACCTACAGGTTCATGCTAGGTTCACACGCACAGCGTACAATTTGTGGCGAGACCGAACCCAACAAAGCCTTCGTATGTGAGAGTAGGTTCCTGCCCATGTTCGTGTGTGCAATTATTCAAATTAACTATCACTGTATCTACAGAATTATCATACTTCCGTATAAACCACAATAAACGCATTAACTTGATGAAGGCATGTCATACCCGGTACGTGCTTTGAATTCCTCTATTCGCAAACCATACATCATCATCACTACAGCATGCAGTGTGGGCGATTTGTCAATAATATCATAAGTTTTATGGTTTTCAATGAATTACTGAAAGTTATATGGAGATTCTTATATAACCATTTATGTTTTCAGCTTTACGAAAAAAAAAATCGGATTTATTTTAAAAGAGAGTTCATAAAACTATGTATTATAATTACTATGTTACGAAAAGAACGAAACATCGATACTGCCTGTGAAGATGTGGTTTGCTATTATTGTGAAAATGTGTTATTTATACAAAAACGTTGGTTTTATATAATAATAAACAATTAATCTAACTAAATAAATAACAGATTTACAATGATTATGATTAGATTTCGGCGTCTATTAGTAGATATTAGAACAGTTTTTTTTATTAACCCTTTATTATTCAATAATGAAAAATATGATATCGACAATATTTTATTAAAATGTGAAACCTCATAAAAGTCATAACCGCCTGGAGCCGGTGAGACTAAGGCATCACCAATAAGGGTATGTTAAGAGAAAGTTGTTAAAGGGGAGGGGAAGGAGGTGGGGAAGAGGAATGTGTGAAAGTACCTGGTTATTCTGATCTGGTCACCAGACACGGCCAAAGACTAGAATTTAAGAAGTTTAAATTCTGAACGTCGGTCAGCTAGGGCGATACTGAGAAAATCTTCCACTCTGGAACGTGCCGCAAATATACTAAGTATATATCATAATTTAATAATTCATTTTTAATTAGTAAATTTGAAAATTGTGAAATAACAAAAAATAATTATAAAAAATTTACTTGCGCATGCCGGGATTTGAATCCACGACCTCTGGCTTGCTAGTCGAGAGCCTTACACCTCGACCACGGAGGCCGTTTTGCTTTTTTTTACGGAATCAAACGGATATTTCAAAGTTCCGTAGCTCCTCATTATGGAATTTAAGTTGAACGAAAAATAATTGCAGCGACCCAGCAATCATTTGAGCAAATTTCATAACTTTCTGCTTTATGGAAAATAAAAAGTATGTACCTTAGACTTAACGCCTGGCTTTTGATATAAAACCTGCAGTACCTTTGCAAGTGTGTCGGCATAGTGAATGACCTACGTGCGTTCATTAACTCGTTTGGATAGGTAATACGTGATTCGTTTGGCCCAAAAAGGTTTTTAATAACGTTCCGCCGGAAGGTATAATTGATTCACCATCCCTGACCGTGAAGGGTTGTGATGTATGGAGAGATAATAAATTAATAATGACCTCATCGTGACCACGCACAGGCTGAACTGGATATTGGATTAGGGTATCGAGATAAAACTAATTAATTATGAAGGCTACCGTTAAAGGCAGCAATAGACAAAACATCCTTTGGGAGCCTACTCAATAGCTAATTTACACTTACAATAGTTTAATCTTGGAGTAATTAACTACCTTACCTCGATCACCGTAAGTTTGCCGTATTGTACAGGATGTAGAAACAAGTACCTACCAAAGGGTTTTAATCAGCGATTCTGGAGGATATTTGGAGTAAGCACTTCGTCTCTTTCCAGCATCGCCGCATAGACGAGGTAGAGCGCGTATCGTGTGATCCGTTCGAACTCCAAATATGATCATAAAAAATAATCCTTTAGGTACGTGCTGATACACCTTGCATATACTATACATACATATATATTTTAAATATTCAGCACATCCCTCTTGGCTAGTTATGATTAGGTAATTTCAACTAAAAATAATTAATATAAGTTTTAATTAAAGAAACTGTTTGGTTTAACTGTACTAATCTAATTTGGAGGTGTTGTTAAGCAGGTTTTCTCCTTTTCTTTTTCATTGAAAGTTTTGTTAGTAATTTTGTTAGTAACACGAAAACGAATCTATGATGTTTTACTTCACTCACAATCTTGATCAAGTTTATTAATCTTGAACAGTAATATATTTTCACTCAGAAAAACACCACTGCCGTAACATAATTGGAAAATTATGCCAGGAAAATAAAATGTATTCCGATGTTCCAAACTACCTCTGCAACCGCTGCTGGGTGGTATTGGAGTATATTTTAGCAGCGGAGGCTTAAAATATCTATCGATTTTACATGTACACACATCAAAGAAGTACGTTAGTGCGAACACTACGAATAATAATTATTCTATTCGGTGAGAAACGAGGATGAAATATTAAACCGAAAACCATTTATTTTAGCTTCAGAACTGATGTATTTCAGCGTTTACTCATTTTAACCACTAGCACGTTCAATCAAAATCCCGACAATATGAACGCCATTGTAGAAATTAAGAAAAATTACCATTTTAAATTTAAAAAAAAAAATACTCAGATGGCATCGGCGACCATCAAAACGTATTAATTTCTTTTTTTGACCAAAATTTTCCATGAAAATCAAGAAAATTAACTGCGGTCACCGGTGACCGTCATGGCGCTGTGGGAGAAACATGACGATTTTCGTTATGAGGTCACCGGTGACCTACATGGCGTTCAACGTGTTAATTTAATATCTAATTTTACATTAACTTGAATCAAAAGCGATTAATAAACTGACCATACACATTTTACACGCAGTAGAGTAGTAGAAAGCTAAAATGATTGATTCCAAATGTTATGACACACAATTCTTGCTTCATTAATTATGTTTAAATACTTTGGTAGACTATTACGACTCTACGAGACGCTGCGCTGCTCGGGTTCCTGCGGTGCCCCTGACTGGTTTTTTCATCCACTTGCACTTCATGCATTCTCCCAACACTCCGTCCTTCCGTATACCCGTTAATTTTCCCAAGCTGAAATTATTTTTGGATCTCCTCTTCCATAATACTTCTCATTTATACTGCATTCAGCATACTTTCACCCTCCTTCTACCAGTTCCATGCATCACTGACCAGGATTAGTATCAGATTTCTATTGTATATATATTTTTTTTTATTAACCAATATACATATAATACATAATTTACCAATATATATATATATATATATATTGGTAAATTGGTAAATATATATATATATATATATATATATATATATATATATATATATATATATATATATTTATCCCCTCTCGTACTATGTTGATCTCGCGCGACGGTACGCCAGGTATATGTTGATCCGTTTGCATTTGTTGATCCACCCCGGATATGTTGATCCATTACCCAAGCTGGCATACATATGTAAATCCCTACAGATCAACTTGTGTCATCGAGATTTAGCTGTAAGCCACGCCCATTTTTCGGTCGCATATACATTTTACACGATTTATTTTGTTGATCTATATATTTCTGACAAACTTGACAGCGTGCATGCGTTGTAACTTAACCGCCAATTTCGCGCGCGTTGTCGTACTTTTTAGATCCTGTTAGTACATCCATATTCTATGAAAATGACTTTATACTAACAGAGGATAGACTGCCTCACTCGTATTTATATTGAAATGGAACTCTCGCAAACGTTAAATCCATGCTTAAAAAATCTTTTGAACTTGATTAAACAAAAATGTAACTTTAATGCATCATTTACTACGTTTCGTGACTAAGCAGGGGTGCCCGGGTTCATGGGGTGAGATTCATTGAGTCATTTTAAAAGAGAAATTTTGAACATTGATTGAATCAAATTTTATTTTAATGTATCTTTTACCATCTCTCCCGACGTAAGTTTCTCGTAATGATTAAGTTGAAACAAAGCGTAATATCCAAAATATGTGCCTATCAAAATTGCGGCGATTAGATTGGTGAGAATTTATTTTTTCAAATTTTAAATTAAAATTGCTGAAAAATTTATTCCAATTTGTTTTTTATTAAACATGGCTAAAGTCATTTCAAGCACCGATTCCAACCAACCATGTTTTAGTATATGTTCGTCAATCAACAGGAGCCATAATGTCTGTACATCAGAGCCCTCGAGAATTATTACAATTATGTGTTCCGCCGCCCCGGGAACCATTTATTAAATAACCCTACCATTAGTCACCGCCAACGATTTAGCGAGATAGTTGTTTATTTTTTGTATTTTTTTACATCGTCTCCACACAGGAGGCCCTTAGGAAAATCGTAACCCTCAAGGCCCATGTCATCTCTGTGAATGCTGTGTTGGGGGTATTTTGAAAGAAAGGAAGGACAGTGAGTTCTGGGAAGGAAATAGGTTTGATGGGTGGGTAGTAATCTGGGGGTCAGTGTGTTGGAGTGATAAACATAAGAATCCAACTCTCCTACTGCGTTGCAAGGCGATGCGTTGAAAGAGGATTAATCGATCCGGCCCACCACGCATTTGGTAGGCAAGCGCATCCGCCGCCAAGAACCGAACAAACCTCACCCCATAAACCCGGGCACTCCTGCTAAGTCACCAAACTTATCAAACTACTTGAGGTGGCTCTCTCGGCTCTCATCCGAAGGTCGCGGGTTCAAATAAATTTTATTAAAATTAATTTGCACTATTTTACAATTAGTGTTTGGTGACCATATCTGAATAGCCAGGTACTCTCCCACCTTCCTCCTCGTCATCTCCTTCGAGGTCCACAATACCTTCAGCCTCATAATAACCCCAATTGAGGAATCCATAGTCTCACTGGCTCCAGACGGGAGCAGTTGGGACTCTGGTGCGGTATACACACAATTTTTTATTTGTAAAAAATGACAACCAAAATATTGTTAATATTATAATCCGATGCCAATCATATTTTTTACAAAACGCTACAGCTAGCTTCGAGATATTGAATAAAGTATTTTTAGCACAAAAAATGGCAGAAGGTGAATGAACACGTGCAGTATAGTAATACCAACTAAAGGACAGGATGAAACACTTCAAAATATTTTATTTAAATTTTGATAATTCCTTGATGCTTCATATTAATGTTTCATAAAAAAATACAAATCATATCACACCACATCCTTACTAAAAAGCCGATATGTTTTTATACACAAAAAGGTATATTTGGATATTCTCTGTATGAAAACTAATTTCGTTAAAAATAATACTTTATTGAAAATGTGATCAGACCAAAACTTCGTTGTTAAGACAATGCAGCTGCAAACTGGCCGGGACGTGACAACACCCTGATTAGAATACATTTAACTCATATAATAAGTATAATTTAATTTGTCTTTGATAATCAACGGCAATGGAATTTTACGTATTGGCACCGCGTTCCCAAGTTATTGATTACTGAACACGGCGAAATATTTCAAAACGACTTATTAACGATTCCAGAATGTACTTTATTCATAATTGTTTTAAAAATGTATCTGTTTCTGTAGACATTTTTTTAATAAAGTGCTAATAAATAACGTTTTATTACTTATCCAGGGAGCGATTTCTGTCATATTTTGCCAATAGTGTGCAATATCTTAGTTTTACCTCTAGGTATATCATAGAGTGGGTAATTAAGTGGGGAATCTAAAAATATGGAATTGATTAAATCTAGGTGGATTCGTTAGCTTTATACCGCATTTAGTAGTTTATTTTGTTTCTTTGTTGTTTTCGGGGGATGATAATACCGGTACAATTGACCCCGTACTACAACTCAACACCAGTTTTTTTTTAAGTTTCTGTGAGTACAGCTCCCAAGTGCATGTCCGTCCGTAACACTTGGTCAATGTACTTATTTGTTCGTTGTCCTCTCTTTCCTTATGTGAAGTTGCTATTTTAATTTTAATCAATATATATATACATGTTATTTGGGGGAAAGTTTTATCTCAATCATAAAAAAAAACTTTTTCTCCTTATTTTTTTATTGAGATTAAAGCAAACTATCATATTAACATTAATTTGTTTTGTTATTTTATTACATTAAATACATAGTTACGGTTCGTGATAAAACTGATTTACTTGAGGCCAGATAGTGTATTACGTTAAACATAATTGATATTTTGAAAAGTAATTTTTTGAACTAATTAAAAAATATTATTTTCCTCGTCATTCCGTAAAAGCTGCAATGACCCCGGGGTCGGGATCATTGCAGCTTTTCACTCGATCGGTTTATGAGTATATAGCTTAATTTATATGAGATTAAAAAAATAAGAATTTGGTAGACAACTAGTTTTCTGCCGTTGATTATGAGTATTTTTATCGTAAGCCTAAGTTTTTATCGCAAGACGTAGAAAATGCTTAAAGTCAAATTGGTTCCATTGGCCCCATATAATATTCATTGGGCCACTGTGAAAACAACTTCACATAAAATATAATCGAACAAATTGATTAAATATAATTGCATTTGTAACCACCTTGTAGCTGTTTTTTTAGTTTATGCTTAAAGATGCCGACTTCCGGTCATATTGTTTTATAATATTAAATATGAGATGATTTTAAAAGAATCATCTTTAGAGCTATTCGAAACATTCGCAAAAATCAAATCCATAAAAAAATCATAACTTAGCTGGGGTACACTGTTGCATTTGCTCAGCTACTACGTGGCGGGCCGGATCGAAAGAGACTGGTTGAGGGATACCTTTTGGCCATAAAAATCTAAAATGGCGGCAAAAGGAATAATGTTATATGGTATATTTTGAACTTCTTACCACCTCTCCTGATTACGCTTCGTGACTTAGTAGGGGTGGCCGGGTTGTTGATTATAATGGGTAATTATTTAAAATGGGTAATCAATGGATGATTGAACGCGGTTGGAGATAACAAAAAACTGTCCAAAGAAGCGAAACTCCACAATGGAGTGCTGGTACCTACCCTAATATATGGAAGTGAGGCATGGACACCTCTCACTAGAGCGCCCCTGTCTTTACACGTTAAATGCAGAGAAACTATGTCGCCAACCGGTTGGGCAGCGTTATGAGGCGGGTTAAGGTAGGGGCTGTAGGAATGAATTTAATAATGCTGGTCTTAAAGAGGCGCGAATTATATGGAGGAGGAAAAACAGATGGTGATAGCTCGTTCCACATGCGAGCCGACTTACGGTAAAACGAGTCGGAGAAACGACCCGTTCATATATAGATAACATCAACTTTACTGTGAACCTGTGTTCTGCTCGTGTCCGTCGAGTATCACGCACGTGCACGGTGCACCGGGGATCAATGCTGCTAGCTTCTTTTAACAGGCTCTTATAAAATACCTGTAGAATAGACACAGCATACGCACATTTCGTCATACATGTTTTACTGCACATATGCCTCAGGGATTCCATTTCTACAGTATTCTGTCTACTTTCAGCCTTCTTCTGCCAATTCCGTGCCTCATTTCCATATATTAGGGTAGGTACCAGCACTACATTGTGGACTGCTAACTTCGCTTCTTTGGACAGTTTTTAGTTAGCTCCAACCGCGTCCAATCATCCATTAATTACCCATTATAATCTAGAACCCGGCCTCCCCTACTAAGTCACGAAGCGTAATCAGGAGAGATGGTACAAGATACAGGTTCAAAATTTCCTACATAACATTATTCCTTTTGCCGCCATTTTGGATTTTTATGGTCTAAAGGTATCCCTCAACCAGTTTCTTTCGATCCGGCCCGCCACGCAGTAGATGGGCAAACGCATCCGCCGCCAGGACCTAGACTAACCTCACCCTATGAACCCGTGTACCCCTGCTAAGTTATGATTTTTTTATGGATTTGTTTTTGCGAAATTTTCGTTTCAATCTAAATACGCATACATTTCTTATAAACAATTCAAGCAACACACGTCATTTTGATTTGAAACGGTACCATCTCACACTCATTTCATGCGATATTCGACTCTAGAGACTAATACTTTGAGTTCAATATCACAAAAGATTACGGAGTCAGATAAAACCTTGTGATGAACAGTCCACCGATTGCCCCCTTGATCGGTTCATTTAGTAAAACCATATTCATATAGGGACACAGATCAACTTTGTCTAATAACTTCTTACCTGGATCAACATACTACGGGAATAGATCAATATATATGAAATCAACAAAATCTTTTGAACTTGATTAAACAAAAATGTAACTTTAATGCATCATTTACTACGTTTCGTGACTTAGCAGGGGTGCCCGGGTTCATGGGGTGAGATTTGTCTAAGTCATTTTATAAGAGAAATTTTGAACATTGATTGAATAAAATTTTATTTTAATGTATCTTTTACCATCTCTCCCGACGTAAGTTTCTTGTAATGATTAAGTTGAAACAAAACGTAATATCCATAATATGTGCCTATTAAAATTGCGGCTATTAGATTGGTTAGAATTAAATTTTTCAAATTTTAAATTATGATTGCTAAAAAATTTATTCTAATTTATTTATTACTAAACATGGCTAAAGTCATTTCAAGCTACGATTCCAACCAACGATGTTTTAGTATATGTTCGTCAATCAACAGGAACCATAATGTCTGTACATCAGAGCCCTCGAGAACTATTACAATTATGTGTACCGCCGCCCCGGGAACCATTTATTAGATAACCAACACCCCTACCATAGGTCACCGCCAACGTTTAGCGAGATTGTTGTTTATTTCTTATATTTTTTACATCATATCCACACAGGAGGCCCTGAGGAAAATCGTAACCCTCAGGGCCTATGTCATCTTTGTGAATGCTGTGTTGGGGGAATTTTGAAGGAAAGGAAGGAGAGTGAGTTCTGGGAAGTAAATAGGTTTGATGGGTGGGTAGTAATCTGGGGTTCAGTGTGTTTGAGTGATATACATAAGAATCTAACTCTCCTACTGCGTTGCAAGGCGATGCGTTGAAAGAGGACTAATCGATCCGGCCCACCACGCAGTTATTAGGCAGGCGCATCCGCTGCCAAGCCCCTCACATACCTCACCCCATAAACTCGGGCACTCCTGATAAGTCACCAAACATATCAAACAACTTGGGGAGACCTATGGCAGAAGTGTGGGTTATCCAATAAATGGTTCCCGGGGCGGCGGTACACATACCCTCCTCCCAAATTGTGATAAACTTCTACTTTCAAATGTAAAACATAATTTAAAACGTACCTAAATGACGGCCTCCGTTATCGAGGGGTAAGGCTATCGACTAGCAATCCGAAGGTCGCGGGCTCAAATAAAATTTACTAAAATAAATTTGTACTATTTTACAATTAGTGTTTGGCAACCAGATCTGAATAGCCAGGTACTCTCCCAACTTCCTCCTTGTCATCTCCTTCGAGGTTCCCAATATCTTCAGTCTCACAGCAACCCCAATTGGGGATGCCATAGTCTCACTGGCTCCAGACGGTAGCAGTTGGGAGTCTGGTGCGATATTCTTTTTTTTTAAATGAAAATAGAAATATTGGTTCAATATTATAATCAGATAATGATTAATACATCAGTGAATAACATTCATTTAACATGACCACCCAACGAGTGGCTGATTTGTTTCACAGTTTATGGATGACACGTGCAGTGCTATACTAATACCAGCTAGAGGAGAGCGTAAAACACTTAATAACAATATGCGAGCCGACTTACGATAAAACGAGTCGGAGAAACGACCCGTTCATATATGTATAGATAACATCAACTTAACTGTGAACGTGTATTCCGCTCGGTCCGTCGAGTATCACGCACGTGCACGGTGCACCGGGGATCAATGCTGCTAGCTCCTTTTAACAGGCTCTAATAAAATATTTGTAGAATCGACACAGCATACGCACATTTCGTCATACATGATTTTACCGTACATTTGCCTCAGGGATCTCATTTCTACAGTATTCAGTCTACTTTCAGCCTTCTTCTGCCAGTTCCATGCCTCACTTCCATATATTAGGGTAGGTACCAGCACTCCATTGTGGACTGCTAGCTTCGCTTCTTTGGACAGTTTTTTGTTAGCTCCAACCTCGTCCAATCATCCATTAATTACCCATTATAACCAAGAACCCGGCCACCCCTACTAAGTCACGAAGCGTAATCAGGAGAGATGGTAATAGATGCAAGTTCAAAATTTCCCATATAACATTATGCCTTTTGCCGCCATTTTGGATTTTGATGGTCAAAAGGTATCCCTCAACCAGTCTCTTTCGATCCGGCCCGCCACGCAGTAAGTATTTTTTTATGGATTTGATTTTTGCGAAAGTTTCGTTTCAATCTAAATACGCATACATTTCTTATAAACAATTCAAGCAACAAACAGTCGAATGAACACGTCATTTTTATTTGAAACGGTACCATCTCACACTCATTTCATGCGATATTCGACTCTAGAGACTAATACTTTGAGTTCAATATCACAAAAGATTACGGAATCAGATAAAACCTTGTGATGAACAGTCCACCGATTGCCCCCTTGATTGGTTCATTTAGTAAAACCATATATAGGGACACAGATCAACTTTGTCTAATAACTTCTTACCTGGATCAACATACTACTGGAATAGATCAATATATATGAGATCAACATAAGTATGCCAATTTGGGTAGATCAACATAAATTATGCATCCGATTTCCATACAAATTTTGAAAATTTTATGAACAGTACATCAAATGGTTTTTCTGGCAAACTGGCAACATTGATAATTATTGTACCACTGTTGTCAATTCATTCAGATGTATTCCATAATTGCCAAGTTATATGGTGTTAAAGGTGGATCAACTTAGTCTAACAACTTCTTACTGGATCAACATACTACGGGAAGAGGTCAATATATATATATATATATATATATATATTGACCTCTTCCCGTAGTATGTTGATCCAGTAAGAAGTTGTTAGACTAAGTTGATCCACCTTTAACACCATATAACTTGGCTATTGTGGAATACATCTGAATGATTTGGCAACAGTGGTACTATAATTATCAATGTTGCCAGTTTGCCAGAAAAACCATTTGATATACTGTTAATAAAATTTTCAAAATTTGTATGGAAATCGGATGCATAATTTATGTTGATCTACCCAAATTGGCATACTTATGTTGATCTCATATATATTGATCTATTCCCGTAGTATGTTGATCCAGGTAAGAAGTTATTAGACAAAGTTGATCTGTGTCCCTATATATGGTTTTACTAAATGAACCAATCAAGGGGCAATCGGTGGACTGTTCATCACAAGGTTTTATGTGATTCCGTAATCTTTTGTGATATTGAACTCAAAGCATTAGTCTCTAGAGTCGAATATCGCATGAAATGACTGTTAGATGGTACTGTTTCAAATCAAAATGACGTGTGTTGCTTGAATTGTTTATAAGAAATGTATGCGTATTTAGATTGAAACGAAAATTTCGCAAAAACAAATCCATAAAAAAATCATAACTTAGCAGGGGTACACGGGTTCATAGGGTGAGGTTTGTCTAGGTCCTGGCGGCGGATGCGTTTGCCCATCTACTGCGTGGCGGGCCGGATTGAAAGAAACTGGTTGAGGGATACCTTTCGACCATAAAAATCCAAAATGGCGGCAAAAGGAATAATGTTATGTAGGAAATTTTGAACCTCTATCTTTTACCATCTCTCCTGATTACGCTTCGTGACTTAGTAGGGGAGGCCGGGTTCTTGGTTATAATGGGTAATCAATGGATGATTGGACGCGGTTGGAGCTAACTAAAAACTGTCCAAAGAAGCGAAGCTAGCAGTCCACAATGGAGTGCTGGTACCTACCCTAATATATGGAAATGAGGCATGGAATTGGCAGAAGAAGGCTGAAAGTAGACAGAATACTGTAGAAATGAGATCCCTGAGGCATATGTGCGGTAAAATCGTGTATGACGAAATGTGCGTATGCTGTGTCTATTCTACAGGTATTTTATAAGAGCCTGTTAAAAGGAGCTAGCAGCATTGATCCCCGGTGCACTGTGCACGTGCTTCATACTCGACGGACACGAGCGGAACACAGGTTCACAGTAAAGTTGATGTTATCTATATATGAACGGGTCGTTTCTCCGACTCGTTTTACCGTAAGTCGGCTCGTATGTGGAACGAGCTATCAGCATCTGTTTTTCCTCCTCCATATAATTCGCGCCTCTTTAAGACCAGCATTAATAAATTCATTCCTACAGCCCCTACCTTAACCCGCCTCATAACGCTGCCCAACCGGTTGGCGACATAGTTTCTCTGTATTTAGAGTGTAAAGACAGGGGCGCTCTAGTGAGAGGTGTCACATAAAAAAATCATACCGCCGAATTTGAATATGGAGACTTACAAAACGAAAAACGAGTTGGAAAAACGACCCGTTCTCATAAAGACAACATCAACTTTATTGTGAACGTGCGTTCTGCTCGTGTCCGTCGAGTATCAAGCACGTGCACGGTGCACCGGGGAACAATGCTGCTAGCTCCTTTTAACAGGCTCTAATAAAATACCTGTAGAATAGATTTCGTCATACATGATTTTACCGTACATATGCCTCAGGGATCTCATTTCTACAGTATTCAGTCTACTTTCAGCCTTCTTCTACCAGTTCCATGCCTCACTTCCATATATTAGGGTAGGTACCAGCACTCCATTGCGGAGTTTCGCTTCTTTGGACAGTTTTTTGTTATCTCCAACCGCGTTCAATCATCCATTGATTACCCATTTTAAATAATTACCCATTATAATCAAGAACCCGGCCACCCCTACTAAGTCACGAAGCGTAATCAGGAGAGGTGGTAAGAAGTTCAAAATATACCATATAACATTATTCCTTTTGCCGCCATTTTACATTTTTATGGCCAAAAGGTATCCAGTCTCTTTCGATCCGGCCCGCCACGTAGTAGCTGAGCAAACGCAACAGTGTACCCCTGCTAAGTTATGATTTTTTTATGGATTTGATTTTTGCGAATGTTTCGAATAGCTCTAAAGATGATTCTTTTAAAATCATCTCATATTTAAAACAATATGACCGGAAGTCAGCATATTGTTTGAATAAAATAAAGCATAAACTAAAAAAACAGCTACAAGGTGGTTACAAATGGAATTATATTTAATCAATTTGTTCGATTATATTTTATGTGAAGTTGTTTTCACAGTGGCCCAATGAATATTATATGGGGCCAATTGAACCAATTTGATTTCAAGCATTTTCTACGTCTTGCGATAAAAACTTAGGCTTACGATAAAAATACTCAACGGCTGAAAACTAGTTGTCTACCAAATTCTTATTTTTTTAATCTCATATAAATTAAGCTATATACTCATAAACCGATCGAGTGAAAAGCTGCAATGATCCCGACCCCGGGGTCATTGCAGCTTTTACGGAATGACGAGGAAAATAATATTTTTTAATTAGTTGAACAAATTACTTTTCAAAATTTCAATTATGTTTAACGTAATACACTATCTGGCCTCAAGTAAATCAGTTTTATCACGAACCGTAACTATTTAATCTAATAAAATAACAAAACAAATTAATGTTACTATGATAGTTTGCTTTAATCTCAATAAAAAAATAAGGAGAAAAAGTTTTTTTTTTATGATTGAGATAAAACTTTCCCCCAAATAACATGTATATATATATATTGATTAAAATTAAAATAGCAACTTCACATTAGGAAAGAGAGGACAACGAACAAATAAGTACATTGATTAAGTGTTACGGACGGACATGCACTTGAGCTTATAAAACTTGGGAGCTGTACTCACAGAAACTGGAGTTTAATTGTAGTACGGGTTCAATTGTACCGGTATAATCATCCCCCAAAAACATTAACACAGAAACCATATAAACTACTAAATGCGGTTTAAAGCTAACGAATCCACCTAGATTTAATCAATAATCCCATATTTTTAGATTCCATAAGTACCCATTCTATTGTGTACCTAGAGGTAAAACTAAGATATTGCACAATATTGGCAAAATATGGCAGAAATCGCTCCAGTGGATAAGTAATAAAACGTATTTTATAAGCACTTTTAAAAAAAAATTGTCTAAAGAAACAGATAAATTTTTAAATAATTATGAATAAAGTACATTCTGGAATCGTTAATAAGTAGTTTTGAAATATTTTGCCGTGTTTAGTAATCAATCGTATCCTGGGACGCGCTGGCAAGACGTAGAATTCCATAGCCGTTGATTGTCAAAGACAAAACAATTAAATTTTAATTATTATATGGGTTAAATGTTTTCTAATCAGGGTGTTGTCACATCTCGGCCAGTCTGCAGCTGCATTGTCTTAACAACGAAGTTTTGGTCTGATCACATTTTCAATACAGTATTATTTTTTTTAACGAAATTAGTTTTCATACAGAGAATATCCAAATAAACCTTTTTTTTGTATAAAAACATATCGGCTTTTTAGTTAAGATGTGGTGTGATATGATTTGTATTTTTTTATGAAACACTAATATGAGGCATGAAGGAATTATCAAAATTTAAATAAAATATATTGAAGTGATTTATCTTATCTTTTAGTTGGTATTACTATAAACTGCACGTGTTATTTCATCTTCTGCCATGTTTGTGCTAAAAATACTTTATTCAACTTCTCGAAGCAAGCTGTAGCTTTTTGTAGGAAATATGATTGGCATCTGGTTATAAGATTGTCAATTTTACTGTTTTCATTTTTTACAAATAAAAAATTGTGTGAATACCGCACCAGAGTCCCAACTGCTCCCGTCTGGAGCCAGTGAGACTATGGCATCCTCAATTGGGGTTATTATGAGGCTGAAGGTATTGTGGACCTCGAAGGAGATGACGAGGAGGAAGGTGGGAGAGTACCTGGCTATTCAGTATGGTCACCAAACACTAATTGTAAAATAGTGCAAATTAATTTTAATAAAATTTATTTCAACCCGCGACCTTCGGATTGTTAGTCGAGAGTCACCCCAAGTAGTTTGATATGTTTGGTGACTTAGCAGGAGTGCCCGGGTTTATGGGGTGAGGTTTGTTCGGTTCTTGGCGGCGGATGCGCTTGCCTACCAAATGCGTGGTGGGCCGGATCGATTAATCCTCTTTCAACGCATCGCCTTGCAACGCAGTAGGAGAGTTGGATTCTTATGTTTATCACTCGAACACACTGACCCCCAGATTACTACCCACCCATCATACCTATTTCCTTCCCAGAACTCACTGTCCTTCCTTTCTTTCAAAATACCCCCAACACAGCATTCACAAAGATGACATAGACCTTGAGGGTTACGAATTTCCTTAGGGCCTCCTGTGTGGAGACGATGTAAAAAAATAAACAACTATCTCGCTAAATCGTTGGCGGTGACTAATGCTAGGGGTATTGGTTATCTAATAAATGGTTCCCGGGACGGCGGTACACATAATTGTAATAATTCTCGAGGGCTCTGATGTACAGACATTATGGCTCCTGTTGATTGACGAACATATACTAAAACATCGTTGGTTGGAATCGGTGCTTGAAATGACTTTAGCCATGTTTAATAAAAAACAAATTGGAATAAATTTTTCAATTTTAATTTAAAATTTGAAAAATAAAATTCTCACCAATCTAATCGCCGCAATTTTAATAGGCACATATTATGGATATTACGCTTTGTTTCAAATTAATCATTACATGAAACTTACGTCGGGAGAGATGGTAAAAGATACATTAAAATAAAATTTAATTCAATCAATGTTCAAAATTTCTCTAATAAAATGACTTAGACAAATCTCACCCCATGAACCCGGGCACCCCTGCTAAGTCACGAAACGTAGTAAATGATGCATTAAAGTTACATTTTTGTTTAATCAATTTCAAAAGATTTTTTAAGCATGGATTTGACGTTTGCGAAAGTTCCATTTCAATATAAATACGCGTGAGGCAGTCTATCCTCTTTAAGTACAAAGTCATTTTCATAGAATATGGATGTTCTAACGGAATCTAAAAAGTTCCACAACGCGCGCGAAATTGGCGGTTACAAGTTACAACGAATGCAAGCCGTCAAGTCTCAGAAATATATAGATCAACAAAATAAATCGTGTAAAATGTATATGCGACCGAAAAATGGGCGTGGCTTACAGCTAAATCTCGATGACACAAGTTGATCTGGAGGGATTTACATATGTATGCCAGCTCGGGTAATGGATCAACATATCCGGGGTGGATCAACAAATGCAAACGGATCAACATATACCTGGCGTACCGTCGCGCGAGATCAACATAGTACGAGAGGGGATAAATATATATATATATATATATATATATATATAATATATAATATTAGTGGTAACAATACCTCCCTAATAAGGAAGTTGAGTCCATTTTTTTTATTTTTTTTTATCAATGTTCGCATTCAAACTTAAATACGAGTATTTTATTTTTATTTTTTAAAGTTCGTTTTCATAGTTAAATTAATTCTCAAAGTTTGAATTTTATTAAGCCCGCCAAAACGAGCGGAATCCGAGCGGTAAGAGGCGGGGGTGGGTGTGACGTCATTCAAACTGTAAGAACCACGTCGCTTTAAAATTTTGTATGGAAAAAAAATTAATTCTTCAATAAGGAATTCCAGTAATTTTTTTACCAATGTTAACCGTCTATTAGAATTGATGTTATTAAAAAAAAAGAAAATTGATTGAGATTTCATAGTTAAATTAATATTTTAAGTTAGAGTATTTGCTTTTCCCGCCCGGTACGGTATTTCGTCGCTATTTGTTGACTTGCCACGCGCGAATTCAGGACCACCGCGCAGAAAAGTAAAGACCAAAAGTAAAATAACGGTTTACAGCCCAGTTCACTGTGAGACTTTTCTGGGTGGCCGGCGGCCTGAAGTGTATCACATGTTATGTGACATGTATAATAATAAAAACTTCTAAGTTATGCAATAAATAACATATTATTATAAAGCACTATACGAATATGTATCTTTAGAAATCCATTTCATATAATAATAACAACAAATACGTACATATATTTGACAAATCCAAATAAACGTTTGGCCTATACACCTCTCTCATCTAAACCGACCATCTCTCATGTAATAGAAAGAGATGCACCATAGGTGATCCGTTTTACGTACAAGTCACGACACATGTGACGTCAGAATTCTTTCGACCAATCGTGGAGCGTATACAGTCTATTGCTATTGAATGCTTTTTCAAGAACGTTTAACTAATTCTAAGAATAATAACATAGAAATATATTTATATATTTAGAATCGATATTTTTTGATCTACATGAACATATTTTTTATAAGTCAAAATATTTTTCACTCAACTTCCTTATTGAGAAATTCTCGTGATTAGGGAGGGAGCACTATCAAATTGACAGTACTATACATACTTATCAGTTGTTACAATTTGGATGCATGAAGGACTACTTTTTTTATACATAATGAAAATATAAGTTTTTTTTGTACATAATGAAATTTTTTTTATACATAATGAAAAATATAAGATGGCATTTGTTTTGTACATAATGGAAATATAGGTTGGCACATCGTAACACATACTTAAAAATTATTTAATAGTTAAATGTTTTTTGAGTTTTTGTTTAAAAATTTCATAATTCCTCTCGGATTGTATTTCTAAAGGGAGTTTGTTAAAGCATTTTATTGCTGAGTATTTGTAATGATGTTGGGCTGTTGTAGTATTAAGTTTAGGGATTATTATTTGTCCTAAGGTTCTCGGTCTGGTGCTAAATGACTTTATTGTTAGTTTGTCTTTATGGATTTGTAGTAATGCGTTTTTTTGATAAATTTTGAATTCATCGAATAATTTTTGGGTTGAATAGTCTAATTGTTTCTTTAGAATAATTTTGATGAGTCTTCATTGTACTATTTCAAGTGGGGTTAAGTTGGTTTTATACGCTCCTCCCCATCCTATTATTCCAGTAGTATATCTAGTAGCTTTTCCTTTAACAACTTTTCTATTAACTTTCAGTAGGTATAATATACTGTTGTATGACGTATTTCCCATGAATTAAGATTGCCGCTTCATCTTGAAACGTGAGTATTTTCCTTTATACCTTTCCTTTACGCTTTTCTGCTTAAATCTTTTATCAGGGGCGCAAACCAAAGACGAGGTGAATTATTTAGAAGCAAGTCGGTCCGCCCCGGGACGGTGTGCATTTGTTTTTCTGCTTTTCCTTTCCGCTTTTCTTAAGGAAGATAAGAGATTTTTGCAGTGTTTTTTTCAGACCTATTTGTGCTTTCTTTTCAACCCTCCCCCATTTCTTAGTTTAAACAGAGACGTCCCTAAACCCTTGAGTTTTATGCCTTCAGCCCCCGAGGTCTGCATCCGTACTTCGTAAGTACGGGCAATCATATTAATGTCTTAATATTCTTCCCTTAATTAAAAAAAGCGGAAGAGGGCGTTAATATTCACGAAAAGCGTCGCAAAAATGTAAAAATAACGTGTGAAATAAAAAACTTTAAAGGGATGGATTTTAGGAGTACCATAAAAGTACTCATAAAAGGCATCCCTTTTACATATATCAATAACAATACTAATAATTCAAATTCACACCAAATACTTACCGCTTAGGAGATTTCACATGTCAAGTGTTATATTTTACTGTACAACAAATAAATATAAACAACCTAAGGTATTTTTTTTTTATAATTTTTTTTTTATATTAACTCCACACAGGAGGCCCTGAAGAAAATAATTTTTCCCTCGGGGCCTATGTCATCTTTGGGGATGCTGTGTGGAGGGTCTTTTTGTGGAGAGGAAGGAGTGAACATGGGTCTTGAAGAGTCCCATGTTGTAGGAGGGAGGAAACACAGAGGCCGGCAGTTCGTTCCACAGCCGAGCTGTTGAACTTAAGAACGAATCGTAGAAGCGACCCGTTCTCATGTGACAAATGTCAACCGTGTACAAATGTTGGGCGCGCGTTTGGCGTGTATCCCGACTACGCACCGGTGCCGAAGGGATCAATGACGCTAGTTCCTCAGAGCATCTTCCATTGTAATACCGATAGAACAAGGACAGCATACCTACCTGACGCCTGTGCTCTAAAGATTGCAGTCCGTTTGTTAAGATTGGGGAATCTATCAAACGGACCGCCCGTTTTTGCACAGAGTCAAGGGTTTGAATGCATAATTCAATAATTTTTTTCTCAAAGTAACAGGTGCCTATTAGACATACAATCTGATAGCTACGTTGAAACCTACCTCTTTCATAAATGGGAGGAGGAGGTGGGGGTACAATGGGGCTCTCATTACATTATTAACGTCTTGTATTTTACTACTACCATTAATAATACTGTTGTTAGAACACTACATTGTGTGCATATTTCTATTTATAGTGTTCTATAAAAATAATCACACTGAAACCAGTAAATACATTTTCCCGTCTTGAATATAAGAGGCAACTGAATATTGTAAATTGTAACCAGATGTTTCATTATGCCCTTTGCGTTAACATGAATTCACCGCTGTACTGGGTTTTATATTGAAATTGACGGTTAAATTATCTTTACCAATCGATTTTATCTCATTCATTGACTGAGCGTAGCGAAGTCCTATTATAACTCCTTTTTCTGTAGATTTTTTGTTATCTTATGGTTCCGGTCTCAAGATGGTGGCCGTTTTTGGTTCAGTAAAAAATTGTTTTTCAAATGTTAAATCGTCGTTTTTTTATTAAATAATTAGGTAGATATTTAAGTACCCACTTATACATCTTATGATTTCAGAGGAAATTTATGTTTGGATTTATTAAATAAGATAAAATTAGAAACATACTTTTTGGACGCGAGGTCACATAACTACAAAGTATAATAATTGTATGTGGCTACGTTATGAGTTATTCAGCACAACCTTGTAAAACGTTCCTTTGAATAGCTGACCAATGCTAAGACGCTGTGGACAAAATTTAAACATTTTTAGTGAGTTCCAAAACCAAATTCACTTTTTGATAAAAAATAGGTCTAGAATCAAGAAGTTAATGTACTTTAATATCGGAAATTAAAGTGAGTACTTAATCTTATTCTTCTGGTACCCTCTCCTACCAAAGGTTGGCTATCATCAGGGCAATTTTGATCACCCAGACTGCAATCTGAAACGACTCCATCCAGCTTCTTCCTCTATTACGTCTTCTCTCCAATTTTCCCTGTATTACATCAGTTGGTTAATAAATCTAGTAGGTTCAATTTCCAACTTCTTACTGTTTTAAAAATAAATTAAACAAATAACAATACATAGATAGGAACAATAAAAAGATAAATGCGAAATCGAAGTAAAAATTGCTAAACACAAACATTTATGAGAGCATCCGTTTATGGAGGATATTTGAATGTCTCCAGAGGGCCATCAGGGGGGACTCCAACCAGGCAACCATGGCAGTGATGTTTGTATTGTTTGATTGGCGTAGTCTGCGCCACAAGCTTCCCGTATGATGGCGGAGAAGTGCTTTAAAAGAGTGCACTAGTTTCTCCTGGAACATTTCCGTTGCGCTGCAGTATCTCGGTCGGCAGAATAGTTGGCGATAAGCGTTATTGTAAGCGACTCTTGGCTTACGCCATTGAGATGCAGTGTAATCTACCCACAGTTTTGACGTGTACAGTGAAGTGCAGAATACGTTGAATAGTATCTTTTTGACGTTTGTACTGCAAAAGTGGAAACGCCTTGAGAGCATAACTGCTCTAACGGATATCGCTCTTCTTTTTCTTTATCCATATCCTCGATCTCTTTCAGGTCGTCTGTGATAATATCTCCCAGGTATTTGACGCTAAATCCATTGACTAACATCCATTTTCCTTCCATCTATCCATACTGGGAGGTGTTTGCATGGGTTTGTTTTTGCATTTGAAAACCATAACGATTAATTTGGACAATTTTTGATACAAGCTTATGATTTTTTGCAAAATCTTCACATATTTCCAGTAGTTTCTTTAGTGCCATAAATGACGGTGCTAGAAGAACCATATCATCTGCGAAATTAATTTTAACATGGCAACCTATTTTTGTGTTATTAAGTCTTTGGATTAGTTCACAAGTGTATATATATATTAAAGAGTGCTAGAGACATGCTTCCTCCTTGCCTTACGCCACTTTTCAAATAAAATGGGTTGGAAAACTCGCCAGACCATTTCACCACATTTTCTTGCTGCGTGTGCCAAATTGAAAGAATCGCTATCATATCTTCCGAAACTGCTCTTTTCCTTAGTTTTTCCTAGAGTTTATTGTGACAAACACGATCAAAAGCCTTGCTTAGATCTAGAATGCAGGTAGAGATGATGGTTTATTTTAAGAACTTTACCATATAGCCATTTAATTTTTTTTACTACAAATATTTCACGATAAGAAACCGTTATTCTTATTAATAATATTCTCCTCGGGTAAAACCAGATCCCTCGGAATATTATGTAAATTTCTGCAAGTACCTGGAAAACAGAATAAAACGAGAGTGTATTTAATTTAGTACCTCATTTTTCGGTCCGCTTCACACAGCTCTGCGGCCAGCTCCCAATCCCTTGTAATTCAATATGGCAAATCATATTAGTATCGCGTTACTTGCAACTTATTATTGGCCATAGGAATTGGCACAAGGTTTCCGCAAATCGCGAACCATATCCCCTAGCGGCGGCATTTTTAAGTTTTCTGTATTACGGGATCGTGTTCGAAAACAAAAAAGTTTCTCGAAACTTGAATAAGACTTTTTTAAGGCTTTATATTTGAACGAGCTACCGACATTGGAGTTTCTTTCCTTATTTAATCCAAGCCTTCTGACCTGCATAACTAAATCATTACTTACAGTCCTCTCCTTAACCCGCCGCACAACGTCGTCCAACTGGCTGGTGATATAGTTATCCTGTTTCTACCTATATATTATAGTCAGGGGCCCTTTTTTCGGTGTCACAATATAATGTAGGTACCTATTTAAACGGTTCATATTTTTTTATCAATACATAAATCCTTGAATAATTTTTCTGCAATTTTGTAAATTTATTCTGCCACGATTTTGTGCCCCAAACTAATTTTGAATGGAAACGGGTTGCGCAAAAAATACTCACGCTACGGAGATTTCACCCAGATTTAAAAAAAAATCTGTTAGGAGTACCTACTTACACGCATCCTCGTATCTCATTTTTATTCAATTTGGTTAAATGACAGTTTTTTCCGGCTTGTTCCTACGCTGTTTAATGTAGCGGAAGATGATTTATAACTAAGCTAGGAAAGAAAATGCATGGGAAAATAATACAAAAGCGTTAAGCATGCTACTTACCGATAGTAAAACGAAGGGTTAGCTCATACATAATAAAATATCTATTATAAGGTACAGATAAGTTAAGTGAGAGATTTATTAAACATACCAGATCTCTTATCCGGTATATTTATATTTATTTATTTATATAAAAATATACGCCTAAAAAGGCTTTTACATAGAAGTGATACATGATGCAGTGTACATAGGAGAATATGTATTATACAGGAGATATTGACAGTAAATAGATGTAATCCATTTTAAAGAAGGTACAAAATACACACTTGTAAAATTGTGATTACAAGTATAATGAGAAAATATTAAAAAATATGAAGCAATATTAGTAAAACGTAAGAGTAACATAAAGTAAAAAAAGAAACTACAACAACACTACATATAAGACAAATCATTAAAACTAATTTACCAACGCTACTCTAATTTGTAGGATTCAACAAAGTGTTGGTGTAGATTATGCTTAATTCTATATATGGAGTCAATAAATAAATCAATATCACCCCCATACGTGGTGCCCAGATCATGCATCCTATTGGTCAGTGAGTGTGTCTGATAGTTGGTCGAGTATGTATTACAGAAGAATGTTATATTTTGTCTTGTATTCCTAGTCGGCACATGTAGTTTAATAGTGGCAAGGATGGCAGGACTATCAATTAAGTTGTTAATGACTCGATTATTCCATATAAGTCATATTATCGAATATTTAATTTCCTGATGTATTATAATATGATTATCTTTATGACACTATTTTCATCTGCGAGCACATGTTTCGACGTTTTCGGTGAACTACTAGTTACATTGTGACTAATATGTGTGTGTTAATTTTTTTTTCAACTTTTTTCATGTTTGAAATTAAAATATATAATTTATAAATATCAAAGAATATCTCAAATACAAAATTTGAAAGGTTATTTTAACTAGTTTATTAAAATGGTATTTGTTTTTACAAAGAATAAGAAGGAGAAATATATAGCACAATTATTAAAAAGAAGAAATATATATGGTACATTTAAAATACCTTTGAAATATTCCGATATTTGATGAGAAACTTCAAGTTTATACTACAGATAAACAACGCTTTTTGGCTGTGTAAACAATGTATATATCTTTCCATGAACTATTTTATCTTAATTTTTATATTAGTAATGTTTTCACATACACGCTGATTGATTGATAAAAATTTCACCACGTTTTTTAGTAAGGCTGTTTAAGTGTAACTTTTTTACCTTTGGTATGGTGGCCCTTAAGGTTTAACTATCATATTAGGATGGCGGAATGATAGTCAAGATACTATAATTCACAATGCATTAACAGGTCATACTGAAGAGAGACCGGCATACTTATAAATGCATAAGTCTCGTTTTCATACCGTCTCTCCCGTATATCACAAGACTTTGGTCGCACGTTCATTATAGTTAAACAAGAAGACTCGTGCGTAATTCATGTAATTCCACCATAAAAAATTCGAGCCAAAATTTCAAATGACACTATTATCTAAATTGCATTGAACGTTTCAGATAAGCTGCCAAAGAATTAGTGCAATTGCCGTACTGGTATGTTCAAATACAAAGGTAATTCTTGCAGTGCTATGACGCAAGTGGAATGTTTTTTATTACGTGTTGTATCTCAGGTTTGCGTTCTCCAAATATAGCGGCAGTCATTTTTACATCCTGTCAAGATTGTATGAAAATCGATTGCCTTGAAATGTGGCCCGAATATGGTTGATGGAACCAATTGTGGCCACCAAGAGACATGCATTGAATAATTTATTGCAGTCCCATCTATACAAACTGCATTTGGATTATGTAATTTAAAACTGTTGTACTAGTCATGAATATTGTTCATTGTTATTCACATTCTCGTATTTTGCGTTTCATTGACAGAAAATAATGTACAGGTACATATAATTATTTATAATTTTGAAACGTATTTAAATCAATTCCATTTAATATGACTTTTAAAAAAATTAAAAATCCTCTTTTCAATTATTCCAATATCCACGAGCTTTGCAAATTAACATGTATATTGTCATTTTTATTTGCGGAATAGAAGGATTTTAAAGGCGATGCACTGCAAAATAATTCAAAATATATATATATTTTTTTTTAAATTTTAATCTTCTGGAAATATCGTGGATGCTTTAATTAAACACTGCGAATAGAACACAAGCCTTTGCTTTAATCGTGCCTATTTTATAGCTAGTTTTAGATGTCATAATATAAATGGATCTTCTCGTGAATATTGCAATCTAAGAAAACGTAATAAGATGTTATCTGTTCTAAGAATATAATATAAGGGCACACAGAGAAAAATGAGTATTGCTAATTTATTAAAAATCTCTTTAAATTATTCGTAATCCGGTTAAAAACGATATTTCAGGCGCTCGCTTAACGAATGAACTGATAGGTTTTCTGATAAACTTTTAGTTAAACACCAATGTCGAAACACGTGTTCATACACATGTGAATATTTTGGAAAACTTTAACTTTAAAATGTATTAAAAGGTCTTAAAGTTGTAAATTTATCGAAGTCTCCCCGTTTTATGATAATAATTATATATATGCCGCTTGGATCATGTTAACATATTATTTATTTATGTTCATGTACAGCAAAACTCCGCATTATGCGTGTAATAGAAATAGATATTTATTATTATCAACGTTGGTATTTAAATACGTTCCCGAGGCCATTAATAGTACGTATTATTTAACATGGGAAAATAACGTACAATAGGAATAGATATTTAGTTTTAATGCGTGTTCCAATTTCTTACTTAGAACTCACGTATATGATGGGTAATGTTTCAACAAACTTATTCCATCACGGATAAAAAATTACGTCTGAACTAAATATTGTAAAATGCTTACTTTCAAAACCCATTACTTTATATTATTACCCATTAGTTTATGTTATTAATCTAAGTTTATTTTCCATTCCATATTTAAATAGTTTATTTATATTTCAAAATGTGTACGGGAGGTTGTTTTAAGGGACAGAAATGATTGTCTGCATGAGAGTTCTATATTTTTTGAAACACGACTATGGTTTTTGTTTTGCTGTTTTGCGATATCATAATTAAATAATAGGATTAAGACTACTGTGATCAAATGGGATAGTATTTCTATTACGCAGCGTCAAATATTTTGTGATCATTTGAAATGCTTGTCATTTGTGGTAATCTGCCCGCAAATCAGCAATTCTAATTGATTCTAAATTGCATTTAAATAGAGTTGCCAATCTAGTTTAGCGATGGATACACCAAGACATCTATTTAGAAATTATGCGTTCGATTGAATATTAATTCAATAGTAATTAGGTACTGTACTGACCAAACATAGCGATTGTAAAATTTTTATTGATTTGAGATATATTTGTTAATACGAGTATGTTCATATAATCCAAAGTAAACAATGTTCTTGTTAAAATATTTATTTATAAATCATTTGGGAAATCAACAACGTACTTACTGAATACTTTTTATTTGGCCTTCAAACAAATCTGCCCATCCCTGCAGTCATCCCGCGATTTAGTAGACATGTGATATTTTCAGTAAGAAAAAACTTTGATTCTAATTTCAACGATCGATAATAATTCACCGTTTTGAAAGAGCGGGAATGCTAGTTTCTTTAACTTTCACTTCATCATAAAACCCGTTAAACTGCAAAAGCAGTTTGTCAGCAGGTTAATTTAACAATTATAACTACTAAAGCATAAAGCCGTCAATCAAGTCAATATTGTTTTATAAAATTATCTTTTAATTACTGTATGTATCTGTGTTTTCTCCTTAAAGAAATAAAAAAAAAAAATAATAAATTACAATGTAGAGAACAAAGGTAGAAAAATTAAACTTAACGTTAAAGTACCCATAAACAATATTACCAAAATAAAGTAATTACAATACAAAGATAAACTACTCATAGGGAGAGTTAACATACTCATACACAAACATATAGGCCTACTGATGGAAGTCAATTACAATATAAAGATAAACCACCCACAGGCATAGTTAACATATGTACTCATACCCAAATATAGGCCTACTAATAGAAGTCAATTACAACACCAAGATAGACTACCATATGCATAGTTAACATACTCATAACCAAACATAAAGGCCTACGAATTGAAGTCAATTAGAATAAAAATATAGACCACCCATACGCATAGTTAACATACTCATACCCAAACATATAGTCCTACTAATAGAAGTCAATTACAATACGAAGATAGTCTACCCATAGTCACAGTTAACATACTCATACCCGAACATATAGGCCTACTAATAAAAGTCAATTACAATACAAACATAGACTTAACATAGACCCAAACATATAGACCTACTAATATAAGTCAACTACAATACAAAGATATAATCGCCTGCGAAGATGTTAACTTTCTAATACACATAAATTCAAAGCACTTTGCATTGGTGACATTATTACAAAAATCACCTGCTTTCATAAAAGAACGACCAAATTCTGCTGCCAAAATTCAAAGATACAACTCGAATAGTCCCCTGGGAAATGGTGCGCGTGAACCAGTCGCCCGCATAATTCTGCACGAGGTTTATTCGAGGCGAGGCCTGCTGCTACATTTGCATAGAAACCCACACACTTTGTCTTTGCATCTAGGGGTAGATTCGCTCTTTAACTAGCGTCGTGTGATGTTTTGAATGCGACTGTTTGCCTTTATATTTGTGTGGATGGCATTACACCCCCAAATGCCGGTGGGTCTGACGGACGGGTGGTGTTAGGGGTATCGGGGACGCTGGGGCGCAAGGGCTGCCGACGGAGGCCACCCTCCGATAGGTGTAAACCCCAACACATTTGTATAACTTCCTCAGATAACGACGGCCACCATAGCGTAGTAATCTATGCATATCTATAGCTTTACGTCGGGAGATTGCGAAATCAATTTTCGTTCGGCGTCAAAATATAAAAGCAAGAATTGAGAAAAGATATATGAACATAGCAGGATAAATTCTCCGAATATAATCAATTGCGCCGATTTACATAGATATTTTGCTAGTAAGCAGATTAATTTCGATACAAGGCAAAATAAGATAACATTACTGGAGGACATTTTTTCCTGTTGGTTATGTAGATTAATTTTAACGATCTTACGAGTGACTGCTTTGCGTAATAAATCATTTAAAATAAGTATTTAATATGAGTACATATCGGAATCCATGAGCTGAAGAAAAACATTACTTCTTCTTGATTTCGCTCAATTCCCTTTGCTTGATTACTTTACTTCTAGATGCTGTTCTGTTGTCCTTCCCCAGATTTGCCTGCACACTATAAGTATACAAAGGTTTAGCATAGAAGGCGTTTTATTGAGGGTTGGGGGATGTGCGAGGTACGCAAGGCGAGCTGCATTTCCAACCCCTTTCAACCAACTAAATGGCAATCTATATGAGCCTAATTTATTCGACAGATTATTTTATAAAGTGGCCCAGCATTCAATGGACAAAGAATAAACACTGTACAAACTAACTGTTTGAAAAAATAAGTTTAATGTATTATGCTATGCTATTATTTATGTTATCTGACATACAGGTTTGTTTAAACAATCTAATTTATGATATTAAATAAATATAAATATTATATATGATTTGAGATTTTCACATCTGCCCTGATGATGGACACCTTAACGCTATCTGAAATTTTAGATAAATAAGGAGGAAACTTAATATGGCAAATATTCGTGATAAGAAAATATCGTATTTTCTGATTTTATTCTTGCGTTAATGATGATGTTTTTCCAATATTCTTGAAAATATGTTTTTGCAGGACAATATAATATTATATATTATAGTATTTTGAGTATCGTGATAACCACTCGAGCGATTGGTTGTATATAAATATACATTTACCATATTATTTAATTAATATCATTCCTCACATTGGTTAGTGGTTGAGTTTATATTAAATAATGCGCGCTAACCACAATACAATCATATTTGTCGATTTTACCAAATACGTATATTTTTAGAATCCTACCCTTCAGTTATTTTCATCTGCTCAGTATCTGATATATGGTTCTGTATTTGAGGCTTATCGGGATATAGTAAAAAACAATGCTTTTATTAGAAGTTTTCCATAAAACGTTCTTTTAACTGGTTAAGGCATTTTACATTTTATTAAAAAGTTATGTGTCTTTTTAATAATTTACCAAGTTACCAAGAGGTGTGTAAATAGTGTATACATTCGTTTTTTGTAACGTAACTGAATCAACATAATAGACTACGAACGCATCCTTTGAGACATTACTTATATCACATGTCCTTTCCTGTATAACAAAAACAAAGGAACATTTGAAAATATCAGAAATCAAATAAGCCCTCGAGGTATCTTTCCAGCCTTTGATCGTTGCCTCAAGAGACCATTTAATGATGTTACAGAGACCCTTTTTAGCACACAAATCAAATTTCTTCATGAGATAAAGTCATTGCGAATGTGTCCTTGTATTTTTTTCATTGTCATTATTCTGATTTTTTTTTGTTTTTCTCTGTAGCCCGAGAGAATTTTTTATTTTATTATTTTCCGTGCTTTGATATTTAAAGAAATAGTTTGCTTTTTGGGTGGTATGTTTTTTGTTATCTTCGATCCTTAGTTAAACATAAAACGTAACTCTCAATGGGTCTCATCACTTTGAAGACTCAAAGGTAATTCTAGCGGTCCAGGGGATGCTGTTTCAGTCAAACCCTTTTCTAAAGTAATGGTAATGTTTGTCCGAGCTTTTTTATCCAAACTAGTCCCTTGATGTCTAAGGATGGATTGCAAAGAGGATTTCCTTGCCCCAGGCTATGGTGTCAGTCCCACTTTCCTCCTCATCCCGTAGGAGTGTAGGAGGTACCTTTCCTATTTTGCTCTTTACACTTTCTCCTTTACCAACTATCCTCCCAACACCCAGCCCTCGGTACCTCCGATTCTTGACAAATTGCTCGTCCAAAAAAATGTGTACCGAGTATCTTTCTGGCTAAAAGGAAATGTTATATGAACACAGTAGATACTTATCTAAACACACTATTATAATGTTTTCAACAAGTATGAAAAATCTTTTCTCTTGTAATTAATTAACATATTTTGTTGAAAGGTCATTCTGAAGTTTGCAATATATTACGACAGTTACCTAGCCAAGATAACAGCGGCGTTATCATATTCAATGTTTAACATGCGAACCTTCCACAACCCTTATCCTGCCGCTATAATACATACCCTTCGCAACCTTTCGGCCTCGTCCACCGTTGCAATCTTAGGAATTTCATTAAGTTATGAGGATATAAATAGGTGTTTACATTGCTACATCTACATACAGGGCAAGATTTATTGAGGGCGCGCTAATTTTTACATTTATCTTAGTACCCCACCGAGCTTCACAAATCAAGTTTTAAGTATTTTTATCTGGCGCTTTGTAAACAGCTCGAGCTATTAAAGCTGTATCTACGGGGGGTTGAGGAAATCCTCCATTCCTTTTTGTAAAAGATCGGATTCATGTCTTAAAGATAAGCAGTTTCATAGATAGTGCCATCCATTACATTCCCGTCTGCCGCTAATCTTATACACCGTAAAATGTTCCCGGTGGAGTTATTGCCACAATGGGAATAATATACCAGACTTCTGCTGTGTTTTATTTCCTTAAACGCCTCTGCGAATTGTCATAATGACAAAGGGAGACTTATTTATTGTTTTCACCGACATCTTGTTATGTACTTTGAACGTGATCATAATTAGAAGAGTAGGTATACGCAATACGCCTTAGCTTCATGACGCACAAAACTTATTAATGTCTCCTTTGTCGTCTTTACTCCTTTACTGTCAAAACTTTGTGGAAACGAAGCTTTTAGACTTTCGTGAAATACTTGAAAGGAGCAACTCATCCAACGCTTAATATGAACAGGTATAATTACTTAATATTCAAATTCAAATGTACACTGCTACACTCTCATTATTATTTTAATACGTTTAACGACAATTACACAAACAATGGATGGTTAATCTGGACCATTCTGTTAAACTGATACACACGTGAGAAAGGACTACATGAGTGGGCTACTACAATTTGCACAATGCATGTCCCATTTAAACTTAAAGCACACATTCACTATGTCTATTATTAACTACCAGTTAAATCCGACCAAATGTCTGAAATTGAGCAAACGCGGTGTATAACTCAGCGCTCAGTTGGACGGCTTTGACATTTATCTCTGCTCTACTTGACATCCTTTCAAATCTCCTAATTGCGGAGGCAAGAAAAATAATTTAATGACGATTGGTATAATTATAACACTTGTCTGGTTCCCGAGTAAATGTCACTCCAGAGTTCAACCACTAGACGGAGGTTTCGGGCACTTTGACTGAAATTAGGTGAACTAGCTTGCGCCGCGGTTCACCGTATTGCGGCGGAACTTTAATTCCATTTTTATTAAAGTTTTTAACCCAGTTTCAAACACACTCGAGATGGAATTGTGCAAGGGTTGTTTAAAAGGTATTTTTAAAGGTATGTATTTTGTGAACTACTCTTTTATGAAATGCTAAGTAGTAATGCAATGCAAGTAGGTACATTGATATTAACGCGAATTCTGAGGCATTGATAATTTATTTCTACTGTTTTGGTAGATAAGATCGATAGTCTGGGAATTTACATCGTAAATACACAAATGGATATATATGTATATAAATTATATGAAATTTTTTCAAAAACACGTAGATGTACATTAATATTGTCGATGAACGTAATACAATCGATGAACATACAACTAATTTTAGTTGTAAAAAATGAAAGTTCAATGGTTTTTAATATAACTACGTATGCATGTTTAACTGTTTAGTAAACTTTTCGTTCTTAACCGAGTCAATAATCTTTTCATAATTTTATTTTTTCTGATAATTAAATACCAGGCCTAACAGTTAGTTCCTTGGAATATAATAATGTTAATAAATTTGATAATGCTACTTGTTTATAAGGTAACTTCTTGACCTTACGTACATTAACATTATTGTGGTCAAGATGTAAATGTTATGTAATAATTCGTGTCCAATTGCCATTTTCAATAAAGCTTCGTACCTGAAGTCAGCACACAGTGCTTAAAAGCAATCAGCCCTCCTATAAATCTTACTGCAAGACAGGTTTGTTGCTGGCGGCTTCGTGATGTATGCATTCTTAATGGGCGGCCTCGGCGTGGGCGGATGATGATTTGATGATGGCTGTGTTTGGGTGAACCGACAAGGGCGGGCGGAGGGCGGGTGACGGGGGTCATTTGCGGGCAGATCGAGGGAAAGATGAGGGCAGACTGAGGGAAGGATGAAGCCCGACTAAGGGATAGATGAGGCAGACGTGAGAGAAGAATGCGTACGAATAAAACTTATCACGGAGGATATATAAATCTTTAACACCTCATCTTCTTGTAAATTGTGGTTTCGTGCTGCAATATGATGTTGCTCCTGACATCGAAAAAGTTATACTCAAGTTTTCCAGTCTGAAGATGAAGATGTTATAGAGTGAAACCGATTCCGACGTTCTATATATTTTTTTCGTTGAAATATGAAACTATAAAATATGGAAACCTAGCTGCAACATGGTTTCATAATTCCCCATGGTTGTTATGCAAGAGTCATTTAAATCACATATTAAATAAAATCGTATCATGGCAGTTTTGGCTGAAATTATAATAAGTGATAAAGTAGTATTAAGCTATATTATTTATAAGCAACTTTTAGAAGCAGCAAAACTGGAGTTTTCATCTCTATTTAGGGTCGCTATTTGATTGATGTTGATGTTATGTAAAACGCGTGCACTTACGTGTGAATGTTGTACTAACTACCAATTAAATGCTGATTGATTATTATTAACGACGTACGAACATGGTCATGAATTTAATGTGGTAAAAAAATTGCGCATTTGTTTCGACGTCAAACCAGATTTGTGACTCTAAGAACCAAATATTTCAGGTGGCTTGGTGTGTCCCAATGTCAAGGACCTCTAACCAATGTCCGTGAGTCAGACGAAATTTGATATTGAAATAAAGATAATGCGGTCTCGTGACATGATTTAAAGTAATGAAAAACTGTAGAATGTTTTATTAATTTCATAACATTTCGACAATGGATGTATTTGCAATTTAAAAATTAGACTATTTTTAAATACAGGCATTAGCTAATGCTGTACTTTACACTCATGAAAAAAAACTTGAATTTCAACTCGTGAAAAAAAAATAGGTTAGGTTCATGGACCTTTTTTACTAATCACTTAATGACTATATACAACTCATCAACAGTGTGTTAAATTGCCACTCTCCTGAGTGATTTTGATACCGTTCAAAAATCATATAAATTGTTGAAATTATTTTTAGTTTTATCGCATTTAAACCTGGCGACAATAATAAAATTACATGAAAACTAGGACGATAATTGACGAATTATTGAACACCTAAATAATTAATCAAACAGTGTGTTTTATATGCGTGACCAGATCTGAATAGCCAGGTACTTCCCCATCTCCTTTCTCTCCCCACTACCTTCATCTTCACAACATACCCCAATTGGGGTTACCATAGTCTCACTGGCTTCAGACGTTCGGGAGATGTTGGGACTATGTGCGGTATTCACATAAAAAGTTCCTCAACAACAACATCTTGTTCAATTGTTCATGACTACAAAATAAAGGTGACGATAATAAATACATTATCGATAAAAGTTTATACAAGCCTCGCTCAGTCAGTAAATAATAAAATTCACTATTCTCTAGAACCGTTTTACGACTTTTTGACGCGCTCGTTTTCTTACAACACTCTTGCCTACATTTTGTTCTCTACGAGTTGACGACTCGTTTTTTATGTGTCTTTATAAACTTGTATTATACTTTCAGACTGTAGGCTTCTGTGCTATCTTTATATTGACTTGTCAAATCAAATGGACACTGATCACTGGAATCAAACTTAGCAATTTTTGATTGTAACAAACGTCCTGTAGCTATTTTCTCATCTGATTCTTCCCGGGGTACTATTTGGAGGTTCCATGATAACACAACACAATGACAATTCAATACACCCTTAAAAAGTGATGGAAATTCATTAAAAGTGACGAAAAAAACTAACTAATAAACCTAACCTACGTAACCTATTTTTTGTTTCATCACTTTTCACGATTTTATATTACTTTTGTGTTGTTTTATCCGGTTACCCCATTTGAGTTGAGGACCCATTGCCTCGACTGGGCGCCTCCAGACTTTGGTAAGTTTATTATTATAAAAAAATACTTGTAATGTATCAATAAAAAATAAATACTTTCACAATAGGAAGGAATGCCACACAGCTCTGTCTAGCAACCCACAAATCCATATGTCTTATCGTTAATACCATTCTGTTTTCTGACTATTAACATAATACGACAAATATTTGATTGTATTATTTATCTTACCATGTAATTCACTTTCATGACCTTAGCTGTGTTTGGTGACCAGATTTGAACAGCCAGGTAGTTCCCCACCTTCATCTTCTCCATTTCCTTCCCCTCCCCACTACCTTCAGCCCCACAACATACCCAATTGGAGTTGCCATAGTCTCACTGGCTCCAGACGGTAGGGAGCAGTTGGGACTCTCTGTGAGTTATTGACACTTTACTGTTGACATCAATTTTACCGTTGTTCATGCTTTACGTTCTTTAGTACATCTTTCACGCCCATCAATCCACGTGACATGTACACGGGTGGAATATTACTTTTTGTCGAAGATTGAACGTGATAGATATACCATATATAGCAGCATATCCAGTGTTAACGTCCCACGCACTCCCTTTCTTTGTGAATAAATATTTTGACAATAGTCGGTTGTCACTTATCTGTGATGTTAGTATCAGTCACAACAAAGAAGATTGATATTGATGTTTCAATGATTCACAATGAACATACTTTCTGCTTTATATTCATATAAACATGTTTACATTCTGCATTTAATGTAATGCTTTGCGCCTTTGTTGTATGCTTTTAAACTTCGTGGTTTATGGTGATAACTTTATCTTTCTGTTACATTTTTGGTAATTTTTGGATATGAGCGCGAAGGATTAATATTTTTTACCAGTCCTTAAAAATTTATTATCACTAGTGGTTAATTAAACGATAAATTTTACATGTTAAATGTTACGTGATACATGTTAGATGTTACTTATTAAATTTAAAACGTTTCGACACGAAATCATTTTTATTAACCTAGAAATTAAAGACAGGAAAAGCCGTCCAAATCGCATGTCTCAATACCTCACTATTGGAGTGTTTGTATGTTTTATACTTTTATTTATATATATATATATATATATATTTTTTTTTTTTTTTTTTTAATAAAGCTTTTGTACATGACATAATAATTAGGTTTTACAATGGGTTATTTTGAATCTTACGACTTATACTGCACTTCCATTAAAAGTATCCTTGTTTCATGTTGCTTTATACAATCTTATGTCTGCTACGGTGACCGGATAAATCATCACAATATTCATCACATCTTTAAAAAATTATATAAAGTCATGGAAAGTGATGAAACTTTAAAAAACTTTATTAACTGGGTTAAGTAGGATAGGTTAAATTTTTTTTTCATCGTTTCTAATGACTTTATATCACTTTTTAAAAGTGTGTTGAATTGTCACTGTGTTGAGTTATCATGGAACCGTCTGCTACATACTTGAGACAAAACCTTACGGAAATATGGTTCCATGATAACTCAACACAGTGACAATTCAACACACTTTTTAAAAGTGATATAAATGTCATTAGAAACGATGAAAAAAAAAATTAAACTTAACCTAACCTAACCTAACCTAACCTAACCTAACCTACTTAACCCAGTTAATAAAGTTTTTGTTTCATCACTTTCCATGACTTTATATAACTTTTCAAAGATGTGATGAATTATCATTGTGATGATTTATCCGGTCACCGAAAATATAACCCTTTTCTTTGGAACTTCTTTTTTTGGAATCAATTCTGTTATATTATTTTCGATATGTTTTTACGAATAGATGTGTGAATTGAACAAAAGGAATTTTATAACTCAGTACCTCCCAACATACCCGTTTAAGGAATCAGTATCTACCTATAAATATTTCCTATGATAAACGATGTATAAAGGTCTTTCGCATCAAATAAATCATATTTTTTTTATATTCGGGACAATATTCAGAATGTTACCACTTGGAAAAGCATAGTAGGTGGGAATTGTTACCTACTCCGTTTTACACGTTGCGAAATCCCTCCGCTATAAATCTATTGCGTAGTATGCGAGTCGAGTGCGCGTAAAAGTTCTCAAATATCGTAAATCATCTCTGTTTATAGGAGGCTGTAGCCCGGTTTGTTCGCCGGCCCAGCGATAAAATAAATAGGACCATCGGCGAAAACATCTCGCACTGTAATCTGGCCTGTTAATCATTCAATATTCCACCATAGTCCCGTGGAAACCAGGGTACTCTCTAGCGATGAGTCCTTCATGAGCGAGCCGCACATTTGAACTAGCTCTTTTTGATAAGGCGCATTCGAACGACTCCCAGTAAACCGTACGACAGCTCAATTGGACGGTCACTCTTTTTATCAGGCGATATTTTAGAAAAACAGCGCCATTAAAATTATCCAAGTATTAATTTTTATTACATACTCATAGATGTGAGCGGCATCTGACAGTCAGTTACCTGGACTTGGACATATGTCCCTACATTTACTAACTACGTAGAATCTTCTCGTGGTTAGAGGCGGCGCACCGGTACCAAGAGTCGTACGATCATTCATCCGCTGAGAGCTGGGAGCCGTATCGGGGAGCGGTAGCGGGGGAGTCATATCGGGGGAGCTGTATCGAGCGAGTTGATCGGGCGAGCACACTCAATCATACGCTCCGAGCCCGCGGCTCTCGTTCAAATGAGCCGTAAGATAATAATTGTGCTGTTGGCGTGGCTCCCGCTATTAATATAATGAGTCATGACCCATCGCCAAAGATATTAGAAGAACGAGATGTGCTATGAGCAGTTCATACTGTGTGGAATTGTTTTGCCCAGTGTCGCCGGTTTTGTTCACCAATACTACTGCACACCTTCGCTTACGCTAAGCCTTAGCGGCTAAGGTATCCGCACTAATACATAGAACAGATTACTGTGCGTACACGTCCCGATAGTATTCAATGTACCCTAATTAGGTAGTACTCCGCCTACGGTCCGTCGGCCAACATAGCATATCTCGTTCTTCTAATATCTTTGCCCATCGCTAGTATCCTCCGCATCAAATAATCTAGATTTTTTTGTGTGTTATTATTATTTAATTTACGAATTCATCGAGTTGTCACAATGGGAAATATGGTAGCGGTTTACGCACATTTCATTAACGATAGTGTTGTGATTTTTTAAATGAGATTGTGATTAACGTACAACTGGTAATAGGTATTATCTACGCTAAGGACGAAGATTTATTTTTTATTTATGTTTGACTCCTTGCAGGGTCTCTTCTGTAGGTTCTGTTTAAGAACAGTGCATGGAGAAAAATGAGTATTAATAATTTATTAAAATTATTGGTAATCCGGTTAAAAATGGGACTGCAGAACGTTTCCCGATAAACTTTTAGTACAATCCTAATATATCGGAACACGTTTTAATGTATCTACATTTTGCTTGATAATATATAATGAAGAAATGCGAAAATATTAGGTTTTTAATGGAAATGTGTTTCGACATCGATATGCGTGTTTTACTAAAAGTTTATAAGGAAACCTATCAATTTATTTGTTAAGGCCCTGCAATCCCGTTTTTAAGAATAATTTGAAGAGTTTCTTAATTAATTAGCAATGCTAATTTTTATCAATGTGAAATTTTTCTCCGTGTGGAACTAAAATTATTGTCACTCGTTTTGGCGATTCTGGTTCTACTTAAAGATAAGGAATTGTCCTTGACCTTAAAATTATCGACTTTCTCGCTATCATCAGAGAGAACTGGAATCGCAATAATTCGTTAATTTTTAGGTTAAGGACAATTCCTTATCCTTAGGAAGCTACAAGACAAAAATGTGTATACTTTTGGTATACCTTATATTGTAGGCATTAAAATCGCTTGACAAACGGAGTCTAGAAACGTTCGATTTCAAGCAAAAAACTGGATTTAATTAATTTGTAAATTATTTTATAAGAAAGCAAAAAGTTAATCAAGCGAAACCACAGATAATTTTAGCCAAAATAATGCATTTTTTTAAAATTGTTTCCTTTACGCGTTCATACATTACAATTGAAAAAGCATATTTTTTGGTATTCATAATGTACACCAATTCGTTATAAAGATTAATCAAAAAAGTGATTTAGCATTAAGCTTCGCCTTAAGTAGAACTGAAACCGTTAGGATTAAATTAACGAGGAATGAAAAATCATTCCTTATGCGTGCCGATATAACAAAAAAACTATCCACAGAAACAACTTGTTCGCATGATGCCGGTAACAACTGTGAAAGGGACGAAAGGGTGTCGTATTCTTGTTAGCTGAGTTTCTCGCTGGTGAACAGGTGTTCAGGAAATGAATGATGCTAGAATCCATTAGAATTAAAGTTTTAGAATAATTTTATAATTAATTAACTTTTGTTCCTCATATAAATGAAATAAAAAAAAACAGTGAGGCCAACATTACTAATTTGTAATAAGAAATGTAAAATAATGTAACTAATAAAACAAACTATTACTTGAATGTACAACAACTCTCAACGATAACTAGTATTATATCTGCTTATCTTGTCCGTACTCGGCCTATTATGCTATGCAATATACACTCACTATTGTACTCCTGACCAGCTTACCTTAAACATTCTATACGCCTTCACGGCTTGAATAAATGAATAAATAAATTAAGAATTTTGGGACTACAGCCTGGACGTGGCTACCAAATCCAACAATCAGATACACTTGAGATTAATAGAGGGGCAACAGCAGGTCACTATTGATGTATTCCCAGATTTTAGTAGCCATTTGGGGATCAATGGTGAGGCACGAAATGAAAGAAGGTTGTGAAGGTCACATGTGTTTATTGGTGAGTCAGTAGCCGTGACGAGGAGATGATGTAGGACAAAAGTTGAATACTCCGGACGCTGCGGTGATGTGCTGGCAGGTCAGGCGCGGGTCAGTGAGTCGACGCCGGGCGCTGGTGACCGGGACTCGATGGAGGTCAGGCACTGGCGAAGAACGTAGGTCTTCAGGCACTCCAGTGCTGACGAGACGGCCGAAGGTGCGACGGACCTTGTAGGCGGTTGAACGGGAACGGCGTGACCAGTGAGGATGCTGCGTGTCCTCGTGGTGGTCATGGTAGCGTGGAAGAAGCGCTGGTCAGAGACACTGGAACCAGGGCGCTTGTAATCCGAGTAGCGCTGGCCGCGGACGTGGCCGAGGCGCTATGATGATGTCCCGATAGAGTCCATGATGATACGGGCGAAGCCGGGTACGTTGTCCTTCGCGCTAGTAAGATTAGCGCGGGTTAACACTCGTTGAGCCTTGTAGACTGGCGGCAAAATTATGACTGACTGACTGGCTCGCTGCGTCGGGCTTATTTATACTACCCGGCCGACGGCGGCAGTAGGTAGATGGATGGCAACTAAATTCTAGGCACTCGCACAGACTGTGTGTTTCGGGAACCTTCGACATTGCGGCGATTAAGCATAGGCCGTAGACTCGAACCTTCTGGCGAGTTCTCGTAGTATCCCAGACGGGCTTCAGTATTATTGTCGCGAGTAGGCAAGTAGGTTGCTTTGTTTTGATTTCGGCTGCAAATACGTACCTAAGTAGCAATTAGCAAGTACGTACCTAAGTAGGTCGAGCGATTTATTATTAATTATTCAATGGATTAATATCGACGCTACAGCCAGAATAAATAAGAATTCACTAAAGCTTAACTCAATACGAAACAAAGCTGAATTGTGTTCAAAATGTAACTCGTATTAGCTTTCTCGTGCCGAGGTGACTCAATAAAAGTTGTTTCTTTGGTCTTTGAATTTATAGCAAGGACTTGTTTTATAATGCATTTATTCGACAAAGTTCGGAATACTTTGAAGAATTTTTCCTTATATCAAATTTGGAGTAACATTACTTTATCCGTCTTGGCATTCCGTAAGGGTTTTGAGTCACAAAGGATGAGGATTGGTTACTCACCTGGTCCAAAGATATCTTTATACTTAGGCAAACACACATACATCGACGTCAGAAAGGCAAAAGGGCGTAAGCGACAATTTAGTAAAAATGAGTTAAATATACAGACAAAAATTCTAACCAAAACTGTATGATTAACTTTTATTAATTTGTCACTTCGCCATTTTGCCTTTCCGGCATTGATATTAAGTTGAACGAAACACAAATACTTTGTTAATTTATTTTTAAATTTTACACACCAACACCAATTAAAACACCGATACAGCCTTGTAATGCATCAGGGCTAATATTAAAAATACAAAAATATTAACCTAAACAACGTCTACATAAAAAAAACATACCGTGAAATAATTGTCTATGGTGGATAATTATACTATTTATTATGGTATAACTTAATGAGTAAAATATAAAAACTTAATGAGTAAGACTTCAATTTAAAAAATAAATTATGTGAAACTTCCCAAGAGTCCCAATTGTTCCCAACCATCTAAAGCCCGTGATACCGTGTTATCCCCAATTGAGGTATGTTGTGAGGCTGAAGGTAGTGGGAGAAGAAGATGGAGAAGGGAAGGGGAAGAGAAGGGGAAGGTAAGGATGTACCTGGATATTCGGATCTGGTCACCAAACACGGCCAAATATTTTCAAGCAACGTTTCAATTCTGGATGGTGGTCTTACACAAGGGCGATACTGACAGTATATTTTCACTCTGGAACGTTACGCAAATATGTAATAATAAATAATACTACACCAGAACTCAGCGTTCTACAGTTCTTTTTTTTTTTTTAATTGCCGGCATCCCGGGCGTTTATTGTAATAACATGATCAATATTACAAACATGAAAGTAACCCGCCTCACTAGAAGATTTCTGTTCTGAGGCGGGTACGTATCTTCATCGTCTAATAAACAAACTACCTATTATATTTTTAGTTACGGTAAATTATTAACAACTATTGAAGTTCTCCAAAGAAAATCTTGGGTATAATTTTTTTCCATGTATAAAATAATACTAGTATTATGTACGAGTACATCGGTATGTACTGGAAAAAAATGTTTCATGTCTTTAGTCGGTAAAAACGTGTTCAGGGTATTAACTTTATCGACTGGGTGGAAAATATTGATGGAAATACCGTGCCCTAAATGATAAACAAACATATTATAAAGAAGGGGAGCCCAACATCAAAACACCGATATCGAAAAACTGTCGGTTTTTTCACTGGAAAGGGTATTAATAATTTATTAGTGGCATTCCCTTTCACTTGTTTATTTACCTCAAAAAGAAACGAAGGTAAACTGATGTATTGGAATCAGACATCAAACCATCTGACCCGGGCATATTCCATAATTCTGTTTGTTTGTCTGGTAAATGTTTGGATTTCTTTTAGCTCTCAGGCGGGCCACGTTTCTTTGAACGAATATTTAATTACTACAAGACCTTGCCTTCGTTATTCCTTGTACCGGCTAACATTGGCATTTAAAAAGCGAATGTGATAACATTCATTTAAAGTGAGATTTATTACGGGGAGGCGCCCCTTGCCTTCGGTGAAGAGAGGGGTGGATTAGCGACTGAAGATCTCGTATTACCCCACAGATCACAGAATTGTGAGGTAATATGTGCTTCACAGATCCGCAAATCTGTGATCTGTGAGGTACATATTACCTCACAGATCACAGTTTTGCGGATCATGACGCATAAAAATGATTAAAGCTCGGACGAAGTCATATGAACTAGAATTATTAGAAACCTTTTAAAATCTCTCTATCCCAAATAAATTCAGAGAGTATTTTAAATACCGTAAGCCACAAGCAGACTTTTGAAAATATTGATAGGTATTATTAATTATTAATCAACATAATTTCGGTCGTGTAAGCGTAACATTCTCAAAAATACGTAATAATTCTTCTTAGTGGTGCAGTGGTCAGCATTGTTGCCATTCCGAGCAGTTGATCAGGGTTCGATTTTTTAAAAACTTTTCGATTAAAATTCTTATTTTATTATTTATGTTTATTTTTAATTTTACAAATAAAACATTCTGAAAATACTTAAAAGAAAATACAATTTGTGGTTTTTCACGGGTTTATGCTAATATAATATATTATATAATGAATATACCGGGTTTACCAATAAGAAGTGTTATTTTGAATAGCCCGCTATTTCGGTAGATGTTACTTTTGAAGCTGTCATTTTTTGACATTTGACAAGTAGTCATTAATAAAAATGGAACGATACATGCTTCAACAACGCATTGAAATTATTAAAATTTACTTGAGTGAATCAAATGCAAATCATCTTGAGTGATGAGGCCTATTTCCACCTCGGTGGCTTCGTCAACAAGCAAAATTGTCGCATCTGGGGTTCGGAAAACCCAAGAGTTATTGTTGAAAAGCCTCTCTATCCTACACGTGTGACTGTTTGGTGCGGTTTATGGTCCGGCGGAGTCATTGGACCTTACTTTTTCGAAAATGAGGCTGGAGCAACAGTTACGGTGAATGGATCGCGCTATCGAGAGATGATTAATGATTTATTGTTATTAAGTTTAATTTGTAGAACTCCATTTTATTTTTATTTTTTTTTTATATATACAATAATATTATTATTGGGTTTATAAAAACAGTTTATTTTTAAACAAGTTCTGCTGTGTAATTATTATTACGCGTGACAGCTGTTTCGCCCTCTAAAGGCATTATCAAACTGTGGGTAGCCCACTTACAGACGATACATTTATATTATTTCTAGGTAGGTATTTTAATTTCAATTACTGATTTCTTAATTGATTTCTGTGTAAAAATGTTAGAAATTATTGATGGTTATTACCCTAGTAAAGTTTCCCCAATTAGTGTAATGTTTAAATTTGACTGAATGTCTTAATGTTAGTTATTCCCAAACGATGACTCATAGGGTTATTTTAATAGTATAATTAAGTACTTTAATGTGCACTCGTATTTGCAATAGGTTTGAAGATATCTAGTAGGGGTGAACGAATTATATTGGTTTGTTCATTAATTAGAATAACTTTCGGATTATTAGAATTTTTGTTAATTTCTAACTGCTCTAAAAGATTCAGTTTACGGCCTTTATTTTGTACGTGTAACGGAGTTGGTTTATTATCATCATTAAGTGAGTGATTTTCATCTAGGAGATGTTTGGCAAATTGAGATTGTATTTTATTATTATTTTTAAAAGATCTTATATGTTCTTTGAACCTAGTGTTAAAGGACCGGCCCGTTTGTCCAACATAAACAGCGTTGCATTCATCACACTGGAGTTTATAAATGCCACTATTTTGTAATTTGAGTACCTTACTTTTTGAGTTTTTAAGAGATGATCCTAAGTTGTTATTTGTGCGGAAGGCAATATCTAAGCCACATTTTTTGAGGACTTTGGCAATTTTATTAGATGTCTGTCCGATGAATTCTAAACACCCGAATTTATTATTCGTCTTATTATTAGTCGCTGGGTAAATTGATTTAAGGTTATTTTTGTGTTTATTATTATTAATTATTTTTTCGATGTCTCTACCCTTGAAGCCATTATTTTTAGCAATAGTTAGGATTGTATTTTTTTCCTTCTCGTATGCTTTCTTGTCGAGTGGGATGTTAGTAAGCCTATGTACCATTGAGTGGTAGGCAGATAATTTATGTGACCATGGATGTAAAGATTTATAATTAATGGTCGTATCTGTAAACGTAGGCTTACGGAAAATTTCGAACGTATGTTTATTATTGTCTCTACCGATTGTTAGGTCTAAAAAATTAATTTTCTTTAGACCTAACAATCGGTAGAGACAATAATAAACATACGTTCGAAATTTTCCGTAAGCCTACGTTTACAGATACGACCATTAATTATAAATCTTTACATCCATGGTCACATAAATTATCTGCCTACCACTCAATGGTACATAGGCTTACTAACATCCCACTCGACAAGAAAGCATACGAGAAGGAAAAAAATACAATCCTAACTATTGCTAAAAATAATGGCTTCAAGGGTAGAGACATCGAAAAAATAATTAATAATAATAAACACAAAAATAACCTTAAATCAATTTACCCAGCGACTAATAATAAGACGAATAATAAATTCGGGTGTTTAGAATTCATCGGACAGACATCTAATAAAATTGCCAAAGTCCTCAAAAAATGTGGCTTAGATATTGCCTTCCGCACAAATAACAACTTAGGATCATCTCTTAAAAACTCAAAAAGTAAGGTACTCAAATTACAAAATAGTGGCATTTATAAACTCCAGTGTGATGAATGCAACGCTGTTTATGTTGGACAAACGGGCCGGTCCTTTAACACTAGGTTCAAAGAACATATAAGATCTTTTAAAAATAATAATAAAATACAATCTCAATTTGCCAAACATCTCCTAGATGAAAATCACTCACTTAATGATGATAATAAACCAACTCCGTTACACGTACAAAATAAAGGCCGTAAACTGAATCTTTTAGAGCAGTTAGAAATTAACAAAAATTCTAATAATCCGAAAGTTATTCTAATTAATGAACAAACCAATATAATTCGTTCACCCCTACTAGATATCTTCAAACCTATTGCAAATACGAGTGCACATTAAAGTACTTAATTATACTATTAAAATAACCCTATGAGTCATCGTTTGGGAATAACTAACATTAAGACATTCAGTCAAATTTAAACATTACACTAATTGGGGAAACTTTACTAGGGTAATAACCATCAATAATTTCTAACATTTTTACACAGAAATCAATTAAGAAATCAGTAATTGAAATTAAAATACCTACCTAGAAATAATATAAATGTATCGTCTGTAAGTGGGCTACCCACAGTTTGATAATGCCTTTAGAGGGCGAAACAGCTGTCACGCGTAATAATAATTACACAGCAGAACTTGTTTAAAAATAAACTGTTTTTATAAACCCAATAATAATATTATTGTATATATAAAAAAATAAAAATGATTAATGATTTTTTATGGCCGGAATTGAATGGTATTGATCTGGACAACGTTTAATTTCAACAAGACGGCGCTACGTGCCACACAAGCAACGAAACCATTGATTTTTTACGATTGAATATCAAAATAACAACTCTTATTGGAAAACCCTGTATATTACAAAATTTCCCAGCTCTGGATATGCGGTATAAAATACACATTTGATTAATAACTGCAATTTTTTTAACGTTTCATTTCTCAGTGAAATCGTACTGGAGGTAAATAATTAAAGAAGTTACAGACACAAATATACAATGTATAAATAATAAGGGCACGTTAGCTTTGTACGATTTCTTCATCGCGTTGTAGCGGTGTCGGTGGTCAACTGATGATTCTTTCAATTAGAGATTACGGTCGCCGTCTGCCAATTAAGTATTTCTCAATAAAAAAAACGGAAGTTACGGCCCACCTTTAAGCAAATGATTTTCAATTCACGAAACAATAGAATCACTCTGAATTAGAATTAATAGCAATGATAGACCCTGCACCCAACTCCTGCATTGTCGCCGCTAGAGTGCGGCCCTGTAACTGAGAACAGACTTAACAACTTTCGCTGACTCTGTCGGGACTTTGTCCGATGTTATCGTAATTAAGTGCGTTATAAATTTGATTTTGCGTCATTTTTTTACACGAGGCAAAAAAATATTTAAATCTTGCCCCACTTTTGCAAAGGCGCTCAATTTTGAAGAATTTATAGTTCTTTTAACAAGAGGGTTTTTGTTCCACCTTTATCACAATATTATGGTTCTGATTGCAAATTGTAAAGAGAAGATTACAAAATTTTAGACAAATTAACTCATTGAGATTATTATCTGTTCTTTAAAACTTCGAGTTAGGATGCAAAAGGTAACACCTGGGCTTGGGCACATCTGTTTAGCTTAGTTCTCAACGGAAGTCGCATCGGATTCTTCAAAGCTCTTAAAATCTCAACCCATAAGTTCTATCTGAGTAGTTGTGAGAGAGGTTGTGAGATGAAAGAGAAGAAGAAAAATAAAGGTATAATGCATATAGAATATATATTCACCTGATCATTTTTATATTTGTGTGATTTTTGAGAAAAGACTTTAGAGGAAGAAAATTTACCGATGTAAATGGCGACGGCTCCATGATTCACGAAACCTTCATAATTTGATCGGTTTTACGAATGATTCAATTTTTATATTAATATATTTTGTATCGTCCTCCTCACCGGCCACTAGTTGTATCTCGCAACCACCCGGTCTTGGTGTGGTTATTATAAAAGAGATGTTGATTAGTAGAACCATAAATTATCCCTTCATGATAGGCATTACATACTTAATTAAAGCTATCCATCGCAATGAAGTGATTATATTTTAATTATTGTAAATCGTTAGCAATAAGCGCCTTGATTGGGCTGCATTGTGTAATGTAGGATTCAAATTTTAAATACACATCAATTGGGATGGTCGGCTTCGTGATTTATTAAAAACATTAATTTATCAATGCTGCAACGAATATTTATCTACCAAAATATACATAAATGTGAAGTTTTTATAGCACCACATAATAAACATGCTTGTTTTGAAATTTTTGTACAGCATTATTAACTTTTTTAAAAGTGAATTAGTTATGTTTTTGATGTTCATTAAAAAAAATCAAATGGTTTCTTTCTAATGACTGAGTTTGTAATATCATTGATTGAATAAATTATTTAATCTTCGATTAATGTCCACACACATCCTTAATCATAGTTTCTTCTTGTCAAGGACAATTCAATGGATTAATTGTTGTTACAGTGATTTTGGTTTGTAAATCTGTATACAAATGGACATCGAAAATAATTTATGAAAAAGCAGAACAAGACGGCTGTTAATGCTTCCTGAAAATTTATTATGTCTCAATTACTATTATATTCAATAGTCGTCAATTTTTTTTATTTTTTTTTTACTTTATTTATTTTCATTTCTTTACATATATTATACATATTAATAGATAGTATATAACAACATAATATATAATACCAAATAATAAAATTATCCCAATTAATCTGATTACCATCACTGCAATACTTTTACAGGCGTTTATCCGTGGATGCATTCATTAAATATCTCTAATTCACCCCAAATTGAATAATAATGCATTGATTCCATCACACGCGTTAATCAACATCCGTTCTCACAGTTTTGCAAAATGGGGGGTATGTTCCCAGAGGGTAGGTGGTACCAAACTACAAATTACCAACTATGCACGCCCCCCCCAGCTAGGGCTGGCTCATTAAAATTAAAATTTTCTGTCCTTCAATTTTTTGTAATTTTTAGTTGTTACTATTTGATTTTCCTGTTAAGATAGTTATAGTTGTATCGTTATATGCCTTCATAAAAATAAACAATATGGTTTAAAATCTTCGAATTGGCAGTTTTACGCTTAGACTAGAATTTAATCTTCATTCTCACAAAGTCATATATAATGTAAAGTGTACAAGTTTAGTGGTTCAATATCCCAAGGGCGCTTTATTTATACTTGTTATTGTTTATAGCCTTTTCTGAAAAATATGAATTTTTAAATTTTTAAAACTAGTTTCTGCGCAATCTAATGCCTGAATTACACCTACCGAGTTCTCGGCAGAGACAGCGCATTCGGCCGAGTGCTCGACTGATGTGATCAGTACAGTCAGAACTCGGTATGAGAGCGGACGATTTAGGCGAGACAGTGGATAGCGTAAGTTCACCCTCGATTGCTGTCTGTTCTACATGTGATCGATCACCTCTACTCTCCAATAAGTTGCTCGGCCGGGTAACAAAGCGAATGACTTGGCTGCGCACTCGTCAGGTGTAATTCGGCCTTAAATGGCAGGCATTCCAAGTATGTGGACCCATCACTTTGCGTTTAGTGAGATTGTGATGCGCCAACAAAAACAAATCCCTGCAAACAAGATTCTGTCACATCTTAATCAGTTAACATATTACGACTTACGAGGAGGTATAATGTTTTATTATCATTTCTATGATCTTATTATTTTCAACGACTACAAAGAAATCGTAACATAAATGTAACAAATGGCTTATATATTATAGGATTGATATTGCATGTTAGTAAAAAAGTGTAGACCCTTGAAAAATCACGAAATATGACTGGTCAAGATTAACGTTAAGAAATATCATGTTTCAAGGGAATATGGAATTAAAATAATTTTCTGTTAAAATAATTTTGTATTAAAGGCAGATACTTACCTTATCAGTTCCAATTTTGAAAAAGAAGCTTAAATTCAAAACAAATTTGAGCTCATTTAACAAGAGTTACAATTTCAGACACACAGCCGAAATTAGTATTTTGAACAGAATAAATGAGAAGTGAGCGAGCATTCTATCCGTTTTAATCTGAACATTTCAATAGAAATACCAATGTAACAATGCGTTTGTACCATCCCTACTCCACACACACTCACGACCGTTTCCCGCTACTTTCGCATGTGCATGTGTAGTGCATTTATAAGCCATAAAGTTCCCACGATTAGGCCGTGAAAAAAACGCGTGGTTGGTAACACTTAAAATGGTGATTTAGCTGTTCAGTGACCTTGTTGATTGGTCGATAGACGCAAATAGACGACATACCTTTGTTTATCCACAATGATATCGGAACAAGGGTGAACGTTATTATTCGACAGCTGCAATAGCAGAATGCAATGGGGCTACTGATTTTGGGGAATGAAGTAGGTTTTTTAGATAAGGATTGTTAGTTGTTGATTCAGTGTTGCCGTGGAACGGTCTCGAAGAACTGACAAAGTTAATAAAGGAGATGTTGAATAGTATCATTTCGACTGTGTATCAGTTAGTATAACCGAGTCCTTAATAACTTGTTGTTTGTTAGATAAATAAAGTTTGAACATTGGGAATACGTTTTAAATCCAAGATTTCCAAGCCACTGGCATTAGCTATATTTTGTAATAAAAAAATCCTCTCTTTGAATAAAAGTTTAGCGTGATTAAATTTATTTTGTGATATCCTTTGTTTTGGAAGTAGTTTCTTTACTTTTCAAAAAGGAACGGTTTGAAGTTCTTAAAGTCAACATAGCGGAAAAGTGAACAAAAAGACTTTGTTAAGTAATGTAATAAGTGTCGTGGCTGTGAGTAGGGGAACTGCCTTTCAGGAATATATGGAATTATTTATACAAAGTAATGTAAAATATCTGTAGAAGAAGCTGTGTTTAAGGATGTTAGATGGGCTAAGTTCGTACTTGTATTTTAAGACCACAACATTTGGCTCTTTAGCCGCCCAACATCCCTCAAGTGTGTTGAAATATTATCCGCTTACAAATATCGCTACTTGCATTTGCTAGTGTTTCTCTTGTATAGTTTGTTGGTTTTATACAGTACTAGGTGCGAAATATACTCACTAGTTGTTGTTATTAATAAATCGCATTCCCATAAAAATTTAAGAGTAGTTAAAGGTCGGTTTTCAATATATCATGACAAGTTGAATTACCGAAGATTGCATGCTCAAATGATGGAGCGAGCCGTTTTCAATTGAACACTACTACTACGTGCTGAAAAATGGAGTTCTTGCAAAAAATGATAAGATGACTCATAAAATAAGCGAGAAGTTATCCTCCTGAAGATGATAACAGGTGAGAGAAGAATTGAATTGTCTGGTCGTGGAACCATAAGCAAGGATGAGATAAAAGTCCTCATCCACAAATTACGAATATTGACATATATGGATGGCTATTCCATATGATGGGAGGACCTAAATAAGAACTGGTCTTTCTGGAAATGAAGATAAACATGATGGGAAGAATTGAATCGGAAAAAACTGCGTTGTTGGGTTACCTTAAAATTGCAAACCAAACTTTAAATAATGGATATGAATTATTCAGCAGAGACCAGGAAAGTGTGTGGTACCAGAAGCTTATGAAATACGTTATATTTTTTTTAAAGGTAAAAATATATTTTTTTCAAAATAATGCAAATATAAACCAATATAAACATTTACATTTTATAATGTTCTATCTGATGATGGGTTAGGTATACTATAGAATTATCTGGTGCAAATCATTAAAAGTTTCAATGAAGTCCCTTGCTTTCGGGGTATAACTATGAAATTTCGTATACATGCTTACCGACAACATAATAAATTAAAAACCGGTTAACTGCTGATTTATTTATAATAATTTAATTAGTATGGTTGACTAAAATATTTATGCATACAAAATCGTATGATTACCGCACACATACAATAAATCGTTGCGTTCAATATTCTTCGTTCGACATCGGAGATCTCCTTCCCATTTGAATGGAAACAAATGTCCGGTTTAGCTCAAGAGCTCAGTGTTATATATTCTCTCGTCTGACATCGGAGATCTCCTTCCCATTTGAATGGAAACAAATGTTCGGTTTAGCTCAAGAGCTCAGTGTTATATATTCTCTCGTCTGACATCGGAGATCTCCTTCCCATTTTAATGGAAACAAATGTTGGGTTTAGCTCAACAGCCCAGCGTTCTATATTCTCTCGTCTGACATCGTAGATCTCCTTCCCATTTGAATGGAAATAAATGTTCGGTTTAGCTCAACAGCCCAGCATTCTATATTCTCTCCTCTGAAATCATAGATCTCCTTTAGAATTGGAATTTTAAGCCTCGATTGGGCAACGAAACACTCTCAAAAGGCATTTTTGAACCTCACAAGAGTCCCAACTGCCCGGAGCCAGTGGTATGTAATATAGCATCCTCAATTGGGGTAAATTGTGAGGCTGAAGGCAGTCGATATGGAGAGAAGAAAAATTGTGAAAATGTTTTAAATCCTGCGGATCTTATATATTGCTCAGTAGTTAGTTTGAGTAATGCCTCACTCTTTGAACTATTTATTATCTACTATTACTTTTTTACTACTACTTGGGCTGCTCTCTTTCAAAGAATGATGTAGTCATATTATGGTTCATATATTGCATTATTGTAGTCGTCTTCTGACTTTATTTAATGCTCCATAAAGATGTTTAGTATTATAATAATACGTCATACAAAATACGTGACCACCATTGTTCGTTACTCCTGCCTTCGAACATTGGTTCGGACTGTTCTGAATTTATCAATATTGATGTGATCCTTTTCCATGTGGTACATTAATAATGCATGGTGGTATTTTTGTTTTGATTTCATGATTTCACTTCATCTGAGAAATGTAAAGACTGATATTCTTTTGTACGTCTTGTATTCAAATAGAATATAATATGAGTGGTAGTGTGGTACTGAAATTTCATGCACCTACTACAGTAAACCTTGCATCCAAAACATATGTTTCTAGTTTTCACTTACTTAATAAAACAAAAACAAAATTTCCTCTGAAATCATAAGACTTGTTAGTAGGTAAATACTTAAATACATACCTACTTAATTAAAAAACCATAAATATTGTCCCCTCGGGCTAACTTGTTCGCTCATATGATCTCATAGAAATCGTTGTGTCTCTCTTACTCTAATGGTGAGACATATGACAGTATTAGAAACAGAAAACATAGACATTAACCACAGAAAAATTAAAATGTACAACTCTACGAAGCCAATGTTCAGACCGTAATTCTAGAAAAAATTATGAAATTTTTAATATTTTTTTTATACAAAACATCAAAAAAGTTATGTAAGTCTTTTTACAAATTTTTTATGTTGCCATTCAAAATTATAATCTTTATTTGTAATAGTAAAATTTGAAAGCTTATTTAACAACCTTTCAAAAATAGTTTTTATTTTCGTTCAGAAACATTCCATTTCTTTGGATTTTATAACAAAGCTGAAATATAAACAAGTTCTAGCCGAATATGCTAGTGGCCTGAGGGGTTATTTAATAAATAAGTAAGGTAAGTACAAAATTTTAAAACATACATATTACGTCAACTTTTAAAAAATCAAATAAGGAATTAAACAATTTGTCCAAATAAATGTCACCATCTCAATGTCAGTTATTTTTTCAAACATTCTTAAAGGCGCTATATTCCGTAATATTGATTATTCTCATTTGACAGCTCTTAGTAGGAACCACGATCATGTGAACTCTGGCGAGGTGAAATGTCAAATGTTCAAGTTAAAACAGAACTTCATTACGTTGAATCAAATATGGTGTATACGGTATCAATAATTATCACAATTGGTTTAATCAATTATAAGTCATAAGAAATGACAAAAGTTGATTCCCTAAACAATCACCAAATTGAGAGGTTTATTGGTCAATTTATATTCCAATTATGTCTTCTACTATAAAAATCAATTAGATGAAATATTTCTTACCCACTAAGCGAATGATTGCTTTTCTAAATTCGATTTCCAATTTAACGAAAGAAAGCGTTCATTCGAGTTGTACTTTCAGAATTTTCAAATTAGATTGCATCAGCAGGTAGTCAATTTGCAATTTGCGAAATCCTCTGAGAATTTTGGTTCTTAGAGTACTATAATGGCGTTTTATTCGATCTGATGTCAACCCTTATCGGGAATCACAGTTCTTATTTTGCCGCCATTAAGTGGTCGCTTTCCCGCCTTTTTCAGAACATGTGCTCGGCTTTTACTTCTATTTAAGTTAAATTAATTTCCTAGTAAGCCCACTTTTCCTACATTCACGTGGAAAACAAAGGGTAATTTAATTTCTTTTAGTGTCTCATAAGGAAACCGCCATTGAATAGATTGTTCAGATAATTGCGATTGTTCCCTACAAATTATTTTTATAAGATGGGAAATCTTTTATGTTCATCTCGAGCGATCTGTTGATAATTTAAACAGGTGAATTCACTTACACGTGTTTTTACGATCCGTTGTTTTATGTTCCACAAGAAGTAGTATTTCTTTTAAATTCATTAATTTCTTCACCTCAATTTAAATAAAAAAATCGTTTGCATGTCGGTTAGTTATTTATTTTTGTACATTTCCATGTTATTTCATTCGGTTTTTTTATGAATTCAAAGCAAATTTACTAAGATATTGTGATGTAATAAGAAGATTCACACGAAATAACCGTGCGTTAAATAGAAAAGTGATTAATTGATATACGTTACACGATTGATGAGCTGCCACTACATGCTTACACAAAAAAGCAATAGGAAAATAAAAAATCTCAGGAAAATTGTTATCATCGTACGAAACATGAGTAATAGAAACCCTTACGTAAAGTGGCATAACGGTATCAATAATATTATATTATCGCCAAAATATTGTGTGAAGATTATATGGCGGAAGGATTGGGGATTATATTTAGGTAGTTACCTACTTTAAAAAAATAAAAGAAAATAAAGTTCTTAAATATTTTTCGACCAATCTAGGGATGTAGCTAGGGTTCCTGTGCCACGGCGGACTATAATTTCCAAAACTTTTAAAATCCCATTTCGTGCAAATGGTCATTGATAAAATAGACAAATGTAATCAAATCTAGAAACTAAATATAGTCAGATTTGTAACTTTGTATTTCTTGCTATTTTAAACCTATTTCAAAGAATGCATAAGTAAGGTTTCAAAAAATATGAATTCAATATTTACAGATTCTTCTGCTGCTTCGTAACAACGACAACATTGCAACTTCAAACTGCAGAAGAACGTTTTTTTGTATTTTTAATTTATTTAATTAGTATTCAACTAACTTACGAACAAAAATAAATTTGGGAATAAGAATAGGATCAAGAAATGGTTATTTAAGTGGCACTGCGCTAGCGATTAAATTCTTTGAATCAATTACAAAATCTAAGATTCAATCGAAGATCTAAGCTTTAAATCTCCAAAATTATTGCAGCCTTGTATTCGATAATATAACGAAGAATTATTTCCAATTTAATATGTTTGTTTAAAATTATTAATTCGTTATTGAATATCCTTGAGTTGCTACATTTCATTTCTTTCCATGTTCCTGCCAGGACAGTTTGATAAAACAGTACTTATTATATTATTGTAGCAATTGATCTACAACGTCGCAGTATTACGCGCCTATATGAGACGAATCCAAAACTTGGTAAGCATATACTCCGATGATGTAGATATATTTAGTTCAACAATGTTGAATTACAAGTTCGCTGTAAAATGAAGTTGGCCGATGTCTGATAAATTAAAAATATTATTTTCCATTTTTCTCGTTTTTGTGAATATATTGTATAAAATATTTAAATATAATTGTAAACTTGTTGTACTCCTTTATGCAAATTCTATGACAGTGTAACTACAAATTAATATGAAAAGTATTTATTGTAAATAATGATATTTATTATATGTACCTACTTAAATATTGCATTTATGCATTATTTCATCTGTATTCTGTATTTTGCCTGTATAAGACCCACGGGCGTTTAATAAATACATAATTATCTTCACATAAATATATTTTCAACAGATTTTCATGTTTCAATTTCCAAAAGATATTCATGTTAATATTTATTTATTGATTATCTATCAACAGATTTTCGTGTTAATATTTATTTATAATTAACATCTTACCCGATTGATTTGGGCAATTGATAAAATGTCCATTTCAATATTTTGTTAGGTTGCCAGAACTGCATTTCAGTTCGTAGCTAATCTTTGATTGAATTAATTTGGTAATATTTTTACAAAAAAATTGGTCGCTCGTGTGGCCATTAGAAAAATTGTAAAAAAAGTCAATTTGTTTTGGATTGGGTATAAGTTTAGGACTCGTAAAGAACAATGATCTGAATATTCATTGCTGTAGGCACTCCATATAAATGAATACCACAGGAATAAACGTTAACGTTACGTTTTGTAATAATTAGAAAAAAATAACTTTATTTTTAATATATATTTTCAAACGGGTTTCGGTTCACCCTAAACCTTCATCAGGGTTATATAAAAATATATTGGGCCCATAACAGTGTTACAGTATATTCATAGATAAAATAGAAGAGGGAGAGAGAATATCAACTTTGGTGGGGGGCGAGGGGGAGGTAGGGGTGAAAGTAGGTAGAGGGGAGTGGGATATGTTTAAAATGGGGCTAATTGATTATTGAGTAAATTCGTTTAATTTTTATTTTTTTATTTCCAGAGCTTCTAGATTGTTCAAACGTAATCCTAAACGTTTTGTTGTAATTTGTAAGTGAAATGCATTTTTAAACATTTGATTAATGTTTATTTTATTGAATTATTTATATTATTCCTTCGGCGCGCTTAATGTAACGATGTGTGATCGTGACGTTGAACTTGTGAACATTGTACGCAATGTAAACGGTTGTTCAATTACCATAATCAAGCGCTGGATGTTGAACAAGTGCGCGTACTGAGTACTATTTTACTGTGCTTGCTATTGCTTATATTAAACTTTATTGCCAGGCAATTATGCGGTCATCCACCATTTGTTTATATGCCGTAAAGGTTGTTCTATGTGCATTTTCAATGCAGTGATGATGTATATAGAGGATATGTTGAAATAATGTCAAATTAAGTAATTTGATGCCAAATTAAGTCACTTAAAATAAAAAATAAAAATTTATGTAATTTGTTACCGAATTTAGTCATTTAATGGCAACACACGTATAGTTTTAAGTCATTAGTTAAAAGTGTTAGTTGTAAGTCACTCGACATTTATCTTAGTTATAAGCCACAAGTTATGTCTCTAGCTATGAAACTTAGTTATAAGGAAAAAGTAATTAGTTATAAGTCTAAGTGATAAAAATAAATAAAGTTGTAAAGCTCCCTTGAGGTGATTTTCTCACGTAAACGGCGCTATGTAAATAATCCAATCATTATTATATACGCATTTCTCTGAAATCGGAACACCTTACAGCAGCTAATATAGGAAATAAATATCGGTCCTACCTGATTAGCATTGGCGAGTTTGTTAGCGCGGTTGACTCCGCTCCTTGGGAATGAAGGTACAATCCTCATTTAAGGCGATGCCATACGTAGTAATGCAAAATCATGTGTTTTTGGTTTGAAAATTTGGTCACCTATAAATGTTTCAGATGCTTTAATTAAATACTGCGAGTAGAATACATCTTGGCATTTGAAATAATCGAGCATTTTTTAGATAAGTCTTTTTATAAGCCCAGAAAAAAATAATGTATAAGGCCTATGAAAACTGCTTTAAAGTTCAAAATCTCCTATTTACAAACCCATTTTCGGTTATGATTTATTTGTATAATGTGTTGTTGGCAAATTAAGTTATTTATAAAAAGATCGAAAAAAAATTAAATATTTATGCCTGAACATCCACAAAATAAAATAAAAGGCACTTTTTGGCCATGTTTTTTTCTTGCATAAATCAAAACAGGCGGATGGTGTTAAACGGGAATTTAAACCTTATCGCCATCTACGTAAGGGTTGTAATTGATAGCGGCTCAATTTAAAATATTACACGACGCAGTGCATCGCCTTAAACCGCTAGTATTGCCTTTTCAGTTAGTATTTTTTTTGCCTTTCTTTGGCAACATTATTTCGAAAAGATACATTTACTATTTTTTACATATATGCCCTTACCATATAAATCCCAAACAATTTCCTGTCAGTGCCATCAGTTCAGAGATGGAGACAATAATAAAAAAGCGTTTGTGCTTTTTTCTGGCTAAATTCCTTTACTTCTTCGCTGCAGTCTTCACGGTTTTGCGCCAAGTGCGTTCGTCTGATAATTTAGCCCCACCGACCGCAAACAATAGCATCTTTGAATTTGTCTCATATCCAGAGTACTTAGCGATTACAATCGGCGCACAGCGCTATCTGAGAAGTGCACGCTGCGTGCGGAATATGCAAACGTAAATTACTATTCAGTGTTTGTATGCGGGCACGAGTAGTGAAGGTGAAGTGTTTTGAATTAAACCCATAAATTTACATTATTGCATTGTGATTTCACATATATATATGCTTCCTTATATAGGTACTTATTTTATTTTATTGATTTCGCTTGAAAAATAACCTTTTTAAACGAAATTCAATATTTGGTTCCTATAATTGGAATATGGTCCTCACTGGCTAGATTTTAAAGAGTTACTTGACTATACTTGTTTAGCTTGTATCTGCAAATAAACCTATATTTATAAGATAATTGAATATTCATTCATATAACGTTGTTAATTGTTAAAGTCACCATAGTAAATACATGGCAATATATATTTATTTTAATGACTATTTAAACATTGTATCTACATAGAAAATATGATAGTGAATTTATGTATAGTAAATAGTGTTTGCTATTCCTCCTCACTAGGGTGACTAATGTTATTTAATTGTATTTTATTTGCTTTCTATTTTTTCTCGTTTTTAATGGTTTTTTTTCATTGATCTTTCAGGCAGTTATTTATTCTTGATTTGTTATCATTAGGCTTTTCTATTCAGTTTATATCTGGGGGAAGGATGTTGTGGAGTTTTTTCGCTAAATAAATGAAGTTTCATTGTCCGAACGTGGATTTAAGACATAGAAATATTTTTTATGTCATAGTGTGTGATGAATACGCGGTATCGTAAAAGATTCAGTATTTTTTTTATAGTTTCAATAGTATATTTTGAGCATATATAAACTCTTGTTATGTATCAACAAATATTATTAAATACATATCAAGTTTTGTTTTGTAAATAAAATTAACTATTTATTTTTATATTGCTCTGGGTTTTTACATATTCTTAACACGTGATTGAGAACAAACCAAAATCTCGGTAAAAGATATGCAGTAAAACATACATTTTTGGTAAATAATTCAGATGAAAGGACAAGAGAGATACAACATAATAGCCGAAGAGAATACAAGCAAATACGAACATAATTAAAGCAGAAATGTTTGTCAAAACCAGCAAAAAACTAAACAGCAAGCTGTCAAGAAAATTGAATTGATTTTTTCTTCTTGAATTATCAGCTCGAAACCTCATTTTCATCACAGTCTACACGATGATGAACTTTGAAGCATTTTTATATCTAAGAAAAATAAGACAATTAATTGTACCTACTACTTGTTATATCTACTATAAATAAAGCCTATCTTTTTTTATAGATAACAATCTCATAAAAAAAATTATTAAATTTTTACTGGTAAGCGTAAATCTGCACACTTTTTATAATATATTTGAATCATAAGACGTCTGTTTAAACATGATTTTATAATAAGATTATAATTTAGCTTGATTTTGTGAGAACTCATCTGAGGGAAGTTCGCAAAATGAAAGTGCTTTTATGATGCTGTCCCACTTTTAATACATATTTGAAAAAAATTGTATAAGCCCCATCACAAACTGATTGTAATCCTTTTTTGTTACAGAAATTCCTGCACCAAATAATGACGCAACCCTCTGAAACAGAATAAAAAAGGATTTTCCAGAGGTAAGTTGAATTTAATGCAATTTGATGTTTGAAGTTCGCTCCCTATGAAACCCTTCATTAGTTCAAATACGAATCGGAAAACATATCCATCCCTTTGTAAATCAGGCTTTGAAATAGCAACATTATTCAACATTGATGGAAACCAAACCCCAAGTGACGTGGTTCAAATATTCTTGGATGTGAATACCAACCCTTATCAATTGGTTTCGATTTTTAACCATTTGTTTTTGAACTGACAGATAAATAGACATTTTTTTGTACTTTTGCACTGGGTAAATATATATAATAGCATAGTTAGCGGAGATTAGTGCCAAACCCTGCCAAGTCCACTGCAAAGTCCGAAAACAGGTCTCTTTAACTATCAGTTCATTTTTTATAGCACGGCCTGTGTTAATGAAAGATGGCGGTGGTTGGGCATATGAGATAATTGTAGAAAATTGTATAATTGTAGAAATGTATCATATATTTGCACAGCGCCCTTGAGGTGATTTAGCACAAAAATGGCGCTATACAAATCATCCAAATATTATTGTTATTATTTATATGACGCGGAAATTCATGGTAAAAGAAGTCGGGGACGCCCGAGAAAAAGACATGATCAATTTAAAAGAAGAGCATGAGACGATATATGAATGTTAATGTTGTGGGGCGGTCGGCGGCGGTTGACGCGAAACGGCCTGATGACCAGTTAGTTATAAAACCCCTGAATACCACTTGAAAGACACTTTACATTATTCTCAAGATTGTGACCATTCATCGACTTTGAAAACCTATCAAAAGTTCCGAAAAATCTAGTTTTAGGACAAGTGGAGAAGCAGTCGATTTAAAATTAATGTGAATTAATTTTTAAAATATAAACATATACGAATTAATAAATTTTTAATATATATTTTGGACGAAAGAGACATCTCTGGTCAGTTTTGGATAGATTTTGCTCTGCAGGTGAGTGATAATGAATTACAGTCACCTTTGCATTGATCAGATGGATTCATCCGGATTGTATCATTTGTCAAAAGAGGTATATTTAAGACAAAAATGATTAAAATATTTTTTTTGTCACAATAATGTGCAGTACATGTGGAATTACAAATGTGCTAATTCATCATCATTAATAATTCTACTCTCTTGAGAGCTGGTTGACATATTATAATCTCATAGTGCGAATGCAAATATATTATTGTGTTGATCTGCCGTCTGCCGCCGAATTTGAAGATCAAGGAGAAGAACTCAATTGCAAGTGGTATTCTCTGGTGAGTCTTTCTGTTTTTATGTATTTTGGTGGCTGGTTTATAAGTGTTGCTTATTATATCGCGTTACCGTAATTTTGAGTAGTGTTATGGACTTTGCGAAATTTAAAAACAATATTAACATTATTACTATCATCATTTTTATTCATGAAAAGAGTTAATTATTTGCGATTCGTTACTATGTATTTTAATTAATTTTTTTCAAGACAGTTAATTTACAAACTCGAGGTTACAAAAGAATGTTCAGAAAATTATTTTTCCAAATGTAGCCAACGTCTTGGGATTTAATTTAAATCGGTAAATTTCTACCCCCAATAGTAGCGACGTTACAATTATTTTTATGTCAAGCTCCACTGAATTTCATTATATTAATTTTTTATTCTGTTGATCTCCGTCAATAATCAATTTTTAAATTGATGACCCCGCTATCCGGAGTTCAATTACTAAAAAAATATAGAATCTCCACCTACCTTTTAAATTCAGTAAAGTTGTAAAAACTTTATATTTTTCGCTCATTATAACATTGATAACTTAAAATTTAACGGTTTAGAATATTTACTTTTGTTTCAACTTTTGAATGACTCCTCGATCACACAGCTCGGGTATCTTTCCGAAATATATATCTACTTTGAATCTTAAGGAAGCTACGTCAACAACCTGCCCTAAGTGATAACATTTAAATACAACATGAAGTTGAGCAATGTGGCAAAAATACACTAAAGCAAACACACTATTATCAAAATGGAATGAATCGTTCAGTACGAAATGGGTAGGTACCTTAGAGTGGTATATTATGAAGATGAAAAAACACCAAAGAAAACGTCGGCGTACTTTTGCGTAGGTTATTTGGGTAAAGTCGTGGTGCCGAACGTTTACCAGAAGTGAACAAGGACTAAAAGACCAAAGCTGGCTTCCGTTTTCCCTGACGCTTGTGCGGCCAAGAACCACCCCCGGGAGTAATAATTCCAGGGGAGTGGAGACCGCACCCTCTCGTAAACCCAGAGGACAAGTTAACGACCCACCTGAGCCCAGTTAGGGTCACTAATATCATTTTAATTGCGGTCACGCACCGGACACGTGACCAACTTTACAATAATAAAGTTGAGAACTAGGAATTATAAGTTATGGCCGTGAAGATATGAAACGATTGCGTCATTTTTCATTTCGAGTGAGCTGTTCAGGCTTATTACAACACGTCTCTCATTCCCTCACACATGGTACACAGTGCTCCTAGGTGCGACTTAGTTGTAGTTAAAAGTTTCTAATGAATACCAGTCCCAGTTTGTGCCACGGTTTAGTGGAATTTACTAGTGCTTTACAATTTTGAAATTCGTTCCGTAAATCTTTTTTTCGTTTTTTGTATTTACCAAGTTACAAAAAATAACAAATAGGTAGGTAGTGTAGGCATTTATATATAACTAGACAAGCTCTCTGGCTGTCTCGTTAACGAGCTGTCTATTCAGAAGAGGGTTTTGTCAAATATGACGTTTAATTCCGTGAAAAGTGTAATTATTAGAGAACAATGGAAAAAACCTATTTATTCCGTTTGTACCTACCTCTAACAGTACTAGCCTGCCAAGTTCATTTACTCGTCGCTTATTTAAAATCTCTTCCTATTGTAACTGTGACAAAAACTTCGAAATATTCTCCAACAAAGGGCATGGCGAGAACGAACAATTGATCACAACGGTTTAAGTGTTTTTAGGTTAAATTGTCCCGTCAGGAACAGGGCCACTTTCCTTAATAAATACCTTTGTGCAGGGGAACTCCAGGGATTTTCTAAAGGGTACACAACAAAAATCAATAACTCCCTGAATGGGTTTATCAAATGTCAAAGGAATATTCCATTTTTTTGCACTGAAAGATGTAATCTCGAGGAATATTGTTGTCGTAATTGAAAACCAACTCGATACCCAATACCGTCCTTATTAACTGTGTGTTATTGCTATGATATTAATATTTGGATCTGTAGGTTACGGATAACACACATTGAGATATTGGATGTGAATATATTTATGAACTAACTGTATTGAATGTCTTTAAATGATGGCAGAATATTATTAAAAAGAGAACATCTTCGCATACACGTGACTAAAATGCAGGCTTTCGAAAGAAATTTCTTATGTGATTAATTAAGAGCTACACATGACAATTTTATTAATGAGTTATATTGGATAAATACAAATTACTTAACGAATTTACTTGAAATATATTTTCTTGTCACATTGAATAACAAAGTAGTAAAGTTTAACATATTATTTTCTGCAAAGCGAACTCATTCCTCGACTTAAAAAAACTGTGAATTACGCGTTTTAAATGAAATAAAATTATGCGGAAGAATTTAAAAGAAGGTTTCAAGAAAAATAACGAAGAAATACGTTACATAAATCTTCATATCTAAATAAGATTTTTTGTCTTTTTTAAAATATTCAGTCTCAAAAAATGTCTCCTAGCTGTTCTTACAATTCCGTATTCCGTGAAACTTCTCCCATTTTATTTCTGAAACCGTGTTATAAAAATATGTTAATTTTCTTTGGCTGTTTAAGTCTATCATCTCCGGAGAAAAAGAATTTTAAATTTCTTGAAACAAAGAGATGGTTTTTTACTACCATTCATCCGAGACCACATCAAGCCGCGAAATGTAATTTAACGGCGAAAATTCAACAAGGAAGTTTTAAAATTACACCCCGCAAAAAATCAATTAACTTAGGAGGTAGGAGAAATCATAATGTTAAATATTATTTTCAATGGTCAAAACTCTTGTACAGGTTCAGTCTCCTTTATAATGCCATTCCTCTTCCGAGGATGCGTTGCTTTTGCTCTCAAGCATTCCTTCTCTCGTAATTTTCTTCTGGTTGGCCAGGACGTTGTTCACGAAGCCTTGTCTTGGTCTACGTCTAGTTGGCTTGGCTTCGTACACCGTCTTAATGGCTTTGTCCTCCCACGTTGGCATAGATCCAATAAATACCAATCTCCTGGCCTGGCTCTCACTCTGCTTGTTATGAGGGTTGATGGGACAAGGCTGTATTTCAAGGTTGTTCCTGCTACAATAATTAAGATGTCTCCGATTTAAGATTGCCATTATTTATTAAACCTGTTCCTTTTTACATCCTGTCATATTTCATGGTTACTGACAGAGCAGTGAAATTGTAATATATATTTTTTTTATTTTCAATGCCGATAAATCGGCGTTTATACAAAATAAGAGATTATTATTTTCTGTATAATTTAATTATATTGTTTTAAATTACCTACCTCACTAGATGTGAACCTAAGGTGATGAATGTACAGTAAATATATTTCATTGCCATGTTATTGACTAAAAATGAGGAATTTTAAATTTAGATAAATATTGGTGGAGAAGAATTAATAAAGTGTGTAGTGTATAAAAGAAGATGAAAAACGGTACGTTTTTAGACACCTGGTTAAAAATTAAACGATTAGGTAAGATTATTATAAAATAAATAAAAATAATACAAAATAATAATGCAAAAATTAAACAAGTTCTAAGCTGTTAATTTAATTAATACCTCCCTAATTGAGAAAAAGTCGTGGGAGTGTCATTTTAAATTTTTAACATTAATTCATTTTAGGAATACCTACTTACCATACATATAAACTTTAAAATTATTAACATATCTGTACAGAATAATAGAGGTTTATACGCAAAATATTGCAAAAATAAAAATAAATATATATTTTACAGAAAAAAAATCTCTGTTAATTCATACAAATATTTAGAACACTGATTTTTTTATACAATTGTATTTTAAGTTTATTCTTAAAATTTTGATAATTTTCTCTGCTTGGATTTCTTTAGGGAGTTTGTTAAAACATTTAATGTCACATATATATAACGTTGTTTCGTATTACCTACTAGTACAGATTTCAAATAAGTACTAGTAGTATAAAGTATTAGTCTTTCTTTTTTCATCAATCTTTAATTATATCATTAATCATTATTTTCACTACAATACATCGCTAAAACTACGCTGATCTGCAAGCGTGATGTAATAATATAATTAAGCGGGTATCCAAAAGTTATTTATATCCGTAACTTAGTTCTGATTTACGTCACAAGAAAGTGATACTGTTGCTGAGACCGTAATAGTAGTAACCGTAGTAACTGACAGTACTTGCCACAATTCTCATCTTATCTTAAGATAGTATAGTTTTCTACGCCAATCTATCAGTAAGTTTCCCCAGAGAATGCATAAATATTTAAAAAAAAGTTTTAAAAAAAATATTATTTTTTAATTTAAAAAAGTTTATTTTATAAAAAAGTTCCGCTGTGTAATTATTACTAAGAGTGACAACAGTTTCGCCTTCCGAAGGCATTATCAAGATGTGATGAAGCCTATTACAGACAATCTATATTACTTCGAAATGGGTATTTAGATTGAAAATCATATTGCTTTATGTTTATTAACCCACACAGGAGGCCCTGAAGAAAATAATTACCCTCCAGGGCCTATGTCATCGTTGGGGATTCTGTGTGGAGGTTTTTTAAAAGAAAATGAAGGAGAGGAATCTAGGGATCAGTGTGTTCAGGAGTGACTGATATATCTTTCCTGTTGCAGCGCAAGGCGATGGGTCAAGAGAGATCGGTTAGAGAGGTGAAAGAGTCTCCCCAAACCAAGGTCTCCCGATCCGGCACGCCACGTAGCTGGTGGTTAGGCAGTTTATCCTGAATACACCTCACCCCTGCTAAGTCTCCAAACGTAGCGAACCATTTGGGATGACCTATGACAGAGGTGTTGGTTATCCAATAAATGGTTCTCGGGGCGGCGGAATTTTTCTTTCTCGTTATGAATTAGCTCTCGGATTTTTAGTCTTATGAATTAATTAAGTTAGTTATCTATCCATTGCATACTGAAATTGTGGAGTATTGGAGGCAAAATGGGTCACTTGAACGATGAGTTAAGTCATACGATTCATCATTATTCGTTTGCCATTGCATTACCCTTAGCATATTGACATTAAAAGCCCTATGTATGGGTGTTGAAAGCACTGAGCTTATAGACTCGGTTCTAATTGCAGCCTCCAGTCTTAAGTACCAGAATCTATAGACGTCTCAGTTCAAGACGAATGTCAACATGAAATGTAGTTAATTAATTGCCGGCGCTAAGTGTCCTCGCTTAATGGTATGCTTAATGACCGGCTTCTGTATCGAATTAAGCTGGAGTTAGAATGATTATTAAATTAGCACTCAAAACGTATTTATAATTAAATAATTAGCTGATATAATAATTGGTACAACTAAATAAAATACCCTGTTTATTCTCTATTCAATCAACCACTGCAGACAGTCCATATTTACTAAAAAATTCCATATAGTATGTATATTAAATAACTAAATCTTTCCTAAAAGATATTGCGCTTGATACGTACGAAATTTTAATACTCGCTTGCATCTGTATTGCGCGAAACAGCCGAAAATCACACTGAGGTGGAGGAATACGTATTTAACTACTCGGAATCGTTATTATAATTATCTCCAATTAATAAAAATTCAATTGTGTGGCGCTTTGCAATTTATCGGTAAAAGTCCTGTTAGTATCAAAGTAAATCAAACAATCATCCCATGTTGAAATAATAACAGAACTTGAATAGAAAGTCCACAGAGCTTAAATAGAACGTATGCACAGAACTTGAATTTTGATGAATTATTCAAATTCTGCAATCCAACCGGTCGTAACGACGGGCTGTTTCGGAGTATTTGAACAATTCTTCAAATTTCAAAATTAATTTTCAAGTTCTTTGAAAGATTATTTCAAGTTCTGTTATTATTTCAGTTCTTTCAAGCGACTTCCCTATAATGATATAAAAACAGAACTCAAATAAGAATTTCACAGAACCCGAAAATGAACGTGGAATTTCGATGAATTTTTCAAATTTTCCGAAACAACCCGTTTTTCGTGTTCGCTCCGTTAAATAAAATCAGAGAATACCGAATTTCCATAGATCACCTTTTCAAAAGATGATGCTCTGGGTATATTATAGTAGTTGGAAAAGTTCTAAAGGAGATCAAATAGAAATCTACCATCTGGTACTAAAAATAATGAGTGTAAATTCTAGGCTTATTGCGAAATTTACGCAGCGCCCAAATATCGAGTCGCCCAATCTGACTTTACGATGATATTAGAGCTTAGTTCAGTTTATCCGCTTTTGCTGCGGTTTAAGACGGATGTAAAGATCGGTCCACAAAGATAAACTTTAGCGTGGGAGTTCATCCGCAATACTTTACGGCCGGATGCTGGTTTGCTCTAATGTTCCCAATATTTTCGATTAAGTGCTCTTGTCGGGAAGTCGAAAATCTGGATCGAGGGAATCAACGAAAATACTCATCACAAACACTAATTTGGCTATTGAAGCATCAAATCAGGAAATTCAAATTTTTTGATGAACGGTGTAGGTGTAGTTCAAGTTCCAAGACAAAATATTGGATAGCTGAGGTTACTTTATGGTAATAATTTAATTTGATTGAAGGAAATGTTGTCCTGAAAGAGTTGTTTAAAAACCACGTGTCTAATGAGATATCTGCCTACATCGACAGGCTTAGTAACTGCACGAAAAATTTATTTATACTCTTTGTTGCTTTTTATGGATTCTGTCAACTACATCAAAAGCTATGTGAATTACACTTTCTTGTTAATTTTAATATATTCACATAGTTAAAATTTTGGAGTCGGGTAAGGTTACCGCCACCCCGTGAACTATTTATTAGATATTTAACAACTATGCCATAGGTCACCCCAAGTGGCTCGCTACGTTTGGTGACTTAGAAAGGGTGCCCGGCTTCTTGGGGTGAGGTTTGTCTAGGTCCTGGCGGCAGTTGCGTCTGCCTACCTGCTGCGTGGCGTGTTGGATCGAGAGAGACGGGTTGAGGAAGGCCTTTTTACCCCTCCAAGAGGACTCTCTTGTCCCATCGCCTTGCACCTGAGTTGGAGGGATGGATTCATACGTCCGTCACTCCTGGACACACTGACCCCCAGATTCTTACCCACCCCTCATACGCCTTTCCTTACCAGAACTTCCTCCCTTCCTTTCTTAAAAAAATAACCACCACACAGCACCACCTAAGTGACAGGCCCTATGTGGAGCTAATAGAAAAAAAAATACCCAATCGTCTGGAGCCAGTGAGACTTGCCCAATTGGGATATGTTGCGAGGCTGATGGTACTGGGGAGGGGAAAGAGATGAGAAAGAGGAAGGTGGGGAAGTACCTGGCTATTCAGATGTGGACACAAAATACGACGAAAGTCATTTTAAGCAATGTTTCGATTGTGAATGGTGGTCTTACACCAGGACGATACTGAGAGTATCTTCCATTTTAAAGCGTAACAATGACAGAAATATTAAGCCCCAGTTTTCCAAGTGCTACATTTAAATTGACCAATTGTTATTATTGACATTACCAGCTCCACAAAGAGATGATCTCGTTAGTTTTATTGACGTACTCCCAATGTGTATGTGGTAAAACTGAAAAAAAAAATTCCCAAGTCACTGGTACAATTGGCAGCTGGTAAGTTGTCCCTAATGGTTCATTCAGCAGCCTCCGAAGAGCTAGGTGCTTAGCAAGATCCATTTGCATAATATTCTTCCAAAAGGCTTCATCTCGCGGTAATTGCTGCATAACTAGTTGTAGTCTACAGCGAGGGCCCTTTGGTCCATACTTATAATTGGATTTCCCCGACCCTTGTTCCCATTAAAAAATACAATTTGATTTTGGGTATGATTAACCTCAAATTGTGGTTCGTTGCCCAAAGAAATTTAAGCAAAATGTTTGTTTAACGGTTTAATCAACGTTTTTATTTATTATCATTGTAGGTATTTAGCGAGCTTTTACGATTACAATACATTAAATATTGTGAGTCTGAAGGGAATGGGAAAGAAGAAATGCATGGAAGTACTTTGATATTCAGATCTGGTCACTAAACGATGTAGTTTTTTGAAACATCGTTCGATGTAAGTACCTTCATGGTTAATGGGAAAGGTAGAGGGATTGCGCTCCCTTTGGGTGATTCGTCATCAAATATTGTTACAACGGTGCTACCGGCGGTAAACCTACTTGACATTTTTGCAAATATTATTAAAGCGCATTCACAAAAGTTACGTGAAAGTTTGTTTTCATTAAAATAATCGACTCCTGGGTTATAAACACTCATTATGAGTTCAAACTACTTCCTCAGTACATTACCAGTAGCATTTCAATTAACTTGGTTTATTTGAAAATCAGGGCGTTAATTTTAACACAACACATTCGGGTTTATTGCAAACGTCTGTAGCTCTAGAACTTTAGACCCAGTAACTTCCTATACAATAGTGGTCCACCAGTTAAATGGTTAAATGCCTTTCTGGCAGTTTGCCATAACCTCTTCCAAGCCAGGATACAACAATAATTGCTCCCATTACGAAATGCCATTTCTCGAACCGCTTATTCCTAATCGTACAGGGTATAGGTATTTACTAATTTTGTGGAGTACCTATAGTTTATCCGTAGACATAGGGAAAAGTATATTTATTTATTTGTTTATTTGCAAAAACAGTATAAACCAGAACATTGCAATATCGATAGTTAAAATTTACAAAAAAGTGAATAACAAATACATTTACAAGTGGGACAAAGAAAAAAGTTTCAAATTTAGGTTTACAATGTTAAGTCTTGAATAATAATATTTCACGTTTAAATACGTTGTAGGACATGTGGAAAATATCCACATTTCCTGCGAGGCAGTTAATTAACCTAGTGATTCTTCCCAAGGGCATCACCATTGGTAAGTTAGTTCTGCACCTAGGAAGAATCAAAAGCCTGTGTTGGCGGCCTCGCGCAAAATTATCCGGGACATAGAATCCTATTTTAGCCAGAATGTCTGGTATTGATACTAAACCGTTTAGAAGCCTATACGCCATCAGGAGTAATGCAACATCCCTTCTGGAACTAAGGCTGCATACACCCAGCATTCCCAAGATAAATGCTGTTGGAAACAGCCATGGGTAATAACCAAACTCTCTCATGTAGAGGTATCGTAAAAACTTTTTATACCGTCTTTAGTGTGTGTTTTATTTAGAATATTTCGTAATGATCTGAAAATATACGCCAATTTCCGTATACGGTTTGTAACATTGATTACGTGATCTTCCCACCGGAGTTTATTGTCAATTATTACACCCAAATATTTAATGGAATCTACTCGTTCCAGTGGGTTGCATTGACAATAGAGATATCTCTACAAGAGTGTATTTTTAGAATATGATTGGTTGAAGGTTGACCTTGAATAAAATACTATATAATGACTATAAAATACAATATTTCTCAAATCTTAATGCATGCTAAAACATGCAATATTTTGTATTTAGGATAGTACATATCTACCGCCATAAAAATTTATCATGCCAAGTCGATTGGCAAACAAAAAAAAATTACTATTTTTTACTTGTTATTTATTATTAGTGTTAACACGAGCATTAGGAATTTTCTGTGCTATTATTGGCAAACTGTCTAGAAACCCACTCGATTTATATTTATCGCTTCGTGAATTTTGTAGATACGTAATATTTATAAAGCGTTCGACCTGCTGTTTGTGTAACGATGCAATTTAGGAAGAGGTGGTTCCTAATGCACTTTTTGTGTTATTTTACGACCCCGTCCGTTACAGTGGATTTGTATTAAAATTGTATGAACAAAATTTTCTCCCCCTTCCGATTTTCCAACCCGCATGGTTCATTTATAATTCATACTCGCTTTTTGGGTCGGAGGTAGGTTTTTAAATACTCGTGTAACTTTATTCGGTATTTGTTTAGCGCAAAATATGTTTTATTGTTTTGTAAAAATACGAATATTACATTATTTGTACGTCCCTGTTCCGTTTTGATGGTTCAGTTTTTCATGATTCAATTTCCAAATTTGAAATAGTATTGTTTATTTGGCCTTTCTTATTTTTCCTTTATGTTCGGTACCTATCTTCATGAAGAAAGTTACAGAAAATCATGGTTTTCAATCAATTATGAAAGTTATTCTTAAAGTTCCCTTAATAAAAAATACTGCAGATATATTCTACAAATTCCATGTATTAGATATTCGATAAATTTACACAAAAACTATCTCAACTCATCTGTTTAAAATAAAACACATACATTTTATTAAAATACCCAAAACATTGTAAACACGAGGAACAAAACCAAAGAACTCATACAAACACCTAAAACAAACACAACATTTGGTCAAAGAAATTTTAAATACATTGCGTCTAAAATATACAATAACCTACCTGAAAAAACAAGAAAATCGAATAATATTACCAAATACAAAATCCTGATCAAACAATGGATCATCGAAAAAGGTCGTGCAATAATTAGTCACCTCACCCAAATATAATCCTCTATCTCATTATTGTTACCACTTCCTACCAACCTGAAAATTTTTCAAATATTTTTGCTTTATTGAAAAATGTACTTTATTTTAATACTATAAAATATTTGTAAACTACTCTGTCTCGACACAGGATTTCCTAGTGAGACATGCAAAGCAAAACAATATATGTAAACCTTTTTATATAGATGCACATAATAAAAAAAATTAAGTCGGTAAGTAAGTGTATTTGAGTATTACCTCTACTTACAAACCTTATAATTATAGATTGAATGTTAAGTAGAGGGAAAGCAAAGGTGCTGAGTTAGCGGCAGCCGGTCGGCTGCCGCTTCAGCAAAACTGAGGATTACAAAATAACAACATGTCTATTTGGAGAAGAGTTCCTTTACTAATTGTTTTGGTTGATTCGTGTTTATATATATATTGTTTACGTGTAGGGAACACGATGCCATACAGTCGCAACATTGACAATTCGAGGTGCGTATGAACTGAGGAAGTGAGTTTCATATTTTCTCACATAATAATAAAATCTCGATTAAATCGAAAACTTATTTCATTACACGACAAAGCTGGCGTTTTCTGGTTTATTGGTACTTAATCCCGTGCAGTATGACGTTTTTACGACGTAAAGATAAATAATGAAAGCCACCACTGGACGCTGTGGACACCTACAAGATTAATGATAATCGATATTTTGATCCAGGTATCGTTTTATACGTCGCTAGACCCATAACACTTGCCGAGAGCTTTTAAATTTAAATAAATACCTAATTCTTTAGCAATAAAACAGAAAACAAAATTTATTTAACTTCATTGCGTCATTCAATGTAACACATACTGCGTTTAATTCATCTTTATGGCATTATGGTGAGGGGCCTATTGCATAATTTTACTTGCTAGATTATAACAATTTCGCAATATAAATTATTATATTTTTCGCTAATCGCATCTTAGTTAATGATTTAAAACTTATTACGGCGTTAACTCTGAATACTCATTCCCTCCCTTGATTTATTGCTAAAATCAATGAACATACAAATTGCCGATTTCATTAACAATTATTGTATTTCACAATCACTAATCTGGACTTCACAATTCACATTGTGATTTATCTTGGAATATCTTGGCAAAGTTTCAAATTGTAGTTTGACAGCATTTAGACATCTGGATATGAGAACCGAAAAACCCGAACGAATTGATGGTACTAAAAAACACGTGTTTGTTTATGAAATATCTACGCTTGTAGTAATGTGTGTGTTGAAAATTTGAATATATGCATGACATAAATTTTGGGCTGTAATACCAACACATCCCAACAATTTTACAAATGAATATATTGGAGTGAAATGATTTGACCAATCGCACGTTAAAATAAGGTTAGATACAAAATTCAAAAGTACAATAAAAACTCATTCAATAGTATTTCTCTATAAATAATAATATAAGATTTTTCTCAATAAAAATATTAGCTATCCTTTTTTAGTTTTCTTTTCATATCCCTTATTTTCTACGTTTCTCCGCCACTTTATCACCAGTACTGTTTAAAAACACGATTATTATAATATAAAAAAACAACAAAATATATTTTAATTGTTATTGGTAATAATTAAGAAGATCAAAAAAGAATACATATATTTGAGAATATTTTTAACGGTGACCGGATAAATCATCACAATGATAATTCATCACATTTTTAAAAATATATATAGAGTCATGGAAAGTGATGAAACAAAAACTTTATTAACTGGGTTAAGTAGGTTAGGTTAGGTTGGATTAAATTTTTTTTTTCATCGTTTTTAATGACTTTATATCACGTTTTAAAGGTGTGTTGAATAGTCACTGTGTTGAGTTAGCATGGAACCATTTTTAACCAATCGACTAATCATCACACAATTTCTCTTCAGGGGTTGGCAGAGAATATGGAATGCCGCACGGAGAAAATATATAAAATATTGTTAATTTATTAAAAATCTCCACAAATTATTTGTTTTCCTGTTAAAAACAGGACTGGAGGCCTAAAAGGAATAAATTGACATATTTCATAAGAAACTATCAGTAATATGTTACGAGGAATTCGGAACACGTGTTCTTAAAAATAATAATATTTTCGCATCTCGTCCATTATATTTAATCGGATAAGGCCACCTGCGTAAATACGTGTTCAGAAATGGACATGCAGTCATATTTTTAACAGCATGTTGATAAAAAAGCCGTACTCATCTTTCTCCGTGCACGCAACTTATGTCTTATCACACACATTAAAATGCTTACTTGCTTCATTAAAATATTTTCTCTGTCCTATAGGTATGATCCTCTTGCATCTTTGAATCTTCAGACATCCACCTTTTGTGTTCGAACCATCTAAGTGTTCCTTTTTTATTATTGTTACGCCTACATCTCCTTTAGCATTCATAATTTTCAGATCGTAATACCTTCGTAAAACCTTCGTCATACCTTCGAAATACATTTGTAAAACCTTCGTATTACCTTCGAAATACATTCGTAAACCTTCGTCATACCTTCGTAATACCTTCGTAATACATTCGTAACACCTTCGTAATACCTTCGTAATACATTCGTAATACCTTCGAAGTACATTCGTAAAACCTTCGCATTACTTTCGTAATACCCACAGTCGTAGGTGTTTTTATCCCACTTAGAGATCTAATTTCTATAGTAAGAAGACAACATCTATCCTCCCTCATTCCATGCGTAACTGCCATATATCAAAACTCGGTTGTGGACTCGCTTCTTTTAACCGTTATTTTTATAGAGACTACTGCAACATGCATTCATTCTTATGTCAACTTCCTTATCCTTATCAGGTTATTAAGTTGACAATGATAATATTCGACGATTAAACCAACCCTTCGGATCAGAAGTGGTTTTTATTTGAAATCCTAAAAAAAAACATATTACAAGTCCACGAGTTATTATGAATGCCTGTTTGAAAGCTTTAGTAAGTTCCTTGTTGAGAATCTGCGATACTAAATAAAGTTTTGGTCGTTTGTGTAATCGGAACATTTAAGAGGAAAATTACTGGTCATAAAGTTGTGACGGTTAAAGGTTATTTTCTTTTTCTTCGCTCGCAAAATTAGCCTCTTTCACGCATCTTTTATATTATAACTCTGCAAAGAGTTACATTCTTAACGAGCAAGCCAAACATTAACTTATTGTTACTGTTATTTATTATACAACATTAAGTATAATTTTTAAGAGTATTAATGAGTATATGAGTATTTTGTTTCCATTTATTTATTTGACTGAAAATTTAACTCAAGAAAAAACTTTTCAATTTTCTTGACACATATAGCTCACCTTTTGGTTGTTTCTTCGGAGAAAATGGTTTTTTAACACTAAAAATCTTATTATTTAATAGGGTGAAATCAATTTCCTTGGAAAAATAAAATAACTAGCTGAATATTGAAAAAAATATATATTTGAAATTTCAAAAGCGACGGAAATTTTAAATTGCACTTTTTTTTATAAGATACTTTTTATAAGAAAAAATTGAAGGTTTTTCCCAAGACATTGTAATATATTTATGGGCCGGAGTCGGATGAAGAAGTATTACCGTAATAAGAATCTACTAATTCCCAAATTCTTGCAAATGAGCCCGGTGGAAAGGTTAGCCCCCTAGAAAATCTGCCAGTTACCTTAAATTTAATTTCGGAGAGGAAGAGCGGCTCAGTGTAACACCGTTATCGAAGCTGTCAGATATTTTTCCAGAAAGTTTGTAATTGGAGAGGCAGCTGCTGACGCGTCCGTTTGCCCCACTCCTCCCCCCATTACCGGAGATATTCGTAAGATAAAGGTAATCGTAATAATGTACCTTTATCTTCCCTTCAATGCGGACATTTTCAAATTATTGAATCGGGTGTCGCAACGTCTGAAAAACTCGAAACATTAATTGAAATTTGATTATGAATTATTCCTGTATTGATATCAAAGAAAGATGTGAAAAAGTAATAATAGGTACTTGCGTTTGTATCCAGCTCCTGGACACGATATACAAACTAATTAAAAATATTGTATTGAATATTTGTACCAGTTATAACTTATTTTTTATAATTAAAAGAACTCCTCGTGTTTTTTGTCCGCATTCCTTAATATTTTTTTGTTGGATAAACCTATCTATCTAGTTATTTTTTTTTAATGGAAGGATCGTAGTTAATCTAGAAATGAGATTTTGAAATTAGCAGAAGAACTTTCTTTTAAATACATATAATATATTGCAAAAATATTTAAACAAGCAAATACTTGACGGGTAGCGATACTGATCATACGTGAAACTGATAACTCATCGAGTAGCATTTATCAACGGTTTAGTTAGAGGTGGAAAAATTCCCCCAAGTCATTTGACAAAAATACAACTGTGTATATTTATATTTTAATTTTTGTGGAGAACCAAACGTCTATCAAAGCAGAACTCTCCGATAAGATTATGTTATTTTGCTTTCCCAGACAACAAAGCATATTGGCAGAAGATTTTACCAAACGAATATGATGCCATGCTAAATATTTACTGAAATGGAAAGTTTTCTTAAAGCTTTCAAGGCGAATTTCTTAATTTATACCTTTGACGGCACGCCCGATCGTCAACCGAGTGTTGTAAAATGTAAATCCAAAAATAATGTTTGGGTTTCCAGCGGACAATAATATTAAGATCCACAGATGTTTAGTTTCCAAACTTATTTTAGAAATCGCGAGCAAATCACCGGCGCCGACGCCTCTGACAGGCGTGCTCCCGTCGCGACGCCCGGCAATGGCGTCGCTTCTGCCTCTGTCTGATTTCTAAAATGGTTTGTATCGATCCCTCATTATTAATCAAGCTCTTGACAAATAATGGACCCTTTAATCAACGCCAAAGCGAAAAGCCACGCTGAACATGTCTCATACATACATTCATCTCATATTATCCACGTTGATGTTTATCGCGAAAGTCTGGTTTTTCGTATACAATTTTGTACGGTTATTTTAAATGTTTATCTATTTGAGTTCAATTAATTTGCCGATGCATCATTTATCATGTAGGTACAGATGTTGTGAAGTTATTTTTGAATGACCTAAATTGAGTGTACCGGAATTTTGTTGTAAATATCTGACAGATAAATAAAATAAACGGGGAATTTTGTTAGTAAGCGATGAAGTTATTGTCCGTTTTTCAAGATAAAATCACATTTATCTCGTTTCGGGCTGTATTAAAATATTTATCTGTCTGAGAAAATTAGTGGCTGTTAACGATAATTATTATTGTTCTTACGGTTGGGTTAAAGTAATAATCATTAACACAACATTTACCTACACCAAAAGAAATTTATATTAATAAATTTCAGGACTCGAATAAGTGTGCATACCATGGCAACGTTGAGGCAATGTTAGCAACGCATTCCTGACATTAATTTGCGTTTTTTTTTAACTTAACAATATATGAAGAATAATAATTTCGTTGCCACCTGGCGTTTTTTTTATGTCTGCGTCACCTAGTGAGAATGTAGAAAAAAACTTTAAATTCATAATTCATTCTTTTAATTTAAAATTAATTGATAGACGACAATTCACTTAATAAAATCACAGATTTCCATTGACCATTGAAAACACATTGGTTCATTATGACGATAACAGTTTTAACAATAACAATAAAGCACGCCGAGAGTCAAGGTGTTATGTTCCGTGCTGCGAGTTAATCTTGCGTACATTTATGTAACATATTGTACCATAAATCATTTTTTATGTGTTGTATTGTCCGGAATATTTGGTCTTTTGGATTTGAAGTTTTATAAATGTTACGTTCATTACTTCCATAAACGAAAACACGTTTATTTGCATGTTTAATTCAGTAAACAGTCGGTTTTATTCATTTCAGAAGTATGAAAATGAAATAATGTTGACAGTTTAATGTATAAAGCTGATTATATTTGAACACATGATTTAGAATATTACGTGGTTTTAAATATTACAAAACCTTTATATGTTAGAAATAGAATCTCCAACGTATTGCCTACGGAATCAAAGAATTTTCTAACCAACATATACTGCTGTGTGCTCTAAAGGCACTTTACACCGGTAGGTACTCTCAAGAAGACCTAATTCCAATTTCTATAAATCTTTAATTAGGGCAGTACTTGTCCGACTACTACCGTAGCTCTGAGTGCTGCCCCTAACGAATACTAGCAAAAGGACTCTATATGCATTCCTTCTTTTGGAATTACAAATAATTGTCCTTAATGCGAAAAATTGGGAATACAGACCACTAAAGAGGGAGCCTCTTTAGTGGTCTGTATTGAATTGTAATGCAAAGCCTAGCACGGAGGATTATTGGGAGATATTTGATCATAAGGAACTGAAGTAAAATGGAAGGAGACTGGTAGGTCAATTGCGTTCCATTGTCTGTAGCACCAATGATAATGGTAAAAATATTTCCACCAACAATAATTATCTACCATACTTCGTAGGTACCTAAAATTTTTTTTTTCGTTGAGTCATAACCACCAATACCTTCAACTAATTGCTGTACATAGATACCCTTTTCTCCAGTCCTTCTTGTTCTTCCATTTCATTTATTTCCATAAAAAAAACTTCTCACCCTTCTTCGAAAGAATTTTCTTCAACAACAAAAGTTAGTGAAAACAAAATGCAATGCATAAATTTCCTGGAAATATAATTTTTCTTTCTACAGTAATTATATCAGCGGAATTATAGCCTGAAGTATGTCAGTCGACTTTCAGATTACGACTCTCCCCGGGATAAGAATTATAATGATGCTGAATAAAACTCAAACTTTTCATGTTATTTGTTTTTTCTCTTCTTTAACATTTTAGAATAAATTTTATAAAGATTGGTATAATTTTCGCGAGTGATGAAGGCATTTATATTAGTTTTCTCCCATCAAAAAATCCCTAAAAAGTACCTTCAATGAAAAACATTTTTTCTTCACTTTTTCAGACATTGTAGTAAATGAAACGTTATTTATATCTACAATATGTTTTTAACAACAATTACTAAATATATTATTTAAATTTTATTTTGCTTTATTACTTAATATGGTGTCTCCGGGTACACGACGAAATTACACAGGCGTTAATTTCACGTACCAATACACTGCCAGAATTACACAGGGACGGAATTACACTTGTAAGAAATTGTACGTTGAGAGATTTACACAGAATAAAATTTCACCCACTGAAAGTACATCGTTAAATAATCCTAACTAAACCTAACCTAACCTAACCAAACCTAACTTTTTTTCGTGAAGTTTATTTAGCACACACTAAAAAATTGTCAAATTTGAACCTTGAAAAAGGACCGGTCAGTGGAAAAGTTGGGAAATGCATCAGGTTCCCACCCAGGCGTCATGAGTTGGATTCCTCGACCGGAGAATCCTCCATCACGACACAACCAACATTTCCGCCTAGTTTTTATTTTTTTACTTTAACCTCACACAGGAGGAGCTGAGGTAAATAATTTCCCTCTGAGCATATATCTTTGGGGATGCTGTGTGGAGGGTATTTTTAAGGAAAGGAAGGAGAGAAGGTTCTGGAAAGGAAAAATATGTGATGGGTGGGTAGGAATCTAGGGATCAGTCCTACCGCTGTGGCGCAAGGCGATGGGCCAAGAGAGACCAGTTGGAGAGGTCAAAGGGTCTCCCCAAACCAGCCTCTCTCGATCTGGCACGTCACGCAGCTGGTAGGCAGGCGCATCCTGAATACATCTCACCCAATGAGCCCGGGCACCCCTGCTAAGTCACCAAACGTGGCCAACTACTTGAGGTGACCTACGGCAGAGGTATTGGTTATCCAATAAATGGTTCTCGGGGCGGCGGTACCCAAAAGCGCTTCTCAAATTGGAAGTTTGATGGTAGTAGTTCTGGTGGTTGAATTTAAGTATATGTAATTCTCTCTAATTAATAATTGGTAATTAGTAATCCAGGCAGTGTAATTATTTATATGTGTAATTTCGTTCTGATACCGTTGTCTCCTCCCTGAAATCCTTCGTTACGCATCAGTCAGCCTGTTCACTGAAATGTCACGAAGTAATGATAACATCTAATCGCAATATAGCTTTGGAAGTAAAAGTAGGTAGGTGAGTACTTTTTTCCAATTTAAAAAGAAATATTTTTCCAATTTCTGTTGAAAGATAATATTATTTGTGATATAATCATCCTTGCTTGAAATCTCGTATGAGTACCTACTTAAAGAAATTCGATTTCAGGTTTCATTCCAAAAATAATAAAGTTTCATGCGTACACTGAAAGTAAGTAGTATGAGGCAATGTCGTTTATGTTTAGTATTTTTTGTACAAGTTATTTTCTTTTAACGGGATGCTTTGGATTCTATCACGTCTGAACTCCGGGGATTTCGAATTCAATTGATGTGAATGAAGATTTCTTGCCTCATTTTACATTGAAAAGAAAATACATATTTTATATTTTTAATGTTATAATACAATTCGTGTCAACTTTTATTGAGGCAATGACGATTTTAGAGAGTAATAAATAAAACTATATGTATTTTTTATTTTATTCTTAAATATATTTGTTATACAATGGTATAGTATATTATCCTCCACGCTAGGAGTTCACCTGTGTTGTGGAGGACTTTTTCAATAAAGTTATATAATTCTAAAACAATACAGTGGAGTTGGTTACACAGAGAAACATTAAAAAATAAAATATAAAATCGATTTTTCCATAGTTATAACAGTAGTTTTTCCATTAGTTAGTAGTTTTTCCATTATTTTAATTTAATTAATACAGACTTCATCTAAAAGGGGAGTTTATTAAACTCCCGTTATCTTATCTGCTTCCCTGTACATCCCCAAATGATTACGTTTTGAGAGCGATATTATAAACGAGAAACTGGCATTCATTCATATATTCTTCATTCATTGGAAATGATAAAAACGTTTGCTTGCTTTTCAGAAATAACCGCCTTTCTTTGAAATCCCTTTACCATCCCCTTGGGAGGAAGTTCTTCACCTTTACCTGGAGGGAGGGGTGTGAGTGGTGGGAGGCTTTAGAGGGGTACATATTATTCAGCAGCCAAAGTAAATAGGGGTAACGGATGAGGGATGAGAAATCCCAAGTGACGGAAGTAAAGGTAAAAAGCCTACAAAGATCGTAGGGGATATTTTCAATGGATACAAAAAATAATTGTGATTGAGGTAAAGTTTATTTCAAAAAGCACGTAATTCCAAAAGATGCGCTATATTTGCAGTACTTTAAATCCCTTTTCTCGTATCTACTTCATGTTCGATCACTCATAATTGATTGAATAATCCTATTCCACAAATAAAAAATACTAGGTTATTTAGTATAAGTTTTCTGAAATTATTAAAAACCACTTGTTAACCACATCACATAAATCAATAATTGGACATTTAATTTGAAGTCTACATAATATTCTAGGAGAACATGTTGAACTTCAAGTCTTAGAGTTTCCTATTATTGAAATCTGCGTTTATTTTTCCTTATAGGAAATTCGGTCACCCGGGCAGAAGCTCTGAGATTCTGTTCAATACAGAACCTTTCATGATTGGGCTTTCTTTGGAGAGACGAAAAGTCTCCACCTACAGTTAGCCACCCGAGCATCATCCCCCGCCTCCACCACACCGGGAGAAATGATTGCTTTACACACGGACAGAAGTTTCTCATATAAATATTGTTAATTTATTAATAATCTGGTAAAATTTATCGTTTTCCTGCTAAAATAAGGAGTACAGTCCTTTAACGATGAATTGACAGATTTCGTAACAAACTATCAGTAAAGCACGGATATGTTATGAGGAAGTCGGAACACGTGTTCTTAAAAATTATTATCTTTTCACATTTCGTCCACTATATTTACTAGAACAAGGCCACCTGCGTGATACCGTGTTCCGACATATTCTGAATGACTATTAGGGATCGAATATTTTATTAGGGATCGGCATGTAGTCTCATTATTAAAAATATTATGATAAATCATCCGAACTAATTTTTTCCGTGCATTATCGCAAAAATGAAATTCCTCGCAAATATGCGAGTGAAAATATTTCTTGTTGATCACGCCAAATGCCACTTTGTAGAAAACTATGGATTAAACGTTAATCAAATATCCACTCGAGCGATTTTCGGCATATTATGGCAAGTTTTCAAAAATGTTTTGAGCGATCGCTTGCCGTAATATGCCAAACAAATATATAAAACCCAAAAATTTGGGATTAACGGCGAAGTCTAGGTGGATGCATTGGCTTTAAGCCGCAGTAAGTAAATTTTTATATATTGAGGAATGTTATTAATTAATTAATATGGAAAATATACATGTGTATGATATTGCATCTGTTCAAATTTTCACGACAACAAAGCACTCTTTTCAGGGTGAAATGCCTAAAACCAAAAAAAAACAAACATTTAAAAACTGTATCTTGCATTGTTTTTTTTGTATAAAAGAAAAATTGAAATCCATTGAACCATTACTACTAGATTTTGATGACGTTCGTAAAAAGAAGGGGATACTTGTAATGTACCCAAATAAATCCTTCGAATTGGGCATTATTTAGAAAGGACTCGATCCGGGAAGACATAGAAAGGCTGACCAATTGTTCGAAAAGACTACCACCTCGTGTGAGAAGAGAGAAGGTAAAACAACATTTTGAGAAACAAATAACCATAATTATAATAATAAATTAGTTTTACGAATCCGTTAATATTCGTTTTTATCCTCCACTAAAACGCTTTCATTTCTGTGGCTTGAAGGGTTTTACCAAACCACAGACGATATAATATATTACACTAATGGTGTACTATCTATGAGTTATATTTTAAGTGCAACCCAACAGATGGAAGCGAATCTGTAAAATTTAAGCCTACAGCGCTCAGCTTCGATGTTTTATTTCACCCCTTTCATCGTTGTTACTGTTCAATAAATGAACAATTAGGTGGATGCGGAAAAAAGTCTAGTAACAAAACTTTTTAAAGCCATTTCTTCCTCTAGATGTCTCCATAAAGCTCCGGAAACTAAGTTATCCCTTTCGGTCCGACAAATCATCCGAAAGACAGAGGGGTGGGTCTTTAAGGGGAGTTCCTCTCCAGCTTCCAAGAGGGGGCTAATCGGAATGCAATCCATGCCCCGTCCCCCATCTCCATCCCCTGCAAACCATGGAGACTAAAGACAGATAGTAAATACTGCATCGACGGCGTCACCAGCTATATAATAAGGTTAATGAAATTAGATTCACTAAAGTTTACGAATAATATTGTTGAAAGTGTCGAGATATTATTCATACTTAACACAAAGAATTCTACTATAAATATATATCTAAACGTAGCTGAAAGCATCGAAGTTTTTGTCATCGAAGAAGTGGAGACTACGAAAGTTTGTAAAAAGTATGAAATTTCATTCCCGAGCGACGAAACTTTTAACATAACTCATTTAAAAGAGATACTAGACGACAGTGTCAATGTTGAATTTGATGACGGCAATTATCTTTAAAGTTGAAGGATTAATAATTATTCATGTTATTATTATATTGTATATATTTATTTATTTATATATATTATTTATTTATATATATTATTATTTATTTATTTATATATATATTTATATATATTTTTATATATATTTTTTTTTTTTCATGCACTTAATACCTTAGCCATAAAATTTCATTGAACTATTTTTGCTTTATATTTGCAATCTATTTATATAAGCAAATTTCCCACGTCTGCAAATATTCCTCGAGTATTCAGAATTAAAAAATAATATCTATCATTGTCTTATCTACCCTTTGTTAGCTAGTTAACATTATTTTTCTGGAAATTCTCGCAATCGTGTAGCGAAATAATGATTTCATCACGTTACCTTCTTGCTAGCAAAAAAAATCGACGCTCCAAAGTAGGTGTGAATTTTCAATTTACAAGTAATGTACAAGGGAAATAAGTAAACCATTTCTGTTTGAAAATCCCACGTTAAGATGGGATAAGGTCCTTTCAATTAACTCGGCGCCATTTTGTGTTGCGATCAGGATTGAGATAAGTTCAGAAACGATTTATTCCTTCATCATGTGAGACAATACCAACGTAATCAACTGTGAAATGGTTAGAATCCCAGATAAGGGAGATATCCACACTCGGCTAGATTTATTTGGTTTTGTTTGAGCTACTTTTGTCCAGAGTAATGTGCAATTAGGATTTAATAAAAGCCTTCCGGGAAAAGACTCTTGTTCCAATTTTCAATTCAATTCCATTATTTTTATTAAGTACCTACCTATTACTATACATACAGTTTCGTACATAATACTATACACACAGTTTCGTATATAATACTATATGCACAGTTTCGAATGTTTGCTTGCTAAATAAATATTTTATTATTATTACAAATATAACAGATTAGAAATCTTCTTGAAAATTTGTTTTTAATATTGGATACCTACTATTAGATTTTTCTTCATCCATTCCATCAGGGATAGGTCCAACAAGATTCCATGTTTTGTTAAATCCTTCTTATTAAAACTACATATTCTTGTCTTTCCATACTCGTCAATGTTGTATGACTAAAAAGGAAGCAAGACAAAACAAAATAAGTATCCACAATGATTCCTGCTTGGCATCTATTTCAAATACATATTGAATCATGAATTATACGTATAAATTGCTTCGAAAAACACGGGGTGATTTGACATACTTAAATCAAATGTGTTTTTTTTTATTCCGCTCTTCCTTTTTCGTACAGAACCATAATGATAATAATTTCAATGTAGATCTTTGTTTGAAGCTGGCTGACGTACTGTCATCCACAATAAGCTAAAACCCAAATCCCCAAGAGGACGAAAAGGTAAACCTTAAATCAATAACATCAGATTATTGCGTCCTGTGTTTCAAGGAATCTTCTGGCATCCTGAATTTGGCAAAGATTACCTGCATCTCTGAGGAGTAACTCACCAGATACAAAATAACGAAATGTCTCCGCTGTCGGTGGGTCTATTTTATTCTGCGATGCGACAGTGGTTGTATGTTTTCTTTTGAGCTGAAACCAATGAAAGATTTATTTGAAGGAAAGGGTAGCGGTGGCAGGGGCTGGGTAGGGTTGGATTGGTTTGGGTTGGTAGAACGGAGGCTCTAGTTTGCGGGTAGGTTGGGGGAGGCTCTACGCCACAAAGTATAAATCAGAACAGGATAAAGGCGGACTACAAGGCACATCATATCTAAAAGGGAGTGATATGGTGGAGAAATGGCCCATATAAAAAAATAAAAATGTGTGAGATGAATAGATGTTCGGTCAAGAAGTTTATCTTCTGATGTATTTCGACTTGCTGTAGATTATTCGTAGATAAGGTGGTACTTAATATTAATGGCCGATAATGACCCACATCAAAGTATTGTTGCCACAGTTTAAATAATAACGAAACGAAAAATAAATTACTCCTTCTTGGACGCTGTAATACGACAATTTGTTACTACTTATCTCTAGATTCTTTAGATAGGTAGCATGTAGGTAGGTATATTAGTTTTTCGTACTGGTACAAAATCATGCAATTTTTCTGTTTATTGGGTTACATTTTGTAACACGGAATAAAAATAGCCTAACAAAATAAAAAAAATCCTTGGCAATCATCACGATCTGTTATTAAAATAATGTTTTTGATTCTAACTCAGAATTCGAAGTTCGATAACTATATTTAATTGTTAAACACATTAAATGAATGGCCTTTTTGATGTGTCTTTTTCGTGATTTTTCATAAAATTAACCTTTAGAAACAAAGATTTTACTATTCTTATTTCAAGCACTGAGAGAGTCTGTTCTCATGCAAAATACCCTTTTGTATTTCGAGTGGAAAAAACAACACACGAGAAGATGCTATCGCTTGGTACAAAACGCGCTCCGACAACTCTTGTGTCAGCTGTGATCCTTTTACGGCGCCTCTTACCTCATTTGGGAAATACCAAACAAGTTAAGGAACCACCGTCCCTTTGAACAAAGATTCCCAGAATACTTGGCAACAAATTCAACCCTTTGGGCATGAATATGGAAGTGGTTGTGTATTTTCAGCCACAAGGCTCTCAGTCCAAACCGTATTTGGGAAATACTTTAAACGAAGAAACGAATTTCATTGAAAACTTGATGCACAAACTGAGCCTGACTACTTTTTTCAATGAAAATTTTACTAAAGAGCATACATTTGGAGATCGTTATGTAGTTCAAGCCACATGACTCTTTATCAGGAACCTTTCGGGCAATAATATAGGAGCTTTTATTTTCTTTTGTGATACAGATTTTTCATTTGGGCATGAAGATTTGAGTGGTTGTGTGATTCCGGCCACATGTTATATCGCAGAACCATCTCAAGTGTAAAGAGTAAGCAACCGTGAAGATATTCGTGATAGATAGTCATGCTCGTCTTTTTCCAAATTACCTCGCTAAATAGTACGAGTAGTTTCTACGACAAATTCAATAGAATACTTCAAATGAAAGTCCCTTGCAAAATAAATTGCTATTAAAAATCAGCTTTTACATTTTAAGCTCACTTTGCGCTGTAAAATCACCAACTCGAAAATTGTATTTAAGTTCAGTTTCTTTATTCACCTCTTTATTTAGGTACTTTAGAGTTCAAAGTAAGACATTGAAAATAAGATTTATGATCATAAGATTTAATTTTTGATCAAATAAAATTTCTAACCTCTGCATTTTATTTATGTTTATAAAAAATGTTATTGAACTGGCTGGTAGTCTTTTTAACCCTTTAGTTGGAATTAAAAAAATATTGAATTTTTGGTTTCGTTTTATAATTTTTTTTTAATATTGATGTTCAGATGAATCAAACAACCTTGAATATTTTTTCAATTTTTTTTTCAAATAAATTGATATTTCAAAGCTCTATAGCTCATGATGGTCGTAAAATTTTTTTGCAGTCCAACATAAAATATATAATAATATATCTCATTAAAACATTTTTGCAAGTTAAAATTAAGGGAAATTGGAAATTTCCAAAAGTACCTACCTATTGAGAAAGAAAAGATTAAAACGTTATTATGTGTTTTTAACACGAACTGATTCCTTGTCTCTCTACTGTCTCCGGTTCCACGGTTCGGCCGGTAATGGATTGGTTTCGTTACCGGGAGGCACGTTGCCCCGTGGCACGACTCGCCCCAGGCTTATCTCTGCATTATCCAACGGGTACCTACCTACCTACCCAAAATGGCGTGCGTGAGGGGGTCATTTTACCTTTTTATATTTTTTGTATTCCGCGCTTTAATTCGGCCTTCGTCCGAAAATGTACGGGACACACCAAGAGCACCTATTTTGAAGGTGTACTGCTGATAGCTCCGCTGTGACCTCTCCATCTTTCTCACAAGCGACACATTTAACAAAAATTGGTTATAACCTTGCTCTCAGTGGAGGGAACATAGTTAGTAACATCTCAAATAGTAGAAAGGTGGTAAGTAATTCGTTCTTGTGCTTTTATATAGTGTGAAATGTTAATCCTCGCTGAAAATAAAGCGTCTACCAGGATCGCATTATGTAAAAGAGATTAGCTGAATCCTAGTGGTATAAACACACGGATATGAGTAATTTTTGGTAACAATTTTATTTTTTTATTGAACAAAATGATATATTGAAGTATTCTGTAGTATGGATAAGTTTGTCCTGATGATAGCTAACCTCTGATAGGTTATCATAGATACCAGAAGGAAAAGAGGATAATATATCTAATACAAAATAGTGTGACTAAAAAGTGTCTTATTTGTCATGTTTGTTTGTTCATTAATTGTTTTTTTTTCCACCATTTGTCAACAAATACGTGCTTAAAATAAATTGCTGTAATTAATAGAGAAATTTGTTCCTTTATTAGCCGAATTACAATCACAGTTTTGCCGTGGACAGCTGGTGCCTATGTGATTTCACTGTTGTGTACCGTTGCCTTTCAATTTATAAAATTATCCCAAAATCTACACATATAAAAGAAAAATCATATTGAATTATTATGTGCATCTTAATGGGAAATTCATAAGTATTAAAGACAAATATTCAGAAAATCGATTTAAATGTGCAACAAATAATTGACAATGCAGTTGAGAATTTGAGATAGAACATAACGTAGGTGTTTACCTACCTACGAGCCTTCGTTGTAGTTCATAATATTTATTAAAAATATTCAGTTATAGATACATACGAAAGCATCTTACATTACTGCGTAACTTAATAATAGTCGCATTCAGTTATAAATAATATAATAAACCAGACAAATCGTTTTAAACACGAATCAAATAATATGTAATCTCAAATGAAATTGATCCCAGTCTTTTTCATACAAAGCTTCAATTTAAATTTAAGGCCAAAATAAAAAAAAATGGTTATCAAAAAGTATGGCAATATCTAGTACCTACGGATACGTGTTACTTTATTTATTTGTATTTTTTTAATTATAAACTAATGTTTATAAGACTTGGTATTCATGCATAGCACAAAGGATAACAAATTTTTATAAGCATTAGTTACTCGCCTGAAATATCCATACAAATTGAAAATATCTCCAGAGTAAAAAAAAATGCCGCCGACGGGAATTGAACCCGCACCCTCTGATGTCCGGTCAGGTGCGCTGGACCACTGAGCTACGTCCGTCGGCTTATTCCTATCCCGCCAAATAATTCAACATATAACTGTAAAAGTACTTCAATCGACAATTACTGCTATTTATTTTTACTCGGGAGATATTTTCAATTTGTATGGATATTTCAGGCAAGTAATTAATGCGTATAATAATTTGTTATTTATTTGTGTTTTAAATTACAAAATATCGACATTTTTTTACAATTTTAGAGTCATCTTTGGCAAATATTGTGAGTTAATGATAATTATTTAATAAAATAATTTTCTCATCCTTCTTTGTAAATATAATGAAATATAGAATAATAATGATTCAAAAAAGCATTTTGATGCGTATAAATTTAACTTAAAAATGTCCTATAAATTTGAACACAAATTTTTTTAATGTTAATTTGATCCAAAAACGATATTTTCAAAATGTTTTTTAAAATTTATATTTAGTTTTGCATTTAGCATAGTAGTTTTGTTCAAGATTATTTTTTTAATAAACATAATTAAGTCACTAAAATTTGCATGCAAAATCGTGATAAATTGAGATTCAAAAGCCTATATTTATTTAGCCCTTATAGATATTTGCTATACCTTTTGATAATTTTTTTTTTTTCTGTATTTTGGTCTCAAATCCAGATTTTAATGTTTTATTAAAAGGCTGCGCAAGATAAGATTCACATATCTAATCATTGAAAATACAGGGTGTTAAGGGAAGTACTTGACTTACTTTAACCGGTGATTCTTGATATTATTTGGATTAAAAAATTAATATTAAATTTTGGTCTCCGGTGACATTTTTATTGAATTTCTTTTCAACTAAAACATACATAAATCATTAGATATCGGACAGCTCGGGTCAATGTGAGGGGTTTGGTGGTTATTCGGCTGTATTACCTGTGACGACAAGTGGAAGAAATTAAAAAAATATATAATTAAAAAAAAATAACATCTTAAGTCACCGGAGACAAAAATTTCATTTAAATTTTTTACTTCAAATAATCTCAGAAATCACTGGTTAAGTACATCCCTTAACACCCCGTATATTTTTCACCGAAGCTAAAAGAAAATAACGAATCAAGGATTTAAGAAGACCATAGCACATCATAGCATCACTGTCGTGGGTAAAATGTTGTCTCTGAATAACAAAAGACTGCTGGGTAATATACAATAAGGTCAATTTTAAACTTCATTCCACTTTTATTTCATTTCGACCAGATCGGTTTCGGACAATTACGTCTATCTTCGGACTGGTACAATTTTTTAAAACTGTGGTAATTGTCTTTATTTGTTAATTATTATTTAGTTCATATATATATTATTTTAGTTTATTTAGAAAACATACAGTTTTACAAAAAAAATAATTGAACATAAAATATGATTTAAACCAGTTAAGTTCCATTTATAATATTTATAAAAGCTAGAAATTAATTAAAAGTAATAAAGTACATAGTGTGTGTGAAAAATGATTAAAAAGACAATACTAAACAATACAGAAGTAATATTTTTAGCTTAGGTACATAGTAAGGTTAATTTGATTTTAAACGATTTAAGGGTACAGTGGAAAATGTCAATATCGCTTAAGGCATTATAAGATTTGCAGATACGCCCGAGCAAGGAGTTTTGTGCGTATTTCGATTTGAAATGTTGTATATAAAATAAGGTATTTGATCTGGTATTGCGTTCAGGACAGTGAAATGCAATCCTTTCTAACAGGGCTGGGGAGTCAATAAGGCAGTTCACAATTTTGTACAGAAACAGTACGACAAAAATATATGAACATATTTATAAAAGTTTATTTGGATATTTATATACATAGTATATTTAGCATAAAAAGAGTTTTAAGCAAAAATGTACCAATCTGTAGGTGGACGTTATTATCAGAACCAGTCCTGTCAGAAGGTTGCAAATGTGGAATGAAGTTAAAAAAATTGGTTTTCTTATATTTTATTAATACAATGGAGTACCATCAAGTATGAAATAAAAATATATACTTCTTCTTATAATGAGAGATAATTTTATTACATAAGGCGTATCTTAAACATATAATTCACTGATCACATCAGCGTATGTTACCCTCCTATAATCTATAACGTGCTCGAGGGGGGACCGAAGGGTCAACAGAGCCCTGGGGGAGTCGTTTACTTGACTTTCTGTCCTTATCGAGTTTTCATTCCTGATAGCCCTCGATGGAACACCGAGGAACTTGCTAATGGTCAATCGTTGTCGAGAGGAATCTCAATAAATCACTCGAGTTCATAAGTGTTTCGGAATCTACTGCCAAAATTTGAGGGATCATTTTGTTTGCTATTAATTTCATGCTTGTAAAGCACTCATAAGGTGTCATGCCTTGATTGCGTCAAATTTAAGAAATTTTATATTTCTACATAAATACAAATCGTCTGTACGGAGAAAACTTACTGATTCGTGTTAAAAACGGGACTGAACGAATGAATTGATAGGTTTCCTAACAAACTGTCGGTAAAACACGAATATGTTATTAGGATGTCGGAACACGTGTACATAAAAATTCTATAAAATTTCAGAATTATATTTACATATTAAAAAAATGACTCCTGCATGAACACGTCTTCCGATATATTCTGAATCGACTAACATTTTATTACCAAATGGATTGCAATCGCGTTTTTAACAGAATTTCACTAAATCAGCTATACTCATTTTTCTCCGTGTGGTTTCTGAAAAAACGCTCCAATCGTCAAGGTAACATTTATACATAGTTCTTGACTTATGTTTGATTAAGCTATGTTTAGTGATAAGCTCTGAAAAGCATTAATTACCTTCCTCCTCATAATCTCCTTCCCATCTTAATTTCTTCATGTCTTACAAAATTCTCTTGAATGGGGAGAGGAAAAGAACTTCACACTTTGAGAACTTGTGTCAAATCTAATAACTATCGAATAACTACTCAATTGGGACGAAACAAAAATACCCAAATGTAATCAAGTAATTCACAAGGGTTATCAAGTATTAAACATTTTTACCTGTAAAGACAACGACACATGAAACAACGTATTAAATATGAGTTATCATTAAGAGTTGTAGTGGGGATGAAACGGACGGGTGTGCGGGAAAACAGAGTGTTTGACTGACCGTTAAGAAAGAAGACGGCGAAGAACCATTATTTTGATGTCCTTAACCTTTTAACCTAATTGTTCTTCTTTTATTGCTATTTTAAGTTCTTCCGCGAGGCTCCCAAGGCGTATCTGTCACGCGCCGTTCCAGTAATGTGTACCAAGGAAGCTTAGCCTTTCTTCGCAATATGAATTTTTCATCTGTTTTGCCATCATGTTCTGCCATCTGAAATCTTAACCTTCTTCCCGGATTTTCATAGTCGAAATTATTTTATGTGACTATTTATTTATTTATTCTCCTAAAAAGGGTTTTTACATAGAACTGATGTACATATGAGAATATCTGTATTATTTAAGAAATTATAATGTATATACTCCATTATAAAGAGGGTCTCAAAATAAATATATGAATACACAAATAGAAAACTGTGATTACAAGTATGGTGAAAAATAGTAAAAAAAAATTGAAACAATATTAGTTAAACGTAACAGCGATACAAAATAAAATAGAAACAAGAACAATTCTACATATACAGCGCCCCTGAGGTGATTTTGCACAAAAACGGCGCTATCAAAATCATCCAAATACAGGGTTTTCCAATAAGAGGTGTTATTTTGAATAGCCCGCTATTTCGGTAGATGATACTTTTGAAGCAGTCATTTTTTGACATTTGACAAGTAGAAACTACGTTATTAATAAAAATGGAACGATACACGCTTCACAACGCATTGAAATTATTAAAATTCACTTGAGTGAATCAAATGCAAATCATCTTGGGTGATGAGGCCTATTTCCACCTCGGTGGCTTCGTCAACAAGCAAAATTGTCGCATCTGGGGTTCGGAAAACCCAAGAGTTATTATTGGAAAGCCTCTCTAACCTCAACGTGTGACTGTTTAGTGCGGTTTATGGTCCGGCGGAGTATTGGACTTTACTTTTTCAAAATGAAGCTGGATCAACAGTTACGGTGAATGGATTGCGCTATCGAGAGATGATTAATGATTTTTTATGGCCAAAAATGGATGGTATTGATCTGGACCACGTTTACTTTCAACAAGACGGCGCTACGTGCCACACAAGCAACGAAACCGTTGATATTTTACGTTTGAATATCAAAATAACACCCCTTATTGGAAAACCCTGTATTATTATTATTATATCAGATAAATTACTATAACTGCAATACCAATGCTACTATTACTTGTAAGATTCAACAAAGTGCTGGTATAGACTACGCTTATTTCTATAAATGGTGTCATTAAATATATTGATAGTACCACCAAATTTGTTGCCCACATCATGCATCCTATTGGTTAGTGAGTGGTTGTATATGCATTACAGAAGAATGTTACATTTTGTCTTGTGTTCCTAGTCGGTACATGGAATTTTGTGGTGTCGACGATGGCAGGGTTGTCAATTAAGTTATTAATGAATCTGCGTAACAATACCAGGTCTGACATAATTCTCATGTCAGACAGCGTTATTAGGTGCAATTGATTCATAAAACAAACATAATTAATGTATTCAATTGGAATTTTCAGCTTAAAATTTATGTACCTAATAAATTTGTGCTGAACTCGTTCTATATTGTTAGAGTGAACTTTATACAAAGGTTGGTCCCATGGGTGAATTATATTCCACTTGACTTCTAACTAATTAAATATGGAGGGTTCTCATACAATCTAAGGCCTTAAAATCAGTTAAAGTTCTGCAAAGGAAGCAAAGTATCTTAGCCTTATTAGTTTTATTGTTAATGTATATGGTCTTATGAAGCTGGTAAGACCATTTTCGAAGAAGCGTCTATTTAAATTTTTTAAATATCCCAGTAAGACAAACAATAAAATTCAGTAAATAAAAAAATCGCACACTTTGAATCGCAAATCGTGCTTTAGATAACCTGAAACGTCATTTTAGTATTTCAAATTGAAGAATTATAAAAATTATTAATAATATTTACAGAAAATATGTTTTTGGAATCGGTCTACTGGTAAACATTCAATTGTTTGATTTGATTTTAAAATCTTATGTTATCTTTATTATTTCATTTTTGTGGTATGATATATATTTTTTTAATTTATTGAATAGAATACAAAAATGTCTTTATATTTTCGGACACATCATAGGAATAATATTAAAAAAAGGATTTTAAACAAGTTTTATATTATTTTGCCACGATGAAGACGCGGTTTTAAAAATGAATAATTAACAAAATGGCAACATTTTTCTACTTACAAAGTACTAGACTTTAAGGTACTATTTTTCATTTAGTCTATAAAATAGAGTTGACTGTCATGGTTCTCTTGAATAGAAAAAATCATACATCATACATTCATACAATTAACGAGGTGAATATATTATGACCTAAATTAAACTCTTCTACATTACATTTTTATACAATAGAATCCAAACTGAAAAAAAAATGATTTGTTTATTATTTTAAACTGATTTCGTAATATTTTGTAGCCTGTGGTTTCAATGTTGGTTTGAATTAATTCTAAAGCTCCGGGGATTTAAACCATGACCTTAGGATATGTCGGCAAAATCGGTATCCGCTGGTAAGCCTCCCACTCTAAGTCTTGCAGCAAAATTTATCTTACGTCTGCCTTTAATATTAATATTTATACTCTGAATATTCCGTATAGAAGAATATCGAGAATAAATAAATATAATATTTCATACCACAAAATTATTTCAGCTTTTCTATCAATATGCTACATTTATCCAATGATTTAGTGGTTGATGCATATTTATTTATTAATTTATTAGTATTTTTTTAATAAAATTTGATTTGGTAATGCAAGCCTTACTGGGTGATTTACCCATTTATATACAGTGGTGTTATTTAACTTCAGTATAAATGAGCTTACCGGAAAAAAAATCTTTTGGCCATAGTGGAGATATGGCCAGTATATATGCAAACTAACACTACATAATATATCTACCTACTGACTTCATTATAATCTTAATCAGTGTTAGTTACTTCCCAATCGCCTTCCCATCCTCACTTCCTTCTGCCTCACAACATAACACAACCCCAATTGGGGATGCTATAGTCCCACTGGCTCTGAATAGTTGGGACTCTTTTGCGATATATGGGGTGGAGAGGAGAGAGGGGGGGGAGGGGTTAATACTATACATACATTGAAATAAACTCACGACGCGAGTGGAATCCAGACGCGATGCCACTGACCGGTCATATATCATGTATTTTATTTTTTTTTATTGTGATTTAAATATTTTGTTACTCTACATAATACATCGCATTGCATAGTAACAAATACTATTTTACGACTCTCATAAAATGAACATAATAATAATCACATTGCATTTCTATAGCGCCGTTTAGTGTCATTTCACTTCAAGTGCGCTTTACTATAACAAACTTAAAAACGGTAATTTAGTATTAGTGGTCATGTTCTTAAAATTGATCTTTCAGTGTGCCTTACTCAATACAGATCTAATACTATAAAGCTAAATATACTGTTTATACAAAGTGATGACAAAAGGACAGGGCAAAACAAGAACAGTAAAACTAAAACATAATATAAAACAGGAGGCAGTTTGTACTCAGAATGAGAATCTTCTGAGCAGACATTTAAAAAAAAAACATGTGCCTAGTTTAGTAGTCACTAGAACCCAACAAAACTTTTGTAACATTTGAAAAAAAGACACGATTACAAGAACATTAAAAATTATTGTGAACAAGTGCAATTTCACGATCCAGATACCCCAGTTAGATCAAAGTATTTACGTAAATATTTGACTTGTATGATTTATCATTTACCATAAATATTTCCCCACCAATACAGGTTTCTGGAAACTGTTGTTAATGTACTGGTTATATTTAACAAGAGTTGTAGGAATGGTTTTAAACCACACTGACAATTTATTTAATTTGGGAAAGTTTCCAAATCTTTACAAAGTTATTTGAGAAATAGAGTGGTACCTACTTATTAAACTCTTTATTCATAACAGCGATAAAAATACGGACACTAAAAGTTGAATGCTCTCACCGTAAAATAAGTTTTATGCGCATAAAACTATAATGATAGTGGTCGAAATGGCTTTAATATTCTTTGATGATAATGTAATGGCATCGTAAAGATGATGTTTAATGCACATGCGTTTATTTTGCACCCTCTTCAACGAAGCTTCTTGTAATAGCGTAAATCAATATCGATAGGTATTTCCTCATTCTCATACTGTTTTTGGTCGGTACCTACATTATCAACGAATAAAAAAACTAACTAGTCAACCACCTTAACAGATATAATACCTTACACTCTGTAATACCTAATGACTACTGATGAATACTTATTTAACCCAATCAATAATTTATTAACTCTTTATTGATTCCCCAGTTTTTTTAACGCCGTCTCAGAAAGAAATCAACGATTAGCTTCGTTTCATTTTTTTAATATTTAAAATTTGATTTTGTTCAAAAGTTCATTAAATAAAAATCCATAGGACGGGCGTGGTCTAGGGGTAAGGCTCTCGACTAGCAATCCGGAGGTCGCGGGTTAAAATTTATTTGATTAATTTGTGTTATTTCACAATGAATCCATTCAAAATAATTTATTTTATATTTGCGGCACGTTTTAGAGTAGAAGATACTTTCAGTTTCGCCCTGGTGTAAGATCACCACTCAGAATTGAAACGTTACTTGAAATGGCTTTAGCCGTGTTTGAAATGGCTAAAGCTAGATACTTTCCAACGAACGCAAAAACGAACCTGGGAAGAACCCCTTTTATCGTTTGTCAGTTTTTTTTCAACATCATTTCGTCGAAAGTCGAAATGAAACCGCTGCAGTCCTTAAAACCGCCCATTGTCATGTCAGTACAAGGGCGGGCTGCATCCCTTCATTCCATGTCTACTGCAGGAACTATGTAACAATGAATGCAGCGGATTGAACAAGAATCCACCCGCATTCACCCTAATAATGGCTGAAAGTCAATAAATTGGAAAACCGCTGTTCCCCAGGAACGGTTTTTGCTGCGATGGCTTTTATCCTCTATGTACATTGGAATTGAACCACCGACTTTACTTTCAACAACTTAGAGCTTTAGTAGCTCAAGCTTTATTTACTGCGATGTTTAATGACTTCTATCTGTGAGTGAATGTTATTTGATCAGGGTAATGGATATTTCTGGGAGATAATTTCTTAATGGTATAAAATTATACCTATTCGAAGTGTTATTATTTTTCAATGGCTGTATTTACAGTGCCTTAGTATTCAGTAAGTAGGGTAGGCTAAATTTTGTTAGAAGCAATATTGATTAAGCTTTTATGATAAAGCAATTTATAGAATTGACTAAATAAGGATACTTTTAAGGTTAGATGAGAAAAAAGGAGACTGATGCTGAAAGAATTAAACCTCTTCCCAAGCAAAATCGTCTATGTTTATTAAAAAATATATTATTGGCTAAGTTTAGCGAAGTCCTGTTTTAACTCGACCGTTTTGCGTTTTGTCTGTCTGTACATTAGTTGTACATTCCGTTTCCGGTTCAAGATGGTGGCCATTTTAATGGTTGAGTTAAGATTATTTTTTTCAAATATTAATTGGGCTTCCAAGAAAAATAATTGTTTTCCATGACGTTTCTTTGGATAAATTATATAATTCCTTTTTTGATATTAATTTTTTTTTATTTCTTTTATAATTAAGTAGTTTGGTATTTAAGAAGGTACCTACTTATAAACAATGTTTTGATTTACCTATTAGATAAAAGAAGCATACGTTTTTAGACGCCAGGTCAACTGTTCACAGAACTACTAGTTGAATAAATTGATTAACGTAATTTCGATGAACCCTCGAGGTTGCTTCGTACACAAAAAATATCTTGGAAAAACAATTTTTAAGTAAATTATAAATTTTCTTCGAAAACAAGTTGGTTTGAAATGCAATATGTTGGTTCTCACAACGTCTGAGAACGGGTTTACTCCTATTTAGTAATATAAACACATAAAACTGTATGTTTAATAGTATTTTAGTATTTCGACATTTAAATCATCCTGTTTTGTTCCCTTGTTTTCGTATTGTGCCAGGTCATTCACGGTTTCGGTCTGCAAACTCCTTCAAAAGGACTCAGCATCCACAAATCATCTCGATTGAAACATTAATGCTAACAAGAACGTAGATCTTGTAAGTGGACTGCCATTGTAATATCACAATAGTGTTGGGAAGTCAATAGAATCATTGGTAACGAGCGTAATTCAAATAAATTGTAGTTTTATTGGGGCTTTAGCCTCTAGCCATCGAGCAAAGGGATCAGCGCGTGTTGAATGCAACGGTAGGATTTAATAGAATGATTGTGCACGTTTGCGGACTGCGATAAAGCAGTCAAGTTACTTAATGCATTTATTTACATATTTATCTATTTGTATGAAACAGATTTTTGAAGTTTTACTTTTGCTTGTGAAAACTGAGCATTCAAGCTGTACAATGATAACAGTGAAAAAAGATCTTTCGTAACTGCTTAGAAGAAACCGAAGATACATACGTTTTGAATTAGCCGGTTAAAATTATAAATTTACAAAAAAATAATGTTAGTGTCAATTTTTTAAATTTAAGTCTTTAGCACTAAGCTCTGCGCTTTAATTAAGCTTTAAGGTTTGAACTCTGAAATTTAAACTTTGATCTTTGAGCTTCAAGCTTTGGCAAGTTTAAGGCTGCTTTAAATTTGTATTTTAGTTTTAGTTTATGGGTGAAATATTTACTTTTAAAATATTGTATTTATGTATATAAATACAATATTTTATACAAATAATTAAATTTTACATGTTTGCATGAATCGGTAAATATCCACCTAAAATGCATGTTACATGCAGAAAAAAAAAAAAGTTCAAGTGAAAACATTAAAAAAACTTAATGAAAATATGAAAATAACTTAGATACCTTAAATATCCTAAACACAGCAGGGGGAGAGGGTACGTAATTAACAAATTGCTTTAATTTTCGGCAATATGCAGTTAGTAAACTAAGGACAAATGTAAAATATCGGCGTCTGAAAATATATTATTGTATTTTATGCATGCCAAAAGTTAAAAATCCTTCTGATTTACAAGCTTTAAACTTTGAGCTACAAGATTTGAGCTTTAGATTTGAGCTTTAAGTTTGATTAATGAGCATTGACAATATAGCTTTGAGTTTTAAAGCTGGTGTTAGTTAGAATTTAGGGCATTGAGTAAATGAGTATATCGGTAAAAAAAAATTGGGTTTTCCAATAAATACCCAATTTTTGTGCTGTAGTAATCAAACCTGCAACTAACTATGCAATGAGGATAACAAACACATATAACCTTGCTCTGCGACCATTTGCAACGCAATAAAGTAGTAATTAACTTTTCCAAGATATTAAATTTATATTTTTCAATATTTGAAGGATTAATAAATATTTTGACGGCCGGCATAGTCCAGTGGTAACGCATTGGACTGCCATTCCGAAGGTCGCGGGTTCAAACCCGGCGTGCGCAAATAAATTTTATTTGATTGATTTGTGTTATTTCACAATTAATTAATTAAAATTAATTAAAATAATATATAGTATATTTGCGGCACGTTCCAGAGTGGAAGATACTACCAGTATCGCCCTGGTGTAAGACCACCATTCAGAATTGAAACGTTGCTCCAAATGGCTTTAGCCGTGTTTAGTGACTAGATCTGAATAGCCAGGTACTTCCCCACCTTCCTCTTTCCCTTCCCCACTTACCTTCAGCCTCACAACATCCCCCAATTGGGGATGCCATAGTCTCACTGGCTCCAGACGGGAGCAGTTGAGACTCTTGTGAGGTATTCACTATAAAAAAAAAAAAAAAAAAAAAATGAAAAAATTGCTCTTATGTAAATAAGAAAAAAACTATTTATGTCGTTTCACAATATGAAATCCATTTTAGTGTGTGTAAACAAAACAGATTAGTTTTTTATTATTATTATTATTATTATTTTTAATAAATATGCAGAGAATTAGGTACAGATTGGTCGATGGGTACAGGTGTAGAATTACTTGCAAGTGGTATAATACGATATAGAGAAAACTTGAAGATAATAAAGTTGGAGTGTCTCAACCGGCGGGAGGTGCTTCTATTGTTAGAATAGCTTGTTACTTCACAGTATGACAGCTTTACTATGTTTATACCCTCTGTGTTAACGTGTACGCCATTGAAACGATTTGATTATGTCGTGTGCCTCTTGAAATATCGCCTCCGTTATTTAGTCAAAGCGCCGAGCACGCAAAAATAATTAAATACGCAAAAGTACTTAAAATTAATTACTTTTAAAGGTAAAGCAACATCACACTCGAAGTTTACAGTTTAACAGTGTTGTTAAGTAATGTAACACGTTGCTTTTTCGTTGATAACATTTATGCTAGGCGTCTTGTCTAAGTAAACAGTTGTTTAGGCGTCTTGCCTAATTATACAGATCTTTAGGCGTCTTGCCTAATTAAACAGTTGTTTAGGCGTCTTGCCTAATTAAACAGTTGTTTTGTCGTCTTGCCTAATTAAATGGTTGTTTTGTCGTCTTGCCTAATTAAATGGTTGTTTAGGCGCCTTGCCTAGTTAAACAGTTGTTGCGAAAACTTTAGTTGAATGAATTGTGATTCTTACAGCATTATTATATTAAACTGTCCTCAGAATTCACCCTGAGTAACGAAATTAATTTACCATTTTTGTGAAATTAAAATTCAGAAAAATAGATAATTGAGATAAAATATGTTATTGAGATAAAATAGACAGTATTGTCAAATATCTTACATTATGAGAAAAAACACAAAATTATTTTTGATAGAACTTTCAATGTTGGATGTTTTTAAATCTTGTCCACATTTTTACTAAAAAATCACCAACAAAGCGGAAAAATCAAAAACACTTACGTTATCAGGGAAAACGCATGGCAAAACGGTCAAAGCTATGTTTTCCTGAAGCAGATGTCGAATTTTAATCTAACCCTTTTTCTTATGTGTTTTTCTAATAATGCAATTTTATTATCATAAAATTTATTTGTTTACGTATTAACCTCTCCATTTTAGGGAAATTGACAGCTTACATTATATTATCAATTTTTACATGTGTAGTATATAGCCAAAGTAAAACCAATTATGGATTTGCTCCTTGTGACTTTACCTAATTTAATATATATTAAGTCAAGTAAATAATCCCAAAGTCATAAGTAATATAAACCAGTCTGAAGATGGCTATAATAAGCTGAAACAGGTATCGGTAAAAAAATAAAATCAGTGAAAAAAGTTTAAAATTGTTTCAATATATCATTTTAAAGATTGCCTTTAAAAGTCATTCATGTCACAATAGCTTAGTTGCAATTACGGTTGCACACTAGACGAGACTATCGCACAGTTTAAGTGACATGGCGGAAAATTGCAATGGCTTCCAGTTAATACCCGACAAGCTGATCATTTATTGTGACAGTCAGTATGATTAAGTTATTTCTGTCTGGAAAAAGCTTATGCATTATGCATTCAGTACAAAATTTGTTATTCGTACGTGTGTACGTATAAAGTACCCAACGGAAAAGTTTTTAAGTAACCCGGTTCAAACAGGTTTGTTAGCATGGCGCCACTAAAAAAATATTTTTTATTAAATACAATGTTCATGATCGTAAGGTAGACTAATTATATTTATATTTAGCACGAGTACGTTTATTTTGATCTCGAAATAATAAAATTTAATTACCTAAAACAGAATTGTAGCGCTTGTTGCCACATGATGTAAAAGATATATGTATATTTTTTGTAAATCAATTCAATTACTTGTGAAGCATCCTAATATTATAGACCTTCCTTCTTCTTCTAGCCCTAGCAAAATTAGAAAGAGTATTTATTGATATATTTTTAAATGTAAGTATGTTAGTTGTAAGTCCTACATATATAAATATATAGGTATGTCATTAAGACAGTACTTATAAGCCTTAGTAAGTCACTAGATATAAGTCTTAGATGTAAGTCACTAGTTATTAGGAATACTAGTTGTAAACCAGCCTTATTTATTATTTAATAAATATGTTTGTAAAGCGCCCTCGAGGTGATTTTTCACAAAAACGGCGCTATATAAATTAGCCAAATGTTATTATTATTTTCTGCTGTAAATAATAACTCATTTCATTATGTTTACAATTTTGTATTATTCGTCATCATACATATATTTTAAGGACTTTTACTTGGTTTTATGCAAATTTAAAATGTCCGTTGTTTTCTTACCGTTATAAAACCATTATATTTACCCACTTACTACACGAAGTAACAATTAGTATTGCTGATTTATTAAAAATATGTTTAAATTATTGGTAATCCTGTTATAAAAGGGACTGCAAGCCGTTTCCTGATAAAATTTTACTAAATTCGTAATGATATCGGAAAACGTGTTCATAGAGCTGCGTTTGTATTAATAATATATAATGACGAAATATGAAAATGTTGGGATTTTTCTGGGCACGTGTTGAAATTAACATCGTGCACGGTGAAAACTGAATGATATAAAATACTGCTAATTTATTAAAACATCTGTACAAATTATTCGTATTCCTAATATAAACGGGACTGCAGGCATTTCACGGATTGATTTAATATTAATCCCGCTTGTCAAATTTCTATCGCTATCTCATTTTTACTGTTTTTTATTTTTATCCAAATAATGCTAAATTCCTACATTTGTGTATTGTGTAACATCCTTCAAACTGGCAACAATTTTTTTGTAGAAATTTTATGTGATGATTATGTATTGTTATGTGCATGTATCACAAAAATTTAAATATATAGAATCACAAGATGAATAGCACGTAACGCGTAGGAACTGCACGTAATGTTTTGAAACCTTCCGATTATAAGTTTGATAATAACTTTGATCGCCAAAATAGTAATAAATACTTGCAAAACATTACAATAACATCATTAAAACACTTTTAAGTCGATGAAGAACTTGCTTGAAAGTATAGCGATGTTATTTAAAAAAATAGGGGCAAATTTCCTCACGTACTCGTCAAAGGTTATTCACTTATTCCCGGCGATGTAGATAGCTATAGCAGGTTAAATTCAATTTACATACATTCTGTGCTTCCCTCGCCTTCAGTGCAGCAAAATCAATAAAAATGCACAAGTAAATAGATTTATTGGACCGGTCCCAGGCAGACGAAAACAATTTTAAATTTTGAACGGTCTTTTAAATAAATTCTGCCAATAAACCTGAATTTTCGTAGAAGCGAACGAAGTGATTTGAATAAATTTATCAGTTCGATATACCAGTATAAAATACGTATATTTTATTTTTGGTTTCAAAAGCGTTCGAAGGAGGTATTTACTTTACGAGTATCTTCCAGAGAATAAATTATGCATTTGAAAATGTTTATTATTTGTTCTCCCGTTCGTATCCTCAGCATAATTTTAGCAATCGTATTTATTTTGGGTACCATTATTTATATTATATCGCCGTGAAAACCTTTTTTCCTTTATTAACGAGTGCTTCCAAGAAAAAAGTTTTCAAATAATCTTTTAAAAGTATTGTCTTAATTCATTTCACTTTAAAGTTTATTCAACGACCTCGCGTTTATCTGTCTTCTTAAGTCCCCAAAATGTTAAAATGAACTTGTATTTTCTTAGCGAGTATTTTGAATGAAAACAGCCTTCCATCGCCGCATTGACGAAAGAAACTTCCGTGTAAAATCAACTGCAACAATTCAGGATCCTGATGTAAATCGAACTTTGTAAAAGAGAAAACAAAATTGTTGAATTAAACGTCAGTGGCAACGAAACAGCGTTGAATTGACAGACGAATTGTATACATTTACATAACTTTTCAGTTTTCCCCTTTGTACGATCATCAATCAATATGGGAATGGCTCTCTTGAATTCCTATTATGTTTGAGTTTCGTGCTGCCGGAATTCCTTTGGGATAGTGTGTAGTTCCGTTTATATAAAGGCAATTCATCATATTTAAAGGCAATTTTAAGTACCAATTATAAAAATAATAATATGTTAGTGTGCATAAAGAAGTTTACTCACCAACAACAGTTCAAATTGATAGGATTGCGGTCATTGCCGTCACGTATGTATGCATTGGATTCAATTATCATTGGTCCTTTTGGTTGGAAAAAAGAAACAGAGGTTTCTCAGATGTGAGATGGGCTGACGACCTAAACAAGACTTCCGGCTTCCGATGGGTCTCTAAGATTGAGCCACAGACTGGGGACATTTCAGAAGAAGAATATTAACATTACGTGGTATTAATAAAGTTTTGTATATAAAGCAAATTAGATAGGAGGTATTTTAACTTGAAGTGAAGATTAGGGAATTTTGTAATACGTATTAAATTATTTAAAAGCTCTGCAACATCTCGCTCGGAGCTATTCTAATTAACTTTGTTAAAACTCGTTAAAATTGTAAATGCTGTAAGAGACATCCAACTATTAACTTATTTAGTGCTTTGTACACTTGTGCTAAGGACATTACTAAAATTGAGAAAAATTTTTGTAAAATACTTTTTAATCTTATCTCCTAATCTTTCTGAAATGTTAGATCTCTCTTTACAATACACGATGTTGTTTGTTCATAGTTTTTGTGGCAGCTTTTATTTTGCGAGTAAATATGCCGCGTAAAAATTAACAGTACATACATTTCAAACCATTAAAAACCGTTATAATTTTCTTTAGTAATATTTCAATAATAATAATCGTGAAAAAATACTTGGTAATACTAGTACTTGAAAAGTATTTTGGTAATAGGTTGTTTATTATTTTATGTATAAACATCATGACATTCACGGTCAGCATTAGCTATGATAGTTCCTTTTGAAAATCTATATTGCCTAAGTATTATTCTCTTACCAGAATTACTTTCGTAAATCAGACACTTTGCACCGATTCAGCCGTAGCTTGGATTCATTTCACGTGATATAAACCTCCGAATCCACGTTTTCGATGCAAGCTTTGTTAGACATTTTGCAAAAGCACGTAGCAAGAGTAGATTGTATATTTGCACGAACGTGTCTGCGGTCAGCCCGTTAATTAATTCCCGAGCCGTCAATTCATCAATCAGCAATTCCCATTATTTGATAAGGCGCCCGAGCCAGAGCGGTAGCCTGTTCGGCGTGTGATGGATGAAGCATAGGTCTCTAGGTAACCTCTCGGGGGAGCTTTCTGACGGAAACAAGGAAATCATTTCTGTTACGGAGCCTTCGGTTTGAACAGTGTGATTGAATACTTGTAAACTGTAAACAAAACATTGTAGTATTGTTGTTGTGAATGGTTTCCAGAAATTATAACACTTTCTTCACGACAAAACACTGCGTCCTTTATTTAGGCTAAAAACTCTTATAATCAGGAACATGTGTGTAGGACGGCCTGGAGGCTGACATCTCTCTATTATGCTCTCAAAATCAGTATATTTCTCGAAACCTCACGGCTGAGGCTCTCCGTACCATGGTACTCGCAAATAGGGGCGACCCCATATACTTTTTTTCTTCTTTTAAATTAGTTCCACACAGGAGGCCCCGATAAAAATTATTCCCCTTAGTGCCTATGTCATCTTTCTGTGTGGAAGGTATTTTTAGAAAGTTCTGGCAAGGAAAAGGGTATGAGGGGTGGGTAAAAATCTGAGAGTCAGTGTGTCCAGGAGAGAAGAATCCATTCCTCCCACGGTAGCACAAAGCGATGTTCTAAGAGAGTCTTGTTGGAGGAGTTTAAAGGTCTCCCTTAACTAGTCTCTTCCAAATTGGCCTGCCACGCAGTCGGTGGATTGGTCAATTGGTGCGCCGCCAAGACCTGGACAAGACACACTTTATGAACCCGGTCACCCCTGCTAGGTCATCAAACATAGAGTACCACTTTATTTTGATTGTGTATTTCTTTTTAATATTGACAATCGTGTTATTTTAATTTACTATCAATAATTTTTTTCCTTTTCTATTATGTGGCAACATACTTTTATATATGTAAATGAACAAATAATTATAAATATCTGAATAGCGTTTTGCCGAAAAATGGTTAGTTTCAGTAAAAATATTTTCTTTTGGAACATTGTCCCCCATTCGATAAACAAGTCACCACAGTTTATTATGATTAGTTAGTCATTTCATATAGCATTTAAACTTTGTGTACATTATCATGCTAGCCAATGTAATGCATCAATGTGTGAATATTGCACATTACAATATTTAATACTATCTAAGGACATTTTCGCTGTATTTTCGGAGAATAAACCGACGGCATGGAAGATTCATATTTTCCTTCTTCCCCTCTACTAGGGTTTATACAAAATGTCTCATGTACTCTGTATGTCGTATTGCATTACATAATAAATGCACTTTTAGCGGAGAATATTGCATTTCATGTCACTCGGAAAATCTGCACTGTGAAAATGTTTTCAAATGGATATTGGAAATCGATGGATTCGTCGGAACTTTCCAGGTAATAGTATTACAAGTCCTTTGAGTACCTTGATGTCAAATTATTTATCGAGTAAAAGCACAAACACATACATGTAAAACAGGTAATCTGTCCAGTTAGCAATGAATAGCGAGCAGAAAAAATTATATAGGTTTATATGCTTATCAAAATATATTTTCATATTTTTGTGTTATCTTACCAAATTTAAAACTTATTTTTCGATCTGTATAACCAATCCATAATTAAGTATATTTTTAATGTAGAAACCACTAATACATATTTTTTTTTGTCTTGCAGTACTCTCATAATAATTCCTTATTATATCAAATGTTTTTATACAAACCTTAAATTTTCTTTTGCATAAATTAATTACACATTTCTTAGTTAGTAATGATAATATAATAGTTATAATAATAATAACATAATCGATTCATCCAATAAATTACATTTTAATTGATCACAGTCTGGTAATTTTCCTAATATCTTCATGTTTCTTTACATTAGCTCCACTTATTAGGGCCTATGTCATCTTTGAGGATGCGTGTTGATGGTTTTTTAAAGGAAAGGAAGGAGTGGAAGATTTTGAAATGAAAAGGTATGAGGGGTATGTAGGAATTTGGGGGTCAGTGTGTTTAGGAGTGACGGACGTTTTTATTCATCCCTCCTACGGTTGTGCAAGGCAACGAGTCGAGAGAGTCCTGTTGGAGAGGTAAAAAGATCTCTCTCCCCATGAACCTGGGCACTCCTGCTTAGTCAATAAAGGGTAGCAAATCACTTAACTAACATAATCATACTTTAAATACTTTTCATTAAACCCTTGCTTTAACTTAACCACTATCACAATATACGCACTTTTAGTTTTCATTTAATCCATGCCTTAATTTAAAGGTTCATTTCGGTAAATTTAATCTAAGTATATCGCCTATATTAATATCTAATAGGTATTGATCCTCCGAAATCTTATCTAGATACCGTCATTGTCCTGGTTTTGCATATTAATTATTCAAGGCCCAATCGGCCCATCCTGCCCCGAACTCCAAGTCGCTTACATTTAATTAAACTTGCACCGTTTTACATTTCACTGCCATTTAACAGTGGGAGGTCAACTTAGCTGAGGACCTTTAAATACCTAACCCTCAATGTACCACACTTAAATTTCTAAAACCAAAATAACAGTAAAGTAGAACAGACTTTTAAGTCGCCTGTAATATCAATACAAATTGAAAATATCTCCCGAGTAAAAATAAATTTCGCCGACGGGAATTGAACCCGCGCCTTGCCGTCTGATCTCCGGTCAGACGCTCTGGACCACTGAGCCACGTCGGCTTATTTCCAACACGCCAAATAATTCAATATGTACTAGTACTTCAATCAACAATTACTGCTTAATATATTTTCTTCCCCCGTAAACAACCAACTTTATTTTTGTAGGTAAGGTTTTGTTAGTGCTGAATTTCCCACTAGATGGCGTCGAGATATATTATATCTACATTTGTTGGTGAAATATTTTGACTTGTCAAATATTATTATTTTGTTAATGATAAACTATTGCTTATAAGATAATGTTTTTATACATAGCACAAAGGATAATAAATTATTATAAGCAATAATTAGTCACCTGTTACCCCGCCTCAAATATTGTTTTTATACGACTTCATCACTTATGTTTGAGATTTGATAGGGCAAATACAACCGTAGGTTTGTCTAATACACCAGGGCCGCGCGTCGCACATTGTTATGCACGGCTGCTTAACTTACGTCGTTAAGATTCTGGATTTATTTTAGGGTAATGTCTCGTCTTAATAACGTATTATATGGAAGTGTTTATTTACCCCTCGAATAACCCCAACCCTTTCAATATTAATATATAAGATAAAAAGAATATCTCTTGATTTTGTGAAATAAATCGCCCTGTATTTTGCGTGTGAAGGATATTCCTCTGTTTTTTTCTGCCAGATGTAATCTTTATTCCAACATTTTATACCGTAAATATAATGTCAGATTTTACATGGACTGGGATCCATCACAAGTTTTATGTTATCATTATTTTTATGCATTTTACACTGTAAATTATTATAATTTTTTAATTAAACAATTGTTAGTGTGAACGGTTTTTTCTTTGATAATAAAAAAATAACCATTTGATGCCTAAAAATAATAAAAATCAATTTAGAAGAAACAAAAGGGCGGCGATTAAAGGGTTAATTTTTTTTTTATTTAACACCTTGTACATTGTATTTCTAATTTTTAACAACATATTTATATAAAACGTGCAGAAATTAAAACATTCTCTTCTATTTATAAAGTATGACATTTTGTTTTATTATTATACATTAAAATTAGCGTTTGAAAGCTCCGTAGTTCATGATAGAAAAGAGATTGCTAGTTGGATAGTTGATCTATCTTTAATCATTATAAAATTGTAAGTTAATTGAATTTTGAACTTTCTTCTCTCATTTTTTCCTTCCTGGAAGTGAACTCGAGGAAGTCCTAACCTTTGAACTGATGCGTATCGGCCGGGCTCTTTCATCTGGAAAATTGGATTCACTCTGCCCTCTACGCTCTATGCAACGACCTACTTTAAAATTCTGTTCACGTTTTTTAAACTGATTTTATCATTGATGGATTCACGCTAGTATTGGGGAGACCCTTGCAAGTCGTGTGAAAGAACTGATTCTTTTTTAGATGTTTGAAAAATTACATAAATTCTCGTATGTGAGAAATGATCCTGTAATAGTGACACCATGCCGACTTCTTGATAAAATTGTTCTTGATAATAGTCATTGAGAATATATCGAGAACACGTGTTCTTTTCTTAATACATATTATGCCGGAATGCGACAATATCAGTATGTCAATATCAATATCAGTATTTGTATGAGCACGTGTTCCGCCGTCCTCATAAAACATCCGCTTTTGACTGATACTCTGTTAGGAACTCTATTTCAATTCATTCGTTATAGGCCTGCAGTCCGATTTTTAATACAAAAAGGAATAATTTGCATACATATTTTTAATAAATTATAGCATTTCATATCAGTAAGTTTTCTCTGTGCAAAATGTAGTGTTCAACGAAGTGGTTAATTTGATATTTGATTGCAATTTTGTTTATGAAATTCATATATTATATCAATTCATATACCCAAGTGGTATCATTGACATAAAATGAAAATGCATAGATAACTATTAATCTTCTGCTGACACTCTAAACAAGATCCTGATACTTGCCAAAAAGGTGGAAAATTAAAATAAAATGTTAAATAACCAAAAATTATTCTTCGTTAACACGATTGTCGTGATTATTTTTTGTACGATACTTACGAAATTATTAAACATTTAAAATGTTTAAGATTACCTACATGTTGAAAAAAACCACAAAGCTAACATCAGTTATTTAGAAATTGGTATTCCAGTAGAAATTAATCCAAAATAACATTTTCACATTTTAAAAGGCTGTTAGAAAGTTTGATGACGATAGAATTTCCGCACATATAATGGAGCACACAGTAATGAAATTCCACTGAAGATTAATAAATGAAATAAAATATACACTCAAAGGAAAAAAAACTTACAACCTCAGATATATTAATTACGTATCTTTAAATAATGGGTTGAATAATTCACCTACCTTTATCTTTACTTACGAATTCAAAGTTAGTTTACCAATCTCCATATTTGCGTATTGAAATGTGATTTATCCATTTCTCAAAAGCTCAAACATGTCCCATGAATATCTATGCAAATTCATCTGAGCACATCAGATCCGATTCCCTACTGCTCCTTATCCCGCTTATAATCCTGATTTCCCGAATATCCAGACGCTTTGCAGCCGACTGTACACATATACATTAATACTGGGTTTGGCCTAGGTTTGTATACCTATTGGTAGATTGGTTTGGTACATTCGGACTGTCTGGTTTCTCCCGGATTTGGTTCTGGAGTGATTATTGATCCGTCTGTACTGAAGTAGGGATGTGACGTGGCCATTTGTGCTGCCAAAGTTTTGAGTTATGCAGGCTTGCGTTTTGCGTTTTGCACTATGGACCAGTATGTTCGTTACTAGTGGCCAACTTTTGCAAAATAAAATAGCTTTATTTTTAATGACATCTAGAAGATGTACGTTAGATTATACTTTTTAATGGTAATAAATCTTTCACAATAATAATCAGTTAAAAAAATTTGTTCTTCAACCAGATTATTAAGAGAAACGGCTGAATCAAAGATATTAATATCTTTGGGCTGAATTGTATTTTTCACAGGAAACATAAATTTGGATTTAACGACAAAAAACTTGAACAAACTGAATAATCCTTTTTTTAATCGAACGGTATATTTTTTTAAATAATTAACATAATCTCACAAAAATATTTCAAATATCTAAATCCATGAAAAATTGAATTCTTTAGTGGCATTTTGTTTTATAGTTTAAATAAAAAAAAAATAAAGTAGCACATATCCGTACTACATGTTTGCTATACCTTATTTTTTTTTTGTTTTGGTTGGGAATTTTGATCTCAAATCCAAATTTAAGTTTAGTATGAAAATACCGCGCAGCTGTTCTTCTTAACCACGTACACACAAATAGATACGAATACTTTGTTTTGTATAATATAAAGTACTCACCTCACTTTAAATAGTAATTTTAACAAATACTTCGAACGGGTTGTTTCACAGAATTTGAACAATTCGTCAAATTTCAAAGTTGATTTTCAAGTTCTGTGAAGGTTCTATGCAAATTCTGTTATTATTTCAGTTTTGTTGAATAACTGGCCAATTATGATAAAATAACAGAACATAAATAGAACCTTCACAGAACTTGAAAATCAACTTTGAAATTTGATGAATTGTTCAAATTTTTTTAAACAACCCATCCTTACTTCAAGTCGCAAATTCATGTTAAAACAGCTTTTTTACTCCAGAATAATTATATCTGTATAATATTTTAATAGCTGTCCATTCCTGTACATTAACAAAGTAAACACTTTGGTATTATATATTATACTAGTGGATCTGTACCGTAATGTTTCGCTATTGCTAACGTTTTACTCGGGCGCCTTCGACTTCTTCCACTATTCACTACCGTATACCACGATGTTACTGTTAATAAACTACATAACATTGACTTTAATTCGACTCCTTATCTCATTCCGGTGCAGACATATTGCATACGACATGACAAAAGCGGGCCAAGTTTTATGTATAGATTAGAAACCAGTTAGAATTTAATTCAACCATTTTAAATGTACTTTATAATATAAGACGGTGTACTGCTACAGACCGCCTTCTATGTAGGGAAGTTAAAATGGGTGGTTGTATGTATTTTCAAGTGAGAAATCTGAAAAAAAAACGTAAAATTTTTTTTTAGATTTGACAATAGATCCACCTATTGGGTCCAGCTGGAACAACCCTCCACGGTCACAAAATTGGATTAAAATCATTTGGGCGGTATCGGAGACACGTGATTTTTATATGATTACCTTATTTGAACTCAATGAATCTCGATTATTTTACTGAAAACTGACATTCGACCCTTCAAAAAACCATTTACAATTTTAATACTAATTTAAAGCTCTAACAGAACTAAGAATGTTCACAGATAAATTGTCACTCCGCTTTTTTACTAGAATTAATTTAGATCATCCAGACATTGAGAGATAACTGATCATGCATTTCAAATGATGAAATCTTTCATCTGACGTTGGTACTTGATATATATATTAATATATAATTTGGTATAGGGTGTTCCGAAAATCCGAAGAGGTCTAGTATTGGATTACAGGCAAACACTATTCCGAGCGGACGCACTCGGAAGGGGCGGAGATGGAAAGGGGAAAGGGAAGGACACGTGGGGATTATGACAGGTGGATGATATGTCATCTCTACAGATGACAGGGGTCGGGAGAGGAACAACCTGATACGAGGTATATCTCAGTGTCAGGTAGAAGTAAGGGATGAGTCATCGCCACGTTGTTGGCACTGAACAGATATCCCTAGAAGTGTGATCTATAGAAATTTAGAAGACATTTGATGTCTTCAATTTACATAATACCTTTATACCCCTTAATCCCAGACAGTCCAATGAAATTGTAAGCTCAGAAAAATTTCGATATTTCAAATTTTTTTATTAATTTCAACTGAAGTAAGGAAAAATTGCGCTTACTTTGGGCATACAAACTCGCCCACAACACAGTCCTATCGGTTTATTACAGTAGTTGTTGGGTTTTAAGTAGGCATTCCTAAATAATATTTAAAGTGAGCTTTAACATCAAGGACGTTAAAATATATCTAGACTTGTTATTGTCTCACAAAATTTAGATAAAATATGGCAAGTAAGAAACACTGTTATGTTTTCGGTAAATTTTTAATTCAAAAGTTGCATAAGACAAAAAGAAGAGTTACTTCCCGAAAAAAATTAATCAACCAAGGAAAAGGGTTAATCGAATGGAAAAGGTACCTACTTTAAAACACGTACCTACCTAAAAGTAAATTTTTGTGTTCCGATATTCATAGAACAAAATCGGGCAGTGTCAGCTCAAGTCGATGCCATACGTAGTAATGCAAAATCATATGTTTTTGGTTTGAAAATTTGGTTGTCTAGAAATGTTTCAGATGCTTTAATTAAATACTGTGAGTAGAATACATCTTGGTCTTTGAAATAATCGAGTATTTTTTAGATAAGTATTTTTATAAGCCCAGAAAAAAATAATGTATAAGGCCTATGAAAACTGGTTTAAAGTTCAAAATCTCCTACTTACGAACCCATTTTCGGTAAGGATTTTATTGTATAATGTGGAAAATTAAGTTATTTATAAAATGATCGAAAAAAAATTAAATATTTATGCCTGTACATCCACAAAATAAAATAAAAGGCACTTTTTGGCCATGTTTTTTTTCTTGCATAAATCAAAACAGGCGGATGGTGTTAAGCGGGAATTTAAACCTTATCGCCATCTACGTAAGGGTTGTTATTGAAAGCGGCTAAATTAAAAATATTACACGACGTAGTGCATCGCCTTAAACAATTTTATATCAAGGTGTATCAGAACGTATCCGACAGACCGCATTGTTTCAAATATAGAACTAAACGTCACTTTGTACCGTTCTAGTGACTACCAAACTACATAAGTATTTTTTAAATCATAATGTATAGCATTATATACCTAGGCTGGGAGGTGACTGGAGAGACTAAGGTAGACTAGGATCGTAGGTAGGTAGACTAGCTCTTTATTGGCAGCAGACACATGTCAGCGCTATATTAGCGGCGGACACATGCCTGAACGGATGACGAGCCTCGTGCTGGCACAGTTGGTGGACGGGGTAGTCTCTCTCCCTGCAGCAGCTGGTACAGTTCCTTCGCTACCTAGGACTCTTGCAGCAGAGTCTCCATCTTCTGTCTTCGTCGAGCGTCACAGCGGTGCTGCCAAGGTTTGTTGTCTATGTGAGGATGTTGTGTCAGCGATCTTTATTGGCAGCAGACACATGTCAGCGCTATATTGGCGGCAGACACATGCCTGAACGGATGACGAACCTCGTGCTGGCACAGTTGGTCTAAATAACAAATGTAGATCCTAGGAAATAAATTGTACAGCGCCCTTGAGGTGATTTTTCACAAAAACGGCGCTCTACATATTATCCAATTATTATTATTATTATTATTATTATTATTATTGCACATATATGACAAAGATAAACATAAAAAAATATCTGTGTATGAACGAATTAAACGATAGGATCGGGCGGCGTTTTCGTATTTAAAAGTTGCATTGAATGCAGACTAGAGTTACAAACCTGACGCCTGACGGATTTTGAAGTATCTTGACACCTCAAAATCAGTAAGTGTCGTGTCGTAACAGAGCAACAACAGTTTGAAAATAGCGGCGATTCTTGGTGATACTTGTTGTTACTGCTGATTTTAGCCGTGCATTTTCACTACGATGCATACAATTTTCGGACGGGACACAACTGAATTATTTATAATAATCGAAAGCACTACAATTGACGTACTTTTTTTTCCCACTTTGTAATTACTACAGCGTATCTATATTATATTCTAATGTCATTGGTTAACATAGTAATATTGACATCGCTTTTTTGCTTGTATTCTGAGAAACAATAACTAATGGTGAACAATTATCTAGCCATATTGAATAGACGCTTATAAAGCTATGATTTAAAATTCACGAAACACAATTCACGCTTTAAGTCAGTATACATTTCGGTTTAGTCAGTGTCCAGACTCCTACATACCGGGCTTATAGAAAAACTATATTATTACTAATGCAAAGCAAATTAATTTCGTTCACAATAATACAAAACGACAAGAAAATACGTGCCTTTATTCTTCTCAGAGAAACAAATAAAACGTAAAAATAATTTGTCTCATTTTTTTGATTCTCAATAAAAACTTCTAATTCCCTTTTATGATGCAAGCACTTATGTAAAATACCTTATATTTTTTTTATCAAAATTAAACTTTTTACATCACTGTCTTCTTGAGATGTAATTATCTCATGTTCCCAGATGGTCCTTTTGAAACTACACTCAAACTTCTTTTCACATTATCTTTAAATTTATCACTCGGTTTGCAAGCGCAAAAACTTGGAAAACTTGGTTGCGCTGTAAAATTCTATTTTATTAAAAACACTTTGAAAATTTTCCGGTCTCTCCCATTTTATAACAATTTTTAACTAATCGAACGCTTGAAAAATGTAGATTAAAAACAAAATTGCAATTCGTCTTATTTAAAAAAAAAGTTAAATGTACATACGTATACTGCGAAGCTCCAAAGCTAATGATGTAAATGCAATAGCGCGATGAACTAACGTTCATAGGCGAGGCTTAATGCTAAATTACTATTTTGATTCATCTTTATAACGAATTGGTGTACTTTATGAATACCAAAAAATATGCTTTAGATAAATTGAAGGTTTTCCTATCGTTTCGCTTGAGTAGAATACAAATAAAAAATAAATTACTCAATAAAAAATATAAATGTAAACTACTAAAAAAAATATTTTTTCAATAGAAATGTATGAACGCGTAAAGGAAACAACTTTTAAAAATACAGTATTATAGCTAAGATTATCTGTGACAGATTCACTTGATTAACTTTTTTGCTTTTTTATAAAATTATTTACAAAATAAATAAAAACCAGTTTTGTGCTTGAAATCGAATGTTTCTAGACTCCGTTTGTCAAGCGATTTTAATGCCTATTACCTAAAATGTAAGGTATACCAAGAATATACACAGTATTTAAAATGCGCTATGTACATTTTATTTCTCAATTTTCCGTTAAAAATATTGTTTTAGAAACTAGATTAAATTATCTTTCCGGTGTATGCATTTAAAATAAATTTTACTATTTCTAAATTATTTTTTTTTATATCAAATGAATAAAATATATTTTTTAAATTTTTTACCTCGATCATAGAAAAAATTGAAAGAACTTGATATTTCGAAAAAACATTCGTTTTGTTTGGGGAATTTGTAAGAAAACTGTAGCTTATCTTTTTTCTCGTTCATATAATAAAATAAATAAGAAAATATTTTAAATGTTAAACTGATTGTTACGAAATATGAATTATTCATTTGGCTATTTTTCGAATTTTAGTAATGGCATCCAGTATAAATATTTGAGGCAAACTGGAAAGAATTATTATTTTTTTTCTAATGTCAAAAAATTACGTGTTACCGCATGTTAGAAAAAAGATAATAATACTTTTATAAAATATGGACACCCGGTCATATATGACCCTAAAACGCTGGAGGGGGGACTATATATTCCAGACAGAACAAGACGTGCAAATTTCATGTTGCTGATACTCACCGTCCGAGAGGTATTGTTTGAAATATAAACTGAGTTTCTGATATATTATGCTAAATATTTTTTGATAGTTCGCTACTTTAGTTACTTCCTGAAATATCCCGAGCGGATGAACTTAGTGCCGATTTTTGTTGCCTGGCTTTTCTCTGTATATAATGTTCACTTACTGCAGTAATATCTGAGAAGACTCGACACTCTGCGTCGTTAAGCATCTAATTACTGCAGCAAAGTGCTTTACAATTTAGATACAGACTTTTTTTAAAGCTACATTTTGAACGTGTATCTTATTGAAATGATTTTATTGGATACTTAAATAAGTTTATTTAAATGAATCTCTTCACCTTTACGTTTCTTTTAAATATTTTAGTTAATATTGATTTATGAAGCATAACACAAACTTTCCTTGTTTTTCTCGTACACATTATTAAAAATACTAATTTAGGCTTTTACGCAGTGACTCTGTCTGTCTGTAAGTCCAGTTCAATGAACTCTAAAACATTTGCTTTGAATTTAATATCATGGAAATATTTGTTTGGAGAATTCCGACAAGCGATTAAGTACCTCCCTATAAATTCATTTTAATTGCCATTTTCAAAAATGGAACTGCTTTGGGGATAATTCAGAATATACGTGATTTTTCACGGGTCTGCGCTAGTTCATATATACAATCAGAAAAAATAATTGGAAAATCAAGCTACAAAGCAGGGTCACCAGTTCAAGGTCTGAAGTGGCAAAATTAAGGGGCAGCAAGCTCTGGAACTTTGCTATCAATTGAAGTATTTCTTCCTCGTAAAAACATTTCCATCAGGAGCTATACATTTTTAAAACACCTTTTTTTTGTAAACGTTAAGCCTATCGTTTGTTTCATTATTTTATATGCTTCTTAGGTACCTACCTACTATTTTCATCATAATCAATTTGAAAACTATCATAGAGAAATCTACATCATTTTGATAATTTCTATTTTTATAGTACTTTCTATTTTAATGCAGAAAATACATATTTTAGTTAAAATTGCAAAGTTGTAACTTGACTATCAACTTGATTGTAAAAACTTCCGAGCATACATTCAGGAAATGACTCGGCGGTCATTATCTTCCGAACTACACGAAGCTTTACGCAATTTTTGTTTTCCAGAACATCTCTGGACATTACCGGGATGAATATGTTCCGCACGCGCCGCTTGTTGTTTGTTTGCCAGAGTGTTTTTTTACTGTCTTTGTCTACCAACTTTACTTCACTACAGTGAGCAATGAATCAAGAACTGTGGAGGATGCGTAACACGAACGTTTCATCAAACTAAGATGAATATATATTCCTGGCTTTTGGTAATTATTTTAAATTGAAGTTAGTAATGAAAATACAAATTAACACGACATAATGATAAATATTACAACTATAGATTTTCTCCTAGGTTCGAGGAAGGAGATTTTGACGATCTTTTTAGGAAAACTTTTTGGATTGTGCAAAAAAAAATAGTATTTAGTTTTACTTAATTAAGATCAGTTATTATCCATAGCTCGTGATTGGACTGTTTGAATGTGAAAATAGTTGATTTGACCCAGACAGCTGTGCAATTTCATACCACGTGGCCACAGCTTACCACTATTCAAAAGTTATTGCTGCTTCACGTAAACCTATTTTTTGTTATAAATATATGTAAATGAGATAAATTTCAGCAGGTGAAAGAAACGGTGACCGGATAAATAATCACAATGATAATTCATCACATGTTTAAAAAGTTATATAAAGCCATGGAAAAGATGAAACAAAAACTTTATTAACTGGGTTAAGTAGGTTAGGTTAAAAAAAATTTTTCATCGTTTCCATTGACTTTATCATTTTTTAAAAGTGTGTTGAATTGTCACTGTGTTGAGTTATCATGGAACCGAAAGAAACACAAGGTATCAAAGGTACACGGAGAAAACTTACTGACATAAAAATTGCCAATTTTTTAAAAATCTGATGAAATCATTCGTATTCCTATTAAAAACGGGACTGCAGGCCTTAAACAAATGAAATTACAGGTTTTCTAACAAACTGTCGTTAAAACACGAATATGTTATTAGGATGTCGGAATATGTGTTCGAAAAATTGTATATATCGGGAAAAGGACACCTGCATATACATGTTTTCCGATATATTCAGAATTGACTAATATTTTATTAGGAAATGGATTGCAAGCACGTTTTTAACAAGATTTCAATAAAATAACCATATTTATTTTTCTCCGTGCAAAACATTCTGAAATTGAAATGGAATTATTATTTTTATTTATAGCTTATTTATAGCAAAATTTTGAAATTTATCTATACCTATTATATATAACTAACTAACTAACCATCACGCCGTTTCCCCGCAGGGTTGGGCAGAGAGGACGGACCGCCAAACATCTCGGTATTGGCACATACTCCTTGCCTCATTCACATTCATACATCGTCTCATACATTCTCTTCCATTGCTCTGACTCTTGACATGGCCCGACCCAAGTATCTGAATCACTTGATCGTGCCATGTCTTCCTCTGGCGTCCCCAACTTTTTCTACCATTCACATTTGCGTCATATTTTCTCCTTAAACTCCTTTCTTCGTTCATTCGCTCTACATGCCGAAACCAATAATAATAATATTAGTGACTTACTCTTACTTAGGAACTCAAAAGTTGTATAATCGAAGACTACACTCGACGCTGGAAGTGTAAGGAGCTTAAATCCACCAGGCCTGAGCTTTCAGCGGAGTATTCCTTATTTATTGGAGAAACTTCCTCCGTCTGCCTTATTCCGGTAATCCAGACTGTTGTTTTAGCGGGGACCGGGAGAAATTTCTATATCTGCTTAATAATACTGAGAGCTTTGGTGATCTCAGAAATAAGGACATTACACAAATAGCGTACCTATTCCCAACATTCAACTGCTTTCAGGGCTTACGCTTAAAACAATAATATGTAACCTTTTCTTCCGTCTTCCTTTAGCGGTTAACTTGATTTAGCTTTTACTCCATTCAGTCTACAAAAAGGAAATTTTGTCTTAATTTATTAAATTATTAGCAAAGGTTATAAGTGCGTTACATAGGTGTTGGTAAATGTATAAAGATGTTGTTTTAAAAGCACTACCTACATAGTCAATACGATTTGGGTAAAATGACGTGTGACGGCTTGCAATTAATTTTCTCGATTCCAACTTCGCATTTCAAACAGCTTTTCCGATGTAAAATTCTACAGAAAACTGGAAATAAATTTCACATGCCTCCTACAAAAGAAACTTTGCGCTGTTTCTTCAATGTTTTCGGTGCAATAAAATGCAAATGCGCCCAGTCCACGGCGCCTAATGCATTTCCTGACTCAGATGCAGCTCATGAATACGGTAATAGCAATACCATTCACAGAAGTCTTAGTCAAGTCCCCAGTATTATCATGACTTTGATTCAGAAAACTTATCCTTTGTGTTGTGAATAAAGTCGTAGTTAAATTTTTACTGAATGCAAAGGGGATGCTGGTGATATTATTTGTCTTGGTATGTTTTTTGTTTCCTTTATTTTGGTCACGTTTTTTCCTGCGGAGGGAAATTTAAAGCAATACAAGACCGTGAAAGGAAATGGTCCAGCAATATACATCACTAGCAATGGCGGAACATGTGTTTCTTGTGACTGAGGCGATATGTTGTGTATCGTAAAGGATTTCGTACATTTTTTCATTGTTCATTCCGAGAAATTCGCAAAATAAACTTAGTTTTATTATTTTCGGTCGCGTTTTATTGTAGATGTATAAGAAAAAATATTTATTTATTTATTATTTATTGAACGCCATAAAAGGCTTTTACAATAATGTGATACATGAGATTATAAGTACACAGTGGTACATAGGCGAATATTAGTATTACATTTAAGAACACAACAATATGTATACAAAACGACATTGAATGTGATACAGCAGAAGTTTTCTTAAGAATTAAATATATATTTTAAGAGTGTTTAAGAATTTTCTTCTGTATGCGTTAAAAAAAGAACCTTGGCTCTTTTCTCCCATGTTAACAAATATAAGTATTTTACCCAGAACATATGTTTACTATTTGATTCGTTATCGATGTCTTACCTACATGTCTTATGATGTACCTAAATATCTCAGAGAAGAAATAATAAAACAAATCATATGCGAATTTGTCAGAAATCAACTTTGAAACCGGAAGTATGCTTAAGTACCTACATACACTGGCCTGTATTCTATAATATTCTCGATAAATAAATAACTTATTATATACACGTTTTATAATATCACTAGCCGAAGTCCACGGCCCCGTTTTAAGAAATATTATGTAGACCGTGACCTCTTGTTTTGAAGGTTAAGTGTACAAAATTTCATCAACCTCGGAATAAAACTGTGGATTTGTATATAAATCAAATCAAGCCCGTTAACCCGACAAAAACAGAGGCACTCTCACGTATATATTAGATAAAATCTTTAACTAATTTAACATTTTCAAATAGTCAATTTTTATATTTTTTTTATAATAAAATTCAAGCTTTGCTAAAACAATTTTTTTTCATATAAACTTTCAAAATATCTAGTTTCTGTTGATGTATTTTTCTGACATGTTTAATATTTCCTGCTCGCATCTGTACGATATTGCCATTTCCTGTTTTGAATACAACCTGTAATATAATAACAAGGATCGTGTACGCCGGCGCCGTTAGTACACACGTTTGCTGTATTGTAGATTCTGATTCAACCACGGGCTTTGAAAAGTTCCCGTGCCAGGAGTACAGGAGCAGTAAGGAGTGGTAAGGAGTTGTGTCTTCCCTGATTATGTCACGCAGCTCGTCTAGACATGGTCGTTAGCTTTCAGCCGCTTTATTTACCAAGAACTTTTCATCATTCAAATGGTGATGCTTATTTACATTTTTTGTAGGCGCACATAATATATCTGTGGCTTGATATATTATGATAACAAAAAAATGTCACTGTTTAATGATACATCAGTAATAATAAGGCATTATGAATCTAAATAATGGTTTTGTCATCTTGTATTTCACCTTGTTATATTTAATTCTGTTACAGTGATTTTTTTTTGTATTTTAGCCGTCATACGTAAACATATGTACGGTAAAAAACACTTTATAGCACTAGGCCACATATCCTACATCGAACATTTCACTCTTTTCATTGTTTGGTAAAGTAACCTGGCATTATAAAAAGTATGTTTCATTACGTATGAATCAGGTATAGAGATTGAAAAAACGTAAAGAAAATGATTAATTTTTGTTTTAAATACAATTTTAAGTTAAAATTGAAATTCTATTATATATCTAGTTTTACTTCAGAAGTCGAAGGTTGAATGTCCACTTAATTAAATAAATGAATGAGTTATCTACCCATAAGGTACACATCACACAAATTGAAAAATACGACTGTCCAACAACAACCTTTAACAAAGTTCTTCTTGAAAGGTTAGATGTCCTGGTTCAGAATTAAAGTATTTCTCTTGTTCTGATTGAAACATTTTACCTTGAAAGTATAAGTGGACATTGTTATTTGTCTTGTTAACTCTTGACAGGCCAAGATACCAAACAAAACGTCTGTAACCAATGGTTTTCCGACGACCCCATGCCTTTTTCTGTCTTATGGGCTTTTAAACTATAGAAATCCCAATTATTCAGAAAATTATTAATGGTAACATATGTATTTGCGCAGAAATATGTAAAATACCAAAATGATATGTCAAGTATTTAAACTAATATAAGGAGGATAGTAATTTTGGGTCCTACCTACTCCCCCAATTGGGATAGTTAAAGAAAACATCAATAAATTAACCCATTTAGTGTGAGATTTTTAAAATTATAAAATATGATTCTTGTCTTCTTGAGGTACAAGAATAATTAATTGATTGTTTATATGAAAGTACTTAATGTTTTTTTTTTGTAGATTACAATTACTCATTAAATGGAATCAAAGGAATTTACGTTTAGTATAATAATGTTTGTTATTTTCTTTCTACCCTGTTCTCCTTGGAAAATACCTTCAAACACAGCCGTCGACCAACTTCCTTCGAATGGAAAAGATTTATAAAGCGTTAAAGTTCAAATTTAGTTTTCGTGTAAGTTTCTAAGTCGAAAACAAAATTTGTAATAAGATATGGATCACTGTAGGCAGATGATTTATTCAAGGAGGTGTCAGGTACGCTGAGCTCCTAAGCGAAGTTTTCGACAAACGATTGACATTAGAGATTTGAAAAACTTGCTACAATTTACATACTCGTACAGATCTATTCCACTGCCGTCCGATACCTTCTTCCCAATAAAAAAAATAAATTTACAAACTTGGCAGAAGCTTTTGATTTAGAACAAATCTTTTTTTTGAATTTGTTGTATTATTTTGGAACTAAGTATAATTTGATATAAAAAGGTGAAAGATTGTTTTTCATCACTTAAAACTGCGATATATTTCCAATTGTAGATTTCTTTAATTATAGGGTCATAAAACATTAATATTTTAATATGTAGAAGTTATTACTGTGGATAATAATTGTTTAAGTAAAAGGTAGAAATTATTTTTTTAAATTTTCCTCACTGATTAATCGAATTGTCACGATAAACGTTTACGTCATTTGTATTAGATTGTCGATATCACCCGAACAGACAGCAAATCACAACGCTTTCTACATTTTTTAAGAATCCAATAAAAAAACTTAAAATGACAAACAAATTTCGACTTTCTTTGGCAAAAAATCACGAAGCTAATAAAAATGTAGATATCAAATACTAAACGCATTTACGATACTTCTGTATTCAATATTTTTTGTGTTTTGCTTACTGCAAATAGCGTGGTGAAACGTTCGAATTTATTACTAAGATTTACGATTTATATAAATTCAATCGTACTTCTTTTTCGTAGCATAACTCCCACAACGCTAAGCTGATCGTATACCACCAACGTAAATAGTCAATTTTAATATTTTATGGTAGTCCAATAATAAGTTTGCCAAAGTAGGAAGTTAAAGTAGGTTAATTAAAAGTGAATTACGCACATCATTAAAGCGTCGTTTGAGATCGTATAAAAAATAATGTAAATTGTTTATTGCATTATTATTAAAAGATTCTACCTTATAAGACTTGTGCTACCTGATTTAAGTCACACAATAATGGACATTGGTGGTTTTGATACAATCACCCTACCATCGCTTCAAAACAGCTTAGATTAACTTCGAATATCAAGGAATTTAGGAAAAAATTAGAATTATGTTTTAGTATTTTTCTCTCCATATGCTTGATTGACTACCAGTAATTTTTACCTCTTGAATAGTGGGTGATTGCACAAGTTGCGAAATAGGGTATAGGTAGATATACTGACTGGTGTCCATGTTGCTGGTGGCACTGTGTTCTTTTATTTATTTATTTCATTTTTCAAGTTGACATTCCGATATTATTTATTTCGGTAGGAGTTATTTATAGTTGATTTCAGATCCCAAATCAGAAAGTTCGCATCTTGGAATTCGATGAATCTTTTCCCAAGTTTAATATTAAACTTTATTTCTTTCTTTAGCCTTGTAGTCCAGCCGCTCTCTCGAAGAGGCCGAGTAAGCACTTTGGCTAGGGTCTACGAACCTTTTAGGGCCTACAGCATTTCTCTTGAAAACATAAATACTTGAAAGAAAAAAAAACAAGAAAATGAGAGGCCCTCAGGATTGTAGATATTTTCAAGGTGCATTACAATAATTTACGAGTAGGTTATTTTAAGATTAAAGAAAAATATTTTTCAGTTTCACGATAAGATTAGTAAAAACGCAGATATCTAGAAACGGAAGTGTATTTTCTTCAATAATTGAAAATTCAGTTTTTTGGCGTAATTTTAATTTAAATAAAATAAATAACTTTGTACTCACCATTTTTCATTAAAAATAATCGACATGCTTAATACAATAATGGACATTGGTGGTTTTGATACAATCACCCTACCATCGCTTCAAAACAGCTTAGATTAACTTCGAATATCAAGGAATTTAGGAAAAAATTAGAATTATGTTTTAGTATTTTTCTCTCCATATGCTTGATTGACTACCAGTAATTTAAGATTAGTAAAAACGCAGATATCTAGAAACGGAAGTGTATTTTCTTCAATAATTGAAAATTCAGTTTTTTGGCGTAATTTTAATTTAAATAAAATAAATAACTTTGTACTCACCATTTTTCATTAAAAATAATCGACATGCTTAAAAACCAATGGTTTATTTGTCAGTATAAATGTAAAAAGTGTCCTCGGCAACGAATGACTTTAAACAGTTCTGCTGTATCTACCTGATGTAAAAAAAAAAATACAAGTAAACAACAACTTTAAAAAATGCTGTTTAATCTTAGTAAGAATTTTGTGTACGGAGTTTCAATTTCTATTCGATAAATAAGTTGAATTATTGGTAGCAAACCTTTTGTTCCTGATAATGCACATAACAATCAAAAGTAATAGTTAGGTATCGTGCCTTAAGATAGCTTACACGGCTCTTACGTCCATTCCGATCCCTGTATGGAAACCATATTGATGGCCGTATCGAAAATAAGTAACAAAAGGTAAAAAAATAATAACGTGATTTAGAAATTCACAATGTCGAACAGAAACTCGCTTTCACAATCAGTAATATACATAGTCTAGTCTAACCATAGTATTTTTTAACAAAGTTTATAATATATTCCGAAATGAACACGCAATATTTCAAAATATATCAGTTACATAAAACAACGTAAAAACTGCACGAAAATAGGTGCCAAAATACAGACCTATTTTACAGTCGGAAACTGTAAGGAAACTACGAAAAAAGTTGTCGTCTGAAGCGTCCAATAAAATACTTGTTGTTAATGAAATGTTTCTCAATAAAATATTTTCTACATAGGTATTATAAACTTTTGTCGTTGTTTAATATAAATGTATATAAGTACTGTTTACGATTCTCTCAGCAATATGTTATTATTGCATGTACTGTTGTATACATACATAAATGTATTTAAGTGTTGTATACGATTCTCTCCGCAATATAATATTATTGCATGTACTGTTGTATACCTACATAAATGTATGTACGTATTATATGCGATTCTCTCAGCAATATAATATTATCGCATGTACTGTTGTATAATAACATAAATGAAAGCATGCTTTTAACATTCATGTTCACTCGTTAATAAAAAATCACAAATCATTTTTTGCTTGACGATGAAAATTCTTTCCATATTAAATTATACTTACATCATTCTGCTTCATTCGTTTTTGAGAATTCTTTTTTTTTCCACTTTCCGAACCTTTTCTGTACCCATAACCCCCCCAGAATGACAACCTTTCTTGTTATGTAGGTGAGTAACCTCTATGTTACGAAGAACCCATAAACTGTATCCCAGCGTTTGAGGCAACTTTCAAAACTTAAAGTTTTTTTAATTTAATATGTTTTTACCGGTCCAGTCTTGTGGGATTCTAATGATGAAAATATGTTTTTATCATACCGGTTTTTGAGGCCAATTTCAAAAGTATTATTGTTTTAATTTTATATGTGTTTTTTCGTCCAGTCTTGTGGGATTCAGGTGAAGCAAATATTTTGGACGTATGTACCCTCATTATTTCCTGGCTACCTGGTCGTTTTCGAACTCTAATTTCCGAACCCTCCTCTTTATAGGTGTTAACCACAATGAATATAAACTTTTCTCAAGCCCATTATCACATTTTAGCAAGGTTCGAGTTGTAAAGTTTTAGGGCTGATAAAAACTCTTAACATAGGTAATATTGCATTTTACGAGAAAGCAAACTTGGAAAAAGAAAAGCAAAAAAATATGTACAAATGATTGGTGAATATTCTTTTCATGATCTAATATCAACATCGTAAAACATGAATATATTTTTATACCGTTTTATAATAAATTATTATTTTACACGTAATAAATATCACGTTCAATAATTTTTAGAAGAAGGTTTGTAATATTTTAATAAAGTTAATTTTAAATTTCTTCTTAGGTGGTTATTTGAATGTTGACTGTGATGACGTCCGCGACCGTGAAAAAAAAATACTCGCTGAAAAATTGTAGATAATTTATTCCAAAGCTGCATTCACAAAATAAAAAAAGTTTTCTGCGATTCTAAACATATTCTTCATACAGTTTCTTTGTACATAAGGGTTAAAACCGCTTAAAAATACATCGATTTTAGTATGGAAGACACCGGTGTCCCATTCACAGTCAACAGATTAAGACAATCAAAAATACTAATTGTATGGAATGCAAAATGAAATGTGTTGACCACTTGCTTGGAGTCCACCACTCCACGTCTTACGATGGCAACCTCTATTTTGACCAATAAATTTATACCTATCATGTTTACGTGACAGCAGTCATGGCGGCTTTGCACGGATCTTGTTGTTTCGGGATATGTTAGTTGTTCCCGGGACATTTGAAGCCGATGTTTACTGTTTAGCATACCCCTACGCTGGGTGGTACAATTGTACCTACACGATACACGCTACACGGTACACATGTGCCAATGTTTGCTCTTGATTATCGGCGGATAAAAACGCCTGTCGAGTTTGTAACGTGAAACCGCATTTGTTCCATGTCTGTCATCTATGTAGTGTGTATGTAGAAGTCATGTGTGCGCTGTGACAATACGCGGTGGTCGGAAACACGCTGAAGTTCCAGAAACAGGTGATTTTACAACACACGGAAAATTTCTATTTCATTTTATAAAGCAGATAACATTTTCATAAGCATTTAGTACGAGTGTATTGTTTTACGATGGCTAATTTATAAGATTTTATTTATTTTATTAATAAATTTAAAACTAATATGCTGGGCTCATGGCCGTTTTTTTGGCAGTCGAACATGATTTAAATTCCATTGAAAGAACTAGAAACATACTATTTCGTAGAAAAAAATATAAAACTTAAGGAAAAAACCACTATTACGGAAAAAAAACGCATGTAAATAAAAACCAAATCACAAATGTAAAGTCGCTATCCGCGTCTGTCTGTTTGTGCGCTAAGTTCTTCTAAACTACGCAATAGATTTTGACAATAATATTATTTCCATCTTGAAAATTTCAGGTACCTATTCTAGAATTCATAACCTCAAAACTTTACCCCTGACCAATTGTAAATCCCCGAGCAACGCCGGGTATATGTCAGTTTCAAAGACCCAATCCTGTCTGATTACGTCTAAAAAGGATCCAAATGATAATCTAGTCTCCTTCAACGGAAGCAATCTTCCGAACAGGCCTTCCATTGATATGCTTGGTGTAACTATAAGTGACCAGCTCAGGTACGGGGGCTCCATCGAAGCCAGAGTAAAGTTGGCCTCTCAGAAGCTGGGCGTACTGTACAGGGCCCGCAGATACTTTAATAGTACACAACTGCTCACCCTGTACAAATCGCAAGTGCGCCCTACTGTCGAATTTGGCAGCCATCTCTGGTCTGGAGCCCCAAAATACCTGAAAAAAACCCTTGACTCTGTGCAGAAACGGGCGGTCCGTTTGATAGATTCCCCAATCTTAACAAACGGACTGCAATCTTTAGAGCACAGGCGTCAGGTAGGTATGCTGTCCTTGTTCTATCGGTATTACAATGGAAGATGCTCTGAGGAACTAGCGTCATTGATCCCTTCGGCACCGGTGCGTAGTCGGGATACACGCCAAACGCGTGCCCAACATTTGTACACAGTTGACACTTGTCACATGAGAACGGGTCGCTTCTACGATTCGTTCTTAAGTTCAACAGCTCGGCTGTGGAACGAACTGCCGGCCTCTGTGTTTCCTCCCTCCTACAACATGGGACTCTTCAAGACCCATGTTCACTCCTTCCTCTCCACAAAAAGACCCTCCACACAGCATCCCCAAAGATGACATAGGCCCTGAGGGAAATTATTTTCTTCAGGGCCTCCTGTGTGGAGTAAATATAAAAAAAAAGCTAATAATATAAATATATTTTTACATCATTTCATTTAGGTTGGTAGAGAATAATATATGTTAGATAACGGTTTTAAAATACATAGTCAACTAATATAAGTAGTAATTTTAAAGTATATATTTTTCCCTTAGGAAAAAGAGATATTTAATAATTTCCCGCAAAGGTTTATCCTTAATATGATATTTTTTCAGATTTGCATTTACGAAAACATGTTTTTCGCAAAGGTCGCATTTTATCTGCGACGTAATCTGCCATTGTGTCCTCGCTAGGGTCTGATGGCCCCTTCTAGAAGAATAATACAACCCCATCTATCGGGGCTTCCGGCTAACATACTAACCAAACGTTCTCTTATTTTCCTCCGTATGGCGTGGCGTAAAAGTCTATTTAATTTAATATTGGATACGATACATACTTTCGTTTTTCAAAATTCCAAAATATACATTTTAATTTTGTAATTTATTTTTCTAAATTAAGTATTATTATGAATGATTTTTTCAATATCTGCCTCACTAGGAAATACCTGTGTCGATAGAGACCTAGGAGATAAAAATGCGTACATATATAAATCTTAACTTCGGGAGGAGATTTTACATCATAGTACAAGTTAAATGTTGAAATAGTTTTTTCGAAATTCCAACGTTTCAAGGAAGTTTTTAGGAAAAAAAAGTTTAATTATTTGTATGGGAGAATAAATATTCTTCCATGGAAAAATATTTTTAGTGGGAAAAAATGTTGGAATTTCGAAAATTTTATTTATCTTTTATACTTCTACCTTCATGTAAAATCATCTCCCAAAGTTAGCGCACTTTACCCCCGGACACCTGTATATATATATATATATGAATGAATATTTGTCCCTTATAGAATCAAAACTATTGGATCGTTATCTCTGCATTGGAACGAGTTATGGAGTTGAACTAAAGTTGTTATAATGAAGTCTTAATGCCAAATCACTATTTTGAATAATCTTTATAACAAATTGGTGTACATTATGATTGCCAATAAATATGCTTTAGATAGATTGAATGTTTTCCTATCGTTTCGCCTGAGTAGAATACAAATACAATAATAAATTACTCAATAAAAAATATAAATGTAAACTACAAAAAAATTTTTTTTTCATTTGAAATGTATGAACGCGTAAAGGAAACAACTTTTAAAAAATCCAATATTATAGCTAAGATTATCTGTGTCAGTTTCACTTGATTAACTTTTTTGCTTTCTTATAAAATTATTTACAAAATAAATAAAAAAACAGTTTTGTGCTTGAAATTGAACGTTTCTAGACTCCTTTTGTCAAGCGATTTTAATGCCTATTACCTACAATATAAGGTACACCAAGAATATACACATTTTGGCTTGAAGCTTCCGTAGAAAAATTCGAGCACCCGATGAAGACTTAACGCATTATCTCTGCACTGGAATGAGATACAGAGTCGAATTAAAGTCGACATAATGTTGTAATAATATGGATTTTATGATATTACGTGAAACTAATGGCAGAAAAAGTCGGGGACACCCGAAAAAGACATGAATCAAATAATTTGTGGTAAAATGAGTTGTACGTGATGAAAGAAGAACGGGGTGTAAGGAGAATGTATGGCTTGGACGTGAATGGTTGAAAAAGTCAAGGACGCCCGAGAAAATCATGGCACGATCAAGTGAAACAAATACTTATTAAAATACAATAATATTATTTCCACCTTAAAAATGTCAGGTATTCTAGAATTCATAACCCCATCACTTTTCCCTTAATCGGGTATACGTCAGCTAATAATATTAAATACATTTTTACATCATTTCATAGGTTGGTAGAATAAGGTATATTTGTTTGTTTATTTATTTTTTTACGCCCAATTAGGGCTTTTACATATGATACAATTAAAAATACATTTGATATAATCAGAGAGTAAAAGAGATATAACAATAAAATATGTACCAAATACAGAAATATTAACTTAAAGCAACAAACAGAGTAAACTATAGGATGCACATTCCTATAAATTTGGATACGTTGAAAATTTATAAACATTACAAAGCTATCAAGATAGACATACAGATTTAATAACAATGTTTTTATAGGCTGATAGACATTCAGTACCGTTGGTGTTCATGTGATATTTATTCTCTGTACTGTGCAGTCGGTTCATTACTGAATTTATTTCTGCTTTGGTACCTGCAATGTTACAATAAATACAGGGTTTTCCAATAAGAGGTGTTATTTTGATATTCAATCGTAAAAGATCAATGGTTTCGTTGCTTGTAGGGCACATAGCGCCGTCTTGTTGATCGTAAACGTTGTCCAGATTAATACCATCCAATACCGGCCATAAAAAAATCATTAATCATCTCTCAATAGCGCAATCTATTCACCGTAACTGTTGCTCCAGTCTCATTTTCGAAAAAGTAAGGTCCAATGACTCCGCCGGACCATAAACCGCACCAAACAGTCACATGTTGACGATAAAGAGGCTTTTCAACAATAATTCTTGGGTTTTCCGAGCAGATGCGACAATTTTGCTTGTTGACGAAGCCACCGAGGTGGAAATGGGCCTCATCACTCAAGATCATTTGCATTTGATTCACTCAAGTGAATTTTAATAATTTTAATGCGTTGTTGAAGCGTGTATCGTTCCATTTTTATTAATGGCGTAGTTTCTACTTGTCAAATGTCAAAAAATGACAGCTTCAAAAGTAACATCTACCGAAATAGCGGGCTATTCAAAATAACACCTCTTATTGGAAAACCCTGTATAATAATAATATATAAAAAAGAAGAAAAAAAACAGCAGATGTAGATTAATCTTATAATATTTGGAATGATATTTCAAATGTAGATAGAAATAATAAAATGGAGACGCAATAATATTTATGGAAGTTAAGTTTTAGAGATCATATTATTATTTATTTATTAATAAAATAGTCTTTTACAATAACATTATAATTATACCGCACATATCACCGGGGAATTACTGTCGGGATTTGCAGCTTTGCAATTAATTATTTTAATTAATTATAATAAAATGCACGCTAACAATATAATATTGAAAATATAAACCTACATTGATGATTACTAAAATAGACAGTATAGTTATTCAAACTAAAATAACAGCTGGGCAGTACGTTTAAAATTGACAACAATAACCTTCTACCGACTAGATTAATAGGTATTACAAAGTACCCGTGTTGCTTATCAGCTACAATCATAGGGTGACCATACTGACAATGACAAGAGGGATTATTATTAGCAATTATGGATGTTAGGTTGAATGTAAACTGATATTAATATTCTGTATATTACGTTTTACAGTAGTTTGCAATAATGGGACGACCTCTTTTAGCAATCCAATGCTCTATTTCATATTCGAATTTAGTCTTTTTTTCTATCTGTCTTGAAAATACCCTTTGTTGTAGGAGGGAGGAATCCCAGAGACTGGCAAATCATTCCACAGCCGAGCTGTTGAACTCAAGAACGTTTCGTAAAAACGACCCGTTCTCATGTGACAAATTTATGTCAACTGTCTACAAATGTCGGGTGAAAATCCTCGGAGCATCTTCCATTGAAATACCGGTAGAACAATGTCAGCATTCCCACCCGACTCTTACGCTCTATTGATTGCGATCCGTGGTGTGACCAAAAAAGAGTTATGTGGTCACCCTGTCTGTCTACCCCTCCGTTGAAATGGTATGGTAGTTGATTATTCAGTTTAGTTACTTATTAAATTAATATCACATCCCAAACTTTGAACCCACGACATATGAGATAGAGTCAATGACTTTACCGCTCTGCCACAAAGTTCATCCATTTTATTTATAATTCTAAAGTATTGAATGATATAATTGCTAACCAGACTGGCAGTTTTTTGGTTAGCCCTTACGCTTTACGCTTTATTCATTAAACATTGTTAACCATTGACTTAATAGTAAACATTACCGATCGATTATATTGTTCAAGAATGAACCACAACAATACGAAACCATGCATACAAAACCGTAACGGCACCGATAAAAATGAGTACGGCTTTTTTAATGTATATTTTATACCGTTAAAAATGTGAATGCATGACCATTTCACAATAAAATATTAGCCATTCAATATATATTTGAACACAGGTGACCTTGTCCGAATAAATATAATGTACGAGATGCGAAAATATTATTATTTGTAACTTTCTCACAAAAGCGGCGCTATAAAAATTGTACAATAAAAAAATACTCACGTGTTCCGACATAATCGTATTTCCTTTTCATGGCAAACAAATTGTGTGGTAAATACAATTTGTGTGGTAAATACAATTTGTGTGGTAAATACAATTTGTGTGGTAAATACAATTTGTGTGGTAAATACAATTTGTGTGGTAAATACAATTTGTGTGGTAAATACAATTTGTGTGGTAAATACAATTTTTTAGTGTTACGTCACCCGCCACAGTTCCGTTTTTAGTTTTCGAATATGTTCAGAAATATTCCATTTATTAGGAATTTATAGAAAAGCGAAAGTAGGTACACCTATGTGTATTCTCCGAATTTTTGACATTATCTTTAAGAAATACATCGGTCAATATGTCAGAGGCCTGAAGGGTTAATAAAAATGATAATAAAATAACAAAAAACTCTGTAAACAAAAGGGCAACTCACCAACAAGGTTCTAACTTCACAAGTAGGTATGTCAGTAGAATCTCAAATATATATCCAATTTATACATGTCTTACTTTATAATGAAGAACTAAAATACTATATATTCGATCAAACCATACATTTAACGGCCGTTGTTCCCAATCCTACGCATTAACTGTTGAGCTAAAATTTTCCGAACTACTGGATTAAGCTTGCCTCAGTAAATGACTAGTTATAAAAAGTGTCGACAGAGTTAAAAATATTCTCGACGCCAAGACACGGCTGCATTAGAGTCAAGATAAAACTTTATTTTTAACATATCACATACGTTTGTTTAAAAATATATTAAATATCGGTTCATGTGTTACTCATTAATAATAAGTATAATAATTAATTCGTCAATATTACTTTAACCTTGAAAGTTTTTACTTTGGTGTCATTTTATTGTCTATGAAAGTGGACTGGGGCGTTAAAGATAATCAACGGTGAAGATGTTTGGAAAAAGGCGGATCGACCGTTACTGAACAAATCAATTGGCTGATCGGAGCCTGAGATTGATCGTTTGAAAAGTTAGAAACAACGCCCGTTAGCAATTGTTATAGACGTTTTGAGAAATTGATATCGTAATGTTTGGAACCACATAACTCAGAATAAAGTAATGTTCAGCTACAACCTTGTCAAACCAAAGTAACGATAGTTGTTCTACACTTATTATACACTATGTATAATTTCTAATTTCCCCTCAGAATCTCATTATACCCCAATAGAGGATGTCTCGCATGGTCCTACTGGAATATTGCGCAGTATTCATTATATTCAGCTTCCGATCAAAACATATTATATCTGGATATTATTATTATTTACCATATTTTGTCTGGATTAACGCTTCAATTAATTTAAAAATATGTAGGTTGACGACCGCTTCACTAAATGAATGTTTATTTTAAATCCGGTTGACAACAGCACACCTTCTTCCCTGTTTTATAAAGCTCGCATCACACGACCCATTAATTACCTCAGTAAACATGGCCGGCCTCCGAAGACAAACAAACTGCCACGCTGCATGCAATTACCGGGTTGGCGCGCCTACAAACAATGCAAGACTGAAAGTACCTTTGTGTGAACAAGGCTTTTATTATCACATTTTACTCTTTATACAAAAAAGTTGCCTGTGACTCGAATAACATTGCTTGCGACAACTATTTCGCAGCTGGCGACAAACCCAAGAGTGGGTACCAAATATTAATAAAATTATGGAATCTTTAATTTTATCGAAAGAGTTGAAATTTAATAAAAGCAATTCACGCAAAAAATCTAGCCGCTATGGAATCTAGATGAGAGGGAATATTCTGAAAGAATTTCGATTTAAAATAACATTTTACCCACAAATCAGGCTTTTCATCATTAGGTTTGTTCAGAAAATGCCGATCATCGCATTAGCATTTACTTTAACCTGCGTTAACCACACAAAATGTAACAATTGGATAGACGCCTTTATTTTATACTAGTGGTGTGCATACTCGAATCATTTTAATGATCGAATGATAATTCGAATTAATCACCGCTCGGATACGGACGATGTCGATTTGGATGTTGCCACGATTTCGATATCTTAAAAACCCATCGAAAAACTTCGTCGTTTAAATTCAACACATTTGAAGGAAGATTTTGCAACGAGAAAACGTATTGATTCGTACAGATTGTCTTTCTTAGAAATATTAAATTACGCATTACGCCTATCCAAAAAAAAAATGTTTGTTAAAACACTATATTTTTTCACATAAGCATCCAAATCTACAACTTTGCTTTGATTCAATACTCGCAAATACTAGTCGATCGGTTTTCTCAGACACAATCGGCCCACAACTTACCACAACAATAACTTGGACAATATTTAGTTGGGTACCTAATCTTTGTAAACGAAGTACCCAATATACAAAGGCATTGAAGAAGTTAAAACTTAAATCATATTTGAACCCAATGATTCCATTATTCCGGCAGAATAGGCACCACAACTTGGCATTAATTCCGAAGAAGTTTCCCTTTGTATCATATTGGCCAATGCCAAGAACCGAAATTCAAATATAGAATGGTTTCAAGTTCAAAGCTTGGCCGGCAGGGGACATTCCGGTCCGGTTACGGTTTGTTGCGAATTTGGCTAACTTCAAATTCTCATAATAATGACCGCGCGGGTTATTTATAGGCGGGTTCTCCTTGTGGGGTAACTTTACTTTCTTTGCGTTATTTGTATTGGCTCGGCATTAAAGTGGATGAAGTTAATAATTAAGAAACAAAAAAGGATAGGTAGGTACCTACTCTTCTTTTTCTGGGACCTACCCTAAGGACGAGAATTTGAACAATTCATCAAACTTCAACGTTCATTTTCGGGTTCTGTGAATGTCCTATGAAAGTTATGTTATTATATCATTATAGGCTAGTTGTTGACAGAACTGAAATAAAAACAGAACTTGAAAAAATCTTTTACAGAACTTAAAAAAGTACGTTGAAATTTGTTGAAATGTTTAAATTCTCCGAAACAACCCGTCCGTAGTAGTTAAAGTTAAAAAAATGTTATTCGAAAAGACATGATTCTAATGAAATTTATTACGTATTTGAATATTATTTTTTAACGTTTTGTTTTATTATTCGGATTCATGGTAAATTAAATTAAAATAGAGACCACGAGTTTGTGGTAAAAATCGGACTTTAGGGAAATGAAAAAGGTTTATGAAAATGCGTTACCCCATTTTTCCTAATGGGCAAAGTTGGTAGTCGATCATAACCTTACATTTGAAAGAGTAAATTTCTTCCAAAATCAGTGTTGCCACAGGTGTTATGAAAATTTAATTTCACTATTTTTTCTAAATATCTGCATTATTTTTTATGAGCGAATATGCCATTTATATGCTATGTATTATTTAGAGCGAAGAAAATTTCAAATGTATCTTAACAACATATTTATCTACTTAAAAAAAATACTATCATTTTGATAGCCACAGATAACTGACGCTTATTATCATTAGAAAATTATTAAATACATCTTTGTCGAAAAAACTGTACTTACCTAATATTAAAATTAATTTTAATAGAATCCCTCCGTATTAATTCTCTATAATACGGCTATACATTCTATACAGTTTAAAGAAAAAAAATGATGATTAGCAATCTGTATTCCCTATTCAATTTTAAATGAAGAAAAACCTTTGATTAGCAAGTAGCAAGGTACTTTGTTCGTTATTGGTTCGTATTGAAATGTACTTGAAAAGATTCAAAAACACTTTTATAAGAAATACCTACTAAAACAATGAACATTCATATTTCATCAAGAAAATTAAAAAAAACTTTTTGACATTTTTTCCTACCAATAGAACGGTAGGTAGATATTTATAACCCGATCGATTGTGTTCTAGCTTGCTTGATAGGCCGGTTCCGTTGTACTCTAACGCTCTACTTAGAAGTTAAATTTGTCGCTGCCTAACATCGACTCCGTGGCGCAACGGTAGCGCGTCTGACTCCAGATCAGAAGGTTGCGTGTTCAAATCACGTCGGGGTCAATTTTCTTTTTGAATTTTATTTTTATTATATTGAGCGCATATTTTTTACATTGTTAGAACATACCACCAAAGGGTTTATAAAACCTAATTATTTGAGTGGATACCAATAAAACATACCTAAACGTTACAATATCTTTTGTAATTCAACCAAGTATTCTTTAAATGTTGGTGTTTTACTCATACCCTTTTATATTAATTTTAATATTTTACATACCCACTTAACTAATAATAATATGTTGTATAGGAGTAGATTTCTTTCGGCCTGTACACCATTTTTTTTTTTATTAAGTTTTTTTTTGGGTAGGTATTTTCTATAACAAAGTAGATTTACAAAAATCAAAATGTTGTAAGAAAAAACTTTATGGGGTTATTAGGACTCTTCCAGGAAGTTGAAAGTTTTCAGTTGGTAAAAAAGGTTTTTTCTTTTTTAAATAAACAGTTTGACAAGGAAATTATTTTTAAATACTTACGAGGTTAATAAGGTTTTTTTTCATGTAGTGTTACTAATTTATTTTATGAGAAAATATAACTCTGAAAGTGTAAATCAATATGTATATTGATATTACTTATATTATGTAAGTATATAATATTAAATTTCACTTTTTTCTTCTTGTACAATAATTTTAAATATGTTTATATCAGCTATACTATATTATGAGTTATTTTATAAATTTTGTAAATGTATCTACAGATACAAAATTAAAAGATGAAAAAATAACAAAGAAGGCGACATTATAAAAAAATAATATACGTAATACACAATACAATTACAATATATACCTCAATATATATTTCATACCATTTTTTAAAAATATTATCTTTTTATTAAATTTTATTACATTTTCAAATGGTTACTTCAGCACCCACATTTTGATGACCACATTACAAAATAATGTTTCAAAATATGTAAAAAAACCTTTAACGTAAAAATGTAAATGATCGTTTGTTCAAAATCTAAAATCTGAGAAAGTTCTTCACCGATTGCTTTAAAAATTAGTCACAGCGTTGCATTCGATTATGTGTGTGTTTTTATGTAAATTATATACCCATATATTACCTGTCACAGGTAAAAATATGCTTTTTTTTAAATAAGCGCCATATATTGGACAAACATGCTTTTTTTGATAAACAACGCCAACTGTTCGACGTAAAAGCAACACGCGCTATTTAAAATGTTTCTCTGTCTGCACAGACAGACTGAGCCACAGCAACGATGGGTTACAGCTAGTGAATAAATAAACATGAGAAGATTGAATAATTACAACTTTTGTATGTTGCGTGCCTTCGTTTGTACTTTTAATTTACATGATCAAATTTTTTTAACTCAGTTTGACCTTTGTGTTTGACATCGGATATATAAACTCATAAACATTCTAAAATATATATTTAGGTGGTCTTTCAATTGTTTTGTGTTTTTGGTAGCAAAAAGTATACCTTTACATTCTGTAATAAAAACAACATATAATTTACAGCTAAATGTGTTAATAAAAATTCTTTGGTTATAATTGTGTGAGTTTTATCGGTATTAATTATTATGAAAAGAGTCATTAAATGTTAGTAGCGCGCCACCTGTGTTTGTTCACCGGCACTCGCACAAAATACCTACTCGCGTGGGAGGTGAATTAATTGAGTTCTTACTTCCTTCAGTTGGAGTCGGTTTTATGGCAATATTATTCATTGTTACATGTCCCCTGAGCCAGTAAATGTAACAGGTTGATATCGTATTATGGTTGTCATTGGTTGTGGACTAATTTCATGTCAACTTGGTGCTCATAATAAGGTGTCCAGAACTATCACGACAACGAAATATTAGTATATAAAATCACTCACTCATAAAATTTTAATAATTTCAAATCTGAATTTATTATGTATATTACAATACACCACTTTATTGCCATTTACGTACTGAAAAGCAAATCCAATTCGAATTGAAAGAGTTCGACACAAATTTTTAAGGTTCATCAATTAATAACTATCCACACCCACTGACCAATTTAATTAGGTTAATTCAATTAAATTACTTGATTTAACCGACTTATCTTACGAAAGAACTACGAGCAATTCGGTAATTTATTCGAATTAGTTAATGGCTTAATTGATGCACCTGACTTAACTAAACTAATAACGTTCCGAGTACCGATTTGTAACACGAGGCTTCCTGAGTTGTTCTTTGTTTATTCATCTAAAACCAACTATCTTATTAATTCCCCAGTCCAAAGGCTACATGGGCTCGGAAATAAATTCAGTTCCGTTGATATTTTAGTTAACAATAGCATTACTATCTTTACACGTAACTGTAACTTACTAAATCCAAATTATCCAGGCTTATTTTTTCCTAGTCTTGCCAACATCGTAATCCTCTTCAATCACACCACTCTCATTATCTATAAATATACAGAAACAGCATACTATAGCCACAATTCTTACTTTCTCTCTAAATATTACTTAATGATTATATCTTTCTATTACAACAGTCTTTATGTAAAAATTGCTTATTACCCTTCAATACCAAAATATTATTTATATACAATTGAATTTGACCCTAAGTACCAGAAAGTCACCACCTACACCAATAAAAATGTCATTGAACTCTGTTATGACAGAACTATGTAAAGATACTGTAAAAATTTCTCACTACCATTATCATCTTTAAACATGGCACCACTTACTAATAATTCCTATCATTTTACCAGGTTCATCCATAAATACAAAAACATCATAGCTATAACCACAAGTGAAACTAACCCCTCACACATCAGTGCTCATAACCACAACAAGTCATATGTACACCACTTACCCTCAACACCAACGCTTACGTTCCTTACTTGCGTAACTCTGATTATACATGTAATCCATTCCACCATTATAATTATTTAAATAGTTATAATCAAACAAATAAATCTCATACTTTCATTGCATTTAATAACCATTACAATTGTAGATCTTCTATGTATACTTACTTGTTTAATTAATGTTATTCTCTCAAGAACTGTAAAATTCACCCCCCATAACACAGGGTCATCCCTAGCATGGAGGGTGAAATATCACAAAAACCATATGTACCCTCTAAGACTTGTATTATAAAATAAATAAAATAAATTACAAAAAAAAAAAAAAAATAATTGTCGGGTGTAATCGTAACTTTTCTTTCGAACATCGTAATACGCGTGTCTGAGAGGCATCAGGTTTATGCCAGTAGTAACTGCGGTTATTCATTTGGAAACATTATGGTAAGATCAAAAAAAAATGATGTAATTTATAGAACAGCTGACCGAGCGCGGAGAAATAATTATTACTATAAAGGTGTTCTTACACGAACGTTTTGTAAACTGCACAAAAATAAGAAATTTATTTAAACTTTTTGTTTGGTAACATTTTTCATGAAAAGTTTCGTGGTATGAACGTGGAACATAGTGTATATATATAAATATTGAACTATGTATTATTTTTTCTCGTTATAGTGTTAAGTTAGCCAATTTAAATTAAAAGTAAGACTTCGCTCTAACGATACCCGCAACTCCTTCTAATCATCGAAAGAGAGGCTTAGTTTTTTATTACTGGTAGAATCCATTTTAATCACCCACTTAAGAAAACTTGCTAACCTTGAAAAAATATTATTATTGTCTAAAGTATAAACTTTTGCAACAAAAATATCAGCCCTCGACCGGCAACTATCGTTCCTCGGAGGATTGTTCGGAAAATGTTCAGCTTGTTACTTCTACCATCTATTTTAATTGCCTTTTAAAGAAAATCTCGGCTCTGGAACTGATATCAGGTAGAAATTTTGCCCCTAGCCTCGTTATGAGAAGTAGTGTTGCTAGTTGATAGAAACTACTAACAAACTAGATGGTTTTACTTGTAATTTTGTCTTCTTAGTTGGAACGCTGAGAAATTTCTTCTGATATTCCATAAGACCTATGCTGGTATTTTGATGATAGAAAAAAAATGTAAACTTCCAACTTTTTGTTGTAAAAAACTAGAAGTATACTCTCCTTTTTTAAATAAGTAATCTCCGGACTTCTGTGATGCGTCCCCTGCCTTGGGGCAGTTAATAGAAATGTAGTATATTGGATAAAATAAGCGAAAGATTTTGTGAGATCTCGTATAACTCTTCTCTAAATAGTATAAAATAAAGTCGCTGTTCGTGTCTGTCTGTTTGTGCGCTTAGTTCTTCTAAACTACGCAACGAATGTTGATAGGGTTTATAGAATTTCTTGCGGAAGGTTTATACGAGTATATATAATGCATGCATATTATATTTATAGAAAGTAGAAAAAAAGTCAATGTTTTGTAATCAAGTCGTAAAATATACTTTCGGGAGCTTACATTGCTAACGCTGGCTAAGCCTTATGAGATACATCGAAATAATGTACTACGGAATTGTATATCTTTAAAACGCCTACATATAAGTCCACGACTGTATAATCTTTCGCCCAAGGATAACCCCCAGCAACGCTGGGTACACGTCAGCTAGTAATAAATAAGTTGACTTCTGAAGATTATCAGTGGTATTTCTTACTGCTTCGTGTTACTCGATTACTAATTGTGAAATTGCACTCAGATTTATATTGTGATCGACGAAAGAAATAGAGCTATACAGTTGATCACAAATAATAGGATATATCAATAAAAATATCGTTGGCTTAACTAATATCTACTTTTGTCATAGTAATGGTTCAGGAGAGCCAAGAAATGTTTTCAATTGTGGGAATGAAAACGAGAAGCATACGTCGACATCAAAATTCTAGTGATGAAACGTTGTGAATAACACCAGAGTTCATTGTTCAAAGCCTTATGCTGTAAGTACACTGATTTCTGTTTTATAGCTAGGATTAGGAAAAACCAACAACATTAGACAAATCTCAGCTTAATCTTGGTCTCGTAAAATTTTTCCCATAAAAAAATATTTATTCAATACATTACCCACTACATGGGATGAGATCCTTTGATGAGAGCCGGCGCATATTATGTGTTGTTAGTTTCGTAGTAAGGACTTATTAGCATCGTTATTATCTGTCCTTCCAGGTGTTGATTATATTTTGTACGTAGGAGACACCTTTAGGCCTGGTTCCCACTATGCCGGACCGGCAGATCTGCCAGGCCGGTAAAACTGCCGGAAGGGCTAGTGGCTGTACAATTTATATGTAGCTATTCACATTATCCCGGGTCCGGCATTTTTGCCGAGCCCGGCATTTTTACCGAGCGTTTTGTCACTGCGAAAGTGCCGGTAGAACCACCGGACCGGAGTAATGTGAACGAGTTTGTGCCGGTATCCGGCTGTCCCCACTCGCCGCGCCTGCGCTCCGGGCTCCCCTCTCGTCATCGGCTCGCATTTTTTGAAGAAAGTAGACGTGTTCGCTCTGCTCGTTTAAATCTTTTTATCAGTATTCAAATGTGTACCTCCATACGGACGTAGGAGATTAAAGCCTTCAGACACTCATATTCATAAATCCGTCATTCTATCCAAATATTTCTTTTTTTCATTTTTTTATACTGTAATTGTTACATTATCTAGCGATTCCGTTCATTCAATTTTTTTATTGACTTGCCTACCAATGGATAATGGACAATATCAGCGGGGACATAACAAGTCAATCGGTTTAATTGTTGGCAGATGAATCATATAAATGCGTTTAAGATTGACGATTGATTTTATTCATTCATTTAACATATATATCCAGCTAACAATAAAAAACACCCTAATATAATAGAACTTCCTTCTTCTTCTGGCGTTAGTAAGATTAGATTGATAATATGAATTTTAGTTGTAAGTTGCTAAATATGTAAATACTCGTATATATGTCGTTAATATAGTAGTTATAGGCCTTAGTCGTAAGTCACTAGATATAAGTTTTAGAGATAAGTCAGTAGTTCTAGTATTAACAATTTAAGAAATATATTTGTACAGCGCCCTTGAGGTGATTTCTCACGAAAACGGCGCTATATAAATCAGTCAAATATTATTATTATTATTAGTTTAAACGGTAATTCCTCGTGCAAGTTTTCATGAAGCGGTCTAGGCTTTGGTACATTTAAAGTACCATCATTGATCTTTTGCCAAAATTTACTATCCTTTAATATATTAGAATCGCATTCTTTGCCATATGAGCCCACACTAATAAAAATAAAACGGTACTCTGAATCAACAACTTCCATTAATACAAAAGAATAATATTCCTTGTAATTAAAGAACATAGAACCACTCTCGGCTGGTTTCAAAATTCTAATATGTTTGCCATCTACTGCTCCAACACAGTGAGGAAAGTTGGCTTTTCTTTCGAATCCTGAAGCGATGTCCTCCCATTATCTTTCCGGCTCCGGTGTAATGTGAACACTCTTGTCCGGTGTCCGGTTTCCGGCAGATCTGCCGGTCCGGCATAGTGGGAACCCGGCCTTAGGGTATTTTATGTCTGCATGACACAAATTACTGCCCGACCCCACCTAGTTAGCGACTCAATTAACGGAGCGTCCTTCCTGGGAAAAATTGCTTTTCAAACAGGTCGTGTATCGAAGCTTTAGAACGTAGAAAGTTTAGGCATTTTCCCCGGTGCGATGGGAAAAACTAATTACCTGTTCGTTTTGTACAGCTTTAAAGCTGTTTCAGGAAATTGTAATCCAATTTCGTGATATTTTGTAAAATCTACACTAATTATTATTTTTTGGTAAACAAATGTTTTTAAGACAAGATTTTTTATGCATAGCACAAAGGGTAACAATTATTTTACAAGCAATAATTGTTCGCCTGAAACACTCATCCACATTGAAAAATCTCCTGATAAAAGATACATGACGCCAACGGGACTCGAACCCGTGTCCCTTCGATTTCCGGTCGACAGCTCTGACCACTGAGCTATGGCGGCTTATCTCTTACCCGCGAAATTATTCAATATATACTAGTGTTTCATTCAACAATTACTGTAACAAGCAGTAATTGTTGAATGAAACACTAGTATATATTGAATAATTTCGCGGGTAAGAGATAAGCCGCCATAGCTCAGTGGTCAGAGCTGTCGACCGGAAATCGAAGGGACACGGGTTCGAGTCCCGTTGGCGTCATGTATCTTTTATCAGGAGATTTTTCAATGTGGATGAGTGTTTCAGGCGAACAATTATTGCTTGTAAAATAAAATCTACACTGTTTAATGTTTTATCAGCGGTTTTATCATGTATGCATCATAAATTTCGAAAATTTGTCTACCTGGGCTTTTTGGAACCCTATAACAGTTAATGCATTTATAGCTTGGTATTTGATTTATGGTGTGTTTATAAAGGTCTGCTTTATCTTTTCGTTATTGCATCAAACAAATATAGTGATTATTTCTACTATACTAAATGGTTTTGTAAACAATACCCGGGAACTTACATTTCAGATTACACGGGTCTAACTACAAAAACTGGTGTTTTGAGTTAAGCTTGGTTTCGGTAATGCCATAATCATATTTATTATTGACACGAAGCTCTATTTCGTACAAAAAACCGTTAAGAGATCCAGTTGGGCATATCAGTTGGGCATACAGTTGGGCATAAGAGCATGCCAATGTTTATTTGCTTTTATCTCAAAACAATGTTTTTGTAGATAGGCCCCTCTGATCCTAAACCCCCGACCTGATTTCCAAAGTAAACAATGAATTAAGTTAGTGCCTTTCTTAACATGACTTCATATCTCATAAACAGTATATTTATTTCCCGGAATCAAATCAAATAAAATGCAAATTATATTCTGCTCAGTTTTTCCAGAATCCTATTTCATTACGAAATAGGATTCTGGAAATTCGGGAATTACGGGATTCGTTATTATTTTGAAGTAAGATATGCTTTTTATGATGAGCTTCAAACAAAACCTAAGTACGAACCAGTGGCGGTCATTGACTATTCAGTGAGCTAAGTGGTAAGATTGAATTTTTTTTTCAAAATTAAGACCATAAATTAAAATCAGTTTGGAGATGCTGCTTTTCCCCAAACTGAAAGAGTAAATTATCTTTCTTTAAACTTTCTTCAGAAAAAAGGCCGGCCTTCTATAATAATAATAACTTAGTTAAGCAATTAATTGATTGTAAAGAAAAAGAAGATGTATTGAGCCACTCTGGCAACTACAAACTCAATTGCACCTATTGCCCGGCAATCTATATAGGTAAAACTGCGCGTAGCGTAAATATTCGAATAAAAGAACACGATGTGTTTGACAAGTACGGGCTTTTCCGAATTTACCGAACATTACTAAATAATACATAAAAATAAAATTGGAATACATCTGAATAATTTAAAAGCATTAGAAATAACTGCCCATTTTTAAATAAACAGTTAGAATTAACCTACAGTCCGATTTTAAAGTATTTCCCTTTGTCCCTATGTAACCTCCACCCTTTCTCTGCCCCTCTACCTACTCCTCCACCAGCCTGTCTTTGATGCTCTCTCTCTCTCTCGCACATGTTTTCTCCTTAGTTTATTTACCTTGTAATTGTCCTCTGTATTTAATATAGTTTATATTTCCATTGTCCTTAAGAAGGTTTAGTGCAACCACTACAACACTGGCATGTGCCTAGCTTGGTAGTCTAAACGTGCCTTATAATTGTAATAACCATGTCACTGAATAAAAAAAAAATTGTATAACTCAATGAAGTGGTTTAAAACAAAGTAAAAATAAGTCATTCACTAATAAGTATATATAATTTTCTATCTTACCACCCTAGCTCACTGAAAAGTCACGGACCGCCACTGGTTAGTAACTAGGTTTATAAAAAAAATAGTACCTATCTACATATGTCAATACATTTTTTTGAAATAAACTTTTTAAACAAGTATTTTCGAATTAAAAAATTAAATCGTATTTTCATCATAAATCTTGAGTCTTTAGTCAACATTTACAATCATCATAATATTTTCTCCATGAAGTAGCTCTCTTCATGAATGGTTGGTATATTAAAATAAATATAAAGTGTCCTCGAAAAAATGCACGTGCCTTTTATTTTCCTTTGCATAACGTAGTCGACAACCACATAAATAAACAGCAAAAGAGACGCAAAGTGACAGAGTAGAGGGGCGCAACTTGATGGCTTGCCAAGTTTGGGGGAGGTTTTGCCGGGTCTCGGGGCACGTAAACACCCCCTGAGCTTCCTGCGCTCCTGTTCCCTTACCCTCATACGCCTCTCCATGGCTGCTGCCAATTAAAACGTGAGCAGCGTACAAGCAAAGCATGAAAAGCCTTTTCGTGATATATTACAGCCTCCAAACTGCTTCCTTACAAATCTATTTAATATGGTCGGTGAGAAGTTGCCGAGTCATCTCCCAGAGGTATTTAGGAGAGTGTTTTTATATTCAGGAATACGAAGAGTGAAATGTTTTTTAACCCTTCATAATATTGTGCTCGAGTTTGTCGCGAAAAATTTAGTCGGAAGAGGTTTTGCTATTTTGATATTCGTAATACATTTCATACCGATCCATTAAATTTATTGAAGCATAAACCTCGCTGAAACATGAAATAGAAAATAGATAAGACATCGAACGTAGAACCCCTGTCTTATTAATTCTAGACTAGACTAACAGAAAAGTCTACCGATGTCTCATAAAAATTAAAATCGGATAGGTATGGCCTATACACTATCTACGTTGCAAACCTATTCGGGTAGAACTAAAAAAATATGGGAAATAATTGATGATACTATTGGTCAAAATAATTATGTCTCAATAGCTCAGTTGGTAGAATTTTGTCCCGGTAAAAGAGAGGTTCTGTGTTCGATTTCCAATTGCGACCGTTACCTTTTAATTTTTTCTTTATGTTTCATTGAAGATTTGTTAAAATTGTCCTCTTCAATGATTAATCATTATTAATTTTACCCTCATAATACTTTTATGTATGTTACGGATGGTGACCGGATCAAATCATCACAATGATAATTCATCACATCTTTAAAAAGTTATATAAAGTCATGGAAAGTGATGAAACAAAAGCTTTATTAATTGGGTTAAGAAGGTTAGGTTAGATTTTTTTTCATCGTTTCTAATGACTTTATATCACTTTTTAAAAGTATGTTGAATTGTCACTGTGTTGAGTTATCGTGGAATCGTTACGGATGAAAGACATCTACATACGAGTATTATGTGTGTGTTATAATAAGCTATATAGATCTTAAAGACATTATTTGTTTTTAACAGTTCGCTAGATATCTTATGAACTTTCAGGTTTTTATTGTTAATATTTTAATTATTTTTCTTTTTTTTCAGATCCGAGAGCTGATATTTTGAAAGGCTGATTTAATCGGTAAGTTGACATTTCATTTTACCAGGAAAACATAAAACAACGGATATCATAATTTTCCGGATCTCATTAACCCCGCCAAGTTAAGTCGTAAATCTGAAAACGGCATACAGTCGTAAGGTATCGAGTGAAAAGCGGAACAAAGTGGGTATTTCTCGTATATATAAAGTTTAAAGTTCTTTTCAAGGAAAGCGTTACACTCCCTCTGAGCTGGTGAAAATTTCTTTAGTTGTTTTATTTATTTTTTCCTGCAGAAGGAATGGTCGTTCGGTTTTATCCAACGTTTATTTAACGGCTTAGTTACATCGGGCTTTAACCAGAGATAACGATAGTTAATGTAACTGGCAACCTTGAGTTCGGGTACAGATAGTTTTGGAAATAAACACCCCAGAGATAGGGTTCAGGACGAATTTTTCGGTGTTCAATTGGGGTATAAGATTTTAAATCCACTGAATTTCAAAAGATCTGTTAGAAATCTAGATTGTATATTACCACTAGTAAAAAAAATCTTCTCCATTTAAAATGGAAATTCATTGCACGAGATGACTTTAGATTTGTTCAGTAACCGTTTCTAGCAAGTTAGATACTTTCACTTTCCTCGTATCTTTCTCCCTCCCACTTCATTTGGACTTAAAATAATCCCCAAATCTGGGATGCATAATCCTACGGATTCCAGGAGTTGAACATAAAGATGTTATTAATACATTATTGTATATAAAAAAAATTGGAATGTGTATTTTGTTTTCAAGATGAACAAAGAATATAACTTCGAAAATATACGTATATATTAGCACTAAAACCGCAAGTTTTTGGTTCGCTGCAGTTGGCTCTCCAAGAAAAATGTTTAAATTCTATTTATTGGAAAGAAAAACACATTGAAAACTTGTTTCGCTTTGTAAACGCTCGTTAAGATAAATTTATGGCTCCGTGGAAAGCTTTTTCACTTCCTTTGAAGGGAACGGATTGTACAGTATTTAAGATAATCCTCACATTTTATGTCAATGGGTTTTTCCTGACTAACGACTATAAAACCCATAAAATTAAAGAATAATTCAATATAAGAGGACTTTTCTGAATTCATCCGGAGTTTTGACAAGAATTTAAGAAGACCTAAAATGGCTTGAAATAAATTAAAGTCAAGTGTTTCCAACTAACCATACTTTTTCAAGATTTTCCGTTGTACGTGATTTAAGAAAAATAATATTACGTAGGAAATATTGTACCATGCGGACATTAGAATTCCTTCAAAATAAAAAAAAGTAGGCAACCTTTGAAAACGCATACCATGGTCTTAAATATAGGTAGCATATAATGAAAAAGACATTTAAAAAATCATTCAAATGGTTTACGGTAGATATTAAAATTGTGCATTGAAACATAAAAAAAAACAGATTCTGTTATTAAACGATAATACTCGCAACGAACGTTCCGTATGTTACGCCTATAACTGAAACATTTAAAACAAATCCCGTTGTTTCCACATTGTGTGTTTCGTGATTTTGTACAGAACTGCCTAAAAGCGTAAAAGAAAACTCGCTCTAACAAATATGTTTCCATCAAAAACGTATTTTCATATTCATAAAACAAACCTAGCTCAAAGTTCTCGCATACGCATCGCATTCATTAAGCCTTTGTAATTTGCGGTAAAAACTCCAAACTGCGCTTTAAATCCATTCAACTAAATTTCATACGCACTTGTAAAGCCCACCCATAAAAGTTTGCCTTTTAGCACCTAGCAGGATTCACATCCCTCTGTTTTCAAAAGCACAACCTTCCCTTGCGCGCGAGGGGTAGTGAGCCGGTAGTTCCCTGTTCCCTGTTGGGTGGATTGGGGAGGAATTTGGATAAATTGCAAGTAAGGAAGGGTGGGGAAGGGTGAAGCAAGAGGGTTGGTGCAGGGGTTGAATTTGTTTTGATCCTTGATTATTTCGAGGCCGCAGGACGAAATTCTAACTAGTAGCGGAATGATTATTGTTCGGAGTGATTAATGACTTTTGGCAGCGATGATTACAATTGAACCGTTCGCGTAAAATACAGGTTTCCTGAATCAAATGTTAAACACGAGTTGATTGCATGATTTTATTGTTTGCTTTCTCCGACCTACTAATGATTCACTTCTATTTTCGTCTTAGGAAAATTTATATGAACTATTGTATCTAATTCCTACTAAGTCGCCATTTTACCTTCATTTAACAAAGGCAAAATATATATCGAATATAATATAACTTGAATAAGAAAGAATCTCTAAGGTGTAGTAAGTTATTTCTCACGTCTCGTAAAGTTTCCTAATATTTGAGAATTATAATTCAGGCAATTAATATTGTGTGATTATATAAAAAAAGTCATGTTGTATCTTCTACCAGCCATAGAGAAAAGCATCGCATTGCAAGACGTCGAATTAGCCATAAACATGAATTCCTTGCAAAGCCTGGAGAATTTATTGCAACAATTTATTTTCATAACTTGTGGCTTCGTGTTTACTCTGTGGTGTAGTCTTATTATATCCCCAACAGGCAATGGCGTGCTGTGAATTTTACAATTTAAAAAAAAAAATTAAATATGTATTTTCGTACAGCGATTATTATTTTATCAATCAATAACCGATATCCAATGTAAGTTTGGATAATTAAGTAGCGTTGTTCAAACGTGAGTATTCATGATGGTTTGCGAGACTACACATCCATCTCCTATCCCTTCCCACTACCTTCAGCTTCACAACATACCCCAATCGGAGATGTTACTGGCCCAAGAGAGGTTGGGAGCAGGTGGGACTTTTGAGCGATATTCACATTAAAAAAACTCCAGACCATCCTTTCCCTTTGATCGAATTATACCAAATTTTGCGAAGTGATGAAAAGTCACCGCATGACCCTGTCAGCAGCTCTCAGGAATCGATAGAGGGGAACCACTTGGTGTACCTGATGATATAAGTTTGAAGCAGCAACATGAAACTTTGTAGCAGATGTTAATTAATATGACCAAGGTTTGGATAGCCGGAGATCCAACATTCTCCCAACAGTAGTTTCACGCGGCGGACATTGATTTTCGTCCTCCTACAGGGAAGGCAATTTAAATCTTCAAGTATAATGAAAGCTATTTAGAAGGGGTGATCTAAAAGCGAATAGATTTGCTGTTAAATGAAACTTTGTGAAGTCACGGATTTAATGGTTCACTATGGAAACTTCAGCTGTGAATGATTATTATTAATTTTCTGGTTGAATACATTGAAATCGAGTTACTTTATTGCATTTCATCTGTATGTCAAAAATGAGTGACTGGTGAGAGACCTCCGTTATTGAAACCTTTATTGAAATGGTTTGTGCTTCATTAAGTGGCCATACCTAAATAGCCAGGCACTTCAAACCTTCATGTTGTCTTCCATTACCTTCAACCTTGTGACAAGGAACTTAAGTGAAATATATAATGGCTTAAAAAATATATTTTTTAAGATCAACATTTTTGAAAATTTTTTTAGAAATCTTCCTAACTATTTAAGGTTGGTTTTTTGTTTTCGTTCCGAGTAGGATTGACCGTACTGTTGACAAAATTGAGGTACGTATAGCGTCACGCGTACCCCGTCAGTTTTAGATCATTTTGGCGGGCTTTGAAAAATGTTTATACCTTTGAAAATTATTTTACCTATGAAATCGACATTTGTAGAGCAGTTAGAAGTTAGCAGGATTTGTAGCAAAAAAAATGATTGGAATTCCCTAAAATTTGAATATAATTATTTTATAAATAATACAATATATGTCTTAGTTATATAATTGTCATAACAGTCAGCTAATGCATCATATTGATAACTTAACAATAATTTATAAAAATATTATTTTAGTATAATAATGGTTTACTTTACAAACTTTTTGATTCAATTGCGCATGCCTAGTAAGAAAGAAATCAAATGCGCTCCATTTTGCCAAACATCAATTTGACATCTTACAATTATTCACAATACAAGGGTTTAAGACTTTAACCACTCGAACGATCGCGCGTCAAAAAACTTTTTTCTCCGATTGCTCGCGGTTTTTTGGCGACGATTTTGAATATTTTCCGCCAACATTAAAAAAATCAAACCTCCGAATTTTAATACGGAGACATAAAACTGATTGTAGTGCTATATAGCCAATGAATTCACCTATATTTTAATAATTATTCTATATTTTTAGAATTGATAGATAAATTATTAAAAAATCTTAAACTTTATAAATGCGCGAAATTTGCGTTTTTGTGATTTGAAATTGCCGCCAGTGGCAGTTTTAAAAATCTTTATAGAATATTTTCTACATTTTTATGTTCTCTATGGCCTGTTTGATAATCACAGATGCAAGAATGTAATAGAAAAATATTTTTTTGCATGTTAAGATCTCTTCAAAAGTTTGGTCAGAAAATAATTTTGTAAAATTTGAGTGCGTGACGCGTCAAAATTGAAATCACTGTATTATACTATATAATAAATTTACCACAAAAACTGGTATAACGTTAGGAAGATACATTAACTGTCTACAATTATTAATAAGCATAGTCGCCGTGTTGGCTTTATTTTATTCATTTGATGAATTATACAGAGAGCCTATTTCACGATGTCAAAATCATGGTGCTACTTTTTAAATAATTGTAAATTAGAACTGGAGATTTGTAACCATGTTTTTATATTACGTGCAAAACGAGGAAATAAGGCTTAAAGTGAGATATATATCATAGATATAAACATTGCCAATATTTCAGGGGGATACTTTGAAAGTTGATGAAAATCACCAATATTTGACGAAAAATCACTTCTGACAGCTACCTTAAGGTCAATCTACATAGGTTAAATCGGAATATGTAAAATGATGATAAATTTGTATATATATATCAAACCTTTGTATGACCGTAGAATGGCAAATAAAATCATAGTGATAATTTTATATCTAAACGCAAAGGTATCGAAAAAAATGGGGGATGGAAAATAATTGATGGAACCAATAATTGATTTATTTATTAAGCCCTAATATCCTTTTAAATCAATATTACAGTTGTATGGTTACAATGAAAGAGCAGTATATTGATTTAAACATTGTTTACACACTTTGTCATAATAAAAATGTATTCAGTTTATTGGTTAATTCATAATTTAAGAAAATCAATACATAATAATATCATTGTGCCTCGCTATAGAGTGAGATTCTGAGTATCGCTCTGGTGAGGGACCACCATTCAGAATTGAACATTGCTTGAATTGGCTTAGTTATGTTCAGTGACTAGATCTGGAAAAGCATCTTTACAGAAAAATTGACAAAATATAATTAAGACATAAAAATAAAACGAGTTATTTAATGTGTACAATAAACAGGGAAAAATGAGAATACCTGTGCATTTGTTAACATGCATATTTCAATGATCAGAATTGAAATATACATATTAAATGTCCACCGAACCTTATCATATAGAACCTTTGAGGACAACATAACATGAGACGTGAGTATGCGGAAAGAAATGATTATAAGTCCAGCCATCCAGGCCATCATAATTGATGTTCAAACAAATTTAATTAAATTTATAAATTAGAATTTCATAACTAAAAAACCAAAAAAGAAAAAAATGAAATAAAAAAAAACCCTCAGCAAATCTATATTGTAGTGTGATATGGCTTCATGCAATCATAGCATAATGCCACATCACACACATCACACTTTGTAAGGGTCCTTTTGAAAATGTTATTTATGTTGCACCACGCACATTTCACCTTTTTCCCGCTACGGACCACGAAGTGGTTGCCTTTCAGGATAGGTCGCAGAGTCTTTCCTTCAGCTATTAGGCCAATGGTCCGCACAGTCGTGTCAATTTGACTACGACAGAACAGCAGAAGGAGTTCATCCGCAACCTCACTCCTGAAGTTTCGGTACAAAATGCGTTTATTTTCCTTGCGGAGCTTTGAGCCGTACAATATATACGCATTCTGCACCGAAACGCTTAGTAGTCTCCTGAAAAGCTTCTTGTACCAGACCAGGTTTCGCTGTCGTTCAATGGGGAAGCCTGACAAAAGCTGATCTTTTCGGTCAACCCCCCCCATTACCTTGTTATAGTCTAGTACGAGTTGAGGTTTGTAAGTCCAGGTACCAAACTTTTCAACTGCCCCGATTTCTGCCTTATGGTAGGTGGACAACATACTTACCAGGTTTTTGTCCAACCAAACCATTACATTGAGGTCCCCGCAGTTCGAGTATACAAGCTCACCTTCCCTCAGTTTGGTCCGGAGATGGGACTTAAATGCAGAGGGCACAAATTCTCGGTTTAACCGCAATGTGCCCATGCAGTCCATCCCATTTCTTTTGAGGCATCGTGCCAATAATGGACTATTATAAAAATTGTCCATTATTAATGTATACCCCTTGTTAAACAGAGGGCTGGCCAGGTCGTATACTATCTTTGCAGTGGCCCCAACTGGGCAGATATTGTGAGCACCCAAAAAGTTGGCCTGTGTCATGTCGTCCGTCATATCTTCCGTTATGTCTTCCGTCATATCTTCCTGGTCTGGATTTGTCGATTCAGCCTGTCTGGAAATGGTCTTCCCCGTATAAATTTGGAATTTCCAAAGATAGCCAGACTTGGACTCACAAAGCTCGTAAGACTTTATACCCGCACTGGCCGCTTTGGTTTTGATCATCTGGACGAATCCCAAACGGCCTTTATAGCAGAGTAAGGATTCATCCAGAGAGATGTCTTGCTCGGGCAGGTATAAAGTCTCAAACTTATTTGAGAGGTGGTCCAAGACGGGCTGAATCTTTTGTAACCTTCGCACAGATAATGGTGCATCAGAAGAAAGACTTTCATTGTTGGTGAAGTGAAGGAACTTTTTAATTAGAAGAAAACGATTATAATCCATGGCTCGGCTGAAATAAGGCATGGCGGTGAGTTTTTTTGAATAGAAGTAGTCTTTTTCAACAGGAAGGGGACTAATACCTTGATACATTAAAATTTCCAAGAATACATACATTTCCTCTTTATTCGTGGGAGCCCATTTATTGGTACGCGCATGACGCTTAAATTGTTTTTTTCGCAATCCATTGATCTGCATACCTGTTGGTCTCTCTCGCGATCAGTTCAACGAAATCTGCATCAAAGATTTTAAGAAAGGCATCCACAGGTTTGCCCATTTCGTCGGTATTGAAAGTTGGTCCCGGCGTGCCTGTGAAAGTCTCCCTTATCCCAGTAAAACGTAAGATATCTTTAGACCAATCGAAAGAGTAACCTTCAGGCGGCAGAATCGAACGCATTGCCTCACTATCTACCTGGTCTTGTCTACTAAAGTCTATGGCCATAGCGGAGTTAGGTGAAACGTTGATAATATTATGATAAGGTATTGGTGGCATGCAGAAGGTATCCTCATCGCTCTCTTCGTGGTCGACGTCACTCGCTTCGTCATCCTCGTTGCTCGATCTGTCCATTTCTGAAACAACAGAAAACCCAAATTAATTTAATGTGTCTATATTACGATAACCCACTGCCTCTGGTACGGCTTATGACTCGCAATACGATGGTCGCGGGATCAAATCAAATAAATTATATTTGAATAATTAGTGTTATTTTCACACAAAATTCATTTAAAATAATATATATTATATTTGCGGCACGTTCCAGAGTGGAAGATACCCATAGTATCGCCCTGGTGTAAGACCCCATTCAGAATTGAAACGTTGCTTGAAATGGCTTTAGCCGTGTTTGGTGACCAGTTCTGAATAGCCAGGTACTTTTCCACCTCCCTCTTCCACACCTCCTTCCCCTCCCCGCTACCTTCAGCCTCACAACATACCCCGATTGAGGATGCCATAGTCTCACTGGCTCTAGCTGAGGCTCTTGTGAGGTATTCATATAAAAAAATAAATAAAAAGTTAATCAAATACTTGAGGCGGGCAATGTCAGGAGTCAGAATAGCACAGTCAGGTAGGTATGGAATGAAGAAAAGAGTGTGTGTGCCAAGATCGAGTTGCATGGTGGTTCATCCTCTCTGCCTACCGAAATGGCGTGAAGGTAAGTTAGTTAGTTTTATAACTCACGGTTTCCAAGTACAGACTCTTCTAGTACAGCTGCCTCGTCCACGTTACTGCCCATGTCTGACTCTGAAATAAAAGAAAACACAAATTTACAGTAGAATTTGGATATAATGACTTTGCATTTAACGGTCTACTGTTTTAAGTGACGATAATGTAAACTCTAGTAAGGTTTCATAGCTTTTAGTAGGAAAACGTATCCGTTTAAAGTGACCAACTACGTAAAGCGACCTATTTTAATGATAATTTGTCCGGTTACAAAACCCACCTACCAATACAGCCTCGCTTTTGACTAGGAAGCTCGACACAATGAGTCCCGTGAAGCGAAAGTGTTTTTTCAATTTAAGAAAAAAATGCTGTATTACACCGTTTAGAAGCCGGTGAATCAAATGTAATCCTCGCAAAGAAGTTCGGCATGTCTTATTTCTCACTCTGCAATACCCGTTACAGAAAAAAAAAGATGTGTAATGATGCATCCACGTCATAACAACAATACATTTTGTATGTTTGTTATGTGGAATTTTTAAGTACTATGCTTATTTCCTGCCAATATACCAACAGTGAAACTGTGCTAGGGATATCAATATAAAATATAGATAATTGATTTTATATTGAGCCCCTGGTATGACATTTCAAAAAATAAACTCACCGTTCCCAAACGCCGACAATTATTCGTAGAATGGCAAGTCCACCCACAGCTCGCTGTGATAGCCGGCCTCCGGAGAGAAGAGTTCAACACTCCGTGATGTCCCAGGTAACGGCTCGGGAGATGCTGCACGGATAGGCATAATTGGTGCATTGGGAGCCGTTGATTGGGTCTGTGCGGGAGTGGACATCCACGGTGGTGGTACGGGTCGTGGCAACGGTGAAGGCGTCCCTTGTGAAAAGGGACACGTTGTTCTCTCCGGAGATGGAATTCTGAAAACATTTACATAAATCATATAAATTGTTCTCATTCACGTGTGAAACAGTAAGTACAGTATGTAAATAAACAATAAAATTAGAACTCTGTAAAATATGCACTGAATGTGCCAAATGCACAGAGCGCTGATCTTACCAACTATCACTGTAAGAGTGGAACGCTGTCAGGAAAAAACAATAATATTGTATCAAGCATCTAAATACGATTGCTTACTTTTGTTTAGTTTTTCTTGGAGGTGCGGTAGGGAGCAAAATGCGCGCCGCCTGCTTCTTGAATTTTCGGCTTTCCAGCTCTAGCCGGAAGGAAGCAGGCAGGGCCCTAACAGCCTTTAGGGCCTTGACGCGATCCTCTCGCACCAGTAGCAAAGCAGGGTCGCTGTTTAAATAAATACAAATATATGATGAGTTCAACGGCCACAGCAAAGTACTTTCATAAAAAAACATTAAAAAATACTAACACTCCAGACGAGGCTGCAATTGCAGCTCTGCGTTGACGTCCACGTGCAGGTAGTTCGGCACCAGCTCGTACCCCATCTCTCCCTCTTCCTCTGCCTCCTCTTGCAGTCAGCACCACTCTATATATTTTAAATTGAAAACACTTAATGTAAGTACTTAAATGTTTAAATTTTGTTAAATATTGCACTAATATAAAATTTGAAAATAATTATTGGGTCGTGGAGTGCTCCCTTTCCCTGGACGACAACTGTTTCTGCACAAATTTGGTAAAAGTAAACAAATTAATTAATTATACAACTAAATTACTAAATTTTTATTGTGTGACGAAGGCTTTACACCATTTTACATGTAAAAAAGAGTCAACTTTTTGACATATGACTTAAAATAATTGGTTAGCAAATATCTGTATTAATAATGAACCAATTCAAATAAAACTATATGTATCTCTTTGTTTTGAATCACTGTGATGGAATATCTATATTTCAAATGCGCGAGTGCAGTATATAAGACATTATTGTAAATCAAAAACAGATGACGTCTTCAGTTGACGTATTCTTACACAAAAACTTCAACCAAAACAATATATTAGAAACAAACTAATTAAAAACGCATTTCAAAGATAGATAAGTCAATCATGATTACACAGATATATAATTATGCGTTAAAAACCCAATAAATTAATTACTTACGGCATTTTAGGAAGAGTCCAAAATTTCGTGAATGTTGAAAATTTATGATTTTTTTTTTTGACAGGACGCCTTATAAAACCGCGAAAACTCGTTAAATAACACTTCAAAGACAACGGATAAGTTCATAGACAAAGAGAATATATTATCAGCTATTCGATAAAACAAGTAGCTGGCCAAGGAAGCGTTTTAAATAATTACAATAAATATTTTACGAATGGTAGAAAAATCGGTCCATTTTTGGACCGATATCAATCGCAGAAAAATAAAAGTGGTCGATTTTTCGACCGAAATCGTTCCAGTGGTTAAAAGGCGAGATTAAACATTCAATCCTTCTTAGAGCTCGAACCCTATCATCCCTTATTTATAAAACAACCCTAACTTAGAACACGTCCCGTATTTCTCCCGACAAGGAAGCGGCCGTCAAATTTCAGGTGTCAAACAGAACCTTATTCAACGGCTGAAAGTTTCAGGGCTCACTGAAAGGAGTTTTCTATTCAATAGGTAGTCGTGTAATTTTCCGCTTGGTGAACTTTTCACTGCACCCGCATATAAATAGCTTTCCCGAGCACCGTATTCGTAAATAAATATACCGTTTATCTACATGATGAAGGAGAATATGAGGATAACAACATATCCAAATCTTTGGTGTTCAGGTGTAAAGCAATGAATGATATTTATGAGTTTTTTATTTTGTTTTGTTTCGTTAACAAACACAATATAATTATTTCTGATGGTACGTGAGATGATTTTGAAAAAAATCATTCTAATATTATTATTATCTTCATACACGGATAAAACTTACTGATATGAAATACTGTTAATTTATTAAAAATCAAATTATTCGTCTTCCTGTTAAAGACGGGATTGCAGGTCTATAACAAATGAATTGAAAGAGTTCCTAACAGAGCAGCAATCAAAAGCGAATGTTTTATGAGGACGGCGGAACACGTGCTCATACAAATACTTGTCATGTCACTTTTCTATCAGGATCTGTTTTCCCGTATAGAAGAATATATATTTTCCCGTTCTTCTGAAGCAGTATTATTTCAGTCAAACAATTATCACTGACTTATATCAAATACCCAATAATAATTAATAATATCTCAAACTTCAAAAGTGACTACGATGCCTAGATTTATACTTTATAACTTCCACAATAGACAGTAACAATTATGAAATATTCAAATGAAAACAGTGAATCTATACATCAAAACCTTCAACTTCGGGCATTTCCCATACATTCTAATGGCAGTATGCTACACTAGCGCCTTCTAGCGGCAAGAGTTGTTGGACTTGGTTGTCTTTCTTACATTATTTTGTGTAAACGTAAAATTATTCGTAAACTGCTCGTTTATAGATGGTGCTAATTGAATTATTTTAGGAAAACTGTTTTTTTCAAGTTATGACAAAGTTTTTTTCAAGTTGGTTTGCGCATACTGCACATTACTTTTTTTTTACAAATACAACATTGTACATATCTAGATAATACTTTGCAAACTTATCCTGACCGAACAATTTTTGGTTACAAAAACAAATAATATACGTTTTATAAAGATTTATTTTTTAACATTTACTAGATCTAGTCTAAATCGTTTTTGTGCATGCTATAACCCAGCTTTTTAAGCTGAAACAATTAATAAAATTTGTATTAAACATTAAAATAGATGATGATTTTTATTACTTCAACTTGAGCCTGTAATGCTACAAAAAACTAATACAGCTTTGCTGAATTGGCTTTAAAATTATAAAAAATATATTTACATGGTACAATCTATTGTGTGTGCAAGAACATTTTATTTGTTAGAATTTAACGAACTTATATTATATTCGACCAACTAACCTATCAACCTTTTTTGGCATCCTGAAAAACTTATTTTTGTTTTGTAAAATTATACCCGTAAACTGCACACACGGAACCTTTTGACACAGAAGATTTGTGCTTGTATTTTTCATTATTGTTACACCACCACCAATTACCCCATAAATTCAATTTGCCGCCATTGAAAGGAATGTCCAGTGTCCACGTCAACAAGCTATACTAGCGCCTCTAGTGGCCAGCGTTGGTGATCCTGTCAGTATTTTACTGGAGTTGGTCGTATTATTAATATTGTGAGGTATTTGCTTAAATACAATATTACGTACATTCTGCTTTTTTGTTCTCATTTTGATAATATATTTTTGTTTTAGTTATGTGTCCCGAAATCTTGAACAATCGTTACCACCACAAGTTTCGTGATGCAGTCTACAAATATGATATATAATTCGTTGTGAAATTCATCGTAATAATTTGATTGAAAATGGTGTATATTTTTACATGTGTTTATTTTCGAGCAAAAATATTCATAAAATATTCACTCGCCATGTAGAAAAATGCGTTAAAACTTTCCATTGAAAATACTTTCCGTCGGATGAACTCGGAGATTAAATGATAATCTCCCACGCTATTAATTTACGTTGAATCGTCACGTGTCTAAAGGAGAAATTATTGATAAAAACCACTCACAAATTAATAACGGTTGATATGTACGCAAATATTAAAGCGGTACGATGGCGAATATATTAAATCCTTCTAAAATTCTTGACAGATTAATAAACCCTTTTTTTAATATTTAAATTAGATATTTCATTAACGCCCGCTAGCGGATGTTTTTCTTTTGTGTTTACGCAAACTCAGGGTCTAACCCGAAAGCATTCGCAAATATTCATAAACCCTCAGCATTTACCATATGGCGGTTAATTTTCTCATTTCCATAAACCTACAGTGCATTATGCTAAAGCGGAAAATTCACAAGACCTCGGAATGCTATTAAAAACGAAACCTATAATAAACGTTTATTTTTTAAGAAAATTGGTGGTTGAAACACATTTAAAATCATTCCTTCGTCAGCAGTCACATTGCTGAAATGCATCATCAAATACTTACTTCGTCTCTGAAACAATTTTCCTGATTGCGTTCTACCAATTTTAATATTTGGTTCACATTGTAATAATAGCTTATCACATTATTCAATGAAATGGAAAACCCAATCATATCTCCCTTATCATAAAGTATACTTTTCCATAAAACCACTTAATAGGGCGTCTCCTATATTATCTTACTGACAGACAAGCAATTTATATTCAGAAATGGGAAAACGGTTATATAATATTAATATAACGGTTTAGATGCAGATGGAAAATTTCTGCTGACTTTCTTTCCTCAGTTTTAATCTCGTGGGACGTCTCTTAGGCGGAATTTCGTTTTCTTATGTTGGAACACAACATAAAAGCTTCTTATGCGATATTTCCTTGAGACTGCTTGCGGATTCTACTCGTATTTAAACGTATCGACATGTATTGCCGTTCCGATTAGATTTGTGTAAAGCTGGTGTAATGTCATTCGTATGTCCTTGTCTCAGAAAACATAATACTTCGCCTCTCTTAGCATACGGACTCTCCGCATGCCTAATACCCAATTTCATTGAACAAGCTTTATACACTCAGTTAAAGACTAAAAATATAAAAGAAAACAATACATTGAGACTTCTATACTGAAGCAGCATTTTTGAATATCGTCTAAGAAGTTGTGTTAAATATTATAATGTATTGCGTTATGCATTTCAACAAAAGAAATGCAGGAGAATGTCAAGTAAGAGTCTGTATTTAACTTTTTATTGATGATTCAATCACAAATTGACGTACTAGCAGTCTTCTACATCGCTCGATCGGCGGCAGTAGTGTTGCCATTGCAAATAAAATCCCTTCCTCGTCTTCGTATGTAAAAAACCTATGCTTAAAATATCACTTATTATATTTAGGGTGTAAAATTATTTTATTAAATTTATATTTCCAAAGTCCAGTCGGAACTTTTATCTTTACGTTATTTATAACGGTTTCTGTTTTTTTTTGTAGGAAGATTTATTGCGTTTTTACCTAGTTTTCTTTGTTTCATCGATAGTATATATCATAATATCATCAAAGAAATAAATGCAAAAAAAAATATTTCTATATTTCTTCTGAAAGACGCGAAGTTTTACCATATAATAGGTTCTTGAATACTTAATCGACGTAATAATGTTATGTAATCATATTTCCAACATGAATAATACATTTGTCACATTTTGTACAAAAAGTATTAGAAACAAAATAGAAAACTCTTTGTCAATGAAAAATTCTCTTAGTGAAAATGTATATAACTTAGATCAAGATGACAACGTGTCTACCAGAATAGTTCTTTTTTTTTCTTTTCTTTTATTTTATAGATTTTTAAATATTACAATTTTCAACTACCATATTAGGATAATGCCCGTGTTATGGTAGTCATACAAATTATCCAATGAAAAAAAAAATATTTATAACAATAATAATAATAAAATATTGAAAAGTGTTAAAATAATATATAGGTGAAGATACAATATATATATTTTTTTCAATTAATTTTTTGAAATAGTTTTAGAAAGTCTTTAGAATTTTTTTAAAGAACTCTCGCCTCTTTTCAAATATCCAGAATTATATAGTAAAAAGGGATATCTTATTAGTTAATTTTATATCGGTTCTCAATGCGTTTTATATTTTAGGGGCGATTCAGATAACTCTGTATACCAACTTTTTTAAACGATTGAATTTTTTTTTCTTGATTTTTAATTCCTGGAAAAATAATTAAGTAGGTATCTTAATATTTTATATTGTTCTGCGCATCAATAATTAGATAGGTACTTTAATATTTTCTTTTGTTCTGCGCATCAATAACTAGATAGGTTCCTTACTATTTTCTTTTGTTCTGCGCATCATTATTATTAGATAGGTACCTTAATATATTTTTTTTGTTTTGCGCATCAATAATTAGATATGTACCTAAATATTTTAATTTGTTCTGCGGATTAATAATAAGATAGGTACCTTAATATTTTATATTGTTCTACGCATCATTTTTTTACTAAAACCACTTAATTATTAAGCAAAATTATAATTTTAAATTAAATAAGTTTTCGATTTGGTACATGGTGAAATAACATAACAATTACATAGTCAGTTCACACAGAAAAGCTGTAACTTTTTCAAGACGACAAAGCTCATCGTTTGCGAGTTTTTAATGTAAAGCAAAAAATATTTTCCTGTTTTTTTTTTATGTACCTACTAGAACCTTCCGCCCGTATTTGGGCAGTATTTTCAGCCAAGAGCCAATATTCAGGATACTTTATTTCGGTCCATTATTCGCGAACACAATATTCAAGTAAAACGAAAACCTCACCCCTTCATCCCTGCTACGAAATAGGTAAAAGAGTAGTTATTGTTATAACGAGAGGGTGGGAGGGGGCTCGGGGAACTTTAGGCGAGCTAACGCAATGAAATGTTCAAGTCATCCTTTAATATTTGTAACTTTTTCCAGTTGGTGACACACACGCGCCGGGAACGGGCTAAGAGAAATTTGAAAATTACAATGTTTTGTTTGGTGAGAGCGATTATTATTGCGAGGGATTTTAATTTACGGCAGAATGTTTCGTTCGCCCGGGAAAAGTTTATCAGATTAGCACTTTTGTTTTCCTGGCAGCTTTAGATAATGCTTTGCCAAGGTTTAAGCTTGTTTTTGTCATCTTTAAGAGATGTTTTGTTTTTGATGAAAAAAAAACTTCCTCATCGTGAGTGCTTTCCACCAGGAAGGAAGAAGGTAGATATTTATGTAAATGAATATTAATAAATTATCGTTTATATGTGCGGTTTTGACGGAAGGGTAGTCGTGCTTGGACTTCTGTTTTCAGTACCCTCTGTATCTGAATTGTCTTTTATATTACGAAGAAACACATTCCACACTTTACTGTTATTTCATTTAAATTAAATTACAATAAATATTTTTAATAACCTAACCTAACCTAACCTAAATAGTTCATTGTTAGATGTAAGTGGATTATAATTAATGAAATACATTTTTTTTTAAATAAACAAAAATAATTATGCATGTAACATGAAAATACCGAATAATGTTATTATGAATTGATAAAGTAATGGAATCATGTGGTAATGAAGCCATAATCTAATGATTTATATTTATATTTATTTATATTTATTTATATTTATTATAAGAACTTGTTGAACATTTATACATATTTGTGATAATTCATCCGCCATGCTAGGGATGTCCCAGTGTTATGGCGGGTGATATTTACAGATTGGATTTATAAAATAAGTTAATTAGAAGTTATAAAGTTATGCAATTTAGATTAAAATATAAGTTAATTAGATTATATAATTAAATAATAAGTAAGTAATAAAACTATACAAATTAAATTAAATTAAAAGTTATTAAATTATACAAATTTAATTGAAATGTTTGTTGAAATTGAAAGATTTAGCGAAGTGTTCAAGTGCTGAAGGGGTGAAGTGATTTAGTGATGAAATTATGGATTTATGAGGTGATGAATTTATGAAGTGATGCATTTATGAAGTGATGAATTTATGAAGTGATGAATTTATGAAGTGATGAATTTATGAAGTGATGAATTTATTAAGTGATGAATTTATGAAGTGATGAATTTATGAAGTGATGAATTTATGAAGTGATGAATTTATGAAGTGATGTATTTATGAAGTGATGAATTTATGATGTGATGAATTTATGAAGTAAAATGTTTGACTACTCAAAAGTTTTACAAGATTTTAAACAGATTAGACAGAAGTTTTTTGTTGTTGATACATTTCTGAAACTCATACCAAACCCACCTTACAATTTCCCTCTTTTAAGGATCTTGTAGCGATTTCCACTGTATGGTGTATAAATTAATATGGTATAAAAGAAAATGATCAAGGAGCCAGATAATTTATTGGCGTATATTTTGAACAAAGTGATTTATTGCAAGAGAAGGAAGGATGAAGCAAAAGGACAGAATCAATAAATCATATTTCAGACACTTTCCTTAGCATCTTTTGGAGTTCTCGTGCGGATAGACACACATTTGATGAAATAAATTGGTTCCGCTTCAGCTGGATTGATATTGCATTTAGTTTTGTATAGCATAGCAGATGGTGCCTAGTGTTTGAAATGTTTTTATTCATATCTTCTTTGCTATTTTTCTACATAAAAATATAGTGATTATTATATTCATGGGAGAGAATACTTATGAACTCGACTTCTCATCCTAACGCAAACGCTCGCAATCCCAATCTACAACTTCGACGGTTTAAAGTTTAAATGATACCCAGTTACTTTCTTGGTTTGCTGTAAGGAAGGTAGATGTGAGATTTCATTTGCGTCCATTTAATACGTAGGTCGTTCTGATTAAGTGTTTACTCTCCCTTATCTACAACTAGCTGACGTGTACCCGGCGTTGCTGGGGGTTGTGAATAATTTGGAGTTAAATTTTGAGGATGTGAATTCTAGGATGAACATCGACTTTTATCTACTTTTTTACAAATATAATGTGCATGTATTATACATTTGAATTTATTTTAATTATTATATAAAACGAGATAATTATTTAAATTAACATAATAAGTACATATTTCATATTTAACATATAAACCTTCCAGAAGAAATTCTCTAAATGATGGTGAAAACACTAATCCGTTGCGTAGTTTAGACGAACTATTAGGGTACAGACGCACAAACAGACAGACGCGAATGGGGACTTTATTTTATACTATTTATTATTAGAGATAGATTATTGATTATTAGTAGAGACCGGATTATATGCATTTGCATATTTGCATATGCAAATGCATATTTAGACCCTTTTCAGCGGTAGTTGCATATTTTAGCAAATAATTTGAGATCTTGCATATTTACGCTTGATATCGTTCAGATGCCTCACATAGCGACACTATAGACGTCAGATAGCAAGGCGCGCGGCCAGCGAAGCTGAGCAAAGAACTGATAACTGATCTTACTGATCGCTACGGCCGGCGGCCAGAGCGGGGGGGAACCTCTCTCATCTTCGCCTGCGCTCGCGCCTACTCGGCTTAATTCGGCTAATTGCCGAAAACAATTCATTCATTCGTATGAGGGGTGATTTGGTATATTTTTATGGTAATTCAGTGAATTGCGAATTTTGTTTTTGACTGGTCGCACGCGCTGTTCTTTAGAGTTTCGTCTAGTGTTTTGTTTGTTTGCACGAAGTTGTACATTGTGAAAGTGAACCATGTCCCCTGATAAAACAGTGCCCATACGTGGATAGCTGAATATCCTGGAATATTTACATACGACGGAAAAGTTTTATACTGCCGAGTTTGCGAGAAAAACATTTCTAGCACAAAAAAGTTCCAAATAGACCAGCATGTCAAAACCAGTGTTCATATCGCAGGAGTGCAGAAGAAGGGCCCACGACAACAAGTTTTTACAGTGGCAAGTAGCAGTAACAGTGAAGTAACCTCCAAAGGTAAACAACAAAATCACTTTAGCATGGATCTATGTGAAGCATTTCTTGCAAGCAATATCCCTCTATACAAACTGACAAATCCTGCCTTGAAGGATTTTCTCAGAAAATATTGCATAAATCAAAATATACCGGATGAATCTACTTTAAGTAAAAATTACATACCATCAATTTATCTTCATGTGCTGGAAGAAATACGCAATGAACTCAAGGATAACATCATATGGATTTCAGCTGACGAAACCACCGACACTTGCGGCCGTTACATTGCAAATTTGATTGTTGGTGCATTAAAACTTGAACCTTCACCTTCCTATTTGGTGGCCTGCAGAGAACTTGAAAAGGCAAATCATTCTACGATCGCCAGATTTGTGAATGAGGGTATAAAAAAATATTTCCTGAATCTTCTGCTGATGAAAATATGTATGTGTTGCTCTCAGATGCTGCCCCCTATATGATCAAAGCCCTCCAAGTATCCCAATTTGATTCATGTGACGTGTTTTGCTCACGGAATTCACAGACTCGCCGAAGAAGTGAGATCCACGTTTGCGAATGTAAATAACCTGCAAATTTCATCAGCAAAGAAAGTGTTTCTTAAGGCGCCTGCTCGTATAAAGGCCTACAAAGAAAAACTGCCAAATATCCCTTTACCTCCTGAGCCAGTAATAACACGTTGGGGTACATGGATCGAAGCTGCGATGTTTTACCATGAACATTTTGAAGCCATCAAGGGTGTTATCAATGACTTCGATAGTGCAGAGGCTTTGGCAGTTTTATAGTGCAAAGAATCGTTTGACGACGCCAGTATTAAAAAAACCTAGCTATGATTACCACTCATTTCGCCTACATACCTGCAAATATAAAAACGCTTGAAACTCATGGATTGGCGTTGAATGCATCTATTCAGGTTATGAAGGAAATTTGCCTTATGAATATTCCTCGTTGCCAAAGCTATTCCCGAGTAAACTCAAAGAAAAATTTGAAAACATACTGAAATTTACTTTAAAGGTAAATTCTAAATTTTATTGTTAAATACATTTTATAATTGATATTTTCGAAAATATAATTGTTATCCTTGAGAACTAATAGCTTACTAAAATAAAAAAAAATATGTAAAAATACGACTTCCTGTATTATTTCATGTTGCATATTTTGACCCTTTTTATGGATTTTCGTGCATATTTTAGCTATTTTTATTGCATATTTGCATGCATATTTTGGGCTATTTTTGTTGCATATAATCCGGTCTCTAATTATTAGAGATAGATATGCAGGCTGTCGCCTAAGGGTACGTGTAAACAAGCGAGCCGAACTGCCGACCTGAACCGACGACTTACGGGAAAGGAACGAAGCAACCGCAAATGACAATTCCTTAAATTTTTGTCAATATCCATAGTTTGTGAAAACACCCCATTACTTATGGAGGTAATTATAACTACTTGAATTCCACGGTAATTCCACATCACAAAAAAAACCTAACGTATCCTTACTTTTTTTTTCAAAAAATGAAATTTATTTAGTACATGCAGTTTTTTCACGTGTGTTATTCTAGTAGGTGTAATTTTCTCAATGTATAATTCCGTTCATGTGTAGTTGTAAATAATTTTGTGTAATTCCGTCCGGATCTACCTATACGTATGTGAGACATTCTTAAAGGTATTTCGGAATACAATTAAGAATTTTATACTTTCGGAAGCACTCATTAAAATTATCTTTTCAATTACAAATCGCAGCATAAAAAACTCGACAAGCTTCAATTAATCAGCTTTCAAATTGTCATTTAAATATATGCAAGTTGAATGAAAATATTCCGCATTTAGGGGAAGATTACTACGGGTGGTTGTTTTGATTAAACGCCAGCATTATTTTTTCAACCCTCCTGGTCCGCCATTGCGCGGGCTGTTTAAGGCATAGAAAGTGAAATTTTGATCTCTGTGAGTTATTGAAGATTATAATTTTTCCTGCGAGGAACAAATTCACCCGGTGCGGAATTGTACCTCATATTTATTATTTCTCCCGTCCCACTTTTGTAAAGGAAATGTTACATAAAGATGCAAAATTCCCGAATAAGGGGAGATTGAGGTCGATATATATTTTTCGAAAACAGTACTACTTGGGGAAATTGAATAAATTTAGACGTTTCTGGTGCAAAATGACGTGCATAAATGTCACTGAAATTTCATCACGTGATTGAGTTTTATAGGAAATAGGCAATTTAACAAAAAATAATGTTAACGCCTCCAAAACAAAAAAAAATGTGAACCAGTAAAATCAGAAAAAGATTCGGTCGCACCTGATTCGTTAATATTGTCTTCAATGATTAAATATTACATTTTGATGGTTATACTCATATTTTTTTTTAAATGTTCTCTAATTCCATGTCAGCATCACTTGTGTCTGAATATTCTCCCGTTATGTTGTTGTTTATCTGTTTATTTACACTCTAAATAAAATGATTTTTTTTTTAAGATTTTATTTTATTTTCAACTCCTGTTGTTTCTTAGAAAGTTAGAAGGTCTACGTTTCGCAGGTAGGAAACAACAAATATTGGGGTCGTTATCTTTTTCAATCAATTGGTTGTGGGTTGTATTCTCTACGGTTTTTAATCAATTACTCTGTATAGCCCCACCTGTGCAATGCAAGGGAATATTCCGAGTTATGGTTTGAGAGGGGGTTCCCCCTACATTACGGGACTGTAATTGAAAATGGACCTTAAGCCAAAGCGTTCAAACGATTCGGTTCATTTCCGTCAGGACTGAAAACTTTCGATTCGAACGAAATAAATCGATCGCTTAATTGGTTCGAATATACCCGGACATTCGAATCGGCCATCAATCGAAATCATCTGAGCGAATATTTATTACAGCTTTATGAGATTACTACCCAAAGTGGTTTTAAAACCTCCCCTGTAGTAAGGGATTATTTTAAACGGAGCGGAATGTATTCCAACCGGATTTACAAATATTTTATGGATGTGTACACGTACAGGTAGGTAAGAGGTACTTAGAACCCCACGTTAAAATAATATGGGTTTTAGGTTCAAAGGTATTAAAATTTCGATTTTTTTTGTGCATTACATTTCACAGAATATCAGAAAAAAATTAAGGACGCTATCACGATAAGCCCTTTTTGATTAATTACCGATTTAGATGTTCTTTCACTAAAAATTATCGCTTTAAAAAATATTCAATTAATACACAGAAGTCCTTTATTTAACTTTGATTGGAGTTTGGGTCTGATTTATCACCGGGGAAAAGATCATAAAGCTCAACCATAAAATAGATAATTATCTTAAGCAGCAAAAACTCTAGAAAATAAGCCCTGGAAGCATGAAATTTGTACAGCTGTTTCTATGTATAGTTTCTACGTAAAAAAAACCATTTGAGTTCACAACGTCATTTCCATCGTGAGTTTAGGAGTATTGAAAAATCTCAATACATAATACGAGACATCGCGCTGAATGGTTGTTTTAGTTTTTTCAATAATAAGGAACTTGAGTGATAATTATTATGGCTTAAAAACATATATTCTTGTAGATCAATAAACGTTGATTCTGATAATATGAGTTTTATTATGTGTAATTAAACTTAGAATGAATAAATAGTCATTTAAAAACGATTGAAACCCTGAGACACTTGAACGCCCTGTAATTGGTCGGCGGGTTCTCACAGCACTTAAACAGTTACCTCACGGGTTTGCTGGCCAAGTGAATTAAGAATGTGGACAATTTTGTGCCAAGTTGCTCTGCATATACTAGCACACGGCTTAATATTTGCGGTTTATAAATTATTTCAAAAGAGTTCATGTTTATTTGAAATCTCTCTAAATATTTAAATTTGATTTTTTTCCTTTCATACCGACCCGAGTGGGATAGACATTAATGTTAACTGACAAAATCGAGGAATGTACGACGTACGCGTACCCTATTATAGTTGCGTAGGTTTGGCGGGATTTTAAAATTGCAAACTTTGTAAATTATTTTATCGTTGAATTCAACATTTGTGAAAAAAATAAAAAAATTCCGTATTTAAATTCGAAGGTGAACATTCATAATAAAAAATATAAAAAAAGTTGACCGGAATTCCTTGATTGAAAAAAAATGGATTCTGGGGCGAAGTCAGGTAGTAACTTTTATAACTTTGCTTTTTGTTAATTAAATTCCATAAAAATAATTACGTATTCCTTTCCTCTCTAAACAGATTCATAATTTATAAGTTAAGCCCGGGTGTCTAGCATTTCGGATAAATTTTATATCTCTCTTTGTTTTTCTTGTAAAAGTTCTAGGGGCTTCGTAACGTAACCCTTATCCATGTCGGTCCAGTTGATTGTGTTGCTATTTTAAACGCGATGAATAATGAAAACCTTTCAACGAAATTATGTCGATTTTCGGATACAGCAAGAGCAAGCATCCCTTGGTACAAATTTGGTTGGCATTTAAAACTGTGTATTCAACGGATTTGCCTTTAGCACTTAATTAGAAGTTGCCTGTTATCATATCTTTATGGAAAGTTTTTCAATTAATAGCAGTTAATTAAGGCTTTGTAAGGATGTTAGGTTTGAGTGCTGATTTGAAATCAGCCTTTTATAGTAATTTATTCAAAACAGTGGCTTAAAATGCTCATTTGGAAGCAAAACGTTTTAAAATACATATTTTTTAATTAAAAGTTGCAGTTAGATCGCTTGTTTATCTTAATCTTTTTTCTTATTGAACTTTTATAAAAATAAAAAACCAACGCAAATACGTATAGTTGAATTGAGAGAATGAATGAACCAACTGCTCCCAACTGCCTGGAGCCAGTGAGACTATGGCTTCCCCAACAGGGGTAAGTTGTGAGACTGAAGGTAGTGGGAGGGGAAGGAGATGGGAAGAGGAAGGTAGGAAAGTACTTCACTATTCAGATTTGATTACCAAAATGGCTAAAGCCATTTCAAGCAAGACTTCGATTCTGAATGGTGGTTTTTCACCAGAGCGATACTGAAAGTATCTACCAACCCTGAAAGTGTATACGTACAACATCCAGTTATAAAGCCCTTTAAATATTAACACATCAAATGGGGATTTTCCGCTCTAGACTTCACATAGATTCTTCCTTAGTTTTAAATTCTTTTCTTAGTTTTACCACGTGTTATGAGATATTTAGCGTATTTTAAGTGTATAGGTAATTACTAGGATCCGGAATCGCGGTGGCTTTACCAGTGCTGTACTCAAGGGAAAAATAATTACCTACTTATGAAACACTTATTTATAGACCGCTTTCCAGATTTAGTATGCCAGGAGTCAAGTATGTTGTCAACATTGAAAAGTTTTCTCGGAGAAGCCTATTAGAAATACCTTTCACACCTCTTATTAATAATATCTTTATTTAAAGCTTACCTGTTGTGAATTCGAACAGAATGTACATTGTACATGATGCAGGATCAATTCATTTTGACGTCAACATTATTTTTATAATACAGTATAAGAATCCGTTCCATATTTTCTGGTGATAAATTATACCTATTTTCAAAAATCCACTTATATATAGAAAATGATCGTTCAACATCGACAGATGTCAGCGGAGCAAATTTATAGAGTTGTGTTGAATCGATGGTAATATTTAAATTTTCACTAATGCTCCGTAATTTATCGTAGCCAGGGTTTCTATTTAATATGGCATCGAATCTTTTTTCTGCCCACTCTTCATTGCTCCACGATAAAAGAGTCCTTATTTCATCTATAATTTCGAACGATTCGACGATAGTAAGCTTAGGATCCTCGAGTTTTTTAATAGCATTTGGAATTGTTCCGAAATATTCCATTATAAAAATTAGGTCACCCTTAATACTCGCATCTTCAAACAATAATTTAGCTTTCGCTATTGCCACAGCGTCCTTTTCATTTAAAATTGAAACGACACTTTTTATTTTTTCGAAATGTTGACCATAGTAAACAGCAGCTTTGAGCCAAGTTCCCCAACGCGTTAATATCGGCTCTGGTGGTAGTGCAATATCTGGAATCATGGTTTTAAATATGTTTACTCTTGTTGGAGCTTTCAAAAATATTTTTTTAACACAGGAAATAAGATCATCCACTTTTTTATATTTATCCCGCACAGTTGAAGCGACTAGATTTAGTGAATGAGCCAAACAGGTAAAGTGTATCATATTGGGAAACACATCTTTAAGTTCGCGTCCGGCTTTTAGCATATAAGGGGCAGAGTCTGTTGTTAAAATTAAAAGTTTTTCGAAGTTATTAACTGCAGATTCCTGCCACAAAAAAATTAAACTGTTTTTTACAAAATCCTTGATGGTTTCGGCATTGGTTTTTGGTAAAACCTTGCTAGCAATCAAATATGACCGAGTTACAATGTCTCCTAGTGGTTTTACGACCAGATTAGCTATATTGCGTCCAAACTTATCGGTCGTTTCATCAACTGTCGCCCATATATATGAATGTCCTAATTTTTTTCTGATATGGTTAATTTCACTACAAAACACTTTATTTAAATACACCTTTCGGAGAGTAGATTCACTCGGAAGATCCATAGTCGAACATTTACAACACAAATATTTAGAAAAAAAAAGACGGAAATTAAAATTGTCTAGTTTTGTCCATGGAATATTAGAACATATTAAAAACATAGCTAAATCAAAATAGAAATCTGTTTTACTCTTATCATTTATCTTCATTATCAAATGATTTCTGCTTGAAACGTGCTTAGTTACTGTATATTTTTTTAATTGTTTTAAAGAAATATCACACACGTCACAATAAATCACCCCACGATCAAATTTTAGCTCAGGATGAGGTTTTATCCACTTATTTATTAGATTAATTGAAGGTAATATAAACGCGGCCATGGTGATGATTGATGAATACTAATTCATAACTAACTTCTAAAAAATGAAATATTTCCTATCCGCTTGTCATTTAAAAATATTTGTTTTAAAGTAAGACATACCGATTTACCATTACCTATTGTCTCTTTTCTTTCTCATATTTTGTTCATTGAATAGAAAAAGACGAAATTATTATTATCGATTGCCAACTTGGTACAATAAACAAAAGTATCGGATTTCATATTTCCTGGGCCGAGCTTCAGTTAACAAGTCAAGTAAAGTCATTTTTACCACAAAAAGGACAAAGAACATTACGTCACATAATATTATTTTAGTGTGATTGATATAAACCTTTCCACATAAACTCAAATTTTGTATACCGTAGTTGAATCACAGTACTGGCTTAGATAGTGATACCAACAAGGAAACTGTATTGTCTTTTATTAATATTGTTTAAATTTAATTTTAACCTTGATTTCATATTTTCAATATATATAAAAATCAATGTATGTTTGGATGTCTGAACTTTGGCAATTTGTTGTTCACACACCTGGAAAGGTTTCTATGTACCTAAAAGTGAGTTCTGGCAACATAAAATTTGTGCATAAAATCCATTGTTTCCTATCCGATTGCAAAGAAACTTTGGTGAGTTATTGTGTGGATGCAAGAGAAGAGAAGGTTTCTATATATAATGGTGAGCTCTGGTGTTTTGAAATTTGTATAAAATTCCCTTATTTCGTATACTATTCATCTGATTGCGATAAAACTTTGGCGAGTTGTTGTGCAAGTTGTTGTGCACACGCCTGGGAAGGTTTCTATACATAAAAGTGAGCTCTGGCGTTATTAAGTGTGTATAATTTTTTTTCCCTATACCATTCTTCCTATAGCAATGAAACTTTGGCCAGTTGTGTGGATGCTAGGAATGGATTCTGTAAATAATGGTGAGCTCTGCGTTATGAAATTTTGATCAAAATTCTCTTTTTTCTATATCATTCATCCTATTGTGATGAAACTTTGTTAAATTTTAGTGTTGCTCGCGATTAGTGTCGAAACAAGCAGGGCGAGAAGGGAAGGGAAAGGGAATAAGAATAATAACATGACATTTATATAGCGCACTTCTGTGTTATTTCACTTCAAGTGGAATGTTTCAGTTTCTTCACCACCTAGGATTCTTGCTGCAGAGTCTCCATCGTCTATTTTCGTGTCACCTGTTCCTATACTTCATTTTACTTAACTTAACTTCACTCTATTTTTGTAATATTTATATTTTCTGTAATACCTGCATCAACTGTAAAGCGCCCCTCTCACAAAAGCGGCGCTGTACAAATTATCCAATAAATAATAATATTCCCCATATGAAAATTAATTTCTTTAAAAAATAATGTAAAATTGAGAATTTGTTCAGACCAAGCCTCTAGTATGTATACTACATGCAGCTGCAAAAGGACAGTATGTTTAAAACGAATTTAACCCGTTGAATAACGATAATTTAATTGTTTTGCCTTTAATAATGAGCGTCCCTGGAATTCTTCAAAAAGCCACCGCGATTCCGGATCCTAGTAATTACCTATTATAATTAATTTAATTGGATTGTATAAAATTAGATATTATTATGACAATAACTGTACAATTTCGTATTGCAAAACCACATCTTACAAGGACTAAATTTGACTGTATTTATACGTTTTTTTAAGTGGGTGAGTTTACCAATGTTTATAAAAGAAAATTTTTCTTCGAAATCGTATCCTTGTTCGCTCTCCAAATGGGTTTTAAACCCCATTATTGGCCAATAAGTTTCCCAGTTCCATTGAGATCGCGTCTGTGAACAATTTGTGCATTTTGTTGTGAAATTGGTTTTATTATTGGTTCAATTTACAATAGATCGATTCAATGTTCCATCCGGAAGCATGCCCGATAGCTACAAAACGTTTCACAGATGAATTGAATAGGAAATTTACGTTATTATGCTTTCGGAAAAAAATACGCAGTGTAATTGGGAAAAAATAAGTGACTTTAAATAACACTTTATTGAATATACATCTGAAATGTAAACTGCAAGAAGAAGGAATATATAAAGAAGAAAATTTAAGGCTCAATCAATTCCTTTACTCCTGCCTATCCTAAATTCTAATATTGGCTTATTAGGTTACCATCTTTACCAGTCGATTAAACTATAACCTCCTTCCAATTCTCAGAGCACATGTTAGAAGTCCTAAAAAAACAGTGTCCCCTTGTGGCCCTAGTGTACCGGTCGCACCGGAACGCAATCAATACGATACGATTGTACGTATTAATACATTGAAACCGGTAGGTTTATATATAAAAGATAAAGCGGTATTCAATCAAAGTTATGTTATTCTAATTATTATTAAAATTCAATATAAATAAATGCTAATTTAACCATCATCAGGCTCCGCTCGCTTTTAGTAGAAAATATAACTTGAGTTCATTTATTTAGTATAGAACGGCATATATAGTTCGGCGACAATTAGCAGGCTTCTATGCCATGTCTCCTTTAATAATATTATCCACTTGACCAACCGACGGCGTCCGGTTTTTTGGTATATCTGGAAGCATAAGAGAGTTCATCCAAAAATTAATGAATTGAAACCAAAGATATCGTTTTTCATTATTTTATTATTCTCACTATTTATTATCACGTAGTATTTTTATTGATCACACATCGCCATTCGTTCCAAGGGCCGACCATTACGGTCTAATAGATATGTTTCCAACGATGGGAAAATCCAATTCAATATATCGAGAGGATTACTGGTCAATAGACTGACATACTGAACAGTAATTCCCTAGAACTTCTAGGCTAGAAGTATAAGTGTATTTAAATAAGATCTATCGACTGCTGGACCACTGACAGGCCAATGAATTTATTTAAAAATGTTTAGTCAATTCAAAACCGTAAGGTAAAATTGAGCCCACTTTAGTCACACGGGCACATGTCCACAGCACACTTCTATGGATTTCTGGATGGATTCTCTTCAGTGGACTGACAGTTCTGGAAAGGTTGGATGTTCCATTCGCCGTTTCTGTGAAACGTGTCAGGAAAAGGGTCAAACGTTATTATTTCACTCGTTAGCAACTTTTGTGCGCTAGCGAGTTTTACGCGTAAGCAACTTTCTCCCGTTTTCCCTTCCGTATTCGTGTCATAACTGTCGGGAAACAAATTGAATTCCTAAGTGGGGTTAATATTTAAAACAATAATACAAACAAGCACGCTGAATTTATTTATTAAACTTACAACGATGTGTCAAACGGTTGAATTAATTAACTTTTGCGAAGTCCCTGCCAACGCCATGTACTGAACAATGTACTTATTTTTTTATATCCAGTAGATTCGTCTACACAATCCACAGCTAACGCACGAGCCATCCTTAACTACAAAAAACCATTCCTGTTTGAAACTTGGTAATAAAACCAGAAAATAGTAAGCATTTTATAAATCTGTGTAAATAAATTGTCGATAAACAGTTTTCCATACTTTGTAATTTGAATGTGGTTTGGTATCAGCACAACTACTGAATGTATTATTAACGAATAGTAAAAAACTAATTTACTAGAGTTTTATATTGTTATATTTATATAACTGAAAACAAATAAATGTTTTCCGAGTCACCGCACGCGTAGAAATAGAGGCAATATCCAAGTTGTCATATTGCCGGGGGTGAAATCATTTTGGCAAACAAAGTTCCAGTTTCAAAGATGTTTGGGTTTAGTTAGTTGAAGTAAGAGGTATTTTGACAACGTTATAACTGAAGTTTTGATCATAACAATTACTTTAACGCTGAAATTAAATTTCTGGGAACCTACTGAGCCTGAAGGGGAAGTGAGGAAATAGCGCATCGCGATATCCGGAGGCCACCTAAGTATATCTCCCAAATAAAGGAAATGTAAAAAAGTGTTTGAAAACATAAAAAAAACACTTTGGTAAACAACTTTTATTTTTATTTTTATGTGGCACCTGACAAAAGGTCCCCATGTTTGTACTGTGTATAATCAGAGGAGTTTTCCCGATATCCAGTTGCGCGGCTTTGTGAGGCGGACAAAATAAAGTAATTGTATTTTTTGTTAATGTGGGTCTTGGGTCCGGATTGAATAAGATATGAAAGACGAATGCCGGAAGTGCGTTTCGCACGTTGTGCTCAAGAACTAATAGTCGGAATAATGGAATAACATCTCGTTTACGGTGACCGGATAAATCATCACATCTTTAAGAACTTATATAAAGTCAGGGAAAGTGATGAAAAAAAAACTTTATTAACTGGGTTAAGTAGGTTAGGTTAGGTTAGGTTTAATTTATTTTTTTTCGTTTCTAATGACTTTATATCACTTTTTAAAAGTGTGTTGAATTGTCGATGTGTTGATTTATCATGGAACCCTCGTTTACATGCTACCAACATCAACTTCTTTGAGCAGGACAACTGTTTGTTGTCCTCTAAGTATTTGGCAAGGTGCATAGATGCGTCAACAGGAATTATTTGTAGAAAATATGTAAAGCGTGCATCACCATGTCTAACAATCCACATGCATATTTTAAACCATGAACATTTATTTTTCCCCAATAAACATAACAATAACAATACATAGGGGCACCGATGACTACGTCAAAACGGCCGTGCTGCACTTGTTAGCAAATCACATGGCAGATTTCTACGGTAATGTAATACAGAAGAATACGACATGATAACTAAAAGCATATATATTATTTAACATTAGATCCACACAGAAGACCCTGAGGAAAATAATTTCCCTTATTGAAGGAGACGAAGATCTGGGCAGGAAAAAGATATGAGAGGTGGGTAGGAATATGGGGTGATTCTGTCCAGGAGTGACGAATTCATCCTTTTGACTGTAGTCATAGGCGATGGGTTGAAAGAGTCCTGCTGGAGAGGTAAAAAGACCTCCTTCAACCAGTCTCTCCAAATCCGACCCGCAACACAGTAGGTAGGTAGACGCATCCGCCGCCAAGACATATACAATCCTCACCCCATGAAGGCGGGCACCTCTGCTAAGTCACCAAACGTAACTACTTGGGGTGGCCTATGGCAGAGGTGTTGGTTATCCAATGAATGGTTCCCGGGGCGACGGTACCCATATCCGCCCCTTATAATATATTGTCCTCTTGTTGTGGAGCGCGTTTTCGAATTGGTGCCCCTGGACTTCAAATTACCTCGCATCGGCTCTAGTGAAGACAACTAGGAAGAAACACACTGTACTTGTATACATACGTAGGCTACAGATATACTGTTTTACATGAGTACATCCAGTGATTTATATTTGCGAAATCAACTGATAAAATACTTTTACAACGGTATCTTTAGGGCTCTAGATTATTCTGACTTGATTAGGCACCCTTTGCAATAGTTCTCGACTATTTGTATTCTCTTTGACAAGAGGGGCCAAAAATTTTTTGCAATATCTTTACAATTTATTGCATTCCTCTATGTAGTTTTATAAAATAGGGGTTGATAAACGGCTATAGTTGAGTAAAAAATTGCAAATATGTATAATTGATTAAGATGATTATCAACATTTATTCTTTAAAAAAATGTTGATAATCATCTAACAAAATAATGTTAAAAAAAAATCAATACCTACGGAAAAGCAACACCTACAATTACAATTGTGAGTAAACTACAGTTGTCTCAACAGTGCCAAAATAAGTCAGAACAAAATATTCATATGTAAGTTTACAAAAATCACTGATGAAATTTAAGGAAACAGTTGACATCTTTTAATAAAAAGAACTAAACTAATCTTTTACTCGGGAGATAATTTCAATTTGTATTAGTATTTCGGATGACTAATTTTTGCTAATAATTATTTATTATCCTTTATACTATGTATAAAACCTTGTCTTATAAACGTTAGTTTATCATTAAAAAATAATATATTTTTGTATTAATAGATTAATTTAACTATTTATTTTGCAAACTATGAAATATATCTTTAAAAACAAAAATAAATTCCAAAGAAATGAAAACAGAATCACCGTTAGAAATAATAATGTATTTAAAACTCCCCTAACGAACACCAAACAAATGCAAACACACTGCAAATTCATTGGACCTAGTACTTTCACTCCTTTACCGAAAAATATTCAAGTGAAAACTAAACTTCCTCAATATTTAAAAGAGTTAAAATTATGGCTTTTCGATACAGCAGTTGAAACTTTTTAAAATTTAATTTGTATCACTTTATGTTTCTCACAAACTATTCACTTAATATTACACTAAAGACTTATAACTTCACTATACACTATTGTAAACACTTTTTATAAACCGCTTAGACAAATTGTAATCTTGTTTTACATTACCCACGCACCTGCTGCCCCTTAGTGGGTTCCCATTATTTTTATTGATATTCATAATATTGTATGTACTTAAGTTAAAAATTGGGAAAGATAAAGGTATTATTTTTTTTTAAATAGACATAAGTAGTCATCACATTTAAATATTTGGTGCGAACTCTTTTTGAACATCCCACTAGTCATATAATTCACAGCTAAATAATATTTTTTAACAAATTATTATAAGCAATAATTAGTCGCCAGAAATATCTATACAAATTGAAAATATCTCCAGAGTAAAAATAAATGCCGCCGACTGAAATTGAACCCGCAACTTCTGATGTCTGATCAGCTGCTCTGGACTACTGAGCTACGTCGGCTTATTCCCAACCCGTCAAATAATTCAGTATGTACTAGTACTTCAATCAACAATTAACAACAACCAACTATATTTTTGTAAGAAAGGCTTTGTTAGTGCAGAATTTCCATCTAAATGGCGTCGAGACGTATTATTTTTATTTTTACTCAGGAGATATTTTCAATTTGTATTAGATATTTCAGGCGAGTAATTATTGCTTGTAATAAATTATTATCATTTATGCTATGCATAAAAAACCTCATTTTACAAACATTGGTTTATCATTAAAACATAATATATATTTTTTAAGTAGCTAGCCATGTTCAAAATCTATCGAGTTCGGCCCCAAACCTTTAGAAGCATTTGCAACATCCTAAATTAAATTTCGAAGTTACCCTCACAATTGTGAGTACAGGGTCCGAAAGGGATATATAAGTAATGTATATCCACGGTCCATTTGATATCACGATAAGATTCATTATTTATTTTTATTTACTGTACTAGATACCGTTATTTCTAGTCCCATGTCTCCCTTTTCCTGCGGCGACGTCACATCAAAATAAATGCCGATAGTCGTCACTTGGGGATGAAAATATAAACAAATTTCCACCATAACCAAACATTATTTTACGAGGAGACTAACAATGTCTTGCAATACAACGTCGACAAGAACAGGGTATACAGTTTTGTTAAATACCCACTTACTAATTGAAATGTGTTTTAAATCTTACACAACTGATAAACAACCATTAACCCTACATTCAAGATTGTTTATAAGTTGTGTAAAATTTAAAACAAGTTTATTGTTGAGGACATAAAATCTAAATAAATTAAATAAGTTAGTACATTGAACGATGTAAAATACATTTACTACATAGAATTGCCATGCCTGTCCGGTGGGAATGCTGTGTTTGTTTTACATTGCAAACAAATGTTTGGTTTCCGAACAACCAGATGTTTTATGTGTTTTGTCCTTTCAACACAGTTACAATATCGAAAGTACCCACTACACAGCATTTCCAAATATGACTGGTTATAAGGAAAACCTAAGGGCGTCCACTTATTTAGTAAATACTTTTAAAAAAAAGCAAAACATCGATCTATACAATTTTTCTGCACATTTTAGCAGTCGTCCGATGCATGTACCGCACTTAGGAAGCTATAACCAACGTCTCACTAGCCAAAAGCAGGAAGTTACACAACCCTACGTAGGGGTAAATATATAATACGTTGGCGGTGTGGGTGCGGATGGGTTGGGTTAGCCTCCAATAGAATCTCCAGCTAATGCGGCCAAGTGCTCTCGTGAGATGCAATAACCAACTTTTATGCACTTTAAGCAATAATTGAACTGCGAGATTCTCTTTCCAGTGGGTTTGTAATTACCGTGTTTATTTTCTCTCTGCGAGGTTCTTGGGATGGCCGAACATTCATTGTTACTACAACGATATACAGATAATGTATGTTTTTCTTCCTTTGCCAACTTCTATCGGAATATTATATATTTATTGCGCAGAAATTCACAACCATGTGACGTCATCTGACCCTGATTCCCTTCGCTCCATTTAACACCTACAATTGGACCCGTTTTAATGAGCAAAATTCTTACAAAATAACATATTTTACTACTGATACATTATTAAAAATTACTAATATTTTACTAGTGATACATTATTAAAAAATACTTCCGTATAAGTTAGGCGGTGAATATCAAAAATAGACTGAAAATTCTTCGTTGCATACTTCGACTATCATTTTCGAGTACAAGTTATGCGCAAAATGCAAGGGAGCCCAAAATAAATATTGAAGAGCAAAAATAAAGCATTCACTCTTGAACCTTGCATAGGTATATATTATTTATCCGTGAAAAATGTACCGGAACGTAACTAAACTTCCCAAGATGAAAACTAAGAAATTTTGTTTCTACAGAATAAAACAAATATTACACATTTTAAATATTAAAGTCAGATAGTAGGCCATGAACCATGAGGTGACGTGTGTAGCATATAAGGTGTGTGTGTAATGAATGTGTGAATGTGTGAGTGTGTGTCTGTGCGTATGTGTGTGTATGTGTGTGTGTGTATGTGTATATGTATGCGCATTAAACAGTTTATATTATTGACATGATGCCACGTTTGAATTTGGGCAGTGAATCCGAAAAAATGTCAATATTTGAGAGAACAAATATCATTTACAGTATGAAGAGCTCGGTTAATTGGTATATAATATTGGCTTTATCATATGATACTAAGAAATATTAAGCACGTAGGTACTGTGATGTGGAAGTTTTGTTATTACGGTACACAATATTATGTATATACGTATTATGTAGGTAGGTACTGATTACCTCCTCAGGGCATGTAAGTATAGGTTGGATGAATAAACACCGAGGGTTTGTTTATAGTGTTTGTTTTCTGCCACCGAGAGGATTTATAGAACATCCCTTTGAGAAAGGCCGCTTAGGTTCGGTTTGTTCGTAGAGCGCAACGTTGGGCGAGAGAATATGTAAACAGGGAAATAGGCTAATCCGGGGTATAACCCTGAAAAATAAAGCAACAGAAATAGGAAACCTTTTTTTCTTGCGAGAACTTATCTACTTAAAGACACGTTAGTGATCCAAGTATAAAATGAAAGTTATCTGAAGTAGCAAAATATATATTCTGTTTTGACGAAATTTTCGTTAAACTTTTTAGTTTTGGATTTTCTAGTCAAACCCAATTATTTTTACCTCGCAAAGTCATTTCAGTAATGAGATATATGACAATTTCCTAATAAAATATTAGTCATTCAGAATATATCCGAACACGTGTTCACGAAAGTGTCCTTGTCCGAATAAATGTAATGGACGACATGCGATAATTTTATTATTTTTGAAGAACACGTTTTCCAACTTCCTCGTAAAATTTTCGTGCTTCACTGATAGTTCATTACGAAATCTGTTAAATCATTCGTTATAGGCCTGTAGTCCCGTTTTTAACAGGAAAACGAATAATTTGACTGGAATTTTTAATAAATTAACAATATTTCAGATTAGTAAGGTTTCTCCGTATACGGAGGTATGAAAAATACATTCATTAGTTTGTTAAAGAAGAATGACAAGAGAACCAGTTTTTCAATTGTTCATACAATTTAAAAACTTTGACAAAACGGTGGTATGCAATGCTGGGTACCTACCTTATCTATTCTATAGTCCAGGGCTTCCCAAACTTTTTTCAACTGTGACGCCCTTGGGAAGTTGCCATATTTTTGCGACGCCCCCCCCCCCCGGTGACTAAAAATCTAAGCCCCCCGCCCCTCATTTGTACCAAGCGTAGTAATTTGAAGCCCCCCCCCTGAACGGGTCACGTAGTATGGATACGTTACCTAATAACAATTTGTTAGAAAAACTCCAAATAGTATCTAATTTTTTTATAAGAAAATAAAGAACACAACATAAAAACAAAAATGGAAGCAAACAAAAAAGATAAAAAAGCAATTTTTTTCTTTGGTATTAATGAGAAGGATTTGCTTGCTTTTCTGAGCATAGTTTCTCAAAACTAGGTTGAAGTTTCGAAATCGCCACTCTCGTCTCTGCCTCTAAATTTATTTTTGATCTGTACTTATTCTTAATTACTGCAACTGCAGAGAAACCTGGCTCACACAAGTATGATGTCGCAAACGGTAATAAAACCCTTAACTCTGCAGTGCTGATGGAACGATATTCTTGATAAACTGAGCTCCAAAATTCAAGTAGCTTATCCTTATTATATTGCAGCTTAAGGCTGGAGTCACAGGACAATTCTATTAACTGTTCTTCTTCTGTTGTCGAAAGTTTTGATGGTGAGATCGACAGGAGATGGTGAGATGGTGAGGTCGCCATCGAGGCGCAGAAAAGTAAAGACCGATAGGTTTACAGCGCAGTTCACTGTGAGACTTTTGTGCGCGGCGGCCTGAAGTGGCGCGGGACTCAGTCGCTCCAAAGTGTGCGTGTGGAAGACGCTATAAAGATTGCCTCACGACGCGACGCCCCTGGGATGATCCCGCGGCGCCCCGGGGCGTCGCGACTCACAGTTAGGGAAGCCCTGCTATAGTCAATGCAACTCATAGTTTTAATCCCATAGAAAGCCTGTTCTCATTGATCTATTTCATAGATTCTGTGAAATGGATCATAGAATAGATCAGGGTATCGATTCTTCAATTCAGGCCGCTCGCAATCGCCGTCGAAAGTACATACATTGGTCGAAATTCTTATTCTTGAGTCTCGTCGAAGGTACATACTAACATAAGCCAAACTTCAACAGTCATTCCACTCGAACAACGAGTGGTTCGACCTACTCGTTGTTCGAGTGGAATAACTTCGTCGAGAACTGAGGCCCAGGTGGGATCCTAGCTTAACTACTAAAGAAGTAATAATTTTTATATAATATGTTATACTCTTATTAATTACGAACACAATAATTTATTAATGTACGAATGTAAAACTTATAACTGTTGATATCCGTGCCATGAGCAAAGTCATGAGTTTTCTGAACAAGAAAATAATTACTTTGGACTCTTTGTGATATTTATTTCTAACGACAGTTTCATCTCACGCTCCACTAGCGCCGGCTAAAGGGAGTTATACGGTTCGATACGGCGCACACTGGGGCAGGAGTGATGAAAAACGCCCTTTATTCACAGGGACGTTTTTAAGAAAAAAATTGAATGTGGAAAGGAAGGTTATAAAAAAAAAAAAAAAATTAAATACATAATATATGCAAACTTTATTACGTACATATTATATATATACGATTTAAATAAATAAGTAACAAAAAAAAATCAGTTCTCTTTGTCCGACTTGTTTGAGTCAAAATCACTATCATCACCATCATCAACACTACCATAATCACGATCATCATCATAATTGCAATCGTCACTATCATCATCATCATCCTGAGTACTTGAATAATTTTCACCTATCGGCTGTAACGATGGAGCCATTAGCAGTTCTACCGCTTCTTTGGGGAGTGTGGTCAACTTTTTTTTTGGCAGCTTCCTTTTGCTCGTTATCAGAGGATCTGATGATAACAACAACAAATTGAAAACATCAACATTGGATTTTTCACGACTGCATTTTCGTGAACGATGCTCCCTGTAATTTTTGAAATCCTTATTTCGTGCTTCTTGTGCCTCCTCTGTCAATTGACCTATTGGCAATAATGCGCTTTTTATTATTTCTGGCCCGTGGATTAAAAATTTATGAAGTGTGGGCGGCATGACGTACCACGGATACTTTTTCACAAAATATCTGGCCGAGTCTAGTGCATACTTTCGGAATTTCTCCACATCGATTTCATGTCCACATGATATAACAATCAATATGGTATGCATTTTTCTAATCAATTCTAAATCCAAGTTTGTTATTTCTGCAGATACTGAGGCATTTTTAAAAAATCGCCGCGCGGTGTTACCATTATTGGTGTTGCCAAATCCTGGTTTTGGCTTGTCCACGATCAAACCTAGTCTTTGTTTAAACTGCGCCTGAATTTGCCTCTTGGTTTCTGCAACCTTTTCTTTGTCCGAGCCTCGAGCCTGCCATTTTTTAAAAGGTAGTTTGTATGCCAGATGTAGGAGACATTCAAAAAAACGTATCCATCCGTGCAAGACCGAAATACCAAATTTCAAATTTTCTGTTTTAATCGGTCTCGTAAGCAATTTCTCAATGGAATTAAAGTCTTTGGATGTAGCTCCACATATGTAGCACTTTTGCGCAGAAGTTGTGTTTGTGATGGCATTACATACTTTTCCGTCGACCATCGCAAATATCAGATTGTGTTTGATTTTCAAAGTTTTCTCATCAAGTCGCACCATACTCGTGGAAAGATTGTTTATTTGCTCGTCCACCCTTTTTTTTCTTCCTGAGAAACTGTGGTGCTTTCTTTAATAAATTCAATTTTTAATGGTCTGCAGTACCTAGTTGAACCCGGTCTAGGGTTTTGCCAAATCACTTTCGAACCAGATACTAAACGTAGAGGTACAAAACATGTAATAAAAACCGCTGCATCATCGGCATCTGCACCATAAAAAGCTTGTTTGTAAGAACTATGACCGCTACTGCCATCAAAACCCCATTTCGAAAACAAACACATATTTTCTAATTCCTTAGAATTGAGTGTAAGTATTACATCGCCCTGATCGAAGACCAAACGCTTAATGGTAAGATTGAGCATTGTCTGCAAATCAACATGAACCGACGTATCACTAACATTCATTTTTGCAGTCACTGGATAACATTCCTTTTTTGCGGCCTGTACAATTTTATAAGACGGGTATAGTTTTGGAGCGTTTGATCTTATTACATTGTATTGGTGTCGAGATAATCCCGCTTCCACTACGAGCGCTACAGCATCCTCTCCTGACATAGTAACTGTTTCAAGAGAATTTCTATAAGCTTGTAAATATTTACTGGGACTTGATGAATCCGATAAAATATCAGTGATTGCTATAGACGCCTCTGTCTGTCCTGTAGCTCTAAGTTCCATATGTGTGGCATAAACTAATTCAGTTAGAGGAGTAGACTTTCTCAAATCCAGAGTCTTTTGTCTTTTCATTCGTTTTGTACTCTGATCAAAGGTAATTTTCGGGCGACCGGGACCACCGCGTTTTAGTGTAAGATTAGGAAAAGAAATTGATGAATCCAGCCATGTTTTATTTTTCTCCAGAAATCTTACTTCAATCCGGTACGCTGCTACCCATCGTGAATAGTGTTCCGATTTGAAGCGATTTATCCTTCTCGAAATATGTTTTCTGGGATCACCGATGCATCCTGTTCTCAATTCCATTTCTTTTTGCAGTGGATTTAGCTGATCTGGAATTTGAATGTCTCCAGAGTTCTTCATTATCGTCAATAATTGTCGTCTTGTCATGAATAAGGTATCGGAATTCACACCTGTGTGAAAAAAAGAAAATGAATAAATTTCTCCGCTCGGTAGTACGTAGTGCTGTATTTGTCACTAAGCATAAAAAACCGCAGAATTACGTTGTGCTATATCTGTCACCAACTGACACGACTTCATGTCTCTCAGAAAACGCGTTTTATGACCATACATGTGGTATAAACAGTTTTAGGAAGGGAAAGCATGAAGTTTAATTTTTGAGTTCACCACTATATACCTTACGTTCAAATATTGGAAATTGAATGTCGGTAACGATTATTTTGAAATAAATCTCTTTTCTGACAGGTTTTGTAACTAACATGATATTGAATTGTCTGATCCCGAGTTATTAAAAAAACTGTTCATTTTAATTATAGCTACCGATCTCATTAAAATAATTAATTACTTCAAAAATTGTACATATGTGCAAAAATTTAAAAGTGATTCGTAAATAACAATAGTTACTGGTCCTAAAAGTGTTTGAATAATAGCCCGGAGGTGCCCGGAGCTCAACTAATCTCTAAAAGAATATGATTTTTTTTTAAATCACGACTATATTTTTGTTTATATTTGAAATACAATTTTATCTTTTAAAATAATTAATTATGTTCAAAATATAATGTGAAAAAATAAGATAAATACCTGAACATGATGGTTCCATAGTCACTTTTGGGATTTGTAATAGGTATCTTCCGAAATAAATACTTGAACTTCAGGTTTATGTTGGCACTTGTAAACGACGTGTTATCTGCACGAGTGTTCGCTCCAGTGTTACCGAAACTAAAAATTCAAAATCGGGAGAATTTTTGCCTAAAAATCGGGAGAAATCGGGAGAAATTTGAAGAAATCGGGAAAAATCGGGAGATGACTAGAACTATTATAATAAAAATTCTCCCTTGTCAACAATCCGAATCCCGTTTACTATTTCCGAAGCAGACCATTAACAACGATCTAAAAAATCAAGAAGCAGCATAATTGTAGATGTTGCCCATGGAATGACGCAATTTTCCGTAACATTCGATGGAGACTTATTTTTACGTCTGTCAACACAGAACATTTTTTGTGAAATTTGAACTGTCAGTTCAAGAGACGTCAAAATTTATTGAATACCTATCTATGTACATTAAAATTGAGCGGCATTCAAACAAGTAACGATTTTTGTCCTCGGGATGTGTCTACGATTAAATGAAACGAAACAATCTTTTTATTTTCAATTTTAATAAGCAACCATCCAATCACCTCAAGAGCTTTTTCTTCATATCACCTGGCTTCACATGTAAACATTCCGCTGTCACCCAATAGTTAACTGTTTAGCATTCTTTATTATGAAATACCTACTAATTTAGCAGATGAATTAGCAAAAAAAAAATACAATGCAAGAGCGAAAATAAAATTGTGGAAATTGTTACTGCTATGGAGTAATTAGGAGTTATATTAGATAAAGATTTAATTTTTATAAGCATGCTGCGCATTTACAATAGAAACTTGGGTACAAGTATCTCTTTTCTGGGAAGAATTATTCAAAAGTTGTTCCAATAATCTGCGATTACAGTATATACTCGTAACTCCAATTTTAGCCCATATTTTAACAACTGTCCAACGATTCTTTTCTGGTGAAATGACAGAGAACAAAGTAAGTTGCAAATTGTTCAAAATATAGCAATGTGAATAACACTTAGGCGAAATAGATTTTTAAAGTAGCCAAAATGTTACAGGAGCTAAATTGGCTAACAGTAAAATAGAGATATTGATGACGTTGATATTTATAAAGAAAATTTAATAATACACAATGTGTTATCGAAATAAAAAAGATAACTTTAACGTGTTTCGATAGAATATTACACCATATAGGAATAAAAAATGTCAATGTACTGCCAGAAAGCATAAAAATAACACCTATCGGTAAATGGAAGAGAGAATGCAAGAACTATCTAGTTATCTTTAAAGATAACATATAAGAATTCAATATTATAGTAGTATAGAGATATTGATGACATTGATATTTATACATAAAACTTAATATTACACAATTAAAAAAAAATTATATGTACGAGGAACGAAGAACCAAAAAAGCTAATCGAGGCGTTACGTAATAAATTCTAAACTCTCGCTCGTAAAATTCATAGATTATCGGTTTGTATAGGTCTAATACATACATACACCGGTCGGTGGCCGAGTGTGTTCAATTCCTGGGCTGGGTAAGTCCTCCATCACAACACAAGCAACATTTTCGGCTTACTGTGGTGGTAGTAGGAGATTTTCAAATATTGTCAGGTTATTCGTAACCCGGGAATGTTTGTCTTTCTTAAAAAAAAAAAAAAAAAAAATGCTTAGATGATCAGTATTCTCTAATTATTCTTGTTAATACCCTATTCGGGGGAATTTTTTTTTGCCAGAGACAATTTTTTGCCTGTTTAGCAGACCATAAACAAAGAATCGTCGAGTGACGACGATTCGCTGCTTGCTTTGAAAAATCGGGAGATATTGATGCCATTCCGGTAGATCGGGAGATGAAGTGAAAAATCGGGAGATCTCCCGAAAAATCGGGAGCTTCGGCAACACTGGTTCGCTCTCTACTGAGCGGTGTCACGGGTAAAAGGGAAGGGTTAAGGGTTTCTATTTGCTATATAATAATGGTACAACTATCGAGGTACCTCGAAACAAATGAAGCGACATCGTATTATAGAATATTTTTTTTTTGTTTATTGTATCAACTTGTAGTATTTGGCCCCAGTGTGCGGCGGCTAATGCGCTAAAGTGCGCTGTAGGAAGCGATCTCTTACGTTTCCTGTGCTCCTGCTTACTACTTTTACTCCTGTAAAGTACTTTATGTCGATGTGCTTACCTACCGCTTACATAAAATGTTGGAGTGGTACGATCTATACCACGAATTCCTCTACAAATCCAGATCCTGGGTCCGGAATCACGTTTGCTTATTTATTCAGTAAATTTCCTTGGAAAAGACCATTAAAAGGAAACATTTCCTGCAAGCTTTGTTTTGTTGGCTTTTATAACTAGAAATATATTTTAACTTTGAAACTTTATTTTTTCCCCATTCGTTTAATCATGTTATAATTAGCGCAGACGCTAATCAAAAATCACGTGACATAATAATTGTAGAATTTAGAAGCTAATAATGTTCATAAAAAGATGTAATTTATTTTACAAATGTCAGTATACATGAAAAATTACGACGTCTATCAAATATTTAAACAAACAAAAGAAATGCACATTTCAAATAAAGAATTATTAATAAATAAAATGACGTTGTTACCCAATGTATCGCTTATCTGACATGATTTATACTTCAGTTCCCATTTGTAAAATTACAAATTTGCATAATTTTACGTATTACGCAGAAATACTCACAACCGAAATTAGTATGTTTAATAAGTAACATACATGTTGAAAATTTTAATAGTTTTTTTTTAAATTTATTTATTCAATGTGATTTTTATTTAAATTTTATTCCAGTCCCGTTTTTTTGTATTAATCTACGTTGGTCAGTTTAATTTGGTCATCTCTTTCAGTCACGCTGAACGGAAAATTTCACAACATTTATGAACATTATTTTTCGTAAAATTAAATGATATTTTCTCATACCTGGTAATTAGAAATTATATATAGGTGTGGAAGATTTTGTATGTTGTGTAAACTTAATTTTTTTTTGGTGGATACGCGTTATTTTTTTTCTCCGGGGAAAAATATCGGTCCAAGAGGGAGGTTATAAACATATTATGGAATTTTTGGGGTGAGGAAACACAATGAAAGAGGTTGTTGAAGGTCACAGTGTTTTTATTGAGTCAGGATGCAGCATGGGAGATGACCTCGGGACCGATGGCGATGACATGACCGGATGCAGGCGGTGAAGTGGTCTAGGCGGTAGTTGGTGACGGCGCGTTGAGACCGGACTCGTGGATGTGTCAGTAACTGGTGAAGACCATGGGTCTTCCGGGTGCTCCAGTACTGAACAAGGTAACCGAAGATACGGTGGACCTGTCGGCGGTTGAACGGGAGATGCAGGCCTGCGAAAATGTCGCGGGTCGATGCGCAGACCGGTGAGGATGCCGCGGGGTCTAGGCGCGTGAATTTAGCGCTGGCCAGGGATGCTGAGGCCAGGGCGCTGAGATGACCCCGTTGGAGTCCATGGTTGAACCGTGCAGAGCCGGGTGCATGGTCCTGTGCGCAGCGGAGGCGCAAGGTTGTTCACTCGTGAGACTGGTAAATTGTTGGCTGACTGATGACTGACTGACCGACTCGCTGCGTCGGGCCTATTTATATAGCCAAGCCGACGGCGACAGTAGCTTCGCGAGTCCGCTGGTAAACTGCCGGCTACTTGCTGAATCTGGAAGTTTTGGTAGCGCTGTAATTATGCCTAGACAGTTGCCTACAACCTTCTGGCGGATGCGCGTAGTGTACCTAGTCAAACTCGCAATTGTATTGACGTAGGTAGTTCGCTCGAGAGTCGTAAGTAGGTGCTCGTAGGCAGTAGGTAGCTGGTACATATTTACGTTACGCAATTAATTGTGCCTTGCAAAATGTCTCGTAGGTTCGCGGCCCATGCATTTTATATCGGTCGTCTTTCCGGAACCTTCTAGGAGCGTCGATCGCTATAAATGTATTTACTACTGGAATGTACTGGATATTTTGATTTCTATTCGAAAAAAAACGACATTGTGTCAGTTAACTTTTTAAACCGGCAAAACGTGATTTTACTTAACTGTACTTAACTTAACTTAACCTTAATTCACAAAAATCGATAAAAAATCGTAACTGCGCTTCGGAATGGTTTTTGGTCATTTTAAATTAAGGTTTGTATTATTTTCACTTTTTTTTTTAAATTTCAGAAGTAAACTAAATGACGTGCGACTTTCCGGATTATCACATACAAAGGTATAAAAAATGCGTATTTATGATTAGTTTCAAGCATATATTATGTGTTTATTTTTAGTTATTTTACTATTATTTATTATTGTACATTTGATACAGAAGACTTTTAAATACCATATTAAGCCAAATAATGTAGTAGGATATTGGGTATGTGCACAAGACATGTAATAAAATGAAATTTACAATGTTTGTCGATGATGAAGCTGCATACTTACAATATACGTACATTTGATACAGAAGACTTTTAAATACCATATTAAGCCAAATAATGTAGTAGGATATTGTGTATGTTCACAAGACATGTAATAAAATGAAACGTACAACATTTTTCGATGATGAAGCTGCATACTTACAATGAATATACATTAATAATATCAAATAAATACGATTGTTACAAATTCTTGACTTGGGTCTAAACATTCGATGAAAACTTGACATTCGTTGCAAACATAAACGATATAACTAATAAGCCTTTAAAGATGCTTGGCTTCCTTTGCAGAACTTCAACTAAGTTAGAAGTCAAGTGGAATATAATTCACCCATTTGGTCCCCTTTGTATAAAGTTCACTCTAACAATATTGAAAGTGTTCAACACAAATTTCTTAGGAACGTTAATGTTATGCTCAAAATTCCAATTGAAAATATTAATTGTGCAGTTTTATGAATCGATTGGATATAATGACGACGTCTGTCAGCAAAATTATGTCAGACCTGGTTTTGTAACATAGAGTCATAACAACTTAATTGACAATCCTGTCATCTTTGCCACTATTCCATGTGCCGACTAAGAACTTGAGAAAAATGTAAAATTCTTCTGCAATACATTCAGTATCGCAGGGATTTTATAGTATATTTTTAATAATGTTTCCGAACCTGCCCTGCCCAAATTTAGTACGAATTATCCTATTTATGGACCGAAGAATGACAATTCACACAGTTTCGAGAATACTTTTTGATATGTCGCTGTGTTGCTCGTCGGAACAGAAAAATCATTTCTGTCCTTACTTCTAGTCTGATGTTTGTGTTCGACGGTTTTCATGTTGTTTTTTATTTTATTTTTATGAACATGCATTATCATCTTTTTTATGAGACACTGTTGAACATCAAGTTAATTGAATTCCCCGAAGAGAGCGTCGTTCGAATATTTAAAAGGTTTCTTCTTAATAACACGTAAAATAGATTTCTGTGCCTTCAATAATGGGTTTGATATTGTTTTTTTTTGTCGGATTTTTTGATTGTTAATTATTTGCATGCCGTAAATTTTTTAAACGAAACCAAAATGGCTTTGAAAAGATGACGATTGATAAAACAAGACTTTTTCTTCTCAATGGAAATAATAGTAACTAAAAAGTGAAAAATTGGGCCTTATTAACAAACAGCATTCAGATTTCAAAGGGCCTAGCAATTAGCATTAATTCCGCAAGCCATTATCTGAACAACGTAAAACCCACGCCGAGTTTTAAAAGTCATGACTAATTATTAACACACTGCACCTTTTAACCCAAACAAATTAATTAGGGCAGAACCACCCGTGCCTCAATATGCTTGGAATCAAATAAAACATCTTGGCGCTGCATTCAATTACCGTCAACTTCAAAGCTTTAAACTTAATTGGCATCGCTCCGCTAACATCACTAATGCCCCATCCCACCTATCATCACTACCTCCCCCCACAATTCACCCCAACCTCCCACTGTCACCCACTTGGGGAGGTAGGGTTGGGGATAAACGTCAGGACAGGTGTGCCGCAAGGATCGCTTGGGGGACCCATATCAGTATTTGTTTTAAATTATGCGCCACCTCGTTTTACCTTCATTAAATTGCGTGTTTGGTAATTTCTAATTTACCTACAGCATTTGAATAACGGTTCAAATAGTATTTTATGTTCGGTTTAGCAAAACTGGGTTTGTCTCTAAATAATACCAGTCGTAAATTTAGTTTAATCGCTTTCTATCCAAATTCGTGATTAAGAAGAGATATACTGTTTTGATATGATAATGGCTGGCAAGTTATATTATTGGCTAACAATAATATTTATTACTGTTAATATTCAATAGAGAAGAAATCATTAAAATAAACCGCTTCGTAAATTTTTATTTCGCCTAGTTGAATAGCATAAATAATTTGATTGAAATTAATCTTTTATAACAACTGAAGCACTTCGTTTAATTCACACTTTATTTTGAATAAAGAAAATGTCAACAAATTATGTCTCGTCACACAACAAATTATCAGGGCACGATGAAAAATAAAATTACCAATGAAAATAAATATTTACAAAATTTTAGTCTTTTACACATTAAAAATGAATGTAAAATTGAAATCTCGTATTAAATATCTGAAAATTTTTAAAATAAAGTATTACTAAATAGGAGTATATATTTAAGACTTCAATTAATACAGCGGGTTTAACTGACCAACATTAATATACACCATGACCATTTGCTTCTCCTTGTGTTAAGCATCGCGTGTGTCCTATGATACAAGCCATGAACAAAATTATATATCTCCCTAATGGTATTAAGTTTGCTGGTAGCTCGTCGGGGCTATGCTTAGCTAAGCGAAACTGCGCTTCGGATTATGATAATGATTTTAAGGGCGAAACACTGCGAATGCCATATATTATAAAGTAGTATTACATAGGCATGTGAAGTTCTTTCGAATTACAGTTATTGGCACACAGATAATAAAAAAACAAAAGGGAGATATGGCATAGAAACGTACCGATTTTTGAGTTGCGACCAAACTGCACGGACTAACAAAGTGGCGTAGGAAATGTAAGGTATGTGTTTAGTGTGTAGGTAGAAACAAAGGCGAGGCGCTGTTGAGTGCATTTTCCCCCTCTGTCTACCCCTTGAAGACAAAATATCGACGGTTAGTTTGTCAATTTAGTTAATGACAAGCTATAACGTGACTCATAGTTTTATACTCTATTTTATATCTCCTATGCTGCGCACAGGGCTGATTAGCGGAGATACGTACACGAAGGCCCACTAGAGACATCTGGCGGCTATCGAGGATGGCGGAAAAGTCCTCCTATTTGGAAAACGAAAAATCTCGCTCCTATGTCGGAAAAGCGTCGCCTTCCGGTAAACACGAGCGGATATTTAGCCTGAATTTATGCGCGACCGGGAGTCAAACATGCTTCATGAATCAGTTTAGAGCAATCTCCGAAATTTTCGTTTAAAATTAAAGTTTTTTTTAGATGGAAACCATGCTTTTGTTTTTTTGCCTATTAATAACAGCACTCTACTAACATTGAATGTAATAAAATGTTTCAACAATAATTAATGTTGAAAAAGAGGTGACATTGATCACGACTACTCAAACGGTTCAAACTAAAACCTTAGTTCCAGTTGTTTCGCAGAAATTCACATGTGACAAGGTCTTTAAATTGGCATTCAGTGCCATTTTGTTTTTTATTGTCAAAAGTTTCCATTAAACGCCGATTCTAGATGCGTTTGTACGTATATAATAACTAGCTACGAATTTAAGTATTACTTGTTTTTTTTTCAATTTTACATTCATTGTATGCATACAAGTAGCTAAACGAAATAAAACTTATTCCCAATAAACTAACTATAAGACATTACAGGTACTCATTATGCATTTACAAAATATCCATTATATATATAAAATAACGTCTATTCATCATTTTCAGATGGAATGAAAACTTACAAATTAATGTTTTGAATTCGTTTCGTTTTCTGAATAGAAACTGAATTCGTATAAATCAATTTCCCTTTACCTCCGCAGTGATTTTCTGATAAGCCTTTCCCGCCCTTAGCCCGGTCCCAAAGGGCGGGATCACAATACGGGATGGCATTGACTGATGAAGGGTAACATTGAGGAATAGATCTCTACCCGACCGACCGGGCTAGGCCGCAAAGCCTATCGAAGAGAAACGTCATTGACATTATTTGAAACTAGTTATGTAGTTCTACTGTTATTTAATTACGGTGATCCAAATATAGGTTCTTTTACACGCGAAGGTTTCGCTCATCCACTTATATAAATCAACATGTTACGTAATAATAATACACCTAGGAAAATGAGTAGTGCTAATTTATTAAAATCCTGTTAAAAATGGGACAGCATGCCGTTTACTGTTAAAATATTAGTACCTTCCGAATATATCGGAACATGTGTTCATGTTCCTATACTAATAACATATTCGTATTTTAACGAAAGTTTTTTAGCAAACCTGTCAATTCATCCGTTTAAGGCCTGCAATCCCATTTTTAATAGATTTCACCAGATTTTTAATAAATTGGCAATATTTTATGTCAGTAAGTTTTCTCCGTGTAGCTTTGATACCCTGTGTTTCTTTCACCTGCTGAAATTTATCTCATACAGATTTACTCTTATATATAACAAAAAATAGGTTTACGCGAAGCAGCAATAACTTTTGAATAGTGGTAAGCTCTGGCGACGTGGTATGAAATTGCACAGCTGTTTCTAGATCAAATCAACTATTTTCACATTCAAAGACAGTCCAATCACGAGCTATGGAGCTTATAATAATATTAATAATATAATAATTAATTAAGTAAAGCCCGATGCGTTTGCCCTGTTATTGTTTAATGACGAAATGCAAACATATATCGATTTTAATGAAAACGAGTTCCGACGTCGCGATACGTTCTTTTTTTTACTATAAGTTTAACATGAAACCTATCAATTCATTCGTTTAGGGCCTGCAGTCCCGTTTTCAACAAGATTACGAATAATTTTAAGACAGTTTTAATAAATTAGTGTACCATCTTGTTTATTCTGGAATCCTGGGACAGTGCAACCCTCTACTTTCAACATTGTTTTTATTTTTAATTTTAAAAATGCTTGTGTGTAATGCAAAATCCTATGTAGAAACATTCACATATTTTAACAATACTTTATGACTTATTACACACTTACAAAAACCAGGTAATTGGTTTAGCGACAAAATCAATATTTTATTTTATTTTCGCATAACTGTTGTCCGGAGAAGAAGGTTATATCAGTATAGGTCAAAAGGTAACTAGATATTATTGTTAGGTTCTCCGAAACATTATATCTGTCCGGAAATAAATATATCCGTTCTTCATCTCTTTATTGTGATTTAATTTTGGGTTTTTATTTCGTGTCGGGCTTTCTCCTTCTTTGGACAACATTTTAGACACCGTTGCAGTGTCCAAACGTTGGTGTTGGTGAAAGGAGGAAGCGAAACAAGGCATAGAAACCCAAAAATAATTGACGATAATATATTTTAGCGAGTCATTGGAGTATTAGTTTTGTGTGCCATTGTTGATTCCGGGCAGGTGCAATCATCATAAAAAAACATATTACAGCAATGCTTTTAAAAATAGGTATTTTGTTATTCTTACTAAACTAACTAACTAGGTACTACACAGTAACACATATTAAGTAAATTAATTTGTTTATTGGTGATCGGATGGCAGTCCAATCAGGGGGTGAATTCTTATGGGATTTATGTATGGCCAGGCCATGGTGTGAGGACCGAAGGTATGGTGGAGGGTTGTGAGGCGATTGATTGCGGTCGTTCGCATCCCGACTGCTAACATGTGCTATGTGTATCCATTCATAGGTTTCATCACCCTTTCCACATAGCATAGGGGTGGAACTACTTCTCAATAAGACGTAATACTTTTTGTGTATAATATTCTGATGTCTGTTCATAAAAGTGTAAAGTTAAGGCGGAAATACATGATTGGAAATTTGCCGGTAGCGTTTTGATATTTCTCAATATTAAAGGAGAGGAATACCTAAAGGTTCTTTAATGGGTCCCAAACCATAACATGAAATGTCAAATAAAGTAAAAGTGCGTCACTGGTGAATACAGATTTATTTAATTCGAAAATTGAAGTTTTTTTATTTTATTTCTGTGCATTTAATACAAAGTAATCCAATTAAACGAATAAACTCCCCTAAATAGCCCACGAAAAAACCGTGAATTTCAATCCAAGTAAAAGACTTGAACCCTTTTGTTTGCCATGCAGCTTTCAAGGAATTGCTCCCGGCTCATTTGCGGGGATTCACCCTAAAGACTCCACCCTCAGCAGCTTTAGTCTTCAAACCATTAAACCACGACACGAAAAGCTTCGACATTAGCTAAAAGGATATTATCATCGACACGTGCTGCGAAATTTACACCCTGAATACTTGGATCTTTTTACTCAAACCACGTGCAGTTAATAGTTTGGAAGAGGGTGTAGATGCCGTGTTATTGAAGGGAAAGTGTCGACGAGAAACCCCATTCATTCGTATAAAAAGGAAAATAAATGGCAAGCACTCCAATGCGGGAATCACACCTAAACGGGACGTCAGGTCCGGGACACCTCATCCCGCAGTGTATAACTATCTATGTGTGTTGCTCAATACTACACAACCGCCTACATTGGCTGCTTTCGTCGGTGCAAAGAATTTTATATTCAGTGAGGATGCGCTCTCACATTTTGCCACTAGAATAGCATAAAATGTGTTCAAATTCTAACTCTTACCGATTTCCTGTATTTCAATTGAAAACACGTAGTGTAGAAGCGTCTGAGCCACACGTTGGTTCTCTATAATTCGTTACCTACTCTAAAAATATTCATCGCATATCTTTATGAAAAAAATGTTATTTTGTTGTTCAGAATAAAACTTCCACATTACTTTTTTTTTGAAGCAATAACAAAGTTCCTTTTCAATGTACTTGAACTTGTTATAAGATTCAGTTGAATTTAATATTATATAAGTTATTTTTTTACCCACGATTGAAGGTAATCTTAATGTTTTTATTTTCTGAGATCGTGGATTGTCGTCTTGGGATAAAGGTTATAATAAAAGAACCCTTTACCTTATTAAAAAAATCCTTCCTCTTGAATGTTGGAAAAGGCATTTAGGTTGTAAGGTTTTCTTTCGTCCTCGGTAAAATTTTTGTGATCCTTTCTGAGGAATAGAAATCTTTTTATAGGGCTACCAATAAATTGTCCCCGTTACCATGCAGATTTAAGTCAGGATATCGAATTTTAAAAGGTAGATAAAGGTAAATTTAGCTTGAGGTCACGAGTAATAATTTGATAAATTATATAGCTCCATTTCTGTGAAAAATCAGCTCAGGGGCGCTGTGATTATTATTTACTGAAATGGTGCTAAAGATAAAATACATTTATTTTAGGTTTCACACTTCACAGACTTTATACTAAAGATAGAAATACCTGAAATTTGTATAAGTTTAAGAAATATTCGAGGGATGTCTGCAATGGACTGCAATGGCTTGTGATCGGACGAAGCCACACGAAAAAGTAGTTCAGCAATGGACCGCAATGGTCTGTGATCACAGACAGAGGTACAGACAGACCTCAATGGCCTGTGATCGGACAAAACCACAGACAGAGGTTGGTCTGCAATGGACCGCATAAGTCTAAGTGATCAATGCATAAATTAAGTTGTTAAGCGCCCTTGAGGTGATTTTCTTACGAATCATTATTATTATTATTAATGGCCTGTGATCGAACGAAGCCACAAATAGGGGCACATGGGATGCCTGTCAGAGAGTAAAAATGATGAGGATTATCAAAAGCGTTAAAGTTTAATAATAAATTTTAAGCCGTTTTATTTGCTTGTGAAATGAAATTGTACCAAATATTTTACAATTCATTTTAAATACGTTCGCCGCCGCCACGCGATTTCAGATGGAAAATATTCACTTAATTTTCCAACCGGAATTCAAACGCCACGGTAAAATGCTTCTAGAATACATTCAAGAAAAAATATAATATAAAACCCCTTGCATCGAGTATAACCCTTTGTTTTCCTCAACTCTTAAGAATTCGTCTGCTAGTCACGCAATAATGAGCTTTATAAAACCCCCCTTATCCAGGTTTTAGTATTTTTTCGAGTGGTAGAGTATAGCATATAAACTCGGCGATAAGACGTTAAGATTTTGGTCACGTGATGCACTATTCCCACCCCCTCGGGAAGGGGATTCCCACTTAACTGAGGAATTAACTTCTATTCAAAACAATTTACTTACTTATCAACCTCAATGCATCTATTCATAATATGTCTGTTGAACAGGATTGATAATTCGAGTATTTAGTCCAACATGCCAAGACACGGCGGCGTTACATATATTTTTTTCTGGAGATAAATTTACGAGAGCATGTGGGTATGAATATTATAATTCCTCATTTCTAATAACTAATCTAATCTTCTTTTACTATAACTGTTTAATGAAGTTACCTCTGATATCGATATTTCTCTTTTGAATAATGTTAAATTCAACACCCGGTACGTGTGTAGCGCATATCACAAAAAAAGTTAAAAAAAACACCCAAACGGTGTGTTCTGGAGTTATTATGAAATAAATATTGTTCAGTAAGGTAAAAGTATTACTAAAATATTGTCGTTCATTGACGTAGATTAACAGTGCTGTTTTATTAATTTGTTTGATTTTAGGATATTCTTTAAACGTACAAAAAATTATTAGCTTTTTTTATTTTTTTATCATTAATTATAATTTTACTTCGTGAAACTAATCGTTTAGGTCAGTCATGTTTTGTGTAGAGTCCTTTGATAGACAAGTAACTGATGCATACTTAATAATCTCGTCGTGATAGAGAAATCCTATTCACTTTGTGTCTTCCCTTTGTTTTCTTTCAATCGCTAACAAACCCTCGCCGCATGAAATGTTTATTTAACAAATCGCGCGCTGCCTTGACTCACTGGAGTTGAATTTATTGCTTTATTTTTTTTCGGTAGATCGTCTTCGACGAAAGATAATGCTTTTATTGCCGATCTTGTTGGAAGTTTTGATTTAATAATAATAATATTTGGATGATTTGTATAGCACCGATTTTGTGCGAAATCACCCCAATGAAGCTGTACAAATATATAATACATGTCTACAATATGTTCGTGGGCAAGACGCTACCCCTTTCCAATTCCAATATTTCATTATATCAAAATATACTATGGATGCGTATAAAAATACTGTGTCTACAAATTTCGTGTTTTCAAAGGTAGTGTGTATATATTCACCCTATTTTGGTAACCCTCTGTTCGAATAATATGAGATTTTTTTTCACAAATATATCTATAAGCTCTGCCAAAGTCTTTTTGATAGATTTTTATACTATAGATATACGGTTTTGGAAAGTAGAGACGAGGGTTGTATAAGTCAAATAAATATTATATTCCGGAGTCACTTTTAGTTTCTGTTAGTGGTGCTATTTCATTTGCTACGGTGCAATGCGGACAGTGCCATTGAATACGAATTAATGTGTTCCACATCCATTGAGCCATTCAATGGTATTTTGGAAGCTGTTTGAAGCGGTATAAATAGCCATATATACCGTTTGACTTCAATCGATGAGATCATTCGATCGTTTAGACAGGAATTTGAACCATGAATTATTTAACAACGATGTTTGGAAGTGTGTATTAAAATAGGGTGCTATAAATAAAAATAATATTGATATAGAATATTCAGAAAGGTCTAACTTATAAGCATTCGGTTTGACAGCACAGAACACCACAGAAGGTGGTGAGTGATTAAGTTTTAAAGTCTAATTGAGCATGAAACCATCTTAAGGTTCCGTAGTTCCCGAAGACTGCGATGGGCTGGAAGCGACCCAGAAGGAGACTGAGGAAAAGGTGGTCTGGAGAAATCGGAGCAGGGTGTAAAAGAAGTAACTATTTTTGTAATTTGTTATACCTTACCACTGACACCACAGGCAGAAATCATAACAATCTATATTTGTAAACGTAAATATGTATGTTAGTTGTAAATCTCTAGTTTAAACCGTCGTCGTAAGTCATATTATAAAGGGAATTGTATAAATACTTAGTTGTCTTAGTTGTAAATCACTCGACATTAATCTTAGTCATAAGTCACTAGTTATAAGTATCTAGCTAGGAATCTTAGTTATAAGCTAAAAGTAATTAGTTATAAGTCTAAGTGCTAGAAATTAATTAAATGCATAAATTAAGTTGTTAAGCGCCCTTGAGGTTATTTTCTCACGAAAACGGCGCTAAACAAATAATCCAATAATAATAATTATTATTATTAGCTAGGGACCAGGGCAAGAGAGGAACATTTGTCGAGGAGGCCAAACCCAAACCTGATGCGCTGTGTTTATGATGAATTATTAACAATTATAATAATAATATTTTCAATTTATACAGCACCATTTTTGTGAAAATATATAATATATTTATATAATGCTCTATTTTATTACTATAGACTAGACAAACTATTTCGACAACTTATGTCTACCAGATTGAATTCACCGGTTCTGGTTATTTATATTCTGTACAGACAGACAATATACAGGACCATCCTCACCTGGGAGGTCATATGACATTAACACTGTTTATTGTTTATTAGAGAAATTTAGATTCAATTATTTAATCCTGGTACTTATATATTTTAATAATATACATGTTCTTTTATGAACGTTTTTAGGAAGGATAATAAAATTTTAAGATGGGCGAACAAGGATGTCCCTCGGTAAGAGATGTATTGAGGTGTATAATGTTAATCCAATAAGAACAGTACGAATATCTGTCATGCTAGGTATTAAGAGTAAAAGTCAAATAAATAAGATTTCAATTTATTTCTATTTTTAAATCTCTGGGAAAAAAATCTTCAAGTGGTATCAAAATAAAAATATATTTCTATTCAAAATAGGCAAAGGTTTATGATATTACAACTGAAATTATTATTTTTTCGTTTGTTTCAATGCACACATTTTTTGTCATAATAACTATCTAATAAAACGATTTGTTAAAAAAAAAAAAAATATATTTTATTTAATCGTGCAATAAAAGAATTCACAGTTTATAAATTTGAATTTGTTCACCAGAAAAGTTTCTGTTTTTAACTTGTTTTCTTATAATTAGCATGATTGATATTAAAGGCAGTAAAAGAATGGTAGGTATATTTAATTTAATGGTATTAGAGCCTAATTCAGTGCCTATACTTTACACATAACATACTCTAACGTATTGAAAATTATTAAAATTATTTAAAAAAATCTATTATTAGTGACAATGTATGGAGAGATTACTCACTTCCACGACAAAAAAAATTACAGTCGTAGAGACTTAACTGATCCTATTATTGTATGTGTTAAAATAGGCCTTACACCTAGCGATCCTTTCATGGCAATGGAATAAGCAGAAAAAGAAGGCTAACAGGCAATCATTGTGAATAATATGAACCATTTATCAGACGAACACTCCAACATAATGTTCCCTAAGTAAATCGTTTGGTTCCTTTGTTGCCCGCAGTCCACACGCTGGATGATCCATTTGTATCATCGAATACAATCAATCATTACTTTTTATGGGATCTTTTTTGCGTAACTCCCTTTGACATTCAATAGAATTTCCTTTTCCCTTCTTGGCACGGGTTTTCGCGTAATCTGTTATCTTATTTCCGATCAAATCAACTTCTTTTTCAGAATATTTCGACGATTTACCTACGAATAATATTTTTTTGTTCATAATATATTAAAACAACAAATACAAATATTTTTGTGCATAGCAAAAAAAAAACTACCACTAGACAATGAATTCAATCTTTTTTGGAAATCAACAGTTCGAGAGTACTGATTTATTAAAAATATACAATTAATTTTTAAAAGCACATAACCATTGATAGGTATCACCGAATATTGACATTAAATGACTTTTTTTAATAAAATCCAATAAAACTTTTTTCCACTGGATATGATTTGAGATTTTCACGGCCAAAAGTATTATAGTAATTTATTTTTGGGGTATTAAGCCGTGTTGAGCTACCTCCTTCTATAGCTAAGATTTTGGACACTATATCAATGGACTTCCACATGTTTATTAATTTTTGACCGGACTGGTTTCTCCGAGTATCTTTAGATTGGTCTGGCAGATAAAAATGGAATTCCACCATGATTAACTAGATAATATATTAATTTAGAAGGGAAAATATTTCATGGTAATTTTGGTAAAGTAATGTATTATTTCCACTGGGTAAATGAACGATTTTATTTATTTTGTGTATTTAATATGAATTTCAATTTGAGATTTTCTATGAATTACGTTGATCTTTTTTGTCTATTAAATTTGTCAAGAAAAGTCGTACGAATTCTTATTCTGAAGCAACTAAATCTTTCATCATTAATTTTTTCTTTGTAGTCGAGTGGTTCAGGCGCACGGAAGCGGAAGCTGGATGTCTGCTCTCGTCTTGATCCTGTCCCCTCCCCTCCTATCAATGGTCTATTCTTCCTGGAAGGCTTTTGTTTAATTTAGTCGTCTCAACTTTACTTCACTCCTCTCATCTCCTAGACTCCTGGTACCTGGCGATGAGATGCGGGCATATTACGGAATTAATACAAATTAGGGATTTCATTTGCGTACTTACGCTCTGCAAATCTTTTGTTCCACAAATTCTATTTCGTGGTAGCGTTATAGTACAAAGATTTTCTGAAATACGGTCCCCTTTTTTGTTTACATCATTATTATTTTGTCATGTACCTACTTACACATACTTTTACATGTAATCTGATGTTAAATTTGAAGTTACAGCTAAATATCGAAAAAAAAATTATAATATCTTTATATCTTGTTTTTATAAGGTAGTTTTGTAAAGTAGGCAACTGCAGATTTTTAGATAAGTGTGTATTGTTGTATGAGTCAAACTCGATATATATTTCGCTTAAAATATCATTATTTTTTATGATAAACTAATATTTATGAGACAAGGTTTATATGGATAGCACAAAAGATAACAAATTATTATATTATTATCCTTTGTGAAATGCATAAAAACCCTGTCTTATAAACATTAGTTTATCATTAAAAAATAATAATATTTAAAGTAAAAATATTTCACCAATAAATATAATATATCTCGACGCCATCTCGTGGAGAATTCAGCACTAACAAAGCCTTTCCCACAAAAATAAAGCTGGTTCTTTTCACGTGGAAAAAAACGTAATAATCCGTAATTATTGAATGAAAAATACTAGTACTTACTTATTGAATTAAATACATTTAACAAAAATACTTGGTTTTAAGTTACTTTATTGAAATATTTTCACTGTCTACCAGTTTCGATACCTCAGTATTATCATCAAGACTGTTATGAAAATAATGCTTTATTACAATTATTAAAAAAACATACAATGTGTTAGCTTCTTTAGAAAAAAGGCCTATTTATGAAAATGATATAGATTTTGTCATCATTCTTCATATGAATAATGATTATCTTGTATGTTTGAGAAATATAATAGGGCTTTAAATAGTGATTATTATTTTTTTTTTTTTTGGTAAACTAATGTTTAAGACTAGATTTTTTATGCATAGCACAAAGGGTAACAATTATTTTTATAAGCTATAATTATTAGCCTGAAACATTCATCCACATTGAAAAATCTCCTGATAAATCTTTTATCAGGAGATTTTTCAATGTGGATGAGTGTTTCAGGCTAATAATTATTGCTTATAAAGATAATTGTTACCCTTAAAATAGTGCTTTGTGAATACCAATTTTTGCTATGCCCACTGCAGTTTCTTAGAAAGATGAATAGTTTGGGTGTAGTTTTGTAGTTTTCATCGATGAAATAGATCTTTTTATTATATTTTGTATTAATAATAGTTGATTAGGCTATTTGGATACCTGCCATACGCGTATTCAGATCTGGTTAGCAAACACTGTTAAAGTCATTTAAAGCAACATTTCCACTATGAATGGTGGTCTCATCATGGCGATATGTACTGAAACTATCTAACACTCCTGAATGTGCCGCAAAATCACTATATTATAAACATACTCTTGTATCTTAAAATGTTGTAAGTTTGGCAGCCACCTCATGCCTGGAGCCCCTAGAAATCGGAAACAAATCAAAAAATCTTCTTGCAGGTGGCCATCCCAGAGTCCAACACCATTGTGAATGCCAGCCTAAACATAACTGGGAACTACACCGGCTTGGGTTTGTAAAAAGCCGGCGTAGCTAAGTGGTTGGAGCAGCTGACCGGCAATCAGAGGGATGCGGGTTCAGTTCCCATTAGCGGCTTTTATTCTTTCGGTGGAGATTTTTTTCAATTTGAATAGGTACTTCTTCAGGTGAAAAATTATTACTTATAATAATTTGTTAAAATATCGTATTTCTTTGATCTCTATTATAAATGTCAATTATGAAGAAATTTATTTTCAAATCTATTATATTCTACAAAGATTTCCGATCTCTGGATAAACAAATTAACGAAACGATTCGATTTCCTACGGTGAAGGGCTCGAGTGAACCCGCCGATAAACAAACGAGAGTACCCCACGTGCTACGGCAAGATATCCTGCTAATATGTCGGTCTATTGTATAATGCCACCATTATCCTGCCTCCTTCAAAGGATTCGAGAACTATTTGCGAAGGAATTCAGCTTTTATTGTGCCAACTTTACCCTTTTACCATTCGCAGTATACGCTACATAGTGGCAGCCTTCTTTACAAACAATTTCGTCAATGGACGGCACTTGTTCGCAGCCATTCAAGGCAAGTATTATGTGTGGTCTACTGACACGACTGTACGACATTGTTACCATACTCTGTGAACATTCTACAGACCTCGGGTCAACACTGTGGAACTGTGGATACTGCCGAAGCTTCTTTTGAATGGGTCTGCTCTTAGAGGTAGAAGAATTTGCAATGGATATTAACAATGCTGAAACTAGAACCTACTATTCCACTTAAGAGTTTTTTTTTTTAATTTTGTTAATTAGTAGTGTGTTTAGGTATGAAAACGTACAAAGAGAAAGTTAACACATTTGCATAACACAAACCACTTTACAAGCTTTGCAGTTTTTATATTGTCTTATTTGCATTTAAAATCAGTAAATATGTTTAACTATACATAGGCCAAAATAGAAAAACGCAATCAATGACGTTTCTAAGGTTTATCCATGTGGAACGACACTTATAATGTTTCTCCGGTTTATTGACTTATAATTTTAATTTCATACAAGTCCCAACTTCAAGGCTAGTGGGACTTTACCATCCCCAATTGGAGTATGCTGTGAGGTTGGAGAGTGGGACGGTAAGGACATGGAGGGATGAATTAGCAAGGGTTTATGCACGCCCTTGCTAATTAAGAAGGGGAAAGGCTAGGGGGTCAATACCCCCCATCGACCATAGCATTGCGTAGTAAAAAAAGAGAATAGTACTCTTGGATTACATTTCTGGAAAATACAACAATGTTATTTGCGTTGTGGTAAGTATAGATCCCAAAAAAATCTAATAAATTTACCGACCCCCTATATACGCATGAGAATATGAGAATGCTGTAGCGTCGCCACTCTTAGTTGCTTAGTATTTACGATAAATTATAAAATCGTCAGAAGTTTTATTGCAACGAAGCGTTGGTTTTACAGTATTTCAGATATGCATTGAATTCCACACTTTTTTAACTGTCGCAAAGAAAAGGGAGCCCAGAACGTTGTGTAATTTTAAAATTACCTGTAAACTTTTCATTAGACCCCCTTTTGTGTTCTTTCTTTGTTCTAACGCCGGAATGTTTTTTATTGCGGCAGAATAAATACGTTCATGTCATTTATTTTACCCACCTAACAAAAGATAAACTGTCTGGCACATAATGCGCTCTGTATTTTTTTAACCAATATTTAGCATACGAAATTTATACTCTTTTATTTACGGAAAATTTTGCATGTTTGAAATATTTTACTTTAATATGAAAAAATATATGAGCATTGATTTAGTCAAAACTGTTTTACGCGTTTTTATTCCGATATTATAAACGATTGCTCTTCATTAATCGTTTCCCCATTGTTGTTGGCAGTGAACCCCCCGCCGCATTTTTCAAGGAAATTTAATGTTTAAAGGATGTTTCCTGCTTTAATCACTGGAGTTATAAGGACGTTGACATAATTGTCAGCTGTAGATACTTATTAGCAGTTGATGGTCTATGAAAATAATGGATTGCCTACATGATATAATATTTTAACGTTACAGAATGTTTTTAAAGATATATTTGTTTAACTTCAGAACAAAGGAGTCGAAAGGGCTGCAGATTCAGAAGAACCCAAACCAGATATGAAAATGACAAGCATTGCACATTACCACGCGCATCGGTGATTTTCCTGTATCCGTTAATAATAATAATGATATTTGCAAAATCTCCTCAAGGGCGCTGTAAAAATATACAATACATTTGTACAGTATTCGATATGGTGAGAAATGGGTTCCAAAGTTATTAGGAAACTGTTGAAAAACATTTTATTAATAGATGCAATTAAACATTTATTGCATTTTCTTTCTGTCATTCCTTCTCAATATTTTCCTCACTTTAAAATATCTGAAATTAATGACTAGCTCTTACGCATATCAAAAATAATTATTCATGGAGCTACGAATCCTAGATCTAGTATTCGCAGTATCATGCGATTAATTAAACTCAACTTAACTTTCTAATATATTGCTTGTTTTTATTTATCCACTCGAGAATTTTAATATGGGTACATATAAACGATAATAGTGCTATATAGCCAATGAATTCACCCATAGCTTAGAATTTATCCTATATTTAGATTGGTAAAAAAATATTTATTGTGTGAGTCAAAAATGGCGTAGTATGACTTGCGATCACTCAAGACGTTCTTCAAACTCGGCATAATATGCCGAAAATCACTCGAGTGGTTACGGGTAAATACTAATCCGTGGTGCGTTCCTGTATACTCTCAGCTAAGCATGCACCATTTATTTATTATTCAAGGGTATTTGTACCCAGTTTGGTCTGCGTAACTTCATTCGCCGAACGTAAAACTAGACAAAGAATCTATGAATGGTCCAAGTAGTATGTAGTAGTAAAAGTAGATGTAATTTTTGGCTTTGAGGCGATGCACCATGTCGTCTAACATATAATAATAACAATAACACTCCTTATGTAGATGGCGATAAAGTTTATAAATAAAATACTAGACATTTTTGATAGAAAAATATTGAATAGCCATTCTTGTAATTGATAATTATAATAATATTGGGTAGATATAGCACCGTTTTCGTGAAAAATCACCTCAAGGGCGCTTTACAAATATATATGTATATTGCATAATAAATATATCTGGCTTAGAACTAAGATTCACAATAATAACTAGTGACTTACGACTAAGGCTTATTAAATAGTGTCTTGAAACTAGCGACTAATTGAAATACATTTTACTAGTGTACACTTACATTTAAATATACATTTTTTGCGTTTTTCCCGTGTTATCAGTGATATCTGTAGGTAAAAGTACAAACAGTTAACATAGAAGTATGTTATTGCTGCGAGTCGAATCTGTTTGAGGATTGTTTTGATTAAAGTTTCAAAACTAAAAAAAATCGTTTGTATCTAATAATCTGCACACGCCTGTAGTCTTTCAAGAGTTCAAAATCCAATCTAAAATACCGACAAAAAATGATGCCAACCTAATTTAATTTACGCTTATTAAAATAATGTGATTAAGAATTTTTAGAAAATTCCTTTTAGTGTTGCCAGCGTTCGTTAAAATCAAATCACTCCTTTCAAAATAGCTGACTACGTTATTGCGCCATCCTGGAAATTATCTACTGCATTCCTGCAGTAAACTGTAAACTTCCCATCGGAAGGAAGGGCGCTGCAGATGCCCGCCCCACAATCTCATTACTGCGCCCCCTGCCGCCTCAGACACCCGGAGTCACTCGGGGAGATGCGAGGGGAGGAATCCCTTCATTTACATGTCAGCACCCTCCGCCTCTGCCCTGCCGTAAGTCGAAACTGACTCGACTACTGTCTGAGGATTACAAAACGTCTTTGTGTGGGGTGCCTAGTAACACGTGCATACAAAACACATAACGATCACTTAGTACTAAAACTGGGGCGGTGATTGTTATTGGAATGCTTTTAAATAAATTTTAGGGAGTCTTAATAGTATCCTAACTAGAAAACAAAAACCTGTATTAGAACCAGCAAATTTCCTGAATTTCTGAAAATGGCGTCATGAAATTTAAATAATTTTCTGTGCGAATCTTTTTATGTAACTGAGTGATGTATAGAGATGTAAATATAAAAAAGAAAAGATAGACATATTGTGTTAATAGACATATATTATCTAGGTACTGTATAAAATAAAATATTTATTAATTTACGCTATTAGGGCTTTTATGTAAAATAAGTCCTAATAAATTACATAAGTACATTAGAATCAATATAGTAATAATAAAAAATAAAAAATAGTTTAATTCCCAACTATATGAATGGGATACGGAAGAAACACTGACACACTGACATAGCTAACAATAGAATATAAAGAGATAAGATGAGAACAAAATGAATTTACGTAATTTTTGTAGGTACAACAAATACGAAGAAAAGTGATGAAAAAAAAAACATTAACATCAGCACCAATAGCAACAACATCAGCTTGCAGTAAATAACAAAAATCAACATTAAATTAAAAATTAAGGTATATGTTTACATAAACATAAAAAATAATATCAACAGAATAAAGTATTCGTCGTTCATAATAATTCGTTCATAACGACTTGTCTTGATTTATCTTCCATTTGACGCGTTAGTACGGAAAAAACTAAAAAAATCAATCTTATTCCTGAAAGAGTAATCTCCGGACAGCTAATTTGTAACTTCCCCTAAGTTGGGATGGATAGAGGAAAGTAGTATGTGTACCAAAAATAATCTCACGATAGAATATAATAACGTTATATACCTAAGTACTTACCTTTAACCATTACTATGCAATAAAATTTGCAATAACAGATATCAATTTGTTTTAGACCACTTTAATTTTAATTGCACTCCACCGGTTTCGGAATCACCCTTCCTTCGTCAGGAGAATATTAAAACTTCAATAATAATATTTTAATAGTTTTAATGTTCTCCTGACGAAGGAAGGGTGCTTCCGAAACCGGTCGAGTGCAATTAAAATTAAAGTGGTCTAAAACAAATTGATATCTTTAATTGTAAATTATGACGAGCCACAAAGTAAATGCTTATTACAAATATGCAATAAAATTATTTTTAGAAATCCATTAAAAAACTGTTTTGCACAGGAAATCTCAAACATAGGAGGAAAAGTCACGTACGGTATAGTATCGTCTTGTTAGGACAAGACGTTTACAGCTTTGTTGTCTAAAAGCTAATTTGCGTTAGTTAGAACTTCTTTGAATAGGAAACCTAATTAAGAACTGACCTACATTAAGAAAGAGGCAGTATAACTTTTTACAAGTTCAACAAACCTTTTACTATCACTTTTCTCAAGGATAACTTCAAGCAATCATAAAGCTACCGACTAAGCGTGTTGTATAAACGACAAACTAATATGTTATCTATATTAAACGATGAGTAATTAAACTTTTAGGATAGCAGTCAACAAATGTAAAACTGCTTATGAAAGATCGCGGAAAGGTACAAATTAGTGCCTCGTTTCGCACTTGTCAATTGCGCGCATAAACCTCTTGACATAGTTATTAGTTGTTGCGTTGCTCGTTACACAATGTGCCGGTAGAGGCGCCAGGTAAATCACAACACACGACACACAACTAATTCTCTCTCCCATAACTCAGTCTTCGGTTTAAGACTATGTAGCCTGAGGCAGAGTCGGGTTTGACTGCTGATAGGATTATGGGATAAAAAAGTCCATTCAATTGCTTCGGACCTGCACTCTTACCGATGTATATTGTTTTGATTTATAAATAGTCGTATCATCACGGAGCTTAGATCAAAAAGTGGGTGTGTCAAGCCTACGCAAGACAGAAGTGAAACTTCTAGTTTCAGCTGATGCTTGGCGTGGCGCAGTTCGCTGGTGTCTGAGAGAGAGGAAAGAAGAGAAGAGAGAGAACGTTCGTGAGCGGCTCCCCCACCTCAACAAGGTTTCACTTCAAAAATGCCACAGCCGAGAATCGAACCTCGCTTAACTGATTGAAAGCCAACCACGCTGAGCACCAACTGTAAGCAAAGCCGCATAAATTGATTATATTATGTAGGTTCTGAAAATATGAGAGCTTGTTATGTTTTATAATGTTACCTACATCACACCCAAAATATAATATATTTTTAAAAATAATGTACAATGTACAGAAATAGAATCCCACACAAGATCGCGTAGTGCGCTCTAGCGAACGGATATTTTATCAGAGGGAGATAGTTTTAATTTTTTTTTCTGTAAATTATTACATATTATCAAAATAAATAAATTAATTAAATAAATGTAATACAATTATCATAATATACGGATTAGATAATAATTTTAATCCAACACAATAACGCAAAGCGCGCTCTAGCGGAGTAATGTTTTATCACAGTGAGATAAGTGTTTTTATTATTTTGCAATATTATTTTCTTTTAAAAAATGTTCTGACCTACTAAAAAATAAGATATTGAATGAAAAAGGCGTTAAAAACAAAAAAATAATGTGCGATGGCCGAGAATCGAACTCGGATCAACTGCTTGGAAGGCAACTATGCTGACCATTACACCACCAACGCCAGTTGTCGGGATGAGCTAAGAAGCATTTATATGTTACTTCAAAACTTTGACTAGATCAAATGAACTTTAATCGGTGGTCCCGCATTTTCGTTTCGGTCATGAGTCGGTTTTACTCCGGTCCTCGAAATTGCATGACGCGCGTAAAGAAGTTTCACTTCAAAAAGAAAAAAATAGATTTTATATCAGTTGGTATCCATTTTTTTAACGTCTGGCACCTGATTTCTAGATTATCTATACACAAAATCTAAGTAATTTTTCTATTTTTTATAGTATGACAAGTTAATTCATTACTGAGTATCGACAGCTTTAAATTTTACGAAGGATTAAAATAAATGTCTACGTGTTTGTCACAAGTACAGGTTAACTTATATTAATATTTTGAGTATTTATGTTATGTTAACCGATTATCCCGTCATGTGTTAGCGTCGCTTTTGGCTGATCCAGCGTTTGAAAATATTTTAACTTAGCGGTCACTGATTTTGATCGGAGAAAGGCTTACGTATATTATAAATCTTTCGTTGTTCTAACCCTTCTGTCAATATTGAGGGCGCCATTATTAAGTCATTGAAAGTCCCGTGTACATAATTTTGTCAGTTAAAAACAGGTTGTACATTATATACATAAATGAAATAAATTATTATAAGCATTAATTACTCGGCTGAAATATCCATACAAATTGAAAATATCTCCCGAGTAATTAAACCCGCACCTTCTGATGTCCGGTCAGGTGCTTTAGACCACTGAGCTATGTCCGCTTATTCCCAACCCGTAAAATAATTCAATATGTACTAGTACTTCAATCGACAATTACTGCCTATTATATTTTTTAATCTGTAAACAACTAAATTTATTTTCGTAGGAAAGGCTTTGTTAGTGCTGAATTTCACACTAGATGGCGTCGAGATATATTATATCCACATTTGTTGGTGAAATATTTTGACTTATAAATGATAAACTAATGTTTATAAGGCGGAGATATTTTCAATTTGTATGGATATTTGAGGCGAGTAATTAATGCTTATAATAATTTGTTGTCCTTTGTGCTTTGTACAAAAACCTTGTTTTATAAACATTAGTGTTTATCATTAAAAAAATAATAAATGAAATACTTTGTTGACACCACTTTTAATCAATAATAATCTACATGTATCAAAGGCTTCTTCGTCAGGATAATAGATTGTAAAACTCAAAATACACTACTTTTTAAATTAATTGTAAGATATTGCACTTTAAATGTGCACTATAGTGCAATTTAAAGTAATAACAGCTTCCTTAGCGCAGCTTTAGAGATAAAGAGCTCGCAATACGACCGTTCTCATTATGTCCCCGGTTTAAAATACTGGTCCACGTTTGCGTCATAGCTTAGCTCGGGATGACTTAATCCGGGACTGTTCTGCAGCTCATTTGCATCTGGAGAGTGTAATTAACCAAACCATGGCTGCGATATTTTCACCTGCGAGGCGCCGCGGCCGCTCCGAGGACAGTAAATTAACGGGAAAGGTGTTAGCTGCAATTTACCTAGAATATAATAGAATTTTCTACCTCGAATAGCACAGAATTGTAAAGCTTCATTTTATACTGTCCCTATAATGCGACCACAAAATAGAACAAACATAGTGGATAATTTTAGTTTTTATATCTATCTATGATAATAACAACTGAAATACATTTATAGAGTACAATTAAGGGATGCTTCCTAAGTAAGCTTTACTCTAATAGCTTAATACTTTACATTTATTTTGGTATTGCGTGTAGGGTTGCTATTATATGGGACCGGTTATTTTAGCCGTAGTACCTACCAATAGCTAAAACCGTTGGATTAGTAAAGTGTAAATTGAGGTAGCCAAAACGTTATATTTATCACAGGGAATCTCTCGAAGTTCAGCTTTTTATATTTTAACTTTTGTATACACCAGTGGTTACATATGTGCCAATATTACAAAAAAAATACACAAAAATATAGCAGTAGAGTTTCAAATTAAGTACATTAGGTATTTAAATATAGCAATAGAGTTCCAAATTAAGTACATTAGGTATTTAAATATAGCAATAGGGTTTTAAATTAAGTACATTAGGCATTTAAATATAGGCATTTAGGCATTTAAATATAGCAATAGAGTCTCAAATTAAGTACATTAGGCATTTAAATATATTATTTTTTAATGAGAAACTAATGTTTATAAGACAAAGTTTTATGCATAGCATAAAGGATAACAAATAATTATAAGCAATGATTAGTCGCCCGCAATACCAATACAAAATGAAAATATCTTCCCGTTGGCGGCATTTATTTTTACTCAGGAGATATTTTCAATTTGGTATTTCGGGCGACTAATTATTTAAATATAGCAATAGAGTTTCAAATAAAGTACATTAGGCATTTAAATATAGGAATAGAGTTTCAAATTAAGTACATTAGGCATTTAAATATAGCAATAGAGTTTCAAATTAAGTACATTGGGTATTTAAAATTTCCAATTAAACTCCATAAATTACAAAAAAATTATATTACACTTCACATACTTTGTCCAAAATTTTGACATAATTTCCATTTTTTTATGTTGGTCGATAATTCTAAGAAGGTCTTCATCGTCCTGTATTACGGGAAAAGGATTTTGTCTTTTTTCTAAATGGAAGCCTTATTTAATTTTTTCTTCTTGAAGACTTCTGCCACAGCCATAGGTACTGCGTAAAAATAAAAATAGGCCATTTTGATGTTAATATTATGTATAGGGAGCCTAACCTGTGACTATGTTATTCACATTAAAATAATCGACCATGCGACATTCAAAGAATATTAGATCATTTTTATATCTCTTATGAAAATGTTAAGATTTTTGCTTTTGATTTCAGAAATTCAGCATTTGACGGTTTGGATGCAACATAGCTATAACAATATTTTTGTAATTAATAACAACATTCTCCATAAATTAAAATATCTGTAAGATTTATTACAAGGATGTGAGAATTTTAATTTTAAAAGCGACATTACACTTATAAATAGTAAATGCGGGTATTTCGGATTGCGGCTGGGGTAGATTATCCCAATATTAATGTTCGTCATTTCTTAAAGCTGTGATTCGTTAAATAGTCATGCGTGAGTTTAACCTGTAAGCTTAATAGACAGCTTTCTCCATTTCCAATTTAAATAATTAATATCAGCTTTACAAAATGTACGCGGAGGTTGAATCGTTTACCATAAAGCGTTTTCTAGTAGCTTTCACGTATAGGAACATGACAGAATAAGGTTTTTTTTAATATCCTGTGGAATAATAAGGTAGGTTTTGGTGAAACAGGCTGTAGAATTGTAGGCTGTATGCTTTATTAATGATTCCGGGTAGGTAATCCAGCAGACAAAAGGTATACGAGGAACAATGAGGTTCTCTTATCGTTATTCGTACGTTTCGTTGAGGTAATGTAGAAAGCAGACCAATTTCTATTATGCATGGAAACCGTCATAGAAACGTTAACAAGTGCCTAGTGCGTTACCTTTTCCGGAATCCTAACCGTTTCGGTTTTATTATATCTTTAATAAAAATGGCGAAAACTTTGTAAGGATCGAAATATTGGCGAATGTATGCATAGTATAACAGACATTAATATATGTGCCAGCGGTGGTCCGCGACTTTTTACTGAATTAGAATGGTAAGATTGAAAAATACGACATTAATGACGTTGTAGCCGAATTTTTGTATTTTTTTAATTTCAATTTTTTGTTCGAAGATTTTAAGAATTTTTATTTTTTATATATTCAATAATATTATTATAAAAACAGTTTATTTTTAAACAATTTCTGCTATGTAATTATTATTACGCTTGAGAGCTTTTGATAATGAAGTTTGATAATGCCTTCAGAGGGCGAAACAGTTGTCTCGCGTAATAATAATTACACAGCAGAACCTGTTTAAAAATAAGCTGTTTTTTATAAATCTAATTTTTTTTATATCTTATTGAATATATAAAAAAATGAAAATGGAGTTCTACAAATTAAACTTGATAACAATAAATATTTTAAGAATTCTTTTTTTTCAGTGTGGGGTTTTTGTTTTTCTTCATATGAAAAAATTTCATTTTATAAAAATATTTCAGCTACAACATCATCTTTCTTACCTCTTTCTTTTCCAACGTTTCAGACGCCATTATAGTGTACTGTAATGTATCTGTATTTGCCTTGATGATGGACACTGTAATGCTGTCAGAAACGTTCGATAAAGAAAGAGGTATTGTATAAAGATATTTTGGCCGTGAAAATCTCAAATCTTATCAGTAATATCAAATTTCTCAATCTTACCACTCTAGTTCACTGAAAAGTCACGGACCGCTACTGGTATTGTATGAATTTCGCCAGATAAAAAAATAACAACGTTTATTGTGAAAAAACGTGTTTTTTTATTTGTGAGGTATTCGCTTTTAAATAAAATCGACATAATATATTTTTGCAATTTTCTATATGATTTCTTATCTTTCGCCCCTGTAAGCTCACCCAAATGTATCTTTGTTTGAAATTACCGACTTCCCCTTGCATTTTCCATAAATGGACAGAGCTATTTCGCCGATTCAATTAAAAGAGGATCTTTGAGGAATAAAGTAAAACGTTATTAAAAAAAATAAGGTAATGGACATTCCAATAAGGAAAAGAATGAGGAATGTTATGAACTTTGTTCTAATGAAAAATCCGCGAATATTTTATAAGATTGTAGGGGGTGCAGATATACTGTTAGAAGTTTAATGTATGCGTGCTTCAATTATAGTACCACAGTCAAAAGATGTTTTTTTAATAACCTGAAACAATTTGTTTTTAATTTTTTTTTATCAAACTATACTTTGATCTTTACTTGAAAAATTGTACCGTAAAACCAAAGAAGGTGGATAATTAAGGTATTTTTTAAATTTATGTAATCAAAAACATCAATTTCAGATTATTCGTTCTGCGTTATTCTGGTCCAATGAACTCAAATTTGTTTTGAATTGTGTCATTTTTAAACTGATGGTGTGAAGAATTCATATGAGGGATAAAGTATCTTCCTAGTAACCTCACACTTTTAGTAACAAACAAAAAAACATTGACAATAGCTCTAAAGGATATTTTGTCAGCAGATTTATTAACCGGATACACGATCTTTCCTTGGAACTATAATAAGCCTGTTTTAAAATCTATGTATTCTTATGTTAAAATAATTTTCCTTTAATTGTATATTGTTGTCTTTCCCAAAATGATTTTTATTCAACTCATTTGGGAAAATGTATTATAAGTATTATTGTTAATTTTTTAATGATATATTATCATATCAATAAAGAAAATAATATAATTTATTCCTAACATTATGTTCTGGTACATTTTCAAAAATGGAGATGATTTGTTTGAAAAATCCAGACAAGCGATAAAGTACCTACCTACCTGTAGGTAATATAATTTTTGTGCGGTACTCATATAAAAAATGGTGACGGGATAAATCATCGCAATGATAATTCATCACATCTTTAAAAAGTTATATAAAGTCATGGAAAGTGATGAAAAAAAAACTTTATTAATTGGGTTAAGTAGGTTAGGTTAGGTTAGGTTAGGTTAGATTAAAAAAAATTCATCGTTTCTAATGACTTTATATCACTTTTTAAAAGTGTGTTGAATTGTCACTGTCTTATCATGGAACCATAAAAAATATAATGTTTTTATATGGGATATAAATATAATTTAAAATTACCTATTTTATCATTTTTACTTATAAAAATCATATTGAATTACCTAAAGAATTTGTTGTGTACTAAAACCCCCGCACGGACAAAAATTTAAAGTTTTTTTTAAATTCAAAAAAAAAATAAAATTATTGTTTTATATTTACAATTTATTTCATTTAAACGCCCATAGGGCTTTTACGCAAGAATATTTAAATTAAGATACTGTTAAAAACGTGACTACATGACCATTTCCTAATAAAATATTATTAATTCAGAATATGTTTGAACACGTGTTAACGCAGGTGTCCTTGTCCGAATAAATGTAATTGACGATATGCAAAACATTATTATTTTGAAGTACACGTGTTTCGACTTCCTCATAACAACATATTCGTGCTTTACTGATAATTTGTTATGTACTTTGTCAAATCATTCGTTATAAGCTTCTAGTCCCGTTTTTAACAGGGAAACGAATATTTTGACTAGATTTTTAATAAATTAACAACATTTCATATCAGTAAGATTTCTGTATAGTATTCAAACAATCTTAACCAAAAAATTCTAACCAATCTGACAAAAAGATTAATATAACACAGTTATTTTCAAGCAAAAACAACCATACATATTCAAAATGAATCCTGTTCCGCAAAAAGCTCGCCTGAAAAAAGCACTCTTGATGCTTTTCTTATTTCCGTTCCTTTATTCCTCAATGTGGTTCTACGACAATAGGAACATTCCTGAAACTAGGTTAGTACCTATCCACTACCCATATTCCTACTCAATATGCGTTTCCGTATAATATTTCCTGAATATTCCCCTGAAAATGTCAAAAGCACCACTACCGATTCCCTCTGAATACGGAAATATCTACTGGAATTATTGGGATTTTTTTACAGAGCGGAAGCATAGTGTTTTTTTGTCACATGAAGTTTTTTTGTATTCGGTTTTAAATATAATGCATTGATATTATGTTTGCTGATGTTTGTTAAGTTTTGGAAACATATCAAATAAGTAATGTTATTACATCATTATAGTCTAGTTGCTAGACATAACTGAAATAAAAACATAACTTAAAAAATCTTTTCCAGAACTTAAAAATTATCTATGAAATTTGAAGAATTATTCAAATTATCCGAAACAATCCATTGTTAATATCAGTAATTGCAGTGAGGAACAACTATTTATTTTCAATTTGAGAACATTTTCTTCTGATTTGACATATGACAAAGGGATTTTTAGGTTATTTTTCTTTATTTTTTAATAAAACCCTAATGCAGAACCTATTTCGTAAGTACTTGGGTTCTTAGTTTGGATATAATTATAGAGAAAACACTTTATTTTATTTCGACATTTACCGTTTACGGGTAGCTAGAAGCCTTGTGAATAATTGTATTTATAGATATAATAATAATGTGTCGATTGACTAGATGATCATTTGTGGAAAAGTGTGTGGAAGGGTTTAGTTTTTCCTGTGGGAAGATTTAACACGGACATAAAGTCGGAAATAACGAATGGAAAGAAACTCCATGAGATCGGTTTTTTTTAATAATTTTTGCACCTCTCAAAAACACAGGAAGGCATATTTTCACTGAAAAGAGCCTAGAGCTGGTGACAGCTAGTCTAAAGTATGTCCATTCAGTTCATTGGACCCAGTTCAGTAAACCACGCGCATTGTATCATTAATCATTACATATCTTAACTTTTTTTAAATCATTTAAGAAAGGATCTAATTAGAAGTCAAAAATTACACAAACATTGAACTATTAGAACGTAGAACAGCAAACGGATCTGTTTGGGAATATCGCATAAATTTCTGTACAGTGAACGTATTTATGAGTATCGCGGATTTTCGCTAAAAAATGGTCCATAAACACTGTTTTCTACTGAACTGTTGCGCGTTTTATCTCTCGTACTTTTATGTTTTCCCGCGGATGTACGGTATAATGCACATGTTTGTAATTCCTTGAAGTCCGGAGACAGTTGAGGTTCTAGAAGGAAGTGGAGTTAGAAAAAGAGCGATAAGTTAGACGCAATACACCAGGGAATATGTGCCGCTGGTGTACAACAGTTCCCGGAACATACAAAGTGTCCCACTCCAAAGAAAGGAATACAGTAAACCGTTTATCTAAGTGCCAATACTATTGTGTATCCGTGACAGCAACAATCTGAGCAAGTTGGTAGGAAATGGAAGTAGGGCGAAGTGTCTAAAGTTGCCTACGATATATTGTACGAGCCAATCGTTAAAACTGCATTAGTTTGCAGGCCTGTGGAGTAATGTGTTGCTGAGACTGTTTGTTGAGTGGACTGTAGACGATTGTTCGAGAGTACTGTATGGTTTATTACTGCAACAGAGAATTGTGTTGCAACAAACAACAGTTGACACTTAACTGAAGATTCATAATGTGCTCTAAACAACATTACTTATTAGGTATATCTGTTAAAACTGTTTCATATGATTAATGTGATAGTTTTGGTATCGGCAGCTGATGGACAGAAAAAAAAGTATCGGGAGAATATACAACGCGCATATCAATAATTGAAGAAGACGGGGATACCTCTGAATGACATGGCACGACAAAGTGGTCGACAGCCTAGTGGGTAGGACACCCCGAATGCAAACATTTCTATACTCACAGCGGGTACCCGCTATTGCCTTTTCAACACGAGTTGCATGCGTAGTGAAAAGGTCTGTAGGTACCTAGGTCATGTCAAGAGATATTATACCAGAGAAGTAGGTCTATACGAATATGAACGAAGCAAGGAGTTATTATTTTTTTTGGTAAACTAATGTTTAAGACAAGATTTTTTATGCATGGCACAAAGGGTAACAGGTGTCCCTTCGATTTCCGGTCGACAGCTCTGACCACTGAGCTATGGCGGCTTATCTCTTATCCGCGAAATAATTCAATATATACTAGTGTTTCATTCAACAATTACTGCTTGTTACATTTTTTTCACCTGAAAACAACCAACTTTATTTTAAATGAGAAAGGCATTGTAAGTGCTAACTCTCTCACTAGATGGCGTCGAGACAAATTGTCTACATTTTTAGGTGAAATACTTGAACTTGTCAAATATTAATTTTTTTTTTTTGGTAAACTAATGTTTAAGACAAGATTTTTTATGCATGGCACAAAGGGTAACAATTATTGTACAAGCAATAATTATTCGCCTGAAACACTCATCTCTGAAAAATGTAACAAGCAGTAATTGATGAATGAAACACTAGTATATATTGAATTATTTCGCGGATAAGAGATAAACCGCCATAGCTCAGTGGTCAGAGCTGTCGACCGGAAATCGAAGGGACACGGGTTCGAGTCCCGTTGGCGTCATGTATCTTTTATCAGGAGATTTTTCAATGTGGATGAGTGTTTCAGGCGAATAATTATTGCTTGTAAAATAATTGAAGCAAGGAGTGTGTGTTAAAACTGAGTTGTGTGATGTTTTTCTGAATATCTCTTTAAGAAATGGCGTGGAATTGATGGTTATAAAGTTAATACAATTATTTTTTAGTAACGCTCAAACAAATAAATACACGTCTAAATAACTAACCGTAGTATTGTATAAGTCAGTAATGTAACAGATTTAATTCAAGTTGATGGTATTCTCTCAGGAAAGAGAAATGCCTTCGCATAATAGGAATACAGCTACCCACCACCACCTGGCATCAATCGTATCGATTGTAAGGAGGTGAAATATAACCCAACAAATCATTACTTTTGTTCCACATTAATGAATTTATTTCTTTTTGTTCCGCTCGACGTTCTGTAGGCGAGATAAAGTCACGTACAAAAGTGCTTTACATTTCTCGAGAAAACTTAAACATGACGTTATTTGTGCAGCAATTTACGAGAGTTAAGTATTGTTTTTGTGTAAATATTGGGACATTTTCCGTTTTATTTTCGTAAATTGTATTCTTTGAATCTTTCTTAGAATATTACTTTGGTTTGGAGTTAATCGGGAAGTAACGGCGATAAACATAATAAATAAGTACCTACTTTTTTGTATTAGGCAATTCACCCTAAAAAAATTGCTTTATAAGTACCTACTTACGATTTTACGGCTCTTAATAACTCAGAACAGTAACAAATCAACACATTGTTGAAAAGTGATACCAAATCATTAAAAAGTGATATTCAGAAGTGAAAAAGTACTAGCTTTTGCCTAAACCTAACCTGTCGTAACCTATTTAATGATTTATTTCTTCCCTTACCCAACTTTCGAAAAGGGTGTCGTTTCCATTCAGATGTCGTATTCACTTGCCCTGAGTTGTCCGGTAACCCGATTTTACGACTCTAGAAACGAACTAAATAAAGTATGTTATTAACTCGATAAAGCCACGTCTTTCTGGTACGTTCCTGACTTCAATATATATCCACCGCATCAAAAATTCTTATGACAAACCTTACCCTGATCATTTGCTCAAGATGCCCGAACCTCTCATAAGTATAGGCATCTTTCTCTAAACAGGCCTTACATCTGTTTGTGGTTTTCCAATTTGTAATCAGTCACGCATGTTTCTATAACACATGCTTCAAAATATCCATTTTACGGCATTCAATTTATTATAATCTTCATCCATTACTCAGTCTTCAGAAAACAACCGATTTTTGTACGATATTAATTGCATTTCTTCAAAAGCATTTCATCTCCTAACAATTAAATCTATCCACACTTATGATAAATGTTGCGAGGATCTGATGCGTCTCTCGAGTTTTATTTGAATATCGCGGGAAACGTGTCGACATCCGGCGTGCTAGCTATAACGGTTCGCTGGAGATTATAACAGTAGCTTCCGGAGACGCTCGGGCCCTTTCCCCGGAGAGCAGCTTGCAGGCGTCGCGCGTCGCGGCGCTGCTCGCTCGCTGCGGCCTTTGCAAACTTCACATGATAATGTACCATAAATATTATGGTGATATTCTGAGCGGCCGTTCGAGAGAGGGCCATTAGCAAGGGCAGTAATATGCAAACAAATATATTAGAAGCGTCGTCAACCGAGAACTTTAAGTATAATAATTATAAGATATTTGATAGATTTGTATTATCAGGCACGGTCCGTTCAAACATGCTGTGGATGCTCCGCATCCTTTGCATTTTAGAGTAAAAATATTTGGAATTCTAGCCGTTAACAGCAATACTGCAATTTAAATATTTTGATATTTCTACAGCGACCTTAATGTGATTTTTTTTTACAAAATCGGTGCTTTAAAAAATCATACAAATATTATTATTATAATACATCGTACAAGTTATCGTCCCGTTTCTGTGTAGTTCGCATAACAACGCGGGCGAGTCTAAATACACATACATTCTCAAATACTGTGAAACACTGTGGTGTGGAAGCGATCTGTAAACCGTATCCAAGAATGCTAGAACGTACGTTCTTTCCGCGCATGCGCACTGAGACCCGCAAGCCAATATCTTCGTCAACTTTATACGATATTAATGACAGTATCCAATGTACAAAAACCGTATTTAATGCTCATACGTATAATGCACAGAATTGTATACTCTATTACCAATCCATTGGATTGTATGTGCGCGCTGCTTTGACAGTTTGCTTTGAGCTCGAATACTGAAGTCGAATTCTTATTGAACATTATTAACCTGCGATTTACTTTTCAATCATAATTTAAATAAATAAAAATGAATACCCAAAATAAGATGGATACTTCGCCAACGTGTTCTAAATGATAATAGTGCATTGTGTGGTTGTATAATTGAATCATTAATACGAAAAAATTTTGTGTCTCGGCCATTTGCGGAAAAAAAACTTATTCTGGAAACTGGAAATATTGAGTTATCCACTGGAGCGCTTTGCGACAATTTTTTGCAAGTATTGCGCAATATCTTAGTAGTACCTCTAGGTACATCCTAGAGTACTTATTGAGTCTAAAAATATGGAATAAACTGTGAAATCTAGGTGGATTCACTGGCTATAAACCGCAGTAATCATTTCATATATTTACTAATATTTTGAGGAATGATGTTAATTGTATCGAATGGCTGAATTGATTGCGCAACACGAAGCGCTCCAGAGATAATTTTAGACGGTACCTAAGTGTATCTTGTTCGTGGGCTAGCATCTAGATGTGCATATTTAATATCAAGTACGTAATAAGTACGAGTATAAACATTTGATGTCCAGCATCCCTTCTACAAAAAGTCACCGACCGCCATTGATATATACAAATGGCAGCAAACTTAATTATGATGGTTAGCTGAGATTATAAGTTACAGAACTTTGATTCTATACACATCGAGTAGATATATTATAAAGACGAAGTAAGCTTTCGTACTCTTAGGCCAATATTAATTTTATGGAAGGCTAATAATTAATGATAAAATACATTTCATGGTTACATGAGCATCAACTCCATATTTGATTTTTTTCTTTTCGAAGATCATTATTGATTTTAGAGTTTGAAACCACTTTATTTCAACAATTATTTCTCTACCGGTTTCGGAGGTGACCTTTATTATATCAGGAGAATATTAAAACTAAATAAGATGCAAAATACTAACAGATATATTATACATGGTGACCGGATGAATGGTGTCATGATAACTCAACACAGTGACAATTCAACACACCTTTAAAAAGTAATATAAAGTCATTAAAAACGATGAAAAAAAAAAATTTAAACCTAACCTAACCTAACGTACTTAACCCAGTTAATAAAGTTTTTGTTTCATCACTTTCCATGACTTTATATAACTTTTTAAATATGTGATGAATTATCATTTTGATGATTTATCCGGTCACCAAATGTTTATATTCTAATTTATCTTACCTATGTAGAACAATGAACGGTCATTGCAACATAGTTCGTAAATCCTTGAGTGGCTTAATTAACCTAAATTTATCAGAGTTTTATCTGCTGCATGCGAACATATTTCTTCTGCATTAAATAATTTTAAAAAGCCCACTTCTTTTTTCCCACTTTGATCAGTGACACATTATTGATGGGCGCCACTGATCAAAGGAATAAAATGCAATGATGTTTCCGTTAAGTTATGCCAAAATGGCTGCACAATTTTAATTCGTTTCATGAAATAATTTTGATTGAGATGACATTATTCCATAATTTGCATGACTTACACTTCTGAAATCTTAATCAAACGCATAATAAGAAGACTTGAACTGCATAATGAATATGAACTGAAGGTTATTAAGTTTAGAGGGGGTTCAATTGTGAATAATTATTAGTGGAGGTGTGGTTGAGGTTGGGGGTTTGTAGTATTAAGCCTTAATGCTTTGGGGAGGAATTCTAATTTCTGAATGAAATAATAATGGGGAATTTGCCATGTGCCAGATAGCAGAAGGAGAAACATAAGCATGTTTGTTTGTTTGTTAGTTTATTACTGAGGATCTTGATCGTCTATGTTTATGACAGATGTTTCAATTACTTTAATTGTCCGCAATTTGAGTTCTCGTTGCGAATAATTCAAAATGATTGTCCCGCTTGATTTGAGTATTTAAATGAAGGAGCATGATTTAGTTTCTCTGGAGTGAAGATGACAGGGTGTGTATTTCATTCTGTGTTTTGAATAGAAAGTCAGAAAATTTGATGGTACAATATAATAATAATACTAACCACGGTACGCTAAATAAATGTTTAATTTTTTACATTAAATCCATACGGGAGGCCCTAAGGAAAATATTTCCCCTCTGGGCCTATGTCATCTTTGGGGATGGTGTGTGGAATGTCTTTTTGAGAGGAACAAAAAAACTTTTTCTTAAAACTGCTTTGTAATCACAGTGGTGGGAGTTTGATCAAATCGTAACTAGAATGGAATGTTGAAAGGTCTCCGTTTATTATCGTCTATTCCGAACCCCTTTCTTCGTACTATGGAACAACGTAATCGTATCCGTTATAATGACAATTAATCATTTCAATAATTATAAAACGGACACACTATTCATCATGCAAAATTAAAACGGTATTATGTATTGGTCCACAATAATAATAATAATTGTATTGTTGACTACAATATATCATAAAGGTTATCCGTGTAATTTCAGCACAACCTCATTCTTACCCGCTGAATTGTAAATTCTCCCGGCCACGAACATAATTCACCCTTAAATGCTAACCATACGCGGGAGAAGAAATTTATTATAAGAAAACGGTACCTACTGTGTAATTAATACGCTTATTTTCCTTTTTAAAGCAAATATTCCACAACGTGGCAGATAAAACAATATATAAAACAATCCCTTGTTCAGCGCTTATTTTATGAATCTTTTATTCTTTTCACGAAATCGTTTCGTAAGAGAAAGGAGTAGAATTCTTTCCATAGTTTTAGGTGATTTATTTTGCCCTGGTGGGTTATTTCTTTGAATAATTCACATTAACGTAGCATTGGTCAAGGCATTTAAGTTATTTATTCCTTTTTTACTAACCAAAGCATGCTATAATAATACTGTGCATAAAGAGAATATTCAACGGCGGGGAGCGATTTCCAAAGAAAATTCTTTATTATTTTTTAATGTCTTTTTTATTCTAGATACTTTTTTATCAAATACATCCATGCTTCAAATTATTTATAAATATAACAAATTTCATAAATAGTTAAAATGTGAGTTTTGGGGTTCATCTGTGATATCCTACCACCTTCTTCTTGATCCAAGTTTTCCGACAATTAGTGTCCATGATCAGGACATATGACTTACGAGTAAATCTCTAGTTTTATGCCTAGGTGCTGAGTCTAAGTGAAAAGAATAGGTTAAATGTATAAATTAAGTTGTTAAGCGCCCTTGAGGTAATTTTTCTCACGAAAACCGCGCAATAGAAATAATCAAATATTAATCTAGACTTGTTAAATTGTCAAAACCCTCTTATTATGGCATATGAAAATATAATGTCGGATAATTATTTAATCAAATGTATTTGTGACGTAACTAGAGAAGCAGTTTTAGCAGGAAAAGTTACTCGTACTTGTTTAGACCACATATTTGTCCGATTTAACAGTGGATGCAAACAAAGCTATTCTCTTTCCTCATGTGTATGTAATAATATTACTATAGCGGATCACTTTTTAACTGCAGTTAATATTAAATATAGTGCAAGGAAAGAAGCCCCAGAACACGGGGAAAGAATTTCGTTTTTATCGCAAAACAAAATCGACAAAAACATTCATAATTTTAAGTGGCACTCTTTGCTTGAGGAACAAGATTGCAATATATTATATAGTAAAATTAAAAACAACTTTAAGAATTTGTATGAACAGAGTAAAATCGTTATGAATTATAAACCCAAAAAAAGACCTCTGTCAATAAAACCTTGGATAAATTCTAATATCTTAGAAAACATAAAAAAAAAAGATTCATTGTACAGAAGGTGGAAGAATTTTCCTAGCAATCAATTCTTTGAATTGGAATATAAAACTTTCAGAAATAAGGTGACAAAAGAAATTATTAAATGTAAGTCTACCTTTTTTAACAATAAATTCAAAAATTATTTTGGAAATACAAAAAAAACTTGGGATGAAATAAATAAATTATTAGGACGCAAGTCCAAAAGTAGTTGTGACGAAATAATCTCGAAATATATGTTAAATACGAATAATGAAGAAACCGTAGCAGATAAGTTTGTTGAATATTTTACAAATAGTGTTGGCTCTATGATACATAAATGTGATTATTTAGCATCGACCGTCAGGCCGAATGAAGTGCAACATAGTATGTACCTACCCAGAGCTACCTGCCAAGAAATCAATATTATTGTTAGCAAATTAAACAATTCAAAGTCACCAGGGATTGATAACATTCGAATGTTTGACATTAAGACACATATTAATATTTTAGGGCCTGTTATAACACACTTTATCAATTTAATTTTATCGCAAGCAGTAATACCAGATGAACTAAAAAGTAGCATCATTAGGCCAATTTACAAAGGGGGCAAACATACAGATATTCAAAATTATAGGCCAATAAGCATATTGCCAGCCCTAGAAAAAATACTTGAAAAATACATTTCCATAAAACTTAATAAATATCTAGAATCTTTCTCTTTGTTGGATCCCAACCAATATGGATTTCAAAAGAAAAAAAGTACGGAAATGCTGCTTCAGGAATTTTCAAATCACATAAATTATGAATTAAATCTAAAAAAACAAGTGTTGGTTTTATTCATAGATAACTCTAAGGCATTTGATACCATTGATACAAATAAACTATTAGAAACACTGGAGACAATAGGAATTAGAGGAAAGCTGCTAGTTTTATTAAAAAATTTACTAACTGATCGACAAATAAGAGTAAAAATTCTTAAAAAATTCAGCAAAAGAAAATATATCTCAACAGGTGCTGCACAGGGGTCAATTCTAGGGCCAACCCTTTATATTATTTATGTCTCAATTATGAGAAAATTGTTTTCATTCGTTAAACATTTTGTATATGCAGACGATACGGCGCTCGTAATATCGCACGAAGATCTGGTTACTGCAATGAACCTTATGCAACATGATTTTATTGCCCTGCTGAAATGGTCGCATGACGCAGGCCTCTTTATAAATGCCAAAAAAACTAAAATTATGCACATCAGATCTCCACACGCCAGATGTAATGTAATTCCTTCATTATATACACACACATTTGACTGCATACATAAAAATGTTGCACAGCCCTGTTCATGTGAAACCATTGATTTTGTCAAAAGTTATGTATATTTGGGTGTTACTATTGACTGCTACATGAAATGGGATGTACACATTGCTAATGTTTGTAAACGTCTACGAGCTATTGTGGGTAGGATTTATAAAATAAAATATTTCGTGCCTATAAGTACTTTAAAGTTAATCTACCTATCTCTGGCTGAATCCACTATACGTTATGGAATTACTTCTTGGGGACATTCTTGTAAAACTAATATAAGCTATATACAAACATTACAAAACTCCATTATAAAATTGTTAATCCATAAATATGACAATCAACACAGAAGTAACATTAAATTAATATACAAGTCTCTGAATATTTTACCTGTCAGAGGATTATTGTTTTATAATATTGTAAGTCAACATGTTATATTGTCTGATTCATTGTATAGGGAAAGAGTTTTCCATAAACATAACACAAGATTCACTCAAAATGAAGGACTGGTAGTTCCGAAATGTACTAATAAATATGGTGAAAGAACTTTAAACTATATAGTACCCAAAATTTTTAACCTATTACCAATGACAATTAAAAATAATAACATGTATACTGCTAATGTTAGATATAATCTAAGGAAATGGTTATTGGATAATAATGATCTATACTGATGCCCCTGAAATGGAATTCATATTCTTAGAAAATGGAAAAACAATTATTTTGTAATACTCTATTTATGAAACTATTGATGTACTTGTTGATAATACTAATTTGTTCATACATTTATTTTTACTTGCTTATTATATAAGGCTTTTATGCTGCTATTTAAACTTTTCTGCAATGTAACCAATTTATGTAATTATGTACTGTTCAAATTGTATCTTATGAGTGTATAAATGTTGTCTCTATGTCCCTGCTGACAAACTACATAAGTAGTTTAGCGGGTTTAAATAAGAATAAATAAAAAAAAAAAAAAAAAAAAAAAAAAAAAAAAAAAAAAAAAAAAAAAAAAAAATGATTATTATTATAACTTTTGCCCTGATGATTTTTCTGTTCACAAGCAAATACCATAAATCATATCCAATTACAAAGCACTAGATTTATTATAGGTTGATGTAAATAAGTTTATTTTTTAAGTTATAATACATTTAAGGATCTAGAACACTTAAGTTATTAAAATTTGTAAATTAACAATTCGAAAATTATAATAATCGTATGAGTTCTTTAATTAAATAACACGAGTAAACTGTTATTCAATTAGAAAGAAAATGCTAGTAAAATTGTGTAAAGTTAATTTTGTATTCAACGCCTGGCCCCCCCAATTATCATTTCCGTTATTTTACGTTGTACTATGAGAGGCCCATAAAAAACGTCGATTTTTTTTTTAAATTTCTATTATCAGTTCGTACAGCTTTTCCCACATTCTTTTTCCAATATTCCGGTCGTTTTTTCACCCCGTACTCCCTTTCCCCCGTGTAAACCGCATTCTGCGTGATGAATAGTTTCCTATGTAAGTCTTTATTCACACTTTGGATGTTTTGTGGGGAAATCGGATGAAAAATTGCACTTGGCGGCGGGAGCTTTTTTACGAACATCAAGTATCCACGCCATCTTTTGAAACTTTTGGAGGTTACACCCGAACGCTCTCAGCCTTTTATTTTATCCGCAGTTCTGGAAATGAACTTATAAAAGAATTTTGTTTGCTTCTGGAAGTGGAGTCGAGTTACATTTTCCCCTTCCCGATCATATATAACACATATGCAGAAGGGTAATAGAAAAGTTTTTCTCGTAGGTTACTGACAATAAAAATGCTTTGAATAACTTAAAAAATGTTAGTATATGAAGCACGGTTTCAATAAATGTGAAGGATTTGTTTGCCTTATACAAGCAAGAAATGTTGGGAAGGTTTATGAATAATTTACCCAACCTTTTTTTCGACAGTCAGGTTAATACTTGTAATCTTAATACCTCAAAAAACCGGAAATGCTCTTTTCTGATTCCAGAGCTAAGGGTAAACATATAGCGTTAGTTTGATTATTCTATGGTAATACCCTTTTTCCAAGTTATGTTTTAAAACATTAAGACAAATCATTCGTACATACGCAATATGAATATGAATAAATAGTTTTGTCCGTATAAAAACTAAATTCTTTCAAGAAAGGCATACAGACACAAATGATTCAGAAATTGGTGGTTCAATCCTGTATTGTATTTGTATGCCTTTCTTGAAAGAATCAAGTTTTTATAAGGACAAAACTATTAATTCATTTTCATGTTGCGTATGATGTACGGGCGCAAACAAATAATATTTTAAATATTTTAAACCATAACTTGCAAAAGGTATTTAGTAGTTTCATAAAATAATTAAATTACCGCCATCTATGAACGAGTAGTTTATAACGTACGTTAATTTATTTATATATAATATTTACAGTGTTCAAATAATTATTTATATTTGTACATGATATATTTCAAACTTATAACTATAATATGTTGTGTGTAAGGTAGGTTTGAGAAGGTGAAACTGTATGTGATTAATATTGTATGTTTCGTGAACACCTCACTAGGAAAACCTGTGCTGAGGTGTTAACGATTACCCTTGAAAGATTTTCTGCTGGACAGTTCTGAAAATTCTGGAACTTTCCGACAAAAACTCCTAGTGGTAATACCATTTTTACTAACTTCTGAAACGAATAAATTACGACTCATTCACTCGATCAAAGTCAGTCTTAAAATAATTTACCTTATTCTTGGTGGTTACCATATTCATGGAATTAATATTAATTCGTTATATTTTACCACTACATTCCTTAGCTGCTTTTCTGCAACCTGCTTGACCCAAATTTGTATTTTTTTGTATTTTATGTAAAATTAATAAGGGATGTTTTCTTTTTCACAGATCTCACAGAAGACTTATTGATATTGGAAACCCATGGATACCCTATCTTCGATGGCTGAAAGCTCGTTACCCTCTCTGCGTTCCTGTTCCGTTGAGAACGCCGAATTCCGTTTAAGGGAATAGACAACCAGAAGCTTGATCATGGGCTTTGAGAACGGCCACAACACAGTAGTAGGAAATACCATAGACAACGGAACTAGAATAACAACAATTTGAACAATGTTCGGCGGCAAATTCCGCATTTGGATGGAGGCCCACATCGTCCGGCCGAAAAAGAAGAACCAGCGGGGAAAGGAAACTACGAGTGCGGGAGTGGGGGTGGAAGTTGGGGAAGGGGCGAAGAATCCCCCACCGCCCCCCCAGGCCACCACTACCCCCGCCCCCGCTCCCCCCGTCGCTGGAGGGGGCTGCAAGCACGTGAGTATTACCTCCTTTAGTGTACAGACGCCTACCAGTATTTAGTTTGCTTCCCAGACGCTTAGTGGAACGGTCCTAATACATGAGTAGCATTTTAATTCTTCCTTGTATATCGCGGTGGTGCTTTTAACAAAGTGGTAAGAATTGATTGCCAACATTTTATCATATGACGTTAACCTTTTTACGTTACATAATAGAATAAATACTACTCGAGTGTGACTAAACTATTTTATTATATTTCATTAGTGAACGCAAAACTAGTATTATTGTTTTTAAACAAAAGATTAAGTGCTTTTTTGTGTTAAAAATAAATTACGGACCTAGTTAATTAAACAATATTTTATATAAAGCAACAAATAAACTATAATTATCACATCATCTTCCTAAAACATAACCCCCGATTATCTCAACAACTTGATAAATTGACAGCAGGAAATGAAAACCATTTGACTAACAAATTTAAGCCCGTTAAAATATTTTACACGTTTTACGTAAGCGTTTTCATAATCTGGACACTCGCTTATTAATAAGATTATATCATAATAGCGAGCAATAAATCAAACAGATGCATCTAGTACGGGTATTCCAGCAGTTAAAATAATTCACGGTAGTTAATGGTGATGTTGGTAGTTAAATGGTTGGTTTCCAAGATGTTTAATGCTCATCTGTCAGCCTGGTGGCAAGACTAAGCGAGAAGACGGGAAATCGCGGGGTCCCAATGACTGCCTTCATTCCAAGTTGTACTACAGTCTACAGTGTTAACATTACATCATAATAATGCAGTGTTTATGGAAATTTGGCACTACCGCAATACTATTTCTATAAATATAAGTACCTATTAGAAAAAAATCATGGGTTTTAAGATAAGTACCTTTTGCGTTTGATAGTATACATTTGAAAGAATACCCCGAAAATGTGCTACATCTCAAACTTACATGGTCTCAAGGTTGGTTTCTAAGATAAACATCAGTTTTTTTTTTAACATTTTTTTGTTGTTTTAATTCTGCTGAACTGTCACAGTATCCCCAAGGTACCCCAATTATACATATTTATAAACGAAAAAACGTGAAAACATAATTCATAAATAAAATAATGTAAACGTAATTCATATTTATACATGAGAAGTATTGAAATGGTTTGTCTTTAAATATTAGATAGCAAGAAAAAACTTTTTTTAATCATTTGGACATCATGCAATGTTTTTTGTCGGCAGTGAAAAATATTCGGCTCAGTAATATACGAGGGTGGTATGAAAAGTTTCCGACCTAACAATGAAACAAAAGTTTTTTATTTATTTTTCTACATAGTCTCCTTGTAACTCTACACACTTCTCCCAGCGATGATCCCATCTCTCTAACCCATCCAAATAGTACTTGGCGTTTTTCTCTGCAAAATAATTGTTCACAACAGTGATTGCCTCCTCATTTGACCAAAATCTCTGTCCCCCGAGTGCAGTTTTTAGATTAGGGAACAAAAGTCACTTGGGGCCAGATCTGGTGAGTAATGCAGATGGTCAAGCAGTTCAGTGGTTAGGTTAGATTAGGTTAGGTTGTGTATTTATTTTATTTTACGCAAATAAAGGTAGGGAAACTTTAATACGAGAATTAATTAAGAACAAATTAAATAAATAAATTACAATAGATTAAAAAAATAAAAACATGAAAGAAACAAAAAAAAATCTAATGATAATGGAACGACCAATGGTTTAAGAATAGTGTTAGAATAGATTTTTAATATGATCTACAAAATTCACCAAGTTACCATTAATCATGTCCATTTGACCTTAGTATTGGTTTCCCGGTGACCGGATAACTCATCATAATGATAAATCATCACATTTTTAAAAAGTTATATAAAGTCATGGAAAGTGATGAAACAAAAACTTTATTAACTGGGTTAAGTAAGTTAAGTAGGTTAGGTTAGGTTTAAATTTTTTTTCATCGTTTCTAATGACTTTATATCACTTTTTAAAAGTGTGTTAAATTGTCACTGTGTTGAGTTATCATGGAACCTATAACGTGTTGTTCTTGTGGCTATGTGTAGTTTTATAAGTTTGCAGAAGTCTAATATAGAGTTTAGAATTTTAAATCAGAAAGATAAATCATTTATTTTACGTTTATCTTCTAATGTACCTATGAATTTTTAGAATATCGGAAAGGTTCAGTTGGGGGTCTGACATATTTGATGATTTGATTTGACATATCTTGTCCTTCTTGCTGACCACAAGTGGCTGCTCAACTGACTGCGTTTTCCTGCACAAAACATTTTAGGGTTAACCAAAACCTCAACATTATGCCGGCCATAACGATAGCCTACATTATCTACATAGTTAAGATGCATAACTTCTATTACCTTACCGTGCTTAAGTGTTTATTTTTTGGTGGAAAACTAGTTTTAACGGCGCAAGTAATAATTTAGTTGTTTTTTTTTTTAAATGAATAAGTAAAGGTTGTGCCTTTCGTAGATAGTGAAATTGAATATTGTTGCCGTAACAAATTCAAATAGGAATGAACATCTCTTCTGTTAGGACGGGTTGTTTTGGAGAATTCGAACAATTCATCGAATTTCAACGTTCATTTTCGGTTTCTGTGAAAGTCCTATTCAAGTTCTGTTATTATATAATTATAGACTAGTTGCTTGATAGAACTGAAATAATAACAGAACTGGAAAAAATCTTTCACAGAACTTGAAAATTAACTTAGAAATTTGAAGAATTGTTCAAATTCTCCGAAACAACCCGTCCTTATATTAGAATGTTTAAAATTTATCGAACAGAAGAGATGTTCATTCGTGTTCAGAAGTGTTCGTGGATGTGTTCTGTGCTGTGCTTGTCAAAGCTGCGATGTGTCACGCAGCTGGCCTGTTGTCAAATTTACTTTCAGCAAGTCTTTTATTTTATTATCAGTTTTCAAGGTGTGAGTTCCGACACCTTTTTTTCTCCAAAAAAATTAGTTATTAAAGTAAATAGACTACAAAAATGAAGATGAGCGAGGTTAAAAGTAATAATAATCTATACAACCATGACTTAGTTTGTTACGTTTGTATCAAGCGGGTGGGTCAAGCATTGAATTCATAGAGCTATACAATTAGATTCACTATTGGGTACTAATATCTCGTCAAAACGTGGCGAACGTGATAAGCGGTGCGCGTAGACAGGGTTCGGTAGTTTGAGTTAAAAAAGTGGAACCTAATTTTTCGCTTCAAAAAAAAGCTTCGGTGAAAAATCAAATCAAGGGCGCTGAAATAAAAAATGCGCTAGTGTATTAAAAAACCAAATATACCAAAATCAGATCAAAAACATTTATATGCCACAGTTTGATAGCGAGTTTGGTTTTGTTGTAATTAATTTTCTCGGGTTGGTCGGGTTGGTGTTTGTAGAACTCCGCCCATTATAAAAAAAGATCTGAAACATGCAGTATCAACTCTCCCCGCAGGGGGTTGATAAAGTGCTTGATAAATGCTGTGTCCAAATTAATATTTAATTTAAAATACGTACGCATTTATCCTCGGGGAGACAGTATTTAAAACAAAATAGTTTTTAGTTGTATACTTACTTTAATTTAAGAAAAGCCTCATTAGTTTATGTAATCACTACGCAAACAGTATTTCAGTAAAATACTTAAATGTGGCGACTTTCTTTGGCTAGTTTATAAATAAACACATCATTTGTATTATCATTCGTTTCTGCCTACTTGTAATTCAATTAAATTCATTAATAAAAATTATTTATAGTGTCTTTCAAAATATTAACAAACATTTTGTCAATCTTAATAGTTAAAGGTATCACACACTGCTATACAAATTACGTATCATTTATTAGTTTAATAATGAATTAACCATAAAAAATGAGATTACCCACAGCTTATCAATTAGAAGAGTAAATGGCTGTCACACATAAACATAGCAAACAGCTGGATTAAAAAAAAAGTGAAGTACGTTCCCTATCATCCTCTTCCCCATCTCCTTTCCCATTACCTCCAGCCTCACAATATACCCCAATTGAGGATGCCATAGTCTCACTGGCTCCAGATGGTTGGGAGCAGTTGGGACTAGGACTCTCATGCGGTATTCACATTTAAAAAAAATGAGTTTTACAAAGTAATCGTAACACAAGCACAATCAACAAGAGTTATCAAATTAAAGCTCGGGAAAGCTTTTGGAAGTTCACAACTAAAATAGATACAGTTTTCGTGAAAAAGAAGTTAACTAAAATTCCGATAGCCGAAACATGAGGTTAAATTGAGTTACCATTATTGATTGGTCAAATTCAGCGAAGTTTTGCGGCCCTCAAAACAAACATTAAATTATGATTTGGCCTCGCCACAGCATCGTGCTCAGTGGAATAACAAATAGTTTTTTGCTACTAGCATGTCATTTCCTAGCAAGAATTTACAGACAGGGTGGATCGGTACGGTATCTACCAAACTCCGTCTTGGAACACATTCTCGTTGCTACAGTATCAAACATACAAATTAACTCTTTTTCCGACTTTTGCATGATCCGACTCAAGTATTTGATTCACTTGATCGTGCCATGTATTAGGTCGTCCTTGTCATTTATTTTTATCCATTCACTTGCACGTCATTTATTTTTCGAACACCTGACAAACTTTCTTTTTCATTCCCTCTTAATGTTAGAGTCCATTTCAATTTAGTTGATTACCATAGACATATGAATATTAGTAGACCTGCCCTAAGTGATTAAAAGCGTATTATCCCCACTCCCCATACCGGTTCCATTGGAGCCGGCTGTGCTCGCGTATGGCCTCAAGTGACATTTGAAAACGTGACGTCATCATTCTTGTGCGAACTATGGTCGAGGCATCATCGGTTCATTTTACGAAATAACACGGCAGAATGTTAACTTGTGCTATGAAAACTTGTAAAAATAGATGTGAAAAAGAGAATAAACCCAATTGTCGTATTATATTCCATATATAAGCATTATTTTACTTTATTTTAAGCATATTCACATCGTATAATATAGATCAGTTGTTACTATCACATCGAGAAACGTCTGGCGCGAAACACAATGCTGGTTGGTTGCTGGGAAGTAAATTATGAACATTTATAAAAGTGTCTTAACTAAATACTTAAACGAAATATTCGACTCTGAAAATAAAACCGAATTTTTTTGCCGAATTTGGACTACGCAAATTTGTTCATAACGTGGCGAGTAATTTGCGCTCCCATGTAAAAATGTCTATTCATTCAAAAGCAGATTTTACTTTTAAGAAGTAAATGGTGATATTATAATGCGAGATGCCTATTTACTGTCAGATTGATTTATTGACGAATCACAATCAGCTTCACTCCCTTCGTTCTTCAACAGTTGATTTTACCCCTCGCCATTATCTTCTCGTCTATTAATTCCTATGTCTGTGTTGATTACCCTTAAATTGATCTTGTATTCTTAACAGATAATTTAGTCCTACATTCGTAATCTTACATGATTTAATTTTTTTTTTTTTTTATTTATTGATTTTATTTTAGTAATTTGTACATTTAAGATTACAAATGACTAATTAATTATTACATTTAAATATACTATGTTTTTTTTTCTTTCTTGATATGGCTCCTACACAACATCTTAAACTTTTCAATTGGGGCAGACTTAAGGTTTTCCGGCAGCGCGTTATAGTATTTCATCCCTTTATAAAATATACTATTCTGGGTATTCGCTTTGTCCTTCTTTGGTAGCCTGATTTCATTGCACGTCCTAGTTTTATGTTGGTGTATGTCCTTGTTGTATACAATTTGATTCGAAAAATATTTGGGTAGCAGGTTGTTTACTATTTTGTGTAAAAATATCATCGTGTTCAAGGTCAACATCTGTTTCACCGTTAGCCAATTTAGTTCGTTTAACATTTTATTTACTTTTGAATATCTATTTCGTCTGAGTATTGTTCTCATTGCCCTATTTTGGAGAATTTGAAATTTATTTTGCTCTCGGTCGTTACACAGGAAAAGGATAGTTGAGCAGTAATTAAAATGTGGAGCAATAATGGAGTTATAAATGGTGATTGCAGTTTTTTCGGACAGTTTTTGGCGAATTCTTCCCAAGAAAGATATCTTTTTTCCAATTTTCTTTTGGGTATATTCCGCATGTTTGTTAAAGTTGAGTTTGGAATCTATTATAACTCCTAAGTATTTTATATCGGTAACATTTTCAATAATTTCACCATCAATTTTGATTTTGCTTTCACTGGATGTCTTCTTATAACCAATTACCATACATTTTGTTTTTTTTGTATTTAATTTAAGCTTATTTATTTTTAGCCATCTTGATACATTATCTAGTTCATTATTTAAAATATTTATTAGTTCTTCATAGTTTTCTCCAATTATATATATAAGTGTATCATCGGCAAATAGTCGTACTTTGCATTTTGAAAATATTTTCACCATGTCATTAATATAGAGTATGAACAATAGAGGTCCAAGGACTGATCCCTGTGGTACTCCTAATTTATTTTCCATTGGTTTTGAAAATTGATTATTAATTTTTGTTACCTGTATTCGGTCTTTCAAATACTCTTTTATTAATTTAATGGCTAGAGTTGAGAAACCAATTTCTTTAAGCTTTCTTATCAATATTTCTCGATCTATGGTTTCGAATGCCCTTTGAAAATCCAAGAATATTGCTAAGATAAATTTATTACTATTCATTCCTTCTTTCCATTCTTCAACGATTACATTTAACGCTGTTTCACAAGAATTATTACATCTGAATCCCGATTGTTCTTGGTATAAAATATTGTGTTCATCTAAGTATTGCAATATTTGTTCTTTTATTATTACTTCAAGTATCTGTTCATATTTCGGTAAGGTGTTTATTGGTCGAAATTCTTCACATTTTCTGGTATTTTTAACCTTTGGGACCGGTATAATGGTAGATAGTTTCCATGACTGTGGAAATTTTCCCTCTTCAATTGTCTGATTAATAATATTTAATAGAGTAGATCCAATTACTGGAAAAGCATCTTTTATCACACTAATAGTTAATCCATCTGAACTGTTTTTTGATTTAATTTTCTTTAAAATGTTAAATAAATATTCTGCAGTTATTTTTCTGAAGACCAATAATTTTTTGTTTGAGTTGTTATTATCATTTGTGGGGTTGAAAACAATGTTAGGTATTAATTTGTTAATTTGAGTGATGCTTTCTATAAAATATTTATTAAAGCTATTAGCCATGTTTTCTTCGTTTATATCTTTTGGGAAGTTTACTATTTTTATGTCGTTTTTGTTATCGCCATGTACTAATTCTTTAATGCTTTTCCAAATTTTTTTGGGATCCCCTTCTTCCGATTTTATTTTATTTTTTATGTACTCATTATGCGTTCTTTTTATGTCTTTGGAGTATTTATTTCTCATTTTTTTGTAGTTATTCCAATCCATAGTATTATTAGTAAGGCGTGCTCTCTTGTAAAATGTATCTCTATCATGCTGCATTGTGCGTAGTTCTTTTGTGAACCATTTATTATTGTTTCCTTTACGTATCTTCTGTTCTGGAACTACTTCATCAATGGATTTTTTAATGTTTAATATCGTCTGGTCAGCTTTTTTGTTATATTCCATTTGATTTATTTCATTCCAATCAATAGTCTCTAAGGTCTGAATGAAGAGTTCTTTATTGTATCTTTTGTAATTTTTAAATGTTATTACTTGTGTTTCTTTACTGGAGTTGTAGTTTTCTCTGTCATTTAATAGAATTTGAATCATATTATGGTCGGTAATTTTATGTTTATCTAATACATTAACACATAGGTTAAATTTATTTGAGATAACCAGATCAATCAATGTTTTAGAGGTATTAGTAATTCGTGTGAAATCTTTAACTAATTGTTTCATACCTGCAGTTTGAATAATAGATTTCAGTTTTTTTGTGTATATGTCTGCATTTGCTTTAACATTTATATTGAAATCTCCAACTATGATGTTAATATTTTCATCTTGCAAATTTTCCATGCTCCATCTTTGAAAATATGTTAAGAAGTCGCATTTACTCGTGTTTGGTGATCTATAAATAACAGTATATACACCTTTCTTGATTCCTGATTTAATGCTGATGGCTAAAATCCAACAATGTTTTTCATGTTGGTGATTTGATATCACTTCATATGGAACTTTATTACTTAAGAGAATCATCACTCCTCCTGTATGTCTGCTATGCGAGTCACAACGGATGGTATTATAATCATCAAATATAATTTCACTATCTTGGATATCTTCAGTCACATGTGTTTCACTCATCATAAGCATAAAAGGTTTCTTCTCTTCTAAAAGTATTTTGACCTCTTCGTAATGTGCTATGATGCTTTGTATGTTCAAGTATATAATTTCATCTTTCTCGTAACTTTTGTTTATAAAAAAGAAATTCTGCTCATTTTTGCTTCAAGTTTTCTTTTATAAATTGGGCATTCCTTACTCATGGCTGAGTGACTACAATTTAGTTTCAGTCCTAATCTTTTACTTGTCATTATACAATTGATGCACTGAATATCCTCATCCATGCAATCTTTAACGTCATGATTTTTTGCGCATTTTGGACAAGATTTTAGGTTTCTGCAATCTATAGCCTTGTGGTTGAACCCATTACATTTAAAACATCTCATGATATTTAAATTGTCAAAGACCCTGCATCTGTCCCATCCAATATTTATTTTTTCTGCTTTTAACATTCTGTCGTAAGTCTTTCCGTCGACGTCGGCATATATAGTAAAAGTTGTTTGATTTCTTTGGTTTTTTAGTTCTTTCATATATGTCACCTTTATTTTTGAGCTTTGTTCACAGATGGTTTCATTTTGAGTTTTTATTTTTCTCTCTATTTCTTCAAAACTGTATTTTTCAGATAAACCAATAATTTTGACGGATGGGTTTTTTGTTTGAGGAATCTTTACCTCATATTTATCTCCCAGTTTGGCTATCACCTCATCATGAACCTTGTTAATATCTGTGGCATTTTTAAATTCTACTATAACCCCTCCATCCTTAAAATTTCTCATGCCGGTAACTCCAAAATTTGCTGGGTCAATATTGTCTTTTATTTCATTCTTTGTTTCATTATTTTCCTGATCCTTCTTTTTTGGTTTTATGATAACAACTGGTTCGTGTTTTTTTACCTTTTCTGCATAGGTTTCAGGTAAGATTATTTTTCTAATATCATGTTTAATGTTTTCTAAATTACTGATATATTTTCTGTCACTGTTGATTATATTTTCTTGTAATCTGATGATTTTGTCTTGTAATGAAAGATTTTCTGATTTAATTGCATCTTCCAACTTCGTTATTATGAGTTCTATAGTATTTTTTGTTTTTTGATCCTTGACTGTTTGAATTTTGGAAACTTCATTTTTAAGTTCATCTATATAGTTCGCTACCGTCATCGTAGTATTTTTGTTTGCACGGTTTTGTAGAATTAAATCGGACGTACTGTGCACATTTCTCACTAGATGGCGTTATACGTTGAAAGTTAGCGAGTCGGTCGTCTTACTATAATTTAATAAAAAATAATAATAAATGTTTTCACCGAGAAGCGAACTCCGCTCCTTGAGAACTGTGACCGCTACCGGAACGGGCGACGCTATCGACGCTATTCTCTAGGCTACGGCCCACTTAGCAGCTAGTGTGATAATGTTCGTATATTAAGTGCTACCAGTTTTTAAACTGACAGGTATGGTATTCTGTTAGTTATTTTGCGACAATAACTAGCATTGATCACTGCACAGATTTTAAAATCACTTAAAATAGTATTTCGAGGGCGTTTTAGATTGATTAAATTACTTGAAAGTACACTACTCTTTTACATTTTTATATTAATCGATATCTTTGTGATTATTTCGATTTATAAACTATGAATTTAAAAGATTTTAGTGAAGCAATTTTTTGGCGTGCACACACTTCGTAATTTAACTCACATACGCCTCATCGACCTTTTTTATACTGCATTCAGACTACGTCAGTTCCGTGCCTAACTGACTGATTATATTTGTAATCTTACATGGTTTAACCCACATACGCCCCAGAGACCTCCTTTGTACTGCATTCAGACTACGTCAACTCCGTGCCTTACTGACATGCTCGGGTCGGTATCAGAACTTTAGCCAACCTCGCTGCATTCATCACATTTTAAAAGCTGCTGCATTATTATTTTGTATTAATTTTCCTTTCCAATATACAGCATAATTAATAAAAAGGATTTTTCGTTATAAATGTTCGCATATTATTTAAAGGGGTTGCATGTTTATACGGAAACGGAGGGATATAACCTCTGTACTAAAAATGAAATAAGAAAATTTGCAAATCCGGAAGGTTCATGTGGGTTAAGATAAGAGAGGGTCGCTTTTGATGGTTTGCTTGATCGAGGAATTTCCCCATTAATTAATGAGATAGCAAATGAGCCAAACGGATACATACTCCTAACATTCATTCATTCATTATATAGAAAGGTTTGAGATAAAAAAGAGTAACAATATGAAGTTTCGGTCAAACTATTATTCACTGATTCAAAATGATGTTCTCTTTTTAAAAGTTATTACAAAAACACAACAACTATAATTAAAATGTAACCATTATTTTAATTAACAACCGAGGATACTTTGAAGTTCACTATTTAAGGCTTAACGTGAAATTACTATATTCAATTAATCTTTACTACGAATCGGCTTACTTTATGAATACCAATAAATATGCATTGGATAAATTGACGCTTTTTCTATGGTTTCGTTTGAGTATATTTAAAATAAAAAATTTAATTACTTTATAAAAATATATGCAACTAACTAAAAAAAATATTTTTCAGTAGAAATTTTGAACGCTTATAAGAAATAACCATTAAACACATATATATATATATATATATGGCTAGTATTATTTCTGACAGTTTCTCTTGATTATTTTTTTTTTCTTTCTACAATATTATTCATAAAATAAATAAAATACACTTTTCCATAAAATCCTACGTGGTTAGACTCCCACGTTTGACATTGCCAAGTGATTTTTATGCTAATTACCTTTATTAATAGTGATATAAGGCACACTAATAATTGCACATTTTTGGCTTAAAAGTCTCACGAATTCTATGATGTGTTAGAAGATAAAAGTTATTAAATCGTAAAAATAAATCTTGAAAATTCAGCTCCACATAAATAAGTTTTCTATCGATGTCTGTGTTTCGATTTCTAATTTACATTAGCTAAATACCACATAATCAACTTCTTTACATTTCTCCACTATCTGAGTTCGGAGAGTCTACTGAATTAAGACTAGTGTGGTGCGCCGGTAACCCTTTAACTTCAAAAGCTGTGTAATATTTGTTTGTTTGGTTAATACAATGAAGAACTATGGAAGAAGTACTAAAATTGACTGTAATTATTCCGTGAATCTTCTCCTCTTTGCAATGTAGCATATATTATATTGAAGTGGTTAGTTGCCCCTTATAGTAGGTACTACAACATTGAAAATAATTACTTTTTTTTTCAAGAAAAATTGCGTCACCCTGAAAATCGAAAAAAATCTAAAAGTATCCTTGTTCTGTTCACCCAACTCCCTATTGGATTTATAATATTTGACAATTTGATAATGCCAGAGGGCAAAACAGCTGTCACGCGTAATAATAACTACACAGCAGAACTTGTTTAAAAATAAACTGTTTTTATAAATCCAATAACAATATTATTGAATATATAAAAATAAAAAATTAAAATGAAAAAAAATGTAGTTCATATCTACCATAATAGAGTCACCACCACAGACATAGGAATTAATAGACGAGAAGATAAGGGCGAGGGGTAAAATCAACTGTTGAAGAACGAGGGGAGTAAGGCTGACTGTGATTCGTCAATAAATCAATCTGACGGTAAATAGGCATCTCGCATTATAATATCACCATTTACTTCTTAAAAGTAAAATCTGCGTTTGAATGAATAGACATTTTTACATGGGAGCGCAAATTACTCGCCACGTTATGAACTAATTTGCGAAGTCCAAATTCGGCAAAGTAAGGCAGCTTCTATTTCAGAGTCGTAGTTAGTTTCAGAGTATTTAGTTAAGACACTTTTACAAATGTCTCATAATTTACTTACCCCAGTAAACAACGATGAGCACACTTGAGAATCGCTACATTGTGATGTGATAGTATATGTTTCTAAAACTGATCCATATAATACGGTGTGAATAAGCTTAAAATAAAGTAAAATAATGCTTACTTATGGAATGTAATGCGACAATTGGGTTTATTCTCTTTTTCACATCTATTTTTACAAGTTTTCATATCAAAAGTCAACATTTTGCCGTGTTATTTCGTAAAATGAACCGATGATGCCTCGACCATAGTTCGCACAAGAATGATGACGTCACGTTTTCAAATTTCACTTGAAGCCAAATGCGAGCCCAGCCGGCTCAATGGAACCGGTATGGGGAGTGGGGATAATACGCTTTTAATCACTTAGGGCAGGTCTACTAATATTCATATGTCTATGGTCACCACCCATTGATAGTATTGGTAGTATTGGTACTATGGTATTTCCAATATTGGGGTATTTTGTACGGCGGAAGAAATTAGAAAATTAGGTCAAAATTGGAGAAATGTTAGAGAAAAGTCGGGAGAAGTTACATATTCAGTGTATATAAGAATAGTTTCCAATCTGGCTGGTAGTTTACCAAGACTGAGCAGTAACCACTAAAAATATCTACCATTCTCAACAACATGAATATTATTAATAATTTAAAATTCCCTCGCTAATTTACCCTCCTCGAAAACTGCCAGCGTCACAACGAAAGTCATAAGAAAACGTTTTGAATAACCTAGGTTCGTCGTGTTAGATTTCGTGACATGGTCTCAAATCTAAAATCTTTATGAATGGTGTAGTTATCTGAGCAGGATTGCCATTGGCCACTGATTGGACAAGAATGGCTCTATCAAAGCAGCAATTTCGTATGAAGAGACTCATTGTTTAGATAGCGGAGTATAGTGAATAGCCTATAGCTTCTGCCCGTCCCGCGATCCCAGATCATAATTCAGTACGTGAAAGTATAAAGGTGCGACCGCACGCAATATATTAACGGTCTGCTATGGTTCGTTAGAATCTGGGTACTACGTTTCGTTATCTCAATAAGTTTCAGGTTGGTTTGTAATTTCATTAACCGGTGATTTACGGATGTATTTCCGCTATCGTGTATGAGAGCCAGTCACGTGAGGTTTGTATGGAGCTTTTCTATTCTCCTTTACGTTATTTGAATTTAATGTTCCAATTTCCTTGGAAAAGAAAATAAATTTCAGATAAGAGTTGAATTTAAAAAAAGTCAAACAATTCAAGACTAGAATTCTTTCCAGTCATGTTTTAAAATATGTCGTTATTATCTCTACATTTTTTAATGTTAGGTATTTTTTCGATTAAAATATTTTTTTCCTGCATCTAGATAAATTTCCATCGAACTTAGTTGCCATCAAAATTAGTTTCCCACTACCTAGCTGATTAAGCTTAAGTACCCCTAAGATCATTCTATACAGGACAAAATAATACATAACGTTAGGTTCGCTTTCCTCCGGGGCCAGATTAACCCAAATGTACTAATGAATTAGCCCCAGTTAATACCGGCTCGAATGGTAAAAATTCGGGGTAAAAACAATGCACTAAGAGAAAATTCGTTATATTTTTGTTCGAAAAGGGTTTAACGTGTGGTAGAGAGGATGGACTGGAAGGGGAGGTGCTATACGTGTGGTGGATTAACCGGGGTAACCTTTCTCCCAATAGTCCCCAAGGCTCAGATATTTTCTGTTCGTATTTTTAGGGAAAAGCATTCAGTTTGATAAGGCAAAACATTTAATTAAAAATTGGAATGGCAAGGGAGTTGTTGTACCAAATGTCATTATGGCGGGGTACAAATCAAGTACAAATTTAGGACAATTTTTGCAAACATACTCTGACCGAAAGTTGGGTTGAGTTTTGGCACATTCACGCATCGTTAAATATTGGATTGCGAACAAGATGAATTAGCCCATATTAATGTCACAATTTACAAACTAAAATGTGAATCTCCTGGGTATATGGTACGAATAACGGGTGATGGGTGGAATTAAAGCCTTATCCAATTGCGTCCTTTTGAGAAGAGAAACGGAGATTTTACCCAAATGAGATGGGCTGACAACCCGAAGAGAATAAAGGAGAAGTAACTGAAGATGTAGATTTATTATATTGTTTGGCTTTCGGGATGTTAAGTCGTGTATTATGTGTTTGTGTAAAAAGCAGTGTATTTACATTTTGTAAAAGTGATGCCATATTGCAGTAGTGAATCATCTTTAGTACCTATATAATATATTATCAACACTTTCGTTCAAATCTAAAGGCCAGAAAACCGACGAAGAAGAAACATTTACATTTGGGAATTTATTGTAAAATATGTAATATATATTATTTAAAAAAAATCTAGTTTCTTCGAGTTCATAATAAGGGCCAGTTGTTTCACAGAATTTGAAAAATTCATCAAATTTCGAAGTTAATTTTAAAGTTTTGTGATATTTCTATTCTAGTTCATTATGGACCAGTTGCTTCACATAAATGATATAACAACAGAACTGGAATAGAAATTTCACACAACTTGAAAATTAACTTCGAAATTTGATGAATTGTTCAAATTCCGTGAAACAATCCGTCCTAACAAATTGATAACGTTATTCTATCTATTTACAAGTTTAACGACTTTTCCTTTCTCGGCTGATTATTTTAGGTACTGTATCCTGTTTTAGGGATTTCTAAAACACACCGCGACTGCTCCTACCTATACTTTTGCAATTTTTGTTTAGCTGGCTTCCCTTCATCACTATTTATGTATATTAAACACGTGCGTACATTATATCAGTACATTGAAAGCCATTACGAAAGTAATTCCATAAAAGCATCAGTCTATAAAGTTGTGTGGCGTCGGACATGCATATAAATTGTGTAGTTTATTTTGTTCGGTCCTAACCGATTTGGATAACCAATCCGGACTTCTGATTATTTTCACGAATAATTAATACATTACTCCTCGTTTGGATACATTAGAACTTCGGTTAATGAAGCTTCTTTACTATCTCATTTGTCTCGATGGAAATATGATAATCCTGATAAAAACATAGTACGATAATCATCATAATAATATAGAAATCGTGATAAAAAATATTTTGATCGTGACAAAAAAAAATTATAATCCTGATAAAAAATGTAGCAATCTTGATACAAAAATATGATAAAAGTGATAAAAACATATGATAATCATCGTGTTAAAAAAAACATGATAATCTTGAAACAAAAATACATGATAATCATGATAAAAATATGATAATCGTGATAAAAATATGATAATCGTGATAAAAATATGATAATCGTGATAAAAATATGAGTATCGTGATAAAAAAAATGATAATCGTGATAAAAATTTGATAATTGTGAAAAAAAATGACAATCGTAAAAAAAATATGATAATCGTGATAAAAATATGAGTATCGTGATAAAAAATATGATAATCGTGATAAAAATTTGATAATTGTTAAAAAAAATGATAATCGTGAAAAAAATATGATAATCGTGATAAAAATATGAGTATAGTGATAAAAAATATGATAAAAATGTGATAATTGTGATAAAAATATGATAATCGTGATTAAAACATGATAATTGTGAAAAAATATGATAATCATGATAAAAATATGATAATCTTAAAAAAAATAATGGTGTAAACAACGTAATAATAGTAATATCCAACTGAAAAGGGATGTTTTTACTCTTTTACGCATTAAATACTGATTTGGTCGGAGATTTAACATACATCGCTCGTATTTTGTTTTCAGTGTTTCATTATATCCTTCCTATAATTTTGTCAGGCAAATAAAACCCCAAGTGTGTTTAAAAATAAAATATTTACAGAAGAGTGAAAAATAGTTACTTTGTTTAGAGATGCCAGAGGTTTACGATTCTTCGGATGTTTTTCAAATGCCATAATAATTTAATTATACACTTAGCATAGCTCTCTGATAACGTTTCAAATCTACATGGCTACACGTTTATAAGGTGTAAATGTTACCCTGTGAAACCTTTGTCTCCGATATCAGAATGGACGATTAATAAAGAACCCAACTACTGAGGTATTACTGTATTATTTTGTAACAATTATTTTACAAGCAATAATTATTCGCCTGAAACAATCATCCACATTGAAAAATCTCCTGATAAAAGATACATGACGCCAACGGGACTCGAACCGTTGGCGTCATGTATCTTTTATCAGGAGATTTTTCAATGTGGATGATTGTTTCAGGCGAATAATTATTGCTTGTAAAATAATTGTTACCCTTTGTGCTATGCATAAAAAATCTTGTCTTAAACGTTAGTTTTCCAAAAAAAAAAAAAAAAAAGTATTATTTTGTTTGAAAACATGATCGGATGTCTGCTTCGTTTAGCTTACGGATTGTATAGCGAGTGAGTTGCTAGAATCTTGTTTGTTATATCGTTGGTTCGGTGTTTGAAACCAGGCTTTGAAAATTCATTACGAAACAACACTGAAAGTCATTTTCCAATCGCTTAATTTACATAAAATAAAAGTGTGCATCGGACGCGCTGCGGGTATGATATGCAAATTATCAATAAATTTATTTCCTGAGTTTATCTCTCAGTTTAATGATTAGTTAATAGACTTGGATAATGTTAACTATCTCGCCTTTTTTACATGTAAATTTATCGTTAGCCACTATTTACGCATTTGAAAAAATATTATTATTTGATAAATTATTTCCAGAAAATATATTTAGAATATCTTAAGTATCAAACAGCACACACATCATACTGACTTTTTTGCATCTTTGATCCTTCAACAAACAACGAAAAAGTTTACTTATTATGGTCATTATTTTATAAATAGTTTGGTAATATTTGAAACATACATCAATTGTCATCAACTCTATTAATTTTCTTTTATTTTTATTTCGTCTTAACTGATTCATTTAGTTTACTTCATGTTATATATAATTCTAATTATTACATTGTTACTATGTCTGTATACTATTATGATGTAATTTAACTGCTACTAACCTAATATTCATAACTGCCGTCATAGAAGCACAGTATCCTTCCCCTCTAAGAGTCTCAAGGACGATGCTGTGTTTTTACTTATGACCGCAGAATAACACTTCATCTTAAGCTTGCGAACTCAGCACAGGTTCTCTTAGTGAGGCTCTATTAACATGTTTTATATTAGGAATATTTTTTTTGCATTAACGGCACTTATCATTCATGTATACTGTAAAAATCTGTTTACTGTATGTATGAGTATATAAATAAATAATATCATAACTGAGTACTAAGAAGTGGTAAATAAATAATGATAAATAAGCGCTTCAGTAAAAATTCCTCCTAGTGAAGCGTTAACATAAATTTAAAAAAATGTACTTCTTTGACACGCAAACCTCAAACTTCACAATAAAGAAACATGTTTATTTTGCAGAGTTGCAGCAGCGGCAGCGGCGGGAGTGGCGGTAGCGGCGGCGGCGGCAGCCTCGAGGCCATGCTGTCCAACGGCGTCACGGCGCCCGGCGCCTCGCTGTCCTCGCCGGAGAGCGCTTATTCGACGGGCTACAGCACGGACGGCACGTCCCCCGGCGCGTCCTACCCGCCCGAGTACTACATCAACATCCGCACGGGTACGCACTACTTCCAGCAGGCGGGTGCGAGAGGCCCGCCACCCGCTCCTCCGCCGCGCGTGCCCGCCGTCAAGGCGCCGCCAAAGCAGGTGGACTTTGCCATTGAAAAGTCGCCGGCGGTGCAGAAGAAGGAGTTGCCTAAGGTAAACTATACTTTTTAAACTATACATTTTAATGTATTCATTCCACACGGAAAACCCAAAGGGTTCTCTCGGGGCGGTTCCTTGACAAATAAAGAAAAGTGAATAAAGATAACAAACAAAAAACAGCCCCTAATCCGGAGGTCACGGGTTCAAATCGGAAGTAAATTAAATTTTAGTTATTTCACAATTTTAAATTATACATAGTATATTTGCGTGCCGCAAGTGCCTTTCAGAATGCAAAGTGTCTTTCAGATTACAAAGTGCCTTTCAGAGTGCAAAGTGCCTTTCCTGAGCGGAAGATACTCGCAATCAACGTCCACTGATTTTATTTTTCTTGATGTTAAGTAAGTTAAGTAAAATATCATTAAAATCTCATAAATTTTAATAAACTCTCCAGAAAGAATTTATATTATCATATATTTTAAAGCCATTACCATTATTTTATCGGAGAGCGAAAAACAGTTACGAATTTTCACTTAAAATAAATAAAAAGTTAATAAATCTTCTTAATTCGGTCGCATTTGCAATTTTAGTATTCTTTAAAAACCATTCAGGTTCTGTTGTTTCCTACGTAAAAAAATATCCAAGATTTATTAGAAATAGGTCAAATGTATTTCACAATCTTACAGCGTACAAAGTAGTATAATTATTGTTAAATTTATTAGGTTCTGGTAGTACGTACAACATATACATACTAGTATTTTTGCGTTCTTTTTTCTAAATATTTTTCTTAATAATCGATTGAAAAATATGGAACAATCATTATGGGGTGTAAGTTCAATGTTCCATAACTCATGGATGAAATGACACATCTAACAGAAAATAGTTGGGTTTGCTTTAATAATAAAAAAATGATATCTCTCCGTTTAAGACCTAATTTCAAAATACCCGGTAGCTATGTCTACCTATTTTGTTATGTATATATATTTTTCTTATTCAGTAACTTAAACACGATGTCAGCAATGTGCAATGTTCGTATGAACTACTGAAGTTACTTGTAATCTATATTAAGAATGTGCAAAACGCTTTGTTCTTTGTCAACTTTAAATAAAACACTGCAATTCTAGGTAAAACTTACAAAATAACTGCAAAAGGTAGAAGTAAAATACTGTGATATATTTAAACTGAAAAATTACAAAAGTACCTACCTATTTTATTAAATTCGTTTGTATACAACAAGAGGGTACCTACAAGCCATAATAATAATTGCAAACGTCATTGTCCTTCAACATTCACTCTTTTGATTGGTAAATTTTAGCGATACGATATTATGTTTTTTATGGCCCATTGCGAAACCCTCAAAATACCCCTATATACAATATACATAACTCCTTAACACCTGAGTATCTCATATCTGTAAGATAGGAAATGTGCACATAAATGTTAAATGCATCATATTTTACACTTTTTATAACGTTTACGAGTAAGTGAATATACATACCTACATGGTTTATTTTGTTGTAGGCATGATATTAAGACACAAAATGGGTTCCTTACAAAGATACGGTCCTGAGGCAAATGGCGCCTGGAGAGCTTATAACTTTGGCGCCTTTTTGCCAAAAGGAATAGAAAACCTTATAATAGTGGAGGAACCACTATAAAGATACATTACGCTATACGCATCAACGCTTATTTGGGAGTGGCCTATGCAGATTTTCCTTAGGAGAGGGGGCTAGATCAATTGGGGAACTGCCGCGCAATATCATTTCTTTGTATGGGATATATCACCTTGAAAATGACAGCCGCGTGATCACGGCGCTCCGAAACAAACATTTTCAAATATCGCCTGGCTAGCAGATCACGGAGTATCTTCGTCGCCACGCTCACACTCATAACACATCTGTCAGGTGTGACATGGTGCTATTGTGATATGGTGCTATATAAAACGCTATGATGCGCATAGCGTAATGTGTCTCCACCCTTATACGTAAGTCAAAAAGCGTTGTTTCCCCTTTTTTGCTCTTTTTTATAAAATCGCATTGATACCTACCTACAACGATCAACTAAGTACACTATTATATCTTCTTCACAGCAATATTTCAAAAGATTTATTATACATTTGCTAATCGTCCCACAGGGACAGGGATCGGTTCTGCCTTCAACTTTGTTATTGTTGAACACCGAAGATCATTTTTGTCTTGTGGGCAGTTTCGCTAAAATTTGTACATTGCGTTTTTGTCATATCGTACGATTTTTATTGGCTATTTCGTAGTTGACGTATTATGGAATATTGGAAAATTATACATTTTTACATGCACATTTATTAATTTAGTCAGTTAAATGCAACTGTCGAACGTATATATTTAAAATTAATTATTTAGATCAAAAGGTAATGTTTATAACATGTCCCTCTACATTCAATAAAACAAAGTCTGATTTCGTAACAAATTTTGAGTGAGTAAGATTATTTTTTTGTTTTTTTTTTAAATAGCTTACATCATATATTTTTGGAAAAGTGTACAGTTCTTAGGTAAATTTCGATCGAAATTGAAAAATGACGTTTATAATTTTTGGTATATAATCCGTTAGTTCGTCACCATGTTCATTTATTTCTTTATGTAATTTTTAGGGCTTTCACATATGAATAGTTTATAAAAATATAAACAGTTATGTTACTATTGTAAAGTTTTTTAATTATTTTTTTGTACATAACTGAACTGCCCCTGCAAAAATCTTTTTTCAATTATGTATAAAATGTTCACTGAACAATTCACATTTTACTCCTACATTAGTATTCTGGCAATGAGAGGTATACATGATGGTAGTTAGTCCCGAAATTTCCCCAATGAAATCCTGACTTCAAGTTATCTGGTATTGGTGCAAACTACAAACTTAATATACCAATGCCTGAGAGCTTCTTTCAGAAATTCTCTTTTTTCTGTTCTCACCGGGTGAAAGATTATTACGAAAATCTTAAGGCGAAGCTTAATACTAAATCACTATTTTGATTAATCTTTATAACGAATTGGTGTACATTATGAATACCAAAAATATGCTTTAGATAAATTGAAGGCTTTCCTATCGTTTCGCTTGAGTAAAATACAAATAGGAGGACTAAGAAGAAACTATATGAATGAAATATTATAGATTTTTATACAATGTAACTCTCATCAAACCTTATTAAATAGACACTAATAAAAAAAAATAATAAATAAATAAAAAAATAAATTACTCAATAAAAAATATAAATGTAAACTACTAAAAGAAATGTATAAACGCGTAAAGTAAACAACTTTTAAAGCTAAGATTATCTGTGACAGTTTCACTTGATTAAATTTTTTGCCATCTTATAAAATTATTTAAAAATAAATAAAAACCAGTTTTGTACTTGAAATCGAACGTTTCTAGACTCCGTTTTTCAAGCGATTTTAATGCCTATCAACTACAATATAAGGTATACTAAGCATATACACATTTTTGGCATGTATCTTCCTCTTAAGTATACTAGCCTACATAATATTTGCCCAAAAAAGAAATGTTTCACGAGCATTATTTGAACGTTTCAGCGCAATAGTAAAAACGTCTACATGCGGAATTCCTCGGTGATATTCTCTCTCAGCCGCAATTAGCTGACTTTTGTTTGTCTGCCCACGGTCGGAACAAACAGAGCCCGGAGAGCCAAAGAATATCTTGCTTTACAGACAGAAAGCCCAAATAATACAAAAATATATATTTTATGTGTTTACACTTTTCTGGAAGTCTCTGACGCACGAAATTTTGACCCACTTACAGTAATTTTGTTTTATTACATTCGATAGATTCGATTTATGAAAAGTGCTTAGAAAAGCCAAAGCGTGTTTGCAGGGTTTCTCCTCCTTGGTTTCCAGATTATTTTAGCAAGGTGCTGGAGTACATAAAATGGGATAAGAATGTCTAAATTGAAAGAAAACAAAATCAAAAATAAATATAGTTTTGATCATCCATTTCATAATTTTAGTTTAGCTCAGTGTTTTATTGAAATTAACCTTAATTTACATCTTCCCGCCTCGTTCAAACTTCTGTGTCTAGTCAATTTAAGACTACCTAGACGACACACTAGGCATAAGGACCCATTACAATGTGACCATTAACAAATAAATTATGTAGCAAACTCACTAATTCCTCGCCCTACATAATTAAACAAATGAATATACCGATGATATCGAACATGAACCAGTGAAGTTTCCGCATAAAATTCAAATTACAAATAGAAAAAACCCACATATTATTATGTTCAAAAAAGAATTTCGAAAATTGAAAATGATTCAACCATTTCACCAGAAGTAAGCTTACATTCGCTTTATTAATAGGTACAGTACAGATTTAATTACATTTTCCAGAGATGCGTCCCGCCCGGCCACCGGCGCTCCGAGTCCTGCGACGTGGGGCGCGCTCGTGTTGCACCCCAGCTGCCACACGTGCCGCCACCACCCCCGCTGGCCGCGTCACCCTCGCCGCGTCAGCGCTCGCGCATCCGCACCAACCCCTGGCTCGGGGGCGCCGCGCCCGCCCGGCCCGGACACAGCGGGACCGAGGACTCGTGCAACGGCAGCAGCTGCTCCTCGGCCAGGCTCAGCGGCGGGGAGGGCATCGGCGCGAGCGTCAAGCAACCCGTCAAGAAGGTGCTGGGTCCGTGCAGGGAGGCGAGCCCGGTTGTGCGAAGTCCGTAAGTTACAGTCACAACTGCTCCTAGTGAGACTATGGCATCTCCAATTGGGGTATTCATATCTGGTCACCAAACAACGAAATGGCTAGTCATTCAAGCAACGTTTCAATTCTGAATGGTTGCCGGACGATGCTGAAAATATCCATTCTGCCACTGAGAATACCACTCTGATTTAGAATATGATATTATTTTGACTCAGAGTGATAGTTAAAATTATGTTTTATTATGAATGCAAAAATGTGAATGTAAAAAAATATTTTTGTTGAAACGTTTTTGCATCGAATTTAAATATAAACCATGTACCTATACTGAAAGAGATCAACTCCGTACAAGGGCCAACTGGCTGGAGCCTGTGGAATTATAGCATTTTCATTTGGGAAATCTTGGGCAGCAGTGAAAGAAGCGAGAGGGGGAGAAGAGGATGGTCAGGAAGTATCTACCCGGCTATTCATTTCTGGTCACTAAATATTGTTAAATCGATTTCATTTACAGTTTTTTTGACGATTATTTGAGTTCATTCGTCTTTGAAAACACCGGAGGCGGCTCTAGGAATCCAGAAGTGGAATCAATCGAAAAAAAAAGAATTTGAAATGTTAATACATATATATTGGTAATGCGTAGTGAATGTTATAAAAACTTTTTTTTTTTTTTTTTACAGTAATACCGCACAAGAGTCCCAACTGCTCCCGTCTGGAGCCAGTGAGACTATGGCATCCCCAATTGGGGTATGTTGTGAGGCTGAGGGTATTGGGGAGGGGAGGGAGATGGGGAAGAGGAAGGTGGGGAAGTACCTGGCTGTTCAGATCTAGTCACCAAACACGGCTAAAGCCATTTCAAGCAACGTTTCAATTCTGAATGGTGGTCTTACACCAGGGCGATACTGAGAGTATCTTCCACTCTGGAACGTGCCGCAAATATACTATATATTATTTTAAATTAATTAATTGTGAAATAACACAAATTAATCAAATAAAATTTATTTGCGCACGCCGGGTTCGAACCCGCGACCTTCGGATCTGTAGTCAAAAGCGTATACCACTAGACCACGCCGGCCGTCAATACACAATATTTGTAAATAATTTGCCGGTGCTCACATATTCTGAAGCCGGTAGTACAATATTGTTTAATTGAAAACACTAACTCCAACCTCAGTCCATTGTTTATAAGTAGATTTAAAAAGTAAAAATTAAAGCAAAAGTACCTATACATGCATTTTATTGCACCCGTTAAACCACTGGCAAAAATTATAACTTTTCGTTTTAAAATAACGTTTTTAACCCCTTTATTTTTCTCTCTTGTAACATAAACTAATTGTCACTTTATTTGAAAACATTTGTCATGTTTCTATGAATTGTTTCCATTTTTTTTCAATACGATATCCACAGAATTTGATATATAAAATTATTCTATGCAAATTACGTCATCAATGATAAACATAATTTCGCGAACTAATATTCAAGTTCAAGATGGCATTCCTTTATCACGCAAAAAACTTTCGACCAACATTTTTTCACAGCTCCCTCTAATACCTTAATAATCCTAGGTCGTAGATATCTCTACCGCGGTCATGTCTGAAAACACTTTAAAAATACATTTTGTATGATACTAAGCATATGTCACACATGATAGTGTTTAGCTCATTTGTCTCTATAGCAAAGAGAAAGGAGATTGGTTTGGGATAAAATTTAAAGTGACCCACGGTAGGTACATACGATAGCTTCTCATATGGACGATAGGTGGCACTCGAACGAATCGAATAAACGTACGAATCCGCATGAATAAAAACTAAATTAATAATCGTGTAGTTTGTTAAATCCTTTTTTTAATATTAATACTATTGCAGTACATTTTTGGGAGGTCATTGAACAAATGACCTTCTTAGAAGAGCCGCCGCTGCAAAACACCTAGAAAACTTTAATGATAATATGTAATTTTTTGTCCAGGGCTCCCTCAGTTACATGGTCCCCACGCCGCCTCAACAAGGTGGCCGCTTCTTCAAGCTCCTCGGGCAGCCAGCGCTCCAGTGATGATGATCTAACCCTTCACGAAATGATGGGCAAATACGATGAGAGCTATGTGTACGAGCGCGAGACCGACATTCTGTCTGACAGCGATCCAACAGATTGTGAGGATTGCGGAGATACTGACGCTGATACCGGGCAAGATGGAGGGGATGAACAGGATCCTGATGATCTGGACTTCATCGACAAGGACTCATTCCAAGACTTAAATCTCAGTGATTCTGAAAGAGGGCCACGGCGTTTGGGGCATTCCAATTACTATCACTTCCCTAATGAACTCTCCAGAAAACTATCAAGGCACAGAGACAACAGTGCTCGGCGGTCAACAAGTGGCTCTAGGAAGAGAGAGACAGCCGCTAAACCAAGAGCTCCACGCAGGCGCCGTCCACGTGACCCCGCCACTCGCAGCCTGGGGGGAACCCCACTGAGTCATAGGAGAAAACCATTAGATGACATCTCCGAGATCCGCAGCCATCAATCTCCAGTACGCATGTCCGTTCAAAGAACCCTCGTTATTCAAGATTCTCGAATAGATGCGTTGAAGCGACGGTCCAATTCAGTTAGTTACGTTTCACGCACTTGTGCCGTTAAACAATCTGTTCCTGGAAGTGGATTCCTAGCTAATTTTGATTCTGAAATTGCCCTCATAGAAGCTGATAAAGAAGCGGATAAAAAGTATAAAGAGCTCATTTTAGAAGCAGAACACATTTTGGTAACAATGAAAGCTAGTACGCCAATTCTGGGCTCCCCCAGACGTGTAATGCTTAATAATCCTCCACCAAATAAGAGAGTGGAGCTTTTGAGAAATGCAGAGTGCGACTTGAATCCAAAGGTTCGCGGAGTAGACTCGGTTCCTGGCAGTCCAAAACTTTGCGGGTCACCGAGATTTAGTCCAAAGAAGAATCACATCACCAATTTTATGCAAATCAATTCTCCGGAACTCAGCCGGCGGGAGTCAAACAATAATTCGAGTGTTAATGAAAATATCTTTTCTAGTCCAAAAAAACTCTTAGTTCATTCTCCCATAGTTCACAAACAAGTTATTTCTAAAACTATTGAACCTAGTCGGCAATCTGTCAGGTGTCCAAATTCTCCACGGATGCTCAGAAGAAATGTGAATACCGTGGGTCCCACAAGGAACATGGTTAAGAGCAATCAGCCTGGTTCACCAATCTTGCAACTTAATGGACGCAACATCAGTACAAATTCCCCTGTCTGTCGTCCCAGGACACCTCAGCCAATTTCACAAGTACTCCACATAGACGATGATAGTGACGAGTCCACAGAAAAGGAGCAAATCAGTGTACATAAAAAGATTGACATTTCCAAGAAAAGTCCAAAGAAGAGCAGTTTTTTAGGTAGAACTCCTCCACATAAGGAGGACAATGCTGGATACAACAACAACCTGGCTGGAACATCAAGTTCGTCCGATGATGCAGAGCAAATAAAGAAGGACTCTACTGACAAGCGACCGCCACTGTTAACTTTTAGATCCATAGACATTGGGCATCGAGTTCCAGACTCTGGTTATTGTCCACAGAGTGAGCCCGTGAAACGAAAAGTTTATTCTGGAAGTGCCACATTCGACCGATTACAGAAATCATTGGATTCTCACCACCTCATCAGACAGAAATCAGATGGAGAAGCTTCTACAGTGGATGACCAAGGTAATCTAAATCACAAATGAAACTTCTTTTCTTTTAAGTTCTATCCACAGTTTTGAGCCGTATAGCAATTGAAGTAGAGCTTTTACTGTTGTTGCAAGGTACGGACGAGTGTCGCGCCGGGCTGCGCGAGAAAGTTGCTCGTCTGCGAGCGGAAAGGCTGGACGCTGAGGAAAGGTCTCGCCATAGAACAGATCTTCTGCAGCAGCAACAAGGACAGTTCCAGAAACAACTCACAATATTTAGAAGACAGGTACAGAGAATCCCATTTTCTTTCTTTTTAGATGTTAATTAAAATAAGCAACTTACTTAAGCATTACATTCTTTTATTTTTTTATTGAATACATAACTATTTATCAGGTGATTAAACAGATGCAATGCAATTCTGTCAAAGTTAATTCCTAAATGTTAAACCGGTTCATTTTTACTGTCCGTTGTTTCACTGCAAATGTCATTTTGGTGGTTTTTAATTGATTTCTTTATATAATATGGATATGTCTTATTATACAAATATGTATATCTAATCCTTCATGTGAAATATGTAAGCCCAACTGTGCTGAGAATAAAGTTACTTCTAATTGTTGTCGTTTGGTGAATATTTATTGCTTTAGACCATTGGAATAAAGAAGAACACAAGAAATGCCTTGTGGAAGTGTTTCGTGATCCAAATATTTGGCCGATCGGGCCGTAAATTTCCAATACAAAACTGTGTTTCACCATGATTACGAAATTCAAATGGTATGAAGATCTGTGAATTCTGGCAAGTTTAAGTAAGACAAAGTGCATGCTAAATGGTCTAGAACCAAAAGGTATAAAGTCAGTGATGAAATTGTTTTCCATTCAAATTTATATGGAAGGCAATTCTAGTTTTCTTCTATATTCTATGATAAGAACCCTCATTTATTGTATAGATATTATGTACAAATACTAATTACACGTAAGTATAACTTGAAATTTAAGACCTTATGTATGATGTAATGATTTTCAGATGCTCCTACAAACTATTGAGGGACTGAAGAAAAGCCTCGAGGACCAATCAGCATCCTTAAACCAGACGTATAATGGAAATGAAGTGAAAAAAAACCAGACATATAATGGAAACGAAGTGAAAAAAAAGAACATTGAATCATTTTAAATGTGTAAATAAAAACATGATAAAACTATTTATTTTAGAGATTCTCGTTATGGTGTTCAGTGGTTTTGAAGTGAAAGAACTAATTCATACGTACTATTATTTATAAAGACTCCCATCACATTTTACAGTAACCAGTGTATGATTGAAGAGTAGATTTCTGTAATTATTTATTATCTAGTACATAATATATTACAATATAATTTTAGCTTTATAATAGTAGATTTGGTAATATTTACATTGTTAGATGTGTTATTTAATTAAAATTGTAGATTTTGCATACATCGTAGATCAATATTTATTTATTGATTTCAATTTTTTTATTAAATTTTATGTTTAATCTCATTCCAAAAATGGTTTGAAATAACAGTGTGATGGTTGTGATTTACATCATAAGTAACGTTTAATTTTTAAAATATTAATTAAAATGATAATTTTACATTACTACTAGACAAAATTTATCTGATTATTTTCCATTTGACTTACCTTAACCCCTAGGGGCCAGACCCCTGCATTTACAGTGTTGAAGAATCATGCTTACGCATGATACGAAGCTCTGCAATAATTGCAGTGTCGAATATATAAATTCAATTTGTCTTTGTATATTTAGTTGTATACGGTTAGTTAAAGACAAACATACAATTCCACTATATCAGTTTGTATTGTCTACATGTTGGCTTTAACAAAAATACCTTTTTATTTAACTGTTACCTTGACTTTTGTGTATCCTACGATGCATTTTAAATCACAATTAATTTCGGTTCCCTTTGGATGAATATTTTAATGTAGTACTTGTTTATTACTGTTATTTTACTAAAGTTGAAATGTTTTGAATATAGATATAGATTGATGTATTGTCACTCCAATTTAGTACCTACGCATTTATTGCCTCAGTCTATAATATGTTAGTGAAATTTAAAGTAAATGTAGTAAGTTTCAGGTTAGTCGCAAAATTGCGTAGTAAAACTACATAAACTTATAGTTGAAATGTAGAAAATAGTTTAGGCAAAATCATTCCTTATTGTAGATACGTAGATCAGGATTTTAATTAATCAAACAATGTACTTCCAATATTCAAATATTTTCATAAAATATCACATTATGTAAGAATTTTGCTTCGTTGTCAATATTTGTGGATTTTAGTGAGTTTGTTACTTTGGATCAAAAAATAAACATTGGTTTTCCTTCAAAAAGTCAAGTCTTTTCTACAACTTGTATATGCAACCTGAATTAAAATACAACTAAAGCTTTCTCCAGTACTAACAAATCTAAAAAATCAATTCTTTACTAATTCTGTCCTCATTTAACTAACCTTACCTAACCAGAATTTTCTTGAAAAATTAAAATTCCTTAGACATCCCCCATTCAATAACATTCCTAAAATTTCCATTATTTTACTAATTTTTCCTGGTTATACTAACCCGAAAATTGTCATATTATAAATTAACACAGCTGAATATTCCACCTTCACTAACATACCTAAAATATCTACCCTTTTACTAATTCGGTCCCTATTTAATTGCGACTAACCGGAATTTTCATGAAATAATATGAATACAGTTCATCCAAAACTATTAACATACCTCCTGTACTAACAAACCTAAAATGTCAATTCTTTACTAAATCTGGCCCCATAACTGGACTAACCCAAGTATTTGTGAAAATTTTACATACCTAAATATTCTTCTTAAGCTAATACACCATTATTTACCAATTCTATCCTCATTTAACCGGAGTTACGCAATTTTTCATTAAAATATTAACACTACACAAATATTGACAACGAAAAATTAGGAAAATTAAACATTTTGTACCGCAGTTAAATGTAGTTATAGAATTAATTGATAGTGTATTTAGATTTTAATTGCAAAATTTTTAGATTTTTTGGGAGTCTTTAACAAATTTTATCAGTTGTCTGATTTGTGGCGGCCTTTAATTCTATAAAACCTTTTTCTTGAAGCTTGTAACTAAATTAATTATTATTTAGGAGACCTGACATCCATAACATATCCTAATTTCTTTAATATACCAACATAAATTAAATCATTTCACATTTTTACTACAAAACAGATTTAGGTACCACATATGTAATAGGTGTCAAAATTACATCACATAAGGTTCTGCTCTTCTTTTTTAAATATTTATAGTGGTTTCTTAGGACGGTTTATTTTGGAGAATTAGAACAATTCATGTTCTCTGTAAGATTTTTTCAAGTTCTGGTACTATTTCAGTTTTGTCAAGCAACTACACTACCCTATAATGAAATAATAATAGAACCCAAAAATTAATGTTGAAATTTGATGATTTCTCCAAATTCTGTGAAACAATCCATCCTTTTGAGTGTTTTGAGTTATTTTCGCTTCTTGAAATCAGGAGACAAATCCACTTTTACTGCGCGAACATTGATAGAGGAAGCGAGTCCCGAATTCAAGTTATGAAAGCAATACATATTCTTGAAACATTTAGAAACCATGTGAGAAAATAAACACCATGTTCAAAAGAATTATATCTTCAAAGACTAAAACAACTCTCACTAAAATTCTTAAAGCGTAAATACTTAAACATAATTATTTTTTTTTATTTCTAAGCTTATCAATTTATAATTACAATTAACATTTTCGAAAAAAAGGTTGCATGGAATTTAGGCGACATCAGCACCCAATTTATTTTATATCGCAATGTTAAATCAGAATATTATACCATAATTGATTGTTTATTATTGAAGTCTGTTATGCATTTGTAGAATAGAAAATTATTATTAATATGCCTAGTCGGTATTAGTAAATGTCAGTAACTGACTCAAACTGTATGATATTAACATTATTGTAAAGGTCGAATTTGATAAATAAAATAAACCAAAGATTATTAAAAGAATAAATTAATGTTATTTTATTTTCCTCAAATCATTATTTCTCTCAATTAATATAATATGTATTAAATATTTTCTCTACTAATATAATATGTGTTATATATTTTTTTAATAATGTAATACATATGTATTTTACAATTCTACATGAGATAGTTACAAGTAAAAAAATAAATAACTTTTAGAAATTCCAACAGATAGTTTTTGGGTAAAAAAGTGAAGAGTTTGTATGGCAAAATATTTTTAAACGGGGAAGAAACCACTTTTTTAATTCTACCATCATATAGTTCGTGCACTTTCTCTCCGGACATCCTGTATATTCTTTACTAATATTATACATATTACATAATTATAATATGAAGAGGCTACAAATTAATGTGATTTGTATTACCGCAAAAGCTTGGGCAGTTAAAATAATGAAAAATATGGTTATTGATTGAAAACGAAATCTTCTGAATTTCAAAAAGACAGAAGGCGCTGCTTGCTGACGATGACGAATAATTAAGCATGTTCACCAATTTTTTAGGAGCAGACAAGAAAATATATGAAAAAAAAAGTTTTTTTCAGTCTAATTTAATTTTGTTCAGATTTTCCCTATTAAAAAAAGAATACTACCAAAGAAGACAATAAAAAACCGATCCGAAAAGAAAATACACCAAGAGGACAAAGCGAGAGGTAAGACTATCGAAAATTTAATTTCCTAGACTAGAACTCCATAAATGTAATAATCTACAAGGACCAAGAGAGCTTCAAGAAGTCGCACAATGGCTGCGCTGGGAACCGGAGCCAACTTTACTTTTCTTCTTATTACTCGATTTACGCAAAACCTCCTAGATCATAAGGCCGGAAAACTGAATCAAATTGGCCTCCTAACTTGTATGAGATCCTCCAAAATTGTTTTAAAAAAATATATTAACCATAACATTTAAAAAATGTTAATAAATTGAAAAAACAAAAATTAAATTTTTGTAGGATCTCATACAAGTTAGGAGGCTGATTTGAACATGGATCTAAGTAGCCCTGGACGGAGTATTAGTGCGATTTTGTATGAATGGCATTGAAGCCAAATCTAGGATGAGGAGAAATTGCCTTGCAACCATCTTGTATGACTAACTTTTGAAATGATTTGTCTGCAATGTGGTGCATAATGAACTATCATTATTTTATTTTGGTGTTGTTAAAGCGGTTATAACGGCTTATGATTTTTTAAGGGTATTTGATGAGATAAGGAAAGGGATAAGACATTAAAAAAATAAGGAGGTTTTGGTATTTCCATACATCTTCCCCCTCACCCGCGACTTCCAATTGTTTTCGAATTGCTCCGTCCAGGGCTATTTATGTCCATGGATTTAAATTGGTGTTTCCCGGCCTTTGAACCAAGAGGTTTTCATTTACATGTCGATTCCTTACCGGACCGTAGGACACGCTAGACATGCTCGTCGTTATTACAGATCATTACAAAAATATTGGCAATATGTTGAATAAAGTTACACAAAGCGACAACAGATGGCAGTAGTTTTGTAAAAAAAATTCTCACATTGCTTAGAGAAAATTCCGTTAGATGTCGGTATAAGTTATATTTTAAAGGAATATAACTATACCTCCCGATAATATATTTGGTATAAAATTATGTACTTACTGTTATCGTTTTCTTTTTATCAAAGTAAAGGTATTTCTAAGACACAAAAAATTATTTCATAAATTTACAAATCGATCAATGTGCAAGTATTACAAAATAAATCCATTTTCAATTAACATAGAAAATTGGTGTAATTAGAAATATTTTTCAATCATCTTCAAATTTTGATGCACAAGCAAAAAATACAACATTTCGTTTAAAAAGCGAATAAGTGAATAGTGATAATGTAAAATTAATAAATGGATAATAATATTATACAATCATGCGCAATTAAAATACTCTTTGAATATATTTACTGCAACTATTTATTATTTAGTTTTCCAATAAGAATCTGATATTACTGAGTGCCTCCAGTAGTTGTTAGCTAATACCTGCTCAAAAAACAACAAACAATAAACATGAATGACACCCATTTCAATAATAAATATTTAAAATGCAGAAAGCAGAACGCGCGCGCACGATCGGAAAATTGGGAAATATGGCGCGCGGCGTAGCATAGTTGCAACAAGAAGTGTGCACTGAAAATACGTAGCTAAGTGTACTAGTGTGTACTATTAAGCTTGTAGTGAACCGGGAGTAGTTTAGTTATTGGTTGATTCGACTACTCTCGCTTTCCTGAAAGGACCTTGTCGGAACTTGTCTCGAGACATGAGATGCATTTTCATTTCACAGCGCAGTGACCAGTGACCGCAGAGCGCAGTCTGCACTGCTGGGGAGGTAGTTATCGCACTTAGTTGTTAATTTGTTGTTGTTGTCATGGAATTATTGTCTTCGTGTAGAAAATTCTGGATCAAACAAAGACAGAACCGTAATGATAACTGCTTTAATAGTTATGTTGTAGTAATTTTTTTTTAAATCAACCGATAACATAGAGCTACAATTACAGGCGCTACTGAATACTAATATCTCGTCGAAATTTATTCCACTATTAGAACGTGATAAGTTGTGCGCGAAGACCGGATTCGTAGTGTTAATTGGAAGCGTTGGGAGAGTTGGAGGTCAGTTGGAGGTAAAAAAAAGGGAACATATTTTTTTCGTTTTATGTCTCATCTAAATATAATACATCAATGACCGGTAAAAAATAAACAATTTTTTACTATGGGCCCGTGCAGACGTTATCCTGCCACAGACCGCCTTCTGTGTAGGAAAGTTAAAATTTGTGGTTGTATGTATTTTTGGATGAGAAATCTGAAAAAAAAAAATTTACATAAAAATTAAAAAATTATTATATCGACAACGGCGCAACCTATCGGGTCCAATACTATCCTAAATTTTAAGTTAGAACCAACACACGGTTCGAATATTACCGTGGCACGTGATTTTTATATATTGAGATAGGTACCTTTATTTTAAAAAGTAATTTAAATCTTTAAAATAAGTTGGTTTCACTGAGGATAGAACCTTTCTAACCAGGACTGGAGTCGACAACTGTACCAACTTTGCAAATTTCGATCGGGTAGGACCGACATTTGTTTCGTATATTAACTGCTGTAATGTCAACCGATTTCAGAGAAATGCTTATATATCCGCTTGTGTGGACGTGATTGCCATTTGATAGAATGCATTTTCATCGACAACAAGTCTATCTGCCAAGTTTCAACTCGATCAGATGTCGGTAGGTGGGTTATCATTCTTTATGAAAATAAGATTGAAATTCGAATAGATATTCAACTCGTTTTCCCCAAACAAAACTAGGGTAGATGAACAGTTGAGGGGACCCACCGCTTTCCCGCCTTGTCATAAGTAACACATGGTTACTCCTTCAAGGCGCACTACAACGATTTTTTTAACTAAACGAAACTACATTTATGTAAAAACTACTCTAAACCCTTAAGTGTCCTTGCACAGCAAGAATTAGTAGCATGTGTATACGAATGATGGATTATTATTTTATACATTTTAGTGAATAGTTACGAAATTACAGCAGAAAACAAACAATAACTCGTTAGAATAATATTATCGAACAAAAACAAAATCACATTAATAGTTGGTATAATATTATAATGGAACAAAAACAAAATCACATTAATAGTCGGAATAATATTATGGAACAAAAACAAGTTGGAATATATAACAAAATCACATTAAAAGTTGGAATAATATTATGGAACAAAAACAAAAGCACATTAATAGTTGGAATAATATCATGAAACAAAAACAAAATCACATTAATAGTTGGAATAATATCATGGAACAAAAACAAAATCATCAATGCTCTTTAAATTTAAAAGGAAACATAACGATGATCAAAAGTCGCCTATGTTGGAACAGGAACGTCTTGTGAATTTAGGTTGAGGTGAATTTAGGGCACTAACCATAGACATATGAATATTAGTAGACCTGCCCTAAGTGATTAAAAGCGTATTATCCCCACTCCCCATACCGGTTCCATTGGAGCCGGCTGTGCTCGCGTATGGCCTCAAGTGAAATTTGAAAACGTGACGTCATCATTCTTGTGCGAACTATGGTCGAGGCATCATCGGTTCATTTTACGAAATATCACGGCAAAATGTTGACTTGTACTATGAAAACTTGTAAAAATAGATTTGAAAAAGAGAATAAACCCAATTGTCGTATTACATTCCACATATAAGCATTATTTTACTTTATTTTAAGCATATTCACATCGTATAATATAGATCAGTTTTAGAAACATATACTATCACATCGAGAAACGTCTGGACGCGAAACACAAAGCTGGTTGGTTGCTGGGAAGTAAATTATGAATATTTATAAAAGTGTCTTAACTAAATACTTAAACGAAATATTCGACTCTGAAAATAGAACCTAATTTTTTGCCGAATTTGGACTTCGCAAATTTGTTCATAACGTGGCGAGTAATTTGCACTCCCATGTAAAAATGTCTATTCATTCAAAAGCAGATTTTACTTTTAAGAAGTAAATGGTGATATTATAATGCGAGATGCCTATTTACTGTCAGATTGGTTTATTGACGAATCACAGTCAGCCTTACGCCCTTCGTTCTTCAACAGTTGATTTTACCCCTCGCCATTATCTTCTCGTCTATTAATTCCTATGTCTGTGGCACTAACAAATGAAGATGCTGTTAAAAAGTTTTCTTTTCAAATTCATTGCCGGTAACACCCGTGCGCTAATTAATATTGTTCTCTTCCACGATTGACAATGTATGTTCTGAGACGGGTAATGATATTCAGTGGAAGCTCAGTTAATAAAATAGTTTTTACAAGGGTAAAACAATTGCAAAGATCATATAAGTTTATATTTACGTACCTACCTATTTACATGTATGTTTATGCTTATGTACCCACCTAGATAAATGTAAGTTTATGCATGAGTGCCAGCCTATATTAATGAATGAAGATGGAAAGTTTTCACGAATGCGACTGTGGGATTAGCCTTTCCTGACGGATATGGAAGTATTCCATTAATTCTACGAATCTCCAAAATCAACAAGTAGGCGTTAAAACGATTTTAAATTTGGTTTTCGTCATCGGAATTTTTATTATTTATTTACCCACGAATTCTCAAGAACAACATTGTTTCGCATTCGTGAACTTCAAAAGATGTACCGACAAGGATTTATTTGCGAATGTATATAAGCCTTTTCTGCTTAATTTCAAGAACCTGAAAACCTTTATCTATAAATCTATACAATTAACAATGATAATTTTCGTTTGTTAAATCTTAAATCTCCGAAAGTTTTTCACAGATGTCTCCTGTAACAGATAAAAACATGCATTCTTGGAAAACAGCGCCATCTGTTCTCCAAACATCCTTTTTGAAAAAAAACAGCGCAATCTTTTCGTTGCTATATCTGCACAGACAGACTGAGCCACGGAAACACGTTGAAGGGTACAGCTAGTCTAATAATAAAATATCTCTTTGGTTCTTAACTCTAAATCTCAATAAATCGTATTTTCTATATCCTAGAAAAAAATAATTATTTACAGTTCGAAATAGAATCTTTTTTTATTTGAAGCACAGCACAAAGGTTGAAGTGGTAGCAGTTCGACTCTGTTAAGTTACTAACGTGTGTAGCCTTTTCTTACTGCGTAAACGTATGCCCGTAGGGGAGGCCTCGTTATTAGTCATTCGTGCACATGTCTAATGATTGCAACTGCAATTTGCATCATGACATAAGTGACATAATCATTATATATGATGTTGCACGAGCCACGTGACTGGTCAAAACTCGTTTCTTACTAAAATTGGAAATAGTTCTACTCTAAATCATGATGAATTTTTAATTTGTAATGTATTTCTTTGTGTTTATTAAAATAAAAATAAAATATTCGTTTTATTATCAAAAATATAAGGACTTGTTTACTTTCATTTTCACTTCCTCAATAAAATAAATTTCGATGTTTCACATATCTGCCAGGCTTCCCGCGTTGGTGGTTAAAAAGTATTAATAAAAAGGTAATTTGTTTTTGAATAGTTTTATTTTTATAATGTACACTTGTAACATTATAAAAGGTAGGTATGTAGGTACTTATTTTTAATTAATCTTACGGCTGCGTCGAAACCGGTGGCGACATGACGTATTAAAAAACGTAACAAGTGTACATTATAAAAATAAAACTTTTCAGAAACAAAACGTTATAATTACATTGTTACATAGTTAGTGTCAATAATTATAAACAAGGCAGGTACCGAGGTACTTAATACAGAACAAGTAAAGTTAGTAAATATGTAGAATTGAATACTTGCAAAAAAAACAAACAAAACCTGTTACAATAGTGAATTAATATGTCCTTTAACTTTTGTGGAAGTTTTAAAATTATTCAGTAAAACATACATCAAATTCCGTGATACATATTGTATTTTTGATTAAATAGAAGTACCTAGCTAAGTTTTTGTTGGGCTAGATTTTAAACACTATTTATTTTTTTATCACCACTTCTTGCATTTTTAATATCTATTGATATCGTACAAGAAGACACAGGATCTGTTATACCCCAATTTGGGGTATATTGTGAGGCTAAAGAAATGAGAGAACAGAAGAAGGGGGAAACCAGCTATTCAGATCTCATCACGAAACATCTAAAGCCATTTCTCACCGGTTAATGTGTCCGGAACGGAGTGAAAATAATATAAAACATTCTCGTCATTGCTTCAGTTTGTGCAATCGATTCAAGCACACTATTGCATCGTGTAGCAAAATTAAAACGACATTTGAACGATTGCAAAGAAATAATTTAATATATGCAAATCGATCGTTTTATATAGAAGGTCACAATAAATTTTCCACAAGTTTTCCTACGCTAAACGGAAACCACCTGAGCAACCGAGGAGTAAAGAAAGGCTAAATAAGTATGTTATAACTGTAATAGATTGTGAAGAAATGTCGTGGGAATTATAACATCAGGCTGGCAAAAACTATTACATTTATTAAATGAAAACACCCAACTTTGTTTATACCACTTGTTTAAAAATATATTTAAAAAAAATTCTCCATTATTTTCTTGTTTTTATTTACAAAAGTTTTTTTCATAAAAATACAATGCTTATTTTAAAATAATTTTAATAAACTCATATTATATTTTTTACAATATTAATTAATTAATTATAAGCAATAATTAGTCGCCTGAAATATCAATATAAATTCAAAATACTCGGGAGATATTTTCAATTTGTATTGATATTTCAGGCGACTAATTATTTGTTATCTTTTATGGTATGCATAAAACCTAGTCTCATAAACATTAGTTTATCGTAGGTTTAAGTTTAATTAGATGAGATGACTTGACCGTGTGTTTAGAATTTCAGTGGAGTACCTACCGCGCAAGATATTGGCGACATATCCATGCAGAGAGAAGAATTCCGGTTGATAGATCCAGTTCGTATCCTCTGAAAGAGCTTAATAATTAGGACATACAGAACTTTGCAAATTGTTCTCAGTTATGTAGATGCGCTTAAAATAAGTTTTCGACTCGGTAAACAAAAAAATTATAAAAAATAACATAATGGTTTTTCCAAATAATTTTCAACGGAAATTAAAAATAGATTCTGATCAATCAATCCATTATTAAAAATATAGGTAGGTAATATATGTTTATAGTATTGTTGTTGTTGTTTTTAAGTCAAACTAATCAAAGTGAATCCCCCATGAGTAATCATGTATTCAATAATAATCTCAAATACGTAGATTAAAAATATATTGTTTATTTAGTAGGTAGGTATATTAGGTAACTAACTATTATAATATACATATTTAGGTATGCTAACATTATAATAAAAAAGTATTAGTATAAAATTCATAAATTTATTAGAATATTCTATCCACACATTTAAATATTTGAACTCATCTCAATTCCACCCACTCAGAAGATTATATTACTTATGGTTTTTATAATTTATTTTAAATAAAAATTTATACCATGGGTCAAAATAGACCCGACGCATATTTCCCCTTCCGTGTTCAATAGGAGGCAGTACTGCCTTGAGACACGCACGTGTTTGTTAATTCTCTTTCCAAACCCGTGTTCAATTAAAGGCGCTTGTCCTCCAATCGTGCAAACTATGTTTAAGATCTGAGGACCTAGATGCGATATTATTGCTAATATTATCTTCAATAATTAAACACATTTTGCATTGCGAACCCGTGCACGATTGGAGGACGCGCGCCTTCAATTAAACACGCAATTAGAAAGAAAATTAGCGTAATAAACCCGTGCGTGTTTCAAGCCAATACTGCCTCCAATAGAACACGGAATGGGAAATACGCCACCCGGACAAACCTTTCAATTGAATTATCGACTATAATTCAATTGCCGTTCGATATTCACACACCCCGTGCCCAGTATTCCTTATCGCACAGAATGACACAGAACCCTGCAATGTAAGTACACGCACGTCAAGTATCAACTGTTATTTTCGGAGTTGCGTCTTCTCTTGGGTCAGATTTGACCCATGTGTACCTTTAGTGTTCCTTTTTTTCCTAAAAAAAAAGGAAAACAGAACTAACATTATGTGCAACAAATTTAACTTCAGTATGCTTACAACATGCAAAAACTGTTTGTAACGTCCTATTTTTGTAAAGTTTGGGCTTTTACTCAAAGAATGTTTTCTTATATCGAGTATGAAAAAAATTATGAAAAAGAAGTTTGTTATTCTATTGACTAAGAAAAATAAGTTATTTTATGTTTCGAGGTGTCAATTTTAGTTTAGATGAGAAGTTATTTTGAGTTAAAAAAGATTTTATTAGAAAAATAATAAATTAACGTGTCCATATCAATAAAAGTGTATCTTATCGAACACCTGTGCTTCATCGTGTGAATAACTTTATTTTTGAATAGTTTTATTACTCGGTGTAAAATATAATGTAAATTTAAATACAAATAAAAAAAATTCGAAACATTGCCCAATACAATACAATTGAATTCGGGTCTTATTAGACCCGTGTATACCTACCGATTGTGTATTTGAAAATATGTGTTAACCGGACAATTCAATGCAATGACAACTCAAACCACCTTTAAAGTGATATAAAGTCATGAAAAATGATGATACAAAAACTAGGCTAAATAGTTAACGTGGGTTAGGTTTATAGGTTAGATTTTATTTGAGTGTTGAATTTTCATTATTAAGTTGACTTAATAGTTTGAACCTAGCCCACATTTTTCTCACATACAAATATATATGATAGGTACATTATGCACATATATTTTTTAATGTGAAACCCCACAAAAGTCACAACTGAAAGCACCCATTCAAGCAATACTTTGATTCTGAACGGTGGCTTACTATGAGTAATTAAAAAAAAATACTGATATAAGTTTAACATTGAAGCAGGGCTGTACTTACGATCTATAGACCCCGAGGCTAAACCTGCGACTGTGGTGTGGGCCCTACCGGGAGCCTGATCCATAACCCCCAGTAAAGCGGGGGTCGACCCCCGGAATTTTTTTGGATATTATTCTGAAAAAATCCCATTTCAGAGTAATTTTCTAACTATAATTCGAAAAGGAACCCTTTTATGTTTATTATTACACAGTAGAATATTAAACTATACCGCATTTAGAATATGATGATATTAAAATAAAAATAATTGAATATCATTATCGTACTGAGTTATCCAATTGAGATCATCTCCTCTCCTGTCTAATGGGCTTCTAATTTTCTTCATTATCTTTTTTCAATAACGTGGTAAAAAGCCATGAAACGAATTAGTTAATTTCCCAATTGATTTGTTTAAGTTATTGTTTCTTTTACTAAGTTCTGAGCTGCTACAATTATTCAACTTGTTGAGAAACAAATTATGGTGCGGGCCTCTTTGTGGAGCGGGCCCATTGGCCGTAGCCTTGGTAGCCTACGCGCAAATGCGGCCCTGTATTGAAGCCTGAAATCCTTGCATTTTACTTGTAGGGAAGTCAATTTATGTACAGCTACCAGAAACTATGTAAATAGTTTTCTAATCACGATCTTATTTTTAATATAATCTGTCAGACCTACAGATATCAATAATAAATAATAAATGAACTACAGGTAACACAAAACAAAGTAATCAAAAAGCTATTTCACTTCAAGCCTAGAACATCCACAAAAAATTATATATGGAAACAAAACTGTTAAAATTAAGAAAACTATATGAATATAATACATGTCTCCTTATATACAAAATAAATAATAAACTCATACATACAAATACAGAATTCATTAAAACGAAAACACACACACTCAAGTAAACACACGGCAACACGATAACGTATATTTAAACACCATACACACTCACATGGGCAAGCAATCCATTGGTTACGAGGAGGGTAACATATAAAATTGCCTTCCAGACAACATTAAAAAAGAAAAAAATTGTAGGTACATTTAAAAAAAAATGTTCACTTTTATGCTCAGTCTGCAAAACACTGAAAATGAATAATATTGTTACGTTATATATTTACGTGTAACGTAATTTAAAAAATGTTTTTTATTTCTAGTTAAATAAGTTAAAATATAATTTAATTTTATCTGGAATAAAAATTTAAAAAATTATATACGAAATAAAAATCCATCCTAATTTAATACGTTTTTATTTGCACTTCGCCGGGTTTTGAACAAACTTTGTTGATTTTATTTATTTATTGTATCGTGAAAATGTAACCTTGGATTTTTACCTCGTCATTGCGGTTTACTTTCCTGTAAAATTGCGTAGGTAAAAAATGCTGAAGAAAATATATAACCATGTTTACAAGAAAGATGATGTAAACATCGAAATAATTTCAAGTTCAATTAAAAACATCGGATATAAGCGTGATACAATAATATGATTAGAGTTTTGCTCCTTCGGCCTTGCATTTTTTTATTATCGATAACATCACAACGTTACGTGAAATACAGGAATATAAATATATTTAAAAAATACAGTTATTGATAAGAGAATTACGGTCGTCTGGTTTATTGACTGTCTGGTGAAGATTAAAGAGTTTCTGCCGAGTGGCAAGTGGAATTGTAGTATCAAAGTCTAAACTTTCTTGATGTGGGTCAAGCGTGCATACTTTCCGGAACAGCGTTGTTTTCATGCATGTATTTCATTTACATTGTCACTCATTATTCATTATTACATCATTCACTTTGATGTCTAGACGTGAAGAATAATAATTAGATAAATTATATAGATTCCTAAATTCCACAGTTTTCAGTAAAAATGTATACAATGCGATCATTGTACCACGCGTTGATAAGGAACTTGAGTAAACCATATTTTTGTTTAAAAATCATACATTCATGTAGATCAACAAACGCTGATTCTGAAAATATAAGTTTTATTAAATATAATTATTAGTATAATTGATAAATTGTCCTTTAAAAAGAGGCATAAATACCCTGTAATTAAATATCGACCCGAGTGGGATTGACCTTTCTGTTATCCGACAAAATAGAGGTGCGTATGACGTCACGGGTACCCCGTCAGATTTCGATCGTTTTGGCGGGCTTTGAAAAATGCAAGCTTTGAAAATTATTTTAACTTTGAAATCAACATTTGTAAAAAAATACTGGAATTTAGGTTGGGCGATGATCTTCTATAATTAAAAAAAATACTGGAATTCCTTATTAATTTATTACTGTAGCAGCATTCTATTCTTAGCCAACGATGGATATATTAAACACATGACAATACTACGAAATTGAGTTATGAGTATTACGAAGAAAAATAGATACACGAACATGTTGAAAGAAATAAATAGCCTGTCATTTAAAGTAATTATTTACTTCGATACTTTATTTTAAATCCACAAAATAATTTCTGAGAAAAAACACTTACGAGGAAAAAATTTCAAATAAGACACCCTTAAAAACCCAGAGACTTATTCATGTACTGAGCAATTAATATATTTAGCGAATTACCGGAGAAAATTAAATTACAAGAAAATAAAAACAAATTAAAATTAAAATTAGTTTTGATAATATGTGATTAATTCAAAATATTTTGTTTTTAATATACATGCATGAGGATTGCATTAGGACATAGGTAATAATGAACTTAATTAAAACTACAAAAAATATATTTTTTAAATTTGACTATGTAGGTAGGTACTTAAAATATCAATAACCTTTGTTGTGACTGTTCTTCCAATTTTGTGATTAATTAAAAAATAATATATTAATTTTGTTTTGTATTTTTTTAAATATTTCTTGTTTCATGCAAAAAATTGTAAATAGAGTGTTTTTTTGATGATCGTGTGTAATTCTTATCGCGGTTTTTGGAATAGATGACTTTAAAATATATGGGCAATGGTATTTAGGACTTTTCGGAGAATGCTTGTTGTGTTTTCTGACTTCTAAGAAATTTAAGATAAATTACATAGCATTGAAGCCGTACAAACAATTTCAAAGCAATAAGCAATTTTTTCCCGGCTTTCATTTCAAGAACGAAATAACTTTGTTAAAACATGCATTTTTTAGTAAATTCGTAAAAAAAGGTTCTGTGAACTACATATACACGGTGTCCGAAAATTCATAGTGTTATCGGGAAACTCGTGAATCTACATTATTTACATTAGATAGAGTCCACAGAAAACTAAAAACGACTTTTCTTTTTCAATCTGAGCCATTCTATTTTGCCAAAAATTTTTTTTGAAGGCTGGTATACGCTTTGACCCATTTTAAAAGATGTTGAACAGCTGCTTACCGTATCCCTCTTGCGATGGTTTTTTTTTCAAATTTGTTTTAAATAGGTTCAACTTCGGATTCGATTTACTCGAAACGAAAGTTAATATAAAAAAAAAATTCACTCTAAAATCAAATCCTTATACGACGTAGATTCAATGTTTTCCCGCTCGTGCGAAGACTTTCCGGATATCGTTTATACAATAATGATCGTTAGAATATCGTGCATTGAACATCGAATATCGCTCTTGAAAACGACTTAACTGTCGGTCGTTCGTATAGTCTTCTTGTCATGTACATATGTGTCAAGTGTCAAGCTTTGTAATTCTTTCCAATATTTTTTTATGGAACGTTAAAAATATCTCAGGCAAGCTCGAATATTTCGCTGTCATTCATTACTGGCGAAGAAAAAAAGTAAGCATTCAATAATACGTCCTATGTTTTTTTGCAGTATTTCTTCAATTGTTTTTTATGGCTCTTTTTCCCCACTCCATGTGCTCCACATTTTAACAAAAACTAGTGATAAACAACTTTGGACGGGTTGTTTCACAGAATTTGAACAATTCATCAAATTACAAAGCTGATTTTCAAGTTCTGTTAAGGTTCTATGCAAGTTATTTTATTATTTCAGTTTTTTTGAGCCCCTGGCCAGTAATGATATAGCAATAGTACTTGAATAGAACCTCCACAGAACTTGAAAATCAACTTTGAAATTTGATGAAGTGTTCAATTTCTGTGAAACAACCCGTCCTTAATCAAGTAGATTTTATTCCGTAAATCTTAACAATTTTATTTTATTACGTGTTTATCTGACCAAGCTTCAATTAAATTAAGAATCGATTTTGTCGAAGTTAAGATAGCAAAATAGCTCCTGCTCGGAACTCAGAACCAATGAAACCAAATAGTTCCTGCTCGGAACTCAAAACCAATAGAACTAAAGTATCTCCAGTATGTTGTGAGACAGAAATTAAGGAAGGAGAAGGGGAATATTGGAACCTCCCGCGTATTCATAAGTCACTAAACAAAGCTTAAATGTCAAGTAGAGTTTTGAGTTATGGTGGTCTCTCACCAGGGCGATATTCTTTTTAAATTAGGAACGTTTATCAACTCCGTAAGCTTGCTGTCAACACAAAGTAATGTTTTACTGTCTCAAGTTTTCTTTTGCTATAAGTGTCAATAGCATCAACATGAAAAGCTTGAATCATTTCTAGGACAGATCAAAATTGAATGCTTCTTCTGGGTTTGTTCATTTCGCTCTTACTTCAAGGACAGTCCGATAGTCTATAGGGAACCAGGAGGGCGATTCTCGTTCTTTTAGCCTTAAGCTAAATGATAGCATTCGTCAACGACTGCTATCGTTTGCGAAAGATAGCTGTCCGTCGCTTGCAACATCTTTTCTTAACTATTAAGCGATTCTCGTTCTTTTGATATCCTTACAAGTTCGATTTTGGAGAGACCTAGTAAAAAATCCTAAAGAAGCGTGGTTAAGAGCATCTACGAAATTGTTAAGCGATTATTGAAAACACAAATTGGTGAAATATAATTAAGTGACGCAAGGTTTCTAACTAAAACTTAAAAAAACAAATACTTTGTATTATAATGCATTTTAATAACTGCTTATTTTATTTATGAATGACATAAATAAGCCATTTATCGAAGATTTACGTTTTGTGAAAAGGTACTTACCTCGCTGGATAGTAATGACTTTGTTACAGATTCACCACTTCTTAAGTGACGTTTGCTGTCAAACTAACGCTGCCGAATGGCGCTAACTGTCACCCAAGTTGATTTAAGAATGAAAGGGATTCTTTTTTCGTTGTGGTTAACTTCAAAACCCACAATTTCGAGCGCCAGCCATTCTGCAGCCATTTTATCTGAAACTTATTATTATTTATGTAGAAATCCTCAATGGTATGTGTAGTTTATTGTAAATTAAATCACTTATCTGGCTTTCGACATGTTACGTAATTTACAAACATCGCAATTACCTGATTCAATTCATTTAATAGCATCATTGTGCCACAAACAAGTCACTAATCATGTTTACAGTCAATACTTACGATAATATTAAGTTTTCTCTTGTTAAAACTACGCAAATATTGCTAATTGTCAAAACGTCACAATTAAATGAAGCAAATTCTCCGCGAACGCTAGCGTTCGGCCGCCGAAAGACAGGTCTAGGGGTACCCTTCGCGTAAGGCTAAAAGTTTTGGCGCGCAATCGAAAATCTAAGGATTCCATCTGTCATCGAGAGAACCGGAATCGCTTCATACGAATAAACCGAGAAAAATCGTTAATTTGAATGTAAGGACGATTTTAGTGTCGTTAAGAAGAACGAGAATCGCCCTCCTGCTTCCACAGCGCGGTTGTAAATTGTGCGCCCTAAAGTTAAAGTTTAGACTTACAGAATTTGATTCCATGACAGTTGATCCCCCGACAGTTAGCCTTCGACAGTTGATCCCCTAAATGATTATTTCTTCTGTACGTTATTATCGGTAAATTACAACAAAAGTCGATGTATGTACTTATATCTGAAGGCGTCTTTATTGGAAATAATATGATAATTATATATGCAGTCAGATTAGAGAAATACGCTATACCTACTACATACATTTATAATATTACTACCTAAGTGTCAACAAAGAAGTATGCAGTGATATTATGCGACTGAATAACAAAATACGTCTGTGTAACCAAAGTGATATATATCTATTTGCAGACTTGGGTGAAAATGTGGTTATATCTCTCTTATTATAAATGTGCGCAAGGTCGTCTCATGCCAGATCGTAGACCCCAGGAGAGTTCTATATTCCAGACACTAACCCATTTCAGGTTTTCAGGTTGCAGGTAACCAATAAAACCTGTAACTTGTACCTTTAAAACTAGTAAAATTAATCTAAATAAAAATAATTATACTCAGTAGGCGTTCGGTACTAAATACAGGGTTTTCCAATAAGAGGTGTTATTTTGATATTCAATTGTAAAAGATCAATGCTTTCGTTGCTTGTGTGGCACGTAGCGCCGTCTTGTTGAAAGTAAACGTTGTCCAGATCAATACCATCATCATCAATCATCTCTCGATAGCGCAATCCATTCACCGTAACTGTTGCTCCAGCATCATTTTCGAAAAACTAAGGTCCAATGACTCCGACGGACCATTAACCGCACCAAAAAGTCACACGTTGAGGATAGAGAGGCTTTTCAACAATAACTCTTGGGTTTTCCGAGCCCCAGATGCGACAATTTTGCTTGTTGACGAAGCCACCGAGGTGGAAATGGGCCTCATCACTCAAGATGATTTGCATTTGATTCACTCAAGTGAATTTTAATAATTTCAATGCGTTGTTGAAGCATGTATCGTTCCATTTTTATTAATGGCGTAAATTTTACTTGTCAAATGTCAAAAAATGACAGCTTCAAAAGTAACATCTACCGAAATAACGGGCTATTCAAAATAATACCTCTTATTGGAAAACCCTGTATTTGCAATCTATTCAAGTTTGTGCGTGCAATCCATACCTCCATAGTAAGTAACTAACTGACCAAACGAGATTAGGCTGTCTGAAACTGGAATTCCTTACGATTTATTTTACAATTAAAAAGATAAAGTGTATCATAGATAAGATTATTTTTAATAGGAATCCTTAGGCCTTAACGAACTGATAAAACGTTCATGGATTGAAGGTAGAAATTGTTCAATTTATTCAATTTAATTTAATTTTTTCCACGAGTAGAATAAATTGACGAAGATAGGAAACCTTTCAAATCTTCACATATCAATTATAAAACCACTAACATTAATGAACATTTAACAATTTTTATTTTGAAAAAACCACGAAATTTTTCAGCGTTATCTCGATTCAACGGAAATCCGTATAAAAGGAAAAACGAAAAGTTTAACTGACTGCTGCAGTAAAAATTAAGCGTTTAGTCAGAATTAAACGCGTAGTTTTTACATAAATATATTAATGACCGTACAAGAGCTTTCTGTACGTAATACTGATGTAGGCACTCAATAATAACATTATCTCAACATAATAATATATATTGATTTGTTAACGTCATAGATTTACCTAAATATTATTATTATATATATAATTCTTAACCACAAGATACCCATTTCAAGTAAATTCATAAAAATGGGGTTAATTAAGGTTAATAAATATTATTTTCATCAAGATACGTTCGAAGCTTGTCACTTCTTGAATGAATTTATTCATTCAAATAACGTAGCACAGCCATTGATTTATTCATTATATTACGACACTACGCAATGTGTTCAGCTATTAATGATTTATTTAATTATTACTGGCACATAAATATTCAACAAGTTTGCGTGACAGAGTCCTCTCGACATCTAGTGTTTGATATTATTATTCACTATACAATGTTTCCTGTGAGGTAAATTCAATACAAAGGAAAAGAAATATTTTAAACTGCGTAGCATTGGTAGGAGATGCCATTTTACTCAGGGTCATCTTGGTAAAGTTCAGTAAATATGACATAATTATGTTTGTTTAGTCAGACAGTTTATCTTTAAACCAAAGTGATACATTTTGTTTTATGTTAATACCCCTATTTTCGGAAATATTATTGAATTTTTTTTTCTTTCTATATTGGGAAAACTGACTTGGCAATATTATTGAGAAACCTCTTTGAAGGACGAATATTGATTTACATATAATAAAAGTTCTATATCTAAGACTAAGACTAAGTTTGGGAAATATTATTGATGAGCCTGTTTCAAAAATAATGATCGAATTACGATACAATTATTTATTTCTTTGGTTTCAGAAACATTATTGAATAGCCTGTTTCAAGAATAAGAATCGAAACAATTATTTACTTCTTTAGTTTGAGAAACATTGTTGAAAACCCAGTTTCAAGAATAAGGATCGAAACATTTAGGATACGATTTACATAGGTATCTAGGATTCTGGTTTCAGGAATATTATTGAAAACTATTTCAAGGGGATCGAACCTTTTACGATACAATATGTATCTGAATATTAGAAAAGACCTTTTAGAGAATCGAACCATTTGTAACACATTTTTTTACTTAGATTTATAACTTAGGTTTGGGAATAAAACTAAACAATAACTACGCCGTTCCCCGAAGGGGTAGGCAGAAAGGATAGACCGCCACACTAATCTGTCTCGGCGCACACTCTTTGCTTCATGCTCTTCTGTTATTTCGATTCAGCAACACAAAAGTTGACGTATGGAATTCAAGAAATTTTGTGATATAAATCAATTAAAAACAATTATCTTGATGGTCTCATTAATACCTTTAGTACCACTAGCTATGCATTGCACGTAATTTATTAAAAAAAAAAATATATATATATATATACATATATATATAAGGAAACATTTTACGGATAAGCGTCGTGTAATTGATGGAAAATTTTCAGTATGTTCAAAAATTTTATAGTATTACACTATGAATATAAATAATTAATTATTTCATGTCATTAGTAAATGTCTATTGAAAAAACCAAGAAATTTTTGTTATGATGCACATTTAAATCACTGGTAAGACATATACGTGGCAGACTTGCATTGAGTCAAAGATATTAGAAGAACGAGATATGCTATGTTGGCCGCCGGACCGTAGGCGGAGTACTACCTAATTAGGGTACTTTGAACGGTATCGGGACGTGTACGCACAGAAATCTGTTCTATGTATTAGTGCGGATACCTTAGCGGAAGCGAAGGTGTGCAGTAGTATTGGTGAACAAAACCGGCGACACTCGGCAAAACAATTCCACACAGTATGAACTGCTCATAGCACATCTCGTTCTTCTAATATCTTTGCATTGAGTAAATGAACTGATATAAAAAATTGCTAAAATCTGGTCGAAATATTTGTATTCCTATTTAAAACGGGACTACAGGCCTTTAAAGACAGATTTCATAGGAAAATTATCAGTAAAACGCGAATGTGTTATGCGGACGGTGGAACACGTGTTCATAAAAATACTAATATTGTCAGATTTCGTCATCAAAAAAAGAACACCTGCATGAACACTGTTACCGTGGGATTAAGTGGCAACAAATAAAAGTAAGGATGGGTTTATTATCTAGAAATAAAAAATATTTAAGAATACTAAAAACGTATTACCACATAAAAAACATAATAAAAAATAAATTAAGTAGCATCCTTTTATATAATCTGTCTAGCAAAGGGCTTGCATAGGTACAATGAAGGTGTGATACCAGTTCGTTCTTGATGCGAAGTAGTAGATTCCGGTTCTTCACAGCAACTCCCAGTTTATAATTTATCCAAAAAACAGTCTTGTAGTCCAATGCAAAACAGCCTCACGCTGCTGGTCTCCAAAAGGGTCCCTCTTAACCAATCAGGATCGGCAGATACCATCCGATTCCATCAATCCAATGTTCAATGCTCCATATGCAAAGCTGATGCTCACAAAAAATGGCGAATGTGTTCGTCGAACCTCAGCCAAGAGGAAATGCCCGCTACTCTGGGCTGGTGATATATGATAAAGAATTGCGACTGCTTCCAATGCAAATCACAGATCCTTGTCCCTCAGGTTTGGAAACTCTCCAAGTCAGAATTCCAGGGCTGTCAATTTGACCAGAAGCAAAATGACAACGTGTAGGTACTTAAAGGTCCCACACCCCAAGACCATAGATGTGATGTAAGTAAAGTGATGCACACACACCTTTTTACAAATCTTATATGTAACAACACGTCTTTCGATATATTCGAAATGGACCAATATTTTATCAGGAAATGGATTGCCATCATGTTTTCAACAAGATTTCAATAAACCAGATACACTAACTTTTCTCAGCGTGGGATGTTAGCTGATGTCAAAACCCTTAGATTATAAAAATTAGTTTGCAAAATCCATTTATCTCTATAATATATGTCCTACAAAATCAAACCAGTTGAAATATACAAATAAAAATCATTTAGCGAAGGACACCAATAATTAATTTTGATAGATATTTTAATATGGACAATTGACGTTGGTTCCAAATTCCATTCTTCCGTAGCTGTAGAGGTAAAAATAATTTGAAAAACGCGTTAAAAAATAACACGTTATGATGCCATTTTAAAATAATAACTTGGAGATTTTTTTACCTCAATTAGAATGTTTAATTCAATTGCGGGTTGCACTCGCACTAAATGTTATTTTCAAGCCCAGAGTTATTTGTGTCTTATATAAATTATGGATTATACGAGTGTTTATATAAATTAATTAATTATTCAACGCAATAATTGTACCATATGTTAATCAATGTAGTAGCAGTTTATTCTTAGCCAACGATGGATTAATACTACAAAGATGAGCTTTGAGAATTTTACTGAAAGGAAATAGATTTACGAAAATCAAGGAAATGTTGAAGGAGTTAAATATCTAAATTTTTAAACAAAGTTATTTCATTCAATAATTTATTTTCTGTCTACAAAATAATTAATGGCCATAAATTAATTAGAAAAAATGAAAACCTGCAGCACAAACGCACACATGATACAAAAAAAGGAATGAAATAAGACTCCCCTTTCAGCAAAACACCCGGAGTCAAAAGTCGCTGGTGTACGGAGCAATGAAGATATTTGGTGAATTACCCGGAGAAATAAAATTAAACCAAAACTTAAGCAAATTTAAATTGATTTAATTAAAAAAAAAAAGAAAATTCTTACATGGAGAAACAGTGATATAATGGTCATTTAATAAAAGTCTGGTTAAAAACGGTACTGTAGGCCTATTACGAATGAATTGAAAAATATCATAACAAACTATCAGTAAAGCACGAATATGTTATGAACACATGCTCTTAAAAATTATAATACTTTCGCATCTCGTCAATTATATTTATCACAGCCCTGGCCAACCCAAATTGCACCCCGGGCCGCATTGACGACCTAAAATTTACAAAGGGCCGCACGTACAGACATTATACAAAAATAATTTCATTTTTTTATCACAACAAATATCATACTTAATTCTTTTTTTGTGAGTATTATAAATAATTTGATTGCAGAGGTAATCTGAAAGTACAATCAGGTAAAGTGTGAAGAAAACATTACTACAGCCAGATGTGAAAAGAAAACACACATTGAACAAACAAAAAATGTATTTTTATAGTAATCAACATGTTTGACAGGGCCGCACGTAAGGGCGCCGCGGGTTGGCCAAGGCTGATTATCAGAACAAAGCCACCTGCGTGAACACGTGTTCAGGTATTTATTTTTTTCTAGTTTATTTATTTATTTGTACACGCCCAATTAGAGCTTTTAAATGACTAATATTTTACTAGGAAATGGGTATACAGACACATTTTTAACAGTATTTTGAAAAATGATTGTATTTGTACATAGATAAATATGTAGGTATCTATTTAAAATACCACAAATATATAAATAATTATCTATTAAACTTATGCTTACTTAAAATGAAATACTAATTTTGATGAATATAAGTTTGATGTGTAGGAAAGACAGTTAACCACAGAAAATAAAAATAATAGCGACTGACGGCACACTTCCGTGCCATGTCTCTCTTAGTTCTGTTATTATCACTAACAGTAACATTCTTCCTATTCAGTCAAGAGACAATATTATAATATTGCGCATTGCATTGCATAACGAACAATATAAGGAAAATCCTAATACGAGTACTAGATAAACCGCAAAGCATTTCCAAGGAAATTTAACCTGGCAGTAAGTTTAACGACAAGTCAACTTTTTAATATCTTTATTTATTTTTCACACCGCAAGAGATAGAGATTCTGCATTCATATTTGTAAAGTACTCCCTTACCACAATTTTTAAATAAATAATAATGAAACATTGTTTAGTTTGTTAAAGTTACGTATCAATACTTTTTCAGAAAGAACTTCACATTGAACTTTGATTCGATTTGATTTGATTCGATGTCATTGTCTGGAGATTGTCACTATGAATTCACATCCGATAAATGGCCATTTTTTGTTGTTTTAAAGAAAGACAAACATTCCAGGGTCACGAATAGCTTGACAATATTTTAAAATCTTTTACTACCGCCGTCGTGATGGAGAACTAAGCCAGTAGGATAGTTTCATATCACGTATTATACTATTAGTCTTTCAACGTTTTCCGCATTGGCATAGTAAAACTCTTGTGGACATTTTCAATCCGTTGAAAATTTAGTTATACTACCCCGATTTTCAAAAAAGGTGATGGACACCGACATAAAAAAAACCACCGTCCAATATGCACACAATCAGCACCCCCAAACATCCCTTGTTCTCGATTTAATTTATCCATCAATACTAAAAATAATAGACAAAAACCAACACGGATTCGTTGTTGCAAGGTCAACTGCTACTAACCTAATACTTTACCATAACTATATTACGGAATCTTTTACCAACAAAAAACAAGTTGACAGAATCTACACAGACTTTTCAAAAGCTTGTGACAAAGTATCTCATAAGTTATTACTCCGTAAACTATTCGTCAAAATTAAATATTCCAAATGAAATTTATTTTATGCAACTAGTGGTCTACCGCAAGGAAGTCATCTCGGCCCACTTCTATTCCTTATATTCATAAATGACATCATAAGTTGTTTCGACAATGTAGAATTTCTGCTTTTTGACAAAAACATCATATTATACAAATAATTTTTTAATATTAGCGACTGCCTATTCTTACAGTCAAAAATCGACAAATTACACATTGGTGTATCGCTAACAACTTATTCCTCTACGTTGATAAATGTAAGACCCCGTTATTATTTATCATATAACTACGCTGTAGATAACAAAAGCTTTGACACCCAATTGAAATTTGTAAATCACATACAACAAATAACTCATAAAGGCATGAAGACATTTGGATCTATAATCAAAGACTTCGATGCATAGGAAGTTATAAAAAACGTATATTTGTAGCTAGTATGCAGCTTGTTATAATACAATTCAATTGAGTGGTCTTCATACTATCGAATTCATATAAGACATATTGAACGTGTACAGCACACATTTTTACGATGTATTAACTTTATACATCACTTACCTATTCAACACATAAACTACACATTTTTACTAAATACGCTTAAAATACATACTAAAATAGAAGAAAAATACTTAACTTAGCGTAGACTTAACTTTTTGTACAAATTTATTCACTCCAAACTGTTGTGAACTCCTGCATCTTATGAGCTATAAAGTACCAAATCGAGCAATCAGGCAAAATATATTATTCTATAACAATAATTCCGGGTAATCACACACACGCACCTATTTCACGCCTACATACACTTTGTAAAAAATTCACCTCAAATATCGACATATTTAATATAAGTTTATCATTATAAAAGATGTACCTGAATGGTGTTTTTTGTTGCATTATGTTATTATTTAGTAGCATCGCGTAGGAGCGATTACATTTATTCATATACTTCTTATTGTAAATTACTTGTATTTACTTGTAAATTACATATTATCTACCTGCGCTATTAAATTAAATAACTACTACGAAATTATTTAAAATTATTTTTATTCCATCTGCACTTTTAAAACTGGTTTATTATTTTTCTCCTCTTTTATTCTTTTTTTTTCTTATATTATGTACATTTAAATGGAAAATTATGTGTACCATGTATTATGTTCATTTATTAAGTTTTTGTTTTCTTTTGTTGTTGTTGTTATTTAAACATTAAAAAAAACTTCCGTTGTCGCTGTAGTATGCAGTAAGTCTTGTAAAATAAATATCATGTAAAATCCCACCAGGGCTTTAAATAATATTATTTGAGAAAAAAATACATAACAAGCGGTAGGGAATTCGCATGATTTAAAATAAGATTTTTTCCGGATCAAGAATAAATAACGTAGCCATTCTTAAATTCGCCTATAAATTTCTAGTATGGTCTTAGCAGAATTAACGATTTGTATAATAATATTATCAAAACGTTGTTCAGTAACACCCCCTTTAGCAATATCGTCTATATAGGTTTCCCGATTGCTTTCAACGATTATTTACAACGAGTATTTACTTACGCGGAGGTCACTTGAGATGTTTATTGGAAACATACAGATTACCTACAAGTCCTACATCATTACAATAAAATAGGTCTGTCAATCTTAGTTGACTTCATCACAGTATGATTTTTTTCGGAAATAACAACATTTTAAGGTGGTTTTGAGGTTAAAAAGTTGAGTTGGAAAAAATGTATATTTTTTGTAGAAAAATATTTTTGTATGGGATTTCAAAAAAAAGCCTAAGAGTTTTCCAAAAATTATTTATCTTCTCTACTTCTGACATCAAGTAGAGTCACCTTACAAAGTTAGTGCACTTTACCCCCGTACACCTTTATATACACTTGCTGTCCCTCTTCCGCTAGTGACATTAAGGAGGCGTGGACAAGACAAAGGGATGTTTCTCGCCAGTGGAAGCGTATAATACAAGTGCACAAATATATTCTATTCTAATTTTGTTCATTGGAGTCTCGCTGCGTTACCTAAAATATAATAAGTAGGTTACCTACTAAATCATTTCATCACCATCACATCATACATTTAGTTTATAATAAAGTTATTAATATTAAAGAAAGTTAAGAACAATTGAGATGGGATCATTAATAGCTTTCCACAGAGGATTTAAATAGACAATTAAAACTATTTCAGAGATTTGTTTGACTTTTAACATACTTGAGTTTCTATTGATCTCGCATTAGCATGCATGCCTCATCCAATGGATTAAATTGTATTTAAAACATTGAAACAACGATTCGGACTTTGTTTAGCTATTTTTTCTAGGACGACAGGATTATGAAAATAAAAAATATGACTTTTAGTATCACAATAATCGTTTAATCTGTTTTGATTGGGAGGAAAACGAACTTCAGATTTCTTGAACTCTGTGTGACGCACAGCGTAGGTAAAAATACGTAAACCAGCGGTTTTCTTTGCATTATGATTTTTCATAACATGATTAGCTTGAAAAAAATCATTACCAGTCGTTCAGTATTTTACGTCACACGGTGTTTTTTTCATCCTTTCGGTAAATACTTGAAGAATTAAACCGCTATCGGTAAAGTATTAAGTGATCAAACAAAGAAAAAAAAAACAATATTTGCTGCAAACTTGAACTTTGCCTGTAGCATTTATTTAGAAAATGGATATGACGCAATAAATGCAACGGTAAAGGAGAAATCTTTAATATTAAACTATCTATGAGTTATCTATAATTGAATGTTCAGGTTGGTAGGTGTATGGAACAAAAAAGGATTCGGACCTCAGTTTTGTCATATAAAATTTTTAAACTTCACCTTGCAGGTAGAAGAACACACTTGTTTTCCCTTGGACGGCCACGTTCTCATCTTGTTAAGATTGTTGACTGAGCGTATGGAAGTCCTGTTTTAACTCGACCGTTTTGCATTTCGATTGACTGTAAATTTGTTTGAACGTTCCGTTTCCGTTTCAAGTTGGTGGCCGTTTTAATGGTTTAGTAAAGATTAAATGTTCAATTTTTCTTTTTTTTTTTTTAATATTATGGTACTACCTACCTGAAGAAAGTTTAAAAGGAGAATTTCTTTAAGATGTACATAACATTTGGGTACATACAATATACGGTTTATAATTAAGTAGGTATTTAAGAACCTTCGTGCAAATTTTAGATAGTAATCGTTAGGTAGATAAATTCAATTCTTCAACATCATGTTTCTCTATCCTTACCTTACATAGCCAGCATGGTGGGCATCAGCATTAGGATGCCCACTATGGGCTACTCCTCGCGGTTAGTGCGTGGTTCGTTGTTACAATACTGACATCTTGTCAGCTGGGGATATTGGATGTCAATGAGGCAGGATGTGATATTGAATATTTTGACTAGTTATGCTAAATAAATAATTGCCAAATACTTTATTTCATTAGGAAGCAAGTACAATAATCTATTGGGGGTTTAATCATACATCGTTATGGCTCGAGAACAAATCAATAGTATTTTGTTTAAGCGAGAAATGAAAACAGATTTGTCCAACAAATAACATTAAAATATCGGTTTTATCGGGTCTAAAGAGCCTTGACAAAATTCAGCAAGTTTGGTAGATCAAAAAGCGGTAAAATCCTGCATTCTTTACAAGAATAAACAAGTTCAGAAAGGGGAATAACTTAAAGTCTGTCTTCAGATATTTAAGTACCTACCTACATTAAGCAACGCACACGGAGTAAAACGGTCGTTGGTTGAAGTAACAAAATATTTTCTTTTATCTACCATTTGCATGTTAGACTTTCACGTTTTGCTTTCCCGTGTACTTCTGTAAAAGAAATCTTTCACAGAATTGTTACTTTCTGTAATTAAAATTTTTTTAAACTTTCTTAAACTCCTTTAACACAATAACTGAACTTAAAATTGACTAAAACAAAATAAAATCTCGGTGTTACCAACACAGCGCGCCGTAATTAATTGCATTGCAAGGAAAGTCAATTTGTATGGACTGATTTTTTTGGGCAAAATGAACAGATTTTATTTACAACTTTGCGATAAAAATGTAGCAATATTGGTTTGTTCGTTCCAGGATGCTAAAAGAAAAACACGATAAGCACGAAGTAATAATGTCAACTAAATACAGTTGTACTATTGATTTTTTTAAAATTCAGCCAATAAAGGCGCATTAAGGCGATGCCATACGTAGTAATGCAAAATCATGTGTTTTTGGTTTGAAAATTTGGTCACCTAGAAATGTTTCAGATGCTTCAATTAACTACTGAGAGTAGAATACATCTTGACCTTTGAAATAATCGAGTTTTTTTTATGTAAGCCTTTTTATAAGCCCAGAAAAAAATAATATATAGGCCTATGAAAACTTCTTTAAAGTTCAAAATCTCCTACTTACGAACCCATTTTCGGTTATGATTTTATTGTATAATGTGGCAAATTAAGTTATTGCTGAACATCCACAAAATAAAATAAATGGCACTTTTTGGCCATGTTTTTTTCATGCATAAATCAAAACAGGCGGATGGTGTTAAACGGGAATTTAAACCTTATCGCCATTTACGTAAGGGTTGTTTTTGATAGCGGCTCAATTTAAAATATTACACGACGTAGTGCATCGCCGGTAATCCTCCGAAGTTTTCCGCCGTTTTGCTTGTCTGTGATCATAATTATATTATCATTTGTTCAGTTTGATTGTCGAAGGCGAAAAAATTTAAAAATTATTAAATTAATGTTTGTTAATGTCCGTAATGTAGTTTTCAAGATATTCCGTCGATTAAATTTGACGAAAACTCGCCGAAAAACCTCATTGCATGTCTTTCGGTATTTTATTATAAACTTGGCATTGGCTGGGCATCGGGAGATGTGAAAACGATTTAGTAATTTGGCCATTGAAATTCTCACCAGCCGATGCAAGGTTACTATATTTTGAAAGTTCAATGAACGAAATTGGAGATTTCACCAGAAGACCGTGTGTTGAATTGAACTTAAACAGCAGGAGTTTAATGCGATGCAACACAGCACTTTGAGATAATTGGGCATTGAGTATTCTAATAATGATCAGTGAACAATGTGTACAATTATGTACAGAAGTGATGTACAAAATTAAAATATGCTCGTATTCACAATCGAATCATTCCATAGTGCGTATGGGTAGTGTTTTTTTTTTCGTGAAGCGGCAGTAATAAATAATATCACAACCCCCAAAAAATGAAGAAAAGTGTTCAGGCTCAGACAAACTGCACGAAGCAACGCAGGATGCTATTGAGTGGGTGAAAAATCACAGCCTCCCTATGTAGCCACCATCAAATTCTCTATCTAAAAGAAGAAGAAAATACTACCATTCATCTCACTAGTATTGAAATATTCGATTGATGTTTAGAATATAAATTATTGATTAAATACTTTTGAAGGTCAAAAAACATGTGTTGTCTCGTCTAAACAAACCAATCTTTCGAATACCTTATGGTAATTTCGAAACATAGCGAACTTAAAATGTTTGATAATTTCGAAATGGACATAATATCTCAATTATCCCCATCACTGGTATACGAGGAAAAAAATGCACGCTAGACGAGACGTGTGACCGTCACGAAACATCGATTTAACTCTTAAGTGTGTACTTATTTTACGTTATATCAATATCCGTCTTGCACGAGTTTTTGATGAGCATGTAAGGAAGTATTTGTAATTAAGATGTGCACATAACAAACTCAAGGAAGTGTTTAACTGTATTTGAAAGATCATTTATAATGTTTGTGTTGGGAGACCAGTAACTCCTTCCTGCTCTCTGCAGCAGGTATATTATATATATAGGAATTCTATTGGCGGGTCCTACCCCTTGATGACATTCATCCAGTTCCTACGCAGCTTTCTTCTGCTCTCGAGTAATTTAGAAATTAGAGAGAGGACAGAGAAGGAACTCAGATTAGTCACAGATTAAATAAGGTTGTTGAAGAAGTCAAGAAGTCAGTATTACAACTCACGATGGATGTCATCAGCTCTTAGCTGCAGTTGACCTGGTTTAAATCTCTATTGGATATTGGATGGTATTGGATGTGAAGGAGTAAGTGGCTTAGTTAATAATTGTGTATCGTACCGACATCAAACGATCGTGTTTATTTATCACAAGGAAAATTAGGAGTCGGGAAAAGAAGGCTTTTAAATGTTAATGGTGCTTGTATCTTTTGAAGTTCTGGTGTTTTCTGGAAGGTGATGTGGGCACTATTAACATATTATAGATAGGCACTGTTATTTCTACAACGCGAACTGTTTGATATTCACCACACAACTTGGGGGTGGTAATTTACACACTTTTACAGAATTTTCATGAGATTAATTATTACGAGGGGCAAAATAATATGCATCATTCAACGACGATAAATAATCGAACATAAAACAAAATAACACTTGCGTTCTTTTTTCAAATTTTCTTTTTTGCTTTCTTCCAAGGTTTAGGAATGAAAAAAAAATGGATAAGGCAATTCGGGTAGGAACTGGAATGAGGAATAATCATAAAACTGTTTCAACCTAGTATCTTCACGCCCGTACATACATTTTATGCCTGTGCAAGAGGATGTCTGATTATTAATTAGACTTTGAAAATTAGACTCGCAAGTAAGCACAGTAAATGGTGTGTGGAAGCGAAGATACTCCGAAGAACTTAACATATTATTCAATAAGCTATCGGAAAATTTAAGGGAAGTCAATATTCCATGTACTTAATTAATGGTGAGTATTTTCCGCCTCATCCTATTGATATAGTACGTAGCTAATTACTTTGAAAGTACTTACAAAAGTATTATCCTTTTTTGTATCTTTGAATTTAGCACTTAAAAAACTGTTCTGTTAAACATATTACATATTATTCTTTGCATAAATTTTTTTTTTCTCAACATGTTTTTTTTTTCTTTATTTTTTCCCAATTGCTAAATCACTTTGTGGCGTCATTTTATTTAAATAAAATAAATAACTTTTAATGCACTACTATTTGATCGAAAAGGATGTATTATATTATACGTTGAAATTTTTAAAAATAAATAATAATATTATTTATTAAAAACTTGATAACAATTAAAAAAATATCGTAATTGTTTCTTCATAATTCTTGCCCGATTACGTGAAAAATCTTCTTAAATATCCTTTTACCAATTGGGAAGCAATGAAGATTAGAGATCAGAGATTTTTTTGTGAAGTCAGTGGCATATACAAACCATACATCTTCCTTATGGTACATGCAAATTTAATTCAACTAATTTCATATAAATAATATATTCATTACGTAGGAAGATGTATAAAAAAAAACATCAGTTTGCCGGTCTTTTTTGTGCCTCTGGCAACAAAACATGTCTCTGTTTGTACATATTCAGGAACAGATACAAATGTACGACAAGATCTTGTACTTCAAAACATGTTTTTTGCAAAGTTAATATTGACAAATTGAAATATCGGAGAGATCGCGAATAATAATTCCATTCTTGGTAATCTCCGTTCGAGAGAATGACGTATTTAGTAGGATCCTGAGGATCATCGTTGACATTTCGTCATCACCAGTCATCACCCAAATTTCTTCAGTACTGAATGAAGGTCAACAAACCGCAAACGTCGTGATTATTTGAACAAGAGGAGTTAATTTCTTGTGTCGAATGACTGACATAATAAATGTTGGTCAAGCAATTATACGTAAACCAATAATGATCAGCATTTTTGGATGATTTTCTTACAGTACCTACAATGTATTACAACTAAGATCTTTTCCGGATTTTTTTTACTGCTTACTATTTATTTTCTAAGCCTTTCAATTTTTTAATGCTTATTTGAAATGAATGTATTCTAATGATCTGTTTTTTTAATACAGAAATTTCAATTCGCTAATAGTAAATTATATAATAAATTTAAAAAAAAACACTTAACATTTTTTTAACGATATTTAATTAGGGTACGAAAGAATATTATTTACTAAGTACTTAAAGAAAACATAATTAAATTCTTGGAAGAATATTTCAATAGAAAAAAACACTGTCTAAAATATCGCATGGAAAAAAAACACACAAAAAATCTATTAAAATATACATACATATGTCGAACGGTGTGAAGATGATTTCTAGAAAACACTCAGGCATGTAGATTTTCTACTGGTCATCGTGATCCTTTAGAATTAGTGAGAAATAGATAGGTAAGTAGGTAGGCTCATAAATTGGTGTCGACGAGAGTAAATTTTTAAAGAAAAAAAAATGACGAATATAAAAAGTGTAAAATAAAAAAAAGGACTGTTGGTATGATATGAAAAGTTTTAATTATGGGTATTGTACCTTGAAAATATTCATGTAAGCATCCTGCATTTTTCAGTTATTAACAGCTATATTTGGAATAGCACTGTAGGAATGTAGGTACCCAAAATACAAAAAATAAGATTTGTAAGATTGATAATACAGATTTGTAAATATATTTGCAGGCAAATTCATTAGATTCTGATAGTATTATTATATATTCTTATTACCCCAGTGCCTGCCGTACACACTTCCATCAGGCACCGCTAAGGTCTACACTGTAGACAGTCTACACTGTAGACTGTCTACACTACAGGTACCTACACGCGTTTCATTTGCTAACTACAAACAAAAGTGCTGCCATCTATAATTTTCAAAGAGTTCACAAACAAATGGACAAATTTGCCGGTATTTAATATGTTAAGAACATTTTCTAAATTTCTCCCGCAAATGACACTTTGCAATTTAATTTTCCAATTGTACAAAGAATTGTCACTTTTTTTAACGAGTTATTTTGCATATTGAAATTGTCTAATTGAACAAAAAATTGTCCAACACAAGTGCAATACCCCAAAAATAAAACACTACAATACTTGGCCGTGAAAACAAATCATATCCGTTGATGACGGTCTGAACACGATTTGATGAGAAAATGATCGTCAACCTAAATTTGTGAACAAATTAAATTAAAAAAAACGTAACAATCATATGAGAGAATTCGTACTTTGCAAGGCTCTATGAGATCGAATGATGAATGGTCTGCATATTTTTCTATGAAAAACTAAAACAGTAAAACAAAATTTCTCTAGGTCCAAATTAAGTATTACATATAATGGGTTTTTTTCTAAAAATGGTGGTCTGAATTCTATTCTATGGAAAACACAAACCCGTATTTATGAAGAGTTCAGGTAAATTTATAAACAATTTGCAAACTGGGGGTCGGAAACAACACCTCATTCCTCGGATTTTTATGGAAGGAAACATTCGTAAAAAATCGCAACGGAAAAACTTATTATTATATATTTATAAAATATACAGGGTGTCCGGGGGAAAATTGAAAAATTCTACATGATGGTAGAAGTAAAAAGAGAAATAACTTTTTTTAGAAATTCCAATGTTCATTTTCCCATACAAAAATATTTTTCTATAGAAGAATATTTATTTTCCCTTGCAAAAAATTAATCTGTTTAACCTAAACACTACCTTAAAACATTAGAATTTCGAAAAAAGTTATTTATCTATTTTTACTTCTAAAATCGTGTAGACTCACCCCCCGAAGTTAGCCCACTTTACTCACGGACACCCAGTATAGTTATAGAGTATTATGCTGGTTATGGAGTACTTAGTACAGAGCTGCGTGTCGCTTTGTCTCTGTTAAGGCCGATTTACACTTCGATTAGTAGCAAGTGCGACGCGAGTGCGAGTGCGTAGTGCACGGTGGCGGTTTGCGGGATCGAAATGTGGGGAGGCACAAATATGTTTATATGGATACCTACACGTAACAGAAACTAACCTAACCCAAACTAACTTAACCTAACCCAACTATATTTAGTATAATTTAAAAAAAAAAAAACAATGCAAATGATTACCTACGTCAAACAAAAATAATAGTAATTTGCAAACACAAGATAGGTTTACTGCATAAAAATTAAGAACATCACAAATCGTAAATAATCGATTAGAGGCAGAAGTGTTCTAATGTTTGAGGCGCGCCTCAAACTAAAAAACGCGCCACTATCAGCTTCCGTTCATTTCAATTCCATGTTACTTACCCTCCCCCCTCCGCCTACATGAAATCCGCGGTTTTCTGAGGCGGGCCTTATCTCTGCCTCACAAGTGTATTATTGTAAGTACCTACTGCGTAGTGTGGGCGAACGCGTCACACTAAAAATAACCAGTCCTATTAAAACACGATAATATTAATTGGTATTATTTATATTTAAGTAGCGTTAAGGCTTATAGAATTTATAAATTAGTAAAAATTAAATTGAAATTATACTATATTTAGTATGTATGGATAAGATTTCAGCCTGGCAGCCTCCCCTGCCTAATTGCATGAACTGCTACAGGTAGTGTAAGTGATAAATGCACAAAATGTAAACGGACGCGTCAAGTGATTAGTGTACAGTGTTCAACTTTTGTACTAAACAGAACGGTACAACAGATGTTCTAGCATAGAATAGCATTATAATAGGAATGGTAATTATGAATGAAATTAACAGTGGATTTATTACTCATTAAATAAATAAAAACGTTTTTTTGTAACTATCTTCCCAAATGTTAAATGCCAAAAATCTTACACTGTAACTGAATAAACAATGTGTGGAATATATTTTTTTAAAGTTATCAGTTTTATCACTAATCACTTGCTACTTACTAATCGAAGTGTAAATCGGCATTTAGGTTTGTAGACTACACTATCGATCGCATTTTTCCCGTAAATATTCCGATGCCGGTCGCAGTAGGGTAGGTCAATTACATGTCTGAAGGGGAGGAAGGAAAAATACTGACAAGGAAGGTATGTATGGATATTGGAGTGGTTGTATTGATTATTTCAAATGCTTTGTTGAATTACAAATTTAGTAGACGGCTCGTCCCTGAGCTAAATGGATTCAATCCTCTTTAAATCTATATTTGTATGTTCCGTGTGGTCTGTTCGCCAGTAAGCTATTTGATTACACCTTGTATTTAATTAAAATCATTGTTGTTTTATTCATGCAAAAGACTAAAGAGACGTTAGGTGTTCGCTGGTACCCCCCGCCTGTTCGGTTATTGCCTTCTTTATCATTTATATTTGATCAAAAGGTTGCGGATTCAATTCCCGCATTGTTAAAAATGATATGTTATAAGAAAGATAATAAAATACTTGTTTTTTGTTGTATTTTTTTGTTCCATTACTCTTTATTGAGATCAATGTTGGTATTAAACTTATTATCATACTTGTAGGCACGAGCTTATAATATGCTTGTGTACGCGTTTCCCATGCGATTTCTACTAGCTTAGCAACGCTTTGAAATGACACCATAAGCAGTAATTGCAATTTCTTTAATGCTTTAGAATAATATTTTTTTTTTAAATCTGATTGGTGGACTGACATTACAAAAACAATTAAATTTGCAAAATTATCGGATAGGTTTTTCAGTGGCATAACTAAATAAATTACTTTTACATAGCATAGAGAATATAATATATCAATGTTACATAGTTACTTTACATAGCATAACAATATAATACATCAATGTTACATGGCTACTTCTATCAACTAACCAGAAAATTACCTTTACAGAGCATAGTTAATATAATACATCAATGTTACATAGCAATTAGAAAATAATACATCAATGTTACATAGCAATAATTAGAGTATAATACATCAATGTTACATAGCAATAATTAGAGTATAATACATCAATGTTACATAGCTACTTCTATCAACCAAACAGCAAATTGTATTAACTACTTATTTGCATAATCTTTAAATTGTCAAATCGATTAAAAGTTTCGTTTTAATATAGCTTAGTTATAAGTTTAATTTATTTGGCATAAGCGACAAAATTTTGATAAATATATTTTTTTAAAGAAAGGTAACATTAAACATTCAAAGGCTTATTTTTTAAAATGACACAATATTTTAATAGCTCCCACTACCATCATTATAAGCGGAAAATGGTGCTTTCGATGATTTTTTTTTTCGTTTAAATCAAGACATCCTACCAACTGCTCCCAACCGTCTAGACCCAGTGAGACTATGGCAGCCCCAATCGGGTATGTTGTGAAGCTGTATGTAGTTGGGAAGGGATAGAGATGGGGAGAACGGAGGTGGCTATTCAAATCTGGTCACCAAGCAAAGCTAAAGCCATTTCAAGCAAAGCTTCGATTCTGAAAGGTGGTCTTTCACCAGGGCGATACTAAAAGTATCTACCACTCTATCTTCCCCCTTCCCCCGGACAGTCCGGGCTCCATCTAAATTCCATGTTTTCGCTCACATAAGTGACTTTCTGAAATAACAAAGCTGTTGTTTTAGTGTTGAGTGCCTTATGGGAGGCGGGTATGGGTACCTCCGCCCCAGGAACCATTTATTGGATAACCAACACTCCTACCAAAGGTTACCACAAGTAGTTCGCTACGTGTGGTGACTTAGCAGGGGTGTCCGGGTTCATGGGGTGAGGTTTGTCTAAGTCTTGGCGGCACCTAGTGCGTGGCGGATCGGATCGGGAGAGACAGATTGAGGGAGACCTTTTGACCTCTGCAGCCGGACTCTATCTCTTTCTCGACCCATCGTCTTTCACCGCAGTGGGAGGGATAGATTCATACTTCCGTCACTCCTGGACACATTGACCCCCAGATTCCTACCCAACTCAATTTTTTCCTTTCCAAAACTTTATCTCCTTCCTTTCTCTAAAAGACCCCCACACAGCATCCCCAAAGATAACATAGGCCCTGACGGTAGCTAAGACAAAAATGTTACTTTTCTATGATTAGATTGGTTTGCTATAATATTATCTGAAATAGTTTTTTTTATTAAACAGTTGCAGCCGGCCTGAATTATTCGTCCATTGGACCATTGAAGTTTGTTCCGCTATTGTTCCTTGCTTTTGGCATGGTATGCGATTTAATAGGTGTGCATCACGCGACCGCCTTTTCGACCAATGGGAGGCCGGCATTTGGGGTGGCGCGATGCGAGGCGCCGTGTGATTGGCCCGTGTACTCCCGCGCAACTAGTGCGTTCCATTTGCGAATTACAAAATGTAATACACAGTATGACTGTCCTCCATCGTACGAGGCGGACTGCGGTGATGAAAGTAAGAAATTCGATTGAACTGAAAAGATAGAAAGATAATTTTATTATTGATCCAGTTTTGTATTTAAGACCTACCTAGATACCTTACAAAAATAACAATGTAAGTAAGCACCTACCTACCTGTATATTATTGTGTAAGTGGTGCGTTGTGGAGGTTGTTACCATGGAATAAAGGACATACGAAATGCCATGTGGACATGTGGGTGAGTTTCGTAATCAAAAAGTCAGTCCATTCTTTGCTTAAATTTCATATTTTGTGAACAATGTTTCCTCGATGTTTTTACCATTACAAAATTTATAAGGAATGGCGATGTACGATGTCAGGCAAGTGTAATAGAGACAGAACGCATGCTAAATGGGCTAGTACCAAAAGGTACTAAGTCAGTGGTTTTAGTTTAAAATCTATAATATGGTAGGTATTTCCTTACTCTCTGATTGTTTTTCAATTTTGCAGGTTGGTATTAAAAAACTTTCAACAACATTTTGAAAAAAAAATCAGCTTCTCGTTAACTACACCTACTAATAATAATCTTTTTTTCGGTAAATCATACATTTTAATTCGCTTTGCAGCGGAAATATTAAAAAAAACTTAATTTTCACATTGAATCCCAATCACTATAATGATCAATAAACCAAAACAAAAACCTAGGTATTTGTATTATTATATTTACTAGGCACTTATCATTAAAGATCCTGAGAATCTGTCCAAGTTCACCTTCTCTCTCCTTTATGTCCTTGAATCCCAGAGCATGTGTTATTTATACAGAAAAGAAAGGTCCTTGAGTGGGACAGGTGAAAGAGGCGTGTTCAAATCAGGACACTCATCAATCTGGTTTGGGATTACACCGCGCGCCTCAGGCAAACCAAAGGAATGTTATTACATTATAAAAATACAAGACACGTTATATTCATGCTACGATTACAAAAAATGGATCTTCGCTTTTGAAAAGGATAGCCATTCAAAAAATATGTGTACGAATGATATGGGTCAGTAAAACTGTGCGCTCAGCGCGTTGTCTCAGTAACTTTAATCTATTAATTATTCATTCAAAAGTATATTCAATCTTTTAACAACATCTACCGAAGTGGAGTACATTTTTGGAGTAATTTAGAGTAATTTTATGTGGTTAGTCCATGGACCGAGTAGTATTATATCAACGGTTTCATACCACTCATTTAAAAGCTCGATGATCTGGTATGAGTTGAACATCAGGCTTAGGCATGTACTCGTATATAGAATGCTAGAAGACATTTCTTTGAAATTGCTAGATTATTAGTCGCTATTACAGGGGAAGACATCCAGAGTGGAAGATACTCTCACCAACATTCAGAATTGAAACGTTCTTTGAAATGGCTTTGCTCATGTTTGATGACCAGTTCTGAATAACCAAGTTCTCCTTCTATCTCCTTCCCCTCCTCACTACCTTCAGCCTCACAACATACCCCAATTGGGGATGCCATAGTCTCACTGGCACCATATGGTTGAGAGCAATTGGGATTGTTTCACAAGTAGGATGTGCGAGGAGAGGCTGGACAGGGATGCCTCGAGGCGCCTCGTCGAAGCCATGAGTCATCTACCAGAGTAGGACAAGGAGAAGAATATGTAAGTAAGTTGAAGGTTCATTTAATGCTTTGATAAATAATGTTTAAATTTTTTGTACACTCACATCATCCTGAAACAGTAAAGGCAGTAAAAAGAGAAAAAATAAACTCACGTACCTTTGTCAAATATTTTATTTTATTTTAATTTATTATTATTTTAAGCCCCCTGATGGGCTTTTACGTGATACATATTTTACAAGATTTACTGCATTTTTAAGCAACTTTTCAATTCTGAATGGTGTCTAACACAATGGCGATATTGAGAGTATCAACTAAATCAACGAGAGGTCAACTAAAATAAAATCAAAGATTTCCGACTGGAACTGGATACAGCCATTTTTATATTTATTTTAAGGTCTAGAGAGATGCCCCTATATAATCTATAATATCATTATATGCTCGTTTTTTAACAACGTAATAAAGATTCCACCTAAAGAGTATTTATGACAAACACAATTATCATCACATAAGATCTTGTTTTGAACCATAATTTACACTTAGAAAAGAGTTGAAAATATGTTTTAGCTAATTTCTTAGAAATACGGCAATAATATTTTTTTAATGTTTATCTTTTCATTTACGAAAAATTTTTTTGTTTATTTTCCTGGAAGCAATAAATCTGCTAAAGATTACAAAAAAAATCCCAGATATTAGAACTTCAAAATTTCCCTTTTATCTTCTTAATAATATTATGGAATAATGCTTGCTAGCGCAAATAAATTACGATTACGAATATGGAATCATTTTTTTTTGTCTCCAGTTAACCAGAACATAGTCCAAAGAATATAATTTCCCGCAACAATAATGAGACCTGAACTCAAAGAAATTTTTTGGCACCAGACTGACATGGAATCCTGTCAAAATTTCACTTTGTAGAAATTTATGTGAAAAACAACTTTTCCCAATAGGTTATCACATAATACATTACATTAATCTATAAATTACAGACATGAAAATCTGTACTAGTTTTACGACTCCGGACTCATCGCTTAAAAGTTTTACTGCTTTAGAAGACTTACCCTTCTCACAACATCCCCAAAAATGACATTTTGCGGGAAAGGGTTTCCCATTGACATAGCTTTAACGGTTTAAATTGCAAAGATGACTACTGAAACGTTTTTTTTTGTTATTGACGGTGATGATATTATTTGCTTTCTACAACCATTATTATTTTAATTCTCAGAACATAGTTAGAGTTCAATTAATCCAGTAGCAGAGTTCCCCACCGCCCAGTTGCTGGTAACTGACACCAATTGGCAATGATCATTACACAATGGCGAATATTGGTTACAGCTCTTACTCCGTGCAGAAATAACTTGAGTTTGCTCCAGGAAACCGACAATGAAGACACAATGCCATAATGGACATGTCCAGACAGAACAGAACCTGAATGAAGTCTGCATGCATTGATAATTACATAGATGTTTTTAGTCTATGATGTTAACTCTAAACACAATTTATAAAATTTTAGTGGGGTATAATTTTTAAGCTTTATTATTGATGAAATAACTTTGTTAACATATTTATTTGTCTGTTCCAAAGCGCGCTATTGAAACACTGCAGCGTTATAATCAACGTTCTGCGGCAATTTTAAAGGAATTGAGTCGAGTCTTGTCAAGAGTGAAATTCTAGAAGAGATCGTATTGGAAAATGTGTGAATGTACAAAGACATTAATTTCATCATCTCGAAATGGCGTGATGTTATGCGTATTAAATATCAAAACGCGTAGACTCAAATCCCGAACTGTTCGCCAACAAAATAAACTGCGCAGCTGACCAAGGATTTTTCTTATCAAAGTAAATTAATTATGTACGGCAATTTTGTCTTGTCGGTTGTCTGACATGTTATTGTAATATTACATCAGTTGTTTTTTTAATACAAATCCTAGACCTACATATTTTTGTTTACAAATTATAATTGCACATATTCCAAGGGAATGGGTTTTACCACGTGGGTTTTACTCTTCTAGGAATGCGGATTTGAAAAAAATCAACTAGATTCTAGTTTATTATCTTCACTTCAATTTTTTAACATTATATTATTGTGCGCACGGTTGAGTTAAAGTATATCGTTGTGCGCACTTGATTAAATCATTATGTTAATATTCAAGGTATTTTGGCTTCCTTGGGATATATTTTATGAAATAAACAGGTACATTGGTGAGGAGAAGGAAAACCTTGATCAATATTCAAAAACGTTTGGACAGAATGCGCGAATTTTAATACATCATTAATTATGTGGACTTATGTCGTTTAAAAGACATTTGGTGCGGTCGGCTTAGTATACAAAATTATGTCGACATACAATTTGGTACACAACCATACTTCAACCGTCAATCGATCGGTTTCTTGGTTATCTTAATGGACAATATTACAAAAGTTTATTTCCCGAACACACTTATTATACGCAATATTAACGTTGTTGCAATATTAATATTGCCATTGTTAATTTATCTATGCGACGATGCTAACAATGTGGTTACGATATGAATTTATTTATTGGGGTCGTTTTATTATCGCTTACTTTTTGAAGTAGTAGCAAGTCATTTTGCGTTTGTGTTTAAAAAAAATACTAAAAGAAATTAAAAATTACAAACTCGAAGTAAAGACACTTTTAAATGTAACAATAACCTCAATACTAACTAATCTATGTATTCACCAATTCCAAGAATTCATCACCTTGCAAACAAATACTGTGAACATATTGATATATTTGATGTTAATAACTTTGTGAGTTTCAAAAGGCAACTAATTTCAGACCTATTTGCTAGTTATTAACTTGTATTATTTATTAGCTTTTAAAAAAAGTCTTGTCTCTATACCTTCCAACGTTTACCTCACATACTTTTTAGTTTATTTGTTATTTATTTTTTGGACGCATATTAATTACAGTATGCATGTGCGGTCATACTGTATAATAATAATATTTGGCTAATTTATATAGCGCCGTTTTCGTGAGAAATCACCTCAATGTATATTACACCTGATATGTATATTACACTTTGATTTACTTTACCATTTCAAGTACTACTATTTAAATTCAATATTAATTACGGCTTTGGTATTTTGCCATTACTTATTAGTTTTTTCTCTATAGATACAACAGACATTATTTTTCTTCTTTTTTTTACACATTTGTTTTATAATACATATCAGTTTATTACATATATTTATTTTCTAATTTCGTTACGAGTAAATTATTTTACTGTATTCAGTCTTACTGGTTTTGCAACAAACGTGAATAATTATATGCATATACGAATGTAAAATGTACATAAATACTTTATACTTTGCTTTATTTACAATATTACATTATTTAGATTTATGTTAATGTTAGTATTATCATTTGATTTTTTATCTTTTTGTATTTAATTATCCTATTTTATCTATGTGTTATGTTACACTTACATACATACCTATACTGTCAATTTACTATGTAAAAGCCCGATAGGGCGTTGATGAATAATAAATAAATAAAAGGCAGACCATTTATGTGGATATTTTATTACTAGAGTGGTTAGTAAAAACAATAAAAGATAATAAAAATTTTAGGCTGTGTTCCGTTGGATGGTGAATTTTTTTAGTTGATGAAACGGACTACAAAATACTTTTTTGCAAGTATCAAAATCAGAAGTAGCAAAACTAAACTACGGGTTAATCCCAGCCTAATTATAGTATTATGGCAGCGTGAACAGGGGTCACCAGTATGGCAGTGTGGTATGTAATTTACGATGGCTGCCGGTATCGTAAATTAGTGTTCAAGGAATTCGGATGATTGAAAAATAAAGGTCTGCGATCTTTGTTGAATTTATTTGCGAGAATGAATTTACACGTTATGCGAACGCAGAGACGGTGGTAGTGGTGGGTGGTCTGGTCGAAAGTTGAAAGTGGAATGCCAGAGAGTTGCGTTCCCGTCCGTACCTAGCTCTCCCGGGGCTTCAGGTGGCGGAGTAATTATTTTAATGTTGTCATATGTGGGATGAGTTAAAGTAGTCCCACATACCTCCCCCCCAGCGTCTCTACGCGATACAAAGGCATATAGTACATAATTACAACAATGAATATTTTACAATGTCAATAATAATTTACAAAAACACAAGTCCATTTATAATCTAAGGTACATAATGTTGTGATAATATTGCGCTCGGTTAGCGACAGGAAAGTAATACAAAGGTAAGTAATAATAATAGTGGCTCCATGCCGCCGTTGCATAGTAACTGTGGCCGTACGAATTTTTATTCGCCGTAGTAACTAGGTACATAAATGATATACAGGTAACGTAATTATTGAAGAACGGCGAGCGCTAGTCGCACTGTACTTAGCGTAGTAGTGAGCTACCTGTGTATACTATGCTTGTTTACAATGATTTAAAAATAGCTTGTTATGACAGTTCTATTGTTGTTTTTATTAATGCACTTTTGACGTAGTACATAGTATTGTGAATATTTACATAATAAAGATTTTATTGTAGGATGCTTATATATGCGTATTATTGATAGTAAATTTTATATTGTTTTTTTTTTGTTTTTTTTTGTTTTAGTAACAGTAATTTATTAGATTGTCTGACATTTGCGATATGATAGTTACAATTAATTTATGAAATTTATGGATACGTCAATCTAAGGTTTCTGGTTAGTTTTTTTGGCTAATTACTGTGCCTTATGATATTGCCAAATTATTACTGCGCTTGATATCTGTCCGGGAAATGAACATGTCTTCCGGATCGAGTTGTCATTTTCGTTATTGGAGGCTGTGTGACGGTTCCTCTTGATGGAATTTCTTCAGTGCTTTGAAAGAATGCAGGTTTCAACTTGTCTATTAGCTTAAGGTGATAAGCGGTAGTCGTGATGAGAGATGATGTGTGACGGATATTGAATGCGGGTTCGATGCCCGGATGCCCGGATGCGGGCGGTGGTTTGCTGGTCTTGCGTGAGTCGGTGGGTCGACGTCGGACGCTGTTGACCGGACTCGATGATGGTCAGGTGCTGGGGAAGAACGTGGTTCTTCATTCAGGTGCTGACAGGATGCCGAAGGTACGGTGGACCTTGTGGGCGGTTGAGCGGGAGGTGTTTAGACCAGTGAGGATTTCGCGTGTCCTCGTGGTGGTCGTGGTGCTTGGATGGAGCGCTGGTCCGATTGCAGGAGCCAGGGCGTTCAGATCCGATGTAGCGCTGGCCTGGTACGACGGCCGGGGCCGGGGCGCTACAGTGATGTCCCGATGAGTCCATGAATATCGTCCTTCGCGCGATGAAGCTGCGCGGGTTGTTATTTGTGTTTCTCTCAGATTTTTGACGCTTAAGTTGAAGAAGTGTAAGAAGTCTGCTCCTTTATGGTTTATGGTTTTTGTATGTTTCCCACTGGCACTGTATAATGTGGTGGGGCATTGTCGTTTCCCGACTTGTTATTAATAAAATTACATGGTTTAATGCAATTATGTGATTTGTTACCGAATTTTGCATGGTAACTGCAGTAGCCGTGTGTTGTATTATTGGTGTGTAACGGTCTACCACGTGACCTGGAACGAGGTCGGTGCGCGGAATTTGGGTATGATGTCGATGGATGACGCCATTCGCGGCGGGTGCTGGGATTTCGGTTTTCGAAATTAATGTTTGCCCGTCCATGATCATCTCTCCGAGTTGTTTTAAGTCGACTGACTTCTAGAGTGAGTGCCGAAATTTGTTCTTGTAAATTTTGTAATATAGCACTGATGTTTGGATTCGAGTTCGGGATGCCATTATGATGATTATTGTCCATAGTTTCACATTCAGATTTTTGATAAACTTCCGAGATTTTATCTGCTGCGGATGCTAGTTGCAACAGATTGTCGTCGGGTAGTGCGGTAAGAATGGCTTGAATGTGTTTCGGGAGTCTTTGCAGCCAAAGTACGCGAACGATTGGGCTCTCCGATAGCCCGGGACTAGCGAGTTCATGGATTAGTCGAAGCAGTCCAGAAGGTTTCCTGTCCTCGAGCTGTAGTCCGGTTAGAAGACGAGTGAGTCGCTTTTCCTCCGAATCTTGTAACCTCTCGATGAGTGCTGATTTGAGATGAGTGTACTTGTCTGCTGCAGGAGGATTGATGACGATGTCGCTTACGGTCCTGAGGGTCTCCATGTCCAAAGCGGCAACAATAATGTTGTACTTGGTGAGATCATCCTTTAGTCTTGAGTTAGAAAATTGGCTCTCGGCTTGTGCGAACCAAAGTGCAATGTTGTCGCGCCAGCACGCGGGTAGTTTAACCGAGACAGAGTTTATTGTTGTGTCCATTGTGGAATTATTACCGTGGATTTCGTTCGATGTCTGGTTATTCTCGAATGACATATTGTTTTGATAATACGGCAAGCAATAGGCAGTATAAAATAGGCAGATGTATGTGTAAAAAATAGCAAGGAAACACAAGCAATGACGACAGTAAATTTAAGTTTTGAAAAAAAATTTAAAATTCAAAAATGTTAGATTGATGGTATCCGAAAATTTCAAAAATCCCTTAATCTAGAGTGCATACAATGTAAATAATGTGAATGTACTGTGACGAGTTCAACTTGTGTGGTCACTTAATTTAATAAACATGTAACAATATTGTACACTTGCAACAAATTTTTTTTAAAGTTATTTTAGAATGTTCGTATTCGGAAATTTAACTGTAAAATCACTGTATGTAGGATTAATTATGGTTCGTTACTTGGTGTTGATTACTGGGCATTGATTTGTGGTGGATGTTACGAGGTCCGGAACTGAAGTTCTGCCTGCGTAGTAAATCCGGTAGATCCTTGATCTGCGATGAAATTGATGTTGGTCTGCAGAGATTGTTGCGTTCTGCGGTGAATTTGATGCTTGGTCTGCAGCTGCTGGTGCGGTGTTTCACTGAAATTGAGATTTTTTGGCACTATACTATTCGAATATACGAGTTTTTTGGTTCAGATTAGTGGGTATATTTGATATACTTAAGTATTAGAATTGGTGGGACAATAATTTTTTTTTTGAAATGTGCTTTATGATTCGACAATCAGACTCTAATAAAAATACTGGACTTAAAAATGTTGGAAATGAGATTGAAATTATTGAGATTGGAAGTTACTTACTTGATTGTCCAGGATTCCAGCTTCAACGATCGACCTACCGTGTCCACTAAATATTATTATCACCAGAAATGTCGAGGGTCACCAGTATGGCAGCGTGAACAGGGGTCACCAGTATGGCAGTGTGGTATGTAATTTACGATGGCTGCCGGTATCGTAAATTAGTGTTCAAGGAATTCGGATGATTGAAAAATAAAGGTCTGCGATCTTTGTTGAATTTATTTGCGAGAATGAATTTACACGTTATGCGAACGCAGAGACGGTGGTAGTGGTGGGTGGTCTGGTCGAAAGTTGAAAGTGGAATGCCAGAGAGTTGCGTTCCCGTCCGTACCTAGCTCTCCCGGGGCTTCAGGTGGCGGAGTAATTATTTTAATGTTGTCATATGTGGGATGAGTTAAAGTAGTCCCACAGTATATAGAAAATATCCAAGCACTACCTATTATTTTGGATCAAGGCATTTAAAAAATCAAAAGAGAATAATATTATTGACTTGGTAATTCAGTAAGAAGATCTCAGACATCAGACGATGACTCGGAGATAAGTTGAATAAAATGTACATATTATGTTTTTAAATATTTGGAACAAAATATCCATAAAAAACCTGTATATTGTTTTTTTGTTAATCCTAAATGTTATTGAATTGGAAGCAGCCCCGGTTCGGGGCGAGATGACGCGATGTCTAGAGTACGTCTACCGAAATAGCGGGCTATTCAAAATAACACCTCTTATTGGAAAACCTGTATTTTACAATATTTTGTCTCCTTAGATATACAAATCTTGTCGGTTTAAGTGTGGTGAGCTTACTTAAACGCTTGTACCTGCTTTGGACAAATGTATTTATTTTATTTTTTTTGTAAGGAAAATGTCAAATAAAGGAAAAATAGTAGATAGCTATACGTTTACTTGTACTCCACATCTTCACTAATATGGCATAGTGGAATTCATGAGGTTTTGTGCTCGGTAAAATCCTGTTAAAAATCATGACGTGGGTTTATTTCCTCAATGAAAATAGGGAAAATCTCTCCATCATTATCCAAAATTGTTCACCTGTCTGAGCTTGTCATGTTTGATGGATGATGCGTCGATTTGACGGAAAGTCCAAAGAATTTACCGTCACGAGTTCCTTGAATTTAATGTTTACGTTCGATTTACCTCACATATTACCTGCGTAGCTTTGCAATTCATTGAGCTCATATGAAAAATGATCAATCATTAAACAAACAATCAAGACGTAAAGACGTAACAACAACTCAAGGAAAACGCAATTAAGAATAAGGATATGCATATTTTTGACTAATTTTGGTATGAAAATGACACATTGACTTACCGAATCATTAGTAACCGCAAACTTTGAATAATTCGTAAAATTTAAAGATAAGAGGAAAAAAAACACTGTCTGCCACATGTCTTTCCATGGCTATGTTATGAGGATGAAGGAAGTGGAGAGGGGAAGATGAGGAAGAGGAATGCTAGAAAATATGTGATTATTACAGATCTGCTCAATAATTCGCGGTTAAACCCGGCTAAAGTCATTCAAAGTAAAGTTGCGATTATGCTGGTCTTACATCAGGGCAAAACCTATCTACCAACTAGAACAGAGGTTCCCAACCTTATCTGGCTCACAATCACATCTTTACAAGTATTTATTTATTCAACCCCCCTCCGCCTTACAATTAAAAAAAATATGACAGCATACACGGAATAAGTTCACCATAGGTCTTGCAATATCACGACCAACAGGTTAGTAGCGTGGTAGTTTTTTTAAGTTTATGACTTTAACCCGGGCGGTGCGGGTTCGATCCTTTACTAGATTAGTCATAAATTATTTCACAAGTCACATATTCCGCTTGTTGTGATGCAAGCACGTGGATATTCAATATTTTGAGATTATTTGTGACATAAGGAATGCAGTATTTCTAAATACAAAAATAATCTTGTGTTCACACACATTTCGGAAAAAATATTATCAAAACCAAAACAAAAAAGTTAATTCATCAATAATACCTAGTCACTAATTGAACGGTTAATCCGCAAAATTCTTGCAATCGTGTTCCTAAATTGATTTCATTAGGAAACCTTTTTTTAAAAGCCCCCACTTAAGCTCTTCACCGCCCTCTTGGAGCCTTTCGTCAACCCCTATTTGCCCTCGAGGCTACCACCGCCCCCCTGGATCTCACCAACAACAGGAGGGGCGATATCGCCGCCGTTGGGAATTACTGACATAGAACGTACAGGTAATAAATATATCTTCAGGTACATTAATTTAAAAAAAAATCATTAGCAAGTTTTTAAGTTGTATAAGGTGTTATTGACTAAATTCGTTGTGTGCATGAGACTTTTAGCAGAAGTTTTTTTTCAATGAATTGTTAAAAAGACGATAGTTAAAAAGTTATTGATTTAACTCTTCTTTCCAGAAAATCCTAACATAAACATTTTACGGACGTTTACACTTTTAGATTTCGAGTTTACCCGAAAATTTTCTTAAAATTTAAGTTAATCTTTGTACAAACAGCCATGCAAATAATACATGTCTTAAAAGTTGGTTGATTGATCTCAGAATCTTGCTAATGACAGTATATAATATTATTTACATAAGGAAATGACGTTATCCTACGTTGACTATCTCGTACTTAATAGCATCTATTAAGATAAAGGAGAAAATCCCCAACAATTTTATTTTTCACGAGAAAGAGTTGTCTGCTGAAAAGAGATAGTATGTATTTAAAAAAAACTGAAGTGTTGTGATCCAATGAAATATGTTTAACATCACCCAACTGACTGGTATTTCAATTGGCAGTTGGTTTTTAACACGCGTAAGACGGACGGTAAAGAAATATTATGATAATTTCCATTTAGGACAATTGCCAGCTGAAACTAATCTAATTCACTTATGTTCTTAATTCCCGTTATTAGTACAGTGAATATACCGACGTGCGTCCTCTTTGGATATTTAACAGATTAATAACATTATAGTATTGCCATATAATATACCGGCCATTTGCATTTACGTTCGCAAAGTTGCTATCGGTTAGGAATTCTGAACATAAACTTACGGTGAAACAGACTTCATAATGCCTTCAGAAGTCGAAACAGCTATCAAACGTAATAATAATTACATTACAGAATTTGTTCATAAATAAACCGTGTTTTTAATAAATTGAATAACAATAGTATTGAATATATCAATTATTTCATCGTTTATTTTGACAACACAACAAAATAGTTCAGTAAAGCCGACAAAACTAACTAGGGGTGGGCAGAGATGACGGACCGCCATACAATTCTGTTTTGGCACACACTCCTTGCCTCCTTCACATTCATACATACTCTTCTATTATTCTGACTCTTGACATGGCCCAACTCAAGTATTTGATTCACTTCATCGTGTCATGTCTTCGATGGGCGTCCCGACTTCTGCGACCATTAACATTTGCGTCATATAGTCTCCTCACACTCCTTTCATCGTTCATTCGATCTACATGCCCAAACCATATACGCGTCCCTTTCTTAATCTTACTCACTACGCTTACATCAGCCTTGCATTCTTTTTGGATCTCCATATTTCTCACACGATCATACATGTGGTTTTACTATGCACGATCTCACTTCAAAAACATTCAGTTTACTTTCATCCTTCCTCTGCCAGTTCTATGCCTCACTGCCATACATCAGGATAAGTACCAGCAGTCCATTGTGAACTGCTAGCTTCGCTTTTTGGCTATCGTCAACCATGTTCAGTCCTCCATTAATGGAGTTACCTGCATTTACCCTTCTTTCAATGTCTCTGTCAGCCTTCCCATATCTAGTAAACATATTTCCAAAATACAAACCTATCCATCTGCTCTAAGTATTCATCATTCACAACTACATTGCACACTGTTTTCTTACTCTCTCTTTCAAGTGGACAATCCCCTCAAAAAGCTTGGCTCTTAGTTGTAATCGTCCATTAAAATGTATTGGTCTTATTGTTTTTATGGATTACACCATACATTTTCCGTACCTAAATGATTCATAATTTAATATCGTACATGCAGGTGGGTACCTACCGATTTACTGATTTCGCAATTCAAAAACGACCTTAAAAACGTGTTCATAATATTATGAGGATTTTTGTTGGCTGAACAGAAGTCACTTGCCTTGTTGCGATGACATTCCATGAAAGTGGTTGAACGGCCTGTTGAAAGTGTTTTGTTGGTAAACAAAATTGTCAAAAGACTCGTTCAACTGACGCGGTTTCTTCTAATCGATGCAAAGAAAACAAATTAATCCGTAATGATTCTGATTAAGGTCAAGTATCCTGTGGATGGTTCAATCACCCGATCAGAACTGATTAGACATTTTTTTATTATTGAAATGCCTCAATAATGAGTCGATACATAATATTTATCTTTTATTTTGCGTAGTATATCGTTAATGAAGGTTACATATATAGTGTGATACCTAGTATCAGGAATCTGATGATAGTCAAACTCCGAAAAGAGAGGGTGCCAGAAGCAGAATATAACTCACGCGTACGCCGTGAACTTGGTGAGGTGATTTTTTTACGAAAACGGCGCTATATAAATTAGCCAAATATTATTATTTGACATTGATCAGGTTTTCTGTTCAACCTGTACTCTACTTTAACCCCAACTTTATCCAGGAGTGACGTCTCTACCAATTGAGCTACAAAAACCCTTTTAAATTCGGTCGTTTTCATTTTTTTCTTAAAAATTATTAATTATATATTGGCCGATATATTGGCTGCCGCACGGAAAAAACGAGTATTGCTGGTTTATTAAGATTTTGTTACAAATAGAACTGCAGGCTGTTTCCTAAAAAACCTTTTGTGCATTCGTAATACATCGGAACACGTGTTTATGCATCTGCGTTTTTCCTGATAGTATATATAGACGAAATGCGAAAATATTATTAATATATTTTTAAGAATTTTTCCGACGTCGCGAGAACACATTTGTGTTTTACTCAAAGTTTATTAGGAAAGGTATAATTTGATAATATATATAATATGATGACTGGTCGGTGGCTGAGTTGACATCGCGTTTGGGTCCCACCCAGGCGTAGTGTGTTCAATACCTCGGCTGGCTCCTCCATCACAACACAAGCAACATTTTCCGCTTACTTTGGTGGTACTAGGAAATTTTAAAATATTGTCAGGTTATTCGTAACACGGGAATGTTTGTCTTTCTTTTTTAAAAAAATATATGTATGTAATAATTTTTAAGAATTTCTTAATAAATTAGCAATATATATGTGAAGTTCCACCCGAACATGATTGCACCCATAGATGATTTGTTGAATAAAACTATTTGTCAATTATCAGAAGAATATGAACAGATTTTTTTTCTTATCTTCACAATAAGTCTAGGTGCTGTAATCATGTAAGTTTGGTGGGTATTTACGAAAAATAATGTAACATATTGCTCTCTATTGAACCATGTATTGAGCCTTTGAAAAACATTTAAGTTCATTTGGATCTTGGCAGTAACGTCACGAAATTAGACCTATTTACAACATTCAGTCCGTCATAACTTACTAATACTGTGTCATTTTTCATTAGAGATAAGAAAATTTATAAAAAGTACAATTCTAAAGGAGATACCTACCGAGCAAATCAACGCTACGCATCTCACTGATTATGTTGTGCGAGAACGCCGAGAATACGCATTGATCGTGCGTTACGATACGCACCTGCATATTTGGGAAGTCAAATAATTCAAATTGTAGGTACAATTATAACCAGGGTAAAATGTTACAGCGTTCTACTCGTTCCCAAAAACGATTATACCAATCACCTTGCGCAAGGGCGCGTTCTCGAATGGCCACGTCTGCACCAGGAGCTAAAATAGCTAAAACCGGCATTGAATAAAACAATGTCATCATTTATTCAAACAGAACTATGCTCAATTTATATTCCTGCACGCATACCTTGTCGAACATTGATAATAGGGGTATAGGTACATTTGCAAAACGATGAGAAGCAAAATAGAATAATACGCCATACAATTGAATTCTATATAGGTAATAAAGGAAGTTTATAGTTCATATGGATAAATATAATAAAATATAGAAATACCAACAAATTATTGTTACAAACATAATTCTGTGAAAATGTTCCGATTTGTCAGCTTATGAGATAAAGATAATTTTTTTTTAAATCACAAAGTCTTACCGTATGATCGTACCTAATAAAACTGAATCCTACCATATAATCGTACCTAACAAAAAAGAAACTAACCCTATAATCGTACCTAACAAAACAGAAACTTACCATATAATCGTACCTAACAAAAAGAAACTAACCCTATAATCGTACCTAACAAAACAGAAACTTACCATATAATCGTACCTAATAAAAACAGAAACATACCATATAATAGTACGTAACGAAACATAAACATATAATCGTACGTTACAAAAACAGAATCTTACCATATAATCGTACGTAACAAAACATAAACTTAATATATAATCGTACCTAACAAAAACAGAAACTTACCATATAATCGTACCTAATAAAAACAGAAACATACCATATAATAGTACGTAACGAAACATAAACATATAATCGTACGTTACAAAAACAGAATCTTACCATATAATCGTACGTAACAAAACATAAACTTAATATATAATCGTACCTAAAAAAACACAAAATTACCATATAACCTAAAAAAACAGATTTGCTTTTCAACTTCCTGATAATATAGAAAATACTCTCAGAAAACAACAATCTATGATCACCGATGGACGAGAATGTAGAGGCCGTAATAAATAAACCGACAACTTCAATTATTCTATGCTACACCTCAAGCACGTGTTCTGATCATCGTGGTGTTGGTGTTGGTCGATCGTTCTGATGAAAGCGAGATGACTTCACTACTTTGAATCAAGAGCAACGGTTCTATATCCTTGCCAAAAGGAAATTAATTATATATCATCATCCGATGAGACGTGACCACATGTACAGACAACGTGGAACTTCTAGAACCGATTAATGATCTAATTTAAAAAAGAGTGTGAGAAGGAGAATGGATTCATCACTAGGAAAGTACAGTATTTTTGGCTTGTTCGATGAGTAAACTAGAACAATGCACTTTTAATTTTTGGCACCAATTATATTTTAGATTTCTCGATTGATTTTTGCTTCATCCCCGGCATTATAGAGCGTCGCTTCCAAAGATATTAGAAGAACGAGATATGCTATGTTGGCCGCCGGACCGTAGGCGGAGTACTACCTAATTAGGGTACTTTGAATACTATCGGGACGTGTACGCACAGAAATCTGTTCTATGTATTAGTGCGGATACCTTAGCGTAAGCGAAGGTGTATGGTAGTATTGGTGAACAAAACCGGCGACACTTTGCAAAACAATTCCACACAGTATGAACTGCTCATAGCACATCTCGTTCTTCTAATATCTTTGGTCGCTTCCAACTCATGCCATGTCGCAAAACTGCGACGTCATCTGACACATGTTGAATGTCGGATGCTGCATGTTGCACGGAATTGCTGCGTTAATGTACTAGGGATGAGAAGAATCTCCTACGTAATAACAAAATAATGACTTCACAACGTAGCAAAAATAACATTAGACAATACTTTCGATGTGAGACTACGCCAACAGCTAACATTATATTATTTGTATGCACAATGTACAAACTAAAGAATTATCTATGTTATACTTTTTGATTGACAATGTATTATTTCCTCCTAGTTACTGTCTACATTTAACAATAAATAACATGCATTGTATTCAAATTTATTGGGAGTGAAATACGAGTTCAACGGGACATAATATAGGAGACACACTTTATGTAAATGACAAGGTTATTGCCGTAAATATTATTTGAATGCTTAGTAAAAAATCTATGTATGTACATCGATACTAGAGGACATAAGAGCAGGACGGTCGAAAAGAAACTGAGTACATATAGAGGCATGTAAAATAGTATAGTTTTATAAATATTATGGTCAAAGTTTCCATGCAGAGGCGGCGCAAGACAGTATCCCTAAATTTGCCTGACGGAGACTTTACAATTCGTAATAATTATTGAATTCGTGTACAAATGAAGACAATAATTGTGTAAGTCTTTTCTTGGTAGCTTTGATAATGCATATCGTAGCTATTGTAGGCCACGCTCGTTAATCTTGTTGGTAGCTTTGATAATGCATATCGTAGCTATTGTAGGCAACGCTCGTTAATCTTGTTGGTAGCTTTGATAATGCATATCGTAGCTATTGTAGGCAACGCTCGTTAATCTTGTTGGTAGCTTTGATAATGCATATCGTAGCTGTTGTAGGCAACGCCCGTTACACTTCGCAATAATTTATGTGCATGACTACCACTTTCGGCGTTAGAGCGAATAAATTAAATTATAAATACTTGCGTTTTGTAGTTATTACATATGTAATAATATGGTTGGTAGTTATTACATTAACATTATTATAATGAGCAGTCACAGCATAGCCAAACGTTATTTAATTGATTTTCTGCATTTTAATGGCATAAACGAATACATAAAATTTAATGTACTTTTTAAACCTTTACTAAATCGAATTTTACTGTTATAAAAACCGCAAAATTTCAATATCGATATGAAGCCATGATATTTCCTGCAAACCTGGGATCGAGGAATGTTGAGTATTAACCTCAACAGTAAAAAATTATGTCCGGGATCTTTATTTTTCGGGAACTCGACAAAATCACAATATACTTCAGGTAAAAATTGTTGATAAAAATTAATACGCATATTGATTTTACTGCGTTGCCCAAAATTTCAAAACAACATATGACGTCATACCTTCTGCTATCAAAACAAAAAACAAATTAAAATTTCCCAACACCATCTCTGTTTTCGGACATGTTTGTACAAGTTGTATCACTTCGTTATTTATCTAAAAGACCGGTTCTTCTCCTTTGCGTTGAAAATCCACATCCGCTAATAACAAAATACCCGTCACCGACTTGTGTCATTTAACGAAGCTTAATTATAGTAAAATATTGTTTGTAAAGTCCGTTTATAAAAAAAACCGTCATTAGGTTTTTACCAATAATCAATAAGTTATCAATTAAGTTGTTATAATCTAGGTATTAATTATTCCTGAAATGATGACGTTTCATTTATTTTTTACTAACAGGTGAAGTAGCTGATAAGAGGTTCCAAAACCTGAGGCCAGCAGTCTAATAGGTAATAATAATTGGTAACTGATCTAAGAAATAGGAGTGAATTTAGCTGGGAAGGCCACAAATACTGCTGATTGCAGTAGAAATTAGATTCCTGGGGCTTGTGTTTACTAAAACCGATAAAGCAAATATACAAAAGTTAGTATTATTGGATCCTGCATCTTCTTCATCCATATAATCAAATACCGTATCCATAATAAAGGGAATGAATTATTATGAACACACTATTGGATCCTGCATCTTCTTCATCCATATAATCAAATACCGTATCCATAATAAAGGGAATGAATTATTATGAACACACAGTCCTTCTTCCTTCCCAGGGCATTTATTTAGACATCAATTCAAATTTGTCACTTTTTGTGCTTAAAATTTCCACGAAACGAACAGCATTATTTTGATAAGAATAAAATAACGTCTATAATAATATAAGTAAAATATTATTTTTCACACATTTAGCAGAAAAGCCTCCTTAATGTTGTAATCTGAAGCTAACATCTAATTTTTAGTAATTTTTTATTTATTTCTATTTTTTTTAAGAAAGACAAACATACAAGGGTTACGAATAACCTGTCAATATTTGAAAATCTTCTACTTCTACCACAGTAACCACAAGTACTCGTATGTTTCTCATGTTGTGATGGAGGACTTAACCAGCCGAGGAATTGAACAAACAACGCAGGCGTTCAATTGTTCAATTCCCACCCAGGGGTGGGACCTAAACGCAATGTTAACTCAGCCACCGACCGGTCAAATAGGTAGATAAAAGTACTTACTCCAGGCGATCTTCCTCTTCGTTGAACTTGGGAACGTTTCGAGGAGGGTTGTCAGATTATGGATGAACACGAAGGATATGAAGGAAGTCGCCATTTAAATAAAAAAAAAATAGATCCACTTACCCTGGACGTGGAATTTATACGAAAAATAAGAGCGAGGCTACACGACTTTGGTAATCAGAAAATCTCAAAAAAATTTCAAAATGCAATAATGATTTAAATCTTTATAAGTTTGATAAGATTACGAAATGTATACGATTGTCAAATTTTACAGAGTAATTTAGAACAACTTCATCAATGGTGTGAACAAAATGCTTTATTTTTGAACATTCAGAAATGTCAAGTAATACGATTTTCCAAAACTCGTTATAATATATTACATGAATATACATTAAATAATATTAAATTAATACCAGTATCACATATTCGTGACTTGGGTGTAATATTCGTTGAAAACTTGTCATTCATTGAACACATCAACTATATAACTAATAAGGCTTTAAAGATGCTTGGCTTCCTTTGCAGAACTTTAACTGATTTTAAGTCCATAGATTGTATGAGAACCCTCTATATTTCATTAGTCAGAAGTCAATTGGAGTATAATTCACCTATTTGGTCCCCTTTATATAAAGTTCACTCCAATAATATAGAAAGAGTTCAGCACAAATTTCTTAAGTACGTAAATTTTAAGCTCGGAATTCCTATTGATTACATTAATTATGTCAGTTTGATGAATCAATTGCATCTAATAACACTGTCTGACAGGAGAATTATTTCAGACCTGGTTGTGTTACACAGAGTCATTAACAACTTAATTGATAGTCCTGCCATCCTTGCCACTATTAAACTACATGTGCCAACTAGGAATACAAGACAAAATATAACATTCTTCTGTAATACATACTCGACCAACTATCAGACACACTCACTGACCAATAGGATGCATGATCTGGGCAACAAGTATGGGGGTGCTATTGATTTATTTATTGACTCCATATATAGAATTAATTATAATCTACACCAACACTTTGTTGATTCCTACAAATTAGAGTAGCGTTGGTAAATTAGTTTTAATGATTTGTCTTATATGTAGTGTTGTTGTAATTTCTTTTTTACTTTGTGTTACTCTTACGTTTTACTAATATTGCTTCATATTTTTTAATATTTTCTCATTATACTTGTAATCACAATTTTACAAGTGTGTATTTTTTACCTTCTTTAAAATGGATTACATCTATTTACTGTCAATATCTCCTGTATAATACATATTCTCTTATTGTACTGCATCATGTATCACTTCTATGTAAAAGCCTTTTTAGGCGTATGTATAAATAAATAAATAAATAAGCGAAAATTTAATGGGCTATCGCCTAGCTTAAGTTTGAGGCCTTCTATGAGTCGTTTCTTGTGCAAGATTTTTTTTTCTGTTATTGTTAAAAAAAGTGGTCATACGAGTATGTAATAATTTTAAAGTGCAGTCTGTTATTTCTGACTTTGATAATTAATTAATAATGACTTAGCACTTATTTATACCTACTTCAAATTACAGTCGAGGATGTATAATTTTAGATTCAATTCGATAGACTAATAGCTAAATAAGTGAATTCTGGGGGTTTTAAAACAGAGGCGATTATGTATCTCATTAAAAAAATCAAACGTTTTTCGTCAAAATATTAATTAAGTAGGTATGTAATTTGGTCAAAACCGACGTTAGGTGCATATTATTATTTTCAGGGTCTTAGAGTGCAACTGGGCAATGTATGGATTCCATTTTAATACGTTTTTATACATAATAAAGAAAGGAGTAACGGAATAGAGAGGTTTGGGTGCCTGGCTTATTCATATCTGTAAACTGAAGATATCAAGGGCAAAAATTTCCTCGAAAGAGCGAATCAAAATTTGAAAGTATTTAAATTCTGTATAATGGAAACCCATAAAATGCTTAATATACTTTACTTGCCCTTTCAGGGAACGTTTTTTTTTTAAACCTTTATTTTCCCAATTTTTTACATTGAGTACTTAAAATATTATAAAAAATCAATAAGAATAATGGGAACCCACTAAGGCGCAGCCTGTGTGTGGGTAATATAGTTGAATACAGTACCTATATAATTGTAACTAGAAAGAAACAAAGTGTGGGCATATAAAACAAAAACAAGATTACTATTTGTGTAAGCGGTTTGTATAAAAAGTGTTTTCAATAGTGTATAGTGAAGTGTTTAATGTAATATTAAGTGTATAGTTTGTGAGAAACATAAAGTGAAACAAATTAAATAAAAAGGTTTCAACTGCTGTATTGAAAAGCCATAATTTTAACTATTTTAAATATTGAGGATGTTTAGTTCACTTGAATATTTTTCGGTAAAAGATTAAAAGTACGAGGTACAATGAAACTGCAATGTGTTTCCATTTGTTTAGTGTTCGTTTGGGGAGTATAAAATATTATTATTATTATTATTTCTAATATTGATTCTGTTTTCATTTATTTGAACCCGCGACTTCTAGAAGTAGAGTCAGAGACTTTACCACTTTTTTACGGTTGTTGTACTCTTAACATCTTTCATCTAGAAATTGAATAGACAATCAGACATAGCGAAACAACAAACGAACCAGCATTCATATATAATAAAAGAAGAAGATTTCGACCACGATTATCAAGGTGAACTACAACGTCATCAACATTAATGTGATGATGTTATTTGATTTGTCCCAAAAACCTAGATATTAAATGAGTGCCTACTGCCTACTGCCTAATCACACATACTAGAGATATAAAGAGATTTGGCATGGGAGCTTGCCGACTGTCGGTGAACGACAACAAAATTGCACTGACAATCGAAGCAGTGGAGCCAGTGAATTTTGAACAGTAACTTGTGTAACTTTTTTTAACTTTAACCGAGGAACATTATCTTCCACTCTTTTTGTCTTTTTGAGGAAATTGAGGAGAGGAAATACTGGGGAGAAAAAAGGTATAAGGGGAGGGTAGGAATCTGAGGGTCAGTGTGTCCAGGAGTGGAATCCATCCCCCAACTGCGGTGCAATGCGATGGGTCGAGAGAGTCCTGCTGGAGAGGTCAAAAGGCCTCGCTCAACCAGTCACTCTCGATCCGGCCACGTAGTAGATGGGCAGACGCATCCATCGCGAAGACTTAGACAAACATCACCCCGTGAACCCGGACACTCCTGCTAAGTCACCAAACGTTGCGAACCACTTGTATTGACCTATAGCAGAGGTGTTCCCGTAGCGGCGGTATCCATACTCTCCTCCCAAATTGATGATATTATGATAATAAAATTGATAATTAATATTATTAATGTTTTCACTTTGAAGCTTAATTTACAGTGACTTATTGATTGTATTACCCAGTGAAATGTGAGCCTGAAAATAGCACACAGTAACCCTGAAAGTCTGAAAGATTTGGCCCCGAAAATTCGACATCTTCGAACTCGTTTCGTACAAACTTTCAACAGCAGTAATCACAGATAAAAATAATTTACTCGAACAGAAGTTATTCATTATTATTTTAATGAATGATAGAGGTAAGATCGTTTGGCTAGCAGTCGGGCGGTCAAATTTGATTCTGGCTGAGGTTGTTTAATAAAATAGGTATGCTTCTATGGGTTTAGAGCATCTTAAGTATTTTAACGCACGCTGTGAAAGTAGAGGAAGTGAAGGAGAGAAAGGAGAAGAGGAAAGAAAAGGTTGGAAAAATCTGGTTATTCCGATTTCGAAACTAAATAAAGGGAAATACCTGCATATCAAACTACCCAACGTTTTGGTTATGAATGGTCTCTCACAAATGCTTTATATTTTCTAAATATGTAGGTAGTATATTGAAATCATTTTGAAAATATTTTTGCCTGGCCGATGTTTGAACCCATGAGTCCAGTGCCAACAATTTTGATCCTTGCCACGAATGTTCATGGTATTTTACAATTGATTGTGATCGACTACGAGTATGTCTGCCTAGTTTCAACTCCATTGGATCTCGGGAAATGGGTTAATTTTCGCTTTCAAGATTTGCATGAAATCCTTACCGAAATAATGTGAAATTAAAATAGATGTATTTAAAAAGGTGAAGCCTAACCAGCGGCAAAAATTAACGGCACCTATTTATTACTATTACCCATAAAACAGAACCAATGTCATTACTATTACCTAGAAAACAATGCGTGGTGGTAAAATATGTGTGGTAAAACCATCTATGATCGTGTGAGAAATGTGGAGATCCGCAAACAGTGCAAGGCTGGTGTAAGCGTAATGAGTAAGTTCAAGAAAGGGAGGCTTAGATGGTTTGGGCATGTAGAGCGAGTGAGCAAAGAAAGGAGCGTAAGGAGAATATATGATGACATGGAAGACATGCCATGTCAAGAGTCAGAATAATAGAAGAGTATGTATGAGACGATGTATGAATGTGAATGAGGCTAAGAGTGTGTGTCAAGACAGAATTGTTTGGCGGTCCGTCCTCTCTGTTACTTAGTTAGTCAATAAAACAATAGAAAAACCTTTTAAAAAAATCTTTCGAATAATTCCTACTTTCATCACTATTCATTTATTTTTGTTAGGACGGGTTGTTTCGGAGAATCTGAACAATTCATCAAATTTCAACGTTCATTTTCAAGTTCTGTGAAAGATTTTTTCAAGTTCTGTTTTTATTTCAGTTTTGTCAAGCAACTAGCCTATAATGATATAAAAACAGAACTTGAATAAGTCTTTCACAGAACCCGAAAATGAACGTTGAAATTTGATGAATTGTTCAAATTCTCCGAAACAACCCGTCCTTAGTGTCGTAAAAATGTGGCAAAGGAAGGTCTCCAAAATTTATTTTTCTCGTGGTTGTAATGGTCAAATCTCTAGGACAGTTTTTCTTTACCTTGTAAACTAATATTATTTATGTAAATTAACCATCAATCTTCTACTCAAAGTTGTAAAGAAATAATAATAAGTATGATATTTTGACGACCGTGGGAAAACGTTATTGAGAGGTCATCGACCGTTGCTAACGGTGTCGTAGTAAATAAAACGATTTTCGGAGAGAAGTTTGTAGAGCGGGTCACAAAGCAATTCGATAATCAGCACAGCATCGGTGGTTCAGTGGTAGAATGCTCGCCTGCCACGCGGGCGGCCCGGGTTCGATTCCCGGCCGATGCAATCTTTTTTATATATTTTTTTTATGATTTCCATTAAAAACGTTCAATTTTTATTAAAAACTGATCGACTTTGAAGGTGTTAATAATCATATTTCATTTAGATATTTTTGATGACCGGAATTTATTCGTAAAATTATAAATTTCTATTTTCCTGATTTGTTTCATTGTACTTTGGTACGTGTTTTACATTTTATTTGACTTCTGGAGAATACTAGAGTCACGTTCGTATCGTGACAGTCGTCTTTACTCTTATACACGAATAGTTATACAAGTTAAAATAACTATCGAGATTAAAAAAAAAAGAATCTACACGGAGAAAACTTACTGATGCTGTTAATTTATTGAAAATCTGGTCAAAGTATTCGTTTTCCTGGTAAAAATAGAACTGTAGGCCTATTAAGAATGAATCGAAAGAGTTCATAACAAAGTGTCAGTCAAAAGCAAATGTGTTCATAGAAATACTGATATTTTCACATTCATGTGTGAATGACTAATATTTTATCAGTAAGTTGGCATGCTGTCATTTCGTATTTTGATTTTTAACAAGTATTTGATTAGTGGTCGTGCCGTAGGCGTCCCTGACTTCCTCTATCATTAACTTTTACATCATACATTTTTCTTCATTCATCCGCTCTACATGTCCGAACCACTCTAAAGTCTGTATAAGTAGGTAAATCACTTTTTAATGTCTTTTTTAATAGTTTAGGATCGAATCGTACGATTTTGAGGACAGATAACAAATAAAACTACTTTTTTAGACGTAAATAAACGATAAGAATAACAAATGAAAGCATGAGACGACGAGTGAATGTGAATGAAGCAAGTAGCGTGTGCAGAGACAGAGTTGTGTGACGGTACATTATCTCTGCCTATTATTTCGGAAACGGTGCGATAGTTAGTTAAAAGAGGGACAATGAAGGAGAGATGAGAGTAATGAAGGTGACATAACGCTAATGCAATTCAAAAGAATCACATGTGCGAATAACACGACTTTGTGAGCTACAAGCCAAAAATGTGCATATTCTTGGTATGATATTGTAGGTAATAGGCATTACAGATGGCATAGACAAACGGAGTCTAGAAACGTTCGATTTCAAGCACAAAACTGTTTTTTATTTATTTTGTAAATAATTTTATAAGATAGCAAAAAAGTTAATCAAATGAAACTGTCACAGATAATCTAAGCTATAATACTGTATTATACTATTTTAAAGTTGTTTCCTTTATGGGTTCATACATTTATATTGAAAAAATATTTTTTTTATTAGTTAACATATATTTCAAGCGAAACGATAGGAAAACCTTCAATTTTGCTAAAGCAAATTTTTTGGTATTCATAATGTACACCAATTCGTTATAAAGATTAATCAAAATAGTGATTTGGCATTAAGCGTCGCCTTAAGCTCCGTTATAAGCATTAAAAAAGAAGACTACTAAAGATGTTTTGAAAGGGAAATATGTGATAGAGTAAGCGAGATAATAAAAAAAGATTTAAATTTATATGATGTATAATAAAACGCGATCTGAGTTAAGCAGCATTTTAAGAAACACTGTGATTTTTTTCGTACATATGGCGCATTAAATAATAGAACCGGATTGGGTTTTTTATAATTTTCGTAGCATTCTTTGGGATTTTTTTTTACCAATGGAATTTCGCATAGTTACTTTTTCAATTGAATGGCATCTGAATAGAGATTATCTTCGAAAATAAAATATATTGTACGTCGGTAGAAATTCGGAATGCGGCTGTACGTGCAGAGATATCCGTGTATTTACCAATTTTGTTGTTTAAAAATACCACTTCTGCTTATTTATCTAATTTTAAGGTTATTGTTTGAAACTTTCCTTTGCAATTATAAAAAAAATTATATATATTTTTTTAATTGAAACGTAATTTACATTAAATTTTAAAAAAATTAAAGAAATACATTTGTTTTATACTAATTTAAGTGATTACAGAAAAAAACATCTGTGTATTGCAGTTGTTCGATTTTTGACAAACATTTTTGAAAAGTCATAATCTTGAGACAACGTTTTCTCACAACATGAGAAATGCAGATATTTTTGCGTTACATGGGCGATAATGTATAGACGAGAATTTACCGGGATCATTACTTTTAAGTAGGTAAGTGGCTTGCGATTTTATTAGAGTCTTTTCCTTATTGATAATTTTTAAATATGCATTTTTTGGTGTAATTTAACTTGAGAAACTAGTATTTTTTTCTCTATAATGTTGTTACTTAATAAAAATTACATCATATTATGTGTCCGAAACAAGTCAGTGATGCGTAATAATTATATTTACGTGTTTATTTTATGGTTGTAAGTGTATACATTTATTTTTATTTTTGGAAAATTTAATGATTAAAACTTCAAATTGTAATATTTTATTCATTGAAGACAATATCAACAACTCTCAAACGAAAATTGGAAACAAAGTAATCAGAAAAAGTCGCATCTAGGATTTGAACTTAGGACCACAGCCTTGGGGGCGTCGCTCTAGGGTTTCAAATTTTCGTTTGTAACTTCTTAATATTGTCTTCAGTGAATATTTTATGAAAAAATATTACGCAAGTGAAATACGTGGTGTGTATTCTGAAATAACATTCGCTGTAAAGCTTCAATTTTATTGAATACAAACGTTTAATTATATTGGCCTAGCACGCCTAAATTGACATCAGCAAGTATTATTACAAAATTACACCTATTTCGACCCTATTCTTGAACATTTGGTTGTCTCTTTGTAAAACTATCTGATCACCGTAGATGAATTTATGTCAATGCTGATCACTGCATTTTAAAACTTTTTTTATTTAATGTTTGTATTTTTTGTCTATTGTAATTTTATTTTTATTATTTCTTTCTCATGTTCTAAATTATTCATCATGTCAAAAATATAAAAAATATATTTATGAAAAAGCCCGACAGGCGTAAACTTAATATAAATATAAATAATGCTTGAAGAGATTCATATATTTTCTTGAAACGACAGCACACTTACTTCCATGCAAGCCTTGTCATACTTTTACTAAATCTAAATACCTTTCGTTCAATGCATTCCACTCATCAATAAAATACACACTAAAACTAACACCTACGCAAAAAAGCTCACGCAGAAGCTTCAAGAAAAGCAGATGAACTGGTGTAAAAATAGACGTTTGCTCGGCGCCATTGCTTTCCGTAAACTAAGAATAGTTCGCGCTAGTATGCGGTGCAAATCAGGTACACGGCGAGTGCAAACTCAGTGCAAAAGATACACTTCGGTGCACGCGCACTGAAAGGTCGAGTGAACTGAATTTCGAAATCAGCTGATATCTGGCACCTGTGTTGGTGGTGTATTATTGCACGTGTAGTGGGGAGTTACTGAGTAATTGCGAATCGTTAGATTATCTTTGAGATCTAAAGTGGTACAAAACGATAATAATAGAGGCGGGTATGTCTGGTAAAGGCAATTATTTAATCACAACAGAACACTGATTAATTTATTGACAATTTTCGTTGGAAGTTTTGATTAAGATTGACAATATTTCCAATAATTCACTATTCAACATCATCAATGGCAGGCTATCCGCTATTAGGTAAAAGAAGTTCCCCTTAAGCCGTCGCCCCATGGGTTGGTAATGAATCGAAATAAACCGAGTGAAAACCCTGAGCAGAAACCTCGCACAATGAACTGCTCTGCAGGCTTACGAGTATTTTAGCGAACTTTGCTTTTCTACGTAGGGTCCTACAGTACTCTGTTTATACACATCATTTTATTGTATTATATTTTACTGGATAACATTTCAATATTATTTTGTTTTTTGGGGTAGGTAAATCTCATTATTATATTTAGACCACCCTAGATCTTAAATGCACCCCTGATACTTAGCGTAAACATAACTTGTATAGGAACTAAGGGTTTTCCAATAAGAGGTGTTATTTTGAATAGCCCGCTATTTCGGTTACTTTTGAAGCTGTAATTTTTTGACATTTGACAAGTAGAAACTACGTCATTAATAAAAATGAAACGTTACACGCTTCAACAACGCATTGAAATTATTAAAATTCACTTGAGTGAATCAAATGCAAATCATCTTGAGTGATGAGGCCCATTTCCACCTCGGTGGCTTCGTCAACAAGCAAAATTGTCGCATCTGGGGCTCGGAAAACCCAAGATTTATTGTTGAAAAGCCTCTCTATTCTCAACGTGTGACTGTTTTATGGTCCGGCGGAGTCATTGGACCTTAGTTTTTCGAAAATGAGGCTGGAGAAACAGTTACGGTGAATGGATCGCTATCGAGAGATGATTAATGATTTTATGGCCGGAATTGGATGGTATTGATCTGGACGACGTTTACTTTCAACAAGATGGCGCTACGTGCCACACAAGCAACGAAACCATTGATCTTTTACGATTGAATATCTAAATAACACCTCTTATTGGAAAACCCTGTAGTAACTCCACAGAGGCAGGCAGAAGGGATGGACAAGCAGAACAAATCCACTGTCTCGTATGTAAATGCTATTCTTCTATTTTTTCGACTCTTGTCACAACCTGACTTAGTTATATTAGTTGTTCTATGGTCATAAAGCTATCAACAAAGTGTGTTGAGCTGTGATGGCTTCTTCTAAAAGGACCAATGTCAGTTTTTGATATAGGTATTATTTTTGCGATTTCGCCTCAAAATTTGGTAATGTTCCGAATTATAAAAGAAGCTTTCGATTTTGAGAAAAGAATTTTCGATTTCCGTGAATCACCCTACAAAATAGCCACTGTTAAAATTAATGTTTGCAAAAAATAGCAAATTCTGCACAAACCGGACATTTCCCTCGTAGAAGCAACATGTGTCTACCACTGTCGTACCGTGTATAATTCTATACTGGTGGCGTGATTGCTCTGCGCGCACTAAATAGATCAGCACACACTTGAGCAAGCTTCCTGAGTAGACGACGCCAATATATTTGCTGGCACGGTGGCCAGGCTCGCTATGTGGCTCAACCACAATGTCCATCCACTACTGCACTACTGTTACCATCGGAACAAAAAAGTAACATACACATATGAACATATGTAAATACAATCAATCAGTTCCGAAATGAAGATCTTTTGCCAACTATTTTCATTTCATTATCACTACACATGAACCATAGACAATGAAAACAAGAGATATATAACCAAGAACCATTAAGTGTGGCCAGCATTGTTCACTCAAATCGCATCATGTAGACTGCATTTTATATAGACCTCATTTTAACTGTTGTCAGTGTTGTCGGATATTTTGTGCATTTGACATATATAGAATACATGCACAAGTCACATCCATCGTAGATATTATTTTGACGTTTCATTTGATATCGATCATTTCAGAAGATTGTGATTATTGTTCAGTAGAAAATAAGTAAAAATGCGACTGATACCGTTCTATACTCTTACAACTGCCTTGAAGTATATGTCTTGTGACAGATTGCCGAACGAATGCCATACATAAAAAAAACACTTTCGAAATACATTTTTTTATTTAAATTTTTATTCATCTGATGTGTAATAAATAAAACGAAAATTATTAATTCAAAAAGGATAAACATTAAATGTTATAAATGCTTTTAATAAAGATTAATTCTTAAGTCTAGACAATATTGTTTTTTTAAATTATAATAATGAATTTGAATTTAATGTAGTGCGATTTGATGAACAGTATTTATTTCAATCCGTCTTTTGCCAATAATATAAAGCTAACATAACTAAAAAATAAATTACTACCCTTTTTTCCTTCGTAAGAAAAAAATCCGTAAAATCGCTTTAAAATATATTAAGGGGGGGGGGGGTGTAGAGGTTAAAAGTTAAAATTTGTGGTCGTATGTATTTTTGGATGATGAAGCTTAAAAATAAGAAATTTTAAAAAATTGATCACGACAACAACGCTACCGATCGGGTCTAAAACTACCATTTGTTTCAAGCTGGAACCAACCATATACATTCAATTTTTTTTACTGAAATCAATTTTGCGGTTTCGGAGATAAGTGTGACCACAGTGACACGTGATTTTTATACATTAAGATATGTATTTATAATTATTATTAAGATTGCCCTAAAATTATAATTTTTTTAATAAAATAAAATACTTTTTGTTTTAAAACCACGAGTTTTTAATAATTTTTATAACCGATCGGTTTCGTTTTACTCAAGCATCTTCAGGGTACAAATTATTACTAGACAAGAAGTACAGAGTGTGAGCTTATATATAAAAAAATTTTTTGAGGGGGACAACATGATATAAATATAACAAACACAGAGAAATCATACAATACATTTACACAAGTACAAAAGACATGGGAAAAACCGAAAGAATGTAGACTAATGGATTATAATAATATATATGGAGAAACAAAGCATCAACTGACATGGTGATAAGGAGAACTTGGACATTTTTTAGTGGTTTATTGGAAACAAACTTAATATTGGACTACTTGATATATCTAATTGATTATTAAGAATAGGACTTTTGGTTTTTACAACTTTTTTTATTTCCAGTGCTTCAAGATTATGGAGTCTGTTACCATGATAATCATGACAATAATCTTTGAGTCGGTTACCATGATAATCCTGACAATATTTATATCATGTTGTCTCCCTCAAAAAAAAATTTATATATACGCTCACACTCTGTTCTTCTTGTATAGTAATAATTTGTACCCTGAAGATGCTTGAGTAAAGCGAAACCGGTCGGTTATAAAAATAATTAAAAACTCGTGGTTTTAAAACAAAAAGTATTTTATTTTAATTTATTAAATATGTCAAACCACAAAGTGATTGCTTTCTACAATAATATATTTTTTTTGTTAAACTTTTTAATTCGGCCTCCTTGATTGATTGGTACAATCCTTGGCTACGGATCCGGAGAACGCGTGTTCATAATTGTTATTTGATTTGTGTTACATATTTCACACTTTATTCATTTAAAATAATACATAGTCTAATTGAGGCAATTTCCAGAGTGGTAAATACTTTCAGTAACCCCCTGGTGAAAGACCACCATTCAGAATCGAAAAGATGCTTGGAATGGCTTCAGCTGCGTTTGGTAACTAGATCTGAATAGCCAGGTAATTCCCCACCTATCTCATTTCCGTCGCCTACCCACTACCTTCGGCTTCACAGCATGCCCCAATTGGGAATGCCATAGTCTTACTTGCTGAAGATGGTTGGGATCAGTTAGGACTCTTGTGCGGTAATCATATAAAAGTATTTTACTTCATTTCACATGAATTTAATATACTTGGTCATATCCGTTACAGGACATAGTACAAAGCCGTATTTTAGTATCTAATAACCAGTTTAAAGTGCCAAGTCATGGTTACTAATAACTTACTATGTGAACAGGTTTTGTGTTAATCTTACATTATTCTAGGTTCAAAACAAAGGCGTAGGGAGATATAATCGCCCCCAAGTATATATAAAGATAAAAAAAAAAAACTATTTCGATTACGGTCAGTGGACAGGATTTCATAAACATCACACCTTATTTCATTTTCTCTTTTATCCATTGAAATTTATATATATATAAGTAGAAAATATCACAATGGTTTTAAATAATAAAAAAATAAGTAAGCCCCTAATGGGGAGAGGACGTGACACCTATCATAGGTATTATAATTTATTATGCAATAAACACCCATTATTTTGACAAATACCAATTTATTATGCAATAATCAGTAATTACCGTATATTTACGATAGTCACGTAGTTGGGTATTTTAATTCCCACAGAAACAGTTTATTATGCTTTGCGGTTTTCTTAATTTACAAAAATCGAGATTTACATGTCTCTCCATTCATACTTTCTGAAACTCATAAATGTTATGTTTTTTAGGACGATACTGGTTAATTATAACACGTTTCCACACAGCATTTAGATAAAAAAATAATGATTTATCATTCATCCCATTTTTTTTACAATACTGAATTCATTATAATGGATATTTATTTCAATAAAAAACTGCAGAACTATACAGCTGAGAAGAATTTATTTACATATCCCAAGAAACCCATTATTTTGACAGATGGAACTCTGTCAAAAAATCTTCTCTGCTAAAAAAATGTAAACGTTTGTTTTGTCGCCCGTAAAAATGAACTGGACTTCTATTGAAAATACTCGTTTCAATTGAATAAATGCGATGCTATCTTTATCAACAGCCAAATGCAACGAAAGATCTCCCAACCTATTTTGGATGCAATAATTATAAACTTGCTTCTACACCAGTGAATTCTGTCTTGGTTCAGAGGCTGTGGAGGGTAACCTCCCACATGACGAAAAATAGCAGTTTATTTCCTGATCACTATGCAAATGTTCTATGTGGCATAAAAGCATCACGTCACGAGGTTTAGTTTACAGATTGCATTAATATCAAATTTGGGAAGCTGATGAAATCTTGCCAGGTGAAGAAATGGAATCATGTTTTAATGAAATAAAATTTGAAATATCGTCATCGTTTTATGACATTACCTCGGCGGTCCATTATGTATTAACCAATATTCAGACCAAATGGAAGCCTAGTTTGGAATTCGTAGTAATTATCGAAACTCAATCCAAAGAATTGTTGCAATAATCCAGAAAAGTTTTGGTTGGCATAGAATTACATTGAAAATATTGTTTAGCATTGCTCGCTCTTTCAAAACCACAGATTATAGAAGATAATTAGAAGCGCCTTGTGGGCGTAATTTGTGATCCAAATATTTTCCTAATCGAGGTTTAAATTTCCAATACAAAAACGTGTTTGTGAAATTCAAAAGGGATACGATTTCAGGCGAGTGTAAGTGAGACTAGACTGATGCGATTATGTTGGTTTTTACCAGCATTATATGTATTTTTTGAAACACATGGTTTATTAAGAAATAAACGGCGCGGCCGCAAAAATGTTGCGCAAATCGTTTATTGTTATGTTATTGCTATTACATTAAAACAATCTCCACATAAGGTAAGTTTGTACCGCAAACTATTTTAAAAGAATCACCTGACTGTATCTACGCAGTGAAGAGGTTTACCGCATTTCAAAGTACTTTTATACATAAAACATTTACACACAATATATTACTATTGTGATGCCTTTGAAACAGGAATCATATTTTTAATATACAAAATAATCAATTTTTAATTCCTGTGTTTTAGAAAATAGTAACGGCAAATGGTTTGCATGATATGAAATACTGTTAATTTATTAAAAATCTGGTCAAATTATTCCTGTTAAAAATGGGACTCCGGGCCTATAACGAACGAATTGAATGAGTTCGTAACAAAGTATCAGTCAAAATCAAATGTTTTATGCGGACGGCGGAACACGTGTTCATTGAAATACTTATACTGACATACTTACATTGTGGCATACATATATTCTAAATGTCTAATATTTTATCAGGAAGTTGGCATGTTGTCACTTTTTTAACAGGATTATTTTTCTCCGTGGAAATCCTCTGGAATGTTACCGTAAATAATTTCATTGAAAATAAATTCCTACGTTCATTTTAATATTGTTTCATTACTTACAGACAGTTATTGCAGTATGTACGGTGCTAAAACTTACTATATACGTATTGTGTAAATGCGAACAATAATGAAAAGTAACCAAATGCCTTGTCACAGTGAGTTATTATAGTATGTATTGTGTTTAAACTTGTTGTATCTGTATCTTCAATATGTAAACAATAATGTAACCTAAAATAATGGATTGCTGTATGGGAACCCATATTTAAAATTTACATATTAGCAAACCATAGGCTAGCTTTAGACTTGTAAGTTTTTTCGTAAATTTGCGACTTCTAGCCAATGGGCATATTGCATTTTGAAAATCCAATATGCCCATTGGCTAGAAGTCGTAAATTTAAGAAAAAACTTATAAGTCTAAAGCTAGCCATAGACAAAATGGAGAAAAAATTAACTAAAAATTCTGCCTCAATACAGGTTCGCCTAGTGAGGCAGGTTATGCACAACCTAAAATATAGTATATTATGCCATTTCTATATAACACTCTTACAATCATATCTATTTTTTTCTTATATTAGAAACTGCTGTATTATTGTAACATTATTCTTTCAACAATTTCATTGTTTCTAACTGACATTTAATTATACAACTTACTAATGATATATTATATATATTCTGTAATTGTTTTTTGATGAAATAAATAAAATTTCAAATTTAAGGGCGTGGTCTTGAGTGAGCTTGGGCCCAGCGCTCACTCAGGAGTGGCGTTTGGTGCTGGTAGGCTGCGGTCACCAACGTGTTGGCGGAGGCCATTAGCCGCATCCTAGCTCCAGTGACCTGGTGTCTCATCAGGCCGGCAAATCCATTCAGTCCTAGTTCCGTGAACATTGTCGATGCGCTGCTGTATCTTCGGTATCCAAATATGATTCTACAGGCGTCATTATATTGAATTCGGAGTCGTTCCATCGAGCAAGTTCGGTAGGGACACCATGTCTCACACGAATACAGGCCAGTACAGAATGCGTTGAACAGTATTTTTTTAACAGTATTGCTACATTTGCAAAATCTGCGGGCAATCATATTAGATACTATGCTTACTTAGGCTTCTTCTTTGACGTTAGACAATAACAGCGATTCCTAAACGAAAATCTGAAACAGAAAAATCAGAAAAAGATGAGGTCACATTTAGTACTCGAACCCAGAACTCTTGCCTTGCCGGTGTTCCGGCAAGGCAAGAGTTCTATCTATCATATCTTTTTCTGAGTTTTTCTTTTTCAAATTTTCGTTTAGGAATCGCTAATATTGTCTTCAGTAATTAAAAATTACAATTTGAGGTTTTACTCACCAATTTATTCCAAAAAATAAAAAGAAAATCTTTTTTTATTTTTTTATAGTGTCAAAGCTTCTCCTAGTTTAATTTTGTACATACTCACTCGCTTGATTGAAAATATAATTGAAATATTATGTAAAAGCAGGTAAATAAGAGTAGATACATGTTATATTACACTAGTGCAGACCTGCCAATAATCACGGGAAAATTAAAAAAAAATTAAGGTAAAAAACAAAATTTCAACATTTTAATATTGCCACCGCCGAAATAAAATCCCGATCTACTGCTTGGAAGTCAACTATGCTGACCATTACACAGACAAAAATAATGATGTTACGCCCTTGAGGTGATTTTGCACAAAAACGGCGCTGTACAAATCATCCAAATATTATTATTATTAAAGAAATTAAATTTCATCTAAAACACACTGTAAATGAAAACTGAATACTTTGGTGATATTGATTTTTTATTTTTATTTTTTTAAAGAAAGACAAACATTCCCGGGTTACGAGTTATCTGACAATATTTGAAAATCTCCTACTACCACCACAGTAAGCTGAAAATGTTGCTTGTGTTGTGATGGAGGACTTAGCCAGCCGAGGAATTGAACACACTACGCCTGGGTGGGACCCAAACGCGATGTCAACTCGGCCACCGACCGGTCATATCTTAAATTAACATTAGGTGAAACGATGTTTGTTGAATGTTCTTTTTTAATAATTAATTGATTATTAAAAAACGTATTTTAATTGTACGAAGGTACATCATACCTAAAATTAAATTATTCAATAGGTAGGTAGGTACTTTAACGCTTGTTTGAATTCTTCACACAATCAGATCCAATTTTGAAAACGACTCTTAAATTCAAAACAAATCCGATATCCATAGTTCATTGAACTAGAGTTACACAGGACAGTAACACCAACCGAAATTAAGTTCATATTTATGAGTTTAACGTTATTTTACGCTTTAAAACTTGGTGTATAATTTGCTATATACCAGTTATATTCTGTTCTTATAATCCACGTAAAAGCCCAGCTGGGCATAAAACCAAATAAAATAAATAAATAGATTATTACGTGGCCTACGCATTATGCATCTATAACTGCTGTAGATTGTTGTTGCATATTTTAAATTAATTACAACACGAGTGATATACTTTCTAAAATAATTTCTTACGTTATCTAGCTTACAAATCGGGCAAATTAAGTAAATGATCAGTAATAATTAGTATCTACATTATAATTTAATAAAACGATTAAAATATAATGTCATGTTGTTCATAACTATGTAATAACTTCATTAACCTATAAATATTCCATGGAGTTGCCTTTATGTGAAATATAAGTAGGCAACTACTCGTACACTAGTACCATAAATAAACCACTCACTAGATCGATATCTTCGGGCTTTTTCTATGAAACAAATTGGACCTAAAAACCCATAGATATTCCAATATATATACAGTAAAATTCTCATTCGGAGCCCACTTATCATACATATAGTATATAGTTAGGCAATCATATGACGTCACAATATTTCGGTTCCAATCGGAGTTATATCCCCTGCGTAGTACGTATTTAAAAAAAATCAATCAATTCGAACATTATTATAGGATTAAGCTTTGATAGTAACTGCTGTTATCGGAAAAAAAGTAATTCCGCACAACGACATGTCCACGCAAAAAAGAAACCATAAAGGATTACTAGGAAGATAAGTACGAAATCTTTCAGGATTACCAACAGATCTTACAATATAAAAAAATGTGTTGGACTTTGAACTCAAATGTTTTCGGAATTATTATTGCTGAAGATTTGTATGGAATCAGCTGTTAAGCTATATTATAAGGCGATTAATTGCAAAATATTGCTAAATTAATTGGCAGCTTTTAAGCTAGTTTATTTCTTAAGTCTGGACATTATTAAGTATCGGACTTGCATAAAATCCTTTGAAGTTGGCCGGTTTAATTGGCAATTTTAACCTTAAAATCATAAATTGGATAAGAACTAAATCGACCCATAAAAAAACAAAGTTTGTTTAGTATTATAAATGTGTTTTTAAGGTTAAACGTAACGTTAGTTATAATATCCACGTTCATAGATGGCGGTAGTTTATTTATTTAATTAAAACACGCTTTTTTGCAAGTTATTGCTTTACAATATTAAAACGAATTATTTGTTTGCGCCCCTACATACGCAATATGAATAAAAATATTGTCAGTTTAAAATCTCAATTCTTCCGAGAAAGGCATACAAATACAATATTGTACCGATGATTCAATTCAATAATGTATATGTATGCCTTTATAATTGTATGCAAGGCATAGAAATACAATATTGGCCGATGATTCAATTGAATAATATTATTTGTATGCCTATTTTATTGAATGCTAGGCATAGGATACTATACTGTACCGATGATTCAATTCAATAATGTATTTGTATACCTGTCTTATTGTATGTAAAGCATACAAATACAATATTTTACCAATGATTCAATTCAATAATGTATCTGTATGCCTTTTTTCTTGTATGTAAGGCATACAAATACAATATTGGACCGATTATTCAATTCAATAATGTATTTATATGCCTGTCTTCTTGTATGTAAGGCATACAAATACAATATTGGTCAGATTATTCAGTTTAATATTGTATTTGTATGCCTTTCTTGAAAGAATTGATTTTTTATCGGGACAAAACTATTTATTAATATTAATATTGTGTACGTACGGGCGCGAACAAATAATTTGTCTTAATATTTTAAAGCATCATTTGCAAAATCGGTATTTAAGTGAAATAATTTAATTAGCGCCATCTATGAAATAGCTGAATTAATTATTTTAAATTTACCTTTAACCTTAATCTGGAGTCAACAACTGAAGCGAACTGAAAGAGGGAACCTAGGAACTGGAGTCAACAACTCTACCAACCTCGCCAAAAGCAGATCGGGTAAGGCTGACATTGATTTAGTTTATTGACTGCTGTAATGTCCTCCGATTTCAGACATATGCGGGACATTCCAGTGTGTACAAGTGCAGTGTGTTTATGAGTGCCACCAAAAGTTGACGGAATGTATTATCATCGACAACGACTCTATCTGCCGAGTTTCAGCTCTATCGGATAACGGGAATGGGTTAATTTACGCTTCAAAGATTTGCATTAATTCATTACCGAAAACTAAATGAAATTCAAACACATGTATTTAAAAATTAAGCACGCAACAAATTTATATACCCGGCCTTACAACTTTATTATAATACTAGTGGACCCCGCAATGCTTCCACCATGTACTACTGTATATCACAATGTTGCTGTTAAAATGACTACATGTCATTACATCGATTTTAATTTGTCTCAGTATTTCACTCTGGTGCAGAAATATTGCGTTAGGTATTCCCAGGGTATCCCCAACTTCTTTTCCCATTCAAACCAATTTTCCATTCTCTAAACACTCCTGGCACTAATATGAACAAACTTTGAAATTTTCAGCTTTTTCGGTTCGACTACTTTACGAGTTTTGCAAACTCAAACACACGCATGCTGAATTTGTATACAATAGGATTGAAGTACTTACCTAACACGTATTGATTCATTGAAAATGATATAATAGAATATAATATATATGTGAATAATAAAAAATATGTACGTAAAATACTGCATATTAGAGCATTCAATCAAATAATTTGATCTAGCTTATGATGAATAAAGAACAAATAAAAGACTAACAAAACAAATAAAATATTTCGATTGGTATTTTGGGATTCTTAGCGGACCGATACAATCACGCTTATGTATATTGTCGATCCGTGTGTGTGTATATTTTACATTAAAATAAAAAAAAATGATTGCAATGAACTTTAACAAAAAATCATCTTTCTAACAAAAGCACGTAAACAACGGCGTCTGCAAATGATGCCTTGAAAACGCTGATTACCAAATGGTTTTATTTCTTTTTCGAATCACACACAAAGAAAACAGTTCTGGGTAACATTTAGATACAAATAACAAAGATGAGCACGCTTTTGAGAACAGAGAAATGCGCTCATCTTATCTCTAAGAAATACGGAAACAGAACGCGTCGTTATGTTGTGTTGGCCCATTGCCACACGGAATATCAACACGTGAAAAGAAAAACGAAATTGAAATAGGTACTACGGTTGAAAACAGAAACATTTCACCCTTCCTTCAACTCGGATATTGTAATATTCTAAGGAAATGCACTTATTACGAGAGCAACTATGCATTCTCAATTTAGTGAAATTATCGCAAGTAATAATTTAATAATTGCAGGTAATATTACCAAATCTCAAAGGAAAAATGTAAAACAGAAAAATCAGAAAAAGATTCGGTTGCATCTAGAATTGAATCAAGAGCCTCAGCCTTGCCGGGGCAGTGTTTTTTTTATCTATCATTTACGTCTTTATAATATTATAAAGTTAATGTTGGACACATGTTAAATATTGTAATAAATTATTTGGTGTTATTACTATGACAATTTAACACTTGGATTTGTTGAATGCAGAATTTAAACAAAAAGAAACATCAAACATATTTTCCAATTGAGAGTCAATGGGTGTAAATTACAGAAATATCATGTCCTTGAAATAAAATCGTTTGGGAAGGGTTTTACCCATAGGGCTGTGATTAACACAAATGGTATGTTAGAATAAATTGATAAACAAAGATATGTTACGTAGGCATTATAAACGTCACAACTGTATTGATTATTGATTAAAGTGAATTAATACTTAAACGCCGGATTAAAATTTGCAAAAACACATAATAATTATTTTACGTGCGTCATATTTAGTTAATTATAGTTGACATTTTATGCAGTGAGTAATTTATGTAGGAAGGCACATTAGAAAATTACCTTATAACTAGTACTTACAGGAAACCAATATATTTATTAATGCATAGTTAACAATAATAACTATTCGATATAGAAAATACACGGGTACGGGAAAAATAAGTAAATAAGCGGCAGTTGACTCGAAAATACAAGATTAGCATTGAATGTATTTGTGCTTCAGTATACGTTTCCACCGGCGAGGAACAACCCTTTGTCTTGTTTACTCCTACTTATTGTCACTAGCGGAAGAGGAAGAGCAAAGGTATATTATTATCAAAGAATATTGTTAGGAAGCTTACAGCGTGTCCTATTTATATCGGTTCCAGTGACATCGGGTCATCGGGTGCATCATATCGCGAGTGAAATAATCTCAGTTATTATTTTTTAAGTTCGCATTGTAATTAATGGATTTTCTTTTAGTTTTTCTGCAAAAAAATATTTATTTTACTTTTCAACTCATTTATTCATTGGACTACATATACTACCTACTAATAAATATAAAATATAGACCATGGCTAATGCTGATAATACAAGCACATATCTATCTATATAAATACGTTTTCCACTAACCAAATGATAAATAATATGTTAGTTTTCCGGTATAGTTGTTCTTTATCTCGTTTACGTCTCCTTATTGTGACTAGCGGAAAAGGAACAGCAAATTGTTTACTGTGTTCGAATATTCTAAGAGTGCATACTTTTTAATTGTTTATTACTCCTTTCAATTCAGTCCCAAATATTATAATATTCAGAGGTATTTTAATAACCTTAATATTAATAACAATGAAATAAAATAGTATTCGGCATGCCAAAATACATCTTATATAACTAAATAACCGACTTCAAGCCATTTAGCTTCAATTTCTTATGAAATAATAATAATTTATTTTAGTTGTATTGAAGTCTAAACGATACACGCTGTGTGTAAGTTATGCATCTGTGTAAGTACTGCGATGAAGTCAACTAAGGTTGATATACCTATAACTAATTGTAGTAATTTTAATTGATGTCGTAGGATATAAACATTGTACATTATGATTGCGTAATGTATGAAGCTGGTTAATAACCGATAAAATAGTCCTGTTAATGATTATGTAATTACTATAAATATGATTTATTAGAATGAATAAACCAAGCCTGATTCTAAAGAATCTTTACCAATTTACCACCGCTTTGCTTGAATGACGTGGATGTCATTAGCAACGTATTATGATAAAAGAGTCTGCCATTTTATGATATATTTACAAAATAAATAATCAGGGGTGGCTTTTTTGGTCTAGTCTCCAAAATTATCAGTCCCAACTCCCCGCAGCCAGTGGCAATATGGGATACCCAATTCGGAAAATACTGTGTGGCAGCATAAAGTGGTAAGCCAGAGCAGATGAGGTTCTGGAAGGTTAGAAAGTACCTGGCTACTCAGACCTGGTTACTCAACAAATCTATAGCAATTTCAAGCAAAGTGCCCTTTCTGTATGGTGATTTTTCGCCAGGGCAAAGAACTAAGAGTATCTCTAACTGGGAGGAGGTGCCACTAAGTGGCATTCTATTAAATTTAGTATCGATTGTATGGAAAATATTTGTTTGTAGAGTCTTATTTATCCTCTTCAGAATATAAACCAACAGCTTCCGGGTTATAATGCTCAGCCACAGAGGTCGACTATTTTCAAGCTTTCAAACAAGATATAATTTGTCTTTAATTTAATTTGGAGGAATCAAAGAAAACCTTTATTTCGGTGGCTTCCAAATGTTCATTCATATTTATTCAACGTAATGACCATAGTGATACCAGAGTGAAAATAAATAATAATAACAATTTATTAGTCGCGTGGTTTCACTGATACCAGTTCAACTGAAAAGCTATCAAAATAATAATATGCTTACATTAATCACTAAAAATTCAAGTAAACTAAAACATATTATTATAATTTTATCGGTCGCAATATCTCGCAAAATTTCAAAGCATTTATTTGCTCAACCGACCATAAATGTAAATAAAATAATTACCCCCAGCAAATCTGCAGATATGGAGCTCAACTTTTGACTTACGATAAGGACTTATCTTAAATGATAAATAATAATATTTATAATGAATATATAAACTATTGTTTTTGCGTTTTGTTGAAGTTCGGTGTCAAGGAGGATCTTCTCAGATAACAGATCAATACCACACGCTGATTTAGATAAACAAAAAAATATAATTAATAAGTATACAGATACGGTACAAATAAACAGTGAATTTAAAACAAAATTTATTAACCTGTAACAACATCTCTTCCAAAATGTCCACAGCACATTCCTGTGTCTCTAACTATCCCCAATCACGAAGACACTTATTTAATATCCCATTTTTCCTACAGTTTTCCCTTCAAAATTGAGCTGCGGTCTGTCAGAACCAAATAACAGTTGACAAATCTTGACCCTATCGGAAAATGTCCTCATTTTTTACGTTTTCTGTGGGAAAACTGAAAAAACATCGAATTTAATAAGCATTTTTTTCTTTCATTTGTAATTGAAATTTTTTCATCACGACTTTTGACATTCATTTGTGAAGTAAACAGAAGTAGAATATCTATACGTTGACAAAATGAATATACTCCTCAAGAACGCGTAATAATTGTGTCAAACCAATTATTTTTATTTACAAAGTTACTGCCTTCGGAAATCGAGAAAGGATTTTGCACCACCTGTTATTAACTTTCCTTTGGTATGGATGCTATAAAGCAGTCCCAGCGAGAGGTCGTACGTGACGTCATTATTTCAGTATCTTATGTCTTTTTTGTTTTGATACAAGACGTAGGAACGATCTCTCTCGGGAACTAGTAAATAATTTTAGAAACTTCTTGAATTGAACGAAACAAAATAACAACCAGGGAAAAAGGGGAAATGAAACCAAATTAAATTATATATTTCACATATTTTACACTAATTACAATTCTTGTAATTAAACAAAAATATCCCTGAAGTGGCCATATTGCACAGTGTCAATCCATCGTATCCAATGCACGTACACTAATTGACAAAAATATTTAAAGCAGCTCAAATCTTTCTGTCCACAAAATTGGTATTTCAAGGGCAAAAGTATGTTTACTTATCATCCTGGCTACTGTGAGTTATGTATTGGTAATATATGCGGTAACACTAAGATAATGTTACTAAATTCCATAGATACTAAGTTACACTTATAATAAATGTCCTTATAGTGAATTGTGTTGAAACAAATCAATTCCTTGCATGACTTCGTAAGCATTTATTGGCAATAACCCCAACCTTACATAACCATTAAAAACCTGTTAATTAGCGAAATGATAACCTTTGACTTTAGTTTAATCTCAATACCAATGTCATAAAGGTTATCACGAGTAAAAATAGAGTAATAACACGATGTTTTGCTTAGTGAAAGTTGACCTAGTCGCGTGGTAGCACCAAATGGCTCGCGACCCGGTGTGACAAAGAAGATTATTGGCTACGACGTAATCAATCATTCGTATTTGCTGACATTTCATCAATCATAGTTAAATCATTGCCGTTCTTCATGGATAAGGTGGGCGTTCTTCAATACAAAGTTGCTTTGTGATGTTGTAGGTATATCGAATCATTTGATTACCTATCAACCTGCCCGTATTTTTCTATTCCCAATCTATTTGCAAACATAATGTTTGGCACTGTGCTCTCGCGGGCAGAAACTAACCATTTGCATTAAGTGCGCGGGAGACTTAAACTTAGATGGCAACAAACAAACTTCAAAAAACAACTTCCTTGGGTATGAGAACCTGTTACATATAGATAATATATCGATACACAGACCTGAAGGTATCCCAATCTTCATTCAGGAGTAAAGTTTATTAAAGGGTTCTCGCACGATTCTCCAAGGGTTTTTGGCTCTGATTATGATAATGATGTTGCACATGAATTGTGCACAATCGCGGGCTAAATGATTATCTTTAAATTGTATGTACACACCACAATTAATTGGTAACCTATGACTAGGATCAGAGATTAATTAAAAAAATAGATACAATAGAAAATTTCTCCTCGATGATCTCACAATAACAGAAACATAAGGAAACCCATTTGAATGCTGTTTACCTTCATCAATTAAATAAATTAGAACACTAACATTGAACAGACAAAAAGCTCCAAAATAAAGTTGAAGACGTCATAACAAAGCACAATGTGTGTACGAGTTTGTTGATAAACAATATTCCATTATTTCCAACAGTCCTTGTCCGAGATTGTCTTCCTCTGCAATGCAATGGATACTTTGAAGTGTGCTAACACTACTGATGCAAAAAGCAATGACTGTCGGTTGTTACAAGGTCACACCAATGATTGTTATATTTCAATGGAGTTAAAAACAAAAGATGTCACGCAATGGTCACTATCAATATGATGTTCATTTTATATGATTGTCGTTGGAGTGGTGTTCACATTACAATAGTTTACGGCTCTCGGTTGGCGTGCATCGGGAAATAATCAACGTCATTGGATATTGTGGATATTGATGCAGAATGTGCATTCACATCATTTGGTGACATCATGCAAATAAATAGATACCCAAACAAAATGATTTGTGAGTGATTTTTCGTGAGCAAAACTGATTTCTAAATCTGTTCGGTGTTATTATAATTAGCTGCTATTTTTACCCTTACCTCCTCTTCTACTAAATGAAATCTCTTGCCTTTAATGAATGAAAACCGTAAAGTGTATAATGAAACATTTCAAATCTTATCGCAAGGATGAAAACAAACTTTATATTTCACTCAGAACCCATAGGGACAAACATTAATTCATCTTCTCAAGAACGTAACCCAGCAAATGGATAACTTTACAATATAAACAAACCTAAGAGTAGAGTAATCTTGAAAAGTTTATTTCTGTATCACGAAAGTGCTAATAGTAATACTATTTTCATAGAGCAAAAAAAATAATGACGTATCTTCAAATTAACTTTATTTATTGGACACCATCCAATAGTTGGCGTTAGTCGTTAAAAAAAGTTTTCAGTGGCTTTTCAAAATATTTAGTACAAATGTTTAGAAGAGGTATAGTATGATGAAATAGTTTTACACATTGGATCACAAAACACAGAAGCCATTCAGTCATTATGCTTTTTATTGAAAGTGCACAAGTGTATTGAAAACTGAACACGTGTAATATTATTGACCTTCGTAACATGGTAACATCTATCAAGCTAATGATTGGTGTGGAAAGGCGAAATAAGAGTATTATAACAAACCAACTAATGATTATGTAGATTTCTGAGTTATTTGATCTCGAATACTTTATTATTCCCGCGTCGCTTCGTCTCTTATTAAGGGGATACTGGTGGTTAGTTTTTTCCCAGCCGCCGCTCTGGCTTACTTGACGTATACTAGATCCCTAGAGCAAGCTGTTTCCAATTGCCTCCTGCGCTACTTCAGTGAACGCTCCTAAAACCGTCTGCTTAGGAGTTCAGCTAGCCCAGAGGCAGAATATACTCGTTGAAAACCTTGTGGTAAATAAGTTACCTAACTTCGGCCACCTCTGGCAGGTCTGACCAAAGCGACACTTCGTAAACCGTCGGCTTAGGAGTTCAGCTAACGCAGAGAGAGAAAATACTATTTAAAACACTTTTGGTAAAACAGAGGGTTCAGAGAACATATTAGGTACCCTTAGGAGGAACGATGCAGGTGTAACCTATTTCTCAGTGAACCAATAAAGTGGTTGTTAAAGTTCATAACACGTTTTTACTATTGTTGAAATTCTATAAATAGGTGTCATACTTGCAAATTGATTATACCCAAAATAAATCGTAACTGTGTTCACATTAAAATTGTGCATTTATATAATAATCCCGTTACAAATGGCACCCAGAGTAGAGCTTATGCTCTACCGAGTCATTTTAAACTTATAGGCTTAAGTTTTTCAGAAAGGATGTTGTGTGAAGTTTGTGAGGATGATAGTTAACTTCTGACAGGAGATGTCACTAGAAAAAGAAGAAAATAATACAAGTTGTTGGTAGGTATATTTGAATGATTGTTAATTCGTCTATAAATATTATTTCTGTCCATAATATACAGATCTATACAGAAACATGTAAGGACGAGGAAGTCGATAACTCCATGGGTAGGACGCTAGACTGGCACTGGGTCAAATCGAATTCGATGCTTACAGCGGGTACCGACTTACTCCATTTACAGAAAAAAATACTCTGTTGGCAAAAGTATGTAGGTATTCTAAATCTTATAGTTAATAGCTTTTCTGCATCAATTTTCATAAGTTAAAAATATAAAGTTTGCCTCTTGGTATTTGATATGATTGAGCATTTGTTTTTTGTTTTTTACGTTATCGTCATTAAATTAATAAACGATCTTTATCTGGTTTTTGTGTCAAAGCTGGCATTCGTTAACGAGTAGCACTTTGCACCTGGGTCATCGACGGTGATAACCTTGAAATTGTCGATGTACGGTACAAATGGCACGTAGGTAATAGCTGTCATCTCCCATCGGGATAACGACTAGAAAATCCCAGAATCTGAACCCGAACGTCGAATTTCAATATTAACATTATATTTTTTTGCTCTCAAATTAAATGTACACATATTTAATTAGTTTTAAGAGTTAAAATTATTTCTGTAAAAAAAAACACTACAAAATAATGACAATAATTTTCCCTGCATTGAATGTTCCGCGGTGATTTTGTTGAAAATAAAACAATTACTTTGTGAATAACCACGAAATTTTATTTATTTAATTTTCTACAACCAACCAGTTTCGCTTATTACATTCATCTTCGGGGTAAAAACTAAACTGTTTATTTTTAAAACTCAGTTTAATTTTTTACCCTAAAAATGCTTGTAACAAGCGAAACCGGTCGGTTATAGAAAAAATAAATAAGTAAAATTTCGCGGTTATAAACAAAGTAATTGTTTAATATCCATGAATATGTCAAACCAAAAAAGTGACTGCTTTCTACAAAAAAAATAATAATAAGATTGTAGTAGGTGAATAATATTATTGTAATTTATGATTTGAGGGCGGTGTATTTACCGTATATCTCCTACAAAAAATTAAAGGTCCTTGTAAGTTCAGTTTGAAAACCCTACCTACGCTACAGTTACTTTTCAAAATCTTAACTTTTCAAGTTCTGCACAGTAAAAAGGGGAACACGTAACATTTTACATAAGTAGCGAAATTAATGTTTCCCCACCAACCTTACAAGGTATTTTGATCAAATGTAATTGAATGCAGTTATTTAATCAAATGCGCTAAACAATCTAGATAAATACGCATATTGGCAATACTTTAACATATATTCGTATCTCAAGTACGCCGACTCATTAAAATATAATTAGATTATAAATTAGAAGGTATTATTTTGGATTACATGAACATTCATGTTGAAGCACTCCGATATTCAGATGCATATTAACAAAGATTAATAATAAGAGAATAATGAAACAAATTACCAAAAATAAAATTGAGACGTACAAATTAATTTTTTTATTTTTTTCTTTATTCATAAAAATATATTTGGATACAGGGTTTTTACATGCTTTTCGACTACCACACTAGACACATGTCCGTGTTATGGTAGTCGAAATTTAGTTTGTAAATTTAAATTTAATTTCATTTTAATAACTTTTTAAAGTTAATAACTTTTAACTCGTGTACAGATTTCAAATTGCAGTGATTTTTTTATAAAAAAATGTATATTTATTTGTGAAATTTGAAATAGGTACATAGTTATCTGTCTAAACCTTTTTTACAATAAATCAATCACATATATTTAAATTATTATAAGCAATAATTAGTAGCCTGAAACTCCCATATATATTGAAAAAATAAATGCCACCGACGGAAATCTAACCTTCGTTTAGGTGCACTAGCTACTTTGCTACGTCGGCTTATTTTCAAATCGCCAAATAATTCGATAAATACCAGTATTTTATTAAAAAAACATGTATTAAGTTTAAATTCTTCAATGTTTTCTTGTAATTTTATTTCTTCTGTTAATTCGCCAAATATCTTAATAGATTAACAATAAATTTTTCGATACATAGTTACAATATTTCATACGACGTAATTTCGCTAATATTCAACATTTCTATGCAATAAAATATGATGTATTAATATTTAATGAAACGCTATAATGCATGCAGCGTTCCGACAAAAGAAAAAGCCTACGTGCCGAAAGCTTCAGAAGATGACAATATTACTTCTCTGGGATAAAACCCACCTTGATCTCATTGGACCCGATAACCCTCGAAGATGCTGTATGTATTTGTTATGGACCTGTCGTGAATGCAACAAAAATATATATTTTAAATTAATCGATGCCCGCTCGCCTTCTCAGGTCTTCCGTCGGTACTTGTGGTTCTTTACTCATTCCCATGTATGTCTGGCTAACCTGGTTTACCTCGCTTCAACGTAAATTTTCTAATCGGAAGTTGGCCAACGCTCCATAATGATCTTAACCCACAAGGTATAGATACTATTTTGGCATACAATATTTTTCTCCCACAGTAACTTTATGTGTTTAGTACAGGTTTTTTGTGTTTTACGACGGGAAAACTAGGCACGTGAGTTAACGTAGAATTTCCAGACATTAAAAGTTGTGCAAGTTTTATGACCTCAGAGCAGTATACAGTGTAGTGTAGCGTATACAGGTAGGTATCATATTTGCAGCTAAGATTTATTAAGCTCTATGTATTCTAACTTTAATTTAATATTCACATTAATCTAAACAGTTTACAATAGAATTTAATCTCGTTCGTAAATTTTATTATTGTTCAAGTCAATCGATTGGAGATGAAGGATTTAAGAATTAAGTACACACTTTACTGCGCCACACCTGCCAAGTACAATACCTTCGAAACTAATGGGTAATTCCAGGTCATAAAATACAAAATATCATTGTCTTTTGAAGAATCATCATTGTCTAAATGACCCATTTATCAGGTAAATTACCACAATGACTCGAATACAAATACTTTTACTATCGCGACTATTAATTAGGTAATATTAACTATGCAATGGCGTCAATCTTATTTTAATTTGACGTGTAATTTATTTATTCTATTTTATAAACTATCACTTTGTTTTTTGTATATTCATCATATTGTTTACTATTATTTGTAAATAAGATTCAGTTATTGTAGTTAACCGCTCGCTCCACGTGTTCTTGTGTCCTATGTAGTAGGCACATCGATAAATGTAAAATTTAAAACAATATTCATACTTGATTATTTAAAACATGTTAAATCAACTTCTTAGATAAGTTAGTAAGTCTAGTAATTGGTAACTGTTCATTCCTACCCATCCCTCATACCTTTTTGCTTCAGTGAACCTCCTTTCAAAAGACCCCCACACCAAAGATGACATAGGCCCCGCGTGAAATTATTTTTCTCATGGCCCCTGTGTGTGGTTAGTAAAAAACAATACAGGTAATATAAAGCCACAATTTATATATATATACCTACTCAAGTTGGTTTTGTATAACTTACAAACCTGGTAACCGTGACCGAAAAAATAATGTAGGATTCCGGTAAATCAGTTAGTTCCAAGTTCGAAATTCATACGATTCGTTTCCGGAACTTTGATCTTTGACGTAAACACTAAACACATTCACTTCCGGAAAATGCGATTCGTGATTATTACATAATAATATGAAAATTTCAACCAGTTTTCACACATTAGAAATAAAAATAAGAAAAACTTGGGTACTACCTACTTGCTGTCATTGAGAAAATCAGGTAATCGAATATGCGGTTTTTTTTCTAAGAATGTTTCAGTGTGAATTATGGCAGTATAAAATCATACAATGTGAGGTATATTAGGTACCACTTGTATTAATTTGTAAGCATTTAATATAAAAATAATCCAGATTTTTTCCCTTGTAAACTGCTTAAGTTACAAAATTATATTTAAATTTGAATTCGAATTGTTTAGTTTGATTTAGTAATGGGTGTAACCGAGATGTGCGTAACGACGTTATCTTTAGTAATGGGCAGTGGCAAAACTACAGACAGGGATGGCAAAAGGCCACAGGCCCCGCGGGGGCCGGGGCCCCGGCCGCCGCGGGGCCGCGAACTCAGAAGACAGAAATTATAACAAAATATTAATTTTTAACAAAATTTAATAAAAATTATAAATTTTATATAAGTACATAAAATCACAACTAAACACAACTAAAACTAAAACAAGACACAACTAAAGGCCATATAGGTTAAAGGTTATTACTGTTATTAGCAAATCGGGCATCTAAAAAAATATAAAATGTTTCAATGGAAGGTTATGACGACTGGAAACATATTGTAGACGCCATAGAAAGACACGAGACATCTAAAATTCACCTGTATTCTTGTTTAATGTGTCAACAATTGCGGCTACATGGAACACTAGATGAACAGCAAGAATTCATGATCAAGAAAGAAAAATCATTTTGGCGCTAAGTACTCTCTAGACTCCTTGATGTTACTCTGACACTTTCAACGTGTAATTTAGTCTTTCGTGGCCACATAGAAAAGGCAGATTGCAATGATCCAAGTTCTCGAAGATACTTTTTGAGTATTGTTTAGTTATTAGCAAAATATTATCCGATTTTACAAGAGTTGTTAAGTAAATCAAAGGGCCAGATAAACACATTTAGTTGTAAAATACAAAATGAGCTCATTTCTGTTATGGTTCTAAAAATAGAAAATGCACTCATAAATGAAATAAATGTCGCACCTTTTAACTCTATCATATTCCATACAACTCAAGATATTTCAAAAACAGATCATGGAATCCCAAAGGCGCTTGTCATTAAAGAGTTAAGTAAAGTTAATCACTAAGGACCAAACTGCCTTAACAATGTCCAACCAAATTATTAAATCCATAAATCACAAAATATACTTCTAAATAAGTATTGAGGACAAGGATATGATGGTGCTAACATAATGAAAGGCACTTATGATAGAGTTCAAAAACTCATAAAAGATATCGAGCCAAATGCGGTATATGTTCGCTGTGCTTCCCATAACTTATATCCAGTACTTAATGATGCAGTAAGAGAGGTTATTTATATTCAAAAAATTTTTGAAACATCTCAATAAATTTATAATTTTTTTGGGCGTAGTATCAAAAGATGGAATATCTTATCAACTTTTATATCTGATAAAGAAGGGGAGTCTTCAACTTCGATAACATTAAAAACATTGAACCCTACTAGATAGTCAGAACGTTATGATGTTTTTTTTTGCTTTAAAAGTTCGGTTTGTTGAAGTCCAAAAAGCGTCAACGAAAACAATTCTGTTAAATTGTAAATCGGATGAATGAAATAAAGCTTTATCAATCAAGAAGAAGATCGAGAACTACAATTTTATTATGTTATTGGTTTTCCATTGCAAAATTCTACAAACTATCAATGCAGCCTCTAAAGCACTTCAGTCCAAAGACATTGATCTTTCAAATGCCTTAAAACGTTTGAAAATTTGTATAGAAAAAATGGAAAGGAATCGACATGAATTTTAAAAATTAAAAAAAGGAAGCAAGTAGTGTAGCAGAAAAGTGGTCCACCAACCCTGAATTTTCTAAAACCCGTCAGAGGAAGGTGAAAGGCCATTTTGACGAACTTTGCGAAGATGAGCGTCTCCAAGATCTGAAAAGGTTGTTTAAAGTGAACATATTTTATCGAGTATTGGACATCATTATTAATCAACTGAAATCGCGTTTCCTTCCAATGAATGAAATCGTTTGCAATTTTAGTGTTTTGCAACCTACCACTAAAACGACACTGATCTCTTAAAAAAGCTCTAGAATTTGTTGATATATATATAAAAAGACATATCTGAATCATTTGCCAGGAAAATTCTCAGTTTTCGGTCCACCGATCAATCGGTGCTGATTTATTAATAAAAAAGAATCATTTTATGTCGTGCAGCTTTCCTGAAGTATGTACTGCATTAATGTTATTTGTTACAATTCCTGTGACTACAGCTACTGCCGAAAGGTCATTTTCGAAACTAAAATTAATAAAAACATTTTAAGAAAGTCAATGACAGGCTACGTAACATGTCTATTCTGTCTATTGAAAATTCAATGGCCCGATCTTTAAACTTTGATGACGTTATTGATACTTTTGCGGAATAGAAAGCTCGGAGAAAAGAATTTCATTAATAAATATCTTGTAAAGACTAAATTGTTTTTTCATTATACCTACATGTGTAATACCTATGCTTTTGAAAATAAAAATGCACACAATATTAGTAATACTGTTGGGTAACTTCTTAAGTTATTTATAAAAATTCAAATAACAATGCGACTATGATTTTTACTGGGGGGGGGGGCATCCAATGAATTTGCCACGGGCCCCCGATGGTATAGTTTCACCACTGGTAATGGGCATAAACGAGATGCATTGCGATGTGTTTAACGACGTCATATTTAGTAATGGGTATAACCTAGATGCACTGAGATGTACGTAACGACGTCATATTTAGTAATGGGCATGACCGAGATGCATTGAGATGTACGTAACGATGTCATATTTAGTAATGGGTATAACCTAGATGCACTGAGATGTACGTAACGACGTCATATTTAGTAATGGGTATAACCTAGATGCACTGAGATGAACGTAACGACGTCATATATTTATGGGTCAAAATGATTATCTAGACATAACATTTATTAAAAGAAATTAAAAGAGTGATGGTTTAAAAAAACGCTACAATTCTAAAATTCGAACTGAAAACTTTATTTTTGAAAGGGATTAATTATCGATAAATGTGAAAAACATTTCGAATATTATTAATTATTAATCTTAATTTATTATTTATTAATATTTAAAAGAAAAACAAACATTCCCGGGTTACATATAACCTGACAATATTTAAAAATGTCTTACTAACACCACAGTAAGCTGAAAATGTGGTTTGTGTTGTGATGGAGTTGAACACACTACGCCTGGGTAGGACACAAATGCCAACTCAGCCACTGACCAGTAATATGAAAATTGTGATATCAAAATGTTTCCATTGTCCCTTTCTTCAGCTATGATTATCGTTTTCATAGAATTTAAATGTACTTCAGTGCTTTGAAGTATCGAAATTACACAAATAAACGAGCCAATAAAGTTTTAACGTACACCTATGCTTAGAAATTAATAACAACAGCATTTGTACTATGTCCAGCGGAAGTCGTCGCCAATAGATCAACGAATAAAATCTGTCCGATAAGTAATCACTATCAGTAATCACTTTTAGTAATAATTGAAGGCTGATTAGTAGAAAAATATTGTTATTGAACAACAGGTTTTATTGAAGATCAGAAATAAGACATTATAATAAATAATAATAGTCAATTCATCATCCATGATTTAGTGTTTTGACAAATAACATAATCTGGCAATATTATTTTCTGTTGTCAATCAGACAGATTTCCATCATCTTGTTTTCATTTTGATCAATTTCTTCAGATACTTACTGTACACATTAGTACCTAAGGTCAAATTGTTATATAAAATATTTTAAAATATTTTTTTATAATTTTGCAAGATCTTTGGGAGAAAATACTTAAAAAATGATTAATGCTTTATTTAAAAGTCCTGCTAACACCATCATAAGCGGAAACATTGCTTGTTCGATTATGTAGGACTTAGCTAGCAGGGTAATTTAACCCACGACGCATTTACCAGCTCAACAAAATTCAAAACTTTCTAGCCATGGACCAAGACATGGCACTTGTGTATATAATATGCAATACAGTAATACCCCATTGCAAAACTAGATTAGCCCAAAGACACATAAATTTTACTACCCCTAAAATTTAGAATACCCTACTTCCAACCTTTACAACCAAGATACCATGTTGCGTCAAAACGAAATCCATATATATTATAAAAGTAAGTGTAAAATGTTCGTGTGGCTAAAATTCAAAAACGAGTCCCGGTACGATCAAGGGAGTTATATGGTGTGGTAGACTTCTATCCCCCATCCACGAAAAGGGTTCCCGTTTTTATCTGAATGGCGTGCTTTTGACGATATAAAGGCTGGAAGTTTCGCCCTCTAGAAATTTCTAGAACACTCGAGAGCTTTCCACAACATTCCAGAACATCCCGGAACATTCTGAATATTTGTGGAATGTTCGAGAATATTCCGGAACGTTCGGGAACATCCCAGATCATAATTAACTAAAAAAATATTGGAAACTATCAGCCCATCAAGTTATGTGCCGCTCCCATTACTCTGGGCTACTTTCTGAATTAATACACTGACAACCTATTATGATTTAAGACCACGTTGTATATATTTAGATCACAATTCAAAAGTAATGTTTGTCGTAAAAAAATATTGAAAGTATATGACTCTATTGTCTTTAGCTCAACTATTTTTTATTCCAAAAGCTACCAAAGCGATAACGTAGAATCAATGACCAGTTTCTTTTGGCAAATTTTGATAAAAAAAACATTAAAGATTGAAAAAACAATGAACAATGTGAAAAAAAACGAATCAGAATATATGTGTAAAAAATAAGTGAACGATTTAAAGAAATTCTCAGTGACTTTAGACAAAACAAAAATTGGTGAAAATTTTGTGCATCCATATCTTTTTATCTCAAGTTTCTAATTTTTGTAAAAAAAATTAGGGAAAACTAAAAAATATATAACGAAACATTTAAATGCTGCGGGCCTAAAATGCTGAGAAAAACACTGACGCAATCAAAGCCTATTCTAATAATATTGATTAGGTACCAACTTGTTTTGTTATAGTAACATAATGTTTATATCAGCAATATTTATCTCATCAGCTTCTGTGCGATATAAGTACCCCCTGCGAACCAAGATAATAATATTAGTAAGCAGGAATTTATGTCAACAGGTCCATTACCATTGTTATTATTATAAGGTAAATAACTCCTGTTGCTGTGGACACAAGATGTTATTGATTGGGTGTGAACTTGATTCACTCTTTTGATGAAAAGATAATTCTTTATATCTCAATGTATTATAAAAACATTGTGATGCCGCTGTAATTTATTATTAAAGTTGTTTGTTTGAGATGCTACCTATAAATTTGGTGCCGATAAATAATTACACGATAATAATTTTATAATTCAAAGTTCAAGTCACAGTTTTGCTACTTTCATTGTTCTTACTAAATTGGCTTGTTAACTGCTATCTGTGGACAATCTTTGCTAAAATCAAGCGATCTGTTCTCTAGAGCTTTGATGTAATGAAATCTGCAAAACAGCCGTCAGACAAAAGTCGACAGGATGATCTTTAGCTGACAACTTCAAAATGAAAAAGTTTCATATTTTCCTTTTTTAGTAACTGATTGGCATTTAAAATTTAAAACGGGCCGAAAACATATTATTTATTAAAAAAAGGCTTCAACAAACAATGTACAATAACAACAACGTAACTTGGGGTGTTTTTAAGAACATACATTGGAATTTCGATTTTGATTTTGTAAATAATGAATGAATGCAAATCTTGAAGGTGAAAATTATTCCTCTTCCCGACATCTGATTGAACTGAAACTCGGCATATAGACTCGTTATCGATAACAATGCACTCTCAATCAACTGGTGGCAATCACGTATACACACGCGGACATATTCGCACTTCTCGTAATTTGGATGAAATTACAGCAGTTAATATACGGCAATCGGCGTTTGGCTTAGTTCTTAGCGTGATTGACTCCAGCCCCTGGGCATTAAGGTTCAATCATCGGTCAAATCATTTTTTTAAGTTTTTTTCTTGGTATTTGTAATTATTAAATGAATATAACCATAGATTCTCATCTAAGTTCTAAAGATGTGAAATAGAAAATCAAAAAAAGATTTTTTAAATTCGGAACTCTAGGGTCGAATTAGCTCAGTGGCTCAGCGGCGCCCCGGCAAGGCTAAAGGACCCGGGTAAAATACCTAGATGCGACCGAAGCTTTTTCTGATTTTTAGGTTTCAAATCCTTCGTGTGATAGTGGTTAATATTGTCTTCATTGATTAAATTAAATTTAAAAAGTTCACAGCTGTTTAAGAGCCCCCTGGAGGAAGGTTCAGGGTGTTTTTTACCGTGATAATAAAAAATTAAAATGAAATAAAATAGAACATACTTTGATAGTCCTAAGAAGTGGTCAGATTAGTATTTTTTTTATAATCAAATAACTTCTCTAATAATCTGTTTGTATTCAAATCTACAGCTTTGTTCCAAGACTAATGACATATTGCATTCTTGACCTTCAAAATTCAAGAAAAGGTTATTGTTTATATTATATTTCAAAAAACTTTGTTTAAAGCCCGGGCAACTCCGAGGAGCTAGTATTAAATAAAATATTTTCTACATAAAATATTTGGTTTGCGTTATTTGAGTTATTCACCAAGTTCAAACAATAACATATTGACAGTTGATCAGAAAATGTGTAACTGTTACAAATCGACAACACGCCACGAGGAAAGTGTGTCTAGGTTGAAGCGTTTTTTGAGAACGACACTTTCAGTCAACTTGTTGATAAACATTTCACAATCTCCACCGGTCGTCAAACACCTCGACACACCTCCGCCGCAGACATACCTGCTTGTCTATGTAATACAGGTAAAATCCAAGTTTTTATAGCTCATTTTACCAACAAAATATATAGAATAAAATGAATTATCAGAAATAAGGTTCCATGATAAAATAGAACATTGAAGAAAGGTAAAAAAATAATATAACAATAAAACAGGAACAACAGTCCCAACTGCTGTCAACCGTCTGGAGCCAGTGAGACTAAGGCATCCCCAACTGGGGTATGTAATGAGACTGAAGGTAGTGGGGAGGGTAAGGAGGTGTGGAGGAGGAAGGGGGGAGTACCTGGTTATTCAGATCTGGTCACCTAACACTGCCAAAAACATTTCAAATGAGACTTGATTGAAACGCGTATTTATCGTACCCAGTAAAAGTACCGGGTATTTTCATGCGATACTTTTTTGTATTTTTAGTAGGTATTTTTGATAGGTATTTTTAGTAGGTATTTTTGGAGGGTATTCCTGATGGGTTTTTTTGACTTTTACTTTTTATGACGATTTTTCGTGATCGGAAAAACGTGGGGAATTTTTCCCGTAGTTACCCCCCCTCCATGGATTTGGAAAAATTATTGTGGGGAATCAGATATGAATTTTTGCTTGTCGGTAAAATTTTTTCACCGTAACAACCCCCCATTTACTACATTCCAGTCGATCCCATTCACTATCATAGTGGTAGTTTGAAAATATCGTTGACATAAATTATAAATAGTAAGGGGCCTAGGACTGTGCCTTGAGGTATTCCGAAATTACTTGTTAGTGGTAGACTAAGTGAGTCGTTTATCTTGACTACTTGGTATCGTTCAAATAAATACGTTACAATGTAATAATAATATAATATTATTTAAGATGTTCCCCCATAATTAAGCTGAGATTTTGCGTACGGGCGCGCATCATTGTAATATTTCGTTATTTGTTTGTTTATATGTTAACCTAAAATTAAAAATATATCAAATTGTTATTTATATTTCTGAATCTTACTGGTAATGAGTTAAAAAATATACACAATTGATTTTCCCATTTATTGCGTTTACATTTCGGAGCTTTAAGATTTTCGCCAGAGATAAGGATGGAACAATAAAATAATTGCGTCTTGGCTTCTGACGGAAAGTTCAGGATGCCCTATTCGTAATTTTTTTGCAGCTGTAGGAAACAGATTATTTTTTATAGAAAAAAATATGCCATTACTTCTGACCACCCTTTGTGGTGTTTACGAATAGATAATGAATCATTTCGTATTCACCTCTCGATTACGAGTTTATTCTTTACTTAACCCTCAAACCGATATGAACATTATTTCATCACTTTCCCTAAGTCAGTTGTTAGGTATTACGTCATAGGTCGGACGTTTAGGAACTGAAGCCAGTTGGATTTCAAACCGTTCTAATCCGATTACTTTGTTATGTTGTTGAGGGCTACAGTGGCTACACTATCATAAATTTTATAGATACAAAAATCTATGGATGAAGAGGAACGGCTGCGCGGCCTTTTTCATAGAAAACTTACTTTTGGATTTGAGGCCACAATACCCAAGCAAACTCAATAATATTTTTTAATTCAAAAGGTATAGCAAATATCTAGTACGGATATGTCCTATTTTATTTATTTATGTTTTAATTTATGAAATATACATTAGATATTCAGATAAGTATTATTGGCACACAGTCTAAAATAACACTAAATATACATATAATCTAATAAATAACAACTATTGATTTCTAATTATGAGCCATGTTTTCAGCATATATCTGAATCTAATTAGGAATTTGCAATTTTTTTACGTTACTTGATGAAATATAAAATAAAATTTATTGATAAAAAAGCAATTAGATGGACATACATTAAAATTGCCAACGACCGATTTACGTTGGAACAAGAATTCGTCGAATACAAATTAAGATTTGTACCATAAAAATGCATCTTTTACAAAATTATATTTTTTTATTTTGTTTTCATTATATTGACACAGTGGACGGAGCAAGTTGTATTCATACAAAATTGAAGTCTTTAATGTCCTATATACATTGATGTAATAAGACTCTATTTCATAATTTGAAACACAAATCAATAAAATAGACCATATCTGTACTAGATACTGGCTACACCTTGGATTTAAAAATATATTTTACAGTTTGTTCGGGAATTTTGCCTAAAATTCAAATTAAAGTGTCGTGTTAAAAAGACCCTGATGCCGTTCCTCTTTAAATAATGGTTATTTCGTTCGTCACTTTTACGTTTTGGCCACCTGTGCTTGGCCTGCCTGGGACTCTATTCTTGATAGAAAAGTGGTTTATGGCATAGTTTATGCCTTTCGGGAAAAGTACTCTTAATAAATAGCAGTCGCTTTGGATTATGCTGTAATATATCGAAAATTAGTCAACTATACGACCTATGACATTTGAATTTCACATTCCTCTGCCCTTGAGGTGATTTTTCAACAGCACGGTGCTGAATAAATTATTCATCTATGATTGTAACGCCATTCGATACATAAATAAGTGGTGGGATGATGTAGATACATACATCATGTCTTTATAAGGATTGGAGGGAGAGAGCAGAAGATTGGTATAAGTAAAATAAGTTTTCCGAGAGGCGGCCAGGACTCTCCAAGGGTTATGACGCTAATGATGATGCTGCAAGGTTAGGTTATGTTCTCCAAACAACACGTATCTTCCACAAGTATCTTGTTTATGCCTGTGTCAGACAATGCTATACGCGTCGATCGTTTTTTGGGTGTGGGCTATATCACCATATCGCTCGCCATACATCCCATACAGACATGTCGCACGAGGCAGATGACATGTTATAAGTGTGGGCGTGGCCTAGATGTTGTGTCGTAATCTGCTGGACGGGCGATATGTGAAAATGATGCGACCCCCTCTTCGGCGTATAGCAAAATTATTTTTATCAGCATAAGAACACGTGTTCCGATATATTCTGAATGGATTCATGTTTTATTAGAAAATGGATTGCAATCACGTTTTCAGCAGGATTTCATTAAATTAGCCGTACTCATTTTTCGCCGTGCGGAACTAACCCAGACGCCTATAATATTTACGGGCTTTTAAAAAGGAGACAAATTTTTAAACCCTCATAGTCGTAGAATTTTTATTTTCGTGTAGGTAGAAACAAAGGAGGGGCGCTGCTGTTAATGCGATTTGCAATAGTATGAGTGAACGTCATTAGCGAGTGGTTTCATGTTTCATACTTATATTGCCTATCCTACTTGTTTATTTTATACCAATATGACTTCAGCCTTAGATGAAATATTTTAACGAGAACTGTGAGAATGTTTAAATAATTTAATTTATCCAATCCATTAACATTAATTTCAAATAAAGACTTTTCAACCTCATTATGGTGGATTGAGGAATAACAAAAAAAATGATTAGCCTTTTGGACCCGCCTGGATGCAATTGCGAAGTACAAAAGTTTTTAGAAAACAGACCAAAGTCCAAAAAACATCGCCATCACTTTGTGAGGAATGACCTCAGGCAAAATGAATTATTTGAACAAATTAAAAAAAGACGCAAAGCGGATGTTGATTGTAAAGATATTTACCTTTCTAAGTTAAATCTGAAAAAATTGATTAGATATTAATGCAAAACGCTTAATATATATTTTTTAAGATTATAAAATTTTGTTGTCGAATACGAAAATTAAATGTATTTATTAATGGTTATGAGTCATCACTCAAACGGATGTGTGAATCTTCTGTCTTTTGTGTTTCTTGAGTGTTTTGAGTTTTAATGTATCTTATTAAGTAAAAAGAAAGCATTCCTTTGTTAAGAAAGACTTCAGTCATATTTCCATTAGATTAAGATGAGTATGATTGGAGATTTACAAAAAAAAAACATAATGCGCTCTTGTGGGTGTAATTATGGTTGATGATTAAAAAATTAAAATTGTTCTTAAGCCACAGCGAAATGGTGCTAATTGTTATTAAAAATATTTCTCTCATTGAATAAGATTTTTTACCGTTCTATTTACCTACCCACATATAAGTAGATACCTTTAAAAAATAATAAAGATAATTTCAAACAATTTTGAGGCGTGCACGGAGAAAAATTACTGATTTTAAAAATTTATTAAGAATCTCTTCAAATTATACTTAATCTGATTAAAAACGGGATTGCAAGCCCGTAACGAATGAACTGATAGGTTTCCTACGAATGTTGGAACACGTGGTAATTAAACATTTTAGCATTTCCTCATTATGTATTATTATTCTCGCTGCAGAGTCTCCATCCTCTATCTTCGCCGAAAGTCACAGCGGTGCTGCCAAGGTCTGTTATCTATATGAGGATACTGTGTTAGCTCTTTATTAGCAGCAGACACATAGCTGGACGGATAACGAACCTCGTGCTGGCACTGTTGGTGGACGCGGTGGACTCTCTTGCTGCAGCAGCTGGTCCAGTTTCTTCACCTCCTAGGATTCTCGCTGCAGAGTCTCCATCCTCTATCTTCGCCGAAAGTGACAGCATTGCTGCCAAGGTCTGTTATCTATGTGAGGATATTGTGTCAGCGCTTTATTAGCAGCAGACACATACCTGGACGGATGACGAACCTCGTGCTGGCACTGTTGGTGGACGCGGTGCACTCTTTCGCTGCAGCAGCTGGTCCAGTTTCCTCACCACCTAGGATTCTTGCTGAGTCTCCATCTTCTATCTTCGTGTCACCTGTTCATGTACTTTATCACCTGTTCGTGTACTTCATTTTATTTAACTTAATTTCTCTTTATTTTTGTAATATTTATATTTTTGTAATACCTGCATCAACTGTAAAGCGCCCCTCAGGTGATATCTCACAAAATCGGCGCTATACAAATTGTCCAATAAATAAATAAATAAGACAAACGCAGGTGCATTAAAACGTGCTCAGATATTTCCTTTTTTAAGTTTATCAGGAATACTCATTTTTCTTCACGTGCATTTTTTTAAAAATAATACATATGTAAATAATATCGAGTAAGCAAAGAATACGATAAAAGCCTTATTATTCTAATATTTCCAATTTTTTTATTATTATAAAAGCATTTCTCTGAAGGGGTGAGCAGAACACATCTCGGTCCTGGCTTCATTCACATTCATACATCGTCTCTTATAGACTTTTATTTTTTCGACGGATGAGATGACCATATTAGATTCACTTGATCGTTCCAGGTCTTCTTCTATCCCGATTCGTCTTCGAATATACAAGATCAATGGATGGAAGACGAATTGGGATAAAAGAAGACCTGGCACGATCAAGTGAATCTAGTATGGTCATCTCACAAGTATATTATCTAAACACTTGTCCCTTAAACTAGAACCACTTAGACAATTCTGATTCGTCCCTCCTAAAATATACAATGCATTGAGCACCGATGTACGAGTAACATAGAATAATGCTATATCCCTTTTTAATATCCGTGTTCAACATTCTATATTTGAAAGAAGGCGAGATATTTTAAAGAAAACATAAGTTCAATCACTGGTAAGAAAAAGAAAATTCCTTCATCGTTCATTCTTTTCCCAATTTTTGTTCTTATCATTAAATTCAAATCCGACAATGTGACCACATGTACTCTTCTAGAAAGGTACCTACCATGATTAACCTGGGTAAAATTTTTTGATTTACATAACATATTTGGAATAATTTTAGATGTATTATAATCACACTTTTTAATATATTGATTTTAATTTTCATATTCGTTAAAATATATTTTTTATCGTTTAGTTTTTAATCTTTATTTTTATTTATTTTACGGATTATATATGTAATTTGTTTTTTTTTATGTTTTATTATTTGTTTCCACAAAATATTATTTCCTATTTCCTACGTTGTATTTTAAAACATTTACGAGTACCTACGTAATACGGTCATGAGATGAGCCTAAAATTTATTATTATTTTTTAATGATAAACTAATGTTTATAAGACAAGGTTTTTTATGCAAAGGACAAAGGATAATAAATTATTATAAGCAATAATTATTCGCTTGCAATATCAATATAAATTGAAAATATCTCCCGAGTAAAAATAAATGCCGCCGACGGGAATTAAACCCGCGCCTTCTGATGTCCGGTTATACGCTCTGGTCATTGCAAGCGACTAATTTAAATTTATTAATTAAAAGTAAAAAAAATATAAATAAAAACCATTTAAGGGTCCCTTTCTTTAATTTGTTCAGTACGCTTTATAACAAAACTTCATGAATATTGAAGGTATAATTACACATCCAGTGGCGTGTGAAGAGTTGTGCTTTTCTCAAGGAAAACGAACTGAAAGAAAAATAATTATTATATGTTTATGTTACAATTGACCTTTGCTCATAAATTATTTCCATTTGACAAATTTATAATCTTTAGCCAAAGAATAAAGATTCGTGATTGGCCCAATTTGGACTAATATTTCCATACAAAACTGTGTTTTTCGAAATTCAAATGGGATAGAGATAAAAGGTTTCAGGTGATTGTAAGTGATTCGGAACATTTGTTTCCATTCAAATCTGTTTTTATGCCTAGAACATGACCATTAAAAAATTTCGTTTCTTATTATAATATTATTATTCATAATATTCACACATGATCTAGAAAACAATAAACAACATTATATTTGTAACAAAGCAATATACGGCACTGGCAAATAATATCAGGTTTTTCCAATAAGAGGTGTTATTTTGATATTCAACCGTAAAAAATGAATGGTTTCGTTGCTTGTGTGGCACGTAGCTCCGTCTTGTTGAAAGTGAACGTTGCCCAGATCAATACCATCCAATTCCGCCCATAAAAAATCATTAATCATCTCTCGATAGCGCTATCCATTCACCGTAACTGTTGCTCTAGCCTCATTTTCGTAAAAGTAAGATCCAATGACTGCGCCGGACCGTAAACCGCACCAAACAGTCACACGTTGAGGATAGAGAGGCTTTTCAACAATAACTCTTGGGTTTTCCGAGCCCCAGATGCGACAATTTTGCTTGTTGACGAAGCCACCAAGGTGGAAATGGGCTTCATCACTCAAGATGATTTGCGTTTGATTCACTCAAGTGAATTTTAATAATTTCAATGCGTTGGTGAAGCGTGTATTGTTCCATTTTTATTAAAAGCGTAGTTTTTTCTTGTCAAATGTCAAAAAGTTACAGCTTCGAAAGTAACATCTACCGAAATAGCAGGCTATTTAAAATAACACCTCTTATTGGAAAACCCTGTAAAAGTACCGACATAAAAATGTACATATTATTTTAGTCTAAAGAAAACCAAATAATTGCTCGACTGTTACAACGGAATCCCACTCGTACGACGATATCTGCACACGTAAATGTCTAAAATTATCTTTACAAGATTATGCAAAATTTAAAAAAAATTAAAGAGCTTCCGCCTTTTCACATCCTAATAAATTTTATTTTAAAGTTTATTCTTGCAAGACATTGACTCAAAAACTGATGTGTTTCGAGTATATTACCTACGCATTGCGCATGGCGGTACCTCACAATAATCGTAAATTAAATCGCAATACTATGCCGCTTCTCACTAATGAATAAATAATGAATTAATCAAAATGGTAACGCGCAAGGTCCTTCAGCCATTATGGCATGTTTTGCCGCGCAACAATTTAAAGATGGCGTTCAATGTCAGTGTTGGCGAAATCTTCAGAAGTCTGTGCACGTCCAGAAGTAGTTTGCAGAATTTTAACACCTAACGAAAATAATAAACGGATAATTTTTATATAGAAAATTTTCAGAACAACACCTCAAGGACCTTAAATATGCTTTCGCAACTGCATAACATGTTGACATATATGATAAGTAAGTAGGTATCTAACTACTAATTTCGTAGCTTGCGCATACGGAGTTATTTTTCAAAAGGTTAATTTTCGTAATACTAATATGAAAAATGCCGTTATTGCAGAGTTCGTTCGTGCTTTTTTTTACAAGCCCAAAAGTATCAGTCGTGTAAAATTTGCTTTATAGCGCAAAATATCCTACTTACGAACCACTTTTCGGTTATGATTTGATTGTATAATATGGAAAATAAGTTCTTTAGAGAATGATAACTTCACAAAATAAAGTAAGACACGCTTTTTGGAATTTTTTTTTATTTTGATAAATCAAAACAGGCAGCTGGTGTTAAGCGGGAATTTCAACCGTATCGCCATCTACCTGAGGAGTGTTATTGTTAAAGACCTTATTCCAAATATTCAACGACGTGGTGCATCGCCTTAATGTACAAATTTAAGATATTCGTTCGCTAAAGTCCTATAAATCCGCAATAAAGTAAATCAAGTCAGACTAGAAGTCCGCTATAAAGTAAATAATGTCAGACTAGAAGTCCGCTATAAAGTAAATAAAGTCAGACTATAAATCTGCTATAAAGTAAATAAAGTCAGACTAGAAGTCCGCTATAAAGTAAATAAAGTCAAGACTAGAAGTCCGCTTTAAAGTAAATAAAGTCAGACTATAAATCCGCTATAAAGTAAATAAAGTCAGACTAGAAGTCCGCTATAAAGTAAATAAAGTCAGACTAGAAGTCCGCTTTAAAGTAAATAAAGTCAGACTATAAATCCGCTATAAAGTAAATAAAGTCAGACTAGAAGTCCGCTATAAAGTAAATAAAGTCAGACTAGAAGTCCGCTTTAAAGTAAATAAAGTCAGACTATAAATCCGCTATAAAGTAAATAAAGTCAGACTATAAATCCGCTATAAAGTAAATAAAGTCAGACTATAAATCCGTAATAAAGATAGAACCTACTAGTAGGTATTTATAATGTAATAGATCCATAAAATACTAGCGTTGTATTTTACGAAAAAAGAATCTGTAATATCCACATTAATAATATTATATTTACATATTAACCACAAAAATAGTTTTATTAGTATTATTTCGTTTTCAAATTATTCACCTGTGACTCATTTTATTATTTTATCTAAATAATTATTTTATTTCTTTTTATCTAAGGTTTTATGCAAAGCACAAAAGATAACAGATTATTATAAGCAATAATTATTATCCTGAAACACAAATATAAATTGAAAAAATCTTCCGGGAAAAAATAAATGCAGGCGACGGGAATTGAACCCTCACCTTCAGTTTGCCGGTCAGGTCCACGGAACCACTGTGCTACGTTGGCTTATTTTTAACCGCCAAATAATTCAATAAATACTAGTATTTCATTTAACAATTATTGCTTTTTTGATTTTGTTCACCTACTTTATGATTTTTATTTTATTTATGGTATTTATGTGGTCTTTATGTTTGTGGTATTTTTAAATACTTAATTTCTCACTAGATGGCGTCGAGATATATTATATTTTTTCCCGGAAATTTTGTTCAATTTATATTTGTGTTTCAGGGTAATTTTTTTTTCAGTTTATGTTTGTGTTTCAGGCTAATAATTTTTGCTTAGAGTAATTTGTTATCTTGGTCTTGTCTATATTTCCATTGTTCACTAAAGTGTTAAAAATATAAGGGCAGTAAAACAAACCCACATAGTACGTTCATCTCACCCCTTTCCACTTCAATCCCCCTAATACTAAAATGCAATTACCACTCCCTCAAAATAGCAACCTCATGCCAAACTTATTTATTAATGCATTTAATATTAGACAAGTTAATAATAGAAGAATATTAAAAAATTTTAGCGTTAATGAAATCAATTGTCTTATAATATATATATAATTAATACCTCCTCTAACGACCACAAAAAGAGCTTCTCGTATTTACTATGGTACTTTAACTAGTCGCTAGTCTTTAGAATGTGATTTTCTGAAAAATATAGGAAAAATTCAAAGAATAAAGAAGACCACAAGCAAGGTGGACGTTAATCCAAAAGTCTGGCCATTTGGGCCTTAAATTTCACAGAAATTCGGTCTTTCTGTACAAATCAAATGGAAATGACTATACGATGTCAAGCAGAGTAAGAGAGACAGAGCACTTTATTTTCCCTCGTTGGCTCTCTTGGGGCTAGAATAAAACGAAACTAAGCCAGTGGTTACATCGGTTTCCATTCAAATCTACATGGAAGGCACTTCTATTTGAGGGTGTGTGCGTATTATCTATTCAGTGACACAAATGAAGAAAGTAAACGAAACCGGTTTCAGTTGATATTTTGGCTTCTTGAGTGGTGGCAATAATATTGAACTAGCAGTTAAAAACCCGCTCCACGGGTTTTTTTCTGCTAGGCCCTGCGGGCGGCACTTAGTTGGGCTTTGCCCAGTTTAAGTGATACTAACAACAGTTACATTTAATAGGTAGATATTAGGTCATTCACAGAGAGAGGGTGAGTATATATTGTTAAAACACGGAACAGGAAGGCGTTTAGGCATAATAATAATGACAGTTGTTCGGGTAAAACTTTACCTTTCCCGAATAATTGCCTAAATGGCTAAAGGTAAATTAATATAGGTAAATATTCGGAATCGCTGGACACGGAAAATAGGAAATATTTTTAAATAATACCTTCTGATTTACCTTAATTACTATAAAAGGAATCGAACAGCATTTGGGAAAATTTTAATTTTAGCTTTTTAATTTTTAATTACGTAAAATGAAAATTCGCTTTCGCTGTATGGAATGACAGCCTGAATAATTTCTGTTGATAACATTTTCTTTTGTCGGTATTCCTGAAATGAGCGGCTAGAGACAATTGAAAAACGTAAATTAAAAAAATATAATGTAATACAATATTCCGGCAAAATAGGGCCTACTTAGCACAAATGATTTATTTGACTATTATTTTATTTAACCTCACCTATAATAACCTAACCTAACCTATAATAATCCAGCCTAACCTATAATAATCCAACCCAACCTAAAATAATCCAACCTAACCTATAATAATCTAACCTGACCTAAGCTTACCTCACCTATAATAATCCAACCTAACCTAACCTATATCCTAACCTAACCTATAATAATCCAATCTAGCCTAACCTAACCTAACCTAACCGAACCAATCCTAACCTAACCTATCCTAACCTAACCTAACCTATACAAATCCAACCTAACCTATAATAACCCAACCTAACCTAACCCATAAAAGCCCAAACTAACGTTACCTAACCTAACATAACCTGACTTATCCTAACCCATAATAATCCAACTTAATCTAACCTTACCTATAAACTAACTTGAACTATACTAATCCAACCTAATCTAACCTAATCGAGCATAACCCAACCTAACCTATCCTAACCTATAATAAACTTTTTTAAAATATTTCCTTACTTGTAAAAGAAACCAAAATACCAAAATAATATTTGCATAGAGTAAATTATGGTAAAAATTCTAGACACTCGTATCAGGAATACCAAAAAAAGAAAATGTCATCAATAGAAATTATTCCGGCTGTCATCCAATACAACGAAAGCAAATTTTAATTTTACGTGATTAAAAATTAAAATGCTAAAAATCAAAAATTCCCGAATGCATTCAGATTCCTTCTATATTAATTAAGGTAAATCCGAAGGTTTTACTTAAAAATATTTCGTATTATCCTTGTCCAGCGTTTCCGAATAATACCTTAATATATATTATATAAATATTTATACCTGGCAAAATGATTGTTTTATTATACATATAAGTACATGTCAGATTAGAGATTTGTTGGCTAATTTTACAATCAACGAAGCGTTTCTATCTTCCGATTGTCTTTCATGTTATTTTATTGGGTTGGCAGTGCCTATACTTTCGGGTATATCATATCGGTGTTCTGTCAAAATAATGCGAAATTATTATTTACGTAAATATCAATAAATTAAATATCAATATTTTTCAAAATCGTACATGCAAAGAGTTGTTGTTTATTGTCATTAAGTTGAATCAAATGTTTGTTTTAGAAACGATGACATTGCAAAGTTTAAATAAACTTCCAGAAGAAATCTTTTTATTTTGCATATTTAAATATTCGCGCCAGGCCCTTGGTTCGTTCTTTCACCGCCAGAGGAGCGCTCTGTCGGCTATCTTTGACGCGGTGAGTATCGGCCATGTTGAATGAACGCGTGCTTTTTTCGTCAAACGTCAAACGTAATCACGTAATTGTGGATAATTTTCACTGTAATGTAATTAATCCAATGGATCATGAACTTTCTAAAACATATTTTCTTCGATATTATCCAAAAATTGTATGAGCAGAAACGATATTTTTGAATAAATATCGTATTACATGTGGCGATTCTATTTCAGTATGAAATCGTGTCTTAATCTTTAAAGTCTTATTTAAACACAATTTGAATTTGACCAATCACAGGGCCTACATCGTCCAGACGCTGGGACAATAATACTATTAGATTCCTTTAGGAATTGACTTTAGGTCGCACAGTTTGCACCCGCGCTGTGCAAGTGGGTTCCCTACAGAACATCGGACCATCCCGCTACTAACAATTACTCATTACTATTTTCAGTTTGCACGCAATTACATCAAGTTGTATGAAGTTTTGAAGAATACATTTAAATATCAAGACGCCTTGATTTTTGTTTCTTGATTTTCATAGAGTTTATTGAGAAAAAAAAGTGTTCACATTTCGGACGAAGCGGAATATTAATATCAAATGATTCTTGTTAGAGTAATACACCAAATTTAAAAAAATATTTACGAAAATATGCGGTAGTACCACAAAAAAGTATACACTGTTGCACTTCATAAATGATCAAGAGAAGGTTTTTTTTTTTACTGGCAAAAATCATTAATAAAATAACGTATTTTATAAGAATTAATCAGTAAAACACAGTGGTATATGGTACAACATTAAGTTAATTCACCCATAACATGGTACCAAAGGTTGATTGGTATCTACAAAGCATTCTCAGAGATATTTTCAATAGAGCCTTAAGCAATCTACAGGGCTAGCGAACCAACGCAGTGTTCACGATAATAATAATATTTAGCTAATTTATGTAGCGCCGTTTACGTGAAAAATCACCCCAAGGGCGCTAATATGTAACTATGCGGCCCTCACAAACCCCCCATAACAAATAGTTATACTACATTATTATTATTTATAAAATAATTGAATGTTTAAAAGTGTTTCTAGAAAAACATTTGTTTAAAATTTTCGCCTTGGCAAAATATTTCAATAATGCAGTGTCACTCTTGTATGCACATCATCTTAGAATTCTTTGGAAAGTTTTTCATATTGACTCTTAGAATTATTGCAGACTCTTTATTGAATAGTCTAACAAAGTGAAATATGACAGTCATCATCCTGTTTACATTATTATTTAAATGATTTACACGGTCAATATAAACAAAACATTTATTTTGAACTTTGAATCAAGGTAACCATCTGCCTATAATAAAAATGTAATACATTTTAATTGTTGGCGAATATTATTATGAACGAAAAGTCGTTTTCCCACAGTTCATAATAGAAGAAAATGTCATATTATTTACCATTATAAGAACTGGAACTGTGTAACACATAACCGAACCGTGGAACCACGAATCATTAATATTGATTTATTGTCCGCAGATAGTTTTTTTAAGATGGCTAATCTTATGTTTAACGATATACAAAAAGAATTCAAGGCTGATATCACTATGAATAGATTCAATGAATTGAGGCTTAGATTGTTTGGAAAAGTGGAGCAAATGGACGGAGATAGGTGGTTGATAAAATATATTGTTTTCATAGTAATTTGCATTATATTACAATACCAAAAATTAAAAAAAAAAAACTTTTTTTTTGTAAGTTTCTCGCTAATTTGACGGCATGCTATGCGCGTAATGTTACCATCTGACAACATTATTGCCACACTTATTTGATAATGTGACAGCGCGAAGTCACGCTGCAAACAATGTGCTTGCCACATACTTTATTGCCTGAAAGTGTCACATTGAACTCATTCAGAAGCATACTAAAACTGTTCAACGACCTCCGGGCCAGAGCGGCAAGCTCTTTGGCACAGGGCCTAGGTCGCGGAATTGAAAAAAAAATAAAAGGGATTTTTTTTATAAATGTAAAAATGTAACTTTGTTTCAGCCAATAAATATACTATTTTTTATAAATGAAACAATGTAACTTTCTTTGAAAAACTAAATATATCTTTTTTTTATAAATGAAACAATGTAACTTTGTTTGAACCACTAAATACACATTTTTTTAATAAACACAGACTGGTTTCGGAACAAACCGTTTTTTTTTTTCCATTAAATTTTCTGCAGAAAACATATTATAAATATCGCCCCGGTTAGAGACAATTATTGATAATAGAAACAAGGGGATTGGGCCATGAACCATCAGAGTATGAAACCGAGTTCCCGAAAGTGTAGCTAACATCGTTCATCTATACCTTAACTATAATTAATTAATATTATTAATGCACATCGCACCTATGCACAGCGGCCCGCCTTAGTTTCTACTTGCTAACACTAGCTAACTATCATTAGTTCTACCGTTTTGATAGTCCATACAGTTTAGTCGTAGCTCGGTGACAGTCGGCACGCTCCATGGTATTTATCTCCCTTTTTCTCTATTATCGATAAACACAACCAATCAGAACTCAGACAGTGAAATTTTTATGACTTAGTGGTAAAATAATTTAAATAGAAATACCATAATTACAACACTAACAGCAAAAATAAAAATATCAACAACAGCAACTGCAAAATATTTATTTTTCGACTTATGTACTCCGTTTTATTCGTTCTTTGTCCTACCAAATTATGCGAATGCTAAAATTTTGGTTTTAAAACATAAATATAAAATAATAAAAATAGAAATAATACAATCACAATACTGCAGGGAGCGGGAAACAGTCCGTGAAAAAACACACTGAAGATGACATCAGATAGCCCAGCAGCGATACATTGATGAATGCGATTTCTGAAGTTTTCGGCCGCATTTTGGCACACCTCGACGGGCATAACGGCGATTTCCTCTGAAAAGCGATCCGTGAGTTCTTCCAAGGTGTTAGGCCGATGCTTAAAAACATTTTCCTACAGGTAGCTCCACAGGAAGAAGTCTCAAATTGCAGCCAGAAGGCCCGCTGGGTGGCGACGAACGAATGGCCATTTTTAAGAAAAGTTAATGACTGCGAAGACCCGGTGTTTTCCGGACCAAACCATGGTAATGACTGAAAACGCCACGACCCTCCCGACATAATGAGACCCCTCCCAGGTTCCTACCCCCACCACACGGGAAGTACCAGCCCTATGAGAGATGAATATGACTCATCTCTGAGGTTGTTGAAAATTAAAATCAGGGTCGATCGATGCTATTTATGTGTAGGAGAGAGGTGGCATGAAAGACCCACTTTTTTATACATTATATATTTTTTTATGAAAGCATATTAAATATACTTACTAAGCTAAGCTTTACTTTAAAAAGTTCCCTTCAAAATGCTACTATTTTTTAGTTCTAAAACATCCGAAATTGGCTCTTTCATATCTGATGTACATTGAAAAAGGCACAAGGAGTATTAAGAGCCGGGTATGCTGGTAAATAAATCTATAATGCCCCCCAAATTCACGGCTCAAATGAATTATAGGTATTCACACAAGCACGCTTTATTTTTTACATAATCGACAATCAAAGATAATCGTTTCTTAGGCACGTAAGTATGTTTAAAAAATGGAGAGTAACAAAAATAAAGAAAAAAAAAAGATTAATTTCTAGGTGGTAATTTACACAAAAAAAATTGTAAAAACCCTTTATTTTATTTATATTTATACATCGTATCATTATTTACATACATAGTTCATGGAAATTCGTTTCGGAACTTTTCTTTGCATGAGACGGCTTCTTCAATGCTGGTCGATTAACTATTTCATATTATTATTTGCTAATAATATTAAATTTTGCCCAATATCAAGCACACCGTTGGTATTACAAAATAATGTTATTTTAATTTGTACAAAAAACAATATTCTATTTATATTAATTGATGCAGTGTAAGATTCAACTCACAACAGATTATGTCAAAATTCAACAAAGTGGTAATCAAAAATTTATTTTACACCCGAACGCACAATTTTCGCAATTTCGCCGAACGCCAAACGATAGCGGATGATTCATGGCGGGAGCCATGGTTGGGAGCAGTTGGTACTCTTCTGCGGTTTCACATAATAAAAATATGTCCCCACCCGATTGGGCAGAGGTGTGAGGCGGGTTAAGGTAGGGGCTATAGGAACTGATTTACGAATATTAATGCGGGTCTTGAAGGGATGGATCGCTCCAATGACTTAGACAAAAACGAGCTGAAGAAACGATCCGTTCTCATGTAGCAAACATCCACTGTAAACTAGTGTTCCGCACGTGCTTAAGGAGTTTAGACCCGAGCATAGACGTAGACCCGACTCCAAAAGCTTTTTAAAGCCGAAAGAAAGGAAAATGTTTAAAAAAATCACAAAAAGACACCGTTTATAAATAAATTATTCAGCAAGCCTACTATTAAAAATAGTCAGTCTTAATTATAAAGATTTGTAATACGCCACTGCGACGCTGGTATAGTTTAATATGGTATAGTTCACGTGCAAACAGTGTTTAGGGCCGTATATTCCTTCGGTTAAAATATTTACTCATAATAATATTCAAGCAAGATTTTTTTTAGACTCTCACCACTTTGTTCCATTCCTCAAAAACACGGTCATTTTTGCATTTCGCGTTTAGTTGCCAACTTCACTTTTCTTCAGATGACATTTGCAATGTCATTGACTCGGTCTGTTTTGAATTGCTGCTAAATTTGGTCAATTTTTTTTTTTTTTTTTATAGTGAATACCTCACAAGAGTCCCAACTGCTCCCGTCTGGAGCCAGTGAGACTATGGCATCCCCAATTGGGAGATGTTGTGAGGGTGAAGTTAAGTGGGGAAGGGAAAGAGGAAGGTGGGGAAGTACCTGGCTATTCAGATCTAGTCACTAAACACGGCTAAAGCCATTTGGAGCAACGTTTCAATTCTGAATGGTGGTCTTACACCAGGGCGATACTGGTAGTATCTTCCACTCTGGAACGTGCCGCAAATATACTATATATTATTTTAATTAATTAATTGTGAAATAACACAATTTGATTATGTGTTATGGTAAATCGATAAGTATTCGATTTAAACCGTTCTCTGATAGTGCTGCTACTGGGTATACTACTTTTTTACATTTTCACTGTGCGACCGATCGATATTTGTCAAATCAACCAGATTTTTAACAAAGTCCGCGATCTCCGTCTTAATATCATAGTAATTCATCTCTAATCCTGGGGGTCGGGCGGTTTAAAAATCTGTCAGCCACTAATACTGCGATATTACGGCCGGTACACGCAATACGCATGCACGTGATTGTATGTAACGTTTTCTACCAACTGTTCTTATCCCTCCGTATTATCTATTATGATTAAAACGGCGCGCGTATCTTTATGGGAGAAAATGAAAAATGTTTTCATTTTTTTAAGCTAAAGCAAATTCAACAATGCTTTTCAACCATACAATCCGGAATACACTCTTAATTATTTAGACAAATTCCACCTAGTTGTGGACAATGTAATATTTAGACACATTCCACCCAATTGTGGCCAATATAATATTTAAGACGTCGATGTTTGAGTTACATCAGAATTTGACCATAATGTATCTCATTTGACGGCAAAATCACGGAACTAAGTGTGATAATCAGAAGCTAAATAACATATGGTAATGTATGTAGGTCCCGAACATTTTTAGAGCATGACCTTGCGGCACGTGGCCGTACCAGTCAGGGTCAATTGCTGCTCTACTTATGGCAGGGGATACCAATCTTCCCAGGTCAAAAGATCAAATTCACATTGTAATGTTATGTTGATGGTATAGTGCACCAAAGTACAATTTATGTCGCATCTCAAAAGACGATTGATTTGATTAGTAACAACATGTTTTACCAAGTACTTGAAATTTTATTATCTACTGATTTCATTAATTTATTAACGAGTATTATAAAATATCGATATCCATGGCTTAGTGCATAATAAATGTGCTATATGCAGATTTATTCAAATGTAATTTTTGCATTTGAAACTCGTCTCGAAAGATGACTACCTAGTAAAAACATGTTTTACCTACTTGAAATTTTAATTATTTAAATAATGAACATTATGAATTTGATTTGATATGATCTCTGGTGAGTTGACGTGTTGTTCTTGTATTGTTTTGTATTTATAATTTTAATATAATTCACTTGCGTAATGTGGATTGACTAGATGATCATTTGTGGAAAAGTGTGTGGAAGGGTTTAGTTTTTCCTGCGGGGATGATTTAACCCGGACATAAAGTCGGAAAAAATAAAAATAAAAACATACCGGTGTTGTAGAGCATACATATATGCGAATTGTTCTTAATTTAATGATAAAGATACTAGAACCATAGACCTCTTATCCATTTCGTTAAAACAACTTGGCCAAAGAAAATTTAAATACTTTGCAACAAAGATATACAATGCTTTTCCACTAGCCAATAGACAGAACTCAACTTAATTTAATTATAAATTAGATATCTTGAATCATCAACCAAGAAAGATCTAAAATTAAAGATCTTAATAAAACCAATTTAGAGGAATGTATTTCCAATGGTGCGAAACTGATTGTTTTTAAACTTGAACTTAATATTACTGAGCCTGCTCTTAGCACAGTGAATGAGACAGGCGCAATATATTACCCATGTAATGGAATTAATAAAGATGAACTAATTTAAAAAAAAAATTGTCCGCATTTGAAAGACGATCTAGTTATTAAAAAAAGATTTTATATGAAATTTTTAAGTAAGTAATTTTCATACGACCTATGCAAGCAAGCATTGCTTTCCATTTCGCTTTCACTAGAAAGCGATAGAAATTGACAGATCTTAAAACATTACATAATTTTTTATAAAAATAGTTGTCGCGTTAACAGCTGACATAAGAATATAGTATAACTTCCGAGCAATTTTTACTGATTTATAATCATGATTAATAATAACATGTTCATTGTCATTGAAAGGAAAATCAGCACGTGTTTGTCTACTGTCGCTTGTTCGTTTTCACTTACAGAAAATATGAACGTATTTACTGCAATTTAAAAGTAGCACATTGTGATTCTGTGTGTGTTTTACATGATGGTTTATAAATAAAACCCATTGTCATTAAAATTACTAGACAAAGTCGTCGTTAAAAATATTTACTATATTATTTAATATATTTATTTTTTACAATAGTTGTACAATGTTTACATGTTGTACAGTGTTATCCTATTAACAAGCCATGGAGCCAAATCCTGATGTCATAGATTAAAGTAAAATAAAAAAAAATATACATACATATATTTTTTTTTTAAATATTTTTTCTTTTTAAAAAACTTTAGTCTCATTATGTTGTCGTATTATTATTATTATTATAGTCTTTTTTTTCGTTTACTCTGTATGTATTATCTTACAATATTTTTTATATTAACTTTATATATTCTATGTATAATATAGAGCTCGTGGGATTGCACCACCCTCCCCGAGATCTGGAATAAACAAGAAAAAAAATAAAAGAAAATAAAAATAGCCTTTCCTGATCTTGGAGAGACAAGGCTCTTGTGTTTGTTAAGGGAATTCTAGCTCAATTATATGAAGCCGTGTAAGTAAGTAAAAGTAATATTTTGTAAATAAATAACACAAAATACATAAAAAAACGTAAAACTTGCCGATAACAGAAAAATGAGATCAATCAAATATACTAATTTCGGTTGTTCATGAAGTAATTGCTGCGTGAAATGTGATATCTGGTTCTCAAATTTACTTTGAATTCAAGTATCATTCTCAAAAGTGGAATTAGGTGAGTAAATAATTCAGACAAGCGACAAAGTGCTACCTATAGTATAATATGTATAAAAAATCGGAACTGATTTGTTAAGAATCAACAATTAAGACTATCCTGTGATTTTTCACAGGTTTGCTATCGTAATATTTTAAAAAAGTTACGTAGTAAATTATACATATATGTAGATGTAAGTACAAACAATTCAAATATAGAAATAAATAATAAACTGTCTTCTAAAATATTATAATTATAGGTAAAACTTTTCTAAACTCGTGTATTTTTTGTGACATATAATATGCACTTACATTAAAATATTTAAAGATCTATTGTTTGCCAATTATTAGCCCATACGAGGATTTGAGCTAACTTAAGATTAATAAATAAATCAGTTCCCGCTCAAACTCACAAAGGAACCTATATTGGCGTTTTGTTGACCTCCTCTGACTTTAGGAAAGTTACTTGTAATAAAAGTGAAGGAAGGCTCAGACGAGACGGTACGATGGGAAAATCGATATTCGTCTGGTGACGCAGGTGTGGAATTTATGTTTCCTATCCCCTTACAAGGTTTTACAATTTTAATGGTATTTGTTCAGTCATTTCAATAAGTTATTTTTTTAAATAAAGAACTATAATCCCAAAGTGGGGAAAAAAATTAATCATATTATTTTATGTGCAGTCGGGGGCATTCCTACTGTAGAATTTAGAGTACCAGTACATAATTAAAAGCTCGTACCTTTTTTAGTTCCTCTTTTGTTGTTCCCACAGTTTACATGTGTTTTTTTTCTTATCCTTAAAAGATGAGACAGGATTTGACTGTATATTTTAAACGAATTTATTATATGTGATAAATGATTGCTTTTACATGGTTTTGCTTTTGAAAATAAAATAAAATAAGATTTTTTAAAATTTAATTAGAATATTATTTTGTTCGTGAATTAGATATTGTAAAAATGAGCTTAATAAAACGTTTTATTTAATGATTTCCTCCAGATTAAATAATTGAAACCCCGCAACAATTGACAATAATGTAATATTTAAATAAAATAAAAATTATAGTAAACACAGAAAACTTTTGTATTTGCCAGCACATCCTGGTACCACATTTTAATGGTGTTCAAATTCTTTTTTATTTTTATTTTATTTTATTTATTTTTTTTTTTTTTTTTTAATTTTTTTTTTTTTGTTATTTGTTTTTGGGGTGTTATGCCGTATTGCGCTAACTCCTTCTTTAGCCAACGTTTCGGACAGTATTGCAGTGTCCATCATCAGGGCAGATGTGTTATTTAACGAAACGTTGGCTAAAGAAGGAGTTAGCGCAATACGGCATAACACCCCAAAAACAAATAACAAAAATACTTTTGGCCGTGAAAATCTTAAATCATATTTGTGTTCAAATTCGTTAATTCAAATGATATTTTTAGTAATTAAGGAATATGACATTAAACAAAGTTGTTATGTAATATCATTTTTAATCTTGTTGAATCAGTTTATTAGAATCATTAACCAAACGCGTAGAAGTGTGAAAAGTCATATTGATCTTTTTAAAAATTTACCATTTCAATCAACGTAGAAATTTACCAACTATAAATAAATTGTCGGCACAAACTTTAAACAATCCAGCAATTTTATTTGTTATATAACACTTTTTTAATATCGACGCCAAATTATCGAATGTTTAAGTAAACTTAAAAAAAAGAAAGAGTAAAGATGATCACAAATCATTTGTTTCCAGAATAATTTCGCGTAAATTAAATTGATTTTTATTTCAATACTAGCTGACGTGCACCCGGTATTGCTTGGGGTTTTTAATATTAATTCTAATGTACCGGATATGAAAAATATGTGTAATTTTAAGATGAAAATATTATTTTACAAAAAAAGATATAAATTTGTTAAATTGCACTCTACCGGTTTCGGAAGCACCCTTCCTTCGTCAGGAGAATATTATTAAAACAGTCATCATTAAATTAGTTTTAATATTCTCCTGACGAAGGAAGGGTGCTTCCGAAACCGGTAGAGTGCAATTAAAATTAAAGTAGCCTAAAACAAATTTATATCTTTTATTGTAAATTATGACGAGCCACAAAGTAAATACTTATTACAAATATGTAAAAAAAATAGATAATATTATTATTAAAAGTTTACTTTTTTTGAAATATTTGTTTCACTTGATCATACCATGTTATCCTTGAACTTCTACTACCATACATTCTCCTTACACATATTTCTTCGTTAATCACGTACGCCTCATATCGACTTTAATTCGACTCCACATCTCATTCCAGTGCAGAGAAAACTTGTTAGGTCTTCCTCAGGGGTCATTGACTTTTTACACCATTCACTACCAATAATAACTAAATGGTTGATTGGACTGGGTAGAGGAGAATCTGAAAAAATGTTAAAAAACGTCACATAATAAATAGACATTGTATAGACATAGACTAATCACACACTATTATATATCTTCCATTATTCTAATTATTGCTCATACACAATTGAAACATACACAACAGCTCAAGTTCGACTCTATCATAAGATTGTAACGATTAAACATCACAAATTAAAACATTCATCAGATATATTATAGACATAGACAAATCACACACTTACTTTCACATATTTTTGGTTCCTTGGAAAGGGCAATTTGACTAGTTAGGAACCAATAATTTCGACCTGATAAGGTACAATAATCTATAATCACTAAAATTATTTTAATTATATCTTGTATCATATTGTACTGTATGTAAATCTAAAGAATAAATAAATATCATACTGTATCGGCCACGTATCTCATTCAACTATAAAAAATTACATTAATTCGACTTCGTATCTTATTCCAGTGTAGAGAAAATGAAAGTTTTCGTCTGGCGTCCCCGACTTCTTATGCCATTCAATTACTCCTTGCACTAATAAGAACAATCTTTGAAATTTTCTGCGAAATCGGTCCAGCAGTTTTCGAGTATATAGGGTATACAAACAAAGAAACATGCAATTTTTAATGTATATAAATTGACTGACTTTTGCACGCACGTGGTGTGTTTACAATCAAAAAAGTTTATCAGCACTAGAATGAATGAATAAATGTTGGAATTTGATAGTGCAAATAAAATCGTTAAGTTCCCTAATGTAAGTATTTTTTTAAAATGTAACTGTTTTATTAATACTTTACATATGTACATTTTATTACATAGATAAAGATGGGTTTGGTCCCAGGTGGCAATTTCCTCCAACCGACCCACTTTTTGAGTTCTAACCACGTGCTATGAATGTTAAATTAATTAAAAAATAATGACCGGTTAGTAGCGGAGTGGTCAAATGCACCGAGTTTCCATCCAGAAATTGGGTCACGAGTTCATAATAAAGTTATAATCAACATGAAAATAAAGCATTACGCTCATGGAAATAAAAATAATTTAATTTAGACTCGAGGGGAGCATTTGAGACACGATCAGTGAGCAGCTTATTCCAAAACTGTAATGACAGCATTCATACATCAGTGAGCAGCTTATTCCAAAACTGTAATGACAGCATTCATACATCAGTGAGCAGCTTATTCCAAAACTGTAATGACAGCATTCATACATCAGTGAGCAGCTTATTCCAGACCTGTAAAGGCAGCATCCATACATCAGTGAGCAGCTAGTTCCAGTTTAACGTCGGCCAGTGGCTCAGTGGTCCAGAGCGTCTGACCGGACATCAGAAGGCGCGGGTTCAATGTATTGCGGGGAGATATTTTCAATTTGACTAATTATTGCTTATAATTATTTATTATCCTTTATGCTATGCATAAAAACCTTGTCTTATAAACAATAGTTTATCATTAAAAAAATAATAATTCAGATGAGTTATGAGCGATATAAAACACAATTGGAACAAGCTTGTACAATTTTATTGATAGTTTTTTAATAAATCGATTGACCTAATTTCTAAATTTAGGAGCAATTTATTTAGCTGTGAAAAGCGAGTCAACGTAGATTGACCTCATTATGAAGGCTTTCGAGGATATTTATAGAAATAAAAAAAAATTATAACATTGACTTCATATCCCTATCAAGCTTAAAATGGTATTTTACTGTAAACTTTTACCTTAGAGTTTTTTTTAATTTTTTTACCTTATTAAGTGTTTTTATTGGTTTTTACAGTTTTTAGGTGTGTTAAAACCACCAAGCTAGGCACATGGTCGTGTTATGGTGGTTGATTAAATATACAGTACAAAAAAAACAATAAATCAAGTATGAAATATATAAGAAATTAAAATAACATAAAAAGTATACAATTTAAAAGAAAATAAATAGTATATAGTTTAAGATACTATGTGAAATACATTAAAATAATTTGAGAGAATATGTCAAAAGATTGAAATATAATAGATATTTAAAAAATGTATAGAATATAAGACATACAGTAAAAAGTAAAGAATTTAAAGAAGAATTTAATTTTAATAACTCCTTATATATGTATAAGGAGTTATTAAAATTATATACCTACAGCATCAAAATGAGTATGTATTACTAGGTAAGCAAATGTTAAAATGTGGTAAACAGTTGATCAGTATGTGCGAGTTACAGTGAAAAATATGGATACATTATTCTTCAGCATTATAGATTCTTGTTTGAACTCCAGCTAATAATACTAGAGTGAAAAAAATACTGTCATAATATTGTTCACAAATACTGAAGCAATCCTAAAGTACATGAAACCTTTCAGTGGTGTCAAACCAATTTAAATAATTAATCTTTCTTTTAATATTATGGTAATTTAAAAACGAAAACTTTTTATGGCAGTATAGATTCATTTTTCCCTTAAAGAAAACTTTTAGTGGTGGTATGGATTCATATGTTCCTTAATTATAATGAAAATAAGATTGCCACTGAAAAAAATGATCTGAAAATACTTTTTTTTTCGATTGTGTGAGTGTTTCTAATAAAACGTCAGTAATATGTCAAAACATTCTTTAGAACCAATGAAAACGAAGATAAAGTATGATCTGAGATCAAAAATAAATTGATGTAAAATTGTCTTATTTTGCAGTTTAGGGGCACGTTATTTTATCTACTGAAATCTAAGAACCCTTTTGCGATTAAAGTGAATTATTACCTGCACAAGTAATAGTGCAGTTTATTTCAATTTTATCAATGTTGGAGTGGTGGATGTATTGTGAAAATATCCATATAAATGAATAGGTAAAGGATTTAAAAAGCATAAGAAAGAATACATGAGATTAAGAATAAGAAACAAAGAATAAAGGATTTAAAATGCATTCGATAGAATACATGAGAATCAGAATTAGTTATACAAGGGTAACATTAAAAAGTATCAAGGTAATAGAGATTCTTCATCTGTAGTATTCACCGGGCGACGCGCGACGGCCTGGACGAGAGTGTTTTCCGATTTTCGGTAACACTTCACTTCCCGACCAATTTTTGCGAATCCTTCTCTCTGCAAACATATGCTATGCGCTGCATCGGCAAGGGAGGCGGAACAGCGTCCTTTACATGTGGTACCTACATTATTCATTAAATATGCTTCCATATTGTCATCGTTCTTCTACATACTTATGTATACGAGAGATGATGAAGAGAAATAACTGTTACAGACAATATTGTTTACTATATTAATTTTTAGTTCTAACTCAACTATATTTAAAGTAATACGGGCACGACAATGCAGTCAATGTATATTTTTTGTTGAATAATCATCGTAACCTAAGTATTTTTTGTGTGAAACCAACTGCTCGGAAGCAGTGGGACTATGTCATCACCAATTTAGAAAATTTTGGAGAAAAAAATTGAAAGAAGAGGTGAGAAGAAATGAAAGGATTGGGAGGGATGAGGAACGGAAAATACCTGACTATCCATAAATTAGCAACCTAGACATAATTAGTGTTTTCTGGGCATGTTTAATTTTTCAATGCGCCTTTATAGCAGGTACCTATTATAAATTAAAAGACAATAATTTGTGGTAGAAAGTGGAAAATGATTTGTTTTGTAATTTTTGTGGATCGAAGAATAACCACAGATAATAAAGCTATTATAAAACAAACCACTTGTGCCAAGTCAAGCAAAACAGCTGTTCTCGTACGATAAACGAGTAATTATAAATAATAAACAGCAACATTGTCAGACGAGTCACAAGCCTTCACCCGTGACATTGTCTCTTGCCGTTTGATCTGCATGTACAACACGCGAGTGTCACATGACTCCGATAGGGGGGAACTACTGATCGAGTTATGCCATAACTTTAATAACATTGTAAATTATGTCGAAGTTGTGATTAACATATCTGGCAGTGTTAGGGTCACGGCGTCTATAACTCTTTCGAACTAATCAGCAAACATAAATTATTATTACCTACTATGAATGGAAAAACGGAAGGGTTTGTACTGGCCGACATTAAAAAACATTAAGATAGTAACCAAAATTTATTATTCGCTCGATGTTTTTACGCCCATTCGAATATAGCTCAACGTGTGTACCATCTCGCTCGATACTTTTTTGTTCGATATCGCAAATGGCAAACGTCTCGACGCGAAAATGATTTAAGGACTGTAATTCTTGCTCGAAGTTCAACAGAAATTTACGATTTGACTAATCGTCTTGGTGGTATATCTATGGATTCTTTTGGACGTGGACTCAACGACGAGCATGGTTCCGAGAGCATGAATATACGTGTGTATATTTAGCATATAGCTTTAGATTTTCAATACCCATGAACATAGTTATGAAAGGAAGGTACTCGTATGCTTACAGATTTATCTTTAAACCCAACGTTATTTTTCTCTTTGGACTTAGAAGGTATCTCCATGACTTCTTCTTGTCTTTTCAATGTTCTTATTTTGGGTTAAGGCATGTGATTTCAACCATCATTCTCTTTTTTTTTCATTTCTCTATCCTTGCTGTGGACTTCCTCCTGGATTTTTATCTGGTTTAGCAGGATATGGAACATGTGTGGAATGAACTCCAATTTTTCCCTACGCCTGCGTATTCCATTTGTAATACCGTAATTCTTTTTGCAATATTTGTTAGCTGGGAATATACTCTAAATCATAAAATGGTTATATATAATAGTCCAACCAAAAACTGCCACTCTTTGGGTCTGAACCCGTCCGAGATTGAATCACAATATTAGGCCAAAGACCTCCTTGACTTATCGGTCCAGGCATTCATCTTTGTGATGTTTTGGGATTCATTAAATCTAGTATTTTAACAGTACAGGATGTGGAATATGGTATGCTTTAAAGAATTATGATAGATAAATGAAACCCTTAAATAAAAATGACGATATGAACTTACTCCAAATACATTTTTTCACAAATTGACTTAGCGTTCCTAAGATAAATAAGTATTTTAAGCATTTATTATTGGTCTACGTGACAAAAAACTTTCCGTTAATCGACCTTCTAATCAAAATCCCCCTAGTTCAATCAAATGTTAATCGAAACTCAATTTAAAGATGCCCTAAAAGAAGACATTTAGGTGTCGGCGCCTATTATTAATCATTTGCTTGTAGGTACAAAGGTTCAACGATCACCGCAGCTTGCCATGAAGGCCAAATGAAACCTTACATAATAATAATTAAAGGTTGAATGAGGTAACATTATTTCAAAATAATATTATGTAATACAGTTTAGTGCCTACGGTTTTGCATAAAATTATATTTTTTATGATGTATTGACTGTGAGCATTAAGTCTACATACAACTACGCATATAAGTAAGTACCCACCTGTTTTCAATACGGAATAGTTGTAAGGTTAGTGTTACACTTATGTGATGAGCATTGGTACATATATTACGATGTTACAGAGAAGGCAGGTGCAATAAAACTCCAGAATCAAATTGCTCACGAAACCATCATCAGATTCTGTAGCTCCCAAAGACTGAAAAGGGCTGACCAAGTGTAAAGAATACCAGATGACAGACAGACAGATGTCATGATCAAATAAGTGTTCCGGTGGAAGCGACCTAGAACCAGACCTAGGAACATGTGGGCTGAATGTGTGGAAGAAATTAAGAACTGATTAAGAACTCGAGAAGAATGACTAGGGACTAGGGAGTGTTAGAAGAATTGCTAGGGACTAGGGACTGTTAGGAGAATGGCTAGGGACTAGGGACTGTTAGATTTTCTTTAAAGAGAATTTGAGACCTTTTCTCGGTTCGTACAAAAATAGGTAGGTACCTATGTACTGGCAAAAAAAATGTTTCATACACTTTAGGTTTTGTTAACCCCGACACAATAATTTTCCATAATAATAGAGTGATATCATTAAAAAAAGGATTTCACACGGATAAAATTGACTGATATAAAATATTGCAAATTTATAGAAAAACTCTTCAAATTATTCGAATTTCTATTAAAAAAGGGACTGCAAGCCTTTAAAGAATGATATGACAGATTTCCTAATAAACTATCAGTAAAACACGAATGTGTTATGGTGATGTCGGAACATGTATTCATTAAAATTCTAATATTTTCGCATTTCGTCATTATATAATAACAGGATAAACGCAGCTGCATGAACACGCTTTCCGATATATTATGAAAGACCTAATAGTTTATTAGGCAATGGCCTGCTGTCACCTCTCTAACAGAATTTATTAAATCAGCAATACTTATTTTTTCCGTGCATGCAATCTTATTTTAATAAAATCATGAATTGGGAAAAAATGGATTGTTATAAATAAACGTTGGAGAAATTCACTACACTCTTTGAACCATGACGTTCAGTTCGAGATGTAATAAAGCGTCTTATTTTATTGCTATATCATAATACAATATACATACCTGCTGTATTAATAAAGTTGAATACATTTTATATAAATAGAACTTTCCACATTTATCGTCATTGGTTAGTGTACTTCAATAGATTTCAAGATCAATAGATTAATCCAAGAACACACTAAGTAGGCTAACGAGTTAAATCGACAGCTTTCGCGGAAAACGCATCATTTAAATAATATTTAGGTTTGTTGCACATAGAATATTTTATTGATTGTAAGGTCTAAGTTACAACATTGAGTTAGAGAGGACAGATCACCACGTATTTTCCGATATAGTAATCGGGGAAATATGCAAATATATGTTTTTATCTCTAACCCTTAGAGACTATTTTTTTCATCAGAAGGGCCGAGTCACGATACCTGCGTAGTGAATATAGAATTATATATATGCGATCACCACATATTTTTCAGAATTGGTAGATACATAGGTATAATATTTTGTAGCTCTTTTTTTAAGCAAATAACTTCATCATATATTACATAATATCGTATGGGTTACAACCTTTGATCATAATCACCCATAAAAACTTTAAAAAAATTGCATAACAAGTTTTTATTACCGTTCTTACATTTTTTTATTAATATTTACATAAATGGAACATTAATTTATAGATAAATATTTTTTTAAGGGCGAGACGATTTACACGTAATTCCCGTGAGCACTTAGGCCATAGGCTAATTGTGCTTTCTCCCATTTTACCATCAATCCTATAACAACAACCCAGTCCCTTTAATAAAGTTCACCAGGGTTGTTATTGGGTATGTGGCTATGTCTTCTAGTTCTACTGTATGTCTCCCCAGGTATTTGAGCCTAGTTCCCACCAGGGCAGGACATTGGCACCATAGATGAATTGGAGTCTCTTCATCCTCTTCACATTTCCTGCGTCTATTGTTGTTTTCCACTCCCAATATCTGCATGTGTCTCCTGAGATGGCAGTGTCCCGTTAATAGTCCTACCAGTTCCCTCAGCGTATCGTTCTGTCCATATCGAGTAGTTTCTTGGTTCGTCTAGGGTCTGGTCCTTTTATCAGTTCTTTGGATTGTCTCATTCCAGGTGCCCTCTCCCATTCTTTGCAGTGCTGGGATTTGACCCACCTATCAATATATTATATTATGTGGCAAGTTGCTACTCCTACGGCCGGCTCGGATCCTACAAGTGGTGCTTTCGCCCCTTTCCTTTCTAGTTCGTCAGCCCGCTCGTTGCCCTCAATACCTTTATGTCCTTGTACCCAGATTATGGTTATTTTATTGATGGTAGTGGGTTCCAGCATTTAATAAAAAAATATATGTTATATTCAAAATAAATTCAAATCAATGAAAAGTATGTTAAATATGAAATAATCAAAAGGTACAGGGCACTACCTACTTGTGAGTTATCGCCCAGCGCATATTTTAGTTACGTTTGAAGCTGAGCAATTTTTATTTATTTTTTATTAATTAACCTAACCTAACCTAGCCTGACCTAAGCCAACCCAACATAACCCGACCTAACCAATAAACAGCTTATTGAGAAGGTTATCAATAGCCCCTAAGTCAGTTAATATGAAGATAATGTACGTACACTTATAAAAAAGATTAAGGTTACATTATTGATTTTTATTAAAATAGTGGGTATTCTGAATTCGTAGATCAGAAAGAACCGTTACTTTGATAAATGCATAATATTGCTCAAAACATATAATTTTAGATTAAGTATTAATTTTGTAAAAGATATTAACAATTTGACGAATCCCATGTAAATAAAACATCTCTTGATTCTAACGCCAGAAAGTCGTCCGATTTCATTTTATTTCACAGACATGTCTGAACTTTGAACCCAAATATGATGAAGATTTACTAGAAAAAGTTTTGATAAATCAATAATTTGTTTTGAACTACTTAGAACTTAGTTTTTTGCATGGTTGAGGTTAGAATTCGGTGAATATTACGAGTAAAGGTCAAAGACTGATTTTTTGGCAAATCAAATGATTTTATGATAGCAAGTTTGAGCACACGCACCGGAATCATATTTTGTTCGAGATTAAAAATAACAAACTTTAATATTTATTGTAATCAATAATTTAAAACGATAAAAAACCATTAATAACATAATATTATTATCAATATTCCTACCTACCGCCAAAGACTTAATAACCTCATTCTGAGAACGACAATATTAAAAAAAAAGAAATAGCATTAATATGTTGCGTGATATAAAAATACAAAAAATAATATATTTGATAATATAATAATAATATATGACTTTTAAATAGGATCATCTATGTATATTTTGTATAAGCGCGTGGGTGTATTTGTTTCTTGTTATATATCACATAAACTCGTGAGATTATTAATTCAAACTGTAATAATCTAAACATCACAAGTTTCTCTGATTTTTTACTTATTTGCGAGAAGCGAATTTTTTTCATAATGTGTGAATCTATGGAAAACCTTTTTCATATATATATGAATCTAAGGAAAACACAAATAATTAGTTTTCCACTGACTTCCTTAAACTGTCGTTGTAAAATACACCATATTTATTGTCAGTGTCGTAGCTTCCTATGGCGAAACATTAATTAAAACCAACCGATAACAAAATAAAATTAAAGAAGAAGACCAATTGTATGATTAATAAAAATAATGTTCAAAAATCAAATTTTCTCCAGTACATACAAAGAAACAGCTGTGAAATGCAAGGCCCAAGTTTTCTCTAGTACATACATAGAATCAGCTGTGAAATGCGAGGCCCAAGTTTTCTCTAGTACATACATAGAATCAGCTGTGAAATGCGAGGCCCAAGTTTTCTCTAGACATACATAGAAACCGCTGGGAAAGGCAAGGCCCAAAACGTCTAACAAACTGCAACTAAATTCGTTTACTAATCTTTCTAATTACAAAGTTTACATTCGCATTATTTGCTTGAATACAAAGTCGATGCAGCTATAAAAATTAACTTTAAAATAAAATTTAAAAAAAATTTGATGGAAAAAAACTCGTGTTTCAAAGACATTATAAAATCTAACGGATTTTATAATGCATTTTGGATCAAGTTTTATGAAGTACCAAAGCCTGAAATGTCTAACAAAATTACATACCAATATCGTCTGTTTCTCTCGCTAATTACTTTCAGGCGTAAAGCATACACGATACAGTGTATATTTACGTTATTTGTGTTTACACACAATGCCCAGCCCACTGGCTGGAAGAGTACCCACCTAATATAATAACAGGCTGTAGAGTGTGGAGTGTGGAGGTAGGGCTTTCATACCGAGCTTATTAGCGCTGGGGTTGGCGCCCTTGCGAGGCCACCAGGGAACATGCGAGGTTGCCGAACGGGTCAGACGGAGTCATTTATACGTAGGAAAAAGCCTGCAAATGTGGTAGTTGTATAGATTTTTCTTACAGGTGTAAACTAACAAACTATCTCACACACTATCACACCATTTTCCACAGGGGGAGAAGGTATGTTTGCAGGTAGAGGCAGTTAAAGCTTTATTACATTTAATTATACATATCTAATATTTTTGACTTAAAGATTTCATAATTGAAGCCTTCGTAAGATTCTGACTTCACAATGACTGTATTGAGTTTATGTGGAACGAATGTATCATACAAAGACACTGAAAATCATGACCAATTGGGTGAGCCAGTGGAAACGATTCCGAGTCAAACTGAGAAAGAGGTAGACTCACTACATGGAAGAAGTTTGAAGTAAATGATGATGATTTGATAGAATTATGTGGTTGATACAATATTTGACACACTCTCAAAATAATTCTTAAAGGTAAAAACCATGCTTTTGTTAATTGCCCGGTTAGCGGAAGATTGATGCGTTCAAAAACCTATCTATATATTACATCAGCAGATCGCACGAGATAAATCTTGTGCTATATTCTGATGCGTACGTATCCGTGATTAAATTACTTGAAGTTAATGGCCATGGGCACGCGTCTCCAGGCGGCATAACATAATAGCTCTTGGAGTTGAATCACTTTTGATTTTATACCTATATAGTGCATAACATGTTGGCAAAATATTCAAATAATATAAAGTCACCATTTTATGAAGACTTTTCTTTTCGTAAAATAACAACTACTCATTATCAAACATACCTCTCAGAACACAGCCAAAATGCATGGCGCCGGTGATGATTTGACAATTTTTAGCACGGTTTCAATTAAAAACATTCAAATATAATGTTGGCCTAATATAAAGCACCCTATTCCGTCCAAGTTTTTCAAATTCGTGTTTTTTTTGGAGCCTTTAGGTGGGCGCCTATCTTAAAAAACTTTAGAATATGGCGTACCATTTTTAATGTGAAACCTCACAAGTGTCCCGACTGCTCCCAACCATCTGGAGCCAATGAGACTTTGGAATCCCTATTTGGGGTATGTTGTAAGGCTGAAAATAGTGGGGAGGGAAAGGAGATGGGGAAGAGGAAGGTGGGGAAGTACCTGGCTATTCAAATCAGTCACCAAACAGCAACTTTCTTAATTCTGAATTGTGGTCTTACACCAGGGCGATACTGAGAGGATCTTGCACTCTGGGACGTGCCGCAAATATACTAAACTGCGAAGTATCACAAATTAATCAAATAAAATTTACTTGCTTATGTCGGGATTTTAACCCGCTTCCTCCAGCTTGTTAGTCGAGTGCCTTACCACTCGACCACGGAGGCCACGGCAGTGGACTATGTTATTCCCGATTGGGATATGTTGTGTGGCTAAAGGGAGTGGGAGAGGGGTAAGAGATGAAAAAGAGAAAGGTTTGGAAGTTTTGTTATCTTCTATTAATGCTGTGTAGTAAATAGTAAGTAACGACATGAAAGAATAAATGTTTAAACTAAAATAGTACATACAAACAATTACAACATTTAATATGCACGGAGATGGACAAAACGAGGATGAAAGTAATCTGTACAAGATAGAGATAATCTCTACAAGATGGAGATAATCTCTACAAGATCAAAAGCGACCTACATCATGGTTAAATCAAGTTTTAAAAACAAGTACTTTTATTTATTCAGTATGTACCTATTCTATTATCACTATGTACTTCGTTTCAATATTTTCCTGTGACGTACATGTTCGATGTTGATCAAAGATAATAATATTAGTACAAAATAAAAAAAACTTATGTATCCATTACAGTTTGAATTTGCTGACCGTAGTCCAAGGAACAAGGAAATCATAAAAATAGGATCAAAGTTTTATTTTTATCATTATTTTACGACCATTCTAATGTGTCGATTTTTTTGACAAATATAAACAAAAGCATTATGCAACGATTACTTATTACTTACTCGATTACGTATTATGTTATATGGATTTTAATAAATGATAATTTTCGTTGTTTGTGACGTAAAATATTCCTGCGTAATGAACTCAAAATGGCTTTGAATTTTAAAAAATAGGAATAAATGATATTTTAAATTCAGACAAGCAATAAAGTTAGTACCTTTCTATAAAAAGAAAATTATTTTTAGTTTTATTTAATTAATGTAATATAATTCTATATTTTTTTATTATTTTTTTATTTTGGCTTTCACCCGTTAGGGGTGATCTTGGCCTTTCACAATTATCATTTTTTTCTTATTAACAAATACAAAAAATGACAGAATACAATTGATTATACTTCAAAAACATAACACAACGTAACATAAATAAACCTAACATAAACATAACATAACATACTTAACATAAACGGTACAGAGCTGGTAACAGTAGGTAATCACAACATTATAAAAATTGGAACCTGTGTACAACATTAGTGGGCGTTTTTCGGTATTTAACTAGAGATTTTTCCAAAATTAGTAGCGTTTTTTTTAAACAGAACGATGAAATTGGCAATATTATAAACAAATACAGCAAATGGCAGTAAATAAATGTAATTATAAAACATAAATATAAAAATAACACAAACATACCATGAACATAACATAAACATATCATAACATAAACATAACATAACATACACATAACATAAACATAAAATATCATAAACATAAACCTACCATAAATATAACATAACATAAACATAACTTAACAAAAACAATACAGAGCTGGTAATAATATAGATTACAAAATTATAACAATTGGAACCTGTGTTCAATAGTAGTGGGCGTTTTTTGTTACTTAAAAGAAAATATTTTTTCAAAATTAGTAGCATATTTTAAACAGTGCTATGAAATAGATCTAAACAAATACAATAAATGAATCAAGAAAAATATACAGATGAATATAGAATAGTTTTTTAACTCAAACAGTCAAACTCAAAAGCCCCTATGGGCGTATAACAACAATAAATAAATAAATAAATAAATAAAAGTAAAAAAAAAAAAAAAAAAAAAAAAAAAAAAAAAAAAAAAAAAAAAAAAAAAAAATATGAAAATTTGGGATTAGTGAAAATAGATGAAAATAGGAACCTGAACAAATGTATACAAATGAAAGTGAAAGAAATTTGGTTTATGGTCAGATATTAAGGTCATTTTTATAAATAAATTTTGCCAACAAATGGTAAATTTGAGCATTGTTTAGACTAAGAAGGCAGGGTATACTGGTAATGAATTCAATATCAAGCTTTACCAATGCATGCGTGAAGTTTGGAAAATGGTCATTAATAGGACACTCTAAAAAAATTATGGTCCTGAGTATCCTCTGACCCACAATCACAGTAGGGCGAACTGAGTATGTAGAACCTGGCAAGGTGGCTAAGACAACAAGTGTGACCCAGCCGTATTCGGGCTATGGAAGAAATATATTTTTTAGGCATGAAACACGGGCTTAACAGGAATAAAAGGTTGAATTAATGAGTACTGGTGACCTTTTATCAGAGAGGATTTTTTCCATTCAGAAGATCATTGGAGTTGGTACTTTGTTTTTAGAATAGGGAAATGGTCTCTAACCGGAATAGGCATATCACTTAACGGACCATGGGCAGTGGCTTCCTTAGCAATATAATCAGCCATGTCGTTTCCAGTAATACCGAGGTGTCCCGGAATCCAGGCCAGGACCACTGATGCATGAACCAGCGACATGGCATACAGTATGTCCCTGATCGAGCAGATTAGAGAGTCGCTACTGGAATTGAGTGGGGATTCGCTTATTTTTTGTAGTAAGCGAGTCTGAAAGGATGAGTGCGTTTTTAATATTTAATGATTTGACGAGTTGAAGAGCTTTTATGATAGCTATGCATTCAGCAGAGAAAATAGAGCATTCTTTGGGAAGTTTGTGTGGGAAACACAATTTTCTATTAGGAACATAGACACTGGCCCCGCAACGGGAGTCCTGACTGGGTTTGAAACCATCAGTAAAAAAAAATTATGTAATTTGGCCAGTTTTTATCAATAATTTTGTTAAATTATGCATTATTTAATTGAGTTGAATTTTAATGTTTTTTTTTTTACTTATTCCTATAAATTGATGGACCCTCGGATAGAAAGTAAGGCTTTAAAAGGGGCTGAGTATAAGGGAAGAGATTCATTGAGATAGGTGTTTGTAGATAAATCCAGGAAAGAGTTGTAGCAATCATAGAAAAGGGGAGGGGAATGATTTTTCCTAAAAGGATTTGAATTAACCTCATACTTTTCATGATTGAAGTATAGGAATCAAGGGATGGATGTTATTGAACAAATTTCGAAAACATGTTTTTATTGTAGGCATCGCCTTCTATGCCTTATATGCAAGGGAGGTTCCCAACATTCCACTCGAATTCTATATTTTAAATGTGTATTTCTATTGTAAAAATTTTTGACAAATGATTTTTTATATGTTTACTAATTGTGTTTATTTGAAAGGTATATTTCTAACATCCATCGAATTTGTCCACAGCAAATATGATTATGTGATAAATAAAATTGACAATATTTATAACATATCAATTTTTGAAAGGAAATGTGTACTTAACGGCATTATTAGTCATGTGTACCTTGTCAGAAACGAGAAGCTCTTGTGCTTGATAAGGAAGCTAATGAAACTATACTTACATTGAAATTGAATTCTTGTAATTGATTTTTTATAAATGGTTTATATGAATTATTTACATATGTAAGTCGTTTAAATTTGAGTATGATATGAGATTTTCATTGTCAAAAGTAATGAAGTGATTTATTTTTGGGGTATTATGCCGTGTTGCGCTACCTCCTTCTTTAGCCAGAGTTTTGGATAGCATTACCGTGCCCATCATCAGGGCAGATGTGTAAACGAACCATGTGCATTATTCGGCTTGATAATAATATCATGACGAAATGTGAAAATATTCGTATCTTCAAGAATACGTGTTCCGACATCGTCATAATGCATTCGTAATTTAGTGAAAGTTATCAGGAAACCTGTTTTATTCGTAAGGCCTGAAATACTGTTTTTAACCGGATTACCGATAATTGAAAGAGATTCTTAATAAATTAGCATTACTCACTTTTTCCTTGTGGTCTTACACCAGGGCGATACTGAAAGTATTTTCCACTCTGAAACGTGCCGCAAATATTCCATATGTTATTTTTAATGAGTTAAAGTTGAAATATCAAAAAAATATTTTCGCACGCTGGGAATTGAACCCGCGACTTTCGGATTGCTAGTCGAGAGCCTTACCACTTGATCACGGAGGCCATATTTACAGCATATTCCCTTATATTTGCCTAAAAAACCGAATATAAATATAAAAAAATATTTATTTTTATTACGTGGGGCTATGTCGCCACCCGGTTGAGCAGCATTGAGAGACGGGTTAGGTTAGGGTTAAATTTAAAGTTTTTTCTTTCTTAAAGTTCTCCATGCGATCTATCAAAATCTAATGAATCAAATAAAATTGCGCTGTGTCTTAACATTTTCAATGTTTTAATTCCCTAGCTTAACATTATCACAGTTTTAATTCCCTAGTTCATGACGAAAATAACTATTTAAAAAACGAGATCCGTTATCTTTAAAATTCTATAATTTAACTGATCGTTCTTTAAAAAGAAAAAGATGCAAAAATTACACTTTAGACTTTAATCTTTTTTACTTTTATGATACATAGTGGTTAAGTCGTCAGAAATTACGTTGATTGACTTAAACGAAGAAAAATGAGATTTTTTTTTGACAAAAGTCCTTGCTCACAAAAACTTTTAATCAAGAAATAATGTACCTACGTAAATAAATTTATTAGTTTTTTATAAAGCCAACGTAGGTACGTAAAGAAATTGGCGCGTCTGATTTAAGTTGGTAAATGATTTCAGCACAAAGATATTTTCTAAAAAGTTTTGACTTATTTAGTGACAGATTTGCATATTTTCAGTAACTAAGAAGTACGTAAAAACATCTAGAAACACAAATATAACTACAGTTTTTGACATAACAGCATAAAATTACGAATGAAACTAAGAACGGATGAAAATAAACTAAGTAAAAATGTGTACAAAATGATGATAAGTACCTACCCAGCTGTCTGCTGAAACTACAAAAGTAAAGTAAATTTGAATTTTTTAAATGGATTTCGAAATATAAATTATATAACAATATCGTTTCCAAGATTATAAAGTCTTGGTATTGGGAAATGGGCATAGAAAATAATTATTGAAGTGCTTACGTAATTCGTTATGGTAGTTCACCTGGTAATCGATGTAACTTGCATTATACAATATTTTGTCAATATAAAATGGGAAATCAATATTACGATGAATGGACTCAATTTCATAAATTATTGTAACCTACTTGCATAGTACTTATGCAGACGGCGAAATGGGGTATTTCCACAAACTATTGTAACCTACTTTCATAGTAGTACTTATAGGCATATGGAAAAATGGGGTATTTCCAGAAACTATTGTAAACTACTTACTTTATGCAGAAGGAAAAATTGGGATATTTCCACAAACTGTGGTAACCTATTTACATAGTACTTACTCAGAAGGCGAAATGGGGTATTTCCACAAACTATAAATACCGTTAAAAATGTGTGGAGGATTTAAAGTTTTTTTTACTGATTACGACGTTCGTACTAAAAATATTTAATTTTAATATTTTTATGCATAATTACTCATATTGAATTCAAAAACGATCTAAAACAGCATGTTTTAAAATGGTTCCAACTGGCCACAACCTCATAACGATATAGAAAAGACCAATGTCTAGTAAGACGGCTGTCATGACGTCGCCCGGCGTGACGTGAACGCCGCCGAATTCACGAATAAAAACGAGCATGTTGTTTTGGCGGCAAATCGAAAATGTCACATTTTGAATCGTTACAGAAAATGTATTCGTGAAACATAAAATAAAATAAACAATGCTTCATTATTGTATTTTTTAGTAAAAAAGACAGTGAAAATACCCTATTGCATAATATATTAAAATAAAAATACTGTAACATTTTGAGGAATAACAGAAAGCAAATATAGAAACAATCCACAAAGAACATTGTTGGAAGGCGAAGTGAAGGAAGACACATAACCTAATGGTTTTGAAACTTATTATGTCACAGTTCCGCTTGGCCAGTGAAAATGGTGCCATTATGATCAATCGTATTTGATAGGAGACGAAAACAGCAATGCGAATATATCATTTCAATAACATAAGTATAATGCTACCATTGAACTGATTAGTCTAAGACAGATTAGATTATTTTCCCATCCGGCAATTTCCACACCGGAACCTGACATAAATGACAAACTAAACTAGTGGTAGAAACGGGAAACCGGTCAAACTACATCACGCAGAGAATACAAAGAAGTTATTTTTTCGATCGTATCATTTTTTTAACCTGTTTTGAATTTTTCGGCAACTAAATAGCTTAAAAAACTCTCGGTGTCAGGTCTAGACGCTTCGACGCATTTTAAAATACAGTAAAACCGTTTTTTATTATAAATTTGGCATAAACGTTCAAACTTCTGATTTGATGTACTCGAAAATGACAGCTTAAATAAAAAAAAGATATACACCACAAAATCGACTCTAAATGAGATGCAGATTCACCGGTTTCCCGCTTGTAAGGACCTCTAGTTTTCTTAGACTCCATGAAGATATAATATAATATTATATTTTGGGCTACACTAATTATGATTTAAATTTTACACAGCCGATAATCAACCAATAATGTATCTTAAATGGTCGTTTATCAGTTGTGTTAAATTAAAAACACATTGATTGTTAAGAGTGTAAATATAAACATCTCTAATTCTTTTTTAACTCTCAAAAATTACCTTTGTACTTCAAATTATATTTTATATTTTTTTACTGGCAAAGCATTTTATTAACGTAATGTTTTCTATTCCGCCTAGTCCTAGTAAGGCAATACTGTTTTCTCTTCTTCACACACTTAATATAAATTATACGCTTTGGATTGCTGCAATGAATTTTTGTAAGCATGAATAGTAATTTTTTTTAACAGATACAGGTTTTTGTTAATATTTCCAATTATAGAGTCTTATTTACATAACTCATAAATTTAACTTAAAAAATGCTGCATTCAAAATGTGTTTTGGACATCAATATAATTCTTCTTTTGATTCCTTCTCCTATCGGAGTTTGGCCGTCATCAGGACAATCTTCACACTGAAGGCGCTGCTAGGAACAACTCTGCAGAACGGCACTCGTACCAGTAAAGTTGATTACCATGTCATGATCAATATAGTAGCCCTAGAGAGAGGTCGATCTCTCTCTCTCTTCATCCTTCTCACCCGTCTTTACGAAATCAAAAAGACAAGATACTAGAATGTCTTTAATCATAATCCCATAGAAATTGTGCGATTTTTCAATGTTGTTACTTTTACCACGATAACTGATTTAATGTCGCGAGTAGCAAATGCGGAATGCAATTTTTGAAAATAGATTGAAGACCGTTGACTATTTTTGCAGATTTTTTGGGTACCGGTTTGAGACAGCGACACAACGATGACAAATATATGATTTAATATTAGTATTTTAATGGTGTGAGGAAAACGAATCGAAAATACATATTTCAATTTAAAAAAAAAATATATATAATTTACTTTTAACATTTATTATTAAACTTAAACCTAAATATAAATGTATAATTTTTATACGCATAGGTTGGGAACCTGTGCGCATAAATGTTATCTTGAATGAAGAAAAGTGAAAGATTAAGGTTTAAAAAAATATTATTTTTCAATTCAGATTGTTCAATAAATTTGATTTTTTTACTTTCCAAAAAAAATTGCATAATGTGTGGTGAACCATCTTGTAAAACTACTACGCAATTGGATAAGTAAATACCGACCAAATTATTTAAAATGCCGTCTGTTTGGACCGAACCCATGTAAGGCATGCGGACACGAAGATTCCACTTTATTGAATTATTATGGAAAGAAAAGTTTTTGCCTCTGCAGTACCCATCGACACGAAGTAATAACAAATCAGTAAGTCTTATGTGTAAAAAAACACAAGTACATTTGATTCACGCGAGAATTAATTATTCAATGTATTTGAACTTGTGATGAATGCGGGAAATGGAAGTTTCAGTGTCAAATGCAGCATTATTCTTAAAAAGAGTGGTTGTTAGTATGGAACACGATTCTGCGTACCATACTGCGATCAATTTATCTAGTGTTTATTTTTAGTTTAACTCTAAACTACGGGTTGCAACTACAAACTAATTTCCACACTTTTAATTCTGAAATTTATACTCGTAGTAATCATAATCTATAATCAAATGTACAAATAAAATGTTTTCTCATTTTCACTCCCGTGGTCATAATAAGTCTCTTGGTCTGCTTGAAAATCTGTGGAAAACGTAGAATCAATTACAGTTACAGTAGCTTTAGTAACAGTTTGAATGTCAAATGATGAATATGAATCTATACTAATCGCAGCGAGAATTCGTACGTAAAATCCTCTACCTTCCCAATCGTCCTGTATGAACAGGAAAAAGACAGAATCACGTACGATCTCTTGGACTAGTATTTAATACTCTTTGAATGCCAAGGTGAATGGCCCAGTGCAAAAACTCTAAGATAATAAACAAAATGGAGATATGTCATAGAAGCGTGTTGCGCTACGACCTTTTCTATTACCTACATACCAGTTAAAGTTTAACACCTATTAAAAACCTACGGCGCATAACACTTTTCTGTATTTTAGAAAAGGTTTTTCCATTTCAACTAATTGTTTTAGAAACGTGGTTTTCAAAAATATATATTGTCGAAACATAGAGGCGTGCCTTTCTTAAGTTGTGTTTTTAAACCGTATAAATAATTTGCTCACCAATTAAACATTATACAGGGTTTTCCAATACGTGGTGTTATTTTGAATAGCCCGCTATTTCGGTAGATGTTACTTTTAAAGCAGTCATTTTTTGACATTTGACAAGTAGAAACTACGCCATTAATAAAAATGGAACGATACACGCTTCAACAATGCATTGAAATTATTAAAATTCACTTGAGTGAACCAAATGCAAATCATCTTGAGTGATGAGGCCCATTTCCACCTCGGTGGCTTCGTCAACAAGCGAAATTGTCGCATCTGGGGCTCGGAAAACCCAAGAGTTATTGTTGAAAAGCCTCTCTATCCTCAACGTGTGACTGTTTGGTGCGGTTTATGGTCCGGCGGAGTCATTGGACCTTAATTTTTCGAAAATGAGGCTCGAGCAACAGTTACGGTGAATGGATTGCGCTATCGAGAGATGATTAATGATTTTTTATGGCCGGAATTGGATGATATTGATCTGGACAACGTTTACTTTCAACAAGATGGCGCTACGTACCACACAAGCAACGAAATCATTGATCTTTTACGATTGTATATCAAAATAACACCTCTTATTGGAAAACCCTGTATATTATCTTTGATTCTCTCCTTGAGGTTAAAAATGCCTAAGGTCATCATTTCCCTTGCCTTGCTTACTTTGTTAATCTATCTATTCCATGAAATCAACGACGACGAAACATTGTGTGGATAGTATTAAGGTTTCAACACAATGTTAATATTTGTATATTTCTCAAGTTAGTGTCGTTTGCGAAAATAACGCAGAAATACGAAGGGGAGATATCATTTTACTGTCGGACGATACTGATTTTTACGACTAACGTCGGGTATCCCCTGGAGGTTTTTAAAGTTATCGTGGTTTTTACAAATCACCTCTTCCAAGAAAACTTATTTAAAAGGCCAGAGAAATTAACTAGACGAAACACGATTTTTTAGTGACAAATTAATAAGTTACGTTAAAGCTGGTCAAAAATCATTAAAAAGACCATAGATTGATAACATATAATATGTACAATGTTACTTTAATATACGCTAACATAGCAACGGTTCCCAAACTTTTACAATTGTTTGAAAAGCTTTAATCATTGATTTGTTTCCATCTATTAATGTCGGTTTCTTTAATTAATGGAAAATGCAACAACAGATGATGTGATTTGAGATTTTCATAGCGATAAGTTTTATCGACATTAATTTTTGGGTTATTATGATCAACGAGTTCAATGCTTCGCAATAAGTTATTGCTAACCGATCAAGTTCTTTAATTATTGACTGAGCATAGCGAATTCCTGTTTTAACTCGACATTTTTGCATTTCGTCTGTCTGTAAATTTGTTTTTACGTTCCGTTTCCGGTTCAAGATGGTGTCCGTTTTAATGATTCAATAAAGATTCATATTTCAAATGTGTATTCACGTTTATCAATACTATGTTATGTTACTGCCTGAAAAAAGTTTGAAAAAATATTTTTTATTAAGATAGTGACGTTTTTTTGGACAGGTTGTATCAGATCCTATCAGATTTTTTAAAATGTTATATTACATCTTATGGTTTGTAATTATGTAGGTAGGTATTTAAGTACCTATGTACAAATCATATGATTTGAAAGGAATTTTCGGTTTTGATTTATTAAATAAAATAAAACTATTAACTTACTTTTTATGTACAAGTAAATCTAATCCAATAAGTAATGAGAAAATGTTAAGCATTGCATCAAAATGTGTTATTTATAATACGCATACATATTAAGACTATTCTTGTAATGTATTGGTATACTATATACTAATTAGAAATTCGAACAATATTAATTGAAGCTTTTCGCGGACATGGTTCCTAAGGCTATAAAAATAGTTACGCACTTTTTTTTATTTTTTTATTCTTTATATTGGCTTTCACAGTTACGCACTTCTAAGATTGCAAAAAGTACTTCCTATAAGTTCCGCTGGCTTCCGCGCGGCGCACTTGACCTTCTGGCGGGAAATAATATCGAGTCGTTCTATTTTCGAATCGCGCGGCAGAGAGTAAATTGCGGGAGTGGGTGGAAACAGACGACAACCAATGGACGCACGGAAAGTTTGGCGGTCCTGTGCGCTGAACGCATAATTCATAGAAGTGTGATCTACGCCGATTGTCTTCCACCGACCTTTAAGGCCAAGTGTAGACCTGTCAAAATCAACTATTTTCGACACACAAGAACTCTGTTGTTCATTTCCAAAACAATATTTTTTCTAACTAGAATTTATTTTAAAAACGTTTGCCTGAAAACAGTAAGATGGCGGTAATGTAAATCTTCGTTATCATCGTTATAAAAGTTATGAATTTCAGTTACCAGATGGCACTATTTTTTGTATTATTACGCATTGTAAAAAATATACCTACATTCCTTTTCCTAGCATCCCATGTTTGTATTGACATAAAAAAGATAGTGCTATGTATTTGTCTTTGAGAAAGGAATGAAGCAACCGCAAACAACGCATAACGCTGCTTGCGGTTGCTTCTTTCCTTTCGTTTCAATGTGTTTATAAATTAATACTGTCACTTTTTCATAAAACATTTTACATTTTATCTTTGGTGACACCTATAGCGGAGCGGGTGGGACTTCAACACTTCTCATTTTAAGCAGCCATATAATGTTGGAGATTTATTGCTTTCCCTACTTGAGATAGACAATAGATAAGCCGCCACCATTCTCGCCTTTACCGCCGCCGTTATAGACATCTGTGGGCCATATAGCCTCTCCGTGTTTCCGTCACTGAATCGCCAAAGACCATCGCCCTTACAAGAGAATCATCTGGCGATTCCTGCAACCCCGCTGCACAACCCCCGCGTCCCTACGCCCTTGGAAGTAAGAAATCCAACTGAAGCCGCGCCCTTTGTCTTCTGTCGATACGCATCGTACAGTTTCAGCCTTCTATGGTTAAACTGCGCAACTTTTGCTCCGCAATTTTTCTACGAAAAACCACGGAACAACGTTTTTTTCATAAGGTATTTACTCTTAATCAATAAATAGCGACCTGGGAACAACGTGCAACCGTTATCCAGGTGAGTATACACCCCCATCTGGGGTTTTAACCCACTTTAAAATTACAATTGCATGACATTTCAAATTTTGACAGCTTGAAAGCATAGAAAAAGTCATAGACAATTTTTCAAATTTTTAAGGTATAATCATAGACGATTTTTCAAATTTTTAAGGTAAAGTCATAGACAATTTTTCAAATTTCTATGGTTTCCAAACCATAGAAAAACCTATCCCGTAGACGACTGACTCCATCATACCCGACCACAGACAAAACTAACAAACTCAAAATTTTTGCACAATATTTGCGCAATTTCAGGAAGACAATTTGTAAGACAAAAAATGACAGATTCAGACGACTCGGGAGGAGAGGATTCCCCCCAGGATAGTGCCATTATAGATTTTATTGTTACGAAAAGGGAAAACGAGATGCTGAGGAAGGCTCTCGCAGAACAAAAGGAACTCTCTCCCCGCTCTGCCGCCCTACTAGCGTCGCTCACTGTTCGCGACCCCACACCGACTCTCGGTACTGGTGAAATATCTAATTCGCCTTTTAGTAGCATTCACGGAAGTCGCTTATCCGAGCAAATGCCATCAACTTCGGCTCCCCTAATGGAAACAACGGCTCCTGAAAATACAACTGATAAGGAACCTCTTGCTCACCCAACAGTCTCGCCTAACCAGGCAAACAGGAAGAGACACAGGGGTGCAGAATCCATCATTGTTGACCCGACTAGCGTAGATACCCAAGTTTCAATAGCAACAATCTGGTCTTATATGGAGACTATCTCCATCACGGTGAACGCGGGTAAAAACAAAATGAAACGCGAGGAAAAGGCTATCATAACCAATGCAATGGATGAAATTAAAAAAGTAGTCACTAGCATGGCAATATCGCACGCGTCCGCGGTAGCTCGAGCATCGTCACTGAGTGAAATCCTCGAACCCCAAAAGGGACTATCAGACAAGGTAGAATTACTCATAAAAAAAGCTTCCCTTCCCATCCAGTCAAACCCTGTCCTCACTAAATCTTACGCGAGTGCTACTTCCTCTAGTCCCCTATCCAAATCGATCAAGATTGACGGAATCCCAAGACAGATCCCACCCACCCAGCACACGGTCCTGTTCTATCCTACCATTCCCGAGGGTAAAACCTCAGAAGAAACGCAGAAGAAGTTGACAACGCTGCTAAACCCGAACAAAGACGGTTTTAAAGTGGTAAGAACACGGAAGATTAAAGGTGCTGGATTCGCCCTTCAGACAAACACTCAGGAGGGTCTTAATAACATAAAAAAAGTGGAAGCTAAACTGGTCGAACAAGGAATCAAACTTGTCAGCCCACAAGGTCGCTTACCTAAAATAGTAATATATGACGTTCCGAAGGGAGAAATTTCAGGCGATCCGGCACTTTTTGAGGAAATCTTCATTAATAACATTACAGGAAAATGCGGTCTGCTAAAGGAGGACTTCCTGCGCACAATGCGACGCGTTGCTCTCTTCGGCAAAAGAGAGGGTTCTACTATGAACATGATTATTACCTGCCATCCTGAGGCTAGGAGGATTCTCATCGACAGCGGCTTGTGCTTTTTAGGGTGGAATGCATGCAGGGTGAGGGACTACCTTGGTGCAACTAGGTGCTTCAAGTGCCACCTTTACGGGCACATTAGCAAGGCGTGCACACAGTCTGTGACCACTTGTCGTCATTGCTCGGCCACCGGGCATGATTTTGAGGATTGCCCCAAAAAGGACCAACCAGCAGTGTGTGCAACCTGTACAAAATTTAATAAAAAAGCGGACCACGCCACTGGTGACAGGACCTGCCCGGCGCACAGAGCTGCCATAGAGGCGCAAGTACGTATGACTGACTATGGCCAGTAATTCCTTCCTTTCAATAGGTCAGATCAACCTGCAGAGATCCAGGGCTGCCACAACAGAGGTGCTGCAGGTCATGTCTGACCTTAAAATTGACATTATGCTTATTCAGGAGCAGTATACACGGTTAGGAAGAACGCCCATTAGTTATCCAGGGGAGGTGCTCGAAGTCGGCAGTGCACCGATGGCGGGTGTCCTGGTCAACGTTTCGATGGTCAGTCCCCTCCTTCTGGTTGGGCTGTCAAACGAGTACCAAACCTGCGTGGTTATTAATTTCGGTAAAATTGAGATTGTTCTGATCTCAATTTACTTTAAATATGGGAATCTTGTTGGGCCACACATATTGAGCTTGACGCGCGCTCTAAACGCGCTTAAAGGACGTAACATAGTTATTGGAGGAGACTTTAATGCTCGCTCGCCATTGTGGTTCGATTATTACGAAATAAGAACGGAACGTGCAGACGCCGTTGTTGACCTCATTGCGGCGCAAGGTCTAGTAATTCTCAATAAACCTAACCATAGCTTCACCTTTTCAAATATACATGGCGAGAGTAACATCGATCTAACTCTATGCTCTAGATCTGTTGCAGGCTTAATATCGAAGTGGCAAGTTCACGAATCCGCGATAAATTCTGATCATAGGCTCATAACCTATACAGTGGGTGTCAAGAAGACCGAAGCTCCGAAATCCTCCTGGAACTTCAAAACCACTAAGGCGAATTGGGATAACTTTGGGGAGGCACTACGCGATACTTTAAGGGGCTTTTATGATGTAGCGTGCAAAGATCCGAACAATTTGGGGAACTTTTTCAACGCAGCCGTGGTATCAGCTGCCGAATCCTCTTTGGGAAGATCGAACCCGAAGAGGACCATCAGGACGCCGTGGTGGTCGAGTGAGCTGACTTTGCGTAAGAGCGCCTTTAAGAAGGCTACCAGAACCTTAGGTCGTGCCAGAAGGGACGGGTGGTTGCCTGATCAGCGGAAAACTGCTGAGTTAAACCTTAGGCATGCTCGTGGAGCCTTCAGATCGGCAATCTTAAAAGCAAAACGAACTGCTTGGCATAACTGGGTTAAAGAAGTGGGTAACGCCGACCCGTGGACTCTCCACAGCGCCATTGATAAAACCGGGAAAGGCTCTGAACGGTATCTAAGTAGCATCATTTTTGAAAAAGAGGGAATGGACACTGAGAGTGTTGATGTGGCCACCACTCTTAGCACACTGCTGAGGAAGCTTGTCCCATTAGATTCAGTAATTGGGGAAAACGACCACCACAAACAGATTAGAAATCTCTCACGGCTCCCACCCAGCCTCGCTCAGGAGGACATAATGCGAATATCAATATCTGAGGTCGATACAATAATTAAGGGCTTGGGAGCGAAGAAGGCACCAGGCTTCGACAAGCTTAACGGTATAATAGTGAAGAAAGTATGGGTCTACGCCAAGAATGAATTATTCCAGGTGCTAGAAACGTGTATGAGGAGGGGAATTTTCCCCTCTGAATGGAAGAAGGGCGTGCTTCGGGTCATCCCTAAGGGTGGAGATAAGCCTAAAACAGATGTCAAAGCGTATCGCCCGATTACTCTGCTGCCAGTATTTAGTAAAATTCTAGAAAAACTAATACGCCAACGTTTGCGTCAAACCCTGTCCCCAGCCTACGAAAGGCAATTCGGCTTTGTCCCTGGGATGTCAACGGAGCACGCCATTACAAATGCGCTTGATTGGGTGAAGGTCTGTAAAAAGAGGTATGTCATCGGGATCTTCTTAGATATCACTGGTGCCTTCGATCATGCGTGGTGGCCGATGATACTGTCTAAACTAAAAGCGCGAAATTGTCCCAAAAGACTCTTTAACATTCTGGTGGACTATCTATCCAACAGATTCATCATTATCACATATGGCGGAATCACTATTGTTAGGCACGTCGACAAGGGTTGTCCGCAGGGCTCGGTCCTCGCACCGGAACTCTGGAACATCCTTTTCGACGATTCCTCAAGGCTGCCCTTGCCTGAGGGATGTATCTCGGTAGACTATGCTGATGATAAGTTGTACTTGGTCTCGGGGAACAGTAGAAGAGAAGTGGAATCTAAGGCTGAAGAAGGTTTGAAAATGATTTTAGAATGGGGAAAGAATAACAAACTGAACTTCGCTCCCCATAAGACCGTGGGTTTGCTCATGAAGGGTTTCCTCGACAGAGGAAGGAACCCTACTATAAGAATGGGCAACTCAAATATCAAATTTGCAGAAAATACTAAATATCTTGGCGTCACATTAGATCGATCGTCCTCTTTTCTGGCACATGTGAAAAATGTGTCCAGTAGGGCCCAGGCTCTTTTTATGAAACTGAGAAGACTCTCAACTGCGGAGTGGGGATCGCGATCTCCGGCACTGCGTATTCTGTACAGAGGGGTTTATGTTTCTCAAATAACATATGCCGCCTCTGTTTGGGAGCACCGCCTGGATAACGTACTGATCCACGCCGCACTTAAAAAGGGCCAGCGAATCCCTCTACTGGCATTATCAGGAGCCTATCGCACTGTAGCCTCGGACGCTTTGCCAATATTGGCTGGCATTCTGCCAATCGATCTTGAAATTAGGGAAGTGATCACGAAAAAGAAGCTTACCAGAGGCAGACCTGCTACTCACCTAGGAGTGGTACTCACTCCTGGTGGAGCTGTGTCTCTCCAAGGACTTCTAAGAGAGATGCGAGAAAGAACATTGAGTGAATGGCAAATAAGATGGAATAGGTCGAACACGGGAAGATGGACCTACTCTTTCTTCCCGTCAGTTAAAGCCAGAATGGAAGGGGCGCATATAATACTGGATCCCTACATCACCCAACTCCTGTCCGGACACGGTGAATTCAGGGGGAGACTTTACAGCCTCGCCCTGTCCCCTCATTCAAACTGCGCGTGTGGAGATAACGATCAGTCAGCCGAGCACATTCTGTGGCATTGCGAGATAATGAAGGATGCCAGAGAGGAAATGCTAAATGGTTTGAATGTTATAACGAGACCGATTTCTAATATGGATCTCGTATCGAATAGAGAGAATTTCGAATGTCTGAGAAAATTTGTAAGGTCTTGGGTTGAACGATGGCCTGAATTGAGAGTCGGAGAATAGCATAAAATCACATTCAAAAGTTATGTACCATGTATACTGCTCCTGTTCTCCTCGGATAACGATATGACCTTATTTCCATGAACTTTGTATATATTGTAAATATTTCTACCTGTTTTTATATAACGATCTTTACTTGTTGGCAAAGCCATTCGTATGCTCTGACTGCGACTAAGCGGTCGGAAGAGGGAAATGGCTTGCTATTTATTTATTTTATTTTATTTCCTTCTTGCCTATCTGTTTACCATTTCGTAGTTTTTAATGTAGATTCTTACAGGTTACAAGCAATCACGGTCGATGCAGTTTTAGATTGTTGAAACTGAACTTTTTATGTAATGTTTTGTCCCAGCCCTTCGAGGGCGTGGATCACAGACCGTCGTCCCTGCAGAAAAACTGGCTTCTCCTTTATCCTCTGTACATGGTGTATGGATCACGAGTCGCGCCTCCCCCTTACGAGGTGCTCTTGGTTGTCGTGAGGTCTGCAAGAGCTAGACCACCTTCCTTGCGATCCTCTCCCGTCTGACGCTCGATTTCTTCTTTAGGGTCTTCGGCTGCTCACAGCCTATATATCAGCTTATCTCTTTCTTTGGGGCAAAATCAGACGGTCACCGCGATCGTGAGCGGTTGTCGAACCTCACCTGTGGACCAACCGACATCTGATTGCACCTGTGAGGGACTGCCGACTCGGAGAATCTCATTCCACTTGTACATACTTGTTTTGCATTAACTGATGTGTAAAAACTAACAATGTTCCTTATACACTATTAACACTTATACTAATCTGGGCATCTTGCATAGTGCTAACTAACCCCTCATGCAGGGACATTTGAGGTCTAGAATCGATGTATACCTAGAGTCTTTTAATATAAAAAAAATTAGAGACCTGTTGTGTACCCTGAAGGAGTAACCATCTGTTACTTATACCGGGGTGGGAAAGTGGTGGGAGCCTCAAATGTCGATACGCAGTAATATTTTCAACAGTGAAATGACGATGAAATTAAAAACCGATTTACTTAGAAAATCATCGAGTGAAGAGTGCCTCACCATGAGTACCGTTAATTTACCCCCCCCCCTTCCTTTAATCATAGCTGGTTGATTTTAATTTCTTTGTAATATACAATTACATTTTTACAGCATAACATCCCTTTACTACTTTGTTTTCTTGCAAATCATCGATCTTTTACCATGTTCACCAATTCATTACTACGCGGATGACAAAACAGTTCATGATAGATTTTTGTTTGACAAGCCCCCGAAGGGCACGAGGGAAGAGTTTTTTTTATTAAATCTATTTTTTTAATTGTTTTATCTACATATTCTTAATCAAGGTGTCAGATGTTTGTTTAAATAAGCAGAGCTTGGTATGTTTATTTAATTTTTAAATTTGTTTTAAACACTCGAGAATTTTTTGGCATACAAATATGGCGTGTTTGCAAAACATCTTAGTAGTACTACTAGGTACTACCTAGAGTACTTATAGAACCTGAAAATATAGACAAGCCAATTTTGTAGAAAAAACTCCAAGTTAGGACAAATAACGGTAAAAGGTCTGTGAATGTTTTTTTTTCATGACCAGATTTTTTCATTATTACTTCGACGGTCTCCGTGGTCGAGGGGTAAGGCTCTCGACAAGCAATCCGAAGGACGCGGGTTCAAATTCCGGCATGTGCAAATAAATTTTATTTGATTATTTGGTGTTATTTCACAATTTAATTAAATATAATATATAGAATATTTGCGGCACGTTCCATAGTGCAAGATACTCTCAGTATCGCCCTGGTGTAACACCACCATTCAGAATATTAAGCTAGCTTGGAATGGCTTTAGCCGTGTTTGGTGACCAGAACTGAATATCCTGGTACTTCCCCACCTTCCTCTTCCTCGTCTCATTCCCCTCACCTACCTTCAGTCTCACAACATTCTCCAATTGGGGATAGGCCATAGTCTCACTGACTCCAGACGGGAGCGATTGAGACTCTTGTGTGGTATTCAATTCAAAAATGTACTGCTAGACGTAAAAAGTAGAAGAAAAAAATAATATAACTGGAAGTGGGTGTACAAGCGTGTCTCCTGGGCCACGGAAAAAATATCATTGTGGTACTGCCCCATGGTTGACCTTGGTTAATCTCGGTAAACCATGGTTATCGTAATAAATATTTAGAAAAAAAAATCTACTTATTTAGCCCTGAGGGGTTTTACATGTAGGTAGTACAATTTTAACATCATTATTTAAATTTAGACCGCAGAACGGGTATTATTTGTTGAATAAGTGAATCTACCTGGCTATTCAGATTTGGTCACCAAACACGGCTAAAGCCATTTCAAGCAACGTTTCAATTCTGAATGGTGGTCTTACACCAGGCGATACTGAGAGTATCTTTCACTATGGAACGTACCGCGAATATACCATCCGTATTCGATCCCGCAAACTTCGAGTCGAGAGTTTTACAGTATAGTGTACAGAATAGCATAACCTAAGCCAGTGGCAGTGGCCGTTTGGCTTGAATAACTGAAACCGATTTATACGTTGAATATTGGCTTATGGACATGGGAAGAGTCGAGAGCGAACTCATGCTAACACAAACTCCCATACCTAATAGGTTAGATTTTTTTTTCTCTTTTTCTTTTTGTACTTATTTAAGTACTTTGATATAAAAAAAACAAATTCCTGTAATATCGAAAGATCTGTTTTTGAAAAAATAATAAAATACACAGATTTGGGAAATGAGTTCAAAAGAATTTGGCATTCTCACTATAAAAATATTACCATTTGTAATTTCGGCTACTGGCATTATACCTAGCTCTCTTATAAAAAATTTAGGCGTATTAGATCTATCAAAAAATTTATTTATAAAAATGCAAAAGTCAGTCATTTTAAATACATGTAGGATTACAAAATATTATCATATTATTAATATTTAATTTTTAAAAATATGGTATAATATCATATAATTTAATAATAATAATATTTCAATATATTTTAATTATAATATATATTTTAATAATTATCATATAATTTAATAAATAATAACTTAATAATATAATCGGTTTGAAAAATAAACAATAACCAAGACTCCGACCATGATAGCGCCATCTGTTGGGATATTTAAAAGAAGCTTTTAGTTAGATGTTCTACCGTATTAAAATTTTCAAATAGGCGCCACCAGACGGCCTATTTTCAAAGTAATTTAAAAATCTAAGTGTTCTTTCTTAAATTATAGTATAAAAAATATTAAATTAACTTTAAAAAATGGAAAAATATAATACCAATAATTTATCGTTTAGTTTTGTTAAATAAACGTATCCAAAGTTTTATAATCTGCATTTTAAAAACAAAAACAATTAGTGTTTATGAAAAAATTAAACTACGAACCTATTTTATTTATTTTTTAGTTTTTTTTTTCGTACGTTTAAAGAAAACCCCTTCAGGTATTTTTTGACGATATTCAGCCTTTAATAGTATTTTTTAAAACGCACGTATTACGGTCTGAAAAAGGTCATATTTTCGATTTGATTTTGATAATTACTAAGCCTATGTTAATTTTAAAAATGTATAAATTTTTTTTTACTTGTTGAAAACACTATCATTATCGATTTGCTTAATAATATTATCATTATTTTCCTCGACTACGAACCGTAAAACCGTACGTGCCAAAATAAATTTTATTTCATTTAATTTGTGAAATTTCAGAATTAATTCATTACAAAATCAACCCGTATAAAATATATTTTTTTATTACAATAGATTTGTTTGTAAATGTCTTATAAAACTTTTTTTGTTTTACAGAGCATTGAACCTTCCTACTCTACCAGCCTCGCCAAATGCCGATCGGGTAGGACCGAAATTTATTTTATATATCTACTGCTGTAATGTCATCCGATTCCAGAGAAATCAATTGCCTCCAAAGTTGATAACGACAACGAGTCTATCTAGCGAGTTTTATTTCGATCGGATGTCTGAAAGTAATGGAAGGATGTAAGGATTGCATTCATGCATTATCCCTTCACAGTATCACCCTGGTGAATGGCAACCATTAAAGAATCGAAAAGTTGAGAAATAGCCAGTATAAAAACGATGTGAAATGTCAACTACTGTCCAAAACCTCTCCACCTTCCCTTCTTCATGTCAATTTTAGCACATCCTAACCCAGTTGGAGATGCCATAGTTCCACAGTCTCCGGACATTCTTTTACAGTAATCGCATCGACTTCAAAGAAAACTGGTGTCGCTAGTTCAATAATAAAGATAAGACCTTTCGATTCGTAAACACCAGATGGCAAATTAAATTGACTAGATGTTAAAAAAATTGTTGACATTTTTTTCAAAACTAGCTGACGTCTAGCTTAAAGCTTTGAATTCTAGTTTAGCTGAAAAAAATTTTTAGGTGGACAGAATATTATTATTAGGAATTAAATAAGTTTACCTATTAAGTATTTGTTTCAGTTGGTTGTGCCATGTATAGACATGGCACAACCTCTCCTATAGAGGAGACAAACAAAGAGATAAACAATATATATAAATATATATACAGATAAAGACATACGAGACACGCTCACAACACCCTTCTATCAGTTTGTCTCTTCAGTGGCTAGTTTGGGCAGACTGGGTGTGTCAAGTAAAAAAATCATTGCAATCTAGCGGACTTGGGGTTCGGTAGACCACTTTTCTTTTTCATTGCCAATTTAGATAATCAGGACGTAAAATTCGTTCAGATCATTTAATATTATTTTATAAGTCAATCAACATTTTAATTTAAGACATATCAATACCCCAGGTATAAACGTTTGATTTTACGACCTAGTACATGCACGGAGAAAACTTACTGATATAAAATATTGCTAATTTATTAAAAATTTGGCCATTATTATTAGTATTCCAGTTAAACGGGACTGCAGGCCTAATTGACAGATTTCCTAACAAACTATTAGTAAAACAAGAAATGTGTTATGGGGATTTCGGAACACGTCTTCATAAAAAATATAATATTTTGCAGGATAAGCGCAGCTGCATGTTCCGATATGTTCTGAATTTACTTATATTTTATTAAGAAATCACTTTTAGACTTTGTGTGTATTTAAAACCGGAAAAAATTGAAAATCGGAAAAGGTCGTTTTCACTCTGTGAAATTTACTAAAGACAGACTTTTTTAAAGTTTGCTAATATGGTTTAATAAATGTTTTTTGCTGGTAACTATAATGGTTTTGCTTTATAGGGGTTGTTTTAAAATATTGAAAATACTTTCAACTCCTACAAATAATAATATTTTAACGGGTCTGGGCTAATATACAATCATTCTTATGAAAACATCAACTTAACTTTCTTGGATTCTGAACAAGAGTCTCAACTGCTCCCTGCTAGCCGGAGCCATTCAATCTACTGGTCACTCAGCCAAGTAACCAGCAACATCCTGGACTGACACTTCCTTTTTTTGGAAAGTCCCAACTGCTTCCGACTGTCTGGAGCCAGTGGAACTTTGACACCTGGTCACCAAACACTGCTAAAGTCATTTCAATCAATGTATCGATTCTGAAGGTAGTTTTTCACTATCTTCCACTCTGGAACGTGCCACAATTACCTAAACTATATGTTTTATTTAATGATTTCACTGTGAAATAACACAATTTTATTTAAAAAATTACTTTCTCATGCTGTGATTTGAAACGGCGATGTACGGTTTCGTGTTCGAGAGCCTTACCGGAGAGTGTATATTTTAGTGAGCCTACAAAAGTTGTTTTTGTAATTAATATCCGCTTAATTTTCGACTACTATTATTCCAATTCAATGAGGTTAGTGGAACTTATTAAAACGGTTCTGCTTTTGCATATTCAATTATCTTTGTAAATGTAACAAAAATACCATTTTACCTTTTCCAAGAATCACTTTTGTCTTCGTATTTTTCATTGAGTATTTTGCACCATTGTTTGTAAAGAACGATTGTGTATACGAACATGTTCTGGAAAGTGTACGCAATTTGACTCTTGATATCTGATTGTCCAGGTAAATCGTGCAAATAAAACTGTCGCTTGAACCAACCTTGTGGTACGCCGATGGTATTTGAACACGCTGAACATAATAAGCCCCTGTTATCAGCAGTACGTATGCAGAGGATAGGTTATAACCGCGATTAATACTGCACTTTTAGTGGTATAAAGCCGGATCTGCATTTTCTGCTGTAATTGAATAGCTTATTCGATTCTGCTTGACGCACAACGGTAATCTAAACATATTTTTATCAACGGGTGATCTAATCGCGACACCGACTAATCGTCAATATTAAATTTGTCACTTTAACACGTATACGTAGAGTCAAATTTTGAAGTCAATTACTTATACTGTGTATCACTCTTTCTTACTTGACGCAATGTCTCAGGTGTATTTGATTAAGGTAAAACCGCAAGCAAAGATATGGGAACCAATAATTTATAATGTTACCAACACTCACAAAATTTATGCGTAACGAAATGTAATAATTGTAATTTAATCATTTTCGTATGGGGCCCTGAAAACAGTACATAGGCAGGTACCTACTGATGTGAAATCGTCGCTATTCAGTTATTTAAGGCTTGGCATAATATTATAGAAATTATATCGAATTATTCTAAAAACTTTAATTACCATGGTAACACCAACGTTTTTTTTAAGTTAATTAATAATTATTTTGATGTGTTAATTAGATTTTGTTTTAACATCACAATAATGGCTATTTTGATGAGTAAATTTTCGAAATATCTACAAGAAAATCCCCTTTCCATGAAATTATTTTCCTTGCAAAACTTTTAAAAAATTGTTAGAACATAAAATTGTTTGAGAAAAAGAATCTGATGTAGAATCATTGTGCTTTTGTAAACTTACATTTATTTTCTTATTATACTTCTTGGTGTTGTAATTTAAAACCTTTTGAACAATCGCAGCGTAATAAATTTGTGTCTACTTTGAAATGTCAGATTCCTTTCAATTTGAGAAAGGATTATGGATTCCATTACTCTTTTTCTAGTTACATGTACATAATAATAAATATGTACATGCTGACTATTCCTGTTGTGAGTGAGAGAAATGAGTGTAATGAACAACCGGGATTAGATAGTCCAATACTCGAAAATGGAGTTCTGCAATCAGATATTAGCTTACACCAAAGTTTCACGAGTTGATTGGAAACGGGGATTCTGTTGCGAGCGGTGATTAGTAAACCTGGTGAGTTAGCATTTGTACGGCTACATTCCGAATCTCACAAGGGGTACCGACTGTCACTCTATTAAAAAAAATACTTACTCCTACCGGTGATGATTTTCCCACATATCATAGTATTTTTTAATCGTGTTTTAATGATTTTTTAACAGAGTTTGATATTGTACGAATACAACATATGCCTCCTAATCTACAAAATTCAAAATGGACTTATACACACAAACACAACATTTAAACAAACGTCACAAGTACACGAACATTATACTAGGCAACATAACAAATTATACACAAATACTGTAAGGACTGTAAGTGGCAAAAGAGGCATTGGCCACGAGGGTGTACAAATATACAATCTCCTTCCAGATAACCATAAAACGGAGTATAAATGTATTTTAAAAAAATCTTTTTAATCTTAAGTTATCAGAACAAAATTAGAAAACTACTTATTTAATGTTGTATGTACTTATTTAAGTTAAGAAAGTGAAATGTAAAATTTCTTTTAACTCAATAAATATATATATTTTTTTAAAATGATACGAAACGAAAGGAGAGGAAGGTTAATAATATTCTGTCTCGAGTTTACATAATAAAGTACCTACTCATTTTAACCCTTTACGTAATATTACATCATAATTTATTTATTTCAGTTTATTGCCAATGACAAATAGAGTTTTCTGGAAATCCCCATACGGTTATTCAGGGAAATTCTCTTACTTACAGCACGTATATTGATTTATCTAGTAGGCATTTCATTTTATGTAATTTGTTATGTTGTATGGCTTCGTTCTATTATATAACAAATAGCGTTTTCTATTTCTGCTATCGTTGTGGATTTTCTATCTAATATAACACTTTTGTTTACCAACACTCTTTCCTCGAGAACACTTCTATAATATTTATGTTCGCAACATGTTTCAGGATAAATAATGCAATTGATTATCTGTACTTACTACCAGACTTATTTTCATGCGACTTACGTGTATGTTATTCTAATTGTTTTCTAAGATCTGAAAACCTAGAAGCTTCTTATAGAAATGTATTTTTACATAGGTAAGTACTTGTATTTTTATTTATTTGAGGAAAATAATTTCTCGGGGTGCTTGTGTTATCAATGGGACTTTTTAAGGAGAGAAAGGAGAGTAAGTTATTGGAAGGAAAAAGGTATGAAGGATGGGTAGGAATCTTGATGACAATATGTCCAGGGGCGATGGACATATGAGTCCATCCCTCATATTGCGGTGCAAGGCGATGGGGTCGAGAGAGTCGGGCTGGAGAGGTCAAAGAGTCTTCATTAACCCTCCCCTCTAGATCTGGAAAAACGTCTTCCCATAATTCCGGGTACGCCTGCCAAGTCACCAAATGTATCAATTCACATATTTTTCTATGGCAGAGACGTTGGTAATCCAATGAATAGTTCACGTGGCGACAGCGTTTTTCTATGAACCTTTTCTTGGTCAGGTGATTGTTAGTGTTATTGTTTTTATAAACCTACGGAAAAGAGTAAAAGAAAGAACTTTATATTCGTACACAGGAACTGAAGTTTTATGAATCGAAATATCGACTTATTGAGAATAGATTATTCTGGTTTCTTAAATTGTGCAATTAAAATTATATATTAGGTAGTTGTTCACTTCAGCACAATTATAATTAAATTTGCTTCTGTACCAATATTTCCATAACGAAAGTGACTGAGATACAAATCATGTCAGTTTACTTGTGAAAATAAAGCAGTGTACTCGCACATCAATTCAACATTTTAAACGAAAACTTTCACCCGCGCACTGCCTTGAATAAAATAAGTAAAATTAGAGAATATTATTTCATAAGGCGAAAAGTGGACACAATTTAAATTATTACTAACTTACTCTTATGAAACCGCGGCCATTACGACATAAGTTACAAAAACCTTAATAATAAGTTAGTATGTGTTTGTTCCATTTTCACGTCATATAATACTGGGTACCTACGTTGTATAATACCTTTAACACGTAAGCAATATAAAAGTCATTTTTGTGCTTGTTTTATTTCCTATTTTAAGCCTGGAAAAAATTCAATGTTCTTCCTAAACCTTTGTTTAATTAGTACATATTTGAACATTGATTAAATGTATTTTTCCATGTCCAAAATAAAATACTTCATTTGTCCAAAACTGTTATACTTACCAAGCCAGAGCTTTCTTCGATCGATTACCGGAAGAATCTAGAAGCGTTGATGACAAAATCCAAACATTAAACATTGTGAAAAAATATTTTAAAGACAAACTTGAAAAAAAAAACCTCTTTTCACATGAAACACTCTTAAAAATATCCCATTTCACCTATTTTCTGTATAAAGTATATTACTTACCTACTTTAACTTTTTTTTTCTTACTGCTATGTACTTACTACAACACGTAATATCTATCATATTATTACTTATAAATAACTACAATAAAGTACTGTACACTCCCCTTCCAAAAAAAAGTTAACGTTTCTATGGAAGAGTAATTTTCAAATCTCTTAATATGTATAAACCCAATTTAAATAGATGTAATTAATTTATTACTTTAATTAAAAAATTAAATACGAAGGAATAATTAACATGTATAGCACGTAGTGAATTTCACACAAAATCGAATTAAACATCTATTTATAATCATATTTTATTACCGATTTATTATTTTATTGGTAAATATTATGTGTATTGGATAGTAGTTATATACGATCATTGGTAATCGTATTTAATTCAGTGTGAATCAAGGTGGAGCTGACCCACTGAAGCCACGAATAGTGTAGTTTGATGAGTTTAGAATTATCCCCACAAATTGACGGCAAAAAAAATGAGTCCACGTATTCTTATTTCATTGGACTTTGTTTAGGCACCGTGAAATCAAAGTTACAAAGTAGCCTCTATGTGATGTTGTAATGGTTTACTATGACAACACAGGACAGTGACAAAACAGACCATTGAACAAAAGTGAGGAAGAAACCTAACCTAACATATTCTTTTGTCATGTTCTCTTTTTTCACTGTTCTGTTTCACCCGGTTGTCATTTTAGTATTCCGGCAACTTTTACCACTATGCATCAACACAATATTTTCAGGGTAAATTGTCCATTTCTCGTTGTTGAAATAGCCGTTTTTAAACACTCCAGTCATGTGTAAATGGCTCTCTGTCTTTCACAATTAAAATGGGTACCTATTGGAAGTTCCGTCATCTTCTTTGGGTATTTAATTGCATGGCTACATGCAACTCCAATTAAAAATTAAAATTCATGCTAAACATTTATTCAGACTGATTGAAAACTCGGTTATGATGGAGAGCATTCATTTCTATGTTCCTCCCGATGGTAATCTCCACAACCGATAGCATAGACCGTTAAATCTCCGATCCTGCAGGACTAACTTGCTAATGGTCATGTCGGTGGGAGAGTAATCTTGCTGTTGAACAGAATCAATGAAGCTGCCTTTAAAAGACAAGCTCTGTTATTACTAGCATATTTGAAATACCCACTGTCTATATTTATATAAGAATTTTTCTTAATAAATGTATTTAAATACGCATTGAATAAACAAGTTTGTAATGTTTTTAAAAATTAATAAATTGAATTGAATTGAAAAAAAACTTCTTCCCATCAAGACAGTGAAAAACAACCCCTCGGAATCAAAACGATATTTTAAATGGCTCTAGCCGTGTTTAGTGTACAGTGCTAAAGATACAGAAACTTCCTAACCATTCTCTTTCCCATTTTTTTTACCTTTTCGTATTGTATATTATTTTCGAATTGTGTGAAGTTTAATTAGGTTGAATTTCAACTTTTTAATGTTTTTTTGACAGTTTGTTTTTGGCTATCATTAATTTGAACATGATGTTTACAGTTGTATAAAATAAAACAGGAGTTTTAAAAAGCATTTCATCAATTTCGTAGCTTACTAACTTAAGCATAATATTATCTTGTGCTCAATAAAATTATGAATAAAATTATTATAACTTCGAAAATATTTGCATAATTCATATGAAAAAGTCTCGTTATGCAATTGCAACTGACCCTCTTGAAAATTTAATATGAAAAGTGAAGACTTCTCATTGAACTAATTTACCTATTATTGCGGTATGTTAGAAACAAATACCTGTTATATCGTTGCACGATCGCCGTGTTTACAACGCTACTGGTACAAGTTGAATTTGATAAAAAAAATGATATTGTAAGGAAGAATGAAGTTATTAATTTAGACAGTAGAGGAAGTAAGCGTGTAAATGCTGTCTAGCCGTGCTTTATTGCTTACGGATATTTCAGCAATGCCTGACTATAATAATTATATAATGTAGGTATAAAATTGGTGTACATTATAACAAGGTTTTATTATTTTTCGTTATAAATATTGCTGTAACTAGGTTCTAAGAAAATAGTTCGTAAATAGAGTTATATTTATATCTTTTAAATGTTTTTGCCTATGTGTAGTGAGATTTTTAAGAGAATTAAATCATGACTATATGATATATATTTATAGGTGACCGGATAAATCATCAAAATGATAATTCATCATATCTTTAAAAAGTTATATAAAGTCATGGAAAGTGATGAAACAAAAACTTTATTAACTGGGTTAAGTAGGTTAGGTTAGGTTTAATTTTTTTTTCATCGTTTCTAATGATTTTATATCACTTTTTAAAGGTGTGTTGAATTGTCACTGTGTTGAGTTAGCATGGAACTATATTTATATCTTTTAAAAGCATTAAAAAATATTTGCCTTTTTAAATGTTGTATACAAATATATTTATGTCTTTTAAATGTGTTTCCTAGTATGTTATGTTTTTTCCTAGTACTATGATAATAATCAATAATAAGGTGTTTTAAGAAAATATAATCGTAAGTATTTTTTTTTCTACATAATAATGAATTTCCATTGGATTAGAATTATAGAAAAAAATGTGCACATGGCATTTAAAACCTATAAAAGTGAGAGGTTATATAACATGTATATTTAAAAATAAATAAAAAAAACAATGGGCGATACATTTATGAATGTCATATGAAATTCATTACCTGAAAAATTCCGAAATATTAATAAAGTATATAATACAAGATGTCCGGGGGTAAAGTGCACTAACTTCGGGAGATGATTATAGAAAAGAAATAACTTTTTCAAAATTCCAGTGTTTTCAAGTAAATAATTTTATTAAATAAATTTCTAAAAATTTTTAAAAAAGAATTGAAAAAAACAATTGAATTTCAAAAAAATATTTTTTTACTTTTACCATCATGTAGAATCGCCTCCCAAAGTTAGCGCTTTGTACCCCGGACACCCTGTGTAAAATTATTATTACATTAACACGTGTAAAACACGTGCTAATGTAATAATAATTGTAACATTACAGTTTGGAATAAACAAACAAAAAATATATATCAGGTACAGTTACTTTTTTGACATTGACATTCACATTAAAGAATATGTGCTCTCCTTTCGCAGTGTATAATAATTGTACATTGGGTAAATTGGTGACCGGATGATTCTGTTTGAATTCCGACAATAGTGACCTTTTTCTCGAATGATACCAAATATGAGTACCTATGAGGTTGTAAACTTTAAGATTAATTTGACCTTTTTCACGAATGATACCAAATATGTTATTTTTTTATTTTATTCTTCGGGAAGGCTATTAAAATATTTTTTTACCTTTGAAAGTATGTATATTTTTATAAATAAAGATAGATGGATTTATATTGATGTAGAACCTGCAGACAAGCAGCCATGTGGCAAATTCGCGGAACAACCAAGCTATTGTCTAAATATATGTATTATGCCAAATGCATTTTGTTAGAAAAAAATAAAAAATCAGAAATCTGCAATGGGCCTAGAAGGATGCTCCTTCTTCTTGTTTTGGTCTCCTACTCTATCAGAGGTTGGCTTTTTCAAAGAACATCTTCTCCAGTCCAGATAACTCAACGGAACTACATTCGTACCAGTTAAGTAATTTCTAATACTACGTCTTCTATTAATCTTCTGTATTACCAGTTTTATTTGTAGTCGTATAATAAATAATAATACAAGAAGTGCTTTGTGTTTCTTCTTCTTGTTCTCTGTTCTTTGTGTTGTGTTTCGTGATCCAAATACAAGCCCAATGTGTGCCTATATTTCCATACAAAACAGTGTTTCACCACGATTACGAAATTCAAATGGGATGGTGAAATACAATTTTAGGCAAGTGTAAGAGAGACAGACCGCGTGCTAAATGGTCCAGAACCAAAAGGTTCTAAGTCGGTGGCTTATTGTTTCCATTTAAATATATTATACGGAAGAAAGTTTTCTTCGTTAGTTGTAGTGGAAGAAGAAATATCACATAGGAAGCAAGCGATAGTAATTTTGAAAGTGATAATCTTGTCAGATATAATAAATCTTCGAGTCTTTGTAAAATTATGAAAGAGCCAAGTAAACATGGAATCGTCAAAATGACAAAGCGTTGGTAACAAAGCGCCTTTTGCGTTTCGTAATGAATCTTTTAACTCTAGTTATAAAACCCACATACATAATTAGAATCAATTTTTGGAACAATTTTGTAATTTTAATTAAAAACACCACTTTTAAAATCTCATTTTCCGTTCCGCTGGTGAAATTTATACTAAAAATGTGGTCGCATTTTTGGCTGGGTGAAACGACCATTATAATAACGGGATTATTCTACTAGTGGTTATTATGAAACCTGGTGATCGTGAAACAGGTTCCGTTCATAAAGAGACATGTAAAATACCACACGAAGTGAGACGAACGTAAGTATAAGATGAATATCAGAGCAGGCTTAGGAAATAACAGGTACAACGATGTGAAAGATGACTGGCGAAATTGCAGCAACTGAAATTATTCTTGGAATAAGTGTTGCTTAAGATTATTTTACTTTCATCTTTGAAAACATATAGCAGTGATCACTTCAGTAAATGTTGCTAATGAATCCAAAAAATATCAGTAGTGGGAAGCCAGCAACCCCCATCGGCTTTCTTTTTGTCACACCGCAATAGTCAACAGGGACAATTCAATTTTACGGGTTGGTATATACAATTCCCACCCCAGGTGATTGATTTTTACTATTTTTCTGGTTCGATATCGGTAATTTAAATCAAAGGATATAGTTAAGTATTTTGAATAATACCGGAAGAGCATAGAATTACGAATGGTTAACTTTTTTAGGTTTAAACTAATTATCCACTATTTTTTAAATATCTTTCGAAAACCCATTTACCAGTTTCGTAAATAACATACAGATATTGTACATACCTACAACCAACATTTTTTTAAAAATATATCCTATTTATTCATACGACAAAGACATCAATTATTGAGGATTAAATTAACTTTGTATGTTAGCTGATTGGAAAAACCACGTCGGTTCTGCTTTGGGAGAAAGTTGGAATTTCGGCGGCCTTACCTTGCAGTCATATTTTAGCCGTCACCCCCACCGCCGCACAACACGTGGATTTATATAAAGAACGTAAGACTAAAGGCCATTGATGATTGTAAATAATAATACGTACCCAGGCAGCCGTAAATCTTAATGTTATTACGGTTAAAACTCTGCCAGACATTCTGGTTTGCGGTAGGAATCAGGATGGAAGAACTTCAGTTAAGGCACTAAAGGCAAGTCGCTGACAGCTCCATTCTAGCCTCTCCCTCTCTCTTATTAACTGAGAGTTTATCTGAAAGAGTGCATACGAAGCTCTCGGCAATGTAATGATTGTAACAAATGTCAGCTAGGAACAGATAACAGTCCAAGCCAAAGACAAGGTGAAACAAATAACAGGTGTCTTGAATTTTAAATTCTTCATCGGGACCGATAAAAGAGAGTACAGTTTTAAAAGGAAATAGAAAGCAGTGTTAGGCTATAATAACAGGACAACGTGGTAGCTGATATACTGAAATTGATAGCAATAAACGGCGGTCTTCTGGCGGTCACTAATTTAATATAATGTTTTACGTATACAGCTAAGAGTTCTACTTATATACCTTTGCGGTTTTTGCCTAAACTGAGCCTTGAGAAATCGACTTTGAAATAAATCAGCGCTTTGCTACCGGTTTCTATCTAAAATAATAATAACTATTATTTTTATCGTTTGTGTTATTTTTGCAATTAATAACTATAGAGGAAGCCAAATCATTTCAATAAAAAAAAATAAAAAAAGAACCAAACATTATTTCCTCATCTCATATTTTTAACGATACAGAAATGATGCTTGTTCAAGAGTCACTCTTCTTGCTTCAATCGCATTCATACACCTATCATAAATACACTTCTATTATTCTGATTTCATTTGTATCACCTGTCGTGCCAAGTCATAGTACTTCTTCGACCACTTCTATCCACTTTCGCATCACGTTTTCCAGAGCTTCCTACTTCGCTATTAATCGTATTTATTACCGAAAATATCAACTAGTTCGATTTTACGTACATAGGACTTAGTTACAACCAAGAAAATCACTTCAAATTCAGCACAAAATCTCTTTCAATTTTAATTTAGTAAATAGGACAGGCGATATTTGAAGTCAATTGAATTTCATAAAAATATATTATTTTGAGATTCGTACAAGGACACGTGACTTTTTCTACAAGGAAAAAATCAAATATGCAAAAAAAAAACACCTGTGTTTTAAAGAAATTTTTCAAATATATTATTACACTTAAATAAGAAATTTAGTTAATAAAAAACAATAATTTATGCACTTTTTAGATTGTTAGTATTATGGGGCTAATACATTTGCGAGATGAAACGCGAGCTGAGCCTCAGATTATGGGAAAGAAACGAAGCAATAGGAAAGGGCGCGAAACGCCGCTTGCGCTTGTTTCGTTCCTTTCCCATAATTTTAGGCTTTATACGCAGCATTAGAGCACACTCGTAGTTAAACTATATATTATATATACCTACCTAGCTATATTTTTAAAATTACTCTAAAATCGAGGTTCTTTTTTACAGAGACATCACGATCGTTAAATACTTCATAACACTATACCACTACCATTGAAGGTAATATTACATCAACTGACAAATACATACGTAAACACATATTTTATTTGCGAACCTTCTTGAGAATACCCCTGCAATAAGCACCTATTGTATAATTATAATAATTTGATTTTTATAAAACTCCAAAAAAAAACAGTTAATTAGTTTGTATGTACTTTGGTTCTTAAGTTATTATGGTTCTCGCTTTATCCACTTACTAATTTGAGTAAAATAAATGTTGACTTTAACCCTGAAATATTGTATACGAGTGTAGCTACTTGCTTGTATGACCAACGACTGCATTCAAATGACTCCAAACAACTGCATAATATGCGAATAACCGGTCAGGTTATGCATTTCTTAGCATTTCTAAACGATATCAATTCGAAGTTAGAATAGAAAAATCTATGAATTGAGGTGTTTTATTAAGTATAAAATTTAAAATAATTATTTCATGGACTTCTATCGCATTGCACGTTTCTATTGCGATATAACTTTACCATTAATATCTGTGTATAGACTTATATTTTTAATAAAACTATTTGAATTTCACTTTTCGTTTTATGGATCGTATGAATACACATCTTGGAAATGGAAATTAACCTACTTTTCGACACCCGATCAAGCTGAAACTCAGCCGTTAGACTCGTTGTCAATGACAATGCATTATTTCAACTCTTTTTATGGCAATCACGCATACATAGGTAGAAAATTAAGCATTTCTCTGAAATTGATATTTTTGCGGCGGTAACCGGATAAATCATTACAATGATAATTCATCATATCTTTAAAAAGTTATATAAAGTCATGGAAAGTGATGAAACAAAAACTTTATTAACTGAGTTATGTAGGTTAGGTTAGGTTAGGTTAAAAAAAAATTTATCATTTCTAATGATTTTATATCAGTTTTTAAAAGTGGGTTGAATTGTCACTGTGTTGAGTTATCATGGAATCCTTTGCGGCTGTTGACTGGTTCCTCGGGAGGATGGTTCAATCCTCAATCAAACATTTTTTTAATAAAAATAGATGTACATTTAATAGATGGAAAAAAAAATTTCTACGGGTTGTATTTATTTATTACACAATGAGAGATCTTCGACTGTCCAACTAGAATGGATTCCTTTTTTAGGGTAGTCAAATTTACAAGCCCATATTATATTAATAAGTCTAGATGATATAAAATAAATGCAGATAGCATAATCCTATCTTACACAACACGTTATTGTTTGTTATACCTAGACTTTGATTTGACCTAGAGACCAAGATGGTGAAACGAATTATTAATGAGTTATCATACTTAGAACGTATCAATAAAAACATAGGAGCTAAATAGAAGAATCATAATAATGACAATAAAATTTTCCGCCATTATTCGGTACACAACATCTAATAAACACTTCCAGGAGGTTCTTAGAAAAATAATTTCACTCAGTGCCTATGTTGTGAAAAATGTGCCTAGGAATCTGTGTATCCAGGAGTGACGGACGGATGATCTATCCCTCCCGCGGCGGCGAAATGCGCTGGGCCAAAAGAGACCAGCTGGAGAGGTCAAAGGGTCTCCCCAAACCAACCTCTCCCGATCCAGCTAGTGGGCAGGCGCATCCTGAACACACCTCATCTCATGAACCCGGACACCCCTGCTAAGGAACCAAAAGTAGCGAACCACTTGGGTTGACCTATGACAGAGGTGTTGGTTATCCAATAAATTGTTCCCGTTCAACTGCTTCAAAAGAAAACAAAGGAATTCAAGCGAAACAACACTCAAATCTTATCTAAATTAATTTTAGCAAATATTACTGACTCTTAAGGCGAAGCTTAATGCCAAATCACTATTTTGATTAATCTTTATAACGAATTGGTGTACATTATGAATACCAAAAAATATTCTTTAGATAAATTAAAGGTTTTCCTATCGTTTCACTTTAGTAGAATACAAGTAAAAATAATAAATTACTCAATAAAAAATATAAATGCAAACAACAAAAAAATATATTTTTTAATAGAAATGTATGAACGCATAAAGTAAACAACTAAAAAAAAACAATAATATAGATTATCTGTGACAGTTTCACTTGATTAACTTTTTTGCTTTCTTATAAAATTATTTACAAAATAAATAAAAACCAGTTTTGTGCTTGAAATCGAATGTTTCTAGACTGCGTTTGTCAAGCAATTTTAATGCCTATTACCTGCAGTATAAGGTGTACCAAGAATGTACACATTTTTTGCTTATAGCTTCCTCTTAAAGAAGTTCGAGAAAGATGCCAATATTTTGTTTTGACCACAAAACATTCAATGTAATATGTATTAGTATTTTAGAACAACCTCCAATATAATTAATTGAACCAAATCGGAAACCATACAGCATGTAACATGTAATATATAATATATATGCAGCATTCCGTGCCTTGATGTCGTTACCCTGAAAACAAATAGGCTCAAAATTCGACATATAAAAACACAAATCTACATACATTAATGTAATATGTACTTGCGGTGTAATTTTGTAATAATCAAGGTCGACATTAACGACCAAATTGTAATGTGTAGCAACGCCCTAGGTCCAATGACTACTATGGCTAAGTAATCACAAGGTGAACAGGTCCGCGGGATTTCACAGGTGAATTTAGGCCTGCAGATAAAGCCGAGGTGAATGTGCCTGGAAATATGTACATTTTTTTGAGGCTCAAAGTGCGATTGCTGGTTTCAGATCTGACCAGAATGTGCCTGGAAACATACTTATACATTTCTTTGGGACTTACAGAGTGATACATATTACACATTTTATAGTACACATTTTAATTTTAATTTTATTAATTTCAACGCCCTGGTGGGCTTTTACATTACAAGCTTTTACATAATATAACAATATTAAAATTAATACATATACTAATACTATGAATATCTTCTAAACAAAATAATAAGTCCTGACATTGTAATATAAGAAAGCATAAAATATAAAAGTAAATATGTATGTGGCAGATAGACTCGTTGTCGATGACAATGCATTCTATCAACTTTTGGTGGCAATCACGTGTACACACAAGGATGACATTATTGGAGTTAATATACGAAATAAATTTCGGTCCTACCAATCGGCATCGTATAGTTGTCGACTCCAGTTCCTGGGTAGGAGGAAGGTTCAATTTTCAGTCAAACATTTTTTTTTTTAATAAAAGAAATTTTTAAAAAGATGTATTATAGTGCAATAACTTTTACTTGTTGTTTTTTTCTAATAATTTGTGTCTAATTCGTTTGGAAAAAATAATTTAATTCCACCCTTAAATAATTTGCAATCATGGAAATTGCAAATAATTGCGACTTAAGAATTTCCAGTGTCGCATTCCAATGCCAAGGTTGGGAACTTTTTCGTATTCTCCGTACGCAAGGTACAGTGGATACATGTGGTCCTACATCACAACAATAAAACTTTACACGTTTCTCCGCACAGAGTTGCGACATTCGCAGAAAATTCGCACGTTAAATAATAATATGTACACAAAACATTGGTGCCAAATCATCGTAAATTTTTTGTCACATTAAGTGTAATTAAGCAACTATTTATTGCTCTGAAGGTTTTGGCCAGGATAAGATACAATCTTTGAAGTGATAAGGAACAATTATTGAGGTAAAAACTCTTGGGTAGATGCAATTAAGGCCGCAAGAATATTATCGTACAATAACTTATTAAGATTTTAACTGATTGAGGGGAGGCGAGGTCTCAAAAAAAGTCAAGGTAATTAAATTAGTTATAAATATATCATTATCATTACATTACAGATCTCATCAATCATGATCAATCACATTTCTTAGAACTTTGACTGAAATTATGAGTAGGTATCGGTATATGAGTGAAGTTCGCAGATTTATTTCTGATCTTTTGTGATTCGCAGAAACGTGTATTTTTACAGCAGTCGCCTACGTGCGCGAAACTCGTCGGACACCCATTCACAGTTGATGTTTGGCTTTATGAGAACGGGTCGTTTTTTCGACTAGTTTTTTGACTCGTGGGACGAGCTAACATCTGTTTTATCTCTGTCATATAATCCGAACCTTTTTAATACTCGCATTAACAAATACCTTAATACAGCCCTACCTTAATCCGCCTCACCACACTGCCTTAACTCTTGTAACCTAACCTAATCAGGTGACGATATGGAAAAGAGAGTCGTCCCGTCTTGCCACGCTTGCTACCAAAGAATCAAAAGATATTTCGCATTAAAAGGTTAAATGTTGAAAAGTCATTTGTCATTACCCTCAGTGCGATTCTTTTGCGTCGTTTTTTCCGATATCACGACTTTCCTTCGTAACATAAAATTATTTTAATGGCGTTTTGTATGTTTAAAGATACAATTAATTACCTTACGCGTAACATTACAGTAGCAATTACGCTTTTCAATTGCGAAGTCAGCAATCTTACACGTTCCGTAATGAATTTAATTTAAGGCGATGCCATACGTAGTAATGCAAAATCGTGTGTTTTTGGTTTGAAAATTTGGTCGCCTAGAAATGTTTCAGATGCTTTAATTAAATACTGCGAGTACAATACATCTTGACCTTTGAAATAATCGAGTATTTTTTATATAAGTCTTTTTATATTCCAAAAAAAAAATAATGTATAGGCCTATGAAAACTGCTTTAAAGTTCAAAATCTCCTACTTGCGAACCCATGTTCGGTTATGATTTTATTGTATAATGTGGAAAATTAAGTTATTTATAAAATGATCGGAAAAAAATTAAATATTTATGCCTGAACATCGACAAAATAAAATAAAAGGCACTTTTTGGCCATGTTTTTTTCTTGCATAAATCAAAACAGGCGGATGGTGTTAACCGGGAATTTAAACCTTATCGCCATCTACGTAAGGGTCGTTATTGATAGCGGCTCAATTTAAAATATTACACGACGTAGTGCATCGCCTTAATATGTAAGATTAATATGCGCTATTGAGGATATACCTCAATGACATGCGCCACAAAAGTTATAGGAGTTTTTCTTTGGGCTTTTAAACCACATAACTTAGCAAAATTAATCTAAAATCAAAGGTCAACCGTATTAAAATTTTAAAAAGACAGTTAGGTAATGCAAATTTATACATAATCTTCTCTAGAACATAGCTTAACACGTTGAACGCCATGACGATCACCGGTGACCGCAGTTAATTTTATTGATTTTCATGGAAAATTTTGGTCGAAAAAAAGGAATACGTTTTGATGATCGCCGATGCCATCTGAGTATTTTTTTTTCAAATTTAAAATGGTAATGTTTCTTCATTTCCACAATGGCGTTCAACGTGTTAATTTATCGTGAACCAATTTATTTCGAAAAAAATTTGGATGCACACGCTCTTTTTGTGTAAGTTTCGCCACACACATGTACAAGGTGGCACAAAAGTAATCACCTTATCGGAAGATTTTATAAATTTTGCAAAGAGCGGCAAATGTCAATTCTGCTTTGCATAGCTATGGAACGCTATCCTCCTCAAGAATGCGGAATAATTGTATCCATTTTTTTTGCGCAATAATTCTCTTGTGGTATGGGTCGGCAATATGACCCGATTTATCTCAATAACTTTAATAAGTCACAGACTCTTGAAGCCTTTAAAGCGAATATACGTCACGAATGCTAGAATTTATCGCCGGAAGTTCTGGCATAATCCACAAGCAGAACCAAAGCTTTTATTTATAAAAAAAATACAGCCAAAAAACATAGGGTTATTGCTTTTGCGCCAACATTAATGTTGATACTTGACGTAACGGGTAAAATTAAAAATGGTGTAATGTTGAACTTGCATCACGACCCTTGATCAATCAATACATATTCTAGAATAGCAATCAACTCTGTGCAAGATGACGTTTTTTTAAGCAAATAGTGCGCACTCGAGAGTTATTTTTGGTGTGCTTTTAAAAAAACTTAACAGAAAATTGGTAGACATAATTAAAAAAAAAAAATTATTTATATTGAATATAATATAGGTTCTTACTTGCTAATTTCCTTTGTTCTTTCACTAAACGCTATTTTTACTAATTGATCCGTTTAGGCAAAAAATGATACGGCGCGTTGGCTAAATATATATGCTTTAAAAAAAAGGAAATTCCGGGCAGAAAAACCGTTCGAATTTTATGAGTTCACCGTTCAAATATTTTCACAATCAAAGATTTCTGCTTTTAATTATTTAGATGACGATGATAAGCTATCCGAGTTACCATATAGCTATGAATATTAAAATGCACACCAAATAAAATTTACATAAACGTACTACCCATCAACTTTTCCATATATAAGTATATCGTATACCCCGAGGAACGCCGGGTACATGTCAGCGAGTGTCTTATAAAACATCTATTGACGAATAATGACTCAGATTCCACACACGTCAGGTTCAATTTATAACTCGGTGATGCGGGCTGACATTGGAATTGAACCCGCAGTTCTTGCCTTAGGTCAAGCCAATAATTTATTACCTATTCAGCCATAAAATGTATCAGCCTCTAATTCAGAAAACATTAATAATTCAATTATTCCAGGAATATTGACAAAACAAAATAACCTAACATCAACATTTAATGATTAAACGAATAAGTGATCTCAGTCTTGCAATAAATTTAGATTTATTAAAGAATAAGTTTATCAATTCAGTCAAAGTCCCAACTGACCATTCGTAATAATTAAATTATTGTTTATGAGATCGAAGGGTAAAGGTGTCTAATTTGCTCATAAGTCATTCGATTATGAATTAAAGATTAAGTGCAAGCACATTCGATGAAATGATTAGTTGACACATGTTTATATCTATAAAATTGTTTATTATTTGTGCAATATTTATGATAAATGTTAGTTAAGTAAAACTAAGCCATATAAATAATGAGTTTTATTACGGCGAATGGACCGCACTGTTGAGTATGTACCAAATCCAATATTCGTTTATCCTTTTCTTAGGTCAGGAATAGGGTATTTTTTAACAATGCAGGTATTTTTATGTTGTCGAATAATATGTGCCATATTCGGTTTTCGGCCAAAACGACATGCTCGTTTTTTCGTTAATTTGGCGTTACGCCGGGCAACGTTAGTGACAGCCGTTACTGGTTAAAATGACGTTGTAGCCAGAGGCGGCTCTAGGAGTCCAGAAGTAGAAGGTCAATCGAAAAAAAAGGATATGAAATGTTAATACATATTGCTAGGGCTAATATTATAAAAACGCCAATGTATTTAATTAATTTGATAGTACCTACTAACATATTCTAAAGCCAGTAGTAAAATACTGTTTAGTTTAAGATTATTTGTCTAATTATTTACTCGTACAACTAATTTTTTTTATCTTTTGTTAGATCTTTTACTCTTAAAAGTTTTAATCACTAACTCCAACCTCAGTCCATTGTTTACAAGTAGATTTAAAAGGTAAACAATGAAAGCAAAAGTACCCGCACGTTCATTTTATTGCATCCGCAAAACCACTGACAAAAATTATAACTTTTCTTTTTAAAATATTGTTTTTAACCTCTTTATTTTTCTTTCTTGTAACATAAACTAATTGTCACTTTATTTAAATACATTTGTCATGATTCAATGAATTGTTTGCAATTTCTTTCAATACGATATCTACAGAATTTGAAATTATTCCATGCAAATTACGTCACAACGATAAACATAATTTCGCGAACTAATATTTAAGTTCAAGATAGCTATCGTTTGTCACACAAAAAAACTTTGATTGACATTTTTTCACATCTCCCTCTAATACCTTGATAATCCTAGGTCGTAGATATATCTCTATCTCACCGCGGTCATGTCCGAAAACACTTTCAAAATAAATTTTCTATGATACTAAGCATACGCCACACATGATAGTGTTTACCTTCTTTGTCTCTATAGCAAAGGGAAAGAAAGGAGATTGGTTTGGGACAAAATTTAAAGTGACCCACGCTAGGACATGCAATAGCTTCTTATTTGGACGCTAGATGGCACTGAAACGATTCGAAAAAACGTACGAATCTGCACGAATAAAAACTAAATTAATAATCGGGTAGTTTATTAAATCCTTTTTTTTATATAGCAATCAACTCTGTGCAAGACGACGTTTTTTAAGCAAATAGTGCGCACTCGAGAGTTGTTTTTGGTGCACTTTTAAAATATTTTTGCAGCATATTTTTAGGAGGTCATTGCCCAAATGACCTTCTTATAAGAGCTGCCACTGGTTGCAGCCAGTTTTCAAAATTTGTGGTTTTTGAAATCCATAATTATCATGAATTAAAATATTAAAATTACACATTTTTAGTACAATAGTCAGATTCCGAAAAATTAAAGTTTTAATATTCCACACATTTTTGACGGTATGTGAAAATACCCCAATGACCCTGCGCAGAAAATTCACATCAAATGGACTGCGCTGTAAACCGTCACCTTACTATGGCGAATTTTAGTTTTCTGTGCAGGAACTTACAGCACTTGGATTGTTTACATTTCTTACCGGCCTTATGTTCTTCTTGTGATATTTTTTTTACAGATCTCTACAGAATTGGATTTACGATTTACGATCATCTTTCCTAACTAGACCAGTAAGTTTCCGAGATTTAAAAGGTGTCCCGGGTTCGATCCTCTGTTTGTCCTCAATAATTGAAAAAGCTACCTTTCTCGCTGAATGATGGAAGAAGGAGGAGTTCAAATATTGGCCTTTTATTCGTAACTGAAATTTCATGAAAGAACAAATTTATGGTAAAACTATATTAGGAAAATGGTTGTAATTGTAATATTTCATTATTTGAAGAATCTAGCAAATCTGAAAGTAGACTGAAACAAAAGATTAACGAATGTACAAACTAGGATATATGCGTTTGTACATTAAGTGATGACATAGTACCTTTATCGCAATGAAATGAGGAAGGGAAACAATATTCAAGAGCACCGACCTAACCTTACCTAATATTGTGAAACAATTCAATTTGTGTTCTTCATTCATTGCTATTATTGTGATATTGTGAATGAAATTACCCAACTCTGTGAAGTAAGAATAATGCCGACAGCCTTACTGTCAACTCTCAAGACCGTCCTTTGCTCGTTTAATTCCGGTAATTCGTGGAGTAACCAGTAACCAGATCACAAGGTTCAAGTTTGAATAATAAAGATTACGATTTGCATCATAAAAATTCCTGCGTGAGTTTCAACTTAATGGCCCCCAGTCTCAAGGTCAAGACAAAAATACTATCTACGAATACCTAACATTATCTATTTAGTGTTCATTAATCGAACGAGAAAGTAGTTACCTAATCGCGATGAGAAAATGGGGCGCAATGAAAAGAAAATTCGATTAAATTTTCTTTTAAGGAATACATAAGTTTGTTAATTATTGAACACGAAACACGAAAACCTTTTCAGACTAGATATGACTGAGAATAGAAATAGAATGACAATTAATTGGACATTTTATTATTCGGAGGAGTAAAATGTATATAACTTTCATGCCAGCGTTAAGTATGTAAGTGAGTAGGCACGTATGTGTTATGCTGACCACTCCAGAAAACAAAAAGGATAAAGAAAGATGATTTAATTAACCATCATTGATATGACCGGTCGGTGGCCGAGTTGACATCGCGCTTGGGTCTCACTCGGGCGTAGTGTGTTCAATTCCTCGGCTGGCTAAGTCCTCCATCACAACACAAGCAACACTTTCAGCTTACTGTGGTGGTAGTAGGAGATTTTCAAATATTGTCAGGTTATTCGTAACCCGGGAATGTTTGTCTTTCTGTTAAAAATATATATATATATATGAATATCAAGAGTGTTATTTAGAGGAAAGGGAAAATTTTATTAAATTTATATTTGTATTTATTTATTGTGAACAAACGTTGTGTTTTAATATATGTGCGATTATTGGTTATGGTTATTGTTACCTAGAAGTTAATTCACAAGGTAGTCGAAATTAAGATTTTTTTTAAATTTAATTAAAATGAAATTTAATAATATAATTATTAAGTTCTGCAAGTATTTTTTTTGATTTTTTTTATTGTAACAGCTGTTTCGGCTTTCAAAGCCATTTTAAAACTGTGGTTTTAGCCACGTTTAGACGACTTATTTATATGATTTTATTTTACCCCCTCCCAATTTAAAATGATTTATTACCGGTTAAACCGATTTACTGATAAAATAATTATGACAATAGATTTCATATTCTGTGGGGGTATTTAAAAAAAAAAAAAAAAAACAAAATTATGATGATTTTAACCAATTTCATTTACACTTTACACACAGAGCGACAGAAAGCTCTGATAACGGGGTTTCACATTTTAATTAATTCCGAGTAATTCGTTACGAAAATATGTTTTTATCAGACCGATACCCACGGATGTAAGTTATTTATATTTAAAATTAATAAAAACAGTAGGTACTTTACCATTAAAATATTTTACAAAAAACAGTTAATTTATAAAACGTTCTTAAATTATAAAATTAGCGGTAAGAAGCGGATTTTATTTTTCTAGACAATGAATTGCTAATTTCCCAAGGAATTGGATTAAAAACATCTGAGATTTTAGTAATACTTTTATCAGAATTAATTACAATAAACCGCACAGAGAGATAATTTTTTTAGGCCTGCTGGCAAATTCGCCGCTGAGCTGCGTGTCGAATATTTTTGTAGACGGGTTCTTCACTTACGTCGTTAAGATTCCCACTTTTTTTGCATTTGCTATGGCGAATTCGACCGTAAAACAATCCAATACGCCGGGGCCGTATATCGCATATTTTTATACGCGGCTTGTTCACTTACGTCGTTAAGATTCCGACTTTATCCTAAAAAAGTAATACATACTTAGAAAAAAAATACTTAACATTTGACCACTATTAATGTAGGTTGATTGGAAGAAAGCTTTGGTTGGTATTTTTAGATCAGCAGGTATCTAATTTTTTTATTAATATTCCCCCGCTCATTTTTGATAATTTTAAAAATCTCAACCACTTAGCTACTGTATTAAAAACCGAAGACTTTTTTTGAAGAAAATTGATAAAATCAGAAAACACAGAAACCAATTTTGCAAACTTCCTCAGCATAAGGGTTTCAAAGTAGATACAGCATTTCACCGATTCATGTTATCGAAACCATGACCCAGCTTCTACAAACAATGGTAAAGGAAAAGTAAACACCCAAATAGGTTCACTGAGCTTTTCTCTATCGCTTTCTCTGTCCTTTATCATACCCACAGTCAGTTGCTTATTCCCAGCTAAAACCCACGCAAGCCTCCCTACCATTATTTTCTTATTTGATAAAACACCCACGATCTTATCGATCCGCTTTAAATGTCAAGCAAGAATACTAAACCTAAAACGTACTAAGGATGAATGATATCTTTTTACATTTTTATATTCACTGTAAAGTGAATAGTTGCTGGAATAAAAATAGTTATGCTAAATATCTACTGTTATCTTTATTATGTTTGTATGAAGAGTTATACAATTAGGGAACACTTGGATATTCAGATTTGGTCACTATACCTACATGGCTAAAGCCATTTCAAGCAATGCTGCGATTCTAAATGGTGATCTTTCACCAGAGCGATAACTCAATATGTAGAAGGTAGGTACTCACTAAATGTAGAGCGGATGTATGAATAAAGGAGCGTCAAAGGATTATCGTGATTTTTGTTGGGTATTATGCCGTGTTTCGTTACCTCCTCCTTTATCCGACGTTTTGGATAGTGTTACAGTGTCCATCATCAGGGCAGATATATAATCGACAGCATTACAGTGTCCATTATCAAAACAGATTGGTAAAATGATTCTGATAATGCACGGCCGTGAAAATATCAAATCACATCCGAGTGTCAAAGGCAATTACGTGATGCGCAAGTGAACGGAAAAAGACTGGGAAGCCCCAGGAAGACATGGCTCGATCAAGTTAAACAAATATATGAGTCGGGTTATGTCAAGAGTAGGTATGTATGAATATAGATGACGCAAGGAATGTATTCCAGAACAGAGTTAGATGATGTTCCATCATCTCTGCCTGAACTTGGGGGAAATAAAACTATGGTTAGTTAGTGTTAGTTTATTTAGGCTAATTACTTTGGTACTTATTTGTTACCTTCTGAACTCATACTCGAAATTTAAGTAAATAGAAATGTATAACATTACTTATTATATATAAAAGTCATTATAAAAACTGATACTAGTTCGACCCGTACCTACGTAACTATGTACCTACATAACATTATTTTTTACCAAACTTTCATATTTATTATAGCGACATAAAAACACTAAAAGTGAAACTTCATATTACAAAGATTAAAGACGTGTTACTTCATTAAAACGAGTCATATTGGCCTGCGGTTGCCAAGTAGGTAGACATACTACATATCAGATTTGAAATCCGTTGAGTGAATCTCTAGAACCGCATGTTCGGACTAATGAAATCCGTTGAGTGAATCTCTAGAACCGCATGTTCGGACTAATGAAATCCGTTGAGTGAATCTCTAGAACCGCATGTTCAGACTAATGCAATCGTTGAGTGAATCTCTAGAAACGCATGTTCGGACTAATGAAATCCTGTGAGTGAATCTCTCGAACGGCGTGTTCGGACTTAATGAAATCCGTTGAGTGAATCTCTCAAACGGCGTGTTCGAACTTCGTGAAATCTTTTGAGAGAATCTCTCGAACGGCGTGTACGGACTGAATGAAATCCTATGAGTGAATCTCTCGAACGGCGTGTACGGACTGAATGAAATCCTATGAGTGAATCTCTCGAACGGCGTGTACGGACTGAATGAAATCCTATGAGTGAATCTCTCGAACGGCGTGTACGGACTGAATGAAATCCTATTAGTGAATCTCTCGAACGGACCAGATCTGAATAGTCAGGTACTTTCCCATCTCCTTCCCTCCTCACTACCTTCATATGGATGCCATAGACTCACTGGGAGCACTTGGGACTCTTGTGCGGTTTCACATAAAAAAACCAAGAAATTTGCATAAAAAACATTGAAAAAAACACCCCGTTGTAATTATAAAGTCATTACGGAAATATTACGAACATCGACAACCTAGAAAATAAATAAATTATTGCCTCTTCTGTGACCATAGCAATTAATTTCTGGTTCTGTATTGGAAATAATTGCTTTGTTCAATAAACAGGTGTTGTTTGCTTTTTAAGTAAATAATGTTATCGATCCTATTTTTCTTCTTAGTTGAATAAAAGTGAGGGGAAATAATATTTTTTTTCGTGAACGCCCTTGTAGACGGAAAAGGTTGGTCGACATTATAAATTAGCTGAAATCCCCGGCGTCGTCCGAGATTTACACAGAGTTTTTCAAAATCAGATGTAGTCGGTGACCCTCCTCTTGTTTTGAAGATGAAGCGTGCAAAATTTCATCAATTTCCGCCAGAAACATTCCTTAGACACTCCTTTATAGAAATATGCGAATCCGAACTAAAATAGTGTTGGAAAAACTCATAATTCACAAATGATCATATATATATTATTTATTTCCATCGCAGACATAGCTATACTACACAATGTGTGCTATTGTGTATTGTATAGCAGTTCCATTGATCAGATTACATTGTAAGTTAGCGGATGCCGCATGCCGGCTTGGGTATGTAAGGTAAGTGTGCTGGCTGCCGGCGCGGCTGTAATTGGCCGGCGAAGATTTTACTTTCTAATCAGATGCTTCCTTTCACCCACTGGGCCACGGTGCGGTGTACCATCCGCCATGACGTGAGACGACAAGAGATGCTATTTACTCCCAGAGCGAATCATTGCGAAATAGATAAGATGAACTCGGATGAACGGTGATTAAAGTAGCGGTTTACTGATACTGCCAAAAATGTTAAATTTAAATATGTTCACTAATAACTAATTATCGATTTAATTAACGCCCTAAAATTGCAAATTCCTAAACGGATTTATTTGGATCTGACATTGTTAACGCAACTGTACGGAAAAAAATGAGTATTGCTAATTTATTATAATTATTGGTGATCACTGTGATCAGGTTAAAACGGAATTGCAGGCCCTTAACCATAGACATATGAATATTAGTAGACCTGCCCTAAGTGATTAAAAGCGTATTATCCCCACTCCCCATACCGGTTCCATTGAGCCGGCTGGGCTCGCGTATGGCCTCAAATGAAATTTGAAAACGTGACGTCATCATTCTTGTGCGAACTATGGTCGAGGCATCATCGGTTCATTTTACTAAATAACACGGCAAAATTTTGACTTGTACTATGAAAACTGGTAAAAATAGATGTGAAAAAAGAGAATAAACCCAATTGTCGTATTACATTCCATATATAAGCATTATTTTACTTTATTTTAAGCATATTCACATCGTATAATATGAATCAGTTGTTACTATCACATCGAGAAACGTCTGGACGCGAAACACAAAGCTGGTTGGTTGCTGGGAAGTAAATTATGAACATTTATAAAAGTGTCTTAACTAAATACTCTGAAACTAACTACGACTCTGAAAATAGAAGCTGCCTTACTTTGCCGAATTTGGACTTCGCAAATTTGTTCATAACGTGGCGAGTAATTTGCGCTCCCATGTAAAAATGTCTATTCATTCAAAGCAGATTTTACTTTTAAGAAGTAAATGGTGATATTATAATGCGAGATGCCTATTTACTGTCAGATTGATTTATTGACGAATCACAGTCAGCTTCACTCCCTTCGTTCTTCAACAGTTGATTTTACCCCTCGCCCATATCTTCTCGTCTATTAATTCCTATGTCTGTGCCCTTAACGAATGAATTCGTTAGGTCAGGAGTTACAAAATGTATGGCAACCCTTTTGGATTTCGTTTCTTTTATCTATGCTCTGTACACTGCTGTCATCCTTCTTGTAATACGTACATCGTCAATAAAACCAGTTATTAAAAAGTGTTATATGTTTTAATTTAATAAACACAAGAGATTACAACAGGTTATGGGCCCAGATCACCACAGGCCACATACCTATCAAAAAAATAAAAGTACAGTGAAGTGACTAGTTGAAAACAATTACCGGAGAAACGCAAATAAACCTCACACCGTGTTGGCGTTGGAGGTTAAGTTGCCGGGAAGGAGAAAAATACTTGCTACATTCGGCTGCAAGGAAGGAAATACTAGTAAGAAAGGAATCGAAAGACACGATGGACGGAAATAATACAGTTATCAAACTGGAAGGAATAAAAAACTGGAATGTTTGGAAGTTTCAAACAATGGTGTTGTTACGGGGTCAAAATTTAATTAATGTCGTTGAAGGCGTAAAAGGGCAAGGCTCCGAGGAACAGAAAGCATGGGAGACACAAGATGCTAAGGCTCAAACAATGTTAGTGACCAGGATGACCGAGGAAGTGATGTTACATATATTATCTTGCACTACTGCTGCAGAGATGTGGCGAAAGTTAACGAGCATTTTTGAACAAAAAAGTGAAACAAGTATTCACATAATCCAGCAAAGATTCTTCCAATATAAATATGAAGAAGGAATGGAGATGTCAGTCTTCCTGTCAAAAATACAGGAGTTACAAAATCAACTCAAACAAATGGGTGAAGAAATTTCGGAAAAATTCATAATTACGAAGGTATTGATGTCATTGCCAGATATTTACAAACACTTCATATCAGCATGGGAGTCTGCGCCAGATAACAAACAAACCTATGATAACCTTGTCGCTCGTTTGTTAGTGGAAGAGGAGAGAGTAAGGGAAAAGGCTGAACTCGCATCGCCGTCATCTGCGTTTATGGTAAAGAAAACTGCTCCAATTAAAAGAAATATAAAGTGTTTCAAATGTAATAAGATGGGACATTATCAATCTGAGTGTATGAGTCATGTGAATAATAACCATCGTAACTTTCCAAACAAAAGTGAAAAAAAGTGTTTTTATTGCAACAAAATTGGGCACATCAAGAGTGAGTGCTGGCATAAGAAAGGAAAGGAGAAAAATGCGTTTGTAGTACAACAAATACCTAAAGAACTGTATCAACAGTCTAAGTGGTTGGTGGACACAGGAGCCAGCGAACATATGTGTCAAGACAAAAATCTATTTTCGACATTTTCACCAGAAGTGTCACAAAAGTCTGTGATTATAGGTGATGGTACTCAAATAAGTGTTATTGGTTGCGGACAAGTGGAACTAGAAGTATTCAATGGACACCGGTGGGTCGAGACAACCATATATAATGTACTGTGTGTGCCAGACTTAAAAATAAACTTGTTCTCTGTAAATTGTGCGGCTGACAAAGGTTATGTCATGTTGACAGATCAAAACATTTGCAAATTTTCCAAGAATAATAAAGTATGTGCGGTAGCAAATCGTGTTGGAAATATGTATATTATGGATGTTCGTTATAAATATAAAAACTGCTTTGCAAATGTAACTACAGTTAAATCAAGTTTGAGTGAGTGGCATGAGAAACTTGTACACCAGAATATACAGCAGGTGAAAGACGTGTTAGAGAACAATAATATTAAAGTCTCAAGTAATTCTCTTCAGAAGTGTCAAGGCTGCTTACAGGGTAAATCACACCGGCTGCCCTTTATGAACTCTGAGACAAAAGCTGTCAAAACATGTGAACTGATACATGCCGATGTTTGCGGGCCGATGGAGGCAGTATCTGTCGGCGGGGCGAGGTACTTCTTGATTTTAAAAGATGATTACTCTTGCTATAGAACTGTATATTTTATTAAAAAGAAGGACGAAGTGATTAATTATATTAAAGATTTTGTAAACAAAGCTGAAAATGTTACGGGTAACAAAATAATCACTTTTAGAAGTGACAACGGCTTAGAATTCATTAATAAGGCTGTGTCAACTTTGTTCTCAAACCGGGGTATAGTACACCAAACTTCTGTACCATACACGCCACAACAGAATGGCAAGGCGGAACGGGAGATAAGAACCTTAACAGAAGCAGCAAGGTCAATGCTGTGTGCCAAGAACCTTCAAAAAAAATTATGGGCAGAAGCAGTCAACACTGCAGCCTATGTTCTCAACAGAACCAGTAGAAGTAATGAACCAGGAAAAACACCCTATGAATTATGGACAGACAAACATTTTGATCTCAGTAACCTACATATCTTTGGTACGCCCGTAGCTGTTCATATTCCAAAAGAAAAACGAAGAAAATGGGATTCTAAAGGAGAAAATGGAATCTTGGTAGGGTACGGAGAAAATGTGAAAGGGTATAGAATTTTTTATCCTGATAAAAATGATGTTCTAATAAAGAGGGATGTCATTTTTCTGGAACCTGTTATTGGGAAATGTAATAGCTTAAACCTAGAGTCTGTAACAGAAGAATACAACGATGAAACTGACAATAACCAGCAAGAGTTAGTAGAAGATGTTGTGAGTGATCCAAACATTACAAATCAGATGTCAGATGATGAGCAGCACAGCTTATATGAACCTGAAGAAACAAGTGATGAAGATAGTGAACGCGATAGTGATAGTAAATTACAGCCAGCTTCTCTTCGTCAAACCAAACGTGTCAGAAAGGCGCCACAATTCTATACTTGCCAAAATGTGTACACTGCAGAGACAGAACCAGGCACCTATAAGGAAGCTATGCAGAGGAGTGATGCCTGTCAGTGGGAAGAAGCTGTAAAACAAGAACTGGATACTCTCAAAGAAAATAATACTTGGACAGTTTGCGCTGTACCTGAAAAACAAAACATTATTAGTAGTAAGTGGGTATTCAAAATAAAGAAAGTTGATAATATTATTCAATATAAAGCAAGATTGGTTGCCAGAGGTTTTGAACAGAATGATACAAAAGATTTATATGAAATTTACTCACCTGTTGCCAAATTGTCAACATTTAGATTATTTGTTTCAGTTGCTACAAAATTAAAACTATCAATACATCAGATGGATGTCACTGGGGCTTTTTTATATGGGGATATAAAGGAAACTGTGTTTATTAAATTACCGGAAGGGGCATATAATGGTTGTGATAATATTGTAAAACTAAATAAATCATTGTATGGGCTAAAAAAAATCCCCTAAATATTGGAATGAAAAATTTAACCATGTAATAAGTAAAGCAGGCTATGTAAAGTCAAAGAATGATCCTTGTTTGTTTACTAAATGTAATGGAGAAAACCAAATTTATGTCTTACTTTACGTCGATGACCTCTTGATGTTTAGTAATAATGAACAGGAATTAAGTGATCTTAAATTAAAATTACACAATGCGTTTAAGATGAAAGATTTGGGACTAATTTCAAATTTTCTTGGTATCAGTGTTAAACAGAATTTGAAAGATGGTGTAACTGAATTATGTCAAAGATCTTATTTAGAAAATGTATTAAAAAGATTTAACATGGATAATTGCAAACCCATGTATACCCCTATTGATCAAAATTTTAATGTAAAATCTCTCAGTTATAACATAGGTGGTTAAAAGTTATAGATATAGATAATGTAAGAATGTGTTACATTGAGTGGGGGTGTTAAAACATACAATGTAATACATTATTTTCTATAATAATAATGTTAGTTTAAAAGTTGGCAACATCTTGTGTATGGCAACCCTTTTGGATTTCGTTTCTTTTATCTATGCTCTGTACACTGCTGTCATCCTTCTTGTAATACGTACATCGTCAATAAAACCAGTTATTAAAAAGTGTTATATGTTTTAATTTAATAAACACAAGAGATTACAACAGTAATAAATAAAATCAAATCTTCTAAGCGGAAATTAACCAACTTCCCGACATCCGATCGAGCTGAAACTCCGAGAGACTGGCAAATCATCTGCACAGACGAAGACATATACGAATATCTATACGAAATAAATGTCAGTCCTATCCGATCGGCATTTGGCAATGATTTTAGCGCGGTTGATTTCAGTTTCTGGGTTCAATCTTGAGTCAAATCATTTTTTTGAGTTTAAAAAAACATTTTGAAACGTAGTATTGTAGTAAAAAAACTGTGTTTTACTGTCGATTTTTTTCTAACTGCACACTAAACGCATAACTTTAATTGTTTCCATCGCTTTGATAGTCTGTCATTTTGGTCGTAATTCGGTAAAAAACGGCACACTTCCATGCTATATCTGTTTTGTTTATTTGTTTCTATTATCTACAACAAAAATTCGTTTCATATCCCAGTTTTTTTGTTTCCATCATAAAACTGTAAAAAAACTATCGTTTAATTTATAAGCTTCGGAATAAATTACAAATTAATATTATTGCGCAAAACTCGAAAGGAACATATTTAATGAATCTCGAAAGAGGTCAACGGTAACAATTGCGAAAACCAGACAAAAACAGAAATAATAAATTTATTTTAATCAGGTTTTCTAAAAAGAACAACGGGTTGACCAGAGATCACAACGGATAATGTGACGTCATGGAGTCAGCACTGTAGGTTGACGCTGACGCCTCTGATCTCAAAGAATACCTGACAATAGACGATTAATTGTTTACAATAAAATATATAAATTTGTTTTTGAACACTTTAATTTTAATTGTACTCTACCGGTTTCGGAAGCACCCTTCCTGTCAGGAGAATATTAAAACTAACCTATTATACAAAATATTGACAGATATATACACAAAAAATATAATTTAGGTGTTTGAGTGGGAGGTTAACAAAGGGGGACGGGTAATTGCGAACGATGAAAAGGAATTACAAAGGAACGATGCAACAGCAAATGGCGTTAGAATATAGCAAATAGCATTAGAAAAGATCCTTTTTGCCTGTCCCTGCTGTTGAGAGGTATATTGAAAATTTTATTTCAATCTAATACATGCGTTGTTTATAAAAAAAAATTTGGAGAAATACAAATAAAGCTGTTTTCTTATCTTTTTTGATGTGAACGCCCTATAAGGGTCGTGCCCGGAGCTGGTGGGACTATGACGTAAACAATAGGGTATTTTCATTTTATATATTTTATTCTCTAAAACAAATTGGAGAAAAATTACGACAGTTAAGGTATTTTTAACTAACTAAGTAACCATCACGCCGTTTCTTCGAAGGGGTAGGCAAAGAGGACGGACCGCCAAACAACTCGGTCTTGGCACATACTCCTTGCCTCATTCACATTCATACATCGTCCATACATACTTTTCTATTATTCTGACTCTTTATTTTTATGCTGAATAAATTTTTCATAACGATTTAAAATGTGCCATTTTCGATTTGCCGCCTAAACAACATGATCGTTTTTATTCGTGAATTCGACGGCGCAGCCGGTAGCGGTTTCTACATCATAATGACGTTGTAGCTGTAGCCAGTTGGAATCAAAAATGATGAATGAAAATATTAAAATGACATATTTTTAGTACGATAATCGTAATCGGAAATGTAAACTTTAAAATCTTCCACACAATTCTAAAGGTATTCATGGTTTGTTAAAATTCTCCGTTGTGGTATGTTGTGAAGCTAAAGAGAATGGGGATGAGAAGTCACCAACACGGAAAAAGCCAATTAATTCAACGTTTCGTTTCTGAATGATGGATGAAAATAGGTATATACACCTCTGGTACCATTGCAGATATAAATGAGGAACATGTTTCGATGGAACTATCAGCAGTAGATACCTATATCTTTACTCCAGTAAATTATATGTATGTAGGTACCTAGGTAGGTAATAGTTAGGCATCTACAAACTACAAGTTTTTATTTCGAGTAATTGCTTCATATACCTGGATTATTAGCACGCGCGGAAAAATCAAATATTGTAGTAAGTAATCCAGTTATTAAATTTTCTAACAAGTGCCGATTTAAAAATACTTTTGTTGATTGGATTTTGATAACAATAACATTTTGATTTGCGTTATCGCGTTACTATAAAAAAGGTTTAAAATCAAATGTAAAATAATAGTCGGTATTTTAATAATTATATTACTAACATTTAGTTATTTTAACGGTTTTACGTTAACTGATCCTGGAAAACTTTACGTTATGTGCCAATGTTGAAGGCAGAGAAACCAGAGAAAGGTGAAAAGTACAAAGGCATCTGGAACATCTGTATCCAAAGCCTTTTTGGGCAGAGAGGTACGGGTAAAGAGGTAAGGTCTTTGGCTCGAGACCCAAAGGTCGCGCAGTGGTCACATAATTAAAGTAAAATTATATATTTCGTAGTACCTGTATTTATAGCCCAGTCAATGAAGGGAAAAAAAGACCCAATGTCGGAACTAATTCCCCGGAAGCTGAATTTTTCACAGATGTTAGAAAACCTTTAGACATGTATTTTTACAAAAGTCCCCGACTTTCCCCCTTGTGCTTCCTTCCCCACCCCCTCTTGAATATATTTTTCAAAGCCTTTCGGAATACGCTAATATCTCCTTAATGGTTTTATAAAATCAGATTATTTTTTTTTTGTTTAGTTTATAATTAGTTATTCTAAAAAATTGTATTCTTTCATTTTTGCGAGAAAAGCTATACAATCTCTACAATTTATTAGTAAAGGAAAAATATCAGTTTTTAAAATAGTATTTCAGAATATATTTGCACATAACTTTTTTCTGAGCCTGTTAACGAAAAAAAATAAATCTACAAAACTTGTAGACAATATTTTTAGCTATAAAATAATGTATATAATGATGGGTTTTAATTTATAATAAGGCACGTAGGCTGTTAATAAGGAGCACGGCGCGCGGCGGCTCGAACGCGCAGCGGTTCGCGGCACAGCGAGCAATTACAAAAATGCAAAAACCTAAGGAAAGTAATGATTAATTCATGTGTTTTTTTTTATATAACAAATTCATCTAACGTTGAAGAGTTTTATTGCTATTTACCAGTTTTAGTTCAGAGGGGAGGGGGGGAATATAAATATTTTCCCCTGCCCAATGAAGCGCTTTCATTATCCACCAACCGCCGTGCCCCGGTCTGGCTAAACAGTCATATTATGTTGTATGATTGTTTGTAACATATTATTTAAATAAAGTTATGTTAAATAAGCCAAAAATACCTACAACAGCGTGGGACTACCCTTTCACAACATTAAAATATTGCAGACCTTATGTTATGGCGAAGTTCTAAAAAATCTTTTGTGGAAATTCTCACTTGTTTTATTATGTACACCTATCAACAATAAAATACCGAAACAACAAATCACTTAAAATAGTGCATACATCTAAAATGGTTTACTTTGAAAAATATACCACAAAAAATATTATAATGACAAAACGGTTTGTTAATTATATTATATACTTACCAATATTATCTATGACAAAATTAGGCAAATATTCAAATAATTTTCTAGTCAAGAGAGTCTTCCATTTATTCGTCATACCGGGGTGTGTTCAGACATGATAATCCGTTACGGCTATAGCACTTGGCAGAGCAGGTAAATCCAGATTTTTTACAGCCACAGTAATTTTCACATCCAGACTTGCAGGAACAGGACACCAGAGAAAGAAGGTCATCAGGAGCAAATGGTTTCAAAAATTTCTTCTTTCCACCATTTTCATTTACATTTTCATACCTCCATCCCCAGTTTATAGGGTTTAGTTTGTTTCCTAACCAAAACTGTACTTGCAAATAAACTCTCAACAGATGTTGATGACACGATTCTGAAGTCGGTGGCAGTTTTGCCAAGTCAAATTTAGATTTAAAAGCTGATTTTGTCGTTAGCTACCAAGACCATACATGGCGAGAGCGAATTTTTCTCCATTTTGCAACAAGTTCTCTTCAGTTGCATCTATTTCCAGAAATGCCTCAGCTGCGCGTTTTGCTTCGGGATTGTTTTTCATCATGTCAACAGCTTTTATCTTTCCTAACCCATATAAAGATGGGGTCGTATCACAGCCCGTAATGGCATGGGTAAATAGCATATGTTTTAGAATATCTTTATGTAATATTATAGGTTTCTCTATGATGTAGAAAGTTCTTGAAGGGGCTTTTCCACCAACATCTTTACAGAAAAAAATAGATTTTCCTTCATGAGCAAGCCTTACAAGTAATACCAAAAGATCACTATCCGTACCAACAACAATCACTTTTGAGAAGATGTTGAGTTGTTCGATGCCGGTTAGTACAATGTCAATATCGGCATCACTTGCGGCCGTGACTGTTTTCAAACCAGATTCACTAAATTAATGACACAGTGCTTCAATCATTATTTTTGTTGTTTTTCTTATTAGATAAGAAAGCTTCCTTCTTAGTCAAAAAACGTGTAGTGAAGTTTAATTAAATATCGCACGATGAGTTGTTAGCCGACCTTTGTCTTGGCTCTTCATATTTTACAGTTGGTTCTTCAGGGTATCCATCGAAAACGACAAGAGAATGTTTGCCAAATTTAGTATGGACGAAACGTGAGTATGATTTAATGATGTCTCCGTAAGTAGTTTAAGTTTGCCAAACAACAGAGTGTAGGAGGTATCCCCCATCGATGACTATTGCAGCATTTTCCAAATCAACTTCGTCATGAATACTTTCGCTAAATACTTTCGCCATACATGATTTTGTTCCTTTACGAAGGGAGACTTCTTCAAAAATAGAAGGGGTCTTGAAGCCAATTCATATCCTAAGTAGGTCTAAAGCTTGCTAGGACTATCACTAATGCACAGTATTCTGTTAAATAGCTGCTGGGAGTTTACTGAAACTTGTCTCGTCCTAACAGTTGCGGAGTTGAATCTTGCTGGGTTGTCACCATGTCTTTCCTTTTTAGTCGTATATCTCCAAAATTAAATCCTTTCATTTTTTGCATAGCTGCCAGGCCCACCTCATAAGCGTTGTCACAATTGACAATATTATCTGAAATAAACCCTGAAGATAAAGACACCAGCTCCCCCGAGAGCTTGGTGAACGGGCTGTGCTGTCTTAGCCATGATGTATATTTTCCTATATCTAGCCCATCCCCTTTCTTCCGTGATTCGCGCAGCTCAACATACTGTTCAGTAAAATTAAATTCTATACCGATGAATTTTTCAATGCTCTCTTGCACTTTCACGTAGTAAGTGGTTCCAAGTTTCCACTTTGACAAAGCGCTGTCAGTGATTCCGCGCCCAAGTGTCAAACCTGCTACTGACTTCATTGGTCGCATGAGACACTGCTCGATGATCATGTCCGTCCACGTACAGGACCAATATCTGTCGCTTCTTTTTATTGTAAAGTACCCATTTTCAGTGAATAGTTTATATTCTTCTTTACTTATTCTTGATTCGAGTTGCAGCGTACTTTGAACGTACATATGTGCTGATTTTGCGTATGGTAAATGTCCTGCCGGTTGGAAAAATGGAAGCATATCAACAATAGTATTTAGGTGCATTTTCCGATTCCCAGACTTCTCTGCAAATATAAATCTAAGCATGAGGTCGATACAATGTAGAAGGTAAAGCCACAACTTGGCAGTCCTAATCGATGATTCCTTAACCCTGTCTTCACTTGCTTCAGTATATGGAATCGTCTATTTTAGATTGTCATCATTATTAACCTCCTCAATATCTTTTTTCCACGTAACTAAATCTTGATACATATTTTCTATTTGTCTTAATTTCCCATCAATATCACGGTATTCTTTTCTCATTACGTGGACAAGCGACGCTGCTGTTAAAGTGTAGGCTCTGTTTGCCCGAGAATATTCATGTCCATTGAGCATGTGGGTTACTGTTGAGGACGCGTAAACTGATTCCCATACAGTTCCTACATACCTTTATTTAAATAATAAGTAACAAACAATCATACAACATAATATGACTGTTTAGCCAGACCGGGGCACGGCGGTTGGTGGATAATGAAAGCGCTTCATTGGGCAGGGGAAAATATTTATATTACCCCCCTCCCCTCTGAACTAAAACTGGTAAATAACAATAAAACTCTTCAACGTTAGATGAATTTGTTATATATAAAAAAAACACATGAATTAATCATTAATTTCCTTAGGTTTTTGTAATTTCTCGCTGCGCCGCGAACCGCTGCGCGTTCGAGCCGCCGCGCGCCGTGCTCCTTAACAGCCTACGTGCCTTATTATAAATTAAAACCCATCATTATATACATTATTTTATAGCTAAAAATATTGTCTACAAGTTTTGTAGATTTATTTTTTTTCGTTAACAGGCTCAGAAAAAAGTTATGTGCAAATATATTCTGAAATACTATTTTAAAAACTGATATTTTTCCTTTACTAAAATAAATTGTAGAGATTGTATAGCTTTTATCGCAAAAATGAAAGAATACAATTTTTTAGAATAACTAATTAGAAACTAAACAAAAAAAAAATCTGATTTTATAAAACCATTAAGGAGATATTAGCGTATTACGAAAGGCTTTGAAAAATATATTCAAGAGGGGGTGGGGAAGGAAGCACAAGGGGGAAAGTCGGGGACTTTTGTAAAAATACATGTCTAAAGGTCTTCTAACATCTGTGAAAAATTCAGCTTCCGGGGAATTAGTTCCGACACAAAACCTTCATTGACTGGGCTATTAGTTTTGTGATTAAATGGAACGGTGACAAAATAGAACACATTTGAATATAAGTTTTTTTTCATATGACTTATCAAGTGTTCTGTTTTGTAGCTGTTCTGTATTATCCGATCACGGTTTTATTTTCTGTAGGCGCGTTGTCAAAATACTTCATAATACTAAAAGATAATAGATCAACTAGAGAGGTTCATCCTCGAATCGCCAAACTGCGAAAATGAGGAATTACAGTGTTGTTAATTTTTACTACGAAGTTAAATTAAAGCAAAAAAAAATCAACCGGTAAAAATGATTTTTTTTTTCGCAATACTATGTCAATTTTAAAAATTGTTTGACTGAAGATTGAACCTTCCTACCCAGGAACTGGAGTCGACAACTCTGCCGACCTCGCCAAATGCCGATCGGGTAAGACGGACATTTACTTCGGATATTAAAACATAATGTTATGAAAATCAACGACTACCGTCACGGAAAATCACAAAACCGTTGCGGCACGCCACTAGCTTTCAGGAATAAAACACTTAAGAGGAAGCTACAAGCCAAAAACGTGTATATTCTTGGTATTCCTTATATCGTCATGCATAGGCATTAAAATCGCTTGCCAAACGGAGTCGAGAAAAGCTCGATTTCAAGCGTAAAAGTGGTTTTAATTTATTTTGTAAACAACTTGATAAGAAAGCAAAAAAGTTAATCAAAGTAAACTGTCACAGATAATCTCAGCCATAATATTTTATTTGTTAAAGTTTTTTTTATGCGTTCATACAATTCTATTGAATAAATACATCTTTTAGTAGTTTACATTTGTATTTTATATTGAGTAAATAAAACGTTTATTTGAATTGTACTCAAGGGAAACGATAGGAAAAACTTAAATTTATCTAAAGCATATTTTTTGGTATTCATAATGTAAACCAATTCGTTATAAAGATTAATCGAAAATAGGGATTTAGCATTAAGCTTCGCCTTAACAGCATGTCTTTTGTGTTACAAATCACTAGTTTTACGGTTAATAACATCTCAGGAATAATAGATTTGGTACACGTTTTAAATCATATTATTACTCCCCCAGGCTTCGCGTAAAAGTATCTATTAAATTTTACTGATAAATGGCGTCATAAACTGAAATACTGTCTTATATCAATTTAATGACGCGTAGACAACCAAAATGACGTTTAATTTGAGCTAAAATGATTTGTAATCATAATTATTTCATTGGTGATATAATCAAAATAACAAATCATACACGACATCACTTTCACGTTAATAATCTTAAAGTAAAATATATTTAAAAGTTAAAACGAAGACTTAATTAAAAAAAAAAACTACACAAAGTAAAGAAACTACACAAGAATGCATACACATGAAATAGTGGTGTCAGTCAATTTCTGTAGCAATAACAATAATAATAAATTTCCCCTCACTTTTGTATTTAAGTTGCCAACTCTAATGTTTGACAGTTGTCATCAGCTGTTATTGAGGTAAATAAAAAAGAGTCACTGTACAAAAGAACAACGTCTCGTTATTTTTAAAAATCATTACAAATTGCACTTCAAAATTAAGGCCTTAGACACATTACGATATATTATGCGAGCATAAATTGGGCGAGCATATAATTACGTATTATATATTAGGCTGACACACTACGCTATAATCTTACACAGGAGAGGGGGTTAGATCAATCGGGGATCTGCCGGGATATTATCATATTTTTGTATAGGATCTGTCACTTTTGCAGATGACAGCCGCGTACTTATGGCCCTTCTCCTGCCGTTGTAGTAGAGGGTGGCATAATTTTCAAATAAAGCCTGGATAGCAGATCACAGCGAATATCTTCGCCACGCCCACACTTATTACACATCATATTTTTAGGTGTGACAGGTCTGTATGGGATTGTATGACGAGCAAAATGGATTATATAAAAATGCTTTCAACTTATATTGCGTAATCTGTCACCCCCTACAACCGGCGCATCCGATGGACAAACCATTAGATAAATTATAATCATATCCATCTAAATATCTGCTAACCAGTTTTTATTTGTCAATAGAGGGTTTACATTGGTTAAAGCACAAGTTGTTTCGAGAGTAATGAATTAACAATTGATCATTCAATATCAAATACCCCATTCGAGACTTTTAATATTCCATTAGGTACCAAAAATCCAAAAAACAAATTTCCGGACCTCGAACTTTTTAATCACTTAACAACCCCTGGATGACCATCGACCTAAAAAGCCCTGGACAGAGCATTAGTGCAATTTTGTGTGAATGGTATTGAAGCCAAATCTAGGGTGAAGGGGAATTGCCTGGCAGACATCTTGTTTGACTAACTTTTGAACTGAATGCCAAGTGCTGTATAGTGAAATAGTATTATTTTATTATAGTGTTGTTAACGCAGTTATGAGGGCTTTTGATTTTTTTGGAGTATTTGATGAGACAAAGAATGGGACACGTCATTAAAAAAATTAAGTAGGTTTTTACATATTTCATACATCTCCCCCCTCACCCCGCGGCTTCAAATTGTTCTCGAATTGCTCCGTCCAGGGATTTTTAGGTTCATGTAATACATACATAACAGTAATATTTGCAAAATACCACAAAAAAGTAATTATTTATGTACTACTTAGCGCGTCGTCCCACAGGTCGGTAAGCAATCGACATAAACCGGGTGCCATAAGACCCTGTGCAGAAAATCAAGTTGGTTGATTTTTAAGTGTGACTTACAGCATTCGGTTTATGTCGACTGTTTACCTACCCGTGGGACAATGGGCTTACTTTAATTGCCTTCAAACAATACGATTTTTTTCTCACCGCGCACCTATCTAAATAATTCCACATAGGTAATAGGGGTCTAGTTGGCTTATGGCCCAAGTACTAAACAACTGTTGAGTGATTTTGCGTTTAATAATTCCTATTACTCGCTGTCAAACCCATTCCAAACTCAATGTGATTTTCTCGTAAAGAAAGACTTGTAAAGAAAGTTGAATGAATGCCACATCGTTGATTTCTGATGAAAGTTTAATAGTGACTGAAGTTTCAACAATCACAAATGTTTCCAAGAAGTTATCATTACAATTTGCTATGACAAAGCGATCGCCTAGTAATAATAAATAACTGAAATGCCAAGCAGATAAGGTTTATATTATTTATCAGATAAAAAAATAAGCACACGATAATCTAAATAATAAGTCAGTTCTGTATAAATTATAATTATGGGATTTGTAAAGATGAAAGTTTTAGTAGAGAACGGGCGGATCTAAGACCCAAAAGACAGTCAGTCAAAGGACCTTGGCGCGGGGGAGGAGGGGGGTTATAAATCTATAGGAAAACAGTAAACCTTTCATTAATTTTATTAAGTCAAAAATTCAATTTTTTTTTGGTTTCAACTTAATTACTACAATAAATAACTATTTATGTGGTGGAAGATGGTAAAAGATGCATTAAAGTTCCATTTTTTTCTACCAAAGTTAACTTTGAAGGTAAGGAAATACTCTTAAATTATTAAAATAACACAAACTAAACCCTAAAAACCTATTTTGTGCATGTGTAACTTAAAGCCGCTGCATAAATACTTGTCTCGATTCGATATTTATACGAAATCAAGTGTTGGTTTTTCAATGGGTCTTTTACCAATATTTTTAATTGTTTTAATTTTAATTTATTGAAATATATGGTGATTTGTTTTCTATGAAGTTAAATAGATACCTCAAACCACAGTGGAAAATAACTCAATTGACATTGCGTGTTGAAAATGGATTGCAAATTTCTGGTTCGTCATTAGAAATTTTGCTGTTTCAGAAAATATTTCTTCTGATGATGTAAAAATATCAATTTGAAACCTGAAAATGGGATATCTTAGTAAAGATAATTCAATAATGGAGCACCTAGTCTGTTCCAAAACACAAGATAGTAATCTTAGTGAATATTGAGTGTTAATAGCCTTAGTGGTAAAACAGTAATGTTTTATTAATGAAACATTATATTAAGTCATTACACAATGAAACAATGAACTAGAGAAACATGTCTGAATAATATGCATAATAACCTTTCTATTTTCTTGCCTAAACATTCCAGCGATGAAACGAATTGTGATTGCGACCCCAAAGGTCAAATAATATTCCATTGTTTCGCTAAAAGTAGTTCTTCATGCCCTTCAAACCATTGAAGTATTTAGTCAATGCTTCAAACTGACAATATTGGTGTACAGCCACAGGTCAATCATCAAAAATACATTTTTTTCAATCCACAACAGCTGGAAATTTTATGAAACGTGTAGCATCAATCAATCTCTTTTTATCAGTGATCATTTGTAGTGAATTTTACTGGCTAGATCTGAGTACATAGTAAGATTAACTTTCTTCATCTAAAAAATAACACTTTGGAACAGACAATGTGCTGATGTTTAGCTGAGCTTCAATTCGATTTCTGTATTCTGTTTGTAGAATATAGATGGTTTGAATGTACTTGGGATAAACAAAGAAATAAGTGTAGAGACATAATAAATTTGAAAGTTTGTAGAAGAACTCTTCGGTGTCCCCAGGAAGACATGGCAAGATTGTGGGTTAAATCTTCAGTAGGGTCGTCCCAAGAGTCAGAAGACAAGATATTTAGATGTGGATGAATGACTGTGACGTTCCATGGTACCTGCCTTGCTGGTGGTTGCTAAGTTATAAAATAAACATATTGCTATATTGAAGCTATCTTCGAGCGCTTTAGCAGAAGCTGTTAAATTCTCAATGTGAGCAAATACTGCCTAATAGAATTGCATACAATGCAAGTAAAATGCAATACTCTGCATACATTATAAAGATATTATTGACCAAGTCTTTGCAAAAGGAAGTCAGCTGAAAACTCTTACAAAATTATTTGCAGTAATCTGTAGCCTCCACGGCCTAGCACCGGTTTAGTCAGACTTAATTAATCGACGAAAAATAAAAATTCTATGAAGTAACTGTACAAGTTAGAAGGAATGTTTAGTTAAAATATTGAATATTATGTAATAAAATTTGCATCCAGCGTGAAGGAGTACACACAGTGCAATATTATCAAATCGAATACCTAATCTAGGAAGTCTAATAAATGTTTGTATTTCATTGAATGTGAAATTGCTTGAATATTGAAAGAAATTGAAAGTTTTAAAGCGGAAGGAAACGCAGAGAAAGAGTTATATTGAAAACAAGCTATGAACTCATTTAACGTTAATAAACAAAGCAATATCCATTTGAAACATCTATTGAATGATAGATCTTACATGAGGACAATACTCAATACTGGGTGGAGGGAGAAATTCACTCTCTCTAGAACATCGTTTCTCAACCTTTTGTGTCGTGACCCCCTGAAAAGCCAAAAAAACAATGTTAAAAAAACCTTATGAACCCCTCACTGCATATTGTAACGTTTATCAAAGTTTTACATTACTGACGTGGAAACAATATGTTTAATGTGAAAGACTTAGGACGGGTTGTTTCGGAGAATCTGAACAATTCATAAAATTTCAAGGTTCATTTTCAAGTTCTGTGAAAGATTTTTTCAAGTTCTGTTTTAATTTCAGTTTTGTCAAGCAACTAGCCTACAATGATATAAAAACAGAACTTGAATAAGTCTTTCACAGAACCCGAAAATGAACGTTGAAATTTGATGAATTGTTCAAATTCTTCGAAACAACCCGTCCTTACAATTTCAAATATGAACTGACAAAACTCTACACTAGAATTTTCGTCTCAAGATTTAGCTAAGCTTTGGCTTGCACGATGATTTGAATATGGAAGATTTGAAAACATTGATCCCATTGGCCACTTCTTATGTGAAAAATATGTCTCTATTATGATGACTTTAAAAACAAAATTCAAAAATCATCTAATATCACTTGAAAATAATTTAATTATTTGTATTTCAGATGTCAATCCACGTACAGAAAACCTTTTGAGCGAAAAAGAAACTGAACCTTATCATTAATTAATTAACACATTTTTATTTATTAGTTCATTAGGAAGTCGGTGTAAAACTTGAAATTCATTATTTAATAAAAGAATTTTTCATGAATGTGACTTATTTTTTGTACAAATTGTTGACCCCTGTATATACGATCAGACCCCCAGATTGAGAAACCATGTGAACAGTATATAAATAATTTGCATTTTATAAAATATATATATGAACTAACACTAAATATACTGTCTGTTTACTACATTTAAGAGTTCAATCAATTCTCAACATGGAGTCAATAGTTTGCTTTGAAGCAGTTTTGATTTTTCTTACTGGGAGTATTATTAAAAATTCTTATAAGTTCAGGTAACACAAATAAGATTAGTTGAGCTTCAGATTCTCTCAAAATGCCAAAAAAATATAAATGCATATGTTTATATGACCCTTATTGCATTCCTTAAGGTCCCATAGTAAGCATTCAGAGATGATTTGAAAGGGACACATGTAAGTACGAATGTCAGAGGGAGCGCGCTAATATTAAAAAACGATAATTGTGAAAATATTTAATAAAACGAGACTCGTTAGAAATATAGCAAAAATCTCTCGATAAATGCTTTAGTTTCATTTTTCTTTTTTAAAAAGAAAGACAAACATTCCCGGGTTACGAATAACCTGACAATATTTGAAAATCTCCTACTATCGCCACAGTAAGCTGAAAATGTTGCTTGTGTTGTGATGGAGGACTAGGCCAGCCGAGGAATTGAACACTACGCCTGAGTGGGACCCAAGCGTGATGTCAACTCGGCCACCGACCGGTCAAGATACACTGTGAAATTTTTCATGCCTATAACATAATAAGTAAAATAACAAAATTTTTTAAATAATTTTTATTGCTTACTTTGCTTTTTTTTCTATCCAGTGTATTTTAAATAATTAACATTTCGGCACAACGATATAGATATTATTTTCAAAAATAACTTCTTTTTTTTTAACTTAAGAACTTAAAAGAGTTAAAAAGAAACTTGTTATAAATCGGTAGAAATTGGGTATGTATTGGGTATGCTTAATGGGCAGAAGAATATATTATAATCTGTGAATATATTCTTCTTTTATTTTAAAAAATATTTTATGTTATTGATGATTGAATTTAATGATTAAGTCAGTAGTAGTGATATGGAAAATGTTTTTAATTCCATGATTGAATATGTTACAGGAAATAAATTCAATTTGAATAATAATATAATTAGTTAATTTAATATAATTAGTTAAGCTTGGAGTGCAATTTGATTTACTCAGGGAAAAGTGTTGAAGGTGAATAATATTTTTAATTTATAGTTTCATAATGAAACGGTTTAAGTTTAAAAATCAGAATTAAGTAGCGATTGGAGGTTCCTCTTCTCGAGTGTGTATTTCTATGAAGAATACTTTTAATACCACAAAAGCTGTGAGGTCAAACGATCAAATATGTTTTAGCAGGTTAAGTTACCATTTTCTCACAAAGAAAGTAAAGACATGTTGTATATACGTATGATGTGTTTTTTGGTAACTTTTGGAATAAAAACATATTATTGTATTCTGAATAAACCATTTTATTTTTCTAATAAAATTATATCTTACAAATGTATATTATAATAGAAAATTTAAACCACCATCTTTGAAACGCATTTTAAAAATAATTTTTTAAATAAATAAATACATTATGAGTCTACTTGCGTTTTCTCTCTATATTTAAATCAGACATAAAAGTATTAAATAACAAATGGAGCAGCGAGTCACTCGGTGACTGGTACCCCTCCATTCCTTAAAATGCATCACAGGCAGGGTTACGCCCATCAGAATGTTTAGTACAAAATATATTCCAAATTGCCAACACTTTGTACTGGATATAACAAGACAATTAAATTATAATTATAAACAATAAATTTTTGTATATTTACAAAATTTCCAGAATGTAGTCAACTAACGGCTCGACGAAACCAAACATGTAACAAGGGCACTGTCGCCGCAATGAATTTACCTAATTAACGTAGAAAATTATACAATGAGATTATCTTTTCTATAATCTAACACGCAACACAATCGTAAGAACCGTACAAACAAATTTAACAAAATCCTCGTATGTACAAAATAATCACAAGCGCGCAAGTTCCAACATTCTCTCTCAACATTTTGGCAATAGATTCACAACACACTATAACTAAAAGAGCGGCGGCCGGGCCGACGTTTTGGTATGTTACTGTACAGCGTAAATTATAAGAAAATATCACAATGCGGGGGAGGCTCGGCCTCAGGATGGCTACTGGCTTCACACCGGTGCGCCCACGTCGGCCTGGTAACGCTGCGTCAGGGAACTGGCGGCTTCTGTGAGGCCAGCCAGAGCACGGCGCAGACCCATCAGGTGGCGCTTGAAGTCTGTGGCAGTACGGGCTCCCACGTCTTCACATTCCTCCGCTTCTACGCCAGAGTCCTCCGAGCCTTCCACCCCTGCCTCACTTTCCGTGTCGCTGGGGAGGGAGGTGCCTGAGGAAGTGGACGCGGTGGAGGCGGTTGAGGGCCGACGCACGTGTCCTTTCTTGGTCGGCGGTGGCTCTTTCCTCTCTTCCCCCAGATCTCTCCCCCACAGGAGCTCCATCTTGGCAGCGTTCAACATGTTGAACAGCTCAAACAGATCTTCAGAGGCCAGAGGGTCACGCCTCCTGCCTGGTGCTGCTGACTTCTCCTCTCCGTCAGACAGCTTGAGGTCCATCAGTCGACAAGGTACCAACACTGTGTCGTCCATCGCATTTACAGTCTTCACAAACTTTTCCATGGCGTTGAGGATGCTATCCTTGGAGAACTCTGTGTCGTCATGGCGTGCGATTCGCCGCAGGCTATTCCTATGGACAAGCAAATAATACATTATTAGTAATCAATCATTAGTTTCATTCCTTATCCGATAACATTCCAAATTCAATTACATTGTAAACCTCAACTGTTCTCACTCATTCGCATATTCACTATTAGTATGAACAAATTGATTAATAGAATTTGGAGAATGGGGGTGAAATTGGCATTGTCTGTGAATCAGCGGCAAAACAGGAAATGTCATTGGAGATAGCAGGTTCAATTCGCATAAAACAAAACACACTGACTAATGAATTATTCTTTACAAAGCTGTTTATGTCAATAGAGGTGATTAAAATATTATTTTTTAAAGTACATTTAACTTCCAATCAACTGACTGTAATGAAAAATAAGAAACAATTTATAATTTACAGGAATTATAACAGTGTACTTAATTTTCATAAAGATTAGACTGTGATAACTGATAAAATTTTAAGTTAAAATCATTAGTGGGGTGTGGAAACGCCTCCATTTAAACCAATCATGATGGAAGTCATTAATATATTGTAGCTTCAGCATCACTTAAAACATGCAAACTATTTGTAATACAGATTTGACACTCACACACACTTGACACATTTCAGTTAGTGTTTTTTTCAAGGTAAATAGACTTCATATTGGGTGATGATTGACTTTGAATTTTAATTAGTTTTTTGTTCAACACTCTTAAATTCCTCATTCTTACACACACCACTAAATATTTAGTATCAGAAACCAACTCATAAGACACGCATATTGCAGAAATGTTCAAAATCAAGTAGGCATAAACATCTGACCAATCCACCACGTTTTTTGTACAGGTGTAATTGAATTTGATTTCCATTATAAACATTGACAACTATTAAAAACTGACTATTCTAGTTAAAAATATTCATGATACATAAGTACACCAGATTACGCAGTGATAAACTTGATAAATGTTACATTTTATACAGAAAGGATGGTTCACCATTCGAATTGCCTAATCATGAATAAATTTCTGGTTAAGAATGTATGGCCGGTCCTACCTACATGGATTGCAATAGCCATACCCACTTTGCTTACCGCATTTTATTTAACCTTCGTCAAAATTCAGACGTCGTACAATTTTTTTAATGATTCAACAACAGAGTAAGATGACCGTGCTACATGACACATTTAAATGTTAAGAAATTTCATTGGGAAACAGTGGGTCTGTAGTATTTAAAACCTTATTGCACAAATCACAGAAAAAAATTGCAAACGTCACATAGGAATTTGAAATATTTTCCTGTATTTGGAATGCGTACTTTAAGATAACTTAAGGATATTATAAAAACATTCACATGTTGATTTATTAATGATTTCTAATTCATTCAGGATACGATTCAACTATCAGATGATTTCGTAATGAGGACACACATTTGACATTTCCATTCGCAGACAGCCAAGACATTTCAAATTTTTTGTTTGGAAAAAATAAACATGATAATAACCTGCTGTTTTCCATATTTGCACTTAAACTATCACTGTATCCACCCATTGTCATATAACTTTGAAAGATAGGTCACTTCACAACAGAAATTATAAGCACAGATCGGGAGCAACGAAAAGCAAGCCACGGAATACGAAGGCGAACAGAAATGGTGTCGAAATTGGCATGCGCGGCACTTTTATAGAAACTCAAAGCGGCGGTGGGGATCGGTAATTTGATTTGGCTGCCGCAGAACTCTCCGGAGCAGATGATGATTTTCAAACAATAATATTATCATTTACACGATAAGTGTACAATTGTGTGGTTGCGCATGTCTTAAATTAGATTGATAAAATATTGATGGTGTTTCATATAATATATCGTTAATTTTCTTCAAGTAAAACAACTATTTTACAAAATTTATCATTTTATGCGGCACGCCGACTCGCGATCCCCAGACATCGCACCACAATACGGCTCTGTGATTGGTTGAAAATTAGTAACTATGTTTTCATTGGTTAATCGTCGGGACGGTGTCGCGCTTTTCTTTAAAATTCTGAAATGGTTTTAAATTGAGAACATAAGTAACATTCAATGGAAACATTAGATATGGGGTACGTTATTTGAAAAATGTCTCGGACCTACCCGAAATGAACAGAAATACAAGGAAATTGACAAAAAATATGTAGGTACCTAATGATATTGTTTTTTGTACATCCAAATTTGTATTTAGAATTAGGTAGGTACCTACTACATAATTTATTTACCGACCCTTCACGAATACAGAATAGTGCGAAACGAGACAATGATCAATTAAATATTATTTAATAATTTTAAATATGATTTAGGAGAAGCACATCTATTTAAAATTAAAATAACATCCTGTCAGTAAAATTAATCGCATTAATTGAATATATTTATTAGTCTGCTAAATGATAGCTAGGTTTCTATAAGTAACTTGCAATAAATCGAATACATAAAAATTATTGTATAAATAATGAAACAAAATACACAATTCAATATCAAACAAAAAAACCTATTTGAACTTAAAAGTTTGAGAGAATCTAGTAAGATTCTAATGAGCAACTCATTATTAATTAATTATTGCAAATCGTAAAAACATCACCAGTAATCTTTTGTTTTGCTTCTGTGTGTACCTACTTGTATACCTCTTTCTAAAAAAAATGTTTTTGCTTATTTTTACTGGTAAGTAGGTACCTAGTACTTTCTAATTATGAAATATGTATTTGTACAGCGCCCTTGAGGTGATTTTGCACAAATCATTCAAATATTATTATTATTAAAATTAATCCCCCCTTAAATGTAAAAAATAACTAGGAAAAAAACAATCATAAAATTCAAAGGTTGGAAGGTAGGTACTTAGATTTAAATCGTTGGTAGTAAGATTTAAAATCAAGATAAAAAGATTTTCTTACTTGATCAATAAAACTTTTATTTCCGCCTTCCTGTGAGCCTACACTCTTCAAATATACCTGTATAATCCCTGTTTTCAATAAAAATAAAGTTTTCCCGCATTATTTATTTATATATCTATCTACGAACGAGGCATTTTTTTAATTGCAAACTGTTTTTTTTAACTACATTATTAAATACCCACTTCTGCAAATCTTCTTATTATTTTTTTTAAGTTACAAGCTGCCAAAATTAAGTAATTTCTTTGTACACAATTATCAGCAGCAGACACATTAATTAATTAAGCAACTATTGAAGAAATACTTTTAGAAAAACCGTCATATAAACATTAAGGCGATGCCATACGTAGTAATGCAAAATCATGTGTTTTTGGTTTGAAAATTTGGTCGCCTAGAAATGTTTCAGATGCTTTAATTAAATACTGCGAGTACAATACATCTTGACCTTTGAAATAATCGAGTATTTTTTATATAAGTCTTTTTATATGCCCAAAAAAAATAATGTATAGGCCTATGAAAACTGCTTTAAAGTTCAAAATCTCCTACTTGCGAACCCATGTTCGGTTATGATTTTATTGTATAATGTGGAAAATTAAGTTATTTATAAAATGATCGGAAAAAAATTAAATATTTATGCCTCGACAAAATAAAATAAAGGCACTTTTTGGCCATGTTTTTTTCTTGCATAAATCAAAACAGGCGGATGGTGTTAACCGGGAATTTAAACCTTATCGCCATCTACGTAAGGGTCGTTATTGATAGCGGCTCAATTTAAAATATTACACGACGTAGTGCATCGCCTTAAGAATTCTCGATAAAATAATGACGAAATACATGGTTCATGGGAGGGTTGAAAAGTAGTACCTACGTATTAATAAGGATAATATTAGATAATTGATGATATTATTACATAATGTATAATATTGGAAACTAGACATCTGATCGATATAATCTAATCTATGTAAGAATTGCTGTGAAATCAGACTAGGTACTATAATGAAATTTTAAAATTACTGGCCGAAAATGCCAACACTCGTGATAGATGCACCGATGCATAGCAACAACTCTCCATAACAAATTTAGACTTTGTAAATACTTTTATTTTTTTTTATTTATTTAACGAGAAAACACAGATACAGACAGTAATTAAAAGATAATTTTGTAAAACAATAACTTGAGAATTTGCCTGCATCCTAACTATTTCTCACAGATTGACTGGTAGATAACAATTTAAAATATTTTTTTACATGTAAATAAGGAAAAAATATAAAATAAAATTATTTTGTATTTAGATAATGCTCAATGTCAAATAAAAGTGTACAAATATTTTTTATACAAGTTTAGAGATAAATCATAAAAAAGTACTTAAAGTGAATGAAATAAGTACACATTTTCTTTTTTTTAATAGGAAAACAGACTTCAATTTCCTACCAAAAGTACTATATGTATCAAACATATGTCGGAATCCTTCAGGTTTTGGTTTTTATTATACAATTGGCACATTCTTCTGATTGGATCCCTGACACCAGCATTTGTGCGCGTCCGGCTAATATGGAATAAGTCGTTAAGCCTCGTCATTCTGGGTGGTATTTTAAATTTTTTTATATTGAATAAGTCAGGACAGTAGATAAAGTTGTTGTACAGATTTTGTACAAGGTCATTAGGTCAAGGTAAGTTCGCCGGTTAGTAAGAGTGGAGACGTTATATTTCGAGAGCATATTTGTGTATCCCTGTTTAGGTGCGCTCATTCTGTGGTTGAGGTAACGCAGAAATTTCTTCTGGATACTTTCAATATTTTCTTTATAGATATCGTAAAGTGGAGTCCATATGGAGGTGCAGTATTCAAGTTGAGAACGGACGTAAAGCAGATAGTAAAGCAGAAGGTAGGTTTCAGGTCTTCGAAATACGCGGCTGTTTTTGATAACAAAGCCTAGCATGCAGTAAGCTTTATTCACAATGTTTTTAATGTGCGCATCGAAATGAAGTTTGGAATCAAAAAGTACGCCAAGATCCCTTATACAGTATACACGATCTAGTGAATAGTTACCAATATAATAATTGTGTATAATAGCGTTATGATTTTTAGTGAAGCTTATTTGTTTACATTGTTGTAACTTAGATAAATTTTGTTTTCTTAAATAAATAAATACCTCAAACCTAGATACATAGGGGAGACCTGTACAAAACCGTATACCGGGGTAAAACCGTATTTCTCTATAAAAGCTTTATTTCTTTAAATATTCCCGCCACGACTTCCGCCCATGTTAAGCCCCCAAATCAACGCAAGTCAGCAGAAACTTGTTAAAACAAGCCTGCCCGCTGGCGAGATAATACGCTTATTAAGTTTTTCGGTGATCTGATCTAATTTTACGGTTATTGAAATAATTAATAGTGAAGTTTATATCATTTGCAGGTGAGTGACATATACATACTATAATAATGTATGTTTTAATTTTGATTAAGTAAAACATTTGGGTGATTTTCGTTAAAAGTTTAACATTGGTGAAAGAATGTGTGAATAGAAATTTCTCGGGCACAACCGTACGGGGTAAAACCGGCCAGTATACGATTTTGACCAGGTGTATTTTCGTTGAAGTTTTTTTTTATGTGTTTACAGACGTTATCATCATGCCTCGTAATTACCAAAGAAAAACTACAAGTCAAGACTAGAATACGCAAAAAATTAGAGTGTCGTCCCTGGAACTATGGGTTACCTAAAAGCATTAGAAATCTACGGAGTGCCGAAATCACTCATTGATCACGTTCTTACCATGGAACGTCGCCTATTTGGGATAACTTACAAAGATCTTCGAAGCTTAGCATTCGAGTTGGCGGAATCCAACAAAATAGTGCATAATTTCAACAAAACTGAGAAACTGTATATGGTATACGGTTTTACCCACCCCCCGGGGCAAAACCGGAAAAATTGGAGGTTTTGTTTTTTTTTTTTAAATACATTTACGAATAAGATTTTCGTAAATTTTTCTATTATGTTTTGTTCCTTATTAAATATATTAATAAAAATAATTACTATCAACCTTATCTTATTTGTAATTACTGAACTACAGAGATTCTGCCTTAGCTATACGGTTTTGGACAGGTCTCCCCTACTACATTCCTAGCTCCACTTTGCGTTCACAATATTAAGGGGTGAAACATTGCCGATTGAGTTAAGAAAGTTCTAAGAAGTCATCGCAAAATAGCAATCAAAAAAATTTCCCCTGGCCAAATAAAAGAAGGAGTGAACAAGAGTATCGACCCTGACAGTTATCAAACAAACCGCGCATATGTTAAATCACCGGGATAGATCGAACCCACAACACCAGATCGAAGGACTTAGTTAGAACACCACACTGGAAATCCAAATATGCGCAAAACCCTTAGGACGTAGCTGTAAAACTCACTCAAAACTGTCTGTAGAGATGTACACATTTTCAACTGTTACTTGAAAACATATTGAATGCAGCTTACTAAACTGATAACTTAATTTATACATAATCATGCGATAACTGTATTACTACTAAATGTCTTTACTTGTTTTATAACATTGTGTAATTCCTTATAATGTTTATTTATTTTTATATTTCTTTGTCACTTGTAAAAATTTATTTTATAGGTACTAATACTAAATCAACAACTAAACTTAATGGAACTTTATTGGTCTAGAACAGAGGTTCCCAAACTTTTTTGCCCCGTAGACCACTTGCCTAAAAATTTTTTTTCCGTAGACCTCCTGCCTGTCAATATTGAATTCTTCTAAAATTATTAACGTCCAATCTGATAATCATTTATTTTTATCGTAAAAAGATTCCCTTCCCTTGCCTGCCCAACAACCGGGTGGCGGTATAGTTGCTCTGTCTTTACACTGTGCATACAGGGGCACCCTTATGAGGTATTACACCAAATGAAAATGAAGCAGGATAAGCAACGGGAATTTCTTTCTGTAGCTGGTCCTATAGAACTGCCCCTTAAGTTCTTTGTCAGTGCTTTTTCCGGTCAGTTCTTCTTGTCACATGATATCCGATTCTTCAACGTTCCATTTCCATTGTCAAAATGTCCTCAAACTTAGTTTTGAAGTCTGTGTGAAGTGCATTTAAATGTTGAACGTCATTATTACCGTGGACGTTTTTTAAAAACATGTTGGGGAACTAGGAAAATTCACGGCTTCCAATGTGCAATGTTTTGCTTGAATATATTAATCCTGACGAGAAAGGGAATGTAGACTCTATTTATATACCTCAATTAACAACTTTACGAAATATAAAAATACAAATATCAAATAAGTAATTTCTCAGTCTATTATATTTGCTTTAGGTCTATTGTGACATTTACAGAACTCCTAAATGTTGACTTGAGGTAAATGGGGGTCCGCTCGTATGTACCCCCATTTGAATCTCGTGGACCCCAAAAGTTTTTTCTCGCTGACATAGACCCCCAGCAAGCCGATATCGACCCCTGGGGGTCCATATAGACCACTTTGGGAACCTCTGGTCTAGAACATATGATTAATTACTGTTTATGATAAATGTATAAATGACTGTTTGTTTCCTAAATAATAAAAAAATAAAAGTTAATACATAATTATTATAATAATATGATGCCATAAGTGTTGAATACGAGTAATGGTAGAATTCAATATACCTATACCTATATAGTATATACCAATGAGTATATGCATAGTAATACATGAGGTTATTTCAATACTATTTTGGCTTACTATCTTGTCGCTATCTCGTTATCTTGCACTATGGGGCTGCTCAGTAATCCAGTGTCCTCTGTAGGTAGGTGTGTAAACATATCATCTCCTTAGAACAGCAAGACTTTTTGAAAAATAAACTACACTGATGCTAAGAACGAATATGTTTATCAACTAAGATCAACTTCAATTATAAATCAAGAATGTATCATCAATTGACATGATGATTTGTTTCTATAAATTAATATGGTGTAAAAAACTGTTTCATACTTCTTATTAGAGATAAATTAATGGAATATAATATATTTTATAAGGAGAGCCTTTGATTGAGTTTCAGAAAGGGGTAAAAAAAGTGTTTCCAAATATCATATGTTGGTAAGGTCGAAAATGAGCTGAAGTTTCTTTGATATTATTTGTAAAATAAAATAATTACCTTTTCACCAACGATTTTTTTATGATGTGAATATCGTAGAGGAGTCCCAACTGCTCCCAACCATCTGGAGCAAATTAGACTATGGCACCCCAATTGGGGTATGTTATCATGTTTTGAGACTGCAGGTAAAAGGAGGTGAAGGAGAAGGAAAAGTGGAAGGTTACACCAAACCGGCTAAAGCCATTTCAAGAAACGTTTCAATTCTGAATAGTGGTCTTAGACCAGGACAATCTTCCACTCTGGAAATGTATACATTCTGAAATAACACAACTAAATCAAATAAAATTCACTTGCGCACGCCAGGATTTGTACCAGCTATCTCCGGATCGCTAATCGAGAGTTTTACCCCTCGACTACGGAGGCCGTCACAAAAAAAAAATCAAATAGGTTAGGTACCTAAGTAATCTCTTTAAAAATGGTTATTTACCATAGAAATTACAAATGTGCCTGTGATTAATCGTCTTATTTGGACCACAATAATGTATTGTATTTATTATTTTTTTTTATCTATTTGTTCGTCGAAGTTTAAAAATGTCTAATTTATTATTAATTACTTAACTTACATTCACGAATTAGAACATTTTTATTATTTGTTACGTTTCTTTTGATTAATATGGCTCCTACAATCCAACTTGAATCTATAAATTGGTGCAGACTTTAGCTGTAGCGCATTATAATGTTTCATTCCTTTGTATAGTAAACTCTTTTGTGTATAAAATAAAATTAAGTTATCTTCTAACAGTTGTAGATAGAGGGTTATCCAATAAGAGGTGTTATTTTGAATAGCCCGCTATTTCGGTAGATGTTACTTTTAAAGCTGTCATTTTTTGACATTTGACAAGTAGAAACTACGGCATTAATAAAAATGGAACGATACACGCTTCAACAACGCATTGAAAATATTAAAATTCACATGAGTGAATCAAATACAAATCATCTTGAGTGATGAGGCCCATTTCCACCTCGGTGGCTTCGTCAACAAGCAAAATTGTCGCATCTGGGGCTCGGAAAACCCGAGAGTTATTGTTGAAAAGCCTCTCTATCCTCAACGTGTGACTGTTTGGTGCGGCTTATGGTCCGGCGGAGTCATTGGACCTTACTTTTTCGAAAATGAGGCTGGAGCAACAGTTACGGTGAATGGATTGCGCTATCGAGAGATGATGAATAATTTTTTATAGCTGGAATTGGATGGTATTGATCTGGACAACGTTTACTTTCAACGAGACGGCGCTACGTGTCACACAAGCAACGAAATCATTGATCTTTTACGATTGAATATCAAAATAACACGTCTTATTGGAAAACCCTGTATTTTCATTGATTTTTATGTGATGACAAAATTTTTGAAGATGATTTTTACGATTACAGATAATGCTGAAGTCACTATCATTCACCTTATCGGGGGCTGGTATTTTAAATGTATAAGTCATCTATCTTCTTAGCGGAAACCTCTCTCCTATCTTGCCAGATATCGCGGTTTTTTAATATTTATTTATTTGCAGAAGATAACACCAAAATAAAAATTATAAAAAAATTATGATAACATAGATTAGAAATCTCCTCCTAGAAGAAAACAAAATAGGAGTCACGATTTTTTCCAATAATTGGCTTGGTTATTTAAAATTCCTGATTAACTTTTAAATTATCAAGATATATTTTTTTGCCACAACAAAAGATAAAACCTCTCGCAAAGAGGCGCTGTTAATGACATAATATTTTGAAGCGATTAATTGCTAAGTAGGGCCATTCAAAGAGAATGTTTTACAGGATTAGGTACCTACTCAAATGCTTAAAGGATTACTGGCCAATCACACATTTATTTTTATCTCAAACCACCACCAGCTGTTTGATAACATCTATATTTATAAAACGGATTAAAGTTATAACATTATGTTCCTAGATAATACTTTATTTACTTTTATTATTACACTTAATTATTTTGAGAAAAATGAGAATTGCTAATTTATTTATCTCTTATTGGTAATCCGGTTAAAAACGTATTTAAACTTTAACGAATGAATTAACAGGTTTCGTGATAAACGTTAAGTAAACTGCGAATATAATATATAATGTATTACGAATATTGTTAAACAATGCTTTTAGGTTCAGCAGTGGCGAAACTATACGACCGGGGCCCGTGGCAAATTCATTGGATAGAATGAGTAGAACCCAGTAAAAATCACAATCGCGTTGTAATTGATTTTTTATAAATAACTTAAAAAGTTAGCCAACAGTATTACTTATAAATTGTGAGCATTTTTATTTTCAAAAGCATAGTTATTACTTATGTAGGTAATATGAAAAAAACAATTTAGTCTTTACAAGATATTTTTGAATAACATTCTTTTCTCCGAGCTTTCTGTTCCGCAAAAGTATCAATAACGTCATCAAAGTTTAAAGACCTGGCCATTGAATTTTCAATAGACAGAATAGCCAAGTTACGTAGCCTGTCTTGTCCCATTGACTTTCTCAAATAAGTTCTTATTAATTTTAATTCCGAAAATTACCTTTCGGCACTAGCCGTAGTCACAGAATTTGTAACAAATAACATTAATGCAGTACACACTTCAGGAAAGTTGCACGACATAAAATGATTATTTATTATTAATAAATCAGCAAGTTCTCTAATGCACTAAGCCTTTTTTATTTCGTCTGTAAAGGTGGACCGAAAACTGAGAATTTCCCTGGCAAATGATTCAGATATATCTTTTTTTATATATATTAACAAATTCTAGAGCTTCTTTTAAGAGATCAGTGTCATTTAAATTTTGCAAAGTGTCAGGTTGCAAAACACTGAAATTGAAAACAATTGGAAGGAAACGCGATTTCAGTTGATTAAAATGATGTCCAATACTCGATAAAATATGTTCTTTATGGCCTTTAGTTGTGTCTAACTGTACTTATATAAAAAATTATAATTTTTACTATATTTTGTTAAAAATATTAAGTTACTTCTGACTTCTCAGCTCGCGGCCCCGCGGCGGCCTGGGCCCCGGCCCTCGCGGGGCCCGTGGCATTTTGCCAGCCCTGCCACTCTATAGTTTCGCCACTGAGGATTATTCAGATTATTTTTCACTTGTAATTGGAAGTTTCGTACGTAAGACACGGCCTTATTATCAAATAATCTGTAAATACTTTCATCCTCACAAATCTTAATATTTCCAATTATATACAAATATTAAATATTAATACAATTATTAATATTTCCCGTATTTTTTCACAGGTCTGCGATAGAAAACAATAATTATTACGATTTTAGTAGTGTATAGTTTCATGTTATCTGTGATTTTTGTGAGCGATTTAAGTTGCAGTAATTGTCCATAGACTCGTTTTGTTGCACTCACATCAAATTAAATTTTCTGTAAAATATTCCATTATAACAATTTTTAACACACTAACCAGAATTCGGATGATGACTGTGACCGAAGTCAAAATTCTGAATTAAATATTCTGTATTTTATTTTATAAGTTTTAATATATGTTTTGTATGATAGTTTAAAACCATATTTATTCTTTCACCATAGGAATAATCAAACATAACTTCAGTTTCGTTAAAATATGTTTGAATCTTAATTACTTCAATTTAGTTTTAATTTAATGTAAGGAAGAACTATTTTCTTGGAAGAAGTAAGAATGATTATTGACAAAATTCAAACTATGAACACTATGAAAAAATATTTTAATGACATTTTTATCAAAAAAAGTGTTTCCACCCGGATTGATCTTTAAAATAACATACCATTTCATTCATTTTACGTAAGAGACAATTTCTTCTGCAAATATTCGCTGGAAATTATTATATTATATAATTTTATTGTATAACCGATAAACGACCCGCTACATAGCATACCCAAAGATGATGAAGGATCTTAGGGAAATTATGTTTTCAAGAGTTATAATAATTATTAAAAATAAATAAATAAAAAAGTGAAATCACAGTTTTCTCGTAGATTTCTTAAATACAAAGCATGCTTCGCATTTTCCACAATTTTCGACGGTTGAAGTAAAAATATATAGGTTTTTTTTCAACTTTTTTTACATTTGAAATTAAAATATTCCAATCTATAAATATTAAAATAAAATTCAAATACAAAAATCTAAAAGGTAATTTTAGGTTTTTAAAATGGTATTCGTTTTACGATATCTTCAAAAAGAAGAAATATATAGCACATTTTTAAAATACCTTCGAATATTCTGAAATACGATAAGAATTTTGAAGTTTATTCAACACACAAACGACCCTCTTTGGCTGCAATGTGTTCCATGAACTATTTTATGTCATACATGTTTTTACATGTCAGTGTATTTGTAAAGTTTTTGCGAACATGGTTGTTAATAAAATTTATACCACGTTTATTAGTAAGACTTGTAAACCTGAAGATAAAATATCTCTGTTACATCATTACTCTGTGGTATTATTTATTAATTTATTTACGCCTTAATGGCTTTTACGTATTCGTTTACATAGTTTATACAATATACTCACAAGCAATAAAGTAGATAAGTATGCTTTATATAACCAATTATATTATATTAAATAACTTCAAAAATTCACGACTCATACAAATACCAGTAAAAATATATGTTTTTGTATTAGTCCATCAGCTTGGAGACATCTGAATATGAACATTGATCTTCCTATAATGTGTGCAGATTTTTCGACAGTTAGGGTCGGTATTTCAATTGCTTTTTAAGTTTTGGATTTACTCGCATTTATCAAGTTGCTCTCTGGTGGGAAACCTTACAAGATAAGCCGACTGGTAACATTCCTGAGCATACTGAAATACCGGTTAGAGGCTCCCACCTATCCATAGTCAAAGACTATCTCATTTAACGGCGACTTCTTTTCCTCTTCCCCAACCAAGGACGCCATTATTTTTATTATATCCTAGTAAATGTCAAATTGAAACGAATTGACCACTAGTTCTTTCGGCACGTCCCCGATAGCAATGATGCAATTTGTTCACTGAAGCGAAGCACCATGGCGATTAATAGTTCAATAAAGTTCCAAGTTCCAGAGGTTATCTAGCAGATTAATCCTGCCACACTTAGTCCACGCGAGACCTCATGTAGATGGCAGCTGCTATCCGATACTTTTTTGTTTGTTCAGGTATTTGTAGTAGTAGAAATTAATTATTGTTCTTCAAAGATTAAAATATTTAATTGAATAACAAAAATTTACGCAGTGAGGTAATGAAGCTATGCCATGTACCATTAATATTATGAAACCGTGTGCACAAAAGTTTTGCCACCCGTTCGCACTTAGGTACTACTGGAAATCGCATCTACTTTGTTTCTACCCTTCACACCAAACACGTAATTTTCATTGGATCCGCTGCTTTAATGGTTCATGCAATTTGGTTGCATCTCGGTGACAGTCACATTTCACACATGCCACATATCCATTTATTTCTATTATCTACGTAGGTAGTTAATAGTCATTAATAATACTTGTTTTGGATCCGAGATCTTAGATTATTTCATCCACGTGGTAAACTAATTAGATAACATATTTATTGACAGGGGTATTTTTCGTTGGGTCAAACAAGTCATTAGGAATTTCGGTATCAGTTTATATTGTGAATGTCTCGCTCCGAGTCAATAACAAAGGACTTGTTCACTGTAGTGGTAACGCAACGAGAGTTTAAAAAAGCTTAGCATTGAATGTTTTTAGCTTAGCATCGGTAAACGCTTCCACTGACGAGGAACAACCCCTTGTCTTGTACACGCCTACTTATTGTCACTAGCGGAAGAGGGACAGCAAGTGAATATTATAATTGTAAAATAATATTGTTAAGATGCCAGTATACGGTGGGCCGACGTGTTTGGTAAAAGCTATGGCCCAACAAATACAGGACCACTTGGAGTATATTTGCCGTTGCAACGCGTCAAAGGGTATTGGAGCCAACCTGCCAACAGCGGTCACACGTTGTCCTCATCCGTCATAGTCATCATAGTCAGTATATTTATATTATTAGGATAGTTTCCACATCCATCTTCATAAAATGGCCACTTGATTAAGATGGATGTGGAAATACTGGAACATTGGCCCTACAGTTCCAACACGTTGGCCCAACTTATAAACAGTATTCTATTTTTGGCCTAGCGCATTGGCCCAAAAAGTTAGTAAAACACGTTGATGCAACGTGTATTGGCAGCTTCCTTATTGTTCTATTTATATCGATTCTAGTTCTTGAAATAAGTTGAACTTTCATTATCTTAAGTTTACCAAGTTATTAATAGTTTTTTTTTGTCAGTTTTGTGCTGCAATTTGTTTATTTTACTTTCCATTTTATTTATTCATTGGACCACGCATACTACTAATAAATATCGAATATATAGTATGGCTGATGCTGATAATACATGCAAATATAAAAAATTTCAATGAAGACATATTTTGCGTTAACCTATTGATTTAAAAATATATATTTATTTCCCTAGCGGAAAAGGTACAGCAAGTTTATATGTGCGCTGTGTTAAGCGCAGAATTCACATGCTGATTTGTTCTGCGGATCTGTCGGCCGATCAAATCCGCCTGTTTTGGCAACGAATTCACACACGAATTTGTTTGGCGGATTTGTCCGCCGAGCCGATCCACCGACGGCAACACACTTATTCGGACATTTGAGCGGCGAGCATCTCATAGAGTGATGGTAGGTCTAAGGCAATTTCTCCACATTTAGGGAAAAATACTTTACAGAGAAAAGGGTTAAAGCACAAATCTTGGAAAATTTTCAAATTTTAGTTTTGTAGTCAAAATTCTCAAGCCAATCGGGGAGATTTCAAAATATTCTGGGTAAATAACTCGAAATATTGAAATTCTGTAGAACCCAAAAGTAGCCCCTCTTGGGATATAAATCTTCAGGGGAGATTCAGTACTTAAGTACCTCATACAAACTATACGTAAATATATAAATAAAAATGTAAACTATAATAGAAAATAAGAAAATACACAGATTTAGGAAATGAGATAAAAATAATTTGGCATTCTCAGACGATAAAAATATTGCCCTTTGTTATTTCGGCTACTGGCATTATACCTAGCTATCTAATTCAAAATTTAGGCGTATTAGATCTATCAAAGAATTTACATGTAAAAATGCAAAAATCCGTCATATTAAATACAAATATTATTACGAAAGATTTTTAAAATATTTTTTATTTAGGGATCAGTAGGATTTATAGGTCCAGTTAGGAACTCTACCGAGCCGAACCCTCTGATATGAAAATATGTAGAGTCGGTGAATTATTTTCCCATTTGATCTCTGGTGAGTTGACGTGTTGTGCTTGTATTTTTTTGTATTTATTTTGCTTATATAATGCACTTGAATAATGTGGATTGACTAGATGATCATTTGTGGAAAAGTGTGTGGATGGGTTTAGTTTTTCCTATGGGGAAAATTTAACCCGGACATAAAGTCGGAAAAAATAATACAGGGTTGGGCAAAAGTAATCACTCTATTGGAAAACGCTATAACTTTTGCAAATGGCGCTAAATGTCAATTCAATTTTGACATTGGTGGAGTAAACAAACGCAGAATAAAATTCAACACGAACATAAATCGGTTTATTGCGCAAGAACGCGGAATAATAAGCAGTACAAAAACTTTTCCATTAAAAAAAATTACAGCAAAAGAACATCGGGTGATTACTTTTGCCCCACCCTGTATATATGTACGTAATTATACATAATACCTTTACAAAATCTTCATGTACAACCGTACCTCATAGAAGGTACTAAAATTACAATTTTTTAATATTCGTTATCATTATTGCCTATATAATTGTATTTTGTTTTATTTCATATTATCTTTTCAATAAATATTATTAAATTGTGAAATGGGTGTCTCCAGCACATGTAAGGAACCCATTGAGGCCCATATTATCAAATAATGTTTTAAATTATGTAAAGTTACTGTATCTAATAAAAAATTTACAAATAAATCATTCTCAAATCTAGAGAGAAAAAAATACACAACCACTGCAGGATAACCGATTGCGTGATCATGCTCGGGGAGCCGATCTGTCCGTGTCGCGCGTTGCAGGAATTCACGGGCGGGCAGATCCGTGAGTGAATTCTGCGCATTAGAATATTCTAAGAGCGCATACCTTGTCATTGTTTATAACGCATTTGAATTTACTTCTGAGGATTATCACATTCCTATAACTATTTTAATAACAATGAAATAAAACAATATTCGTCATGCCAAAATAATTATATATAACCGTCTTTGCTTACCTACCCAGAATTAGTTTTAGATACCATAGCCATAATTAAATGTAGGGGTCCGTTGTTGATAGCCAGTTTCGAATTTTTTAATATTAATATCGATTTTGGATCTGATTGGTTTTATTGACCAGTAAAGGTAGCCTAGATATTATAGCATAGCCACCGACCAACAAATTCTAGTCAGGGCGTGTGGATTTTTAAAATGTCTCCGAAACCAAAATTATTGGTTCCTAAAATTGGGTTACGAAAACATTTATCGAAAAGAAAGTACATTACTGCATTATTGCATTACTTATTATATTTTTTTGGTCTGTGAGGACCAAATTAGTCTTATATATTATGTTTCGAAGCGATGGAATCAGATGGTGAGTTTGCCTATAAAATTACTCGTTGGTGGGCCTAAGTACTCGACCGAATTCGTAAGACACGCCTTATCTAGAGTTAATATATCGATGAGCCTAGCCTATTATATTTATGAATAAGATTGTATTCGAAAATGAAAATCCACGAAACGGGCTAGGAACGTTCGGTAGGTTTCGCACATTTATTTTTAATCTCGAAATGATATTTTATTTTTTAAATTTTTTTTTATTTCAGACACAAACAGGACATTTAAAGTACATTCTTGTATAATATAAAATAAATTTATATACAAATATAAATGTCCCCAAACTAATGTGTTTGCAGCAATCACATTTGCACATTCACTATCAAAACAATAACATTTTTTTATACAAAGCTTAAAAATTACAGAAATTACAAGACATAATAATTTTGAAAATATGTTTAAATTAGTTATATAATAGAAAATATCAAACCATAAAAAATCAACAAACAATATTTGTTTTTTTTTATGTACAGAAATCGTGGAGATATCTCATGAAACAAGTTATATTATTTACGAAAATATCTATGCAAGCATGTGTTTTAGCAATATCGTTGTATGATCGAGACATTCTAGACATAGGATTAAAATAACAAGTGTTATTGGTAAAAATTTCGATCCAAAATATGTTAAGGTTTCTAGTGAATTTGGGCCTGGCGTTTAACTTGATTAAACGGATTATGTTACTATCTACTTGATTATTCACAATTTTGTAAAGCATTAAGAGGTCATTTATGTCTCGTCTTTTAACTAGACTCTCTAATTTGAAATATGTAAGTCTTTGTTCGTAACCGTCTAGTAGATGATAGACACCTGATCGATAAGACAAAATCCGTGTAAATTTTCTTTGGACAGATTCAAGTCTAGATACCTGTGTGATAAAATGTGGATTCCAGACTGTTAACCCATACCCAAGAACACTGCGGATTAACGAATTGAATAGAATTATTAGGCTATTAGAATTCTTGTACGGTTTAGTTGATCTCACAATAAAACCAAGTAATTTTTTTGATTTACTTACAATGTATTCAATGTGTTTGTTGATAAAATTAATATAATTATCACGTCGCTTTCTTCTCAGACCGCATGTCTTCAATGATAATTAAAAATCCAATTGTCAGCTTAAAAAATAATATTCGTTACTAATTAATCGGTTTCGATAAAACATTAGTTTGAAAATCACGCAGTGTGCACGCCACATCTAATCAGACCAATATTACAGATTGTACACAATGGTATATTCCTACATTATTAATTAATAGTATTTAAGTTTGAATAACTTGTCTTGATTAAATGGTGTCTTGTAATCCGAGGTTAGTCATTATTATTTATATTCGCAGAGACACCGCCCGGCACCGGTTATATTATTGAGACATGCGAACCTCATTATGAAATTGCGATAAGATATTAAAATTTTTAATTATTTACATAATATTTAATGTTTTTTTTTATTCTAATTATCTATTTTACTACTAACTACTTATTTATTTTTATTGTGTTTAATACGCAGACTTTATTTATTTAAAAAATAAACCATATTAATCGGACAGCTGTTTTGTCGTTCAAGGCCATCATCAAACTGTGGTTAGGCCACATTTAAGACGATTTATTTATTATATAAATCTTATTTACCCCTACCTTAATTTTATTTTAATGATGTTTTAAAACTATTTTTCTGTAAAAAAACACATTTTTCTTAGAAAATCTATCTTAGATATATAAATTTTGAAAATGACAAAGCAATTTTCTGTTTAAAATAATATTATATTATAGCCTACGTATTTTATCGCTTGTTTGAATTTTTCACACAATCTGTTCAAATTTTGAAAATGACAGTTCAGTTTCAGTTTGAGGTCATTGAACCAGAGTTACGCAGGAAGGTCACACAACCCAAATTACAATTTTTTATCAGTGAAACAAACTGTCAGAAATTTCTAATTTAAATTTTAAAATGGAAAAAGTTAAAATATCAACGGATTGCGAATAAAAACAGTTTGTTAACAAAGAACAACCCTGGAAGTCTCGTCTTAAGATTTGATAGGTACTCGAAACGTTATTAGCTTTGTTAAATCAGATGCATCCATTGAACCATCAACTAATAATTGAAATGCTATATTATGTGGGCACTTACCATTAAAATCTATTACCCCCTTTAATGATGATGGCAGGTTTGTGCTAACTGTATTATAATGATGTGAATATCATTTAACTCCTCAGGCTAATTTTTTCGGTTTTGGGAACAGTGAGCTATTACTTTTAAATATTAAAAAAAAAAAAAACAATTTATAAAAAATCTTTCACCTGTCGTCACTGGTCACTTAGCCGAATAACCGCCTCATCCTGCGGCACGTTCCATAATAATTGATACTCTCAGTATTGACATGGCGAGAAATCGAAACGTTGCTTGAAAGGGCTTTAACCGTGTTTGGTGACGAGATCTGATTACCCAGGTTTATTCTTCACCTTCTCCTCCCTATGTTATTATTTTCATCCCTCCTCCCGTCAGCCTTGCAGCATACCCCAATAATTATTGTGAATGCTTCATGTTTAAGTACCACAAAAAAAACTGCTATTTAACTTTTCTGATGAGTGAGAGGCTTTTCTGATGTGTCTAAAACTGAACTTTAAAAATCTGCCGAAGAATAAATAGGTAAAAAGATGATTTATTAAAAAAATAAGCCTAGAAAGTCGTTCATAAAATTACATGGGGGGGTCTAAAAATTTTATAAAGACTTAAAAAAAATTACATGCTTCATTTAATTTATTGGTCAAGTTTTAATAAATTTGCAACTACCTGCCGGCATTAAATACCTACGTTAGATTGATAAAAAACATCATCTTATTAAAATAAACTAAAAATAGATACAAATATGTAACAACCTCTCTCCATAGCTGTAAATGTATTGATAAATGTTTTGTTTTGTAAATTTATCGTCATATATAATCTTTTGTTTTGTAGATAGTAATTTTTGAATTCATATTCCTTTCTTACAAATTTAATTTACTTATTCCTTATTATGCTGTCTTAGTACAGGTAAAATCACAAGGAGTAAATCCATAATTGGTTTTATCTTGGCTATTTAATACTTATGTACTAATTGAAATAAATGTAAACTGTCGATTTCCCGAAAATTAATAAATAATAAATTAAATCAATAATATCACGAAAATAAGTACTTTGATGTACAAGCCCTTAGCGGCAAACCGTCACCGATGAGAATAAAATTATTATTGACTTTTCTATGTGACGTGATAGACAAACTGACGTCTTGCTTTCTGACGCATTTACTAGTGGGTTAATAATACATTATTGTCTAATGCCTATGCATAATGAGAACGTCGAGTCCTTTTGGACGATTGACTCGTTTGAAGTGAACCGCATTTGCTTTTGTAAGCGCCATGCGTCAGGCCTATCGCGTTTGCTTATATATATCTAATTATATTGTGGTACATCAGCCTAATAGTTTTACGGATAATTTGAGATAATGCCGACATTCCCAACAACTGCATTACCGTAAGTAGGTAGTTGTATGATGCTCGTAGTACGTAATGAGAGTTCTGAGGTATGTAGGTAAATATAATATTAAAATACGCCATGTTCAAAGAACTGTATGTCGGAATCATCATCAAAAAAGCAAATTTCGATTGTCTTTGAGTCATGCGTAACTCTGGTTCAATAAACACAAATTTGTTTTGAATTTAAGGGTCATTTTCAAAATTGGAACTAATTGTGCGTAGAATTCACACACTATTATGAAAGAAACTTATTTAACTTTAATTTTCAAAATTGGAATTGATTTTTCAAGAATGATTCATGACGGGTCCGCGCTAGTATATTATTCATGGTGACCGGATAAATCATTATAATGATAATTCATCACATCTTTAAAAAGTCATGGAAAGTGATGAAACAAAAACTTTATTAACTGGGTTAAGTAGGTTAGTTTATGTTAGGTAAAAAAAAAATTTTTTTTCATCGTCTCCAATGACTTTATATCACTTTTTAAAAGTGTGTTGAATTGTCACTGTGTTGAGTTATCATGGAACCATTATTCATATTATTCTATATACCTGATTGGATAAAAATAATTTGCATTAATTACCTACACAATTGAACAATTTGTATTAATGTTTGTGATGACTTGAATACTCACATAAAATGAACGAGACGAACGTGCTCCAAAAAAAAATTTTTGTTTAGACTGGGAGAAGATTTATTGACAGGCAGGTTTTATGAGTAAACACGTTCCCACGGGAAGGTGGAAAGAAGAGATCGCTGGGACAGTCGGTTTTTGAACTTGGGTACGTTGACAGCTCCGAGAAATCGATACAAATCAGAAGTGTTGTGTGAAATTACAAAATTACTACATGTTTGAAGAAGCCAATTAAAAACTAAAAAAAAATCAGTGTAGAAGAAATATTCATTCTTACCTTGTCTTGTGAAAAGTTTAATTATTCAATGTTATTTCAAAAATTTGTAATTTTTTAACAATCAACTTATTCGTGAAAACATTCGATAATTTTTTTTAGATTAGTGGAAATTAAAAAAAAAAAACTATTCATAAAAAATGACTAATTCAGAAATGTAGAAAAATCACGGCAATGATTGGCCAATGATAAATTGATGTTGTAAGAAAATGATTACACAGATGACCGTCGAGTAGCGTGTAGGAAGTTGTGATTGCGCAGTGGTTGCAATCATTAGATAATTTGTAACCGCAAATAGTAATCTTTACAAAATGCGCAATTTATGAGGAACCTTCTCCACCCTTCTCTCGAGTATTTGAAAATGGGGGTAACTGGTTACGTCAGATGTTAATAATATGACTAACCGGGTTGTTTTGGGAAATGACAGGGAGATACAAAGCTACAAGGGTGCGTAGATATATCTTTTGTCGTGTTCATATTTTTTAAAGTTGTACTCGTATTACGCACTAGTTACTACCCAGCGTCGCCCGGGACTCAATACACTTATTTTAGAAAGCCATTTTGTATTATTAAAAAATATAAAACAAACAGAATGGTACCAATACCCTAAAATAAAGTCGGAATCTTAAAGACGTAAGTGAAAAATCCTTGCATGAAAATACTCGGCGCGCGGTCCGACGTAATGGACGGACCTATGGTCGAATTTGCCCTAGCAGGCCCACAAAATTGTGTTTTCCGTGGGGATTATTTTGATTATTTCTGATGAACGTATTACTAAAGTCACAGATATATCACTAATTAATCGTCTAGAAAAATACAATCACGTGATTACCGATAATTTTATAGTTTTAAAACTTTCATAAACCGTATTTATCTATAATATTATCTAGAATTTTCTCATTGAATTTCGGAATATTCGGAATTAGGTATTTAAAATGTCCTGTATACATGTATCTCCTCTTTAAAGACGTATTGAATGTGCAATTAAAATATTGTTTAATGTTCGGGAAGTGTTTTTTTATTAGTAAGGCTGTATATATTCCTATTTACGATAGTGTTCCTCTTCGAAATATTCCAGCGAACAAACAACGTGGTATCATAATCTTAATGTATCTACATGTTACATCAGACAATTTCGATCAAGAATCATACGTAGTTTGTATTGCAGCGCAATGCAAAGGTTATCCAGTAGGTTAGTATATTAGTATAGTAGTAGCAGAAAGAAAATTTCACCAAGAACTGCGATGTCGGATGTACCCAGCCTCGTTTTAATTATCGTATCCTTCTCACGTTTTCCTGGGAAAAAAATAAAAATAAAATATACTGCGCACAACTACATCTCGAAATTATTTTCTTGCAGTGCGTAAGATTTACAGAGAAAAGTGTAAACACCCAACAATCGCTTATGTACTGGGTGATGAAATTTTATAACGATGTTATACGACAGAGACGTGACCTCATAGTTCTATAATTTACTGTCTTTTTCATTTTCGTGCAGGAACGGTGAGAAGGAAGAGGACGATCATCGATGACTTACGTACGACCTCTCTCTGTGACTACTATAGCATTCTAGTAATGAATGCAAGTAATATTATTTAGTTTTATCCATAATATTGGCCATGTTATAATATTTATTTATTTGTTACAAAATAAGGTAAAACTTTAAATTATAGCAGTATGCAATACTCGTATAAATATTTTTTCCCCTAATTATTCTACTACTCCATAAGGGTGCTCTAGGAGATCGTGTTTATGGGAGGAGTATTTACGTACAAAAAGAAAATAATGCTTAAATCGATATGTAAACAATATTCAAAGACTTATTAAATAACTACAAACTTAATTCAACATACAAATTATGCTGAATGTTTAAATTAAATAATAATATATACATAGTGCTAGACTTTCTGGTTTAAACTTGCATAATCTCCGTTTCTTTTGCTGTAGGTATTTGGCATCGTGTCCATGGTTCCAGCGATTACTTTTGCTGTAGGTATTTGGCATCGTGTCTATGTTTCCAGCGATTTCTTTTGCTGTAGGTATTTGGCATCATGTCTTTGTTCATGGTTCCAGCGATTTCTTTTGCTGTAGGTATTTGACATCGTGTCTTTGTTCATGGTTCCAGCGATTTCTTTTGTTGTAGGTATTTGGCATCGTGTCCTTGTTCAGGGTTCCAGCTATTTTTTTCAACTTCGTTCTAGCCGATATAACTAGGTTTATTAGATGTTTTGAATTCATTCAACCTACAGTCGAAATTAGAAGTTCAAATATGGCGTGATGATTGTTATTTCATTGTCCCTCATAAGAAATCCTTAACTCTTATAAGTTTTATTGAAGATACCTACATTTTCCCGTACATTCCTAAAAGTGCGATATATCTTTCAAATTATCGAAGAAAACGTTTTTCCAATTTGATTGAATATGTTCACATTATTAACACTTTCTGACTTTTGTCTTGGATGATATTGGATGACTTCACATCCCCACGATATGTTTGTACCATTTATAAGAACCAGCTGCCTCATTCGAAACATTTTTCTGAAAATGTTTACAGATGATTTTCAAGAAGTAAAAAAAACCATTGAACGGTTTCTGGAGGAGTTTGTAAATAAAATTTCTGACACATATAAACCCAAGTTACATGACAACTGAAATATGGGAAACTTTACAATACTAATCTTAACAAAATATGGAGATTATGTTACAGCCAACTTAAATTATACGAATATAAATAACAACGTTAAAAGCGTTATTTAATTACTTATCTTATGTAATGTATGTGCACGGAGAACCTACTGATAGCAAAAGTATTTCTAATTTATTAAGAATATCTTCAAATTATTCGTAATCCGGTTAAAAACGGATTGCAGGCCATTGACGAATGAACTGATAGGTATCCTGACAAAGTTTTAGTAAAATACCAATGTTTTATAATGTGTTCATAAAAATCTTAAAATGTTCGCATTTCGTCATTATATATTACTAAGACAAACGCAGGTGCATGGACACATGTTACGAAATTATCACGAATGTACTAAAAGTTTATCAGGAATCGGCCTGTAGTCCCGTTTTAACCAGATTACTAAAAATTTGAATATAATTTTTATAAAACAGCAATACTCATTTTTCTTCGTGTGATTATGACAAAATATCTTTTCTTTTCTACGTCCATTTATTACTAGACGAAGTCCCTGGCATTTGCCGGATTTATATCTAGTTTTTCTAAATTAACTACAGTGACCTATCCCGTGATTTGAAGTTCTCGAAATAAAACTGTAGATTTGTATATAAATCACATCAACGCCGCCCGCCATGAACACTCTTCTTTAGATATAAATGTATTTAAACAGATGGCAGGAAACCTACCTAACATTGTTTCACGATGTTTAATTTATTTTTATTACCGATATCTCGGGCATTTATTGACTTTTAATTTGAATACCAAGATGTTTAAAATTAATTTTGCATCTTTTCTTCTGTTATGTGATGAAGTGCCCTGAACTGAAATCACATTAGTTGGCTGTTGGTTGTGTCACCTCGTCATCATTACTTTTGTGTTACGTACGTAAAACCCAATCTGAAGGACACCGCCAAAAGTTTCCGAGTAATCTTGACCTCTTGACCATCATCATTACGATATTAGTTCTCGGTTCTTGGCCATTATTTCTAGGCGGAAAACCAGGTAGCTCCTCTATGTAATTGTTTCAGTATTCAACAACACACAGACAATTTGTCAACATTGCCAACAACCACTTACGTATATTTTCGCCTTGTATGAAGAGTACGGGCGAGAGAAGTAAGATGTTACCGAATTTCGAAATTGAATTGACTCTGCCAAGTCATACCACAGTACTTATTTCTGACACGTTATGTCATACTAATAATCTCGCATTATAAGATGTACAAAATGTATTATATAATAATGAATTATTGTTAAATGGGTGAAAACATATTATTGACAAAAAACGCAACGATTTATCCAACGGTCATTTAATTTTTCTTAACAAAAAATTAAAAGTGATATTTTATAAAAATCTATCAGCCGGTAACAATGAACCTTCTTCCCATGTACGAGTTGGTTAATGGCTTCGTTATATGACTAGATTATTATGATATGCAATTAAGGCGTTGTATCGGGCCGCTAACAACAACACTCATTACGTAGATGGCGATAAGGTTTAAATTCCCGCTCCAGAAACTCCAGCCGCATGCTTTTATTTACGCAAGAAAAAAAAATGGCAAAAAAGTATGTTTTATATATTTAATTTTTGATATTTAAATGTGGAACGATCATTTTCTAAAGAATGTAATTTGCCACATTACACAAACATTGGTTTAAAAATACCGATATGATCAACATTGAAAAATACCCAGTTTTTTTTGTTTATTTGGGTGAAATCTCCTTTGTTGTTGTGGTTTGTATGATCAATAGATCATACAAAAATCAACTAAATAGAACTTGACGATCAGCTGTCTTAACACCACAGTAAAGGCAGAAAAATATATTACAGTAATCATCTCTCTGACCGTAATAATTGACCAACGTCAGAAATGCGTTAACTTGAGTCAAACGCGTTCATTTGTTCATTACATTTCGGAGGTGGTCGGATCGCTTTTATACATAGCATTTTCTCCTATACAAGTAGATAAGGATAATAATTTTTGCTTTCATTAATATAAACAACGAACGAAGAATCATTTTATTTAATTAAATGTTGTTGTTATTTCAACCAGTTTGGTTCTGGTTGTTGAGAGATGATTTTTTGAGTGTCAGGGTTTTTGATTGAAAAGAGCACCCTTTACAATAAGTATTCGTTTTCTATCGTCAATTATCTTTATTTAGCCTGTTTAAATAAATAATTTCTCTGCCAACCTACATAGTAACCTAATCAAAATAGATCAGTTAATTCTGTTCTTACCTGAAATGGAAATATTGGCACTCCAAACGTGTATAATAGGTTATCATAATTTTTCTTAACTATTTTTTCAACTTGCAGTGGGTTAAAACAGTTGTGGAATTCAGATTTCAGATAGCTCTCGACACCTATCTCGTAGTCTGGCGTTAAGTATTCACGGACCCTATGAGCATGAGCTCGATGGTGATCAACAGCCGCTCAAAATAAGAAAAGTTTTTTTTTACATATTCTTAAAAAGACAGAATTTTGGGGTTCAACCATATTTGTAGAAAAAATTTCACCTTCGCTGCACATCGCTTTATTTTTAGAACTATAATAATAATAACACTAAGAATTTATTCCAGAATGTATGCAGAGGTAGAGCAATGTAATACATGCCATATTTTAAAATAACAGACAAATAATAAGAATACACAGATAGGTAATGCCGAATAGAAGTGAAAAATGTGTGCAAGCAGCCGTTTATGGAGAATATTTGAACAATTCCCGTCTCTAGATGGCCATCAGGGGGGACTCCATCCAGGCAACCATGGCAGTTGTGATAGTATTATTTGATTGGCGTAGTCTGCGCCATAAGCTTCCCATGTGGTGGCGTAGAAGCGCTCTGAAAGAGTGCACTCGTCCCTCCGGGAACATTTCCGTAGCGCTGCAGTATCTCGGTAGGCGGAATAGTTGGCGATAAGCATTATTGTAAGTGACTTTTGGCTTATGCCATTGGGATGCAGTGTGAGTTTCCAAAAATCCAATCGATACAAATCAACATTTTTCGTTGGTTTAACCTTGAACCTAACCAAAAATTTGCCTGTGGCGCTTTGTTTCAGCCTTCTATTTTTAAAAATTACCAAATTAGAAAATATTAAATGGATATGTTACACCACCGACTGCAAAATTAACCGTGTCGAACTGTATGTATGTACCCTACCTCTTGCAGTCATACACATTAAAAATATAATAAATTGGTCTTCAATCAAAAAAAAGTTGATAATCACTGCTATAGATATTATTACGCTTTCAATGTTAATTTATAACCTTATCAAACAAAGTGGTACTTAGATTACCTCACCGAGCACATAATATGTTTAAGACAGCATATCAAATTTACATATCCAAGAATGGTTAAAATCGGGATGTCGGAATAATATTCAGCTAGAGTGGGTTCATGTTGATGAGATCCTCACTAATACCATTACTTTACTGTTAATACCTGTGTGTGTGATATTTATTTCGAGATATGGGATTGGCAGGGGGGCATAATCAGATCTAAAGTACAAGCTGTTAGCTAAGTCAATTATTATTCATCATTTTCAATGTACAAAATTACTTTTCAGATTACATTTACACTAAAGTTTTTACAATTTGTATTACTTGTAGTAAACTCCCCTGGCCCTGAAGCGTCAGTCTAATGGCTGCCTTATTTGGGAATGCTATTGGAGGCGTCAGTCTAGGGATGCCTTATTTGGGAATGCTATTGGAGGGTATTTAAAGAGGTAAATAATTATTCCTTTTTATTTTTATTATCTTTCTCACGAGGGGAATATTCCTATTTCTTCTTATTTTTATTCTCTTTCTCACGAGGGGAATATGTCAAACGCTTACAAAAAAATATGGATATGCATACCTGAATCAAAGAGGTTGTAGAGATTATAGAGCACCATTCATTAAAATACCTGTACGAAAAACTGAATTTTCCGACCTGGCGGTTAATAGATTATAATCCATTCGATCAAGGAAATGCCCGCTTCTGCATAAAAATAATCAATTTTCACCAAAATCAACAGAACTTTACTCTGACTTTGATGAAACTCCAGTGCATGACGTTGCCGATGGCCACTAGAAATAAGTCAAATACTATACTTACCTAACAAATAACTAAATAGAAAATAACTTTACAAAAATTCCTATCGCACATATAAGTTAGTTCATTAAAGCACACATTCGTGACGTAATATAATTTATTTTTTTATAAAAATATTAAATATACATAATAACTATTTTAACTATGGGTAAGTATGTCTATGTATATGTATATAACTAAGGCATGTAGAGGGAATGAAAGAAAAAAGGTGTGTCTGGAGAATACACGAAGAAATGGTAGAAGAAGTTGGTGACGCCCTAGGAAGACATAGCACGATCGAGAGAACCAGATACTTGAGTCAGACCATGTCAAGAGTCGGAAAAATTGAAGAGTATGTATGAGACGGTAACCGGATAAATCATCACAATGATAATTCATCACATCTCTAAAAAGTTATATAAAGTCATGGAAAGTGATGAAACAAAAACTTTATTAACTGGGTTATGTAGGTTAGGTTAGGTTAGGTTAAAAAACAATTTTTTTTCATCGTTTCTAATGACTTTATATCACTTTTAAAAGTGTGTTGAATTGTCACTGTGTTGAGTTATCATGAAGCAAGGAGTGTGTGCCAATACCGAGTTGTTTTACGGTCCCTCCTCTCTGCCTCCTAGAAATGCCGTGATGGTTAGTTAGTTACTTAGATATATTTTTTGTAATGTTAACCACCCGGTACCAGATGATCGGGCAATACAAAGAAACTCTCAATACCCACTGCTTGTTTGTTTTTTTGTAGAATATTTCCACAAGTAACAACAAAAAATGAAGACCTTCAACCTCATGCGAATTTCGAGACATTCAAGTATGTAAGCAGGTAACTACGCAGTGTGTAATTCGCAAACCGGATAAAAAATCGCAACAACCTCTCCAACGTGACACGCCCCGAATCAATCGTCAGATTATTTGATGGTTCGAATATTATAATATTGTACCTAGACAGATTATTGAACCGGGAACTTCGCTGACCATTTCAATAAATAAGAAATATAGCGAATTTGTTAGGCGATAGGCGTATTTCTATCGAGGTATATGTGTAAATGCAAAATGGTTTTAAACGATGGGCGCTTTACACGGTATCCGGTATCGTTTATACCAAAAAAATCGTCTTTGCGAGAGCCTTGAAGGAGTAACCATCTGTTACTAAAGTGATGGGCCACCCCCAACATGCGTTTCGATATTTTACCATTTTTAAAAGTCTTCGATAAATATACGGTTAAAAAACCTTTGGAGCCGGTTCCACAATTTGACGTATTTTAATATACAACAAACAGTTGATATTAACCGACTGCGACAGATTCTTCAAATTTTATCCGAACTTCAACATAATTTACTCCAAAACGAAAACTAAAATCAAAACAAGTCATACTACAAAATCGTCTCCAAATGTGATGTAGGTACAAATTTCCGAACACCATGTTTGCAGTATATTTCAAAAACACACGGTGTCCCAAAAGTAAACGTTATTCTTTGGAGGGCAGATGAGAAAACTCATGACGGAGCAGAATATCATACAGCTTTCGAGATATTGGCACTTTTATGAACTTTGTGAAAATCGACACGTTGGATCAGTTTTTCGAGTCCCGCAGCTACGAAATTCCATGTTTTAAGATCTAATTCTTACTAAGCAACTCTGAGTTACCTTGCCATTAATCACAGTCCAAAATAAAACTGATAGTGCCTTTTGAAAATAAACATTCTTTTTTTGTAAAACCTCAAATTGTAATATATAATTATAAAAGACAATATAAGCGATTCCTGGACGAAAATTCGAAACAGAAAAAGATACGTCCTTGCTGGGGCACCGCTAATGTTAAATTTACAAGTAATGTTAAATTTATTGAATTTAACCGAATATACCTTTAACCGAAATGTAATTATCAGTTTTATGACATTTATCTTTGAAATTACAAGAATAGAGAGAGAAAACCAGAAACAGAAAATATTTTTGTCATTTTCCTTTGAGCACCTCTTCGAGCTTCTCTGGCAACCTTGTAGCATTGAAAGTCGATCGACATTTATTAATTCGGTTGATTAAGAAGGTATCTAATTACCACAGTGAGTTCGCAAAATACAAATGCCAAAAACGGATTAAAAGTTATCTACTTAGCGGTAAGCACTACATCATGGATGCATATTCAATATGGCCCTAAAATTCAAGGTGTCCGGGGGGTAAACTGGTGTAACTTTGGCAGATATAGATTCTCTATGATAGTACTACTATAAGGATTATAAAATAAAAATTACGAATTGTTTTATGGTACTTTTAAAAACATTTTAAAAACTCAAAATTTAAAAATCTAAACATGCCAATTTAGGTTGTTTTGTGCTGTGCGTTAGTTATTACTGCGTATATAATTCCTGTATGAAATCTGGTTCAATGAACTAAAATTTACTTCATTTTTGTTTGAAGAGTTCAGTCGATAGATAAAGTACTTACCCATGTAATATAATGTCTTAAACAAAAAAATATATGTTAATTTCCATATTTGGAACCGATTTCTCGAGTTTAGACTATTAACTCTCTTTATTTCTGAATGTTCGTGTGCGATTTCTCATATATAGTTATTTAGATGAGATATAGGCTTGGTGTATCAGTTGTACGATTATATTATTATTATAACGATTATATATTATTTATATTTTTTTTCTTTACGCTCGCTAAGTGGGTACGTGAAATCTCGCTCAAATTTAAGCGTGGACCGCTTAATCCTCTCTAGGATTGGAATTAGTTTCCTTCTTATACGCTGCGGCGCTAACAGTGACACGTGTAAAATTAATTTGACAATTACGTACATAATTACATACTTTCATCTGGTTGAAATTTAAGAATGTTACCCACTTTTATCTATATGGATTCATCGAGCAAATAGGAATGTCCACAATATTAATAGATAAAGGATGATATTCAATCTACAACAGTGTGTGTAATATAATATTGATTTTAAAAGTTTCATATGCGAGAACAGTTTGTTTACAAAGGTTTTGTCATAATTTCATGAATATTGCATTGATTTCAGCAAAATACATACATATAGCACCATGCTGATTGAAAAGGGGGACCTTATCAAAAAATTACAAAATCAACAAATTAAACTAAAAAATGAACTGCGGTCGTTGACATATTTAAACATCGCGATGAAAATATTTTGATCAAATAAAAACAATATTTTTTGTTTAAAACCAAGAATTTTGATTAATTTTAAGACCGACCGGTTTCGATTCACTCGAGCATCGTCAGGGTACAAAATTAAACTGACCCTGACGATGCTCGAGTGAAGCGAAACCGGTCGGTTTTAAAATTAATAAAAATTCGTGGTTTTAAACAAAAAATATTGTTTTTATTTCATTAAAATGTTAAACCACAAGGTGATTTTTCTACGGAAAAATAAAATATTTTGACTTTGCAAAGAAAAAAAACAGCCTTCACGGGACATCTGGCAGATGTGAAACATCGAAATTGAATTTTATTTTTTTAACAGGGAGCAGTGCATTAACCTGTGATAATATATTTTTATTTTCACTGTCACTGACACTATTAATGTCACTGTTACTCATATTTAAAATCAATACACACTTGCAGTGAATTAATAATAAATGAAAACGGCGCTCTGCTCGAAACGATGCTCTTGTTTTTAAATTCATTCCGATATGCATATTGGCGAGAACCCCGCTATTTTCATAAAGGCGTTATAAGGTAATATATGGTTTACCTCCTTTACCGCACACTTCAATTTTTTGCATTAAACAAAGCTACATATCGTTTTTAACGACTCTAGACCCTCTATTGTCCCTGTATAAGGGGCTAGCAAGTAGTATGCATGTACTTACATAGTTAATATATATTACAGGCACCGCAATCTGTAAATAGAAGCGAAATATAAAAGAGTTAATGTAAAAAACAATAAACAAGATCAGAAATCAATTATGTAAATTTACAAAGTTATGAGCTTGGGTCATCACTTACCCTAAACCACTACCGCCGAGCAGTTTCATCGAGAATGAACTTATCCGGCTTCCCTATTGGCCCTCGACGAACTGTAGTGGGAAAAAAGTGAGCATCGGTTCATTAGAGGCAGGGCGGAAGGGCACCGAGTCCGCACGGTCGAACCTAAGCTCATGGCGAAGGGCTAGGCGCAGACGGGTGGCGATACAGCTTTCTCGGGGGATTCATCACCTTAGTTAATGCAAAGATGGGTCTACGTAGGTGGGATGATGAACGATACAGTACATTAACGATATATACAGATGAAGCGTGAGCCTGTCGTAGAGAAATCAACAATATTGGCGGAGAGAGGAGAGCGCAGAGTCTTGGTGGCGGGGCGGAGGGAGCCGACTAGTCACGATTCTGGCAAAATTTTGACGGTCGTTCCGTCACGCCACACAAAAATCGGACTTCCCCGCACAGAATTTTGGCGGCTGCACGGAAAGTTACGAGTCATGAGGCTGCTGCGTCGTACGCTTACGACCTATATATGGATTAAGGGCTAAGCCACACTAAGCTCGATACAAAGACCAAATGAGGATATAGAGCAACTGATATACCGGGCCCTAGAAGTTCGAAGTTGCCACTCTTCATTCTCTTCATTTTTATTTGTATTTGGAGGGTCTAGAATCGTTTTAAAATAAATGTAGCTTCTTTTTACAAAAAAAATAGAGTCTTGAGGTTAAACAATCAGTTTCCTCACACAGCCGTTGGGAAAGGGTGGGTCCCCTCCAATGAAGAAGAAGACTCACCTTATACATGAAATGATTAGATATTATTTTTGAATTTATTTGTATTTGTATTTAAGATTCAAGTCATGTATTTCAAAGCCATGCACAATCTACAAATTGGTAACATGGTCAAGAAGCTAAGGTCAACGAAATTATGTTATTGGTAATTGGATTGTACAATAATCGTGCCGCACTGTGCGATGTAGTCACTCTTTAACCATGTGCAGTACACCAAGTAATTAGTAGGTAAAGTAGACATGTTGTGTGGCCAAAAATGATTGAAGGTCGATTTATAGTTGGTTAAAGCGGTAATAAATACATCGCTATAAGTATAATACATTTCGGTATAGGAAGTGTTTATATTAAAGTACTTCCTTTTATCACTGTGGGATAAATTTCACGACGAAATTTCCATGAAGAGATATTTTAAACCAAGACAATGTTTGTTGAAAAATATTTACAAAATGTGATATTACTCGGAGTAGTAGATACGAGATACTGCGTAAGTTGAAAATGGCTCAAGTTATGTGACCACATCTGGATAGTCGGGAACTTTGCGAACTTCCTCTTGCCCATCACTTTCTTCTGCCCATTCCATTCAGTTTCACAATATACCCCAGTATAGAATTCTATTCAAATTTTTTTTTTGTATAATTTCACCTTACTAAAATACCAGTATTTTTTTTCAATAATTTTCATAGTCCTCCACAATGATCGAAATCTGACGGGGCACGAGTGACGTCATACGTATCTCCGTTTTATCGGTCAAAAGTGAGGTTATTCCCACTCGTGCGGTATCAAATCAACAAACCCAAATTTAAATATTTATCAAGATTTCCAAAAAGCACGAATTCTTTTGAATTTTTTTTTGTAATCATTAAAAAAAGCTAGCTGCCCAAAATGTGGGTAAAAACAGTTGCTAGGTGATATTGTTAAATCTGAATATGTCCGAATGGTCGAGAGGCTTAAGACGCCTGTCCCGGTAAGACAAGGCGACGTGGGTTCGATTCCTAGTTGTGACCGTTATTTTTTTTATTTTTCTTTGTCTTTTTCGTATTATTAGTTATCTTCTTTAAAAAATACAATTTTATTTTCCAATTTTTTTCTACAAGGTTATACAATTCATTGTATAACCTTGTTGTTACCAACTACGTTAAGTTATTTATGTATCTAAGATCATTTGAATTGTAAACTCTTCATTAACCCAAAAAATACGATTTACCATTTCTAACGCACAATCCTATCGATATTCCAGATTATTCATGAGAGTCAAAAGGTTGATTGCTTTTGCATAACAAAGGCAGCGAAAAAAATTACCTTCATAATAAGTAATAAGTAATAATATTACCCTTGTACAAACATAAGTTTTCGTGGAACAAAAAATATACTTTGTTTACTAGAATAATAATTATTCGATTAATGGTCGTTAATGTATGTATTTTTGAAAGTATTAGACACATAAAAACATGAAGAGAGTTTTAAAATACTTATAATTTTGAACAAATGTTCTAAAATTCACATGAAATATATCTTGAACTATCGAGCTAAACCAAAACCTCCTAGATCACAAGGCCGGAACATTGAAACAAATCATCCTCCTAATTTGGAATAGAACCTCGTAAAAAATATTTTTAATTAACTACAATTAGTTTTAATAACTGAGACTAAATTGAAAAAAAAATTCTGTAAAATTCCATGCAAGTTAGGAGTCTTTGTGATCTAGGAGGTTTTGGTTAAGGCGATGCTTAATGCCAAATCACTATTTTGATTAATCTTTATAACGAATTGGTGTACATTATAAATACCAAAAAATATGCTATAAATGCCTATCGTTTCGCTTGAGTAGAATACAAATGAAAAAATAAATTACTCCATAAAAAATATAACTGTAAACTACCAAAAAATATTTTTTCAATAGAAATGTATGAATGCATAAAGAAAAAAACTTTTTTTAAAATACAGTATTATAGATAATATTATCTGTGACAGTTTCACTTGATTGACTTTTTTGCTTTCTTATAAAATTATTTACAAAACAAATAATAACCAGTTTTGTGCTTGAAATCGAACGTTTCACGACTCCGTTTGTCAAGCAATTTTAATGCCTATTACCTACGATAAAAGGTATGACAATAATATACACATTTTTGGCTTGTAGTTTCCTCTTAAACTAGAATTAAATAGTGTGAACAAAAATATTATCTTTATGAAACAAACGTTAGTCTTTCTTTATTTTTTATTGTTAACTGTTTTTTTTAACGAACAGAAATAATGAGCTATTCCTAATAAATTAGTAAATATTAGATCAGATTCACATTAGGTCAGAACGAAAACTTAATAACAAATATATGACCGACAAATAAACGTATATTGGCGCTTGTATCCATTCGCTTTAGTGAGATCCCATAAAATTATCAGCGACGACACATTTATCGGATGTCGAGTCTGATATTATTGGCATAACAACTAGAATTGAGTCATATTATAGCCTTCTTGTATCTACATTTCGTGTTGTTATATACACCAACCCCTTCTTCGTACGTATTACCAATTGCATGAAATCTAGGTACATGCGAGTATCGAAAATTCTGCAGAAAAGAATGATTGATTCTTTCCTTAAATTAAATGTTGAAATATTTGTTTTGTATTAGATCAGGAGAAGTCAAAATTATTGAATCATAGAAGAAAATAATAATAACAACTTCAGAGAAATAAGAAAAATACAGATGCAGAGAAAAAACTAACGGTTGCATTTGGGACTTAAATCCAGATCCTCTAATTACCGGGACTAACACTCTATCAATTGAGCTACTGAGACCTAATTACATTTTTATCGATCTCATATTTCAACTTAATAATTTCCAATCTTAACCTAAATTGATTTCCATATTTTTTATTGGTTCTTATGGTAGCAGAGTTCTTGTCAAAATATATTTGCAACCTAGATAGTGTCTCAATTATTTAGTGACTCTTCCAATTTTTATGCTAGTGTAGAAGAGTTCGTAGCAAAATAAACACTTATTCGTCCATCTATCCATCTTACATCTATTTATATAAAGAATTCCGTGTTTCATGTTTTCACAGAAAATTATGAAATTTTGCATTCTTGACCATCAAAATAAAAAGAAGGTCACAGTCTACATCTGATTTAAAAAAACTCTGCATAAAGCCCGGGCAATGTCGGGGCTTCGGCTTGTCAATTTATATATATATATATTTTTACATTAACCCCACAGAGGAGGCTATGAGGATGGTGAATTCCCTCAGTGGGATTTATGAGAAATGTCGCCTCTTAAACCATGTCGTAACCTGTTAAAATATGTATGTAGGTCTTCATTCATGGGTTACATATGCGGTATATCCAACACACTTATCCAGTTATTTGGGTTCTTCATGGGTTGTAACTTTGGCCGCCACACCATTAGTTCGCCGCCGCCACGCTAGACCAAACGGCATTTCTGAAAATCAGGTTTTTCTTTATTATAATACAGAGGATTTATCATCGGTTCACATGGTTAGAACTGGTTAGATCAAGCGAACAGGTGTGGAGGAAGATGTAGGCGAAACATTGGTTAATAATGCACAAAATAAGGAATTTTAAATTCAAACACGGATCTAATTAAAACTAGGAAATGTTATTTGCATATACGTCGATCAACTAGCAGGTGTTCGAAGCACAATTATGATGTATTATCAATCTTGTGTTTTTTTTTCCAATTTGAAGCTTATTTAGTGCTGGTAGGGTCTAATTTCAACATATAATTTTGTGTTTGAATAGTTTTTCTCCTCAAACTAAAACTTAATTATTACATGGCATTATTTTGTAGTATGTGAAATTATTACACCGAAAGTTCATACTGTATTTGTAATGTGATTTTACTGAAGCTTTCAGATGTCGCCGACATGAAAATAAATGCATCCGTCTAGAAAATATATGTGCAGTTTCATGATCCTAGAGCTCATTGCTCGAGAGTTTTTGAAAAATATGAATCTTAAAAATGATCTTCAGAATCACTATGTGTAAGGAATCTGAGTAGTTGTCACTCTTCATAAATCGCTTTGAAAATGTTATCAGTTGTTATCAGTCAGTAATTTTGTTGTTATGCAAGTTGAACCCGATTTCAATCACCTTTACCAGTATCACGGTCCGTTCACGTGAATTAATCGTCGATGCAAATTATGTAAGCAGGTTGGAAGACTTAATAATTAATTTCTTTTGGGTCAAAGGTAATTTGCGTTGTCACCCAGGAAAAAAAAAACATTTAAAGATTAACATATAAGAAATTGTAGGTATTTATTTTGTTTTGATGGAAATAGTGGTTGTACCATTATAGCTAAAAAGCTGCCGTAAGGATTCCGATCAAGTAAATAAATCTAAGCTGTTACACCTACAGACTTTAAAATTATCATAATTATGTGTTCAACTCATGTTTCCGGATTAATGTTATGGTTCGGTTACTATTTTATTTTTGTTAGTATACAACTTACGAGACAAGAAAAAATTCTGAAATTTTTCATAATTTTTTTAATCCTTGACTTAGATGGTTTTCTTTTTCAAAATTTTTGCAAAAAAAACAATGTGCAGGTGGTGTATCTATTTCTTTGAAACATTCAATAATTATTTCAAAACACTCAAAGCACCCAGTCGGGCGTAATAAAGGGTTGCTGTGTTACGAATATGACAACATTGTTAATTTTTTATTCGCTGCGTAGCTACCTACTTCTTTTTAAATACATCTATTTGAATATCATTTTTGTTTTCGGTATTGAATGGAATCAAATCTTGGAATCAAAAATTAACCCACCTCCCAACATTGAGCTGAAACTCGGCAGACAGACTTGTTGTTGATGACAATAAATTCTATCAACTTTTGGAGGCTATCCCGTACACACACATATATGCAGTTAATATACGGAATAAATGTCGGTCCTACCAATCGGCATTTGGCGAGATTGGTAGAGTTGTCGACTCCACTTCCTGAGTAGGAAGGTTCAAACCATTTTTTTAAATTATTTTTAAAATAGATGTATTATAGTTAATGATATATTTATGGTTCAAACATTCTCAAAGTACCTATCATATATAATTAGTTACAATGTACTCTCAAAATAACCTATCTGGCCACTAATGTAACACATTTTTCTTTCTTTTTCTAATATTTTGTGTTGTATGTGGTGATTACTTTGTTTGCCTCACTCAAATGTGTGAATTATTAACCTCGATACAGGCTTTGTCCTAGTGAGGTTGATTTGTACGTGAAAATATTTCATTTTTATGCAGTGAGAAGCAATAAATAAATAAATAGTTACATAGCTTTGTTTTTACGAGTTCTCCTTTGTACAACTTCCCATGATAATGACACTGTAATTACATACTTACATTTTGGACGATCTGACTTTTTAAATACTATTTGTATTATATTATGTAATTTATATACGTATTATATTCCTTTGTATAACTTACCCATAACAATGTCTCTTCGTGTAAAAGCCTTCAATGCTTGAATAAATGAATTATTCACTCAAGTCATAAATAAGTTATCGAGGTGACATATTTTCCGAAAATACTCACACAAATGAATACATAATTTTTCGATTATGACACGATTCTAGTACGTGAAAAAATAAAACCAAAAATTTTGTTCATTTTCTGTAGACAAAATAAATTAAATTTCGATTTAGGTATATTGATTCCAAAGTACATAGTGTCTAGCATTAATAATAATATTTATATTGGTTTTGATTTTTCCATGTTTACAGACGAATTTGATAAACATTGTTGTTATCACACATTGCAGGTAAGATCGCTTACAATTATTGTAACATAGTGCCATACAAAGGTAGGTACTTAACCAGATAAGTTATCTTTACTATCAAAATTCACATATTATTCAGTACATCGCATATATATATCGCATAGATAACAATATTTTCTGTATCAAATTAATGAGATAACCATTTTTTTATGTGAAACCGCATAAGAGTCCTAACCGTCCAGAGGCAGTGAGACCATGGCATCCAATTGGGGTATATCGTCAGGCTGGTGGTAGTGGGGAGAGGAATGTATGGAAGTTCCTGGCTATTCAGACCTGGTCACCAAACACGACCAAAGTCATTTCAAGCAACCTTTCAACTTTTAATGGTGGTCTTACACCATTATCCTGTATCTTCCACTCTTGAACGTGACGCCAAATGAGTAATTTGTGAAATATCACAAATTCATCGAACAATACTTACTTGCGCACGCCGGAATTTGTGCCCGCGACCACTTTTTTGCTAGTCGAGAGATAACCTCAACTTCGAACAAGCTTTAAAAAAAAAATTAAAAGTGTAATAAGTATTTTTTATTTATTTAAGGAAAAATATTTAAGTTTGTTACTTGGTTACGAATAACCGGACATGTTTTAATTAATCCTTCTAATACCCAACATTTTGTAATCTTTTAGCAATAGCAGTAAGTGTTAGAAATATATCCACTGAGGATTATTACTAACGACACAATCTTAATCGACTAAGCGTAGGTAAGTCCTGTTTTAACTCGACCGCAATGCATTTTATCTATCTGTAAATTTGTTTGAACATTCCGTTTGGGGTTTCGAAAATCTGCGGCATTCTTTTTAGTATTCTAGCAAGCCTTACTTTGACCAGATGAGCTTTTCAATAGTGTGAAAGGTGCCACCGGAAAAATTAAATTTAAGATTTTCAATTGAGATAGTGACGTTTCTTTGGACAAAATGTGTAATTCCTTATTTGAAATAAAAAAATGATATTTTATAAAGTAGATATTAGGTATTTAACCCGTCATCACTCGCCCGGGGTGCTGTCAGCACCCCGCGCATTTTTTATTTAAAAATGAATAATAATTTGTCTAGTTACGAGTTCGCGCGTCTCAGTACCTTCAAGTGACCTTTAAACCCGTCGACACGGGGAGGGAGGGGCAGTGTGGCTCATGAGCGCTCCCAACGTGAAGACGTGTCAAAGTTTCCGTGGGGTGGTCACGACACCCCGCAAATGCTCGTGTTATACTTTTGCGGAGGTTACTTTATTAGGTTTGTTACGATAAATAAGAAAATTTTATTTGATTTTGTAAATTAACCCTTATATTTATGATTTTCAATGAGAAAGTTTATGTTGAATACTAAGAAATTGTTTTTTTTGGTTCTTTGAGGAAAGATCTCAATATAATAAAAAGGCTGATTATTATAATATTTTGTAGAACAGTAATAAAGTTGATTTTTAAAATTTAGGTTTTTTATTTACATACGTCATACAACACTAAATAATAAAATGCTGTTATAATTCCATTAACTGATATGTATAAAAATGTACTTTGAGTATGTGGGGTGGCCACAACACCCCGCGAGTGCTCACGAGGCTAAAAACCGCGCGAGTGATCGGTTTTTAGCCTCGTGAGGGTTAAGTACCTACTTACGAATCTTATGACTTCAGAGGAGTTTTTGGTTATTAGAAACATTATTTTTGGACCCAAGGTCTATTGTGCATAGAACTAGTGTAAATATGGTTTTTTGACATTTAAAAAATAATTGGTAAACCTTCGGGTAACACAATATTGAGGTGATTATAATATCGGTTTCGTGGTGATGTTTGAATCGGTCATGTTATTTTCAGAATGCAATTTTACATCACAGAATAATGACCCGTATCTACCTATAAATTATACATTTAATAAAACATCCATCGTAAGAAAAAAATAGATTAATAGTTGGTACTACAATCTGCTAAAAAAATTTGTTGTTATATTTTTACTTGGGATTTTAAATAATTCTATTTTTTTAATAACGATTGGCAATTTGTTAAAGAGCTAGAATATTTATTTATGAATATAATCTATTATTATGTACTTTCAATTATATTGCATATCCGGTGGGTATGGGTACCGCCGCCCCGGGAACCATTTGTTGGATAAACGGAGAAAAATGATCATGTTAAAAAAGTGATGGCAAGCCAATTTCCTGATAAAATAGTCGACATTCAGAATATATCGAAACACGTGTTCACGCACATGTTCTTTCCTAATAAATATCATGAAGGAAAGCGTCAATTTAAGTATCTCCTCAGGACTCTCTCGGCACATCGTCCGTTACTCCTAGACACTATCGTGTAGAATCACCCCCGGACACCCTGTATACTAAATATGATAAATATTACCATTATATACATAAACACGGAAAAAATAAAAGAATGTTGCGAGAACGCCGACAACATTTTTTCTTACGTTTAGTGCACAAGTAGGAAATGATTTTAATTAAAATTCTTAACGGTCCGCATTTTTTAAGCAATACTTTTTTTCAACTCGTGTCATAAATGACGTGAATTCTATCCAAGGAGATCGAGTCCGCATTTGCGCCGATTCGCATTTCGGGTTCTCTAGGCTTCATAAAAAAATCAACTTCTTCCTAAGTGTCTTAAACACGAGATGCTTTGAAATAAATACTTAATAATCGTTAAATAATATTGATTTTGTAGCATCACATTTCACGCGAGTATTTAGAGAATAGTGATTCTAGGAAAAGATTTAGTTAAGGCTTATTTCTGTGGAATATCGTCTCAAGGACGTTAAATAGGTAGGTAAAAATTATTTATACAAACTGTCAAAAATATAAAATGTACACAAATTATTTAAACTTGCAAAAAAGTGCGAAAATAATTTGCACTTAGTGGTGGGCTTTGAATTTAAGTAGTTTTGTATGAGCTAGCTCTGAAAATAAGTATTTTAAATTGACGAGACGAGTATTGACTATTGGATGATGTTTTTGTATGAAATAAGTTCTACAATCTTTAACGAGCTTTAGGTTTTGATTGAAAGACCGAATCTGGATTGCGCTGTTGTTCCTCCAAATCTGTACAAAGTATCTATTTGTATTTTCTGTAGATAATATAACTATTTATTAATAGAGACAAATAATAACACATATTAGTAACCTTACTTATAAAAAATATCTTTAGTTGTGCTCCGAAAGAGCTGGCAACTTCGAATTTTGGCAGACTGACGCATGAAATTCCAGTCTTGAAAAAGTGAGGTTATTTAGAATATGTTATTTTTTAATGTACTATAAAGCGCGCTCTACACTCGCGGCGCGAACGGCCGCGAAGGCCGCAAAACGCGAGTGTGGATCTTGTTCACGCCTTCGCAATCTTCGCATTCGCGCTTCGCGCCATTCCCCGATTTTGTCGGTTTTTTGGCCCGCGACAAAGGGTTTGCGGTTTAAAGTCGCGAACAAGACTTAGGGGGTATTTCACTATCTCTGATTATGTTCTGACTAAGCACTAATCCGCGGATAAGTCATTTTTTCGTTTTCACTATATCTGAATAACGCTAACGCTCGGGTTAAAGTTCAATTTGACTAATCAGTGCTCGAACTTCACGTTAGGCGCTATTCCTCGAATCAAAGATGGCGTCAAAACATTCCGAGTTTGACAGCTGAGAAGTGAGTCGAATTTTGTTGAATGAATTTGAATGCTTGTATGATCCATCCTGAATTATTTGATTGTGTTCAAAATAAGAAACAATGTATTAATTCGACACGAATCTATCTAAAATGACCTGATAATCAACATAACATAACCAAAAAAATGCACACTTCGCGGTGTGCGGACTGTGACGCATGACAGCCGTGGCAGTAGATGGAGAAACTGCAAACATTTTGCGATGTTGCCAGACTATTTCGAGTGTTATCTATCCGGAAGCTCGAAACAATGGTGAAACGGTCGCCGTTGAACAACGAAGTTATTCTGAACTTTAAAGCCAGCCAACGGATAGCTATTCAGATATTTAGGGGGTATTTCACTATGTCGGGCTAAATATCTGAATAGCTATCCGTTGGCTGGCTTTAAAGTTCAGAATAACTTCGTTATTCAACGGCGACCGTTTCACCCATAGACATATGAATATTAGTAGACCTGCCCTAAGTGATTAAAAGCGTATTATCCCCACTCCCCATACCGGTTCCATTGGAACCGGCTGTGCTCGCGTATGACCTCAAGTGAAATTTGAAAACGTGACGTCATCATTCTTGTGCGAACTATGGTCGAGGCATCATCGGTTCATTTTACGAAATAACACGGCAAAATGTTGACTTGTACTATGAAAACTTGTAAAAATAGATGTGAAAAAGAGAATAAACCCAATTGTCGTATTACATTCCATATATAAGCATTATTTTACTTTATTTTAAGCATATTCACATCGTATAATATAGATCAGTTTTAGAAACATATTATACTGTCACATCGAGAAACGTCTGGACGCGAAACACAAAGCTGGTTGGTTGCTGGGAAGTAAATTATGAACATTTATAAAAGTGTCTTAACTAAATACTTAAACGAAATATTCGGCTCTGAAAATGTAACCGAATTTTTTTGCCGAATTTGAACTTCGCAAATTTGTTCATAACGTGGCGAGTAATTTGCGCTCCCATGTAAAAATGTCTATTCATTCAAAAGCAGGTTTTACTTTTAAGAAGTAAATGGTGATATTATAATGCGAGATGCCTATTTACTGTCAGATTGATTTATTGACGAATCACAGTCAGCCTTACTCCCTTCGTTCTTCAACAGTTGATTTTACCCCTCGCCATTATCTTCTCGTCTATTAATTCCTATGTCTGTGGTTTCACCATTGTTTCGAGCTGCCGGATAGATAACACTCGAAATAGTCTGGCAGCATCGCAAAATGTTTGCTGTTTCTCCATCTACTGCCACGGCTGTCATGCGTCACAGTCCGCACACCGCGAAGTGTGCATTTTTTTGGTTATGTTATGTTGATTATCAGGTAATTTTAGATAGATTCGTGTCGAATTAATACATTGTTTCTTATTTTGAACACAATCAAATAATTCAGGATGGATCATACAAGCATTCAAATTCATTCTACAAAATTCGACTCACTTCTCAGCTGTTAAGCTCGGAATGTTTTGACGCCATCTTTGATTCGAGGAATAGCGCCTAACGTCTGGTTAGAGCACTGATTAGTCAAATCTAACTTTAACCCGAGCGTTAGCGTTATTCGGATATAGTGAAAACGAAAAAATGACTAATCCGCGGATTAGTGCTTGGTCAGAACATAATCAGAGATAGTGAAAAACCCCCTTAGGGGGTATTTCACTATGTCGGGCTAAATATCTGAATAGCTATCCGTTGGCTGGCTTTAAAGTTCAGAATAACTTCGTTATTCAACGGCGACCATTTCACCATTGTTTCGAGCTGCCGGATAGATAACACTCGAAATAGTCTGGCAACATCGCAAAATGTTTGCTGTTTATCCATCTACTGCCACGGCTGTCATGCGTCACAGTCCGCACACCGCGAAATGTGCATTTTTTTGGTTATGTTATGTTGATTATCAGGTCATTTTAGATAGATTCGTGTCGAATTAATACATTGTTTCTTATTTTGAACACAATCAAATAATTCAGGATGGATCATACAAGCATTCAAATTCATTCTACAAAATTCGACTCACTTCTCAGCTGTTAAACTCGGAATGTTTTGACGCCATCTTTGATTCGAGGAATAGCGCCTAACGTCTGGTTAGAGCACTGATTAGTCAAATCTAACTTTAACCCGAGCGTTAGCGTTATTCATATATAGTGAAAACGAAAAAATGACTAATCCGCGGATTAGTGCTTGGTCAGAACATAATCAGAGATAGTGAAAAACCCCCTTAGCCCGACATAGTGAAATACCCCCTGAAGCTTTGCGAGTGTGGATGGACACAGTTCACGCGCGGATCGCGGCGTATATTCACGGCGTGAATCACGGCGCGACTTCGCGCGCGAGTGTAGAGCCAGCTTTATTTTTTAATAACATAAATGTCTTAAATATAAAACAATTGTATAAACAAGTGTAGTAACAATCTTCTTGCAGATTCCCTCAACAACATTTTTTTTATTCATATTTCATATTTTCTACAATTTTTTGACGTTTGTAGAAAAAATATCTATGTTTTTTTACCAACTTTTTTTGTTTGAAATTTGAAGATTCCATTTTATATTTCAAATACAAATAATGTCTAAAAGGTAAATTTATCTAGTTTTTAAAAATGGTATTTGTATTTATGAAGTCTTCAAAAACAATCAATTTATATGGCACATTTAAAATACCTTGGAATATTCTGAAATTTCAAGTTTATACAGTGAATAAACCACCCTCTGCCGCGGTATGAACAATTTGTATAATTTTTTATGGCTGTTGAATATCAATTTAGACAATTTTAGTTTACTGGTAAAATTTTAACGTACACGACGGTTTTTTTCAAGGCCGTAAATTTAAACATTTATTGAAAAGTCTTGATGATAGAACTGAATTAATTCTGAAGAAATAATAATTCATGGAGTCTTCTACGCAGTTCAATACAAATTCTTTCCTAGCTTACCACAGAAAGCAATCAAATTGCAATAACACATTACAAATGCATATTAATATACGAGTTTAAACGCAAGCCACAACAAAACCACCAAGAAATAGCTTCATCATTCCTTTTGCTTGATCTAATGCTACGTATACATACGCGAGCCGAACTGCCGAGCTAAACCCTTTTAGTCAGAATTTAACTCTACGCTTTGAAGTTCACATTATAATATCCATGCTCTCAATTATATCTAGAATTCAACATAAATTTCTGAGATGCATCATTTATAACTCCTAGACACACTAACTCCTAGATTCCTACCAACCCCTCATACCTTTATCCTTCCCAGTGATTCTTTTTCCTCAAAAAGACCCATCCACACAGCATCTCCAAAGATGACATAGGCCCTGAGAGAAATTATTTTCCTCAGGGCCTCCTGATTGGAGGGTAGAGGTTATCACATATAGAAGAGACAGTTGGCGAGTCAATTCGTTGAGATTAGTTCAAAGTGCTGTCATGCTTTCGCCAAGTATGAAAAATAAGTTTCATGACAGCAAACAATTCTAAAATTTTGAATTATTTTTCTATCACTCGGCCGAGCACTTGGTAGGTGTTTTCAAATTTATTTACATTTTTACCTCTTTTACATGTCACATGTGATATCTGCATAAAATATATGTATATTTAGTTTACATATATGTATTTTTTTAAATGATGTAATTGTAAAGCTGCACATCTTGATACAGGAATGCCCTAGTGAGATGTGCAGAGTGTGATTTTTATGTTAAAAACTATTTTTTTTAATAAATAAATAAAAAATAAACTTTTAAAACACACGCGTATTTGAATGCAACCTTGTGTCAAAATTTCGAAGCAATCGGTGAAGAACTTTCGGAGATTTTTGAACAAACGAACATTTACATTTTTATGTATATAGATAAATGTAGAAGATGGAAAAAAGCAATTTTGTACCAGCTTTGCTTCTAATTCGACCATACAGAGATTTTATATCTTTGGTAATACATAATATATTTATACATTGTATACATTTACTCCTGAAGAAGTGAACAGTGTTCACGAAACATACAGATTGTATATATATATATATATAATAAAGGGTTGTAAACGAAGTTATTTGTTTTTGGAATAACTTAATGAGTAAAACCTCAAATTGTAATATTTAATTATTGAAGACAATATTAGCGATTCCTAAACGAAAATTTGATACAGAAAAATCAAAAAAAGGGTTGAATTTTACGGTCATACATAAAGATAGCAGCCAATAAACATGTGCGATGAGAAAATGAAGTCAATGTTGTTAGTTCTTATTCGAAGTATGATACAGTTAAATATGAACGAAGGAGATAGGGTCCCATTTGCTGTTGGTAGAGCTATGCACCGGCAAGGCAAGGGTCCTGAGTTCAAGTCCTAGAGGTAAATAATAATAATAATTGGATAATCTGTAGAGCGCCGTTTTTGTGAAAAATCACCTTAAAGGCGCTGCTCCATATCTTTTTCTGATTTTTCTGTTTCTGGTTTTTGTTTAGGAATCGCTATTATTTTCTTCAATAATTAGAAGTTATTTGTATTTTTATTAACATTATATGTATTGTTCTGTTAATATTTTTAATCCACGATTAAGAATATAAGTTTGAAATTAATGAACGCTTACCATAAACCTAGTCTATTAATTTACTATGAGATGATATGAGTATTGCCATTTAATTTATTTATAATTTTTCATTATAGTTGTAATTTCAGTTATATATTTGTAAATCTCCCTATTTCTACCTACTTTATAATTTTAACATCTACCTATACATTACTATTATAGTACCTATCACCTTTACGTAAAAGCCTTTTTACGCGTATAAATAAATAAATAATATTAATCTATTTTGTTAACTAAACCACACATTATAATTAACCTAACCTAACTATCGTAAATCTGATAGGCATTTTGTTATGGTACGTATACATTTGCGAACCGAAACATGAGACGAACCACGAATTAATGAAACTAGGCTGCCAAAAAAGGATAAAGCGCATACACAAAATAGTTTAATATGTGGAGAAATTTAATATTATAATGCGCTGCCGGAAACTATAAAGTCTGCACCAAATTATAGATTCAAGCACTGAGATATAAAACTCAATGGATTTATATAATTCAATGGATTCAAGGTGCATTGTAAGAGCTATTTTAATCAAAAGAAAATCTTATAATTAAATAATGTTATGTCTTATTAACTTCGAATTGAATTTAGGAAGGAACAATATCTAGAAAAGGTTAGGTTTTGCAGAGAGGATACATATAAGTCTGTAATTAGCAACATTAGGGCGATATACCATGGTTTTAAAAAACTAGTTTTCCAATAGTCCGAAACTATACCCTAATTGAGAGATGAACAAAAAAAAACGTTACAGTGCTTAATCATTTTGACTCGTAAAATATCACTAACGTTGGAATACATTTCAATAAAAAGTTGGCTGGAATATTATCAGGTTCATGAGATATATTTGCATCGATTTTTTTTTTCAAATGTAAAGACAATTTGGGTTTTTTTGTTATTTTTCTTAAATAAAAAAAACAAGTATTTAATTCATTTATTGTTATCCAAAGATATTTTAAATTATGGTTAGCCATTTTAATTTCATTTTTATAAAAGTTTTCTTTAGTTGTTTTTATAAAAACAATAATAATTGGAAAATCACCTAATAGTGGTAAATTTTTTCAAGTTTATTTAGAAAATACTTAATTGGTTGTGTTAACCATTTAAAAATAGGTAAATACATAAAAAAACGAATTATCTCCAACGAATTTGACAACCTTCGTGGTCGAGGGGTAAGGCTCTCGACTAGCAATCCGAAGGTCGCGGGTTCAAATCCCTGCGTGCCAAGGAAATTTTAGTCGAATAATTTGTGTTATTTTACGTTTTATTAATAAAAATAATATATAGTACACTTGCGGCCCGCTTCAGAGTGGAATATACTCTCAGCATCGCCCTGATGTAAGCCCACCATTCAGAATTGAAATATTTGCTTTGAAATGGATTTAACCGAGTTTGGTGACCAGATATGAATAGCCAGTTACTCCTTCACCTTCCTCTTCTCCATCTCCTTCTCCAGCCCACTACCTTCAGCCTTATAACATACCGCAATTGGGGATACCGTATTTTACTGGCTCGTGGCGGTTAGGAGCAGTTGGGGCGGCATTCACATAAAAAAGGAAATTAATTCGAATAATAATCGGGTTGATGTTTAATAATAACGAGAGATATAACTAATAATAATAATAGTAACTGTTCAAACCAGTAACAAATCCATCAATTATCAACTAAAAACTATAAATAATTGTTGTATTGTTTTTACAATCACCAAAGCCATATAATAATTAATTTATTAATGCTCACAAATTAAATTAAAACGTTGACCACAAGCAATAGACGCCAATCAGCTGTAAGATATGAACTGCTTAAATTTACTGGTTTTATTATTACGATGACATAACTTATATCAGCGTATTGTGTAATACATAAAATAATACATTTTTACCGTATACAAACATAAGTATCTCTGTTTTCGCCGACAATGTGTTCAGGTGTCGTTGTCGTAAAACGCAGGGCCGGCCCGAGCAGTCGGCTCCGGCCGCCGGATTGTCAAGGCGCCAAGGCGCTAATAATACCTAACAACAGTTCTAACACATCTTCCTTGAGATTATATTTCATAAAAACGGCGCTACACTAATTTAATCATCCGAATATTATTGATTTTAGTGATCACCTACCTAGGCGTCTAACGGTTGACAAAAGGCATCAAAATTTTACTCCCGCAAGGCGTCGTTTAACTCGGCTAAACATGTATTAAAGACTTCGCGTACTTTCCAAAATTCCTGTTTGACCAATAATAATAATAATAATAATAATTGGATAATTTGTAGAGCGCCGTTTTTGTGAAAAATCACCTCAAGGGCGCTGTACAATTTATTTCCTAGGATCTACATTTTTTATTTAGAAAAGATACCAAAACATACTTACCTGGCAAGTCACTTCCAACAAACACACTTATATTAAAAAGTTTATGCTTATAAAAGATAGAACTGCACGCAGAGGACACTATATCAAAAAACACTGGTCGTCGCATGATCTTAAGTCTGCTATAGTTTTTATTTTAATTTAAATGTATTTTAACTGTCTTAAAAGCCTACAAATTGTTACTTGTTATCATTTTTATTTATTTATTTTTAATTATTATTTTTATTTATTTTATTTTATTTTTAGTATTTTTAACATTTTGTTAATTTAAATTTAAATTTAAATTGCCGTCAACTGTGAAAGTGGAGGTTTCTGAAATTATGGATACGACTGTCTGAAAAGGTGCGTTTTAAGTTTAGACCTAAATTCTGTCGAGTCTGCGATCATTCTTAAATCATGTGGCAGTCCATTCCAGGCTTTAGGTCCTGACACGGCAAAAGCACGCTCACCGAACTTAGTATCTGGTGTGCGCTTTGGTTCCTTCAACCTTCCGATAGCTGATGACGTTGCTGACCTAAGGGTTGACTGTCGGGAATTGGAATCTTCTGGAATACACAATTCTGATAAATAAGCCGGAGCCATTCCGTTAAGTGACTTAAATACCATCCAGCATACCTTGAACTGGATTCTTTCAGGACATTTGAGCCAGTGCAGATTTTTGAGATGCTCTGAAATGTGGGAGTATTTAGGTACTCCGGTGATAAGCCTTGCCGCGGCGTTGAAAACGGATTGTAATTTGTTGATTTGACATTTAGGGAGACTTGCATATATTCCGTTGCAATAATCTAGACGTGAAACAACATAGGAATTGACTAGCAATTTAGTCGCCTCTGTTGGCAGGTTTCTCCGCACTGCTTTAATTTGCCTTAATTGAAAGAACCCCGTGCTTACAGTTCTGTTCACCTGAGTTTTAAGGGAAAAATTAGCGTCTAGATTGACACCCAGTAATTTGATGCACGTTTTTGGAGTGATGTCACTTCCGGAAATGGTTATTGGGGAGTTTTCAATGTTATGCTGACGTCTGCTTGTAGCAGTCCACAGAAACTCAGTCTTTGTGGGATTCAGTTTCAATCTATTTGAGGTCATCCAGCGAGTAATTGCTTCTATACACTCAGTTATACGAATTTTTAAACTGTTTATTTCTTCTGGTAAGCAGTAAAAATAAACTTGCTGGTCATCAGCGTAGCAGTGAGATAGAAGGCCGAATGATTCTATTATTTTAGCGACATCATTTGTGAAGAGGATGAAGAGTAGTGGGCCCAGAACGGACCCTTGGGGTACTCCAGATGAAAGGGTTGCATAATTTGATTGGTTTTTTCCCACTTTTACGGCTTGTAAACGGTTGGCCAGGTACGATGTCAGCCAGGTCTTAACATCACAGTTTAAACCAAATGATTCATCTAATCGTTTAATAAGAAAGTCATGGTCAATCGTGTCAAATGCAGCACTCATGTCCAAGACTGAAAGAAGTGCCAGTTTACCCGACTCAATGGCAGTAGTTATGTCCGACAAAACACGTAGTAACCCGGTTTCTGTGGAGTGGAACCGTCTATATGCAGATTGGTATTTAGTTAATAATTCATTTGAATTTAAGTGACATATGACCTGTGAGGCAGCGATTTTTTCTAATATTTTTGATATAAAAGGCAGATTTGAAACGGGACCAGCTTATAACCAAACAAACTAATAATGAAAAAAGCAATAAAGAGCTTTCGTTTGCTAAAATGTTCACTTTTCATATAAATTAGTTTTTGTCTGTTCACGTAAAGAAACGTATTTTCTAACTTGTGTTTTCACGTCGATATCTTTTCCTGAATATTAATTATACAATTTGATTATTCAAACTTTCTATTTAGGTGGAATTTGAACAATTCATCAAATTCCAAAGTTGATTTTAAAGTTCTGTGAAGGTTCTATACAAGTTATATTATTATTTAAGTTTTGTGAAACAACTGGCCAATAATGATATAATAACAGAACTTGAATAGAACCTTCACAGAATTTATTTTTCTAATTTAATCCATTTTTTTATGATATTATAACTATTTCGCAATTGAAATACTATAGAAAGAAGCAAACGCTTGCGTTGACATTTTTCCAAATCAAATGATCCTGGATTCTGCCAGGTCTGGGTGTTGTGATGGCAGTTATTAAATAAACATAAAAAATAATTCTACAGTTTCAGCAAGAAACGTTGTTAAACATAAATTAATTAAACTACAACATAATGGAATAATTCAAAAATAAATAAACACCTGTTATTATTATCACCTATAGTGTGAAAAAAAATGGTAATAACCATCACCTAATTGAAATTTGAACAGGTCAATTTGGGTATTTATTTCTACGCATCACAAAACCACTTACTAAACCATGAACTACCATTAAATAAACACTCAAACTACTATATATGGCATATGTAAGATCTCATCTCATTTAGGTGAAGTCTTATCTAGTTTCACGCAAAGGGGATTCACCGGATAAAACGAGCATTCTTGACAGATGATTGTTTTTCACTTGTTTATTGTTTTTGATTGATATTGATTATTTTATCATAAAATTATGTATAATTTCGTTGAATATTATTCGATATCATCTGTGCCCAGACAGAGCATTATTTAATCTGTCACTCTGTTCACGCCGATTTCACGTGGTAAACAGAGATCCGCCTCTTATCTGTGGCAGACTAATTAATAGTTTATTTCCTCAACTCTTTGACCGATCGAAGTACATTTTTACTGGAACACCGGATTTTGCTGTTTTATTTGACGTGTCATCGATTTTTTGAAGTGTCTACGCTTTATCGATAACGTTCTTACTGTTGGGTTGGATGACTTTATTGATGCCAAGATGGGGTTTAGTCAGGGCCTGCTCTGTGCCAAACGGCGGCGCCGGCGCTAGTAAGAAACTGAAAGCTCATTGGCATGATTGAGCAAGTCCTCTTATACAGAGTCGGCTCTGGGAGTAAACAACATGGGGCAACACCTAAATAAGAAATTATTACCGCTTTCCATGTAAATCATAGGTTCCCAACCTTTGTTGCCCCGTAGACCACTTGCCAATTTTTTTTTCCATAGACCACTGCCTGCCGAATATTGAATTTTCCTAAAACTATTAACGTCCCATTTGATAATCGTTTATTTTTTCGTAAAAAGATTCCCTTCCCTTGCCTGTCCAACAACCGGGTGGCGGTACAGTTCCTCTGTATTTGCATTGTGCAGACAGGGGCGCCCTTGTGAAGTATTACACCAAATGAAAATGAAGCGGGATAAGCAACGGGAATTTCTTTCTGTAGATAGCCCTACAGACCTGCCCCAGTTCTTTGTCAGTGCTTACTGCGGTCATTTCTTCTTCCATTTCCACAAAATCCATTCCATAAACCAATTTCCACGAAATCCTTCCACTTGACGTTCCATATCCATAGTCAAAATGTCCTCAAACTTAGTTTTTAAGTCTGTGTGAAGTACATTTAAATGTTGAAAAACTTTACCCTGAACATTTTTCAAAAACAAGTTGGGGATCTAGGAAAATTCGCGGCTTCCGATGTGCAATGTTTTGCTTCAATATATTAATTCTGACGAGAAAAGGAACGTATATCTCTCTTTATATACCTCAATAAACAACATTACAAAATATATAAATACAAATACCAAATAAGTAATTTCTCAGTCTATTATTAGTATTACCTAAACTGTGTTATTTGTGTTAGGTGTATTGTGTCATTTACGGAACTCCTAAATGTTGACTTGAGGTAAATGGGGGTCGGCTAGTATGTACCCCCTTTTGAATCTTGTGGACCCCTAAATTTTTTTCTCGCTGACATGGACCCCCATCAAGCCGATATCGACCCCTGGGGCGTCCATATAGACCACTTTGGGAACCTCTGATGTAGATGAATGAATTTGTGATGTTTGATTAATTTTAAATATAATTACTTCCGTAGCAGAGCATGGAATCCAATGCATATTAAACCTATGATATTTGATTAGAATTCTGTGATCATTATCTAAACATAATTCCTAAATAAGTAAATCAATGTTAACGACTTTACGAATCCAAAAACGATGACAAAGAAGTGACATTCAACGTGAAAATTCATGTTTGAATAACCGGTTGATCAACCTAAAATATTACAAATCTAAATTAAAGTAACGCATTGTGCCAGTGAGCTTTCTTACATCTTTGAGATGAAAAATGTCATGTCCTTGAAATGTAATTGAACCCGTGGAATGTAATTGAACCCATGGATTTAATGGAACACGTGGAATGTAGTAGAACACGTGGCATGTAATTTTTTTAAATTTTTTTATTTATTTATTTTTTTTATTTTTTTATTATGTAATAATTAAACAGTTTACAATGTATAATAATATTTGCTAACAATAATGATATATAAAAATTAGTAAACACAATTTTTTTTATGTTTCTCTTTTATGGAAGCAGACGCTTGTGTTTAAAAGAGATGTTGAGTATCGAGATGAACATTATTTATGTAAGTATTCTTATTAATAATTTAAGGAGTTAAGAATATTAAAAATATAAGTGTACATCAACAATGTACAATTTAACAATTTGTAACGTTACATTAACAACGTTCAACAATGTACAATTTAACGATTTATAATTTTACATTATTTAATTGACGAATTTCGTTATTTTGATTTTTTTCCTTGAAATGTTCTTTGATCGCTTTGAGTAGGGTTTTGTCGTCTTCGATTTTTCTGATATTATCAGGTAGGTTATAGTATTTTTTGCCTCGAAATGTGTAATGATGTTGTGCAAATGAGGTGTTACATTTTTGTATTGGAAATATATGTTTTTGACGAGTACGTCTTTCAGTTGAAAAACTGTGATGTTGTTTTTCTTTTATTATTTGAATTATTATGTTTTTTCGGATAAGATCATTAAATTTTAGTACTTTAAATTCTTCAAATATAAGTTGAGTTGGATAATCTCTCGGTTTTTTCAATATTATTTTAACAATCAGACGTTGTTCAATTTCAATAGGTAGGAGATTAGTTTTGTATGCGGATCCCCAACTGCTTACACTGTATTGGAGATTCGATTGTACTAATGCGTAGTAGACTGAAGTTAAATTTTCCAATGTTAGAAAGTTACGCAGTTTCAGAAAAATATAAATTAATTTCCTTATTTTGTTAATGGTAAGGTTAATTTGATCTTTCCAGTTAAGGTTTTTGTCCATTATTATTCCTAAGTATTTAATTTTATTTGTAATTTGTAGTGTGGAACAATTTATTGTACAGTGATTATTTAATTGTAACCTAATATAGTATGTAACAATAAAATGAAAACAATTAATTAATTATCATTGATGTATTATATTTAGATGAGACATGAAGCGAAAAAATAGATTCCGATTATTTACCTACAACTCTCTAACTAAAACTACCGAACCGGTCTACGCGCCCCGCTTATCGCGTTCTAATAGTGGAACACGTGGACGAGATATTTGTACGCGGTATCGCTTCTAATTGTAGCTCTATGTTAATTGACAACATTTCCACAAAAGAACATTGGTACATATAATTTATATATTTTTTTTAAATCATTTTGGTGGCTAATGTATTTTATGCTAATATCTATACACGTGTAGATATTAGCATAAAAGCTCAGTGACAATCTTCGTGATCAGGTTTAGTACAAGTTACTTCTTAAGAATTATGTACCAATTGACATAGTTAATTAATATACAAAATTATTTCCTATAAATTTAATTTATGGCCTGAGGAACCCCAGGCACCATTTGTATATTAATTTTTAAAAGCTCTGACGACATGTAACGTATTTTATGACGTTTTTTGTGCGGACCAGTTGAAATTACATCTAATGACCGTTTGGGTCCATAGGTGAACGGGTAGTAACTTATACGAGATTGAATAGAAACGGTCATTAGGTTCTGACTATATCCGCGCACATATCGTAACCAAATACGCAAATTTAATTACCGAAGTATAACATCCAATTATCAAACTACGAAGGTACTAATTTCGGTTTTCTGTGATGTACGTTAGTTGTTCCTGTGTAAAAATTTACCTGCGTGAAATTTGGTTCAATGAATTCGAATTTGCTTAGAATTTATATTTTCATTCATTTTCAAAAATGGAAATGATTTATTCAATTTTCAATTTAGTCAAGCAAAACAATATAATATTTTTAATATAAAATTATTTATGATGCCATTTTCAAAGTTGGAAATGATTTGTCTAGAATTCACTCTATTCCGTGATTTTTCATGGGTCAAAAGAACCTGCACTAAAGTTGAAATTCCAACGAGTATTCACTTCCACCGGTTGGGATTATTAATTTATTTAAAAGATATAAAAGCTTAAAAAAATTATATTACTTTCAAATTAAATTTATAACGATATTCTTACATTCGAAAGGAACTTACCACTGAGTACAATTTTATTAATCTTTTAGAAATTTATTGTAAAAAATTGTTTAAAAATTTGGAAAATTAGGTAAAAGATTATTTATATCGATTTCTATTCAATCATTTTTGATAAAGACAAATTTTATAATTCCTTTCGGGGAAAATACATCTTTAGGTTACAAAAAATAATTTAGTAAAATTACTTAAACAAAAATTATTGTTCAGACCGTACAGACTTGAAATATTTTATTGATAATGTTTGACAATAATTTATTATTCATTTATAATAATTGTTTTTCGTGCATTGTGCGACATCTATCGGAGAACTCTCGAACTTCGAAGTACGCACGGAATAAGGTAACCCAAAACGCCAAGAAAAAATCATCGAACTTTCACAGTTTCCCGCCAGGTGGTTTACAGTATTAAAGAAAAACTAAATTAAAAATAATTCCATCTTTATAAATCATTAACTCCCTGGCCAATTTTGGGAGACATTCGGTGGAAATTTATTTAGAAATAATAAAATAATACAATAAACTACTTTTTAGTAGTTTGCAAACGTGTGTTTGACTGAAAAGAAAAAAAAAACTTAGTTTAAGGGAGATATGTAAATGTATGTATATATAACTTACAAGTAAATGTACATACGCATTATGCAACATAAACAAGCATATAATGACATACATTATGCTCTCATTTTGAATTACGATTAGAAATATGATTCAAGAGAGAATTACGCGCTTCCAGTTTTAATTAAATATGTGACAACATTTGAATAACAATGAAACATTTAACATTTGAAAAATATTCGTTAAAGTTTTAAAAAATATCTTAAACGATAAAAGTGAAAGTGACAATAACTTTGACAATACCTCCGTTTAATTAAGTATGTTTTTTAGTTTCGTGTAAAGTAGTAATTACAGTTAAAAGGATAAAAAAACAAAAAATTCGTTCGCATTAAAAAAATATTTAATTGCCTATTTGAAATATGAAAGAGTCTTTTTTGGTTTTTCTTTTAAATATTCAATAATAAAACAGTTACATAAACTGTAAATTTAATAATAATATTACTAAATATATAAAAGAAAAAATAAAATTTATAATAGAGTTAAACTTGATCACAATAAAAAAATATAAAAGAGTCATTCATCTGCTTTCAAAAACAGTATTTTATTTTGAAATGCGCTCAAAACAGCGAATTTATCTGGAAACAAATGTAATGCAAATAAATGTGGCAGATCTTTGAAAACAGGGCGATCTCCCACCCAATCCCTGAAGAAGAAGAAGAAGGACCTCTTCTGTCCTTCCCCATAGCCATCACATCCACACTCTCGAAGGTACTGGAAAGATTGCTCACATACCTTCAGTATTTAACATATTTCCTATTGAAGACAATATTAGCGATTTTTAAACGAAAATCTGAATCAGAAAATCAGAAAAGGATACGGTCACATCTAGGACTATATTGTCTTCAATAATTAAATATTACAATTTGAGGTTTTACTCAATAAAGTTATTCCAAAAAATAAATAACATATTTCTCTTCAACAGTTTTAAGTTTTTAAGTGACTACAAAAATATATGTTATTTTATATACATATATGTTATATGTATATGATCTATACATTTGTAATGCCGAAATGGTAATAATACGATATTTTCTACATAAAAGTAAGCTGCGAATATTATTGAAACTACGTTTTGTTCTTTTATTTAATATGTTTTAAGAATTTAAAAAAATCGCAGTGTATCTTAAGTGCAACTTAAGCGTTTGTCATGACATTTTTGCTCTATTTCGAAAGAGTCATGTTTTATTAAATATTTTCAACATTTTCGCTTTATTATTATCGTTTTTGAAGTGAAACTTCTTTACGCGCGTCATGCAATTTCGAGGACCGGAGTAAAACCGACTCATGACCGTCACGAAACACCGTGATCATTTCGCTATAGGAGCCTAGCTAATATTATATACCTAGTTTAGGTCATCCTCCAAACTCAGCTTCGCGGTCTAGAGGCAGAGCGCGCGACTCTCGTCGTGAAGAACCGAGTTTCGATCCCCGCTTACACTAATTTTTTTTTTCTTTTTGTGATTTTTTTAATACGAGGAAAAGTGATAAAATGCTATCGTGCTGCGACTTTTAGATATTTTGGTCGAATACGTAATAACCGCGGTCTAGAGGCAGAGCGTTCGACACTCGTTATGCAGGACCCGGGTTCGAATCCCATATTTTTATAACTTTTAATTTTTTTTTATCAACGATTTGTAATAATGTAGTAAAAAATTACATAAATTTGTTAATTTACCTTTACTTTACTTTACGGTACCTATATGATATTTAGTCGAAATATAGCTTACAAATCGAGCCGGTAGAGTCGCTCGGTATTTTGATTAATTATTTTTATTTATCAACGATTTGTAATAATGTAGTAAAAAATGACATAAATTTGTTAATTTACCTTTACTTTAATTTACTGTACCTATATTATGATATTTTGGTCGAAATATAGCTTACAAATCGAGCCGGGAGAGTCGCTCGGTATTTTGATTAATTATTTTTATTTTGAATCATTAAAATTACTAATCAAGGCCCTATATGATATTAATTAATTATTTTTATTACTTTACTTTACGGTACCTATATGATATTTTGGTCGAAATATAGCTTACAAATCGAGCCGGTAGAGTCGCTCGGTATTTTGATTAATTATTTTTATTTATCAACGATTTGCAATAATGTAGTAAAACATTACATAAATTTGTTAATTTACCTTTACGTTAATTTGCGCGAGATACCTCTCCTCGCGGTCTAGAGGCAGAGCGTTCGACACTTGTTATGCAGGACCCGGGTTCGAATCCCATATTTTTATAACTTTTAATTTTTTTTATCACATGCTACTTATAAATATGTCAATAGACAGAAAAAAAGAGAGAATGAAATGAAAAGAGAGAGAGAAGAATACTAAAAGTTTCACTTCCGTCGTGCGTAGGCTTGCGACACACTGTATTTTTTTAGCGCACTCCCTCTAACATTCGTATTTAAATATCTCCCTTTCAAACCACCTTTGAACGCTTACTACGGAGCCTTAAATACCCATAGGCAGATATAAACTTACACACATCGTAGGTTTGGGGTGCGAAGTCAAAGTTGACTCAAATAACACAAACTGTGTGTAGTTTTTATATATTATGTGTCTTCGCTTCCGACAGTGATGTAATTGTAATTAAATGTAATTTATTTTATTTTATTTGATTCTGATTTTTACATGGATTTTAACAGAATATAGCTGTAGAAAATTTTGCAGTCTGTAAAAACGTGACAAGAAACGGGCCTTTGTCTTGTTTATGTCAGTTTATTGTTTTTAGCGATTAGAAAATATAATGTTAAAATGATTTTTTTTTTACTGACTTGTTTTTATAAAGAAGAATAATATGTTTGAAGCACACTGTTTGTAAGCATTAAATTTGTGCGATTGGTGTGTTCGGGTCCATTCTAGTTGCGATCTTTTTTAGAATTATTTTGAAAACTTTGCACATCTACTTGTTCTCGAAAGCACCGAATCCAGATACGAAATATTCCAGAATGGATACATTTTTATGCCAAGTGTCAGGGAAAATGATCTTTTTACATAGTAAAGGCAATCTCATTTCCTCTCCTAAGGTCTGGAGGAGCGCTAGGCCGAGATATTTCCCGTTTTTCTCCCTTTTACGGGCGTTCTTTATCGGCGGCGCTCTTCAGTTTATTTCTCACTAAAAAAATATGAACGCTAAAAATATGCAGATTCGCATATTTATTTTTATGATGCACTCTCGGGAAGAATACAATTTAATAAAGCCTAAATTAAACTTTCCAAAACTATAAGTGTCAAAACATTTTCGGAGACCAGTTTGCATTTTTTTTTTCTATTTGACAACTCCGATCGTTAGTTTGATCAATAACTTCGTATACCCGGGCCACATAACGCACTCTAGCCGATCCCAAACAGCAAATAAATAATTAAATTAAATAGTTAAAATTTAAAGTATGAAATCCATTATGATTATGATACTGTGTTGGTGTTCGGTCATTCCCATCAAAGTTAAGCCCGTTTAACGGTATCACTCAGTTTCCTTTAAAGATATTGTTGTAAATAATTTCCGTTTGAAATACTGAGCTGCGCTAATAATAAAAAAGAATCCACGGGCCAAACAATTACTTGCGCATTTATAAAAAAGCGAACCAAATATATTATCAGTAAAAAATCATTTAGGACTCGCCACTAGGCCTGGCTAGTCGGTAACATGTTGTATTTAAACTGTTTTGGTTCACCAAACACAGGACACAAAACAATCTTTTCTTGTGTTTGGTTTTGTTTGGCATTTTTTAGTAAATTAGTGTAGCATCAAGAAATCGATGCGCGAGAGTGATTTTGAGTTTCGTGCGCTTCTAAACAATTTGCGACTGTTAGTTTTAACGGGAATCACTAGAAATAGTTGCAAGACCAATGAACAATAGTCGAAAACATGCAAGCATACATAATAATAATTAAAAGTTACTTAAATTGTACTTTGTACGGATCTGTAAATTTAAGATTAACCGCGCCACCAGAAGATGTCACCGCAGGTCAATAACACAATGTAATTTTTCTCATACAGTATAGCTTCATTCATTTAACATAAAGAAATTTTGAAATTATAAAAATATGTAATCTTTTTTATAACCCGTACAGCCCGATACTGGTAAGTTGCACCTTAGGGTAGTGGCAAAGCCATATCCGCCTACAAAAGAAAGAAGTCCTTATCTCTGCATCCTTTGAGTCCTTTTAGCAACATACGATGGATGCACTTCATGTCATCGCGCTTCGTACAGCGCTGGCAGAATTTCTATTCTCCAAATTGTAAGGGAATGGGTGACTCCCACACCTCTATCTACAAGCTTTTAATTTAGTAAGTAAAAAAAATACTTAGTAACAATGGAATAATTAATATACCCCATGTTATACCCAGATGAAGCCACACAAACATTATTGTAATTGCCTCGTTACAAAGCCCTTAACAACTTTTTAACTGTTTAATTAAAAAAATAATAATAATCTGAAAGGGAATAGGCACCGACCGGATGCAGAAAATATATTTTCATTATTGTTTTGAATTAGGTAAATCAATAATTAAATAATAACTGCAAATCGTTTGCTAGTAAACTCAAAGTTTGCTAAATGTGATTCAACCCCTCAGGCTGATTTGTTCGCTTTTGGGAACAAATCATGTGGTATCATAGAAATCGTCTCCTTTACTGTCAAGGTGAGAAATATGATCTAAACGGTGTTAGAAAGAGAAAAAAAAACATGCTTTATTTTCAAATCTAGAAGTTAATCACACAAGAATTAAAATGAAACCAACTCTATGAAACCATTTCCTTCAGTTACAAGTATAAATCAGCGGCACGTTATTGTAAAGAACCTGTATCGCCTATAGATTCACCAGGAGGTGTTATAATATTCAGTATCTACAAAACAGTTTACTCGTTAGTCACTAGAAATAACGACTTTTATGTTGCGACTTAAAAAAAAACTTATATTTAATATTGAAACAGTTTTATAGTTATTCCAACAATCCGATCCCTACCTAAATTGCCCTCTCCCTTGATTTTGTTCCATTTCCTGAAGGTCTTTACTTCTAAAAAAGCAAACAATAAGATTTGAAAAATAGAAGGTCAAAAGCAAGTGTCATTTGTTGTTTGATGTTACATTCGTCGTTGTTGCATATCGTTGAATATTTGTCGCCCCCTCGTAATAATTATCGGAAAACAGTATAAATTATCAGCCCCAATCATCATACATTAAATAAATATTGTATATTATCGGGAGTGATATAAAAACCGTTCGTGTTGTGAAACAATATAGTGTATAGATGTACATCTATAAACTATAGTGTCCACAGAACAGTCAGACCAACATCAGAACTTCCAATTGAAGCAACAACATTCACAAGGTAAAGACCTCCTTTCCCACTCCTATTTTTCCTTGTAATAAACACGATTTCTTAATCTTAATTTCTTGTTAAAATTACAGTCCATTCGTTGAGTACCATTCGATTCGGTAAGCAACATCTTATTTAATAAAAAAATTCTATTAATGCTTGTAGTTTGACAAAAGTCAATTTTAAAAATTATGAAAATTTCATAAATAATAGATTTTTAAAAATAAAATGTATAATGACTTCTTTCACCAAGATACATTATTAAACAATGAGTACAATCCACCAGTAAATCCACCAATCTGAGAGGAAATGCAGCCCCCGAAAAGATACCATCGATCGAGACGCGGCAGATCTTCCGAAGCAGTAAAACAAATGATTCCTCATTTTTCTCCTTTATCTCCGGTAACGAGACACAATAAAGCTCTCTTATTGGTGGAGAGATAGAGGGAGGAAAGGGGATGGTACAAGATTGTTTTCTTTGAGATTTTCTCCTTTGAGCGCCTATCCTATAGTAATACATATACCTAATCCAATAGCATTGCGTTGCAGTTGCTGTAATACGATTTTGTGTTCATTCCGTCTCTTGTATTGTAAGAAAGATGAACTTATGGTATTATTATTATTAGGTGTACACATTTTTTGTTAATTGATCATACCGATTTAGGTTGTCAGTGCATGGGTGATGAAATGTATTCCTGCGTAATGCGTAAAATTATTAAAGTTCAATGAACTTTTGATTTTCAAACATGAAATTGATAAAAAGTAGGTTTTCATTAATAATAATTCTTTATTCAAAACGTGTATATGTTTTGCTTAAATGTTTAACAGATGCTTATGTGAATTAATAGATTGAAGACAACGTTACTGAGACAATGTGCTGACACTGTACAAGGCTCAGTGGATGCACTTTAGTGGGTCGGTCATACAGCTATATAATTCGTACACACATATCGTGTTTATAATATCATTGAACAGATGTCGTAACTTATCAAGTATACTAGCTTTCAAAAGTTAAATTATTTCATTTGAAAGGCAATGATACTGAAGCAAATAATTCTTTCATAAATGCCTTCAACTTCAAAAATCCTACAATTATAATATCTTGTGATTTTTCACAGGTCTACGCTAGCTTAAAATAAATTACATGTCGTGTTCCAATGTTCCAATTCGATTTCGGTAACACCAGACTCTCAATATTCTCAATAAAAAATATCTCACAAAGATATTATTATTAAGCATACGAAGATGCTATGTAGTTCCTCTAGATAGCCACGGCAATAAGATTTCTCTTGTGTAAAGCCCGAAGGGGTACTCATCGAGATCGATTTTGTATAAATATGACTATTGTTATAAATATATTGTAGCCTATAGAAATAGCTAGGGCATGATTTTCTGGGAGTAATAAATGAACAAGTGAAAACATTTGGAACCAAGAACACAGTGGTATTATTTAACTTTATATAAAATATTACATCTCATTCCAAACATATTTCTCTACGAATAATAAAATTTCCGGGTAAAAAATATTTTCTAATAATTTTCATCCAGAAATTCGTTACATGTCCACTGCGATCAAATTTTCTTTTTGATTTCAGGCCGATTCAAAAAGACTCACATTATCGCGATAAAAGAACTGCACGCCAGAACTTCGCGGAAAAAATACTAATTGACGGCCTCTGTGGTCGAAGGGCAAGACTCTTGACTAGCAAGCCGAAGGTCGTGGGTTCAAATCCCGGCGTGCGCAAGTAAATTCTATTGGATAAATTTATGTTATTTCACAATTTATCCTTTTAAAATAATGTATAGTATACTTGCAGCACGTTTATAGTCGAATAGTGGGAAGTGCATAGAGGAAGATACTCTCAGTATCGCCCTCGTATAAGAACACAATTCAGAATTGAAACGTTGCTTGAAATGGCTTTAGGCGTGTTTGGTGACCAGATCTGAATAGCCAGGTACTCCCACACCTTCCTCATCAATGTCTCCTTCCTCTACCTTCAGCCTCACAACATAACCCTATCGGAGATACCGTAGTCTCACTGGCTCCATACGGTTGGGAGCAGTTGGGTCTCTTGTTCAGTATTAACATAAAAAAGTTATTATGTTGTATCTTAATAGATAAATAAATAAATAAATATCTCTGGAGCTGACAGAATTTCCCTAGTAAAATCTGCGACATCGACATCGACATCATACAGGGTGTCCGGTGTTATCTTCGGGAGGTGATTTTACATGATGGTAGAAGTTAAGGCGAAGCTTAATGCTAAATCACTATTTTGATTGATCTTTATAACGAATTGGTGTACATTATGAAAACAAAAAAATATGCTTTAGATAAATTGAAGGTTTTACTATCGTTTCGCTTGAATAGATTAAAAAAATAAAAAAAAATTACTCAATAAAAAATATAAATGTAAGCAACTAAAAAAATATTTTTTTAAATAGAAATGTATGAACGCGTAAAGGAAAAACTAAAAAAATACAGTATTATGAGCTAAGATTATCTGTGACAGTTTCACTTGATTAAATTTTTTTCTTCTTATAAAATTATTTATAAAATAAATAAAAACTAGTTTTGAGCTTGAAATCGAACGTTTCTAGACTCTGTTTGTCGAGCGATTTTAATGCCTATTACCTACGGTATAAGGTATACCAAGAATATACACATTTTTGGCTTGTAGCTTCTTTTAAAAAGATAAATAACTTTTTTAGAAATTCCAATGTTTACTTTCCCAGACAAAAATTTTCCATATAAGAATATTTATTTTCCTATACACATAATATAACTTTTTAACCTAAAACCTACCTTAAAACGTTGGAATTTCGATAATTTTTTTTTCTTTTTTAGATGTAATGTAGAATTGCTCCCGGACAGCCTATACAGGTAATTATTTATAGACGGTGTTAAGATAAGTCATTAGTTAAAAGTCTTAGTTGTAAATCACTCGAAATTAGTCTTAGTTATAAGTCTCTCTCTATCTATGAAACCTAGTTATAAACCAAAAGTAATTAAGTCTAAGTGATCAATGCATAAATTAAGTTGTTAAGCGCCCTTGAGGTGATTTTCTCACGAAAACGGCGCTATATAAATAATCCAATCATTAATTAATTAATTAACCTGATTTTCTTCAACCAGTGGTTCCTGAGGTTATTTTGTAAACATTAAACAATATAGAAGACATTTTGGTTTCCGGTGACTTTTTTTATTTTTCTTTTTAAGCGCTTGTTATATGATAGCGAAATTTCGCAAACTGTCAAAATGTCTTCATTTTTTTGTCACTAGAGGGCGGTAGTTGTACATTAATGAACATGTTAAAATATAACATCACATGTGCGTTTGTCGCAAAGCAATGATCGTATAATATGAATGTGAAATATTAAGTAAAACAAACATCTTAGTAAAAAGGTATGACTTATTTGCATAACCTACTATTTTGGTAAAGCATTTAATTTGACATTTTTTATGAATGTTTCATCATTCACTTGCTGTTGTCATTAGTGTTGAGGAACATTTCCGATACATATAGTTTGCTTTACACGGTGTTCGGAAACTCGTGGTATAAACGGTAAAACCCTTTATAGGTCATAAGCTAAAAACGGATAGTTTTGAGACCTGCAACATTAAGGTTTATATTTCTTTAGGTTTACAAGTTATAAGCCCTTGGGTTGTAATTATTCTGAGGTAACGCACAGAGGTCTTGAATCGAACCAACCGCCCGAAGTTCGCACATGTTGAGTAAATTTACGAAAATCGCGTCCTGGTCAGTTTCTCTATAACATTATCAAAGCAGTTATTCCCCTGTAACGCAAATAAATAAAAGTACATTTTCCTTACCAACCTGTCGTTTTGTAATGAAAACAATAATTTTATATCATTTTTTTTAAATGGACACCGGTCAGAAAAAAACCCGCTGGAAAATCGAAAATTTCAAAAAAGCTAAGCAAAAAAAAGTTTTTTTCTGTTCATCAAAATGAATATAGAATACATAAATAAAACCATTACGGGCGTATCGTTTAAAAAAAGTTGTCCTATAAAGGGATAACTTGTGAATAACCTTTCATTTATTGACAATTTTGGGTTATGACTTTTTTTATTTGAGCATTCGTTTTCGAGAAAATCGAAGGTGGATTTATTTGGTGAATTTCTAAATTTTATATTTGATAGAATATCTATACATATTAATAACATCATTAATAAATTGACCTCGAGAAATAAAAGAAATTTTATTTTTTTATCGGTGTCCGGAAACTCGTAGTACAAGCGGGAAACTGGAGAATCTACACCACATGGGGAACCCAAAAAAACATAAAGTTTTTTGATTTGAGCATTTTCAAAAAAAAAAAAAAAAAATCAAAAAAAAATATTTTTCGGCTATTTTAGGGTTAAAGTTTTTTCTGGTGTTTAGGGTTGAATAACAGATGTTTTAACCCTGCAGAGCAGAAATATTTTATGATTACACCGGGTTAAATGAAGGGTGATTTCAAAATAATGCTTCAAATCCGAGTTTCTTCATTTGTTTTACTTTCAAATAGTTTTAATTAGTTGGGTACTTTGATCTTCAGTAATAATTTATAAGAATTTGATTAAAAAAAAAAAAAAAAAAAAATCAACTTCAAACTCGATTACGAAAGCTCAAATAAAAAAAATATATACTACAAAATCGACTCCAAATGTGATGTAGATTCACCAGTTTCCCGCTTGTACTACGAGTTTCCGGACACCCTGAATTTATTATATAATAAAATTAAATAAAAATTTTGGAATGATAAATGTATATTTGTTAAATTATTCTGTGTTATTTAGTACAACTAAACAATAATCTTTTTTCATTTATTCGTTACTTGAAGCATACCTTGTTTGGAGTATTTTTTCCGGCTGCCATGGATAAATCATAATATTGATCTACAAAGAGAAAAATAATATTGGTAATTTTTGGTTCAATTACCAAACGTGCCCTATGAAAAAACATTCACTCTCCCACTTGGTCAGAGCGCGTAAAGACAATGAATTCTCTCACACACACTTGCATAAAGATGCCGCCAGTAAACAACATGACGTTAGTGCTAACCGTTAGGAAAAGGAACGCATTATAATGTTGTATTTTAAAATATGACACTTGAAAAAATACAATACGTCAAATTTACATGAAAAAAGAGAATTTGTGAGTAATTACTGTTTTTGTAGCTTCATTAGATTATTGCAATTCTTTAAGTGAGTCGGTATTCTACTTTTAGACCCATTAATGAAACATTTTGATGGCATTTTCGAAATATATACGCCGTAAAACAGGGAGCCTATAGCTCCACCGCCATCACCGGGGGCTTCCATCCCGGAATCTTTGATTATATAAATGTCTAGATAGAGTGTCGCACTGTTATTCCGACAGAAAGAACAGGCCAGATTTGAAATACTTGTGTGCGTGTCACGCACACAAGTATACGCAACTTATATCGTTGACGTAAGCGCTTAACGTCACTGTAGGCGTATTGAGTGATACCAGCTACCTAGTATTTCCCAAAAAAGTTGGGAAAAAATATGTTTCGATTTTGCGGGACCTATAATTCGTTTAATTTTGAATTCATTTAAGTAAGATAGTTTTCTACATAAATATAATGATATAAATGAAAAGAAAATCGTTGTTAAAAGAGATTTATTTTTATTTCATTATTTTTAACAAATAAACAAGAAATACGGAAAATAAGAAAGATACATTCCTAGACGCTGCCAAATGGCCGGCAGGTATTGCTGTGTCTAAATTTATTTATTTTTATTTACTAGATTCTTATATTTCTTAAAGAGATGAATCATTTAAATTTACTTAATTTAAAGTTAACGTTCTTTATAAATAGAACGGCGTCATTTGCGCCTTGCAATTTTTACCTTATGTGGGTATTTTAATTTGAAGAACAGGCAACCCTGTAAACAATGCGTCAAAATATGGCGTTGTCAAGACGATTGTAAGACTAAATTACACTATTAAAACTGAATTGTTTCTTTAACTAAATGGTTATTATATGGCTTTGAAAAGGTAACTTACCTATGATAGGTAACATTTTTAGTTATTTTCAATCGTCCTTTGTAATTTCTGCACACTGTTATAGCGCAAATCGTCATTTTCAAATGTCACACAACACGTGTTTACCGCACAGCGATAGTTTCGCAACTGTGCGGACTGAACGAACTTATCAGCCAACAGTTGGCTGATATTTTTTTTGGCGTTTCGTCGCTCGAACGCTCAATCTAGACATTTATATAATCAAAGCCCGGAATAAGTAAAAAACTGTGAAATGCGTTGAAAATTTGGTGCAAGATGAAGTATTTATTTAATTGTTAATATCCACAGATAGCATAACGATAATAAGAGGCCGTACTTCTACAGATGTGTGTATTATATACATATTTTAAATTAAAAATATAGTGTAAAGCCGTTATTAACACCATAATCATACATCCAAGTTTTAAAAGTGGGTTGTATGGTGTATCAATGTTTTTATTTTTTATAGTCGAATGCCTACAACAACTACAAAAAAAATAGGCAGACTGAAAAATAATAGTCCATTAATTGGTATAAAAAAATATGAAGTCTGAGAATGACATACGAAAGGTAGTATTAAGCCGTTTTAGGGAGCTGTTTTCCAGCAAATCACCATTATGCCCTATAACCCACTCTTAAGCAATTTTTTTTTAAATAAGTTAGTTTTGGAGAGATCGGATCGCAGTAGGACTTGAGTGTTTACTATGTTGAGTATCCAATGACGACAAATGTTTTGTTTTGTGTTGTTGTTTATTTTTGAAAAAAATACAACCAAAAGTTTTACTGAAGACCAGGAATGTTGTTACTTCAATTAATATCATGAAACATTGGTTAAAGTAAATCGGATACGTCTCTTAACACTCTGTAAACAAGTTATTAATCCACGAGGATCATTTGGAGGAAACTGACAAACCACGAAACAAGTTTGGGAGTATTATCTCATTGGTTAGATAGATAGATAGTACCTACGATGTTTCATTAGATATTCATTGTGTTCATTGTGTTGACGGCCGGCATAGTCCAGTGGTAACGCATTGGACTGCCATTCCGAAGGTCGCGGGTTCGAACCCGGCGTGCGCAAATAAATTTTATTTGATTAATTTGTGTTATTTCACAATTAATTAATTAAAATAATATATAGTATATTTGCGGCACGTTCCAGAGTGGAAGATACTACCAGTATCGCCCTGGTGTAAGACCACCATTCAGAATTGAAACGTTGCTCCAAATGGCTTTAGCCGTGTTTAGTGACTAGATCTGAATAGCCAGGTACTTCCCCACCTTCCTCTTTCCCTTCCCCACTTACCTTCAGCCTCACAACATCCCCCAATTGGGGATGCCATAGTCTCACTGGCTCCAGACGGGAGCAGTTGGGACTCTTGTGAGGTATTCACTATAAAAAAAAAAAAAAAAAAAAAATATCTGATTATGAGAAAGAAGGGCAACTAATGGAAATACATATAAAATTTTAAATGACTGCGAAATAAGATGCTTAAATCTCAATTGGTGAATCACTTGTTGATATTCATAATATATATTCATAAACAAAATAAATGCTTTAGTAATATTTTTTATCTGGACCGTAGTTTTTTTTGAGTGATCCTATCAATGACTAGTTTTTTTGAGTGATCCTATCAATGACCAATTTTTTTGAGTGATCCTATCAATGACTAGCTTTTGAGTGATCCTGTCAATGACCAATTTTTTTGAGTGATCCTATCAATGACTAGCTTTTGAGTGATCCTGTCAATGACCAATTTTTTTGAGTGATCCTATCAATGACTAGCTTTTGAGTGATCCTGTCAATGACCAATTTTTTTGAGTGATCCTATCAATGACCATTTTTTTTAGTGATCCTATCAATGACTAGTTTTTTGTGTGATCCTATCAATGACTAGTTTTTTGTGTGATCCTATCAATGACCAATTATTTGAGTGATCCTATCAATGACCATTTTTTTGAGTGATCCTATCGATGACCAATTTTTTTGAGTGATCCTATCAATGATCAATTTCCACCATCATGCATGAATTGGTTAACCTTGAAATTGATTTCCCTACCAGTATACTCTGCCTTCTTAGTCTCAGCACTTCACAAATTTAACATTTGATGGAAAAAATTTAATTATAAAAATGGTCTTAACATTTGACAATTAATCACATTTCTTTCACTTTCATTTGTATGCATTTGTTCTTGCAATGCTATATTGTGTTGGTTCAGGTTCCTATTATGATATTGTTCCAATTTTGTGATCACTAATACCAACTCTGACGATTGACTTTAAGACACATTTCAATAATAATCTTTACATTATTCTAAACTCAAATGTTGTATTTGATTATAAGTTTGTCTATTTGATAGTTCAGTTTAAAAAAATGCTACTAATTTAGGAATAATCTGTTCATTTAAATCACGAATAACGCCCACCACAATTGTACACTGGTTCCTATTTTTATAATTTTATAATTATCTATTATTACCAGCTCTGTATTGTTTATGGTAAGTATGTTATTGTTATGTTGTATAATAATCTGTGTATTTATATACACTCGTTGTCGATGTATTTGTTTATTATAGGTTTGTCTATTTTATGAATCTGTTGTTTTATATAATTATAAATATGAAATGCAAAAATATCAAATTTTATATGGAAATCCCCGTTACATATTCGTGTTTTACAGACAGCTTGTTATAAATCCTGTCAATTAATTCGTGAAGGACCTGCAGACCCGTTTTGACAGGAATACGAATAATTTATACAGATTTTTAGTAAATTAACAGTATTTTATATCAGCAAGTTTTCTCCGTGTATGATGACGTGAATCTTGTTTCTTTTTTCAACGAAGGACACCATCCTATGAGATAAGAATTGTAAAAACAATTAGGTAGTTCTTGCCACGTAACAAAATAACATTAGGATTTAAAAAGTGGGTTAGTTCATGGATTGAGGCCATTTCGAACAAAAACAACACATTTTGGCATTAGGTAACAAAGGCGGGCTAATTGAGATGACGACATAATAGTGGATGATCGTAGTTGCAAATTTAGAAATAGTTAAATTTTTTGTATGCCATTTTAAAAATAGAGAGGTGTTAATTTAATGATCGGCGTCTTAATTTCAATTACTCTGCTATTTAAGTGTTCGGTAATTTCCCAACCAACATTTTCCGCTTATAATCAAGAGGTTTTCAAACATTGGCGGGTTGCTTGTAACCCGGTAAAAAAAGTTAACACAAAACATAATTTATACATAATTTTTCGAGGGGTACGGCTCTCCATTAGCAAGCTTAATGTTGCGGGTTCGAATCTCAGCGTGCCCAACTTAATTTTATTTGATCAATTTGTGTATGTGTTTTTTTTAAATACTCATTTAAAATCATACATAGTACATTTGCGGCACGTTCTAGAGTCGAAAATACTCTCAGCATCGCCCTGATGTAAGACCACCATTAAGAAGTGAAACGCTGTTTTAAATGGCTTTGGCCGTGTTTCGTGACCATATCTGAATAACCAAGTGATTCCCCACCATTTTCTTTCCCCATCTCTTTCCCTTCCTCATAAAATGCCATAGTCTCACTGGATCCGGACGCTTGGTCCAGAAGTTTGGACTCTTGTACGGATTTGCATAAACCTTGTTTTTAATCAACTTTTTAATCTAATATTGCTTTTGTGAAAAGATTAAAACCGGTTCCATGATAACTCAATACAGTGACAATTCAACACACCTTTAAAAAATGATATAAAGTCATTAGAAACGATGAAATTTTTTTTTTAAACCTAATCTAACCTAACATAACCTAACCTGCTTAACCCAGTTAATAAAGTTTTTGTTTCATCACTTTCCATGACTTAATATAACTTTTTAAAGATGTGATGAATTATCATTTTGATGATTTATCCGGTCACCATTAAAACTATATCGGACGAATATAAGTACATTCGATGCAATAAATTATTACCTTTTCTCCGCGCGCTGTCATGAAATATAATACCAAAGTTCACCGTGTACGTAAATAGTTCAGTTACTTTTTAAAATGTATCCGTTCTACGTGAACTTTCGGAAAGCATAAACAGCAGCAGTATTTTACGTGAAAACAAATACGGAGGACTTGGTGATTAATGTTTTCCCATAAATCGGCGTTACAATAAGCGAGCTGTGTAGTTTAAACGCGCAGAGATGTCTCTAGTATCGATTTGTGTGCTATTAGCCAAGTCCCACAAAGACACAAATAATGCATTTAGTAAGCCTCAATTTTTTCACCCGAACATAAATCATTTCAAATTAGTACATTCGTAACATTATAACTTAATAAAAGGAAACAATATAAAGTGTGATTGTGTAATTATACTACCCATCTGTAATCCATTACACAACTGTCCTGATGGTGGACACTTTTATGATGTCCGAAAGGCAGCGCAACACGTCATCATATCAGTGAAAATCTCAAATCATATCCAAGACAAATTGTTATACACTTAGTACTAAAATCATAGAATAAATAATAACACTTAACTTGCCTTCCATATAAATTTGAATGGAAAAAATATTCGTTTAGCCCAATAGCCCAGTGCTCCGACTCACTTACGCTGACATCGTAGATCTCCATCGTAGTTTTGCCTCGATTAGGTAAATATTTGTAACACGAAACCAACCCACAAGAAACTTCCAGTGTTATTAACTTTTCTATTATTATATAAATAATATTGTAGACAGCTAACCCAAATTAAAATTGTCAAATAAAAATGTCATTATATTGTAGAATATTTCACAATTAAATTAACTTATTGTCGCCATTTCTTGCTAGCTTATGATATTTAAGTTGTGTCATCTAAACCGTGTAATCCGGGAATATTAAAATTTTCGTTAAAATAGTTGGGAGGGAGAGAGGATGGGGGAGTGGAAGGTGGCGAAGTATATGTATAGGTAGGGTTATTCAGACCTTGTCACCAATCTAAGCCAAAGCCATTTCAAGCAACGTTTTAATTCTGAATGGTTGTCTTATACCAGGACGATACTGAGAGTATAGTTACAGAGTGAATCATGACTGCTTATCAATAGTAAATGACAATGTAGCACAGCATTAATTAATATTTGCATGCCTGGTACAAGAAGCATTCTGGTGCATTTTGCAGGCATTCTAGGTTTACTTGGTAAACTATGTCCTGATGGCGGCCAACCTAAGATTAGAGAGTTCACTATTACAAAAAGTCTCAGAAGACTGTTGGTAAGCTGCATAAATGCACATAAACAAAATACTAATAATGTTAGTTTTTCCTGGGTCAAAATTTTCACGTTAAATGATCTCAGATTTCAATGCATCATTTTCAAAATTGGAACTGCTTGTGTGAAGAATAATTCCGACAAGCGATAAAGTAGGTACCTACCTATAATCAGAAAATTATTTAATTTGTATTAATTTGAAATGTGTATTTATTTTTGTTAATTTTTATTTACAGATTTCGTGATATTTCAAGTTTCCTAACGGTGTTCATTCGAGTGGTAAATTTCTGATCGTCTCTAATATGTATATTTTTTAAAATTATTATATAATAAAGAAAATTTACAATATTTATATTATTACAAAGGGAACATATCATTTTATAAATATGTACTTTCAGCTTCACAATCCTCCAATTATAATATCCCGTGATTTGTTGTGAATCTGCACTAGTTTATAACTAAAACGTAGTAGTTAGGCGGGTACTGCTTCGCCGTACAGGCAACTTTCTTAGCACATTGTAATACGAAAAGATTTCTAACTTTCGTAATTTTTAAAATTTGTTATTATGATGTTTTTCAACCGTTTCTAGCCATAACTATTAATACCATTTTTAAGGAAACTGTTTTGAATATAACCAAAGATATTAGAAGAACGAGATGTGCTATGCGCAGTTCGTACTGAGTGGAATTGTTTTGCCGAGTGTCGCCGGTTTTGTTCACCAATACTACTGCACACCTTCGCTTACGCTAAGGCATCGCTAAGGTATCCGCACTAATACATAGAACAGATTTATGTGCGTACACGTCCCGATACCGTTCAAAGTACCCTAATTAGGTAGTACTCCGGCTACGGTCCGGCGGCCAACATAACATATCTCGTTCTTCTAATATCTTTGAATATAACTCATCGCGGCCATAAATAAAATGGAAATCTTTTATGCAGTTGTTAAACCATCAAAAGTTTATCCGGGAATCTACGTTGTATGTTGGACAACTTTCGCAAAGTAAATGAATAAATAGAGACAACGGTAAACATTCCGCAAAATATTTACTACCTGCCACTTGTACAGTTCACAATGGCTCTATGAATCGTTTATAGAAAACTGTTCCTTGACTTTTGGATAATATTACAAAAATGGCATTATTAATGTTCTTGTAGCTGAAAACATATATTTTTTTTTAAATTTAGGTTTTTGTATTTATTCGGATTTTCATATTCGGCCAAGCTGAAATTTCCCGAAATCTTCATAATAAAATCGAATTTCGAAAAAAAATCACTCAAATCATATTCAAAACTCACTAGCCTTCACTCTCCGAGACGTTATTCCTGTTTTTTTTTGCACTCAAGAATTACTGAACTACGACACTTTTAGACGTTTTGCGAAGTGTCGTTATCGAGATATATCTTCAACTTGTGAAAGTTTGGTTGAAACAACTTGTTGATAGAATTTGTTTTTCCTAATTTTGTAATGAAATTTTGTGTAAATAGCAAATTTCCTACGGCTTTGGGAACGACTGTAGTATTCCAAAAAGTAGAGTATCAAGGTTATAGAAATACTGAAAAAACCTATCATATAAATAAATTTGAATTCTGAAGTAACCTTGTTACGTTGTTACCAAATGATTGTTTGTACGTATATATGTATTTTTTTAGATATAATGACAAATGTACTACAGAGACTGAGGTTCATCTATAAAGGAAATAAGAGCGAAGTAACAAATTATAGGCCAATATGCAAAATGTCTTCTTTACCCAAACTTTTCGAAAGCCTAGTACTGGACAAGTTGATATCTCAATTTAAACGAGTAATCTCACCAATTCAACATGGATTTATTAAAGGAAGATCAACGCTCTCCAATTTAATATTACACACTAATAATATCGTTAGTGGCTTTATCACATCATATCAAACTGACTCCATATATACTGACTTCATTAAAGCATTTGATAAAGTAGGTAAACCACAGAATCTTAAAACGTAAATTAAAATTGTTGGGAGTGAGAGGGAGCATGTTTAAATGGTTTGAGAGTTATCTGTTGGGAAGGTACTTAGCGGTAAAGGTGGATTCATTCACTTCTTACAAATTTGCGGCATCAAATGGAGTACCGCAAGGATCTCATCTGGGCCCAATATTATTTTGTTTGTTCATCAATGACATAGTAAATATTTTTAGCAAAATCAAAGTTCTGTTATTTGCCGATGATTTGAAGATCTACAGAAATTAAAGATGATAATGATCGCACTATTTTACAGTCGAATCTGAATAAACTATTTGCTTGGTGTTCAGAAAATGATTTGCAACTAAATATTAGTAAATGCCAGATTATTAGTTTTTACAAAGGTAAAAAACCTCTTCATTTTTCTTATTTCATTAATGGCGCTAATGTTCTTCGAGTTTCACAGATTCTAGATCTCGGTGTCTTATTCCACGAAAGTCTACAGTTTAACTTACACACCGATGAAACTACTAGCGATGAAATGAGAATGCTCGGTTTTATTGTGCGAGTGGGGGCAAAGTTTAAAAATGTGTTAACTTTAAAATATCTATATTGCTCATTAGTACGAAGTAAATTAGAATATAATTCAATAGTATGGTCGCCGTTCTACAAAGTCCATTCTCAAGCCTTAGAAAAGGTACAAAATAAATTTCTTCGGTACATCAATTTTAAAATGAATATTTCCATCGAATTTATAAATTATAATAACTTACGTACCGAAACCAGACTTCTCAAACTATCGGATAGAAGAGTTCTAACTGATATATTATTTTTATTCAAAATTATCAAATCTCTCATTGACAGCCCTGAATTATTGGAATTAATTTATATGAATGTACCTGCTAGACAAACTCGAAGCAAAGACATTTTTAAATGTAACAATATCCTCAATACTAACTACTCTATGTATTCACCAATTCCAAGAATTCATTACCTTGCAAACAAATACTGTAAACTTATTGATATATTTGGTGTTAATAACTTTGTGAGTTTCAAAATGCAACTAATTTTAGACCTATTTGCTAGTTATTAACGTGTATTATTTATTAGCTTTAAAAAAAAGGTCTTACTTTCATACTTTGATTTACTTCACCATATTATTTTCTAATTACCTTATGAGTAAATTATATTTGGCTATTTTATCCATGTACATGTTACACTTACATACATATACTGTCAACTTACCTGTAAAAGCCCGATAGGGCGTTAATAAATAAATAAATAAAGGAAATGACCATTTGTGTGTGCCCTACATACTCTAAAACTACTGGACGAATTTCGCAGAAAATTTCAATGTTTGTTCTCATGTATTTAGTGCCAGGAGTGTTTAGAAAGTGATTTGAATAGCAGAAAAAGTCGGAGACCCCCGAAAGACTTAACTAAAAGCCCGATAGGGCGTTAATAAATAAATAAATAAAGGAAATGACCATTTGTGTGTGCCCTACATACTCTAAAACTACTGGACGAATTTCGCAGAAAATTTCAATGTTTGTTCTCATGTATTTAGTGCCAGGAGTGTTTAGAAAGTGATTTGAATAGCAGAAAAAGTCGGAGACCCCGAAAGACTTAACTATCTCTGCACTGGAATGCGATGCGGAGTCGAATATAGATTTATAACAGTAGAGTAAATAACAACTAAGTTATTTTGAAAATAGTGTCAGCCTGTTTGGCGGGCGATTTAATGGAAAAAATTAATTAAAAACAACGGTTTAATCGGACCGGTAGTTGTGTTGTTAATATTTTCATATCATTAAGGGATCGAAAGTAAATGGTCTTCTTGAATTATCCCAACTCTTGACACTAGTCATAAAAAAATAACGAAACATATAATAGGGGTTGTTTCTGAAGGATACAGTGCTCCATACTTTTATTATGAAATAGGAGAAGATAATAAAATTTTACTAACGAATTTGAGCGGACATCTAGGTCATAAAAGAAAATGCGTCTCCATTCTCAGATGACTTCAAATTTTGCTTCATACAACCCAAGAATGGGTTGAGGCACACGTTAAAGCCAAGTGAAACATAAAACAGACAATATGTTTTTTACTATTTATACCGGTTCTCGTATGTAAAGAAAAAATACTAAATTTTATAAAGAAAAAGTACACGAACAGAAAAAAATAAGCAACTTCCATTTGTCGTACCAACATGCCAATGTAATAACCGACCTCTGATAAGTTTGATGTCGCAACGAATTTTAGATCATCAGAAAAACTCAACGCACAAAATAATAGTGACTTAACACGATACTGCCATGTTAATTTTTTATTTTAATTGTTCTTTTTGTTCACAAATCAAAGATAGGCGGAAACAAACTCTGTAAAAGAATGCTACTCTATTTTGCTATCTGTTTTTAGGTTGTTGTTTATTTTGAATACCTGCATTATTATTCTCATTTTTTTATCCGAAACTGGTGAACTAACCGAGGAGGGTTATAGGAAAAGTATTGCATATGACATAATCAACCCTAAACGCCCTTATCACTATGAAACACATGCGTCGTAACACTTGAAACGGAATACAGTTTCTACAAAGCTTAAGATATCCCTCGTAGAAAATTGTACGGGTGTTTTACGGGAACATGTTCCGTATTAAAATGAATTAATACATAATGTTATAATTATTTTATAAGCAATAATTATTAGCCTGAAACACTCATCCACATTGAAAAATCTCCTGATAAAAGATACATGACGCCAACGGGACTTGAACCCGTGTTCTTTCGATTTCCGGTCGACAGCTCTGACCACTGAGCTATGGCGGCTTATCTCTTATCCGCGAAATAATTCAATATATACTAGTGTTTCATTCAATAATTACTGCTTATTATATTTTTTCACCTGAAACTACCAACTTTATTTTATATGAAAAAGGCATTGTAAGTGCTAACTCTCTCACTAGATGGCGTCGAGACAAATTGTCTACATTTTTGGTGAAGATACTAGAACTTGTCAAATATTATTTTTTTTTTTTTGGTTAATAATGTTTAAGACAAGATTTTTTTATGCATAGCACAAAGGGTAACAATTATTTTATAAGCAATAATTATTAGCCTGAAACACTCATCCACATTGAAAAATCTCCTGATAAAAGATAAATGACGCCAACGGGACTTGAACCCGTGTCCTTTCGATTTCCGGTTGACAGCTCTGACCACTGAGCTATGGCGGCTTATCTCTTATCGGCGAAATAATTCAACATATACTAGTGTTTCATTCAATAATTACTGCTTATTATATTTTTTCACCTGAAACTACCAACTTTATTTTATATGAAAAAGGCATTGTAAGTGCTAACTCTCTCACTATATGGCGTCGAGACAAATTGTCTACATTTTTGGTGAAGATACTTGAACTTGTCAAATATTAATTTATACTTGTGTTATACTTTAAGGAATATAACACTGAGAAAATTTTACAAATGACGGGTTTAAAATTATATTGAAAGAAATACAGTGTGGCACATCACTCCATCGAAAGTTATTCCATTAAAAAAAATGCGCGTAGAAGCAAAACCTCATATATTACAAGGCCGGGGACAATCATTCAAAGCAGCTTCCTAACTTGTAAGAGATTCTGCAAAAAAAATAGTTTTAATTTTTTTATTCTATTTTATTAAAACATTTAAAAAAGTTTAAGTTAATTTCAAAAATTAGTAAAAATACAGTTTTAGAGGTTCCCATTCAAGTTAGGAGGATGATTTGACTCAGTGTCCCGGCTTGTGATCTAAGAGGTTTTGGTAGAAGCTGGTTTCCGAGTTTATTGCTACAAAACACGATTGTGCGGCCTTTTTCATACAAAACTTAAGTTTGGATTTGAGGCCGAAATACCTAACCAAATTGAATACTTATTTTTTAAAATCAAAAGGTATAGCAAATATCTAGTACGGATGTGTGCTATTTTATATCTTGTACGGATATATGCTATTTATATCTAGTACGGATATGAACTAATTTATATCTAGTACGGATGTGCACTATTTTATATCTAGTATGGATATGTGCTATTTTAAATCTAGTACGGATGTGTGCTATTTTATTTAAGATACACTGGCAGTAAAAGATTTTTTTTGTTCACTATTTTAGTAGCAACATTTTTTTGAGTTAATTGTAATTACTAAAAAAATATTTTTACCCTATCTAATGTGCAAATATAATTAAAAAAAAAATAGGGGTTTTTTGGGCACAAATTTAATTTGCATGCAACAAATTTATGTTCCAACGTAAATCAGTTATTTTTTATTTAAAATTTCGCCCATCAAAATGATTTTTTAAACTAAAATATTTACATTTTTTAATGATTTTTTTAAACCATATTTCTTCATATTTTTAGGGAAAATAGAGTAAAATTGCATTTTAAAATAATTATCATTAACTCAAAAATAATTGCAAAGTTTTCCTCTAAAATAAAGAAAAATTGAATTCTTACTTGTTAATATCTATCTATATAAATACAAATGTAAATGTTCGTGTGTTCAAAATCTTAAATCTCCGGAAGTTATCCACCGATTGTTTTGAAATTTTGACACAACTTTGCATTCGAATACGCCTGTGTTTTATATACTTATATTATACAGATGTTACCTGTGATAGGTAAAAATATATTTTAAAAAAAACAGCGCCATCTGTTGGACGTAAAAGAAACTCGCTCTATTTTTTCTCTATCTGTACAAACAGACTGAGCCACAGAAACGCGCGACGGGGAACAGCTAGTTATTATAATAAATAAGTAGCACATCTTCGTATTAGATATTTACTATACCTTTTGATAAAAAAATCTGATTGGTTAAGTATATGTAAATTATTTTTAAAATTAATTTATAAATTTTCGGTTTACGTTGGAACACAAATTTGTCTTATACAAATTTCAATTTCTACCAAAGAAAACGCTTTTTTACGATGTTTTATTTATTTTATTTTTTTCATTAAATTAGAAGAGTAGATAGGGTAAGATCATTTTTTATTAACTATGATTAACTCGCAAAAAAATTCAAAATTTGAACCTAACAAATGCAAAATTGAAATCTTTAATGGCCTATATCATAATTTGCAACCAAACTAAATAAAAAAGAACATATCTCTTCTAGAAATTTGCAATATAATTTGATAAAAAAATATATTATTCAGTTGGTTCAAGTATTTCGGACGCAAAACCAAATGAAAGTTTGTATGAAAAATTCCGCGCAGCTGTTCCTCTTCTTAATCTGATAGTATTATTGTCCCAGCGTCTGGACGATGCAGGCCCTCTGATTGGTAAAATTAAAATTCTGTGATTCTGATAAATTCTGCATAGGGGGTCTGCAGGCAAAAAATACCAATCTGCCCCTCAATTTTAAGTAACCGTAAGGTTCATTTCGGTTTGCAGGTGACTGGATACAAAAAAAATAAGACATTAAAAATTAAGACACGATTTCATACTGAAAAAGAATCGCCACATGTAATACGATATTTCTTAAAAAATATCGTTTCTGCTCATACAATTTTTGGATAATATCGAAGAAAATATGTTTTAGAAAGTTCATAATCCATTGGATTAATTACATTACAGTGAAAATTATCCACAATTACGTGATTACGTTTGACGTTTGGCGAAAAAAGCACGCGTTCATTCAAAATGGCCGATACGCACCGCGGCAATAGCTCCCGACAGAGCGCACATCTGGCGGTGTAAAAGCGAACCAAAAAACTGGCGCGAATATTTAAATATGCAAAATTACTTGACCATTAAGCGTTTCATCAGAAGATTTCTTCTGGAAGTTTATTTAAACTTTGCAATGGCATTTTTTATTTTTATTTATAATTTTTTTTTGCTTATTAATTATATCTGATTTTATATTGACATGTTTTCTAATTTCTAAAATTTCAAAATTATTTATTTGCGATGCTTTAATCCTGATTGTTTATTTATATCTTAAGAAATAGGGTAAAAATACCATTTGAAGACAATATGTTTAATTTTTTCATTCAGTATTTCAACCATCAATTTATTAGAATAACCGTTATTAAATGTTATTTGTCTTATGAATATATTGTTTTATGGTTACATGCTATTTTTTTTTCAGGTCTTAAAATACTTCACACAGGATATAAAGCATCACAAATAAATAATTTAGAAATTTTAGAAATAAGAGAACATGTTTATAAAAGCAGATATAATTAACAAGAATTTTAATTAACTATCTTTTAAATATTTTTTCACTTAACTGGTCTTTCGTATTGTAATTCCTAATTCTTATAAACCCAGCCTACTCTTACCCCTCCCCCCCTCCTTCCACTTCTTTTTTCCAATTGTAATCTATATTTAATTTTTGACTTCGATGTATACTTCGTTCATGAAACATGTATTGGTTGTATATAATAAAGTGATTTTAAAAAGGTTATTTATTTTTTAATAAAATAAAGTTTAATCGGATAACATTATTTTATCTATTTCCGTTGTATATCAATGCATACGTACATAATAAAATGTAAACATTATATTTATTTATTAATTGGACAATTTGCATAGCGCCGCTTTTGTAGGATATCACCCCATGGGCGCTATATTGTAATAATCTACCTTTTTATATAGATTTTTACTCTCCTGATCAAGGTGTATATATAATCTAACTTTAAACTTTATTAGATACAGTAACAGTTTTAGGTAAAGAATTACCACCAGTTGGAGTAAAATTCACACCTTTTAATTAAACCGACTGCTAAACTCATCGCACAATTACCCTCCTTTTATTCATAAACACGGGTACAATTAATCAATATGTAATAATCTATTATTTAAGTCAACTTTGTTATAACTATCTTTAATTGTGACAAACTATACGATATTGATTCAACTTATAGACATTGACGGTTGTAACACATATTTAAGCACTGCAAGTCTCCTATGAGCTAATTATATTAGGTACGGTAACAGTTAATATCAGTTGTAGACAATAATAGTGTTTCATTTGAAATAATCCATCAGAAATACGTAAAATTTCATTTATTTAAACAACTGTCATTCTTATTATGCGTAAATTTAGTATGTTATTATACATTAACTCCTTCCTGTTCCGTGTTTTAACTTTATATACTGACCCTCTCTCTGTGAATGACCTGATATCTATCTATTATGTAACTGTTGTTAATATCACTTAAAATGGGCGAATTACAAGGAAGTGCCGCCCGCAGGGCCTAGCAGAAAAAAACCCGCGGAGCGGGTTTTTAACTGCTAGTATGATTTAATTCGTGACTTTGGCGTTTGGTTTTTACGATTTCTTTGTACGTTGGTTTTGCTTGTGTTTAAATATACAGATATGAACTACTATGCACTGCACGACACTGGTATCAAAGTAAAAATTATTAGAGAAACACCGGTTTAATCAATCCTTATCGAGTTGTGGTTACCTTTAAACCCTTGCGATCTTTTTAAATAAGTCTTTCGCAACCTTTTCTAGGTCGGGTTTCTCATTTCTTCGAGGTGCCTAATCTTCGGCTACTTCCGTGGTTTCATTTGCAATCGTAAAAAGAACGAAAAACAACCAAATAATAGTATTATATTGATTGGAATATTTTGTGTTTGCAACACTTATACCCTAAGTGAGGAAATATAATAACAGCAATAATCACATGACACATGATATCCTCTTCTTATTTCTCGGCGCTTGATTGAGTTGTGTTTGTTCTGATGTTGAGCACTTAGCACCGAGCCAGACATCCTGTACACAATAAACACATAAAGTGGGTGGGAGTATCTTTAGGTATCCTTACCCATTAGTGCTGATTATCCTAGGCTTGAATTTGAAAAAAAAATCACATTAAAAATAAAGGTGTAGATTTATTTATTTGATATTATAGAAACAATAAATTTACAGATATTAAATATTTTATATTCATTCGGAGAGAGATCGTAAAGTTCATATTCAGAATTTTTTGAATTTCAGAGAAAAAAAAATGGTCTATTGCCATTTATATAAATAACAAATAATTATAAGCAATAATTAGTGTCCTGAAATATTAATACAATTTGAAAATATCTCCCGAGTAAAAATAAATGCCGTACTTTCTGATGTCCGGTCAGGTGCTCTGTAACCACTGAGCTATGTTGGGTTATTTCCAACCCGCCAAATGGTTCAATATATACTAGTACCTCAATCATCAATCAACAATTACTGCAAATTATATTTTTTCCACCTGTAAACAACCAAATTTAATGCTTATAATTATTTGTTATCCTTTATGCTATGCATAGAACCTTGTCTTATAAACATTGGTTTATTATTAAAAAAATATTATTTATATAAATGTTAAGTATTAGCATTTATGGGTGGGATCCTTGGGGGACACCAGATATAACCTCGATAGACATTGAAAAGACACCGTTGATTACCTGATTACGGATACTAATCCATCTAAACAGGTCTCCTTGTATTCCAAGTATGAGTTTTTCAAAAGAATTGAGTGTATTACGCGGTCAAGTCGCGGTACAGGCCTTAAAAAGTCTGTTAACATAATATCGATATTGCTATTCAAGATTTTAATGAAAAGGGCCAGTTAGATGTAGTAGTATAGTAATAATATAATGTATCACATTAGAGGAATGCCGTCCCTTTTTATTAACTTTTACTAAGCCCTATTGGGCATTTACAAGAAAATTGACACTTTGTACAGTTTATTAACAGTTTTTTTTTAAATACCCCAGACTAGGCAAATGCCCGTATCATAGTGGTAAGTATAACTATGTAAGTATAACATGATACATTGACAGATACCATAACATAACATCATACATATATACATACTTATTGTGTAGTACACATATAGAACTATATACAAATCAACACTAATACTAGGATTTACATCTAATCCAAAAAATAAAACCTGATATTGTAAATAAAACAAAGCATAACATTCAAAAGTAAGTGTGTACGTACGTACATACAATTATTCACGTTTGTTAGAAACCAGATAAAAAGAGATCAAGAAAACAATTTACTCGTAGAGTATAGAATAATATTATGAAAGAAGAAAAATAATATTACTTAATATGAAAAACTAAAATGAATTATCAACATACGAATACTATATTATTGATATTAAAGTTAAATAATATGACCTGAAAATAGTAAATAAAAAAGTATAATATAAAAAGGAAGCATGTTCAATCACAAATATGTGTGTTAAAAACAAATAAAACAATAAAGTGATGTATTCATAGGTACGGTAAAGACAAGACTTTAGACAAGTAATGATAAAAGTTAATAACTAGCAAATAGGTCTAAAATTTGCTTTCTTAAGTAATTAGTTAAAATTTAAAATAATATTAAAATCTATAGAATTATTGCTAAATCAATCAATCCTATAATTTCAATAGTATTAACTAAGAATCGCAGCGCTGCGCGTCGCACCGACCGCACTACAGGAAGTTATCTAAGCAAATATACGAAATGATGTACAACTTTTGAGTAAAAATGGAAATAAATATACCAAATGATGCATATCTTATGCTCACATGTTGTCTTCTTTTGACACAAAAAGTCCTGAGCATCTGTAACGACTCGTTTGTGTTATTGTCTCAAAAGGTCGTGCCTTTCTGTATAAGACACAAATGTAGCCATCAATGTCATCTGTCTGTACCTCCATTGAATAGTACAACTTAACTAACGAAGTAATAATATAATTATTATTTTGACTTTATTTTACGCAATTGTGCGTTCGAAAAAAGATGAAAATTTTTTTTTTTTTAAAGTATATAATTGACTTGTAATATAAATAAACATTTATTTCGATCTAACTAGTCTGTAGTAACGTTTTTTTAATACCAATTAATCAATAATGCTAATCAGCAGTGATTCCTACTGCCTAGCCATAAATATCTGTGCCCACCACTGTTGTATACAGGGTGTTAAGGGTCGTACTTACTTTAACCAGTGATTCCTGACTATTTAATAAAAATGTTGGTCTCCGTTAACTTTTTGTATATTTTTTCAAAAAAAATTATATAATAATATTTCCAAATGTCGTCTCTGGTTACTCATCCGATTAACCACCCAAACTCCCATATCGCCCCTAGCTGTCCAATTCCAACTGATTTTCTATTTTTTTTTGTTAAAAAAAAAGAAATTAAAAATTTCAACGGAGACCAAAATTTAATTCATATTTTTTACTCGAAATAATGTCAGGAATAACTAGTTAAAGAAAGTCAAGTACGTAATTAGTTAACGTGATAATACCAGCACAAGAATCCCAACTCTCTGGATATACATACATCAGATTAAGGCGATGCACTACGTCATGTAATATTTTAAATTGAGCCGCTATCAATAACAACACTTACGTAGATGGCGATAAGGTTTAAATTCCCGCTTAACACCATCCGCCTGTTGATTTATGCAAGAAAAAAACATGGCCAAAAAGTGCCTTTTTTATTTTGTGGATTTTCAGGCACATATATAATTTTTTTCCTATCATTTTATAAATAACTTAATTTGCCACATTATACAATAAAATCATAACCAAAAATGGGTTCGAAAGTAGGAGATTTCGAACTTTAAAGCAGTTTTCACTGGCCTTATACATTATTTTTTTCTGGGCTTATAAAAAGACTTACATAAAAAATACTTTTATTATTTCAAAGGTCAAGATGTATTCTACTCGCAGTATTTAATTAAAGCACCTGAAACATTTCTAGGCTTCTGCGACAACATTTTCAAACACATGATTTTGCATTACTACGTATGGCATCGCCTTAATCATTTCATTGTGGATACTACAAAAATGTGCATAATTTGCATAATACATGACATCATTTGCAAAGATCTTTAAAATGTAGGTATAACACTTTTGAGTAGATTAAGTTTACCATTTTTGTGTTATTTGAATGATATATCAATTTCTTAAGTTATTAAGTTGTTCTATGATACCGAGGTGATATCGGTCCCCTCAAAAATGGCATTCCATCACGAATTAACATTAAAATACAAGCATACCTAATAATGAATTATTACACATAATTCTCGATGTTTACCTTACATTTTGAATCTATACGAGATCTTCGACCTAGATATAAGAATTTAGTGTTATTAGAAAAGTGAAAAACATTAATACAAAAAAAATATTGCAGATTACATGCTTAGAGGTCTTGCACTCATTTTTTCAAAACCTCCCACGATGTTCTCGTGTATTCAGCTATTTCGCAGGTAGAAAGTAAATCGTATAGGTACACAAAATGATTTGAACTTAAAAAGATGGAGTTTAAATTTTAAGTATCATTTTCTACGCGCATTTATCGGCGATATTAATTATCACGATGGCAGACGATTGGTAATTACGAGGGAAGATTCGCCGTAGTCGGAGCAGTTTTAATTTTTATAAAGAGCTCTTACAGTATTTCCAACCTGTACTTACATTTTCATACCCGTAAACCGATAAAAGATCGTGACAACGCAAAAAAATCCAAAACGAGGTGACAAGTCTTCGGAAAGGGAGTATATTCGAAGCAATACCTGAGAAATTGTTGTATAATTTTGGCAACCACCGCGATAAGTTCTTATCAATATCTTCTTCTGTAAAGTATTATCAATTTTTAAATCTGTCTTTTCTGCTCAGTCACTTCGCTGCTTTAAATGAGACTAGTGAAAACTGCGGTCGTTTGCAGACTCGGTCACTGTGCAGGTATGTAGCTTGACAGAGTTCTTAAAATTTCTTTTCACGCTCGCGGTGAAAAAAATCTATAAAAATAATATTATTTAATATTTTCGTGGAACGACTACAGTCTTTACCGAGAAGAAAGCTTTCAAGTTCATGAAATTTCATTTTTTTTTAAAAATTATGATTGCTTTTAGTCAATGTAACCAGAGTAAACAGGGATTCTCTCTATTCAACACAAATTAATGTGCGGATTATATTATTTTTTCGTGGAATTTTGATCTACAAAGAAGTGGAGTTGAAGGCAAGAAAAATTGATATTTGAAGGTTTTCATATTTTTCAATTAAATTAAATTCTGACAATTTGGACGATGGAATGTTGAAAGGGCAGAAAATATTAATAGTTCCCTCCAAAGGGGCCGCACAAAGTACCCGAGCCGCTCCCAACTAGCAAATATTTAAGTAACCGATCAAAAGAGCAAAATAAAGTGTCTATGTAATTAATTGTTACTATTATAGTGAATAAGGGTCTTCCCATCAATGTAAAAGTATTTATTGACTTAGGGCGCTCGCAAACGAGAGACTTTAGTGGCGGCGACAGTTGGAAAACTATTCCAAAATTCATGCCAATTAAAAAGTTTTCTAACATAAAAGTCTCGCGTTTGCGCACCTCCATATACCGTAATAGATTTTTATGATGTTGCAATGCAACAGTCTCCGCAACTAAAGTCTCTCGTCTGCGGGCGCCCTTACTTGCTAATTGGTAGCGGCTCATGTGCGTTGTGCAGCCCGTCTGGAGGCAACTAATCACGTAGATACTTAGCTAGCAATTAATTAATTATAAATTTAATATTTAGTCATTTTAAATACATGTGGGATTACGAAAGAATTTTTAAATATTTATACTGAGGGATCAGTAGGATTTATAGGTCCAATTAGAAGTTCTACCGAGCCGAACCCTCTGATATGAAAATATCTGGAGTCGGTGAATTATTTTCCCATTTGATCTCTGATGATTTGACGTATTGTTTTTGTATTATTTTGTATTTATTATGCTTATATAATGCACTTGCATAATGTGGATTGACTAGATGATCATTTGTGGAAAAGTGTGTGGAAGGGTTTAGTTTTTCCTGTGGGGAAGATTAACCAGGACATAAAGTCGGAGAAAAAAAAAAGATTAAAACTAATCATTCCTTAATAATGAAATTCACAAATGTTGTGTTGTGAATTGAAACACTCACTCGTCAGAGAATTGAATTTCTTACATATTAAATGTTGAAAAAAATCACTATAGTAAGTAATACGCTGTTATATTATATAATCCACAAACAAAGTAGAACCTAAACTTCTAATCTAAAATATCAAGAATCATTTTTATAATGGAAGCAAATTGATGAGTTGCTTTTAATCAAATATTTATTATTTATTTATTTACTATTTAGTAATAAAGTTTTTTTAATCTGCGAACATTTCCGCAACACTATAATGCTTAAAACATCTCATACTTAAATAATGAAATGTGAAGTCTTTTAGGCATTCAGCCTTACTAGTAAAAAACACTTCCATATTTTAGCTTTTCATTTATTGACTAAAGACAACACAAGCTCTATTTTGAATTCTTACAAAAAAAAATATGTCTTAACTGGGCTACCAAAGAGCTGGCTTCGTCGTATTTTGGCAGACTGAGCGTAATTGTGAAATTGTGTGATTTTATCAGACATATTATTTTTTACTGTTTCCGCGTGCATTTATTTATAATTCCATGAAAGAGGTATTAGTAGTAAGGTAGGTATTATTAAATCCAGTAAATCAACGTTTGTATTGCGCAAACAATGGATCCAAATTTATTTTTTTCTCTAGACTTACTATTATAATTTGTATTGTATAAACGAAAAAAAATTAAGTGATAGTTTTCTTGCAGATTCCCTACATAAAAGGAATGATGTGTTTTAAAAGGTGACCGGATAACTCATCGAAATGATAATTCATCAAATCTTTAAAAAGTTATATAAAGTCATGGAAAATGATGAATCAAAAACTTTATTAACTGGGTTAAGTAGGTTAGGTGAGGTTAGGTTCGGTTTAAATTTTTTTTTTTCATATTTTCTAATGACTTTATATCACCTTTTAAAAGTGCGTTGAATTGTCACTGTGTTGAGTTATCATAAAAATTATATTTTTATTCAGAACGTCGAAAAATTATAAAAAATAATAAAAGTGTTTTTTATCATCTTTTTTCATGTCTGAAAATTAAATATTCCAATTTTTAATATCAAAGTACATTTCAAATATACGAATCTAACTTTCCCTTTCTCTTATTCTTACGAAAAATATGTCTTTTTGAAGAAATATATAGCACTTTCATAATTTTCATAACTCATATTCAAAAGGTAAACAACCCACTTTGGTTGTATAATCAATGTTTGTACAACTATTAATGGCTGTTAAATGTCAGTTTCTATTTTACGATTATATTAGTAAGGTTTTTACATGCACGGCTGTTTATCAATTGTTTGAAATATTCACCATGTTTATTATTAGTAACGCTGGTAGTCTTTTGTTGTTTATATTCCGCTAACTATTGTGGATTTATTTTATTAACGGTGACCTGGTATGTCATCAAAATGACAATTCAACACACCTACAAAAAGTGACATTAAAGTCAAGAAAAGTAATGAAACAAAAACTAGGTTAAATAGGTTACATAGGTAACTATTAACAAAAACTAGGTTAAATAGGTTACATAGGTAACTATTAAACCTAGTTTTTGTTTCATTTTTTTAATGACTCTATATCACTTTTTAAAGGTTGTGTTGAATTTTCATTTTGATAAAATTTCATATTTTTATAAATTTTTATATCCACGTACAAATTGAAGATGCAAAACATCCACCGTCCAGTTCGACATATTTTGGACTTACTGCAGCGTAGTTATGGTTGTACGAAATGAAAGTAATAATCCTACGTATATTAAAGAAATTAAGGTCGCGTGACAGACTATCCCGTAAGTGTCACCCAAACTACGCCCGCTAAACCACGTTTAAGACGGGCGTAAAATGTAAAAACCGAGCAAAATGTCAGGTAATACTTCGTTATCATCCATCACGGTAACATTTATTCCTCGGCGATGAATAAAGGTTTGATTGATCGCCCCCGGTGAGACTGCGAAAACTCAGTCCATTAGCTGTGACTAAGTGTGATCCTCATCCTCGGCCACTTAAAGCGGAACGTGAACCAACCTGGCCTTTTGATGTTCGTATGGTGATTGATTCGTCACCCATATCGTCATCATCACCACCCGGGTATCTGCCTCCGAGGGTTCAACTTATATAATATTTATGTAGTTATTTGTCTATACTTGTTTGTCTATTCTTATTTTTCGTAATTTGCATCATACGTTTATCTTGACGAAGAAATAATTGGTTTCGAAACATTTCGACGGCCTTTTGTCCGGTAAGGCTCTCGAGCAAGATGGAGTTCGCGGTTTCAAACCATGGCGTGCGCAAGTAAATTTTATCTGATTAATTACTATTATTTCATAAATTAATCATTTAAAATAATACATAGTATATTTGTGGCACGTTCCAGAGTGGAATATACTCTCAGTATCTCCCTGGTGTTAGACCACCATTCAGAATTTAAACATTGCTTGAAATCGTTTTGGCGGTGTTAAGTGACCAGATCTGAATAGCCATGTAAATCCCCACCTTCCTCTTCTCCATCTCTTTCCTCTCCGCACTACCTTCAGCTTCACAACATACCCCAATTGGGGATACCATAGACGGTTGGTCCAGCAGTTGGCCTCTTGTGCGGTTTCGTAATAATAAATAAATAGTGATGTATTAAATTTTATTCATTTTTAATCAATTAAAATGACGTCACAAAGTAAATTTAAGATTATTGAAGAACGAAATAATCTTTCCTCTATGTATAACATGTTTCCCATAAAATATTCACGTGTGTAAGTTTCTTTTAAGATTTTAATTTGATTAATTTGTTCTAATTGGTTCAATAGGGTAATGTTTGTTGTTTTTATGATTTGATAAATATATTGGTTTCTCATTTGGGTTGCTTTCAAATCAGGTGCTTAAAAAATTAAAGTATTACCTTTCTCGCGAAATGCTCTCATAAATTGTCAAAATACTGCCATGATTAAATTGTACCATCGTCATCAAAAGTTAGTACCGTACAAATATCCACTGCCCACATTAATCCATCGTTAATCTTTTATTATGATTATAAAAATAACCACTATCAAAATTTTCACCACTACCATCTTCAAAACCTTAACCATTTCAAAGCCATATAGTATATAATTGCATTTCCATCATATATACAATAAATTATAAGAGAAGGAAGCCACAAAAACAACTAAATCAAGTCTGTACATCGTAACTTTCCAACTACACACTATTATCATATTTCTCATTTATATACAACTGGTATGCGAAACAACTAGTGTACCTATCGGAAACTTCAATGTTGGTTTTGAAACAAACTAAGCCAATAACTCTTTCATTCCCATTGGCGGAGTTTCGCGGAAATCGGTCGCAATAGGCAATAGTTTAGTATCCGTAAAACCAGGTGAATGTTGAATGTTTTCCTCTGTTGTAGAATTGTGAACAAGTAAAACTTCTTAAAGTTTACGCAGTTAACATTTTCATTTCATAGTAGTTACTATAAGTTGCAAGAATTTTACTAATAGCGCAATTATACAGGGTTTTCCAATAAGAGGTGTTATTTTGATATTCAATCGTAAAAGATCAATGGTTTCGTTGCTTGTGTGGCACGTAGCGCCATCTTGTTGAAGGTAAACGTTGTCCAGATCAATACCATCCAATTCCAGCCATAAAAAAATCATTAGTCATCTCTCGATAGCGCAATCCATTCACCGTAACTGTTGCTCCAGCCTCATTTTCGAAAAAGGAAGGTCCAATGACTCCGCTGGACCATAAACCGCACCAAACAGTCACACGTTGAGGATAGAGAGGTTTTTCAACAATAACTCTTTTGCTTGTTGTAGAAGCCACCGAGGTGGAAATGGGCCTCATCACTTAAGATAATTTGCATTTGATTCACTCAAGTGAATTTTAATAATTTCAATGCGTTGTTGAAGCGCGTTTCGTTCCATTTTTATTAATGGCGTAGTTTCTACTTGTCAAATGTTAAAAAATGACAGCTTTAAAAGTAACATCTACCGAAATAGCGGGCTATTCAAAATAACACCTCTTATTGGAAAACCCTGTATTATCTGATTAAATATTGCGGTGTTCTGTTATAGAATACATTTTTAAAGTTTTAATATAATAAATTTGAATGAAAAATTGATTATCTATTAAAAAAAGATTTTCAACAAACAATTTCAACGGAAGATAGGAATAAATGAACATACGGCACACGGAAACGTTCACAACAAAATAGACGGTGTCTCTGAAAATCCAACCATGAACTCTTGATAGAATGTCTATTTTTTCAACTGTATGAAATAAGGAACTCCAGTGAAAAATATTATAACTTAAAAAAACATTCATTTATATATAGATCAACAATCGCTGATTCTGAACGTGTAAGTTTTAGTGGATATTATTATACGTAGAATTTATAAATCATTATTTTAAAATGAATAAAACATCATCACATTAAAACGCCCTGTTTGGTTGGTACGACTGAATCTGTTGATTCTGACGTCAATATTTAACATTTCATTTTGGTTTTGCGTGAATTTTTTTGTTGGCAAGTTTCAATTTCATAGAATATGTATAAAATATGATAATATCTCATACAATATAATTAACACATTTATATGTAATATGAAAATCTATGTCTCCTTATTTTCTTTAATACTGATGTTGTAACTACATTTAGATGGCTTTGATCTATTGTAGATAAATATAAAAAAATATTATTATTAAAGCCTATGAAGGATTTTCACATGGGAAAATCAATAACCAACCACCGAAATTATGATAATGTATTATAAATATTGTTATTATTTTCGGAGATAAAGATTAGAAATAAGTACATCATTTTATTACTTATGGTTTACATTTACAATATCAACTATTATTATTCTGCCGACTGCAACTCATTAAAATGCTTAATAGTGAGAAAAACGATAGCATCAAATATTTAGGCATAATAATAGATTAACACATTCAATGGACAGAACATATTTCACAAAATATTAACAGAATACGTAAACTCTATTACAATAATTTTACAATAAGTAATAATAGGCCACTAAAGAGCATATAACATCAACTTAGCCCCACTGGAAGTAATCCAAAGAAGACTCAACAGAATAGTTACAAAGAAAACCGTAAGATTATTCAATTCGTGAATTATTCCACTAATTTAAATTTTTACAATTAAATTAAATTTAAAAAAATAATGCATTAATGCAAATTCACAAAGATAAGCTAATAATAACCAGATCGAGAACCACGGGACAAATAATAATCCCAAAACTCAATACAACAATGGCACAACACCATTACACACACGCAGCCATTAAATGTTTTAAAAAAACTCCCTAAAGAAATACAAGTTAAAAAAAAAATGAACTTTTAAAAAATTAACTTAAAATACACTTTACCTAAAACTTATTTGGTTGTGTGGTGCAATATAAAAACACTTTAGCTCTGTTATTTATTTAATATGGTTATACAGGGTGTCCGGAAACTCGTAGTACAAGCGGGAAACTGGTGAATCTACATCACATTTGGAGTCGATTTTGTAGTATATTTTTTTTTTATTTGAGCTTTCGTTATCGAGTAAATCGAGTTTGAAGTTGATTTTTTTTATTTTTTTTATTTTTTATTTTTTATTTTTTTTTTTTAAATCAAATTCTTATAAATTATTACTTAAGATCAAAGTACCCAACTAATTAAAACTATTTGAAAGTAAAACAAATGAAGAAACTCGGATTTGAAGCATTATTTTGAAATCACCCTTCATTTAACCCGGTGTAATCATAAAATATTTCTGCTCTGCAGGGTTAAAACATCTGTTATTCAACCCTAAACACCAGAAAAACTTTAACCCTAAAATAGCCGAAAAATATTTTTTTTTGGTTTTTTTTTTTTTTTGAAAATGCTCAAATCAAAAAACTTTATGTTTTTTTGGGTTCCCCATGTGGTGTAGATTCTCCAGTTTCCCGCTTGTACTACGAGTTTCCGGACACCGTGTATATAACCCTGATGAAGGTTTAAGGTGAAGTGAAACCGGTTTATTTATTGAAAAATATATACAAAAAGTGGTATTAAAAACAAAGTTATTATAATTATCTATATCCAAAAAGTGTTTGCTACATGTGAAAAAAGTAACTATTAACGGATATTACAATACATTGTTATGTATTTCAGTCTAGATTAAAGTAGTTAATGTCAATAAATCATCATAAGTAGACAACGGGTATCACCTCCTATAAAAGTAATTCCTTTATTTATATAAATTGCTGCATGGTGCACACATAACAAATTCCCAAATTACCTAGAAACATAATAGTAAGGAACAATTCAAACAAACTGACATGGAGATAACACAATAAAATATAATGTATTTATTATTCCTAAGTGAAATAGTAAACAAAGCAATATTTTTACAAGTATACGTATACAAATACATATAATATATCTAGTACAATGCAAATAGTAAATAATGCTAGTAATCACCAAATGAAGTATAAATTCTGTAGCATATAGTTTTAAGCAAAAATTTACTAGTCTGAAGATGGAAGTTATTATCCGAAACCGGTCTGGCTGGAAAGAAATAAAAGTTGCTTGTTTAAAAAAAATAGTTTTATCGTCTTACTTGCTTGTCTTCTTGGATTTTTCAAATTTATGTACTGTATCGATTATAAAGCGTATGTAAAAAAATGTTTTAGAATTCAGAGTGTATCTTATAATCGATTCGTTTTACTATATATAATTTACGGTTGTGGGTGGATAACCACCAGTTGACACCTTTGAAGCCGCGATAGTATCAATTTATTCTTGCTCTTTGCAAAATAGGTGTCAGCTGCTTGAGGGACAATCACGGAGTCACTATCAGACTGTACAGAAAACGATATTTTATTTTAAAATGCGGAGATCGACGACATATGTAAGTAATTCAGAAAACAAATGGTTTACGGAATCTGAGTAAGATTCAGTGTGGTGGTGATAAAGAGGGAAGAGAGAAAATAAATAATAAATCACGTATAAAATTTTCGGATTGTTTTGAGAGCGTATTAAATTAGAAGAAAAAAAATAATAGCCGTAATGGGACGCCCGGCAGATGTGAAATATCGATGTTGATTATTTTTGAAGGAAGTGAAAATGAAAGTAAACAAGTTTTAATTTATTTATAATAAAACAAATATTTATTTTTTGGAATAACTTAATGAGTAAAACCTCAAATTGTAATATTTAATTATTGAACATAATTGTCTTGGGTTAATTTCAGCCCAGTACCGAAATTGTTGATTATAAACCGCTCCACAGAGATGGAAGTGGACCTCGTCACTACTAAAAGAACGGTCATTTTCAAGAAACGTTCAGACGGTGAAACCCCGGTGTTGTCCGGACCAAACCATGGTAACGACTGAAAACGGCACGACTTTTCCGACACAAAGAGACCCTTTCAGGATCCTACCCCCACCACACGGGATGTACCGGCCCTTCAAAACTGCACTGTCTGTTTTGCTACACCCTGTATTACAATTTAAAAATTCATCATCGTTTAGAATAGATCAGAGTTTCGCACAAAGTTTTGGCGATCGGGCGGAAAGAGCTGACAAGTCACGAGATTGGCCCAATGAAGCGTCGTTCCGTGCGAGAGCGTCGTGCCGTCTTGCCACGCTTTCTACGCAAAAGTAGGTTTTTCCCGCGCCAAAGAACTTTCACATCAAAAATCTAAAAGAGTTGGTGAGTTTAAAGTTGAAACATCTTGCCGAGGGAGCGTAGAGGGAAGTAACCTACCCCTGGGCCTGAAGCTGTGAGCTCGGCAAATACTTATTACGTCCCAGTTCCCAGTTCTCAGGTCCGCAGTTCATTCTCGCGCACCGCTAACCTCGTTGTACCGTTATTGCCCGCTCTGTCAAACTACGTTTATATTAACTGCGGCAAAATAAATAATAACACCAACTAAAACGCGCTGATATTATTTTCAGGAAGGGTTTTCTGCGACAATAAAAAATTGAGGGCTTCTGGTATTACTGTAGCGAGGAAATTGAATAAATTTCCAAATTAGTTTTTTTTAAATGATGGGTGAATTGGTAGGTAGTAGACGTAACCAAAAGTGAAAATCTATATTTATTTATCGTAGTGATACCATGTTCAATTTGTAATGAAAAATAAAATATTTTCACTTTAAAATTCCGGGAATTTCTTGTTGGTGTAACGAGGCCAGATCCTCAGTTTTACCCACAAATTTCCAGTTTTCTTGGATGTTGAGGTTTTTTTTTGTATACGTTTTTGGATCGAAGTATTCATTACAGTTTAATTGCAACAGTACCAAATAATTCCTGATATTTTTACCTAATTTTAATTTAAAGCAGTAAGTTTTTTTACGTCATCCTTTGCTAAATCTTATGTCAGTGATCGCTCGTGATATCGTGAAATCTATCTTAAATTCAAATTCAAAATCATGTATTGCACAAAAATACAGAGTACAAAGGGTATAGCTTATAGGTTACATCCTATTTCCACCAGCTAGGTTACCTTAGGTGTACTGTGTTTTGGTTGTCGTAAAATATGTTTTTTTTTTTTTTTTAATTTAGTTTCGATCTTATTGATCGATGAGTTTTATTTTCGTGGTCCCTCGTCTTGTGCACGAAATAATAACATTTAACATATAAGCCAATTAATTAACCCTTAACTGAATTCTCTTAGAACTGTACAAAACCACTAAAATATGAAGTAAATTACAAATCTTCCATATAAAATGTAGCTACCACCAATTCCCTCTCAGGAATCAAAAAAATTCAAGAATAAATTTAAAAATAAATAGTTTTTCGAAAGAAACAGATTAGTTACCTAAATCAGGAAAATAATAAATTATTTTTATATAACACGGTTTGTTAGTGGTGAAATATAAAGGACGGCAATTTTTAATAAGGATTTTTTTAAATATATCAATTTTAGTGGCGGGTATGGTTACCGCCGCCCCGAGAACCATTTATTGACCCCAAGTGGTTTTCAACGTTTGGTGACTTAGCAGGGGTGCCTGGGTTCACGGGGTGAGGTTTGTCTGGGTCTTAGCGGTTTGCCAACCTAGTGCGTGGCTGGCCGGAATGGTAGATAGTGGTTGAGGAAGATCGCAGTGGGAGGGAACGATTCATCTGCATCCATAAACTAAAGAGCAATTTTTTTCATGATTTCATTATAAAACTAATAAATGTTGTAAGATAAATTTTTTGAGCTGGTAAAAGCGGATCTAATTTGAGATGTTAAGTGGCACCATATACAATCTAGCATCAGATGACTTAACCCTTTCAGCACCAGTGTTAATTCAAATTAACATGAATTTTGTGAATTTTATCACCGTAACGGTAGCGATTTATAAAAGCCATGTTTTTGTTTTCTTATAACTTGTAATCTTTTTGTGTGGCGTCTATTTTTTCCGCTCGGCTGAAATATTTTGACATCTGCTGAATGTGACTTTCATCGAATTTCTGCCGTCATTGATAACTTAATTTGAGGTGAGATATCAATATTGAATTACAAATATTTTAACGCATTAAGATGTGTTTTGTAATAATAATATCAGTTCAATTCACTGTTCATAGTCATTTGCCAGAATATTGCAAATGAATTTCAATGTTCATTCAAATTAACACTGGTAGTGACGGACATGTTTTCGACTAGTATGGCGAATTTTTAAAGATTTATTATCCTAGATTATTTCTTTATTTTGAATGAATTTTACTTTAAATGTTATTTTTTTGTACCGTAGAGATTATCACTACATAGTAAATGTGCATTTTTGACATGACACAGTTATTTGTATTACTTTTGTGTTGTGTTTATTTTACCTTAATATTTAAAAAAATACCCTCTGACGTTAATTCAAATTAACATAATTTCTAAAGCAAAACCAAAAAATGGTGTTTTTTTGTGATACGGATTAAACGAGTACGTAAGTGTATGTAAATAACTTTAAAAAAAACTATCTAAAAAATATGGCTCCATGAAAATTTTGGGATTCTGTTTACTTAATACCTATTAGAATTTTCTCATTAAAAAGTTTGCCGACCCCTAATCTAGGTGAATGAACTTTTTTTTAATTGAAGTGATAATATTGTTCAATGAATTTGTCTGTATATATTTTCCAAAGATAAGGTTAAATTACGATCATGCCTAGTAGAAAAAAATGGGTTTCAGGAACAATGTCTCAAAGATATAAACCGTTTTGGTTGGTTGGTTTTATTGTGATTTTACAGTATTTGTAGAAAAATGTACTTAGTCGTCCCACATCCAATCTTACGAGCTTTTTCAGTTTCATTTTGTAATACACGTAAAATAAATTGCACAAGTGAGCGACTTGGGAGCCCTTAGGGTCAAATTTAAGGGCCCACTATTCGAATTTCATCCAATTTCCGACATACTTTCCTTAAAATTTTGAAGTTTTTAAGCTCTTAAAAAAATATATGTTATTCTTTAAGATAGTATCTATTTGTTCCAAAAGCCGAAACGGTAATTATTTGAAATTCCCTCGATAGAAATAAATCGCAAAGTATGCTCCGAAAAATATTATTAACACGTTTATTTCTGTTATTTTACAAGTTATATGTATGAAAAAAATCACAATGCTTCCTTTAATGCTACTCAATAGACCCCATAAGTAATTTTTGCTATTTTTGAAATACGCCGTGATTTATTAAACATTTTCACAACTGTCGCTTACGCCTATTGCTTTTAAATCATATTTATTATAGCGCGCTCGCTCCGACTTGCAGATTAAACTATCTTTCTTTGAGAAGTTCATTCGCCAACTCGAGGGCTTTGGGGGCAGACGTGTCGTTCATCGTTCTATGATCTACAGACGTGCGATTACGTGCAAATATTTGAATTTATAAAGATAATTTTTACGCGTGTAAAGTTTATGAGTTAATAAATATTGTTTTTTCAAAGATGGGAAATACACGAAAGATATCCCGTATTTCAAAGAAAAAATGTTATCTCATAAAATTATATCCTATCTAATAGGTGAGAAGAAAAAAATACAATTTTTGATTTATAAGCTTATATTTATTATAAACGATAATTTACTATAAAAATTAATAATTCATATTTTTATATTTAGATCCGCATTTCGCTCGAAGCATGTTTAGGGCAATAAGTTCATAGTTTAGGGTTCTTTCACCGTATTTATGGGAACATTTCAGAACCACCAATCTTTCATTTTGAGTGAATCTTGTGTTTGTGATTAAATTATATTTGACAATTTAAACAAATAATATTTAGAGAAGTTAAAAATAAAATTGAAAGTTCACTGAAAGCTTAAACTATTAAAAGTAGTAATTTCATAAAAATGTAAATAAATAGAGCCCCTTTCACATTTTAGAATGTAATTTTATGTTGCTTACATGTTTTATTACTCTTTATAATTATTGAATTGTTTAAATGAATAAATAAATAATTACAAAAAAGTCTTCTGATTTGTCCTCAGGAAGCACTAAGGATCTTTCTATCTATCTTTATAATATAATAAATTTGATGAGCATAAAAATGTAAACGTGTATATAATTTATATAAATGTACAAAAGTAGATATTACACTTGTATAAATATTATATTGCGCATATTATACAAGATGTCGGGGGTAAAGTGCACAAACTTCGGGAGGTGATTCTAATTGATAGTACAAGTAAAAAAGAAAAAAAAACTTTTTTTGGAATTCCAACGTTTTAAGATAGTTTTCGAGTAAAAAAGTTTAAAACCTTATTGATGTAAAAATATATTTATTGATTTTATAAAAGTTATAAATTACTTTTATAAAAGTGAGAATAGTATTTTAGTAAAGTAAAGTAATTTTTATACCTATACAAATAACTTTCGTAAATGTTTTTTGTAAAATTAAAAAAAAAATTTTAATTAAATCCGTAATAAAACCCATATTTTGAGAACCATCTTCATATCGACTTCGTTCTCATTTGGTCGGTGCATTATTACTCTAAGGTCGGTGCTAACTAAAAATGGTTCTGTTTTTCTAAAATTGCAATAGATGTCGGTAATTTAATTTCATAATCCCCAAAATTATTCCTAATACGAATTCAGACACCTCTGTCGGATTCTTTTAACACTAAATTTTGTAGGTGTTGCCCAAATCTAAATTCTTTACGCGGAAAGCGGGCCCTTAACTGCGCGTCCGCCCAGGGCGGCCGGCTGCCCGCGACCTAAGTAATGGCTAACGTCCATGGAATTATAGACCCAAGTCTCGAATGAATAAGACGGCTTAGAGAATGATGAGTGTTGGGATATTTATGTATAAAACTTATTGGAGTAACACAATATTTTCAAAAGCGAACATCAGAAAAATAGTCAAACGCGAGATTTATTACGTTTACAACCAACATATGGTCACTTTTTGGGTCGTGTCACAACTTTGAGGCTGAACGTTTTGACCAAAAATTTCATACAAGTCTGGTAAAGTGACACATCATTGACATGCTGGCATTTTTCGCAATAAATCTCTCTAATGTACCTACCTATTAAAACATGCACAATTGATGAAACATTTAGGAGCCCAATAGGCCGAAGATATGTATAGCGAACCTAAAAAGTCTTGGAAAGAGAAAAGTGCGATTTTGGAAATGAATGACATCGAAGCTGTGAACCTTGCCGAATCTTGTGCGACAAACGTATGAAATGTTTTGAAAAAAAATATTAAAGCGTAATATAATAGCTTATGATTCGTTTGGACATGTAATTATTTCAATAAATATATGTATAACTGTTTGTTTCCCTAATTAACAAAAATAAAAATTAATGAAATTAAGGAGATTAACCATATTTTACACATCTTCCCCCTCACCCTGCGGCTTAAGAGGAAGCTACAAGCCAAAAATCTGTATATTCTTGGTATTCCTTGTATTGTAGGAAATAAACGTTCGATTTGAAGCACAAAACTGGTTTTTATTTATTTTGTAAAATAAATTATAAGAAAGCAAAAAAGTTAATCGAGTGAAACTGTCACAGATAATCTTAGCTATAATACTGTATTTTTTTTAAAATTGTGTCCTTTATGCGTTCATACATTTCTATTCAAAAAATATATTTTTAGTAGTTTACATTTACATTTTTATTGAGTAATTATTTGTATTCTACTCAATCAAAACGATAGGAAAACCTTCAATTTATCTAAAGCATATTTTTTGGTATTTGGTATTGGTGTTCACCAATTCGTTATAAAGATTAATCAAAATAGTGATTTGGCATTAAAACTTAAAACGATTCTCGAATAGCTCTGTGTGGGGCCTTTTAGATTCATGATGGCTATATCTATCCATAACTCTGCAACTGGAAACGTGTATTTTCAAGGGTTATATGTAGGTACACAGCTATATTGTAATAAACGTCTCACAACGTACTTTGATCTCAAAAATCTCAAAATATTTCACTGAATAAAACCCTTTTTTAAAGAATTATTTGGAACAAAATAACTTCAAGATTTTCTAAATGAAAGTGAAATATGCGAAGCGAATTATTTACATTTCAAGATGAATTATAACGTTTACAATCGATGAATAAAATTTTTTTACTTGTTCAAATCGCAGGTATTGTTTTTTTTACCGTTCTTATTATAATTTAACGGTAGAAACATATATAACAATGAAGGGGATTCCGTTTTGAGAAACAGAAAGGGTTTTATTATTTATTATTCGGGGTTATGAAATATTCAGGGTTTCATAAACAATGTCTATAAATTCATATTGACCGCCGGAAAGGGAGCTCTACCTTCATTTAAAAATAGAATAATACTTCCACCACTGAACATTAATCAATAGAACTCAGTTCCAATATGATGTGAATAAAAATTGGTGTGTTCAATTTACAATAGACATTTAGATCCGTAGGTCCCCAGGCAAACCAATGAAATCTGATTAAGGCTAAACGCGACGCAATATTTTACTGATTTTTCAATCCAACATTGTATTTGTAAGCCTTTCTTGAAAAAATTAGGTTTTTTTACGGACAAAACTATTTATTCATATTCGTATTTTGTATGTACGGGTGCAAACAAATAATTTGTCGTAATATTGTAAAGCAACACCTAGTAAAAAGCGTATTTTTATAAAATTAATTAATTAACGCAATCTATAAACACGTAGATTATAACAAGTGTCGCATTTACCCTCAAGAAAGAATTTCGATACCCTTGAAAAATATCATAACTAAAAAGTAACAATTTCACCGAAGTAAGAGAAAATTGGGTTTAATTAAGCAAAATGTAACCATGTAACTATTTTAGGTATTTTGACCTTTGGATGGACGCATAGGAAAATGTTCCTAATTTATGCTATGTAAAAGAGAACCATGCATATTTTTTCTTATTTTGCTCCGAAATTGAATTGTTTCCTCCACGCTTAACAAAGCTATATATGAAGAAAAAAATTGTCATATGAATAGAAGCAACTAAATAGTTCTGTTTAATAAATACATTGCAGTCATAGACATTTTGTAAAAGAGAACCACGCACTGAAGAAAAAATTGTTTTATGAATAGAAGCAACTACATAGATCTGTTTAATAAATACATTGCAGTCATAGACATTTTGTAAAAGAGAACCACGCACTGAAGAAAAAATTGTTTTATGAATAGAAGCAACTACATAGTTCTGTTTAATAAATACATTGCAGTCATAGACATTTTGTAAAAGAGAACCACGCACTGAAGAAAAAAAAAGTTATATGAATAGAAGCAACTACATAGTTGTTTACCTTTTGTAAAAGAGAACCACGCACTTGGTTCTCATAATATACTATTGTGTTATGCTTTATAGTGTTACTTGGTTTTCTTTTACAAATTAATATTAGTATCATCAAAATATTTACTTGCTGACTAAAATCCCCCGGCCAACAAAGAACGATCTTCAAAATCTTCAAAAACTAGACTAGCAAGTGTGCATGAGGTATGTATATCAATATTGCTTTATTCGAGAGTGCAATATTTTCTCAGTATCGTCCTGGTGTAAGACCACCATTCTGAATTAGAACGTTGCTTGAAATGACTTTATCCGTGTTTGGTGACCAAATCTGAATAGCCAGGTACTTTCTCATCTTCCTCTTCCCCATCTCCTTCCTCCTAACTTTCAAGTCGAATCTCGCTACATTAGCAAAATGCTAATCGATTCCCTTTTGCTTAATTGCAGACACATGATCTTCGGGCACACAGACACGCTCACAACTCAGTTCTATCGGTTTATCCCCTCCGTGAATATGGAATTAGATTGAAAAATATTTAGACTTTTAAAAAATATATTCATGTAGATCAAAAAACACCGATAATGAATGATTTAAAAGCTTTACTGTGTATACGCTCAATGATTGGTCAAACGAAATTTGATGTCAAATGTACTCCGTGTTAAGTTTGTACAACGTAATAATTAAACATCTCTTTCTGTTACATGCGTAATATGCTTTGATAATAAAAGGGAGAGGTCGCTGTACAATTTTTGTATTGTATAGTTAGGGAAGTTGATCTGAGTTTTAGAGATGATTTGTGGTTGTCTTTTTTAGTTTTATCGGCTGTTTTAACTTATATCGTTGTATCTCCTAAAATGTTAGAGTGGTTTTAAAATTGAAGCTTTTCCATAATAAAATGCAACTCAAACAACTAGCGCGACCGCGACTAAAATCACCTACATGTCAATTTAACGTTTTTGTAAAAATGAGTAAGTAGGAACTCATTTAAAATTTACGTAAAAGCAATGACAATAAACCCCCTGGCGAGAACCCGCCTTATTGCCGCAGCATGAGCTACGTAGGTAAATCGTTGATACCGTTTATACTTCAGTTTACGGGCTTTGTATTTGGCGAGAATAAACATTTTTAACCTTTACAATTAATTTCAGTAGGAAATTTGGATATGAAAAATACAATTAATTTAGTTAGAACATTGATAAAAAAAATGTAGTGGAATTCCTTAATAAATAATAAAAAAAATCTTCTTACAAAATGCACTAACTACAGGACGTTCAGCGCACGGATGACGCCACGCACCCTCCCTCTTCTTATCACTCAGATTGCGATCGTTTTGGCGGGTTTAAAAATATTAAAACTTGCAGAATTAATTTAACCATAAAAACGAATTTTAAAAAACAAAAAATTACCCTATTTATGTTTACTTAATTGTATCTACCAATACAGGCATGGCAAGGCATTGCGGGTATCTAAACAAAAGAAAAGGGGGTCGTTTAAGAACACTGTTATATTAATTATTTCTACCTTTTTAATGGCAGACTTTTTTCAATTTCTAAATCTTTTGAACGGTGAGCTTGAACTGGGTATTAATAATATTGTTATTCATTTATTCTGGAATGTGGGAATGTTAGTGTAATCCCTCAGATCCCATAAAATATATACATTATCACGTAAGAAAGTACATGTAAATAATATATAACATAAAATACGTTAAGGCGAAGCTTAATGCTAAATCACTATTTTGTTAAATCTTTATAACGAATTGGTGTACATTATGAATATCAAAAAATAATGTTTTTATCGTTTCGCTTGAGTATTTGGCGAGAATACAAATAAAAAAATGAATTACTCAATAAAAAATGTAAATGAAAACTACCAAAAAAAATATTTTTTCAATAGAAATGTATGAACCCGTAAAGGAAACAACTTTTACAAAATACAGTATTATAGCTATGATTATCTCTGACAGTTTCACTTGATTAACTTTTTTGCTTTCTTATAAAATTATTTACAAAATAAATAAAAACCAGTTTTGTGCTTGAAATCGAACTTTTCTAGACTAGACGTTTGTCAAGCGATTTTAATGCCTATTACCTACCAAGAATATACACATTTTTGGCTTGTAGCTTCATTTTAATGATCTGCAACTTTTGAGATTGATGGGGAATAACTGACTCTAGTGTGCTTTATGCTGGAATCTGGACTGGCTGGATTCCATGGTGAGGAAATTTCTGTAGATGTTTATCCTTTCTCTTAATCCTGCCACCTCAATAAATTTATAAATATTTTTTTATTTAATTACTGTTTTGATTATGTTTATAGAAATTGTCGCAGTTTGTTCCACACAATGTTTGGAATTTCCATTATAGCAAAAGTATATATTTTAATTTTTTGACAGTGGCCTAACTGCTTTTCCTAATTCATTTATTTCATGCCTAGTTTGCACTGTTATTTTGAAAACTAAAATGATAAAACATTATTGATGGAATCAAGCTTTAATGATTTTTCTGAGATTTCCCAAACTTAAAAAAGCTTGTAACTTATAACGTAACCAGATATCTCGTTTCTAATCAACGTTTTCAGAGGTTAAGAAAGAAAACTGAGCTTCTGATTGTCCTAATAAGAACGCTCCGTTTGCAGTCTGCTCTCAGCTTATTGCATTTGTCGCACAATATGAAATAGAATTTACAATTTGGGAAAACTTCAACAAAAGAATTTTAGAAGAGTTCTCGTTGATTACATGCAGATGGTTTTATAATATTTCTGTCAATGTTCGTATCGAATTTTACAAAATATTACCTTTTCCAGAATCATTATTATTTTTGTGATTTACTTATACTTTAACCTACAAATTTGAACCGTTTACCACCCGCAAAATTTGTAAATGTTCAAAATATTAATTATAAAGCTTATTTACTTATTTTTCGATAGTTATAAGGCATGTTATTAAAAGTCCAGTGATTAACACTATTATTATTATTTTTTATTTTTATAAAAAATATAAACGAAATTAATATTATATTGTTCTTTTATTGCATATTACATATATACACATAGAAATACTTTTTTTAAAACTATGGGTAAAGGGGCCGTTCAAGTATTACGTAAGCAGATTTATTACAATTATTTACCCCCTCTTCCCCCTTGTCACTAAAAGTAAGCAAAGCTCTTACCCCCCACCCCTCCCATGCTTTTAAAATTGGTACCTATATGCATTTTTCTGTTAATGCTTTCTGTTTTTTAAGCGAGTACCTAAGCGTATTAATTATTTGTGGAAATCCCCGAATATGTATTCGGTTTTCAAACATAGACAATGTGTGGGTTGCCAATGTGTTAAAAAAAAAACTACTGCTGAGCAGTGCTGACGTAATCACTATCTCGACCCCCCACCCCCCTATGTCATCAAAAATAAGCAAAGCAAAGACCCCCCTGCCCCCTATATAATACTTCAACGGCCCCAAATATGTAATTTATGTTTCTTGGTGTTAAGTAATACTTTCCTAATTGAGAAAAACTCGCGTTTAGGGAGGGGTTATTTACTATCAGCCATCATCAATTTGCTCGGTTTTGAAGGTTGTCTCATGAAATTTGATGTAAGATCTAGCTTCAAAATGATTCATGGCTCTTCTACAATCATAATATGTTTCACGTCTTTGTCTTGAATTCCATAAATGCCATAAAAATATTTTGGGCTTGAACATTCTTCCCCCAAAGCTTCTGAATTTGTCGAATCCCTCCAAACAAGTATTCAATGTATTCAAAACAGCAGAATTCATGTAGGGGATTCTGTCGAGGGGATTTCCAGACTCCTCATTTCAATGACAGGCCGGGCTCTTCCCAGATCTTGGGGCACCTTTTCCGTCCGAATTTATCGCCTCTCCAGTGAAAATGGACAATGTAAATCCTGTTTTGCATACACAATACACATTCCTCGCCGCGAGGGAGGCATTATAAGGTTCTATTAGGCTCCGGCTAGTTCCGGGTAGTTCAGGGAGGCTCAGAATTGTTCCGTCGCTCTGCCCACGTAAATGTGATCCCGGCAGCCACCGTTAGTTCACGGATTATTACTTGCACTAAATAAGTGGACGGTTTTAAATATTCTTTTTTAAAAAATGTTTGCGTAAGCTTGCCGGCTGTCGTTTTATGAAGGTGATTTCAAATATTGACAAGACTGGGAGGTATTTCCAACGTCAGAAACAAAAGTCTCTGTGAAGTGGATTTGGTTGGTGTTTAGTTCTGAACTTTATCAAATCTCAATCTCAAAATTTATAAATAAATAACATTGTAGACAGCTAACCAAAATTAATTACATTTTACAATATTTCTCAATAAAATGAAATTATTGTCGACATTTCTTGCTAGCTGATAATATTAAATTCATATTGTGTCATCTAAACCGTACCTCTGTATAATGCAGGAAATTATTGTCCACATTTCTTGATAGATAATAATATTTAATGCATATTGTGTCATCTAATCCGTATATCTGTGTTTGGCCCGAGTTTTTATACCGACCAAACCTCTTGAGCGGAGGGTCAATCGATTGCATGGATTTTCAAAAAAATTGCAAGGTTTATTATTCGATTCAATATATATTTTTTTTTTTATTTGAAAACGCACAAGAATTCCAACTTCTACCAACCGTGTGGAGGCATCCCCAATTGGTGTATGAAGGGAGGCTGAAGGTAGGGAGTGGAAGAAGATTGGGAAGAGGAAGATGTGGAAGTACCTGGCTATTCAGATCTGGTCATCATACGGTGGTCGTACACCAGGCCGATACTGAGAGTATTTTCCACTCTAGAACGTGCCGCAAATACACTTTTTATTATTTTTAATGAGTAATTTGTAAAATAACCCAAAATAACTAAATAAAATTTGCTTGCTATTCCGGGATTTGAACCCGCGACCTCCAGCTTCCTAGTCGAGAGCCTTACCCACCGACCACGGAGGCCGTCAATTCCGGCAGAACCTAATTATTTTCTCAAGTGCATACATAAAGTAAGACTGTTTTTTTACCCAATAGGCAACGGTTTATCACGATATTTGGAAATTAATATACGTCAGTGAAAACCTCTTATTGGTTTAATAATTATATATTTCAAATTACTATAAGTGTTGAAAAAAATAAAAACAAAACCCTTCACATAAAGCAAAATGTACAAAGATCGAATGATATTTAACATTAATATAGATTACATCCTGAATATAAAGGTCCGATAAGTAGTTTTTCTGGGGTCAGTGGGTGATATAATTTTTATGGAAAAATTCAAGAAAATCTCCGCGGAACTAGAATTGTATTTTGAATTTATCTGATATTTTTCCTGAATTATTTCAGGTGAGATTTACGTGAGTTGGCCTAAATTTATCCTGCGTCTAGCGGATTTATTCTCCAGCGGCCAAAAGGTTTCCGCGCGATTCGACTTCATGACCGACGGGTAAATATGTTAAGCTTTCAGGAACAGTTGAAAAAACATTTTTCTTCCCGTATCTGTAATACAAAGTAATCCTTTTTGTGTTATTTATTTTACTTTTATACGTAACGTTTTACCCGAATAATATTTCTGAGAGACTTTTGATGTAATCCCCTAATGAAAATATGAGTTTTCTCTTAGATTCCTATATAATAACGTGTGTACTATAAAAATGTTCCTTTTTAAGTTATTTATTTAACATTTTTCTCTGTGCTGAATAATATTTTCGAATGACTTATGTTTTATTTTATTTGAAACGGCTTAATCCTATAATGTAAATAAAACGTTTTTTTGGTATCCTTTAATATAAATTCGATAATTCCGAAGGAGGGAAGCATTAAACCACACAATGATTAAGATTTTACTTACTTTTATAAACGAATACTAATGCTATCATAACAAGAACATTCGCTAGGGAGTCAATATAATATAAATGTTGGGTAGGACATGATATCAAAATTAGTTTGTGTGAGGTACTCAAATACTGAAACGAGGTGTTGAGATGTCCCTCCTCAATGAGGTGACGTGTTTTTGTAATACTATAAATGGATATAAGATTCTCACGGCAAACAGTGTTGTTGTAAATTTTATGGATTTGTATTGTTTACATAAAATTATGCGAATACATAAATATTGCAATTCATAAATTGCTTTTGAAACAGTTCGGATAAAATTTGGATGATTAGAAGCTCATTTTAAATTTACAAAAAGGCAATGGTCCCGATATCAAGTACTCTCTAACTAAACTAATAACTTGACAGCCGGAGGTGTGGTATCGCTCTCGTAGGCTATTTCTCACACATTATTGTTCCATAACTGAGTGAGAACGTATGACTTCCCTTCCTACTTATCTGTATGACTCTCAGTCAACCCCCCCCCCCTTGGGAAGAGCAGTTGAGACTTTCGCGGGATTCAATTCACAAAATAAAAAATAAAATCCTGACATAACCCCCCCTTCATTTCACCTCCGTCCAATCAGGGCCTTTGTCATTTTTGGGGATGATGGAATCTTGGAATCAGTGAGTCCAGGAGTGACGGACGTATGAATTCATCCCTTCCACAACGGTGCAAGGGGTTTCTCCGAGAGAGTCCTATTGAAGAGGTCAAAAGGTCTCCCTCAACCAGTCTTTCTCGATCCAGCTTGCCACGCATTTGGTGGCCAGGCGCATCCACCGCCAAGACCCGGATAAACCTCAACCCATGGACCCGGGGACCACTGCAAAGTCAACAAACGTAGCGAACCACTTGGGGTGACATTTAGCGGAGGTGTTGGTTATCCAATAAATGATTCCCGGGGCGCCGCCTCCCAAATTGTAATTGAAAATGTTCCTTTAAGAAACGTTCCTGGCACTTGTTTACAAATTACCTCTGGTACCTCCAGTTACAGAACCCTACAGTCGAGCTCTTCACGGAATCCAGTTAGTAAATAACTCGGAGATTAACCGAAGAACTTTATTATCCTCCATAAACTTGATTTAATTACAAGCCATTCTTCGAATGCAGCCAAACACACTTTGGGCTCAACTACAGAATCCTCCTCCGAAATGCTCTCCACTTTCCGAGATTTAAAGGCATGCATATTCAGGCTCAGATCGGGATCTTAATTGCGTGTTCATTGTTATATTCTAAAGAAATACTTGATGCTTAAGGCGCTTGCTTTGTCTTTGGCATTATTCTTTAACGTAGTTTCTTATGCAAAGCTGATTAAATTATATGGAAATTTATTTTCAAACTAATGACGAAATTCAAAATATTATGTCGAGGGTTTAGGATCACAGGGGCCTAGCTATAAAAACTCTTGTTTTGAGTTAAGTTTGGTTTCGGTAATGCTATAATCATATTTATATCATACATATAGCTGTTTAAGAGATACGGTAAGGCACACTGTTGGACATTGAGCAATCCAATCTTTAATTGCGTTTATCTGAAATAGTTTTTTGTAGATAGGCCCCTATGATCCCAAACCCCCGATGTGTTGAGGGAAAACGTGTTTCTAACTTCTCTGAAAATTATAATTCAACTGAAAAGTTTATAATATATATACAAAACTTGAACAAGCAATTTGAGTTGGGTAAGATTTAATATATTATATCCAATTCTAGGTATACATAATTTGTAAAAAAACACGATATCAGATCATATCATCGTAATCCAACGATACATTTGAAATTTGATTTTTTCTGTTCCACGAGATACTTTAATTCTTGCCTCGGCAGTTGAAATCCGATTTAAAGCTTTTTGAGTTTTTAAAAAGTTCTGTAACAAAACTAATTAGACTTAGGAAGCATTGAGAGCCTTCATAAAACCATAGTTTGACATTATTTTCGGTCTGTGAAATGTGTTTTCAATAGCTACGCTTTCAACGCTTTTCCTGCGCGACCATTGTATATTTATTTTTCAAGGTAATTTTTGCTACTCTATTTTCAAAATGCAAAACTTGGAACTGCTTTAGATCTTGTTTTCTACGCTGTCATAAATTTAATTTTGTCCAACAACCGAATATTGTTTTCCCATCTATTATGATTCTACAAATATCCAAAATATTCTTGATTTACTATTTTAAATATTCAATACTGAATTAAACTGAAATAACGTCATAACCTCATAAAGTATAAATAAGATACACATATTACCTGAGTCACGTATTTTTTAAAAGGGTTTTCTAGCCATGTTTAACTTTATAAGCACTCGAGTGATCGCGTCAAAAACTCGAATTTTGAGTGCTTGGCTTTCGAGTTGGAAATTTCTCGCCCTGATTTAAAAAAATCATATCTCTCAATTTTAATAAGGAAACATATAAATTGATTATAGTGCTTTATAGCCACTGATATTTAAACATTTGTTTTATATTTGTAAGATTTTTAAAAAAAATATCATAACATCGTAAATGAGCGAATTCCACGAGTAAAAAATGGCATATTATGGCGTGCAATCACTTAAGACGTTTTGCAAACTCGGCATAATATGCCGAAAATCACTAAAGTTGTTAACCCCTTTATTTAATCTATTTATCCCTTATTATTTCTTATCTATCTATGTCCATTCCTACGAGGAATCTATGAACACTGGATACAATATAGTTGATATGCACATATTATTGGTAAAATGGGTAGCACTTTTATTTTTTTTATTGAAATTTCGTTGACGAATTGGAACAATTATGACCCTGACATGTCGGTGGCTGAGTTGGCATCGCGTTTCGGTCCCACCCAGGCGTAGTGTGTTCAATTCCTCGGCTGTCCTCCATCACAACACAAGCAACATTTTCCGCTTACTGTGGTGTAGTACGAGATTTTCATATATTGTCAGGCTATTCATTACCTGGGAATGTTTGTCTTTCTTAAAAAATATATACATATATGTGTAGTTATGTTCGGTATTCTTTTTATTAATAAATTACTACGAAATTTGGCTGAAGCGGTTTTTAATAATACATCCGAAAACAATAAATAAATGTAGAAAATACAACAAAATGATTTACGAAAGGAAGGTTCGAGAATGTTCCGAAGCAAGTCACGTAGGCAAAATAATTCGATCTCGATGTCGCGGTTGCTGGTACTGTACTGACCATTTTGTTCACGTTGTCGCTTATCTAGGTGGAAAATAAAACATTCTCGAACATTCCAGTTGCTACAGAAACAAATATTAAAAAATCGAAACTTCTAAAATGACGTTCGAATCAAGTAGTGGCGTACCACTACATATGTTTTTAAAAAACGTGTAAAGAAAAAAATCCACGTAGGCAATGCCTTTGTGACGCTGTAAGTATTGTCATCATTTTTATTACATTTCTGTGATTTAATATTTTTAAATTAAACAGAAAATAATTGAGGCATTCATTTTCCTTCTCAAGGATAATTAATATTAAATAATGTTTTAAGTTAAATAAAAACATAAAATACGATAATTGCAAGGATTACAAACCATTTTCATTGTGTATACCTGAAAGTACTGAAAATCTTCGTACCAGGAGTTTAAAAATAAAAATAAACTGAATTTCAAATAAAAATATAACTCTCTAGAATATTGTGTTGCAACTGTTCCCACACTTGAAAAGTGTGTGTATCAAGAAGCTGCATGAGAAAATTTTTAGGAAGATATCTATTTTCCTCGAACTTAATACTCCATAATGTCTAGCAATACGTGGACGAGAGTTATTCAGTTCCGCTTAAGAAGTTTCTAGTATTTACCAAAACTTGAATCTTTTCAAATTTCGTCGTACGTTAAGTCGATACCCAGCACAATAGTGTATTGATATCCAAAAGAATTAGGCAGAAGTTTATGAAAACTATAAGTTTGGACTGTCCGCGAAAGCTTGCCACGACCAATCCGAAGTTTTGTGCATTTTCGCAGGCGCCTGTTTCCATAATGACTAACACGAAAACATGACGCAAGCGTTTTCTATCTTACCAATTTAACATACGTTGCTCCACACAATATTTAGTCGTTTGCCGAAAGATATTCAACGCAAACATTTAAAATTGTGTTTATGATAATTAAATAAATGTTTCTGATAAAAAGACAATGTAATATACGATGTGTTTAATATGTAATCAGTGGTATAATTTATTTATTTTTAAGTCTTTGTTAAATATTATAAACGCGTAAAATTTATGAATGATTCATGGTGTTCGGAAAGTAGTGGAATCTTTATTTATAAATACTAATTCATGTATATTAATTAATATACATATACACATGATCTCGTTTAAAAATTATCATCACAACGAAACCCGAAAAATATTCTATTTGAGCATTTCGATTTTTTATTTTTTTTTCGGCAACTAAAGAGTTCAAAAACTTTTAGAGCCGGATTTGCGCTTCGATGCATTTTAAGACAGTAAACCCCGGAGCAACAGATTTTTTCCCAAATTTAACCTAAAACTTTGAACTTCGAATCCGTTTTACTAGAAAAAAGAACTCAAATTTAAAAAAAAACAAATATTTAATACAAAATCGGTTCGAAATATGATGAAGAGCGTCACCAGTTTCCTGGTTGTATCAATTGTTTACGGACACCGTGTATAAAATTTAGTGTACCTAATATACGGTATGGAAGGAGTAATCATGGGTCTTGCTGTAAGACGGAGGAAACACAGAGGCCGGCAAATACATAACCAAACTATTGAACTAAAGAACGATTAGTAGAAACAGACAGTTATCAAATGACAAATAATGTCAATAATAAGGAGATAGGGTCCCATTAGCTCAGCTCAAAGATATTAGAAGAACGAGATGTGCCATGAGCAGTTCATACTGTGTGGAATTGCTTTGCCGAGTGTCGCCGGTTTTATTCACCAATACTGCTGCACACCTTCGGTTACGCTAAGGTATCCGCACTAATACATATAACAGATTTCTGTGCGTACACGTCCCGATACCGTTCAAAGTACCCTAATTAGGTAGTACTCCGCCTACGGTCCGGCGACCAACATAGCATATCTCGTTCTTCTAATATCTTTGGCTCAGCTGGTAGAGCGGCGTCCCGGAAAGACGAGGGTCCTGGGTTCAAGTCATAGATGTGACCGTATCTTTTTCTGTTTCAAATATTCTAATATTGCAATGTATTTATTGCAAGAGGATCACGTTGGGGTTTACCAATTGTTAGAATATGTTAATTTTATATTTATAGGTACACTGAGGTTAATCCTGGGCGATTCGTATATTCCTATAGTTGTGAATTGAGTATATTGTGTATTCAAATAAAACGACTCACCGTGGTTTATTATAGTGTGCACAATATTATAATAACTGATTATAATATTTATGTCAATGTTATAATTATAATATTATTAATTAAATTGACGTGAAGGAATGAATGAAAGAATAATGGTCATATTTTTACGTGGCTATCGTTTGTCGATATTCCAAAATTTAAATTTCTTCTTGAACAGTCGTGGCCAGCAGGTTATATTTATAACCTGCAATATTATATTTATATGCAACAAGTAGTATATAATAAACATAAACTAGCTAGCAGGTTATATTTATAATATTACGTAACATATGACAAGTAGAATATATATATAATATACTAAGAATTATGGTCTGAATTCGAATCGACGATAAAATCTCAGTAAAGTAGCATTTGTTATCAAAAATTATTTTGTGAAATAATTAATATTTTTTCTAAATTTGTATTTGTTTAGTTCAAATGTTTGACGAATTAATAGAGCAAAGATACGTTACTGGGACAACATGTGTGGTTTAATCGTACAAAGTCCAGTTGATTTATTTTAGCAGCCCGTTCATATTATTTGAATGGCTATCCTTTTCATAAGTTCTACATTTTTTGTTATATTAGTATGAATTTTTGTAATATTATCGGACAGATGTCGTAATCTTTGTAATGTCATCGGATAGATTATTGTAATATACAAACGGAGGCAAATATTTTTTTATTAATAAATGCTTTCAGCTTCATAAATACTTAAATCCATTTAACTTCCTATATTTTAAAAAAATGGATAGGGTAAATAATTTTAGAAATTTTATACTTAATCTTAAATGAAAAAGCTCATTCAGCTTGAAACTGTTCAAGTTATTTTCTGTTTTTGATCATAGTAATAAATACGACATTATTACAATGTAATTTAATTAAAAAATACACGATATCTATTCAATCCGAAAGTATTGATACCTGTTTATATTAATGCAAATATAATGAATGACAATAATTACTGCAACCAGAAATTTATTTATTCACAATCCATCAAATGATCGTAATTGAAATTGATTACAGAATGTAATGACTATTTACATTGGGTCCAACTTTTAATAATAAATTGATGTACCCGAATAATTAATAATCAGAATTTCATTGATTTGAAGTTTTTATTTGGCGTAAGGTACATTATTTCCAATCCAATTTATATTTCGAGGGAATTATCAAATATAATTAAGTGGGGTTCTTTGCACTTATGAAACATTGGACTGCAGTTCCTTTTTCCGATATTCAACTTTTTTTTTAATAAATGAATTTTAAAATATCTAAAATTCAAAATAAAAGTTATACAATTACATTACAAAATTTGCCAGATTCAGAAAAAAGATGACTAAGCACTATTGGTTTATTGTAGCTGCCACAATCTTTTCTTAATTTAATACTGAGCCTTATCGAAATAATAATCATGCTTCCTTTTGTAAATTTGCTTTTACACAATGCAAAGTATATTCTTTTTTTTTATTTTTGCATGGTTTTTAACTATCCCACAGCCAAATGGGGGAGTAGGTAGTACAAAAAATTAATATCCTCCTTATATTAGCTTAAATACTTGACATATCATTTTAGTATTTTACGTATTCCTGCGCAAATACATTAGTTACCATTAATACTTGACTGAATAATTGGGATTTTTTTAGTTTAAAAGCTCATAAAATAGAAAAATTCACGAGGTCGTCGGAAGACCCACTTGGTTACAGACGTTTTGTTTGGCATATTGGCTTGTCCAAAGTTAAATTAAAAAAAAAGATTAAAAATATATTTATTTATTCATTTATAGTTAATAGTTACTTATAGCTATTGTTAATAATTAACAATGAATTATTTTCGTAAATAAAAATAGTATAATTCAATATTTATTGGTAACTAATCCATAATATAATGTAACTGGTAAATTATATTTTGAACCACCCAATGTGTACTTCTCGCAGGCTCGCCGTACGGACCTACCGTACGGACGCCGTGGGTGATTTATTTATGCCTACGACACAAGCGACCGGTCAAAAAATTATCATTTTAATAATAATAATAATATTTGGCTAATTTATATAGCGCCGTTTTCGTGAGAAATCACCTCAAGGGCGCTGTACAAATATATTTCTTAAATAGTTAATACTAGAACTACTGACTTATATCTAGTGACTTACGACTAAGGCCTATAACTACTATCTTAATGACATATATACGAGTATTTACATATTTAGCAACTTATAACTGAAATTAATATTAACAATCTAATCTTACTAACGCCAGAAGAAGAAGGAAGTTCCATTATATTAGGGTGTTTTTATTCTTAGCTGGATATATATGTTAAATGAATGAAATTAATGAATAAAATCAATCGTCAATCTTAAACGCATTTAGATGATTCATCTGCCAACAATTAAACCGATTCACTTGTTATTTTCCCGCTGATATTGTCCATTGTCCATTGGTAGGCAAGTCAATAGAAAAATTGAATGAACGAAATCGCTAGATAATGTAACAATTACAGTATAAAAAAAGAAATATTTGGATAGAATGACGGATTTATGGAAATGAGTGTCTGAAAAAGTGAGTTTTTAGTTTGGATCTAAATTCTGTTGGGCTGGTTATACATCTCAATTCCATAGGAAGTTTATTCCAAGCCTTAGGGCCGGATACTCCAAATGCACGATCACCAAACTTAGTGTTCGGATTTCGCTTAGGCTCTTTCAACCTTCCAATTGCAGATGATGTCGCTGATCTAAGACTTGACTGCCTTAGACCAGTATTTTCCGGAATGCATAGCTCAATAATATACGGTGGCGCCATTTCGTTGATAGCTTTAAACACCATCCAGCATAGCTTGTACTGGATCCTTTCAGGACACTTGAGCCAGTGAAGATTTCGGAGGTGCTCCGAAATGTGCGAAAACTTGGGTACCCCGGTGATAAGCCTTGCTGCGGCGTTGAACACTGATTGTAGTTTATCAGTTTCGCATTTAGGAAGATTTGCATAAATGCCGTTGCAATAGTCAAGACGTGATACTATATATGAGTTCGTGTGTAATCAAACACATCATACAGTAAAATGGAAATTATTCCTAATTATTCATCCATCATGCCAACGTTGATATTTCTAGTTTACCGTTACAGTTGGTACGGATTAAAAGAGTGTCACAATTATAATGGCAACTCAGCCACATTGTTAAGTGAGCGGTTATCATGGAATCTAGTTATTGATAATTGAACAATTAACACATCGTTAGGTGTGTTGATTCTCCTGACCAAACATCGGCTTTCGTTTTAATGTTTCTTTCATTACATAGAAACCGCACAGAAAACGATCTTAAAGGTAATACTAAAAAAACTTAGACTGACTGATACAGACCAAATATTCAACAGCTGTGACGTACTAGATATACGCCAATTATACGTTAAAACACTACTAAACTACATTTTTGACAAAAAAAATAAATTTCAACAAACACAAAATAACACAAACAGAGCAGTTAGACAAGCGTACAAAGAAAACATAAAAACTCCGACAGTAAATTCAACCTTTGGACAAAGACACTACCAATACCATGCTATAAAAGCTTTCAACAGTGTAAAACTTGAAATTAAAATTGAGGAAAATAAAAATAAATTCACACACAAAATTACAAAATGGATTGAAAGAACAATAAAGACAATATTACCAAAATGTCATAGCATAAAATAAAAATAAAACCTACACGTAACACACAAAACCAATATAAACACACATCACTCACAAACACACAAGATTATATATTAAATGTATTATTTTATCTTTAAATGTATTATGTAGATTATATTTTCATATTATAAAATGAAGGCCTCAGCACGGGCAAGCCACCCAGTGAGGCCAACACTACTGGAAAACTTTGAAATGTAAAGAAATATTGTACCAAATAAAAAATAAAATGTTTTTGCCACAATAAAATGCCTGCCTGGCATGTGGCCATATGCATAATAACTACCCACCAGGCCATGGCAGATGTAATTGACGATATAACTCGGATCAACACCTCCAGCTGAGAAGGAAGACGACGGGAAGGATAGAGTTTGAGTTTGAGAACGACCGGTCGGTGGCTGAGTTGACATCGCGTTTGGGTCTCACCCAGGCCTAGTGTGTTCAATTCCTTAACTGGCTAAGTCCTCCATTGCAACACAAGCAACATTTTACGCTTACTGTGGTGGTAGAAGGAGATTATTGTCAGGTTATTCGTAACCCGGGAATGTTTGTCTTTCTTTTAAAAAAAAAAAAATGAGTTTCTAAGCGTTCTTGCGGATGACGTCATTCTGGGTATCGATTCTACAATCCGCGCCGCTCGCAATCGCCGTCGAAAGTACATACATTGGTCGACTTGCTTATTTGGTCTCGTAGAATGTACATACTTAGACGCCAAACTTCATTCCACTCAAACAACGAGCGGGTTGAACCAGTCAATACCGTCTTGTTTTCGACAGCTGTCAAAATCTATTCTATTGTATTCTCACCTAAGATCGTTTCCCGCACGCTCTTCGAAGGACAAGCGTCGTATATTTTTACAAGTTGTTTTAAGGTCCCATATAATGGCTGATTTACCGACGATGTTGGCTGCAATACATAATGTAGAGCAAGCTGAAGCAGCTGCTTTAAGACTAACAATAAAGTTCCGCCTGAGGGTCAATTCTTTCGCCAATTTGACAGACGAAGATTTCGTCAGGAATTTTAGACCTATCATAGCCTTACTACGTTGGCTTATAGTCACTGTTTTAAAAATTATATTCCGGTGCCTTTGTAAACAAAGAGTTCTTCAAAATCATTATTTTTATTTTTTATTTCTATTATTTTTTAATCCAGTTGCTGTGCAAACAATATCCTATCGCCAACAACCAATCTGTACAGGCTCTTTTTGGTTGGCCTCGCCCCATCATTTGTATAGTTTCCAAAGAGAATATCAATGACTTATACATTGTTTAATAATGTAAAATTTGAAGTACGAGACAAATAGTGTTTAAGAAAATAATGATGTGATTATAGAAAATGTATTTAACATTAAAAACATCACAATTTTGATCAAATAATACAGAAAGCAACCCAGTTTTCAGTCTTACAATTTTGAAACATTTCGTATTAAAAACTCATGAATGAATACACTGCCAAGCAGGTCTGATATTTTCTAGTTAATAACACCTTTAATAATATAACATTCTATGTAATTTTAAAATAAAAACATTATCTTTATCCATAATAAAAATTAAACGGTTACATTATTTTTTACGTTGAACAGTATCACACTTTTATCAATACTAGTAAACAGTGGTGTGATAATATCACAATTATTATTATATAATATCAACGAGATTCAAGAATAAGAACGTCGACCAATATATGTACTTTCGACGGGGATTGCGTGCGGCATGGATTGGAGAATCGATACCCAGTTCGTTTTCTTGTTCGTCGCCCTTGGGGCCAGCGCGTCACATGCTACCGAGGTTGTAATCTTAGGAAAGAATAGCTAGGGTATAATATAACGGTCCATGGGGTGAGTGTTATTTAATTCCTTATTTAATATTTAAATATATCCCTTATGATTCTCTAACTCATCTGGTTTCTTTCAAAACTTCAAAATCCAAACTAAAATGTAATGGGAGCAGTGCCGATCTCTGATGATCGAGCTCTCAGCTCTGCCAAGAGCGAAGACCTTGGTTAAATGTACTAATCCAGTGGTGCCCTGGTATTTAAACCAAAATTAAGCCTTCAGCTTGTACCGCTAGGGTCTAGGAGCCACACGACTCTACAAAACCTCTACATGTTTATATTTTGTCGCCTTACTGACACATAAAATACTTATCAATTGTCACCAACGCACACCGTGACTTATACTTCATTCTATCATTGTGTTCTAATGCAATCCTTACACATAAATACATTTCAAAAAAATAAAAAAAAGTGTAAATTACTCAATTATTTAAGTAATTTAAAATTGTAAAAAATTTCTTCTAATTAAATTTCCAAATATATTCATTGCTCTGTACATCAATGACTTTTAACTCTGGGTTCGTTTTCTAAAGTGCATTTTTTTCTTGTGCTGGGCACTTTTCACTTTTTCTCACAAATTTAGTTGATATCTGGCCGTTAATATTTATAATTATTCTTATATTTGTTTATAACGATAAAAATTATACACTTACATATTTTTTAACAGTGGTACCCAGCACTTTGGGGTGGGGAGTAGTGCCGTTATAGTTTACCGAGTAATTCAATTGTATAATATAATGTAATAAAAGTGTTATTAGATTAAATAAAATAATAAGGTACGTAGATAGGAACAAAATGGTAACTTATTGAAAATAAAATATAAAGGCAAACAGTTAACATTCAATCAATAATATTGCATAGATTATAAATAAAGCATTGAAGTAATTTATTAAAATTTGTTTAAATGGCAAGCTTCTTCGAAATTTCCTTGACTTTTGTATAACTATTTGTCTTCACTATAATTATCGTAGCTCTATTTCGTAGTATTGTCAGTATTTGTTTCATATATCTATCGTTCGTTAAGAATATAATATAAGCAACATTACAAAACCGGTAAGCGTTTCCGATCAAATCGTCAATTGAACATTTTCCTGCGGTGGCCTCGCTTGTTTCCTTTTTTGGCATTAATTTATTATTCATGATAACAAAAAAGGTGGGAAATATTTTCAGAGCTTTGTTTGTCTGACACATTAAAAAAATGAAACATGCATGTAACTAACATTCAATTAAAACTTTCGCTTTTCCTTAACAAATATTTTTTTGTCAATATTGCTCAGGCTTTACGTGTCTTATATGTTTTGGCATTGTTTTCATTCAAGGTTTTTGAATTGGTTGGGCATTGTAATTATTTATAAAGGTTTGTGAATTCGTGTCACTTGCCTATCGTTAAACCTGTACAATATGGTGATTGATCGCTACTTCTTGTTGACGCTAGTAGACAATCACTTAGAACTACTGGAACCGCTAGCAGGTGAAATTTCGTAGAGTATAAAATGTTCATAATAGTCACCGCTTAGCTTAGTAACAGCTAAACTTAGTAGACGGTAGTTGGGTCACTCGCAGATACTCTTCTAGTCACACGAAGATTTTGTTATTTAGCAGTGACAAAATCGTCTCTTGTGACAAGCTCTCTGTTTGTAGGTCTTATCACCTGCAACGAACGAATGGGTGTAGGTAATGTGCTGCCGGGGTTATTGAGCAAATAGTCGGTAGGGAATGAGGAAAGACGTGGGATTGGAAACGGGATTATCGTGGTTGGATTTGAAATCTGGAATTCAGATCTAGGTGTATGAAATGCACACAGTCTGCTTCAGGCTGCCGAACCGATAGAATATTGCTTAGAAATTAATAGCTATAAAAATTATACTAATCTTTAATTTAATAACTAAATTCATTTAACTATCACAACATTTTCCGCGACGAAATCAGAGAGAAGTGACTCTCATTCAATCATTCAATAAAACATTTTTTTACCAGAAGACCAAGAATTGGTGTATTTGTGACAGATCGTCCGCATGTTTGTAAGAACATCGATGTTGATGCGCAAATATCCACTCGTTGTCGACTTACTTAGGGGCGACCAATTCCTGCTGGATTCATCGCATTTGTAAGCAGAAATCATAAAAAGATTAATAAATTAACCATACGGAATTACTCCATCAATGTAATGATGTCATTAAACCATTATGAACGTAGTTTTCCAGGGACGATAAAAAAACTGTGTTTTATACTCTTAAAACGACCAACTCGGCACGTGCTTTGTGTTTGAGTAAAAATGTTACGAATTTTAAAGCCTGCAAAAAATGCACCTGCAAAAATTATCACATTATCCTTATTTTGAATGTGTGAACTTTGTAAAGCTGTACACATTTTCTTCTCCAAACATGGTATCATTAAAACTTTGTATCCGTTTTAGTTGCCCAGGGGGCGTAAAATGAATCCTACCTCGGTTATTATTGTCGTTGTATTTTATTGCTTTATATTTTCTGTGCACTTTGTGCTATCATTATTTATTACTGATCTGTACTTTAAAACCAGCACTAGAATAATAATTTTTTTTTTTTTTTTTACAGTAATACCGCACAAGAGTCCCAACTGCTCCCGTCTGGAGCCAGTGAGACTATGGCATCCCCAATTGGGGTATGTTGTGAGGCTGAGGGTATTGGGGAGGGGAGGGAGATGGGGAAGAGGAAGGTGGGGAAGTACCTGGCTATTCAGATCTGGTCACCAAACACGGCTAAAGCCATTTCAAGCAACGTTTCAATTCTGAATGGTGGTCTTACACCAGGGCGATACTGAGAGTATCTTCCACTCTGGAACGTGCCGCAAATATACTATATATTATTTAAATTAATTAATTGTGAAATAACACAAATTAATCAAATAAAATTTATTTGCGCACGCCGGGTTCGAACCCGCGACCTTCGGATCTGTAGTCAAAAGCGTATACCACTAGACCACGCCGGCCGTCTTAATAATACTTACTTACTTACTTAATAATACTTACAGGAACTGTGTTGGGTGGGACTTTTAATCTCAATTTTAACAACTCATTGCACAGAATGTGTAATGGGTATGGAAAATGATGGGAAGACCTAACCATTCCGTTCTGGTCACCATTTTAAGCAAAAACGGGTTGATTTTGAATTGTGGCCTTTTATCATTGCCTTATCAAAGAATTGTTTACGATTTTACAATATATCTCCGCCACCTTTTTTATTAATTGTATAATATTTGTGAATGATACTTTTGATATTTAAATAAGGATTTCTAATATTAAAAGATATTTAAGCAAAACATATACAATAGGGTGGGTTACGAGTTACGACTAGGGATTTTTTCTATTTATTGATCTGTGTAATATTGACAAAATAATGTAAAATAAAGACATAAAATTATCTTTTTTTGTGATATTTGGATATCTTCTTTTACTTCCTGATTAATATTGAATTTCACAACAAAGAGAAACCCCTCACTCGTTTAATCTTTATAATGAGTTTGATAAGCCATACGAAATAAACGCTTTTTTATCAAACCACATTACATACAGAATTTATTGGTTTATTAATAAAAAATCAAAATGATTTGAATCCAAATACTCTCAGTGCATACCCAATAAGCAGCCAAATTTGTATAAAAGCTTTTAAATTGAAAGCACGTATCAACTCATTTTCATGTTATTGAGAGGTGGGAATACGATTTTTTAATGTTAATAATTTCCATTGAAGTATATAGATAGAGCCAACATTAGCGTTCGAAGTTTGGGCCACTTACATCGGTTCATTGTCCGCTGTGAGATAACACGGGCTACAGTCGGTTACAATCGCTCGCCGGGCACAGGTCTCCGGTGACAACTTTAAAATCCCTACAAGTCGATGAGATATTATACAAGTCGTACCAGAGAAGTTAGGAAAAGTAACGGTAAAACCTTTCGTCGATAAATAGGGTTTATTATAATCGGTAGTCGTGCAAATTCACTTTTTTTCTGTTAAAAAAACTCTTGAAGTAACACAAATGCTCCGGGCGGTGCCAACGCGGTAGTGCGCTCGTGAGGTGGTTCGCGGTCGGAAGCATTTGGGCGACATTGTTAGACGCCATACCCCTCCTTCCTACTTCCCGCACGGGAACAACATTTTACACTGATTTTGCAAGGAACATAGACTCTATCTATATAGATCAATGATAATTATCCCTTTCTTTTGGGATTGGTCGTGGCAAGCTCTCGCGGACAGTCCAAACAAAAGTTTTTCGTAAACGTATGGCTAAATTGCTTTGGACAATAACAAATATATTTTTCTTAGCGCTGGGTATCAACTACGGGTAATTGTCTGACTTGATAAGTACTTCCAATTAAGAGTTCATTGGACTTGAATACTATAACGCATTACGAAAGTACACGATGCAGCAAAACAGACAGTGCAGTTTTAAAGGGCTGGTTCATCCCGTGGGGGTAAGAACCTAGGAAGGATCTCATTGTATCTGGAGGGTCGTCCCGTTTTCAGTCGTTACCATTGTCTGGTCCGGATAGCACCGGGGCTTCGCCGTCGGCATGTTTTTTTAAAACAGCCGTTCTTTCGTCGCCACCCAACGGGCCTTCACCGTAATTTAATCGCCTCTTCACTCCCCAATAGTGACAGTGTGGTGTGCGATATCCAAATTTGGGGTGATTGGGCCTTATTTTTTTAGGAAAATGGACGAAAATGTGACTGTCAACGCCCAACGTTATGTTTCCATATTGAGAAGTTTTTCGAACCTCAATTGGAAGAACTAACGGAAGAAACAGATCTGCTAGACATCTGGTTTCAAGAGTGATGAAACTGCGACAGATGTGCCCTGCGTGCCTCGTCTCTCTGAGGGGTGACGTGGAATAGCCCGCACGCTCACTCGATTGGAGCATCGTGTGGCTACCTGAAGTTAAAAAAAAAACCTCTGGCCTCACACCTTGGAAGAACTCAAGGATCGTGTTCGATTGGAAATCGCCGCTATACAAAATATATATCAAAATGTGGCCGATCATTTCAGAAATCGCGTTCATCAATATATCGCTGCTGAGGGCCATCATCTTTCTGATGTCATCTTAAGGACTTCGCATAAAGTGGAACGACTTACCGAATAAAATGAAATAAACCCCATTTTTTAAACGTCGTTCAAAACTGCAATGTATGTTTTGCTGCACCGTGTATATCTCACATTGCTAGTAATTATTATTTATTTATTTATAATTTCACGCCCGGCTGGGCTTTTACATGTTAATTTTTCACAAATAACATCTAAATAAACACAACAAAATCAGTGCAAAATCAAAAAACAAAATCAAAAAGAAAATAGAATAAAACACAACCTCCAAATCAAAAACAATGTCAAAAACGAAATAAAGTGGAAACTAGACACTCAACCATGGGAGATGGAAAAATATAATTTGAAAATTACAAAACATTGGTAAGATAAACAGAGCTACGTAGTTTCTATAGTTAAATTATATTAAATTTAATGTTCTTCTTTCTGAAATAAATTTGGTAAGGACTTATATTTAAATGTTTAATGAACAGTGAAACAAAATTTCAGAAATACAATCGGGAAGAAATTCAGAAAAAAATCATACGGAAAAGGCAACAAAAAGGCCTACTAACCTATCATCAAAAAACATCTTAATTGAGACTAAGTATTTTCTAATAAAACTCAGTTTGACAGGCAAGAGACTTACTCTGTTTTTGCTACTTCCAAAAGTAATAATAAGAAAGTTCCATCTCAATATATCAGTGGTTCTCTTCGTAAAAATATCACCTTACCCCAAAAGTAATTGTTCTTATATTGCAGACTGCAATTACCTTTCCTGTAGGTCGCCATAATTGAACCACTATTTTATACTTAAAGCTCGTGCAATCAAATGAAAATTGCCGACTAGCAATATGCGTCACTCACGAGTCACAAAGTCATAACTATCCCCACAATGTGATGGAAGAATTTGATAATCTTTTGCTGAGTTCGTGGCTACTTTATCTTAGTCTGAAATGGAGGTTATAGTGAGCTATCTTCCCCCAATCTGGGGCCGCCCGCGCCCAATACTAAGGTGTTGGTCTAATTTATTGTCCATATATGTTGTTAAGTGTGCTTTAAATATGAAACTTTCAAATTATTCCACGCAAGAGTGATATTTCATTCTAATTTCTTCAAGAGAAATCATGTCATGAGAGACAGTGTTTTTTAAATTTTAAAAATTGTACTACAAATGACAATTCAATGTAATTCAAAATTGCAATAATACGATATTATAAAGGTACGAATACATATAATAATAAAAAAAAATAAAAATATTTAAAGTGCGCCAAAAGACGTCAACATTGTGAGGTTATGTTGGAAAAAGTTAACTTTCTTCAGAGTAGTAAATAGGTAATGTTTTTTTCTCAATTTTTACACAACGCAATAATCTATTCACTCTACTAAATATGGAATCAGTTCATAAGCCAAATATTTTATACCTACCGTTATCAATTCATTAGGTACCTACCTAATTAACTTAAGCATTCAGTAGCAAATAATTATAAAAAGTGGTAAATGCAATATTTGTACCATTAAAAAATCAATGCTCCACCATTAAACTTCTTAGGTTATTTCCAAACACAATATTATTATTATGAATGTTACATGCATTTGATTTTAGATATATTTTACAAAAACAAGCTATTTTATAAACAGTAAATATAAATAAAAAAACAACACTAAATGTAATTAAATAAAAATAAATAAATACATTATAATATCCATAGCGGAGGATAACAAAGAATCCCCAATAGGCATAGCCAATGCGTAGGTATACTTTGGATTTTTAAAAAGTAATAAAAATTTACTTATGGTGTACATATAATGCTACATATACATCCGCGATCCGAACTGCCGAACTGAACCTCAACTCAGCAACCACAAATGGCGCGAAACGCCGTTTGCTTTTGATTCGTTCCTTTCCCGTAATTCTTGGTACGGTTCGCGTTTCGGTTCGCAAATGTATACTTATGCGCTGCACATATTATGCGGTATACGTATATGTGTGTATATTTTGTATGAATATATATCAAAATATATATACAGTTTTTTTTGCTTCTTCAATAATCGCAAATTAATTTTGTAGCGTCAATATAATATAATGAAAATAATTTATCGTATCGATGTATATTAGTTGCATAAATGGAAGAAAATAAAACTATTTCTCTGAATCTCGCCAATTGTAGAAAGTTTTTTAATTATTTCACAGAAGTTAGATAGAATTTTCATACGGAAATCAAAGTTTCTGGAAATTACGCGGAGACACGAAACTTTTATTACTTTTCTAGCAGTAATCGTCTTTTGCCGCTTACTACTTTTATTCAATCCGACTTCGGATAAAGGCGGCTTCAATTTATTTATTAGTTTTACTGAACTTAGACTCAATGAAATGATTGCCTTGGAAAATGTTTATTTTTTTTAATCGTATTTTATTTCAGATCAAATTTGATGGTATTCACGACTACAAATGTACATTATAATATCTACTTAATATATCATATATGTGCATTTCGTGAATTCGTAGTAAGGCTCTTAACTAGTGAGCTGTAGATCACGGCTCGAATCCCGGCGTGCGCAAGAAAATTTTATTTGATAAATTTGTGTTATTTCACAAATAACATAATATATTCTATATTTGCGGCACGTTCCAGAGTGAAAGATACTCTCAGTATCACCCTGGTGTAAGGCCATAAATTCAGAATTGAAACGTTGCTTGAAATAGCTTCGAGTTGTGTCGCGGCGAAAGTTGAGTGATTCTTTCATAATCCATTGCGATGCTATGTAGGTGCACACACATTTGTATAGATGTCGACCGAATTGTCGCCGTGACAAAAGTCTCTCGTTTGTGCCGAGCCCTAAAGAAAGATAGTTTTTTACACACATAATTTAAACACACACATTGAAAACATTAAAAAAAAACTATTTCTAAACCAAATATCTTACGACCAACTTCGAAATAAAAACATTTTGTTGTTTTCTCGGAAGCTCTGATATTTACACTAATTACTAAATGCTCATACCACATTGGTGTATGGTTATTTTATTGTTTGTTCTCGAAAGCTCTCATATTTACACTAATTACTAAATGCTCATACCACATACCAATATGGTTATTTTATTGTTTGTTCTCGAAAGCTCTCATATTTACACTAATTACTAAATGCTTATACCACATTGGTATATGGTTATTTTTTTTCTCGAAAGCTCTCATATTTACACTAATTACTATATGCTCATACCACATTGGTATATGATTATTTTATTGTTTGTTCTCGAAAGCTCTCATATTTACACTAATTACTAAATGCTCATACCACATTGGTATATGGTTATTTTATTGTTGGTTCTTGAAAGCTCTCATGTTTACACTAATCACTAAATGCTCATACCTCATTGGGATGAGGTAATTTTATTGTTTTTCTCGAAAGCTCCCATATTAACTACTAAATGCTCATACCAAATTGTTATAAGGTAATTTTATTCCAGTAAGTTCATAATATTATATTGACTTTGTCTCTCGTTTTGATTTTTATTTCTCCTATGTAAATCTAAAATTCTTTTTCTTCCAAGAAAAAAGTGAACGAAAAAATCTTTCCGTTAAAGTATTCATAAAATGATAAAATAAACATTAAAGTAAACCTACATCCGCCACGGAGTGTTTGAGTACTTAAATATCATGTTATATTATTTTTCCGCTGAAGTGTTCAGGGGGGTCCCTGTTTTTTTCCTCATTTTAAGTTAAAGGGTTGACATTTCCAAATTTATATGCGAACGTTTCCAAAAAAACTCGTAATTGCATAATTGACGAAAAATCTCCGAAACTTTTCCCCTACATCATTTATTTCCCAGCACGTGTAGCAGACATTTCTATAACAATCCCCCATTCGGATATTATTAAAAATATATTTTCACATTCTGGGAAAACAATAAAGTCTCCGCTACGATGCTAAATTGTATAAATTGTCTGAATACATTATTTTTCAAGTCCTCCGTCGACAAACATAAATCACTCAAGTCCTCCGACGGTACTTTTATGTAGTTTGTGTATAATATTACAAAGTGATGTATCGTTATTTGCTTGGTAGGTCGCAACTGATACGTTCATTTTCTAGTCAATTTTTAATCTAAGGGTAGCTGATAACTTACGGGTGCATGCATTGTATCAAAATAAAAACTGTTCCTTCTATCTTATTTAATTTTTAGGTATGTGTTATAATCAATCCCGTCTCTTCACGAAAAACTTTAAAGAAACATATCCTCATTCCTATGCTAACCATGATCCGATATTCTTTTAAATTGTTTATTGCATCGTGAATTATAATGTTAATAGCTCGTTCCCTCGGAATATCACAATCATTATGCGAAATTTAGATTTCTTGTGCCATTTTAATTGCGGCAATAATCAAATATTGGTAAAAATAACATAAAAAAATTCAAAGTAAGGGAATTTTGACGGAACGAAAAAAGTTTCATCGCGCATTTGAAATTTCCCCCGCTTGCGTAAAAGGTCTACCGAATTTTTACGTCTCCTATAAATTGGCCACATATGATTTACGCGGTAATGATTTTGTAGCAGACGTTTGCACCTAATTCTAGAGCAGGAAATACTCTCTGTATAACTCAGATGAGAAGTCACAAATCAGATGCTTGACTTAGGTTTGGCTATGTTTAGCGAGCAGGTCTGACTAGTAAGGTACATTTCAATATTCCACAAATGGATATTCCCTTGTTCCACCTATTTGGGTGGTTGGGATTTATAATAAACCTTTTTTTTAAAGTGTGAAATTACTACTATTTATTTTTTTGGAATAACTTTATTGAGTGAAACCTCAAATTTTAATATTTAATTATTGAAGACAATATTAGTGATTTATTAACGAAAATCTGAAACAGACAAATCAGAAAAGGATACGGTCACATCTAGGACTCGAACCCAGGACCCTTGCCTTGCCGGGGCACCGCTCTACAACTGAGCTAATGGGACCCTATCCTCTTCGGTCACTTTTAACTGTATCATACTTCGAAAAAAAATAAAACTGTATCATACTTCGAATAAAAGTGACCAAAGGGGATAGGGTCCCATTAGCTCAGTGGTAGAGCGGTGCCCCGGCAAGGCAAGGGTCCTGGGTTCGAGTCCTAGATGTGACCGTATCCTTTTCTGATTTTTCTGTTTCAGATTTTCGTTTATAAATCGCTAATATTGTCTTCAATAATTTAAATTACTACTACTAACTACTAATAATAAGCACGGTTCGCGGAAGTATTTTAAAGAAGTTATCCTGATTTTATTTTATTTAATGTGATTATTTTAATGACAAAATGAACGGTTAAATAAATTGCACAGTAATTACATAACTCTTGAAAATCCACTGCATAACTGGGAAGCTGCTACAAAATCTACGCTCGCGTGTTGCACCCTTATCCTGTAGGCGGCTGATAAAAGTGCATCAGCGCACACTGCATCGCTGCCTAATGCGCTGGTTCCGTGTTCACATCCCACCTAGCCACCTAGCCGCCTAGCCGCCTAGCGATAGGGCGGGGATGGTATAGCCAGGGCGGAGGTGGCTTATAGACCATCGGCACGTAAAGCAGCCGTAAAATGCAAGAGGACTTCCTCCCATTAAGTTAATAATGAGAAGGGTGCAATTTTGTATAATTACCATCATTAAAGGTGAATAGAGATTGTGTTTGATGGGGTGCGTTTTGAAATTGTGTGGAATAAAAAGGACATAGGAAAAGGAGCGTGAATTAAGTATTATTAACAAACTTAATGGACTAGTGAAGTCTAAAATATCGTGTTAAAAACAGGATTATTAACATTGACAAGTGCTAAACTACACTGTTGCCTAATCCAAAACGAAAACATAAATTAAGAATCCCTAAAACTGTGATAAGCTGGCTATATTAATTGACTTTCAGAGTGGACAAGATAGATGGTTTATACAAAAAAAAAATACAACATAATTTGCCTGCGAATAAATGATTATGGTTTCACTATTGATATTTATATGTTTCGGTTTTTTATATTTATTGCGTTTCTTTTATAAGTATTTTTTTTGTTTCTTGTGACTGGGCCAAAAGAGGCAACATATGTAAAGGTATATTGTCACTACTTAATGATTAAAAAGATAACCGATCACTAAACTAAGAAGTATTTTATTATATTTGTTATAACTAGGATATTTTTGGAGTTTAAAGGTATTATTATTATTATTGAAAATCCTAATATGAATTAAAATTAAAATTATTAAAGAGGGCCCCGTGATTGAACCCTGCATCCAAAATATGTTGGATCGATCATATCAATCCAGTAGTATACACAGGGCATTGTGGTACTAAAAAGGCAATAAAAAAACTACTTTTGTAGTTTACTGATAAGTAAATATAAAAATAATTGTAAAATTCTAGCTTATTCTTTTATCATATGAATAAACAGTGATTTAATGAATCTTTTTACTTTTATTCTATGTACCAAGACTAAGGAGAAATACGACTTTAAAGTTAAGTAGTCCAATTATCGCAACCTTCCATAGAGGATATTGGAATAATTTATTATTAAACAAATATCCCTTGTACTATCCAAACTTATTATATTTCTCTTGGGCGATGTTTAAAAACAATAGCTCAACTTATAGCATAAAAATAGTTAAGTTCTTGATTCAATAATAAAATGGGGAAAATTTTTAATGATTTGAAAATCTTAGAGGTAAAGAAAGTTCTGATCTCTCAAAATAGGTAAATATAACCCTTTAACTAAGTGTACTTTGCTATTCGTTATTTCCTCACCACAGTGTGGTTAAACATTAACCGTACAACTGACGTTTAAATTAATTACTGTAATTAATGCAAAACGATAAATATTTCTACCTAAATGCTTGACTATGCAATTACTACGAGGAATGGAGACCAAATGCCTGCTTTTTGCTTCCATAGATCAAAAGCCTTTCTAATAAATACCGTTAACTAACGTAACGATTGATGACCTCCTTAGCACATATTTTATTAATTTAACATGTGTTATTAAAAAAATAATGAATATACAATAATATTTATAAAGTAAATGTTCCAAGTTTCCAGATTGTCTCAGTACCGCTACCATAATTACCATAATTCAGATTCCCAACGTTGACTGAAATGATTTTAGCCGTGTTCGGAAACCAGATTTGAATAGCCAGGTACTTGCATTTTCACATCCCCAACCCTTTAAGCCTCATAATAGGGTCCCGATAGCACACTGGCTCCGGGCAATAAGGAGCAAAGCTCTTGGGTTCGGTATTCAGATTAAAAGGTTATATGGCTGCTCGAATATTGATTTCAACAAATAACTGTGAAATTAAGTTTGCTACACGTTAATTATGCAATCAACTATGTAAAATGCATTATTGGTGTGCAAATAAGAAGCATGCACATTTTTTTTATGTGAAACAGCCGTCTGAATAGTGAGTCCACGTAGTTATAGTCCTTCTAGAGCAATAATCATCCTATTTACACAAAATTTAGGCACTCTTAGTAGGTACTGAATATTAATATTTTATTCTTACCTGTCCTTAAATACACGTGGATATACGTTCAATCATACATTTATTCAAGAGCATTTTTAATGGAGTTTTTTTAACATTTATACCAAAGAAATTCGTATAATAATTTCGCATGGATGTTGGTAAATTAATCCGTAAATGTTGATCTAATATTATTCTATCCAGTTTACGTCGACTTGTTATCAGATACATGTACTTAACAAACGATCATACAAACTATGGTAATTGAACCAAATCAAATTAAAATGGAGAACGATTTAAATTTTACAAAGGTAATTTTTGGCTACCCTGTGAAAAAAAAGTAAAACTAGGATCCTTTTTCTGATTCTCACCTTAGCGTAATGAATTCAAAACATCCCGAGGGGACAATTCAAAGCCAAGGAACAATTTGTTTTCTTGAAACTTTTTTGTTCAGTAATTTGGTCCTTATAATTTCTGTTCTTCTATCCTCATCACAAAAACAGTTTATAAGTCCTTATTCCTCTACTCTATTTTGTTTGATTCGTTCGCAAATAATACGTTCACTTATTTAAATTCTCAGTATTTTAATTGAGATATCAAATCTGAATTTATGTAATAAGTTGAGAATTTTGTAAAATGATTTGAACTGTAATTAAATGAATTTCCGATTGAAAATCATCCTTTGAAATCACGAAACGGGGTAAATATTCCGGCTACGGACGGCAAAGAACGAAGCAGTGCTCGCGTTTCTTTGTGGCTTGCGGGGCCTATACAATACCGCAAAATAAATACACCGATTGAAACTCTTCATTTGTATTCAAGCCAGGGCCAGTTTTTTAATAAATCTCTTTTGGTTCGGAGAAGAAATTCTCAATTATTTTCATGAGTGGGAGAAAAGTCAAAGACAACAATCTCAACCGTGTGTGGTCGACCTTCTACAACATGTTCCTGACTTTTGAAAAATTTGAAAAACGTTTTAATAAAACGTATATATTTTGTCCAGAATATTGTCATTTGGAAGTTGTTTATCGAATAGCTCCAAAAGTTCTAAACTCTCATATACTTTAATAAAGTTTTTTTTTAATGCGTGGTGTTTACTTGTAACTAGTGCTCAAACTTTAGCGTGTTGCTCCGTCTGTGTAAAACTGTAAAACCTGTGTGTGTGGAAGTTTTATTCACACTGCGGATAATGAAGGGATTGGAGATACGAAAAAGACGACGCGAGCAAAAACAGCTCGTAAATGTACGTATGTATCTCACATCACAAGGATCAAGAAATAATACAAGAGTGTCTAATAATCCATCGGAAGATTAATGGAAGGCTTAGTAAAGACATGGGGTGTCGAAACATCAAAGGAATATGGGAAAATCCTCTGGGCTGTTCTGGGCTGCAGCCTGCAGGGTGAAGATTGCCCTCATGGTAGCCACCTCCGGTAGGAGAAGACTTCTGAAGAAAATCCTCTGGGCTGTTCTGAGCTGCAGCCTGTAGGGTGAAGATTGCCCTCATGATAGCCACCTCCAGTAGAAGAAGGCATCTGAAGAAAAATACGCTTGGTCAATCGAAATTACTCATTGAATAAATAATATTTAGTTGGCTGATCTTGCCCAATGGTGATATCAAATTTCCACGTTTGACAGACAAAATATTCAGTCTTAATTTCACTTTTCTCGCCAAGGGCAACATAAAGTATGATCAAGAAATACTGGATGTGATAAACAAATGATGAAACGAGAATATTGATTTGTATTCCATTACGATGTGTGGACTAATTCTCAAAATATTCCTACGTTGTTTAGAATGCATGGTGTGTGTTGCGTTGTGGGCTTTGGTTAATAAGTACATTGTGGATCACGAGATGAAAGCCATCTTTTGCAAAGTTGCAGGGCGGGAAAATTTAAAAAAGAAAACTTTCTTTTGTTTTCTCTCCTCGTCAATATTAATTAGATGGGTTGAGTATTCTCTTCTGTGTGTAAGTGACATCTGATTATGTCTTTATTTTGTGAAGGTGGGAAACATTCAGCCATTGTAAAATGACGATATGGCTCGATAAACTCTGTTAATGTCGTATTGACGCTAAATAATGGTAAGATGCTCAGGAGAAGATCATGTCGGTAATACTTTATGACAATTTTTTTGCATAACTACCTACTGCAAAATAGTCCCAACAGTCTGGAGTCAGTTGGACTGTGGCATCTCCAATTGGGTTATGTTGTGTGGCTGAAGGTAGTGAGGATGAAAATTAACGGGGAAGAGGAAGTTCTAGTCACCAAACACCATTTCAAGCAAGGTTTAGATTCTCGATGGTGACCTTTCACCAGGGCGATACTGAAATTATCGAACGTACCGCAAATTATACTATGTATATATATTTTTAATGGAATACATTTTGAAGTAAAACAAATTAATCAAATACAATTTACTTGCGCATGACGCAAGGGCGATTCGATACTTTTCGTTACTAGAATGTTAAAATTAAAAAAATACGACATTATAAATGTTATTGTAGCTGAATATATATATGTATATACAAATATGTATATGAAATTGAAATTTTGAAAAAAATGTGTTCGGCTACGACAACATCAATAATGTTGTATTTTTCAATCTGACAAAGAATCTCACTGAAAAGTCACGAACTGCGGGGATTTGAACCCGCAACTTCCGGATTCGTTGCTAAGGTACCATAGTATCATTTGAAAAACCTGCCATAAAAATCTCTTCGCTTTGATCAAAATCAATAAATGGGTTTGTTGTGAACAACTGAGCATAGTTCAAACGACAATTTGAAAAGCGCACCGCAAGGTTCGCAAGTCGGTCCTCGCCGCCTTATTACCTCAAGAAGTTTAACAAAGACTCGGCGAAGTTGCGGCGGACTTTGATGTTTCCCGCGGTCTCAGTGCGGGGGAGGGGGGTGTCAGTTAGTTCCCCCACCCCAACCCCCTTCCCGAGACTACTGAGTGCTGTCCCTAGACAGCTTACAGCAACATGAAGCTATTTCAGAGAGGCTCGCCTTAACTTTTGTAAGAGTGAGCTATCAACTTCTTTTGGACAACTGAGAGCTTACAATATTAAATTAATAACGAAAAAAAAAATTCGCGGTATAGAATTAAGAATTTTTGAATAAAATTAAAATTTAACATCATTCTCGAGATTGCTATTTTTGGTAAGAGCTCTATGTTATCAAATTTAAACAGTTTCTCTGTAGGTTAATCAAAAGCGGTGTAATTTTCTGAAGGCTGACTGGTTTAAAATATCATAATAAAATGTTTTGAAAGGAAAAGTTTTAATATAAACACCTGCATTAAATATAGATGTAAAGCTTGAGAAAATTGACATTATAATTATATAATTTAAACAATTAAGATAACATTAATGTGGGGAAAAAAGACTTCAAAATACCCCCACAGAATATGAAATCTATTGTCACAATTATTTTTATCAGTAAATTGGTTTAACCGGTAATAAATCATTTTAACTTGGGAGGGGGTAAAATAGAATCATATTTATAAGTCGTCAAAACGTGGCTTAACCACAGTTTGAAAATGGCCTTGAAAGCCGAAACAGCTGTAACAATAACAAAAAACCAAAAAATACTTGCAGAACTCAATAATTATATTATTAAATTTGATTTTAATTAAATTTTTAAAAAATTAAATGGAGTTCTACGAATTAAACACAAAAACAATAAATAATTTTTTTAATTCCTAAAACGTCTTTAATTTGATGGTGTAGCACCAACATCGTTAAACGATCGATAAATATCAAAACAGTCGTGGAGTTACAAAACCCTCTGCGAAATTTTTCGCAAAATCTGGAAATGGCCACGAAAAACTTTTTGGAACACTTTGAATATAAAAAAATGTACATTTTTTGCAAACATCAAAATAAACGTACATTATTCCATTGATATACGAAGAAAGGTATGAACTTTATATTATTTTCAATGTATTTAAATACGTACTGGATTCTGCGATGTGCGTGGGTAATGGCTTAATTAATAAAAACACATCGTAACCCTCCTCTGCAATAAAATCCATCTTGCGTTCACCATTCCATTTAGTTTGCAGAATTTCTAACCTTTTTTTATTACACAACAGGGAATTAAAAAAAATAAATATTAAAGTATAAATACCAATTGTCTAATAATAGCGTACATCAATACCTAAACGGACAACAATAACAACCTTACTAAAAAAATGTGAAATTTATTTTTATTCAATTGATAAACGACCGAGTACGTGACAACAAAGATATTAGAAGAACGAGATATGCTATGTTGGCCGCCGGACCGTAGCCGGAGTACTACCTAATTAGGGTACTTTGAACGGTATCGGGACGTGTACGCACAGAAATCTGTTCTATGTATTAGTGCGGATACCTTAGCGATGCCTTAGCGTAAGCGAAGGTGTGCAGTAGTATTGGTGAACAAAACTGGCGACACTCGGCAAAACAATTCCACTCAGTACGAACTGCGCATAGCACATCTCGTTCTTCTAATATCTTTGCGTGACAACATTACTAATTGAAACGTAAAATTGAAAGTGACATAGAACAGTTCATGGAAATGGAAAGACATATTTAAAGTCCTACAGTAAGGAAAAGGCATCCCGTTCAGCGGGTAGAAAAGATTTTCTCATTTATGCACCTCTACCCCCAGTTGACGCAGGAAGAGAGAGAAATGTTATCCAGCCAAAGAGGGTTGTAATTGTGAATTGTCATCCTTTGATCAATAAATAGCAACATGGTTATTAGATTTAGGCAGGATACATTCGGAAATATAATTAAAAAATATCATTTGATCATTTATTTTGAGCGCCTAGTTTTATCTTCGCTTTTTTTCTCAAATTCTTTCCTCTCAAATGTTCAGGCACTGGCTAGTTATTAATGTTGACTGGCCCAGTCAATCTAGACAAAAATAGGCTCTCACTGGAACAAATTAGGGAAAACAAATTTTACCTACTGCAGGGAGTATTTTCACAAGAGTCCCCACCAATCCCCCGTTTGCTTTCCCCTGCGACCCCACCAATATTAAATGTAGGGTTCTACTAAAACAATTATCTTCTAAACTAATGCATACACTGGAAAAAGCATTCACCGTAAAAACTTATTACAAAACTTACATTTATCAATAGTTTGGTTAATAAACAAAAATTGCTAAAATTAATGAGTTTTTAAATCATGTACGTGTATAACATTGCTTACTTTTACCCTTCATTCTCATCAAACATAGTGGGAAAGCGCGTCAAGGCGTGCTCACTCTGGCCGCAATATAACGCGTTGCTTTCGTTATCAAGTCGGAACAGAAAAAAATGGGTTCAAGTCCCAGATGCGCCTGTATTCTTTCAAATTTTTCTGTTTCAAATTTTTATTTGAGAATCGCTAATATTATCTTCAATTGAAAATAATGAGTTTTTTCTAGTGTATGGTGTCGGTTAGTTTTGATATTGATCCCAATAACCCATGCTCAGGGTACACAGCACTCTGTTTTGAAGCAGTATAAAATATTAATCAAACATGCATTGTAACTTTCGACTAACCGATTTTTCTAAAATCTATTGAAACGTTTGCGGGGTCTAATATTTGAAATTTAAAAATATATTGTGCGATTAGGAGGTTTTCATTTGTGTTCAAGATGTATTGGCCGCATCGTGAAAGGAAGTGGGATAGTAAAAACTGTATATTATGGAGGTTTCACAGTGATACATATGATAAAAGGACACGCAAGAGGTATAACAGCCTTTATTCTAACTAATGCTGGAATTGTCAGATCAATTATTTGTAATGACAATTTTTCTCGTGAAATAGCAGAAATCTACAACAACATTGTAAACAAGAAGATGTCACATGAATGAGCTTGTACAGACGAATCAGTTGTAACATATCTTAAGAGGTGACCAGATAAATCATCAAAACTTTAAAAAGTTATATAAAGTCATGGAAAGTGATAAAACAAAAACTTTATTAACTGAGTTAAGTAGGTTAGGATAGGTTAAAAAAAAATTTTTTTCATCGTTTCTAATGACTTTATATCACTTTGTAAAAGTGTTTTGAATTGTCACTGTGTTGAGTTATCATGGAACCATCTTAAGACTTGGTTATAAGGCAGAATGGTGATTTGCTGGAAATCGGCTCTCTAAAACGGCTTAATACTACCTTTCGTACGTCATTCTCAGACTTCATATGTTTTGTTACCAAATAAAGGACTATTATTTTTTAGTCTGCCTATTTTTTTGTAGTTGATGTAGGCATTCGACGATAAAAAATAAAAAAAAACATTGATACACCATACAACCCACTTTTAAAACTTCGATCTATGATTATCGCATCAATAACGATTTTAGACAATATTTTTAATTAAAAATATGTAAATAATACACACATCTGTAGAAGTACGGACTCTTATTATTGTTATGATATCTGTGGATATTAACAATTAAATGCACCAAATTTTCAACACATTTCACAGTTTTTTTCTTATTACGGGATGGAAGCCCCCGGTGATGGCGGTGAAACTATACGCTCCGTGTTTGACGTCGTATATATTTCGAAAATGCCATCAAAATGTTTCATTAATGGGTCTAAAAGTAGAATACCGACTCACTTAAAGCATTGCAATAATCTAAGGAAGCTACAAAAACAGTAAGTACTCACAAATTCTCTTTTTTCATGTAAATTTGACGTATTGTATTTTTTTTCAAGTGTCAATATCTTTAAAACGCGTAAAATTCAACATTTAATATGCGTTCCTTTTCCTAGTTGTAAAGTTCCAAACAATAATATTATTATTTATTATTTTTTTTTGGTAAACTAATGTTTAAGACAAGATTTTTTATGCATAGCACAAAGGGTAACAATTATTTTACAAGCAATAATTATTCGCCTGAAACACTCATCCACATTGAAAAATCTCCTGATAAAAGATACATGACGCCAACGGGACTCGAACCCGTGTCCCTTCGATTTCCGGTCGACAGCTCTGACCACTGAGCTATGGCGGCTTATCTCTTATCCGCGAAATAATTCAATATATACTAGTGTTTCATTCAACAATTACTGCTTGTTACATTTTTTCTTGTATATATTGAATTATTTCGCGGATAAGAGATAAGCCGCCATAGCTCAGTGGTCAGAGCTGTCGACCGAAAATCGAAGGGACACGGGTTCGAGTCCCGTTGGCGTCATGTATCTTTTATCAGGAGATTTTTCAATGTGGATGAGTGTTTCAGGCGAATAATTATTGCTTGTAAAATAATAATATTATTGTTCTCTTTGTAGATCAATACATGATTTATCCATGGCAGCCGGAAAAATACTCCAAACAAAGTATGCTTCAAGTAACGAATAAATGAAAAAAGATTATTGTTTAATTGTACTAAATAACACAGAATAATTTGACAAATATATAAATAAAAAAATAAAATTTCTTTTATTTCTCGAGGTCAATTTATTAATGATGTTATTAATATGTATAGATATTCTATCAAAATTTAGAAATTTACCAAATAAATCCACCTTTGCTTTTCTCAAAAACGAGAGCTCAAATAAAAAAAAGTCATAACCCAAAATTGACTATAAATGAAAGGTTATTCACAAGTTATACCGTTTATACGAACGCACATTTTACGTTGTAATTTGACAAGCTCATTAATGTACAACTACCGCCCTCTAGCGACAAAAAAATGAAGACTTTTTCACAGTTTGCGAAAATTCGCTGTCATATAACAAGCGCTTAAGCGTTTCACTGCAATACAATCCAAGCAACAAGTCGGACAGCAAAACTCTGGAAAACCTACTCCGTTAGATTGATCTGATTATTTCACTATTGCCGAAAGAAAAGGAAATAAGGATTTACTTTTGAAGACAGCATCCGAGATGCTACTATACTTTCATGCAGCGGGCCGCCTGCCTTATGCAAAATCTGCTCTTTCATATGCACAAAAATGTTGATTCTATAATATAAGCTCTCAGAAAAAGAGTACTTTATTCACTAAAGAGGGTTTCTTTACCGTATGAAGAAAGAATATGTTTTACTCAAAAGTTTGGACTGGTGTGCATTGAGTAATCCTTAATGGGGTCTTTGGGATTTCTGGAAACACACTCAATAAATGGGTATTAGGAGCACCATCTTTCAATCAGTTAAGCATCTCAATTTTTTTTTGGTATAAGCTACAAGAAAAGTGAGCAGTATATTGAGTTTAGGGAGAGTCGCCAGTTATGGTACAATCAAACATCAAAATTTGTAAAGTGGTTAAACCAATACAATCCTTTTTCTCAAAAGTCCGTTGAAATAATTTGCATTTCTTTGGAATAAGTATCAGATATCTTTTGCTCTTGTGCAATATTCAATCATTTACGGAATTACAGGATGAGGTGGTTCGCTTAATGCTTTTACTTTACAAATAACTCAAAAGCACATTATCTATGTTATATATAATATAAAGAGAACGTTTTCGACTGACTAATTATACAAAGAAACTAAATATTTAATAATCGCAATTATTTATCCTGTAAGCAATGAAAAATGCATTTAGAAACAAAAATAATTATGAAAATAGAATAATCTAAAGTATTAATAATTTATTTTACATCCCCTAAATCTATACCTAATTAACACATGGTAGTTTTATTGACCCGCGTAATTTTTATCTTCTACCAAAAGAAATACAAATGGCTAGTAAAACATACTATATAAGAGAATTAAAATTATGGCTCACGACGTTCATTTAATGTTCCTGATTATTTATAGTCGGTAAGCAGTATGAACAATCTGGTTCTACAATATAATGGTTTGTCCAAGTGAGTGTCTTTTTAACCCATTGTATCCTTAATTTTTGAATCTTATGCATTGGACTGCAAATGTCAGAACCGAACTTAATAATTCTGCGAATTATGGATGCGCATAAGTATTTGAGAGTAACATTACACTGATCATCACAAAAAGTAATTATCTGTATGTACGATGATAAATTTTGACTTACTCCTTGTCTTTCTTGAATCAATCTTTCCTTCAGGAAGTTCAGGCAGTTCACATTTCGGATAATTTGTATTTCTTACAAGTCTTCTGGATTTCAGCTCTGGGCGTGGGCTTTCCCCAAAGTCTCCATTCTGAGCCAACAAGAATTCTATCCGACGCTGTCAGATCTTTTTTGAACATCAGTGGGGATCTCTGTATCGTTTACACTCAATCATATTTGAAGTGCACCAGTCATCTGTTAGCCGAGTGGTTTTACCCTCCGGTCAATATTTTTTGTATATGTTAGGACAAACTTCGAAGTGGATAATATGTCGTAGCTAAATAATTATCTATACTTTTTTAAAGTAGCAATAGCTTTGTGGTTATCTATTATAAATTACTAAACCACGGCTTAAGGATGACGCGACCTGACGACAGTCGTGCTAAAAAATGTTATTTTTAAATTACAAATTCAAAACCACTTGAAGCTTAGCCTCTCTAAACAGGTCGTGCGTTATTAGTTCGAGTGCATATAAATACGTTCGGCGTTCAGTGCATGAGGGAAGTAGTATTGTTACGGGGTTAACACGTGTCACCTGCATTGGCCACCTCCGGCTTCAGTTTCCCCACCGCTGCGTTATAATGCAGCGCAAATGCTAATTATAGTTTCTCCGTCGATAGAATGGTACTACCATCGAGTAAGTACATAACCGGTCGAGTGGCAACACATTAACTGTGCATTGTGTCTGTTCAACAGATTATTTCAACAGATACAAACATAGAAAGAACAGTCATATCGAGCACATTATATCCACTTGAGCACTTTTTAGTAACACAATTTCAATTAATATGAAAACTGCCTTTACTCAGGCCGCCATGAAAACAAAGGTTTATGATTTATGAGCGTATTTATTTTCTACTGCACCTGTGCTTTTTATATCGCAATACTGACCCGCAGATTGAACTGGTAGAAAATAGAATGCTACACGGCCCTGATATGCACTCAACCCTCGGATCCCTAGGCATAACGAAGAGTTCATTGCAATTTGCTCTTTGTATCGCTCTTTTGGGATACCACCACTCGAAATCCAATAGTTACACCAGGTGGATTTAGCTAGTTAATTGATCAGATCGAAAATACCAACTTTTCCCTAGATTTCTTTCCCTATTTTCTTCCTATCTTTTAGCTTCCACCATGCTTCCACAGATATGGTTAAGAGCAATTTAACAGACACAGAAAAAGTTCTTCGCCCAGAATTTGCTCCTCCAGTCTCCACTCCTCTGATCCTTGAAGCTCGTTGCCTTAATTCACCAATCTTTTGACCCGCAGTTACTGGCTGGTTCTCCTTCGATGGCTCTCCACGCCTTTTAACTCCACGCCTTTTACCCTTTTACACGCTGTTACGTGCAGTTGATCCAGTGCTGCCCAGTTGTCCACGCCCTTCCGTGGAGAATGTGTGGTATCCGCACGCCTTTCCATGCAGATCCTATTCGTCTTCCAACTCCTCAAGTACATGTTGACAGTTTGTAGGTGAGAGAGAGTGAACTCCCTACGTTACTACAGTATATAATGTCTTTATTGTATATCTGTATTGCCAGAGTTACCATTATTATTATCCTACATCAACAATCCCCGTATTTGGCTATATAGAGTCAAACTTGAAACTCTTAAACGATTTCAAATTTTAAAAGCACCCTTACTACTTCCGCATTAATATGTAGGAACTCTTGGAATAACTTTCACTGTAAAACCACTTTTTTTCTTGTCTAAAGCCTTAAAAATCATGTTGTTTCGATTTAAGTTTTTTTTTCATTGAGTTACTTCCGTTCATGTTTACATATTTTTTTTAGGAATCCACAAATTATATATATTAACACAATTAATCCAGTAACTTCGGGAGTTGAATTTACATTGCTGTAAATTTTGATCTGTTTTGGGCTTTATGGTAAAAATGTTCAATTGTGCTAGTGTTTAAAATTCAAAACTATCGTTGTATTTTATTGTTTGTGAACGGTTTCTATGTTTATAGATCATACATTTTACGTACATGTGCAACGTTGTCACTTTACATTGCGTATTTTTCGACCTATGTTCGACCTAATACTATAGATTTAGCTAATTTACTTTTTTTACTTGTACTAATCAAATATTGTATATAATAGAATCACCTCCCGAAGTTACAGCACTTAAACCCTTACATCTATTATAAGGCTGAAAATTCCGCTGCGTTTAAAACGATTTTAACAGTTTCGTTAGAATACTCCATTTGAACAAGTGCATTCGAATGAAATTTACAGTATTCCGGGTGACTAATCCTTTAATATTATAGTAATAAGCAGAGTGCATCGGCGCTGAGTGCGATTAATTGTTTATTCCTTTGCTGCGATGCATTTTAATTGCATTACCTTGTTAGCGCTCGGCTGGAACGGCACTCATAGGGGGGAGAAAGGAATGGCGGAATTCGGGTTAGAAAATAAACAGAGGTAAACTTCAACGCGAATCGATCGCAACTAAAAGCTTTAGAATAATGAATTACTTAACAGCCGATGCTCATTTGAATTTTATGACATTTTTAATGAAGCGTTTTGGATTTTTTTAAACTTTAAAGCGATTTATAATGTGAATTCCGGACAAGATTCACAGAATCCGATCACTGAATTGGGAGCGAAAAGTACCTGGCTATTCAGATCTGGTCAAGCAATGTTTCGATTCCGAATGGTTGTTTTTCACCAGGGCAACACTCGGATGTGATACATTAGATAAGTGTTTTGAAAAAGCTCAAATCAAAAAAGTTATGCGTACGACTACAAATGTGATGCAGATTCACCAGTTTCGTGTGCGCTATCTACGAGTTTCCAGACACCATGTAGATTAAATGAAAAAGTGAGTTGAAATATTCTCATATTACATGTAGTGAAGGTTAAAACAATTATAATTTGTTAATCAGCTTGTAAATTCTGTAGTCGACCATATTTCAGAGTTTCAATACTGCATCTATCAAATGGTGATAAATAATCCTCGTGGCTCGGTAAGCACTGCGGCCAGCAGGGCTTGGATATTCCCTTGTGGCTTAACGGGGTTCGCACCCGCCCTCGCTCAGATATTTCCCAGTAGATAGTAGCCATGGGCGGTTCGCACCCACCCGCGCTTGGATGTTTCCTAGCGGCTTTGGGGGCTCGCTGGCCCGCAAATCCCATTTGGCACCCACCGTGGGGCGCTCCTACTTAGCTCGGCGGGGCGAGGCTGACCACCCGGTAACAAGCACCTGCTTACTGCAGATATAGTGACAAACTTACGCCATGTTATTTTTATGATCTTAACGTCTGGACAGATTAGGTTTTTTTAAATTTTGTTATTTACTGCAAAATAAAAACAAATTCAAGAGCAAGTGGAATTATGGCATCTCCACAACAGAGATATCAAGAGGCTAAATAAATTGATGGATGAATTATTTACACGGTTTTTCAGATCTTATAACTCCATAAAACCTATGTATTTCGGGCATTGACAAGAGAATGGGTTTGAATTCTGTAAAGTAAAGGAAACCAGTAAAAATAATGCTGCATTTGAAGAATTGTTATTTATCATTATATTAACACATCTAATTAGAGAGCATTACATACATCATCAGGTGAAGATAATAAATTTTTCACTTAATGTATCCATTTTATCCGGTAATAAAGTGTTGTGGGCGGTAAAAATATTGAAAGCCTGTTTTTGCCGAAAAACTTACAAAACTTTATATAAACCACGAATTAACAACTTTATGTAAACCATGAATAAAAAACTTTATGCAAACCGTGAATTAAAAAACTTTATGCTAACCATGAATTAAGAAACTTTATGTAAACCATGAATTAAAAACTTTATGCAATCCATGAATTGAAAACATTATGTAAGCCATGAATTAAAAACCTAAATGTAAGCCATGAATGAAAAACTTTATGTAAACCATGAATTAAAAAAGTATGTCTACTACCTTAAAATATTTACATATAAAAAGTTACACCTACTGTAATTACACACATCAAAAAAACCTAACCTAAACTAACTTTTGTGTTATTTTCTTACATGATATTTATTTAAAACACATTTTAATACTCCAATATTTAAACCTGTCAAAAAACATATATTTCGCCTATTAGTTATTACGTCGGCGTGTAATTGGTACGTGAAATTCGTGCCTATGTAATTTCGTCTTGACACCGTGATTATTATTATAGGATATATTATTATCAAGTAAATTTGGATTTCCTTTTACAAGTCTTATTGATTTATCAAATATAACTTCTCGATATTTTGTGTGATTAAGGCTTCTATTGATTTAAGTATTTAATTAAACGGAATAAGTAATCATTCGAAATTAATTTGTACGCGTAGGTATGTTCAAGGGACGTCGGTTCATTACAACCAGTGGTGGGTTGGCCGGTCAGCTTACCGACTCGTGTAACTAGGCAAGCTGGAGCGATGCAGGTCCGGACTAATGGGAAAGAAGGGTGGCCGACATTAATAAAACATGAAAGTCAACCTCCGATATGAGAAGGCTTTAAAGGAATTTCAGAGAATCGAGCATTTAAAATGTGGATGGTGTTGAACAATAAATTGAATTATAGATTGTATTTATTATTTATTTTGGGTACATCATTTATGTTAGGCAATTGAGCGTGTTATTATTTCATTTATTTTTATTTTTTACACCTACACAGACAATTTTACTGTTTCTAATGTTTTAAATGCAATTACTAGCATTTTTCCAACTTATTTTTACTTTTAAATACAACTTTAATCTGTACATATTACAATTTTTTATGGGTTACTCCATCTCAATAAGAACTCTCACACTAAAGTTTGTTCAATTTTTTTGTTTTTACATATGAATGTAATATTTTATATCTACATTATTTTATGTATTCTTTTGTGTTTTTACAAAGCCCTGATTTGTTTACAAAATATATGTAATTATACTGCTACCCGGCTCAGAAAAGATATTGTCTATTGAGTCGGGTAACGCACATGATTTTGTTAATAACCTTAAATAAAAATTAATAAAAAAAAAAAATATATATATATTCAATTGAAAAGTATCTATAATCCTACGCCAAAATCGATTAGCCAAATTTCCGCTGGTTCCTTTGGAAAATAAATAAATTATTAATATTTTTCCGTAAATATCAAAAGAATAATGTATAATTATGTTGATATTTAGCATCAAAGGTATACTCTTTTATATTCAAAGTGTTTCAAACAGTTTTTCGTGAAATCTACAGATTTCCGAAAAATTCCAGAGTAGGTTTTGCAAGTCGACGACTAATTGAAAAACCACGCACTAATTTCTTTAGAATTTTGGCGCAGAAGATCACACGCGGTTTCAATCTCATTTCCGCACTGTCTCTCGTTTCAAAAACATTGTTAAATAAATGGCAGTTTAACTGTCAATATAAAACATGTCTATCTTTTAGAATAATTTTTAACTTCCATTAACTTGATTAATTTAACCCTTTTACGAAAAAATTAACTCTGAGGGCATTTTTTTAGCCATGGCAACGATTGCATACATGCTATTGTTTGTGTGAGGGCTTCCTATCTGATATTGATGTACGTTAAACAAGAATTGCTCGCAAAGCAATGCTTTTAAAGTACCTACACCGAGAGGAGTTGTTTTGTTTCGTGCTTTAAAATAATATACGTGAAAAAATTATAATAATAAAAAACTATTCGAAGGAGAATTTACACATTTAAAAATCCGGTTCCGTAGCAAAAGTATCGCCTGCGACCACTGTACAATGCCATGTTTAAAGAATTGACCCGTAGTCGAGCTATTATTTTTTTTCCGGAGACAAACATTTGCGGGTTACGAATAACCTAACAATATTTTAATATCTCCTACTACCATCAAATTAAGCGGAAAATTTTGCTTGGGTTGTGATGGAGGATTTAGCCAGCCGAGGAATTGAGCACACTGTGCCTGGGTGGGACTCAAACGCGATGTCAACTCAGCCACCGACCTATAATTTCTTTAAATTCAATTATTATATTGCCTTTTATTTTCCAATAAACCTGTTTTGGTTGTGATTTAAAAAGAAACCGCGTACTTTACCATTTTTAAAAAATACGTGTTTTCGATTTAAAAATCGAAATATGATGTGTGACATTTTTTTTATCCATAAATTGTTCGGTGGGCTGCAAAATATTGTCACTCGAATGCAATTCCGCCACTGCACGACATGTAGAATAATTAGTTCGTGCCTAAACGAGGAAGGTTGTCAATCAGAGGCACCTTTGAATGCACCGTGAACTATCTGCGGACATAGCATTATACATATCTGCAATTGATGAAGCATTGACTTTAGGTAATTAATAAACTTTATAAATCTGCTAATTGTGTGTTGATTAATGTGGGAGTGGACCAAAGAGCATTGAAATACTAAATTAAATAAATAGTATTTAGTGGAACATTAACATATTATGAACTTAATTTGTTTAAAAAAATACAAAACTTTTCTTGAATCGCTTTTTTTTAGTTTACAATAAAACTGTTTCCGATATATAACCGTGCCTTTATCGGAACTATGAAATTAGTTAACTTTAAAAGTTTAGATTAAAATTGAGGTAAGTATTTTTAAAACCGTCAATAGAACCGGGACTCCTCTTGTAAGATTAACATTATAGCTGTCCAATTGCACGAGTTCACTTGTACGTTTAATATGCCCGTTCAAATGTGTTTTTGTTCAGCAGAAATTTTCTAAATCTTTTCCGATTCTATGCCAAAAATTGGAAAAACTTTGAATTGAATGAATTCTGAAATGAGAAAAACTTTCCAAAGTATCTGCTTATATTTTACATCGGTTGGTCGCGTATTGATATGTTTAGCGATGATATAGGCGAAATTATTTTGGTTCATTTCATTAAACAACAATTTTTGATCGACCAACGTTAATTTTTTTTTAGTTTTTAGTAATTTCATCCAACACGTTTGGATTCTGAATGGTGGTCTTTCACTAGGCGATATGAGAGTACATGTCTACCACTCTAGGTGGGTCTTTCGCCATGCGCTATTGTAGGGGACGAGAATCGGTAACTGTAGGTACGCCAGATGTTTTCAATGAAATTCTTGGAAACTCTGAAAGCCCTAACAAGTGCCCAGGGTAATTTATTATCCCGACCGTCGCCTTTTATTGCTGGCACATTGCAACACTAACAACACAAACATAATCACCAGGAACAAGATTACATGGAGATGGACTTCCCGAACGTCACAGCGGTGCTGCCAAGGTTTGTTATCTATGTGAGGATACTGTGACAGCGCTTAATTAGCAGCAGACACATACCTGGACGGATGACGAACCTCGTGCTGGCACTGTTGGTGGACGCGCTGCACTCTCTCGCTGCAGCAGCTGGTCCAGTTTCCTCACCACCTAGGATTCTTGCTGCAGATTCTCTGTACCTACTACATTTTACTTGTTTCTGTACTACATTTTATTTAACTTAATTTCAATTTATTTAGTAATATTTTTTTTTTTTTGTAATACCTGCATTAACTGTAAAGCGCCCTGAGGTGATATCTCACAAAAGCGGCGCTATACAAATCATCCAATAAATACATGTCTACCATTCTAGATAGGTCTTTCGCCAGGCGATATGGGAGTACATGTTTACCACTTTAGATGGATCTTTCGCCAGGCGATACAGCAGTACATCACGCCACTCTAGATAATAATAATGAATCTCCTTATGTACTTGTAATATCCCTCTCTTATAAATCTTTCTAATGCACAAATGACTGATTCATTGCATCTGGATTGCGTGCGATTGTATGATATCAATTAGTTTCAGACGTATTAAGGCAATAATTGCCCTTGCCGAGACCAGCAGGTACCTAGTCTGCCTGGAGCTGGTACCATCGGGCACTGGCCAGCGGCCACTGACCACGTGGTTAATACTGTGGCTGACCAACTATCATTAGTCACTTGATGTGGTTCCCCACCATGAGAAATAATTGCTGCAAAATTACACGTCAGTAAAATAATTCTTAATTTTTTTTTCAATAAATAGTAATGTTCGCATAAAACTATGAGAATTATGTTATTTGAAAAATTTATTTTGAATAGTTGGGACAAAATGTTCAATACGAATGATTAATTTTCAGTGTTTAATTTCACGATATTGGTCATTGCACGACATAGAGAGAGCGCTGTTGGGTATGGGCGTTCTACAAGATGATTTTGTTCATACCGTTAACTATATCTGAACCCATATGAAAAATCTTTGTTTTGCATGACATTATTTTCATTCTTATTGATTTCATATAGAAATTTGCCGTTAGAAAAGAAATAATATTGTGGAACGGTAGTAATCGTCAAAAAATGGACCTTGAATATAACTATAGATCGCGTGAAAGCTGAAAGTATTTGTCATTTGCATTTGTCGTCAACAAATTATCAAAAATACACGCAAACTCCGCAATACCGAATAATACACGTTCACAATCAGTAATATACCTAATATGTTATAGTCTTCTTTATTTTAAATATAAAACGATATAAACTTGGAACATCTCCATACAATCTACATGTCAGATTTTGTCTGCCATCTTGATTTGGAACATCTCCATATAATCTAGATGTCAGATTTTGTCTGTCATCTTGATTTGGAACATCTCCATATAATCTAGATGACAGAATTTGTCTGCCATCTTGATTTGGGAAGCATGTTCACGAGAGATGGGAAAGGCTGATAGAGATATTTAATAAAGGGTAAATCCAGAAAACTAGATGGACCAACGCGGTTGGCGCTAGCAAAAATGTAACTACCCCGATGTATGGCAGTGAGGTATGGAACTAGCCAAAGATATTAGAAGAACGAGATATGCTATGTTGGCCGCCGGACCGTAGGCGGAGTACTACCTAATTAGGGTACTTTGAATACTATCGGGACGTGTACGCACAGAAATCTGTTCTATGTATTAGTGCGGATTTCTTAGCGTAAGCGAAGGTGTGCAATAGTATTGGTGAACAAAACCGGCGACACTGGGCAAAACAATTCCACACAGTATGAACTGCTCATAGCACATCTCGTTCTTCTAATATCTTTGGAACTAGCAGAGGAAGAAAGAAAGTTGACTGAATACTATAGAAATGAGATCCCTAAGGCGTATGTGTGATTATTTCGTTAGTGATCAGATGAGAAATGTGGAGCTTCACAAAATATGAAAGGCTGCTGTAAGCGTAATGAGTAAAATTAAGAAAGAGACGCTTAGTTGGGTTGGGCATGTAGAGCGATTAAACCAAGAGTTATTAAAATTATTTTCATTCTGACTATTTTGTTTACCTTTTATCATTTTGTTAACATTATTAATATATATTAATTTTATCATCCATGTATAAATCAGCATAATTTAATCATCCATGCATAAATTAGTTTAATTTCATCATCCATATATAATTTAGTTTAATTTAATTTAATTTTATAATTGTAAAAAGCATTCACTTTGTGGCTCATCATAATTTACAATAAAAACACATAAATTTGTTTTTGACCACTATAGTTTTATTTTCACTCTACCGGTTTCGGAAGAACCCTTCCTTCGTCAGGAGAATATTAAAAACTGATACAGTTTTTAATATGCTCCTGACGATACTCCTTTATTTCAGTTTGTGCATAGTATTATATAGCCAAAATAAAACCAATTATGGATTTCTTCCTTGTGACTTTACCTCTACTGAGACAGAATTATAAGGAATAAGTAAATTAAATTTGTAAGAAAGGAATATGAATTTAAAAATTTATACAAAACAAAAGATTATATAAAATGAAAAATTTACAAAGCAAAACATTTATCAATACATTTATAGCCATGGAGAGAGAAATTGTAATAGAAATGTAAACAATAGAGACATAAAATTATTCACAAACCATCAGAAAAATATTATTTTATGGACCTTGGACCTTGTATTTGGTAAGTTCGCAACTGAAAATATCCACCTAAAATAATACGCTATTGTAATTATTGCATAGTCTGTTCAGGCAAGAATTTTGCTTAGAGTTCGTTTTGCATTGATCCACCCTGAACAGGACAGAAGAGCGTGTTGAACGCGCAGGTACATTGAATTGAATAATAATTTATGTCATGATCCATGTATAAATTTGTTTAATTTCATAATCCATATATAAATTGTAAATCAGTTTATTATTAAAAAAATATTTTTCTTCCTGTCAAATGTCCACTAATGTATTCTAAAAATATATTTTATTGTTAAATGGTTTATATAACCCAGTAAACCTCTTGTATATAGAACTGTTTGATTTCGATTACGTCATGCATAGCACCTACTTACTTGGTAAACCGAAACGGCTGACACTTAAATAGCAATGCTACAAAAAAAATTGTATGAGATAAAGCAATTTCTTAGTGAAATTTGCAATTTTGTAGGTACTATGCGATTCGGTTCAAAGCTACCGGTGACCCAGAAATTTAGAGAACACAGACAGGTATAAAAACAGTTTTGCGCAACAATAGTTAATAAGAATTTTGTCGCTGAATAATGAAGGTCAGTCATTAAAGCATAAAACAATATATTATAATAAAACAAATGTGAAACTTTTTTCCATTTTAATTTTACTGACCGTTACCGGTTTCAGCTCGTTAAGGCCATCTTCAGACTGGTACAAATTATTCTTAGTCTACGGTTTATATACATGACATAGGGGGGAGGGGGAGAGGGTGATCTACTAGGGTTTTTAATCAATTATATTAATTAAATTTGTTACTAAGTCGTTTTAGACTGTCGAATTTCTAATTATTGTAATAAACCTTGGGTTTGTAGCTCACTTCAATATTGTTCAGGGAAAAACCTTACAAGTAATATGAATTATTAATGTCCCAATTTTATCGTCAAATCGTCATTATGATGTACGGGATTTTTTTATAATATTGATTATATTTTTTTATAAAATCGCTACCAAAATAGAACACGTCATTGTTTTTTCAATCTAAAGAAAAGCCGACCCATATGGAAATTTAATGTATAAAAGAATCGTGTAAAACGCCCATATGATTAAAGTTTCGTGTTTTTTTTATTTTTATATTAACACCACACAGGAGGCCCTGAAGAAAATAATTTCCCTCAGGGCCTATGTCATCTTTGGGGATGCTGTGTGGAGGGTCTTTTTGTGGAGAGGAAGGAGTGAACATGGGTCTTGAAGAGTCCCAAGTTGTAGGAGGGAGGAAACACAGAGGCCGGCAGTTCGTTCCACAGCTGAGCTGTTGAACCTAAGAACGAATCGTAGAAGCGACCCGTTCTCATTTGACAAATGTCAACCGTGTACAAATGTTGGGCGCGCGTTTGGCGTGTATCCCGACTACGCACCGGTGCCGAAGGGATCAATGACGCTAGTTCCTCAGAGCATCTTCCATTGTAATACCGATAGAACAAGGACAGCATACCTACCCGACGCCTGTGCTCTAAAGATTGCAGTCCGCTTGTTAAGATTGGGGAATCTATCAAACGGACCGCCCGTTTCTTCACAGAGTCAAGGGTTTTTTTCAGGTATTTTGGGGCTCCGGACCAGAGATGGCTGCCAAATTCGACAATAGGGCGCACTACGTTGGGTTTTTAAAAATAAATAACCCAGTGTCAGGTAACAATTGAATATCCAATAGAAGCGTGTTGTGGGCGTGTCCATGTGACCAAAGCAAGCTAATTTTTTTTTTTTTTAATGAAAATGATTTAGAAACATTTTCAAAAATAGAAATAGTTTCCTATGCTGAATCAATTCCAATAGAATATCCAAGTCTTACAAAAATTGGCGAAAACAGTTTTCTTTCGAATAATTATAAAATAAACTACACTTCTAAAGATTATCTGTTCACTGTCAATCAATAAGTGCTCCCATACTCGTATCGAAGTAGATATTAGGAATGTACAAATAAACCCTATAATTACTATTAATAAAGTCCAGACATCACTTTCATTCCATTTTTTGTGAAGTGACAGTGTACAAAAAAGCATCAAAATGTGTATAGTGTTATAGATTATAAGGATATAATACTTTGATAAGGTCTGTGATAGAAATACGCAAAGAACGTTCGCGTTTCGTGAAGCGCGATGATTTCACCCATATCGTTTTATCTACGAGATCACGATCTCGTAAGAACTGTATGAACTATATATCGCCAGCATCACGGAATAGGCTTTATCTAAATCAATACAGCCTCCGGGAGAACCCCATCTCTCGCATAAACTTCGATCTACTTTATTACGAGATTTCTCAGAAGCCCTTACTTTAGTGGGTCGCTATAGATTACCACTCCCCCAAACGAAAAATATTTACATAGTATTGTGAACGCACTTAATAATGGGTGTATACTTTTTATTTACTTATTGACACAAATTAACTCACGTTCTCTTTAAAATGGTTACGCACCATTATACTACGGAATAGATAAAAAATTGAGGTACCTTCTTGCAAGTATAAAAAGGTAATTGGGCAGTTTTACTATTTTGTGACGTACGTCAAATGATATGTGCTCATCTATCTGTAAGTGACGTTCTAAATGACGATAGGCAATGCCGAATCGTTAAGTACTTGAGTTGCTATGTTGATTGGCGCGTTACACTATTAGTTTCATAATGATATGTAGATACCTACAGAAACACTATTAGTTTCACAATGATATGTAGAAACCTACAGAAACACTATTAGTTTCATAATGATATGGAGAAACCTAAAAAAACACTATTAGTTTCAAGAAGATATGTAGATGCGTGCAAAAACACTATTAGTTTCATAATGATATGTATATACCCAAAGAAACACTATTAGTTTCATAATGATATGTATAAACCTACAAAAACACTATTCGTTTCATGATGATATGTAGATACCTACAGAAACACTATTAGTTTCATGATGATACATACTTACGATCTGGAATTAGGTATTTTCATTTGTCTTTCTTTAAATTGTTGTTATTATTTAACAGTTTTTATGACACCGTTGGTGATTAAATCACATCAATGCATAGATCTATAAAATTAGAGGTTCTACAAAACGTGTTCTACTATTGTGGTGCGCGTAGATCGGATTCGTTTTCTCGAGATTGGGAACGTGAGAGGTCAATTGGAGGTAAAAAAGTGGAACCTATTTTTTCGATTCAAGGCTCATCTAAACATACTATATCAATACCTCAATGGATCATCCACCACTTAATGTTCCTTGCCTTATGAACATATTTTAATATAAAAAATAAATTAATTAAATAATTTGGTTTCTAATTTTATGTCCAAAGCACTGCTATTCACCCTTTCACACGGGCAGTGACGTAATTTTCCCTAACTTTGTGCATTCTCGTCACGATCTCCATATTAGTTATCTTGACTGTCCAGGGAATTCTCAACATGCGACGACATACCCAGAGTTCAAAGCTTTTGCTTTGTGATGTGATGCTTTGCTTAATTAATAGTTCAAAATCTAAAACAACAAATTCATTTTAACACATTTTTCAAAATGAAAAAATAGTCCCTGGTGATGGTGTTGCAAAATATTTTAAATGATGAGCTCTGACGTGGTGAAATTTTGTAGAGATTTTATCGAAAATTTCTAGATCAACGCTCACAGCGTATTTTGCACCATGTGCTTTGATGAGCTTAATAGCTAAAACAAATATTTTTTTTCATATTGTCTATTCCAAAATTGTGAATTGTTCTTTAAGAAAAATATTTCGAAAGACGACTGTTGAAGAAGTAATTTATGGTGAAGCCGGGTAATGTACCTAGTGCCTACATAAATAAACTAATACAGGACACGATTATAGAACGTTCAGGAAAGTTTTTGGAAAAATGGAATATTTTTTGAGCTACTTGAGATTGGAAATGGATTGGATTTCAGAAATTTTGATTTTTGACTTATCACCAATTTTTGATTATATCTGACAAATTTTTTTTAGCGAGTATTACATTTTCGCACAACGGCCGAGTTAGGATAAGGGAGGTAAAACTTTTCTGAAGCGCTAAGCCAAAAACATCCCTGACAAATGAAAACAGAGGCTTTGCAAACTCGCCGGTGTTTTGTAAAGTCAAATATTTTATCACGTGCGTTCATGAAGTGATAATCACGTTTTATATCCAAACTTTGTATTTTAATCCATTTTGTTTGACGTTTAGTAGGTTGACTAAAGTAATTTAAAAATACTCATGCAAGTAGGTATCTATCTAGATGCTTTATTACTTACTACCGAAAAATACTAAATTACATATTCATTAGGTTAATAGTTTTTGTTTTACACGCGCAAGAGTTGGTGGAACTATGTAATTCCACTCTGGGAATGTTATCAGGCAGAAGTATGTTTGGCAGGATATGGAGAAGTAGGAGAGGAAGGTTTGAAAAAAAAACTCGCTATTCAGAATGGGTAACTAAACATTAGCTAAATTCGGTTCCATGATAACTTAACACAGTGAAAATTCAACACATCTTTAAAAAGAGATATAAAGTAATTTAATTTTACTTTAAAAATTAAACCTAACCTTACCTAACCTACTTAACCCAGTTAATAAAGTTTTTGTTTCATCACCATGACTTTATATAACTTTTTAAAGATGTGATGAATTTTCATTTGGATGATTTATCCGGTCACACTCTATAAAAATTCATTTTTCAAACTTTCTTCACGCAGGTAGGTAATATAACATTTAAGAAAAATAAACTCAAAATAAATACGACGATTTTACATCTGAAAAATTAATGTTTATTTAACAACTAAAACTGAAACGGAACAAACAAACCAATTTACAAGACAGGTGAAATACAAAACGGACGAATTAATACAGGACTCCGAAGGGGAGGGGGGGGGGGTCTTTAGGGTGCCCTCATATAATCGCAAAGCGATCGTGTTTCTTAACATTCCTCTTGTCCTTTCCGATAACATTCAGATATTTATAACTACCTACCGTTTTAACAGGACATCGCCCATCTTCGCCCAGCAGTAAAAGTAATGCAAAACGGTAAAAGAGGTAGTAGGTACGAAATCGAACGTAACTCAAAGGTAGTGGTAGAACGTAGCTATCAGAAATTTTGGGGGGGGGGGGGAAATTCGGATTTTGATAATTATAATTTAAAATTATCGTAAAAAACAGTTGCGGGATAATTTTCTTCATATATTTTGACTATGATTATCTGAAATGTAGAGCGCGTGATGCAGAAAATACTTATATCGCACAACAAACGTTTGGGGGAGTGTATTACTCCCTTCGGAGCGGGAGTGTTAAGGAGAAAACTTGGAGAATTCGCAATAAATTCTATATAATTCGTCCTCACATGTTGAAAAACTCAATGGTCATTTCCCTCAGCCCGTTTCAAAAACTGAAGCTGCTTTGATCAAATCTCTTTCAAAGTAACTTTGTTCTTTCGTTTGATCTCCTAGTTATCCCAGGCTATAAATAATATATTATTTACATACTTACCCACTCATATTAAAGTGCTATGAGTTACTATGAAGCCAAATAACGTTATATTATTCCAACTCAAATACAAACTTTTTGAGTTAGATAAACCAAGAACTTAAAAAAAGCTTTTTGTAGGCGAATTCTTTACGCTCAGGTCAGAACCCTTGTGTGGGATGGTTGTCAATAGAGGTCAAAAGTTTATATTAATGTTATACCCACACATTGCTTAGATTTTTTGTACGAGGGGTCTATCGACATAGAATGAGTGAACTAGGGTCTTTAAGAGACTCACATTATAGGAGGGAGGAAACACAATTGGTATTTCAATTCAATTTCAATTTTGAAATTCAATTTTGGGCTTCATTATAAGAATATCTAAAGATTTCAAAAATTACTTTATACAACTCTCGTTTGGAACACACTTTCTCCACAAAAATCTATCATTGATTTCTGAGAACAATTCATTTCGAATTAGAAATTCCCGCGGATGACATTAATATGATTGTTTAATGATAAAATAATTATAATTTTTTTAATATATTTTTATAAATTCCAACCGGTTGGATTTCCCTAAATTAGGTTTGTTGATAAATTATAACGTACCTAGTAGACCAACTCCACTCAAATCACCTTATTATTGTGAACAATACCGGCTCTAATGCAGAACTAAATTCCATAAATTTTCGCTTTCACACATTAGGTGATGCAAATTCTAATATCGATTACACCAAAAGCCTATTATAATATAATACAGGGTTTTCCAATAAGAGGTGTTATTTTAAATAGCCCGCTATTTAGTTAGATGTTACTATTGAAGCTGTTATTTTTTGACATTTGACAAGTAAAAACTACGCCATTAATAAAAATGAAACGATACACGCTTCAACAATGCATTGAAGTTATTAAAATTCACTTGAGTGAATCAAATGCAAATCATCTTGAGTGATGAGGCCCATTTCCACCTCGGTGGCTTCGTCAACAAGCAAAATTGTCGCATTTGGGGCTCGGAAAACCCAAGAGTTATTGTTGAAAAGCCTTTCTTTTCTCAACGTGTGACTGTTTGGTGCGGATTATGGTCCGGCGGAGTCATTGGACCTTACTTTTTCGAAAATGAGGCTGGAGCAACAGTTACGGTGAATGGATCGCGCTGTAGAGAGATGATTAATGATTTTTTATGGCCGGAATTGGATGGTATTGATCTGGACAACGTTTACTTTCAACAAGACGACGCTACGTGCCACACAAGCAACGAAACCATTGATCTTTTACGATTGAATATCAAGATAACACCTCTTATTGGAAAATCCTGTAGATACGAAAAATAAAATTTTTCGGGAACTATTAATCGATAAGCATACATTCAATCACTGTATTTCATGTCAAAGTTGATTTTATTTTAATTTTTTTTATTATTTAAGGTTATTAACAAAATCATGTGCGCTATATTACCATATCAATTATCTTTACCTTCATAATATTATTATTAATTAGTACTAGTTTATCGTCTACCAGCGGTAGTTTTTAGGTTCAGAGGTTGAATTGTTTTTGAAAAAAAAATTCTTCCATGGAAAAATATTTTTGTTGGAACATTGTAGTTTCTATAAAAAATATTTTTTTTTTTTACTTCTGCCATCATGTTAAATCACCTCCCGAAGTTTTTATACTAGCGCAGGTCAAAAAAATGGAGCCCTGAAGTATGAAGTAAATAATTGTTTTTCATATTTTGGAGCTCTGAATCATAAACGTATAAATTGTAAAAATGTCTGATACATATAATGTTGTTGTACCATAACCAGTAGTCAAACCGGAGTTTGTTTGTATCATTCTTTTTTTTTATTTTGATCTAAAACAGCAATCGGGGAAGAGCCCTTGGGAGTGTAACAGTGGATGAGAAATTCAATTTCCTGGTCCTCGGAGCGTGAAGATATAATAAGGCAGTAAAGGGAGCCACTAACCGGTCGCCACTGGATACGACCGTTTTATATCCCCTTTGATTCCAGCGGCCCGGGCCCCCCTTATCTCTCGGAAATTTTCACTAAAAGAGCGGTGACTCTCTAACTCTGAGGGATGGGACAGATTACATTGATAGGGAATGCGTTGGGTGTAATTTGGTTAAAACTTTATTGGTATAGTATTTGAATTGTGTCTACGGTGAATACGGAAACTTCTGTAAATGAAGGATTCAATGCAATAGTTTCTACTGAAAAGTTGTCAAAGGAAAAATTGCTAATAGTGGTAACAGTAATGTTTATTCGCATAATTTTTACAAGAGAAGTACCTACATACAATAAAAAATATTACTTATATGAAATATAATAATATTATTTAAAAATAAATGTAAGTAATGCGAATCCAATAAAGTACTGCAGTGTAATAAAATCCATAATTGGTTTTATTTTACTATATAATACTTATGTACAAACTGATTAAATGTAAACTGTCGATTTCCCGAAAATGAATAACAAACAGAAAACAGTTTACCAGTATTAGGAGAAAATTTATTTATCAAGATTCCTGAAAACATGTATAAGTTACACTTCATAAGAGCTTCCCTGTTTCCCGAATGACATGCAGAAGGAAAAACAGATGCCACTTACACAAAAGCGAGTCGAAGAAACAACCCGTTCTCACAAAACCAACATCAACTGTGATCGGGTGTTCCGCTCGTCCCCGTCGACTTTTGTGTACCGGTGTACAGGAGATCAATGCTACTAGCTCTTTCGAGAAGGCTCCATTGAAATACCTGTAGATCAGACTCAGTATGTGTACGTTGTTTCTGTATATTAGAGATGACAATCGGTCTGTTAACAATGGATTGACATTCGAACGAACCGCGCAGAATCAATAAATATATTGATAAAATGATTTCTGCAGAATCTGCAAACGAGGTGCCATGTGGCAGAATTGCGTGATTACCTTTTCGTGAATAATTACTTATTTTGTGAAAAAATATATATTATGTATACACGGTGTCCGGAAACTCGTAGTATAAGCGGGAAACTGGAGAATCTACACCACATGGGGAACCCAAATAAATATAAAGTTTTTTGATTTGAGCATTTTCATCAAAAAAAAAAAAAACCAAAAAAATATATTTTTCGGCCATTTAAGGGTTAAAATTTTTTCGTCATTCGATCTGAGAAGCCGACGCAACGGATAGAAATTATTATTACCATAGGTTGGTACCTACTCACAATATGTAGCGATGTACCGATCTCCAATTCAAACACACAAACACGTCACATGAATTATTTTAAATGTTCACCGTTATCTTCCAAGCACAGTTGGGTCCGTCGAACTATTGATTATCGCACTATTATATATATATATACGTAAAGCATATATATACATATTTGTTGCGGCCACCCCCTAAAAACTCCATAGTATTGTTGCATCCAATATACATGTATCCATATTATAAATTGAAGAAAATAAAATAAAATTCTTACTATTGAATTTTAACACAAGAAGACATGGCACGACCAAGCTATGACAGTATGTAATATAAATGTGGACAAATCAAGGAATGTGTTTGTTAAGAGTTCCATTCGTTCTGCCTACCCTTAGCGAGTATCTAATAGCGAGACTACTAGATAGTTTGTTCAAATTTTAACATAATATTAATTGTTATTAGGTAATATTCCAAACCGCATTCCATCAAGCAGAAGCAGAAGCAGAGTGTGTGCCATCATTTAAGTCCAAATTCTCAGAATTCGTAGCAGTATGAAAACTCCCTTTCCAACCCCACGTCTCGCCTCAATCTCTCCCAACTATTTGTTCAATCAGCCGGGCAGTGAATGGCAGGAAGATAATTGTGATAAAGTGGTACGAATCTATGCACCGATACGGAACTAAATACGTAATCTACCGGTAGACTTCAAGAGAACATTCAATTCTAGGAATTGCTTTACCAATTCCTACATGATGCAATAGAAGTACTTACAATAACAAATGGAAACACCGAATCACATTTCTGTGCTCCTGGAATTTTGTACTTAGCGGTAGGTTCAGTTTCGTCATTCATTATCATTTTGTGTGATGCATAATTTATTAGCGCCACTTCGGATTTTAACATAAAATTCCCCTCTGACATTTCTGTGCGGAATACCAGGAGGTATTTTGTTCCTGTTCACGCTTTGACGTTTAAAATCACTGATAGTGTGTAAATTCTCGAAAAACGAGTTCCAACTTTCAAACAGTAACTAAAATTATTTTTATTATTAAGGCTTGTCTGAATTCTCCAAACAAACACAAAACAATTGTGAAACTGACGTAACATTTAAACTCGAGGCTAATCAGTGTTCAAAAGTTCAAGGAACCAGAATCGATGCGATGCGATTCGATGCGATGCGATGCGATGCGATGCGATGCGATGCGATGCGATGCGATGCGATGCGATGCGATGCGATACGATGCGATGCGATGCGATGCGATGCGATGCGATGCGATGCGATGCGATGCGATGCGATGCGATGACAGGCAATTGGTTTCACAACTGGAATTAGTCTTTATAATTTACTTCTTACCCGAAATAATATTGATAACAACAACTTTTACCTTCAGAAAAAAATACTTATGTCAGAGCTATCTTAAATTTTCATTTTGTTTCAAGCAGATGTCAATAATAACTTAGTAATAGTAAAACCGGAATCAGGTGACTTAAATCTTAACAAGCAAATATAATGATATTCTTTGTTTATGATTTGAGTACTATAGGTGCCTTTTCCCAAATGTGCAAAGTGTGTTTTCAGAAAAGAGGGGTAAAAAATGAGACTTTGTAAATGACAGAGTAAGCTTTGGAACGGTCCCGGTCAGTTCTCGGCAAAGTTTTATTGTCGGCCAGCGGTAATACGACCTAATATTATGGGCATTATTAGCAGCACGAATGGCCCAACTTCTGGCGACTCCGCCCGCATTATACCAAAATTATTAAATTGGCCGGAATCAATCAATTACCGGGAAAAGAAATATACTCTAATAATGCGATTCGAGGGGAGAATGGTCGACAATAACAATGGACGTCAGAAACGAGGGAATATAATTTTTTTTTCTCATGAGAGTAAAATATCTTTTCTCTTTGTTAAATGAAAATATTAGCCATTTTTGGAAATGGAACTAACATTAAGACCGACATATATACTGATATCATTATTATAAACTAAAATGCCACAGCTGTAATTTTGACCTTAATTTTGGACGTGGAAAGGGAAAGTATGATTCTATATTAGAAAATTATTTAAACTAAAATAAGAGTAATTTATTCACTATTATGTACCCAGTAACTGGATAAAACAGAACATTAACCAAACAGAAAAAAAAAGTTAGGTTTTTGGATCTTTTCTGTTTTGTCATGGAACCTTGTACTAATAATATTTATTGGAAGATCAGTCGTTTGCTGTCTGCTGACGTGTGTGCATCAAAAGTAACTAAATCACTCGTAAAAGTAAAGAACCATTATGCATCAAGTCCTGATCAGAAAAATGATGGCCCCCAGCAGCAATACATTGATGAAGGCGATTTCGGCCGCATTTTGGCACATCTCGACGGGTATAGCGCCGATTTCCTACTGAATTCGATCCTTGAGTTCTTCCAAGGTGTGATGCAGATCTTAAAAAATATTTTTCTTCAAGTAGCCCTACACGAAGCAATCGCAAAATGCAGCCGGAAGGCCCGCTAGGTGGCGACGAAAGCTCGGCCAGTTTAAAAAAAAGTGAGGACGGCAAAGACCCGGTGTTGTTCGGACCAAACTATGGTAACGACTGAAAACGGTACGGCCCTTTCGACACAATGAGACCCCTCCCAGGTTCCTGCCACAACCACACGGAATGTACCGGCCCTTTAAAACTGCACTGTGTGTTTTGCTGCACCCTGTTTGTCCTAAGCAAAACTTAAATGTTAATAAATATGAATACAAAAACCCTTTTCTTAACTTTTATAGCCCACTACTCGACCGTTATTTTTTTGCTTAAAAGCACCAACCAATGCTAAACAGCACATATTTATAATTTCATAGCAGTTCTAAAACGAGAAGAGCTAAATAAAGAGCTAAATTAATGTCTTCATCCGACAGGACTCAAATTCTTCATAATGCGACAGCTCATAATATTCTTACTCCGGAAAATTCAAGAATCTTGAGACTAGATTTCAATTTCAAATAAACGTCATATTTTCTTGCTTCAGCCAGAGTGATGATGCAATTGCTTATGAAGTGTCAAAACCTCAGTTTACTCCCTGTGTACTGTGTACACAAGAGTACAGCGAATATTCTCCGGCTATATTGAATTTATCACCGCGTAAGACGCTGTCAGAAGTAATGTATTCTCGGTAATTCATCACTTAGAGCTGAAATATTTGCATCCCACTTGTGTATATGTGATTTAGGATTTGAGGAAGCATACTTAAAATGCCTATTTATCTATAAAAGATTTCTAAAGTGTTTAAATGCATTTATTACTGACGAATACCTAATTATATTTCCATTAGATATTATAATTCAACGTAGTATCACGAAACATTATTACACATTTTTTTCTACAAGAGGACAATATAAAAATGAAGACAATGTAAAACGAAGACAATATAAAAATGAACACAATATAAAACGAAGACAATATGAAACGAAGACAATATAAAAATGAACACAATATAAAACGAAGACAGTATGAAACGAAGAAAATATAAAAATTCAAGACACATTATATCCATAATTATTGGAAAAAATGAAGCACCGCCTAACAGCCCGCTAGAGTACAGTCCATTTGATCAACTTTTAGTAGCTCAGAGAAACCACGAGCGTAGTCTCAGTAATGTCTCTTCAATCTTTTAATTCATCTAAGCTACGAGTGCGATAGTTTATAGCTTACATATTTCTAATGGTTTAAGCACACATAGATAAAGATTAAAGGAATTAACTGGAACTTATAAACTATCACCTTCAGGCAATTTGAAGAAAACATGAAATTATGGTTAAAAATATCTTAAATACATACATATAAATAAGGAAAATAGACACTTTATTTCCTGCCAAAAAAGATATGTGTGGAAAGGAGACTGTGTTAGAACAGCGACGAAATAAAGATATACTCGACTAATATGCTTATCATTGTAAAAATCCCAAGGCACTTAAAAATATATAAAACTTAGTAAAATATAACCTATCTTTAAAAATTATTAATTTTCATATTACTATCTTTATTTCTAAAGGAGAAAGTGGGTGGTTTTTTGAAACCTTATATGGACAGTCATCTTCCTCTTGCTTTGAATGTAAAGTGTGCGAAATTTCTAATATTTATGTATATATATTTGGATAAAGGTAGATATATAAAATAGACGAAGCGTAACAATAAAATGCAAGTATGCAAAATTTATTTGATCATACACATCTCTAAGTAAGCGGTTAGGTAACTTTTATTCTGAGATCCTATAAAAGAGAAGTTTCGGGTTGTTATTCCAATTCTACATTTGAAATTCCTAATTTTCTACCCGAGCAGTTCATTGATAGTTAGAGAGATATCGATGCCGCTATTTCCTAAGTCCTTAGTCCGCAGTTGGCAGTCGGCAGTTGGATGTTAGCAGAGCTACTTGATACTCTGTTTGTTTCGCTGTTTGCGCTCAGCGCGGAGCCGATAGGAATATTGAAAAGCGGGGAACAATCAAAGGTCACGTGCCCGGGGAAGCGGCGGAGCGAGGCAAAAGCAAAAGCTTCATCTCTGGTCTAAAAACGTCCGAATGCCTTACCCGGAAGTTGGAGCACCTACTCGCCCTGCGATACTACAGCCTTGGCAGTGCCGTATTTAGCCAGGCAGCGCGGGGCCTGTAGCAAATGTTATCAAAAGCATGTTGATTTTTTTTTAATGTTTCATCTTTATGAGTGATGTACTGTACCTGTCTCGCTAGAAAATACTGTGTTGATTTGGATTGGGATTGGGAATTCAACACACTTTTAAAACGTGATATAAAGTCATTAAAAAAGATGAAATTTTTTTTTATACCTAACCTATTTAACCCAGTTAATAAAGCTTTTTGTTTCATCATTTTCCATGACTTTATATAACTTTTTAAAGATGTGATGATTTATCCGGTCACCAAATAAAACACAACATTTACAAATAAACGCATCGAACACGGTGCGGAAAATTTCGTGTCTTGTAGACAATATTTACTCTCGCAGTATTTCAAAATATAAAACACGGCTCCGAAGAAAAAACGACGCAGGCTACATGTTACCACATTGAGGTCAAACCACAAAATGCTTTCGTTTTTATCATCCTGAAATATTAACACTTTGTACTCCGTTGTCGCCGCCACGGCGACATGGAAACATTCTAACAACCCCGATGGCGCCGCAGTGGCCACATAAATAATGGGTATCTATTTTATTGTTTAAAAAATAAATGGGCCCTTCTAGAGGTATCCACAATATTCTATTCAATTGTAAACAGTACCCTCTTACGATTGGTTATGCTTTTTGCTCTGTTTTTTATACATAACAATAACTACGCATTCATTATATTTTAATATTATTTTACTGGTAATAAATATTCTCACTCCAACAGAGACCAGGCTCAATGGAAAACTCTATATTTTACGAAAGGGTCCCGATCCTGCAAGATCTACTCGAAAAGGGCATTAAAAGGTGGCAGGCGGGAAACCAGTGAGTACCGAGATTTGGGCGACTGCTTTCTAAAATACCACATAATTAAAAAGTATAAAGATTAGAATATTCAAAGTTTTCTTTTATTGAAAATCTTATATGATAGTAAATATACGTGTCTTAACATAACTTTATAATTTTATTTACTGCTTTTCCAAAAAAAAATTTTTTCTAATTTCCTAAAAATATCGTTAATTTTCGTCATATATTTAATTTGACATTTCACTCTATGGAGTAGTTAGTAAACCATATAAAAATAATTTGGAGTACAGACGGTAGAACGTGTAATTCTGGGAGTACGAATCATAATATTTATGGATATTCTGAAAATGTGATGAAATTTTTTTGATTTTCGCATTTCTTTTCCTAGGTCAAACTTACAAAAAATCCATAAAATATTTAATCACCAAATATTTTAATATTTTTTAAAATGGAAACATAAATATAGATAGGTACGAAGCAAAACTAGACCCCGAGAAAAATTCGCGCGGGATATTAAAATTCTTATTTGTATTCTGCCTGGGCCCGGGGCCTCAAGAAATACTGGGCCCTTAGCATTGTCTACTTCTGCTACACGGTTAATCCGGCACTGAGCCTTGGGAGGCAGTACGTAAACGTACATCCTACGTGCTACGTGCCAAAATATAGGCTATCCGCTGAACTCAGCCCAGGAAGACATACGTTTATGCTGATTTTACAATTTAAACCTGTTTTCGGTCGGCATCTGATCGTTTGTAAGCTCTGTAATAATAAATATGTTTATTTTTCATCGAAATATTTAAGGCCCCGTAGTAAACTTTCAAAGTTGGTTCGAAAGGGAGATATGTCAATACGAATGTTAGAGGCAGGGCGCTGATTTAAATTTTTTTTTTAATAAAATACGACTCGTCTGAAATTGAGCAAAAATCTCTTGAAAAATGCTTTAGTTCCATTTAAAGATACACTGTGAATTTTTGAATACCCATACAGAACAAAATGTGTTTTAAATAATTTTCGTAGCTTAGCTTGCGAATTTTTTCTATCGAGGGAATTTCACATAATTAACGTTATAGCAAAATTTATAAATATTATCTTCAATATAAACATTTTTTAAACTTAACTTAAGTTAACGAGAAAATAAAAAGGTTATCGAACCTTTTCTTTTATGAATAACTGGTGGGTTACAGGTTACTGCAAGTGTGCACTCGTAATTATTATGAACCCACCCGTTAGCTTCAATTAATGTGTATGAACAATTTATACTTTGTGTAATTGTTTTTTTTTTGGATTTCATGAAAGCACTTTTGTAAAAACTCAGACCGTAATGGTTGGTAATCAGGAACTCAATATGGTCTCATTAGGAGGTGCTCTTCACGTAAACGCTATTGAGTAACAAGCGGATGCAATTAGCAGTAATTAATTGTAGTAGGTATTTGGGTTAATGATCATTATTATCAATATCATTTAACTGCAGGTAACAGGTAGAACATAATATTCAATTCGTCTTATTAGGGTCTCCGTATTTTAACCAAATCTGTATGTGTACTGTTCACAGAAACCTGCCTGCAAAATCAGTTATTACACATAGCGCTATAATGTTATGTAGTGCTTAACTTTGTTTGTACTCTAAATATAAATTTGTTAGTTTCCCTCGTGTTACTTAATTCATGTAAGACGTGTTCAAACTTTAGAAACAAAAGCTTTTTGGTTGTGACAAAAGACACCATGAACTAATTTATACCCTTTTTAGTGTCAAAAAGTTTAATCCCTTTTTAGTGTCAGGCGGAATGCTAGTATATATTAAAGATATAATTTCAATTCGACATTGTCAATTTAATAGTATTAGTCTATCGTTTATGGATGTCAATTCATAGAAAATACAGGGTTTTCTAATAAGAGGTGTTATTTTGAATAGCCCGCTATTTCAGTAGATGTTACTTTTAAAACCGTCATTTTTTGAAATTCGATAAGTAGAAACTACGCCATTAATAAAAATGGAAAGATACATGCTTGAAATCATTAAATTTCACTTTAATGAATCAAATGCAAATCATCTTGAGTGATGAGGCCCATTTCCACCTCGGTGGCTTCGTCAACAAGCAAAATTGTCGCATCTGGGGCTCGGAAAACACAAGAGTGATTGTTGAAAAGCCTCTTTATCCTCAACGTGTGACTGTTTGGTGCGGTTTATGGTCAAGCGGAGTCATTGGACCTTACTTTTTTGAAAATGTGGCTGGAGCAACAGTTACGGTTGCGCTATCGAGAAATGATTAATGATTTTTTATGGCCGAATTGGATGGTATTGATCTGGACAACGTTTACTTTCAACAATACGGCGCTACGTGCCACACAAGCAACCAAACCATTGATCTTTTACGGTTGAATATCAAAATAACATCTCTTATTGGAAAACCCTGTACATCCAGTGTTGCCAGCGTATATCGATTTAGAATTTATCGCATTATCAATATCGATCTGGCTATCAACAGCGCGTCCGTGATCGGGAAATCGTCATAAAATCATCGGTAGTTACGCTTATCTGTTCGACATTGTAAAGTTTTCGATTTTTCGTTGATAGACCCCTATGACTCTTTAATTGCACAGAGAAAATTACAAGGACGAAAGTAGGTAAATTTAGAAAGAAAGAAATTAAAGAAAAACGTAACCGAACCTAACAATTGTTTATTTTATGATATTTATTAAAAGAAACGATGTAAAAATCTAAAACCGAATGTTTTTAAAACAAGTTAAATATTGTGTTTGTGTAATTTTTATCGGTATGTAACTACCTGATCATTAAATTTTCGCTGTGTAATTTTATCAAATGTAATTTCTGCCTTGCATTTTCACCCTGATATCATAAAATCATGTTCAATTTCGTATAATAAAATGCTTACAAATCAATACAATTTTTTGATATTCATGTGAAAAAGAGAATTCCAGTTATGTTACATGAGATATACGTATAAAGAACGTGATATGGCTGGCAATGCGAGTTAAAGCATTCTTTCGAAGCTCCGGAACTTCAACTGCACTGAGAGCTGAGAGGGGACGGCCTATAAAGAAGGATACATAAAGAGTATCCGTTAGGGTTAGCCTGGTATTCCCTCAGGTAAGCAAATACGATATCGTGAATTGTACACACAGTAGCTAGATGAACGATTCGTGAACCATACATAATAGAAACAATGAGATATTCTGTCATGGAAGCGAAAACGAACTGCGCGTACCTTCAAAACAGCAGAATGAGTGATAGAAATAAGGTTGATGTGTTGGTAGACACAAATGCAGAGCGCCGCTGTGCGTAGATGCTATTTGCAATAGTATGGGTGAACGATGTTTGCGACATTTGCACACTAAACAAGTATGCAAAATTCAAATGATATTTACTCTATAAACCATGTTTCACACGTTCAAACTGCGAATTCTTAGAAAATCTAAATAAAGATTTTTTCTGTTAATAGACATTGATAAACATTCATAGACATTCTTCCAAGAAGGTGTATTTTTCCTCACAATAAAAGAAGAAGGAAAAAACATGTGTAAATTCCAAACAATAGGATAAATTCGGTAACACGTTTCAGCGAGGCCTTGTAGTGCATCTATAAACAATGTGCAATTCATGGACAAATATACTGATTGATAAATTTATCCTATTTATCTATATTGATAAAACCTTGGAGGAGATACACATATTATTCCTGGATCAGAAATGAAAGTCTGTTTGTAAATAATTGAATTATTATAACACGATTTTTCCACGTTCTTGAGTAAAGCGATCCATGGTTTATTTTGATTCTGTTTACTTCACAAATGTTAATGTCTAGATGACATAGCGTTCTAGTTGCAAAAACTAGCGCATCTTCTACTGGGGTGATTTTGCGCTAAATAACTAAACTTATAACTAAACTTTGGAAAAACATTTTTTTTATAACTATAACTAAACTTGGGAAAAACAAGACCATTGAAGTCAATTGAGGGTTTCGCGATAAACAATAGCGCTATTATAAACATAGTAATTTTTTTTATGAGTACTTTATCAAATAAATACACCACAGACTTTCTCATGGCATAATAGTGACAATGGTTACGGGTACACGTACATATAATCAGGTATTTCAACTGGCTTTTACATTTTGCTCCTATTTGGTATCGATCTTGGTACATATCAGGACCGCTGAACTAAACTATATTTGTGGATGCACTGTATTGACCACATATTCTTAGATTTTTTGGAATTGAAATAATCATACTATTTACCTTTGAAATGTTTGTAGGTCGTAAGTACATAATTTTGCCGTGTAAAAGAAGAGTCTTATTTTAAGTATCTATGAGTACTACCTACTTGGAGCAAGAAATTTAAGGACGTGAAAGAATATGATCTTCAAACGAAAATGATTGTGTGGACATAATGACAATACTTTTTTTTATGTGATGATCCCCAATAGACCGGAGTGAGTGGTTCTGTTGGATCCCCAATAATATGTTGTGAGACTGAAGGGGGTGGGGAGGGGAAGGAGATGGGGTAAGAAGAAGGTGGTCACAAAACATGGATAACATCATGTCTGCATGGCGGTATTTCAACATGGCGATCCCGAGAGCACCAATTCTTTACAACGGAAGATGTGGAAAAATAGAGTAGGTAATAAGGATTTAATCATCTAGATAAAATTTCTGATGCCCTATTCTTATACAAAATCGTTAACAATCTTGTTGATTCATCACATCTTGTTAGAAAAGATTTCATTTTGTTGCCCTTAACACAACACCAGAACGACTTATTTAGAACACCACACTGTAAAGCCAAATATGCGCACAACTCTTTAATAGGACGTATCTGCAAAACTCGTTATGAGATGTAGACATTTTCAACTGTTACTTGAAAACATGTTAAATGTAGCTTACTAAACTGATAACATCATTTTTTTATTTTGTGAAATAATATTATCATCGTAATATGTTATAATAAAACAAATATAAAACATTTTTCTACTTTAATTTTATTGACAGTAACCGGTTTCAGCTCGTTAAGCCATCTTCAGACTGGTACAAATTATTCTTAGTCTACGGTTTATATACATAACAAATGGGGGAGGGGGAGAGGGGTGGTCTGCAAGTTATTTTATCCTTTTTTAAAAAGGATAAAAAATTAAAATTTGTTTTATTATAGTATATTATAATGGAATTCCACCATTCAAAAATAGAAATATTAAAAACTATCATCGTAGGTTATTTTAATTTTTTTTTTTTTTTTTTAATATAATCATGTGAAAACTGTGTTACTACTAACTGTCTTTACTTGTTTTATAATATTTTGTAATTCCTTATAATGTTATTTATATTTGTTTTATTATAATATTGTGTAGGTACAAATACTAAATCAATAACTAAACTTTATTGGTCTAGAACATATGAATAATTACTGTTTATGCTGAAATGTACTGCTGTTTTTTTCCTAAATAAAAATAAATACAGCAATTATTTATCCGTATCGCTACGGAGAAAGCGATGTCAAGAACAAACTCTTTCATGGGCACTAGTCCGCCAAGCGGGTTGAAAGTTTATTATTTTTAATTTAATAATTCCGCGATAATCATATCTATCTGATATAATTGTCTATATACAATCATTGATACACATGGGACATCACCAGCTTCCAAGCTACGGGGGGGGCTTTTAAATTTTTTTATTGAGCTTACGTTCACTCGGCGTTGTTTGGGGCTACCAGTAGTATGCCCAATTGGGGTAGGTAAGGTATGTGGTAAGGCTGTGAGAGTAAATTATTACATACACAAGCACACGGGAAAAGCGCCGCAGTCGAAATACTTTCGGGTTTTATTTTTGGAGAGTCAGAATTCCAATAATATTAAAACGAAAATCCTACAGGCCCAGTTATTTCGATAAAATTCACATATGACAAAGTCATCAAATGGCCATTCAGCGTCATTTTGTTCTTTTGATAGTTGAAAGGTTCCTGGTATAATCAGTAGAAGAGGATAACTATCATATTATTAAGCTTGTCAGTTTATTACAATTTGATGGACAGCTGAAATCAAGTGAATATATTTCAATAACCAGTGAGATATACGAACTTTTCTGTTTCCTCTGTTTCGCCCTTCAATATATTGCGTATTGCACCGTGTAGCGTACACCATAAATAATATTAATTATTTAAGAAGTTTTTAATGTATTTATATTAATACATTATGTGGTCACCCTTTGCCCGTTCCATTCGTAAGACCGAAGCAACCATGTTGACAGTACGGGAGCCCTTATCTTTTCAAATAAAAGCTCCTACTCGGTGCAGACATGCATTTATCAGAAATGTATGGAGCCGAAACCAATATCGTAAAAGCTTAGATTACATTCATATTAACTTCAAATTGTACATTCTACTGCTAACCATTTGATGCATCGTGAACCAAATGCAAATTTCTATGGATGAAAGCAATGTACAAGTGGCTTACATTGCGCTATGAGTAAATTCAGGCTGTGTGTAGCTTTCCAAGTACGGGTATGAATTATTGTCCATTGAATATTGGAAAATATTATTTTACTATCATCTTATTATTAAAAACTAAATATATGACTCCGTTCATATCATTGTAAAACCTAATCTATATCTAAAACTTAAAATACACGATCGAACCGATCATATTAAATACCTGGGTCATAAGTTTTTTGCACGTCTTAAATGGAACTCTCATTGCCATCTAATCACAAAATAACTAAGAAAACAAATTTATTTATTCAAAAGTATTAGAAATATATTTTATACATTTTAAAATAATAGAATATTGCATACTATGCTCTATGCTAATCGATCATATGGAATAACAGCATAAGACATACTATGCTCTATGCTAATCGATCATATCTAATAATAGCATAAAATAATTGTATATTGCATACTATGCTTTATGCTAATTGATCATATGGAATAATGGCATAAAATAATTGAGTATTGCATACTATGCTCGATCATATGGAATAATAGCATAAAATAATTGTATATTGCATACTATGCTTTATGCTAATTGATCAATGGAATAATGGCATAAAATAATTGAGTATTGCATACTATGTTCTATGCTAATCGATCATATGGAATAATAGCATGGGGTGTTGCAACGCCCTCGACTTATCGATTCAGGAAACTTAACCCTAAGGTTCCTTTAAAAGCAAACTTCGATTACTAGATGTTCGAACAATTTACACCAAAACAATCTTAACTCACCTCTTCAAAAACAAATCAAATAAATATTACGAAAATACTCAAAACGCAACACGCGACATAAAGAATACTCACTGAAACCCAAAACAATACCTACTTTTAGTACAAAGAAGTTAGTAGTTAGTTTAGTACTTCCTACAAAGAAACGTCACATGTTTTGCAGCTAAACTATACAATAACCTACCCGACAAAACAATACAAATAAATTTTTTCCATCATGAATCAAAATCGTCACTAAACAATGGATATTTAACAGTTGGTCGTTCAATAACCAGTGAACTCACACAATTCTAGCGATTTCCGTATAAAGTTATTGGTCGATGGACGATAAGTAATGTTGTAGGTACCTACTAGTAAATAAATTGTTATGTAGGAACTTATTTACTGTTTGTATTGGTAAACTATAGACAGTGTATAATTAAAATACTACCTCAATACAGGTTCTGGTAGTGAGGTGATTGTGAGTAGTAAAGAAGTTTATATCCTACTTCAATATACCTACTTTCATTGTATCTTTATTACTGTGCCATTATTCACATTTTCTATTATTGTTCTTATATATCTAATGTAGCCTTGAAAAGTACGTATGTATATAATCCTGTTGTTTTTTAATGATATATAAAATAAATTTCCGCTGATTGAAGTGACCAACTTACTTAACGAAATTCTTTTTTTTCCCAGATGACGAAAAACTTCATCATAAATTTGCCGTTTTTTAAAAAATCTTTTGATTTATTTTTATTGTACGTTTTTCTCAACTCTTATAGACTGCACGCTACTGATAATGACGTGCGTACTCTTTTAAAGTTATTCATTTATAAATTTAAAAATATTATTATTAATTAATAAAAACAAGTTTATTTATAAACTAGTTCTGTTGTGTAATTATTATTACGTCTGAACAGTTAAAATAATTATAATTTAATATTTCACATATTATAGGTATGTGAAATACCCCAAATAAATGGAAAATATTTATTTTCTAGTTTGGATGACGAATTAAAGATGTTGAAGAATTAAAGAAGTTACAAAATTGCTGAAAATTTACGTAAAGGCATCGACAGCGCACTTCATTCTTCGACTCTTGTTTTCCGAGATTGATAAATGTTCAATTTTCCGATCTAAAATATTGAATCCAGCGACGGAGCAAAATAATAGTGGATACGGGGCTAAATTATGCGTATCGAGAAATAATATCAATCACCATTTTTATTCCCACTCCGTTTTCACCTCAGCAGTTCAGCACGTAGCGTTAAATTCGTAATCTTCCAGAGCGGGATCCACGCCCGAAATTGGTAAACCCTTCTCAGGAAGAGTTGGCGCCGCGGAGCCGATATTAAAACCCCCTGGTCTTCATGAATTATTCACCATGCGACTGTCCCGCATTCTGGCGGAGTTGCTTCATTATTTCTGTAGCAAAGGACGGGACTGAGGGCCGCGGCCGGGAAGACTATTTGCTGCGCCACTGGGTAAACTGCGCGCTATTGCGAATCTGGCGGTTAATATCGGGGTAAAGACAAAACTGCACAGAAGTCACCGGCGGGAAAGCCATTGGGAGGAAGTCGAGGTGAAAAATACCCCTCCATTCCCCCTCGGTGCACTGAGTAAATAACCCCTTCAGTGCTGGATATTGTGCCTTCCTTTGAACTGAATAATATCAATGAGAAGAGTTGCAGAAGAAAAATTAGCGCTCTCGAATCCTTTTAAAGAAAGTTCTTCAATTCAATTTTTACGGCAGGAAATACCGTTTCTACATTTCTTAGCTTCCTTCCACCCTTCATTGTGAACTTTTCTAATGGTTTTTGCTGTTGTGTTTCTTTAGATGAGGAGCCACTGAGCATCTTAAATACTTTTTGAAAGGATATTGTAACATTAAAAAACCTTTTCTTTCAAATGCATACAGACACAGGTAAACTGTAAGGACGGGTTGTTTCACAGAATTTTAACTATTCATCGAATTCCGTCACATTTTTGTCACGATGTCCAAAAAAGTATTCATCCAAAGAATAACATTTTTGCATTTCGTCATGATATATTGTTAAGACGAACGCAGGTGGAAGAACGCGTGTTCCAATATTACTATGAATTTATTAACACTTTATAAGGAAGCGGCTTGCAGTCCCGTTTTCAACAGGATTACCAAAAATTAGATTTTTAATATTTTTAATCAGCGTCACTCATGTTTCTCCGTGTAATACAAAATAAATTTCATTATTTCACTTGGGTAGGTACCTAACTTACCTATCTAATTATTCACACTTTGATTCATAATCTATCGTTGGAGGACTTTACAGGAGAGCAAAAATTAAATAAATATATGAGCATGTTTATAATATAGGGTATTAATATAGTTAATATAGGGTAAATGTTTGTTTATCAGCTTTGTAAAATTGAAAACAAGTTTATTAGTAAGGCCTATTGAATTTATAATGATTTAATAGAGATTTATATTTTTACTTCATAGTTACTTTTCTCAGATAGGTAACTCAGCAGTTCAATTATGGTTTTACTGAAATTCTTCGAGATATTATGGCAAATGATGGGTTTATGTTTTTTTGTTGTAAGATGGTCATTAAACCGCACCAATTTCATTTCAGTCCATTGTTAAGGCGATGCACTACGTTGTGTAATATTTTAAATTGAGCCGCTATCAATAACAACCCTTACGTAAATGGCGATAAGGTTTAAATTCCCGCTTAACACCATCCGCCTTTTTTGATTTATGCAAGAAAAAAACATGGCCAAAAAGTGCCTTTTATTTTATTTTGTGGATGTTCAGGCATAAATATTTAATTTTTTTTCGATCATTTTATAAATAACTTAATTTGCCACATTATACAATAAAATCATAACCGAAAATGGGTTCGTATGTAGGAGATTTTGAACTTTAAAGCATTTTTCATAGGCCTTATACAATATTTTTTTCTGGACTTATAAAAAGACTTAACTAAAAAAATACTCGATTATTTCAAAGGCCAAGATGTATTCTACTCGTAGTATTTAATTAAAGTATCTGAAACATTTCTAGGCGACCAAATTTTCAAACTAAAAACACATGATTTTGCATTACTACGTATGGCATCGCCTTAATCGAGATGTTCATTGCTAATCCTTGAAGAAATCATATAGAAGTCAATTAACTTATTTAATTAGAAGTTTAAAGACCTCGGAACGACGCCTCTGTTTGCATTTGGTGTTTGCATTTCTCCGCGATCACATTTGAACACTTTGGCTGCGAACGAAGAAGTTCTTAAATTAATTTATGTCTAGTGAGAAGGTTGGAAATCAGGAGCGAAGATGGAAGAACAAAAAGGAGTTCGTTAAATAAAGGTGCTATTATTTATTAATGTCTGTTATCTGTGTGGAACAAAACAGAAGGTTACAGATAAATTATTGTTGAAAATTACAGACCTCAAATTTGGTTTGATCTGAACCTAATTTATTTTATACCTACTCGTACATCTAACATAATTTAATATCGAAACTAAAAAGCATAAAATACGATATCTAAAGTAGCAAGAAGCTGTCAAAAACACAATTTCTAAATTGTTTAGAAATATTTACTGCACAACATAAAAATATTGTTTTTCACATAAATTCAATAAGGAAAAAGAGTTGAGAAATTCCGATGTTTTCTCGTAAAAAAATACGTGCTTCTATAAAATGTATTGCATTGCGCGACAGTTCATCATCATCGATAATAATAAATTATCTAGCTAATATGGATTTTAGCATTACTTCTGAATCGTAAGCTGCTTTTATACAGTTCTTGCACCTGACAGTAAAAGTAACCCAGATGACTCCCTTGGTTAATTCGAAACTTCTCTGTTAAGAAATTACGTTTTGTATTCTTGTATTTAAGATAACTGCTCGAGCAACTAGACGAGGAGTATAAACTTTATAAGTGAAGACCGGAGATTGAGATTAATGTTCCCTTCACTGCTTTTTTGCCGCCCTTTGATCATCACATCACTGAAGATAGCGGTTTAAGTAAGACGTATCTTCAATAAAATCACAGGACTTCTTTATTGGTTAAGTGTTAGTTAAGTAATCGAGATCTTCATTCTAGAATAAATGTAAAATTGCGTTCATTCCGTAGTCATGTTCGGCAGGCAGTAGTCACTACACTATTTCTAGGAAGACTTCGCCCACGGTTTTTGGGTAGAAAAGAAAGAAAATCATTAAATACGACCTTATGTTGTAAAATGAAATGTCAGTAAGTAGGATTTTTTATTGGTTTAAGTCTCAGTAATAAGTGGCCAAGTTCTAGGTTCTAGGTTTGGAAACTAAATTATAATTTTGGTCTTACAAATCCTGTCATTCTTTCAATCAGGTTCAACGGCCATCAGCCATGGCACATTTTTTAGGAGATCATCCAAGATTGTTGTACAAACAAGGAATTGTTAAGGCTAAAATTTATTTTAAATTGTGAATTTTTTTTGTGAATTAAATTGGGTGGCGGGTATGGGTACCGCCGTCCCGAGAACCATTCTTCGAATAACCAACACCTCTGCCATAGTTCACCCCAAGTGGTTCTCTACGTTTGGCGACTTAGCAGGGGTGCCCGGGCTTCACGGGGTGAGGACTGTCTAGGTTTTGGCGGCGGATGCGTCTGCCCACCTACTGTGAAGCGGGATGGATTTGGAGAGTTTGGAGGTCCAGCAGGACTCTCTCGACCCATTGCCTTGCACCACAGTGGGTGGGGTGAATTCAAACATCCGTCACACCCTACCCACCCTTCATATATTTTTCTTTCACAAGATCTTCCTCTCCTTCCTTTCATTCAAAAACCGCATCAACAAAGATGAAATAGGCCACGAGGAAAGTTATTTTTCTCAGGGCCTCCTGTGTGAAGCTAATGCAAAAAAAGATAAATCGGTAAGAAGACCACTTGTACGAGCGACATACATTGATAAGATTTAATACATTATATTAAAGTAATTCAAAGCTGCCATCTCTTGGCATAAGTTTAAAGCTTGTGTCAAATTTTACATAATATATGGTATAGAACAGTGGGGCGTACGCCCCACCGTGGGAAAATCAATATACTGCTTAATTGTTTTATACACAATGTATGAGTATAATGAGGAAATCTATAATTGGTTTCTCAGTTAAGTAAATTGCACATGTATAAACCAACCAAGTAACTGTTAATTTTCCTAAAATAAAATAAATAATTACAACAAGAACATGATTTTTCCTAAGCATGAGTGCGAATTTGTAACATTAAGCTGGATATCCGCGAACATTAATGATTATAGTAAGAACATGATAATTGATTTTGCTTAGTATGAGTGCAAATGTGTCTTCTTTTGTGAACATGAATAGTTACATTAAGAAAATGATAATGGTTTATCCTAAATATGAGTGATAATGTGTTTCGTTAAATTTGACTTCCATAAACATGAATAATTACAGTAAGAATGATTTTTCTTTAGTATGAGTACTATTATGTCTCATTAAACGTGACTTCTGTGAACATGAATTATCGCAGTAAGAATATGAAAATGGTTTATCATTAGTGTGAATGCGAATGTGAGTTATTTAATTTGTCTTTTGTGAACATGAATAGTTACAGTAAGAACATGAGATTGATTTTTCCTTAGTATGAGTGCGAAAGTTTGCCATTAAGGCTTAAAGAAGAAACTTACACTAAGGATTTTCGAAGAAACTAACACAAAATATCATAATGTTACTTTGAATGCCAGAAAATTATTATTAACCCTTTCCCTCAACTTATTTGGTGGAATGTGGTTTTAGCGCCATAAGCGATTTACTCATTAAAAAAAAACAAAATCGATTGGAAATAACTATTAGAGGGGACCTAAGACTGAAATTAACTAAGTTAGATCCAGACATAAATTTTCTTTGTAGCAAGCGTAACTGAATTTAATTTTAACTTATAATATATGTATTAGAATAGGTTTTATTTAATTTCATTAGTGATTAATATGTTTACAAACATATTACAATATGATTTGAAAATTTAACTGCTGTTTAATTAAAAAAAGATGCCGGTGGGGCATCTGACTTTTGAAAAGACTACGGTGGGGCATGCCATAAAGAAGGCTGGGACTGGTATAGATGAAGCTGAAATCGAGTTTATTAAAAATATAGTTGTTTGGTAGCTGCAACGAGTGCATTGCTGCAATATAAATAATTTTAAGCCACCTCGTTAATAAAACCAACCATTCGAACACGAGCCCCTAATCTGTTTGCATTATTTGTAGTTCCGATCCGATTCTCGGAACAAACTCCGAGAATAAAACATTGGTATCAGATCAGCGTTTATTTAGTATTTTTTTATTGCAACACGAAGAAATATTCGTTCTCGTGGAAAAAATGCTGTTATTAATTTACGAGTATGATATAAGTAAGAACCCAATTAAAATGCGCAATAATTAATACTAAATCCACACAAATTAATACTATGACTTGTATTATTGATTTAGTATTAATTTCCCTCGAAGTCAAGAAGAAAAGGTTCAAGCCGTTCTATTAAAATAAGCGTTTTTACAACTGGGAATTCGTTTCTCCTCATTAGTATGGTGATTTTATAAAACTTTCATGGAAGAGCCGTCGCGACTGACTTTTAATAATGAATGATTCACAATTGTCTGGAAAAAACATATTTCGTATTCTACTAAACCACCGCTTACTGATGTGGTCGGACCCTCCGAGACGTGCTAATGAATAGTGAATTAAACCGTAATTAACCGTAAGGTCGGGTCAAATATTTTTTTACCATATATTTTTTATTACATTAACTTATTACAGAGGGATTAATTATTACAGAGGGAGGCCATGAGGAAAATATTTTTTGATGTCCTTTGGAGGGTCTTTTTAAGGAGAGGAAGTTCTAGGAAGAAAAAAGGTATGAGGGGTGGGTAGGAATCTAGGGATCAGAGAGTCCAGGAGAGACGAATGTAAGAATCTATTCGTACCATTGCAAGGTGACGGGTCAAGAGAGACCAGTTGGAGAAGTCAAAAAACTCCCCAATCCATCCTCTCCCGATCTGTCACACGTGATTGTGGCTGGTGGGCAGGCTCATCCTGAACTTCCGCTGAATCACCAAACGTAGTGAACCACTTGAGGTGACCGATAACAGAGATGTTGGTTATCAAATAAATAGTTCCGGGGCGGCTGTGACCAAAACCGCCTTCAAAAGCCTTCTTATCAGGGTAGCTGGTAAAAAAAGGTTTGGATTGAAATATAATGGTGAGTTTTTTGGTTATATTGTGAGTTCGGGCAGGAGCTCTAATTAACAGAAAAACCATTTTCAATATCGTTAGTAACATTTTCTTAAAGTTTTTAGTAAAACATCGCTTTTAGACAGATTTCAGGGTTGTGGTATTGCCTGTGTTGTGATCGCTGAATGTACATCATATAAATATACATATATATATATTTTTAGAAGGGTGTGTGTTTTCTTATGAAAATCTACAGATTTTCCTAAGATTGGTGAAATTTTGCACACTTGACCTTCAAACCAGGAGGAAGGTCACTGCGTACATAAGATTTTTAAAACCACCCCATTCTCTTTTCTCACCCCTTTGCAAAATGTTGATACTTGACGTTCAAAATAAGAGGAAAATTACTATTTATCATCTGATTTCTGAATCCAATACAGTTCAGCGCCGGGGACTTCAACTAGTGTAAATAATAAATATAAATTATGTAAATAAAGCGCCAAAGAACGCAAACACTTTATAAAGTTAATACTATTATATATTAAAAGTTGTCGTATAAACAAAGTTGGCTATTATTCGTATAATGATTGTATTCATTTAAACCGTCGACATATAAGCTTTTATCATTTCAAAAAATAATATTAAGTATGTCTTATAAGGAAATTTAATATTTTATAAGAACGGAATTTGAATCTGCATATTTAACGAGCGTGTCAATTGAGTAGATATTTGGCTATTGTGAAATATTTCAATGTTACTTTTCTGTTTGATAAATAGTGAAATTGGTTTTCACCAATTTGTTGAGTTTAAAAAATAAAAGATTACCCGTATCAGTGTCAGCTTAAAAATGTGTCGTTTTTATTATTCTAATAACTGTACAAGAATCCATTTGGTGAACTAGCCCATCAGGGACATGCGAACAAACATAGGTGCGCGGAGCGAGGAGGGGGCGTGACCGTCTCTCCCTTTCTGTAATTTGTCAAAAAATGAATCTGACAGTATACATTTAAAATTTTGTTTCACTATGTAGTTAGACACTTTTACAAATGTGTTCTAATTTAATTTACCTCACTCATTTTTAGTATCGCTTCGCAATCCGATTTGAAGGCGGTTCGGTTTTACGAATATTCTGATCCTGTGTAGAATAGTCCCTCAATGAACTGCGCTGCAAGCCGTTGCCTTACGTTGCGAACTTTATTTTTCGCGCAGAGTCTGGTTATTTCAATGTGCGCTCTTCGGTGTTCAACATACGACTGACTTGTGTCAAACCCTCGACCCTCCTAGTGCCAAAAATACGATCACGTGATTGGCCATCAGCACATTTCAACAAACCCGGATTTCGTGTTACGACAAGTCTGTTAATCAGTTTGGATGTCTATGATTTTTACTATCGTGTTCGGGGATTTGTCAAACTTTGCAATCCTTTAGCCTGTGTGTATCACCCACGATGATAATAATACGTGTATTGAAAAGAAAATCCCTAAAAGTGTAATTGTCACCGATTTGAAACAAAAATTTAACGGGATAATAAAAATTACTGTTTTTTTTTCAATTTCACTCGCAAAAATTGGAGTTACTACAGGCACACAAAACTTGCCGATGTTAAGTTTCTACCGCCATAAGTGACTGGATGTCACGATGTCAGTAGGTGAACCTATTTCTAAATAAATCCGGCTTGACTTACTAAGATGGCGGCCCATCCAGAAAGTCAACCCGGAGTGTATAAAAAAGCTTACCCCAAATGCCTTACTTGTACCAATGTATATATAGGTAGCTACCGTGTACCGGTTTGATACAAGTCGCGATTGGCATGCAAAGTCGGCAATTACAATTCTTCGTATTTCGAGTTGCTCTGGAAAGAGGGGGAAAGTTTCCCGCTAAAAGTTTCGGGCGCGTTGGAAGAAGTATTTCCTCCCGCGTCGCTGATGTTTCCAAAGCATCTGCTCTTAATGGCAAATAAAAGGCAAACTATTGCCGAAAACATAATGGATTTCGTAAAGTAAATAATAATTTAACTGTTTTGGGATTCATAGCTCAAATGAAACTGGGACCGAATTTAAATTATAGGGGTGTTTTATTATTACGTACCCCACTTTCCGAATCACTCCTTGATTCCGAGAACTTTAATATTTTTAATGGCTAATATTACTTAGTTTTTTTTTTTCATTTTGTGACGGTTTTATTCAAATATTGTTTTATAATACACTAAGATATTTCTTCTCTCGTAATGTTTTCCTGCGGGAGTTTACCTTGAGATGGAATTCACAAGAAATATTTAAATGATGTTATTCAAAGCTGTTTTTTTCCATGTTCCCTCAAAAAGTTATTACTTTTTAATATATTTACCAATTTAGGTGAGCACTTATCTAAATAGAGTAATATCTGGTTTACCTAACCATTCAAGCTTGACATTTCAAAAAGTATTACCTTCCTTGGTACCATTATTTTTTTTGGAGCCGGGTATAGCCGCCCCGGGAACCATTTATTGGATAACCAACACCACTGCCTTAGGTTGCCCAAAGTGATTCGTTACATTTGGTGACTTAGCAGGGGTATCTGGATTCACGGGGTAAGGCTTTTCTAGTCTTTCGTGGTGGATGCGTCTGCCCACTTACCGCGTGGCTAGCTGGATCGGGATAGACTGAGGGCAGGTTGAGAAAGACCATTGAATTGTCCGGCAGGACTCTCTCGACCCAGTCGACTTGCACTGCAGTGGGAGGGATGGATTTATACGTCCATCACTCCTGGACCCACGGATCCCCAGATTCCTACCCATCCCTCATACCTTTTTCCTTCCCTGAACTTCCTCTCATACCTTTCTATGAATAGACGCTCTACATAGCATCCCTAAAGATGACAAAGAACCCGAGAGATATCTTTTCCTAAGGGCCTGTTGGGTGAAGCTAAGTGAAAATGTAAACGGCAAACAGATATCGAAATATTATAACAAGGATAATTACCGGCGTGTAACCCATTTCCTAATCATAAATGATAATTACAAATAGTAGTTATTCGAGAGTAAATATAGTGTAATTAGTGTAACCGTGTCAATACACTAATAAAACCTTTATTAATACCCTTTGCGCCTTGCTCAGTTCGCTCAACAGCAAAAGCAACCCTTCAACATAAATAACAGTTTGGAGTATGTTTGCCAACTTAATTGTAAAGTGGCGAGAATTACAGAATCACTGTTCACACCCTCACACTCCCCAATTCTCTACCTCTACGGTTTACAGTTTAATAAGTATTATGTCGAGGATGCAGTATATCTATGAAATAACATTTAGACGAAAGATTTCCCAAGGTGGCCGCAATTATTTCAATTCATTATTTGTAACTTATATGAATTGTATCAACTGAACGCTAAAAGCTGAAGGAGCTTTTAAAAATATTTCAAAGACTTCAAAATCAACATACGAATATTTTCGATCTGTAAAAACTTCATTCTTTTCGAAACTCCCAATTCTTAATTTATTAAATATTTTGACAACACGCACCGATATAATAATTGCTCTCTGAATAGCGGCAATTTTTTCCACGTTTTTTTTTTCATGCCTTACCACAGTACAACTTTTTAATAACGAGTCATTGATCATGACCATGAGCTTCCTGAATTCAACCCTCTGCCAATGTCCTTGTCAGCCTATTTGTCTCGCGTGAAAATACATACTTCACAATATACAAACTCACCAACTTCTCCAAGGATTTACCATTCCCCATTGTGGGAACTTATATAAATAGAAAAAAACCAAACAAAAGCTCTTGGCTCCGCAACGCATTCTTTAGTTCAGTATATCGCAGCTCACACCTTACAATTAAGGCAGGAGTAAGCAGAAGTAGAAACTGGTGTGCGGCAAAGGGAAAATAATTCATTTACTCTCCATTCTTACTTTGTAAAACAGAAGTGGAAGAGCATCGCGCCATCTCTCCAAGGGAAGAAGATGTAATGAGATGAGCTCGCGATAGTAATTGAATGGTAATATTCACATTTCCTAACTCCCTGCAAGCTGGAATGCAGGAAGGTGGAAAGTCAAAGGAAACAATTAAATCCAATTAAAAAATTTGTTGTATGTACACTTAAATTAGTATGAAAACAGTTCCCGTATTGCTGATTATTGCGCCACCGCGCACCGCGAGCAAAAGACATGTTGAGTGCTTAATAATGTATCAAACAACGCATTACTGTTTTGAAAACTAAAAAGGATTTGTGAAAAAAAAATTAAATAAAAATCTCAAGTTAAAATATTTTTTTTGTTATGATAAACTTATGTTCATGGTCAAGGTTTTTATGCGTAGCACAAAGGATAACAAATTATATGAAAAACACATACAAAATAGAAAAAAATTCCAAAAGAAAATAAAGGCCAAAGCATAAGCGCTAATTTGAGACTCGGTTTCGAAATTCAAAAGCCATTTCTTCAGGCTCAATGCCGACGACAAGGCTGAAATAAGAATAGTGATGAGAAACACAGTCTCAAGCCAGATCAGTTAAAAAAAATCTGCATAAAGTTTCATTTGAGGAAAAATCGTGAAATAAACGGGCTTTTTAGAAAGACTTGGGTTGGGAGTTTAAAAGCCATTTTTTCTGGCTCTATTGCACCATACGGGCGGAAACTTTGGAATCGCGATCAGAATCATGGTCCAAACGGAAATCAGTCACAAACTCTGCATAAAGTTTTGTTTCTGGTAAAATCATCATTCTTATGGGCGCTAAATTGAGACTCGGATTCAAACATTAAAAGCCATTTTTTAGGCTCTATGGAACCAAACGGGTTGAAATTTCAGATTGGTAACTAAGAATCGTGGTTAAAACCAAAATGAGTCACGAAATTGCATAAAGTTTCATTTCTGGTAAAATCATCTTTTTATGTGCGCTAATTTGAGACTTGGGTTCGAACTTTAAAATCCATTAGGTCAGGCTCTATGGTACCAAACGGGTTGAAATTTTGGAATCGTGATGAGAATCACTGTCCAAACAGAAATCTGCAAAAAAATCTGCATAAAGTTGCATTTCTAGAAAAATCACCATTCTTATGGGCGCTAATTTGGGACTTGGGTTCGAACTTAAAAATCTATTTCGTCAGGCTCTATGGTAGCAAACGGGCTGAAATTTTGGAATCGTGAAGAGAATCATAGTTCGAACCGAAATCACTCACAAAATCTAAATAAAGTTTAATACGAAAAAAAATCATAAATTTAACGGGTACTATTTGAAGACTTGGGTTCGGCCTTTATATGCCGTTTTTTCTGGCTCTATGGTACCAAACGAGTTGAAATTTCGGAATCGTGATGAGAATCAAAGTCCGAACCGAAATCAGTCAAAAAATCTGCATGAAAATGCATTTCTAGAAAAATCTACATTCTTATGGGCGCTTATTTGAGACTTGGGTTCGAACTTTAAAATCCATTTTTTGTTGCTCTATGGTACCAAACGGGCTGAAATTTTGGAAAAGTGATAAGAATTACAGTCCAAAACGAAATCAATCACAAAATCTAAATAAAGTTAATTATGAAAAAAAATCATAAATTTAACGGGTTCTATTTGGGGACTTGTGTTCGGTGTTTATATGCCGTTTTTTCAGGCTCTATGGTATCAAATGGGGTGAAAATTTGGAATCGTGATGAGAATCAGGGTCCGAACCGAAATCAGTCAAAAAATCTGCATGAAAATGCATTTCTAGAAAAATCAACATTCTTATGGTCGCTAATTTGAGACTTGGGTTCGAATTTAAAAATCCATTTTGTCAGGCTCTATGGTACTAAACGAGTTGAAATTTCGGAATCGTGATGAGAATCACAGTCCGAACCGAAATCAGTCAAAAAATCTGCATGAAAATGCATTTCTAGAAAAATCAACATTTTTATGGGCGCTTATTTAAGACTTGGGTTCGAACTTTAAAATCCATTTTTTGTCGCTCTATGGTACCAAACGGGCTGAAGTTTTCTAATCGTGAAGAGAATCATAGTTCGAACCGACATCACTCACAAAATCTAAATATAGTTAAATTTGAAAAAAATCATTAATTTAACGGGTACTATTTAAAGACTTGGGTTCGGACTTTTAAATCCATATTGTCAGGCTCTATGATACACAACGGGCTGAAATTTTGAAATCGTGATAAGAATCACAGTACGAACCGAAATCAGTCACAAAATCTGCATGAAAATACATTTCTAGAAAAATCAACATTCTTATGGTCGCTAATTTGAGACTTGGGTTCGAATTTAAAAAACCATTTTGTCAGGCTCTATGGTACTAAACGAGTTGAAATTTCGGAATCGTGATGAGAATCACAGTCCGAACCGAAATCAGTCAAAAAATCTGCATGAAAATGCATTTCTAGAAAAATCAACATTTTTATGGGCGCTTATTTAAGACTTGGGTTCGAACTTTAAAATCCATTTTTTGTCGCTCTATGGTACCAAACGGGCTGAAGTTTTCTAATCGTGAAGAGAATCATAGTTCGAACCGACATCACTCACAAAATCTAAATATAGTTAAATTTGAAAAAAATCATTAATTTAACGGGTACTATTTAAAGACTTGGGTTCGGACTTTTAAATCCATATTGTCAGGCTCTATGATACACAACGGGCTGAAATTTTGAAATCGTGATAAGAATCACAGTACGAACCGAAATCAGTCACAAAATCTGAATGAAAATACATTTCTAGAAAAATCAACATTCTTATGTGCGCTTATTTGAGACTTGGGTTCGAACTTTAAAATCCATTTTGTCAGGCTCTATGGTACTAAACGAGTTGAAATTTTGGAATCGTGATTACAATCACAGTCCGAATCGAAATCAGTCACAAAATCTGCAAGAAAATGCATTTCTAGAAAAATCAACATTCTTATGGGCGCTAATTCGAGACTTGGGTTCGAACTTGAAATTCCATTTTGTCAGGCTCTATGGTACTGAACGAGTAGAAATTTTGGAATCGTGATAACAATCAAAGTCCGAATCGAAATCAGTCACAAAATCTGCAAGAAAATGCATTTCTAGAAAAATCAACATTCTTATGGGCGCTTATTTGAGACTTGGGTTCGAAGTTAAAAATCCATTTCATCAGGCTCTATGGTACCAAACGGGTTGAAATTTTGGAATTGTGATGAGAATCACTGTCCAACCGAAATAAGCCACAAAATCTCCATAAAGTTGCATTTTTAGAAAAATCACCATTCTTATGGGCGCTAATTTGTGTCTTGGGTTCGAACTTAAAAATCTATTTTGTCAGGCTGTATGGTTCCAAACGGGTTGAAATTTTGGAATCGTGATGAGAATCACTGTCCAAACCGAAATCACTCACAAAATCTAAATATAGTTAATTTTGAAAAAAATCATAAATTTAACGGGTACATATTAAAGACTTGGGTTCGGTCTTTAAAATCCATATTGTCAAGCTCTATGGTACACAACGGGCTGAAATTTTAAAATCGTGATAAGAATCACAGTCCGAATCGAAATCTGTCCCAAAATCTGCATAAAGTTGCATTTTTAGAAAAATCACCATTCTTATGGGCGCTAATTAGAGACTAGGGTTCGAACTTAAAAATCCATTTTGTCAGGCTCTATGGTACCAAACGGGTTGAAATTTTAGAATCGTGATGAGAATCTTTGTCCAAACAGAAATCTGCATAAAGTTGCATTTCTAGAAAAATCACCATTCTTATTGGCGCTAATTTGGGACTTGGGTTCGAAATTAAAAATCCATTTCGTCAGGCTCTATGGTACCAAACGGGCTGAAATTTTGAAATCGTGATAAGAATCACAGTCCGAACCAAAATCAGTCACAAAATCTGCATGAAAATGCAATTCTAGAAAAATCAACATTCTTATGGGCGCTAATTTGAGACTTGGGTTCGAACTTGAAAATCCATTTTGTCAGGCTCTATGGTACTAAACGAGTTGAAATTTCGGAATCGTGATAACAATCACAGTCCGAATCGAAATCAGTCACAAAATCTGCAAGAAAATGCATTTCTAGAAAAATCACCATTCTTATGGGCGCTAATTAGAGACTAGGGTTCGAACTTAAAAATCCATTTTGTCAGGCTCTATGGTACCAAACGGGCTGAAATTCTGGAATCGTTAAGAGAATCATAGTCCGAACCGAAATCACTCACAAAATCTAAATATAGTTAAATTTGAAAAAAAATCCTTAATTTAACGGGTACTATTTAATGACTTGGGTTCGGTCTTTTAAATCCATATTGTCAGGCTATATGATACACAACGGGCTGAAGTTTTGAAATCGTGATAACAATCACAGTACGAACCGAAATCAGTCACAAAATTTGCATGAAAATGCATTTCTAGAAAAATCAACATTCTTATGGGCGCTTATTTGAGACTTGGGTTCGAACTTTAAAATCCATTTTGTCAGGCTCTATGGTACTAAACGAGTTGAAATTTTGGAATCGTGATTACAATCACAGTCCGAATCGAAATCAGTCACAAAATCTGCAAGAAAATGCATTTCTAGAAAAATCAACATTCTTATGGGCGCTAATTCGAGACTTGGGTTCGAACTTGAAATTCCATTTTGTCAGGCTCTATGGTACTGAACGAGTAGAAATTTTGGAATCGTGATAACAATCAAAGTCCGAATCGAAATCAGTCACAAAATCTGCAAGAAAATGCATTTCTAGAAAAATCAACATTCTTATGCGCGCTTATTTGAGACTTGGGTTCGAAGTTAAAAATCCATTTCATCAGGCTCTATGGTACCAAACGGGTTGAAATTTTGGAATTGTGATGAGAATCACTGTCCAAACGAAATAAGCCACAAAATCTCCATAAAGTTGCATTTTTAGAAAAATCACCATTCTTATGGGCGCTAATTTGTGTCTTGGGTTCGAACTTAAAAATCTATTTTGTCAGGCTGTATGGTTCCAAACGGGTTGAAATTTTGGAATCGTGATGAGAATCACTGTCCAAACCGAAATCACTCACAAAATCTAAATATAGTTAATTTTGAAAAAAATCATAAATTTAACGGGTACATATTAAAGACTTGGGTTCGGTCTTTAAAATCCATATTGTCAAGCTCTATGGTACACAACGGGCTGAAATTTTAAAATCGTGATAAGAATCACAGTCCGAATCGAAATCTGTCCCAAAATCTGCATAAAGTTGCATTTTTAGAAAAATCACCATTCTTATGGGCGCTAATTAGAGACTAGGGTTCGAACTTAAAAATCCATTTTGTCAGGCTCTATGGTACCAAACGGGTTGAAATTTTAGAATCGTGATGAGAATCTTTGTCCAAACAGAAATCTGCATAAAGTTGCATTTCTAGAAAAATCAACATTCTTATGGGCGCTAATTTGAGACTTGGGTTCGAACTTGAAAATCCATTTTGTCAGGATCTATGGTACCAAACGGGCTGAAGTTTTCTAATAGTGAAGAGAATCATAGTCCGAACCGAAATCACTCACAAAATCTAAATATCGTTAAATTTGAAAAAAATCATTAATTTAGCGGGTTCTATTTAAAGACTTGAGTTCGGTCTTTATAATCCATATTGTCAGGCTCTATGATACACAACGGGCTGAAATTTTGAAATCGTTATAAGAATCACAGTACGAACCGAAATCAGTCACAAAATCTGCATGAAAATGCATTTCTAGAAAAATCAACATTCTTATGGGCGCTAATTCGAGACTTGGGTTCGAACTTGAAAATCCATTTTGTCAGGATCTATGGTACCAAACGGGCTGAAGTTTTCTAATCGTGAAGAGAATCATAGTCCGAACCGAAATCACTCACAAAATCTAAATATAGTTAAATTTGAAAAAAATCATTAATTTAACGGGTACTATTTAAAGACTTGGCTTAGGTCTTTAAAATCCATATTGTCAGGCTCTATGATACACAACGGGCTGAAATTTTAAAATCGTGATAAGAATCACAGTCCGAATCGAAATCAGTCAAAAAATCTGCATAAAGTTGCTTTTATAGAAAAATCACCATTCTTATGGGCGCTAATTTGGGACATGGGTTCGAACTTAAAAATCCATTTCGTCAGGCTGTATGGTACCAAACAGGCCGAACAAACCGAAATCAGTCACAAAATCTGCATGAAAATGGATTTCTAGAAAAATCAACATTCTTATGGGCGCTAATTTGAGACTTGGGTTCGAACTTTAAACTCCGTTTTGTCAGGCTCTATGGTAGCAAACGGGCTGATATTTTGGAATCGTGAAGAGAATCATAGGTAAAACCGAAATCACTCACAAAATCTAAATAAAGTTTAATACGAAAAAAAATCATAAATTTAACGGGTACTATTTGAAGACTTAGGATCGGTCTTTATATGCCGTTTTTTCTGGCTCTATAGTACCAAACGAGTTGAAATTTCGGAATCGTGATAAAAATCACAGTCCGAATCGAAATCAGTCACAAAATCTGCAAGAAAATGCATTTCTAGAAAAATCAACATTCTTATGGGCGCTAATTCGAGACTTGGGTTCGAACTTGAAAATCCATTTTGTCAGGATCTATGGTACCAAACGGGCTGAAGTTTTCTAATCGTGAAGAGAATCAAAGTCCGAACCGAAATCACTCACAAAATCTAAATAAAGTTTAATACGGAAATAAATCATAAATTTAACGGGTACTATTGGAAGACTTGGGTTCCGTCTTTATATGCCGTTTTTTCTGGCTCTATGGTACCAAACGAGTTGAAATTTCGGAATCGTGAAGAGAATCACTCTCCGAACCGAAATAAGTCACAAAATCTGCATGAAAATGCATTTCTAGAAAAATCAACATTCTTATGGGCGCTTATTTGAGACTTGGGTTCGAACTTTAAAATCCATTTTGTCAGGCTCTATGGTACTAAACGAGTTAAAATTTCGGAATCGTGATGAGAATCACTGTCCGAACCAAAATAAGTCACAAAATCTGCATGAAAATGCATTTGTAGAAAAATCAACATTCTTATGGGCGCTTATTTGAGACTTGGGTTCGAACTTAAAAATCCATTTTGTCAGGCTCTATGTTACCAAACGGGTTAAAATTTTGGAATCGTGATGAGAATCACTGTCCAAACCGAAATCACTCACAAAATTTAAGTATAGTTAAATTTGAAAAAAATCATAAATATAACGGGTACTATTTAAAGACTTGGGTTCGGTCTTTAAAATCCATATTGTCAGGCTCTTTGATACACAACGGGCTGAAATTTTAAAATCGTGATAAGAATCACAGTCCGAATCGAAATCAGTCAAAAAATCTGCATAAAGTTGCTTTTATAGAAAAATCACCATTCTTATGGGCGCTAATTTGGGACATGGGTTCGAACTTAAAAATCCATTTCGTCAGGCTGTATGGTACCAAACGGGCCGAACAAACCGAAATCAGTCACAAAATCTGCATGAAAATGGATTTCTAGAAAAATCAACATTCTTATGGGCGCTAATTTGAGACTTGGGTTCGAACTTTAAACTCCGTTTTGTCAGGCTCTATGGTAGCAAACGGGCTGATATTTTGGAATCGTGAAGAGAATCATAGTTAAAACCGAAATCACTCACAAAATCTAAATAAAGTTTAAAACGAAAAAAAATCATAAATTTAACGGGTACTATTTGAAGACTTAGGATCGGTCTTTATATGCCGTTTTTTCTGGCTCTATAGTACCAAACGAGTTGAAATTTCGGAATCGTGATAAAAATCACAGTCCGAATCGAAATCAGTCACAAAATCTGCATGAAAATGCATTTCTAGAAAAATCAACATTCTTATGGGCGCTTATTTGAGACTTGGGTTCGAAGTTAAAAACCCATTTTGTCAGGCTCTATGGTACCAAACGGGTTGAAATTTTGGAATTGTGATGAGAATCATTGTCCAAACGAAATAAGCCACAAAATCTCCATAAAGTTGCATTTTTAGAAAAATCACCATTCTTATGGGCGCTAATTTGTGTCTTGGGTTCGAACTTAAAAATCTATTTTGTCAGGCTGTATGGTACCAAACGGGTTGAAATTTTGGAATCGTGATGAGAATCACTGTCCAAACCGAAATCACTCACAAAATCTAAATATAGTTAATTTTGAAAAAAATCATAAATTTAACGGGTACATATTAAAGACTTGGGTTCGGTCTTTAAAATCCATATTGTCATGCTCTATGGTACACAACGGGCTGAAATTTTAAAATCGTGATAAGAATCACAGTCCGAATCGAAATCTGTCCCAAAATCTGCATAAAGTTGCATTTTTAGAAAAATCACCATTCTTATGGGCGCTAATTTGAGACTAGGGTTCGAACTTAAAAATCCATTTTGTCAGGCTCTATGGTACCAAACGGGTTGAAATTTTGGAATCGTGATGAGAATCTTTGTCCAAACAGAAATCTGCATAAAGTTGCATTTCTAGAAAAATCACCATTCTTATTGGCGCTAATTTGGGACTTGGGTTCGAAATTAAAAATCCATTTCGTCAGGCTCTATGGTACCAAACGGGCTGAAATTTTGGAATCGTGATAACAATCACAGTCCGAATCGAAATCAGTCACAAAATCTGCAAGAAAATGCATTTCTAGAAAAATCAACATTCTTATGGGCGCTAATTCGAGACTTGGGTTCGAACTTTAAAATCCATTTTGTCACGATCTATGGTACCAAACGGGCTGAAGTTTTCTAATCGTGAAGAGAATCATAGTCCGAACCGAAATCACTCACAAAATCTAAATATAGTTTAATTTGAAAAAAATCATAAATTTAACGGGTACTATTTAATGACTTGGGTTCGGTCTTTAAAATCCATATATTCAGTTTCTATGGTACCAAACAAGTTGAAATTTCGGAATCGTGATGAGAATCACTGTCCTAACCGAAATCAGTCAAAAATTCTGCATGAAAATGCATTTCTAGAAAAATCAACATTCTTATGGGCGCTTATTTGATACTTGGGTTCGAAATTAAAAATCCATTTCATCAGACTCTATGGTACCAAACGGGTTGAAATTTTGGAAAAGTGATAAGAATTACAGTCCAAACCGAAATCTCTCACAAAATCTAAATAAAGTTAATTATGAAAAAAAATCATAAATTTAACGGGTTCTATTTGGAGACTTGTGTTCGGTCTTTATATGCCGTTTTTTCAGGTTCTATGGTAACAAATGGGGTGAAATTTTGGAATCGTGATGAGAATCATAGTTCGAACCGAAATCAGTCACAAAATCTGCATGAAAATGCATTTCTAGAAAAATCATCATTCTTAAGGGCGCTAATTTGAGACTTGGGTTCGAACTTTAAACTCCATTTTGTCAGGCTTTATGGTAGCAAACGGGCTGAAATTTTGGAATCGTGAAGAGAATCATAGTTCAAACCGAAATCAGTCACAAAATCTAAATAAAGTTTAATACGAAAAAAAATCATAAATTTAACGGGTACTATTTGAAGATTTGGGTTCGGTCTTTATATGCCGTTTTTTCTGGCTCTATGGTACCAAACAAGTTGAAATTTTGGAATCGCGATGAGAATCACTGTCCTAACCGAAATCAGTCACAAAATCTGCATGAAAATGCATTTCTAGAAAAATCAACATTCTTATGGGCGCTTATTTGAGACTTGGGTTCGAAGTTAAAAATCCATTTCATCAGGCTCTATGGTACCAAACGGGTTGAAATTTTGGAATTGTGATGAGAATCATTGTCCAAACGAAATAAGCCACAAAATCTCCATAAAGTTGCATTTTTAGGTACTATTTAAAGACTTGGGTTCGGTCTTTAAAATCCATATAGTCAGGCTCTATGATACACAACGGGCTGAAATTTTGAAATCGTGATAAGAATCACAGTCCGAACCGAAATCAGTCACAAAATCTGCATGAAAATGCATTTCTAGAAAAATCAACATTCTTATGGGCGCTTATTTGAGACTTGGGTTCGAAGTTAAAAATCCATTTCGTCAGGCTCTATGGTACCAAACGGGTTGAAATTTTGGAATTGTGATGAGAATCACTGTCCAACTCGAAATAAGCCACAAAATCTCCATAAAGTTGCATTTTTAGAAAAATCACCATTCTTATGGGCGCTAATTTGTGTCTTGGGTTCGAACTTAAAAATCCATTTTGTCAGGCTGTATGATACCAAACGGGTTGAAATTTTGGAATCGTGATGAGAATCACTGTCCAAACCGAAATCACTCACAAAATCTAAATATAGTTAAATTTGAAAAAAATCATAAATTTAACGGGTACTAATTACAGACATGGGTTCGGTCTTTAAAATCCATATTGTCAAGCTCTATGGTACACAACGGGCTGAAATTTTAAAATCGTCATAAAAATCACATTACGAATCGAAATCAGTAACAAAATCTGCATAAAGTTGCATTTTTAGATAAATCACCATTCTTATGGGCGCTAATTTGAGATTAGGGTTCGAACTTAAAAATCCATTTTGTCAGGCTCTATGGTACCGAACGGGTTGAAATTTTGGAATCGTGATGAAAATCTTTGACCAAACAGAAATCTGCAAAAAAATCTGCATAAATTTGCATTTCTAGAAAAATCACCATTCTTATTGGCGCTAATTTGGGACTTGGGTTCGAACTTTAAACTCCGTTTTGTCAGGCTCTATGGTAGCAAACGGGCTGAAATTTTGGAATCGTGAAGAGAATCATAGTCCGAACCGAAATCACTCACAAAATCTAAATAAAGTTTAATACGGAAATAAATCATAAATTTAACGGGTACTATTTGAAGACTTGGGTTCCGTCTTTATATGCCGATTTTTCTGGCTCTATGGTACCAAACGAGTTGAAATTTCGGAATCGTGATGAGAATCACAGTCCGAACCGAAATAAGTCACAAAATCTGCATGAAAATGCATTTCTAGAAAAATCAACATTCTTATGGGCGCTTATTTGAGACTTGGGTTCGAACTTAAAAATCCATTTTGTCAGGCTCTATGTTACCAAACGGGTTAAAATTTTGGAATCGTGATGAGAATCACTGTCCAAACCGAAATCACTCACAAAATTTAAGTATAGTTAAATTTGAAAAAAATCATAAATTTAACGGGTACTATTTAAAGACTTGGGTTCGGTCTTTAAAATCCATATTGTCAGGCTCTTTGATACACAACGGGCTGAAATTTTAAAATCGTGATAAGAATCACAGTCCGAATCGAAATCAGTCAAAAAATCTGCATAAACTTGCTTTTATAGAAAAATCACCATTCTTATGGGCGCTAATTTGGGACATGGGTTCGAACTTAAAAATCCATTTCGTCAGGCTGTATGGTACCAAACGGGCCGATCAAACCGAAATCAGTCACAAAATCTGCATGAAAATGGATTTCTAGAAAAATCAACATTCTTATGGGCGCTAATTTGAGACTTGGGTTCGAAATTTAAACTCCATTTTGTCAGGCTTTATGGTAGCAAACGGGCTGAAATTTTGGAATCGTGAAGAGAATCATAGTTCAAACCGAAATCACTCACAAAATCTAAATAAAGTTTAAAACGAAAAAAAATCATAAATTTAACGGGTACTATTTGAAGACTTAGGATCGGTCTTTATATGCCGTTTTTTCTGGCTCTATAGTACCAAACGAGTTGAAATTTCGGAATCGTGATAAAAATCACAGTCCGAATCGAAATCAGTCACAAAATCTGCATGAAAATGCATTTCTAGAAAAATCAACATTCTTATGGGCGCTTATTTGAGACTTGGGTTCGAAGTTAAAAACCCATTTTGTCAGGCTCTATGGTACCAAACGGGTTGAAATTTTGGAATTGTGATGAGAATCATTGTCCAAACGAAATAAGCCACAAAATCTCCATAAAGTTGCATTTTTAGAAAAATCACCATTCTTATGGGCGCTAATTTGTGTCTTGGGTTCGAACTTAAAAATCTATTTTGTCAGGCTGTATGGTACCAAACGGGTTGAAATTTTGGAATCGTGATGAGAATCACTGTCCACCCGAAATCACTCACAAAATCTAAATATAGTTAATTTTGAAAAAAATCATAAATTTAACGGGTACATATTAAAGACTTGGGTTCGGTCTTTAAAATCCATATTGTCATGCTCTATGGTACACAACGGGCTGAAATTTTAAAATCGTGATAAGAATCACAGTCCGAATCGAAATCTGTCCCAAAATCTGCATAAAGTTGCATTTTTAGAAAAATCACCATTCTTATGGGCGCTAATTTGAGACTAGGGTTCGAACTTAAAAATCCATTTTGTCAGGCTCTATGGTACCAAACGGGTTGAAATTTTGGAATCGTGATGAGAATCTTTGTCCAAACAGAAATCTGCATAAAGTTGCATTTCTAGAAAAATCACCATTCTTATTGGCGCTAATTTGGGACTTGGGTTCGAAATTAAAAATCCATTTCGTCAGGCTCTATGGTACCAAACGGGCTGAAATTTTGGAATCGTGATAACAATCACAGTCCGAATCGAAATCAGTCACAAAATCTGCAAGAAAATGCATTTCTAGAAAAATCAACATTCTTATGGGCGCTAATTCGAGACTTGGGTTCGAACTTTAAAATCCATTTTGTCACGATCTATGGTACCAAACGGGCTGAAGTTTTCTAATCGTGAAGAGAATCATAGTCCGAACCGAAATCACTCACAAAATCTAAATATAGTTTAATTTGAAAAAAATCATAAATTTAACGGGTACTATTTAATGACTTGGGTTCGGTCTTTAAAATCCATATATTCAGTTTCTATGGTACCAAACAAGTTGAAATTTCGGAATCGTGATGAGAATCACTGTCCTAACCGAAATCAGTCAAAAATTCTGCATGAAAATGCATTTCTAGAAAAATCAACATTCTTATGGGCGCTTATTTGATACTTGGGTTCGAAATTAAAAATCCATTTCATCAGACTCTATGGTACCAAACGGGTTGAAATTTTGGAAAAGTGATAAGAATTACAGTCCAAACCGAAATCTCTCACAAAATCTAAATAAAGTTAATTATGAAAAAAAATCATAAATTTAACGGGTTCTATTTGGAGACTTGTGTTCGGTCTTTATATGCCGTTTTTTCAGGTTCTATGGTAACAAATGGGGTGAAATTTTGGAATCGTGATGAGAATCATAGTTCGAACCGAAATCAGTCACAAAATCTGCATGAAAATGCATTTCTAGAAAAATCATCATTCTTAAGGGCGCTAATTTGAGACTTGGGTTCGAACTTTAAACTCCATTTTGTCAGGCTTTATGGTAGCAAACGGGCTGAAATTTTGGAATCGTGAAGAGAATCATAGTTCAAACCGAAATCAGTCACAAAATCTAAATAAAGTTTAATACGAAAAAAAATCATAAATTTAACGGGTACTATTTGAAGATTTGGGTTCGGTCTTTATATGCCGTTTTTTCTGGCTCTATGGTACCAAACAAGTTGAAATTTTGGAATCGCGATGAGAATCACTGTCCTAACCGAAATCAGTCACAAAATCTGCATGAAAATGCATTTCTAGAAAAATCAACATTCTTATGGGCGCTTATTTGAGACTTGGGTTCGAAGTTAAAAATCCATTTCATCAGGCTCTATGGTACCAAACGGGTTGAAATTTTGGAATTGTGATGAGAATCATTGTCCAAACGAAATAAGCCACAAAATCTCCATAAAGTTGCATTTTTAGGTACTATTTAAAGACTTGGGTTCGGTCTTTAAAATCCATATAGTCAGGCTCTATGATACACAACGGGCTGAAATTTTGAAATCGTGATAAGAATCACAGTCCGAACCGAAATCAGTCACAAAATCTGCATGAAAATGCATTTCTAGAAAAATCAACATTCTTATGGGCGCTTATTTGAGACTTGGGTTCGAAGTTAAAAATCCATTTCGTCAGGCTCTATGGTACCAAACGGGTTGAAATTTTGGAATTGTGATGAGAATCACTGTCCAACTCGAAATAAGCCACAAAATCTCCATAAAGTTGCATTTTTAGAAAAATCACCATTCTTATGGGCGCTAATTTGTGTCTTGGGTTCGAACTTAAAAATCCATTTTGTCAGGCTGTATGATACCAAACGGGTTGAAATTTTGGAATCGTGATGAGAATCACTGTCCAAACCGAAATCACTCACAAAATCTAAATATAGTTAAATTTGAAAAAAATCATAAATTTAACGGGTACTAATTACAGACATGGGTTCGGTCTTTAAAATCCATATTGTCAAGCTCTATGGTACACAACGGGCTGAAATTTTAAAATCGTCATAAAAATCACATTACGAATCGAAATCAGTAACAAAATCTGCATAAAGTTGCATTTTTAGATAAATCACCATTCTTATGGGCGCTAATTTGAGATTAGGGTTCGAACTTAAAAATCCATTTTGTCAGGCTCTATGGTACCGAACGGGTTGAAATTTTGGAATCGTGATGAAAATCTTTGACCAAACAGAAATCTGCAAAAAAATCTGCATAAATTTGCATTTCTAGAAAAATCACCATTCTTATTGGCGCTAATTTGGGACTTGGGTTCGAACTTAAAAATCCATTTCGTCAGGCTCTATGGTACCAAACGGGCCGAACAAACCGAAATCAGTCACAAAATCTGCATGAAAATGGATTTCTAGAAAAATCAACATTCTTATGGGCGCTAATTTGATACTTGGGTTCGAACTTTAAACTCCGTTTTGTCAGGCTCTATGGTAGCAAACGGGCTGAAATTTTGGAATCGTGAAGAGAATCATAGTCCGAACCGAAATCACTCACAAAATCTAAATAAAGTTTAATACGGAAATAAATCATAAATTTAACGGGTACTATTTGAAGACTTGGGTTCCGTCTTTATATGCCGATTTTTCTGGCTCTATGGTACCAAACGAGTTGAAATTTCGGAATCGTGATGAGAATCACTGTCCGAACCGAAATAAGTCACAAAATCTGCATGAAAATGCATTTCTAGAAAAATCAACATTCTTATGGGCGCTTATTTGAGACTTGGGTTCGAACTTAAAAATCCATTTTGTCAGGCTCTATGTTACCAAACGGGTTAAAATTTTGGAATCGTGATGAGAATCACTGTCCAAACCGAAATCACTCACAAAATTTAAGTATAGTTAAATTTGAAAAAAATCATAAATTTAACGGGTACTATTTAAAGACTTGGGTTCGGTCTTTAAAATCCATATTGTCAGGCTCTTTGATACACAACGGGCTGAAATTTTAAAATCGTGATAAGAATCACAGTCCGAATCGAAATCAGTCAAAAAATCTGCATAAACTTGCTTTTATAGAAAAATCACCATTCTTATGGGCGCTAATTTGGGACATGGGTTCGAACTTAAAAATCCATTTCGTCAGGCTGTATGGTACCAAACGGGCCGATCAAACCGAAATCAGTCACAAAATCTGCATGAAAATGGATTTCTAGAAAAATCAACATTCTTATGGGCGCTAATTTGAGACTTGGGTTCGAAATTTAAACTCCATTTTGTCAGGCTTTATGGTAGCAAACGGGCTGAAATTTTGGAATCGTGAAGAGAATCATAGTTCAAACCGAAATCAGTCACAAAATCTAAATAAAGTTTAATACGAAAAAAAATCATAAATTTAACGGGTACTATTTGAAGATTTGGGTTCGGTCTTTATATGCCGTTTTTTCTGGCTCTATGGTACCAAACAAGTTGAAATTTTGGAATCGTGATGAGAATCTTTGTCCAAACAGAAATCTGCATAAAGTTGCATTTCTAGAAAAATCACCATTCTTATTGGCGCTAATTTGGGACTTGGGTTCGAAATTAAAAATCCATTTCGTCAGGCTCTATGGTACCAAACGGGCTGAAATTTTGGAATCGTGATAACAATCACAGTCCGAATCGAAATCAGTCACAAAATCTGCATGAAAATGCATTTCTAGAAAAATCAACATTCTTATGGGCGCTAATTCGAGACTTGGGTTCGGTCTTTAAAATCCATATTGTCAGGCTCTATGATACACAACGGCCTGAAATTATGGAATCGTGATGAGAATTATAGTTCGAACCGAAATCAGTCACAAAATCTGCATGAAAATGCAATTCTAGAAAAATCAACATTCTTATGGGCGCTAATTTGAGACTTGGGTTTGAACTTTAAACTACATTTTTTCAGGCTCTATGGTAGCAAACGGGCTAAAATTTTGGAATCGTGAAGAGAATCATAGTTCGAACCGAAATCAGTTACAAAATCTTAATAAAGTTTAATACGAAAAAAAATCATAAATTTAACGGGTATTATTTGAAGATTTGGGTTCGATCTTTATATGCCGTTTTTTCTGGCTCTATGGTACCAAACAAGTTGAAATTTCGGAATCGTGATGAGAATCACTGTCCAAACCGAAATCAGTCACAAAATCTGCATGAAAATGCATTTCTAGAAAAATCAACATTCTTATGGGCGCTTATTTGAGACTTGGGTTCGAAGTTAAAAATCCATTTCGTCAGGCTCTATGGTACCAAACGGGTTGAAATTTTGGAATTGTGATGAGAATCACTGTCCAAACCGAAATAAGCCACAAAATCTCCATAAAGTTGCATTTTTAGAAAAATCACCATTCTTATGGGCGCTAATTTGTGTCTTGGGTTCGAACTTAAAAATCCATTTTGTCAGGCTGTATGATACCAAACGGGTTGAAATTTTGGAATCGTGATGAGAATCACTGTCCAAACCGAAATCACTCACAAAATCTAAATATAGTTAAATTTGAAAAAAATCATAAATTTAACGGGTACTAATTACAGACATGGGTTCGGTCTTTAAAATCCATATTGTCAAGCTCTATGGTACACAACGGGCTGAAATTTTAAAATCGTCATAAAAATCACATTACGAATCGAAATCAGTAACAAAATCTGCATAAAGTTGCATTTTTAGATAAATCACCATTCTTATGGGCGCTAATTTGAGATTAGGGTTCGAACTTAAAAATCCATTTTGTCAGGCTCTATGGTACCGAACGGGTTGAAATTTTGGAATCGTGATGAAAATCTTTGACCAAACAGAAATCTGCAAAAAAATCTGCATAAAGTTGCATTTCTAGAAAAATCACCATTCTTATTGGCGCTAATTTGGGACTTGGGTTCGAACTTAAAAATCCATTTCGTCAGGCTCTATGGTACCAAACGGGCCGAACAAACCGAAATCAGTCACAAAATCTGCATGAAAATGGATTTCTAGAAAAATCAACATTCTTATGGGCGCTAATTTGATACTTGGGTTCGAACTTTAAACTCCGTTTTGTCAGGCTCTATGGTAGCAAACGGGCTGAAATTTTGGAATCGTGAAGAGAATCATAGTCCGAACCGAAATCACTCACAAAATCTAAATAAAGTTTAATACGGAAATAAATCATAAATTTAACGGGTACTATTTGAAGACTTGGGTTCCGTCTTTATATGCCGATTTTTCTGGCTCTATGGTACCAAACAAGTTGAAATTTCGGAATCGTGATGAGAATCACTGTCCGAACCGAAATAAGTCAAAAAATCTGCATGAAAATGCATTTCAAGAAAAATCAACATTCTTATGGGCGCTTATTTGAGACTTGGGTTCGAACTTTAAAATCCATTTTGTCAGGCTCTATGGTACTAAACGAGTTGAAATTTCGGAATCGTGATGAGAATCACTGTCCGAACCGAAATAAGTCACAAAATCTGCATGAAAATGCATTTCTAGAAAAATCAACATTCTTATGGGCGCTTATTTGAGACTTGGGTTCGAACTTAAAAATCCATTTTGTCAGGCTCTATGTTACCAAACGGGTTAAAATTTTGGAATCGTGATGAGAATCACTGTCCAAACCGAAATCACTCACAAAATTTAAGTATAGTTAAATTTTAAAAAAATCATAAATTTAACGGGTACTATTTAAAGACTTGGGTTCGGTCTTTAAAATCCATATTGTCAGGCTCTTTGATACACAACGGGCTGAAATTTTAAGATTGTGATAAGAATCACAGTCCGAATCGAAATCAGTCAAAAAATCTGCATAAACTTGCTTTTATAGAAAAATCACCATTCTTTTGGGCGCTAATTTGGGACATGGGTTCGAACTTAAAAATCCATTTCGTCAGGCTGTATGGTACCAAACGGGCCGATCAAACCGAAATCAGTCACAAAATCTGCATGAAAATGGATTTCTAGAAAAATCAACATTCTTATGGGCGCTAATTTGAGACTTGGGTTCGAACTTTAAACTCCGTTTTGTCAGGCTCTATGGTAGCAAACGGGCTGAAATTTTGGAATCGTGAAGAGAATCATAGGTAAAACCGAAATCACTCACAAAATCTAAATAAAGTTTAATACGAAAAAAAATCATAAATTTAACGCGTACTATTTGAAGACTTAGGATCGGTCTTTATATGCCGTTTTTTCTGGCTCTATAGAACCAAACGAGTTGAAATTTCGGAATCGTGATGAAAATCACAGTCCGAATCGAAATCAGTCACAAAATCTGCAAGAAAATGCATTTCTAGAAAAATCAACATTCTTATGGGCGCTAATTCGAGACTTGGGTTCGAACTTGAAAATCCATTTTGTCAGGATCTATGGTACCAAACGGGCTGAAGTTTTCTTATCGTGAAGAGAATCATAGTCCGAACCGAAATCACTCACAAAATCTAAATATAGTTAAATTTGAAAAAAATTATTAATTTAACGGGTACTATTTAAAGACTTGGGTTCGGTCTTTAAAATCCATATTGTCAGGCTCTATGATACACAACGGGCTGAAATTTTGAAATCGTGATAAGAATCACAGTCCGAACCGAAATCAGTCACAAAATCTGAATGAAAATGCATTTCTAGAAAAATCAACATTCTTATGGGCGCTTATTTGAGACTTGGGTTCGAACTTTAAAATCCATTTTGTCAGGCTCTATGGTACTAAACGAGTTGAAATTTCGGAATCGTGATAACAATCACAGTCCGAATCGAAATCAGTCACAAAATCTGCATGAAAATGAATTTCTAGAAAAATCAACATTCTTATGGGCGCTTATTTGAGACTTGGGTTCGAACGTTAAAATCCATTTTGTCAGGCTCTATGGTACCAAACGGGCTGAAGTTTTCTTATCGTGAAGAGAATCATAGTCCGAACCGAAATCACTCAAAAAATCGAAATATAGTTAAATTGGAAAAAAATCATTAATTTAACGGGTACTATTTAAAGACTTGGGTTCGGTCTTTAAAATCCATATTGTCAGGCTCTATGATACACAACATTCTTATGGGCGCTAATTTGAAACTTGGGTTCGAACTTTAAACTCCGTTTTGTCAGGCTCTATGGTAGCAAACGGGCTGAAATTTTGGAATCGTAAAGAGAATCATAGGTAAAACCGAAATCACTCACAAAATCTAAATAAAGTTTAATACGAAAAAAAATCATAAATTTAACGGGTATTATTTGAAGATTTGGGTTCGATGTTTATATGCCGTTTTTTCTGGCTCTATGGTACCAAATAAGTTGAAATTTCGGAATCGTGATGGGAATCACTGTCCAAACCGAAATCAGTCACAAAATCTGCATGAAAATGCATTTCTAGAAAAATCAACATTCTTATGGGCGCTTATTTGAGACTTGGGTTCGAAGTTAAAAATCCATTTCGTCAGGCTCTATGGTACCAAACGGGTTGAAATTTTGGAATTGTGATGAGAATCACTGTCCAAACCGAAATAAGCCACAAAATCTCCATAAAGTTGCATTTTTAGAAAAATCACCATTCTTATGGGCGCTAATTTGTGTCTTGGGTTCGAACTTAAAAATCCATTTTGTCAGGCTGTATGGTACCAAACGGGTTGAAATTTTGGAATCGTGATGAGAATCACTGTCCAAACCGAAATCACTCACAAAATTTAAGTATAGTTAAATTTGAAAAAAATCATAAATTTAACGGGTACTATTTAAAGACTTGGGTTCGGTCTTTAAAATCCATATTGTCAAGCTCTATGGTACACAACGGGCTGAAATTTTAAAATGGTCATAAAAATCACATTACGAATCGAAATCAGTAACAAAATCTGCATAAAGTTGCATTTTTAGATAAATCACCATTCTTATGGGCGCTAATTTGAGACTAGGGTTCGAACTTAAAAATCCATTTTGTCAGGCTCTATGGTACCAAACGGGTTGAAATTTTGGAATCGTGATGAAAATCTTTGACCAAACAGAAATCTGCAAAAAAATCTGCATAAAGTTGCATTTCTAGAAAAATCACCATTCTTATTGGCGCTAATTTGGGACTTGGGTTCGAACTTAAAAATCCATTTCGTCAGGCTCTATGGTACCAAACGGGCCGAACAAACCGAAATCAGTCACAAAATCTGCATGAAAATGGATTTCTAGAAAAATCAACATTCTTATGGGCGCTAATTTGATACTTGGGTTCGAACTTTAAACTCCGTTTTTGTCAGGCTCTATGGTAGCAAACGGGCTGAAATTTTGGAATCGTGAAGAGAATCATAGTCCGAACCGAAATCACTCACAAAATCTAAATAAACTTTAATACGGAAATAAATCATAAATTTAACGGGTACTATTTGAAGACTTGGGTTCCATCTTTATATGCCGTTTTTTCTGGCTCTATGGTACCAAACCAGTTGAAATTTCGGAATCGTGATGAGAATCACTGTCCGAACCGAAATAAGTCAAAAAATCTGCATGAAAATGCATTTCAAGAAAAATCAACATTCTTATGGGCGCTTATTTGAGACTTGGGTTCGAACTTTAAAATCCATTTTGTCAGGTTCTATGGTACTAAACGAGTTGAAATTTCGGAATCGTGATGAGAATCACTGTCCGAACCGAAATAAGTCACAAAATCTGCATGAAAATGCATTTCTAGAAAAATCAACATTCTTAGGGGCGCTTATTTGAGACTTGGGTTCGAACTTAAAAATCCATTTTGTCAGGCTCTATGTTACCAAACGGGTTAAAATTTTGGAATCGTGATGAGAATCACTGTCCAAACCGAAATCACTCACAAAATTTAAGTATAGTTAAATTTGAAAAAAATCATAAATTTAACGGGTACTATTTAAAGACTTGGGTTCGGTCTTTAAAATCCATATTGTCAGGCTCTTTGATACACAACGGGCTGAAATTTTAAGATCGTGATAAGAATCACAGTCCGAATCGAAATCAGTCAAAAAATCTGCATAAACTTGCTTTTATAGAAAAATCACCATTCTTATGGGCGCTAATTTGGGACATGGGTTCGAACTTAAAAATCCATTTCGTCAGGCTGTATGGTACCAAACGGGCCGATCAAACCGAAATCAGTCACAAAATCTGCATGAAAATGGATTTCTAGAAAAATCAACATTCTTATGGGCGCTAATTTGAGACTTGGGTTCGAACTTTAAACTCCGTTTTGTCAGGCTCTATGGTAGCAAACGGGCTGAAATTTTGGAATCGTGAAGAGAATCATAGGTAAAACCGAAATCACTCACAAAATCTAAATAAAGTTTAATACGAAAAAAAATCATAAATTTAACGCGTACTATTTGAAGACTTAGGATCGGTCTTTATATGCCGTTTTTTCTGGCTCTATAGAACCAAACGAGTTGAAATTTCGGAATCGTGATGAAAATCACAGTCCGAATCGAAATCAGTCACAAAATCTGCAAGAAAATGCATTTCTAGAAAAATCAACATTCTTATGGGCGCTAATTCGAGACTTGGGTTCGAACTTGAAAATCCATTTTGTCAGGATCTATGGTACCAAACGGGCTGAAGTTTTCTTATCGTGAAGAGAATCATAGTCCGAACCGAAATCACTCACAAAATCTAAATATAGTTAAATTTGAAAAAAATTATTAATTTAACGGGTACTATTTAAAGACTTGGGTTCGGTCTTTAAAATCCATATTGTCAGGCTCTATGATACACAACGGGCTGAAATTTTGAAATCGTGATAAGAATCACAGTCCGAACCGAAATCAGTCACAAAATCTGCATGAAAATGCATTTCTAGAAAAATCAACATTCTTATGGGCGCTTATTTGAGACTTGGGTTCGAACTTTAAAATCCATTTTGTCAGGCTCTATGGTACTAAACGAGTTGAAATTTCGGAATCGTGATAACAATCACAGTCCGAATCGAAATCAGTCACAAAATCTGCAAGAAAATGCATTTCTAGAAAAATCAACATTCTTATGGGCGCTAATTCGAGACTTGGGTTCGAACTTGAAAATCCATTTTGTCAGGATCTATGGTACCAAACGGGCTGAAGTTTTCTAATCGTGAAGAGAATCATAGTCCGAACCGAAATCACTCACAAAATCTAAATATAGTTAAATTTGAAAAAAATCATTAATTTAACGGGTACTATTTAAAGACTTGGCTTAGGTCTTTAAAATCCATATTGTCAGGCTCTATGATACACAACGGGCTGAAATTTTGAAATCGTGATAAGAATCACAGTCCGAATCGAAATCAGTCACAAAATCTGCATGAAAATGAATTTCTAGAAAAATCAACATTCTTATGGGCGCTTATTTGAGACTTGGGTTCGAACGTTAAAATCCATTTTGTCAGGCTCTATGGTACCAAACGGGCTGAAGTTTTCTTATCGTGAAGAGAATCATAGTCCGAACCGAAATCACTCAAAAAATCGAAATATAGTTAAATTGGAAAAAAATCATTAATTTAACGGGTACTATTTAAAGACTTGGGTTCGGTCTTTAAAATCCATATTGTCAGGCTCTATGATACACAACATTCTTATGGGCGCTAATTTGAAACTTGGGTTCGAACTTTAAACTCCGTTTTGTCAGGCTCTATGGTAGCAAACGGGCTGAAATTTTGGAATCGTGAAGAGAATCATAGTTAAAACCGATATCACTCACAAAATCTAAATAATGTTTAATACGAAAAAAAATCATAAATTTAACGGCTACTATTTAAAGACTTAGGTTCGGTCTTTATATGCCGTTTTTTCTGGCTCTATGGTACCAAACGAGTTGAAATTTCGGAATCGTGATAACAATCACAGTCCGAATCGAAATCAGTCACAAAATCTGCAAGAAAATGCATTTCTAGAAAAATCAACATTCTTATGGGCGCTAATTCGAGACTTGGGTTCGAACTTGAAAATCCATTTTGTCAGGATCTATGGTACCAAACGGGCTGAAGTTTTCTAATCGTGAAGAGAATCATAGTCCGAACCGAAATCACTCACAAAATCTAAATATAGTTAAATTTGAAAAAAATCATTAATTTAACGGGTACTATTTAAAGACTTGGCTTAGGTCTTTAAAATCCATACTGTCAGGCTCTATGATACACAACGGGCTGAAATTTTGAAATCGTGATAAGAATCACAGTCCGAATCGAAATCAGTCACAAAATCTGCATGAAAATGAATTTCTAGAAAAATCAACATTCTTATGGGCGCTTATTTGAGACTTGGGTTCGAACGTTAAAATCCATTTTGTCAGGCTCTATGGTACCAAACGGGCTGAAGTTTTCTTATCGTGAAGAGAATCATAGTCCGAACCGAAATCACTCAAAAAATCGAAATATAGTTAAATTGGAAAAAAATCATTAATTTAACGGGTACTATTTAAAGACTTGGGTTCGGTCTTTAAAATCCATATTGTCAGGCTCTATGATACACAACATTCTTATGGGCGCTAAATTGAAACTTGGGTTCGAACTTTAAACTCCGTTTTGTCAGGCTCTATGGTAGCAAACGGGCTGAAATTTTGGAATCGTGAAGAGAATCATAGTTAAAACCGATATCACTCACAAAATCTAAATAATGTTTAATACGAAAAAAAATCATAAATTTAACGGCTACTATTTAAAGACTTAGGTTCGGTCTTTATATGCCGTTTTTTCTGGCTCTATGGTACCAAACGAGTTGAAATTTCGGAATCGTGATAACAATCACAGTCCGAATCGAAATCAGTCACAAAATCTGCAAGAAAATGCATTTCTAGAAAAATCAACATTCTTATGGGCGCTAATTCGAGACTTGGGTTCGAACTTTAAACTCCATTTTGTCCGGCTATATGGTAGCAAACGGGCTGAAATTTTGGAATCGTGAAGAGAATCATAGTCCGAACCGAAATCACTCACAAAATCTAAATATAGTTAAATTTGAAAAAAATCATAAATTTAACGGGTACTATTTAAAGACTTGGGTTCGGTTTTTAAAATCCATATTGTCAGGCTCTATGATACACAACGGGCTGAAATTTTGAAATCGTGATAAGAATCACAGTCCGAATCGAAGTCAGTCACAAAATCTGCATGAAAATGCATTTCTAGAAAAATCAACATTCTTATGGGCGCTTATTTGAGACTTGGGTTCGAACTTTAAAATTCATTTTGTTAGGCTCTATGGTACCAAACGGGCTGAAGTTTTCTTATCGTGAAGAGAATCATAGTCCGAACCGAAATCACTGACAAAATCTAAATATAGTTAAATTGGAAAAAAATCATTAATTTAACGGGTACTATTTAAAGACTTGGGATAGGTCTTTAAAATCCATATTGTCAGGCTCTATGATACACAACGGGCTGAAATTTTGATATCGTGATAAGAATCACAGTCCGAACCGAAATCAGTCACAAAATCTGAATAGAGTTGCACTTTTAGAAAAATCACCTTTCTTATAGGCGCTAATTTGAGACTTGGGTTCGAACTTGAAAATTCATTTCGTCAGTCTCTATGGTACCAAACGGGTTGAAATTATGAAATCGTGGTAAGAATCACAGTCCGAACCGAAATCAGTCACAAAATCTGCATGAAAATGCATTTCTAGAAAAATCAACATTCTTATGGGCGCTAATTTGAGACTTGGGTTCGAATTTTAAACTCCATTTTGTCAGGCTCTATGGTAGCAAACGGGCTGAAATTTTGGAATCGAGAAGAGAATCATAGTTCGAACCGAAATCAGTCACAAAATCTTCATGAAAATTCATTTCTAGAATAATCAACTTTCTTATGGGCGGTAATTTGAGACTTGGGTTCGAATTTTAAACTCCATTTTGTCAGGCTCTATGGTAGCAAACGGGCTGAAATTTTGGAATCGTGAAGAGAATCATAGTTCGAACCGAAATCACTCACAAAATCTAAATAAAGTTCAATACGAAAAAAAATCATAAATTTAACGGGCACTATTTGAAGACTTGGGTTCGGTCTTTATATGCCGTTTTTTCTGGCTCTATGGTACCAAACTAGTTGAAATTTCGGAATCGTGATGAGAATCACTGTCTGAACCGAAATCAGTCACAAAATCTGCATGAAAATGCATTTCTAGAAAAATCAACATTCTTATGGGCGCTTATTTGAGACTTGGGTTCGAACTTTAAAATCCATTTGTCAGGCTCTATAGTACTAAACGAGTTGAAATTTTGGAATCGTGATAACAATCACAGTCAGAATCGAAATCAGTCACAAAATCTGCAAGAAAATGCATTTCTAGAAAAATCAACATTCTTATGGGCGCTAATTCGAGACTTGGGTTCGAACTTGAAAATCCATTTTGTCAGGATCTATGGTACCAAACGGGCTGAAGTTTTATAATCGTTAAGAGAATCATAGTTCGAACCGACATCACTCACAAAATCTAAATATAGTTAAATTTGAAAAAAATCATTAATTTAACGGGTACTATTTAAAGACTTGGGTTCGGTCTTTTAAATCCATATTGTCAGGCTCTATGATACACAACGGGCTGAAATTTTGAAATCGTGATAAGAATCACAGTACGAACCGAAATCAGTCACAAAATCTGAATAAAGTTTAATACGAAAAAAAATCATAAATTTAACGGGTACTATTTGAAGACTTGGGTTCGGTCTTTATATGCCGTTTTTCAGGCTCTATGGTACCAAACGAGTTTAAATTTCGGAATCGTGATGAGAATCACAGTCCGAACCGAAATCAGTCAAAAAATCTGCATGAAAATGCATTTCTAGAAAAATCAACATTCTTATGGGCTCTTATTTGAGACTTGGGTTCGAACTTTAAAATCCATTTTTTGTTGCCCTATGGTACCAAACGGGCTGAAATTTTGGAAAAGTTATAAGAATTACAGTCCAAACCGAAATCACTCACAAAATCTAAATAAAGTTAATTATGAAAAAAAATCATAAATTTAACGGGTTCTATTTGGAGACTTGTGTTCGGTCTTTATAAACCGTTTTTTCAGGCTCTATGGTAACAAATGGGGTGAAATTTTGGAATCGTGATGAGAATCAGGGTCCGAACCGAAATCAGTCAAAAAATCTGCATGAAAATGCATTTCTAGAAAAATCAACATTCTTATGGACGCTAATTTGACACTTGGGTTCGAATTTAAAAATCAATTTTGCCAGGCTCTATGGTACCAAACGGGTTGAAATTTTGGAATCGTGATGAGAATCTTTGTCCAAACAGAAATCTGCAAAAAAATCTGCATAAAGTTGCATTTCTAGAAAAATCACCATTCTAATTGGCGCTAATTTGGGACTTGGGTTCGACTTTAAAAATCCATTTCGTCAGGCTCTTTGGTACCAAACGGGCTGAAATTTTGAAATCGTGATAAGAATCACAGTCCGAACCGAAATCAGTCACAAAATCTAAATAATGTTTATTACGAAAAAAAATCATAGATTTAACGGGTACTATTTGATGATTTGGGTTCGGTCTTTATATGCCGTTTTTTCTGGCTCTATGGTACCAAACAAGTTGAAATTTTGGAATCGTGATGAGAATCACTGTCCTAACCGAAATCAGTCACAAAATCTGCATGTAAATGCATTTCTAGAAAAATCAACATTCTTATGGGCGCTTATTTGAGACTTGGGTTCGAAGTTAAAAATCCATTTCATCAGGCTCTATGGTACCAAACGGGTTGAAATTTTGGAATTGTGATGAGAATCACTGTCCAAACGAAATAAGCCACAAAATCTCCATAAAGTTGCATTTTTAGAAAAATCACCATTCTTATGGGCGCTAATTTGTGTCTTGGGTTCGAACTTAAAAATCTATTTTGTCAGGCTGTATGGTACCAAACGGGTTGAAATTTTGGAATCGTGATGAGAATCACTGTCCAAACCGAAATCACTCACAAAATCTAAATATAGTTAATTTTGAAAAAAATCATAAATTTAACGGGTACATATTAAAGACTTGGGTTCGGTCTTTAAAATCCATATTGTCAAGCTCTATGGTACACAACGGGCTGAAATTTTAAAATCGTGATAAGAATCACAGTCCGAATCGAAATCTGTCCCAAAATCTGCATAAAGTTGCATTTTTAGAAAAATCACCATTCTTATGGGCGCTAATTTGAGACTAGGGTTCGAACTTAAAAATCCATTTTGTCAGGCTCTATGGTACCAAACGGGTTGAAATTTTAGAATCGTGATGAGAATCTTTGTCCAAACAGAAATCTGCAAAAAAATCTGCATAAAGTTGCATTTCTAGAAAAATCACCATTCTTATTGGCGCTAATTTGGGACTTGGGTTCGAACTTAAAAATCCATTTCGTCAGGCTCTATGGTACCAAACGGGCCGAACAAACCGAAATCAGTCACAAAATCTGCATGAAAATGGATTTCTAGAAAAATCAACATTCTTATGGGCGCTAATTTGATACTTGGGTTCGAACTTTAAACTCCGTTTTGTCAGGCTCTATGGTAGCAAACGGGCTGAAATTTTGGAATCGTGAAGAGAATCATAGTCCGAACCGAAATCACTCACAAAATCTAAATAAAGTTTAATACGGAAATAAATCATAAATTTAACGGGTACTATTTGAAGACTTGGGTTCCATCTTTATATGCCGTTTTTCAGGCTCTATGGTACCAAACGAGTTTAAATTTCGGAATCGTGATGAGAATCACAGTCCGAACCGAAATCAGTCAAAAAATCTGCATGAAAATGCATTTCTAGAAAAATCAACATTCTTATGGGCTCTTATTTGAGACTTGGGTTCGAACTTTAAAATCCATTTTTTGTTGCCCTATGGTACCAAACGGGCTGAAATTTTGGAAAAGTGATAAGAATTACAGTCCAAACCGAAATCACTCACAAAATCTAAATAAAGTTAATTATGAAAAAAAATCATAAATTTAACGGGTTCTATTTGGAGACTTGTGTTCGGTCTTTATAAACCGTTTTTTCAGGCTCTATGGTAACAAATGGGGTGAAATTTTGGAATCGTGATGAGAATCAGGGTCCGAACCGAAATCAGTCAAAAAATCTGCATGAAAATGCATTTCTAGAAAAATCAACATTCTTATGGACGCTAATTTGACACTTGGGTTCGAATTTAAAAATCAATTTTGCCAGGCTCTATGGTACCAAACGGGTTGAAATTTTGGAATCGTGATGAGAATCTTTGTCCAAACAGAAATCTGCAAAAAAATCTGCATAAAGTTGCATTTCTAGAAAAATCACCATTCTAATTGGCGCTAATTTGGGACTTGGGTTCGACTTTAAAAATCCATTTCGTCAGGCTCTTTGGTACCAAACGGGCTGAAATTTTGAAATCGTGATAAGAATCACAGTCCGAACCGAAATCAGTCACAAAATCTAAATAATGTTTATTACGAAAAAAAATCATAGATTTAACGGGTACTATTTGATGATTTGGGTTCGGTCTTTATATGCCGTTTTTTCTGGCTCTATGGTACCAAACAAGTTGAAATTTTGGAATCGTGATGAGAATCACTGTCCTAACCGAAATCAGTCACAAAATCTGCATGTAAATGCATTTCTAGAAAAATCAACATTCTTATGGGCGCTTATTTGAGACTTGGGTTCGAAGTTAAAAATCCATTTCATCAGGCTCTATGGTACCAAACGGGTTGAAATTTTGGAATTGTGATGAGAATCACTGTCCAAACGAAATAAGCCACAAAATCTCCATAAAGTTGCATTTTTAGAAAAATCACCATTCTTATGGGCGCTAATTTGTGTCTTGGGTTCGAACTTAAAAATCTATTTTGTCAGGCTGTATGGTACCAAACGGGTTGAAATTTTGGAATCGTGATGAGAATCACTGTCCAAACCGAAATCACTCACAAAATCTAAATATAGTTAATTTTGAAAAAAATCATAAATTTAACGGGTACATATTAAAGACTTGGGTTCGGTCTTTAAAATCCATATTGTCAAGCTCTATGGTACACAACGGGCTGAAATTTTAAAATCGTGATAAGAATCACAGTCCGAATCGAAATCTGTCCCAAAATCTGCATAAAGTTGCATTTTTAGAAAAATCACCATTCTTATGGGCGCTAATTTGAGACTAGGGTTCGAACTTAAAAATCCATTTTGTCAGGCTCTATGGTACCAAACGGGTTGAAATTTTAGAATCGTGATGAGAATCTTTGTCCAAACAGAAATCTGCAAAAAAATCTGCATAAAGTTGCATTTCTAGAAAAATCACCATTCTTATTGGCGCTAATTTGGGACTTGGGTTCGAACTTAAAAATCCATTTCGTCAGGCTCTATGGTACCAAACGGGCCGAACAAACCGAAATCAGTCACAAAATCTGCATGAAAATGGATTTCTAGAAAAATCAACATTCTTATGGGCGCTAATTTGATACTTGGGTTCGAACTTTAAACTCCGTTTTGTCAGGCTCTATGGTAGCAAACGGGCTGAAATTTTGGAATCGTGAAGAGAATCATAGTCCGAACCGAAATCACTCACAAAATCTAAATAAAGTTTAATACGGAAATAAATCATAAATTTAACGGGTACTATTTGAAGACTTGGGTTCCATCTTTATATGCCGTTTTTTCTGGCTCTATGGTACCAAACGAGTTGAAATTTCGGAATCGTGATGAGAATCACTGTCCGAACCGAAATAAGTCAAAAAATCTGCATGAAAATGCATTTCAAGAAAAATCAACATTCTTATGGGCGCTTATTTGAGACTTGGGTTCGAACTTTAAAATCCATTTTGTCAGGCTCTATGGTACTAAACGAGTTGAAATTTCGGAATCGTGATGAGAATCACTGTCCGAACCGAAATAAGTCACAAAATCTGCATGAAAATGCATTTCTAGAAAAATCAACATTCTTATGGGCGCTTATTTGAGACTTGGGTTCGAACTTAAAAATCCATTTTGTCAGGCTCTATGTTACCAAACGGGTTAAAATTTTGGAATCGTGATGAGAATCACTGTCCAAACCGAAATCACTCACAAAATTTAAGTATAGTTAAATTTGAAAAAAATCATAAATTTAACGGGTACTATTTAAAGACTCCGGTTCGGTCTTTAAAATCCATATTGTCAGGCTCTTTGATACACAACGGGCTGAAATTTTAAGATCGTGATAAGAATCACAGTCTGAATCGAAATCAGTCAAAAAATCTGCATAAACTTGCTTTTATAGAAAAATCACCATTCTTATGGGCGCTAATTTGGGACATGGGTTCGAACTTAAAAATCCATTTCGTCAGGCTGTATGGTACCAAACGGGCCGATCAAACCGAAATCAGTCACAAAATATGCATGAAAATGGATTTCTAGAAAAATCAACATTCTTATGGGCGCTAATTTGAGACTTGGGTTCGAACTTTAAACTCCGTTTTGTCAGGCTCTATGGTAGCAAACGGGCTGAAATTTTGGAATCGTGAAGAGAATCATAGGTAAAACCGAAATCACTCACAAAATCTAAATAAAGTTTAATACGAAAAAAAATCATAAATTTAACGCGTACTATTTGAAGACTTAGGATCGGTCTTTATATGCCGTTTTTTCTGGCTCTATAGTACCAAACGAGTTGAAATTTCGGAATCGTGATGAAAATCACAGTCCGAATCGAAATCAGTCACAAAATCTGCAAGAAAATGCATTTCTAGAAAAATCAACATTCTTATGGGCGCTAATTCGAGACTTGGGTTCGAACTTTAAAATCCATTTGTCAGGCTCTATAGTACTAAACGAGTTGAAATTTTGGAATCGTAATAACAATCACAGTCCGAATCGAAATCAGTCACAAAATCTGCAAGAAAATGCATTTCTAGAAAAATCAACATTCTTATGGGCGCTAATTCGAGACTTGGGTTCGAACTTGAAAATCCATTTTGTCAGGATCTATGGTACCAAACGGGCTGAAGTTTTATAATCGTGAAGAGAATCATAGTTCGAACCGACATCACTCACAAAATCTAAATATAGTTAAATTTGAAAAAAATCATTAATTTAACGGGTACTATTTAAAGACTTGGGTTCGGTCTTTTAAATCCATATTGTCAGGCTTTATGATACACAACGGGCTGAAATTTTGAAATCGTGATAAGAATCACAGTACGAACCGAAATCAGTCACAAAATCTGAATAAAGTTTAATACGAAAAAAAATCATAAATTTAACGGGTACTATTTGGAGACTAGTTAAATTTGAAAAAAATCATTAATTTAACGGGTACTATTTAAAGACTTGGGTTCGGTCTTTAAAATCCATATTGCCAGGCTCTATGATACACAACGGGCTGAAATTTTGAAATCGTGATAAGAATCACAGTCCGAATCGAAATCAGTCACAAAATCTGCATGAAAATGAATTTCTAGAAAAATCAACATTCTTATGGGCGCTTATTTGAGACTTGGGTTCGAACGTTAAAATCCATTTTGTCAGGCTCTATGGTACCAAACGGGCTGAAGTTTTCTTATCGTGAAGAGAATCATAGTCCGAACCGAAATCACTCAAAAAATCGAAATATAGTTAAATTGGAAAAAAATCATTAATTTAACGGGTACTATTTAAAGACTTGGGTTCGGTCTTTAAAATAAATATTGTCAGGCTCTATGATACACAACATTCTTATGGGCGCTAATTTGAAACTTGGGTTCGAACTTTAAACTCCGTTTTGTCAGGCTCTATGGTAGCAAACGGGCTGAAATTTTGGAATCGTGAAGAGAATCATAGTTAAAACCGATATCACTCACAAAATCTAAATAATGTTTAATACGAAAAAAAATCATAAATTTAACGGCTCCTATTTAAAGACTTAGGTTCGGTCTTTATATGCCGTTTTTTCTGGCTCTATGGTACCAAACGAGTTGAAATTTTGAAATCGTGATAAGAATCACAGTCCGAATCGAAGTCAGTCACAAAATCTGCATGAAAATGCATTTCTAGAAAAATCAACATTCTTATGGGCGCTTATTTGAGACTTGGGTTCGAACTTTAAAATTCATTTTGTTAGGCTCTATGGTACCAAACGGGCTGAAGTTTTCTTATCGTGAAGAGAATCATAGTCCGAACCGAAATCACTCACAAAATCTAAATATAGTTAAATTGGAAAAAAATCATTAATTTAACGGGTACTATTTAAAGACTTGGGATAGGTCTTTAAAATCCATATTGTCAGGCTCTATGATACACAACGGGCTGAAATTTTGATATCGTGATAAGAATCACAGTCCGAACCGAAATCAGTCACAAAATCTGAATAGAGTTGCACTTTTAGAAAAATCACCTTTCTTATAGGCGCTAATTTGAGACTTGGGTTCGAACTTGAAAATTCATTTCGTCAGTCTCTATGGTACCAAACGGGTTGAAATTATGAAATCGTGGTAAGAATCACAGTCCGAACCGAAATCAGTCACAAAATCTGCATGAAAATGCATTTCTAGAAAAATCAACATTCTTATGGGCGCTAATTTGAGACTTGGGTTCGAATTTTAAACTCCATTTTGTCAGGCTCTATGGTAGCAAACGGGCTGAAATTTTGGAATCGAGAAGAGAATCATAGTTCGAACCGAAATCAGTCACAAAATCTTCATGAAAATTCATTTCTAGAATAATCAACATTCTTATGGGCGCTAATTTGAGACTTGGGTTCGAATTTTAAACTCCATTTTGTCAGGCTCTATGGTAGCAAACGGGCTGAAATTTTGGAATCGTGAAGAGAATCATAGTTCGAACCGAAATCACTCACAAAATCTAAATAAAGTTCAATACGAAAAAAAATCATAAATTTAACGGGCACTATTTGAAGACTTGGGTTCGGTCTTTATATGCCGTTTTTTCTGGTTCTATGGTACCAAACTAGTTGAAATTTCGGAATCGTGATGAGAATCACTGTCTGAACCGAAATCAGTCACAAAATCTGCATGAAAATGCATTTCTAGAAAAATCAACATTCTTATGGGCGCTTATTTGAGACTTGGGTTCGAACTTTAAAATCCATTTGTCAGGCTCTATAGTACTAAACGAGTTGAAATTTTGGAACCGTGATAACAATCACAGTCCGAATCGAAATCAGTCACAAAATCTGCAAGAAAATGCATTTCTAGAAAAATCAACATTCTTATGGGCGCTAATTCGAGACTTGGGTTCGAACTTGAAAATCCATTTTGTCAGGATCTATGGTACCAAACGGGCTGAAGTTTTATAATCGTGAAGAGAATCATAGTTCGAACCGACATCACTCACAAAATCTAAATATAGTTAAATTTGAAAAAAATCATTAATTTAACGGGTACTATTTAAAGACTTGGGTTCGGTCTTTTAAATCCATATTGTCAGGCTCTATGATACACAACGGGCTGAAATTTTGAAATCGTGATAAGAATCACAGTACGAACCGAAATCAGTCACAAAATCTGAATAAAGTTTAATACGAAAAAAAATCATAAATTTAACGGGTACTATTTGAAGACTTGGGTTCGGTCTTTATATGCCGTTTTTCAGGCTCTATGGTACCAAACGAGTTGAAATTTCGGAATCGTGATGAGAATCACAGTCCGAACCGAAATCAGTCAAAAAATCTGCATGAAAATGCATTTCTAGAAAAATCAACATTCTTATGGGCTCTTATTTGAGACTTGGGTTCGAACTTTAAAATCCATTTTTTGTTGCCCTATGGTACCAAACGGGCTGAAATTTTGGAAAAGTGATAAGAATTACAGTCCAAACCGAAATCACTCACAAAATCTAAATAAAGTTAATTATGAAAAAAAATCATAAATTTAACGGGTTCTATTTGGAGACTTGTGTTCGGTCTTTATAAACCGTTTTTTCAGGCTCTATGGTAACAAATGGGGTGAAATTTTGGAATCGTGATGAGAATCAGGGTCCGAACCGAAATCAGTCAAAAAATCTGCATGAAAATGCATTTCTAGAAAAATCAACATTCTTATGGACGCTAATTTGACACTTGGGTTCGAATTTAAAAATCAATTTTGTCAGGCTCTATGGTTCCAAACGGGTTGAAATTTTGGAATCGTGATGAGAATCTTTGTCCAAACAGAAATCTGCAAAAAAATCTGCATAAAGTTGCATTTCTAGAAAAATCACCATTCTAATTGGCGCTAATTTGGGACTTGGGTTCGACTTTAAAAATCCATTTCGTCAGGCTCTATGGTACCAAACGGGCTGAAATTTTGAAATCGTGATAAGAATCACAGTCCGAACCGAAATCAGTCACAAAATCTAAATAATGTTTATTACGAAAAAAAATCATAGATTTAACGGGTACTATTTGAAGATTTGGGTTCGGTCTTTATATGCCGTTTTTTCTGGCTCTATGGTACCAAACAAGTTGAAATTTTGGAATCGTGATGAGAATCACTGTCCTAACCGAAATCAGTCACAAAATCTGCATGTAAATGCATTTCTAGAAAAATCAACATTCTTATGGGCGCTTATTTGAGACTTGGGTTCGAAGTTAAAAATCCATTTCATCAGGCTCTATGGTACCAAACGGGTTGAAATTTTGGAATTGTGATGAGAATCACTGTCCAAACGAAATAAGCCACAAAATCTCCATAAAGTTGCATTTTTAGAAAAATCACCATTCTTATGGGCGCTAATTTGTGTCTTGGGTTCGAACTTAAAAATCTATTTTGTCAGGCTGTATGGTACCAAACGGGTTGAAATTTTGGAATCGTGATGAGAATCACTGTCCAAACCGAAATCACTCACAAAATCTAAATATAGTTAATTTTGAAAAAAATCATAAATTTAACGGGTACATATTAAAGACTTGGGTTCGGTCTTTAAAATCCATATTGTCAAGCTCTATGGTACACAACGGGCTGAAATTTTAAAATCGTGATAAGAATCACAGTCCGAATCGAAATCTGTCCCAAAATCTGCATAAAGTTGCATTTTTAGAAAAATCACCATTCTTATGGGCGCTAATTTGAGACTAGGGTTCGAACTTAAAAATCCATTTTGTCAGGCTCTATGGTACCAAACGGGTTGAAATTTTAGAATCGTGATGAGAATCTTTGTCCAAACAGAAATCTGCATAAAGTTGCATTTATAGAAAAATCACTATTCTTATTGGCGCTAATTTGGGACTTGGGATCGAAATTAAAAATCCATTTCGTCAGGCTCTATGGTACCAAACGGGCTGAAATTTTGAAATCGTGATAAGAATCACAGTCCGAACCAAAATCAGTCACAAAATCTGCATGAAAATGCAATTCTAGAAAAATCAACATTCTTATGGGCGCTAATTTGAGACTTGGGTTCGAACTTGAAAATCCATTTTGTTCAGATCTATGGTACCAAACGGGCTGAAGTTTTCTAATAGTGAAGAGAATCATAGTCCGAACCGAAATCACTCACAAAATCTAAATATCGATAAATTTGAAAAAAATCATTAATTTAGCGGGTTCTATTTAAAGACTTGGGTTCGGTCTTTATAATCCATATTGTCAGGGTCTATGATACACAACGGGCTGAAATTTTGAAATCGTGATAAGAATCACAGTACGAACCGAAATCAGTCACAAAATCTGCATGAAAATGCATTTCTAGAAAAATCAACATTCTTATGGGCGCTAATTCGAGACTTGGGTTCGAACTTGAAAATCCATTTTGTCAGGATCTATGGTACCAAACGGGCTGAAGTTTTCTAATCGTGAAGAGAATCATAGTCCGAACCGAAATCACTCACAAAATCTAAATATAGTTAAATTTGAAAAAAATCATTAATTTAACGGGTACTATTTAAAGACTTGGCTTAGGTCTTTAAAATCCATATTGTCAGGCTCTATGATACACAACGGGCTGAAATTTTAAAATCGTGATAAGAATCACAGTCCGAATCGAAATCAGTCAAAAAATCTGCATAAAGTTGCTTTTATAGAAAAATCACCATTCTTATGGGCGCTAATTTGAGACTTGGGTTCGAACTTAAAAATCCATTTTGTCAGGCTCTATGTTACCAAACGGGTTAAAATTTTGGAATCGTGATGAGAATCACTGTCCAAACCGAAATCACTCACAAAATCTAAATATAGTTAATTTTGAAAAAAATCATAAATTTAACGGGTACATATTAAAGACTTGGGTTCGGTCTTTAAAATCCATATTGTCAAGCTCTATGGTACACAACGGGCTGAAATTTTAAAATCGTGATAAGAATCACAGTCCGAATCGAAATCTGTCCCAAAATCTGCATAAAGTTGCATTTTTAGAAAAATCACCATTCTTATGGGCGCTAATTTGAGACTAGGGTTCGAACTTAAAAATCCATTTTGTCAGGCTCTATGGTACCAAACGGGTTGAAATTTTAGAATCGTGATGAGAATCTTTGTCCAAACAGAAATCTGCATAAAGTTGCATTTATAGAAAAATCACTATTCTTATTGGCGCTAATTTGGGACTTGGGATCGAAATTAAAAATCCATTTCGTCAGGCTCTATGGTACCAAACGGGCTGAAATTTTGAAATCGTGATAAGAATCACAGTCCGAACCAAAATCAGTCACAAAATCTGCATGAAAATGCAATTCTAGAAAAATCAACATTCTTATGGGCGCTAATTTGAGACTTGGGTTCGAACTTGAAAATCCATTTTGTTCAGATCTATGGTACCAAACGGGCTGAAGTTTTCTAATAGTGAAGAGAATCATAGTCCGAACCGAAATCACTCACAAAATCTAAATATCGATAAATTTGAAAAAAATCATTAATTTAGCGGGTTCTATTTAAAGACTTGGGTTCGGTCTTTATAATCCATATTGTCAGGCTCTATGATACACAACGGGCTGAAATTTTGAAATCGTGATAAGAATCACAGTACGAACCGAAATCAGTCACAAAATCTGCATGAAAATGCATTTCTAGAAAAATCAACATTCTTATGGGCGCTAATTCGAGACTTGGGTTCGAACTTGAAAATCCATTTTGTCAGGATCTATGGTACCAAACGGGCTGAAGTTTTCTAATCGTGAAGAGAATCATAGTCCGAACCGAAATCACTCACAAAATCTAAATATAGTTAAATTTGAAAAAAATCATTAATTTAACGGGTACTATTTAAAGACTTGGCTTAGGTCTTTAAAATCCATATTGTCAGGCTCTTTGATACACAACGGGCTGAAATTTTAAAATCGTGATAAGAATCACAGTCCGAATCGAAATCAGTCAAAAAATCTGCATAAAGTTGCTTTTATAGAAAAATCACCATTCTTATGGGCGCTTATTTGGGACATGGGTTCGAACTTAAAAATCCATTTCGTCAGGCTGTATGGTACCAAACGGGCCGAACAAACCGAAATCAGTCACAAAATCTGCATGAAAATGGATTTCTAGAAAAATCAACATTCTTATGGGCGCTAATTTGAGACTTGGGTTCGAACTTTAAACTCCGTTTTGTCAGGCTCTATGGTAGCAAACGGGCTGATATTTTGGAATCGTGAAGAGAATCATAGGTAAAACCGAAATCACTCACAAAATCTAAATAAAGTTAAAAAAAAAAAAAATCATATATTTAACGGGTACTATTTGAAGACTTAGGATCGGTCTTTATCTGCTGTTTTTTCTGGCTCTACAGTACCAAACGAGTTGAAATTTCGGAATCGTGATAAAAATCACAGTCCGAATCGAAATCAGTCACAAAATCTGCAAGAATATGCATTTCTAGAAAAATCAACATTCTTATGGGCGCTAATTCGAGACTTGGGTTCGAACTTGAAAATCCATTTTGTCAGGATCTATGGTACCAAACGGGCTGAAGTTTTCTAATCGTGAAGAGAATCAAAGTCCGAACCGAAATCACTCACAAAATCTAAATAAAGTTTAATACGGAAATAAATCATAAATTTAACGGGTACTATTTGAAGACTTGGGTTCCGTCTTTATATGCCGTTTTTTCTGGCTCTATGGTACCAAACGAGTTGAAATTTCGGAATCGTGAAGAGAATCACTGTCCGAACCGAAATAAGTCACAAAATCTGCATGAAAATGCATTTCTAGAAAAATCAACATTCTTATGGGCGCTTATTTGAGACTTGGGTTCGAACTTTAAAATCCATTTTGTCAGGCTCTATGGTACTAAACGAGTTGAAATTTCGGAATCGTGATGAGAATCACTGTCCGAACCGAAATAAGTCACAAAATCTGCATGAAAATGCATTTCTAGAAAAATCAACATTCTTATGGGCGCTTATTTGAGACTTGGGTTCGAACTTAAAAATCCATTTTGTCAGGCTCTATGTTACCAAACGGGTTAAAATTTTGGAATCGTGATGAGAATCACTGTCCAAACCGAAATCACTCACAAAATTTAAGTATAGTTAAATTTGAAAAAAATCATAAATATAACGGGTACTATTTAAAGACTTGGGTTCGGTCTTTAAAATCCATATTGTCAGGCTCTTTGATACACAACGGGCTGAAATTTTAAAATCGTGATAAGAATCACAGTCCGAATCGAAATCAGTCAAAAAATCTGCATAAAGTTGCTTTTATAGAAAAATCACCATTCTTATGGGCGCTTATTTGGGACATGGGTTCGAACTTAAAAATCCATTTCGTCAGGCTGTATGGTACCAAACGGGCCGAACAAACCGAAATCAGTCACAAAATCTGCATGAAAATGGATTTCTAGAAAAATCAACATTCTTATGGGCGCTAATTTGAGACTTGGGTTCGAACTTTAAACTCCGTTTTGTCAGGCTCTATGGTAGCAAACGGGCTGATATTTTGGAATCGTGAAGAGAATCATAGGTAAAACCGAAATCACTCACAAAATCTAAATAAAGTTTAATACGAAAAAAAATCATAAATTTAACGGGTACGATTTGAAGACTTAGGATCGGTCTTTATATGCCGTTTTTTCTGGCTCTATAGTACCAAACGAGTTGAAATTTCGGAATCGTGATGAGAATCACTGTCCTAACCGAAATCAGTCACAAAATCTGCAAGAAAATGCATTTCTAGAAAAATCAACATTCTTATGGGCGCTACTTCGAGACTTGGGTTCGAACTTGAAAATCCATTTTGTCAGGATCTATGGTACCAAACGGGCTTAAGTTTTCTAATCGTGAAGAGAATCATAGTCCGAAACGAAATCACTCACAAAATCTAAATATAGTTAAATTTGAAAAAAATCATTAATTTAACGGGTAATATTTAAAGACTTGGGTTCGGTCTTTAAAATCCATATTGTCAGGCTCTATGATACACAACGGGCTGAAATTTTGAAATCGTGATAAGAATCACAGTCCGAACCGAAATCAGTCACAAAATCTGCATGAAAATGCATTTCTAGAAAAATCAACATTCTTATGGGCGCTAATTCGAGACTTGGGTTCGAACTTTAAAATCCATTTTGTCACGATCTATGGTACCAAACGGGCTGAAGTTTTCTAATCGTGAAATGAATCATAGTCCGAACCGAAATCACTCACAAAATCTAAATATAGTTTAATTTGAAAAAAATCATAAATTTAACGGGTACTATTTAATGACTTGGGTTCGGTCTTTAAAATCCATATATTCAGTTTCTATGGTACCAAACAAGTTGAAATTTCGGAATCGTGATGAGAATCACTGTCCTAACCGAAATCAGTCACAAAATCTGCATGAAAATGCATTTCTAGAAAAATCAACATTCTTACGTGCGCTTATTTGAGACTTGGGTTCGAAATTAAAAATCCATTTCATCAGGCTCTATGGTACCAAACGGGTTGAAATTTTGGAAAAGTGATAAGAATTACAGTCCAAACCGAAATCTCTCACAAAATCTAAATAAAGTTAATTATGAAAAAAAATCATAAATTTAACGGGTTCTATTTGGAGACTTGTGTTCGGTCTTTATATGCCGTTTTTTCAGGCTCTATGGTAACAAATGGGGTGAAATTTTGGAATCGTGATGAGAATCATAGTTCGAACCGAAATCAGTCACAAAATCTGCATGAAAATGCATTTCTAGAAAAATCAACATTCTTAAGGGGCTAATTTGAGACTTGGGTTCGAACTTTAAACTCCATTTTGTCAGGCTTTATGGTAGCAAACGGGCTAAAATTTTGGAATCGTGAAGAGAATCATAGTTCAAACCGAAATCAGTCACAAAATCTGCATGTAAAAGCATTTCTAGAAAAATCTCAGGCTCTATGGTACCAAACGGGTTGAAATTTTGGAATTGTGATGAGAATCACTGTCCAAACGAAATAAGCCACAAAATCTCCATTAAGTTGCATTTTTAGAAAAATCACCATTCTTATGGGCGCTTATTTGTGTCTTGGGTTCGAACTTAAAAATCTATTTCGTCAGGCTGTATGGTACCAAACGGGTTGAAATTTTGGAATCGTGATGAGAATCACTGTCCAAACCGAAATCACTCACAAAATCTAAATATAGTTAATTTTGAAAAAAATCATAAATTTAACGGGTACATATTAATGACTTGGGTTCGGTCTTTAAAATCCATATTGTCAAGCTCTATGGTACACAACGGGCTGAAATTTTAAAATCGTGATAAGAATCACAGTCCGAATCGATATCTGTCCCAAAATCTGCATAAAGTTGCATTTTTAGAAAAATCACCATTCTTATGGGCGCTAATTTGAGACAAGGGTTCGAACTTAAAAATCCATTTTGTCAGGCTCTATGGTACCAAACGGGTTGAAATTTTAGAATCGTGATGAGAATCTTCGTCCAAACAGAAATCTGCATAAAGTTGCATTTCTAGAAAAATCACCATTCTTATTGGCGCTAATTTGGGACTTGGGTTCGAAATTAAAAATCCATTTCGTCAGGCTCTATGGTACCAAACGGGCTGAAATTTTGAAATCGTGATAAGAATCACAGTCCGAACCAAAATCAGTCACAAAATCTGCATGAAAATGCAATTCTAGAAAAATCAACATTCTTATGGGCGCTAATTTGAGACTTGGGTTCGAACTTGAAAATCCATTTTGTCAGGATCTATGGTACCAAACGGGCTGAAGTTTTCTAATAGTGAAGAGAATAGTAGTCCGAACCGAAATCACTCACAAAATCTAAATATCGATAAATTTGAAAAAAATCATTAATTTAGCGGGTTCTATTTAAAGACTTGGGTTCGGTCTTTATAATCCATATTGTCAGGCTCTATGATACACAACGGGCTGAAATTTTGAAATCGTGATAAGAATCACAGTACGAACCGAAATCAGTCACAAAATCTGCATGAAAATGCATTTCTAGAAAAATCAACATTCTTATGGGCGCTAATTCGAGACTTGGGTTCGAACTTGAAAATCCATTTTGTCAGGATCTATGGTACCAAACGGGCTGAAGTTTTCTAATCAGGAAGAGAATCATAGTCCGAACCGAAATCACTCACAAAATCGAAATATAGTTAAATTTGAAAAAAATCATTAATTTAACGGGTACTATTTAAAGACTTGGCTTAGGTCTTTAAAATCCATATTGTCAGGCTCTATGATACACAACGGGCTGAAATTTTAAAATCGTGATAAGAATCACAGTCCGAATCGAAATCTGTCCCAAAATCTGCATAAAGTTGCATTTTTAGAAAAATCACCATTCTTATGGGCGCTAATTTGAGACTAGGGTTCGAACTTAAAAATCCATTTTGTCAGGCTCTATGGTACCAAACGGGTTGAAATTTTGGAATCGTGATGAGAATCTTTGTCCAAACAGAAATCTGCATAAAGTTGCATTTCTAGAAAAATCACCATTCTTATTGGCGCTAATTTGGGACTTGGGTTCGAAATTAAAAATCCATTTCGTCAGGCTCTATGGTAACAAACGGGCTGAAATTTTGGAATCGTGATAACAATCACAGTCCGAATCGAAATCAGTCACAAAATCTGCATGAAAATGCATTTCTAGAAAAATCAACATTCTTATGGGCGCTAATTCGAGACTTGGGTTCGAACTTTAAAATCCATTTTGTCACGATCTATGGTACCAAACGGGCTGAAGTTTTCTAATCGTGAAGAGAATCATAGTCCGAACCGAAATCACTCACAAAATCTAAATATAGTTTAATTTGAAAAAAATCATAAATTTAACGGGTACTATTTAATGACTTGGGTTCGGTCTTTAAAATCCATATATTCAGTTTCTATGGTACCAAACAAGTTGAAATTTCGGAATCGTGATGAGAATCACTGTCCTAACCGAAATCAGTCACAAAATCTGCATGAAAATGCATTTCTAGAAAAATCAACATTCTTATGGGCGCTTATTTGAGACTTGGGTTCGAAATTAAAAATCCATTTCATCAGACTCTATGGTACCAAACGGGTTGAAATTTTGGAAAAGTGATAAGAATTACAGTCCATACCGAAATCTTTCACAAAATCTAAATAAAGTTAATTATGAAAAAAAATCATAAATTTAACGGGTTCTATTTGGAGACTTGTGTTCGGTCTTTATATGCCGTTTTTTCAGGCTCTATGGTAACAAATGTGGTGAAATTTTGGAATCGTGATGAGAATCATAGTTCGAACCGAAATCAGTCACAAAATCTGCATGAAAATGCATTTCTAGAAAAATCATCATTCTTAAGGGCGCTAATATGAGACATGGGTTCGAACTTTAAACTCCATTTTGTCAGGCTTTATGGTAGCAAACGGGCTGAAATTTTGGAATCGTGAAGAGAATCATAGTTCAAACCGAAATCAGTCACAAAATCTAAATAAAGTTTAATACGAAAAAAAATCATAAATTTAACGGGTACTATTTGAAGATTTGGGTTCGGTCTTTATATGCCGTTTTTTCTGGCTCTATGGTACCAAACAAGTTGAAATTTTGGAATCGTGATGAGAATCACTGTCCTAACCGAAATCAGTCACAAAATCTGCATGAAAATGCATTTCTAGAAAAATCAACATTCTTATGGGCGCTTATTTGAGACTTGGGTTCGAAGTTAAAAATCCATTTCATCAGGCTCTATGGTACCAAACGGGTTGAAATTTTGGAATTGTGATGAGAATCATTGTCCAAACGAAATAAGCCACAAAATCTCCATAAAGTTGCATTTTTAGAAAAATCACCATTCTTATGGGCGCTAATTTGTGTCTTGGGTTCGAACTTAAAAATCTATTTTGTCAGGCTGTATGGTACCAAACGGGTTGAAATTTTGGAATCGTGATGAGAATCACTGTCCAAACCGAAATCACTCACAAAATCTAAATATAGTTAATTTTGAAAAAAATCATAAATTTAACGGGTACATATTAAAGACTTGGGTTCGGTCTTTAAAATCCATATTGTCAAGCTCTATGGTACACAACGGGCTATAATTTTAAGATCGTGATAAGAATCACAGTCCGAATCGAAATCTGTCCCAAAATCTGCATAAAGTTGCATTTTTAGAAAAATCACCATTCTTATGGGCGCTAATTTGAGACTAGGGTTCGAACTTAAAAATCCATTTTGTCAGGCTCTATGGTACCAAACGGGTTGAAATTTTGGAATCGTGATGAGAATCTTTGTCCAAACAGAAATCTGCATAAAGTTGCATTTCTAGAAAAATCACCATTCTTATTGGCGCTAATTTGTGTCTTGGGTTCGAACTTAAAAATCTATTTTGTCAGGCTGTATGGTACCAAACGGGTTGAAATTTTGGAATCGTGATGAGAATCACTGTCCAAACCGAAATCACTCACAAAATCTAAATATAGTTAATTTTGAAAAAAATCATAAATTTAACGGGTACATATTAAAGACTTGGGTTCGGTCTTTAAAATCCATATTGTCAAGCTCTATGGTACACAACGGGCTATAATTTTAAGATCGTGATAAGAATCACAGTCCGAATCGAAATCTGTCCCAAAATCTGCATAAAGTTGCATTTTTAGAAAAATCACCATTCTTATGGGCGCTAATTTGAGACTTGGGTTCGAAATTAAAAATCCATTTCGTCAGGCTCTATGGTACCAAACGGGCTGAAATTTTGGAATCGTGATAACAATCACAGTCCGAATCGAAATCAGTCACAAAATCTGCATGAAAATGCATTTCTAGAAAAATCAACATTCTTATGGGCGCTAATTCGAGACTTGGGTTCGAACTTGAAAATCCATTTTGTCAGGATCTATGGTACCAAACGGGCTGAAGTTTTCTAATCGTGAAGAGAATCATAGTCCGAACCGAAATCACTCACAAAATCTAAATATAGTTAAATTTGAAAAAAATCATTAATTTAACGGGTACTATTTAAAGACTTGGGTTCGGTCTTTAAAATCCATATTGGCAGGCTCTATGATACACAACGGCCTGAAATTTTGGAATTGTGATGAGAATCATAGTTCGAACCGAAATCAGTCACAAAATCTGCATGAAAATGCAATTCTAGAAAAATCAACTTTCTTATGGGCGCTAATTCGAGACTTGGGTTCGAACTTGAAAATCCATTTTGTCAGGATCTATGGTACCAAACGGGCTGAAGTTTTCTAATCGTGAAGAGAATCATAGTCCGAACCGAAATCACTCACAAAATCTAAATATAGTTAAATTTGAAAAAAATCATTAATTTAACGGGTACTATTTAAAGACTTGGCTTAGGTCTTTAAAATCCATATTGTCAGGCTCTATGATACACAACGGGCTGAAATTTTAAAATCCTGATAAGAATCACAGTCCGAATCGAAATCAGTCAAAAAATCTGCATAAACTTGCTTTTATAGAAAAATCACCATTCTTATGGGCGCTAATTTGGGACATGGGTTCGAACTTAAAATCAATTTCGTCAGGCTGTATGGTACCAAACGGGCCGATCACACCGAAATCAGTCACAAAATCTGCATGAAAATGGATTTCTAGAAAAATCAACATTCTTATGGGCGCTAATTTGAGACTTGGGTTCGAACTTTAAACTCCGTTTTGTCAGGCTCTATGGTAGCAAACGGGCTGAAATTTTGGAATCGTAAAGAGAATCATAGGTTAAACCGAAATCACTCACAAAATCTAAATATAGTTTAATACGAAAAAAAATCATAAATTTAACGGGTACTAATTAAAGACTTGGGTTCGGTCTTTAAAATCCATATTGTCAAGCTCTATGGTACACAACGGGCTGAAATTTTAAAATCGTCATAAAAATCACATTACGAATCGAAATCAGTAACAAAATCTGCATAAAGTTGCATTTTTAGATAAATCACCATTCTTATGGGCGCTAATTTGAGACTAGGGTTCGAACTTAAAAATCCATTTTGTCAGGCTCTATGGTACCAAACGGGTTGAAATTTTGGAATCGTGATGAAAATCTTTGACCAAACAGAAATCTGTAAAAAAATCTGCATAAAGTTGCTTTTATAGAAAAATCACCATTCTTATGGGCGCTAATTTGGGACATGGGTTCGAACTTAAAAATCCATTTCGTCAGGCTGTATGGTACCAAACGGGCCGATCAAACCGAAATCAGTCACAAAATCTGCATGAAAATGGATTTCTAGAAAAATCAACATTCTTATGGGCGCTAATTTGAGACTTGGGTTCGAACTTTAAACTCCGTTTTGTCAGGCTCTATGGTAGCAAACGGGCTGAAATTTTGGAATCGTGAAGAGAATCATAGTCCGAACCGAAATCACTCACAAAATCTAAATAAAGTTTAATACGGAAATAAATCATAAATTTAACGGGTACTATTTGAAGACTTGGGTTCCGTCTTTATATGCCGTTTTTTCTGGCTCTATGGTACCAAACGAGTTGAAATTTCGGAATCGTGATGAGAATCACTGTCCGAACCGAAATAAGTCAAAAAATCTGCATGAAAATGCATTTCAAGAAAAATCAACATTCTTATGGGCGCTTATTTGAGACTTGGGTTCGAACTTTAAAATCCATTTTGTCAGGCTCTATGGTACTAAACGAGTTGAAATTTCGGAATCGTGATGAGAATCACTGTCCAAACCGAAATCACTCACAAAATTTAAGTATAGTTAAATTTGAAAAAAATCATAAATTTAACGGGTACTATTTAAAGACTTGGGTTCGGTCTTTAAAATCCATATTGTCAGGCTCTTTGATACACAACGGGCTGAAATTTTAAAATCGTAATAAGAATCACAGTCCGAATCGAAATCAGTCAAAAAATCTGCATAAACTTGCTTTTATAGAAAAATCACCATTCTTATGGGCGCTAATTTGGGACATGGGTTCGAACTTAAAAATCCATTTCGTCAGGCTGTATGGTACCAAACGGGCCGATCACACCGAAATCAGTCACAAAATCTGCATGAAAATGGATTTCTAGAAAAATCAACATTCTTATGGGCGCTAATTTGAGACTAGGGTTCGAACTTTAAACTCCGTTTTGTCAGGCTCTATGGTAGCAAACGGGCTGAAATTTTGGAATCGTAAAGAGAATCATAGGTAAAACCGAAATCACTCACAAAATCTAAATAAAGTTTAATACGAAAAAAAATCATAAATTTAACGGGTACTAATTAAAGACTTGGGTTCGGTCTTTAAAATCCATATTGTCAAGCTCTATGGTACACAACGGGCTGAAATTTTAAAATCGTCATAAAAATCACATTACGAATCGAAATCAGTAACAAAATCTGCATAAAGTTGCATTTTTAGATAAATCACCATTCTTATGAGCGCTAATTTGAGACTAGGGTTCGAACTTAAAAATCCATTTTTTCAGGCTCTATGGTACCAAACGGGTTGAAATTTTGGAATCGTGATGAAAATCTTTGACCAAACAGAAATCTGCAAAAAAATCTGCATAAAGTTGCTTTTATAGAAAAATCACCATTCTTATGGGCGCTAATTTGGGACATGGGTTCGAACTTAAAAATCCATTTCGTCAGGCTGTATGGTACCAAACGGGCCGATCAAACCGAAATCAGTCACAAAATCTGCATGAAAATGGATTTCTAGAAAAATCAACATTCTTATGGGCGCTAATTTGAGACTTGGGTTCGAACTTTAAACTCCGTTTTGTCAGGCTCTATGGTAGCAAACGGGCTGAAATTTTGGAATCGTGAAGAGAATCACAGTCCGAACCGAAATCAGTCAAAAAATCTGCATGAAAATGCATTTCTAGAAAAATCAACATTCTTATGGGCTCTTATTTGAGACTTGGGTTCGAACTTTAAAATCCATTTTTTGTTGCCCTATGGTACCAAACGGGCTGAAATTTTGGAATCGTGAAGATAATCATAGTTCAAACCGAAATCAGTCACAAAATCTAAATAATGTTTATTACGAAAAAAAATCATAGATTTAACGGGTACTATTTGAAGATTTGGGTTCGGTCTTTATATGCCGTTTTTTCTGGCTCTATGGTACCAAACAAGTTGAAATTTCGGAATCGTGATGAGAATCACTGTCCTAACCGATATCAGTCACAAAATCTGCATGAAAATGCATTTCTAGAAAAATCAACATTCTTATGGGCGCTTATTTGAGACTTGGGTTCGAAATTAAAAATCCATTTCATCAGGCTCTATGGTACCAAACGGGTTGAAATTTTGGAAAAGTGATAAGAATTACAGTCCAAACCGAAATCTCTCACAAAATCTAAATAAAGTTAATTAAGAAAAAAAATCATCAATTTAACGGGTTCTATTTGGAGACTTGTGTTCGGTCTTTATATGCCGTTTTTTCAGGCTCTATGGTAACAAATGGGGTGAAATTTTGGAATCGTGATGAGAATCATAGTTCGAACCGAAATCAGTCACAAAATCTGCATGAAAATGCATTTCTAGAAAAATCAACATTCTTAAGGGCGCTAATTTGAGACTTGGGTTCGAACTTTAAACTCCATTTTGTCAGGCTTTATGGTAGCAAACGGGCTAAAATTTTGGAATCGTGAAGAGAATCATAGTTCAAACCGAAATCAGTCACAAAATCTAAATAAAGTTTAATACGAAAAAAAATCATAAATTTAACGGGTACTATTTGAAGATTTGGGTTCGGTCTTTATATGCCGTTTTTTCTGGCTCTATGGTACCAAACAAGTTGAAATTTTGGAATCGTGATGAGAATCACTGTCCTAACCGAAATCAGTCACAAAATCTGCATGTAAAAGCATTTCTAGAAAAATCAACATTCTTATGGGCGCTTATTTGAGACTTGGGTTCGAACTTAAAAATCTATTTCGTCAGGCTGTATGGTACCAAACGGGTTGAAATTTTGGAATCGTGATGAGAATCACTGTCCAAACCGAAATCACTCACAAAATCTAAATATAGTTAATTTTGAAAAAAATCATAAATTTAACGGGTACATATTAAAGACTTGGGTTCGGTCTTTAAAATCCATATTGTCAAGCTCTATGGTACACAACGGGCTGAAATTTTAAAATCGTGATAAGAATCACAGTCCGAATCGATATCTGTCCCAAAATCTGCATAAAGTTGCATTTTTAGAAAAATCACCATTCTTATGGGCGCTAATTTGAGACTAGGGTTCGAACTTAAAAATCCATTTTGTCAGGCTCTATGGTACCAAACGGGTTGAAATTTTAGAATCGTGATGAGAATCTTTGTCCAAACAGAAATCTGCATAAAGTTGCATTTCTAGAAAAATCACCATTCTTATTGGCGCTAATTTGGGACTTGGGTTCGAAATTAAAAATCCATTTCGTCAGGCTCTATGGTACCAAACGGGCTGAAATTTTGAAATCGTGATAAGAATCACAGTCCGAACCAAAATCAGTCACAAAATCTGCATGAAAATGCAATTCTAGAAAAATCAACATTCTTATGGGCGCTAATTTGAGACTTGGGTTCGAACTTGAAAATCCATTTTGTCAGGATCTATGGTACCAAACGGGCTGAAGTTTTCTAATAGTGAAGAGAATCATAGTCCGAACCGAAATCACTCACAAAATCTAAATATCGATAAATTTGAAAAAAATCATTAATTTAGCGGGTTCTATTTAAAGACTTGGGTTCGGTCTTTATAATCCATATTGTCAGGCTCTATGATACACAACGGGCTGAAATTTTGAAATCGTGATAAGAATCACAGTACGAACCGAAATCAGTCACAAAATCTGCATGAAAATGCATTTCTAGAAAAATCAACATTCTAATGGGCGCTAATTCGAGACTTGGGTTCGAACTTGAAAATCCATTTTGTCAGGATCTATGGTACCAAACGGGCTGAAGTTTTCTAATCGTGAAGAGAATCATAGTCCGAACCGAAATCACTCACAAAATCTAAATATAGTTAAATTTGAAAAAAATCATTAATTTAACGGGTACTATTTAAAGACTTGGCTTAGGTCTTTAAAATCCATATTGTCAGGCTCTATGATACACAACGGGCTGAAATTTTAAAATCCTGATAAGAATCACAGTCCGAATCGAAATCAGTCAAAAAATCTGCATAAAGTTGCTTTTATAGAAAAATCACCATTCTTATGGGCGCTAATTTGGGACATGGGTTCGAACTTAAAAATCCATTTCGTCAGGCTGTATGGTACCAAACGGGCCGAACAAACCGAAATCAGTCACAAAATCTGCATGAAAATGGATTTCTAGAAAAATCAACATTCTTATGGGCGCTAATTTGAGACTTGGGTTCGAACTTTAAACTCCGTTTTGTCAGGCTCTATGGTAGCAAACGGGCTGATATTTTGGAATCGTGAAGAGAATCATAGGTAAAACCGAAATCACTCACAAAATCTAAATAAAGTTTAATACAAAAAAAAATCATAAATTTAACGGGTACTATTTGAAGACTTAGGATCGGTCTTTATATGCCGTTTTTTCTGGCTCTATAGTACCAAACGAGTTGAAATTTCGGAATCGTGATAAAAATCACAGTCCGAATCGAAATCAGTCATAAAATCTGCAAGAAAATGCATTTCTAGAAAAATCAACATTCTTATGGGCGCTAATTCGAGACTTGGGTTCGAACTTGAAAATCCATTTTGTCAGGATCTATGGTACCAAACGGGCTGAAGTTTTCTAATCGTGAAGAGAATCATAGTCCGAACCGAAATCACTCACAAAATCTAAATATAGTTAAATATGAAAAAAATCATTAATTTAACGGGTAATATTTAAAGACTTGGGTTCGGTCTTTAAAATCCATATTGTCAGGCTCTATGATACACAACGGGCTGAAATTTTGAAATCGTGATAAGAATCACAGTCCGAACCGAAATCAGTCACAAAATCTGCATGAAAATGCATTTCTAGAAAAATCAACATTCTTATGGGCGCTAATTCGAGACTTGGGTTCGAACTTTAAAATCCATTTTGTCACGATCTATGGTACCAAACGGGCTGAAGTTTTCTAATCGTGAAATGAATCATAGTCCGAACCGAAATCACTCACAAAATCTAAATATAGTTTAATTTGAAAAAAATCATAAATTTAACGGGTACTATTTAATGACTTGGGTTCGGTCTTTAAAATCCATATATTCAGTTTCTATGGTACCAAACAAGTTGAAATTTCGGAATCGTGATGAGAATCACTGTCCTAACCGAAATCAGTCACAAAATCTGCATGAAAATGCATTTCTAGAAAAATCAACATTCTTATGGGCGCTTATTTGAGACTTGGGTTCGAAATTAAAAATCCATTTCATCAGGCTCTATGGTACCAAACGGGTTGAAATTTTGGAAAAGTGATAAGAATTACAGTCCAAACCGAAATCTCTCACAAAATCTAAATAAAGTTAATTATGAAAAAAAATCATAAATTTAACGGGTTCTATTTGGAGACTTGTGTTCGGTCTTTATATGCCGTTTTTTCAGGCTCTATGGTAACAAATGGGGTGAAATTTTGGAATCGTGATGAGAATCATAGTTCGAACCGAAATCAGTCACAAAATCTGCATGAAAATGCATTTCTAGAAAAATCAACATTCTTAAGGGCGCTAATTTGAGACTTGGGTTCGAACTTTAAACTCCATTTTGTCAGGCTTTATGGTAGCAAACGGGCTAAAATTTTGGAATCGTGAAGAGAATCATAGTTCAAACCGAAATCAGTCACAAAATCTAAATAAAGTTTAATACGAAAAAAAATCATAAATTTAACGGGTACTATTTGAAGATTTGGGTTCGGTCTTTATATGCCGTTTTTTCTGGCTCTATGGTACCAAACAAGTTGAAATTTTGGAATCGTGATGAGAATCACTGTCCTAACCGAAATCAGTCACAAAATCTGCATGTAAAAGCATTTCTAGAAAAATCAACATTCTTATGGCCGCTTATTTGAGACTTGGGTTCGAAGTTAAAAATCCATTTCATCAGGCTCTATGGTACCAAACGGGTTGAAATTTTGGAATTGTGATGAGAATCACTGTCCAAACGAAATAAGCCACAAAATCTCCATAAAGTTGCATTTTTAGAAAAATCACCATTCTTATGGGCGCTTATTTGTGTCTTGGGTTCGAACTTAAAAATCTATTTCGTCAGGCTGTATGGTACCAAACGGGTTGGAATTTTGGAATCGTGATGAGAATCACTGTCCAAACCGAAATCACTCACCAAATCTAAATATAGTTAATTTTGAAAAAAATCATAAATTTAACGGGTACATATTAAAGACTTGGGTTCGGTCTTTAAAATCCATATTGTCAAGCTCTATGGTACACAACGGGCTGAAATTTTAAAATCGTGATAAGAATCACAGTCCGAATCGATATCTGTCCCAAAATCTGCATAAAGTTGCATTTTTAGAAAAATCACCATTCTTATGGGCGCTAATTTGAGACTAGGGTTCGAACTTAAAAATCCATTTTGTCAGGCTCTATGGTACCAAACGGGTTGAAATTTTAGAATCGTGATGAGAATCTTTGTCCAAACAGAAATCTGCATAAAGTTGCATTTCTAGAAAAATCACCATTCTTATTGGCGCTAATTTGGGACTTGGGTTCGAAATTAAAAATCCATTTCGTCAGGCTCTATGGTACCAAACGGGCTGAAATTTTGAAATCGTGATAAGAATCACAGTCCGAACCAAAATCAGTCACAAAATCTGCATGAAAATGCAATTCTAGAAAAATCAACATTCTTATGGGCGCTAATTTGAGACTTGGGTTCGAACTTGAAAATCCATTATGTCAGGATCTATGGTACCAAACGGGCTGAAGTTTTCTAATAGTGAAGAGAATCATAGTCCGAACCGAAATCACTCACAAAATCTAAATATCGATAAATTTGAAAAAAATCATTAATTTAGCGGGTTCTATTTAAAGACTTGGGTTCGGTCTTTATAATCCATATTGTCAGGCTCTATGATACACAACGGGCTGAAATTTTGAAATCGTGATAAGAATCACAGTACGAACCGAAATCAGTCACAAAATCTGCATGAAAATGCATTTCTAGAAAAATCAACATTCTTATGGGCGCTAACTCGAGACTTGGGTTCGAACTTGAAAATCCATTTTGTCAGGATCTATGGTACCAAACGGGCTGAAGTTTTCTAATCGTGAAGAGAATCATAGTCCGAACCGAAATCACTCACAAAATCTAAATATAGTTAAATTTGAAAAAAATCATTAATTTAACGGGTACTATTTAAAGACTTGGCTTAGGTCTTTAAAATCCATATTGTCAGGCTCTATGATACACAACGGGCTGAAATTTTAAAATCGTGATAAGAATCACAGTCCGAATCGAAATCAGTCAAAAAATCTGCATAAAGTTGCTTTTATAGAAAAATCACCATTCTTATGGGCGCTAATTTGGGACATGGTTTCGAACTTAAAAATCCATTTCGTCAGGCTGTATGGTACCAAACGGGCCGAACAAACCGAAATCAGTCACAAAATCTGCATGAAAATGGATTTCTAGAAAAATCAACATTCTTATGGGCGCTAATTTGAGACTTGGGTTCGAACTTTAAACTCCGTTTTGTCAGGCTCTATGGTAGCAAACGGGCTGATATTTTGGAATCGTGAAGAGAATCATAGGTAAAACCGAAATCACTCACAAAATCTAAATAAAGTTTAATACGAAAAAAAATCATAAATTTAACGGGTACTATTTGAAGACTTAGGATCGGTCTTTATATGCCGTTTTTTCTGGCTCTATAGTACCAAACGAGTTGAAATTTCGGAATCGTGATAAAAATCACAGTCCGAATCGAAATCAGTCACAAAATCTGCAAGAAAATGCATTTCTAGAAAAATCAACATTCTTATGGGCGCTAATTCGAGACTTGGGTTCGAACTTGAAAATCCATTTTGTCAGGATCTATGGTACCAAACGGGCTGAAGTTTTCTAATCGTGAAGAGAATCATAGTCCGAACCGAAATCACTCACAAAATCTAAATATAGTTAAATTTGAAAAAAATCATTAATTTAACGGGTACTATTTAAAGACTTGGGTTCGGTCTTTAAAATCCATATTGTCAGGCTCTATGATACACAACGGGCTGAAATTTTGAAATCGTGATAAGAATCACAGTCCGAACCGAAATCAGTCACAAAATCTGCATGAAAATGCATTTCTAGAAAAATCAACATTCTTATGGGCGCTTATTTGAGACTTGGGTTCGAACTTTAAAATCCATTTTGTCAGGCTCTATGGTACTAAACGAGTTGAAATTTCGGAATCGTGATAACAATCACAGTCCGAATCGAAATCAGTCACAAAATCTGCAAGAAAATGCATTTCTAGAAAAATCAACATTCTTATGGGCGCTAATTCGAGACTTGGGTTCGATCTTTAAAATCCATTTTGTCACGATCTATGGTACCAAACGGGCTGAAGTTTTCTAATCGTGAAGAGAATCATAGTCCGAACCGAAATCACTCACAAAATCTAAATATAGTTTAATTTGAAAAAAATCATAAATTTAACGGGTACTATTTAATGACTTGGGTTCGGTCTTTAAAATCCATATATTCAGTTTCTATGGTACCAAACAAGTTGAAATTTCGGAATCGTGATGAGAATCACTGTCCTAACCGAAATCAGTCACAAAATCTGCATGAAAATGCATTTCTAGAAAAATCAACATTCTTATGGGCGCTTATTTGAGACTTGGGTTCGAAATTAAAAATCCATTTCATCAGACTCTATGGTACCAAACGGGCTGAAATTTTGGAAAAGTGATAAGAATTACAGTCCGAACCGAAATCACTCACAAAATCTAAATAAGGTTAATTATGAAAAAAAATCATAAATTTAACGGGTTCTATTTGGAGCCTTGTGTTCGGTCTTTATATGCCGTTTTTTCAGGCTCTATGGTAACAAATGGGGTGAAATTTTGGAATCGTGATGTGAATCAGGTCCGAACCGAAATCAGTCAAAAAATCTGCATGAAAATGCATTTCTAGAAAAATCAACATTCTTATGGTCGCTTGGGTTCGAACTTTAAAAACCATTTTTTGTTGCTCTATGGTACCAAACGGGCTGAAATTTTGGAAAAGTGAAGAGAATCATAGTTCGAACCGAAATCACTCACAAAAACAAAATAAAGTTTAATACGAAAAAAAATCATAAATTTAACGGGTACTATTTGAAGACTTGGATTCGGTCTTTATATGCCGTTTTATCTGGCTCTATGGTACCAAACGAGTTGAAATTTTGGAATCGTGATGAGAATCACAGTCCGAACCGAAATTAGTCAAAAAATCTGCATGAAAATGCATTTCTAGAAAAATCAACATTCTAATGGGCACTTATTTGAGACTTGGGTTCGAACTTTAAAATCCATTTTGTCAGGCTCTATGGTACTAAACGAGAAGAAATTTTGGAATCGTGATAACAATCACAGTCCGAATCGAAATCAGTCACAAAATCTGCAAGAAAATGCATTTCTAGAAAAATCAACATTCTTATGGGCGCTTATTTGAGACTTGGGTTCGAACTTTAAAATACATTTCGTCAGGCTCTATGGTACTAAACGAGAAGAAATTTTGGAATGGTGATAACAATCACAGTTCGAATCGAAATCAGTCACAAAATCTGCAAGAAAATGCATTTCTAGAAAAATCAACATTCTTATGGGCGCTAATTCGAGACTTGGGTTCGAACTTAAAAATCCATTTTGTCAGGCTCTATGGTACCAAACGGGTTGAAATTTTGGAATCGTGATGAGAATCACTGTCCAAACAGAAATCTGCAAAAAAATCTGCATAAAGTTGCATTTCTAGAAAAATCACCATTCTTATGGGCGCTAATTTGAGACTTGGGTTCGAACTTTAAACTCCATTTTGTCAGGCTCTATGGTAGCAAACGGGTTGAAATTTTGGAATCGTGAAGAGAATCATAGTTCGAACCGAAATCACTCACAAAATCTAAATAAAGTTTAATACGAAAAAAAATCATAAATTTAACGGGTACTATTTGAAGACTTAGGTTCGGTCTTTATATGCCGTTTTTTCTGGCTCTATGATACCAAACGAGTTGAAATTTCGGAATCGTGATGAGAATCACAGTCCGTTTTGAATCGTTCGAATCACAATCCATTTTGTCAGGCTCTATGGTACTAAACGAGTAGAAATTTTGGAATCGTGATAACAATCACAGTCCGAATCGAAATCAGTCACAAAATCTGCAAGAAAATGCATTTCTAGAAAAATCATCATTCTTATGGGCGCTAATTCGAGACTTGGGTTCGAACTTAAAAATCCATTTCGTCAGGCTCTATGGTACCAAACGGGTTCGAACCGAAATCACTCACAAAATCTAAATAAAGTTTAATACGAAAAAAAATCATAAATTTAACGGGTACTATTTGAAGACTTGGGTTCGGTCTTTAAAATCCATATTGTCAGGCTCTATGATACACAACGGGCTGAAATTTTGAAATCGTGATAAGAATCACAGTCCGAACCGAAATCAGTCACAAAATCTGCATGAAAATGCATTTCTAGAAAAATCAACATTCTTATGGGCGCTAATTTGAGACTTGGGTTCGAACTTTAAACTCCATTTTGTCAGGCTCCATGGTACTAAACGAGTTGAAATTTTGGAATCGTGATAACAATCACAGTCCGAATCGAAATCACTCACAAAATCTGCAAGAAAATGCATTTCTAGAAAAATCAACATTCTTATGGGCGCTAATTCGAGACTTGGGTTCGAACTTAAAAATCCATTTTGTCAGGCTCTATGGTACCAAACGGGTTGAAATTTTGGAATCGTGATGAGAATCACTGTCCAAACAGAAATCTGCATAAAGTTGCATTTCTAGAAAAATCACCATTATTATGGGCGCTAATTTGAGACTTCGGTTCGGTCTTTAAAATCCATATTGTCAGGCTCTATGGTACTAAACGGGCTCAAATTTTGAAATCGTGAAGAGAATCATAGTTCGAACCGAAATCACTCACAAAATCTAAATAAACTTAATACGAAAAAAAATCATAAATTTAACGGGTACTATTTGAAGACTTGGGTTCGGTCTTTAAAATCCATATTGTCAGGCTCTATGATACACAACGGGCTGAAATTTTGAAATCGTGATAAGAATCACAGTCCGAACCGAAATCAGTCACAAAATCTGCATGAAAATGCATTTCTAGAAAAATCAACATTCTTATGGGCGCTAATTTGAGACTTGGGTTCGAACTTTAAACTCCATTTTGTCAGGCTCTATGGTAGCAAACGGGCTCAAATTTTGGAATCGTGAAGAGAATCATAGTTCGAACCGAAATCACTCACAAAATCTAAATAAAGTTTAATACGAAAAAAAATCATAAAGTTAACGGGTACTATTTGAAGACTTGGGTTCGGTCTTTAAAATCCATATTGTCAGGCTCTATGAAACACAACGGGCTGAAATTTTGAAATCGTGATAAGAATCACAGTCCGAACCGAAATCAGTCACAAAATCTGCATGAAAATGCATTTCTAGAAAAATCAACATTCTTATGGGCGCTAATTTGAGACTTGGGTTCGAACTTTAAACTCCATTTTGTCAGGCTCCATGGTACTAAACGAGTAGAAATTTTGGAATCGTGATAACAATCACAGTCCGAATCGAAATCAGTCACAAAATCTGCAAGAAAATGCATTTCTAGAAAAATCAACATTCTTATGGGCGCTTATTCGAGACTTGGGTTCGAACTTAAAAATCCATTTTGTCAGGCTCTATGGTACCAAACGGGTTGAAATTTTGGAATCGTGATGAGAATCACTGTCCAAACAGAAATCTGCATAAAGTTGCATTTCTAGAAAAATCACCATTATTATGGGCGCTAATTTGTGACTTCGGTTCGGTCTTTAAAATCCATATTGTCAGGCTCTATGGTAGCAAACGGGCTCAAATTTTGGAATCGTGAAGAGAATCATAGTTCGAACCGAAATCACTCACAAAATCTAAATAAAGTTTAATACGAAAAAAAATCATAAATTTAACGGGTACTATTTGAAGACTTGAGTTCGGTCTTTTAAATCCATATTGTCAGGCTCTATGATACACAACGGGCTGAAATTTTGAAATCGTGATAAGAATCACAGTCCGAACCGAAATCAGTCCCAAAATCTGCATGAAAATGTATTTCTAGAAAAATCAACATTCTTATGGGCGCTAATTTGAGACTTGGGTTCGAACTTTAAACTCCATTTTGTCAGGCTCTATGGTAGCAAACGGGCTGAAATTTTGGAATCGTGAAGAGAATCATAGTTCGAACCGAAATCACTCACAAAATCTAAATAAAGTTTAATACGAAAAAAAATCATAAATTTAACGGGTACTATTTGAAGACTTGAGTTCGGTCTTTTAAATCCATATTGTCAGGCTCTATGATACACAACGGGCTGAAATTTTGAAATCGTGATAAGAATCACAGTCCGAACCGAAATCAGTCCAAAATCTGCATGAAAATGTATTTCTAGAAAAATCAACATTCTTATGGGCGCTAATTTGAGACTTGGGTTCGAACTTTAAACTCCATTTTGTCAGGCTCTATGGTAGCAAACGGGCTGAAATTTTGGAATCGTGAAGAGAATCATAGTTCGAACCGAAATCACTCACAAAATCTAAATAAAGTTTAATACGAAAAAAAATCATAAATTTAACGGGTACTATTTGAAGACTTGGGTTCGGTCTTTAAAATCCATATTGTCAGGCTCTATGATACACAACGGGCTGAAATTTTGAAATCGTGATAAGAATCACAGTCCGAACCGAAATCAGTCACAAAATCTGCATGAAAATGCATTTCTAGAAAAATCAACATTCTTATGGGCGCTAATTTGAGACTTGGGTTCGAACTTTAAACTCCATTTTGTCAGGCTCTATGGTAGCAAACGGGCTGAAATTTTGGAATCGTGAAGAGAATCATAGTTCGAACCGAAATCACTCACAAAATCTAAATAAAGTTTAATACGAAAAAAATCATAAATTTAACGGGTACTATTTGAAGACTTGGGTTCGGTCTTTAAAATCCATATTGTCAGGCTCTATGAAACACAAAGGGCTGAAATTTTGAAATCGTTTTAAGAATCACAGTCCGAACCGAAATCAGTCACAAAATCTGCATGAAAATGCATTTCTAGAAAAATCAACATTCTTATGGGCGCTAATTTGAGACTTGGGTTCGATCTTTAAACTCCATTTTGTCAGGCTCCATGGTACTAAACGAGTAGAAATTTTGGAATCGTGATAACAATCACAGTCCGAATCGAAATCAGTCACAAAATCTGCAAGAAAATGCATTTCTAGAAAAATCAACATTCTTATGGGCGCTAATTCGAGACTTGGGTTCGAACTTAAAAATCCATTTTGTCAGGCTCTATGGTACCAAACGGGTTGAAATTTTGGAATCGTGATGAGAATCACTGTCCAAACAGAAATCTGCATAAAGTTGCATTTCTAGAAAAATCACCATTATTATGGGCGCTAATTTGAGACTTCGGTTCGGTCTTTAAAATCCATATTGTCAGGCTCTATGGTACTAAACGAGTAGAAATTTTGGAATCGTGATAACAATCACAGTCCGAATCGAAAGCAGTCACAAAATCTGCAAGAAAATGCATTTCTAGAAAAATCAACATTCTTATGGGCGCTAATTCGAGACTTGGGTTCGAACTTAAAAATCCATTTTGTCAGGCTCTATGGTACCAAACGGGTTGAAATTTTGGAATCGTGATGAGAATCACTGTCCAAACAGAAATCTGCATAAAGTTGCATTTCTAGAAAAATCACCATTATTATGGGCGCTAATTTGAGACTTCGGTTCGGTCTTTAAAATCCATATTGTCAGGCTCTATGGTACTAAACGAGTAGAAATTTTGGAATCGTGATAACAATCACAGTCCGAATCGAAATCAGTCACAAAATCTGCAAGAAAATGCATTTCTAGAAAAATCAACATTCTTATGGGCGCTAATTCGAGACTTGGGTTCGAACTTAAAAATCCATTTTGTCAGGCTCTATGGTACCAAACGGGTTGAAATTTTGGAATCGTGATGAGAATCACTGTCCAAACAGAAATATGCATAAAGTTGCATTTCTAGAAAAATCACCATTATTATGGGCGCTAATTTGAGACTTCGGTACGGTCTTTAAAATCCATATTGTCAGGCTCTATGGTAGCAAACGGGCTCAAATTTTGGAATCGTGAAGAGAATCATAGTTCGAACCGAAATCACTCACAAAATCTAAATAAACTTAATACGAAAAAAAATCATAAATTTAACGGGTACTATTTGAAGACTTGGGTTCGGTCTTTAAAATCCATATTGTCAGGCTCTATAAACAACAACGGGCTGAAATTTTGAAATCGTGATAAGAATCACAGTCCGAACCGAAATCAGTGACAAAATCTGCATGAAAATGCATTTCTAGAAAAATCAACATTCTTATGGGCGCTAATTTGAGACTTGGGTTCGAACTTTAAACTCCATTTTGTCAGGCTCCATGGTACTAAACGAGTAGAAATTTTGGAATCGTGATAACAATCACAGTCCGAATCGAAATCAGTCACAAAATCTGCAAGAAAATGCATTTCTAGAAAAATCAACATTCTTATGGGCGCTAATTCGAGACTTGGGTTCGAACTTAAAAATCCATTTTGTCAGGCTCTATGGTACCAAACGGGTTGAAATTTTGGAATCGTGATGAGAATCACTGTCCAAACAGAAATCTGCATAAAGTTGCATTTCTAGAAAAATCACCATTATTATGGGCGCTAATTTGAGACTTCGGTTCGGTCTTTAAAATCCATATTGTCAGGCTCTATGGTACTAAACGAGTAGAAATTTTGGAATCGTGATAACAATCACAGTCCGAATCGAAATCAGTCACAAAATCTGCAAGAAAATGCATTTCTAGAAAAATCAACATTCTTATGGGCGCTAATTCGAGACTTGGGTTCGAACTTAAAAATCCATTTTGTCAGGCTCTATGGTACCAAACGGGTTGAAATTTTGGAATCGTGATGAGAATCACTGTCCAAACAGAAATCTGCATAAAGTTGCATTTCTAGAAAAATCACCATTATTATGGGCGCTAATTTGAGACTTCGGTTCGGTCTTTAAAATCCATATTGTCAGGCTCTATGGTAGCAAACGGGCTCAAATTTTGGAATCGTGAAGAGAATCATAGTTCAAACCGAAATCACTCACAAAATCTAAATAAACTTAATACGAAAAAAAATCATAAATTTAACGGGTACTATTTGAAGACTTGAGTTCGGTCTTTAAAATCCATATTGTCAGGCTCTATGATACACAACGGGCTGAAATTTTGAAATCGTGATAAGAATCACAGTTCGAACCGAAATCAGTCACAAAATCTGCATGAAAATGCATTTCTAGAAAAATCAACATTCTTATGGGCGCTAATTTGAGACTTGGGTTCGAACTTTAAACTCCATTTTGTCAGGCTCTATGGTAGCAAACGGGCTGAAATTTTGGAATCGTGAAGAGAATCATAGTTCGAACCGAAATCACTCACAAAATCTAAATAAAGTTTAATACGAAAAAAAATCATAAATTTAACGGTTACTATTTGAAGACTTGGGTTCGGTCTTTAAAATCCATATTGTCAGGCTCTATGATACACAACGGGCTGAAATTTTGAAATCGTGATAAGAATCACAGTCCGAACCGAAATCAGTCACAAAATCTGCATGAAAATGCATTTCTAGAAAAATCAACATTCTTATGGGCGCTAATTTGAGACTTGGGTTCGAACTTTAAACTCCATTTTGTCAGGCTCTATGGTAGCAAACGGGCTCAAATTTTGGAATCGTGAAGAGAATCATAGTTCGAACCGAAATCACTCACAAAATCTAAATAAAGTTTAATACGAAAAAAAATCATAAATTTAACGGGTACTATTTGAAGACTTGAGTTCGGTCTTTAAAATCCATATTGTCAGGCTCTATGGTACTAAAAGAGTAGAAATTTTGGAATCGTGATAACAATCACAGTCCGAATCGAAAGCAGTCACAAAATCTGCAAGAAAATGCATTTCTAGAAAAATCAACATTCTTATGGGCGCTAATTCGAGACTTGGGTTCGAACTTAAAAATCCATTTTGTCAGGCTCTATGGTACCAAACGGGTTGAAATTTTGGAATCGTGATGAGAATCACTGTCCAAACAGAAATCTGCATAAAGTTGCATTTCTAGAAAAATCACCATTATTATGGGCGCTAATTTGAGACTTCGGTTCGGTCTTTAAAATCCATATTGTCAGGCTCTATGGTACTAAACGAGTAGAAATTTTGGAATCGTGATAAAAATCACAGTCCGAATCGAAATCATTCACAAAATCTGCAAGAAAATGCATTTCTAGAAAAATCAACATTCTTATGGGCGCTAATTCGAGACTTGGGTTCGAACTTAAAAATCCATTTTGTCAGGCTCTATGGTACCAAACGGGTTGAAATTTTGGAATCGTGATGAGAATCACTGTCCAAACAGAAATCTGCATAAAGTTGCATTTCTAGAAAAATCACCATTATTATGGGCGCTAATTTGAGACTTCGGTTCGGTCTTTAAAATCCATATTGTCAGGCTCTATGGTAGCAAACGGGCTCAAATTTTGGAATCGTGAAGAGAATCATAGTTCGAACCGAAATCACTTACAAAATCTAAATAAACTTAATACGAAAAAAAATCATAAATTTAACGGGTACTATTTGAAGACTTGAGTTCGGTCTTTAAAATCCATATTGTCAGGCTCTATGATACACAACGGGCTGAAATTTTGAAATCGTGATAAGAATCACAGTCCGAACCGAAATCAGTCACAAAATCTGCATGAAAATGCATTTCTAGAAAAATCAACATTCTTATGGGCGCTAATTTGAGACTTGGGTTCGAACTTTAAACTCCATTTTGTCAGGCTCTATGGTAGCAAACGGGCTGAAATTTTGGAATCGTGAAGAGAATCATAGTTCGAACCGAAATCACTCACAAAATCTAAATAAAGTTTAATACGAAAAAAAATCATAAATTTAACGGTTACTATTTGAAGACTTGGGTTCGGTCTTTAAAATCCATATTGTCAGGCTCTATGATACACAACGGGCTGAAATTTTGAAATCGTGATAAGAATCACAGTCCGAACCGAAATCAGTCACAAAATCTGCATGAAAATGCATTTCTAGAAAAATCAACATTCTTATGGGCGCTAATTTGAGACTTGGGTTCGAACTTTAAACTCCATTTTGTCAGGCTCTATGGTAGCAAACGGGCTCAAATTTTGGAATCGTGAAGAGAATCATAGTTCGAACCGAAATCACTCACAAAATCTAAATAAAGTTTAATACGAAAAAAAATCATAAATTTAACGGGTACTATTTGAAGACTTGGGTTCGGTCTTTAAAATCCATATTGTCAGGCTCTATGAAACACAACGGGATGAAATTTTGAAATCGTGATAAGAATCACAGTCCGAACCGAAATCAGTCACAAAATCTGCATGAAAATGCATTTCTAGAAAAATCAACATTCTTATGGGCGCTAATTTGAGACTTGGGTTCGAACTTTAAACTCCATTTTGTCAGGCTCCATGGTATTAAACGAGTAGAAATTTTGGAATCGTGATAACAATCACAGTCCGAATCGAAATCAGTCACAAAATCTGCAAGAAAATGCATTTCTAGAAAAATCAACATTCTTATGGGCGCTAATTCGAGACTTGGGTTCGAACTTAAAAATCCATTTTGTCAGGCTCTATGGTACCAAACGGGTTGAAATTTTGGAATCGTGATGAGAATCACTGTCCAAACAGAAATCTGCATAAAGTTGCATTTCTAGAAAAATCACCATTATTATGGGCGCTAATTTGAGACTTCGGTTCGGTCTTTAAAATCCATATTGTCAGGCTCTATGGTACCAAACGGGTTGAAATTTTGGAATCGTGATGAGAATCACTGTCCAAACAGAAATCTGCAAAAAAATCTGCATAAAGTTGCATTTCTAGAAAAATCAGCATTTTAATGGGCGCTAATTTGAGACTTGGGTTCGGTCTTTAAAATCCATATTGTCAGGCTCTATGGTAGCAAACGGGCTGAAATTTTGGAATCGTGAAGAGAATCATAGTTCGAACCGAAATCACTCACAAAATCTAAATAAAGTTTAATACGAAAAAAAATCATAAATTTAACGGGTACTATTTGAAGACTTGAGTTCGGTCTTTAAAATACATATTGTCAGGCTCTATGATACACAACGGGCTGAAATTTTGAAATCGTGATAAGAATCACAGTCCGAACCGAAATCAGTCACAAAATCTGCATGAAAATGCATTTCTAGAAAAATCAACATTCTTATGGGCGCTAATTTGAGACTTGGGTTCGAACTTTAAACTCCATTTTGTCAGGCTCCATGGTACTAAACGAATAGAAATTTTGGAATCGTGATAACAATCACAGTCCGAATCGAAATCAGTCACAAAATCTGCAAGAAAATGCATTTCTAGAAAAATCAACATTCTTATGGGCGCTAATTCGAGACTTGGGTTCGAACTTAAAAATCCATTTTGTCAGGCTCTATGGTACCAAATGGGTTGAAATTTTGGAATCGTGATGAGAATCACTGTCCAAACAGAAATCTGCATAAAGTTGCATTTCTAGAAAAATCACCATTATTATGGGCGCTAATTTGAGACTTCGGTTCGGTCTTTAAAATCCATATTGTCAGGCTCTATGGTAGCAAACGGGCTCAAATTTTGGAATCGTGAAGAGAATCATAGTTCGAACCGAAATCACTCACAAAATCTAAATAAAGTTTAATACGAAAAAAAATCATAAATTTAACGGGTACTATTTGAAGACTTGAGTTCGGCCTTTAAAATCCATATTGTCAGGCTCTATGATACACAACGGGCTCAAATTTTGAAATGGTGATAAGAATCACAGTCCGAACCGAAATCAGTCACAAAATCTGCATGAAAATGCATTTCTAGAAAAATCAACATTCTTATGGGCGCTAATTTGAGACTTGGGTTCGAACTTTAAACTCCATTTTGTCAGGCTCTATGGTACCAAACGGGTTGAAATTTTGGAATCGTGATGAGAATCACTGTCCAAACAGAAATCTGCAAAAAATCTGCATAAAGTTGCATTTCTAGAAAAATCAGCATTTTAATGGGCGCTAATTTGAGACTTGGGTTCGGTCTTTAAAATCCATATTGTCAGGCTCTATGGTAGCAAACGGGCTGAAATTTTGAAATCGTGATAAGAATCACAGTCCGAACCGAAATCATTCACAAAATCTGCATGAAAATGCATTTCTAGAAAAATCAACATTCTTATGGGCGCTAATTTGAGACTTGGGTTCGAACTTTAAACTCCATTTTGTCAGGCTCCATGTTACTAAACGAGTAGAAATATTGGAATCGTGATAACAATCACAGTCCGAATCGAAATCAGTCACAAAATCTGCAAGAATATGCATTTCTAGAAAAATCAACATTCTTATGGGCGCTAATTCGAGACTTGGGTTCGAACTTAAAAATCCATTTTGTCAGGCTCTATGGTACCAAACGGGTTGAAATTTTGGAATCGTGATGAGAATCACTGTCCAAACAGAAATCTGCAAAAAAATCTGCATAAAGTTGCATTTCTAGAAAAATCACCATTATTATGGGCACTAATTTGAGACTTGGGTTCGGTCTTTAAAATCCATATTGTCAGGCTCTATGGTAGCAAACGGGCTCAAATTTTGGAATCGTGAAGAGAATCATAGTTCGAACCGAAATCACTCACAAAATCTAAATAAAGTTTAATACGAAAAAAAATCATAAATTTAACGGGTACTATTTGAAGACTTGGGTTCGGTCTTTAAAATCCATATTGTCAGGCTCTATGAAACACAACGGGCTGAAATTTTGAAATCGTGATAAGAATCACAGTCCGAACCGAAATCAGTCACAAAATCTGCATGAAAATGCATTTCTAGAAAAATCAACATTCTTATGGGCGCTAATTTGAGACTTGGGTTCGAACTTTAAACTCCATTTTGTCAGGCTCCATGGTACTAAACGAATAGAAATTTTGGAATCGTGATAACAATCACAGTCCGAATCGAAATCAGTCACAAAATCTGCAAGAAAATGCATTTCTAGAAAAATCAACATTCTTATGGGCGCTAATTCGAGACTTGGGTTCGAACTTAAAAATCCATTTTGTCAGGCTCTATGGTACCAAATGGGTTGAAATTTTGGAATCGTGATGAGAATCACTGTCCAAACAGAAATCTGCATAAAGTTGCATTTCTAGAAAAATCACCATTATTATGGGCGCTAATTTGAGACTTCGGTTCGGTCTTTAAAATCCATATTGTCAGGCTCTATGGTAGCAAACGGGCTCAAATTTTGGAATCGTGAAGAGAATCATAGTTCGAACCGAAATCACTCACAAAATCTAAATAAAGTTTAATACGAAAAAAAATCATAAATTTAACGGGTACTATTTGAAGACTTGAGTTCGGTCTTTAAAATCCATATTGTCAGGCTCTATGATACACAACGGGCTGAAATTTTGAAATCGTGATAAGAATCACAGTCCGAACCGAAATCAGTCACAAAATCTGCATGAAAATGCATTTCTAGAAAAATCAACATTCTTATGGGCGCTAATTTGAGACTTGGGTTCGAACTTTAAACTCCATTTTGTCAGGCTCTATGGTAGCAAACGGGCTGAAATTTTGGAATCGTGAAGAGAATCATAGTTCGAACCGAAATCACTCACAAAATCTAAATAAAGTTTAATACGAAAAAAAATCATAAATTTAACGGGTACTATTTGAAGACTTGGGTTCGGTCTTTAAAATCCATATTGTCAGGCTCTATGATACACAACGGGCTGAAATTTCGAAATCGTGATAAGAATCACAGTCCGAACCGAAATCAGTCACAAAATCTGCATGAAAATGCATTTCTAGAAAAATGAACATTCTTATGGGCGCTAATTTGAGACTTGGGTTCGGTCTTTAAAATCCATATTGTCAGGCTCTATGGTACTAAACGGGCTCAAATTTTGAAATCGTGAAGAGAATCATAGTTCGAACCGAAATCACTCACAAAATCTAAATAAACTTAATACGAAAAAAAATCATAAATTTAACGGGTACTATTTGAAGACTTGGGTTCGGTCTTTAAAATCCATATTGTCAGGCTCTATGATACACAACGGGCTGAAATTTTGAAATCGTGATAAGAATCACAGTCCGAACCGAAATCAGTCACAAAATCTGCATGAAAATGCATTTCTAGAAAAATCAACATTCTTATGGGCGCTAATTTGAGACTTGGGTTCGAACTTTAAACTCCATTTTGTCAGGCTCTATGGTAGCAAACGGGCTGAAATTTTGGAATCGTGAAGAGAATCATAGTTCGAACCGAAATCACTCACAAAATCTAAATAAAGTTTAATACGAAAAAAAATCATAAATTTAACGGGTACTATTTGAAGACTTGGGTTCGGTCTTTAAAATCCATATTGTCAGGCTCTATGATACACAACGGGCTGAAATTTCGAAATCGTGATAAGAATCACAGTCCGAACCGAAATCAGTCACAAAATCTGCATGAAAATGCATTTCTAGAAAAATGAACATTCTTATGGGCGCTAATTTGAGACTTGGGTTCGAACTTTAAACTCCATTTTGTCAGGCTCTATGGTAGCAAACGGGCTGAAATTTTGGAATCGTGAAGAGAATCATAGTTCGAACCGAAATCACTCACAAAATCTAAATAAAGTTTAATACGAAAAAAAATCATAAATTTAACGGGTACTATTTGAAGACTTGGGTTCGGTCTTTAAAATCCATATTGTCAGGCTCTATGAAACACAACGGGCTGAAATTTTGAAATCGTGATAAGAATCACAGTCCGAACCGAAATCAGTCACAAAATCTGCATGAAAATGCATTTCTAGAAAAATCAACATTCTTATGGGCGCTAATTTGAGACTTGGGTTCGAACTTTAAACTCCATTTTGTCAGGCTCCATGGTACTAAACGAATAGAAATTTTGGAATCGTGATAACAATCACAGTCCGAATCGAAATCAGTCACAAAATCTGCAAGAAAATGCATTTATAGAAAAATCAACATTCTTATGGGCGCTAATTCGAGACTTGGGTTCGAACTTAAAAATCCATTTTGTCAGGCTCTATGGTACCAAATGGGTTGAAATTTTGGAATCGTGATGAGAATCACTGTCCAAACAGAAATCTGCATAAAGTTGCATTTCTAGAAAAATCACCATTATTATGGGCGCTAATTTGAGACTTCGGTTCGGTCTTTAAAATCCATATTGTCAGGCTCTATGGTAGCAAACGGGCTCAAATTTTGGAATCGTGAAGAGAATCATAGTTCGAACCGAAATCACTCACAAAATCTAAATAAAGTTTAATACGAAAAAAAATCATAAATTTAACGGGTACTATTTGAAGACTTGAGTTCGGTCTTTAAAATCCATATTGTCAGGCTCTATGATACACAACGGGCTGAAATTTTGAAATCGTGATAAGAATCACAGTCCGAACCGAAATCAGTCACAAAATCTGCATGAAAATGCATTTCTAGAAAAATCAACATTCTTATGGGCGCTAATTTGAGACTTGGGTTCGAACTTTAAACTCCATTTTGTCAGGCTCTATGGTAGCAAACGGGCTGAAATTTTGGAATCGTGAAGAGAATCATAGTTCAAACCGAAATCACTCACAAAATCTAAATAAAGTTTAATACGAAAAAAAATCATAAATTTAACGGGTACTATTTGAAGACTTGGGTTCGGTCTTTAAAATCCATATTGTCAGGCTCTATGATACACAACGGGCTGAAATTTTGAAATCGTGATAAGAATCACAGTCCGAACCGAAATCAGTCACAAAATCTGCATGAAAATGCATTTCTAGAAAAATCAACATTCTTATGGGCGCTAATTTGAGACTTGGGTTCGAACTTTAAACTCCATTTTGTCAGGCTCTATGGTAGCAAACGGGCTGAAATTTTGGAATCGTGAAGAGAATCATAGTTCGAACCGAAATCACTCACAAAATCTAAATAAAGTTTAATACGAAAAAAAATCATAAATTTAACGGGTACTATTTGAAGACTTGGGTTCGGTCTTTAAAATCCATATTGTCAGGCTCTATGAAACACAACGGGCTGAAATTTTGAAATCGTGATAAGAATCACAGTCCGAACCGAAATCAGTCACAAAATCTGCATTAAAATGCATTTCTAGAAAAATCAACATTCTTATGGGCGCTAATTTGAGTCTTGGGTTCGAACTTTAAACTCCATTTTGTCAGGCTCCATGGTACTAAACGAGTAGAAATTTTGGAATCGTGATAACAATCACAGTCCGAATCGAAATCAGTCACAAAATCTGCAAGAAAATGCATTTCTAGAAAAATCAACATTCTTATGGGCGCTAATTCGAGACTTGGGTTCGAACTTAAAAATCCATTTTGTCAGGCTCTATGGTACCAAACGGGTTGAAATTTTGGAATCGTGATGAGAATCACTGTCCAAACAGAAATCTGCAAAAAAATCTGCATAAAGTTGCATTTCTAGAAAAATCAACATTCTTATGGGCGCTAATTTGAGACTTGGGTTCGAACTTTAAACTCCATTTTGTCAGGCTCTATGGTAGCAAACGGGCTGAAATTTTGGAATCGTGAAGAGAATCATAGTTCGAACCGAAATCACTCACAAAATCTAAATAAAGTTTAATACGAAAAAAAATCATAAATTTAACGGGTACTATTTGAAGACTTGGGTTCGGTCTTTAAAATCCATATTGTCAGGCTCTATGATACACAACGGGCTGAAATTTTGAAATCGTGATAAGAATCACAGTCCGAACCGAAATCAGTCACAAAATCTGCATGAAAATGCATTTCTAGAAAAATCAACATTCTTATGGGCGCTAATTTGAGACATGGGTTCGAACTTTAAACTCCATTTTGTCAGGCTCTATGGTAGCAAACGGGCTGAAATTTTGGAATCGTGAAGAGAATCATAGTTCGAACCGAAATCACTCATAAATTCTAAATAAAGTTTAATACGAAAAAAAATCATAAATTTAACGGGTACTATTTGAAGACTTGGGTTCGGTCTTTAAAATCCATATTGTCAGGCTCTATGAAACACAAAGGGCTGAAATTTTGAAATCGTGATAAGAATCACAGTCCGAACCGAAATCAGTCACAAAATATGCATGAAAATGCATTTCTAGAAAAATCAACATTCTTATGGGCGCTAATTTGAGACTTGGGTTCGAACTTTAAACTCCATTTTGTCAGGCTCTATGGTACTAAACGAGTAGAAATTTTGGAATCGTGATAACAATCACAGTCCGAATCGAAATCAGTCACAAAATCTGCAAGAAAATGCATTTCTAGAAAAATCAACATTCTTATGGGCGCTAATTCGAGACTTGGGTTCGAACTTAAAAATCCAATTTGTCAGGCTCTATGGTACCAAACGGGTTGAAATTTTGGAATCGTGATGAGAATCACTGTCCAAACAGAAATCTGCAAAAAAATCTGCATAAAGTTGCATTTCTAGAAAAATCACCATTATTATGGGCGCTAATTTGAGACTTGGGTTCGGTCTTTAAAATCCATATTGTCATTCTCTATGGTAGCAAACGGGCTGAAATTTTGGAATCGTGAAGAGAATCATAGTTCGAACCGAAATCACTCACAAAATCTAAATAAAGTTCAATACGAAAAAAAATCATAAATTTAACGGGTACTATTTGAAGACTTGGGTTCGGTCTTTAAAATCCATATTGTCAGGCTCTATGATACACAACGGGCTGAAATTTTGAAATCGTGATAAGAATCACAGTCCGAACCGAAATCAGTCACAAAATCTGCATGAAAATGCATTTCTAGAAAAATCAACATTCTTATGGGCGCTAATTTGAGACCTGGGTTCGATTTTTAAACTCCATTTTGTCAGGCTCTATGGTAGCAAACGGGCTGAAATTTTGGAATCGTGAAGAGAATCATAGTTTGAACCGAAATCACTCAAAAAATCCAAATAAAGTTCAATACGAAAAAAAATCATAAATTTAACGGGTACTATTTGAAGACTTGGGTTCGGTCTTTAAAATCCATATTGTCAGGCTCTATGAAACACAACGGGATGAAATTTTGAAATCGTGATAAGAATCACAGTCCGAACCGAAATCAGTCACAAAATCTGCATGAAAACGCATTTCTAGAAAAATCAACATTCTTATGGGCGCTAATTTGAGACTTGGGTTCGAACTTTAAACTCCATTTTTTCAGGCTCTATAGTAGCAAACGGGCTGAAATTTTGGAATCGTGAAGAGAATCATAGTTCAAACCGAAATCACTCACAAAATCTAAATAAAGTTTAATTCGAAAAAAAATCATAAATTTAACGGGTACTATTTGAAGACTTAGGTTCGGTCTTTATATGCCGTTTTTTTTGGCTCTATGGTACCAAATGAGTTGAAATTTCGGAATCGTGATAACAATCACAGTCCGAATCGAAATCAGTCACAAAATCTGCATGAAAATGCATTTCTAGAAAAATCAACATTCTTATGGGCGCTAATTTGAGACTTGGGTTCGAACTTTAAACTCCATTTTGTCAGGCTCTATGGTACTAAACGAGTAGAAATTTCGGAATCGTGATAACAATCACAGTCCGAATCGAAATCAGTCACAAAATCTGAAAGAAAATGCATTTCTAGAAAAATCAACATTCTTATGGGCTCTTATTTGAGACTTGGGTTCGAACTTTAAAATCCATTTTTTGTTGCACTATGGTACCAAACGGGCTGAAATTTTGGAAAAGTGATAAGAATTACAGTCCGAACCGAAATCACTCACAAAATCTAAATAAAGTTTAATACGAAAAAAAATCATTAATTTAACGGGTACTATTTGAAAACTTAGGTTCGGTCTTTATATGTCGTTTTTTCTGGCTCTATGATACCAAACGAGTTGAAATTTCGGAATCGTGATGAGAATCACAGTCCGAACCGAAATCAGTCACAAAATCTGCATGAAAATGCATTTCTAGAAAAATCAACATTCTTATGGGCGCTAATTTGAGACTTGGGATCGAACTTTAAACTCCATTTTGTCAGGCTCTATGGTACTTAACGAGTAGAAATTTCGGAATCGTGATAACAATCACAGTCCGAATCGAAATCAGTCACAAAATCTGAAAGAAAATGCATTTCTAGAAAAATCAACATTCTTATGGGCTCTTATTTGAGACTTGGGTTCGAACTTTAAAATCCATTTTTTGTTGCTCTATGGTACCAAACGGGCTGAAATTTTGGAAAAGTGATAAGAATTACAGTCCGAACCGAAATCACTCACAAAATCTAAATAAAGTTAAATTTGAAAAAAATCATTAATTTAAATCGTACTATTTAAAGACTTGGGTTCGGTCTTTAAAATCCATATTGTCAGGCTCTATTATACACAACGGGCTGAAATTTTAAATCGTGATAATAATCACAGTCCGAACCGAAATCAGTCACAAAATCTGCATGAAAATGCATTTCTAGAAAAATCAACATTCTTATGGGCGCTAATTTGAGACTTGGGTTCGAACTTTAAACTCCATTTTGTCAGGCTCTATGGTAACAAACGGGCTCAAATTTTGGAATCGTGAAGAGAATCATAGTTCGAACCGAAATCACTCACAAAATCTAAATAAAGTTTAATACGAAAAAAAATCATAAATTTAACGGGTACTATTTGAAGACTTGGGTTCGGTCTTTAAAATCCATATTGTCAGGCTCAATGATACACAACGGGCTGAAATTTTGAAATCGTGATAAGAATCACAGTCCGAACCGAAATCAGTCACAAAATCTGAATAAAGTTGCATTTTTATAAAAATCACCATTTTTATAGGCGCTAATTTGAGACTTGGGTTCGAACTTAAAAATTCATTTCGTCAGGCTCTTTCTTACCAAACGGGTTGAAATTTTGGAATCGTGATGAGAATCACTGTCCAAACCGAAATAAGCCTTAAAATCTCCATAAAGTTGCATTTTTAGAAAATTCACCATTCTTATGGGCGCTAATTTGAGTCATGGGTTCGAACTTAAAAATCCATTTTGTCAGGCTCTGTGGTTACAAACGGGTTGAAATTTTGGAATCGTGATGAGAATGACTGTCCAAACCGAAATCACTCACAAAATCAAAATATAGTTAAATTTAAAAAAAAATCATAAATTTAACGGGTACTATTTAAAGACTTGGGTTCGGTCTTAAAAATCCATGTTGTCAGGCTCTATGGTAGCAAACGGGCTGAAATTCTGGAATCGTGATGAGAATCACTGTCCAAACAGAAATCTGCAAAAAAATCTGCATAAAGTTGCATTTCTAGAAAAATCACCATTCTTATGGGCGCTAATTTGAGACTTGGGTTCGAACTTTAAACTCCATTTTGTCAGGCTCCATGGTACTAAACGAGTAGAAATTTTGGAATCGTGATAACAATCACAGTCCGAATCGAAATCAGTCACAAAATCTGCAAGAAAATGCATTTCTAGAAAAATCAACATTCTTATGGGCGCTAATTCGAGACTTGGGTTCGAACTTAAAAATCCATTTTGTCAGGCTCTATGGTACCAAACGGGTTGAAATTTTGGAATCGTGATGAGAATCACTGTCCAAACAGAAATCTGCAAAAAAATCTGCATAAAGTTGCATTTCTAGATAAATCAGCATTTTAATGGGCGCTAATTTGAGACTTGGGTTCGGTCTTTAAAATCCATATTGTCAGGCTCTATGGTAGCAAACGGGCTGAAATTTTGGAATCGTGAAGAGAATCATAGTTCGAACCGAAATCACTCACAAAATCTAAATAAAGTTTAATACGAAAAAAAATCATAAATTTAACGGGTACTATTTGAAGACTTGAGTTCGGTCTTTAAAATGCATATTGTCAGGCTCTATGATACACAACGGGCTGAAATTTTGAAATCGTGATAAGAATCACAGTCCGAACCGAAATCAGTCACAAAATCTGCATGAAAATGCATTTCTAGAAAAATCAACATTCTTATGGGCGCTAATTTGAGACTTGGGTTCGAACTTTAAACTCCATTTTGTCAGGCTCCATGGTACTAAACGAGTAGTAATTTTGGAATCGTGATAACAATCACAGTCCGAATCGAAATCAGTCACAAAATCTGCAAGAAAATGCATTTCTAGAAAAATCAACATTCTTATGGGCGCTAATTCGAGACTTGGGTTCGAACTTAAAAATCCATTTTGTCAGGCTCTATGGTACCAAACGGGTTAAATTTTGGAATCGTGATGAGAATCACTGTCCAAACAGAAATCTGCAAAAAAATCTGCATAAAGTTGCATTTCTAGAAAAATCACCATTATTATGGGCGCTAATTTGAGACTTGGGTTCGGTCTTTAAAATCCATATTGTCAGGCTCTATGGTAGAAAACGGGCTTAAATTTGGGAATCGTGAAGAGAATCATAGTTCGAACCGAAATCACTCACAAAATCTAAATAAAGTTTAATACGAAAAAAAATCATAAATTTAACGGGTACTATTTGAAGACTTGAGTTCGGTCTTTAAAATCCATATTGTCAGGCTCTATGATACACAACGGGCTGAAATTTTGAAATCGTGATAAGAATCACAGTCCGAACCGAAATCAGTCACAAAATCTGAATGAAAATGCATTTCTAGAAAAATCAACATTCTTATGGGCGCTAATTTGAGACTTGGGTTCGAACTTTAAACTCCATTTTGTCAGGCTCTATGGTAGCAAACGGGCTGAAATTTTGGAATCGTGAAGAGAATCATAGTTCGAACCGAAATCACTCACAAAATCTAAATAAAGTTTAATACGAAAAAAAATCATAAATTTAACGGGTACTATTTGAAGACTTGGGTTCGGTCTTTAAAATCCATATTGTCAGGCTCTATGATACACAACGGGCTGAAATTTTGAAATCGTGATAAGAATCACAGTCCGAACCGAAATCAGTCACAAAATCTGCATGAAAATGCATTTCTAGAAAAATCAACATTCTTATGGGCGCTAATTTGAGACTTGGGTTCGAACTTTAAACTCCATTTTGTCAGGCTCTATGGTAGCAAACGGGCTGAAATTTTGGAATCGTGAAGAGAATCATAGTTCGAACCGAAATCACTCATAAAATCTAAATAAAGTTTAATACGAAAAAAAATCATAAATTTAACGGGTACTATTTGAAGACTTGGGTTCGGTCTTTAAAATCCATATTGTCAGGCTCTATGAAACACAAATGGCTGATATTTTGAAATCGTGATAAGAATCACAGTCCGAACCGAAATCAGTCACAAAATATGCATGAAAATGCATTTCTAGAAAAATCAACATTCTTATGGGCGCTAATTTGAGACTTGGGTTCGAACTTTAAACTCCATTTTGTCAGGCTCTATGGTACTAAACGAGTAGAAATTTTGGAATCGTGATAACAATCACAGTCCGAATCGAAATCAGTCACAAAATCTGCAAGAAAATGCATTTCTAGAAAAATCAACATTCTTATGGGCGCTAATTCGAGACATGGGTTCGAACTTAAAAATCCATTTTGTCAGGCTCTATGGTACCAAACGGGTTGGAATTTTGGAATCGTGATGAGAATCACTGTCCAAACAGAAATCTGCAAAAAAATCTGCATAAAGTTGCATTTCTAGAAAAATCACCATTATTATGGGCGCTAATTTGAGACTTGGGTTCGGTCTTTAAAATCCATATTGTCATTCTCTATGGTAGCAAACGGGCTGAAATTTTGGAATCGTGAAGAGAATCATAGTTCGAACCGAAATCACTCACAAAATCTAAATAAAGTTCAATACGAAAAAAAATCATAAATTTAACGGGTACTATTTGAAGACTTGGGTTCGGTCTTTAAAATCCATATTGTCAGGCTCTATGATACACAACGGGCTGAAATTTTGAAATCGTGATAAGAATCACAGTCCGAACCGAAATCAGTCACAAAATCTGAATAAAGTTGCATTTTTATAAAAATCACCATTTTAATAGGCGCTAATTTGAGACTTGGGTTCGAACTTAAAAATTCATTTCGTCAGGCTCTATCTTACCAAACGGGTTGAAATTTTGGAATCGTGATGAGAATCACTGTCCAAACCGAAATAAGCCTTAAAATCTCCATAAAGTTGCATTTTTAGAAAATTCACCATTCTTATGGGCGCTAATTTGAGTCATGGGTTCGAACTTAAAAATCCATTTTGTCAGGCTCTGTGGTAACAAACGGGTTGAAATTTTGGAATCGTGATGAGAATCACTGTCCAAACCGAAATCACTCACAAAATCAAAATATAGTTAAATTTAAAAAAAAATCATAAATTTAACGGGTACTATTTAAAGACTTGGGTTCGGTCTTTAAAATCCATATTGTCATTCTCTATGGTAGCAAACGGGCTGAAATTTTGGAATCGTGAAGAGAATCATAGTTCGAACCGAAATCTGCAAAAAAATCTGCATAAAGTTGCATTTCTAGAAAAATCACCATTCTTATGGGCGCTAATTTGGGACGTGGGTTCGAACTTAAAAATCAATTTCGTCAGGCTCAATGGTACCAAACGGGTTGAAATTTTGGAATCGTGATGAGAATCACTGTCCAAACAGAAATCTGCAAAAAAATCTGCATAAAGTTGCATTTCTAGAAAAATCACCATTCTTATGGGCGCTAATTTGAGACTTGGGTTCGAACTTTAAACTCCATTTTGTCAGGCTCTATGGTAGCAAACGGGCTGAAATTTTGGAATCGTGAAGAGAATCATAGTTCGAACCGAAATCACTCACAAAATCTAAATAAAGTTTAATACGAAAAAAAATCATTAATTTAACGGGTACTATTTGAAGACTTAGGTTCGGTCTTTATATGTCCTTTTTTCTGGCACTATGATACCAAACGAGTTGAAATTTCAGAATCGTGATGAGAATCACAGTCCGAACCGAAATCAGTCACAAAATCTGCATGAAAATGCATTTCTAGAAAAATCAACATTCTTATGGGCGCTAATTTGAGACTTGGGTTCGAACTTTAAACTCCATTTTGTCAGGCTCTATGGTACTTAACGAGTAGAAATTTCGGAATCGTGATAACAATCACAGTCCGAATCGAAATCAGTCACAAAATCTGAAAGAAAATGCATTTCTAGAAAAATCAACATTCTTATGGGCTCTTATTTGAGACTTGGGTTCGAACTTTAAAATCCATTTTTTGTTGCTCTATGGTACCAAACGGGCTGAAATTTTGGAAAAGTGATAAGAATTACAGTCCGAACCGAAATCACTCACAAAATCTAAATAAAGTTAAATTTGAAAAAAATCATTAATTTAAATCGTACTATTTAAAGACTTGGGTTCGGTCTTTAAAATCCATATTGTCAGGCTCTATTATACACAACGGGCTGAAATTTTAAATCGTGATAATAATCACAGTCCGAACCGAAATCAGTCACAAAATCTGCATGAAAATGCATTTCTAGAAAAATCAACATTCTTATGGGCGCTAATTTAAGACTTGGGTTCGAACTTTAAACTCCATTTTGTCAGGCTCTATGGTAGCAAACGGGCTGAAATTTTGGAATCGTGAAGAGAATCATAGTTCGAACCGAAATCACTCATAAAATCTAAATAAAGTTTAATACGAAAAAAAATCATAAATTTAACGGGTACTATTTGAAGACTTGGGTTCGGTCTTTAAAATCAATATTGTCAGGCTCTATGAAACACAAAGGGCTGAAATTTTGAAATCGTGATAAGAATCACAGTCCGAACCGAAATCAGTCACAAAATATGCATGAAAATGCATTTCTAGAAAAATCAACATTCTTATGGGCGCTAATTTGAGACTTGGGTTCGAACTTTAAACTCCATTTTGTCAGGCTCTATGGTACTAAACGAGTAGAAATTTTGGAATCGTGATAACAATCACAGTCCGAATAGAAATCAGTCACAAAATCTGCAAGAAAATGCATTTCTAGAAAAATCAACATTCTTATGGGCGCTAATTCGAGACTTGGGTTCGAACTTAAAAATCCATTTTGTCAGGCTCTATGGTACCAAACGGGTTGAAATTTTGGAATCGTGATGAGAATCACTGTCCAAACAGAAATCTGCAGGAAAATCTGCATAAAGTTGCATTTCTAGAAAAATCACCATTATTATGGGCGCTAATTTGAGACTTGGGTTCGGTCTTTAAAATCCATATTGTCATTCTCTATGGTAGCAAACGGGCTGAAATTTTGGAATCGTGAAGAGAATCATAGTTCGAACCGAAATCACTCACAAAATCTAAATAAAGTTCAATACGAAAAAAAATCATAAATTTAACGGGTACTATTTGAAGACTTGGGTTCGGTCTTTAAAATCCATATTGTCAGGCTCTATGAAACACAACGGGATGAAATTTTGAAATCGTGATAAGAATCACAGTCCGAACCGAAATCAGTCACAAAATCTGCATGAAAACGCATTTCTAGAAAAATCAACATTCTTATGGGCTCTAATTTGAGACTTGGGTTCGAACTTTAAACTCCATTTTTTCAGGCTCTATAGTAGCAAACGGGCTGAAATTTTGGAATCGTGAAGAGAATCATAGTTCAAACCGAAATCACTCACAAAATCTAAATAAAGTTTAATTCGAAAAAAAATCATAAATTTAACGGGTACTATTTGAAGACTTAGGTTCGGTCTTTATATGCCGTTTTTTTTGGCTCTATGGTACCAAATGAGTTGAAATTTCGGAATCGTGATAACAATCACAGTCCGAATCGAAATCAGTCACAAAATCTGCATGAAAATGCATTTCTAGAAAAATCAACATTCTTATGGGCGCTAATTTGAGACTTGGGTTCGAACTTTAAACTCCATTTTGTCAGGCTCTATGGTACTTAACGAGTAGAAATTTCGGAATCGTGATAACAATCACAGTCCGAATCGAAATCAGTCACAAAATCTGAAAGAAAATGCATTTCTAGAAAAATCAACATTCTTATGGGCTCTTATTTGAGACTTGGGTTCGAACTTTAAAATCCATTTTTTGTTGCTCTATGGTACCAAACGGGCTGAAATTTTGGAAAAGTGATAAGAATTACAGTCCGAACCGAAATCACTCACAAAATCTAAATAAAGTTAAATTTGAAAAAAATCATTAATTTAAATCGTACTATTTAAAGACTTGGGTTCGGTCTTTAAAATCCATATTGTCAGGCTCTATTATACACAACGGGCTGAAATTTTAAATCGTGATAATAATCACAGTCCGAACCGAAATCAGTCACAAAATCTGCATGAAAATGCATTTCTAGAAAAATCAACATTCTTATGGGCGCTAATTTGAGACTTGGGTTCGAACTTTAAACTCCATTTTGTCAGGCTCTATGGTAGCAAACGGGCTGAAATTTTGGAATCGTGAAGAGAATCATAGTTCGAACCGAAATCACTCATAAAATCTAAATAAAGTTTAATACGAAAAAAAATCATAAATTTAACGGGTACTATTTGAAGACTTGGGTTCGGTCTTTAAAATCAATATTGTCAGGCTCTATGAAACACAAAGGGCTGAAATTTTGAAATCGTGATAAGAATCACAGTCCGAACCGAAATCAGTCACAAAATATGCATGAAAATGCATTTCTAGAAAAATCAACATTCTTATGGGCGCTAATTTGAGACTTGGGTTCGAACTTTAAACTCCATTTTGTCAGGCTCTATGGTACTAAACGAGTAGAAATTTTGGAATCGTGATAACAATCACAGTCCGAATAGAAATCAGTCACAAAATCTGCAAGAAAATGCATTTCTAGAAAAATCAACATTCTTATGGGCGCTAATTCGAGACTTGGGTTCGAACTTAAAAATCCATTTTGTCAGGCTCTATGGTACCAAACGGGTTGAAATTTTGGAATCGTGATGAGAATCACTGTCCAAACAGAAATCTGCAGGAAAATCTGCATAAAGTTGCATTTCTAGAAAAATCACCATTATTATGGGCGCTAATTTGAGACTTGGGTTCGGTCTTTAAAATCCATATTGTCATTCTCTATGGTAGCAAACGGGCTGAAATTTTGGAATCGTGAAGAGAATCATAGTTCGAACCGAAATCACTCACAAAATCTAAATAAAGTTCAATACGAAAAAAAATCATAAATTTAACGGGTACTATTTGAAGACTTGGGTTCGGTCTTTAAAATCCATATTGTCAGGCTCTATGAAACACAACGGGATGAAATTTTGAAATCGTGATAAGAATCACAGTCCGAACCGAAATCAGTCACAAAATCTGCATGAAAACGCATTTCTAGAAAAATCAACATTCTTATGGGCTCTAATTTGAGACTTGGGTTCGAACTTTAAACTCCATTTTTTCAGGCTCTATAGTAGCAAACGGGCTGAAATTTTGGAATCGTGAAGAGAATCATAGTTCAAACCGAAATCACTCACAAAATCTAAATAAAGTTTAATTCGAAAAAAAATCATAAATTTAACGGGTACTATTTGAAGACTTAGGTTCGGTCTTTATATGCCGTTTTTTTTGGCTCTATGGTACCAAATGAGTTGAAATTTCGGAATCGTGATAACAATCACAGTCCGAATCGAAATCAGTCACAAAATCTGCATGAAAATGCATTTCTAGAAAAATCAACATTCTTATGGGCGCTAATTTGAGACTTGGGTTCGAACTTTAAACTCCATTTTGTCAGGCTCTATGGTACTAAACGAGTAGAAATTTCGGAATCGTGATAACAATCACAGTCCGAATCGAAATCAGTCACAAAATCTGAAAGAAAATGCATTTCTAGAAAAATCAACATTCTTATGGGCTCTTATTTGAGACTTGGGTTCGAACTTTAAAATCCATTTTTTGTTGCTCTATGGTACCAAACGGGCTGAAATTTTGGAAAAGTGATAAGAATTACAGTCCGAACCGAAATCACTCACAAAATCTAAATAAAGTTAAATTTGAAAAAAATCATTAATTTAAATCGTACTATTTAAAGACTTGGGTTCGGTCTTTAAAATCCATATTGTCAGGCTCTATTATACACAACGGGCTGAAATTTTAAATCGTGATAATAATCACAGTCCGAACCGAAATCAGTCACAAAATATGCATGAAAATGCATTTCTAGAAAAATCAACATTCTTATGGGCGCTAATTTGAGACTTGGGTTCGAACTTTAAACTCCATTTTGTCAGGCTCTATGGTACTAAACGAGTAGAAATTTTGGAATCGTGATAACAATCACAGTCCGAATCGAAATCAGTCACAAAATCTGCAAGAAAATGCATTTCTAGAAAAATCAACATTCTTATGGGCGCTAATTCGAGACTTGGGTTCGAACTTAAAAATCCATTTTGTCAGGCTCTATGGTACCAAACGGGTTGAAATTTTGGAATCGTGATGAGAATCACTGTCCAAACAGAAATCTGCAAGAAAATCTGCATAAAGTTGCATTTCTAGAAAAATCACCATTATTATGGGCGCTAATTTGAGACTTGGGTTCGGTCTTTAAAATCCATATTGTCATTCTCTATGGTAGCAAACGGGCTGAAATTTTGGAATCGTGAAGAGAATCATAGTTCGAACCGAAATCACTCACAAAATCTAAATAAAGTTCAATACGAAAAAAAATCATAAATTTAACGGGTACTATTTGAAGACTTGGGTTCGGTCTTTAAAATCCATATTGTCAGGCTCTATGATACACAACGGGCTGAAATTTTGAAATCGTGATAAGAATCACAGTCCGAACCGAAATCAGTCACAAAATCTGCATGAAAATGCATTTCTAGAAAAATCAACATTCTTATGGGCGCTAATTTGAGACCTGGGTTCGAACTTAAAACTCCATTTTGTCAGGCTCTATGGTAGCAAACGGGCTGAAATTTTGGAATCGTGAAGAGAATCATAGTTTGAACCGAAATCACTCAAAAAATCCAAATAAAGTTCAATACGAAAAAAAATCATAAATTTAACGGGTACTATTTGAAGACTTGGGTTCGGTCTTTAAAATCCATATTGTCAGGCTCTATGAAACACAACGGGATGAAAATTTGAAATCGTGATAAGAATCACAGTCCGAACCGAAATCAGTCACAAAATCTGCATGAAAACGCATTTCTAGAAAAATCAACATTCTTATGGGCGCTAATTTGAGACTTGGGTTCGAACTTTAAACTCCATTTTTTCAGGCTCTATGGTAGCAAACGGGCTGAAATTTTGGAATCGTGAAGAGAATCATAGTTCAAACCGAAATCACTCACAAAATCTAAATAAAGTTTAATTCGAAAAAAAATCATAAATTTAACGGGTACTATTTGAAGACTTAGGTTCGGTCTTTATATGCCGTTTTTTTTGGCTCTATGGTACCAAATGAGTTGAAATTTCGGAATCGTGATAACAATCACAGTCCGAATCGAAATCAGTCACAAAATCTGCATGAAAATGCATTTCTAGAAAAATCAACATTCTTATGGGCGCTAATTTGAGACTTGGGTTCGAACTTTAAACTCCATTTTGTCAGGCTCTATGGTACTAAACGAGTAGAAATTTCGGAATCGTGATAACAATCACAGTCCGAATCGAAATCAGTCACAAAATCTGAAAGAAAATGCATTTCTAGAAAAATCAACATTCTTATGGGCTCTTATTTGAGACTTGGGTTCGAACTTTAAAATCCATTTTTTGTTGCTCTATGGTACCAAACGGGCTGAAATTTTGGAAAAGTGATAAGAATTACAGTCCGAACCGAAATCACTCACAAAATCTAAATAAAGTTTAATACGAAAAAAAATCATTAATTTAACGGGTACTATTTGAAGACTTAGGTTCGGTCTTTATATGTCGTTTTTTCTGGCTCTATGATACCAAACGAGTTGAAATTTCGGAATCGTGATGAGAATCACAGTCCGAACCGAAATCAGTCACAAAATCTGAATGAAAATGCATTTCTAGAAAAATCAACATTCTTATGGGCGCTAATTTGAGACTTGGGTTCGAACTTTAAACTCCATTTTGTCAGGCTCTATGGTACTTAACGAGTAGAAATTTCGGAATCGTGATAACAATCACAGTCCGAATCGAAATCAGTCACAAAATCTGAAAGAAAATGCATTTCTAGAAAAATCAACATTCTTATGGGCTCTTATTTGAGACTTGGGTTCGAACTTTAAAATCCATTTTTTGTTGCTCTATGGTACCAAACGGGCTGAAATTTTGGAAAAGTGATAAGAATTACAGTCCGAACCGAAATCACTCACAAAATCTAAATAAAGTTAAATTTGAAAAAAATCATTAATTTAAATCGTACTATTTAAAGACTTGGGTTCGGTCTTTAAAATCCATATTGTCAGGCTCTATTATACACAACGGGCTGAAATTTTAAATCGTGATAATAATCACAGTCCGAACCGAAATCAGTCACAAAATCTGCATGAAAATGCATTTCTAGAAAAATCAACATTCTTATGGGCGCTAATTTGAGACTTGGGTTCGAACTTTAAACTCCATTTTGTCAGGCTCTATGGTAGCAAACGGGCTGAAATTTTGGAATCGTGAAGAGAATCATAGTTCGAACCGAAATCACTCATAAAATCTAAATAAAGTTTAATACGAAAAAAAATCATAAATTTAACGGGTACTATTTGAAGACTTGGGTTCGGTCTTTAAAATCCATATTGTCAGGCTCTATGAAACACAAAGGGCTGAAATTTTGAAATCGTGATAAGAATCACAGTCCGAACCGAAATCAGTCACAAAATATGCATGAAAATGCATTTCTAGAAAAATCAACATTCTTATGGGCGCTAATTTGAGACTTGGGTTCGAACTTTAAACTCCATTTTGTCAGGCTCTATGGTACTAAACGAGTAGAAATTTTGGAATCGTGATAACAATCACAGTCCGAATCGAAATCAGTCACAAAATCTGCAAGAAAATGCATTTCTAGAAAAATCAACATTCTTATGGGCGCTAATTCGAGACTTGGGTTCGAACTTAAAAATCCATTTTGTCAGGCTCTATGGTACCAAACGGGTTGAAATTTTGGAATCGTGATGAGAATCACTGTCCAAACAGAAATCTGCAAGAAAATCTGCATAAAGTTGCATTTCTAGAAAAATCACCATTATTATGGGCGCTAATTTGAGACTTGGGTTCGGTCTTTAAAATCCATATTGTCATTCTCTATGGTAGCAAACGGGCTGAAATTTTGGAATCGTGAAGAGAATCATAGTTCGAACCGAAATCACTCACAAAATCTAAATAAAGTTCAATACGAAAAAAAATCATAAATTTAACGGGTACTATTTGAAGACTTGGGTTCGGTCTTTAAAATCCATATTGTCAGGCTCTATGATACACAACGGGCTGAAATTTTGAAATCGTGATAAGAATCACAGTCCGAACCGAAATCAGTCACAAAATCTGCATGAAAATGCATTTCTAGAAAAATCAACATTCTTATGGGCGCTAATTTGAGACCTGGGTTCGAACTTTAAACTCCATTTTGTCAGGCTCTATGGTAGCAAACGGGCTGAAATTTTGGAATCGTGAAGAGAATCATAGTTTGAACCGAAATCACTCAAAAAATCCAAATAAAGTTCAATACGAAAAAAAATCATAAATTTAACGGGTACTATTTGAAGACTTGGGTTCGGTCTTTAAAATCCATATTGTCAGGCTCTATGAAACACAACGGGATGAAATTTTGAAATCGTGATAAGAATCACAGTCCGAACCGAAATCAGTCACAAAATCTGCATGAAAACGCATTTCTAGAAAAATCAACATTCTTATGGGCTCTAATTTGAGACTTGGGTTCGAACTTTAAACTCCATTTTTTCAGGCTCTATAGTAGCAAACGGGCTGAAATTTTGGAAAAGTGATAAGAATTACAGTCCGAACCGAAATCACTCACAAAATCTAAATAAAGTTAAATTTGAAAAAAATCATTAATTTAAATCGTACTATTTAAAGACTTGGGTTCGGTCTTTAAAATCCATATTGTCAGGCTCTATTATACACAACGGGCTGAAATTTTATATCGTGATAATAATCACAGTCCGAACCGAAATCAGTCACAAAATCTGCATGAAAATGCATTTGTAGAAAAATCAACATCCTTATGGGCGCTAATTTGAGACTTGGGTTCGAACTTTAAACTCCATTTTGTCAGGCTCTATGGTAACAAACGGGCTCAAATTTTGGAATCGTGAAGAGAATCATAGTTCGAACCGAAATCACTCACAAAATCTAAATAAAGTTTAATACGAAAAAAAATCATAAATTTAACGGGTACTATTTGAAGACTTGGGTTCGGTCTTTAAAATCCATATTGTCAGGCTCTATGATACACAACCGGCTGAAATTTTGAAATCGTGATAAGAATCACAGTCCGAACCGAAATCAGTCACAAAATCTGAATAAAGTTGCATTTTTATAAAAATCACCATTTTTATAGGCGCTAATTTGAGACTTGGGTTCGAACTTAAAAATTCATTTCGTCAGGCTCTATGGTAACAAACGGGCTCAAATTTTGGAATCGTGAAGAGAATCATAGTTCGAACCGAAATCACTCACAAAATCTAAATAAAGTTTAATACGAAAAAAAATCATAAATTTAACGGGTACTATTTGAAGACTTGGGTTCGGTCTTTAAAATCCATATTGTCAGGCTCTATGATACACAACCGGCTGAAATTTTGAAATCGTGATAAGAATCACAGTCCGAACCGAAATCAGTCACAAAATCTGAATAAAGTTGCATTTTTATAAAAATCACCATTTTTATAGGCGCTAATTTGAGACTTGGGTTCGAACTTAAAAATTCATTTCGTCAGGCTCTATCTTACCAAACGGGTTGAAATTTTGGAATCGTGATGAGAATCACTGTCCAAACCGAAATAAGCCTTAAAATCTCCATAAAGTTGCATTTTTAGAAAATTCACCATTCTTATGGGCGCTAATTTGAGTCATGGGTTCGAACTTAAAAATCCATTTTGTCAGGCTCTGTGGTAACAAACGGGTTGAAATTTTGGAATCGTGATGAGAATCACTGTCCAAACCGAAATCACTCACAAAATCAAAATATAGTTAAATTTAAAAAAAAATCATAAATTTAACGGGTACTATTTAAAGACTTGGGTTCGGTCTTAAAAATCCATGTTGTCAGGCTCTATGGTAGCAAACGGGCTGAAATTCTGGAATCGTGAAGAGAATCATAGTTCGAACCGAAATCTGCAAAAAAATCTGCATAAAGTTGCATTTCTAGAAAAATCACCATTCTTATGGGCGCTAATTTGGGACGTGGGTTCGAACTTAAAAATCCATTTTGTCAGGCTCAATGGTACTTAACGAGTAGAAATTTCGGAATCGTGATGAGAATCACTGTCCAAACAGAAATCTGCAAAAAAATCTGCATAAAGTTGCATTTCTAGAAAAATCACCATTCTTATGGGCGCTAATTTGAGACTTGGGTTCGAACTTTAAACTCCATTTTGTCAGGCTCCATGGTACTAAACGAGTAGAAATTTTGGAATCGTGATAACAATCACAGTCCGAATCGAAATCAGTCACAAAATCTGCAAGAAAATGCATTTCTAGAAAAATCAACATTCTTATGGGCGCTAATTCGAGAATTGGGTTCGAACTTAAAAATCCATTTTGTCAGGCTCTATGGTACCAAACGGGTTGAAATTTTGGAATCGTGATGAGAATCACTGTCCAAACAGAAATCTGCAAAAAAATCTGCATAAAGTTGCATTTCTAGATAAATCAGCATTTTAATGGGCGCTAATTTGAGACTTGGGTTCGGTCTTTAAAATCCATATTGTCAGGCTCTATGGTAGCAAACGGGCTGAAATTTTGGAATCGTGAAGAGAATCATAGTTCGAACCGAAATCACTCACAAAATCTAAATAAAGTTTAATACGAAAAAAAATCATAAATTTAACGGGTACTATTTGAAGACTTGAGTTCGATCTTTAAAATGCATATTGTCAGGCTCTATGATACACAACGGGCTGAAATTTTGAAATCGTGATTAGAATCACAGTCCGAACCGAAATCAGTCACAAAATCTGCATGAAAATGCATTTCTAGAAAAATCAACATTCTTATGGGCGCTAATTTGAGACTTGGGTTCGAACTTTAAACTCCATTTTGTCAGGCTCCATGGTACTAAACGAGTAGAAATTTTGGAATCGTGATAACAATCACAGTCCGAATCGAAATCAGTCACAAAATCTGCAAGAAAATGCATTTCTAGAAAAATCAACATTCTTATGAGCGCTAATTCGAGACTTGGGTTCGAACTTAAAAATCCATTTTGTCAGGCTCTATGGTACCAAACGGGTTGAAATTTTGGAATCGTGATGAGAATCACTGTCCAAACAGAAATCTGCAAAAAAATCTGCATAAAGTTGCATTTCTAGAAAAATCACCATTATTATGGGCGCTAATTTGAGACTTGGGTTCGGTCTTTAAAATCCATATTGTCAGGCTCTATGGTAGCAAACGGGCTCAAATTTTGGATTCGTGAAGAGAATCATAGTTCGAACCGAAATCACTCACAAAATCTAAATAAAGTTTAATACGAAAAAAAATCATAAATTTAACGGGTACTATTTGAAGACTTGAGTTCGGTCTTTAAAATCCATATTGTCAGGCTCTATGATACACAACGGGCTGAAATTTTGAAATCGTGATAAGAATCACAGTCCGAACCGAAATCAGTCACAAAATCTGAATGAAAATGCATTTCTAGAAAAATCAACATTCTTATGGGCGCTAATTTGAGACTTGGGTTCGAACTTTAAACTCCATTTTGTCAGGCTCTATGGTAGCAAATGGGCTGAAATTTTGGAATCGTGAAGAGAATCATAGTTCGAACCGAAATCACTCACAAAATCTAAATAAAGTTTAATACGAAAAAAAATCATAAATTTAACGGGTACTATTTGAAGACTTGGGTTCGGTCTTTAAAATCCATATTGTCAGGCTCTATGATACACAACGGGCTGAAATTTTGAAATCGTGATAAGAATCACAGTACGAACCGAAATCAGTCACAAAATCTGCATGAAAATGCATTTCTAGAAAAATCAACATTCTTATGGGCGCTAATTTGAGACTTGGGTTCGAACTTTAAACTCCATTTTGTCAGGCTCTATGGTAGCAAACGGGCTGAAATTTTGGAATCGTGAAGAGAATCATAGTTCGAACCGAAATCACTCATAAAATCTAAATAAAGTTTAATACGAAAAAAAATCATAAATTTAACGGGTACTATTTGAAGACTTGGGTTCGGTCTTTAAAATCCATATTGTCAGGCTCTATGAAACACAAAGGGCTGAAATTTTGAAATCGTGATAAGAATCACAGTCCGAACCGAAATCAGTCACAAAATATGCATGAAAATGCATTTCTAGAAAAATCAACATTCTTATGGGCGCTAATTTGAGACTTGGGTTCGAACTTTAAACTCCATTTTGTCAGGCTCTATGGTACTAAACGAGTAGAAATTTTGGAATCGTGATAACAATCACAGACCGAATCGAAATCAGTCACAAAATCTGCAAGAAAATGCATTTCTAGAAAAATCAACATTCTTATGGGCGCTAATTCGAGACTTGGGTTCGAACTCAAAAATCCATTTTGTCAGGCTCTATGGTACCAAACGGGTTGAAATTTTGGAATCGTGATGAGAATCACTGTCCAAACAGAAATCTGCAAAAAAATCTGCATAAAGTTGCATTTCTAGAAAAATCACCATTATTATGGGCGCTAATTTGAGACTTGGGTTCGGTCTTTAAAATCCATATTGTCATTCTCTATGGTAGCAAACGGGCTGAAATTTTGGAATCGTGAAGAGAATCATAGTTCGAACCGAAATCACTCACAAAATCTAAATAAAGTTCAATACGAAAAAAAATCATAAATTTAACGGGTACTATTTGAAGACTTGGGTTCGGTCTTTAAAATCCATATTGTCAGGCTCTATGATACACAACGGGCTGAAATTTTGAAATCGTGATAAGAATCACAGTCCGAACCGAAATCAGTCACAAAATCTGCATGAAAATGCATTTCTAGAAAAATCAACATTCTTATGGGCGCTAATTTGAGACCTGGGTTCGAACTTTAAACTCCATTTTGTCAGGCTCTATGGTAGCAAACGGGCTGAAATTTTGGAATCGTGAAGAGAATCATAGTTTGAACCGAAATCACTCAAAAAATCCAAATAAAGTTCAATACGAAAAAAAATCATAAATTTAACGGGTACTATTTGAAGACTTGGGTTCGGTCTTTAAAATCCATATTGTCAGGCTCTATGAAACACAACGGGATGAAATTTTGAAATCGTGATAAGAATCACAGTCCGAACCGAAATCAGTCACAAAATCTGCATGAAAACGCATTTCTAGAAAAATCAACATTCTTATGGGCGCTAATTTGAGACTTGGGTTCGAACTTTAAACTCCATTTTGTCAGGCTCTATGGTAGCAAACGGGCTGAAATTTTGGAATCGTGAAGAGAATCATAGTTCAAACCGAAATCACTCACAAAATCTAAATAAAGTTTAATACGAAAAAAAATCATAAATTTAACGGGTACTATTTAAAGACTTGGGTTCGGTCTTAAAAATCCATGTTGTCAGGCTCTATGGTAGCAAACGGGCTGAAATTCTGGAATCGTGAAGAGAATCATAGTTTGAACCGAAATCTGCAAAAAAATCTGCATAAAGTTGCATTTCTAGAAAAATCACCATTCTTATGGGCGCTAATTTGAGACTTGGGTTCGAACTTTAAACTCCATTTTGTCAGGCTCTATGGTAGCAAACGGGCTGAAATTTTGGAATCGTGAAGAGAATCATAGTTCGAACCGAAATCACTCACAAAATCTAAATAAAGTTTAATACGAAAAAAAATCATTAATTTAACGGGTACTATTTGAAGACTTAGGTTCGGTCTTTATATGTCGTTTTTTCTGGCTCTATGATACCAAACGAGTTGAAATTTCGGAATCGTGATGAGAATCACAGTCCGAACCGAAATCAGTCACAAAATCTGCATGAAAATGCATTTCTAGAAAAATCAACATTCTTATGGGCGCTAATTTGAGACTTGGGTTCGAACTTTAAACTCCATTTTGTCAGGCTCTATGGTACTTAACGAGTAGAAATTTCGGAATCGTGATAACAATCACAGTCCGAATCGAAATCAGTCACAAAATCTGAAAGAAAATGCATTTCTAGAAAAATCAACATTCTTATGGGCTCTTATTTGAGACTTGGGTTCGAACTTTAAAATCCATTTTTTGTTGCTCTATGGTACCAAACGGGCTGAAATTTTGGAAAAGTGATAAGAATTACAGTCCGAACCGAAATCACTCACAAAATCTAAATAAAGTTAAATTTGAAAAAAATCATTAATTTAAATCGTACTATTTAAAGACTTGGGTTCGGTCTTTAAAATCCATATTGTCAGGCTCTATTATACACAACGGGCTGAAATTTTAAATCGTGATAATAATCACAGTCCGAACCGAAATCAATCACAAAATCTGCATGAAAATGCATTTCTAGAAAAATCAACATTCTTATGGGCGCTAATTTGAGACTTGGGTTCGAACTTTAAACTCCATTTTGTCAGGCTCTATGGTAGCAAACGGGCTCAAATTTTGGAATCGTGAAGAGAATCATAGTTCGAACCGAAATCACTCACAAAATCTAAATAAAGTTTAATACGAAAAAAAATCATAAATTTAACGGGTACTATTTGAAGACTTGGGTTCGGTCTTTAAAATCCATATTGTCAGGCTCTATGATACACAACGGGCTGAAATTTTGAAATCGTGATAAGAATCACAGTCCGAACCGAAATCAGTCACAAAATCTGCATGAAAATGCATTTCTAGAAAAATCAACATTCTTATGGGCGCTAATTTGAGACTTGGGTTCGAACTTTAAACTCCATTTTGTCAGGCTCTATGGTAGCAAACGGGCTGAAATTTTGGAATCGTGAAGAGAATCATAGTTCAAACCGAAATCACTCACAAAATCTAAATATAGTTTAATACGAAAAAAAATCATAAATTTAACGGGTACTATTTGAAGACTTAGGTTCGGTCTTTATATGCCGTTTTTTCTGGCTCTATGGTACCAAATGAGTTGAAATTTCGGAATCGTGATAACAATCACAGTCCGAATCGAAATCAGTCAAAAAATCTGCAAGAAAATGCATTTCTAGAAAAATCAACATTCTTATGGGCTCTTATTTGAGACTTGGGTTCGAACTTTAAAATCCATTTTTTGTTGCTCTATGGTACCAAACGGGCTGAAATTTTGGAAAAGTGATAAGAATTACAGTCCGAACCGAAATCAGTCACAAAATCTGAATAAAGTTGCATTTTTATAAAAATCACCATTTTTATAGGCGCTAATTTGAGACTTGGGTTCGAACTTAAAAATTAATTTCGTCAGGCTCTATCTTACCAAACGGGTTGAAATTTTGGAATCGTGATGAGAATCACTGTCCAAACCGAAATCACTCACAAAATCAAAATAAAGTTAAATTTAAAAAAAAATCATAAATTTAACGGGTACTATTTAAAGACTTGGGTTCGGTCTTAAAAATCCATGTTGTCAGGCTCTATGGTAGCAAACGGGCTGAAATTCTGGAATCGTGAAGAGAATCATAGTTCGAACCGAAATCTGCAAAAAAATCTGCATAAAGTTGCATTTCTAGAAAAATCACCATTCTTATGGGCGCTAATTTGGGACTTGGGTTCGAACTTAAAAATCCATTTCGTCAGGCTCAATGGTACCAAACGGGTTGAAATTTTGGAATCGTGATGAGAATCACTGTCCAAACAGAAATCTGCAAAAAAATCTGCATAAAGTTGCATTTCTAGAAAAATCACCATTCTTATGGGCGCTAATTTGAGACTTGGGTTCGAACTTTAAACTCCATTTTGTCAGGCTCTATGGTAGCAAACGGGCTGAAATTTTGGAATCGTGAAGAGAATCATAGTTCGAACCGAAATCACTCACAAAATCTAAATAAAGTTTAATACGAAAAAAAATCATTAATTTAACGGGTACTATTTGAAGACTTAGGTTCGGTCTTTATATGCCGTTTTTTCTGGCTCTATGATACCAAACGAGTTGAAATTTCGGAATCGTGATAAGAATCACAGTCCGAACCGAAATCAGTCACAAAATCTGCATGAAAATGCATTTCTAGAAAAATCAACATTCTTATGGGCGCTAATTTGAGACTTGGGTTCGAACTTTAAAAACCATTTTTTGTTGCTCTATGGTACCAAACGGGCTGAAATTTTGGAAAAGTGATTAAAATTACAGTCCAAACCGAAATCTGTCACAAAATTTAAATAAAGTTAATTATGAAAAAAAATCATAAATTTAACGGGTTCTATTTGGAGACTTGTGTTCAAATCAAATCAAATCAAAAATTATTTATTGTAAAATAAAAATTACAAAAGGTACGGTAAGATTCGGTCTTTATATGCCGTTTTTTCAGGCTCTATGGTAACAAATGGGTTGAAATTTTGGAATCGTGATAAGAATCACTGTCCAAACAGAAATCTGCAAAAAAATCTGCATAAAGTTGCATTTCTAGAAAAATCAGCATTATTATGGGCGCTAATTTGAGACTTGGGTTCGGTCTTTAAAATCCATATTGTCAGGCTCTATGGTAGCAAACGGGTTGAAATTTTGGAATCTTGATGAGAATCACTGTCCAAACAGAAATCTGCAAAAAAATCTGCATAAAGTTGCATTTCTAGAAAAATCACCATTATTATGGGCGCTAATTTGAGACTTGGGTTCGGTCTTTAAAATCCATATTGTCAGGCTCTATGGTAGCAAACGGGCTCAAATTTTGGAATCGTGAAGAGAATCATAGTTCGAACCGAAATCACTCACAAAATCTAAATAAAGTTTAATACGAAAAAAAATCATTAATTTAACGGGTACTATTTGAAGACTTAGGTTCGGTTTTTATATGCCGTTTTTTCTGGCTCTATGATACCAAACGAGTTGAAATTTCGGAATCGTGATGAGAATCACAGTCCGAACCGAAATCAGTCACAAAATCTGCATGAAAATTCATTTCTAGAAAAATCAACATTCTTATGGGCGCTAATTTGGGACTTGGTTTCGAACTTAAAAATCTATTTCGTCAGGCTCTATGGTACCAAACCGGCTGAAATTTTGAAATAGTGATAAGAATCACAGTCCGAACCGAAATCAGTCACAAAATCTGCATGAAAATGCATTTCTAGAAAAATCAACATTCTTATGGGCGCTAATTTGAGACTTGGGTTCGAACTTTAAAAACCATTTTTTGTTGCTCTATGGTACCGAACGGGCTGAAATTTTGGAAAAGTGATTAAAATTACAGTCCAAACCGAAATCTGTCACAAAATTTAAATAAAGTTAATTATGAAAAAAAATCATAAATTTAACGGGTTCTATTTGGAGACTTGTGTTCGGTCTTTATATGCCGTTTTTTCAGGCTCTTTGGTAACAAATGGGTTGAAATTTTGGAATCGTGATAAGAATCACTGTCCAAACAGAAATCTGCAAAAAAATCTGCATAAAGTTGCATTTCTAGAAAAATCAGCATTATTATGGGCCCTAATTTGAGACTTGGGTTCGGTCTTTAAAATCCATATTGTCAGGCTCTATGGTAGCAAACGGGTTGAAATTTTGGAATCTTGATGAGAATCACTGTCCAAACAGAAATCTGCAAAAAAATCTGCATAAAGTTGCATTTCTAGAAAAATCAGCATTATTATCGGCGCTAATTTGAGACTTGGGTTCGGTCTTTAAAATCCATACTGTCAGGCTCTATGGTAGCAAACGGGCTCAAATTTTGGAATCGTGAAAAGAATCATAGTTCGAACCGAAATCACTCACAAAATCTAAATAAAGTTTAATACGAAAAAAAATCATAAATTTAACGGGTACTATTTGAAGACTTGAGTTCGGTCTTTATAATCCATATTGTCAGGCTCTATGATACACAACGGGCTGAAATTTTGAAATCGTGATAAGAATCACAGTCCGAACCGAAATCAGTCACAAAATCTGCATGAAAATGCATTTCTAGAAAAATCAACATTCTTATGGGCGCTAATTTGAGACTTGGGTTCGAACTTTAAACTCCATTTTGTCAGGCTCTATGGTAGCAAACGGGCTGAAATTTTGGAATCGTGAAGAGAATCATAGTTCGAACCGAAATCACTCACAAAATCTAAATAAAGTTTAATACGAAAAAAAATCATAAATTTAACGGGTACTATTTGAAGACTTGGGTTCGGTCTTTAAAATCCATATTGTCAGGCTCTATGATACACAACGGGCTGAAATTTTGAAATCGTGATAAGAATCACAGTCCGAACCGAAATCAGTCACAAAATCTGCATGAAAATGCATTTCTAGAAAAATCAACATTCTTATGGGCGCTAATTTGAGACTTGGGTTCGAACTTTAAACTCCATTTTGTCAGGCTCTATAAGAGCAAACGGGCTGAAATTTTGGAATCGTGAAGAGAATCATAGTTCGAACCGAAATCACTCACAAAATCTAAATAAAGTTTAATACGAAAAAAAATCATAAATTTAACGGGTACTATTTGAAGACTTGGGTTCGGTCTTTAAAATCCATATTGTCAGGCTCTATGAAACACAACGGGCTGAAATTTTGAAATCGTGATAAGAATCACAGTCCGAACCGAAATCAGTCACAAAATCTGCATGAAAATGCATTTCTAGAAAAATCAACATTCTTATGGGCGCTAATTTAAGACTTGGGTTCAAACTTTAAACTCCATTTTGTCAGGCTCTATGGTACTAAACGAGTAGAAATTTTAGAATCGTGATAACAATCACAGTCCGAATCGAAATCAGTCACAAAATCTGCAAGAAAATGCATTTCTAGAAAAATCAACATTCTTATGAGCGCTAATTCGAGACTTGGGTTCGAACTTAAAAATCCATTTTGTCAGGCTCTATGGTAAAAAACGGGTTGAAATTTTGGAATCTTGATGAGAATCACTGTCCAAACAGAAATCTGCAAAAAAATCTGCATAAAGTTGCATTTCTAGAAAAATCACCATTATTATGGGCGCTAATTTGAGACTTGGGTTCGGTCTTAAAATCGATATTGTCATTCTCTATGGTAGCAAACGGGCTCAAATTTTGGAATCGTGAAGAGAATCATAGTTCGAACCGAAATCACTCACAAAATCTAAATAAAGTTTAAAACGAAAAAAAATCATAAATTTAACGGGTACTATTTGAAGACTTGGGTTCGGTCTTTAAAATCCATATTGTCAGGCTCTATGATACACAACGGGCTGAAATTTTGAAATCGTGATTAGAATCACAGTCCGAACCGAAATCAGTCACAAAATCTGCATGAAAATGCATTTCTAGAAAAATCAACATTCTTATGGGCGCTAATTTGAGACGTGGGTTCGAACTTAAAAATCCATTTTGTCAGGCTCAATGGTACCAAACGGGTTGAAATTTTGGAATCGTGATGAGAATCACTGTCCAAACAGAAATCTGCAAAAAAATCTGCATAAATTTGCATTTCTAGAAAAATCACCATTATTATGGGCGCTAATTTGAGACTTGGGTTCGGTCTTTAAAATCGATATTGTCATTCTCTATGGTAGCAAACGGGCTCAAATTTTGGAATCGTGAAGAGAATCATAGTTCGAACCGAAATCACTCATAAAATCTAAATAAAGTTTAAAACGAAAAAAAATCATAAATTTAACGGGTACTATTTGAAGACTTGGGTTCGGTCTTTAAAATCCATATTGTCAGGCTCTATGATACACAACGGGCTGAAATTTTGAAATCGTGATTAGAATCACAGTCCGAACCGAAATCAGTCACAAAATCTGCATGAAAATGCATTTCTAGAAAAATCAACATTCTTATGGGCGCTAATTTGAGACTTGGGTTCGAACTTTAAACTCCATTTTGTCAGGCTCTATGGTAGCAAACGGGCTGAAATTTTGGAATCGTGTAGAGAATCACAGTTCGAACCGAAATCACTCACAAAATCAAAATAAAGTTTAATACGAAAAAAAATCATAAATTTAACGGGTACTATTTGAAGACTTGGGTTCGGTCTTTAAAATCCATATTGTCAGGCTCTATGAAACACAACGGGCTGAAATTTTGAAATCGTGATAAGAATCACAGTCCGAACCGAAATCAGTCACAAAATCTGCATGAAAATGCATTTCTAGAAAAATCAACATTCGTATGGGCGCTAATTTGAGTCTTGGGTTCGAACTTTAAACTCCATTTTGTCAGGCTCTATGGTAGCAAACGGGCTGAAATTTTGGAATCGTGAAGAGAATCATAGTTCGAACCGAAATCACTCACAAAATCTAAATAAAGTTTAATACGAAAAAAAATCATAAATTTAACGGGTACTATTTGAAGACTTGGGTTCGGTCTTTAAAATCCATATTGTCAGAATCTATGAAACACAACGGGCTGAAATTTTGAAATCGTGATAAGAATCACAGTCCGAACCGAAATCAGTCACAAAATCTGCATGAAAATGCATTTCTAGAAAAATCAACATTCTTATGGGCGCTAATTTGAGACTTGGGTTTGAACTTTAAACTCCATTTTGTCAGGCTCTATGGTACTAAACGAGTAGAAATTTTGGAATCGTGATAACAATCACAGTCCGAATCGAAATCAGTCACAAAATCTGCAAGAAAATGCATTTCTAGAAAAATCAACATTCTTATGGGCGCTAATTCGAGACTTGGGTTCGAACTTAAAAATCCATTTTGTCAGGCTCTATGGTACCAAACGGGTTGAAATTTTGGAATCGTGATGAGAATCACTGTCCATACAGAAATCTGCAAAAAAATCTGCATAAATTTGCATTTCTAGAAAAATCACCATTATTATGGGCGCTAATTTGAGACTTGGGTTCGGTCTTTAAAATCCATATTGTCATTCTCTATGGTAGCAAACGGGCTCAAATTTTGGAATCGTAAAGAGAATCATAGTTCGAACCGAAATCACTCACAAAATCTAAATAAAGTTTAATACGAAAAAAAATCATAAATTTAACGGGTACTATTTGAAGACTTGGGTTCGGTCTTTAAAATCCATATTGTCAGGCTCTATGATACACAACGGGCTGAAACTTTGAAATCGCGATAAGAATCACAGTCCGAACCGAAATCAGTCACAAAATCTGCATGAAAATGCATTTCTAGAAAAATCAACATTCTCATGGGCGCTAATTTGAGACTTGGGTTCGAACTTTAAACTCCATTTTGTCAGGCTCTATGGTAGCAAACGGGCTGAAATTTTGGAATCGTGAAGAGAATCATAGTTCGAACCGAAATCACTCACAAAATCTAAATAAAGTTTAATACGAAAAAAATCATAAATTTAACGGGTACTATTTGAAGACTTGGGTTCGGTCTTTAAAATCCATATTGTAAGGATCTATGAAACACAACGGGCTGAAATTTTGAAATCGTGATAAGAATCACAGTCCGAACCGAAATCATTCACAAAATCTGCATGAAAATGCATTTCTAGAAAAATCAACATTCTTATGGGCGCTAATTTGAGACTTGGGTTCGAACTTTAAACTCCATTTTTCAGGCTCCATAGTACTAAACGAGTAGAAATTTTGGAATCGTGATAACAATCACAGTCCGAATCGAAATCAGTCACAAAATCTGCAAGAAAATGCATTTCTAGAAAAATCAACATTCTTATGGGCGCTAATTCGAGACTTGGGTTCGAACTTAAAAATCCATTTTGTCTGGCTCTATGGTACCAAATGAGTTGAAATTTCGGAATCGTAATAACAATCACAGTCCGAATCGAAATCAGTCACAAAATCTGCAAGAAAATGCATTTCTAGAAAAATCAACATTCTTATGGGCTCTTATTTGAGACTTGGGTTCGAACTTTTAAATCCATTTTTTGTTGCTCTATGGTACCAAACGGGCTGAAATTTTGGAAAAGTGATAAGAATTACAGTCCGAACCGAAATCACTCACAAAATCTAAATAAAGTTAAATTTGAAAAAAATCATTAATTTAAATCGTACTATTTAAAGACTTGGGTTCGGTCTTTAAAATCCATATTGTCAGGCTCTATTATACACAACGGGCTGAAATTTTAAATCGTGATAATAATCACAGTCCGAACCGAAATCAGTCACAAAATCTGCATGAAAATGCATTTCTAGAAAAATCAACATTCTTATGGGCGCTAATTTGAGACTTGGGTTCGAACTTTAAAGTCCATTTTGTCAGGCTCTATGGTAGCAAACGGGCTCAAATTTTGGAATCGTTAAGAGAATCATACTTCGAACCGAAATCACTCACAAAATCTAAATAAAGTTTAATACGAAAAAAAATCATAAATTTAACGGGTACTATTTGAAGACTTGGGTTCGGTCTTTAAAATCCATATTGTCAGGCTCTATGATACACAACGGGCTGAAATTTTGAAATCGTGATAAGAATCACAGTCCGAACCGAAATCAGTCACAAAATCTGAATAAAGTTGCATTTTTATAAAAATCACCATTTTTATAGGGGTTAATTTGAAACTTGGGTTCGAACTTAAAAATTCATTTCGTCAGGCTCTATCTTACCAAACGGGTTGAAATTTTGGAATCGTGATGAGAATCACTGTCCAAAGCGAAATCACTCACAAATTCAAAATATAGTTAAATTTAAAAAAAAATCATAAATTTAACGGGTACTATTAAAAGACTTGGGTTCGGTCTTAAAAATCCATGTTGTCAGGCTCTATGGTAGCAAACGGGCTGAAATTCTGGAATCGCGAAGAGAATCATAGTTCGAACCGAAATCACTCACAAAATCTAAATAAAGTTTAATACGAAAAAAAATCATAAATTTAACGGGTACTATTTGAAAACTTGGGTTCGGTCTTTATATGCCGTTTTTTCTGGCTCTATGGTATCAAACGAGTTGAAATTTCGGAATCGTGATGAGAATCACTGTCCGAACCAAAATCAGTCACAAAATCTGCATGAAAATGCATTTCTCGAAAAATCAACATTCTTATGGGCGCTTATTTGAGACTTGGGTTCGAAATTTAAAATACATTTTGTCAGGCTCTATGGTACTAAACGAGTAGAAATTTTGGAATCGTGATAACAATCACAGTCCGAATCGAAATCAGTCACAAAATCTGCAAGAAAATGCATTTCTAGAAAAATCAACATTCTTATGGGCGTTAATTTGAGACTTGGGTTCGAACTTTAAACTCCATTTTGTCAGGCTCTATGGTAGCAAACGGGCTGAAATTTTGGAATCGTGAAGAGAGTCATAGTTCGAACCGAAATCACTCCTAAAATCTAAATAAAGTTTAATACGAAAAAAAATCATAAATTTAACGGGTACTATTTGAAGACTTAGGTTCGGTCTTTATATGCCGTTTTTTCTGGCTCTATGGAACCAAATGAGTTGAAATTTCGGAATCGTGATAACAATCACAGTCCGAATCGAAATCAGTCACAAAATCTGAAAGAAAATGCATTTCTAGAAAAATCAACATTCTTATGGGCTTTTATTTGAGACTTGGGTTCGAACTTTAAAATCCATTTTTTGTTGCTCTATGGTACCAAACGGGCTGAAATTTTGGAAAAGTGATAAGAATTACAGTCCGAACCGAAATCACTCACAAAATCTAAATAAAGTTAAATTTGAAAAAAATCATTAATTTAAATCGTACTATTTAAAGACTTGGGTTCGGTCTTTAAAATCCATATTGTCAGGCTCTATTATACATAACGGGCTGAAATTTTAAATCGTGATAATAATCACAGTCCGAACCGAAATCAGTCACAAAATCTGCATGAAAATGCATTTTTATAAAAATCACCATTTTTATAGGCGCTAATTTGAGACTTGGGTTCGAACTTAAAAATTCATTTCGTCAGGCTCTATCTTACCAAACGGGTTGAAATTTTGGAATCGTGAAGAGAATCACAGTTCGAACCGAAATCACTCACAAAATCTAAATAAAGTTTAATACGAAAAAAAATCATAAATTTAACGGGTACTATTTAAAGACTTGGGTTCGGTCTTTAAAATCCATATTGTCAGGCTCTATGAAACACAACGGGCTGAAATTTTGAAATCGTGATAAGAATCACAGTCCGAACCGAAATCAGTCACAAAATCTGCATGAAAATGCATTTCTAGAAAAATCAACATTCTTATGGGCGCTAATTTGAGACTTGGGTTCGAACTTTAAACTCCATTTTGTCAGGCTCTATGGTACTAAACGAGTAGAAATTTTGGAATCGTGATAACAATCACAGACCGAATCGAAATCAGTCACAAAATCTGCAAGAAAATGCATTTCTAGAAAAATCAACATTCTTATGGGCGCTAATTCGAGACTTGGGTTCGAACTCAAAAATCCATTTTGTCAGGCTCTATGGTACCAAACGGGTTGAAATTTTGGAATCGTGATGAGAATCACTGTCCAAACAGAAATCTGCAAAAAAATCTGCATAAAGTTGCATTTCTAGAAAAATCACCATTATTATGGGCGCTAATTTGAGACTTGGGTTCGGTCTTTAAAATCCATATTGTCATTGTCTATGGTAGCAAACGGGCTGAAATTTTGGAATCGTGAAGAGAATCATAGTTCGAACCGAAATCACTCACAAAATCTAAATAAAGTTCAATACGAAAAAAAATCATAAATTTAACGGGTACTATTTGAAGACTTGGGTTCGGTCTTTAAAATCCATATTGTCAGGCTCTATGATACACAACGGGCTGAAATTTTGAAATCGTGATAAGAATCACAGTCCGAACCGAAATCAGTCACAAAATCTGCATGAAAATGCATTTCTAGAAAAATCAACATTCTTATGGGCGCTAATTTGAGACCTGGGTTCGAACTTTAAACTCCATTTTGTCAGGCTCTATGGTAGCAAACGGGCTGAAATTTTGGAATCGTGAAGAGAATCATAGTTTGAACCGAAATCACTCAAAAAATCCAAATAAAGTTCAATACGAAAAAAAATCATAAATTTAACGGGTACTATTTGAAGACTTGGGTTCGGTCTTTAAAATCCATATTGTCAGGCTCTATGAAACACAACGGGATGAAATTTTGAAATCGTGATAAGAATCACAGTCCGAACCGAAATCAGTCACAAAATCTGCATGAAAACGCATTTCTAGAAAAATCAACATTCTTATGGGCGCTAATTTGAGACTTGGGTTCGAACTTTAAACTCCATTTTGTCAGGCTCTATGGTAGCAAACGGGCTGAAATTTTGGAATCGTGAAGAGAATCATAGTTCAAACCGAAATCACTCACAAAATCTAAATAAAGTTTAATACGAAAAAAAATCATAAATTTAACGGGTACTATTTAAAGACTTGGGTTCGGTCTTAAAAATCCATGTTGTCAGGCTCTATGGTAGCAAACGGGCTGAAATTCTGGAATCGTGAAGAGAATCATAGTTTGAACCGAAATCTGCAAAAAAATCTGCATAAAGTTGCATTTCTAGAAAAATCACCATTCTTATGGGCGCTAATTTGAGACTTGGGTTCGAACTTTAAACTCCATTTTGTCAGGCTCTATGGTAGCAAACGGGCTGAAATTTTGGAATCGTGAAGAGAATCATAGTTCGAACCGAAATCACTCACAAAATCTAAATAAAGTTTAATACGAAAAAAAATCATTAATTTAACGGGTACTATTTGAAGACTTAGGTTCGGTCTTTATATGTCGTTTTTTCTGGCTCTATGATACCAAACGAGTTGAAATTTCGGAATCGTGATGAGAATCACAGTCCGAACCGAAATCAGTCACAAAATCTGCATGAAAATGCATTTCTAGAAAAATCAACATTCTTATGGGCGCTAATTTGAGACTTGGGTTCGAACTTTAAACTCCATTTTGTCAGGCTCTATGGTACTTAACGAGTAGAAATTTCGGAATCGTGATAACAATCACAGTCCGAATCGAAATCAGTCACAAAATCTGAAAGAAAATGCATTTCTAGAAAAATCAACATTCTTATGGGCTCTTATTTGAGACTTGGGTTCGAACTTTAAAATCCATTTTTTGTTGCTCTATGGTACCAAACGGGCTGAAATTTTGGAAAAGTGATAAGAATTACAGTCCGAACCGAAATCACTCACAAAATCTAAATAAAGTTAAATTTGAAAAAAATCATTAATTTAAATCGTACTATTTAAAGACTTGGGTTCGGTCTTTAAAATCCATATTGTCAGGCTCTATTATACACAACGGGCTGAAATTTTAAATCGTGATAATAATCACAGTCCGAACCGAAATCAATCACAAAATCTGCATGAAAATGCATTTCTAGAAAAATCAACATTCTTATGGGCGCTAATTTGAGACTTGGGTTCGAACTTTAAACTCCATTTTGTCAGGCTCTATGGTAGCAAACGGGCTCAAATTTTGGAATCGTGAAGAGAATCATAGTTCGAACCGAAATCACTCACAAAATCTAAATAAAGTTTAATACGAAAAAAAATCATAAATTTAACGGGTACTATTTGAAGACTTGGGTTCGGTCTTTAAAATCCATATTGTCAGGCTCTATGATACACAACGGGCTGAAATTTTGAAATCGTGATAAGAATCACAGTCCGAACCGAAATCAGTCACAAAATCTGCATGAAAATGCATTTCTAGAAAAATCAACATTCTTATGGGCGCTAATTTGAGACTTGGGTTCGAACTTTAAACTCCATTTTGTCAGGCTCTATGGTAGCAAACGGGCTGAAATTTTGGAATCGTGAAGAGAATCATAGTTCAAACCGAAATCACTCACAAAATCTAAATATAGTTTAATACGAAAAAAAATCATAAATTTAACGGGTACTATTTGAAGACTTAGGTTCGGTCTTTATATGCCGTTTTTTCTGGCTCTATGGTACCAAATGAGTTGAAATTTCGGAATCGTGATAACAATCACAGTCCGAATCGAAATCAGTCAAAAAATCTGCAAGAAAATGCATTTCTAGAAAAATCAACATTCTTATGGGCTCTTATTTGAGACTTGGGTTCGAACTTTAAAATCCATTTTTTGTTGCTCTATGGTACCAAACGGGCTGAAATTTTGGAAAAGTGATAAGAATTACAGTCCGAACCGAAATCAGTCACAAAATCTGAATAAAGTTGCATTTTTATAAAAATCACCATTTTTATAGGCGCTAATTTGAGACTTGGGTTCGAACTTAAAAATTAATTTCGTCAGGCTCTATCTTACCAAACGGGTTGAAATTTTGGAATCGTGATGAGAATCACTGTCCAAACCGAAATCACTCACAAAATCAAAATAAAGTTAAATTTAAAAAAAAATCATAAATTTAACGGGTACTATTTAAAGACTTGGGTTCGGTCTTAAAAATCCATGTTGTCAGGCTCTATGGTAGCAAACGGGCTGAAATTCTGGAATCGTGAAGAGAATCATAGTTCGAACCGAAATCTGCAAAAAAATCTGCATAAAGTTGCATTTCTAGAAAAATCACCATTCTTATGGGCGCTAATTTGGGACTTGGGTTCGAACTTAAAAATCCATTTCGTCAGGCTCAATGGTACCAAACGGGTTGAAATTTTGGAATCGTGATGAGAATCACTGTCCAAACAGAAATCTGCAAAAAAATCTGCATAAAGTTGCATTTCTAGAAAAATCACCATTCTTATGGGCGCTAATTTGAGACTTGGGTTCGAACTTTAAACTCCATTTTGTCAGGCTCTATGGTAGCAAACGGGCTGAAATTTTGGAATCGTGAAGAGAATCATAGTTCGAACCGAAATCACTCACAAAATCTAAATAAAGTTTAATACGAAAAAAAATCATTAATTTAACGGGTACTATTTGAAGACTTAGGTTCGGTCTTTATATGCCGTTTTTTCTGGCTCTATGATACCAAACGAGTTGAAATTTCGGAATCGTGATAAGAATCACAGTCCGAACCGAAATCAGTCACAAAATCTGCATGAAAATGCATTTCTAGAAAAATCAACATTCTTATGGGCGCTAATTTGAGACTTGGGTTCGAACTTTAAAAACCATTTTTTGTTGCTCTATGGTACCAAACGGGCTGAAATTTTGGAAAAGTGATTAAAATTACAGTCCAAACCGAAATCTGTCACAAAATTTAAATAAAGTTAATTATGAAAAAAAATCATAAATTTAACGGGTTCTATTTGGAGACTTGTGTTCAAATCAAATCAAATCAAAAATTATTTATTGTAAAATAAAAATTACAAAAGGTACGGTAAGATTCGGTCTTTATATGCCGTTTTTTCAGGCTCTATGGTAACAAATGGGTTGAAATTTTGGAATCGTGATAAGAATCACTGTCCAAACAGAAATCTGCAAAAAAATCTGCATAAAGTTGCATTTCTAGAAAAATCAGCATTATTATGGGCGCTAATTTGAGACTTGGGTTCGGTCTTTAAAATCCATATTGTCAGGCTCTATGGTAGCAAACTGGTTGAAATTTTGGAATCTTGATGAGAATCACTGTCCAAACAGAAATCTGCAAAAAAATCTGCATAAAGTTGCATTTCTAGAAAAATCACCATTATTATGGGCGCTAATTTGAGACTTGGGTTCGGTCTTTAAAATCCATATTGTCAGGCTCTATGGTAGCAAACGGGCTCAAATTTTGGAATCGTGAAGAGAATCATAGTTCGAACCGAAATCACTCACAAAATCTAAATAAAGTTTAATACGAAAAAAAATCATTAATTTAACGGGTACTATTTGAAGACTTAGGTTCGGTTTTTATATGCCGTTTTTTCTGGCTCTATGATACCAAACGAGTTGAAATTTCGGAATCGTGATGAGAATCACAGTCCGAACCGAAATCAGTCACAAAATCTGCATGAAAATTCATTTCTAGAAAAATCAACATTCTTATGGGCGCTAATTTGGGACTTGGTTTCGAACTTAAAAATCTATTTCGTCAGGCTCTATGGTACCAAACCGGCTGAAATTTTGAAATAGTGATAAGAATCACAGTCCGAACCGAAATCAGTCACAAAATCTGCATGAAAATGCATTTCTAGAAAAATCAACATTCTTATGGGCGCTAATTTGAGACTTGGGTTCGAACTTTAAAAACCATTTTTTGTTGCTCTATGGTACCGAACGGGCTGAAATTTTGGAAAAGTGATTAAAATTACAGTCCAAACCGAAATCTGTCACAAAATTTAAATAAAGTTAATTATGAAAAAAAATCATAAATTTAACGGGTTCTATTTGGAGACTTGTGTTCGGTCTTTATATGCCGTTTTTTCAGGCTCTATGGTAACAAATGGGTTGAAATTTTGGAATCGTGATAAGAATCACTGTCCAAACAGAAATCTGCAAAAAAATCTGCATAAAGTTGCATTTCTAGAAAAATCAGCATTATTATGGGCCCTAATTTGAGACTTGGGTTCGGTCTTTAAAATCCATATTGTCAGGCTCTATGGTAGCAAACGGGTTGAAATTTTGGAATCTTGATGAGAATCACTGTCCAAACAGAAATCTGCAAAAAAATCTGCATAAAGTTGCATTTCTAGAAAAATCAGCATTATTATCGGCGCTAATTTGAGACTTGGGTTCGGTCTTTAAAATCCATACTGTCAGGCTCTATGGTAGCAAACGGGCTCAAATTTTGGAATCGTGAAGAGAATCATAGTTCGAACCGAAATCACTCACAAAATCTAAATAAAGTTTAATACGAAAAAAAATCATAAATTTAACGGGTACTATTTGAAGACTTGAGTTCGGTCTTTATAATCCATATTGTCAGGCTCTATGATACACAACGGGCTGAAATTTTGAAATCGTGATAAGAATCACAGTCCGAACCGAAATCAGTCACAAAATCTGCATGAAAATGCATTTCTAGAAAAATCAACATTCTTATGGGCGCTAATTTGAGACTTGGGTTCGAACTTTAAACTCCATTTTGTCAGGCTCTATGGTAGCAAACGGGCTGAAATTTTGGAATCGTGAAGAGAATCATAGTTCGAACCGAAATCACTCACAAAATCTAAATAAAGTTTAATACGAAAAAAAATCATAAATTTAACGGGTACTATTTGAAGACTTGGGTTCGGTCTTTAAAATCCATATTGTCAGGCTCTATGATACACAACGGGCTGAAATTTTGAAATCGTGATAAGAATCACAGTCCGAACCGAAATCAGTCACAAAATCTGCATGAAAATGCATTTCTAGAAAAATCAACATTCTTTTTTTTTTTTTTTTTTTTTTTTTTCTAGATTCTTATATTCCATGAAGTGGTGAATCATTTAAATTTACTGAATTTAAAGTTAATGTTCTTTATACAAATAGAACGGCGTCATATGCGCCTCACAATTTTTACCTCATATGGGTTTATTCAAATATTACCTGGCTTTTATAGACTTAGAGGCCTTGTATTTTCTCGGTAGGGAAAAAATTTGTTACCTAAAAACCCTACTAAAATTGCATGTTTTCATCCAGCATCAGCACCACCAGCGACCGACAGCGGCCATATACTACATACGTGTCTGTTTGTGTTGTGTTGGGAATGGGGGGGAGGAAATTTCGGCTGCGCCCTATTGTTGGGTTCCTTCCGCATTTGCCGTTGGGAGTAAGGAAAATCGCAGAAAACCTTACCCGGAAGGAGCGGCCGAACGTCAACTTGAAACGTATACGGCCTTCAGTAACATCGGTATATGATGTCCTGCATTTTTTGAGATGTGTGTGTGTGTGTCTGTTTTTATGTTAATATATACTTATGGGAGGATAGAAAATAAACATACATATACATACAAATTATAAAAATATTATACAAATATATAAATAGATATATAAACATTATATATTTAGGAGGAAAGTCGGGAGTTTAGGAAATACCTACTGCTCGCTATTCGTCCGCGTCTGATTCTGGTATGTGCCATATGTGATCATGGTCCATGAGGATGTGTTTAGGTAGTCTGTGTGTGTATTTGAATGTCAGGTCGCTCGGAGCGTTGTATTGTCCTATGTCTCGTATGAGTGGATTTTTACTAAGTGTGAGTGATTTGTAAAAGCGTGTAGTGAGTCTGTGTGTGAATTCGAATAGAGTTGGAATTTGTTCTCGTTCGTGTAATCTCTTCAAGTTTGTTCTGAGTCTCGTGTTGTATGTGATTTTAATGCAGAGATTTTGAAGTGTCTGTAGTTTCTTGTGGTCTGTGTGTGAGATGCTGCTCCATACGGGAATCGCATACGAGAGTACCGGACGAATGAGCGAGTAGTAGACGAGGAGTTTGGTTTTGGGAAGTAGCGGACTCCGTCTATTGAAAATTGGCTTCATCATGCCGATCGCTTTTCGCGTGCGCGCGTGCATCTTTGCTTGGTGAGATTTCCAGTTGAGGCGGGAGTCCATGGTCAGGCCGAGATATGTAACTTCATCTTTCCATTCAATGCTGTGTCCTCCCATTTCGATGTTGAAGTCAGGTGTTCTATTTATACGTTTTCTCGTGAACATGATGGCTTCGGTTTTCGCCTCGTTCAGTTTCAGGCGCCATTTCTTGTAGTACTCTACGAGCGCGTCGAGCGCCCTCTGTAGGTAAATCGCGGCCATGTTCGCTTTCAGCGAGGAAACGTATAGTTTGACGTCATCTGCGTAGATAGACAGATTGCATCTCTCGTCTCGGGGGATGTCGTAGGTGAACAGAATGAAGAGAAATGGTCCCAGTAAACTTCCTTGCGGCACGCCTTTTGGAATCTCACGCATTGAAGATAACACGTTCCTTATGAACACTCTGAACGATCTATTCTTTAGGTATTCCTGTATCAGTCTCGTTAGGTATATGGGCGTGTTGGTGCGGTGCAACTTATGCACGAGCCCGTCTATCCATACGGTGTCGAATGCCTTCTCTAGGTCGATGAGCGCAGCAGCGGTGAAGCGATGTTCGTTAAATTTTCTTGCGATGAATTCCGCTACTCTGGTGAGTTGATGGGTCGTGGAGTGCCTCTTTCTGAAGCCGAACTGCTCGTCTGGCAAAGTCTTGTGTTCGTCGTGGTGTGGGACAAGCCTGTTTAGTATAATTTGTTCAAATACCTTGCTCAACGTAGATAGTAGGCTAATCGGCCGGTAGCTTGTCGGCTGCGTTCTATCTTTATTCGGCTTTGCGAATGGCAGCACGGTCGCTGATTTCCAAATCTGGGGAAAATGCCCAGTCATGAGGCAGGCATTGAACAATTTTGTAGTGTATATGATGGCTTTTTGAGGGAGATGTTTGAGTAAAATGTTGTGTATTTGATCGCTTCCCGGCGCCTTGTTCGTTCTGAGTCGCTTGATTGTGACCGCAATCTCGCTCGGCGTTGTGAAATGAATATCTTCAGCGTTTGTCTGCTCTGCTTCGTTCAAATCTCGTAGAGAGTCAGCTACGATCCGGTCCGTAGCCGGGTCGGAAAGGCCGTCTGTAGCGGCGTAGGCTCTCTCGAAGCCGTCGGCGAGTGTGTCAGCTTTTTCTTGTAGCGACAAAGCCGTCCCAGGGCCGTTCAATTTCTGTAGCGGGGGGATTGTGAAATCTTTATGTCTCAGCGCGCTTGCCATTTTCCATAATGAATTATCCTTCGGCGTGAGCGACGCGACTTTTTTGTCCCAAAGTTCGCGCTTGAGTTCTGCGATTTCAGTCTTGATTTCCCTCTGCAGGCAGTTGTACGCTGTCTTGAAGTATTCGTCACGCGTGCGGTGGTACATGCGTCGCAGGCGATTTTTGTCCTTGATGAGCGATAAAACGTGCTCGGGAAGCTTGATCGTGTATGAATGTACTTCTTTGAGAGGAATGTGTGTATCTTGTGCTGTTTGAAGAATCTCTGTGAGAGTGCTTGTAGCTGCGTCGATTTCTTGTGGCGAGCGCAGAGTTCCCGAAGTGAGATGAATTCGTTCGTTGACTTCCTTTTTAAATCCTTCCCAGTCCGCATCCTTATAATTGCGCTGTTTTCTGGGGGTCCTTGAAGTTGTGCCGCCTATAGTAAAGCACACGGGCAGATGGTCCGAAGACAGCTCGTCTAATGTGCGCAGTGGAGATATTGTCTTAACATTTTTCTCGAGTACTATATCCAAAGTACTCGGATATCTAGAGCGTTGCGAGTAGTACGTAGGTCTGTCGGGCGCCATTATCGAATAGGTATTTGTCTGCATGTGTGTAAAGAGCGTATTTCCGTTCGCATTACCTCTGTAGTTATTCCAGTAGTTGTGTTTGGCGTTCAAATCGCCTCCTATCACAACGATTGGTCCCAGATTGAGCAATTTATTGAGATCTTCTCTCACTAGGTTACTTTGGGTGCAGTATACGGAGATGATGGTATGCGCTCTACCCTCTATGGTGACTTCGATAATCGTGGCTTCAGCGTGCTTCAACTTCGGAGTGGGAATTCTTGTGGACGTCATTGATTGTCGAACGAATATTGCGGTTCCTCCGCCTGATCTTCCCTGTCGGTCGTCTCGGTAAATCTCGAAGCCTTGCACTCTCAGCGGTACGCTTGGATTCAAGTGGGATTCTGATAAGAGAATTATGTCGGTGTTTAATTCATTTGCCAAAGCGAGCAGTTCGTCTGTCTTGTTGCGCACGCTAAATGCGTTCCATACGAGGACTCTCACCTTCTCGGGATTAGACATCGAGGGTGGTCGTGAGGAGCTCCATCAGGACGACGAGCTTCTCTGCTCTTGATGTGCAGCGGGCGAGCTGCGATCGCATCCTCAGGAGGCCTTGGAGCAGGGCCATGATGTCCAGGTCGTCCTCTGTAGTGGTGGGCGCGCGCACGGGCTCCTGCTGTGGGCGGGGCTGGGGGCGGGGGGGCTGTGGGGGCGGCGCGGTCTCGCGCTGCTCTTGGGCGGGGGCGGTGCCTCCGGCTACGTTGGCCCATGTGCGTCCATCCGTCCTCGGCTGAGGAGGTGGCCTGCTCGGGTTCTGTTCTGCCGGAGGGGGTTGGGGCCTTCTGGCAGGTCGCTGCTGTATTGAGGCGACGTACGCTACCCGCTTGGGGCAGCCTCTGTAGTTGGCGGGATGCGGGCCTGAGCAGTTACAGCATGCGGCGGGCTCGTCTCTCGTCTTCTTGGGGCATTCTGCCGAAGCATGCTCCAGTAAGCATTTTACACACCTTGCTGTGTGCGAACAGTTTCGGGACCCATGTCCGAAGTCTTGACATCTGTAGCACTGGGTGCCGTGCTGAAGGTGATTACTCCTGTGCTTCTGGAGTCGAATGCGGCAGTGGCACAGGTATTTGACGGCCGCGCGCAGCTGTCCCATGTTGACTTCCTTATTGAAGTGCGCTAAGTATATGGGATACTCATTTGAGGCAGTCATCTTGACCACCTTCACAGCTGGGAATCCTTGCGATTCCAGATCCGCCGCGATGTCTTGTACATCTACTAGAGGCAGGCCCTTGATCACGGCCTTCTTCATTTTTTCGGCTTCGGCCGTGAATGTGTGGAAGCCGCGCGCCTCCGCTCGCAGTCCATTGGTGAGGGCGCGATGGTCCTCCATCGTGCGCACGAAGATGTTGGCCGTGCCGCCCCTGTTATATCTAAAAGTGAAGAGCTTACCCGCCCCCAGATGTCCTTGCACCGCAGCTGTGATCTGCGCGTGTGTCATGTTCCCCAGGGTCATCACAACCGGGGGAACACGGTCTCTCCTTCCGGTACCTGCGGGGGAGAAAGAATTATTAGTGTTGGCACGCTTATTACGCGGCGCGCCGGCGCCTTCGCTTACCTCGGGCAACTCTTCAAATCGGTTGCCACACTGGAGCGGTTGTGGTCCCCGTGGGGACATGGGCCTCTTTGCGGGGTTGGACGGCCTCGTCCAGCCTCCATCCTGGGGGGCAGCCGTCTCCATCGGCTGCTGGGGCCTCGGGGGCGCCACGTAGGCCGACGCTGGGCCTATCGGGGGGCGCCTGGGGGCAGGACTGGGTCCTGTTGCCCAGGAGGGGCCTGCTATGGGCTCCGTCATCTCGGTTACGTCGGGCGTGGTGGCAGTCGTGGTGGTGGATGGTCTCCGGGTCCTTGGGTCCTCGGAGCGGGGCTGTGGTGCGGGGACCGTAAGGCGCATGGTCCCTGTCTTCCTTCGAAGCGCTATCTGATGGGCGCCGGGCGGTACCACGACCGGGGAGTCCTCGTGGTCAGCGGGGAGCATCCTCGTCGGGAACATCTTGACAGGCGGTAGTCTGTGCCTCCTCTTGAAGAGGGAGCACGTCTCTGGAGCTTGTGGGCGGTTTGCGGGGGCCAGCGTGAGTCTTCGTTGTTTAAGTATAGCGAGAAAGTGTTGCCTTGATAAAGGCAGTTGGGTGGGCGCGAGCGCCTGCTCGGTGGGCCGGTGGGATCTCTCCGGTCGGCAAAAGTAGCGGGGCCTGGCTGATTACTCAAGCCAGACAAAAACGACTTCTGTGGTTGATCTATCCCTTGTGTCTATCCTCGGCTCTACAGTCAATCAACATTCTTATGGGCGCTAATTTGAGACTTGGGTTCGAACTTTAAACTCCATTTTGTCAGGCTCTATAAGAGCAAACGGGCTGAAATTTTGGAATCGTGAAGAGAATCATAGTTCGAACCGAAATCACTCACAAAATCTAAATAAAGTTTAATACGAAAAAAAATCATAAATTTAACGGGTACTATTTGAAGACTTGGGTTCGGTCTTTAAAATCCATATTGTCAGGCTCTATGAAACACAACGGGCTGAAATTTTGAAATCGTGATAAGAATCACAGTCCGAACCGAAATCAGTCACAAAATCTGCATGAAAATGCATTTCTAGAAAAATCAACATTCTTATGGGCGCTAATTTAAGACTTGGGTTCAAACTTTAAACTCCATTTTGTCAGGCTCTATGGTACTAAACGAGTAGAAATTTTAGAATCGTGATAACAATCACAGTCCGAATCGAAATCAGTCACAAAATCTGCAAGAAAATGCATTTCTAGAAAAATCAACATTCTTATGAGCGCTAATTCGAGACTTGGGTTCGAACTTAAAAATCCATTTTGTCAGGCTCTATGGTAAAAAACGGGTTGAAATTTTGGAATCTTGATGAGAATCACTGTCCAAACAGAAATCTGCAAAAAAATCTGCATAAAGTTGCATTTCTAGAAAAATCACCATTATTATGGGCGCTAATTTGAGACTTGGGTTCGGTCTTAAAATCGATATTGTCATTCTCTATGGTAGCAAACGGGCTCAAATTTTGGAATCGTGAAGAGAATCATAGTTCGAACCGAAATCACTCACAAAATCTAAATAAAGTTTAAAACGAAAAAAAATCATAAATTTAACGGGTACTATTTGAAGACTTGGGTTCGGTCTTTAAAATCCATATTGTCAGGCTCTATGATACACAACGGGCTGAAATTTTGAAATCGTGATTAGAATCACAGTCCGAACCGAAATCAGTCACAAAATCTGCATGAAAATGCATTTCTAGAAAAATCAACATTCTTATGGGCGCTAATTTGAGACGTGGGTTCGAACTTAAAAATCCATTTTGTCAGGCTCAATGGTACCAAACGGGTTGAAATTTTGGAATCGTGATGAGAATCACTGTCCAAACAGAAATCTGCAAAAAAATCTGCATAAATTTGCATTTCTAGAAAAATCACCATTATTATGGGCGCTAATTTGAGACTTGGGTTCGGTCTTTAAAATCGATATTGTCATTCTCTATGGTAGCAAACGGGCTCAAATTTTGGAATCGTGAAGAGAATCATAGTTCGAACCGAAATCACTCATAAAATCTAAATAAAGTTTAAAACGAAAAAAAATCATAAATTTAACGGGTACTATTTGAAGACTTGGGTTCGGTCTTTAAAATCCATATTGTCAGGCTCTATGATACACAACGGGCTGAAATTTTGAAATCGTGATTAGAATCACAGTCCGAACCGAAATCAGTCACAAAATCTGCATGAAAATGCATTTCTAGAAAAATCAACATTCTTATGGGCGCTAATTTGAGACTTGGGTTCGAACTTTAAACTCCATTTTGTCAGGCTCTATGGTAGCAAACGGGCTGAAATTTTGGAATCGTGTAGAGAATCACAGTTCGAACCGAAATCACTCACAAAATCAAAATAAAGTTTAATACGAAAAAAAATCATAAATTTAACGGGTACTATTTGAAGACTTGGGTTCGGTCTTTAAAATCCATATTGTCAGGCTCTATGAAACACAACGGGCTGAAATTTTGAAATCGTGATAAGAATCACAGTCCGAACCGAAATCAGTCACAAAATCTGCATGAAAATGCATTTCTAGAAAAATCAACATTCGTATGGGCGCTAATTTGAGTCTTGGGTTCGAACTTTAAACTCCATTTTGTCAGGCTCTATGGTAGCAAACGGGCTGAAATTTTGGAATCGTGAAGAGAATCATAGTTCGAACCGAAATCACTCACAAAATCTAAATAAAGTTTAATACGAAAAAAAATCATAAATTTAACGGGTACTATTTGAAGACTTGGGTTCGGTCTTTAAAATCCATATTGTCAGAATCTATGAAACACAACGGGCTGAAATTTTGAAATCGTGATAAGAATCACAGTCCGAACCGAAATCAGTCACAAAATCTGCATGAAAATGCATTTCTAGAAAAATCAACATTCTTATGGGCGCTAATTTGAGACTTGGGTTTGAACTTTAAACTCCATTTTGTCAGGCTCTATGGTACTAAACGAGTAGAAATTTTGGAATCGTGATAACAATCACAGTCCGAATCGAAATCAGTCACAAAATCTGCAAGAAAATGCATTTCTAGAAAAATCAACATTCTTATGGGCGCTAATTCGAGACTTGGGTTCGAACTTAAAAATCCATTTTGTCAGGCTCTATGGTACCAAACGGGTTGAAATTTTGGAATCGTGATGAGAATCACTGTCCATACAGAAATCTGCAAAAAAATCTGCATAAATTTGCATTTCTAGAAAAATCACCATTATTATGGGCGCTAATTTGAGACTTGGGTTCGGTCTTTAAAATCCATATTGTCATTCTCTATGGTAGCAAACGGGCTCAAATTTTGGAATCGTAAAGAGAATCATAGTTCGAACCGAAATCACTCACAAAATCTAAATAAAGTTTAATACGAAAAAAAATCATAAATTTAACGGGTACTATTTGAAGACTTGGGTTCGGTCTTTAAAATCCATATTGTCAGGCTCTATGATACACAACGGGCTGAAACTTTGAAATCGCGATAAGAATCACAGTCCGAACCGAAATCAGTCACAAAATCTGCATGAAAATGCATTTCTAGAAAAATCAACATTCTCATGGGCGCTAATTTGAGACTTGGGTTCGAACTTTAAACTCCATTTTGTCAGGCTCTATGGTAGCAAACGGGCTGAAATTTTGGAATCGTGAAGAGAATCATAGTTCGAACCGAAATCACTCACAAAATCTAAATAAAGTTTAATACGAAAAAAAATCATAAATTTAACGGGTACTCTTTGAAGACTTGTGTTCGGTCTTTAAAACCCATATTGTCAGGCTCTATGATACACAACGGGCTGAAATTTTGAAATCGTGATAAGAATCACAGTCCGAACCGAAATCAGTCACAAAATCTGCATGAAAATGCATTTCTAGAAAAATCAACATTCTTATGGGCGCTAATTTGAGACTTGGGTTCGAACTTTAAACTCCATTTTGTAAGGCTCTATGGTAGCAAACGGGCTGAAATTTTGGAATCGTGAAGAGAATCATAGTTCGAACCGAAATCACTCACAAAATCTAAATAAAGTTTAATACGAAAAAAATCATAAATTTAACGGGTACTATTTGAAGACTTGGGTTCGGTCTTTAAAATCCATATTGTAAGGATCTATGAAACACAACGGGCTGAAATTTTGAAATCGTGATAAGAATCACAGTCCGAACCGAAATCATTCACAAAATCTGCATGAAAATGCATTTCTAGAAAAATCAACATTCTTATGGGCGCTAATTTGAGACTTGGGTTCGAACTTTAAACTCCATTTTTCAGGCTCCATAGTACTAAACGAGTAGAAATTTTGGAATCGTGATAACAATCACAGTCCGAATCGAAATCAGTCACAAAATCTGCAAGAAAATGCATTTCTAGAAAAATCAACATTCTTATGGGCGCTAATTCGAGACTTGGGTTCGAACTTAAAAATCCATTTTGTCTGGCTCTATGGTACCAAATGAGTTGAAATTTCGGAATCGTAATAACAATCACAGTCCGAATCGAAATCAGTCACAAAATCTGCAAGAAAATGCATTTCTAGAAAAATCAACATTCTTATGGGCTCTTATTTGAGACTTGGGTTCGAACTTTTAAATCCATTTTTTGTTGCTCTATGGTACCAAACGGGCTGAAATTTTGGAAAAGTGATAAGAATTACAGTCCGAACCGAAATCACTCACAAAATCTAAATAAAGTTAAATTTGAAAAAAATCATTAATTTAAATCGTACTATTTAAAGACTTGGGTTCGGTCTTTAAAATCCATATTGTCAGGCTCTATTATACACAACGGGCTGAAATTTTAAATCGTGATAATAATCACAGTCCGAACCGAAATCAGTCACAAAATCTGCATGAAAATGCATTTCTAGAAAAATCAACATTCTTATGGGCGCTAATTTGAGACTTGGGTTCGAACTTTAAAGTCCATTTTGTCAGGCTCTATGGTAGCAAACGGGCTCAAATTTTGGAATCGTTAAGAGAATCATACTTCGAACCGAAATCACTCACAAAATCTAAATAAAGTTTAATACGAAAAAAAATCATAAATTTAACGGGTACTATTTGAAGACTTGGGTTCGGTCTTTAAAATCCATATTGTCAGGCTCTATGATACACAACGGGCTGAAATTTTGAAATCGTGATAAGAATCACAGTCCGAACCGAAATCAGTCACAAAATCTGAATAAAGTTGCATTTTTATAAAAATCACCATTTTTATAGGGGTTAATTTGAAACTTGGGTTCGAACTTAAAAATTCATTTCGTCAGGCTCTATCTTACCAAACGGGTTGAAATTTTGGAATCGTGATGAGAATCACTGTCCAAAGCGAAATCACTCACAAAATCAAAATATAGTTAAATTTAAAAAAAAATCATAAATTTAACGGGTACTATTAAAAGACTTGGGTTCGGTCTTAAAAATCCATGTTGTCAGGCTCTATGGTAGCAAACGGGCTGAAATTCTGGAATCGCGAAGAGAATCATAGTTCGAACCGAAATCACTCACAAAATCTAAATAAAGTTTAATACGAAAAAAAATCATAAATTTAACGGGTACTATTTGAAAACTTGGGTTCGGTCTTTATATGCCGTTTTTTCTGGCTCTATGGTATCAAACGAGTTGAAATTTCGGAATCGTGATGAGAATCACTGTCCGAACCAAAATCAGTCACAAAATCTGCATGAAAATGCATTTCTCGAAAAATCAACATTCTTATGGGCGCTTATTTGAGACTTGGGTTCGAAATTTAAAATACATTTTGTCAGGCTCTATGGTACTAAACGAGTAGAAATTTTGGAATCGTGATAACAATCACAGTCCGAATCGAAATCAGTCACAAAATCTGCAAGAAAATGCATTTCTAGAAAAATCAACATTCTTATGGGCGTTAATTTGAGACTTGGGTTCGAACTTTAAACTCCATTTTGTCAGGCTCTATGGTAGCAAACGGGCTGAAATTTTGGAATCGTGAAGAGAGTCATAGTTCGAACCGAAATCACTCCTAAAATCTAAATAAAGTTTAATACGAAAAAAAATCATAAATTTAACGGGTACTATTTGAAGACTTAGGTTCGGTCTTTATATGCCGTTTTTTCTGGCTCTATGGAACCAAATGAGTTGAAATTTCGGAATCGTGATAACAATCACAGTCCGAATCGAAATCAGTCACAAAATCTGAAAGAAAATGCATTTCTAGAAAAATCAACATTCTTATGGGCTTTTATTTGAGACTTGGGTTCGAACTTTAAAATCCATTTTTTGTTGCTCTATGGTACCAAACGGGCTGAAATTTTGGAAAAGTGATAAGAATTACAGTCCGAACCGAAATCACTCACAAAATCTAAATAAAGTTAAATTTGAAAAAAATCATTAATTTAAATCGTACTATTTAAAGACTTGGGTTCGGTCTTTAAAATCCATATTGTCAGGCTCTATTATACATAACGGGCTGAAATTTTAAATCGTGATAATAATCACAGTCCGAACCGAAATCAGTCACAAAATCTGCATGAAAATGCATTTTTATAAAAATCACCATTTTTATAGGCGCTAATTTGAGACTTGGGTTCGAACTTAAAAATTCATTTCGTCAGGCTCTATCTTACCAAACGGGTTGAAATTTTGGAATCGTGAAGAGAATCACAGTTCGAACCGAAATCACTCACAAAATCTAAATAAAGTTTAATACGAAAAAAAATCATAAATTTAACGGGTACTATTTAAAGACTTGGGTTCGGTCTTTAAAATCCATATTGTCAGGCTCTATGAAACACAACGGGCTGAAATTTTGAAATCGTGATAAGAATCACAGTCCGAACCGAAATCAGTCACAAAATCTGCATGAAAATGCATTTCTAGAAAAATCAACATTCTTATGGGCGCTAATTTGAGACTTGGGTTCGAACTTTAAACTCCATTTTGTCAGGCTCTATGGTAGCAAACGGGCTGAAATTTTGGAATCGTGAAGAGAATCATAGTTCGAACCGAAATCACTCACAAAATCTAAATAAAGTTTAATACGAAAAAAAATCATAAATTTAACGGGTACTTTTAGAAGACTTGGGTTCGGTCTTTAAAATCCATATTGTCAGAATCTATGAAACACAACGGGCTGAAATTTTGAAATCGTGATAAGAATCACAGTCCGAACCGAAATCAGTCACAAAATCTGAATGAAAATGCATTTCTAGAAAAATCAACATTCTTATGGGCGCTAATTTGAGACTTGGGTTCGATCTTTAAACTCCATTTTGTCAGGCTCTTTGGTACTAAACGAGTAGAAATTTTGGAATCGTGATAACAATCACAGTCCGAATCGAAATCAGTCACAAAATCTGCAAGAAAATGCATTTCTAGAAAAATCAACATTCTTATGGGCGTTAATTTGAGACTTGGGTTCGAACTTTAAACTCCATTTTGTCAGGCTCTATGGTAGCAAACGGGCTGAAATTTTGGAATCGTGAAGAGAGTCATAGTTCGAACCGAAATCACTCCTAAAATCTAAATAAAGTTTAATACGAAAAAAAATCATAAATTTAACGGGTATATTATTTGAAGACTTAGGTTCGGTCTTTATATGCCGTTTTTTCTGGCTCTATGGTACCAAATGAGTTGAAATTTCGGAATCGTGATAACAATCACAGTCCGAATCGAAATCAGTCACAAAATCTGAAAGAAAATGCATTTCTAGAAAAATCAACATTCTTATGGGCTTTTATTTGAGACTTGGGTTCGAACTTTAAAATCCATTTTTTGTTGCTCTATGGTACCAAACGGGCTGAAATTTTGGAAAAGTGATAAGAATTACAGTCCGAACCGAAATCACTCACAAAATCTAATAAAGTTAAATTTGAAAAAAATCATTAATTTAAATCGTACTATTTAAAGACTTGGGTTCGGTCTTTAAAATCCATATTGTCAGGCTCTATTATACACAACGGGCTGAAATTTTAAATCGTGATAATAATCACAGTCCGAACCGAAATCAGTCACAAAATCTGCATGAAAATGCATTTCTAGAAAAATCAACATTCTTATGGGCGCTAATTTTAGACTTGGGTTCGAACTTTAAACTCCATTTTGTCAGGCTCTATGGTAGCAAACGGGCTCAAATTTTGGAATCGTGAAGAGAATCATAGTTCGAACCGAAATCACTCACAAAATCTAAATAAAGTTTAATACGAAAAAAAATCATAAATTTAACGGGTACTATTTGAAGACTTGGGTTCGGTCTTTAAAATCCATATTGTCAGGCTCTATGATACACAACGGGCTGAAATTTTGAAATCGTGATAAGAATCACAATCCGAACCGAAATCAGTCACAAAAACTGAATAAAGTAGCATTTTTATAAAAATCACCATATTTATAGGCGCTAATTTGAGACTTGGGTTCGAACTTAAAAATTCATTTCGTCAGGCTCTATCTTACCAAACGGGTTGAAATTTTGGAATCGTGAAGAGAATCACAGTTCGAACCGAAATCACTCACAAAATCTAAATAAAGTTTAATACGAAAAAAAATCATAAATTTAACGGGTACTATTTAAAGACTTGGGTTCGGTCTTTAAAATCCATATTGTCAGGCTCTATGAAACACAACGGGCTGAAATTTTGAAATCGTGATAAGAATCACAGTCCGAACCGAAATCAGTCACAAAATCTGCATGAAAATGCATTTCTAGAAAAATCAACATTCTTATGGGCGCTAATTCGAGACTTGGGTTCGAACTTTAAACTCCATTTTGTAAGGCTCTATGGTAGCAAACGGGCTGAAATTTTGGAATCGTGAAGAGAATCATAATTCGAACCGAAATCACTCACAAAATCTAAATAAAGTTTAATACGAAAAAAAATCATAAATTTAACGGGTACTATTTGAAGACTTGGGTTCGGTCTTTAAAATCCATATTGTCAGGCTCTATGATACACAACGGGCTGAAATTTTGAAATCGTGATAAGAATCAAAGTCCGAACCGAAATCAGTCACAAAATCTGCATGAAAATGCATTTCTAGAAAAATCAACATTCTTATGGGCGCTAATTTGAGACTTGGGTTCGAACTTTAAACTCCATTTTGTCAGGCTCTATGGTAGCAAACGGGCTGAAATTTTGGAATCGTGAAGAGAATCAAAGTTCGAACCGAAATCACTCACAAAATCTAAATAAAGTTTAATACGAAAAAAAATCATAAATTTAACGGGTACTATTTGAAGACTTGGGTTCGGTCTTTAAAATCCATATTGTCAGAATCTATGAAACACAACGGGCTGAAATTTTGAAATCGTGATAAGAATCACAGTCCGAACCGAAATCAGTCACAAAATCTGCATGAAAATGCATTTCTAGAAAAATCAACATTCTTATGGGCGCTAATTTGAGACTTGGGTTCGAACTTTAAACTCCATTTTGTCAGGCTCTATGGTACTAAACGAGTAGAAATTTTGGAATCGTGATAACAATCACAGTCCGAATCGAAATCAGTCACAAAATCTGCAAGAAAATGCATTTCTAGAAAAATCAACATTCTTATGGGCGCTAATTCGAGACTTGGGTTCGAACTTAAAAATCCATTTTGTCAGGCTCTATGGTACCAAATGGGTTGAAATTTTGGAATCGTGATGAGAATCACTGTCCATACCGAAATCTGCAAAAAAATCTGCATAAAGTTGCATTTCTAGAAAAATCACCATTATTATGGGCGCTAATTTGAGACTTGGGTTCGGTCTTTAAAATCCATATTGTCATTCTCTATGGTAGCAAACGGGCTCAAATTTTGGAATCGTAAAGAGAATCATAGTTCGAACCGAAATCACTCACAAAATCTAAATAAAGTTTAATACGAAAAAAAATCATAAATTTAACGGGTACTATTTGAAGACTTGGGTTCGGTATTTAAAATCCATATTGTCAGGCTCTATGATACACAACGGGCTGAAATTTTGAAATCGTGATTAGAATCACAGTCCAAACCGAAATCAGTCACAAAATCTGCATGAAAATGCATTTCTAGAAAAATCAACATTCTTATGGGGGCTAATTTGAGACTTGGGTTCGAACTTTAAACTCCATTTTGTCAGGCTCTATGGTAGCAAACGGGCTAAAATTTTGGAATCGGGAAGAGAATCATAGTTCGAACCGAAATCACTCACAAAATCTAAATAAAGTTTAATACGAAAAAAAATCATAAATTTAACGGGTACTCTTTGAAGACTTGGGTTCGGTCTTTAAAATCCATATTGTCAGGCTCTATGATACACAACGGGTTGAAATTTTGAAATCGTGATAAGAATCACAGTCCGAACCGAAATCAGTCACAAAATCTGCATGAAAATGCATTTCTAGAAAAATCAACATTCTTATGGGCGCTAATTTGAGACTTGGGTTCGAAATTTAAACTCCATTTCGTAAGGCTCTAAGGTAGCAATCGGGCTGAAATTTTGGAATCGTGAAGAGAATCATAGTTCGAACCGAAATCACTCACAAAATCTAAATAAAGTTTAATACGAAAAAAAATCATAAATTTAACGGGTACTATTTGAAGACTTGGGTTCGGTCTTCAAAATCCATATTGTCAGGCTCTATGAAACACAACGGGCTGAAATTTTGAAATCGTGATAAGAATCACAGTCCAAACCGAAATCAGTCACAAAATCTGCATGAAAATGCATTTCTAGAAAAATCAACATTCTTATGGGCGCTAATTTGAGACTTGGGTTCGAACTTTAAACTCCATTTTGTCAGGCTCCATGGTACTAAACGAGTAGAAATTTTGGAATCGTGATAACAATCACAGTCCGAATCGAAATCAGTCACAAAATCTGCAAGAAAATGCATTTCTAGAAAAATCAACATTCTTATGGGCGCTAATTCGAGACTTGGGTTCGAACTTAAAAATCCATTTTGTCTGGCTCTATGGTACCAAATGAGTTGAAATTTCGGAATCGTGATAACAATCACAGTCCGTATCGAAATCAGTCACAAAATCTGCAAGAAAATGCATTTCTAGAAAAATCAACATTCTTATGGGCTCTTATTTGAGACTTGGGTTCGAACTTTAAAATCCATTTTTTGTTGCTCTATGGTACCAAACGGGCTGAAATTTTGGAAAAGTGATAAGAATTACAGTCCGAACCGAAATCACTCACAAAATCTAAATAAAGTTAAATTTGAAAAAAATCATTAATTTAAATCGTACTATTTAAAGACTTGGGTTCGGTCTTTAAAATCCATATTGTCAGGCTCTATTATACACAACGGGCTGAAATTTTAAATCGTGATAATAATCACAGTCCGAACCGAAATCAGTCACAAAATCTGCATGAAAATGCATTTCTAGAAAAATCAACATTCTTATGGGCGCTAATTTTAGACTTGGGTTCGAACTTTAAACTCCATTTTGTCAGGCTCTATGGTAGCAAACGGGCTCAAATTTTGGAATCGTGAAGAGAATCATAGTTCGAACCGAAATCACTCACAAAATCTAAATAAAGTTTAATACGAAAAAAAATCATAAATTTAACGGGTACTATTTGAAGACTTGGGTTCGGTCTTTAAAATCCATATTGTCAGGCTCTATGATACACAACGGGCTGAAATTTTGAAATCGTGATAAGAATCACAATCCGAACCGAAATCAGTCACAAAATCTGAATAAAGTTGCATTTTTATAAAAATCACCATTTTTATAGGCGCTAATTTGAGACTTGGGTTCGAACTTAAAAATTCATTTCGTCAGGCTCTATCTTACCAAACGGGTTGAAATTTTGGAATCGTGAAGAGAATCACAGTTCGAACCGAAATCACTCACAAAATCTAAATAAAGTTTAATACGAAAAAAAATCATAAATTTAACGGGTACTATTTAAAGACTTGGGTTCGGTCTTTAAAATCCATATTGTCAGGCTCTATGATACACAACGGGCTGAAATTTTGAAATCGTGATTAGAATCACAGTCCAAACCGAAATCATTCACAAAATCTGCATGAAAATGCATTTCTAGAAAAATCAACATTCTTATGGGGGCTAATTTGAGACTTGGGTTCGAACTTTAAACTCCATTTTGTCAGGCTCTATGGTAGCAAACGGGCTGAAATTTTGGAATCGTGATGAGAATCACTGTCCATACAGAAATCTGCAAAAAAATCTGCATAAAGTTGCATTTCTAGAAAAATCACCATTATTATGGGCGCTAATTTGAGACTTGGGTTCGGTCTTTAAAATCCATATTGTCATTCTCTATGGTAGCAAACGGGCTCAAATTTTGGAATCGTAAAGAGAATCATAGTTCGAACCGAAATCACTCACAAAATCTAAATAAAGTTTAATACGAAAAAAAATCATAAATTTAACGGGTACTATTTGAAGACTTGGGTTCGGTATTTAAAATCCATATTGTCAGGCTCTATGATACACAACGGGCTGAAATTTTGAAATCGTGATTAGAATCACAGTCCAAACCGAAATCATTCACAAAATCTGCATGAAAATGCATTTCTAGAAAAATCAACATTCTTATGGGGGCTAATTTGAGACTTGGGTTCGAACTTTAAACTCCATTTTGTCAGGCTCTATGGTAGCAAACGGGCTGAAATTTTGGAATCGTGAAGAGAATCATAGTTCGAACCGAAATCACTCACAAAATCTAAATAAAGTTTAATACGAAAAAAAATCATAAATTTAACGGGTACTCTTTGAAGACTTGGGTTCGGTCTTTAAAATCCATATTGTCAGGCTCTATGATACACAACGGGCTGAAATTTTGAAATCGTGATAAGAATCACAGTCCGAACCGAAATCAGTCACAAAATCTGCATGAAAATGCATTTCTAGAAAAATCAACATTCTTATGGGCGCTAATTTGAGACTTGGGTTCGAACTTTAAACTCCATTTTGTAAGGCTCTATGGTAGCAATCGGGTTGAAATTTTGGAATCGTGAAGAGAATCACAGTCCGTATCGAAATCAGTCACAAAATCTGCAAGAAAATGCATTTCTAGAAAAATCAACATTCTTATGGGCTCTTATTTGAGACTTGGGTTCGAACTTTAAAATCCATTTTTTGTTGCTCTATGGTACCAAACGGGCTGAAATATTGGAAAAGTGATAAGAATTACAGTCCGAACCGAAATCACTCACAAAATCTAAATAAAGTTAAATTTGAAAAAAATCATTAATTTAAATCGTACTATTTAAAGACTTGGGTTCGGTCTTTAAAATCCATATTGTCAGGCTCTATTATACACAACGGGCTGAAATTTTAAATCGTGATAATAATCACAGTCCGAACCGAAATCAGTCACAAAATCTGCATGAAAATGCATTTCTAGAAAAATCAACATTCTTATGGGCGCTAATTTTAGACTTGGGTTCGAACTTTAAACTCCATTTTGTCAGGCTCTATGGTAGCAAACGGGCTCAAATTTTGGAATCGTGAAGAGAATCATAGTTCGAACCGAAATCACTCACAAAATCTAAATAAAGTTTAATACGAAAAAAAATCATAAATTTAACGGGTACTATTTGAAGACTTGGGTTCGGTCTTTAAAATCCATATTGTCAGGCTCTATGATACACAACGGGCTGAAATTTTGAAATCGTGATAAGAATCACAATCCGAACCGAAATCAGTCACAAAATCTGAATAAAGTTGCATTTTTATAAAAATCACCATTTTTATAGGCGCTAATTTGAGACTTGGGTTCGAACTTAAAAATTCATTTCGTCAGGCTCTATCTTACCAAACGGGTTGAAATTTTGGAATCGTGAAGAGAATCACAGTTCGAACCGAAATCACTCACAAAATCTAAATAAAGTTTAATACGAAAAAAAATCATAAATTTAACGGGTACTATTTAAAGACTTGGGTTCGGTCTTTAAAATCCATATTGTCAGGCTCTATGAAACACAACGGGCTGAAATTTTGAAATCGTGATAAGAATCACAGTCCGAAACGAAATCAGTCACAAAATCTGCATGAAAATGCATTTCTAGAAATATCAACATTCTTATGGGCGCTAATTTGAGACTTGGGTTCGAACTTTAAACTCCATTTTGTCAGGCTCTATGGTAGCAAACGGGCTGAAATTTTGGAATCGTGATGAGAATCACTGTCCATACAGAAATCTGCAAAAAAATCTGCATAAAGTTGCATTTCTAGAAAAATCACCATTATTATGGGCGCTAATTTGAGACTTGGGTTCGGTCTTTAAAATCCATATTGTCATTCTCTATGGTAGCAAACGGGCTCAAATTTTGGAATCGTAAAGAGAATCATAGTTCGAACCGAAATCACTCACAAAATCTAAATAAAGTTTAATACGAAAAAAAATCATAAATTTAACGGGTACTATTTGAAGACTTGGGTTCGGTATTTAAAATCCATATTGTCAGGCTCTATGATACACAACGGGCTGAAATTTTGAAATCGTGATTAGAATCACAGTCCAAACCGAAATCATTCACAAAATCTGCATGAAAATGCATTTCTAGAAAAATCAACATTCTTATGGGGGCTAATTTGAGACTTGGGTTCGAACTTTAAACTCCATTTTGTCAGGCTCTATGGTAGCAAACGGGCTGAAATTTTGGAATCGTGAAGAGAATCATAGTTCGAACCGAAATCACTCACAAAATCTAAATAAAGTTTAATACGAAAAAAAATCATAAATTTAACGGGTACTCTTTGAAGACTTGGGTTCGGTCTTTAAAATCCATATTGTCAGGCTCTATGATACACAACGGGCTGAAATTTTGAAATCGTGATAAGAATCACAGTCCGAACCGAAATCAGTCACAAAATCTGCATGAAAATGCATTTCTAGAAAAATCAACATTCTTATGGGCGCTAATTTGAGACTTGGGTTCGAACTTTAAACTCCATTTTGTAAGGCTCTATGGTAGCAATCGGGTTGAAATTTTGGAATCGTGAAGAGAATCACAGTTCGAACCGAAATCACTCACAAAATCTAAATAAAGTTTAATACGAAAAAAAATCATAAATTTAACGGGTACTATTTGAAGGCTTGGGTTCGGTCTTCAAAATCCATATTGTCAGGCTCTATGAAACACAACGGGCTGAAATTTTGAAATCGTGATAAGAATCACAGTCCGAACCGAAATCAGTCACAAAATCTGCATGAAAATGCATTTCTAGAAAAATCAACATTCTTATGGGCGCTAATTTGAGACTTGGGTTCGAACTTTAAACTCCATTTTGTCAGGCTCCATGGTACTAAACGAGTAGAAATTTTGGAATCGTGATAACAATCACAGTCCGAATCGAAATCAGTCACAAAATCTGCAAGAAAATGCATTTCTAGAAAAATCAACATTCTTATGGGCTCTTATTTGAGACTTGGGTGCGAACTTTTAAATCCATTTTTTGTTGCTCTATGGTACCAAACGGGCTGAAATTTTGGAAAAGTGATAAGAATTACAGTCCGAACCGAAATCACTCACAAAATCTAAATAAAGTTAAATTTGAAAAAAATCATTAATTTAAATCGTACTATTTAAAGACTTGGGTTCGGTCTTTAAAATCCATATTGTCAGGCTCTATTATACACAACGGGCTGAAATTTTAAATCGTGATAATAATCACAGTCCGAACCGAAATCAGTCACAAATTCTGCATGAAAATGCATTTCTAGAAAAATCAACATTCTTATGGGCGCTAATTTGAGACATGGGTTCGAACTTTAAACTCCATTTTGTCAGGCTCTATGGTAGCAAACGGGCTCAAATTTTGGAATCGTGAAGAGAATCATAGTTCGAACCGAAATCACTCACAAAATCTAAATAAAGTTTAATACGAAAAAAAATCATAAATTTAACGGGTACTATTTGAAGACTTGGGTTGGGTCTTTAAAATCCATATTGTCAGGCTCTATGATACACAACGGGCTGAAATTTTGAAATCGTGATAAGAATCACAGTCCGAACCGAAATCAGTCACAAAATCTGCATGAAAATGCATTTCTAGAAAAATCAACATTCTTATGGGCGCTAATTTGAGACTTGGGTTCGAACTTTAAACTCCATTTTGTCAGGCTCCATGGTACTAAACGAGTAGAAATTTTGGAATCGTGATTACAATCACAGTCCGAATCGAAATCAGTCACAAAATCTGCAAGAAAATGCATTTCTAGAAAAATCAACATTCTTATGGGCGCTAATTTGAGACTTGGGTTCGAACTTTAAACTCCATTTTGTCAGGCTCTATGGTAGCAAACGGGCTGAAATTTTGGAATCGTGAAGAGAATCATAGTTCGAACCGAAATCACTCCTAAAATCTAAATAAAGTTTAATACGAAAAAAAATCATAAATTTAACGGGTACTATTTGAAGACTTAGGTTCGGTCTTTATATGCCGTTTTTTCTGGCTCTATGGTACCAAATGAGTTGAAATTTCGGAATCGTGATAACAATCACAGTCCGAATCGAAATCAGTCACAAAATCTGAAAGAAAATGCATTTCTAGAAAAATCAACATTCTTATGGGCTCTTATTTGAGACTTGGGTTCGAACTTTAAAATCCATTTTTTGTTGCTCTATGGTACCAAATGGTACCATATTGTCAGGCTCTAATATACACAACGGGCTGAAATTTTAAATCGTGATAATAATCACAGTCCGAACCGAAATCAGTCACAAAATCTGCATGAAAATGCATTTCTAGAAAAATCAACATTCTTATGGGCGCTAATTTTAGACTTGGGTTCGAACTTTAAACTCCATTTTGTCAGGCTCTATGGTAGCAAACGGGCTCAAATTTTGGAATCGTGAAGAGAATCATAGTTCGAACCGAAATCACTCACAAAATCTAAATAAAGTTTAATACGAAAAAAAATCATAAATTTAACGGGTACTATTTGAAGACTTGGGTTCGGTCTTTATATGTCGTTTTTTCTGGCTCTATGATACCAAACAAAATTTAAAATCCATATTGTCAGGCTCTATGATACACAACGGGCTGAAATTTTGAAATCGTGATAAGAATCACAGTCCGAACCGAAATCAGTCACAAAATCTGAATAAAGTTGCATTTTTATAAAAATCACCATTTTTATAGGCGCTAATTTGAGACTTGGGTTCGAACTTAAAAATTCATTTCGTCAGGCTCTATCTTACCAAACGGGTTGAAATTTTGGAATCGTGATGAGAATCACTGTCCAAACAGAAATAAGCCTTAAAATCTCCATAAAGTTGCATTTTTAGAAAATTCACCATTCTTATGGGCGCTAATTTGAGTCATTGGTTCGAACTTAAAAATCCATTTTGTCAGGCTCTGTGGTAACAAACGGGTTGAAATTTTGGAATCGTGATGAGAATCACTGTCCAAACCGAAATCACTCACAAAATCAAAATATAGTTAAATTTAAAAAAAAATCATAAATTTAACGGGTACTATTTAAAGACTTGGGTTCGGTCTTAAAAATCCATGTTGTCAGGCTCTATGGTAGCAAACGGGCTGAAATTCTGGAATCGTGAAGAGAATCATAGTTCGAACCGAAATCTGCAAAAAAATCTGCATAAAGTTGCATTTCTAGAAAAATCACCATTCTTATGGGCGCTAATTTGGGACTTGGGTTCGAACTTAAAAATCCATTTCGTCAGGCTCAATGGTACCAAACGGGTTGAAATTTTGGAATCGTGATGAGAATCACTGTCCAAACAGAAATCTGCAAAAAAATCTGCATAAAGTTGCATTTCTAGAAAAATCACCATTCTTATGGGCGCTAATTTGAGACTTGGGTTCGAACTTTAAACTCCATTTTGTCAGGCTCTATAGTAGCAAACGGGCTGAAATTTTGGAATCGTGAAGAGAATCATAGTTCGAACCGAAATCACTCACAAAATCTAAATAAAGTTTAATACGAAAAAAAATCATTAATTTAACGGGTACTATTTGAAGACTTAGTTTCGGTCTTTATATGCCGTTTTTTCTGGCTCTATGATACCAAACGAGTTGAAATTTCGGAATCGTGATAAGAATCACAGTCCGAACCGAAATCAGTCACAAAATCTGCATGAAAATGCATTTCTAGAAAAATTAACATTCTTATGGGCGCTAATTTGAGACTTGGGTTCGAACTTTAAAAACCATTTTTTGTTGCTCTATGGTACCAAACGGGCTGAAATTTTGGAAAAGTGATTAAAATTACAGTCCAAACCGAAATCTGTCACAAAATTTAAATAAAGTTAATTATGAAAAAAAATCATAAATTTAACGGGTTCTATTTGGAGACTTGTGTTCGGTCTTTATATGCCGTTTTTTCAGGCTCTATGGTAACAAATGGGTTGAAATTTCGGAATCGTGATAAGAATCACTGTCCAAACAGAAATCTGCAAAAAAATCTGCATAAAGTTGCATTTCTAGAAAAATCAGCATTATTATGGGCGCTAATTTGAGACTTGGGTTCGGTCTTTAAAATCCATATTGTCAGGCTCTATGGTAGCAAACGGGTTGAAATTTTGGAATCTTGATGAGAATCACTGTCCAAACAGAAATCTGCAAAAAAATCTGCATAAAGTTGCATTTCTAGAAAAATCACCATTATTATGGGCGCTAATTTGAGACTTGGGTTCGGTCTTTAAAATCCATATTGTCAGGCTCTATGGTAGCAAACGGGCTCAAATTTTGGAATCGTGAAGAGAATCATAGTTCGAACCGAAATCACTCACAAAATCTAAATAAAGTTTAATACGAAAAAAAATCATTAATTTAACGGGTACTATTTGAAGACTTAGGTTCGGTCTTTATATGCCGTTTTTTCTGGCTCTATGATACCAAACGAGTTGAAATTTCGGAATCGTGATGAGAATCACAGTCCGAACCGAAATCAGTCACAAAATCTGCATGAAAATTCATTTCTAGAAAAATCAACATTCTTATGGGCGCTAATTTGGGACTTGGGTTCGAACTTAAAAATCCATTTCGTCAGGCTCTATGGTACCAAACCGGCTGAAATTTTGAAATAGTGATAAGAATCACAGTCCGAACCGAAATCAGTCACAAAATCTGCATGAAAATGCATTTCTAGAAAAATCAACATTCTTATGGGCGCTAATTTGAAACTTGGGTTCGAACTTTAAAAACCATTTTTTGTTGCTCTATGGTACCAAACGGGCTGAAATTTTGGAAAAGTGATTAAAATTACAGTCCAAACCGAAATCTGTCACAAAATTTAAATAAAGTTAATTATGAAAAAAAATCATAAATTTAACGGGTTCTATTTGGAGACTTGTGTTCGGTCTTTATATGCCGTTTTTTCAGGCTCTATGGTAACAAATGGGTTGAAATTTTGGAATCGTGATAAGAATCACTGTCCAAACAGAAATCTGCAAAAAAATCTGCATAAAGTTGCATTTCTAGAAAAATCAGCATTATTATGGGCGGTAATTTGAGACTTGGGTTCGGTCTTTAAAATCCATATTGTCAGGCTCTATGGTACCAAACGAGTTGAAATTTTGGAATCGTGATGAGAATCATAGTTCGAACCGAAATCACTCACAAAATCTAAATAAAGTTTAATACGAAAAAAAATCATAAATTTAACGGGTACTATTTGAAGACTTGGGTTCGGTCTTTAAAATCCATATTGTCAGGCTCTATGAAACAAAACGGGCTGAAATTTTGAAATCGTGATAAGAATCACAGTCCGAACCGAAATCAGTCAGAAAATCTGAATAAAGTTGCATTTTTATAAAAATCACCATTTTTATAGGCGCTAATTTGAGACTTGGGTTCGAACTTAAAAATTCATTTTGTCAGGCTCTATCTTACCAAACGGGTTGAAATTTTGGAATCGTGAAGAGAATCACAGTTCGAACCGAAATCACTCACAAAATCTAAATAAAGTTTAATACGAAAAAAAATCATAAATTTAACGGGTACTATTTAAAGACTTGGGTTCGGTCTTTAAAATCCATATTGTCAGGCTCTATGAAACACAACGGGCTGAAATTTTGAAATCGTGATAAGAATCACAGTCCGAACCGAAATCAGTCACAAAATCTGCATGAAAATGCATTTCTAGAAATATCAACATTCTTATGGGCGCTAATTTGAGACTTGGGTTCGAACTTTAAACTCCATTTTGTCAGGCTCTATGGTAGCAAACGGGCTGAAATTTTGGAATCGTGAAGAGAATCATAGTTCGAACCGAAATCACTCACAAAATCTAAATAAAGTTTAATACGAAAAAAAATCATAAATTTAACGGGTACTATTTGAAGACTTGGGTTCGGTCTTTAAAATCCATATTGTCAGAATCTATGAAACACAACGGGCTGAAATTTTGAAATCGTGATAAGAATCACAGTCCGAACCGAAATCAGTCACAAAATCTGAATGAAAATGCATTTCTAGAAAAATCAACATTCTTATGGGCGCTAATTTGAGACTTGGGTTCGAACTTTAAACTCCATTTTGTCAGGCTCTATGGTACTAAACGAGTAGAAATTTTGGAATCGTGATAACAATCACAGTCCGAATCGAAATCAGTCACAAAATCTGCAAGAAAATGCATTTCTAGAAAAATCAACATTCTTATGGGCGCTAATTCGAGACTTGGGTTCGAACTTTAAACTCCATTTTGTAAGGCTCTATGGTAGCAAACGGGCTGAAATTTTGGAATCGTGAAGAGAATCATAGTTCGAACCGAAATCACTCACAAAATCTAAATAAAGTTTAATACGAAAAAAAATCATAAATTTAACGGGTACTATTTGAAGACTTGGGTTCGGTCTTTAAAATCCATATTGTCAGGCTCTATGATACACAACGGGCTGAAATTTTGAAATCGTGATAAGAATCAAAGTCCGAACCGAAATCAGTCACAAAATCTGCATGAAAATGCATTTCTAGAAAAATCAACATTCTTATGGGCGCTAATTTGAGACTTGGGTTCGAACTTTAAACTCCATTTTGTCAGGCTCTATGGTACTAAACGAGTAGAAATTTTGGAATCGTGATAACAATCACAGTCCGAATCGAAATCAGTCACAAAATCTGCAAGAAAATGCATTTCTAGAAAAATCAACATTCTTATGGGCGCTAATTCGAGACTTGGGTTCGAACTTAAAAATCCAATTTGTCAGGCTCTATGGTACCAAACGGGTTGAAATTTTGGAATCGTGATGAGAATCACTGTCCAAACAGAAATCTGCAAAAAAATCTGCATAAAGTTGCATTTCTAGAAAAATCACCATTATTATGGGCGCTAATTTGAGACTTGGGTTCGGTCTTTAAAATCCATATTGTCATTCTCTATGGTAGCAAACGGGCTGAAATTTTGGAATCGTGAAGAGAATCATAGTTCGAACCGAAATCACTCACAAAATCTAAATAAAGTTCAATACGAAAAAAAATCATAAATTTAACGGGTACTATTTGAAGACTTGGGTTCGGTCTTTAAAATCCATATTGTCAGGCTCTATGATACACAACGGGCTGAAATTTTGAAATCGTGATAAGAATCACAGTCCGAACCGAAATCAGTCACAAAATCTGCATGAAAATGCATTTTTAGAAAAATCAACATTCTTATGGGCGCTAATTTGAGACCTGGGTTCGATTTTTAAACTCCATTTTGTCAGGCTCTATGGTAGCAAACGGGCTGAAATTTTGGAATCGTGAAGAGAATCATAGTTTGAACCGAAATCACTCAAAAAATCCAAATAAAGTTCAATACGAAAAAAAATCATAAATTTAACGGGTACTATTTGAAGACTTGGGTTCGGTCTTTAAAATCCATATTGTCAGGCTCTATGAAACACAACGGGATGAAATTTTGAAATCGTGATAAGAATCACAGTCCGAACCGAAATCGGTCACAAAATCTGCATGAAAACGCATTTCTAGAAAAATCAACATTCTTATGGGCGCTAATTTGAGACTTGGGTTCGAACTTTAAACTCCATTTTTTCAGGCTCTATAGTAGCAAACGGGCTGAAATTTTGGAATCGTGAAGAGAATCATAGTTCAAACCGAAATCACTCACAAAATCTAAATAAAGTTTAATTCGAAAAAAAATCATAAATTTAACGGGTACTATTTGAAGACTTAGGTTCGGTCTTTATATGCCGTTTTTTTTGGCTCTATGGTACCAAATGAGTTGAAATTTCGGAATCGTGATAACAATCACAGTCCGAATCGAAATCAGTCACAAAATCTGCATGAAAATGCATTTCTAGAAAAATCAACATTCTTATGGGCGCTAATTTGAGACTTGGGTTCGAACTTTAAACTCCATTTTGTCAGGCTCTATGGTACTAAACGAGTAGAAATTTCGGAATCGTGATAACAATCACAGTCCGAATCGAAATCAGTCACAAAATCTGAAAGAAAATGCATTTCTAGAAAAATCAACATTCTTATGGGCTCTTATTTGAGACTTGGGTTCGAACTTTAAAATCCATTTTTTGTTGCACTATGGTACCAAACGGGCTGAAATTTTGGAAAAGTGATAAGAATTACAGTCCGAACCGAAATCACTCACAAAATCTAAATAAAGTTTAATACGAAAAAAAATCATTAATTTAACGGGTACTATTTGAAAACTTAGGTTCGGTCTTTATATGTCGTTTTTTCTGGCTCTATGATACCAAACGAGTTGAAATTTCGGAATCGTGATGAGAATCACAGTCCGAACCGAAATCAGTCACAAAATCTGCATGAAAATGCATTTCTAGAAAAATCAACATTCTTATGGGCGCTAATTTGAGACTTGGGATCGAACTTTAAACTCCATTTTGTCAGGCTCTATGGTACTTAACGAGTAGAAATTTCGGAATCGTGATAACAATCACAGTCCGAATCGAAATCAGTCACAAAATCTGAAAGAAAATGCATTTCTAGAAAAATCAACATTCTTATGGGCTCTTATTTGAGACTTGGGTTCGAACTTTAAAATCCATTTTTTGTTGCTCTATGGTACCAAACGGGCTGAAATTTTGGAAAAGTGATAAGAATTACAGTCCGAACCGAAATCACTCACAAAATCTAAATAAAGTTAAATTTGAAAAAAATCATTAATTTAAATCGTACTATTTAAAGACTTGGGTTCGGTCTTTAAAATCCATATTGTCAGGCTCTATTATACACAACGGGCTGAAATTTTAAATCGTGATAATAATCACAGTCCGAACCGAAATCAGTCACAAAATCTGCATGAAAATGCATTTCTAGAAAAATCAACATTCTTATGGGCGCTAATTTGAGACTTGGGTTCGAACTTTAAACTCCATTTTGTCAGGCTCTATGGTAACAAACGGGCTCAAATTTTGGAATCGTGAAGAGAATCATAGTTCGAACCGAAATCACTCACAAAATCTAAATAAAGTTTAATACGAAAAAAAATCATAAATTTAACGGGTACTATTTGAAGACTTGGGTTCGGTCTTTAAAATCCATATTGTCAGGCTCAATGATACACAACGGGCTGAAATTTTGAAATCGTGATAAGAATCACAGTCCGAACCGAAATCAGTCACAAAATCTGAATAAAGTTGCATTTTTATAAAAATCACCATTTTTATAGGCGCTAATTTGAGACTTGGGTTCGAACTTAAAAATTCATTTCGTCAGGCTCTTTCTTACCAAACGGGTTGAAATTTTGGAATCGTGATGAGAATCACTGTCCAAACCGAAATAAGCCTTAAAATCTCCATAAAGTTGCATTTTTAGAAAATTCACCATTCTTATGGGCGCTAATTTGAGTCATGGGTTCGAACTTAAAAATCCATTTTGTCAGGCTCTGTGGTAACAAACGGGTTGAAATTTTGGAATCGTGATGAGAATGACTGTCCAAACCGAAATCACTCACAAAATCAAAATATAGTTAAATTTAAAAAAAAATCATAAATTTAACGGGTACTATTTAAAGACTTGGGTTCGGTCTTAAAAATCCATGTTGTCAGGCTCTATGGTAGCAAACGGGCTGAAATTCTGGAATCGTGAAGAGAATCATAGTTCGAACCGAAATCTGCAAAAAAATCTGCATAAAGTTGCATTTCTAGAAAAATCACCATTCTTATGGGCGCTAATTTGGGACGTGGGTTCGAACTTAAAAATCCATTTCGTCAGGCTCAATGGTACCAAACGGGTTGAAATTTTGGAATCGTGATGAGAATCACTGTCCAAACAGAAATCTGCAAAAAAATCTGCATAAAGTTGCATTTCTAGAAAAATCACCATTCTTATGGGCGCTAATTTGAGACTTGGGTTCGAACTTTAAACTCCATTTTGTCAGGCTCCATGGTACTAAACGAGTAGAAATTTTGGAATCGTGATAACAATCACAGTCCGAATCGAAATCAGTCACAAAATCTGCAAGAAAATGCATTTCTAGAAAAATCAACATTCTTATGGGCGCTAATTCGAGACTTGGGTTCGAACTTAAAAATCCATTTTGTCAGGCTCTATGGTACCAAACGGGTTGAAATTTTGGAATCGTTATGAGAATCACTGTCCAAACAGAAATCTGCAAAAAAATCTGCATAAAGTTGCATTTCTAGATAAATCAGCATTTTAATGGGCGCTAATTTGAGACTTGGGTTCGGTCTTTAAAATCCATATTGTCAGGCTCTATGGTAGCAAACGGGCTGAAATTTTGGAATCGTGAAGAGAATCATAGTTCGAACCGAAATCACTCACAAAATCTAAATAAAGTTTAATACGAAAAAAAATCATAAATTTAACGGGTACTATTTGAAGACTTGAGTTCGGTCTTTAAAATGCATATTGTCAGGCTCTATGATACACAACGGGCTGAAATTTTGAAATCGTGATAAGAATCACAGTCCGAACCGAAATCAGTCACAAAATCTGAATAAAGTTGCATTTTTATAAAAATCACCATTTTTATAGGCGCTAATTTGAGACTTGGGTTCGAACTTAAAAATTCATTTCGTCAGGCTCTTTCTTACCAAACGGGTTGAAATTTTGGAATCGTGATGAGAATCACTGTCCAAACCGAAATAAGCCTTAAAATCTCCATAAAGTTGCATTTTTAGAAAATTCACCATTCTTATGGGCGCTAATTTTGAGACTTGGGTTCGAACTTTAAACTCCATTTTGTCAGGCTCTATGGTAGCAAACGGGCTGAAATTTTGGAATCGTGAAGAGAATCATAGTTCGAACCGAAATCACTCACAAAATCTAAATAAAGTTTAATACGAAAAAAAATCATAAATTTAACGGGTACTATTTGAAGACTTGGGTTCGGTCTTTAAAATCCATATTGTCAGGCTCTATGATACACAACGGGCTGAAATTTTGAAATCGTGATAAGAATCACAGTCCGAACCGAAATCAGTCACAAAATCTGCATGAAAATGCATTTCTAGAAAAATCAACATTCTTATGGGCGCTAATTTGAGACTTGGGTTCGAACTTTAAACTCCATTTTGTCAGGCTCTATGGTAGCAAACAGGCTGAAATTTTGGAATCGTGAAGAGAATCATAGTTCGAACCGAAATCACTCATAAAATCTAAATAAAGTTTAATACGAAAAAAAATCATAAATTTAACGGGTACTATTTGAAGACTTGGGTTCGGTCTTTAAAATCCATATTGTCAGGCTCTATGAAACACAAATGGCTGAAATTTTGAAATCGTGATAAGAATCACAGTCCGAACCGAAATCAGTCACAAAATATGCATGAAAATGCATTTCTAGAAAAATCAACATTCTTATGGGCGCTAATTTGAGACTTGGGTTCGAACTTTAAACTCCATTTTGTCAGGCTCTATGGTACTAAACGAGTAGAAATTTTGGAATCGTGATAACAATCACAGTCCGAATCGAAATCAGTCACAAAATCTGCAAGAAAATGCATTTCTAGAAAAATCAACATTCTTATGGGCGCTAATTCGAGACTTGGGTTCGAACTTAAAAATCCATTTTGTCAGGCTCTATGGTACCAAACGGGTTGGAATTTTGGAATCGTGATGAGAATCACTGTCCAAACAGAAATCTGCAAAAAAATCTGCATAAAGTTGCATTTCTAGAAAAATCACCATTATTATGGGCGCTAATTTGAGACTTGGGTTCGGTCTTTAAAATCCATATTGTCATTCTCTATGGTAGCAAACGGGCTGAAATTTTGGAATCGTGAAGAGAATCATAGTTCGAACCGAAATCACTCACAAAATCTAAAGAAAGTTCAATACGAAAAAAAATCATAAATTTAACGGGTACTATTTGAAGACTTGGGTTCGGTCTTTAAAATCCATATTGTCAGGCTCTATGATACACAACGGGCTGAAATTTTGAAATCGTGATAAGAATCACAGTCTGAACCGAAATCAGTCACAAAATCTGCATGAAAATGCATTTCTAGAAAAATCAACATTCTTATGGGCGCTAATTTGAGACCTGGGTTCGAACTTTAAACTCCATTTTGTCAGGCTCTATGGTAGCAAACGGGCTGAAATTTTGGAATCGTGAAGAGAATCATAGTTTGAACCGAAATCACTCAAAAAATCCAAATAAAGTTCAATACGAAAAAAAATCATAAATTTAACGGGTACTATTTGAAGACTTGGGTTCGGTCTTTAAAATCCATATTGTCAGGCTCTATGAAACACAACGGGATGAAATTTTGAAATCGTGATAAGAATCACAGTCCGAACCGAAATCAGTCACAAAATCTGCATGAAAACGCATTTCTAGAAAAATCAACATTCTTATGGGCGCTAATTTGAGACTTGGGTTCGAACTTTAAACTCCATTTTTTCAGGCTCTATGGTAGCAAACGGGCTGAAATTTTGGAATCGTGAAGAGAATCATAGTTCAAACCGAAATCACTCACAAAATCTAAATAAAGTTTAATTCGAAAAAAAATCATAAATTTAACGGGTACTATTTGAAGACTTAGGTTCGGTCTTTATATGCCGTTTTTTTTGGCTCTATGGTACCAAATGAGTTGAAATTTCGGAATCGTGATAACAATCACAGTCCGAATCGAAATCAGTCACAAAATCTGCATGAAAATGCATTTCTAGAAAAATCAACATTCTTATGGGCGCTAATTTGAGACTTGGGTTCGAACTTTAAACTCCATTTTGTCAGGCTCTATGAGTACTAAACGAGTAGAAATTTCGGAATCGTGATAACAATCACAGTCCGAATCGAAATCAGTCACAAAATCTGAAAGAAAATGCATTTCTAGAAAAATCAACATTCTTATGGGCTTTTATTTGAGACTTGGGTTCGAACTTTAAAATCCATTTTTTGTTGCTCTATGGTACCAAACGGGCTGAAATTTTGGAAAAGTGATAAGAATTACAGTCCGAACCGAAATCACTCACAAAATCTAAATAAAGTTAAATTTGAAAAAAATCATTAATTTAAATCGTACTATTTAAAGACTTGGGTTCGGTCTTTAAAATCCATATTGTCAGGCTCTATTATACACAACGGGCTGAAATTTTAAATCGTGATAATAATCACAGTCCGAACCGAAATCAGTCACAAAATCTGCATGAAAATGCATTTCTAGAAAAATCAACATTCTTATGGGCGCTAATTTGAGACTTGGGTTCGAACTTTAAACTCCATTTTGTCAGGCTCTATGGTAACAAACGGGCTCAAATTTTGGAATCGTGAAGAGAATCATAGTTCGAACCGAAATCACTCACAAAATCTAAATAAAGTTTAATACGAAAAAAAATCATAAATTTAACGGGTACTATTTGAAGACTTGGGTTCGGTCTTTAAAATCCATATTGTCAGGCTCTATGATACACAACGGGCTGAAATTTTGAAATCGTGATAAGAATCACAGTCCGAACCGAAATCAGTCACAAAATCTGAATAAAGTTGCATTTTTATAAAAATCACCATTTTAATAGGCGCTAATTTGAGACTTGGGTTCGAACTTAAAAATTCATTTCGTCAGGCTCTATCTTACCAAACGGGTTGAAATTTTGGAATCGTGATGAGAATCACTGTCCAAACCGAAATAAGCCTTAAAATCTCCATAAAGTTGCATTTTTAGAAAATTCACCATTCTTATGGGCGCTAATTTGAGACCTGGGTTCGAACTTAAAAATCCATTTTGTCAGGCTCTGTGGTAACAAACGGGTTGAAATTTTGGAATCGTGATGAGAATCACTGTCCAAACCGAAATCACTCACAAAATCAAAATATAGTTAAATTTAAAAAAAAATCATAAATTTAACGGGTACTATTTAAAGACTTGGGTTCGGTCTTAAAAATCCATGTTGTCAGGCTCTATGGTAGCAAACGGGCTGAAATTCTGGAATCGTGAAGAGAATCATAGTTCGAACCGAAATCTGCAAAAAAATCTGCATAAAGTTGCATTTCTAGAAAAATCACCATTCTTATGGGCGCTAATTTGGGACGTGGGTTCGAACTTAAAAATCAATTTCGTCAGGCTCAATGGTACCAAACGGGTTGAAATTTTGGAATCGTGATGAGAATCACTGTCCAAACAGAAATCTGCAAAAAAATCTGCATAAAGTTGCATTTCTAGAAAAATCACCATTCTTATGGGCGCTAATTTGAGACTTGGGTTCGAACTTTAAACTCCATTTTGTCAGGCTCTATGGTAGCAAACGGGCTGAAATTTTGGAATCGTGAAGAGAATCATAGTTCGAACCGAAATCACTCACAAAATCTAAATAAAGTTTAATACGAAAAAAAATCATTAATTTAACGGGTACTATTTGAAGACTTAGGTTCGGTCTTTATATGTCGTTTTTTCTGGCTCTATGATACCAAACGAGTTGAAATTTCAGAATCGTGATGAGAATCACAGTCCGAACCGAAATCAGTCACAAAATCTGCATGAAAATGCATTTCTAGAAAAATCAACATTCTTATGGGCGCTAATTTGAGACTTGGGTTCGAACTTTAAACTCCATTTTGTCAGGCTCTATGGTACTTAACGAGTAGAAATTTCGGAATCGTGATAACAATCACAGTCCGAATCGAAATCAGTCACAAAATCTGAAAGAAAATGCATTTCTAGAAAAATCAACATTCTTATGGGCTCTTATTTGAGACTTGGGTTCGAACTTTAAAATCCATTTTTTGTTGCTCTATGGTACCAAACGGGCTGAAATTTTGGAAAAGTGATAAGAATTACAGTCCGAACCGAAATCACTCACAAAATCTAAATAAAGTTAAATTTGAAAAAAATCATTAATTTAAATCGTACTATTTAAAGACTTGGGTTCGGTCTTTAAAATCCATATTGTCAGGCTCTATTATACACAACGGGCTGAAATTTTAAATCGTGATAATAATCACAGTCCGAACCGAAATCAGTCACAAAATCTGCATGAAAATGCATTTCTAGAAAAATCAACATTCTTATGGGCGCTAATTTGAGACTTGGGTTCGAACTTTAAACTCCATTTTGTCAGGCTCTATGGTAGCAAACGGGCTGAAATTTTGGAATCGTGAAGAGAATCATAGTTCGAACCGAAATCACTCATAAAATCTAAATAAAGTTTAATACGAAAAAAAATCATAAATTTAACGGGTACTATTTGAAGACTTGGGTTCGGTCTTTAAAATCAATATTGTCAGGCTCTATGAAACACAAAGGGCTGAAATTTTGAAATCGTGATAAGAACCACAGTCCGAACCGAAATCAGTCACAAAATATGCATGAAAATGCATTTCTAGAAAAATCAACATTCTTATGGGCGCTAATTTGAGACTTGGGTTCGAACTTTAAACTCCATTTTGTCAGGCTCTATGGTACTAAACGAGTAGAAATTTTGGAATCGTGATAACAATCACAGTCCGAATAGAAATCAGTCACAAAATCTGCAAGAAAATGCATTTCTAGAAAAATCAACATTCTTATGGGCGCTAATTCGAGACTTGGGTTCGAACTTAAAAATCCATTTTGTCAGGCTCTATGGTACCAAACGGGTTGAAATTTTGGAATCGTGATGAGAATCACTGTCCAAACAGAAATCTGCAGGAAAATCTGCATAAAGTTGCATTTCTAGAAAAATCACCATTATTATGGGCGCTAATTTGAGACTTGGGTTCGGTCTTTAAAATCCATATTGTCATTCTCTATGGTAGCAAACGGGCTGAAATTTTGGAATCGTGAAGAGAATCATAGTTCGAACCGAAATCACTCACAAAATCTAAATAAAGTTCAATACGAAAAAAAATCATAAATTTAACGGGTACTATTTGAAGACTTGGGTTCGGTCTTTAAAATCCATATTGTCAGGCTCTATGAAACACAACGGGATGAAATTTTGAAATCGTGATAAGAATCACAGTCCGAACCGAAATCAGTCACAAAATCTGCATGAAAACGCATTTCTAGAAAAATCAACATTCTTATGGGCTCTAATTTGAGACTTGGGTTCGAACTTTAAACTCCATTTTTTCAGGCTCTATAGTAGCAAACGGGCTGAAATTTTGGAATCGTGAAGAGAATCATAGTTCAAACCGAAATCACTCACAAAATCTAAATAAAGTTTAATTCGAAAAAAAATCATAAATTTAACGGGTACTATTTGAAGACTTAGGTTCGGTCTTTATATGCCGTTTTTTTTGGCTCTATGGTACCAAATGAGTTGAAATTTCGGAATCGTGATAACAATCACAGTCCGAATCGAAATCAGTCACAAAATCTGCATGAAAATGCATTTCTAGAAAAATCAACATTCTTATGGGCGCTAATTTGAGACTTGGGTTCGAACTTTAAACTCCATTTTGTCAGGCTCTATGGTACTAAACGAGTAGAAATTTCGGAATCGTGATAACAATCACAGTCCGAATCGAAATCAGTCACAAAATCTGAAAGAAAATGCATTTCTAGAAAAATCAACATTCTTATGGGCTCTTATTTGAGACTTGGGTTCGAACTTTAAAATCCATTTTTTGTTGCTCTATGGTACCAAACGGGCTGAAATTTTGGAAAAGTGATAAGAATTACAGTCCGAACCGAAATCACTCACAAAATCTAAATAAAGTTTAATACGAAAAAAAATCATTAATTTAACGGGTACTATTTGAAGACTTAGGTTCGGTCTTTATATGTCGTTTTTTCTGGCTCTATGATACCAAACGAGTTGAAATTTCAGAATCGTGATGAGAATCACAGTCCGAACCGAAATCAGTCACAAAATCTGCATGAAAATGCATTTCTAGAAAAATCAACATTCTTATGGGCGCTAATTTGAGACTTGGGTTCGAACTTTAAACTCCATTTTGTCAGGCTCTATGGTACTTAACGAGTAGAAATTTCGGAATCGTGATAACAATCACAGTCCGAATCGAAATCAGTCACAAAATCTGAAAGAAAATGCATTTCTAGAAAAATCAACATTCTTATGGGCTCTTATTTGAGACTTGGGTTCGAACTTTAAAATCCATTTTTTGTTGCTCTATGGTACCAAACGGGCTGAAATTTTGGAAAAGTGATAAGAATTACAGTCCGAACCGAAATCACTCACAAAATCTAAATAAAGTTAAATTTGAAAAAAATCATTAATTTAAATCGTACTATTTAAAGACTTGGGTTCGGTCTTTAAAATCCATATTGTCAGGCTCTATTATACACAACGGGCTGAAATTTTAAATCGTGATAATAATCACAGTCCGAACCGAAATCAGTCACAAAATCTGCATGAAAATGCATTTCTAGAAAAATCAACATTCTTATGGGCGCTAATTTGAGACTTGGGTTCGAACTTTAAACTCCATTTTGTCAGGCTCTATGGTAGCAAACGGGCTGAAATTTTGGAATCGTGAAGAGAATCATAGTTCGAACCGAAATCACTCATAAAATCTAAATAAAGTTTAATACGAAAAAAAATCATAAATTTAACGGGTACTATTTGAAGACTTGGGTTCGGTCTTTAAAATCAATATTGTCAGGCTCTATGAAACACAAAGGGCTGAAATTTTGAAATCGTGATAAGAACCACAGTCCGAACCGAAATCAGTCACAAAATATGCATGAAAATGCATTTCTAGAAAAATCAACATTCTTATGGGCGCTAATTTGAGACTTGGGTTCGAACTTTAAACTCCATTTTGTCAGGCTCTATGGTACTAAACGAGTAGAAATTTTGGAATCGTGATAACAATCACAGTCCGAATAGAAATCAGTCACAAAATCTGCAAGAAAATGCATTTCTAGAAAAATCAACATTCTTATGGGCGCTAATTCGAGACTTGGGTTCGAACTTAAAAATCCATTTTGTCAGGCTCTATGGTACCAAACGGGTTGAAATTTTGGAATCGTGATGAGAATCACTGTCCAAACAGAAATCTGCAGGAAAATCTGCATAAAGTTGCATTTCTAGAAAAATCACCATTATTATGGGCGCTAATTTGAGACTTGGGTTCGGTCTTTAAAATCCATATTGTCATTCTCTATGGTAGCAAACGGGCTGAAATTTTGGAATCGTGAAGAGAATCATAGTTCGAACCGAAATCACTCACAAAATCTAAATAAAGTTCAATACGAAAAAAAATCATAAATTTAACGGGTACTATTTGAAGACTTGGGTTCGGTCTTTAAAATCCATATTGTCAGGCTCTATGAAACACAACGGGATGAAATTTTGAAATCGTGATAAGAATCACAGTCCGAACCGAAATCAGTCACAAAATCTGCATGAAAACGCATTTCTAGAAAAATCAACATTCTTATGGGCTCTAATTTGAGACTTGGGTTCGAACTTTAAACTCCATTTTTTCAGGCTCTATAGTAGCAAACGGGCTGAAATTTTGGAATCGTGAAGAGAATCATAGTTCAAACCGAAATCACTCACAAAATCTAAATAAAGTTTAATTCGAAAAAAAATCATAAATTTAACGGGTACTATTTGAAGACTTAGGTTCGGTCTTTATATGCCGTTTTTTTTGGCTCTATGGTACCAAATGAGTTGAAATTTCGGAATCGTGATAACAATCACAGTCCGAATCGAAATCAGTCACAAAATCTGCATGAAAATGCATTTCTAGAAAAATCAACATTCTTATGGGCGCTAATTTGAGACTTGGGTTCGAACTTTAAACTCCATTTTGTCAGGCTCTATGGTACTAAACGAGTAGAAATTTCGGAATCGTGATAACAATCACAGTCCGAATCGAAATCAGTCACAAAATCTGAAAGAAAATGCATTTCTAGAAAAATCAACATTCTTATGGGCTCTTATTTGAGACTTGGGTTCGAACTTTAAAATCCATTTTTTGTTGCTCTATGGTACCAAACGGGCTGAAATTTTGGAAAAGTGATAAGAATTACAGTCCGAACCGAAATCACTCACAAAATCTAAATAAAGTTTAATACGAAAAAAAATCATTAATTTAACGGGTACTATTTGAAGACTTAGGTTCGGTCTTTATATGTCGTTTTTTCTGGCTCTATGATACCAAACGAGTTGAAATTTCGGAATCGTGATGAGAATCACAGTCCGAACCGAAATCAGTCACAAAATCTGCATGAAAATGCATTTCTAGAAAAATCAACATTCTTATGGGCGCTAATTTGAGACTTGGGATCGAACTTTAAACTCCATTTTGTCAGGCTCTATGGTACTTAACGAGTAGAAATTTCGGAATCGTGATAACAATCACAGTCCGAATCGAAATCAGTCACAAAATCTGAAAGAAAATGCATTTCTAGAAAAATCAACATTCTTATGGGCTCTTATTTGAGACTTGGGTTCGAACTTTAAAACTCATTTTTTGTTGCTCTATGGTACCAAACGGGCTGAAATTTTGGAAAAGTGATAAGAATTACAGTCCGAACCGAAATCACTCACAAAATCTAAATAAAGTTAAATTTGAAAAAAATCATTAATTTAAATCGTACTATTTAAAGACTTGGGTTCGGTCTTTAAAATCCATATTGTCAGGCTCTATTATACACAACGGGCTGAAATTTTAAATCGTGATAATAATCACAGTCCGAACCGAAATCAGTCACAAAATCTGCATGAAAATGCATTTCTAGAAAAATCAACATTCTTATGGGCGCTAATTTGAGACTTGGGTTCGAACTTTAAACTCCATTTTGTCAGGCTCTATGGTAGCAAACGGGCTGAAATTTTGGAATCATGAAGAGAATCATAGTTCGAACCGAAATCACTCATAAAATCTAAATAAAGTTTAATACGAAAAAAAATCATAAATTTAACGGGTACTATTTGAAGACTTGGGTTCGGTCTTTAAAATCCATATTGTCAGGCTCTATGAAACACAAAGGGCTGGAATTTTGAAATCGTGATAAGAATCACAGTCCGAACCGAAATCAGTCACAAAATATGCATGAAAATGCATTTCTAGAAAAATCAACATTCTTATGGGCGCTAATTTGAGACTTGGGTTCGAACTTTAAACTCCATTTTTTCAGGCTCTATGGTACTAAACGAGTAGAAATTTTGGAATCGTGATAACAATCACAGTCCGAATCGAAATCAGTCACAAAATCTGCAAGAAAATGCATTTCTAGAAAAATCAACATTCTTATGGGCGCTAATTCGAGACTTGGGTTCGAACTTAAAAATCCATTTTGTCAGGCTCTATGGTACCAAACGGGTTGAAATTTTGGAATCGTGATGAGAATCACTGTCCAAACAGAAATCTGCAAGAAAATCTGCATAAAGTTGCATTTCTAGAAAAATCACCATTATTATGGGCGCTAATTTGAGACTTGGGTTCGGTCTTTAAAATCCATATTGTCATTCTCTATGGTAGCAAACGGGCTGAAATTTTGGAATCGTGAAGAGAATCATAGTTCGAACCGAAATCACTCACAAAATCTAAATAAAGTTCAATACGAAAAAAAATCATAAATTTAACGGGTACTATTTGAAGACTTGGGTTCGGTCTTTAAAATCCATATTGTCAGGCTCTATGATACACAACGGGCTGAAATTTTGAAATCGTGATAAGAATCACAGTCCGAACCGAAATCAGTCACAAAATCTGCATGAAAATGCATTTCTAGAAAAATCAACATTCTTATGGGCGCTAATTTGAGACCTGGGTTCGAACTTAAAACTCCATTTTGTCAGGCTCTATGGTAGCAAACGGGCTGAAATTTTGGAATCGTGAAGAGAATCATAGTTTGAACCGAAATCACTCAAAAAATCCAAATAAAGTTCAATACGAAAAAAAATCATAAATTTAACGGGTACTATTTGAAGACTTGGGTTCGGTCTTTAAAATCCATATTGTCAGGCTCTATGAAACACAACGGGATGAAAATTTGAAATCGTGATAAGAATCACAGTCCGAACCGAAATCAGTCACAAAATCTGCATGAAAACGCATTTCTAGAAAAATCAACATTCTTATGGGCGCTAATTTGAGACTTGGGTTCGAACTTTAAACTCCATTTTTTCAGGCTCTATGGTAGCAAACGGGCTGAAATTTTGGAATCGTGAAGAGAATCATAGTTCAAACCGAAATCACTCACAAAATCTAAATAAAGTTTAATTCGAAAAAAAATCATAAATTTAACGGGTACTATTTGAAGACTTAGGTTCGGTCTTTATATGCCGTTTTTTTTGGCTCTATGGTACCAAATGAGTTGAAATTTCGGAATCGTGATAACAATCACAGTCCGAATCGAAATCAGTCACAAAATCTGCATGAAAATGCATTTCTAGAAAAATCAACATTCTTATGGGCGCTAATTTGAGACTTGGGTTCGAACTTTAAACTCCATTTTGTCAGGCTCTATGGTACTAAACGAGTAGAAATTTCGGAATCGTGATAACAATCACAGTCCGAATCGAAATCAGTCACAAAATCTGAAAGAAAATGCATTTCTAGAAAAATCAACATTCTTATGGGCTCTTATTTGAGACTTGGGTTCGAACTTTAAAATCCATTTTTTGTTGCTCTATGGTACCAAACGGGCTGAAATTTTGGAAAAGTGATAAGAATTACAGTCCGAACCGAAATCACTCACAAAATCTAAATAAAGTTTAATACGAAAAAAAATCATTAATTTAACGGGTACTATTTGAAGACTTAGGTTCGGTCTTTATATGTCGTTTTTTCTGGCTCTATGATACCAAACGAGTTGAAATTTCGGAATCGTGATGAGAATCACAGTCCGAACCGAAATCAGTCACAAAATCTGAATGAAAATGCATTTCTAGAAAAATCAACATTCTTATGGGCGCTAATTTAAGACTTGGGTTCGAACTTTAAACTCCATTTTGTCAGGCTCTATGGTACTTAACGAGTAGAAATTTCGGAATCGTGATAACAATCACAGTCCGAATCGAAATCAGTCACAAAATCTGAAAGAAAATGCATTTCTAGAAAAATCAACATTCTTATGGGCTCTTATTTGAGACTTGGGTTCGAACTTTAAAATCCATTTTTTGTTGCTCTATGGTACCAAACGGGCTGAAATTTTGGAAAAGTGATAAGAATTACAGTCCGAACCGAAATCACTCACAAAATCTAAATAAAGTTAAATTTGAAAAAAATCATTAATTTAAATCGTACTATTTAAAGACTTGGGTTCGGTCTTTAAAATCCATATTGTCAGGCTCTATTATACACAACGGGCTGAAATTTTAAATCGTGATAATAATCACAGTCCGAACCGAAATCAGTCACAAAATCTGCATGAAAATGCATTTCTAGAAAAATCAACATTCTTATGGGCGCTAATTTGAGACTTGGGTTCGAACTTTAAACTCCATTTTGTCAGGCTCTATGGTAGCAAACGGGCTGAAATTTTGGAATCGTGAAGAGAATCATAGTTCGAACCGAAATCACTCATAAAATCTAAATAAAGTTTAATACGAAAAAAAATCATAAATTTAACGGGTACTATTTGAAGACTTGGGTTCGGTCTTTAAAATCCATATTGTCAGGCTCTATGAAACACAAAGGGCTGAAATTTTGAAATCGTGATAAGAATCACAGTCCGAACCGAAATCAGTCACAAAATATGCATGAAAATGCATTTCTAGAAAAATCAACATTCTTATGGGCGCTAATTTGAGACTTGGGTTCGAACTTTAAACTCCATTTTGTCAGGCTCTATGGTACTAAACGAGTAGAAATTTTGGAATCGTGATAACAATCACAGTCCGAATCGAAATCAGTCACAAAATCTGCAAGAAAATGCATTTCTAGAAAAATCAACATTCTTATGGGCGCTAATTCGAGACTTGGGTTCGAACTTAAAAATCCATTTTGTCAGGCTCTATGGTACCAAACGGGTTGAAATTTTGGAATCGTGATGAGAATCACTGTCCAAACAGAAATCTGCAAGAAAATCTGCATAAAGTTGCATTTCTAGAAAAATCACCATTATTATGGGCGCTAATTTGAGACTTGGGTTCGGTCTTTAAAATCCATATTGTCATTCTCTATGGTAGCAAACGGGCTGAAATTTTGGAATCGTGAAGAGAATCATAGTTCGAACCGAAATCACTCACAAAATCTAAATAAAGTTCAATACGAAAAAAAATCATAAATTTAACGGGTACTATTTGAAGACTTGGGTTCGGTCTTTAAAATCCATATTGTCAGGCTCTATGATACACAACGGGCTGAAATTTTGAAATCGTGATAAGAATCACAGTCCGAACCGAAATCAGTCACAAAATCTGCATGAAAATGCATTTCTAGAAAAATCAACATTCTTATGGGCGCTAATTTGAGACCTGGGTTCGAACTTTAAACTCCATTTTGTCAGGCTCTATGGTAGCAAACGGGCTGAAATTTTGGAATCGTGAAGAGAATCATAGTTTGAACCGAAATCACTCAAAAAATCCAAATAAAGTTCAATACGAAAAAAAATCATAAATTTAACGGGTACTATTTGAAGACTTGGGTTCGGTCTTTAAAATCCATATTGTCAGGCTCTATGAAACACAACGGGATGAAATTTTGAAATCGTGATAAGAATCACAGTCCGAACCGAAATCAGTCACAAAATCTGCATGAAAACGCATTTCTAGAAAAATCAACATTCTTATGGGCGCTAATTTGAGACTTGGGTTCGAACTTTAAACTCCATTTTTTCAGGCTCTATGGTAGCAAACGGGCTGAAATTTTGGAATCGTGAAGAGAATCATAGTTCAAACCGAAATCACTCACAAAATCTAAATAAAGTTTAATTCGAAAAAAAATCATAAATTTAACGGGTACTATTTGAAGACTTAGGTTCGGTCTTTATATGCCGTTTTTTTTGGCTCTATGGTTTCAAATGAGTTGAAATTTCGGAATCGTTATAACAATCACAGTCCGAATCGAAATCAGTCACAAAATCTGCATGAAAATGCATTTCTAGAAAAATCAACATTCTTATGGGCGCTAATTTGAGACTTGGGTTCGAACTTTAAACTCCATTTTGTCAGGCTCTATGGTACTAAACGAGTAGAAATTTCGGAATCGTGATAACAATCACAGTCCGAATCGAAATCAGTCACAAAATCTGAAAGAAAATGCATTTCTAGAAAAATCAACATTCTTATGGGCTCTTATTTGAGACTTGGGTTCGAACTTTAAAATCCATTTTTTGTTGCTCTATGGTACCAAACGGGCTGAAATTTTGGAAAAGTGATAAGAATTACAGTCCGAACCGAAATCACTCACAAAATCTAAATAAAGTTAAATTTGAAAAAAATCATTAATTTAAATCGTACTATTTAAAGACTTGGGTTCGGTCTTTAAAATCCATATTGTCAGGCTCTATTATACACAACGGGCTGAAATTTTATATCGTGATAATAATCACAGTCCGAACCGAAATCAGTCACAAAATCTGCATGAAAATGCATTTGTAGAAAAATCAACATTCTTATGGGCGCTAATTTGAGACTTGGGTTCGAACTTTAAACTCCATTTTGTCAGGCTCTATGGTAACAAACGGGCTCAAATTTTGGAATCGTGAAGAGAATCATAGTTCGAACCGAAATCACTCACAAAATCTAAATAAAGTTTAATACGAAAAAAAATCATAAATTTAACGGGTACTATTTGAAGACTTGGGTTCGGTCTTTAAAATCCATATTGTCAGGCTCTATGATACACAACGGGCTGAAATTTTGAAATCGTGATAAGAATCACAGTCCGAACCGAAATCAGTCACAAAATCTGAATAAAGTTGCATTTTTATAAAAATCACCATTTTTATAGGCGCTAATTTGAGACTTGGGTTCGAACTTAAAAATTCATTTCGTCAGGCTCTATCTTACCAAACGGGTTGAAATTTTGGAATCGTGATGAGAATCACTGTCCAAACCGAAATAAGCCTTAAAATCTCCATAAAGTTGCATTTTTAGAAAATTCACCATTCTTATGGGCGCTAATTTGAGTCATGGGTTCGAACTTAAAAATCCATTTTGTCAGGCTCTGTGGTAACAAACGGGTTGAAATTTTGGAATCGTGATGAGAATCACTGTCCAAACCGAAATCACTCACAAAATCAAAATATAGTTAAATTTAAAAAAAAATCATAAATTTAACGGGTACTATTTAAAGACTTGGGTTCGGTCTTAAAAATCCATGTTGTCAGGCTCTATGGTAGCAAACGGGCTGAAATTCTGGAATCGTGAAGAGAATCATAGTTCGAACCGAAATCTGCAAAAAAATCTGCATAAAGTTGCATTTCTAGAAAAATCACCATTCTTATGGGCGCTAATTTGGGACGTGGGTTCGAACTTAAAAATCCATTTTGTCAGGCTCAATGGTACCAAACGGGTTGAAATTTTGGAATCGTGATGAGAATCACTGTCCAAACAGAAATCTGCAAAAAAATCTGCATAAAGTTGCATTTCTAGAAAAATCACCATTCTTATGGGCGCTAATTTGAGACTTGGGTTCGAACTTTAAACTCCATTTTGTCAGGCTCCATGGTACTACACGAGTAGAAATTTTGGAATCGTGATAACAATCACAGTCCGAATCGAAATCAGTCACAAAATCTGCAAGAAAATGCATTTCTAGAAAAATCAACATTCTTATGGGCGCTAATTCGAGAATTGGGTTCGAACTTAAAAATCCATTTTGTCAGGCTCTATGGTACCAAACGGGTTGAAATTTTGGAATCGTGATGAGAATCACTGTCCAAACAGAAATCTGCAAAAAAATCTGCATAAAGTTGCATTTCTAGATAAATCAGCATTTTAATGGGCGCTAATTTGAGACTTGGGTTCGGTCTTTAAAATCCATATTGTCAGGCTCTATGGTAGCAAACGGGCTGAAATTTTGGAATCGTGAAGAGAATCATAGTTCGAACCGAAATCACTCACAAAATCTAAATAAAGTTTAATACGAAAAAAAATCATAAATTTAACGGGTACTATTTGAAGACTTGAGTTCGGTCTTTAAAATGCATATTGTCAGGCTCTATGATACACAACGGGCTGAAATTTTGAAATCGTGATTAGAATCACAGTCCGAACCGAAATCAGTCACAAAATCTGCATGAAAATGCATTTCTAGAAAAATCAACATTCTTATGGGCGCTAATTTGAGACTTGGGTTCGAACTTTAAACTCCATTTTGTCAGGCTCCATGGTACTAAACGAGTAGAAATTTTGGAATCGTGATAACAATCACAGTCCGAATCGAAATCAGTCACAAAATCTGCAAGAAAATGCTTTTCTAGAAAAATCAACATTCTTATGAGCGCTAATTCGAGACTTGGGTTCGAACTTAAAAATCCATTTTGTCAGGCTCTATGGTACCAAACGGGTTGAAATTTTGGAATCGTGATGAGAATCACTGTCCAAACAGAAATCTGCAAAAAAATCTGCATAAAGTTGCATTTCTAGAAAAATCACCATTATTATGGGCGCTAATTTGAGACTTGGGTTCGGTCTTTAAAATCCATATTGTCAGGCTCTATGGTAGCAAACGGGCTCAAATTTTGGATTCGTGAAGAGAATCATAGTTCGAACCGAAATCACTCACAAAATCTAAATAAAGTTTAATACGAAAAAAAATCATAAATTTAACGGGTACTATTTGAAGACTTGAGTTCGGTCTTTAAAATCCATATTGTCAGGCTCTATGATACACAACGGGCTGAAATTTTGAAATCGTGATAAGAATCACAGTCCGAACCGAAATCAGTCACAAAATCTGAATGAAAATGCATTTCTAGAAAAATCAACATTCTTATGGGCGCTAATTTGAGACTTGGGTTCGAACTTTAAACTCCATTTTGTCAGGCTCTATGGTAGCAAACGGGCTGAAATTTTGGAATCGTGAAGAGAATCATAGTTCGAACCGAAATCACTCACAAAATCTAAATAAAGTTTAATACGAAAAAAAATCATAAATTTAACGGGTACTATTTGAAGACTTGGGTTCGGTCTTTAAAATCCATATTGTCAGGCTCTATTATACACAACGGGCTGAAATTTTATATCGTGATAATAATCACAGTCCGAACCGAAATCAGTCACAAAATCTGCATGAAAATGCATTTGTAGAAAAATCAACATTCTTATGGGCGCTAATTTGAGACTTGGGTTCGAACTTTAAACTCCATTTTGTCAGGCTCTATGGTAACAAACGGGCTCAAATTTTGGAATCGTGAAGAGAATCATAGTTCGAACCGAAATCACTCACAAAATCTAAATAAAGTTTAATACGAAAAAAAATCATAAATTTAACGGGTACTATTTGAAGACTTGGGTTCGGTCTTTAAAATCCATATTGTCAGGCTCTATGATACACAACGGGCTGAAATTTTGAAATCGTGATAAGAATCACAGTCCGAACCGAAATCAGTCACAAAATCTGAATAAAGTTGCATTTTTATAAAAATCACCATTTTTATAGGCGCTAATTTGAGACTTGGGTTCGAACTTAAAAATTCATTTCGTCAGGCTCTATCTTACCAAACGGGTTGAAATTTTGGAATCGTGATGAGAATCACTGTCCAAACCGAAATAAGCCTTAAAATCTCCATAAAGTTGCATTTTTAGAAAATTCACCATTCTTATGGGCGCTAATTTGAGTCATGGGTTCGAACTTAAAAATCCATTTTGTCAGGCTCTGTGGTAACAAACGGGTTGAAATTTTGGAATCGTGATGAGAATCACTGTCCAAACCGAAATCACTCACAAAATCAAAATATAGTTAAATTTAAAAAAAAATCATAAATTTAACGGGTACTATTTAAAGACTTGGGTTCGGTCTTAAAAATCCATGTTGTCAGGCTCTATGGTAGCAAACGGGCTGAAATTCTGGAATCGTGAAGAGAATCATAGTTCGAACCGAAATCTGCAAAAAAATCTGCATAAAGTTGCATTTCTAGAAAAATCACCATTCTTATGGGCGCTAATTTGGGACGTGGGTTCGAACTTAAAAATCCATTTTGTCAGGCTCAATGGTACCAAACGGGTTGAAATTTTGGAATCGTGATGAGAATCACTGTCCAAACAGAAATCTGCAAAAAAATCTGCATAAAGTTGCATTTCTAGAAAAATCACCATTCTTATGGGCGCTAATTTGAGACTTGGGTTCGAACTTTAAACTCCATTTTGTCAGGCTCCATGGTACTAAACGAGTAGAAATTTTGGAATCGTGATAACAATCACAGTCCGAATCGAAATCAGTCACAAAATCTGCAAGAAAATGCATTTCTAGAAAAATCAACATTCTTATGGGCGCTAATTCGAGAATTGGGTTCGAACTTAAAAATCCATTTTGTCAGGCTCTATGGTACCAAACGGGTTGAAATTTTGGAATCGTGATGAGAATCACTGTCCAAACAGAAATCTGCAAAAAAATCTGCATAAAGTTGCATTTCTAGATAAATCAGCATTTTAATGGGCGCTAATTTGAGACTTGGGTTCGGTCTTTAAAATCCATATTGTCAGGCTCTATGGTAGCAAACGGGCTGAAATTTTGGAATCGTGAAGAGAATCATAGTTCGAACCGAAATCACTCACAAAATCTAAATAAAGTTTAATACGAAAAAAAATCATAAATTTAACGGGTACTATTTGAAGACTTGAGTTCGGTCTTTAAAATGCATATTGTCAGGCTCTATGATACACAACGGGCTGAAATTTTGAAATCGTGATTAGAATCACAGTCCGAACCGAAATCAGTCACAAAATCTGCATGAAAATGCATTTCTAGAAAAATCAACATTCTTATGGGCGCTAATTTGAGACTTGGGTTCGAACTTTAAACTCCATTTTGTCAGGCTCCATGGTACTAAACGAGTAGAAATTTTGGAATCGTGATAACAATCACAGTCCGAATCGAAATCAGTCACAAAATCTGCAAGAAAATGCTTTTTTAGAAAAATCAACATTCTTATGAGCGCTAATTCGAGACTTGGGTTCGAACTTAAAAATCCATTTTGTCAGGCTCTATGGTACCAAACGGGTTGAAATTTTGGAATCGTGATGAGAATCACTGTCCAAACAGAAATCTGCAAAAAAATCTGCATAAAGTTGCATTTCTAGAAAAATCACCATTATTATGGGCGCTAATTTGAGACTTGGGTTCGGTCTTTAAAATCCATATTGTCAGGCTCTATGGTAGCAAACGGGCTCAAATTTTGGATTCGTGAAGAGAATCATAGTTCGAACCGAAATCACTCACAAAATCTAAATAAAGTTTAATACGAAAAAAAATCATAAATTTAACGGGTACTATTTGAAGACTTGAGTTCGGTCTTTAAAATCCATATTGTCAGGCTCTATGATACACAACGGGCTGAAATTTTGAAATCGTGATAAGAATCACAGTCCGAACCGAAATCAGTCACAAAATCTGAATGAAAATGCATTTCTAGAAAAATCAACATTCTTATGGGCGCTAATTTGAGACTTGGGTTCGAACTTTAAACTCCATTTTGTCAGGCTCTATGGTAGCAAACGGGCTGAAATTTTGGAATCGTGAAGAGAATCATAGTTCGAACCGAAATCACTCACAAAATCTAAATAAAGTTTAATACGAAAAAAAATCATAAATTTAACGGGTACTATTTGAAGACTTGGGTTCGGTCTTTAAAATCCATATTGTCAGGCTCTATGATACACAACGGGCTGAAATTTTGAAATCGTGATAAGAATCACAGTACGAACCGAAATCAGTCACAAAATCTGCATGAAAATGCATTTCTAGAAAAATCAACATTCTTATGGGCGCTAATTTGAGACTTGGGTTCGAACTTTAAACTCCATTTTGTCAGGCTCTATGGTAGCAAACGGGCTGAAATTTTGGAATCGTGAAGAGAATCATAGTTCGAACCGAAATCACTCATAAAATCTAAATAAAGTTTAATACGAAAAAAAATCATAAATTTAACGGGTACTATTTGAAGACTTGGGTTCGGTCTTTAAAATCCATATTGTCAGGCTCTATGAAACACAAAGGGCTGAAATTTTGAAATCGTGATAAGAATCACAGTCCGAACCGAAATCAGTCACAAAATATGCATGAAAATGCATTTCTAGAAAAATCAACATTCTTATGGGCGCTAATTTGAGACTTGGGTTCGAACTTTAAACTCCATTTTGTCAGGCTCTATGGTACTAAACGAGTAGAAATTTTGGAATCGTGATAACAATCACAGACCGAATCGAAATCAGTCACAAAATCTGCAAGAAAATGCATTTCTAGAAAAATCAACATTCTTATGGGCGCTAATTCGAGACTTGGGTTCGAACTCAAAAATCCATTTTGTCAGGCTCTATGGTACCAAACGGGTTGAAATTTTGGAATCGTGATGAGAATCACTGTCCAAACAGAAATCTGCAAAAAAATCTGCATAAAGTTGCATTTCTAGAAAAATCACCATTATTATGGGCGCTAATTTGAGACTTGGGTTCGGTCTTTAAAATCCATATTGTCATTCTCTATGGTAGCAAACGGGCTGAAATTTTGGAATCGTGAAGAGAATCATAGTTCGAACCGAAATCACTCACAAAATCTAAATAAAGTTCAATTCGAAAAAAAATCATAAATTTAACGGGTTCTATTTGAAGACTTGGGTTCGGTCTTTAAAATCCATATTGTCAGGCTCTATGATACACAACGGGCTGAAATTTTGAAATCGTGATAAGAATCACAGTCCGAACCGAAATCAGTCACAAAATCTGCATGAAAATGCATTTCTAGAAAAATCAACATTCTTATGGGCGCTAATTTGAGACCTGGGTTCGAACTTTAAACTCCATTTTGTCAGGCTCTATGGTAGCAAACGGGCTGAAATTTTGGAATCGTGAAGAGAATCATAGTTTGAACCGAAATCACTCAAAAAATCCAAATAAAGTTCAATACGAAAAAAAATCATAAATTTAACGGGTACTATTTGAAGACTTGGGTTCGGTCTTTAAAATCCATATTGTCAGGCTCTATGAAACACAACGGGATGAAATTTTGAAATCGTGATAAGAATCACAGTCCGAACCGAAATCAGTCACAAAATCTGCATGAAAACGCATTTCTAGAAAAATCAACATTCTTATGGGCGCTAATTTGAGACTTGGGTTCGAACTTTAAACTCCATTTTGTCAGGCTCTATGGTAGCAAACGGGCTGAAATTTTGGAATCGTGAAGAGAATCATAGTTCAAACCGAAATCACTCACAAAATCTAAATAAAGTTTAATACGAAAAAAAATCATAAATTTAACGGGTACTATTTAAAGACTTGGGTTCGGTCTTAAAAATCCATGTTGTCAGGCTCTATGGTAGCAAACGGGCTGAAATTCTGGAATCGTGAAGAGAATCATAGTTTGAACCGAAATCTGCAAAAAAATCTGCATAAAGTTGCATTTCTAGAAAAATCACCATTCTTATGGGCGCTAATTTGAGACTTGGGTTCGAACTTTAAACTCCATTTTGTCAGGCTCTATGGTAGCAAACGGGCTGAAATTTTGGAATCGTGAAGAGAATCATAGTTCGAACCGAAATCACTCACAAAATCTAAATAAAGTTTAATACGAAAAAAAATCATTAATTTAACGGGTACTATTTGAAGACTTAGGTTCGGTCTTTATATGTCGTTTTTTCTGGCTCTATGATACCAAACGAGTTGAAATTTCGGAATCGTGATGAGAATCACAGTCCGAACCGAAATCAGTCACAAAATCTGCATGAAAATGCATTTCTAGAAAAATCAACATTCTTATGGGCGCTAATTTGAGACTTGGGTTCGAACTTTAAACTCCATTTTGTCAGGCTCTATGGTACTTAACGAGTAGAAATTTCGGAATCGTGATAACAATCACAGTCCGAATCGAAATCAGTCACAAAATCTGAAAGAAAATGCATTTCTAGAAAAATCAACATTCTTATGGGCTCTTATTTGAGACTTGGGTTCGAACTTTAAAATCCATTTTTTGTTGCTCTATGGTACCAAACGGGCTGAAATTTTGGAAAAGTGATAAGAATTACAGTCCGAACCGAAATCACTCACAAAATCTAAATAAAGTTAAATTTGAAAAAAATCATTAATTTAAATCGTACTATTTAAAGACTTGGGTTCGGTCTTTAAAATCCATATTGTCAGGCTCTATTATACACAACGGGCTGAAATTTTAAATCGTGATAATAATCACAGTCCGAACCGAAATCAATCACAAAATCTGCATGAAAATGCATTTCTAGAAAAATCAACATTCTTATGGGCGCTAATTTGAGACTTGGGTTCGAACTTTAAACTCCATTTTGTCAGGCTCTATGGTAGCAAACGGGCTCAAATTTTGGAATCGTGAAGAGAATCATAGTTCGAACCGAAATCACTCACAAAATCTAAATAAAGTTTAATACGAAAAAAAATCATAAATTTAACGGGTACTATTTGAAGACTTGGGTTCGGTCTTTAAAATCCATATTGTCAGGCTCTATGATACACAACGGGCTGAAATTTTGAAATCGTGATAAGAATCACAGTCCGAACCGAAATCAGTCACAAAATCTGCATGAAAATGCATTTCTAGAAAAATCAACATTCTTATGGGCGCTAATTTGAGACTTGGGTTCGAACTTTAAACTCCATTTTGTCAGGCTCTATGGTAGCAAACGGGCTGAAATTTTGGAATCGTGAAGAGAATCATAGTTCAAACCGAAATCACTCACAAAATCTAAATATAGTTTAATACGAAAAAAAATCATAAATTTAACGCGTTCTATTTGAAGACTTAGGTTCGGTCTTTATATGCCGTTTTTTCTGGCTCTATGGTACCAAATGAGTTGAAATTTCGGAATCGTGATAACAATCACAGTCCGAATCGAAATCAGTCAAAAAATCTGCAAGAAAATGCATTTCTAGAAAAATCAACATTCTTATGGGCTCTTATTTGAGACTTGGGTTCGAACTTTAAAATCCATTTTTTGTTGCTCTATGGTACCAAACGGGCTGAAATTTTGGAAAAGTGATTAAAATTACAGTCCAAACCGAAATCTGTCACAAAATTTAAATAAAGTTAATTATGAAAAAAAATCATAAATTTAACGGGTTCTATTTGGAGACTTGTGTTCAAATCAAATCAAATCAAAAATTATTTATTGTAAAATAAAAATTACAAAAGGTACGGTAAGATTCGGTCTTTATATGCCGTTTTTTCAGGCTCTATGGTAACAAATGGGTTGAAATTTTGGAATCGTGATAAGAATCACTGTCCAAACAGAAATCTGCAAAAAAATCTGCATAAAGTTGCATTTCTAGAAAAATCAGCATTATTATGGGCGCTTATTTGAGACTTGGGTTCGGTCTTTAAAATCCATATTGTCAGGCTCTATGGTAGCAAACGGGTTGAAATTTTGGAATCTTGATGAGAATCACTGTCCAAACAGAAATCTGCAAAAAAATCTGCATAAAGTTGCATTTCTAGAAAAATCACCATTATTATGGGCGCTAATTTGAGACTTGGGTTCGGTCTTTAAAATCCATATTGTCAGGCTCTATGGTAGCAAACGGGCTCAAATTTTGGAATCGTGAAGAGAATCATAGTTCGAACCGAAATCACTCACAAAATCTAAATAAAGTTTAATACGAAAAAAAATCATTAATTTAACGGGTACTATTTGAAGACTTAGGTTCGGTTTTTATATGCCGTTTTTTCTGGCTCTATGATACCAAACGAGTTGAAATTTCGGAATCGTGATGAGAATCACAGTCCGAACCGAAATCAGTCACAAAATCTGCATGAAAATTCATTTCTAGAAAAATCAACATTCTTATGGGCGCTAATTTGGGACTTGGTTTCGAACTTAAAAATCTATTTCGTCAGGCTCTATGGTACCAAACCGGCTGAAATTTTGAAATAGTGATAAGAATCACAGTCCGAACCGAAATCAGTCACAAAATCTGCATGAAAATGCATTTCTAGAAAAATCAACATTCTTATGGGCGCTAATTTGAGACTTGGGTTCGAACTTTAAAAACCATTTTTTGTTGCTCTATGGTACCGAACGGGCTGAAATTTTGGAAAAGTGATTAAAATTACAGTCCAAACCGAAATCTGTCACAAAATTTAAATAAAGTTAATTATGAAAAAAAATCATAAATTTAACGGGTTCTATTTGGAGACTTGTGTTCGGTCTTTATATGCCGTTTTTTCAGGCTCTATGGTAACAAATGGGTTGAAATTTTGGAATCGTGATAAGAATCACTGTCCAAACAGAAATCTGCAAAAAAATCTGCATAAAGTTGCATTTCTAGAAAAATCAGCATTATTATGGGCCCTAATTTGAGACTTGGGTTCGGTCTTTAAAATCCATATTGTCAGGCTCTATGGTAGCAAACGGGTTGAAATTTTGGAATCTTGATGAGAATCACTGTCCAAACAGAAATCTGCAAAAAAATCTGCATAAAGTTGCATTTCTAGAAAAATCAGCATTATTATCGGCGCTAATTTGAGACTTGGGTTCGGTCTTTAAAATCCATATTGTCAGGCTCTATGGTAGCAAACGGGCTCAAATTTTGGAATCGTGAAGAGAATCATAGTTCGAACCGAAATCACTCACAAAATCTAAATAAAGTTTAATACGAAAAAAAATCATAAATTTAACGGGTACTATTTGAAGACTTGAGTTCGGTCTTTATAATCCATATTGTCAGGCTCTATGATACACAACGGGCTGAAATTTTGAAATCGTGATAAGAATCACAGTCCGAACCGAAATCAGTCACAAAATCTGCATGAAAATGCATTTCTAGAAAAATCAACATTCTTATGGGCGCTATTTGAGACTTGGGTTCGAACTTTAAACTCCATTTTGTCAGGCTCTATGGTAGCAAACGGGCTGAAATTTTGGAATCGTGAAGAGAATCATAGTTCGAACCGAAATCACTCACAAAATCTAAATAAAGTTTAATACGAAAAAAAATCATAAATTTAACGGGTACTATTTGAAGACTTGGGTTCGGTCTTTAAAATCCATATTGTCAGGCTCTATGATACACAACGGGCTGAAATTTTGAAATCGTGATAAGAATCACAGTCCGAACCGAAATCAGTCACAAAATCTGCATGAAAATGCATTTCTAGAAAAATCAACATTCTTATGGGCGCTAATTTGAGACTTGGGTTCGAACTTTAAACTCCATTTTGTCAGGCTCTATAAGAGCAAACGGGCTGAAATTTTGGAATCGTGTAGAGAATCACAGTTCGAACCGAAATCACTCACAAAATCAAAATAAAGTTTAATACGAAAAAAAATCATAAATTTAACGGGTACTATTTGAAGACTTGGGTTCGGTCTTTAAAATCCATATTGTCAGGCTCTATGAAACACAACGGGCTGAAATTTTGAAATCGTGATAAGAATCACAGTCCGAACCGAAATCAGTCACAAAATCTGCATGAAAATGCATTTCTAGAAAAATCAACATTCGTATGGGCGCTAATTTGAGTCTTGGGTTCGAACTTTAAACTCCATTTTGTCAGGCTCTATGGTAGCAAACGGGCTGAAATTTTGGAATCGTGAAGAGAATCATAGTTCGAACCGAAATCACTCACAAAATCTAAATAAAGTTTAATACGAAAAAAAATCATAAATTTAACGGGTACTATTTGAAGACTTGGGTTCGGTCTTTAAAATCCATATTGTCAGAATCTATGAAACACAACGGGCTGAAATTTTGAAATCGTGATAAGAATCACAGTCCGAACCGAAATCAGTCACAAAATCTGCATGAAAATGCATTTCTAGAAAAATCAACATTCTTATGGGCGCTAATTTGAGACTTGGGTTCGAACTTTAAACTCCATTTTGTCAGGCTCTATGGTACTAAACGAGTAGAAATTTTGGAATCGTGATAACAATCACAGTCCGAATCGAAATCAGTCACAAAATCTGCAAGAAAATGCATTTCTAGAAAAATCAACATTCTTATGGGCGCTAATTCGAGACTTGGGTTCGAACTTAAAAATCCATTTTGTCAGGCTCTATGGTACCAAACGGGTTGAAATTTTGGAATCGTGATGAGAATCACTGTCCATACAGAAATCTGCAAAAAAATCTGCATAAATTTGCATTTCTAGAAAAATCACCATTATTATGGGCGCTAATTTGAGACTTGGGTTCGGTCTTTAAAATCCATATTGTCATTCTCTATGGTAGCAAACGGGCTCAAATTTTGGAATCGTAAAGAGAATCATAGTCCGAACCGAAATCACTCACAAAATCTAAATAAAGTTAAATTTGAAAAAAATCATTAATTTAAATCGTACTATTTAAAGACTTGGGTTCGGTCTTTAAAATCCATATTGTCAGGCTCTATTATACACAACGGGCTGAAATTTTAAATCGTGATAATAATCACAGTCCGAACCGAAATCAGTCACAAAATCTGCATGAAAATGCATTTCTAGAAAAATCAACATTCTTATGGGCGCTAATTTGAGACTTGGGTTCGAACTTTAAAGTCCATTTTGTCAGGCTCTATGGTAGCAAACGGGCTCAAATTTTGGAATCGTTAAGAGAATCATAGTTCGAACCGAAATCACTCACAAAATCTAAATAAAGTTTAATACGAAAAAAAATCATAAATTTAACGGGTACTATTTGAAGACTTGGGTTCGGTCTTTAAAATCCATATTGTCAGGCTCTATGATACACAACGGGCTGAAATTTTGAAATCGTGATAAGAATCACAGTCCGAACCGAAATCAGTCACAAAATCTGAATAAAGTTGCATTTTTATAAAAATCACCATTTTTATAGGGGTTAATTTGAGACTTGGGTTCGAACTTAAAAATTCATTTCGTCAGGCTCTATCTTACCAAACGGGTTGAAATTTTGGAATCGTGATGAGAATCACTGTCCAAAGCGAAATCACTCACAAAATCAAAATATAGTTAAATTTAAAAAAAAATCATAAATTTAACGGGTACTATTAAAAGACTTGGGTTCGGTCTTAAAAATCCATGTTGTCAGGCTCTATGGTAGCAAACGGGCTGAAATTCTGGAATCGCGAAGAGAATCATAGTTCGAACCGAAATCACTCACAAAATCTAAATAAAGTTTAATACGAAAAAAAATCATAAATTTAACGGGTACTATTTGAAAACTTGGGTTCGGTCTTTATATGCCGTTTTTTCTGGCTCTATGGTATCAAACGAGTTGAAATTTCGGAATCGTGATGAGAATCACTGTCCGAACCAAAATCAGTCACAAAATCTGCATGAAAATGCATTTCTCGAAAAATCAACATTCTTATGGGCGCTTATTTGAGACTTGGGTTCGAAATTTAAAATACATTTTGTCAGGCTCTATGGTACTAAACGAGTAGAAATTTTGGAATCGTGATAACAATCACAGTCCGAATCGAAATCAGTCACAAAATCTGCAAGAAAATGCATTTCTAGAAAAATCAACATTCTTATGGGCGTTAATTTGAGACTTGGGTTCGAACTTTAAACTCCATTTTGTCAGGCTCTATGGTAGCAAACGGGCTGAAATTTTGGAATCGTGAAGAGAGTCATAGTTCGAACCGAAATCACTCCTAAAATCTAAATAAAGTTTAATACGAAAAAAAATCATAAATTTAACGGGTACTATTTGAAGACTTAGGTTCGGTCTTTATATGCCGTTTTTTCTGGCTCTATGGAACCAAATGAGTTGAAATTTCGGAATCGTAATAACAATCACAGTCCGAATCGAAATCAGTCACAAAATCTGCAAGAAAATGCATTTCTAGAAAAATCAACATTCTTATGGGCTCTTATTTGAGACTTGGGTTCGAACTTTTAAATCCATTTTTTGTTGCTCTATGGTACCAAACGGGCTGAAATTTTGGAAAAGTGATAAGAATTACAGTCCGAACCGAAATCACTCACAAAATCTAAATAAAGTTAAATTTGAAAAAAATCATTAATTTAAATCGTACTATTTAAAGACTTGGGTTCGGTCTTTAAAATCCATATTGTCAGGCTCTATTATACACAACGGGCTGAAATTTTAAATCGTGATAATAATCACAGTCCGAACCGAAATCAGTCACAAAATCTGCATGAAAATGCATTTCTAGAAAAATCAACATTCTTATGGGCGCTAATTTGAGACTTGGGTTCGAACTTTAAAGTCCATTTTGTCAGGCTCTATGGTAGCAAACGGGCTCAAATTTTGGAATCGTTAAGAGAATCATAGTTCGAACCGAAATCACTCACAAAATCTAAATAAAGTTTAATACGAAAAAAAATCATAAATTTAACGGGTACTATTTGAAGACTTGGGTTCGGTCTTTAAAATCCATATTGTCAGGCTCTATGATACACAACGGGCTGAAATTTTGAAATCGTGATAAGAATCACAGTCCGAACCGAAATCAGTCACAAAATCTGAATAAAGTTGCATTTTTATAAAAATCACCATTTTTATAGGGGTTAATTTGAGACTTGGGTTCGAACTTAAAAATTCATTTCGTCAGGCTCTATCTTACCAAACGGGTTGAAATTTTGGAATCGTGATGAGAATCACTGTCCAAAGCGAAATCACTCACAAAATCAAAATATAGTTAAATTTAAAAAAAAATCATAAATTTAACGGGTACTATTAAAAGACTTGGGTTCGGTCTTAAAAATCCATGTTGTCAGGCTCTATGGTAGCAAACGGGCTGAAATTCTGGAATCGCGAAGAGAATCATAGTTCGAACCGAAATCACTCACAAAATCTAAATAAAGTTTAATACGAAAAAAAATCATAAATTTAACGGGTACTATTTGAAAACTTGGGTTCGGTCTTTATATGCCGTTTTTTCTGGCTCTATGGTATCAAACGAGTTGAAATTTCGGAATCGTGATGAGAATCACTGTCCGAACCAAAATCAGTCACAAAATCTGCATGAAAATGCATTTCTCGAAAAATCAACATTCTTATGGGCGCTTATTTGAGACTTGGGTTCGAAATTTAAAATACATTTTGTCAGGCTCTATGGTACTAAACGAGTAGAAATTTTGGAATCGTGATAACAATCACAGTCCGAATCGAAATCAGTCACAAAATCTGCAAGAAAATGCATTTCTAGAAAAATCAACATTCTTATGGGCGTTAATTTGAGACTTGGGTTCGAACTTTAAACTCCATTTTGTCAGGCTCTATGGTAGCAAACGGGCTGAAATTTTGGAATCGTGAAGAGAGTCATAGTTCGAACCGAAATCACTCCTAAAATCTAAATAAAGTTTAATACGAAAAAAAATCATAAATTTAACGGGTACTATTTGAAGACTTAGGTTCGGTCTTTATATGCCGTTTTTTCTGGCTCTATGGAACCAAATGAGTTGAAATTTCGGAATCGTGATAACAATCACAGTCCGAATCGAAATCAGTCACAAAATCTGAAAGAAAATGCATTTCTAGAAAAATCAACATTCTTATGGGCTTTTATTTGAGACTTGGGTTCGAACTTTAAAATCCATTTTTTGTTGCTCTATGGTACCAAACGGGCTGAAATTTTGGAAAAGTGATAAGAATTACAGTCCGAACCGAAATCACTCACAAAATCTAAATAAAGTTAAATTTGAAAAAAATCATTAATTTAAATCGTACTATTTAAAGACTTGGGTTCGGTCTTTAAAATCCATATTGTCAGGCTCTATTATACATAACGGGCTGAAATTTTAAATCGTGATAATAATCACAGTCCGAACCGAAATCAGTCACAAAATCTGCATGAAAATGCATTTTTATAAAAATCACCATTTTTATAGGCGCTAATTTGAGACTTGGGTTCGAACTTAAAAATTCATTTCGTCAGGCTCTATCTTACCAAACGGGTTGAAATTTTGGAATCGTGAAGAGAATCACAGTTCGAACCGAAATCACTCACAAAATCTAAATAAAGTTTAATACGAAAAAAAATCATAAATTTAACGGGTACTATTTAAAGACTTGGGTTCGGTCTTTAAAATCCATATTGTCAGGCTCTATGAAACACAACGGGCTGAAATTTTGAAATCGTGATAAGAATCACAGTCCGAACCGAAATCAGTCACAAAATCTGCATGAAAATGCATTTCTAGAAAAATCAACATTCTTATGGGCGCTAATTTGAGACTTGGGTTCGAACTTTAAACTCCATTTTGTCAGGCTCTATGGTAGCAAACGGGCTGAAATTTTGGAATCGTGAAGAGAATCATAGTTCGAACCGAAATCACTCACAAAATCTAAATAAAGTTTAATACGAAAAAAAATCATAAATTTAACGGGTACTTTTAGAAGACTTGGGTTCGGTCTTTAAAATCCATATTGTCAGAATCTATGAAACACAACGGGCTGAAATTTTGAAATCGTGATAAGAATCACAGTCCGAACCGAAATCAGTCACAAAATCTGAATGAAAATGCATTTCTAGAAAAATCAACATTCTTATGGGCGCTAATTTGAGACTTGGGTTCGAACTTTAAACTCCATTTTGTCAGGCTCTTTGGTACTAAACGAGTAGAAATTTTGGAATCGTGATAACAATCACAGTCCGAATCGAAATCAGTCACAAAATCTGCAAGAAAATGCATTTCTAGAAAAATCAACATTCTTATGGGCGTTAATTTGAGACTTGGGTTCGAACTTTAAACTCCATTTTGTCAGGCTCTATGGTAGCAAACGGGCTGAAATTTTGGAATCGTGAAGAGAGTCATAGTTCGAACCGAAATCACTCCTAAAATCTAAATAAAGTTTAATACGAAAAAAAATCATAAATTTAACGGGTATATTATTTGAAGACTTAGGTTCGGTCTTTATATGCCGTTTTTTCTGGCTCTATGGTACCAAATGAGTTGAAATTTCGGAATCGTGATAACAATCACAGTCCGAATCGAAATCAGTCACAAAATCTGAAAGAAAATGCATTTCTAGAAAAATCAACATTCTTATGGGCTTTTATTTGAGACTTGGGTTCGAACTTTAAAATCCATTTTTTGTTGCTCTATGGTACCAAACGGGCTGAAATTTTGGAAAAGTGATAAGAATTACAGTCCGAACCGAAATCACTCACAAAATCTAAATAAAGTTAAATTTGAAAAAAATCATTAATTTAAATCGTACTATTTAAAGACTTGGGTTCGGTCTTTAAAATCCATATTGTCAGGCTCTATTATACACAACGGGCTGAAATTTTAAATCGTGATAATAATCACAGTCCGAACCGAAATCAGTCACAAAATCTGCATGAAAATGCATTTCTAGAAAAATCAACATTCTTATGGGCGCTAATTTTAGACTTGGGTTCGAACTTTAAACTCCATTTTGTCAGGCTCTATGGTAGCAAACGGGCTCAAATTTTGGAATCGTGAAGAGAATCATAGTTCGAACCGAAATCACTCACAAAATCTAAATAAAGTTTAATACGAAAAAAAATCATAAATTTAACGGGTACTATTTGAAGACTTGGGTTCGGTCTTTAAAATCCATATTGTCAGGCTCTATGATACACAACGGGCTGAAATTTTGAAATCGTGATAAGAATCACAATCCGAACCGAAATCAGTCACAAAAACTGAATAAAGTAGCATTTTTATAAAAATCACCATATTTATAGGCGCTAATTTGAGACTTGGGTTCGAACTTAAAAATTCATTTCGTCAGGCTCTATCTTACCAAACGGGTTGAAATTTTGGAATCGTGAAGAGAATCACAGTTCGAACCGAAATCACTCACAAAATCTAAATAAAGTTTAATACGAAAAAAAATCATAAATTTAACGGGTACTATTTAAAGACTTGGGTTCGGTCTTTAAAATCCATATTGTCAGGCTCTATGAAACACAACGGGCTGAAATTTTGAAATCGTGATAAGAATCACAGTCCGAACCGAAATCAGTCACAAAATCTGCATGAAAATGCATTTCTAGAAAAATCAACATTCTTATGGGCGCTAATTCGAGACTTGGGTTCGAACTTTAAACTCCATTTTGTAAGGCTCTATGGTAGCAAACGGGCTGAAATTTTGGAATCGTGAAGAGAATCATAATTCGAACCGAAATCACTCACAAAATCTAAATAAAGTTTAATACGAAAAAAAATCATAAATTTAACGGGTACTATTTGAAGACTTGGGTTCGGTCTTTAAAATCCATATTGTCAGGCTCTATGATACACAACGGGCTGAAATTTTGAAATCGTGATAAGAATCAAAGTCCGAACCGAAATCAGTCACAAAATCTGCATGAAAATGCATTTCTAGAAAAATCAACATTCTTATGGGCGCTAATTTGAGACTTGGGTTCGAACTTTAAACTCCATTTTGTCAGGCTCTATGGTAGCAAACGGGCTGAAATTTTGGAATCGTGAAGAGAATCAAAGTTCGAACCGAAATCACTCACAAAATCTAAATAAAGTTTAATACGAAAAAAAATCATAAATTTAACGGGTACTATTTGAAGACTTGGGTTCGGTCTTTATAATCCATATTGTCAGAATCTATGAAACACAACGGGCTGAAATTTTGAAATCGTGATAAGAATCACAGTCCGAACCGAAATCAGTCACAAAATCTGCATGAAAATGCATTTCTAGAAAAATCAACATTCTTATGGGCGCTAATTTGAGACTTGGGTTCGAACTTTAAACTCCATTTTGTCAGGCTCTATGGTACTAAACGAGTAGAAATTTTGGAATCGTGATAACAATCACAGTCCGAATCGAAATCAGTCACAAAATCTGCAAGAAAATGCATTTCTAGAAAAATCAACATTCTTATGGGCGCTAATTCGAGACTTGGGTTCGAACTTAAAAATCCATTTTGTCAGGCTCTATGGTACCAAACGGGTTGAAATTTTGGAATCGTGATGAGAATCACTGTCCATACCGAAATCTGCAAAAAAATCTGCATAAAGTTGCATTTCTAGAAAAATCACCATTATTATGGGCGCTAATTTGAGACTTGGGTTCGGTCTTTAAAATCCATATTGTCATTCTCTATGGTAGCAAACGGGCTCAAATTTTGGAATCGTAAAGAGAATCATAGTTCGAACCGAAATCACTCACAAAATCTAAATAAAGTTTAATACGAAAAAAAATCATAAATTTAACGGGTACTATTTGAAGACTTGGGTTCGGTATTTAAAATCCATATTGTCAGGCTCTATGATACACAACGGGCTGAAATTTTGAAATCGTGATTAGAATCACAGTCCAAACCGAAATCAGTCACAAAATCTGCATGAAAATGCATTTCTAGAAAAATCAACATTCTTATGGGGGCTAATTTGAGACTTGGGTTCGAACTTTAAACTCCATTTTGTCAGGCTCTATGGTAGCAAACGGGCTAAAATTTTGGAATCGGGAAGAGAATCATAGTTCGAACCGAAATCACTCACAAAATCTAAATAAAGTTTAATACGAAAAAAAATCATAAATTTAACGGGTACTCTTTGAAGACTTGGGTTCGGTCTTTAAAATCCATATTGTCAGGCTCTATGATACACAACGGGTTGAAATTTTGAAATCGTGATAAGAATCACAGTCCGAACCGAAATCAGTCACAAAATCTGCATGAAAATGCATTTCTAGAAAAATCAACATTCTTATGGGCGCTAATTTGAGACTTGGGTTCGAAATTTAAACTCCATTTCGTAAGGCTCTAAGGTAGCAATCGGGCTGAAATTTTGGAATCGTGAAGAGAATCATAGTTCGAACCGAAATCACTCACAAAATCTAAATAAAGTTTAATACGAAAAAAAATCATAAATTTAACGGGTACTATTTGAAGACTTGGGTTCGGTCTTCAAAATCCATATTGTCAGGCTCTATGAAACACAACGGGCTGAAATTTTGAAATCGTGATAAGAATCACAGTCCGAACCGAAATCAGTCACAAAATCTGCATGAAAATGCATTTCTAGAAAAATCAACATTCTTATGGGCGCTAATTTGAGACTTGGGTTCGAACTTTAAACTCCATTTTGTCAGGCTCCATGGTACTAAACGAGTAGAAATTTTGGAATCGTGATAACAATCACAGTCCGAATCGAAATCAGTCACAAAATCTGCAAGAAAATGCATTTCTAGAAAAATCAACATTCTTATGGGCGCTAATTCGAGACTTGGGTTCGAACTTAAAAATCCATTTTGTCTGGCTCTATGGTACCAAATGAGTTGAAATTTCGGAATCGTGATAACAATCACAGTCCGAATCGAAATCAGTCACAAAATCTGCAAGAAAATGCATTTCTAGAAAAATCAACATTCTTATGGGCTCTTATTTGAGACTTGGGTTCGAACTTTAAAATCCATTTTTTGTTGCTCTATGGTACCAAACGGGCTGAAATTTTGGAAAAGTGATAAGAATTACAGTCCGAACCGAAATCACTCACAAAATCTAAATAAAGTTAAATTTGAAAAAAATCATTAATTTAAATCGTACTATTTAAAGACTTGGGTTCGGTCTTTAAAATCCATATTGTCAGGCTCTATTATACACAACGGGCTGAAATTTTAAATCGTGATAATAATCACAGTCCGAACCGAAATCAGTCACAAAATCTGCATGAAAATGCATTTCTAGAAAAATCAACATTCTTATGGGCGCTAATTTTAGACTTGGGTTCGAACTTTAAACTCCATTTTGTCAGGCTCTATGGTAGCAAACGGGCTCAAATTTTGGAATCGTGAAGAGAATCATAGTTCGAACCGAAATCACTCACAAAATCTAAATAAAGTTTAATACGAAAAAAAATCATAAATTTAACGGGTACTATTTGAAGACTTGGGTTCGGTCTTTAAAATCCATATTGTCAGGCTCTATGATACACAACGGGCTGAAATTTTGAAATCGTGATAAGAATCACAATCCGAACCGAAATCAGTCACAAAATCTGAATAAAGTTGCATTTTTATAAAAATCACCATTTTTATAGGCGCTAATTTGAGACTTGGGTTCGAACTTAAAAATTCATTTCGTCAGGCTCTATCTTACCAAACGGGTTGAAATTTTGGAATCGTGAAGAGAATCACAGTTCGAACCGAAATCACTCACAAAATCTAAATAAAGTTTAATACGAAAAAAAATCATAAATTTAACGGGTACTATTTAAAGACTTGGGTTCGGTCTTTAAAATCCATATTGTCAGGCTCTATGAAACACAACGGGCTGAAATTTTGAAATCGTGATAAGAATCACAGTCCGAAACGAAATCAGTCACAAAATCTGCATGAAAATGCATTTCTAGAAATATCAACATTCTTATGGGCGCTAATTTGAGACTTGGGTTCGAACTTTAAACTCCATTTTGTCAGGCTCTATGGTAGCAAACGGGCTGAAATTTTGGAATCGTGATGAGAATCACTGTCCATACAGAAATCTGCAAAAAAATCTGCATAAAGTTGCATTTCTAGAAAAATCACCATTATTATGGGCGCTAATTTGAGACTTGGGTTGGGTCTTTAAAATCCATATTGTCAGGCTCTATGATACACAACGGGCTGAAATTTTGAAATCGTGATAACAATCACAGTCCGAATCGAAATCAGTCACAAAATCTGAAAGAAAATGCATTTCTAGAAAAATCAACATTCTTATGGGCTCTTATTTGAGACTTGGGTTCGAACTTTAAAATCCATTTTTTGTTGCTCTATGGTACCAAATGGTACCATATTGTCAGGCTCTAATATACACAACGGGCTGAAATTTTAAATCGTGATAATAATCACAGTCCGAACCGAAATCAGTCACAAAATCTGCATGAAATTGCATTTCTAGAAAAATCAACATTCTTATGGGCGCTAATTTTAGACTTGGGTTCGAACTTTAAACTCCATTTTGTCAGGCTCTATGGTAGCAAACGGGCTCAAATTTTGGAATCGTGAAGAGAATCATAGTTCGAACCGAAATCACTCACAAAATCTAAATAAAGTTTAATACGAAAAAAAATCATAAATTTAACGGGTACTATTTGAAGACTTGGGTTCGGTCTTTATATGTCGTTTTTTCTGGCTCTATGATACCAAACAAAATTTAAAATCCATATTGTCAGGCTCTATGATACACAACGGGCTGAAATTTTGAAATCGTGATAAGAATCACAGTCCGAACCGAAATCAGTCACAAAATCTGAATAAAGTTGCATTTTTATAAAAATCACCATTTTTATAGGCGCTAATTTGAGACTTGGGTTCGAACTTAAAAATTCATTTCGTCAGGCTCTATCTTACCAAACGGGTTGAAATTTTGGAATCGTGATGAGAATCACTGTCCAAACAGAAATAAGCCTTAAAATCTCCATAAAGTTGCATTTTTAGAAAATTCACCATTCTTATGGGCGCTAATTTGAGTCATTGGTTCGAACTTAAAAATCCATTTTGTCAGGCTCTGTGGTAACAAACGGGTTGAAATTTTGGAATCGTGATGAGAATCACTGTCCAAACCGAAATCACTCACAAAATCAAAATATAGTTAAATTTAAAAAAAAATCATAAATTTAACGGGTACTATTTAAAGACTTGGGTTCGGTCTTAAAAATCCATGTTGTCAGGCTCTATGGTAGCAAACGGGCTGAAATTCTGGAATCGTGAAGAGAATCATAGTTCGAACCGAAATCTGCAAAAAAATCTGCATAAAGTTGCATTTCTAGAAAAATCACCATTCTTATGGCCGCTAATTTGGGACTTGGGTTCGAACTTAAAAATCCATTTCGTCAGGCTCAATGGTACCAAACGGGTTGAAATTTTGGAATCGTGATGAGAATCACTGTCCAAACAGAAATCTGCAAAAAAATCTGCATAAAGTTGCATTTCTAGAAAAATCACCATTCTTATGGGCGCTAATTTGAGACTTGGGTTCGAACTTTAAACTCCATTTTGTCAGGCTCTATGGTAGCAAACGGGCTGAAATTTTGGAATCGTGAAGAGAATCATAGTTCGAACCGAAATCACTCACAAAATCTAAATAAAGTTTAATACGAAAAAAAATCATTAATTTAACGGGTACTATTTGAAGACTTAGGTTCGGTCTTTATATGCCGTTTTTTCTGGCTCTATGATACCAAACGAGTTGAAATTTCGGAATCGTGATAAGAATCACAGTCCGAACCGAAATCAGTCACAAAATCTGCATGAAAATGCATTTCTAGAAAAATTAACATTCTTATGGGCGCTAATTTGAGACTTGGGTTCGAACTTTAAAAACCATTTTTTGTTGCTCTATGGTACCAAACGGGCTGAAATTTTGGAAAAGTGATTAAAATTACAGTCCAAACCGAAATCTGTCACAAAATTTAAATAAAGTTAATTATGAAAAAAAATCATAAATTTAACGGGTTCTATTTGGAGACTTGTGTTCGGTCTTTATATGCCGTTTTTTCAGGCTCTATGGTAACAAATGGGTTGAAATTTCGGAATCGTGATAAGAATCACTGTCCAAACAGAAATCTGCAAAAAAATCTGCATAAAGTTGCATTTCTAGAAAAATCAGCATTATTATGGGCGCTAATTTGAGACTTGGGTTCGGTCTTTAAAATCCATATTGTCAGGCTCTATGGTAGCAAACGGGTTGAAATTTTGGAATCTTGATGAGAATCACTGTCCAAACAGAAATCTGCAAAAAAATCTGCATAAAGTTGCATTTCTAGAAAAATCACCATTATTATGGGCGCTAATTTGAGACTTGGGTTCGGTCTTTAAAATCCATATTGTCAGGCTCTATGGTAGCAAACGGGCTCAAATTTTGGAATCGTGAAGAGAATCATAGTTCGAACCGAAATCACTCACAAAATCTAAATAAAGTTTAATACGAAAAAAAATCATTAATTTAACGGGTACTATTTGAAGACTTAGGTTCGGTCTTTATATGCCGTTTTTTCTGGCTCTATGATACCAAACGAGTTGAAATTTCGGAATCGTGATGAGAATCACAGTCCGAACCGAAATCAGTCACAAAATCTGCATGAAAATTCATTTCTAGAAAAATCAACATTCTTATGGGCGCTAATTTGGGACTTGGGTTCGAACTTAAAAATCCATTTCGTCAGGCTCTATGGTACCAAACCGGCTGAAATTTTGAAATAGTGATAAGAATCACAGTCCGAACCGAAATCAGTCACAAAATCTGCATGAAAATGCATTTCTAGAAAAATCAACATTCTTATGGGCGCTAATTTGAAACTTGGGTTCGAACTTTAAAAACCATTTTTTGTTGCTCTATGGTACCAAACGGGCTGAAATTTTGGAAAAGTGATTAAAATTACAGTCCAAACCGAAATCTGTCACAAAATTTAAATAAAGTTAATTATGAAAAAAAATCATAAATTTAACGGGTTCTATTTGGAGACTTGTGTTCGGTCTTTATATGCCGTTTTTTCAGGCTCTATGGTAACAAATGGGTTGAAATTTTGGAATCGTGATAAGAATCACTGTCCAAACAGAAATCTGCAAAAAAATCTGCATAAAGTTGCATTTCTAGAAAAATCAGCATTATTATGGGCGGTAATTTGAGACTTGGGTTCGGTCTTTAAAATCCATATTGTCAGGCTCTATGGTACCAAACGAGTTGAAATTTTGGAATCGTGATGAGAATCATAGTTCGAACCGAAATCACTCACAAAATCTAAATAAAGTTTAATACGAAAAAAAATCATAAATTTAACGGGTACTATTTGAAGACTTGGGTTCGGTCTTTAAAATCCATATTGTCAGGCTCTATGAAACAAAACGGGCTGAAATTTTGAAATCGTGATAAGAATCACAGTCCGAACCGAAATCAGTCACAAAATCTGAATAAAGTTGCATTTTTATAAAAATCACCATTTTTATAGGCGCTAATTTGAGACTTGGGTTCGAACTTAAAAATTCATTTTGTCAGGCTCTATCTTACCAAACGGGTTGAAATTTTGGAATCGTGAAGAGAATCACAGTTCGAACCGAAATCACTCACAAAATCTAAATAAAGTTTAATACGAAAAAAAATCATAAATTTAACGGGTACTATTTAAAGACTTGGGTTCGGTCTTTAAAATCCATATTGTCAGGCTCTATGAAACACAACGGGCTGAAATTTTGAAATCGTGATAAGAATCACAGTCCGAACCGAAATCAGTCACAAAATCTGCATGAAAATGCATTTCTAGAAATATCAACATTCTTATGGGCGCTAATTTGAGACTTGGGTTCGAACTTTAAACTCCATTTTGTCAGGCTCTATGGTAGCAAACGGGCTGAAATTTTGGAATCGTGAAGAGAATCATAGTTCGAACCGAAATCACTCACAAAATCTAAATAAAGTTTAATACGAAAAAAAATCATAAATTTAACGGGTACTATTTGAAGACTTGGGTTCGGTCTTTAAAATCCATATTGTCAGAATCTATGAAACACAACGGGCTGAAATTTTGAAATCGTGATAAGAATCACAGTCCGAACCGAAATCAGTCACAAAATCTGAATGAAAATGCATTTCTAGAAAAATCAACATTCTTATGGGCGCTAATTTGAGACTTGGGTTCGAACTTTAAACTCCATTTTGTCAGGCTCTATGGTACTAAACGAGTAGAAATTTTGGAATCGTGATAACAATCACAGTCCGAATCGAAATCAGTCACAAAATCTGCAAGAAAATGCATTTCTAGAAAAATCAACATTCTTATGGGCGCTAATTCGAGACTTGGGTTCGAACTTTAAACTCCATTTTGTAAGGCTCTATGGTAGCAAACGGGCTGAAATTTTGGAATCGTGAAGAGAATCATAGTTCGAACCGAAATCACTCACAAAATCTAAATAAAGTTTAATACGAAAAAAAATCATAAATTTAACGGGTACTATTTGAAGACTTGGGTTCGGTCTTTAAAATCCATATTGTCAGGCTCTATGATACACAACGGGCTGAAATTTTGAAATCGTGATAAGAATCAAAGTCCGAACCGAAATCAGTCACAAAATCTGCATGAAAATGCATTTCTAGAAAAATCAACATTCTTATGGGCGCTAATTTGAGACTTGGGTTCGAACTTTAAACTCCATTTTGTCAGGCTCTATGGTAGCAAACGGGCTGAAATTTTGGAATCGTGAAGAGAATCATAGTTCGAACCGAAATCACTCACAAAATCTAAATAAAGTTTAATACGAAAAAAAATCATAAATTTAACGGGTACTATTTGAAGACTTGGGTTCGGTCTTTAAAATCCATATTGTCAGAATCTATGAAACACAACGGGCTGAAATTTTGAAATCGTGATAAGAATCACAGTCCGAACCGAAATCAGTCACAAAATCTGCATGAAAATGCATTTCTAGAAAAATCAATATTCTTATGGGCGCTAATTTGAGACTTGGGTTCGAACTTTAAACTCCATTTTGTCAGGCTCTATGGTACTAAACGAGTAGAAATTTTGGAATCGTGATAACAATCACAGTCCGAATCGAAATCAGTCACAAAATCTGCAAGAAAATGCATTTCTAGAAAAATCAACATTCTTATGGGCGCTAATTCGAGACTTGGGTTCGAACTTAAAAATCCATTTTGTCAGGCTCTATGGTACCAAACGGGTTGAAATTTTGGAATCGTGATGAGAATCACTGTCCATACAGAAATCTGCAAAAAAATCTGCATAAAGTTGCATTTCTAGAAAAATCACCATTATTATGGGCGCTAATTTGAGACTTGGGTTCGGTCTTTAAAATCCATATTGTCATTCTCTATGGTAGCAAACGGGCTCAAATTTTGGAATCGTAAAGAGAATCATAGTTCGAACCGAAATCACTCACAAAATCTAAATAAAGTTTAATACGAAAAAAAATCATAAATTTAACGGGTACTATTTGAAGACTTGGGTTCGGTATTTAAAATCCATATTGTCAGGCTCTATGATACACAACGGGCTGAAATTTTGAAATCGTGATTAGAATCACAGTCCAAACCGAAATCAGTCACAAAATCTGCATGAAAATGCATTTCTAGAAAAATCAACATTCTTATGGGGGCTAATTTGAGACTTGGGTTCGAACTTTAAACTCCATTTTGTCAGGCTCTATGGTAGCAAACGGGCTAAAATTTTGGAATCGTGAAGAGAATCATAGTTCGAACCGAAATCACTCAAAAAATCTAAATAAAGTTTAATACGAAAAAAAATCATAAATTTAACGGGTACTCTTTGAAGACTTGGGTTCGGTCTTTAAAATCCATATTGTCAGGCTCTATGATACACAACGGGTTGAAATTTTGAAATCGTGATAAGAATCACAGTCCGAACCGAAATCAGTCACAAAATCTGCATGAAAATGCATTTCTAGAAAAATCAATATTCTTATGGGCGCTAATTTGAGACTTGGGTTCGAACTTTAAACTCCATTTTGTCAGGCTCTATGGTACTAAACGAGTAGAAATTTTGGAATCGTGATAACAATCACAGTCCGAATCGAAATCAGTCACAAAATCTGCAAGAAAATGCATTTCTAGAAAAATCAACATTCTTATGGGCGCTAATTCGAGACTTGGGTTCGAACTTAAAAATCCATTTTGTCTGGCTCTATGGTACCAAATGAGTTGAAATTTCGGAATCGTGATAACAATCACAGTCCGAATCGAAATCAGTCACAAAATCTGCAAGAAAATGCATTTCTAGAAAAATCAACATTCTTATGGGCTCTTATTTGAGACTTGGGTTCGAACTTTAAAATCCATTTTTTGTTGCTCTATGGTACCAAACGGGCTGAAATTTTGGAAAAGTGATAAGAATTACAGTCCGAACCGAAATCACTCACAAAATCTAAATAAAGTTAAATTTGAAAAAAATCATTAATTTAAATCGTACTATTTAAAGACTTGGGTTCGGTCTTTAAAATCCTTATTCAGGCTCTATTATACACAACGGGCTGAAATTTTAAATCGTGATAATAATCACAGTCCGAACCGAAATCAGTCACAAAATCTGCATGAAAATGCATTTCTAGAAAAATCAACATTCTTATGGGCGCTAATTTTAGACTTGGGTTCGAACTTTAAACTCCATTTTGTCAGGCTCTATGGTAGCAAACGGGCTCAAATTTTGGAATCGTGAAGAGAATCATAGTTCGAACCGAAATCACTCACAAAATCTAAATAAAGTTTAATACGAAAAAAAATCATAAATTTAACGGGTACTATTTGAAGACTTGGGTTCGGTCTTTAAAATCCATATTGTCAGGCTCTATGATACACAACGGGCTGAAATTTTGAAATCGTGATAAGAATCACAATCCGAACCGAAATCAGTCACAAAATCTGAATAAAGTTGCATTTTTATAAAAATCACCATTTTTATAGGCGCTAATTTGAGACTTGGGTTCGAACTTAAAAATTCATTTCGTCAGGCTCTATCTTACCAAACGGGTTGAAATTTTGGAATCGTGAAGAGAATCACAGTTCGAACCGAAATCACTCACAAAATCTAAATAAAGTTTAATACGAAAAAAAATCATAAATTTAACGGGTACTATTTAAAGACTTGGGTTCGGTCTTTAAAATCCATATTGTCAGGCTCTATGAAACACAACGGGCTGAAATTTTGAAATCGTGATAAGAATCACAGTCCGAACCGAAATCAGTCACAAAATCTGCATGAAAATGCATTTCTAGAAATATCAACATTCTTATGGGCGCTAATTTGAGACTTGGGTTCGAACTTTAAACTCCATTTTGTCAGGCTCTATGGTAGCAAACGGGCTGAAATTTTGGAATCGTGAAGAGAATCATAGTTCGAACCGAAATCACTCACAAAATCTAAATAAAGTTTAATACGAAAAAAAATCATAAATTTAACGGGTACTATTTGAAGACTTGGGTTCGGTCTTTAAAATCCATATTGTCAGAATCTATGAAACACAACGGGCTGAAATTTTGAAATCGTGATAAGAATCACAGTCCGAACCGAAATCAGTCACAAAATCTGCATGAAAATGCATTTCTAGAAAAATCAACATTCTTATGGGCGCTAATTTGAGACTTGGGTTCGAACTTTAAACTCCATTTTGTCAGGCTCTATGGTACCAAACGAGTAGAAATTTTGGAATCGTGATAACAATCACAGTCCGAATCGAAATCAGTCACAAAATCTGCAAGAAAATGCATTTCTAGAAAAATCAACATTCTTATGGGCGCTAATTCGAGACTTGGGTTCGAACTTAAAAATCCATTTTGTCAGGCTCTATGGTACCAAACGGGTTGAAATTTTGGAATCGTGATGAGAATCACTGTCCATACAGAAATCTGCAAAAAAATCTACATAAAGTTGCATTTCTAGAAAAATCACCATTATTATGGGCGCTAATTTGAGACTTGGGTTCGGTCTTTAAAATCCATATTGTCATTCTCTATGGTAGCAAACGGGCTCAAATTTTGGAATCGTAAAGAGAATCATAGTTCGAACCGAAATCACTCACAAAATCTAAATAAAGTTTAATACGAAAAAAAATCATAAATTTAACGGGTACTATTTGAAGACTTGGGTTCGGTATTTAAAATCCATATTGTCAGGCTCTATGATACACAACGGGCTGAAATTTTGAAATCGTGATTAGAATCACAGTCCAAACCGAAATCAGTCACAAAATCTGCATGAAAATGCATTTCTAGAAAATTCAACATTCTTATGGGGGCTAATTTGAGACTTGGGTTCGAACTTTAAACTCCATTTTGTCAGGCTCTATGGTAGCAAACGGGCTGAAATTTTGGAATCGTGAAGAGAATCATAGTTCGAACTGAAATCACTCACAAAATCTAAATAAAGTTTAATACGAAAAAAAATCATAAATTTAACGGGTACTCTTTGAAGACTTGGGTTCGGTCTTTAAAATCCATATTGTCAGGCTCTATGATACACAACGGGCTGAAATTTTGAAATCGTGATAAGAATCACAGTCCGAACCGAAATCAAACACAAAATCTGCATGAAAATGCATTTCTAGAAAAATCAACATTCTTATGGGCGCTAATTTGAGACTTGGGTTCGAACTTTAAACTCCATTTTGTAAGGCTCTATGGTAGCAATCGGGCTGAAATTTTGGAATCGTGAAGAGAATCATAGTTCGAACCGAAATCACTCTTAAAATCTAAATAAAGTTTAATACGAAAAAAAATCATAAATTTAACGGGTACTATTTGAAGACTTGGGTTCGGTCTTCAAAATCCATATTGTCAGGCTCTATGAAACACAACGGGCTGAAATTTTGAAATCGTGATAAGAATCACAGTCCGAACCGAAATCAGTCACAAAATCTGCATGAAAATGCATTTCTAGAAAAATCAACATTCTTATGGGCGCTAATTTGAGACTTGGGTTCGAACTTTAAACTCCATTTTGTCAGGCTCCATGGTACTAAACGAGTAGAAATTTTGGAATCGTGATAACAATCACAGTCCGAATCGAAATCAGTCACAAAATCTGCAAGAAAATGCATTTCTAGAAAAATCAACATTCTTATGGGCGCTAATTCGAGACTTGGGTTCGAACTTAAAAATCCATTTTGTCTGGCTCTATGGTACCAAATGAGTTGAAATTTCGGAATCGTGATAACAATCACAGTCCGAATCGAAATCAGTCACAAAATCTGCAAGAAAATGCATTTCTAGAAAAATCAACATTCTTATGGGCTCTTATTTGAGACTTGGGTTCGAACTTTTAAATCCATTTTTTGTTGCTCTATGGTACCAAACGGGCTGAAATTTTGGAAAAGTGATAAGAATTACAGTCCGAACCGAAATCACTCACAAAATCTAAATAAAGTTAAATTTGAAAAAAATCATTAATTTAAATCGTACTATTTAAAGACTTGGGTTCGGTCTTTAAAATCCATATTGTCAGGCTCTATTATACACAACGGGCTGAAATTTTAAATCGTGATAATAATCACAGTCCGAACCGAAATCAGTCACAAAATCTGCATGAAAATGCATTTCTAGAAAAATCAACATTCTTATGGGCGCTAATTTGAGACATGGGTTCGAACTTTAAACTCCATTTTGTCAGGCTCTATGGTAGCAAACGGGCTCAAATTTTGGAATCGTGAAGAGAATCATAGTTCGAACCGAAATCACTCACAAAATCTAAATAAAGTTTAATACGAAAAAAAATCATAAATTTAACGGGTACTATTTGAAGACTTGGGTTGGGTCTTTAAAATCCATTTTGTCAGGCTCTATGATACACAACGGGCTGAAATTTTGAAATCGTGATAAGAATCACAGTCCGAACCGAAATCAGTCACAAAATCTGCATGAAAATGCATTTCTAGAAAAATCAACATTCTTATGGGCGCTAATTTGAGACTTGGGTTCGAACTTTAAACTCTATTTTGTCAGGCTCCATGGTACTAAACGAGTAGAAATTTTGGAATCGTGATTACAATCACAGTCCGAATCGAAATCAGTCACAAAATCTGCAAGAAAATGCATTTCTAGAAAAATCAACATTCTTATGGGCGCTAATTTGAGACTTGGGTTCGAACTTTAAACTCCATTTTGTCAGGCTCTATGGTAGCAAACGGGCTGAAATTTTGGAATCGTGAAGAGAATCATAGTTCGAACCGAAATCACTCCTAAAATCTAAATAAAGTTTAATACGAAAAAAAATCATAAATTTAACGGGTACTATTTGAAGACTTAGGTTCGGTCTTTATATGCCGTTTTTTCTGGCTCTATGGTACCAAATGAGTTGAAATTTCGGAATCGTGATAACAATCACAGTCCGAATCGAAATCAGTCACAAAATCTGAAAGAAAATGCATTTCTAGAAAAATCAACATTCTTATGGGCTCTTATTTGAAACTTGGGTTCGAACTTTAAAATCCATTTTTTGTTGCTCTATGGTACCAAATGGTACCATATTGTCAGGCTCTAATATACACAACGGGCTGAAATTTTAAATCGTGATAATAATCACAGTCCGAACCGAAATCAGTCACAAAATCTGCATGAAAATGCATTTCTAGAAAAATCAACATTCTTATGGGCGCTAATTTTAGACTTGGGTTCGAACTTTAAACTCCATTTTGTCAGGCTCTATGGTAGCAAACGGGCTGAAATTTTGGAATCGTGAAGAGAATCATAGTTCGAACCGAAATCACTCCTAAAATCTAAATAAAGTTTAATACGAAAAAAAATCATAAATTTAACGGGTACTATTTGAAGACTTAGGTTCGGTCTTTATATGCCGTTTTTTCTGGCTCTATGGTACCAAATGAGTTGAAATTTCGGAATCGTGATAACAATCACAGTCCGAATCGAAATCAGTCACAAAATCTGAAAGAAAATGCATTTCTAGAAAAATCAACATTCTTATGGGCTCTTATTTGAAACTTGGGTTCGAACTTTAAAATCCATTTTTTGTTGCTCTATGGTACCAAATGGTACCATATTGTCAGGCTCTAATATACACAACGGGCTGAAATTTTAAATCGTGATAATAATCACAGTCCGAACCGAAATCAGTCACAAAATCTGCATGAAAATGCATTTCTAGAAAAATCAACATTCTTATGGGCGCTAATTTTAGACTTGGGTTCGAACTTTAAACTCCATTTTGTCAGGCTCTATGGTAGCAAACGGGCTCAAATTTTGGAATCGTGAAGAGAATCATAGTTCGAACCGAAATCACTCACAAAATCTAAATAAAGTTTAATACGAAAAAAAATCATTAATTTAACGGGTACTATTTGAAGACTTAGGTTCGGTCTTTATATGCCGTTTTTTCTGGCTCTATGATACCAAACGAGTTGAAATTTCGGAATCGTGATGAGAATCACAGTCCGAACCGAAATCAGTCACAAAATCTGCATGAAAATTCATTTCTAGAAAAATCAACATTCTTATGGGCGCTAATTTGGGACTTGGGTTCGAACTTAAAAATCCATTTCGTCAGGCTCTATGGTACCAAACCGGCTGAAATTTTGAAATAGTGATAAGAATCACAGTCCGAACCGAAATCAGTCACAAAATCTGCATGAAAATGCATTTCTAGAAAAATCAACATTCTTATGGGCGCTAATTTGAGACTTGGGTTCGAACTTTAAAAACATTTTTTTGTTGCTCTATGGTACCAAACGGGCTGAAATTTTGGAAAAGTGATTAAAATTACAGTCCAAACCGAAATCTGTCACAAAATTTAAATAAAGTTAATTATGAAAAAAAATCATAAATTTAACGGGTTCTATTTGGAGACTTGTGTTCGGTCTTTATATGCCGTTTTTTCAGGCTCTATGGTAACAAATGGGTTGAAATTTTGGAATCGTGATAAGAATCACTGTCCAAACAGAAATCTGCAAAAAAATCTGCATAAAGTTGCATTTCTAGAAAAATCAGCATTATTATGGGCGCTAATTTGAGACTTGGGTTCTGTCTTTAAAATCCATATTGTCAGGCTCTATGGTAGCAAACGGGTTGAAATTTTGGAATCTTGATGAGAATCACTGTCCAAACAGAAATCTGCAAAAAAATCTGCATAAAGTTGCATTTCTAGAAAAATCACCATTATTATGGGCGCTAATTTGAGACTTGGGTTCGGTCTTTAAAATCCATATTGTCAGGCTCTATGGTAGCAAACGGGCTCAAATTTTGGAATCGTGAAGAGAATCATAGTTCGAACCGAAATCACTCACAAAATCAAAATAAAGTTTAATACGAAAAAAAATCATTAATTTAACGGGTACTATTTGAAGACTTAGGTTCGGTCTTTATATGCCGTTTTTTCTGGCTCTATGATACCAAACGAGTTGAAATTTCGGAATCGTGATGAGAATCACAGTCCGAACCGAAATCAGTCACAAAATCTGCATGAAAATTCATTTCTAGAAAAATCAACATTCTTATGGGCGCTAATTTGGGACTTGGGTTCGAACTTAAAAATCCATTTCGTCAGGCTCTATGGTACCAAACCGGCTGAAATTTTGAAATAGTGATAAGAATCACAGTCCGAACCGAAATCAGTCACAAAATCTGCATGAAAATGCATTTCTAGAAAAATCAACATTCTTATGGGCGCTAATTTGAAACTTGGGTTCGAACTTTAAAAACCATTTTTTGTTGCTCTATGGTACCAAACGGGCTGAAATTTTGGAAAAGTGATTAAAATTACAGTCCAAACCGAAATCTGTCACAAAATTTAAATAAAGTTAATTATGAAAAAAAATCCTAAATTTAACGGGTTCTATTTGGAGACTTGTGTTCGGTCTTTATATGCCGTTTTTTCAGGCTCTATGGTAACAAATGGGTTGAAATTTTGGAATCGTGATAAGAATCACTGTCCAAACAGAAATCTGCAAAAAAATCTGCATAAAGTTGCATTTCTAGAAAAATCAGCATTATTATGGGCGGTAATTTGAGACTTGGGTTCGGTCTTTAAAGTCCATATTGTCAGGCTCTATGGTACCAAACGAGTTGAAATTTTGGAATCGTGATGAGAAACATAGTTCGAACCGAAATCACTCACAAAATCTAAATAAAGTTTAATACGAAAAAAAATCATAAATTTAACGGGTACTATTTGAAGACTTGGGTTCGGTCTTTAAAATCCATATTCTCAGGCTCTATGAAACACAACGGGCTGAAATTTTGAAATCGTGATAAGAATCAAAGTCCGAACCGAAATCAGTCACAAAATCTGCATGAAAATGCATTTCTAGAAAAATCAACATTCTTATGGGCGCTAATTTGAGACTTGGGTTCGAACTTTAAACTCCATTTTGTCAGGCTCTATGGTAGCAAACGGGCTCAAATTTTGGAATCGTGAAGAGAATCATAGTTCGAACCGAAATCTGCAAAAAAAATCTGCATAAAGTTGCATTTCTAGAAAAATCACCATTCTTATGGGCGCTAATTTGGGACTTGGGTTCGAACTTAAAAATCCATTTTGTCAGGCTCCATGGTACTAAACGAGTAGAAATTTTGGAATCGTGATAACAATCACAGTCCGAATCGAAATCAGTCACAAAATCTGCAAGAAAATGCATTTCTAGAAAAATCAACATTCTTATGGGCGCTAATTCGAGACTTGGGTTCGAACTTTAAAATCCATTTTGTCAGGCTCTATGGTACCAAACGGGTTGAAATTTTGGAATCGTGATGAGAATCACTGTCCAAACAGAAATCTGCAAAAAAATCTGCATAAAGTTGCATTTCTAGAAAAATCACCATTATTATGGGCGCTAATTTGAGACTTGGGTTCGGTCTTTAAAATCCATATTGTCAGGCTCTATGGTAGCAAACGGGCTCAAATTTTGGAATCGTGAAGAGAATCATAGTTCGAACCGAAATCACTCACAAAATCTAAATAAAGTTTAATACGAAAAAAAATCATAAATTTAACGGGTACTATTTGAAGACTTGGGTTCGGTCTTTATATGTCGTTTTTTCTGGCTCTATGGTACCAAATGAGTTGAAATTTCGGAATCGTGATAACAATCACAGTCCGAATCGAAATCAGTCACAAAATCTGAAAGAAAATGCATTTCTAGAAAAATCAACATTCTTATGGGCTCTTATTTGAGACTTGGGTTCGAACTTTAAAATCCATTTTTTGTTGCTCTATGGTACCAAACGGGCTGAAATTTTGGAAAAGTGATAAGAATTACAGTCCGAACCGAAATCACTCACAAAATCTAAATAAAGTTAAATTTGAAAAAAATCATTAATTTAAATCGTACTATTTAAAGACTTGGGTTCGGTCTTTAAAATCCATATTGTCAGGCTCTAATATACACAACGGGCTGAAATTTTAAATCGTGATAATAATCACAGTCCGAACCGAAATCAGTCACAAAATCTGCATGAAAATGCAATTCTAGAAAAATCAACATTCTTATGGGCGCTAATTTTAGACTTGGGTTCGAACTTTAAACTCCATTTTGTCAGGCTCTATGGTAGCAAACGGGCTCAAATTTTGGAATCGTGAAGAGAATCATAGTTCGAACCGAAATCACTCACAAAATCTAAATAAAGTTTAATACGAAAAAAAATCATAAATTTAACGGGTACTATTTGAAGACTTGGGTTCGGTCTTTATATGTCGTTTTTTCTGGCTCTATGATACCAAACAAAATTTAAAATCCATATTGTCAGGCTCTATGATACACAACGGGCTGAAATTTTGAAATCGTGATAAGAATCACAGTCCGAACCGGAATCAGTCACAAAATCTGAATAAAGTTGCATTTTTATAAAAATCACCATTTTTATAGGCGCTAATTTGAGACTTGGGTTCGAACTTAAAAATTCATTTCGTCAGGCTCTATCTTACCAAACGGGTTGAAATTTTGGAATCGTGATGAGAATCACTGTCCAAACAGAAATAAGCCTTAAAATCTCCATAAAGTTGCATTTTTAGAAAATTCACCATTCTTATGGGCGCTAATTTGAGTCATTGATTCGAACTTAAAAATCCATTTTGTCAGGCTCTGTGGTAACAAACGGGTTGAAATTTTGGAATCGTGATGAGAATCACTGTCCAAACCGAAATCACTCACAAAATCAAAATATAGTTAAATTTAAAAAAAAATCATAAATTTAACGGGTACTATTTAAAGACTTGGGTTCGGTCTTAAAAATCCATGTTGTCAGGCTCTATGGTAGCAAACGGGCTGAAATTCTGGAATCGTGAAGAGAATCATAGTTCGAACCGAAATCTGCAAAAAAATCTGCATAAAGTTGCATTTCTAGAAAAATCACCATTCTTATGGGCGCTAATTTGGGACTTGGGTTCGAACTTTAAACTCCATTTTGTCAGGCTCTATGGTAGCAAACGGGCTGAAATTTTGGAATCGTGAAGAGAATCATAGTTCGAACCGAAATCACTCACAAAATCTAAATAAAGTTTAATACGAAAAAAAATCATTAATTTAACGGGTACTATTTGAAGACTTAGGTTCGGTCTTTATATGCCGTTTTTTCTGGCTCTATGATACCAAACGAGTTGAAATTTCGGAATCGTGATAAGAATCACAGTCCGAACCGAAATCAGTCACAAAATCTGCATGAAAATGCATTTCTAGAAAAATCAACATTCTTATGGGCGCTAATTTGAGACTTGGGTTCGAACTTTAAAAACCATTTTTTGTTGCTCTATGGTACCAAACGGGCTGAAATTTTGGAAAAGTGATTAAAATTACAGTCCAAACCGAAATCTGTCACAAAATTTAAGTAAAGTTAATTATGAAAAAAAATCATAAATTTAACGGGTTCTATTTGGAGACTTGTGTTCGGTCTTTATATGCCGTTTTTTCAGGCTCTATGGTAACAAATGGGTTGAAATTTTGGAATCGTGATAAGAATCGCTGTCCAAACAGAAATCTGCAAAAAAATCTGCATAAAGTTGCATTTCTAGAAAAATCAGCATTATTATGGGCGCTAATTTGAGACTTGGGTTCGGTCTTTAAAATCCATATTGTCAGGCTCTATGGTAGCAAACGGGTTGAAAATTTGGAATCTTGATGAGAATCACTGTCCAAACAGAAATCTGCAAAAAAATCTGCATAAAGTTGCATTTCTAGAAAAATCACCATTATTATGGGCGCTAATTTGAGACTTGGGTTCGGTCTTTAAAATCCATATTGTCAGGCTCTATGGTAGCAAACGGGCTCAAATTTTGGAATCGTGAAGAGAATCATAGTTCGAACCGAAATCACTCACAAAATCTAAATAAAGTTTAATACGAAAAAAAATCATTAATTTAACGGGTACTATTTGAAGACTTAGGTTCGGTCTTTATATGCCGTTTTTTCTGGCTCTATGATACCAAACGAGTTGAAATTTCGGAATCGTGATGAGAATCACAGTCCGAACCGAAATCAGTCACAAAATCTGCATGAAAATTCATTTCTAGAAAAATCAACATTCTTATGGGCGCTAATTTGGGACTTGGGTTCGAACTTAAAAATCCATTTCGTCAGGCTCTATGGTACCAAACCGGCTGAAATTTTGAAATAGTGATAAGAATCACAGTCCGAACCGAAATCAGTCACAAAATCTGCATGAAAATGCATTTCTAGAAAAATCAACATTCTTATGGGCGCTAATTTGAATCTTGGGTTCGAACTTTAAAAACCATTTTTTGTTGCTCTATGGTACCAAACGGGCTGAAATTTTGGAAAAGTGATTAAAATTACAGTCCAAACCGAAATCTGTCACAAAATTTAAATAAAGTTAATTATGAAAAAAAATCATAAATTTAACGGGTTCTATTTGGAGACTTGTGTTCGGTCTTTATATGCCGTTTTTTCAGGCTCTATGGTAACAAATGGGTTGAAATTTTGGAATCGTGATAAGAATCACTGTCCAAACAGAAATCTGCAAAAAAATCTGCATAAAGTTGCATTTCTAGAAAAATCAGCATTATTATGGGCGGTAATTTGAGACTTGGGTTCGGTCTTTAAAATCCATATTGTCAGGCTCTATGGTACCAAACGAGTTGAAATTTTGGAATCGTGATGAGAATCATAGTTCGAACCGAAATCACTCACAAAATCTAAATAAAGTTTAATACGAAAAAAAATCATAAATTTAACGGGTACTATTTGAAGACTTGGGTTCGGTCTTTAAAATCCATATTGTCAGGCTCTATGAAACACAACGGGCTGAAATTTTGAAATCGTGATAAGAATCACAGTCCGAACCGAAATCAGTCACAAAATCTGCATGAAAATGCATTTCTAGAAAAATCAACATTCTTATGGGCGCTAATTTGAGACTTGGGTTCGAACTTTAAACTCCATTTTGTCAGGCTCTATGGTAGCAAACGGGCTCAAATTTTGGAATCGTGAAGAGAATCATAGTTCGAACCGAAATCTGCAAAAAAATCTGCATAAAGTTGCATTTCTAGAAAAATCACCATTCTTATGGGCGCTAATTTGGGACTTGGGTTCGAACTTAAAAATCCATTTTGTCAGGCTCCATGGTACTAAACGAGTAGAAATTTTGGAATCGTGATAACAATCACAGTCCGAATCGAAATCAGTCACAAAATCTGCAAGAAAATGCATTTCTAGAAAAATCAACATTCTTATGGGCGCTAATTCGAGACTTGGGTTCGAACTTTAAAATCCATTTTGTCAGGCTCTATGGTACCAAACGGGTTGAAATTTTGGAATCGTGATGAGAATCACTGTCCAAACAGAAATCTGCAAAAAAATCTGCATAAAGTTGCATTTCTAGAAAAATCACCATTATTATGGGCGCTAATTTGAGACTTGGGTTCGGTCTTTAAAATCCATATTGTCAGGCTCTATGGTAGCAAACGGGCTCAAATTTTGGAATCGTGAAGAGAATCATAGTTCGAACCGAAATCACTCACAAAATCTAAATAAAGTTTAATACGAAAAAAAATCATAAATTTAACGGGTACTATTTGAAGACTTGGGTTCGGTCTTTAAAATCCATATTGTCAGGCTCTATGATACACAACGGGCTGAAATTTTGAAATCGTGATAAGAATCACAGTCCGAACCGAAATCAGTCACAAAATCTGCATGAAAATGCATTTCTAGAAAAATCAACATTCTTATGGGCGCTAATTTGAGACTTGGGTTCGAACTTTAAACTCCATTTTGTCAGGCTCTATAATAGCAAACGGGCTGAAATTTTGGAATCGTGAAGAGAATCATAGTTCAAACCGAAATCACTCACAAAATCTAAATAAAGTTTAATACGAAAAAAAATCATAAATTTAACGGGTACTATTTGAAGACTTGGGTTCGGTCTTTAAAATCCATATTGTCAGGCTCTATGGAACACAACGGGCTGAAATTTTGAAATCGTGATAAGAATCACAGTCCGAACCGAAATCAGTCACAAAATCTGCATGAAAATGCATTTCTAGAAAAATCAACATTCTTATGGGCGCTAATTTGAGACTTGGGTTCAAACTTTAAACTCCATTTTGTCAGGCTCTATGGTACTAAACGAGTAGAAATTTTGGAATCGTGATAACAATCACAGTCCGAATCGAAATCATTCACAAAATCTGCAAGAAAATGCATTTCTAGAAAAATCAACATTCTTATGGGCGCTAATTCGAGACTTGGGTTCGAACTTAAAAATCCATTTTGTCAGGCTCTATGGTAAAAAACGGGTTGAAATTTTGGAATCGTGATGAGAATCACTGTCCAAACAGAAATCTGCAAAAAAATCTGCATAAAGTTGCATTTCTAGAAAAATCACCATTATTATGGGCGCTAATTTGAGACTTGGGTTCGGTCTTTAAAATCGATATTGTCATTCTCTATGGTAGCAAACGGGCTCAAATTTTGGAATCGTGAAGAGAATCATAGTTCGAACCGAAATCACTCACAAAATCTAAATAAAGTTTAAAACGAAAAAAAATCATAAATTTAACGGGTTCTATTTGAAGACTTGGGTTCGGTCTTTAAAATCCATATTGTCAGGCTCTATGATACACAACGGGCTGAAATTTTGAAATCGTGATAAGAATCACAGTCCGAACCGAAATCAGTCACAAAATCTGCATGAAAATGCATTTCTAGAAAAATCAACATTCTTATGGGCGCTAATTTGAGACTTGGGTTCGAACTTTAAACTCCATTTTGTCAGGCTCTATGGTAGCAAACGGGCTGAAATTTTGGAATCGTGAAGAGAATCACAGTTCGAACCGAAATCACTCACAAAATCTAAATAAAGTTTAATACGAAAAAAAATCATAAATTTAACGGGTACTATTTAAAGACTTGGGTTCGGTCTTTAAAATCCATATGGTCAGAATCTATGAAACACAACGGGCTGAAATTTTGAAATCATGATAAGAATCACAGTCCGAACCGAAATCAGTCACAAAATCTGCAAGAAAATGCATTTCTAGAAAAATCAACATTCTTATGGGCGCTAATTCGAGACTTGGGTTCGAACTTAAAAATCCATTTTGTCAGGCTCTATGGTACCAAACGGGTTGAAATTTTGGAATCGTGATGAGAATCACTGTCCATACAGAAATCTGCAAAAAAATCTGCATAAAGTTGCATTTCTAGAAAAATCACCATTATTATGGGCGCTAATTTGAGACTTGGGTTCGGTCTTTAAAATCCATATTGTCATTCTCTATGGTAGCAAACGGGCTCAAATTTTGGAATCGTAAAGAGAATCATAGTTCGAACCGAAATCACTCACAAAATCTAAATAAAGTTTAATACGAAAAAAAATCATAAATTTAACGGGTACTATTTAAAGACTTGGGTTCGGTCTTTAAAATCCATATGGTCAGAATCTATGAAACACAACGGGCTGAAATTTTGAAATCGTGATAAGAATCACAGTCCGAACCGAAATCAGTCACAAAATCTGCATGAAAATGCATTTCTAGAAAAATCAACATTCTTATGGGCGCTAATTTGAGACTTGGGTTCGAACTTTAAAAACCATTTTTTGTTGCTCTATGGTACCAAACGGGCTGAAATTTTGGAAAAGTGATTAAAATTACAGTCCAAACCGAAATCTGTCACAAAATTTAAATAAAGTTAATTATGAAAAAAAATCATAAATTTAACGGGTTCTATTTGGAGACTTGTGTTCGGTCTTTATATGCCGTTTTTTCAGGCTCTATGATACCAAACGAGTTGAAATTTCGGAATCGTGATAAGAATCACAGTCCGAACCGAAATCAGTCACAAAATCTGCATGAAAATGCATTTCTAGAAAAATCAACATTCTTATGGGCGCTAATTTGAGACTTGGGTTCGAACTTTAAAAACCATTTTTTGTTGCACTATGGTACCAAACGGGCTGAAATTTTGGAAAAGTGATTAAAATTACAGTCCAAACCGAAATCTGTCACAAAATTTAAATAAAGTTAATTATGAAAAAAAATCATAAATTTAACGGGTTCTATTTGGAGACTTGTGTTCGGTCTTTATATGCCGTTTTTTCAGGCTCTATGGTAACAAATGGGTTGAAATTTTGGAATCGTGATAAGAATCACTGTCCAAACAGAAATCTGCAAAAAAATCTGCATTAAGTTGCATTTCTAGAAAAATCAGCATTATTATGGGCGCTAATTTGAGACTTGGGTTCGGTCTTTAAAATCCATATTGTCAGGCTCTATGGTAGCAAACGGGTTGAAATTTTGGAATCTTGATGAGAATCACTGTCCAAACAGAAATCTGCAAAAAAATCTGCATAAAGTTGCATTTTTAGAAAAATCACCATTATTATGGGCGCTAATTTGAGACTTGGGTTCGGTCTTTAAAATCCATATTGTCAGGCTCTATGGTAGCAAACGGGCTCAAATTTTGGAATCGTGAAGAGAATCATAGTTCGAACCGAAATCACTCACAAAATCTAAATAAAGTTTAATACGAAAAAAAATCATTAATTTAACGGGTACTATTTGAAGACTTAGGTTCGGTCTTTATATGCCGTTTTTTCTGGCTCTATGATACCAAACGAGTTGAAATTTCGGAATCGTGATGAGAATCACAGTCCGAACCGAAATCAGTCACAAAATCTGCATGAAAATTCATTTCTAGAAAAATCAACATTCTTATGGGCGCTAATTTGGGACTTGGGTTCGAACTTAAAAATCCATTTCGTCAGGCTCTATGGTACCAAACCGGCTGAAATTTTGAAATAGTGATAAGAATCACAGTCCGAACCGAAATCAGTCACAAAATCTGCATGAAAATGCATTTCTAGAAAAATCAACATTCTTATGGGCGCTAATTTGAAACTTGGGTTCGAACTTTAAAAACCATTTTTTGTTGCTCTATGGTACCAAACGGGCTGAAATTTTGGAAAAGTGATTAAAACTACAGTCCAAACCGAAATCTGTCACAAAATTTAAATAAAGTTAATTATGAAAAAAAAATCCTAAATTTAACGGGTTCTATTTGGAGACTTGTGTTCGGTCTTTATATGCCGTTTTTTCAGGCTCTATGGTAACAAATGGGTTGAAATTTTGGAATCGTGATAAGAATCACTGTCCAAACAGAAATCTGCAAAAAAATCTGCATAAAGTTGCATTTCTAGAAAAATCAGCATTATTATGGGCGGTAATTTGAGACTTGGGTTCGGTCTTTAAAATCCATATTGTCAGGCTCTATGGTACCAAACGAGTTGAAATTTTGGAATCGTGATGAGAATCATAGTTCGAACCGAAATCACTCACAAAATCTAAATAAAGTTTAATACGAAAAAAAATCATAAATTTAACGGGTACTATTTGAAGACTTGGGTTCGGTCTTTAAAATCCATATGGTCAGAATCTATGAAACACAACGGGATGAAATTTTGAAATCGTGATAAGAATCACAGTCCGAACCGAAATCAGTCACAAAATCTGCAAGAAAATGCATTTCTAGAAAAATCAACATTCTTATGGGCGCTAATTCGAGACTTGGGTTCGAACTTAAAAATCCATTTTGTCAGGCTCTATGGTACCAAACGGGTTGAAATTTTGGAATCGTGATGAGAATCACTGTCCATACAGAAATCTGCAAAAAAATCTGCATAAAGTTGCATTTCTAGAAAAATCACCATTATTATGGGCGCTAATTTGAGACTTGGGTTCGGTCTTTAAAATCCATATTGTCATTCTCTATGGTAGCAAACGGGCTCAAATTTTGGAATCGTAAAGAGAATCATAGTTCGAACCGAAATCACTCACAAAATCTAAATAAAGTTTAATACGAAAAAAAATCATAAATTTAACGGGTACTATTTGAAGACTTGGGTTCGGTCTTTAAAATCCATATTGTCAGGCTCTATGATACACAACGGGCTGAAATTTTGAAATCGCGATAAGAATCACAGTCCGAACCGAAATCAGTCACAAAATCTGCATGAAAATGCATTTCTAGAAAAATCAACATTCTTATGGGCGCTAATTTGAGACTTGGGTTCGAACTTTAAAAACCATTTTTTGTTGCTCTATGGTACCAAACGGGCTGAAATTTTGGAAAAGTGATTAAAATTACAGTCCAAACCGAAATCTGTCACAAAATTTAAATAAAGTTAATTATGAAAAAAAATCATAAATTTAACGGGTTCTATTTGGAGACTTGTGTTCGGTCTTTATATGCCGTTTTTTCAGGCTCTATGATACCAAACGAGTTGAAATTTCGGAATCGTGATAAGAATCACAGTCCGAACCGAAATCAGTCACAAAATCTGCATGAAAATGCATTTCTAGAAAAATCAACATTCTTATGGGCGCTAATTTGAGACTTGGGTTCGAACTTTAAAAACCATTTTTTGTTGCTCTATGGTACCAAACGGGCTGAAATTTTGGAAAAGTGATTAAAATTACAGTCCAAACCGAAATCTGTCACAAAATTTAAATAAAGTTAATTATGAAAAAAAATCATAAATTTAACGGGTTCTATTTGGAGACTTGTGTTCGGTCTTTATATGCCGTTTTTTCAGGCTCTATGGTAACAAATGGGTTGAAATTTTGGAATCGTGATAAGAATCACTGTCCAAACAGATATCTGCAAAAAAATCTGCATAAAGTTGCATTTCTAGAAAAATCAGCATTATTATGGGCGCTAATTTGAGACTTGGGTTCGGTCGTTAAAATCCATATTGTCAGGCTCTATGGTAGCAAACGGGTTGAAATTTTGGAATCTTGATGAGAATCACTGTCCAAACAGAAATCTGCAAAAAAATCTGCATAAAGTTGCATTTCTAGAAAAATCACCATTATTATGGGCGCTAATTTGAGACTTGGGTTCGGTCTTTAAAATCCATATTGTCAGGCTCTATGGTAGCAAACGGGCTCAAATTTTGGAATCGTGAAGAGAATCATAGTTCGAACCGAAATCACTCACAAAATCTAAATAAAGTTTAATACGAAAAAAAATCATTAATTTAACGGGTACTATTTGAAGACTTAGGTTCGGTCTTTATATGCCGTTTTTTCTGGCTCTATGATACCAAACGAGTTGAAATTTCGGAATCGTGATGAGAATCACAGTCCGAACCGAAATCAGTCACAAAATCTGCATGAAAATTCATTTCTAGAAAAATCAACATTCTTATGGGCGCTAATTTGGGACTTGGGTTCGAACTTAAAAATCCATTTCATCAGGCTCTATGGTACCAAACCGGCTGAAATTTTGAAATAGTGATAAGAATCACAGTCCGAACCGAAATCAGTCACAAAATCTGCATGAAAATGCATTTCTAGAAAAATCAACATTCTTATGGGCGCTAATTTCAAACTTGGGTTCGAACTTTAAAAACCATTTTTTGTTGCTCTATGGTACCAAACGGGCTGAAATTTTGGAAAAGTGATTAAAATTACAGTCCAAACCGAAATCTGTCACAAAATTTAAATAAAGTTAATTATGAAAAAAAATCATAAATTTAACGGGTTCTATTTGGAGACTTGTGTTCGGTCTTTATATGCCGTTTTTTCTGGCTCTATGGTAACAAATGGGTTGAAATTTTGGAATCGTGATAAGAATCACTGTCCAAACAGAAATCTGCAAAAAAATCTGCATAAAGTTGCATTTCTAGAAAAATCAGCATTATTATGGGCGGTAATTTGAGACTTGGGTTCGGTCTTTAAAATCCATATTGTCAGGCTCTATGGTACCAAACGAGTTGAAATTTTGGATTCGTGATGAGAATCATAGTTCGAACCGAAATCACTCACAAAATCTAAATAAAGTTTAATACGAAAAAAAATCATAAATTTAACGGGTACTATTTGAAGACTTGGGTTCGGTCTTTAAAATCCATATTGTCAGGCTCTTTGAAACACAACGGGCTGAAATTTTGAAATCGTGAAGAGAATCATAGTTCGAACCGAAATCTGCAAAAAAATCTGCATAAAGTTGCATTTCTAGAAAAATCACCATTATTATGGGCGCTAATTTGAGACTTGGGTTCGGTCTTTAAAATCCATATTGTCAGGCTCTATGGTAGCAAACGGGCTCAAATTTTGGAATCGTGAAGAGAATCATAGTTCGAACCGAAATCACTCACAAAATCAAAATAAAGTTTAATACGAAAAAAAATCATAAATTTAACGGGTACTATTTGAAGACTTGAGTTCGGTCTTTAAAATCCATATTGTCAGGCTCTATGATACACAACGGGCTGAAATTTTGAAATCGTGATAAGAATCACAGTCCGAACCGAAATCAGTCACAAAATCTGCATGAAAATGCATTTCTAGAAAAATCAACATTCTTATGGGCGCTAATTTGAGACTTGGGTTCGAACTTTGAACTCCATTTTGTCAGGCTCTATGGTAGCAAACGGGCTGAAATTTTGGAATCGTGAAGAGAATCATAGTTCGACACCGAAATCACTCACAAAATCTAAATAAAGTTTAATACGAAAAAAAATCATAAATTTAACGGGTACTATTTGAAGACTTGGGTTCGGTCTTTAAAATCCATATTGTCAGGCTCTATGATACACAACGGGCTGAAATTTTGAAATCGTGATAAGAATCACAGTCCGAACCGAAATCAGTCACAAAATCTGCATGAAAATGCATTTCTAGAAAAATCAACATTCTTATGGGCGCTAATTTGAGACTTGGGTTCGAACTTTAAACTCCATTTTGTCAGGCTCTATAATAGCAAACGGGCTGAAATTTTGGAATCGTGAAGAGAATCATAGTTCGAACCGAAATCACTCACAAAATCTAAATAAAGTTTAATACGAAAAAAAATCATAAATTTAACGGGTACTATTTGAAGACTTGGGTTCGGTCTTTACAATCCATATAGTCAGGCTCTATGAAACACAACGGGCTGAAATTTTGAAATCGTGATAAGAATCACAGTCCGAACCGAAATCAGTCACAAAATCTGCATGAAAATGCATTTCTAGAAAAATCAACATTCTTATGGGCGCTAATTTGAGACTTGGGTTCAAACTTTAAACTCCATTTTGTCAGGCTCTATGATACTAAACGAGTAGAAATTTTGGAATCGTGATAACAATCACAGTCCGAATCGAAATCAGTCACAAAATCTGCAAGAAAATGCATTTCTAGAAAAATCAACATTCTTATGGGCGCTAATTCGAGACTTGGGTTCGAACTTAAAAATCCATTTTGTCAGGCTCTATGGTAAAAAACGGGTTGAAATTTTGGAATCGTGATGAGAATCACTGTCCAAACAGAAATCTGCAAAAAAATCTGCATAAAGTTGCATTTCTAGAAAAATCACCATTATTATGGGCGCTAATTTGAGACTTGGGTTCGGTCTTTAAAATCGATATTGTCATTCTCTATGGTAGCAAACGGGCTCAAATTTTGGAATCGTGAAGAGAATCATAGTTCGAACCGAAATCACTCACAAAATCTAAATAAAGTTTAAAACGAAAAAAAATCATAAATTTAACGGGTTCTATTTGAAGACTTGGGTTCGGTCTTTAAAATCCATATTGTCAGGCTCTATGATACACAACGGGCTGAAATTTTGAAATCGTGATAAGAATCACAGTCCGAACCGAAATCAGTCACAAAATCTGCATGAAAATGCATTTCTAGAAAAATCAACATTCTTATGGGCGCTAATTTGAGACTTGGGTTCGAACTTTAAACTCCATTTTGTCAGGCTCTATGGTAGCAAACGGGCTGAAATTTTGGAATCGTGAAGAGAATCACAGTTCGAACCGAAATCACTCACAAAATCTAAATAAAGTTTAATACGAAAAAAAATCATAAATTTAACGGGTACTATTTGAAGACTTGGGTTCGGTCTTTAAAATCCATATTGTCAGGCTCTATGATACACAACGGGCTGAAATTTTGAAATCGCGATAAGAATCACAGTCCGAACCGAAATCAGTCACAAAATCTGCATGAAAATGCATTTCTAGAAAAATCAACATTCTTATGGGCGCTAATTTGAGACTTGGGTTCGAACTTTAAACTCCATTTTGTCAGGCTCTATGGTAGCAAACGGGCTCAAATTTTGGAATCGTAAAGAGAATCATAGTTCGAACCGAAATCACTCACAAAATCTAAATAAAAATTAATACGAAAAAAAATCATAAATTTAACGGGTACTATTTGAAGACTTGGGTTAGGTCTTTAAAATCCATATTGTCAGGCTCTATGATACACAACGGGCTGAAATTTTGAAATCGCGATAAGAATCACAGTCCGAACCGAAATCAGTCACAAAATCTGCATGAAAATGCATTTCTAGAAAAATCAACATTCTTATGGGCGCTAATTTGAGACTTGGGTTCGAACTTTAAACTCCATTTTGTCAGGCTCTATGGTAGCAAACGGGCTGAAATTTTGGAATCGTGAAGAGAATCACAGTTCGAACCGAAATCACTCACAAAATCTAAATAAAGTTTAATACGAAAAAAAATCATAAATTTAACGGGTACTATTTGAAGACTTGGGTTCGGTCTTTAAAATCCATATTGTCAGGCTCTATGATACACAACGGGCTGAAATTTTGAAATCGCGATAAGAATCACAGTCCGAACCGAAATCAGTCACAAAATCTGCATGAAAATGCATTTCTAGAAAAATCAACATTCTTATGGGCGCTAATTTGAGACTTGGGTTCGAACTTTAAACTCCATTTTGTCAGGCTCTATGGTAGCAAACGGGCTCAAATTTTGGAATCGTAAAGAGAATCATAGTTCGAACCGAAATCACTCACAAAATCTAAATAAAAATTAATACGAAAAAAAATCATAAATTTAACGGGTACTATTTGAAGACTTGGGTTCGGTCTTTAAAATCCATATTGTCAGGCTCTATGATACACAACGGGCTGAAATTTTGAAATCGCGATAAGAATCACAGTCCGAACCGAAATCAGTCACAAAATCTGCATGAAAATGCATTTCTAGAAAAATCAACATTCTTATGGGCGCTAATTTGAGACTTGGGTTCGAACTTTAAAAACCATTTTTTGTTGCTCTATGGTACCAAACGGGCTGAAATTTTGGAAAAGTGATTAAAATTACAGTCCAAACCGAAATCTGTCACAAAATTTAAATAAAGTTAATTATGAAAAAAAATCATAAATTTAACGGGTTCTATTTGGAGACTTGTGTTCGGTCTTTATATGCCGTTTTTTCAGGCTCTATGGTAACAAACGGGTTGAAATTTTGGAATCTTGATGAGAATCACTGTCCAAACAGAAATCTGCAAAAAAATCTGCATAAAGTTGCATTTTTAGAAAAATCACCATTATTATGGGCGCTAATTTGAGACTTGGGTTCGGTCTTTAAAATCCATATTGTCAGGCTCTATGGTAGCAAACGGGCTCAAATTTTGGAATCGTGAAGAGAATCATAGTTCGAACCGAAATCACTCACAAAATCTAAATAAAGTTTAATACGAAAAAAAATCATTAATTTAACGGGTACTATTTGAAGACTTAGGTTCGGTCTTTATATGCCGTTTTTTCTGGCTCTATGATACCAAACGAGTTGAAATTTCGGAATCGTGATGAGAATCACAGTCCGAACCGAAATCAGTCACAAAATCTGCATGAAAATTCATTTCTAGAAAAATCAACATTCTTATGGGCGCTAATTTGGGACTTGGGTTCGAACTTAAAAATCCATTTCGTCAGGCTCTATGGTACCAAACCGGCTGAAATTTTGAAATAGTGATAAGAATCACAGTCCGAACCGAAATCAGTCACAAAATCTGCATGAAAATGCATTTCTAGAAAAATCAACATTCTTATGGGCGCTAATTTGAAACTTGGGTTCGAACTTTAAAAACCATTTTTTGTTGCTCTATGGTACCAAACGGGCTGAAATTTTGGAAAAGTGATTAAAATTACAGTCCAAACCGAAATCTGTCACAAAATTTAAATAAAGTTAATTATGAAAAAAAATCATAAATTTAACGGGTTCTATTTGGAGACTTGTGTTCGGTCTTTATATGCCGTTTTTTCAGGCTCTATGGTAACAAATGGGTTGAAATTTTGGAATCGTGATAAGAATCACTGTCCAAACAGAAATCTGCAAAAAAATCTGCATAAAGTTGCATTTCTAGAAAAATCAGCATTATTATGGGCGGTAATTTGAGACTTGGGTTCGGTCTTTAAAATCCATATTGTCAGGCTCTATGGTACCAAACGAGTTGAAATTTTGGAATCGTGATGAGAATCATAGTTCGAACCGAAATCACTCACAAAATCTAAATAAAGTTTAATACGAAAAAAAATCATAAATTTAACGGGTACTATTTGAAGACTTGGGTTCGGTCTTTAAAATCTATATGGTCAGAATCTATGAAACACAACGGGCTGAAATTTTGAAATCGTGATAAGAATCACAGTCCGAACCGAAATCAGTCACAAAATCTGCAAGAAAATGCATTTCTAGAAAAATCAACATTCTTATGGGCGCTAATTCGAGACTTGGGTTCGAACTTAAAAATCCATTTTGTCAGGCTCTATGGTACCAAACGGGTTGAAATTTTGGAATCGTGATGAGAATCACTGTCCATACAGAAATCTGCAAAAAAATCTGCATAAAGTTGCATTTCTAGAAAAATCACCATTATTATGGGCGCTAATTTGAGACTTGGGTTCGGTCTTTAAAATCCATATTGTCATTCTCTATGGTAGCAAACGGGCTCAAATTTTGGAATCGTAAAGAGAATCATAGTTCGACCCGAAATCACTCACAAAATCTAAATAAAGTTTAATACGAAAAAAAATCATAAATTTAACGGGTACTATTTGAAGACTTGGGTTCGGTCTTTAAAATCCATATTGTCAGGCTCTATGATACACAACGGGCTGAAATTTTGAAATCGCGATAAGAATCACAGTCCGAACCGAAATCAGTCACAAAATCTGCATGAAAATGCATTTCTAGAAAAATCAACATTCTTATGGGCGCTAATTTGAGACTTGGGTTCGAACTTTAAAAACCATTTTTTGTTGCTCTATGGTACCAAACGGGCTGAAATTTTGGAAAAGTGATTAAAATTACAGTCCAAACCGAAATCTGTCACAAAATTTAAATAAAGTTAATTATGAAAAAAAATCATAAATTTAACGGGTTCTATTTGGAGACTTGTGTTCGGTCTTTATATGCCGTTTTTTCAGGCTCTATGATACCAAACGAGTTGAAATTTCGGAATCGTGATAAGAATCACAGTCCGAACCGAAATCAGTCACAAAATCTGCATGAAAATGCATTTCTAGAAAAATCAACATTCTTATGGGCGCTAATTTGAGACTTGGGTTCGAACTTTAAAAACCATTTTTTGTTGCTCTATGGTACCAAACGGGCTGAAATTTTGGAAAAGTGATTAAAATTACAGTCCAAACCGAAATCTGTCACAAAATTTAAATAAAGTTAATTATGAAAAAAAATCATAAATTTAACGGGTTCTATTTGGAGACTTGTGTTCGGTCTTTATATGCCGTTTTTTCAGGCTCTATGGTAACAAATGGGTTGAAATTTTGGAATCGTGATAAGAATCACTGTCCAAACAGATATCTGCAAAAAAATCTGCATAAAGTTGCATTTCTAGAAAAATCAGCATTATTATGGGCGCTAATTTGAGACTTGGGTTCGGTCTTTAAAATCCATATTGTCAGGCTCTATGGTAGCAAACGGGTTGAAATTTTGGAATCTTGATGAGAATCACTGTCCAAACAGAAATCTGCAAAAAAATCTGCATAAAGTTGCATTTCTAGAAAAATCACCATTATTATGGGCGCTAATTTGAGACTTGGGTTCGGTCTTTAAAATCCATATCGTCAGGCTCTATGGTAGCAAAACGGCTCAAATTTTGGAATCGTGAAGAGAATCATAGTTCGAACCGAAATCACTCACAAAATCTAAATAAAGTTTAATACGAAAAAAAATCATTAATTTAACGGGTACTATTTGAAGACTTAGGTTCGGTCTTTATATGCCGTTTTTTCTGGCTCTATGATACCAAACGAGTTGAAATTTCGGAATCGTGATGAGAATCACAGTCCGAACCGAAATCAGTCACAAAATCTGCATGAAAATTCATTTCTAGAAAAATCAACATTCTTATGGGCGCTAATTTGGGACTTGGGTTCGAACTTAAAAATCCATTTCGTCAGGCTCTATGGTACCAAACCGGCTGAAATTTTGAAATAGTGTTAAGAATCACAGTCCGAACCGAAATCAGTCACAAAATCTGCATGAAAATGCATTTCTAGAAAAATCAACATTCTTATGGGCGCTAATTTCAAACTTGGGTTCGAACTTTAAAAACCATTTTTTGTTGCTCTATGGTACCAAACGGGCTGAAATTTTGGAAAAAAGATTAAAATTACAGTCCAAACCGAAATCTGTCACAAAATTTAAATAAAGTTAATTATGAAAAAAAATCATAAATTTAACGGGTTCTATTTGGAGACTTGTGTTCGGTCTTTATATGCCGTTTTTTCAGGCTCTATGGTAACAAATGGGTTGAAATTTTGGAATCGTGATAAGAATAACTGTCCAAACAGAAATCTGCAAAAAAATCTGCATAAAGTTGCATTTCTAGAAAAATCAGCATTATTATGGGCGGTAATTTGAGACTTGGGTTCGGTCTTTAAAATCCATATTGTCAGGCTCTATGGTACCAAACGAGTTGAAATTTTGGAATCGTGATGAGAATCATAGTTCGAACCGAAATCACTCACAAAATCTAAATAAAGTTTAATACGAAAAAAAATCATAAATTTAACGGGTACTATTTGAAGACTTGGGTTCGGTCTTTAAAATCCATATTGTCAGGCTCTTTGAAACACAACGGGCTGAAACTTTGAAATCGTGATAAGAATCACAGTCCGAACCGAAATCAGTCACAAAATCTGCATGAAAATGCATTTCTAGAAAAATCAACATTCTTATGGGCGCTAATTTGAGACTTGGGTTCGAACTTTAAACTCCATTTTGTCAGGCTCTATGGTAGCAAACGGGCTCAAATTTTGGAATCGTGAAGAGAATCATAGTTCGAACCGAAATCTGCAAAAAAATCTGCATAAAGTTGCATTTCTAGAAAAATCACCATTCTTATGGGCGCTAATTTGGGACTTGGGTTCGAACTTAAAAATCCATTTTGTCAGGCTCCATGGTACTAAACGAGTAGAAATTTTGGAATCGTGATAACAATCACAGTCCGAATCGAAATCAGTCACAAAATCTGCAAGAAAATGAATTTCTAGAAAAATCAACATTCTTATGGGCGCTAATTCGAGACTTGGGTTCGAACTTTAAAATCCATTTTTTCAGGCTCTATGGTACCAAACGGGTTGAAATTTTGGAATCGTGATGAGAATCACTGTCCAAACAGAAATCTGCAAAAAAATCTGCATAAAGTTGCATTTCTAGAAAAATCACCATTATTATGGGCGCTAATTTGAGACTTGGGTTCGGTCTTTAAAATCCATATTGTCAGGCTCTATGGTAGCAAACGGGCTCAAATTTTGGAATCGTGAAGAGAATCATAGTTCGAACCGAAATCACTCACAAAATCAAAATAAAGTTTAATACGAAAAAAAATCATAAATTTAACGGGTACTATTTGAAGACTTGAGTTCGGTCTTTAAAATCCATATTGTCAGGCTCTATGATACACAACGGGCTGAAATTTTGAAATCGTGATAAGAATCACAGTCCGAACCGAAATCAGTCACAAAATCTGCATGAAAATGCATTTCTAGAAAAATCAACATTCTTATGGGCGCTAATTTGAGACTTGGGTTCGAACTTTGAACTCCATTTTGTCAGGCTCTATGGTAGCAAACGGGCTGAAATTTTGGAATCGTGAAGAGAATCATAGTTCGACACCGAAATCACTCACAAAATCTAAATAAAGTTTAATACGAAAAAAAATCATAAATTTAACGGGTACTATTTGAAGACTTGGGTTCGGTCTTTAAAATCCATATTGTCAGGCTCTATGATACACAACGGGCTGAAATTTTGAAATCGTGATAAGAATCACAGTCCGAACCGAAATCAGTCACAAAATCTGCATGAAAATGCATTTCTAGAAAAATCAACATTCTTATGGGCGCTAATTTGAGACTTGGGTTCGAACTTTAAACTCCATTTTGTCAGGCTCTATAATAGCAAACGGGCTGAAATTTTGGAATCGTGAAGAGAATCATAGTTCGAACCGAAATCACTCACAAAATCTAAATAAAGTTTAATACGAAAAAAAATCATAAATTTAACGGGTACTATTTGAAGACTTGGGTTCGGTCTTTACAATCCATATAGTCAGGCTCTATGAAACACAACGGGCTGAAATTTTGAAATCGTGATAAGAATCACAGTCCGAACCGAAATCAGTCACAAAATCTGCATGAAAATGCATTTCTAGAAAAATCAACATTCTTATGGGCGCTAATTTGAGACTTGGGTTCAAACTTTAAACTCCATTTTGTCAGGCTCTATGATACTAAACGAGTAGAAATTTTGGAATCGTGATAACAATCACAGTCCGAATCGAAATCAGTCACAAAATCTGCAAGAAAATGCATTTCTAGAAAAATCAACATTCTTATGGGCGCTAATTCGAGACTTGGGTTCGAACTTAAAAATCCATTTTGTCAGGCTCTATGGTAAAAAACGGGTTGAAATTTTGGAATCGTGATGAGAATCACTGTCCAAACAGAAATCTGCAAAAAAATCTGCATAAAGTTGCATTTCTAGAAAAATCACCATTATTATGGGCGCTAATTTGAGACTTGGGTTCGGTCTTTAAAATCGATATTGTCATTCTCTATGGTAGCAAACGGGCTCAAATTTTGGAATCGTGAAGAGAATCATAGTTCGAACCGAAATCACTCACAAAATCTAAATAAAGTTTAAAACGAAAAAAAATCATAAATTTAACGGGTTCTATTTGAAGACTTGGGTTCGGTCTTTAAAATCCATATTGTCAGGCTCTATGATACACAACGGGCTGAAATTTTGAAATCGTGATAAGAATCACAGTCCGAACCGAAATCAGTCACAAAATCTGCATGAAAATGCATTTCTAGAAAAATCAACATTCTTATGGGCGCTAATTTGAGACTTGGGTTCGAACTTTAAACTCCATTTTGTCAGGCTCTATGGTAGCAAACGGGCTGAAATTTTGGAATCGTGAAGAGAATCACAGTTCGAACCGAAATCACTCACAAAATCTAAATAAAGTTTAATACGAAAAAAAATCATAAATTTAACGGGTACTATTTGAAGACTTGGGTTCGGTCTTTAAAATCCATATTGTCAGGCTCTATGATACACAACGGGCTGAAATTTTGAAATCGCGATAAGAATCACAGTCCGAACCGAAATCAGTCACAAAATCTGCATGAAAATGCATTTCTAGAAAAATCAACATTCTTATGGGCGCTAATTTGAGACTTGGGTTCGAACTTTAAACTCCATTTTGTCAGGCTCTATGGTAGCAAACGGGCTCAAATTTTGGAATCGTAAAGAGAATCATAGTTCGAACCGAAATCACTCACAAAATCTAAATAAAAATTAATACGAAAAAAAATCATAAATTTAACGGGTACTATTTGAAGACTTGGGTTAGGTCTTTAAAATCCATATTGTCAGGCTCTATGATACACAACGGGCTGAAATTTTGAAATCGCGATAAGAATCACAGTCCGAACCGAAATCAGTCACAAAATCTGCATGAAAATGCATTTCTAGAAAAATCAACATTCTTATGGGCGCTAATTTGAGACTTGGGTTCGAACTTTAAACTCCATTATGTCAGGCTCTATGGTAGCAAACGGGCTGAAATTTTGGAATCGTGAAGAGAATCATAGTTCGAACCGAAATCACTCACAAAATCTAAATAAAGTTTAATACGAAAAAAAATCATAAATTTAACGGGTACTCTTTGAAGACTTGGGTTCGGTCTTTAAAATCCATATTGTCAGGCTCTATGATACACAACGGGCTGAAATTTTGAAATCGTGATAAGAATCACAGTCCGAACCGAAATCAGTCACAAAATCTGCATGAAAATGCATTTCTAGAAAAATCAACATTCTTATGGGCGCTAATTTGAGACTTGGGTTCAAACTTTAAACTCCATTTTGTAAGGCTCTATGGTAGCAAACGGGCTGAAATTTTGGAATCGTGAAGAGAATCATAGTTCAAACCGAAATCACTCACAAAATCTAAATAAAGTTTAATACGAAAAAAATCATAAATTTAACGGGTACTATTTGAAGACTTGGGTTCGGTCTTTAAAATCCATATTGTAAGGATCTATGAAACACAACGGGCTGAAATTTTGAAATCGTGATAAGAATCACAGTCCGAACCGAAATCAGTCACAAAATCTGCATGAAAATGCATTTCTAGAAAAATCAACATTCTTATGGGCGCTAATTTGAGACTTGGGTTCGAACTTTAAACTCCATTTTGTCAGGCTCTATAATAGCAAACGGGCTGAAATTTTGGAATCGTGAAGAGAATCATAGTTCGAACCGAAATCACTCACAAAATCGAAATAAAGTTTAATAAGAAAAAAAATCATTAATTTAACGGGTACTATTTGAAGACTTAGCTTCGGTCTTTATATGCCGTTTTTTCTGGCTCTATGATACCAAACGAGTTGAAATTTCGGAATCGTGATAAGAATCACAGTCCGAACCGAAATCAGTCACAAAATCTGCATGAAAATGCATTTCTAGAAAAATCAACATTCTTATGGGCGCTAATTTGAGACTTGGGTTCGAACTTTAAAAACCATTTTTTGTTGCTCTATGGTACCAAACGGGCTGAAATTTTGGAAAAGTGATTAAAATTACAGTCCAAACCGAAATCTGTCACAAAATTTAAATAAAGATAATTATGAAAAAAAATCATAAATTTAACGGGTTCTATTTGGAGACTTGTGTTCGGTCTTTATATGCCGTTTTTTCAGGCTCTATGGTAACAAATGGGTTGAAATTTTGGAATCGTGATAAGAATCACTGTCCAAACAGAAATCTGCAAAAAAATCTGCATAAAGTTGCATTTCTAGAAAAATCAGCATTATTATGGGCGCTAATTTGAGACTTGGGTTCGGTCTTTAAAATCCATATTGTCAGGCTCTATGGAAGCAAACGGGTTGAAATTTTGGAATCTTGATGAGAATCACTGTCCAAACAGAAATCTGCAAAAAAATCTGCATAATGTTGCATTTCTAGAAAAATCACCATTATTATGGGCGCTAATTTGAGACTTGGGTTCGGTCTTTAAAATCCATATTGTCAGGCTCTATGGTAGCAAACGGGCTCAAATTTTGGAATCGTGAAGAGAATCATAGTTCGAACCGAAATCACTCACAAAATCTAAATAAAGTTTAATACGAAAAAAAATCATTAATTTAACGGGTACTATTTGAAGACTTGGGTTCGGTCTTTAAAATCCATATTGTCAGGCTCTATGATACACAACGGGCTGAAATTTTGAAATCGTGATAAGAATCACAGTCCGAACCGAAATCAGTCACAAAATCTGCATGAAAATGAATTTCTAGAAAAATCAACATTCTTATGGGCGCTAATTTGAGACTTGGGTTCGAACTTTAAACTCCATTTTGTCAGGCTCTATAATAGCAAACGGGCTGAAATTTTGGAATCGTGAAGAGAATCATAGTTCGAACCGAAATCACTCACAAAATCTAAATAAAGTTTAATACGAAAAAAAATCATAAATTTAACGGGTACTATTTGAAGACTTGGGTTCGGTCTTTACAATCCATATAGTCAGGCTCTATGAAACACAACGGGCTGAAATTTTGAAATCGTGATAAGAATCACAGTCCGAACCGAAATCAGTCACAAAATCTGCATGAAAATGCATTTCTAGAAAAATCAACATTCTTATGGGCGCTAATTTGAGACTTGGGTTCAAACTTTAAACTCCATTTTGTCAGGCTCTATGATACTAAACGAGTAGAAATTTTGGAATCGTGATAACAATCACAGTCCGAATCGAAATAAGTCACAAAATCTGCAAGAAAATGCATTTCTAGAAAAATCAACATTCTTATGGGCGCTAATTCGAGACTTGGGTTCGAACTTAAAAATCCATTTTGTCAGGCTCTATGGTAAAAAACGGGTTGAAATTTTGGAATCGTGATGAGAATCACTGTCCAAACAGAAATCTGCAAAAAAATCTGCATAAAGTTGCATTTCTAGAAAAATCACCATTATTATGGGCGCTAATTTGAGACTTGGGTTCGGTCTTTAAAATCGATATTGTCATTCTCTATGGTAGCAAACGGGCTCAAATTTTGGAATCGTGAAGAGAATCATAGTTCGAACCGAAATCACTCACAAAATCTAAATAAAGTTTAAAACGAAAAAAAATCATAAATTTAACGGGTTCTATTTGAAGACTTGGGTTCGGTCTTTAAAATCCATATTGTCAGGCTCTATGATACACAACGGGCTGAAATTTTGAAATCGTGATAAGAATCACAGTCCGAACCGAAATCAGTCACAAAATCTGCATGAAAATGCATTTCTAGAAAAATCAACATTCTTATGGGCGCTAATTTGAGACTTGGGTTCGAACTTTAAACTCCATTTTGTCAGGCTCTATGGTAGCAAACGGGCTGAAATTTTGGAATCGTGAAGAGAATCACAGTTCGAACCGAAATCACTCACAAAATCTAAATAAAGTTTAATACGAAAAAAAATCATAAATTTAACGGGTACTATTTGAAGACTTGGGTTCGGTCTTTAAAATCCATATTGTCAGGCTCTATGATACACAACGGGCTGAAATTTTGAAATCGCGATAAGAATCACAGTCCGAACCGAAATCAGTCACAAAATCTGCATGAAAATGCATTTCTAGAAAAATCAACATTCTTATGGGCGCTAATTTGAGACTTGGGTTCGAACTTTAAACTCCATTTTGTCAGGCTCTATGGTAGCAAACGGGCTCAAATTTTGGAATCGTAAAGAGAATCATAGTTCGAACCGAAATCACTCACAAAATCTAAATAAAAATTAATACGAAAAAAAATCATAAATTTAACGGGTACTATTTGAAGACTTGGGTTAGGTCTTTAAAATCCATATTGTCAGGCTCTATGATACACAACGGGCTGAAATTTTGAAATCGCGATAAGAATCACAGTCCGAACCGAAATCAGTCACAAAATCTGCATGAAAATGCATTTCTAGAAATTTAACATTCTTATGGGCGCTAATTTGAGACTTGGGTTCGAACTTTAAACTCCATTATGTCAGGCTCTATGGTAGCAAACGGGCTGAAATTTTGGAATCGTGAAGAGAATCATAGTTCGAACCGAAATCACTCACAAAATCTAAATAAAGTTTAATACGAAAAAAAATCATAAATTTAACGGGTACTCTTTGAAGACTTGGGTTCGGTCTTTAAAATCCATATTGTCAGGCTCTATGATACACAACGGGCTGAAATTTTGAAATCGTGATAAGAATCACAGTCCGAACCGAAATCAGTCACAAAATCTGCATGAAAATGCATTTCTAGAAAAATCAACATTCTTATGGGCGCTAATTTGAGACTTGGGTTCAAACTTTAAACTCCATTTTGTAAGGCTCTATGGTAGCAAACGGGCTGAAATTTTGGAATCGTGAAGAGAATCATAGTTCAAACCGAAATCACTCACAAAATCTAAATAAAGTTTAATACGAAAAAAATCATAAATTTAACGGGTACTATTTGAAGACTTGGGTTCGGTCTTTAAAATCCATATTGTAAGGATCTATGAAACACAACGGGCTGAAATTTTGAAATCGTGATAAGAATCACAGTCCGAACCGAAATCAGTCACAAAATCTGCATGAAAATGCATTTCTAGAAAAATCAACATTCTTATGGGCGCTAATTTGAGACTTGGGTTCGAACTTTAAACTCCATTTTGTCAGGCTCTATAATAGCAAACGGGCTGAAATTTTGGAATCGTGAAGAGAATCATAGTTCGAACCGAAATCACTCACAAAATCGAAATAAAGTTTAATAAGAAAAAAAATCATTAATTTAACGGGTACTATTTGAAGACTTAGCTTCGGTCTTTATATGCCGTTTTTTCTGGCTCTATGATACCAAACGAGTTGAAATTTCGGAATCGTGATAAGAATCACAGTCCGAACCGAAATCAGTCACAAAATCTGCATGAAAATGCATTTCTAGAAAAATCAACATTCTTATGGGCGCTAATTTGAGACTTGGGTTCGAACTTTAAAAACCATTTTTTGTTGCTCTATGGTACCAAACGGGCTGAAATTTTGGAAAAGTGATTAAAATTACAGTCCAAACCGAAATCTGTCACAAAATTTAAATAAAGATAATTATGAAAAAAAATCATAAATTTAACGGGTTCTATTTGGAGACTTGTGTTCGGTCTTTATATGCCGTTTTTTCAGGCTCTATGGTAACAAATGGGTTGAAATTTTGGAATCGTGATAAGAATCACTGTCCAAACAGAAATCTGCAAAAAAATCTGCATAAAGTTGCATTTCTAGAAAAATCAGCATTATTATGGGCGCTAATTTGAGACTTGGGTTCGGTCTTTAAAATCCATATTGTCAGGCTCTATGGAAGCAAACGGGTTGAAATTTTGGAATCTTGATGAGAATCACTGTCCAAACAGAAATCTGCAAAAAAATCTGCATAATGTTGCATTTCTAGAAAAATCACTATTATTATGGGCGCTAATTTGAGACTTGGGTTCGGTCTTTAAAATCCATATTGTCAGGCTCTATGGTAGCAAACGGGCTCAAATTTTGGAATCGTGAAGAGAATCATAGTTCGAACCGAAATCACTCACAAAATCTAAATAAAGTTTAATACGAAAAAAAATCATTAATTTAACGGGTACTATTTGAAGACTTAGGTTCGGTCTTTATATGCCGTTTTTTCTGGCTCTATGATACCAAACGAGTTGAAATTTCGGAATCGTGATGAGAATCACAGTCCGAACCGAAATCAGTCACAAAATCTGCATGAAAATTCATTTCTAGAAAAATCAACATTCTTATGGGCGCTAATTTGGGACTTGGGTTCGAACTTAAAAATCCATTTCGTCAGGCTCTATGGTACCAAACGGGTTGAAATTTTGGAATCGTGATGAGAATCACTGTCCAAACAGAAATCTGCAAAAAAATCTGCATAAAGTTGCATTTCTAGAAAAATCACCATTATTATGGGCGCTAATTTGAGACTTGGGTTCGGTCTTTAAAATCCATATTGTCAGGCTCTATGGTAGCAAACGGGCTCAAATTTTGGAATCGTGAAGAGAATCATAGTTCGAACCGAAATCACTCACAAAATCTAAATAAAGTTTAATACGAAAAAAAATCATAAATTTAACGGGTACTATTTGAAGACTTGAGTTCGGTCTTTAAAATCCATATTGTCAGGCTCTATGATACACAACGGGCTGAAATTTTGAAATCGTGATAAGAATCACAGTCCGAACCGAAATCAGTCACAAAATCTGCATGAAAATGCATTTCTAGAAAAATCAACATTCTTATGGGCGCTAATTTGAGACTTGGGTTCGAACTTTAAACTCCATTTTTTCAGGCTCTATGGTAGCAAACGGGCTGAAATTTTGGAATCGTGAAGAGAATCATAGTTCGAACCGAAATCACTCACAAAATCTAAATAAAGTTTAATACGAAAAAAAATCATAAATTTAACGGGTACTATTTGAAGACTTGGGTTCGGTCTTTAAAATCCATATTGTCAGGCTCTATGATACACAACGGGCTGAATTTTTGAAATCGTGATAAGAATCACAGTCCGAACCGAAATCAGTCACAAAATCTGCATGAAAATGCATTTCTAGAAAAATCAACATTCTTATGGGCGCTAATTTGAGACTTGGGTTCGAACTTTAAACTCCATTTTGTCAGGCTCTATAATAGCAAACGGGCTGAAATTTTGGAATCGTGAAGAGAATCATAGTTCGAACCGAAATCACTCACAAAATCTAAATAAAGTTTAATACGAAAAAAAATCATAAATTTAACGGGTACTATTTGAAGACTTGAGTTCGGTCTTTAAAATCCATATTGTCAGGCTCTATGATACACAACGGGCTGAAATTTTGAAATCGTGATAAGAATCACAGTCCGAACCGAAATCAGTCACAAAATCTGCATGAAAATGCATTTCTAGAAAAATCAACATTCTTATGGGCGCTAATTTGAGACTTGGGTTCGAACTTTAAAAACCATTTTTTGTTGCTCTATGGTACCAAACGGGCTGAAATTTTGGAAAAGTGATTAAAATTACAGTCCAAACCGAAATCTGTCACAAAATTTAAATAAAGATAATTATGAAAAAAAATCATAAATTTAACGGGTTCTATTTGGAGACTTGTGTTCGGTCTTTATATGCCGTTTTTTCAGGCTCTATGGTAACAAATGGGTTGAAATTTTGGAATCGTGATAAGAATCACTGTCCAAACAGAAATCTGCAAAAAAATCTGCATAAAGTTGCATTTCTAGAAAAATCAGCATTATTATGGGCGCTAATTTGAGACTTGGGTTCGGTCTTTAAAATCCATATTGTCAGGCTCTATGGTAGCAAACGGGCTCAAATTTTGGAATCGTGAAGAGAATCATAGTTCGAACCGAAATCACTCACAAAATCTAAATAAAGTTTAATACGAAAAAAAATCATAAATTTAACGGGTACTATTTGAAGACTTGAGTTCGGTCTTTAAAATCCATATTGTCAGGCTCTATGATACACAACGGGCTGAAATTTTGAAATCGTGATAAGAATCACAGTCCGAACCGAAATCAGTCACAAAATCTGCATGAAAATGCATTTCTAGAAAAATCAACATTCTTATGGGCGCTAATTTGAGACTTGGGTTCGAACTTTAAAAACCATTTTTTGTTGCTCTATGGTACCAAACGGGCTGAAATTTTGGAAAAGTGATTAAAATTACAGTCCAAACCGAAATCTGTCACAAAATTTAAATAAAGATAATTATGAAAAAAAATCATAAATTTAACGGGTTCTATTTGGAGACTTGTGTTCGGTCTTTATATGCCGTTTTTTCAGGCTCTATGGTAACAAATGGGTTGAAATTTTGGAAACGTGATAAGAATCACTGTCCAAACAGAAATCTGCAAAAAAATCTGCATAAAGTTGCATTTCTAGAAAAATCAGCATTATTATGGGCGCTAATTTGAGACTTGGGTTCGGTCTTTAAAATCCATATTGTCAGGCTCTATGGTAGTAAACGGGCTCAAATTTTGGAATCGTGAAGAGAATCATAGTTCGAACCGAAATCACTCACAAAATCTAAATAAAGTTTAATACGAAAAAAAATCATTAATTTAACGGGTACTATTTGAAGACTTAGGTTCGGTCTTTATATGCCGTTTTTTCTGGCTCTATGATACCAAACGAGTTGAAATTTCGGAATCGTGATGAGAATCACAGTCCGAACCGAAATCCTTCACAAAATCTGCATGAAAATTCATTTCTAGAAAAATCAACATTCTTATGGGCGCTAATTTGGGACTTGGGTTCGAACTTAAAAATCCATTTCGTCAGGCTCTATGGTACCAAACCGGCTGAAATTTTGAAATAGTGATAAGAATCACAGTCCGAACCGAAATCAGTCACAAAATCTGCATGAAAATGCATTTCTAGAAAAATCAACATTCTTATGGGCGCTAATTCGAAACTTGGGTTCGAACTTAAAAATCCATTTTGTCAGGCTCTATGGTACCAAACGGGTTGAAATTTTGGAATCGTGATGAGAATCACTGTCCATACAGAAATCTGCAAAAAAATCTGCATAAAGTTGCATTTCTAGAAAAATCACCATTATTATGGGCGCTAATTTGAGACTTGGGTTCGGTCTTTAAAATCCATATTGTCATTCTCTATGGTAGCAAACGGGCTCAAATTTTGGAATCGTAAAGAGAATCATAGTTCGAACCGAAATCACTCACAAAATCTAAATAAAGTTTAATACGAAAAAAAATCATAAATTTAACGGGTACTATTTGAAGACTTGGGTTCGGTATTTAAAATCCATATTGTCAGGCTCTATGATACACAACGGGCTGAAATTTTGAAATCGTGATTAGAATCACAGTCCAAACCGAAATCAGTCACAAAATCTGCATGAAAATGCATTTCTAGAAAAATCAACATTCTTATGGGGGCTAATTTGAGACTTGGGTTCGAACTTTAAACTCAATTTTGTCAGGCTCTATGGTAGCAAACGGGCTGAAATTTTGGAATCGTGAAGAGAATCATAGTTCGAACCGAAATCACTCACAAAATCTAAATAAAGTTTAATACGAAAAAAAATCATAAATTTAACGGGTACTCTTTGAAGACTTGGGTTCGGTCTTTAAAATCCATATTGTCAGGCTCTATGATACACAACGGGCTGAAATTTTGAAATCGTGAAAAGAATCACAGTCCGAACCGAAATCAGTCACAAAATCTGCATGAAAATGCATTTCTAGAAAAATCAACATTCTTATGGGCGCTAATTTGAGACTTGGGTTCGAACTTTAAACTCCATTTTGTAAGGCTCTATGGTAGCAATCGGGCTGAAATTTTGGAATCGTGAAGAGAATCATAGTTCGAACCGAAATCACTCACAAAATCTAAATAAAGTTTAATACGAAAAAAAATCATAAATTTAACGGGTACTATTTGAAGACTTGGGTTCGGTCTTCAAAATCCATATTGTCAGGCTCTATGAAACACAACGGGCTGAAATTTTGAAATCGTGATAAGAATCACAGTCCGAACCGAAATCAGTCACAAAATCTGCATGAAAATGCATTTCTAGAAAAATCAACATTCTTATGGGCGCTAATTTCAGACTTGGGTTCGAACTTTAAACTCCATTTTGTCAGGCTCCATGGTACTAAACGAGTAGAAATTTTGGAATCGTGATAACAATCACAGTCCGAATCGAAATCAGTCACAAAATCTGCAAGAAAATGCATTTCTAGAAAAATCAACATTCTTATGGGCGCTAATTCGAGACTTGGGTTCGAACTTAAAAATCCATTTTGTCTGGCTCTATGGTACCAAATGAGTTGAAATTTCGGAATCGTGATAACAATCACAGTCCGAATCGAAATCAGTCACAAAATCTGCAAGAAAATGCATTTCTAGAAAAATCAACATTCTTATGGGCTCTTATTTGAGACTTGGGTTCGAACTTTTAAATCCATTTTTTGTTGCTCTATGGTACCAAACGGGCTGAAATTTTGGAAAAGTGATAAGAATTACAGTTCGAACCGAAATCACTCACAAAATCTAAATAAAGTTAAATTTGAAAAAAATCATTAATTTAAATCGTACTATTTAAAGACTTGGGTTCGGTCTTTAAAATCCATATTGTCAGGCTCTATTATACACAACGGGCTGAAATTTTAAATCGTGATAATAATCACAGTCCGAACCGAAATCAGTCACAAAATCTGCATGAAAATGCATTTCTAGAAAAATCAACATTCTTATGGGCGCTAATTTGAGACTTGGGTTCGAACTTTAAACTCCATTTTGTCAGGCTCTATGGTAGCAAACGGGCTCAAATTTTGGAATCGTGAAGAGAATCATAGTTCGAACCGAAATCACTCACAAAATCTAAATAAAGTTTAATACGAAAAAAAATCATAAATTTAACGGGTACTATTTGAAGACTTGGGTTCGGTCTTTAAAATCCATATTGTCAGGCTCTATGATACACAACGGGCTGAAATTTTGAAATCGTGATAAGAATCACAGTCCGAACCGAAATCAGTCACAAAATCTGAATAAAGTTGCATTTTTATAAAAATCACCATTTTTATAGGCGCTAATTTGAGACTTGGGTTCGAACTTAAAAATTCATTTCGTCAGGCTCTATCTTACCAAACGGGTTGAAATTTTGGAATCGTTATGAGAATCACTGTCCAAACCGAAATAAGCCACAAAATCTCCATAAAGTTGCATTTTTAGAAAATTCACCATTCTTATGGGCGCTAATTTGAGTCATGGGTTCGAACTTAAAAATCCATTTTGTCAGGCTCTGTGGTACCAAACGGGTTGAAATTTTGGAATCGTGATGAGAATCACTGTCCAAACCGAAATCACTCACAAAATCAAAATATAGTTAAATTTAAAAAAAAATCATAAATTTAACGGGTACTATTTAAAGACTTGGGTTTGGTCTTAAAAATCCATGTTGTCAGGCTCTATGGTAGCAAACGGGCTGAAATTCTGGAATCGCGAAGAGAATCATAGTTCGAACCGAAATCACTCACAAAATCTAAATAAAGTTTAATACGAAAAAAATCATAAATTTAACGGGTACTATTTGAAAACTTGGGTTCGGTCTTTATATGCCGTTTTTTCTGGCTCTATGGTATCAATCGAGTTGAAATTTCGGAATCGTGATGAGAATCACTGTCCGAACCAAAATCAGTCACAAAATCTGCATGAAAATGCATTTCTCGAAAAATCAACATTCTTATGGGCGCTTATTTGAGACTTGGGTTCGAAATTTAAAATACATTTTGTCAGGCTCTATGGTACTAAACGAGTAGAAATTTTGGAATCGTGATAACAATCACAGTCCGAATCGAAATCAGTCACAAAATCTGCAAGAAAATGCATTTCTAGAAAAATCAACATTCTTATGGGCGCTAATTTGAGACTTGGGTTCGAACTTTAAACTCCATTTTGTCAGGCTCTATGGTAGCAAACGGGCTGAAATTTTGGAATCGTGAAGAGAATCATAGTTCGAACCGAAATCACTCCTAAAATCTAAATAAAGTTTAATACGAAAAAAAATCATAAATTTAACGGGTACTATTTGAAGACTTAGGTTCGGTCTTTATATGCCGTTTTTTCTGGCTCTATGGTACCAAATGAGTTGAAATTTCGGAATCGTGATAACAATCACAGTCCGAATCGAAATCAGTCACAAAATCTGAAAGAAAATGCATTTCTAGAAAAATCAAAATTCTTATGGGCTCTTATTTGAGACTTGGGTTCGAACTTTAAAATCCATTTTTTGTTGCTCTATGGTACCAAACGGGCTGAAATTTTGGAAAAGTGATAAGAATTACAGTCCGAACCGAAATCACTCACAAAATCTAAATAAAGTTAAATTTGAAAAAAATCATTAATTTAAATCGTACTATTTAAAGACTTGGGTTCGGTCTTTAAAATCCATATTGTCAGGCTCTATTATACACAACGGGCTGAAATTTTAAATCGTGATAATAATCACAGTCCGAACCGAAATCAGTCACAAAATCTGCATGAAAATGCATTTCTAGAAAAATCAACATTCTTATGGGCGCTAATTTTAGACTTGGGTTCGAACTTTAAACTCCATTTTGTCAGGCTCTATGGTAGCAAACGGGCTCAAATTTTGGAATCGTGAAGAGAATCATAGTTCGAACCGAAATCACTCACAAAATCTAAATAAAGTTTAATACGAAAAAAAATCATAAATTTAACGGGTACTATTTGAAGACTTGGGTTCGGTCTTTAAAATCCATATTGTCAGGCTCTATGATACACAACGGGCTGAAATTTTGAAATCGTGATAAGAATCACAATCCGAACCGAAATCAGTCACAAAATCTGAATAAAGTTGCATTTTTATATAAATCACCATTTTCATAGGCGCTAATTTGAGACTTGGGTTCGAACTTAAAAATTCATTTCGTCAGGCTCTATCTTACCAAACGGGTTGAAATTTTGGAATCGTGATGAGAATCACTGTCCAAACCGAAATAAGCCACAAAATCTCCATAAAGCTGCATTTTTAGAAAATTCACCATTCTTATGGGCGCTAATTTGAGTCTTGGGTTCGAACTTTAAACTCTATTTTGTCAGGCTCTATGGTAGCAAACGGGCTCAAATTTTGGAATCGTGATGAGAATCACTGTCCAAACCGAAATAAGCCACAAAATCTCCATAAAGTTGCATTTTTAGAAAATTCACCATTCTTATGGGCGCTAATTTGAGTCATGGGTTCGAACTTAAAAATCCATTTTGTCAGGCTCTGTGGTACCAAACGGGTTGAAATTTTGGAATCGTGAAGAGAATCATAGTTCGAACCGAAATCACTCACAAAATCTAAATAAAGTTAAATACGAAAAAAAATCATAAATTTAAGGGGTACTATTTGAAGACTTAGGTTCGGTCTTTATATGCCGTTTTTTCTGGCTCTATGGTACCAAATGAGTTGAAATTTCGTAATCGTGATAACAATCACAGTCCGAATCCAAATCAGTCACAAAATCTGCAAGAAAATGTATTTCTAGAAAAATCAACATTCTTATCGGCGCTAATTCGAGACTTGGGTTCGAACTTTTTAATCCGTTTTTTGTTGCTCTATGGTACCAAACGGGCTGAAATTTTGGAAAAGTGATAAGAATTACAGTCCAAACCGAAATCACTCACAAAATCTAAATAAAGTTAATTATGAAAAAATAACATAAATTTAACGGGTTCTATTTGGAGACTTGTGTTCGGTCTTTATATGCCGTTTTTTCAGGCTCTATGGTAACAAATGGGTTGAAATTTTGGAATCGTGATGAGATTCAGGGTCCGAACCGAAATCAGTCACAAAATCTGCATGATAATTCATTTCTAGAAAAATCAACATTCTTATGAGCGCTAATTAGAGACTTGGGTTCGAACTTTCAACTCCATTTTGTCAGGCTCTATGGTAGCCTGTCACAGTCCTATAATCACAGTCCGAACCGAAATCAGTCACAAAATCTGCATGAAAATGCATTTCTAGAAAAATCAACATTCTTATGGGCGCTAATTTTAGACTTGGGTTCGAACTTTAAACTCCATTTTGTCAGGCTCTATGGTAGCAAACGGGCTCAAATTTTGGAATCGTGAAGAGAATCATAGTTCGAACCGAAATCACTCACAAAATCTAAATAAAGTTTAATACGAAAAAAAATCATAAATTTAACGGGTACTATTTGAAGACTTGGGTTCGGTCTTTAAAATCCATATTGTCAGGCTCTATGATACACAACGGGCTGAAATTTTGAAATCGTGATAAGAATCACAATCCGAACCGAAATCAGTCACAAAATCTGAATAAAGTTGCATTTTTATAAAAATCACCATTTTTATAGGCGCTAATTTGAGACTTGGGTTCGAACTTAAAAATTCATTTCGTCAGGCTCTATCTTACCAAACGGGTTGATATTTTGGAATTGTGATGAGAATCACTGTCCAAACCGAAATAAGCCACAAAATCTCCATAAAGTTGCATTTCTAGAAAAATTACCATTCTCATAGGCGCTAATTTAAGACATGGCTTCGAATTTAAAAATCCATTTTGTCAGGCTCTATGGTACCAAACGGGTTGAAATTTTGGAATTGTGATGAGAATCACAGTCCGAACCGAAATCAGTCACAAAATCTGCATGAAAATGCATTTCTAGAAAAATCAACATTCTTATAGACGCTTATTTGAGACATGGGTTCGAATTTAAATATCCATTTTGTCAGGCTCTATGGTACCAAACAAGTTGAAATTTTGGAATCGTGATGAGAATCACTCACCAAACCGAAATCAGCCACAAAATCTCCATAAAGTTGCATTTCTAGAAAAATCACCATTCTTATAGGCGCTAATTTGAGACTTGGGTACGAATTTAAAAATCCATTTCGTCAGGCTCTATGGTACCAAACGGGTTTAAATTTTGGAATCGTGATGAGAATCACTGTCCAAACCGAAATCACTCACAAAATCTAAATACAATTAAATTAGAAAAAAATCATAAATTTAATGGGTACTATTTAAAGACTTGGGTTCGATCTTTAAAATCCATGTTGTCAGGCTCTATGATACACAACGGGCTGAAATTTTGAAATCGTGATAAGAATCACAGTCCGAACCGAAATCAGTCACAAAATCTGCAAGAAAATGCATTTCTAGAAAAATTAACATTCTTATGGGCGCTAATTCGAGACTTGGGTTCGAACTTGAAAATCCATTTTGTCAGGATCTACGGAGCCAAACGGACTGAAGTTTTGGAATCGCGATGAGAATCACTGTCCAAACCGAAATCACTCACAAAATCTAATTATAGTTAAATTTAAATAAATCATAAATTTAACGGGTACTATTTAAAGACTTGGGTTCGGTCTTTAAAATCCATATTGTCAGGCTATTGATACACAATTGGCTGAAATTTTGAAATCTTGATAAGAATCACAGTCCGAACCGAAATCAGTCACAAACTCTGAATAAAGTTGCATTTTTATAAAAATCACCATTTTTATGGTCGCTAATTTGAGACTTGGGTTCGAACTTTAAAATCCATTTCGTCAGGCTCTAGTGTACAAAACGGGTTGAAATTTTGGAATCGTGATGAGAATCACTGACCAAACCGAAATCAGCCACAAAATCTCCATAAAGTTGCATTTCTAGAAAAATCACCATTCTTATAGGCGCTAATTTGAGACTTGGGTACGAATTTAAAAATCCATTTCGTCAGGCTCTATGGTACCAAACGGGTTTAAATTTTGGAATCGTGATGAGAATCACTGTCCAAACCGAAATCACTCACAAAATCTAAATACAATTAAATTAGAAAAAAATCATAAATTTAACGGGTACTATTTAAAGACTTGGGTTCGATCTTTAAAATCCATGTGTTCAGGCTCTATGATACACAACGTGCTGAAATTTTGAAATCGTGTTAAGAATCACAGTCCGAACCGAAATCAGTCACAAAATCTGCATGAAAATTAATTTCTAGAAAAATCAACATTCTTATGGGCGCTAATTTGAGACTTGGGTTCGAACTTTAAAATCCATTTTGTCAGGCTCTATGGTACCAAACGGGTTTAAATTTTGGAATCGTGATGTGAATCACTGTCCAAACCGAAATCACTCACAAAATCTAAATACAATTAAATTAGAAAAAAATCATAAATTTAATGGGTACTATTTAAAGACTTGGGTTCGATCTTTAAAATCCATGTTGTCAGGCTCTATGATACACAACGGGTTGAAATTTTGAAATCGTGATAAGAATCACAGTCCGAACCGAAATCAGTCACAAAATCTGCATGAAAATTAATTTCTAGAAAAATCAACATTCTTATGGGCGCTAATTTGAGACTTGGGTTCGAACTTTAAAATCCATTTTGTCAGGCTCTATGGTACCAAACGAGTTGAAATTTTGGAATCGTGATGAGAATCACTGACCAAACCGAAATCAGCCACAAAATCTCTATAAAGTTGCATTTTTAGAAAAATCACCATTCTTATAGGCGCTAACTTGAGACTTGGGTTCGAATTTAAAAATCCATTTTGTCAGGCTCTGTGGTACCAAACGGGTTGAAATTTTGGAATCGTGATTAGAATCACTGTCCAAACCGAAATCACTCACAAAATCTAAATATAGTTAAATTTTAAAAAAATCATAAATTTAACGGGTACTATTTAAAGACTTGGGTTCGGTCTTTAAAATCCATATTTTCAGGCTCTATGATACACAACGGGCTGAAATTTTGAAATCGTGATAAGAATCACAGTCCGAACCGAAATCAGTCACAAACTCTGAAAAAAGTTGCATTTTTATAAAAATCAACATTCTTATGGGCGCTAATTCAAGACTTGGGTTCGAACTTGAAAATCCATTTTAACAGGATCTATGGAACCAAACAGGCTGAAGTTTTGGAATCGCGATGAGAATCACAGTTCGAACCGAAATCACTCACAAAATCTAAATAAAGTTTAATACGAAAAAAAATCATAAATTTAACGGGTACTATTTAAAGACTTGGGTTCGGTCTTTAAAATCCATATTGTCAGGCTCTATGAAACACAACGGGCTGAAATTTTGAAATCGTGATAAGAATCACAGTCCGAAACGAAATCAGTCACAAAATCTGCATGAAAATGCATTTCTAGAAAAATCAACATTCTTATGGGCGCTAATTTGAGACTTGGGTTCGAACTTTAAACTCCATTTTGTCAGGCTCTATGGTAGCAAACGGGCTGAAATTTTGGAATCGTGAAGAGAATCATAGTTCGAACCGAAATCACTCACAAAATCTAAATAAAGTTTAATACGAAAAAAAATCATAAATTTAACGGGTACTATTTAAAGACTTGGGTTCGGTCTTTAAAATCCATATTGTCAGGCTCTATGAAACACAACGGGCTGAAATTTTGAAATCGTGATAAGAATCACAGTCCGAAACGAAATCAGTCACAAAATCTGCATGAAAATGCATTTCTAGAAAAATCAACATTCTTATGGGCGCTAATTTGAGACTTGGGTTCGAACTTTAAACTCCATTTTGTCAGGCTCTATGGTAGCAAACGGGCTGAAATTTTGGAATCGTGAAGAGAATCATAGTTCGAACCGAAATCACTCACAAAATCTAAATAAAGTTTAATACGAAAAAAAATCATAAATTTAACGGGTACTATTTGAAGACTTGGGTTCGGTCTTTAAAATCCATATTGTCAGAATCTATGAAACACAACGGGCTGAAATTTTGAAATCGTGATAAGAATCACAGTCCGAACCGAAATCAGTCACAAAATCTGAATGAAAATGCATTTCTAGAAAAATCAACATTCTTATGGGCGCTAATTTGAGACTTGGGTTCGAACTTTAAACTTAAACAGGCTCTATGGTACTAAACGAGTAGAAATTTTGGAATCGTGATAACAATCACAGTCCGAATCGAAATCAGTCACAAAATCTGCAAGAAAATGCATTTCTAGAAAAATCAACATTCTTATGGGCGCTAATTCGAGACTTGGGTTCGAACTTTAAACTCCATTTTGTAAGGCTCTATGGTAGCAAACGGGCTGAAATTTGGGAATCGTGAAGAGAATCATAGTTCGAACCGAAATCACTCACAAAATCTAAATAAAGTTTAATACGAAAAAAAATCATAAATTTAACGGGTACTATTTGAAGACTTGGGTTCGGTCTTTAAAATCCATATTGTCAGGCTCTATGATACACAACGGGCTGAAATTTTGAAATCGTGATAAGAATCACAGTCCGAACCGAAATCAGTCACAAAATCTGCATGAAAATGCATTTCTAGAAAAATCAACATTCTTATGGGCGCTAATTTGAGACTTGGGTTCGAACTTTAAACTCCATTTTGTCAGGCTCTATGGTAGCAAACGGGCTGAAATTTTGGAATCGTGAAGAGAATCATAGTTCGAACCGAAATCACTCACAAAATCTACATAAAGTTTAATACGAAAAAAAATCATAAATTTAACGGGTACTATTTGAAGACTTGGGTTCGGTCTTTAAAATCCATATTGTCAGAATCTATGAAACACAACGGGCTGAAATTTTGAAATCGTGATAAGAATCACAGTCCGAACCGAAATCAGTCACAAAATCTGCATGAAAATGCATTTCAAGAAAAATCAACATTCTTATGGGCGCTAATTTGAGACTTGGGTTCGAACTTTAAACTCCATTTTGTCAGGCTCTATGGTACTAAACGAGTAGAAATTTTGGAATCGTGATAACAATCACAGTCCGAATCGAAATCAGTCACAAAATCTGCAAGAAAATGCATTTCTAGAAAAATCAACATTCTTATGGGCGCTAATTCGAAACTTGGGTTCGAACTTAAAAATCCATTTTGTCAGGCTCTATGGTACCAAACGGGTTGAAATTTTGGAATCGTGATGAGAATCACTGTCCATACAGAAATCTGCAAAAAAATCTGCATAAAGTTGCATTTCTAGAAAAATCACCATTATTATGGGCGCTAATTTGAGACTTGGGTTCGGTCTTTAAAATCCATATTGTCATTCTCTATGGTAGCAAACGGGCTCAAATTTTGGAATCGTAAAGAGAATCATAGTTCGAACCGAAATCACTCACAAAATCTAAATAAAGTTTAATACGAAAAAAAATCATAAATTTAACGGGTACTATTTGAAGACTTGGGTTCGGTATTTAAAATCCATATTGTCAGGCTCTATGATACACAACGGGCTGAAATTTTGAAATCGTGATTAGAATCACAGTCCAAACCGAAATCAGTCACAAAATCTGCATGAAAATGCATTTCTAGAAAAATCAACATTCTTATGGGGGCTAATTTGAGACTTGGGTTCGAACTTTAAACTCAATTTTGTCAGGCTCTATGGTAGCAAACGGGCTGAAATTTTGGAATCGTGAAGAGAATCATAGTTCGAACCGAAATCACTCACAAAATCTAAATAAAGTTTAATACGAAAAAAAATCATAAATTTAACGGGTACTCTTTGAAGACTTGGGTTCGGTCTTTAAAATCCATATTGTCAGGCTCTATGATACACAACGGGCTGAAATTTTGAAATCGTGAAAAGAATCACAGTCCGAACCGAAATCAGTCACAAAATCTGCATGAAAATGCATTTCTAGAAAAATCAACATTCTTATGGGCGCTAATTTGAGACTTGGGTTCGAATTTTAAACTCCATTTTGTAAGGCTCTATGGTAGCAATCGGGCTGAAATTTTGGAATCGTGAAGAGAATCATAGTTCGAACCGAAATCACTCACAAAATCTAAATAAAGTTTAATACGAAAAAAAATCATAAATTTAACGGGTACTATTTGAAGACTTGGGTTCGGTCTTCAAAATCCATATTGTCAGGCTCTATGAAACACAACGGGCTGAAATTTTGAAATCGTGATAAGAATCACAGTCCGAACCGAAATCAGTCACAAAATCTGCATGAAAATGCATTTCTAGAAAAATCAACATTCTTATGGGCGCTAATTTGAGACTTGGGTTCGAACTTTAAACTCCATTTTGTCAGGCTCTATGGTAGCAAACGGGCTGAAATTTTGGAATCGTGAAGAGAATCACAGTTCGAACCGAAATCACTCACAAAATCTAAATAAAGTTTAATACGAAAAAAAATCATAAATTTAACGGGTACTATTTGAAGACTTGGGTTCGGTCTTTAAAATCCATATTGTCAGGCTCTATGATACACAACGGGCTGAAATTTTGAAATCGCGATAAGAATCACAGTCCGAACCGAAATCAGTCACAAAATCTGCATGAAAATGCATTTCTAGAAAAATCAACATTCTTATGGGCGCTAATTTGAGACTTGGGTTCGAACTTTAAACTCCATTTTGTCAGGCTCTATGGTAGCAAACGGGCTCAAATTTTGGAATCGTAAAGAGAATCATAGTTCGAACCGAAATCACTCACAAAATCTAAATAAAAATTAATACGAAAAAAAATCATAAATTTAACGGGTACTATTTGAAGACTTGGGTTAGGTCTTTAAAATCCATATTGTCAGGCTCTATGATACACAACGGGCTGAAATTTTGAAATCGCGATAAGAATCACAGTCCGAACCGAAATCAGTCACAAAATCTGCATGAAAATGCATTTCTAGAAAAATCAACATTCTTATGGGCGCTAATTTGAGACTTGGGTTCGAACTTTAAACTCCATTATGTCAGGCTCTATGGTAGCAAACGGGCTGAAATTTTGGAATCGTGAAGAGAATCATAGTTCGAACCGAAATCACTCACAAAATCTAAATAAAGTTTAATACGAAAAAAAATCATAAATTTAACGGGTACTCTTTGAAGACTTGGGTTCGGTCTTTAAAATCCATATTGTCAGGCTCTATGATACACAACGGGCTGAAATTTTGAAATCGTGATAAGAATCACAGTCCGAACCGAAATCAGTCACAAAATCTGCATGAAAATGCATTTCTAGAAAAATCAACATTCTTATGGGCGCTAATTTGAGACTTGGGTTCAAACTTTAAACTCCATTTTGTAAGGCTCTATGGTAGCAAACGGGCTGAAATTTTGGAATCGTGAAGAGAATCATAGTTCAAACCGAAATCACTCACAAAATCTAAATAAAGTTTAATACGAAAAAAATCATAAATTTAACGGGTACTATTTGAAGACTTGGGTTCGGTCTTTAAAATCCATATTGTAAGGATCTATGAAACACAACGGGCTGAAATTTTGAAATCGTGATAAGAATCACAGTCCGAACCGAAATCAGTCACAAAATCTGCATGAAAATGCATTTCTAGAAAAATCAACATTCTTATGGGCGCTAATTTGAGACTTGGGTTCGAACTTTAAACTCCATTTTGTCAGGCTCTATAATAGCAAACGGGCTGAAATTTTGGAATCGTGAAGAGAATCATAGTTCGAACCGAAATCACTCACAAAATCGAAATAAAGTTTAATAAGAAAAAAAATCATTAATTTAACGGGTACTATTTGAAGACTTAGCTTCGGTCTTTATATGCCGTTTTTTCTGGCTCTATGATACCAAACGAGTTGAAATTTCGGAATCGTGATAAGAATCACAGTCCGAACCGAAATCAGTCACAAAATCTGCATGAAAATGCATTTCTAGAAAAATCAACATTCTTATGGGCGCTAATTTGAGACTTGGGTTCGAACTTTAAAAACCATTTTTTGTTGCTCTATGGTACCAAACGGGCTGAAATTTTGGAAAAGTGATTAAAATTACAGTCCAAACCGAAATCTGTCACAAAATTTAAATAAAGATAATTATGAAAAAAAATCATAAATTTAACGGGTTCTATTTGGAGACTTGTGTTCGGTCTTTATATGCCGTTTTTTCAGGCTCTATGGTAACAAATGGGTTGAAATTTTGGAATCGTGATAAGAATCACTGTCCAAACAGAAATCTGCAAAAAAATCTGCATAAAGTTGCATTTCTAGAAAAATCAGCATTATTATGGGCGCTAATTTGAGACTTGGGTTCGGTCTTTAAAATCCATATTGTCAGGCTCTATGGTAGCAAACGGGCTCAAATTTTGGAATCGTGAAGAGAATCATAGTTCGAACCGAAATCACTCACAAAATCTAAATAAAGTTTAATACGAAAAAAAATCATAAATTTAACGGGTACTATTTGAAGACTTGAGTTCGGTCTTTAAAATCCATATTGTCAGGCTCTATGATACACAACGGGCTGAAATTTTGAAATCGTGATAAGAATCACAGTCCGAACCGAAATCAGTCACAAAATCTGCATGAAAATGCATTTCTAGAAAAATCAACATTCTTATGGGCGCTAATTTGAGACTTGGGTTCGAACTTTAAAAACCATTTTTTGTTGCTCTATGGTACCAAACGGGCTGAAATTTTGGAAAAGTGATTAAAATTACAGTCCAAACCGAAATCTGTCACAAAATTTAAATAAAGATAATTATGAAAAAAAATCATAAATTTAACGGGTTCTATTTGGAGACTTGAGTTCGGTCTTTAAAATCCATATTGTCAGGCTCTATGATACACAACGGGCTGAAATTTTGAAATCGTGATAAGAATCACAGTCCGAACCGAAATCAGTCACAAAATCTGCATGAAAATTCATTTCTAGAAAAATCAACATTCTTATGGGCGCTAATTTGGGACTTGGGTTCGAACTTAAAAATCCATTTCGTCAGGCTCTATGGTACCAAACGGGTTGAAATTTTGGAATCGTGATGAGAATCACTGTCCAAACAGAAATCTGCAAAAAAATCTGCATAAAGTTGCATTTCTAGAAAAATCACCATTATTATGGGCGCTAATTTGAGACTTGGGTTCGGTCTTTAAAATCCATATTGTCAGGCTCTATGGTAGCAAACGGGCTCAAATTTTGGAATCGTGAAGAGAATCATAGTTCGAACCGAAATCACTCACAAAATCTAAATAAAGTTTAATACGAAAAAAAATCATAAATTTAACGGGTACTATTTGAAGACTTGAGTTCGGTCTTTAAAATCCATATTGTCAGGCTCTATGATACACAACGGGCTGAAATTTTGAAATCGTGATAAGAATCACAGTCCGAACCGAAATCAGTCACAAAATCTGCATGAAAATGCATTTCTATAAAAATCAACATTCTTATGGGCGCTAATTTGAGACTTGGGTTCGAACTTTAAACTCCATTTTGTCAGGCTCTATGGTAGCAAACGGGCTGAAATTTTGGAATCGTGAAGAGAATCATAGTTCGAACCGAAATCACTCACAAAATCTAAATAAAGTTTAATACGAAAAAAAATCATAAATTTAACGGGTACTATTTGAAGACTTGGGTTCGGTCTTTAAAATCCATATTGTCAGGCTCTATGATACACAACGGGCTGAATTTTTGAAATCGTGATAAGAATCACAGTCCGAACCGAAATCAGTCACAAAATCTGCATGAAAATGCATTTCTAGAAAAATCAACATTCTTATGGGCGCTAATTTGAGACTTGGGTTCGAACTTTAAACTCCATTTTGTCAGGCTCTATAATAGCAAACGGGCTGAAATTTTGGAATCGTGAAGAGAATCATAGTTCGAACCGAAATCACTCACAAAATCTAAATAAAGTTTAATACGAAAAAAAATCATAAATTTAACGGGTACTATTTGAAGACTTGAGTTCGGTCTTTAAAATCCATATTGTCAGGCTCTATGATACACAACGGGCTGAAATTTTGAAATCGTGATAAGAATCACAGTCCGAACCGAAATCAGTCACAAAATCTGCATGAAAATGCATTTCTAGAAAAATCAACATTCTTATGGGCGCTAATTTGAGACTTGGGTTCGAACTTTAAAAACCATTTTTTGTTGCTCTATGGTACCAAACGGGCTGAAATTTTGGAAAAGTGATTAAAATTACAGTCCAAACCGAAATCTGTCACAAAATTTAAATAAAGATAATTATGAAAAAAAATCATAAATTTAACGGGTTCTATTTGGAGACTTGTGTTCGGTCTTTATATGCCGTTTTTTCAGGCTCTATGGTAACAAATGGGTTGAAATTTTGGAATCGTGATAAGAATCACTGTCCAAACAGAAATCTGCAAAAAAATCTGCATAAAGTTGCATTTCTAGAAAAATCAGCATTATTATGGGCGCTAATTTGAGACTTGGGTTCGGTCTTTAAAATCCATATTGTCAGGCTCTATGGTAGCAAACGGGCTCAAATTTTGGAATCGTGAAGAGAATCATAGTTCGAACCGAAATCACTCACAAAATCTAAATAAAGTTTAATACGAAAAAAAATCATAAATTTAACGGGTACTATTTGAAGACTTGAGTTCGGTCTTTAAAATCCATATTGTCAGGCTCTATGATACACAACGGGCTGAAATTTTGAAATCGTGATAAGAATCACAGTCCGAACCGAAATCAGTCACAAAATCTGCATGAAAATGCATTTCTAGAAAAATCAACATTCTTATGGGCGCTAATTTGAGACTTGGGTTCGAACTTTAAAAACCATTTTTTGTTGCTCTATGGTACCAAACGGGCTGAAATTTTGGAAAAGTGATTAAAATTACAGTCCAAACCGAAATCTGTCACAAAATTTAAATAAAGATAATTATGAAAAAAAATCATAAATTTAACGGGTTCTATTTGGAGACTTGTGTTCGGTCTTTATATGCCGTTTTTTCAGGCTCTATGGTAACAAATGGGTTGAAATTTTGGAAACGTGATAAGAATCACTGTCCAAACAGAAATCTGCAAAAAAATCTGCATAAAGTTGCATTTCTAGAAAAATCAGCATTATTATGGGCGCTAATTTGAGACTTGGGTTCGGTCTTTAAAATCCATATTGTCAGGCTCTATGGTAGCAAACGGGTTGAAATTTTGGAATCTTGATGAGAATCACTGTCCAAACAGAAATCTGCAAAAAAATCTGCATAAAGTTGCATTTCTAGAAAAATCACCATTATTATGGGCGCTAATTTGAGACTTGGGTTCGGTCTTTAAAATCCATATTGTCAGGCTCTATGGTAGCAAACGGGCTCAAATTTTGGAATCGTGAAGAGAATCATAGTTCGAACCGAAATCACTCACAAAATCTAAATAAAGTTTAATACGAAAAAAAATCATTAATTTAACGGGTACTATTTGAAGACTTAGGTTCGGTCTTTATATGCCGTTTTTTCTGGCTCTATGATACCAAACGAGTTGAAATTTCGGAATCGTGATGAGAATCACAGTCCGAACCGAAATCCTTCACAAAATCTGCATGAAAATTCATTTCTAGAAAAATCAACATTCTTATGGGCGCTAATTTGGGACTTGGGTTCGAACTTAAAAATCCATTTCGTCAGGCTCTATGGTACCAAACCGGCTGAAATTTTGAAATAGTGATAAGAATCACAGTCCGAACCGAAATCAGTCACAAAATCTGCATGAAAATGCATTTCTAGAAAAATCAACATTCTTATGGGCGCTAATTCGAAACTTGGGTTCGAACTTAAAAATCCATTTTGTCAGGCTCTATGGTACCCAACGGGTTGAAATTTTGGAATCGTGATGAGAATCACTGTCCATACAGAAATCTGCAAAAAAATCTGCATAAAGTTGCATTTCTAGAAAAATCACCATTATTATGGGCGCTAATTTGAGACTTGGGTTCGGTCTTTAAAATCCATATTGTCATTCTCTATGGTAGCAAACGGGCTCAAATTTTGGAATCGTAAAGAGAATCATAGTTCGAACCGAAATCACTCACAAAATCTAAATAAAGTTTAATACGAAAAAAAATCATAAATTTAACGGGTACTATTTGAAGACTTGGGTTCGGTTTTTAAAATCCATATTGTCAGGCTCTATGATACACAACGGGCTGAAATTTTGAAATCGTGATTAGAATCACAGTCCAAACCGAAATCAGTCACAAAATCTGCATGAAAATGCATTTCTAGAAAAATCAACATTCTTATGGGCGCTAATTTCAGACTTGGGTTCGAACTTTAAACTCCATTTTGTCAGGCTCCATGGTACTAAACGAGTAGAAATTTTGGAATCGTGATAACAATCACAGTCCGAATCGAAATCAGTCACAAAATCTGCAAGAAAATGCATTTCTAGAAAAATCAACATTCTTATGGGCGCTAATTCGAGACTTGGGTTCGAACTTAAAAATCCATTTTGTCTGGCTCTATGGTACCAAATGAGTTGAAATTTCGGAATCGTGATAACAATCACAGTCCGAATCGAAATCAGTCACAAAATCTGCAAGAAAATGCATTTCTAGAAAAATCAACATTCTTATGGGCTCTTATTTGAGACTTGGGTTCGAACTTTTAAATCCATTTTTTGTTGCTCTATGGTACCAAACGGGCTGAAATTTTGGAAAAGTGATAAGAATTACAGTTCGAACCGAAATCACTCACAAAATCTAAATAAAGTTAAATTTGAAAAAAATCATTAATTTAAATCGTACTATTTAAAGACTTGGGTTCGGTCTTTAAAATCCATATTGTCAGGCTCTATTATACACAACGGGCTGAAATTTTAAATCGTGATAATAATCACAGTCCGAACCGAAATCAGTCACAAAATCTGCATGAAAATGCATTTCTAGAAAAATCAACATTCTTATGGGCGCTAATTTGAGACTTGGGTTCGAACTTAAAAATCCATTTCGTCAGGCTCTATGGTACCAAACCGGCTGAAATTTTGAAATAGTGATAAGAATCACAGTCCGAACCGAAATCAGTCACAAAATCTGCATGAAAATGCATTTCTAGAAAAATCAACATTCTTATGGGCGCTAATTCGAAACTTGGGTTCGAACTTAAAAATCCATTTTGTCAGGCTCTATGGTACCAAACGGGTTGAAATTTTGGAATCGTGATGAGAATCACTGTCCATACAGAAATCTGCAAAAAAATCTGCATAAAGTTGCATTTCTAGAAAAATCACCATTATTATGGGCGCTAATTTGAGACTTGGGTTCGGTCTTTAAAATCCATATTGTCATTCTCTATGGTAGCAAACGGGCTCAAATTTTGGAATCGTAAAGAGAATCATAGTTCGAACCGAAATCACTCACAAAATCTAAATAAAGTTTAATACGAAAAAAAATCATAAATTTAACGGGTACTATTTGAAGACTTGGGTTCGGTATTTAAAATCCATATTGTCAGGCTCTATGTTACACAACGGGCTGAAATTTTGAAATCGTGATTAGAATCACAGTCCAAACCGAAATCAGTCACAAAATCTGCATGAAAATGCATTTCTAGAAAAATCAACATTCTTATGGGGGCTAATTTGAGACTTGGGTTCGAACTTTAAACTCAATTTTGTCAGGCTCTATGGTAGCAAACGGGCTGAAATTTTGGAATCGTGAAGAGAATCATAGTTCGAACCGAAATCACTCACAAAATCTAAATAAAGTTTAATACGAAAAAAAATCATAAATTTAACGGGTACTCTTTGAAGACTTGGGTTCGGTCTTTAAAATCCATATTGTCAGGCTCTATGATACACAACGGGCTGAAATTTTGAAATCGTGAAAAGAATCACAGTCCGAACCGAAATCAGTCACAAAATCTGCATGAAAATGCATTTCTAGAAAAATCAACATTCTTATGGGCGCTAATTTGAGACTTGGGTTCGAACTTTAAACTCCATTTTGTAAGGCTCTATGGTAGCAATCGGGCTGAAATTTTGGAATCGTGAAGAGAATCATAGTTCGAACCGAAATCACTCACAAAATCTAAATAAAGTTTAATACGAAAAAAAATCATAAATTTAACGGGTACTATTTGAAGACTTGGGTTCGGTCTTCAAAATCCATATTGTCAGGCTCTATGAAACACAACGGGCTGAAATTTTGAAATCGTGATAAGAATCACAGTCCGAACCGAAATCAGTCACAAAATCTGCATGAAAATGCATTTCTAGAAAAATCAACATTCTTATGGGCGCTAATTTCAGACTTGGGTTCGAACTTTAAACTCCATTTTGTCAGGCTCCATGGTACTAAACGAGTAGAAATTTTGGAATCGTGATAACAATCACAGTCCGAATCGAAATCAGTCACAAAATCTGCAAGAAAATGCATTTCTAGAAAAATCAACATTCTTATGGGCGCTAATTCGAGACTTGGGTTCGAACTTAAAAATCCATTTTGTCTGGCTCTATGGTACCAAATGAGTTGAAATTTCGGAATCGTGATAACAATCACAGTCCGAATCGAAATCAGTCACAAAATCTGCAAGAAAATGCATTTCTAGAAAAATCAACATTCTTATGGGCTCTTATTTGAGACTTGGGTTCGAACTTTTAAATCCATTTTTTGTTGCTCTATGGTACCAAACGGGCTGAAATTTTGGAAAAGTGATAAGAATTACAGTTCGAACCGAAATCACTCACAAAATCTAAATAAAGTTAAATTTGAAAAAAATCATTAATTTAAATCGTACTATTTAAAGACTTGGGTTCGGTCTTTAAAATCCATATTGTCAGGCTCTATTATACACAACGGGCTGAAATTTTAAATCGTGATAATAATCACAGTCCGAACCGAAATCAGTCACAAAATCTGCATGAAAATGCATTTCTAGAAAAATCAACATTCTTATGGGCGCTAATTTGAGACTTGGGTTCGAACTTTAAACTCCATTTTGTCAGGCTCTATGGTAGCAAACGGGCTCAAATTTTGGAATCGTGAAGAGAATCATAGTTCGAACCGAAATCACTCACAAAAATGCATTTCTCGAAAAATCAACATTCTTATGGGCGCTTATTTGAGACTTGGGTTCGAAATTTAAAATACATTTTGTCAGGCTCTATGGTACTAAACGAGTAGAAATTTTGGAATCGTGATAACAATCACAGTCCGAATCGAAATCAGTCACAAAATCTGCAAGAAAATGCATTTCTAGAAAAATCAACATTCTTATGGGCGCTAATTTGAGACTTGGGTTCGAACTTTAAACTCCATTTTGTCAGGCTCTATGGTAGCAAACGGGCTGAAATTTTGGAATCGTGAAGAGAATCATAGTTCGAACCGAAATCACTCCTAAAATCTAAATAAAGTTTAATACGAAAAAAAATCATAAATTTAACGGGTACTATTTGAAGACTTAGGTTCGGTCTTTATATGCCGTTTTTTCTGGCTCTATGGTACCAAATGAGTTGAAATTTCGGAATCGTGATAACAATCACAGTCCGAATCGAAATCAGTCACAAAATCTGAAAGAAAATGCATTTCTAGAAAAATCAACATTCTTATGGGCTCTTATTTGAGACTTGGGTTCGAACTTTAAAATCCATTTTTTGTTGCTCTATGGTACCAAACGGGCTGAAATTTTGGAAAAGTGATAAGAATTACAGTCCGAACCGAAATCACTCACAAAATCTAAATAAAGTTAAATTTGAAAAAAATCATTAATTTAAATCGTACTATTTAAAGACTTGGGTTCGGTCTTTAAAATCCATATTGTCAGGCTCTATTATACACAACGGGCTGAAATTTTAAATCGTGATAATAATCACAGTCCGAACCGAAATCAGTCACAAAATCTGCATGAAAATGCATTTCTAGAAAAATCAACATTCTTATGGGCGCTAATTTTAGACTTGGGTTCGAACTTTAAACTCCATTTTGTCAGGCTCTATGGTAGCAAACGGGCTCAAATTTTGGAATCGTGAAGAGAATCATAGTTCGAACCGAAATCACTCACAAAATCTAAATAAAGTTTAATACGAAAAAAAATCATAAATTTAACGGGTACTATTTGAAGACTTGGGTTCGGTCTTTAAAATCCATATTGTCAGGCTCTATGATACACAACGGGCTGAAATTTTGAAATCGTGATAAGAATCACAATCCGAACCGAAATCAGTCACAAAATCTGAATAAAGTTGCATTTTTATATAAATCACCATTTTCATAGGCGCTAATTTGAGACTTGGGTTCGAACTTAAAAATTCATTTCGTCAGGCTCTATCTTACCAAACGGGTTGAAATTTTGGAATCGTGATGAGAATCACTGTCCAAACCGAAATAAGCCACAAAATCTCCATAAAGCTGCATTTTTAGAAAATTCACCATTCTTATGGGCGCTAATTTGAGTCTTGGGTTCGAACTTTAAACTCTATTTTGTCAGGCTCTATGGTAGCAAACGGGCTCAAATTTTGGAATCGTGATGAGAATCACTGTCCAAACCGAAATAAGCCACAAAATCTCCATAAAGTTGCATTTTTAGAAAATTCACCATTCTTATGGGCGCTAATTTGAGTCATGGGTTCGAACTTAAAAATCCATTTTGTCAGGCTCTGTGGTACCAAACGGGTTGAAATTTTGGAATCGTGAAGAGAATCATAGTTCGAACCGAAATCACTCACAAAATCTAAATAAAGTTAAATACGAAAAAAAATCATAAATTTAAGGGGTACTATTTGAAGACTTAGGTTCGGTCTTTATATGCCGTTTTTTCTGGCTCTATGGTACCAAATGAGTTGAAATTTCGTAATCGTGATAACAATCACAGTCCGAATCCAAATCAGTCACAAAATCTGCAAGAAAATGTATTTCTAGAAAAATCAACATTCTTATCGGCGCTAATTCGAGACTTGGGTTCGAACTTTTTAATCCGTTTTTTGTTGCTCTATGGTACCAAACGGGCTGAAATTTTGGAAAAGTGATAAGAATTACAGTCCAAACCGAAATCACTCACAAAATCTAAATAAAGTTAATTATGAAAAAATAACATAAATTTAACGGGTTCTATTTGGAGACTTGTGTTCGGTCTTTATATGCCGTTTTTTCAGGCTCTATGGTAACAAATGGGTTGAAATTTTGGAATCGTGATGAGATTCAGGGTCCGAACCGAAATCAGTCACAAAATCTGCATGATAATTCATTTCTAGAAAAATCAACATTCTTATGAGCGCTAATTAGAGACTTGGGTTCGAACTTTCAACTCCATTTTGTCAGGCTCTATGGTAGCCTGTCACAGTCCTATAATCACAGTCCGAACCGAAATCAGTCACAAAATCTGCATGAAAATGCATTTCTAGAAAAATCAACATTCTTATGGGCGCTAATTTTAGACTTGGGTTCGAACTTTAAACTCCATTTTGTCAGGCTCTATGGTAGCAAACGGGCTCAAATTTTGGAATCGTGAAGAGAATCATAGTTCGAACCGAAATCACTCACAAAATCTAAATAAAGTTTAATACGAAAAAAAATCATAAATTTAACGGGTACTATTTGAAGACTTGGGTTCGGTCTTTAAAATCCATATTGTCAGGCTCTATGATACACAACGGGCTGAAATTTTGAAATCGTGATAAGAATCACAATCCGAACCGAAATCAGTCACAAAATCTGAATAAAGTTGCATTTTTATAAAAATCACCATTTTTATAGGCGCTAATTTGAGACTTGGGTTCGAACTTAAAAATTCATTTCGTCAGGCTCTATCTTACCAAACGGGTTGATATTTTGGAATTGTGATGAGAATCACTGTCCAAACCGAAATAAGCCACAAAATCTCCATAAAGTTGCATTTCTAGAAAAATTACCATTCTCATAGGCGCTAATTTAAGACATGGCTTCGAATTTAAAAATCCATTTTGTCAGGCTCTATGGTACCAAACGGGTTGAAATTTTGGAATTGTGATGAGAATCACAGTCCGAACCGAAATCAGTCACAAAATCTGCATGAAAATGCATTTCTAGAAAAATCAACATTCTTATAGACGCTTATTTGAGACATGGGTTCGAATTTAAATATCCATTTTGTCAGGCTCTATGGTACCAAACAAGTTGAAATTTTGGAATCGTGATGAGAATCACTCACCAAACCGAAATCAGCCACAAAATCTCCATAAAGTTGCATTTCTAGAAAAATCACCATTCTTATAGGCGCTAATTTGAGACTTGGGTACGAATTTAAAAATCCATTTCGTCAGGCTCTATGGTACCAAACGGGTTTAAATTTTGGAATCGTGATGAGAATCACTGTCCAAACCGAAATCACTCACAAAATCTAAATACAATTAAATTAGAAAAAAATCATAAATTTAATGGGTACTATTTAAAGACTTGGGTTCGATCTTTAAAATCCATGTTGTCAGGCTCTATGATACACAACGGGCTGAAATTTTGAAATCGTGATAAGAATCACAGTCCGAACCGAAATCAGTCACAAAATCTGCAAGAAAATGCATTTCTAGAAAAATTAAAATTCTTATGGGCGCTAATTCGAGACTTGGGTTCGAACTTTAAAATCCATTTCGTCAGGCTCTAGTGTACAAAACGGGTTGAAATTTTGGAATCGTGATGAGAATCACTGACCAAACCGAAATCAGCCACAAAATCTCCATAAAGTTGCATTTCTAGAAAAATCACCATTCTTATAGGCGCTAATTTGAGACTTGGGTACGAATTTAAAAATCCATTTCGTCAGGCTCTATGGTACCAAACGGGTTTAAATTTTGGAATCGTGATGAGAATCACTGTCCAAACCGAAATCACTCACAAAATCTAAATACAATTAAATTAGAAAAAAATCATAAATTTAACGGGTACTATTTAAAGACTTGGGTTCGATCTTTAAAATCCATGTGTTCAGGCTCTATGATACACAACGTGCTGAAATTTTGAAATCGTGTTAAGAATCACAGTCCGAACCGAAATCAGTCACAAAATCTGCATGAAAATTAATTTCTAGAAAAATCAACATTCTTATGGGCGCTAATTTGAGACTTGGGTTCGAACTTTAAAATCCATTTTGTCAGGCTCTATGGTACCAAACGGGTTTAAATTTTGGAATCGTGATGTGAATCACTGTCCAAACCGAAATCACTCACAAAATCTAAATACAATTAAATTAGAAAAAAATCATAAATTTAATGGGTACTATTTAAAGACTTGGGTTCGATCTTTAAAATCCATGTTGTCAGGCTCTATGATACACAACGGGTTGAAATTTTGAAATCGTGATAAGAATCACAGTCCGAACCGAAATCAGTCACAAAATCTGCATGAAAATTAATTTCTAGAAAAATCAACATTCTTATGGGCGCTAATTTGAGACTTGGGTTCGAACTTTAAAATCCATTTTGTCAGGCTCTATGGTACCAAACGAGTTGAAATTTTGGAATCGTGATGAGAATCACTGACCAAACCGAAATCAGCCACAAAATCTCTATAAAGTTGCATTTTTAGAAAAATCACCATTCTTATAGGCGCTAACTTGAGACTTGGGTTCGAATTTAAAAATCCATTTTGTCAGGCTCTGTGGTACCAAACGGGTTGAAATTTTGGAATCGTGATTAGAATCACTGTCCAAACCGAAATCACTCACAAAATCTAAATATAGTTAAATTTTAAAAAAATCATAAATTTAACGGGTACTATTTAAAGACTTGGGTTCGGTCTTTAAAATCCATATTTTCAGGCTCTATGATACACAACGGGCTGAAATTTTGAAATCGTGATAAGAATCACAGTCCGAACCGAAATCAGTCACAAACTCTGAAAAAAGTTGCATTTTTATAAAAATCAACATTCTTATGGGCGCTAATTCAAGACTTGGGTTCGAACTTGAAAATCCATTTTAACAGGATCTATGGAACCAAACAGGCTGAAGTTTTGGAATCGCGATGAGAATCACAGTTCGAACCGAAATCACTCACAAAATCTAAATAAAGTTTAATACGAAAAAAAATCATAAATTTAACGGGTACTATTTAAAGACTTGGGTTCGGTCTTTAAAATCCATATTGTCAGGCTCTATGAAACACAACGGGCTGAAATTTTGAAATCGTGATAAGAATCACAGTCCGAAACGAAATCAGTCACAAAATCTGCATGAAAATGCATTTCTAGAAAAATCAACATTCTTATGGGCGCTAATTTGAGACTTGGGTTCGAACTTTAAACTCCATTTTGTCAGGCTCTATGGTAGCAAACGGGCTGAAATTTTGGAATCGTGAAGAGAATCATAGTTCGAACCGAAATCACTCACAAAATCTAAATAAAGTTTAATACGAAAAAAAATCATAAATTTAACGGGTACTATTTAAAGACTTGGGTTCGGTCTTTAAAATCCATATTGTCAGGCTCTATGAAACACAACGGGCTGAAATTTTGAAATCGTGATAAGAATCACAGTCCGAAACGAAATCAGTCACAAAATCTGCATGAAAATGCATTTCTAGAAAAATCAACATTCTTATGGGCGCTAATTTGAGACTTGGGTTCGAACTTTAAACTCCATTTTGTCAGGCTCTATGGTAGCAAACGGGCTGAAATTTTGGAATCGTGAAGAGAATCATAGTTCGAACCGAAATCACTCACAAAATCTAAATAAAGTTTAATACGAAAAAAAATCATAAATTTAACGGGTACTATTTGAAGACTTGGGTTCGGTCTTTAAAATCCATATTGTCAGAATCTATGAAACACAACGGGCTGAAATTTTGAAATCGTGATAAGAATCACAGTCCGAACCGAAATCAGTCACAAAATCTGAATGAAAATGCATTTCTAGAAAAATCAACATTCTTATGGGCGCTAATTTGAGACTTGGGTTCGAACTTTAAACTTAAACAGGCTCTATGGTACTAAACGAGTAGAAATTTTGGAATCGTGATAACAATCACAGTCCGAATCGAAATCAGTCACAAAATCTGCAAGAAAATGCATTTCTAGAAAAATCAACATTCTTATGGGCGCTAATTCGAGACTTGGGTTCGAACTTTAAACTCCATTTTGTAAGGCTCTATGGTAGCAAACGGGCTGAAATTTGGGAATCGTGAAGAGAATCATAGTTCGATCCGAAATCACTCACAAAATCTAAATAAAGTTTAATACGAAAAAAAATCATAAATTTAACGGGTACTATTTGAAGACTTGGGTTCGGTCTTTAAAATCCATATTGTCAGGCTCTATGATACACAACGGGCTGAAATTTTGAAATCGTGATAAGAATCACAGTCCGAACCGAAATCAGTCACAAAATCTGCATGAAAATGCATTTCTAGAAAAATCAACATTCTTATGGGCGCTAATTTGAGACTTGGGTTCGAACTTTAAACTCCATTTTGTCAGGCTCTATGGTAGCAAACGGGCTGAAATTTTGGAATCGTGAAGAGAATCATAGTTCGAACCGAAATCACTCACAAAATCTACATAAAGTTTAATACGAAAAAAAATCATAAATTTAACGGGTACTATTTGAAGACTTGGGTTCGGTCTTTAAAATCCATATTGTCAGAATCTATGAAACACAACGGGCTGAAATTTTGAAATCGTGATAAGAATCACAGTCCGAACCGAAATCAGTCACAAAATCTGCATGAAAATGCATTTCAAGAAAAATCAACATTCTTATGGGCGCTAATTTGAGACTTGGGTTCGAACTTTAAACTCCATTTTGTCAGGCTCTATGGTACTAAACGAGTAGAAATTTTGGAATCGTGATAACAATCACAGTCCGAATCGAAATCAGTCACAAAATCTGCAAGAAAATGCATTTCTAGAAAAATCAACATTCTTATGGGCGCTAATTCGAAACTTGGGTTCGAACTTAAAAATCCATTTTGTCAGGCTCTATGGTACCAAACGGGTTGAAATTTTGGAATCGTGATGAGAATCACTGTCCATACAGAAATCTGCAAAAAAATCTGCATAAAGTTGCATTTCTAGAAAAATCACCATTATTATGGGCGCTAATTTGAGACTTGGGTTCGGTCTTTAAAATCCATATTGTCATTCTCTATGGTAGCAAACGGGCTCAAATTTTGGAATCGTAAAGAGAATCATAGTTCGAACCGAAATCACTCACAAAATCTAAATAAAGTTTAATACGAAAAAAAATCATAAATTTAACGGGTACTATTTGAAGACTTGGGTTCGGTATTTAAAATCCATATTGTCAGGCTCTATGATACACAACGGGCTGAAATTTTGAAATCGTGATTAGAATCACAGTCCAAACCGAAATCAGTCACAAAATCTGCATGAAAATGCATTTCTAGAAAAATCAACATTCTTATGGGGGCTAATTTGAGACTTGGGTTCGAACTTTAAACTCAATTTTGTCAGGCTCTATGGTAGCAAACGGGCTGAAATTTTGGAATCGTGAAGAGAATCATAGTTCGAACCGAAATCACTCACAAAATCTAAATAAAGTTTAATACGAAAAAAAATCATAAATTTAACGGGTACTCTTTGAAGACTTGGGTTCGGTCTTTAAAATCCATATTGTCAGGCTCTATGATACACAACGGGCTGAAATTTTGAAATCGTGAAAAGAATCACAGTCCGAACCGAAATCAGTCACAAAATCTGCATGAAAATGCATTTCTAGAAAAATCAACATTCTTATGGGCGCTAATTTGAGACTTGGGTTCGAACTTTAAACTCCATTTTGTAAGGCTCTATGGTAGCAATCGGGCTGAAATTTTGGAATCGTGAAGAGAATCATAGTTCGAACCGAAATCACTCACAAAATCTAAATAAAGTTTAATACGAAAAAAAATCATAAATTTAACGGGTACTATTTGAAGACTTGGGTTCGGTCTTCAAAATCCATATTGTCAGGCTCTATGAAACACAACGGGCTGAAATTTTGAAATCGTGATAAGAATCACAGTCCGAACCGAAATCAGTCACAAAATCTGCATGAAAATGCATTTCTAGAAAAATCAACATTCTTATGGGCGCTAATTTCAGACTTGGGTTCGAACTTTAAACTCCATTTTGTCAGGCTCCATGGTACTAAACGAGTAGAAATTTTGGAATCGTGATAACAATCACAGTCCGAATCGAAATCAGTCACAAAATCTGCAAGAAAATGCATTTCTAGAAAAATCAACATTCTTATGGGCGCTAATTCGAGACTTGGGTTCGAACTTAAAAATCCATTTTGTCTGGCTCTATGGTACCAAATGAGTTGAAATTTCGGAATCGTGATAACAATCACAGTCCGAATCGAAATCAGTCACAAAATCTGCAAGAAAATGCATTTCTAGAAAAATCAACATTCTTATGGGCTCTTATTTGAGACTTGGGTTCGAACTTTTAAATCCATTTTTTGTTGCTCTATGGTACCAAACGGGCTGAAATTTTGGAAAAGTGATAAGAATTACAGTTCGAACCGAAATCACTCACAAAATCTAAATAAAGTTAAATTTGAAAAAAATCATTAATTTAAATCGTACTATTTAAAGACTTGGGTTCGGTCTTTAAAATCCATATTGTCAGGCTCTATTATACACAACGGGCTGAAATTTTAAATCGTGATAATAATCACAGTCCGAACCGAAATCAGTCACAAAATCTGCATGAAAATGCATTTCTAGAAAAATCAACATTCTTATGGGCGCTAATTTGAGACTTGGGTTCGAACTTTAAACTCCATTTTGTCAGGCTCTATGGTAGCAAACGGGCTCAAATTTTGGAATCGTGAAGAGAATCATAGTTCGAACCGAAATCACTCACAAAATCTAAATAAAGTTTAATACGAAAAAAAATCATAAATTTAACGGGTACTATTTGAAGACTTGGGTTCGGTCTTTAAAATCCATATTGTCAGGCTCTATGATACACAACGGGCTGAAATTTTGAAATCGTGATAAGAATCACAGTCCGAACCGAAATCAGTCACAAAATCTGAATAAAGTTGCATTTTTATAAAAATCACCATTTTTATAGGCGCTAATTTGAGACTTGGGTTCGAACTTAAAAATTCATTTCGTCAGGCTCTATCTTACCAAACGGGTTGAAATTTTGGAATCGTGATGAGAATCACTGTCCAAACCGAAATAAGCCACAAAATCTCCATAAAGTTGCATTTTTAGAAAATTCACCATTCTTATGGGCGCTAATTTGAGTCATGGGTTCGAACTTAAAAATCCATTTTGTCAGGCTCTGTGGTACCAAACGGGTTGAAATTTTGGAATCGTGATGAGAATCACTGTCCAAACCGAAATCACTCACAAAATCAAAATATAGTTAAATTTAAAAAAAAATCATAAATTTAACGGGTACTATTTAAAGACTTGGGTTTGGTCTTAAAAATCCATGTTGTCAGGCTCTATGGTAGCAAACGGGCTGAAATTCTGGAATCGCGAAGAGAATCATAGTTCGAACCGAAATCACTCACAAAATCTAAATAAAGTTTAATACGAAAAAAATCATAAATTTAACGGGTACTATTTGAAAACTTGGGTTCGGTCTTTATATGCCGTTTTTTCTGGCTCTATGGTATCAATCGAGTTGAAATTTCGGAATCGTGATGAGAATCACTGTCCGAACCAAAATCAGTCACAAAATCTGCATGAAAATGCATTTCTCGAAAAATCAACATTCTTATGGGCGCTTATTTGAGACTTGGGTTCGAAATTTAAAATACATTTTGTCAGGCTCTATGGTACTAAACGAGTAGAAATTTTGGAATCGTGATAACAATCACAGTCCGAATCGAAATCAGTCACAAAATCTGCAAGAAAATGCATTTCTAGAAAAATCAACATTCTTATGGGCGCTAATTTGAGACTTGGGTTCGAACTTTAAACTCCATTTTGTCAGGCTCTATGGTAGCAAACGGGCTGAAATTTTGGAATCGTGAAGAGAATCATAGTTCGAACCGAAATCACTCCTAAAATCTAAATAAAGTTTAATACGAAAAAAAATCATAAATTTAACGGGTACTATTTGAAGACTTAGGTTCGGTCTTTATATGCCGTTTTTTCTGGCTCTATGGTACCAAATGAGTTGAAATTTCGGAATCGTGATAACAATCACAGTCCGAATCGAAATCAGTCACAAAATCTGAAAGAAAATGCATTTCTAGAAAAATCAACATTCTTATGGGCTCTTATTTGAGACTTGGGTTCGAACTTTAAAATCCATTTTTTGTTGCTCTATGGTACCAAACGGGCTGAAATTTTGGAAAAGTGATAAGAATTACAGTCCGAACCGAAATCACTCACAAAATCTAAATAAAGTTAAATTTGAAAAAAATCATTAATTTAAATCGTACTATTTAAAGACTTGGGTTCGGTCTTTAAAATCCATATTGTCAGGCTCTATTATACACAACGGGCTGAAATTTTAAATCGTGATAATAATCACAGTCCGAACCGAAATCAGTCACAAAATCTGCATGAAAATGCATTTCTAGAAAAATCAACATTCTTATGGGCGCTAATTTTAGACTTGGGTTCGAACTTTAAACTCCATTTTGTCAGGCTCTATGGTAGCAAACGGGCTCAAATTTTGGAATCGTGAAGAGAATCATAGTTCGAACCGAAATCACTCACAAAATCTAAATAAAGTTTAATACGAAAAAAAATCATAAATTTAACGGGTACTATTTGAAGACTTGGGTTCGGTCTTTAAAATCCATATTGTCAGGCTCTATGATACACAACGGGCTGAAATTTTGAAATCGTGATAAGAATCACAATCCGAACCGAAATCAGTCACAAAATCTGAATAAAGTTGCATTTTTATAAAAATCACCATTTTCATAGGCGCTAATTTGAGACTTGGGTTCGAACTTAAAAATTCATTTCGTCAGGCTCTATCTTACCAAACGGGTTGAAATTTTGGAATCGTGATGAGAATCACTGTCCAAACCGAAATAAGCCACAAAATCTCCATAAAGTTGCATTTTTAGAAAATTCACCATTCTTATGGGCGCTAATTTGAGTCTTGGGTTCGAACTTTAAACTCTATTTTGTCAGGCTCTATGGTAGCAAACGGGCTCAAATTTTGGAATCGTGATGAGAATCACTGTCCAAACCGAAATAAGCCACAAAATCTCCATAAAGTTGCATTTTTAGAAAATTCACCATTCTTATGGGCGCTAATTTGAGTCATGGGTTCGAACTTAAAAATCCATTTTGTCAGGCTCTGTGGTACCAAACGGGTTGAAATTTTGGAATCGTGAAGAGAATCATAGTTCGAACCGAAATCACTCACAAAATCTAAATAAAGTTAAATACGAAAAAAAATCATAATTTTAAGGGGTACTATTTGAAGACTTAGGTTCGGTCTTTATATGCCGTTTTTTCTGGCTCTATGGTACCAAATGAGTTGAAATTTCGTAATCGTGATAACAATCACAGTCCGAATCCAAATCAGTCACAAAATCTGCAAGAAAATGTATTTCTAGAAAAATCAACATTCTTATCGGCGCTAATTCGAGACTTGGGTTCGAACTTTTTAATCCGTTTTTTGTTGCTCTATGGTACCAAACGGGCTGAAATTTTGGAAAAGTGATAAGAATTACAGTCCAAACCGAAATCACTCACAAAATCTAAATAAAGTTAATTATGAAAAAATAACATAAATTTAACGGGTTCTATTTGGAGACTTGTGTTCGGTCTTTATATGCCGTTTTTTCAGGCTCTATGGTAACAAATGGGTTGAAATTTTGGAATCGTGATGAGATTCAGGGTCCGAACCGAAATCAGTCACAAAATCTGCATGATAATTCATTTCTAGAAAAATCAACATTCTTATGAGCGCTAATTAGAGACTTGGGTTCGAACTTTCAACTCCATTTTGTCAGGCTCTATGGTAGCCTGTCACAGTCCTATAATCACAGTCCGAACCGAAATCAGTCACAAAATCTGCATGAAAATGCATTTCTAGAAAAATCAACATTCTTATGGGCGCTAATTTTAGACTTGGGTTCGAACTTTAAACTCCATTTTGTCAGGCTCTATGGTAGCAAACGGGCTCAAATTTTGGAATCGTGAAGAGAATCATAGTTCGAACCGAAATCACTCACAAAATCTAAATAAAGTTTAATACGAAAAAAAATCATAAATTTAACGGGTACTATTTGAAGACTTGGGTTCGGTCTTTAAAATCCATATTGTCAGGCTCTATGATACACAACGGGCTGAAATTTTGAAATCGTGATAAGAATCACAATCCGAACCGAAATCAGTCACAAAATCTGAATAAAGTTGCATTTTTATAAAAATCACCATTTTTATAGGCGCTAATTTGAGACTTGGGTTCGAACTTAAAAATTCATTTCGTCAGGCTCTATCTTACCAAACGGGTTGATATTTTGGAATTGTGATGAGAATCACTGTCCAAACCGAAATAAGCCACAAAATCTCCATAAAGTTGCATTTCTAGAAAAATTACCATTCTCATAGGCGCTAATTTAAGACATGGCTTCGAATTTAAAAATCCATTTTGTCAGGCTCTATGGTACCAAACGGGTTGAAATTTTGGAATTGTGATGAGAATCACAGTCCGAACCGAAATCAGTCACAAAATCTGCATGAAAATGCATTTCTAGAAAAATCAACATTCTTATAGACGCTTATTTGAGACATGGGTTCGAATTTAAATATCCATTTTGTCAGGCTCTATGGTACCAAACAAGTTGAAATTTTGGAATCGTGATGAGAATCACTCACCAAACCGAAATCAGCCACAAAATCTCCATAAAGTTGCATTTCTAGAAAAATCACCATTCTTATAGGCGCTAATTTGAGACTTGGGTACGAATTTAAAAATCCATTTCGTCAGGCTCTATGGTACCAAACGGGTTTAAATTTTGGAATCGTGATGAGAATCACTGTCCAAACCGAAATCACTCACAAAATCTAAATACAATTAAATTAGAAAAAAATCATAAATTTAATGGGTACTATTTAAAGACTTGGGTTCGATCTTTAAAATCCATGTTGTCAGGCTCTATGATACACAACGGGCTGAAATTTTGAAATCGTGATAAGAATCACAGTCCGAACCGAAATCAGTCACAAAATCTGCAAGAAAATGCATTTCTAGAAAAATTAACATTCTTATGGGCGCTAATTCGAGACTTGGGTTCGAACTTGAAAATCCATTTTGTCAGGATCTACGGAGCCAAACGGACTGAAGTTTTGGAATCGCGATGAGAATCACTGTCCAAACCGAAATCACTCACAAAATCTAATTATAGTTAAATTTAAAAAAAATCATAAATTTAACGGGTACTATTTAAAGACTTGGGTTCGGTCTTTAAAATCCATATTGTCAGGCTATTGATACACAATTGGCTGAAATTTTGAAATCTTGATAAAAATCACAGTCCGAACCGAAATCAGTCACAAACTCTGAATAAAGTTGCATTTTTATAAAAATCACCATTTTTATGGTCGCTAATTTGAGACTTGGGTTCGAACTTTAAAATCCATTTCGTCAGGCTCTAGTGTACAAAACGGGTTGAAATTTTGGAATCGTGATGAGAATCACTGACCAAACCGAAATCAGCCACAAAATCTCCATAAAGTTGCATTTTTAGAAAAATCACCATTCTCATAGGCGCTATTTTGAGACATGGGTTCGAATTTAAAAATCCATTTTGTCAGGCTCTATGGTACCAAACGAGTTGAAATTTTGGAATCGTGATGAGAATCACAGTCCAAACCGAAATCACTCACAAAATCTAAATATAGTTAAATTTAAAAAAAATCATAAATTTAACGGGTACTATTTAAAGACTTGGGTTCGATCTTTAAAATCCATGTGTTCAGGCTCTATGATACACAACGTGCTGAAATTTTGAAATCGTGTTAAGAATCACAGTCCGAACCGAAATCAGTCACAAAATCTGCATGAAAATTAATTTCTAGAAAAATCAACATTCTTATGGGCGCTAATTTGAGACTTGGGTTCGAACTTTAAAATCCATTTTGTCAGGCTCTATGGTACCAAACGGGTTTAAATTTTGGAATCGTGATGTGAATCACTGTCCAAACCGAAATCACTCACAAAATCTAAATACAATTAAATTAGAAAAAAATCATAAATTTAATGGGTACTATTTAAAGACTTGGGTTCGATCTTTAAAATCCATGTTGTCAGGCTCTATGATACACAACGGGCTGAAATTTTGAAATCGTGATAAGAATCACAGTCCGAACCGAAATCAGTCACAAAATCTGCATGAAAATTAATTTCTAGAAAAATCAACATTCTTATGGGCGCTAATTTGAGACTTGGGTTCGAACTTTAAAATCCATTTTGTCAGGCTCTATGGTACCAAACGAGTTGAAATTTTGGAATCGTGATGAGAATCACTGACCAAACCGAAATCAGCCACAAAATCTCTATAAAGTTGCATTTTTAGAAAAATCACCATTCTTATAGGCGCTAACTTGAGACTTGGGTTCGAATTTAAAAATCCATTTTGTCAGGCTCTGTGGTACCAAACGGGTTGAAATTTTGGAATCGTGATTAGAATCACTGTCCAAACCGAAATCACTCACAAAATCTAAATATAGTTAAATTTAAAAAAAATCATAAATTTAACGGGTACTATTTAAAGACTTGGGTTCGGTCTTTAAAATCCATATTTTCAGGCTCTATGATACACAACGGGCTGAAATTTTGAAATCGTGATAAGAATCACAGTCCGAACCGAAATCAGTCACAAACTCTGAAAAAAGTTGCATTTTTATAAAAATCAACATTCTTATGGGCGCTAATTCAAGACTTGGGTTCGAACTTGAAAATCCATTTTAACAGGATCTATGGAACCAAACAGGCTGAAGTTTTGGAATCGCGATGAGAATCACTGTCCAAACCGAAATCACTCTTAAAATCTAAATAAAGTTAAATTTAAAAAAAATCATAAATTTAACGGGTACTATTTAAAGACTTGGGTTCGGTCTTTAAAATCCATATTTTCAGGCTCTATGATACACAACGGGCTGAAATTTTGAAATCGTGATAAGAATCACAGTCCGAACCGAAATCAGTCACAAACTCTGAAAAAAGTTGCATTTTTATAAAAATCACCATTTTTATGGGCGCTAATTTGAGACTTGGGTTCGAACTTAAAAATCCATTTCGTCAGGCTCTATTGTACCAAACGGGTTGAAATTTTGGAATCGTGATGAGAATCACTGTCCAAACCGAATTCACTCACAAAATCTGCAAGAAAATGCATTTCTAGAAAAATTAACATTCTTATGGGCTCTAATTCGAGACTTGGGTTCGAACTTGGAAATCCATTTTGTCAGGATCTACGGAACCAAACGGGCTGAAGTTTTGGAATCGCGATGAGAATCACTGTCCAAACCGAAATCACTCACAAAATCTAAATATAGTTAAATTTAAAAAAAAATCATAGATTTAACCGGTCTTATTTAAAGACTTGGGTTCGGTATTTAAAATCCATATTGTCAGGCTCTATGATACACAACGGGCTGAAATTTTGAAATCGTGATAAGAATCACAGTCCGAACCGAAATCAGTCACAAACTCTGAATAAAGTTGCATTTTTATAAAAATCACCATTTTTATAGGCGCTAATTTGAGACTTGGGTTCGAACTTAAAAATCCATTTCGTCAGGCTCTATTGTACCAAACGGGTTGAAATTTTGGAATCGTGATGAGAATCATTGACCAAACCGAAATAAGCCACAAAATCTCCATTAAGTTGCATTTTTAGAAAAATCACCATTCTTATGGGCGCTAATTTGAGTCTTGGGTTCGAACTTAAAAATCCATTTTGTCAGGCTCTATGGTACCAAACGAGTTGAAAATTTGGAATCGTGATGAGAATCACTGACCAAACCGAAATCAGCCACAAAATCTCCATAAAGTTGCATTTTTAGAAAAATCACCATTCTTATAGGCGCTATTTTGAGACATGGGTTCGAATTTAAAAATCCATTTTGTCAGGCTCTATGGTACCAAACGAGTTGAAATTTTGGAATCGTGATGAGAATCACAGTCCAAATCGAAATCAGTCACAAAATCTGCAAGAAAATGCATTTCTAGAAAAATTAACATTCTTATGGGCGCTAATTCGAGACTTGGGTTCGAACTTGAAAATCCATTTTGTCAGGATCTACGGAGCCAAACGGACTGAAGTTTTGGAATCGCGATGAGAATCACTGTCCAAACCGAAATCACTCACAAAATCTAATTATAGTTAAATTTAAAAAAAAATCATAAATTTAACGGGTACTATTTAAAGACTTGGGTTCGGTCTTTAAAATCCATATTGTCAGGCTCTTGATACACAATTGGCTGAAATTTTGAAATCGTGATAAGAATCACAGTCCGAACCGAAATCAGTCACAAACTCTGAATAAAGTTGCATTTTTATAAAAATCACCATTTTTATGGTCGCTAATTTGAGACTTGGGTTCGAACTTAAAAATCCATTTCGTCAGGCTCTAGTTTACCAAACGGGTTGAAATTTTGGAATCGTGATGAGAATCACTGACCAAACCGAAATCAGCCACAAAATCTCCATAAAGTTGCATTTTTAGAAAAATCACCATTCTCATAGGCGCTATTTTGAGACATGGGTTCGAATTTAAAAATCCATTTTGTCAGGCTCTATGGTACCAAACGAGTTGAAATTTTGGAATCGTGATGAGAATCACAGTCCAAATCGAAATCAGTCACAAAATCTGCAAGAAAATGCATTTCTAGAAAAATTAACATACTTATGGGCGCTAATTCGAGACTTGGGTTCGAACTTGGAAATCCATTTTGTCAGGATCTACGGAACCAAACGGGCTGAAGTTTTGGAATCGCGATGAGAATCACTGTCCAAACCGAAATCACTCACAAAATCTAAATATAGTTAAATTTAAAAAAAATCATAAATTTAACGGGTCTTATTTAAAGACTTGGGTTCGGTATTTAAAATCCATATTGTCAGGCTCTATGATACACAACGGGCTGAAATTTTGAAATCGTGATAAGAATCACAGTCCGAACCGAAATCAGTCACAAACTCTGAATAAAGTTGCATTTTTATAAAAATCACCATTTTTATAGGCGCTAATTTGAGACTTGGGTTCGAACTTAAAAATCCATTTCGTCAGGCTCTATTGTACCAAACGGGTTGAAATTTTGGAATCGTGATGAGAATCATTGACCAAACCGAAATAAGCCACAAAATCTCCATTAAGTTGCATTTTTAGAAAAATCACCATTCTTATGGGCGCTAATTTGAGACTTGGGTTCGAATTTAAAAATCCATTTTGTCAGGCTCTGTGGTACCAAACGGGTTGAAATTTTGGAATCGTGATGAGAATCACTGTCCAAACCGAAATCACTCACAAAATCTAAATACAATTAAATTAGAAAAAAATCATAAATTTAATGGGTACTATTTAAAGACTTGGGTTCGATCTTTAAAATCCATGTTGTCAGGCTCTATGATACACAACGGGCTGAAATTTTGAAATCGTGATAAGAATCACAGTCCGAACCGAAATCAGTCAAAAAATCTGCATGAAAATTAATTTCTAGAAAAATCAACATTCTTATGGGCGCTAATTTGAGACTTGGGTTCGAACTTTAAAATCCATTTTGTCAGGCTCTATGGTACCAAATGAGTTGAAATTTTGGAATCGTGATGAGAATCACTGACCAAACCGAAATCTGCCACAAAATCTCCATAAAGTTGCATTTTTAGAAAAATCACCATTCTTATAGGCGCTAACTTGAGACTTGGGTTCGAATTTAAAAATCCATTTTGTCAGGCTCTGTGGTACCAAACGGGTTGAAATTTTGGAATCGTGATTAGAATCACTGTCCAAACCGAAATCACTCACAAAATCTAAATATAGTTAAATTTAAAAAAAATCATAAATTTAACGGGTACTATTTAAAGACTTGGGTTCGATCTTTAAAATCCATGTTGTCAGGCTCTATGATACACAACGGGCTGAAATTTTGAAATCGTGATAAGAATCACAGTCCGAACCGAAATCAGTCACAAAATCTGCAAGAAAATGCATTTCTAGAAAAATCAACATTCTTATGGGCGCTAATTCGAGACTTGGGTTCGAACTTGAAAATCCATTTTAACAGGATCTATGGAACCAAACAGGCTGAAGTTTTGGAATCGCGATGAGAATCACTGTCCAAACCGAAATCACTCTTAAAATCTAAATAAAGTTAAATTTAAAAAAAATCATAAATTTAACGGGTACTATTTAAAGACTTGGGTTCGGTCTTTAAAATCCATATTTTCAGGCTCTATGATACACAACGGGCTGAAATTTTGAAATCGTGATAAGAATCACAGTCCGAACCGAAATCAGTCACAAACTCTGAAAAAAGTTGCATTTTTATAAAAATCACCATTTTTATGGGCGCTAATTTGAGACTTGGGTTCGAACTTAAAAATCCATTTCGTCAGGCTCTATTGTACCAAACGGGTTGAAATTTTGGAATCGTGATGAGAATCATTGATCAAAACGAAATCAGCCACGAAATCTCCATAAAGTTTCATTTCTAGAAAAGTCTTCTTTGGAATCGTGAAGAGAATCATAGTTCGAAACGAAATCACTCACAAAATCTTAATAAAGTTTAATACGAAAAAAATCATAAATTTAACGGGTACTATTGGAAGACTTAGATTCGGTATTTATATGCCGTTTTTTCTGGCTCTATGGTACCAAATGAGTTGAAATTTAGGAATCGTGACGAGAATCACAGTCCGAACCGAAATCAGTCACAAAATCTGCATGAAAATGCATTTCTAGAAAAATCAACATTCTTATGGGCGCTAATTCGAGACTTGGGTTCGAACTTGAAAATCCATTTTGTCAGGATCTATGGTACCAAACGGGCTGAAGTCTTCTAATCGTGAAGAGAATCATAGTCCGAACCAAAATCACTCACAAAATCTAAATATATTTAAATTTGAAAAAAATCATTAATTTAACGGGTACTATTTAAAGACTTGGGTTCGGTCTTTAAAATCCATATTGTCAGGCTCTATGATACACAACGGGCTGAAATTTTGAAATCGTGATAAGAATCACAGTCCGAACCGAAATCAGTCACAAAATCTCCATAAAGTTGCATTTTTAGAAAAATCACGATTCTTATAGGCGCTAATTTGAGACTTGGGTTCGAATTTAATAATCCATTATGTCAGGCTTTATTGTACCAAACGGGTTGAAATTTTGGAATCGTGGTGAGAATTATTGACCAAACCGAAATCAGCCACAAAATCTCCGTAAAGTTGCATTTTTAGAAAAATCACCATTCTTATAGGCGCTAATTTGAGACTCGGGTTCGAATTTAATAATCCATTTTGTCAGGCTCTCTGGTACCAAACGATTTGAAATTTTGGAATCGTGATGAGAATCACAGTCCGAACCGAAATCAGTCACAAAATCTGCATGAAAATTAATTTCTAGAAAAATCAACATTCTTATGGGCGCTAATTTGAGACTTGGATTCGAACTTTAAAATCCATTTTGTCAGGCTCTATGGTACCAAACGAGTTGAAATTTTGGAATCGTGATGAGAATCACAGTCCGATCCGAAATCAGTCACAAAATCTTCATGAAAATGCATTTCTAGAAAAATCAACATTCTTATGGGCGCTAATTTGAGACTTGGGTTCGAACTTTAAACTCCATTTTGTCAGGCTCTATGGTAGCAAACGGGCTGTAATTTTGGAATCGTGAAGAGAATCATAGGTCGAACCGAAATCACTCACAAAATCTAAATAAAGTTTAATACGAAAAAAAATCATAATTTTCTATATGAAGACTTTGATTCGGTATTTATATGCCGTTTTTTCGGGCTCTATGGTACCAAACGAGTTGAAATTTCGGAATCGTGATGAGAATCACAGTCCGAACCGAAATCAGTCCTAAAATCTGCATGAAAATGCGTTTCTAGAAAAATCAACATTCTTATGGGCGCTTATTTGAGACTTGGGTTCGAACTTTAAAATCCATTTTTTGTTGCTCTATGGTACCAAACGGGCTGTTATTTTGGAAAAGTGATAAGAATCACAGTCCAAACCGAAATCACTCACAAAATCTCAATAAAGTTAATTATGAAAAAAAATCATAAATTTAACGGGTTCTATTTGGAGATTTGGGTTCGGTCTTTATATGCCGTTTTTTTCAGGCTCTATGGTACAAAACGAGGTGAAAATTTGGAATCGTGAAGAGAATCACAGTCCAAACCGAAATCAGTCACAAAATCTGCATGAAAATGCATTTCTATAAAAATCACCATTCTTGTGGGCATTAATTTGAGACGTGGGTTCGAATATTAAAATCCATTTTGTCAGGCTCTATGGTATCAAACGAGTTGAAATTTAGGGATCGTTATAAGAATCAGGGTCCCAACCGAAATCAGTCAAAAAATCTGCATGAAAATGCATTTATAGAAAAATCAACATTCTTATGGGCGCTAATTTGAGACTTGCGTTCGAACTTTAAACTCCATTTTATCATGCTCTATGGTACCAAACGAGTTGAAATTTCGGAATCGTGATGAGAATCACAGTCCAAACCGAAATCAGTCACAAAATCTGAATAAAGTTGCATTTTTAGAAAAATCACCATTCTTATAGGCGCTAATTTGAGACTTGGGTTCTAACTTAAAAATCCATTTTGTCAGGCTCTATGGTACCAAACGGGATGAAATTTTGGAATCGTAATAAGAATCACTGTCCAAACCGAAATCTGCCAAAAAATCTGCATAAAGTTGCATTTCTAGAAAAATCACCATTCTTATGGGCGCTAATTTGAGACTTGCGTTCGAACTTTAAACTCCATTTTATCATGCTCTATGGTACCAAACGAGTTGAAATTTCGGAATTGTGATGAGAATCACTGTCCAAACCGAAATAAGCCACAAAATCTCCATAAAGTTGCATTTTTAGAAAAATCACCATTCCTATGGGCGCTAATTTGAGTCTTGGGTTCGAACTTAAAAATCCATTTTGTCAGGCTCTATGGTACCAAACGAGTTGAAATTTTGGAATCGTGATGAGAATCACAGTTCGATCCGAAATCAGTCACAAAATCTTCATGAAAATGCATTTCTAGAAAAATCAACATTCTTATGGCCGCTAATTTGAGACTTGGGTTCGAACTTTAAACTCCATTTTGTCAGGCTCTATGGTAGCAAACGGGCTGTCATTTTGGAATCGTGAAGAGAATCATAGGTCGAACCGAAATCACTCACAAAATCTAAATAAAGTTTAATACGATAAAAAATCATAATTTTCTATTTGAAGACTTTGATTCGGTATTTATATGCCGTTTTTTCGGGCTCTATGGTACCAAACGAGTTGAAATTTCGGAATCGTGATGAGAATCACAGTCCGAACCGAAATCAGTCCTAAAATCTGCATGAAAATGCGTTTCTAGAAAAATCAACATTCTTATGGGCGCTTATTTGAGACTTGTGTTCGAACTTTAAAATCCATTTTTTGTTGCTCTATGTTACCAAACGGGCTGTTATTTTGGAAAAGTGATAAGAATCACAGTCCAAACCGAAATCACTCACAAAATCTCAATAAAGTTAATTATGAAAAAAAATCATAAATTTAACGGGTTCTATTTGGAGATTTGGGTTCGGTCTTTATATGCCGTTTTTTCTGGCTCTATGGTACCAAATGAGTTGAAATTTAGGAATCGTGAAGAGAATCACAGTCCGAACCGAAATCAGTCACAAAATCTGCATGAAAATGCATTTCTATAAAAATCACCATTCTTGTGGGCATTAATTTGAGACGTGGGTTCGAATATTAAAATCCATTTTGTCAGGCTCTATGGTATCAAACGAGTTGAAATTTAGGGATCGTTATAAGAATCAGGGTCCGAACCGAAATCAGTCAAAAAATCTGCATGAAAATGCATTTATAGAAAAATCAACATTCTTATGGGCGCTAATTTGAGACTTGCGTTCGAACTTTAAACTCCATTTTATCATGCTCTATGGTACCAAACGAGTTGAAATTTCGGAATCGTGATGAAAATCACAGTCCAAACCGAAATCAGTCACAACATCTGAATAAAGTTGCATTTTTAGAAAAATCACCATTCTTATAGGCGCTAATTTGAGACTTGGGTTCTAACTTAAAAATCCATTTTGTCAGGCTCTATGGTACCAAACGGGCTGAACTTTTGAAATCGTGATAAAAATCACAGTCCGAACCGAAATCAGTTACAAAATCTGCATGAAAATGCATTTCTATAAAAATCAACATTCTTGTGGGCATTAATTTGAGACGTGGGTTCGAATATTAAAATCCATTTTGTCAGGCTCTATGGTATCAAACGAGTTGAAATTTAGGGATCGTTATAAGAATCAGGGTCCCAACCGAAATCAGTCAAAAAATCTGCATGAAAATGCATTTATAGAAAAATCAACATTCTTATGGGCGCTAATTTGAGACTTGCGTTCGAACTTTAAACTCCATTTTATCATGCTCTATGGTACCAAACGAGTTGAAATTTCGGAATCGTGATGAGAATCACAGTCCAAACCGAAATCAGTCACAAAATCTGAATAAAGTTGCATTTTTAGAAAAATCACCATTCTTATAGGCGCTAATTTGAGACTTGGGTTCTAACTTAAAAATCCATTTTGTCAGGCTCTATGGTACCAAACGGGATGAAATTTTGGAATCGTAATAAGAATCACTGTCCAAACCGAAATCTGCCAAAAAATCTGCATAAAGTTGCATTTCTAGAAAAATCACCATTCTTATGGGCGCTAATTTGAGACTTGCGTTCGAACTTTAAACTCCATTTTATCATGCTCTATGGTACCAAACGAGTTGAAATTTCGGAATTGTGATGAGAATCACTGTCCAAACCGAAATAAGCCACAAAATCTCCATAAAGTTGCATTTTTAGAAAAATCACCATTCCTATGGGCGCTAATTTGAGTCTTGGGTTCGAACTTAAAAATCCATTTTGTCAGGCTCTATGGTACCAAACGAGTTGAAATTTTGGAATCGTGATGAGAATCACAGTTCGATCCGAAATCAGTCACAAAATCTTCATGAAAATGCATTTCTAGAAAAATCAACATTCTTATGGCCGCTAATTTGAGACTTGGGTTCGAACTTTAAACTCCATTTTGTCAGGCTCTATGGTAGCAAACGGGCTGTCATTTTGGAATCGTGAAGAGAATCATAGGTCGAACCGAAATCACTCACAAAATCTAAATAAAGTTTAATACGATAAAAAATCATAATTTTCTATTTGAAGACTTTGATTCGGTATTTATATGCCGTTTTTTCGGGCTCTATGGTACCAAACGAGTTGAAATTTCGGAATCGTGATGAGAATCACAGTCCGAACCGAAATCAGTCCTAAAATCTGCATGAAAATGCGTTTCTAGAAAAATCAACATTCTTATGGGCGCTTATTTGAGACTTGTGATCGAACTTTAAAATCCATTTTTTGTTGCTCTATGTTACCAAACGGGCTGTTATTTTGGAAAAGTGATAAGAATCACAGTCCAAACCGAAATCACTCACAAAATCTCAATAAAGTTAATTATGAAAAAAAATCATAAATTTAACGGGTTCTATTTGGAGATTTGGGTTCGGTCTTTATATGCCGTTTTTTCTGGCTCTATGGTACCAAATGAGTTGAAATTTAGGAATCGTGAAGAGAATCACAGTCCGAACCGAAATCAGTCACAAAATCTGCATGAAAATGCATTTCTATAAAAATCACCATTCTTGTGGGCATTAATTTGAGACGTGGGTTCGAATATTAAAATCCATTTTGTCAGGCTCTATGGTATCAAACGAGTTGAAATTTAGGGATCGTTATAAGAATCAGGGTCCGAACCGAAATCAGTCAAAAAATCTGCATGAAAATGCATTTATAGAAAAATCAACATTCTTATGGGCGCTAATTTGAGACTTGCGTTCGAACTTTAAACTCCATTTTATCATGCTCTATGGTACCAAACGAGTTGAAATTTCGGAATCGTGATGAAAATCACAGTCCAAACCGAAATCAGTCACAACATCTGAATAAAGTTGCATTTTTAGAAAAATCACCATTCTTATAGGCGCTAATTTGAGACTTGGGTTCTAACTTAAAAATCCATTTTGTCAGGCTCTATGGTACCAAACGGGCTGAACTTTTGAAATCGTGATAAAAATCACAGTCCGAACCGAAATCAGTTACAAAATCTGCATGAAAATGCATTTCTTTAAAAATCAACATTCTTGTGTGCATTAATTTGAGACGTGGGTTCGAAAATTAAAATCCATTTTGTCAGGCTCTATGGTATCAAACGAGTTGAAATTTAGGGATCGTTATAAGAATCAGGGTCCGAACCGAAATCAGTCACAAAATCTGCATGAAAATGCATTTCTAGAAAAATCAACATTCTTATGGGCGCTTATTTGAGACTTGGGTTCGTACTTTAAAATCCATTTTGTCAGGCTCTGTGGTACCAAACGGGTTGAAATTCTGGAATCGTGATGAGAATCACTGTCCAAACCGAAATCACTCACAAAATCTAAATATAGTTAAATTTAAAAAAAATCATAAATTTAACGGGTACTATTTAAAGACTTGGGTTCGGTATTTAAAATCCATATTGTCAGGCTCTATGGAAGTAAACGGGCTGAAATTTTGAAATCGTGATAAGAATCCTAGTCCGAACCGAAATCAGTCACAAATTCTCCATAAAGTTGCATTTTTAGAAAAATCACCATTCTTATAGGCGCTAATTTGAGACTTGGGTTCGAATTTAAAAATCCATTTTGTCAGGCTCTATGGTACCAAACGAGTTGAAATTTTGGAATCGTGATGAAAATCACAATCCGAACCGAAATCAGTCACAAAATCTGCATGAAAATTCATTTCTAGAAAAATCAACATTCATATGGACGCTAATTTGAGACTTGGGTTCGAACTTTAAAATCCATTTTGTCAGGCTCTATGGTAGCAAACGGGCTGAAATTTTGGAATCGTGAAGAGAATCATAGTTTTAACCGAAATCAGTCAAAAATTCTCCATAAAGTCGCATTTTTAGAAAAATCACCATTCTTATAGGCGCTAATTTGAGACTTGGGTTCGAATTTAAAAATCCATTTTGTCAGGCTCTGTGGTACCAAACGGGTTGAAATTCTGGAATCGTGATGAGAATCACTGTCTAAACCGAATTCACTCACAAAATCTGAATATAGTTAAATTTTAAAAAAATCTTAAATTTAACGGGTACTATTTAAAGACATGTGTTCGGTCTTTAAAATCCATATTGTCAGGCTCTATGGTAGCAAACGGGCTGAAATTTTGAAATCGTGATAAGAATCCTAGTCCGAACCGAAATCAGTCACAAATTCTCCATAAAGTTGCATTTTTAGAAAAATCACCATTCTTATAGGCGCTAATTTGAGACTTGGGTTCGAATTTAAAAATCCATTTTGTCAGGCTCTATGGTACCAAACGAGTTGAAATTTTGGAATCGTGATGAAAATCACAATCCGAACCGAAATCAGTCACAAAATCTGCATGAAAATTCATTTCTAGAAAAATCAACATTCATATGGACGCTAATTTGAGACTTGGGTTCGAACTTTAAACTCCATTTTGTCAGGCTCTATGGTAGCAAACGGGCTGAAATTTTGGAATCGTGAAGAGAATCATAGTTTTAACCGAAATCAGTCAAAAATTCTCCATAAAGTCGCATTTTTAGAAAAATCACCATTCTTATAGGCGCTAATTTGAGACTTGGGTTCGAATTTAAAAATCCATTTTGTCAGGCTCTGTGGTACCAAACGGGTTGAAATTCTGGAATCGTGATGAGAATCACTGTCCAAACCGAATTCACTCACAAAATCTGAATATAGTTAAATTTTAAAAAAATCTTAAATTTAACGGGTACTATTTAAAGACATGGGTTCGGTCTTTAAAATCCATATTGTCAGGCTCTATGGTAGCAAACGGGCTGAAATTTTGGAATCGTGAAGAGAATCATAGTTTTAACCGAAATCAGTCAAAAATTCTCCATAAAGTCGCATTTTTAGAAAAATCACCATTCTTATAGGCGCTAATTTGAGACTTGGGTTCGAATTTAAAAATCCATTTTGTCAGGCTCTGTGGTACCAAACGGGTTGAAATTCTGGAATCGTGATGAGAATCACTGTCCAAACCGAATTCACTCACAAAATCTGAATATAGTTAAATTTAAAAAAAATCTTAAATTTAACGGGTACTATTTAAAGACTTGGGTTCGGTCTTTAAAATCCATATTGTCAGGCTCTATGGTAGCAAACGGGCTGAAATTTCGGAATCATGAAGAGAATCATAGTTTTAACCGAAATCAGTCAAAAATTCTCCATAAAGTCGCATTTTTAGAAAAATCACCATTCTTATAGGCGCTAATTTTAGACTTGGGTTCGAATTTAAAAATCCATTTTGTCAGGCTCTGTGGTACCAAACGGGTTGAAATTCTGGAATCGTGATGAGAATCACTATCCAAACCGAATTCACTCACAAAATCTGAATATAGTTAAATTTTTAAAAAATCTTAAATTTAACGGGTACTATTTAAAGACTTGGGTTCGGTCTTTAAAATCCATATTGTCAGGCTCTATGGTAGCAAACGGGCTGAAATTTTGAAATCGTGATAAGAATCCTAGTCCGAACCGAAATCAGTCACAAATTCTCCATAAAGTTGCATTTTTAGAAAAATCACCATTCTTATAGGCGCTAATTTGAGACTTGGGTTCGAATTTAAAAATCCATTTTGTCAGGCTCTATGGTACCAAACGAGTTGAAATTTTGGAATCGTGATGAAAATCACAACCGAACCGAAATCAGTCACAAAATCTGCATGAAAATTCATTTCTAGAAAAATCAACATTCATATTGACGCTAATTTGAGACTTGGGTTCGAACTTTAAACCCCATTTTGTCAGGCTCTATGGTACCAAACGAGTTGAAATTTTGGAATCGTGATGAAAATCACAACCGAACCGAAATCAGTCACAAAATCTGCATGAAAATTCATTTCTAGAAAAATCAACATTCATATTGACGCTAATTTGAGACTTGGGTTCGAACTTTAAACCCCATTTTGTCAGGCTCTATGGTAGCAAACGGGCTGAAATTTTGGAATCGTGAAGAGAATCATAGTTTTAACCGAAATCAGTCAAAAATTCTCCATAAAGTCGCATTTTTAGAAAAATCACCATTCTTATAGGCGCTAATTTGAGACTTGGGTTCGAATTTAAAAATCCATTTTGTCAGGCTCTGTGGTACCAAACGGGTTGAAATTCTGGAATCGTGATGAGAATCACTGTCCAAACCGAATTCACTCACAAAATCTGAATATAGTTAAATTTTAAAAAAATCTTAAATTTAACGGGTACTATTTAAAGACATGGGTTCGGTCTTTAAAATCCATATTGTCAGGCTCTATGGTAGCAAACGGGCTGAAATTTTGGAATCGTGAAGAGAATCATAGTTTTAACCGAAATCAGTCAAAAATTCTCCATATAGTCGCATTTTTAGAAAAATCACCATTCTTATAGGCGCTAATTTGAGACTTGGGTTCGAATTTAAAAATCCATTTTGTCAGGCTCTGTGGTACCAAACGGGTTGAAATTCTGGAATCGTGATGAGAATCACTGTCCAAACCGAATTCACTCACAAAATCTGAATATAGTTAAATTTAAAAAAAATCTTAAATTTAACGGGTACTATTTAAAGACTTGGGTTCGGTCTTTAAAATCCATATTGTCAGGCTCTATGGTAGCAAACGGGCTGAAATTTCGGAATCATGAAGAGAATCATAGTTTTAACCGAAATCAGTCAAAAATTCTCCATAAAGTCGCATTTTTAGAAAAATCACCATTCTTATAGGCGCTAATTTTAGACTTGGGTTCGAATTTAAAAATCCATTTTGTCAGGCTCTGTGGTACCAAACGGGTTGAAATTCTGGAATCGTGATGAGAATCACTATCCAAACCGAATTCACTCACAAAATCTGAATATAGTTAAATTTTTAAAAAATCTTAAATTTAACGGGTACTATTTAAAGACTTGGGTTCGGTCTTTAAAATCCATATTGTCAGGCTCTATGGTAGCAAACGGGCTGAAATTTTGAAATCGTGATAAGAATCCTAGTCCGAACCGAAATCAGTCACAAATTCTCCATAAAGTTGCATTTTTAGAAAAATCACCATTCTTATAGGCGCTAATTTGAGACTTGGGTTCGAATTTAAAAATCCATTTTGTCAGGCTCTATGGTACCAAACGAGTTGAAATTTTGGAATCGTGATGAAAATCACAACCGAACCGAAATCAGTCACAAAATCTGCATGAAAATTCATTTCTAGAAAAATCAACATTCATATTGACGCTAATTTGAGACTTGGGTTCGAACTTTAAACCCCATTTTGTCAGGCTCTATGGTAGCAAACGGGCTGAAATTTTGGAATCGTGAAGAGAATCATAGTTTTAACAGAAATCAGTCAAAAATTCTCCATAAAGTCGCATTTTTAGAAAAATCACCATTCTTATAGGCGCTAATTTGAGACTTGGGTTCGAATTTAAAAATCCATTTTGTCAGGCTCTGTGGTACCAAACGGGTTGAAATTCTGGAATCGTGATGAGAATCACTGTCCAAACCGAATTCACTCACAAAATCTGAATATACTTAAATTTTAAAAAAATCTTAAATTTAACGGGTACTATTTAAAGACTTGGGTTCGGTCTTTAAAATCCATATTGTCAGGCTCTATGGTAGCAAACGGGCTGAAATTTTGGAATCGTGAAGAGAATCATAGTTTTAACCGAAATCAGTCAAAAATTCTCCATAAAGTCGCATTTTTAGAAAAATCACCATTCTTATAGGCGCTAATTTGAGACTTGGGTTCGAATTTAAAAATCCATTTTGTCAGGCTCTGTGGTACCAAACGGGTTGAAATTCTGGAATCGAGATGAGAATCACTGTCCAAACCGAATTCACTCACAAAATCTGAATATAGTTAAATTTTTAAAAAATCTTAAATTTAACGGGTACTATTTAAAGACTTGGGTTCGGTCTTTAAAATCCATATTGTCAGGCTCTATGATAGCAAACGGGCTGAAATTTTGAAATCGTGATAAGAATCACAGTCCGAACCGAAATCAGTCACAAATTCTGCATGAAAATGCATTTCTAGAAAAATCAACATTCTTATGGGCGCTTATTTGAGACGTGGGTTCGAAATTTAAAATACATTTTGTCAGGCTCTATGGTACTAAACGAGTTGAAATTTTGGAATCGTAATGAGAATCACTGTCCAAACAGAAATCTGCCAAAAAATCTGCATAAAGTTGCATTTCTAGAAAAATGACCATTCTTATGGCCGCTAATTTGGGACTTGGGTTCGAACTTAAAAATCCATTTCGTCAGGCTCTGTGGTACCAAACGGGCTGATTTTTTGAAATCGTGAAAAGAATCACAGTCCGAACCGAAATCAGTTACAAAATCTGCATGAAAATGCATTTCTATAAAAATCAACATTCTTGTGGGCATTAATTTGAGACGTGGGTTCGAAAATTAAAATCCATTTTGTCAGGCTCTATGGTATCAAACGAGTTGAAATTTAGGGATCGTTATAAGAATCAGGGTCCGAACCGAAATCAGTCAAAAAATTTGCATGAAAATGCATTTCTAGAAAAATCAACATTCTTATGGGCGCTTATTTGAGACTTGGGTTCGTACTTTAAAATCCATTTTGTCAGGCTCTGTGGTACCAAACGGGTTGAAATTCTGGAATCGTGATGAGAATCACTGTCCAAACCGAAATCACTCACAAAATCTAAATATAGTTAAATTTTAAAAAAATCATAAATTTAACGGGTACTATTTAAAGACTTGGGTTCGGTATTTAAAATCCATATTGTCAGGCTCTATGATACACAACGGGCTGATTTTTTGAAATCGTGAAAAGAATCACAGTCCGAACCGAAATCAGTTACAAAATCTGCATGAAAATGCATTTCTATAAAAATCAACATTCTTGTGGGCATTAATTTGAGACGTGGGTTCGAAAATTAAAATCCATTTTGTCAGGCTCTATGGTATCAAACGAGTTGAAATTTAGGGATCGTTATAAGAATCAGGGTCCGAACCGAAATCAGTCAAAAAATTTGCATGAAAATGCTTTTCTAGAAAAATCAACATTCTTATGGGCGCTTATTTGAGACTTGGGTTCGTACTTTAAAATCCATTTTGTCAGGCTCTGTGGTACCAAACGGGTTGAAATTCGGGAATCGTGATGAGAATCACTGTCCAAACCGAAATCACTCACAAAATCTAAATATAGTTAAATTTTAAAAAAATCATAAATTAAACGGGTACTATTTAAAGACTTGGGTTCGGTATTTAAAATCCATATTGTCAGGCTCTATGATACACAACGGGCTGAAATTTTAAAATCGTGATAAGAATCACAGTCCGAATCGAAATCAGTCACAAAATCTCCATAAAGTTGCATTTTTAGAAAAATCACCATTCTTATAGGCGCTAAATTGAGACTTGGGTTCGAACTTTAAACTCCATTTTGTCAGGCTCTATGAGAGCAAACGGGCTGAAATTCTGGAATCGTGATGAGAATCACTGACCAAACAGAATTCACTCACAAAATCTGAATATAGTTAAATTTTTAAAAAATCTTAAATTTAACGGGTACTATTTAAAGACTTGGGTTCGGTCTTTAAAATCCATATTGTCAGGCTCTATGGTAGCAAACGGGCTGAAATTTTGAAATCGTGATAAGAATCACATTCCGAACCGAAATCAGTCACAAATTCTCCATAAAATTGCATTTTTAGAAAAATCACCATTCTTATAGGCGCTAATTTGAGACTTGGGTTCGAATTTAAAAATCCATTTTGTCAGGCTCTATGGTACCAAACGGGCTGAAATTTTGGAATTGTGAAGAGAATCATAGTTCGAACCGAAATCACTCACAAAATCTAAATAAAGTTTTATACGAAAAAAAATCATAATTTACTAATTGAAGACTTGGATTCGGTCTTTATATGCCGTTTTTTCTGGCTCTATGGTACCAAACGAGTTGAAATTTCGAAATCGTGATGAGAATCACAGTCCGAACTGAAATCAGTCACAAAATCTGCATGAAAATGCATTTCTAGAAAAATCAACATTCTTATGGGCGCTAATTCGAGACTTGGGTTCGAACTTTAAAATCCATTTTATCAGGCTCTATCGTACTAAACGAGTTGTAATTTTGGAATCGTGATTACAATTACAGTCCGAATCGAAATCAGTCACAAAATCTGCAAGAAAATGCATTTCTAGAAAAATCAACATTCTTATGGGCGCTAATTCGAGACTTGGGTTCGAACTTGAAAATCCATTTTGTCAGGATCTATGGTACCAAACGGGCTTAAGTGTCTTCTAATCGTGAAGAGAATCATAGTCCGAACCGAAATCACTCACAAAATCTAAATATAGTTAAATTTGAAAAAAATCATTAATTTAACGGTACTATTTAAAGACTTGGGTTCGGTCTTTAAAATCCATATTGTCAGGCTCTATGATACACAACGGGCTGATATTTTAAAATCTTGATAAGAATCACAGTCCGAACCGAAATCAGTCACAAAATCTGAATTAAGTTGCATTTTTAGAAAAATCACCATTTTTATAGGCGTTAATTTGAGACTTGTGATCGAACTTAAAAATCCATTTCGTCAGGCTCTATTGTACCAAACGGGTTGAAATTTTGGAATTGTGATGAGAATCACTTTCCGAACCGAAATCAGTCACAAAATCTGCATGAAAATTCATTTCTAGAAAAATCAACATTCATATGGACGCTAATTTGAGACTTAGGTTCGAACTTTAAACTCCATTTTGTCAGGCTCTATGGTAGCAAACGGGCTGAAATTTTGGAATCGTGAAAAGAATCATACTTCGAACCGAAATCAGTCTTAAATTCTCCATAAAGATGCATTTTTATAAAAATCACTATTCTTATATGCGCTAATTTGAGACTTGGGATCGAATTTAAAAATTCGATTAAATTTTGTCAGGCTCTATGGTACTAAACGAGTTGAAATTTTGGAATCGTGATAACAATCACAGTCCGAATCGAAATCAGTCACAAAATCTGCAAGAAAATGCATTTCTAGAAAAATCAACATTCATATGGGCGCTAATTCGAGACTTGGGTTCGAACTTGAAAATCCATTTTGTCAGGATCTATGGTACCAAACGGGCTGAAGTTTTCTAATCGTGAAGAGAATCATTGTCCGAACCGAAATCACTCACAAAATCTAAATATAGTTAAATTTGAAAAAAATCATTAATTTAACGGGTACTATTTAAAGACTTGGGTTCGGTCTTTAAAATCCATATTGTCAGGCTCTATGGTAGCAATCGGGCTGAAATTTTGGAATCGTGATAAGAATCACAGTCCGAACCGAAATCAGTCACAAATTCTGCATGAAAATGCATTTCTAGAAAAATCAACATTCTTATGGGCGCTTATTTGAGACGTGGGTTCGAAATTTAAAATACATTTTGTCAGGCTCTATGGTACTAAACGAGTTGAAATTTTGGAATCGTAATGAGAATCACTGTCCAAACAGAAATCTGCCAAAAAATCTGCATAAAGTTGCATTTCTAGAAAAATGACCATTCTTATGGCCGCTAATTTGGGACTTGGGTTCGAACTTAAAAATCCATTTCGTCAGGCTCTGTGGTACCAAACGGGCTGATTTTTTGAAATCGTGAAAAGAATCACAGTCCGAACCGAAATCAGTTACAAAATCTGCATGAAAATGCATTTCTATAAAAATCAACATTCTTGTGGGCATTAATTTGAGACGTGGGTTCGAAAATTAAAATCCATTTTGTCAGGCTCTATGGTATCAAACGAGTTGAAATTTAGGGATCGTTATAAGAATCAGGGTCCGAACCGAAATCAGTCAAAAAATTTGCATGAAAATGCATTTCTAGAAAAATCAACATTCTTATGGGCGCTTATTTGAGACTTGGGTTCGTACTTTAAAATCCATTTTGTCAGGCTCTGTGGTACCAAACGGGTTGAAATTCTGGAATCGTGATGAGAATCACTGTCCAAACCGAAATCACTCACAAAATCTAAATATAGTTAAATTTTAAAAAAATCATAAATTTAACGGGTACTATTTACAGACTTGGGTTCGGTATTTAAAATCCATATTGTCAGGCTCTATGATACACAACGGGCTGATTTTTTGAAATCGTGAAAAGAATCACAGTCCGAACCGAAATCAGTTACAAAATCTGCATGAAAATGCATTTCTATAAAAATCAACATTCTTGTGGGCATTAATTTGAGACGTGGGTTCGAAAATTAAAATCCATTTTGTCAGGCTCTATGGTATCAAACGAGTTGAAATTTAGGGATCGTTATAAGAATCAGGGTCCGAACCGAAATCAGTCAAAAAATTTGCATGAAAATGCTTTTCTAGAAAAATCAACATTCTTATGGGCGCTTATTTGAGACTTGGGTTCGTACTTTAAAATCCATTTTGTCAGGCTCTGTGGTACCAAACGGGTTGAAATTCGGGAATCGTGATGAGAATCACTGTCCAAACCGAAATCACTCACAAAATCTAAATATAGTTAAATTTTAAAAAAATCATAAATTAAACGGGTACTATTTAAAGACTTGGGTTCGGTATTTAAAATCCATATTGTCAGGCTCTATGATACACAACGGGCTGAAATTTTAAAATCGTGATAAGAATCACAGTCCGAATCGAAATCAGTCACAAAATCTCCATAAAGTTGCATTTTTAGAAAAATCACCATTCTTATAGGCGCTAAATTGAGACTTGGGTTCGAACTTTAAACTCCATTTTGTCAGGCTCTATGAGAGCAAACGGGCTGAAATTCTGGAATCGTGATGAGAATCACTGACCAAACAGAATTCACTCACAAAATCTGAATATAGTTAAATTTTTAAAAAATCTTAAATTTAACGGGTACTATTTAAAGACTTGGGTTCGGTCTTTAAAATCCATATTGTCAGGCTCTATGGTAGCAAACGGGCTGAAATTTTGAAATCGTGATAAGAATCACATTCCGAACCGAAATCAGTCACAAATTCTCCATAAAATTGCATTTTTAGAAAAATCACCATTCTTATAGGCGCTAATTTGAGACTTGGGTTCGAATTTAAAAATCCATTTTGTCAGGCTCTATGGTACCAAACGGGCTGAAATTTTGGAATTGTGAAGAGAATCATAGTTCGAACCGAAATCACTCACAAAATCTAAATAAAGTTTTATACGAAAAAAAATCATAATTTACTAATTGAAGACTTGGATTCGGTCTTTATATGCCGTTTTTTCTGGCTCTATGGTACCAAACGAGTTGAAATTTCGAAATCGTGATGAGAATCACAGTCCGAACTGAAATCAGTCACAAAATCTGCATGAAAATGCATTTCTAGAAAAATCAACATTCTTATGGGCGCTAATTCGAGACTTGGGTTCGAACTTTAAAATCCATTTTATCAGGCTCTATCGTACTAAACGAGTTGTAATTTTGGAATCGTGATTACAATTACAGTCCGAATCGAAATCAGTCACAAAATCTGCAAGAAAATGCATTTCTAGAAAAATCAACATTCTTATGGGCGCTAATTCGAGACTTGGGTTCGAACTTGAAAATCCATTTTGTCAGGATCTATGGTACCAAACGGGCTTAAGTGTCTTCTAATCGTGAAGAGAATCATAGTCCGAACCGAAATCACTCACAAAATCTAAATATAGTTAAATTTGAAAAAAATCATTAATTTAACGGTACTATTTAAAGACTTGGGTTCGGTCTTTAAAATCCATATTGTCAGGCTCTATGATACACAACGGGCTGATATTTTAAAATCTTGATAAGAATCACAGTCCGAACCGAAATCAGTCACAAAATCTGAATTAAGTTGCATTTTTAGAAAAATCACCATTTTTATAGGCGTTAATTTGAGACTTGTGATCGAACTTAAAAATCCATTTCGTCAGGCTCTATTGTACCAAACGGGTTGAAATTTTGGAATTGTGATGAGAATCACTTTCCGAACCGAAATCAGTCACAAAATCTGCATGAAAATTCATTTCTAGAAAAATCAACATTCATATGGACGCTAATTTGAGACTTAGGTTCGAACTTTAAACTCCATTTTGTCAGGCTCTATGGTAGCAAACGGGCTGAAATTTTGGAATCGTGAAAAGAATCATACTTCGAACCGAAATCAGTCTTAAATTCTCCATAAAGATGCATTTTTATAAAAATCACTATTCTTATATGCGCTAATTTGAGACTTGGGATCGAATTTAAAAATTCGATTAAATTTTGTCAGGCTCTATGGTACTAAACGAGTTGAAATTTTGGAATCGTGATAACAATCACAGTCCGAATCGAAATCAGTCACAAAATCTGCAAGAAAATGCATTTCTAGAAAAATCAACATTCATATGGGCGCTAATTCGAGACTTGGGTTCGAACTTGAAAATCCATTTTGTCAGGATCTATGGTACCAAACGGGCTGAAGTTTTCTAATCGTGAAGAGAATCATTGTCCGAACCGAAATCACTCACAAAATCTAAATATAGTTAAATTTGAAAAAAATCATTAATTTAACGGGTACTATTTAAAGACTTGGGTTCGGTCTTTAAAATCCATATTGTCAGGCTCTATGGTAGCAATCGGGCTGAAATTTTGGAATCGTGATAAGAATCACAGTCCGAACCGAAATCAGTCACAAATTCTGCATGAAAATGCATTTCTAGAAAAATCAACATTCTTATGGGCGCTTATTTGAGACGTGGGTTCGAAATTTAAAATACATTTTGTCAGGCTCTATGGTACTAAACGAGTTGAAATTTTGGAATCGTAATGAGAATCACTGTCCAAACAGAAATCTGCCAAAAAATCTGCATAAAGTTGCATTTCTAGAAAAATGACCATTCTTATGGCCGCTAATTTGGGACTTGGGTTCGAACTTAAAAATCCATTTCGTCAGGCTCTGTGGTACCAAACGGGCTGATTTTTTGAAATCGTGAAAAGAATCACAGTCCGAACCGAAATCAGTTACAAAATCTGCATGAAAATGCATTTCTATAAAAATCAACATTCTTGTGGGCATTAATTTGAGACGTGGGTTCGAAAATTAAAATCCATTTTGTCAGGCTCTATGGTATCAAACGAGTTGAAATTTAGGGATCGTTATAAGAATCAGGGTCCGAACCGAAATCAGTCAAAAAATTTGCATGAAAATGCATTTCTAGAAAAATCAACATTCTTATGGGCGCTTATTTGAGACTTGGGTTCGTACTTTAAAATCCATTTTGTCAGGCTCTGTGGTACCAAACGGGTTGAAATTCTGGAATCGTGATGAGAATCACTGTCCAAACCGAAATCACTCACAAAATCTAAATATAGTTAAATTTTAAAAAAATCATAAATTTAACGGGTACTATTTAAAGACTTGGGTTCGGTATTTAAAATCCATATTGTCAGGCTCTATGATACACAACGGGCTGATTTTTTGAAATCGTGAAAAGAATCACAGTCCGAACCGAAATCAGTTACAAAATCTGCATGAAAATGCATTTCTATAAAAATCAACATTCTTGTGGGCATTAATTTGAGACGTGGGTTCGAAATTTAAAATACATTTTGTCAGGCTCTATTGTACCAAACGGGTTGAAATTTTGGAATTGTGATGAGAATCACTGTCCGAACCGAAATCAGTCACAAAATCTGCATGAAAATTCATTTCTAGAAAAATCAACATTCATATGGACGCTAATTTGAGACTTGGGTTCGAACTTTAAACTCCATTTTGTCAGGCTCTATGGTAGCAAACGGGCTGAAATTTTGGAATCGTGAAGAGAATCATACTTCGAACCGAAATCAGTCTTAAATTCTCCATAAAGTTGCATTTTTATAAAAATCACTATTCTTATATGCGCTAATTTGAGACTTGGGATCGAATTTAAAAATTCGATTAAATTTTGTCAGGCTCTATGGTACTAAACGAGTTGAAATTTTGGAATCGTGATAACAATCACAGTCCGAATCGAAATCAGTCACAAAATCTGCAAGAAAATGCATTTCTAGAAAAATCAACATTCATATGGGCGCTAATTCGAGACTTGGGTTCGAACTTGAAAATCCATTTTGTCAGGATCTATGGTACCAAACGGGCTGAAGTTTTCTAATCGTGAAGAGAATCATAGTCCGAACCGAAATCACTCACAAAATCTAAATATAGTTAAATTTGAAAAAAATCATTAATTTAACGGGTACTATTTAAAGACTTGGGTTCGGTCTTTAAAATCCATATTGTCAGGCTCTATGATACACAACGGGCTGAAATTTTAAAATCGTGATAAGAATCACAGTCCGAACCGAAATCAGTCACAAAATCTGAATTAAGTTGCATTTTTAGAAAAATCACCATTCTTATCTGCGCTAATTTGAGACTTGGGTTCGTACTTTAAAATCCATTTTGTCAGGCTCTGTGGTACCAAACGGGTTGAAATTCTGGAATCGTGATGAGAATCACTGTCCAAACCGAAATCACTCACAAAATCTAAATATAGTTAAATTTTAAAAAAATCATAAATTTAACGGGTACTATTTAAAGACTTGGGTTCGGTATTTAAAATCCATATTGTCAGGCTCTATGATACACAACGGGCTGATTTTTTGAAATCGTGAAAAGAATCACAGTCCGAACCGAAATCAGTTACAAAATCTGCATGAAAATGCATTTCTATAAAAATCAACATTCTTGTGGGCATTAATTTGAGACGTGGGTTCGAAATTTAAAATACATTTTGTCAGGCTCTATTGTACCAAACGGGTTGAAATTTTGGAATTGTGATGAGAATCACTGTCCGAACCGAAATCAGTCACAAAATCTGCATGAAAATTCATTTCTAGAAAAATCAACATTCATATGGACGCTAATTTGAGACTTGGGTTCGAACTTTAAACTCCATTTTGTCAGGCTCTATGGTAGCAAACGGGCTGAAATTTTGGAATCGTGAAGAGAATCATACTTCGAACCGAAATCAGTCTTAAATTCTCCATAAAGTTGCATTTTTATAAAAATCACTATTCTTATATGCGCTAATTTGAGACTTGGGATCGAATTTAAAAATTCGATTAAATTTTGTCAGGCTCTATGGTACTAAACGAGTTGAAATTTTGGAATCGTGATAACAATCACAGTCCGAATCGAAATCAGTCACAAAATCTGCAAGAAAATGCATTTCTAGAAAAATCAACATTCATATGGGCGCTAATTCGAGACTTGGGTTCGAACTTGAAAATCCATTTTGTCAGGATCTATGGTACCAAACGGGCTGAAGTTTTCTAATCGTGAAGAGAATCATAGTCCGAACCGAAATCACTCACAAAATCTAAATATAGTTAAATTTGAAAAAAATCATTAATTTAACGGGTACTATTTAAAGACTTGGGTTCGGTCTTTAAAATCCATATTGTCAGGCTCTATGATACACAACGGGCTGAAATTTTAAAATCGTGATAAGAATCACAGTCCGAACCGAAATCAGTCACAAAATCTGAATTAAGTTGCATTTTTAGAAAAATCACCATTCTTATCTGCGCTAATTTGAGACTTGGGTTCGAATTTAAAAATCCATTTTGTCAGGCTCTATGGTACCAAACGAGTTGAAATTTTGGAATCGTGATGAGAATCACAGTCTGAACCGAAATCAGTCACAAAATCTGCATGAAAATGCATTTCTAGAAAAATCAACATTCTTATGGGCGCTTATTTGAGACTTGGGTTCGAACTTTAAAATCCATTTTGTCAGGCTCTATCGTACTAAACGAGTTGAAATTTTGGAATCGTGATGACAATCACAGTCCGAATCGAAATCAGTCACAAAATCTGCAAGAAAATGCATTTCTAGAAAAATCAACATTCATATGGACGCTAATTTGAGACTTGGGTTCGAACTTTAAACTCCATTTTGTCAGGCTCTATGGTAGCAAACGGGCTGAAATTTTGGAATCGTGAAGAGAATCACAGTTCAAACCGAAAACTGCCAAAAAATCTGCATAAAGTTGCATTTCTAGAAAAATCGACATTCTTATGGGCGCTAATTTGGGACTTGGGTTTGAACTTAAAAATCCATTTCGTCAGGCTCTATGGTACCAAACGGGCTGAAATTTTGAAATCGTATTAAGAATCATAGTCCGAACCGAAATCAGTCACAAAATCTGCACGAAAATTCATTTCTAGAAAAATCAACATTCTTATGGGCGCTAATTTGAGACTTGGGTTCGAACTTTAAACTCCATTTTGTCAGGCTCTATGGTAGCAAACGGGCTGTTATTTTGGAATCGTGAAGAGAATCATAGTTCGAACCGAAATCACTCACAAAATCTAAATAAAGTTTAATACGAAAAAAAATCATAAATTTAACGGGTACTATTTGAAGACTTAGTTTCGGTATTTATATGCCGTTTTTTCTGGCTCTATGGTACCAAACGAGTTGAAATTTCGGAATCGTGATGAAAATCACAGTCCGAACCGAAATCAGTCACAAAATCTGCATGAAAATGCATTTCTAGAAAAATCAACATTCTTATGGGCGCTTATTTGAGACTTGGGTTCGAACTTTAAAATCTATTTTGTCAGGCTCTGTGATACCAAACGGTTTGAAATTCTGGAATCGTGATGAGAATCACTGTCCAAACCGAAATCACTCACAAAATCTAAATATAGTTAAATTTAAAAAAAATTATAAATTTAACGGGTACTATTTAAAGATTTTTTTCGCGGATTTTCAAGTCTCGAATTAGCGCCAATAAGAATGTTGATTTTTCTAGAAATGCATTTTCTTGCAGATTTTGTGACTGATTTCGATTCGGACTGTGATTGTAATCACGATTCCAAAATTTCAACTCTTTTAGTACGATAGAGCCAGACAATATGGATTTTAAAGTTCGAACCCAAGTCTCAAATAAGCGCCCATAAGAATGTTGATTTTCCTAGAAATGCATTTTAATGCAGATTTTGTGACTGATTTCGGTTCGGACTGTGATTTTCATCACGATTCCGAAATTTCAACTCGTTTGGTACCATAGAGCCTGACAAAATGGATTTTAATGTTCGAACCCACGTCTCAAATTAATGCCCACAAGAATGTTGATTTTTATAGAAATGCATTTTCATGCAGATTTTGTGACTGATTTCGGTTCGGACTGTGATTCTCTTCACGATTCCAAATTTTCACCTCGTTTTGTACCATAGAGCCTGAAAAAAACGGCATATAAAGACCGAACCCAAGTCTCCAAATAGAACCCGTTAAATTTATGATTTTTTTTCATAATTAACTTTATTTAGATTTTGTGAGTGATTTCGGTTTGTACTGTGATTCTTATCACTTTTCCAAAATAACAGCCCGTTTGGTACCATAGAGCAACACAAAATGGATTTTAAAGATCGATCCCAAGTCTAAAATAAGCGCCCATAAGAATGTTGATTTTTCTAGAAATGCATTTTCATGCAGATTTTGTGACTGATATCGGTTCGGACTGTGATTCTCATCACGATTCCGAAATTTCAACACGTTTGGTGCCATAGAGCCTGACAAAATGGATTTTTAAATTCGATCCCAAGTCTCAAATTAGCGCATATAAGAATGGTGATTTTTCTAAATGTGCAACTTTATGGAAATTTTGTGTTTGATTTCGGTTTGGTCAGTGATTCTCATCACAATTCCAAAATTTCAATCCGTTTGGTAACATAGAGCCTGACAAAATGGATTTTTAAATTCGAACCCAAGTCTCAAATTAGCGCCTATAAGAATGGTGATTTTTCTAGAAATGAAACTTTATGGAGATTTCGTGGCTGATTTCGGTTTGGTCAATGATTCTCATCACGATTCCAAAATTTCAACCCGTTTGGTACAATAGAGCCTGACGAGATGGATTTTTAAGTTCGAACCCAAGTCTCAAATTAGCGCCTATAAAAATGGTGATTTTTCTAAAAATGCAACTTTATGGAGATTTCGTTGCTGATTTCGGTTCGGACTCTGATTCTTATCACGATTTCAAAATTTCAGCCCGTTGTGTATCATAGAGCCTGACAATATGGATTTTAAAGACCGAACCCAAGTCTTTAAATAGTACCCTTTAAATTAATGATTTTTTTCAAATTTAACTGTATTTAGATTTTGTGAGTGATTTCGGTTCGGACTATGATTCTCTTCACGATTAGAAAACTTCAACCCGTTTGCTTCCATAGATCCTGACAAAGTGGATTTTCAATTTCGAACCCAAGTCTCGAATTAGCGCCAATAAGAATGTTGATTTTTCTAGAAATGCATTTTCTTGCAGATTTTGTGACTGATTTCGATTCGGACTGTGATTGTAATCACGATTCCAAAATTTCAACTCGTTTAGTACGATAGAGCCAGACAAAATGGATTTTAAAGTTCGAACCCAAGTCTCAAATAAGCGCCCATAAGAATGTTTATTTTTCTAGAAATGCATTTTAATGCAGATTTTGTGACTGATTTCGGTTTGGACTGTGATTTTCATCACGATTCCGAAATTTCAACTCGTTTGGTACCATAGAGCCTGACAAAATGGATTTTAATGTTCGAACCCACGTCTCAAATTAATGCCCACAAGAATGTTGATGTTTATAGAAATGCATTTTCATGCAGATTTTGTGACTGATTTCGGTTCGGACTGTGATTCTCTTCACGATTCTAAATTTTCACCTCGTTTTGTACCATAGAGCCTGAAAAAAACGGCATATAAAGACCGAACCCAAGTCTCCAAATAGAACCCGTTAAATATATGCTTTTTTTTCATAATTAATTTTATTTAGATTTTGTGAGTGATTTCGGTTTGGACTGTGATTCTTATCACTTTTACAAAATAACAGCCCGTTTGGTACCATAGAGCAACAAAAAATGGATTTTAAAGATCGAACCCAAGTCTCAAATAAGCGCCCATAAGAATGTTGATTTTTCTAGAAATGCATTTTCATGCAGATTTTGTGACTGATTTCGGTTCGGACTGTGATTCTCATCACGATTCCGAAATTTCAACTCGTTTGGTACCCTAGAGCCAGAAAAAACGGCATATAAATACCGAACCTAAGTCTTCAAATAGTACCCGTTAAATTTATGATTTTTTTTCGTATTAAACTTTATTTAGATTTTGTGAGTGATTTCGGTTCGAACTATGATTCTCTTCACGATTCCAAAATTTCAGCCCGTTTGCTACCATAGAGCCTGACAAAATGGAGTTTAAAGTTCGAACCCAAGTCTCAAATTAGCGCCCATAAGAATGTTGATTTTTCTAGAAATGAATTTTCATGCAGATTTTGTGACTGATTTCGGTTCGGACTGTGATTCTAATCACGATTCCAAAATTTCATCCCGTTTGGTACCATAGAGCCTGACAAAATGGATTTTTAAATTCGATCCCAAGTCTCAAATTAGCGCCTATAAATGGTGATTTTTCTAGAAATGAAACTTTATGGAGATTTCGTGGCTGATTTCGGTTTGGTCAATGATTCTCATCACGATTCCAAAATTTCAACCCGTTTGGTACAATAGAGCCTGACGAAATGGATTTATAAGTTCGAACCCAAGTCTCAAATAAGCGCCCATAAGAATGTTGATTTTTCTATAAATGCATTTTCATGCAGATTTTTTGACTGATTTCGGTTCGGACCCTGATTCTTATAACGATCCCTAAATTTCAACTCGTTTGATACCATAGAGCCTGACAAAATGGATTTTAATGTTCGAACGCACTTCTCAAATTAATGCCCACAAGAATGTTGATTTTTATAGAAATGCATTTTCATGCAGATTTTGTGAATAATTTCGGTTTGGACTGTGATTCTCTTCACGATTCCAAATTTTCACCTCGTTTTGTACCATAGAGCCTGAAAAAAACGGCATATAAAGACCGAACCCAAGTCTCCAAATAGAACCCGTTAAATTTATGATTTTTTTTCATAATTAACTTTATTTAGATTTTGTGAGTGATTTCGGTTTGGACTGTGATTCTTATCACTTTTCCAAAATAACAGCCCGTTTGGTACCATAGAGCAACAAAAAATGGATTTTAAAGATCGAACCCAAGTCTCAAATAAGCGCCCATAAGAATGTTGATTTTTCTAGAAATGCATTTTCATGCAGATTTTGTGACTGATTTCGGTTCGGACTGTGATTCTCATCACGATTCCGAAATTTCAACTCGTTTGGTACCATAGAGCCAGAAAAAACGGCATATAAATACCGAACCTAAGTCTTCAAATAGTACCCGTTAAATTTATGATTTTTTTTCGTATTAAACTTTATTTAGATTTTGTGAGTGGTTTCGGTTCGAACTATGATTCTCTTCACGATTCCAAAATTACAGCCCGTTTGCTACCATAGAGCCTGACAAAATGGATTTTAAAGTTCGAACCCAAGTCTCAAATAAGCGCCCATAAGAATGTTGATTTTTCTAGAAATGCATTTTCATGCAGATTTTGTGACTGATTTCGATTCGGACTGTGATTGTTATCACGATTCCAAAATTTCAACTCGTTTAGTACGATAGAGCCAGACAAAATGGATTTTAAAGTTCGAACCCAAGTCTCAAATAAGCGCCCATAAGAATGTTGATTTTTCTAGAAATGCATTTTAATGCAGATTTTGTGACTGATTTCGGTTCGGACCCTGATTCTTATAACGATCCCTAAATTTCAACTCGTTTGATACCATAGAGCCTGACAAAATGGATTTTAATGTTCGAACCCACGTCTCAAATTAATGCCCACAAGAATGTTGATTTTTATAGAAATGCATTTTCATGCAGATTTTGTGACTGATTTCGGTTCGGACTGTGATTCTCTTCACGATTCCAAATTTTCACCTCGTTTTGTACCATAGAGCCTGAAAAAAACGGCATATAAAGACCGAACCCAAGTCTCCAAATAGAACCCGTTAAATTTATGATTTTTTTTTCATAATTAACTTTATTTAGATTTTGTGAGTGATTTCGGTTTGGACTGTGATTCTTATCACTTTTCCAAAATAACAGCCCGTTTGGTACCATAGAGCAACAACAAATGGATTTTAAAGATCGAACCCAAGTCTAAAATAAGCGCCCATAAGAATGTTGATTTTTCTAGAAATGCATTTTCATGCAGATTTTGTGACTGATTTCGGTTCGGACTGTGATTCTCATCACGATTCCGAAATTTCAACTCGTTTGGTGCCATAGAGCCAGAAAAAACGGCATATGGGCAAGGATCAAGGACCCGCCTCCGATTTCAAAACGGAAGTGGGAACGGGCCCTTAGCCGGCTTTCCGAGAGTTCTCTCGAAGAAATGAAAATGGGTGGGGAGATACTTCCAAAGACCCTAGGGAATGAAGTGAGCCCCCAGGTCGCCGGAGGCAGGACGGAAGGGGACCGGGCTTGTGCACACACTTCCATGGCCCGCTTATGATGTCGCGGGAGGCGCCTGTGGTTCGTGGGACAGTCGTACAGGTTTTTTGTCACCTGACTGGATGCAGAAACAGGGTCTATCATTAGCCACATTCCTATATGCGCCCCAAAGCGCCAACAGGGGAGTCCGTTGGCCCCGCTTGAGGGCCAAGTGGATTAATGTATTATCCGCCGGTGCTCCCACACAGAAGCGGCATACGACACATGCGTCACGTACACACCCCTATATATGAGGCGATATTGTAGTGGCGTGGTACTCCAGTGTGAAATAAGAGAGCCGAAGATACGATTGTCCTGGTCGGCAGATGATACGAGTGCGGGTGGACTCGCTGCGCGGGAGATGCAGGTCGATGAAGATGTCGCAGGGCCAAGGCGCCTTTGGTGCGCAGGCCAGGGAAGATGTGACAAGGCTATGGCGCTGTTGTGATCCCGCGGAGTCGATGATTATTTATAGCCTCTCCCTTAAAGTCGTGCAACACCGGGCATAGTTCGTGGTCCATGGCGACGCGTTGAGGTGGGACGACGTGCGACTCGCTTGCTGTATTTTCTGTAGCTGCTTAAAACTGACTAACTTAGATACCTCGACGTAGCCGCTATATATAGGTTAAACTCCTTCAAGAACAAACCGGCAAGTCACTAGGAGGTAGATGCGCCGTACATTTGATGTTTTACTAGTAGGTTCTAATGCGATGCTGGTTGCATGTATCAAAGTTCCGCAACCAATTAAATAATGGCCGGTTTGTATTTTAAGGGCGCTACGAGCTGATAGGCCTTACTCACTTACTTGTACTAATGTCTTCTGTGGTTGAGATTTTATAAAGATATTTTTCTGTGAACTTAGTTGGATATATGGAGCGTAATTTGAGTGAAATACTCCAAAACAGCTGACAGCGCTGTTTTTCGTATAATGGCTCAAATACTTGTGGTCTTTTCCATGGTAAAAAAATAGTAGCTGAAAAATAATATAATAATGCCATTATTTCTCAGAAGCACTCATATGTTTAAAATCATGAGATTTCGCCTACATAGGCCGCGGAACGTAACATCTGGGGTTCATAAATCATCAATCATCTCTTTGCATAATACTGACTAGCCCAAATATGTATAGTATTAATATACGCGAAAATCCTAGAGTTGTTTGTTATCCCTTAGACGTGACGGTTGAATAAGCAAATTGTGTTTAATAGTTACTCGACCACATAGCTTCCAAATTATTAACATTTTGTAGCACATATTATAAGCAACCGCTAAGTAATAAGATATGGTTATTAATTTCGTTCACTATGTCTATTGAGACATAAAATTTTATGAGAGGAGGATTTTAGACTACTTTAAATGTGGTTTCTTCGAGTGAAGGATAAACGCAGGAGAAAGATCGTTGGCACCACTCAATAGATAGGCCCGGTATTTCGGTTGATTTTAGGCTCGGCTTGTTTGTAATGTCGGGCTTAGCGCGGCTTGGAACATAATCCGTATATAGGTCGTAAGCTTGGATATCAGCAATATTACACGTATTGTCTATAATTTTAATAGGCGAACGTGTTTTTTTTTAAAACCAAACTACTATCTACTTGAGTGGTATATATATGCTATCTAATGTCGTCGCGAGATCACGGATCTTTAAAACTGTCAAACGTTTTGGGCGGTTTTAATTTACGATTTTATTTTTTGACAAAGTTCCCCACATCAATCAGCATGGTGCTATATGCGAGAATACTGATTTTAAAATAAAAATTCATGAAATGATGACTAACAAGCCGCTGAAAACAAACTATCCTAATGAAAAATCCATCATATAATACCTTACCAGACATTTTAGATTGATTATCAATTAATAACAGGATAAGTATTTTTCTTTTATTTTATTCATCTATATATGTAGCTTGCGCTTCTTATTTGGCATGATAGCCTTATTAATTTTCAAAGAAAAGTACGTACTTACGTAGTACTTATTGTAAAATATCTACCGATATACATTTTAGAGGTAGGTGTGTGTGTTACTTGTGTGCTTTCTTGATTTCCTGGCCTGTTTAAGAAAGAGAGATATCCATACATTTATTTGGCGCTGTTCCGTAATGGGTAGGATAAAGGATTATACCATATAACGGTTTCCGTAGAATCTCAAAGGCATATAAATGTAATTGTCGCTTTTCCATTTTTATATGTGAATACCAAACGAAGAGCCGAGCAAGCCAACTGCTCAAAACTGTCCGGAGCAGTGGCTGGAGGAGTGGGGAAATGAAGGGAATGGGGAGAGGAAGGTGAGTAAGTACATGACTATCCAGATCTGATCACCTAATACGGCTTAAGCCAATTCTAGCATTGTTGCGACTCTGAATCGTGATCTTTCACCGGGGCGATATGGGAGTATCTACCACTCTGGATTATGGTGTGTGCAGGCAGAATTTTCTGCATGCATTTCTGGTTTACAAAAAAATTATGGAAATAGTAGAAAAACAATTCCTAATATCTTTTTACTAAAATTATAATCGGTATTTAAATAATAACCGTTTTTTTCTATAATAAATCAAGTGAAGTGATTTGATATCCGAACTTGGAACCCGCTTGTTACGCCAATCGAATATTCTTTCCCCGTTAGGGCCAGCGATCAGGGATCATTGACCTTTTACCCGATATTTTTATGGGCTTTCATTTAAAGCACACATAAAATGAACAATCGTTTCTGTCCGCTTAAATATGAACCCTTTTGTATCAGTTTAATATAAAAGTAACTAGACAGGTCGGAAAAATTTGAAGAAAAACATTTGTTTAACTTCTTTTGTTGTTGTTATGATCCGGGAACAAGAAGTAGAATATAATTCGAGTAAATAATAATGTAATTTATGATATTTTTATTGACTACTTATGTGAGATTATTCTTAAGGCAACATAAGATTTGGCTTGCTCGACGCTCACATTTTAATTATTTTTGATGAACGTATTACCAAAATCTTAAATGTATCCATTGGGATCTCTACATGTAGATGTAAGTTATTTAATTTTAAGATTAATAAAATTAGAACCTTACCGTTAAAATATTTTATGTAAAACGGTTTGTAAATTTTATAAAACGTTTTTCAATTATAAAATTAGCGGTAAGAACCAGACTTTATTTTTCTAGACGATGGATTAGTAACTTCCCATTTCTTAATCACAAATAATTAAAATATACCCCACGGAAATGTCGATTTTCTAGGCCTGCTGGGGCAAAGTCGACCGTGGGTCCGTCCATTACGCCGGACTGCGCACCGAATATTGTTTTTACACGACTTCATCACTTATGTCGTTAAGATTCTGACTTTATTTTAGAGATTTGGTAGCGCAAAATCAACCGCAGGTCTGTTCAATACACTAGACACCGCGTCACATACTTTTGTGCATGGCTGCTTCACTTACGTCGTCAAGATTCTGGCTTTGTTTTAGGGTATTGTCTCGTCTTAAGCGGACAATTTACTTCAGTACAAAATGAATCAAAAATTGTTTGGACAAACAATGCTAACTTTAAAGCAAAAAAAATACAGTGTGTGGCAAGCCTACGCACGACGGAAGTGAAACTTTTAGTATTCTTCTCTCTCTCTTTTCATTTCATTCTCTTTTTTTCTGTCTATTGACATATTTATAAGTAGCATGTGATAAAAAAAAATTAAAAGTTATAAAAATATGGGATTTGAACCCGGGTCCTGCATAACGAGTGTCGAACGCTCTGCCTCTAGACCGCGAGGAGAGATATTTCGCGCGACGCGGCGTTATCGGCCTTGATTAGTAATTTTAATGATTCAAAATAAAAATAATTAATCAAAATACCGAGCGACTCTACCGGCACGATTTGTAAGCTATATTTCGACCAAAATATCATATAGGTACCGTAAATTAAAGTAAAGGTAAATTAACAAATTTTTATAATTTTTTACTACATTATTACAAATCGTCGATAAAAAAAAATTATTAATCAAAATACCGAGCGACTCTACCGGCTCGATTTGTAAGCTATATTTCGACCAAAATATCATATAGGTACCGTAAAGTAAATTAAATTTAAATGAACAAATTTATCTAATTTTTTACTACATTATTACAAATCGTTGATAAAAAAAATTAAAAGTTATAAAAATATGGGATTCGAACCCGGGTCCTGCATAACGAGTGTCAAACGCTCTGCCTCTAGACCGCGGTTATTACGTATTCGACCAAAATATCTAAAAGTCGCAGCACGAGAGCATTTTATCACTTTAAAAAAATATATTATTAAAAAAATCACAAAAAGAAAATACAAATCATTGATAAAAAAAATTAAAAGTTATAAAAATATGGGATTCGTACCCGGGTCCTGCATAACGAGTGTCGAACGCTCTGCCTCTAGACCGCGGTTATTACGTATTCGACCAAAATATCATAGTCAAAATATCTAAAAGTCGCAGCACGAGAGCATTTTATCACTTAAAAAAAAATTATTATTAAAAAAATCACAAAAAGAAAATACAAATCGTTGATAAAAAAAAATTAAAAGTTATAAAAATATGGGATTCGAACCCGGGTCCTGCATAACGAGTGTCGAACGCTCTGCCTCTAGACCGCGGTTATTACGTATTCGACCAAAATATCTAAAAGTCGCAGCACGAGAGCATTTTATCACTTTAAAAAAAATTATTATTAAAAAAATCACAAAAAGAAAATACAAATCGTTGATAAAAAAAAATTAAAAGTTATAAAAATATGGGATTCGAACCCGAGTCCTGCATAATGAGTGTCGAACGCTCTGCCTCTAGACCGCGGTTATTACGTATTCGACCAAAATGTCATATAGTCAAAATATCTAAAAGTCGCAGCACGAGAGCATTTTATCACTTTAAAAAAATTAATATTAAAAAAATCACAAAAAGAAAAAAAAATTAGTTAAAGCGGGATCGAACCTCGGTTCTTCACGACGACAATCGGGCGCTATGCCTCTAGACCGCGAAGCTGAGTTTGGGGAGCGACCGAAAGTAGGTATATAATATTGGCTAGGCTCCTATAGCGAAATGATCACGGTTTTTGATGACGGTCGTGAGTTGGTTTTACTCCGGTCCTCGAAATTGCATAACGCGCGTAAAGAAGTTTCACTTCAAAAATCCGTTTGCTCATCCCACTAATAACTCTTGAACTGAAAACATGAAATTCGCATTGCTCTGCTGTCTTGAATTTCTTGCGCGGCCTTATTCATTCAAAAATTAAATTTAAATTAAAGGCCAAATTACCCAATCAAACTAAATAATATTTTTATTCAGTACGGATATGTGCTACTTTATTTATTTGTTCCCCAAATCTGGAGCCAGTGAAACTATGGCTTCCCCAATTGGGGTAGTGAGGCTGAAGGTAGTGGGGAGGCGAAGTAGATGGGGTAGAGAAGGAAGGTGGGGAAGAACCTGGCTATTCAGATCTGGTTACCAAACACGGCTAAATCCATTTCAAGCAACGTTTCAATTCTGAATGGTGGTCTTGCAGGGCAAAACTGAGTATCTTCCACTCTGGAACATCAAATATATAATATAGATTATTTTAAATGACAATTGTGAAAAAATGCAAATTAATCAAATAAAATTTACTTGCGCACGCTGGGATTTGAACCAGCGACCTCCAGCTTACTAATCGAGAGCCTTACCCCTCAACCACGGAGGGGAAATTTAGTATACAAATTTGATGCTTATATTTATTATTTTATTTATCACTATCAGGCGCGCTCTATGGGTCTAATCGTGGTAGGTCATTTGAAACTTCGACGAAAAATATAGTGCCATCTCGTTTATTCTATGGCGCGCATAGGGACAGAAGATGCCAAAGTGGACATTCTTTAAATTGACCCAGCGAATCGTCTGGACTTGTAAATGAAAGCTTATATTAAAGACAACAGATGTCACTACTCGTCACTCGCAGCCGCCGCTGTTTCGCGTTAAGCGGCCGCTACACTACTCGCTGCGACGCTTCGACGAAGTTAGCCGAAGTTCGAAGTGCGTGCCCACACACTCGTGCAACTTCGCGAGTAACTCAGTCCAACTCAGTCAGTGATTGGTTTATTTATGCCGTGACGCTTCGAGTCCTTTGACTCGGGCGCATTTACCGACAACAATCGGAAGTCGGGCGAAGCGAAGCGAAGTTCGTGCCCACACTATCGTATTCGGTCAACTTCGATCAACTTCGCGAGTAGTGTAGCCGGGCTATTACATTTTAAATATATTAAGAATAAGGCCAGTGTTTTGATGCACATAATTGATTATTTTTGTTGTCTTATAATTTTGGGGGTCAAACACCAATTGACCTAAGGGAAGAACCACCACTGATCGCTTTACACAGTTAGTATGGCAAGATTATTTTTTTTAAAATTAACTCTCAAATAATGCAAAATTCTTTAAAGGCCTATATACCATAATTTTAAAAACAAATAAACAAAGTAGCATACGAGCAGGGCCGTATTTGTACTTTTCACAAGTATAGGCCACTTCGTTTGCGCCGCCCCCTACCCCCTTCTTGGAAATTGCCACCGATAATATCTACCATAAAAAAAATAAATAATAAAAAAATAACATAATCACTCTCTTTTAGGCTGCCATTAGGTGATACACAATTTTCTAAATAAATATTCAAATGTAGGAAGTAGGTATTCAAAAATAAAATAAACAAACGAATTAGTACAATTTAATTTAATTAGTAAAATTTAATAACAAGAATTACAATTTTTTTCGGGTTTTTTTATTGACAAAATCATCTATAATATCTTCATAGCTTATAGTATTCATTAAGTCTGCTTCAATGCTCAGAAGAGCCAAAGAGTTAAGTTTTTCTTGCGACAGTGAAGACCGTTAGTAATTTTTCACACGCTTTAAACAGGAAAAACTCCTTTCTCCAGAACAATTTGTGGCCGGGATGCAAAGTGCGATGCGGAGAGCCATATCCAAGTTTGGATAAACATTACACAGAGATTGTTTCCTCAAAAACTTTAAAAGATTCAGTAATGATGTCGATTCAGGTTTCTCTGGCGTCTTATTAGAGGAAATGTGACTACAAAAGTGTACACATTCCTGAACTAAATCGTCTTATAAATCATGACAGTAATATTGCACAAGAGACTGAGCTTTTTCTGAGACTCTTTGTGTTGAAAATTCACTCATTCTTGTTAAAAATGAAAAATTTTCTTTAAAGATTATATATGCACCATGTCTTCTTTCTAATTCAGCTCTCAGTCTGTCCAGAACTACCAAAAAGGTGTTGACTCTGAAAGAGTCTCTGGAGGTTGTTTCAATTTTCTCATTTGACGCTTCGTCTATGAAGTTTTTTCTCGTAGGGTTCCTCTTACTCTTAATGTCGCCCTGATATTGCTTAAGTGCGCTCATTTCAATTGCACTTTTTTCGAAAAAATCAAAGTTTTCTCACTCTGCTATTGTAAATTCGAGAAGAGATCCCTAAAGATCAGATACCGTCAGTACATCAACAGATGAGTTCTGAATCTGAGCACTCACTTTATTTAATCTGTCCAAAATAGCATTCCAAAATACGATCATAAATGCCGTTTCCAGTTTTTCCAATTTAAGGCGAATTCCCTTTGCTTCAATTCGTGGGATGGTTTTCTGTGTAGCGTCATTTTCAATCATTTTTAAAACCGTAAGTACTTCATCCCAGGAATCTCTTACACTTTGACAGGCATCTTCTCTTGCTGACCAACGTGTGAGGTTTACTCTCTTCAGCGTCTTTCGTTTTCCTATTTCATTAGCCAATTTTTTCCAACGATCGGTTGACTTCACAAAGAAAGTATATACCTCTTCCAGCAACATGAAGAAGTGACAGGCTTCTGTACAAGACTCAGCGGCCGAGGTTCCCACCAAATTTAATGAATGAGCTGCACAAGGGACGAACATGGCAAGTGGTGCTTGTTCTTGAATTTTGGCTTGTAAACCATTATAAATTCCTGACATGTTCGAGGCATTATCATATGACTGACCCCGGCAGTCTTCTAGATTTATGTTCAACTTTTCTAGCTCTAAAGTAATGGCATCAAACATATCTTGAGCCTTGTGTCCTACAGAAGGTAGTGTCAGTTGATCTACGTGTGCTGCATCCGGTGTAGAGTCTACTATTAAAGAAAAGTATTTCGCTTCTTTTATCTCATCACTAATGCATTTCAGTACTTTCTCAGCCATTAAGCAAATGAACTCGTCGCAGACAGTTTTTGATAGGTAGCTAGTAGTTCCAGATCCTTGGTTTGCATGTCTTTCAATATGCTTGGCTAAAAATGGATCAAACTCTGCTATTAATTCAAGTAGCATTATGTAATTCCCACTGTGCGGGTCACCAAATTTTTCATTACTTCCTCTGAAAGCGAGACCTCTTGATGCCAATCCTTTCATTACAGCAACGACCCTCTTTAAAATGTTCTTCCAATAAACAATTTCCTCGTTAGTTGGGCAGTTAGTGAAGATTGAATACAACCGTGAATCAAACCTCTAGATCTTAAAGCGAGAATACAGGACTTATGATTTGGAGAGTTTTCGTGTTGAGCTACTCGAATTTCTGCATTTTTCCAATCATTGAAACCTTGCTGGTCAAATTGGGTCCTGTTCTCAATAGATCCAAATGCCAAACAGGGTCCGCAGAATACGGAGCCTTTGTTTTCCGAATAGACAAACCAATTCCTTTCTTTTACTTCATTATTTTTCATTTTTCTGAAAAAAAGATTTTTTTGTAAATAACGGCAATGATCGGAATACATTCTCCCACTTTTTGTGAAATCACAGGACTTGTTTTGTTCGAAACCATTTCTTGCAATAATGTCTCTCGTCGAATCGTTTATTTCCCATGAGGCTGGATCTTTGTTCAGTTTTGTGGTTGATTGTATTTCAGTAGTTTCGCGACAAGAGACACTTCTTCACAACGTGACCTCAAATTCCTGCCACTTGTTGAAGGTATTTCACTGTCAGAAATGTCGGAATCAGAAGGACGAACAGGTTTTACTAAACATGGCTGATCTGACTGATTGAGATGATGCATACTCGTCAGCTCAATTGGAATACGATCTTCCTTATTACTACTATCCCCACTCCTCGAGTTCTCTTGTGAAATACATAATGAATCGTTGCTGTTTTCACTTATAAAAAAAGTTTCTATTTTCCTGATTTTCTGAAGAGCATGTTGCTGTTCATCATTTTTTTAATTTTGATATCTTTCTGTACTCAGCACCACTCAGTCGCTTCCTTCCATCACTCATTTTTCGTCAGTATATGAATATGAAGTATTTTGAAAAATCTGTTAAAAGAAAACAATATATGTAAAACGCCGACTTTTAACACCTTTCACACCCCTGTGAACAGAAACTGGAGTGTAATCAAGAACGCACTTCCACTTAACTTAAAATTCGCCAACAAAAAATGTACAAAAAGTGAAATGTATTCGGACTCGTTACAATCTGGTAGGATATCAAATCGAAGAAAACGTTGCGAGTTACGACAAGTGCGATGTTTCCGAAATTGACAAAGTATACACACGAAACTGGCGCTTTGCACTGCCGGCCGGCCCGGCGCGCGCGTGATACGGTATATTATGTGTTCGTACGGGCGGGTAGCGGGGGTGACTGTTACATCACCCGCCCCCGATCCGCCGCCACCTTGCCGCCCGGGCAGTAGCATAAATATAAGTAACTATCTAACTAAAGTACTAGGAATCAGCGCCTTTAAAAAAATGATATTTATCGTCTAATAGGTATAAAACTCTGTCTATCCACAGGGACATTTTTTGTTTATAATCGCATACACGGCTTACCAAAGCGAGCGAGTGCCGCCCCCTGAACCCTGCCGCCCCTAGGCCGCGGCCTATAAGGCCTATTGACAAATCCAGGACTGCATACGAGTATATCGGTACTAGATATTTTCTAAACCTAATTAAAAAATGTCATTCAGTTTTTATGGGTATTTTGGCCTCAACAGTCATTTCAATAATGAGCTTTGACAAATTAATTAAACTGAAAGGATAAGACTTTGGGGATGTGTTAGTGATCAACACCATGGAAGCGGAGATGAACAGTGGAGTGGGCGTGGCGATGAAGTCGGTGGCTTTACGTCATTGCGGGCGGAGACCGGACTTGCTGGTGATGTTCAGCACTGGTGAAGACCATGGATCTTCCAGGTACCCCAGTGTGAAATAAGCCCAGTAAGGTACGGTGGTCCTGATCGGTAGATGCGTGCAGTGGGCTCAAACCGCGCGAGCAACGCTGGGTACACTCGCAGGTACCTGCGGCTCGATGCAGGAGCGGATCGCGGGGTGTGGAAGTGATGCGCGCAAGGAGGCCAGTTACAAGCAGGGACTTGTACCTGACTGACTGACTGCCTAAGACTACCTAAGTACCGCGACGTAACCGCCTTATATAGAAACACTCACGTCTGATAAAATCGAAAATCTTCCCGGCCACAAGTAGATACATTGGCTGCTTCACTATACTTCTAGGAGGCTGTATGTGTTGAAATATGTCGTCAAATAATATGGAGTATTGTCACAATACAATACTCCATATTATTTGACGGTGGTTTTTCAATTGTGAGAACAATAAAAAGAGAGAAAAAATATTATAAATTCTTCAAAATAATATTTATTATTTTCAGTAATCGTGACAAATAAAATCGTACATAATTTATTTATATATTCATTTATCTATATACAATAAAGTCAATAACATTAAACGTACTAATTTTATATCGCTTTATAATAATACATATAAATTAAAAGCCTTTGAAATAATAAATAATATCGACATAGAAAACTGTACAAAATTCGAGTTTATGTTATAAGCCTTCCCTCATGTCTTACGATATTTTACACCCAAACCTATCACATTCTCCGTTATTTAGTTTTATTATTTATTTCATTCTAGACATCGGTTAATTCTAATATCCTATTATACACTAATGTCCGACAAACATACTAGTAACATGGTTAGTATGGCATCGTAACAAGTTAGCTTTATTTTATGCTAATGGCAAAAATTACTAATGTATAATATGAAATCAATGAGCTGATATTTCAGTGAAGCCGGTTCATGATTCAAATTTTAAAATAAGGTACTTACTTTACTGTTATATAGACGCAAAATATCGAAAATATTGCTAATGCCCTTATTGACATACTTATTGCGACCGCTTAGTGAATGCACCTCTACATCTCTCCTATCTAACCCATCACAGTGTTCTTGATCTTTCTTTACACCTAATTACTCTATATCTGTTGGGTTATGTAAGCATATCGAGACAGTCATGCGAAAACTTGTAGTTCTATTTGCGATTGTATTTTGCGTCTGCATAAGAGTCGTATACCAAAAATAATAATAAAGTTGTACCACTGAAATATCCGGTATAACCTCTCACACAATCTTATGAACGAAGAATGTAATAGAACGAAGTCACAACAGACCTCTCAGTGACAGGACTGTAATAAATGGTTAAAATAGAATAGAATAATAAAATAGACATTTAGAAAATATCAGTGAAAGAAATAATAAAATATCAATGACATATTATTTAATATAATAAAATTGAGTGAGTGGCTTAGAACCTCTTTCGGCATAAGAAAAATATGATTTTTTATAAAAATTGTTATATTATATTGTTGAACACCAAAATATATATTTTCAGAAAAAAATCAATAAAAAATTAAACATAAGGCTTTAATGACTGCGTCTAGTAAAAACTCCCACAGGAAAGTAATATCACTAGGCCACTCTTTGTTATGAAGTAAAAATAAAGTTTTTTAAAGACAACAAAACAATAAAAAAGATAGACAAATTAGTAACTTATTGAATATAATGTATTAAGTTGTCACTGTGTTTATCGATATATACATGTAAAAATGGTTGATTTAAGAATGTTTAATGGTACCAAAATGAGTGAGTGATTGGTGAAAGTAGATTATGATAGTAATTGTGAATACGAAAATGTTGTGATTTATTGATATAAATCTGATATGGTACATTAATTTTATTACATTTTGGAAGACAAACAAAGATAATAATGGATCCTTACAAGACAAATACGAGTAGATTATTTTAAAAAGAAAGATGTCTATTAATTTATTTATTTATTTATACAGATTGAAAAACAAATATCCACTTCGCTTGATATAATAGTGTTATTAAATTATTTATTTTTACTTAAGTCACAATCTCAAGAATCAACAGGCACATACATATTATTATTTATATAAATTCACTTATTAAATCAATTTTTAAAAAATCAATACGTATACTCATTCTGAGATTTTGCAATAAAAAATAGCATTGGTAATAGATGCAAGGATAATGTATATAAAAATTAATAAAATTTGATCAAAATTATAAAGATAGGTCAAAAAACACAAAAACATGTTCGCATCGAAATAAAAAACTATAACAAAAAGTTTTTTTAAATTATTAATGTTACTCATTTTGAGATTTTGCAATAAAAAATAGCATTGGTCATAGATACAAGGATAATGTATATAAAAATTGATAAAATGTGATCAAAATTATAAAGATAGATCAAAAAACACAAAAACATGTTCGCATCGAAATAACAAAACGTTTTTTAAAATTATTCTTGTTCAAGTGCCAATATGAACACGAAAACACTAACGTGACAAATTGAATTAACATGACACAAATACGTACGGTTTGTTCGCAACATTCAACTCGACCAAGGACTTGTTAATTCGGGACATTGTACGAGTAAGTTGTAACCTGCCCGAGCCCCTCTCTACGTGACCCTTTACCCAACTACCAGAGACCCTTCTGATAATAGTTATTTTCAATTGGGCAAGGCATTGTCAGTCACATTTGATTAGGACAGGAATATAACCGCACGCATGGCGCAAATATTTCGGATATAAATACAAATTATTAGGGCTATTATTATATTTCCGAGGTCAATTAAACAATACTCTCATTAGGGACTACTACGGAAGCGATCTTATATAAGCTTGATAACTGGACAAGATTTAAGACGGGTTATTTCAAGGAATATTAACAAATTCATTAAAAAAATTAAGATTGTAAAATAACAAGATTCATGTTCTGTGAAAGTTCTGTTAATATTTCATCACGTCAGGTAGTATCACAGTATTTGGAAAATAACAGAACTTGAATATTAACTCGGAAATTTGATGAATTGTTCATATTCTGTGAGACAACCCGTCCTTAAGATGTTCGATCACAAAACTTAAAAGAACACATATCGATGCATCAGTGCAAGGTATTCAGTGAGTGCAAGGCAGAAATAAGAACGAAAAGGGACTTTTCGAGATACCATCGTTGGATTTATAATCCTTTTTCAAATCAAATGGTGTACTTACTTATTGGTATTATTATTATTTTATATTCAAAGGATGGGAGATTAACGGAGGTTTCAGAAAAAATCGTAGAGGCGACATTGTTTTTTAAATGTAGCAATGATAATATGAAAATCACCTTTAAAGTAATTAAACAAATTATAAAAAGCAACAGTTAACCGGTAACTATATGTAAGTTGTAAGTGTGCTGACGTTGGGTTTCGGATACCAGAAAAAGTGGATGATCACTATTCTTATTTTGTATAGATTATAAACCATCAAGTATTTTAAATTTATTTTGAAAATGTCATAATGTGCATTTTGAGAGTAATTTGAAATGAATAATTCCACAGTTCAGTACACGAATATTGCCGAGTAATGCAAATTATAATAAAATATCGAGAAAACCGTGCGCAACAATGGATGCATTCATATCACGTTTGTAAGTAGTGTTTAGCGAAAGTTCGTAATGTCAAAACAAATAGTTGCCGTGCGAATTCATCCCAGGCAGAAGAGGCAGGTGCACTGTACAGAGCGCGAACTACCCGAACTTTGACAATGGACAAATTAATTACTTTTCGTAGTCAACTTACTGTACACTAACGAAGCGCAATTTACAATTATGAAAATGTTTAAAAGTCCAGAGTTAAATGTTAAAAATACTGAAGACGAGAGAAAACTTTTGAAGAGGCCATAGAATATTTTAATGTGTTACATTAAGAAAATAAAAAAAATGTTTTTTTATGTGCGTATTGATACATTGATCGTAATACTTTTAATTCATTTAAATAAATTTTGGAATATTTTTCTTTGCACTCGTATTCAGAAGACTGTTTATAAAGTATATTTCCTACGGTAAGATTTTTTTTTCTCAGATAAATTTACAAGTTAAAATTAATAAAATAAACGTTTTTAGGGAATGTATGATGTTATATAAGCCTTTGTCCGAAATAATGTTGTATCTAAAAATATTCTTGTTTTGAGAAAGATGGAAAAAACCAAACCATTAATAACAGTTATGTTTCATAACATTTTTTTTTATAAACAAAAAAATACGATTCTTAAGAGTTTTAAATTAAAAGTGGTGAAGAGAGGTAATTAAATTTGAATTCCATCAATAACTACATTCTACATTCCATCAATAATAACGTGATGAGTAAAACCCCAAATTGTAATATTTAATCATTGAAGACAGAAGTGCTATCCCGGCAAGGAAGAGGCCCGAGATGCGACTGAATCTTTTTCTGTTTCACATTTTTTGTTCCAGAGTCGTTAAAATTATTTTCAATGATTGATAGTTTTGCTGGAAACAACATTACTTCGGTTAAGGGCTGAACTGTAGAAATTTAATCAACAGATTGCATCCTATAAGGCGATTACGTGCAGTGTGCAGAGATATTAATGATTATTTCATTTATTTCACGCCTATTAAGGCTTTTACATACATATATATAAAAAAATATTTACGAAATTATACACGAAAATAGTGCAGGGAAACGACTATTTAAAACAATTGCAGAAAAATAAATAAAAAGTCAAAATATCACTGAACTTGATCTACACAGCATGCAGGCACAAAACATAAAAAATCCAAAATATTTTTTTCTGTTTCAGTTGACAAAATTATTATTGTAAGAAGATATGTACCTTACCCATATTTGCATGGAAACAAATATTAGCATGACTTGTGCAGCCACCTAACGGTATGTACCACTTTGTATGCAAACAATCAATTACTTTAATCCGCAATTTCAATAAATATTTATATACCGGACGATCCAATATAAACCAACAAGTCCATCCGGAAAGCTTCCCGGAAAAGGAAAAGCAAAGTCATGTCATCGGATAATTCAATGGCTTCTTTAGAATTCGTTAAAAGAATCGCTAATATTTGCGATATTGATAAGTCTAAGATACAATTCATTTATACATCCCGGAAAAAATGGAACATTTAATAATGTTATAAAAATGGCGAAGGTAGACTTGCAAAGAAGTTTTATAAACAAAATGAAAAGTTTTAAAGAGGAACATTAAAAAGTGTTCCTTTCTATGCCATGGTGGCTAAAATAGTAAAATAGTTTCTTTATTTTATTTGAAAATTCAATAAAATAACCAAAATCAGACGGAAACAGAGCAGAGCTTTCAATATTTTAATCTGATTAGTGTAAAACTTGTTTGGAATAGGGATTCAAATTTTATTTTAAAATACATTACCGAGTTACATTTGTTTATAGCTTCGGATCAAATGTTTGAAATTGTATCAACGTAAATTGTGTATTCGAACGGAAATAATGTTGCACTCTAAACAAAACCGGAAATAATCACAATGTCTGATTCACCATTTAAAACGGAAATGTATTCGCGGAAATACAAATGTAACCGGCGATACCGAAATGCAATCAGCAGTGTAAATAAAAACTTGGAACCGTGCATTTTATATAAAAAATCACTGAAAAATCAAATTGTGTTGCGAACAAACGACATAAGTGCGAACCATTTTTATAATATACAAATAAACAAAATAATCGAATAAGGTAATTCATAGTCGTAGACAGGAGTTTCTTTATAATAAATTATAAATAAAAAAAAAAACACAAACACATTGGTATAAAATTGGTACCGGTAGTCATAAAACACGGATTGTCCATAATAAATTATTTTTTAACTATTTCATTGACCACTTGAGCGATTGGTGTCATATATATAAACATTCGAGTGATTGAGGGAATTCAATGATGTGATCTTTACAATACTGCAAATGGGTTTTATACAAATTCAAAAGTATACAACAAATTATATGAACATAATTCGTTTATTAAGTACATATTTAAACGTCAATGGGAGTCAATGAATATTAAATAAAAATGTATACTTATAAAACAATATTTAGTTACTTTCTGAGACGTATAAACTTGTCTTTGAATTATTATTTATTCTCTTACGAAGGTATTTAAGTCACTTAACTGTAAAATAAAGTAAATAATTTAATATTCCATAATATATTCAAATAATAGCCAAATACTTTGACACACATAAATAATGGTTACTTAAATAAAATGTGGCACGCAAGCATAATGGCTTTATTTTAATTGACGTCACAAATAATTAATATAAGTTCTCAAAACCTTAACATTCAATTGACTAAATTATATTAATTAATAATGGCAAATAAAACTATAATTCCAACTGGTCTTCAAAATAAGAATATTTTGAATTGGTCATGTGATGGAAACACAAGATTAAAACCCCCGTGGAATGTTTAGTGGTTTAGTGGGGTGTCCACTATCCAGTTGAAATTTTATCGAAATTAAAGGAATGCTATACCGAGTTCAATATTGCAAGTCACATACTAAAACTAGAACAAGTCTATACATGATTGATGATATGGAGAGAAATTATTAGATTACATTGTTTGGACAGAAAGCGATAATTCATTTCCTACACTGTACAGAATAGGACAGGTATGCAATAAATATATACTGGACAGAAATGGGATTATTAATTACAAACGAAAATACGGGGCATAGGCCCGCATAGGTAACTTAATCATTTTAAAACCGTTGATTTATACTTTAAGCTATTTTATCGTTATTCAAAATACAAAATGGGTTTCCTTTACCTCACCTGTATAAATTAGGACAATGAATATAAGTTGTATTCGAAAGAATTTAGTTTTATTGAAACATTTATTGCGATTCGTGTTCTATAGTAAATGATCTAAAATTTCAGTCCGTGGCAATCAAATAACCAGCCAATACGCACCAGGCGCTGGTTATGGACAACAGGCAACGTCGTCATCCACTCGTACTACTTCAGCCTGATTAAACATACAACTCATCGTTCAAAGTAATATAATTTTAATGGAATAAAAAGTATTCAGACTTTCCAGTATATCTTCTACGGATCGGCGGAGGATAATAAATCTCGGAAAAAAATTTCTGAATAAATAGTCAACAAGGTCAGTTTTCCTTTCCATTGGCAAAATTAAACAAACTAAACGCGATGCGTCAAGAATAATTTCAATACGGGTTTTATCACAAATTATAAAAAGAAATATTCTGCCATGTATGTACATATATATTACTCATTAAAAACATAATTTGTTGACAATTCATTTTGAAAATTGAATTCACATTAACATGGCCCAAAACACGGGATAACCTATTAAATAATATTCCATATTGCTTAAAGTGAAAAATCAGTACATAAGGAGCTATTAAAGAGAACTGGTATTCTAAATAAACTGAATGCAAAGTCGATTCTTGAAAATTTGAATCAAAATAGGTGTCCAGGTTGTAAAAACCACAAATATTCCTGATATACGTCAATTCAGCAATGCATTTGTAGAATAATCTACAATTTTCGTATTTGATCAATTGTGTCAGAAACTGCACCACACATAAGTTTAGTGTCACACCAGTGCGCGATTTAAGTAAACCCGCATTCCTAAACCGTCGGTCATCTGGAAATCGAGGAGTTTCCCCGTGAGAGTTTGATCCTAGAGCTCCGGCCTTCGCTAGCTGCCCACCAGCTCGATCTGGCGGTACTTCTTTCTCAGGTTGGAGACGGGGTCCCGGAACAGCACGGGGTCCAGCCGCACCCGGCTCCGCACGAGGGGCATGTAGCCGAATACGGCGGCGAAGGTATTCAGGCAGGACTGCCGCTGGATGAAGTGGTCGGGGTCGTTCCAAGGGGACCTAAACAAACAAACAAACAAACTTAAATTCACTGGTAAAGATGGTAGAGATTAATATACATTGGAATAAAATCAATCGATGCATCAAAGAACACTAAAATATGCGAGTAATATTTAGGACCTTAATAATAAAGATCTTAGGGGGAAAATTTTTTTTGAAGGAATTTAAAAAAATCACGTTTTTTCAATCACCCGAAATAATAAAAATACATTATTATTATAGGTCCTGTTAGGAGTTCTACCGAGCCGAACCCTCTGATATGAAAATATCTGGAGTCGGTGAATTATTTTCCCATTTGATCTCTGGTGAGTTGACGTGTTGTTCTTGTATTGTTTTGTATTTATTTTGCTTATATAATGCACTTGCATAATGTTGATTGACTAGGTGATCATTTGTGAAAAAGTGTGTGGAAGGTTTAGTTTTTCCTATGGGGAAGATTTAACCCGGACATAAAATCGGAAAAGAATTAAACTCATGACCTATTTTCTGACAGTGCAATTTTTTAACACATATTTTTAACTTTGGAAAAAAATCATTCTTCGAAAAACACTTTCTGCTTTGTCGTTTTTACTGGACATGGAAAGTTGGCTTTGTTTGAACGTGTCAAAATAATTTCTTCAAATTATTTTGACACGTTCTTTTATTATTGTTGTTTTTTTTCTTCATTTTATGTTTTAACCTTAGTTCCCCAAAGTAAAATGAGCTTTTGGGTGAACTTTTGTCAACTAAAGACGAGGTACTTTCAACATTTCCCAACTTACGCAAGGAGTATGTGGCCACTTTCAAAGTTATTTGAGAATCTTCAGCGATGTACTGTACACACGCAAAACTTTTCGATATCTTTTAACCAGGGTGACCTATAAATAAACTGAAATGAACAGAAAACATTTTTAGAAGGGTCTATATCAAAAAAAATTACAGAGCCAGAAATGTACCAGTACACTGATAACCATCGACCGACATGACCAAATTAAGACGCAAAACATAACACTAACGAAGCAAACCAAGCGGCAAGGGGTACAACATAATATATGAAAATTACAACCATCGAGCCAACACGTGACCTAACTCAGTGTTATGAAAGATAAGGGGTAATTCTGACACGGTGTTCTGTAGATTTGCCAAAGGTAAAAACATCACCTGGACAGTGGACAAGGGTTAGTTGTGCTGTAACTTCAATCTAATGACTGTTTTACATTGAAACTAGGCGAGAAGCTACATCCGTCGGATTCAATCAAGTAAACAAAGTTTTGTTCATTTGGGAAAATAAAAATAGAATCAATACACGGAGAAAAATGAGTATTGCTGATTCATTAAAATTCTGTTAAAAACGGGACTGTAAGCCGTTTCCTAGAAAAAAAATTTAGTACACAAGAAAACATTACTGATACAAAATACTGTTAAATTATTAAATATATGGTTAAATTATTCGCTTTCCTGTTAAAAAAACGGGACTGCAGGCCTTTAACGAACGAATTGACAGAGTTCCTAACAAAGTATCAGTTAAAAGCGAGAGTTTTATGAGGACGGCGGAACACGTGTTAATTCAAATACTGATATTGTCGCATTCCGTCATGACATTTATTAGGTAAAGAATACGTTTTCTAGATATATTCTGAATGACTAATAATTTATCACGAAATTGGCATGCTATCACTTTTTTTACAGGATCGTTTTTCTTCGTGTAGATTCATAATATACCGGTACACGTGTTCATGTACCTGCTTTTGTCCTGGTAATATACAATGACGAAATGCAAACACATTAGAATTTTTATGAACCCATGTTCCGACATTAAGATAACACATTCGTGTTTTATTGAAACATTACTAAGAAAGCTATTAATTAATTCGTTAAAGACTAAGAACTCGAAAAGATGTGCTCCGTGTACAGCGTGTTTTACGGATACTTCTCATCATCATCAGTCACTCAAATAATGTAAAACTAAAGTACTTTTGATAAATATATTTTATTTACTACTCGTACTTGCATACTGATACGTGTGGTAAACTGTACATGTCCAGAGTAACAGTATGGCCGAGGTGTATCAATTTCATCTTGTTTGACGTCGTCCCAATTTGGCATTCAACGCTTTATATATATATTTAATATTCACACTATTCCGGTTAACCACTCATCCCCTAACCGTCAGCGTTTGGTTAAGTTTTAATTTTAACGTTATGCTTATGACAGTTAAACAAACAAAACAGAAAAATTTGAAAAAAAACAATAATAGAGGAAAATCGTTAACTGTTGACATAATCAGAATACAATAATCATCAAAATGACACCGAGTCTTGATTATTTGTGACGATGTCAAATGTGATGATGTCAAATGTTATGATGTCAAAGGTGACGATGTCAAATGTGACGATGCAAAGGTGACGATGTCAAATGTGACGATATCTAATGTGACGATGTCAAATGTGACGGGGTTTAAAAAAACTAAGCCCAAGAATACTACAAGAGTCCTAACTAAACCGATAGATCCTGTTATTTAAAACAAAGTGATTTGTGTCATTCAAAAAATTATTGCACAAAGATATTTAGACTTTAAAGTGATATACATACCTAACTGTGAAATATATAATTAGAAGAATAAAAACTCCAGAATTTATGCTTTCCACATTTATGGAATAAGAAAGTTTTTGTTTTCGTGTATCCCAGACAACTTTTCGGGTTGATGTTGAAATTCGCGAAAAGTTATTCAACTTATTGTTCAAGTTTCGCCGAAAAATTTAAGTCAATGTATACGTTAAATCTTTTACTGTTATTTTATGACTGAGTATGAAAAAGGTAATACCTAGGTTTCACTTTAAACTTTATAAGTTAAGTGCAATGTGAACTCAATAAAGAGAATAATACTGTGGTTTTACAACCGAGTTATGATCGATATAAGACTAGTACAAGTATAGAATTGAAACGTTGCTTTTCTTTAAGTGTGAATACAGCACAAGAGTCCCAACTGCTCCATGCTACCGAGTAGGTAGGACTAAGTAGTAAATAAGACTACAGCATCGATTGGGGTATGCTGTGAGGCTGAAGGCTACGGGGAGGGGAAGGAGTGGGGAAAGAGAAAGGTGAGGAATCACCAGACAAAAAATATTTAGTTTAAATGGTTGGGACATTATTTAATGTGGATAGCTTAAAGTCCCAACTGCTCCCAACCACCTAAAGTCAGTGAGACTATGGCATTCTCAATTGGGTATGTTGGGAGGCTGAAAGTAGTGGGGAGGGGAAAGAGAAGAAAAAGAGAAAGGTTTGGACGTACCTGGCTATTCAGATCTGGTCAATAAACAAAGCTGAAGCCATGTCAAGCAACTTTTTAATTCTGAATGGTGGTCTTACACCAGGACGATACTGAGAGTATCTTCCACCCTGGAACATGCCGCAAATATATTTTATATTATTTTTGATGAAAATAACAGAAATGTGAAATAACAGAAATTATTCAAATAAAATTCATGCCGTCGCCGAGATTTCAATCTGCGACTTCCGGCTTGCTAGTTGAAAGCCTTACCCCTCAACCACGGTGGCGTTAAATGGCTTCAGGCATATTTGGTGACTAGATCTGAATAGTCAGGTACTTCCCTTTTCCTCGTCTATTTCCCAACCCCACTTCCTCAGCCTCATAACATACCTGAATGGGGATACCATAGACCATCTATTATAGATGCCATAGTCATGGTTTCAGACGGTTGGTAGCAGTTGGGACTTTCTTGGGTAAAAATTGGAGTGACGTACGATAACTTTAAACCTTGACAAAAGGTATCATATTTGAAACTACAGGTTTTTGTTAAAACTATATTAACTGGTTATTTTGTCTAACACAGACTAGGGGTATCAGGTTAAATATGAAATGGTGTAACCGAAGGCACACATTCGACTTGTACATATTATTTTGTCTAACACAGGCTAGAGGTATCAGCTTAAATATGAAATGTTGTAACCGAAGGCACACATTCGACTTGTACCTACATATTATTTTGTCTAACACAGGCTAGAGGTATCAGCTTAAATATGAAATGGTGTAACCGAAGGCACACTTTCGACTTGTACATATTATTTTGTCTAACACAGGCTAGAGGTATCAGGTTAAATATGAAATGGTGTAACCGAAGGCACACATTCGACTTGTACATATTATTTTGTCTAACACAGGCTAGAGGTATCAGCTTAAATATGAAATGGTGTAACCGAAGGCACACATTCGACTTGTACATATTATTTTGTCTAACACAGGCTAGAGGTATCAGCTTAAATATAAAATGGTGTAACCGAAGGCACACATTCGACTTGTACATATTATTTTGAATCTGATCGACCGCCGAATGAACTTTTCTATTTTAAGTTTCTGTGTGTTTTATTTTCAGAATGCAGGTAAGCGATTATTTAATTGATTTTTCATAAGTGTTGTACAGAGTGTTTACTTCATTTTTATGATATAAAACGATGCATCTCATAATATTTTCTAGAAGGTTCTCATGTTTTTCTTTGAAGTATCAAAGGCAATTCCTCGGGTCTTTGGGTTTACTTTTTCATCTTTTCAGATATGAATGACAGTAACATTGAACAATAGCTGTTACTGCCAATGAAACCAAATTATTTGCATTTGGAATGAAGTCATGGTAGGAGAAGTGATAATGATGATGACATGCATCCAAGTGACACAAGTTCTGTCTGGATACTATGGAAGTCAGATGGTGACCGGAGGTGCTGCTGATAATTTCCCATTACAGGACAAAACATGGCCACGATCCGAAAAATTCTTGGGAACCCAATTATTCTTATTAACAATTATTATAATATGGGAAGATGTTATGTGCTATAGTTGGTTGACTCTTTACTTGTTGACTTTAGTCTGTTCGTAGACAAGTAATAAACGTCAATGACGCTGTTAGATAATCTCCAGGAAAAAAGTATTCTTGGTGCTGGTTACCGTAAGGAACAGTAGTTTGCATGAACTGCAAATTTTACAACCAATTATCAGCTAAACCGAACTGATCGTGGTCTTTGTGACTGTATTATGAGAGGCAATGATAAAAGCGATGGTAAAATTGCCAACGTTAAATGGCTTGAGAGCAGATCAATTCATTTTCCATTTTCATTGTAAGAGATGGTCATAATCAGATGAACCACACATCGCGGTAGCTCAACCAGCTTGCACCAACTCTTACAACAAAATTAACCAACTAACTAATCATCAGGCCGTTTCCCCGCAGGCAGAGAGGACGAACCGCCAAACAAATCGTTCTCAACACTACTCACTCCTTGCCTCATTCACATTCATACATCGACTCATACATACTGTTCTATTATTCTGGCTCTTGACAGGGCCCGACTCCAAGTATCTAATTAACTTGATCGTGCTATGTCTTCCTCAGCGTCCCCGACTTCGTCTACCATTCGAATTTGCGTCGTATATTCTTCTTATACTACTTTCTTCGTTCATTCGCTCTACATGCCCAAACCATCTAAGCGTCCCTTTCTTAATCTTACTCATTACGCTGACATCAGCATTGCATCCTTTGCGAATCTCTACATTTCTTACACGATTATAAATGGTTTTACCACATATACACTTCAGGGATCTCATTTCTGCAGCATTCAGTCTTATTAACAGAATGATTTGTTTATTAAATACATGAGGTGGGGAGTTGCTTTGCTAGACAGGGACAGTGTGTGACGGATGTATGAATCCATCCCGCTGCAGTGCAAGACGATGGGTCGTGAGATACCAGATGAAGACGTCAAAGGGTCTCCCCAAACCGGCCTCCTACGATCCGGTCCGCCACGCAGCTGATGGGTAGGCGCATCTGACGACAAGATCTGAACACACCTCACGCGATGAACCTGGGCACCCGTGCTCAGTCATCAAACGTAGTAAACCACTTGTGGTGACATATGGCATATGTGTCGGTTATCTAATAAATGGTTCCCGGGGCGGCGGTATCTATACCCGCCTCCCAAATTTAAGATGTTAGGTCACCTCGCTCGTGCCCTCTAGGGTCGCCCCTTGTACTGCTTGCGATGCGTGACGTTGATGCCGTATCAGTACCAAACTGGTTTTAAAAGAGGTTCAACATTCAATGGAGATTGAAGTAATTTTAATAAAGTAAGGTTACCTCGCTCCCGCCGTCTGGGGCGGCTCCTTGTACTGCTTCCGCTGCGTCAGTTTGATGGGTGGGCGCCGGGTGACGTGTGCCACAAGGCAGTTGATGAGGATGTCCTCGCAGTTGTGCGCCTGCGCCACGGCCTTGTGCAGCAATGGGGGCAGCCAGTGCGCGTACAGAGTGTGGTAGTAGCGGTGGTACACAGCCGCCCCCGTCAGTACGATCGAGTACTCGTTGGTCCACTTTGATGTGTAGCCCCACGCATTCTGTAACAAGAGAAAAGACGTGTAAGAAAGGAAAGTCGCACGGCAAAAAGAAGAAGAAGATGGTATCGAAGGGAAATATGTACATACGAATGTTATGGGGAGCGCGTTAATATAAAATAAAAATGATTGTAATTCAATATTCAATAAAGCACGACTTATTTAAAATAGAGCAAAAAATCTCTCGACAAATAATGTCAAAAATATTATTTAAAGAAACACTGTGATTTTTGAAGTGAAACTTCTTTACGCGCGTCATGCATTTTCGAGGACCGGAGTAAAACCGACTCATGACCGTCACGAAAAACCGTGATCATTTCGCTATAGGAGCCTAGCTAATATTATATACCTAGTTTAGGTCACTCTCCAAACTCAGCTTCGCGGTCTAGAGGCTGAGCGCCCGACTCTCGTCGTGAAGAACCGAGGTTCGATCCCCGCTTTAACTATTTTTTTTTCTTTTTGTGATTTTTTTTTAATACGAGGAAAAGTGATAAAATGCTCTCGTGCTGCGACTTTGTCAGGCATACATATAAGAAGATATCTACATGATTTGTAATAATGTAGTAAAAAATTACATAAATTTGTTAATTTTAACCGAGAGTCTCCCGAAATGTTTAAATCCATTTAGTGAGACTCTAGACCGGCAGGTGTTCACTCGAGTAATTGGCTAGAAGTAACGGTCGGTACCTATATGATATTTTGGTCGAAATATAGCTTACAAATCGAGCCGGTAGAGTCGCTCGGTATTTTGATTAATTATTTTTATTTTGAATCATTAAAATTACTAATCAAGGTCGATAACGCGACTAATTACCCTCGCAGACGTGCGTGACAAGTTTTTTTAGTAAAAACATAGCCGTAAGTGAGTTTTTCAAAATTTAGAAATGTTTTTCAAATTCAGACTCCATACGGGTATGAACATCTTTTCCAAAACGGACAAATATACGGAAATATTTTGAAAAACGACAGATATGACTTCACACAACCGATATATCTTCGATTCGACCCTATATAAAGCGTTAACGAGACGTTATGTGATATTATTCATTTGCCGTGTTTGAAAACGAAAATTTGCGCGGGACAAGTCAATTGAGGAGAGCACGTTGTATACGCGGTTCTCGTCGCGCGAGATACCTCTCCTCGCGGTCTAGAGGCAGAGCGTTCGACACTCGTTATGCAGGACCCGGGTTCGAATCCCATATTTTTATAAATTTTAATTTTTTTTTTATCACATGCTACTTATAAATATGTCAATAGACAGAAAAAAAGAGAGAGAGAAGAATACTAAAAGTTTCACTTCCGTCGTGCGTAGGCTTGCCACACACTGTATTTTTTTTCACACCTATAACATGTTAAATAAAAGAAGAAAAAGGGTTTTTTATCATTTTCGTAGCATACATTACACCTTTTTTAAGAGAGTGGAAGATACTCTCAGTATTGTTCTGGCGTACCTGAGACCACCATCCAGAATCGAAACGTTGCTTTACATGGCTTTAGCCGAGTTTAGTGTCCAGATCTGAATAACCAGGTACTTCCGCACCTTCCCCATCTCTTTCCCCTCCCCACTATCTTCAGCCTTACAACATACCCCAATTGGGGATGCCATAGTCTCCCTGACTCCAGACGGTTGGGAGCAGTTGGAATTCATGTGCGGTATACATGGCCATTTCAAGCATAATTTTGATTATGCATGGTGGTCCTTCACAAGAGCGGTACTGAATCTTTCAAAGTGGACAGTAAAGACCCATGTAATGCGAGAGAGGATGGAAGAAGTCAGAAACGCCAAAGGAAGACAAGATCAAGAGATTCTAATGATTGGGTCATATTAAGAGTAGATATACTTGCGTCAAAATAACAGAATATTACTCTTATGTGTGCATGAGACGATAAGCGAGAATGTGTATGAGTATTTTATTTATTTATATTTTCGGGAAATCGACAGTTTACATTTTATCAGTGAGTTCCTCCTTGGAACTGTACCTCTAATAAGACAACATTATAAGAAAATTATAGAAAAAAACATAACATTGCTTAAAGTAAAAAACATTGAAATTTATGAGAAAATTATATGAACAAAATATTGCACATTATAAAAATATTGAAACTCAAGAGAAAATATATATATACCTAAATAATTAAAATTACTTTGCTCGTAATAAATACGCCTACCCAAGCGGAAATCGATATTTAAATAAGTAATTTGAATGAAAAAATAGACGTCACACGGGAGGCCTGGCAGATGTGAAATGTCGAAATTAATATTTGTTAACAGGGAGCACTGCATTTACTTGATAAATTTTCATTTTCACTGTCACCATTAACGTCCTTGTCAGTCATATTTGCAATGAATTAAGAAACGAAAACGACGCTCTGCTCGAAACGACGCCCTTGTTTTTAAATTCACTGCGATATACACAAATGAAGCGGACACGACAATATAGGCGGAGAGAGGAGAGCGACGAGTCGTGGCGGCGTGTAGGAAGTAGCCGAAGAGTCACGAGACTGGCCGAAAGAAGCATCGTTCCGTCATGTCACACAAGAATAGGCCTTCCTGGCACAGAGTTTTGGCGGCGGCACAAAGCTGGCCGAACGAAGGGTCGTTCCGTGTCGCCAGATATGATAATTCAACACAGTGACAATTCAACACACATTTTAAAAAGTGACAAAGTTATTAAAAGCGATGAAAAAACCTTACCTAACCACACCAAGTAAACTACGTAACCTATTCAATATAGATTTTGATTCATAACTTTATATCTCTTTTTAAAGATGAGTTGAGTTGTAATTTGATGAGTTATCCGGTCACCGTTGCTAAAAAAAATCATCTCATCGAAAGGATGAAGTAAAAAAAAAAAAAAACTATATTAATACGAGTAGGGAGTAGGGAGTAACGTGCACTATTTTTTGTTTAATTCCAACCTTTGAAGGTCGTTTTTAGCTTAAAAATATTGTTTTGTACAGGAAAAAAATGTTATTAATCTTTTCTTTTTCACTTTTACGATCATGTAGAATCACCTCCTGAAGTTAGAGCAGTTTACCCCGGGACACCTGCACAATAATATAACATAATTATTATATTATTTTTTTGGTAAACTAACGTTTAAGACAAGATTTTTTATGCATAGCACAAAGGGTAACAATTATTTTACAAGCAACAATTATTCGCCTGAAACACTCATCCACATTGAAAAATCTCCTGCTAAAAGATACATGACGCCAACGGGACTCGAACCCGTGTCCCTTCGATTTCCGGTCGACAGCTCTGACCACTGAGCTATGGCGGCTTATCTCTTATCCGCGAAATAATTCAATATATACTAGTGTTTCATTCAACAATTACTGCTTGTTACATTTTTTCACCTGAAAACAACCAACTTTATTTTATATGAGAAAGGCATTGTAAGTGCTAACTCTCTCACTAGATGGCGTCGAGACAAATTGTCTACATTTTTAGGTGAAATACTTGAACTTGTCAAATATTAATTATTTTTTTGGTAAACTAACGTTTAAGACAAGATTTTTTATGCATAGCACAAAGGGTAACAATTATTTTACAAGCAACAATTATTCGCCTGAAACACTCATCCACATTGAAAAATCTCCTGCTAAAAGATACATGACGCCAACGGGACTCGAACCCGTGTCCCTTCGATTTCCGGTCGACAGCTCTGACCACTGAGCTATGGCGGCTTATCTCTTATCCGCGAAATAATTCAATATATACTAGTGTTTCATTCAACAATTACTGCTTGTTACATTTTTTCACCTGAAAACAACCAACTTTATTTTATATGAGAAAGGCATTGTAAGTGCTAACTCTCTCACTAGATGGCGTCGAGACAAATTGTCTACATTTTTAGGTGAAATACTTGAACTTGTCAAATATTAATTATTTTTTTGGTAAACTAACGTTTAAGACAAGATTTTTTATGCATAGCACAAAGGGTAACAATTATTTTACAAGCAACAATTATTCGCCTGAAACACTCATCCACATTGAAAAATCTCCTGCTAAAAGATACATGACGCCAACGGGACTCGAACCCGTGTCCCTTCGATTTCCGGTCGACAGCTCTGACCACTGAGCTATGGCGGCTTATCTCTTATCCGCGAAATAATTCAATATATACTAGTGTTTCATTCAACAATTACTGCTTGTTACATTTTTTCACCTGAAAACAACCAACTTTATTTTATATGAGAAAGGCATTGTAAGTGCTAACTCTCTCACTAGATGGCGTCGAGACAAATTGTCTACATTTTTAGGTGAAATACTTGAACTTGTCAAATATTAATTATTTTTTTGGTAAACTAACGTTTAAGACAAGATTTTTTATGCATAGCACAAAGGGTAACAATTATTTTACAAGCAACAATTATTCGCCTGAAACACTCATCCACATTGAAAAATCTCCTGCTAAAAGATACATGACGCCAACGGCAATGACAATGTATCTTTTAGCAGGAGATTTTTCAATGTGGATGAGTGTTTCAGGCGAATAATTGTTGCTTGTAAAATAATTGTTACCCTTTGTGCTATGCATAAAAAATCTTGTCTTAAACGTTAGTTTACCAAAAAAATAATTAATATTTGACAAGTTCAAGTATTTCACCTAAAAATGTAGACAATTTGTCTCGACGCCATCTAGTGAGAGAGTTAGCACTTACAATGCCTTTCTCATATAAAATAAAGTTGGTTGTTTTCAGGTGAAAAAATGTAACAAGCAGTAATTGTTGAATGAAACACTAGTATATATTGAATTATTTCGCGGATAAGAGATAAGCCGCCATAGCTCAGTGGTCAGAGCTGTCGACCGGAAATCGAAGGGACACGGGTTCGAGTCCCGTTGGCGTCATGTATCTTTTAGCAGGAGATTTTTCAATGTGGATGAGTGTTTCAGGCGAATAATTGTTGCTTGTAAAATAATTGTTACCCTTTGTGCTATGCATAAAAAATCTTGTCTTAAACGTTAGTTTACCAAAAAAATAATTAATATTTGACAAGTTCAAGTATTTCACCTAAAAATGTAGACAATTTGTCTCGACGCCATCTAGTGAGAGAGTTAGCACTTACAATGCCTTTCTCATATAAAATAAAGTTGGTTGTTTTCAGGTGAAAAAATGTAACAAGCAGTAATTGTTGAATGAAACACTAGTATATATTGAATTATTTCGCGGATAAGAGATAAGCCGCCATAGCTCAGTGGTCAGAGCTGTCGACCGGAAATCGAAGGGACACGGGTTCGAGTCCCGTTGGCGTCATGTATCTTTTAGCAGGAGATTTTTCAATGTGGATGAGTGTTTCAGGCGAATAATTGTTGCTTGTAAAATAATTGTTACCCTTTGTGCTATGCATAAAAAATCTTGTCTTAAACGTTAGTTTACCAAAAAAATAATTAATATTTGACAAGTTCAAGTATTTCACCTAAAAATGTAGACAATTTGTCTCGACGCCATCTAGTGAGAGAGTTAGCACTTACAATGCCTTTCTCATATAAAATAAAGTTGGTTGTTTTCAGGTGAAAAAATGTAACAAGCAGTAATTGTTGAATGAAACACTAGTATATATTGAATTATTTCGCGGATAAGAGATAAGCCGCCATAGCTCAGTGGTCAGAGCTGTCGACCGGAAATCGAAGGGACACGGGTTCGAGTCCCGTTGGCGTCATGTATCTTTTAGCAGGAGATTTTTCAATGTGGATGAGTGTTTCAGGCGAATAATTGTTGCTTGTAAAATAATTGTTACCCTTTGTGCTATGCATAAAAAATCTTGTCTTAAACGTTAGTTTACCAAAAAAATAATTAATATTTGACAAGTTCAAGTATGTCACCTAAAAATGTAGACAATTTGTCTCGACGCCATCTAGTGAGAGAGTTAGCACTTACAATGCCTTTCTCATATAAAATAAAGTTGGTTGTTTTCAGGTGAAAAAATGTAACAAGCAGTAATTGTTGAATGAAACACTAGTATATATTGAATTATTTCGCGGATAAGAGATAAGCCGCCATAGCTCAGTGGTCAGAGCTGTCGACCGGAAATCGAAGGGACACGGGTTCGAGTCCCGTTGGCGTCATGTATCTTTTAGCAGGAGATTTTTCAATGTGGATGAGTGTTTCAGGCGAATAATTGTTGCTTGTAAAATAATTGTTACCCTTTGTGCTATGCATAAAAAATCTTGTCTTAAACGTTAGTTTACCAAAAAAATAATTAATATTTGACAAGTTCAAGTATTTCACCTAAAAATGTAGACAATTTGTCTCGACGCCATCTAGTGAGAGAGTTAGCACTTACAATGCCTTTCTCATATAAAATAAAGTTGGTTGTTTTCAGGTGAAAAAATGTAACAAGCAGTAATTGTTGAATGAAACACTAGTATATATTGAATTATTTCGCGGATAAGAGATAAGCCGCCATAGCTCAGTGGTCAGAGCTGTCGACCGGAAATCGAAGGGACACGGGTTCGAGTCCCGTTGGCGTCATGTATCTTTTAGCAGGAGATTTTTCAATGTGGATGAGTGTTTCAGGCGAATAATTGTTGCTTGTAAAATAATAATTATTATAAATAAAAAATTGTATGTTTTCCCTTTTTGTGTACGTCCATTCGAAAGAAAAGCGTATTACGCATGGCCAGTTGACGATGAATTAAATAGACTATCGGCTTTTCGTGCCCTTGGTAAACCAATTACATTTTTTCCTTTACGGAAAATTGGCTTTCTACGTGAAATCATCGAATTATTTTATATTGAGCAGTTAGCCGGTTAGAAAATACTCGCACTAAGTTATGAAAAAAGACTTATTGTAAACCAATACTCACAACACTATCTAAATATTTTACTGCGATGGGTAAACAAACAATGGCAATAAATAGCATTTATATAAATTAGTAAAGAGTAGAGAATAAACACCATTTAGTGAATACATCTGTAATCCGTAATCTTTAGGTGCTGTATTCTATAAGGAATGTGTGGGACTGCACTAACCTCCTCACATACCGGGAAAAAATACCTTATAGTTAAATTTTCAATTGCTGGTTCTGCATTAGTATAGTTAATCCAGCCTTAATCCATATTTACACCGATTTACCTATATGTGGCATTTCAAGTTTATCACAATTTCGACCTTCCGCGCCGCGAAATATTTACACCGCGACTATGTACTAAGTAGGTTAATATTTACGCAGAAAGCGATCACTTTGCGGATTGAATAATAGGTGTAATAAAACTCATTATGCGACAGTAATCTAAGTACATTAGTTACAAAGGGATTGCTTTATCGATGAAAAAGAGTATAAATTTATGATGAAAAATACTTAAAATACAGGTAAATTAAAAATAAAACATGAAATATGCTTACTTAGATAAAGAGGCTGTGGTGGAGTTTCGACTTCTGTTTAATCTAATACGACTAAGCCTTTGAAGATAGCAAAATCCTTTAAACTTTCCACGAATATCATATTCGTACACATATAACGAAGTGACGAGGGAACCCTTGAACCTACTACTTTAAAGCTTTAAACATATTTAGTAGCGCAAGAGCTGACCATGCTAGAGTTCTTTTTTACTTAAATGCATTTAGTGCGAAAACGAACAAGTTCTTTTTTACTATTCCCGATTTATTTTATCAAATACCTACTTATAAGAAGCTCTTAGATGTACGAAGATGACTTTAATTTGATTGGAATGCCCTACATTTATGAAAGTTCATCCAATGGAAAAGCTCGGAGTAACAATATTAACATAACGGTGCCATCTGCCGTCGTGCTTGTCCAAAGGGATTCAATAAAGAAATTCTTTAGCGATACATAAAATCACAATAAAGCTAAATAAATACCCCGTGGACCGCTCAGATTAGAGACACGGAGGTAAGGAAGGATTTCCCGATGATTCGATCCAGGGAGGCCGCTTAAATCGAAAGCTTTCAGTTTTTTCTTTATTTATTAACAATTTATAAACATTTTATTATAATCTTACAGATTTCTCAACTAATACTTCTGTGAACAGTATACCTAGCGTCCAAAAAGTATGTTTCTAATAAACCATATATTTTATGTTATATTTTTTTTCAATAAAAAAAATTACAATTGGTCCAAAGAAACGTCACTATCTCAATAACAATTATTTTCTTTAACTTTCTTTGGGCAGGTAGGTGGTACGATAATTATTAAAAAAATGCGTGTGAGACAGTTCATACAAACACGAGGATTTCACTTTTTAATAAAGAATATTTACCGAATCAATAAAACGGCTACCATTTTTAAACCGGAAACGGCCGGTACAAACAAATTTACAGACAGACGAAATTAAAAAAGTCAAAACAGGACTTCGCTACGCTCAGTCAATTGTACGGGTATGGTAGTCGTGAGTATGATATGAATTTATAAAGAATTGTTACTTTGTGTAAAGGAATAGGAGAGATTGAAAAAAGAATAACCGAGGGTTATTTCAGTCACAAAAATTATTTGAAGAGTTGGCGATAATCATCTACATACGTACGTATGGGAAGTTAAGCATCTTTGTAATACTGCTGTTGAGAGTTGAAACGAGATAGGTCGGGATTAAGATTTGTAAAACAAAGCTGCGATCTCCATTAGTGACCTGCAATCATTTTGTTTTGAATATAATAAATAGATGGATGAAGGTATAACCAGAATTAACCAACTATTACTTTCTTCCATTAATTCCAGATCAAGAAAAATACTGAAAAAACGAGTTCAAAAAGTATTAATAAAACCACTGGGTATCTAGCACGGTTGGTCGATAAAACCCTATATAAATACGTTATTGACGAAATCCGTCATCTATGCTCAGTTAGCGATATTTGCGAGCACGGTCAGAATATGATTCTGACATTCGGGAGACTAAAGCCGCCGCTTTTAGCGTGGCCTCCAAGGTGACAGGTAAGCTATCAACATACACAAACTTTTAAATAATGTTGTTCGTTATGGGAAATAACTGACTTACAATGGAGGTGAACTAATGAAGCTTAAAAGAAATAGAAGATTTGATTAAATCATCAAGGGGCGATCAATTAATTTTGTTTGGTGAACGAAAATTGTTGTTTGTGAATAAAGAAAGACATTATTAACTAATTAATTCCCTCTTTAGAGTCAAAAAGTACATGCGGACATACGATGTATATTAAAGGTAATATTTCAATTGAAAATTGTCAATTTATTAGTATTTTTTATTTTTACGTAGTCATTTGACAATAATTTCAATTCATAGACAGATGCGCCAGTGTTGCTATCGTGTAATGATTATTTATTATATTTCGTCAATATCGGTTCGGTATCGACAGCGCAAGCGTGCTCGGAATATTGATATAAAATCATCACAAGTTGAGTCTATAGATCCGATATTGTTAAGTTATCAATTTGATCGTCCTAGACCCCCTGGAACAGTTAAGAAAAGAGATCAAAAGTCTACAAAATGCGATATTTTCCCAATTGAACCTAAACAAAATCAATTTGTAGTAACTCACTATAAGTATATATATATGCTCGCAGTCATTTACGGTATTCATCCTTGGGATTTCTTACATCCATGGGATTTGCTAGAATCCATTCAGTATAAGAAAACCATAAAACGGGGAGGACGAATAAAATAAAACGTTTAATGTAGTATCGTTACCGTTAATACGGTAATTTTATATTCTTGTTGTTCTTATCTCTCATATCCTTGCCAAAATTTATTCATTCCGCCATAAAGGATTACCATCGCGAAATCATTCCGAAAACGAGGTCAAGGAAGAAATAAATCTTACTTGGAGCTTTTATATCGTATTATTTTGGAAACATCTCCATTCGCTCAACCCCCTCCCCTGTTGATTCGATAAAGACCTTCAGGTAACAATACAGTAAATATAAAAATAACGTTTTTTCCTGTTTTTTAATCATTTGAAGAGAGTCCACGGGAGTTTTTTGTAAAATCCAAAGGGAATATTATTACCACATTGAGTTCGTGTTGTAACATTATTCGTTACGACATAATTTTTAGTGGATAACATTCTTCATTTACAGCACGATGAATGGTTGATTATTCGACAATTTTAATTAACAATTGATTAACATCTGTGGAAAACAACCACGGTTGAGTAGAAAATTATACGAATATATTTTTTAAGGGTTGTAGTTTTTGATGGCATGTAGAACTTTGAATAATGATCATTTCAATCCATAAAAATATTTAGATATTTAGTATTAGTATTATTTAGTATCGCAAGATACTATAAGTATCGGAAGGTTGAAATATACGATGAGTGGGTTCATCCATTAAAGAGGAACCTCATAGCATTATAGAACACATTGAAATAAGAACTTACTGTCCATTTGACTTGAAGTTATATTTATGCAGACTAATGTATTTACAATCTGTTGTTGTAGCGAGTGGGTACGGGGTAAAGACACGGTGGACCACGACGATATTCGACAATAGCAGCACCAGCGTGCGAGGCGAGCTTCCACGGGTAGAAGTTGCGCATAACTTCCCATGCGTTACGGAGACCAAACTCCAGAAACTTGGAAGCCGTAAACTCTGGAACCTTGAGGGCGCAAAGCACAAAGCTGGGGGTAAGCCGGAACTACAACTATGGGCGGTTTATTAATAGAATAACACTATATCTTAGGCTGAGACTGTGCAAATGTAGAAGATATTAGGATACGATACCGTAGAATAAGGTGATTAGATAGGGAGGATAGGGAGAATTACTCCGGACATTTACATTGTGCATGACATTCATGTATCACGTGCCCTTGAGAAGAAAGTGTTCGCAGTTATCCGTTATCAGTTGGATGCCTGCGTCCGTGACCGATGTACGTGTGTTGTTAATTTATGGCCAGTCTCAACTTTATCGAAGTTTTTATAAGTTTGGTGTATAAATTACTGTGAAGGTCAGTATTATTATTAATTAATAAGATTTCTTATTTGAAACGAATAATTGATTATTTTAAAACACTTTTCAATGAAGTTAGCATATCTGCAATTTTGCGTAATTTTTTATTACTATTTTATAAAATAACGTATTTTGTAGGGTGCCTTCGGAGATGTCAAGTATAAAGAAGATTGGGGGAAGGTCTTATATTAGGTAAACGTAATTCCCCAGAAAATCTATAAAAAGCCGTGTCGGAGATACGAAATGCAAATCATCCATTAGAGGTGCGAGTCAAAAATATTATGTATCTAAAAGCATAATGCAAGATCGATTTTAAAATAGAGGTGTAGCAAAAAAATAAATAAATTACACAAAAATAACACCATCCCCGAAAAACGTAGGCAACACTATTTCAACATTAATGCATCAATAAATAGTGGAATAGGTCTGTATCGTTCCCATTTGTTTAAATTTCTATATATTTTTTTAATTTCTATATTTTGTTAAGAACATACGACTCATATTTTACTTATGTAATACACGCATCTCTGCACAACTGTTGTATAAGTTCTGCATTTTATTTAGTAGATCAATAATTTATTTATTGTTCTTTACTTAGTTCATTGTTTATTACAGTCATTTCTCAGTCAGTCAATTTTTCGACAACCATACTAGGCAAATGCACCCGTTGTGATGGTGTATTATATATAAAGTACATTAAAAATAATTGAAAAGAAATATAATAGAAAAAAGGAGTATAGAATTAAAAATAATAAATTACATTAACTAAAAAAAAATAGTCAAAGTAAGTACTACTAAGTAAGGAAATGTGCGAGTTACAGTGTTTATATAAAGATTATTTTCATTGTATTATTTTTTAATTTTAAATGTATTTTCATGTATTTTAATTTTTAATTTTAAATTTATTATTTTCTTTTCAAATTTACTATCTTCTCTTTAAATATAATATGTAGATTAGATTTTCATATTATAAAATGAAGACCTCAGCACGGGCAAGCCACCCAGTGAGGCCTACATTACTGGAAAACATAAATTGTAACAAAATAATGTACCAAATAAAAAAAAAAAAAAAAAAAAAAAGACAATAGATACTTTTATACAGTCATATCGTGTTTTAAATAACAACATTAGACCCCAAGGAACGCATTACTTACATAACACTGTTGTATCGAACGTGAAAACAAGATTTATTGCATTTGACTCTATTGCAACTAAGGTTGAACACCTGGCAAGTTTGATGACCCCTTTTTCCAAGAAATAATGTTTACGAGTTGAAAAATGCACCACAATTATCGGTTACTAAGCGAATCGGGCCGGAGAAAAATCAAAATATTGTCAAACCAGTCGCTGTGCGAAATTATTATTCTCACCTAAAAACACCTGCGTCTGAAACAAAAACAAGTTGTGGTAACGATATTGACGTCACAAGAGACATTATAAATACCCAGTCAAAACTAAATATTGGGGCAGTCAAATTTCAAAAATCAACACGAGTGGACGGAACACCTAAAAAGCGACCTGTTAATTAAAATTATAAATTCCTGAGTGTCAACTGAAATCTGTAGTCGCTTCTGTTCCTCCATCACGGCACAATCATTTTAAAGATTACAACTATTTCTAACGAGCTCTTTACGGCCGGCACTTTATCAGCTGAGTCAGACGCACCTGTCATCATTACAATAATGGGGCGTCTCCGTGTGCCGGCTCTTATAATCAACCGACTAAACTGCCCACTGCCAGTGATCACCTAAAGGCTGGCCAATCCCTGCTGCATTGATGCTGACAACCTAGAGGCTAATCAATTCCTCCTGGCTACCGACGGAACCAGACACAGATGCTGAAAACCTAAAGGCTGACGAATACCTGCTGACAACCGACTGAACTGCCCACTGCCGGTGATCACCTAGAGGCTGGCCAATCCCTGCTGCATTGATGCTGACAAACTAGAGGCTAATTAATTCTTCCTGGCTACCGACTGAATTAGCCATTGATGCTGAAAACCTGGAAGCCGGCCAATTCTTCCTGGCTACCAACTGAATTAGCCATTGATGCTGAAAACCTGGAAGCCGGCCAATTCTTCCTGGCTACCAACTGAATTAGCCATTGATGCTGAAAACCTGGAAGCCGGCTAATTCTTCCTGGCTACCAACTGAATTAGCCATTGATGCTGAAAACCTGGAAGCCGGACAATTCTTCCTGGCTACCAACTGAATTAGCCATTGATGCTGAAAACCTGGAAGCCGGCCAATTTTTCCTGGCTACCAACTGAATTAGCCATTGATGCTGAAAACCTGGAAGCCGGCCAATTCTTCCTGGCTACCAACTGAATTAGCCATCGATGCTGAAAACCTAGAAGCCGGACAATTCTTCCTGGCTACCGACTGAATTAGCCATAGATGCTGAAAACCTGGAAGCCGGCCAATTCTTCCTGGCTACCAACTGAATTAGCCATTGATGCTGAAAACCTGGAAGCCGGCCAATTCTTCCTGGCTACCAACTGAATTAGCCATTGATGCTGAAAACCTGGAAGCCGGCCAATTCTTCCTGGCTACCAACTGAATTAGCCATTGATGCTGAAAACCTAGAAGCCGGCCAATTCTTCCTGGCTACCAACTGAATTAGCCATTGATGCTGAAAACCTGGAAGCCGACCAATTCTTCCTGGCTACCAACTGAATTAGCCATTGATGCTGAAAACCTAGAAGCCGGCCAATTCTTCCTGGCTACCAACTGAATTAGCCATTGATGCTGAAAACCTAGAAGCCGGACAATTCTTCCTGGCTACCAACTGAATAAGCCATTGATGCTGAAAACCTAGAGGCTGGCCAATTCTTCATGGCTACCGACTGAATTAGCCATTAATGCTGAAACCTAGAGGCTGGCCGATTCCTGCTGGCTACCAATTGAACTGGCCACTGCTTCAGCAGTCGTCTACGCCATTTGCTGTATCGTATGGCGCGATGATGCACAATGTGCTCCAATCTGATATTATCGCTGAAAAGATTCCGATTGTATCAGTTTTCTATCTGTGTTTTAAATCCCAGTTGTATTGAAATACATATAACTATTTCTTGTGAATTGGGTTGGCTGTAAAAAATAGTAAATACCTATAAGCTACACCCCTTTGTACGTTCTGTATACTAGTACAATACTTGCAATTAAAATGTGAATTTTGATTCGAATCGTCTTTCTTTTATGATGGTTTGGATAAAACACCTCACGGTGTTTTACTTAAATCATTACCCAGGTTGAGGACTGATGTGTGCCGGTGCTTATTATTTACAGTCTTTTCTTGTGCAGGCAAACACGTCCCGTACAACTGTTATTAAAGTATTTCTCAAGTAAGAACGTGTACCATATTCCTTAATTATTTCGTCAGTGCAGAAATTCACATGTTTCCGTGACGCTGATTGGAGAACATAATGTATGAACTAGAACCTCGGGATGGGACCGCAGGCAGCCCCTAATGAGCTTCCTTCGTAGAAAGCAAGGATGTTAGAAAATAGCTGATCCGATGCTTTAGTTTAAGACGAAATTTCACAAAAAATTATTTATCAGCTTCTCAATCTTCAGTTATTCATATTACGAATTACAGGAATATGCATAAGTTTTCTTTAAATGACGTAAAATATACTAAAAATGTTTATTTTATATTTCTGCAGATATACTAAAAAATGAAAGTTGCAGAAATATTAAAATTATTAATGGAGACATATAAATCAGTTGATAGCACCGGCAAGGAAAGGTTAAGTTGCAAAAGTATGGTAGATTTGGAACTGTAAATTAATGAGAAATAGATCATTATTATTTTCAGCTATTATTGATCCTCAGATCAGTATATTATTGAAGACCTTTTCACTAAGCACTTCTTCTAAAAACGGATTAAGTTTGCTGCTAGTCGAGCTCTAAATAGTATTACTGCATCTTACCCACCGGACTACCTAGTAACTACCACATCATAGAAAGATATCTACTAAAACCAAGTTGTCCACGCAATGCTGAAAAAATCGTTTTTAATAACAAATTAAAATAAGCCATTTTGTCTAACTCAACGCCGTGCGACGAATCCCATCTATTATCTTTAAAGCCTTCGGACACAGGCTGCATCGGTGGCATCGTAGCTCGGTAGCAGTTACCGACATTGTAGCCGTTCATTTTATATGTGCGATATTTTACTTGGCGACACTCGGGGCACTGTGGGCTCAAGGAGCGATGCACTTCATTTGAGGGTGACGTCAGCACAAAATACAGGCCGGGAAATGGGACAGTAAAGAGGTTATACTAAGAAAAAAGGCACAACCATTCATTTATCAATACATCTATTATCCACACTCTGCGCTAGCAACCAAATTCATAAAATAAAGATATTTGGCGAATTACCAAAGGAAATAAAATTTGAAAAACATATGAATATATATGACCGGTCGGTGGCCGAGTTGACATCGCGCTTGGGTCCCACTCAGGCGTAGTTCAATTCCTCGGCTGGCTAAGTCCTCCATCACAACACAAGCAACATTTTCAGCTTACTGGGGTGGTAGTAGGAGATTTTCAAATATTATCAGGTTATTCGTAACCCGGGAATGTTTGTCTTTCTTTAAAAAAAAAAAAATTACCTACCTATTTAAAAAACAAAAATAGAATAAATAATTGAAAGAATTAAAGAATTCCGAAATTCGGCTTCCAATTAATCGGAATTATAAATCGAAAATACAGGCTAACTTAAAAACGTTCATCTACCGATTTCAATTTTTGAAGTTATAATTTATATTCGCTAAATACCTTAGAATCAACATCTTAACGTTTTCGGGTTACAAGTGAGAGCTAACTAAAAACTTGAATAATACAAATAGTTCAAAACAATGTAAAAGACACCACTCTTCCTAACAAAACAACAATTCAAAATTCTTGTCGATTTCATTGTTCCAATTTCGTGAAATAAACGTCAAAATATCAAATGATTATTAAGTCGAACTCTAACATTCTATTGCGATTTATATGTATAAATCACGCATCACGGAATAGCGCAGTGATAATAATAGTTGGCGAGTATTATTTGAATTTGAACTCACTTTTAGTTAATTGTGTTATATCATCAGACTGCAATCGAATTGTGATTGCTCGATTCATTGTGATAAATTGGACGTAAATATCGGCTATGCAATCAAATTGAATTAAAACGCTTATACAACAAAATATTAGGACTACATTAAAATGGACCTATCATACTAATATTATTATTTTGTTTGACTAAATGGTGTTCTATTTAACCAAATTTGCCTAAAATGTACAGTTTGACAAAAAACGTTTCACCAATATCCCTCATCCTTCAAAGTTTCGGGTTTGGGAAGTGAAACAAGTGTCATGAGTAAAGATAAATAGGCACCTATACACTAGAACTATTTTTTAAATAAAAATCCGCTTTCTAAAAGTATACAAAAATAATCATTATAAAAAAAATATATATTAATGGAGTTTTACGAAATAAACTTAATACAATAAAGAGTGACATAGTTGTTTCAATTTTCCAACCGACAGTTTTCTTTTAGATTTATTACGGTTCAGGGATTAGATACGGATTAGGGTTTTTTTAACCCGGGATGATGTCAGATGCGTAAAATGGTTTTGAGTTTTGGAGTAAATACGACAAAAAAAATATGGTGCATCATTGTGAAAAAATCGTGGTACCTATAGCATAACATATTTAACGCCAAATTGACAACTATAAAAATAAAATAAAAATTAGATTTTCAATTTCTATGCGGGGTCACAATTTTTTATAATTATTATTTAAACTATCTCACATGTACGTAAAAATTAATTTATATCATATTACCTAAGCTATTTTTGTAAAAATTGTGATAAAAAATTCTAAACGCATATTTTTTGAGTTAATTTATTTATTGAAAAGATAGTGCATTTTTTATGTTTTAAGAATTAAAAATATATATTCGAGTATAAATATCCTGTGCCAACTACGATTATCCAAAATTATAATGTTATATGGAATAAAAAATATTTATAAAGGTTTCCATAGAATGTTGAATTTGTTATCTCGTAAGTAGATTACGTAAAAGGAATAACTGCGGCATAGGTTGAAATTGGCATTCAAACAAATGTCTGGTAAGCGAAATCGTCCGGAAAGAAATACTCTAAGTAGGTAAATGCGGTGATTGGATGTAACCAAGGCGCTCTCACCATCCCATTACGGCCAATATGGTCCATATTGAATCTTGCTCGTCTCTGGCTATATTTGTCCCAAGCGCCGCTGATATTTTAGTGAGTATATAACAGTACCAGCGGCAACAGCTGCCTCCTATAATGTCACAAGCCCCATTCCGAAATGGCCTAGAAATAATAATAAAACCTGCAATGTTGCAAACAAGCAATTTTCTGATTATGGCGGTACAAATAAAAACTAATATTAAAGAGATTTTTCTACCGAGAAGTTAACAGTCAGTTGGATATTAAAGTAGAACTTCTTGAGTAACACAATAAATAAAGGACAAAATTCCATGATTTAAATTTATAACGATATTATAAACTATAAATTCCAAGCAATCGAAAACGCAACCCTGCTATCCCTAAAATATTTTACCACCGATTTAAATGTTTTGATTTCTAATTTATACTAGGTATCCAAATACCGTATCTATGTATGCGTAAGTATCATAAACCTATATCGCAAGAATACTTTTGAATTATGTTGCAAATCGTTAAGGAGAGACCTACTCAAGATTATAATCAAAATCCGCCCTTTGAATTAAATGCAATTTTGTTTCAGCCATTTTATTATAGTACGTCCAAGTTTACAAATGTATGATTTATTAAAGTTACATACTTATATTTTTCGTATTATTTATTACATTTTATTTTTATTAATATAGAACCTACAATCCTGGTTGAATCTACAGTTTAGTGTATTGACTTTGTCCTTTTTTGGTGGTGTAATTTTATTGCACGTAAGAACGTGCACATAACACAAGAGTGTTATGTCTGTGAATATCCTTGTTGTACATGAATGTTTTTGAAAAGTATTTTGGTAGTAGGTTGTTTGTTATTTTATGTATAAATATCATCGCGGTTAAGTTCAACATCAGTTTCACTTTTAGCCAATTTAGTTCTATTAACATATTAGTTACTTTGTAAAATCTTTTAGTTACTTATATGATATTTCTGTGAACCACTACAACTACTTTGAATTTATGTGGTTTCCATCTATTTTGCATTGAAATGCAATGTCCTTTGCAATGTAATAAAGGACCGCTTTGATCGGGCATCCATAAAATCTTCCAATGAGAAAAAAATAACTACTGTTACTGGGGCCTGTCAAATTTTAAAAAATACTTTACTAAAAATTCCTCGCATTCTCCAGAATCCACTCCAAGAGAGGATGCATATTTTATATAAAAGAATGGCAGAAATGTAAACATATAAACCTTTACAAAAGCGGAGAAAAAAAAACATTTTTATTTATTTATTTTTACCGGTAAGCACAAAACTTTACAGAATTTTTTATTCTATCTCGCTATTCTATCTTTTTTATCACAAGCATATTTTTCAAGAGAAAATATCAAGTAACTACAGTGATGTAATTTTTTATTTATGACTGTGATTATCGACAGAAAAGAGATATATCAGTCTCAGAGTCTTCTTACATTTCCTGGTCGAATTCACCACCCAAATACAACAGGGTACTAAAAAGTAAGAAATTACTGAAGTAGTAAATAAATAAACAAAAAAAATAATACAAACATTTTAGCAGGAAGTTACATTAGGTAAATAATCCTAATATAACTTAATTATAAGATTTCACTGATCACTAGGCGAAACGGAGAAAGTCCATTGAATTAAATTCTAAACATCCCCTCTACACCGTAATGATTTTTTTTTTCATCTTGCCCTATATTTTGACAGCAATAGTTCAAATCTGCTTAGCCCATGCGGAAATTACATTACGAGCTGAAAATTATAACATCGACTAAAATTTACATTCCAGACAGAAAAAGTGGGATAAATTTCATGAAGCCAGAACTCCAGTGTTCCGGAGTGTTGGCTGGTTTGGATAAACTGGTGTCTGCTTCATAGTTAAAATTATTTGTCCTAAATTAAAATAGATTACGTTTGCATTTATTGAACTTATCAGTCATTTAATATTTTTACTGACGCCGCGACGCGACGAAGGAAACCGTACACCTTATCAAGGAGAAAATATACCTAATTAGTATGAACATTATGTCTTATAGATAAAAAAAATTGTATGCAGTGTATATATGCACTAATTTAACTTACTTCTCTTTCAATGATAAGTCTACTGCCGAAGGGAAACATAGAATATGTATAGTGTAAGCCTTATCAGTGATAAAATACACCTTCTGTATTATTGTATCTTCTGTTTATCACAATGCACCCAGTTCCGTGGTATTATTCCATGAACATCTCATCCAAGACGCCTAGACAATTGCAAAGAGAAATGTACAAAAGTGAGTGTGAGCCGCGCTGCAATCGCATTACTGTTAAATTTGTAACCAAATCTCATTACCACCAGTGACCCCGAAACGTGGATAGACCACGGATGAAATCCACAAAGGAATTCATTCACAAGATATCACAACTTTTATCGTATTTATTTAAATCACTCTCTGCCGAGATTCAATACAAAATGCTAAAACAAGATCTAGTGAAAAATATATTAAACTTGTGTATCACACAAGTTAGTTTGGCACTGTTAAAACGGTTGTTGATCTACGCTAATTCCTGAATGCCCGTGATTATTACGAATAAAAAAATCATTAGATTTCTGACAACCCATGCGTTTATTTATTTTTTGATACTTACAATTCGTTTGCAGAATTCCATAGAGAGAAATAATTTTAAACTTTTTTTTTATTTCTGACGTCTTATCTTCTTATCTTCAGACTGGTACAATTTTTCCTGGTACAAGTTTTATTATTATTTTCCCTGTACATGTGTACTACCCGCCTCACTAGAAAATGTCGGTTCTGAGACGAGTGATACCTACTGATCTTTAATAATATTACACAGTAAATAAAATTAACAAATATTTTTACGCCAAAAGAATGTATAGTCATTTTTTTACGGTATTTTATGCACGACACTAAACTATTCAAATTTAACGGTTTGGAATAACCAATAATAAACATTATTAATGATAGGCGGCGGTAACTCTCGGTCAATCGAAAGAGAATGTACATAGACATAACCACCGTTTCATTTATACAACAGGCGAAACAACTCGGCCTTAGAGTTTACATAATTAATTTAGTGAATGTAATTATCGATATCTGTATCGAACGTTATGGGTGATTGTTAATTTATTTATGTTGGTTTATACTTGTTTGACAATAATCCAGTTAATACACGAATAGGTACATAAAGTAACAATAAATCATCAGACAAAGAATACTCATAATATCTATGTAGGTAAATATAACTAATAATGAATTTTACAAATAGGGTCAAGAGACACAAGAGAAACAAAGAGAGACACAAGTAACGCATAATATAATTAACTCAATAATTGTTACATATTTTTTTTAGCAATAACAGGAATGTTTTTCTGAATGCGTATAAATTATCGACAAAAATGTCTACTTTTGCACATGATATAGTCGACACATTTGAGTCAGAGGGCTAAAATAGACGATATTATTTTTTTATTATTGTAGAAAGCAATCACTTTGTGGTTTGATATATTAATAAAATAAAACGATTATTTTGTTTAAAACCACGAGTTTTTATTAATTTACTGACCGACCGGTTTCGTTTAGCTCAAACATCACCAGGAGTATTAATTTACACCCTGATGATGTTTGAGCTATACAAAACCGGTAGATCAATAAATTAATTTAAAAATCGTGGTTTTAAACCAAATAATTGTTTTATTTTATTAGATAGTATTTTTAAGTGTATTCAGATGAAACATGTCATAGCATCTTAAATGGGAATTGGGAAAATTTCTTTCAATATTGCTTTTAGACAATGAAGTATCAAGATGACCGTGAATTTTATTATGTTAACATATTAGATCAATCATTTTTTTTCTGATTCTAAGAACGGGTTGTTTCGGAGAATTTGAACAATTCATCAAATTTCAACGTTCATTTTCGGGTTCTGTGAAAGACTTATTCAAGTTCTGTTTTTATATCATTGTAGGCTAGTTGCTTGACAAAACTGAAATAAAAAAGAACTTCTTTCAAATCTTTCACAGAACTTGAAAATGAACGTTGAAATTTGATGAATTGTTCAGATTCTCCGAAACAACCCATCCTAAGTGTATTAATCTTGAAGTATTCGAGACGTACGTATTGTTAATTGAATAAAGACGTCACACTAGGTATTCATTAAGTAATGAAGATTATGGTAAGCCAATCTAACACAATGCACCATTAAATCGAGCGATCAAGTAGTATATTGATGTTTGAACCTACCTTATATTGCAACCAGAATATGAATAGAAACCATGGTTCCATGCTAACTCAACACAGTGACTATTCAACACACTTTTAAAAAGTGATATAAAGTCATCGAATGCGATTAAATTTTTTTTTAAGCTAACCTAACCTAACCTAATTAACCCAGTTAATAAAGTTTTTGTTTTATAACTTTTTAAAGATGTGATGAATTATCATGTTGATGATTTATCCGGTCACCAGAGACCATACATCACGATATAGCAATAAGCCAAAATATATAGTGGTAACACCCAGTTTGAACACATCTTTTGGACAGAGAAATATTAAATTCTATGCTACGAAATTTTACAATGCTCTACCAAATCAAACAAAAAATAACGGAAATGGATATTGTGATGTATGGTAATAAGGTTGAGTATTTAAGCGATAGATGGCGCTAGTCATAAAGCTTACTCCAGAGTCGGTCAGATGCCGTTAGAGTGTAACAAGTACTTGTGAGATGATTTTGACACGGAACAAGCTTCTCGAACCAGAGAATTACCAACCCTCGGGTAATGAACAGTGTAGCTAAATTCAGACCTTTTTATTGTAACTTAAATAAACACAGTTATAAGGAGAACCTTTTACGTTTAAGAGTTCCCAATACCTATATCTGCATAGTATCGCAGATATAACAGATATATTTAAAACAAAAGTAAAAACATAGCTGAGAGAACAAAGTGATATTCAACTTACAAACATTATGAAGACGATGTAAAGACAACATGAAATTAAATACAAACATTTAAAAACTACAGGCCGCCTCAGAATAGGAAACCCTAGTGAGGACTGTGAAAAAAATTGAATTTATACTTATATTATACTTTATACCTACATCATGTACAAACATTGAAATTGCAACTAATAAAAAAATAATAATAAAAAAGCAACGATTTCTTCAAATATTATCAACGAATGGCAATATTTTATCTCAATTGATTTTAATATCCTGAACTCGATAGGTACAACATTCTTACGCAAGGGAGTTTTTGCAGTAAAATACGATATAATATGGAGGCCTAAACAAACATTGACAAACAATAAAATATATATACTAAATACGGAATGGCTATCAATAATAATAGTACGTCAGAGGGTTTACGTCCTTGCAAGTCCTTTTTCAATTGTATTTCTGTAAATATTATAAGACCACTTTCATAATAATATGAAATAAATACATATGTATGTATTTGTCTACATTTATACACTCGAACGATTTTTGGCCAAGTATGCAAAAACGTTTTGAGCGATCGCTTGCTATGAATGTTTATATAACCTAATAAATGGTGAAAATGAGGTGAATTCGTCGAATTTAAACCACATTTTTTTCAGTGTATCTTTCCATATTGATATTTTGAGGAATGATATTAATTAAATGGAATGGCCAAATCGAAAACCGTACACTCGACGCTCTTGATTAAATATACAAATAAACATGTACAAAGATTCTGTTCATGACATTGTTTATTGCTGAGGTCAAAAAGGTTTTGATAATTTTGTTGTATTGCTTAGTATTGTATGTAATACTGGCCACAGTTAACACCTAATTACACTAAAACACTAGCGCCACTAACTGAAAAGCGTCCCGGACTCGTCTACCAAAAATAATGGCATTCGAGAATTTATTTGAATAAAATTTAAAAACGTAACAAAATCATTGCTAAAAGACTTTAATATTATTGTACAGTTGCGTTTAGTGGCTGCGAACGCCGACAAGACGAAAGTTTCACAATCACAATCCGCGGCAAGTAACAGTAAGTAAGTGTCAACGTGGACGAAGTTTCCCATTAGGATTGAAGCAGTTGCGCGGCGCGGCGGTGCGTTCACGGAGGCACAATAAGGGCGGCTTCTCAATAAATAGGGGTCGCAAGCACAATACGCGTCATTTGGCACAACTTGAAAGTGAAATCGCACAACTTTATTCTTTCAAATGGTTAAGTAGCCAAAGTTATTTCGCATTCTTCAAGTTAACTATTGTAAAAAGGTGGCTGTAAGCCCGCTTTCAAGGGAGAACTAAATAAAGTACTACAAATAACGTTCCGACCCCGCATTCCGGATTTATACCAATTTGTAACCCATTCCACTTGAACGCTCTTAAAACAATACATGTTATTTTTTTAAGATAATCACTATACCTAGTCGAAAAAGGAATTATATCAAATTCCCTGAAAATGATAAAAAAACACATTTGGTTCTGATTTGAGATTTTCAACGGTAATTTATTTTTGGGGTATTATGCTGTGTTGCGCTTCTTCTATCTGCCCTAATGCTGTTCGAAATGTTGGCTAAAGAAGGAGGAAGCTCAATACGGCATAATACCCAAAAAATAAATCACTGCAACAATTGGTTCTGTTATTTAACATGTTACGGGTAAGAAAAAAATATTGTGTTTCTTTAAATGTTACCTTAGACATTTCTAGAGAGTTATTTGCTCTATTTTAAATTTCGCCTATTAATAATAATTGTTTTTTTTATATATTACGAGCTCCCTCTAACATTCGTATTTACATATCTCCCTTTCAAACCATTATCTAATTTTTTAACGCTTACTATGGAGCCTTAAGAAAGATTCAAAGTAGAACATTAAATAATAGAAAATCCTTAATCCATTAAAGGAAAATCAAAACGATTGGAACCTTTTCGTCTTTTTACTAGAAGTATTTTGTTGATTTGGTAATTAAGCCTTATGGAATAATTTCTTAATTAATAGGTATGTAAATATTACCTAGGATAACGTGTACACGATATTACACAATCAATAACAACCCAATTTTCAAATGCAAATAATATAACGACTTTTCGTGAGTTTAAATACATAACATGCTTACTGCTGAGAAACTACAAAATTGCTTGAACTTTTAATGGGAGAAACGAAATATGTAAAGGAAATATTCATAATTGAAATGTAGTGTCTTGTAGAGGTGGGTGAGTTCTGCATTTTTCCGGAGGCATCCGAGGACTGCTTCCTTTTAAAAGAACTCGAGTTCTTGGAGTGGGTCCCAGGTCCGAGTTCTTGGGTGCGGACTGGGTACTGGGCGACTACCGGGACGCACGGGTCCGGCCAAGGACTCGGCACTCGGACTCGGATAGAACCCGCGAAAGAACTCGGACCCGTAGCAGGACAAGGACCCGCACAAGAACTCGGACCCACACGAGAACACGGAGTCAATCCCGTCACCCATCGCACCCGAGTCGCGAGTTGTGCAGTTTACATTTTGGCGAAGTTTAACGAAATCCATTCGTGTCTTGTCGTGTTCCAGCTGATTGGGCTACGGCTAATGCGAGGCCGTAACGGATGTAGTATTAGGTTCCAAGTTCCAGATGATAATTTTAGCACACGCGTAAGCAGTAATAAATCAAATGTAGTAACATAAATTTCGGTTGTCGTTGAGAATTTGTCGTTTTCATAATCTCTGTCCATCGATATAGATAAAGGTACTTGGTCGAAGCCTCTATCAAATGAAACTCAGTAAAGGCGAGATGTTTTAAAAACAAAGTCAGGAAGTAGTTAGGTACAGCATTGAACTATTAAAATTTTAACAATTAACAACATGTTTTAATATCTATTTATTCCAGTCCATTTTTTTTTACTTTTACAATACATACACACTTTGTTCAATATATTATTGTAGGATTTGTGTATATTATATACTTGATTTGTATATTTTTCCTTTTGGTTTCACAAATATATACATATATATGTCTCAGGATCATTAAAAATAAACATTTGCCAGAAATTTGCCTTTCGTATGAACACTATTACGACATAGCTAAAAAATTTTAACAAAAGATAGCCATTTTAAATAAACAATTATTGAATAAAATAATCTTGGTACCTAATTTATCGCTTGTCTGAATCTTTCCAATACCAGTTGACAATCAGTTCCAATTTTTAAAATCAAAGCAAATCCATATTCTAGAGTTCATTGAACCAGAGTTACGGATACACAGACAGACACCACTGAAATTTGTATTTTTAATAACACAAAAAATAAAAATAGTGAACGATAATTAAAATAAAACTTTAAAATAAAACAATAATTTTTACTTACAGTAGGTACCTAGCGCCTACAAATATGAGGGGCTAAAATAAAAATATAAAACATCAAAGAATTGCGATAAATCATTGAGATTTTACATAAAAACCGTTAAACTAATCGGCAATATCTCAAAATGCCAACGTGTTGATTTTTAAAACAAGATCATGAAACAAAAGAAACATAAGAATTGAACATAAAAATAATAAATCAGTAAGTTTTTTTTTAAATTCTGAATCCGAAAAAAAAAATGTACAAATAGGCATAACAGTCAAAAGAATCATAAATAAACTCAAAATATCTTCGTATTGAATTTTTTAAATCAAGATAAAACATAAAAAAAATGAACATAAAAAAATGTAATTTTTTTTTTTTAAATTGCGAATTGAAAAATTAAATTATACAAATTGTTACAAACAGTTAAAAGAATCAGCAATATCGCAAAATCCCCCCGTATTATTCATAAGACATAAAAAGCATTGAAAAATAAAATCAGTAAGATCTCGAATCGAGACCCCGAGTCCGAGTTTTCTGGGAGTTGTTGATTAGAGGCATTCGGGTCCGAGTCCAAGTCCTTAGAGGCATTCTCGGGTCCGGGTTCTCTGGGAGTCGTTGATTGGAGGCATTCGGGTCCGAGTCCCAGACCGAGTTCTCTGGGAGTGGTTGATTACGAAAAGGAGTGGGAGTAGGACCCGCTTCCCGCAAAGGACTCGGGCTCAAGGACTCAATCCGGCTGAACCTACACATCGCTAGTGTCTTGTAGAATGCACTTCGCGCACCGGAGAAGGAGCGAAAAGCTTATTAACATCGAATGCAAACTTTATATAAAACCGTTAAGTGTGGAATAATGAAAATGGTGCAGCGGGGAATGGCGGATACCAATGAGCTGAATACCAAGTAGCAAGTACATCTCGGCAGAGAAAGTATGAATATTCGTTTACTTAGGCGAACACCTGAAATAATTTGAAGATTTTTCTTGGGTAATCAAAACAACGGAGATCAGCTGGTGGAAATTGTAAAAAAAGTCGCATCTGCAGCAATAATAACAACCAAAAACGCTGATATCAGAAGTGCAACTAGAACCACGGATCGAAGATTTAATGCTCCACCTAAAATCTTTGTAAAATTCACGGACACGAAACAAAAAGATATTCTTCTAACTAAAAAAAGGAAACTTAATTTACTAAAAAAAGTTAACCAACGAAAAAATATACATCGGGGAGTAATAAGTCAGAATTGAAAAAAAAAATACTATGCTAAACCAAACAATTGGCGAATGAACAAAAATACGAATTACCTTGTCTTATAAACATTAGTTTATCATTAAAAAATAACAATATTTGACAAGTCAAAAATATTTCACAAATAAATGAAGATATCATATGTCTCGACGCCATCTAGTAAGAAAGTTAGCACTAACAAAGCCTTTTCTACAAAAATAAAGTTGGTTTTTTACAGGTGGAAAAAATAAAATAAGCAGTAATTGTTGATTGAGGTACTAGTACATTTTGAATCATTTTGCGGGTTGGAAATAAGCCGACATGGCTCAGTGGTTACAGAGCACCTGACCAGACATCAGAAGGCACGGGTTCAATTCCCGTTGGCGGCATTTATTTTTACTTGGGAGATAATTTCAATTTGTATTAATATTTCGGGCGACTAATTATTGCTTATAATTATTTGTTATCATTTGTGCTATGCATAAAACTTTATCTTATAAACATTAGTTTATCATTAAAAAATAATAATTTACTATTTGTTAAACCGATTTACTGAGAAAGTAATTGTGACAATTGATTCTCTATTTTGTTGAGTACACATTAAATGGTAATGTTTTCTTATTTTTTTAAAGACGTGAATTCTATTAGCTATTTTAAATGTGTAATATTGTTTAGGTCTCCTGAACATATTGAAAATTGAGAAAGGATTATTTTCCTAGCTTTACATTATATTAATTAATGTTATATTAGGATCATTCGTTTATTGATTTCAAGAAAATTTTATCTAAGACCCTTTCATTATATATGTAAGGGTTTAGGTCCGCTGTTGTAAAGCGGATCGTGATAATTCTTTCTTAATCTTATTTATAAAGGTATTCATTCAGAATTTCACATTTCTACAAAACATATCTTAGGAGCTTTGTAATGAATTGAGGATTACAGTTTTATGAAAGCTCTATAATAAATCCATTCGGAAATGTAAAGCTATTATGTAAAGATATTACATATTTTCATAGAGATGTCGCTTTTGCGAATTAAATTTTAGTTCCTATCAAGATTTGTCATTTTCTTTCTCCATGAGTACGTTTAAGGAAACTTTGGTGGGATTTGCACAAAAACACCAGAAATATTAAATCTTCCGGTCAAAATGATATGATTTGATTAAATTCAAGTTTATCAAAACCGCGATATGACGCTAGTTAAATGCGAGCTGATTAGAAATTTAAGCACGATATATTTCAATTTCCAATGCAATTTAATAACAAGCTTTGAAAAATAATGTCGGTTCGTTGCATGTTCAGAAGATAAAACCGCTTGGCAGGATAATACAGTACCGCAGTTTGTTGTAGGTGTCCGAGCTTAGCGCTTCAACCTCGTGTAATGTTTCAATACAAGTAGCCACTGGATATTAAACACCAACAACGTGTACTCGTACCAAGAAAAACTAGATACGAACGTTGGCATTTTTTAAAATAATAATTAAAGGTTGAAAATAAATATTGCAAATTTTAAAACATTATCAGATGGTGTTTTAAAATACGTATAGTTATTGTATCAAACACAATAAAATTAAAAGAGGAGTTGGGGTTAGTTGTTTAAACCTGACGTCTTCATAAAGTCAGCAAACAGCATAGTTTTGAGGTTTTTAAAACTTGAACGGCCCTTTAAACGAAGTTTTTCGGCATGTCAGCGTTTGGTTAAATTTGTATGTGCCTAAGTGGGGGAACGCACTGCGATTAAACGCAGCGGTTTTGAAATAAATGAAAACGCAAAACCGCGTACAAACACGAACTGCGGTTGGCGTTTTTACTTAATTCTATTTCAATATCACCATGACATAGAATTAAGTAGAAAAGATAGCCGCAGTGAGTTTTGGGTCCTTAGGTACCGTTCGAATTCTCGTCAAATCAGTTCCGATTTTGAAAATGACAATTTTAATTATTTATTACTTGAATTGAATTATCCAGACACACACTTCTATGTTGAAAACTTAACTTATTCATAAGCAAAAGAGTTCGTTGAACCAGAATTACTACAGGCACATCTGATATTAGTATTAATAACTGAGTTTTTATAACTGGACACACGTAACTGAGATCATTTGTAAGAACACATAAATAAATATATAATGTACATTTACCTATCATGTACCTCACATTGTGTAATCTATTCTATACAAAATATAAACTATAAATATAACAGTGGATTACACCCTCTTCTGGATATTGTTCAGTAGAGGTTCAAATATCAATATGTGCATCATACGAGAAGACTTTACAGCTTCTAAAAGCATAAAATAAAAACATTTCTGAATAAAAACGGCGTAAAAATGCAATGAAACGCTACATTTATGCGCTTGTTGCAACGGCATATCTTATTTCTCTTTGACGGAATGGAATGCCTCTATTTTGGATGCAAAATGTTTTTGAGCACGGTACCTCGGGGAATGTATCGTTTCATGAAAGCAATAATGCTGTACCGCCACTCAACGAGTGAAACATACTCTTAAAACTTTATTTCACAGGATTGTTAATGAATGTACAAATTAAAGTACTTCTTTGTGAATTTAGTACGAACGCATACATTTGTCTAAATCTATATTTTTAACGGTTCCATGATAACTCAACACAGTGACATTTCAACACACTTTTAAAACGTGATATAAAGTCATTAGACACGATGAAATTTTTTTTAACCTAACCTAACTTAACCTGCATAACCCAGTTAATAAAAGTTTTGTTTCATCACTTTCCATGACTTTATAAAACTTTTTAAAGATGTGTTGAATTATCATTGTGATTATTTATCCGGTTACCATTTTTAACATACTTTCATAAAGGTACCTACCTAAACAAAGTGCGATGCTAAGCAACTACATAACAAATTGGAATGCTTATAAATGTAACCACAGGCCGATGTTTTAATCTTGGCACGTTTTGTATACTGATACACGTGATATTGTATGTGTGAAAGCTTCCTGTTACTAATACAGTTATAAGATCGCATCGCGCAACTAAGTAATGCTTAGTTCGTACATTATATTGATAACTGTTTTAAAAATACGAAGTAAACTATTTAAATCACAGTTCTTTAACTAGGTATTCCTGTTCTGAGGCAGGCGGTTGGTTTATGGGAGATACATCATGATTTCTTCATCTGCATGTATGTTGATTTTTACAAGATAACAAAATCTTAATGTTTGTTGACTGTAAGTTGTATTGATGTTACTTCATAATTTTAATGATTTGCGCATCTTCATGTTTAGTTAGCCATATTTTTATTTCGTTTTGGAACTTTTTTAATCTCCATTTCATTTGGAAGGGCGTAATGTAGTTTCGCAGCAAAGAAATTGAGGTTATTTTTCTCATGAAAACGAAGCTACACAAATAATCCAATCATTATAAAATAAATCAATTTCATTGTAGTAAAGTGTGATGTATGGTAATAAGGCCCACCTTCAATCAGGCCCATATTCAAGCGATAGATGGCACTAGTCAGAAAGCTTACTCCAGAGTCCGACAGATATCGCTAGAGTGTAGCAATTGCCTGTGGGGTATCCTTGTCAGACTTCAAGCTTCCAGAAATAGAGAATTACCAACCCTCGGATAATGAACAGTGAAGCTAAATCCTGACTTATATTTATTGTAACGTAAATACACGCAATTATTGTAAAGAACCTGCAAGTAAAGGCAGAGATATAACAAGCAAATAATAGCATAAACACTTTAAAACAATGGTTTGATACAAAACTTCTCCATCGAACGCTAACAATACATACTACATACATTTCTCAGTTAATAAACTAAAAACTCTCCCTAACACTAAAATAATTATTCAGAATAACAAATGTAATAAAAACAAATGTATCCAAGGCTGTTCAATATTGAACTCAGTGTAAGAAATTAAATATCTCGGAGTGATAATAGACCAACATATGAAGTGGAAAGGACATATCTGTGAATTCGTTAAGCTTATCAGAAAGCATGTATATATATATTCATAATATTAAGAAATATTTTAAAACTCAGTAATCTAAAAAGAGTATACTACACACTAATCCAGTCATTAATTCAATATGGAATTATTGGATGGGGGGGTCATACAACAATATTCTATCCCCGATCAAAGTGGTCCAGAAGCTAATCATCAAAGTAATTCTATAGAAACCCTCCACATATCTAACATAAAAGCTATTCGCATATTTTGGGGTGATTCGATTAGAGGATATGTTCAAGAAAAATACAATTATACAAATTTATAAAGATAATATCATCAAAAATTTTGAAACCCACCTATCAAAAAGATATCAAAACAACGTCAAAATATAATACCAAACTAATGCAAAACCATTATATCTATTTAGGAATAAAAGTATTTCAACAACCTTCCGATTGCAATAAAGAAATTAAAAGATATCAACAAACTGAAACTGAAACTGAAGTTATACTCGTCAGGAATAATTAACTAAATAATTGCCTGTTTTTCCCTTTCTTTATATTTATTATCAGTCTATATTCATCTCTACTTTATTAAGATGTTTTTAATTACTCTCTTAATTGCTCCATATTTAGTAAGTAACAGAATCAAATAATAACAGAACGTAAGAATCCTATAGATGATCCAGAAGTTTTAATATACTAATATATATATATATATTACACTAATTATAAGGAAAATAGAATAAAATTATGCAATAGGTATATATATATCCTATTGCATAATGTTATTTTATTTTACTTATAATTAATGTAACTCGCTCACCAAGCACAAGAACCACTTACTTCTTTGGTGAGATTGCAATTATAAATACATTTTGTAACGTTATGTAATATATAACACCACTGTACTTATATCTATATTATTAAATTATGATATTCCAAAATAGGTATTTAATTTTGTTAAAAATTCTAACTAAAAAAAAAGATTCAATGTAATGAAACAATAAACAATTTTGGGATGTTCGGTAGATTTTAGGATTTTGTCCTTGTAGTGTAGGTGTGTTTAGTAGGGTACTCTTTTTGTCATTTAAATTTGTTTGAGATTTTTTTTAGTAGAGTTCTATAATACTGAAAATATTAAAGTTTTTAAAAATTTCTTTTGATGGAATTTTTATGGGTACCTTCAGGATAATTTTTTCTATTACTTTTTGTGTTTTAACAAGCTGCTTCATGTGAGTGTTTGAGGCAGATCCCCATACAAAAATACCATATTCTATACGTGATTGGCAAAGAGCATAGTAGACTTTGTACAGATCATTTTCTAATTAGTATTTTGCGTATGCGTAAAGCACGCAGAACTAGGAGATCTTCTTCGCATCGTTCTCGAAACGTTGTTGTTTTACATTTATTATTTTCATATTAGAACTATACTATCACAGCTCAGGGCTGTCAATATAGACTGCTTGTATCAGTCAGTGTATTCCTTACATTAAAAATATTATTGTATTACGATCGTAGCGACTGATTAACTTATAATAACATAACCCACGCACAACAATGTACAACCTACAAAAAAACAATGTGAACATCTCAGTAAAGGTTCTGCTAGTGAGGTGTTAACAAAATACGTTAATATCTAAGTCATTTACAGTACACATCAGTCTTATTTTATTATAACAATAAACAAAACATATGTACATACAATATTAAAGTGTATATATCATTATTGTAATTGGAATAATTTAAATGTAAAATAAATACAATATAAACAATTAAATATATAAAAAATTTCAGGGCCCATCATTGCGCGAAGATTCTATTACCAAAGTTTTTTGGTCTCAGGGGTAGAGATAGAGCAGTTTTTGGTCTGTTACAGCAATACGCTTCATGTGACGAAGTTATGAGTAAAATCCCAACAAATACCCGCTTCCTAAAGCGAAATGAGAGGCACCACTCAGCCGAGACAATGATTGATCTGGCTTCAGTTTCGATTCTGATCGAAGTTCAGGCCTTCCGCCTCCGTGCCGGGAGAGAAGATGACGCGCAGGTGTTTCGTATATTTAAAATATCTCCGTGATGCGATGTCATACATCGTGCGATTCAATATGTGCGGCAAAGCTGCAACAAAGTGAATGCGGCGATGGAAGACAATGGGCGGCAATATTGCAGAGATAACCCGGACAGAAACGCGAGGGAAAAGCGGAGGGGTTGAGCAGCCGCCATTTTGATTCCGTGATATTTTCACCCTTTGGCATGCCAAGATAACAAATAAAACTTGGGTTACCACGGGGGGTTACTCAGTTACCCAACATATTTCAGATTTATTCATAAATTTCATTGCAAATTATTCTTATGGCTTACAACAATTGAAGTTATTTCATGAAATAATAATCATGTTATGGTAAATTTTATTTAAAAAAAAACTCTTCATTCATCAACCAACGTGACGTTCGGCCGGGGATGTACTGACTTCCCGCATGTGACGTGCGGCAACGGCCGGCCGGCGACTTCAGTAGATTATCTTACACCCTCAAGCAGTGAAATGGCACGCTGCACGACCGAGAGAATCACTGTGGGCGTAGAATGTGTAAATAACTGTGGTATGGTACCAGTGTGCACTCAATATTTTTATGGCAAGGAATGATAACTACACAAAAAAAAACAGTTTTAACGTAGTTATTTTTTTTAGTAGATTCCAAACGGAGTCTAGAAACGCCCGATTTCAAGGGCAAAGGTAGTTTTTTTAAATTTATTTTGTGAATAATTTCACAAAATAAAAAAAACAAGTTGTATTTATTTTTGTATTTTAAAACGTTAAATGATGTGATGAAGTAGGCCTCACTGCGTACTTTGCCTGTGCTGAGATCCCCATTTTAAAATTCAATAAAAAAGATTCAATGAAATAGTAATAAGTAAGTCAAAATTACATCTAAATAAAGCACATTTTTCATTCACAGCCTAAAAGTTTAAAAGCTTTTAAAAGAGCAAAGGTGGCGTAGAATACGCAAACCTTCTGTACGAGATGAGAACGACTTTTATTAAAGTATTTAAAAGTTTTTCAATATACTCTACCTTTTGATCTGCTCTTCAAATATTTACACAATATTTAATATCAAAATAAAGGTATTTGAAAAATCAACAAAGAAATATATTATTTCGGCAACCAAATACACCATCGAGCTAATACTGTAGAAATATTTGCACCAAAAGTCAAATATTGCTAATATTTAAAAATAATCCTTAATTATTTAAAACCAGCTGAAGTCCCCGGCGTTGCCCAGGCTTTTCACAGAGATTTTTCGAAATCACATGTTGACAGTGCGTTCCTCTTGTGCAAAATTTCTTCAGTTTCAGAATAAAACTGTAGATTTGTACAAATAAATCAAATCCACGCCGCCACTTTCAAACAGATACTTTTCTTTATATATTATATATACTAGCTGAAATCTCCGGTGTTGTCCGGGCTTTACACTGAGTTTTTCGAAATCAGAATTAGACAGTGACCTTCCTATTGTTTTGAAGGTCAAGGGTGCATAATTTCATAAATTTCGGAACAAAACTGTAGATTTGTTTAAAAAAAAAACCACGCCACCCGCCCGCCATCCACAAACACTCTACTTTATATGTGTAAATCATAGACATATGAATATTAGTAGACCTGCTCTAAGTGATTAAAAGCGTATTATTCCCCACTCCCCATACCGGTTCCATTGGAGCCGGCTGGGCTCGCGTATGGCCTCCCGTGAATCTAGAAAATGTGACGTCATCATTCTTGTGCGAACTAGCGTCGAGCTATGGTCGAGGCATCATCGGTTCATTTTACGAAATAACACGGCAAAATGGTGGCTTGTGCTATGAAAACTTGTAAAAATAGATGTGAAAAAGAGAATAAACCCAATTGTCGTATTACATTCCATATGTAAGCATTATTTTACTTTATTTTAAGCTTATTCACATCGTATAGTATGGATCAGTTGTAGAAACATATACTATCACATCGAGATACATCTGGACGCAAAATACAAAGCCGTTTGCATAAGAATCAGGGATGTGCCTTCGCCTTTTGCGCTTTGATAAAATACATAATCGTATCATTTGGAACTTCGATTTTTTCATCTGTTATATCTTGCTGGAACTCCGTCGTAATAATAAAGGATAATAAACCAATCATTTTTAAATTTATTCCACTTTAATGGCGTTATTACTAAACGATTTTTGAATTTTACACAACTCATAAACAACACTTAATATAGGACAAATGGTTGGTTATCAATTGTGAAAAATTGGAATGTTTGGACGTAAAATGTAGATACAGTGAGCATGTTTGGAATGAAAAATGTATGTGTCATTTTGCAGTCCGATGATATTTTGTATCTATTAAAATTAAAAATATTATATTTTTCTATCGCACGTCGCCACCGATCATATATTATCTTTGGATCATACTATCACACGTCGCAACGGACCACGTGTTAGGTACGCGCTTGTTTCGTATGTACAGTACTGCTGGAACGAGAAGGAGTGCATATCACGTAATGCGCTAGGTTATACCGAGTGGCGATGTGTGATAGAAAATCATGTTTTTTGTTTATAATTGAAAAAATGTCATCGGACGGCAAAATGATGTCCAAATTTTTACTCCAAATACTCTTAGGAATCGCTGGTAAAAGCTGTGTGTATATAATTTCATTTGTTTTTTTAGTTGTTTTACTTTTCTATTATCTTCTTAAAAGTGAAATCTTATATATTTTCTTAAAGATTTCATTATTTTATTATTAATGGGAACAGAGCTGTTGTGACAACCCTCCAACATTGGTCGAATGTAGCGATTCTCAAGTGTGCTCATCGTTGTTTACTGGGAAGTAAATTATGAAACATTTATAAAAGTGTCTTAACTAAATACGTAAACAAAATATTCGACTCTGAAAATAGAAGAAATTTACTTTGCCGAATTTGGACGTCGCAAATTTGTTTATAACGTGGCGAGTAATTTGCGCTCCCATGTAAAAATGTCTATTCATTCAAAAGCAGATTTTACTTTTAAGAACTAAATGGTGATATTATAATGCGAGATGCCTATATACTGTCAGATTGATTTATTGACGAATCACAGTCAGCTTTCCCCTCTGCGTTCCCCAACTGTTGATTTTACCCCTCACCTTTAAGTTCTAGTCTATTAATAGTCATATGTCTGTGGTGTAAATAAACAGAAAAAAATAATATTTTTCGGTTTTTTAATTTCAATTGATGATTTCTAGTATCCAGAATTTCGTGGGCACGTGTGGCACACAAAAAAAAACACAAACTGTTTTCTTGATTAAAACTTTTTGGTCTACGTTTCGCAATGCTGATCTACGATGTGAATAGTATATAAAATATGAATTTAACCGAGTACATTCCGACTATCTTATGCCAAAATCAGCATCATGAACAAACGGACATGATTGAGATATCCCCCAGGGAGCGGATGATGATCCGGAGCGCAGAATTGAGAATTGGTTTTCCGATATTGCACTGGCGGCCATGTTAGTTTCGCTGTCCAATCAAATTATCGGAAACAGCTGGCCCCGCTCAGGTGCGAAACTCGGTTTAAGTGATAATAAGGAGAAGCGAATAGGGGAGCATCCAACTTGCCCAATAACATTAGGGGTGTCTTTTGGATGAATTAAGTGACAAAACCCCCGGGTACTAAAACCTACAAGAGGTCATATAGAATAGAATGGTAATCACTTTGTCATTGAACAATGAAATGTCTTATAATATAAAACAATACGGTACAACTTGACAAAGAAAGCATTGGATTTGTTGGAGTCGCGTCGCCACCATTGATATTGGGGGTGCCAGGGCGAAAGAAAATCCAGGCGTAGGGATTAATTGGAATAATTATTTATTATTATTACATTAATCCTACACAGTAGGCCTTGAAAAAAAAAAATTTCCCTTAGGGCCTATATCATATTTTGGGATGCTGTGTGGAGTGTCTTTTTTAAGGAACGGAAGGAGGGGAAGTTTTGGGAAGGTAAAAGGTATGAGAGTTTGGTAGGAATCTAGGGATCAGTGTGTCCAGGAGTGACGGACATATGAATACATCCCTTTCGCTGCGGCGCAGGGCGATGGGTCGAGAAAAGGGTTGGAGAGGTCAAAGCGTCTCCCCAAACCAGCCTCTCCCGATCGATTGCAACATTAGCAAGGGAATTCGCCATGGAAATAAAAATATAATCAATAAAGTTTAAAGAAATCCAACTGAAAATATTTTAACTTGGCGTCTTAAGCTCCTCCTGTTTCGTTATGACGTTTGTCATTTTTTGGTACTGTCAAATATAATAATAATACTTGGATGACTTGTATAGCGCCGTTTTTGTGCAAAAACACCTCAAGGGCGCTGTACAAACTTATAATACATTTCTACAGTGATCTATGTTATTACATAACTATTTATGGAGAAAATATACAGTACAATACTTACCTGGTACCTAGGTCACTTGAGATTAACACTTAATTAACATTATCTAATTGTTTATTGGCGAAATTTAGATACAGGATTTAGGACTAAATTGAATATAACTGGACTTTCTCTTAGGATTGGTATATTTAATTTAAGGGTACGACAGCTTAAAAAGGTAAGTTTTTAGTTTAGACCTGAATTCTGTTGGACTTTTTATGGATCTTAGTTCCGGAGGGAGTTTATTCCAAGCCTTCGGCCCAGATACTCCGAAAGCGCGATCACCAAACTTAGTATTTGACTTGCGCATAGGTTCTATCAGTCTGCCTACAACTATGTTCTGCTCCCACCAACCATAGAGTAGGAATTCGAATTCCGCGCTTGATTTCGAACATGAAGCGGGCACGCACCGACAAGAAGTGCGGCAAGTAACAATCCAACCGTCATCGACAAAAGACCGAAGAGAAAAACCTCCGTTTTACTCTTATTATTCGTAGCACATGCTCGCCGATTGTGTGCATTAGCTCATGTGAAAAGGGTAACTTGTGATTAATCGAACGTTCTTCCAAGTGCGGTCCCCGCTGGACATCAAACCAAAGAATCACCAACCTGGTAAGTACAGAAATCTTGCGATTACTTTATGTGTTGGTTGGGGTAGCGCAATCTCCTTTTCAAATTACAAGTCTCCTGGAACAGAGAAAGGATGACGCCTTTTTCTGCCCCAAATTACGGTTACTCAATTGCAGCGTCATCGCACACCTCCACTGCCGCAAAGAGATCATTGACAAGTTGTTACTACTAGGTTGGACTCAGGACTTGGAGACTTAATGTGTTTATTTTGGTAACCGGATAAATCATCACAATGATAATTCATCACATCATTAAAAAGTTATTTATTTATTTATTAACGGACATCGTCCAAATTACAAAATAATAACACGAATAAAGTAAAATGAAAAATACAAGAGTAGATAAAGGTACATGAAAGCAAAGACATATGGTAGATATAATATAAGAAAATAAAGTGACAAGTCAAGAATACGCCGTGGGTCAGGACCACAGGACACTTATAATATCCCGTCATTTGTTTAGCGACTGGCAAAAATCATTCAGACTTATCCCAAAAAAGTTAAGGTTTTGACTTGAGTTGACCAGTCTACACATTCTGGACAATGGTGAATAATATCCATAATTTGTCGAATGATGGTTGAGGAGGAGCAGTTCATTATTTCTGAGTCTTTGCGAGGGGATATTGAAGGGAATGAGTTGCAGTAGAGTAGGTGAATCAATAATACCATTTATAATTTTGAAGAAGCAAATGAGGTCATTTCTTTCCCGACGGACTTTCAAAGGAGAGAGGTTAAGGACGGGTTGTTTCGGAGAATTTGAACAATTCATCAAATTACAACGTTCATTTTCAAGTTCTGTGAAAGATTTTATCAAGTTCCGTTTTTATTTCAGTTTTGTCAAGCAACTAGCCTACAATTATATAATAACAGAACTTGAATAAGTCTTTCACAGAACCCGAAAATGAACGTTGAAATTTGATGAATTGTTCAAATTCTCCGAAACAACCCGTCCTTAGAGTTAGTTCAATTTCATCATATGAGTATTTGCCTTTTTCTAAACCTAGCCTCCTAGCAATTCCTCTTAAGAACCGATGTTGAACAGATTCAATGCGTCGAATGTGGACAGCATAAAAAGGAGACCAAATAACACAAGCATATTCAAGATGGGGGCGAACCAAGGAGTAGTAAAGAGTTCTAAGGGTATTTACGTTTTTGATGTCCGAAGTGATTCTAGTGATGAAAGTATTTTGAGGGATTTATTAACGATTTCAGTTATGTGATCCCGAAAAGAAAGCTTGCTATCAAGAGAGACACCAAGGTCTTTAATAGAAGTAACAGTTGTTAAGCAAATATTATTAAGTTTGTATTCGAAGACAATCGGTTTTTTTGATCTATAGAAGGATATAAAGTTATATAAAGTCATGGAAAGTGATGAAACAAAAACTTTATTTACTGGGTTATGTAGGTTAGGTTAGGTTAGGTTAAGTTAATTTTTTTTTATCGTTTCAAATGACTTTATATCACTTTTTAAAAGTGTGTTGAATTTTCACTGTGTTGAGTTATCATGGAACCGTTTATTTTATCCCTAGATTTTTTTTTAACAATGGTAAAGCTCCCTCAGGGTCCATTTTATGATTATAAAGCTATAACAAATATTCAAGTTGGTATTAGTATGAATACAAACTGATACATTGCCAATTTCCATATTAATTAAATTGATCATTTGGTTTTGTAAAAAATATATATATTATGTTCCCTTCACGCAAATCCAGCTGAAATTAAAAAAAAGGAAACCGCTTTATTTCATTGGCAGTTATTGAGTTACATCTACATTTATTATAAATACTATGTTAATTTTTGTTTCTGATTAAGTGTAGTTTGGTATTTCCGCTTACCATTTTAATGAAAGCTCTGCTAAATTATTTTGATTTAAATAATATACAATTTAATAGTAATTATGTTTGTACGCGAAGTAGTCAGTCACTGGCGAGGAATTTATAGGATTATCGTGTTAAAACGCAACCCTTTTTTCTTGTCTTTTAATTGCCGAAATTATTGAATTTAATAAATAAATACAGGTCGTTGGTATATTTAATAACTGAATTAATAAAATAATACATATTCAAGTTGTTTTAAATGGGAAATATTGACATTTATTTTTGGATATTTAATTGCAAAGTTTTGGGTAAGTTTTCGCGAAGCACAAAATAAAATATAATTGTCAAATCCAAGCATACATTTTTTTGGAAAATCACGAAACTCTTGACAAATATTAGTTCACTCTTAGCCATAGTCATGGTACATATAAAAAAGGCTGTACATATTTTATAGCTGCAATCAACAAAGAGGTCATTTAGCGGCATCCGTTACACAAAATTAATGAAAACAAAAATATGCAATTGCCTAGAGCAAGTACAGCTTCAACACCATCAGCTCCGATCTTCAAGAATCCACTACACTCTACGCGAGCTGTAGCGACTACCGAGCTCGTAGTAGTTTTCAACAAAAAGCATCGTAACGACTACGCTTGTTTATGTTTATGTTCGGGACGAGGTCGTAGAAGGTGAATTTTCACGCCGTAAAGCTGAAACAGTTATTTGTTTTGTATTTTAAGTTACGGAAGTTGCAATTTTAATGGTTGAGATCTTGGGTTAAGAGATGGGCTACCATTACGATGCTCGTAAAAACAATCAATTTATTTTATGCCTGTACAAATAACTATAAAATAAATAATCAAATAACTACACAACAAGGAGAAAACGTTAATACATATGTTTCGGGGCAGCTAAACCTAACGTAGGTACCAATCTACATATCGAATATTATCAACATATCATTTTTTCTTCGGGATTGAATTAACACGGCATTGTTATACTCAAATGGATAAGGGTTTCCCAAATCCATCGGGACTCTGAAGTCCCACTCCTTAAAAAACACATTTTAAGTCTCGCGGAATCTTTTTATGCGGGTAACCCTACCTATGAAAACGCATCCTGCAATTGCCTCGCCCTGTACGACGAAAATATAAAAACCCTGTATAAAAGACCAAAACAAATCCTACGTAAAGACTGATTCTCCCCATATTGCAGCCATGTTTCATTGCAAATAATTTTTCACAAAACCTAAATTACATTTATTTTTCAACAACCTATTAATTTAAAACATGAGGAAAGAGAAAGGGACCTTTTTGGCCCGGACCTCTGTATGTCATTATTTCAAAAAGTCACACGACATTATATTTGCTCTAAAGAACGGTTGCATCTGAAATCTAAATATTTATGATGGTAATAAGCCTACAGTTATTTTGTTTGAAATAATATTCTTTAGATGTAATTTAAGTATTCATAGAAAGAAAAAAAAACAATGCACGTGGAGTTTAGACGGAAAAAAACGATCCGATTTATGCAGCATTAACAACTGTCGAATTAGTATTAATAGATCAAGTTTAAAACACTGTTTATCTTTATCTAAGTTTTACATTCACCTGTTCAGTGTTATACCGATCCTTACATCTTTAACACAACACGACGAAAATAATTTACGAGTAACCTATTTGCTTTATTTTCAGAAATATTAGGGGGAGTACGTCTAACCCCGACCATTCGATATCACCCTTTGTTTTGACGAATCTATAATAGAAGACAGTACCCTATCCATTTCTAACAATGCTTTGTTTTGGAAAACGTGTGATGCACTCGCAACTAACTTTATACCTAAGCCACTAGCATTTGTAGGTTTCACGCGCAGATTATTTTAGATTTAAGATATACTATCTTCAGCAAAGGTAAATTTATTTTTATTATTACTAATAATGATGATGTTTTACTATATTTTATGATTTTATCCAGTACAAATTGTGCTGGATTGCGTTTAAATCCATCAATGAAATGGCCCCACCCTACATCTCTGAGCAATGCGTCCCGGTAAACACTGATCTGAGGCAGTCAACTCTTAGATCAGCAACATCATCAGCTGTAGGCAGACTGATGAAACATAAGGGCAAGCCAAATACTAAGTTTGGTGATCGCAATTTCGGAGCATCTGGGCCGAAGGCTTGGAGTAAAATCCCTCCGGAACTAAGATCTATAACAAGTCTAACAGAATTCAGGTCTAAACTAAAAACTTACCTTTTGAAGCTTTCATACCATTAAATTAAATATACCATTCCGTAGAGAAAGTCCAACTATGTATATCGCCCTTGAGGTGATTTTGCACAAAAACGGCGCTATACAAGTCATCCAATTATTTTTTTTTTATGCTTCCGATTTTGTTGTCCGGGTTAAATCTTCCCCATAGGAAAAACTAAACCCTTCCACTCACTTTTCCACAAATGATCAGCTAGTCAATCAACACTATGCAAGTGCATTATATAAGTAAGATAAATACAAAACAATACAAGAACAACAACACGTCAACTCACCAGAGATCAAATGGGAAAAAAAAATTCACCGACTCCAGATATTTTCATATCAGAGGGTTCGGCTCGGTAGAACTTCTAACAGGGCCTATAAATCCTACTGATCCCTCAACATAAATATTTAAAAAATCTTTCGTTATCCTACATGTATTCAAAATGACCGACTTTTGCATCTTTATATATAAATTTTTTGATAGATCTAATACGCCTAAATTTTTAATGAGAGAGCTAGGTATAATGCCAGTAGCCGAAATAACGAATGGTAATATTTTTATAGTCTGAGAATGCCAAATTCTTTTTATTTCGTTTCCTAAATCTGTGTATTTTCTTATTTTTTCATTAACAGATTTTTGAATGTTACAGGAATTTGGAATAGCGACATCAATGATATAAGTTATTTTTTTTAATTTTGTCATGTAAAACTATATCGGGTCTATTATGACTAATCGTTCGGTCTGTAAGTATAGTTTTATCATAATATATTTTATAAAATTCGTTTTCTAAAAATGAATTTGGTTCGTATTCATAATATGGTACTATATTACGGCAGTCAATAAAGTTATGTTTAATTACCAAACTTTGGTGAATTATTTTTAAAACTTGATTGTGCCTAAATGTATACTCGGACGGTGCTAATATAGAACATCCCGATATAATATGTTCTATAGTTTCCGGAAAAGCCAAACATTTTCTACACAAATCATCAATTTGATTTGTATCTTTGATTATATGCTTTCTATAATTTTTAGTATTAATGACTCTATCCTGAATGGCAAGCATAAATCCTTCTATTTCTGCGCTCAACTCTCCAATACTCAACCATTTGTTTGACGAAAATTTGTCAACATACGTTTGGTTGAGATAATTGAAGTGTTTTGCGTGTAAAATTTTATTTGACCTGGAATCTAATAGTTCCTGGTTGGGATTTATAAAAATGTTGGCATTCTCATCGTATAAATTTAAAGGTGTAATATTTCTATCTGCCTTGCAAATTATTTTGTGCATTTCTGAGCTATGAGCTTTCCTATGGAAAAAAGTTATTAGCATTTCTGACTGATTATGTTTCAAAGAAGTTATTTTGACTATGCCTCTACCTCCTAAATTTCTAGGTAAATTAACTCGTTCTATAGCTGAATTTGGATGATGGCAATTAAATTTTGTTAGCGTAGTTCTAACTAATCTTTCTAAGTTATCTAAATCTGTATTAGACCATTTAATTATGCCAAATGAGTACGTTAATAGAGGTATTGCCCAAGTATTTATTGCTTTTATAAAATTTTTAGCAGATAGATTGCATTTTAAAATTTTCCTGATCCTAGTTTGAAATTTAATCCTAATATCATTTTTAATACTAGTATGGTCTAATCTATTTGATTGTGGGTATCCTAAATACTTATAAACCTCATCCCTTTTCATACTAGTAATTTGGAAATTTCTAAATATACTCTCGTCCCCATCTACAATTTTGCCTTTCTCTATATGGATCGTTCTACATTTATCTAAACCAAAAGTCATTTTGATATCATCTGAAAAGTTTTTAACTACCTCGATCATTTTCTCTAAATTTTGTTCAGAATTCGAAAATAATTTTATATCATCCATAAATAATAAATGCGAAATTGTACTACTCTCCCTTGTATTTTTAACTTAACTTTTAATTCAAACCTTAACCCTTAACTTTTATTCCAAACTTGCTTTTAATTAACATTTTAGATAGAGGATTCAATGCTAAGCAAAACCAAAGAGGACTCAATGAGTCTCCTTGAAAAATCCCTCTTTTAATTGAAATTCCCGGTATTACTATTTTCTTACCTTTTAAATTGATAAGTAAATTGGTATTCCAAAAGGACATAATATTTTCCAAAAAGCTAATAATAATGGGGTTAATTTTATATATATTTAATACTTTGATCAGCCACGAGTGCGGGACACTATCGAAAGCCTTTTGGTAGTCTATATAGCAAGTATGTAAATTACGTTTAATCATTATTATCATCAAATTTTCCAATTATGTCCTAAATCCTGTATTTAAATTTCGCTAATAAGCAATTAGTTAATGTTTATTAAGTGTTAATCTCAAGTGACGTACCAGGTAAGTATGGTACTGTATATTATCTCCATATATCATTGTAGAAGTGTATTATATGTACAGCGCCCTTGAGATGATTTTGCACAAAAACGGCGCTATATAAATCATCCAAATATTATAATTATCTATATTATATAGGTTTATAAATTTCAAAGCAATCGGTGAAGAACTTTCCAAGATTTAAGATTTTGAACAAACGAACATTTACGTTTTTATTTAGATAGACATATTTACGATTATAAGTAAAAGGTTTTCTTAGTTTAATTTGTGCTTAATTATATTTTCTAACTAATACATTATAAAAATGTAACTATTTCCAGAAAGATAAATTTACCTAAAAACCTTAGGAGGTCGAGGCTATATCGACTCCCCATATGTATAAAAAAATGATTGCTGTCAACTTACTTGACGTTTGAAAGGGAATTAGTTTCCAGAATCAGCGTCAGGTAATGCGTCGTAATGTGAATTTTTTTTCTGTGTTTAATGCAGTATTTATATTATACAACAATTATTTATTAACGCCAAATTGGGCTTTTACTAGTAAATCTACAGTTTATTACAGTGTGTATGTATAAAAGGATACATTGACACATATATGTACTACACGTAGCATAAGTATATAAAAATCAATACAAATACTAATACTACGATTAACATCGAAAAATATAAAAGTAAATATGTACGCAAACGTATACAATTATTCATGTTTGTTACAAACCAGTAAATTAGAGAAAACTCTACTCGTAAGGTATATGCACAACCGGACCAACAATTACATGTATATAATATATTGTTTAATTTTATAAACTGCCTTAAGTATTTCATTTTATTTTATTTTTTAATATCAAAGCACCCAGTGAGATTCACCTTACCAAATAATATTTGAAAAAATATTCTAATACATCAATAAAAAAAATTAAATAAATAGAATAATATTATAAAGAGAGAAGAATTAAAAAATATACGAAAAATAATATGTTCAAGTTGTACCTACAGAATACTAATACGAATCATATAATTAATATTGAAATTAAATAATAGGACCTAAAATAGTAAGTAATGTAAAGTTAGATGGCCAGCCCTGCGTTTTGAACCCGGAAGAGCAACATTATCAAACAAAAACATTAATCCTGTCATGCATATACGAGGCGTCGGAAGAGAAACGTACCTATCCGATAAGAAAATTAGGAGACGATAGGGATTAGGGGTGCCTTAATTCACGTAGTAGGAAATTGTGCCAAGATGTATCTCAAGATGAGCGACCAAATGTATTCCACACAAATAATAAATTATAATCTTTCCACTACAGGACTTCACTGTTGCGTCAAAATGTAAAACGCCAAAAATAATAGTAATAATACTTTTCATAAATAAGACACAATGTTTGAGGATATAACCTTTATCTGTGGATAGGACACTTCGCATATCCCAAAAACCAATGTATTGCGCGAACTTGTGAATTTCATCAAAGCGGGCCAGGATAATTCACAGAAAAGTTGTTGAAAAATCTCAACTAAGCTATTCCTAGATTTATTTTGTTTAAAAAAAACTGTGTATTTTGTTTTTTAAAAAATAAAAAATATTTATTTATTTATTTTATTTATTTGGTACAATATTTTTTACATTTTAAGTTTTCCAGTAATGTAGGCCTCACTGGGTGGCTTGCCCGTGCTGAGGCCTTCAATATATGTGTATATTGTTCTTTAAAGTTATATCCCGTTAAACTACAATAGAGCAGTTTGTCAACAGGATGTAGATATTCAATTACAATGTAAATATGTAATAATATTACTAATTATAAAAATATATGGAGTCAGTGAATTATCTTTGGTGAGTTGACGTGTTGTTCTTGAATTTTTTTGTATTTATTATGCTTATATAATGCACTTGCATTATGTGGATTGACTAGATCAAGGCTTTTTAGCAGTTGGGCGAAATTGACGATTTTGAATCACTGGCGGGCCACTGAATACCTGACGGTTCCTATTTCCATTTCCATGGGGCGGGGGGGGGGGGGTTGTTAAAGAATTTCTATAAAACATAATTCCCCACAAAAAAAATCTAAATCGCAAAAAATATTATGTCGAAAAACGGTGTATTTTTGTTTCAAAAGTAAGTTCAACAGGTTAGATTTTTTCGTCGCTGATTCTCGTTCTGAGTAGCCTAAATAGCGATAAATCGCCGTCGTTGGCAACACTGGTGACCGCGCGCAAGCTGCATTGTTTGTTTTACCGCGGGCCCGCGACACTTTTTCAAATTGGCGGATTGGCGGGTTTTTTGAAAATGTTTCACGCGGGCCACTTATAATTCGTTCGCGGGCCACATTGTGGCCCGCGGGCCTGGGGTTGGGCAGCCTTGGACTAGATGATCATTGGTGGAAAAGTGTGTGGAAGGGTTTAGTTTTTCTGTTGGGAAGATTTAACCCGGACATAAAGGAGGAAAAAATTTAAAATATACATAATATTGTTGGCACTTATAAGATATTCAGATTATTATTATTATTGGCACGCATAGTCTAAAATGGCACTAAATCTATATGCTAATAAATAACAACTTAACATTAGTATACAGTATTTCTACTTATGAGCCGAGTTTTCAGCATATATCTGAATCTATTTGGGAATTTACAATTTCTTGGTAACATTTGAGGCACATTATATTTAAGGGTTCGCTGTCCGTATTTATTGTTATATTTAGGAACAAACATGCCTTCATTCTTTGTGAACCTCGTGTTGTGTTCCAATTTTATTTTTATTTTTAGAGTCAGATATATGATGAATCAATATTTTGTCCCATAGTAAGGCCTGAACATGCATGATATTTAAGTTTCGATACAACAATGAAATGTTACGTCTCTGTGAAAAACTATTTTTTGAAACTAGTAATTTAACCATAGAATTTTGTACTGATTGTAGGTAATTTAAAATAGTTTTGCAAGAATGTCCCCAAGTGGTTATTCCACATTGTAGAGTTGATTCTGCGAGTGACAGGTAAATGATTTTAAAAATATTCACAGGAACGAAACACTTCAGTTTATATAATCTACCCACATCACTCTCAGTCTTTTACAAATATTGTTTATTTGAATGTCCCATTTAAAATGGCAATCAACAGTCACTCCCAAATAAACGTATTCATTTACCATTTCAATTTAATCGCTTTTTCAGAGCTGCAAAATGTTTTGACTAATACATGTAAAGTTATGATATTATTTCAGGTGTAATCAAAACTGAGGCATATGCATCAATTTGGTTTTTTGGTATTTATGATCAGGCCTGCGTTATGTGACCGATTTATTGTGTATGTAAAGTCTTATTGCATACATTAAATAGCAACGGATAATTGTTCATTAGATATGACAAGAGCCGTGTCGTGAGCGGTGACCGGAAAAATCATCAAAATGATAATTCATCACATCTTTAAAAAGTTATATTAAGTCATGGAAAGTGATGAAACAAAAACTTTACTAACTGGGTTAAGTAGGTTAGGTTAGGTTTAAATTTTTTTTTTCATCGTTTCTAATGACTTTATATCACTTTTTAAAGGTGTGTTGAATTGTCGATGTGTTGATTTATCATGGAACCGTCGTGAGCATATACAAAGTGTTTAACATGTAAAAAAAGTTTTTTTCATTAATGATACAAATATAATATAAAGCGTGGTTCCCTAATTGACCCCTGAGGGACACCAGCAGAAATTTTTTTTTGAAATTTTTTCTAATATTTTTACATATATATGTCTATTAAATAAATTATTTTAAAACAATTTGAGTAGGTTTCCTTTAATTCCATTTGCTAATAATTGCGAACCAATTGTGTCAAATGCTTTAGAATTATCGAAAAATAATACTAACACGTTTTATGTTATTGAAGAACTGTAAATTCCGTTATTGAAGAACTGCTCTCTATAAGAGTTCTCTTACTATAAGATGTGCGATTTTTACAAAACTACACCGAGAATGATTTTATAATATGCACAGATGAATGTTTTTTTAGCTCATATTTATTTCGTTGTCAAGTTTAGTGTTAAATAAATTTAAACATGTCATTACTTGATCTGATCCAGAAGTAATAAACCTTCAAACCTACTCATGCAATAGAAATAACACATCATTACATTTTAGTTTATTTCGTTCTACAGCCGTGGGAGGAAAATAATAAAGAAAAAGGGGAAACAAACCTGCTTTGATCTGCAAAACATCGCAATGTGCTGAAAGCTAATATGGACTCTTTTTAAAAAAGAAAACATCAGTTATATAATTTAGTTCTGGAAAACAAAAATACATAATAGAGCGAATTAGTATTCGCCAGCAATGTCGAAAAATAATTGAGTCATGCCTGTGTCCCACAAAAATAAACTCCCTCAAGCACTTCAAATGCAATTGTTTTTAAAAATAAATTACGAAATGTAATCAGGAAAAAAATAATTTTCGCGTGCCATTCTTGTGTAGAGATAATTCGATAATAGTCAAATACAAATTGGAAGCGAAATGAACACACGATTTTTATTGCATTGCTCATATTAGTCACTAGACTTACATTCGTTCGATAAGCCTTTCATGTATTATATTAGTTTTAAGGATTTAGACAATGCGGAAAAACTTTTGAACAAGAAATTGCTTTCATTTTCAATATTTCAATGTTTCTATGCAAACCACCGATATCAAGTATGATATGATTGTACTACCACCAATCAAAAGTAAATACTCATGTCCCAATGTTCCAAAACATTACCTGTACACAGGGAGTAATGAATTTTGAGGATTTGCTCACACCTGCTTGAAGGATAGGTAAGAAGTTGGAGTTAAATCAACAAGTATACATAGCAATCTCGAGCCAATAGCCAGAGAACAGTGATCTACTGGTGCGGATATATATAGCAGGTGAACATTCATCTTTCTCCCATAAAAAACATATTAAATAAACGAACATTATATAAAATAAAATAACAATTTAGAATTTCTACATGAAAAATTTCACCGTCTCTTTAGATAAAAATCAGTGTAAATTTAACTCCCCTGGCTTTCGGTCAGACTGTAAATTTAATTTAACGGAACTGCTGCAATGACGTACATTTGAGACAAGGGTTCACAATAATTCAGATACAAACACGGAACTTCCAATATAGTAATAAACAACAAATTATAGGAATTCAAATACCGGTAAGAATATACACAACGAACTCTTTCCGGGAAATAAAAGAAATTTCAAAAAATAATGTTTTGACCCACATCACTCGGTTTGTTTTCCGACCCGAGGTGGTGTTAGATCTAAATATCATCATGGATTATTCAGTGTATTCAGTGACAAAGCATATTTAGTTTGCATGGTTGGGACACTTTAATGTGGATACCGTATAACAGTCCCAACTGCTCTCAACCGTCTGGAGTCAGTGAGACTATGGCATCCCCAATCGGGGTATGTAGGGAGGCTGAAGGTAGTGGGGAGGGGAAAGAGAAGGGGAAGATAAAAGTTGGGACGTACCTGACTATTCAAATCTGGTCACCAAACACGGCAGAAGCCATTTCAAGCAACGTTTCAATTCGGAATGGTGGTCTTACACCAGGGCGATAAAGTGAGTATTTTCCACTCTGGAACGTGCAGCAAATATACTATAAACTATTTTTAATGAATACATTGTAAAATAAATCAATTTAATCAAATAAAATTTAATTGTGCAAGCCGGGATTTGAACCCGCGACCTCCAGCGTAGTAGAGAGCCTTACCCTCGACACGGAGGCAGTCAATAAAATTAACAAAGAATAAAATAATGATTAATTTAAACAAATACATTACTTCGTGCTATTTTTTTAAATACGACGATGCAAACGTGATTAATTTATTTAATACGATGCTGGAAGCGTGATGAATTTATTTAAACTTTTGTAATGCCAAACGTGTAGGAAATTGCACCAAACTTTGGTGTGTACAAAAATAATAGAGTTTAAAACTATTCATGAAGGAATTCGAAAATAACTGTTCATACAATTTTATACTCATACAAGAAAGTTGTGCGGTTAAGTTTTCCAGCGACAAACTTTACGAAGAGAAAGATTTTTCTTGGATGGAAAATGTAAATGCAAAATAATATAACAAGTTGATGTCGGACGGGAAACGTCTTGAGGAAAATACGCTCGAAACGGCAAAAAAAACAGTCTATAAAGAATGTTTTAAATCAAGTACGAATCGCATAAATTATAATAAATTGCGGAAATTTTTAAGGAATTCACATTTCAGGAGCAATAATACTCGAGAGAAAGATTTATGTGATCTTCATTATTATTTTTGAACGACTGTAAACTGATATTTATATCAGTAAAGCTAAGCCGATGAGTCCTTTAAATTTTAGACTGTATTTATCGACAATGAAGTTTTAAACTGAAACGATACCAAAATGAGTCTAGTTTTTGCACTGTTAATTCGTGGTGGAATTCCATTGTAATAGAATTAAAATTAAAAAACTTTTTTACTTTGTTCCACTTATATATTATAATAAAACAAATAAAAAACTTTATTCCACTTAATTTTATTTTGACCGTAACCGGTTTCAGCTCGTCAAAGCCATCTTCAGACTGGTACACAAAATTCTTAGTCTACGGTTTATATACACAACATATCGGGGAGGGGGGAGAGGGGTAGTTTAAAGGGTTATAATCAATTTTATTTGTTACTAAGTCGTTTAAGATTGTGGTATTTCTAAATATTTGGTAATTCCAGTAAGCTAATTACCTTGGGTTTGTAGCTCATTTCAATATTTATTAGGGAAAAAACCTCACAGGTAATATGCATTATTAATGACCTAATTTCATTGTCAAATCATTATTTATGATGGGATTATATTTGCTTTTTGAAAAGATACATGTTTACATTTGAGAAATTATTATAGGAATTAAGAAAGTAGGGACTTAGCAACTGATACTAATAGCTTATTAATTACAAAGTTACTTATTGAAGGGGTACATGTTTACATTGAAGTAGGGATGGTCTAACCTAACTACATACATATTTTAATGTCGAAATTATTATGAAAATTACAATGGATACAAGAGCGGAGACTTGGCAAATGCTTCTAATTGTTTATTCATTACAAAGTTAGGGTCTATTTTATTAATTAAGCGAGTAATTTCTAAAGATTCTAGTCTATCAAGCTTGTGGCCTTTGTTGCAAGTATGGAGGACTTTAACATCTCTGTCTTTATCAAACGAGTGTTTGTTTTCTAGTAAATGTGATGCTACATTTGACAATTCGCCTTTATTATTTACCCAATTTGTAAAATGTTCTTTAATACGGGTTTTGAAAGATCTCCCTGTTTGACCAACGTAATATGCAGGGCAGTTAGCGCAGTTCACTTGGTAAACGCCCGAGTTCTCGAGTTTTTCTCTTTTATCTTTGTTGTTAATTAAAATTCTACCTAGAGAGTTTACATTATAAAAAGCTGTTTTGCATTTATCATTATTGGTTAATCTAGATATTTTTGTTGATATTTCACCAATATACGGGATTTTAACCCATTGTTTAATACTATCTTTTTCATTTTTATTTTCAAGGCCTTGTGAAATGATTGTTAATGTAAGTTTTTTATCCTTTTTCTCTATTAGCCTATCAATAGTTTCGCTTTTGTATCCGTTGTTATTGGCGATAGTTTTAATAATATTTAATTCATTATTATAATTTATATAATTCAAAGGCACGTGTAAAAGTCTGTGAATGAGTGAATAAAATACTGATAATTTATGTGAAATGTGGTGTCTAGATGTATTGTGTATGATATTATCACTATATGTAGGTTTTCTATAAATTGAAAATTCTAATTTATTGTTAATGATTTCGATACCTATGTCGAGAAAGTTAATCTTATTACCCCCCATTTCCATTGTGAACTGGATTGATTTGTTAATTTTATTGATTTCTTTTAGAAAAATATCTAATTGTCTGTTTGTTCCTGTCCAGATAATCAGAATATCATCTACATATCTACGGTAGAAGGCGACTTTATTAAACGATTTTAGTTTTTCGATGGATTCTTCGATATAATCCATGATTGTTTGTTCCACTTATTTATTATTACCAGGACCGGTTTCATCCTACTACGGACATTTTCAGACTGGTAGTTGAAACTCTTATGCTACTGATTTTATACAAACTTAGGCAGGGGTACACAACATTGTTTATATATAATGAATGATTCTATTTTGTTAATTTGAGGTAGGTATTATGAGTTATTTTGTTAATTTAGGGTACATTAGGTAATTATAAAGTTTATTTTTACAAATTATGAATGATGTTACAAAGCAAGTAGATATTTATAGTTCATATGAATATAAAAGAATTTATATAATTAAAAAGGTTTGTGATTTCTGATATTTTATTTTTGTAATGTTGGGATATTCCCTCCTTGTTGCTTAGGGCTTATTGTCAAATATTGATAGCAATTAAGTAATTATTATTATTAGGGTTCCCCACATATTTGGGTTATTACATCTTTAAATTGCATACTTAAATTATACCACTGCTCTCTGAAGTAAAATTATTCTAAGTGAATTATAATGGGTAAATTAATGGTGATTGAGCATTATGTTCCAACTGTTTATTCATAACATATTTACGATCTATTTTCTTCGTTAAGCGATTGATTTCTAGTGACTCTAATCTGTCTAATTTTTGTCCTTTGTTGCAAACATGAAGGATTTTTACATCTCTATCTTTGTCAAAAGTATATTGGTTTTCTAGTAGATGCAAGGCAACTTTCGATAAATCTCCTTTTTGATTAACCCAACTAGCGAAATGTTCTTTTATACGGGTTGATACTGCTCTTCCTGTTTGTCCTACGTAATACGCGGGGCAATTCGAGCAGTTCACCTGGTAGACTCCAGAGTTTTCCAGATTACCTCTTTTATCTTTATTGTTTATAAATATTTTACCCAAAGAATTTACATTATAAAAGGCTGTCTTACATTTTTTATCACTGTCTATTAATTTTGAAATTTTATTTGATATTTTGCCAAGGTACGGTATTTTAGTCCATTGTTTTGTTTCTATTTCCTTGTCCGGCGTAAGGCCATATGTAATTGAAGCTACGGTGAGTTTTTTATTCTTCTTCTTTATAAGATTATCAATCATTATGCTATCGTAACCATTATTTTCTGCAATAGTTTTGATAACTTTTAATTCATTATTGTAATTTATGTCGTTTAGTGGTACATGTAATAGTCTATGGATTAAAGAATGGAATACCGAATTTTTTTTTTTTTTTTTTTTTTAATTTTAATTCTATTACAATGGAATTCCACCACGAATTAACCGTACCTTGGCAAAATATCAAATAAAATTTCAAAATTAATAGACAGTGATAAAAAATGTAAGACAGCCTTTTATAATGTAAATTCTTTGGGTAAAATATTTATAAACAATAAAGATAAAAGAGGTAATCTGGAAAACTCTGGAGTCTACCAGGTGAACTGCTCGAATTGCCCCGCGTATTACGTAGGACAAACAGGAAGAGCAGTATTAACCCGTATAAAAGAACATTTCGCTAGTTGGGTTAATCAAAAAGGAGATTTATCGAACGTTGCCTTGCATCTACTAGAAAACCAACATACTTTTGACAAAGATAGAGATGTAAAAATCCTTCATGTTTGCAACAAAGGACAAAAATTAGACAGATTAGAGTCACTAGAAATCAATCGCTTAACGAAGAAAATAGATCGTAAATATGTTATGAATAAACAGTTAGAACATAATGCTCAATCACCATTAATTTACCCATTATAATTCACTTAGAATAATTTTACTTCAGAGAGCAGTGGTATAATTTAAGTATGCAATTTAAAGATGTAATAACCCAAATATGTAGGGAACCCTAATAATAACAATGACTTAATTGCTATCAATATTTGACAATAAGCCCTAAGCAACAAGGAGGGAATATCCCAACATTACAAAAATTAAATATCAGAAATCACAAACCTTTTTAATTATATAAATTCTTTTATATTCATATAATCTATAAATATGTACTTGCTTTGTAACATCATTCATAATTTGTAAAAATAAACTTTATAATTACCTAATGTACCCTAAATTAACAAAATAACTCATAATACCTACCTCAAATTAACAAAATAGAATCATTCATTATATATAAACAATGTTGTGTACCCCTGCCTAAGTTTGTATAAAATCAGTAGCATAAGAGTTTCAACTACCAGTCTGAAAATGTCCGTAGTAGGATGAAACCGGTCCTGGTAATAATAAATAAGTGGAACAAAGTAAAAAAGTTTTTTAATTTTAATTCTGATACCAAAATGTTATTATGGAAATTTTATTTTGGGAAGGGTTGAATAATGATGATTACTTGAAAGCAAAAACAAAATGTTTGTATCTACGTCAAATTGAATTTCAATGCCAGGATTTAATTCAACATTTTACTTCAGAATGTTTTAATTTAATGGAAAAGCATAAAAACGGGTACTATAAATTAATAATAAATTAAATTATAATACTGCTAATATGTAATAATTTTTAAAAGCTTTTGAATTATTTGCGTTTGTTTAGTTTGTGTGTACCCAATACCTTCACTAGTAAAATAAACCGACGCACTTAAATGTGTTTTATTTGAAGTTCATTTGAAAATTAAATATAATTGTTTATTGACCAAGAATTAACAACACAGAGCAAAACATAAATTTATTAACTATTGTGAAATAACATTAAATCGAAATTAACTATCAAACTAAAAGCACTATATCATGTATCAATAACCTTCTAACTCGTGCATGTAGTTATACATGCACGAGTTAGAAGGTTATTGATAGAACCGGGGAGTGTTCTAGCAACTAAGCTATTGTGACAAGTGCTATACTTGTCTTTTGTGCATAACGACTACGTTTGTAAATAATACACACTTTGCACGATTATTTATTAAAATTTGCCTATCCCGAATATTGAAATAAAATAAATTATTAATAAAATATAGTGGCATTTTTCTGGCCATTTTAATATATAATGTGTGAGGATTTAAAAACATGGAATATCTAAAAAGGTCACCGCTACACGTGTTCCGCGTTACGAGTACCTAAATGGCACATGTTATGATAGGATTAGACGGTCAGGTGGTATCACCCTATGATTGCAAACCTAACTCTCCTTCGTCCTGAGTTATTCTGACAATGTTCCGCCATTATGTTTTATGATTTCCTGGCCGAAAAACGGCGCGAAATTATAATCACATTTCGAGATTAAATTAAATAAAGGTTATTTTACAAATTTAACAAACCCAAAAACTGAAAACTGTTGAGCACGCGTACCTATTAGAATAAATCTGACCCGTTTGAAGGAAGGAATAGAGAGGTAATCAAGTTTAATCTTCTATGGTTGTTTTGGCGGTGTTTTATGCGGCCAACGTTGTTTATGATTATGCTCGGAGATCGATAATAGTACCAACAGTAAATATAAGGAATGGTACTTACGGTAGGTAAGGGTGGAATGGATTATGTAAATAATAGTTAATTCCGTAATATTGCGATATACTTATATGCGTCGTTGCGTATTGAGTAAACTGTCTTCCACTGCGACCGATTGCAAACTGAAGGCCGATGGAGGAAGTGGTAGAGAGGGGGGAAGGGACCAAGAAACAATTCATTGCCATAATATAAATCTCGACCCCCGATCAAAACCTGTTGACACCTCTATCGGCCCAAACAATAACTTTATATTTTATAAATATATTTTCAGCATTACCCATTTCTAGTAAAAGTTTCACAGAACTTTAATAAAGGTTATATTTACACTACAAAGGAAACAAAGTGATGATTATTTTTTTTCATTCGTGATTTTGAAAATTTAAAACATTACAATTTTTTATCGTGGACACCAAAAATAATGTTTAGTTTTTTATGATTTGAGATTTTCACGGCAAAAGTATTATACTGATTTATTTTTGGGGTATTATGCCGTGTTGGGCTTCATTCTTCTTTAGCCAATGTTTCGGACAGTATTATAGTGCCCATCATCAGGGCAGATATGTAAAGATGGTGGTGAAGATATTTAAATCAAGGAAAACACAGGTGTTCTTTGTAAATTGACCTCTATTTGGCCTCATCAGTGAACTCCTACTTCAAAAAAATAATATAAAATGCAAACCAAAAACAAAATAAAACAAAAATTATGACAAAATCGATTAAAAATATAAATAATTAATTAATACGCAAAGCAAATACCAGTTAAGTACCTTTTGTATATTCTTCTCTTTTATGTTCTTCTCTTATTAATTTTACAAAATGTGCATGTAGGACTGTAATATAAACACCAATTACGTACTTTTAAGTGTCTATCTTTTATTATTAAATATATGTAGGGGAGACCGAGGGGTTTTGAAACAAAGGTGAGTTGAAACAGTACCGATTTCTCCAAACTTAAAACCGTTGGCGAATTGGCAACCTCGCTTTTCAACCGTTTACCTCCGCCTGCTGGCTCGTCAGTTCGCTTTGGTGCCGCTAGTCGAGCGGTTGTGGAGTTGTGCGTGCCGTGTCTCAAAAATAGTCAAAAGTAAGTTTTTAACGTTTTTTTACGATGCCTATATTTTGATAATGGTTTTGTATTTTGGTTTAAGTTATATGTGTTTCGAAAGCTCATTAACTAACGATTTATTACATATGTTTGGTACAATTGATTTTTGTGTATTTGCTTCTTGATTGCGGATTAAATAAAAAATGGGAGGTTTTTTCGTACTGAGGAGAGTTGAAACAGTCTGTTTCAACTCTCCTCGTTTTCAATTTTATTTGTTTATTATTTTACGGGCACAAAATAAAATGTTTTTTTTTGTTAATTTAATTTGTTTATTTTGTTTCAGAATGCCTACTTTTTATAAAAGAAAGACTGACAGAGGTATGACGAGTCTCGAAATTTATGATCTCGCAGCAGAAGAAGTAACTTTGCGACAGAAAAGTCTCCGTTTGTAGTAACCATCCAACTCTTACTTGTTGGGAATTTCAAGAAGTGAAGAACCCGAGCCATGTCCTACTTCTAGCGCAAGTGATGAACGTCCCCTTGGAAATAGTATTTTAATTGTTATAGTACACCAAGTCCATCAATCTTCAATTTACCGGCTACTCCTCCTTACATCAGCTACGAAACAGAAGACGTACCCAAGTCTGCAGAAAACTCTGATAAGAATTCACCTGATCTGGCGATATCTGAAATAATGCTTAATACTATCACGATGCCTTCAACCACTGAAGATATAATACCTGTAACATCTACATCACGAGATACTTCAGTTACTGTGACAGCAATTCCATTCTCACCTGAAACTCTTAGACCCTTGCCAAAAGCTCCACCAAGGAAATGAAATCAAACAAACAGACGCAAAGTGAAATCCGCTGTCTTAACCGACACTCCCGTAAAGGATGAACTAGCTGCAATCGAAGCAGCTAGAACGGCTAAGAAAAAGGTTAAAAAACCTATCTTTAAAGAAACAAAAAGATTAAAACCAGGCACTAAAATTAAATAGGTCAAGGTTGTCAAGAAACGTAGAGGAAACGAAGACAGTGCAGAAGAAGAAGAATCCCTTTGCCTTTGTTGTTTAAAGCCATATTCAAATAGCAGAGCCAAAGAAAAGTGGGTGCAATGTCTGGAATGCAGCAACTGGGCTCATGAAGCTTGCACTAGTGGGGGACTTACTTATGTTTGCCACAACTGCTGACACTTTCAGACTGACGTTTTTTATTTTCATAATATTTTTATTTCTATTAGTTTGTTTTGTACTTGAAAAGTTTTATTTTTATTAGTAAGAATGAGGAACTTTCTTATGTTTGCCAAAACTGCTTTTCAGATTGATGTTTTTTTATTTTCATAATATTTTTATTTTTGTCAGTTTGTTTTGTACCTAGGTACTTGAAAAGTTTAATTTTAATAAATACCTTTAAATTATATCATCATTTTTATTTTACAGCCCTTGATACTTCTCAAAAATCATATGTTTCAACTCTCCTCGACCCCTGTTTCATCTTACCTCGGTATGAGGGGAGTTGAAACAAGTTGACTTGTTACGGTTAAGTCGATTTTTAACCACAATATTTAACGATTACAATTTTTTTATGTTAGTCATTCGCAAGTGTAAAGAATGACCTATCGATTGGTACTAATATCGTACGATTTCTGTCTATAGTATTTGGTGTATGAAACAAAATGTGAAAATTGTTTCAACTCCCCTCGGTCTCCCCTACCCAGTATTTTATTATAGTTACTATTTTAACAAGTATGCTAAAAACACATTAGTTACTTTATGTTTGAATCTATATTATTTTTATATTTTCACTTCTTCTCTTTTTCCCTACTTTTTATGTACAAAATATGTATGCTAATTCATCCAAATGTGACTTCCCTAAAATGGGAATTACTCCTAGTTGGACAGTCAAAACATTTGGACTAAATAAATAAAATAAAATGCTGTTAATTTTGTAATGTATGTTTGGAGTTTTTCCCAATTTCAAATTTATACACATACTAAAATAAACCTCTGTCATTTTGTTTCATAAAACTATATTGAATTCACTCTTATTTTATTTTTCCGGCTGGGTAGTTTTAGCTCTGACGCAAGTTTTATCGGAGTACAACATTAATAATTACAAGTTTTAAATATCTACATTGTAATAATTTAACATGATTTTAATACCTCGATTCAAAGTTACATGCTTCAATTTAATTTAGGTAACCACGTGTAAACTACTTTCATTATTTGTAATTGAGTTAGCTGTATTAAATAGCCAAAGCTCATATAAGTTTGGCACGTTATCCATTTATACGACATAAAATTTACATAATAAAGACTTTTAAATTTAAATAGAAGGTTAATATTCATTTAGCTTTACCGGGATATAACCCTGAAAAAAAAACTAACGTTTAAACTTAATCTAAGTAACCTATATAATTTTAGTTTTTGTTTCATCACTTTTCATAACTTTATATTACCTCCTAAAGGTGTGTTTAATCCAGCCACCGGCAGGCGGGCGAGGTGGATTTGATTTGTATAGAAATGTACAGTTTTATTCCGAGTTTGATGAAATTTTACACACTTGACCTTCAAAACAACATGAGATTTAGAAAAACCACTTCATCGCCTTTTCATAAACCTTAAAGCAAAATGTTGATACTTATTGATGACTATTGGACAATTCATATACAAAGTAAGAGGAAAATTACTGCCTACATCTCATTTTCAAACATAACATCAAACATAATAATAATATAATAGTGGTGTAAAATAAAGTTACTTTATTATTTCTTTTATTTAAAACTAGCTGTACCCTGCAACGCGTTGCTGTGGCTCGGTCTGTCTGTGTAGATAGAGAAACAATAGCGCGGGTTGCTTTTACGTCCAACAGATGGCAGTTTTTCAAAAAAGCCTCTTTTAACCTGTCGCAGGTGACATCTATATAAAAACACACGTTGCAACATAGAGCAAAATTTCAAAGCAATCGGTGAAGAACTTTCGGAGATTTAATATTTTTATTACTTTAGTAAAACCTTTTTCAGTGGCTTTTACATATGAATAGTAAAAAATTAAATCAAAAGATGTCACCACAAACCAAAGATTTGCTTCATGTTCTTTAAAGAAAAGTAAAAGTGTTCGATCATTACCTTAGCATCGTCCCAGTAGTGAGTCCTTGCGGGGTATCCCACAATCCTATCAGGAAAGTCCTTCCATACGGTGAAGGCGAAATCCGCCTCGTCTGACGTCAGAGAAGCGTCTTCGTCCAACTGCAGCACGGCGTCAGTCTCTATCAGCGGGTGGGGGGTGAAGCGCGCCGAGATGCCCATTCTGAGGGGTGGAAAAGGGGCGACTTAGCACAATAGCTGATTGGAATGGTTGTCTTGGAAATTGTACAGCTCGAATTGTAGTATTTGAATTGCGTTGTGTCTAAAGTGGTTGCTTTAGAATTTTAGATACTTTACAACAGACGATCTCGGGAGTTAGTAATGGAACGTGAGAAAGATTCCTGAAAGCAACATTCACTCAGTGAATGTTATATAGGATTGAAAAATGTTGCTTTGTTTTCATTATTTGAAGGTTTGTTCCAGCAAAATTAGATGAAATCAAATTACAATAGAAATGAAAAACATTAAAAAAGTCAGCGGAGACCGAAATTTTATTTACATTTTTTTCTCCAAATAATATCAGGAATCACTGGTAAAAGTAAAATAAGTCTGTCCCTTAACACCCAATATACACATTACATAATTTGGAGGTACCTATTCATAATCTAAATAGTAGATACATAATAGATCTTAAATTTAAAATATAAAATCTTGAGAAACATATTCCTACCTTTCACCAAATACCCTATAATATTAATAATACGTCCAACGCATAGTAATAATACTTGGTGGTGGTGTTTTGCGCTTTCTAATTTGTATTTTTTGATCATCAATATTGATAAACAAAAATATATAAAATGTTCTACAAAGTAGGTACTGTGTGTGCAGTTTACAATTAGGTGCTGTGTGTGCAGTTTACAATTTGATACTGTGTGTGCAGTTTTCAATTAGGTGCTGTGTGTGCAGTTTACAATTAGGTGCTGTGTGTGCAGTTTACAATTAGGTGCTGTGTGTGCAGTTTACAATTAGATACTGTGTGTGCAGTTTTCAATTAGGTGCTGTGTGTGTAGTTTACAATTAGGTGCTGTGTGTGCAGTTTACAGATTTAATAATTACAAACAATAAAAATACTCTTCAGTTGTTTTTCAGGGGGATACAAAACGTTGAAAGGTTAGTTGGTGGAATATAAAGTATGTTAAATTCTTTACAAATGCAGTATTGGATTGAATCACCGATACAATATTGTATTTGTATGCAAAACTATTTATTTACATTCTGTTTGTATGTACATGCGCAAACAAACAATACATTAATTACAATTATTTTAACGCATAACCTGTAAAAAATGTTTTTTTTCCTGAAATAATTAAATAAGCGCCATCATGAATGCCATCTTACGATATTTCTATTTTTCATAATGACAATTCGTGGTAGAATTCCATTATAAAAAGATAATAAAAGGTTATAAAACTTTTTTCAACTATTTTCTTATTTTTGACTGTAACCGGTTTCAGCCTGTTAAGGCCAACTTCGGACTGGTACACATATTTCTTAACCTATGGCTCATATAATACATTACATTTAGGGGAGGGCGTAACAGGGGTTGTCATTGTATGACACCCATAATTAAAAACCCATTGTATTTCTGAAACCGGTTACGAAAATAAAATATAGTGGAAAAAAGTCTTAATATTTTCAGACTATATGTCCGGGTTAAATCTTCCCCATAGGAAAAACTAAACCCTTCCACACCCTTTTCCACAAATGATCATCTAGTCAATCCACATTATGCAAGTGCATTATATAAGCAAAATAAATACAAAACAATATAAGAACAACACGTCAACTCACCAGAGATCAAATGGGAAAATAATTCACCGACTCCAGATATTTTCATATCAGAGGGTTCGGATCTGTAGAACTCCTAACAGGACCTATAAATCCTACTGATCCCTCAACATAAATATTTAAAAAATCTTTCGTTATCCTACATGTATTTAAAATGACTGAATTTTGCATTTTTATATATATAATTTTTTTGATAGATCTAATACGCCTAAATTTTTAATGAGAGAGCTAGGTATAATGCCAGTAGCCGAAATAACAAATGGTAATATTTTTATAGTCTGAGAATGCCAAATTCTTTTGATCTCGTTTCCTAAATCTGTATATTTTCTTATTTTTTCATTAACAGATTTTTGAATTTTTCAGGAATTTGGAATAGCGACATCAATGATATAAGTTATTTTTTTAATTTTGTCATGTAAAACTATATCGGGTCTATTATGACTAATCTTTCGGTCTGTTAATATAGTTTCATCAAAATATATTTTATAAAATTCGTTTTCTAAAAATGAATTTGGTTCGTATTCATAATATGGTACTATATTACGGCAGTCAATCAAGTTATGTTTAATTACCAAACTTTGGTGAATTATTTTTAAAACTTGATTGTGCCTAAATGTATACTCGGACGGTGCTATTATAGAACATTCCGATAAAATATGTTCTATAGTTTCCGGAAAAGCCAAAAATTTTCTACATAAATCATTAATTTGATTTGTATCTTTGATAATATGCTTCCTATAATTTTTAGTATTAATGACTCTATCCTGAATGGCAAGCATAAATCCTTCTATTTCTGCGCTCAACTCTCCAATACAAAATTTACAATAAAATTTGTCAACATACGGTTTGGTTGAGATAATTGAAGTGTTTTGCGTGTAAAATTTTATTTGACCAGGAATCTAATAATTCCTGGTTGGGATTTATAAAAAAGTTGGCATTCTCGTCGTATAAATTTAAAGGTGTAATGTTTCTATCTGCCTTGCAAATTATTTTGTGCATTTCTGAGCTATGAGCTTTCCTATGGAAAAAATTTCTTAGCATTTCTACCTGATTATGTTTCAATGAAGTTATTTTGATTATACCTCTACCTCCTAAATTTCTAGGTAAATTAATTCGTTCTATAGCTGAATTTGGATGATGGCAATTAAACTTTGTTAGCGTAGTTCTAATTAATCGTTCTAAGTTATCTAAATCTGTATTGGACCATTTAATTATGCCAAATGAGTACGTTAATAGAGGTATTGCCCAAGTATTTATTGCTTTTACTAAATTTTTAGCAGATAGATTGCATTTCAAAATTTTCCTGATCCTAGTTTGAAATTTAATCCTAATATCATTTTTAATACTAGTATGGTCTAATCTATTTGATTGTGGGTATCCTAAATACTTATAAACCTCATCCCTTTTCATACTGGTAATTAAGAAATTTCTAAATATACTCTCGTCCCCATCTACAATTTTGCCTTTCTCTATATGGATCGTTCTACATTTACCTAAACCAAAAGTTATTTTGATATCATCTGAAAAGTTTTTAACTACCTCGATCATTTTCTCTAAATTTTGTTCATAATTCGAAAATTATAATTTTATGAATAATTATAATTTAACCATTGAAATTATAATGATAAAATAAAAAAATAATCTATATATGAAAGAAAACCAGGCTGCCCAACTCGCGCCACTAGGAGGCGCTAGTGTAGCATACTACCATCAGAATGTATGGGAAACGTCAGGAGTTGGAGGTTTATTAAAATTATGGGGTATTTGCTATCACCAAAATGTACAGAAAATCATTTATTTTCATCGCTGTCACAAAAATCAATAAATAGCGTAAGTGCAAAAATGAACCAGTCTGAATAATAATATAATAATAACATGGAATTTATATAGCGCAGTTTAGTGTCATTTCACTTCAAGTGCGCTTAACTACTCTTTAAAAAAAAATGGTAATTCGATATTAATGGTTCTTAAAATTATTCCTACAGTGTGCCTTACCCAATACAGATCTAATATTATAACACTAAATACACTGTTTATACAAAGTGATGACAAAACTTAGAATAACAATAACAGTAGGACAGGACAAAACACGAATATTAAAACTAAAACATAACATAAAACAGGAGGCAGTTTGTGCTCAGAAATGAGAATTTTCTGAGCAGACACTTTAAATTATTAGATTAACGTCTGTTAATTGCTTGAAACCGGTTTGGCATGATAAAATAAACAAGTGCAATAAATTTATAAATTGGTTTCACTATACTAATTACGATGGAATTCTGACGATTGCAAATATGTAAAGAGATTTTATAAAAATTTCGTTGTAATACGATAAACAATGTACTGAAAAATGACTGAATAGAATAAAAGGGTAAGATTTTTCAAATAACGTACGAGCGTAAAGGCCAAATATGCGGCTTTATTAAATTGTCACTCCTGTCTTTACTGCTCAAATATTTATGATTTTCAAAACAACGTATTGTGTTACTAATGATTCCAATTTTTTGTGAAATTCGGAGTGTGTTTTTGACAGGTAATCAAAGCATAAATACAAATTTAAAAAGACTCGTATTCAATTTCCACAAATCTGTATGGCTCCAATGAACGTGTAACGTTGTTTCAAATTACTGTTGTCCAATTGAGGTTTACTTCAATTTTGAGGAGTATCACAAATTCAATGGGCACTGTTCGGGGAAACAAAATGACTGACAGTATTCAAATGTGAAACATGACCCGTGTGGCAGTTTATGTCCACATATAACGATGTTTGTTTATAAAAACCGTAGTAATAACTATTTTTCATTAGAAATGTATGAACGCATATATGAAACAACCAAAAAATACTATTTTATGGCTAGGATTATCTGTGACAGTTTCCCTTGATTATTTTTTCTCTTTCTAATAAAAGTGTAAATAAATAAAAACCATTTTTACACTAAAATCGACAATTTCTAGACTTCATTTGCAAAGCGTTTTTCTCCCTATTACATATATTCGTGGTGATATAGGGCACACTAAGAATGCACGCAATTTTGGCTTGTGTATTCCTCTTAATGTGTAGATACCTACTTGCCTTTAGGTGTTTCGTGAAAACTTCATTAATATAACCTGTACCGAAGAGTTTACCTTATAAGGAACATCACAGCAAAGTACCAACTATAACATCCAGATATATATGTATTTTTAAATGATATGCTCGCATATAGTATAATATAAAATAACTACAATTTTTATAGATAATGTTTCGAGTATTATTGTTGAACTCACAACCTCTCGATTCAAACGACGTACCAATTGCGTCTACCACTAGGCTACGGTGATCGTAGATATGCAGGAAAAAGAATTACAACAACGAAAATGACTACAAAGGAACGGATGAAAATAAAGCAAATTGGCAGCAAGCACGAGCTATTCTCCCGATATGTGCTGCCGATAAATTGCGAGATAATATAATAAAATAAGTTTGTACTGTAATGTCCCCACTAAATTAACATGTACTAGCGTACAGCTCAAGGGTATGAAATGCATTGCTGTGGAATAAAATTATGTATGGGTGTTCCAGAAGAATAAATGTGTTTATCAAATACCTACTTACGATAAAATAAATTTAAGCTGGAACATAAAATATGAAAAATATACTAGATTCGACAGATAAAATATATTATGCAGGGAAAGTTGAAGCATAACACTTACCTCTTCAGGTTTTTAAATAGTTTTAATAACAATTCCCAACGACATGGTTAATTTTCTTGGAATTTCGGAATACCCCTGAGGTATCTAAAATACATGCTACATATTACTTATTTTTGAAGTTGTCGTTAAAAGAAATACTATTTTAGAAACTAGATATAATTATCTTTAAAATGTTGGCATTTGAAAAAAACATTGATCTTTCTAAAAAATAAATTTTTAATATCAAACATGAAAATTTTAACAAAAAAACTTACCGGCACATTTTGACTCGAAACGTCCATAATTTTGAAAGAATTCGATATTTATGAAACATATTCCTTTTGTTTAGTTAATAAGTAATAAAACTGTCACTTCACTTTTTATACCGTTTAAACAATAAAAAAATACAAATAATTTTTTAAATTTCAACTTTCAATGAAAAAAATGCCGAAATTCGTAATCATGCATGAACTTTGACATTTTTTTAAAATGTTATCCATGTAATAACGTATAAATATTTGATTCAAACTGCGAAGAATAATTATATATCTTTCCAATGACGAACATATCACATATCTACGCATTATAGAAAAAAAAACTTTTATAATGCATTGTCACCCCGGTCAGATCTGTCATTCAGAGGCTATAATTAAATATGATGTTTGTGGCTAGTAATGTCCGTGCGAAGCCTGAAGGGTTAAGGACGTAATCGGTATCTTGGGCAATGACGTAAAAATACAACTAGACATGTTTTTGTCAGACTAAAATTATCCTATAAATTATTAAGACTCTATGTTTGCAGATTTTTTTTTTTAAATTTAAACAAATATGACAAAGATAGACATTAAAAGAATATGTATGTATGAGCAAAATAGATATAAGAACTGGCAACGCTACTTCAAAGTTGCAGCGAATACTACATTCTACATCACGGGTGTGACTGAGATGAGAAGATACGGTTATTCATTATCATTTTTTGGTAAAACTAATGTTTTTTAAGACAAGATTTTTTTATGCATAGCACAAAGGGTAACAATTATTTTTATAAGCAATAATTATTAGCCTGAAACACTCATCCACATTGAAAAATCTCCTGATAAAAGATACATGACGCCAACGGGACTTGAACCCGTGACGATTTGTCTCGACGCCATCTAGTGAGAGAGTTAGCACTTACAATGCCTTTCTCATATAAAATAAAGTTGGTTGTTTTCAGGTGAATAAATGTAATAAGCAGTAACTGTTCAATGAAACACTAGTATATATTGAATTATTTCGCGGATAAGAGATAAGCCGCCATAGCTCAGTGGTCAGAGCTGTCTACCGGAAATCGAAAGGACACGGGTTCAAGTCCCGTTGGCGTCATGTATCTTTTATCAGGAGATTTTTCAATGTGGATGAGTGTTTCAGGCTAATAATTATTGCTTATAAAAATAATTGATAAGCTTATTCGTTTACACTAAGGTATACGGACCACTGTGAGAGACGACCTACTGTCAGTAAGTTGTCATTCTTATACTCGTATGTGTTGGAATGTTCCCTATCTCACTTTCTCTAACAGCGCTAAAAATCTTCGGGAAATAATCTAAATAATTGTACTATTTATACTTATAAATAATTTACCTCTATTTACAAATGAAATGCTATTCCTTGGCTTTTCTAGGATTTGCCGTGTAATGCAAACATACACTTTCTCATCACATACGAGGGTATTTTGGCATTTTTTATGCAATTTAGTTAGAGATAGCACACGACCTTACGCGACACATCAGTTTAGTACTAAAAAAATTAAAGCGAAAGTAAAACAGTTAGCATATCTTTCGCTTTTTCTTTTGAGATATGAGATCTCTGTATATAAACATTTGCATTTGATTTCTGTGCATTTTGCACAGTTTTGGTAGTAGAAATAAGTATCTACTTATTTATGGCATTCAGAGATCTGATTTTTTATGACGACTAATTAATTTAATTCATAATTTTACTTTGTAAATATATCTCCTTTATTACTTCCTTCAATGTTTCGCATCAAATACTAGTCACTTTGTATAACAGCCGGCAAAAAAATCTAGTGTAACCTATGTTTAAAGTAGTTCGTACTGTTCAGTTAACCTTCAAACTTTTTTGTGTTCCTAATTCTGGTTCATGAATATAAAGTATACAGAAGAATATAAAAAGTTTTTCGAACGCTTACACAGGGAAAACTTATCCACCTAACCTAAAAATTATCAGACATGGTTTTCTTATTTTAAATTGTATTCTGCCACCCTTAACGGGCGGTCTTATTTGATGTTCAGATATTTACGAAATTGAACAAAGATAAGGTACACAAATAAAAATATAATATTTTCTTCTTCTTCATAAGCCTTCTGGGGTCCAGCTTTGGTCATTTTCAAAAGCATCCCACGAATATCTCCAGCTTTGTCGATTCTTGGTGACTTTAGGTCTAAAATAAGAGGTAAATACATATTCGGAGGTGTTGTTGAGGTAGGTACCTTCTTGTTTAAAGAGGAAATTGTTATTGTTATTGATACGGGAGACTCTGAAGCAACCTTCAGCACTCTGGCCATAAAACCACTGCGCTCTATTTCATACTTACCTCATTACCTTGACAGTAAAAGTCCCTTTCAATAAAATTTATCAGGGTTGTCATTGGATAGTAAATGTATTCTGGTTCCACAACATGGCTACCAAGTTATCAGGTATCTCTTCTTCCCACCAAAGAGAGATACTGGAACCATAAATATTTAGAAAACAAGGTGCGGCGTAGATTAAGGATATGGAAAAAATACATAGTAGTAGAAAAATAAGTTACCCGGGGCTGTAGGCAGTGGCGTCCACTATGTCGAGGGGAATGTGCGCGGGGGTGCTGGGCCAGCGGGCCCGCGGGGGAGGCGGGTGGTCATTGGCCCACATTATTAATATCTGTGAACAAAACAGGATTCAAATTAGTTAATTTTTCCGCAAACTATGCAAACTTGACCACATTTAACTAATCATCAAGCCGTTGAGTCGAAGAGGTAATCATGAACTTGCATCATCTATATTCAAACGCACTGGGATAAGTTCCGATAGGGGAACGGCTGCGCGGCCTCTTTAAAAGAGCTTCAAATTATTTTTGTTATTTGTTTTTGGGGTGTTATGCCGTGTTGCGCTAACTCCTTCTTTAGCCAACGTTTCGGACAGCATTGCAGTGTCCATCATCAGGGCAGATGTGTTATTTGAGGTTGTGTTAAAAATGTGAGCTTAAGTATTAGGTTGTGATACCGTGTTGCCAGCTCCAACCCTCTGAGCTAACATTAACGTATCATTTTTTTATTTTAAAGTGGTTTTCTTCGTTTAGCTCTGGTGTAGCCGTCAATTACCGGATACCAAGAACTATTGAGCTTAGCTCCATCGTCTCTATTAATGTTTACGGGATTTTTATGAATTTCAATGGCCTCCGTAATCAGCCGTGCTCTATAAGTTTTGGGTCTCCCCAGGATTTCAGGAACAAATCCAAAGTAATGCCCGGTGTCAATCAAATGCTCGGCAATTGCCGATTTGTCAGGGTGGCCGAGTTTACAAGCTCTGAAGTGTTCTGAAATCCTTTTGGAGATAGTCCGCTCTGTCTGGCCTACATATACCTTGTCACATCCGGAACAGCTGAGTTTATACACTCCATCTGTTTCCAGAGGAAACTTAGTCTTTGCAGACCTCAGTAAGTCCTGTATCTTTGTTGTTGTTCCGAAGACAGTCTTGATATTTTCCTTTCTCAATAGCCTGGCAATTCTGTCTGTCACATTGTGCACATAAGGCAGGAAAGCACAGCCTGTCGACTCTTGTTCAATTCTGTCTTCGTTTGGTGCAGATTTGGCTCTTATGATTTGCCTTGTCTGACTTGCTGGGTAGCCGTTACGCTCCAGTGCATCGGTCAGCTTCGTAAGTTCCGCTCCGATTTTATGTTCTTCACATATTCTGGTCGCTCGGGTCACCAATGTATGGATAAGTCCTCTTTTCTGCGCTGGGTGGTGGTGCGAATCAGCGTGTAAGTACCGATTCGTATGGGTTGGTTTCCTATATACAGTATGCCCTAGGCTACCATCGCTTTTTCGCATCACCTCCACATCTAGAAAAGGCAGGATTTTATCGTCGTTTTCCAGTTCCATTGTGAATTTAATTTTGCTGTGGAGAGAATTAAGATGTTCCAGGAATTCGTTTAGTTTCTCCGTTCCATGAGGCCAAATGGCGAAGACATCGTCGACGTAGCGCCACCATACTTTAGGGACAGCCGAAGCTGTGTCGAGTGCCACTTCTTCAAACTTCTCCATAAAAAAAGTTGGCTAGTACTGGCGATAGCGGACTGCCCATCGCAACTCCCTCCAATTGCTCAAATAGTTCACCCTGAAACGCAAAGTATCCCGTTTTGAGGCAGTGTTCAAAAAGTTTGCAAATGTCTTCCTCATATATCTCCCTGAGCATTGTCATGGAGTCTTCTAGAGGCACATTTGTGAAAAGTGACACGACGTCAAAGCTGACCAGAATATCTCCTTCCTCAGTCTTAACTTTCTTGAGCTTCCTAATCAGATCTGTTGAATCCTTAATCCACGATTCGGTTTTTCCAGTTTGAATCTGCAGTAATCTCGAGAGGTATTGGGAAAGTTTGTATGTAGGAGCACCAATAGCGCTGACAATCGGTCTCATTGGGATTTCCTTTTTATGTATTTTTGGGAGACCGTACAGGGCAGGAGTTCTAGAGGCTTTTACAAAAAGCTTAGACCAATCCTCTTTCCTGATGCTAGAAGCTTTCACTAGTTCCCTTGTCTTTATATCAATCTTGTTGGTGGGGTTGTTTTTAATCTTCTTATAGGTGCCTGGATCGCACAAGAGGTCTTCCATCTTCTTTGTGTAGTCTGCCGTATTAATCACGACAGTGGCATTTCCTTTATCGGCTGGCAGAACCAAGATTTCCTCATTGGCGCGTAATTCTTTTAGGGCCGCAAACTCTCCTTTCGTGATATTGGGGCGGGGTATTTCGGCCCTTTTCAAAATATGGCAAGTCTCTTGCCGGATGTCCTCTGCTTGCACCTCTGACATTTTGTGTACTTTCATCATTGTATGTAGTGCAGTCTCTACACCACATACGATGGATTCCACAGGTATCTTTTTGGGGGCCACTGCAAAATTCATCCCCTTTGCCAGCACAGAAGTTGCGTCTGGGCTCAACGCAAGGGTCGAAATGTTGATGACAACTTTATTTTGATCGAGTTGTTTTCGATCACCTTTTTTGTCTCGGTTGAGCCTTTCAAACTTTTGTTTCTGTCTCGCATCTGTTGACTGCTTAGATCTTACTGCTTGTTGGTAAGTCATGTTGTCAACTTTTCTCCAGTCTTCTTCGGTAAGGGTTGCACTTAGGTGCAGATGTAGAACGAAAAGGTCCCGAGATACTCCATCCAGCTGGCCTCGCACATTGTGGATCCTCTCCCTTAATAGTGCAGCCTCCGCTCTTTGGAATACTCTATCTGCTTTCCGGGATGTGATGTGTCTTTTTATTTGGATGTGTACTGGTACAATCGATTCTTCTTTACACCTCTTGAGAAAAGCAAGGCTGCCCAATAAATAGTTCCTTCTCTTTCTCAGATTCTCCAATCGTCGTACCATTGTGTGAACTTCCTCCCCATAGAGGTTCGTCAAATATGATTTAAGATTTTCACGGCCAAAAGTATTTTTAATGTTAGCTCAGAGGGTTGGAGCTGGCAACACGGTATCACAACCTAATACTTAAGCTCACATTTTTAACACAACCTCAAATAACACATCTGCCCTGATGATGGACACTGCAATGCTGTCCGAAACGTTGGCTAAAGAAGGAGTTAGCGCAACACGGCATAACACCCCAAAAACAAATAACAAAAATACTTTTGGCCGTGAAAATCTTAAATCATAGCTTCAAATTACTTTATTAATGTGTTTTAAATTATAAAATATAGGCCATTAGAGAAATCAATTTTGTGATGATTTTTCAGGCAATTTTTACAATTATAAAAAATAACATTACTCTTTTCTTTTTAAAATGATAAAAAAAAAAACTTTGACTGCCGCCAAATTGAAAAAAAAAACGATCGATTTATGTTGGACAAAAATTATCGCATATAAATTAAAATTTCTACCAAAAAAACTTTTTCTCACTATGTTTAATAATAATAATAATATCTTTATTTAGTAAAGTTTACATATTACAACTATAAGTACATATTATGGTGTACATTGATTTGTAACTTTTATTTTTAAGGTTATAAAATTAACAGAAAAATACAAACATGAAGGTAAAAAGAAAATAAAAGTGCAGTTAGTTGAGGTTTCTCAAATACCGCCTCACTAGGCTAGCCTGTGTTGAGGCAGAATTTTTCGTGTTAGTTCCTAATACCTTTGAACATACCTATACTTGTATTAAGGTGTATTCACTCAATAGTTTAATTTTTCATTATATATTTAATTAACACAGTAAGCAGAGCAAGATTATTTTTTAATAATTAAAATTAATCCACATCAAATATCAAAGTTGCCTCTGAAACCATGCTAAATTGAATTCGCTAAATGGATATTTATATATCATTAAAGAATATAATATTGTAAATAATAATAACAAGAAAATAAATTGAAAGATAAATGAAAATGATTTATCAATAACAGAAAAATAATATTTTTAATAATTGTTAAAATAAAATCCTCCCAGTCAGAAAAAAAATAATGCCAAAAGTGGAGTACCAAAGGGTTCACATCTTGGTTCAAAATTGTTTGATGAATGAGAATGGAGAGATTCGAAAATATTGTGAGGTGAAGTTATATATATATATATATATATATATTTTTTTTAATTTTATTTATTTATATATATATTTTTTTTAAATAATATTTATTCAATAAAAAAATTTACAATGTGTGATATACATATATATATTTATATGAATACCAAATGTCAATAAAGAGACAAGTTGAGGGAATTCATGCTAAAATAATAAAGTCATATATATAATATCTTATTATTTACAACATTATACAAAAAATCTTCTATTTCTCTTATCGATAACCATTTTTTTCTAATTTATTTTCTTATTATTACTATTTAAAATATTTTATTACTTATTTGACTTTATTATTTTAGTGTGGATTGCCTCACCCTGTCACTTTGGGTGAGGAAAAGGCGCTATTATTTTTTTCTTTATCACTGTCTAAAAAAAATGTATATGAATTTATTGTAAAAAAAACACATATTTAATAATTTTAAAAAAATGGAAGCTATAATCAAAATAAATATATCTTTATTGTAGTACATTAGCAACGATAACTAAAAAAACAAATGCAGTGTACACTAGTTTATCAATAAGATACATAAAATTAACAATATAAAATAATATTACTATTTTTTAATAGTAGTAGTAATTGTTTTCAATAGGTAATATTATGTAAAGAATAGGAATGCAAAGTTATAAATTGAGATTTATCGTAACCCGCCTTACTAGGTTAGCCAGTTTTGAGGCAGTAATATTATGTTAAGAATAGGAATGTGGTTATAAGTTGAGATTTATCATAACCCGCCCCACTAAGTTAACGTATGTGGAGGCAGTAATATTATGTAAAGATTAGGAATGCACAGTTATACGTTGAGATTTATCATAACCCACCTCACTAGGTTAGCCTGTGTGGAAGCAGTAATATTATTTAAATAATAGGAGTGCACAGTTATAAGTTGAGATTTATCATAACCCGCCCCACTAAGTTAACGTATGTGGAGTCAGTAATATTATGTAAAGATTAGGAATGCACAGTTATACGTTGAGATTTATCATAACCCACCTCACTAGGTTAGCCTGTGTGGAAGCAGTAATATTATGTAAATAATAGGAGTGCACAGTTATAAGTTGAGATTTATCATAACCCGCCCCACTAAGTTAACGTATGTGGAGTCAGTAATATTATGTAAAGATTAGGAATGCACAGTTATACGTTGAGATTTATCATAACCCACCTCACTAGGTTAGCCTGTGTGGAAGCAGTAATATTATGTAAATAATAGGAGTGCACAGTTATAAGTTGAGATTTATCATAACCCGCCCCACTAAGTTAACGTATGTGGAGTCAGTAATATTATGTAAAGATTAGGAATGCACAGTTATACGTTGAGATTTATCATAACCCACCTCACTAGGTTAGCCTGTGTGGAAGCAGTAATATTATGTAAATAATAGGAGTGCACAGTTATAAGTTGAGATTTATCATAACCCGCCCCACTAAGTTAACGTATGTGGAGTCAGTAATATTATGTAAAGATTAGGAATGCACAGTTATACGTTGAGATTTATCATAACCCACCTCACTAGGTTAGCCTGTGTGGAAGCAGTAATATTATGTAAATAATAGGAGTGCACAGTTATAAGTTGAGATTTATCATAACCCGCCCCACTAAGTTAACGTATGTGGAGTCAGTAATATTATGTAAAGATTAGGAATGCACAGTTATACGTTGAGATTTATCATAACCCACCTCACTAGGTTAGCCTGTGTGGAAGCAGTAATATTATGTAAATAATAGGAATGCACAGTTATAAGTTGAGATTTATCATAATCCGCATCACTGGTTAGCCTGTGTTGAGGCAGTAAGTTTGTAAATTATTTTATAATACCTATAAATATACACTTCTAATAAAATATGTTCACTGAATGGTTTGGTTGAATTAAAAGCTTAGAGTTTGGGTGAGTGCACCTTTAAATGTAAGCCACTTTTGATTCAAATTTTTAAATTATGTTTGAATACTTTTAGAGAATCACATTTAGCTATGCTATCTAAGTAAGTTATTTTTATTCTTTATTGATTGCTTTGAGACAATTTGCATACTTATAAAGAAAGTTTTAAGACAAATTATTTATTTACACATATCCAATTACTATCAACTAAATTAACTAAATAATGCTAACTACGTCCGAGTTGGTACTAACAAAAAATATCCGAAAATAAAATAGCAGACTTGCTCCTCTTCTTCTGCAAAATCTAATACTTATGTACCTACTGTTGAATAAAGCATGAAATGCGAAGTAACTTGAATGACGTATTTACTAAAGCGCTTTTTTATTATTGAACACAATAAATATTTTTTAATCAGAATTCATCAAAATGCCAATTAGAAAGAAGCGTGGGAAGCTCCAATCATGCGAAATAAATTGAAGCTATATCAAATTCAGTCCTAATCGCAAAAAAAATTTGACAGAAATACGATATTGAAACTCATCAAAAAAACATTAAGAACGAACAATCTTTTGGCGCTTGTGATATTTATATATTTGTCATTAATTTCAACAACCTTTTAGAAATGATTTAGATTGAAATCTCAAAGATAACGATATGCAAATTGGGTAAGTTCGTGGTATGGTATTAAGTTACTCCGGGATTTATTAGACCGGCTTTATCGCGGTGTTCCCGACGTGTATATAAGCTTTGTCGGTGAGTCATCTCCAACGTTTCTCAAAACTGTCAGAAGCAGACCGATGTTTGTCGGTTAAATGATTATGTGTGAAAAAATTTTACTGGCGATATATTTTTAAGGTTTCGGTGGGAAGCCGCTGAGGAACGAGTAACGAGCAGCGCAGCTTCACTAAATTAATTGATTAATTAACAACCGCATTAAATAATATTAGATAAAACACCAAAGAAAAACTCGAGTAAAGCTAAAATTTAACAACACTTTGGTAAATAATAAAGCTACCATGATATACTGAAGTTATTATTGAAGTAAAACATTGTCATATAATTATACATACACAAAAATAGAGGCTAAAAAGGATATTTAAAAACAAGCAATATATAGGAGATGAGTTGCATATAAATTGGCCGCAAAATGACATTGCACACATTACTGAAAAGGAGAAAATATTTTCACCAGTTTAAAATTGTAAATGCACCCCGTTAAAAACGTCAAGAAAATATTTTACTTCTTCTTTTACTAAAATATTTTGTTAAAATTTAACTATATTTTTATTTGCAAAAACCGTACAAAAACCAATATATTTCAAAAGCGATAAAAAATATACTTAACATATATAAAGTGCGAAAAAAAGTTACATATATGTAGATACATGTAATAAAAAATAAGGGTTAATTCGTGCTGAAAGTCGTCGAAGGACACGTGGAAAATTTCCAAATTCGTACGAGGCAGTTAATTAACCTAGTAAGTCTTCCCAGAGGCATGAGCATTGGTAAGCTAGTTCTGCACCTGGAAAGTATCAGAAGCCTGTGTTGGCGGCCTCGCGTGAAATTATTCTGGAAATAGAATTCTATTTTAGCCAGAATGTCTGGTATTGATAATAGACCGCCCAGAAGCTTCCAAGCCATCGGCAGTAATGCGACATCCCTCCTAGAACTAAGGCTACAAATACCCAGCATTTCCGAGATAAATGCTGTTGGAAACAGCGATGGGTAAAACTGAACTCTCTCATGTATCGTAAAAATTACTACATGGACGGTGTCCTCTGGCCTACGTGAGATGCACTCTCAGTAAAGTGAATACATTTTCTTCTATTACGAGAAAAGATTCAACAAAATATATAGACCTGCCGTTACTCCTGCAAAGTGTGCTACTATTATTTTTTTATTAGTTACATCTTAATTAATTCCATTACATGGGTGATATATTGTTCCTGGGTCTCACTAAGAACTCACTAGGAACTCACTAGGAACTGTCTCACTAGGAACTGTTTTGAGAGCAGGCTCAGTTTATAATATTATTATTCCTTTTATTTGCATTTTTGTACTTATGGGTGTTACTTCGATTAATTTTGTTCCAACCTTATTGTTGCTGCACTTACTGCCAACATAGATAAATTGAATTGGAAATCCATTCGTGCAGCTAGGAATTGAAATATTATTATTTCATTTAGTAAGTTTATTCGAATGCACTATGTAATATAATAAATTTATACCTGCTTTATGTAAAAGCCCGACGAGCGAAAATAAATAAATAAATAATATAAGCAGTTTATAATATAATTACAAATAATACCACAATATTATATTTAGGTTAAAAAAACAATCAGTATCGTACCATTGGGAAAGCATACTTATAAATAGGTTTTAGTAAAATCTTTGATAAATAGATCTGTCCAAGTTTAGTTAAATTTAACTTAAGTAGGTATCGCAATAGATGTACCTCATTGTATCTATTGCGTAATTTAATCTAATAGTGAATTAGTATTTAGTAAAACTTTTTTAGTTTAATTTGATAGAATATTACTTTGCTGATGCGTACTTCTTGAGCCTAAAACAGCAATATTTTTTCAAATGAAGACAGACGTTTTTGTAGTATTTTTTCTTGAATTTCAGACAGTGCTAACTTACCATCACTAACTAACTAAGTTATCACAGTCCAATATTTAATCCTAAGCTAAAATAATCCAGCTCTTGAATTTCGTCCAAGATACTATATTATGCTAAGTTTTGTTATGGACGGAACCGATCTTAAATAAAACAGAGCGGTCTAATTCCATGTTCCAAGGTAGCGCGCAATACGGCCAAAACAAAGAAAAACAAATTCAAAAAAGTTCCGAAAAGATAAATCTGCAGCCGTGGGAATGTCGATTCCGGTTTGGTTTTAAATTTAAAAATCACGTATTCCACACCTGCTGAAGTATGGAGAGCCCAGAAAATGCAACACGATTTTTTAAGTGAACATGAACAAGAGTTTCGGTGCTCCAACGCTGGGGTTGGATGGAATCAAAATATTTGGGATATTTATGTTGCAGTAGGAATAACAGGAGAGAAGCGTAAAAAGGAGAGTATCTTTGAATAGATTATTCAATATCTATACTAGAATTATATTGGTTTTGAGCCCATGCATTTATAGTCAAAGATTTGAAAAAGGAATAAAAAACTTTCAAAAATTTAATAATAATATTTACAAATAATTTATTATTTCATAGGAAGCAAATGCTTTTGGGTGGGATATGTGAAATTAAAAATTAAATGAAAAAAAATAATACAATGAGAGAAAGAGATAAAAATAATTGAATAAAAGGACTTAATGTATAAGCCCTGATGAAGTTTGAGATGAGAGAAATCTGATTGGCTGTCATTTATTTTGTATTGCAAAGTGGATTTTTTCGTTTAGCATAATATTCTTTTCGATAAATTTATAATTTCTTTAGGAATATTAAGAGTGAGAAAAAATCATACTATATAGTAGGTATTTGAAACTTCAATGAGTTTTGCTAATTTATTAAAAATCTCTCCAATTTATTTGTAATCCGGTTAAAAACCATGTTTCCTGGAATACATTATCACGATGCCGGAACACTTGTTCGAACGAAAATCTTTAAATGTGAACCCCGCATAGCTTTCCCACCCCAGTTGGTGTACTTTGGGGTCGATAGGGGGTTGTGTTCTAAATTTTCTCAATCACAATATCATCTGGAAATCATCCCCAGCCGGTGGGTGGACGGGTGGTGGCAGGGGAGAGGGATTCAGGGTAGAATAAATCAGGGAAAGCACTCGGAGTGGCGGGAAGCGGAAGTAGTAGAGAAATGAGGTAGCGTTGTAAGGAAGTGCCCTAGGAGCCATTTACGAGCTTTGTTTCGCAAGTATGTATGTTCCAGGACATGGAACTATTTTATTACCCCTCACTCTAAACTTTTACTATCCAAGAAGGTAATAATTTTCATCGAAGTTACAATATGCACTCGGAGAACTCGAATTATTACCGGTAGATGCTTACATGTGTTAATTATAGAAAGACATAATTTAAATAAAAATTTGACTATGTGCGTTCCTCAAAGCCTAAAGAATAAAAGTTATAAATGAAAAACTAAATAAATAAGAAAAATCAACCGGTACTAATACATCTATTTTTATTAATAGATGTATTTAGAAAAATAAATCTTTTTTGTTTGACTGAGGATTGAAACCTCCTCCACAGGCACTGCTGTGAACTTTTAAAATGTCTTTTAAAACTTTAAAAAAATATTTAACTTTTTTTTTCGTTTGACTAAGGATTGAACCTTCGTCCCCAGGGACTGACTAAAATGAGTGAACTGCGCTATCACTTAAACCATCCCCTAATTGGATGAGACCGAGATTTATTTTGTATACTAACTGCCGTAAATTTGTATCATGTTAAACAATTTTAGAGAAATCCGCGATGTCGCGTGTATGTGTGTGAGTACCACCAAATGCAGTGTCATCGACAACAAGTTTATCTGCCGAATTTCAGCTCGATCGGATGTGTGGAAGTGGGTTAATTTCCACTTCCAAGATTCCCTTTCATTCATTCTTTCAACTAAACAAAATCGAAATTAAAATAGATATATTTAAAAAGCCTTGTTTGTGTTGAAATGGTGATCAAAGTGATTATCTACCATACATCTCATCTTTAATCTTCACCATGCAGTCTGTAGCCCGAAAAACTAAAGATATTCTTACGTTGTCGTTTTACCGTAAATGACCGCATCAAATCAAAAATTGTTTAATAAGGTCGCGCCCTGCCTCGTGTCATAAATTTTCCAAATTAGTTTCCACGCTAAATGTAGGTCCCGCGTCCCATACAGAAAAAAACAACATCAAGTTACATAGTTACAGATTGTTTTGATACGAAAGCTGTACCTGAGCTGTACTCGTATAAACCCCTTTTTACGACTTGATATTTTGTACGAGGCAAAGGATACGACCACTTAAATATAAACAGAACTCGCCATTGGTATTATTATATTTACAAGTTGCCCACGCCATCAGCGACCTTTGCAATTTTGAAGGATACTAAGAACACCCTTGGCCAGAGAGCAATGCACGACACTAGGTGACGACCTCAATGGAAGATTGGTAAGATTCTTGGCTCTGAGCAGAGGTTCGCGAGTTTCACATACAAATATTAAAAAAAACTACATGGGTTTATTTCCACATATTATGTAACAAAACATGGTTTATATTTGCACCTCGTTCCGAAATGTTAATTTATATAAACGTGACGTTTTTTATTGATACCATACAAGAGTCTTGTACCATATAACCTAAAAATAGAGAAAATACTGTGATACCAAAGGAAGTAAGGGAGGTAAATGATGAATTGAAATATTGGATATTAATATTGAATATATGCACAATATCACCCCGGTAAAAGACGACCATTCTGAATCGAAGCTTTACATGCATTAAATTAAACGTTTAGGGGTCAGATAAGGATAGCCAGCGACTTCACTTCCTCTCTCCTTCAATACATTATTTAGCTTAAACATCTTACAAATGCGGAGAGTTCAATAGTATCCCCTTAAATATCACAAAAAGAGGCTGATCAATACATACACCAACAATTAAATATCATAAAAGAGGCTAATGAATACACCAACAATTAAAATATATATATATATATTATTATAATATGTGAAGACGAGAGAAGATGATCGTAGCGAGAGGTGTCTCGCTTAGAGTACACTTTAAAATATGCATATCTTTTTAGAACTAAAACTCCTCCGTGTCGAGGAGTAAGGCTCTCGGCTAGCAATCCGGAGATAGCGGGTTCGAATCCCAGCGTTCGCAAGTAAATTTTATTAGATTAATTTGCCTTATTTTTCTATAAATTCATTAAAAAGAATATAAGGTATATTTGCGACACGTTCCAGAGCGGAAGATACTCTTCTGTAGAATCGCACTATTATGTAAGACCACCATTCTGAATTGAAACGTTACTTGAAAACGCTTTAGCCGTGTTTGGTGACTAGATCTAAATAGCCAGGTACCCCCCCCCCCCACCTTCCTCTCTCCAATCTTCTTTCCCTCCTGACAACGTTCAGCCTAACAACATACCATAGTCTCACTGGCTCTAAACGGTCGGCAGCAGTATTTTTGTGCGGTATTGACATAAAATAAATTAAAAAATGAAGTAATTCAGGAGAATGAAGCCTGCTCATTGACTATCATTTTTTAAACTAACATTATTTTCCCTACTACGAAGTTACTACTATCCACTTTCACAATTTGAACAAGAGTTAAGATTTCCACGATGAAAAACTCAACCCCTTTAAATATAAGGTTCAAAGTGACGTGTAATTTTATAACAGTATTAAGGCTATAAAGTGACTTTATAACACTGAGAAGCGGGTGACGCTGGGGGCGAGATAAAGAAAAGGGGCGCCGGGAAGGGGCGGTTCCGGACCGCGATCCGGGCCGACCCCGTGGAGCCCGGGGCGGTACACAAATCATCTAAAGTCGATCAGATGATATCGTCTAACCTTTTGAACGCTGGAGCCTGATACCTTTACTAGTCATACCTTCGTAAGAATTTCAACATCAGATAATGTAATTTAGAGAAAAAAAATATATAATTAAATTTAACCTTCAATAATAGGCGTACGCATTAAAAAAATATTCAACAGTCAGGGTGTGTTAGCACGAACCCGTAAGAAATTTTCAAGGGATTACTGAACATATTTGGAATAAAAAATGTGGATGCCGTTTTAGCACATCACGTAATACGCACTTCCTCTCGTTCCAGCAGACGAGACAGAGCGCGTACCACGCGATCCATTTAAACCAAATTAATCATCAGAGATCAAAAGGATATCTACGTTTTTTTAATCCAAATATGCTCAGGAATCGCCAGTCATCCATCTCGCAATATACCCACATCTTAAGATTTAAAAATATCAAAATAAAGGATTAATAATGTTTATTTATACTGCTTCTGTTTTTTTTAAGAACTGCTTTCTAATATTATGTTTTTAAATAAATAATAATAGTTGCGGCTGGATACAGTATTTTTTAAAATCCATACCTATGCTCTTGTTTTGTGACGATTACATATATATTTTAAAGATCCATGGAAATTGTGTCGCGAGTGAAAATTAAAAAGATAAAAAAGCTGTGCAAATGTTCTGCTTTAAGTTAATATTATTACTGTTTAAATTACATTTAACTAAAATATAAAATACAAATTACAAATTACGTGATAGTTGCTAAAATGGTTAATCAAACAGTACGATAAGAAATCAACAAGTCAATTATTGCCATTTTGCAAGTGAAAACCTTAAGAAAAGTATCAGAGAAATAACATGATATAATCACAGTAAGGTATCCTTAAATAAATTAATTATATCAAAATTCATTATTCAAAAAAATATTTATTGCACAAAAATACAGAGTACAAAGGGTATATCTTATAGGTTACATCCTATTTCTTCCAGCTAACCCAACAAATACACAATATATTACATAACACAACAATTACATGTTAACAAATGTATGTAAATAAAAAATTAAAAAACAGAGGTATTTAATTTATGTAAGGTATTCATTTAAGGTGTAGTGACATTTGTTTAAAATAAATGTTTTTAGTGATGATTTAAATTTAAGTATGTCGGTTACTTGTTTGATGCTACGTGGAAGGTTGTTATATACTTTAATGGCCATGTAGTGTGGTCCTTTTTGAAATATGGTTTTGTTTGCTTTTGGGATTAATAAGTTTTCTGTGAACCTTGTAGCGTGTTTATGTGTTGAGTTTTTTTTGTGGAGATGATCGAACTAACAGGCATAACTCCATTATATATATGTCCGTCACAGTTTCCCCAAAAAACTATTCCGTATTTTATCATTGAGTATACATATCCATAGTATGCGGTGATTACTGACTCGATGTTTAAGATATTTTTAAGGGTGCATAGAACAATAGAAAAGCTACTGATTTTTGCTACAACTTTAGATACACGTTCTTTCCAGTTTATATTTGCATCTAGTTGTATTCCCAGCAGTGAATATGTTTGGGAAGGTTCGATATGATTGTTATTAAAGTTAACATTTATGTTTATAGGTGTAGCTTGTACTGGATAAAATTTTAGAAGTTCAGTTTTGTTTGTGTTAAGCAAAGATATTAGAAGAACGAGATGTGCTATGAGCAGTTCATACTGTGTGGAATTGTTTTGCCCAGTGTCGCCGGTTTTGTTCACCAATACTACTGCACACCTTCGCTCACGCTAAGGTATCCGCACTAATACATAGAACAGATTTCTGTGCGTACACGTCCCGACAGTATTCAAAGTACCCTAATTAGGTAGTACTCCGGCTACGGTCCGGCGGACAACATAGCATATCTCGTTCTTCTAATATCTTTGGTGTTAAGCGACAGATTTTGTCATAACAGCCAGTTTGCTATTGATTGACAAGTCTCGTTAACATGTTTATTAAACTCGTCAACGTCTCCAGTACACTAATATCGGTATTTGTATCGAATGTAATATGACAACTTTAAAACGAATCTTTAAAGAAAACTAAACTTTGCGCGCTTTGACCTTACTGTTGCTCGGCAAACTTTGAAAGGGATTTTATCTAACGGTAAATAATACTGCGTAAGAGGATTGGAAAGGTCGAATTTCCAAGAAAAATTCAAAAGGTCAAAAAGAAGTCAAAAGATTCGAAAACTTAAAACCGATTAAAATAAAGATAGAAGAAACAATTGAATATGAAGAATATGGAAAAATACAGAAAATAAATTGAAGATTTAAAAAAATATTAAGGGATATTTTTTTTTAGAATCCTAGCAAAAATACTATTCTAATTTTCCACGACTCTAAGATGTTTTATAAAATTGAGACAAAGACAAAAAAGATTATGTTTAAAACAAAATAACAAGAGCTTTTCTTGTTTACGAGATATAATGATAATACATAACGCAAATACTGCTGTCGGTTAGTTTGTATTAATGTGAAACAACAACGCAGCTGTAAACAGATGAGCGAACATTATAGATAGCTACCACGAAATTACACAAACAAATTATTTTAATTTTATCGCAATCATTGTGAACTATGAACATATGAATAATTTATTTTGTTACCCCTGAAGTTCAACTAAATATCTCAATTTAATTGAGAAATGATAAATAAATATATATTTCAGATTAAAGAGTATATAAAACGTTAAATTGTATCTTCAATATCTTAATAAGTAGTATAGTAGTATTATAATTATCATACTAATGTCGCCTAAAATAATATTGTTACTAAATTTTAAACAAATTATAGACTTTATTTTGGTTTGGTTTGTTTTGGTTTCAAAATAATTACTGTAATATAAATTAATAATAATAAGTGTTTTATTATTTTTTTAACAAATGGATATAAAGATATCCTCACTGGGATCTCCCGGGTAAGGATTTCATTAACATATGATAAAAAATTAGTAGTATTTATAAAGTAATTGAAAATATATTGAATTGTTTTTTTCTGAAATAAGTATAAATATATTACAAGGCGTTTTTTTGTTCAGTTGAGTGGTTTCGGTTACAGTTTTTTCATTTGGTGTCAGTATATTATCTATTTCTGATCTCCGTATGTTTTATATCTAGCTTTTTATTTGTGATTTAAATGTTAAAATATTGTTGAGAGTTTTGAATGAGAGTGGGATTTTATTATAGAGTTTAGTACCATAGTATAGGAAGCTTTTTTGCCCAAATGTTGTGTTTGTAGTTGCTTGTTGTATATGTTTTTGACCCTAAGATCTAGTGTTTCTAATATATGTATTGCGACATGTAAAAAATATCCAATGTAAATGCTCAATATTGACACAAATAGGTACCAACCTAAATATTATAAGACAAGTAGAAAATTCAAATGATTTCCAAAAAGTATAATTCAAATACGGAGGACATTTAATATAATATTGATTCTAACCCCTGAATACTGTTTCGTACGAATTCTATCGATTGGATGACTTTGGCTATGGTTTAATTTGATAGAATAATAAATAAATCGTAAGGCATGATTGCAAATATCAGACAAACATTAAAAATACTTAGTGTATTTCACATTATCTGATGAATCAAAATCCCAAGAGACCTTTGCGTCATTCCAGGTCAAATGATGATATTTAATCTGGATTACTTGCAGCGGGGAAGAGAGGCCTATAAATTTATCACCGATACAGGGCACTCTAACAAATGATGCGCCTCCGTGCAGAACTAACCTCCCCCGCCCTCGGGATCCACAGCATCCCTTGTCTCGTGACCATCCAAGCACCCCTTGTTCCAAGTCAATGTTTGATAATAAACAATAAGTTATAGAGAGAAGGCACTAGGAATATTGAACCAAGTTAAACATGACAATACCGAAATATTGAAAATCTTTCGACCAAATTTCAGCACATAATAATATGCATGGAGAAATTCTAAATGCCCTGGTAATAAAACGTGTAGATCCGTCATAGCATTTTTTGCTAAGAACTGTTTTAATAACCGACGTAATATTTTTTGGGGCTAAAAGGAGCTGAAAACAATATCTAACGCTTTCAAAGTTTGGTGTATTTTTTTAATCTATTACATAAACTGTTCTACAATGGTTACCATAAGGCAATGGTTAAGAATTTGACACCAATGTTGATTGTTAAGTTAAATGGACCATTTAAAAAAAAAATGTTTTATTAAAATATTAGTACTACCATTTACGCAATCAAAGATATTATACAGAAAAAAATGTATAAGACAGAACTCAATAGTTAAAGAAACTGTTTTTTAGGTTGAAAGCGTTTCAATTACAAAGAGCTTGAGATAACGAAAGAAATTAATATTAGCAAAATATTGTGTAAAACCGAGCAAACGCGTCGCATTTAAAAAAAATCCATTGTATTTTTACATCTATTTTAATTGTCTATGGTTTTGAATAGCCATAAGTCGCGTTTATAACCGCTCAATTAAAATGTCAACGAATTGCGCCTGTCGAGTTATTATTAACGAATTATTAACATTCGTACAAAATAAAGTGGATGTTCTTGATGAAGTGAGCATTGTACGCGTCAAACGTAAACAATGGTTTTACGGTTGTTATGAATAAACATCGCAAGAAGCGATTCTTAAATAATCGCGGAACAGGAAGTAACGAAGGAAATTTAAAAATAGCAAACCTTTCAATAGGGTTATATGTATCTCGTTTCGCACTTGAAACAAACACAGAAGATGTAAAATTATTTTGCGAAAATAAAGGTTTAAAAGTAATTAATGTTGAAATCCTAAAACCTTTCAAAGAAACTCCATTCAGGACATTTAAAATCATGATCCAGCAAAGCGACATTAAAACTGTGATGAATCACGATTTCTGGCCCCAAGGCATCGTATTCAGAAGATACAGAGAAGCTATCGAGCGAACCACGAAAGGAACAAAACAAAATGAATAAGTTAAACATCACTTCGATCAATTGCCGATCTGTAAAAAGAGTAGAAAAATTTATTTCTGATCTGTGTATTACAAACGATATCATTCTATTACAAGAGACATGGCTTATACCAACTGATTTAGATTTTCTTAGCGAAATTCACCCTGAATTCATGAGCTATGGTACCTCAGCGGTAGACGTCTCTAATGGCCCACTACGAGGACGACCATATGGCGGACTAGCTATACTATGGAGGAAATCATTCAAGGCAGTGACAATCGACTGTGAAACTCCCAGGATAATAGCGATTGATATCACACTCAACACTGGAACATTACTTGTCATGAGTGTATACATGCCAGTGGACAACACTGATAATTTACCGGAATATTTATCCTGTCTATCAAAAATGCACACGATAATTGAGGAAAGAGACAACCCTAATTGTATTATTCTGGGAGACTTTAATGCCGACATGAATTCGCCATTTGGACGTGAGCTTAAATCATTCAGCTCCGAATATAACCTACAAATTGCGGATGTTGACATACTCCCGCTCGACTCCTACACATACGTAAGCGATGCACATAATACCACGAAGTGGCTCGACCACTGTCTAGTGACTCAGGCAGTACTCAATACAATAGAAAATATGTATATTGACTACAAGTCCGACTGGTCTGATCATAGACCAATGCACACCACTCTAAGAACTAATGGGTTACCCACATGTACCGCAAGTCACACAAAAGTAGAGGATCCGTGTCGATGGCGGCCCAAAAGTCATGTAGAAGTGCAGTCCTACTCCAGGTATGCCCAATTTGCAATTGGTCAACTTCAGATAATTTATGGAACCAACACAGAAACTTATGACAGCACCACGATGAATGTAGCCCAAATCGACGACCTATACAAAAACATTGTACAAGCATTGAGTAACTCAGCTATATCTGCGTTTAACATAGGGAGAAGGCCAAAAAATGGGAGAAAATGGAAGGCTACAGCGGGTTGGAATGAGCAGGTTGCCTTATATTATGAAGCGTCTAGAAACGCCCATATAAATTGGCTGCAGAATGGACGACCTACTGAAGGTCCCATCATGGAAGCTAGAAAAGAAACCAGATTGCTTTTTAAGAAAAAATATAAGAATTGTCAAAGAAGCTTTGAGCAGAACAAAATGGACAAAATAGCGAACAGCTTTGAATGCAAGAATTTTTCATCTTTCTGGAATAAAACCAATGCCGTATTGAAAGCGAAATACACCGCACCGAGCCAGATTGATGGAAAATCTGTAAATAAAGATATTGCTGAAGTTTTCAGAAATACATTCTGCTCCGCACCAGATCAACCGCAAATAATGGTTAAAGAGATCGAGACAACAATGCATCAACCAGAACAACAGCCGTCCATCGTCATATTACCTGAGATGATCCAGCGAGCAATAAGCAACATGGCAGGAGGTAAATCTGCAGGTCACGATGGACTAGTGATAGAACATGTCAAGCATGCGGGGGAGTATTTAACAATACTGCTTGCCTCTCTCTTCACTGCCATGATCGGCCTCGGACACATTCCGAAAGAGCTGTCCAAAACAATAATAATACCGATCCCAAAAAGCCGCCAGTTGAACTTGACATCATCTGTTAATTACAGACCCATATCTCTTGCCACAATAATTGCAAGAATCTTCGAAAAGGTCATCTTAAATTTAACGGAAGACAAGCTCAATACAGAGGACTCTCAAATGGGCTTCAAAGCTGGATGCTCTACTGATACGGCCATATATAGCATGAAACAAACAATCGAATACTATAAAGCCAGAAAAACAACGGTGTACGCATGCTTCCTAGACTTAAGCAAAGCCTTTGACAGGGTTTGTCATAATGCGTTGTGGAAAAAACTGACCGAACGACAAGTTCCACCACAAATTGTCAATATATTGAGAACATGGTACAACCAACAGGAAAACTTTGTCAGATGGAATGAAAGCCTATCAGAAGCAGCCAAATTAAAGTGCGGCGTTAGACAAGGAGGCTCAATGTCCCCAGTGCTTTTCAACGTATATATGGATGAACTTAGTAAAACACTGAATACAACAAGAATCGGATGCCATATTGCCGGGGTATGTATGAACAATATTAGCTATGCAGACGACATGGTCATACTAGCTCCATCGATAAGAGCGATGAGAAAACTTCTGGCAATATGCGAAGCTTACGTTGATAGTCACGGGCTGATGTACAATGCTAAAAAGTCATCCCTGCTGATATTTAAAGCAAATACTGGTCCCACTGTCATTCCATCCATACGTCTCGACGGGGCCAACCTGACAATTTGCAGCGAAATCAAATATTTGGGGCATGTCATTACCGATGACCTAAATGATAAAAAAGACATAGAACGTCAAAGAAGAGTACTGAGTGTGCGAGCTAACATGCTTGCCAGGAGATTCAACAAATGCAGTCCTCCGGTGAAGAAGCAACTTTTCCAAACATATTGTATGAGCTTCTACACTAGCGAGCTATGGACGACATACACACAAGGCGTCATGAACACACTCCGAGTACAGTACAACCACGCATACAGAGCCCTATTTGGCCTCCCCTGGCGATGCAGCGCCTCACAGATGTTCACCGAAGGAAGGGTGCATGGGTTCGCTGCTTTGATGCGCCACAGAATAGCCGGGACGAGGCAGCGCTACCAGAGATCGGACAACACTCTTGTCCAGGCCGTTGCCCAGTGGCAGGGAGCGCCTCTACACCGGCGATGGAGAATTTCTCTAAAGCCACCATAAAGACCTAATGTGCACATCAATGTATTGATTTTTTATTTATTTTTTATTATTTTTATTTATTTCTTTAATGATTTTCTTTTTATGTATGTATTAACTTAAATGTAAACTTTTATGGCAGGCAGAGCATTGCACACACCGCTCTGTCCAGCTGAAATAAACATTATTATTATTATTATTATTTAATGCTCAACTCTTAAATAATAAGGATTTTTTTTTAGAAGAACAAAATATATCAATATCAATACAGCATTACATCACTTACTACTGAAATTATCGCCTGCGGCGCTTTCACCGACATCCCCCATATTTCACTGTTTTTTTTAATGAATGTGGTTTTAATTAACAAAGAGTTTTTTCGTGCGAAAGCTTGGCTCGCGTAGCTTTCGTTTCCGAACACTGGTACCACTTGCAAAAATTCTAGTTTGCCGCGTGATGTCTCCCCTAGTCGTTTTATGAGAAACTTTACGTGTCGATAAAAAAGCGGCGTAATTCCTAAATTTCCATTTTTGGGTCGTCCTGTCTAAGAACATGCAAAAAACACACAATATCATAAAATGAGATAAACAAAAAAAACTGTGAGGGGATATTATGGGGACTTTAAAAAAGGTTTTTGGGACAAAAAGGGTTTGTGTCATAGATGATTTGTATCCCACAAACAAGTTCTTAGTAATAAAAACATAATATCAGAAACATTTGACTATGGAGATATGACAAAGAAATCATTTTCTTTTGTCTATCTCGCTTTGCGGATAATTGTGGTTCCAGTCCAAAGAAAATACTATTACGATCCTGACAAAAGCTTCATAAAAAATCTCTTCAGATTTCTTCCACACGGATATCAAGTTTTATATTCTTTTGGTGATATAAAATTCATGACGCGCAGGTTTGCTCAGGAGAAATTAAGTTTGCTTGAGGTCAGCTTAAAGTCATAATTTCCCGCGAGGAGGGGTCATATCTTTGTGTAAATCATTTCATAAGATAAAACTAAAAAAAACGCATTAAAATGAAACAGATTTATTCAACAAAGTTTATGGGACGAGGGTAACTCACGTAACTTGAATCGTCAAATTTACAAATAAAATATGCTAATGTTTTTTTTTGTTGCACATGGTTTCTCAATTTTGTGGAAATGTTATTGAAGCTGAAGACTATTGGAAAGCGGAAAGGGAAGAGAAGAGAAAGGTTAGGAGAGAGAAACTTTTCAGCACTAAATTGTCCTTCACAAAGGCAATACTGGAAGTATCGTTCAGATGGAAAGACGTACAAATGAACTACATCTTTGTAAATGAAATGTGAAAAAATGTATTCATTTTTAAATACATCTCTTTGAATTTCACTTTTGTTTTCGGGAATGAATGAATTCAAATCTTGGAAGCGGAAATTAAACCATTTCCTGACATCCGATCGAGCTGAAACTCTGCAGATAGACTCGTTGTCGATGACAATGCATTCAATAACGTACACACACGCTGGCATACAAGCATTTCTCTGAATTCGGATGACATGACAGCAATTAATATATGAAATAAATGTCGGTCCTACCCGAGCGGCATTTGGCGAGGGTGGCAGAGTTGTCGACTCCGGTTCTTGTGTGGGAAGGTTCAATCTCAGTCAAACTAATTATCATTATTTTTTTAAGTTTTAAAAGTTATTTTGAAATATATTTAATACAGAAAAAAACTTTGTCGTTTAAGGGATGTTTTTTTTAAATTATTATAATTTGTCTTTTGACCCCTCCCTTTGCCGCCCAATACTATTGAATTCATCAAAAGAAGGTGACTTAGATCAAAGAAGGATTATTTAGACACCTTAGTACATTGATTCGGTGGTGTTGATTAAAACTTGTTTTTGTTACATAAATATAATACTTACATATTTCTAACAAGTTTACGTATTTAATATAATATTTTTTATTTTAACTAATTACTAAACGGATATTTTAATATTTTTTCTCCAAATGTACGTATTGTCTATTCTTATTAATTTTTATCATATATTAATCCTGACAAGAAACAATTGGTTTGGAAGCATGTCGATTATGCGTTTTCTCTAGTTATAACTAGTTTATACTGAATGCCTTAGTAACAACTAGAATTTACTAGCTATTAAATATTTGAATTTTAGATAAAAACCAGTTTTAAATTTTAGTTAAAACGCGTTACGTCGGATTAAAACCAGTGTTAACTGATATTCATTTTTGACAAGCAGTAAATTTTAGTTGTAACAAAGTCATTCAGTATAAACTAGTTATAACTAGTAAGTAGAGAAAGCGAGCTCTTACTAATATCGGGTATTTAACTGTAACATATACAAAGTTTTATTTTAAACTAAATAAAATAATCATTGTATATTGTGTTTAATTTGTAAATAGTCAGAGGGAACACGGATTTATGGTAAAGAGTCGGCCCATCCCTGGTTAAGAATCTATAAATATTTAAAACATCGTAATACGTTTATGACCAAATTAAAAATTCTATCATTTAAGAGACAAACCCAGCATAACAACAGAACACTAACCAAAATAAATTATAAATAAATAATATACCTATTCTTTTATCAAAATTCTTTTCACAATCCAATATCGATAAAACAGCAGTGCCAAGATTGATTTAAAAAGTTCTATTTGAATAGTTAACTTCATATTACTGAAGGAAATAGTTCATTAACGTGATGTGTACGCAAAATCTATATTCCACCCTCAAATAAATCAAAGTATTTTTTACACGGAGGGGAATGAGAGAAGAGGAATCATTAGAGAATGGCAGCCAATCAGAGTAGGAAAGCATATATTGAACGTGATGACATAACGGACTATATTCATCGCTAAATCGCCATCAAGCGGTCATGACCATTGAGAGTAATGAGCAGTGGTCATTGAAGGCAGCACCGGTAGCCATTAGACTTTCATAGCGAATCTCCTCCATTACGTCCATTGACCGGGGACCATAAGAAGACGATTTCAAGGAGCCAGGCAAGGGGCAGTTAACGGAAAAGGCCATAAATTATTATTATTATTTAGAGCGGATGGCGGGAAACATCTGGCACGAGAGAGAAAGGAGAAAGGGGAGGAATGAAAACGCCCCGGGCCAAGTTTATTGGAAAGCCATTATTTAATTTTGAAGGACCCGTTTGTTTTTTATACACTCTTACAGGCGGCGGCCTGGCCAGTGGGCGGGCCACTGGGAAGTTAAGTTTTCAAACAATCACACGGTAAATGGTCTTTATAGCATTTAATAGCGATGCGGAAACAGCATCCCCTACCTCGTTCACAGGTGCTTCATTTTCAAATTAAATTTAATTAATTTTAATGAAGAAACTTTTTCAGTAATTAGATAGGGCGTTCTGAAGCAGTATAAGCTATAAGCATAGACCTTTGCTAGAAACTTTATCGAGGGAAATTAAATTCAAATTGAATTCAACTTTTTTCTTGCTCCGCCGAAAAGAGATTACTTTTCGATGTTTCGTACAAAGTGAGATAATTAATAAATATTATGAGAATAAAAACTCAATTTGCCAAATCCAACAAAATCGTGTGCAATGTCCGTGGTTGAAACTGTGACTAAAATACACAGGCGGGAGTTTGAAATTAAAAAAAATGACAACTTAACAGAAACCTTAAAAAGTGATATGGTCAAGATGGTCATAATTTCCACGTGATATTATCAAAGGATTCATTTAATTAAATTCGATGTCGCGACGGCAGCGTCTATATTTTATTTTAATTAACACGAGCAGAAGCGGTGCTTCTTTGTCCTAATCAATTTTGTTACTGGCTGTGAATAGTGTGAATTCGGTTCCAACCAATCTCGCGACCGCGATTTAGTCACAGATTATTATTATATACATTATTATTATAAATATATATATTTATATATATATTTATATATTTATCACTATCGCGATTCAGCAGAGCTATTCGATCGCGTCAAAAGTGACTCAGCAGGGTTGCTAAGCCGCCTATTATAAAACCGTTAAAAGAGAAGCTTCACAAAAGTCAAACTGGTAAAATATTGAATGCATGGCGGAATATTTACAAATGACGAATAAACTTTACATTTTGTATAGTTGCACTTTTCCGCACATGTGTCAATGCGTCAATTAAAAACAATAAATTATTTTTTTTAAATTAGCTCCACACTCCAGATAGTCTTTTTAGAGAAAGGAAGAAGAGGAAGTACTGGGAAGGAAAAAGGTATGAGGGGTGGGTAGGAATCTGGGGGTCAGTGCGTCCGGACGTATAGATCCATCCCTCCCACTGCGGTGCAAGGCGATGGTTCGAGAGCGTCCAGCTGAAGAGGTCAAAGGGTCTCCCTTAACCAGTTTCTCCTGGCAAACTACATGGTGATCTATGGCAGGGGTGTTGGTTATCCAATAAATGGTTCCCGGGGCGGCAGTACCCAAACTCGTCTCCCAAATTGATGGGATTTTCTTTTCTCCCAATTCTGATGTGATTCTGTCTGTAACTCCGGTCCAATGAACTTGGTTTTGCTTTGGATTTAAGTGTCATTTTCAAAATTGGAACTGATTTTGGGAACAACAAAAAATATTTTTATTAATTAATTAATTATGATGTAACGTGTGGGTTACAAACCCAACACTAGCCGGAGTTTGCCGAAGGCGTTCGAACGTCCGAACGCAAGGATACATATTATCTCGTCACGATACTCACGATCAAACCAGTTCATTCGGAAAGTTCTTTAAAGGCGAGCGGAGCGGAGCGCAGCTCCTTCGGGAGCGAGGCCGAAGGATTATTTATCCTGAATCCATAGAAGGAGCTGGACATTGAACGTAATTCTGGAAAGACATGAATCAAGATACTATCTACAAATGAATTTTAATTCTAATCCTTTTTTGTGTTCACATCTGTTTGAGGAACGAGGACTTCGCTATTCCGCACTACCGTCCTTCGGCGTGACACAGCAAGTTTTTTTGGTAATGATGCGGCGAGTTGTCTATGAATTCTGAACGGTACCTTGAGACACACAGTAGGAAGCCGAGGATAACGAGGCAACGAGGTTCAAGACTATGATCGCAACACTTCCGTCATAATTTGCGTATAACATAAAATTCTATCGAAATGAAACTCTCTATCTTACTTGTTGTAGTTACAAATTTGTCAGTTATACTAATGTATTTTAAATTAATTAAATACCCAAGTTGTATTGTTTGAGAGCAAGTGAGTAATTCCCTTATTCATGAATTCACTACCCCAAAATCCTTTTGAACGAGATTATCATACTTTTCACGTACTATACTAAAGTACGAGACGGTAAATATTTCTAAATTTGAAATATGTTTTTCTTTTGAAAAAAATTTTGACAGATTTCGTAATTTTCAAGATAACTTACGCAGTTCATTCGAAAGGTAAATTTTTCTGATCGTCTCTCAAACTGACAATGTTTTTTTTATTAAAGGGTAATGATCCCGATGCAAATATTTTTACTCACAATTATAATATGCAAGCCTTTTCAAAATTAAGCAGACGTGAGAATATCAAATAGCCTACATTGTTTAGCAGAAACAAAGCATATGATTATTCTCCTAACTTATGTGATGAACGGATATATGAAAATGCTCTGTTTTTTCAATAGGTGGCTACATAAATATAGATTCATCAATCTCTACACATTATTATATACGTTTATTCAATGATTAAATAGTATTCATTTTTTGGGGGAAATTTAGTAAACGTCAAAGATGTTTTTATTATGGAAAAGAGATACTTAAAAAATATCACAAATTCCGGTTATCAGGATTTATGATTAATCATCTCTTTCAAAAAAAGAAACTTCTGACAATCACAGATACACAATGGGGTTATGCCTAATAGAACGGTTATCTCCAGATAAATTTCCACTAAAACACTCGATACATAAACACGAGACAGAATTAACAAAAAAATATCAATACTATAAGCAAACAAAACAATGTTTCAAAAAAGACCTTACTACGTGGCTATTAAATTATAATATTCTATATAACAACCTTCCACGTTAACATTAAACAAATAATAAACGACATACTTCAATTAAAATCGTCACTAAAAATATTCCTTTTCAACAAATGCGACTATTCCAAAACAAATACTTTACATTAATTAAATATCGGTAGGTATATTTACACAGTGCAAAATGATATGTACTCTATTTCTTGTTAATTGGGTTAGCTGTAAGAAATAGAATGTAGCTATAGGCCTTATACTTTCTGTTTATTTTCAACAAATAATGTTTTTTTTTTTTAATTTTGAAATACTAGAAATATGTAATAAAATGGACTCACCCTATGTATGTGTTTGGCTCTAGCCATATTCCTAATGAGCTTGTAGAGCGGCGCGGTAGGGTGGGCGGGCGCGCCCAGCTGGCAGTAGACGAGCGCCGTGAAGAGGCCCCGGGGCGAGGTGCCGGGTATAGCGCCGCCCATAGTGCCCAGCGCGCCCAGCCAGAAGGGGTAAGCGGCGCGCGTGTCCGCGTACCACGGCAGGGTGACCAGCGCGCCGGGGACGGAGTTCCACGCGAGGGCGTCGCGGCGCGCCCTGCCCGGTATTCTCTCCAAGATTATCTGCAAACATTACAAAAAAACGTTACTTTAATTGTTTTAATACAATTTATATATATATTGTTTTTTGACTAATTTTTTAAAGTAAATCCAAATTTTAAATATCTAATATATCTTAACATACATACATATATTATTATTATTGATTTATTTTTCTCCTACAATCAAGCTTCAATCTATCAATTGGTGAAGACTTTCTGGCAGCGCATTATAATATTGCATACTTTTGAATAGTAAATTATTTTGTGTATTGACTTTGTTCTTTTTCGGTAGCCTAATTTTATTGTACGTTCTAGTGTTATGTCTGTGAATGTCCTTGTATATAATTTTGTAAGAAAAATATTTTGGTAATAGGTTGTTTATTATTTTATGTGTAAATATCATCGCGTTTAAGATCAGCTTTTTTTAACAGTTTCACTGTTAGCCAATGTAGTGATTTTACCATGTTAGTAACTATGGTTATGGTAATGTTAAAAAATCCAACAATAATATTCAATGACAGCTGACGTGTTTTTTCATCGCTCTCTAGAAATTTCACAAAATAAAACAAAAATTGTAGCGAAAATCTAAATATCTATATTTTAATAAGTTTATAATTGTGAAGTGTTGTAATATTTGTTATATTAGCTAATATTCCGTGCCAATATGACTACAAGGGCAACTGCAAAGATTGCACTAAATAATACAGACACAAAACTACTCCAACTCCTTGACAAAAAGTTTCAAGAGTTTAAGGTGCAATTTATGGAAACCGTGAGAAACGAGTATAAAGAAGAAATCGAAGAATTAAAAAACAAAATATTAACTCTGGAATAAAAAAATTCACACAAAAAAACAACAGCTTTGAAAAAACCCTGGAACAGAATGCCGTAATTCAAAGTTAATTTAACGAATTGCAAAAACAATTGGATGCTAACGAACAACACGCACGAATTAATAACATAGAGATCATTGGGATACCAGAAAAAAAAAACAAGAAAACCTGACGGAGATTATCAAAAGCATCTACTCAGAATTAAAAATAGTAAATCCTGATGAAATCGAATACGCCACCCGGGTAACCACCAAGAAGAAGATTGAAGGAAGACCGCGAAATATTTTCGATAAATTGAAGGGCAGAAAACAAAAAGATGACATCATGGCAGCAATCCAGACAAGACGGGGCCTAACAGCAGAGGATATTAACTCGAATGGAAAACATCGGATCTATATTAATGAACATTTAACTCATAAAAACAAAGTACTCTACAAAAAGGTCAGAGAGTTTACCAAAATTAATAAATTCATATTGTGCTGGATTAAAAATTGTAAAATTTATGTTAGACTAAATGAAAACTCAAATCACTATTGCATAAACTCTTATAACGATCTAGAAAAACTAAAAAATACGATATTTCCATCAACAACGCTTAGAACATATCAGCAACTTTCATATTAACTGCATTGTAAATGGTATCTTTAGAGCTATATTATCAAAATTTAAGAGGTGTCAGAACTAAAACGAATACTTTTCTTCAAAATGTACTATTAAACAGCTATGAAATTATATCTCTCAGTGAAACATGGCTAAACAATTCAAACTTTAATGGGGAACTTTTCGATTCAAGATACCATGTTTACAGATGAGATAGAGATTATCATAACCTCAATCAGAAACGCGGTGGTGGAGTTTTAATTGCAGTCAAAAGTAAATTAATTTCTGATCAAAAAATAGAATGGGGATCTGAAGCGGAAGACATATGGGTAACTATTTCACTTTCTGGTAAAAAAATTCACATATGCACTTCATATATCCCACCGGATAATAAACACCTCATAAATATTACATCACATATAAACAAAGCATCTAAAAACAAAACAAAGCAACATATAAATAATGAAAGATTCATTATAGTAGGAGATTATAATCTACCTTACTTACATTGGTCACCAATAAATGAGAACGGTGACTATATGTACACAGAACCCATCAACTCATTAAATCCCGCCCATTCGAACTTTATGGAATTTTCATCATTTAATAATTTGAAACAATATAACTCTCAAAGTAATAATATAAATAATCGCATACTACTGAAAATTACACATAACAATATCTCATTAGTACCAGAAGATGTTTATCATAAAACACTGCTAATCTCGATTCTTACTAAAAAAAATAAAAAAAACTTAAATCTAACACAAAGCAAATATTACAATTCAGAAAAGCGGATTATTCAGTAATAAACACAAAACTTAACGAAATTGATTGGGATCATAAACTGAACCATTTGAATACTCAACACGCAAGTGACTTATTCTACAACATATTGAACAACATTAAAATAAATTATGTACCAACTAAACCGGCAAAAAATTGTAATTATCCACCATGGTATACATCATCGCTTATAAAAATAATTAAAGAAAAAAATAAATTTCATAAAAATTTTAAAAAATTTCAAAATCCACGTGACTACCAATCGTTTTCACTCTTAAGATCTAGAGAGAAACGAATTGCACAACAACTCTACATTAATTATATACGTACTGCTGAAAGTAACAATAATGGCAATCCTAAACTCTTCTGGAATCATTTCAATAACATAAAAAACGTTAAAAACTATCGTCCGATTTCAAAACTAACAATATTCAGTAAATTAATGGAAAAAATTATTTACAAATTATTAAGTCCACAACTCAATCACAAAGCAACATGGTTTTACAAAAGGCAGAAATGTGGAAAGTAATCTCGTTCTTCTTACTGAATTCATCGTCAATCACATGGACAACCGCACTCAAGTAGATATCATATATACAGACTTTGCCAAAGCATTTGATAAAATTAATCAAAAATTATTATTAAGAAAACTTAGGTCATTAGGTATACATGGTAATTTATTTCGTTGGGTTACATCTTATATACTCAACAGATCACAGGCAGTAGCAATAAAGGGCTTTGAATCAGATTTCAATGAAATTTCTTCTGGGATCCAACAGGGTTCTCATCTCGGACCATTGTTTTTCATTTTATATATTAATGATTTGATCAATGTTGTAAAGTACTCTGAAATAGAATTATTTGCTGATGATGCTAAGCTATACAAGCCAATAAAAATTCTAGACGATTGTGTCAATTTAAAACATGATTTAAACAATATATTGCCAATAAACTCAACTATATCTAAATATTTCAAAATGTCATCACATTGTCTTTTCGAGAAATAAAAATAAAATACTATTTAATTATTCTTTAAACAACAACAACATTGCAACAGTATTAGATATTCGTGATCTCGGAATAACCCTTGATAGTAAACTACAATATAACCTTCATATACATCAAATCACAAATAAAGCTGCTAAAATGTTAGGCTTCATCATAAGAAACACATAACTTTTTAATAGCATCGATATCATTAAGCAACTCTACTTTGCCTATGTACGAAGGTCATTTGGAGTTTGCATCAGTTGTTTGGTCTCCATTTTACAAAATCCACATAAACAAAATCGAAGCAATTCAAACAAATTCCTAAAATATCTTTGTTACAAGTCATTTGTAAGATTTAATAATTGTGCAGAGGCAGCTTCATACTTTAAAATTGATTCACTTAGTGTACGGAGGCATCATAAGGATGCACTAATCCTGTATAAAGTAGTTAATAATATTCAATGCCCAGAGTTGCTAAACAAGATTCCATTCAATGTACCTGCGCGTTCAACACGCTCTTGTGTCTTGTTCAGGGTTGATCAAAGCAAAACGAACTCTAAGCAGAATTCTTGCCTGAACAGACTATGCAATAATTATAATAGCGTATTATCCAAGGTTAATATTATCAGTTGCGAACTTACCAAATACAAGAGGTCCATAAAAGAATATTTCTCTGATGGTTTGTGAATAATTTTTATGTCTCTATTGTGTATATCTCTATTATGATTTGATTTATATCTACAACCTCTCTCCATGCCTATAAATGTATTGTTTTGTAAATTTTTCGTTTTATATTATCTTTTGTTTTGTATAATTTTTTTAATTCATATTCCTTTCTCACAATTTAAATAACTTATTCCATATTATGCTGCCTCAGTTAAAGTCACAAGGAGGAAATCCATAATTGGTTTTATTTTACTATATAATACTTATAGACAAACTGATTAAATGTAAACGGTCGATTTCGGAAAATGAATAAATAAATAAGTAATACAAATGAATTTGATAACAAATCATTTTAACAAACGCAAACTGTTGTTTAGTAACATAAGTGAAAATTGTAATTTCTTGGAAGTGGAATAAATAAAAAAAGAAATGCACGTTTATATCCTGTGGATTTAGGACCACGCCATTTTGTTTTAAATCGCTGAAAGGGGAAAATCCGCAAAAAGCGTGTAACTGAGGAGCATTGAATTTTCAAACCAGGTCTAAGAACTGATGTTTAACTGACATAAAATCATGTTTGTTCTCACAATTATAAAAGCCTTTGTGCCGAAGAAAAACAAAGTAATATTTTTTAATATAAAAATTACGATGTAACAGTGAGGCACTACGCTGTTGCAAAAATATTTATTTTTAAAGTACACAAATGTTCATGTTCAAGTGGGTTTCGCTCTCTTTTCTATTAGATTCTATTAGTTTGGCTAACAGGTGCCTGTGTAATACAATACCTACAATTTTACAAGCAAAAATTCCACAAAGCAAATCATTCGACGCTTTCTCGAAAGTATGGCACAAGTATGATCCGCGTCTAGTAATTCGGCTGAGAGGCTCTATACATTAGCCCAGCCACCGGCACCGGGGCAACAGAATAAGTGAGGAGCTTCCTTACAGGCGTTGGTATTAAGAATGTGCCGAAAGAATGCTTTGTTACAAAGGAAATTGTAAGTGATGAGGACATGGCGGGGGAGCAGGACCATTACCGACGAGAGCGAGGCAAATGAGGTCACTTCAGATGATAAATTTTAAATTGAATATTTAAAATGTATGCAGAATGCTTTGCTTCGTTCACAAGCCGTTTGCAGTGAAATTTTAAGACGGGCATAATATTTAATGGTTAGTAAATTCTGTGGAGAGTTTTTACAGTTTTACATTGAAAACGTTACATAATGTCTAAGAACAGATAATATTTTTTATCGTTAACAGTTTTTCATGTCATCATTATTATGGTTATCAGATATCCAGTTGACATTTTGGAGTGCAAAATCAACAAGTGTAACTAATATATACGTAAATGTCCAGTTAGGTTTACCCTTATTTATGTTCGGACATACCAAACTTATGAAAATCTTTCAATTCGAAATGCATTTGTTTTTCCTCCCAAAAATATAGTTGAATTTCAAGCCTAGCTCTAAAAATACCCACCTTAAAGCGTCCCCAAATATGAGCTATTAAAAATAATTAACAACAAATTCTAAGAATCTCAGCAAACGCTCCAGCTCATGGAGTCAATTTCAATTACAAATGATTATATTCCAAATTGAATTGCTTTTATATCACAAATAGCGAATCGAGGCCAAGTAGAGTAGAAGTGAGGGCGGGTGTAAGTTATCTTCTCGCATAGCAAACAGTATGATACACTTAGTTCTCGCTACTACTAACTACTGCATCTTCTTAGGTTACGCCGTGCGGGTTAGCATTACGTGAAAGATATGCAGGGAGATGCATAATTGTGGCTTCAGATACATTTCCGTATGGGGTGATGTACATACGAATGCTTCCAACTTGCATTTCCTTGGCATGTTCAACATCACTATCGCAATTGTAAATTACACACAATAGGCTGCCACCGAGCTGATATCTGTTTGGAAACCTTAAACAATTACCTACAACGAATTTTACATAAATACGTGTGTTTGACTATTTATATCACAGCATCAATTATTCTCTATGACGAAAGAGGAGAGAATTTCAAACAGATAGAGTGAACATTTTCGTGAAGTGACAGTACTCAAATAAAACAAGTACGTTGTTTTAACAGGAAAGGTCAGTATTGCGATTTATAGAAAACTAATCAATTTTAATTTAACAGGTAGGACCGCCTTCGACGTAAATGAGACATTTTATTGTAATAACAATAAATTTGACTTTCTCATAACATATTCGTGCTTTACTGATAGTTTGTTGTGAAACTTGTCAAATCATTCGTTATAGGCTTCCAGTCCCGATTTTAACATGAAAACGAATAATTTGACCAGATTTTTAATAAATTAACAATAGAAAGTTTCCTTTGTGCATACACCATTATTTTTTCAAAGTATCACTGGCGTTCGGTACGTCGGTGTCCTTGGCCTTGTCCTTTTTTACAGGTGAAAAAATATAATAAGAAGTAATTGTTGATTGAAGTACTGGTACAAATTGAATTATTTGGCGTGTTGGAAATAAGCCGACGTAGCTCAGAGGTCTCAGAGCACCTGACCGGACATCGGAAGGTGTGGGTTCAATTCCCATCGGCGGAATTTATTTTTACTCGGGAGATATTTTCAATTTGTATGGATATTTCAAGCGACTAATTATTGCTTATAATAATTTGTTATCCTTTGTGCTATGCATAAAAAACCAATCTTATAAACACTGATTTATCATTAAAAAATAATATACATTATGTTGTTGCTACTTATTAGATATTCAGATTATTATTATTGGCACACAGTCTAAAATAACACTAAATCTACATGCTAATAAATTACAGAGATACAATTACAAAGATAAAGAAGATGTTCTTAGCATTACAGATTACAAAGATAAAGAAGATGTTCTTAGCCACTCAGGCGTATATAAAATTAGTTGTAATGATTGCCCAGCATTCTACATAGGGCAAACATCACGCAATATAGAGACTAGAATAAAAGAACACCTAAGATGTCTAACCAGTTCGGGATTTTCAGAATTTGCAGAACATCTAATTAATAAAGATCATACTTTCAACCGTGACACGGGTATTAAAGTCCTTCACAAAAATGAGATAGGTTTACGACTTAACAACTTGGAAGCGTTGGAAATAAAAAAATCAGTCAATTCAAAGGCTGAAATTATCAATAATCAACTAAATTTAACGTTCAGCCCTATAATAAATATGTTTCCTGTTATCCCTAACTCCCCTCCCCCACTTCCCGCCCACAACTGATACTGTCTCTCTCTGTTTTTTATCTCTTTCTCTCTCAACTATTTGTTTATATATATGTGTATTATTCTGTATTTGTTAGTATTTTTATAACTGTCCTGATGATGGTACGGAGGTACCGAAACCGGTAGACGTTAAAAATTTCAATAAAGTGACTGTAAACAAAGTGTTTCCCTTTTTATTATTAATAAATTACAACTGATGGATATTGATGATTAGTATATATTAAGTATTTCCAATTATGAGCCATGTTTTCAGCATATATCTGAATCTATTTGGGAATTTACAATTTTTTATGTTACTTGGCAACATTTTGGGCACGTTATATTCTAGGGTTCGCTGTCCGTATTTATTTTTATATTCAGGGTCAGATACATGGTTAATCAATATTTTGTCCAATATTAAGGACTGCACAGGCAAGATTCGATATAACAATGAAATCTGACGACTCTGTAAACTGAGGTATATAAAAAGCGTAACAAAATAAAAAATGTCACAGGACGTCCCAGGTTCAATTTCATATTACGTATTACAATTCAAAATCAATATGTAATTTATAAAGACATCCTTACCAGCGTATCATAATCAAACATTTTAAATAAAACTACGCCGAGTTCGATTATTAGTTGTTAACAAAGTCTATATATTTATAATAACAAAATATATCAAACATACATAAAGTATGTTTAAAAGAATTCAAAGTCAGCTATTTCATGTATGGCGCTAATCTAATTATTGCAAGTTACGCTCTAAAATATTAAGATGAATAACTATTAGTTTGCGCCTGTATATATGAACATGATTAAAAAAATTAATTATTGAAGACAATATTAGCGATTCCTAAACTAAAATTTGAAACAGAAAAATCAGTAAAAAATACTAATTATTATTTTTTTTGGTAAACTAATGTTTAAGACAAGATTTTTTATGCATAGCACAAAGGGTAACAATTATTTTACAAGCAATAATTATTAGCCTGAAACACTCATCCACATTGAAAAATCTCCTGATAAAAGATACATGACGCCAACGGGACTCGAACCCGTGTCCCTTCGATTTCCGGTCGACAGCTCTGACCTGTCAGAGCTGGTCCTGGTCCTGGTCCTAGTCCTGGTCAGAGCTGTCGACCGGAAATCGAAGGGACACGGGTTCGAGTCCCGTTGGCGTCATGTATCTTTTATCAGGAGATTTTTCAATGTGGATGAGTGTTTCAGGCTAATAATTATTGCTTGTAAAATAATAGTAAAAAATACGGTGACGTCTAGGACGGTTTTGCTCATTAATTATTCCAAAAATAAAAATACTCATCCTAGAAGTTAAAAGATATCGCACATTAAAATAAGATATATTTATCTAAGACACTGTCTAGATTGCATTTAGTTTGGGTTGAATCTTGGGATCATACATAAAGATGTTGGTAGTTCTTATTCGAAATATGATACCGTTAAATATGACCGAAAGCGATAGGGTGCCATTAGCTCAGTTGGTAGAGCGGTACCCCGGCAAGGGTCCTGGGTTCATGTTCTAAATGTGACTTATCTTTTAATGATTTTTCTGTTTCAAATTTTCGTTTAAGAATCGCTAATATTGTCTTCAATAATGAAATATTAAAATTTGAGGTTTTAATGATTAAGTTATTATAAAATTAAAAAAATAAAATAAAATATAATTTTTTTTCAAGAGAGGCATACAAATATATCCTTGAAATACACCCTTAAAATGTACATCTGACCAAGGAAGTTTCAGATAAAACGGTGTAATTCTTCTCCACATCAACAATGTTAGAGGGTAACATTTCCCATACATTGTAGGAGTAGAAGATTGTGTCGCGTTACGCCACGGCTTCCTACACGAACTACGGTGTATTTTTACATTTCAATCATAATTCCACCTATTTCTAGTGATGAACACGTACAAACGTATAGTTACGATACCACCCCGTGAATCATGATAATATATGTCACTTACAATTTAATTTTGTTATTTTCTCAACTATCATACTGTGTGTGTTTAGTAAGAAATACATTTATTTCTCTAATCTAGAAGAATTCATGAATGGCTTCTACAAAATTCATATGATTTTTCCACAAGAAGAAAATAATATATTCATAATATATTCGTAACAGTAAACTAATGACAAATACACTGTCTTAAACATACTAAATATTTAGCGGTAATAGATTGTGAAAATATTACTCTTTATTAATAAATGAGGCTTTATTTTTAGTCATACTGTTAATAGCCCTCACCAAAAACAAAAAAAGTTGAATTTATAACATGTTGTGCATCACGTGGACGCAAAGGGTAAGAACGGAAAATAAGGAAGAAAAATCAAAAAAACTGTTCTTCCTTAAATTATTGAGATGAAGGGAAAATGAAAATTCAGAAGCAGATTACAGGAAATATTGTAAAGTGGGGTGCGCGACCGTTTTCTCTTTTGTGATAAATTAGTTCGTGAGTTATTGAAAACGGAGAAGTCTACCGCTAAGAGAACATCCTTTATTTGTCGATCGGTTAATGCAACATTTTCCGCTTAGAATAATAATATTAGGAAATAAAAAATTAAAAACAAAAAAATTTTTAACGGATGTGAGAAAGATTATTAAGAGAACCGTTATCACGTGGTAGTATTATCCCAGCGCTTTTAATGCTGTCATGGGCGCTGAACAATTCAGTTCAGAGTGAATTATTGCTTTACACCGCACCACACCAGGCAGCGCAATAGTTACTTTGACATCGGGATAATACTGACATGTTAGCGGACAGTTCAACTCTCAAATTGTATCATCGTGAGAGCAAACTCACCCGAAATAACACGGATCCGCAAATTAACCAATACCTCTTGTGGCTTATAGTCATGACTTTTCAAAATTATTCGCGAAAATGTTAAACTTTTTTTAGAAGAAAGACAGTCGAATAACGAATTACAAATAATCTGACAATATTTGAAGAAAAAAAACCTTATTGGTCTTTAACTAGCTGAAGTTTCCGGCGGTGCCCGGGTTAAAACAGAGTTTTTCGAAATCAGTTGTAGACAAAAATGTTCTTCTTATTTTGAACTTAAAGTGTTCAAAATTTCATGAAAACGTATGAAAATTCTGCTTTAACGGATGGGAAGAGGTATTTTTTTTTAATTTCACGTGGACGGTGACCTTCCTCTTGTTTCTTGGTCAAGTGAGCAAAATTTCACTATTCATATTTCACATCAGAATAAAAATGTTTGATTTGTATAAAAAACAGATCCAAGCCTCCCGCCCGCCACAGAGATTAATCTTTATAAAAATATATAAAATAGTTAGATTTATACATCTTTACAGATATGTAGGAAAATACTGCAATCATATATATTACTGCTCATTTCTCAGTACAAAGCCAGTTATGCATGTGGCAGGGGTGATGCATTTGCATTTGGCTGAGGCTTCAAAGTATCTTCCAGAGGTTCGCGTTACCGACGAATCGAGAGAACGCGTCCCGTTAATAAATGCATCTTGAAATATGAGCGCCAGCCGCCCCACCGCCCCACCGCCGAGTGTTCGTGAAGCCATCTTTACTCGAATTGTGCAATAAGCAAGCACGACAGAAGATATATCTTAGCAGTAGAAATGAGCCACAAATAATAAACAAATCAACTGCGCTTTTCATAAATTTCAATCTTTCCGTGTGGTATAATAATATTTTTATATTTATGTTAATTACGCTGTACACTTTGAAGCCTAAACTTTGTTTCAAGCCCAAAAAGTCATCGTCGACCGATTTCGGCAGAACCTCTAAAAGTCAGGACGATTTTTTTTATCAAATACAAAGAAATATGAATGTCTAGTTTGAGTTAAGTAGGAAGTAGCAAAAGGAGGCATATAAAATTAGAACCTTAGAACTTTTATGAAGATTGTATTTGTTTTATTGCTGATCACCACAAGGAGAGGTAACCGTAATAATAAAGACCGACTATTAGATATTCAATGTATGTATGTAATAATATTCATTTTAATTAGGTAATCCTGCCGGCGACATTAATTATGATTATCTATTACAAACATTGCGACTCTTATCGTTAAAAGATGGACGAATACTTGGGACGGGTTGTTTCGGAGAATTCGAACAACTCTTCAAATTTTAAAGTTAATTTTCAAGTTCTGTGAAAGATTTTTTCAAGTTCTGTTTTGACTTCAGTTATATCAAGCAACTAGCCTTTAATTATATAATAACAGAATTTGAATAAGACGTTCACAGAACCTGAAAATGTACGTTGAAATTTGATGAATTGTTCATATTCTCCGAAACAACCCGTCCTTAATGATTTAAATCTTTGTATTTAAAATAAAGAGTAACTGGTTTGACTCCCCTGAACTAGTCTCGCTGATAAATTATCATGTACCTAATAGACCAACTTGACTTATATCGCCATATTATTGTAATAATACTGCCACAAACAAAATTCTTTAATATATCGCCTGCATAGATTAGGAAAGAATACTTTGATATCAATGATGAAGGAAATCTGTTATCATATAAAAAATATTTTTTAGGTGTGCAAGAATCAAAATATAAGTAATTAAGCATACATTATTGTTTACATTATCGTTACTTTGATAATTGATAATCATTTATGTTTGGCATAGTTGACAAATAATTTTTCAAGTCATTATTAACAATATTTTTTTTGTGCTTACCTTTTGTACTTGTCTTTTATAATTTATTCCTTACAATTAACTTAACTTTATATTTAACCTTACACTTTACGCCGTAAATTATACTCTATACTTTACATTTAACTTTATATTTAACATTTACACTTTATACCGTATATTATACTTTAAACGTTATACTGTATACTTTATACCTTGTACTTTTAAATTATATTTTTTATTTATGTTAGTGGCACATGTCGTGCCGTTTGTATTTAAATAAATAAATAATATATAACGTATGTATATTCAAAACTTAAAAAAAAATCTACAATGTTTACCTCCCGGCCTGCATGACTAACTTGCCAATTGGAGAGAGCTATCCTGCTGTTACATAAAATCTCTTCGGATATTGACACATTCATTATCATAAACGGCAAGTTTGTTAAAACCAGACAGTCTATTTGTTTTCGTTTCCGATATAATATTTAAAAATGAATTTAAATGGTAATTTTGTAATGTTTTTAAAAGAATAACAATTAAAATTGAAAATCATTACACGTCACTTAATGATTATAATAGCCATAGATTATTCCATGATTACAACACAATCCAAAAAAATCTCAATATTATGTTCTCGGAAAAGAGCTATGTTCCTCCGTATTTCTTGCCCGACACCTACATCTTCTCTATCTGCTACTTTCCACATTAGCACATTTTACTAGAGACTATTTTTGCAGTCCCGACACCACCTTCTCTTTTTTCTACTTTCCACGTTAGCACATTTTACTACAGACAATTTTTGCAGTCCCGACACCTACATCTGCTCTTTCTACTACTTTCCATGTTAACACGTTTTACTAGAGACCACTTCTTGTAGTCCCGACACCTACATCTTCTCTTTTTGCTACATTCCACGTTAGCACATTCTACTAGAGACCATTTCTTGCAGTCCCGGCACCTACGTCTTCTTTTTCTGCTACTTTCCATGTTAACACGTTTTACTAGAGACCATTTCTTGCAGTCCCGACACCTACATCTTCTCTTTTTGCTACTTTCCATGTTAACACGTTTTACTAGAGACCATTTCTTGCAGCCCCGACACCTACATCTTCCCTTTTTGCTACTTTCCACGTTAGCACATTTTACTAGAGACTATTTTTGCATTCCCGACACCTACATCTTCTTTTTCTGCTAATTTCCATGTTAACACGTTTACTAGAGACCATTTCTTGCAGTCCCGACAACTACATCTTCTCTTTCTGCTACTTTCCATGATAACACGTTCTGGAAACCATTTCTTGCAGTCCCGACACCTACACCTTCTCTTTTTGCTACTTTCCAAGTTTTACTATAGAACATTTCTTGCAGTCCCGATACCTACATCTTTTCTTTCTGCTACTTTCCATGTTAACACATTTTACTAGATACCATTTCCCTAATATACGTTTAATTTCATAGAACAAATATTTAAAAATCTTATAAATAAAAAGAAATCAATATAAATAAAAATCGGATATGTTTATCCGAGACACTATCTAGTTTACAAACCAATTCATCAGAAACTTTTGTTAATTTAAAAAAGTAACGATCACAGGATTTATTTTTGTACTGGAATCAAACCTTTTCTAAATAAACATTTTAGAATTCACATCACGGCACTAATTAAACCGAGGCGGAAACGAGACTGATACCTATATATAGCGCTATTCGTCAAACCTTCGCTATTTATATCAACACGAAGGTAAACAAACGATACGTGTTGATGAATGGGGCTGTTTAATTGAATCTATTGTACGTAAGTATGGTAACGTCTTTCAAATGGAAATTCTAAATTAAGACTTTTCCTTATCGCGTCTACCTACAACCTACGTGATGTAAAATAAACTCAAGGTAAGAAGTAAGACAGCGAATTATGAAGTTACCGTTCAATTAAAATGTTAAGGGAAAGTTTACCTGTTAAAGAATGAAGGTAATCAGTCAATACCGACCGGGCTGCTGCTGCTACCTTCTACCCGGAGTCGGTGCCTGGAACAGCTGTTTGAGGGTCCGGCTTAACTGCCTACCGGAATCTGACAAGTCGATCGCGCCAAAATGACAGATGTTAAATTAATACTATTCTCATTTTAATGCGGAAAAACTTTTTACTTTCCAAGTAATGACAAAAGAAAATTTAACGCTCGACAAATGTCTACATTGAGACAAAAGATTTTGAAATACATAACTTATTGCAAAAGTTTTTCGAAACGACCATAAAACTAAACAATCTGCAAAGACAAAAAAATAAATTGACGTTAAAACAATTTGAATTTGACAATGGGGAAAACTCGACACAGTGGAAGTTCGCCTTCTAAAGCGTAAAATTACACCACTTGTTTCAATTCGAGGCCATTACTTTGAAGAATGTATTTCGCTGGCTTAAATTAATAAATCTATCCGGTGCTTAATACAAATAGATTTTTCTACAAACTGTGTATTGTGGTGTGGTTTAAGGGCTGGAAAACTATTCGAGTGGTATACAATAGGTGAATTTAAAAAAAAAGATGAAAAAAAAAAAAACCTTTTTCACAAAAATTAATAAACTTCCATGAATTCAAACTTACCAATGAATTTACAAGTTCCAAAAACAGTTGTGACCCGAACAACCCTTGAAACGGCTCCATATTCTTCATGCGGCCCCCCGCACCAGGGAATAGGCGAAATCGTCGGGCGTTCCGATTTGTTACTCCAAACCTGTAACTGGGCTACGAATAAACCGCTAACTTGGCTACAAATAAACCGGTTACGCCTTCCGCGCTCCGCTACATGTTATTTGAAAAACATTATTCTAGGAATAGGAGAAAACAGGTGCGGGGAAGAGAAGAAAAAAGGGGGAATACTTCCCTTTTTCAGAACGATCTTTCGTGGGAGCGAGTGGCTATATCAAGAGAGAAGAAAATCAAAAGGACGGCGAATGGAGTAAACGTAAGCAAAATATTAAGTATTTTCAAACAATTCCTTTCAAAACGACCTTTGCATTTGAAATGATTTTATGTGTTGAGCGTCTGTAAATTTAGTCAAGATCGAATGTTTCTCATTATCTTTGTTTAAATATCTCCCAATTAAAATTTCATGAAGAGTGAGCACTGGCATCGTTAAACAGCTTAGCTTTGAGATCAAACCGCTATTTTAATCATGCAATACCATTATCATCAGAAATCATGATGTTGTGTAATAACAATTTGACTGTCAAAAAACACAAAGTCAATACGTAGACTTGGCCATAGTTTTATTACAATGAAAATTGAAAAAAGGCTGCGCAGTAAAGCTAGTATTTTACGAAAATACCAATGAAAGTTTGAATATTAAACGATGCACATTGGGGCGACTTCATGTAACGCGTTGGCTGAAATTCCGAAAATCAAATGTTCTTTACAATAAAGCAAGTATGCTAGTTTTGAAGTTCATTAAGTGTTGCATAATTACCCAAAAGCGTTTCGCCCTAATCGCGATACTGACGGGAAGAGATCAGTTTGAACTTGACCTTTGTGCGGGTGACTGTGTCAGTTTTCGAAAGCGCGTAAATTTCAATACTTTTCAAGTTTATAAAAAGCAAAATCTATCAAGTGTACAGATCCAATTCAATATGGATACGATGTCTTATGGTATGTACTTTAATAATATTATAGTAGTTATTGATACCCTCATACTGCATGTCATAAATTTAAATTAAAACAAACACCTATTTGAATGAAATATTTTCTTGTAAATATATTAAACATAGAGGTATATAGTTTAGAGTTCCACGAGATCCCATCATATTTTAACTGTTTTTATATAGTTTAGTATCTTAGCTATAAGATTTAATTATAAGTAGTTGCAAGTATGCACAATTTTTTTAATTATAGTACTTGAAAGTGAGGACTATCAGTTTTCATAAAAAACAGTTGTAGTCTAATAATCAATGTGTTTTGTTTTAGATACAATTTCTGACGTGGTTCTTACGAGATTCGAATTATACATGATTATGAAGAATTCTGGCGTTAAGAAATTTGACGAAAAAGTAAAATTCCTGAAAAAACACCTCTTAGAACTTACTCATTGTCAACTCTTTAATCAAAAATAACTTTTTAATGAAATAGCTTCATTCTGTTCTAAATTGAAAACCAAATGGTTGAAATGTCACAGAATCCATGACTTCTTTCTATTAAATAATATTTTTTATTAAAAGAATGGCGCGAAAGCCTCCTTATGTTTAAGAATTATAAACCTTTACCAGAAATAGTAAAAACGAAAAGAGGTCGACCCACACTGTCATTTGATATGTCGTCTGAGCGTACGAAACGTCATAAAACTATACTATTGCGATCTAAAACATCTAGTACTGAGTTAGCCTTTGCTACCCACATGAGTTTTCGGTTGGCAGGTAAAGCAGCAGCATCGACTAGTAGTCAAAGACGTCACGTTAAGTACGCTGACCAGAGCAAATAAATACAGAAAAGCTTTTACCGATAAAACCCAAAACAAAAAGATATTGAGTGGTGATGAAGCACTCGCTTTGATTGTAGATGCCAAACTTAGTCGCTACCAATACAATTTAATGAGAGAAAGGGATAAAGAGGTATTTCCTTCATACAAAATTGTGCAAGGAGCTAAGAAAAAATGTTACCCGTTAAGTGAATTCATAACGGTCACGGAATCTTCAGCGGAAGTGAAATTGCAACAATTGCTGGATCACACTGCTGAGCGTTTAATACAAGTTCAGCAGCCGGACAATGAAGACAATTTCAAAAGAAGTACTGAAAATGCTAAAGACACCAGACCCTAATACGACTACCAGGAATGATTCGATAGTTGAATCAAGTAGTGATGACGATAGTATATTGTCACAAGATGATGAAGACGATTTATTATGTGTATAACTGTCAATAAATAGCACGAGAAATAAAGTGAGCATTTTGACTGATTTAATTTATCTTATATTATTCAATTTTATATTTTTGTACTAAGTATGCGTGACTTTTCGAACATTTTTTTTCACTTATTTTTATCAACATGTCTATACTGAACTAAAAATCAAAAAAGATTTGATGTCATTGCAACCACTGATTTGATGCCAACTTTCGGGGTCATCGGCCCCATTGTGCGATGGTTTAAAACGGACCCAAGTAAAGATAATAACAAAGAACATTTTAAAATTACCTCGGGTGTATGAAGCGTATGAATTTTACCGTGTAGGAAAATAAGGGTCAATCAGGGTGATGGATTAACATAGAAGAGTGTTTGAAAATTGCAATACAGTGTCAGACAAACCACGTGTTTATGCTTTCAGGAGTGGTTAAACAAATAATCTTCGACGAATTATGAAGCTTACTAAAATGCAATCTAAACGTTTGCTGATTAACTGATTCTACTGTCATAATGAATGTACCTATGTATGTCAACCAACTACGAATTTTCAAGAAATTTCAGTTTAGTAGTGCATTGCACCGATTTTCTGAAAATCTCATACAAAAAACAGAATTTAAGAAATAAAAAATTGCAGCTGCAACAACATCAATTATTTCACTCTACTGAGGAGGGGTGTTTCACCGAATTTGAACAATTCATCAAAATTCAACGTTAATTTTCAAGTTCTGTGAAAGTCCTATTGAAGTTCTGTTATTATATAATTGTGGTCTAGTTGCTTCACATAACTGAAATAATAACAGAATTTGAATGGAACTCACAAAACAAACCGTCAAACAAGCCGCCACTGAATTGTCAACTGTTTTATCCAACGGGCTTCCACAACTGAACATATTATGGAACGGAGTTTTAAAACGGTTTTGCATTCTGTAAAGATATATATATATATATATATATATATATATATATTTTAAATTTATATAAAGCATTCGATCACCATAAAAAGGGAATGTGCGTAGTTCGGTGAGACTCATTTCTAGTCGAAATGTGATTATGTTGTTTGAAATTTGGGATATTAAGCCGCCTTACCCTCTTTTTATTATGCCAAAGTTCCAGACAGCTTTCCAGTATTCATCAACATCTTCGCAAATGATGATGAACACTGCAAGAAATTTTGGATCAAGGATAAAAAAGCTCAAAATGGCTTAATAACTAAAAGACAAACAACATAATACGGTTATGAAAATCCGTTAAAAGATAATAGACTACCAATTTTTGTAATCCTGTTATCGAACAAAATTCTTCGCGAAGAGACGAAGAAAAATATTAGAGAGTCGTGTAGAGAGAGTAGTGCTCTCAGCTTTCTCCACTAAACCCCCATAATATTGGAAAAGTCATAAAAAGCTCGGGCAATAAATGCCATCGATCACTTCAAGCCAGTCTGCCGGAAACATTAACTGCAGTGGGAGTCATCAGGGAGAAGGATAATGGACTAAAAGGGTTAAGATATTATGTGATTCTGGTGAGACATTTCAGTTGGGATCTTCTGTTTCGATAGCGGCTGATCGGGGATCATATTATTTGATAAAGACTAAGGCGTTAAAAGTAAAGAGGTTAAATATATGTAGAGCAAGCACTAAATTTGATCAAAAGTGAGATTTATTAAAATTACTAGTAATTCTGTGAACAGTAGACCTCGCTGCCAAAAAAGTACCTTTCTAATTTTCTCTTATTTAAAAAATTAAAACAAATATTTATTCTGAAATAATAAGATCTGTGAATAGGTTCTTAAATACTAAGGTACCTAATTATAGAAATGTCATCATCTCAATGACAATTATTTTTCAAAATTTCTTCTTTCATCAAAGTTCTCCGATTTGATAGCTCGTAGTAGGAACCGCGATCGTGCGAATTCTGGCGGGATAAAATTATTATTCAAAAGTATTCAAAAAGGCAACCATCTTAAAAACCGGAACCGGAAACAAATAAATTTACAATCAGATGAAATTCCAAATGGTCAAGTTAAAACAGGACTTCGCTACGCTCAGTCAATATCCGAGGAAGATGTGGATTGCGTGGAAGAAATAGTATTGGAGGAAAGGCCTAAGGACTGGAGAAGAATGGTAAGAGTTCGGAACCGGTGCAGAGCGTTTGTGCAGGAGTTCCTGGGATTTGGCGTCGCGGTTAGGATTTTAACTAGCAACTATATTTGGAGTAAAAATTACTTTTACAATCTAATGATATTTATTTAAAATAAAAGTAAACAAGAAAAAACTATCACACGTCGCAACTAATGATACTAATATATTTTCAGGTACCCTAACGTTCATTCGTAAAAGACACGAACGACCTAGGCATATTCCGTGTACCCTCAACTTGCCGTTTCAATTAGCCGTATACTATTTACAGAAATTGAGTGAAACAATCAAAATTTAAACAAAGTTGCGGGTTCGGGTCGAAGTTAACGGAGCAAACTCGCCGGTCTTACGTTGGACCATATTCCCTGTGTGGGGCGAATAGTTGGAGAAAGTTGGGTCCCTCGAGAGCGGCAAGTGGCTCGAAAAGTTTCCGCCCGCGCGGTCAGCGAGATCACTGACTAACGCCCGTACCGCGTATACTATACCGGCCCGACAAAGCAGAAACATAACAAAATCAAATAAAATGTTTTAGAATTTATAAGGAAATTCTTTTAGGCATACATTTTGACTGAGAGCGTCAACGTATCAGCGTTTCTTATCAGTGTTTTTAGAAACATTAACTTTTGCAACAGAATATCAGCTAATATAATCTGGAGAAGCAGTCGATTTAAAATTAGTGTGAATTAATTTTTAAAATATAAATTAAAAATAATGGACGAAAGAGACATCTCTGGTCAGTTTTGGATAGATTTTGCTCTGCAGGTGAGTGATAACGAATTACAGTCACCTTTGCATTGATCAGATGGATTCATCCGGATTGTATCGTTTGTCAAAAGAGGTCTATTTAAGACTAAAATGATTAAAAATATTTTTTGTCACAATAATGTGGCAGTACGTGTGGAATTACAAATGTGCTAATACATCATTATTAATAATTCTACTCTCTTGAGAGCTGGTTGACATATTATAATCTCATAGTGCGAATTCAAATATATTATTGTGCTGATCTGCCGTCTGCTGCCGAATCTCAATTGCGAGTGGTATTCTCTGGTGATTCTTTCTGTTTATATGTATTTGGTGGCTGGTTTTGAGTTGTTGCTTCTCCTGCAGAGTGAATTCAATAATCAATCCATTTTTTTCATAGGGAATTAAAATATTCCCTGATGGTCTGTGCTATTTACAAGCCAGATTATCACCATAATCTATACAAATAAAATGCAATGTTTGTATATGTGTGGCCAGTAGATTCGAAAAATATTCGACCGATTTCACTGAAAATTTGTTATTGTTAGTGACAGGAGTGTTTAGAAAGTGATCTGAATGGTAGAAGAATTCGGGGACGCCCGGGGAAGACATGGCACGATTAACTGAATCAGCAATAGCGAAGCATTGCCGGGTCCGCTAGCAACATAATACATTCCGCTCATGATATTTGAAATTTACAATTAACATAATAATATTGTCAAGACAAGACAACGTCAATAACGGTTAAGGCGAAGCTTAATGCTAAATCACTATTTTGATTAATCTTAACGAATTGGTGTACATTATGAATACCAAAAAATATGCTTAAGATAAATTGAAGGTTTTCCTATCGTTTCGCTTGAGTAGAATACAAATAAAAATAAAAAAATTCTCGGTAAAAAATATAAATGTAAACTACTAAAAAATATATTTTTTGAATGGAAATGTATAAACGCGTAAAGGAAACAACTTTAAAAAATACAGTATTATAGCTAGAATTATCTGTGAAAGCTTCACTTGGTTAACTTTTTTGCTTTCTTATAAAATTATTTACAAAATAAATAAAAACCAGTTTTGTGCTTGAAATCGAACGTTTCTAGACTCCGTTTGTCAAGCGATTTTAATGCTTATTACCTACAATATAAGGTATATCAAGAATATAAACATTTTTGGCTTGTAGCTTCCTCTTAATCGCAATCATTTTCAAATTTACGTGGGATATGGTACTAATGCTTCATCCGCGTGACAATTTTGTAGAGTCCTGATTGGCTTCAGACGATTCGACTGATATCGATAAACACGTAGCGTAGATTTAAATTTTTTTGATATTGTCGTACATTTTTTCCAAAGGTTTCAATTTTATTTGGCCAGTTTTGATAGTATGATAATATCATAGATATAACTCAATAAAGAATACATTTTAAGTGTTTTAAAGTTTGTTTTTGGTTTGACCAATAATTTTTGATAATAATTGTCACTTATTTAAAGAAAGTAATATGTCTTGATAGAAACTATTTAAACTGCCGTAGCGGTTTAATTATATGCCCAAAAACATACACCTTAAACAGATTAATAGGTGTATAAGGTAGAACAAATTTACTGATTGGTAAAATTGATAAAATTATCATGATGATAGATAACATACTTCCAGATCCAATAGCCCCACAAATACCCCAATAATTGGGAATGACATTGTCGTACTGGCTCTAGATGGTTAATAAAATCAACATAAAAAACGCTAATCAGAATAGCTTCTTACTAATGATACTGATAATGCTGTTTGAATGATTTTTTCCAAGTTCTTACGTAGGTACTTTTCAAGTTTTTGAAGTTTCATTAGCAAAAAAACATCATCATCACGAAGACGAGGAAAAGTTTTAGGCAGGAAATATGATTTAAATTGAACATTGTTGGAAAGCGTAATCAAGTATCTGATAAAAGCATTCCCTTTAGATAAATCATTAAATTTGTATGTATATTATCTGTAGAATAACAACGGTACGTATTCAGGTGTAATGATCTTACCGACAACATTAAAGATGTTACATTTCATTAACGCTGTATGCTGTGACATTAAACCCATATAATAATATGACATGTACCACATGAAGGGGAGGGCGTCATATTGGATACGTTAAAAGACAAGAAAATAATTCTTTCTCCACATGTAGCAAAAGGAACAAAACGAGAGAGGGCGCAATGGATTGAGATGGATCATTACGAATAAACCTTTGATCAATGATGCTTCGCATTGTCATCTGGACAGTTATTTTTGTACGTGATAAGGGATGAACGGCCTTCGGTCCAGCGGGTAATGGTATGAAAACGTGCTCCGAGGAAACCGAGACAAAAAGGCCGAGATATATTTGAGGAAAGACGTGTATCGGATGCGAATAAAGATGAAATGCCGGAAGGGAAATTGATTACACAAAGAAAATATACGGAAAATATTGTCGTTTCCGTTTAAACCGGAATGCATATCAAACAAAAATACAATAAGTTTAGTGCTAGCTTTATATCTGTTTCTGTTAATATAATATTTGAAAGTCTTACCTCTAACGTAGTGAATACAATCTTCTCTATTGAAGAGAAGTACTGCTCCCAGAGAAGCTGAGTCTGCTGTCTCATGGCCAAGATCCTGGGGGCTCCAATAGAACGAACCAACTCAGGAACCTGGAAGACAAAAATAATTAAATTAGCCAAAAATAAATGTCATCAAATGAAAAGCTTAACACGTTTAGAGAGCATTTTTTAATAAGTGAGTCCACGTCTACTGTCAGCATATTTGCATCATTAAAGAGACGGAGCTGGAAGAAATATAAAACAAAATTAACGAAAATTCCATTTAAAACATTTTTTCTAAAATGGGCCAAATCTTACGCCTAAAAATGATCCTCCGAATAGGTGATGCGACGCGACGTCCGCTGTCAGCATATTTGCGTCATTAAAGAAAGAGATGCTTGACCTACGTTTAATTTTTTCTCAGCTCAAAGAAAATCGCCGAACAGGCACTTTCCACGCGGCATCCTTGAAGGAGAGTGAGCCATAAACCTGAAGAGAATTTACTACCCCGTCCTTAATGATGATTAGCAGAGGAATGAAACCAACGAATACACGCCGAGATTTCAATAAACCGAATCGTAAAACATAGTACCACAGGCGAACCTTTTCAGCGAGAATCCTTTGGGGGTTGTAAAAATTTCTAAGCTTTCAACTGAAAACGTTAAGAAAAAAAATACAACCTTAGTTTTTTTTGAACACATGAACGAAGTAATTTAAACCGCTTTTACAGTTCATCGAAGACAAAACACTTATCCCTTCAGGCGCCACTATAACTAATGTAAATGTGATTCTTTTAACGTTAATATATCGAGTCTACATTTGCACGAAATTTCATTTACAAAGTTTTTTTTTACTGGTCCATTACGGTACCTAAGCATTATTATTTTTAAAAATAAAACGCACAGTGCCACAGGGGATACTTTAGATAAAATAAAAGATTTTTTAGAAATTCTGAAACACTTTTTATGCATCGCTAAAACGTTTGATAGGGAAAAAATATTCGTGGAAAAATAAGCACAAGCCTTACTCTGGTTGAGTAGTATTTAATTTAGTTACAAATATTATGCTAAGTGATTCTAGATAATTCTGAGAATGAAAATAAATCAAAATGAAAACTTTTAAACACCAGCTGACAAGTGCATGCATAAAGCAGGTGGGCGAAGAAAGGATTATCAGGAGAACTTAGTGCGCAAGCGGATGGAATAAGTTTCCCAAGGAAGTCATTGAACATCAAAGCATTTATTAAGTCTCCAACACGCAAATCACGTGTTGGAGAAATGCAGATATATAACACATCCCATACCCTATCGACGCATGCGCTAAGCGCATTGAAGGCAAGTGAATTTTGAACCACCTTGATTATGTGAAATTATACAAAGTTAGCGCTACAACATTAATACATTGGCTCTCGTGCACGGTGTCCTTTACTCTCGATATGATTTTGCGAACGCTGACGAGACACTATTATTTATACAATTATTTTACAAATTTAATTAAGTGGAGTGACTGAATCGCAGTACCTCCATTAATTAAGTTGTTATCCCTATATTATTTATTATTGTGCATTTTATATAGAAAAATTACAAGTTACAGTATTAGGCCAAATAATGTACGAATGGATATTAAATATATGCCAATGTTATATAATAATATGAAAAGTACAATGTAAGTCGAGGATAAGTTGCAAGAGAGTTGCGAAAGCATTAAGGCCCAGTCAACATTAGTTTCTAACTAGGCTACGCCTGTTCTAATTAACCCATAATGTCATTTTTTTTGTTATTTGGTACGTAATATCACATAGTAAAGATTTTTAAAACAGATGCGAATAGAAGAAAAAAAATAAAGTTTACACGAAAGGCGAATAGAAGAAAATATATATGAGAGAAAAAATTAAAAGCGAAGATAGAAACGACGAACTAGGCGGTAGTAATAAATTATCGGATAACATTCTTTTAATAATATTTCCATCCGGCATAAATCTAATAATCATTTTGCTATTTTTGGACCGAAATGTAACAATGCACACAATTTCAGTTGTGGGGGGATTTAATTATATATTTTTGGTCCGAGGCATGAGAATAATTTATGATATGTCACTGTGTTGCTCGTAAGAAACAAAAAAAGTTATTTTTGCCCTAATTACATAGTTCCCCTTGAGGTGATTTTTCACAAAAACGGCGCTCTACAAATTATCCAATTATTATTATTATAATTATAGTTCATTTTAAAAGTTAAATCCAGTGCTAGCAATTTCAGTCATGGCCCGCCTCCGTAAGAAGTGTATTGCGTGGACTTCCATCCTATGTACCTACCCCCACGGTATAAGGGCGCAATAGTTAGCTGGCTAGTAATACAACTTTTAAAGATTCAGTTAATATGTATTTGGCTTAAAAACCATTATATTATATATTAAAGTAATATACTGGTTTAATGGAAATGTCTACAGTGTTTTTGATCGGCACAAAATCTAAATAAGTCGTAATATTCATTTCGGGTTTCCCATCTCCCCACTCAAGTTAAAATCTTCTCCCTGTCCTCAGCAATCCCAGCATTGCCAGCCGGCGTCGAGTGGTCTGGACCTCAACAAGAGGGTTCGTTACCCTCGCAGAGATGTCCCTAGTCCTGCGGGAGTGAACGAGACGCGGAGAGATCAAAGGAATCCATTCCTCTTGAATTAGCCTCATCTCAAAGCAGGATCAACGGGTAAAGGTGCTGTTAAATGTAGAGCAAAGTAAACCCAAAGCGTTTTTAGATTTAATGCAATTATCTTACACTGGTTTGTGTCAACGTAATATTATATGGGAATGTTAAAATTACTCGCGCATAAAATAATACAGTAATTTAAAATTATGCCAGCACAGTTGAATCCCCATCAATGTTATTCATTCACTCGCTATCCTTACTCTCAAACAACCATTATTGCACCATCGTATTTTTTATAGAAAACTACTGTTAATTTATCAAATTCAAAGTAAAAAACACAGTCAGATATTTACATTGCAAACGAAATCAAAAGGTTTTGAGAAAATATTAAAAACGTATCTATTATTTTGATTGAGTGGTATGTTGGTAAACATTTTTCATGAAATTTCACAACGGAGGAACGAAACGATAATCTTAATAATTATAAAATTCACGGTGATTATGTGGATGTATTTTATATTTAATTTCCGAATTTATGATTTAGCTTTTCAGCATTATTCGCCCTGAGAGTTGTTGGCAATGCTGACACACAATTTTGTGTTAAACGGAGCGTTTATAAGCAATTTAGGAGAACCCCTTATACAGTTATCATCGGTATTCAGAAAATACCAATTTAAGGTAGTTACCTGAGTTCAATTAAGCAGAGTTAATGAACGAATCAATAATTTCGACCTAGAAATTCGTTTCAATGCTTTTATTTATTTATTTCGTGGTACAGAAACAACTTTTGAGTTCGGAAGTAGAATTGAAAAACCATAAAAAATATTACACTTTTATAATTTATATATCCGAAAGGACTGCATTAAAAGATTTACATTTTACAAGTAAAGGCATACTTAAATTTGGTAAGGAAACATGTGAAGATTTGATTTTCGCCGAGCCCTACGGGGCACTCTGTGGCCGTAGAGACGTAAATGTTTGGATGAATTAGCAGGCGACGCTTTTTATCTACCAGGCACATAAACCCCTGCAAACCCTTTGAATGTACGAGCCAGACGAAATGCTGAAATTTTAATGACGCCATAAAGGTTGGCAATGTTGGCTGGAAACATGCTAGGCTATTAGCATTACAAGAACTTTGCCGTCTGACGTGTTGACCGGAGCTATTTTAAAATAAATAAGCATGTGCGTAGAGCCAAGACACGCGAACATGTCACAAGGATTGTTATTATAGACACTTCCATCAATTTATTGACCTCTATGCCATAAAAGGCAGAGCGAATGGGAAAAAATGCTATAGAAAGATTAAGATTGCGTTTGAGCGGAAGCGGTAGTAAAAAAAAACCGTCGTATGGGCAACTTATGGTCGTTTTAACACTTTTTCTTTTGTAAGTTAACATATTCTTGATATTTTTTCAACTAGTTATTTAGGGTGTAATGTATGGAATACAAGAGGTAAATCTGCATGTTTCCGATAAAGTGGTCCGATAATACCGTTATGAATAAAATTAGGATATGATAATAAGAAGTGCTATCTTTTTTTGACACAGTAGTAAAACGATATTTTTATTCGGACACAGTGCAATTAGAAAGAGAAAAATTTACACCTACTAACAGAAGTGGTGAATATTGTCAGAATTGCCCTTTTGAGAGCCCCACCATTCGCCACCATCGAACCGCTCCGGTACGTTGTTTGAAATGATTATTGCTGTATTTTTTAACTACCAAATGTGATTTACAAATACCCAAATATTCAATTAATACTCTCACCATTTTCATTATATTTAACAACATTCTTTAACTCATAGTAAATAAAACACAGCATTTAAATCAACCATGAACCACAGCAAGGTGGTTCAAACTGATGTATTAAGACGAAACCATAAAAAAAGTTTAATAAACAAAAGAGTAAAATACAAAAAATGTGAATAATGAGACAATCACAGCTAAATCTCTTCGGCCTCAACTCGTGGCTCAAATTACAGTAAAAGCTCGGGAATTTATATCTGCACATGAGGAACGTGATGCGACGGGCAATTTAAAACGATTCGGCCTACTCAATGATAAAGTGTGGGATTACAGTGTGATCAGACACAGAGCTTCCCTGCGAGTGACGCTACTCACGCTACACACTGAGTTTCACATTCCTCGCATACGAGAGCGGTGATAAAACGTAAATGGAAATGTAAGGAGACTCTGATTTGCTTGAGCTCATAAAGTGTCTGAATTTATCATACGCACATTCCCCCTTTGGCTGTCATGCAAATGTGCGCAACGAGTCCACAACTCTAAAATCAAACAACTTAAGATAATGAAATATGGTTTGATTTTTAAAAATTTCTGCAATCCTAATTACAAAATGGTGGTTTATAATAGCTTACTTCTTATTTTCCCACGAGTAGTTAGACAAATCTTCTAAATTTTAATAGCGTCAAAACTGTCGGAGCAGAAAATATAAATAACATAAAAAATCAACCCGTAACATTTTTTGTTTTGGTTTGTTATGAAAAAAATGGTTTGACTGAGGATTGAACTCTCTTTCCCAGGGACTAATTAAAATGAGTCAACACCGCTATTACTTAAGCCAAATCCTAATTAGATGGTACTGAGATTTATTTCGTATATTATTATTTTTTTTTATTATAAATTACAAACAATACAAAACAAAATGAACCTTTGTCTGTCCAACTGGGAAGGATTCCCGTTTCAGGACAGCCAAATTGTGTATTTAGTACATAATATTCTTACAATGGAATGGCGATGATGTCAAAATAAATTTTGAGAACATTGTTGATTGCATTCGAAGTGACAGGATGGTTTCTATATCCTTGAAAGAATCGCAAAGATGTAATTTATTACCAGGGTCAATTTGGATAACATTAGTAATTGCATTCAGAACAGATGAATGGCTTCTTTCGGGACATCACAAGTCTGAGATTCTTTCCAGGGCATTTTGGAGAACATTTACAATTGTATAGTTAGAATTTCCACATTTATAAATCAGTATAAGACATATGAATCCTATAGTACTATATTTGTGTATATTAACTTCTGTATTTTTTATGATCCAATCGTGTCATATAATTTCAGAGAAATGATTGTGAGTGCGCATGTGTACGTGCGTGAGTGTTACCAAAAGTTGATGTAATACATTGTCATCAACTAAAAGTCTATCTGACGAGTTTCAGCTAGATCGTATATCGGGAAGTGGGTCAATTTCAATTTTGATTACGTTTTATTAATTTATTCATTCAATAAAGAAAACAAAATTGAAATGCAAATAGATGTTCAAATTTTTTATTGAAACTACTTTTCTTTAACTTTTGCGGGTTATTTTACCCATCAATGTAATTTATCATTGAAGAAGGCGACAATAATAATAACGTAAGACAGAGATCTTGGGTTGGTTTCCTCAGCTGAGACCGTTATCTTTTTTTCTGCGTCTTGTTCTGTTTCGAGTTTCGTTTAGAATTTTATGTATTATCTTCTTATTCAATCAAAAAAATGTATTTAAAAATTGTTTATTTGCCAATATCCAGGATATCAAAATCAATATAATTTTTTTTTTTAAATTGATATTATCTATAATTTATAAAATAGGTAGAAATAGTTTTGAAGTGTGTTAAGTTAAGTTCAGAACAATGGAATGTAGAGTGTAACCATTTTAATAAAAAAAATAACCTTGTTTGTACTGTAAAAGTTTTCAATGAAAAAGCTTTAACGGACGTATGTACATATAATACATAAATCAATTAGATTCGCGGTAAGAGAACCGTTGAGAACAAGAAAAAGTATAAATAATGGTCAAACCTTGTAAAAAAAATATCTCATCGAGTACCCATAAATGAAAACAAATAACCCTTCAGAAGTATATCAGGGTGGTAAAGCCTGGAATGTGATCTATGTAGGTACCTTTATCCCGCCCCGCTTATCGGCCTTTGGCAGCGAGTGGAAGCGGGGGAAGCTCTCCTCCCCTCAGACTGCCGTGTTAGATTATCATTAGCAAGAAGAACTAGAGGGAAGGAATCCAAATAGATGGTCCACTCTTTGCAAATGGAAAACAGATCGATTATAAGCGGCATCTTCGAAAGAATTGAGCCTGGAAAGAAAGATACAAAGAAATTTCACCACTTAACACCACCAAAAAATTAAAATAAGCGAATTGTATATAAATGGTACAACCGTTGAAAAATGGATGAAAGCAAAAAATCCTCGAGAATTTGAAATGAAAACGAATACTTTTAAGATGACTCGATCATCATCATTATCGCTGTCAGTAATGGGAAAAATGTAGAGATAATGCAAGGCTGAGTAAGCGTAGTGGTTAAGAATTTTTTATATTTTTATTTATTTATTTAACCCCTCAGGCAAATTTGTTCTCTTTTGGGAACAACTCATATGGTCTCTCAGAAATCATTGTATCTCCCTTACCGTCATTGTGAGAAATATGATTTAAACGGTGAAAAAACACCACACGTTATATTAAAATCTGGAAGTTAATTACAAAATAATTAAAATGTGCACCTTTATGAAACCAAAGGTTTCAATCGTAATTTAAAGAATAATTAAAATTCGTGAAATTTTTATTTATTATTTTTACATGAAACGAGAAAAAAGGAGTGACAATAACGTTTGTACTACATTTGTCAAATAAAATGGAAGTGTGCTTTTAAATTTTTTTCACTATCGGTAATTTTAGTCATAAAAAACGTACAGTGAGTCATTTTTTTATGCTCGCATTAAAAATGTAATGTTTCAAAAATTATATATTTCTCTCGAATAATAACATTTGAATGCATATTTCATCATCTTCAAAACAGTTCATAGTTTGCTGATACGTTCAGAAATATTCTATTTATTTGGATTTTATTGCAAAGTGGAAATACTCGGACCTTCTGCCTACCCCTGCGGGGAAACGGCGTAAAGGTTGGTTAAGAAAACGAAGAATGGAATAAACTTTTAAGTCTTTATCCATGTTTCCTGTCACAGCCATTAGCTGAGGTCCAATTACTTTACTACTTAAGCACGTGGAGCAATTTAAATGATCTTATGTACTTACTTCCGTGATATTTTTAGCATGCTTAGCACGAGTTCTATCTTAAAGTTGAATTTGAACATTAGAGTTTACCAAAAGCCAATAAAACCACTTGCAAGCTTTGATAAAAAAAAATGCTTTTTTAACAGAATCCACGTTTAACTTCAATGCAGAAATCTGATCGTTTTAAGCAGCAAAAACTGCTGAACTGGAGTCTTGAAATTAGCATATTTTGTTGGTTTGAATTTTTAGATTAATGCAGATGTAGGAGTAACTTCAGCTATGAAGCTCCTTGAAATTTCGATTTAACTGTTAAAAAATAAGGCGAAACGCCTTATTTTAAATTGGTCAACATGATAAGCGCTCTGGGGGTGATTTACAGCCGAAAATGAGCTAAATAAATTATCCAAATAGCAAATACTATGAGGTATAAATACAGAGTATTTTTTAAGTGTCGATACTCGAGTGAGCCGAATAGTAATAACAGTACGTTTACATAATATAAAACTGTTGCACTCCACAGAAGATACACGTAATACGATGACGATGAAAAATGCAATCACTCTTTGTGAATAATATGCAAAGCAAGCGCATCCCGCAGCGAGGCTATCAATCCAACGAGCTCTTTATCTTAAGGCCGCTCGCGCTAAGTACCCGAGTTTACTGTTTCCGGCCAATCTATCCGGCGTAATTGACACTATTATTTATTCCGATTCCTTCTCGGGGCGGGGTAAAGGGGATGGAAGTAAGTTGGTTATTTTTTTCCGCCCTCCTTTGTCGCGGGAGGAAGGAATGAGCGCGCTAAGCCGGCCAGACGAGCTCCCCGGCTTAAGGCCACGGATTTACGGATCCCGGGCTAATAATTCAGCGTGAAAGATACTACACAATACGTACGGTGGTGATGAGAAAAACTTCGCAGTCGGCCGGCTTGAGCCGCAGAAATGTATTATAATAGTAACCGTAAACTAGGATTGCTAAATCTTTTGACTATTTTCGCAGAGCTTTTGTCGCTGCTGGTTTTGTAAATTACAACAGCTAAGCTTTTAAGGTTGGAATGCTGATGACGATGATGAAAATGCGCAAATAACACATTTTCAACTAAATTTTACCAAAAATTTTTCTCTTCGAAATATGAAAAAAAAGGCGACAACTTTTTATGCATCCAAGTGTCTATGAAATGAATATTAGATTATTATCTCATGTTAACATTTAACAAACGACAAAAATACTAAATTTTTGTCGTTTGTTAAATGTCGTCATCATGATTTCTAGGCAATCTAAATACCAAACTGGCAGAATAATAAAAGTAATCTTTCTCAATCTCCTAAAAATATAGGCAGGTGAAAATATATTTTATAAAATCTATATTTGCAACACGTTAAGGGAGTTATTATACAGCCCTGATAAAGCTTCCAAAAAAGTGTCCAAAGTATTAATATATGTACCCAGAGATTTTAAATATTTAATATATAATAAATATTTCAATTATTTGAAACAACTACCCTTAATTCGTGGTGAAATTCCAATTCAATACCAATTAGAATTACAACAACGCTCTACTTATTTTTCCGAGACAAGATTGGTTTTATCCTGTCACGGATATCTTCAGAGAGCAGATTTTTTTCTTTAAATTGGATGATATTTCGGAATGTCTGCACTTGCTGTTTATTTTTCATCTAAGGGGTGTCAGTAACACTCTTCGGCCAAACCCAAGCATATAAATAAATTGCTCTTCCATTTTCTCCTGACGCGACTCTACTTTACTCTTCCGTCATGCGATTTCCATTTCCTTCGTAAAGAAAGTCTAGGATTCTGCTTCATTTTACCGACTTCGCGGATGGGTAAGAATTGTCTTCATTTTCCTCCTCAGGACCGTGAGTCTTTGCTTTTCCTTCTTCGCGGAAGGGTGCGATCTTGCATCACTTTAAGGGGGTGAGGAGTGATCGATCAGACGGGATTATGAAGCGTGAAGTAGTGCGCGAGACAGTTCGCCCTAATTGGCTGATGGCGGACGAATGGCGGAGATTGCCTCTGACTTTGAACGATAACTTCACACTGCAAGGAGATTCAATTTGCATTATTTGCCGGCGAGAGTGTCGCGCTGTCGCTGGAGACGCCTCGACGCCCGCCCGCGATGTCCTGAGAAATGGGAGGCGATGAATTAAATAAATTCGCTTTGTAAGCTTGTCGGAACGAGGATCTATGGAGACAGTGCTTGTAAATTGCCGCTCTTAGTTAAATATTATTTACAGATTACAACGAACTTAATTAATAAGACACTTTATTTTGTTTGGCGCTGTTATGTTTAAGTGTCTTACAGTTTTGTTTAAAAGAAATATGCTTCATTATGAAAGAAGTGAAAGCAAACAAGAATAAAATTTAAGGAAAAGTTTTAAGACATTTTTATAAACAATAAAGTTTATTTATAATGCCCATCACTTAAACGCCTTTGGAAGGCGAAACAGCTGTCACGCGTAGTTACAAAATCACAGATGAAATTATTTAAAAATAAAACTATTTTCAAATACATAAAAAAACTTTAAATTTAAATGGAGTTCTAAAAATTTAATTTAATAAATATAAATATATGTAGCATAATATCTTAATACGATACTATACCTAACCTGTTCACTGAAAAAAAATTATTTAAAACATTTTTTTAAGTATATAACGTTAAGGGAAATATATGAACCTTTTAAACATCCCTATCACTACTATCAACGGGCGTTCTCTTCGTGATCAGAGAACCCAAAAAACCCTACCCTCATATCCCTGCACAGCTGAAATAATCCCCCGAATACAATAGATATGTAAAGTATCTTGATGTTGTTCACCTGAAGCAGCAGCCGCTCGTCCGCCCAGACCACGGCCTTGTTCCAGTCTATGACCGAGGAGAAGGGCAGCTTCCAGGTGTTGGACAGCAGCACGGGCACGCAGCCGGCCTGCAGCACCTCGAGGAAGCGGAACGAGCCTAACCGGCGGCCCCGCGGCACCAGACAGAAAGTTGAGTTTTGAAGAAGCACCTCGTAGTCATATCTGGGAAAGAACAAAAGTATTCATTAGATCAAATATTCCAAATTTTAAAAAAACTAACAAGAATGATCTACTTCGCTTTCAGTCAATCTATAATTCAATATGGTATATATGATGGGGTGGTACTTATAAAACCCATACACAACCTCTTTATACTGCGCAAAATTAATACTTAAAATATCTTAAAAGAAATCACTTTTATATGCTTTAAAACTCATATTTAAAGAATTTAAGGTCATAAAAGTTAATACTCAGTTCCTATTCCACAGGTATATAAAGGTATTTTAAATAAAACTGCCCCAATCGAAACAAAACATATCTTAGGCAAAAATACATGTAACCTTTTCCGAAATGTTAAAAAATAGGAATACAATTATTTAAAAAATAACCAGCAAATATAAAATCACTTAATAATAGCCTAAAATAATTCAAAACACATAAAAAAATATAGTGAAAACTTCGACTAAAAAGTATTGTATTCATAAATAAAATAAAAGGAAAGTAAAAAAAATAATTTGTATTTTTTTAATATATATATACATATAAGTATTCTTAAAACTAAATAAATAACACCCCCCCCATACACATAAGCATAATTTTTAATGAGAGAACATCTTTTAAAAAAATATACAAAATAATTATAATAGTAATTACTATACATTAATCACACGAATTACTACTCTGTTATCAATTATGTTTATAAAATTGTATAAATATTGCTAAAAAAAAAACCTATAAAATTTGTCACAACACATTTCTCGGCATATTTTTGACTCCCTACCGTCACATAAGACAAACATTACAAGTAAGATAATGAATGAGCTCCCACAATTCTCCACTACATACGAGTAACACAAACCAGACATAAAGGTACACACACACACGCGATCAAATACACAAACTTTATACACGACTTTTAAAAAATAATTTATCTTTTTCTTTACCTCAAATCATTTCCTAGCACGAACTAGCCCCGTCCGATAAAATCTATATGGGTAATAAATAACTCACAAGATATTTCAAGGAGACAAGTCATTGGTATCGATTCTTGTGATACTTTCTAATATCTTGTTAACTGTTTAATAATCATTTCAATTATGTATTTATTGTTATCTAGTACCTACTTTGTAGTAATTACAACAACGTTTATATTTAATTGTGCTGAACAACTTGTTATCCCTGTGACATTACTGTTTGCACTTACTTATTTGGAAAATAGGTTTTTGTTACACCGGGATAAACACGATATCGTGAATTATAGGCCTATATAAAAACATTATATCATTCCGAAGAGTGTTCTACCAACAGGGCGATACTAAAAGCATCTTTCGATTTGGAACGAAGACGAAATATTGAATTTCCATTATGAATCAATTTTATTTCCAATATTTGTTATCAAAAAAACAACAAAAAAATCCATGGCTATGTCTGAAACTAGTTGACGTCTCATTGAAAAATAATAAGTAGTGGGGATGTTAGCCTTTATCATTTAAAAAAAACGTCATCTTGATTGGACGTATCTTCTATAACCAAAGTATTACCAACAGAAAAGAAAAGACGAGGAAAATTATTTCCAGATCAATGCCAACATGATATCTGTTTATGAATCTCAAATAGCAATAAAGACAATACCCGAATATCTCGTTGGCTCAGTCAACATAAAGTAAAAATATCTCACAAACAGTTCATTTCCTTATCTCAGCTACACGCTTCATTGGCTCAACGAACCTTAAATAAAGCAGATAATGACACAATTGCTGATGTCTTCCTAAATCCGTAGCGATTCGAGTGTGTACTGATGCTAATAAAGAGAATTGTATTTGCCAAAATTATATTGGGCGAAATTACGTCATTTGGTGAAATTATATTCGTCGAAATTATTATCGGTGAAAATAATATATTCGTTTTCATATTATATAAAACAGATTTCTTGCGATCGAAGTTTGAAAATGGGTTTTAACAATGGACGAGTGTGTGTGACAAGATTAACGAAAGGAAAAAGATGAAAGTGAACGGAACACCTTCCACGCCGTGTATCATTTCTGAAGCCGGAATAAATGTGAACCTATAATGTCTGTCTTTGAATGATTTTACTTTGGTTTTTGCCGAATTCAAGCCTTAGCGCTTGGCGCGATCAATTTTCAGTTTTTGACCAAAGGCAAGACGACTTTTTGAACTCGCAGTAATGGCGACCAATTTTGTGACTGTCATTGGTTTTAAAAAATCACAGCGCTATTTCTTTTGCCAGATATGAAAAGGTTTTTTATACTATTACTAGCTGAAGTCCCCGGCGTTGCCCGGGCTCCACACATTTTATGAAATTTAATGTAGACAATGACCTTCCTTTTGAATGTCAAGTGTGCGAAATTTCATCAATCTCACCTGTCGATTTGTATTAAAAAAAACAAATCCACACCGCCCGCGCAGTGCCTGCCACAGACACTCTTCTTTATATAAATAAAGAGATAGATAGACTATCTTTAAAACCCGGGTTTACTCGTGATGGGAAAAATAACAAATGTGTTGTTTTGTCTTATTTTTAGATATGCGATATTCCAAAACCGATTTAAAAGTGATTTTTAAACAATGTCGCTGACCCAGAATTCCAAATATGGAAAAAGTATACATTCTTCATACAACCAGAGCTCACTATTTTAAGATGATTATAACCAAGAGATTTTAAATCCAAAAGCCGACAAAAAATTAATATGACGAGTAAAAAAACTTTTTTTTTCAAAATGATACCACAAGATTATTCATTTTCATTTTTCCCTTAGCTCGGCTTTAAACTTATTCAGTTCATTGTGTGTGTGGATGTGTTTGAGTGTATTATTTTCTAACAGGGCGCATGAAATTTCCCCCATGGCGCTAATTTTCTCCGGATATTATCTACAAGAATATAATTTAATAAATATTTATATATTTTTACTCTCAGAATTAATAAATCCTTCTTGAACGAAATCTGATGTCAAATGTACTCCGTGTTAAGTTTTTACAACGCATTTGACACGATTGACCATGACTTTCTTATTAAACGATTAGATGAATCATTTGGTTTAAACTGTGATGTTAAGACCTGGCTGACATCGTACCTGGCCAACCGTTTACAAGCCGTAAAAGTGGGAAAAAACCAATCAAATTATGCAACCCTTTCATCTGGAGTACCCCAAGGGTCCGTTCTGGGCCCACTACTCTTCATCCTCTTCACAAATGATGTCGCTAAAATAATAGAATCATTCGGCCTTCTATCTCACTGCTACGCTGATGACCAGCAAGTTTATTTTTACTGCTTACCAGAAGAAATAAACAGTCTAAAAATTCGTATAACTGAGTGTATAGAAGCAATTACTCGCTGGATGACCTCAAATAGATTGAAACTGAATCCCACAAAGACTGAGTTTCTGTGGACTGCTACAAGCAGACGTCAGCATAACATTGAAAACTCCCCAATAACCATTTCCGGAAGTGACATCACTCCAAAAACGTGCATCAAATTACTGGGTGTCAATCTGGACGCTAATTTTTCCCTTAAAACTCAGGTGAACAGAACTGTAAGTACGGGGTTCTTTCAATTGAGGCAAATTAAAGCAGTGCGGAGAAACCTGCCAACAGAGGCGACTAAATTGCTAGTCAATTCCTATGTTGTTTCACGTCTAGATTATTGCAACGGAATATATGCAAGTCTCCCTAAATGTCAAATCAACAAATTACAATCCGTTTTCAACGCCGCGGCAAGGCTTATCACCGGAGTATCTAAATAATCCCACATTTCAGAGCATCTCAAAAATCTGCACTGGCTCAAATGTCCTGAAAGAATCCAGTTCAAGGTATGCTGGATGGTATTTAAGTCACTTAACGGAATGGCTCCGGCTTATTTATCAGAATTGTGTATTCCAGAAGATTCCAATTCCCGACGGTCAACCCTTAGGTCAGCAACGTCATCAGCTATCGGAAGGTTGAAGGAACCAAAGCGCACACCAGATACTAAGTTCGGTGAGCGTGCTTTTGCCGTGTCAGGACCTAAAGCCTGGAATGGACTGCCACATGATTTGAGAATGATCGCAGACTCGACAGAATTTAGGTCTAAACTTAAAACGCACCTTTTCAGACAGTCGTATCCATAATTTCAGAAACCTCCACTTTCACAGTTGACGGCAATTTAAATTTAAATTAACAAAATGTAAAAAATACTAAAAATAAAATAAAATAAATAAAAATAATAATTAAAAATAGATAAATAAAAATCTTTTATAAGCATAAACTTTTTAATATAAGTGTGTTTGTTGGAAGTGACTTGCCAGGTAAGTATGTTTTGGTATCTTTTCTAAATAACAAATGTAGATCCTAGGAAATAAATTGTACAGCGCCCTTGAGGTGATTTTTCACAAAAACGGCGCTCTATAAATTATCCAATTATTATTATTATTATTATTATTAATAATAATTAAACATCTTACATGCGTACTTTGATAATAAGAGGGAGAGGTCGCTATACACTTTTTGTATTGTATAGTTAGGGAAGTTGATCTGAGTTTTAGAGATGATTTGTGTTTATCTTTTTAGTTTGATCGATTGTTTTAACTTACATCGTAGTATCTCCTGAAGTGAGAAAGTTTTGTTTAATTCAAAGTGGTATAATTGAAGTTGTTTCGTAATATAATGCAACTCAAACAACTAGCGCGACCGCAACTAAAATCACCTACATGCCAATTTTTGTAAAAACGAGTAAGTAGGAACTCATTTCAAATTTACGTAAAAGCAATGACAATAACCTTTTTTTTTTTTTTTTTTTTTTTTTTATATTTACTCCACACAGGAGGCCCTGAAGAAAATAATTTCCCTCAGGGCCTATGTCATCTTTGGGGATGCTGTGTGGAGGGTCTTTTTGTGGAGAGGAAGGAGTGAACATGGGTCTTGAAGAGTCCCATGTTGTAGGAGGGAGGAAACACAGAGGCCGGCAGTTCGTTCCACAGCCGAGCTGTTGAACTTAAGAACGAATCGTAGAAGCGACCCGTTCTCATGTGACAAGTGTCAACTGTGTACAAATGTTGGGCGCGCGTTTGGCGTGTATCCCGACTACGCACCGGCGCCGAAGGGATCAATGACGCTAGTTCCTCAGAGCATCTTCCATTGTAATACCGATAGAACAAGGACAGCATACCTACCCGACGTCTGTGCTCTAAAGATTGCAGTCCGTTTGTCAAGATTGGGGAATCTATCAAACGGACCGCCCGTTTCTGCACAGAGTCAAGGGTTTTTTTCAGGTATTTTGGGGCTCCAGACCAGAGATGGCTGCCAAATTCGACAGTAGGGCGCACTTGCGATTTGTACAGGGTGAGCAGTTGTGTACTATTAAAGTATCTGCGGGCCCTGTACAGTACGCCCAGCTTCTGAGAGGCCAACTTTACTCTGGCTTCGATGGAGCCCCCGTACCTGAGCTGGTCACTTATAGTTACACCAAGCATATCAATGGAAGGCCTGTTCGGAAGATTGCTTCCGTTGAAGGAGACTAGATTATCATTTGGATCCCTTTTAGACGTAATCAGACAGGATTGGGTCTTTGAAACATTAAATTCGACGAGATTATTTTTACCCCAGGAGGAAATACTCTCGAGATAACCGTCCATTCTCTGCTTCAAGGCCCTCCGAGCCGTTGGAGTTTGTGTGCCCTTTGGGGGCTTGTCAAACAAAAAGCTATCATGAACTGTACTGTCATCCGCGTAACAATGAATCGGTGCACATGTCAAAAGGTCATTGATGTGCAACAAAAACAAAGTCGGAGACAGAACCGATCCCTGTGGGACGCCAGCATTTATGGAGTGCGAGGAAGAGGTGAAACCGTCAGCAACCGCCTGAATCGACCTATCCCTTAAAAAGTCAGCAATCCACGTACACAGGGATGCGGGAAGTCCGTAAGAATGCAATTTGTTGACAAGTCCTCGGTGCCAGACCCGGTCAAAGGCCTTGGATATGTCTAGTGCGACCGTTTGGGTCTCACCGTGACGTTCCAGGCACCGCCCCCAAACATGCGTCACATACGCGAGAAGATCACCGCACGAGCGGTTCCGCCGGAATCCGTATTGACGGTCGTTGATAATTTATATTTTATATTTTATATTTTATATTTTATATTTTAACCTGGCGAGAACGCGCCGCTGCGTGAGCTACGTAGGTGCATCGATGATGCCGCGTAGACTTCAGTGTACGGGTTTTGTCTGGCGATGTTTTGGTGAGAATCGTTAATTAATTTCGGTATGAAATTTTGATATATAAAAAAATACCCTAAATTTAGACAGTACCAAATGTACTAGAATTTCTTACGAAAGAATAGAAGAAATCTCCATACAAAATGCACTAACCACATGACGTTCAGCGCACGATAAAATAATTAAATAGTGGACCCAAATTTCTAATTGTAATTGTCAAATTGGGGTTAGGATCACAGGGGCTACTAAACATAGTTTTGAGATAAACGCAAATAACGATTGGAATGCTCATATAATGCCAACTGTATCCCCAAAACTGTATCTCTTAAACGTCTGTAGGTACAAGATAAAACTTCGTTTCACTAATAAATATGATTATGGCATTACCAAAACCAAGCTTAACTCAAAACACCAGATTTTGTAACACGGCCCCTGTGATCTCAAGCCTCCGAATTTTTCATTAGGGTTAAACACCCATTTAAGCCAAAGTTTTCTTATTTTAACATTCTAAGCATTTGTGAAAAACATACAAAAAGTTTAAGGTCATTTAACGGGTGATAAAATATAAAAAATAATGTTTTAGAAATTTCAACTTCGTCTGCAAATATGAAATAATTATTTAGGAATGTATATCAAAATAATGAAATAGATTCAGAACGGTGTCCTCTCGGTCTTTTTTTTTTTTTTTTTTTAAAAAATTTAATTAAAATCAAATTTAATAATATAATTATTAAGTTCTGCAAGTATTTTTTGGTTTTTGTTATTGTTACAGCTGTTTCGGCTTTCAAGGCCATTTTCAAACTGTGGTTAAGCCACGTTTTTATTAATAATTAAATCCTCTCGGTCGTTGAATATAATGTCAATTCAAATATGATATGTGTTATTAAAAGCACATGTTTAACATAATTGATTTAAATGCGAAATTTCTAATTTTGTGGACGATTATGACAACTATTTGCTGAAGGGTAAACGGAACATGCATTTTTTTTTAAATTTATTCATCAATATAAAGTTTTATTACATAAATTTTTCGACATCTGTCTCACTACCTGTGTCGAGAGAGACGTATTCAGGTACTTAAAGATTACTTACAAAGGGGCTATTATAAAATTATTGAATATATTATTTTATTTTGTTTGTGATAATTATAATCTATCTGTTCGTAGATGACGCTAATTCAACTATTTTACAAAAAAAAACCTTTTTCATGTTACCTTACGCTGTAAAATATTAACTCGATACAATAACGGGGGTTTACTCGACGCTCAGATTTTAATTATTTCTAATGAACGCATTACTAAAATCAAAAATATTTCTAGAGGGATCCCCACGGATGCAAGTTATTAACATTTAATATTAATAAAACATGACCTTACCATTAAAATATTTTATGTAAAATGGTTTGAAAATTTTATAAAACATTTTTAACAATAAAATTAGCGGTAAGCACCAGCTATTATTTTTCTCGACGGTGATTTAGTAACTTCCCGAGGGATCCCTCTAGAAATATTTGAGAATTTAGTAATACGTTCATCAAAAATAATTAAAACAAAACTGACTGAAATGTCGACTTTATAAACCTGCTAGGGTCAAAGTCATTACACAGGACCGCGCGCCGAATATTGTTTTAACACGAGTTCATCACGTATGTCGATAAGATAACCACTTTATTTTAGTGATTTTATGGGGCAAATTTAACCGCAGTTCTGTCCAATACACAGGGCCACGCACGGCATATTTTTGTGCACGGCTGCTTCACTTACGTCGTTAAAGTTCTAGGTTTATTTTAGTGTATTGTCATGTCTTAAGATGAATTATTTGTTTGCGGCTGTATTCGGAATATGAATAAATAGTTCTGCACGTATATAAAATCAATTCTTTCAAGAAATGCACACAAGTATAAAGTTGTATTGGTGATTCAATCTATTATTGTATTTGTTTGCCTTTCTTGAAAGAATTGCGTTTTTATAGGTACAAATATATTTATTCATATTCTGAATTTACAGCAACAAATAATTCGTCTTAAGATTTTAAAGCATAACCTGCAGAAAGTGTTTTTTCGTAATATAATTAAATTAGCACCATTGTACCTTCCGTCCCGTTTACCTTTAATTGAAATCAATAACGTTAAAAATTTGACCGTAGAGTTTAAAAATACAGGTTTCCACTTCTAAAGAAATCACAGAATTTGGCGCATCTTTCGTTGTCGCTTATGGTTACCATTTAAATATTTAACAACCATAAAATGCAAAGTTACGTGTTTGATCAAAATCCCGACGTTATTTTTTAAAATCATTAATTTCATTAAAAATAATACGAATAGCTGAAAATACATTAAACACTATTATAGCAGAGCGCGTGTTACAATACACCCCAAGCTATTATCATCGTGTAAGGTAGGTACTACTAACATATATATGAACTATAATACAATAAAGTTGCCAAGTTTACTGTAAATATAGAACGCCGATTACTCCATTTTCCTCGACACCAGTTTTCTAAGAAATGATCAGGGACTTGCCACATTAATTTTGCGCCACCACATTATAAATCGTAACAATAATGTGTGTATGTCAAAGGTCACCAAAAACACGCTTCCAAGAAAGATGGAACATTAGCGCAAACCGACGTGACATAATAATAGAACGAATATACGACTAATACAGATAGAAACAAATAAAATTCTATTATATAATAAAGGTCTCCTAACAGCCTTTCTTCTTATCTTACCAGCCGACCTTTAAATGACCTTGCGAATAGGGTGGATCATTGCTTCAATTTCACGAAAAGGGTTGAGATTAGAAATGGAAAAATAAAGTAGTTACCGATATTGTAATAATATTATGAAACTTCAAAGCGATTTTATGATATTGAATTGCTACAAACCCGCAAATGCGTTGACAACATTTTTTTAAAGTAGCAAAATTGTTATATTAATTTATAATTTATATGAACCTCTTGTTTTGAAACAGTAAAATATATTTTTACAAAAGTAAAACATACACGGAGAAAACTTACCGCTATGAAATATTGTTAATTTGTTAATAGCAAAATTATACGTTTTGCTGTTAAAAACGGGACTGGAGGTCTATAACGAATGATTTAACAAATTTCATAACAAACTATCAGTAAAGCAAAAATATTTTATGAGGAATTCGAAACACGTGTTCTGAAAAATTATAATATCTCTTGCATTATATTTATTCCGACAAGGGCACCTGCGTGATATATTCTGAATGACTAATATTTTATTAGGAAATGGTCATGCATTCATATTTTCAACAGTAGCTGTTGGTTAAACAGTTTAGGTTAACATGTAATATTTATCTACATAATATAATATCATATTATCTGCCTACCAATACTTGTACATACGGTCAGACTAACATGTCCAATAAATGCGTGTTATATCTTATATTGTGTGTTTTATTCAAAATGCCTGAATCGGGGATGCCATAGTCCCACTGCCTCCAGACGGTTGGGAGCAGTCGTGAATGTTGTGTTGTATTCACATTTATAGTTTAAACAGTTTATTAATTCATTTATGGTAATACGAATTTTTACCTTTAAATAAATACCTAGTTTAATTGTTAAATTAGAATCGTGTTTTGATTTATTTACATACTAATCAAAGACGGTATTAAAAGTACTACAAAAAAGCACGAATCGAGCGTAACGTTAAACGTAAAATAATTCATAATCTGTCGTTCATAGATAACGACAATTTAATTATTTTGGAATAAAGACCCATTTTATGCTGTAAAATATTACTATGAATTGTTTGTTTGCACATGTAAATACGGAAATGAATATTACTACATACTTTTCTTTGTATAAAAACCCAATTCTTTGAAAAAAGGCATACAACTATAATATTGTATCGGTGATTCAACCGAAAATTGTTTTTGGATGCCTTTCTTAGAATAATTATTTTTTTATACGGACAAATCTATTTATTTATATGTATATTGTGTATGTACGATTGTACGGGCACAAATAAATAAATCGGATTATATTTAAAAGAATAACTTGCAAAGCGAGTATTTTAATCAAATAATTAAATTATCGCCATCGATGAATGCGTAGATTATAACGTACGTTGCGTAGATTATAACGTACGTTGCGTTTAACATTAAAGTTTGCTAGTTTTAATTCGCTTTCTGAAATAATGATGAAATAAAAACAATTATCACTAAACGAGATAAAATATTATTATTATTTACAACGCCATTACAGAAAACAGATGTTGATTTATTATTAAGAGTCTTAGAAGTTTATGCGGGTACTACCAAAGGAAGGTTCTAATAGTAATTTTATCATGTAATGGCTTTTCCATCGATAGTTATGTGACCTGGGAAGCCAGCAGGGCCCAAAGTTTAATTCTTGAAGGAAGTTTCGGCTTCCGTGAGTGATCGGGGACCTTTGGGTACTTATTGTAACAACTTCAATCAGTGACTTAAATACCATCCCCACGTTTCACGCGACATACGTACGTTCAGGGCCTCGATTCTCAACGAACTTTTGACGTTTGTAATTATGTACCTTCGACGAGATTCAAGAATAAGATCGTCGATCAATGTATGTACTTTCGACTGCGATTGCGAGCGGCCTGGATTGGAGAATCGATACCCAGTTAACACAGATAAAATACATCGAGGGGACAAATTCAGTAAAAGAAATAGATTTAAAAATCACCTACGCATTCATTCTGTTTTTCTAGGACAGTTTGTAACTTTACGATTGTCTCTGAGCAATGATCGCGGGACACATTGATTTTACCTATCTAAAATCGGTGTTTATTATTAAAATTATATATGTATTGTTTTTTTTTCATCATTTTACGAACTGTTTTAAATGGCGAAGAATGGAGATTCCGAATAAAACATGGAACGATTTATGTAAAAAAGTTGGTGCTAATAAACCGCATAAATACGAATATACCTTTGGGGATCAATGGGTGAGGCACGAAATGAAAGAAAGTTGTCAAGGTCACATGTGTTTATTGGTGAGTCAGTAGCCGTGACAAGGAGATGATGAAGGACAGATGTAGAATACTCCGGTTGCTGCTGTGATGTGTTGGCAGGTCAAGCGCGGGTCAGTGAGTCGACGCCGGGCGCTGGTGACCGGGACTCGATGGCTGTCAGGCACTGGCGATCTGTGGAATCAATACTCCAGTGCTGACGAAACGGCCGAAGGTGCGGCGGACCTTGTAGGCGGTTGAGCGGGAACGGCGTGACCAGTGAGGATGCTGCGTGTCCTCGTGGTGGTCATGGAAGCGTGGAAGAAGCGCTGGTCAGAGACACTGGAACCAGGGCGCTTGTAATCCGAGTAGCGCTGGCCGCGGACGTGGCCGACGCGCTATGATGGTGTCCCGATGGAGTCCATGATGGTACGGGCGAAACCGGGTATGTGTCCTTTGCGCTAGTAAGATTAGCGCGGGTTAACACTCGTTGATCCTTGTAGACTGACGGCGAAATTATGACTGACTGACTGACTGGCTCGCTGCGTCGGGCTTATTTATACTACCCGGCCGATGGCGACAGTAGGTAGTAAATTGCAATTAAATCGAGGCCACTCGCTCGGACTGTGTGTTTCGGGAACCTTCGACATTGCGGCGATTAAGCAAAGGCCGTAGACTCGAACCTTCTGGCGAGTTCTCGTAGTATCCGAGACGGAGTGCGCAATAGTATAGTCGCGAGTAGGCAAGTAGGTCTTGTAGTACGTAGGTTGTTTACGTTGCGGTTTGGACTGCAGGTACATAATCCGGGAGTAGATACTAAGTAGGTCGAGCGGTTTATTATTAATTATTTAATGTATCAATCTCGACGCTACATACCTTTCATGAGAAATATTAATGAAATGAGAGAAAAAATATAACAAACATTAAAATCACCTGAAATTATTCGAATTTTTTAGCTACCGTAGTCTGGTTGTTTCACAGAATTTGAACAATTCTTCAAATCGTATAGTTAATTTTCAAGTTCTGTGAAAGTTTTATTCAAGTTCTGTTTCAGTTCTGTGAAGCAACTGGCCTATAATGATATAATAACAGAAATTGAATAGGACGTTAACAGAATGTGCAAATCAACTGTGAAATTTGATGAATTATCAAATATTCTTAAACAACCCCATCCTTATAATTGTGACAGCAAAAGTTAATACATTAATAAATTTCAAGATTTTTAAAAATAAAAAAGCACTGCGCACGATACTGATAAATTTTTAAACTTCTTTTACTTATGGAATTTGCAGAATAATAATATACATTTGACTGTAAATGTAAATAAAAAACTTATTTCAAAACCTTGTTCAAATATTATTTATATATATATTTATACGTCTATACGGGCCTTTTCAAACATGTGATATATTTAGTGGAATATGAAGTAAAATTTGCTATAAAACTTATATGGATCCCATGCAAAATAATAGTACTATGCTAACCTTAAATTTCATTATTGAGGTATGTTATTGTAGCCTTCTTGTAACTATATTCTATGCAGTTGAACATACCTACAATGACTGCAAAATTAATACTAACTGCAAGCAATCTTGGTACAAGCGAGTATCTAAATGGCTCAGTCCGATCGAGTAGTTATAGTTGGTATACTGAAGTTGTATGTTGTATATTCCTGATGTATGTTTTTGTGCAATTTGTTATTACAATATTCAAGAGTAGGTTAATTTCTTTTGTTTCTCAGTGCGTGTTGTATGTTTTTTTATAACAAATAAATAACTTTTAAAGAGTGGAAGCCATTGTAAAGTGACAAAGTAATAAAAAAAGTTCTTACGAAGTTCATCGTTCGTATGAAATGTCAGTAAACATTCTAACTCACATAATAATGTCTCTTACTACCATAAAGGCATGAAAACCCACAACTTCAAAATAATACTCCCACGCCAGTTGATATATTGATTTCATTAGGTCTACTGGCGCGTTTCAATCACTATCGTTCAGCAATTATAAGCTCCCGTATTAATAAAGAACCCACATCAATATATCATTTATGATAATCCCCCAATTCGGGGTAAAGTTCCCGCTTTCCCGGAGGTGCCTGGGTACTTATGACGTGGGCTCTTAACGACACAGTTGTTAAACCAACACTAAAAGTTTATTGAATTCCCAAACCCATTCGAAGTTAAGCACGTAAAAAGAGAAATCTCACGTCTTCCGTCGGCGAGAAGGAGTTATTTAAGCCGTTTTCGACAAATGTGATCGGAGGTGTAGTAAAAATAGCTAAAAATAGTTTTGATTGTGCATTTATCACTTTAACAGTAAACGACATTTTAATTCAACTTTTCAATTAAGGATAATTTTTATTTATTTTTGAGGTGTGCCTTCATTTGGATGGTTGGTATGGGTACCGCCCCCCCCCAGGAACCATTTATTGGATACCCAACACCCCTGCCATAGGTCACCCCAAGTGGTTCGCTAGGTTTGGTGACTACGAGGGGTGCCCGGGTTCACGGGATGAGGTATGTCTGTTCTTAGGTGGATGCGTTTGTTCACCTACTACGTGGCGGGTCGAATCGGGAGACAGGTTGTGGGAGACCTTTTGACCTCTCCAGTCGGACTTTCTCTCGACCAACCGCATTGCACCGCGGTGAGAGGGATGGATTCAAACATCCGTTACTCTTGGACACATTGAACCCCAGATTCCTAGCATCCCCTCATACCTTTTTCCTTCCCAGAACTTTCTCTACTTCTTTTCCCTAAAAATACCCTCCGCGTGTGCGAATCTAAAGATGACATAGGCTCTAAGGGATTTTCTTCCTCAGGGCCTCCTGTGGAGAGCTAATGAAAAAATACATACATTAACTTTAGTACTTTGTAACGAATTTGTAGTACATATCAATTCCGTTTTCATTATCCCTTGCGGCTGTATTATTAGAAAAAAAATTAACCTGATGTTTCCAGGTAGCTCTTCATAAATTCCAAAATATGTCAATAATACTTAAAAATCAAGAAAACGACTTTAGAACCTTAAGAGCCTGTCCAGATGGGGCGATTTGAATAGCGCGTTTTAATTCGCGAGATTGCGAGGTACTAGGTGCACAGATGCTGTCACACTACCAAACCAATGTGAATGTATGGCGACCGTATGCTGAAATAGGTCAAGCCTCGAAAATATAGAGCGCTTAAAGCGTGGTAACCGTCGTGGAGTCGAGGTGCTCTGGCGGCCATTGCTGCGTCCATTCCATGCGCGATCGTCGACAAACATGGACGTCCTCGATGCTTTAACTCAATTTTTTTTTTCAAGTGTGTTTTTTTAGTGTGACAATTTTGATGCGGAATTAATTATTCATTGATGAGGTTGAAAATAGAAAAGCAGTATGGGATGTTGAATCGTCTGATTATTCAAATAGAAAATTATAATGGAGGAGCTGGGAGGAGCTTATTGAAGTGTTTGATTGCAAAAACCAGCATTGGCTGGTGATTCAGTCGATAAAAAAACTGAATGTTCCAGAAAATTTAAAAGTTTCCAGAAATTTCTCCAGATGGGTTCTCCAGAAGTATTGTAGTGCCCTTCGTGGCAGCCGGACGCGTCCTCGCGGCCTCCAACCGATTTGTGTTTTTTTTTGTATTTTCAAGGGAAATGAGGCAACATCCCTTTGAAATTATTTTTAAAATCAGTCAATCAACATTTTAAATTCACTTAACAATTAGTAATCAGAACTTTATATAAGTGTAATTTGAATGCAGTGTGTTAAAAATGGATAATCGAAAATTCTGCTAAAAAATATTCGAAATTCGCTGAAGTTGAACTTGCGACGAGGATCGGTAACTGTAGGTACGCCAGATGTTTTCAACGGAATTCTTGGAAACTCCGAAGGCCCTAAGAAATGTTTCGTTAAACCCAGGGTAATTTAATATCCCGACCATCGCCTTTTATTGCGGGCACAATGCACCACTAACTAACGCAATCACCAGGAACAAGATTACATGGAGATGAATGATGGAATTTTCGAACGTCACAGCGGTGATGCCAAGGTTTGTTATCTAAGCGAGGATACGTGTCACCGCTTAATTAGCAGCAGACACATACCTGGACGCATGACGAACCTCGTGCTGGCACTGTTGGTGGACGCGGTGGACTCTCTCGCTGCAGCAGCTGGTCCAGTTTCTTCACCACCCAGGATTCTTGCTGCAGAGTCTCCATCCTCTATCTTCGCCGAACGTCACAGTGGTGCTGCCAAGGTCTGTTATCTATGTAAGGATACTCTGTCAGCGCTTAATTAGCAGCAGACATATACCTGGACGAATGACGAACCTCGTGCTGGCACTATTGGTGGACGCAGTGCACTCTTTCGCTGCAGCAGCTGGTCCAGTTTCCTCACCACCTAGGATTCTTGCTGCAGGGTCTCCATCTTCTATCTTCGTGTCACCTGTTCCTGTACTTCATCACCTGTTCATGTACTTCATTTTATTTAACTTAATTTCATTTTATTTTTGTAATACCTGTATCAACTGTAAAGCGCCCCTGAGGTGATATCTCACAAAAGCGGCGCTATACAAATTGTCCAATAAATAAATAAATAGGCTAATGGATTTTGATAACGTTACCAAAATCTCCCTAAATTTTGCGCCTTTTAACTAAAAATTTTTTTTTTTCCTTAGATTCCCAAGACATACCGTTTCTGAACTCGATCCGCAGTTAAGGCTCGCGCGTAACACGCTAGGAAAACGCAGCGTATACATGCTAACATATTTCTTGTTCGCGCATAAAATGCAGCGAGAATCGCATAATCTGGACAGGCTCTAAAGCTCTTGGGAATTAAGAATTTTGATATTGCTAAAAATTATCGCGTAGATAAACCAATGAAGTGTGTTGTAGGCTTGTCCGTTTTCCCGAAGAAAGTCTAATTTTTCCTTAGTTCTGGTGAAACTGATCAAACTGATCCAAATATCCAAAATTCTTTCTCATAACATAATGGTAATTTATTAACCAACAAGTTTTTTTTCAATTCGAAATTTTCCTTCACTCAACAATTTTTTTCCAAGCAACCTTTATTTACAACAGTAATCTTTTCGCATAGTGGTCGAACAAAACGTTTGAAATGCGCAATAATTAGTAATAAACTTCGGTGATATCCAGCTATTAAAGCAACGCCTTCGCAGCCGTAACGCCAGCGGTGATACGGCGATACGGTGATACGGACGGAGCAAGGAGTCGGAGAGAGTCGCGTGCTTTGGCCTATTAAAGCTGCCTACACAGCGAATGGGGTCCGATAGAGTGGCGCGAGGTAGTACTACACAACTGTAAAATATAGGATGAAACCACCGCAGAATTTTTTTGTAATAAACTAAAAAAATTAAAATGTGCATAAATCATTATAATTTTTTTTCTTACTTTTCATAATCTAGTGTAAGGAGTATGCGGATGCTTGGATTTGCGGTATGCATCACGCAAAAAATAAGAGATTAATGAACTCAAATAATTTATTGCCATATAGTACAAATTTAACTTAGGCGAGATAATTTGACCAGAAATATATCACTTTTTTATTATTTTTTTTTCTTCTCATAGTTCATTTTTCTTGGGATAGGAGATAGAAAATTGGGATTATGTTTTTTTTCTCTTATATTTAAAATAATTTAAAAAAAAAACACGTGTTATCTAGCTGGTATCACACATTCTCCGTAGTTATTCAGTCATTGGGCGAGGGCAATTTGTGAAACAGCACCTTAATTTCGCGGTACGCAAATGTATCATTACGTATGTATATTAGATTAAGTCGTCGTCGCGAGACAATCAACTCGCACGATTTCGCCCATTATTTGAATAAAAACAATTTAAAGGCATTATGTGTTATTATGAACGTCACTCACACGTCAAGCGGTGGAATATCGCAGCACAGCCTGTTGTTTAGAAATAAAGCTCTGAAATAAATTGTTTAATATGCGAAAATTGAGGCTAAAAAGTGTAAGTTATTGAATAAATAAGTTATTCTTTTCATATGTCGTAACCGAGTATTATAATACAGATTTTACTTTGAAATAAAAGTCGTAGTAACTGCTTCTACAGGGTTTACTATTTTTACAGAAACATTATTTTAAACTAGTCGTTCTGTGAGTAGACTTCGCGTAATGGTGATTATTCCGATTGGATAGCTTACATTGGATGAACTGTGTTGGGGTAAAAAGGTGATATTTAAATATATATTATATTTTCAGCACGTTCCAGAGTGCAAGATACTTTCAGTATCGCCCTGGTGTAAGACCACCATTCAAAATTGAAACGTTGCAAGAAACGGCTTAGGCCGTGTTTGATGACCAGATCTGAATAGCCAGGTACTTCCCCACCTTTCCCCTCCCATATCCTTCCCCTCCTCACTAAATTTAGCCTCACAACTTACCCCAATTGGGGATGCCATAGTCTCACTAGCTCCGGGCGGCTGGGAGTAGTTGCGACTCTTGTAAGGTTTAAGATAAACAAAAAATAATAATACATTAGAATAGAAATAACAGTTTTGTGTTCAAATAACATCCCTAGCTTCGTCGAGAGGAGAAACGGAGAAACGCTATGACATTATAATGACCACCATTTACCACACCATGCTAAATTTCAAATAAACAAAACCGTTTCCCTAAAATAATGTATAAATACTAAAACATCTCACAGTCAAAAAGCTTTTCCTAAGCATACAAAAAATATAAAATGTTAATTTGTTTAAAAATAAATAACATTTAGTTCTACGAATTGAACAATAACAATAAACATATTTTAAAAACGGTCTTCTGTTTTTTTAATAAAGCATTATGTAAATCAGGATGGAGGCAAATGGCTCACGTATCGTATGCACGACCACAGAATCACGTCACAGGCCAGACATAAAACCAGAACTAAATATTTAAATACATTAAAAATAATGGCGAACAACACTTAGCATTTGTATGGGCGCACATAAAAACACAAACCAGGCTAGCCGCTACCCGCTACCCACTACCCCCGCTGGCGGCATCCATTATTTGTCCCCGAGCGCTATCGGCGAAAACACAATTATCCGAAAACATGAACACTCCGCGCGCCAAATTACTACGTGAAAAGCGACGCTACACTTTATCAGCGCTGCAAAAAAACTCCAACATTAGTTACCACTCTTACTGGGACTTGATACCAGCTGTAATTTGCAAGTTACTACATCCGGGTGGGATACACGGAGATTACAACTTCTTGCGTCTTCAGAAACTTCATCACGTATCTCTATACCTCTAATTGACGGAACTTTCCACCACGCTCAGAGTCGACTTCCCAGTCAAAAACTTCCCTTTTTTAAGGTGACATCTAAAAATACAAGGTCCCGCGAGATTTACGATCAAACGGACTAGTCTCTCAATCTGAAATTGAATTAAAAACACGGATGAAACAATCCTTCAACAAATTTAGAGCGGGCGCGACCGAAGTATCGCGGGAAAGAAAATTCGCGAAATGCCTATCGCGGGAAAGTTTCGAAATTAAAGTAAAGTTTGCGGCAAAATAAAAGTTCGCCGAATGTTAACCTCCTTCTTTGTTCAAACTACACTGTAAATCGCCCCCGACACGGCGCCCGGCCCCGTGCCGCGTGATATCGGCTCCAGCGATAAAACTTTGTTCGACACGAGATAAAAACTGAATTATTATAATTTTAGAATAAAATAACTTTTATTCGCTTGATACTAACAAACGCCTGGGATCCGCGGTAAAATAAACTAGAGTCAAGAATGATTAGGGGATTGGTGATAAGGCTGATTAGAGGGGAGCGTCAACCTTAACTTAAGTAAATATAAAGTTCAAAATATGTATACATTACGCAAAATCGTCATAGGTCACATTAGTCACTGTAATCACTCAGATTAGTCATAGGTCACATTAGTCACTGTAATCACTCAGATTAGTCATAGGTCACATTAGTCACTGTAATCACTCAAATTTCAACAAAAAAATAACATAATACGATACTAAAATAGAATAAGAGGAAACATCAGAGGTCGATCCATATTACCGAATGATGTTGGGTCAGAGATTGACCGGATAATTAATTATCTCGAAATCAATTCCATTTCAATATTTTATCATTTCGTGATTGATCAAATATTGAATTTAAATAGCAATTGATTATCATCAGCATGTTATGATTTTTTTAAGATTTGGCACCTTATAATAAAAAAAACGCTCACCTGGAAAGCGAAATTGCAAAGCATATTAAAACAAATTTAAAATTAAAACAACTATGCCATAACATACTGCTGATCTATCAAATCAACTTAACCGCAAAGTAAACTGTAAATGAACAGTGTTGCGGCCGTCAGCACGGATATTACACATATTATCATACGAAAACAGTGTCAGGATTCCAAACCCTACGGGATTCTAACTTCAGCCAGACATTGGATAGTTTACCCCCCTCCTCCCCCCATATCACCGCCCCGGCCCTAGGACCAGCCCTCAGGTAAGTTAGCTATTAATAGGTCAGTACTAGTTTAGTTTCAATTAAAAGACGGGTCTAAATTATGTAAGATAACTAAATACTTTAGTCATGACGGAATATTTATTATGATGAAATTTGATCATAATATCAAGACATAATCAGGTGGCATAAAATATACCCTGAATTTTTAGTAAAAAAGCAAGGTAAAATAATCAAACAATCTTCCCAACTGCTCCCAACCGTTTGGAGCCAGTGAGACTATAGCATCCCAAATTGGGGTATGTTGTGGGGCTGAAGATAGCGGGGAAGGGAAGGAGAAGAAATATGGGAAGAGGGAGGGAATAATGGGAAAGTGCCTAGCTATTTAGATTTGGTCACCAAACACGATTAAAGCCGTTTCAAAGAACGTCTCAATTCTGAATGGTGGTCTAAAACCAAGGCGATACTGAGAGTGTCTTCCACTCTGGACCGTGACGCAAGTATACTATGTATTATATTTAATTAATAAATTGTGAAATAACACAAATTCATCAAATAAAATTTAAGTGCGCACGTCGGGATTTGAACCCGCGAACTTCGGATTGCTAGTCGAGAGTCTTACTCCTAGACCACAGGGGCCGTCATAACCTTACCTTATAAGTAGAAACAGAAAGTTTATTCATTTAGCAAATTCAAATACTGAGGTCCTGACATCACACAATTTGCACGATACACAATAACAATAAAAGTAATTTTCTTGATTCCGGGAATGTGGGGAGCTAACTGCAATCTCACACATCCGATAGAGTATAAATAAATACATTTATGTAATAACATAAATCATATCCTTGTAAAAAACACTTCAAAAAATTTAAAAAAGGAAAATCTTCTATTTATATAAAAAAAGAATGCCTGTTGCGGACTGCCGTTTGGCGGCCACCGGCGACGTTTGTTTGATTTAAACAAATCTACAGTTTTATTACGAGACTGATGAAATTTTGCACACTTGACCTACAAAACCAATAAAGGTCACTGCCTAAGTTAGATTTCTAAAATATCTGTGTAAAGCTCGGGTAATGCCGGCGACTAGTAGAATAATAAAAGAAATAGTTCATTTTTTTTGCGGCGTTTTCATCATAAGAGAAAAAAACGATGAAAAATAAGAAAGATGTCACATATTTATTCAATATTTTAAATTTTCAATAAAATACAAAACATCTAAAAGTATTGCTGAAACCGGGGCGGAAATAGATCGTATTGAATAAATTATACATAAATCACTATTAAACAAACACTACTCATGACCAATTTTTTTAAAGTTTAGATTAAAGTGGTTTCAATAATAAATTTATACATAAAAACAAGACTTATTTGTATAATTTAGTAACAGCATGCCAATTACGATGATCACAGGAAGAAGTTGTAAATGCAAAGAACTGAAGAGAGGAAAATCTATCAAGTTACCTCTTATTAGTTTCCACCTTATAAAAGTTCCAAACACATTTTCTTCCCTAGCTCATTAATCGTGTTCACTCAACAATGCTGATTGGCCAAGTTTTTTAATCAACTGGCAATCCGTGACATAGGAAAAAAAAAGTTAGAAACTCTGAGATAACGATCGTTATGTGGACCTCCCATAAGCGAATAATAAAGAAAAGCGATGGAACATGAGATGGACTTTTAGATTTAGTCGAGGCGATGAAAACTGGCGCACAGTGCTGCGACCCCAGACAAGGCCAGGGAAAAAAAGTCGCATAAGTAATTTGCATTTCTACGGATTGGATGAATGCAAGACACTCATTATTAAATACCTATTTCTCAGAAATAATTACAAGTAACGATGAACAAGTTAATTAGATATAACGCTTTTTATAATTGTAAAAGTACAACCTCATCAGTAATAGGTGTATATCTAGTTATTGAGTTTATAATTCTATTATGGATTCTATTCACCAAGATATGTTAAACATAAACCAAATACGAGAATTGATTTCTCCATTGAGTTGGGCAGTTTTGCTAATAGGTTTGATCCATTTTGTAATTACCTTTAAAAGCTATCTATATTATTAATCAAAATGTACGTACATCAAAAAAAAATCATTTCTTTATCATTATAATTAATCCTAAAAATATCATTTCACTTCATAAAACATACAAATTATATGATATGTGAATATATAAGTGATAACATACTACCACATAATATACATACAACAACATAATATATATGTAACCAGGGGTAAATTGCGCTAACTTTAGGTGGTGATTCTACGTTATAGTAAAAGTAAAAAAGATTAATAACTTCTTTCGAAATTTCGACGTTTTAGAGTAGTTTTTAGTTAAAAAAGTAGAATTGTTGGTGTGGGAAAAAAATATTCTTCTATTGAAAAATATGAAAAATTTGAAAAAAAATTACTTGTCTTTTTTACTTCTACCATCATGTAGAATCACTTCCCGAAGTTAGCGCACTTTAGCCCGGACATCCTGTATATTAGTGATTATTATGCTTTATAAATTTACTTTATGTTATTTTGTCAATTTGACTGTCCTAAAATGGTAATTTGTCCGTAGTCTTGTATGGGATCGCAGATCGCAGCACTGTGCGGGCGGCGGGCGGCGGGCAGCGGGAGTGCCGGGTGACCGGGCTTGTTGACATACCCGACGTGTATTGAGTGCTCATTGGAACTTAGTTTTAAAGCTTAAAGCCTAATTGAAAACGTGACACGGGGAGGGTTCATCAGTGCAGACAACGGGTTTCGGGAGCACTTCGATATACAAAAACTTGTGCAATTTAAAGCTTTCAGCTGGACCGGCGCCTGCAGCTTCCGGAGGCGGGAAGTTGGGTAATGGACTTTAAACGAGATGGAGAGAACCTTCGCAAAGTGGAAAAATTGATTGGCTCCTTCCCGCCCAATCACTTGGGAAAACAAGGTGTTTATTTTTCTTATGAAAAAATACAGCAATCAAAATTAAATATCCAACATCTAACGAACCATAACTTCCTCGTAGAGGATGGCAAACCTCACAACTTTGCTTTGGCAAACATTCCTTGCTTCGTTCACAATCATACTAGTCTTAATAATATTATATCGTTATACTGACTCTTTAACGTCACCCGAATTAAGAATTTGATTCCCTTGATAGTTCCATGTCTACCAAGGGTATCTTCGACCTATTTTTCCATCCACTTGTTATACATTCTTCCAACAAACATTTCTTCGTTCATTCGCTCTATAATGTAATTTTGAAATTGTTATTTTCAAACTACACTTAAACGCACATTTTTTTATAATAAAAAAAATACTTATAGTAGTTCGATAATAATGAGAAGTAAGTGTTTCATTTTCTATAGGAAATGGAAAATAATGCTTTTAATAGTTATTTCGTTAAAATTAAAACCGGCTTTTACTTAGCGGCAATAGTTATTGATGCAAAAGTTATGAAGGTTTCTTATTAATTTAAACAAAAATACGAACTTATGACCCTAAAATAGGTTATTAGGTTTTCAAATTGGATTTAATTAAAACATAAATAAAAAAAACTAGCATAAAAAAAAACAATTTAAAATTAATATATCAAAATATGGCGTAAAGAAAAGACGTCAATTTGCCAGTTTTTTTAACGAAATATCTACTAAAATACATTATTTTCTTTTTCCGGAAACTGAAATACTTACTTCTCACTGTTGTCTAACAGATACATAGTAGCTTTTTTGTTAAAAGTGCTTGTGAACCGTATCCTTATTTTCTGTATATTAACCGTTATTTCTTATTCTTGGCGAAAACATCGGCCTCATTCGTAATATGTTATGGTATGGTTTTATAGACACATGCCTCAAGGATCTCATTTACAATTAACATAATTTTAAAGTGAGAAAATAAAACAATATAGTACACCTGGCATGGAACTAATATACAAGTGTTAATGTTTACCAGTACCAGATTATACCAGTTTGAATTCGCCCAACTGATTATGTTCTGCCATGACAAATGGATAGTTTCCAATCAAGGAAACTAACTAATTGTAGCATTGTGAAGGCACTAGAAAAAAGGATTCTTACAGCTAAATATCGATAGTTCGCCATAATAATTCGTCCTTTCATTGGGTAAGGCTAGTTGCTTGTGGCTGGTGATAGGTTGGATGAATTAATGAATTAAGAAGTTGTTGACACAAGCCCCTCTCGACAGAGGTGGCAACTTTACAGCCGCCGGGTTGCGGATTACTTACGAAAGAAAACCAATTAAAAGTTGGCTTCTCTATCGGTTGATTGTTGAATGCAAAAGGGGCGGGATTCGATAGTCACGTCACACCTCTAATGTCGATTGATACAATAAATTCAGATATCGGCAGGGCGCGGAGGCGCTGAAGTAATTAAAAGCGAATCCGGTGCCTGAAACTTGAAGTCGGAAATTACCGCAGTACTGAAATTCAGACAACGTTATATTTCAACCAGATTTCCTTCGCTCTGTTTTAATTCATCTATTCATAGCAATGTATTTATCATCATCCAGACAAAAGTTAGTTTAAAAGTTAAATTTTATTTTCATTTTAGCTTGCCAATCGGATTTAGAGTTAAAAAATAACGAATTATATATATATATTTTTTTTTTGGTAAACTAATGTTTAAGACAAGATTTTTTTATGCATAGCACATGCATAAAAAATCATGTGCTATGCATAAAAATCTTGTCTTAAACGTTAGTTTACCAAAAAAAATAATAATGCATAGCACATGCATAAAAAATCATGTGCTATGCATAAAAATCTTGTCGTAAAGATTAGTTAACCAAAAAAAAAAAAAAAAATATTTGATAAGTTCTAGTATTTTTCACCAAAAATGTAGACAATTTGTCTCGACGCCATCTAGTGAGAGAGTTAGCACTTACAATGCCTTTCTCATATAAAATAAAGTTGGTTGTTTCAGGTGAAAAAATGTAACAAGCAGTAATTGTTGAATGAAACACTAGTATATATTGAATTATTTCGCGGATAAGAGATAAGCCGCCATAGCTCAGTGGTCAGAGCTGTCGACCGGAAATCGAAGGGACACGGGTTCAAGTCCCGTTGGCGTCATGTATTTTTATCAAGAGATTTTTCCATGTGGATGAGTGTTTCAGACTAATAATTATTGCTTATAAAAAAAAGAATTATATTTAGTTGTAAATGCCTAAGCATGATCAAAGTTATTATTTTAATGTGTAAGCAAAAACATTACTGAAAATGCGTCTACACAGGAAGAATTTTCATGCTTTTATCTGCAATGAAAGTACTGATATTTTTACCTTCTTTTCATACATTTAATTAATAGTTGGTGTCGCGACACTGCGAGTCCACTGAAGTTTGGCGTTTGAAGGTGTTGCTGGGATAAACGCTTTGCAACTATGAAGATTCATATATCAATGTTTACAACACACACATTTAAGAAAACTATGTTTAAATTGGAATAAAGGGGACTCGTTACGGTTAGGGCCACCGAGAATATGCCAATTTCAATCCGATTCACTGGTAACTGCGTAGGTAAAGAATAATGAAACCACAAGTTATATTCCGCAGTCTCCTGTTAAAATAAATAAAATAAAAACAGAAAAACAATTTGTTGGAACAATTCTTCCGGTCATGGTAACATTTTAGGATGGGTACATTGGATAGGTAGGACAATTACAGGAGTTAATTTTGAGATTTCCTACCCATCAAGTCTTTGCGAATACCTACCTATTCCCATATAGACTGCGCGTTATAGGCTTCTTATTAGTTTTTTACCTGCATTTTTAGTATTTCATCATGATACGAAGTCACAACCATAGATAGTGTGGTGCAGAAATCACTAAGGATTGGTTGTTTCTGAGAATTTGAACACGTTCATTTTCTGGTTCTGTGAAAGTCCTATTCGAGTTCTGTTATCATATCATTATAGGCTAGTTACTTGAGAGAACTGAAATAATAATAAAACTTCTGAAAAAAATCTGTCACAGAACTTGAAAATTAATTTAAAGTTTGAAGAACTGTTCAAATTCTCAGAAACAACCCGTCCTTAATCGAACATTGCTGAAAAGGGAGTAATTCGATGCAGTAAGTACTGCAAGAAAAGAATCGACCCAGTCGAAAAAAAAACAAGTGTCGTACCACAATTGAATCCATCAAGGCCTTCCTGTAACTACGGAACTAACTAACCATCATGTTAATTCGCAGCAGGGAAAGGCAGAGAGAATAAATAGTTCGACACAAAACTCAATCTTGGCAATTCCTCACATTCACTTTAACACATTGTCTTGTACATTTCATTCCCCTGTTTTACTTACTCATTTAGTAACTAACCATCACGCCGTTTCCCGGAGAGGTATGCAGAGAGGATGGACTCTGTATGATACACATTCCTTGGTCTATTCACATTTATCCATATACTTGACTTGGTCATAAATAATAATTATTAGTCTTATGTCATTAGTTAGAAGTCTTTTATTTTTAGACATTGTATTATTTACTGACGCCCTATTAGACTTTCACAAGATAATTTACACTTTATTAATGCATGTAAGTATAAACGAATACATTGATTTATATATTGTGTAGTACACATACCATGATTAACATCGAATAATAAGACCTGATAAATTAAATAAAAACCTGATATAAGTAAATAAAAATTAAATATATAAGTAAGTACGTGTACGTACGAGTATATGCAATTATTTATGTTTGTTACAAACCAGTAAAACAGAAAACAAGAAAATAATTTACTCGGAAGGTATAGAATACTATTATAAGAGAGAAGAATCAAAAAAAGAAGATAAATATTATAATTTTTACCAATGGAAAAACTAATACGAATACTGTAATAATTAAATTGAATTTAAGTTATTATACTTTAAATAGTAAATATATCAAAGTAAAATATTTAAAGCAAGCGTGTTCGTACTTCAATCTTCAAATCAATCTTAGTTACAAGTCACTAGCTATAAGTCTTGGAAGTAATACCAGCTATAATTCTCAGTAGTTAGTTGCTAACTATAAGTCTTAGTTGAAAGTCACCAGTTATAAATCTTGTTTTGAGTCAATAGTAACAAATCTTAGCTATAAGTTATTGGTTAAATAAATGAGGTGATTTTCTCATAAAAACGAAAAACGGAGCTATAGAAATAATCCGGTGGTTATTGTTATACTCTTCTGTCTCATACGCCGTTTTATTACTCTGACTTGCTTCTTATATAAGAAACAAAACAGAGTGAATGATTCGTTAGTGCCAGCGAAAGAAGAATAATAAAATTCACACTAAAAAAAGTCACCCACACGAAATTATGAGAAAATCTAGAAAATTTCTCCCTGCGAAGTGAATAGCCAGCACCAGAACTGGGCCAAAAACTTTTATTGAGGATTTTCATATGTCGTCCATCGCGTCTTCCTCGCGGGCGCCGGAAGCAGATAGTCGTAATAATTATGAAGTTCTGCAGCAGTAAGGAGGAAGTAGAGTAGTTCACTTGGCGCTAACGGGCGAGCTCTTCCGGTGGGAAGATTGCATTTCTTATCTCGGCCGATTATATTTCTTATCTAATGGCTTTGGGTGAAAGTCACTAAGGCTGTAAGCTATTTATTACATTTACATGACATCAAAAATACTAATCAACTTAAATTTGCATGAATTTAAAAGTCACATTTTAAATTGGAACTGATTGTATGAAGAATTCAGACAAGCGATAAAGTACCGACCTATGTTAAAATATTTTACACGAAATTGGAACGGATTTGTTAAGAATTCAGTCGATCCGCCGATTTTTTGAGTAATAATAAACAAAAGAAAATATGTAAGGCATAAACAATAATAAACGAGCGGTTGTCATGTATTGTTACTGGCCAGCTGGCAAAACTTGGTCGCGTAATGAAAGTTGTCAAAATAAGTGAGGCTATTAGTTCAAAAGGGAGTTCTAATACCACCAATGATGTTTGGCGGGGTTTCAGACAACTAACAGAGGAAAGACGAAATGAAGGGAAAAAATGTCATGAAACCTATTTGTTTTCAAGTGGAAAAGCTTTTTGAGCTAGTTATTATTTCTTTTCCATATTTATATGTTGTTCATTTTAATAGACATATTGTCCGTAAATTAATAAATAATGATAATAATAATAATGTTAAGGACAATTCTTATTTAATTAGGACTCCCCTTCACAATCAAAGAAGAAAATAAAAACTGCATATCTTGTTGACATCATCAGACACGACAAAAATCAGACTCGCCATATATTCCCAAAGGGAATATGCGAGCCATATGCTGAAATACGCCAAGCCATGAGAGCATATCGCAAGTGTGTCAGCCCTATAAAACTTAAAACTATACATATATTTAGGGGTTTTTTCATAATCTTTCAGTAAGTTGTTCATTGGCGCTGGATATCATGGGTATGTTTTATAATACGTAATTCTAGTGATATCTCCGAACAGTTTACCAGGAGGTTGTAAACTGGTCCCATAATCTGAAATAGCTGTATATTCAGAACAATCTTATGTTTAACACTACTTGTTTTTTTTTTTAATTACAGGAGGAAAAATATAATATCAATTGTATGAAGAAACAAAAATGGCCCATGACATTTTCAACATTATCAAAGAGTGTTTCGACCAAAGCAAATATCCGTCTCGAAATAATGTTAGCTCTGGCACAAGTCCACACCTTTGAATAATACGTTACGTAATACATCAAACAAAGCGTTCCTCCATTGAATACGTTTGAAGGCAAACAGGCCGAAACTTGGGGCAATTTTCTCTATCATCGTTATTAAAAATATTAAGCAAGTGTTAAAAAAAAACTACCCTTTTCCCTGTACGTGTATCGTCGGCAGGGGCTATTGTTAAATAGTATATGCATTGCATTTTGCAGCAATACAATAATATTAGGTACATTTCAAAGTTCCAAAGCTCGCTAAAATAACTTTGCGAGTAAAAACATTTGCGTTGACCTAGAAATTTCGTACGGGAAAAAACTGTGCGAATTTCATGATTCCAGGTTTTTTGTTTTTATAGTTGTGCTGCTTGTCTCAAGCTCTCATTATGATACGACATTTTATTTCCCCATTTTGTGAAATCGGCATTATTTCAATAAAAGTATTAATAGGTAAGTCAAGAACATGAAAGTGGATAACTCAACCAATTCGAGAGAGAGAGCCATAAAGCATTACGTAGAAACCTAGAGACCTCTTGTACGAGAATAACAATGAAAAACTGTTCTCAGTAACGAGTGTAAACTGTTTCCATTAAGAAAACAATAGAGCCAGTTTCAAACAACGTCCAGCGGGTACCGTCCTCAGTCCTCAGCGGGCGGACGGAATGAAATTTCCTTGTAAAGCTCGCTGTCATGAGCGGCCCGGAGCGGCGGGAGTTGGTACATTGGGCGCGGGGCCTAACACACTAACGCAAGGCGAGGCCGGTACAGATATTAAGGTGAAACTATCCAGAAATGAAATAACGTTTAAGGTTAGAGAGCGAAACTATTTTACAAAGCTGATAAAATTTTTCGGTAGTAAATACATTTTTTATTAATAAATTTACTTTTTTTTTTTACTGTGGATAGAACCTTCCTCCCCAGGGGCTGGAGTCAGTTGCGCTAAAAACTGAGCCAAATCCAGATTGGGTAGGGTCGACATTCATTTTGAATATTAACTACGGTAATGTTATCCAATTTCAGGGAAATGCGTATATGTTCGTATGTGTGTATGGTGGCCACCAAAAGTCGACAGAATGCATTGTCATCGACAATTAGTCTATCTGCGAGTTTCAGCTCGAGTTACTTCTACAAGATTTGCATTTATTCAGTCATTCATTCATTCACATAACCAAAATCGAAATTTAAAGATGTATTTAAAAATGGCAGTAATTTGAAAAAATGTATTAATAACAATTATAAGGTCTTGTATGATTTGGACACGATTTAGAGCAGATAAACGAAGAAAGGAGTGTAAAGAGAACAAATTACGTTAAATTGAATGGTAGAAAACGTCGGCGACCCCCGAGAATGACATGACACGATCAGGTGAATCTACTACTTGAGGCGGCCATGTCAAGAGACAGAATATCAGACGAGAATGCATGGGAAGATGAATATCAATGAATCAAGGCGTGTATGTCAAGAGTCAAGACATAATTGTGTGACAGTACGCCTACTCTGCCTATCCCTCGAGACAAACGGCATGATGTTTAGTTAGTCGGTTAGGTAACAAAAATTAAATAATATAAAAATTAAAAATATTTGTGTTGTAGGTATTTATGGTAGATATGCTCCTGCTATAAGTACTGTCACACGAATTAACTAACCCGGATCTACTGCTTGTCGGGCTGTCGTACTTTCCATTACACCAGATCGCCAGAGATTTTTCTCTATTAGGTACATAGCTTAGCTTATTTTCAGAAAATCATTAATATGGTAGGTAGGTAATACCGATCAGACTAAGCTATAGCCCTTGGTTTGTCAAGAAATCCACCGTGGAATTGCTATTAGCTCACCGCACTTGCCTTGATTTTAAGGTTCTTTGAACTTTAGCTGGAAAATATAATGAAACTCAAGAATATTTTCGTACGTCTTCATGAAATTATTTTTTTTATAACATTACAGGGAAAAAATATATTTCTCTGAACAAAAGTAGCTCCTGACGAAACTACATAGGAAAGATTTATATATTTTTACAAATATATAACACATTACCTGGAAAGACGGTACAATTAACAAAAATATAATTTTGTAAAAAACAAGTAATTATTACGAAAATAGTTTTTAAAATAATTTTAACACCTGGCATTCTAAAGGCCAAATTACAATGGCCGAGTCACACACTTTGTTACTCGGCCGAGAATATTATTGGGAGTAGAGGTGATCACATGTAGAAGTTACAGTGGGTCAGTCAGTTCATTAAGATTAGTTTAATGTGCTGTTAGCAAGATTTCGCGATGGAGGGAAAAGATAAAAATTAGGAGAGTTTTAGCAACAAATGTCAAACATACAATATTTGAATTTTCTTCCTTTTATTGACTGACTCGGCTGATCACACTGTCCGAGTGGAGAGCGAGTGAAGTGCCAAGTTGAGAATGCAGGTGGAGGGGGTACCTACTCGACCGAGTCATTGGGCCTTGCTTCTATCCACTGTCTCGCCTGCAGGACTGTACGGATCACATCAGCCGAACACTCGGCCGAAAGCACTGTCTCGGCCGAGCCCTTGGCAGGTGTACTTCAGGCATAATGTTTAAGTCAAATACATTCTGAAAAAAAGTGACTTTTTGACAAAATTATCATCAATTTTTTTCTGTTGAAAAAAAGCGCATAAAATGTTTCATATTATAAAAATACCAAAATAAAGTCAAACATATTGGAATATAATATTTACAACTGCTCGCTTCGGGAAGTAAGTTAATTATTTTACAGTCTAATAAACAGATAAACCTTATACCACATTTCAGCATGAATGTGGCACGAGGAAGCAAGTATTTGAAAGTAAGTCAAGGGGACTAGGAGCTACTAGGGGTAACAAAATGTATGACATGAAAAGCTTTTACAAGTACAAAAACTGATAGGAATCAGTAAACCCTCCAGTTCCGACTGAACTTTTCGTGAACGCCAACAACATTAAAGCACCGTAATAAATAATTTACGGCGTAGAAACGTTTTAAATGTGTTATAATATTAAAATTTATTCCAGATTAAGTGTTTTGTTTAATCGGATTCTAGAAAATAAATGGACGCTAATTAAAAAATTGACATTTAATTCGTGTTGCGTTTTTTTCTCACAACTTGGTAATACATATTTCTGATTGAGTACAACACGAAAACAAGTTTAAAAAATATAAGTCAACATAAGTCAACTGAAATGTGGTGACGAGATGCTAACATTTTACATAGTGTTCTACAATGTTATTTGTGGGCAATCTTAAGAATAGAATACTAGTCTGGACTTCCACACAAATACAGAGCCGGTTGAAAAAAAACGTAGGCTTTTTGAGACTAGTGACTGGTGACGTGACGGGACACGTCCAAGGATTCGGCGCTTCTTCGAGAGACCCGAAAAATTTAAACTTTGAAAAATATTTTAACTATTAAAACTAACTATAAAATAGTACTGGAGTTCTTTATTGCAGTATTAATTTGAACACCATTCAAAGATTTCTTAAAATGATTTTTTTTTTCGTGTCATAAGGGTAAATTTTATATGAAATTGATTTCATATCAGTCAGTTAAAATATAATTTTCCTGAAAAATGTAAACTTAGTTATCATATTGTTTTAAGGCGATGCCATACGTAGTAATGCAAAATCATGTGTTTTTGGTTTGAAAATTTGGTCGCCTAGAAATGTTTCAGATGCTTTAATTAAATACTGCGTGTAGAATACATCTTGGCCTTTGAAATAATCGAGTACTTTTTAGATAAGTCTTTTTATAAGCCCAAAAAAAATAAGGTATAAGGCCTATGAAAATTGCTTTAAAGTTCAAAATCTCCTACTTACGAACCTATTTCGGTTATGATTTTATTGTATAATGTGGCAAATTAAGTTATTTATAATATGATCGAAAAAAAAAATATTTATGCCTGAACATCCACAAAATAAAATAAAATGCACTTTTTGGCCTTTTTTTTCTCGCATAAATCAAAACAGGCGGATGGTGTTAAGCGGGAATTTAAACCCTATCGCCATCTACGTAAGGGTTGTTATTGATAGCGGCTCAATTTAAAATATTACACGACGTAGTGCATCGCCTTAATGAAGTTTTCACAATGTTCATGCAAGATCTTCTTTTGACGATTTAATAGTTGAGAATGATTCATGGCCGTGAACGTTAGAGTTAATACGTTTATAATATCACGATATATTTTTATTTATAATAAACCAGTGGACCCCGCGATGCTTCGCTATTGCTAATGTCTTTCTCGGACGTCTCCAACTTACTCCACCATTCACTTCTGTATACCACAATGTTACTGTTAATAACTACATTAAATCGTCTTTAATTCGACTCCGTATGTCATTCCGGTTCAGAAATATTGCGTTAAGTATTCCTAGGGCGTCCCCGACTTCTCCTAAAATTCTAAACACTCCTAGCACTAATACAAACATATTTTGAAATTTTCAGCGATATCGCTAGACTACTTTTCGCGTTTTGCGAACACAAACATACACAGGCTGAATTTTTATATACTAAGATTTGATAATTATTATTGTTTGTTTTTCATAACTTATTTCATAAATCGATACAACAAGTCCGGGCATTAGAAGTTCTTAAAATACCTTTTTTTAGTTTTTTTTTTACATATTCAATAATATTAATATGCAATTTAAAAAAAAAAGTTTATTGATAAATAAATTATACTGTGTAATTATTATCACATAGCGGACGTTTCGGACAGCGTTGCAGTGTCCATCATCAGGGCAGATCCGGTACAAATCTTCGGATCTACCGGATCTACCCTGATGATGTACACTGCAACGCTGTCCGAAACGTCGGCTAAAGAAGGAGTTAGCGCAACACGGCATAACACCCCAAAAACAAACAACAAAAAAAAAGAGATTAAGCTTTAATTATAAAGGTATTACAAGCCATACCGGGTATATAATGCGAAACGTAATAGCACAGTGGATTAATTGCATGTGCCAGGGATGAAGCACGAATCAGCGTGATTCGGAGGTTGCGCAGATTCCGGTGGAAACGGAAACGGGACTGATAGACCCGGTACCCTTCACCCAACTCCCCTACACCCCATCTCCCCAGCAGCCTGGCGATAAGCCTCCAGCTATTGAGGTGATAAACACAACTTTGACATGTAAGGACGGCACAGGAAATGACACCGAGTGTGATGGTTTGACGAAACCAACAACAGAAATGCTACAGAGGGAGCCAAAAAAACAACAGCATACCTGCTTACAAAATCAGTGAACTACAATCGGTAATTAACCTACTGAAAAAAAAAACTATCTAATCAACATTGAAGTGTCTACGCTGCGCGGAATCAAAATTTTTGCTGAGATACTCAAAAGAGTTTCTTAGTCAGTTTTCGTCCGCAGTCCTTTATCGTGAGAAATTTGGTATTGCTTATGAAAATAATTTTAACCTAGTATTTTCTATTTCGAGGTCTACAACTAATTTGCAGCCAGCACAAACAGGTTTCGCTGCCCACACCTTCTCACCCACATTCGCCCATAATTACAAGAGACATTAAGGCAGATTTTTTTTAAACTTTAATTAATTGTTGGGTCGTTTGCCTCTGCAGGACAGAACCTCCCCATACCTAACGTATAAAAAAAGTTTCACAGCTCATCTAATTATCCCGCATGTTACTTTTTATGCTCGTTTTCTTTTCGTTTTTAAGTTACAAGCAGCACTAAAAATGTCACAAGTGGAGCCTCTACAAAAAAGGGAGGAAAGCTTATGGTAGAAGAATGAAAACAATAATAAATAACTTATGTTACGTGTTACGTTGTGTACTTAGTGGTAGTGAAGCAATAAGAAATAACTTGATGTAGACGTTTGTTACTTGGTAAGTTGCGTACTTAGTAATAGTGGGTAGAAACAATAAGGAATAACTTCATGTAGACATTTGTTACTTGGTACGTTGTGTACTTAGTGGGGGTGAAACAATAAGAAATAACTTCATGAAGACGTTTGATACTTGTTACGTTTTATACTTAGTGGATGTGAAACAATAATAAATAACTTCATGTAGACGTTTGTTACTTGTTACTTTGTGTACTTAGTGGGCGTGAAACAATAAGAAATAACTTCATGAAGACGATTGATACTTGTTACGTTGTGTACTTAGTGGGTGTGAAACAATAAGAAATAACTTCATGAAGACGTTTGATACTTGTTACGTTGTGTACTTAGTGGGCGTGAAACAATAAAAAATAACTTCGTGAAGATGTTTGTTACTTGTTAGGTTGAGTTTTGCACACGATGTCTCGAACCGGCGACTCGTGGATCCAGATCCAAGAAGGTTGCTCTTCCACGGAGGTTGCCCTGTACTTCACAGCATCCTTCTATTATACTCTTAGAACTCGCAACTTGGTGACATTTTACATTCGGTAAATCTCTTAATTCAACCGAGCACGTGCATAACCAATTTCTTTAAATTTTTATTGAAATTAAAATTCTCTAGAAAATGAAAAACGCTAATCTAGTGGATTAACATTTTCACAAGATTTTTTATTAAGGTATTTTTGGAAGCTTCTACCGTCAGTAAAAAACAAAGTTAAAACAAAATAAGCTTTAATAAAAATTCAAAGAAAATTCATAATCTATTTCAAATTTTACCAAAGAGAACATTTTTCGCCTTGAACTTTTCAACGTGTATATTTTCGAAGTAATTTAACCCTTGTCATTGAAGAGATTTCTGACAGAAGTAATTATCCCTTTGTCAATCGCGATTACGGTATTTTTCCAAAATCATCGTCTGCTTAAATAATAATTCCGTGTAATGCGTACCCACAATAAACTCACAACAGAGAAATAAACAATTCTGATTATTTAATATTATGCTGAATCCGAGTCAAAAACAAATTTTAACCAAGGAAAAATAACTCCTTCAAAGAAAGGAAAGATAAATCTTTAGAAAAATGTTAAAATCCATCGTTAAAGTGGCAAGTACAACACAATTTACAACAAGTCCTTTGAAATTACTTTGATAAGCTGATAGCATCTTCTTTGACAACAACCATTTAAAATTTTAAATATCTAAATAAAATTATACAAGTTAACGATAAATTTGTATTGGATTTATATTGCAATATTAGGATATAAAAAAGTTAAATTTTTAAGCTGTGGGCGTGGCATATCTCACATGTCATACAATCCCAAACAGTCGACACAGACAGGTAACATTTTATAACATATCTGTGAGGGTTGTTTGGAATTGTATGGCCATGCCCACTTAAATATTCATAATTACATTATATTCGTCCTGTATAATTAGCTTTACTGCATTTGAGACTGGACCTGTTACATCCTGCCTCGGGCATCTTCTAACTTCCACACGGATCACGGATAAAACCCTTGTTGTAGGTATTTAATTTATAATTACCGAAGATTAAAAGAAATATTAAATATTTAACCTCAAAGTTTTCGAAAGTGGTAAAAATATTAACGGCGAATTTCCGAAACACGAAACAGAAAATTCCGGAAAGACAGAAACGTTAATTAGACCTTTCCCAAACACGGAAATGCTAATACTATAAATGGGTCGTCACCCGACCAAATGGACGAAATATCTATTTTTAAATTCCTGGTGATATAAAGCTGTTTAGCGTTGTAGCTACATATTTATACAACACAGTAGAACTCAATTAAACGAGGTACTAATTCATCGCCGCAAAGAGCCATTATTCGTAACCAGATACAGTGTCAACAGTACGAAATGAATTATCGTTTAGGCGAGGTTTTTTTAACTAATTGCAAAAAAGCCGAATTTGCGCTGCGGAAGGTACACGTCATTTTCAAAGCCAAGTAGAAAACTTCATTAAAGTTGAGAGGTTATAATTGATGCCTAACAAATAGGCATTACCCAATCGTCTAATGATAAAATCCAAAGGTTAAAAAAAAACTGAATATATTTCATAAATGTTCAGGAGGAGCGAAATAGTGTTTAGATTAGCCACCCATCCAATTGCATTGATTAATTTTTCGTTTATTTAATATCTCATAAATTTGTAGAAAAATTGACAACATTCAGTAAAATATTTAAATTTGGTATAAGAAAACCGTTTTGAAAAATGTTTTATGTAATTTATACGAATCGGTATTTATTGGCAGTTATATATTCACAGCCTTAATAAAAAAGTAGAGAAAATTTTATTCAATTGATAAACGACGGTGTATGTGAAAAGCTTACTCAATGAAATTCTAACTTTAAAAAAAGATATAATGTAAAGAAACGATAAATAAATGAAACGTAAAATAGAAAATGACAGAAAATAGTTAGTGGAAAGATACATAAGGTATATACATTGCTTATCCAGCCAAAAAAGGTATTTTATCTGTTGTATAACGAATTCCGGATTTTTTACAAAGTATTTAAAATATATTTTAAACATTTCATTATTTTGAAAACGTCTTAAATAACAATTTTAGAAATAAGATAAAATTATATTTTGGATTTTTGTATTTAAAGTATACCTTAATGTTAAAAAATTGCAATATTTAAATTTCAAACATGAAAAAAGTAAAAAAATCTTTTCTCAAATATCTTCAAACCGATGGTAAATTTCAGAGAGTTAAAAAATAAAAAAACACATTTCATTTATTTAAGGAATTTTTAAGAAGACTGTCACTTCAGTTTTTATCTTGTTCATTCAATTGAAAATTATAATAATAATTCCTGGAGATAATCGAAAAATTCAGATATTGTGGATCAATTTTGGCACAATAAAAGTAGATTTTTTATAAAATTTGTATTTAATTAAACATACATAAAGTATTTATGTTAGTTAAAAAATAATACAGGGTGCGGCAAAACGCAGTGCAAAAAAAGAAAGTGCAGTTTTGAAGGGCAATTAAAAAAAACGGCGCAACTTAAATTTTATTCGATACATCATGCCGTTTTATGCGTCAAGTCCAGAAGATGACATGATGAAAAATGATGGCCCCATGGAGCGATACATTGATGAAGGTGATTTCTGAATTTTTCGGCCGCTTTTTGGCACATCTCGACGGGTATAGCGGCGATTTCCTCCCGAATTGATGAGTTCTACCAAGTTGTGAGGCCAATGTTAAAACATGTTTTCCTTCCGGTAGTCTCAGAGGAAGAAGTCGAAATTGAAGCCGGAAGGCCCGCTGGGTAGAGACGACAGAACGGCCATTTTCAAGAAACGTGCAGACGGCGAAGCCCCGGTGTTGTCCGGACCAAACGGACCAAATGTTAGCGACTGAAAACAGCACGACCCTCCCTAAACAATGAGACCCCTCCCAGGTTCCTACCCCTACCATACGGGATGTACCGGCCTTTCAAAACTGCACTGTCTGTTTTGCTACACCCTGTACGTGCGAAATATCCTCGCTTTTTCGGATAAAATGAAACTATGTTCACAATTATTAATGGATTAAAACTGATGAAAAATAATAGTAAAAGCATTGAATTATACTAATATAATAGTGAATTGGTCATTAGAATAGAACTTATTAACAATAACATGATTTGAATCACACATCACAAATCAAAACTGTCATTTTCCCCCAGTCTGCAAAAATGCAATGTTCTTTCGCAGCGTAGTTAGAGACATTTTGTATTAGTAACAATCTGAAATAGAAAGTGTACAGTCTTTGCACAATGTGTACAAAAAACATCGTTTAACGGTTGTAAAAGTTTTTCATTAGTAAGGCTGTTAGTATTTTAACTTCGAAAAGTCTAAATTTAATAATTTAATTTATTTTAGTATCCTTCAATATTTTGAAGAAAATAAATTCTAATGATAAAAAATTTCTAGGAAATTCTAGTTCGTGGGCCGACAAACAGTAAAAAAAGATAAATAAATAACATTATTTGAGTCAATATAGGAATATTCATGCCTTGATATTCTACTCACTCTGAATTCTCTCTCGAGAACCTTCCAAGAATAATATAATCATTAGTAAATAAAGCAATAGATCTTATGAATAAATTGCGAATAAGAAATTACGTAGGCCCGTGATAATAATATTACTATGTACGACTATATGTGTGTGGAACAGGTTCAAAGATTTTCATAAGGGTTCTGTTATAAAGTGTTTATTTATACAAAAAAACGTTTTTAACATCTTATTCAATATAGCACGGGAAAATATGAAACAGTTCTGATATGTAACTATGTAGGTACATAAATCGAGTAAAATAATTAGGAGCCGGGAAAATATGATTTTCTGCATGAAAAGTTCCATTGCGGTGATTTATTCCAAACATTATAATGATTAATGTTCAACTCCTCTAAAATGTCAAATAAATTATTTTTCGCGATGGACTCGCCACCGCTGCTTTAACAGCGCTAACAAGGCATGTTAGAGGGTTACTTAAAGAGATTCATTACAAAATAATGATCCTCCATCGAAAAAATCTAGAGGGTTTAAGTAAACAGAAAGACTTGTAAAACACGCAGACGTACAAACCTGAGAGAATATATAATTTTTTTATGTGAATACAGCACAAGTGATATGTGAGTCCCAACTGTCTAGAGCCAGTGAGGCTATGACATCCCCAATTAGAGTATGTTGTAAGGCTGAAGGTAGTATGGAAGGGAAGGAGATCGGGAAGTGGAAGGTGAGGGATACCTGGCTATTCAGATCTAGTCACCAAGCACGGTTAAAGCCATTTCAAGCAACGATTCAATTTTGAATGGTGGTCTTACACCAAGGTGATATTTAGAGTATCTTCCACTCGTAACGTGTAACTTAACGAGTCGCAAGTATACCATATCTTATATTAAATTAATAAATTGTGAAATAACACAGATTCATCAAATAAAATTTACTTGCGCACGCCGGCATTTGAACCTGCGATCTCCGGATTGCTAGTCGAGAGCCTTACCCCTCGACCACGGAGGTAAATAAAATATATATGGTACTATGTCCCCTAACCTTAAACATGCAAAGAAAATCACTCAGCCTTGAATGGTGGTAGTAAAAGGAAGGGTCACTATGGACTACGGCACTAAATAAAACGGGAAAACAAATGAAAATTTCATTATATTGATATGTTTATCTCGGAATATTAAAAATCGTTTACAACACAAAGTTATAATACAGAGCGGCAAGGCTGAGGGTTAATTTGCAATACGTGATTATCAAACAATATTTAAAACAACATCTCTCTAGCTCCAAAGGGTGGCGTTAATCGCCACATGGGAAAATTTAATAGACGATACAGCTTGAAGTCGGATTACAGCGATTACAACACTACCATATATACATAAAACCGTTCTAAGATTCCCCTACTATCTAACCGGGGTTGCGTGAAAGTATGAACTGGTTTAAAGCATCATGGAAATGGCGTAATAATTATGATACATACTCCCTTGCGCCAAAGATCACCACCCTCGCCTTAATAATGGAATAATGTCATTAATGAAGGTTTAACAAGCAGGGAAAGGTCAGCCATCCGATGGTTTTACTCTTCCGCACAATTAACTAGCCGTGAGAGATTACCAAGAGAGCAGGAGTGACGAAGTGGTAGGCGGTACCGGAGGACATTAGCCCCGTCCCTGTTCCCCTGCACCGGAACCCGCGGGAAGGAAGAGAGATGTACGTTGGTGTTTAATTATCACGGGCGTAATCACAAGCAAATGGATTTATAACCAGGTCTGGCCGATTACCAGGGTGAAAGAAACCCACCATAGCTCTTACACTCTAGTTAATAATATAATGGGATTACTCTCGTGACGGGCTTTGGGGAAGATTAAATTCGTCCTACGAGTGTTGTAACCCTGGGAACATTTTACAGAAATTTTATAGCTTATTTTTAACTTTAGCACATTATCAGTTAGGCACAACATTATTCAAATTCTGTTTTCTTATCACGTTCATAATTATTATTGTATTGTATGCTGTGGGGATAATAATATTACCTACAGTAATAATTTTACATAATCAATAATTTATTAAAATTCTCCATAAAATGGTTGTGCACCAATATGCTACGGAGAAGATTTGATACAAATTTGAGATACATGTAAGTATAAAAGGTCATTAGGAGCAATTTTACTATTTTGTGACATACGTCAAAAGATAGTTGCTTAAATTTATTTTTGTTTTAAGATTAATTGAAGATCTCCACTGACTTGGTATAATTGTTTCCCTCCATTAGAATTCTGGGCCAAGAGGAATGCATATGGTAGTTAGTCCCAGAATTTCTGCACTGAAATAAATCCTGACTTCTAGTGTTACTTTGTGGAATCCGGAAGCTTATCAATTCTAGAAATACCGGATATCAACTAAATCATTTAGAATTTCATATAGAAATACGTCGTATGAACCAATCTTATATTCAGGAACAACTTTGCCTTCTGTCAAGGTAAGACAAGAGATCCTGGGGTCAATTCCTGAATGTTAGCATTATCTTTTTATTTTTAAATATTACATTTGTGGGTATAACCTTTAAAATGTCAAAGTATCCCATATAAATAAAAATCGACATGTTTATCCGAGACACTTGTTACAAAGCAATTTCATTAGAAACTTTGTTACCATTTAAAAAGGTAGATGCCCAAATATGGGTGAAATTAGTTGCAAGATGATTTTGCTAATTCTGGATTTGAAATATGACATCGACATATAATAATTTTTTTATTTATTATTAATGTGTTAAGGTTTATCATAGCCCGCCTTACTAGGCTTAGCCTGTGTTGAGGCAGCTATCTACCAAGTTTATTTATAGTACTATAACGTACCTACAATTATATAAAAATACGAACACTCAATAGTTATGTAGCATCAATATCAATACATCATTTACCAAGTTCGTTTATAGTCCTAAAAATATACCTACAATTATATGAAAATACATACAATAATAAGGTTGCATCAATAACTGCGAATTTGGATGAGTGCACCGGTAAAGGCCCTATCATTACTTTTGATCCAAATTTTTACGCTATCCTTGAAATTTTTTTGTGAATGACATGTTTTTAGGTAAGTTTTTTAGATTCTCACGGCCAAAAGCATTGTTTGTTTTTGGGGTGTTATGCCGTGTTGCGAATTTGGATGAGTGCACCGGTAAAGGCCCTATCATTACTTTTGATCCAAATTTTTACGCTATCCTTGAAATTTTTTTGTGAATGACATGTTTTTAGGTAAGTTTTTTAGATTCTCACGGCCAAAAGCATTGTTTGTTTTTGGGGTGTTATGCCGTGTTGCGCTAACTCCTTCTTTAAAGAAGGAGTTAGCGCAACACGGCATAACACCCCAAAAACAAACAACAAAAAAGACATGTTTTTATTTTATCAGGAAGAATGTTGTAAAGTCTTGTCGCAAGATATCTAAAGTTTTGTTGACCAAAATAGTGTGCGTTACAGGAATTTGAAGTAAGTAAATAATAATACCCAATGGTCGAGTGAATCAAGAAGCCTTTCCGGTAAGACAAGAGATCCTGGGTTCAATTCCTAAATGTGACCGTTATCTTTTTTTATTTTTCTGCTTCATGTTTTGTTTAGATGATAGATAAAAATTGATAAAAATTACTTATTCATCTAATTAACAAAACACGTTTTTTTCATATATCAATGAAGAATATTTACGTAATATATTATGTGACTGGTTGTAAATTCAACATTCCACACAACACGCTTGAATCCAAAAACTCATTATTATTTCTAACACTCAATTTTAGTTTGTATCCGGTAGTGCAGTAGCATCTTCAAGTCCGCGTGGTATTGCCCCGGGGCGTGGGTGGGGAAATGGGGCAACATGTGCCATAAGCAGACGAAGAACATTGCCACGGTAAAGCATCGAGATTTATCAGTCACACGCGACAAGCTACGCCAGAATACTAATGCTACGCCTCTCACATCACGCCACATCCAAAAGTCAAAGGCAGCCCCGTTGAACCTCATGCCAAACATTCACAAACAAAACATCACTACGAATATACAGGTATATCCTATTGATTTATTTTAATATTTAATTACAGCCGGATATAACAAGTCGTGCGTCAATCAGCTGCGTTATTGGACAAAAGTCTCTCATTAATAAAATACCTGAATAGTGGAAATGTATTGCCACCACATAAAAACTTACGTGCGTGTACAATGTAACAATTCTTTGACTAATTTATGAATACAGGAATAGTTTTTATTTTCACTTACGTCAAAACATTTTCATTAATATCGAAAATAGTAAAAAAATTATCATCTAGTCGAGGGGTAAGGCTCTCGGCTAGCGGTCAGGGTTCAAATCAAGGTTCAACCTTTCAATCCCTGCAAGCTAATTTCTAATTTGTGTTATTTCACAATTTATTCATGTAAACAGTATATTTGCGGCATGTTCCATATTGGAAGATACTCTCAGTATCGCCCTGGTGTAAAACCACAATTGAAAGGTTGCTTAAATTGATTCGGTTGTGTTTGGTGACCAGATCTGAATAGCCAGGTACTTCCCCACCTTCTTCTTCACCATCTCCTTCCCCTCCCCACAACCTACACCCTCACAACATACCCCAATTGGGGATGCCATAGTATCACTGGCTCCATATGGTTGGGAGCAGATGGGATTCTTCTGCGGTAGTCACATAAAAAAAATATATTTAAAACTTTATTCCAAAAAAATTGTCATTCTTAGAGTCATTTTCTATTAATTTTTTCGCATACTTTTTAATGCGTTGTACGATAATATGGCTGAGACGTTTTCTTCTCTATTAACTCTTTTTAACAAGTTACCCGAGAGACACTAAACGTGGACCAAAAAAGAACGGTTGAAATTTCCAGCATGCGAACGAGTCGTTCTTAAGATATCAATGAAAATATTTTCCATAGAAACATAAACTTTTATGTTTTCCCCCCTTTTACAACAGTTTCACACCTCGTATTCCTCCCAAAGACCCCCGCATAATATACCTATTTTTATGCGAGCAGTAGCAACAATTATTTGTAATAAAAAAGAAAGTCCCCGTTTTAATTTTTTTTCAAAATTGAACAAGTAATAAAGTGTATCATATTTTTAATTTTTCACGGGTCTGTGTTAGTTTATCATAAAAAATAAATGTTTATTTGTGAGTGTAATTTCGAAACACCCATATTCCACACATCCGCCAAATTTGCTTTCGACGGTTAAATTGACCTTTCGTAAGCGAACTGACAGCGCCCTTTCGGAATACCATCACGCCTCATTAATGTGCTAAAATAAATAACGTACTTACTTACTTGATGACACAGGGGCCGGGCGCAATCAAGTTACTCTAAAAGCTAATGCTCGGATAATTACTTTTGCTCTATCGCGATGCGAAGTCAACGGAGAAAATACCTACTTTTACTTCCTAACTTTAAATACCAGTCAAAGGTGAATATTCGGAGTTTACACATTCTTACACTGTAAATAACACTGATTTTATGGTGTCAATAAAAAAATCTTTACTGTAAAAATGTTACGAAAAAATATAACGATATAAACACAAGACGAGAAACTTTTACTATGCACATTAGATTCCTTTATCTTTGGGTATTGCATTTGTTAATTTTAGTTATTTTAGTTTTTCGTTTTGTAACAACCTGTTTTGTTATTTATTTTGGTACCATATCTCACCATCATTTGACGGTGATACTACCCAGTTCCGAAACATTAAATTAAATAAGGCAGTGGATAATACGCCGCAAAAAGAGGTAATGAACCGAAATAAATTCGTCAAATTTAACGCCATGATTTCTGAACTTCCCTCCAGGAAATGCACCGGGGTAATCAGTATGCAGGCTGAGTGACGTCACAGGTGCAAACTGAACGGGTGTCGGAACATATGAGACGCCTGTGAACGTTGCAAATTTACCGGCGGCGGAAGCTGCGCTCCTAATATATATCGAATCTTGCACCATTCACCCCCTCTGCGAAATGCAATCAGTACCAATGCAATCTCTGTGCACTGAGAAGATGGAAATTTTATGTACTCGTAGATACCAATCTACATCAAGTTTATTCACTTTTCTCTATTTATTACGGAAGCGAAGGCTTTGTTTAGACGCCTTTTGGAATATTGATTATAATAAGCACCTATCCTACTTCTGAAAATGGATTCTCAGAAAGAGGTCGTTTTCTTGAGAGAAAAACGATACAATATAAATATCTAAAAGTTCTACGTCGGTCTAAGTAGAAGAAGATAATGCACCTTTCACTGGAAGAGTGTATAAGTAAATCCACGAAGAACAGGTAAGTAGAAAAATAATTTACATACTTTACGAATGTAGGTAGCACGTCGCGTGGAGGTAAGACGGTATTCACTGCTTCATGGGTTCAACACATTCACAGAAAAGGTAATGGTTCTCATTCTCAAATCGATTACTTTCGAATTCAAGAACTACGATCGCCTTTACACCCTGCGATTCCCCGCGGACAGACTCCCGAATCTGTGACACGTTATGCGGTGTCACTCGCCCACCTCATGCTACCCTGGTACACCCTAGCCGCCTAGCCGCCTAACCGCCTAGTCCGTACAACTACCTGTCCTATCCTCCAGGCGATCCACTATAGTTTCTAAGAATGCTGTCATTGCTTTTCTTCGACGTGGCTGAATTTATTTTTTCAACACGTTGCCTTTTGAAAAAAGGTTTCTGTGAATTATGTTTTGAGCTTCATTCTTAGCTCATTATTGTTTGGGGAATTTGAAAAGCTACTTCCTGAACATAATCATACATTTTACGTATTGCGGGGAAGTGTACTTAAAATACACCTAGTTACTAGCGTGTTAGGATCTTTATGGTGCATTCGTTAGTTAATTACATTAGCCGCGGCTGATCCGATGAAATAATCGCTGTCTCCGCTAACGAACCAATGGGACACATATACTGAAGCTTATATCCATACGTGCGGTTGGTTTGCGATACCAACTGGAGATAATCTGGGTACATCGCCGCCGTAGAGCACATTGGTCTGCAAGCATGTAAACATGGACCACTGCGACACAAGAACACCAGAACAATGCAGGAGAATATACACTATCGGGGCATAGACACGAAAGCAAGAGAAAGGGAGACAACATCTAATTAACAAACTTCGCCGATGAATATATTTAGCAATTAACGCCACCGCAGCAGCCGCAGTAAATCGCGATTTAATTCAATTGGGATATCTACGCGTGAGAGGGGTACGGAGCGGCATTGTACTACATTTATCCGTATTGTTATCCTACTCTATTTCCAGTCACACTGATACATCTTACCGAATTAAGGGAAAGCTTTGTAAGAAAGAAAACGGTTTTTGAAACGAAGAATTGTTAAGAGGGCGAGTCAATAACACTCCGCCTAGAATGAAAAGACGTTTGATATGTTTCCATCAATACTTTTTCTGGGTACTAATATGGGTATATCACATTAGCGAGGATTTCAGCCAGCTTTCTTTTGTTATAAATCTCTTTCGTGATTATTCAACGTGAAACCTTGATCTCGCATAGCTAAAAACCATAATCTGGTTGATAACCTGTATGCTTAAAAAAGTTGTGTACATACCCATATGAATTACTTCATTATATTTAAATAATATCAAGAAAAACACAATTGATGAACAAAAAATTTGAAGAAAAGGATTACGAAAAAAAAGTAAGCGAAATATGAACCCTGATAGAGCTGTTTAAAATGAGAGCATAAATCTTGCTGAAAAATTTCCGTAAGCGAAATATAATATGAGCTCCGAAGGGATTTTTTAAGCGCGCATTCAAACACCCCGGAAAAACTGCACTGCACCGCCGGTAATAAGGAGAAGATCGCAAGAAAGACGTAGGAATAATTTAGGGTGGGGTGTTCGTTATACTGAATCCTGTAAAATACCGACTGCTGCTGCAGTAAGTGGAATGTCCGGAACACAGAGGAGATCTTGGGGCGACTTATCTCTGTCTCATTAATTTTCAGTCACACCGGCCGGGTTCATTTAGGGGCGAGCCTGGCAAGGGATTCCAATTTCCAGGTCAACCTACTACTACTATTACCCACCCCTACGTGCCGGTCGAAGAAAATTGAACAAAAAATCTATAAATTGCGAAAGCACTTGAATCACTGTCAGCTTATAGAAACAGATTGAAAAAAAAAATATTTTCAAATATGTTCTTGCTTTTGTTTGCTCACACTGACTGTGATTTACTTTTCAGTTGTTCTAAGTTTCTAACGAAGTATTGAAAATGTTTTATTTTAATGACATATAATAAAAAACCTCCGTGATTTTTATAGGTTCGAGTGGTATAAAGTATTACGTTAATGGACTCGGGTTAAAGATAAAACAGGGAACTAAAATGAGTAATTAAGTAGCACTCGGCCATTAAACCCCTGTAAAACGTACCCTATAATTCTAAACAAGGGATCTTCCTCTAGCAGCTAAAAGGATTGAACTTTTGATGATTTTTAATCTGAAAACCTCCGAGGGGCAGGCGGCTAAAAATAGAAGATAAATAGCTTCAATAGAAAAAAAATATAAAAAAACGATTTTATTTTTGAATTAACAAAAACAGGCATGAAAGTTAGTTTTACAACAGTTCTGTAAATATTACAGTATAAATAATAAATACTGGTACTTTTAGACTTTTAACACTACATTTTCTAAATATTTTGCATCCAGTCAAAACTTACCGTTCAAGAGTTTTATGTTTAGTACTTTAGCGAAGAAATTTTCTGCTTTATAGTAAAATTTTAGTAGTCATTGTATTTTAGTATCAGTAAATGTTTCCTATTTTACACAATATTTTGATAACTACATTTTCTATTAAAAAAAAATAAATATAAGAATCGAAGTTTAAAATAAGAATTTGTGACAAAAATAGAAGGTTAATAATCCGTAACAAGCCATACATAAAGATTAAATTTAAATCCCCATTTTCAATCCCATTGGAATGTGCATATTTTCGAAAGACACAATGCACCTCCAAGCGGATAATTCAGATCATCGAATCCAAAAAGATATCGGATTAAAAAAGTGAAAAAACTGTGGGTATACCACCGGGGGCTTGTTTCAATTATACGTTAGCCCCTCTCTCCCCTCGTCGGCAGAATTTACCCGACTGCTCATACTTACCCCATGTGTCCCGCTCGGGAACAATGAGTTTTCTCGTTTGCAGCGGGAATCCCACGCGGCTTATAAGCGGGATAAAAAGCATTTGTTTCCCGCTTGTAAAGGAAATATGGGAAATCATCCAGAAATAAAATGATTGATATAGACAATTGCTCTATTAAACTAAGAAGGATTGAAAACGCTCGAGCAAAAACTTCAATTTAATTTTTACATCAGATTAAATTATTTTATTACATATATATGCAAGTATGAATTTTCTTGTATTACCTAAATGCACATTTTAATAAAAAAAAATTGATCTTCATATTTTATGACTTTCAGAAAAATAAGTAAAAACATAAAATCTTTATTAGATTCACAAACTTTTTTGTCTTTCCATCTAAAAAAATCAAACCTAATTTTTTAGTAACCATGGAAAACATATTTGAGTAAAAATATATTATTATTGAAAACAAAAACTCTTGAGAGAATAACTCAGCAGATTGTCTTCGGCGCAAACAAATTCACTGACAATATTTATTGTCTCGAAGAAAAATAATATTGTTTTGAAAGTTTTGCGAGACGCAATTTTTAAAGATATAAAAATTATTTTTAAACATTATTTTTAATTTTTTTTGCACTTATAAAAATCAAAGTAATATTATAACCATTCTCAAAAATATTTCTCTAGAATTTTAATGATATTATTTCTTTCGCAATTATTATTTTAATGCCTCTGCAGAACACTACTAAAAAGCGACGAATAAATATTCACATCTCAATAGATAAGATGCGGAATAAAACCCTCAAACCGAATGCAATGAAACACGATAGCAGAATTCGAGAGCAGAAGAATAATTTTAAAAGATCCGATGAATTCATCCAGCCATGAAGGACTTCTCGGAATAGATTAAGATTTCTTGAAGGAAAACAACAGAGATAAGACACGACACGGAATTCCGGGAAACAAAGGTGCTTAGTGGACAAACTAGTGATATAAATGGAATCGGGATTATTTACTCATAAGTGTAAATGGGCACGTCTTTTGTAATTTTTGATGCGTAACAAAAATATTTTACACGTCAATCTTCAATATTTATATATTTTTATTTTTTATATTTGCCCATTTGACAAAATTAATATACAAAGTCACTTTTTCCCTCTCCATAATATGATAAAATGATACAAAACACCCTTGAAATGCGAAAACCAGAAATATTTGAAAAAAAGGTGTTAAAGAGCAGAAAGGACTAAAGCTAGTTTTCTTTTGTCGTTTGTTTTCTTAGCAGTTCAGCTGTGGACCGACTTGCGCCTATTTTGTTCCTTCGTGGCCTTATGTTAACTCCTTACTTTCCTCAAGGCGAAGCTTAATGCCAAATCACTATTTTGATTAATATTTATAACGAATTGGTGTACATCATGAATACCAAAAAATGTGCTTTAGATAAATTGAAGGTTTTCCTTTCGTTTCGCTTGAGTAGAATACAAATAAAAAAATATGTTACTGAATAAAAAATATAAATATAAACTACTAAAAAAAATATTTAATGAATAGAAATGTATGAACGCGTAAAGGAAACAACTTAAAAAATACAGTATTATAGCTAAGATTATCTGTGATAGTTTCACTTGATTAACTTTTGTTTTAAAATTATTAAAAAAATAAATAAAAACCAGTTTTTTGCTAAACAAAAACTAACGTTTCTAGTCTCCGTTTGTCAAGCGATTTTAATGCCTATTACCTACAATATAAAATATACCAAGAATATACACATTTTTGGCTTGCAGCTTCCTCTTAAAAAGATACTGCAACATCAAATATGACATAGGCCTTGGAGAGGCAGTAGACTTAAAATTAGTTTGAAATATAAAAATTAAAATTAAAAATTAAAAATAGTGGACAGAAGAGACATTTCTGGTCAGTTTTGTATAGATTTTGCTCTGCAGGTGAGTGATAATGAATTACAGTCATCTTTGCATTAATCAGATGGATTTATCCGAATTATATCGTTTGTCAAAAGAGGTCGATTTAAGACTAAAAAGATTAAAATATTTTTTGTCACAATAATGTGACAGCACTTTAGAATTACAATGTGTTGATTCTTTTATCATTCTAAATTTCACTCTCTTGAGAGCTGGTGGTGACAGATTATAATTTCATACTGCGAATGCAAATATTATTGTGCCGATCACCAGTCCGCTGCCGAATTTGAAGATTAAGGAGCTAAACTCAATGCGAGTATTATTTCTGGTGAGTCTTCTGTTTTTATGTAATTGGTGGCTGGATTATAAGTTGTTACTTCTCCTGCAGAGTGAATTTAATAATCAACCTTTTTTTTCATAGGGAATTAATTTCCCTGGTGGTCTGTGCTACTTACAAGCCAGATCATCACCAGGCCTCGAGGGAAAGGTGAGGGAAATCTCAAGACCTCCTGGTTCCCACATAATGTAAAAGTATTTGTCCATTAAGTGGCATTTTTTTTTATTACCCTTCATTCAAAAATCTTAACAAGGTACAACATTCGCTAGAAGCCGTTCTAGGTGCACTTTGGGCCAATGTAAAGTGAGCTATAGCGGATAGCTTTCTGAAAATCTACGGATATTGGTAGTAAAATGCATCACGTTTATTTTCCTTTACCTCAACTCGAAGGGGAGAAACCGTGGGTATCTCAAACTTTAGACAAATTATCGGAGAAGAGAAATTATTTTTAAAGAATTTTTCATAAATACCAGAGGATTCAACAGATTTTCAGAAAAGTTTATTACCACAAACGTAATTCTACATAAAACATCGTCGAAAGCGGAAACTCCCATGAAGTCACGGCAAAACCTTAAGCCCACAAGATAAATAGACAACTTTGTCCCTACTAAATATTTAAATGAGAGTAATGTCAATCAACTTAAATGTTTCGAAAGCATTTCCACAACTTTCCGGTGAGTGTAACGTAGTGTGAGTGTGTGTCTCCCGCAAAGTCACGTCATCACGAATATCTCCACATCCATTTCCCAGGATCATTCCTTCAAGAGTACAAACGCTCAATGACTTTAAATTAACTTCACTTTCAGAAGCAAAAATTAATAGCTTTGACATATTATGTAGACTAGAAAGTCATCTACGCGTAATTTAACAGTAAAATAAACACAATCTAGAAGTAAATGTAAGTAAAGTAGAAGAAAGTAAAGATGGCTTAACATTATTCGCACCTCAGCCCAATCTCCCATAAAGCATGAGCACTTAAGTGCATAAAATATTTAATGTAACATGCCCAAATTCAATTTTCAAGAAGTCACCGAAATAGCATAGCTTTATTTTCTATTTGCTTTTACTTTCAACTAAAAATTAACTTCCACTTAGTAATAATAATAGTTGGATAATTTGTATAGCGTGGATTTTGTGAAAAATCATCTGCTTAGATTTCAATAAAAATTTAATTATTATTAATAAAATTAAATAAAAATAAAATAAATAAAATTTAATTTAATTATTAATTATAAACAAAATAACTGGATTCACGGCATTGTCCGGGCTTCGTCCAAAGTTTTTCGGTACCATAATGTTGACAGTAATTTCTCTCTGATTTTTAACGTCAATTGGGCAAAAAATCTGCTTTAAAGGGATATGAAAATCTCATGTAGACATTAACTTCCCTCTTGTATTGAAGGTCAATAGTGCAAATTTTCATTAATCTCGGAATAAAAATCGAATCCACCCCACCCGCCACAGACACTCCTTTATATATAAAAAGAAGACAGATAGGTAGTTTCCGCGTGCCGCAATGCGTAAATTATAAAACTATATAAGTTGCATTTTTGGGGACCAACGGACAAGCTACACATATGCAAAAACTCTATTTTCCATCGATGGAAATTACATTCTGTCTATATCACTCTAAGATATAATAAATTGTGTAAGTAACAGAATGTTTATATCAGAAGTAATTAAAAATTAGCATGGGGTTATTGAGCACTACATCTATTCCCAAAGTAGTTATTAGGTCACTCAGCGTCAGCGTCAGCGTCTTTGTGCGCAAGTGTTTGTTATCCCTCGCCGATCATTGCGGGACCGAAATAAAATCGGAAATCCTTTTTCCCGAGATGTATTTTTATCGAATTGCGGTTCTTTTCTTTTCCAGCGGAAAAAGGAGTAAGTAATTTATCGGTTCGACGCCTTCAATCCGTCAATCAGAGTTCGCTCGCGTGGCTTTCTTTGTACGCGAGTTTAGCGCCGATAACGAGGGATCGGAGGTGACAGCTTCGCTCAGCTTGCCAATCGACAACATTTTCAATGAAACACAAAATAAGAAAAAAAATCACCCTCTCGTAAAATAATGAGGAAAATTGATTTCTCGCGTAAAATGGGGACTTGAAACTCGAGACGCTTCGACAGCGCGAATGATTACCTTAAGCAAATGTTCAATTTCTTTGGGCGCAAGACTAAAAGTATTATGTTCACAGTATCACGCCATAGTAAAAATACACACTCCACGGGAGTTGACAATATATCCACTAAACTAATTAAACACCTTAAACCAATCATTGCTAAGCCCCTTGTATACATCACAAATCTAAGTTTTCGAACTGGCCTTTTCCCAAACACTCTAAAACATTCAACAATTATTCCTATCTTTAAATCAGGGGACAGATCAATCGTCAATAACTATAGACCAATATCTCTACTGAGTCCAATCTCTAAAATAATCGAAAAAACAGTAAAACAAAGGCTCTACAAGTTTCTCGAAGAAAATAAAATCCTGTCAAAAAACCAATACGGCTTCCGCAAAGATCTTAGTGCATCAGATGCAATTGCAGCTTTTACTAAATTAATTTCTGATAACCTCGATAAAAGTCGCAAGCCCCTCGCTGTATTCTTGGATCTGGCTAAAGCCTTTGACACTGTATCTCACCGCATACTTTTGAAAAAACTCTCACAGATAGGAATAAAAGGTGTTCCTCTTAAATGGTTTGAGAGCTATCTAACAAATAGGTCCCAGTCAACTATTATTAACTCCGCTAAAGAGTATAGAAGTACTAGTTTGCCAATCACATATGGCGTGCCCCAAGGCAGTGTGTTGGGCCCACTTCTGTTTCTAATATACATTAACTCGTTATGCAATTTGGATACTGGTGGTACTATAATATCTTTTGCCGATGATACGGTTATCATATTTGCAGATGAAAATTTGAATTCAGCATTTGAAAAAGCAAATCATGGTATAAATGAAATAAAACACTGGTTAGATTCCAACCTCCTCACTCTAAATATTGAGAAAACTAAATACTTACTTTTTTCCATACGCAAACATAATCTCCCTCAAAACTATCATAAACTTACCATACATTCATGTTCACAGAACTTCAACATGGCTACATCACCTCACAAAAATTGTTCATGCGATAACCTTATAATATCAAACGAAATTAAGTACTTGGGGGTCATTATAGACAATCAACTGCGATGGGAGGCCCATATAAATTCTACAACAAAAAGGCTTCGCAAATTATGCTACATTTTCTACTCTCTCAGATCTATCCTTAACCTACAAACACTAAGATGTGTATACTTTGCACTTTTTCAATCAATTACTACATATGGTATAGTAGGATGGGGAGGTTGTGCAAAAACGATTCTTCATCCCATGGTTTTAATTCAAAAACTGTTACTAAGGATAATATTCAAATGTAAGCCAACAAACCCATCAGAACCACTTTTTAGAAAACTCAGAATATTAGATATTCGACAATTATATGTTAAGACCATTCTCATATACATACGGAAAAATGACTTGGTGAATAAAACACAACAAAAAATTAACACCCGTTACTCGTCACACCTAAAATGTAAAATTCCCCAAACGAAAACAGCTTTCGCCCAGCGGCAGTTTTCTTATATTGCTCCCAAAATATTCAACTCGCTGAGTATTGATATCAGAAAATCAAAAACTCACAATTTGTATGTCATAAGTGTTCAAAATTGGTTATTTATAAAGGGAAGGAACTTTTTCAAGGAATGCCTGCCATCATTAAATTAAGCTCATTTTCTTTATTAGTCATTTTTGTTTTTCATTCAATTCTGTAAAGAAAAAAGTTTAATAATTAATTAATTAATCTTTATTTTCATTATTTCAACAAGTTCATTTTCATAATTTCTACTTTATTTTCATTATTTTAACAAGTAAAGTAACCTATTTATTTGCTGATTGTGTTCATTTTATCTCATTAATATCAACAGTTTAAAATACGGTTGATGTACACTTGAGCAATCTACTGAACTGGGAACCAGTAAAAATGTTACCTATTATACACATACATTGCATGTAAGAAAAAAAATACTTAGATTAACAAGTTATCAAATATTACATTTATATAATTATATAAACCTATGTATATAAATTTCGACTACCATAATACGGGCATGTGTCTAGTGTGGTAGTCGAAAAGCATGTAAAAACTGTACACATTAATATTTCATGAATAAAGAAAAAAAAAAAAAAAAAAAAAAAAATAGTATATATTTTTTTTATTTTTTAAAAAGAAAGACAAACATTCCCGGGATACGAATAATCTGACAATATTTGAAAATCTCCTACTACCACCTCAGTAAGCTGAAAATGTTGCTTGTGTTGTGATGGAGGACTTAGCCAGCCGAGGAATTGAACACACTACACCTGAGTGGGACCCAAGCGCGATGTCAACTCGGCCACCGACCGGTCTATGTATAGAACCGGCCACCGACTGGTCTGTATATAGAACCGGCCACCGGTCGGTTTTGTTTATATATAAAACAAAAAAATAGTGATAGAATGCATTACAGCAGGATTAAAACCTTACTAATAGTTGAAACATGTTTTCTTTTGGTAAATATATAATGAATCTTTCAAACGCTTAGCTAGTAATACAAAACGGTTCCATGGTACATCAACACAGTGACAATTCAACACACCTAAGAGTGATACAAGTCATTAAAATCGATGAAAAAAACTAACCTACATAACCTATTTAACCTAGTTTGTTTTTCATCTAATTTAATGACTTTATCAGTCATCATAGTATATAATACATAAAAGAACAGATATGAAAAGTCGCTTTACTGATACAGTGATTACTATTGAAGCCTAAAATTTAAATTAGGGAGCTCTGGCGTCGTTTTCATGGAATTTACACAGCATTTTTTTTTTTCAAATTTATAGGTCAACTTCACTATTTTCAGATCGCAATGTAACTCCCACCATGAATTATATATCTTGAATTATCCATTAAAACATCAAAATATAAAATAATGTATCATATTTTTCAATTGTTCAATAAGAAAAAAATACCAAAGAAAAGTATTGAAACATGGGCAAAGTCGGGTAGTAAAACCAGAATACTGTAAAAGAAATACCCCTTTCTTTAAGAGTCCAAAATTGGCCGACTTTCCCCAAATCTTTGACTGGTGGGTTCCGCATCCGGGTCAACAATACTGCACTTTTGTTTCCCGATCGTGTTTGCCCACCCCGCCCAGTCGGCCAGTGCTTATTTGCCCCGGGGCCGTCAAGGCAACTTTTCTCAATAAGGCGCCCCCGAGGCGGACCATTTGTCAAGGATGCCCCGGCTGAGTGAGGGAGGCAGAATTAAGGGTCAACTTCCGACATGATTAAACAGCCGTGTAAACTTCTTTTGACAGAGATCTGAGAACCGCAGCTCCGCTGGGATGCGGGTGATACGATAGCGGGGTCGTAGTGGTCTGCAAATAACTTAGAAATTATATACTTTGCACTTAAGAATATATACTTTGCACTGAAAAATAAATATTTTTTACTTTTCAATGTTGTGTAGAACCAATTGACTAAACTGACCCCGAAGATTCATCAAAACTAAAAAAATCACAGTATCTTCACCGAATATACTGGACTGTAGAAAACGAGAATAAGACGGAAAAATTAATTTGGTACAATTTAAAGCTATCAAATGTTTGAACGGATCATGTCATCGGGTTGTATGGCGTTCCATCTGCACTTTATACCTCTGGATTGTAAAGGCCTGATATTTAGTTAGTCCGCAGTTCCAGACAACGTTTCCAACAACGGGTTTACTTAATATATTTTGCCCTTTTCTTACAGTTAATTCAATTAAAGTAAAGTAGTACAAAAAACAAAAAATACTTTTTTCTGTCAATTACCGAGTCATTTCAAATGTGTCAATTGAATTAAAGATTGATATTTTAAAATGGCAAACATTTTTAAAGGGATAAAATAATAATAAATAAATACTATTAATCCCAAAGGGATTCAAGTAAGAATCATAAAACACAAGGAGAAGAAAAATTCAGGTTATAGCTTTTGTGCCTTAGTGGCCTTACCTACGTGATCCGATTGATAAACTACTTGAATAAATAAACATGGAAAAGAGAGTTTGTTAGATAAAAATAAAGAATTAAAGACGCCGCAAGATAATGCAAAGATCCAAAACCGAAAGAGAGATTTGCCTCTGCAGAAGAGAAACATAAATCTGGGTCCGAAAATAAATTGTGGTTTAAAATAAACAACGACTTAAATGATGCGGAAAATTGTACCTCGGTGACACATCACCTGGAGAACTGCGAGGAATTATCATTTACCTTTAAAGGTTTAAAATAAAATTATACCATTTTGTTCGGTAAAGTTAGAGCCGAAAGTGGTTTTGCCCATCCTGATAAAAATAAGGCTTTACTCTAAATAGTCTTGGCGAAGAGAAGATGATTTGCTTACAACTACAACCATGGCTGGCTTGAATGATGGGGCGCTTAATTTGCGGTTGGGTTCTACAAATGGCCAGTCAAAATATTTTTTGTATTTTTCTTATCTTAAATAAATAGGTATACAGGGTGTCCGGGGGTAAGGTGCATTAAGTACATAAATTTTGTAGTAGAAAAGATAAATATCTTTTTTCGAAATTCTAAAGTTTTGTGGCGATAATAACCAAAAGAATCGGCAACCCGCATCGCATTAGAACCTACTGGTAAGACGGCAAAATCACGCTGCTAGAATAATAGCGAAGCAGCCGGCCTATCTACTCGCGATCGCACGGATTATTTTCGAACGCATTTGCGCCTATATAATGCGGCCACGTCAATGTACCTTAGTCAGTCAGTAATTAGCAGCTACAAATAAATCAATCAAATAAGTGAGCACGCAGCACGAGCGCTCGTCGCTAACTGCGTCGGGCGGCCGTTTCGGCCGGCCCCCCCAGCTCCGCACTTCGCTCTCACCTCACCGTGTCGCCATGGGCCACGGACCCACTATGCCCTACGTTGCACGAACTTAAAGGAGAGGCTACGGATAATCATCGTCTCCGCGGGATTACAACAGCGCCTTGGCCTTGTGATATCTTCCCTGGCCTGCACCCCCCACTCGCCTAGGTCCTACGACACCTTTGCTGGTCTGCGCTTGAGCCCGGTGATATCTTCGCCGGCCTGCATCTCAGGTCAATCCTCTTACATTCTACTCTCTTACTTCACACTGGAATACTAGGAAGACTACGTCATCTCCAGTGCTGAACACCATCGAAGTCCGGTCTCCACCAACGCGGTTCCGAGCCACCAACTTCATTGCCTCGGCCACTCCACCACCGCCATCTCCGCTTACATCTGGTGTCGATCTCCGACCTAGGGAATTTTCCGCCGTCCACCGACGCGGTGTCGATCTTCGGCCTGGGGAATTCACCGTCGACCGCATCCACCAACTGCATGAGCATCGGTCGGGAGTCATCATCTCGCTACTACACTGACTCAATAAACGCTGTGACCTCACAACCTCTTTCATTTGTCTCCTTACTACATCCCCACAATTTTAAGGTAGTTTTTAGGTAAAAAAGGGTTGAATTGTTTGTATAGGGAAATAAATATTCTTGTAGGAAAAAAAGAATCCCCTCCCCAAGTTAGTGCGCTTTACCCCGGACACCCTATATAAAAAATTACAGTGGATATTTACAATTCAACGTGTTTCTCAACTGAGTAATATTTAGTTGATTTCCATTCCAGCAACTTCTTGCTATTGGAATAACTTGCTTAATAATTTGTCGTTAGCTGTAAGTGATATAGTTTCTCTTGTAACCGCCCAGTGTCGTCGTAATGAACACAAAACATGATAAGTACGTTACTATGATGTTCATAATAGCTTCACAAATAATAATACTCAGGCTTCTTTATAAACGACAGCGGTGCTTTTATTAAAGAGTTCACATCTCCTCACAAAACAAAACCGAGTAAATAAGAGAAATTATTATAAAGGTTATAAGGTGAAAAACCTATTAAATTGTTGATTTCACATTTTTTATCAAAATTTCAACTATAAGATATTTTGTATCTTTTGATATAAACATTATTTTTAACTGGTATAAATGGACTACTGACAAAAACCATTGTCGATGTCATAACTTCACCAAAAGTTATCAAATATGCAAAAAATAAAAAAGAATCTTGTAAAATAATGTAGTAGCAATAGTCTGAAAAGAGGTATTTTACAATTTTTTGGTTGGACAATTTTATATATATTATTGAACAGATTATTTTAAAATTGTAATTAAAATTAGAAATACTGTAATTTCTTAATTTAAAAAAGTTTTTTTTATTTGAGGTTGGACAATCTTAATCTTAATATATAAAAATCACATGTTACTGTGTCCGTACACGTTTCATCTCATCTCCGTAACCGCCCAACCGATTTTAATGAAATTTTGTGAATTTGTATGGTTTGTTCCGGTTTTAAATATATGATAGTTTTGGACCCGATAGGTGGCGCTGTTGTCAAAATCAAAAAATAACAATTCAACGATTTTTTTTTTGTAGATTTTTCATCCAAAAATACACACAATCACAAATTACATAGAAGACGGTCTGTGGCAGGACAACATCTTATATTATAAAATGCATTTCAAATGGTTGCGTTGAATTCGAACTGATTTTTAATCTTAACATATAATAATTCAGCCGGCTTATGTTTGTGCTGGCAAAACTCGAAAAGTAGTCGACCGATGTCGCTGAAGTTTGTTATTACTAGAGTAAGAAAATCCAAAAAACTCAAAATTAATTCAACATTGGAGATTAAGGCCAGAAACCGGCCAAATAAGATATACGTCCTGAAAGAGACTTATTGCGCCTTCTTCATTCGAACCTTATAACCGGGTTTTTACTATACATCGGCAAATATCATTTACATTGAACGAGAATACGATAATCCGAACACTCGAAATTAATTAAAACCTAGAGATTAAGATCAATTCAAAACATTATTGCGACAGTGGCAGTACGTAAACCGGGCCAAGAAGAGATACGTCCTGAAAGAGGCTGTTCTTTTGTGCCTGCTTTTATATCAATATTGTTCCCATGCCGGTCACGTTCCCGCGGATTTGTATTCAGAGGGGAGAGGTTGTTATATTACATTAAATTAATGGAATTGGAAAGAGCACCCACATTACTTAAACCATATTACTGGATGGTTCCGGTTGCGGTAAACGATTCGATTACCTGCGGAAAGGTATGAATTAATATTGTGTGTTATGTTTGTTTGATTACACAAATATTTTAATTAAATTGACAAATCAATTTAACACGTAAAAACAGATTATTGTGGTGTGCCTGCCATTTAACCTATCCCTTCTCCTAATCCTATCACATAACGATGCTACTTTATAGTAAGATACTTTCTGGTGAAGGTGGAATTTATGATATATCCCTGTGGTGATTATTTTCATTAAAACGGAGCTATATAAGTAATCCATTAAAAATATATATTTTTACATAGCAATTTTTAGTAAATAAATCCATTAATGCGCGACAATCATTTAAATTTAATATTTCTTTCAATTCATTGTCTGTTTTAACTGATGAAGGGAAAGTTCTTCCGAAACCGGTAGACAGTTGACATACATATTACAATATTATGAAAGCATTATATTCATGTACCTATGACGTTTTTCACTTATTTTATGATCCGTAACAATGTGTAGAATTTTAAGTATCATAAAATACGTCAGAAAGAAGAAAAAGTGTATTTACCGAGAAGACGCAAAATACCCAGATCGACAAACTCCCAAGTAGCCAGTTCCCGAAATTACCTCTAAAAAGTATGGAAATCACGCAACGACTCGTATCAGGCTTGAAAATAAACATTTTAAAGAGATAAGGATGAATTAATGATCCCGATTAGAGAAAACAGATTTGGTAACCCCACAAAAGCGGGAGACTGTTTTGCGTACATTTTATAAAATTCGCTTTTCCAAAATACACTTATATAACTATACAACTAAGTTCCGTAAGAGATTTTTTCTTAAAAAGGCGATTTAATAAAAAAAAATTGCAAGGTTATTTATTGTTGGGCTCCATTAAAATTTTTAGATGACATCAAAAAACTCACTTTAAACATAATGTTTACGAAAAACAAAAAAACTTAAAACCGGATACCATATAGTTGAAAACTTCTGCTCGGGGGCATTTAGGGTATAGGTATACAGGATTCATAACAGAACATGAAAAATCTGGACTCGGGACAAGGGCAATAATTGATGTCTCTCTACACTCGCCAGCCGTAGACCCTAAACACAACAAACCAGAAGCACATTTCAAAACATCAGGCGCCACTTCACCGAAAGGTCGCCATCGTTTACAAGGTCAGTAAGCGACAAGAAGGAGATGTTAGATACACTTTTACAAGTTCCCGAAAAAGCTGACCTGCAGACACGAAGAGGGGAAATACGCGTGCCGGATGATAAATACATTAGGGGAAATATTTCAACAACAATCCCTAGCGCTGGAAACTACGAGCGGAATTACATCATCACTCGCGGGCTCGTATGAAATGTGCATGAGCTCCTCTAGAATAACATTTTCTACTGAGAGCATTGACTCTAGGAAGACGAACGGTTTAATACGAACGTCATAAGAATTTCATATCATTTTGTGTTTCTTGCCCCCCTCCTCCCGTTGCCCCGTTTAAGTGTTTGGAAACAAAGACTGAAATAATTTAAAGTTCGTTCCGAATAAAGGGCGTACTTTCAAAGAGAAATTTTGTTTCACAAAATTGGAATATATTTTCTTTAACATTTTCAGATCTCTTGGCTTTGTGTAAAATGAGATGAACGGAAGTTAAACTGAAAGAGGAAAGAACTAAATATATTTAACTAAAGAGTTTTAAAAAAACACATAGTGAAGCTTTTGGTAAATTTAACACCGCAACATGTCCATGTGTATAAAACCATACAAGGTGAACTTTGTACTGCGTTAATATATCCAGAATAAAGAAGCATGTAATTAAAAAGCTACGTATGGATTACGTTTGGTAAGTATATATATACATCCACGCCTTTAATGAAATTTATCAAAAATGGATATAAATTGAATCCGTAAAGAATGTGATTGCAATGTGTTGTATGTAGACCAAGATTTTAGATGTTTTAATGCGTTTCCTTACTGTTCAGTGTTCATGAACATTTAAAAATAAAAAGTTGATATGGCAAAAACTTATCAATTATTTCAATATTATATTTGGCTTTGATTTTTCACAACATATGACCCGTCGCGTCATCTAGGGGTGTATTGGTGTTATTTTTTAACTAACAAATTTACTAACACATACATACTTGTTAAATTGTACTCCTTAAAAAAATCCCACTCTCATTCAAAATTACAACATTTAAATGTCAAATAAAACGCTGGATACAAATCACAGGAAGATCAGAAATAGAAAATATACCGACACCAAATACAGACTGAAACCGAAACCACTCAACTGCACTAAAAAAACACCATAATTATTATTTTTTAAAACAATCAATTTATTTATAATTAATTACTTCTTAATTTATTCGTAATACTAAATTTGTATAGTATATAAATGAAATCCTCAGCACGTGAGATCCCAGCAAAGGAAGATAATAAAACATTTATTGTTATTATTTATAAGAAAAACTTTATTGCTTATAGGTATAAAGTTCACAACGCAGAGTTTGTGTTCAATGACCATAATAAATGGCAATAGTTTCAGAATATGTAAGAAGCACTAAATTCAAGACAGAACGCGAAAAAAACTTATCCAAATAACAATAAAATAATAGTAAATCTGTTGCTAAGACATTTGCAGTTAGATGTAACAAGAACAAACTGATAAATGGGGGAGTTTACCTTAATAACAGCGCCCCGGGTGTTTAGATGCCGCTCTAGAATTACAAACACGTTCCACCCTGTTAATAATGTTATTTGTTTGTTTATCCGGAGGAGCTAAATATTTCGTGAACGCTTTCAACAACTACGTTTCACACGGTTATGTGTTCTCGCCAGAGTTGTCGTTAAACCCTTTGGTGGAGCAAAACCGTAACCGTTTTACTTATTAGATAAGAAGCGTTGGAATAGTTCTGCCGGTGTCGATCCCGGTTTTAGGCTATTTTAACAAAGCAATTTATTCCGCCCTTAAACGCCGCGTAATATTTACACCGCAATTATAAGTATTATAAGTAGGGGCAAGAAAATAGAATATTCCGAAGATGCGTGAGACACGCATTGTGTGACACGATGTCGATAATATAATATATGTTAATTATGAAAATGATTGGGAATTCAGGAAGAGGTTTTAAAAGGAAAATAAATAAACGTGATAAAAGAGAATGAGAACTTGGAGGCTTTCAAAAAACCATTTTTAAACCACAAATTACCTGTATCGACTTCTAATAATAGACAAAACAGAGCCACAAAATGAAAATTGTAAAGGAGACGAGAAATAAGAAATTTAAATGCTCGTACATGTAACTATGCGAAAAAAATATACGTAGTATGTCTGTTTTCATGATTAAAAACGCATTGACCATCTAAAATTGTTTTACGGGGTGGTTTCTTGAAGGCTCTTTCACATACAACTACCTAAAAGGCACATATAAATAAATAAATAAAATCCTACTCATACGTCCAGTCGACGTTAAAACTGAAGCAAGTGGGAGAAATCAATGTGTAATAATATTCCAATGGAGTAGAATTAATACTGCACCGGCTAAAGATCAAGATCAGGACAAGATCAGGCCCATAAAAGTAGAACTACAAGATTCATATCAAGCTAAGCAAATAATCATAAATAAATATAAACTGAAAAATGGCATCAAAGTTAAACAAGATCTCACGGAGCTGCAAAGGAAACAAATGACGGATGTTTGGAAAGAGTTTGAAACGAGAAAAGCGGATGGGGAAACAAACATAACAATTAAGTACATAAACTCTGTTCCAAAAATAATAAAAAACTTGCCAAAAAACTTAAACAGCACCTAAAATTGTTTGGGTACTACCAAAATGTTCGCGGAATGAGAACCAAATTACAACAACTTAAAATAACTTCTCCCACATTCCCACATGATATTTTGTTATTAACAGAAACATGGTTAAATGAGGACATCAATTCATCGGAATTAGGTCTCAATAAATACAACATCTATCGTCTTGACCGTGACCCCATTACAAGCAACAAATCAAAAGGAGGAGGTGTAATGGTGTGTATATCAAAAAACATTTCATCTAAAAAATTGCCAGTTAAACACAAAAGCGTTGAACAGATGTTTGTAATGCTAAATATTTCATCCACAAAAATCATTATCGCTTGTACTTATATTCCACCAATGTCAGATCTGCAAATATACAAGAACCACATCGAGGATGTAGAAACACTAAAATACAAATATCCTAAAGCCAAATTTATAATTGTAGGCGACTACAATCTTCCGAAAATTGACTGGTCTTTCGATAAGAACAATGAAGTGATTATTAACGAAACAGAAGTGCAATGTGTCAAATCTAAGGAAATGCTTGATATGTCTTTTTTCCTAGGACTAAAACAGTTAAATAAAGTGCATAATTCTTATAACCGTATGCTTGACCTAGTATTTTCTAGTGACTTAAGGACAGTGGTTGAACAATCGGATGAATTGTTGTTACCTTTAGACCAACACCATCCGGCGTTAGATATTATTATCACAAATGAGTCTAGAAAATTGCAGAAATTAAAAACTTCATCGTACAATTTTAAAAAAGCTGACTACCCAAATATAATTGATTATCTTGACCATATAGACTGGTCATTTCTAGAAGATGAAAACAATATTGTGAATCAAGTCCAACAATTTTATTCAATCCTAAACACTTCAAAAGAACGTCATGTTCCAAAAGTTAATTTTATTGCATCCCTTTACCCTACATGGTTTTCAAAAGAATTAAAAGAATTGATTTATACTAAAAAACAAACTCACCGAATATATAAGCAATCTAGAAACGTCGATGATTATATAATGTTTACTAACATAAGAAAGCAGTGCAAAGAATTGTCTAAAAAATGTTATAATGATTATATTAGTTTAATAGAAATGGAGGTTCATGATAATGTTAAAAAATTGTGGAACTTTTCTAATGCTCAGCGTAAAAATGATTGTAGTTTACCAAATATTATGTATCTGAATAACAATTGTGCGGATAATACCGAAGGCATTGTCAATCTTTTTGCAGATTTATTCAAAAGTGTTTATGATGATAATATTACTGATAATGAAATCCCAAATGATATATCACTTGAAGAATCACTCAACCTAAACCATTGTTTTATTGAAATAAACGCTATAGAAAAGGCTATAAAAGCATTAGATACTAATAAATCCGCTGGACCGGATGGTTTCCCTCCAATATATTTAAAATCTTGTGTTCGCAGTTTGACTTATCCATTATTTTTACTATTTAATAAGTCTTTGTCGTCAGGGTGTTTTCCAAAACAGTGGAAAAAAAGCTATCTTACGCCTATTCATAAAAAGGGAGATAAAAGCGATGTATCAAACTACAGACCAATATGTATATTATCCGCTATTCCCAAACTATTTGAATCGTTAGTCCTAGATGTAATATGTAAACAAATTAATAATATTATTGTACCCAACCAGCATGGCTTTATCACAGGTAAATCCACCCTAAGTAACTTGATCATATATGAAAATTACATAACTGATTCTCTTGCCTTGAAGCATCAAGTGGATTCAATATATACTGATTTTTCCAAAGCTTTTGACAAAGTTAGGCGACATATCCTTGTACAAAAATTAAGTATGTTGGGTATCAAGGGTAATCTGTTAAGTTGGATTGATAGCTATCTTAGTAAAAGAGAGCTATGTGTCAAAATAAAATCTGTGGAATCTTACATTTTCGAAGCCACAAGTGGGGTCCCTCAGGGGTCTCACCTGGGACCAATTATTTTTTTGTTATTTATTAATGATATTGTTAGCATATTTAAAGATGTAGAAGTTCTTCTTTTCGCAGATGATTTGAAAATATATAAAACAATACGCAGTTTAGACGATTGTTATACTTTGCAACTTAATTTAAATAAACTATATCGTTGGTGCATCATCAACTCTCTGTTTCTTAATATTAAAAAATGTCAGGTCATTCGTTTTTGTAAAATACGAAATCATACAATTTATGAATATTCGCTTAACAATGTAAAATTGACAACTGTCACTCAAATCAGGGACTTGGGTGTTATATTTGATGAACAGTTAACATTCAATCCGCATATAAATGAAATCACAAATAAAGCCCTAAAAATGCTTGGTTTTATATGTAGAACCGCATGTGACTTCAAGTCACTAGAATGTTTGAACACACTGTACACATCTTTAGTAAGAAGTCAAGTAGAGTATAATTCGCCTATTTGGTCCCCGTTTTATAAAGTACATTCCAACAATATTGAAAAGGTACAACACAAATCTTTAAGATTTATTAACTTTAAACTGAATATTCCAATCCAAAATATAAATTATATCCAACTCATGCATCAACTAAATTTGATTACGCTGTCAGATAGGCGAATTATCTCCGACCTTGTTCTACTAAATAAAATTATTAATTATAGAATCGACAGCCCTGAAATTCTTGCCACAATAAAATTATTTGTACCTTCCAAAAATACGAGACAAAATTCCACCTTTTTCTGTGACAATTTCAAATCTAATTATCAAGCGCACATATCGTTAAATCGAATACAAAAATTTGGTAATAAATTTGGTAATGTTGTTGATATATTTAGAGATTCCGTAGCAGTGCTTAAACGAAATCTACATAAACACTTTGCTGAAATGTATGACTTCTCCACTCCATAGTGAAAAACCCATTTTTTAGCTTCTGTTTTTTCACTCTTTTCTTTTATGACTTTTAACTTTAATATATATGTTTTAACTTTACAAATTAATATTGTAATTTAAATAACAATTCGAATATGATTTTAAGTCCCTATAAATGCTGATTAATTTCAATCCATTTATTTTTATAAGTAAGTAAAAAAAAAAAAAAAAAAACTGTTCTCCATAATGGTATTCTGTATTATTTGTAAAACATTTATGTACTACACAGATATAATAACTATTTTATTTATATATGTACGTAAACTTTTAAATGTCACATAGTTAATGTAATAACACTAATAACAATGTATGTAAAAGCCCAATGGGCGTTTAAATAAATAAATAAATAAATTCTAGTAATTTTCCGACAAAAAAACTTCAATGCATTCCCTAATAATAATAAAACACTGCATCCCTACTGCACCCGGTGTCGAAATATGTCCCGCGCGACATTTGTCGCAACCGACGCCGGCGGGTTAAGGTGTATCGTTAGGGGCGCCGTTACGGCGTAACGGACGCCGTTGCTTTGAGCCGCGCCAGATAAGGACGCCGTTTGGTAGCGCCGTTATTGCTTACCTGTTTGCCGCTCGGTACCGCTTCCTTCGGAGTCAGGCCGTACGTCTTCGACGGACGCTATCTGACGAAGCCTTCAGCGGTAATTGAATATTTATGCCGGAGGATTCGGCGGTGGGAAAGGAAAGAACGTTCTGAATGAGGCGATAACATTTTATCTGAGTAAAAATATTAATTTAATATTGGTTTCGTTTTATTTCACATTCAAAATGTTTTAATTGTTCGCCTCACTCACAGTTTGAGTCAGCGAGTTGCAGAAAGGAAACATTTTCCACAAAAGCATATGGTTTTATTAAAGCATCTTAACTTAAAATCCGACACTAGAGTTCTAGATTGTGAAAAATGTTGGAATCAGGGTTCATATCAAAATCTGTTAAATGAATGGGATTATGTTACCTAGGTGATGCGAAATAATAAAGGGCGTTATTAGAGGAGACAATTAACAAGTTAAAAGCTCTTTTCGGGAGTTTAGGGTTACAGGAACTACATCTGCCTATTTTGCATATAAGATAGACCCCTGGGATCCTAACCCGGTATTGCAAACGCCCAATATGGGACATGATGAATGATATGAATGACATTTAATCACGTGATACTGGGAACATTCTCTCCCTCTGTGTCTGTCGCTCTATAAATTTGAAAGTATTTTCATGCATTGGCGTACAGCAAAACGTATATAGGTATATGGCAGGCATTGGCACATGGCACGCATTTCGTACATTGGCAAAAGGTATAAATCTGGGCTTTAATGCTGGAGGTAGTATCTGTCTAATTCGCAGGGAATGAAGAATGTTTATCGATTTGTCGGCGTAAAAAAACGATGAAAGAATATTTTGACTTCTACATTTAATAATCATAATTTTATTAATCTAGAGGATTGATTTAGGTATAATCAATCCTCTAGATTTTTAAATCAAATAATAAAAAACTGACATAGGCACTTCTGGCGTTAACTCCTAAGGCAAATTATATCTCAACATATAACACGTATGGTGTAATGTCCTTTAACTACGACTAATGTTTGGTATTCCTTTATGGAGTGAATCGTATGCGTCTTCAATAATATAAACGTGTTTCGTGGAGTTTACAAGTGGCTTTATTTACGATAAGATACACAATAGTATTGTTGCAAAGACTGATGTCCCGTTCTGTTATTCTAAGAACTGTGACAAGCGAATGACGGCACCCGACCCAAAGTCCGGAAATGGTCGGAACCATCCGGATATGCGCGAGCGCATTCGCGTATTGCCAGTTGCTAACAATTAATAATGAAAGCAAGTACTAACTTATCTGGCACTACATATGGCATGGCAACTAATCGATACTCATGTATATATTTTTTAATTCAAATCATTTAAAAGACTTATTAATAAAATCCACTACGTTGGAAAGTTTCTCACATTTTATTAGCAAATTAAAAAATTTACATTGTTAACACAATACGTAACATAACTATAAAACTTTATTGAAAAAAGTAGAGGACAATATTAAACATATCCCGTCTTACTCATAACAGATAATACGGAGGGATAAGAACAGGTAAGTATAAAATTTTATACATAATCGTACTGCGTATACCGGCCGTAATACAGCAGTATTAGTGGATGACAGATTTTTTAAACTGCTTGACCCACAGGATTAGGGACGTATTACTATGGTATTAAGGCGGATCTTGTTGATTTGACAAATAACGATCAGTCGCGCAATGAAAATCTAAAAAGCAGTAATACCCATTGGCAGCACTATCCGAGGAATATTTTTAATCGAAATATCGATTTACCAAAGCAAATACGGAACGCATAATCAAATTAACAAAATTCGATGCAATTCAAAGCACACCGGGTCATTGACATCGCAAGTGTCTGTCATCTGAAGAAACGTGAAGTTACTAAACTAAACGCGAAATTCAAAAATTACCATGTTTTTGAGGATAGGAACAAAGTAGTACCTGTCTAAAAAAAATTGCATGGATATTGTTATTAGTAAATATTTTAATATTTTAACCCGAGTATGATACGGCCCTCCTGACCGTATAGCTACACCAGCGCTGCAGCGGCGTATTAGGGATTCTTTATAAGTACCTAATACTGCTCAAGTTTAATTCAACTTACTAACAACGAATCGTCAATCGTGTTTGATTATCAATTTCTGGATCTTTTCGTGGCTAAAATTGGTTTTGGGAATTGGAAAGTGCAGCGGCTCCCAACAGGTCGATCGCGGAGCATAATTTGGTCCATCCCGATAATAAGGATTTTGAAAATAATTATTATTCCCTTATTTAAATTTACAACTATGAATGAAAAATTAACACTCGTAGAACAAATTGGTTATGATAGATTCTTCTCATTCTAATGCTTATCTGTTAAAAATGCGGTTTATGGTCAAAGTTTTGAAGAACTAAAAAAAGGAAAAATAAAAATTGATTATGATTAATAACCATGAAAATTAGGGTACATTGTATTCTACACCCAGGTGGCAATATTCGAAACAAGCGCTTGTTACTAAAATGAGCAAAACCAACAACGATTAATCTAGATAATCTTAGACAGGGAAAGGTAATTTATAACGGTTCAAGATCATACCAAGAACAGCTCTCTTCCAAAGACTAAACCAAAAATCATTTTGGGTAATGATACGCGCGCTTATCATCTACCATAAGCCATCCACCCTTCAACCCATCCCCTCCCACTTCCCACACCCTACCTATATCCAGTCCGCCTTCGACAAATAAATAATCATTACATTTGATACATTTCCAATTTATGTACCAGATTCGAATTGAGCGCTGCAATTGGAAAATCAGGTAGGAACGATATTCCCGTAGGGCATATTCCACATCGAAAATTTGAACGAAAAATGGAACCATTTGAGTAATTCCACTGATTTAAGCTAAATGAGCGAATGAATAACTAAATTGGACGTATCTTTTGGAAGTGCAGCCGAAAAATATGTGTAATGGAAATACTCGTTTGTCGCATATTTATTGCTTTGTGTTTAATTCTTGGAACTCCATTATTATTTTTTTAATATAATGTAAATCAAATTTAATAATGTTATTATTATTCTTTATCGACAATTTGAAAATTGCCATGAAAGCTGAAACAGCTGAAACAATAACAAAAAACCAAAAATACATGCAGAACTTATTTATTTATAATAATATTATCAAATTTGATTTACATTCAATTTTAAAAAATAAATTTAAAAAATAGATATATGTATGAATGAAATGGTTCCATGATAACTCAACACAGTGACTATTCAACACACTTTTAAAAAGTGATATAAAGTCATTAGAGTCGTTGAAAAAAAAATTTAATCTAACCTAACCTAACCTAACCTACTTAACCCAGTTAATAAAGTTTTTGATTCATTACTTTCCATGACTTTATATAACTTTTTAAAGATGTGATGAATTATCATTGTGATCATTTATCCGGTCACATAATGAAATAATTTATGTATAAAAAATAGTATGCCGATTTATTGAGGGGATGACTATAAAATCTGTTTATTTCATGTCAATGGTTCAAAGGATTAAAAAAAATGTGCATGTAAATATGTTCCTACGAATACCCATAATGATGAAATGATTCTGTATCAATAAAAATATATTCAAAATTGTCTTTCATTGCCGAAATCTGTTTGAATAAATTCTTGCAAATGGTTTAATCGCAAAAAGATCAGACACCCACAAGAAAATAATATTTTATTTCCGCAGTAAGAGCGAGAGAACCACAATCTAAAACGATAATTTTCTGTCAAATGTGACATCGAACCCTTCCCGCACGTTACCTGCACCACCCCGCAGCGCCCCATTGGCGTATCAATATCAGCCGAGAGCCCGGGGCCCGGGGGCGGAATGAGTGTAGTGAGACACGTCCACCTCCATACACGTTCCGACACCACCACGGCCAGCCAACCGTTCACCACCGATCCGAAAGTATCACACCCACGGGTGATTTCCCACACCGGAATGTGCAGTCTGCAACAAATAATATCACATTCCGCCCGTTCCAGCGGATGCGGGCATCACGTGACGGCAGGGACACGCAGCGCAACGTGACAATTTCCCCGAACACGGAAATAAACGATCACTTTTGACACCAGACATATTTTGCCTACAATACATAAATATGTGTCAAAATACCACAGCGCGACGTATCCCCGAGGCATTTTCCATTCCTATTCATAATATCCGCTAGTTCCATGATGGTTATTTATAGTTAGCGCGGAGATTTGCTCGGGTGATTTGTATGTAATTAGGACCCACCGATAGGTGTACCACGAACTATGGTAATATGTATACAATTATTGAGGTTACAAATCTATTCAATCAAGTGTAAACATTAGGGAACACTGTGTGGCCAGAGGAACACAGGAGCGAACGGCGAAGAGTAAAATAAAAGTTGAACTGGTTGATGGGCATCTAAACCCATTTTAAGAACGGTTTTGGTTTCGATTGGTAAATGTAAATATTGTACACCGAGGTTACTATGCTCCGAAAAGCAATTATCTTACTTAAGAAAAAATATTTCAAATTATTCCAACAATTTCATCGCTGGAAACATTTGGAATTTTCTGTATTCAACTATATCCTACTATTTTATGTTTTACTTCCCATTTTATGCAAATATTAGAGTGAACTGTTGCGATGTAATATACTGCTCCTTATCCTATTTTCATTGAAAATTGTGATATGATAAATGTAGGTGTAACGCAAACCATAGGCAGGTTATAGGAACTATTTTTTTCGGGTAGGTACCTAACTATAATTTCTTTGTAAAATTACACTAATCAAATAGTAGCGTAATGCTTTAGAATCAAAACAAGCTAAAATAATAATATTAAAATACCAACATAATTTTATTCAACGGACTAGAGAAAAACAGAGATAAGTAATCTCAGATAACGTTTTGATGTAAAAACTTTAACTCCATTTATAACAAACTAGAGCGAACAAAAAAAATACAATGATACGAAAAAATACAATTTTTTGGTTTGGGCATGCACACTGCATTGCACAGCTTTAACAGCCGCTAGGGACAACCTATTAATGATTGTATTTCCGCATTCAAGGCCTCCAGAAATTAGAATTGCTCAAGTTTACGACTCTAACAGTCGATAGGTAAACAATCCGGAAAAGATTTTAAACCTGGAAACGGCCCTCGAAGTGAGTCAACAATCTCATAAATTTACGAAATCAGCATTTTACGATTCCGTTTAGCGGGGACCACTTTATAATCCAAATCAGAAAAGAGGAAGTAATTTATGATTTACACACACACATTTACAGGATTAGGTGATGGTGAATTTATGGAAACTGATTTATTGCGTTCGTATTGAGAAAACAAATCGACTGACCTAGTTAATTTAACAAAAGGAAATTAAGTTTGATTGACTACTTTATTGGATAAAGTAATCAATCTTTGTGACTTATTTCTTGTAAATATTCAGTATGAAAATGAGAAAATTGAGTACCGATATGCAAATAAATTACAACCGTGTAACGTACCAATTATTCGTATATTGAAGAGCGTTAAATAAAAATTATAATTAAATTAAATATTTTACTTCTTCAATAATTGCAAATTCACTTTGTGGTGTCATTTTAATTCAAAGAATATATTATACTGTGTATTTATTTTATAGTTTCTATAAAACAGTTGTACACCAATATATTGAAGAGATTTATTTATTTATTAAAATACAATATTTATTAGTTTATTAGACAAACAAAATTAGTATGTTTGACAAAATTCTAATGTTTTCAGTATTTTCTTCATATTTTTGTGAATTGACTAACTAATTAACCACCACGGTCTTGATACACACTCTTTGTCTCATTCTTATTCATACATCGTCTTATTCATACTCTTCTGTTATTCTGACTCTCGACATGGCCCTACCCAAGTATTTGGTTCACTTGATCGTGCCATGTCTTTCTCTGGCGTCGCCGACTTCTTCTATCATTCGCATTCGCGTTCATATAACTTCCTTATACTAATTTTTTCGTTCATTCGCTCTACATGCCCAAACCATCTAAGCTTCCCTTTCTTAATCTTAATCACTCTCAATTATCCTACAATACTCTCTTTTATTCCATATAATTCCGTTTAAGGGCCAGCGGGACTGTTAACATGTAAAAACCAATATTTCATAAAGAATCGTCTAGTTCTAGTGCAGAGCGTCTAAGTACAGTGGATAATGGCCGATTTGTCAGAAGTATATATAATTAAGAAGTTATGTTATGAATTGGGTTGTCAGGATTGACAGGATTTCTACCCGATGTTAACTTGACGAACATAAATATATAACGCCGAGCAAAAATCAACTGAAATACTTTAGTACACTAGCTGTGTACAGCGCCCTTGATTATTTCGTATGTTATTATGGTTATTGTATTTATTTAATACCCAGGTATAAATTTCATTGATAGAACATATATGAACAGAGATTTAAAAAAATGTAAATCATCTGTATTATTTTAAAACGCCTAAATCTTCGGTAAGCAAGTGTGGGTACTTCGATAAAAAATATTAAAAAGATGCAAAGATATTTTCATGTTTTTCTAAAATGTTTTTTCAATTATTACTTTTTAGCCTTTTTAGTGCATTTTATGATTTTCCGGCACAATTCTTTCGACTCTTTTTGTTCCCTGCACGAAGCTAGGTAATGGTTGAAAACGTCCAGTGCCGTTCATACGCCACGAAGGTTTATAAAAGTATCCGAGGGAAGTATTTTAATCCCACAAATGGGAACCGCATTCACAGGCCCAGCATGGACATTGCACGCAATGCACATTTGCTGCAGTGGGGAATGAGACCCTCTCATACGTGCACTAGACACCGACACACTATACAGTGTATTCCCTCTCGGCGGAACAAAATAGTACAGAGGAAACTGATGCATTTTGATCAAACTGATGGCAATATTAATGTACTCACTTAGTCACAATTTCATATTTTTTTAAATTTCATTTTGAGCTTTTTTAAATTGTTTCTAACCGGTGTACAACTATATTTTACACCCAATATTTATGAATTAATAACTTAATTCAAGGTAGGTATCTTAAAACTTCTCATAAAACATTTATTTGTTCAAAAACATTACTTAAGCACCACTTTTAATATAGTTTAATGTGGCGAATCGTTTATTTTACACGATCAGTGTCAGAGTAAAAAACTTTTCAGCCCAGTTGTTTTTAAAATCATTGCATAAATTTAAAATATATCAGCCTGACCATAGAAAAGTGAATTTATTTATTTATTTCTATTCATACATTACAGTGTTTACCAAATTTACAGTAAAACCGATACATCAAATAGCAATGGCAAATATATAAAGTAAATAAATAATCTTCTCTCCAACACGTTAACAATAAGTATTTTACCTGGCGATTTATTCAAAAATAAACTTTTTTATTATTACCTACAAAATATTATATTATAACTCTGATATTTAAAACATTAAATTCTTCGTTATATTTCCGATTAAAAACATTAATAAAAAAAATTAACAACGCACATTATATAAGAAAGGAGTCAATCGAATCATTACAAAAAGAAGTCAATCGAACAAATAATAAAATGGGTCTTAAAAAAATAAAAATGAAGTAAAGTATGAAGTATATTCAATCCGAGAAAAGAAAATAAAAGTAACGTGAGAACAGAATCATATCGTACTAGTTGTCAATGTGCGAAAAGAAAATTGACGAATCAGCCAGCTTTTCCAATATCTTGAAGCGATATCGCACTTTCCTGTTTAGAGTGAGGCAACCAACGCCGTCTACAAAATAATAAACTGTCCTACGAGTACAAGGGACGGGGCTGGGGTTGGCGCGATGATGTCATCACTTTAAATTTATTGTTTCGCTGTGTGTTTTTACGTGTAAAGTTCATTCGACATATTGATAATGCGAAAAAGCAGATCAAAGATACAAAGAGGCCACAATATTGTTGAAAAGGGTAAGACAAAACAAAAAAATGTTTTTCTTTGTATCTATTCAACTTTAGATTACTTTTAATATAGTGAACGTGTCTTAACTATGATGTTTCTTGCGCTGAGTGCAAAAAGAGGTTAATAACCACAATTTTAAGGAATAAACAAATGAATACTTCATTAATAAATAGCAAATACGAGGTGATTCTTATTATGGCAAAATAATATTATATAGTAAGAAGATTTTATATTTACACGGTTTTGCATAAGTCCCCATCAAACGAGTGGGCAAAAACATAGTAAACGAATATGGTTAAAAATTTACACGAATATGGTTAAAAATTTACACGAAACTGAGAAGGTGGTGTGAAACAACAATCCTGTTATGTAACTTTGTTTAGAGAAGGAATTGTCGGGGAATTTCACGGTGAAAATCTCACGTCAAAATACCTCCGGGAGGAGAGTCGCACAGGATATCGGAATAAATGGAGTGCGGAAAGGAAATACTGGGCGTAAATTGACGAAACTTCGGGCATATTGTGTTTTCAGGAGAAGCGAAATCATACCTCAGATAAAAACATGGTATTTTATAATGTTATTTCCTGTACAATTTATGAGACAATTAAATTGCAAACGATATCAGAAAAATATATTAAAATTCACATATGGGTAAAAAGCAGTAACATGAAGATGGGTGGGTACCAAGCGACCTTGAGATATTTCATAAAAATGACGATGTATAAATTACTCAATTATTATAATTATCATGTTTTACCACAAAATTCATTTGAAGTATTGGATTGAGTTCGGCTGGACATAATGGGGTGAGCTATAAACAGGAAATAAATATCAATCAAGTGCTGGAATAGGGAACTAAAAATACAACGAGAAATTAATATCAATCAAGTGCTGGAATAGGGAACTAAAAATACAACGAGAAATTAATATCAATCAAGTGCTGGAATAGGGAACTAAAAATACAACGAGAAATTAATATCAATCAAGTGCTGGAATAGGGAACTAAAAATACAACGAGAAATTAATATCAATCAAGTGCTGGAATAGGGAACTAAAAATACAACGAGAAATTAATATCAATCAAGTGCTGGAATAGGGAACTAAAAATACAACGAGAAATTAATATCAATCAAGTGCTGGAATAGGGAACTAAAAATACAACGAGAAATTAATATCAATCAAGTGCCGGAATAGGATCTAACATGAGATGGTTAAGGCGATGCCATACGTATTAATGCAAAATCATTCGTTTTGGTTTGAAAATTTGGTCGCCTAGAAATGTTTCATATGCTTTCATTAAATACTACGAGTAGAATACATCTTGGCCTTTGAAATAATCGAGTATTTTTTAGATAAGTCTTTTTATAAGCCCAGAAAAAAAATAATCTAAAGGCCTATGAAAACTGCTTTAAAGTTCAAAATCTCCTACTTACGAACCCATTTTCGGTAATGATTTTATTGTATAATGTGGCAAATTAAGTTATTTATAAAATGATCAAAACTAAATAAACATTTATGCCTGAACATCCACAAAATAAAATAAAAGGCACTTTTGGCCATGTTTGTTTCTTGCATAAATCAAAACAGGCGGATGGTGTTAAGCGGGAATTTAAACCTTATCGCCATCTACGTAAGTGTTTTTATTGATAGCGGCTCAATTTAAAATATTACACGACGTAGTGCATCGCCTTAAGAGTCTGTTTGAGAAACAATCATAGTGGTTTACCTAATTCATGAATAGAATAACATATTTTAGGTAGGTACTTACGGCTATTATCAGAAGTAAAACGCCAAACAAAATGCCAATGAAAACTAATCAATTTTTAGAACATCTCACAAGAATAGCCGTGTAAAATTACCCGCGACTCTTAAAATTTATCTGCGATTTTCGCGAAGATCGCTCCTACGAAGATCTCGGACGGGAAATTAAAAGCGCTCCGGTCCAATAACAGGCTGAAGCAGAAATTGCGAGATGCTATCATCACAAGGCGGGGGAATTTTTAATTTCAAACGAAAGTGCGACCGGAAATAGTTCCTGGCATAAATAACGGAGCCTTCATTGGCGAAAGGCTGGCCGTATTTCAAGCCGGGGTTGTCGATCGTGCTAAATAAATCTATGGACCCGGCCGGAGATGCTATCGCATGATCCGGATGAAGGGAAGTCTGTGATAAGGAAGAGGAGTTCTCAACACAATCGAATACTGCCAGATTATAGGATGTGATAAATTCCAAATTTTCCACTTTTCATACAAAATGAAATCTCTATTGTATTCACATTACCACAAAATCTCGAACATTTCAAAATAATATTTTTTACTGAAATTCTCCCGGGGTTATTTTTTTTTAAAATAAACGATGAAGCATTCAAACGATTTAAACTGAATATTTTATTCAAGTTTTTTTTTTCCGTAGATACTTGATTTTAATTTTTTAAATGTCCCGTTGGGTGGATGAATTCGACAAAAAATATCGTATTTGCGGATCACCGGTTTGACAGGGAACTGGGAGCGGGCCTGGAAGTGACAAGGGAAAAATAAACAAAAAAAACTTACCCAGGGCACTTATCGCTGTCGGTGCAAACGCGCATGGATGATAAACGACAAAGAGCCTGTCCGCCATTGACGTAAGACACTGACTACATACTTTTATCTGCACATACAAACTTTACCTATTTAATAAACCCTTCTAATAATGACTCGCTTAAAGCAAAACCTAGAAACAGATTAAAATATTACGTTAGAGATAAAACTACAAAATAACCGTTCATTGCAGCTAGGTTTCTAGAAATGCGTCAATTTTATGGTAAAAATATTCAAATCATAATTTCTTTTCACCAACATTAAAATTAATTTAAAAACGTATTTGTTTAGTTTTACTTTAATGTTTACCTAATTATAAGAAGACCTGTATTAAAAATAACGGTAACACACAATAGATGTTTTATAATTAAAAATTGGAATAATACAAAAAAATTGGATTTCTTAAACTATAGAAAGATGTTAACCCTCAGACTAATTTGTACGCTTTTAGAAACAGCTCATAAGTCTCATGGAAATCGTTGTCTCTATTACTGTCATGGTGAAAAATATGATTTAAACAATGTAAGAAAGAGAGAACATCACACTTTATATTCAAATCTAGAATTTAACCACATAAGAATTAAAATGTACTCCTCTATGATAGAGATATAGGTTCCGACCACATTTTGAGAAAAATTGATGAAACTTAGTGAATTTTATATTAATTATTTTTATATGAAACGACAAAAAGTGAGGTGATAATGTTCACACATATTTGTCTACTAAAACGTGTATCAGTAAGATAACGATAAAAAAGTTCAGTGTTTACATTTAAAAAAAAACGCAAGGTGAGCTGTTTTTTAAACTTATCATGTTTGCATTCAAAAATTTAATATTTCACAAAATATATGTTTATAGCTGATCAAAAAAATTTAAATCGTATTCATTATTCATTACTTTTCAAAACAGTTTTCGGATACGTTCAAAAATATTCCATTTACTTGGGATTTATTGTAAAGCGGAAACACAAGTTCTGACAGAATATTTTAATAATTTGTGCATATAAGGTTATATATATTATCGTGTTCAAGGAAAACATCAGTTTCACCCTTAGCCAATTTAGTTCCTTTCACATTTTATTTACTTTTGAATATCTATTTCGTCTATTGAGAAATATGGAGAATTTGAATTTTATTTTGTTCTCGGTCGTTACACAGGAAAAGGATAGTTGAGCAGTAGTTAAAATGTGGAGCAATAATGGAGTTACAAATGGTGATTGCAGTTTTTCCGGACAGTTTTTGGCGAATTCTTCCCAAAAAAGATATCTTTTTTCCAATTTTCTTTTGGGTATATTCAGCATGTTTGTTAAAGTTGAGTTTGGAATACATTATAACTCCTAAGTATTTTATATCGGTAACATTTTCAATCATTTCACCATCAATTTTAATTTTGCTTTCACTGCATGTCTTCTTATATCCAATTACCATACGTTTTGTTTTTTTTGTATTTAAATTAAGCTTATTTATTTTTAGCCATCTAGTTCATTATTTAAAATATGTATTAGTTCTTCATAGTTTCTCCAATTATATATATCAGTGTATCATCGGCAAATAGTCGTACTTTGCATTTTGAAAATATTTTCACCATGTCATTAATATAGAGTATGAACAATAGAGGTCCAAGGACTTATCCTTGTCGTCCTCCTAATTTATTTTCCATTGGGTTTTAAAATTGATTATTAATTTTTGTTACCTGTATTCGGCCTTTCAAATACTCTTTTATTAATTTAGTGGCTACAGTTGAGAAACCAATTTCTTTAAGCTTTCTTATCAATATTTCTCGATCTATAGTTTCGAATGCCCTTTGAAAAACCAAGAATATTGCTAAGATAATTTTATTACTATTCATTCCTTCTTTCCATTCTTCAACGATTATACTGAACGCTGTTTCACAAGAAATGAACACTGAATCCCGATTGCTCTTGGTATAAAATATTGTGTTCATCTAAGTACTGCAAAATTTGTTCTTTTATTATGACTTCAAGTATCTGTTCATATTTCGGTCGAAATTCTTCACATTTTTTGGTATTTTTAACCTTTGGGACCGGTATAGTAGTAGATAGTTTCCATGACTGTGGAAATTTTCCCTCTTCAATTGTCTGATTAATAACATTAAATAGAGTAGATCCAATTACTGGAAAAGCATAAAAGATAAATAAATAAGCATAAAAGATGCAATATCAATACAAAATATTACTATCATAGTAACTAAATGAAGAGTAAACATCTTAATCCATTTATAGTAGGTTTTATTGTGATAACGTGTATATAGCAGCAAAGTGGGTTATTTTATCACAGGGTCTCTCTACTTGTCCATGAAGTCTTATTTTTCCTGTAAATAACCTCTAAAAACTATTTTACATTACATTACATTTTTGGTGCCACGTTAAGGTAGGCGACACATTACGCTATATGCATCATGGCTTGGTCTATTTTAGCATATCTTTCGCCATACACTACCAATGCGAATGTATGGCGAGCGATACGCTGTAATAGACTAAGCCACGAAAATAAAGCGCGCTTATAGTGTGGTCTTTCACAGGCTTAATTGATAATTTTAATTAGTTACTGGAAGACTTTTATGTTCATAAAATAATAAAACACAAAAACATAATATTTATGCACCGTCATTATTTTTTTTTAATCCTAGTATTGTTAACACATAGTATAATTTAGCAATAAACCATTATTTGTATCTTATCTCTACTAATAGTGAAAATGCCACAAGCTATTGTGAAGCCCCCAAGAGGGACAATGTAATTCGGTGAGAGTGGTGATACTGCAAAAGTGAGATAAATTCGAATTGTGACCTCAATCTCCCGTCAACTATATTTGATACGAACTTAAAAATCTTTAATACCCAAATGCAGGAACCAGCGGGCTCGGTTGGCAGTGACATGCCAGCGAAAAATGTTAAAACGCGTAATCAACTGAAATGCATTAAATAAACAAATAGCCCTATAATAGAGTTATTTAAAAATAGACCTAATTGAATTTTGATTTTTTTTCTTGATTATAAGAACAAATGACTTGATAGATAGACTCCTTGTCGATGAAATTGCATTCTATCAACTTTTGGTGGCACTCATGCACACACGTCACACACGCATTTTTCCGAAATTATATTTAAAAATTTAAGGCAGATAATACATTAAATAAATGTCGGTACTATCCAAATGGGATTTGGCTTAGTTGTTAGCGGTTTTGACTCCAGTCCCAGTGGGAACGTTTAATTCTCAGTCAAACAATTTTTCTCTCTTTAAAATTGGTTAACCGATGGCGCAACTAGGTCAAAAATTGAAGATAGATGTAATATAGTTAAAAAAAAACTTAGTTTTTATGGATTGATTTTTTAAAGGTGATTCCTACTAGGTACAGTTAACAATATAATATATAATAAAGAAAGTGAGAAACAATATATTTTAAATAAAATTAAGTAATTTTATCAGTTATCCTTACAATAGAATGAAAACATTTACATGAGGTTTTAAAAATGCTGTGAACAAGTAAACACCACGGTGGCAAGGCTCTGACCCCAGTTCGCGGTTCAAAACTCATTGCCGAAAAATAGGATTTTTTTAAAATACATATAGGTACTTTAATATACATTTATATTTCATCTCACATTGGAAAACTACTCTCGGTATTTGGTGTATCCCCGGTGATAAAACACTAATCTTAAAAGTATTTGGTAACTATGTTGAGTGACCACATTTTAATACCACCCAGGTAACTTTTTAACCTAACTGTTCCCATCTCATTCCCTCACTATCACTGTTCGCCTCACAACATTTCCCCAAATGAGGGATTCCGTAGATCGACTGTTGGGACTGTTGTGTGGTATGAAATGAATCAAATAAAAAATATTAATATTTGATTCATAAAAATAACTTTGAAACAACAAACCATAATAACCCGATTGTTAATAAGAACAAACTTGCTAATAAGGAATTAGAGTAATTTAAAAGAAAATTAAAGTTCACCTTCTAACACCAGTATTTTTTTAATGTTTTATGTCGATTTCATAGTTAAAATAACTTTCAAGGTTTGCATTTTTCAAAGTCGGCAAAAACGACCGAAAAATGACAGGGTACACGTGACGTCATTCGTACCTCGGTCTTGTCGGTTAACAGTGAGGTCAATCCCACTCGTGTTGGTGTAAAATCATCAAATCCCAATTTAACAAGACTTCCAAAAATCATTATTTCTTTTGAAATAATTTATATAGCACAGTAGAAATGTTTGCGTGTCTATGCAGCGCAACTTTGTACAAAATTGTCCGCATTCTAATGTACCCGGCCGACCGACCCGTGAGGTAGCTGTGTAAGATCTCTCAGAACCCGCTGACCAATCAAAGAGCGTTGGTCTCTTACGAGTATAATCGTTTTTTCGTGAAGTTTTATTAATTCTACGTATAATTATACATAATAAAACTATATTCCAATAGTATTTTCAGAATCAGGTGTTGTTGATCTATGTGAATATATGTTATTTAAGCCATAATATGTTCCATTCAAGTTCCTTAAACAGCACATGTTTTCACTTTAAAAAAATCACATGTCTTAAAATTATTGTCAATTACCTACTCACCTTTGTTGGATTGAATTGGATGAACTCAGAAACCTGGGCAATTTACCTGAAAAAAGGAAAACAAAAAAAATTAAAACCATCACAATCAATCCATGATTGCAAAAATTGAAATAAATGTCTTCCCATTAAAATAACGTGATTAAATCAATTATGTTAATAGAAAATAAACTAAAATATTTCATGTATAATTGCACTGGGTGTTTGAATATTGGGGTTGAATAAAACAGTATCATTAATAATAAATTAACAATAAATTGGAAACATTATGAGTGCAGCCCGATGCGTGTGTTTTTTTTATGGGGGATTAATTAATGGTTAAAATTTAATTAAATATTTAACCTAATCGATTGGCGGCAATAACTCAAATGATGTGATTACACGAATGATCGGTACATCCATGGCGTGTGACGTTAGTCTGGCTGCCAACAAAGTGTAAGGTAAAAACTAATGTCAAAATTCGTAACCTTTCGATGTGAGAACAACTGGTCGAGGACATTATAATATTCGCAAGTATACAGATCGTAGGACGCAGTAGGACAGATAGATCGATGGTCCCGACGAACAATCGGATTTACAAATTGGTAACCCCGCTTTAGAGCTGTTTAAGATTGCGATTTCAATACATTTTCCCCAAAATAATAGGCAATATATAGAGTTTTTATGTAAACGTTAGATATTTGCTCTCACAAACAATATGTAGACACGAATAATTATAGTAAGAATAAAATAACTTCAATCCCATTTTATTAGAGCATAATGTATAAAACCAGCCGGTGCGATTCATTCTAAACTTTTCAGGGTTTTATAAAACCCTGATTATTATACTCAAATAAAGTCATATTCCAAGTAAGTTATTTTATTTTATTTATGTGTGCGTTTTCTTATGTAAATATCTTTATAAATATTTTCAACAACGATATTATTTTTCAATAACATCCATTAACGCCTTCTGTCTCTCTATTTCTCTCTTTGTTAATTTAAATCTACGAATTGATCACGAGAACAATAATTAGAAAATAAATAAATAAAACGTAAAAAGTATAATAGATATCTAAATTATAACTAAAACATGTTTTACGTTATTAATAATAATTAAATAATCTATGCCTTCCCCCGCGGGGAAACGGAGTGATGGTTGGTTAGTTAATAATAATAATTATTATTTATTTTTTCTGGAATATGGGGAGGTTAGTGCGATCCCACACAATCCATAAAGCTATACGAACACGTACAAGTAAGAAAGTACGAGAAAAAAAACACAAAAAAACGCCAATTGACCAAAGCCAATGAAAACATACCTACTCGAGTACATATACGAAATTATCTTAAACGTGGTTTGAAATTAAAAAAAAAAACTTTAAGTAAATACGTCTCGAATAACTAGATTTGAATCGAATGTGCAAGGGTTATTTAGCATTCAAATCGTCAGCAGCTTTTAAAATAGTCTAAAACTCGACAAAGAAATCCAGAAAGAAAGGACCCAAAGTATGAGAACAATCATTTATTTATCCTTCGTGCAGAGCATAAAAAATCGCACAGAATTGCGGCAAAAGTGTCCCTTCACCCAACGATAAAGCGATTTATACAAATGAAACGCCCGCGAGGATTGGGGTAAAAATTCCCTCACGTAATTACGGCCTGCCCGCGTCACGAATTTTAATGAACTGTTTCATAAAATAAACATTTTTGCTGAATAACGAAATGTTAAAATAAACGAGATGTAAAAAACGTTTTTTTTTGTTTCGGCTAAACGTTTCTCTTTTTGTGTTCAGCCCCAATTTACAAATATAAAACACTTATCATAATTGTGTGTTTAAATAAACATACAAAATTTGAAGATGTTCCTTACTGTTATAGCTAGGTACCTACTACCATGTTTAAAAACTTGATCAACGAATTAAACACACATTGGTGATTGCATGAATGTGGGCGATTGTGTCCTGTCCTGTAAAGCCTCGTACTCACATGCGAGCTGCAGATCATTCCTCCAATCCAGGTCGCTCGCAATCGCAGTCGAATGTACGTATATTGGTCGACTTTATTATTCTCGAGTCTCGTCGAAGGTACAAACTTAGAGGCCAAAAGTCATTCCACTCGAATAACGAGTGGGTCAAACCAGTTGACACCGACTTGTCATCGAGGACTGCCAAAATCAAGTATATTGTATCCTGACCTAGGATCGTTTTCCTAGCGCTCTTCGATGGATAAGTTTCGTATATTTTTACAAAGTTGTTTTAAGGTTCCATTTAATGGCTGATTTACTGGCGATGAATTATATAATGTAGAGCAATCTGAAGCAGCTGCTTTGAGACCAACAAAAACGTTACCCAGAGGCTCGATTCTTTCGCTGATTTAACATACGACGTCGTCGGAAAGGATCCTCGGCGGCTCAGATTCGAGACTTTAGGAAAGGCTATGCCCAAAGCTGAACACCAGAAGATTTGTAAAGAACGTGACTTTGTCAAGAATTTTAGGCTAAAGCCTCGTAAAAACGTCGCCTGCTAGTCAATGTGCCTTCTTTCATAACACCTCATCATGTTATTCAGCTATAGATGTCGAAACTATGGCGAGTACAAAAATTATGCGGTGGCGTTTCGTTTTTGCCATTTAATTAAATAAACTTCAAAAACATTAGAAACATAGAAAATACTCACAGGGCTGCCAATATAATCATCCCTTTAACATTTCAACATTTAAGAATACGAATAAATGAATGAATAAAATGATTTGTTATGTTTACTGAGCAAATAATATTTTTTTTATTTATATAATCTCAGCTTCACAAATCCTACAATTATAATATACCGTGATTTTTCACGGGTCTATAAAAACAAACCGACCGGTTTCCGAATAAACTTGGTTTTGTTCGCATTTTAAATGTGTCCTGACTAACGTACGTCTAATTCAAAGAAGTGCAAAGGCGTTTTATTCATTTTAAATGTGTCCTGACTAACGTACGTCTAATACAAAGAAGTGCAAAGGCGTTTTATTCATTTTAAATGATTCTTGTAAAGAGGGACTTTATTCTGTTTACCCTGTTTCTAATTCGCTTGCTAAACGACCAACCCTTTCAAACGGTTACGCATTTCTTATAGGAAAACGCAACTGAATTTAGTCCGTGCGAGCCGATAAGGGCGCGCTATCAGTAGGTGGTGGGTGGAGGAGCTACGCGTTTTTTGCCTCCCCCTGTCGGTGATCATAAATCAAGTCTGTAACGCGTGAGAAACCGTCCCCTGGTCGACCGATAGCAGATTTACCTCACTACATCTGACGGGCTCGGATCCTCAATCATTATTTCAAACAAACTTTATCTGCACATTTGGAAGATAAAAAGTTTCAAAGGATTCCTGGAGATTTTTGATGCTCGCGCTAAACGGAAAATGCTCATTGAAAAAATGCCTTAATGGTACACACATGCGTATGTTTCCCTGGTGATGTGGGCAGATCTGCAAAAAATATCGACCATTCACGCACGACCCGTGTCAAACCAATGATATTACAGTTAAGATAATATCTCTGTAAATCTATAATTTTTAATGAATGAATGTGTATATAATTTAATGAGATTGCCGCACAAGAGTCCTAATTGCCCTGAACCAGTGGGACTAAACCAGTAGATCATCCCCACATTGGAATCTCTCGTATGTCTGAAGAAAATGGGGAGGGTAAGAATTATTATTAGTTTTTTTTTTTATATATTCAATAATATTGTTATTGGGTTTATAAAAACAGTTTATTTTTAAACAAGTTCTGCTGTGTAATTATTATTACGCGTGACAGCTGTTTCGGCCTCTGAAGGCATTATCAAACTGTGGGTAGCCCACTTACAGACGATACATTTACATTATTTCTAGATAGGTATTTTAATTTCAATTACTGATTTCTTAATTGATTTCTGAGTAAAATGTTAAAAAATTATTAATGGCTATTACCAAAGTAAAGTTTCCCCAATTACTGTAATGTTTAAATTTGACTGAAGGTCTTTATGTTAGTTATTCCCAAACGATGACTCATAGGGTTATTTAATAGTATAATTAAGTACTTTATAACGCACTCATATTTGCACTAGGTTTGAAGATATCTAGTAGGGGTGAACGAATTATATTTGTTTGTTCATTAATTAGAATAGCTTTCGGATTATTAGAGTTTTTGTTAATTTCTAACTGCTCTAAAAGATTCAGTTTACGGCCTTTATTTTGTACGTGTAACGGAGTTGGTTTATTATTTTCAAATAATAAACCAAAATCTAATAATAAAATACAATCACAATTTGCCAAACATCTCCTAGATGAAAATCACTCACTTAGTGATAATAATAAACCAACTACACATTTGATGAAAAAATGAAAAAAAAAAAACGGACAGCTAAATGTCGTCTAAATTTTTACTACAAATATGTTCAGAAAAGGCTGGTTAAATATTTCGGGTACTTGCTGATACACCCCGTGTACATTTATGGTGTGTAGGCGTCATAGCGTTTTATCAAACAGTGGAGAACACATTATATTTAAAACGTCAAAATGAAACAAAATAAATAACGTTGAATTCAAACTCAGAAATAAAGCAACGTAGGTAAACAAATATACTCGTATATTTTGAATGTACGTCGGTATTAACCTACCGATTCAATAAAAGAATATACTCATTAAATTCCAAAACAAACCTCTTTATTACATTCAGAACCCACACGGAGAAAACTTACGATATGAAATATTGTTAATTTATTAAAAATCTCGTCAAATTATTCGAGTTCTTGTTAAAAATGGGACTGGAGGCCTATAACGAATGATTTGACAAATTTCATAACAAACTATCAGTAAAGCACGAATATGTTATTTTATCTATTTGGGAAAACCAACAGATTTTTTACATCCTTAAATAATTAAATAATAACATAGGATATAATAACACAAATAAATTACAAAAAAACAATTTTATCCTCACTCAACACCAATAATCACTTATATATGTATATACCTACAACTAAAATGAACAAATGTTTATAAAATGAATCACATGCAACTGGACAGGGTTCATATCAAAAACGTGATAACTTGCAATATGTTATTAATAATTATTTGAATGAAAAAAGATACACTTAGTAAGACAACACTTTATTTTTGAATCAATAACGATAGCCAACCGGGTTTCGCTTGTCCCAAGCTTCATCAGGGCTAAATATCAACTCTTTGTTGATAGTTGATATTTAGCCCTGATGAAGCTTGGGACAAGCGAAACCCGGTTGGCTATCGTTATTGATTCAAAAATAAAGTGGTGTCTTACTAAGTGTATGTTTTTTTCATTCAATATGTCACACCCCAAAGTATTTTCTTCCTTCGAAAATAAATAATTATTATTTAATAATAGCTAAGGTATATTTGAGGAAGTCGTAATACGTGTTGTTCAAAATATTAATATTATCTGGTCCATTATATTCATTCGGACAAGGCCACCTGCGCGAACACATGTTCATATATATTTTGAATATGTCACATCACAAAGTAAGTTCATATGAAGAAAAAAAAAAAAAAAAAAAGGACTAATATTTAGATGGAAAATGATCATGCAGTCACATTTTTAACAATATCTTGATTTTAAAAAAGCCGTACTATTTTTTCTCAGAGCAGTAAAATGTCAATAATAACCAGAACAAGTCAAACGAACATACAATTTACTTGCTTCGTCAGATCTGATCCGAGACGTCCGTTAACGTAGCATTTAAATTACCATTCTCCGTGAACCCTCTGCGGTTTAGTGCCAAGCCCTTGGGCGGGCCATAAAGCACAAGGAGCCGAGAGTGTCGCGTGGCGGTGAACACTGGACGCTATGGAGCACCCTCGACTTATATGTTTCTATCTAGGACCAACACATTTATTTACCCGCGCAGGAAACCTCGACTTCACCACACTTCATAAGACGTTTCTCTTGGACTCATCTGTGAAATGTTTTAGATTCATTGTCTTCGTGTAGTATTCTTTTAAGGTTAAACGAAACACATTTTATAATCTTCGCGTTCATAGATGGCGCAAATGAAGATATTAAAAAAAAAAAACAATGCTCGTTTAACTTTAAAATATTAAAATGTTGAAACAATTATTGTTTGTTTGCGGGTGTACATACTGTACATACGAATATAGGATAAATAGTTTTTTTTTCTTATAAAAACTCAATTCTTAAAAGAAAAGTATACAAATATTGAATTACATCACAAATACAATATTGTTTTTTGTATTCCTTTCTGGAAATAATTGACTTTTCAAACGGACAACACAGTTTTTTTATTCGTATTAATATTCCGTATGAACACTGAACACCCGCCAGCAAAAAATAATTATCGTAATATTTCATGAAAAACTGATGCAATGAAAACTTGTACTTTATACTGTAGTACTGCCTGTAGGCAGTTATGATTAAGTATTGCTCTGCAATTAAAACATGTACTTTATTTTACAGGCAGTTGTGATTAAGTAAAGCTCTGCACTGTAAACATGTACTTTATACTACAGGCAGTTGTGATTAAGTAAAGCTCTGCAATTAAAACTTGTACTTAATTATACAGGCAGTTGTGATTAAGTAAACCTCTGCATACACAAATCATTCAATTTATAATTTACGAGCTGGCAGACTGGTTATGTTCTTGGCTCTTGACCCTAAGGTCGGATTAGAAAATATCTTTTTTACCTTTAATTTACACACTTTTACCTAAAGTATTGTTTATTTGCAACTTCCAGAAATTAAGGTAATCTCAATGTCAACCTTATGAGAGACCGTTTCAGGTTCGATACGTTGTTTTAGCTTGTATATCTTTACTTATATTTACTTATTTTTATTTATTTTATTAATTCATTTAATTTTTCTACGGTAAGAAGTCATATATTTTTTAATGATGATTTTCGGTATTTTTGAGCGGTAATTAAAGCCTGTGACAGACCACGCTAAAAGCGCGCTATATTTTCGTAGCTTGCCATATTTCAGCATATCGGTCGCCATACATTCCCATTGGTAGTGTATGGCAAGCGTTATGCTGAAATAGGCTATGCCATGATGCGTATAGCGTAATCTGTCGCCTACCTTATGGTTGAAATAATAAAAATATTTAAAGGTAATTACTCAATTTCTGAATAACCAGTAGTTCCATAACTATGTTTCCCTAATTTTTCCCCTCTCATACATTGTTCAGGCCCACAAAATTCCGCAAATTAACAGTTGGTTACAAAAAAGACGATATTTATTTCACGCCTATTAAGGCTTTAACATACATATATATAAAAAATATTTACGAAATTATACACGAAAATAGTGCAGGAAACGACTATTTAAAACAATCGCAGAAAAATAAATATAAAGTCAAAATATCACTGAACTTGATCCACACAGTATGTAGGCACAAAACATAAAAAATCCAAAATATTTTTTTCTGTTTCAGTTGACAAAATTATTATGTGTTAGTCAAATTAAATACCTTTATTGAAATATTCCACTACTTGATGAAAAAAACTTCAAAAGGGTATGCTTAGGTATATATTGAAATTGATGTACTAAATATATCAACAACATCGTAGTATTTGTTTCCTAGCTGTTGAATCCGTCGCATAGGAGTGTGATATTGTGACGTTGATATAGAATTGCTACAACAATATGGTAGGTACTGTCTTGTAACCGACCTGCGAGTATGAAAAGAGATTACGTATAATAAATCAGGGGTATCAAACATTGAATTAATGACTTTATACAAACAGGTTAAATCGGAAATAATTCTACGATCAGATAATTTTATTAAATTTAATGAACAAAGTACGTTATCGTAATTTAGGTTTCCTCTAGGAATGCCCACTTTAAAATTTACATATCTTAAAAATTTATTTTGGATTCTTTCAATCGCATGTGAATGAATCACATAATTTGGGGACCAAACCGTGGAATTGTATTCTACATGACTCCTTACTATATATTATTACTTATATATTATTTTTTTACTGATCAGGTTGACAAAATAATAAAGTACAGCGCACTTAGGTTCAAATATCATTATAAATTTGTCTATAACTATTTATAATGTTAGATTAAATCTCGAGTACCTATTAATATAACTAACTACATTTTAATATTAATATTTAGAATTTTAAATGTTCGGGCCAATACAGCTGTCGGGGTCAAACGCATTATAAATTATTAATAAAGCACCCTTTTGGCTGGCAACATGTTTAGCACAAAAAATAAGGTGACTAATATTATTTTTTACATAAGTACCTTGCTGAAGCGATGGCTTCCCAACCCTCATCAGAAGAGGGGTAGAAAAGAAGAAAAAAGTATATTTTTACACATAAATCACAACATAAAAATAATTTAAGGAAAATCAAAAAATAACGATCGTTCGTCAAATTTGAAATTTCTGAGAAAGAAAAACAGTTCGTTTCGGGTATAAATAAAACACTGTTGTCTCCATAGTATGGCCCCACCGAATAAGAAAGTTTTCAATGTCATTTCGACGATAAACAGAGTCATAACACGTGTTATTCTAGAGTCATTCAAAGTTCAGGTATGCAAGTAAAAGGAACAACCGTCCACAGTTAGTTCAAGTCTGTTTCATGAGAAAGGGTCGTTTCTCCGACTAGTTTTTTTTTTATGTAAGGAGAGACAGGGATGCTTTTGTGAGGTTTAATAGAAATGAAAACTGAAAATAAAATAATTCAAATTCTCAACATACAGGGTGCAGCAAAACAGACGGTTCAGTTTTCAAGAGCCAGTACATCCCGTGTGGTGGGGGTAGGAACCTGGGAGGGGTCTCATTGTGTCGGTAGGGTCGTGCTGTTTTCAGTCGTTACCATGGTTTGGTCCGGCCAACACTGGTGCTTCGCCGTCCGCACGTTTCTTGAAAATCGCCACCCAGCGGGCATTCAGAATAAAATACAATAAAACCCAGTTCTGTAGGTTACAGTCCTTCAAACCAACCAAAAGAACCACTAGGGTGGTTTCCAATCAAACCTTAGAGCCAAGAGCCAAGAATTTACCGTTATGTGACGGAGATCGCAAATCGTGAATTGATTGCTTTGTGTATTCCAGGACTTTTCTTATTCACTACTGCCTGTAGGAAGCAAAAAGTTTTCATTCCGTTTTTTTATAGGGATATTGATTCGATCAAATCCGAGTAAAGCTATTCGAAAAAGATAATGATAAATTTACTTGAAAACTTTAAAACATTCCGTACTCGTTGTCAGACTTATTGGCTTCGAAAAACCTTTGGATGTTAATGGCTAAAATCCCTTTGAAAATTGAAAACTTAGCTTCCGCTCAAATTGAAAAGCATTTCCGTACTACATACAACATGTTGTTCTTGCATCAGTCTTAAGGATCTAGTCTGTTTTCTCTGTAGACAAAAATAGCAATTTCCCCCAGGGCATGTAATTTAACGCTGCAGGAATGTAGGTAGGTGCTTATTGAAGACCGTCAAGGTACAAAAAGAATGGACAGATTTTCAAAGAAAGCGCTGCTTTTAGGATAGTTGTTTTTTTTCTGGCGAAACGTGAGAAATCTTTCTAATGAAATAAATAATAGTTTTCTTCCCATCATAAATATTTCCTCTAAAATAGCAAATGTTAAAACAGTTGTTCAAACATACCGCTATATGTAAATTTTGTAAAATTCTTTTGATATAGTTATTATTAGATTTTCCTGTTTATTTTTGCTAATTTTATTGGCATTATGTATATCTCTTTCATGTATAATTATTGTTTATAAGGATCTACCTTTTTTTTCGATGATGACCTGTAAATAACGCGACAGTATAAATCTATTTCGCAATTTTCTTCTTTTATTGTGTTTTGTATTATTGTTTTTACAGAGTTAAGTGCTTGCTGGTAGCAGAACTGAACTGATTTCTTTTTTTTGTTCTGTCCGGTGTACCCCAACTCTGGGGTGGCATAAGACCTCGTCCGTGCATACCCATCTTGGACGACCATTTCGCGATAAGGGATTGGTGCCGTCGCCTGCCATCAGTGCCTCCCCTGAGGCCAGGAACGGGACTGAAGATGGGCTGATCGTTAATTGGTGACCTTCCGCCCTGCCTCCAGGTTCTCCGACGCTTTCTCCTCATGGTCTTTGGGATCTTCCCAACCCCAACTTACATCTTTCGTCGAGACACAACCGGTTTCCTGGCTTAGGGGCGCGGAACCTGATCCTCGTGAAACCTATCCAATGCCCTGCTTTCTCTCCCTAGGACTGCCTGGGAGCAGGTGACGACACCCCCTCACAAAAAATGAGGTGTACATTTCACCATTTTCTTTTGTCTCATAATTTTTCATTTTTGCAGGTGGCTGTAAATTATTATTTTTACCCGTTATTGTTGATACCTTGTACATATGACCTGTTAAACTAACCAAATAGAGTAGTTTTTACTAACAGGTTACTAATACGCAGCACTTGCATACTGCGAATAACATTGTATGCATGGACATTTTGGAGGTCTTGTTTTGAAATTTTAAATGTAGACTCGTTATATCAAAAAATTAGCGTCCCTGAGAGAGCTCTGAAGGGGTACCATCAGTACCTAAAACAGGGCGGGGAAGTGGTGGGCCTCCTCCAGTTGTTCAACAATTGGATAAAACTTATTTTTTACGAAGGGTTTATTATTATTACTACATACTTTTCTAAATCTTCTGAATGGCTAATCGCACATACGGATAATGCACATATTTTCCCGCCGTATAAAAAAGTCCCCGCGGATTATGGTCCCGCCCAATCTACCCGTGATCCTCTTCTCTTTCCTGCCATCCAACGGGCCTACCAACATAAATCCATCCCTTCAACCGATTCACATTAATTTTTCGTAATCATAAACTGACCAAAACGCCAGAGAGTTATACGGATACAAACTATCAAGAAACAACATATTCTCATTTGTATAATAAACATTTAAAGCATGTGGGCTACGACCTTTACGTCAAGTAATGTTATTGAAAGAATCCAAACTTCACATAACAAGAAGTTACTACACGCCATTAGTTTCAGCAAAAATTTTATAAATTCCTTATTTTATTAATTGAAAATATGGAAAGTAAAAAATGTAGTCGTTTCTGATATGTTAACAGTTAAACGGATATTCTAATTATCCATGGCTCAGTGTGAAAAAAATGTTGGAAGCTGAAAATAGTTGAGATGAGCGAGAGCTTCAATCCAAACACAAAACTTTGTACAAAATTCACGACGTTTAAGAATGTTTACTACATAAGTATATTCATAGATGAAGAGGGGGTGAATTTCGCAATTTCAAAAATATATATAAGTTACGTGAGCTTCGGAGTGAACTGACTAACTGAATGGAAAATTTCTTGTTAAATTTAAGCCGGAAAAATGATTAATTTCAACGACATCTACGTGTCGATGTGATCTTGGCAAATTAAATCAAGAAATACAATTTTAATATTCGAATTTCATTTGAAAAGCTTTCGTTGCTGATGTACTGGGAATACGAAATAAAAACAAACATTTTTTTTATAAATTTAATTTAGATTAAATTTGATAATATTATTATTAAGTTCTGCAAGTGTTTTAGTTTTTTATTATTGTGACAGCTGTTTCGGCTTACAAGGCCATTTTCAAACTGTGGTTAGTCCACATTGAGACGACGTATTTATACTATTTCAAATGTAAATTTTGAAGGTGTATACATTGATTTATTACTGGTTAAACCGATGACATGATCTATTGTTGGTTAAACCAGTCTATGTTTTCCCCTCAATAAATGGTAATGAGTTGGTGTATAATGAGTTGGTGAATAATCATACCCCACTTAACAACAAGGGTCCTAAACCATTGCATATAGAAAAAAAGGGCATTAGATTAAATTTACTCGAACAATTAGAAATCAATAAACGAACGAATGACCCAAATTTAACACTAATTAATAAAGTACGGAAAATAATTTACTCACCACTTCTCAGTATTTTCACAAAACCCAAGCAGTATAATGCACCCAAATAATTCATAGCAATAAAGTCATTAGTAAATAATTAAGAACTCATTACCATTTACTGAGGGGAAAACATAGACTGGTTTAACCAACAATAGATCATGTCATCGGTTTAACCAGTAATAAATCAATGTATACACCTTCAAAATTTACATTTGAAATAGTATAAATACGTCGTCTCAATGTGGACTAACCACAGTTTGAAAATGGCCTTGTAAACCGAAACAGCTGTCACAATAATAAAAAACTAAAACACTTGCAGAACTTAATAATAATATTATCAAATTTAATCTAAATTAAATTTATAAAAAAAATTAAATGGAGTTCTACGAATTAATCACAAAAACAATAAATAAAAACAAACATAATTCGCCTACAGCAAACATAGTATAAAAATTTTCTGAACCAGTTTTTTTCATTCTTTCTCTATACTATTATTTTAAGTTGAATTGGTAATTAAAAGTAAATAAGTCTTAAACGACAACACGAGTAATACTGTAAGTGTAAAACTGCGCTATGCACGTTTTTTTTTATTTTGATTTTTAGTTTAAAGCTATCCTGGTATTTGGTACAGTTTACGTTCAAAATTGTGTACGGTTTTCGCTTAACTATTTATTTTATTTTAAAGTAATTGTTGAAATAGCGCGAGTAAAAATATCCCAAAAGTCACAACGTCGGTTAGGGTTGTGTTACACTAAATAATAACTGGTTTCCGTGATCAGCCTAAGTTAGTGAGCAGTCCTAAGTGCCGCTTTTTAAAAAAAAACTGATAAAATAAACATAGACGTTTTAAATGACCCATTAGACGAAAAAATATTTATTTACTTGTAACCTCTCCCTCTAGTCACACTTTAATGAGGACGAAATCAGGAAAAAAATGTCTCCTTTACAATTTACTATTTGTCGTTGAGAACAGTTTTACACTATATACATACAGATTGTAGACGATATATATAATAAAATACCTATATTTAGATTCCCGTCTGCCAATTTGCTGGGAAGGTTGTTTGTTATCAGTAGTAGTACGTCTACTATCCCGTCGTCCTCGCTGCCCGCTTCGCCTACAGACATTCATTAGGAAGATTCCATCAATGGGATGCTAAAATCTGGCAGCAAACTCAATTTATCGAGAAGCAACCCCAACCAACTTGTACAATATCGTCGGCAGGAGACCGGAGATCGCCTGCAGGGGCTGAAGTTCAGGACAAGATTTGGAAGTACATAGTTACCATTCTGATAAGTAGACTTACGGAAGACTTATCAAAGGGGAGAAATGATATTATTAAATTCTCCGATTTAAGTTGTCTCATTTGCAGGATTTCATAAATAATGAAAAAGCAATATTTAATTAATACAATCTTTCTTAGTAAACTGAATATAGAGTAAGGAAACATACTGATTTCTGTTGGGTGTCTGCCCAGTGTAACTCTCGTTCGATGAACTCTGGAGTTCGGATTTACTTTAACTTAATAGGAGAAAATTTGCGACAAGCAATTAAGTACCTACCTGTAATACGATATTTCAATTTTCAAAATTGGAACTGATAAGAACACAGAAAAGCGTTAAAGCCTACCTACCTCTAAATTGGTACATTTACGTGAATATTTTTCTTGATCATTCTGCAGAAATTTTACAGAAAGTAAATTCTCAGCTTCATAAATCCCACAATTATAAAACCCTGTGATTTTTCACGGGTCTGCACTAGTTTAGTACAATAATGACGATCTTGTGGAAACATTCACCCACGTTCGTAATATTAAAGCACCTATTATTTTAATTTTGAATTACTTAAGAACAACATCAAAGAACAATTTTGGTGTCATCATAGTTTAATATTGAATAGGCTAAAATAAAATAATATTGACGAACAAGTAAAACTAATAGAATAATAATAGTAAATGAAACAGCCCTTTCACAGAGCTACAATAGCAAAACAACTCCAAGCTTTAAGAGAACAATAAGATTTATTAAGCCAGTAAGTTTAAAATCAACCAGTAAAAAACAAGTTTTTAATTTTATTTTTTGGAATAACTTAATGAGTAAAACTTAAAATTGTAATATTTATTTATTGAAAACAATATTAGCGATTCCTAAACGAAAATCTGAAACATAAAAATCAGAAATAAATACGGTCACATCTAGGACACGAACCCAGGATCCTTGCCTTGCCGGAGCGCCGCTCTACCAACTAATGGGACCCTATCTACTTCGGTCATATTTAACTGAAGTACATTTCGAATAAGAACTGCCAACATTTTCTTCATTTTACTCACCGCACATTTTCATTGGCAACTATCTTTATGTATGATCGCAAGATTAAAGCCGAACTAAATGCAACAGTGCTGTTAACTTTGAAAATTTATTGTGGGACTACTTTATTTCCTCCCACATATGGCAACACTAACTCGAACTAATCCGCCGCTATACGCAAGCGAGCACGAGAAGAGAAATCTTCATTCCGGTTTCAACCTTCGATCCTACCGCCACTCTCTCTACTTTGTCTGCCACCGTCTCCGCGTTCTGTAAAATTGTAATATTCGTCCTCTGGAATAAATTTAATTAATACTGCAGACACTCATTTCAATCTCCCATCTCCTGAACAATTTGAACATCTTTGAACAACACAATTTACGGTTCGGGCAGCCACCGTAAATTTCAAATACACACACACACGCATCGCTGCCACAGTATTTTAAAATAAATAAAATGTATATTATTATTTGACTGTGGATGGAACTTTCCTCCCCAGGGACAGGAGCTAACCGCGCTTACAACTAATCTCAATTGGGTAGGACCAAAATTGATTTCGTATATTAACAGGTAAACATCTAATTTCAGAGAAATACATGCCCGCTTGTGTATGCATGATTGTAACCAAAAGTTGATAGAATGCATTATTATCTGCATGTTTCAGCTTGATAGGATATCGGGAAGCGGGTTAATTTCCACTTTATTTATACAATTCTTCGAAAAAAAAATTCGATTTACCAACAAATTTATCCGAGGAATTCTACAAAAATAAGTAAGAAAATTACGGGGTTCTATTTCAAAACTGAGTATTTCCGAAATCACAAAAATAGGTACATAATACAACAAGAAAACAAACCAAAAAGATTTAATTTTCATCTGCATATTCTTGAAACAATTGCTGACCACCTTCGAATACCCCGGTATCTTGTTCCTCAGTAGCTCAGCACCTGAAGCAATATCATAAATTCAAAACTGTAAATGGTAGTTATTGACAGCCAGGATTTACTTAATCTCATTGAATTTCATATACCGACGAGAGCTACTCGTTCCAAAATCATGAAAAAATGTAACAATACCAGTACTAAGCATTTCAAACACTCGCTTGTGCCTAAATGACATGAAGTTAGTAATAGATACCCAGATTTGACGGATCTACTTAATTGCACGGAAGGTAGGTGCAATACTATTATATCTTTTCCATCAATATCAATATTAAACGGCCCACTCACGGGCGAGCATGTCCGCGGCAAGCATGACGTAACTGGCGAGCGACTAGAATTTTCGTATGGATGTCCGCCCTATAAATCGAGTGAGGTCACGCTTAGACTGCTCGCCGCGAACACGCTCGTGCGTAGGTGAGCCGCTTTTCCCCTACTTCACGACGAAAAATAGTGTAGATGTCTCACTTGATTCTGTTTGACGTTTAACGTTTAGGGGTAGCAAGAAGCATTGTGAATAATTGTATTTGTTGAAATGATTAGTGTACATGCGAATTTAGTACATGAGATTTGAGTACATACGAATGGAAAGAAACTCCATCAGATTTGGTTTTTGCTCGAGAATGATTTGTGCACATCTCAAAACAACAGGAAAGAATTTTTTTCACAAAGAAGAGCCTAGAGAGACATGTTTATGGCAGCCGGTGATAGCTTGTCTGACCGACGGACTTTTATGTACGATACTAAATGCCCAGTAAATCACAAGTTTGTCCACTGGACCTAGTTCAGTGAAACCACGCGCTTTGTCTCGTTGTAACCTATCTTCTCTTTTAATTCATCTAAGCTTTTATATCTTCTATAGTTTCTGTTCATTTTATTTGTACATATGATTTATTGTTTGGTACTTTATTTCTACAATTGATATTAAATAAATAAGTAAGTAAAACTCTTGGCCGTCTGGAAATAATATAAAAAAATTGGGAAGGATTACAGGGATATCATTGCTGATTTGTAATAAAAATTCATGATCTTGGAAATAGTAAACATTCACGGTGACGTATGTATATATATGTTTAATACTTATAATATCCTCATTTTCTTTTTCCTTATAATTTTTTATCTCTTCCAAATGTTGTCTGCTGTGTATCGCTCTGCCCATGAACAGAAAAAGATGTTCTATAATCTGAAATACACATAAAATAAGGCGAAAATGTAATTAAGAGGCACACGTGTTATTTATTCTTATATTTCAAAAATAAGGAATTAGATAGTTTTGGGGGGATATGTCAGTAGTTCTATGGAAAATAGTCAGTTATTTATAAAAATGGTAAAGGGCACTATTGGAAAAAAAATCGGTTCATACGGGAAATAGTTCGTTTTTTTATTTTTTCATATATACGGCATAACGTTGCCATCAACAAAAGTAAGAATAGTGAAAGTACAAATACTCAAATCAATGTATTAAGTAACAAACTTAAAGAAAGGTATAAAGTAACAAGTATAAAATGTAAAAGTACCACAACTCAAAGAAAAGTATAAAGTAACAAGTATAAAATATAAAAGTACAACAACTGAAAGAAAAGTATGAAATGTAATAGTACAACAACTCGAAGAAAAGTATAAAGTAACAAGTATAAAATGTGAAATAATAAAATATCTATAAGTATAAAATGTACAAAAAATATTATTTATTTTAAAAGGTTATAAAAAGTGAGTACTGCTAAGTATGAGCAATGAAGAAGAAAATAATTAACACGAGAATAAAATCTTCGATAAATCTAACTATTCATTGAAAAAGTTCAATATCATGTTTTCAGTTGTGAAATTTTCATTTTCTATCACTCTTTTTGTGCCATTAAAGGCGGGTTGATTGTCCCATATATTAGGCCATTTGAGTTCTATATTATACAAGAAACGGGTAAGCACTTAACTTGTTAATGCGGTGCGCAGGTACCTGGCTATGTGATTATTATAGTAGAGCCGTGGCTTATTGGCAATACTGATTTTTATCAGATTTCGCGCGAGGGAAAACTCTTTTGAGGTGAGAATACGTTTGACATGGAGCTGTCAGATGAAGAAAAATATGACAATGGAAAATACCTTTCAGTGACCATCATAGACATGTTTTTAATACTGAGCGAAGCATTATTAACAATAAAATAGTTGAAAACCAGTCAGTAAAGATCGAACAATGATGATTTTATAAATGGATCTCAATTTATTAGTAAAAAAGGCCTTCCAAATTCATATCCCTTAAGACTAATATAATATCCATACCTACCCTTTGAAATGTAATTTCAGTTAAAATAATAGTGTAATTTTCAACATTCAATCTTCAAAATGTATTTGCAGTACCTTTCTAGATAATTTTATTTTATTTTTTATTTGACTTTTTACAACAAGTATGAGTAGACTTACATATTATTGGTAATGATATAAAAGAAATGATATTAAAGCCTTTTTGTACCTAGCTTCTGTGCAGTTAAACAGTTCCGTTACATCTGCGTACCTATTACTAACTTCATGTACTTTGGGTACAATCGAGTGTTTGAAATGCTCAGTCTTAGAATTGTTACATTATTGAAATTAATGTTTTGAAGAAAAATCTTATATTCAAAGGCCAAATTCGTAGAGAATTAGTGCCTTTTGGTAAAAAAAAGACTGAATACACCAATCGATTAAAGGCCCTCGATTTAGTGTGGTGGCATATATGTATATCTAAATTTTTGAAGACATTTTTGGAATACAACCCCACAAAATTGTAATAAATTGGTAAAGAATTTTTTTTCTAAATTTTTTTTCTTCATTTTTTTATGTTCTTTAAAATATTATCCCGTTAAACTACAATTAAGCAGTTTGTCAACAGGATGTACATGTTCAATTACAATGTAAATACGTATACATAATATTGTTACTGTATGTACTGTACTGTATGTTACTGTGTGTTTAGGAGAATTTGAAGAATTCCTCAAATTTCAAAGATAATTTTCAATTTCTGTTATTATTACAGTTCTGTCAAGCTACTAGCCTATAATGATATAATAACAGAACTTGAATGGGACTTTCACAGAACCCATAAATGAACGTTGAAATTTGATGAATTGTTTAAATTCTCAGAAAAAACCCTTAGGCATTCGAAGTTTGAAAGAAAATTAGATATCGACTCTTATTCAAATAATATTAATAGCATTCAAACGGAAAGATTTGAGGTACCACTGAGACTTAAGCTTACCGGGCGGACACGTTAACCAATTATACTTGTGTTACAATGTTACCCCTTGAAGGCAACTTGTTTTAACAGCAGAAACAGAACACACAATGTACGCAAGTAATTCCATTCAAATGCACTTAACCAATTTCCGCACTCGGGATGGTTGGCTGCCATACGAAGGTAGGGAAGCAGTATCTTGTTTTTAAAGTTTGCACGGAGTTAGTAGCACATCGCGTGTTGGGACATAAAAGCGCTCCAAGACCTGGGAGGCTGGTAACACTGATACTAATCAGGGCTGTGCTTCTTGTAAGAGCTTTCCCCCTCATCTCAATATCGGCACGCTCTAACAAAGACGTTATACACATCCAGGATGTCGGGTTCACGCTGTTCACACTGTAGTCAGTAGTCTATAGAAAAGGGAACGACAACCCTCTATTCACAGAGCTGTACCTAGTTGGTCATAAAACTTTTAAAAATATTCATGGAAAAGTAAGATCGTATAATTATACCAAGTTTAAAAACACATAAATAAACAGTTTTTTGTCATAAAGTATTTTATTTAAATTCTTAACAATCTTTAAATTTTTGGTTTCAAAAAATTTTCTTCTATCGTATGAAAAGACCACGGTGTCGATTCAACAATCCAGGCTGCTAGCAATCACCCCGAAAGTACATATATTGGTCGGCATTCTTATTCTTGGGTCTCGTCGAAGGTAGTATATACATACATACACAAAAAGTCAAAAGTCATTCTTCTCGAACAACAAGTGGGTTGAACCAATCGTTGTTTGAGTGGAATGATTTCATCCAGAATCGAGTAGCAGGATAACAAAATTCAACAGTGGGGCGCACATGCGATTTGCACAGCGCCAGCAGTAGTTGTGTAGAACTTTGCGGGCTTTTTACATTGTGCCCAGTTTCCCAGAAGCTTTTGGTTTCAAAGAATTTTCTTGTATCGTATGAAAAGACCACGATTCTACAATCTAGGCCTCTCGCAATCGCCATCGAAAGTACATACATTGGTCGGAATTATTATTCTTGAGTATCATCGAAGGTATATACTAATACATAACATAACATACGTTAAGTCATTCGATCACTGGTTGTTTGAGTGGAATGACTTCGTCGAGAATCGAGGCTCAGGTATCGAAGACGGTTATGTTCGAGAACAGCGAAGACACCTTTCTGCGGCTTCTGACGCATGCTTTGATTTTTTTTTATTACAAGATAATACATTAAAAAATGATAACAAAGTAATAATGTATTATTCCCAATGAGTTTATAAAACTCATTTCGGGAAAGACAACATTAGAAAGGACAAGGCAAATAAATAAAATACATTAAAATAAATAAACGCAGATGTTATTATGGAGTTCCAGAGAAAGATTGTGCTAGTCATTTATGAAACTGCTAAGGAAATAGCTTTTAAGAGCTTTTGTCGATGTTTTTTTTGTTTGTTGCCGGAAGTTTTAAATTACTAGGTAATGCGTTATATTGTTTATGTGCAATGTATTGTAAGGAGTTAATTCCAAATTTGGTCGTGTAAGTAGATGACGATAAATGTATTTGATTTTGTGATCGTGTTTTGTGCTGGTGTATGTCAGAATTGAAGACTGGTTTAGTATTGGTGTGTGAGGAGTGTTGAATTATTTGTAGAATGGCAGTTGATGGTTATTGTTTTAATATTATTTAAAATGTACGTGTAGATAGGTAATTGCATCAACTTAAAAATACGCCAGCATACATACCTACCTACGTACGTTAGAGACCCGGGATGTGCCACGCCTCATTAAAATAATGACTGACATGATATTTGAAAAAGTGATAAAGATGGTGGATCGCTGCTGGTACACACCACCCCGCGTCTGTCTGGGTCCGGGAGAGTGAGGGTAGTCATGATATGCGGTGGGCGGCAGCGACGGCAGGGCGGGGGCGATGGCGGGGGCGATGGCGGGGGCTCTCGTTAGATTATCGTAATAGCTATCTCCCGCTCCACATATATTCTTTCGCTAAGCCGGCTCCACATTTATTCATACACACATAAAGCCCCGCCGGCTTATAGCACCTGATCATTACCTGTTCTATGAAGCGAGTTCGATTGGTTTTTCAGGTGATGTTCAAAGCGATAAAAGCACACGTCGTGAGCCAAACTGTGTTCATTTATGGAGCGGTCTACTTTTCCAACCTTCGGGGCCAATTTCAATGAAATTTATAATTAAAATTCGACGGAAAATTTACATTACCATTTATTTCGGGTAAATCAAGAGTTAATTTTAACATTTCCCTGTAAATTTAATATGATTTCACCGGTATTACAATGACGTGATAGCAGAAAATGAAAAATAATCACGATTTAGACATGGCTGTTAACGCGTTCGATGATTTAAAGCTACAAAATAATTATTTTACAGATCTACTGAAATCATATAAAAAATACATCAACAAGTTGTTATCGACATAATTTTTCGCTATTCGAGCTCCAGTATCTTGAGGTGATTTGTCACAAAACGGCGCTATACAAATTAGAAAAATATTATTATTAATATAATTACTCTAATAACAAAGATATCATGTCATCTAAATTCGCACAATTCAATTAGTCTGTAACATTTAAATTTGTCAACGGTATTGTATATATACAAATATAGCCCTGATTTCCTCAGCCTAATTACCTTCCATACACCAACTAAACCTACCCGATAAAAAAATATTTTTAATTGCGACAACAATATCAGTACTGAGTCATTTAGATATTCGCCTAAACCTTGATTGCCTGAAGCTGGCAATACTTTCGTAGAAATAGGAGACGTGCAAGGAATACACGGAGAAACATGAAAATTGCTAATTTATTAAGGATCTATTGAATTTATTCGTAATCCTTTTAAAAACGGGATTGCAGGCCCTCAACGGATGAATTGATAGGTTTCCTGATAAACTTTTATGAAAAACACTAATGTATTATCATTACGATGCCGGAACATGCGTTCATAAAAATGCTAACATTTTAGCATTTCGTCATTATATGTCATCAAGACAAATTCGGGTGCATGAATACGTGTTCCGATATATTAGGAATTTACTAAAAGTGTATCAGGAAACGGGCTGCAGACCAGTTTTTAACCAGATTATCAATAATTGGAAGAGATTCTTAATAAATTAGCAATATTCATTTTTCTCCGTATATCTACAGTTACAAGAATGCAATAATAATATGCCTCAACAATAATGAACGTTAGCGTAGTACCATTCTTGTGCATTGGTTCTATATAACTAATATAGCAAATTTTACTTCATGATTACTGTTCCACTAAATCATGTACATCACATGTTTGTAAAAGCTCGTATGAACTTATAATATAAGTTAAGAAAAAACTTTTTACCTCCAACCGACCTCCAATTCCCCTAACGCTCTAACTATTACCGAATCCGGTCCACGCGCATCGCTTATCGCGTTATAATAGTAAAACAAGTTTCTACGAGATGTTAGTACGCAATAGCGCCTACAATAGAAGCTCCAAGGCTTTACGAAGGCGGCAGTTCGGCAGTTCTGAAGGTTGAAAAAACTTATTATACCTTGTGGAGATCAAAAGTTCAAAATGATTTAAAACTGAAAGGTTTGATGATAAATTATTTATTTATTTATTTGTAAGAAACAAACAACTTTTACATAATATAAAATGATAGATATAAATATACAAGTTAACTGAAGTCAAGCCACAGAAGTTTCTTATGCTAAAGTTCATTGGAAATGAAGTTTTAATATCTTAAAATTAATTTGGTGTTACAGGAAGGGGAGAGGACGAGGAAAATAGGAAGAGGATAGGAGATGCTCCCGATATATTCCATACTCTCATATTAATAATAATCGATCGTACGCAATACTTCATATCGATATATCTTTAGGTTATTACCAAAAATGTCAATGCTGTAAAATTTTGTATTATATTGTGCACATATACGAGGAATTGGGGATTTTTTTCGAATATTTGTTCTACACGGGGGTAGATAAAATAAATCAGATTGTCGGGTTGATCTAGACGGAATATGAAGATTTATTAAATTGGTAAGTTCTGGTGAGTCCAGACCATTATTTAGTATTTTAAATAATAAGAGTTGATCAAAAATTAGACGTCGTGTTTGGAGGGAGTTAAAATTATGAAATTTAATTGATTCCGTATAATTTGAGAAGTGTATGTTTAGTTTATAATTTATGTGTTTAAAATTTTTTTTAATTTTTTCTATTCTTTCAATATGGGCTTGGTATAAAGGAGTCCAGATCGGTGTTCAGTGTTCCAGGTGCGGGCGAATATATGAGGTGTAAAGGGAATATAGAGTGTTTATGTTGTGGAAGGGTTTTGCTATGCGAATTATAAATCCCAGCATTTTATTGGCTTTGTCAATGATTTCATCAGTGTGTTGGATAAAGTTTAATTTAACATCCAGTGTTACCCCAAGGTCCCTGATATATTTTACTTCATTGATGTGTGTGCCGTTTAGTGTGTATACAAAAGAAATTATATTTTTATTACGTGTAAATGTTAATTTATTGCATTTTACGATGTGAATAACAAGTTCGCAATAGACAAAAAGACGATTGAGGTCCTGATGTTATAATTATGATGTAGCCTCGCGATTTAAAGTAATTAATAAATCTAAACAATTATAGCAAATTAAATTTATAACAAAATGATAATAATAAGCCATTGTCTACAAATAATAAACCTTTCGATTGAAAGGAAGGAATATTAAGCGCATCCTGGAAGCCTACTGAAAACGATGGAGTGAACATAAATCATCATATAATCCCAACTGTTGTATTATACATTAGGCATTCAATTCGGCCAAGCATTAACATAATAATGGATGTTATCACAATGGAATGAGTAATAAACGCGAGATATCTGTATCTGTATGTATATGAGGGTAGGTACTTCATACGTATATCTTGTCATTACGATTCGACATTTAATTAATACAAGATATATTGAAATTCAAGACAAACAGATAATTTCCCCACAGTAAGTAAATACGCGCTAGAAGTTATCTTATAAAGCGACAGATATATGTATACATCGTCGGCTTAGAGTTAAAATATTGTATCTCCAATTTTGGACGAAAATGTGTTAAGTACTGAAATGTACCAAATATAATAATAATAATATTTTGATGATTTTTATAGCGTCGTTTTTGTGCAAAATCACCTCAAGGGCGCTGTACAAATTTATAATACATTTCTACAATGATCTATGTTATTACTAACTATATATGGAGATAATATACAGTACAATACTTACCTGGTAGGTCACTTGAGATTAACACTTAATTAATATATTAACTAATTGTTTATTAGCGAAATTTAGATTAGGATTTAGGACATAATTGAAAAATCGAATATAACTGGACTTTCTCTCATGAATGGTAGATTTAATTTAAGGGAATGACAGCTTAAAAAGGTAAGTTATTAGTTTAGAATTGAATTCTGTTGGACTTGTTATGGATCTTAGTTCCGGAGGGAGTTTATTCCAAGCCTTCGGCCCAGATACTCCGAAAGCGCGATCACCTTAGTATTTGGCTTTTAGATAGAACGGCGTTTTTTTTTTCAAAATGCCATATTAAGGCGAAGCACTACTGTACAGTAATGCCAAATCACGTGTTTTTGGATTGAAAATTTGACGGCTTAGGAATATTTTCGATGCTTTAATTAAATACTGCGAGTAAAACGTCTCGAGCTTTGAAATAAGAGAGCTTTTTTAATAAGTCTTTTTATAAGCCCAGAAATAATAAAGTAACAAGCCCATAAAAGCTGCGTTTAAGTTCGAAATCTCCTACTTATTTTCTCCCCTTTTCGGTTATGGTTTTATTGCAAAATGTGGAAAATTAGGTTCTTTAGAAAACGATTGTAAAACATTTCAATATTTGTGCCTGAATTTCGCAAAATAAAAAATAAAAACACACTTTTTGGCGATGTTTTTTTCTTGCATAAATCAAAAAAGGCGGCTGGTGATAGGCAAGAATTTGGAACTTATCACCATTTACATAAGGAGTGTTATTGCGGGCGGCTCGATTTCAAATGTTACACGACGTGGTGCATCACCTTCAGCGACTTCAAGGTATAATTTTGTGAATATTTTTTTTTTGTGTGAAAATTGACATTTTTTTTTACAGTTTGCGAATTACCTTTGTTGGTAGTATCGTTTTAATACAAGACACGTTATATTCATATAAATCGAACAAAAAAAGTGAACGCGAAGCATTGGAAATAAAACAATAAGACAATAACAGGGAAGTTAATGATGAAGGAACAACATTCAGCAGTACCCTTCGCTGGTGATAGTCAAATTTACTAAATAAGATAAATTATCATAAATTAATAATAATAAACATAAATTATCAGTGTATAATTTTATAATCGCTTTTGTTAATTTAAAAAATATATAACTGTGTTTTATCACACGGCGAAAAATGATGCTGTTAAAAAAATGGTAGCATGCGTATTTCCAGAAAAAATATTAGTTATTCAGAATACATCGAGAAAACGTGTTATTTTCCTAATAAATATCACAACGGAATGCAACAATATCAGTATGTCAATATCAATATTTGTTAGGAACTCTGTCAAATTATTCGTTATCCGTAAGTTTTCTCCAAGCATAAATCATAAAGTTACGTCTGCTTTTTGGTATTCATTCCCATGTCATAATATGTTCACTCCTAACCAATTATTGTTTTATTTTTAAATTATTTACATTGTGCAGTAAGAGAAAAAAATGAGAAAGATAAATAAATAAACTATAATATAGAACTAAAATCTTTTTTTTTTCATAAAATCTAATATTCAAAGGTTTTGCAAACTTTCACTTTCAGTTTTCTCAATATTATGAGATATGGAGATACAATATTTATTCGTGGAGTCATCAACATGAATGAACTCCTACCTATATAAATACTGTATTTATATAGCATACAAATAGACAATTTTCTCGAGTAAGGGAAGAGTACGCACTTTGAGAGACTTCCGATGAAAGTCAAATGAAATGTCATTACGATTCGACATTTAATTAATACAAGATATATTGAAGCCACGTTTAATTTTTTCATAGTAGGGAAAGTGTACGAGGTATAGGAAACGTCTTAAAAATAATCACAAATGATGTAGGGGAATCATCACCATCATCGGATACTTCACCACCCTCCTCCTCCCCATTTATTCGATTTCCGCTAACTTCAGTCTCACAACTTACCAATTGGGGATGCCATACTCTCACTGGCTCCAGACTTTTGTACGGTATGCACACAAAAAACAATAAAAAAGGAATAAATGTATTTATTACAAATAATTCCAAAAAATATAAAAGCTACAGATAAAAATGCAGTAAAACACTGTATTTTGTAAATATTACGCTGAGTAAGATCAGAGCAGTGAAAAACATGACTTATTACCTTGGCGTTTGTTTGGTCAAAACGGTCTTAAACCAGGCTTTACCACACCAACGTTGAACGGGAGTGTACGAATCTAATTGGTAAGACGGTAAATGGGGTTAGATTTACTAGGAATATCTTATAAGCAGGGTTAATACATATTTTTTACTGCACTAGTCTCTAGTACTAGTAACCGTAACTTAGTCATGTTTAGTGTCCCGAGCTAAATAGCCAGGTAAAATCTATATTTTCTGCCTTTCTCTCCCCCATTTCATTAGTCTCAACAACCCTATCCTACGAACGATGATGTCACAATTATTCCACTGGTTTCTGCCAGTTAAAGAAAAAGTGAAGTAAACATGTTAAATATTAGCATAGAAATTGGATCGGCATAGACCACAATGCGAAATAAACTGTCGTGATATCAACGTGAAACCTATTATTTGTGGAGATGATTCGTTATAATTTTATCCCCGCCCTTATAGAAAATATCTTCAGCGTGTTTATCGCAACACAGTGACAGGAGTGTCAACAACGAGACACGAGACACGATGACAAGGGCGCTCGGTCTCTCGAACCTGTCAAAGTTATAAGGGTAAATTCCTTGTAAAAATCTACTCGCCACCACAAGCAGGTGGAGGTGCTGACCTTACATGTGTCGAAAAGGGTGTTTCAATATTTTATTTATATTGGAGATTTGACATGTCTCGTCAGATCAGAGATTGTTTCTCAAAATGATTTACATATTAGTAGCATTCGGCAAACGGAAAATTTGTTGCGACAGTAGAGACGCACATTAATTAGAGTAAATTATATTTCATAGTAATAATAATGTATTATTTAATAATAGCCGCCCGAGTATACATTTAGGCACAATCAAGTTTTAAAAATAATTCACCAAAGTTTGTTAATTAAACATAACTTGATTGATAAAACTATACTAATAGACCGAACGATCGTTAGTCATAATAGACCGGATATAGTTTTACATGACAATATTAAAAAATAACTTATATCATTGATGTTGCTATTCCAAATTCCTGTAACATTCAAAAATCTGTTTCTGAAAAAATAAGAAAATACACAGATTTAGGAAATTAGATTAAAAGAATTCGGCATTCTCAGACTATAAAAATATTACCATTTGTTATTTCGGCTACTGGCATTATACCAAACTCTCTCATTCAAAATTTAGGCTTATTAGATCTGTCAAAGAATTTATATATAAAAATGCAAAAATCAGGCATTTCAAATACATGTAGAATTACGAAAGGTTTTTTTAAATATTTATACTGAGGGATCAGTAAGATTTATAGGTCCAGTAAGAAGTTCTACCGAGCCAAACCGAGACATGTTAAAGGAGCTGAATATTTTGACGGTGAAGCAAACTGTGTATTTGAATGTACTTATTTTTATACATAAAATGAATAAATAAATTTATACGGTGAATTATTTTCCCATTTGATCTCTGGTTAGTTGACGTGTTGTTCTTGTATTTTTTTTGCATTTATTATGCTTATATAATCTTGTTGCATAATGTGGATTGACTAGATGATCATTTGTGGAAAAGTGTGTGGAAGGGTTTAGTTTTTCCTGTGGGGAAGATTTAACCCGGACATAAAGTCGGAAAAAAATAACATATCAATATTCGCCAGGCCAACGATAGATACACATAATTATAAAACAAGTTAATCTCTAAATGTGTCGTATATTTATATAAGGGTTTAATTTGATACAGATAAAATTACATAAAGAAGGCGAACAATAAATTATTTTGATTCTTCGCAAAATTTTAGCCAGTTTCCTTTAATTTGCGTAATTTCAGTCTAACTTAATGAAATTAGCATATTTCCGTCGGAGCCTCTGTGTAAACATGAAGACACAATGTGCATTAGCGAACCAACTGGAATGCATAAGTTATTCACGCTTTTCTGGACAGCCGCTTTGGAAGTCATGATTAATAAATGCGTTGCTCTCAAGTTACAGCGGGTAATATTACTTGCGGGGGCGGTCAGTTCTCTAAAACATCAGCAATTGTAAGGTTTTAATGAAATTAAAGAGCGTCCCAGATTAATGAACCCGGAAGAGAAACTTACAGTGGCGTACCAAGACTTTTCAATCGAATTTCCAGATAAAAATCACTGTAACCACTTACAATTGCGTTTTTGTATGGAAAGAACTGCGGAGTTAATATTATATATACCTGCTCTATAATTTCAGAATTCGATAGCCGCTCCCTTAACTCTCGTATCGCCCAGTTGGAGCTTAGATTATTATTGGTTGCTGCGCTCATTTCTGTAAATCGCATCCTTTGATAAAAAAAAAACAACCAAAACTGGTCGAAGTAAACACCCGTTGAAAAAGGTTTCACTGGGCAAGGCAAAAAGAGACAAGACTGTCGCCTCCTCGAAAGTCTCGACAAGAGTTCAAGTTTATCGTGTTTAGTTAGCAGATCGCAATTTTTTTTAAAGTATTCAAATAAGGTAATAATAATAATAGTTTTAGTAGTTTTATAATAACCTTGAACGCCGAAATAGCACAATAATAAAATTTTTTATTTCATTAACTTTTTTTAAATAGTCGTTTTTCATCCTTTCTGGAATGAAAATAAGGACAGAAAACTTTTTGGTCAGGAAAATTGCGGAAAGATGTAAAAAAAGTCATTCTACCTCCCTGAAAATAACCATTTTGTAATCTCCGGAGAAGAACGAGGGCAAGGAGAACAGAATGAAGAATTAGGAAGGCAATGGATAAGAGTTGAAGACAAAGGACTCAAATTCGCGGATGTGAAAATGTACTGAGAAGAAATCACAGTACTTGAAGAAAAAAAAGTTTCAATCGTTCATCTTACTTAAAAACAATGAACGGTACACAAATTTAAATAAAATTATAAAACAACTACCATAATTTATGGTGTGAACAAGACAAAATATTTTTGCAATGAAGGATTATTTATAGATGTGTTATTGGAACTATTGACATAAATACAAAGATGCGTTATGTTCATACTAATCGAACAAAAATATAGCACATTGCTGTTTCTAGATTGAAATCGAATAACGAAACGCTTAGGAAAAGAATAGCCACAACAACAACAATAAATATAACGGAACGCTTTAATAAAGAGATGGCCATTCAAAGAATAGGTGAACGGGTGAAACAGCTATATTGAACTCCCTCGTTTCTGTATGCGTTCCTCGCCACACCAGTTGTTGCGAGCTAAAGCGGGCCACTGACGGGCATTTTTGTATGGATGTCCGCCGGATCACGTGACGTCATGCTTATGGTTCGACTGCTAGCCGCGGACATATTCCGCACGTCAGTGGACCGCTTTTCCCCTACTTCACCACGAACAAACGAGCGAGCAGAGTAGTAGTATACGACGTACGTACTGTCACTAGGTTGTCCTGCACACAATTATGTCGTATTTTAATTTATCCGACGCTTAACGTTTCGACGGACTTATGCGCGATACTAAATGCACTAAAGTTTGTCCACTGGACCTAGTTCAGTGAAACCACGCAGGTTGTCTCAGTAGCCAATCTTCCCTTTTAATGCATCTAAGATTGAAACGATGTTTTTTTTAATATTTAATGTTCTTCCCAAATTAATTTACTTTATTATTTAGAGTCTGAAATATACATTTACTTCATAAAAGAAACGAGTTGATCGACAAACTGTTGGACAAGACTCTGTTATTTCCATAGAATAAAGAAGAAAACTAGAAGTGCCTTCCATACAAATTTGAATGGAAACTAACGTTCCACTTCAATTTTGATTTAGACCATTTAGCACGTAGTCTGTCTCTCTAACACTCGCCTGAAATTGTACATAGCCATACCATTTGAATTTTGTAATCATGATGAAACACATTTTTTTTAAAGTAGGCCAAAATTGGGCTTATATTAGGATCACGAAACACGCCCGCAAGGCACGTCTTGTGTTATTCATTATTATATGGTTATCTACAGCGCCCTTGAGGTGATTTCTCACGAAAACGGCGCTATATAAATTAGCCAAATATTATTATAATTATAAATAAAAATGTTGGTTTATTCAAAATCTTAAATCTCCGGAAGTTCTTCGCCGATTGCTTTGAAATTTTAACACAACGTTGTATTCGAATACGCGTGTGTTTTTTATATTTATTTATTGGATTTTACTATACATAAATTACGTTTTTTTCTCATAAAAATCAACCTCACTAGGACTAAGCCTGTATAGAGGTTAACAATTTACATTTGAGTGAAGCAAACGTAGAGTTATCACAAACATAAGGTAACACTACATACAAGCAAAAAATTATTTTAAAAAAATGTATTTGACGAGTTACCAGATGGGTAATTTTACAGTATATTGTAAGAATATTTGAACCATAACTACTAATAATAACCTGCGACAAGTAAAAGCTTTTTTTTAAACGTTGCCATCTGTTTGACGTAAAAGTAACACGCGCTAATGTATCTCTATATGTACAGACAGAAAGAGCCACAGCAACGCGTGGTTCTGAATAAATAAATAAATTCTTGAAAATAGCAGAGCGGAAAAATCTAATTTCAACAGAAAAATTACACGACCACAAATCATTATGTCTAAATATTCAGATGAAGTTCGCGAATCGGCTGATGGAGATTGGGCCGGCCATAAACTTTGAATAAGGAAGAATCGAGGAAAGAAACAATAGAAGAACGACAAATTTATAAAATCAAAATGAAAGAGAAGGTTCTTGGGACAATTTTAGCTGCGCTTCCGTGAATTAGGTTTCCGACGTAGAAATTACAAATTATTGATTCGGCCATTTTAAATATAGAACCTTATTTCTAGAAAAATCACGTTCACGAATCGACTTATTTCCACGCAGGGAAACGCGATATTAGTAAAACGGAGGTGCTAAGCAAATACAAGTTCGGACGTAGAATCAACATCACAGCCAAACGGTCTGCGGGGGATATTTTTATTGGCCGTAAGGTTAGCGGCCTTTGTTATATATAGGATAGTCGGGGAAGAGAAAACGTCTTGAGAACATCGTTCCTCGGAAATAATGATCCTTTCGCGGAACAAAGTGTTTGCTTGGCATAAACATAAACAAACCGGGGCTGGCGAAATATAACTCGACTACGTGATCCATCTGGTATGTGGAGTTAGCAAGCATTGTTAGTGGTTTGTGGAGAGGTCAATCAGAGGAATCGTTAACAGGATTATTCCAAGTGGAAATGGTGAAATGGTCGCACAACAACTTTACTGACGCACTTCGATTATTACTGGGATTATTCGCAGAACGTAGGCAACATACAAGGCCACAAATGACAGCGACTAATAATATGCCTACTGCGAAATGCGGATCCATTCTACGAAACAATAACTACTACAGAATTAATAATACGTTATATGAAACGAATATACATACATTCTACGAAAATAGTACGCCTAGTACGTACAAAATCATAAACTTGCCTAATATCAAGCACATATTATTTTCTCATATCGCTAAAACTCAGGCACCATCTTATACTAGAGAATTTACTACAATCATATGGAATAGCAATATTTGAGAGATTCATCAAACAGTATCTACTTAATTAAATGATAATCAAATAAATAAATATTCATTGTAGAATACTCAGCTCGCAAGTTTTCCAAAACTGTACAAAGAAATGCATTTTTAATTGTAAGAACATTCATATTTTTTTACACTCTTTAAAGATAGCTTTTTAATTATTTTATAGCATTACAGCTTTAATCTAAAAGAAATCTCAAGCCTTTATCTGTAACACCATGACAAGCATCTTTTATTTTTCTTTTTTGAGATACTGTCCCGAGAGCTGTTTAAGTTTAGCTAGGCTGTATTAGCTATATTAAGCCCCGGGCTGTGAAGTGGGAGGGGAGGAGATGGGAGAGCGGATGTTGTGGTGGGAACAGGGGAAGGGGATAAGGAAAGGGATGCTTTATCCGGAACTCGAGGAGTCTGGATCACTTGATAGAAGACACGCATAAACACATCACGTTCATGCGCAAGTACAAGAATCTTGAAATAGAATTAAGCGTACCTACTAACTGTGGGATATGTAGTGTACGTGTAGTCACTATAGAGGGGTATTTTCACAAACTTTGAACACCGTTAAAAATGTGCGTAAGATTTTACGTTCATTTTTATGATTATGATTGTTGTACTAAAAGTATGTAATTTTAATATTATATAAGTCATAATAAATTATTGATTTCAAAAACGGTCTAAAACCGCACATTCCGAAACGGTTGCATCTGGCAACAAAGTCATTATGACGTAGAAAACGCCACTGGCTGGAAAGAAGTCTATCACCTACGTTGCCTGGCGTGACGTCAAAGCCACCATTTTCAAGAATAAAAACGTACATGTCGTTTTCGCGAAAATCTAAAATGGTACATTTTAAATCATTATAAAATATTTGTTTTTTAACATAAAAATACTTTCATTAATGGATATTGTTTCGGTAATAAACAAAATTAAAATAACTCATTGAGGTTATAACGTAAGAGTGGGCGAACCCCGAATTCGCACATATTATTCTATTAAAGTTGTTGTCAGCTATGACAATAAAAATGATATTATGAAACTATTTTAAAGTTTTGTCCACTTACTTTTTTTTGACCGCTAGTGGATTCAGCTTTTATTGCAAGTATGGAGAACTTCAACATCTCTGTCCTAGTCAAACGATTGACTAGGACAAAAACTAGATGACTAGAATAATTATAAAAGACCCGCTAATGAACAAAAATAAATGTATTTTTTATTATTATTTTTTTAATAGCGACTATTTAAACACTGTACATACAAAATATGATAGTGAATATATAAAAAAGTAAATTGTATTTCTTAGTCCCCCTCACTAGGGTGACCTGTGCTTATAAGCATTAAAATATCATCACATGTTCTAAAATATGTATTTTCTTAATTTAGAGTCCATTGCAATATTATTTCCTACTCCACTGTGAAATATGTATCTATTTAAAGTCTAACGTAATAATTGTAAATTCTGTTGTGAAATACCACATAGCAACGAATATGGAAAAATCCACACAATTGTAATTAAGTCCCTTTACACCATCTTCTGTTAAACCCCGTAAAATAATGTAAGTTTTTAAATTATCGACAGTGGATGGAGTCACAAATGCACATTCAACGTAACAGGAATTGTATGTTTAATAATAATTGTAGTGTTGCGTGTCACAACACCTCCATTTATTTTATTCATATTATGTGGTGACGGATGGAAAAAAACCGCAATAAATTCAGGAGAAAACCGTTTCAATTTTTACTAAACAAAATATTTGTTAATAACAACAAGCGAACTCGGAAACATTGGATTCAAAGCCGAACATCGCATTTAGATCACGAAGGGGGCTAAAACTCAACAGGTAAATTACAATACCTAACTAACATTAGTCATAAGCCATCTAATACAAATACAATACCTAACTAACAAATACAATACCTAACTAACATTAGTCATAAGCCATCTAATACAAAATGATGACGTCACAAACGAAATGTTGCAAGCAAACCAATAAAATAATAAATACAAATAAAGTGAAAGCATAAAAGACAACACCGATATATTTTCCATTAACCAAATAATCTGGGTCGAATAAAAAATGAAACATTATGCACATTATTGCACGGATACAATACATTCCATTTACTTAAATGCACGAGCTAAAGCTGGGGTTTAACAACACAAGCCTGACGTCTGGCGACCGAAAGCTCTGGGGAAATAAATACAATTAATGGATTCCATGAAAAACAAAGGGAAAGCTTCATATTTTATGCATGGAAAATAAGTTGACAAATTTGTCGTATAAATATTGTAAGAAATGTATTTTCAGAAATGTCGATTTTATTTATTTTTATTAAGTTAAAAGAATAATATTTTTTCTTCGAGAGCTTTCTACACAACGTACCAACATTATTTGTGGTTTTAATCTGTTCTGAAAAACGGTTCGTTTCGGTTTGTCAAGAAAATCGTTCGCACGAATAGGATTTTCTCCGTGAATAATTCATTATTTGTCATGTTCAAATTAAAGCGAATGGTTTTATATCTTTGATGTATGAAACCAAACAATTTTATTTTTTATTTGAGTTGATTAAAAACAAATAATTATCGAAATGTTGTTTTTCATCGATTTGCTATACGACCTCAGTGGTAGAGCGGTAGGAACATTCCCTATGTGCACAGAATTCGAGCGTTGTCAGTTCGGGAAAAAGCAAAAAAAAACCTTTTTCTTTAACGCAAGCAATTTATTTAAATATTTTTTTTCGATGCAAGTGCTTGAGAGGAAGATATTATCAGGATCGCCCTTCCGAAAAAAAATAATTTAGAATAATATTTCATAATTATATTAAACACTTAACTGTTTTTAACCAGTTTTTATTATTTTTCACATCGACTTATTTCGCTTAGATCAAGCTTCATCCGGATATAAATAATAACTAAATACTAACATAGAGTAAGGGCTTATATATAGATAAGAAGATATTAATAAGTGGGAGGGGGAAAACAATACAAAGATGTAATAATGAACCTTAGTAATTTGGTAATTTCTTTCAAGTATTCTGTCTCTGTCTGGTATACACTCTTTTGTAATAATTATAAATATAACGTCTAACCACAAAGTAATTGCTTCATACGCAAAAAAAAAATTGTGTTCACTGTAATGTGAAGTGATGATACCGGTGAATCTACATGAAACACAAATATGATTTACATGAAACACGGCCACATTGTTATTATGTTACAATGCCATTTAGTTCCACCTCACGCCTAATCAACGGGGTGTCTTAGTCCAAATGGCTCCGGGTATTTGGACTCCTGTATGGTGTCACACACTAAAAGGGTATACTTGAAACAGTGAGACAGGGGTTTTAATAATATAGTCTGCACAAAGATGGGCCTTGTTCTTATTCAAAGAGAATGTTGTCCGCTAAAAAAATGTCAGAAACAGGGAAAGTCAAAACGTCAGAAAAGTCAAGTCTTTGAAACAGAAGGCTGGCAACATACGTCACAAAAGTATACCCCCAGTCAGAATGGTTCAACGTTTTGAAATGAAATTTATTTTCAACGCATTAGCATATAAAACCCGTATAACTGAAATAAATTCCATACATTTCAACAATTTTCTTCTCAAGTGTGCAACGCTTGAAAAGCGAGGTAAACTGAAGGCTAAATATTGTCGAGAAGTAAACAAAAGTTTAATACACCTTCAATGCAAAATGATTCAGTGTTTAGTGAAAGCTCATTCCTTGAGATTTACTGAAATAACTCAGGTCGCTTAATTAATAAATAGAAGCAAAAGATTTGCATTCATGGTAGGAATAGCAGTTATTCACATGAAGCAGTTAAAACGTGGGAACAAAGGCACAACTTGTATACGAGTGAAATATAATGTTAAAGTAAAAACACAACAATTTAAATTAGAGCGCATTATTTACACAGGATGTTTATTTATAGCGTTACAAGCAAAAATACAGCTAACTAACTAACCATCACGCCGTTTCCCCTCGGGTGTAGGCAGAGAGTACGGTCCTCCGAACAATTCGGTCTTGGCGCACACTCCTTGCCTCATTCATACAAACTTTTCTGTTATTCAGACTCTTGACATGGCCTGACTCAAGTATCTGATTCACTTGATCGTGACATGTCATCCTCGGGCGTCCCCGACTTCTACCATTTACATTCGCGTCAAACATTCTCCTTACCCTCCTTTCTCCGTTCATTCGCTCTAAATGCCCAAACCATCTATTCTTAATCTTACTCATTACGCTTACCACCAGCTTTGTGTTCTTTGCGAATCTCCACATTTAAATGATCATACATGGTTACCACACGTACGCCAAGGGATTTCATTTATACAGTAGGTATTCAGTCTCATGCCTCACTGCCATTCATCAGGGTAGGTACCAGCACGCTATTGTGGACTGCTAGCTTCGCTTCTTTAACCGCGTTCAGTCTTTGGAGTTTCCTGCATTTAACCTTCTTTCAATATGTCTATCAGCCTTCTTATCTCTCTTAAACACACTTCCCAAACACACAAGATCTTGAATAATAGTACAGAGCAGTATTATTTCTCTATACAATAGATTATTAAAGTAGGTAGGTAATAAATATCTAATTGACATTCGATAAGGAATATAAATAAAACAGTTCAGAGCCAAAAGGTTTGGCGTCAGTTAGATTGTATTTTAAATAATTAATACTTCACTTCAATTTAATATATTGGTTCCTTACAAATATACTTAAAAAGAAAGCGTTAAATCACGATGACATGCTATTTCCCACCATATAAATAATTGTAATTCATGCAGCCTTACACAAGTAGCATAACAGAGAGATGGAAAAAATCAATTAATTGCCGGCTGCGGTCTAGAAATCCTGGCCAAAGTTACAGATGCCTCGAGCACTAAAACAGGGTAAGAAAAAATAATTATTTAATATGATTCATACCTCCTAGACGGCCTAATAGCCTGCGACATCTCGCCATTTGGAGAAATGTGCCGCAGTTCGGGTTAAAATAATATTATTAGTAATACTCGGTGGGCTTTCGCTGTAATTTAATAAAGTGATCAGTGTCGGAAGCGAGCTTCTCTTGTAAAAATATAAAAGCTCTTATTGGGAGATGTCAGACTTCCCAAAGTTTGTTTATGCGTCTTGGATAATAGATTTATAGATATGTTTATTTCAGCTGACGAAGGACATTTTAAAACTTTATAAAAATTTCAAACCAATTTGCAGTGGATTCCCATTGCAATTTTGTGATTAAAAAACTTGAAAACTTCCACTTATTTATTCTAGACGGGATCGATTTAACATAAACAAGAGTAACAAATTTGTTTTTTCACTTTTCAGTGCACATTTTTGTACTATTTCCCAATGATGTTACAAGGTATTCTACCTAAAGATTATAAAAAAATTGCTAGAATTTTTTCTAAAAACCGTTCATAAAGTATAAAATTACTAAAAAAAGACAGTACAACTAATTTTTCAAAATGTTCCTAGGATCAGAACGTGGCAGTAATAATACATTGGTTAAAAGTGATATATTCAGTAGAGTATTCAATCGAACACTTAGGCCCGGTATATCAGTTGATTTAAAGCTCGACTTGGATGGAATGTGGAGCTTAGCGCGGCTTGGAACATAATCCGTATATAGGTCGGAAGCCTAGATATCAGCAATATTACACGTAATGTCTATGATTTTATTAGAGGAAAGTACTCGATTTTCTATGTTGCGTGAGTGGTATATCTATATGTCATCGGTAGATCGGGAGCTTTCAAAATGTCAAATATTTAGGCGGGCTGATTTACGAGTTGATTTTTTGATAAATTTCCCCACTTCAATCAGCATGGTGCTATATACGAGGATACTAATTTTAAATAGTATTTGTTTTGCTGTAGTCAATGAACATGAAATTATGAACACCGTCCTGACGTTGAAAAATTCCGAGTATAATTCCTTACCAGACTATTTGTCTATTTTAAATTGAATATCAATCAAAGACATCAACATCCCCCCTCGCTCAATGAATGTAACATCCATACTGTTCAAATTATGCAATTTACCTATATTTCGGTGAGATTGGAGTACGTAAATACTTACGTAAACGTCATATTTGACATTTGTTACTGCTGGCGCCTCAGTATCTATTCTGCGGCTTACCAATTTAAGCGGCCGATTTAAACCGCTTAAATTTGCGCAAGGAATGTGAATGAACCGAGCCTTAGCAACACAACCCTCTCACGGCGAGCCTTAAACCGATAGCATACTTATCCGCCCACTGCGAGTTGATGTATTCAATGATGAAAATCGCACGCCAAATCACTAATTCCACATTCGAAATGCCCCACCATGCTGCATCTCCGGGGCATTCGGTGGACAGTTTACTATGGACAATACGGGATGGGTCCTTTTTAACCCGTTAAGGTTTCCAAAAAAAGTTGCGCTGAAAAAATTGTCACCCACTAACCCTGGTATCTAGAAAAAGTCACCAGGTTGCAAGGAGACTTCGAAAACTCTGTGCCATAATATAAGCCAATAAATAGAAGAATTTAAGAATATAAAACTGTCAAGAAATACAGTAACATATAGAATAGAAGAGAGAAGAATTGATAAAAAGGAATTAAGAGAAACAGTGGGAGAAGCAGCGCGGAGATGTGATAAACAGAACTGCTTGATTAGCCGTAAATATAAAAAATAATTAAAGACTAATTATACGAAACAATATTCCGTCCGTATAATACTGTAAATGCGTAGGTAGCTGGGTACACCTTTATTAGTGTTTCAGTCTCGGTAGATAGAATTTAATGTCAAGATCAGAGAAGGATTGATTCCCAAGTCTGAGTCGACGGAAGGAATTTAAGACTGGAAAAAACTGAATTTAATACTGAATTAAAACACTTGAAAATATTTTTCTTGAGATTTGTAGACTTTGGAGATGGTTTCTTCAGGAGAGAAGTTTCTCTTTAGGGGTAGTTTTTTTAACTGACTTTGTATGGAATTCGGTTCTCTATTTATAGAACGTTTTCAAATCGAACCCTATTGGGGGAGTTTTCATCCCTTTCGTGAAGGGTGAGTTGGTTAGGTATTTTTCCTCTTTACAATTAATTTGTTTAGAGGAAAGTTATATTTTAATATTATACCTTTTACCAGGTCAGTTCAATTTACCCAAACCACCTCCTTCAGTCCCGTTTATTTATTTTATAATACAAAGTTTCATATTGGGGTTGAAGCAAAATATCCTTGGTTTGAACATTCCCCAAGGAGTGAAAAACATATTTAGGTACAATTCTTTAAGATATTATGTTAGTAATTAATTATTTCTTGATATTGATATTTATTGTGTGGTTATATCTTCTAATATTTTCTTGTAAATTGGATCTGATGTCATCATAGGTGGTTGCGATAATCTTCGTTATCAGTTTTTGATAAGGGCGTCAATGAAGTATGTTGAGCTGTGATTGGTTGAAAACTCGGCGGCCATCATGGAATTCCTTCCGGGTGGTATGGAGGGGGTTTCACGTAAATACTGGGTCGCCCCTTTAGGGAGGTTCATTTCGTGATTGGTGACTCGTCAATGAAGTATGTTGAGCTGTGATTGGTTGAAAACTCGGCGGCCATCATGGAATTCCTTCCGGGTGGTATGGGGGGGTTTCACGTAAATACTGGGTTGCTTTCATAGAGTGAGCCATTCCGTAGGCGGGAGGTCCCGAGTGAGGTGCTGGATGGTTATTTTCAGATGTATTTCAGATTCTGCTGTTATATTTCTATGTAATTGTCTTGATTAATCACATACAGCACATAATTTCATTAAGTAATTATGATTTGAAGATTTCCAATTGTGTCGGCGACACGGTATCGAGCGGTTTCGGGGTTTGAGTGTTTTTGTAATTTTTACGTAAATATGAATTCCTCTGAAAGATTCTTGAGGTCTGGATACGTATGATACACTAATGGAAAACTGACCACACAGAAAAAACAAAAATTTCAACAATAACTATCAAATATTTTTTTACATGGCGGCAAATTTTAAAGTTTGGGATACTTTGGCAAAACCCATCAAAAGATTGGTAACAGGGCATAAAAAACACGTAAAATTTACAATTTCAAACAATTAAAATAAAATAATAATGTCACATTGTGTGGGGAATTACTTTTTGTTTTTAAATAAATATTTTTCTTAACATGTAATGTAAAAAATATTGTACATTGTCCTCTACGCCAGGAGTTCACGTGTGTCTTTGAGGACTTTCTCGATTGTAAATTGCTTAATAATAACAGTGGACTTAGTTATAGAATTCAAAAAATGCGGAAAAATATATTGCAACCGGTTTCATTTGCCTTCGTTAAAAGAAATTTTCATTTACAATCTTGTATCTGAATAAGCGAATTTTACTTTCATTAAAATATTGTTAACTATCAAAAAGTTCTGAAAAATTTTAATATCATAGATATGTTTGTATTAATACGACTTTGTTCTCACATTTTTTTATTTATTTAAAACCTTCAGTATTTTGCTTAAAACGATCATAATAAAAATAACAATGTGCCAATCAATATGTATCACTCTAGGAATAGATTCAAATATAATATTATAGATATGTTTGTATTAATACGACTTTGTTCTCACATTTTTTTATTTATTTAAAACCTTCAGTATTTTGCTTAAAACGATCATAATAAAAATAACAATGTGCCAATCAATATGTATCACTCTAGGAATAGATTCAAACATAATATTTTATTCACCCGGACTTAGTGGGTAGTTTAATGTAAAATAATTTATTTTATTAATTACTGGCATACTGTTAATAAAGCATATATTCAAAAAGAAAAACTGTCATATTGATACAAAATCAAAAGAAAGACAATAAAACGTAAATGCAGTTTTTTTGCTTGTACCTGCTCTTTATTAATACATGTACATGTATGTTGTGTTAACTCCCTTCCTTCCCGTGGAGTCTTTAGGAGAGTAACGCGGGAGTAAAAAGATAGCACAATGTTAAGTGTAGCAAATAAGATTAAATTTCCAAAGGTTTAACATATACTTGTGCTTTTAGTGTCCTGGGAAACGGTTACATTGGAATAAACTACCTACTTGTGAAGTGTTTTTTTCAACCCTAAAGAAAATCCAGGGTTTACTCTCGGTATAATTCCGCCGTTTAAAGCCCACGATTTCCCTCCCTGTCAAAAGCACTCGCGGCCGCGCATACAAGAATATAATAATTTTCACTGCACGTAGAAGCCGCGGGTTGGGGTTAGTTCAATCTCAGATTAACTTCAGCAGACAGTTAACGGTTTATTTTTTTTTACTTGTTTAGGGCTACCATGGAAAAAGAACTTTTATATAAAAGTCATACCGTCTGTTAAACGTGACTTCAGAAAAATACATGTATGTATACGTACCTACATTCTAATCGGTACAAGTATATTACGGTACCATAAAATACAAGGAGAGACGGATTTTGAGCCAAGTTAAATATATTGAAAATTTCAATATAATTATTATAAGATCATGATTATAATCTATTATTATTTTAAACAAAACACCTATGCACTAATCTAATAAAGAACTTAACAACAAATTTAAGTGTAGCTATAAATCCGTAAGTATCGGTCAAAAATTATAAAAGCTTGATTTTCGAAATTGGTGAAGGGATATCCATTCCTGGGGGTGATTTTCGTGCGATAGGCTGATGATGGAAATATATCGAAAATATTTTAATTGTCGTGGTCTGAATTGTAATTTTTCCAAACCTTTAATCTTAAAGGAAAATTAATGTTTCTGGAATAAGAGAACCATGAACAAAAGTTAGTTAAGTGAGTGGTGGTGATGTAGACCAGCATTCCAATGGAGTAGCTGAACAGTGTCATCTGATTCCAGGAAGGAATTCAGAGTTCTGGTCTCCGAACTTCAGATGAAGACAATGCCAGACGATTGATTATTCGTTTTGCTGTGTTATATTCCATAGTTCAATTGCAATTATGGCAAACGTTTCAGGGTATGTTAGGGAGGTTAGAAAGTATCTGGCTATTCATATATTACGGTTACCAAACATGGTTAATCATTTCGATTGCGAATGGTAGTCTCTCACCAAGACGATATCGAAGGTATCTTCCACTGTGAAGCGACTTGCAAATACACTATTCAATATTTTATCTTGATAATAAATAGAAAGATCCATTCCACGTTTATTTGTACAAGCCGGGTTTCGAACAATCGACCTCGCGGTCCACAGCCAAGAAATTTACCGCTCTATCAGTTTTTGACTAAAGATTGTGCAACCCACTAAAATAAATAAAACATCAAAAACAACGACTACAACAATATTTAGGGTATATTTTTTTTCTATTTAAGTCTCCAACACAAAGCAGCCACTGTGAGCCACTGGCCAGAAGGGAGGCAGACACATCCGGGTAGATAGTGGTTGGAAAGGAACGCAGGAAAGATGCGGATAAAGATTGCGGTAGATTTGCCGCTTGATGTGATACTCTTATGTTTACTTGAATGTTTCATGAGAAAGGCGGTTAAACGGCTCGCTTGAAACAGGCGCCGGCAAAAAACATTTTGATATGTGCTTGGGGAATGAGGAATTTTCGTAGGATTTTGTGAATTTTTGTTTTTGAATATTCTGATGGAATTTTTGAAGGGCGCAAAGGAAATCGTGGCATATTTTAAAAAGAATTTGTATTTTGTTATTTGAATAATATTCAGTTCAAAATAAGCCAAAGGTACTTTACAATGCGTATCTCATATGAAAGTGTAGCAGGTAAGACAACAAACATGTTCAGTTTAAAGTTTTATTTCAAAAAAATTGAAGAGATCGTGAGTATCCCTAATTGAAAAGGAAGACATTAAACATATACCTACTACATTTATTTTATATGAAATTTGTAAAAAAAATACATTTGAAATTCTGTATGATTACTGTATTTAAGCATCTATTTAAAAATCTTACATGTTTTGAAAAATATATATTTATTACATTTTTGTGTTAGCAATATGGACAGTAAAACGATATCTTTATTCATAATCAACATGAAACTTTATTACGATGAATTCTAAGGAAGCATTTATAAAGGCAATCAATTACAATCAATATAATATTTCATTATTGATGCGATAACTCTAAAGTACCTTTAATATTCCACATAAACTACAAAAGATAGTAAAAATTAATTAATCAAAGATAATTAAAAGAATCCAAAGGTTGGAAAAACCAATTAATGCTTGGCCCTGATAAAATAATTTCCAAGGTAATAGAATCACAGCTGAAACTTTTAATGCTTTCGGGAGCCGTAATTGATTGCGAAAAGCTTTGAACTAAAAACTAAATTATTTTGTAACTGCACAAAGTAAATAATACAAAAATAAATATTTAAAAAAAAAACATTACAACACATGAGATCTACACGTTTAGTTTAAACAGTGTGATGTTTTGAATATCCACAAAAACAAACGTTAAATAATAAACGAACGTGTTCAAAAAAATTTTTTTGTTTATACAACGACGGAAGATTTATGGACAGACAGGCCTGGAGTAAACAGATTCCCACGGGAAAGGAGAGACCGGAGGGACAGTCGAGTTTTGAACTTGGGTGCATTGACAGCCCCGAGAAAGGGATACAAATCAGAAGTGTTGTTTGAAATTGCAGTTAATTATTGAATTCAAATGGTATTAGAGAATATTGCGGAATATTGAATTAAAGTGAAAGATTATTGATCCGGTGTTTGTGTGAAGTGAAAGTGGTTCGACTCAGTGGGAAAACAATTAATAATAATGACAATAATAATAATTGGATAATTTGTAGAGCGCCGTTTTGTAAAAACCCACCTCAGGGGCGCCAGGTGTTGTGCAATCGCGATTGTGTTATAAAGTTGTGTTGATTTAAACGTGATTTCGTATACAGTTCGAACTAGATTGCTTGTCTTAAAAACATGAAAATAATAAAAATAATGATTGCGTTTTTAAAATAGAGTGAATGTACTTAAAGGCAGGAAGTGTTTAATCGGGCTAAGTTATTGATTTGGCGAGATGGCATTCTATCCACGGAGACCGAAAACCAGAGAATCAAATAGATTATTAACTGTGGGTTCGAATCCTAACAGATTAGGGAGGTACAATTTTATTTACAGGAATATTTAATTACCCTTTTATAAGCGTAGGGAGGAGGTCGAAAATTAAAGTGATTTAGCTATATAGTGTAACCAGGTAAGCTTCACGCTGAGAATGAGAGGTGACTAACTGGGTGAGTTTTTTTATATTATTTATTAAATTTCAGAGGACCCTTTTTAAAGACGGATACAACTAAGTTTACTACACCTGCCGCCCAAATAATGTTATCATTAAAAGGAATACCCTAGACGGATTGTCAATCAGCTGTGAGCGAGAGACGAGTCAACGACCTTTTCATATATAGGACAAGGCGCGGTGTACAGTCAGTCAAAGGGGAAGTTTTGCTAGCGTATGCCGTCCCAAATTGAAAGCGATCGGATGCAACCAGACGGAACGAAATGAAAACTTTTCTTCTGTTATTTGACTTTCTAATTTAATACTTTTCATCTATTATTTGACTTTCTAAGTTACGAATTGGGATGCACAAAAACAAATCTAAAGTCGAAAGAGGGAGATGGTAATCTCCGAAATAAAACTACCAACCGAACAACTTTTCTCAACAGGTATCTTTCGAGAGGTAGGCAGCCTCTTTAAATTAAATGCAAAACATCAAACCAATTATCCGTTTATACCTTACCTGAGAGGATAGGTATTCAGTAGAAGTTACCCATACCTAATACACGAGGATGCTAGTAACCTCATAAAATAAATACTGGAACCAAATATTAAAATACAGACAGTCCTCATCCCAAATTTGGCATTTCGAGTAGACCTTACATATATCTCACATGATAATTGGCTGAATGGGTAGGCACACAACCTATCGTTAATAAGCAGGCAAAATGTCGACAAGATCGTCGTGTGTTACCTATGTATTGACCTAGAAAGGGATGTAAATCCCCGACGGCGTGGGAGTTACAACGTTTTCTGGAGGTGGCACGTAACTTAGGACCTTGCGTGTCACATTTTCGCGACTAGATTCGTGACAAGGGATGTCATGGTTTTCCCCTTCTACACTCAGTAAAGTAGATTTTCCTGGAGGTGTTTGAGATTGGGGCAATTCTGAAATTGGTGATGAGACCTGGTTTTCTTTATTCTGGCGTGAAGGTTGCCGATTTGGAACAAGGGGAGACCCGGCCGGTTGTGATATCCAGACACGCAGATATCGATCGCCTTGTTCGAATTATCATCCATCAGTTTTGTTTGGTAAGCGGAGGAGCCAGTCTTAGCTTGAAAAAAGTTCATTTCCTTTCCTCTCCTTCCCCTCCCAAAATATATACATGGATGGCGCCGACAACTAACACCATAAACTTATCGTATGTATATCACATATATAAAATCTAACACTTTATTATATTCACATTACCCTACGATAGGTAGAATCGAGTAGCTAGTGGGGGGGGAGCAGGCGACTTAGAAGATAAGGTTTATAAAATGGTTTTAAAACACAGCGGTAATGGATTCAACTCACTCTATCTCAAAAGAACCAAGGGATACCACACATACATAAATAACTAGGTTTCTAAACCGAGAAACAAAAACCCAACACAACGTTCGGTGAAGCCTTTTTATACTGAACCGTCACGTGAAATGAGTACGTTCAAGGTCGTACGTCACGTAGACAAACTAGGATGTACACTCTTGAAGGGGTGTGTAATAAAGAAAAGACGGCAGGGAGGACCTTCCCTCCCCGGATATATATATATAACCAAAGCCTCATGGAAAAGTTACCTACGGGACTTAAGGAAAATTATCGTAGAAAGAAGAGAAGGAAAAATTTGAAGTAGAAAGGGCAGATCATTACATCTGATGCCGCAAACCAGGAGAGATAGATTTAAAAGCTGGCTTGAGTTCATTACTGTTGTTGAGGAAAAAATGGATTTCATAAACCTTATTAATTCACACTAACAGCAAAAGAAATGGTACCTATCGTCAAAAATGATAACAGAGACATCGTACTTCAAAGGCAAAATAGAATAAACAGACAGACCCGGAAAACATTGAATTCATTGTGACGACAAAAAACATCTAAAATGTTCATAAACAACGAAGCCAAAGGATAAACAAACATCGAAATCGGATTAATTATAACACAAGAATTAGAATAACTGTAAACAATTATTGTTTATTCCAGATCTAAAAGGCAGAGAATGTTTAAGTCATAAATAACACAGACGGACAAAAAACCATCGGATCACAGCCGAGGACACAAAATAAAAACAAATCAACATGGAAATAAATAACACTCGAACATAATACAAATAACGTATTGAAATGAAACAACACTGTTTAAACAATTAACTCAGAGTTTAAAATTCGAAAATAAACAAGTGTGACATGACATATTGAATTTCTACCCATAAAGACACGAAACACTTGAAAAAGCTGAGGGCGGAAAAAAACTCACCAGTAGAACAAGCCGATAATCACGGGAACCAAAAAATAAACAGATGCTAGGTTAGAAACGAAGAACAGGGGCGCTCAACATTTTGGAAGAATTAAAATAAAATTTAAAATAAAAATAAAAAATAAATACAGAGGTATTCGAGAAACGTAAATTACCTATAGTTATTTCTAATCCCATCGACTAACACGTGGAAGCGAGATTACCCGCTGGGCTTAGAACTAAAGGGAGGCTGTGATGTTTTGAATATCCACAAAAACAAACGTTAAATAATAAACGAACGTGTTCAAAAAAATTTTTTTGTTTATACAACGACGGAAGATTTATGGACAGACAGGCCTGGAGTAAACAGATTCCCACGGGAAAGGAGAGACCGGAGGGACAGTCGAGTTTTGAACTTGGGTGCATTGACAGCCCCGAGAAAGGGATACAAATCAGAAGTGTTGTTTGAAATTGCAGTTAATTATTGAATTCAAATGGTATTAGAGAATATTGCGGAATATTGAATTAAAGTGAAAGATTATTGATCCGGTGTTTGTGTGAAGTGAAAGTGGTTCGACTCAGTGGGAAAACAATTAATAATAATGACAATAATAATAATTGGATAATTTGTAGAGCGCCGTTTTGTAAAAACCCACCTCAGGGGCGCCAGGTGTTGTGCAATCGCGATTGTGTTATAAAGTTGTGTTGATTTAAACGTGATTTCGTATACAGTTCGAACTAGATTGCTTGTCTTAAAAACATGAAAATAATAAAAATAATGATTGCGTTTTTAAAATAGAGTGAATGTACTTAAAGGCAGGAAGTGTTTAATCGGGCTAAGTTATTGATTTGGCGAGATGGCATTCTATCCACGGAGACCGAAAACCAGAGAATCAAATAGATTATTAACTGTGGGTTCGAATCCTAACAGATTAGGGAGGTACAATTTTATTTACAGGAATATTTAATTACCCTTTTATAAGCGTAGGGAGGAGGTCGAAAATTAAAGTGATTTAGCTATATAGTGTAACCAGGTAAGCTTCACGCTGAGAATGAGAGGTGACTAACTGGGTGAGTTTTTTTATATTATTTATTAAATTTCAGAGGACCCTTTTTAAAGACGGATACAACTAAGTTTACTACACCTGCCGCCCAAATAATGTTATCATTAAAAGGAATACCCTAGACGGATTGTCAATCAGCTGTGAGCGAGAGACGAGTCAACGACCTTTTCATATATAGGACAAGGCGCGGTGTACAGTCAGTCAAAGGGGAAGTTTTGCTAGCGTATGCCGTCCCAAATTGAAAGCGATCGGATGCAACCAGACGGAACGAAATGAAAACTTTTCTTCTGTTATTTGACTTTCTAATTTAATACTTTTCATCTATTATTTGACTTTCTAAGTTACGAATTGGGATGCACAAAAACAAATCTAAAGTCGAAAGAGGGAGATGGTAATCTCCGAAATAAAACTACCAACCGAACAACTTTTCTCAACAGGTATCTTTCGAGAGGTAGGCAGCCTCTTTAAATTAAATGCAAAACATCAAACCAATTATCCGTTTATACCTTACCTGAGAGGATAGGTATTCAGTAGAAGTTACCCATACCTAATACACGAGGATGCTAGTAACCTCATAAAATAAATACTGGAACCAAATATTAAAATACAGACAGTCCTCATCCCAAATTTGGCATTTCGAGTAGACCTTACATATATCTCACATGATAATTGGCTGAATGGGTAGGCACACAACCTATCGTTAATAAGCAGGCAAAATGTCGACAAGATCGTCGTGTGTTACCTATGTATTGACCTAGAAAGGGATGTAAATCCCCGACGGCGTGGGAGTTACAACGTTTTCTGGAGGTGGCACGTAACTTAGGACCTTGCGTGTCACATTTTCGCGACTAGATTCGTGACAAGGGATGTCATGGTTTTCCCCTTCTACACTCAGTAAAGTAGATTTTCCTGGAGGTGTTTGAGATTGGGGCAATTCTGAAATTGGTGATGAGACCTGGTTTTCTTTATTCTGGCGTGAAGGTTGCCGATTTGGAACAAGGGGAGACCCGGCCGGTTGTGATATCCAGACACGCAGATATCGATCGCCTTGTTCGAATTATCATCCATCAGTTTTGTTTGGTAAGCGGAGGAGCCAGTCTTAGCTTGAAAAAAGTTCATTTCCTTTCCTCTCCTTCCCCTCCCAAAATATATACATGGATGGCGCCGACAACTAACACCATAAACTTATCGTATGTATATCACATATATAAAATCTAACACTTTATTATATTCACATTACCCTACGATAGGTAGAATCGAGTAGCTAGTGGGGGGGGAGCAGGCGACTTAGAAGATAAGGTTTATAAAATGGTTTTAAAACACAGCGGTAATGGATTCAACTCACTCTATCTCAAAAGAACCAAGGGATACCACACATACATAAATAACTAGGTTTCTAAACCGAGAAACAAAAACCCAACACAACGTTCGGTGAAGCCTTTTTATACTGAACCGTCACGTGAAATGAGTACGTTCAAGGTCGTACGTCACGTAGACAAACTAGGATGTACACTCTTGAAGGGGTGTGTAATAAAGAAAAGACGGCAGGGAGGACCTTCCCTCCCCGGATATATATATATATAACCAAAGCCTCATGGAAAAGTTACCTACGGGACTTAAGGAAAATTATCGTAGAAAGAAGAGAAGGAAAAATTTGAAGTAGAAAGGGCAGATCATTACAACAGGGATAAAAACTGTTTCACTATAAATGGAAGCTTTTTAAAATGAACTGGTATTTTTTAATTCCAACAAAGAGCAGTTTGTGTTGTCTATCTCAAAATGTAATCACCTTCAAACTTTATCTGAATAAAAAAATTGAAATTTGGGAATCTCCGAATCATCGATATAATTCTCAAGAAATTTAAAATTATAGGGGCTGCTTTTTCAATGCGATAACGTGCAAGACTGGGAATAAGGAACCCTCTTTTTAAGAATTGATGTCAGCCGGATGTAAATAATGAAAGAGAGGAATGCGATAAAGAATTGAAGAAAGTTTGGAAGAGTTTTCAATGCCAAATGGCAGCAGTCTGTCACCGGGGAGATACTGAAAATATTTTTACTATTCACGTTTACTTTCTTCGGAAGGGCTCTTTTGGTGAATTTTATTTCAATGTCGTAAAGTTGGCTAAAATTGATTTATACGCACACAAATCATGGAGATCGTTAGTAAACAGGGTGTAAAATAACCGTTTCTTCGAGTTCCAAATTCAAAATTAACCATGATTACTTGCAAAGGCCCTAATGGATTCCCCCGTTCACCCCCATCCCGTAACAATCACGAAGGACATTAAAAACCAATAAAGTAGAACAAATTACAAAACAAACCAAAATTTTAAATTCGAAATTAATATTTTTACACTGGAATTATTTGATCATTATCCAGTTAAAAACATATAAAAGCTCCCAACACTACTTACTGGTAAGATATTTCAATTTTCACAATTCACGACACCTGTAAGTGACGGGAAAATGGGAAAATTACTTTAATGCGGACGAATTAAATAATTTACATCGAAATGAAGTCGGTTAAATAATGTTTTACAGCCGAATAACCGATTGTGGGTTTTTCCTGGAAAATATTAACTGTTTAATTATTGTAGCTACTTACCAGACGCGAAAAAGGCATTGTTTCAAATTATTAACAAAGTCTGTTTGCCTTCTGTTACTGGGTGGTATCTATTCACTTCAAGGAAAAGTAATCAATAAAAATTTTTAAACCAATCTTTTTTTGCATATATTCACATTTTAATTTTTATTTTCAATTGTAATGCAAAGATTTTTACCTGCATCCAATTGCTTGCTAAGATACAGGTACCTATTGTTTACATGGAGAAATTTCAACACAAAGTCAAACAAACATATCACTACAACATATTTAATGATAAAATGGTTGAATAGTTTTATGCAGCATAGTGAAGTCGTCCACGTATTTGAAAATGAGTTTGGAGGTTGTGGGTTCGATTCCCGTGCACCGAAAAAACATATTTTCTGAATGTTATGTTCATTGTTAAGATTGATGAACCTTTCAAAAATGACTACAGTTGTCGAGATTAATACTGAATAGCAACAAAAATATACTGATACTAGTAAATTACAAAATTTAAAAAGTAGAATCCCTTATTTCAGATCCAGGCCGGAGAAACAAATTTCAATTATTATTTATTAGACGCCCTAGTGGGCCTTTACAAAATAACTTACAAGCTATTTGTATCAATGTAAATACTAAAAAATTAAAACAATAAAGAAAATATAATGATAATGAAAAATAAATACAACTAAGTTGCAACAAAAACATAAAACAAACTACATAGGTAATAATTTTAAACGAATGTAAGAATCCTCACATGGATAATTGAATTTAAAAGATTCAAAACAAAAAGAGTAGAAGATATATACCTACATAGGTCTATTTATGTCTAGAAAAATTAAAGTGATGGAATACACAACATTTATTTTGACTAGTTTTAAGATAAAATATATCTCTTAGATCGGAATATTTATTTCCAAGACGGTGAATCTTCGGAATCGGGGAATTTTGATAAGCCAGTGTCCTGGTGTTGTTCAAATAAAAGGATAATACATTTCGGCAAGATTTTTTGGGAATATCGATATTGACTAATTGAAGCAATTCAGGACAGTCAATTTTGTAATTCAGTATATTATGTAATATCATTAAATCTGTACTTATTCTTCTTTCTGAAGGTTTCGATAGAGACATTTTATCCTTTAGGTAATTGTAATCAATATTTTGTATAGGAATATGCAATTTATAGTTTGTATACCTGAGGAACTTATGTTGAACTTTTTCTGAAGGAATATTAAAAAAAGGAGATAAGAACATTTTACTATTAGCTAACAACAAGAGTTATACTCTAGTTGAAATCTGACAAGGGTTTTATATAATATGAAAAATGTGCCTAAATTATTGAAGTCTTTTACAAATCTCAAAACAAAGCCAAAAATCCTAAGGGCCTTGTTGGTAATATTATTAATGTGATATACAAAGGCTAGTTTGCGATCAAATATAATACCTAGGTCAATAATTTCACTAAAGCAATTAAATTTTTTTAAATTTAATTTATTAAAAATATATATATAGGATTATTTATTTTGTAAAATGAATGAGCTGACATTCATTTATGTTCTATGCTAATTTGATGATAGAGCACCATTCAGGTCATGCACTTTTATATAAGTAAACACATCGACAATATCGTTAATGAATAGTATAAACAAAATGGGCCGTAGATGGGAGCCTTGCGGCACTCCACTTGTAGCTTCGTATGAATTTGCGCCATTTATTTTCACCCCTAAGACTTCTTCCAGGACAAATAACTGAAAAATTATTTTCGTAAATTACCATAAGCTCCAAGTTCGGCCAAATTATAATATAAATATTTTCTTAATATACAAATATGAAACTTCCGTGTCTTATAATTTATTTTTGATTTGTTTATTCCACAACAGAACACTATCACTTCCCGCGACACCTGTCAATTATTTTCATTCCAGCTTTCGTTTATTATGTACTAGCTGAAGTCCCCGCAGTTGCCCGAGATTAACTTTTAATTTGGATTTCGTTTTTCGAAAACAGTTGTAGACTATTAATTTTCCTCTTATTTTGAAAGTCAAGTGTGTGAATTTCAAAGGGAGATGGGGGTATTTTTAAAATTTCAAAAATGTGTGCAAAATTTCATTAGTCTCGGAATAAAACCGTAGATTTGTATGAAAATTAAATCCACGCCGCTCGCCACATACACTCTTCTTTATATAATTCGTCATCATAGAATAATGTTTTTCTTTATTCTATTGTATAAATAGATAGATGTGAATAGCTTTAGGTAGTATTTAAAAAAAAGTCATTTAAGTAAACCTTAAAGCTATTCTCTATCTTTATAGAGCACCCTTGAGATGACATCAAAAATACAGTTTTTTTATTCACCAATTTTAAACACGAATCTTTAACCTTGACATTAATTCAAAACCGCTTTCAGGGAAAAAATGGCGAGCGGCGCAAAACAAAAGTTATATATTATATATGTTGCATTATTCCAGAACAAATGGGTTCCATAAGAGCAGAGAAAAATATAAGGTATGGGAATTGGCATACAAATATCTTGGGGCAAGAATTTCGAAGACGTGGGGAGGGGACCTTTACAGACAATATTGAGATGTCATAGAACAACGGACGGCTAAAATAGCCAGTCATCGCCAATCAGGGTGAAATCATTATAAGGGGGAAAACATTGTGGATCGAAAGCCATTATAATACCACCGACGTTCGTTATTTGATATAAACTATTCACCGTCTATCCATTAAGGTCGCATTTGGCAACTCTGTTCCATGTGACATTCTGACCGAGGTCACCTCAGCGCAGAGCAAAAACACCAATACAAATAGGATGTCCATTAAATTAAATACACGAGATTGGCCATAGCGGTACAATTAACTTATTGCTGTATATAATTTAGAATATTTTATGTTCCAGGGAATTCTGTGTTCCAGTTCTTTTGTGACTAAGATTAACGTTCTTACTAAGTTTAATTTTATATTATATTACTAAGGAGATACGTTGTTTTTTTTTTGCCCCTCTGAGACAGTGCCACGTACTTAATTAATTATTGTAATATTCAACGAATAAGATATATACAATTTAGGGGGTATTTCACTATGTCGGGCTAAATATCTGAATAACTATCCGTTGGCTGGCTTTAAAGTTCAGAATAACTTCGTTATTCAACGGCGACCGTTTCACCACTGTTTCGAGCTTCCGGATAGATAACACTCGAAATAGTCTGGCAACATCGCAAAATGTTTGCAGTTTCTCCATCTACTGCCACGGCTGTCATGCGTCACAGTCCGCACACCGCGAAGTGTGCATTTTTTTGGTTATGTTATGTTGATTATCAGGTCATTTTAGATAGATTCGTGTCGAATTAATACATTGTTTCTTATTTTGAACACAATCAAATAATTCAGGATGGATCATACAAGCATTCAAATTCATTCAACAAAATTCGACTCACTTCTCAGCTGTCAAACTCGGAATGTTTTGACGCCATCTTTGATTCGAGGAATAGCGCCTAACGTGAAGTTCGAGCACTGATTAGTCAAATCGAACTTTAACCCGAGCGTTAGCGTTATTCAGATATAGTGAAAACGAAAAAATGATTTATCCGCGGATTAGTCCTTAGTCAGAACATAATCAGAGATAGTGAAATACTCCCTAAGTTATTCAAAAAACACTAAATTTACAGATAAATAAGAATAAAGAGATTCTTGCTCACGTTCGTAGTGGTGTACTGGATGGACCAAAAAATATGCATCGTTTACCTGTTTAATAAAATAGATATTCAAAAACACAAAGTATTGATAAATATTATGTGAAACTTACTTTGATTGGCTGGTCAATGGTTTACCACGACCAGATTTTATTTTCGACTCCATTTTAAAAAAACACCCTAATTATTTTACCGAGAAAAACTTAGTAAACTACCTGGAATTAATCTCAATACAGCGACAATATGCGAAGATTATGACAAACGTCCCTACGCACACAGAATCCAAATATTATTGTTTCAAAGTAGGTCGAGCCAACTTGACGCTTGCTCGCGGTACTAGTACTAATAGTGCGCTATATAATGATTTGCAGTAAAATATCTTATTTAAAACAGATTATTCCGGCCAAACAACTGTCTTTTCGATCTCTGCTACTGATATATTACAACGACGAAAACGAAAAATAAAAACAACAAATGGATATCGCTGCGATATTTTTCATGGTTGGTGATATGTGAAGCAGTTTTCATGGAGTATTTTTTTAATCCCATCCCCAATTGGGGTATGTTGTGAGTCTGAAGGTAGTAAGGAGGAACAGAAGATGGGGAAGAGGAAGATAGGGGAGTACCTTGCTATTCAGATATGGTCACCAAACACGGCTTAAGCCATTTCAATTCTCAATACTGAGAGTATCTTCCACTCTGGAATGTGCCGCAAATATATATTATTATTTTTAAGCAATAATTACTAGACAGAAACAATTATATAAATTGAAACAATATTCCGAGAAAAAATACAAGCCAATGACAGGAATTGAACCCGCAGTCTTCTGACTGTCAGTCAGGTGCTCTAAAAATTTATTACAGCCTGTATTTTTTCTCGGAGGATATTTTCAATTTATATGGGTGTTTCATTCATTAAAATTAATAAGTTACCCTTTGTTATATGCATAAAAAAACCTTGTCTATTAAACATTAGTTTATCATTAAAAATAATACTATATATTATGATTGATTAATGGATTGTGAAAGAACACAAATTCCTTAAATAAAATTTCCTTGCGCACGCCGGGATTTGAACCCGCGACCTTCGAATTGCTAGTCGAGAGCCTTACCCCTCGATCACGGAGGCCGTCGGTCTATTTGGTCCTGTCAAGAAGAAATGTACAGCATTTCAGGGTTTGGTAAGCATAAAAGTAGTAATATGATATATTCAATACCCAGGTGTTGATATAATCTTCGTGAAAACAAAATAACATGTCACGGTCTGCCATAAAGCAAATTTACTTCATTCGCATTTGTTGAGTCTATTTTCAACAGAAAATTTTAGAATTATCACTGTCGATTCAACGATAAGGTTTTTACCACCCAATTTCCATTCACGCAAAATAATGTGTATTTCCGAAAAGGAAAACCGCGACTTTTCATAACATGCTCTCACAATTGTGACGCTTTAAAGGAAACTACTACTCGTATGTGCAGTAATAATGGTATAGAATACATGCAGTATTTTATTAATCACCATTTTTTATGTTATATACCGAGAAAACGCTGCAATACATCTACACATTCATGTAAACGGATTGTAATCTTTGAACACAGGTCTCAGGTGGGGATGTTCTACCGTTCTTTTGTACTTGTTCTACTGGTATTTCAATGGGAGGTATTCCGAGAAACTAGCGTTATTGATCCATTCAGCATCGGTGCACAATCGGGAAACACACCAAACGCGCGCCCAACGTTTGTAACACACTAGACATTATAGGACACAAGAGAACGGGTCGTTTCTACGACTTGTTCTACGAAAGCTCACCAGCTCGCTGTGGATCGATTTTCTAGACTATGTTTCCTATCTACTATTAAGTATTACGCATGCTTTAGCATGAGTCTCTTCAAGAACCATGTTCACTTCTTACTTGCGCACAATACAAGTTTTACTTTATTTTAATTATTATTCTCCTCAAAAAGATCTTCCACATAGCATTTTCAATGATGACATAGGTCCTGAGGGGAATTATTGCGCCAGAGCTTCCTCTGTGGAGTTAATGCAACAAAAGTAAATCTACGTAAGGAGCTGTCCGTTCAAGAATCGGCTTCGAATTTTGTCACCGGAGCTTAACCTACTTGTTTCTGCTATCGTGGTACGAGAACACGCCGTCAGATGGAATGCAGGAAAACACTTTTTCTTCTTGACATATAAATTTATTAAATCACAATATAATTGCAGAGGATCTTATTTTCCTCTGCTCAAACTTAAACTGAAAGAAATAAAGGTCTAGTTTCCTTTATTCTTCAGTTTTCCCTAGGTTTACATAAACCTAGTAATTATCTCACGACTGACTACGTAGGTACGCATGTACCTACCAGTTATATCAATACTAGCTCCTGCGTAGGTACGCCTGTACCTACCAGTTATATGAATACTGGCTCCTGCGTAGGTACGCCTGTACCTACCAGTTATAGCAACACTGCCCTTTTTCTGGGAGGTATCTGTATTTAAACTAAGTTCTGAAGGACATATGACAAAATTAAAGTCGTTCCACCCGCTCGTTGGCAAACAACATTCTTAAATATAAAAGAAAATGCACGTAACTATCCTAAATGATACAAAAAATAAGTACAAATATTTTAAAGGGATTATTTTAAGGGAGATGAAACTTTATTTGGGGTTTTTATTACTATGGGACAGGGGTGGGAAAGGTATTGGCAAATATTTTTAGGCATAATGGTTTAACTAGGGTCATCATAAAATGGAGAGCGAACAGCTCTATTTGAAAGCTGCCGCCTCTTGAAGTAAAATGTCACGAATTCTTAAATCATAAATGATACACAAACAAGACAATATATTTATAAAAATACCAGGCCAAAGAATTGTTTTATTGTAGGGTCGAATGTGCAAATGTGGGAAACTACGCTAACTTTGAAAATACGAACTGTGGGAACGGGCTTGAAGGCTAAATTTTATTGAGCAATATGTAAAAGTCGCATTCTGGAAGATGCATACCTCCTCCCGTGAAATACTTCACAAAATAGGCAAAGAATGCGACTGTTATCTTTATTAGGTACCTACTGCTTGTCTACGAAAATTACCAGTTAAATTTATTAAAATGTCTAAAATACAAATATTTATGCTGCTTTTAAAACTAGAAATTCCGTGGAATATGTAAATCTTATGACTAAAAATTGTGTAGTAGGTAATGTCTTAAAACTAGAAATTCCGTTAAAAATGTAAATCTTATGACTAAAAATTGTGTAGTAGGTAATGTCTTAAAACTAGAAATTCCGTAAAAAATGTAAATCTTATGACTAAAAATTGTGTAGTAGGTAATGTCTTAAAACTAGAAATTCCGTAAAAAATGTATATCTTATGACTAAAAATTGTGTAGTAGGTAATGTCTTAAAACTAGAAATCCCGTAAAAAATATGTATCTTATGACTAAATGGTTGTAGTAGGTAATTTCGCATTCACCTCCCCCTTTAAACCCGCCTTGAGCATGTATATATGTAATATCTTGTATTAATTTCTTCGCACTTTCTACTGAATTTACACTATCTAAATGGTCGTCCATGTAATGTTTTGTTTTTATTGCTTCGACGGCCTGGCAATACTGAGATAAAAATTGATCCGCGTTTTTATTTTTTACGAATTGCGCCGAACAAGGTTATGATTTTGTGCCAAAAATTATAAGAAGGGAAGAAACCGCGTCACGCGCCTCTCCTTTTAACGCTTTTTGTAATCTATATAAATTTTCGCTGTCAGATACTTTTAAGAAGTCTGTGGTATGATGGAATATTGATTTGAACGCAATCCATTCAATTGGATTGCCGTTAAATGTGGGAAGATCATTAACTTTGGGCCTGGTATTATATAAAGACATTGCCTTACCAATTGATTCCGCGAGACGGTCTTCAGTTATAGCAGGTGTTGGTCCCTGGAATCGGCCCTGCGACTCTGGCCACTGTTGTCCATCGCGTTGCTCTGCTAAGTTGAATGGCTGCACTGATGTAGGCAGCTCCCAGCAGCTACTGCTTGGCTGCTGATGCTGCGTCGACTGCAGCTGAAGAGATTGCCCTACCAAGGGCTGCTGATGCGATGTTCCTCTAGGTGGGAGTAGCTCGTACCGCCCGCCCTGCTGCTGCTCCAACCGCTGTCCCAAGTGCAGCGGATGAGCCTGCTCTACCCGAGGTTCCATTTGCGACGGGAGAGTTTGCCCTGCCAATGGCTGCTGCTCTGAGGATCCTTTTGGTGGGAGTAATGCGTACCGCCCACCCTTGTGCTGCTCCAACCGCTGTTCCAATTGCAGCGGATGAGCCTGCTCTACCCGAGGTTCCATTTGCGACGGGAGAGTCTGCCCTGCCAAGGGCTGTTGCTGTGCAGTTCTTGTGGGCGGTTGTAGTGATAACCGCACATCATGGAGCAGTTCCTGTTGCTGCTCCATTTGAACTCGAAGAGGCTGTTCATCGTGATTTCCAAGTTCTGATGATGAACTGTGATGTGACTGGTCCACCCAGTCATTGACTCTATCCTCGAGAGTCCGTTTCGAAGTCCTTGATGCAGCTTCTAAAACGAGCACCGCTTGTTGCTCCTCTGCTTCCAAGACTGACATTGCTGCAGCCATCTTTGCTTCAGCCATCTCCGTAAGTAGGCGGGCCTTTTGTCTCGTGATGTGCACCTTGGTTGTTGAAGCTTTTATTTGAGCCTCCATCCAGCTGCTGCTGGTTCCCGCCTTGCTGCCGCAGACAGATGACGTCTTTGAGTGTTGTCCCGCTTCCATAATGCTGCTGTTCCCGATCCGGCTCGAAGGACCATATGTTTCTGCTATCGTGGTACGAGAACACGCCGTCAGATGGAATGCAGGAAAACACTTTTTCTTCTTGACATATAAATTTATTAAATCACAATATAATTGCAGGGGATCTTATTTTCCTCTGCTCAAACTTAAACTGAAAGAAATAAAGGTCTAGTTTCCTTTATTCTTCAGTTTTCCCTAGGTTTACATAAACCTAGTAATTATCTCACGACTGACTACGTAGGTACGCATGTACCTACCAGTTATATCAATACTAGCTCCTGCGTAGGTACGCCTGTACCTACCAGTTATATGAATACTGGCTCCTGCGTAGGTACGCCTGTACCTACCAGTTATAGCAACACTGCCCTTTTTCTGGGAGGTATCTGTATTTAAACTAAGTTCTGAAGGACATATGACAAAATTAAAGTCGTTCCACCCGCTCGTTGGCAAACAACATTCTTAAATATAAAAGAAAATGCACTTAACTATCCTAAATGATACAAAAAATAAGTACAAATATTTTAAAGGGATTATTTTAAGGGAGATGAAACTTTATTTGGGGTTTTTATTACTATGGGACAGGGGTGGGAAAGGTATTGGCAAATATTTTTAGGCATAATGGTTTAACTAGGGTCATCATAAAATGGAGAGCGAACAGCTCTATTTGAAAGCTGCCGCCTCTTGAAGTAAAATGTCACGAATTCTTAAATCATAAATGATACACAAACAAGACAATATATTTATAAAAATACCAGGCCAAAGAATTGTTTTATTGTAGGGTCGAATGTGCAAATGTGGGAAACTACGCTAATTTTGAAAATACGAACTGTGGGAACGGGCCTGAAGGCTAAATTTTATTGAGCAATATGTAAAAGTCGCATTCTGGAAGATCCACTACTATTGTAACATTGATTTTGTATTTATAGGTGTGACAAATCAATGTTTCTAAGAAGAAAACATCTCTGGACGTGATCAACTCTTCATCTCCTTCTCGCGACACAAAGAGAATAATGCAATCAAGATATAATAAAAGCCTCTAAATACTAAACAAGATGTCTTAAGCGATGTATGTTTATTTATTTTCTAGTGAGCCAGGTAAACATATGTAATACAGTTGGAGTCTGACATAGCGACGAACAAAATAAAGAATAAAACTGAGAATAAATCAGAATTACATAAATACTTGTATATACGTTACTCGTCTAACTAGACAATACCTTTTCTAAGACAGTTAAATTGAAAAATAAATAATTGCCTACTAAATATGTGTTATAGATCCTGAATAAAATAGTAAGATTGTGACAAATATATTTAATGTCACGCAAGTTTTTTAAACACGACAGCCCACTGATTAAGGCCATATTAAAAATAAATATATCTTAAATTCTGAAAACGTAAATATTTAAAAGAAGCCCTTAACTGTTATTATTCCTGGAAACCGAAATTAATATATAAAAATACAAAAAAACAATCCGTGAGTTTTCGTTTACCTGAGCGAACGTAATTCACTTTCAGAGCCAAAAACCAATGAAAAGATAATAATTTTACGATAAAAGTTTGTTGGCAATTCGGAGTATTTACGTAACTCATCGGCGGAGCTTCCTTCCTACCTGTGAAAGCTTATCAACTGGCGACTTCATTGCCAGCAGCAGTTCGGACGGTTCGGGTCAGGAGAGGGAGGCCTACATCCTACAGCCTACACCCACAGCCCACAGCCTGTGGACTACAGACGTTATCTCAGATGACGTAGGTCTTGGTACCGATATCTCCGGGCTATTTGCGCTGGTAACACGTGAATCTCCAAACTAACAGCCGTTGTAAATGAAATAATCATATGAAACACAATTAGCTTTTTTTCCCTTTTGGACCTTGTAGAATTGAGTGTGAACTATATTAATAATACTATCCGAACTCGAAAAAAGTTTAATAATAAATTGAAATAAATACGTGCAATATAATTAATTACTATTTACTCAGATTTATTTATAAGAAAGCAATTTAATACATATTTTTTATATCGTTATTAAATTTTAGGTTATTGGGCCGTGTTGCCTTAATAATTATTTAGCCAACGCTTCGAACAGCGTTATGTTATAAATAATTATAGACTAGTCAAACTATTATCAATTTATGTTTAACAGATTGCATCCATCGCTTCGTCGATCACTAATACAAAGCTATGTGTACAATGCATTTGATTGATGAACGTGATGATAGAATGTACGTATTTTATTATTCTTATTTATTTATATTTTGTACAGGCAAATAATATACAGTACCATACCTACGTGGTAGATCACTTGAGATTAATTAATTGACTAATTAATTTATTGTTTTTAGAGAAATTTAGATACGGTTGGCAGGCACAGGACATAATTGGAAAATTGGACATAATTGGACTTTCCGGTATTTATTTTAATAATATATATTTAAGTTCTTAGGAACGGAAAATCAAATTTTATGCTGGGCGGTACTACAATACAAGGTTTAGATCAGAATTCACTTTTCTAATGTGATTCGTCCCTTGGTATAAGACATATTTCGGATAATGTAAATCCAATAAGAAATATTTGATTAGGTTGTATTATAGGTAATAAAAGAATGATACTCTCAGTAATAGTATATTTAATTTAAGGGTATGAGAGCATAAAGGGGTAAGTTTTTAGTTTAGATGTAATACTTTTGGCCGTGAAAATTCCAACTCAAAGTATTTTATTTTATATGGTTTTACGCCCAGCGGGGCTTTGACATGGATTTTAAAAACAGAATATACCCAGTGAGCTATCGAAAAGTATGCAATAAAAATTAAAGCAAGATATAACAGTAAATAGATAAACTGAACATGAAACAATATTAGTAAAACATGTAACAGTAACATAAAATGATATAGAAACTAGAACAATACTACATATAAGACCAATCACTAAAACTACTTTACCAACGCTGCTACTATAATTTGTAAGTGCTAGATTAAGCTTAATTCTATAAATGTAGTCAATAAATACATCAATAGTACCACCAAACTTTTTGTCCAGATCATGCATCCTATTGGTTAGTGAGTGTGTCCGATAGTTGGCTGTGTATTATTGCAGAAGAATGTTACATTTTGCCTTATGTTCCTAGTCGGCACATGGAATTTGAAAATTATTAATATTCTTCAGGTCACAAATAACCAACGACTAAATAAAATGCCCGATTTACATGACACCTTTATTCATCCAGTTTATCTAATTGGGATGTATTCTATTTTGATAGTTGGTACCCTGAGTGACGTGTGTTGGTTTTACCGATTTTCGCACAGTTAAAGTGGCGGACGTTATTTGACATCTGCAATCTCTCATTGCTTTACGTAACTATATTAAGCGAAAATGTTGCATATTTATTCAGTTTTGTATTTAAAATATTAGTAAAAAGTCTACAATACCTATTTATTACTGATTGTGAATGTGTTATTACTGTTAGGTATTGAAAATTTCGCGTGTACGTTTGATGATTTGACATTTTGTTTTCAGGAAATGATACACGAGAACTTTATATACGTACTGTTAACTCATAGAATAAAGAATATATATATATATATATATATACATATGTGTTTTAACTTCATATTGAAACATATATTTAATTTATGAATAGGGACGGGGTTGTGAGCGCTGCGTTTTGGTAGTTCAACCTCATATATTATATCAATATCGTACCGATCAAGATACGATGATCAGGTAGGCAATTATGTCAAGTAAACTATAAAAATCATTATGATAAAGGTTCAAAGACAATCGGGTAAGCAAAAACATCGATTAGATAATTACCAAGCACACGACCAAGCTCGCAAAAGACAGTGACAGATGCTTTCATGATTGTATCTATGGTTATGTTTATGGTGTGGCCATTTTTTGACTATTTAGTACCGTCTCAAAACAGCTTTATTGTAATAGAATAAGCTCCACATACTTAATACGTGTTAACGATCAAATAAATTGAAAAAATGTTTGATAGGAATGCTTTCCTGATCTTTCGCTAACCTTTGAAATGATACTCCTACCATTTTTTTATTCGAAGAAACACTTTATACTCGTTGGCTGAACGCCTCCCGGCATCTTGTTTTTTTATTTATTAAACTTTATACTGTTTTAAGTTAATACTTTATAATTAGCCGACTGACAGTTCGAAATAAAAAGACTAACAATGTGGTTTCAACCGTAAATGCTGAAAAAACAATTGGAATTAGACGATATGTTTAAAAAAACATAGGCTATAAAACTAGTCTAGTCTCTGTCCTAGGGATGTGCGATGGCAAGAGAAGAGTGCAAATATGCAATGCTAATAAGTTATTTATTTGTAATCTCTCTCCGATTTTTTAGGGAACTTCCTGTAATTCTCCATTCAATGCAAATAACCAAACAATATTTAAATCCTCCCTACACCCACTACCATGCATTGTGCAATGATAGAGGACTTAGATTGCGAGGAATTGAACCTGCGACGCCTGGATGCGAACGCATCGCTTCGGCTTCAAAATAATTAGCATTTTTACAATTACCAACTGTTCAGCACAAAAATAAAATTGTAACAGGACGAAACCGCACGATCCCGAATACTTTCTCGCTCACACCTATTACGCCCATCTATCTACGAACGCAGGACATCGTAGATCTCCTACTGGTTCCGCAAATTATTAACCAACTAATCAGAGGCCAGCTCCACGCTAAACTATATACACCAAATTATATACTACGGAAGGCCTGTATAAGCGGATGCACGGCCTTGAACGAGCAGAGATCCCGAGCCGGTCGTAGGCTCAAGATCTGATACTGGTACTAGATGTATCGTCCCTTTCAGTAAGGTTGAAGAGTGCCTAGAGGAAGTCTTTATCTTTCGTATCTAGTCCGGAGTTGGGGCGCCGTGTCGCCATTTCCGAGAAGTTTGTTGTATTAGTTATATATGTTGCATAAAAGCCCAACGTAGGGCAGAGAAAAAACTGTTATGTAAAATCTGTTATAAATTTTCATTTCTTCATCTTTCACTAGCGCTATCCCATTTTCTCAAATAAAAAAAAGAAATTCTAAAATCATCCACCATCGTTACGCAGTGAGTAGTGGGCCTAATTGAACCGGCATGCAAAATATAGAGCCTAGTTCTCTCCGGCACGTAAATAAGCATAAGATTAAATAAATCAGCATTTAAGTCAGTACATATCACTCGATTAGCTCATTTTGTCATAAAAACATACAGCTGGAGCTCAAAGATAATTTATTTGATTCAACAGATTAAAAGATAAATAGTAACACATGTAATACGCTGTTTTAAAATATCTAACATTTGATTGCATTCACCAAAAATAATTTATCTCGTAAATAACAATTTGCTGGTTTAAACACACTACAATGAAATCACTAGGAAATAAATGAAAGCTTGCGATTTCACTTTCATACATATTGTGATTACTGTGGTATGTGCACCACATAAAAAATATCACATACCTGCATTTCTCGTTGAAGGCAAAATTAATCGACGGGAAACGAAGCTTGTAGGGACATTGCTTGCAAATTTCAAACTACAGTACGTACCTACATACAGAAGACGAAAATCTGTCACGCGTTCGAATAAATTAACTTAGCTAACAAACTGACCGGTCGGTGGCTGAATTGACATCGCGTTTGCGTCCCACCCAGGCGTGTTCAATTCCTCGGCCAGTCCTCAAACTCAACACAAGCAAGATTTTTGGCTTACTGTGATGGTAGTAGGAGATTATCAAATATTTGTGTTTGTCTTACTTTAAAAAAAATTAAAACCACATTTAATTTAAATTAAAGAAGTGATATATTACGAACAGGTTAAAACTCGCAAGTATTATATTTATCATAATATTGTTTTAGTTAGATGGTTTTATTTATTGAATTTAATTTAAGAGTCGGAATTTAAAAAAAAATTATCACTTAAATGTAAAAAAAATCGGAAGGTGTTTTAAAGAACTAAAGCGTTCTATAAGTAAACCCTCGATATTACATATGAATAAAATAATACATATTAAAACTAATCAACTATTTGAATATCAACAAATTAAAACTAATAACTATTTAAATTGAGTAAAGCACAAAAAACTAAATTTGAAAGTACTAAGAATAAACATCAGTAAAGGAAACCCAATAAATTAAACAATATAAATTAACAACTTTTTCTTTCGCTTATTTTGAAGGTTATACCCATATAAAAAAATGATATGTTTATCTGAGACACTATCTAGGATACAAACCATTTCATTAGAAACTTTATGATCATTTAAAAAGGTAGCTACCAAAATACGGGAAAAATTAGTAACAAGATGATATTGTTAATTCTGAATTTGAAATATGAGATCGACAAATATGGTTAATAAATAAGTCCCAATGGTCGAGTGGTTTAAGACGCCTGTCCCAGTAAGACGAGATCCTGGGTTCGATTCCTAGTTGTGACCGTTATCTTTTTATTGTTCTGTTTCATATCTCGTTTAGATTTATTAGTATTATCTTTTTCTTCAATGATAAACCATATTATATTGATTGGGTTAATTGCCTACCGCTAAACTGAAGAAGAAATTATTTTGACATTTGAAACTTCCTAAATACGACTTCTTTGACCTTTTTGACATCTGAGACGGAATCGTTAATAAGTTTAAACATCAGCCTTACTCCTTTACAACTGCTCTCCTCGTCGGCCAAAGTTATTACTGTACATTAACAAGGGGCTCGCTTTTTAAAGCGGAGGCTTTGTTGTATGAAATGCTTGGCGGGTGGCATTATTTTCAATGCTAAAGCAAAAAAGTAGGTCATGCTCAAAAACTCACGCTTTAATCTTTACGTTGCCAACAAGGGTAAACAAAATCTCTAAAATTACTATCCTCCATGGATAATTTTAAATAGAGACCATAATTTTGGTATTTAAAAAAAACTATAAACACATGATCTACCATTAAAAAAATAAACTGAAGTACTACATTATAACAGATTTTTTTAAACAGTGTTATGAGTTGCCAATATCCTCCATTAATCTAGCCTCCCCACGACTATAAAGCATAGAGGATACACCACCACATCGATGAAGCAGCAATATAAGCCAGTTATACGTTGAAACACTACTAAACTACATTGTTGACAAAAAAAAAAACAAATTTCAACATATACAAAATACCACTAACAGACCAGTTAGACAAGCGTACAAATAAAACATAAAAACTCCGACAGTAAATACGAGCTTTGGACAAAGACACTATCAGCTATATGCTATAAAAGCATTTAACAGTCTAACAAATAAAATTGAGGAAAACAATATTAAAATCAGACACAAAATTACAAAATGGATTAAAGAACAAAAAATACAAGATTACCAAAATTTCATAACATAAAATAAATAAAAAAAAAACCTACACGTAACACACAAAACCAATATTAAACACACTTCACTCACAAACACACAACATTATATTTTAAATGTATTATTTTATCTATGTATTATTTATTTTATATTTTTTTATTATAAAATGAAGGCCTTATCACGGGTAAGCCACCCAGTGAGGCCAATATTACTGGATTACTCTGGAATGTAAAAAATATTGTATCAAAATAAAATTAAAATATAGTGTAAAACATGCCTTGGTCACGTACAATAAAAAGGATCACTTTATACGGTAATCAACGATGTAGAGGCAATAAGCGCTAACGCAAAAATTATGCCCATAAAGGGAATGATTAACTACGGACGAGGGGGAAATAAGAGGGGGAAAGAATAAACACGAAGGGAAGGAGAACACACAGAGCGGCAGACGGGGACTTGATTGGGGAGAACTCGACACTTCAGTGCAGAGAGCCGTGGACTATAACTATGGGAGTCGGGAGACCTTTGGTCACCCACAAATAGCGACGAGGCCGAATGCAGATTTACTATGGAGGGTTGAACCACGTTTGGGTTGAGTGAGGAACACGAGAGATGCAACCCAAACGTCCCACATCAGTTCACAGCAATAAGCGCTTTTAAATATATGGTACCTCTAACAAACGCAATGAAACAGAGCCAGTAACTTCCAGCATACAATTGTTCCAAGCAATAGTTTTAAGATAATTTAGTAATAATTTGCATAACTTTGTTGCCTTAGCAATGGTATATCAGTACAACTATATAAGGTGTTCTAATTTTGATGGTTCCTTGAGAGGGCCAGAACTAACAAATAATAGTAAGTGCGCGCTGAAACCACACAACAGTTGTTTACATATTCTAGGAACACAATGACTCTCTCGGTGCGCGCCATCTCACTTGCCCGGGATATTACAAAAGCTGCGTGAGAGGGCAAGATAATCTACTTTTGTCGCCGGCTGTCTATTGCCGCCCGTAACAAGCGGGACAGTACAACCATTGTCATTATCACAGTTTGATAATGCCTTCAGAGGGCGAAACAGCTGTCACGCGTAATAATAATTACACAGCAGAACTTGTTTAAAAATAAACTGTTTTTATAAATCTAATAATAATATTATTGAATATATATAAAAAAAAGTTAAAAACCTATTTTCATTTCCACCAGAGTATATTTATTGGATAGATCAACAACACAACACAACAATCTTAACTAAAATTATAATGGCCCTATAAAAAAAATCTTTTGAGCGATGAGCTCTGGCGTTATGAAATGTGCACAAGGTTGTTGGTTTTTTTCTAATAGTAAATTCAATTCAATAATACTGAGCTAATTTTAAGATCTCTACGTCATTTCCGTCATGAAATATTGGATTTGAAATATGTATACTGTCAAAAAAGGGAAAAATGCCGTTTTGTTTTTTTCCGTATCATGTTTTAATAACAAAAAGTGTTGAAACTCACATGAAGCCGGGTAATAGACAATATTACTTAATAAAACTAATATTTTTCTGACGAGGGAGAAAACATTAAAAAGACATACAGTTAAATTGAATGGTGAATGTGGAAGACTGCTGGCGGAGATATAAAAACAAGCATGAAATATATTTTCCTAATATTTCCGTGTATATTAAATTGCTTTCTTACACGGAAAACATTTGTGCCATAAATCTTCGAGCGAGCCTGTCGTTACTCGTACAGAGGGAATTTCGTGAAATTGTAAATATGGTTAAACCCTCAACGTGACTAGAAAAAATAAATATTTTTTCGACGAACATAATATTGAATTCACGTGTGGGGGCACAGGGGAGTAATTCTCATTTTCAATTATGCTGCGGTAGTTACCTAAATAAAAGCGAATATGTTGAACCTGGGCCGAGTATACCAGTAAACCCGAGGATTTAGTGGCATTCCCGAAGCGGGATAAATCTGCCGAAAATGTAAAACCATTCCTATTGGATTTCTCAAAGAATAAACATCTAGCGCAAAGCTTGCAAAGGTCCCTAACTGTCTCATGTACGGCGATAAATGACGCAACACAAAGCGCCAGACTGTATTTGCACAAATGCAGGAAGACGTTTTATATTCTCGTGAGCAAAAAGAAAATGCTAATGGTCTTAAGGAGAGCTTTCTCCCTAGTTCTAAGTCCTCTGTTGGTACTGGAAAACGAGTAGTAAATAGTCTTTTCGATGATGGAAAAAAAACATTAAATAGAAAAGCAAACAGAGGAGATAACAAATTGGATTAAGAAATAATTAATTATGTGGTATTTTAAGTTTAGTTGTAATGTCGTAATTTATTTGCTGTTCTTACATGTTAATTTTTTTTTGATTTCGGGGAGAGTTGAAATTAGGGATGATGGGTGTAACGCTTACCGTATATTCAGCGGAGGCTGTGTGCCACTCACCCTTCAACTCATTTGTAAAAACGAAATAAATCTTCTGTTCTTATTTTCTGTTCTCATGGAAATGGCGAGTATTTACGTAAGTAATAATTTTACTTTACAAGAAACGTAGGAGATTCTACCCATGTATAAGCGGAGTGACCCTGAAAACTGAAATAAATCAAACCTTTCGGCTATAAAACTACTAGCAGAAAAGGTATTGCTTTGGAAAATCGCAATAATTGGTAAAAAAAAAAAACTGAAAAGTTCCGAAACAAAGTAAAATTTCGACCTTTTGATTGGTTCTCACGCGAATATGAATGGTAGAAGAAGTCGGGGACGCCCGAGGAAGACCTGACACGGTGAGGTGAATTAAATACTTGAATTGGGCCATATCAATGGTTAGAATAACAGAAGATTATGTATAAGATAATGTATGAATGAGGCAAAGAGTTTGTATCAAGACAAGAGTTTTTTGGCGGTCCAGTTTATCTGCCTACCTATCCGAGGGAAACAGCGGGACAGTTATAAATAATATTTTATATAAAAAGGTCAGCTTACGAGCAACTACGTATTAGCAATACTCATATACTCATGAATATAATAAATACATGTCTCCTTATCTACAAAATAAATAATAAACTCATACATATAAATACAGAACTCATTAAAACGTCCCAAGTACACACACACTTTACACGGCAACACGATAAAATACATTTAAACACCATACATACTCATTATGGCAAGCAATCCATTGGTTACGAGGGGAGCAACATATATAATTGCCTCCCAGACGAAATTAAAAATGAAAAAAGTGTGGGTAAATTTAAAAAAAAATTGTTCAGTTTTATGCTCAATCAACAAAACAATGAAAGTGAATAATATCGTTGTGTAATATATTTATGTGTAATGTATTCGTTATTTCTAGTTAAATAAGTGAAAAATGTAATTTTCTTTTATCTAGAATAAAAAAATTAAATATATTATGTCTACTGAGCGAAATTAATTATATACAGGAAGGAGGCATTAGATTTATCACAAATAAAAAAGTGTATTAGCAAAGGCATAGTTTCCCATTAGCAAAATTAAAAGTTTCAATTAATAAACAGTAACAAGATGCATCCGAGTGCCCCGTAAAATGCAAATAACTAAACAGGCCAGCAAACAAATTGCCAGGAGTTGAGAAACCCTCAGGAGTGAATGTGCAAAACTGGAGATGGAGGTGGAGTGCGCATTAAATTGGATGGTGTTGGAGTGGGCAGGGCGAGCCGCAGCGTTTGGATCCATTCCAGGCACTTGCAAATATTGACAGAATTATGTGGTTCGAGATGAAGCTCGATTACATCAAGCAGGGAACAAGAGAAAAACATTGCTGTATAGATTACTAACTAGATTTTTTTAAAAGAAAAAACGATTATTAAATAGCCTATAACTTTAAGCAATATCGCATTTTGTTACTTTTGGTATAAAAATAAGTATACGTCCATATTTGCTTACCGTATAATGGAGCAATTTTGTTTTTAATTATTAAAAACAACAACAAAAAATTTAAAAAAATAACTATTAGAAATATTGGTATAAACTAACTATCTAACCATTTAACCGGTGACCTCGGATGGTAGGCAGAGAAGACAGACAACATAAAACCTTGCGGCACAATCCTCGCTTCATTCACATTAATGCATCGTCTCATACATACTCTCCTGTTAAAGTATGACTCTTGACATGATCTGACACATCTGATTAACTTTTTTTACATTAACTCCATACAGGAGGCTTAAAAAAAAATTATTTCCTTCAGGGCCTATGTCATCTTTGGGGGTGTTGTGTGGAGGGTCTTTTTTAAGGAGAGGAGAGGAGGGAGTCAATATGGGTCTTGAAGAGACCCGTGTTGTAGGCGGGAGGAAACACAGAAGCTAGCAAATCGTTCCACAGCCGAGCTGTTGAACTCAAGAACTATTCATAGAAACGACCCATTCCTTAGTGCGTTTGATGTTGGGCGCGCGTTTGGCATGTTTCCCGACTATGTACCGGTGCCTAAGGGATCAATGACGCTAGCTCCTCGGAGCATCTCTCATTGAAATACCGGTAGGTATTGGTCGTGCCATGTCTTCATTGGGCGTACCCAACTTCTTCTACCATTCACATTCGCGTCAAATATTCTACTGGCACTCCTGTATTGATATTTTAAAGCCTTTTAGCAAAATCCGCGGAACCAACTAAGATTTTTAGCTGTTACTGTTGCCTATATTTTCTTCATTTAGCAAACTGACGGTTATTTTATTATAAAATATTGTACCGTTGTTTTATTCACTAAAATTGCTACTAAGGGATTTCGTAAATTATTTAATCTCGTTCTTAGAATTATTAAACAAACCTTAGTAAAGGCACGTTAATAATTGATTTAAATGCCAGGAGGCCAGGTAAGCCCTAAGCATACCAGTCATTAGTAAATTGGCGCCCCCGGTTAGCATTTGCAGAGAAAAAATATTCAACTGAACTCGATATTTTATATTCAACTAAAAAAGACGTTGAATTTATTTATAAGACACGAAAATAGCAACAAAAATTTATTTGAATTTCGATTATCCGAATACTAGGGGCGGAATTCAATGAGCAAAGTGGTTGTTGTGAGACCCGTCGTGCTAAAATTCTCAAGAAAACAGCCATGACTGCTAATTTAGATCATTTTAAATGCGGCCCATTAGATGAATACTAAAAAATATCTTGGACAAGGCGCATTATTGTCAACTGCTTTTTTTTACGAGAAAGCAAAAAATTATTCATACATTTTAGGTTCACTGTAGCTGATTTACTATTAGCAAGCATACATAATAGTACGGCCAAATAAATAGCCAATCTTCCACTGTGCAGGAATTCGGGAATATGCTAACTCAAGGTTTGCGAATTGCGAGAAATAATGGTACGAAGAGGGTAATTTGGGTACGACAATTAAATAAATTCACCATCATGCGGGGTTACATAGACGATTAGTTGGACCAAACCTTCGTTAACAACAACACAAAGAGTGATGCACGTTGACGCAATTTGACAATTTCAAAAGGACGGAAATTTTGGAAGACAGTACAAATAGAAATGTTAACTCTTAAGAAATCACCGTGCGGGCTACTAAAAATACTAAATAGAAAAAAACATAATGTTTCTAAAGGGTCTTCAGAGCAAGGGAAAAAAATATCAAATATTTTAGTCAAAAAACATGGAAGCCTGGAAAAGATTGCTCCGTAAGGTTAAAAAGTTTTTAAAAAAGATACCAAACTTAATGAAGTCGTGAAAACTAAATACTCAAAATTTTATTCTAATTTATTCAAAATATTGCACGCTTTTTAGTAATGATATCATATTTTATAAATGAATATTTTATGTGAATTATTCTTTGAGGAAAATTTCTAGGCAAATAATTTCTGGTTATTTCTGGAAATCTCCAGAATTATTAAAAGAATACATTATTCGTTGCTTAATTGAAATAAAACCGGAATAACCTGTAAATGCGCTAGTGGGTGTGCCGGCATGGCAATGACATGTACGATTAGGTAAACTAAAATGTACGTGACACACATAATATCCGCGTTTACCCTACTTCAAATCTCATGTTTCCAGCGGACCAAATTGCATCCCTCACGAAACCTCATGTAAATGATGGTCACCTGACTACGTGACACCCACATACCTTCCGTCCCCGCTAAGTGAATGTGGGGTGACCACCAGGCCTCGTAGCTGCGGGACACGGCTTTCGGTATTACCTGGAACAAAGATAAACACACAAACATTAATTAACATCGTCCATTGTTCTTCCGGTGGTGTTTGGCCGGGCTTGTCCCACGTGATGTGTGACGTCACAGGAGACGCACACGTTGGAAATGTTTTGTTGCGGTTACCCGCATTATAAATAAACAATTCACCGTTTGTCATAATAAAGGTTTCAAGAGGCACTGCCTAAGCGAAATGTTCTATTGTTACTGCGAACTCGAACACTTGCGATGTATTTCTGTAGATAATGGAGCAAACAAATTAGTATGATTTGTAATAACTTAAGAGGTAAAGCATACAGAGAAAATAAAACTAATAAAATAATAACTTCCACATTGCATTTCAGGAAATAATTATGGCTTAGGCTATAAAGACAAGATATCGGATTTAATTTACTTTCTGCACAGAAAACGAACAGTTTTATATCGAACACACTTCGTAGGTTCTCCATTTCATTTCGCAATTTCGCATAATTCAAATTTGGCTAATAAAGCATCGTGTCACGTAGTTGGTAGAGTCTATAATATTGCATTGTGAATAGTTAAGCGAATTCCGACTTAAGCTTCGAGACTAAAAGGAGCAATTAAAATAAAACGCGGTCATACAGTACAGGCTATAGTCCTGTTCCGCTGTTCGCGCAAAGTTCGTTGGAGACGTCTAATTGTAAAATATGCGCTGGCTTTGTGTTAGCACGTTGTTGCCCGGAGATACTCTTTTTCCGCTTAAAGAAGACAAAAAATAATGGATACAGCGCTGTGTTACGATAGAAGGAAACATACCACGGTAATCTGCTGAAGACAAATGGGTAAACTAAAGCAAAATAACCATTTAAAAACATGTTAGAAAGAAACTTAACGAATATAAGCGGAGGTTTATAAATAAATGTTACTCAACGTTCGTTAAGTTATATTATTATAAACAAGCGCAGATCCATGAAAATCAACGAACAAATTCAACTGGCAATGACAACGAGCAATACATCTTTACAACAAATGGATCATATTTCTGTGCTCCTGGTATTTTGTTGTGGTCGTCAGGTTCACGCTTTGCCGTTTAATATGTATATTTTTTATGAATTGTATTTACTTATATATTTTTTTATATTACCTTATTTTATTACGAACTGTTCAATTGTGACATCAGCGCCACTGTGGTAATAAATACAAAATACGCTGACATTTCTGTTCTCCTGGTATTTTGTTCCTGTCGACAAGCTCACGTTTTGATGTTTATTTTATTTTTTAAATACCTAGCGCAGAATCAATTAAATTTAAACATTTATTTCTTTATATTTTTATTTATTTTTAGTTTAATCCGTTATCTTTCGTACAATCGGGACGGTGTCAGAAATCTCGCCGTTACTATGGGCACAAAAAAACCTATTTAAATAAATGTTTAATGCGTTATCTTTCATACAATCAGGACGGTGTCAGAAATCTCGCAGTTACTATGGGCACAAAAAAAACCTATTTTATAAATATGAAAACGAAACGTGATAAGAATTTTCATCTCCGACAAAAAACAAACGGAATCAAAGCCCTCCGTAAATTCGTTTATCTTCCTTGTTTCAAAGTCGACAGTGCAATCAGAAGTATGCATTGCAGATGTGTATCTAAAAACGCTATAGAAATCATAAATTTCAAGTCGAAGCTATTTATTCTTCAATGGAAATCCTTTAGACTGCCAGTCCCGAGGCACTCCCCGCCTCCGCAGGGACGAGAGGTCTAGACTCTCGACAGGAATGGATTATAAAAGGAGAGAAACGGGAATATTCCGATTCAGAGATTGTACGGCATTATATATTGTTCTTTATTTAAGAGAACATTCAGAAGTTCTAATCCGACAAAGGCACAGCATCAAAGAAACCTCCAAGATGTTGCGTATTATGGAACGACGTAGGGGTAACTACGAAATTAGCAGTTAGTATCCAACAAAGTGTACATTTATGTTCTACTCTAAATTAACTCACTTTTCGCTTCGAGTTCAACAAACGAAAACTCTCTCACAAAACCGTTTCATTAAATTTTACGCTTAGATACTTAACTCAAAGATCGTTCGTACATTTACTTTCAGGGGATGATAAATTTATACAATATTTCGGCGGAACGTTGAAGCTTGTTGGATTTACAAAATCGTACACATAATCCAAAGTAGAGAAGCGTATAACTTTGTAAGCATTACGTGACCTTTTAGATTTAAGATATGATATAAAAACATTGATTCTGCTTCGTCGCTGTTGCCCGTTTCATTCAAGAGCCGAAGCGAAAAAAAAAAGAAGTATGGAGCACAATTTGTAGATATAAACTACTTAGCGAACAAGAGAGTAAATTAACGCTGTAAAGCTGTAATCGATAGCCATGAACAATGCACATTACGCTTGTGAAGAATGCTCGCAAATACCGCGGTCACACTAAACTCCCGTGCAGTCGATATATCGCTCCTGCAGTTAATTACAACTATATTGTTAACTAACCCGAAGCAATCAAACGGAATGCATTTCAAACGACTGTTCTAATCGTGAGCAGCTGTGCATTCAACTGTTTTATAGTAATCATTACCCTTTATACGCCACTGAACATGCATTTACTTATGGCCGAGCGGGCCTTTACACAAAAATAAATTATCATGATAGACAGCATATTGTTTAACTCTTAAATCTCATTTATCAAACTCACGTTTCCATTTAATTCCACTTACATTAAATATATTTATGAATTGGCTTAACACATCTATCATATTAAAAAACTTATGTTATGGAAGTTATGAAAAAAAAAACATATTGAAAAATAGTTCTTTTTCACTTAAATATCAACAAACATGGAAAACTTATAACGCCCAGATAATGTTAGATAAATTGTAATAATTATTGGATTTAATGGAAAATTAATGCCGTTGAGAATATTTGAGAAGAAAGTATAATCGTTTTAACCCAAACGGAGAAAAATGAGCATTGCTGATTTATTAAAAATCCGGTTAATCCCATTAAACTTTTAGTACATTCCTAATATATCGGAATCAGAATTCATGCACCTGCATATGTCCTGATAATATACTATAACAAAATGCGGAAATATGATAATTTTTATGGACACGTTTTCCGACATCGCGAAAACACATTCGTGTTTTACAGAAAGTTTATTAGAAAACCTATCAATTCTTTCGTTAAATGCCTGAAATGCTGTTTTTAACGAATTACGAATAATTATATGTAATACTGGCTGCACCCCTGCGGCCTGTGGCTCAATATGCCTGTGCAGATAGAGAAAATATAGGGCGTGTTGTTTTACGTCCAAAGATGGCGCTGTTTTAAAAAGAAACATATTTTTACCTGTCAGAGGTGACATCTGCTTAATATAGGTATATAAAAACACACGCGTATTCGAATGCAACATTGTATTAAAATTTCAAAGCAATCGGTGAAGAACTTTCGGAGATTTAAGATTTTGAACAATCAAACAATAACATTTTTATTTATAAAGATTTTTATATCAGGTATGTATTTTTTGTCTATTGTAATTTTATTTTTACTATTTCTTTCTCGTGTTATAAATTATTCATCCCTTGAAAATAATACCACATATAAGAAAATCCATCCGTTTGGTGTAGTTTTTTCGGTTAAATCATTTCTGAAAGTATATTGTAGTAGTATCAAAATGTGAATAAATAAATATATATCGTGGTACATATATGTTCTGACCAATTTGAAATGAAATGTTTTTGAATTTTAGAAACCAAAAAATGTTTCAGTCAGGGGTAATTTTACACAAATATTATTTAGATAGGTACAAAGTTATATTAATTTGTAAATAACCAATTTTTTATATGAAAAAAAAAAATCTTTTCATATTTCGTATATACCTGCGCAAACACACAATTCATCACAGCTTGCATAAAGTGTCTTGTCCTAAAATAATTAAATTAGCGCCATCTATGAAAGCGTAGTTTAAGAATATTTTTGTGTTTTCCCAAACATACGGAAAAACACAGCCTCACAACTCGAGCTCGAGGAGGCGATAGTTTAGCATACTGCCATCAGAATGTATGGGAAATGTCCGAAGTCAATTAAAAAGTTAATTATTATAGTTAGTTCATGAAAATTAATTCATGGTAAAAAAAAACAAACGAACTTATTACCCTAAACAGATAATCTAAAGATTATAGAAGTAGAAAAAAATTAATACTGGGGAATTATAATCGATAAAAAATTAAAACTTAACACTAACTGAAATGTAGCAAAAAATACCCTTAAAGTCCTTGATTCCTTGTATAAGGAAATAGTCTACCATAAACATAACACAAGATTCAATCAAAATGATGGATTAGTGGTTTCGAAATGTACCAAAAAGTACAGAGAAAGAATTCTAAACTACATTGTGCCCAAGATATCTAATAATCTACCAATGTCAATCAAAAATAATACCTTATGTACCACTAAAGTCAAATATAATCTAAGAAAATGGCTATTGGACACAGATGATATGTAATGATGCCCTACTGAGGCCCTTGTATAGCTAATTAGAATTCGCAATGGAACTTAAATAATATACAGTAAATTGTATCTACCTATCTATGCGAAATACGGTTATTTTTTCGGTGTGACTGTTTTAATTGTACTTGTATGATATATAACGCTTATACTGCAACTATATTTTAATTTTTTCTATTCTGTTATATTAACTTAACCGTGTTATATTAACATATAATAAAAATAAATAAAAAAATCAGGATAAAGGGAAAATTAGACCTTAAAATAAGGAAATTGGTCTACAGCACCACTGTAGCATCCCACCTGAATTACTGCACAAGTGTCATTTTTCTGAGCAATAAAACACAAGTTAAAAGAATGGAAATAAATTAGAACAGAGGCGAGGTCTATATTGTGCTGAAGCAAATAGGATAAAAACATTCCAACGCCAACTCAATATTCTAAGTGTGTGGCAACGTTTAGTCTGTAATAACCATAGACTAAATACATCATAACATAATACATCAATGGTAATAACCTGATATTTATTATTAAGTAAAAATAATGTTACCGGATTAAATGTAACAAAGTGTTAGTATCAACAGTACAGTTAATGGTTATTCAACGAGGAAATGCAACGATTTTAACCTGCCTAAGATAAATATCAGCTATATCCAGACAGTATGCAATATAATAAAAATCAATATTATTATGTTGTAATGCGATGTATTACGTTGTAATAAATTTTATGAAGAAAGTAATTATCGGGAAGACAAAACAATATCTTTATAAATAAAAATGTACATGTTCGTTTGTTTGACATCTTAAATCTCCGAAAGCATTTCACCGATTTCTATGAAATTTTGACACAACGTTGCATTCGAATACGCGTGTGTTTTTATATACGTATTTTATTTATAGATGACACTTGTGACAGGTAAAACCTTTTTTTTAAACAGCGCCATCTGTTGGACACACATGCTTTTTTAATACCGCGCCATCTATTGGATGTAAAAGTAACACGCGCTATTGTTTCTCTATCTGCAAAGACAGACTGCGCCACAGCAACGCGTGGCGGGGTACATATAGTTTATTATAAAGGTTTTGAAATGTTCAATGAACTCCCTTTAAATAAATGTGAATGTGGCTAAAAGTCTTTTCTTATTTTTCGTGGGTTATGTCTCAATTTTCAAAGTCCAAATTTTAGTACATAGGTAATAGAATATTATTAAAGTAGTTTTAGAATAGATATACACCAGACATAAAATGTTTATTTGATTTATTTACGCCTCCGGGCTTTTGAAAACAAGTATAAATTGATAATACTACAAAGTGCATTAAAATTAACATAATGATAAAATAAATGATAATAATTTTATACCCAGCTGCACGTATTATTAATATTACATGATATTTGGTAATATTACCATATATATGTAGGAACGTTTCCATACCCACTTTAAAACAAAAAAACGAATTCCATAAAATTATAAAACTGCCATTATTTTATTTTTTTAAAATCAACTTGGATAAAGGCGATATTGTCACAAATTCTACAACGTCTACGTATAAAATATATACGCGCAGCCCTATTTATAAAGTTATATTTTAGGGTTTAAATTTGAATGCAACGAATACATTCGCTAACGGCAATTCGCTGGGTTTAATTACGAAAACGTTTTCATGAACGTGCATTTATTGCACAGAATTTTATATTCTGAGCACTGACTCCGCGGGCAAGTTGACTGTTGGAATTCAACAACTGCATAGCAGGTGTATTGTGCGATCTTCATGCGGAAAGGAGCAATTGTCGGAGTCGTCTTCCTTCCTCGGAAAGGAGGTGCATCCAAGTTGCCATGGAATTTCTGTTATCAAGTAATAAATTTAATTTAATGAAATAAAGCCAGTGCCAGAGCTGAAACTTGATTAAATATTTTCATTGCTCAAATGCGACCACAGCAGCGCATAACAGCAACAACTACCTTCAGTGCCTAATTTAAGCGGAAAATTCATATTATATTTAACAAACAAACAACTTTACAACAAACCGTGCTTTTTATTCATATACTAATGTTAGGCTTTGTTCTGTATAATACCCAATCTGGTATTATAAAGGTTTGCTAAATACTAATATGCTTAATAATAAATATTTAATATTTATTTTACTAACATCAACAATGTTATTAAATATTGTTCCGCTACTACTTTCATAGTACCTTAAGTACCTTTCTTGTACTCTTTATTGAACAACTATTACTTGAATGTACACCAACTCTCAACGATAATTAGTATTGTACCTGCTTATATTGACCGTCCTCGGCCTATTACGCTATGCAATATACACTCACTATTGTACTCCTGACCAGCTTACCTTAAACATTGTATACGCCTTCACGGCTTGAATAAATAAAAAAGTGATGTTTCATTTAGGACTGAGGTGGACATCTCATTTGATGCATGTAACATAAGCTTACATTAAATAAATAAAATAAAACGGTCTGCGACGAAAGACGACATAAAAGGTTCGTTAAAACGAAAGTATAATTCTTAGTTGAAAGGTGATTAACGCGCCGAGGCATAAAACCGCGCAGCAAAACAAATATAATAAAAATTCCCATTCGAAAAAAGAAATTCCGCGTGATAAATCGTAACCATAAATAAACACCATTCGTATTCATATATCTCGCAAGAAACAGCGGGCAATAAAATCTCCGCCGACTAGATAAAACATTCACATTGTGAGTAAATAACAAATAGAAGATGTTTATTCGGCCGAAAAATCTTCACTTTTATTTTGCGTCGGTGTTGAATATCTAATTAGAAAGTTCCTGGAGAATTTTCACCATTCCCTATAAACATTTTTGTTCTGCCTACTAATAATCCACCGCTTGCAGACGTGCTGTTTCCTTAATCGGACGTGACTCCGGCCCGGTCCGGGGGATATCGAAATATTGAGCAAGAAATAACAGTGTTCACTTATTGTTTCCTGTTTTACAGACCCAGCGAAAACGGCATACTTTTATACTCTACCTCACAAGTGAATTTGAAAAAATTAACGGATATGGCGAGAAGAAATAATATCAAAGAAGAAGGCTACAGCATATTTTAAGCTTTTAAATACAGATAAGGAAATTAATAAGCGGGTAGCTTTGTCCGTAGAACTTTATAGTTAATATAATCCAAACTACCTGAATAATTAATTAGCTGTGAAAATTTTTCTTTTATAATTAGCGAAAAAACTCCTAAAAAGTGAAATAAAAAGTTTAGTCTACTTGGCGAAAAATTTTACAGTAAAATTTGGAATCAACGTGGAAATTTCAAATGATAAATGGGAATTATTTATTTACATTTAATGGTCATCAAAAAAATAATATTACACAATAAACCTTAAAATAATACCAGCATCCCGATGCTCTTGGTAGCCAGGATGTAATACCAGCCTTCCCGATGCTCTTGGTAGCCAGGATATAATACCAGCCTTCTCGGTGCTCTTCGTAAGCAGAATATAATACCAGCCTTCCCGATGCTCTTTGTAGCCAGGATATAATACCAGCCTTCTCGGTGCTCTTCGTAAGCAGAATATAATACCAGCCTTCCCGATGCTCTTGGTAGCCAGGATATAATACCAGCCTTCTCGGTGCTCTTCGTAAGCAGAATATAATACCAGCCTTCCCGATGCTCTTGGTAGCCAGGATATAATACCAGCCTTCTCGGTGCTCTTCGTAAGCAGAATTTAATACCAGCCTTCCCGATGCTCTTGGTAGCCAGGATATAATACTAGCCTTCTCGGTGCTCTTCATAAGTAGAATATAAGTAGCACAAAGGCAATTCTTGAACAAATCATAAATAACTCAGCGTTAAACAGATAAAATAGAAGTCTTTTTTTACATTAGCTCAATACAGGAGGCCCTGGGAATAATATCTTCACTCAGGGCTTATGTCGTTCTTGGGGATGTCGTTTGGGAGGTCTTTTTAAGGAAACGAAATTCTGGGATGAAAAAGGTTAAGAGGGGTGGGTGTTAATCTGAACGTCAATGTTTTCAGGGGTGACGGGCATATCAATCATCCCTCCCACTGCGGTGTAAGGCGATAGGTCAAGAGTCCAGCTGGAGAGGTCGAAGGGTATCCTCGTAGCTATCCCGGTAGCTTGCTATTCGGGGTGACCTATGGCAGAGATGTTGATTGTACAATGAATGGTTCCCGGGGCAGCGGTACCCATACCCGCCTCCCATTAAAGAGGTAAAATGCATTTTCAAACCTTTCAAGTTTATATTAACTTTTGCAAGCAAAGTGCACAGCCTAAAACAGGCAATCAGCGAGAGCGCGGCAGGCGATCACGTTTCCGCCACACGTAGTACGGGGTACGGGAGAAGCCACACAAACGTAACGCGCCAGAACGAAGAATAAGGAACGGAACGAACCTAGAAGCCACCAGCGGGTGCACCGCAGGGATGATTTACACCCCTTCTCAGCAAGTGATGCACTTTATTTTACTTTGCGTAACAAGGAGTGGATACAAATTGTATCGCCGTAATAATTAATTATAAATTCTACAAGGCGAACAATTTATCCAGATGATGAACTAACTTAATTGGATACAATACGCCTGTAACGGTAACGAGTTGTGCAATCGCGTCGTCTGTATGATATTTAAAACAAGAAAATTCAAATTTATTTTAAGAGTGTTTTGCGCATATAATGTTTCAACTAGAATAATAACATTAACATACAAAACGAAATCTGATGCAAATATTGACAATTGTTATATCTCAACTCTGTGTGTTGGGTGCGAGTAATTTAGATAAGCCTCTAGTGTGTTTTAATTTTAGCATTTAGCAGATACCTTTCATTCATTTTGTACCAAACTCTTTGTACTCTCAAATTTATACATATTTAAACCTGCATTCAATATGAAATAACAAAGACGAGGAAAATGAAGCAAAGAAAATTGCTTACACGTTAGTCTAAAATAACTGTAAATAATTTGAAAAGTTTCTCCCTTTATACTTTGGGCAACCCGCTTTTCCGATTTCACAATAGCGTATTTTTTACGAGACTCAAAAAAGGCGCGGAAAAGTTTTCATAGCTTCGGATCTGTTGTGGCAGAAAACTCGTTTCCGGAATATCTTCTTTCGGGAAGGAAAATAAGAACATGACTCAGAAAGCTAAACAAAAAGCTACTCAAAATATAAACATAAGCGCACAACAGGTGCGGTGCAGTGGGGCAGTTAAAACAATGCACAGAATGTACGACGAACTTCGCAAACAGGAGCACCACATTTAATTTCTTTAACGCGCCCGAGGGGTCGATTCCGGCCAGAATGTTGGTAGTGAAAACAACCAAGCTGCCTGTGAGGAAGCTGATTTTTATGGAAGAAAAATTTTGTGCTAGCAATATAGACTCGATACATGTTGCGGAGGATATGGTGAAGTGTCATGATCAAATCGGAAGAAACGTTGTAGGTTTTCGAAAACCCTTGTAGGCCAGTGCAATTAGCAATCCGCGATCGTATTTATTTCGGTAGTCCCACAGACATAGGAATTAATAGACGAGAAGATAATGGCGAGGGGTAAAATCAACTGTTGAAGAACGAAGGCGGTAAGGCTGACTGTGATTCGTCAATAAATCAATCTGACAGTAAATAGGCATCTCGCATTAAAATATCACCATTTACTTCTTAAAAGTAAAATCTGCTTTTGAATGAATAGACATTTTTACATGGGAGCGCAAATTACTCGCAACGTTATGAACAAATTTGCGAAGTCCAAATTCGGCAAAAAAATTCGGTTTCATTTTCAGAGTCGAATATTTCGTTTAAGTATTTAGTTAAGACACTTTTATAAATGTTCATAATTTACTTCCCAGCAACCAACCAGCTTTGTGTTTCGCGTCCAGACGTTTCTCGATGTGATAGTATATGTTTCTAAAACTGATACATATTATACGATGTGAATATGCTTAAAATAAAGTAAAATAATGCTTATATATGGAATGTAATACGACAATTGGGTTTATTCTCTTTTTCACATCTATTTTTACAAGTTTTCATAGTACAAGTCAACATTTTGCCGTGTTATTTCGAAAAATGAACCGATGATGCCTCGACCATAGTTCGCACAAGAATGATGACGTCATGTTTTCAAATTTCACTTGAGGCCATGCGCGAGCACAGCCGGCTCCAATGGAACCGGTATGGGGAGTGGGAATAATACGCTTTTAATCACTTAGGGCAGGTCTACTAATATTCATATGTCTATGGGTAGTCCCAATTATTATATATGTTATGTAGACTGGTGCCATGATGTAAAATCCAAGTTGTCGTCCTTGCTATTACATGTGCTAATACCGCCATTTAAAAAAAAAAAATCCAATATCGCGAGATGATCTAGTCTTTCGCAAATACCTAGTTTTCAATGAAAATTTCGGATGAAGTAACTTAGCAAATTTAGTAGAACATAAAATTACCTATAACTTTTGTACAAACAATTTTCTCTAAAACTCTAGTAACGAGATATAAAATCGTAAAAATGTGTATAAGTTTTCAAAATCTATCTTGTTTTCAGTGCAATTTTGTGAAAAATTTTCTAATGCCAAGTTTGTAGAGAATAAAATTTCATAAAAGACGTGGGTTTATGATTTATGTTTTTTATCTCTCTTAGATATCCAGATGTCCACCAGATGTCCAGATGTCCACCAAAATCAGATCAAAATTGAAACAGAGGTGAGGTGTTTTAAACTTGCAATTCCTTGATTTTTTTCTTCTTTTTTTAAACAATTATTGTTAACAATTATTTTACAAGCAATAATTATTCGCCTGAAACACTCATCCACATTGAAAAATCTCCTGATAAAAGATACATGACGCCAACGGGACTCGAACCCGTGTCCCTTCGATTTCCGGTCGACAGCTCTGACCACTGAGCTATGGCGGCTTATCTCTTATCCGCGAAATAATTCAATATATACTAGTGTTTCATTCAACAATTACTGCTTGTTACATTTTATCAGGAGATTTTTCAATGTGGATGAGTGTTTCAGGCGAATAATTATTGCTTGTAAAATAATTGTTACCCTTTGTGCTATGCATAAAAAATCTTGACTTAAACATTAGTTTACCAAAAAAATAATAATTAATTATTGTTATAATATTATATAAAATACACGAACAAGTTCAATCACTGAGTGGTTTTTGAAAAGAATATTACAAAATTCGTATTTGCCTTGACCGAACGGAGCACCAGTTGTATCGCAGCCATTTGGAAGTGAAAGAATACAATGTTTTCAACTATTTAAAACATTTGTTGGAGTACAACGCGATAGATGATTTACCTTTACCAACTTCTTGATAATATACGTTGGGAGGTGAGAGAGCTGTGAGGGGTAGCAGGTCGATATTATTGAAATAACCACAGTATTGAACTATAGGTATGTTCAAAGGTATTAGGAAGTAACTTGAAAAATTCTGCCTCAACACAGGTTAGCCTAATGAGGCGTTATTTGAGAAACCTCAACTAACTGTTTTTTTTTAAATTTTATTTTTTACCTTCATTATATTATTTCTGTATTTTTCTGTTAATTTCAAAACCTTAAAAAAAAGTTATAAATCAATGTAAGTTTTTAGATTCTCACGGCCAAAAGCATTTTTGTTGTTTGTTTTTGGGGTGTTATGCCGTGTTGCGCTAACTCCTTCTTTAGCCGACGTTTCGGACAGCGTTGCAGTGTCCATCATCAGGGCAGATCCGGTAGATCCGAAGATCTTCGGATCTACCGGATCTGCCCTGATGATGGACACTGCAACGCTGTCCGAAACGTCGGCTAAAGAAGGAGTTAGCGCAACACGGCATAACACCCCAAAAACAAACAACAAAAATTATAAATCAATGTATAATATACATCATAATATGCATTTTGAGTTGTAATGTGCAACCTTTCTTAAATAACGAATTATTAATAATAAAATATTTTTATTATTATCTATTATTTTTAATTGCGTATGTCGATTGGTGGTTATACTAATATCTAAAAGACTCTTTCATCTGCTTTAAAAAACAGAACTTAATTTTGAAATATCTCAAAAACAACGATTTGTACATTTTCGAGTTACATTCAACATTTCAGGCGGAATCCGCATTTTGACAGCTCGCATAAGAGAAATACATTGCAAAAATATAGAGGCTCTCGGGGTTAGTAAATATAATCATTAATAAATGTCGCTAAGCACCCAATATATTTGGGGATTTGCGGGGTAAGAGGGAACTGCGGGCGGGTATTCTTTTAAAGCTTTGATACTATCGGTGTGCACATATTTAATACATTCAAACGTGACCTCTTTAAAATGATTTACCCATACTGGTAAGTACAAAGTAAAGCTTACGTAAAATTTTCAGACCCCCCGGGTGTAGATTCCCAGGCATACCCATTCGAGTTTCTAAAATGATTCCTTTGAAGATAAGACAACGTCAGAACCCACATGGTACAGGTACACCTTTAATCCATAAATTACAGTAGCTGATAAATGTTTTCCGAAAACTATTATAACAGCGAGTTTTTTGTCACGTAAGCTCCTCCTTTGTAACGTAGACTGGCCTTAAATTAACTACTCTTTGATTTGCGTGCAAAATTCTAGATTAAGGCGATGCACTACGTCGTGTAGTATTTTAAATTGAGCCGCTATCAATAACAACCCTTAAGTAGATGGCGATAAGGTTTAAATTCCCGCTTAACACCATCCGTCTGTTTTGATTTATGCAAGAAAAAAACATGGCCAAAAAGTGCCTTTTATTTTATTTTGTGGATGTTCAGGCATAATTTTTTTTTTTCGATCATTTTATAAATAACTTAATAAGCTACATTATACAATAAAATCATAACCGAAAATGGGTTCGTAAGTAGGAGATTTTGAACTTTAAAGTAGTTTTCATGGGCCTTTACATTATTTTTTTCTGGGCTTATAAAAAGACTTATCTAAAAAATACTCGATTATTTCAAAGGCCAAGATGTATTCTACTCGCAGTATTTAATTAAAGCATCTGAAACATTTCTAGGCGACCAAATTTTCAAACCAAAAACACATGATTTTGAATTACTACGTATGGCATCGCCTTAACTAAAAAACAAGACATTTCTCCGCAGGGCAGGGGGCATTCAGTAACCACATGTACGCATAGTCTCATACACACTCTGGTTATTTCGACTCGTGACACGACCTGATTTGATTCACTTGATCGGAGCGTCCCCGATTGCATCAAATTTCGTGTGATGTATTCTCCTTTTTCCGCCATTCCGCTTAAAACGTCATTATTTTGTGAATTATCCTTTTATCAACAATAAAATCTTTTAGTATCTCCTCGTTCGAAATAGGCCATACATGAATTTACTACAAATAACGCCTTAAGGGTATACTTAAAAGATTTCTTAATCTGCTATTTCAAAATTATTACAGAAAAAACACATTTCTAAAGATAACTTTTAAAACATTCAGATTCCATACAATATTCCTGCCATACGGCAGGGATGGTATCAAAACTACATTGTGGACTGAACGCCACGTTTCCTCTGACATATTTTAAATAACGATTAGTGATTAGGGTTATAGAGCTTGTGTAATGTATATAACTTCTTACATAAAAAAAAAATAATCAATTTCGTGCTCTCATGTGCTACAGTGTTACGATTGATTCGTAGATTGTATTATAAAGAATCTGAATGAAATGCGGAAAATAATATATTTATGTCGTGGAGATAAAACATAATGAAATAACAAATCGAGCAAAATAAATGCTTCGTAAGTGAAAATTTCCATCGTTCAAATTCTCAAATAATACGGAGAGCATTTTATGTGACAGAAACAATAAAAAGGACTGAAATTTAGTTTTGCAATGAGTTTTATTATTGCAAGGGGTCTTAAAAGTGTCGTGGGTCAAAAATCGAACGAAAAAAAAGTTACCCCTAAATACCTAGGTATGCCCTTTGAGATTAGATTCCCGAGGCATTGTACAAGTTCGCTGAAAAAATTAATCCCATCGCCTTATTCCTGACGGGGTGTCAGCCTAATGGGATTAAGATGAAAAGGTCCGGGGTGATTATGCCCCCCTGTTCCCTTAATTAAGTTTGAAGACTTATGATTAAATTTGTCCCGCAAAAAAGCTTCAAAAATTGCGAGAAAATGTAAGGAAATGTTCACGGGATTTTCGTATGAATGTTTCCATGTATATTAGGGGTGTGCTATGAAAGATTAATAACATTATTTTTAATATTATTCGATGGACACGTGCAAATGAACATACTCGTTATGATAATATCTCTACGTTAGATACATTTCAGTAAAATGTTCTCACATTTTCATCATCCGAATTGTTTTAAACTATTCATTCAAATAATGGGGCTGAAATGAAAAAGTTGAATTTAAATATTATAATCAAGTGTTTAAACGACCCACTCGGGCACCGAAATTGGAGTCGCGGAAATGATTTATGAATAAGATCGATTCTGTGAAACGGAGCAGAGCTTTTATCAAAGTAATGTGGCTGAAAGACGACGCTCCATTTTGAAATTTTAATTACATTATAAATATAAATGCATCACCATTTCCGTAAGCAGACATTGCATTTAATAAGTATTGGGTTCAAAGAACGTTTAGAAAGTTCACGCACAGTAATTAAAATTTTATGTTGGCATGGTCTAAATTGCATTTCCGCCGCCGGCAGTTAACATAAACTAATGAGTTCCGTGGGATAATATGGGTTAATGATTTCATTGTGCACAAACAAAAAGGGCGATTTCGCATTACTGAATAACAACAACGCCACGTGTGTATCCAACTAATAATAGCAAAACTATATTTAAAACATTTGAAACTAACAGCGGACATTCTAAAAGTCTCTATACCGCATTAATTTTAGATTTTTATGAACACCTTTTGCATGTCAACTGCGTCAAATTTGAAAGAAGATTTGCATAAAAATTATCTGAATACACCTCCTTGTTTGATCATAAACCAGTAGCGGAACTTTATCATTTGAAATGCAAGTAGCATATTTTGTTTAAAAATATATATTTTACACAATAAGCTCTTGAGGTCGCAAGACTTGCGATCTTGATCAAATATTTCAGGAACGTGAAAGATATAATAATATGTATCATTGGTATTCTGGCCTACTGCGGTTAGATGTGAATATTTAGACAAGTACCTGTCAATACCAAATACTTGCTAGGTAGGAGACACAAACAAGGAATTTGCATACGATTCATTCACGTGAAGAGGGTTTATGATTTTGAGATATAGCTCTATCTAGTGAATATCGTCCCCAAAGTTAGCAAACGATAGCATACGTCTACCTGATTATTGATACATTAACATTCAAGTCATGAGCCACTTCCTTACCTTGTAAATAACAAGAATTACGCGAAGTGCGCAAACCCTAATACGAGGAAGCAATTAACAAAATTATTCATGTAAAATTCAGCAAGACCCAGTGTGGGAGCATTACCTAGCATTCTACAATTTATCTTAATACATCCGTATTAAACTTTACGTGATAATTAATTAATCCAACGATATAATAAAATGTTAACTTTGTAAACAGTCAAGAAAAATCAAAAATCTCGGTGGATTGTTCTGGCCATACTCCACTCATACACTTTTGTTGAAGAGGCGAGCCGTATCGTTGACCGATAGCGTGGGCGAGGGTATTATTTCACTTCTGGTTACAATGGTATTAGGATGGGTGAAATGGCAGAAAGACTGAAACTTAATCGGAATATGATATAGGAATTATAAATTTAAGGTAGGTATAACTGTAGATCAAAATACGCGTTGCAATGTATTATTGAAGCATGGCAAGTAGTTTTCTCACGACTTAGAGGCAGGTAGTATGACAAATTATTACCCGTAATAGCTTGCACGATTCGTACATGCTCCGGTATACGATGCAACCAAGTTTCATCTTGTTCAGTGTTTTGCTTAGCTTGTCGATGTAAATTTTGAATAAGACTAGGGACATGGAGCGTCTTTGACATTCATGTAAACATAGTACAAGAGTTCCAAATGCTGCTGTCCGCTGCAGTGGGACTATGGTATCCCGGATAATGGGGTATGTTGTGTGGCTGAAGGGATCGGGGAAGGGAAGGAGATGGGGAAGCGAAAGAGGAAGCTTTTTTTTAGTCTGGTCCAAAAACACGGCTGAGGCCATTTCAAGCATTTTTTTTATTTTGAATGGTGGTCTTTCACCAGGGCGACACTGATACATTGTACCTTCGCTGGTTCTGATAAGTTACCATAAAAAAATAACAACTGATGGGGGAATCTAAAATGAAAGCAACAATTCGTTCTGTTGAAGCTTTATAGGGCATTCAAGCAATAGTTGTTGTTTAACATCCAAATTCAACAATAACTTTGAATGTACATTTGAAAATTTGCATCAAAGGCGAGTAGTAGCTGACTCAATATTTATACACAGAATTTTAAACAATAACATCGACTGTACCGAACTTCTGTCCCTTATTAATTTTATCATACCTTTAAGAGGTACACGACGTACAGTGCTATTCCACACGCTTAATTATAAAACAAATGCAGCATCTAATTCGCCAATTAACCGAGCTCTTCATACTCTAAATAATATTTGTCTAAACTCTAACATTGACATTTTTTCGGATTCACTGCCCAAATTCAAACGTGGCATCATGTCAATAATTTAAACTGTTCAATGCGCATACATACAGACACACGAACACTCACACATACATTACACACACACACCTATATACTACACACGTCACCTGTTAATTAAGGAATAAACATACCACTTAGCAGACATCACAAGGAAACATTTCACAATAACAATAGGAAACATAGGTACCCAACATGAAGTATCTTATTCCTGTATATTGTTTCATCTCTGTAAATCATGTACTGTTTGTTTCTATACTATAAAATAAAATTAAAATAGACAACTCGAGATTTATTGTTCGATGGTTAATTTGAACGATACACTCCCTAAACTAGGCAAAGTCCGTGTAATCTACGTTTCGTAAAAATCGGAATTTAGGATGGATTTAATGAAAATAATACAGGCGGTGCTCGCCGAGTTCCATGAATGCGAATTTAGAAAACATGGCAGAGTTTTAATCCGCTTCACTGAGCTTTCGATAGCTATACAACGGCACAGCGGCTATAGCATTACATACATACAATACTAGTATTCTGTACGAGAGCACAGACCTACGATAGGCGTAGCGGGTCCGGGCTTCAGAATGCAACAGCTGTATTCACACAAAGCGACGGAAATAATACAAGTTGAACTCAACCATATTATGGAAACTCATTTCGAATTATGTCTTGGAAAAACAACGTGGATATACATTTTCATTATACTAAATGAAATAATACAAAACTTTGAATAGCAAAATTGTGTTATACAAGAGGCCATAATGTATTTTTAAACAACGAACAACACACCTTTAAACTACTACCGTTAAGTTACTACCTTATTTCGCCAAAACTTCAACAGCATTTGTCAGAAATATGTTATTTTCTTAGTTTTTTTTGTTAGTTATATGTAAATGTTAAAGCTTTAAAGCTCTCTACTCATGATTGAAGTGACGTTAAGTTTAAAATAGCCGCGTTGATCTAAAAATTCTAGGCAGGAAACAATTTTTGCAAGGACGGTGAAGCTTTTATAAACTTTAAGCTAATCTTCGGTGGAAATGTTGGTGTTTATAATTTGATTGAACACTTCGTTGAATTTCGAAAAAGAATTTAATTACATTGTTTTTTTTAATCCCGATCTGTTTCCCAAGTAAAATTAAGTGAACCAGAAATAAGGTTATATCGGATTATATGGTTTAGCTCTTGCACGTAATGCTGCACTACCTATTATTACACAGTTAACTGTTAAAAAAATTACAATTTCAAATATTTACACCAATGATCACAATAACACTTGTACCTTTTTAATGTGGTTTCCATCCTAATATTTATGTAGATATTTATTAAACCATGTTGCGGAATTACTTTCGATGAATTGAAAAATATAAAATTACCTTCCAAATTACTACTCTTATTAATAAAAACAATATCTATAAATGGGAAATAATTAAGGGATAACTGAAAACGTATAAAAATTGGTAAGATTTAAAAAAAACTAATAATAATTTTAACAAACATTGGTACTCGTACATCGTAGTAAAAACATAAAATGCATGTGTGGAATAAGCTTGAAAAACTGTTTATATAAATATCCCTCAAGCCAATCCGTAAAATATGACCCATTTAAATAAAAAAAGCTTGCACAATTGCTATTGCTAGGTACCCACTACCCGACTCTTGTAGGACTTTAATCAAACCACCTTGTCAATCAAATCAATCACACAGTTTGACAGCGAATGTATTGGCACAATCCACGGCCTCCTGTGTGTTTGTCTCTATTCCGCAGTGTCGTAGCACCGTAGAGCTGCAGAGCCGAAGAGCCGTAGAGCCGCAGAGCCCGCTATGTATACTGTGTGCGGAACGTAAACCCGACAACTGTGACGGAGGAGATTGAAGATTTCCAGCCGGATTGCTTTGTAACAGATTTCATTTTTCTCGATCGAGCGGTGACAAAACTAGTACCGATTTTACAGGGGTACACTGGATTTACCCTAACTAAGTGTGTAATGCTGCAGGGGTGTGACAAATAATAATAATGACACCTGAAAAAAAACATTCTTTTGTAAAACATCACCTCAAAAGTACTTAAGTTAATATTATAAAATAAGTTTAAAATATATCGACGCTGGAACGAAAAAATGGCATACATCTGTATAGCGCTTTAACCATGTGTTGCTATCCAGCGTCGGTTTGTAATTAAAAGTGCTTTTATCTACCTAGCCATTCCATTACTAGGATGTAAAGAAGCTTAACGAAATAGAAGAAAAAGGATGTCCACATAATTTATTTCAAGATGACGCGAACTATGAAAAAGTTCGAATATATTATGGGATTCTGTTAAAATAATTAAAATGGAAGGTCATTCATTTGAAATTAAACAAAAATATTATTATATTTATACAGATACTAAAAGCTATGAAAATAAGGTTTTGCACTTTGTATCTGTTTATGGAAATGACTTTCTGAAGAGATGAGTTTCACTTCGAATCATTCTGAAGATTTTTCATTTATAATTTATATATTACAAAAGCATTTCACGAGATGAAATAATATCGCGGTAGGTAGGTAGATTCATAATCTAGAAATTACCTGCCCATGATATGGACCGTAAGGTATATTCAATAAAAAAAAATTGAAAGAGATGCAAAAAATATAAGGCAGTCGCCAGGCGAACTATTGGGCAGCGACCCATGGTTAGAAGGAGTCCGTAGAGACCAGCAAGGGCTTTATTTTAAATTATTCTACTTCCGACAATCCTTACGAGACCTTGAATACGACTACGATAGGTGGTTACGAGAAAGTCTAAATATTAAGCGAACACGATCACGACATATGACGAATTTTCTCCGGAAGAAATGTGAATACATTATTTTTTATCGCCGTAAAACATATGATTTTCAGAACTAACATATATGAAGACGGGGCACGACAAACCTAGAGCGGAATATTTGCCGAGTAAAAAAGTGCCATAAATCAAACTGTAGCGGCTGGTAGTATGAGCAAAATTAAAGAAACCCGTTTAAATGACGAAACGGAGATAAAGATAAGGTGTGAAAAACAGATGGAGTCTAGCAGGAAGCAGAAAGCGTGAGCTATCGTTTTGTGTAACATCGTGCGGTGTATCTACGTAGAACAAACAAAATAACAAATTTATTTTGAGGATCAACAAACTTATCACAAAGTTCAAATACATTAATGAGTCAAATAACACGTAAGTCAAAAAGTTACATATTTTTATTGATTTCTTATTTGATAATTCTTTGGTTAATACATAGGTAGGTATGTGATATGATTATCCACGCACGTAAAGAGATAAGATAACACTATTAGCTAAACATAAAGTTTTATAAATATATATTTACTAAAAAATCGAAGCACTGTAAAGCGTCGCAAACGGTGAGCTGTGTTGACTCCCGCAATCTAAATATATTTTCACTAGAGAATGGAAGCATAATAAATTGTCGCAAACGGTTAACTGTGTTGACTCCAGCGATCGAAATATATTTTCACTAAAGAATAGAAGCATAATAAATTGTAGCAAACGGTAAACCGCGTTGACTCCCGCGATCTAAATATATTTTCACTAAAGAATAGAAGCATAATAAATGGTCGCGAACGGTAAACTGTGTTGACTCCCGCGATCTAAATATATTTTCACTAAAGAATAGAAGCATAATAAATGGTCGCGAACGGTAAACTGTGTTGACTCCCGCGATCTAAATATATTTTCACTGAAGAATAGAAGCACTATAAATTGTCGCAAACGGTAAACTGTGTTGACTCCCGCGATCTAAAAATCTTATTGGCGCACATTATTTAAAAAAATATATATATAATTTCTGAATAAAACATTATTGTACAGTATTGAATTTGGAGGTATTAAGGTCACGAGGCCTGAAGGAGCCATTCGATTCGAATTTCAATAAACTCATAATATGAAATACTCCTCTTTATGCCGTTGGCCTGGGATAATCGATCCTTAGAGGTTTGTTTTCACTTAGAACCAAATAAGGAAATGTGAGAAGGGAAATGCGTCTAGAATTCTAGATATATCTGTGTTTGAACTTTACCTCCGCCGTAACCGTAGGGGGCTTCAGAAACCCTTTGCTAGGAAACCTTAAGTATTCGATACACTATTATTATCTCTGTTTTCGGAGAAATCACTGAATTCACTGATGCATTATTGTTAGCTTGCTAATGACTCAATTGTAGAGAATTTGCAAAATCAATAACATTACTATTTTTAAAATAATTAAGTTGTGCTGTACATGATCGAAATATTTTTTATCGAAACATCAAAATAATCTAATTAATCGATTCAATCGCTCGGAGTTCAGCGGGAGCAGTAGCTACGAAAAGCTGTCCCAGGGGGGGTGGATTCTGACCAATGATGTGGCTGCTTTTATATCGATTCATTCTGACCAATAACGTGAAGGCCGTGGTTTTTAGTGATTTTTGACAGAATCGATTACTTGTTCCAAGAAGTTTCAAACGGATTGTCTCGGACTGTGTGATGATTTTTGACAAAATCGATTTGTCCAGGACAACGTATCGAAATATTTCGACGGTCAAAAAGATCGAGTAAATCAACGATGATTTATCGATTGTGCACATCGCTACTCTCGACTAGCAAGTTGGAGGCGCGGGTTCAAAACCCGGCGTGCCCGAGTAAATTTAATTTGTGTTATTTCACAAATTACTCATTTCAAAATAATATATAACATATTTGTGGCAAGTTCCAGAGTGGAAGATACTCTCAGTATCGCCCTTGTGAGACCGTTATTCAGAATTGAAACGTTGCTTGAAATGGCTTTGGCCACATTTGGTCACCGTTATTTTCATCTGAATAGCCAGGTACTTCCCCACCTTCCCCAGCCTCCTCAACATACCTCTATTGAGGGAGTCTATAGTCTCACTGGCTCCAGACGGTTGGGAACAGTTGGCTTTCACTTTAAAAAAAACGATATCATTATTTATAGATCGGTACAAAATAATGTTACACGATGCTTTCACTTTGAATTTATTTTATGTAACTACTTACGATACGAAAAGAAACTTCTATCAAATACCCTATTTATAACGCCGGCTTAGTGTAACACTCGTGAAAGTTCTTTCAAACTGTTTTTAATTTATTATTGGCTTATAATATATTCAAATAGTGTACGGGTATTTTTTTTTACTCCCCTGTAATTTTTTTATTTTTTACCGTTTACAGGAAATCGTTTGAAATGTCACCGCAAATTAAAAATGTCAGATTCTATTTATTGATTAGTAATTTTTGGAATGGACGTACTTTCATTTGTTGTGTGTGAGAGATCTACTTTTTCTTTATATATGGAATCCGACAAATAGGTTTTCGCTTACAATTTTAAACCATAATATCTCTCGAACAGGTAGGTGTATTAACTCATAAAAATTTCAAAAGAAATAAAGGGAAAAAATTGTACTGAAAATTAATCACCGGTTAATAAAATCTTAAGATCTTTGGCCACTGAGGAAATAAGCACGCAAATGCACAAACTAAGTTTTTAAAAGAATAAGTAATGAAAAGACTGATTCATTCCAGTATTCCACATATATGCCATTTTTAAAAAATCATTAATAATATAGTAATGTATAACACAGGACAAGGTGGGGTTAAACCGTCACCCGCTAGAATTAATCTTGGATTTGGCGAGAGAGAAACGAAACAATCAAATGGAATCGCATAAACTGAGGAAGACTAATGATCCCACGGCGGCGAGTGATGGCCGCATAGGCGGACAGTAAAATGATAAACAAAGGGATTGCAATAAAAAAAGACAAATTAGACCAGCGAGCCGGTCCGGTGTAAGTAATTAATCACAAAGACAAATCGCTGGCTTTGTTATAAGACAGAAAGGCAAAATGGGGGATTGGATGGATCGCGCTATTTGTTGCGCGACTTTTCTACTCGCAGGTAAACAAGGTACCCTCGGGTACACGGAGCAGGAGCGGGAGCATAGGCGGGCGCACAACACAAAACATGTATTATACGGGGGAGAATACTAACATTTTGTAACCTCTAAAATAAACATTTCAGCACACACTTGCCATTTGAATCTGTCAAACAATACAACACACATTCACAAATAGGATCATGGAGTATTTAAGGCGTAAGAAGACCTGTGCAAATAAAAATATGAAGAAAATAAAAAGAAGGTAAATATGCAAAAGAGAGAAAACGAATTATTCTGAAGGTCTTTGCTTAACCGACGCGAATGTTTAATACAAAATTTAAATTACACTTGTGGTTAAACGCAAGCATGTAACATATTGTACTTTTATATTTATGTAATTCTTCTTTACAAATTTATTTGAAAACCCATTAAAAAGAACAATTATGTAATGCTTTTGTAATAATAAATTTAATTGAAATGAAAAAAGAATAAACAAAAATAGATAGGGTTATCAAGTTGACCAATGACATTTTTTTCCAGAATAATGATCCGTTGGCCTACTTTTCTTCAATTAATCAGCATTATAATCTAATGAAGACTAGATGATAAATTATAGTTGGCCAGAGTCAAATATCTGCTATACTGTAAGAACAGAGCAGAAAAAAATAACGGAGACCTCCATTGCGCATTTGACTTTGTGACGAAAGTTTTGGATTCGGTTCTAGTGCGGCGAAAAAAATTCCAAATCAATACATGATTTTATTTAATATAATATGGGTGCTGCCAGGTGTAAGTATTGTAATGATGATTGGTAAATTCGACGGACCTTTCATAAATGGCTTCACAGGTGTGGTAACGTTGTATAATATTATAACCACTTTACGAGCGAGCGTATGATACAAACACAGTATAGGGACATTTGGATAGCCAAATTTATTCCAAAACCGCTGAGTTTAATCGCAGTGCGTGCTAAATTAAAATTAACTTACTGTGCTTTTTAAATTAACTTACTATCGATAATAACACTAAAAAGAAACATATTGATCTACGATCGATGTTTTATCGTAAAAGAGGTCAAATGTGATCAATAAAAGAGAGAGTTTTGTAAAACTGAAAATAAAATTCGTAAAATAAAAGGTTCAAATGGGATCATCCAATTCTTCAGAAGGAACTTTTACGGTATGAAATATTTGTTACAGAAATACCCACAAAGAGAAGATGTATTACAAGTTACTTTGAACCGTTTCTGAAGGCAAACATAAAAAAGTGAAAAGGTCCTTGGAAAGGAATTTTAAGACTAAGCATGGGAAATATGTTTTATTCTGAAAACCTTTTACATGGCTTTCATGAAAGTATAAAATAAAATAAACAGGAATCTTTATTCAACGCCGAGTCAATTCACTATTTTATCTGGAAAAACATAATAAAAATCATCAATCACTTCTAAACAGTGTACTTTCCTGGCAGGTGGTCATTGTTGAAATAGACGATAATATCTTCCGTTTTTTGATGGTTCGGATGATGAGCAAAATTGCATTTAATGTAGTAGTGTAGGTACAAACAACGCATATTCGGAGGGTTTCACTATACAATGGCTTGACGAAACATCGCCCTACAATCACGATGTCCACTCATTGCATTGGCTCGGTTTGCAGCGGTCGTAAAAACGCTCCCAATTATCATCGAGTTAGGAATATCGCTCGCGCGGAGTAATGAATTGGTTGCACGGACTCTCGCGGGAATTCACGGCTTCAGGAAAACTCAAATAGGCCACCCTCGACGTACAGTAAAACCGGGTACCGAAACTGCTTTTATTGACGCAATCATCACATTGTACAGCTTTATTTCGATTCCCCAGTGTAAACAAGCGATATTTACGATTGAATTTGGTAACGATAGCCGTTGGCCGTTTGCCGTTTGTGGCAGAGTTTTCCTATAACAACAAAAAAGCTTGCGTTTGCACGCGTTAAAGTCTTGCTCACGTAGACTGAGCGCCCATTCTCAAGTAAAACGAATCGTAAAAACGTAATGGGTCGCGGTTAATCGGGTGTCGCCTCGCGTCGGTAAACCGCTAACGCCCGGCTGGTCTAATGAACGAACTGTGCCATGACTGGCAGCTTTGCCATGTTTATACACTCCACCATCACCTCTTAATAGTAAATTACGTTAAACGCGCTTAGTAATGAATATTTCATCAACAATAATTCGGAACCAACGCGTCGTATCATTTAACACTGAGCTATCACGGCATTAATAATTGGGGACATAATATCACGGACAGGAACACATGATGTTAGGAGTACGAGGAAGAGTGTGTTTGCTGTAAAACCGTGCAGGTTGCTCCTGTTAAAACTTCGGACTGCCTCTGAGCACACATTAATTAAAAGTTACCATTCAAACTAACTACTGCGATGAATATGAACTTTAACAAAATTCGATGTAATATGAGGTCGTAGATTTTAGACAGTTGAGCACCTTTGGGCCGAAACAAAAATTAGGATATAGTTACTAATTTTGTGAAACGAATCTGAAGCACAATGTTGTCCATTTGCGGCCACTTTCACGAGACAAAACCGAGCAAAATAAATCTTTTTTCAAACATTTTTTTTAGTGAATTGAATCCCAGTATCATATCAAAAATGTGGTATAATGATAAATATAAATTGCATTCTGGATTTACTATTTAACGCTAATTTTTAAATATGACTTTGTTGTCATAATAACAAATGTTATTTTGAAGAGAGATTGTTAAAATTAATTTAAGTATACATCTTAAATGAAAATATGCTTAGCCGGTATGCTTAGTATACTTATCTAACTTATGGTTTGTAGGATTGCTTTACAAAACAAACCCGAAAATATACAAATAAGTTTTTGAAACTACGGCGGAAAGAACTAAGCGCCCATCATAAAAATTGCACTATAAAAATGGCAAAGAATTATCAAAAAACTTTTTCGGTTCATATTTATGCTTTTAAAGAGCAGTTATTTTTTCGAAGGAATATTAAGGTACAATTAAATTAAATTACAAAATAATTAAAATTTTCATAATTACTTTGGTCAAAATTTATTCGCATTTTTGTTTTAATTTCAATTCAAGGTTTATTAAAATAATACGAGTGCGTGTTACGAGAATTTTTTACGGGAATTGCTAGAATGGCTGAGTTACGAGAATTACCACTAAGCTTGTCTCACACAAGCTCTGAACTCTCATAATAGAAAATGTGTTGAATCAGGCCAAACCCATATGTATTATGAGAGTAAAGCGCTCATGTGAGACTAGTATTAAACCACATTTACCTTATTCAAATAGATAATAAACAGATAAGAAAAGAAGTAAAAGCTTACCGATCTTAAGGTAAGTAAATAATGAAGTTAAACTAGAAAGAGTTATTAGGTTGTTAAAAACACTGACTCTTCCAATAAACATACTTAAAGCGTTATATAACAAATAATAAAATAAAAGATATCTTCCGTAAGTAGGATGATAGTAAAATAACGAGAGATAATTTGTTATTTAATAATAATATGCAATTTGGTAGGTAGGCCTTACAAGCAACACAGACAATAAAATAAACTAACCTATTCAGTCAGTAATTCTATTTTTTTATTGAAAAACAAACGCACTATTTTAGACGTCTAAATGGTGAAAATATTAATTTCGATACATTTATTCGGATCTAACTTTGACACGTTTACTTGAATTGTTTACTTGGGTACAAAAATCATTTCGTCCGCGATTTCTTCAACCGTTAATATAAAATCTGAGAGCGGGGGTATTGAACATTTTATAACAATATTAAAGTACTTTTTATGACCTGCATAAACAGGATGAACTACATAATCAATAAGGGATGAAAGAAGGGGAGCACACTCAACCGGCTAAGATGGCACCGCGCCTCGTGATATTATTCTTCGAAGATCCGCCATGGCCCGTTAAGTGTCACAATTTCCCGGTGTAACACTTTACGTGACGATGATAAAAAGTGCAGGGGACATTGACACATCAACCATGAGATTGGCATTTGATCGAATCTATTGACGAGGTATACTCGAATACCAGACTTTCTGGTCCCTTCGGTTTACAAAAAGTCAACTTCGAGTCAAATCGCAGCAAAAGCCATTAAATTACACAAGCACTTAATTTTACTAGAACCATGTACAAACTTATTTCGAATTACAGCAATTTTTCAAGTGACAAATAAAAAGACGCATTTTTTAAGTTTATGTTAAACTATTGATAAGAATTATGTTTTGGCAATGGATGATATACGTATGTTTTTATCCATTACATAGATATCAAGAATTAATCACTTTTTATAATAAAACTAGGGGATTTTTTAATGAAAAATGACCTCGAGAGTGAAAATGATCATAAACAATAAATCACACAAACTCACAAAAGTCCACGGACTGAGCTCGAACTTATTCGGGCAGCTGTTTGCACGGAAGATTCAATTAATCAAATTATTTAGTCAAAAGCCGTGGGTTCTTTTTTAATTCACTTCTACAACCGTTTTTCCAAACTACCTAAACAAAAAATTAATGTTTCCACGTTTCGTGTGAATTTCCTCTAAAAAATTATCTCAAAAAAAACTAACTTTGTAGAGGTACATTAAAAAACCGTTAATTTATCCAAAAAATATGAATGAATGATTGGTTTTCTTAAAATTGCTTTTCATATACTGTTGATTTTGTATTGTGAGATAAAAGTTCGTCATACGATCTTTGAGTTTAGTGAGCTATGTGCACAGTCCGAGAACATTCATAAAAGAGAGTAAGTATATAATTTAAAGCGGAGGGCTCATGTAGTTTATCCTATGTCAATGTCATGAACAATGTTAAAGCAAACAGACTGAAAAAACCCGTACGAGCGAATAATGGCTAGAACATTTTGATGGCTCATAAATCTAAGACTCTCTCTTCGTAGGTGCTATATTTTGCGTGCTCCTCTTTTTGCGCCTGTCACTGTCACTGTCTGTCTGAGATACTTAAGAATGGTTTCAAAGGAACACTATATACTTAACAAACAGTGCTTAAGCTCAAACTTATTCCGAAATTAGTCATGCATTTTTAAGGGTATGGATTATGGATCATTACGGTAGATAGATCATTAGCTGATATTATTTCATTATTCTAAACTGGCACATTTCATCAGGATGCAAAAGGTGAATACAATAGGTCAGTATAATATATACATCGATTCCAAAAATAAGCTACAGTTTATAATAGTATCGTAAATAAAAATTATAATAATGACACTACAGTTGTTATTTCTAGTCATAACTAACTAACAATCATTCCAATGGACAGCAAAGCTAGGAAAAGACAGAAAACCAAGATGAAAAAGAAGATATGTGTTTACTATATTAGAAAATATAGTAAACAGATATCCCACACATTGGTGCGATTGTAAAATACTACCCTTTATTTATTTTACAAAAGTTCTACCTTAGAGGTTTGATTTTAACTTACTTTCCACAAACTTAAGAGAAAATTTTCAGAGCTTACTAACTACTTACTTTTTTCGGAAACACTCTAGCGAATACAAACTAAGCGGACGTTTACCTGAAACAACATCAAAATAGCAGTTAATGTATTGGTTAAATTTGAGATCACTGAAAAGTTTGATATTTTATATACCATCAAAAGTATACGAATAAAAATAATAACTACGTAATTTTACTGTGTGTCAGGGTGTTTGTAAGAAAATATTCTTTCAGCGTTGGTCAGTTTATTTCTCTTATATACAGGGTTCACAGCAAAAAGTACAGGGTTATAGTAAAAAACAGAGTAAAGGAAAGTTGTAGCACAAAGTAAAGTCATTTGGAATTTAAACAATGATCAGTACCGTTCTCACTAAACACTTAGCGTAATAACCTCAACAGAGGACCCGTGGTCTCTTAGACGGGTTGAGGTTTTCCCGACAAGTAATGTCCCCGAGGGAGCTGTTACTTGAATTCCCAAGGAGGACCCGAGAGGTTCTCTCGACTTGGTACTGGGGAGGGTTTAACTGGGCAATGACCACTAGGATTCTGTTGCTTAGTTTAACCAAGAGACTGGATACTCTGACTCCATATAGGCCTGCACGGTGTTATACCCTTTGGGGCAGGGCCGATGACGGAGGGGTGGGGGTAGCTTGGCCAATAGGGTATCTTCCTGTACGGGTGATGAGCTGAAAGTTGCCGAGCGAGACGGCGCTATGCGTGTGAGGGAGAAAGTATTCGGATCCTTGCATCGGACGAAATACCGCGCGCTACAACTGTAATATTGCAATCTATTTAAGAATCATCAGAGTCACAATCGCCACAACTCGAGTTGATAAGTTGTTTAAAATATTAGTGTTATGTGAGCATCTCACTAGGAGAACCTGTGTTGAGGAGTTAAAATATTAGTGTTTTGTGAGCTTCTCACTAGGAGAACCTGTGTTGAGGTGTAAGAAGATACATGACATGACATAGGAGATACGTAAAATAAGTTAATGTTCGTTAATATGATAGTATATTGTACGGAATGAAAGAGATGGGACGGTCAAGATTTTTGTTGTTGTTGTGTTATGTTTGGTTTTGGTGTTAAAATATTTTGTATAAAGGGAATATCTTGTTTTTTTGATCAAGGGTGTGACACATTTTATGTGAATAATTGTAGATATATATTTGTAAATGGTAGTTGTTTCAGTGTGGTGGGCATGCAGTTATATAGTTGGGTTGCGTAATACAAGTTTATTTGCCCGCGTGAGGTGTGTATATTAAGGGTTTTATTTGTTGAGGACCTGGTTTTTATTTCGGTTTGAGGTTGCATTGAAATGTGGAGTTTATGTTGAAATAGGTGCAGTGGTACAGATTTGGAATATACATGTAGACTTATTTTCATGACGCCTAGTGTTTTGTAAATTTAACTAGAGTTCAATTTAACACTGTGTAGAAAGGATTGAATGCTGTTGAAATGAGATCTCTGAGGCGTATGTGTGGTAAAATCATGTATGATCGTGTGAGGAATGTGGAGATCCGCAAAGAGTGCAAGGCTGATGTAAGCGTAATGAGTAAGATTAAGAAAGGGACGCTTAGATGGTTTGGGCATGTAGAGCGAATGAGCGAAGAAAGGAGTGTAAGGAGGATATATGATGCAAATGCGAATGGTAGCAGAAGTCGGGGATGCCCGAGGAAGACATGGCACGATCAAGTGAATCAGTTACTAGAGTCGGGCCATGTCAAGAGTCAGAATAATAGAAGAGTATGTATGAATGTGAATGAGGCAAGGAGTGTGTGCCAAGACCGAGTTTTTTTGGCGGTCCGTCCTCTCTGCCTACCCCTGCAGAGAAACGGCGTGATGGTTAGTTAGAAAGTTACTTAGAGGATGAGTTTGATTGTTGCCTTGTGAATTGTTTCTATTTGCTCCTTTGCTAAATCCCTTGCACTTCGCCAATTTAGTATGCTATATTTGTAAAGCGCCCTTGAGGTGATTTTGCACAAAAACGATGCTATACAAATCATGCAAATATTATTATTTATGCCATATGTAATTAATATATTGACAAATTGCAAAAAATATGGTCGTAAGTATTGTTCTTGAAAAAATGATTTTAACTGCTTTATGAAATACATGACTCGTCTTTGTTTATTTGTGATGTAAGTTATGTCGCCAGTCCCGCGTAAGTTTGCATCAATTATGACCTCTAGGTATTTAGTGAGCTTAACTCTTTCTTTAGGCTTGAATTGATTAGTGACTGAAGTTTGTGCGCAGTCGTGCAGAAATAGGTCTATGTTTGGCGGAGGCTGGAACCCTGTTGCTGTGCGTAATATATTTTATTTTTTTATTATAATTAGGGTAAAAATATTGTTATTTAGCCATTTTCTGACGACTAAAATTGTTTCGGCTTTTGTAAATATCTCTTTCCACGTTTTTGCTCGGCAGATGACTACCGTATCGTCAGCGAAAATCTTCAATTTCAATGATATACAGATCGTTTATGTAAAAAAGGAACATCAGAGGGCCAAGTATGCTTCCCTGTGGTACTCCGTATCTGATTACAAGTGGTTCGCTTGACTTGTTGTTAATTTTATGTAACTTGTTGAGTTCTGTCCGACATAAAGCTTTTCAGTGAGTCAAGTTCTATTACGCTTATGCCGATTTTGTAGCTTTTTGAAAAGTTTTCCATGTTAAATTATCTAAAATGCTTTACATAAGTCTAAATAAATAAGTAAAATGTAAAAGGCTTTGCATAAGTCTAAGGATATATCTGTTTCCTTAGCATTCAGATTATGGGTAACGAAGGCCGTTACGAAAGCAACTGCGTGACAGTAGCAAAAAAAAAAGTTTTTACATTTACATTTCTAACCCCAAATAATGTCAAGAATAACTGGTTAAAGTAAGTCACGTATGTCCCTTAAAATCCTGTATTAATAGATGGAAGATAGAAAGGTAGAAAATGTACATAATATCAAACCACTAAATTAGTTCATTGATTTTTTACGAAATAATAATTAATTAGTGTATTATATAATCTCAAACATACCTAATGCCGATATAAAACAAACAATGAATACATAAAATAATTAACACAAATCCGAAAAAAATACTTTTTAAAATGGTAGTTGCCTAACGAGTTTGTTTTGCGATTCAATTGGTGGACAAATTAGGTGGGGGAGGTAGACACTATTCTGAACATTGAAAAAGCGAGAAAATTGGTGTAAAATAAATGTTAACGCTCGGTGTTATCAATCGCCGCGTTAATTGGACCCTGGTACTTGGTTTAATTGGGTTTTTATCCGCCCCCGATGAGCGCGCGCGTAAATAAATACTCGTTATTTACGCGCAGCCAGCGAGACCAATTCTATGTGATTTTAATAATAATTAAATAAATACGTCAATGTTTTGATTATTTGTTTTAATTTTTTAAAATTTAAGGGGAAATGGGTTTTATTATGTGCACCTAACCAAATTTGCATAGGTACTTAATTATTAGTGACCTTACAAGAGCCCCAAATGCCCGGAGCGAGGGGGGCTATAGCAACCCCGAATAAGGGAATGATTAGAGGAAGAACTAAATGAAGGAGATGGGTGATATAATTAGTTGAAAGTATCTGGCTATTCAGATCTGGTCACCAACTATGGCTAAAGACTATCAATGCAACAACATTTCGATTCTGAATAAAACTATAGAACGCGTTGTAGGTAAATATGATTTAAGATTTTCACGGCCAAAAGTATTTTTGTTATTTGTTTTTGGGGTGTTATGCCGTGTTGCGCTAACTCCTTCTTTAGCCAACGTTTCGGACAGCATTGCAGTGTCCATCATCATCATAAATAACACATCTGCCCTGATGATGGACACTGCAATGCTGTCCGAAACGTTGACTAAAGAAGGAGTTAGCGCAACACGGCATAACACCATAAAAACAAATAACAAAAATACCATGATTTATGTTACCTTACATGTGCTCTCGTGTATTATTTATTTAGTAGGCTACAAGAAGAAGGGCTACCCCCTACAAGGTAATTTTTTATTTACGCTAAAATGGAGGAATTGTGTTTGAATTTATAATTTTAGAAATTAGCTTTTAGAACCAAAAATAAGTTCACATTTCACCGTAACAATATTACCACCAATTCCCACAAGTATTCATTGAGTAATATACCTAGAAGCCATGATTTGGATAATACATTTTCTCGGGAATAATACAAGGTAAATGTTACACAACATTCCACTCTAATTAATTGACAAGTTATTCGCATGAAGCAACGCCATTTTAATTAAAGGAGCTACCTTCATAGTTCTGGACAAATGACAGTTTTTTTTGATAATATTAGACATTTGAAATTCAAAATTATTTTTTTAGTACCTAGTATTTGTGAAATGTCAATTCTTAGGTCTCAAATATGTAGGTAAGTTTATAATGAACTAGTTGACGTGTACTCGGCGTTGCTCGACTTTTCTCTACTTTTTATAAATATAATATCCATGTATTATATATATAAACCATATAAATGAAGAAATTCTCTAAATGATAGTGAAAACCCTATCAAATTCCGTTGCATAGTTTAGAAGAACTAAGCGCACAAACAGACAGAAGCGGGTAGTGACTTTGTTTTATACTTTTTAGAGATTTGTTAATACCTACCCACTGCCAGTAGCATAGGGGAGACCGAGGGGTTTTGAAACAAAGGTGAGTTGAAACAGTACCGATTTCTCCAAACTTAAAACCGTTGGCGAATTGGCAAAGTCGCTTTTCAACCGTTTACCTCCGCCTGCTGGCTCGTCAGTTCGCTTCGGTGCCGATAGTCAAGCGGTTGTGGAGTTGTGCGTGCCGTGTCTCAAAAATCGTCAAAAGTAAGTTTTTAACGTTTTTTTACGATCCCTATATTTTGATAATGGTTTTGTATTTTGGTTTAAGTTATATGTGTTACGAAAGCTCATTAACTAACAATTTATTACATATGTTTCGTACAATTGATTTTTGTGTATTTGCTTCTTGATAGTGGATTAAATAAAAAATGGGAGTTTTTTTCGTACTGAGGAGATTTGAAACAGACTGTTTCAACTCTCCTCGTTTTCAATTATATTTGTTTATTATTTTACGGGCACAAAATAAAATGTTTTTTTTGTTGATTTAATTTGTTTATTTTGTTTCAGAATGCCTACTTTTTATAAAAGACAGACTGACAGAGGTATGACGAGTCTCGAAATATATGATCTCGCAGCAAAAGAAGAAACTTTGCGACAGAAAAGTATCCGTGAAGCGGCTTCGAGTTACAACCTGAACGATACCTCCCTCTACAGGTATATTAAAAAAAAAACTGCTTATGAAGCTAAGGAAATGGCGACTGCTCCAACGGTTGGATATCCCGAAAAGACCGTTTTTTAAATCTTCAATTTAACGGCTACTCCTCCTCAAATCAGCTACGAAACAGAAGACGTACCCAAGTCTGCAGAAAACTCTGATAAGAATTCACCTGATCTGGCGATATCTGAAGTAATGCTTAATACTATCACGATGCCTTCAACCACTGAAGATATAATACCTGTAGCATCTACATCACGAGATACTTCAGTTACTGTGACAGCAATTCCATTCTCACCTGAAACTCTTAGACCCTTGCCAAAAGCTCCATCAAGGAAAGGAAATCAAACAAACAGACGCAAAGTGAAATCCGCTGTCTTAATCGACACTCTCGTAAAGGATGAACTAGCTGCAATCGAAACAGCTAGAACGGCTAAGAAAAAGGTGAAAAAGCCTAGCTTTAAAGAAACAAAAACAACAAAAAGATCAAAACCAGGCACTAAAATTAAAAATTTCAAGGTTGTCAAGAAACGAAGAGGAAACGAAGACAGTGCAAAAGAAGAAGAATCCCTTTGCCTTTGTTGTTTAGAGCCATATTCAAATAGCAGAGCCAAAGAAAAGTGGGTGCAATGTCTGGAATGCAGCAACTGGGCTCATGAAGCTTGCACTAGTGGGGAACTTTCTTATGTTTGCCACAACTGCTTTTCAGACTGACGTTTTTTATTTTCATAATATTTTTATTTCTGTTAGTTTGTTTTGAACTTGAAAAGTTTAATTTTTTTTAGTAGGAATGAGGAACTTTCTTATGTTTGCCACAACTGCTTTTTAGATTGACGTTTTTTATTTTCATAATATTTTTATTTTTGTCAGTTTGTTTTGTACCTACTTGAAAAGTTTAATATTAATAAATACCTTTAAATTATATCATCATTTTTATTTTACAGCCCTTAATACTTCTCAAAAATCATATGTTTCAACTCTCCTCAACCCCTGTTTCATCTTACCTCGGTATGAGGGGAGTTGAAACAAGTTGCCTTGGTACGGTTAAGTCGATTTCTAACCACAATATTTAAGGATTACAATTTCTTTATGTTAGTCATTCGCAAGTGTAAAGAATGACCTATCGATTGGTACTAATATCATACGATTTCTGTCTATAGTATTTGGTGTATGAAACAAAATGTGAAAATTGTTTCAACTCCCCTCGGTCTCCCCTACTATTGTTCTATGACCAAAGGAAGGGCTGTAATCGAACAGATGGTAAATGCATAAAATTTAATATTTTGGATGTCTTGAAAAGGTAATTTTTATAAGTATCTTCTTTTGAAGGTTGTTGACATTTTGACAAATTAATTAAAGTTGCTTACCTATATAATATTATAATCTAATTTAATTCGTCTCACTTCTTCTTAAAACTTATAAAAAGTTTATGAATTAATATGTTAGGCGACACAAGACACTAATAACGGGGGTTCGCTCGAGACTCACATTTTAATTAATTCCGACGAATTTGTAACAACAATATATTATGTTTTTAGAACAATCCATACAGATGTAAGTTACGTATATGTAAGATCAATAAAAACAGTAGTTTACAGCTAAAATATTTTATGTTAAACGATTATTAAATTTTATAAAAAGTTTTTCTCCTTTAAAATTAGCGGTAAGCACCAGATGAATTAGTTACTTCCCGAGGGATCCTCTAGAAACATCTGAGATTTTATTAAAAGGTTCATCCGAAATAATTTAAATAAACCCCACGGAAAGATAAACTTACTAGGCTTGCTAGGGGGATCACAGGTCCTACAATTACGCCGGGATGCGCGCCGAATATTGTTTTTACGCAACTTTATCACTTATGTCGTTAAGATTCCCACATATTGTAGAGATTTGTAAGGTAAAATTCAACGCTAGCTCTGTCCAACACACAAGGCCGAGCGTCGCATATTTTTGTGCATGGCTTCTTCACTTACGTCGTTAAGATTTTGACGTTATGAGTCTCATCTTAAAGCTATTATACTCGTATGTCTTCCAGCCGTTTAAAATGAAAAATAGTCGCCAAGAGTGTGTCTTTACAGGTCAATGTAGTGTTAATTTGTATAATTGAACGATATTGAATTGTATTAAAAACTGGCCAAAATTGAATGGAATTTTTTTTTTTAAATTAAACGTTTTTATTTAAAGATCCATTTTCTTAGGAAGGCAAATCTTTTCAGTCTCTATGGGCTGTACGTCACTGCCTACTTGTTGCACGTATATATTATTCTATAACATAACCAATACTCTGAAATCTAAAAGCCTTTTAACTTAGTTTAAAATTGACTCACGGGACGTTGTGAGATCGATACCCATTTAAGTGCTAAATCATATCCAAAAGAGATACCTAGAGGTGGCGCTAAGTGCTTCGTAATGTTTGGTATAACGGACCTTGCAATCGCAATATAAGCAGGTGTCTACGTAAGATTTATGAATAGCAGATTATGTTAACTATTAAGCAGAAACTCTGTATTCTTGCCTGTATGTGAAGCAGAATAAACTTTGAAACGAGTTCTGGATCATATTATTGTAGTTTAATCAGATGTCCGTCTGAGAATCTTGGATCAATGTACCTAAATCTATCGATCAATGACATTATCACACAGAGTGTGAGAGAGTGAGAATCTCTTCAAATTATTGCCAATCCAGTTAAGAACGGAATTGCAGGCCGTTTCCTGATAAACTTCTAGTACATTCCTAATATGTCGGAGCCATTGACTAATTACAACCATCAATGATCTGAACACGTGTTCATGCACCTGCATTTGCCTTGATAATATATAGTGACGAAATGCAAAAATATTAGGACTTTTATGAATACGTGTTCCAACATCGTAATAATATATTCGTATTTACAAAAAGTTTAACAGGAAACCTATTAATTATTTCGTATAGGGCCTGCAATCCCGTTTCTAACTGGATTATAAATATATTTTTTAAATCTTTATAATTAGCAATACTCATTTTTCTCCGTGCAAAAAAGGTACGGGCCATGACATTGTCGAAACATAAAACAAGACGGCATATTTGTTTTCAATTAACTTAAAGTGTAGTCTCAAAGCGGAGAAATAACAAATCGAAAACGAAAAAAACTACTACAAATAAAGTATTTTCTAAATGCACTGCCTAAAATGAAATCTTCCCACTGACATGTCACTGCAAAATGTTTGCAGCGCTCAAATAACGCAAAAACTTGTCTTGTAAAGGTACATAATTATTATGAAAGTTTCGCTAGCAAAAACTTCGCAGATAAATCAAGCCCTTGTATTATTAAATTTACGTATGATAAATCAAGTGCAGCGTCAGAGGTTCAAATTTCCGCATCCGCGCGACGCCGCGTGCATCCTAACCTCACAAACAAAAGGCGGGAAAACAAAACTTTTCCCGCGCGCGGCCATTTTTCTCCGCAAACTAGCGCCTTCACCGCGCTCTGGCACAAGACTGCACTCAACTTTTCCAACGCCAAACAAACAAACGATAATATTATTGCATACTTACGTTCATAAGAAGAGCTGATAAAATTCAAGTAAAAATATAGTAGTTTAATAATAAATCAAACAAAGTAAGCAGGTAGGTCACAGGAGCTTTGACAAGAGCAGTATGTGTACTAGAATCGTGTTTATTATATAACCAAGGAGAACTCATTTGCAAAACAGAGGTATCTTCGACGCGACGGATAATAATTATACTAGTAATTCGATTTAATATTTTATCTTTATTTGTCATGATATTATTATCGTATATTATTTTTTTTTTTCATTTCATTATGTGTCCTGTATTAAATATATTTGTAAAAATATGTATATTTCTACTGCATATAACATACGAGTAGTATATATTTCAAATTTAATCCACATTACCGCTTCGCTAAGCATAATTTGAGATATTATTTTTATAAGCAATAATTATTAGCCTGAAACACTCATCCACATTGAAAAATCTCCTGATAAAAGATACATGACGCCAACGGGACGCCAAATGTATCTTTTATCAGGAGATTTATCAATGTGGATGAGTGTTTCAGGCTAATAATTATTGCTTATAAAAATAATTGTTACCCTTTATGCTATGCATAAAAAATCTTGTCTTAAAACATTAGTTTACCAAAAATAATAAATAATTATAGATGGTTAGATTTGCAATAATATAGTTATTCGAACAGTTTTCATTCCCATGAGAAAAAAAAAACAATCCCGTTTGTAATGGTATTGTAATCGTGTTTAACATAGGTATGAATAATCATTGAATAAAACGGTAATAGTAATAAATCTAAAAGAAATATGAAACAGAACAAGACACAGAAATTAAAAATGTAACAAGGACAACGCCTCAATCCACTTGGAATGTTTTTTACACATGTCATTTTTGTCAATAGAATTTTAACTTTGAAAATTTTAAACTTTATAATCATTCAAAAAGGTAGTAGCCATGAAAATTAGTTGAAGATCATATTGTTTATTCTGAATTTGAAATATGAGATCGCCGAAAATAACGTAAAAAAAATTAGGTCACAGTGGCCGAGTGGATTGAGGCGTTGTCCCGGTAAGACAGAGATACTAGGTTTGATTCGCAGTTGCCACCGTTACCTTTTTATTTTCTGTGTCTTGTCCGTTTTCATGTATCGTTTAGATTCAGTAGTATTATTTTCTTCTTCAATTATTAATATTACATTGATTGGTACAACCTTCAGAAAGTTATTCCAACAAAATTGAATAAGAATGATTGTTAATTTACTCGCTTGATAATAAATATTTGCAGAAAACATCGCAAAGCAATTTTTTTTATGTGAATAACCGCACAAGAGTCCCAACTACAACTATAGTACATAACTGCTGACCCTGTACAAATCGCAAGTGCGCCCTACTGTCGAATTTGGCAGCCATCTCTGGTCCGGAGCCCCAAAATACCTGAAAAAAACTCTTGACTCTGTGCAGAAACGGGCGGTCCGTTTGATACATTCCCCAATCTTAACTGACGGACTGCAATCTTTAGAGCACAGGCGTCAGGTAGGTATGCTGTCCTTGTTCTATCGGTATTACAATGGAAGATGCTCTGAGGAACTAGCGTCATTGATCCCTTCGGCACCGGTGCGTAGTCGGGATACATGCCAAACGCGCGCCCAACATTTGTACACGGTCGACATTTGTCACATTAGAACGGGTCGCTTCTACGATTCGTTCTTAGGTTCAACAGCTCGGCTGTGGAACGAACTGCCGGCCTCTGTGTTTCCTCCCTCCCACAACATGGGACTCTTCAAGACCCATGTTCACTCCTTCCTCTCTACAAAAAGACCCTCCACACAGCATCCCCAAAGATGACATAGGCCCTGAGGGAAATTATTTTCTTCAGGGCCTCCTGTGTGGAGTTAATATAAAAAAAAAAACTGTTCCCAACAGTCTGGAGCCAGTGAGACTATGGCATCCCCAATTGGGTATGTTGTGAGACTGATGGGAGAGGAGATGGTGGGGAGATGTGGGAGAGGAAGGTGGGGGATTACCTAGCTATTCAGATCTGGTCACCCAATACAGCTAAAGCCATTTCAATGAATTTTTCAATTCTGAGTGGTGGTCTTACACCAGGGTGATACTGAGAGTATCTTGTAACGTGCCGGAAGTATACTATGTATTATTTTTATGAATGAATTGTGAACTAACACAAATTCATTAAATAAAATTTACGCTTGCACGCACGCTTGCTGATTTGAACCTCCGACCTTATTTGTACCATTACCATTACCATTACCTTATTTGTACAATGACCATTATCCCTTGACCACGGAGGCCGTCGTGCTACGTCTCAAGTGCCAACGAGGTTGATTTCTACGAACGTGTGAAGGCGTCAACTCGGGGTGGGTTTGTTTAATTGGCGAGGGCGGCCGAGTGTGTTTTATCGCCGCCCCGCCGCGCCGCCCCCGCCCTCCGCGCTCAACGAGCCGCGAGCCGCCCAGGTCTCGAATACTTAACCCTCGCTCCGAAACTATCACAACTTTAGCGATATTTTACAACTTTTACAGATGAATCATAAAGATTATTCGGGATGTTGCCATACTAAAATATCTTATTTTTTTACGGTAGGAAGAATTTTATTAATAAAATAAAACAAACACAACTGTCTAATAAATAATTCCATTTAACTATTTCGAACCAATTTCAACAACTATCACAGTGCACAAATACATTCAAATGTGCGCTCTCTAAAACGATTTTCCTGTACATTTTTCGATAGTGGTAAAAAGAAAGATAATTTCACAGCCGGACTGGTGAGAGTGGTGAGAAACAAGCAGAAAAAAACGGTGACCGGATAAATCATCAAAATGATAATTCATCACATCTTTAAAGATTTATATAAAGTCATGGAAAGTGATGAAACAAAAACTTTACTAACTGGGTTAAGTAGGTTAGGTTAGGTATTAAAATAAAATTTCATAGTTTCTAATGACTTGCTATCACTTTTAAAAGGTGTGTTGAATTGTCACTGTGTTGAGTTATCATGGAACCGAAAAAAACATTGTTTTAAATGTATTGATGATTGTGTATCAACAAACCTAACCTAACCTTTCTATTCGTGGTCCACTCCCATTTCCCTATGTCAACAATATACCCTAATTTGGGGTGCCATCCACCCCTCGTTCCTAACAATTGGACGGTCCACACAAAAATAAACACAGATTCTTAGCCCTAATAATAATTTACGAATAAACCATTCACCTTCTAACTCAACAACTAATAGTTATTTTGTTTTAATAAATGTTGTTTCATAGACCAATTTAAAAAGTTTCAACTATTCAAAGTCCGCCCAAACGATCAAAATCTAGCGAGGAATGAGTGATTTCGTACATACATCGTTTTTGTCGATTACCAAACAGTAAGGCCTTTCCCACACGGGTCGGCATGAAATCAACAATTCCCAAAACAAACAATTAGCAAGATATAAAAAAAAGTTGAAATAATTTTTATACCGCAGTGGTAACCCGTGTGCTAATCCCCGCAGCGCGACATCGTGCAAAATTGTCCACATTCGTAATGCACACGGCCGACGGATCCGTGGGGGAGGGGTTTAAGTTCTGTCACAATTCAATGACGGCCTCCGTGGTCGAGGGGTAAGGCTCTCGACTAGCAAGCTGGAGGTTGCGGGTTCTAATCTCGGCGTGCGCAAGTAAATTTCATTTGATTTATGTGTTATTTCACAATTTAATCATTAAAAATAATATATAGTTTTTTTGCGGCACGTTCCGAGTTATTTCACGTTGCGAGTGGAAGATACTCTCAGTATCGCCCTGGTGTAAGACCACCATTCCGAATTGAGACGTTGCTTGAAATGGAGTTGACCGTGTTTGGTGACGAGAACTGAATAGCCAGGTACTTCCCATCTTCCTCTTCTCCTCCCCCTCCCCACTACCTTCAGCCTCATAACATAACCAATTAGGAATGCCATTTATTTATTTATTTTTATGTCTTATGTATTTTTAGTATTTTATGTATTTTAATGATATCATCCCAAAAACAACAGTCAAACTTCTCGGTGTCAATTTAGATTCAGACTTTTCGTTTAAAAGTCTAATAAATAGGACTGTAAGCACCGGTTTTTTTCACCTAAGACAACTCAAGTCTATCCAAAGAAACCTTCCTACAGAAGCAACAAAACTACTTATCAACTCTTACGTAGTCTCACGTCTCGATTACTGCAACGGCATTTATGCCAGCCTTCCAAAATATCAAATTGACAAACTTCAATCAGTGTTTAATGCAGCAGCAAGGCTCATAACCGGGGTTTCAAAATATTCACACATTTCAGAACACCTTCGTAACCTTCACTGACTCAAGTGCCCTGAAAGAATCCAGTACAAATTGTGCTGGATGGTGTTTAAATCCTTCAATGAAATGGCCCCACCCTACATCTCTGAACTATGCGTCCCGGAAAACACTGGTCTGAGGCAGTCAACTCTTAGATCAGCAACATCATCAGCTGTAGGCAGACTGATAGAACCAAAGATATTAGAAGAACGAGATATGCTATGTTGGCCGCCGGACCGTAGCCGGAGTACTACCTAATTATAGCCCAGTCAATGAAGGGAAAAAAAGACCCAATGTCGGAACTAATTCCCCGGAAGCTGAATTTTTCACAGATGTTAGAAGACCTTTAGACATGTATTTTTACAAAAGTCCCCGACTTTCCCCCTTGTGCTTCCTTCCCCACCCCCCCTTGAATATATTTTTCAAAGCCTTTCGGAATACGCTAATATCTCCTTAATGGTTTTGTAAAATCAGATTATTTATTTTTTGTTTAGTTTTTTATTAGTAACTCTAAAAAATTGTATTCTTTCATTTTTGCAAGAAAAGCTATACAATCTCTACAATTTATTAGTAAAGGAAAAATATCAGTTTTTAAAATAGTATTTCAGAATATATTTGCACATAACTTTTTTCTGAGCCTGTTAACGAAAAAAAATAAATCAACAAAACTTGTAGACAATATTTCTAGCTATAAAATAATGTATATAATAATGGGTTTTAATTTATAATAAGGCACGTAGGCTGTTAATAAGGAGCACGGCGCGCGGCGGCTCGAACGCGCAGCGGTTCGCGGCGTAGCGAGAAATTACAAAAACCTTAGGAAAGTAATGATTAATTCATGTGTTTGCTTTTTTTATAACAAATTCATCTAACGTTGAAGAGTTTTATTGTTATTTACCAGTTTTAGTTCGGAGGGGAGGGGGGTAATATAAATATTTTCCCCTGCCCAATAAAACGCTTTCATTATCCACCAACGCGCCGTGCCCCGGTCTGGCTAAACAGTCATATTATGTTGTATGATTGTTTGTAACTTATTATTTAAATAAAGGTATGTGGGAAATTTATGGGAATCAGTTTACGCGTCCTCAACAGTAACCAAGATGCTCCAGGGACATGAATATTCTCGGGCAAACAGAGCCTACACTTTAACAGCAGCATCTCTTGTCCACGTGATCAGAGAAGAATACCGAGATATTGATGGGAAATTAAGACAAATATAAAATTTGTATCAAGATTTTACGTGTTACGTGGAAAAAAGATATGGAGGAGGTTAATAATGATGACAATCTAAAAGAGACGATTTCATATACTGAAGCAAGTGAAGACAGGATTAAGGAATCATCGAGTAGGACTGCCAAGTTGTGGCTTTACCTTCTACATTGTATCGACCTCATGCTTAGATTTATATTTGCAGAGAAGTCCGAGAATCGGAAAATGCACCTAAATACTATTATTGATATGCTTCCATTTTTCCACCCGGCAGGATATTAACCATACGCAAAATCAGCACATATGTACGTTCAAAGTATGTTGCAACTCGAATCAAGAATAACTAAAGAAGAATATAAACTATTCACTGAAAATGGGTACTTTACATTAAGAAGAAGCGACAGATATTGGTCCGGTACGTGGACGGACATGATCATCGAGCAGTGTCTCATGCGACCAATGAAGTCAGTAGGAGGTTTGACACTTGAGCGCGGAATCACTGACAGCGCTTTGTCAAAGTGGAAACTTGGAACCACTTACTGCGTGAAAGTGCAAGAGAGCATTGAAGAATTCATCGGTATAGAATTTTATTTTACTGAAGAAAAGGGATTAGCAAGATATAGGAAAATATATATCATGGCTAGGACAGCACAGCCCGTTCACCAAGCTCTTGGGGGAGCTGGTGTCTTTATCTTCAGGGTTTATTTCGGATAATAGTGTCAATTGTGATAACGCTTATGAGGTGGGCCTGGCAGCTATGCAAAAAATGAAAGGATGTAATTTTGGAGATATACGACTGAAAAGGAAAGACATGGTGACTACCCAGCAAGATTCAAATCCGCAACTGTTAGGACGAGACAAGCTGCAGTAAACCCCCAGCAGCTATTTAACAGAATACTGCGTGCATTAGTGATAGTCCTAGCAAGCTTTAGACCTACTTAGGAAATGAATTGGCTTCAAGACCCCTTCTATTTTTGATGAAGTCTCCCTTCGTAAAGGAACAAAATCATGTATGTCGAAAGTATTTATCGAAAGTATTCATGACGAAGTTGATTTGGAAAATGCTGCAATAGTCATCGATGGGGGATACCTCCTACACTCTGTTGTTTGGCAAACTTAAACTACTTACGGAAACATCATTAAATCATACTCATGTTTCGTCCATACTAAATTTGGCAAACATTCTATTGTCGTTTTCGATGGATACCCTGAAGAACCAACTGTAAAATATGAAGAGCAAAGACGAAGGTCGGCTAACAACTCATCGTGCGATATTGAATTAAACTGCACTACACGTTGTTTGACTAAGAAGGAAGCTTTCTTATCTAATAAGAAAAACAACAAAAATAATGATTGAAGCACTGTGTCATGAATTTAGTGAATCTGGTTTGTAACCGGCATCGAACAACTCAACATCTTCTCAAAAGTGATTGTTGTTGGCACGGATAGTGATCTTTTGGTATTACTTGTAAGTCTTGCTCCTGAAGGAAAATCTATTTTTTTTCTGTAAAGATGTTGGTGGAAAGCCCCCTTCAAGAACTTTCTACATCATAGAGAAACCTATAATGTTACATAAAGATATTCGAAAACACATGCTATTTACCCATGCCATTACGGGCTGTGATCCGACCCTATCTTTATATGGGTTAGGAAAGATAAAAGTTGTTGATATGATGAAAAACAATCCCGAAGAAAAACACGCAGCTGAGGCATTTCTGGAAAAAGATGCAACTGAAGAGAACTTGTTGCAAAATGGAGAAAAATTCGCTCTCGCCATGTATGGTCTTGGTAGCTACTCTAATTTAAACGAAGCTCGATACTATAAGTTTACCAGACTAACGACAAAATCAGCTTTTAAAACTAAATTTGACTTGGCAAACTACCACCGACTTCAGAATCGTGTCATCAACATTTGTTGAGAGTTTATTTGCAAGTACAGTTTTGGTTAGTTAACAAACTAAACCCTATAAACTGGGGATGGATGTATAAGAATGTAAATGAAAATGGTGGAAAGAAGAAATTTTTGAAACAATTTGCTCCTGATGACCTTCTTTCTATGGTGTACTGTTCCTGCAAGTCTGGATGTGGAAATTACTGTGGCTGCAGAAAATCTGGATTTACCTGCTCTGCCATGTGCTACAACCGTAACGGATTATCATGTCTGAACACACCCCAGTATGACGAATAAATGGAAGACTCTCTTGACTAGAAAATTATTTAAATATTTGCCTAATTTTGTCATAGATAATATTGATAAGTATATAATATAATTTACAAACCGTTTTTTCATTATAATATTTTTTGAGGTATATTTTAAGAAGCTTGTTTGAAAGTAAACCATTTTAGATCTATGCACTATTTTAAGTGATTTGTTGTTTCGGTATTTTATTGTTGATAGGTGCACATAATAAAACAAGTGAGAATCTCCACAAAAGATTTTTCAGAACTTCGCCATAACATAAGGTCTGCAATATTTTAATATTGTGAAAGGGTAGTCCTACGCTGTTGTAGGTATTTTTGGCTTATTTAAATAATAAGTTACAAGAATCATACAACATAATATGACTGTTTAGCCAGACCGGGGCACGGCGGTTGGCTGATAATGAAATCGCTTCATTGGGCAGGGGAAAATATTTATATTCCCCCCCTCCCCTCCGAACTAAAACTGGTAAATAACAATAAAACTCTTCAACGTTAGATGAATTTGTTATAAAAAAAGCAAACACATGAATTAATCATTACTTTCCTAAGGTTTTTGTAATTTCTCGCTACGCCGCGAACCGCTGCGCGTTCGAGCCGCCGCGCGCCGTGCTCCCTATTAACAGCCTACGTGCCTTATTATAAATTAAACCCCATCATTATACACAATATTTTATAGCTAGAAATATTGTCTACAAGTTTTGTTGATTTATTTTTTTTCGTTAACAGGCTCAGAAAAAAGTTATGTTCAAATATATTCTGAAATACTATTTTAAAAACTGATATTTTTCCTTTACTAATAAATTGTAGAGATTGTATAGCTTTTCTTGCAAAAATGAAAGAGTACAATTTTTTAGAGTTACTAATAAAAAACTAAACAAAAAATAAATAATCTGATTTTATAAAACCATTAAGGAGATATTAGCGTATTCCGAAAGGCTTTGATAAATATATTCAAGGGGGGGTGGGGAAGGAAGCACAAGGGGGAAAGTCGGGGACTTTAGTAAAAATACATGTCTAAAGGTCTTCTAACATCTGTGAAAAATTCAGCTTCCGGGGAATTAGTTCCGACACAAAACCTTCATTGACTGGGCTATTAGGGTACTTTGAACGGTATCGGGACGTGTGCGCACAGAAATTTGTTCTATGTATTAGTGCGGATACCTTAGCGTAAGCGAAGGTGTTCAGTAGTATTGGTGAACAAAACCGGCGACACTCGGCAAAACAATTCCACTCAGTACGAACTGCGCATAGCACATCTCGTTCTTCTAATATCTTTGGATAGAACCTATGCGCAAGCCAAATACTAAGTTTGGTGATCGCGCTTTCGCAGTATCTGGGCCGAAGGCTTGGAATAAACTCCCTCCGGTACTAAGATCCATAACAAGTCCAACAGAATTCAGGTCTAAACTAAAAACTTACCTTTTTAAGCTGTCGTACCCTTAAATTAAATATACCATTCCTAAGAGAAAGTCCAGCTAATAAACAATTAGATAATGTTAATTAAGTGTTAATCTCAAGTGACCTACTAGGTAAGTATTGTACTGTATATTATCTCCATAGATAGTTAAGTATTAACATAGATCACTGTAGAAATGTATTATAAGTTTGTACAGCGCCCTTGAGGTGATTTTGCACAAAAACGGCGCTATACAAGTCATCCAATTATTAATATTTATTATTATCAGCGTTTGTTGATATTTATAAATTTATATATAATTACAATAAGCCATATTTTTTTACTGGAGTTCCTAATTGTAATTAAGATACCTTGCTGACGACTAAGGCATTGACATTGGAGGTCTAGAGTCCTTTTTTATGAAATTGTAGAGTCATTTATACCAAAAAATTAGCTTCCTTGCGAGAGCACCGAAGGGGTGACAATAAGTCAGCTATACCGGGATGGGAAAGTGGTGGGTCCCTCCAATGAAGACTAACTTACCTGATATACATGTTCCGTCTGCACAATTAATGTACATCGTTAACTTGCATTATATTATCATTAGGTAAAACCTGTACTAAATCCTGTTATATTAGGATCACAGATGTAAAATTAAACCAAATTATATACCTACTGTTAGTTTCACTACCCGATTCGCGAAAGATTTTATTGCTTTTTTAAAGGTTTTTTTCCGTATTCAACAATATTAATAAATGGAACGAACAATACGGTGTATTGTTTTTTAAATAGATAGATAAATTAATAGTTCAAGACCCAACAAAGCACATTATTAAAAAGACATTAGGTAAAAACTGTGCAAAATTTATGACCCTAACAAGATTTTCATATTTATAGATAAAATTTCAACATGTTCAATTTTTAACATTTTAGTCAATCCACAACCAATAAGGCATAATGATGATCGATCAATATAGACGTTTAACACAGATTTATTAAAATTTTAGTCAACCCATCACCAATAAGGCATAATGATGATCGATCAATTTAGACGTTTAACATAGATGTTATTAACATTTTAGTCAATCCACCACCAATAATGCATAATGATGATCGATCAATATAGACGTTTAACATAGATTTTATTAACATTTTAGTCAATCCACCACCAAATTGGTCGAATATCAATCTTCAAAGTTTCCAGAATTTCTCTAGCAAGGTTTGCAGTTTCCCAACATCGACTTAAGACATGTTAATAATAGTGTTCCCAGGGCAGCACGAATCCCAGTCGGTAATAACATAAATACCCATTCGGTAAGCGCCTAAATAATGGTCCCCATAGTGCCAGGTTCGTCTGACTAGATGCCATTTTTTGCACCGATCCGTATTAATAGCTGGAATAACAAAGCTGGAAAGCGATTATTTGTTTTTGAGCACGTCCGGAGATAAATGCGGGCAGTGGGTAAGTTACTGGACCCAGGAGGCCGATATATTTATTGTTCCACGAAATAAATAACACGAAGATTTAAGGACTTTTAAAACACCTTCAAAACAAGCATTAATTCTATTCTCAAAAATACTAAAAAATAAATGGTACGCGAAATTTTAGAGATGTTTATATATCTTGGATTTAATTAAAGTTAAAAAAAACCAATACATGACTATTTTTATTAATAGATTACTTGAAAAAAAATCTGAGGACTGAAACTGATGTGAACTTTTAAATTGTATTTTAAAACATGGATTTACTAAGGATTGAACCTTCTTTTTCAGGGATTGGAGTCAACGGCACTAACAACTGAGCCAAATCCCAATTGAGTAGGACCGACATTTATTTTGTACATTAACTGCTATAATGTCATACAATTTCAGAGAAATGCGTATAAGTCCACGCATGTCATTGTGATTGCCATCAAAAGTTGACAGGATGCATCAACATTAAGGAGGAGTCTATCTGCCGAGTTTCAGCTCGATCGGATATCGGAAGTGGGTTGATTTCCACTTCCAACTTCGAAGATTCATTCACACATTCATTAAAGAAAACAAAAGTGAAATTCAAATAAATGCATTTAAGGCGATGCACTACGTCGTGTAATATTTTAAATTGAGCCGCTATCAATAACAACCCTTACGTAGATAGCGATAAGGTTTAAATTCCCGCTTAACACCATCCGCCTGTTTTGATTTATTGAAGAAAAAAACATGGCCAAAAAGTGCCATTTATTTTATTTTATTTTGTGGATGTTCAGGCATAAATATTTCATTTTTTTCCAATCATTTTATAAATAACCTAATTTGCCACATTATACAATAAAATTATAACCGAAAATGGGTTCGTAAGTAGGAGATTTTGAACTTTAAAGCAGTTTTCATAGGCTTTATACATTATTTTTTTCTGGGCTTATAAAATGACTCATCTAAAAAATACTCGATTATTTCAAAGGTCAAGATGTATTCTACTCGCAGTATTTAATTAAAGCATCTGAAACATTTCTAGGCGACCAAATTTTCAAACCAAAAACACATGATTTTACATTACTACGTATGGCATCGCCTTAAAAAATATGCTCTGCGTAAGCGGAAAGACTGCAAATTATAGAAAAATCTAGAAGAACTCAAATAAAAATTAAATGCAGAAATGAAAATCTGTAACGTATCTAATCACCAAACGAAAGTAACTAACGACGGCAAAAACCGTTGTTTTATGTATACATATGTTTTATACATACTTTATTATGATAGGAATATAAAACCTGACATTATTTTCCAGGTGTGTCCAAATAACTGTGAATATAAAAAACTTCCATAAATTTCGAACCCCATGCATCAAGAATTAATTCTGTTTTTTATTAGAATTGACGTGGGTATTTAGATTGTCGGAATACTTAATCGTACGCTTTCAGTCAATTATTATTTCATAAAGTTATTGGGTCGAGAGATTTATTGAATTAACCATTAAAGGTAATCTGATTGGACATTTTACGGAGGGCGTGACTTAAACTTTTGGCGAGGTACAAAAATAATTCGGTCAGCCACCTGGGTTGATTGGCGGGCTCGGTCGATGAAGCAGTTACAAATTAGTCACCCGTTAGAATCATACAAAATCAATAAACTGTGTTGCACTTACGTACTAAAAAATAATATAGCTTTACAACGTAGCGGAGGTTCGTTATATTCATCACGAAAAAAAAACTAATTTCGTGCCGTGCATATTGAAATGTCATTGAATTTGGCAACTTATTACGTATTTTATGATAAATTGAACCGAGAAAAGATTTTCGAGAATTCAACGACGTTTCTTTGAGATTTCTGTGCTACATTGAGCATGCTAAACAGATTTCGATAAAAATATAATTTGATTAAGAATTTGAAAAATTCCGTATACCAAAAATATCAAGGATTCAATCATTTCCGGCAACTCTGAAAGCCGGAAGAGGTACTGAGACCGCACGGAAATGCGCTTCAAAAATATTATGCCACGGCTGTGTGCTCAGGAGACGGCTTTACAAGTTTCATTTTCCCTCGCAGGAGCTAGTGCATGACGGGCAATCTATTGCCAGACATATCAATTTTATAAGTCAAATCGAGGCTGCGATTAAAAAATATCGAGACGTTGGTAGTAAAATATTCACTTTTATTCTTGTTTTCCGGGTTTTTCGAGGAAGTGACCAAATTGCCGCAGGATGTGGCTTCACTGTGAACCAAACGACGGAAAGGACCGGGTAACCGAAGAGAAGTCCTATAAAATAATTCCTGCAAGGAGCTCGAGGTGACCACTTGAGATTTGCGGGTCAAGTGACTGACTGGCTGGCAAGTAAGTTAGGTCTGTTGGTATGTTTGAATGGAATAAATAGTGCCAGATTTCGTTCGAATAATTCAGGCGAGGAATAATTCAAAGGACTGTGGTTTCGCGACGATAACGGTGCGGAGTTTCTTACGTATACATATATATATATATAAATAGACACACATATATACGTGTGTGTGTGTGTGTGTGTGTGAGAGAGAGGGTGTGTGTGTGTGTGTGTGTGTGTGTGTGTGTGTGTGTGTGTGTGTGTGTGTGTGTGTGAGGGTGGGTGTATGTGTGTATGTAATCAAACTTTAATTTCAAGACGTGTTGAACTGAAATGGCTGACTTGATTAACTTTAACGCGTATTGTGAATTATTGGTAATATAGCTATTTTTCAAAATAAGTACCAATCTATTCATTTTTCGTTTAGAACTAAATTAAAAATAATGGGTGTAAAATACAATCAAATACTAAAAGAATAAAAATTCTTACAAACAATCCAAACCTTAGCTGAACTGCCGAACTAGCTCGAAGCGATGAAAGGTACACTTTTTTTATGAAAAGCAAAAATTTAACATTTTTTCAGAATTTACAACTGCGAAATAACGTATGCGTTTTGTAAAATTGAAAATCGTAATGGAACTCGTAAAGTAAACACTGTTGGTTATTGGATACACGAAAGGTAAGGAACTAAAAATAACACTTGTGTGGGTTTTGTGGAAAAATATACATCAGTACCTACCGCAATACCGACCAGGTGTTCAATATACCTATTTTATACGAAAAATCTGTGTAGCTACCCATCAAAAATGAACAGACCATTTTTTCCGAAGCACGGTTATGAACATAATGTGCTGCATTTCACAATATTCCTGGAAAATTAACGTGTTTGTTGGAACACATGATATTCAATAACTTAATTATTATTTTTTGGTAAACTAATGTTTTTAAGACAAGATTTTTTATGCATAGCACAAAGGGTAACAATTATTTTACAAGCAATAATTGTTCGCCTAAAACACTCATCCACATTGAAAAATCTCCTGATAAAAGATACATGACGCCAACGGGACTCGAACCCGTGTCCCTTCGATTTCCGGTCGACAGCTCTGACCACTGAGCTATGGCGGCTTATCTCTTACCCGCGAAATTATTCAATATATACTAGTGTTTTAGGCGAACAATTATTGCTTGTAAAATAATTGTTACCCTTTGTGCTATGCATAAAAAATCTTGTCTTAAAAACATTAGTTTACCAAAAAATAATAATTAATTAATATTTGACAAGTTCAAGTATTTCGCCTAAAAATGTAGACAATTTGTCTCGACGCCATCTAGTGAGAGAGTTAGCACTTACAATGCCTTTCTCATATAAAATAAAGTTGGTTGTTTTCAGGTGAAAAATGTAACAAGCAGTAATTGTTGAATGAAACACTAGTATATATTGAATAATTTCGCGGGTAAGAGATAAGCCGCCATAGCTCAGTGGTCAGAGCTGTCGACCGGAAATCGAAGGGACACGGGTTCGAGTCCCGTTGGCGTCATGTATCTTTTATCAGGAGATTTTTCAATGTGGATGAGTGTTTTAGGCGAACAATTATTGCTTGTAAAATAAATATTCAATAACGTTCAACCGTTATATAATTATATACATTTGTGTAACTGGAAATGTATGAGACTCTTACCGGTCTTAAAACCAACAGCCAGACGAAATTAGCATTATGACAAATCTAAAAACGAGTTCGGTGAATTACCTAACTAATAATTTCCAGATTTTTAAATGTTTTGTAGATTGAAACTACATATTTCATTTCAGAGAGGTCGGAAATTTTGAAGTCACATAATTTAAAACTTTACCAGTTTACAGGTAAATGGACCCTCTCTTGCGTAGTGGTACGTCGTTGCGAAGTTTTTTTTTACGAAGATTAAAAATGAAACAAAGAATATGAAAAGAAAATTTTCTAGTTATAAACGTCGCTTCACACCCAGTACACGGAGAAAAAAGAGTATTGCTGAATTTATTAAGAATCTTCGCAAATTATTCGTAATCCGGTAAAAACTGGATTGCAGGCCCTTAACGAATGAATTGATAGGTTTCCTGATAAACTTATAATATATAAATTCATACTTAAATACGAATGTATTTTCAAGATGTCGGAACACGTGTTCATAAAAATCTTAATATTTTCGCATTTCGTCACTGTATGTTATCAAGGCAAAAGCAGATGCATGAACACGTGTTCCGATATATTAGGAATTTAATAAAAGTTTATCAGGACACGGCCTACAATCCCGTTCGCTACAACCGAATTACGAATAATTTGAAGAGATTCTTAATAAATTAGCAATACTCATTTTACTCCGTGTATCTACGGGCATTTGGTGGGTAAGAGGTCGACAAACTAGTTCAAAAAATTTTTTGGAAACAGTCCATCCTATCGGTGTGCATAAATACATTCTAACTGTGTCCTCTTAAAAATAATTTGCGTGTATTTACACGAATCACAGTCGAGCCCAGCAGTAGTATCTTTCTACCTAAGGATCGAGTTCCTGGGAGAGTATGAGATTATGTAGAGATTCTAAAGCACGATTGTTGTATCTCAAAGGAGATGTCGGTCCATCAGTCACACATTTCATAATCCCAAGCGCAAACATATTAATAAACACGCTGAGTGCTTTGCTCGTGTGTTGATGAGGGGCGCCCAAACAATGAACCGACGCCGACGCAGGGAAGTGGATAACATTATAGAAAACAACACTCGGAAGTCCTGGCAACCTTCCCCGAAGCCTCCTCAACGGTTGTATTTAGAACTCAAACGGTAATGCTTTGAAAGAGATATTTTCTTTGAATTGAAGGCAAAGGGATCAAAAACTTTTAAAGTAAGAAATGAGTGTTAAAAAGAAGCTTAAAAGCCTGTGAATAAAAAAAAATAATATCTAAAAAAATTCATTTAAAAACATGAAAACGTAGATTTAAATTAGTTTCCGACCCATTTTTTTAGGCTCTGGAATATCGTTTTATAACAATGAACGAAATGAAAGCACTTTTATCATAATTTGGACACGGAAAGGGATAATTTCATAATGCGATACGTATTACCCATGTATATTTTGAAGCGGTATGAAATCCATCCATCAAATTGGAGGTCTCGACTAATATTCATTTATCGTCCTGGGTATTCCAGGAAAAGATACCATAACGACTCTCGTGTGCAATCAAATAATTAACCATGAAGTAGAATTAGAATTGTATTTAAGGGTTATTATTATGTATTTAGGTAGGCATATTTTCAAATATTGTATGAAGGTTTGTACTGAAGGGAATCCCTTTTTGAATTTGACAGAAGATTCACGCAAATTGGCTGAAATGGGACAGCTTAGGGGTTTCCAGCCGATATATCATTAATTCGGAAAATGTGTTCTCCTTTTGAGAGTAAAAGTTTGGGCTTTTATGAAACGAAGAATGTTAGGACGGGTTGTTTCGGAGAATTTGAAGAATTCATTAAATTTCAACGTTCATTTTCAAGTTCTGTGAAAGATTTTTTCAAGTTCTGTTTTCATTTCAGGTCTGTCAAGCAACTAGCCTATAATGATATAAAAACAGAACTTGATTAGGACTTTCACAGGACCCGAAAATGAACGTTGAAATTTGATGAATTGTTCAAATTCTCCGAAACAACCCATTCTTAGACTTCTACAAATAGAAAATTGCCATCTGCCAGCGAATTTTTTTTATTTCTTCATATGAAGCGGTTACTTTGTGATGTGACATTATAATTTAAAATTAAACAATAACTTTGTAAACATCACTTATTTTTTTTAGTTCAAATCTTTAAATAAGTGGTAGATTTGTGACTACGCACCTCGACACGAAATGCAATATTTCTTCTAGTAAAAACCCTTCCGACAATAACGAATAATTTCCATAAGAAAATAACACCCTTTTTTTCGCTTTCGTTCATGTTGCAATTACGGCCACTCGCGGGGGAAATAAGCCATACTGAGAATCATCCTTGCGATGGATTACGTCAATCCTTCTCCATATCTAGTGAAGGCTCATTAAATTCCGCTACCAGTCTCGGCTTATCAGGAAACCAAGAACAGGTACTAAAAAAATCATTGAAAAAATCGTTAAAAGTATGCTTGTCTCCCATCTAGAAACCCAGAAGATTCTCTCGCCTAATCAGTTTGGATTTCAAAACAACCTAAACACAGAATCTGCAATATTAGACTTGACTGATAAGATCACTAACAGCCTGGATGAAGGCGATCCCTGCTTAGCCATATTCTTAGACTTAGCCAAAGCTTTTGACACGGTTTCCCACCCCATACTTCTAAAAAAACTAACTCAAATAGGTATTCGAGGTAGAACTCTTAACTGGTTCTCATCACACTTAACTGATAGATCGCAAACGGTGAAAATTAACAACATAGCTGTAAGTAACCCTTTACCTATCCAATTCGGAGTCCCACAATGAAGTATCCTAGGCCCTATTTTGTTCCTCATTTTTATATCTATAAACTCTGTAACCTTCCCATAACCGGAAAACTAATATCTTTTGCAGATTACACTGTGCTTATGTCCCGACACAAGTTTTTTGTTTTTTTTTTTGGAAAGGAGCATTCGATATAGCTCAAAACGACATAGACCTTATAAAAAAATGGTTAGATGATAATCTCCTTACCCTTAATGCTGGAAAAACAAAATTCTTAACGTTCAGTCTGTCAGCTGCAACCCAACCTATCAACAACCAGAAGATAATAATAGTCATCATTGATCAACATCTTCGTTGGGATCAGCACTTGGCCAGTCTAACCCCACGCATCCGCAAGCTCTCTTATACTTTTCGAAATCTAAGAAATATCCTTACTACCTCAATTCTTAAAACTGTATACTACGCTCTCTGCCAATCCCTACTAGCTTAAGGCATAATAATCTGGGGTGGCTGTGCACAATCTACCATCGAACCTCTTCTAAAAGCCCAAAAAATGGTAATACGTGTCATTAACAAGAGACCGACAAGATACCCCTCCACTCGACTCCTCATAGAGTATAAGGTCTTAAACATACGACAACTCCACCTAAAATTTTCGCTAATACATTTCCTGTACAAATATAAAACCAAACTCTTTTACAACACAACTACACCACCAGAACAATAACCAACGGTCACTACAAAGTACCTTCGCTACATACCACGTCAGTTCAAAGACAATTTTTCTTCCTAGCTCCTAAAATCTTTAACCTTATCCCTGAAAACCTGAAAACGGTGAGTCAACCCTATTCCTTTAAAAAAAATTACGAAATGGATCCTTACACACGGAATACATTACAACTACAATACCCATTCATTCTACACTCTATCAATTTAATCACCTTTCAGACAAAACATAACATATCCTTATTCCCTAACTTAGCGGTATAGTATGTACATAAATAATTAGTGTGATCTATTTACTAATAATTTGAGAAATTAATATTCTTATAATTCTCTAACTTCTCCATTCTCTTCTTGCAACCCAAACTAGCTTTACATCATTTTTCTTTTTCATATCATAGTAATGTATAGATTCTGTTCAAACTGTAAAATTCACCCGCCATAACACAGGGTCATCCCTAGCATGGAGGGTGAAATATCACAAAAACAATATGTACCCTTTAAGTCTTGTATTAATAAAATAAAATCTTTTTGAAATAGATGTCTTCCATCTTTTCACCATTGAGGTTTACGTCTCCAGCATCTGAAAATGACCAAGAAACCCCGGACGTGGCAAAGTGCAGATTATTTATCTGGGGGCTTATATGTCAGATAAATCCCGGTTACACAACGTTTTGCTTATTTAAGTACCCAGTGAGGCCCATATCAATAACAATGTTTTAAAAAAAGTTATTTAATTTTTAATTATTTTTTTTTAATTAAAAAAAAAGAAAGACAAACATTGCCGGGTTACGAATAACCTGACAATATTTGAAAATCTCCTACTACCACCACAGTAAGCTGAAAATGTTGCTTGTTTTGTGATGGAGGACTTAGCCAGCCGAGGAATTGAACACACTACGCCCGAGTGAGACCCAAGCGCGATGTCAACTCGGCCACCGACCGGTCAATATCAAATAAATAAATGAAAACATACGTACCTACATAAAAAAATATATTACATCGGCCAACGACTTATATTTATAATATTATGCATCAGCAAAGTTATTAATACTTAAAATCTTTACAAATATACATGGCTTTTAATGGGTTGTCGGTACTATCTGCACTTGTTCATTTTCCTTGGGAATGAAAGGCTCAGGAAAATTTTAGATCAAGGAAAACATGGCTCAACGTTAAAAAACAATAATAGTACGACCTTGGTAATTATTTGACTTAGAAATCCTAAATCACATCACATCTAACGTGATCACATCATAAAGGCCGACCATATAGCAATGGCCTCGATTCTCGACGAAGTCATTCCACTCGAACAACGAACGAGTGGTTCGACTAAATCTTTGTTCGTGTGGAATGACTTTTGACGTTTGGCGCATGTAATTATGTACCTTCGACGAGACTCAAGAATAAGAATGTCGACCAATGTATGTATTTTCGACGGCGATTGCGAGCGGCGTGGATTGGATAATCCATACCCAGGTGACACATTTTATGCTAAACAAACATTAAAATATAATATACAATAATATGCGACCACAAGAATGTAATTTTTAAATAATATTCAATTTATTTTGTTTCATAAATTATGTAGCTTGCTATTTCATCGCATGTATCTGAAGGGTGCGATTATTAAAATCATCGGGTTGAATCAAAAACTTATCAGTGTTCATTCCCACGAAACAAATTCCCTCACATAATCATGATTTTTAACCTTACTAGTGACATATAATGTTTTTGCATGTGTGTGTATAAATCATATATATTAAAGAAAACTTATCAAATTACAAGGCAGATCTTTTAAAATGAATTGTTTTTTTTACTCTTGACAGGCCAAGATGCCAAACAAAACGTCTGTAACCAAGTGGGTCTTCCGGCGACCCCATGCATTTTTCTGTCTTCTGGGCTTTTAAACTGTAGAAATCCCAATTATTCAGTCAATTATTAATGGTAACTTATATATTTGCGCAGAAAGACGTAAAATACTAAAATGATATGTCTAGTATTTAAGCTAATATAAGGAGGATAGTAATTTTGGGTACTACCTACTCTCCCACTTGGCTGCGGGATAGTTAAAAGAGCCTTTGCTTTCAATAATGAATAATTTCATTGATAAAACAGTAATGATATTTAGTAATACGCATCCAGTCACCAGAATGGAGTGGCGCGTGTTTAGTAAAATGTTCACTTTGAATACACTGAAGGTTTATTTAGGAAAACTGATTATTACACAATACTACTTTATTAAAAAATTGAAGTTAAAACGCGAAACTGGTCGAAAACGGACTTACGGGAGAGATGTCAAGATGTCTCGTCTGTCAGAATGCAAATCGACTCAGTGTATACAAAAACACGTCTAATCAAAGTACCGAAGGTTTGGTTCCCTCAAAAAGGCTACAGTAATAAGGTCCTACTCAGGCCAAAATACGACGAGAATATTTGCTTTGGAAATTTATCAAACCGATCCGGTGGCACTACCCTGTATCGTTTTTGGGAATGATCAAAAACAAAGGGCAACCTCCCCTAGAAAATAATTCGACCTTGAATATCCTAATGTGTGCGAGATGATAACACTCTTAAACGAATAAAAGACTCATGGGTCGCCAGACAATTTTCACAAACATCTATTTATACGAATCTTCATACAGGGACTGCGTTCCACGGTGGGAACAGCCGACTGGGGTTAGTTGCTTCTTCGCCTCTTTACCCACGCAGATGAGTTTTTATTTGCTTGATCCCTCCCATACAGTGAAAGATAATAAATGGAAGCATCTTACAATCAGTTTTTCAGACTTTTACCTCAATATTCGATACTGTATAAAAGGTTTGCCAGCTCAAAGCTCAAATACTATTCCGGCTAAATTAAAGCGTAGGTTTCTGATTTTACCCATCTGATTTACTTTCCTTTTCACATCCCTTTCCCTGACCCATCAATCCCCCTAGCCCCTTTGAAATGATTTTTTTCAGTACTTACATCATCATTGTTGTTACATGTAACGTGATCTCTACATGTGAAGCACTGTGTATCTAGTGTGAAGGACTCTAGTTAATGGTGCACCGCTACCCTACGGAGACGAATTTTACCTTGGACTCAATTGTAGATAGGTACACGAAAACCACCAGATAATAACAATGATATTTTGATCATTTCGAATAAAGTTTTGATAGATATGTACTAGGTACTGGCGTAGAACTTGACTAATATTGAATCACCACTATGTTTTAAGTTCGGAGAATTTGTGAGCGATGCATTCATCTCCTCCCACCCACCGCCCATCTCAGGTAAAACTACCCCACGTTTTCTGCTACGACCGTTTTCCCGACGTATGCCGATTTTTTTTTCAACATGGCCTTTTTTCAGAAATCCGCGGAGATAAACCGTTTACCGGCGACATTAGCTTATCTCGGCTCGCTCGTTTGGTTGAAGCGGAGATTTTAGCGAATCGTAAAGCATTAATAATGGCTTGATGTAGTGGCCCACCCCACCACCACAGCACCGAGGGGAGTGGACGACTTACCCGCGGGTGACGTCAGCTGAGGGGGTTTCTAATTCGGCGAAAACTAACACGAATCATTGAAAAGCCGAAGCAAAAAGTAGGATCGACTAAACTTTATATAAGGGAAGAGACGTTTTTATATAAAGAACTCCATTATCCACGCAAAAAATCCATTGAAAAATTGTTATTATTTTTGTATTTAATTCGTAGAACTCCTTTTTTAAACCAAATTTAATAATATTATAAAGTTCTACAAGAGATTTTAAATTATTATTGTGATAGAATGCAAGGCCATTTTGAAACTATGATAAACCTACGTTTGTGCGTACTGCACATTGTTAACACTTATTCATTACTTCAGGCAGTTTGAATCTTTAACTCATCACCTTGTCTTTACTCGTCCTTGAAAACCAACTGTTAGGTCAGTGTGTCCCTAACAACAATATATTTATGTTTAGTGTTGAAAAGGCATAACAGCTTTTATTTACATCGGGTTTGCTTTTAGAGTATATATATTTTTGGTTAACTTTATTTATTTATTCTCATTTCTTTACACATATAATACGTAATAACAAATAGTATATAATAACATAATATATAATAACAAATAGTATAAACAAGAAATGAAAACCCACGAAGGCACTGCCTGAGTTTGGGTAATATAAAAACGATTGCTATATTTTAAAAAGTTTTTTTTGTTTTTTCTTTGTTTTTAGTTATTATAAAAAGTAAAGCGAAAACAATATGTACCTACTACAGTTAGAAAGTTACAGCAAGTGAGTTGTAGAAGGATAGATAATTTTATAGAAAAAACGTTTCAATATCTGCGTCTTAGTTATTACAGATAGTTTTGTTACATTTTTTAGTGTGTATAATTATTTCAATATTTGGGTAAGTTTTATGTTTATTTATTGAGAAGGGAATATAAATAGTTTTTTTGACATTAATTGATAGAAGGTTTGCATCAAACGAGTATTTTAGGATTTGCATATATTTTTTTTAATTTTCCTTTACAATATTCCAGTCCTGACCCTTTACTAAAATGACAGTGTCATCCACGTAAGAAATAATGATTCCACTGACGTTTTGTTTAAAAATATCGTTAACATACAATATGAAAAGAAATGCACCAATACAGTGCCTTGCGGTATTCCAAAATTACTTTTTACAACTTGTGTTCTATTGTGAAGATAACTTTTTAGCCAATAGCTATATCATTAAAACCCACATTGTATTAGTTCGACATCAGATATGCTGTCGAAAGATTTTCGAGATCAACAAACATACCAATGTAATTCAAAGACTTATCTAAAGCGTGATAAATGATTTTGACGAATCTATCCACATTTTATTTGTTTTTGCTTTAAGATTTGTCTCTTAGCTTTATTTTATACTCAGCTCTAAATGTTTTTTTATTCAATGTTTCTGGTTTTCACCTTTCAAGGGCATGATTTCCGATTATGGAAAGAGGAAAGGTGGATTTATTATTATTAACGCCACAAAGAATAACAGGAAATATGCCCTTGTGTTTCTAATGTCATAATTGTAATAATATTTGGATGATTTGTATAGCTCCGTTTTTGTGCAAAATCACCTCAAGTGCGCTGTACAAATATATAACACATAATGATCCATGCTATTGCCAACTTTATATGCAGACAAAATACAGCACCATACCAACCTGGTAGGTCACTTGAGATTAACACTGTTTTATTGTTTATTAGCGAAATTTAGACACGGTTCGCATGCACAGGACATAATTTGAAAATTTGACATAATTGGACTTTCCGGTATTTATTTAAATAATATATATTTTTGTTCTTTAATGAGCGTGTTTAGGAAAGGAAAATCCAATTATGCTGCGCGGTACAACAGTACAAGGTTTTGATCACAATTCACTTTCCTAAATGTGATTCGTCCCTCGGTATAAGACAGATTTCGAATAATGTAAATCCAATAAGAAAAATGTGATTAGCATGTATTATATGCAATATAAGAATGCTACTCTCAGGAATGGTATATTTAATTTCATGGTATGACAGCTTAAAACGGCAAGTTTTTTAGTTTAGACCTGAATTCTGTTGGACTTGTTGTAGATCTTAGTTCAGGAGGGAGTTTATTCCAAGCCTTCGGCCCAGATGCTCCGAAAGCCCGATCACCAAACTTAGTATTTGGCTTGCGCTTAGGTTCCATCAGTCTGCCTACAGCTGATGATGTTGCTGATCAAAGAGTTGCCTGCCTCAGACCAGTGTTTTTGGGGACGCATAGTTCAGAGATGTCATGTGGCGACATTTCATTGATGGATTTAAGCACCATTCACCATATTTTGTACTGAATTCTTTCATGTTTAAAAACCCTAACCCTAACTTTAAGATTTAACCCTAAAAGCGAATAGGCGAACACAGCAGTTCATGAAACACGTAATCATAAAAATATGTAAATACATTTAAAAACAAATTTACTTGGATTAGATGCATTCCCAGGGACCCTCTCCTCAACTCACCAAAACTTGCCGTATCGTTGATAAAAAGTTATAATGTAATTTCTACCTTGATGTTTTGCGATCGCGTTATCCTTTTTTTTCATACAACCGATAGGAACAGAACTAAAATAAAAATAACAAACTCTTCACCAAAATAAATACGCCAGAAGCCTTTGTAGGACAAACTACATAATCAGCGATGGGACTATTTACGCTTTAGATGAAACGGAAAAACAACGGCGGGAAAGGAAAAGCAGCAAAGTTCGAACACAGTTATGATAAAAGCTCGGTGTTCCCGGAATATTGCAATTCGAATGTCCCTTTGAACGGAATTGGTGCCTAATTGATACATGGTACATGTACGCCACAGTGCTGCTTTTACCTGTTCTATTTTACTATACATTGTTCAAATAATACGGAGATTTTACGAATTGTATGAATATAGCAAAAAATTTTAGGTTATCCAAGACGTTGAGTAATAAAGTAATGGTTATCAAATTATAAAATGTCACCAATTCAAAGAAATATGAAAAAAACAACCAACAGTTTTTACGATTTATTAATTTTAAGTTAAGTGTTCCCTTAGAACAAATATGTAAACTTACCATAAAGTTGAGGATCGAAGAAGGATAAGCGACATACGATTCTTCTTTTTAATTGAAAATTCGGAGCCCGACTGTGGCGAACTCCTGAGTCTAGTCAACGTAAGAGTACCTACTAGACACGTTAGGCATAAGGGCAAAACAATATCATCGTTCTTGAAAATACATTTTTTTAATGACAAATTTGAAGTTTTAAACACATCTAAACAATTTCACAATATTATTTCTGAAAATTGTATTTACCTTTTGATCTAATTGTAAACGAAAGTAATTATTGTATGTAACTTAATTATTGTTTGTTACTAAAAAGATGATGAGTATGAGAAATGTAAACGTTTAATGTACATACCTAATTTAAAAGCAAGATAGGCGTATAAAATAGTAAAATAAAAAATGACATCTAAAATTTATAAATATTATTTTTTTAAATTGTGACATACAACTGATACTAATCATCACGGCGTAATTCCGCTATATTTGAATGATCAATCCGCTAAAACTGTGGCGAAGCCATTTGTTAATTAAGTTGCCGGGTGGTATATTAATGTGACTTTATAGCATCAAACATCGATCCGATAGAGCGAATAGAGTAACCGCATTCTCTGTATGTCATGTACACCACAAACGTCATTTGCAGGTAGAGTACCTGCACAATTCGTAGGATCTATCAAAAAGTCCGCCGGAATAGATAATACTCATATGTTAGACATAAACAACAACAACAACAAAAGGTTAAACCTTCACACACTTAATAAATACAAACCATTAATTTTTAAAATAATAATGTATATTATATTATTCCTTTTAAATAACAAACAGAGAGTTGTATGGTCACTGGGATCTACCGTGCTTGGTATTTCATTTACATATCATTAAAATTTACTAGTATGAATAATACGAAAAAATTATAAATATATTATGTGGTGTTTATTTCTGAAATAATTGTAAATGGTTTTTTAACGCAGTTGAGTGATTTCGGTTTCAATCTGTATTTGGTGTCGATATATTTTCTATTTCTGATCTCACTGTGTATTGCATTCAGCTTTTATTTGAGATTCAAATGTTATAATATTATTGTGATTTTTTTTTACATACAACAATAGTATATATACAACAAAATAGACATATATAATTGAATACAGTATATATACAACAGAATATAGGAAGCTTTTTTGCCCAAATGTTGTATTTGTAGTTATACCAAATAAATCCAATATACCTGTATCAGATCCGCACGCAAAGGGGGAATATTGAATGCTGCACAACGACCAATGTAAGAGACGATACAAATAAGATAAAAATACCTAAAGTTTGTTTATAAGATATCACATGACCATTATGATCTTTTCAAGAGCGAATTACGTGCTAACGGAAAAGTTATTTCAGAACTTTCTATAATTAGACAAACAACCAATCAAATAAAAAAAGGCCGAATTGGAAACCACGAGAATGTCAGGTTCCATTTGTAAATATATAATTAGTAACTAAAAAACCTTTTAGTGTAACAGTTTATTTTAAAATAATAATATCAATTGGTTTTTTAATAATCCTTAAAATCCTACAAAAACTACTCTACAGTTCAAAATTTCCTACTTACGAACTTCTTTACGGTTATTATTTCATGCATAATGTGGAAAATTAAGTTCATTAGAAAATGATCATAAAACATTGAAATATTTTGTTGTGTTTGAAGTTTTTTCTTTCAGAAATAAAAAAAAAAACAGGCGGCTGGTGTTAAGCGGGAATTTAAGCCTTATCGCCATCTACGCAAGGAGTGTTAATGTTAGCGGCCCGATTCCAAATGTTGCACGACGTGGTGCATCGCCTTAAGGTTAAACGCAACGTAAGTTATAATCTACGCGCTCATAAGTAGCGTCAATTTAATTGTTTTATTCAATACACATTTTGGAAAATTATAATGTAAAATATTATGACTAATTATTTTTTTTCGCCCGTACATACCCTATATGGATTTGAATAAACATCTTTGCCAAAAATTCAATTATTTCAAGAAAGGCATACAAATACATCATCGTATCCACAGACATAGGATATTCATATGTCTATGATCGTATCGGTGATACAATCCAATATTGTCTTTGTATGGCTTTTTTGAAAGAATTGAGTTTTAATACGGATTTTTTTCTTAAAGAAAGATAAACATTCCCGGTTTACGAATAACCTGGCAATATTTGTAAATCTCCTACTACCACCACAGTAAGCTGAAAATGTTGTTTGCGTTGTGATGGAGGACTGAACACACTACGCCTGGGTGGGACCCAAACGCGATGTCAACTCGGCCACAGACTAACCATGTATTCGTGTTCATATTCCGTGTGTCGTAACTATAGCGCAAACAAATAATTCACCCTGATATTTCAAAGCATAACTAGCAAAAAGTGTACATTACGTTTAACCTTAAGTATTTTTTGAGTTTATTTTAGTCAAATCCACGTTTACTACAGAATTTTTTAAAGGGAACTGAACTGTCATCCGTTGAACAAAGTTGCAAACGCAATGTACATAACTTGAAACCCTATCGTTGCACAAAATGACTCAACATCCTAGTACAGTTGTTTTTCACAAATGATTTAGAAAGGTGAACAGACTGAATGTATGTACATACATCGAACGTCGAGTAGGTTTATTTAATTGATACCGGGTGAATGTAGCGGAACTTGTAGCTAAATCGCTCCGAGCTCCCCAGCACGAATTCACCCAAACGTCACTTGGTCACTGCCGAATCCCATCCCTCGATTCAATGGTCCCCAGCAGATAAAGTTCGCGGACTAACTTGATACATAACGTGATTCGATTCTGGGCATCACAGGGGCGGAACGAACAAATGGAATGACATAAAAAGAATATTTGAGCATTATTAAACATACTTCTTTCAATTGTTGGTGCATGGATAAGTTGGTGAGTAATGTGAAATATTCCTGCGTAATACGTAACAATATTCAAGAGCTTTTAGGACGGGTTGTTCCGGCGGAATTTGAAACCCTCTAATTTTAGTTAATTTTCAAGTTCTATTATTATTCTATTACGGGCATGTTATTCAACATAATTTATTAATTTATTTATTCATTTTCGGGAAATCGACAGTTTACATTTAATCAGTTTACATAAGTATTATATAGTAAAATAAAACCAATTATGGATTTCCTCCTTGTGACTTTACCTCTACTGAGACAGCATAATATGGAATAAGTAAATTAAATTTGTGAGAAAGGAATATGAATTAAAAAAATTATACAAAACAAAAAAGATTATATAAAACGAAAAGTTTACAAAACAATACCTACATTTATAGCCATGGAGAGAGGTTGTAAATATAAATCAAATCATAATAGAGATATAAACAATAGAGACATAAACATTATTCACAAACCATCAGAGAAATATTCTTTTATGGACCTCTTATATTTGGTAAGTTTGCAACTGAAAATATCAACCTTGGATAATACGCTACTGTAATTATTGCATAGTCCGTTCAGGCGAGAATTCTGCTTAGAGTTAGTTTTGCTTTGATCAACCCTGAACAGCACACATGTGTTCTAATTAGTATTATTTACCTAAATTATTCAATGAAATTAGATTTCCATTCAAATTAAGCCTTTAAAACAGTACTGATAATTAATTCCATACAAAAACATGAATATTTTATAATTAAATTTAAAATATCTTGTTCTCTTCTGATGTTATCTGCCCGGGAAGCAGAAAGCAGAACGGAAAACTTCCCTTTGCATTGACACCGCTGCGGGACAATCGCGTCACTCGCGTCTAGAAATCTCCCTACAATGGAGATAGTGTCTGACGATTCCGGCTCCAAGGAGCGCAATAAATCGATAATATCGAATAAAATATAACTAACTCCTACGTAAGTCGTATCGAATGCAATAACTTTCTTTGGACACGTGGAAATACTGGGGGAGAAGATAGTGTCTATTTCTACTGTCACCTTAAATGTACTTCAGTAGTTTCAATTCACACAAAAGTCTTGAAAACTTTGGTTATGTATTTATTGAAGCCCGTAAGGCTTTTACAAACACAATACATGCCAAAAAAATTCACAAAAATTATACATATCAGTACCTACATATCTTGCTTTATTCACATTCATATATCATCTCGTACTTTCAATTTGGGAGGCGGGTATTAGCTGAGCATTATAGGCAGAAAATAAATTATACAGATTAATTTATCTTAAGTACAGACACAAACTAATAATTCCTCTGAATATTCAAAAGCATAAAGCGTCAAATTGTTTTATTCGACAAATTTGATAATAACGCCATCAATCGGTGTGAAGTTTCTAAATATATTTTGAGAATACCCTTAAAAAACCAAATCTACTTCTAATTTTTATCAAGAAAATATCACATCTCCATGTATGATCGATGCATTATGTGGGAACTTTACTAGATACAATAAAACACCAGAATCTAGAAATATAGCTTAGTAAACCGAAGGCGTAAAGCGCCTGCTTTATACTTTCCTTCCTTTCCCTAAACCGTATCTCAATACATAATAATAGGCAATAGGCTATAGAACTATAGATACTCCCTTCCGGCCTATAACAAATCGCTAGCAAAACCGAACGCCCAGCCCTGTGACTAACATACTAATGCTTTCCTTCAGGCCGGGGCAGTAACCAAATCACAAGGACAACACAATTGACAGGATTGAATAAATCAGATGCTAAGCCGCTCCGTTTCCTGGAACCAGGCATGCACAGCACAGCTCTAACAGAATACTGTGACTACAACTTCAGTGCTGAACCTGTGTACGTGTACCTTCTTGCAGCTCCATACTAATGGAACATTATTGTACAATGTGTCCACCGGCGGGCTTTCAGCGACCATGATGTATAAGGGTGTTAAATATATTCCGAGGCTTTCAGGCTTCAGTAGAGCGGTGAATTATTAATTCTGTAGATGCAGCGGTGGCTGGCAGAAGATAAGCAGTAAAGCCTTCAATAGGGTCCGTACAACGCTATCGTTTCATCGCCGACAAGTATTCGGACAGTCAAAATAATCTCTCAAGCGTGTTACGTTTGATTGGAATAAAGTTGAACTATGAATTAATAAGTTCTCAAAAGATAGAAAAAATATTAAAATGACTTTAAAATGAGATCGAAAACTTAGTAATAATTTAAAGGGTATGGTGTAAAAAGCTGTCAAAGTTATTAAATATATCCAAATTACATATCATTTTTTGAAAACCCAAAAACCGTCAGTATAAACAAAGAAGAAAAAAAACGAAGAAACAAGCATTTTTCCTTCCCAGAACTTCCTCTCCTCTTTCTTCTTCTTTGGTTTCGGAACATGTTCCCTTTTAATTAAATAGAGGTGTACACAAAATATTTTATTTTCATATACTATTTGTATATTCTTGTATCTTTAAAACGGATATGTATATGATAAACAAAAATCTGATAGGGGAGACACAGGCAAAGCGAATGTACCAGGTAAAGCGAATGAATTGAATATTTCCGAAAATTACCACTACAATGCGCTAATACAATCGGTGTACCGCATCACTGCCAACGCCATGACAGTGAATATTTGTCGTCTGGCAAGAAAGCACGCTCGATAAAAAATCGTTTTTTTAGAATTTTCATACGATAAACGAAGGTAAGGTATTTGTGATTATTATTATTTGGTTACATTTAATGTGAAGATTAGTTTATTTCATCCAATGTTTATTTGTTTACTATCTAAAAAACTAACTTTAATTAAGACATACAACAACCACATTGTATTTTTTAACAAAATGTTATTTGATACTGCCTTGGGCAAAGCGAATAGGGCAAAGCGGATGGACCATTCGCTTTGCCTGAGTGAATGAACTTTTTGATTAATTATGTGCAATTGCGTATTACATATCCCATAAAAAACATACAAAAATTAAGCGAACATTCAAAAAAAAAAAAAAATGAAATAATAAAGAAAAAAAAACTTGGCCCATCTACCAGCGGACTAAAAGTTTGAAAAAAATTGATTTGCCTTAATTGTGACTAAAAATATGTTGTACCATTAACAGAGGATTGGATTCAATGCAGCCAGTGTAAAAGTTGGGCTCGCGAATCATGCACCTCATATAGTGGATATGGTTCTTACTTCTACTACGATTGTGATTCCGTATTCTCTTTGCCCGGACCCCAAGTTCACTTTGCCCGGGTACCCGGGCAAAGTGAACAATACGAAGAGTTTTTTAAATTTACATTTTTTTTATTTTTTATTATTTTAATATATATCATATAAGTTACATTAATACATATTTTGAAGAAAATAATATTAAGGTTCATAATTGGTCATGTATACCTTATCAGAAAAGAGGAACTCTTGTGCCTGATAAGGGAGCCACGATTCTTACTTAGATTCAATGTTATAATATTATGTTATGTGTAAAATATATAATATATATATATATATATATATATATATATATTTTATTTTTTTAATATAAGTTTTTTTGGAAAAAAAGTTTGATTTTAAAAGTTTGATATATATATTTTTTTAATATAAGTTTTTTTGGAAAAAAAGTTTGATTTTATTTATTTGTTCTTGTTGGTTCGTAATACAGCGCAATTCGGAAGGGAGATTATTGTAGTTTTTTATGGCTTGGTAAATATAATGGTTTTGCATTTGAGTTGATTTATTTTATTTTTATAATTCTAATTAATATTACCTTTTCATTTATTTTACTTTTGTAGACAAACATTTTTTTAAATTACACTTTATAAAGTTTTTATGTTTATGCAAACATTGTGTGTTTTATTTAATATCTCCCTTAACACATCCGCTTTGCCTGGGTCTCCCCTATGTTTATCCGAGAAACTATCTGGGTTACAATACAATTCATTCGAAAGTTGCGATCATTCAAAAAGGCAGCTGCCAAAAATAAGAAGAAAAAAAATTGTTGCAAGATAATATTATTATATTATAATAAAATTTGAAGTAGGAGATCGACAAATATGACGTTTAATAACTAGGTCCCCTTGGTCGTGGTTAAGACGCCGTCCCGGTAAGACAAGAGATCCTAGGGTCGATTCCTAGTTGTGACCGTTATCTTTTTTATTTTCTGTGTTTTGTTTTGTTTCATGTTTCATTTAGATTTGTTAGTATTATGTCCTTCTCAATAATATTAAAAAAAAAAATACTTCAACCAACCATTGACCATTTGTGGAAATAACTCATGAAAAAGTAACTTCTAATCGAAGGGCACATACGCCGACTACGAGGCCGGCCGGATGGCGGCTGGCCGCACCATCAGTCATTTTCGAAATACGGCAAACCGCATCACGCGGCTGGCCAGATAGCACACCACATCATACGGTTGCAAACCATATGAAAATACGACTGGCTTTTTGCGTCATTGTCGCCATGGATCTCGAGGAGATCGTGTACCTTGATAAAAAGCCGCGTTGAAATAACAAAAAAGGGAATTTTGGATTTACATATTATTAGTGCAAGATGCTTTATGCATTTATGTATTAAGCTACACTATAAATATTCCCATAAATAAGCAATAAAATACTGGATACATTCGTATCTCTCCCAAATCAAAAATCCCTTGAAAGTTGTGTAGAGGCTAGATCACTATAGACAGGAGGAAAAGTTCTACTCAGCGATAGGTCATGACTCATTTTATTAAGAGCGGGAGTCATCGTACCGGCTCAATATTTTCGTACGACTGAAATAGTCGACTCAATTGAATGACGGATCAATTGAACGGGAGCCGTGAGCTAAGAGCGTATGAGCAATGAGCCTTCTGTGCTTGCCCGGTACATCTCACCCGATATGGTTTCCCCGTACGACTCCCCAGCTCCCAGCTCCCCGCATAAGTGTATGATCGTACGACTTTTAGTACGGGTACACCGCTCCGTACCACGAGAAAAATAACATGCTAAGTAGTTAGTAGGTGTAGGTGCTGTTAGATAATGCGTTTCCACGGAATCGAACCGCGTGTTAGATAAAGAGTTTCTACGGAATCGAACCGCGTATAGAAATGTATTATATCTTCAAGAATACCTGGCTAGCTCGAGCAGGTACCGTGTTTTCAGTTCGTTGGTATTAAGAGAGAACATACGCCTTCTAGAAGTGGGTGGAACAACGGGTATCTTGGAAATAAAACACTATTATTGTGGTGCCTTTAAATGCCTTCAAAAAGACTATATAATTACAGCACAGGAATCTACGCGTAGGAAAAGCTTAAATCTCTTTGTGGACGGTTAAAAGAATGATGTTAAATTAGTGGGAAGAAAGCAGAGACAGGAATTAATAAAAAAATAAAGCGTGGAACGATACCGCAGTTTTTGTAGTTTTGTAGACGTCCGGGGGGCAGGCAGTAGAAAAAATGAATCGAAATATACTAGTAATGAATTGACAAACACTGTAGAAAGAATGAATCGAAATGTACTAGTAGTTAATTGACAACCACTGTTTTAGCAAAGCAAGTCTCAAAGCGGAGCACGTAACAACCTCTCGCAAAAAGAGCCAAAATCCAAAGAGCCCGGTCTCCCTTCGTTCGGAGCCGAGGACCCCTTTGCCCCGCCTCCTTCGATAATAGTCACACCCACTTTAAACGCAACCACGGGGTGGCCATATGAAAGAATTTAAAAATACAAAGTACTTGATTTTAAGAAAATATTACGGGGTTGAATGTTTTAATTTTAAGAAAGTTCATTTCATAACACTTCCCCGAAAACACAACGAAAAAACTGCCGTGGGAATGAAAGTTTTTTGACTCTAAATCGCTCAAGACCCCTTTGACAAAAGCTACAAGAGAAGTCATCCACATAGAGATTCAGCATTAAAAACCTACGCCCAAAATTTACATATTATTATTTCAAATTATTATTTATATATATACATTTTTTTGGTAATACGGTGCACATAATCGTAAGAGCAACAGCAGCAAGTGATGATGACAATCGTAAGAGCAACAGCAGCAAGTGATGGTGACAATCGTAAGAGCAACAGCAGCAAGTGATGGCATCGGCTCTCAAGTGATGGCATCGGCTCTTTCTGCAAAGGGCCGCAAGCAGTAGCGTAAACTCGTTCGTCATGGCGTAGATGTCTCGATCCCCGGCGGGAACGATTCAAGGAGAAGCGTTAACATGAAAGCGAAACATAAGAAAATATTTAAAAAAATGCAAATAAGCAGTGGGCAATGAACCAAAAAAAAAATCAAAAATAAAAAATCGCGTTCACATAAGGAGTGAGAAGCTAATATTGAATAGTAAATATAGGCACAGGGGAGCAGTATATAGGCAGAACTTCCCATTGTATATCGTGACGCACACACATATGTTTATATTTTATACATAAGGCGAAAAACATACTAAAATCATTAATTAGCACTAAATAATCAATATATGCTGAAAAACACACACGAGAATCAATATCCACCTTTTAATGGTACGGATTTGTTTCGGTGCAATCGGCTTCAACGTTTTAGTTTTTTTTTTTTAATCAGCATATCTACCTTTTAATGGTCCAGATAGCTGTTTGAAGAGTAGCTGAAAAGAAATAACACAAAACAAACAATATAAGTCGAAAAACACACACGAAAATCAATATCCACCTTTTAATGGTACGGATTTGTTTCGGTGCAATCGGCTTCAACGTTTTGGTTTTTTTTTTTTAATAAGCATATCTACCTTTTAATGGTCCAGATATATATTTTTTTTTTTTTTTTATCAGCATATCTACCTTTTAATGGTCCAGATAGCTGTTTGAAGAAGAGCTGAAAACAAATAACACAAAACAAACAATATACGCTGAAAAACACACACGAAAATCAATATCCACCTTTTAATGGTACGGATTTGTTTCGGTGCAATCGGCTTCAACGTTTTGGTTTTTTTTTTTTTTAATCAGCATATCCACCTTTTAATGGTCCAGATAGCTTTTTGAAGAATAGCTGAAAAGAAATAACACAAAATAACCAAAGCCACTTTAATCAGTATCCACCTTTTAATGGTCAAGATAACTGTTGTCGAATAGCACAACATACGAGTAAAATCAAAATCGTCCTCCTTTAGTGACCTACATATCGCCAGAAATCTTGTAAGAATTGCTGACATAGGTATAATACGAGACATATCTTTCAAATACTTAGTGCTGTGGACCTTATTTATTTGTGTGGAAAATCATTGCATCCATACAAAAAAACCTCCCTAAATGAACAACACAAGAACAAGAAAACAAAATAAAAATATTTTTTCGCAAGTCATTGCACTTTGAAGTTTTCGTATACAATGGATTATAATGGGTTAGAATTTATTACATAATAATATATATACCGATATGGGCGCCATCTTGTTTATGGCTAACAAGCAACCCTAGGATCGAAGTCACAAATAATTATTTTATAATTTTTTCAGATTTTAAATAAAGTTGGTGAAGTTTGCACCAAGTTTAGCAAGTAGGAACTGGGTACGAATCAGACACAATGTCAATGTCGTACTGTGTGTAGGAATATTTAAAGATAGTGTCGTGTATTTAGCCGCCTCCGGTTAATTACTCCGGAGTGACTGTGATGTTGGAGTCTGTATACACTGCCTTCGAAGGGGCCCCCTCGAAGACAGTGCCGTGTATTGTGTAGATGTGCATGTTCAATGAGTACTTGTACCTTATTTATCTGTCTTTGCGAATTTTTAAAATAGAATATTTTCCCATCCGGGCAGTCAACAAAACTGGCTTTCCAATATTAATCGCATTAGCCAGATTTCAAACATATATTTCCAAGAATCCAATTGGGATAGGTTTGCCAATTGTCGGTTTAAATTGTAGGAGAATCGGTCGGGGTAAGGATAAAGGATTCTGATTTCATCTATTTCCGGAGGTGATAAAAACTCTTTTCGCGGTCGGAGTGTTTATCTTAAAGGCAACGTTGAAAGATCTCCAAAAATCAGTACCAATTGCTGCAAAATAATGTACCTACCAATTTAATGAAGCACATATAGATTTCCATAGTAAAAATAATCCTTTCTCATTTGCCTACTCTATAGGTACTATGTTTGATTTTATATATTTTATAACTATATACTTTTTATATTCTTTTTTTTATGTATCTATTTTACTTTTAGGGAAATCAACAGTTTACAATGTGGTTAATTAACACATATGTAATTTACCTAACTGAGAAACCAATTACAGATTTCCTCAATATACTATTGTATTATGTAGCTAAAAATAGCACTTTACTTACAACAACTAAGAGATATTATGCTATTATATGCATTATGCTATTATATTATATAAATATTATGCTATTTTATTTTTATATTCTACTGTATTCTTCCATACTTCCTTATATTACTATAGTCACTTACATTATTTTATGTTCTTAAATATTCTTTAATAATATGTTATTTTATATTCCCTCACATTATTTATGTTGTATAGAAAATCGACCACCATAACACGGGGATGTGCCTAGCATGGTGGTTGAAAAATTTCTCAATGCATGTAACTAATAATTTCATGGAATAAAGAAACTTTAAAAAAATTATAAATTTAGGTGATAACGACGCTATGACTAAAAAATCTACAGTGGCGGTGTGTCCACTGCAGGTGACGGGCAGAGATAATAAACCTAACAAGGTTTGTTGACTTGCATCAGCCGCGATCACCGGAGACCTATAGGGTTTCATTGGTACTCCCATATTAATAAATGATGCGTATAAATTTCCTCCTAGGCAACTAACATTTGCCCTCGAGTCTAATAATCCATTAAAGATCACATGATCTATAGTAAACCTCGCGTAAGGACGACCGTCTACAGATTCAATGCATTCCATTTCCATAAGATGTGCCGTCTCTTCTAAGAATGTTGCGTCATTTAACCACTCAATACGTCCACGGCCAGCGTCACCTTGCCGTGAAGAGGATTATTTGATTGGCCGGAAATTAGTTTTTTTTTAATTCGGTATTCTAGGCGGCGGTCGGGTTATATCTATTCCCGCGGGGAGAAAACTTGACTGGGGTGCCGGATGGGGGGATATGTTATCACGCTTATTTTCGAAACGGCGGCCACTGCCCGCTCTCATATATTTATATTGTTCGCGAGTATTGCGAAAATCGCTGTCTGAGCTATTTTTCCCGTGGTCTGCCGATGGAACTGCAGAGCTCGATGAAGCCACGCTATTGAGGTAACTATTTCCTCCAGATCTCACTTCACGGGGCGGGCGCGATGCTTGTTTCTGGTAGCTCTCGAATATCGTGCACGCGATTTCTAAATCTTCGATAGAGCTACTGCTACGCATGGTCAACATACTAGCGTATTGGGGAAGGAGGCCACGTTTGAGAGTTTCCACTAACTCCTCTTCCGACATGGGCGATTCTAACATGTGGTTTTTATGACGCGTTTCAATAAAAAAAAATCCCTAGCTGTCCTACGCGCGCTTTTTTCGTTTTAATCAACAATTTCCCGCAGAGCTCTCGTCTAGCGACGGACGCCAAGCGTGAAAATATAGCGGTACGCATAATGCCTCCCTTAAAGTGAATTAAGGCGTCCATTTTACTAATTTTATTTAAATTAGCCGACTTAATTTCTTAAAATTACTTGTGTACCATTGAGACAAAACTAAGTAGTGAATAGATTCCAGGTACGCCCTTTCCCTTTATTACTGTCCGCGGTTTTTCTAGTTATCATAAAAGGCTACCGGCTCAAGACGTATTTCTGGGAAGTAATTATTTTTACCAAAACCCAATTTGGCAATATTAAAATGAACACGACCTATAAAATCTGTTACTAACGTATTTTAGGTTTTTTCCAGGTATCACAAAAGACTCCCGGCCCACCTTGGACGTATTTCTGGGAAGTAATTATTTTTCCAAAACCCAATTTAGCAATATTAAAATGAGAAAGAAACCTTTAAAATCTTTTGTCTTTAAATTTTACACGAATATAACCGCACAAGTAGGTACCTGTATTATTATGCTTTGAGTTTATTCTATAACCTGACTTTATATTACTTGAATGAATCCGAAACTACGCTCCGAAAATAAACACAGAAGTGTAGGAAGGAAATTATAAATTGTTAGGAAACACGCGAAATTTATTTTATTTTTTGAACGCAAACCGTCGCAAGATTAAAATATTTATCGAAACTCTTCTTATTTTTTTTTTAAAAGGACACTATGATTCTATGGCGATGCGTGCCAAACAGGTGTGGGCTAAACGAAACGGCGCGAGCGTTTACAAAATGGTGACTGCCAACCACATGTGGGCTTTAAACACACTGATGCTATGAGTAAAAAAAAATGGCGAAGAATGCAAAACACGCGTTGAATTTAAACACCAGTTCGCGAACGTTTATTAAATGGCGTTGATTACGGAATACACGTGGCCTTTAAACACACTGACGCTATGAGTAAAAAATGGCGAAGAATGCAAAACACGCGTTGAATTTAAACACCAGTTCGCGAACGTTTATTAAATGGCGATGATTACGGAATACACGTGGCCTTTAAACACACTGACGCTATGAGTAAAAAATGGCGAAGAATGCAAAACACGCGTTGAATTTAAACATCAGTTCGCGAACGTTTATTAAATGGCGATGATTACGGAATACACGTGGCCTTTAAACACACTGACGCTATGAGTAAAAAATGGCGAAGAATGCAAAACACGCGTTGAATTTAAACACCAGTTCGCGAACGTTTATTAAATGGCGATGATTACGGAATACACGTGGCCTTTAAACACACTGACGCTATGAGTAAAAAATGGCGAAGAATGTAAAACACGCGTTGAATTTAAACACAGGGGTACCTAGATGTAGGAAAAACAATTATTTACACACATATATGCACATCACGACAACAATAAAAAGTTACAACAGGAAAGCGATTCTCTCAAATAAAGCCCCACGTTGGGCGCCAGTGTTAGATAATGCGTTTCCACGGAATCGAACCGCGTGTTAGATAAAGAGTTTCTACGGAATCGAACCGCGTATAGAAATGTATTATATCTTCAAGAATACCTGGCTAGCTCGAGCAGGTACCGTGTTTTCAGTTCGTTGGTATTAAGAGAGAACATACGCCTTCTAGAAGTGGGTGGAACAACGGGTATCTTGGAAATAAAACACTATTATTGTGGTGCCTTTAAATGCCTTCAAAAAGACTATATAATTACAGCACAGGAATCTACGCGTAGGAAAAGCTTAAATCTCTTTGTGGACGGTTAAAAGAATGATGTTAAATTAGTGGGAAGAAAGCAGAGACAGAAATTAATAAAAAAATAAAGCGTGGAACGATACCGCAGTTTTTGTAGTTTTGTAGACGTCCGGGGGGCAGGCAGTAGAAAAAATGAATCGAAATATACTAGTAATGAATTGACAAACACTGTAGAAAGAATGAATCGAAATGTACTAGTAGTTAATTGACAACCACTGTTTTAGCAAAGCAAGTCTCAAAGCGGAGCACGTAACAACCTCTCGCAAAAAGAGCCAAAATCCAAAGAGCCCGGTCTCCCTTCGTTCGGAGCCGAGGACCCCTTTGCCCCGCCTCCTTCGATAATAGTCACACCCACTTTAAACGCAACCACGGGGTGGCCATATGAAAGAATTTAAAAATACAAAGTACTTGATTTTAAGAAAATATTACGGGGTTGAATGTTTTAATTTTAAGAAAGTTCATTTCATAACAGTGCATACGTCCAGATGTCGAACTGTCAGATGTCGTTCACGTATCTGAGAATGTAATAACAATTAATACTTGAATGATTTGAATGGCGCTATTTTTATAAAATATCTCACGAACGGCGCTTTTACCGCGATTTATGAAATGCAATTTGCAAAAATTAATAAATATTATTTTATATATATTTATTAAAAAATTATAAAAAATAAGAATAAGGTATGATACAGTAATAATCTATATTGGAAAAAATAAAATGAAGGTTCAGAAGGTAGTTTTGTTTTATTAAAAAAAAAAAAACCAATTCAAAATAAATAATTTTTATGATAATTAGGTATCTTTCCGAAACGAGTCACAGTTTGAAAAATCGACAGGAAATAAATTATATTAAATTACAAACTACAGCATCCCTTTTTATTGGTACAAAGATGTACAGATTCTACCTACGCACGTGTAAAAGCGATATTTATTCTCATCATAGCACCGAACATTAATTGCAAGTCCCATGATCGAGGCCATAATTATTTAGCCTTGTAGAGGCTAGACACGTGTACAATGATTTCATATTTATTTATTTATACATATATACGCCTAAAAAGGCTTTTACATAAAATTGTTACATGATGCAGTGTACATAGGAGAATATCTGTATTATACAGGAGATACAGACAGTAAATAGATGTAATCCATGGTAAAGTAGGTACAAAATACACAGTTATAAAATTGTGATTACAAGTATAATGAGAAAATATTAAGAAATGATTAAATAAAATAAAAAAACTAAATTTGAAGCAATATTAGTAAAACGTAAGAGAAACATAAAGTAAAAAAGAAATTACAACAACACTACATATAAGACAAATCATTAAAATTAATTTACCAACGCTACTCTAATTTGTAGGATTCGACAAAGTGTTGGTATAGATTATGCTTAATTCTATAAATGGAGTCAATAAATAAATCAATAGCACCCCCATACTTGAACAGTTAATTGGAAAAAATGACATTATCTAAAGATGTGTGAGAATACTAATCGAATATCCGTGATATCTTTTTAGTTAAATTAATAATCTTTCTTAAGTGGTTGCAGGGTTCGTTAACCCAAGTAATTGTAATGGCCTATCATGCAACAATTGTTTATCATTGAGTTTGTCGTTTATAGGTAGAAAGTTCGGAGGATTAAGCCGCTTCTAGTGGAACAACTTGTTCATGATTCCTTTAGCAATATTCTTGGAAACGAAGTTGTTAGTATTATAGTTATTTATAGTCGTAGTGAGGTGAAAAATTGAATTATTGTAAAAAAAACGTGATAAAAAGAGTAACCGTTCAATTGAGCAGTTGTACGGTTTTTCGGGAGTCGTACGAATACTCAAGTAGCTCGCTCAAGTGTGCGGTTTGCTAATAAACGTTTCATCGCTACTCCAAAGATCCTTTCCGAACTACTAGTACTGAAATCGGGGGCGGCTGGCCGCGTAGCCATAGTGCGTAGCGTTGCGGTGTGCCTGAAGCGGGGCGTATCTCTCCTGCGGGCCGCAGCGGTTCGCGGCCAGCCGCAGAATCGTGCGTACATATAAACAAATTTAATAATCTCATACGGTTGGCCATCCGCCAGTACGTATGGGCCCGAAGTAATGAACATCGGCGAAGTTATGTATCAGACGCAACATACTATAATGTAATACAGTGGGCTAATGGTCGGGTTTCGTGTTAATTTGAAAACTTTACCGCCGCGTAGAAGTAGAAGTGTTCGCGTGATATTTGCGGCCGCAATAGGATGCAAGGCGCCACAAAGCGCCTGTGCCGAGGCACACTCATTCTAATTAGTCAAATTATTTAGAATTATTCCTAATTGCCAATGCGGGTGGCGGCGGGGTAATATTATACGTATTGAAGGGTTGCACCTCTTAAGTAATTAACATCCCTGCTAGAGTTCCAGGTAGAGAAATAAACTTAGCATTGTTATTTGCAAGGAACTCTATTTAAATGTATAGCGTAATTCATTGTTATTTCAGTGCGCTTTCTCAGGGGATAGGTACTGTTCATATTTTATAATGTAACTAACCTAATTTCTTTGAGTATCTCTTTTCTGATGTTGAATGTAACCAGAGATGTGCTTTATTTCAAATAAATCCATTTCAAATGGAAATGCAAAATGCAAAATGGGTATTTTCCATTTTGCATTTTAAATGCTTTTCTAAAAACCATTTTGCATTTTGCATTTTAAATGCTTTTCTCAATGCATTTTCCATTTTAAATGCTTTTTGGCAACATTCTTCCTACTATCTCTACTCATCTTTTTTTCATAAGCCCCAAATATCAGTCGGTCCTCAACCTCGCTATGGGAGATAATTTACATTTGTCAAGTTGCTCCCTGGTAGGAGCCCTGGCAATTGAGTGATACCATTACAAAAAATACTGATTCAAATACTGAACATGGGGCCATGACGCTGTAATATTAAATGTTAGATAGCAGTTTCTATGTTTTTACGTCCCGCGCAATTTTTTTGTGGTTTCATAATCTGTAGTCGTGGTGTTTTTGGATTTAACATCATGTAAATGATTTACCATCATAATGTGTTTGTTCTACATTGATGTCCATTATTAAATGACAAAAATGTTTAAAAATTCTATAATTATTTTAATTGTTTGAATGAGAAACCATTTTGCATTTTCAATGCATTTTGAAAATAGGTATTTTGCATTTTGCATTTGAAATGCTTTTCTAAAAACCATTTTGCATTTTGCATTTTCAAATGGAAAAGTTTTGACCCATTTCCATTTTGCATTTCAAATGGTTTTGGGTACCCATTTTGCACATCTCTGAATATAACACTGATAAAGCGTGATTAAAGCGAAAGCATTGGTGAAAACATTAAAATTAAATGGTTAAAAATAAAGCTATTGTTTTAACTCATGTTATATGACAAACCATAAAGGATTATTGACACTCAATATTTAATGCTTAATTAGTTCATTCTCAACCAATTATCATGCAATAATAAGGTAAAAATAAACCCAAATATAAATTGAAAAATTTTCCGAGAAAAATTTCGAATTCCCGTCGGCAGCATTTATTTTTTCTCGTAAAATTTTTTCATATTCTATTTTTGTTTCAGGCTAATAATTATTGCTTATAATAATTTGTTATCCTTTGTGCTTTGCATAAAAAACCTTGTCTTGTAAACACAAGTTCACCTATAATAAAAAATAAATTATTCTTACTAACGGTTAGCCAAAATTAATTGCTACTTTAAAACATCATTGAAAATAATTGTTCTCAGTAAGTAGTCAATAGGTTATTAAAAAATAGGCAACAATTTATAACTTAATAATAGTTACATAGAAACATATACAGTGAAAAAGAAAAGGGAACGTTCATAAATCGGGGAGGCAATGTATTATCATTTACGTAAAATTACGATGGTCAGCACTGCAATATTTTTTTTATTTGTTACAAAATAATACATTACAAAATAATAAGTATATGTATTATTCCTAGTGAGTTTACAAAACTCATTTCGGGAAAAAACAACATTATATTAAAGACAAGACAACATAGATACATTAAAATAAATAAACGCAGAAGTTATTTTGGACTTCCAAAGAAAGAAGGTGTCCGTCATTAATAAAACTGATGAGGAAATAGCTTTTATAATAATAATAATAATAATAATATTTTATTCCAGGATGTGGGGAGGTTAGTGCAATCCCACACGTCCCATATAAATATACATATAGATTTACATTGTATAATACATATAATAAATTTACTAATAAGGAATTTTGCCAATGTTTTTTTGTTCGTTGCCGGAAGTTTTAGATTACTAGGTAATGTGTTATATTGCTTATGTGCAATGTATTGTAAGGAGTTAATTCCAAATTTAATCGTGTAAGTAGATGACGATAGGTGTATTTGATTTTGTGATCGTGTTTTGTGCTGGTGTATGTCGGAATTAAAGACTGGCTTAGTGTTGGTGTGTGAGGAGTTTTGAATTATTTGTAGAATGACAGTTTTGATGCTATACTTTGGCAGAATCGTAAAAGGAAGTATTTGTGTCAATGAGTATATATCTTTGACATGTGTATCCTATGACTGATTATATATATTCCGTACGGCTGTATTGTGAATAACTTGTATTTCGGAACTTATTTTGGTAATGATGCCCCAGATACTAACTAGATAACTCAGGTGGGAGTGGATCATAGGCATATATATGTGGCACGCAGTAGAGATGTGGGGAGCACACCTTGGAATCGATAGAGTACACCGGTTATCGGGGAAATTTTGGATTTTACATTCTCAACATGGGAGTTCCACGAGAGGTTAGAATCTATGAGTAACCCCAAATATTTGTCTTAACAAATAAATAAATAAATAAAATAAAATGTTGTTACTTGAACATGTTGTAGCTTTTCATTGCCAAGAATGATATTCAACCCATGTTATCTTTTTTTTCCCGAAAGTAAGGTAATATGATTTTCCTAATTAGAGTCGAGATAAATCTATTCCAGACGGGCCAAGCTAGGGACACCAAATCACGAAACAGTTGGTGTAAACCTAGTTTTAATTTAAACTTGGAGACATTTATCTATTTACTTCCAGAACTCAATGAGACTGAGAAAGAACATGGGGACCAAATAAATCGACATCATGTGGCGTACTTTTTTAGATAATTTGGAAGATAGTTTTTTAATTAATGTTAAGGATTCCCGAGACAAAAAGCTTATATATTTTTCTCGGAAAACAGGCTTGTCATTTTTCCCTTGGGTCAGATTAACTTACTTGGGCACAATTTTACGCGTGTCTTACCACATAAAATAATGTAGGTTTTTTCTGTTAGCTTTAAGTCAAAATTAATTTTCAAAATGCAGCAGAAAAACGCCTATAACGCTATTAAAACCTTCAACCGAGAAAGAAAACATTTTTACTGTAAATTAGAGCATAAACATGTCAGAAATATGAAATATGACTTACGTAGATTGAATACCTTGGCATATAAATGTATTAATTTCTTGCGTCGATTAAATACCTAGACTAGACGAATAATATACGATATTATGCGCAAATCATACGGGTCACGAACAACGCAGCGGCCTGATTATTGTGCTTAGTTGTGGTAATTACTCATTAGCTCGACCTGTAATCACATGAAACAAACACACTTTAATTAAGAGGTTTCTTTTCTTTGAATTCTTGGTACGCATTTTGTCGGGTAAAAATGGCGCAGCAAGAACGGATGCGTTTATATAATAAACGATGCATATAATGAGGTAATTGTGGTGTTTCAATTTATAGTTTTACTTACTGGTACAAAATATTGCTAATTTATTCTAAATCTGGTGAAATTATTCGAATTTCCGTTAAAAACGGGATTGCAGACCTTCAATGAATGAAATGACAGGTTTTCTAATTTGTAACTGTCGGTAAAACTCGAATGTGTTATTAGGATGTCGGAACACGTGTTCATAAAAATTCTAATATTGTAACATTTCGTCCTTAAATTTATTAGAAAATTGCACATTGCACACGCGTTCAATGAAGGATACATACACACTTAATATCTGTATTTTTAAGCTCATCCGCTCAACTGTAATGTTCAATTTCCTTTGGTTATATGCAAAGATATTAGAAGAACGAGATATGCTATGTTGGCCGCCGGACCGTAGCCGGAGTACTACCTAATTAGGGTACTTTGAACGGTATCGGGACGTGTACGCACAGAAATCTGTTATATGTATTGGTGCGGATACCTTAGCGATGCCTTAGCGTAAGCGAAGATGTGCAGTAGTATTGGTGAACAAAACCGGCGACACTCGGCAAAACAATTCCACTCAGTACGAACTGCGCATAGCACATCTCGTTCCTCTAATATCTATGGTTATATGTTATATATAATATTCAATGACTTTTTTCAGAAGTCCGCCCCTTTGATTTATTACTTGCCAATTTAACAGCCAATTATCATTATTTCTGCTGCACATGCCAGTGTTTTTTGTTCTCCATTTCGAATAGGATCGCTGTTTCGGCCGTGTTGCAAAGGAGCTATTGTTTTAAAACCGTAAACTGTTAAGCCAAGACGAGACCCGTTGTCGTAGGATACGCAAGTCAAGCCTTCCGTTAGCAATCAAATATATTTAGAAATATAAATTATTATATTTTCATTTACCCACCTTTCTGTTTATAACGCAAGGATTTTTGTTTGGCGGTTTTCAAGTTCAATGTCATTAAAATTAAAATACGGTGTACAACTTTAGGGCAGTAGCTTCTGGCTGGAGTGGAGTGCTTCGTATCGTATCGCATTAATTAAGAAATACAATTTTACACGCAGTAAAAACGTTAAACGTTAAAGAACCACACTACATGGCTATTAAAGTATATAATAACCTTCCACGTAACATCAAACAAATAACCGACATACTTAAATTTAAATCATCACACCTTAAATCAGGACACCTGCGTGAACACGTTTCAATAACGTTTTTAACAGGATTCGAATAAATCAGCCATACTCAGTTTTCTCCGTGTAAAGTATTAAAGAATTTACTTTGGGTCACAATTTTTTACTTAAAAGTTAGTAATAAGTAATAGTAAATTTTACAATATAAAAATTAAAAAATTCATAATAATAATAATAATTTATTACGAAAGATTTTTTAAATATTTATGTTGAGGGATCAGTAGGATTTATAGGCCCTGTTAGGAGTTCTACCGAGCCGAACCCTCTGATATGAAAATATCTGGAGTCGGTGAATTACTTTCCCATTTGATCTCTGGTGAGTTGACGTGTTGTTCTTGTATTGTTTTGTATTTATTTTGCTTATATAATGCACTTGCATAATGTGGATTGACTAGATGATCACTTGTGGAAAAAAGTGTGGAAGGGTTTAGTTTTTCCTATGGGGAAGATTTAACCAGGACATTAAGTCGGAAATATAAAAAAAAAAATCTTAACATTTTCGGACATGATATTTTGACATAAAAGATTTGTTTAGGTATGTTTTAAACATCCGATTTGTTATGTTATAAATGTATATTCGTTTGATGAACTATGTAGGCGAGGAATTGGCGACTTTGCTACATAATTTGTTTTTGAACAGTGACAATGAAATAGTTCCTTATGCTTAGTCATTAGTGTATCGAGTAAGTAGTCTCATATTAATTAGACTTATATCTAGGAGATCGCAACAACCGGGAAACAATTTTAAAAAGGAAGGGTAGGTCCTTTATTCTTCGTCGATCCTCAAGTGTACGTATTTGTAAGTTATTTAATCAAAAGTGTAGTTTATTATTGTTCAAAGATAATACTGAAATTAAAAATTAAAATTATCAAGTGAAGAAATATTTGCGATCTAATGTGTTTTTTAATATTATTAATTTCGTTACATTTCCATGGCAGGACAGTTACAAGAAAGTACTTACCATAGTAACAATTGTTCTTCAACGTCGCAATTTTATAAGCCTACGAGACAATTCCAAAATTTGGGAAACATATACTCTAATGTTGTAGATATATTTAGTTCAACGATCTCTAAATAGTATAAAATAAAGTCGCTATCCGCGTCTGTCTGTCTGTGCGCTTAGTTCTTCTAAACAACGTAACGGTTTTTATATGATTTTCTCTATCATTTAGAATTTTTTTCTGGAAGGTTTATACATATAGTACGTGCATATTATATTTATTTCTTTATAAAGTAAAGAAAAATCGATGTTTTGTAATCAAGTCGTAAAAAAATATCTTCTGGCGCTTACATTATTAACGCTGGCTAAACCTTAAAAGATACATCAAAATAATGTACTACGGAATTGTATATCTTAAAAGGGCCTACAAAAAACTCCATGATGGTATAAGTCTATCTCCTAAGGATAACCCCTAACAACGCCGGGTACACATCAGCAAGGATTGCAATATAAGTTGGCTTTAATACGTTTTTGTTTATCAAATATAGCTGATTCATATTAGTTCATAGTGAAATTGTTTATCTGTGGATGTGAAAAAGAAAGTTGGAAGACGGCTAGTAAAATTAAAAAAACTAAAAGTATTCATATATATGAATACTTTCGACATGTTTAATGTGTACTTATCTATGTATGACCCCGCAGGAAGTAGATCGGAAAAGGGTATTAATTATTAACCAAACATCATATCATACAATGAAACACATGACATTATTCCTTTAATAACTTGAAATTACTGTCGTATTCGGAGTATGGCCTGTCAAGCATAATTACAGGTCGCAGGACGTACTAATCGTATACCCCTACAATTAAAAGGATTATTCCGGGTAATTAGCGTTAGAATGGAAAAGTATTTAGTTACAGTATAATATAATATTACTTGTGATCAATAATGACGAGAAACGAATGTGACTCGTGAAATAATAAAGTAAGCGATAGTGAAAGAATGTGACAGAAATAAAATAAGTATAATAATAAGAGAAATATTTTTAATTACATAAATAACTTTTATAGATTAGTAAACCGAACGCTAATTGTTCATTTCATGTTAGTTCTAAAAACCGAGACGTTTCATCCGATATTAGAAATCTTCTCATAAAAAAAGTTTTTTGTTGACATTTTAACGGATCTTTTTTATGTTAAAAAAGGTGCAATTTGAAATAGACGAATCTAAAAAACATTCAAAGTAAAATTGGAAATATTTCTCTACTTGATATTTTGACGCTATATAAATATACAACATTAAATCATTATTTATTGTTGTGAAGATTAATTTGTAGAAATAAATAAATTACAAAAAAAAAAACAATTCATGAAAAAGCTTTTCTGTGTAATTATTATTAAGCGCGACAGCTCTTTCGCCCTCTGAAAGCATTTTCAAACATAGATGGGCAATATTTTAACTCTGTATAAATATACAACTTTAAATCATTTTTTATTGTTATTAGAATTTATAGAACTCCCTTTATTTTTTTTTCTTTTATATATTCAATAATATTATTTATAAATTTACAACAACAAAAAAAATAGTTTATTTATAAAAAACCTCAACTGTGTAATTATTAGCTGTCACGCGTAATATTAACTGTAAACTTATTAATAATATTATTGAATATCCAATAATATTATTAAAACAAAAAAAAATTAAGTCATCTCATGCACAGTATTTGACTAATTACTCATGTAAAAGAGACCTATTAGGACGGTAATTACTATAGCGTTTTCATTCCGGCCAAAAACTCATACGTTTTTTTTTTAATGGGATACATTAAATGAAATACCCCTTAGAGCCTTATCAATACGCCGACAGTCAAGATTATAAATCGATTTCACGGTATTAAATAAATTATTAATATCAATTTAAAGTAGAGATCAAAGGCGGAAGGAACACATGCCGAGTTTTTCTTTCATTATCTCTGAAAACTCTAGAGGAAATTACTTCTTTGATCAGACGCTGTAAAGCTAAGATTACTGAAATGAAAAGAAGCAGCATTGAATGTGTTCTTCTTTATTCTTTGGAAGGAAGGAAAGATTCTGAAAAAATAACCTTAAAAAAATTATTTCCCTAAAATATGGATGTATGTGGTAGATTCATTCGGCTGCTGAATTAGACAATAAATTATGTATTTTTGAGTTATGCTTTCAAGGGAAAGACATACCAAACATGGAGGTGAATAATTCTTTATAGGTTTTACTGTATCTCATAATTCAAAGAATCTTGTTTAACGGAGGTAGAATGGTTAAGTATTGTCCCTTTTAAGTAATTTATGGCTTCTCAAGGCCCCGTAGTAAGCGTTCAAATATGGTTTGAAAGGGAGATATGTAAATACGAATGCTAGAGGGAGCGCGATAGTATTAAAAACAATAATAACTAAACTAAAGTGGTGAAAATATTTAATAAAACACGATTCATTTGAAATAGAGCAAAAATCTCTCGTCAAATGCTTTAGTTGCACTGTGAATTTTTTCATGCCTATAACATATTAAATAACAGAACAAAACGTGTTTTAAATCATTTTTGGAGCTTATTTTTGCGATTTTTTTCTATCGCGGGATTTCATATAATTAACGTTTCGGCATAACAAATTTATAGACATTATCTTCAAAAAATATATTTTTTTTTGATCTTAACAACTTAAAAAGTTAACGAGAAACTTGTTATAAATCGGTATAAATTGGGCATGCGGGGGCTTAAAGGCCTCCGAGATATTAACTTATTAAATACACGCTATAAAAACAAGCCGAATATGATTATTGTATACCTATTTTAACATTTTTGAATCATTAAGAGAGAAACTGATAGTTTTACAAACGTTAACAGTTACCTTTGTCAACTTTGTTCCAGCTGACCGTACTATACTATAGGTTTTCAATGGCAGCTCAATTTGCATTATAAACTTTCTCATAATCGACGAAAGTCAATCGACCAGTTCATTAATGAGTCTCACTAATTAACAGATACAGAGGTTTCACAGTATGGAAGATCAATACTTAGGGAATATTGATATGTTTAATGTTAACTTGGTGAATGTTGTAAATCATATTAAAAAACTATTACAACCCTATTCTCGAACCTTTAGTTGTCTCTCTATTAACCTATCTGATCACTTGTATCTTAAAAAAAAATATTTCTTGTATTTTTATTTCATGTTTGTATGTATTTTTTGTTTATTGCAATCTTATTATTTTTTTTTCTCATCTTCTAAATTATGCATCATCTCAAAATTATTCCACATATACTTATGTAAAAGCTCTACGGGCTTAAAATGAATGAAATAATAAAAAAATAAAATAAAAACTCCATATCTTCCGTTCAGATAACGAAGAATTCAATGTTCTTAAGTTTTCCAGCGTTCATTGGGTGTTTTTTTCACAATAAAACGGCGCTATATACGAGTAATATCCGATTAATATATTTATCAGCTGTTAATTATATACCATAATGAGAATCTTATAAATTACAAAAAAATATTTTTTGCCTTTAATATTATGATGGATTGTTGTATTTATCTCAACATCATGAGGTATTATTCCTAAGTAACTAGGTTGTTAATGAAACACTGTTTTGTTTCTTTCTACCGCAGACAACGTGATTACACTGAGAAAGCTATACTTTGCAAGCTTTAGAGGTAGGGAAATTATTTTAGTTTACTCTCATTATATATCCTTATTTTTTTTTCCCGAATATCTGCGATCGGTCATCGATTGGACAACTTCTGTAATAGATCGTATCACAATAATACGAGGGAAAGTTAAATGGACACTCTTCTACGAGTTTATCTCTCCTGTACCTTAAAAATGTAAAAACAATGGTTACCAATGCTAGCGATACTCTTGTTCAAAGGAAACAATTTACATAGAGACCAAAGCAACACATCATTTGCAATTCCTTTATCATCGGTATAAAACATTAGTCCGAAAATACAATTTCAGCGTTCCTGTTTACTCAATACCTATCGAAGGAGAGAGAATTTACGATCCGTGTTGAAAAATAAAGATTAAAAAAAAATTCCCTAAGAATTCTGTGCAGGGTAAAGATACTATTCGCGGAAAGGTTAATTGAATCATTATTTTTCAATGCGTACATAGGTAGGAAATTAGATCCTTACATAACCGTAAAATTAATATTTCATAAATATGGTGCAGAACAAATCAAAACGACAATCACAAATATTTGTCACATTATTGGCATTTCAAAAAAACTTTAAAAACCATTTTAGGGATACGTGAAAAAAATAGGAAATTAAATAAAATTATTAAAGATAATTTTTTTACGAAAGAGCTAATTAGTCAATGTAAAATTGAATCGCTAACTCGGATTGGGTAGAAATTTTAAAACCCTGCGTTAAAATTACTAAAGTAAATATGTCTTAGATATTATGTGGGGATGATGACGTATGGGCTGGGGCCGATGATGTATGAGAAGATAATATTATGAATGTGTGTGAAAACATAAAAATGCGCCGATACAGATATAAATAGAAATTGCACGGTGGTTAGTTAATTACCAAATAAAATTGTTGCACACAATGACCCCTGACATGAGTTGCAACAAGTAGGCGGAGAAGACCAGCGTCCAATATTACATGCAAGCCACATATGCAGCTAGTACTTATATGCAGCTTGTAGTATCTATGTATCAAGAATATTTCAGCATGCCAACAGCCTCACTCCGGTCCAGAGTATCACAGGAGCGCGATTTAATTAAAGCAGCTCGCGCGGTCCTGTCTGACAGCTCCTCGTACAGATGTTTGTATAGATGCTGCTGCAGATGTCGGAAAAGCTACACTCAAGTGTGTACCGAGAATATCACCACATAACACTATATGGTAGGTTATACAAATACCAATTTCCTGGTGAGTTTCAACACGCAGAGTTCTGACTTCATTGCTTAAATTTCAGTAGCGCAGCGAATGCCCCGTCAGTCCAGGTTCTCATATCTCCCAGCATTAATGCGTGTATTATTTTTCCGGAACTTATCAACTCTGCATTTGATTTCCGCGCAATGTTGGGCAAGTGTTTTTGCGTGCAAGTTACGACTGCGCACCGGTGACGAAGGGATCAATAAGGAAGTTTTTCGAAGCGTATTCTATTGAAATATCGGTAATCTAAGGACAACATTCCCAACTGACGTCTGTGGTCCTGAAGATAAGGTAATCTATTAAACAGACCGCCCGTTTCTGCACAGTTAGACATGACAGGCCTCATTTTTAGCATGTTGTGACGAGAAAGGCATTGTAGGAGAGAAAGGGGAAAGGAAAGAGGAAGATTAAGAGAACCTTGTAATTTATAAATGCTCATTAAGCATTTATCAATGGCCACTTTTTCACCAGAACCATACTGAATATAAATTTACCCCCCGTAAAAAGGTACTAGCTTATAGAAAGCAAAAGATCAGAATATTGTAGTAGTTTCACGGCATCAGCACTGTGGGAGTACTTTAGAAGAGTTATATTATAAGATTTCTCAACAATCTTTTATAACAATAAAACGAATTCTGGAAAAACAAAACATCATCAAATTTAAATAAAATAAGCAAATTCTGTTCCATAAAAAATATACGAATTTTTCGAATTATCCGTTAGCTTGACTGTCCTAGTAGGTACCTACGAGATTAACTAAGTAGAAATGCAGGATCAAGTCTGCAAAATCTCAAGCATTTGCGAATATTAATAATGAATCTTCACTTAATCCGCAAGATTAACAAGAATGACATTGAAGATGAGATTAAATTCCGCATCTAGTATGAATTCCGATACCGCCCTACTGGGCTACCGGGCTACTAGGCCACTCGGTTACTCTCCGGCCGCACAGTGGTGCAATCCCATAAGAGGTTAGGGATAGCATCAAATTCCGGCCAGGGACACATTCGAGGGCATTCTTTAAGCAGAATTGAGGGCAATAAATTATCAAGCTAAAATAATTTACATACCTTCTCATACCTTAGTTAGTAGCCTACAAACTCGAAACAAACACAAAAAATAAGATTTTTACTACTGATGCTCATTTTTTTATATGTGATACCTCGCAAGAGAGCCCCTGACACAGTAAGGGCAGGGGAGCTACGTCGCTGCCCGGTTTAGCAGCGTTGTGAGGCAGGTTAAGATAGGGCCTGTATGGAGGGATTTATGGATGCGGGTCTTGAAGAGGGCCGGATTATATGAAACAGGAAAAACAGATGCTGGTAACTCGTTCCAGATACGAGCAGTCTTAAACAAAACGAGTCCAAGAAGCGGCCCGTTCTCATGAAGCCAACATCAACTGTGAACGGGTGCTCCGCTCGTGTACGTCAAGTTTGACGCACGTGCGCCGGTGCACCGGGGATCAATGCTGTTGGCTCATTAGAACAGGCTCCATTAAAATACCCGTAAAACAGACTCAGCATGCCCACATTTCGTTTTTTGCATTAGAGATGGCAATCGGTCTGTTAACAGTGGATTGTGCGTGGTTTTCCTCAACTAGGTCCACTAGACACACTAGAGATTTCCTGCATTTAGTTTCGCACATAAGTTCGTTGGTCACCAGCTGCCACAAACACTTCGCTCTAGGCTCGTTTTTGCGGAAAAAATGCCAACCTGTGATTTTGAGACGTGCACAAATCCTTCTCGAGCAAAAATCAAATCTGATCTGAGTTTCTTTCCATTCGTATGAACTCAAAAATCACTCATGATTTCAAAAAATACAATTATTTGGAAATTTTTTTCTACCCGTAAACGTCGAATAAAATAAATAAATTGAAGGCTGCTGTTATATGTAGCTATTTCATTCATTCACACAAGTTGTATGGCAATTATTTTCTTATGCGTTTCGTTTTTCGCTTCGCATCTAGAAACAGGAGCGTGCTGTATTTTATGTTCGATTAGTATGAACACAACGCGTCTCTGTGTTTATATCAATGACTAGAAATAGGGTATTTAGCATTGCGCCGAGTCATACCACGTTCCGCAAGGGTTGTCCGTCAAATGAAAATAAAAAAGCGACATATTTCAACATCGAATTCATACTAAGAATAAGGTAAATTTAGAACACAATGAACAGCATCTCACGGCTGAAATTTTTATTGAATATTTTCCATAGACATCAAACAACATATCGCGCAGGGAATAACTCGGATAAAGGTTCCACATTTTTTACGAAAAAATCCCTTTATCCGTGTTTCATTTTTATCAAAATTTATGTGTATTCTTAGACATTCCGACACTTCGTGTAGGATGTTACTTTATTCGTAATTTCTCGGCTGATCACGAGTTCTTTTCATCACTTATTTATAACATAAGGTGCTTACATTGTTTCGGTATGTTTATACCCATCCGACAAATGGGTTTTACGGAGATGTACACGTACTTACTTTTATGAAATATTAGTCAAATACAAATTTCCCCTATTCTGGACTAAAAAAAACAGGGTGATCTGTATAGGAATTAATCTAAAATCCGGAAAATAAATCGTATGGGAATATGGAATTAATAGAAATAGTGTCAATACTAGCACTAATAACATTATTTGCTATAAATAATCTATAAAAAAAACCAAGCAGTAAGTTACAAACTATTTTTACTATTTTATTTGGAATATTTAGATGGAATCGGAATGGAATATTTGGATGGAATTTTAGATGGAATGTATTTTGTCATCGACAATGAGTCTATCTGCCGAGTTTCAGCAAGATCGAATGTCGGGAAGTGGGTTGATTTCCGCTTACAAAATTTGCATTCATTAAATCCCGAAAACAAAAGGGAAATTCAAATAAATGTATTTGTATAGAATGGTGGTTTTTCCATATTTTTTGTAAAGTAGGTAGCTACTTATCACCTACATATCACAATATTTAAAATTGCTATATGTTGCATTATTTATTCAAATGAGGAATTAAAAGTATTTAATTGGCAACGCAGTAAGGTTAGGCTCCATGATCTTATAAAGCACGGTTAGGCTTACCTTTTAAAAAATTACAATAAAAAATATCGCATTATGGGCGTAATTTCACAATGAATAAATGAATGAAATGTAATATAATACAAGACAATACTCGAAAGTTGAAATTACTCAAAACTTCCGAAATATAATATAATACTATTCATCATAAAATGAAGTTTATTACTTAACAATGATGATAAAATTTCCATCATCTATCACTGCGTACGTAAAAGGCTTTATACATTGTGATTAATTAGGTACCGAGACTAAAGGCAGAGTTCATTTAGAAGTTTTCTTGAGGAAGAAGTTTGCCAAAGGATCGCTCATAAAGTAGGGAATTAATTTGCAAGAAAAATCACTAACTGCTTCTCGGAATAACCTGGCACAATCAAGCGAATTAGAATCTCAAAGAAAATATGAATATAAAGCTAAAGGTCGTTTGGTATTATTAGGAATCTTCTCGGAATCTGACTCGGGCGGTTGTGAAATATAAGACCCTGCTAAATTATACGAGTATACAACCTTCCGAGAGGGGCTCCTTAAGCATCTGAACAGAGGTGGGGAACTGGCTAAATTGTTAAAATGAAATCTTCATTTAAATCTCGGGGGTAAAGCCGCAGAAAAAATATAAAAGTATCTTGCTCAAAAGTATGCCAGTAGCGGTCTTCAGCGCGCCAGTGGAATGTGAATCGTGTCGCTGCTAATAATTAGCATGCTAGTGTCTCGTATGCTATTCAATCGCAGGGCGTTTGATTTTTCGTTTGACATTGGCACGCGGTGTGGTAAGGGATGGTGAAGGACGCGAAAGTATGTCGTAACGCGCTCGGCCATTAGAGTGTACACGTGCATGCGCCGTATTATGGTTTTTTTGCAATTTGATATTTTCGCTAACAAAATGGCTCGATGGGGCGGTGAAAGACACTATCGCAGCTACGGTGCTTGCGGAACACAGGTACCCCCCTTTACAAAAATAAAATGCAGTTCGTTTCTCTTTGCTTTCGCGACCTCCATCATAGCGAGCTATGCGCCCGAAACTCAAGTATCAAGCGTGTGTATACTAAACCTACAAGCATGCGAGTAGTTACTCAGATACTCGCGAAAAATAAACACAGAGACTTTTACCCTTGCCGTGTTTTTTTTCTTAAAATAATGTACAATTACAAAAACCTTTTTATGTGACTCATCACAAGAGCGCCCATGTCTGTACAGTGTAAAGACAGGGGAACTTTATCGCCACCGGTTGAGCAGCGTTGGGGGGGGGGCGGTTAAGGTAGGGGTTGACGGAATGTATTTATTAATGCGGGTCTTGAAGATGTCCGGAATATATGAAGGATGAAAACATATACCGGTAGCTTGTTCCACATACGAGCGGACTTACACAAATCTAATGAAGCTAACCACAACTGTGAACAGGTGTTGCGCTTGTGTCCGTCGAGTTTTACGCGCGTGCATCGATGCATCGAGGATCAATGCTGCTAGCTCCTTGGAACAGGCTCCATTTAAATATCTGTTAAACAGACTCAGCATGCCAACATTGTGTTTGTGCATTAGAGATGGCTATCGGTATGTTAACAGTAAATTGTCAATCAGACGGACTGCCCTACTGTGCACAGATTCAAGTATGTTTATCAAGTATTGTGGATCTCCAGCCCAGAGGTGGCTCCCAAAATCAATTGTAGGACGTACTTGAGATTTTTACATGGTTAGCAGCATTTCGTGATCGAAATAAACCGAAGTTGGGCCTATATTTTCATACAAAACTGTGTTCCACCATGATTAGGAAATTCAAGTGGAATGGCGATGTAGAATCTCAAGTCTTAAAGTGACGTGTTAAATGGTCTGGAACCATAGACATATGAATATTAGTAGACCTGCCCTAAGTGATTAAAAGCGTATTATCCCCACTCCCCATACCGGTTCCATTGAGCCGGCTGGGCTCGCAAATGGCCTCAAGTGAAATTTGAAAACGTGACGTCATCATTCTTGTGCGAACTATGGTCGAGGCATCATCGGTTCATTTTACGAAATAACGCGGCAAAATGTTGACTTGTGATATGAAAACTTGTAAAAATAGATGTGAAAAAGAGAATAAACCCAATTGTCGTATTACATTCCATAAGTAAGCATTATTTTACTTTATTTTAAGCTTATTCACACCGTATTATATGGATCAGTTTTAGAAACATATACTATCACATCACAATGTAGCGATTCTCAAGTGTGCTCATCGTTGTTTACTGGGGTAAGTAAATTATGAGACATTTGTAAAAGTGTCTTAACTAAATACTCTGAAACTAACTACGACTCTGAACATAGAAGCTGCCTTACTTTGCCGAATTTGGACTTCGCAAATTAGTTCATAACGTGGCGAGTAATTTGCGCTCCCATGTAAAAATGTCTATTCATTCAAAGGCAGATTTTACTTTTAAGAACTAAATGGTGATATTATAATGCGAGATGCCTATTTACTGTCAGATTGATTTATTGACGAATCACAGTCAGCCTTACTCCCCTCGTTCTTCAACAGTTGATTTTACCCCTCGCCCTTATCTTCTCGTCTATTAATTCCTATGTCTGTGTCTGGAACCAAAAGTTACTAAGTCAATGGCACATTTGTTTCCATTCAAATGTGCGTTGAAGGGACTTTAGTTTTATCCTTTATTCCATGTTTACAGATGATTGTTATTAAAGCATATACCTGATTATGTACAATTATAATGTCCATAGTAGCTACCTTAAAACTCAGCCCTCGGCATTGCTTCTCCCCCAGCGATACTAATTATTTATTCTTACATATATACGAATATATCTGATTTCGATAATCATCTTAAAATTTATTTTGCTTTTAACTATAACAGTGGTAGTTGATAATTGACAGTAACTGTTTTGAAATAAATATCACATCCTTCATATATTGAAACAGTTTTAATATTTTGTCATTTATAGAGATTTATTTTTAGGGTATTATACCATGTTGCGCTACCTCCTTCTTTACTTAACGTTTCGGACAGCATCACCGTGTCCATCATCAGGGTAGATGTGAAAGGCAGAGATTTTTTTTATTAACCGGCTTCAGCTCATTATAGCCTATTAAAGCATTATAGCTAGACTGGTTTCTATAAGGAACGTAGGAAGTATTCATAGGTACCTCTACGCAGCTATTCATAGTCATTTTTTTTCAATTTAATTTCCGCAAATGCGAACAAAAATACAAACAGATCGGTACTGATGGAACAGTTCACGAAATGAAATAAAGCAGACTTTTTAGTTTCACTGAAATGTGTTGGAATGTGATAGGCCTAGTTCCCTAGTTATATGCCGACAGCGTACATAGGGCAGAGCACATACCAGTTACATGCCTAAAGCACTCGTTCAATGCGATAGAGCGATGGCGTCATGAACGCATGCGAACCATCCCTAATGACGCAGATACAACGTTTATTGGGCAATTAACAAAATCCTTCTCAAATTCTCTAGTCTACGTTCTAGTTTCGTTGTTTCAAAAATGTTAATAAACGGCACAACATTTACAAAAAGAAAGTTTTATATCCAGTTCTAATGAATTATTTATTTCCAATGCGTGTTGTTTTCGATTGGGTAAACGCGCTTGTATCGGATTTGATAGTTAATATTATATTTATATTCCTGAAAGAGAGATCTTAAAGCCATAAGCCATGCCACGCACACTTTATTTCTCACGTTTTGATGATATCACAAAAAGAGGAAAAATCAGTTTTTGCCGTACAGGCAATTTACCAACTAGAGATATATTTTTAGTAAAAAATCAGTCAACAAATAATATTTAATCCTTGTCCATGGTACCAGAACCAAAAGTCATGAAGGAATACTAGTGAGGAGGGCTAAGGACGGGTTGTTTCGCAGAATTTGAACAATTCGTCAAATGTCAATGTTAATTTTTAAGTTCTGTTATTATAAGATAACAGAACTACATTCACAGAATTTTAAGCGAACTTTGAAATTTGATGAATTGTTCAAATTCTGTGAAAAACTGGCCCTACGAAAATATTCGACACTTTTTTTATTTTAAAGAAAATTTACAATGGATGATACATTTTGAATTTTATTTCAACCGCCATGCTAGGAATGTCCATGTATTATGGCGGGGGAAGTTTACACATTGAAGATTTTTACAATATACAGAATAGTTAGTAAATTATACAATTCAGATTTAGTTAATATTTTATGGGACAAATAATTCGTTAATAATTCATTAAACATTGAAGTATTATATTTTATAGGAATTAGGTCAATTGAGGAATGTGAGAGATGTGTGGATGGAGATGAGGGGGTTAAAGTGTAGAATATATGGGTGTTGTGATTGAAATATATTTCAGATATATATTTTATATTTATATTTCAAATATAAAAAGTCCATAAAAGAGTATTTCTCTTATATTTCAGGCGTAACTTCTCTGTTGTTTATATTTATAATTCTGTTGAATTGAATTTGTTTCATGTACATATAAGTTATTATCATGAGTGAGTTTCGTTGTTTTATATAATTCTGTAATGTACTTAATTAATGTCATCTCCCGTCTTATATGTATTATAATATGATATCTTGTAAATAATATTACACCTGCAATTACACCAGAATAAGCTCCATAAAAGAAATGGTTTCTTATTTTTCACAAGAAATATTTTGTTTTTAAATAATTTTCTTAAAGTTTTGAACATTTTTTAATTGTGTTCTCTTATTAGAGATACAATCACAATGAGAAAATACTACACTAGTACAAACTGATAAAATATAAATTGTCGATTTCTCGAAATTAAAATTCATCTTTATATGTCAAAATTATAACATTGATTAAATAAAATAAAATTTTAAATAAAAAAGACCCTTACCGACTTACTTCAGAAAAACCAAATATATCTAACCATCCCTTTTCCTTCAACCTCGTAAAATTTCCCATATTGGGGATGCAATAGTGGCAGTGATTCCGGACAGCTTAACTGTTGTATGGAATAACATTACTAAAATAGAAAATCAATTTGGTTTCATATTCTCCTAATTATAACAACTAGATGAACTCTTCTTATGTTTACAAAAATTCTGAGTTTTCCCAGTTTCACAGGACTGACATAAAATAAGTTTTAATTGAAATTAAACGCGGAGGGTTATTTTTATTTGCGTGTCTCCTAATTAAGGGGTTTGGCCAGAAATGCGAGATTGTTCAGAAAAGGTTAAATTAATTTATGATAATATTAAAACAAGAAAATTTGCGAAAGATTAAAAGATTTATAAACTAATCTGATGGAGATAATACAATTGAAGAGGTAATTTGTTAACAGTAATATTACAAAAGAATCAGAAGAACCCGCCTGTATTAAGTTATTATATGCACCAATACATATATAGTATATATTTGCTTATATTCGAATCGCGCATTGAATAAATCGGTTTATTCGAAAAGTTTTATTCAAAGTTTTTCAACGATTCGTTAAAAAATATCGATTCGTTTACTGCATACTAGTCGACAAAGGGATAATATCATATAAATCGAGGGGGGGAAGCGTACAGTTGTTGATTGGACAGCTCGAAGATATTTATGGTTTAGGCTTATGAAAAGGCAATCTCGCAAAGAGAATCACTAAATCAATCATTTCGGCCCTATATTGACTCCCAACGTTCCGATTATTTTTTTATATAACAGGCCCGAAAAAAATTCAGGAGGTGAAGAAGCTGCCAAGCCAATTTTGGAAGAACAGCAGAGAATCGAACTTCTTAGAAGATTGTTGGATAGATTGCATAAGTCGAAAAACTGAGGGTGGGTGTGGATTAACCTTCCAAATGATGACTTTGAAGGTCGATTATGAGATATTAATTCAGTCCAATGGCGTTGGACCAGTTTTTATTTCAAATTTTATATTAGAAATTCCAACTTTAGACTTGATTAATTCGAAAAAGAAAGCAAGTTATACCACAAAATCGACGACAAATGTGATGTTGATTCGCCAGTTTCCCGCTTGTACTACGAGTTTCCGGACACCGTGTATAAAACAACAAACATTGTAAAAATTAAAATGATAATCACAAATAAAACTATGATAAACAGATGGTATGATTATAAACACGACATAATTAGAACTATCTTTACTGGCTTCAGAAATCAGGTATTTTTTACCACTATAGCCAAGGGTTCATAAATAAGACCCAGGCAGGAGCCAAGCATTGGAAAAACTACGCTGCATAACGTACCGGAACGGTTGCTGAAAAGAGCAATTGTAAAATGTATGCGAAATACGATACCACGTCATATTTTTTTCTAATTTAATTTCTTCTTATAATGATCAAATATTAACGTAGAAACGTATTATGAATAAAAGGCTTGGAATTCGGACTTATAATTTCAAATCCAATTAAAAATCACTTTACTGAAGACATCAATACTTATTTTATAAAAAAGCAAAACATATCCTCGGGAAGGGACAGACTACAAAGATAAATTAATACATAACATAAATAATGATAATGAAAGTCCCATCAATGGCATGACAAAATGGGTATAGTATCCTGGTGAGGATTTCCTTAAATCCAGCGGCCACGGACAAAACAATAGCGGGGTTGTTTATTCCTCCATTACGCGGATCAGGCGGAAGAGTGATGGGCCGGAGCGGTTCCATATTCCAGTTCCAGCCACGAGTACCGCCAACTAGTTCCAGTGCCGAAATCAAATTTAAAATTCTAGTGCGCATTGTACGTCATGTGCCGTGAATGAACTTAATGAAATGCACAAAGCTTACGAATGCGCTTCGGAATGCGGCCGCGCGAAGCTTTGAAAGCTTTATGCATTTTGGGTACTTACCGCACTAGTAGCAATCGTGCCTACTCAACCGCCTCACAAATGGAGTTCACACACTTCATAAAAGAACTTTCGAGCATTAATACAAAATAAATTGTCTTTTCTAATAAAGTATCAATGAATTATGTTATTATTTTTTATAGAAAGAGAAACAGTTCATATACGAATAACCATTAAGATCTAGTTTAAACTAGTGCTATTACGAGAGAATACGGGGTCCATCAAAACAGACGGTGCAGTTTTGAAATGCCGGTACATCACGTGTGGTGGGGGTAGGAACCTGGGAGGGATATCAATGTGTCGCGAGGATCGTAGCGTTTTCGGTCGTGTCGTTACCATGGTTTGGTCCGGACAACACCGGGTCTTCGCCATCCGCACGTTACTCCGAAATGGCCGTTATTTCGTCGCCACCAGCGGACCTTCTGGCTGCAATTTGCGAATTCTTCTTGTGGGGCTGCTATCTGAAGGAAAATGATTTTAAACATCGGTCTCACACCTTGGAAGAACTCAAGGATCAAATTCGAGAAGATAAAATCGCCGCCATATCCGTCGAGATCAATGTATCGCTGCTCGGGGCATCATCTTTATGATGTCATCTTCAGGACTTGATGCATAAAACGGCATGATTTAACGAATAATATAAAATAAACCCCATTTCTGTAAGTTGCGCCGTTTTTTAATAGCCCTTCAACAACATACAAACCTGAGCAAAAATGAAGCTTAGTTTCAGATTACAGTAATAAAAAAAGCATTTTTTTACATATCTACAAGAAAAATGCACGAAACTTTCCTGCTTCTTTAGACAATTTTAATATTAAAACGTATGCCTCACGCGAGCGTTGCACGAAATTAAAGTTTTGATATGTTTAGCGCATGTTAGCACCGGTTCGAAAAATCATTATAATTTTAGGTATGCATTCTTTATAAATGATAATATATATAAGTTTAAAGCCAAGAACTAAACTACGATTTTTTAAACAATTTAAACAAATATATTTCTCTAAAAAATATTTTTTTTTTAAATCTGTAAGAAGAAGAAAAAACGCAGTGAAATTATTTTTGCAAGTTTAAATAATATATTTTTTAAATGTGTAAAGCAAACTCGAATAGGAAAGGCACATACTTTCTTACCAACTTTTTATGTATGGTATACAGACTACTGCACGAAAATAACTTTTTTAGAGTCTAGTATGAGCACTTCGCACCACTTGCAACGGAGCGGCTATATTACACGCGAGGACGCAGATATTCTTTTTGCATAGAAACATGAACATCATTCGTGCGCCAGAAAAAAGCAGTGGCGGAATACTATTCGTCATCTCGTCCGGGGTGACGACCATCCCTGATTCAGAGAAACCATTCATAGTGGTTCTATATGAAGAACGCCGATTTACAAATGAGGGGTTATTATAGTTATACACGGGTGCATGTTCCGTATTCGTCCATATTGCCTTTGTGAAAAAGTTGTCGCAAAATGTCACGCAAGGTAATATGCAATATTGTAAAAAACCTCACACATAAGGTAGGTATATCCTGTGACATCTGAATTATTTATAAATGTATTAAGTAATTACTTTAAATATTGAGAAGGATGAACAATGAATGACTCGGCGCACTTGAAGTGAAATACCACAAAACTGCGCAATAGAAACGTAATCTTATTTTTACTATTATTTACAACTATTTTTAAAGGTCAGGTTGGGAATTTACTAGCTAAGGTTAATTAATAAAAATCTACACTATTTTATCTTGATATACGTATGAGGTTTCGTTCGTTGCCGACATGAAATCAAAAAAAATGTCAGATCTTGTCAGTTGGCAACAGCTGTCTGACTTATAGTCATACACGCTTTGTACCCCTACGCGAATAAACAGCGATCTATTATTAAAGCAACACTTTGTTAGTAAATACAGATTTTTTAAAATCGTAATACATTTTATTGTCATTAACCCGGCGTTAGTGCTATTGTGTGTGATAAACGTCAACGAAATGTTTTTACAAATATATCTCCGAGATGATTTGGATATTATATGTACGATTTCCTGTATCTTTCACCGACATGTGAAAGTATTTTGTAATCGTTTCAACATATAACGAATGAATAATCTCTATTATATTATAATAAAGACGCTACCCGCGTCTGTCTATGCACCTTGTTCATCTAAATTGTTTTTCCGCAATTTTTGCCTTCAACTTATCAAGTAATGATGCGTAGTATGCTCCTGTAATAGTTTTTCCTTTTTGAATATAATCAATTAAGATAACTCCATGACTATCCCAAAAAACAGTCGCCATCACTTTCCCAGCCGAGAAAATAGTTTTTGCTTTTTATGGAGCCGGTTACCTCTTTGCAGTCCACTGTTTTGACTGTATTTTTGTTTCGGGCGTATAATGGTGTATCCAAGTTTCATCTACAGTAATTAATCGTGGCCAAAAATCGGATTTATTGCGCCTAAACTGCGCCAACAGAGCGCTGGAAATGTTCATTCGAACACGTTTTTGGTCTAACGTGAGCAAACGCGGCACCCACGCGCGGACAGCTTTCTCATTTCTAAATCTTGATTTAATATGCGACAGACACGTTCTTTGGACATTTTTATAACCTATGCTATCTCTCTCACTTTAATTCGGCGGTCGTCTAACACTATTTGGTGAAGTTTAGCAATGTTATGGTCAGTAGTTGCAGTTTTTGGACGTCCCGAACGTTCATCGTCTCCCAAGCTCTTACGGCCACGTTTAAATTCAGCTGCCCAAAATTTCACTGTGGTAAATGATGGTGCAGAGTCCCCAACACAGAGTCCAACTCATCTTTGATTTGCGTAGGCGTATTGCCTTTCAAAAACAAAAATTTAATAACAGATCGATACTCAATTTTTTCCATTTTCACAAAAACATACACATCGACTCACTCAAACGACTGTCAACTAAAAACTGCGCTTCCAAAATGGCCGAAACTTTGGTGAGTAACTGTCAAAAGATGCACAGCTACATTCACTAGTTTTTATTGACGAGTACCGCCATCTTTGCGTTGAGGTCGGAAACTATTCAGACCATCCTCGTAGGTGATGGGGTTCTCAATAATCACCGTGACAACGATGCAACGGCGCGTTAGATTTTTCACCTCACTAACTTATTTATTTATCTAGAATTAACGGCACAAGTATACAAGATAGTTCTTCTTCTTCTTCGATGGCGCTACAGCCCATATCGAGCTTTGGCCTCCTGCAACAGCAAGAAGTTAGTATACAAGATAAACGTTTAAACTATACAAACATATACGTTTAAACTATTTTTGAAATGTTATTATTATGTGATTTAGACGCTACCATTTTGTAAATTTAAAGTTCCTATGAAATTCTTGTTTTTATGTAACTATATATGTATATAACTATAGATGGAATCTGTATAAATGTATGTGTAAGCAAATATATGTACCCGCCTCAGAACAGAAATCTTCTAGTGAGGCGGGTTACTTTCATATTTGTTATATTGATCATGTTATTGCAATAAACGCCCGGGTTTCCGACATTTAATAAAAAAAAGATAGTTATAGTACAAAATAGAAAGACGAAAGAAAATAAAAATTATAAGATTATATAACTAAACAAGACAAAAGAAAAAGGAATATACATTAGTAAAAAGTTATTGGAAGAATAGAAGAGGAAACAAAACAGTTTGTTAGTAAGTACAGCTTTATGCTTCAATAGAGGTATATTAAAAACATCAGCTAACATCGTATGAGTTACCAATGGCGATTAATGAGTTATTAATGCCGGGGTAACCGAGGTAGGTTACAAGAAATTCCCACCACCATGAATAAATCTGCCTTTATACAATTAGGTGCTCGTTGCACTCATGTTCTGAAACATTATAATGCGATATAAGAACACCGAGAACAATTAGTGAGTAAACAGTGAAGACATGCTTCTTACATTGACAAAACAGTATTGTTTGGAACGCTAAGGTGGGTACTGAAGCAAAGACAAAACTTTAGCGTTAAGACTAATGAACGCGATACCATTCAGCACGTGCATCGCTCACTCTTACAATGGGACTTTAAAACAATCAAGAGGAAAGAGATTCCTATTCTCAAAGTGTATAGCGAAGGATAACATGGTAAGGATGCGAATTTCGTTGGAAAATGACAAATGATTGGTATTTCATGTCAGACATTTCATTTTTCAAAGGAAAAACCGAGAGTCATATAGCTCTGGACTTACCGAAATACTCATTAAAAGGTTATATCAAGAAATAACAGCGTTGCACTATAGTTACGACATTTTTATTGTTCACCAAGAATAGGCCAGAGTGACCTAGTTAGGTGAACTACAGAAGAAACAACTACATAAACCCATATATAAAAAATATTAATCGAGATATAAATTAATGAAACACAAAAATTTCAAAAAATGTATAATCTAAATTTACTGCGTGCATATTTAATGACGGATTGTAAATTGAAATCGAAAAACAAGAACTACGTAGAATAAACTACATATTTATAAAAAATAATAATATTATTTATTACGCTGAACACACGGCAGTTAATTTTATTATCTTATGAATTATTTTATTTTATTATTTCTCCTCTCCCTTTATTTGTTATTTTATAAACAAAATATTTTTGATGTTTTAATGACAAATATTCTTGCTCTTACAATATCTTTATGTAGGACTAATTTGGTATTTTTTGTTATGTCGTTCTACCAAATATGTATATAATATCCAATGCAACCAACAGTTATCAATCTTTATTTTTTAACTCTTTATTAATAAGTACATGCATCTCTGGTTATTTACTATTATTATTTTAATTCGTTTGGTAATCAAACATCAATTCTTCAGGTTTTAATCTTTTTAATTTCTTTTTATTCTTTTTCTTCTTTTCTTTTCTTTTTTTTATATTTAGTTGAATTAAATGTGTTTTTCACTTTATTTAAATTTTTCCATCTTAAAATGGGATTTTCTCCTAGTTGGACAGACAAAACATTTTCAAATGTATATCCTGTACTAAATAAAATTAAGTAATCATCTTTTTACTATCATTACTAAGAACAGGGGCACTGATAAAAACAGGTAGGTAATTACTCCAGAAATTTTTAAAAACATTTGATTTTCAGGGAGTTGTTATTGGTTATTTCTGAAAAGGGGACAAAACTCAGAAAACGGAACTAGATTGTAAAAATATTGGAATTGCAGACAGGACATTCCTCGCTTCAAAGGCAAAGCAGTCGTAGGGGCATAGAGCATTCCATAAAGAACAAAAACAACATCGACACTCATAGACTGTACTCTGGGGTAGCTTTTTGTAAGGTCTCCTGTGAACGTTAGTATTAAAATATGTACCTTCTGTGTATCGTACACTGACTACCTCGAATGGAAGGCTCAGGCGCTGTAACGATGATGAATGAGCAGAGATGAGAGAGACGTGAAGACACGGCCCTGTCAATCTTTCCACAGTACATCTATCTCAACTAGGAAGCTGAGGCAGAGATTGTGTCTTTTTCGAATTATTTTTCACTCGGATGCTATTCAATGAACAAGTTCGTATCTAACGTTTGAAAAGCTGGGAGGAAATTTAAATAGACTACTCAAAGAAATAATAAATAAATACATATTTTTATTACTTCTAAATAATATTTAGTTTGCAACGTTCTAAATCTATACCATGGTATGATTGTCATGGTGGTAAAAAAGCTCTACGTGGAAAAAAGCAAACGTATGCAAATAATATGCTTTTTGGAAAATGTCAAAAACATCCATTATTTTATCCGAAGACAAACAAGCATATTTTGTCAAAACCAACTACAACTTAATTTCATAAGTTTCAAATTGGCTTGCCGTGGGTTCAATAATGGTTTTACACAAATGTCATATTATATGATATTCCGTACGTAAGATTAAATAAAATACTAATTTCGGTCGTGCCTCTGTATGTAACTCCGGTTCAATGAACTCTAGAACTTTTGCTTTAAATTTAAGCTTCATTTTGAAAATTGGAAGTGTATGTCTGGAAAATCGAGAAAAGCCATAAAGTACATACCTATACTATAATATTTTAATAGACAACTTCAAAATTGGAACTTTTATGTCGGGAATTCAGACTATCCTCGATGATGTGTTTTATTTAGATGAGACACGAAACGAAAAAATATGTTCTACTTTTTTACCTCAAATTAGTACAATTTGACCTCCAACGCTCTAACGCAGAACAACCGGAAACTACCGAATCCGTTCCCCCTCACTGCTACTCGCGAGATAATAGTGGAACATGTTTCGACGAGATATTCATACAAAAAACCGCATATATGACCATGCCGTGATTTTCCACGGATCTGCGCTAGTATTTACTTGAGGTGAAGAAAACAAACTATTGAATAATAAAGATAATATTTTTGTGCGTTTTCACAGTTTTTCTTTAAATGCAACTAAAGCATTTTTCGAGAGATTTTTGATCCATTTTAAACGCGTCGTGTTTTATTAAATACTTTTACTATTTTCGCTTAATTATTATTGTTTTTTTAGCACGCTCCCTCATTCGTATTTACATATCTTCCTTTCAAACCATTTTTGAACGCTTACTAAGGGGCCTTAATATTTTCATTTGTACAACGTCCTTGAGGTGATTTTTCACGAAAACGGCGCTTTATAAATTAGCCAAACATTATTATTAGTAAAGAAAATGAACGATGCCGAATACAAAGCAAGGTACTTAGTCAAGGTTAGTTTATTAATTGTTCACGAATACCAAAAGTAAGCAAAGTGAAAATATATTAAATTATTCTTGTAAAATTTCAATGCAATTTCAAATCTGTAAGGTTCGTGATATTTTAAATCTGTAAGGTTCGTAATATTCAAAATCTATGAGGTTCGTTATATTTAAAATCTGTAAGGTTCGTAATCTTTCAAATATGTAAGGTTCGTAATCTTTGAAATCTGTAACGTTCGTAATATTTCAAATCTGTAAGGTGCGTAATATTTCAAAATTATAATATTGCAAAATTTAGTTTTTTAATTAAATGACGAAAAATATCTCGGGTAATTTATTAACGAATTTCAAAAAGAGGTGCCGGAAGGGTAATAGATAATATATTATTTAAGTGCATAACAATAACCACTTTAAAATGTAAACAAACCAAAGTGGGGTCACATTGTATAAGTCCCTTTACCGTGGTAGAGAGGGGTGATAAACGGTTGAACAAAATTACTATTTGAATTGCGGGTAGGTCTTTGTTCTTAGAAATCACTTTCAAGGACCGAAGGCATAAACACAGCCAACCAAACATTCTGAATACTAGGTGTGTAGGTATACGGTTAATGTAAAGATGAAATACCCGACGTGCAAGGCCACAATACCTCCTCCCCAACAACTTCCCTTTAGGTCTTGTATCTTCGCGACTTTCTACTACATACTAAAGGTGTTGTTTTGTGTTTCACTTAAATGGATAATCTTTGAAAATAAATACCGGAACTTTTCACAAAAGAAGAAAAATTAAAAAATATGTATATTGTCAGCACCGCACAAGAGCCCCAACTGCTTCCTTCATCTTCCTTAATCTTCTTACATATAAAAATTCAGCCGTATGCAGGCTCAATTTTTTGAAGGCATATCGCTTGACTTTCAAAATAAAAGGAAAATTACATAATCTATGTATTAATAACTACATTTTCATATAAAGAAGTGTCTGGGCGTGGCTTTGTTTTTTATACAAATCCAAAGTTTTGTTCCTCGATTAATGAAAATTTGCACACTTGACATTCAAAACAAGAGGAAAGTCACCGTTTACATAAGATTTCTAAAGAACACCCCCATCCCCTTTTCCTACCCCTTATTTTGATACATTCTGATGAAAATTTAAAATTCAAATCTCACTGTCCCATCTAAATTCTGTCTCATGAAGAAAAACTAGGCATGAAGACCAGGCTACGCAGGGGACATAAAACTTCCTTCGACTTTCTTCACAAACTTAAAGACCAAAAGCACTAAGTTCAAAGCTAAAATCTAAAAGCTCAAATCTCGAAACATAAAGACCAAAAGCACTAAGTTCAAAGCTAAAATCTAAAAGCTCAAAGCTCGGAACCCAAAGCTTGAAGATCGTATTCGAAACTCATAAATCAAAGTCCAAAGCTCAAAGCCCAAAACTAAAAGCTCAAAATCAAATATCAAAGGTGGAAATTAAATCTCATAGGTCGAAATCAAATGTCAAAGGTCGAGATCCAATCTCAAAGCCTCAAACTTAGAGCTTAAAGCTCAAAATTCCAATCTCTAAGCCAAAAGCTCAAAGCTCGATGCTCAGTTCCCAAAGACAAGGCTCAAAGCTCGAAGCTAGAAGCTCATAGCTCTAAGCTCTAAGCTCAAACCTCAAACCTCAAAGCACGACGCTCAGTGCTCGAAACACATTTTATTTTTTTCAAAATGATATATCAAAAAATGAAATATCAAAATGTGTATAAATATCTAAAACGGATATGTGCTACATTATATATGTATCTTTCAAATAAATAAAAACATAAGCCATTAAATAATTCGACTTTTCATGATTTGGAGGCAACAACTACTAAGGATTAAATTAAAATGTCACCCATCTCACACCCTTCAGACCAACTTTTTAAAAAATTCGCAATCCTAGACATTAGGCAATTATACGTTAAGACAATTCTCATACATATAAGGAAAAATGATTTAACACGCAAAACTCAACAAAATATTTGCACCCGCTATTCATCACACCAAAAATGTAAAATTCCTCCAGCAAAAACGGCCTTCGCCTAACGACAGTTCTCTTACATAGGGCCTAAAATGTTCAACTTACTGAGTATTGATATCAAGACGATCTGAGTATTGATATTCGGACGATGATCTTTATGCCATTAGTGTACAGAACTGGTTATTTGCTCAGGGAAGGAAATATTATAAAGAATGCCTTACATCCTAAAACTGTTCTTATTTTTTGATATATTTCTCGAGTAAATTTTTTATCTCTAAATTAACTTTCAACAAAAACTTTATATTATGCTGATGCGATTATTCTTATTTTTATTTCTATTATCCCTAACATTATCTATTATTTTTATTTGTATCCTACCTTATTTTTACAAGATTCAATCTACCTAATATTATATATTCAGAATTGGTTATATATGAAGGGAAGGAACTATTTTAAAGAATGCCTGACATAATTAAATTAAGTTCATTTGCTTTATTATATTTTTTTTATTTAAATTCTGTTTAAAATTTCTTTTTAAAATAATTAATTAATTTATCTTTATTTTCATCTCTTTCTTATTTTCAGTTAAAGTATTACCTATTTTACAAATACATTACATTTCACAAAATAATATATTAACAAATGAATCATGTATTGCATTTATATAATTATACACAAATTTCGACTACCATAATACGGACATGTGTCTAGTGTGCTAGTCGAAAAAAACTGTATTCAAATATATTTTATGAATAAAGAGAAAAAAAAACATTGGTAATTATTGCGAGTTTTATTTATTTATAAAATACATGATAATATTTAACTTGGACATTTAAAGAGAGCTGCCTGTTTCATGGTGACCAATGGAACTTAGTTATATTGTATTAAGTCTAGTGTAAATATATGGATTAAATATATAAACATGTTGAAAATCTGAAAACTTATAATAGAAACCAGAAAATAGAAGAAGACATGAATAGGAATTAAATTACATAATTATTTCATTTCAACCCCTAAAATGCTTTTTGGATATTTTAATCTTTATTTTTATACTTCCTTTGTTAACGTAGTAGGTTGGGCAAAATTACTTTAGTTTAATAATTAATATTAACTTTCAAAAAATTTCCATAATTCTCATAATTGTTTTTATAAAATCATGAAAAATTAATTCTTTAAAGGCCTATATTTAATAATTTAAGTAAAAAAAAAAATAAAGTACATAGGACATAAATGTACTATATTTGCTACGCTTTTGATTAAAAAAATACTTTTTCAATTTGGTTTTGCCCTCAAATCTAAATTTAAGTTTTGTATGAAAAAGGCCAGGTATATAACTGCTATAAAGTTTGTAACGATCATAAAATTACAAAAATGGTTTATGAGGTGCACAAAAAAAATCATGCTAATTTAGAAACAATTTTTGCGTACGTTATTAGTGTTATTACGCAGCGAAACTATTTGGGTACTACGCTGTGGGATGAGGGAAAATTCCTGAAGAAGGGGGGGGGCTGGAGTTAGAGGAGGTTGGACCAGATAAATTCCTACGGAATAATTGGACCAGAAAGGCGGAGAGCGGATAATCTTATCAAATATTTCCAGAAGCCGCATTTGCTGAAATTTTATCAATTAATAAATTGTCCTAATTTATTTGGCATTTGTTGAGCTGGGAATGTTTTCGGGTTACTGACTTTTTTCAGTAAAATTAAGATATTTTTTTTTAAGTTCACCAACGGGACGCCCAATGAGGAGATGGCATGATAAAGATCAAATACTTGAGTCATGTCGATTGTCCAAGTCAAGACATTGGCATGACAGAAGGGTATATCAGAGGCGATTTACGAATGTGAACGAAGGAAAAGTGTTTCCCATTGACGTGATCCAGTTATGTATTCGATTACATACGTGAAATAACCAGTTTTTTTTTCTGAAAAAACAATAGTAATTTTTTTTTTAATGTATGAAAAACAAAGAAAGATACTGGATATAAGATCTAGCCATTGAACAAAGTGTATTTTTTTTGTAATTAAAAAAAACTTATATATGGCGTCCGGAAATACAAGCGAAAATCTGGTAAATCTACATTAAATTTGCAGTCGATTTTGTTGTAGAACCTTATTTGATTGGAGCTTTTGTTTTCGAGTAAATCGCGTTCGAAATGGGAATTTTTTAAGACAAATTTGAAAATAAATCGGTCGCTACAGGAATACCATCCCCTAGGCATTTTCTTTTAAAATGCATCCATCGTAGACCGAGCTCCAAAAAAACAACCCCATAATTGCCGAAAACTAGGAAAAGGTAAAATAAAATATGGAAATGCTCAGATTGAACGAAAAAGTATTTTTCTACGTGGTGGCAGATTCACCATTTTCCAGCTTATACCACTAGAACACCGTGAATTTATGTTTTCTTAAACACATAAAGACATCAACTTATTAAATTAAGATTCCAACTCAATTGATAAATATGGCAACAATGCTTGCTCGCTACTCGACAGATAAAGTAAAAAACTGTACAGATTTCAGTTCGGTCGGTAATGGAGAAATGATCGTCGCTGTCGTTTGTGAAGGGCGTATAAATTCTCTAATCAGACCAACGAGGAACTAAACCCTCTAACAAATTGTTTCCCATTACTTGGGAGGCAAGTACCGGACACAAAAGATACTGGAAATCCTCGGGAAACCCGATTTTATAAACGCTCATTCGCCAACAAATACGCAGCGGGCCAATAGCTCGCGCTTTACTTGTAGGTCGGCAGCTAATAAGTACTAAGGAATAATATTTTAATAAAATGTTCTACAGCCTTAGGTTTGAAAGGAAATTCCATAAACGCCAATGTGGCATAATAACACTTGCAGATTTATACCAACTAATTTAATTAAAAATGCCTTCCTCATAAGCCTTATGAAAAAAAATATCAGGAAAGATTGTTAAAAGGGTAGGCCATATTATATTTATAGGAAGATTATTATTATGGTATGAGGTAGATTATATTAATAGCAAGTAAATAAAAGTCTCGGAGCAACGCCGGGAACACGTCAAATAATATTGTATAATGGTAAAGTCGTTGTAGCAGTCCCTATCTCCGCCTCACTAACGTATTATTGTACTGGCGTTGTGTAGTAGCTGGGCGAGCAGAAATCCACGTGTGGCCGGCCGCGTCACACTGTTATTATGAGTTACATAAAGTCCTAGTGAAATACAAAAATATTCATGGGTAATACTTAAATTGAAGTAACTTTAAGACTTAGGTTTATAATATATAAATTAGTAAAATTTAAATTGAAGATATATTATATAGATATTTAACATATATATCCAGCTAACAATAAAAACACCCTAATATAATAGAACTTCCTTCTTCTTCTGGCGTTAGTAAGATTAGATTGTTAATATTAATTTTAGTTGTAAGTTGCTAAATATGTAAATACTCGTATATATGTCGTTAAGATAGTAGTTATAGGCCTTAGTCGTAAGTCACTAGATATAAGTCTTAGAGATAAGTCAGTAGTTCTAGTATTAACTATTTAAGAAATATATTTGTACAGCGCCCTTGAGGTGATTTCTCACGAAAACGGCGCTATAAAAATTAGCCAAATATTATTATTATTATATTATATTTTGGATGTGTGGTTACGTATAATAGTATATCTTTCCCCCTTTCTCCTCTCTCTTTGTAAGGATATGTATCTGATTCATTGCACGAACGTAACTGATCGAAGCGTAGCCTGAAATATTTATTAAGTAACCCGGTTTTAATAGCAATGTCTCTCTTTATTTCCCACACTTACTTCCACACACCTAAAAACATTCCCCAGTTGGGGTTGTTGCTCTAGTAAAAAACTACAAAAAACTCCTTTATTTCATGACAATCGTCAATCCGCTCTGGCATAACAGGAACGAAAACAATGTAATACGATTATAATATTTATTCTGTAGATGACATGAATAGAGAATTAGAACCATTTACGAATGTCAACGAAACACATTCCAGATTGATTGTATATCCGTAAAGGTAATAAATTGATTGAAGACAATTGAATCATTCGTTCACCGGGTACTTCGGTAGGAACTGGGTACTTTCATAAATAATATTATGGAAATCATTAATCTTGATAAGCATGAATTACATTCGCTTTATTGCTTCAGTTTGAATGAAGTAATGGTCCTTCAAAATGTAACGATTGATGCTTGTTCAATTTAAAGTATCTAGAGCGTGAGTCCATTCGTCTACTGCATCGTTGCAAGAAGTCATAAAAAATAATCTTTACCATAAACAGAAACCCTTTTATCTGAAGCAGCAAAGACTCTAGAACAGTGGTTCTTAACCTTGTTGGGGGTACTGACCCCCACCAGTTTCATATGCGCATTCACCGAACCCTTCTAATTGGAAAAATAAAATATTATTTTTTCAAATTCAAAATATAGGTATATATTTATACATGGGTACACAAAATGAACAAAACCATTGAAACATGATTTTCCCAAAAAACGAAAACATAATAATGAATATTTACTGCAAATCAGTGCCACTCTCATGTCATATTCGCAACAAAGTCTGTTCCTTTTGTTCGTTTTTATGTCCAGCATCCTCGAAAAGGATTGCTCGCAAAGATATGTTGTAACTAGCGTCATTGATCCCTTCGGCACCGGTGCGTAGTCGGGATACACGCAAAACGCGCGCCCAACATTTGTACACAGTTGACATTTGTCATATGAGAACGGGTCGCTTCTACGATTCGTTCTTAAGTTCAACAGCTCGGCTGTGGAACGAACTGCCGGCCTCTGTGTTTCCTCCCTCCTACAACATGGGACTCTTCAAGACCCATGTTCACTCATTCCTCTCCACAAAAAGACCCTCCACACAGCATCCCCAAAGATGACATAGGCCCTGAGGGAAATTATTTTCTTCAGGGCCTCCTGTGTGGAGTAAATATAAAAAATAAAAATAAAAAATAACAAACGGTATGAAAACCTCCAGAGCTTTCTTAGCAATAACAGGGTACGTTACCATTTGTTGACACCAAAACGTTGAGAGCGTTGTTGTTCTTAAGAGTTGCTGTTGAACCTGGCTCCGCTGAATTTCAATGATTTCATCAGGGTATTCACCATTGCCATATATTGTCTCAACACTAAAGGTGAACGGCTGTCTCACCCATGCTGGATATGACTCTCTTGTACGGAAGTATCCGTTGAGAGACTTTGCAAGCTCATCTAAGTGCGTGGCTTCAGTTCCGCGGGTACAGAAATGTATCCGATTCCAGATACATCTTCGATCTTACTTACACAGTCGTCTAGCAGGGGAAAGTTTGCGAAGTTATCGTTCTCTGTTCGTCGTTTCTATAACGATAGCTTTTTTTGAAAAGCCTTCAGGTTTTCTTCTGCTTCGATGATGTTGACTCCACCGCCCTGCATCTGTTTATTGAGATGATGGAGAGCTGCGAAGATATCATATGAGTCGGGGATATGTCTTGACCTCCGCCGAACCCGCGAGACTGACTCACCAGGTTAAGAACCACTGTTTTAGAATGATGGTCTCACCGGTTTAGAATTAAATTTGTTATAATATGTAATAATGTTTAAACATAAGACGAAATATTATTTTTAGTTTTTCGATAAGAAAAACTACTAAAATTACATAAAATAAGCGAGGTATAATTGTGGTTATTTATGTAAAATAAACCAATTAAACCGAGGAAACTAATACGGGCATATAAATGATATCTTCATCTAAAACTTAAACCCTCTTATTTCACACGTGTCGGACGAAGCTGCCAGGTAAAAACGAGCCTTTCACACGGGACCCGGTTTGCACCCGGCCCCGGCAAGCTAGCAGCCAGTGATGATAGTTTGTGTGTCTAGGGAAATTTCCTTCGATGTAGAGGAGAAAAAACGTATACATATTGTGGGGGGATTCAGTGGAGTTCAAATTCAGAATTCAGTAATTACCTCATTTGTATGAGCTTATATTCATATTGAAATCTATGGAAATTTTGATCTGAAATCCAAATCTAAATCCTTAGCTACTGGACGACGGCGCACAGTGGCTTAAATTTGAGCGCTGGCGCGACATTGACCCCAGATCGGCATGTTCCCGAAATGATTTTTTTTTTTACCAATGTGTTCTCAATTAATCACTGACATTAAAAAAACCATTGAAAATAACACACGAAGCTTACTTACTCGGTAATTACGCACAGAACTGAGATGTTCGGGCGCGCAACTATGCTGCTGTATCTAGGCGAGTTTGAAGGCGTGCGAAATCAGGTTGTTTGTGTACTTATTTTACAAAAAAAATATTTTTTTAAATCACTTGAGATATTCTTTACGATACGTGCTTTATTTAAATAACTGAAAAAATATTTTTTTTCATAAATTATAACTGTTGCCTTGGTTCAAAGTTTACCTTTTTTTCCAATTTTTTGCCTTTAATGGAGTAGGAATAAAAATCTTCACGATCTTCACGCTAATTTTAATAGGATATTATTGCTTATGTAATAAATCGAACGCCGAGAGCGATGTCGCGCCAAATCATCAAAATTGGCCACTGTGCGGCGGCTGGCTTTTGTAGAAGCTTCAATTACAAGAAGTATATATGCATACATTTAAATACACATACATACATACATATACACATACATAGATGCGTACATACAAATTTAAAATACAAACACACTCATAAGTGTGTACACTGTAGGCATATTCTATGCAAACATATATACACATATGCACGCACGAATCATATATAGTGGAGCTAATGCATAAGTAGGTGATTGGTAAAGAAAATGAAATAATAAAATGGGGTTTATTTTATTTTATTCGGTACATCATGCCGTTGTATGCACCAAGTCCTGAAGATGACATCAGGATCCCCCAGCATCGATACATTGAAGAAGGCGATTTCTGTAGTTTTCGGACGCATTTTAGCACATCTCGACGGGTATAACGGCGTTTTCCTTCCGAGTTCGATCCATGAGTTCTTCTAAGGTGTGAGGCCGATGTTTCATTTATTCAACATTTTCCTCCAGGTAGCCCCACAGGAAGAAGTCGCAAATTGTAGCCGGAAGGCCTGCTGAGTGGCGACGAAAAAAATGCCATCTTCAAGAAACGGGCGGACGGCTAAACCCAACGTGTTGTCCAGAATAAACCATGGTAACGACTGAAAACGGCACGGTCCTCCCGACACAATGAGACCCCTCCCAGGTCCCTACCCCCATCCCACGGGATGTACCGGCCCTTCAAAACGTTTTGCTGCACCCTGTAGTTAAGCAATATCAGCAGATGATGAGTTAACAAGTCGATATTTTACTCGATAGGTTAAAATCTATAACAATATACATATATAATTTATTTTTCAATAAGTTAATGAGTAAAACCTTAAAATGTAATATATAATTATTGAAGACAATATTAGCGAGAATCGTAATCGTATTCATAATAAAGTAATTTTATTTATTATTAACTGAGCGAAGCGTAGTGCTGCTTTAAGTTTTTGCACTTCGTTTGTCTGTAAATTTGTTTGTACGTTCCATTTCCGTTTTACGATGGTGGCCCTTTGAATGGTTCAATAAAGATTATTTTTTCAAATTTGAAATCGAGGTGTTTCTCTGGACTTTCTTATTCGCATTTTTTCAATATTATGGTATCTACTTGCCTGAAGAAAGTGTGACATTTCTGTGGACAAATGACAAATTCCTCATTAGAAATAAAAAAAAAATATTACGTACAATATATGGTTTCTAACGAAAAAGGTAGGTTTTTAAGTACGTGTAAAAACTACTTACATATCTTAAGATTTCATAGAAAACTTTAGTTTTGTTTAATATAGTTCTTTTTTGGAAGCGAGATCTACTGACTGTTCACGGAACTATTTATTAATATAATCCTAATCCATTTCCTAATAAAATATTAGTCCGTTCTGAATAAAGCGGAAATGTGTTCATGCATCCGTGCTTTTCCTGATAAATATAAAGACGAAAAGCCACAATATTAGGAGTTTTATGAACACGTATTCCGATATCATAATAACATATTAGTGTTTTACCGACCGTTTGTTAGGAAACCTGTCAATTCATTCGTTAAAGGCCTGCAGTCCCATTTTAACCATTTTCCATTTTAATTTTAACAGGAATACGAATAATTTGACCAGATTCTTAATAAATTATCAATATCAGTAAGTTTTGTCCGGGTCACAATGCTTGCTGTAAATGTCGCAGCTCTGGCACTGCGCACCGGTATTTCTATTTCCAAAACGATAAGATTCAATAACAGGATTGTACACATTATACTTTGTGTACAAATATGTTGTACAGCCCCTTACTTTAAAATGTCTTTTTTAGATAAATTCTACCAACACATATTTTGTCGGATGATAATTATTCCATTCAAGTAGAATTTTCAACTTGTTCAAATTAGTTTATTTAAGCAGTCAGTGGCGCGGGAGGAATTAGGCCTTCCCACCCCTATCCTCTCCGCATACACTCACGGCGGTTTATTTATTGCCCCGGATTAGCAGGGGTTGAAATCTAGAGGAATAAAGCTAACGACGATAATGCGAACGCTTTGTATTTTTTTAATACTGCCTTGAAAGGACAACGGATTAAACGTTATCCCCAAGAATAATGGGCCAAGAACAGGCTTAATCCAAGGCTCATTAATAGAATCTGGGATTATTTATGCAGCCATTCTGATCACACGGAAGAGCTTTATTTGTTTTCTATTGACAATTATGTCCCTCATCAATTGAATTAATCGAGGTTGGTATAACGGATAGATTAGTGTATATATAAGTCAGACTGGTCAGTGGATATGTTGGCAAAGCGTTGGCTTTCCCACACAGAGTTCATGAGTTCAATGCCTCCAGTCGTCCGTCAACATCATGCAAGCCTAGCAGTTTTTTTCAAACATTGTCAGATTATTTTTAACCAGGGAATGTTTGTCTTTATTTAAAAAAATAATAATAGTGATCCGTAGTAAAATAAAAAGAATAAGATTAATGAAAATCAATTTAACCGAGATTGTACCAGTTTATCCTGATACAGACGTCTTCAGATTGGTGCATTCAAACATTTACTAAGGGTGAACGACCGTTATTCTTCCATAAAGATTGTAAATTAATAAAACAAAAACTTGATATTATTGCCAACAGCGTGAGACTGATTTGTTGCGTTTTGAGAAACGGGTTAAATAATTATTAAGTAAACTTATCTGATGTTCAAGAATATCAGAATTATTTGTATTTCTGGTTATAAATTATTTTCAATTGTACCTACTTTTGTAAAGCTAAATTTATATTATTAATTAAACTGAACGAAAATGAAAGATAATAATTCTCGAGGTACGAATAACTTGAGAAAATTTAAGGATCTTCACTACCTAGACAATAAGTGGAAAATGTTGATTATTTCATAGAGCCAGCCGTGGAATTAAACTCACGACGCCTGGGTGGAAACCACACGCGATGCCAACTCTGCTATTGACGGTGACTATTATTGCAGCTTGTTTCCAGTAGGTAATTAAATAATAAAACACACTACTGAAATTTCCTGAAAATAATAGAAAATGTGTTTCAAAGTCCTCTTAGCATTCTCTCATCTGGAGACGTCGTTTATTTCAAGCGGAAGCTCGAATGAAAACATACTATACCGGCGAGGTCAGAAATGTTCTAGAAACACGTAAGGTACCTAATTTAGAACTTCCATAGGCAGGTAAACGCGAAACACTCACTGATCCATATTATTTGTTGAAATCTATATTTTTAAAGAAAATTATAACTTTTTTTGGTATCCAAACGTTAACGGAAGGACAACATTTAGTACTGGATTATACATAATCTGATAATTATGTCTATGCCACAAGCCTCTTCGTATCTCGCGATAAAATAAGACTTATGTATGACGGCCTCCGTAGCGTAGTAGTCTAAGCAAGATACATCGATTAAATCTGTATTTATTAAGCACACTTTAGCAGTGCATATTTTAAAGAAGGTTATCCATAACAGTATTTTTTGTTTTAGTATCGTTGATTTCATTAACTTGGTACTAATGTATATTCTTCTTTCTTTAATTTGATTACTTACATAATAAAATTCAAAACTCACAACAATATTTTTACATTTAAATCTCAATTAAAAATCTGGATACAAAACAAAGAGGGATCAGAAATACATAATATACTGACACCAAATACAGACTGAAACTGTAACCATTCAACTGAACAAAAAAACACCATGTAGTATATTTATAAATACTTTATATTGTCCATACTACTAAATTTTAATAATATGTAAATGAAATTCCCAGCACGGGAGATCCCATTGAGGATATCATTATATATATTTGTTACAAAAAATAAGAAAGTTAAACACAAATTAATATTATAATATTAATTTTTCTTTTATTTCTCTTTTCTATATTGAACTAAGAAAGTAAACAACTATCATTTCTAAATAAATAAATTATAATAATTCTCCCAGTCGTGTTTACTTTCCCTGCAGATCATGATTCCACGCTTTCTGATAAGAAATAAACGCAAACTGTAGTCACCAATGAGAGGATAAACAAGAAAAAATCAACCAATCTCTACCGCGTGCAACTTGTGGTTGATAATGACCAACAGTATAATTTCAACTCTTGAAACGGAAGCAACAGTGCTTTTTGACCGAATTCGATGAGTTCATAGAAAATTGTGGGCTGAAAAATGTGTAAAATAGAAATATAATTAAGAATATTGAAATATCGGATAACATACCACAGGAAAGAGTTTCTTTTTTAATTATTTTTACATTAACTCCACACAGGAGGCCATGAGGAAAATAATTTCCCTCCGGACCTATGCCATCTCTGGGAATGATGTGAGGAGGGTCTTTTTAAGGAGAGGAAGAAGTGAACACGGGTCTTCAAGAGACCCACGTTGTAGGAGAGAGGAGACACAGAGGACAGCAAATCCTTCCATAGCCGAGCTGTTGAACTCAAGAAGTAGTCATTCATAGAAGCGACCCGTTCTCATGTCACAAATGCCAACCGTAAACATATGTCGTTATCGATATGTTTTTTTATGTATCTTCGTTTTAACATACTTATTTTAGCTAGTCTTAAATCCTGTATTCGTCTAGGATAACTTGAAACTTGTAAATTTGACTGTCCTGAAACGGGAATCCTTCCTAGTTGGACAGTCAAAATCATAAAATGTAATCAATATTATATTATAAAAAAATAAATAAATATGCATTACAAATTTCAAATGTTTTCCCACAATCTACACGGCTCAGTGCCGCACTTTAATTAATTTATTTATTTATCTTTACATATGTACAGTGGTTAATTAAGTGGTAATGTAAGAAATACACATATTATGTATGCACAATTATAGAAAATTCGTGAAAAAATATGTATTTCTCCAGATTGCTGGGTGCAAATTTCTAACAATCCTTGATCATGAAAAACGCGCATACCATTTACACGTTACTTATGAATTATGGGTAAAATATTATGGTCAAATAATGCGTTAAAATATTATTACGCGGCGCATAAGGTCGGAATTGTAAAAACTTTGACTTATAACCACGGCATAGATGACACATATAAATATACTATACTATGCTGAACTGGCGCGTAATATTCTAATAAGTGAGACGAATAATTTTAAAAACTTCTAACAGTAATTCTTACGTATTTGTTAATCTGGAAATATTCTTCACTTTCGGACTGGGTTCGAAATGTTTAATCGTGAGAAAAACTCACATAGTAAAATAAGATTTTAACTTATGACGGGTTGTTTCAAAGAATTTAAACAATTCTTCAAATTTCAAAGTTAATTTTCAAGTTCTGTGAAAGTTCTTTTCAGCTTCTGTTATTATTTCAGTTCTCCCAAGCAACTGGCATATAATGATATAATATCAGAACTTCCACGGAACCCGAAAATGAACGTTGAAATTCTAGGAATTGTTCAAATTCTACGAAACAACCCATACTTAGTACGGGTTGTTTCGGAGAACTTGAACAATTCTTCAAATTTCAAAGTTAATTTTCAAGTTCTGTGAAAGATATTTTTAAGTTCTGTTTTTATTTCAGTTCTGTCAAGCAACTAGCCTATAATGATATGATAACAGAATTTGAATAGGACTTTCACAGAACCCGTAAATGAACGTTGAAATTTGATGAATTGTTCAAATTCTCCGAAACAACCCGTCCTTAGTATATTATAGGTAAGTAGTTAGGTACCTACTCTTATTTATAAATAGATTTCGGGGCCTCCTCGTAGAGATCCGCGGATGATCGTGGCACGAGAGCAAGAAACGAAGGAGCATGCTCTCCAACTCGTTTAGAAGTCAAGAATCATAAAAGTATGTTTAGTACTTTGAAATATAAATATAATATAATATAAATACTACAGCAAACATACATTTATGTACAATGAATTATTTAAGTACTAACTAACAACAACATTTATGTACACTCCCCTTCCATACACAAGCAAATGCTTTCAATGGAAGAGTAGTAAAAAACCCATGATGTAAAATGAATTATGTACCATATAAACATATTATAAAAAAAAAAAATTATAAAAAAAAAAATAAAAAAAAAATTACGAATATTTCAGTTATTTACGACTAGGAATCTGACAACTACAAAGAAGTTACATTGTTTTAACTACAAAGCAAAAACTCTTTGTCTGAAACGGCCTCAACGGTGACCTCTAGCGTATTGAAACTCTCACAAATTATCCTGTACCTAAATTACGTCAGTGCATCATCTTCAGCAGGCAATGTTATTAATCATACAATGAACCATAAAAATAAAAAAAGATAGCGACACTGCAATCAAAAAAATTCAGGCAAACTCAAACTGAAACGAACACGCCATTGTATTTGTTCTGTAAGAATTTTAAATATGGTAATAGGTGCAATGGAGGGAATATTACATTTCAAGTTAATATAGTGCTTACCGAGCTTTATAATTTTCATTCGACTAATTAAATGATGTTATCATAATTAATTTATGCATTATTTTTTGAGCACGTTTAAACAGAAGTAAGCACATACCGACTTAATTAGCTTAAAAATTAAATTATTAATTAAAATGTTTTATGCCTGAGAAGAAAACGACTCCCCGATGCTCTTTTATCACCCCCTTAAGCGGGAAAGCTTTTCAGCGCGTGGCATTCGCATTCAATTAGCGTCTGGAGGGGCAAGGAAACGTGTATAACAGTGAGATTTGCGTCAATTCTCCACCGCCGTTAATGATAATTTGCTGATTCAAACCCAACATCTCCATTGTACTGTATTCAATTAAGAATACGTTCATACAGAAGGACGGGAAACTGTCGTAATGCATACCTGTTAAAAAGTTAAAAAACCTTTCCTAATTTCCTAATATAATCATTTCCTTCGGGACTACGTACACACGAGTCGAGCGTAAGCTTTTCAAAATTGGAATCGATGAGTGTATTGAGATTTTTTTAAAGAATCATTTTATGTGCAGACAAGCTATTGTAAGTAGGTACCTACCTATAATTCATTGAAGCGTACAATTATTGTTTTAATTCTATATTTGAAATGTGCGACCATGCGCCTTATTTAGGAGGCCCTTTTTAAAAATGGAACAAATAATAATTCCAAGCATGACATTGTATGTCATGCTTGGAATGGAGTATATTAAAAGGATTTGGAGAGCCTCAGGTGTTTTCTGAAAATGTTATCAGTTTATTGGGAATTAATTGACATATTTATTTTTCGGAATAACTTTATTGAGTAAAACTTCAAATTGTAATATTTAAATATTGAAGACAATATTAGTGATTTCTAAACGAAAATCTGAAACAGAAAAATCAGAAAAGGAAACGGTCACATCTGGGACTCGAACCCAGGACCCCTGTCTTTCCGGGACAGTGCTCTACCAACTGCGCTAATGGGACCCTATTCTCCTCGGTCACTTTTAACTGTATCATACTTCGAATTAGAACTACTAACATTGTCTTCATTTTTTCACCGCACATTTTTATTGGCAACTATCTTTTATGTATGATCGCAAGATTCAACCCGAACTAAATGCAATCCAGAGACAGCGTCTTATAGATAAACCTATCTTATTTTTTTTATTTAATGTGCGACATCTGTTGACTTTTTCTGCAAGTCTAGAATGAATATTTATTTTTCGGAATAACTTTATTGAGTAAAACCTCAAATTGTAATATTTAAATATTGAAGACAATATTAGTGATTTCTAAACGAAAATCTGAAACAGAAAAATCAGAAAAGGAAACGGTCACATCTGGGACTCGAACCCAGGACCCCTGTCTTTCCGGGACAGTGCTCTACCAACTGCGCTAATGGGACCCTATTCTCCTCGGTCACTTTTAACTGTATCATACTTCGAATTAGAACTACTAACATTGTCTTCATTTTTTTTTTTCACCGCACATTTTAATTGGCAACTATCTTTTATGTATGATCGCAAGATTCAACCCGAACTAAATGCAATCCAGAGACAGCGTCTTATAGATAAACCTATCTTATTTTTTTTATTTAATGTGCGACATCTGTTGACTTTTTCTGCAAGTCTAGAATGAATATTTATTTTTCGGAATAACTTTATTGAGTAAAACCTCAAATTGTAATATTTAAATATTACAATCATATTAAATCTTGCGATCATACATAAAAGATAGTTACCAATAAAAATGTGCGGTGAAAAAATGAAGACAATGTTAGTAGTTCTAATTCGAAGTATGATACAGTTAAAAGTGACCGAAGAGAATAGGGTCCCATTAGCGCAGTTGGTAGAGCACTGTCCCGGAAACACAGGGATCCTGGGTTCGAGTCCCAGATGTGACCGTTTCCTTTTCTGATTTTTCTGTTTCAGATTTTCGTTTAGAAATCACTAATATTGTCTTCAATATTTAAATATTACAATTTGAGGTTTTACTCAATAAAGTTATTCCGAAAAATAAATATTCATTCTAGACTTGCAGAAAAAGTCAACAGATGTCGCACATTAAATATAAAAAAAATAAGATAGGTTTATCTATAAGACGCTGTCTCTGGATTGAATTTAGTTCGGGTTGAATCTTGCGATCATACATAAAAGATAGTTGCCAATAAAAATGTGCGGTGAAAAAATGAAGACAATGTTAGTAGTTCTAATTCGAAGTATGATACAGTTAAAAGTGACCGAGGAGAATAGGGTCCCATTAGCGCAGTTGGTAGAGCACTGTCCCGGAAAGACAGGGGTCCTGGGTTCGAGTCCCAGATGTGACCGTTTCCTTTTCTGATTTTTCTGTTTCAGATTTTCGTTTAGAAATCACTAATATTGTCTTCAATATTTTAATTGACATATTTTTTAAAGATAATTAGATTTTGACAGAACATTTTAAACTATCCGAGAGTGTATTTCAATTTTGAAAACACATTTTATTTTTACATCAACCCTACACAAGAGGCCCTGAGGAAAATAAATTACCGCCTATGTCATCTTTTGAGATGCTGTGTAAAAATCTTGAGGGTTGGATAGGAATCTATAGATGTGTCCAGGAGTGACGGACATATGAATATATCCCTCCTTCTGCGGCGCTAGGCGATGGGTTGAGAGACCAGTTTGAGAGGTCAAAAGGTCTCCCCAGCCAGCCTCCTGGCACAGCTGGTGGGCAGGCGCATTCTGAACACACATCACACAATGAACCCAGGCATACCTGCTAAATCACCAAATATAGCGAACCACTTGGGGTGACCTGTGGCAGAGGAGTTGGTGATCTAATAAATGGTTCCCGGGGAGGCGGTACTATGATACTACATATATTTATTGACTATAGCTAGGTATAAAAATTAATGTATAATAAAGAATTCCAATGAAAAATATAACATCAGGTATACTCGTACAATTTAATAAACATCGAATTACAGAAGTCATAATTTTAGGTATATATGGTCATTCCTACAATAATCAATAAATCAACATATCTAAACGCTTCGGACGAGTTCTGACGTCAGAAGAACCGTCCGAGGCGTCATCGAACTGGAAGATTGACAACTGATATGGGGTATGTGACGTCACGTGAAAACGGTAAACTATACAGCGCCCCAAACCACATCAAACTGACGGTTTAAAATAAATAATACTAATACAAAAATGAATAAAAAATAAAAAGTTGGTCGGTACCTAAACAATGTTTTTTTTATATTTGAAAATATATAAAAATTATAAAAAATAACGTAGACTAGATTTTATCATTGAACACAGCAATAGTAATACAAGTAGACTATTCTTATATCTGTCCTTTCACAGATGATTTTCACTTGATTTTTGTAGCTTGACCCACTGTCTACTTGAAGACTGAACAGTACAGCAGAGGGTTAAGGCGCTTATTTCAATGCCAATCACATTATGTTTTAAGGCTGTACAAATTTTAAATAAATATGATGCTATTTTGTATAAAATATTACAAAATTGTATTTTATTTATTTATTTTTATTTTATTTATTATTTATTAACAACCTATCGGGCTATAATAAATAATAAATAAAATATGCATAATTACGTGTTAGCCCATCTTAGATATTAGCAGAGTCAAAAAGTTAAGTAAGAATTCAATTTGCCGAAAATACTATAAAACGAAGTAAGTAGTAGTAAATATAAAGAAACTCAATTTGATAAAGAAAGACAAGAAACAAAAGATAATTAACGAATTTTAAACACTCAAATAATATCACCATAAAAAATTACGACAAATTTCCAACAAAAACTATGACTAACAAATATAATGCTATATAACGCACAACGACATGTAGACACGTAAGCCAACGAATCCCAGTAGGACTATTTTAAATCCTGGGAACAACACCGTAAGCAACTCTTGCAATGTAACCACTCGTAGAAAGGATAATTTAAGAGTAACATCAACAAGTTTGTTAATTTGCTTAACAGGTGTTATTGTAAAAGCCACTTTATTACACTCAACCTTCAGTTGTTTAGCGAAATAAATTTTACTATAATATCCGAATTCCTGGAAGAATTAACTACGACAATTATTACGGTCGAGCCCGCTCCGAATGGAGTAGGCATGCAGAAGTAGTGCCGGCTGGTAACTTACATGACGTCATATACCAAACCAATGTTTTTTTTTCCTTTCGGCTACAACAACATTAATACTGATACACCAATATGTAATAAATAATGTAACAAATACTCTGGCCGCATCAGACGGCATGGAAGAAGCCGTCATTCTGAATCAAAATATTGTTTGAAATAGTTGAATATTTAGATAAAAGAAAGATTCAAAGAAATTCAAACATTCCCGGTTTACGAATAACCTGAAAACCACCACAGTAAGCGGAAAATGTTGCCTGTGTTGTGATGGAGGACTTAGCCAGCCGAGGAATTGAACACACTACGCCTGGATGGGACCCAAACGCGATGTCAACTCAGCCACCGACCGGTCAATATATGTTTCTTTATGTTAATTAATACCTCCCGAATTGAGAATAACTCGTCTTTAGGGAGGGAATCTTACCCTTACCGAACTTCTTTCAGCCTTAACAAAATACTAAACAAAATTGGGGATTTTTCGAAATTCTAGTTTGTAATTCAACTGGCTCCAGGCAATCGGTAATCACTGGGCTAATATTATTCTAATTTTATGAATAATTATTATTTATTTTTCTAAGATCACGCGATCTTTCGGTTAAAAGTAAATATTATAACTAAACCGATGAAAATTTTAACATAATGTTATCGGAATTTATGGAAATAACGAGTACACTTTCCCTTCTCGCAAGAAGCCAGTGGTTTAATCATGAAACGAGCGCCTAACTTACAGCCACTAAATTAAATGAAGAGGTGATGTCATCCGTTGTTGTCCCCGCGAAGTGATATTCACTAGTTAATCTGGCGGCCGTGTCCATATTCCTAATTAATATATCAGACCGAGGGTGGTTCGGCCTGTCCGGAATGGTGCAATGGTGATGTGAAACAATCAAATTAGGAATATGGACGCGGTCTCCAGATTAACTAGTGAATATCACTTCGCGGGGACAACAACAGATGACATCACTAGTTAATCTGGCGGCCGTGTCCATATTTCTAATTAATATATCAGACCGGGGTGGTTCGGCCTGTCCGGAGTGGTGCAATGGTGATGTGAAACAATCATGGTGATCACAAATTATTAAATAATTGAATTAGGTATACATATTTGTATTGACCACTATATTTGAGTTTAAAGAGGAAAAGTATTGATCACCTCATACCATAGACATATGAATATTAGTAGACCTGCCCTAAGTGATTAAAAGCGTATTATCCCCACTCCCCATACCGGTTCCATTGAGCCGGCTGGGCTCGCGTTCGGCCTCAAATGAAATTTGAAAACGTGACGTCATCATTCTTGTGCGAACTATGGTCGAGGCATCATCGGTTCATTTTACTAAATAACACGGCAAAATTTTGACTTGTACTATGAAAACTGGTAAAAATAGATGTGAAAAAAGAGAATAAACCCAATTGTCGTATTACATTCCATATATAAGCATTATTTTACTTTATTTTAAGCATATTCACATCGTATAATATGAATCAGTTGTTACTATCACATAGAGAAACGTCTGGACGCGAAACACAAAGCTGGTTGGTTGCTGGGAAGTAAATTATGAACATTTATAAAAGTGTCTTAACTAAATACTCTGAAACTAACTACGACTCTGAAAATAAAAGCTGCCTTACTTTGCCGAATTTGGACTTCGCAAATTTGTTCATAACGTGGCGAATAATTTGCGCTCCCATGTAAAAATGTCTATTCATTCAAAGCAGATTTTACTTTTAAGAAGTAAATGGTGATATTATAATGCGAGATGCCTATTTACTGTCAGATTGATTTATTGACGAATCACAGTCAGCTTCACTCGTTCCCTCGTTCCCTCGTTCTTCAACAGTTGATTTTACCCCTCGCCCATATCTTCTCGTCTATTAATTCCTATGTCTGTGCCTCATACCTTCCGTAAGTTATAAAAGCGTTACAAAAAATATATACAATTTTAAATGTTATCAAACATAAATAATTGACTTGTTTTCACTATTCTTATACTTTTTATATAATTTAAATGCTTACAGGTTCATATATCAAATGACTCTGCTAAATATTCATAAGGTGTAAAGACCAATACAGTGAGCGGAATAAATGAAATGTTGAAGTGAAAATCAAGCATTAAGTTTGTGATACAAGTAATGTCACAATGAGAACGGAAAGTTTTTCATTCAATCATTCACTTTACTAACCAAATGAAGGCTGTTCGCATTAGAGTGCTTAGTCTCCAGAAGTTTATATATATACCGAGGTGTAACGACTGGGAACTTTTTACGTCGTTTGTACGGTACAACAGCGAAGTCCTCGCGATAAATTCAAAAAGCAATTTGATTTTCAAAAGCAAACATGTTCACTGATTATGAACACAAAAACATTGTGTAAAACCTTCGCTAAAGAATCAGGAGGAATCAAAAATAAATAAAACAATTAACGAAATCAGTGACCGTGAACACCTAAAAACTGTTCACTGAAGCATTTACTTATCAATTCGAATTTGATTTGCTATCAAATTAATAAAGCTTCATAAATTAATTAATTGGAAACCGAAACCTTTTTACGCGACGGAAAAATAAAAATCACAACCATAAATAACACGAAATTGGGTTTGACCGCGAACAAGGCGCCCGATAGCGGATAGAACATTAGAGCTTCGTTACCATTTTAATTGCTAAGTGAAATCATAATGATTCACGAAACACAATTAGTTGACCACGCAACTCCGGATTTTCCGCAAGAATAAAATCCAGTTATTCAAATTTATTACGGCACTAAAATTTTAATAAAATATATCTCAGCCAAACTGTTGTATTATAATGCGAACATTATTCGTACGTCGATGCACGAGCACCTTTTGTGGTAAATTGCCTATTTCTTTACCGACATCGCCTCGTGGCTTTGTATTGCTTGTGGCAGATGTAAGTAATACATAGCGATTAGGGCGGAAAACGTAAAGAAAACATCGAAGGTACTCACAGGAAAATATGCCAAAGTGTTTGGAGGTAATCAGCCGGCTGGAGTGGAAGTGGGGGCGTCGCTTACCTGAAAAATAAAAGAAAACACATTGAAATATAAAAGAAAACTTTTTTTGCTTTATTATTCAGAAGCGACAACACAAAGCATCCTCGAATTTTTAACTTTCTTAGAATTCAATTGAAATGTTGGTCGAGAAAAAATAGCGCAGAAAAGTGCGTATAAAAACCATATTTACGGTCGGTTAAGAAAATACCTTAGCTGGATACTAGAGGATTGTGGGAGGGTTCAGTACAAGGGGAAAATGTGTTTTAAAAGAACAAAGACCTGTGCGTTTCATAACAAAAAAATTCCGAAAGCGAAACTACGAAATTGTACGGAGAAAAACAAGAAAAGTCTAATTAGTATTTCATCAAAGAAACAAATAAAACACGATAAATCTCCAACCGGCTTCTCTCAGGCCTAAAAATACTTGCACGCAGGAATCGTAATTTCCCTTATCCAATATATTAAGGGATAGAGCCTTGTCCTACAGATGGGGTAGTTTCAAGAGCGGTCAGGCAAGCGAAGGAAAGGACTTAGAGAAGCAAGAGCAGATGGGCTAAGAAGGGATCAGACGAGGGAAAGACACTGGACTCCCAGTATTATAATACAGAAAAGGGTACAAAGTTAGATGGAAAAGTTTTGACGATAAAGAAAAGGAAAATCTACTTTGTGCTATCAACCGATTTATAAGAAAATATTTTATTATTTTAGGATTCAATGATAGCGCAATATTTGCGGGTTATATATTTAAATTAAATAACTTCGTATAAAGAGAACGAAAATGGTTCGATAGGTACTTATTTACGCAAGCATTTTTTTTTTTTTTTTTTTACAGTATTACCGCACAAGAGTCCCAACTGCTCCCGTCTGGAGCCAGTGAGACTATGGCATCCCCAATTGGGGTATTTTGTGAGGCTGAGGGTATTAGGGAGGGGAGGGAGATGGGGAAGAGGAAGGTGGGGAAGTACCTGGCTATTCAGATCTGGTCACCAAACACGGCTAAAGCCATTTCAAGCAACGTTTCAATTCTGAATGGTGGTCTTACACCAGGGCGATACTGAGAGTATCTTCCACTCTGGAACGTGCCGCAAATATACTATATATTATTTTAAATTAATTAATTGTGAAATAACACAAATTAATCAAATAAAATTTATTTGCGCACGCCGGGTTCGAACCCGCGGCCTTCGGATCTGTAGTCAAAAGCGTATACCACTAGACCACGCCGGCCGGCATTACGTAGGCATTTGTAATAAAATTGATATTCGTAAAAAGGGGGGTAGGATTCGTTTGTCGGGGTGTCTTACTCGTATACCGCATGGCGCATACACATCTGAACTGAACACGGACTGAACATGATGCATTACTAATAAACAGTAATAAATTATCAAATAAAATATATTGAACGAAAAGCTCGGTCCCAACATTATGAAATTCCTCCATTAGCACCACGTTTAATGTCCACGCTGGTGTATTTCAAATATCAACCTGAAATCAGGTGCGCGCGGGCAGGAAAAACGAGCGAACAACCCAACGTACCTTAATATTCCTCATCAAGTCCCGCTCCTAACTATCTGTACATTATTTTCAACAGTAACCCCGATTACCTTGACCTAACAATTGCAGATTTTATTTTTTTATTCTTCATTACGGACACCGGCAAAACTGTCAAAGCGGTTTGTCAACACTAAATTACAAATTTAACGAGAAACCTTAAAATAGAATAATATTAAGTGACTACAGGACAAAGACATAAAATACATAGACAGATATATTTACCACAGGCAGCATACTCATAGGCATACAAACAATCAAAGGCACACAAAATATTCAAACGCTCGTAGGCATATTTATAGATAAGATTACAGACATAATATCAGTAGATAATAATGCTTATGTGATAGGTCTTGATATATTAACAGTATTTCAGCGTTTTTTTGAGTTCAGTGGGGCAATTTGATTAACTTTTTATATCCATTGGCATCGTATTAAATGTAGCCGGTGCAAAATTACAAGGTACAGGTTGCCAGTGAATAAATGAAAACAATTTACCAAATATATTTTGAGTGAGTAGTGATTGAACTAAATATTAACTTGAGTGTTGAAAGCGGTCAAAGTATGTTATAACTCGTTGGTGGATATTGCTTGTTGCATTCGCATTTACTTCGAATGCTATCTAAAAGGGATATACGGCTCCTTTGTGTTCGTGTAAAAGTCGATAATCGACGGATCACGGCGAGCTCTGTGCGGCGCGGCGGCTGCAATAATAACCGCAAAAATACACCACCGTGTTGCAATGCTTCAAATTCTCGTGAATGCACAAGGAAAATATCATGCGCCAAAGGTTTAGCTTATAGTCGTATGGGATTCTCACAATCGTGGCAGCTAAATTTAAAATAAAAATTAAAAAATAAAAAAAAAAACATACATTAATTGTACTAAAAAATAATCACTCCATACCAAACGTAAAAATCTGTTAATTTTAAAATTATAGTAAAAAAAAAATACATTTTAGTACTAATTGTTTGTTAAAATCGATTTTTGATGGGGATTCATTTAGTGTGTTTGATTTTTTGAATTAGGTGTAATTTTTAAGTAATAAACAAGTGTTTAATTATTTAAATATAATAACATTTAAATCGTGTGACCGATACTACCCTAAACAGCCGATACTAAACAAACCACGTGAATTTAAAAAAAACACCCTAAAACATAAAGTGGTCATTTGATTTTAATATAACTGTCTGGTAACACCAAAAGTTTTAAATTAATAACCTACATTTTATTAGACTTCGAATACGATTCGAGTAGCAATAATATATGGTTGACAAAATAGAATTATACATACAAAAAATAAAGCTCTTCTGGTAAGATCTTTTTTATCGATACATCAGAAGTTTTTTTTTTTATAAGATATCATTTGGTAATGTGAGCCTCACTGGGTGGGTGACCCGTGCTGACCCCTATTTTACAATTTTATGTGACAAATTGTATGTAAATAAAATTAATTGTATTGAAATTACGTTACATTAAACGAATATATATGAATTATTAAGAAATAAAATAAAATACAGTAATAAAATTAAAATACTTTAGGTAGTCACAACACTAAGCAATATGCATTTAATTATTAGTCCGGTTATATATTATATGTGTACTATGTAGGTAAATTTTTTATTCTTTTAAGTTTTTTTTTGGTAAGTACATATTTTTCGTTCTTTAATCCATTTCTTAATTTTGTTTGTGAAATGTTTTTTGTCTTCCTCAATTTTTTGTGTCGAGTGTAAAATGCATTAGAGGTTGTTAAATGCTTTTATTGCCTGGTGTCTTTGTCCAAAGCTTGAGCATATCGACGGAGTTTATATGTTCTATATGTACGCTCATCTAACTGGTCTATTAGTGTTAGTTTATGTTTTTTGGTCAAATATGTACTTTAGTAGTATTTTTATGTATATTTGGCGTATATCTAGTACATCAAACGTGTTGAATATTTGTTCACTGTCAGCCATTGTATGTTTTAAGTATTACTTACCTTTATGATAGTTTTGCGAGTAATTTCCATATGACCGATACGTGAGTTTGTTGCTTCTCCCCAAGCAATTATACCATATTCCATAATGGATTGGCAAAGTGAATAATATATTGTTTTAGTTTAAATATGTTTCTTATTTTCAGGAAAATGTGTATTGTTTTGATGAGTTTATTTGAGATTATTAGATATTTTCTATCTATTATATTATAGTCTATGCATTCTTGTGTTTTTATGGTGTTGTCTTATGTTTTGGCTGTCCTCTGTAATTTATACCGTACGTTGTGAATTTGGTTTTCTATATGTTTAGTGTAAGTTAGTTTATGTCTAACCACGTTTTAACATGCGTGATTTATAATTCCGCTATATTGTAAACCTCAGTCCATTTATCTTTAGATTTGAATAGTAAAACTGTATCGTCCGCATGACGAACGATTTCTCAGTCTATATTCACGCTGCATTGTGGAACTCCATATTTAATCGGCAGTGGCTTGCTAATAAAGTGATTAATTTTGACTCACTGAGTTCTGAAACTCAATTCATACAATTTTTCATTAGTTGGAGTTCCTTGCCTTTGATACCCATGTTTTGTATTTTTTTTAAAGGATTTTGTGGAAGTTCGAATCAAAGGCTTTAGCTAAATCTAGACACATTGTTATGAATTCATGTCCTTGATCTAGATGGCTATGTATATAATCTTTTACATGTACCAATGCTTCTTTCGTGCCTCTTTTTTGACTAAATCCATATTTTTTGTCCGAGATTAATTTGTTATCTTCCAGGAATTTACAAATTCTTTTTTTAATACTCTTTCAAAAATCTTTGATAGTGAGTTGACAATGTGATTGGTCTATAGTTAGATATTTACATTTTGTCTCCTGTTTTATAAATAGGGATCACCAATCCTTGTTAATGGGATATAGGAAAGCAAATTTATGCTATTATATGGTTGGTTAATAGGTTAATAGGTTAGGTTAGTTGATAGGTTTTAATATTTTATTTTATATTGGGACTAATAATGTTGTTGCAAATAGAGCATTCCATTTTAATTTTATTTGTAATGTGTGGTTTATTCAAAAAAGCCCCACACTAAAAACACAAACTGTATATTGCACCTTCTGATTGTTTTGGAAGTGAGTGCACATACAATTGTCTTCATCTATGATCACTGAATTGAAATTGAAATGTCACAATCTAATGTTTATTTTCAACGCTTTAATAAGTTCAGTTTAGATTATTTATAAGGACAATATTTTCACCTGTGATTTATATGAACTGAACAAATTAATAGCACAGTTGTTTACTTCACTCTTAGTATTTTATCTGGGAGAGGTATTCAGACACGACTTGTCACAATAATAGTTGTCTATTAATAAGTACTAAGAAGTATTGTGCAAAATTATAAGTAATGATTATTTCTTCATAATTTGTCTGGAGATGATCAGTAAACAAAGCTCTAAATTTGTGTATTTATGACAAGGCCTAAGGAGCTAGCAGCATTGATCCCCGGTGCACGTTTGTGAAACTTGACGGACACGAGTGGAACACCCGTTCACAGTTGATGTTGGCTTAAAGAGAACAGGTCGTTTCTTCGACTCGTTTTCGTGTAAATCGGCTCGTATGTGGATCAAGCTACCGGCATCTGTTTTTCCTTCTTTATATAATCCGTTCATACAGCCCCTACCTTGAACCGCCTCACAAAGCTGCCCAACCGGGTGGCGGCATAGTTTCCTGCCTTTACAAAGTACAAATAGGGGAGCTCTTATGTGGTGTCACTCTCACTAACTTACATCTCTTACTAATTTTTCCCAAAATATTATTTATTATAATAAAAGTAACAATCGTGAAATCATCGTCATAATGACTAAAAACAGCCGCAAATGGACATTTTTACATGTTATTAAATACGCATTTCGAATTTACTGAATTTCTCCAAAACATTATCCCACTATTAAGTTGTAAATTCCTAGAATAAATTTTGTACTTATTATAAAGCCAGTTATGTAAAACGCTTTTGTCAAAACAAATCAGGGCAATTTTTCCTATGGTATTTAAAATCATCCCGGCGCTCGGCTCGTAGTAATTAATTAACAATCCTCGACTCGGATGAGAGTCGATTAATATTCCGTCAAGTGAACTGAAACGCGCTGCGTGCCCCGCTACTCCGATACTAGGAACTCTACTTCGCAGTCCGCTGCTGCGCGCACTAACTTATCTTCGCGCCCATATGCAGCGGTAGTTTATTCCGCGACAACGAAGCCCCAGATGATTAAAAATATCAGAAAGTTTGCATGTGAAAGTCCCTGAATGAGGTTTTCTCTTGAAGTAATGATTCCAGTATTCGGGTTTCAGGTAAGGTCCACTAGGGGTTTTTCACCGAGTAAAATGTTGATTAATGCTTACTACTCGTCGAGTAGATGTCATTTTGTCAAACTGTTTTCCAACTACTACATCTAATACGATGCCAATGCATTTGACGGCCTCCGTGGTCGAGGGGTAAGGCTCTTGACTAGCAAGCCGAAGGTCGCGAGTAAATTTTATTTGGTTGATTTGTGTTATTTCACAGTGGAAGATACTCGCAGTATCGCCCCAGTGTAAGGCCACCATTCAGAATTGAAGAGTTTGTTTGGTGAGCAGATCTGAATAGCCAGGTACTCCCCCAACCTTCCTCTTCCCATCTCCTTCTCCTCCCCACAACCTTCAGCCTCACAACATTGGATATGCCATAGTCTTACTGGCTCCAAACGGTTGGAAGCAGTTGGGACTCTTGTGCGGTATTCATATAAAAAGCAAAATCAAATTGCACCACTAAACTCCAAAAAATGCTGAAAAAAGTGGTTAAAAGACCAAGATTTTTATACCGATACTAGTGGATCCCCGCAATGTAGTTCTTGGACGCCTCTATATTGCGTTAAGTATTTATTACTCGGACTTCCTCGACTTCTTCTACCATTTCAACCAAAACAATCCTGGCACAAATAACAAGCTTTGAAATTTTCAGCGATATCGGTCGACTACATTTCGAGTTTTGCCGGCACCAACATACATACGCAGGCTGAATTTTTATATAATAAGATTAGAAACCAGTTACAATTTAACTCAACCATTCGGAATGCATTTTATAATATAAGACGTTGGCCTGCTACAGACCGCCTTCTACGTAGGGAAGTTAAAATTTATGGTTTGCATGTATTTTTTTATTATAATAAAATTTCCTGAAAAAAAAATGGTTCTTTTTTAGATCTCGACAATAGCGACTAATCGGGTTAAAACTATCCTATATTTCAAGCTTAACCAACCATAAACATTCATAAAATTTCATTGAAATCGGTTGGGCGGTTTCGGAGATTAACGTTTACGAACACAGTGACACGTGATTTTTATACATTAATAAGCGTTTGTTGGCGCAGGAGACAATGTCAGATATGTGGGATTTGAAAATTATATTTACTAAACATTGGGAAACGAAAATCACGCCAAGATCTCGAATCTCATTTGTACGTGTTAATATGTTTTTATTTATGTGGCAGGGGAATAGGAATGTAAATTGTGATTACAAAATGTAAATTAAATGTATTACAATGTATTACAAAATGTAAATTAAAAAACAGATCTCTTGTATACCAATGCACTGTCACAGACCACTACGCTACCATAACATCTCTGTCTCATAAAATACATAAACCACCGCAATACGTAATCACACAAAAGAAAATATCTTACAATACACTTTATGACCTGGTCTCTCAGGAAACTTGGTTAAATGTTTACAAACAGAGTGATCCCAGTCTGGCCTGCAAATCTCTTGTTGACACACTACATATCCATCTAACCAACGCTACATCAGACAAAACTCACAAAACTAAACACCATGATTCTAAACTTAAGCCTTGGATAACTTTTGGTATCCTACACTCTATTCATAAGCGCGATAAACTCCACGCACTCTGCAAAAAAAATCCCAACGACTATGAATCTCACCTGTTCTACAAGAAATACAGAAATGTGTGCAAAAAAATTACTTTAAAGGCCAGAGAAGATTACTACAAAAAACAAATAAATAACGAAGAGAATGACAAGAAAAAAATATGGAATATCATTAAAGACATATCTTACACTAAAGTAACGACAACACCCATAAACAAGATTAACGTTGATGGTCAACTACTAACAAACACAGGTAATGAATCTGAAAAAATCGCAGATCATTTCAATGAGTTTTTCACCACAATTGGTTCTAACCTTCCCAATCTTATCCTGGCAAAAAATAGTGTTTCGGAACATGAACATGCAAACGAAATATCCCTGACTCCCCTGAGATATAGTCCTTTCCTTTTCACCCCCACCACAGAATTAGAAATTATAGAAATCATATCAACTTTAAAAAATACTCACTCAACAGGAATAGATGAAATCTCTACTAAACTTACAAAACATTTAAAAATACTTATAGCCAAGCCTCTAGAGCATATTATAAACCTTAGCCTCCAATCCGGTATATTCCCAAACTCTCTTAAGCATGCCTCAATTATCCCTATTTACAAATCAGGTGACAGATCTTCCCGAAATAGTTACAGGCCAATATCTTTACTGAGTACAATCTCCAAAATCATTGAAAAAATAGTAAAACTAAAACTGGTTAAGTTCCTTGAGGAAAATAAAATCCTTTCAAATAACCAGTATGGCTTTCGCAAAAACCGTAGTACTGATGATGCAATTGCAACCTTCACCAAACTGATATCCGATAACCTTGATAAGGGTAATAAACCTCTTGCTGTCTTTCTAGACTTATCTAAAGCCTTTGATACTATTTCACATCACATTCTCCTAAAAAAACTGCAACAGATTGGGATAGAAGGTACTGCCCTAAATTGGTTTAAAGGCTACCTTACACAAAGATCGCAAACAACTGTTATTCACTCAAACCGAGCATATAGAAGTAAATGTCTATCTATCTCCTACGGTGTGCCCCAAGGAAGTGTTCTAGGTCCGCTCCTATTTCTCATATATATGAACTCACTATTGAAACTGGACATTGATGGCAATATAATATCTTTTGCTGATGATACGGTTATCATATTCACTAGCAAAACATGGAAGACATCAATAGAGAAGGCAAATTATGGTATTAACAAAATTAAAAAATGGCTAGACTCCAACCTCCTCACCCTAAATGTACAAAAAACACAATGCATACACTTTTCAATCCGTAAATTCACACTCCCAGAAAACCTTCCCAAATTAATCATTCACACTTGCTCACAAAATCTAAACACATCTCCACTATCACCCAATAATTGCTGCTCGTGCCCAAATCTTAAACCATCAAATGAAATAAAATACCTGGGAGTCATTATAGATAACCAATTACGCTGGGAGGCCCATATTAACTCCATAACTAAGAGACTCCGTAAGTTATGCCATATTTTTTTTATTCTCTACGATCAATCCTTGATATAAACACTCTAAGAACTGTATATTTTGCTCTATTTCAATCGATAGCAACGTATGGCATTATAGGATGGGGAGGTTGTGCAGCATCCATCCTCTACCCTCTAGTGACCGTTCAAAAACTTTTGCTAAGGGTCATCTTCAAATGTTCCCCCTCTCATCCATCAGAGCCACTCTTCAAGAAACTCACAGCCCTTGATATTCGCCAACTGTATATCAAGATAGCTCTTATCCATATCTGGAAAAATGGATTGATAAACTCTACACAAACGGACATACATACACGCTACTCAAAGCACGGAAAATGCATAATTCCTGTAACAAAAACCACATTTTCACAAAGGCAATACTCATACATCGCACCTAAAATATTCAACACGTTAAAAAACGACATCAAAACATCAAAAACACTTACTCACTTTGCAACCGGTGTGCATAAATGGATATCTGAAAAGGGGCGAAATTTCTTTAAGGAACATATGAACCTATATCACCAGTAAATAATTTAAATAACTTGTATATTACTAAACAATATATTTCTTTTTCATATTCATCATTAAAAAAAATATATATTTACCACCACTGATATGTTTCTTATACTCTAGTATTTATTACGAAAAATATTGTGACAATAATTCCACATTTGTGTACATATCCTTAGCCGTAGCTCAAACGTGGATTTACACAAAAATTGCCGATATATATCTATACACCTATGTTACCATAACACGCACATGCAAATCGCTCATCAAGATATAACTTATCCCTACTTTCTTACCAAATAGTACTTTCTTTGATTTTATATTGTATTAGTATTCTTTTTTTAGAAATACACTTGTACTTAATGTACTTGTATTTTTACTACACTTTTAATTCTATTTTAATTACACAAATGTACTTGTATTTTTTTCTTTTTTTTTGATACATGCTCCTTGTATTATTTTTAATTCAATAATACGTATTTTCTTTGATATACTTTTTATATTATTTTAAATTTTTCTGTTTTCCACACCTATTTTTTATATTCATATATCTTAAACTTATGTAGATATTTTGCATTATTTTTAATTCCTTTATACTTCATACTTGTTTTAGATGTATAAATTATTTTATTTTATTTTTATATTATTTTGTTTTCATTCAACTTATTTTTAATTTGTATTATTATACTTAACATAAAATTGACCACTACAACACGGGCATGTGCCTAGTGTGGTGGCCAAAAATTTACCCGTTTACTGTAATGTATAAACTTTACTGAATAAAGAACATATATATATATATGTATCTTTGGATATAGTAAATTTAATAACACTGCATTTCTGGTTGCGATGCTGAAGGATAAGTTTTTCAGTTCCGACCATTTGACTTTTAATAGCTTTAAAAGTTTGATATCATCACCGAGGAGGAGATATTTTGAGCGGTTAATGATCTTGCCAATTTCGTTAAAGAATAAAAGAAAAAGGAGGGGTCGTAGGTTCGATCCCTGGGGAATCCCGGAGTTGGTTTTGTATTCGTGAGAATGATGGTGTAACTGATATACTGACGACGATAGTGTAAGAAGTTAGCTACGAAAGCAAAAAAAATCGGAGAGAATCCGATGTTGTTAGGTGATAAAATTATTTGAAAAAAAAAGATACCTAACGTTCTTAATATATTGTCAAATTTAGGAAAAAGAGCCATCGAATAGACATCGAATTAATATTCTTAGTTACATTGCTGTTGGAACACAGAGAAATCAATTAATTTTGCGTATTGAAGTGGCAGTTCTCCGTAAACCAGAGAAAAATACCGGCAGATTTGGCAACCGCAGCTACCCAAAATATCCAATGTTGGCAATATGGCCAATACACAATGGAAACTGCTTCAATGATGGAAGTGATACATACCTAAACCATAGATAAAATGGATATAAAGGACCAATCAACACACCTTATTACAAAATCCTATATGTAACGGGTTTTCAATGGATTTTTTAAAAGTAATAGAACTTTGGGCAGTGTTGATACTGTAACCAGTGAGGTTTATAAGCTGTGCAAGGCGCCTGTGATTTTCATCCATACATCCAAATATTATCATTGTACGTTTTCTTTATTCTTCAGTTTAGGGGGTATTATTGTACTACTCAAAAAAGTTTTCCGACCCCTGATCTGAGTTGCTACTCCAACTCTCGAAGGCACACTAGGTATAGGACAAGCACCCGATATTCGCCGAAAATGGATTCATATTCCTTTGCTAAATGTAGCGGAATGGCGGGGCGGTTAGACCGTCTCTATCCGGACTCAAACTTTCACTGCAAAATAAAGATAGTTTTGAATGGAACGCATTTCTCCGAGGTTTATGCATATTTTCATTGGTAAGCCTCGTCCTCTAGAAGCATAATCATGGGGTAATCGCGCGTCGGGCCACAATTAATCACAATAATCTTCCTCTCCATCAACATATGCTATCTATCCACGTTGGTGAAAATTCCGCAACGGACAGGGGATGATAAAGTAAGACGGGGCGCCATTTTGGACTGACGACTCACTCTCGTTACCTCTTTACTTTATTTTCAGGAAGAGATTAGATCGCTGAAGAATTAATGGGGTATTATCCGATATAAAAGTGATTTCTGAGAAAATATGAGAGAGGACTAAACCTATGATGAACCGCGGACAAACTGGAAACTTTTAGACGATAAAATATCAATTAGCATTATAATTTGTCAAATTTATAATCAGCATTATATATAGTATTAAAAAAAAAGTATCCATACGCTATGGTATACAACCTCTCTTATTAACTAAAATGAACTGAAGAAAATAGCAAATTTGACAAAAAATTCAAAAATCTTTGTGACTAGCAAATTTTTTCACTATTACGATCTAGACAAAAAATAGCAAAAGAACCTTATATTAACTATATTAGACACATGTATGGTAACCCAAAACTTTTCTGGAATTACTTTAATAACCTAAAAAAAACATATCATCACTTTCAAGAATAATGCACCTCGAAGGTAAACAATCAAAAAATGGTCAAGAAATCTGTTCGTGGAATATTTCCAATCTATATCCTGAAAACAATTTGCCCGCATCAGAAATACCAGATACACAAAACAATATAAACATCACTTCATTTAAATTTACAAAAGAAATTGTATTACGAAGGTACTTGACGTAAACACTGGCGCGGAATGTGACGATATTCCATCATACTTTATTGTAAATTGCGCTGAAGCAATTGCTAAACCTCTCTGTATTATATTCAATAAATCAATGCACGAAGGCAGTGTACGAAATATATGGAAAAATGTATAAATATATAATACTATCGAACCATTTCTAAATTATATACTATGACAACACACAACAAAAATGGATTTATAAAATGCATAGAAAGTGTATTTACCGATTTTATTGTTAATCACGTGATCAACCGCACTCAAGTAGACGCTCTGTATAGTGATTTCTCCAAAGCATTTGAAAAAAATTATTAATAAAGAAACTTTGGCCTATTAGTATACGTGCTAACTTGTTGCATTGGGTAACTTCATATATACTTAATAGATCACATTAAAGGGATTTAAATCTCATTTCCAAGAAATCTCCTCGGGCATCCAACAAGGATGTAAACATCTTGGTCCGTTATTTTTTTATATTAATGATTTAGTAAATGTTATAAAACACTCCCAAATAGAACTTTTTTCTGATGATGCCAAACTGTACAAACCCATAAATAACCCAAATTATCGTATCAAATTGCAGGATTGTCAGAATAACCAGTTATTTTTAAATGGTTCAAAATGTATTCACAAGAAATGAGAAAAACATTGTACATCAATAATTATGTCAAATGAAAATAAAATTGTAACCAGAACCGCAATCTAGGGGTGATTCACGATAGTAAGTTACAATATAAATGTCATATTAATCAAATCACAAACAATGAATCTAAAATGTTTGGTTTCATAATAAGAAATACAAAAGAATTCAGAAACATTGTCATTATTAAACAATTATACTTCGCGTACGTACGAAGCCACCTAGAGTTTGCGTCAACTGTGAGGTCTCCATTTTATGCATTACATATAAACAAAATTACATCGATTCAGAAAAAAATCATAAAATACATTTCTTACAATTCGCACAAACGAATTAATAGTTTACTGGATGCAACTGTATTTTTCAAAATTGATTCATTGAGTGTACGTGGACAATATTCAGATTCGATGTTGCTATTTAAAATCGTAAGCAGTATTACTGTCCGGATACCTACCTAAACGTCACACACGCTGGTACAATTGTAAAACTAAGTCAAACCAAAATGCTTGCCTTGAGACGGCGTTCAGCATACAAAAAATTAAAATAAATATAAAATCTCTATTAAAAATGTTCGTACACCAACTAAACCAAACTACATAAAATCTAATGATATATTATGAAATGACATGTATTGTGGAGTATCTCTTGTTATAATATAATTTTTAATTTGACCCGGTCGGTGGCTGATTTGAAGTCCTACATCACAACATAAGCAACATTTTCTGCTTACTTTGGCAGTAGTTGGAGATTTTCTAATATACTTGGTTATTCACTACCCGGGAATGTTTGTTTTCCGTTTAAAAAAAAACAAAGATTGTTTTTGTAATTGTATCGTGATGTTTAAGTATAATGAAGAAATATATAATTGGTTTCTCAGTTAAGTAAATTTCACATTTACAAACCAACCGCATTGTAACTGTCGATTTCCCTAAGATAAAATAATGAAATAAAAATTTACGACTCTCAAACGAAAGATGTGAAACAGAAAAGACAGAAAAAGATTCAGTCGCATTAAGGAATTAGACCCTAATAATGTTATATTATACAGACTAATTTTTATTCGAATCAATGACCTCTCACGAAATGACAACATTGGTATAGTCAACATTTTTGTACGGTGACAAATGCTGGGTCATCATGTTATTATGTCGCGACCTCACCGAAATCACAAATGGATGGCATTAAGTGACATTAAGCACGACATTTAACAACAACAAAAAAACATTCATATAAAGCTCGCGTTCATTTTATCAGATTTTTTTTTATTTAATTAAAAATACTTATTCAATTATTTACTCACTACTAAATAATTACTTTGTATTAGGAATGATGAATTTCATTGCGTCAAACCTAGTATAACTATCAATAAATATTAGTGATCTACATTGTGCATATACTGAAATATCACGGTAAATTACACAAGCAGCGTTTCAATATTGAATAGAGGTCTTTCACCAGGGAAATTCTGAGTGTTTCTTCCACTCTGGAACGTATATCATATTTTTAATTAATTAATTGTGATACAACACAAATTAATTCAATAAAATTTACAGGCGCTTGCGGGGATTTGAGAGGAAGTTCTGGGAAGGAAAAAAAGGTATGAGGGGTGGGTATGAATCTAAGGATCAGCGTGTCTAGGAATGACGGACGAATGATTTATCCCTCCCGCTGCGGCGCAAGGCGATGGGTCAAGAGACACCAGTTTTAAAAGTCAAAGGGTCTACCCAAACCAGCCTCTCCCGATGGTATGCCACGCTGGATATGCGCATCCTGAACACACCTCACCCGATGAACCCTGGCACCCCTATTAAATCATCAAACGTAGCGAACCACTTGGGGTGACCCATGGCAGAGGTTTTGGTTATCCAATAAATGGTTACCGGGGCGGCGGTACCCTTACCCCCAAACCACGGAGGCCATCACATGCAGAGGGAAAAGAAAAATTAAACACAAACGATGAAATAGCATAATTAAAACTCAAATTAAAAACAAAACGAAATAAAACATGCGTTTCGTATTCAATCACACCTACATTGACTGTCAATAAGAGCCCCTATTAGGACACTAAGAGGATGGTTCCTCTACACTGCATGAAATTCGATGCACCCACATAATGACGAATCTATTTAATCAACGCCATATGATATGCTACAATCATTGATGTATGACTACAATTTATGGACGATCTATAAACAATATGCCCATGTATGACTACACTGAACACCACTGTAAACAACCGCACGCCCCTCGCAACAAGTTTCAATTACTGGCAATGTGCATTCTCAAAACCGATTAGACTAATTGTTTGAAACTATTATTTTATTTATTTTCCTGTGCAAATTGTGCCACTTCATAACATTAAAACATTATGTATGTAAGTAGGTAGGTACCTACAAACCTACCTTTAAAACATAAAGTTTTATTTTATATTCAGAATAATCAAATGTTAAAAAAAAATTGGAGTAAGCTAAACTCAAACAGGTTTTCAAATCATGAGCAGATCAAAACAAAAGCTTCATGAAGAAAGCGCCGGACGATCTGAATGATAGAGATAAAGATTTCTGGAGGGAAATGCAATGAACAATCAAAAATGGAGTGGCTTCATCGAATGGGTTTTCAAGACCTGTAGATATGGAGAAAGCTATTTGTAATAACTTAATCGAAGAACGTTTTGCATAAATATATCCAACTTCAAACTAAAAAAATTACAAATGATTATAATATTTTTTCCCGTTCTATTAACTCATTATTTACTTATCATCGTGCTGATATCGATTTAAATTTTTAAAATTTCTAAATATACTAAACAGTAGAAAGCATTAAGAATATTTCGGAATAAAGACGAAAAAAGAATATCAGAAACAAAATGCTATCATTGTGGAGATATTACGTTTTATTTTAGTAATTTGCATATGGTTCCAAATTACTAATTAATTGCTACATGTATATATGGTATATTTTCTCGCGCTTGGTTAATTTTTTTTAAATTTAGTAAATATTTAGACGATGATGCATTACATTTTCTTTTGCCGTGTTGTGGTAGTCATGACGTTAGATAAAACGTAATAAAACAAGCATGTTTTAATATTTTTTATAAATATATTAACAACTGACCGGGTTTCGCTTCAATCAGGGCTATACATTAACTTGATAAATAATAATAATAATTCATGGTAGATAATATAGCGTTATGTTTTTTTTTAAAGTAGTCCAGCAAGGCGTAATATTAAAAAATTGTTTTACTCATTCTTATTTATTTTTTGACCGGTCAGTGGCTAAGTTGGCATCGCGTTTGGGTCCCACCCAAAATGTTCAATTCCTCGGCTGTCCAACCATCACAACACAAGCAACATTTTCCGCTTATTGTGGTGGTAGTAGGAGATTTTCAAATATCGTCAGGTTATTCGTAACCCGGGAATGTTTGTATTTATTTTTTAATATTTATTTACGGTTCAAGAACCTAAATACCGAATAAAACATTTTTTACGAAAAAAGTTTTACAAACAATTATACAGTGTAGAGTGTGTAGACCATGGAGGTAAGAGCCTTCTTACCACAATGGTGTGTGTAGTCATACTAATTGATAACAAAAGTTTACAGTGTAGAGTGTGTAGACCGTGGAGGTGAGACCCTTCTTACCACAATGGTGTGTGTAGTCATACTAATTGATAACAAAAGTTTACAGTGTAGAGTGTGTAGACCATGGAGGTAAGAGCCTTCTTACCACAATGGTGTGTGTAGTCATACTAATTGATAACAAAAGTTTACAATCAGGTATAGGAAGTAAAATATTAGCTAATAACTATTTGAAAAAAATATGTGAAATGCTTTATCATAAGTTCTTTCGGTGCTATCAAAAATATCTGCTAGTTCTGGATATTGGTTACCTAAGCCGAGTTATTATTACGTTTTATGTATCGTCAGGACGCCATGCATGTTGAAAAACAATATTTTTTCCCAACTGACTTCGTAATCTAATAATAAAAACCACATTAAATATTTTAGGGCACATTACTTTACGCTAACTTGATGGTTTTTGATAGGTAATTTGAAATTTATTCAAAGTTCAAAATAATTACTGTTATTTACACAAAGGAACATAAAAAAACAGCAAAAAAAGCCGGTAATAATCGCGCCATTAAAGCTTCCAATGTAGCATAGCAACAAATATATCGCCAAAGTCAAATTTTTAAAAGGTCACAAAAAAACATCAACGCCCTTTAATTCACATTGGCAGTTCTAGTCGTATATTAAAAATGCGATATTATTTTAATATAAAAAAATCAACGCCCTTTAACACACATTGGCAGTTCTAGTCGTACAATAATAATGCGATATTAACTTTTTATAAAAAAAACATCAACGCCCTTTAACTCACATTGGCAGTTCTAGTCCTATAATAATAATAATATTTAAATTAAAATGGAGTAAATATAATCCAGTGCAGTTACATAATTTGTTATCAAATATTCAAAGGACAGTATTTGTTCGTCAAGTTAATAATTATTCTAATAACACCTAAATGTTTTATTGGGCTAAATTATTGAAAAGCAATTTCGACTGGCAGAAACAGTGGACACACAATCGTGAGTTTAAGCACCTGCAATATACATACGAATTAACCCAATGGGAAATTTGGAAAGTGCCACAATGTCCGGAACTGTACCAATGTAAACAATCTAACATAAAACAATATCCGAATACAATTAACAAGTCTGGGCGCACAGTGGCTTTATTGAATCGTGTAAAATTGTCCAGAGAGCAAATAAGGATTCAATCAATACAAAGTTATATTTACCTGTGCGGTCTGAAAACAAATAAACAAACAACGTTGTGTTGAAGCCGAAAACAATTCGGTGACTCGAGCGAACGGGTTTGGCATAATAGGAATTTTACATGATCGAACAAGATTTTGCCAGCGATTGAATTTTGGTTTATCACATTTTTACTACGTGTGCCGGGCGCTAGGAATTGTGGGTAGCCGCTGTTATGGGACTTCTTTGGAATTAAGGATGTAGGCATTGGTTAGGTGGTTAGTGTAGCTTTCATTCGTTGATTTTTTTTTTTTTAATTTTATTTCTTGCTAGAGCAATCCCGATGAGTTACAAAACTCATTGAAGGACGAGAGGGACTTACAATACATAGATGGGAATATGTACAATTTAACATTGGTATTTTGATATCAAAATTATAAGTCTTACATACGAAAGAAATAGTACAAAAATCATAATTATAAGTGTCACACACAAAACAGTACACAAATTGAAAAATGGAGATTAAGTAGAACAAACAAGATAACACATAAGCACAGAGCCAAGGTAGGAATTGAGAAGAAAGTACTTACCCACTAATACATTTGTAATAATAGATTATACTCGATTACAAATACAGGGGATAGAAAAGGAGAGAGAGAGAAACAAAACGAAATAAGTAGTACCTACAACACGACAAGAATTACGTATTTTCGTTTGTATATGTTATTTAAAAATATTCTTTTGAAACCTTAATTTGAATTTTTGGATTATGATGGCTGTTTTTATACATATCTGGAAGATAGTTATAGAGTGTGTAGGCAATATAGTTAGGCAATATAGTGATGAGATTATATTATATATTATATTTTATTGTTATTCCGAGTATTGTGATTGTGGATGTCTTGATTGTAAAAGAGCTTGATGTTAGTGTGGGTTGATTTTTGGGTAATTTGTAGGATGGTGGTCGTGATTTCATTGGGAAGGACTGTGATTGGAAGGAGACTGGAAATTGAGTAGATGTCCTAGAATAAAGTGGAATTATAGCGGACTTTTTAAAATTAAAAACCTTTATAACTTTTTACCATTTGTTTATATATAAATATTCCAATATAGGTATATTAAATGGAATTATACTATAAATTATCTGTTTCAAAATTAGCAATAAGATCGAACTATTCTCGAAAGTTTGAAGAAACAACATCTTGGCTAAGAGATGGTCTTTGTCTATGGGCAGTTACTTAGGAAGGGTTGTTTCAGAGAATTTTAACAACTCTTCAAATTTCAAAGTGAATTTTCAAGTTATTTGAAACATTTTTTCAAATTCTGTTATTATTTCAGTTATTTCAAGCAACTAGCCTATAATGATATAATAATAGAACTTGAATATGATTTTCACAGAACCAGAAAATGTACGTTAAAATTTGATGAATTGTTCATATTTATTTTAATATCAACGGTATAAAATAAACCATATACAGAAAATTATAAACAGTGACATCAGAAAATATACAATTAACAGAAACTCTAGATGGATATAAAAAGTTAGAGATACAAGTACATGCAAAACTTATAAGTAGACTAGGTTAGATTAGTATTGATTGAAATATATGATAGTATAGATACATGATATAATATATTACAATAGCTAAAATGTATGCATTTATATTCAGGTTTTGGTTGAAAGTAGGTAAGTGCCAAACATGCTGTTGGTTCACCGTATTGTATTGAATTGAATACCATATTCGAATTGTTCAAATTTTCCGAAACGACCCGTCCTTTTGTGACTGTTTGGAAGAGTTGTAGAATATCGTTCCGGTATAGTCTGTGCTTTATACTCATAAAAACTATTTATAATTTAAAAACCGCAAAAGGCCACAATCTGTGCGCCCGGCACAGATTAGCACGATATATATATATATGCTATAATTAGAGCGTTACCAGCGATAAGAGATAACGAAAAAGACCGGAACGAAAAACAGAAACAATGGTAAAGTTTCAACAAAAGTTACAAAAGTAGGCAGAAACAAGAAGCCAAAACAAAGCCGCCTGCAAGCTTCTCGTGCAAGCTTTTAGCCCCGAGCGTCGACGAATTTACCGAACTGCCCTTAGGTTTAGGTTTACACAACAAGGCCATGTGGACGTGTATCAATTACCAAAGTAATAAAATCCTTATAGCGGCGTGTCCAAATACATCAAGTCCTTTATTGTATTAATAACCCCATGAAAATGTAATCATCCAGTGAGCGGGCCGGGACCATTAAAGGGAGAAAACAACACGAGCCTCAACACCGAGAGGAATAAACCAAAAGCACAATAACTATAATACCTAAGTATATCGTAACATAATAAAATATGAAAACATAATTACACGATACGATCGCGCATTACATTACGAGGAAGTAATTTATTATGAAACATTCATGGTGAATACAGAGTCGCAATTATTATTCCAGTCAGTGGTGAATGTTATAGTGATTTATTTTTTGGGTATTATGCCGTGTTTAGCTACATCATTCTTTAGCCAACGTTTCGGACAGCATTACAGTGTCCATCATCAGGGCAGATGACACTGTAATGCTGACTGAAACGAAGCTAAACAAGGAGGTAGCTCAACACGGCATAATACCCCAAAAATAAATCACTCTAATACTTTTGGCCGTGAAAATCTCAAATCAGTGGTAAATGTCTCTACAAAAACTGAACGTTCAACTTTAAGTTATATAATGTATTTAGTTGTACTTGTGAGATATGAAACTTAAGGCCCTGTAGTAAGCGTTAAAAGCTGGTTTGAAAGGGAGTTATATAAATACGAAGGTTAGAGGGAGCGCGCTAATATTAAAAAACGATAATAATTAAGCAAAAATGGTGAAAATATTTAATAAAACACGACTCGTTTGAAATAGAGCAAAAATCTCTCGACAAATGCTTTAGTTGTATTTAAAGATACACTGTAAATGTTTAATGCGTTTATTAATATCTTGTAATATATTAAATAACAGAACGAAACCTTTTTTTAATAATTTTCGGAGCTTACTTTGCGATTTTTTTCCATCGAGGAAATTTCATATAATTAACGTTTCGGCATAACAAATTTATGGATATTATCTTCAAAAATAACTTATTTTTCTTAACTTAAAAACTTAAAGACTTAACGAGAAACTTGTTATAAATCCGTAGATATTAAGTATGCGGGGACTTAATGTACAATATTTAAATGCTCATACTTTTAGATTTTCTAAAGAATCCACGATGAAACAAATTTATCACACCGCCGGACTAGGTAAGTTAGGTACTTCGTATGTCACCATATACTTGAGAATCTTCACAACAAATATTATAATGAATCCATGAAATTGCAATGATAAAAAATAGTTGATTGTATTATGATAGATACTTATAACGATAAACAAACACAAATCCAACCGTACCTACACACATTATAAGTCAAAAGAGCCATACCAATTTTGTTTATTTGTAAAGAACATAATGAGCGCGGCCGCCCACTTTTCCAAAGTTGTCCCATCGAGCCGTAATAGCCTGCTGCGCCAGGAGATAGTAGCTATCCGCTCACGGGCTCAGTCGCCCGTCCCAGATTTCATGCCTTTTAGAATGGAAGGATATTATGTTTAAAAATGCAAAGAGTTTATGAAAACGACTGACTCCGGTTAGCCTTGTAACAAAGAAAATAATTTTCATAACTCACGTCGCCCGCTTTGTTCTCCTTGTGTGTCTAATTAACTTTTAGCGGACTGTGTTTCCATATTTTTTCCCAGTGGCGTGCGAGGGAGGGGTTTTTGCTTGATTGCTAATCTTTTCCAACCCTTTTTGTAATCACCTGAATGCGGGAGTACCTTTGAATTACACGTTTGGGGTGTTTTTGTATCTCATTTGAATGGGAAGTGAAGATCCCAGATAGCGGTTGATAGAATGTACATCCAAATGTTCATTGAAAGACATTACTTTTTTTTATTTCAAGCAATAAATATAAACATTTTTAAATGCATGAAATAAAGCTTCTAGGAATTACTGGAATTTGTTCAGATATTTTAAAGGTGGTTGGTTTTTAAACACATTCGTTGGCTTCATTCTTAGAAATATTAACAAATTCCAATTCATTTAGTTATTCCTACGAATAACCTAGGTAAAACAAAATGCAGAAGAAGATGTTAAATTTCATCTACTACTTAAAATAAACGTAAAGAATAATTTTCATAATAATATAATAATTGAGATAAGTTATGTAAAAATAAAGGAAACGAAAACACCAGATAAATTATAACCTTCACGACACATGCGTAACTCAAAGCAGTACTTCTCAAACTATAGGGCCCTGAAGCAATTATTAGGGACCCCAAATATCAGAAAACACAAATTATATTCCTAATGCTGTACATAATTGTGTTCATGTGTTCATTCACGGAAAACATATTTCATGGGTTGTTTTAATAATTTAATTTAAAAGTTAATTTTTCAAAAGAAGCAACGAAAATACTTGGTTTTCACGTTATTGATATATTTTCACTGTCTACCGAATTTGGTACCTCCGTACCATCATCAGGATTGTTACAATTTTTTTAATAACAGTCCTGATGATGGTACGGAGGTACCGAAACCGATAGACAGTGAAAATATATCAATAAAGTGACTTTAAACCCAAAAGTGTTTAAAAGTGTTTCTTTGTATTACGGTTAAGCTTCATTAATTTCGTTCCATAAGAACTTAGTTATTATATACGGAAGGTGACATGCTAGTGACTATCATAATATTATTTATCTTACTGCATTTGGATTAACATTTTTCTACAAGTCACTACATAATAAATTATACACAGTTGATGTACATATTACGTATGTCCTTGAAATGGCTTGGTAATTCTGTCTGAGATGATAATTATTGTTCTTTCTTAATCCTTACTAATGATGTAGGTACGAATAATAAACACAAAAAATACTAGAGAGCAGGCGAAGTATATAACATAATTAGTTTACAACAAAAAATAAAAACACAATATTACATTTAAAATAAAAGACGATCATCATCTCACCATATATCACCATCATGTTTTAATAAAATCGATGATTTTTGTCTTCGTTGATGATACAAGACTTGGTGTCCTATTTATATTTCTAATAATTTGTGTTTTGTCCAATAGTTATTGGAAGTGCAATGTATAGCTTTGTTGGAAAGTATCTAAAATTTCTTCGTCCAACGAAAATTTTTTTTTTTTTAAACCTTTTTTTTGAGTTCGTAATAAGGAAAGTTAGATAAGCGCTGGTTACGAGAAAAGATCACTGTCTCTTGGGATTGCTCTTAATTTATCAAGCCCAGTTCTACAAACAACAATTTTTCGCCGCGTGTTATCACCACAAGAAGCTAGAAGGCACGTACCTGCTAAGGAGCGCAATTAGCGTCTCAGAGTTCGCACTTAGAGCGGGATGCTGTGAAAGTGCCGAGTTTCCATCAGATAGTACCGTTACTCTAACTCTTTGAAGAAGTTGTAAAGAACATGTAAAGATGCGTAGCTTCGTTGGGAGTTGAGAAAACTTCGGGGGATAGACATTTTCAGAGGTGTGCGAGTATCAAATAATGATAAAATATTATAAATATTATTGACACCTTGATCTCTTTTACAACCCGCAGAATTTAAAAAACGGCTTAACTATTTACACTACGGGGGGTGCATTATCTTTACTATAACTATAAAGTGTGAACACAACTATCGCAAGTTCCAGTGTGGAAATGAAATTTTCACAGCTTTCGGTTCTGATTTTTCTAGATGAACTCAAATATTTCCAGTTCTAGAGTCATTTTCATCGAGCTAGAGCTTTGAAATATCCGTGTAATAGTAAAAAGAGACATACGACAGAGATCTCAAAAAAGAGCTGAAACCCGGGTAAAGCTGAGTAACGATTACTAGTTAGGAAAGTTAGTAAAAAGCATAAATAACTAGAAAAAATCGCAGACCATAACTAATACAACATAGAAATAAGATTTAAAGGAAGAAGAAAATATATAATTTATCAATATTATCTTTAGTGGACTGGAGATAGGGAAGAGAAAGTCTTTGTGACACACAGCAGTAAGACACATAAGTCGGCTAACAGAAATTCCTACCTCCCGAATCTCGGGACTTAATTTTGGTTACACACCACACTTTACCATCACAACAGTTCGAGTATCTAACCTTGTAAGGCGTTCGGTTCTATGCCCCGGGGAAGGGACGTGCATTAGCCCGCCCCGCCTCGGATCAAGGCCGCCCCCGCCCTGCCAGGGCTGGGCCCAGCAACTCAGTAACTCAGTACAGTTGGCTCTAATTGAGAGACGAAGTTTAATCCTTGTCAGCCGTAACTTTCTGTCCCGGGCCCTGAACAAAATCTTGTCGCGGTTGGCCGGTAGCCAATTAAAATTAAAAAAAAAAACAATCGTTTAGTGTGGACAGAGCGTTAATACAAAAACCTTTCGATGTAATTGATCAAATATTGTCAAGAAGTAGATGCATTTCATATGTACACTCGTAGTGGAACTAAGAGGATAAATTTGTTGACAGACGTCATTGTTTCTAAGGTCCGGTGTTTTTACCAACTGCCCGAATGCTAATGGGCGCTACAAAACATTCAATTTGGTTGAGCGGTTGTATAAATCTGGTTGAGTTGAACGTAAAGTTGAACCATATGGAGTTGCGTTGTATGCGACAAGGGAGCGTGGCTATTAAGTTGAACGGTTGTACCACCAGAGGATCCAACCACCCAACCGCCAACCAAGTTGAATCACCTGTAGCGTGGTTGACCGGTTGACCCAACTTTACTCAGTCTGCCTAGGGAGCCGTCGTGCGTAATTGTTTGTGAACGTACATTTATTGAATAAGGTAGGCGACCCATTATGCTACATGCATCATGGCTTAGCCTATTTCAGCATATTGTTCGCCATACACCAATGGAAATGGAAGCCACGAAAACATACCACGTTTGTCTTTTTCTTTCATGTTAATTATTAAAAATGCTACTAGAGCGATCGCAATTTTTTGTTTTTTGAATAAAGGAAAGGTAAATATGAGGCATGCCGCGTGTGTTCCCATAGGAGAATTTAACGAAATTGAACCAACCATCGCATCGCCTGTACGCATCACCCAACAGTTGACACACAACGGTTGGACCAACCAAATTGAGTGGTGTATAGGGGGTTTAAGGCAATCCCCAATTTGGGTATGTTGTGTGGCTGAAGGGAGCAGAGATTATTATATGAAACTGAAATTTTAACGCCTCGGAAAATCCATAAAAACATTTCTTCAATTTTTGATTGAAAGGTCGTGGAAACAACTAGGCCATTTTAAATATTACGAATCACTCTCGTGTTTCTTGTCAAGGGTGTAAGTGAATTCATTGCATATATTACAAATATTTTATAATACAAAGTGCTCCGATTATCATAAATTAAAAGTGCACATTATTATCGTTTTTTTACAGTAGCTCCACATAGGAGGCCCTGAGAAAAATAATTCCCCTCAGGGCCTATGCCATCTTTAGAGATGCTGTGTGGAAGTTCTTTTTAGAAAAAGAAAGGGGAGGACGTTCTGGGAAGCAAAAAGGCATGAAAGTTGGGTAGGAATCTGTGGGTCAGTGTGTCCAGGAGTGACGGAAGTATGAATTCATCGCAAGGCGATGTTCTGAGAGTCCTGCTGAATAGATCATAAGGTCTCCCTCAACCAGTCTATATCGCAATATTTGTTTAGTGTTAATTTGATGACGAAGGAAAGAAAAGTGCAAGTATTAAATTAATAATATTTCAGCGAAGAAATGTAATAATTTTGTTGATTTTCAATAAGGTTCGTGATTTCATCCCGAACTCCAACTCTTATCAACTAAATCTCTTAAAAAGAAAACTGCAACAGCTTTTGAAACTAGGGCAAATAAAAATGAGAACACACGATGCAGTGTTACCAGCAGGAACCACACAGAGAAGGAAGCGAATAAACGGTTCGATTTAATCCAACAGCAAAAAGTTATTTCCGTGGCGTTTGAAAACGGTTTCGGGGACGAGGATTAAAAGACCGAATATCCAAGTTATTTCCGCATGGCACAATGATACGGGAATGTCTGGCCAATAAGTAAAAAGGAACAAAGTTTCAGCTGACGCTATAGGTACCCGTTAGCCATACAGAATTGATTCTTATTTACTTCCAATACGGTGTAGATTAGAGCATCTGATTGGCCGTATGCAGATTTCTCCCCAGTCCAAAAATAATTAGTTCACAGTTAGAACGGCAAATGCCTGTCTGTTAATTGCTTCTTTCAACAGACATTCCCATCTTTTCTTATGAAGTTTTCACAACATCTTTCATAGCATTAATTAATCAATAACTTAAGAATCTTCACACCATTTTTCAAAACAGTGCGCAGTAGTGATGGAACACCATACAACTCTGTCTTTGCACTCACTGATATACTACTTGCTTCATTCACATTCACGCATCGCCTCACGTGTTCAAGAAGCTTTTATTTTGTTTTAGCTATGTTAAGTGACAAGATTTGAATACCCAATATCTCATAAAAGGAAGACACTACGCGGGAAAATAGGACTTACTCGCAGCGGTTTGCATAGATGATGGAACAACACACAACTGCACGGAGAAAAATGAGCATTCCTAATTTATTAAGAATCTCTTTAAAATATTGGTAATCCGGCAAAAAGTAGGATTGCAGGCCTACAGTAAATAATATTTTTATAAATTCATTTCGCGTTCGAACACGTGATCCGACATCGTGATAATTTATTCGAAATTTTATATAAGTTTATCAGGAAAACCTGTTAATTCATTCGTTAAAGGTCTGCAATCTCGTTTATAACCGGATTACCAATAATTTAAAGAGATCTCAATAAATTATCAATACTCATTTTTCTCAGTGTGTATCTTCGCATACACTATTTTTATTGTAACTTATTCAATAACTACTCGAACTCTATTACACGACAACACGTTTGCAACATTTTGATAGGTATTTCAAACAGTGTGAGTACTCCACAAGTAAACTTCTCGTCATTATTTAGCGTCCGTAATTCCGACCTCAGTTTATTATGGAGATCGAGATTGCGGAATTTACAAATACCTTCCTTTATTGGTAAACACAACGACATTTCTCAGCTGAAATGTAAATACAACAGACGATAAGAAAGGAATTCATTTCCAAAGATCAAATAAAGAGTAATAATAATAATTAAGAAAATATAAGTACCTTCCAATTCCAAGAGTTAAGATAAAGCAAGTTACAAAGCAAACTATTTAGACTTGTGTGTTTCTATAGCACTCGGTTTTATTCTTGTCTCAGAATAGACCAGTGTTTTTGCGTTGGTTTTACTCAGACTTGCATAAATAATCTTGAAAACATCCTGACGCCGGGTGCTGGATAGAAATATTTACAATAGCCGCTATCCGAAAGCGAAACAACCGGTCTAAGAATGACTATAAAAAAACAATGGCCATTACCGAGGAGAATAAATGCGAAAGGGTTCAAATCTTGAAATCAATTGGACGGGAAGGATAGGGGAAGACCCTCGATAAATGACAGTTTATTCTACAAACAATTCGTTTATAGGCCACCGATGTGACTGCTCAACACGAATACAAAAGGCCTACCCCTTTTCAACGATTATTGGGCACGTTCAGCGTTCAGCGTTTAGCGGTCGACTGCAAGGTTAACCACCTAATTCTAAGAGCTAAACAAAATTACTGGAATTTAAATACTTTATGAAAGAGAACATCGAAAATATTCTTGAAATAAAACTGTCTGGACTCTGACTGTTTTATTTCAAGAATAATAATATTGAGGTAAAGATGAAATAGTGTAACATTTTTGTCTGTTGAAATAATGTTTGATTGTTTGATGAACACCACTTACGTACAATACCTACTTCATATTCGGAAATTCAGTATAAATTTCAGAATTTTTGTTTTTTCAATAATTGGAAAGTATTAAAATTATAAAAAAAGATAGTGTAAAGACAGACAGTAATATTATTTTAATTTTAAATAATTGATAACACCCCTTTAACTCAATGTCTTGAACTGTTAACTATCGCGAAGTGGGTATAGACACACTACAGTCTACACTATCTATTTATACAAAAGAAAACGTTTAATTCTTATACAAATCTACAGTTTTATTCAGAAATTGATATAATTTCCACACTTATACTTTAAGAAAAGGAAGGCCACTGCTACTACTATTAGACTATTTTTTTTTAAATCCGCGTAAAGCCCGAGCAACTCCGGGGTCTTCAGCTAGTTTATTAATATAAATCTATATATCTATTAATATAAAGATGAATTTCTGAAACTGAAATTTTGCACACTTGACCTTGAACTGTCTACATTAGATTTCTAAAAGTTCTGCGTAAAGCCCGGGCAACGCCGGTTATCAGCTAGTAAATTATATTAGTAACCTTAATGAAAAAACGACTAACTAAATATGTGTTTAAACTTCCATCAGTCGAATGGTGACTTTAGATAGATTCAATTTACGTAGAGAGCAGATAATAAGAACATTCATGTATAATAATAAATGGGCGTATTGATTACCTACGTAACAATAAAAAACGTCATCAATACCGACTTTTTATACTGTGGGAGACCTTGTCTGCAAAACTAAGAGCGAGTATTATTTTTTCCATACGGCACGTGATTTGCTGTGCGGCCAAATTTCCATCTGTCATTTGAAATCATCAATACCAAACTTATATTAACCGAATTGAAAATATGCAAACATTTTTTATAAAACACCTGTCGTATCTTTTTGTAAGTCATCGGTGTACCCCTATTACTGTTTAGATCGGTGTACCCCTATTACTCTTTACATCGGCGTATCCCTATTACTGTTTACATCGGGGTACCCCTATTACTCTTTACATCGGCGTATCCCTATTACTGTTTACATCGGCGTATCCCTATTACTGTTTACATCGGTGTGCCCCTATTGCTCTTTATATCGGTGTTCCCCTATTACTCTTTACATCGTCGTATCCCTATTACTGTTTACATCGGGGTACCCATATTACTCTTTACATCGATGTACCCCTATTACTCTTTACATCGGTGTATCCCTATTACTCTTTACAAACAGAAAAAAATGTACTTATTGCTTCTGTTTCTGTTGTGAACTTCCTTATTGACTTGAAGGATTAGATTTCGTTGCTCTGAACGCAATATAAGATCGAATACCTTATTTTATACACAACATTTCAAATCGAAATACGCACAAAACACTTTGCTCGGACAAACTCAAATCTTACAAAATCCTTAGAGATGTTGATATTTTCCACCGTATCTACCCATCAAACGTTTAAAATCAACGTAACTTTACAATGTACTTAAATGAAAACAATTATTTCTTTATTGTTTATTTATATTCATTTTTATCTATACGATGTAACATTATAATTATTAACATCTACTTGCTTCCAGATCTGTAACCACAGCAAACATATTGTAAATGGAACTTTACTGGTTTATTTTATACTCACCGTTAAAAGTAAAATTAATTTACATGTATGTTTCGTAAATAAACACCAAAAAACATGATATGGAGGATATTACTTTTTACAAAAACACAATTTTTTAAATTTTGAAGATGAATTATTTTGTGTAGTTATCTATCTAATTATCACGGAAAAAACTTTTAATCGCAATATACAATATATAAAAATTACCATCACAAACCTTTTTGAATGAAGAAACATCCTGTTATCGAGGAATTTATAAAGAATTTCTAGCTCAAAGAACCATTAATGAGTCAGGATGACCTCTAAGAAAAACGTGCATAGATATTGCGACGTCTTAAAACATAATAAAATTCGAATGAAATATTTTTGAGAATTTATTATTACACCCATAAGTGAGTGAGTGGGTATAAAGATTTCTGCCTATTATTTGCCAACAGTGGGGATCCTAATGCACCAGGAAGCCGAATGCATCTACAATATTCAAGAAATATTCCCATTTAATGACGCCACGTCATAAAAAGTATCCAATCTGAGACGAAAGGAGAATTAACAATATGGAGGCAATCTTAATCTTTTTTACTCGGAGTGTTCGAGTGAATTGTTTGGCTGGGAAGTTCGAGGATATTTACCTTCCAGAGTCATCACCAAGTCGGGCTGCGCTGATGTGGCGCGCTTCGGCGTGACGTGACTCTATAAAGGCAGTCGCAATGTGATGCAAAATACAATCATATAAAATATAAATATATATCTTCCTTCATTCTGCTTCATACGGCTACTGCAAATAGCGACGTGTCACAGGGGCTTCGGATTGCAGCGAGAAGCGATTGGGAGAGGCAAAGCCAGTGATTGAAATCTGCAAGGTTCTCGTAGCTTCCATTAACCTCAATTTGCAATCAAAATACTTAAGTTTCCATCGAATTAATACATAGTTAGGACATACATATTAACGTATTGCAACAGCTTACGGTCACAGTAAAAGATCTCTGGGCAGGAAACCTCGGTTACTATTTAAAAAATATTTGTTTTCAAAATTGATAACAAAAAATTATAATACTATTTAAGGATTTCGATCTGGTTATTGCGATGATCACACACAATAACGACGAGGACTAGGTATCACGCTCAAACCCGTCAATACAAGGAATTGCAGTGTGAGGGCTTTCATCCAACCGCGAATCGAGAAAGGCTAAATTTTATATTAAAAAAACTCTAATTGTTAGAAGAGAATAATAAATAATTACTATAGGTACGTGAAGCGATTATTGGAGGAGGAGCGTTGAGAATTTTATTTATACCACTGAAAACACTTTATTTCTTACATTTCCATAAATCCGTCATTCTATCCAAATATTTTTTTTTATACCGTAATTGTTACATTATCTAGCGATTCCGTTCATTCAATTTTGCTATTGACTTGCCTACCAATGGACAATGGACAATATCAGCGGGAACACAACAAGTCAATCGGTTTAATTGTTGGCATATGAATCATCTAGATGCGTTTAAGATTGACGATTGATTTTGTTCATTAATTTCATTCATTTAACATATATATCCAGCTAACAATAAAAACACCCTAATATAATAGAACTTCCTTCTTCTTCTGGCGTTAGTAAGTATTAAAGATTGTTAATATTAATTTTAGTTGAAAGTTGCTAAATATGTAAATACTCGTATATATGTCGTTAAGATAGTAGTTATAGGCCTTAGTCGTAAGTCACTAGATATAAGTCTTAGAGATAAGTCAGTAGTTCTAGTATTAACTATTTAAGAAATATATTTGTACAGCGCCCTTGAGGTGATTTCTCACGAAAACGGCGCTGTATAAATTAGCCAAATATTATTATTATTATTATCTACGCTTATAGTTACACTTATAGTTAGAGTTATGAATCCTGTATGAATTTAACCTAAAACAAATACACATCTTCTTATTCAGCACAATTAAAATAACGCCTACGTACTACAATAATAAATTAATAGCCGCTCGTCGAATTTTGTACTTGTCTATTGACGTCTCTCCGGTTTGACGGCCTCCGTGGTCGAGGGGTAAGGTTTTGAAGTACGAATGAGGAGGTCTCCGGTTAAAATCCCGGCGTGCGCAAGTAAGCTTTATTTTGCGCTGTTACACAATTAGTTCATTTAAAATAAGGCACGTTCCAGGGTAGAAGACACTACCAGAATAAAACCCTTATGAAAGACAGCCTTTCAAAATCCATGAAAGTACATAATTTAGAATCGAAACGGCTTGAGCCGTTATTGGTGACTAGATCTGATTAGCCAGATACTTCCCTATCGTCCTCTTCCCCCAACTCCTATACCTCCCCACCACCTTCAACCTCACGAAATATCCCAATTGGCGATGCCATAGTCTCACTGACTCCAGACGGTTAAGACGCTTGGGCGGTTTTTTAATAATTATATAATTAATATATTATAATTATTATATTACTAATATATTATAATAATTTATTTTACCTACACAAAGAATACAAAGTGAAAATGCTCAGAGGTAGGCAATATTTTTTGCCTCGGAGAAACCAAAGGAACCGACACATCCTTCTCGGTAAGGGTAAGGATGCGAGGATGTGACCTTGCGGTACATTACACCATTCCCAGAGGAGGCAGTGGGTATTCGTGAATCCACGTGTGGTGAATAGTGAACGTAGCTTCCTATACTGTTAGTTTATAATTAATTCCCAGTATAAGCCCAAAAGCTTCTTTGCTGCATCATTCGTAAAATGTCCAAGAGTCGGATGATGATATATTAAACATACGGTAAATTGACTTGCTAATTACTTAAAAGGTTTCTTGTTCTCCCTTGGGAGGTTGTCTGTCATCAGAACAATCTTGGTCTTTCAGACTGTAAGCCCGGAATAACTCGTACCAGCCGTAGCTTCCTAAACACTACAGCAAAATCCCGCTCTCATTAAAAAATCACAAAATATTATAATATTTAAATCTCAAATAAAATGCTGGATACAAAACATAGGGAGATCAGTAATAGAAAATATACTGACAACAAATACAGACTGGAATCGAAACCACCGAACTGAACTAAAAAACACGACGTAAAATATTTAAATTATTTAAGAAAATAAAATTATTTAGCTGTCAGTAAGATGCATAAATAATTACTAACTCCGATGGAAGAAATTAAAACAAAAATAATTACTAGCGCTGGTGGAAGAAATAAGTACAGAAATAATTACTAACTCTGGTGGAAGAAATAAGTACAGAAATAATTACTAACTCTGGTGGAAGAAATAAGTACAGAAATAATTACTAACTCTGGTGGAAGAAAAAAGTAAAGAAATTTGAAACGTTGAATTCTATCGATGGCCTTTGTATACAGATGAAAATGTTACGATACCATCAAGTAATCGCAATGTCGATTTTTTTAACTTCAAAAACCAGAAAAAATACTATACAATAATAGTAAAAGTCTGCAGGGAATCCAAGTGCCTGAAAATTGGGCGAAAGCGGCGGCAGACGAATGCACTCGCGCTACCCTTAAAATATCACCACTCATCTCTATGTAAATTCTCAAAATTTATCGAGACTCGTGTGAAATATATAAGCTAGCGTTCCACGTCAAACATTGCGAATGAATGAAGTGAAAATACCGAAATAAAATCCAGGTATTTCCAAACTATTTATTCATTCCATTTGTTGTATTGACTAATCTTCAGTGCTTCCACTGTATTTTGTACTTCCAATGGCTGTGTATATTTTACCAGGAAGTAAAAGTAAGCGCTTTCGAAAACCAGTATAATAAATTTGAGCCTGTTGAGAATTAAACCTGGATCACACGCTATACCAGTGTCGGAACGACCAAGTCAAGTGCCGTATGTGACGGGAAACAACCATTGAAATCGCTCCCATTGGAATAGATCGCCACATGGCCTTACTCACCATAAAAATACAGTTTACAATAACAGTTAATGCTACTCGTTCTGTGTTCTGTAAGTAGATAATTATTGTGCACGAGCGGTCAGCGTTCGGCACAGCTCCTACGGGTCCTCTCCAACATCCATTCATCATCATCTTTGAGAATCACTGTGGTAAATATTCGAAATCAACCGCTAGCTTTCCGAGGATCGATGCTCTGAGCCGGGATTCGCGGCGTTCGAAAAGGTTGAAAAAAAGATAAATCAAACAACCACGATGCTTTTTGTTTAAATTCCGCTCCAATCCATAAAACAATATACATATTGTACAAACAGTCACATATATCAACTACCGATGTTAAATTCTATAAAATGAGATAAAAACGACAGAGCGAGTTCAACGAAATCATAATTATTCAAAATAATTAGTCATTCAAAATTATAATATTGTTTGGGTTTAGATGAGCATATAAACTTAAATCTTCAAACAGAATTTCATTACTATTTTTGTGGACATTAAATAAATTATTGTGAATTTAAAATTATAAAAATTGTTTGTAAATAACAAATTAAAACACGGGTTATTCTCAATTAGGCAGGTGTTAATTAACATCAAGAGACTTATATTATATTATAGTTACCAAAAATTAACAACAGGCAGGTGTTAATTAACATCAAGAGACTTATATTATATTATATTTACCAAGAAAAACAAAATTGAATTGAGAAAAAAATTATACCCAAAAAAACAACAAAAAACATTAACCTAATAATGATTTTGCAATGAAATTATTTTAGTACAATGTATAATTAAATTCGTCTCTAATTAGCGCCATGATTCGCCGGAAGAAGAAGCTTAGAACCTTTTGACTCCCAAACTTATTTCAATTTCGAAAAAATCATGGAACGCCAATATACAGGGTTTTCCAATAAGAGGTGTTATTTTGATGTTCAAAGAAAAATGCCATTTTTTAATATAAATGATCGAATGTTTATTTCATTATAAAGAGGAAGGTAGGGTAGGGCGGGGCTAGTTGAACATGATTTTGCTAATTTGACCCCAGACTCGAAACTCTTATACATATTTTTATTTTAACAATTTATTAAGATAGCTTCATTATCTGGCTTTATAGTGTTATTCATAAAATGATATAATATGTTGAACTTATGCAAGATATTTTAATTTTCACGCAGAAGGAGAAATGGTTCAACTTGCCTCATAGGTGGGGTTAGTTGAACCACCCCACGGGGCTTGTAGAACAATATATGTATTATCATTCACACTCGTGGTTTAATAAAAAAAATTAAGATATTAAAGTAATTTTATTGAAATAATACAGAATTAGTTAATAGAACGATTATTTTATCTAAAAAAAACCGAGTATAATAAAACAAGTTTTCTTAGATTTATATGATCGATGAAATCGGAAAATGTACATTGGAATAAATCCAGATGTGCTCTTTTGGTGTGCCCACTTTAGACAGGCGTGACAACGAACCCACTCTTCTCCTGGAAAGCTCTCTGAATAAATCTCATCACAAATTAGGCAAGCATATGAGTCTGACAATGTGAAGACTTTTTTCTTAGTTGCCTTCTTTTTTGCCTAATCTGTTCCTGTCTTTTGATTCTTAGATTGCTCTTGGGCAAAAGAATCCTTTTCAGGAGTATCTGTTAAAATAGCTGATCTTATTTTCTCTCTCGCTGTTTGCAGCTGTTTTCTAGGTCCTGCCTTTGTAAATGGTCTAACGGTCTCGGGTGAAAAGTAAACGCCACTTCTAGATGTAGATGCTACCGTATTTTTGTTGATATTGGGAGAAACATTCTCTTTGCCTGTTGTCGGTATACCGTGTACGCATCTAGAAAGTGAAAAAAAGTCGGTATTATTGATGTGTTGACGAGTGAAATGAATGCACTACGTATAAAATTACGGTAAGGAATCTGAATGGGGCAAGTTGAACTAAATGGTTCAATTAGCCCCACCCATGTTTTTTTACAAATTTCATCGGATAACTCATATACCACTAAATGTATAACAATTTTACAATTAACAAAATAAAGTTAAGTAAACGACAATTTCAAATTGACTTACCTTGACTCGGTACCTTTTTCCTTGGTATCTATTTTCAAAAAAGCAGTCGATCGTCTTTTTTTACTTTTGGAGCAAAAATCACCCAAAATCCCCGTACACCCGATAAGGATGTCATGTGCCTACTGAATGCTTGGTGGCGCGGTCTCCACACTTCTAGCTTGCTAGAACATATTCACCATTCTTCCTAGGTCTTTTGGCTCCGAAGATATTGGCGTGGCCCAACAAGCCCCTTGGTTCAACTAGCCCCGCCCAACCCTATGCCGTTAATAGTGAAAAATAACATCAGTCAAATGACCACCACGACCACGCCTACAGGACCATATCCTTTTCATGAAATTTTCCATAACCACATCGCAAAGTGGCTGCCTTATGTCCTCGATAGCCTCACGAATTCCATCTTTGAGGTCTTGAATTGACGCTGGGCTGTTGGCGTAGACCTTCTCTTTCACGTGGCCCCAAAGGAAGAAGTCGCAAGGTGTTGAATCACAAGATCTCGGTGGCCAATTGTGATCACCTCGTCCAATCATTTTATGGCCGGAATTAAATACACATAACACCTCTTATTGGAAAACCCTATACTAACATGAGAACCGGCCTGATGTTACTACTGTCGTGTCTTGGTAATATTTAAGGCGGACAAAACTTCATAAAAGCATTGTTATAATTTAGTAACTTAAACATTTCGCCGACATTAATGTTTAATGGTTGTAAACGAGCAACATTGTCTAACTATAGTAAGCTACTTCTACCTCAAGTATGTACAATATTTAAGGTACACTCAATAAGACAATCGGGGAGCTAAAACACCTTTACTTGCTGGAAGCAGATGCTTCGTGCTATCAAACATGTAAGGGACTACTGGGTCGAAAACTACTCATTTATAAAACGAAAATCAGACGACTAGTTGTTACCTACGGTTATGTGTCATGATGCCTAACGCAAAACGGGGCAGGACGGGAAGCATGAGGATTGGGGCAGGACGGAGGGCTGGAGACGAGTGACTACAGCAAGCAAAGAATTCATTTTCTGTGGAGGAAGCAAAAACCCGCCCTGCGATGTAGCGCCGTGATGACGATGATGACGTGTTTAAAAATGGAAAGGTATTATTTATCCTACGACATGTGCCATTAACATAACAATGAAATGCAAAAAAGTGTAACAGAATAACTAAAAAAGTAGAAGTACAAAACCTATGCAATAATATATATAAACGTAGGTATAAAAATTAAATGACAATAAATATATTTTTTAAATTTAAATTAGAATAGTAATAATTATAATTAAGATATTTAAATTAGAAGTATTTTTTTATAAAACATTATAATCTAGCCTCACTAAGTGCTGAGCTGTGCTGAGGTCCCGATTTTACAATTTTATGTAAGAAATTGTATGTAAATGAAATGGACTGTATAGAAATTATGTTAAATGAAACGAATTTAAATGAAATATGAAGATATAAAATAAAATAAAGTAATGAAATTAAAATAATTAAGGTAGTTATAAAAACTAAGCGATATGAATTAAATTATTAGTCCAGTTGTGGATGATATGTGCACTATGTACTAACAGACCAGTTAGACAAGCGTACAAAGAAAACATTAAAACTCCAACAGTAAATTCAACCTTTGGACAAAGACACTACCAATACCATGCTATAAAAGCTTTCAACAGTCTAAAATTTGAAATTAAAATTGAGGAAAATAAAAATAATTTCACACACAAAATTACAAAATGGATTAAACATCAAAAAAGACAATATTACCAAAATGTCATAGCATAAAATAAAAATAAAACCTACACGTAACACACAAAACCAACATAAACACACATCACTCACAAACACACAAGATTATTTTCATTGTATTATTTTTTTAATTTTAAATGTATTATTATGTATTTTTATTTTTAATTTTAAATTTATTATTTTCTTTTCAAATTTACTATCTTCTCTTTAAATGTAATATGTAGACTAGATTTTCATATTATAAAATGAAGGCCTCAGCACGGGCAAGCCACCCAGTGAGGCCTACATTACTGGAAAACATAAATTGTAACAAAATAATGTACCAAATAAAATAAAATAAATAAATAAATAAAATATGTGGGTAATTTTTTTAAGATTTTTTTTTTCAATACATATTTTTTTGTTATTTAATCCGGTTCAATGCTAACTCAACACAGTGACTATTCAACACAACTTTAAAAGGTGATATAAAGTCATTACAAATGAAGAAAAAAAATTTAACCTAACCTACTTAACCCAGTTAATAAAGTTTTTGTTTCATCACTTTCCATGACTTTATATAACTTTTTAAAGATGTGATGAATTATCATTTTATGATTTATACGGTCACCATTTAATCCTTATCTTAATTTTGTTCGTTTTCCTCACTTATTTGTCAAGTGTAAGATTTTTAAATGCTTTTATTGCCTGGTATTTTTGGTGTCTTTGTCCAAAGCTTGTGCTTATCGACGGAGTTTTTATGTTTTTTTTATGTACGCTCGTCTAACTGGTATTTTAGTGTTAGTTTGTGTTTGTTGAAATTTAGTTTTTAGATCGAAAATGTATTTTACTAGTGTTTTTATGTATATTTGGCGTATATATAATACGTCAAACATGTTGAATATTTGTTCACTGTCAGCCATTGTATGTTTTAAGTATTACTTACCTTTATGATAGTTTTGCGAGTAATTTCCATATGACCGATACGTGAGTTTGTTGCTTCTCCCCAAGCAATTATACCGTATTCTTTAATGGATTGGCAAAGTGCATAATATATTGTTTTCATTTGTATTAGTTTAAATATGTTCAAGGAAATGTGTATTGTTTTGAGGAGTTTATTTGTGATGTGTTAGATATTTTATTTGGTCAGTTTTGTCTAGAGTAGGGCAATCGCATATGTTTGTGTCTATGCATTTATGAGTGTTTTTCATTCATTTTATGGTGTTGGACGTATTTTTTGGCTGTCCTCTGTTAATTTATACTGTGCGTTGTGTATTTTGTTTTCGAAATGTTTAGTGTAAGTAATTTTGTGTCCAACCACGTTTTCACTTGCGTGATTCCTAATTCCGCTATATTATAAACCTTAGTCCAATCTTTAGATTTGAATAGTAAAACTGTACCAGTCTATTTTCATGCTGCATAGATCATTTATGTAAATAGGGAATACAACGGGACCTAGTATGCTACCTTCTGGAACTCCTTATGTAATCGGCAGTGGCTTGCTAGTATGGTGATTAATTTTGACTTGCTGAGTTTTGTTACTTTATATGTTATGTTACATATAACTTTTCAATAAAAATAATAGTACAAAATATAACAATAATAGTTCCGAATATAATTATTAGCCGATGATGTCAAACTGTACAAACCCATAAATAACATACTAAAGGTAGCTAGCTATCCATTGTCAGAATAATCAGTTATTTTTAAATGGTTTAAAGTTTAACCACGTCATATCTTCAAGAAAAGACAAATAATAAATACATCAATTACCTGAAAACAAAAGTATAACCAGCTCCAACATGAGCGATCTCGATAATAAGTTAACAATATAAATGTCATATTAACCAAATCACAAACAAATAAGCTAAAATACTTGGATTCATAATAAGAAATACAATAACACTATAATTATCAAACAACTATATTATGCATACGTACGAAGAAAACTAGAGTTTGCGTCGACTGTGTGGTATTATTAATGTGTCTAATAACCATAAGGCTACAAGGAAGAGTGTCAATAATCTCCATGGCTAAGAGGAAAGATCATGGGCTCTGAACCCAGAGGTCAAGGGTTTATAAAGTTGCTTGAAATGACTTATGTTTAGTGACCAGATCTGAAACTTTGGTACTTCCCAATTCCCTCTTAGCGTTCTTCTTCTCAATCGCTTCTCCAAATTTAATTGGCTCATAGGCTTGGATTATGTGTCACACAAAAGGGAAATAGAAGTATTAATATACATAGTATCTTAAACCAATAGTAATTAACCCTTTGAGCTACTACCATATGCATATAATCAAGTCAAGCCAACCCCTTTTACACATAATATTGTTTAAATACGAAATCAAGAGACATTTAATCATAATGCCGTTCTTTGTAAGGCTAAGGACGGGTTGTTTCGGAGAATTTGAACAATTCTTTAAATTTCAAAGTTATGTTTCAAGTTCAGTGAAAGTTCTTTTCAAGTTTTGCTATTATTTCAGTTCTGTCAAGTAACTGGCCTTTAATGATTTAATAACAGAAATTGAAAAGAAAATTCACAGAACTCGCAAATTAATTTTGAAATTTGATGAATTGTTCAAATTATATGAAACAACCCGTCCTAAGTGTTAAAAGGCTGCATTCAGCAAACACCCCACTAACTAATGAATAGGCTAACGAGGGAGGATTGAAACCGTTCTGTCTACCAGCTTCGTCGTATTACACGGGTACACATTTCATCTTCGAGTAAGCACAAAATACATAACACACTTCTGATGAACCTTCGTATGGTGGAGTTGGAGCGCAGATTCAGGATAACGGGTTTGACACATTCGATTACCATCGGAGTGTACAAAAAAAACATAAATAAATAATACAGTCACACCACGTTTAAAGAAGTTGTGGGAATGGTTTCCAGCCTCGTTATAACGAAAAACAAGCGAATACAATAATTAGTACTCTCACGAGTTACGTGTAAACAAATGCGTGTAAAGTTTTCTGGCAAAGAAATGAAAACGAATGGACAAATTATACTATATATTTATGTCTCCAGCACTCTTCAATATATATATATACTGATGAACTAATTCAAAGACATAATACACTAAAATAGGTTGCCGTGTTCAAGGAGTACGTGTAAATAATATTAATTACGCAGATGATATGGTTCTTCTAGCATCTTCACTTAGCGCACTAATGAAACTACCCCAAATATGTGAATATTTTGCAAAAAATCATAACCTTGTATATAATACGTCCAAATCAATCGTTATGGTTTTCAAATGCAAAAATGAAAACATGCTAACACATTCAGTATGGATAGACGGAAGAAAAATGAATGTTAGTCGTAGCGCCAAATACCTGGGACATATTATCACAGACGACCTGAAAGACATCGAAGATATGGAAAGGCAAAGAAGAGCGATATCCGTTAGAGCAGGTATGCTGTCAAGGCGTTTTCACATTTGCAGTACAAACGTGAAAAAGATACTATTCAACGCATTCTGTGCACATCATAACTGTGAGTGGATAACACTGCATCCCAATGGCATAAGCATAAGCTAAAAGTCGCTTACAATAATGCTTATCGCCAACTATTCCGCCTACAGAGATACTGCAGCGCCACGGAAATGTTCCAGGAGGGACGAGTACACTATTTCAGAGCGATTCACCGCCACCACATGGGAAGCTTATGGCGCAGACTACGCCAGTCAAGTAACACAACCATCACTGCCGTGGTTGCCTGGATGGGGACCTGGATGGAGATACGGGAGATGTTTAAATATCCTCCATAAACGGCTGCTTACACACATTTTGGGGTTTATCTTTTTTCACTTCAATTCACAATTTTGAAATAATATATTTAATTAGAATAAGAAAAATAATAATAATACATAGGCGATTCCGATAGGCTCAAAAATGCGGAATTGAAGTGTTCATTTCATTTATTTATTTTTCTTTTTCTAATCATATATATTATTTCAAAATATGCAATGTATTGCATTGCACTACCCCTTTTTATGCATTTGAACGTCCCCGTTAACCGTGTGTCATTCAACTGCAGATAAAATAAATATATTTTATGTTTATCTTGGCTTGCCAAAATGGAGAAACGTAAGCTGAACTTCTGCGAATACAACGCAAGAATTTCTGAAAGGCACTAAACGCTGAAAACTTAAAAGTGGTGACGTTGTGCTATTACGGCAATGCCATTTAAATTTGAACCAAACTTCCGTCTGAAGTTCTGCGTGTGGTATATGTGAGAGGGGTATAATTAGCCCATAAATATTTTCAAAGCCCATTAAATTAAATTTACTCAAAACCAGGTCTGACTTTGCTACACATAGTCACCGTCAGCTAATTAAAAAAAATGCATTTCAAGTTAGCAAACAAAGTTTAAAAAAAATCGATAAATCAAATAAATTCAGGTTAAACAATACGATTACACAAATTAATTAATAAAAAATCGTGAATGAATACAAAGTCGAAGTTCTAAACGAAAGGTTACGCGAAATAGGTCAACGCTTGATTTGCGGATCAAATTGGTTTAATGTTCAACTAATGAAAGAATCAAATAGTCAATTTGATCCATCTTCAGAAATGGCGCTGCCTGCTAACTGGCTGGTCGAAGAATACTAATATCATTAGGGTTTATTTTAGAAAATTTAAAGCACCTTTTTATTTTTGAGTTACCGTCCTCGCGCGCCATAACACAATGGTGTATAAAGTTAATGGCAAAAAAAGCATATAAACAAACAAATCATTAAGCTAATAACACAATGGAGTATAAAGTTGATGGCAACAAAAGCATTTTAACAAATAAATCATTAAGCTAAGCTGAAAGACGTCTCAAGACTCGTAAGACGATGCATAACAAATGACAAAAATAATATTTGAAGCATAAATTAAAGTTAATTACGTTGCTTCCAACCTAGCACTAATGAGGTCCAGAATATCAACATTACGTGTCTGAAAAGTAGTCGTGTTGTGCAAATGTTTTTGAAATGACTTCGAAATTAAATTAAAAGGAATCGACCGAAAGTACGAGATTAACGAAAGCGTTGACAGCAATGAGGGCATTTTGATACGGTGTCGTTAAAAATGAGAAGTATTCCAAAAGGTAGACACCGCTCTATACTAAAGTCAATCAGTTTGCAAAACGTGTATTTTTGGATGTTTTTTTGCTGTAAGAATCAAGATGCTGCGGATTGTGTGGGACGAATTCACTACATCCCTAAAGACTTAGGCAATCGTCCCACGGGTCGGTAAGGAATCGACAAAAACGGAGGGCTGGTAAAGAACCGGGAAATGTAGCGCGATGTATGTTGCATGATCTCCGCACACCGCAGATAAGCTTTACGGTGAATTTATTAGTAATTTAGTGACAGTAATTATCTTATCATCAATTGACTCACGGATTATAAGTATAAGGGTAGTATTGTAACAGGCAATTTAATTTATAATGTAAATTGTAATTTGGCAAAAGATTGAGAAGACCGCCGAATGACTTTGAATCAAGTCTTATTTATTTATTAAGTTAAAAGAAATTTACATTTCACTTTCTTAACTTAAATATATAACATTAAATAAATAGTATTCTAATATTGTTCTAATAACTTAAGATTAAAAAGTTTTTTTTTAAATACATTTATACTCTCCGTTTTAAGTTTATCTGGAAGGAGATTGTATATTTGTACACCCTCGTGGCCAATGCCTCTTTTGCCACTTTCAGTCCTTACAGCATGTGTGTACAATTTGTTATGTTGCCTAGTATAATGTTAGTGTACTTGTGACGTTTGTTTAAATGTTGTGTTTGTGTGTATAAGTCAATATATGTCAGTAACGAAGTGACGACGAGACTGTAGAATTGTTGTCATATTATTTATATGCCTGAATAATGAATACTTAAAAATATTTTTAAACCATTTTTAAATAAAATAAATGTTATTGGTAAAAATGATAGTTATAAGTTCGAGATGTGATATCGGCGGTGACGCGATATTTATCGATCACCTACTGAAACCAGAAACCGCTTCCAGCTGTATACGGGAAGTATATAGCATGGCTTCCGCTCCCCCACCCTCAACCCGTTTCCGCCGTTTGCAGGCCACAATACAAAAATATGGATTGGTGGGCTCTCGGTATACCGCATTCGATTTTTTTTCGATACTTTGCCGACCCGTGGGACGACTGCCTTTTATTATCTTCTCGGGTATATATGCAAATGACAAATATGCCAACACAATCTTCTTTTATGTTGTGGAATAGCGATTGGTTTTTAAAGGTGGCAAAGTCTGGATACAAAGGTAAGTTCAAAGATGTGGTTCCTCAATCAGGCTTTCCGCAGTCATGAGATCTCCTGATAAGCGCATTATTAGGTGAGTTTATTGAATATTTTTTATAGTTTCATGAGAAGTGTCAATAACTCATGGAAAAATAATGTATTATAACTTTTTTTTTAAATATGTTAAATAAACAACAAAAAAATCAAATGCTGAATGAGCAGGTGACAGGAACACGTATTCCCCGTGCGGTGACGAACTGGTAGATACCACGAGACGTTTTCTATGGCCCTGCGGCATATCGGCACACCGGTCCTAAAAATGCCAAAATGACGAATGAATATATCCCTCCCAATGGGGCACAAGGCGATGGGTCGAGAAACCAGTTGGAGGTCAAATGGTCTCCCCAAACCAGCCGCTCCCGATACGGCACGCCGCGTAGCTGGTGGACAAGAGCATCCTGAACACACCTCACCCGATGAACGTGGACACCCCTGCAAAATCATCAAACGTAGCGAACCACTTGGGGTGACCCATGGCAGAGGTGCTGGTTATCCAATAAATGGTTCCTGGGGCGGCGGTACCCAAACCATCGCCATCGGGATTATCTCCGAGATAATATGTAATATAATAATAATATAAATAATTCGTTGTTAGCATTGGTGTGTTCAGCAACAATAACTGCTATTATTCTATCTAGTACGTCATTATTATTTGGAGCTGTCGTCGCTGCGTGCTCCTACATACACAATTCGGCATGTCAATTTGCCATTCACAATACAGGCTCTCTATCAGCGTTAAATAGACAGCAGACAGTTATTCAATTATGGTGAACCGTGTGTATGATATAAGAATAATTATAGATTATCCAGCAAGTAATTTTGTATCATTAAAATTAGTAATTGATGGTAAAGGTACTGTACAAAGCTAAATAATTAGTTAAATGGGTACAATTAAATTTTAGGATAAATATACAGAATTTAAGAAAATAATGTCTTTCAATTGCTTCGCGAACACAATGTCCTCCTCCGCTTTTCTCGAATACAAAGATCAATGGACGTTGTGGATCGTGGACGAGTTAATCCGAAAAGCCATTTTGGGTGGTGGGTTTATTTTATGCTATAGTTATTTCGTTCAAAGGCATCGTTTGGGAGGAATAAATATTTTTATAATTTATGTCTCATGCTTGTGGAATCATGATACAGGCAACTTATGATACCTATTTAACATTGCCAAATTAATTCATTAGTTTGTGATGTCAATTTCGATACTCGCTAGCAGTCGCCACTCTTGACATCGGCGGACGCTGTAGACATTGACGGATGGTGGTCATATTTGACACCGCACTCTTCCTAAAATAGAAACATTCTTTAATATATTGTAAATTAGTAAACAAAAATTCTTAAATGTACCTACTGTAAATTAGTAAAAAAAAAATCTTAAATATACTGTAAAGCAAATGGAAATTTTTAAATTTACTGTAGATGTGTAAAAACAATTCTAAAATGCACTGTAAATTAGTAAACAAAATTCGACAACCTTATTTCACCCGTAATAAAACTGCATCAAAAATCCTATCTTAGACCAAGGGAGCGATCGTGTCTACGTCATCAATGATCTTCCTAAAAGCCGCCCATAAAATCTTCCTTCTCATTATCTTTTTTAGGTAATTAAATTCAAAACAGGCGGCTGGTGTTGAGCGGGAATTTCAACCTTATCACCATCTACATAAGAAGTGTTATTATTAGTGGCCCAATACACCTACCAATATGAGGACAAGAACATAATTTTGTCACATTGCTGCTGTTGTTACATTGCTTAAAATAAACTAATAAATATTTCAAATCAGATTGGTAGTTTATTGTTTTTTTTTTTTTATTTCTGAAGCCTAATTAAATACCTATTTTGATTTCCATATAAGACTACCTGAAGTTGTTAAAAAAATTTCCATACGAGTGACAAACGAGTAAAATAATATAATATATTAATATTTTGTTCGACAGCCTCCCACAGAAGCTCGCCTTCTTCATACTCTTCAGAGGATACCGTAATATAAATCAACCCACACAGCTGTATGTGTAAATGGTCGTTTCAATTCCAATAATGCACTTCTATTCAAGCGCTCGTTTAATAAGTGGAATGATATCGGCCAGGCTCATCACTTGAACTTTGAATCGCAAATCAATTCACTGTTCCCAGCACCGGGATTCCAGCGCACAGTGGATGCTGCGAGTAGTGGGCGGCGCACAACACGTGACTCCGGTAAGATAACATCTCAAAATAGAAACACTAATTTTCGCATTGGTAGTATTGTTACTGCCAATTTCTGTACTCGACGTTCTAGGGAGATTCCTTTGCAGGATATCAAGGTTCAAACGTTGTTACTAAATAAGGAACTCCACTCAACTTCCTTTATATTTTAACACCAGATTTTACAGTGACATTCCTCTTATTTTGAAGGTCAAGCGTGCAAAATTTCACCAAAATCGGAATAAAACTGCAGATTTGTATAAAAAATCAAATCGACGCCGCCCGCCCGGTGCCTGCCACAAACACACAGATTCTCTCCTTTATATATTTTAACACGTTGCATTTAATATTTGTATTTTCGATACCGACAATTCGTGATGCAATTCCATTATAATGATTTACTAAAACAATTTTAAACTTTGACTGTAATTTGACTCTTTTAATTTTCGACTGTTACCGGTTTCAGCTTATCAGGGCGATCTTCAGACTGGTCTGATAGCCACGATATGCCGAAACTGGGAACGTAATTTTGTTTAATTTTAAAACAATTAAAAATAAAAATTAAAAATAAATCATGATACATTTATTTTACAAATAATAGAACTAGAACATTTTCAACATACATATTATAAGAATCAAATTTTTTTGAATATCCGTAAATTATTTATTCGTTATTAAATATGTCTTTAAAAACAAAAATATGTAATTTCCGTAATAAAATTAAAAATAGAATAAATAATAAATAGAATAAAATAAATTTAAAAGAAAATGTATTTCACTCCTCAGATAAATTAAAGCAGCAGTTTATTGGTACTCTATTTTATACTATTTACCAAAACAAATTTAAATGACCAATAAAATAATATTTTTTTAAATAATAGCTTAATGATATAAATGTCATTTCTATAAATTCTTTGTTAATTCTATTTGTTTCACATAACTATATTATTGTGGCTTACTTATTTATTTTTATCAAGTTTAATTTGTAGAACTCCATTTTAATTTTTGGTATTTCTTTTATATTTCAATAGTATATTTAAAAAACACTTTCACCATATTTTTCAAAACTTCTATGTATTAACAGTCAATTACAATTCGTGAGCATATTATAATTCTTGATTTCAATTTATTTTTTTCTCTCCATGCACTTTCTTCCATTTATAACTATTACCTACTGAAGATTTTAACTTAACTCTTTAGTTTTCAGAACAGTCTCAGGCGAAATCACATAATGATATTTTATGGACATACGTAATAGGTACTAAAACTATGAAATAACGAAAAATATCCTTAACTGTATCTTATTGTACTGTGTATGTCTTAATAAATAAATAGTATTTTTATTAAATTTACAAAAAAAAAGTTTTGTGTAATTATTATTACGCATGACAGCTGTTTCATTATCTGAAGTCATTATCAAACTGTTTGATAATGTTGGTTTGTAGGTAGGTAGGTTTTTTGTAAATTTGGTAATAATACTATTCAATATATAAAAAAATAAAGAATGATTGCTTACGGTGACCGGATAAATCATAAAAATGATAATTCATCACATCTTTAAAAAGTTATATAAAGTCATGGAAAGTGATGAAACAAAAACTTTATTAACTGGGTTAAGTAGGTTAGGTTAAGTTTAAATTATTTCTTTCATTGTTTCTAATGACTTTATATCACTTTTTAAAGGTGTGTTAAATTTTCGATGTGTTGATTTATCATGGAACCGTTGCTTACATTCAACTTCAAAATGTCTATTTGATGTCTATCGTGTGCCGTTATTAGTAGGTGCTTGTGTTTCGCTTAGCTGAAATGTTGCTAACATTTACTATAACTTTAACATTTACTATAACTTTAACATTTACTATAACTTTAACATTTACTATAACTTTAACATTTACTATAACTTTAACATTTACTATAACTTTAACATTACCATTATATTATTACTATTATTGTATATTGTTATATTACTTATTTGAATAACACTGAATTACTCACACATAGGCAGCGTTTATGTGAGTTCCCATTTCTTACACTTATTATTATACTTACCTGTTTAAATGAAGTGTTTTCTATTGTTGTAGCATTCTATGCCTTAAGAAAATTTCAGCTGTATCACATTCAATGTCGTTTTGTATACATATTGTTGTGTTCTTAAATGTAATACTAATATTCGCCTATGTACCACTGTGTACTTATAAACTCATGTATCACATTATTGTAAAAGCCTTTTATGGCGTTTACTAAATAAATAAATACAATCTTAATATTTACACGTGTGAAAATTAAAAGAATATAAAACAAAACAATTTTCGCCGTAATTTAAATTAAAATACCAGAATTTTTTAAGCATGATATCATAGTAGATTTGTTTATTTAATACGTAGATATATTAATTTAACAGTGACAGTTATATCGATTTATGGTGGTTCGACAAGTACTAAGGCGAAACAGTATTCACGCGAAAAAATTAATATACATATAGCAATTATTTTAAAGAAGTTATATGTAACTTAATCTCGTTATAATAAATATTTAAATTTATGGAGTTCTACAGAATTTAATTTAATGAGCAATATTAATAAACGCCAAAATGATCGCTTGTTGATGACCACAACACATTACAAGTGGATATTTGTTATAATTTCTTATCTGCTTGCAACTTCGAAATTATGGCATAAATTACAGTAGTTCTATTACTTGAATGGCGCACTAGGATTGGAATGTTGCCTTAACATGTTTTAAAAATATTCAATTCAGGCAATACCAAACGGTATAAAAAAATATATTGGTATAAAGTATCTTAACTTCTTATAAATATTTCATTTATTTTACAAGCAATAATTATTCGCCTGAAACACTCATCCACATTGAAAAATCTCCTGATAAAAGATACATGACGCCAACGGGACTCGAACCCGTGTCCCTTCGATTTCCGGTCGACAGCTCTGACCACTGAGCTATGGCGGCTTATCTCTTATCCGCGAAATAATTCAATATATACTAGTGTTTCATTCAACAATTACTGCTTGTTACATTTTTTCACCTGAAAACAACTAACTTTATTTTATATGAGAAAGGCATTGTAAGTGCTAACTCTCTCACTAGATGGCGTCGAGACAAATTGTCTACATTTTTAGGTGAAATACTAAAACATATAAAGAATACATAAAAAATCTTGTCTTAAACATTAGTTTACCAAAAAAAATAATAATTAATATTTCATTTCCCTGTCACGATTTTATTTTTTATTTTAAAATAATATTTTTCCTGTGGCCTCCGTGGCCGAGGTTTAGGGCTCTCGGCTAGCAAGCTGGAGGTCGCGGGTTAAAATCTTGGCGTGCGCAAATAAATTTTATTTGATTAATTCGTGTTATTTCACAATACATAAATATATAGTATATTTGCGGCACATTCCAGAGTGGAAGATACACTCAGTATACCACCACTCAGAATTGAAACGTTGCTTGAAATGGCTTTGGCCGTGTTTGTGACAAGATCTGAATAGCCAGGTAATTCCTCACTTTCATTCCCTACCCCATCTCCTTCGCCTCCCCCCAACAAACCCCAATTGGGTATACCACAGTCTCACTAGCTCCAGTCGGTTGGAAGCATTTGGGAGCTCTTGTGCAATTTAATTTTTATTATTAAAAAGCAGAACCCAGTTTGATTCAGCTATCAATAATAATTCACCTGGTTACAGAACAGTTTAAATGCTTTTGGGTTGACGGAATGTGGAGGTCAAGAACCCGCTTAAATGATAAGAGTAAAAAATTATCAGTAGGTCACTGACATCACAAAAAACGGTTTTCTTATAATAAATTAATTTAAAAAGAGAACAATTTGAATGAGCGCCGAAGTATTTGTTTGGGGTCAGCAAATTGCTTAAATTTAAAACTATTATTTAATTTTACAAGCAATACTTGTTCGCCTGAAACACTCATCCACATTGAAAAATCTCCTGATAAAAGATACATGACGCCAACGGGACTCGTATCTTTTATCAGGAGATTTTTCAATGTGGATGAGTGTTTCAGGCGAACAAGTATTGCTTGTAAAATAATTGTTACCCTTTGTGCTATGCATAAAAATCTTGTCTCAAAACATTAAGTTTACTAAAAAATAATAACTATTATTTAAGTTTAGAAGAAATCGGTTACCGTAATATTTGGAAGTCAAATATAATTAATGATCCGATCACAATGATTAAATTGCGAAAAATAGCAATATCGTAATCTTTCCTCTCAGGAACGATTATTATATCTATATGTTATGTGTTACCGAAACCCATTTTATAACTTCTATTTTAATCAATCATATTTTTTGAAATTTTTACAAATGCATACATCTCTTTGAAATTCCCTTTTGTTTTTTGAAGTTGACCCACTACCCGACACCCGATCAAGCTGAAACTCGGCAGATAGACTCGTCGTCGATGACAATACATTATGAATGCATTCTGCTTTTTTATCGTTACATTTCTATGAAATTCAATATACGCAATAAATATCCAATCGGGATTTGGCTCGGTTGGAGTTGTCGACATCAGTTCCCGTGTAGGAAGATACAATTCTCAGTCAAACATTTTTTTTTTCAGAGTTTTAAATACATTTCAAAATAGATCAGCACGTATTAAAATAAGTATTGCTGATTTATTAAAATCCTGTTAAAAACGTGATGGCAGACGATTTCCTAACAAACTGTTAGTACCGTCAGAATACATCGAAACACGTGTTGATGCAACTGCATTTAATAAATATAATGAAGAAATGCGCAAATATTTTTATGAACACGTGTTCCGAAATCCTCATAACACATTCGTGTTTTACTGATGTTATGAGGAAACCTGTCAATGCATTCGTTAACGGCCTGCAGTACCATTTTAAACCGGAATACGAATAATTTGACAAGATTTTTAATAAATTAGCAATATTTTATAATATCGGTAAGTTTTCTTCGTGTAGTAAAAAAACTTTGGTTTTTACTAGTTGATTTTTAAAATTTTTATTCTGTGACTAGCATATTTTTTTAAGAAGCAGGTAGATACTATTTGACTAATTAATTAAAAAATTACTTGTAAAAAAATTATTTATCGGTCATCAGCGGGAACATAACACGTAAATCGGTTTAATTGTTGGCAGATGAATCATTTAAACGCGTTAAAGATCGGCGGTTAATTTCATTCATCCATTTAAGATATATTTCCAGCTAATAATAAAAACTAATTATATAAACACCCTAATATAATAGAACTTCCTCCTTCTTCTGGCGCTTGTAAAATTAGATTGTTAATGTTTATTTTAGTTATAAGTTTCTACATATGTAAATATATATTTTATGAAGATAGTAGTTATAGGCCTTAGTCGTAAGTTTCTAGATATAAGTCTCAGACGTAAGTCACTAGTTTTAAGTCACTAGTTTTAAGTCAGTAGTTCTAGTGTTAACTATTTAAGAAATATATTTGTACAGCGCCCTTGAGGTGATTTCTCATGAAAATGGCGCTATATAAATTAGCCAAATATTATTATAAAAAATATTTTTCAAATCACAAATGTAATTATAAAATATCACCGGAATTAGGAGTATTTAAAAGGTGGGTGTTAGAAAACACATTCGGTTATTATTTATTCACTAATAACTTGTTAACAAAGACGTAGTGGGTGATACGTAATCTCAATGCAAAAAAGTCCTTCGTAGCAACGTCTATTATTGAACATCGACGTGTCATTAAAGGGGGGGACTCGAAAGGCCATTAAAATCCTTTCAACTGTGACGTCATCGTAATGATAATAATGAGGTTTGGAATCTATTTCCTGCCGCCTACGCCGTGGTAGAAACGTAATCAAGCATCTCAGTTCACAAAACCTGATTAGGACTAATCTGATAAGCTGCGGATTCATATTAGAGGTTCTGTGGGTACTTTTCGCTAGTGGGTACAGTGAGTACAGGTATAAAAAATACCTGCTAAAAATACCGGTTACAAAATACTCAGAAGTATTTTATACCTACCTAAGTATCTGGGGACTGCGGACGGAGAGTATTTATTACTCTCTGCCCCAGTCCCAGTATAAAATAGATAATAAATCAGATAATTTTTGCCCACAATGATTCCCCACAAATTTTCTTCGTAAAATTTATTCCGCCCGATAATTATTCTAATATATACGCTTTACCTCTAGAGTGAAGAGTGAGTCCGAGTGTCAAAATAATTCCACTCCACTAAAGAAATAGCGTAGGCAACTACGCACTTCTACGTACTTATTTTCCCCTTCTCCCCATACAACTTTCTAACAGACCAGAGAGAAAGGTCAGTAGTATTTTAAAGTACGAATACTCTTAGATACATGAGAAAAATTATTTTGAAAAAATATTACACTCAAACAGGCCAAAAGTTTTATTGCTCGAACATGACATTAACACTTGCCTCCGCGTTTATGGAAGAGAATTATAGAGCAATAAAAAGGTTAACCTAAATAAAATAAAGTCGCTCACAAAATTAGGCTCTTATAGAAAATACCGAAATAAAATAGGGTTTCGTGGCCTTGGATTTTGGCGGAACCAAGTAGATAAATCTGACAAGCGTTTTTAAACATACAATTTGTATACACCACTCTATAAAAGTATGAAACAAAGATAATATCTATCATGCTAGATATAAAGAGTATAAGTCGAAAAAGATGACATTTCATTTTATCAATCTCTGGGACATAAGAGTTTAAAAAAAAAATCAAAAAACATATGTCAATATTAAAATAGGCGTAAGTTTATAATAAAACAACTGAACTGATTATTTTTTCAATTGGTATTAGAAGTACAAGATCAGATTTTGCAGATTTTTGGATTTGTATGAACATGTACTGTTGGAACCAAATCAGCAACTTTCGCCAGACAATGCGTTGACATGCCAGTTCATGTCATAATTGTGTTCCTGGAGTGAGGATGTTTTAGTTTTCCAGCTTTGTTTTAATCAATACATTTGCGACCAATATTTAATTCCATAATCTACACAATCTTTATCACAATGCAATCTAGCACCAGTGTAAATAAAAACTCACTGAAAATAGGTTCAATGAATTACGTACAAACAATACAAACGGGAACATTTAGTGGGTGGGAAGTTTCATATAAATAACATCAATGTTATTTATTTTAATCAATCTATTCTATCGGATTCGAGTTATATTATCAAGGAGAATAATGATGGTGAGAATGAAAATAGTTGCATCTAGATATGATTTGAGCTTTTCACGGCAAAAAGTATTATGGTTATTTATTTTGAGATGAATGGAAAAAAATACTAAAACCCAAGAAAATGAAGTCATTAGGTTGCTGTTGAACAAACTGCAAAGAGAAACTCGAGAAAAATTGCATGTGCCCACCCTTACGACTGGTACCTACCAACTTATAAGATATGTTGGCAAAAATGAAAATCGAGGCTGAAGAATTGAACCATCCGGATTTTCTTTATTTGCCAAGTTTGTATGGAACTGATCTATTTCTAAGAAAGATTAGGATAGATGCCTTGAATTGGATATCAATTAAATGGCTTTGTTATACCGAGAACAAAACAACTGTTTACTTCAAGTCTTCCCTTGATGGGGACATGCCTTTTTAAACTCTCAAGTTCATAGCCGAGGAGTCATGGTCTACCTGAAGAGTCATGGCGAACTCAGTGGCAGACCTCGGACAACAAACAAGCACCTTGTTGTAAATGCAACTATTAAACTGCCAGGGTTCCCTCTTCCTTGGAAGACGTGGACCTTACTAAACCGCATTCGGTGCAGTCACAGCCATTGTGCATATATAATGCATAAATGGGGCGTAAACGATTCTGAATTATGTAAATGTGAACATATTCAAACAACACTTCGTAGAAAAATCTCCCCTTCATCAGTTCCCCTCCGGCACATCTATTCTGAACCAAGTGATTCTCGATGCCGTCGATTGAATGATCTCAGCATCCCACTTTGACCTCCACCAATTATCACTACCAAGAGAGAAGAAGAAAGATATGTTGTTAAGTCCGACATTTCACAACTTCTACAGAACACTGAAGACGTTTGCTAACACCCACACTCATTTCCGGGTGTGAAAGAATTTATTGAAAGTTACACGGAGAAAACTTACTGATTTGAAATACTTTTAATTTATTAAAAATCTTATAGCGGAACACTTGTTCATATAAATATATAGATATAGACATACTGATATTGTCACATTCCGTCATGATATTTATTAGGAAAATAACATGTGTTCTCCATATATTCTGAATTACTAATATTTTAACAGGAAATCGGCATGCTATCACCTTTTAAACGGGGTCATCTTTCTACGTGTAAATCTAGATATAAAATCCTAAACTATAAATCTACAATGTTACAGTAAATAAAATCACTATCGTAATTTTTTGTGTAAGTCGATGAACTGGCTTATATGTATGTGTCCTAACATGGTCCTAACAGCATTTGTTTTATCTAATAAAGTAATTTGTTGAAAAATGTATTTTTGTATTTATTTAATCTCCCAATAAAAGTAATCACAGTTTATAAATTTGAAACTGCCCTCCTGAAAGGTAGCTGTTATTGACTTGTACTCTTTATACTTAGTATGATAGATATGTTTATATGGTATATATATATATTTTTTTAATAAATAATTATATGCTCCCACATTTCCGCGAGTACTGAGAAAGCGCTACAAGCGAAAAGTTTGCTAGTTCCTTGGCCAAATTAAGAAATGCTGTCGATTATCATTGGTAAAATCAGTTTTTATACAATTCTTATTAGTCTAATCTTGGTGTGTTTGATTACAATTTAAAGTGGAATCCTATAAATTATAATCGAACTACAGAATCCAATCGTTTGTTGTAAATTTGAGATGTTTCCGCTGCATATCTCCATGAAAAAGTATGGATGTATCATTCTAAAATAATAAGCACCTCGAAGATGATCATGTTTTTGTTATTCTTATGATTTGGAAGACTGATAAGCTATTTTCATTCTACTAGGCCAATGATCTTTATGTAATAGCTCAACGTGACTCTAGGACGAAGAAACGATTTGTCACATCAGAAAAACGTTTAGTTCATTACATTTTTTTTAAATCGTAGGTACTACAGACCAGAATAACTCAACGCAACTAATGGCCGTTGTTCCCAATCCTACTGATCAACTGTTGAATCGAAATTTTGGCTCAACATTTCTCAAATGCACAATTATGCTCTTCCTAATGCAACTATCCTATCAAGCTAGAGGAACCAAACAGCTGGATTAACCTCTGTCTCTGTCGAACGTCATTTGGTTCACGCATTCGTTTTCGTATTGCGTATTGCCAATATTATTATTATTTTTTGTATCAAATCAATTTGGAAAGTGAAGATATTAATCAAGAAGTTCTTGCTACTTTTTGGTTTTTATTTTGTCCAAGTTGCTTAGTTTTATGTTAACACACGGAGGAGAAACATCAATCGTCAAATTTGTATTAATGTATTTTCGCGCTTTGGCAGCATTATTAAAAGTCAAGCTAATGCTTTATTTTTAATATATTGACATGGGTTTGTTAAAAAATATAAAAAGTCGGTTTATGGATTACGGTACTTAAAACAAATTATCTGTATTAATAATAAGTAAAATATTAATTAACTCATCAATATTAATTTAATATTGAATGTTTTTACTTTGATGTCATTTTATTGTATATGAAAGTGGGCGAAGTCACTTAAGATTATCAACGATAAAGATGTTTGGAAACAGACGAATCGAGCGTTACTGAATAAATGGCTTGGCTGATTGGAGCCTTAGATTTGTCGATCTAAAAGTTGGGAACAACGGCCGTTAGTATTTCTACCTCTTAACCAAATTCAGTAGTCTCCGAGTCCGAGGTAGCGAAAACATTCGAACAGAGAGCTCTGGCTTCATGAAACTTGCAAAGATTGCTGGGATTTATAGGTAAGCACAACTTTTTAACTTATTAATAATGTTTAAATAGCAGAAAAAAATAATGAAACAGATGCTGACTTAGAACGCGATGATATTTATACATTAAATAATAAACAACCTGTTACCAAAATACTTTTTAAACAAAATTATATACAACAAGGACATTCACAGACACAACACAAGGACAAGCAATGAAATATGACTACCAAAAAATGACAAAGCCAATATGCAAAACAAAGCGGCAGGGCATTATAACGAAATATTATAATGCGATGCCGGTAACCATAAAAACTACACCAATTAATAAATTAAACATAGATTGTAAGAACCACATTAAGCACAATAAAATGTAATGAAATGCAAGTTATAATTGCGTAATTTGTAAACATAAATGTACTAACGAAAATAAAAAACCTCCGGCGAAACCGGGTAGTAAACCTCTTAATACTTAATAAAAGCATGCCAACAAACAAAATAATATTGATATACATTAGTATAACCTGTAAGTAGGTAAAAAGAATAGTCGATTGTACCATAACGTAATAAAATATTTGGCAGTGTACTAATTAAACCCTGGTTATCTCAGTTAAAGAATGCCTGCCTTTTAGGCCGGGGGACTTTACGGAACATCTTCCCGCCCGATCTCGGAAAATTTTATAATAAAAAGGGATGTTTAAAAGCACCTTTCGGTAGACAGTTGAAAATATCATCGCGCTTGAGATTAGGGCCGCGGAAAATGTTTACTGTCAATTTGGGGCGCAGCGAGGGGCGCGGTGGGGGGCGTGGTGGGGGCACTGCAAACCGCGGGCTTATGTCAAGATATTTCGCCTCGGGATAACCGAGTTACCATAAATCTAGCGAGATGTCGGCAAAATGTACAAAAGGGCGTTTGTCATTCAGGACAAAAATCAAAAAGCTGCGTGAGGTAGAATGTATCAGCCAGGTAAACCGCAGAGAGCGGTAAAAAACACACACAAACATCAGAGGTGTAAGATAGGAATGCTGTCCTTGTTCTACCGGTATTAAAATGGAAGATGCTCCGAGGCACTAGCGTTATTAATCCCGTCGGTACTGGTGCATAGTCGGGAAACACGCCAAATGCGCGCCCAACATTTGTACACGGTTGATGTTTGTCACATGAGAACAGGTCATTTCTACGACTCGTTCTTGCCTCTCTGTGTTCACTCCCACAAGACTCATGTTCACCCCTTACTCTCCTCAAAAAGACCCTCAACACAGGATCCCCAAAGATGACATAAGCCTTGGGGAATTTCGCCGATCTGTGTGGAGTTAAGATTAAAAAAATTAAATCCAATGAAAACGGTAAGCAATGAAACGGAAATGCAATCAAAAGCGTAAGTGGGGAAAAGCAAATGTGATGAAAACTAGACCCGATTAAAAGAAAAAGTAAGGAATTGCAATGAAATTGAAATATAATTTCATACGAAACAGATACTATGTGATGTTATAATTGAAAATTAAACAATAACTTTGTAAATACCACTTTTATGCATATTGTCGACCTACTTACTTCCTCCGTTGGACCTCAACCCGTTTATTATACCTATTGCCGACTTACCTACTTCCTCCATTGGAGCTCAACCCGTTTATTATACCTATTGCCGACTTACCTACTTCCTCCATTGGAGCTCAACCCGTTTATTATACCTATTGCCGACTTACCTACTTCCTCCATTGGAGCTCAACCCGTTTATTATACCTATTGCCGACTTACCTACTTCCTCCATTGGAGCTCAACCCGTTTATTATACCTATTGCCGACCTACCTACTTCCGCCATCGAAGCTCAACCCGTTTTTTTAGTCAGTTCAGTGTAATTTTTTTTCAGTGTATTTTTATTATTTTTTAAAAATTTTATCCAGTTGTAAACAACTGTAACGGAAAAAAATTAAAAATTTATGAAAATATGAAAATTATGCCCTTATGAAAAAAACATTTATTTTACTAATTATGTACATTTCAATGTACGCAAAGTAAATGCCCCATGGGCGTATAAAAAGAGTAAATAAATAAATAAAACATACGTAGTAGATTTTAGTAGAGTATTTATTATATAGCTCTGACGAAGCTATTGTGTGGTGTGGGTAGGGGAACCTGGTCGGCAATCCAATATAAGTGCGGAAAAATATAAAATTTGTGTTTACAAACTTATTGTTTTATTTTAACTTGAATTAATTGTGACGAAAAGTAAAAGAGGTACAATGAAAATTAGTAACTTCGGTAGTGTCACTGTAAACAAAACATAAAGGCCAAGAAACTGTGGGTTATTTTACAATTGAAAACAATACACATAGTATATGTGCGGCACGTTTCAGAGAAGAAGTAACTCCCAGTATCGTCCTGGTGTAAGACCACCATTCAGAATTGGAACGTTGCTTGAAATTGTTTTGGCCGTGTTTAATATCCAGGTCCGAATAGCCAGTTACTTCCCCACCCTCCTCTTTCCCACCTTCCACTTCCCCCACCTTTCTCTTCCCCATGTCCAGTTTAAATATGTTGAATGAATTAGCAATATCGATTTTGTCGAACACACCGATTTAACTGAAGCGTTTGATAAACAAAATAAATTTATTCAAAGAAAAAAATCAAACGAATCGATTAAAATAAAATAAAAATTACAGGAACAAAAATAACACCCAGTTTATTGGGACAGTTGGCTCTGCCACATTTCTCTTTTAGGCTTCTGAGCGGCGGTACAAAGCGCCATTCCAGGTCGCCTTGCAGAAAAGTAACGTCCAAAAGTAAGGCAACGGTTTACAGAGCAGTCTGTGGTGCGTGCATAGACATATGAACATTAGTCATATGTCTGTGGGTGCGTGGTATTTTATTTTAGTCATTTGTACATCAAAGTTTACAAATGTCTAATTTATTATTAATTATATACATACATTATTACATTTTTATTACTTATTGCATTTTCTTTTAATTAATATGGCTCCTACAATCCCGCTGGAATCTATAAATTAGTGCAGACTCTATGGTTTCGTGCAACGCATTATAATATTGTACTCCTTTGTACACTAAACTATTTTGTGTATTAGCTTTATCTTTTTTTGGTAGCCTAATTTCATTGCACGTTCTTGTATTATGTTTGTTCATGTACTCGTTGAACAAAATTTTCTTTGAAAAGTATTTTGGTAATCGGTTGTTTATTATTTTATATATAAATATCATCTGTTTCACTGTTAGCCAATTTAGTATACATATTATATTATCTAGCTGCCCTTACTTGGTATTGCACACGTAAAAATATTACTTCATCAAAAAGGCGTGAGGACTGTGTTATTTATTGTAAATATATGTAAATAAAAAATCTTACCATTCATAAATTTTAACTTCTTTTCAATATTTTATAAAAAGCCATATTCTAAAACTACCGGTAATTGTTTGGTTTCGGTTGCCTCCTTATTGCACCTTTTTTTAAATATCTGCTCAGAAGATTCTCATTTCTGAGCACAAACTGCCTCCTGTTTTATATTATGTTTAAGTTTTAATATTCTTGCTTTGTCCTGTCCTGCTGTTATTGTTATTCTAAGTTTTGTCAACACTTTGTAAAAATAGTATATTTATTGGTAAGGCACAGTGAAGAAATAATTTTAAGAACATGACCACTAATACTAAAATACCATATTTAAGTTTGCTAAACTAAAGCGCAGTTGAAGTGAAATGAAACTAAACTGCGCTATTGACAGCCCATTCCTCTTGGACTGCTATGGCTTATAAGTGCCCGAAAGCTTCACGACTTGTCCAAGATACCACATGGTAAAACAGATGTTCTAGCACGGCATAACACAAGAAATGGTGACACTTTGGTGAATGTCAATTTAAGTAAAATAGAAAGCTGTTTATGACCATTCTTTTTTTTTTTTTTGGTTTTAGGCATTTCACCCTGAAAAGAGTGCTTTGTGTTTTTCTTCATAAGGATATCAAATTTCAATAATAAATAAATCGTGGCATGTCCAGATATTTACAATATTACAGAGTTTATTTAGTAACTTGGGTTTTGTACTTCTCAGACAACTGTAAAGCTATTTTCGTAAGGTTCATCAATCTTGACAATCAATTGTGTCCATACGAAGGAATATATTTTTAGAATTGCCAAATTAGGTGTATGCGTTCCACCTGTAATAATCAATAATGCTCACACAAATGATTAGCTCGAAGTTCAGTCTTTTAGTCTTACTTTATGTTTTCTTTGAAACAAAAATAAATCTGTATACATCTACATAAATATAATTCTAATAACTAAAATAAGTTTGCGTACTATGGTTTATGTCTAATTATTGTGCTCTTTAAGTTTAACGCATTACTTTAAAACTTACGTAAAGAGACATTTATTTGGAAAAAAACGTAGAACATGAGAACAAATATACCTACATATTATGTATCTTTGTCTGCAATGCATACCTACGGACAGTGGTAATTGTTAAAAACAAAACATTTAATATAGAACTACAATACGTATTAAGTTTTTATTTTATTTAAGGGCCCACTATTCGAATTTCATCCAATTTCCGACATATTTTCCTTAAAAGTTTGAAGTTTTTAAGCTCTTAAAAAAATATATGTTATTCTTTAAGATAGTATCTATTTGTTCCAAAAGCCGAAACGGTAATTATTTGAAATTCCCTCGATAGAAATAAATCGCAAAGTATGCTCCGAAAAATATTATTAACACGTTTATTTCTGTTATTTTACAAGTTATGTATATGTATGAAAAAAATCACAATGCTTCTTTTAATGCTACTCAATAGACCCCAAAAGTGATTTTTGCTATTTTTGAAATACGCCGTGATTTATTAAACATTTTCACAACAGTCGCTTACGTCTTATGATTCTAAGCATGATTATTGCAGCCCCTCTCACTTCCTCACGCGCGTACGCTATCTGCCTTTCAGTCACTGCTTAGAGAGCTTCGCGGACGATCGTGTTGTTCTCCGTTTCGTGATTTCTACTAAATAATATTTATCGTAAATAATAATATTGTATTCCGAAAATGGGAAATAAACGAAAAAGTGCTCGTATTTCTAAGAAAAGACTATTTCGTTCGAAACAAAAACGCATGGTGGACATTGTAAGGTAAGAAGAAAAATATAAATTTTGATTTGATGAATATATTATTATTTACTATTACGTAGGTAATATTTATTATAAAAATAAATTATGTATATATTGTGTAACAAAGGTGACAGGTATTGTTTTATTTTTCAGAATGCGTACTTTGGGAGATAAATCTATTGCCAAGGCCTCTGAAACTGAAATTGCCGGGTAAGTTTTTTTTAAATTTACATTTTTTCTTCAAAAATGACCCTTGAATGTAAAACTATATATTTTAGTTAGTAGGTAGGGAATGTACCCATACTACGTGACCCACTCCTCCCCCCTCAGTGACCACGTGTAGTATATAAACCTAACCCATTGTGACCAAACGCGTGGTATGTTGAAGATCCCCTCCCCCTCTCTGAACGGGTCACGTAGTATGGCTACTGTATATATTGCGCGAAGAAATTCTAAAATCAAGCCGCACTTAATTTACAACGTTCTAACAGCATTACGTTTGTTTTTTTTTTGTCCTATTGTATTTGTCTGTTTCTGAGGCGTTTTGTAGTTGTTCATTTTGATTGGATATAGTTTTAACTTCGCTTTTCCATGTTCTGAGGAGAGAAAGTTTGCAAAGACAAGTTTTCGTAATCCATTTAACAATTTTTGAATTTGAGGTTCAATCTTGTGCAAATTATTTTAGTTCGTCATATTTTAATGGAAAATATTTATAAAGTACGTTGCCAGAGCACAGAATTGCATTCGTTAGAATCTTGTACAATGAATAATTATGCCCTAGCTAATTGCATAATATTCCATATGCATATTTAGGTATGTTCTAAAATGGTAATTATATGTCCTATTTAAATATTTTTCATTTTAAAAATATTAAACTTAAAAACTTTACAAAAAACTCAAATCAGAAATTGGTAAATATATAAATCGTCTTTTCAAACTTTGACATCTCATATCATAGAACTGTATATCTGATGTTAGAACGCGTTCCAACTAAGGCTTGATACAAATTCTAAGCTTTCTGGATCGAGGCAAGTAATATGTATAATAACACTGTAGGTACCTGGAATATGTAGAAAGCGACCCGGTCAGATTTGCATCTCTGCCAATGATTTCGTACAATAATAAGACACTTTTACGGTGGGGCAAACTACCGGCATTTTCGATAATGTATCCAAGAACATAAAGATCTTCATACTAGTTCTCAAACTTTAGGGAATTTAATTTGAGGAAGTTAATTATTGATTGGATATATAATAAATAATTATTTTGTTTTTCTTCCAATAAAAATTAGGTTTTCTATTATTTTATAGTTACGTACTTATTTATTCCAGAATTCGTCCATTTGAAAATAGTCTAATTTTTTAGGCGATCTGTTTTAAATAACTAACTAACTAACCATCAGGCCGTTTCCCCGCAGAGGTAGTCAGAGAGGACGGACCGCCAAACAACTCGGTCTTGGCACGCACTCTTTGCCTTACTCACATTCATACATCGTCTCATACAAAAACCACTTAACTTTAATTTATATTCGTCGATATATATAAATGTTTATTGTCCTGAAGAAGGTTGAGTTCAACCGAAACCGGTCGACGAATATAAATTAAAATAAAGTAGTTAAAACAAAATATTTATTTCATTTTGTTCTTTAATTATATTTCAGATGTGACTATACTCAACTGAAGAACGTTTTGTCCACATCTTGTAAAGATGTTGAAGCACTGAGGTAACAATAAAATCATTTACGCCCTTCACATTTATTTAGAAAGTTCTTGAAATGTAGTTATAATCAATGTTTTTATTTTGTTCCAGCTTCCACGAACAACGGGAAAGCATACCTGTTGAGAATACATATAACGACATACCTAAGGAGAATATAGATAATGGAGGAAGGTAAAATGGATTTCAGAATTTCGATTAAACTATCGTGTTGTGAAAAAAATATATACCGTTAACTTTTTTTTTTATTACAGTAAATCTGATGTACGTGTGTACTACAACAAAAAACGTAAAATTGTAAACAAGAAACCCATCGGCCGGAGAGGTCTTTCTCAAAGCATTGACAATTGGTATGTTATAGTGATTTACTTTACTAACATTTATGTATTTTATTTTACTAACGGTAAAACATAAGTTCTAAAGAGATGAATTATTAATATACAAACTATCTGCTTTATGTGAAAGAACATCCGCTTCATTCGAAAAAATTAATCTTCAGTAATACAAACATTCAAAAATTTATAATACTTTTATTGGTATCCAAATCATTATCAATATCCACTTTTATTTGTAGTTTTTCATAAATCAATTTTGCTTTTCTAGGTTGGATAAAAATGATGCAGTCGAAGGAGGAGAAGAAAGACGCATCGTCGACATTTTCTTTTTTATTAACCAGCTGCAATCCATATCGGACCATTCTCCTTTTGGATGCGGATTTCGAAATCTTATTCTTAAATCTGAGCAAAGAGTTGGTCTAATGTCCAAAATACTATTTGAATGTAACATGTGTTGCGCCAAATTTACAGTCAACACATGCGACCCAAAACCTAAACATACCATGGACGTCAATGTAGCAGCAGTATCGGGGATGACTCCTGCAGGAATTGGGCTTGCTCAACTGTCCGAGTTTTTGACGGCTGTCAACATACCCCCGATGTCCGTAAAATTTTTCCACAAGACAAATGTATTAGTGTCAAGAGAATGGGAGAAATGCGCGTTAGTCGCCATGGAAGTCGCAGCGAAACGAGAGCGTCAAGCAGCTATCGAAGAAGGTTGTCTACAGGACGGAGTGGCGGTGATTGACGTGATCGCGGATGGGTGTTGGTCGAAACGATCATATAGAACAAATTATACAGCCCTCTCCGGTGCGGCAGCAATTGTTGGCAGAAGATTTGGAGAAGTTTTATACCTCGGAGTTAAAAATAAATATTGTTGCATTTGTGCAAGAGCTGAAAACCGAGGAGTATTGCCTAAAGAACATGTTTGCTACAAAAATTACACTGGACCTTCAACTGGAATGGAAGCAGAAATTCTTGTAGAAGGGTTCAAAACTTCAGTTGAATCTCATAATTTGATATATGGGCGGCTAATAGCAGACGGAGACAGTAGTACTTATCATAAACTTATCAAAACGAGACCGTATCCGAACTACACCATCGAAAAAATCGAGTGTCGCAATCATTTGCTTAGAAATATGTGCAACAAGTTATCCGCTCTATCGAAAGACACAAAATATCCCTTATATCAGCGAAAGATGATCACCACACAACGGATAATGGCTATAAGAAAGGTCATTTGTCACGCCATTCGAGAGCATAAACAAGGATCTGAGAACTTGTCAAATAGAATTAATAAATTGTACGTAGACGTCAGCAACAGTTACAATCACGCGTTCAGTGAACATGAAGATTGCAAAAGTCATTATTGTCAGAGTGGTAAAAAAAATGAAAATCTCGTCAAAAAGCTTGTTGCTTCTGCCTTATGGTCTAGACTACAGCTTATTGTTGGGACCGTTGCATCAAATGCAAGAAGTTTGATCCATGATGTTGATAGTAATCGTGTCGAATCCTTTAACAGTATAATAGCGAAATTTGTTGGAGGGAAAAGGGTGAATTATAGTCTTCGACAGGCTTACCAGAGCCGTTGTTCAGCCGCAGTCGTTTCGTTCAATACCGAGAGACCCATTTACAGTCTCCACAAAGCTATGCTGGGGCACAGTCCTAATAGCAAAGCTAAAGAATTTACAGACAGAAGGATAAGAAAAAAAATCCTGGACCGAAAACGTCTTCGTCGTAAATTATTCAACAAATCACGGCCTGTTCAAGAAGACAAACATTATGGCGACCAATGTCAAAAACCTGACTTGGATCCAGAACAACTCCAGCAGTTAAAAGAAACGTTTCTCAAAAATCTAAAAAAAACTGAAGAAGAAAGGAAAATAACAGAAAGAGGAACTATTCTACAACGCGACTGTAGTGAATGGCTGGAATTGCGAAGAAATCTCATAACTGCCTCAAACTTTGGAAAGATTATTAAAAAAAGAGAAACAACTGGACCTTCAATCGTTAAAACTTTACTGTACAAACAAGACCTTTCTAATGTACAATCCATCAGGCATGGAATCAATAATGAAATGATAGCATTAAACCAGTTGTCGTCGCAACTTGGTATTACTATACGGCCGTGTGGCTTATTTATTGATTGTGATATCCCATATTTAGGTGCTACGCCTGATGGCTTAGTTGACGACAACCAAATTGTTGAAATTAAGTGTCCATTTATAGCATTCAATTCGAGATCAATAAAAGAATTGGTGCATCAAAAGAAATTTAACTTCTTTAAGCTCAAAGGAGAAGAATTAGTTATCAACAAGAATCATGATTGGTATTTTCAGGTCCAAGGTCAACTTCATATTACCCAAAAAGACATTTGTATTTTTGGAATATGGATAGGTGAGAATAACCATCTCAAAGTAGACATGATTCAACGCGACGATGAATTTTGGAGAACAACTATGGTTGATAAGCTCAAAGTTTTTTATTTGAATTATGTTTTGCCCGAGTTGGTAGACCCTCGCCTCACGAGGAATTTACAAATTCGCGAACCACCAATCATAGAAAAAAAAACATCTGAACATTCTACTACAGTTATATCAGAAAGTACAAATAAAAGTAGTAAACCTACGACATCATCTCAAATTTCAGGAGTGACTGATTGTATTCTTACATTTGAACAAATTTAAAGCTAATGACATTAAAAGGTACGATTGGTTTTGCATATTGTGTTCAAATCAGAGACGTTCTGGAATCAGTCACTAATTGGTACAACTCTATTCTTTCAATGCCATTTGGCTTGTAATTTTTACCATTCGTTTTGTATTTAACCCTATTTCAGCGTGCCTGATTTAGTACTTTTTAAATTTTTTTATATTTTTTTTTATATATTCAATAATATAATTATTAGATTTATAAAAACAGTTTATTTTTAAACAAGTTCTGCTGTGTAATTATTATTATGCGTGACAGCTGTTTCGTCCTCTGAAGGCATTATCAAACTAATTGACGGCCGGCGTAGTCCAGTGGTAACGCTTTGGACTGCCATTCCGAAGGTCGCGGGTTCGAACCCGGCGCGCGTAAATAAATTTTATTTGATTAATTTGTGTTATTTCACAATTAATTAATTAAAATTAATATATAGTATATTGCGGCACGTTCCAGAGTGGAAGATACTACCAGTATCGCCCTGGTGTAAGACCACCATTCAGAATTGAAACGTTGCTTGTTACCAATCGCGATTCTTGTTAATAACCAATTCTTCTCCTTTCAGTTTACAAAAGTTTTTTTTTTTACTAACTTTTTCATTGATCTCGAATTCTATAAATCGACACTTAATTTTAACATTTTTTATCGTCGTCAACTAAGCCAAATATGGAATATCACAATCTATAAATAAGCACGGCCGTGTGGTAATATTAAATTGCGATGACAACTGATTTAGAGCTTTCCTGTCACTATTGAAACCATGTCTGATGGATTGTACATTAAAAAGGTCTTGTTTTTGTTGTGAAATTTTAACGATTGAAAGTCCAGATTTTTTTTTTACAATATTTTCAAAGTTTTAGGCGGTTATGAGGGGCTTTACAACTCTAGCCGATCGCGGTCTTGTTATAGGATGGTATATATCTGCCTTCTTTTCTTTTTTATTCAGTTTTTTTTAAGGTTGTACAGGAACTTTTCTTTATGATACTGGAGTTGTTCTGCGGTCACGTTAGGTATTTAACAATTATCACCGCAATGTTTGCCCTCCTGAACAGCACAGGTATTATTTAATCATTTACGGCAAAGATATTTTTGATAGTGGGGTGTTTTTGTCTTTCTGTCTTCCAATCATTTAGCTTCGCTTCTAGAGTTTTACCCCAGTAATGCTTTTTGGAGACTGTAAATGGATCTCGGCATCGAATGAAACTGAGGCAGAATAACGGCTCTCGTAAGTTTGCTGAAGAGCGTAATTCGCCGTTTCTAATCTATTAAATATCGCTATTATACGATTAAGGGTTTTCAAAGATTATATTTTCAAACATCATGAATCAAACTTCTTGCGTTTGATGCAAAGGTCTAGTTAATAAGCTGCATTCTACGCCATAAGGTAGAAGAAGCAAAAAACCTTTGGACGAAGTTATCACTTTATAACTCTGACAATAATAGCTTTTGAATTGTTGATTGAACACTTCATTGTAACTGTTGCTGAAGTGTAAATCTACATACAGTGTATTGACTCTGTTTGACATGTTCTCAGTATCTTGTTTATGCGATCGAATAGGTGACAAATCACCTTTCTGATGAGCAGTATCCTTTGTGTGGTTATCATCTTTCGCTGATGTAAAGGATACTTGGTCGTTCACATCAGCGAATAATCTTTTGGAGCGGATAATTTGGTGCACATTCTTTGGAAGTAAATAATTGCGACACTTTTTCGATGATTTACTTCGGATGTGGTTTCTTTTGGATTAACTTATAAGTACTACTGTCGCCAACCAATATAAGTTGCATGTATCAAATCATACGATTCAACGGAAGTTTTGATCAATTTCATTAATTTTTGTACCATCCGTGGTCTTTAGGCAAAGCACATTGGTTCTCAGTTGCACAAATGCAACAATATTTACTTGTAGGTTTAAAAATTCTCCAAATTTTCTGTCAATAATTGCTGCTGCACATAAGAGGGCTGTATAATTTAATCTATATGTATGATCACTTCGCGATCACCGCCACTCTATCCTGCAGAAAACCTTCTTCAATAGCAGATTGACGCTCTCGCTCCACTGTGACTTCCACTGCGAGTAATGCACATTTCTTTCACTCTCTTGACATATATTTGCTTTATTATAATGTTTTTGGTACACCAGGGATAAGTCGACAGCCGTAAAAAACTCAGACAGTTGAGCAAGCCCAATTCCTTCAGTCATCCCCGATGCTGCTGCTACATTGATGTCCATGGTATTTTTAGGCTTTTGGTCGCATGTGTTGACTATAAATTTGTCGCCACATTTTACATTCAAATTTTATTTTGGACTTTAGGTCAGATCTGGGCTCAGATTTGACAATAACTTTTCCAAATCCGCGTCTAAATGGAGAATGGTCCGATATGGATTGCAGTTGGTTGATAAAAAAAGAAGGTGTCGATGGTGCATCTCTATTCTCCTTATTCCGACCGTGTCATTTGTATCCAACCTAGAAAATAAAAAGCTGCCTTAAAATGGATATCGATCTATGAAAACAATAACATTGATTTGAGTGCCAGTATAACTGTTATAGTTTTTTAATGTTTGTATTGTATTACGGTCTTCATCATATGGCACCAGCGTCAAACGTTGTTACCAGGTTGTCTCTTTTCATATAACCCACTTTCATTCATCACACCCAATTTCACGTTGAATGAACCCGATTATGTACCTGTTGTCGCTGACGTCTATTATTTATTATACCTGACGAGTTTTATTTTTATTTATTAATATTTAAACATGCTACACTACTTATGAAGATTGTCAGCAGGTACGTAGTGACAACATTTTATGCAATTGGTAAATTTTCAAAGAAGGTATATGTATAAATAAAGATGATGATAAATTACCAACTAGATCAATTGGTTAAATTAACAGAATAGTATAAATATAAATATGTAAACAGCAGTAAAAAACTTATACACTAAACAAGTACAAATGAATGGTCACATCAATAGTTTCATATATTATATAGGTAGGTATATGAAGTATTACAAACATATCATAATGATATTCCTTTTCCTAACAATGTCAATTCTAATTACAAATACAAGTGCTTCAATAGGGCATCAATATAAATATCTGTATCTTATAGTAATTTCCTTTTATTATATTTGACTTGCAATACAAATGGTATTATTTTTGATTGTTTTTAGTTTATTGTATTTTTTGGGTACAACATAGTTTAAGGTTCTTTCACCGTATTTATTGGTATATCTCAGAACCACCAATTCTTCATTGTATTATGTTTGTGATTAAATTACATTTGACAATTTAAACAAACAAGATTTAGAGTATTTAAAAGTATATCGTATGTTATAACCAATAAAGTTCAAAATTAAATTGTAAGTTCACATGAACTTAAACTATTAAAAATAGTAGTTACAAAAATTTCTTACCTTTGTGAATAAATAAAGCACCCTCCAAACAAAAATACAGAAGCTTTTTTGTGAGAGTAGGTACATCATTAAAAATATATGTTGGAATGTAATTTTATGATTCATACATGTTATATTACTCTCATAATTATTGAATTGTTTAAATGAATAAATAAATCATTACAAAACTGTCTTCTGATTTATATTTAAATCCTTGAGACACTAATGGCCCACACCCTGATAAAAAAGCTTAAAAATGTATAAATTATCTTCATAATACAAAATATGATAAGTATAAAAAACGTATACATCTATATAATTTATATAAATGTACAAAAGTAGATAATACATATATATTTTTTATACAATATGTCCGGGGGTTAAATGTGCAAGGAAGGTGATTCTACATGATAGTACAATTAAAAAAGACGATTTTTTGAAATTTTAACGTTTTAAGCTAGTTTTCGGATAAAAAAAATTAATTGATTGTACAGAAAAAAGTATATTGGTCTATGAAAAAATGTTTTTTTAAGGAAAAAAAAAATGAAATTTCTCCTCCTTGAAACCTCCTGAAGTTTTTGAACTTTACCCCCGGACACCCTGTATAGATAAACTTATATATATTGATTTTATAAAATCATATTTTTTTACAAATTACATATTATTATAAAATTAAAAAAATAAATAATTTATGGATTCTGAAATACCCCACAGTTTGACTTCCTTTGTATTGTGCCAGCAAAGCTCTGCTGTTGGCAGCTGACACGTGTTGATATTATTTCACATTTGTAAAAGTAGATTTAGTTTGGAGTCGTGTTAATAGATGTCTCAAATTCAGGACATAATAATAATATAATTATTTTTCTTGAAGTGACGACAGAGACCCTATAGGCAATCTTACAAAGGTTTAAAAGTTGCCGTAGAGGCAATTCTCAAATTCTGATAGGGAAAGTGCACTCTTAAATATTAAGTTAGGTATTACTGTTTCAAACAAATTAATACGAAAAATGAGAGATTTCTTACAATCAAACTGATAGAAGTACTAATATTGTAAAAAATAAATAACTGAATAAACATATTAAAAATTATTAAGACCATTACGCTGCGGAGGCCGTCAAAGTTCTCCATCTTATCTCTAGAAGACAATATACGTAAAGCAAATGAAAATTCTAGCCAGCGCTGCGGTTACATTTGACATACTTACTTACCATAAATGAATTTCGCAAAATGCATTATGAAATAGTATGGTTTATATTCAACATTTCCATGTAGGCAGTAGGAAATAAAAGTATGTTCCGCCGTCGGAAAAAATGCCGTAAAAGTGTTGTCTTCTAGAGAGTCGCATAAATGCGTAATCGTTTGCGTGAGTGCGTCGGGTTACATGTTGATATGGGGCGGGGCTGGGGAATGGGGGGATAATGGCGATGAGAGGTGAATCCACGTACGATGCAGACATAAAACAGCCTTTTTAAGAACTAGCGGAAGAGAGCGCAGCTGTAAGAAAACCCTTTCATAGCACGAGACGACAGCGAGCCAAAAGATTTGGCGAGGACTTCATTCTCTAACGATCGGAGAAGAATATTAAACAATAAACAGCGGATAAAAAATATGCATAAAAATATCATAAAATATACCCTTTGATGACATTGCAAGCTTCATAACACAAACTTTTGAAACATTGATTATTATAAAGTACCAATAAATATATAATAGGTCCGAGAGGACGCAGGCTAAAAATATGAATTTGTCAGAAAGACGCCACTCCACTTTTGTTAATTGAATGTTTAAGTAGAGTGTGTATTTATATGGGAAATGTAATCAATCCCGTGCAGCAGAACCAACCGGAGCAAATTCCTATACCCAGCCGCGCGTAAGGGCCCTTCACTCAGCCAACAGCTAACAGCCAACACTGCTCCCAGTTCAATTCGTGTTTACCTTTGAGAGCGAATTGAACAAGAGTTTGAAAACAGTTTATTTATGTTTTCCACCCTACATAAATTTTATTTCATCGACATCGCGAAATGATTTTAAATTTCAACAAAAAAATGTGCAAAATTATTCGGAAAGTATAATCAAATCAGCGTTCGTTCCACCACCTGGCTGTTGGCAGATTTCTAAAAATAATATAAAAATACTTGTCGATTCCGCGATTTCTAGGCAGGTAGGCGGGTAGGGAAATGTTCATATTCTACCAACACAAATGAATATCTGGGTCAACCACCAGCGGCAACCTAAACATTCCATTTTATATATCAAATAAAGTTTATGTAAAATAATCTGAAATAATTTGTCCGAAGTTAAAATTGTTTCTCGAACGCGCTGCGCGGGCGGGAGAGTGGAAGGGTGTTGCGAGTTTTACAGAACGGCACGAACAAGGCGAAGCGTATTTCACAGCAACTGGAACATTTACGGATCATTCTCAAAGGAAACCGATTCGATACAAAGGCTGCTGAATGGGAATTCTCGACCAAAAGCCAATTCATATAAAAGGATTTCTTCTGCGGGATGCACAAAGCCACCCTACCACACCGGGAAAGGGGCAAAGAGGTGATCGCCAGGGGGTAGCGCTGTCCAAAGGAGATACCAGAATCCACGAAAAGAGTTAAGACGTGGAGGGATATATGAAAGGAGAATTCCTTTTCTCCCAGACACGTCTGAACCAAGGCAAACAGTATGAATGATGTGGGATAATATTGCTTGTTTTGCGTTACTTTTGATAAGGAAACATCGTTTTCAGAAAGTGTTTGCCCAGAGTTTAGGAGTTTGACATTTATCGCGTAGACATCGTTTGACCTAATCTACTTCTCCTTGACTTGACACACGTCAATCTCAGAAAGTCAACAAAATTTTGGTTTTAGAGAGAAGAAAGAGTTTTTCGCAACTATTAAAATACCATAGTACATACTGCCCTGGCTTCAAAACATAATTCAAAATAAGTTTAACGATTTAAATGAATCAAACAGAATTTATTTCGAGCAGGAAGTACATAATAATTATCTTACGAACTAGACAAACAAGGTATAAAGCTTATCAATAAATAGGGGAATGTGTTCCATCGTGCATACATTTACCTGTCTAGTCTAAGACATATGTATGAGTGTGCCTACAATACACATAAGTACAGCAGACCGTTATCGGGTCCAAGCAAATACATAAATCTAGTATTCTCCGGCCTGTTATGCGTACCTACTTGGAACGTTCTACAGTTCCAGGAAGGCTGGATGAAGCCGGTCATTGTAAATATTTAGATGGAGAACAAACGGACGGTAACTGAAGGCCGTTATTATCTTAGACTTCACGAAATTAAGGTTTTACGCAAATCCACAGAAATTGGAAAGAAAAGTCCCGATTTCCGATAGTCGATCAAAATTTACTTGAAGTCAAAATTATCTGTTTTTGAATCAATATTATGTAAGCGCAAATAAAATTATAATTGGCTTAATTGAAAACGTCTTAGTAAAGGGTTAGCGGAGAGAATTTATACCTTAGTAAATGCCTTTGCCCTAGTAAATGCTTGAATCTCAAATTTGATGAAAAGTTGGAAATTTCAAATTAAAAGAGATAAATAAGGTATAGGTTAGTTAGGGATAAATTATGATTACCAAGAGGCTGAACTTGGCCTTGTTGTATTTGCTCTCTCAGTAAAATAAATATTCAATGAAACTCGACAGACAAAAATATGTGTTACTAAAACTCCAAGATTGTGAAAGACATACTGGAAACTGGACAAAGAGGCAAAAGAAGAAAAAAATTTGATTTGTAATGGTGGATTCAATGAATAGCACACCTCAAGTATCGATTTTTCTATAATAGCTGGAAAGATAATATAATATCTGATTCGTAATGTCAAAAGCAACATTGATAAGGAAATATGTCCAGTGTGCATTACTTCGTCAATACCATTGGTATACTTATCAGTGAGCACCTGGATCCATGGGGTCCGATAGAGATGGAGCTTCATCAAAATAGTGAACGCATTATGATAACAATCCTCAGTTATGGTGCAGAGAGAAGAGGTACAAATTTCAAACTCAAAACACACAATATGGTAATATTCCATCAAATGGTTACCCAAGCAAGTAGAAATTATTGTTGTGATATTCCAATTTCTCTGAGCTGCATTTCGAAGGATTCGGTTAATGTATAAATACGACGATTAATTATTGATAGTGGTCGAAGTCCTGCCATTGTTGTCATTGTAGGGTAGGGTTAGGCGGTGGAAAGAGAGATGTCCACGTACAAAATAAACAGTTTTGAATCACCATGGGACTATCGGTACTGCCAGGCGTTATGGGTAGCCGTCCGATATCAAAAAAAATACTACGATCATTTTAAAGCATCTAATTTAGTAATATTTCGTGTTCTTCTGCTTGCTACACAACAAAATTTCTCTCAAAGGATGATCATTGGCATCATTAAAGAATACACATATTTTTCATCCTAATATCGCGAGGTCGGCGCAACAAGTTTTAGACTGTGGCACCATAGACCTTTTAAATACCAATTTAACTTCCTAAATATAATTACATATTTGTCAATAGTACATTTTTCGCCTGTCAAATGGGACTAAAAGAAGTTTTGTAACTAGAGCGCAACCAGGTAGTAAAAATGATATACTCGTATATGAAGTAATCACATGTAGGTACCTACCATTACATATTACAGACATTATTACATGTAATATTCAACCTTATGCGATACATGAATGCGCACCCTTCGGTTGGTTGGTGGGCAAGCTCCAATAAAATATTAGAATTTGGCGTCCACTTCCTGAGGGGATAATGGCCTTTGCTCGCAGTCACGTCATATCGAAGTCCGCTGCACGTTAGCGCTAGTCGTTCGGCCCCTTTCAACTTTACGGTGCACGTGAATGCAGCGGTCTAGCCTTGACTTCATTGATTTTACATAAATTACTTTTTAGATTCATCGGTGAAGCACGAATAAATGACAATTATTTATTTAAGGCTTCAGTGGATGTTTTCGGTGGGTAACATAATAACGAAAACGATTTTAAAAGTAAGAATATAGGAGTTAAATTTACCGAAACCTTATGTTATATTTTAAATTTGTGAATCTTATTAAAAGTAAGGGATGTAATACTGTAGGCGAAGAATAAGTGGATTCTTAAAAAAATGAACTTAATTTCGTTTAACAAAATAAAAGACATTTAATATATATATTTTTTTAAACATTTGAAAAAGAACCATGGTGAAAAGATTTACGACCCACTTAAAATTCCTTTCACAAGAGCTTTCTTATTGAAAAAATAATGAATAATTAAACAAAATTCATATTAGACCATTATCACGTTAGTGGGATCATTAAATATCTACATACGTACGAGAAGGGGAGTAAAAACGAATGACCTAATTAGAATTATTTACATTAAAGAATGTTAAACAATGTCACAATAAATACTTAAGTATTTGATACAAAAATTATATTTTCTCTTTCAATTTCTTTGTGAATGTGCACCTATTTTCATCGTCAGCAATGTTATGATCTTTAATAAAATCCATTTAATTATAACAAAAAGATTTCTATTTTGATCAATAGGAAAAAAGATTTCGAAAAAAATCCACAAAACCGGATAGTAACTGCCAGTGATCGGATCTTCTACTCTGGAAATACTTAAAACTAAATGATTTTTTTTTCAAACTCTTTTCCTGGGTTTTGAGCCCGTGAACTTTAAACCTATGAGACAAAACTCTTATATCGCTCTGCCACAGAGCTTTCATGTAGGTACAACTGACATCATTATCTATCAACTGGAAGAAAATAAATTAAATGTATCTTTTTTAAATGACACTATTACTTAAAAAAATAATAATTAGAGTCGATGATGCAAATGTTTGCGTGACTTCATTCCCTGAAACATTAATTTCGTGGAAAACAAGGAAACTCTTTACACGTAAAGTTACCACGCAAAGCCGTTTCTACGTTTCAGTACGTTACTAACGATTATTGCTCAGCAAAAAATGCATCCCGTTTCAACTTCGAACTCGCGTACTTTTAGTACCGTAAATAATGGTACCTAAATAGCGTTGGCGGCTTGGCGAGTTCAACTTATCGTGGGTTTTATTAGTTCAGACTTTGGATAAAATACAGTTAACTACTTAATTATCGAATTCGAAGGGCCCCGGCCTGGTGTCTGAACTCCTGTCACATTTGACGTCGTCACTAATCGGCAATTAGCACCATTTTATTTTTTTGACTTTTGAACGTCTCTGTTCAGCACTTCTTTGGAAAAGATTAAGTATGGGTATTTGAACAGGGGTTTAATGAGCCGTCAATCATAACGGTCATCCGAATGTAACCAAACGCTGACGTTGATGGCGCTGATTAGGAGGGAAGGGGTACCACCGCCCCTGGAACCATTTATTGGATAACCAACACCTCTGCCATAGGTCACCCCAAGTGGTTCGGTACATTTGGTGACTTAGCAAGGGTGCCCGAGTTCATGGGGAGAGGTTTGTTCAGATCAGATCGGGAGAGGCTGGTTGATGTAGACCGTTTTACCTCTCCAGAGAATTGCTTCAGGAAGGTTTATATGTGTAAGTAAAACATGCATATTATATTTATAGAAAGTAGAGAAAAGTCGATGTTTTGTAATCAAGTCGTAAAAAATAATATTTTCGGGTGCTTAATTGCTAACTCTGGCTAAAACCTGTGAGATACATCAAAATAATATACGACGGAATTTTATATCTTAAAAAGGCCTAAAGAAGATGTATATGTATATCTCCTAAGAATAACCCCCAGCAACGCCGTGTGTATGTCAGCTAGTTAAATATATATTTTTTTAAACTTTTGTGTTGTAATTAATACGTGTCTTATTTTGGTAATTTTAATTTGTTAATATTTTCTTCTAAATTAATTTCCTCTGGTAATTCGCCAAATATCTTCATTGTTCCGTGCGTCAACAACTTTTGACTCAGGGATGTTTTCGTACGGGAGCCTTATTTGATTTCCTTTGCTAGTCTCATGTATGTGCTCGCGCTGAAGGTTTGTAATTTTTATCAGAAATTCAGTTGAATTCAGAAATTTTACATAGGCACTTACGTAATTTAATGTCTTCCTATACTTTGCCGCGTAGTGACTTAATTTTCGTATGTAAAAAAAACCAGGTGCTCAAGAAGTCAAGCCAACCGATAATATTCGTAATCGTGGATTTATTGCGAACAATATTTACCAATAATTTTGTTATTTGCCTACTCTATCTTAACTCACCGTAAAAATCAGATTGTATATCGAAGGAAAAAACAAGACAAGTTTAGTTATTTTAAAGTCACTAACTAAATAACCAAACGCCATTTCTTACAAAGGGTAGGAAGAGAGGATCGACCGCCACACAACTCTGTTTAGCAATACACTTATTGCCTAATTCCCACATACAGCTGTACCAGTCCAGGACATAACCCGACCCAAGTATTTGATGCACTCGATCGTGCCATGTCTCCCTCGAGTGTCCTTGACTTCTTCTTCCACTTTCCACTGGTTAATTATTATGAAAGTGACAGTGGGTGTGAAGTGTGTTTTGTGCTTTCGCCAACTTTACGCCAAAAGAAGTTTTACGGAAGAATATAATGTGTTTTGTTATGACGTCATAAACTGAGAGCAATGCGCATATTTAAGTTAACAATTATTCAGTATTGCATGAAGCGCAGAAATATTTTTTAAAAATGTTTTCTCACTAGAAATATATAATTTATTTTAATAGGGTCACTAAATAATGGTTCAACAACCAGTCTTTGTCAGGTCTTTCAACAATAATTTGTGTACAAATTAAAAACGACACGATTAAAATACATACTTATATATCGTACCACCAGTACAAAATAATTTCATTATCTGGGTTCATTGAATTTTTCATTTCGGAAGAGATTCATTCGCAGATTTGATTCCCCGATTGTAGGAATGAATTATTTGAAGGGGAGTTCATGGCCAAAACAGAGATAATATACTCGTTTTATCTCAACTGACACTCGTACGAGTATTATAATATATAGTAGACGCATGGGATAAAATGGTACAAAATTATATTTATGCAATTTACTCTGATTTACAAAAAGTAATACAAGAATAACATTTTAACAAAACAAAGAGACAATCATGGTAAAGGTAAATGATCGTACCTGTCATATTCTCTGTTGTCTTCGTCGCAGCGTTCGTCCTTCATATTCCTCCAGGACTTGCCGTGCTTGCAGGTGGTGACCAGCACCATGTCCTTTTGGTTGTGCAGGTGCCAGAGAGAGTTCCGGGTGTCACTGCCTATCCCGTGCACGTAGCGCTTCCCCTTGAAGGCCAGCAGGTAGCGCTTGTTGGATGGGAAGCTGTTAGTGCCCCCGGCGCCCGCTTCGCCCCCCTTCTCGGGGTGCTGGCGGTGGAACAGCGGCAGAGAGATGTCGAACTCCGGCCTGAAGTGGGCCATGGAGGCGCTCGCCTTGGCCAGGATAGCCCTCCCCGGGTCGAAGCCCAGACTGTCCTCGGCGTAGTCCGGCCAGGTGCCCGAATACAGGTTGAATAGCACGTGATTGCGCCCCCCGTTCCAATAGGGAAGCCTCTGCAGCCGCTGCTGGACATTGTGCACGAAGTCCGGGGACAGGGGGTCCCTGTCAAGAGTATCTATCCCGAGCACAAAGAGGCACGCGCGCGAGGGCTCCTCCGTGGCGTAGCGGGACTGGCGCAGGGCCGACAACACCTTGCCGTAGGACGGGCTGACGGGGCCCTCCGAAGGGTACACGTACACCAGGAATTCTCCTTGGCATCGCGAGAAGTCGAAGCACGTCTCCATTCGACAGGGCTGCAGGGCCGGCTGGGGCGCGTGCGGTGCTCCCCGGGACCGGCCCGCGCCCCCTCCTCGCTCGCCGTCCGAGGAGAATGCGAGCAGCCCCGCGTGGGGGGCCCTCTCGGGCACTACTTTCAAGCGGTATCCTCCGAAGTAACAGTAAGCTAGAAAGGCGCACGACACTATTAACAGTATGTAGCGTTTCTTCGCCTGCATCTCGTAATTGCTTAAGATCCTACCTATTCTATTGACATTCTCAGAGGACGCGGAGTATGACACCTAGCGATACATGTTTTGACGTTTGACCTAACCTAGAATGAAGAACTAAGAGAGCTCGGCGCTGGGAGTGACCGTGACCCGGCTGAATATGGTGAGAGTGGAACAGAAGGATTGAGCGCGGACTTCTGTCAGCGCCCCCTGACTCATGACTCGGCTGCGACTGCGGTTGACCGAGCTGCCGAGCTGCCGACCGCCTCCGGATCGGCACCTTAATTCACTTTGACATATCTCACATTTATACACTAACACGTCACAGACACCACGGCACACGCTCGCGAAAACAAACGTTTCGTTTCACATTATATCAAAGTAAATACGATCATGATGTAGTTGAGAGACGCCGAACCCGACAAGCGACCATCCGTATTTGTAAGTTTTATCTGACAGATGCACGGCGCACGGCCGAACCGAACAGTGAACAGTCCGACATTTGTGACGTTAGCGGCGCCTCCTAGCGGCCGTTCGCCCAAACCTAGGAGCGTTGCCATGGTGACGAGACATGCGCGGCTGACATTGTTGACAGATGGGAGCGGAGACTTCGAATTCTTGTTTTTGTTCAAAACATGTGTTTTATTTGCCTTTATATGAACTATAAACAAAAGATTCTTCATTTTTATTTAATTTCTAAATAATATAAGTATTCTAAAAAAAATAATATACCTAATAATATAATTCAAATAATCAAAATAAATAAATACATCTATTTATAAAATTATTAAATTATTTAACTATGGTCTATTTTCAAGTGTCTGTTTGATTGAGTATTGAACCTTCCTACACAGGAACTGGAGTCGATAACTCTACAAACCTCGCCAAATGCCGATCTGGTAGGATCGATATTTATTTCGTATATTAACTGCAGTAATGCCATCGGATTTCAAAGAAATGCGTATATGCGTGTGTGCACGTGATTTCAGTGTCATCGACAACGAATGTATCTTCCGAGTTTCAGCTTGATCGGATGTCGGGAAGTTTTTTTTTTTTTTTTTTCTTTATTCATGAAATATTAATGTGTACAGTTTTTACATGCTTTTCGACTACCACACTAGACACATGCCCGTATTATGGTAGTCGAAATTTATATACATAGGTTTATATAATTATATAAATGTAATATTTGATAACTTGATAATCTAAGTATTTTTTTTCATACATGCAATGTATGTGTATAATAGGTAACACTTTTACTGGTTCCCAGTTCAGTAGATTGCTCAAGTGTACATCAACCGTATTTTAAACTGTTGATATTAATGAGATAAAATGAACACAATCAGCAAATAAATAGGTTACTTTACTTGTTAAAATAATGAAAATAAAGTAGAAATTATGAAAATGAACTTGTTGAAATAATGAAAATAAAGATTAATTAATTAATTATTAAACTTTTTTCTTTACAGAATTGAATGAAAAACAAAAATGACTAATAAAGAAAATGAGCTTAATTTAATGATGGCAGGCATTCCTTGAAAAAGTTCCTTCCCTTTATAAATAACCAATTTTGAACACTTATGACATACAAATTGTGAGTTTTTGATTTTCTGATATCAATACTCAGCGAGTTGAATATTTTGGGAGCAATATAAGAAAACTGCCGCTGGGCGAAAGCTGTTTTCGTTTGGGGAATTTTACATTTTAGGTGTGACGAGTAACGGGTGTTAATTTTTTGTTGTGTTTTATTCACCAAGTCATTTTTCCGTATGTATATGAGAATGGTCTTAACATATAATTGTCGAATATCTAATATTCTGAGTTTTCTAAAAAGTGGTTCTGATGGGTTTGTTGGCTTACATTTGAATATTATCCTTAGTAACAGTTTTTGAATTAAAACCATGGGATGAAGAATCGTTTTTGCACAACCTCCCCATCCTACTATACCATATGTAGTAATTGATTGAAAAAGTGCAAAGTATACACATCTTAGTGTTTGTAGGTTAAGGATAGATCTGAGAGAGTAGAAAATGTAGCATAATTTGCGAAGCCTTTTTGTTGTAGAATTTATATGGGCCTCCCATCGCAGTTGATTGTCTATAATGACCCCCAAGTACTTAATTTCGTTTGATATTATAAGGTTATCGCATGAACAATTTTTGTGAGGTGATGTAGCCATGTTGAAGTTCTGTGAACATGAATGTATGGTAAGTTTATGATAGTTTTGAGGGAGATTATGTTTGCGTATGGAAAAAAGTAAGTATTTAGTTTTCTCAATATTTAGAGTGAGGAGGTTGGAATCTAACCAGTGTTTTATTTCATTTATACCATGATTTGCTTTTTCAAATGCTGAATTCAAATTTTCATCTGCAAATATGATAACCGTATCATCGGCAAAAGATATTATAGTTTTTTTTTTTTTTTTTTTTTTTTTTTTTTATAGTGAATACCTCACAAGAGTCCCAACTGCTCCCGTCTGGAGCCAGTGAGACTATGGCATCCCCAATTGGGGGATGTTGTGAGGCTGAAGGTAAGTGGGGAAGGGAAAGAGGAAGGTGGGGAAGTACCTGGCTATTCAGATCTAGTCACTAAACACGGCTAAAGCCATTTGGAGCAACGTTTCAATTCTGAATGGTGGTCTTACACCAGGGCGATACTGGTAGTATCTTCCACTCTGGAACGTGCCGCAATTATACTATATATTATTTTAATTAATTAATTGTGAAATAACACAAATTAATCAAATAAAATTTATTTGCGCACGCCGGGTTCGAACCCGCGATCTTCGGAATGGCAGTCCAATGCGTTACCACTGGACTATGCCGGCCGTCAAAGTATATAGTACCACCAGTATCCAAATTGCATAACGAGTTAATGTATATTAGAAACAGAAGTGGGCCCAACACACTGCCTTGGGGCACGCCATATGTGATTGGCAAACTTGTACTTCTATACTCTTTAGCGGAGTTAATAATAGTTGACTGGGACCTATTTGTTAGATAGCTCTCAAACCATTTAAGAGGAACACCTTTTATTCCTATCTGTGAGAGTTTTTTCAAAAGTATGCGGTGAGATACAGTGTCAAAGGCTTTAGCCAGATCCAAGAATACAGCGAGGGGCTTGCGACTTTTATCGAGGTTATCAGAAATTAATTTAGTAAAAGCTGCAATTGCATCTGATGCACTAAGATCTTTGCGGAAGCCGTATTGGTTTTTTGACAGGATTTTATTTTCTTCGAGAAACTTGTAGAGCCTTTGTTTTACTGTTTTTTCGATTATTTTAGAGATTGGACTCAGTAGAGATATTGGTCTATAGTTATTGACGATTGATCTGTCCCCTGATTTAAAGATAGGAATAATTGTTGAATGTTTTAGAGTGTTTGGGAAAAGGCCAGTTCGAAAACTTAGATTTGTGATGTATACAAGGGGCTTAGCAATGATTGGTTTAAGGTGTTTAATTAGTTTAGTGGATATATTGTCAACTCCCGTGGAGTGTGTATTTTTGAGTGAATTGATGATTTCAGTGATTTCTTGTTCTGTTGTTAGTGTGAGATTGAAAGGGTCATAACTCAGATTATCGAGAAAGATAGTATTTGCAAGATTATTTTCAGACTTGCTATTTCTTTTTAAAATATTATTTGCTAGATCCGATCCGATTGTAGAGAAGAATTGGTTGAAGTGATTTGCGATTGTTTCTGAATTTTCAGTTGCATTTAGTGTTTTATTTGTGATGGTTATTTTATTTATGGGTGTGGTAATTTTGTCGCTGTAGCATATTTCTTTGACAATGTTCCAGATTTTTTTATTATCATTCGCAGCTTCCTCTATCTGTTTCCTATAATAATCTTCTCTGGCCGTACAGGTTATTTTTTTACAGGCATTTCTGTATCTTTTATAGAATAAGAGAGATTCGTAATCAGTGGGGTTATTTTTACAATATTTATGAAGTTTATGACGTTTGCGGATACAGTGTAAAATACCAGTAGTTATCCAAGGTTTTAGTTTAATTGTACGACTACTTTGATTGTTGTGTGTGTGGGATGTGGCATTTTTCAGATGCTTATGTAGGATGTTGATGAGAGATTCACACGCTAAGTTTGGATCGCTAATTTTGTAGAAATTTGACCAGTTTTCATTGGAAACCAGTTTGAAGAGAGTGTCATAAGAAATTTTCTTTAGTTGTATAGTGGATGCTGGTAATTTTTGAATTTTATGAGAAATGGAGGTGATAGTAGCGTAGTGATCTGTCACAGTGCACTGATATATGAGAGATTTGATATTTAGCTTACATTTGACAAAGACGTGGTCTATGCAACTGGCGGATAACTCTGAGACGCGAGTAGGGGCTGTAATAGCTGGGATAAATCCTTGAAGAGTTAATAAATTTATGTAGTCGTTTGCTTGGGGATGCATTGTATTTATAATATTAATATTTAGGTCACCAATAATTAGAACATTTTCATGATTTCTAATACATGCCAGAAACTGATTAAGCGAGTTTAAAAATGGTGTTATATTGGAAGTGCTCGGTGATCGGTATATAGTTAGAACAGTAACGCTATTTTCTATTTCAAGTTTAAGACAATTTGAGTGAGTTATTGTGATTTCCTTTATAGAGTATTGTATATGATTTTTTATGTATATAATAACGCCATCATTTTGTAATTGGTTATTCTGAGTACTGTATTGATTATAGTTTTTTATGTTTTTAGGAATATAGTTATCTCTGATCCAGCATTCGCTCAGAATAATCAAGTCAAAGTCTGAGTCAAGTTCTGTAAGTAGTATCATTAGTTCATTGAAATTTTTGTTCATGCTTCTGATATTCATGGAAAATATTTTTAGGTTGGATTTATTTAGGGTTTTTTGAACTTCTACAGAACTACTTGTTTCGATACATGGAATCTGCGACAAATTGTCTAAAATATTATTTATATTATCTTCCATTTTTTAAATTGGTGTAGGGTGTTGGTAGCTAAACTTTGGATGAAGACTAGAAGCTGAATAAAACTTGGCGAGCAATTTAGAAAACAAGTTGTATGTAGAGTTTTTACTGTTGGCAATGTTAGAAAATAATGTTGATGTTTCAAAGCAATAGAAATAGGAATAGTATCTTTTACCGGATTCTTGATTCTGACACTAGTACAATATATGTGATACCTCAAAACAAGTACAATAAAAAAATAATAATACGATACAATAAAAGTTTTACACATGATAATTTTAGAACTATAGTTGTGATGAATTTGGTGAGAGTAGTGCCAGTGTCTCCGCATTTGAAACAAGAATTGCAGGTGTTCCGATATCTCTACGTACGTAGATCTGCCCTGATTTGATCCATGAGTACTTAAAAAAATTTTCCTTTGTAGCTTTGCGGGCCAGGTACCACAAGTGGTTAGCACGAAATGTCAGGTGTTCCGCAACGTAGACTGGTGAGCTTGGTCCGGCAATCCCTAAGTTCAGAGTGTTGAGCTTCTCCTCGGGACTGGATGCTTGTTTGTGGAAGGCTTTTATATCCGATAGTAATTGTTCTCGATCGCGATTCGAGGTCAGTTTAAAAACAATAGGTCCATTTTTGTGTTTTTGTGTCCTGTAGGACGCTTCAATGTTTGAAGTATTTACTTTTGATTGAATGGTTTGGCATATATTGTGGAATATATTTTTCAAACTTTCTCCCTTTATTTCGGGTATTCCCCTTACCTCTATATTTTTGGCTCTTGTCGACCTTTCGATATTTTCAAGCTGGCCTTCTAGTAGGTCAATTCGGGATTCTAAAGAGGAATTTTGTTTTGTTAACACCATATTTTTATCTTCTAACTCCCGCACGCGGAGGAGAATATCTTCATACTGCTTGCTCATGAAGGTTATTGTATCCAGTATTTTATTATTTTGTAAGATGATTGCATTTTGACTTTTCAGGATTTCGCTGTTCTCCGATCCAATGGGTTTATCCTTAAATGCATACTGTTGCAAAACGGCAACATACCGTTCAAACCACCTCTTAGGTGTATACTTAATGCATACCGTTTTAGAATTATCAAGTTCACGGTAATATATTTTATCGAGTTGCACCACCTTTTTTTCTTTCGCGAATGTCAAATGTCACTTTTTCTTTAACAAAGTGAAGATTCTCGAAAATTGATTGAAGGTTAGAATTACAGTTTTGTTTTGCTGTTATTATTTTGATTTTCTTAGGTAAGTAGATACAATAATATAATAATTATATGTAAAAACTCTATTTTTTCCGGTACACTTATTAGTTTTTAAAAATTGTTTTAGGTTTTTTATTTTTTTTCATAGGTAAAATGTTCATATTAATTTTTAGTAAATACATGGTGTTGTAAATCTGCAACAATTGTTTTTTTAATCAAATATCATTAAAAAATTACAAAAAAAAAATTCTTTATATCTCCTTGCATATGCATGAAAATATCTACAAAATATTTTTTTTCCAGAAAAATAAATAAATCATGCATTTAAGGGTTAATTTCGTTTCCAATATTTCCATTAATTCATTCATTCCCGAAAACTAAAGCTAAATTCAAATAGATGTATGGAGAAAAGTGAGTATTGCTGAATTTCTTCAAATTATTCGTAATCCGTTTTTAAGGCGAAGCTTAATGCTGAATCACTATTTTGTTTAATCTTTATTATAACGAATTGGTGTACATTATGCATACCAAAAAATATTCTTTAGATAAATTGAAGGTTTTCCTATCGTTTCGCTTGAATATAATACAAATAAAAATATAAATTACTCTATAAAAAATATAAATGTAAAGTACTAAATAAAATATTTTTTAATAGTCATGTATGAACGCGTAAAGGAAACAACTTTAAAAAAATACTGTATTATAGCTAAGTTTATCTGTGACAGTTTCACTTGATTAACTTTTTTGATTTATTATAAAATTATTTACAAAATTAATAAAAACCAGTTTTGTGCTTGAAATCGAACGTTGCTAAACTCCGTTTGTCAAGCGATTTTAATGCCTATTACCTACAATATAAGGTATACCAAGAATATACACATTTTGTCGTGTACCTTCCTCTTACAGAATGGCTTAATAGGTTTACTGATTTAGCATGTCCGAACATGTGTTCATAAAAATCTTAATATATTTTCATCATTGTATACAGGGAGAAAACTTACTGATATTAAATATTGCTAACTTATTAAAAATCTGGTCAAATTATTCCTATTCCTGTTAACAAGTGGACTGCAGGCATTTGACGAATGAATTGACAGGTTTCCTAACAAACTTTCGGTTAAACACGAATGTGTTTTTAGGATGTCGGAATTTGTCACAGAAATTCTAATATATTCATAGACATATGAATATTAGTAGACCTGCCCTAAGTGATTAAAAGCGTATTATCCCCACTCCCCATACCGGTTCCATTGAGCCGGCTGGGCTCGCGTTTGGCCTCAAATGAAATTTGAAAACGTGACGTCATCATTCTTGTGCGAACTATGGTCGAGGCATCATCGGTTCATTTTACTAAATAACACGGCAAAATTTTGACTTGTACTATGAAAACTGGTAAAAATAGATGTGAAAAAAGAGAATAAACCCAATTGTCGTATTACATTCCATATATAAGCATTATTTTACTTTATTTTAAGCATATTCACATCGTATAATATGAATCAGTTGTTACTATCACATAGAGAAACGTCTGGACGCGAAACACAAAGCTGGTTGGTTGCTGGGAAGTAAATTATGAACATTTATAAAAGTGTCTTAACTAAATACTCTGAAACTAACTACGACTCTGAAAATAAAAGCTGCCTTACTTTGCCGAATTTGGACTTCGCAAATTTGTTCATAACGTGGCGAGTAATTTGCGCTCCCATGTAAAAATGTCTATTCATTCAAAGCAGATTTTACTTTTAAGAAGTAAATGGTGATATTATAATGCGAGATGCCTATTTACTGTCAGATTGATTTATTGACGAATCACAGTCAGCTTCACTCGTTCCCTCGTTCCCTCGTTCTTCAACAGTTGATTTTACCCCTCGCCCATATCTTCTCGTCTATTAATTCCTATGTCTGTGAATATATTCGTATTTCGTCATTACGTTTATCACGAAAAGCTTCATAAAAACGTGTTCTGAAGTATTCTGAATGGACCAATATTTTATTAGTAACAATTTTATTTTAACAGTATTTTAATAAATCAGCAGTACCCACTCTTTTTTCACCGTGTATCAAGGCAAATGCAGATGCATGAACACTTGTTCCGATATTTATAAATTTACTAAATGTTTATCAGGAAACGGCCTGAAATACCGTTTTTACCAATATAAGAAGAGATTCTTAAGGCGATGCACTACGTCGTGTAATATTTTAAATTGAGCCGCTATCAATAACAACCCTTTCGTAGATGGCGATAAGGTTTAAATTCCCGCTTAACACCATCCGCCTGTTTTGATTTGTGAAAGAAAAAAACATGGCAAAAAAGTGCCTTTTATTTTATTTTGTGTATGTTCAGGCATAAATATTTAATTTTTTTTCGATCATATTATAAATAACTTAATTTGCCACATTATACAATAAAATCATAATCGAAAATGGGTTCGTAAGTAGGAGATTTTGAACTTTAAAGCTGTTTTCATAGGCCTTATACATTATTTTTTTCTGGGCTTATAAAAAGACTTATCTAAAAAATACTCTATTATTTCAAAGGCCAAGATGTATTCTACTCGCAGTATTTAATGAAAGCATCTGAAACATTTCTAGGCGACCAAATTTTCAAACCAAAAACATATGATTTTGCATTACTACGTATGGCATCGCCTTAATACATTCCCATCACTCATTTTTCTCCGTGTGTATTTAAAAGGGTTTAATTTCAATTTAGTTGATAATAAATAAAATCTAATTACATAGGTATTATGTACATCCCTTGATTAAGGTTTTATATATTATATTTAAGCAAATTGGTGTATTATGTGAATACTGAACATGAGTGCCCGGAGCAAGTGGGACTATGGTATCCCCAATTGGGGTATGTAAGTTGCGAGGTTGAAAGGAGTAGGGAGTAGTAAAAGACAAGGCCTCTAAGTCTATAATAGCCAGGTAACATTTTAAACACGCATATGAGGTAAAAAATTGGAGGCACATATAACGCCGTTCTATTTGTATAAAAATAGAAATACTTTAAATTCAGTAAATTTAAATGATTCGCCACTTTATGGAATATAAGAATCTAGAAAATCAAAAAATATGAAGGAGAAGGAATATGAAGTCTATTTGGTAACAAAACATGGCCAAAACTATTTCAAGCAGTGTTTCTATTGTCAATGGCGGTATTTCACTAGGGCGTTACTGAGAGCATCTACTATTTCTTATTTGTTACATTAGGTATTTCAAAAATGAATTCATATTAAAATTTTCTTTACTCATTGAAAAAGCCAATGAATAGATTGTAGCGATGAGTCGTTTATGAATGAGCCGCACGATTGAACTTACTCTTTTGATGAGTCGGGGGTAGGCAGAGAGGACGGACCGCAAAACAACTCGGTCTTGCCACACACTCCTTGCCTCATTTACGTTCATGGATCGTCTCATACATACTCTTCTATTATTCTAACTCTTGACATGACCCGATTAAAGTATCTGATTCACTTGGTCGTGCCATGTCTTCCTCGGGCGTCCTCGACTTCTGCTACCATTCACACTTGAATTAATTGATCAATTACTTACTCGGAGACATGAACGACGTCTGACTGTCCGACATCTGGACATGACATATGTATACCACACCTACTAACTACCTAACATCTTATTATTTAGGGGGAGCCGTAGCGGGGAGTCGTAGCAGGTGAGCCGTATCGGGCAAGTTGTATCGGGCGAACATAGTATCATGGTTCTCAATTCAGTCTCCTTTGACCGCCTGCAGAGATAAGTATGTCAATCAGCATCTCTGTAGAAAACCGGTTCCAATTTGGTAATATTATATTAAGTCTATGCGAACTTCAAAATTACATTCCGCCACCAGTAAATTTTAAACCTTTGAAGATTTTCAGATCTTTCCTAGGATTTACCGGCCTCAAAGTATCCTCGGGAAAATCCTCATTAAATAAATATTAATTCTCTCCTCCCATCAAGTGACACTCTTCATAGTTTATCGTCGAAAGTTATTTCATTACGTAAATCTCAAGTTTCTGACTCGCCGTGCATTATACTAATATTCTCGTAGTTTATTACACGGCTTCACCCATAATTCATATTCTGGTACTAAATTTCAACACATTTTTTAAAGTATGTAAGTATAATAATGCATAATTTATCTTAGCTTCGTATATCATTGTGAAAATTATGTTAAACTACAAACATCAGTCAGGAAAATAGGAGCGTATTTCTTGACGCTCGATTATACGATGACCGAAAGCGTAAAAACCGTAGACATAATGATGTATGTCTACGTTAAAAGCAGACTAGATGTATCGCACACCCGTCAAAACGCCATCGTATTTAAAAAAAATTTCGTTCCAGAATCAAAGTACAAGCAAAACATTTTAAAGAGCGCACGTTTGAATGTAATTGTTTACACCGATAGTATCGAAAGTTTCTAAAATGGTTTTCAAACTTGCTTGGAATTTGGAATACCCGTCCGCAGTCCAAAGATACTCTAATTTATCATACATACTGAAACATAGCCGGTTTTCTGTTTCATCTCGGACCTTTTACATTTTGTCTGTCTGTAAATTTGCTGGCCATTTTAATAGTTCAGAAAAGATTGTTTTTTTCAAGTGTAAAATCGTCGACTTTATTTCGACTGCCTTATTTGCATATTTTCATTATTATGGTAGGTACCTACCTGCCTGAATAATGTTAAAATTAATTGTCAATGGGATTGTGACGTTTCTTTGGACAAATTGTATAATAAAAATATATGGATGTAATTAAATGTGTACCTACTTACAAATCTTATGATTTCGGGAGGAATTTTGGTTTTGATTTAATAAATAAGAAAAAAATAATGAGACGCTTTTTAATATTTAAAAAAATATAATTATGAAATGAATAGTGGTAATGGCCAAAATAAGTTTTCGGGAAGAATTGTGAATGATTAATTTTTTTATCGTTAATTTTCAAAAATGAAAAAAAATGATGAAACCTCACTGGCACCCAAAAACAACTTCATAAAACGTTTTGAAAATTGTGTTGTTAGTGACATTCGGCAAATAATCACAAAAAATGTTATTAAATAACTAAAGCAGACCCGTGAAAAATCGCTGGATAGTATAAATTCAATTCTAAAAATTACATTTTTTTTTAAATTTTATTTACACTAAAAAGAATATTATGTTAAAAATATTGACAAAATTATAGGTTTTTTATCTGCAAGAATCTGCAGTCTGGAGAAATTTTGAATCCATACAAATTCGTAGAAGATAATAATGGTATGTTGTACTTGAAAAAAGCATTGTTTTCATTCTTCAAGGAATCTTTTAATAACAAAAACAATAATATTTACAATCCAATAATGATCCTTTGTTTCCCAACTACAAACCACAACAACTTCATAAAAACATTTGACACGTCGCGCGTTCCGAGACACTGCACAGTTTGCTCCTTGTTTATTATATTTACAAAGTCAATAACTTCTTGTAATGAATATTGGTGTTTCCGGGAACTCAAATATTAATGCAATGCCATGAATTGCAAAAGTTAAGCTACACTGTTGCCATTACCGGCTAGAGTGAGCAGTATGGAAGAGATCAGTGGCGTACTGGAGTTAACTGGAGGCTTTTGCTCTCCATTCCTCTTCTATTAATTTATAAGACTGTACAATATATATTATATTATTATGTGGCGTCCTTTGGTTGGGAAGAGAAGCAGAAAGTGCCTACAAATGCGTGGGCTGACAAATTAAATGTAATTGCCTGTTTTAGGGAGTTTTTCAAACATTTCTAAGCTTTATTTATCATTGAGATTTTCATGGCCAAAAATATTATCGTTTTTAATTTTTAGGTCATATGTCGTGTTACGAAAGGCCCATTACTTTGGATTTGTTCCTGAAATATTGGAAAGATCAAAAACGCATCGAGCACGCCTAATCACGGAGGCAATTCGAATCCACTAAAACCGCATTAATATCAATAGAGAAGACGGGACTAAGCTAGTAGTTCTAGGAAACTAAACGCCGAAAACAAACATTCATTTCAACAGCACGGGTAAGCCACCCAGTGAGGACAACATTACTGGATTGTACTATGAAATGTAAAATATTGTACCAAATAAAAAAAATATTATTATACTGATATACGGGCTCTGAGACAATTAACGCTTGAAACTTGGTATCACTTCTAATAAATACGCACTTCTCGCACTTCATCTGTCCTGATGATGGACGCTTTCCGAAAAATTAAATTGTTCCACTGATTGATTTTTTTTAAACATAGACAGCCTAAATATTAAAAAAAAAACACACACTTTCCAACCGTTAAACGGTATTTTAGTTATTATTTATTAGTATTTTTTTTACAATTTTTCGACGTTTGGAATAAAAATATGTTGTTTTTTAAACTTTTTTCCAGTTTGAAATTAAAATATTACGATTTATGAATATTAAATTATGATTCAAATACGAAAATGTTAAACTTCACTTTATGTAGTTTATAAAATAGTATATGATTTTACGACATCTTTATAAAGAAGAAATATGTAGCACGTTTAGATTACTTTGGAAATATTCCGAAATTCGATAATAATAATAATATTTTTTATTGCAGGATAAGATATATCAAACAGATAAATAAGCCTCTTTGATGCATTCTGTATAATACTGCATGCATCTCTCCGTGAACTATTTTATATCGTTTTGTATTCAATATTTCTATTAGTAAGGTTTCTCGGTTGTTTATCAATTTTATAAAAGCTCAACAATGCCTGTAGAAAAAGCCTGGTTGCGTCACTGGTGAGGGCGGTGGTTGCTGGTAGTTTGTTAGATGGGCACTGCTCCAAGATATACAGTTTAAGGAACATTTCTATTACAATAACTCTGCGGTGCAGTTGTGGCAAACACTTGGCTTAAGCGCTATTTACTCGGATCAACATGGACTTTCCTCCTAAGAAATTAACTAGCAAAATACAACTTATGCCCAACGCATAGGGGCTAATCGCCAACGCATGAACGCATTTCCAACGTTGGCCCGATGCGATTGACCAACGTTGGCGCCAATTCTCTTGGCTAATTCACGAATAAAAACGAGCATGTTATTTAGGCGGCAAATCGAAAATGGCACATTTTAAATCGTTATAGAAAATCAATTCGTCAACATAGAAATAAAATAAATATACTACTTCATTATCGTAATTATTTTCGAGATAAAAAAAAAACAATGAAAATACCCTATTCTGCGGTGGCCATTTTAACTCTTTTTTTATGTGAATACCGCACAAGAGTTCCAACTGCCCCCAACCGTCTGGCGCCAGTGAGGCTATGGCACCCCCAATTGTGGTATGTTGTGAGGCTGAAGGTAATGGGGAGGGAAGGTGATAGGGTGGAGAAGAACTGTGGAGAAGTACCTGGCTATTCAAATCTGATCACCAAATACGGCCAAAACCATTTCAACCAACGTTTCAAGTGATGGTCTTACACCAGGCCGATACTGAGAGTATCTTCCACTCTGGAAGGTGCCGCAAATATACTATTTTTAATGAATTAATTGTGAAATAACACAAATCCATCAAATAAAATTTACGCGCACACACCGGGATTTGAACCCGTGACCTTCGGATTGCTAGTCGAGAGCCTTAACTCTCGACCACGGAGGCCGTCAACGCTAGATGGATGTGGAAATTATCGCAGCCGCGGCAATTTATTTATACAGCCCATTTAATTAATAATCATAGTTATTCGTAAACGTAAATAATCACTAACGCAATAATCAGTAGTAATCTTCTTGAACTGAAGACGCAGCCAACGTGTGAACGCTGTCCGCGAGTTGGGGCTAAGTTCCTTTGATGTGTGCACGAAAAGCGACAATAATCAGGTTGACCGGCCAACGTTGGCGGCCAACATATGCAACGGCCACTTGGTCTTGTACACTTTGGGCCAACGTGTCCTGGGAGCATTATGCCAATCTGAAAGCCTGATTTGTCACATGACACCATTTGTCATTCTCCTTTGTCTATTTGTAATAACACTATTAAGAAAAGAAAAAATGAACAGCTCTGGGGATCTTAATGCATAATAATTATTTTTATTTTACAGAATAAATTCCATTTACAAAATAAATATAAGAATCGAAAATGTGGAAAACGTCTGGCTTTAAAGATTTTTTCTGTACTCTCGACCAATGAGGTTGGCGACTTGGAACAATCATTATAGTAAATAAATTTATACCTTTTTTTGAAAATGGATTATTTCGAATTTTCACTTATTTGGAGCGGCCGTCTGCACCGGAATCTTGGAAAACTGAGGAATTTTCCTTTAAAAATTGACTTTCCTATCTTCGAACTCCTATTAGTCTCAATAGCGCCTTGGTGAAAGATTACCATTCAGAACCGAAACGTTGCTTGAAATGGCTCTAAACGTGTATGATGACCAGATTTGATTTGTCATATACATCCCTACCTTCCTCTTCTCCATCTCTTTCCCCTTCACACTACATTCAGCCTCACAACATGGCCTAATAGGGGTAGTATGATGGCGTCATTAAATATAAATCTGTGCACGTTTAATACTATCAAACAATTTTATTTTTTCAGAAATATTTACCACTCTTATCCGGGTTTTAAAGAATGCTTCGTTAGGCTTCTTTTCAAATTCTCGAGGCTTTGTGTTCCGCCATTATCTTAATGGAAGTGTAATATCACGTATTCACGTATGCAAAATTCCACTAGATCCACAGTACAGAAGTAGAACAGAACCTGCAGACAAAAGACCATGGGCCGGGCTCGGTGCGTCTAGTCAGAGTCTGGAGTACCACCTTACCAAGAAACCCTTAAGATTTACCCCTTGCAAAAAAATACAGCTCCAACGGTGCAGCAAAAAACTGACACTTATTCAAAGGGACTGACCGTTTGCTCCGCCTTGTTTGGGGTGTAAAATTTAAAAATTGATCCTTTAAGCAGAGTGTTCATTACTCAACGGAAATGTTTTCTGTTAGTTTTCATCACATGGTTTGGGAAAAAACGCTTATCTCCCCCACCATACCTTGGTTAATGTGAATGACTTAGTTTAGCAGTACAACCGCGGGGTACCAGATACCACACAGAACATAGGTACTATGGCAATTATATAAAAAAGAAGATTATGTTTATCTAACGATTCATAAACTACATACTCCCTTCATAGATATTTTGGCGAGGAAGAGTATTTTAACAACGGAATAAAATTAAAACGAACTTCCATCGTTAAATACTTACTGTTCATAATTAATATTATAATATTATCCACGGAACAGACGATGAACCATGGATATAAAATATAGTAAAAAAATTCCGACAGTAAATTCAAGCTTTGGACAAAGACACTACCATGCTATAAAAGCTTTCAACAGTGTAAAACTTGAAATTAAAATTGAGGAAAATAAAAATAAATTCACACACAAAATTACAAAATGGATTAAAGAACAAAAAAGACAATATTACCAAAATATCATAGCATAAAATACAAATAAAACCTACACGTAACACACAAAACCAATATTAACACACATCACTCACAAACACACAAGATTATTTTCAATGTATTATTTTTTTAATTTTAAATATATTATTATATATTATGTATTTTTAATTTTAAATGTATTATTTTCTCTTTAAATGTATTATGTAGATTATATTTTCATATTATAAAATGAAGGCCTCAGCACGGGCAAGCCACCCAGTGAGGCCTACATTACTGGAAAACATAAAATGTAAAAAATATTGTACCAAATAAAATAAATAAATAGTTAATATTCGTTAAGGGCCTTACTAACAAACGTGTTTTAAATTTAACACAACTATGGTAAATGGTTTCTTATCTATTGTGTAAATTTAAATCACGTTTATTAGTAAGGGAATTAATATTGGCTACGTAATCTGGTTAAAAACAGAATTGCCGTTCCTTAGCGACTGAATTGACAGGTTTCATATTATTAGGAAACCTATTAATTCATTCGTTTATACTTTTAGTAAAATACAAATGTAATTGTAATATGTTTTTATTAACCCTGATGAAGGTTCGGGTTGAACTGAAACCGGTTGGTTATAAATATATACAATTAAGTGTTATTCAAACAAAGTTATTTTATTTTAATTATTATACAAATGTATTTGTTTCGAATGTATTTTCACGACGTCGTGTTCATAAAAAATATGATTTTTCGCGCCTTTCGTCTTTGTATATTATCAAGGTAAATGCAAGTACATGAACACGTGTTCCAATATATTAGAAATTTACTAAAAGTATATCAGGAAACGGCCTGCATTCCTGTTTTTAATTAAAAATACTCATTTTACTCCTTGTGTACGATCGTGTGAGGAATGTGGAGATCCGCAAAGAATGCAAGGCTGATTGATGTAAGCGTAATGATTAAGATTAAGTAAGGGACGATCAGTTGGTTTGGGAATGTAGAGCGAATGATTGTAGAAAGGAGTGTAATGAGAATATATGACTCAAATTTGAATGGTAGAAGAAGTCAGGGACGCCCGAGGAAGACATGGCACGAGCAAGTGAATCAGAGGATTGTGCCATGTCAGGAGTCAGAATAATAGAAGAGTATGTATGAGGCGATGAACCTACCCCTGTTAGTATAATAAGGTAGGTCTTCTTTTATTTCATGTATTTTTACCAGTAACTTCCTTCTAAGTGACATCGTAACTTGGACCAGTAGTGCACAATAAACGTGTAAATAGTGTACCTAAATACCAGTATTGTTCTTATAAAGCTACCCATCACTTATTACACGAGATTATTCACTGATCTCTCCAGAAAAATACAAAAAAAATATTATACAAGGAGGAAACAGTCCTTACAAAGTAATGGAACCAGTCCATCACTTTGTAATGGACCCTCTTTATGTGACAAAAATATTATACAAGGAGGAACCAGTCCATTACAAAGTGACTCCGTCAGTAATCACTACAATTAGTTCGCCAGACATTTATTGAATTTCTGATATGTGTCATGCACTTCTCCAATACCAATAGGTATTTTTTGGTTGGACTGAAAGCGGAATTACCCAGCGGAAGCGCGGTCATAGCTACTACTGCTAACACATAAATTTGACTGGTAAGCGGTTAAGGTGAGTACAGGTAGGTAACTGCTAACCCCTGCTCCACGAAGAAGCCACTTGCTACCATCTACCTGCTACTTGCTAGAATACGTTCATTACACCGTTATGGGCAATTCATGGTCTCACTAAGATGGAGCATTACCATATTTCATTAATTAAAACTTTTCACAACTTATTTGCGTTAGATACTAATACGGAGAAAACAAAAATTTGTGACTATAGCACCTACCTAATATAAAAAAAATATATATATTATATATTAAAATGAGGTCATCACCATATCGGAAGACGGTCTCGTTTTTGAAAATTACGTCTTACGTCATATCATCACGACGTCATCGAAGGCAGAATGCATGTCAACTCGATCGATATACACCCTGAGAATGCGGAATAATAGATTTTTTTCTTTTTTTTAAAGATAAACATTCCCGGGTTAGAATAACCTGACAATATTTGAAAATCTCCTATTACCACCACTAAAAATGTTGTGTTATGATGGAGGCCAGCTAAGGAATTGAACACACTACGCCTGGGTGGGACCCAAACACGATGGCAACTCAGCCACTGACCGGTCGCCTATTATTGTGTTATAATTATTATTATTGAGTTATAAAAATAATTTTTATTTACCAACAAAGTTACTGCCTAAGGAAATCAAGTGAGGACTTTTGCGCGACCTCGTACAATATCGGGAATATAAATTATGTAAATAAATAATAAACTATATGCTCATCTGCTTTTTTAGTACCAAACCTAATAATTACAGTTAGCTGTGCTGTGTATAAAGTCTGGTTCGATGAACTCAAATTTGATTTTAATGTAAGTGCCATTCGTATAATTGGAACTGATTATAATATCCCGTGCTTTTTCACGATTCTACGCTGATTTATTATATTTTAAAAGTCGTTGTTACGCATGTAAAATAACGTCACGTAATGATTCGATTTTAAGGCGATGCCATACGTAGTAATGCAAAATCATGTGTTTTTGGTATGAAAATTTGGTCACCTAGAAATGTTTCAGATGCTTTAATTAAATACTACGAGTAGAATAAATCTTGGCCTTTGAAATTCTTCTTATAAGCCCAGAAAAAAATAATGTAAAGGCCTATGAAAACTGCTTTAAAGTTCAAAATCTCCTACTTACGAACCCATTTTCAGTTATGATATAATTGTATAATGTGGCAAATTAAGTTATTTATAAAATGATCGGAAAAAAAAATTATGCCTGAACATCCACAAAATAAAATAAAAGGCACTTTTTGGCCATGTTTATTTCTTGCATAAATCAAAACAGGCGGATGGTGTTAATTTAAACCTTATCGCCATCTACGTAAGGGTTGTTATTGATAGCGGCTCAGTTTAAAATATTACACTACGTATTGCATCGACAAGCGTTATCTTTTCTTTAAATTTTACTTCACGCGTAGGTATTTCAGATTTACTTTTTAAAATGTGCCAATTTCAATTTTAAATACGTATAGTATTTTAAACCATGCGGCAGGTAGGTACCTGCAACTGGGATATAGTAGTGTTGAGTTGTAGAGGTAGAGTGCGAGTTAACTGTATTAGGTAGGCGTGGGTATGTGTGGGTAGGTGTGGGTAGGTGTGATCGCGGGGTGTGATTTAGCTTTCACCCCGGGTGACCCGACCAGAGGGGCTTAAAACAAAATAATCCAGATTGCATTCAAATGACTTCATTTTAGCACCGCACGATCAAAGCGACACTAAAACCATTGAAAGCATTACGTTAGTTTTATTTAAATCCATTTTGAACCAACACCCCGATTGAATGGCTCCATGGGAGTTAAAAGAGTGGTTAGAATTCATCATATGAGATTCTGCATCAGGTCGTGATAAGTACATAATCTTTTGCCTGAAATAGTCCGAGGAAATATTGAAAAAAACTCTTTTCCTATTTTTTTTTAAATTATTATTTTTTTCTTTTATACCTCGTACTCGTTTATTCAATTAATATTTAATTTAGAAAAAAATTCTATCGCATAAATTTTCATTGTTTACCGGTTTTTTCGCAAATTTAATAATAATTTATTGTTATTGACTACGTAAAAGAAAAACTTTTAATTGAAACGGAGTTCTAACAATAAAACTCTTTTTTGAAAAAATATTTTTTTTATTTATATTTTGGTTGTATTTCTTGAAAACATATTTTTTTCGTGTTTCATCAAAATACGAGAATCTTAATGTATAAGAAAACCGGTACATATATACCTATTTAATATATATAATATTACCGACTGCCCTTTACTTACGTATGACAGATGATTTCGTTTTATCAGATTCACCACAAAAATTGAACAAAAAATTGAGCAAAAAAATTAGCAAAAAATTGAACAAAAAAAATAATGTTATTCTTATGATCTGATGATTTTCCCTACTTGCCACCCTAGCTTCTGCCGTGTTGTAGTAAGTAGTTCACTTTATATTAAAATAAGCTACTTGATATGATAAGCTAGTTTAAATTATGATAGCATCATTGTACACGATAGCTTAAAGCTCTAGTAAGTGTGTAATAATGCTAAACAATAAAAATACTTATCACAGTATAATACAATTTTTTTAGAATAAATTAAATTAACACATGCATTTATTATAATATACAATAATTAATAATAATTTTAAACAAACAAAAACAAAAATATTTTACAATTAAAAACTAAACAAACAATATTGGTAATAATAAATAATAATATTATTATAAGTTATAAAGCTTCTGTTCAGCAAATTCTGAAGCAACATAAGTTCTTGACCGGTAAACTCTTAGATCATGAGAGGATAGTATCACAAAACTTTGAAACAGTTTTTCTCTTTGAAACAATGTTTATCAAATTAAAATTGATGGTAAATTTCCATCATCAGGTATGGAGTTTTGAAACAATATTTTATCAGTCAAAAATGAAAGATAATCAACTACAATCCGTAATAAGAAATAGTATATGCATAGAAAGTGAGATAAGTGTATTTCTGTGAGTATAAATTAATTTTTAAAAAACATTTTTAAAATAAATTTATACATAGGCATGTTTCTTATTTTTCAGAAGTTCAATAAGAAAAAAAAACTAATCCGTTTAAGTTCTGAAACGGTTTTAGACTTTTCGCGGGTTTGGGGATAACCGTTACACGTGTAAAAAAAACGAAAAGCTTTCCCGGCATCCGCTTTATTATTATTTTTCTAATTTATTACGTTATTTTAAAACAGTTTCGAGGAACCGTTTATTTTGAGAAAATGAAACAGTTTCGGTTATTCTAAAAATAAACTGAAACGACCACATCGACAAGATCTGGCGAGAATTATTTTCAAACATGTAAGATGTTATTTTCAGGGTATGTACCACTCAAACTAGAGGTCCCCGACCATATCTGCCCGAAAAGCTGAAGTACCCGACTCCTGCTGCCATTTCCCGCCAGATGGAGTCGGCCCGATAAGGTAGCGAATACGAGAGGCGCAATTATATCCAGACGTGCTGCAAATGGACACTCTTAATTCATAATTACAGGGAGACGGCATAAACGGAGTGACCATACACGAAAGGTGCGCGCAGGACCCAAAAGCTAGGAACGTTGGACCATAGATAGACAGTATAAACATAGACCAGAGGTAATCACAAGCATACGCTTGTAAGTAGGTACCTACTAATGAAGCTCGTATGTTTAGAAAACCGATACGTTAGTAGGTACTGGGTACCTACGTAACACTACTTTCCAGTAGCATGGTGTTACCATATTATGCAGAACTGTGATTCATACTAATGCTTGCAAAATCTAATGGAAGGTAGAGAATAATAATAATCATTTGACTATGTCCGTGACAAGTGTGTGTATTTTTATTTTTTGCATTCATTTAATATGTTATTTTACACATAATCAACTGGAGAATGCGTTGCGGTTAGACTTATCCGCCCATTTTGGGGTTTATCCCTAAACGATGTGGGTATTCTATAACATTGTAATTTGTTCACTCCATGATACTAGTATGTTTATCGCTTTGAATTGAAAATAACATATTTCAATCAGTTTTACTTTGACTGAAACTTCATTACATTTGCTTTAAAAGTACAAAGCCAAAAATGAACGCGGTTGAAAAACATAAAAACGAAAGTTTTATATCTGTTCTGATTGTACCTAGCGGCAGAAGCGTTATGATGCACTGGTCACTGGTTGTGGCTACCGTTACGTTTGGGTGACTTTGAACTAAAATAGCTATTTGTATTATTTGCTCTGTTCATAGAAGTTTCAGGCTGGTCCTTTGTTGGTTATCGTGATCCTACATTGTTTTTTAAACATTCAAATGACTGTGAAATATTATATTGTGACATACGAGTACAAGCACAATCATTTTAATTCAGAACTATTATTTGAAAAGCATCGAATGTTATAAAATTACAACCGTTTTTGGCGATGTTATTGTGCATGATTTTTTGTTTAAAAACCTATTGACTAACTCAACCGTAGTGTAGAAGTTTATTTTATAATAAGTCCAATTCTGGTAAGACAAAACAACGAAATAGTGTATTTTTAATGTGAATACCGCACAAAATTCCAACTGCTCCCTGCTAACCGGAACCTGGAAACTATTGCATCCCCAATTGGGGTATTTTGTGAGGCTGAAGGGTATGGGAAATGGAAGGAGACGTGGAAGAAGAAAGTGGGGAAGTGTCTGGCTATTCAGATCACCAAACACGGCTAAAGCCATTTCTTCTGATTCTGAATGGTGTTCTTTCACCAGGGCGATGTTTAATTTGAAAAACCAGTAAGTTTTATCTTAAAAAGTTCACAATATGAAATATCACTCAGCAGGTGCCTATTAAAGACATATTAACGATGAGCATTTTTAAATTTGTTACCTGGTTTTATGTTCATATCCATTAATCTACAGGCTGTGTTTTATTAAATGATGCATATTCGTTATTAACATTCATTAAGATACGGTTTTAATTCGTTATTTTATTTAGTTAGGTATTAATACGGCTAACAGCTGTTTCATTGGCTTAATGTCAAATTGTGTCCTAATCAAATCAAAATCAAGTGCCCTGAAAAAATTTAGTACAAATTGTCCTAGATGGTGTTTAAATCCATCAATTAAATGGTCCCACCCTACATCTCTAAGCTATGCGTCCCGGTAAACACTGGTCAGCAACATCATCAGCTGTAGGCAGACTGATGGAAGCAGAGCCCAAGCTAAATATTAAGTGTGGAGATCGCGCTTTTGGAGTATCTGGGCCGAATGCTTGGAATAAATCCCTCCGGAACTAAAATGCATAATAAGCCCAACAGAATTCAGGTCTAAACTAAAAACTTACCTTTTTAAGCTCTCATACCCTTAAATTAAATATACCTGCCTTGCATTCTTGTACTGCCTATAATACATCCTTATCACACTTATTGTATTTACATTATTAAAAATCTGTCTCATGCCGTGGGACGAATCGCATTTAGAATGATAATTCTGGTAAACTCCTTGTAGGTACTGTTGTACCGCCGAATATAAAATTTGCTTTTCCCCTCCTAAACACACTTATTAAATAACAAATATACATATTAATAAAATAAATACCGTCATTAATGATGGCATTTCTAATTATATGCGTTCCAATTATGTCCTCTGCATGCGAACCGTATCTAAGTTTCTCTAATAAACAATAAACAATCTGTGTTAATCTCAAGTGACCTCCAAGGTTAGTATGGTCCTGTTTATTATCTGACTGTACTAAATATAAATACATAATAATAAACACATGAACATTCCAAAGCAGCATCACGTTCATTAATCAAATGCATTGAACATATTGTTTTGAATTATTGATCCACCAGATGATGCAATAAGTTCATAATAAGTTGATAATAGTTTGACTGAAGATAGATAGTACCTGTTGTGTTCGCACAAACAGGTCTCCAACTCGTTGTGGAAAGAGTTTTATAAATAATAGGTTCTTTTAGATTAATCAGGGATTTATTAATACTCCGCGTTTTATATTGGTGACTCGATATTCGACCTAGCTAGAAGCTTGCTAATTGGAATCTCTGACAGTGAGATTCTCTGAGAACCTTCGCACTGGCCCTGGCGACAACTGGCCACTGGCTCTATGAAGCTCTTACGTCCTTACAGTACCTAATAAAAAAGATTTTGGTAGACATATACCATATATTTATAAGGGCTCTTGCACTAAAATGGGGCTGTACAAGTTATCTAAATATTATTATTATTATGAAGTTAACATGAGACGAATGCCTTTTGTGCTGTGACATCATTTTTCGCTGAATTATGATCAACATTCTCTTCCCTTTTGTTTCTATACTTAGACCTCAGAGACTCGTCGACCTCAGATATCCCAATACCAATATATATGATAAGAATTAAACCCGCTACCAAACAATTATATTCGCAAAACAACGACGGTAATAAATCCCCTGCGTGATTTCCCAAATCAACTTCCGAGTCCGTTGGCATAGGATGTGCGCATTAACAACAGCAGTTAAAGCCGTTATTTTTTCGGTCAAATTCGTTGTAATAATTTGGTCGAATTTGCGGCAAACGCGCACAGTACCGTGAGGCAATAACATTTCAAGGATTTCAATATGGTCAGTAGTAGATAATAGGGGATGCTATATGGGAGTGTTGGTCGACTGGAGAGTGGAGAGTATTAAAGGTTGGTGGTAGCACTGGTAGCCTGTAGGCGGTGAACACTCTACGAACGAGGGACGATAATAATGCGGACATCGCTTTGTTAGCCTGCTTGTGGCAGATAGATTCAAATCGCCTCATTAGCAAAAGTCGTCAGAGCTTCAATCTTCCTCCAAATGAGACAACAGTAATTATTCAGTTAAATAACTGTGCTTTTTATAGTGGTCCTATAGTTCTAACTACCCGGAGTCAGCGAAACTATTGCCAAAACCTCATTACATGGTGTCCTTAAAATGGGGAGGCATACCCGGGACCCGGGACACCATAAGGACGAAGAATAAAAGAAACAGGAAGGTTGGGAAACAGATCTTGTCACAAAGTAATATCAAGCAATGTTTCGGTCCTGATTAGTGATTTCTCCCCAAAACTATACTGAAAGTGGCGAGATGGTCGGCGTCATCGGTGTAGTATAACATCAGATGATAGTCAGCAATACCATGCGTCTTTACCACGCTTCCTTACCTACTGTGTTCACCGCAAGGCTAATCTCCAGAGTAGGTAGGGACACGGGAAAATTATTTAATTACCGAGATCTTCAAAATTTATAGTTTTGTTGCATCCTGTATAACTTACCATCGAATTTTTTGGCATGCAGACGCCTCCAAATCTGACTCGTTCGTGGTAGCATTTACACGATTGGATTTTTTGGTATGCATGTGCATGCGTCATGCCTTAATAGCTGACGCCTCCGTGGTAGTATTCTCAACTCCTCCGAACAATCCCACAAATTGGGCGCGCTAATACTGGTGCATTAAGAGCGCGGCCCCGGCTCTGGGCAGTTGGGCAGCCTTCCGTGAAAATTGTATAGGCAGTTGGGAGGACGCCATGGGGTCACAATTGCGAATATTTTGAATGCAAATTTCTAAAGCCGCTCTTGTCAGAAGGATAAACCCCAACAACGGGATTGCGTAGGCCTGCCAGAGGATTTACTGAAACTCGCGTAAATATCCTTCCTAGGGTAAATATAGCTACTATACCTTATTTACCCACCCATATGATAGGTCGTAGATAGATAATATTATGTTTGCTTGCTATACAGAACCCGAGAAAACTAGATGTAATATTGATTGGTAATTAATTATTACATTAATCACTTTAAAGGTAGGTTCTCCTAAGCCTTCCCAAAAGAGTCGAATGTATTCCATTCTAAGTTCTAAGATGATTCGATAATGTTTCCATCTAAAGTAATGTTTTCCTTTGACCTTTATTATAAGTTATTCTCCAAATTACCGCAAAAGTGTGATTTATTGTTTTATGTAAGCACAGTAACTTAAGTTCTTCCTGGAATTAGTTTAGTCCCACTCATTTGGAATTCGTATGTTAGGTTATAGAGGTTATGAAATATTTCTGACTAAATGTTTAAGAGGAAGCTACAAGCCAAAAATGTGTATATTATTGGTATATCTTATATTGTGGGTAATAGGTGTGGTGATCTGCCGTGTCGATCACTCAGATAAGATGTAAATAATAGTCGTTTGGATACTCCATACTATTTGGTTTATTTAGTGTTATTACTAATGTACAGTATTCGAGATGTTGTTGCAAAGAGAGGACGAGTTACAACAGACACGCCTTTTTATACGTCTCGGTCATGCTGTCTCACTCAGATATGCCTGTCTCTTTCATACCGACAGACATACGTTCACCACATCCCTCCACACTTAAATCAGCAGACAGTAACACAACATGATTATCATAATAATAATTATAAAACATACATACACATATTTAATTATTATTTTACAACATTTTCTTTTTTATTTATAACCATGTTGATTCGGAGAGTTGACTGCTGCTTATTTTGATTTCTCTGTCCTTGGTCGAAGGCGCTCCTTCCAGTTCCCCGACGTTGACGCCACGGGTTCACTGGAGCTGGAAGGAAAAAGAGGGTCACCCATTAGATTGTCATCCGAAACAAAGTCGGAGACATCGTACTCATCGAACGATAGCCTCCTCGTCTCAGACTCAGGGATTAAAATACTAGGGTTCTTTTCCCATGATACACACAGTTTGGATAATTGATCAAAATGTCTTTTCCAGTACATGATTTTATCATTCAATTTAACCTCAATTAAATATAGTTTATTTCCCAAACGTTTATGTACTTTCCCTGGTACCCACTTATCATTGTTTTGGTCTCTAAAATCCCTAACCATAACTTTCTGATTAATCTTAAAATTCGTAGATACTTTGTTATTCCTTTTATAATAGAATTTCTGATTTTCCTGACATTTTGACATTTTCATTTTGGTATCTTTATCAATCACATTTTCCTTTACCTTCCCCCCTCTAGGTATAAAATTATTCAAATTTGACCTTAACCTTCTACCAAACATTACAACTGCTGGCTCTAACCCTGTTGTACAGTGTGGTGCATTCCTATAATCTATGAGAAAACATTCTAACTTCTCATTATAACCTGACTGAAATTTTTTTTCTAACAATATTTTCTTTAAAAAATTTTTACACGTTTTGACTGCATTCTCTGCCAATCCATTTGATTGAGGATGATTTATAGGTGTTGTTAAATGTTTAATGCCATTTCTCTCGCAAAACTGTTTAAAGTCTGCTGACATGAATGCTGCTCCATTATCAGAAACTAAGGTTTGTACACTACCGAAATAACTGAATAATCTCTTTAAGATTTTAATGGTATTATCTGAGTTAGGTGAATTTACTTCCACGCAATCCAACCATTTTGAGGTTGAATCTATGATTACCAAAAAATATTTATTTCCGATAGGCCCTACGTAATCTATATGAACCCTACTCCAAATTTCTTCCGTTATCGGCCATGGAGTTAACTCACTCTTGGGTTGTGATGGTTGAATTTCCGCACAAATTCCGCACTCTCTAACTAAAAATTCAATTTGACTGTCAATCCCTGGCCACCAAAAATAGCCTCTAGCTAGCCCTTTCATCTTGGCAATCCCTAGATGAGATCTATGCAATAAGCTTAATATCTTATCCCTTAAACTTATTGGAATTACTAACCTATGGTTCCAGAAAATACAATCATCAATTATTGATAAATCGTTCCTTTTTATCCAATAAATCCATTTGCAATCATCCTTATTGACTTTATTTGGCCACCCTGTTCTAAGATAATTTTTTATCTCTAATAATAATTTATCCGTATTAGATTCTGCTTTAACTTCCTCAACATCTATTGGCATCTCGCTATTATTTTTGAATAAACACAAAATTCTTGAATCAAAGTTATTATTTTCCTCAACAGGATCTCCTACAGGTACGCGAGATAAGTAATCCGAACAATTTAATGTTGATTTTACGTATTGAACTTTATAATTGAAAGATGAGAGAATTACACCATAACGTTGTAATCTATTACAAGTTAAAACAGGAATTCCTTTTTTTTCACCAAAAATTCTACATAAAGGTTCATTATCTATTTCTAGAATGAATTCCCTTCCGTAAATGTACTCGAAAAACTTCTTAAAAGCAAACACAATTGCACAAGCCTCGAGGTCTAAAATTGAATATTTCTTTTCCGCTTCTGTCAGTTTACGAGAAACAAAAGAAATAGGTCTTTGTAAATTATTTTCATACACATGTAACAATGTTGCACCCAAACCTTTCGTTGAGGCGTCCGTAACTACCTTCAAAGTAACATTTGGATCGTAATGTGCTAACACTCGATTATCACATAAAATTAATTTTATTTTATTAAAAACTTTTACGCAATCTTGATTAAAATCAAAATTCGTATTTTTTTTCAATAATTTGTGCAAAGGATCTAATAACATAGACATATTTGGCACAAAAGATCGGTAAAAATTTACCATTCCTAAAAAACTGCGTAGCTCTGATAAATCTTTTGGTTGCGCGACTTTACTAATTGCGTTCGTTTTATCTTCCATAGGTTTAATCCCTTCCTTCGAGATTTCAAACCCTAAGAAACATACCGATGAAGCGTTAAAATTGCACTTTTGAATATTTACGCACAAACCGCAATCTTTTAACCTATTAAGAACTGCATTTAAATTAGCATTATGTTCCTCTATCGTTTCTCCTGTAACCATAATATCATCCAGGAAAACCGCTGTTTTCTTCAAACCTTGTAGACATGAAGCTATAGTTCTACAAAATATTGCCGGTGCACTGTTAATCCCAAACACTAGCCTAGTGAATTTAAATAATCCTAAATGTGTAGAAATCGTAGTATATTCCATACTTTCTTCGTCTAGTTCCAACTGTAAATAAGCTTGACGTAAATCAATTTTTGAAAATATTATTCCGCCCGAAATTTGTGATAATAAAACTTCTATCTTCGGCATGGGATATTTGTCAACAATCAATTGTGGGTTCACAGTACATTTATAATCCCCGCAAATTCTAATGCTTCCATCGCTTTTAACTACGGGCACGATAGGAGATGCAAACTTGCTATAACTAATCGGAACTAAAATTCCCTCTTCCTGTAAACGGTTCAATTCCGTTTCAACTTTCGCTTTCAAAGCGAAAGGAATACTTCTCGGATTGCAGAATTTCGGTTCTGCATTTTCTTTCAATTTTAAATGAACTTTAAATTTATTGAATCTACCTAGTTTACTTGAAAATACCTCCGGATATTTACGCACTAACGTATCGACACTATTATTGTTTACGTCGTGAATATTATGCGTGAGTATTTCACTTTTCAACTGTGAAGAAACCGTCTCGAAACCCGTAAAACCAATGTTAAATTCTTTTACGAAGTCTCTACCTAGCACAGTGGTTGAACCATCCTTTACAACACAAAATTCCATTATTTTAGTAATACCATTGAAATTAATTGACAAAATTAAACATCCAAGTAACTGTAACTTACAATTATTGTAACCCTTCAGGGTTAAATTCTTCGGCTTCAATTGTACATCTTTAAAATGTTCCCAATAATCTTTATCCGATAGGATCGATATTCCTGCACCCGTGTCAAATAATCCTTTTATGATGATACCGTTATTAACTTTTAACGATAAATAAATGGGATCGGTATTTCTTGTTAACCTTGAATTTATTTCACTTGCATTCACAAACACAGATGAAACTTCCTCCCGTTTTTTTTCGCGACAATTTTTACTAAAATGTCCCTTGTTTTTGCAATTAAAACACGTCACGTTTTTTAATCTACAATTACTGGAATCATGATTATTTAAATTACAATATTTGCACTTCAACTGTTGTATACGTTCTACTGATTTCTTTCTGGGAATTGTAACATTTTTGTCTTTCGCCCGCGCCGGTGAAGTAGAATAATTCCTACCTGCACTACTATTAAAATTTTTCTTACTTCTAGAAATGAGCCCGACACTCTCGGATTTAATACACGTAATATTTTTATGAAATGAATCCATTCCCGATGCGCACTCTAATGTACTTTTTAAAGTCAGCTTCTCTGCATCTAAAAACATTTTTTCTTTAATACGACCTTCTAATAAACCAGTCACAAAAATATCTTTTAAGTTTTCTTCCAGTCTGCTTTCAAATTTGCAGAATCTTGTTAGACAACGTAACCTAGCTATATAATCATTTATAGATTCCCCAACTTTTTGTTTCGCCGCAAAAAAATTTCCACGTTCCTTAAACACATTCTTTGAAACACCAATGTGGTTTCCTAATAACAAAAATATATTTTCAACCGATAATTCTGTTATTTTTTTTGGAAAACATAAATCTATCAGTAGATTAATCGTGTCTGTGTGTAGGTGGGATATTAAAACCGCCCTCTTTTTATCCTCGGATTTAAATTTGTCATCATTGACGAGGATCAACTGCTCAAACTGTAGCACGAACGTCTCCAGCCCGTCCCTAAGGTGACAAAACCTGGGTAAACCCACTCCCTCCATTTCCACACAGATTACCAATAATCAGAAAAAACAACAACAAACAGCACTCAACTCACGAATCTGATGATTGATGCTGCCGCCGATCGCCGCCCTTCCGCGTCCGACCGTCTTCTGGCTCCGTCCGGATTCCTGGTCGTCCTTCTCGTCCGGTCACCACCGCCACGCCTTCCCGTGTCGGGTCCCCGTACAAGCTGCCTGGATCCGTTTTTCATCCGGTTTCTCGGCTGCTGATTCCTTGAGCTCAGCGCCTTGAATCTCCTCACCAGTTCCTTGCCTTGATGCTCCTTCAATGTCCGATACTGTCCGTGAAGCTGCCCCCAAATTATTTTATTTTTTATGCGACAATAATCCCTTCCGCGGTGCTCGGTGGGATTATAACCAAACTATGGTTCTTTTAGCTGCGCCTACTGTGGTTCTTCCTCCAGGAAGAATTTAATGGCTGATCAGCTTCCTTTTTCGGCTGCTCCAACTGTAGTTCTTCCTCCAGGAAGAATTTAATAGCTGTTCAGATTCCTTTTTCGGCTGCTCCAACTGTAGTTCTTTCAGCTGCGGCTACGGTTCTTCCTCCAGGAAGAATTTTGCGGCCGTTCAGCTTCCTTTTTCGGCTGCGCCAACTGTGGTGATCTGCCGTGTCGATCACTCAGATAAGATGTAAATAATAGTCGTTTGGATACTCCATACTATTTGGTTTATTTAGTGTTATTACTAATGTACAGTATTCGAGATGTTGTTGCAAAGAGAGGACGAGTTACAACAGACACGCCTTTTTATACGTCTCGGTCATGCTGTCTCACTCAGATATGCCTGTCTCTTTCATACCGACAGACATACGTTCACCACAATAGGCATTAAAATTGCTTGACAAACGGAGTCTAGAAACGTTCGATTTCAAGCAGAAAACTGGTTTTTATTTATTTCGTAAGTAATTTTATAAGAAAGCTAAAAAGTTAATCAAGTGAAACTGTCACAGATAATCTTAGCTATAATACAGTATTTTTTTAAGTTGTTTCCTTTACGCGTTCATACATTTCTATTGAAAAAATATTATTTTTTGTAGTTTACATTTATATTTTTTATAAAGTAATTTATTTTTTATTTGTATTCTACTCAAGCGAAACGATAGGAAAATCTTCAATTTATCTAAAGAATATTTCTTGGTATTCATAATGTACACCAATTTGTTATAAAAATTAATCAAAATGGTTAAATTTAGCATTAAGTTTCGCCTTAATTGCATTTTTTTAAACAAAATTTTGTGTAGAAATATTGTAATGGAAAATACTATTCTATTTGTAACAATAGATGTATTTAAAAAGATTTTTTTGTTTGACTGACATTTATCCTTCCTACACAGGGAATGCAATCAACCTCGCCTACAACAGAGCCAAATCCCGATTGGGTAGGATCTAAAATGCTACAAATTAACTGCCACAATGTCAACCAATTTCAGAAAAATACTTATGTGTCCACGTGTTTGATCGTTATTTCCACCAAATGTTGATTGAATGCATTGTCATCGACAACGAGTCTATCTGCCTAGTTTCAGCTCGATCGGATGTCAGGAAGTGGGTTAATCTCAGATTCCAAGATTTGCTATCATTCATTCCTGAAAATATAAGTCATATTCAAATAGAGGCATTTAAAAACAAATATTTATTTATTATACAAATGTAAATTTCTGGTTATTTTTAAAATAAATCACACAGGCAGTTTGAATAATAATTGATGCGCGTTCTTGGATTCTGCAATTCTGCTCTAAGAGAATGATAATTAGTGCGAACTTAAAATCTTATTTTATACACATATGTTTTGTAATTTAAAATTAATTTTGCTGTTATTCAATTTTGCAATTTAAGTTTGTTTTTTGTTGTTGTATTATCGGCGTTCAAAGCCAATTTAAAAATACTGTGAACCTGACTAACTAAATAACCACCAGGCAGGGGTAGGCAGAGATAATGGATTGCCGAAAAAACTCAGTCTTGACATACTCCTTACTTCATTCACTTCCAAAGATCGTCTCATACATACCATTCTGTGATTCTGTTCTTGCACAGTCCTTACTTCATGCACATCCAAATATCGTCTCATACATACCCTTCTGTGATTCTGTTCTTGCACAGTCCTTACTTCATTCACATCCAAAGATTGTCTCATACATACCCTTCTGTGATTCTGATCTTGGCACAGTCCTTACTTCATTCACATCCAAATATCGTCTCATACATACCCTTCTGTGATTCTGTTCTTGCACAGTCCTTACTTCATTCACATCCAAATATCGTCTCATACATACCCTTCTGTGATTCTGTTTTTGCACAGTCCTTACTTCATTCACATCCAAAGATTGTCTCATACATACCCTTCTGTGATTCTGATCTTGGCACAGTCCTTACTTCATTCACATCCAAATATCGTCTCATACATACCCTTCTGTGATTCTGTTCTTGCACAGTCCTTACTTCATTCACATCCAAATATCGTCTCATACATACCCTTCTGTGATTCTGTTCTTGCACAGTCCTTACTTCATTCACATTCAAGGATTGTCTCATACATACCCTTCTGTGATTCTGATCTTGGCACAGTACTTACTTCATTCACATCCAAATATCGTCTCATACATACCCTTCTGTGATTCTGTTCTTGCACAGTCCTTACTTCATTCACATCCAAATATCGTCTCATACATACCCTTCTGTGATTCTGTTCTTGCACAGTCCTTACTTCATTCACATCCAAAGATTGTCTCATACATACCCTTCTGTGATTCTGATCTTGGCACAGTCCTTACTTCATTCACATCCAAATATCGTCTCATACATACCCTTCTGTGATTCTGTTCTTGCACAGTCCTTACTTCATTCACATCCAAATATCGTCTCATACATACCCTTCTGTGATTCTGTTCTTGCACAGTCCTTACTTCATTCACATCCAAATATCGTCTCATACATACCCTTCTGTGATTCTGTTCTTGCACAGTCCTTACTTCATTCACATCCAAATATCGTCTCATACATACCCTTCTGTGATTCTGTTCTTGCACAGTCCTTACTTCATTCACATCCAAATATCGTCTCATACATACCCTTCTGTGATTCTGTTCTTGCACAGTCCTTACTTAATTCACATCCAAAGATTGTCTCATACATTCCCTTCTGTGATTCTGATCTTGGCACAGTCCTTACTTCATTCACATCCAAATATCGTCTCATACATACCCTTCTGTGATTCTGTTCTTGCACAGTCCTTACTTCATTCACATCCAAACATCGTCTCATACATACCTTTCTGTGATTCTGATTCTTGACATGACAAGAACAAGCGAAATATAAATGATTAAATATGTTTTTTTAAATATATTTATAGTTGTTAAATTTTAAGGTTGACTTATATTTTATCATCACTCAACGAAACATGGTAAATTCATCATTCACCCACAGTTAAAATCGAGGCGCACAGTGTCGGCCGCAGGGCGTCGGTCCTTGGACCATCTCATTATTTCAGCAATTATTAATACATATATTCAAGCAAGTTCAGACCCAAAGGAGGAGTCTGCCTCTATAGTCGAGCTGACGTCAACTGTGTGCGACTATTGAGTCTGGAAAACTCCAGATTCGACGTAATGTGGGTGCGCGTCAATCTTGCCAGTACGGCAAGATTCTACGCATGTCTATACCGCTCACCGAACCATAACGAATCAGACACTTCCGAACTCTTCAAACATTTGAGCGATACTATTGATGATCTCTTGCCCCGCTACCCTTCGGCCGAGTTTATTGTTCTGGGGGACTTCAATGTTCATAACGAACCATGGTTGAAGTTCTCAGGCCCAACGGACTCGGCTGGCCGACAGGCGGAATCCTTTGCCATTTGCTACGGATTAGAGCAACTAGTTCAGGAGCCTACAAGGGTTCCTGATGTCCAGACTCACCGCTCCAATCTGTTAGACCTATTCTTAACTACTGTGCCATACGGTTATAAGATTGACGTCACAGCGCCTCTAGGATCATCTGACCACTGCCTGGTGACGACATCAATCCCCGTTAACCTCAGACCAACCAATGAGAGGCTGAGGAGAAAAGTGTGGCACTATAGGTCAGCAGATTGGTTCGGTATGCGGGCCCATTTTAACGCTTTTCCGTGGTCAGCTGTTTGTTTTCGGACTTCGGACCCTTCAAGATGTGCCCAGGAGATTGGTGAAGTCATCAAATCGGCGATGGATGGCTTCATACAATCGACTACTAAAGAAACTGGTGTGGGCTCAAAGCCGTGGTTCAGTCGACAATGCTCCGAAGCAGTTCGACGAAAAAACGCGGCTTACCGAGCCTACAACACATCTCGAACGTCCGAAAGCAGATCAGCATACAACAAATCGGCAAAGGAATGCAAGAGAATCATTAATAGGTCAAAATTCGAACACGACCTGCAGATCAGCAAAAAGCTGGCTGCCTGCCCGCATGGCAGCAGAGCATTCTGGTCGCTTGCGGGCTCAATAGGTCGGAATTTTTGCAAACCCAGTTTGCCACCTCTTACCAGACCTGACGGCTCACTAGCAAACACCGCCACCGAAAAGGCTAACTTATTAGGGAAAATGTTTGCGGAAACTCGACCCTCGATGACGGAGGTGCTGTTCCGCCGTCGGTTCCTCACTGCGGCTTCTTTATGAAAAAGCTAAGGATCCGGCATCGGGATGTACTCCACGTTATACGGGGGCTCGATGTTAACAAAGCTAGTGGACCTGATGGAATACCTGCCCTGGTATTGCAGAGGTGTGCTGCGGAAATAGTTCCAGTTTTGACAAAGCTCTTCAAAATGTCCCTGAAGTGTGGCACTGTGCCCTCTGGTTGGAAAAAAGCGGTAATTCACCCTATTCCCAAGAAAGGTGACCGCTCCAACCCGGCCAACTACCGCCCCATAGCGATCACATCAGTTCTGTCCAAAGTGATGGAACGTGTGATCAACGACAAACTGCTCACATACCTCGAGAAGAACAAAATTATCAACGACCGTCAATACGGATTCCGGCGGAACCGCTCGTGCGGTGATCTTCTCGCGTATGTGACGCATGTTTGGGGGCGGTGCCTTGAACGTCACGGTGAGACCCAAACGGTCGCACTAGACATATCCAAGGCCTTTGACCGGGTCTGGCACCGAGGACTTGTCAACAAATTGCCTTCTTACGGACTTCCCGCATCCCTGTGTACGTGGATTGCTGACTTTTTAAGGGATAGGTCGATTCAGGCGGTTGCTGACGGTTTTACCTCTTCCTTACACTCCATAAATGCTGGCGTCCCACAGGGATCGGTTCTGTCTCCGACTTTGTTTTTGTTGCACATCAATGACCTTTTGACATGTGCACCAATTCATTGTTACGCGGATGACAGTACAGTTCATGATAGCTTTTTGTTTGACAAGCCCCCAAAGGGCACACAAACTCCAACGGCTCGGAGGGCTTTGAAGCAGAGAATGGACGGTTATCTCGAGAGTATTTCCTCCTGGGGTAAAAATAATCTCGTCGAATTTAATGTTTCAAAGACCCAATCCTGTCTGATTACGTCTAAAAGGGATCCAAATGAGAATCTAGTCTCCTTCAACGGAAGCAATCTTCCGAACAGGCCTTCCATTGATATGCTTGGTGTAACTATAAGTGACCAGCTCAAGTACGGGGGCTCCATTGAAGCCAGAGTAAAGCTGGCCTCTCAGAAGCTGGGCGTACTGTACAGGGCCCGCAGATACTTTAATAGTACACAACTGCTGACCCTGTACAAATCGCAAGTGCGCCCTACTCTCGAATTTGGTAGCCATCTCTGGTCCGGAGCCCCTAAATACCTGAAAAAAACCCTTGACTCTGTGCAAAAACGGGCGGTCCGTTTGATAGATTCCCCAATCTTAACAAGCGGACTGCAATCTTTAGAGCACAGGCGTCAGGTAGGTATGCTGTCCTTGTTCTATCGGTATTACAATGGAAGATGCTCTGAGGAACTAGCGTCATTGATCCCTTCGGCACCGGTGCATAGTCGGGATACACGCCAAACGCGCGCCCAACATTTGTACACGGTTGACATTTGTCACATGAGAACGGGTCGCTTCTACGATTCGTTCTTAAGTTCAACAGCTCGGCTGTGGAACGAACTGCCGGCCTCTGTGTTTCCTCCCTCCTACAACATGGGACTCTTCAAGACCCATGTTCACTCCTTCCTCTCCACAAAAAGACCCTCCACACAGCATCCCCAAAGATGACATAGGCCCTGAGGGAAATTATTTTCTTCAGGGCCTCCTGTGTGGAGTTAATATAAAAAAAAAAAAAAAAAAAATTATAAATTACAATTACCATCGACCAGTTGCTGCATTCGCTTCATTTTGCCAGGAACATTTTGAAATAGTCCCAATTAGATTATCGGATGGCGGCCGTCCTGGATAGCCGTTGCATCGCTACTCGCTACTCGCTGCTCGATACTCGCTCGTCTCTGCTAATGTCGCGATCGACTCGAGTGATCAAATTTGCAGCGGAGAGAGCCACAATGTCCTGGTGCAGATGAAATAACAAACTGAACGTGTTTGCCAATCTGATTAAAGAAATATGAAGGCGCCTGTGTTACGGTGACTGTTATAATTTTGAAAAAATTATTTTTAAGATGTGTAAATTTTAAAATGAGCATTCCTAGAGAAAACCTAAATTACGATAACGTACTTTGTTCATTAAATTTAATAAAATTATCTGATCGTAGAATTATTTCCAATATAACCTGTTTGTATAAAATCATTAATTCAATGTTTGATACCCCTGATTTATTATATGTAATCTCTTTTCATACTCCAAGCAGGTCGGTTACAAGACAGTACCTACCATATTATTGTAGCAATTCTATATCAACGTCCCAATATCACACTCCTATGCGACGGATTCAACAGCTAGGAAACAAATACTACGATGTTGTTGATATATTTAGTACATCAATTTCAATATATTGCATACCCTATAGAAGTTTTTTTCATCAAGTAGTGGAATATTTTAATAAATGTATTTAATTTGACTAAAACATAATAATTTTTTGTCAACTGAAACAGAAAAAAATATTTTGGATTTTTTATGTTTTGTCTCTATATTTATTTTTCTGCAATTGTTTTAAATAGTCGTTTCCTGCACTATTTTCGTGTTTAATTTCGTAAATATTTTTATATATATATATATATGTAAAAGTCTTAATAGGCGTGAAATAAATAAATATTTTATATCATTATTGGCCAGATGCTTCAAAAAACTGAAATCACAACAGAACTGGAATAGAACGTTCACAGAACTTGAAAATCAATTTTGACGAATTGTTCAAGTTCCGTGAAACAACCCGTCCTTAATATTCCATTCGATTTATAGCAACGAAATATCCTATTACGGCCTCCGTGGTACAGGGCTAAGGCTCTCGAATACGAATTCGGAGATTGCAGGTTCAAATCCCGACGTGCGAGGCTATAATATAGTCAGGTATTTAATTTGTGTTAACAATTAATTCATTAAAAATAATTGATTATACATTTGCGGAACATTTAAGAGTATAGCCCTGGTGAACACCAACATACCGAATTGAAACGATGGTACAAATGGCTTCAGCCGTGTTTGGTGACCAGTCTGAATAGCCAGGTACTTCCTCAGCTTCTACATCTCAATCGCCTTCCTCTACCTACTACCTTTAGTCTCACAACATACCCCATTCGGGTATGCCATAGTCTCACTGGTTCTAGTGTGGTATTCACATAAAAAATAACAAATTCTCCTTCTCTTTTTCAGCTTTTTACGTGGAAATGGCGGAGAGCGGTTGTTCCTTCATTCCTTAATAACCCCATTCTGAAATTAGCCAATTTAGAGTTTACTGCTTTGGAACATTGTAGAAAAATCGATCAAATACCAAAAAACTAAAGCTAATTTTAATAAGTTACTCCACACCTTTCTGTAAATTCAGTAACCAATTAATTGACAAACCTACATGCATGCTGCTGCACGCGCAGCTTACTCGACATCCCTATCTTGAAACAATTAAGTCCGACTGAAAATGTCCAACATGATCCGATATCAATGGATTACTCGTACCCGCTGTTATCAACCTGCTACCATAGAGCTATACAAGTAGAGGCACTATAGCGTACTGATATGTCGTCGAAACGTGTTCCACTATTTATAACGCGATAAGCGGTGCGCGTAGACTGGAATCAGTAGTTTTTGTTATAGCCTTGGGAGAGTTGGAGGTCAGTTGGAGGTAAAAATTTGGAAACAATTTTTTCGCTTCATGTCTCATTTAAATGTAATACATCAATGGCTGCTACGTGGATTATCGATTTCACGTTTAATCATTTTTAAAAGCTGACAATAATACACGTAGGTATTTAGTACTTTCGTGTGTATTTAGTGCATGATCATGATCATTCTGATTCTATTTTTGTCATAACTTACTTGTGTTTGCAAAATAATGTTTTAATATTTTTTAGATTATAATGTTTTTTAAATCTGTATAAATAATGAACTAAATGTATTTTCCAGAATAACTACATATAACTACTATAACTAGTACTACTGGCTACTGCGGCACACGACGGGTTAAAGCACCGTAGATATCATTATATTTAAAAAAAATCATTTATGAAGGCGTGAAATGCCATTTGCAAGCGAAATGGATAGGTTTAGACACAGATATGGGGAAATTTACCTCAAAGATGAAAAATGAAACGAATGATATGAAAGAAATTTACCTCACAGATAAGGAATGAAACGAATGATATAAAAAAAAATTACCTCACAGATGAGGAATGAAATGAATAGTATGAAAAAAATTGTAGTTTTTTCTACAAAAAGTATCTAAATAAACTAAAATAGTAAAAAATTCTCTAAAAATCACCTTGGGAAGAAGAATCTACGTCAGAATATAATTATTCATAATCGAGAAGTTGCTTTAAGTGCTTGGAGGGTTCCTCTCCTCTTCTCCATCCCCTCGCGGTTGCTTTCAGTATTAGAACATTTCCCAAAATCACCCTTGGGAAGGAGTCTCTACTTCAGCATACAATTAATCATAATCGAGAAGTTGACTGAAATGCTTAGTGGGTTCCTCTCCTCTTCTCCTTCTCCTCGCGGTTGCTTTCAGTATTAGAACATTTCCGAAAATCACCCTTGGGGAAGGAGTATCTACTTCAGCATACAATTATTCATAGTCGAGAAGTTGCCTGAAATGCTTAGTGGGTTACTCTCCTCTTCTCCTTCCCCTCGCGGTTGTTTTCAGTATAAGAACATTTCCCAAAATCACCCTTGGGAAGGAGTATCTACTTCAGCATACAATTATTCACTATCGAGAAGTTGCCTAAAATGCTTGGTGGGTTACTCTCCTCTTCTCCTTCCCATCGCGGTTGTTTTCAGTATTAGAACATTTCCCAAAATCACCCTTGGGAAGGAGTATCTACTTCAGCATACAGTTGTTCATAATCGAGAAGTCTTCTAAAATGCTTGGTGGGTTCCTCTTCTCTTCTCCTTCCCCTCACGGTTGCTTTCAGTATATGAACATTTCCCAAAATCACCCTTGGGAAGGAGTATCTACTTCAGCATACAATTATTCATAATCGAGAAGTTGCCTAAAATGCTTGGTGGGTTCCTCTCCTCTTCTCCTTCCCCTCACGGTTGCTCTCATAAATGCTTGTACATTAGAGAGTGCATAAAAACACACATAATAAACATAAAATACATAAATAAACATAAAATACACGAAAGTAAAATAAACGAAATTTAAAACTACTTAAATAAATATTTATGAAGCACATAAAAAAACATTGAAAATAATCAAAAATGAGTACTATGCCCTTATTCATTCTTTGCTTATCCCCGGCATTATATGTTGGGGAGAATATTCCAAAAACAATCTAAACTGAGTAAAAGTCTCACTAAGCATCATCATTAAAGTAATACTTGAAAAAATTCTACCTTCTTAACAAAATCACTTTTTAAACTGTTTAAAATGTCAAAGACATATTTAAGCAATCTTAAATAAAATGAAAAAAACATCAGAAAAAATATAATCTTGATGGCACGAAGTAGGATTTGAGGTTTTTGTTTTGTTGCTTAAAATGCTTGTTGGTTTCCTTTCCTCTTCTCCTTCCCCTCGCGGTTGTTTTCAGTATTACAACATTTCCCAAAATCACCCTTGGGAACGAGTATCTACTTCAGCATACAATTATTCATTATGCACATTATATAGTAATAAATTATGAACATTATATAGTAATAAACATTATGGTCATTGTCTCCATTATATAGTAATTATTATGCGCATTATATCGACTCGAGTGATTTTTGGCATATTACGGAAAGTTTTGAGCGATCTGTAGTCATAATTTTAGAAATTTATAGAACCCAAAAATATGAGATAAAAAGTCATATGCATTATGCACATCATATAGTAATATATACACCATGCACATTATATAATAATATACACTACTCACATTATAGTAATACATATTATACTCGTACATATTTTTATATGCATTATGCACACTCTATAGTAATATACATTATGTATATTCAGTAGAACCTAATAGGAACATGTAGTAAGTTTATGCTACATACTATAATAATCGCATAGGCAAATAAGTGACATGTCGATATAATTATTTATACCAGCAATTTGTTAGTAATTTTGAATAAGCTGGAAGGCTTTAGCATCCTGCGCTTTCCCGCGCTGTGTCACTGAGTCAACAGCCAAAGTCAACTAAACGCCATGCCATGCCATGCTGAGCCCTGTTTGCACAAATACGGCCTGAACACTAAAACACTGCACCTACACAGCATCACACTGTCATTAGGGGTCATAAACATTGGCACTTTGGTGCCAATGAGAAATAAATCCAGTCTATTATTTTACAACGTTTCCGGACAAACTTGTTTACCAGTATTTTTTTTAAAATATTTTAAAGCCCGTTTTCAGTGTAAAATAAATTTGTGAAGTAAGAATTTTATAAAACTCCTGAAAATTGACAAATTTGGAGGGCTAAATAGCGCCAATACTTTTCATCTTCAAATCAAAATCGCTTTTCGGCAGTCGAACTGGGTGGAGTCACGAGTGAATTAGGTAAAATAACAAGTGGAGTGCCCCAGGGATCAATATTTGGACCGTTGGTGTTCCTAATCTATGTTAACGACGGTAAATTGTTGTTGTATAAGAATATGTTTGTTGTTATATAATAACTAGCTGTACCCCGCCACGACACGCTATGCTGTGGCTCAGTCTTTCTGTGCAGTTAGATAAACTATAGCGCGTTTTGCTTTTACGTCCAACAGATGGCGCTGTTGAAAAAAAAGCATTTTTCAAATGTCATAGATAAAAATCAAAACATGGTGTCAAAATTTCAAAGCATTCGGTGAAGAACTTTAGGAGATTTAGGATTTTGAACAAACGAATATATTTTTATATATGGCAAAAGAATATGGTACAGCGATGAAGATGAAATTAAGTAATTATTATAGTGAACTAGATAAAATTGTTGCAGACCACTCATGAATAACATAAGGTAAAATTTTATTTCTTCCCTTTCTTGAGTCAATCTATCAGATAAGATGGTTGGCGATCCCTACTCCATTGGGTAGTCCCATGTTATGGGGTTTATGAACAGCTCGAGTACATCATCAAATGCGTGTTGGTGCACAAGAGATCAAACAGTAATGGCAAACATTAGTGGCTGAACTATGGAAAATGAGGACATGGACTGACTATATGATTATGGAATGGTGTGGCGCGTGGAACTATGATTGTGCAGCATTAAATATCGTCCACGCATTTACTGTCAATGTAATTTGGATTTCCTTTTACTACCATAACAAAAGTACATGGTGTTTTAACAGCCACATTCTTGACCAAAAAACTTTCCACAAAAACTAAAGTGTTTTGAGACTACTTTGTGATTGAACGTAATTAAATTAATCAAGAAAGTTATTGTGTTAAAAATAAAGTAACGTGTCTACCTACACAAAGTTAGGATCAGGGCCATTCTGCATTTATAATAAAGGTTACAAATAAATACTTGTAAATATTTTATTTTAATTATTTAAACTTTATATTATTGTTCATACTAGAATTATTTAATTTTGTATGCTTACTGCTTGGTGGCATTTTTTCACTAGTCAGATGAAATTACCAATTTATTTTTATTTTTTTATTTTATTTGGTACATTATTTTGTTACAATTTATGTTTTCCAGTAATGTAGGCCTCACTGGGTGGCTTGCCCGTGCTGAGGCCTTCATTTTATAATATGAAAATCTAGTCTACATATTACATTTAAAGAGAAGATAGTAAATTTGAAAAGAAAATAATAAATTTAAAATTAAAAATAAAAATACATAATAATACATTTAAAATTAAAAAATAATACAATGAAAATAATCTTGTGTGTTTGTGAATGATGTGTGTTTATGTTGGTTTTGTGTGTTACGTGTAGGTTTTATTTTTTTTTTATGCTATGACATTTTGGTAATATTGTCTTTTTTGTTGTTTAATCCATTTTGTAATTTTGTGTGTGAAATTATTTTTATTTTCCTCAATTTTAATTTCAATTTTTAGACTGTTGAAAGCTTTTATAGCATGGTATTGGTAGTGTCTTTGTCCAAAGGTTGAATTTACTGTTGGAGTTTTAATGTTTTCTTTGTACGCTTGTCTAACTGGTCTGTTAGTGTTATTTTGTGTATGTTGAAATTTATTTTTTTTGTTAAAAATGTAGTTTAGTAGTGTTTTAACGTATAATTGGCGTATATCTAGTACGTCACAGCTGTTGAATATTTGGTCTGTATCGGTCAGTCTATGTTTTTTTAGTATTACCTTTAAGATCGTTTTCTGTGCGGTTTCTATGTAATTGATAGCCGAGTTTGTTGCTCCTCCCCAAGCAATAATTCCATATTCTATTATTGATTGGCAGAGTGCAAAATATATTGTTTTCAATTGTTTTATTTTATATATGTTTCTTATGTTAAGGAAAATGTGTATTGTTTTGAGAAGTTTATTTGTGATTTGTTTGATGTGAGGTATCCATCTAAGGTTATGGTCAATTACGATTCCTAGATACTTTATTTGTTCTGTTTTTTCTAGAGGAGGGCAATCGCAGATGTTGGTGTTTAAACATTCGTTTATTTTTATGGTGTTTGTATTGTTTTTTGGCTGTAATAATAATAATAATACAAGTACTCTGATTGATTTCAAATTACCGCGATGATTTTTTTAACACATGTGGTGCAGAAAGGAGTTTGATGGTTGGAGGAGGTGAGGAGATGAAATGAATTAGGGTTGGTGGATAAAAGCACCAAGCTGGCGGGGACACAAAGAGCCTATTTCGTTTTGCCTTGAAGGTGGAGTTTGATGGCAGCTCATTCCAAAAGCATAATGTTTGCATTATAAAGAAAAGTTTTGCAATGATTTACAGTATTGGATTGGGATTTCGAGTGTTCACTTGAGTGAAATAAGAGAGATTCGTATAGAATAAAATAGGCCACCTGACAAAACCGTCTGCAATCTTCAACCCATTAACGTCAGACGATGATTTTTTCACTTCTACTTGAGGTCTTCAAGTATGCTAATGCGAAGATGGCTTTACAGGGAAGAGCAGGTCTTCTGGATTCCACTGTTGTAAAATATATCCGCTATAATATATCTCATTATCCAACAAGACATCTCTCTATTTGGCTACTACACACAGCACACAGTCCCTCAAATCTGACACATTAACGTCGACAGCTTATGGAACGGAGATGTGAAATATTTTTTCCATTCGGCAATAATGCTTTCTTTCTATTTTTACTCAACTGTTAGTACTTCATTGCATCTAGGGTTTTTGTTTGCAAATCCCGTACCATTTTGGAATCCCGCGGGATTGCGGGAAAAAAATCAGACATCCTGAGCAATTTGACGGTTTTTAATGAAGGGGTATTTAAATAAAGCCAACATTTTTTTGTTATTCGGTAACAATTACATTATTAAAAAATACACTGAAAACCTAAGGTAATTGGTATTTTTAGAAGACTTTGATAAAAAATAAGATCGTAAAAACTGTGTCTGTCAGCACTCTCCACAGTCATTTAAGATCAATCATTTTTGGAACTAGAAGAAAATATTATTAAAAATACATTAAAAAGACCCGCTGTTCGTATGTATTGTTTGATTTTTCGCAATTTCTAAGTATGTTTTTATGTAGTACCCAAGTACGTTTGTCTCCCGCCTTCCCACTCACTCACTTACGTAAATTCGCCCATGGCCTTTCCGCAAACAAAAGCCATGAGCAAATTCTCCAAAACAACCAGTCCTTACAGATAAGACCCGCTGTTTATTGAATTTTCGAATTCTTGGATTTTCTAATTACATAAGTACTGAAAAATACGATCTTGGAAACATAGACCATGGAGAGTCCTGTTACCCACACGTCATCGAAAACGCTCTCTCTGCTTCCACACTAGCTGGTGGGACTGTTATACAGAAGGCGTATGCTTGTTTTTGGTGTAAATTTTGTGTTTTTTCAATTACGCAATCCCGCCTATCCCGCAAATAAAAATTCCGCAAACCCACGGTATCCAATATTGTTGAAATCCCGCGGGATTGCGGGATTGCAAACCCTAATTTCATCGTATAATAATGGCTGAACTAAGCATCTTACTTGAGAGATAAGAATGGAACGGAAACACTTACTGCGATGTTTCAAAATAAATGTGTTACTCTACAACACTATGCGGTGATTTAGGTCATATGTCTCAGTTTTCACGATTCTAGCAAACTGGCGATAAAATACTTAGGAACCTAATAAAAATGCATCAACTCTCTCTTGTTAGATTAGTACAGTTAGATCGGTCTGTCTAACGACTGTAAAACTTTGCTTGTAATATTTACATTGCCATGACAAACCGCGAGCAATTCGATACGTGATTGGCATTATCGCGGTTGATGGTGTGTGGTTTTTCTTCGACTGCCCTAGAAGTAAGGTTATGATACCGTCCGGCGCGCGACCCGTCATAAAAACATAAGCCCAGATACGGCGCGAAATAACGAGCGAATTTACCGGAACTGTCAAGTATCCCCAGTTGACTTGCGGGTGACTCAATAATACAAAGGGGGTATTTTACAAGACGCGGTAATGACAAGAGGAAATGTCTTCATCACAATTTAAACTAATAAGTTATAAAATTCACATCCGCTAAGTACATTGTGTAAAAAAACTAGTTAAGATAAAAGTGATAAATTTCCACGTGATAAGAAAAAATTTACAAAACATGTTTTTAAACACCTTCTTAGTCTGTGCGTATAGTATAACTAAAACCTAATGAATACCTCAATGAACCAAAATTACTAAATTGTACTAAGAAATGTAAGATAATATACCTAAATAAAAAATAAAAAACCTCAGGCCCATTCTCTTAGAAAGAAGGTCAGAGTATTTCAGCTTTGCAATAAAATCTAAATACACGGATTATTTCTAACGTACCTATGCGTAACGTATCTGAAAAATGAAAACCATTTTTGAAAGGTGCTGAAATACGTTTTCATATTTTATTATTAAAAAAATTTTATGTTCAGATTTGAACGTAAAAAAATATATGGTTCACTTTACGTTAACTAAAATTACTGATAGCAAAAAATATATTAAAACACGCTTATTTTATTATATAAATACAAATTTAAACGTTAATATCTCCACACTTTTTGCCGTTTCATATAAAAATTAGTTATAAAAAAATCACGTAGCTTTGTAAGTTTTTTTTTAATTGCTATCGTAACCTTTGGTTTCATAAAGGTAGACATTTTAACTATACTTGTTGCTTAAGGCGATGCACTACGTCGTGTAATATTTTAAATTGAGCCGCTATCAATAACAACCCTTACGTAGATGGCGATAAGGTTTAAATTCCCGCTTAACACCATCCGCCTGTTTTGATTTATGCAAGAAAAAAACATGGCCAAAAAGTCCCTTTATTTTATTTTGTGGATGTTCAGGCATAAATATTTAAATTTTTTTCGATCATTTTATAAATAACTTAATTTTCCACATTATAAAATAAAATCATAACCGAAAATGGGTTCGTAAGTAGGAGATTTTTAACTTTAAAGCAGTTTTCATAGGCCCTATACATTATTTTTTTCTGGGCTTATAAAAAGACTTATCTAAAAAATACTCGATTATTTCAAAGGCCAAGATGTATTCTACTCGCAGTATTTAATTAAAGCATCTGAAACATTTCTAGGCGACCAAATTTTCAAACCAAAAACACATGATTTTGCATTACTACGTATGGCATCGCCCTAACTTCTTTTTTTCATATAAAGTGTGGTGTTTTCTCTTTCTAACACCGTTTAGATCATATTTCTCACCATAGGAGTAAGAGAGATATAAAGATTTCTATGAGATAATATTACTTGTTCCCAAAAGCGAACCAATTAGCCTGAAGGGTCAATTAAACAATGCATAAACCCATTGTCCAAAATTTGAATTTGTCGAAGTCTCAGCAAAAATTGGCAGCGAAATTGATGTTTGTCAAAGTGTTAACCTGATCGACGCGGATACGATCCAAACCCAACCACAGCGGATGTCGATGTTATTAATTGACTAGTATTAATTGATAATCAATCTAAAATTAACAAATAGTCAGGTTATATATTATAAGATAAATTTTTAAACGTCAGGACAGTATATCCAGCTGTTTGTTCGTTATAATTTCATGAATAGTGTATTGACTTCAGCAAAACAAATTCTATTTATAAATACTATCCTCGCACATAGCACCAGGCTGATTGAAGTGGGAAACTTTATCAAAGATTAACTAGTAAATTAAACCCGCCTAAAATATTTGACATTCCAAAAGCTCTCGATCTTCGGATGACAGTAGAGAGCATAGATATACTACTTACGTAGACAGTATTTTTTTTACTTTAAAAGAGGAAGCACATTCGTCTATTAAAATCATAGACAACATGTGTAATATTGCTGATATCTAGGCTTACGACCAATGTACGGATTATGTTCCAAGCCGCACTAAGCTGGACATTCCAACCAAGCCAAGCTTAAAATCATCTGATATACCAAGCCTACGAACCTCCCGAACCTATAAAGCCTTAGATAAGCAAATAACGAAAAGGTGTACAGTTTTTTTAGCTATTTGTCCTATACTCTAAAGGTAGAATACCAGAATTGAATTAACACGAAATGTATACCAACCGCATTTAACATAAAATATTTATATAAAAACGATGTATGCTCTAACTGGGTTGGAATTTCGTCGATGTCTGAAACGAATGAGCCGTGCATTATCGGTGCATTATTATTTTCACGCTTCGCCCGCCATTTTCGAAGAGATTGCAATTTCCGGCATGGGAAATCGACTCCGCCTTCCTCCCGCTAAATATACCCAGTAATGGCGTTACTGCGGTTTTTATCGGATGGCGCCCTTTTCTATTGGAAAATGTAGGTGCTATTTTATCCTGAACGATAGTCTGTACTCGTGTTGATTATTTACTAACTGTAGTTTATACAGCTTCAGAGTATTTCAGAGGAAGGATGTGAATTATCAAGAAAGGCGAGAGATATTATGAGTGAAGCAGCGCTGGATGTATTTTCGCAAAGGTGAAGGCGCAAAACTTTATCCTGGTACGCGTTTCTTGCATTCGTTTCCCAACTGTCTGTAGCGTGTGGGACTATGGAAACCTCAATAATTTGCAAGGGTTGTTTTTGTGAGGTCGAAGAATGTGAGGAGAGGAATTAGACGGGAAAGGATTTTCAAACTTGGTCACAAAACTGGGCTAATGCCATTTCGTCTTTCACAAGATCATTTAGAGCTGATAGTACTTTTCTACCACTGCGGAATGTGGTAGGAACATCTAAGGAAGTTTTCACCTCTACCACCGTCATAAGCGGACGATATTTACAGTTAATAAAATGAAAGAATAATAAAATTTTATATTTAAATTATTTATAAAAAAAATACTGAATGAAATAAAAACATAATATAACAATATGCATAGGTATGGTATGATAAAACGTAAATCCCACAGGCACAGTGGGTAAAGTTGTAATTATTTTTAAAGCATTTATAATTTACTAATTTACATATTTTTTATTTAAATATGCACTATATTTGTAGAATTTGTTTTTGTAATAAAATCCGTATTTACATAATAATAAGATTAAGGACGTTAATAATAAAGGTATTTTTAAATTTGAAACACTTTGTAACCAACCTTTAATGTAGGGTAAACGGTAGCTCATCAGCTGTGCCAAACCCAAAACACCCCCCATTAGCAAAGGGGTAAGAATTTGTACAGAAGTTACAGCAGGTAAATATTTGTATCGTTGGTTGTGATCCAAGTTTTCATTTTAAAAAAATGTGCTGTATGTCGATATGTTTTTGCACTTAATTTCCATAGAGTGAATTATGAATTTTTAATTAAAAAAAACATCTGCGCCAGCCTAGTTTTGCAATAAGGTACCTCATGTATATTATTGATTATATTCCTTAAGCGATTTTCGTTTTTTGCCGAAATGCATAGTATGAATTTTAATTATAAGAAAAAATTATTGTCAATAATTTATAAAATTATTGATAATAATTTAATAATTAATTTGTTTTAATTTCAATATTACATTTAATTACAGTACTGACGTATTGCCTATATCACTAGGTGTGAAACTGTGAAAGCGTGAAACTGTGTAAGATGGCAATTTGTTGTTAGCCAGGTTTTTTTTTATACAATATTATAAAAATGGCAGATAAAAATAAAACAATATTTATTTATTTAATTATTCAATTCAAGTATGAATGTAGAAGATTAAGACGAAGCGAGAATAATTTTGAAGTAATTAAATTTCAGTTTGACAAAAAGGCATAGTGATAAATGATAAGAAAAAAGCAGGTGAAATTTTATAAATATACACAGTAGACACAAATGTAAATATGTTATGAAATACTCCTAATGGATACTCCAATGGTTTATTGGAGGTAATCAACGATTTTACTTTTAAAGGAACTTTTGGTTTTTGTGCTTCTAATGTCAGTATGTAGAGAATTGAATAGCTTAATAGCATTGTATTTAAAACTTATTTGCCTACAGGAGGTTTGACAAACTGGAATGTTTAAAGATTTTACATGTGACTATTATTAAGTCTCTAGTGCTCATTCGTCCTTTAAACATATGTGTATTTTTAAATTGATGAAGCAGGATATTTTTTTTACAATTTTTCCATGTTAGGAACATTTAGTTTCATAAAAATAAAATCAGTGCTCGTCCTCAACGGGACTTTAAGAATAACCTTCAGAATAAGTTTTTGAATCTTTGCTAAAGGCTCCAGGCAAGTATTTGTGGCACTACCCCAACTGATCATATTCAAGGGATGATTGTACAAGAGCACAGTAAACTTGTTTCACTTGTTTTCTATTTAAAAAATCCCCAACATTATACGTATTTTTTCAGTTTTGTGGTTAGGTTTGTAACATATGTATTCCTTTAATAAAATCGCCTATTTTAATACCAAGATATTTAATACTATCAACTCTACTTATAGAATTGCAAGGATGGGTTGGTAATATCCTTAGGCAACATTATTTTTAGTATTAATTTTGTGGCTTAATATGCTTATTATAAATACCCCCCATCCAATTATTCTATAGAAATTAATTAGTGCACCAATGCATGATAAACCAATTTCATTCGTTATATATCAATTATATATTTAAATGTTTACAAATGAAGGTTAAATAACAATGTTTACTTACAAGCTTTCTACGTGATTTGTCCATTTGATTTGGCTGTCTATTATAATTCCAAAGTATTTAACTGTATTTATTCCACGAATTCATTTCTACACAGTTAGAGCATGAAACGGGGGCATGTTGATGTAGAACTTTGAAATAGAACAAATTAATCGAAACCAGGGAGGGGATAACCTCGGACACATTTGTCAACTCAACCACTATGTAACCGCTTATATTGTTGATTTATCAAGTACGGGTACCATTATTATATTTTAAGGATCTTACCAAAAATTAACACATAATTATGTTGGTACAAAACGATTAGCAATTAATGTTCCCACTCATCGTCTTCTTCAGTATCCCACATTAATTTGATAATTTGTTGATAACTATTAATAATGCCAACGATCCATCAAAGTGACTCATCAACGTATCTCCTTATCCACTGAATTCTGTAATAATCATAATCCCTACATACTAGGCACAATGAGATATTTCAAGCACACATCCCGTAGGACAGGGCTTCCCAAACTAGGGTCCTCAACAGCCCGGGGGACTAACACTTATGTTTCTGCCAAGAAGCCGAGAAATATTATCAGACCAACGGCAATTGAAGAAGTCATCAAATATTTAAGATCTTTAAATGTTCTTATCAAGTTCAGTTTGTTTACAGAACTTGAATAGAACTTTCACAAAACTTTAATTTTAACAATGAAATTTAATGATTTTTTGCAGTTCTGTGAAACAACTTTTTTTTTTTTTTTTTTTACAGTAATACCGCACAAGAGTCCCAACTGCTCCCGTCTGGAGCCAGTGAGACTATGGCATCCCCAATTGGGGTATGTTGTGAGGCTGAGGGTATTGGGGAGGGGAGGGAGATGGGGAAGAGGAAGGTGGGAAAGTACCTGGCTATTCAGATCTGGTCACCAAACACGGCTAAAGCCATTTCAAGCAACGTTTCAATTCTGAATGGTGGTCTTACACCAGGGCGATACTGAGAGTATCTTCCACTCTGGAACGTGCCGCAAATATACTATATATTATTTTAAATTAATTAATTGTGAAATAACACAAATTAATCAAATAAAATTTATTTGCGCACGCCGGGTTCGAACCCGCGACCTTCGGATCTGTAGTCAAAAGCGTATACCACTAGACCACGCCGGCCGTCAACTGGTCCTAATAAAATAAATCTTTTATTTTCATTTACGGTGCCCACATCCCGGAATGAAATTTGGCATCTCCCAAAAGTGTACTTCGCGGGTTCACATTCCAAGCTATTATTTTCATTTGATCTCATTTGATTTGATGTTTATTAAAAAAAACAGATGGTACACGAATCAGAAAAAAACACAAACAGAGAATACACTTCTCAACATCTCAACAATTTGATGTAAATATTGTAATGTACGGAGGTATAATTGTAAAGCACATCACTTGCAAGGGAGTTTATTCTGAACTGACCTTTTGACCATAATACAATATGGTATTGCCCACACAGTGGGTAGGAAGCCTCATTTTTTTTATTTTTTTTGTTTATAGTGAATACCTCACAAGAGTCCCAACTGCTCCCGTCTGGAGCCAGTGAGACTATGGCATCCCCAATTGGGGGATGTTGTGAGGCTGAAGGTAAGTGGAGAAGGGAAAGAGGAAGGTGGTGAAGTACCTGGCTATTCAGATCTAGTCACTAAACACGGCTAAAGCCATTTGGAGCAACGTTTCAATTCTGAATGGTGGTCTTACACCAGGGCGATACTGGTAGTATCTTCCACTCTGGAACGTGCCGCAAATATACTATATATTATTTTAATTAATTAATTGTGAAATAACACAAATTAATCAAATAAAATTTATTTGCGCACACGGGTTCGAACCCGCGACCTTCGGAATGGCAGTCCAATGCGTTACCACTGGACTATGCCGGCCGTCAAATTGCCTCACTACAAATATAACTCTTTTATTTATTACGTGAACATGTGAAAACACATCTATCTAGTTAAATTGTTTTCGTACTTAGCTGTTGTGCTTCAATTTGATGTTATTTTGCTATCATAAACAAAATGATTACTTTAAGGTCTTACAAATATTTACCCTTAATTTTCGAGTGATGTTAAAAAACATTTTTAAGGGACTTTAAGAACCTTATTTATTTATCGATTTGGTGTCTTTATACAAATTAGTTAATACACCTTACTTAACTAAGCTAATAACGTTCCGAGTACCAAATCGCAACTAGAGACTTCCAGAGTTGTTCTTTGTTTATTCATCTAAAAGAAAATATGTTATTAAGTCACATACGAAATTTCAGACAAAAATTTAAATCAGAATTTTCTGACATTTTGTTTCGCTAACAGTATTATATATAATCTGTTACTTACTTTTTAAAGTAAATATTAACCTTATACCTTACTTTTTTTTAATGTTGATTTTTGCTATTTACTCCAGGCAGATATCAATACACTGTTTTCTCCCCTCTCTCTTCTTTGTATTGGTTGTACTGAAGTATATTGAATGGGATTTGAAATTCAATTTATCCATCAATTAATCAATAATCCCTCCACTCAACTATACTAATACTATTGATTTAAATAATTGCCAAATCACGGTCATAGATGTCTTTAACTCCTTAAAAAATCTCCCCAGTAAAACAAGCACTGGTCCTGATGATATTCCAGAAATATTACTGAAGGAATGTAAATTTACTATATCTAAGCCAATTCGTTTGTTATATAACTTGTCAATATCATCTGCCACTTTTCCGGACTCCTGGAAAGTTTCTTATATCAGACCTATTTTCAAATCAGGCAATAAGTCGAACGTAGAAAACTATAGACCCATATCGATATTATCCCATATTCCTAAAATATTTGAGTCAATAATCACGAAGAAAATCACACCTATCTTTAAAAACGTACTGATCGAGGAACAGCATGGATTTAGATCTGCTAAATCTACTACTACTAACTTACTATCCTTTACCAATTACATCGTCAATGGCCTAGGAGATAACCCACAAATGGATATTCTATATACCGACTTCTGTAAAGCTTTTGGCAAAGTAAACCACTCAATCCTTATGGCCAAACTATATGCTATCGGTATTAGAAACCCCTTGCTATCCTTCTTTAATTCTTACTTAAGCAATAGAAAACAAAGAGTTAAATTAAACAACTTTGTGTCTACTATTATTGAAGTAACGTCCGGCGTACCTCAAGGAGCACATCTAGCGCCGCTTCTTTTTGACTTATTTATAAACGACATTATTAGTATTTTCTCTCATACACGCTTTTGGCTTTTTGCGAACGACAATAAGATTCTAAAAATGATAAAAAATCACGATGACTGCCTTATTTTCCAATCGGATATCGACTCTTTCTATGATTGGTGTAAAATTAATTGTTTAAAACTAAATGTCGATAAATTCAAAATGATGTCCTTCTATAGATCAAAAAACCGATTGTCTTCGAATACAAACTTAATAATATTTGCTTAACAACTGTTACATCTATTAAAGACCTTGGGGTCTCTCTTGATAGCAAGCTTTCTTTTCGGGATCACATAACTGCAATCGTTAATAAATCCCTCAAAGTACTTGGTTTCATCACTAGAATCACTTCGGACTTCGAAAACGTAAATACCCTTAGAACTCTTTACTGCTCCTTGGTTCGCCCCCATCTTGAATATGCTTCTGTATCTGGTCTCCTTTTTATGCTGTCCACATTCGACGCATTGAATCTGTTCAACATCGGTTCTTAAGAGGGATTGCAAAGAGGCTAGGATTAGAAAAAGGCAAATACTCATATGATGAAATTGAACTAACTCTAAACCTCTCTCCTTTGGAAGTCCGTCGGGAAAGGAATGACCTCATTTGCTTCTTCAAAATTATAAATGGTATTATTGATTCACCTACTCTACTGCAACTCATTCCCTTCAATATCCCCTCGCACAGACTCATAATGAACTGCTCTTCCTCAACCATCATTCGACAAATTTTGGATATTATTCACCATTGTCCAGAATGTGTAGACTGGTCAACTCAAGTCAAAACCTTAACTTTTTTGGGATAAGTCTGAATGATTTTTGCCGTTCGCTAAACAAGTGACGGAATATTATAAGTGTCCCGTGGTCCTGACCCACGGCGTAGTCTTGACTTAAGTCATTTTATTTTCTTATATTATATCTGCCTTATGTCTTTGCTTTCATGTACCTTTGTCTAATCCTGTATTTTTCATTTTACTGTATTCGTGTTATTATTTTGTAATTTGGACGATGTCTGTTAATAAATAAATATTGGCACTAATGTAATGTAATGTTAATAATTTTTAACTCTTTTATGTAAAAATCCGAACGGAGTAAAATAATAAATATACAATCAAGTATCAAAAATTTAAGAAGCTTTGGAGTAACTGTAGTTGACACTAAAATTAATATATTCTAGGAACTGTGTCACGCTGTAAATTAAATAGAGTACATACGCAACCTGGTACCTATTTCTACCTGTATAATTACACACAATAATCATACATCTACTTTCTAATACAAAGAGAGATTATTAAGGCTACTGTTCTGGCATCAGGCGAACATTGTTAAAAAAATATTATTAATTTTTCACTTGTAGCAAACACTTTGTGGTTATACATAATTATAATAATTAAAATAAAATAACTTTGTTTGAATACCACTTTATTGAATATATTTATAACCAACCGGTTTCAGTTCAACCCGAACCTTCATCAGGGTTAATAAAAACATATAGTTTCATTAACTATATGTTTTGATTATAAACATATAGTTTTATTGAGGTAAGTTTTTAGATTCTCACGGCCAAAAGCATTTTTGTTGTTTGTTTTTGGGGTGTTATGCCGTGTTGCGCTAACTCCTTCTTTAGCCGACGTTTCGGACAGCGTTGCAGTGTCCATCATCAGGGCAGATCCGGTAGATCCGAAGATGTGTCTTGTCTTGTCTTGTTATGCTGTCCGAAACGTCGGCTAAAGAAGGAGTTAGCGCAACACGGCATAACACCCCAAAAACAAACAACAAAAATATAGTTTTATTAACTATATATTTTTACCAATATGTTTTTATTAACCCTGATGAAGGTTCGGGTTGAACTGAAACCGGTTGGTTATAAATATATACAATAAAGTGGTATTCAAACAAAGTTATTTTATTTTAATTATTATAAAATATTATTAATTAAGTTGATTATGATGTTATGGAATAATTATCAAACCTTATTTAAGTATAGAAGATTTTTAAATAAAATCAATTTGTCTTTTTCTTTAGGTTATGATATTATCTGTATATTTAGTTCATCGTCTAGCTATATCGTAATACGTAGGGGAAGATAAATACCAGATATGGGGAGAAAATATTATTGATGGTGAAGTATTTGATGACCGTAGTTACTACCTGTAAAATTTATTAAGGTTGAAGTCGTTAAATAATGCAGATAAACAAGAACCAAAGTAGTTCTGTGCTATAACCAAATTAGTGTATTGTAGTATACGGTCCAAGTATATAGTAGTATACGGTACAAGTATATAGTAGTATACGGTACAAGTATATAGCAGTACACGGTACAACTAGCAGTTCTGTGAACAGTGGACGTCCAAAAACGTGTGTTTCTAATTTTCTCTTATTTAATAAATCAAAAACATAATTTCCTCTTAAATCATAAGATTTGTAAGTTGGTACTTAAATACCTACTTACTTAATTAATAAACACGACAATTGGACGTTCGATTGCATTTGAAAAAGGATATTTAAAACAGCCACCATCTTTCCGGAACCGGAACGTGACAAAAAAATTTATAGATATAAAACAGAACTTCGTAATACTCAGCCAATAAGAATGATCAGTCCCTTTTGAAATGTCTTTTTTATTTAATACATTTTTATTTACATTTTACAAATTCTCTCCACTACCATACTAGGTTCATGTACTTAGCACGGTAGTCTGCTAGTATATACAATATACAAAGATGTTAGAAGTAGGTAGAAAAATTCAGAGCTCACGAAATAGGCTTTGTTGTTTTTCTTTATATTGAAATATTTACAACACTGCTAGTAATAATAATTTAATGTGACGGTTGATATTTTCATTTCCAGATAATTTATTGAGATAAATAACCTGTAGTATATTGCCAAACAAAATGTCAATAAAGCAAACCAAATTATGATCATTACCGGGGAAAAAGTCAAAAGGTACCGAATAATCGGCATGCCTTCCATTAGGTTCAAAGAGCCCACCGAACGGTAAATATTATTATACGTGGGTATACAAACAACTCTAATTATGTATCTGGATCATTGAAGCTGCCATGTACACAAAGAACATCCCATTTATAATGGAATTAACTGAAAAACTAATATAATAATAGCTCGTCTGCACTTACTAAGCAGTCGGTAAACATTTTCAACCTCTCTATCTTTCAATTGTGTAGCCATTACTGTTAAATTGAAAAATAACGTTATTCTTCGTGATCATAAAGGGCAGTTATATTATGTTGTAACTAACTAACTAACTAACTACCATGCAGTTTCCTCTCAGGGGTAAGCAGAGAGGACGAACCGCCAAACAACTCGGTCTTGGCACACACTCCTTGCCTCATTCACATTCATACATCGTCTCAACATACTCTTCTATTATTCTCACTCTTGACATGGCCCGACTCAAGTATCTGTTCACTTGATCGTGCCATTGGCGCCATTTCACTTGGCGTCCCCGAATTCTGCTACCATTTGCATTTGCGTCATACATTCTCCTAACACTCCTTTCTTCCCTCATTCGCTCTAAGTGCTCAAACCATGTAAGCGTCCGTTTCTTAATCTTACTCCTTACGCTCACATCAGCTTTTGCATTCTTTGCACATTTCTCTTTGCCACATATCTCACACGATCATACTCGGTTTTAACACACATGAGCCTCAGGGTTCTCATTTCTACATCAATCAGTCTACGTTAATCCTTTCTCTGCCAGTTCCATGAATCACTTCCATACATCAGGTTAGGTACCAGTACTCCATTGTGGACTGCTACCTTCGCTTTTTTGTTTGCGTCAACTGCGTTCAGTCCTCCATTAATGGAGTTACCTGCGTTTAGCCTTCTTTCAATATCTCCGTCAGCCTTCCCATCTCTCGTAAACACACTTCCTAAATACACAAACTCATCCACCTGTTCTAAGTATTCCTCATTCACAACTATATTGCACACTGTTTTCGCACTCTCTCTTTCAAACACCATTACTTTAGACTTACTTACATTAATCATTAACTCATTCTTCATGCATACTTCGTTCATCATAGACATGAGCGACTGTAAATCATCCATACCATTAGCAATCACAACCGCATCATCAGCATACAACACGCAACATACTTTCAGATTGCTCAAATTCGCGCCCAATCCTACCTCTTTCAATTCTTGCACACAATTATCCATGTATAGATTGAATAACGACGGTGACATTACGCAGCTACGTTTAACACCTTTTGTCATATCAAACCACCCCGTAAAACCACTGTTCACCCTAACACATGCAACGCTTCCCCTATACAGAGACGAGTGCCTGAGTGAGATTCGTATTCACTCCATACTTGGGCAACACCTTCAATAGCTTTTTCCTGTCGACTCGGTGAGAAGATCTGGTCTATGGACCCCCTTCTACTCGTGCCATAAATAAATTAAACAAACCGTTTTTAACACCAATAGCCGTCGAATTTTAATCTTAGTCGTTACGACTAACACTGCGTGGATTTTATGAATCTCTATATTATTTTCTCTGTATTTCGGGTTTAGAGTGTTTCGGTTTCGACCTAAACTAGAACGTATGCCGAAATTCGGTTTCGGTTTCAGCTAAAAAGTATTTTATTTTCAACTTCTTCAAATTGTAAGCATCCGAATAAATTATAAATAAATTTTATTCGGATGCTTACAATTTGAAGAAGTTGAAAATAAAATGGCTTTTTAGCTGAAACCGAAACCGAATTTCGGCATATGTTCTAGTTTCGGTCGAAACCGAAACACTCTAAACCCGAAATACGTGGAATATAATGAGCGGGAAAAAAAACACAAAAAAAAACTTACTGATATAAAACATTGCAATTTTTTTAAGAATCTCTTAAAATTATTTATAATCCGGTTAAAAACGGGATTGCAGGCATTTAACGAATGAAATGATAGGTTTCCTCATAAGCTTTCAGTAATACACGAATGTATTATCGTAATGTCGGAAGATGTGTTAGGTAATGGAAGTTCAAATATTTTGTCATTGTAGGTATATTATATTGTCAGGACAAATGCAGGTGCACAGTAACAAACGACCTGCGACGAACAGCAAACGGCCTGCAATCCCGTTTTTAACTGGATTTTAATTAATCAGCCGTACTCATTTTTCGCCGTGAATAAGTTCCCGACCTACTTATACACTGTTCTTACGAAGATGTACTGTTTCCTTAGTTTACTACTTGTTGTTTGTTTAGTATAAGCTGGAAACCGGTGAATCTACATCTCATAGAGAACCCAAAAAACTTTTGTTTACAATCTAAGCATCTCAACATATTGTTTTGTTTTTAATTTTTTTACCGCATCTAAGAGTTTAAAAAACCATTGAAGCTACGCTTCGACGCATTTTAAAAGGGTTCCGTGATAACTCAACACAGTGACAATGCAACACACTTTTAAAAAGTGATATAAAGTCATTAGAAACGATGAAAATTTTTTTTTTTAAACCTAACCTCACCTACTTAATAAAGTTAATAAAGTTTTTGTTTCATCACTTTCCATGACTTTATATAACTTTTTAAAGATGTGATGAATTATCATTGTGATGATTTATCCGGTCACCTTTTAAAAGACAGTTAAACAGCAATAATAACACATTTTTTCCGAATATGACTTAAAAATTTCCAACATTGGAAACGATTTACTCGAAAACAAAAGCTCAAATCAAAAAAGACGTTCCACAAAATCGACTCCAAATATGATATCAGCTTCCCGTTTGTTGTACGAGTTTCCGGACACTGTGTATAATAAAATCAAAAAATATTCCACTTAAATTTAATTTATAACTAAATTTGAAAACTACACCCAGCTTAGCTTTGGTCATAGATAAATGCACGCCATAGTCACCTTGATAGACATTTTTTTATTACTATATAATCTTATAAATTAATAGGGAAAATAGTTTATAAGATAGAAGCACCTAAGATAAAGCACCGACTGTAAGTTACAGTTAGGAAATGGCTAGTCAGGGACGTTATGTGATGTATGGAGGAACAGTCCAGAAACGGAATGGTTAATCCGCATCTTGATGAGCTCTGGATTAAGGGATAAAGGCTACACGGATACCGGGAAGCCATTGCACTTTCAGGACCGTCGCAAGAACGGGCTGAATTATTTCTTCCCTGCTGTAATGTCGCCGGTGTACGGTCGCAGAAAATTGAATCTCGGCAGAACCTACCTACAGTAGAGTCTGTTGCTTTATAGATTGAACGGTGATGAGCTATTTAACCCGGCAAAGCATTCCGGGCATTTCAAAGCATTCCGTTTTAAATTGCTGAGTACAACTACCTTATTATCAAACTGATAATATGATATTATTTCATTTTTAAAACACGTTTTTTCTTGCCTGACACGTAAGAATACGCACATAAACATTGAAAATAATTAATCCGAAGTTTGTATAAGTTTTTGCAAGTTTTTTAAAGTTTTTGCAGATTCGTTTCTGTCTTGAACGTTTCCACAACGTTTTGAGTCCACATTTCCATCATATGAAATATTAAATGTGTTGTCAATGAAAAATAAAAAGTTGTTGAATTTGCATTTACATAGAATTCAATTGTTCAGAAAAAATAAGTAAAAATGATTTTGAAATCTTTGGCGAAGCAAGGGGGTAAATACTTAAATGCTGGAAACTTTTTAACTAACAAAATATCATGTCTGTACAGTATTTGCGTGTAGCGATAGGGCGTTTGTTTAATTTGCGTATAGCGATAGGGCGTTTGTTTAATTTGATATGTTCTAATGGATTTCCACCGAATGCTCACCTTATTGCTGGAAACGTTTTGGCCGAGAGTGAAGGCGTCTGTATGTGATAGCGGTCAGGTTTACGGACTAAATTTCTAGAGAACTCTTGAAACTCGCTCCGGCTACAAAACCAGGTATTGCCATGTTGTTCTAAAACCTCAATTATGAAATTATTACGCGCTTTTTATGAATTCACTGCCCAAGACAGCTTTATCAAACATTTTAATATTCATTTTAGAATTCAAACAAAATTTTAAATCATAAAATTTATAACAAGCTTTTGATTTGTTCTTTGTTAAAACACTTTATCCTACTTAAGTCCTTCTTTAATTCATAGGCATTTATATTAATTATTTATATATGCATATCGAAGAAACACTTACAATCAACGTATAAAACCTCCCAAAGGATTACATTAAGGCTTTTATGAGTTAATAAAGTTGTTTTTTCTCCGTGCCGTTTGAGATAAAAAAAAACGCTTTACAATATTTCTGCTTATTTGTATTTCGTTAGACATTAGTATTATTATTTGTGCTTGGCTTTTCCAGGCTCGTGCTTAAGAGGAAGTTACAAGCCAAAAATGTGTATATTCTTGGTATACCTTATATCGTAGGTAATAGGCATTAAAATCGCTTGACAAACGGAGTCTAGAAACGTTCGATTTCAAGCAAAAAACTGGTTATTATTTATTTTGTAAATAATTTTATAAGAAAGCAAAAAAGTTAATCAATTGAAACTGTCACAGATAATCTTAGCTATAATACTGTATTTTTAAGTTGTTTCCTTTATGCGTTCATACATTTCTACTGAAAAAAATAATTTTTTAGTAGTTTGCATTTATATTTATATTTTTTATTGAGTAATTTTTTTTTTTTTATATGTATTCTACTCAAGAGTAGCGATAGGAAAACCTTCAATTTATCTAAAGCATATTATTTAGTATTCATAATGTACACCAATTCGTTATAAATATTAATCAAAATAGTGATTTGGCACTAAGCTTCGCCTTAATGTTGATTTACACAGACGTGTTAACGTCAAAATTAATATTCGTAATCACTTATGAAAATTTAATTTGCGGTTTTCACGTTTGGTGCCAGACTCTCATTCGTTGGTACATAATTTGGGGAGAGAAATAAGTACGCCGTAAAATATATTACATTCTAATCAGAGTTAATTACTCAAATAAATTTGCAGACTTAATTAGAGCGCTGTATTAACCAATAGTCAGACTGGGGGAATGTTACAACATCCATTCAAGTGAGACTTTAGAATGAAGACATTAATTATTTATTTTAATAGTGAATTGTAAAAGAATTATACAATAAATTTATTATGTTTTCATCGATATACAACCTTAATGCCACTCTGCATATAATATTTTCGATTGAGCATAATACGAGTATGTATATGTATGCAAAAATGAAAGGAGATACATTTTCTTCTACGAAGTTCATCGGTGTTTATCCCAAGTCCCCAAAAAACATAATTTGGCTGTAATAAAAATCTTATGTGTTATATCAGCATGGCCGTGTTCGTCTATTCCCTTTGCAGATAAAACTTTTGCGGAAGCCATAAAACTCCAATACATTTGGAATCAATCGTGTGAAATAAAGTGGAGCTTGGATATATAAAATGCCAGCGCGAATTCCCGCTTGAGGAGTGGATACTTCTAGGCTGGGGGCTGGGGCTGGGGGCTGAGGGCTGGGTACCAAGCGCCAAGTACCGAGTAGCGAGTAGCGAGTACCAAATACCCGGCCACTAGACACAGACCCACCACTCTCAGTGGAGTGAGATGAGCATTGTTTCCCTGAGATGAAACTCTGCCGAATTCAGCTTCCGCGGGAGGCTGCAAAGCTTTATGCATCGCCGCGTGGCAAAATGCAGGAAATTCTCAAACAGAATGGATATTATGTATCAAGTTTTCCGAGCCAGCGGTAAAACTCAGATGAGCTTTTTCCCTTTTTTAGGGGTGGGAGATCCTCCACTCACCTGTGAATACTTTTACGGAAGGTGAAACATCCCGGGGAAAATAAAATTAAAGTACCTACCAACTTTTTTATTATTTGCGCTTTTAATTAAAATATAATCCGTGCGGTGGTCCAATGGTTGATGCTAGAATTTTCTAAATGCGATTTATTGTAGTTCGCTTTAAACAAATTTTATTAAGTAATGAAAGAAAATTACTTTTGTTAAATATTAACTAGCTTATTAAACATATAAATTTCTAATGACAGACCGCCATGGCCATGCGTGTGTTTTGATTTGCAAATACCAAATAGTTGTAAATTTGAGATTTATGGCGTTGTCTAGCAAACATGCTTTTAGATATCATTAGCAAAGTTGCAAAAACGATATCTTGCGTGGAGTACTGTTATAATTTTATTAAACTTAGGAATTTATTAAAATTGTTTTTGTAGCATTTCGAGAAATAGGCCCTAAAATTGAATGCGTACGTATTTTAGGTACATCGGCTATAAAACCTGATTACCTTTTTGCGATTACGATTCATATTAATATTGATTTTGGAAAGAATGTTAATATCAAATCTTCAAAGAATATGAAAATAGATAAAGTTTAATGAAAATCCACCCTGTTGGATATGATTAACAGTTCTTTCTGAAATCAGAAGGCACAATTTGTTGTCTTCTCGGAACATTAGTTGTTTATATTGAACTCCTATCTATTTACGGTAATATTTATTTCCCACGACACTTATAAATATTACACAGTTTCACCGGTCCTTTAAACATATGTACATCCTAATCCATATAATTAAGAAGAAAACTAGATGCTTCTATATAAATGAAATGGAAACAAATGTGCCACTGACTTAGTAAATGTTGATTGTAGACCATTTAGCACACGGTCTGTCTCTCTTACACTCACCTGAAATTGTACATCGCCATCCCATGAATGAATGAATTTCGTATTCATGGTGAAATACAGTCTTGTATGGAAATACGAATACTCGTATAAGCTCAAACTGGACTTATTTTTGGATCACGAAACAGGCCCACAAGGCACTTCTTGTGTTATTCTTTTTTCTATGGCAGCATCGATATACTTACAACGTACACTGCTACATAGGAATCAGATAAGAATGGCTAACTTTGTTTAGTGAAACGATTTAAAAGTTTGACAAATCCCGTGTTATTGTGGGGATATCCCCTCGGGACGGGTGGCGCGGAAAATATGTTTCCCGCGAGTGGCTGCAACTCTCAACAACTTCACTAGTTTTATCTCCCCGCCGGGAAACTGCATTATGCTCCCGAGGAAGAGGGGCGCACTTTAAATCGTCGCGCTCCGATCTGTCGGCGACACCCCTACCTCTCTACCTGCAAGAGAAATACTGATACATTGGTCAGGAACTCGACAATCTTATTTATGGCGGTTTGTATTATAAAACATTTAAACTATTACATAATCTGATGGAATATCCAAATCATCGTCATTTGTGATAACCCTACCTGAAAATAATAATATATTTTAAGAACTCAAGAACACTATTTGCGTTAATTTATTTTCTAAAACATTTTACTAATAAATAATCCGATGGTATCTCTATTGCGACCTTGCTGCAGAAGGATGCGATCAAAATCACCACAATCTGTCGTCGACCTGCGCGAGGAAAACTGATTGATCTATTGGCCAAGAACTTAAGAGAGATATTTACTTTGGTTTTTTTAACTTATTAATTTTTAAATAAGCAGATAGTATATGTATTGTGCTCCTTATGGAGTTAAATCAATCAGCGGCATCCCCCTACCTGTGCGGAGTATAGGTCAAGGGATCAAGAATGTTATTTACGGTGGTTTAATTATAAAATTATTGCATAATCTGATGGTGTTGGTATAAAGCTAAATAAATAAATTCAAGTAACTGACATCAGTCAGTGGCCCTAGTGGTAACTTTACCTATGCGGAATATAGGCCAAGACATCAAGAATTGTAATTAAAGTGGTTTAAATTTCCTGTAATATTTTATTTATTGAATTATCCGATGGCGTCTGTATGCTGCTCCTGATGAAGAAGGGCGAATTAGAATTAATTTATAACCAAGACAATTTTTTATTATAAACGCCTTTTAAATTGCCTTTTACATATGACAGTTTTTTAGATAAAACCGTTCAAGCCACATTTTTTGGGTATGTCACTTTTCAGTGGTTTCATAAAGAATAGACTTCATAGTATAACATAATAAATAACTTTTGCTGATGTAGGCATTTCTAATACTAAAACTGAGATATTTTGAATTTTAAAAAATATACAATATTTATTTTATATAACTCGAAGAAGCGATTTTTTTTCGTTTTTTGAAATACAATAATAATTTTACGAATAATAGTTTTTAGCACACGAATGCATCAAGGAAAATATTTGCCCTCATTGCCTATGTCATCTTTTGGGATGGGGTGTGGAAGGTCTTTTTAATGACATAAAGGAGGTCAAGTTCTGGGAAGGAAGCTGGTATGAGGGGCGGGTAAGAATCTGGTGATCAGTGTGCTGGGGTGACGGATGTATGAATCCCTTTCTCCCCACTGCGATGGATGGCGATGAGTCGATAGTGTCCTGTTGAAGAGTTAAAAGGATATCCCTCAACCAGTGTCTCTGGATCCGGCTCGCCACACAGACGCATCCACCGCCAAGACCAAGACAAACCTCACTCCATGGACCTGGGCACCCTTGCTAAGTCACCAAACGTAGCGAACCACTTTGGGTGACGTATGACGTAAGTGTTGGTTATCGAATAAATGATTCTCGGCGCACAGATTCATCAATTCTTCTGGCGATTTGAGTTTGCTGTCCCCCCGCTATTTAACCCGTTTCACAATAAATGTTAATCTGTATTTAACTTTAGTAGAATACTCATCCTGATGAAGATAACATTGTTCTCTAAACATGTAGATATTACATCTAGTAAAGAAGTGCTAACAAAGTATTTGATTTTTTTCTTCAATTATTGCATATTATACTCCGTCTAAGGAGCTAAACGTCACAAAGATCATAAAACTGGGAAGACTTCGGTGGCTAGGTCATGTGGAGAGAATGACCGAGCATCAAGAACCAAAGTCCCTGCTGAGCTCAAGACCGATAGGGAGAAGGAGCCTGGGAAGGCCAAGGTTAAGATGGAGCGACAACGTCCTCAAAGATTTGTCTGCCTTGGAGCTTCGAAACTGGAGAGAGCTGGCGCGGGACCGAGATGAGTGGAGGAAGACTCTTGAGGAGGCCAAGACCCACCAGGGGTTGTAGAGCCAAAAGTGATGATGATGATGATTGCATATTCACTCTGTGGTGTCATTTTAATTTAAATAAAATAAATAACTTTGTAAAAATTGTAATAAATTTACAATTATACATTTATCCTGGCGAGTAATCTATTAGTTTTGAAACATATACATCCTTTTAGATTGAATAATGATTTGTACAGAGTTATTTATTTTATTTAACAGTAATTTGACTTTAATTCCGTAGTACAGTATGTTCTAAAACACTTACATCGTTTAAAAAGTCGGATAGTATCTGATTCTAATTATTCCGCGATTAAACAGCTATCTGAAATGTTTAATCATAATGCATTCACGCTTATCAAGCAAGGTATGCAGAAACCTTATATAAACACAATACATCCACACATCTTCATTGCGACACACCTTACCAGCAAGTTACGACATACCTGCTGAAGCATACACTTTGGATAATGTTTAGTCATTAGATGTTATTAGATACAAGGTTTTCTAATAAGAGGTGTTATTTTGAATAGCCCGCTAATTCGGTAGATGTTACTTTTGAAGCTGTCATTTTTTGACATTTGACAAGTAGAAACTACGCCATTAATAAAAATGGAACGATACACGCTTCAACAACGCATTGAAATTATTAAAATTCACTTGAGTGAATCAAATGCAAATCATCTTGAGTGATGAGGCCTATTTCCACCTCGGTGGCTTCGTCAACAAGCAAAATTTTCGCATCTGGGGCTCGGAAAACCCAAGAGTTATTGTTGAAAAGCCTCTCTATCCTCAACGTGTGACTGTTTGGTGCGGTTTATGGTCCGGCGGAGTCATTTGACCTTACTTTTTCGAAAATGAGGCTGGAGCAACAGTTACGGTGAATGGATTGCGCTATCGAGAGATGATTAATGATTTTTTATGGCCGGAATTGGATGGTATTGATCTGGACGACGTTTACTTTCAACAATACGGCGCTACGTTTACAATTAAGAAAGTGTACCTAAACAGATAGGTATAAAGCTGGAGGATAATAACATTTTTAAAATAATCAACACAGGTAAATATTTAGAATACCTACATGTTGTCATCCTACAAATTGGATTCGTTGTAGAACATTGGAGTTAGTTTTATATTCACGAGTTATGATAGATACATACCATGAATTCAGATGAGTGGCTATAAAAATGAATACATGAATATCGACAAACGTTCAGCAGCGAGGGGAAGGGGGCGGCTGGGTGAGGCTACCGGATATGGCGACAAACAATATAAAACAAGATTTCTCTTTGTGTGAAACCGTTATTATGAACTTCCGGAAAGTGTTCCGATATTGGTTTCCCCGTTTTATATTTTCATCGAAAGCTATTGCGGTAGTCAAAGTTTGAGTGCGATATTCAGGAGTTACGTTAAGAAGAGAACTTAGGCGAAACGAGCAATAAAGATTTTCTTAGAGCAGTGGTTGCAAACTGCGACTCGCAAGACAGATGCGGCTCATTGGCTACTTGAGTGCGGCTCTTACTAATTATTAATAATAGTTCTAAAATCAAAAAACATATATAGGAAATATAAATTACAGTAGGTACTAAATAAGTGGAAACATTCCTGTGAGAACGGTACTGTTCTGGTCCGCCAGGATACGCTGACTGCGGTCACTATACTACGCCTTTAAAACCGAAGTTTCCGGTCCATCCTCAACTATCAGTAGGCGTTTGGAATTTGACATTTATTTACTGCCGAGAGTTTTTTCTAAACTAATTAACTAACCATCACGCCTTTTCCCCGCAAGGGTGGGTAAAGAGGACGGACCGTCAAATAACTCAGTCTTGGCACACACTCCTTGCCTCATTCAAGAGATACACGGACACGGGACAAGAAATGCAAGGAAAATCAAATTGACAACAAGAAAAAAATCAAGCACCCAGAAATCTTTCATGTACCAGGCCGTCCAACTGTACTACAAAATCCCAAATGAAGTAACTGAGATTGTGAAGATGTAGTTTAAACAGGAATTGAGAAAACATATTTTCCTCAAATATTGATGTTTTTTTGTGACTTATAAAATGTACTTACATTTAAATATTTAAAGATCCATTGATTGCCAAACACTGTAATTTTTTTTTGCTTCTAAAACTACTAGCACACACGACGATGTGAGCTAACTTAAGATTAATAAAATAAAAATTCCCATTCATACATCGTCTCATACATACTCTTCTATTATTCTGATTCTCGACATGGTTCTACTCATGTATCTGGTTCACTTGACGGTGCCAAGTCTTCCTCACATTTGCGTAATGTATTCTCCTTACACTCCTATCTTCGTTCATTCGTTCTACATGCCCAAACCAACTGAGCGTCTCTTACTTAATCTTACTCATTACGTCTACATCAATCAGCCTTGCATTCTTTGAGGATCTCCACATTTCTCGCACGATCATACGTGGTTTAACACACATACTCTTCAGGGATCTCATTTCTACAGCATTCAGTATGCCTGTTCCATTCCTCACTACCATATATCAGGGTAGGTACCAGAACTCCATTGTGTGATTCTTTAAATATTTTTTTTTGCGCCAACCCCGTTCGGTCCTCCATTAATAGAGCTACATTTACCCTTCTTTCAATATCTCTGTCAGCCTTCCCACCTGCTCCAAGTATTCATCATTCACAACTATATTTCACACTGTTTTCGCACTCTCTCTTTCAAACACCATGACTTTAGACATACTTACATTCACCATTAACTTTTTCTTCATACATTATTTGGTTCATCCTAGACACGAGAGACTGTAGATCTTCCATATTATTAGCAATCAGCACCGCATCATCAGCATACAACAGGCAATATACTTTCAGATTACTCAAATTCGCGCCCAATCCCACCTCTTTCAATTCTGGCATACAATTATCCATATTGTATAGATTGAATAACCACGGTGATATCTGCTTAGCACCTTGTGTGAGGATTATGATAACATGAAAAATTATATAACATACATTTTTTAACTCGAAACTTAGGAAAATTTTATAATGCGAAATTTTGAAAGCACATTCCTGTTATTTTGGAAATATGCAAGAAAACTGTCACCTCACGTTTTATCTCGTTTAAACAATAAAATATATATTATTATAATAATTCCCAGAGAATTACAACAACAACAAAAAATATGGTGAATTCATTGTTACCGCAATATAAACGTTGATTTCTATTTACCTTAACATATACAAAACGTTTATATTATTACAAAAAATCACATTCTAAGAATTCTTTTTTCATTCACGCGCTCAATGTCAATTAAACAATAATATGTCTGAAATAACCTCACTTTTTCAAGACGAAATTTCACCTGTCAGACTGCTGAAATGCGACGTTGACAGTTCTTTCGGAGCTCATTTAAACATATTTTTTATTAGTACCTACTCAAATCTAAACTTTTACAGACTTTATACAATGTGTAACAAAACACTATTTAAAGACTGTGAAGTGATTTTTTTTAGTAAGGCAGTATGTCTACCCTGATGATGAAAGAAGTAGCGCAACACAGCAAAATACCTCAAAAATAAATCTTTTTAAATTATGATACATATAATGTAGTTTCAATAAGTATATCTAGTTTTAACCGACTTATAAAGGCAGTAAATTGTTGCACTGCTGATGTTTGGCTCTTTTGACTAATGAGTTTGCCGACCACTGCCTTGGCGGATAGTTTTTTTGCGTTATTTTAAGAAGGTATTTTTTAATTGTACAGAAGCTTCTGCAAGATTTTTATAGCTATATATCATCATAGTATTTGAGAACTTTATGAGACAAAGTAATATTGGTGGGAGGAGAAGAAGGTAGTACGAGAGGATCTAGTAGAATATGATGCCATAAAGTTTTCAATGAAAAAACAACTGGATAGCTGTTTAAAGAAATATTTTTTCTGTTCGGATGTTTCAATTTTTTTTTTTAATCTATTATAAATTATATATATGTAGTTTTTTTAATTTTCGAAGAGTAAGTGACGAATATTTAAATGTTGTTTTTTGTGAGATGATGTGCTGTCAGACGAAAACAATTCAACAAGAAAAATAAAATTGAGTATTGCTGTTTTATTAAAATCCTATTGAAAACATGATGGCTGGCTATTTCCTAATAAAATATTAGTTCATTCAGAACATATCGGAACACGTGTTCATGCAGCAGCGCTTATCATAAATACAATGACGAGTGCAAACATATTAGAAATAACGCATTTACTGACCGTTTGTTAGGAAATCTGTCAATTCATTCGTTAAAGGCCTGCTGTCCCGTTTAATAGCAATATTTTACATCAATAAGTTTTATCCTTGTGGTCAAGATTTAAAAGATACAAGATAAAGGCACATTTACCTTTATCTTGTATCTCAAGCAAAAATTGATCAAGCAACTGAGTTCGAAAAATTTCTTCACCCTTACAAAGTTCTTTCAAATAAAACGAGCAAGTATTTTAACTAATAATCTTGTAATTCATTTTAGCACCAAAGTCAGTGGAGTTTAATCCGCTTTACCAGTCGGAGAGTCATGTCACTAAACGAAAATACTTTTATCCCGAATCTACATTAATTATTGTTGTAAGCGTCGAGGGGTCTCCTTCAACTAAATATAAAAGAACTACAGAAGATTGGTTACTTGAGAAACTTGTGTAATGATTTAGTCTCATACAACGAAATTTCGTTATTTGAAACGTATATTTAATTATAGCACGCTGAGGAAACAACCTCCACAATTTTTTTGGAAAATACAGAATAGCACCGAAGATAAAAGTCGTCAAAATGTTGGTATTTTAGGAGAATCTCGCCGGTAAGCCAATAAACGTGTGACGTCGCGGTACACTCAGTGACTGGTGCTGCAATATGAGGTAAGAACTGCCATTCGAACTGTGAATTGTACTGAATCGTGTCTCGTGAAGTTACGGGTATTTTTAGCGATCGCCTTACTACCCATTTTCACTTTTCATTGAAATCTCATAACTTCATAATTTTTGGAGATAGGTATCGAAAAACTAATTTTATTGTCATCATTATCAAACTCTTCAACATAATATACTTTCATCAAAATAAATAAAAGACAACCTCATTGAGGAGCCTACTTTCAAGTGTGTATTTGATGTTATTATTTAATTTAGCTTTTTACAAGTCAGGTTAGATTCGGTTTGTTATGCCCTGGTTATGTCATTTTAGGTTAGGTCAAGTTAAAAGCCTGATACAATATCTCGCATATTCCGATATCTATGTCTTGAGTTCAGTTCAACAAAACTAATAGATACAATGTCCATTTCATGGGCGACTGAATATCATACAGGGGTTAGTAAAAAATCCTTAAAATTATTGCAAACGTAACCTACATTTATGAATACCGATACATAATGTCAACAGCTTTGTTAAACCAAAATATTTATAGTATATTCCCTTTCACTGTATAAATTTGTTAGACATAGTTATTAACCGTTGTGAGTATCGAACATTATTGGTAAAAAAAAATCTGTTATTGCAAGAACGATGTAAAAAAAATTCAAAACAACAAACGATTCTTTTTTTAAATGCTAGTTCATTAAATTTGTTATGACTATCCCATCCCTACGATCATTTCTACATTTATACATCATGAGGGTGTCTCCCCGGAATTAATTCTAGAACCGCTCCTGTCGACGTCTTTCGGCAAGGAGCGGGCGGCAGGCGCGGCGCGAGGAGTATTCAAAGGGCGCTCAAGGAACGGGAGGAAAGACGAAAGGACGCAGCGTGGAAAATAATTACTCCGGAGCCATTACGTAAATCTGGCCACGTGATGTATGTCATAACTTGGATAGTGCTTAATTTATCGCGCATAATTGTTTGCCCCCGTTTGAGATGCACGGGCGTGAAAGGGGGACGCCTTCTATAATATTATAATATACGCGTATACATGTCGGGAGAACGGTGTGATTATAATAATTAATTAAACCATGGAGCCGCGTCGCTTGTAAGCGATACCTCTGAGAAGTCTTAGAAGGTAGGTAGGTACTCATTTTGTAGTAATGTAGGTATTCTGTATTATTATTAGTAACACGTCTATTTCAAGGTTGTATAATTTTCAGAATATTTAAATAGTTTTCATCTTAAATTTAGATTACGTTCAGATACGATACGATTATCGTTCAGAGAATTGATTGACTTTAAAAATGTGTATTTAAAATGATAAGAGTAAGAAATATTACGGTATTTATTATTTCAGTTTTTCGTGAGTCACCGCAATTTTGATAATAATTTTCAATATGAATTAAAAGTGGGGAAGGTGGTGAGGCTTTAGAAAGTGGGATAGAAGAATAGGGGGGAGAATAGGGTGGACACCTGGCCATTCAGATCTCTTCACTAAACATAACAAAAAATATTTTAAAGTAAAATCTACCGACATTGATACTGAGAACATATCTTCTACTTATAGCTTATAACGCCATAAAGAATCAGTTTTTACTATTGATAGATTTCTATGTCGCAACTTACAGGACCAGAGCCAATGAGTTTACCACGCTTTGTAGAGACTTATTGAGGCTATAACTACAATGGTGGTTCAAGTTATAAACGTGAACAATGAAGATTTACATCCTCCGTGGTCCAGAGGTAAGGCTCTCGACTAGCTAGCCAGTGGTCGCGGGTTCAAATCCCGGCTTGAGCAAGTAATTTTTATTTGATTAATTTGTGTTATTTCACAATTTACTTGTTTAAAATAATATACATTATATTTGCGGCACGTTCCAGAGTGCTCGGAGAGAAACAGAATGTTCGCGTTAATTGCAAAAAATTATGAAAAATACACGTGTTCAAACATTTTAAATTTATTATTTTTTTATTTAGGAAACAAACAGTCATTTATATATTTAGCATAAACAGCAATTATTTACAATATTAGACCAATAATGTTCCATCAATTCTAGTCGCTGATTCAATAGGTATTTGCATCTATACAATATATTTATAAATGACAACAAAATATAAAGAATAAACATTATATGGAATTACATGGTGGATCCTGCAGATAAGCTGGCATGTGACAGCTTTGTTGGTCTACCTATTTTGTTAAACAAATAAAAAATAAATAAATAAAAAATGAAAAAACAAAATGTTATAAAAACAATTAAAGACAGTTAGTAGTAATACATTACAAAACAATAAAATAATCGAAGATGATAGGATTATTTCACAAAATTAAAAATTAAGTTATCAGTTTAGTAATATATTTTATATAATATATGGAATATTGTACACATATATTATATATTTTACAAAATATTATAACGTTTACCTTTTCAGAAAAGAGGAACTCTTGTACCTGATAAGGGATATAATATATTCGTAGTTTACTAAATGTTTATCAGGAAAACTGTTCAAATTCATTCGTAAGGCCTGCAATCCCATTTTTAACCGGGATCACCAATTATTTCAAGGGATTCTAAATAAATAAGCAATAGTCATTTTTCTCCGTGTTGAAGATACTCTCAATATAACCCTGGTGGTCGTTGCTTGAAATGGCTTTGGTAACCAGATCTAGATAGCCAGGTACTTCTCCACCTTCCTCTTCTTCACCTATTTCCTCTCTCCAAAACCTTCAGCCTCACAACACACCATAATTGCGGTTGCCATAGTCTCACTGACTCCAGAAGGTTGGAAGCAGTTGGGACTCTTGTGCGGTTTTACATAAAAAATTAAAAAAGAATCATTTTCATGCATTGGGTTTCCCTGTTGATTGAAAAATTTTATCAATAAACGCAGGATTTGTATCGTCTCCCCGTTGCTTAAATTTGAAATGTATAGTTATATTCGAGTTTATGACATCTTGAAAGGTTTCAATTAAAATATAAGAGATTATAACTTTTCAAATGCGGCCTTTTAAATTAATTTCATCAAAGTCATTTGAGTCTGCATTTATATTTTATTGAAAACTCTAACAGGATCTTAATTAAAATAATTCCAACGCTCTCCTCTTCTGTGAAAACCTTGTTGGATGATAAAGTTTCGCGTTTAATAGGTTCTTTATTTTTTAATCAAATGTATGTATCTATTTTTTTTAAATATTTTCCTCATCAACTGAAATGTTTTGTTCATGAGCAATAAGAGAGACAACATAAAAGTTAATTTTTATTCAACATGTAACAATATTGGAACTTTATCAACAATAACACCCGAACAGAATGAATTTACAATTTTTAAAAAGAAGCATTGGTCGCTTATCTTAAATACATAAACAGATCCTCATGTTTATGTATTTTTAAGGTATTTAATAAAAAAGTGTTGTTAATTATTTCTAAGGGAAATTTAAATTAATAAATTGTAAAAACTTTCGCGTAATTCTTTCAACATGTGAATTTTATGGTGAGTTGACAAACTAACGGAATTATACTCTAATTGGCTACAAACTAATGAGACAAATAAAATCTTCATGACTGGAAGTGAATTATAGTTTTAAATGGTTTTCAGCAAAAATACTAATGTTTGTAACGTGAAATAGTTAATAGAAATAGTACAAAGAAATTAATAAATTTCCTGGTTAAACCGGGAGAAACCTACTAATTAGTAGGTTTCTATCATTTACCGTGGGCAACTTACTTTTGTTCTTACTTCGGAGCTGTTTCTTTTAAGCCCCCAACCAATCTCCCTTAATTAGGGTGTTGATAATAATTTATAACATTAACGCTAATATATTACAGTTACCGAGGCAATTATACGCTTTGTTAGTTAATTATTTGATTACTTTGTTAATTGAGGTCTATTCAGAACATTTGTTTCGCGTAACGAGTACTTCCAGGTCCCAAATAACTGTTATTTTATTTGAGAACCCTCAGTACATGCATAACTGTAGGTAGATACGATTGGTAATATGGCAATAAGTAATAACTGTTACTTATCTCTTATGCGGGTTGTAGATATCTCACAGTAATTGCTTTCGTATACCGTTTTCACATTGTATTTATTTATCGTTTCTTTACATTGTATCTTTTTTTTTAAGTTTTAATTTTTAACCTCACTAGGACAAGCCTGTGTTGAGGTTAATAATTTTACAAAATATTAAAAAAATATTACAAAGATTATAAATATATGATTTAGATGTTTCGCATCATTTTGTGAAATACATCTATTTAAATTTGAATTTTGGTTTCTTGAAAGCAGTGGAATCTCTTAAGTGAAAATTAACCCACTTCCCCACATTCAATCAAGCTGAAACTTGGCAGACAGACTCGTTGTTGACGACAATGCATTTTGTCAACAATGTGTGGCAATAACGCATTTTTGTTAAATGGACGGCAGTTAATATACGTAATTGATTAATCGGATTTTGGCTCAGTTGTTAGCGAGGTTGATTCCAGTCCCTGTGGAGGTAGTTTCAAATCTCAGTCAAAACAAAAAATACATCTATTAACAAAAATCGATGTTTTATAGTAAACCAAACTTAATTATTATACATGGCTAATGAAACAATGTACATTTGTTTTGTAAGCTGAAAATAAAATATAAAAAGCTCTAAGTGAAAACAGTCGTCCACCCGCTAGTCGGACTTCATTATAATAAGACTTTGTGGGTCGCTTCAATATGTTTCAATACTGGGATTTGTGGGGAGAGTTGTGAGAGAAAACTCCAGTGGCGGGTCGCGAATTTTGTCTTTAAAAATAATTATGAAGGGAAGAGAATAGGGTCGATGATATTTTTTTTCAAATAATAAGATAAATGATAAAAAATCTTTGATTAGAAAAATAACAACCTTCCTTATCTTGTATTCTGGGAAAATCAGTACAGCGGGCAGAAAAATCACGTCATGCTTCTAGAGTTTATGCAAAAATAACTTTCTCTCAAATTCTAAAGCACTTTCTAGAATTCATTTTTCCTACTCATTCATTCCATGTGAAAAATATATTTTATCTTATTTAAACTTATCTAATTGTATGGATATGACTGAGAGAATTTAAAAACATAAGAAATATTTCGTTGAAATTAGCTGGCTACGTAAATTGGGCAATATATTCATATGTAAATGCTTGTTAGTATATACTATACAATTCCAGTTGGTTTCACAAAGTGGTAGACTATTGTTTCGCGTATTCCAAATCAATTTGCATTTACATTAGTAGTCTAGTTAAAGCACAGTTACAGGCGCCTATCCCTCAGTAATGGATTATGAACATTGGACATGTGTGATATATTGTATCATCTTCCTGTTGGGCATAACATGCCTAATGGGGTTCAGGGAGATATTAACGGTTTTATCTCTCTAAAGAACCTCAGAAGCTGCAAAACTTTATTCTTGGCACTGGTAAGAAGCTGATAACGTGACTGGGACGATAAAGAAGCCAGCTAAAGTTAGTTTGAGCTGTGGGATGTGACGGTAGCCAGAGCAGAGCAGTACCGGAGTTTGCAGCATCCCGGTCTAACTAACCGGCTATATGGAATAACTTTCCTGCCACAAACTGCAAGCAAAAACTTCGGCAGAATATTTCGCAATCTTCCAGAAACAACAGTCCAGTTAGAATATTAGTTGGGACATGGTTGCAGTTTCTGTTTACCGTAACGACTGCAACCGCGGCGCGGTCGTTTTAATTAGAAATAACTTGGCGTTTCGTGTGGTTATCTCAAATTACAGTACGTATAATAACACTTTGAATACGAAACTGGTGTGACTTTGACTTATTCCCAGAAGCATCGTCTTCTGTTACTTAGGTATGTTATTCTGCATACTTTCTGTATTTCTCTCTAAGCTTCATCAACTTAGAGAGTAGTTTTATCTATCTTTCACTTTCACGAAAAATGCTTTCAAACGGAAAAGAGGAATGGCTGCGCGGCCTTTTTCTTACTAATTTTAAATTTCGATTTGAAGCCAAAATACCCCCAAACAAAGCGAATAATTATTTTTTTATCAGAAGGTAAATATCTAGTAGGGATTTCGGCTACTTTATTTATTTGTGTTTTATATTATAAAATTATTTTTCATGATTTAATACGCTATATGTACGATGAAGATTGTTTTATAATCACAATAACTCAACAAATTGCCTCTAAAATCAAGCAATTGAATAATTTCATGACGTATTTATCATAATTTTAAACATCAATCAACAAAAAGGGACATATCCGTACTAGATATTTGCTATCCCTTTTTGATGTAAAAAAAAATATTTTTTAGTTGGATTCGGTATTTTGGCCTCAAATCCAATTTATTTTAAACCGACCCTCTTAAACACGCAAAGTTTTTTTTTATGTAGGGAATCCCTAGGTCAGCACAACTATAATTCACTCGCAATGTGATTTTTTACATGAGTTATGAAACTTTAAAATATCCAGGGATAACGACAAACAATTGTTATGTTAAAATTCGGTCGAGCCCCAGTTAATAATTATGAGTTAGTTTATTTAAAAGTTTTTATCTAAAATTTTATACCAATTTTACCACAAATTGTGTGAAGTTATGAAAATATTTGTACATCATTAGTGACCTCTTTTTTTACTTATTTCCTGTTATTTAAATTTACCTACCTACTGGAGGGATCATAGGGTTCCCGGGTCTAGGAGGCGGATTCCCGTTCTTTATCCTTTATAGCCATCGCTACGCGGCTACATCACTCGCTCTAGTTTATGACAAAACTAAATAAGGGAGATAGGTACATTCCTTAACTAAGGATAAAGAACGGGAATCCGCCTCCTGGTGCCTGTAGTTCCCCTGAGATTTCAATCAAGGGCTGATATTACAGGCAACCCTTCAGGCTTTAAAATATTTTTTATCTACAAGTCCCAACGACAAGGTGATTGCATGGAATTTCGGAATGCTTCCGAAGTATTTTAAATGTTCTATATATTTCTTATTTTTAAAATTGTCGTAAAAAGAAGCACCATTTTACTAAATTTTCTTTGAGTTGTTTTTATTTTAAACAAATATTTATGTTTCAAAATAATTAAATTTTAATATCATAGGTTAACAAATAAACTTGGCGAAACATTTTGACTAGAAACGCCCATAATTTTGAAAGAATCCGATATTTAGTAAACACTATAGAAAATTAGTAGGAAAACTTCACTTCACTTTTTACGCCGTTTATCTAATAAAATAAAAATTATCGTATTATGTCAACGAACAAATCCCGCCAATTTGTAATCATGCACTATATTTTTTTTAGATTTTATCCTTGGATATTTGTATTTGAGACAAAGTGAGAAAAATTGTTATTTCTCTGCCTAACGAAGAGCAAATCACGTATCTCCCCATTACAGAAAAGAAGAAGATAAAAAATACTCTTGGCATGTATGGACAAATCTGGTCAGATCTGTCCTTTAGAAGATCTAAAGGACTATGGTGTTTGTGGCTAGTGTCCTCGCGAAGCTTGAGGGGTTAACGGCACACAGTTTTAATTCACACAATTCAAATATGCCTTGATATGAATATTATCATAGTTCTAATTATAATTAATGTTATCCCGCAATGGCAAGGACACGCTGCTTTATTTCGATCTCGGGGAAACGAAACTATGTTGTTCGATTTTATGACATCCATCTAGGACGTTAGAGTTTTATCAGAATCTGATTATAAATCGCGCGAGAACTCGTAAAATAAAATGCTGGTCTCTAAATCTTCTCAGTAAACGACGAAACTACTCCTTAATGTTTGAATTCAGCTGATAAATGTGTCAAAAAACAACATTACAAGGGAAGACTTTGTTTTATTTGTCACAAATTTATTTATTTATTTAAACGCCCATTGGGCTTTTACATACATTGTTATTAGTATTATTACATTAACTATGTGACATTTAAAAGTTTACGTACATATATAAATAAAATAGTTATTATATCTGGAGTACATAAATGTTTTACAAATAATACAGAATACCATTATGGAGAACAGTTTTTTTTTATTTTTATTTTTTTTTTACTTACTTAGAAAAATAAATGGATTGAAATTAATCAGCATTTATAGGGACTTAAAATCATATTCGAATTGTTATTTAAATTACAATATTAATTTGTAAAGTTAAAACATATATATTAAAGTTAAAAGTCATAAAAGAAAAGAGTGAAAAAACAGAAGAAAAAAAAAATAATACAATATATTTATTATTTTTTTTTTCAGAAACAAATGAAGGTTTCATCTCATATTAAATGTGTTCATTTGACTAATTTTGAAAATTACTCGGAAATACGTAATGAATGCGAGAAACAATCATTTCTAAAACCCACTTTCTCCGTCTACTATAAATCTCTTTTTGAGCAATTAACTACCTAAATTCCCTTCTCTATTTTTTAATAAATAAATTTGTTGCAGCGAGATATTTGGTATGACAGAATTTTGGGGAAGCAGACATTTGAATAAAGTACGACAATAAAAATATTGTAATACCTTAATTATCATAGTAATATTTAGCTGAATCTCGGTAAGTATTCATAATAAGATATTGTTTTTTTATCATTATTTGTTATTATTTTGCCCTTGACATTATTCTCTGTACTATAAATTGTGTTTAGGTTCTCAGGTGTTCAGGTACAAGTTTTGGTGGTCGGTTGTATCAGGGAAGATTAGTAGATACACATTGCAGTATGTCGGAGCATCTCACTGTACATGGAGATTATCCGCTTAATTGCTAGTCCACGTTGCGTTGATCTAAAGCTCTTTGCTCCGTACGAGAACCCCGAGCAAGATACACGACCCAACTTTGTATTACTAATTAAACTTATTAAGAAAGCACTCTGTCTTTACCGCACATGTGTCGAACAGAGTCTGAGGATCTATTGATTGTGTAGGATCTACTCAGGCCTTCGATAGGCATTAATGAAATTTCGTACCTTACTAATCTGAGAAACTTAGGACGGGTTGTTTCGGAGAATTTGAACAATTCATCAAATTTCAACGTTCATTTTCGGGTTCTGTGAAAGACTTATTCAAGTTCTGTTTTTATATCATTGTAGGGTAGTTGCTTGACAAAACTGAAATAAAAACAGAACTTGAAAAAATCTTTCACAGAACTTGAAAATGAACGTTGAAATTTGATGAATTGTTCAGATTCTCCGAAACAACCCGTCCTTAGTTAACACCATTGTGACTTCAAGGAGGCATCGGAAATACATATTATTACAGATATTGTATTTTTCAAATATTTTTGTTTGTCTTTTACGCCACATTTTAAATAACATGTTGCCTATTATAACGTCTGTAGCCAACTGTTCCTGGTCGCGGTGGTCAAAGAAAGCCTATGACGCTGCATGGATGGAGTCCCTATAATGGCCCTCTAGAGACCCTAATTTGATTATCCGTAAATAAGTTTAATGTAGTGTAACTTTATTACCCCTATCTTTTGGAACTTCCCCTGTTAGTTCTTTAATTCTTTGTTAATATTAATGGAAGAGGGATGCACCATTACCCGCAGGGTAGGCAGAGAGAACAGACCGCCAAACAACTCGGTCTTGGCACAAACTCCTTGCTTCATTCATACATTCTACTCTTCTGTTATTTCTACTCTTGACATGGTCCGACTGAAGCATCTGGTTCACTGATCGTTCCACGACTTCTTCTACCATTCTCATTCGCGTCATATGTTTTCCTCGCACTCACTACATGCACAATCCATCTAAGCATCCCTTTATTAGTCATGGTTGGATCATACGAAGAAACTATTGCTGCCTTTTCAGCGCAAGTTATAACCAAGTTATATATTTATTATTTATTTCATTACATTTATTAACTATTATGGAATAATAACATAGCTCAGAGCATAAGATACTAACGAAGGCAATGGTAGGTACCTGGCTATAAATTAACTACTACTCTCACAAAAAAACAACAAGAATAGATACGGCACGATTGTGTTTCAAGCATCATAATAGATAATAATATTATTTTATCCCAAACAAATTGATAAACATCAAAAACCAATTACGGTAGGAACATCATCTCAATGCACGCTTTATTATATTGTTATTTCCAGGAAACCAGGCTACGGGAACATCAATGCGAAAGAAAATGTAAATCTCGGAGAGTATGAGTAAATTGTGTTCTGACGTGAACTCAGCCGGAAGGAAGAGGAGTATAAATAATACATATGATTGATCATACCAAGCAACAATAACATGACAGCGACAAATAATATTTAAGTATGGAGATGCATGAAAGGAAATCTTCTGAAAATTGTTCTAAAATCTGAGAAAAGACATTTTTGTAAAAATATATTTAAGAGTCTATTTATAAGTTTAAACATAAATAGTGAAGTATTTACAAGGCGTGTTTAAATGAAATATCTTTATTCGCACGTTTCTAAAACTTTTCCAACCAAAAGAAATCACAATTTCGTCAAAGTTGTAATTTTTACGAACTTGACTCCCAGAAGTTGTCATAAAAAGACTTACAGATTTCCCTAGTGACGTCACAGAGTGCGCCCTCTTTACTCTACATCCCGTTAACCCCACTTCCTCTCATCTCACCAAAATTATTACCACGACCAAAGTTCCGCTTGTACCGAGATTTATTTTTGGAACCCCTGTCAAGTCGCGATCAAAGTTAACCAGAAAAAACTTCCCTTCAGTAATTTAATCTTTAACTTGAAAAAGTTTGATATTGTATTATTTTTTAATACAAGCTCAAAGAATACTAAAAAGAAAAACCTTGAAGTGTTCTTCATTAAAAAACTGCACCGCGTAGGTTACCTCATCCAATAAACCTTCACACAGGATATTAATTCTTCTAGTTTTACATTTTTTCCACCTTTCATAACATAATATTATTAAAAGCGTCTTGTTATGAATTTAAAAATAAGTTAAATTAATAAACCGAATGCCATAAACTTTTTGGGGTTCGCCTGTGAGGAAAGATTTGGAAAGACTTGATATGAAAACTTTCGTGTCTTTCCAGAAGTTGGTCCGCATCGGATTAAACTACGGGGAGAATTGGCGGAAAACCATAATGTTTAGCATCGCAAACAGAATGTTTCGTTATAATTAAATATTTTAAAAAGAACAGAGGTATTCTAATGGGAGACAAAGTCGTAGATTTTTTAAACTGAATTTTAATTTTCACGTTTTTTGGTTTAACCGTAAGATTTATAAGTAGCAAATGCAAAACCCGTGGAATATTACATATTTTTTGTTGACATTAAAAAAATACAGTCATTTACTATTTGTCAGGGTTGTATATTTTCAGTATAGCCAGTTTAAACAATGGGGTATTTCTACAAACTATGAATACCGTCAAAATTGGGTGTAATGTCATTAAATCTTTAAAATGTATTTTTGATTCTGATAATTGTAATAAAATATTACAATCATAATTAAACATTTTATAAAATAATTATTGATTTTAAAAACCACACATTTTGAACCGGTTCCAACTAGCTACAACATCATTATGACAAAGAAAACGCCACTGGCTGGTAAGACGGTTGTCACCAAAGTTTGTTGAAAATTTGTTGACATAAAAATACTATTTTTAGAATAGCAAAAAAACTGTGAAAATACAACTTGTGTACAATGGTTTTGATGTATGTTGAAACAAGGACAGAATTGCTGGATGCTTCCGGAATATTCCATTTCTTATTTACCTGCACTTTCTCCCTAGAACTTTTTTTTTAAAGATCTTTAGTTCAGAGCAAAGGTTATTATAATTTGTTTGGAAGATCGTTAATTCAGCGCAAAAGATATTATATTATGTTTGGAAGATCGTTAGTTCAGATCAAACAATATTATTTATGTTTGGAAGATCGTTAGTTCAAATCAAAGAATATTATTTATGTTTGGAAGATCGTTAGTTTAGAGCAAAGGATATTTTAATACGTTGGGAAGATCGTTAGTTCAGAGCAAAGGATTTATTATAACATGTTTGATGCTACGGAAGTGTTTATCTTATCTGCCAGCGAAATGTAAGTATCGTAGTTTAAACTATTCGCTATCTATTTAGTACAACAAATCCAGATATCGCCAAGAGCAGTAAATCACTGGAAATAATTTTGCTATTACATGAAAACATTTTATTTTGCATATCATCGTGGTCCATTTAAATGTTTTTGATATTTATTTCTGATTTAATGAAACAATTAATTGAACCTAATGGTGTGTGACCAAATAGCGAAACTTAATTAAAACGACGATTAAATTATTTAAACTGCTAAAACAACTGATTGTGTAATCACTATAGTCGTATCTTCTATAGTTGTAGCAGTTCAAATACATCTATTTCATTATGAGAATTGTTTGTAAATTGGATTAGTTTAAAAATAGTAGTTCAAGTTAATAAGAAGGTTATGGGTATTTATTTACAATTATCTGCCCAAATGCCATTTACATAGTTATTGACAGTCATAATACAGAAAGACGAAATAAAAGACAAATTAAGATTAATATAAAAGCGTTCAACAGTGTAAAACTTGAAATTAAAATTGAGGAAAATAAAAAAATAAATTCACACACAAAATTACAAAATGGATTAAAGAACAAAAAAGACAATATTACCAAAATGTCATAGTATAAAATAAAACCTACACGTAACACACAAAACCAATATAAACACACGTCACTCACAAACACACAAGATTATATTTTAAATGTATTATTTTCTCTTTAAACTTATTATGTAGATTATATTTTCATATTATAAAATGAAGGCCTCGGCACGGGCAAGCCACCCAGTGAGGCCAATATTACTGGAAAATTTTGAAATGTAAAAAATATTGTACCAAATTAAAAATATATATATATACACACAAAGTTAATGAAAGCAACCTTACCCCTTAGAGCCTAGGTAAGACTCTTGACTCGTAAGCCGGGAGTCACGGGTTCCAAATCCTGGCGTGCGCAAGTCAATTTTATTTGATTAAATTTGTTATTTCACATTTTACTCATATAAAACAATATATTATAGTATATTTGCGGCATTTATATGATATTTCATCAAACACACCTTTAAAAAGTGATATAGAGTCATTAAAAGTGGTGAAAAAAAAAGAAGTTAAATAGGTTACATAGGTAAGGAGATAACTATTTAACCTAGTTTTTCATGACTTTTTGACAACTTTTCATGACTTTATATCACTTTTTGTAGGTGTGTTGAACTGTCATTTTGATGAGATACCCGGTCACCATTTGCGGTACGTTCCAGAGTGGAGATGCTCTCAGTCAGTATCGCCCTTGTTTCCTTAAAATGGCTTTGTCCGTGTTTGGTTAACACATTTGAATAGCCAGGTACTTCCCCACCTGCCCATCTCCTACCCCTTCCTACTACCATCAGCCTCATGACGTACTTGATATATTGGTAGGATAGTAGGAACATCAAAGAGAATCAAAATTAATATATCAGTGCTATCCAACTGATAATTTACAATCTTTTTTTTTCTGTCACTTAACTTCAACAATATCAATATACCAGAGAAGTTACAAGATTTGCTAACTTTGATTACTGGGTTTGGTCTCTTCTTATTACATTTGTTTTAGGAGTGCTTAGCCTCGTGTCTGCCTGTAAGTAAATTCTTACTTCAAACTCCACTAAACCACAAAATTTTAAAATCTCAGACGAGGTGGCTTGGACATGAACTGCCACTAGAACGACGGCCGAACAGATTTCTACTAGCAATTCCAGATCTAAGACGTCCAGTTGGTCGTTCCCAACAAAGGTAGGGTAAATAAATACGAAAGGTATGCGAGTAAAACTGGACTTTCGCCGTAATACACGGAGAGAGATCGATTTTTGCATTCACATAAATTGCGATCCCGTTTTGAACCGGAATTACCAATAATTTTAAGAGATTCTTAAATTAGAAATCGTATTTCTCCGTGTAGCGCAAGATTGGGACCGATCTCCGACCCACCAAAATGATCAAGTGTTGATTGTCAACGAAGGCTTAATAAGATATCGAAAAATAGACGTAGCAAAGTCTCACATTGTGGTGACCAATATGAAAGGAAACTCTCACAAATCTGTCACGACAAACGTATAAATTGTGGATAAATAACTACGCTTTTCAAGTTAGTAATTTATAGCCGTTAATAAACATGCGAAATACATCTACATAGAAAGCAGTACAATGCTATGGTGACTATATAAAGAACTTGATAAGTAAATGTAAATAATAACAACGCCCTGAAAGACGATAAAACGTGAGGCAATTTCAAAATGTCACCGGCACACTATTGCTACAGTAGTGTAGGGGTGGGGGACTAGTCCCATTCTGCTTTAAATCAGCTTTATTTTAAGGAAATAAACATATTGTAAATAAATTACCATGCTCTGCGTTCCGTGTTTCCTATTTATTTCATCGGAAAAGTGAAAGTGGGGTTATCGGTGGCCAATTGCCGTTTTCTTTGACTTTATTTTTTTATCGTATCGTATCGTATGATCCTATGACAAATGTGGATACCCACAAAGAATGTAAGCTGATGTAAGCGTAATGAGTAATATTATGAAAGGAGTGCATAGATGGTTTGGGCATGTAGAGCGAATAATCGAGAAAGGAGTGTGATAATCGAATTATAAGCGTACAGTGATAAACAGGATAATAATAGCAATAAATTAAAGAACGATTAATGTGTAAACAAAAACACTATTGCAAGTGATGCAGTTATTAATATAAGTGCTGTAAGACAACGCATAATTCAAAAGAAATATATACCAGAGTAACAATAGTTGAACTACTTTATACTATTTTTGTATAAGACCTGTCATAAGTCGAAGTATTATACTACGATAATAGTCAGTGGTGAGTTTATTGTTACCCACAAAATTAATTGCACTTAGAATAGCTGAGTAGGCATCGCAACATGGCATTAACAATTCTTATACTTATGAATAAGAAATAATAATTTGTAATAAAATAATACATATATTAGCTAACACTATAAGATATCAAGGAGCCATGCAGAAGAATATTATCATTCCTAGTATTGATTATTGTGTTTGAGGTATGTTATTATAGCCTTCCTATAACTATACTCCGTGCAGTTGAACACATCTACTACTTCTGAGAAAACATTGCCAACTGCATGCAATCTAGGTATAAGCGAGTATCTAAATGACTCAGTTCTGATATTTTTATTGCAATCAAAAAGAGTTTTGGATCGACTAGTTCTTATAGGTATATGGAAGGAAATTAGACTTAATAAATCAGGGCTGTCCATAATACCATTAACAATTTTAAAAATAAAAAAATGATGCAAATGTGAATGGTGGCAGAAGTCGGGGACGCCCGAGGAAGACACGATCAATTGAATCAGATACCTGAGTCAGGCGATGTCACTAGTCAGAATAATAGAAGATTATGTATGAACGTGAATGATGCAAGGAGTGTGTGCCTAGACCGAGCTCTTTGGCGGTCCGTCTCCTCTGCCTACCCCTGTGGGAAACACTTAGTTATTTAGAATTTGTTAGTTATTTTATATTATGTAGAAACATAAGTTAGTGCAAAAAATGTGAAGACCTCAGTGTGGTAATTATTCGCGATCGCTGGCCACGCTTAATGCGATTTTTTTAAAAAAGGAAACCATCTGCATTAAGGAAATTTTTAATTTTAGGATTCTAATTTTTAGTTCATCCGCACACGGGGCAGCTGAATCTGGTTGGCAACTGCCGGTTGCAAACTGGTTGTCGAACTTCAAAAATTATTTAAGATTGTTTAACCATAGAATGAAGAAGAATACTTCTGTTGTCACCTGTCACTAACATATTGCGTTAATGTCAGCAGAATCAAGTGATGTTAGAGCCGCCATTTTTTCTTCTCTTCTTGCATAATCAGGAAGCCTATTGTCGTAAATACACGGGAGTGTTTCAACCGCCTGAACAAATTGAATTTTTCCCTGATCGGACGTATCTTAATCTGACAGCTCTTGAGGCATGGACAAATCGCAAATATCTTGAAAACTGACATATCTGTGGGCAACTGAAAAGCGCAGGCTATTTTCGTATAACTGGTTGCGTCGCCGTTGAAAACTGGTTGCGTCGTGTGCGGACCGCCATTGAAATACACAGGAAAGTAACTTAAGTTGCCAGTTTTTTATCAGATACCCCGTGTGGAATTAATTACGTAAAATGAACATTCGCTTTCGTTATATGGGATGACATTTTCTTATGTTGGTATTCTTAATACTATACGAGTGGCTAGAAGATATGTTATTACCATTTACTCTATGCAAATTAGGTAGGTGAACTGTGGAAATGAAATAAAGGTATTTAGGCACTTTCTTAAATATATATACATATATATATATATATATAGATGGGGTAAGCATCGTTCTGGCCAATTTTGACGTCAAAACATATGTAGCGTCCGTATATCGGACGCTGTAAGTCGGTGGACGCTACAATGATATGGAGTTTTTAGGGGTCAGACGTAACAAATGTAGCGGCCTATATAAATATATATTTAAAAGGTAATCTACTGTGGGTAATGTTATGTAGGGTTAGATTAGATTAAATTAGGTTAGGTTAGGTTGGGTTAGTGTAGGTTAGGTTAGGTTAGGTTAGGTTAATATAGTTTGGATTAGGTTAGGTTAGTATAGTATGGGTTAGGTTACTGTAGCTTGGGTTAGGTTAGGTTACTATGGGTTAGGTTAGGTTAGATTGTTTTACATACAAAATTATTAAAAAATTGTTTAAAAAAACTTGCTTAAATACCCTAATTTAATTTAATATTTTCCAGAGTTCCGCCAAAATAGTCCCTGTCTAATGTGCATGAATTAAATGGTAAAAACGTTTCTTCATTCAATGGCTATCATCCCATATAACGAAAGTGAATGTTCATTTTACGTAATTAAGTCCATCCGCATAAGGGGCAACTGAAATAAACCAATTGGTAACTCAAATTGCAATTCCGACAGATACATAGAAATACACTCCTGAATTTCTGAGAAAAAAATAAGCAGTGTTTTTATTTTTTTATTAGATTCAATAACTTTACATATTTTTAAATATTTTTTGATAATGTGTGCCTCACTTGGTGCTTTACCTATGCAGTGCTCCCCATTTTACAATTTAATTAAAAGATAATATGAAACAATAAATAGAAATAAAATAAAATACAATCGGCAACTCTTATGAGGTACGGTTGTACCTTTTTTATTCTTTAATCCATCTTTCAATTTTGTATCTGAAATGTTTATTGTTTCCCTCACTTTTTGTACCGAATGAAAGATATTTGAATGCTTTTATTGCCTGGTATTTGTGGTGTCTTTGCCCACAACTCTTTACTGGTCAAATGATAGTTTGTGTTAGTCGAATTTCGTTTTTTTGCAAAAACGTAGTTTAGTATTGTTATTGTGTATAATTGGCGTATATCTAGTACGTCGAAACATGCACGATAAAAAATATAGATAAATTATTAACAAAGTCTAAAAAATATTCGTAATCTTGTTAAAACGCGGGATTGCAGGCCCTTAACGAATCGACCGGTGGGCTGGCTAAGTCCTCCATCATAACACAAGCAACATTTTCAGCTTACTGTGGTGGTGGTAGTAGGAGATTTTCAAATATTGTCAGGTTATTCGTAACCTGGGAATGTTACTCTTTCTTTAAAAAAATAAGAATTGATAGGTTTCCTGATAAACTTTTAGTGAAATACCAATGTACTATCATGATGTCCGAACACGAGTTCATAAAAATTCTAACATCTTCGCATTTCAACATAATATATTATCAAGATAAACACAGGTCCATGAGAACATGTCCAGTTTAACGGGAATCCGCCTGCAACCCCGTTATTAACCGGATTACCGAAAATTTAAAAAGATTCTTAATATGTTAGCAATACTAATGTTTTCCGTGTGTTAATTAAAATAATACTGATATTTGAAAAATAAAAATTTTAATAATTAGAGCCGTTGGTTATATCGGTCGCGTGTGATAAAAATAAGAAATAAAAGTGTTAGGAAAAGTAATTTCCCAAACTGTCTGCCCGGTGTCTGGTGTCTACCCCTTTTAGGTACTCCCGCCTCCTTTCCCATTAATATAGATAGTCCTGGAGGGGAGTCCTAGAAGGCGGGCGGTGGGGTGGGGGCGAGTTCATTCTCATTCAAATTCACGTGCGCCGACCTTTTTCTGTTTTAAATTGCCTATGAAATAGTAACAAACCCCGTACTTCCGTGTTGAGCGCGGCCCTGTTTGTCAAGAAAAACTGGTCACGTTTTACAGGTATCCTCTCCCGCCTGCATTTTCATACAAAACGACTCTTCAGTAAGATTTTGCATCTTGGAAACGTAACTACTACTTTCGTACTGATTTTTATATGTTTTATGTTCATTATTTCAAAAGGGAGTCTATTATAATATTACTCAATTTACCAGCGGAAACACATCACGTTGGTTAGAAATAACACTGATAATATCCACAAATTAATATTTCGATTTCACCTCGCAATAATAATTTATCATTTTCTATTTAAATACGTTAATTTATTCATTAACCAATTACACCTTTGTCAGAGTTACGCGACCTACGTGAATATGTGGGTACATTTTATATACAGGTGTAGAAGATAAACCTTCATCAGTAACTACGTTAGTGATTCCAGATAAAATTTTATTTACCGACCCCGTTTTCCCATTACTACCAAAGTTCAGTGGATTCCGAATTAGCGTTCATTAATAATGAACAGTATTGATTGCATACATTCAGTGAAACCAATCGCAGTAACCAGTGACAAACATTATGAACCGTGTACAAATTTACAGGCAGGCAGATTTCAGAGTGTCACAACAGTATTATTATTATTTCCATAGCCGCATTCATAGAATACCACCTATGATGTAAATAATAGTAGCTGTCGTAAATAATACAGGCTGGTCAAAAAATACTATTACAAATGATAACTTACAATAAGATTATTTTATTTTTATTTTTTTTAAAAGAAAGACAAACATTCCCAGGTTACGAGTAACCTGACAAAATTTGAAAATCTCCTACTACCACCACAGTAAGCTTAAAATGTTGCTTGTGTTGTGATGGAGGACTTAGCAAGCCGAGGAATTGAACACACTACGCCTGGTGGGGACCCAAACGCGATGTCAACTCGGCCACCGACCGGTCAATTATAAATTACTAATTTTAAAAGTGTTGGGAAGCATTCTCTCAGGTGGCTGGACGATCTTAAAGATAACACAGAATCGTTGGGAAAAAGGGAACTGGAGGAAGACAGTAGGAAACCAGACACGTATAGAGTGTAGAGGCGTTCATCAAAGTCTATCATGACTACAAGACAGTATTGTAGCACAGAGGGTGATGACGATTAAATATAATATCGAATATCAAAACTATTAAAATCAATCTTTACTTGTTGTTTGGTCTTGAAATTAGAATATGGTTGGTTCCTATCCAGATGTCTTTTATCCACTTCCTACCTCTCCGTAACCATCACCTTGCTGACAAAAACTATTTGAATTTGGAACAAATAAAAATAATTGTGCAAGGTTCGAGTGTTCTTGTTTTGAAAAAGGAAAATAACTGTTATTCTCTATTCAATAAAAAATAGGGAATTTGACTATCATGGAAGGAGGTCGTTGATGTTTTTTGTTTACATAAAAACGTTTTTCGTGTTCGTTCGTTTGGATTAATGAAATATATATTTTAAAAGTGATTATTAAATGTGCTCCTTGGCAGAGCTCATAAATAAACCTCTCACGCAGAGCTTGTACAATGATGAGTGATTGGCAATCCCATTTTACTTCCATACCTTACGTTGTTCACTCACATATATTATCAACCAATTCCATCAAACACCATTTCGTTTCGTCTTAAGTATTTACAGTCCATTTTCAAGTTAATCTAAAGCGCGTAATTCGTAAGCAGTTACGGATGCAACACTTATCTTAACCTAGTATTTCACCAAAATGTATATATTCATATTAGACACATGATTTAGTCAAAGTGCTCGAAATGAGATAATAATTGGAACCTATGTTTATATCTTATCTGATCGATTGCTCCCACCGCAAGACTCGTAGTACTGGTTAAACGTATCCGTGATCTGAAATTTAAAGAAAATACTTCTTCATGAATAAAACCTACATTCAAAAGTGAAAAATAACACGGCAAATAATGGAATGGTTGTTTATGTATTTAAAAAGATGTTGTTTGTAAATGAATGGCTACAATAAAAGCTTATTGTGACATGATTAAAAGAGACGATATTTTTAAATGCTGCCTTTCCCAGAATGTTAAATTAAAAATGTTGTTTCAAATGTTTTAAAAAACAAAAACGTTGGGATGGCATTCTAAGTAATGTCTTTTTAACGAGAAAATTTAACCGGCTTTATTTCTCATTAATTGCAAAAAATTATTTGCTATTTAGCTCGCGTAAATCGTGAGTATCTTGTAGCTTTTGTGAACAAAACATTAGCACTTTATAACTAACTGAAAATTGTTATAATTAATTGTTATAATAAAATACAGTCGCCATCCGAGTCTGTCTGTTTGTGCGCTTTTGATAGGGTTTTCATTATCATTTAGAGAAGTTCTTTAGAAAGGTTTGTATATGCATATTATATTATAGAAAGTAGAGTACTTGTAATTTCAGTTGTTAAGCCCCGCATTCCCAACATGTTAAGTTCCAAAAAATGTATGATGTTTCTGAAGATAATGACTACATATTAATTTGTAAAACCGAAATGGTAATTATATGAAATTTCCTCAATAGAAAAAAATCGCTAAGTATATCGCTCAGAAAATAATTAAAAACACATTTTGTTCTGTTATTTAACATGGTATGAAAAAATCACAGAGTGTATTTAAGCATTTAATATAAGCATACCCTATTGAAGTTTTTTTCATCAAGTAGTGGAATATTTTAATAAAGGTATTTAATTTGACTAACACATAATAATTTTGTCAACTGAAACAGAAAAAAATATTTTGGATTTTTTATGTTTTTCATGCTGTGTAGATCAAGTTCAGTGATATTTTGACTTTATATTTATTTTTCTGCAATTGTTTTCAATAGTCGTTTCCTGCACTATTTTCGTGTATAATTTCGTAAATATTTTATATAATATATATATATATATATATATATATATAGGTATATGTGTAAAAGCCTTAATAGGCGTGAAATAAATAAATAAATTTTTCCAGAGATTTTGGGTGTATTTTAAAAGTCGTGTTTTAGTAAATATTTTCACAATTTTCGCTTAATTATTGACGTTTTTTTAATATTAGCGTGCTCCCTCTAACATTCGTATTTACAGATAACCATCTTCTTCGGTTTGAACGCTTACTACGGAGCCTTAAAATTTGATCTTACTATTTGATGTATTTTAATATTTATGTTCATATACCTGTTTTATACCTACTTCTACAATTACATCTGCTTACATTATTATTATTTCTCACATACAACTGATATTCCATTATACAATTTCCATGACAGACTGTTCAAGAAAGGATTTTTTAGAACGTAGGCACAAGTCTCTTAAAATCATATTAGGGCTGTTCTTAAAAATATATGTATACACTGTATACCTAATACCTAGTTTTAGTTTATGTTACATGAACCTTTATGTAAAAGCCGTTATAGGAGCATAAATAAATAAAATTAATTTCAAGTACCTAATCATCGTGGTGATTTGTGGTACATGGTTTGCACATTGAGCGATATCTGACCCATTTAAAAAAATTTATAGAGATTGTCAACATAGATAAATGTAATATTATTAGTCGTAAAATGAAATGGTTTCGCTCTGTGGACCATTCGGCACTACACCTTGACCGGCTATTGCGCATAGCGGAAGTCCTTTTGAAGACATCTGCGGTAAATAATCTCTTCAAACACCTTATTTTCTGCAAAACACAATGGGTGATCTAACATCCTGCAAATAACGGCTTAATTCACAGTAAATTGTTGCTCTTCCAAAATTACAGGAAACGTGTAATTTTTCACGTGAATTACTTTTTTTTTATTTTAAGATGTACATAACTACCTACATCCTATTTGCCCATTATTGTTTTTTTTATTAAAAATCCTCAGTATTTAATAATTGTTACCTACTGTTCATTAAAAGGAGTCTATTCCTAATAGTCCAGCAACCTTGTCGCCTAAAAGGGGGGGACCTTGCGTCAGATCTGGTAGTTCTGATTTTTTGCCAAGTTGTTTATGATGTTGGCCCAATTAATAATCCAATAAAATAATAGAACGCAACATTGTCAAAACTCAAAAAAAACACAAATTTTCTACCTTTTTTCAATTTTTGGCGGTTTTAACCCTGAAGGACTAGTTTTCTATTATAACCATCCTGTACGTTTTAGATGATCGAAAAAATTGATAAAATTTGAAAAGCTGTGTTTTGGAAACTATTTAGTCCACAGAACCGGTTCTGTACTTAAATTGTAGAAAATTTAGTCTACTTTGAAAACGTACATGCTTATGATGTAAAACTTGACCTTCAAGAAACTGAAGATAGGTAGAAAATGTGGGTTTTTGTTATAATATTGCGTTTGGTGCTTTAGGTCGGAAACTTGGATTAATCATTGGGCTAAAACATCATAAACAACTCACCAAAATATCAGTATTACCAGATCTAACGCAAGGTCTGGTGTACATGGTTACTGGACTATAGTTCGTATAAGATATATAGGTTTGCCGTACATATTTTACATTAAAAAATAATACTTGTTATATTTGATGCATCACAAAACACCATTAAATAAAGAGATGTAACTGCTCATTGAAGTTGAATATATTTATAATATTTTATGAACAGTTTAGTGAATCTATTAACATAATATACGTCTTGTAGTAATTGATAGAACTCCGTCTGTATCATTGATATTCATTGCGCTATGGTGTGTATCATTTTAAAAACGGTATTAAAACGTTTGAATGCATAGTCAGTAAAGGGCACAGTAAAGAACACGTTTCTGGTCGGCAAGGGTGGTGCCAACCCATCGCCACTTCCGTTATCCCTTCGCCACACTAACCATACCTACAGATTGTACTAAGCTTTGCAGTCGCGGTCACCGCTGTATATATTTTGTATACAACAAATATAAGAATTTAAAAATAATCCGTTGGTAAATTTCTCATTTGAACGCCTGCAAAGATGTGAGTTTCAACGGACAAACTGCAACCCCCACATGTGCAATACATTTCTTGTACGTAAATTTCTTGAGTGTGAATTTTTTGCTGTCGATTTTTAATTATCGCTGATGTATGTGTCGTGTGTTAAGAAAATTATTCAAACCGTTATAAAATAAACATTCCTAAATCTGGACAAGCGATACTACCTTGTCATTTATTTTACCGGGCTATTATTTTTATTCTATATTTGAAATGTGCTTCTGAATAAAGAAAAAAAATCATTTTTCATCTTGGCAAGTCAAGTGGTAACAACTAGTAAATTAAATAAAACACTTTATAGTGCACCACATACAGTAAATACTGACATATTAAAAAGTGTTTATTTAAATAGTTACATAGTTCAATTTAATAGACCGCCCATAGTTAGGAGAAACAACTCCAGGCTTCCAGAGAGGCAATTCCGGTTATATTTAAGGATCAGAAATTGTCCCTAACAATAAAATTTACAACTTTTCGCCAACCATTGGCGATTCCGGTTATACTTAAGGCTAAGGAATTCTCCCTAACCATAAAATGAACGACTCTTTCGCTAACCAGGTGTGATTCCGGTTCTACTTAAGACTAAGTAGTTGTCGTTAACCTTAAAATTAACGAGTTTTTTAAACGCAACGTTCGTTATAATCTAGAGGCACAAACACGCTTTGCGCAAGGTATTGCTTTACAATATTAAGACGAATTACATGTTTGCGCCCGTAACATACCCAATATAAATATGAATAAATAGTTTTGTCACATAAAAACTCAATTATTTCAAGAATGGCATACAAATACAATATTGTACCGACCACAGTGGGCTGAAAATCGCCTTTCATAGACATAGAGACTTGAATTTTCAAGGGTATTTTATTTGGCTAGAAATGGATTCTGCTGATCTATGCTATAAAATTTATTTTGAAGCAATTGCGTGTACAAATGAAAGAGTTATCATTTTTTTTAGAAAAATTTCTATGGCACTGACATTAAAAATGAGGCTATCTCTGGAATCATAACGTTGGCCATTATATCCTTACACACAAATATACTACTATTTATTTGTATTTTTTGACATACTTCGTATTGTGGCGCAACTTGCGCTTTTTTTTTTTAAATCCTCAAAGTTGAAAAAAAACTTTTTTATGTTGATGATTCATTTTAATGCTTAAATATAAGGTATTCCAAGAATATACATATTTTTGGCTTGTAGCTTCCTCTTAAGTGCGTTTTTAATTATCTCGAATGATAGCGAAAACTTCATTAGTAGGACAAGGGGAAGAAGATACATGTATGTATCAAATAGTTAGTTGTCAAGAATAAGGTTAGCTCATAGTTACAATTTTGTGATCACAAATAAATGATATAGTGTCATCGAATTTAAATATTAAACCTAAATGTACGATACCCTTAATTATTTCCTTAAATAAATTATTTTAGGTAGTTATAATATGCGTATGTACATATTTCGCATCCTAATTTTATATTACTATTTCTTAACTTAGTTAAAAATCATTTTAAAAACACCGCATTCGTAAAATATTTTTTGCAAGGATAAACTACATAGGGATTATTAAAAGTTATGAAAACATCGCTGATAGAAAACAATTTAAAACGCGGGACAAATGGACGACTCGAAACAATGTGTGACATGCGAAAAAAATTATACCGGTATAGGAAATCGAAACTCGGCGTTTTTTTTAATCATGCCCGGTTCATGATTTGAATAAATGAAAATAAAACATTAACATGAAAAGTGTGATAACAGAAACAAGTGAGATGGGTGATGAAACATTATTGCTATGAAACCACTCGCACAAATCCATACTGGCCATAGTACTGCAAACCGCACTTTATTTCTACCTTGACACCAAAAGTGACATCCATTTTGATAGTTTTTGCAACTTAGTCGTAGATTGATGGTAGTCAGCACACTTATATAGGTTCATACCTAATACGTTCATAATATTTTCACTGAAGACTAAAACTCTCATAATATTATTCTGCGTATACACTTGCGATCGGAAGCGCGAGCTATACCATTGTATGCCTATGTAGGTACTTATATGCGTTAATTTTTTTATGTCAACATAATATTCTGGGTATCATTATAATAAACTGATGAAACTACCTCCGATGTAACATCTCCTCCATTCTTACTATGAACAATGCGTGCAACAGAAAACTTACTGATATAAAATCTTGATAATTTAAAAATCTCTTCAAATTATTCGTAATCCTATTAAAACAGGACTGCAGACCAAACAAAGGAATTGATAGGTTTCATATTTAACTTTTGGTAAAAAGTCGGAACGCGTGTTCATAAAAAGCATTATATTTTGGAATTTAGTCTTTATATATTAACAGGGTAAACGCAGGTGCATGAACACGTGTTCCGATCCATTCTGAAAAAACTATGATTTTTTAGTAAACAGCCTGCCGTCCCGTTTTTAACTGGATTTTAATTCATCAGCAATACTAATTTTTCTCCGTGCAGAGCTCGCAATTAGTTTTTAGTTCATATAAAATTTTGTATAATTTATAGCTATATAATGATAGGTATACCAAATAGGTAGGCAACTGTCTACTACCATTGTAAATAATATTGTTCAATCCCTTAATACCACTGAAGGCCACGTTACAAACACCTATGTGTTCATTCGTATGAACATAATTATCATTATTATTATTAAGTAAAGCATTTAATTATTCTCCTAAACTAATATTACAATAATTAATATAACCCACCTGCTGAAATTAATTTATATCATCGGCAGGACTTAATTTGGTTTTGTTAGTTCATTAATATTAGTATGAATTATGAAGCTTTCTGTTTTCAGGAGCACTTCAATTAATTTTCGATACCTATTGAAATAATTAAACACTACTGTAAATATACAGTTCTAGCTCAAATGATGATAAATAATTAAATAATTAAACAGGAATGTCAATATACAGTTCTAGCTCGAATGATGATAAATAATGATATAATTTAACACGAATGTATATATACAGTTCTAGCTCGAATGATGATAAATAATGACATAATTTAACACTGCTGTAAATATACAGTTCTAGCTCAAATGATGATGAATAATGAAATAATTTAACACTAATGTATATTTACAGTTCTAGATCGAATGATGATAAATAATGACATAATTTAACACTACTGTAAATATACAGTTCTAGCACGAATGGTGATAAATAATGAAATAATTAAAAACTAATGTAAATATACAATTCTAGCTCGAATGACGATAAATAATGAAAAAAATTATCACTACTTTAAATATACAGTTCTATCTCGAATGATGATACATAATGAAATAATTTAACACTACTGTAAATATACAGTTCTCGCTCGAATGATGATATTGAAATAATTAAGGACTAATGAAAATATATAGTTCTAGCTCAAATAATGATAAATATTAAAATAATTAAACTCTACAGTAAATACACAGTTGCTCTAGTGAGTGTATAATAATTATACAAAATTCCATACAATACCAAAAAATTCCAAGGATTGTTTTGTCTGCCCGGAGCCATTCCTATTTTTGGGGAATATTGTTGGAAGGGCGGTGTTGCGGAGGGGGAGAATTTCTGGAAAATGCAGATTTGGAAGTAAATAGCTATTTAAATCTACTCAAAAAAATATTGCTCAGTCTGAATGGTGGTCTTTGACCAAGACAGTACTGAGAAAATCCGAAAGGTGTACAATCAAAAATGAGTAGTACCTACTACCTATCTATAAATAGTTAAATTATATCGAAACATTAACGGTCCTCCCTATTAATGGTTAAATATTAAGAGAATGTAAATTAGAAATTAGTATTTTTTAATTATTTTTATTGTTTTCGTGGAACTCCATTTAATTGACAGTTTGATGGTGGCCTTGAACGCCGAAACCGTTGATACAATAATAAAAACTAAAATACTTGTAGAACTTAATAATAACATTATTTAATTTGCTTTACCTGCCTTAACTTTTTCTGAAGAAAAGAACACAAACCGGTAGAAAAATATTAATATTAGGGGTTACCCGTCAAAAAAAGCAAATCAAATAATGCTATTATTAATATTAGGGGTTACCCGTCAAAAAAAGTTTTAAAGGCCAATTTATTTTATACAATTCGATACGTATGAACTCGGGCATAGAATAAAAAAGATCACAAGGACTTGTGGACGTGTTTCGTGATCCCAATAGTTGCCCTATCGGAGCTTAAATTTTCAATACAAAACTGTGTTTACGAAATTCAAATGGGATGGAGATCTACGATGTCAAGCGAGTGTAAGTGAGACAGAGCGCTGGACTATTGGGCTAAATGGAACATTTATTTTCATTCAAGTTTGTATGGATGTAACTTCTAATGTCCTTTTTTATTCTATGCACTCGGTCATATCCGACCGAATAATGAAGCAATGTTTTGATATGCCGGTCGCTTATTCGATCTGAATGTTATTGAGGATGTGAGTAATTATTTACGTAACATAAGTATTTGGCCTACTAAATAATAATAATATGTGTGAATTAATGTTTGTGTAGGCAGGTAATAACTTATAACCAAGCAATGGGAGGTTTCGGCACCCAGTTATATAAAAAAAACTAATATTGCACGAACGCTCTGTTAAAAATATTCAGAATAATCTTCAATAAGCCTATCGTTTCACTGGTGGGTAAGCAATCGACATAAACCGAATGCTGCAAGACCTTGCGCAGAAAATTAAGTTCACCATAGTAAGGTAACGGTCTGTAGGGCAGTTCAGTGTGGAACTTTTCTGCGTAGGATCTTGTAGCATTCGGTTAATGTCGATTGAGGCAATTGTCTGGAGGCAATGAGACTACGACATCCTTAATTAGGATATATTCAACATAATATTATGTTGTGAGACTGAAGGTCGTGGGAAGGGGAAAAATTAGAGGAGGGGGGGAAGCATCTGACTATTCATATCTAGTCACGAAGCACAGCTAAAACCATTCTAAGCAACGCTTCGATTCTGAATAGTTGCCCCTCGCCACGGCAATACTGAGATTATCTACCACTCTGAATATCTTACGCATATACCCATACACTAACTAAAATAATTTAAACTATTGGTACAAGCGGAAACTGGGGAATCTAAGTCACATAAAGAATCCAAAAATACTTTTTTTTCATTTCACGTATATGATCGAACTGCCGAACTGAACCTCAACTTGTGGGAAAGGAACAGCAAACCTCAAAGGGCGCGAAACGCCGCTTACAGTTGTTTCGTTCCTTTCCCGTAATTCGTGGCTTGTTTCGCGTTCAGGTTCGCAAATGTATACGTACCAATTCAGTAGCGTTATTATTTTTGATTTTGAATGTTTATAGTTGGGTTTGCGTTTTTAAGTTATCAGGAGAAGATTGAAGATTTTAGGAGCGAGGTACCTAGACGAATTGTCTTTGAGCTGACGTACTATGTAGTTTAGGTACTCTGTATTGTCATTGAATGGAGAAGTATCTTATCGGTTGAATAGTATTATTAATAATAATATTATTTGCATTTCAATTTACTTTAAAGAACTAGAGAATTTAAAAAAATACTGTTTGTGCCGGGTCTACGCTTCGACGCATTTAAAAGACAGTAAAAATATGATAATAACACAGAGTCAACCGATTTTATTGAAATTAATCTTAGAATTACATCTTCGAACTCGATTTGCTCGAAAACGAAAGCTAAAATTGAAAAAAAAGTGGGTGTGTCAAGCCTACGCAAGACAGAAGTGAAACTTCTAGTATTCCTCTCTCTCTATTTTCATTTCATCATCTCTATTTTCTCTCTTAGGTTAGTTTGAAAATTAGAGGTTAAAATGAAATTCTGTACCAAACCGTATGAACCACAATCAATTACGTATTTCACTCGTATTACACTCACGACGCAGTATACTAACCAAGCAGCTGATGCTTGGCGTGGCGCAGTTCGCTGGTGTCTGAGAGAGAGGAAAGAAGAGAAGAGAGAGAACGTTCGTGAGCGGCTCCCCCACCTCAACAAGCGCATATGGTGAGAGAGGGACAGTGAACGGTGAGCGGTGGTGGGGGTACCCGCATTTTCGTGTCGATCCTGACTCGGTTTTACTCCGTCCCCGAAAATCCATTACGCGCCTAAAGAAGTTTCACTTCAACAATATTTATATACTGGAATACGAATGGAACGGCAAAGCGCGCGACGCGAGCGCTCTCGACGGACGACTAAACCAGACTGAACGGCGGACGGACGGTACAGGAAAGCCCTGTCCACGTCTGTACCACAGCTAAGGCATGCGCCAAACAAAATTATACTACCGAGTAAAAAAGTACTTAAATAAAACACATAAAAACTTTTATGCGCATGCTAATGATTTGTTGCTTTTACTGAAAACAGTGAACGGTGAACGGTGAGCGGTGGTGGGGGTACCCGCATTTTCGTGTCGATCCTGACTCGGTTTTACTCCGTCCCCGAAAATCCATTACGCGCCTAAAGAAGTTTCACTTCAAAAAGTTACACCACAAAATCGACACCATATGTGATATAGATTCACCAGTTTTGTATCACTAGTTGCCGGACACCGTGTATATTATTGTAATATTATCGAACTCCCCAAAAAAACATTCCGTAAAATACAAAACGCCTTTTCTGGTAAGCAAGTAAAGGCTGGAATTTTCCTTCTGACATCGCCAAAAAATACGCACAAAGCATAGACCATACCATAAAGGTGTTAAAGGTTCTTTATTCTAAGGCATAGACCAACTATGTCCTATGTGCATTGTGCGCCCGATCGAATGTCACGTAATATGTTATATGAATAGGTATGCGATATAATCGCGTTCATCCTTGTAGTAATTAGGCGTGACCAAAACAAAACAGAGGGCACGTTGTTTATGGCTTATTTTGATATAATTTCAGTGTAGTTGATGGCAGTTGTTCCAGTGAGCACTGTGCGCAGTAGTCAGGTGGGCAGTTGGGCAGCCGACGGTGGCGGCCATGGCGGGACCGGAAAGAGAACAATGCCCTGGGTACCTACCTGCCATTGCAGGACCGGATGTGCTCCTCCAAGACTCGAAATACTGGATCATGAAACTGTGTTTTTTAAATAACTTTAATCAGCATTATTTAACATAATAAAAATATAAATCAAGGTTATCTAGGTGATACTTGCAACCATCATAGCTTTTTTTTATTAAGGCGATGCCATACGTGGTAATGCAAAATCATGTGTTTTTGGTTTGAAAATTTGGTCGCCTAGAAATGTTTCAGATGCGTTAATTAAATACTGCGAGTAGAATACATCTTGGCCTTTGAAATGATCGAGTATTTTTTAGATAAGTCTCTTTATAAGCCCAGAAAAATCATGTATAAGCCCCATGAAAACTGCTTTAAAGTTCAAAATCTCCTACTTACAAACCTATTTTCGGTTATGATTTTATTGTATAATGTGGCAAATTAAGTTAATTATAAAATGATCGAAAAAAAAAATATTTAAGCCTGAACATCCACAAAATAAAATAAAAGGCACTTTTTGGCCATGTTTTTTACTTGCATAAATCAAAACAAGCGGATGGTGTTAAGCGGGAATTTAAACCTTATCGCCATCTACGTAAGGGTTGTTATTGATAGCGGCTCAATTTAAAATATTACACGACGTAGTGCATCGCCTTAACAATATAAAGTTTTTTTACAGGTTTTTTTTTTTTCGATGTCTGTCTCACTAGGATAAACCTGTGTCGAGACAGACGACAGTTTAAAAATGTATATTATTATAAATTAGTACAATGGGTTTGCCACTATGATTTTTTTTTACGTTTTCTAATTGAATTCGAAATAAGACATTAGACATATAATCATCATCATTCTATTGGCTACTTAAAAAAACTTTAACTCACTCGTCATTTTTATCTTATTTATGTATGACAATGTGTTATACGTAAAAGCCATTCGGACGTTTATTCAACAAAATAAATAATATAATGTATTCCCCTATACAATTAATTAGTTAATAAAAGATGAAAGATTAATTCCTCCATCACGACACAAATGACATTTTTCGCTTAGTGAGAATTTCAAATACTGTCAGGTTATTCATAACCCATGTATGTTTGTCTTTCTTTTTAAAAAGAGAAAGAAAATATAGTTTTATGCGCTAATATTTACAAGTATTAGGCACGAAATATTTGGGTTTGTTATTAGTAAGTTATTGACGCTTGGTAAATCTCATTAAAAAATCTTTACATATTAAATTCTATTGGCACACTTATATATATAGATATATTCTAACAACCCTTCCGATGACTTTCAATGGCAAAATATTTCTTTTGTAATAGACAAAACAACTATTCTCTAATCGAGCATGAAAAGATTACGATAGTTCGCAGTTCATTTATGTTTTCATTTTTTTGTCATATTTGCTGCTTTGTGTGAGTTGAAGTTTTAGAACCACTTGAGTTGTTAGGATGTCACAGTCAGGTTACTATTACCTGTTACATATTCAGTTAAGCATTGTACTCTGCAAGTAAACCACGCACCGCTTTATGACGGCTTTATTTTTTTAACTATAAAATTCAGTACCTAAACGTCTGAATAAAAATAATTCAAATCAATATTTCTAACAAGAGTTTTTGTAAATATAAGAAATATATTGGTTGTAATTGTATTAAAAGTGTTTGTTTTTAGTGATCATAATAATATCAGACATTGCGAACTCCAGATTTCCCTGGAGATGTTTACAGTTTTCACAAGTAACGAAAAAATAATCGACAGTGTGGCATAATATTTTTAATTATTTCAATAATGTGAGCTTTCGGAATTCTTTATAGTAAGTAAACCTTTTATTGTAACATTATAAAATCAACCTAACTAATTCACAATCACACCAGTACCTACCATTGTATGCTATAAAAATTGTGTGCAAATATTTATTTTACGTCAGTGAACCTTGATCAGCGTCATTATTATAAATTAGTTATACATTGGCTCGAAAAAATCAACAAACATTTTGAACGAAAGTGACGAGCTGCGTAATTAATCATAATACGTGTTTTCAGAACTAATCGAGAAAATTAATTACCGTGCAGAAAGACTTGCGTAAATTTACAGAGAGCTAGAGAATATTATTAGAAAATGTAACGGAGAGATGATGGAAAGATAGTTCAGTTTTCTTTGTACGTAAATACATCGGCATATTTGTATGGCGTACATAAAAGCTGGATAATAGTGGACTGTCAATCATTTTGTTGTTAAAGTGCGTATACAACTGATGATCGTACTTCTTTTACTACAATCCTCTTGGACTGGAGCTAATGATTAACTCGGGATAACGTAGATTCTATGTACCTTATGTTGCATATGATAGCTGGGAGACACGGAAGATGCCGTATTCGCAAGAACGTGAATATAGTATATCCTTAACTATCGAAGGTTTTGGTACTATGGGTTTTGTGAAGTTAATATGTAAAACAACTCTATCAGAATCATAACTGACTAAGGAAGATGGCTTAGCTGGAAATATGTGAATTTAAACAAGTGAAACCATTCAACCAACCTCAATTTTTCTCTACTAGCATTTTCCCACCTGTTTTTTTACCAGTTCCAGTAAAACCAACACTACTGATTTTGTTTGCAGGAACTAGGTACCTACTTACACGTTTCCAACTTTTTCAACACTATAGAAAAATCACAAATCTTTGTTACAAATAGAGAATAGAATCGTTGAAATTTGAAAGTAAATGAGTTTTTCTTAGGTAGCCCGTCATAGCCCATAGTCCCACTGGCTCGGTAACGGTACGAAATCGACAAAAATGGGAGACCCTGCGCAGAAAAGTAAAGTTCACTACGGTTTTCAGAGCAGCCATTGTGGGATTTTTCTGCGCAGGGTCTCCGGTTTTTGTCGATTTCGTACCCTTACCGAGCTAGTCGGACGACGGGCGTAAAGGACAAGGTTCATAGAAAATGTATTTAACAAGGTTAGCTCTTCCAGAGATTTGATTTTATTCCAATACAAACGATTCAAGCGACTCAAAATGCATTTGCAATGATTTATTTATAATGCGTTGGTAATATCATACTAATTATTATATTAGAACATGTTCGGAATAAAAAGGAAAAATCCCAGGAATATTTGCAGTGTTACTTCTACATTGATTTTGTAGAATCGAGGTTATTTATTATTGTATTTATACAAAGAGACTCACACAGTTGTAGATACTCTCAGCATCGCCTCGGTGAAAGTTGTGAAAGACAACCTAAGAGCGTTGCTTGAAATGGGTTTAGTCGTATTTGGTGACCGAATGCGAAAAGCCAGTTACTTCCCCATCTTCCTATTCTCCATTTCGTTCCCCTCCCCATACCAAGATAGCCAAACATTTGTTCATAACAGCTAAATGGAATAATACAATTAATAATGCAACATAACTATACCGAAATAAACAAAATTTCAACAAGGATTTCAACAAGTAAAATAAAGTATAAAGTATTTCCCGAGGAAAATAAATTCCCCAGGGCCTATGTCATCTTTGGGGCGGGTATTTTTGAGAAGATGGGGTTGACAAAATGGGTCTTGAAGAGACCCATTTTGTAGAAGGAAGAAAACACCAAAATCTTTCCATATCCAAACTGTTGAACTCAAACACGAGTCGTAGAAACGACATGTTCTCGTGAGATAAATAATGTTAACCAAGTATGGGCGCGCGTTAGTCATGTTTCCCGACTATGTACCGGTGATGAAGGGATAAATGATACTAGTTCCTAGAAGAATCTTCCTTCTAAATACAGGTAGAACAAAAACAGCATTCCCACCTGACGGCTGGGCTCCGAAGAATGCAATTTGTTTGTACAGACAGGGAGTGCCGCCCTTTTCACTGTGTCAAGGAGTTTCCCATTTTTTTTTGGCTCCAGACCAGAGATTCAACAGTGGTTATAAGTTTGCAATGTTGTATTCGAAGTATGTAGTGGTATGTACAAAACCTAAATGAGTGCGTGAAAAGATATACCAAACATTATATATAATAGCTGACGTGTACCCGGCGTTGCTCGGGGTTATGAATGGTTTTCAGTAAGTTTTGTGGTTGTGAATTCTATTGTACCTGAAAACAGGGTGCAGTTAAGGTGAAAATACACATTAGTAAAAAAACATATAGTCTTTAACCAGTGACTGTGGTGACGTCGGTGACCTTGAGAAAAATGACACGTTGAAAAATCTAGATAATTTATTCCAAAGCCGTCACAGAAGCTGCATACATCAAATAAAAAGTATTTCCAAAACAATATTTAGCGCAAGCGATTCCGGACTAATTTTTTCATGCAGTTCCTTTGAACATAAGTGTTAAAAAAACATCAATATTTGTATGGAGGACACCGGTATCCCATCCACAGTTGACAGGTTAATTCGCCTCCGTGTATCATTTCAGCGTAGAGATAATGCATTCTTCCTAAGGCGCCCCCGACATTTTTCTATCATTCACTACTGATTACTACATTTTTACTGTTAAAATACAACATTTTAGCTACTTTAATTCGACTCGTATGTATAAACATAAGTGCGAGGAAATCAACTTATATTGACCAAAAAATAATATTATATACCTAGTGAAAAGCGTAAGAGATCTTTCCTTTCGGACTCCAACTTGCGAGCAGCCCGATGCTTTTTTTCCGAAAAGTGCCTGTACGAGCCAACCTTGTTAAATATATTATCTACGAACCTTGGGTAAAAGGCACCTCTTTCCCAATTAAGTGTTATGCTTTTCGGTCCGTCAAAACAAATAACGGCAAAAACAAAAAACTCCAAAATATAAAAATAAAGGTATTTAGAAAATTTTAGGGCTAACGACACCGAAGAGATGGAATTGAAACGGTTAATTTGAAGGATCAGTGGTTTTATTCCTGCCTTTGACATTGTAATCCACGCCCAATAGTGGGTAAGTTGGACGAAAGTAAATCACAAGGCGCAATTCGTGTCATCTTCTTGCAACAAAAAACACAAAGATCAGAATTGGTGGTAGGAAACTGATAATGTTGGGAAAATTGGCGGGAATGGAATTCCTTTACAATCGAACTGTACGGGTTGTTTTGGAGAATTTGAACAATTCATCCAATTTCAACGTTCATTTTCAAGTTCTGTGAAAGATTTTTTCAAGTTCTGTTTTATTTCAGTTTTGTCAAGCAACTAGCCTACAATGAAATAATAACAGAACTTGAATAGGACTTTCACAGAACCTGAAAGTGAACGTTGAAATTTGATGAATTGTTCAAATTCTCCGAAACAACCCGTCCTTACATTTTCGGTGTCAGGACGAAATTACACAGTCGCGAATTTCACGTATAGATTACCACTCCAAATTACACTCGGACGGAATTACACTTGTACGAATTTACACATTTGGAGAATTACACCTACTTAAATTACCTGTACTGGAATTACACACGTAAAAAAACTGTTTAATGGAATGCTAAATAAATAATTAATATGAAAAAAAAAGTTAAGTTAGGCTAGTTTTTTTTTGACGCGGTAATTCCAAAAGATGTAATTCTCTCCATGTGTAATTCTGGTCACGTAATATTGGTGTTTGAAATTCACGCTTGTGTAATTTCGTCATTTAACCGACCTTTTCTGCTCTTGCGTGCTTTCAAATTCTATGTTATATATATCTAATAGGAATAAATATATTTTTCTAAAAGACATAACGTCATTCGTAGGAAGCCAACAAAATTATTTTTATGATCTATAAACGAAGTGTTTATATTTAGGTACGAATTGTGAACAAAACTAGTTGTTATTTTTATTTTGGGATTTTCACTTAAATCTTAAAAAACTTTCCCATCCTCGCCAAAAATTCCATCCCTAGTAAAAGGACAACCTTTTTATTAAAGAGGGTTAGATTTATTAGTACTCTAGTAATTAGAGTCGGTACTTATGTCGGTAGATATTGAAGATGCGGCTTGTGGTGGTCTGTCTCTCCCTGCTGCTGGGTGTTCTGGTCCGCGGGGCCCAGGAGCCCACTGTGGTCGTCAACCAGGGGGCCATCGTGGGGGTGAGTCTCACTAAAAATTATCACATTATACCCAGTACCACAATACTTAACCTAACCTAACATTTTATCCCACTCATAAAGGTTGCATGACAAAAAAGAACAGCGACAAAACAGTATACTGTTGAAAATTGAAGAGAAAAAAACCTCTCCGAACCTAACCAATTATTTTAATTTTATTTATTTTATCATCCAAGTTTACAAGTGTCTAATCCTGAGTCAATCGGCGCATTCCGCGAGTAAATTTTTGATGCCCCTTGTCAAAACGGTAGACGCCTATGTAAGATTATCAATGTAATCTAGACGTGGGCAAAATTGAAGAATTAATAAATTCAATCTTGTGACATGCCTGATCTCATTCTTACAAAAGGTATTCTTTCTTCATTCTTTGCATCTTACGATTTTCGCGGCACCATAAATTTTTCATTTTGGTTAATTTATATTATCGTGTTGTAATAATCACTTATAACACAATTTTATTGGGCTTTTGCTGTCAAAATATCATATTATATTAATAAATTACTTACCCTCGTCACCCTTCGTATAGAATAGAGTCTTTCAGAAAGACAATTAAAAATAGGGTTACTTTTATAAATGTCTGTTTGATAATTTTTTAACATGTTTGATAACAGTCATCAATAAAATATAAATATTAAAAATAATATTTAATTTATAAAGCACGGTTTTGTGAAGGTTCACCGCAGATGCGATTTACAGAAATAACCTTTGGTGAATTGAAGAAACGAATAAAACCAATCAATTTACAAGGCCAGATGAATCAGACTGAATGGATTAACTTACTGTAAATAATAATATAATATTAAATAATAATATTACCCGTGTCTACTGTAATCAGTAATATTTTGATGATTTATAGTTTTCTGTCTTTTTTATGAACAAATAATCTCAAGAGTTAGGTGGTAGGTATTATCAGCGCCTTGTAACAGACTACCCGGCCCTGATTATATACATTTTTATTATTTATTGCATTTTCTGTCGATAAATGTGGCTCTATCAATTGGTATATAACTCTCTTCATTGTTATGTGTATAAATATTATCGCATTCAAGGTCAGCATACATCATACATATATCATATCAGGTTCCGTTTATCATTGTTCTGTTTTGTCCACGGTTTATCCGATTTACCTTAAATAAATCTTTATTTACTTTCAGGTTAAAATATATCCCGAGTCTTCCCGGATCCCCATCGACGCCTACCTTGGCATTCCTTATGCTGCAGCTCCCACTGGAAGACTCCGATTTGCGGTATTTACCTAAATTTTTAATTCACCCACAATGGATGTCCACGTCTGGAAGAGTGAACCTGGGTCTCTTTAAGACCGATGTTACACAATATCCGGCCAATTTCACACAGATGTTAAACATGAGAACGAGTAGGTACGTAGCAAGTTCTTCGGACCACTTCCCAATGAATATCCGGTAGAACAAACACAGCATTCTCATCTGAAGTCTATCTTCTGATTGCAGTCGGTCCATTCGGAAAAATAGGGGAAATTTATCAAACAGATTTGGAACCTAACCTAATCTAACCTAACCCTTGTGTAAAAAATTGTAACCATTTCATGTACCCAATGTAAAAGCCCCATGGGCGTATAAAAGAGTGAGTAAATAAATTAATTAATCAATGTAAGCGTTATTATTTTTCTGAACCAGTTTTTTTATGAATGCTCGTACGTTTTTAGTTAGATACTAATTTCACAATCTAATTATCTGATCTCTAGCCTCCAGAGAAGCACAAGGGATGGCAACGCACCTTGTTCGCTCAGGACTTCGGGCCCCCTTGTCTACAGCTGCAGCCTACGCCGCCCGAAGGCGCACCGCCCCCGCGTCAGTTCAGCGAGGACTGTCTCTACCTCAATATATGGGCTCCAGATGCAAGTACTATTTTGTTAGCAAGATTTGTAAGATTCAAACTCTAACTAAATCGCCACCATAGTTCGACCAAAACTTTGGGGTGAGTAGTACCTCTACACTACCGTTACTTTTTGTGAAAACGTCTTTCGTTCAGAATAACTATAACTCTTTCGATTGCAGAGTTATGATTAATTATTTGGACGCGCAGAGTAAATTTGGAGATACTTATCTGACCCCCCTCCCCGTTCGATGACCTAAGAGCACTACTGATTATGGTCTATTTTTAGAATATACACCCACTTGGATCCACAGCCCTTGGGCCACTAGATATAGGTTTACGGCTTAATACTTATAATGATTCCATCTCCATTGTTTCTGTGTTAATGATCCCAGAGCGAGCAGCGTTTCGGAAAGCTGCCCGTGGTAGTGGTGCTGTACAGCGAGTGGGCGAGCTCGGGCCCCCTCGCGCTGCCCGGCCAGGACCTCGCGGCCGAGGGGCTGCTGGTGGTCAGCGTCAGTTACCGCCTCAACGTGTTCGGCTTCCTGTGCCTGGGGGCGCTAGAAGCGCGCGGCAACCTCGGCCTGCTGGACCAGTACTTCGCCATGCTGTGGGTGAGGGAGAATATTGAAAGGTAAGGGTTTATTCTTTTTTTAATGCTACAATATTAACCTTCGTTGAATCGACTACACTGAAATACTGTTAGACTTTTTTGTTTTATCAGTTAACAGATGTTTTCTTTTATACATATTTTTTAATATCAATCTTTAGTAAGTAGGCTTCTAGTACCTACTTACTAAAGATTGGTGTAGGGGGAAGTCCCGCAGTGCCGAACACCTAAGCTTGGGAACTATTTAAAAAAAACGAATGGATTTTTATTTATTTATTACACATTATTGGGTTCACACCAATCACAGACATGTAAATAAATAATCAATCAACAGAATACAAACTAAAAGTGAAAACAAAAGCTAATCATTGGCATCAATTTTAGGTTTATCATTCTGTGGCACCTAGTACCGAACATACTTATAAAATGGCACTTACGACCAAACACTCCCAATAAAGGTAACATCGATCACAAATATACTTGTCAGAGCACTCTGGAATATCAGCGCATGCCTCGTGAGCCCATTCCTTACACGAGTTGCACTGAATCCAGTCCTCAGCATGACTTTCTAAACAAACACAATACGTTTCTCGGGTTGCATGCGCAGATTGGTTACGCTTTTGGCGATTTTCGAAGTTTTAGTCTTTTTTATCTGTCTTCTTAAATGCACTTTTTTAAAAGTACATTTAAATTTTTTTTTAATAGAACTCTTAAAAGACTTTTTAAGCTATCTAAAAACACATCTACCTGTGTATTATTGAATACAACTGCACGATCAACCTAGTAGACTCTGCTGTTCTTAGTGACAAGTGTGGATGACGTTTCATATATTCTTAATAAAAATGCTAACCAACTGTATTTTTTTGCACATTAAAACGATGAGGTATATTGAGGTGTACAGCTAGATCAAATGCTATTTTTTTTAATTCCTTTCTTGTCAATGGCGTGCATCTATCAGCTAATTTAATTCCTTTCTTGTCAATGGCGTGCATCTATCAGCTAAGTCTTTGATGTGTGTTTCTAAGACATTCTCATATTCCGACGAAAAGGTTTTCGTGAACCTCCCTAAGAAGGTTTTAATTCTACTTATTTTCCTTCCCTTACAAGTTTCAGTTTATCATATAAAGTAGTAGTGGGAATACCGTATCTTGAAGCATTACAGCTTTTAAATTTTCGGGTTGCCAGCGACCTTTTTGAACCGTTAATATTATTTAAAATAAAATAATCGCGGGAAAATAATGGTTCGGTGATAGGGGAAAAAACACTGTTCGGTCGTAGGGACTCATAGAACAAAATTAACATACGAATAACTTTAAACATACTTATTTAATGCAAGTTTTAAGCACTAAAATTGTAAAAATACTTACCAAAGACAAATTAAACTCTAATAGGAATGTCACCACACGTAAATCTTGCAACAACCAGTATTTTCTTGTGTGCACGATACGTCATGTTACATAGTTTACGTATTCGTTCAGTATTACCTTCAGTATTACCGTTCGGCGTTAAGGGACTTCCCCCTACCTACTTTATCGTGCATTAAGTTAGTTAATGGATTAAAAGCGTTTTCAACCAGGCGCTTCGTCGAATCAACGATATTTTCTGATAACGTAATTTTTCAAATATGCAATTTTTCATCATGTGTCGAGTTGCAGTCAATTTTAAGAAATTATTCTATCAATATATATTGTTGTATATGATATTTTATTAATCTTCTGAATTATTTATTAATTCTTTTGACTTTTTATATTAACGAAACTCGACTATTTACCACTGAATTCTGGGGAGTTTGTTGTTTGTTGTATTACTGAGATGTAGGGGGAAGGGTTCCCATTTCCAATTTGGTAGGCGGGAATGGGTACCGCCGCCCTGGGAACCATTTATTGGATGACCAACACCTCTGCCACAGGTCACCCCAAGTGGTTCGCTACGTTTGGTGACTTAGCAGGGGTGCCCGGGTTCATGGGTTAAGGTTTGCCCAGGTCTTGGTGGCGGGTGCGTCGGCCCACCTTCTGCGTGGCGGGCCGGTTGGGAGATGCTGGTTGAGGGAGACCCTTTACAACCGGTTACCGCTGTCCGGGCCGCTCGATAGTACAGGGGCCCGACCCTCAGGCTCACGACTAAGGGTGGGCTGCCCCATCAGCGAGTGAAAAAACCCCGCCACTGCTGTTGTGCCGGTTCGTGACCGGAGGGGACCCAGCAGCAACGTTTGGGGCGCATTGGATGCCCTCTCCAGCCGGACTCTCCCAGCCTATCGCCTAGCACCGCAGTGGGTGGGCTGAAACCAAACGCTCATCACTCCTGGACAGCCTGAACCCCAGATTCCTACCCACCCCTCATACCTTTCCTTTCCAGACCTTTCCTTTCACCTCCTACCCTTACAAAAAAAAAAAAACTTAAAATTCATAAACATACAACACAACAATTTTAACATCGTTACAGCGGCGAGTAGCAGGCGTCCCCGGTGCGGGCCAAAACTGTTGGTAAATTTTGCCAACATTCGCGGCCTGCACACAAATTTAAATTCCGTCCATCACCATCTTTTGTCCCAACGTCCCAACCTTCTTTTCCTATCCGAAACTCAGATAGCCGAGCCGCCAGACTCCTCCTATCTGGACTGCCCGGGCTTTACCCTCGCAAGCAAATTCCGACTCAAAGGAGGAGTCTGCCTCTATAGTCGAGCTGACGTCAACTGTGTACGACTATTAAGTCTGGAAAACTCCAGATTCGACTTAATGTGGGTGCGCATCAAACTTGCCAGTACGGCAAGATTCTACGCATGTCTATACCGCTCACCGAACCATAGCGAATCAGACACTTCCGAACTCTTCAAACATTTGAGCGATACTATTGATGATCTCTTGCCCCGCTACCTTTCGGCCGAGTTTGTTGTTCTGGAGGACTTCAATGTTCATAACGAACCATGATTGAAGTTCTCAGGCCCAACGGACTCGGCTGGCCAACAGGCGGAATCCTTTGCCATTTGCTACGGATTAGAGCAATTGGTTCAGGACCCTACAAGGGTTCCTGATGTCCAGACTCACCGCTCCAATCTGTTAGACCTATTCTTAACTACTGTGCCACACGGTTATAAGATTGACGTCACAGCGCCTCTGGGATCATCTGACCACTGCCTAGTGACGACATCAATCCCCGTTAGCCTCAGACCAACCAATGAGAGGCTGAGGAGAAAAGTGTGGCACTATAAGTCAGCAGATTGGTTCGGTATGCGGGCCCATTTCAACGCTTTTCCGTGGTCAGCTGTTTGTTTTCGGACTTCGGACCCTTCAAGATGTGCCCAGGAGATTGGTGATGTCATCAAATCGGCGATGGATGGCTTCATACAATCGACTACTAAAGAAACTAGTGTGGGCTCGAAGCCATGGTTCAGTCGACAATGCTCCGAAGCAGTTCGACGAAAAAACGCGGCTTACCGAGCCTACAACACATCTCGAACGCCCGAAAGCAGATCAGCATACAACAAATCGGCAAAGGAATGCAAGAGAAGCATTAATAGGTCAAAATTCGAACACGACCTGCAGATCAGCAAAAAGCTGGCTGCCTGCCCGCATGGCAGCAGAGCATTCTGGTCGCTTGCGGGCTCAATAGGTCGGAATTTTTGCAAACCCAGTTTGCCACCTCTTACCAGACCTGACGGCTCACTAGCAAACACCCCCACCGAAAAGGCTAACCTATTAGGGAAAATGTTTGCGGAAAACTCGACCCTCGACGACGGAGGTGCTGTTCCGCCGTTGGTTCCTCACTGCGGCTTCTATATGAAAAAGCTGAGGATCCGGCATCGGGATGTACTCCACGTCATACGGGGGCTCGATGTTAACAAAGCTAGTGGACCTGATGGAATACCTGCCCTGGTATTGCAGAGGTGTGCTGCGGAAATAGTTCCAGTTTTGACAAAGCTCTTCAAAATGTCCCTGAAGTGTGGCACTGTGCCCTCTGGTTGAAAAAAAGCGGTCATTCACCCTATTCCCAAGAAAGGTGACCGCTCCAACCCGGCCAACTACCGCCCCATAGCGATCACATCAGTTCTGTCCAAAGTGATGGAACGTGTGACCAACGACAAACTGCTCACATACCTCGAGAAGAACAAAATTATCAACGACCGTCAATACGGATTCCGGCGGAACCGCTCGTGCGGTGATCTTCTCGCGTATGTGACGCATGTTTGGGGGCGGTGCCTGGAACGTCACGGTGAGACCCAAACGGTCGCACTAGACATATCCAAGGCCTTTGACCGGGTCTGGCACCGAGGACTTGTCAACAAATTGCATTCTTACGGACTTCCCGCATCCCTGTGTACGTGGATTGCTGAATTTTTAAGGGATAGGTCGATTCAGGCGGTTGCTGACGGTTTCACCTCTTCCTCGCACTCCATAAATGCTGGCGTCCCACAGGGATCGGTTCTGTCTCCGACTTTGTTTTTGTTGCACATCAATGACCTTTCGACATGTGCACCGATTCATTTTTTTTTTTTTTTACAGTAATACTGCACAAGAGTCCCAACTGCTCCCGTCTGGAGCCAGTGAGACTATGGCATCCCCAATTGGGGTATGTTGTGAGGCTGAGGGTATTGGGGAGGGGAGGGAGATGGGGAAGAGGAAGGTGGGGAAGTACCTGGCTATTTAGATCTGGTCACCAAACACGGCTAAAGCCATTTCAAGCAACGTTTCAATTCTGAATGGTGGTCTTACACCAGGGCGATACTGAGAGTATCTTCCACTCTGGAACGTGCCGCAAATATACTATATATTATTTTTAATTAATTAATTGTGAAATTACACAAATTAATCAAATAAAATTTATTTGCGCACGCCGGGTTCGAACCCGCGACCTTCGGATCTGTAGTCAAAAGCGTATACCACTAGACTACGCCGGCCGTCGGAGTTGTTACGCGGATGACAGTACAGTTCATGATTGCTTTTTGTTTGACAAGCCCCCAAAGGGCACACAAACTCCAACGGCTCGGAGGGCTTTGAAGCAGAGAATGGACGGTTATCTCGAGAGTATTTCCTCCTGGGGTAAAAATAATCTCGTCGAATTTAATGTTTCAAAGACCCAATCCTGTCTGATTACGTCTAAAAGGGATCCAAATGACAATCTAGTCTCCTTCAACGGAAGCAATCTTCCGAACAGGCCTTCCATTGATATGCTTGGTATAACTATAAGTGACCAGCTCAGGTACGGGGGCTCCATCGAAGCCAGAGTAAAGTTGGCCTCTCAGAAGCTGGGCGTACTGTACAGGGCCCGCAGATACTTTAATAATACACAACTGCTGACCCTGTACAAATCGCAAGTGCGCCCTACTGTCGAATTTGGCAGCCATCTCTGGTCCGGAGCCCCTAAATACCTGAAAAAAACCCTTGACTCTGTGCAAAAACGGGCGGTCCGTTTGATAGATTCCCCAATCTTAACAAACGGACTGCAATCTTTAGAGCACAGGCGTCAGGTATGTATGCTGTCCCTGTTCTATCGGTATTACAATGGAAGATGCTCTGAGGAACTAGCGTCATTGATCCCTTCGGCACCGGTGCGTAGTCGGGATACACGCCAAACGCGCGCCCAACATTTTTGCCCAACACAGTTGACATTTGTCACATGAGAACGGGTCGCTTCTACGATTCGTTCTTAAGTTCAACAGCTCGGCTGTGGAACGAACTGCCGGCCTCTGTGTTTCCTCCCTCCTACAACATGGGACTCTTCAAGACCCATGTTCACTCCTTCCTCTCCACAAAAAGACCCTCCACACAGCATCCCCAAAGATGACATAGGCCCTGAGGGAAATTATTTTCTTCAGGGCCTCCTGTGTGGAGTTAATATAAAAAAAAAAATTTAAAAATGACTGAGTGATTGAGATTTATTTATTTTGCAAAAACATTATATAAAACCAATACATTGCAAAAGCGATAAAGAAAATAACACAATTATTTGGTTGGCTAAATTATAAGGTTAAATATAGGACAAAAAAGGTTACACGTGTTTACGTATCCTGAAATATATCGACATTTCCTGCAAGGCAAATTAACCTTCTTTAGTATTAATTACAATTAACCTTCTTTAGTATTTAGCTGATTTTGAAGAACTCTTTTTATGACAATTATACACATGTGGGTAAATAAGCATCCTATATCTTATTATAATCCTATGAAGTGTTGCGGTTTGAGCGTAAATTATATGTTATTATATCATTATTATTTTTCAGTAGAACAAAATAAGGGAGACATCTTAAGCACCCTCTTAAGTAAACCCCGTGGTAACATAATGTGTCAAATCGTAGCTCTTATCTGTCGCATAACAAATCAAACCCATCGGGAACTAATAGCATAGGCCATCACAAATCAAATGTTGTACTTCGAAAATTAGGGAGGAGAGAGATGGGGTAAATGAAGGATTGGCAATACAAGAATCTTACCATGGAGGTCTAGCCTATTCTAATACATTGATCTATTCTTCCTATATCCTTTTGAAATATGGTTTTGATAACATAGATTTGGCGGAGATCCGGAGAAGGTGACACTTCTGGGACATTCTGCAGGTGCTTCAAGTGTGCTGTACCATATGGTGTCTCCAAGGACAAAGGGTGAGTTTTTTAAGACTTTCTAAAAAGGTTTCAACATTATATCAGTCTAACCAAAGTAATTTAACGAAATTTTGATTTGTTTTCAGCCTTGTTTTCTCGTGCCATCATGATGTCTGGCAATCTTGGTCCAGTTTGGACAGAAAGAGATGTGGTTCGTCCATCCAGAATAATTGCATCAATTTTGGGATGCTTTTTTGACTCGCCTAAAGAAATTGTTACGTGCCTTAGAGAAAAGCCCAGCAGTGAAATACTCAAAGCATTCAAAACTCAATATCAGGTGAAACCTACCGATGCACATATTATATTTTTAATACGTACACACTCTAATTATATTATAATTGAATATTTCATATAAATACCTCCTTAATTAATACAAACAGAAGAAAAATATCATACTTGTGACGCCCTCAGTGGTCAAGAGGTAAGGCTCTTGACTAACAATCCGGAGGTCCCGGGTTTAAATACATAAATATTATTTGATTAATTTGTGTCATTTAAAATAATTTATAGTTTATATTTGCTGCAAATTCCAGAGTGGAAGGGACTCTCAGAATCGCCCCGGTATAACCACTATTCAGAATTAAAATGTTGCTTGAATGGCTTATGCGTTTTTGGTGGCCAAATCTAAATAGCCAGGTACATCCCCACCTTCCTTTTCCCCATCTCCTTCCCCTTTCCCTACCTTCAGCCTCAACATATCCCAATTGAGGACGCCATAGTCTCAATGGTTCCAGACGGTTGGGAGCAGTTGTACGGTATTCACATTAGTATTGCAAACATTGGTAAAGGTCATATTATTATCAAAGAGAACACTATTAAACATGAATTATATGCATAATAATATAAACATACTTTACATACATTTTCAGGCAGGAAATTGGACCGATGTCATGGTGCCTGTAGTGGACACTTTTCTGGAGGAAAATGACCGCTTCATCCCGGTGTCCCCCAAGCAGGCACTTTCTTCAGGGAATTTCCACCAAATCCCAATATTAACGGGACACACTAATTTAGAGGCAACTGATTCTATAGGTAAATTATCTTGTGTGAAGATCATGTTTTGAGACATTTGTAATAAAAAAAAATATATCTCTTATTTCTCAAGTTTCTCCTCTGATCTACAGAACATTGGCAAGATTTGGCGCGGCAAGGATATCACCAACTCCGTCACTATGTGGACTATACCGCAATCCCAAATGTGATGGCATCGCACAAGCTATCTTCAAGCCCCAACACCAAACAGATTCGTGAAATAATCAAGTGGGAGTACGTGAACCGAGCCAAAGAGGGGGACCCTTGGGGTCTTCTGAAACAACTCCTTTTGCTATATTCCGAGGCTCAGTTTGAAGCACCGCATGAAAAATTACTAACTTACCTCGTCCAGACATCAAAACCACTTTATGTTTATCGATACCAAGAAACCGGTGGTGTCGATCTCTATGGAAAACAACTAAATTCAACAGGTTTGTACTTCCCCATCGTTCTTCATGACATTACAATAATTACTAGTTAAACCCGAAAGTACGTGTTTCAAATATTGATTGATGAAAACACAGGTGCCGCGCACAGCTCAGATCTTCCGTACCTCTTTGGGCCAACCCTGTTCCAACAGTTGACCCGCAGGCGTCTGACCCAGCAAGAAGAGAGACTGAGCAAAAGAATGCGAGTGATGTGGGCGGAATTCGTCAAGTCTGGGTAAGACATTTCAGTTTTTTTTTCATATTTCGCATTTCTATTTGCCCTGAATTTATATAAAGAAGAGAGTCTGTGGCGGACACCGGGCGGGCGGCATGGATTTGATTTTTATACAAACTTACAATTTTGCACACTCGACCTTCAAGTGGAGTGTCACTGTCTATATATGATTTCGAAAAACTTCTGGGAACTTCAGCTAGTTATCTATAAATTACACTTCATTGGCCATTGCTGTTTTCTCCTGAAAACTCCTGTTTTCCTTCCATAATCGACTATCATGGTGACTCCTTGAAATTTTAAGGCAGCCCACAGACGAAAGACGTAGAAATGTTATGTTGCGGGCGTAGAAATTCATTACGGTATATGGAGGTACGCATACATAAATCACTCAGGAGGTGAGCGACGGGACATTAGGGGACGTTTTTAGAATTTGAATGAATTTTGGAATAATGTCGTCGCAACTTATGTCTCTCATCTGCAGGCGACCTAAATCAAAACATTTTTAAAATATAACACATTCAAATATTGAGGAAAATCTACTAACAAAGCATAGGCCCCAATTTTTGATATAATATTATCGTTATCAGTTGGCTAAACAATATATAAATATATTAGAGGTACCTACAGAGTTCTTTGTGAAAATGCCGCAATAAGAATAAAATTTAGGAAGACTTTTCATTCGCAAAGTTACGAATAGAATAATTCGCAAAACTTTTTTTTTATCCAGTTACTAATATTGTAGGAAGTAACAAATCTGGGGCATGTACTATCCTAGGAGATTTTCCTTCAAATACCTTTATATTTTTTAATTATAAAGTGGAGATGGTTTACGCATGGTTCCCGTGAGCACTCAAGCCACGGGCCAATGTTCTATCTCCCATTTTACCATTAATAGTAACCCGGCCCCTTAGTTAAAGTTCACCAGAGTTGTCATTGGGCAATAAGTGGCTATTTCTCCTAGTTCTACAATGTGTTTTCCCAGATATCTGAGCCTCATTCCCACCTCTTCACATTTCCTGCATCTATTGGTGTTTTCCACTACCAACAACTGCATATGTCCGAGTCTCATGAGACGTCAGTGTCCCTTTAGTGGTCCTACAAGTTTCTGTCCATATTGAATAGTTGGCTGGTCCGTCTAGGGACTTTAGGTCCGCTTATGAGCACTTTGGATTGTCTCATTCGGGGTGCCCTTTTTCATTTAAATGTTATTTAGAAGTTGTTTTCTTGCAGGTCGGGTGGATTAGGGACAATCGGGGTCAGCTCGGGGGCTTAGAATCAGAGGGGCCAGCAAAAAATGCAAACTAACCAGAGATAGGCCTCTGTGATCCATATGTATATATATATATCCATATGTATATATATATATCCATATGTATATATATACAGAGATGTGCTTTATTTCAAATAAATCCATTTCAAATGGAAATGCAAAATGCAAAATGGGTATTTTCCATTTTGCATTTTAAATGCTTTTCTAAAAACCATTTTGCATTTTGCATTTTAAATGCTTTTCTCAATGCATTTTCCATTTTAAATGCTTTTTTGCAACATTCTTCCTACTATCTCTACTCATCTTTTTTTCATAAGCCCCAAATATCAGTCGGTCCTCAACCTCGCTATGGGAGATAATTTACATTTGTCAAGTTGCTCCCTGGTAGGAGCCCTGGCAATTGAGTGATACCATTACAAAAAATACTGATTCAAATACTGAACATGGGGCCATGACGCTGTAATATTAAATGTTAGATAGCAGTTTCTATGTTTTTACGTCCCGCGCAATTTTTTTGTGGTTTCATAATCTGTAGTCGTGGTGTTTTTGGATTTAACATCATGTAAATGATTTACCATCATAATGTGTTTGTTCTACATTGATGTCCATTATTAATTGACAAAATTGTTTAAAAATTCTATAATTATTTTAATTGTTTGACCTGAGAAACCATTTTGCATTTTCAATGCATTTTGAAAATAGGTATTTTGCATTTGAAATGCTTTTCTAAAAACCATTTTGCATTTTGCATTTTCAAATGGAAAAGTTTTGACCCATTTCCATTTTGCATTTCAAATGGTTTTGGGTACCCATTTTGCACATCTCTGTATATATATATATATATATCCATATATACCCCATGCCATTTTCCGTAGTTCAGAATAGGGCCAGGCGTACAAGGATGACTTTTTTCACGGCAACTAAATCCATTGCAGTATAATAATGTGGAGGAACGTGCAAGTAGCGACATGACTTTTTAGTTACGGCAATAGATTTCGAAACAGTAACTGTTGCCATAACAAGTCATTCTGCGCCTGGCCTAGTTTGTTACATTGCGTAGCCTTAGTTAAATTGTGGTTATAACAATGTGATCTTCCAGGTATCCAATGTCTCCCCGGCAATACGACGCTTGGCAGGCGTACACCTCCAGAGACCGCCACGTGCGGGGGTTGGGTGGCAGCGGGGAGGGCGAGGGGGAGGCGGCAGGCCGGGCCGCCTCCTTCTGGAACCAGCTCCTGCCGCACCTGGCCAATCTCACCCAGGACAGAGAGGGGCGAAACTCTGTCAACCACTTGCCAATCAGTGATGGTTAGTTACCATTTGTACTAATATTGTCTTCAAGTAAATCATTTAAAATAGACCCTTGCTTTTGTAGTGGTGTATTGGATAGATAAAAAATAATTGTATTGAATAATAAGTTTATTAATAACTAGCTGTAACCCGCCACTAGCCGTTTCTGTGGCTCAGTCTGTCTGTGCAGATAGAAAAACAATAGTGCATGTTGCTTTTACGTCCAACAGATGGCGTTATTTAAAAAATATAATAAAAAAGCAAGCATTTCTTTACCTCTCACAGGTGACACCTACATAATATGGGTATATACAAACACACGCATATTCAAATGCAACGTTGTGTTGCAATTTCAAAGCAATCGGTGAAGAACTTTCAGAGATTTAAAAGTTTGAACAAACCAACATTTACATTTTTATTAATGTTGATTTTCTATTGAAGTTCTGTGAAGATTCTATTCTAGTTCTGTTATTATTTCAGTTCTGTCAAGCAACTGGCCTATAATGATATAATAACAGAACTTGAATAGGACTTTCACAGAACCCGAAAATGAATGCTGAAATTTGATGAATTGTTCAAATTCTCCGAAACAACCCGTCCTAAGTGTAGACATTTGTATAAATATTTATCGATAAACTGTGTCTAACAAAAATATGAAAATATAAAATAGAAGTGGTATACTGCGGAATATGATCGGTTCTAAGCTCAAATTGAATTGATTGTTCATCACTGAAAGTAAAAAGTCATTCAAACTATGCCGCCAAAGCCCAACACAAAGAAAGAATATGGGTCATTAAAACTATGCCAACAAAGCCTAGAACAAAGAAAAAATACGGGTCATTAAAACTATGCCACCAAAGCCTAGCTTCTACTCCCCCCAAAGTTAAATGGGCAATCGAAGGGTTTGACCCCTTTAAAAGCGCGGGAGATGATGGAATCTTTCCGGCACTTCTATAGAGGGGCCTAGATTCAATCTTACTTCCGGTGACTAAGATCCTGAGGGCGTGCTGCGCCCTCGGATACATCCCTATGTCATGGAGGAAAACAAGGATGGTGTTCATGCCTAAACCTGGGAGAACCGACTACGACCAACCAGGCGCATTCCGTACAATTAGTCTCACCTCCTTCCTTCTGAAGACAATGGATAGGCACATAAGGGACGGGACACTGAGGGTAAAACCCCTCCACTAGTTACAATTTGCATACCAGCCAGGTAAGTCGGTCGACCCGGCACTGCACTGGTTGATGTACAAACTGGAGCAGGCGCAGGCGACTGGGGAACTCGCGGAAGGACTCTTCCTGGATATAGAGGGAGCATTCAATTGCACCACTATTAAATCCATCCATGAAGCGGTAGAAAGACATGGACTCGACAAAACCACCAGAAGGTGGCTGAAGAACATGCTCTCAAGCCGGATACTTACGGTGACAAGGGGTGAGTCGAAAATCAGAGTACTGGTGACACGGGGGTGTCCACAGGAGGGATCTTATCACCCTTGCTGTGGAGCCTAGTGGTGGCAAACCTCATCAGAAAACTCAACAACAGGGGCCTCTATACACAAGGGTATGCGGATGACATTGCAACCATAATAAGGTGTCGGGATGCAGACACAACCAGAGGCCTCAATCAACACTGGCAACAGTGGAAGAATGGTGTGAAGAAACAGGGCTGTCGGTCAATCCAGACAAGACAGAACTAGTAATGAAAACTAGAAAACGCAAAAGAAAACTAGAGGGATGGAACAATCCAACCTTCTATGGAAAGGAGTTAGAACCCTCGGTTAAGTACCTCGGAGTCATCATAGATGCCAAACTGTGCTGGAAAAACCAGGTGGGATCTGTGGGCAGAAAGGCATGTTCGCTAATGTGGGCAACTAGGCGGATCTGCGGACTCAATCCTAAAATTATGCAATGGCTGTACACAGCCGTTGTAAAACCAAGGATCATGCATGCAGCCCTAGTCTGCTGGAGGAGAACAACACTGAAAACAGTGATGGTCACACTCAATCACATACATGGACTCGCATGCAGAGGAATCACGGGAGCTATGCGAACCACTCCAATACTAGCAATGGGAGTACTCCTGAACCTACCCCCACTAAACCTAGAAATAGAGGGGGCGGTGATGGCTGCAGCCTACAGGCCACAATTCAAAGGTCAATGGAGAGGTGAGCTGCTCAAAAACAGTCAAAGAGATTGGAACAAGACTGAGGGCAATTAGACCGACAGCTGGAACGAAGCAGGACGGCAAACAAGCCGAATACTTCTTCAGACGGCTGTTTGGGGTGACCTACCCCACAAGGGAGGAATGGGACACGGTTCCAGGTCCTACCTCCAAACAGGAACTAATCTGGTTCACAGATGGGTCCAAGACGGAGGAGGGAACAGGGGCCGGAGTCTGTCTGCAGAGATCCAAGAGGGAACTCAGTATACCTCTAGGAACACACTGTACTGTGTTTCAAGCTGAGATGGAAGCCATCTTGGCATGCGCACAGGTGAATATACTTATCGGGTACAGGAATAAAAACATAAGCATATGTTCTGATAGCCAGGCAGACCTAATGGCACTGGGAAGTAACCGATGCGACTCCAGACTGGTGATGGAATGCAGGACTGTTCTTACAGAGCTCGCTACCATCAATAAAATAACCCTAATCTGGGTACCAGGACATAAAGGTATTGAGGGCAACGAGTGGGCTGACGAACTAGCAAGGAAAGGGGCGAAAGCACCACTTGTAGGATCCGAGCCGGCCGTAGGAGTAGCAGCTTGCCACACAAAATTACATGTTGATAGGTGGGTCAAATCCCAGCACTGCAAAGAATGGGAGAGGGCACCTGGAATGAGACAATCCAAAGTACTAATAAAAGAACCAGACCCTAGACGAACCAAGAAACTACTCGATATGGACAGAAACTCTCTGAGGGAACTGGTAGGACTACTAACGGGACACTGTCATCTCAGGAGACACATGTAGATATTGGGAGTGGAAAACGCCAATAGATGCAGGAAATGTGAAGAGGATGAAGAGACTCCAATTCACTTATGGTGCCAATGTCCTACCCTGGTGGGAACTAGGCTCAGATACCTGGGGAGGCATACAGTAGAACCAGAAGACATAGCCACATACCCAATAATAACCCTGGTGAACTTTATTAAAGGGACTGGGTTGTTGTTAAAGGATTGAGGTAAAATGGGAGATGGTACAATGGGCCTATGGCCCAAGTGCTCACGGGAACTACGTGTAAACCGTCTCCGCCCTTAAAAAAAATTTGGGTCATTAAAACTATGCCACAAAAGCCTACAACAAATAAAAAAATATATGTATTGTGCTTACTCAGTAATATTATTATTGTTAATGTGGAGAATTATTAATAGTAGTATTATTTATTGTTAATGTGGAGAATTATTAATACTAGTATTATTTATTGTTAATGGAGAGGTTAATGTGGAGAAATCTATGTAATTTTTTTCTTTTTAAATATCTGACGTGGTTTTAGGGCGAAATTACTGTACAAAGAAGTTTTCCACAGTAATGAAATGTTTTTCCGGGATGAAAAATAGCCTACCTTCCCAGTCCTCCAACTATCCCTATGCAAAAAATGACGTTGCGATGCAAAAAAAGGACAAACAAATAAACAGACTTTCGCATTTAAAATATTAAATTAGGATTCATTAAAATTATTATTCAATTTATAAAAAGCGGTTTATTTATAAACAAGTTCTGCTGTGTAATTATTATTACGTATGACAGCTGTTTCGCCTTCTGAAGGAATTATCAAACTGTGGTTTCGCCAGCTGATATATTTATATTATTTCCATTATAATGAAAATCAAATTGATGTGTCCCTATAATAATAATTACACTGCAGAACTCGTTTATAAATTGAATCATAATGTTATTGAACATACAAAAGAAAGAATAAAAATAATGAGAATGTTACATTTTAAATAATGTTTTTATAACAATTTCAGGTGGCAATGACACCATCAGACATGCCATGTACACGCTCCTAGGCCTGGTACTGGCACTGGTGGCGCTGCTAGTGGTGTGCGTTATACTGCTGAAGAGGACCGCCAAAGAGCGCCAGCTGGGGCGGGACTTCGGCACCTTCTGACATCACATGGACAGCACTAACAACGGACGATCGTGGCAAAATAACATCACTAGCAATAAGCTGTGAAATATCAAAGCCATGATGAAAGAATCTTGGCAATATTGCATTTTTTAGGAACTTAGTTAGAAAGCTCATATAAAAAAAAATAAGATTACTTTTTCCTGAAAGAATAATAATAATATATATGAGAATTCACCCACGTGGCAGGAAAGGGGAAAGCGCAATACACAATAGGAATTAGCAAGAATTCAAAAAAACATAAGCATTGGACTAATTTGTTTACCGCAGTGGTGAATCGAGTTCACGCAAAATTGTCTACATTCTTAAAGCACGGGGCGGAAGACCCGCGAGGGAGCATTCTAAGATCTGTCAGAACCCGCTGACCAACCACATGGTGTTTGTCTCTTATGGTTTTAATTGTTTTTAAATGGCGATTTATTAATTCTATGTAGGTATATATAATAACATATATATTTCTCGGAATCAGCGTTAGTTGATCTATATGAATGTATATATTTTTAAGCCATAATATTTTTCACTGGCGTTCCTTAACCACTCAGGCTAATTTGGGAACAGCTCATATGGTCTCATAGAAATTGCTGTGCCTCCTTTATTGTCATTGTTAGAAGTATGATCGAAACGGTGTTAGAAAGAGAGAACACCACGCTTTATATTCAAATCTAGAAATTAACCCCAGAATAATTAAAATGTACACCTTAAAATGAAACCAAAGGTTCAGACCGAACTTTGAGAAAAATTTTGTGAATTTTTTATTAATTATTATTTAAATAAAACGAAAAAAATGAGATGACAATAATGTTTATACACTTTGTATAATAGAACATGTGATTTTTCGCTATCAGTAATTTTGGTTCAGAGTTTAGACGAATAAATGCAAGGTGAGCATTTTTAAATCTTTTTCATAGTTGTATTATTTTATATTTATTTCTAATAATTAAATTTGAAATGACCTTTTAAAAACAGTGTGTAGTTTTCGGATTCATTAGAATTATTCCATTTATATGGATTTTATTGCAAAGCGGAAATACTCCCTCCTTCTGACAGAATATGCCAGAGGCCTGAGAGTATATAAATCTGTTGGCACTGAAAGGTCTCCGTGATCAGAGTTAAGGCTCAGCTCTTTCAGCTCTGTTAAGGAGATTGTCATTTTAGGTTTCCACCTATTTTATATTTATACGGTCTTACTTATTAGTTTGTTACAAGCCGATGCAGCGCCGTTTTAACCATATCTGCGCTGTGCTAATAACTCAAGCTTTTCACTATTCCTACCTTACGCACCACGTTATATTTACACCGCAATTGTAAGTAAAAGGTATTGAATTTACATATAAAGTTCCAACTGAAATGCAATCTTGTTAAGCTTAGGACTGGAATTATAAAAACTTATCTGTTTGGAAATTTTACTAATTCCTAGTTCGAAAATCCAATGTTGTGCTGTCCTTAGTTTGTATATTACTATAATGATGTTTTTTATTTGCTAAACGAAGTACCTGCAATTTAGTTTCAATTAAATTTTATCAAAATCATTTTCTAAATTTCTAAAGTATTACTATTTATAATAATACATAGTTACATATTAAATTCTTGTTCACTTATTTATTGGAAATGTTTCATAGAACCAAATATACTGCCAAAAATTAAATAAAAAAATTATTTAATATATTTTATACATAATATAATGATTGACTTACATATTTAAACATTATTTGTGTTAGAATTAAATTATGAAGCAGAGCGTGAATATATTCCATTTACTGATTAAATAAATATAAATTTGATATAATTTTTTTGTTATTTTCCTTGCCTTCTCAAATACATTTCAAATAATATCATAACAATTTGTTGATCCTGGAAAAAATAAATCATTCATGAAATTACAGTCAAACTTGGTTAAAAATTACAGTCAAACTTGTTTAAAAATTACAGTCAAACTTGGTCCAACGAGGGGGACCGACTAAATTTATTCCTTATAGCGATTACTCGTTATTTCCAAATAGTTTTTTAAAAGACGTATGCGTAATAAGTTTTCAAAATACGAATAGGTATTACTTATTAAAAAAATACACTTTTATCAACAAAATTTTTATTCAATGATTGTTTTAAAGATTTGTCGGCTTCTGTGTTTCCTCCCTCCTAAGACATGGATTTCTTCAAGACTCGTGTTAACTTCTTCCTCTCCTCAAAAGCCTCTCACCAACGCATCCCCAGAGATGATATAGGACCTCAGGGAAAATTATTTTGTGGGGAAAAGCAAAAATAAAATTAAAAAATGAAAAGCAAAAATAAAATTAAAAGTTTTAATGTGAGTACCGCACAAAAGTCCTAATTGATCCCAATCGTCCGGAGGCAGTGAGACTATGGCATCACTAATTGGGGTATGTTGTGAGGCTGAAGGTAGTGGTGAGGGGGAGGAGATGGGGAGGACGAAGGTCAGAAGGTCAAACACGACTAAAGCTATTTCAAGAAATGTATCAATTCTGAATGGTGGTCTTACACTAGGGCGTTTCCACTCTAGAATGTTCCGCAAGTATCATTTTAAATGAATAATTTGTGAAATTACTAAATTTTATCAAATGAAATTTAACTGCGCTACCTTCGTATTGCGCTACATATCGTATTTGGATCCGCTACCTTCGTATTGCTGGTCGAGAGCCTTACCCCCACGGAGGCCATCGAGTATACCTAAATGAAAACAGAAATATGTTTTTGACGAATCAAATATTGTCCTTGAATATTGAGGGAAGATCTCACTAAAAAGTGCATTTCTTATTAAAAATACTCGCCAAATAATAATAATTATTATTGCAGATTATTCACCTCCTCATGTAGTTTTAAAACGATTGTTTTCACAGGAGAAATCTGAATAATAAGTATATAAGAAAATAACATTGTTTATAAATTTACATAATATGATTACAACCATATAGTCAGCTGCAGCTCGCAAGTCCAATGAAGTATTTTTAGCATAAGAGGGGCAAAAGGAGTTTACGAAATGAGATTAATTAGTAAGAATGATTTTAGCCTTTTCATTAAAGCTCAACTTTTATGTAATAGTTGTATCAGAGTATTGACCATCTGGTCATTATAGTTCTACTGTGAAAAATACTCTAGCCGGTTGCAGACCAAAAGCTAAGCTATGGTGGAGCTAAGCTAAGTCAGCTAAGCTAAGCCAGCTATAGCTAAACTAGAAATTTTTTTTTTTAGATTCTCACGGCCAAAAGCATTTTTGTTGTTTGTTTTTGGGGTGTTATGCCGTGTTGCGCTAACTCCTTCTTTAGCCGACGTTTCGGACAGCGTTACAGTGTCCATCATCAGGGCAGATCCGGTAGATCCGAAGATGTGTAAAAAATTTTTATTTTTACACATCTTCGGATCTACCGGATCTGCCCTGATGATGGACACTGTAACGCTGTCCGAAACGTCGGCTAAAGAAGGAGTTAGCGCAACACGGCATAACACCCCAAAAACAAACAACAAAAAAAAAACTAGAAATTTGTTCGCGTGCACATCAACAACTAAGCGAAAGCTAAGTCAGTGTTGTGCAAGTAGTTCAGCCCGACGGACGTGTCACTACGGGAAGTTAAAATGATCGACGGAGAAAGTTCTGATGATGATTATATTGAACATAGGAAAAGAAGGTTAATATTGACGTATTCTTACCTAAAGAAGAGACACAATTCCAGACTTTATATAAGTCAACACATCGAATGTCAGCCAACAAGTGGAGAGTTTGGAACTTTATTTTACGAATTGGATGATGAACACTTTCAGATGTATTATCGTGTTTCTAGAGTACAGTTTTATGAGTTGTTATCATTGATTATCGGGGATATTATTAAACAAGATACCAACTATCGAAAAGCTATAACTCCTGAAGAAAGGTTGGCCATTTGTTTGAGGTAAGTAAAACAATATGTTACGTTTATTTATGAGAGATGTATATTTTGTAACTTAATATTAAAAAATAAAAAGCGAAGTTATTGATAATTAAAATTATGAAAGGTATCACTATCATCTTGTAGTGTTGATTTGGCGGATGATGACGTATACTCGTTTTGGTATTGCTGCCTGGACATGTATTTTTCGTAAGTCTCCTCTGCGTCACATGTAATGCTAAAAAGCTTTTTCTTCACATCCCTTTGAATCCAATCGGGAAGCTTTTTAGTTGTCTCACACATGCTGTCATAGAACAAATTTAACGGATGTTTGTTTTTGTTCGCTACTTCTGCCTCCTCAGCTCTACGTTTGTCTCTTTGCTCACATCGCCGCATAAAATCGCCATCAACTTCTTTAAGTAAATCGCGTAATGATTCATCAGCAAGCTTTTTCTTTTTTTGCCTTAGCGGTATTGAGTGTTCAGAAGTTAAGGTGCTGTCATCAAATTGACTTCGTACGGTTTGAAGGTTCTCTTCATGTTGTGTATCGTGTAAAATAACCGGTTCATCCTGACCTTCAGTTGATGTATTGGGCAAGATGTCTTCAGTTTCATGTGGTGTGTTACCAGTTCTCTTACGGTTTTTCATGTAGGGAAGAAGGAATTCGAGTAAACCAGCATATTTCCAATTATTTGTCGGAGAAGCAGCCTGACTACTTGTACTGGCTTTTATCCTTTTCAGTGATTCTCGATGACCATCACGTAATTTCTTTCACTCATTCTTCGCAGTTTTGACTGTAACAATAAAATTAAATGATTAAGTATTAATTTTTTTTTCAGGTTTTTGGCAACAGGTTGCTCATTTAGAACAATTGGATACAATTACAGAGTGGGTAATAATACAGTTTCCATGATTGTTAAAGAAGTGTGCAATGCACTTTGGACTCATTTGCAACCAATATATATGAAAGTACCGACAGAAAGAGAATGGGAAGCAATCTCAGAAGATTTTAATAATAAATGGTAATTTCCAAACTGTCTCGGAGCCGTGGACGGAAAGCATGTCTCAGTGAAATGCCCTCCTCATTCCGGCTCTAACTATTTTAATTATAAAAAATTTTATTCCATCGTCCTACTCGCAGTTGTCGATGCGCACAAAAGATTTATTATTATAGACGTTGGTTCTATGGGTCGATTTAGCGATGGAGGTATTTTTGCTGACAGTGCATTTGGCTACAAATTACAAAATAGGCAACTAAACTTGCCCAATGACAAACCTTTGATAAGTGGTGCCGATCCAACACCTTATGTGTTTATAGGTGATCAGGCATTTCCTATACACAAACACTTTATGAGACCGTACCCAAAGAGTACATATCAAGATAGCAGAGCAAGAAATACTTTTAACTATCGTCTTAGCAGAACACGAAATGTGGTAGAAAATGCATTCGGTATATTGTCAGTGCGATTTCGTGTATTTCGTCGGCCCTTTGAGTGTAAATTAGAATTAGTTGACACCGTTACAAAAACAACCTGTGTCCTGCACAATTATTTAATCTCTTCGAAAACGTCAACTAGTACCATCAATGTCGAAGATGAGCAACCTTTTTCAATCGGTACGACTAAACGACAACTTACGAGCGACTAGAGAAGCATTTCGTGTCAGAGAGGAGTCCTTTTGTAATTATTTTAATAATATAAATTAACTTACTGTCTGGTATCTCGGTGTTATTTATTTCCTCCACTATCCTCTTCCATATAACATCCTTTTTATTTGTGTCACGATAGTCTTTTCCTTCCGTATTCCACAGGATTGGAAATTGTTTAACACTTCCAATAAAATGCTCCCATTTCAAGACAACGAAAAATCGACCGATGCGCACGAGAGACTCGACAACACTGGACAACACTAACGAAAGGAGCCAAAGGGGAGCGCGAGGGGTGAGGCGGGCGAGCCAGCTTAGCTCAGTTAGCATCGGCCGGCATACACAACTAACTTAGCTTCGCATATTTCGGGTAGTTCACATAGCTTAGCTTACATAGTTTGCGGTCTGCACACAAGTATGGAGAATCACCTCAGCTACGCGAGTTAAGCTAAACTAACTTAGCTTAGCTCTTGGTCTGCAACCCGCTTAAATCTTTTTTTAATATTTTTATTTATTTAATTTTGGACATTTCTTTGATACTTAATGCATATTATATTTCATTAAATACAATTGATATCACGCAACCTCCAGACTGCAAAGCCGATATATTTTTATGCACAAAATGGTTTATTCGGTTATTCTCTGCAATTAAAACTCATTTTGTAAAAATAATAGTGTATTCAGAATTTGTATTTGTTCATACCAGACCTTTCGTTGTTTAGACTAGCCACCTGCAACCATTTCACTGTGAATTAAATGAATTGAACCCATTAAATAAAGATAATTTAATTGTTCTGCCTTTAATATTGGGTGCCTCTGGAATTTTTCATTTTGCCACAGCTCTGCATGTACTAGTTATTACTTACTTTGAGAATAATTTCCCAATGACCCATTCACGTATTCAGAAATTGTGTTGACAAAATTATTTGCAAGGTACATCAGTGAATCGACCTCGTTATAACAGCCAATAATTATAAGATGAGCTTGAACTAAAATATTGTTTTGTAATTGCTCATTATATCCGTGAACTTGCTATTGCTGTGATCATTATAACCAAATTCAACTGTAATTTGTTTATTTTTTCTTCCTTTGACCTTCACTCCTCCTTTCATGAACAAAGTGGGGATGTCTGAGGAAAACCAACGTTGAAAATGGCCATTAAATTCTATAAATTGTGGAATGATTGGTTTTTACTAAAGTTTGCATGTACAAAAAAATTAAATAAGTACCCAACATTTTGTAATATTATATAATAACTAGCAGTTAAGTTTTCTGCTCCTAGGCCCTTCGGGAGGCACTTCTTTGGGCTTCGCCCAGTTTAAGTGATACTATCAACAGTTACATTTAATAGGTAGATATTAGGTCATTCACAGAGAGAGGGTGAGTATATATTGTAAAAACACGGAACAGGAAGGAGTTAATGAATAATAACATGCTCAATTTAGGCCTCTCTCTTCACTGCCATGATCGGCCTCGGACACATTCCGAAAGAGCTGTCCAAAACAATAATAATACCGATCCCAAAAAGCCGCCAATTGAACCTGACATCATCTGTTGATTACAGTCCCATATCTCTTGCCACAATAATTGCAAGAATCTTCGAAAAGGTCATAAGAATGACAGTTGTTTGAATAAATGAAATTTTACGTATTTGTGATGGATTATTTCAAATGAAACACTATTATCCACATGTCTACAACTGATATTAACTGTTACCATATCTAATATAATTTGTTCATAGGAGACTTGCAGTGCTTAAATATGTAAACAAAGTTATTTGTGTTTGAATAAAATAAATAATACAATCACAAAGTGATAAGCTTCCAGAAGAAATCTTCTTATTAAACGCTTGTTAATGGTCGAGTAATTTTGCATAACTATGTGTATTGTTAGCTGCATATTTAAATATTCGCGCCAGTCATTTGGTTCGTTCTTATACCGCCAGAGGTGCGATCTGCCGGCCATCAGGGAAACTATAGCTGCCGTGCGTATCGGCCATTTTCAAGGAACCTCAGAATGCATGATTTTTTACAAACGTCAATCATTATCACGTAATTGTGAACAATTTTCATTGTAATGTAATTAATCCAATGGATTATTAACTTTCTAAAACATATTTTCTTCGATATTATCCAAAAATTATATGAGCAGAAACAATGTTTTTTAAGAAATCACGAATTACATGAGGCGATCCTATTTCAGTATGAAATCGGGTCTTGATTTTTTGGGTCCGGTCGCCTGCAAACCGAAATGAACTTTACGGTCCGTTAAAATTGAAGGGCATAGTGGTCGTTTCTTGCCTGCACACCACCAATTTATTTATGAAACAAAAGATTTGAATTTGGCCAATCAGAGAGCCTTAAACCGTCCAGATGCTGGCGTAATAATACTATCAGATATTCAGTATGCACTGTGCAAATTACAAGTGTTGGCGGCAGTCATTTTGTTCTTTAGGACTCTGTTACTGCTCACTCATAGAATAATAAGCGATGGAAAGATGGTAGCTCAATTGATAAGTAATCACATAAAGATATTTATTTACTGTCGTATTGTTTACTATCCAGAGATGTGCTTTATTTCAAATAAATCCATTTCAAATGGAAATGCAAAATGGGCATTTTCCATTTTAAATGCTTTTCTTAAAACCATTTTGCATTTTAAATGCTTTTCTCAATGCATTTTCCATTTTAAATGGGTATTTGCAACATTCTTCCTACTATCTCCATTCATCTTTTTTTCATAAGCCCCAAATATCAGTCGGTCCTCAACCTCGTTATGAGAGATAATTTACATTTGTCAAGTTGCTCCCTGGTAGGAGCCCTGGCAATTGAGTGATACCATTACAAAAAATACTGATTCAAATACTGAACATGGGGCCATGACGCTGTAATTTTAAATGTTAGATAGCAGTTTCTATGTTTTTACGTTGGCAACATTAGTCCCGCGTAAATTTTTTGTGGTTCATAATCCGTAGTCGTGGCATTTTTTTATTTACCATCATGTAATATGTTTGTTCTACATTGATGTCCATTATTAAATGACAAAACTGTTTAAAAATTCTATAATTATTTTAATTGTTTGACCTGAGAAACCATTTTGCATTTTCAATGCATTTTGAAAATAGGTATTTTGCATTTTGCATTTGAAATGCTTTTCTAAAAACCATTTTGCATTTTCAAATGGAAAAGTTTTGACCCATTTCCATTTTGCATTTCAAATGGTTTTGGGTACCCATTTTGCACATCTCTGGTTATTTCACATTTATAAGTGGTTATTTACATTGAAACTACCATTGTAGAAAAAGTTTAAGACTTCATTATTGTAATTCAGTTTCTTTTATTATTTAAAAATATGAAAAACAACCTACTGAAAAATTCAAGTACATACTTACAAACTTCAAATAAACAAGTTTTTAGAACGTTGATAATTTTTTTATGCAAAGTAATTTGATTTAGCAAATAACGATAACGGAAATAAATTTTTTGAAAACTCAACAAACAGAGATACAGTGCTTTGGAAATGAATGATAAATAATATTCTGCATATTGTATGGTTTTTATAAGCTATAAGTTTGGTATTCTTATGAACAAAAGCATTTATTTAAGAGTTGTGAACAGCAAATTATTACATTTTAGCACCTGAAAGTATTCAAGTATGTGAATGAGTTTGTATCTTTTGTGATAAGAATGGTGTGTTATGGACAGGTTCCATTAAGTATACCTATTCATTTGACATACATTTTAGAAGCAAATCCGTTTATACATCATTTTTCCATATAGCCAGTGAAAAAGCATGTTTATACAATACTTATTTATTCATTTGAGGTAAATAAGCTTGCCATTTAGAAATAGAGAAATGAAAATTATGAACATTATTTTTTTTTAAATGAGACTTTGATGATGAGAAAATTAGGAATTATTAAAATGAAGAGAGCTAAGCAAAATAATTTACTAACATTTTGGATGGGTTGTTTCGCAGAATTTGAACAGTTCATCAAATTCATTTTCGGGTTCTGTGAAAGCCCTATTCAAGTTCTGTTATTATATCATTATAGGCTAGTTGCTTGACAGAACTGAAACAGAATGTGAAAAAATCCTTCACAAAACTTGAAAATGAACAATGAAATTTGAAGAATTGTTATTATAATTATAACTACCACAACACGGGCATTAAGCCTAGTATGGTAGTTAAAAAAATGTCAAAAAATGTAACATGTAAACATTTATTAAATAATAAAAAAAATAAAAAAAATCTCCAAAACAACCCGTCCTAAGTTTCACATAAATCAGGCAAGTCAGTTGCTATTAAGATCTTAGTTTGACAATTCTAAAAATGAAACATCAGTCAAGTGATGATGAAAGGAAAAATGAAATGCTAATATCACTTTTTTTCTAACATATATCTCAAATTAAACACTACTGGAATAATAATTTATGGCTTCACAAAACATATAATTTATTTTCAAAACCATCACAATGAATAAATTCAGTACAAAGACAGAAGAGTCCTAATAAGTCGGTCTAGGGCCTACGAGCTTTCTTGCATATTATACAAATGTACACATACATAAAGCGCCCTTGAGATGATTTTTAACAAAAATGGCGCTATATAAATTAGCCATATATTATTATTATTATACACAGCTCTAAAATATTACATTCAGCAATAAACATCTATCGATATATTATCATGAAAAACATAATACTTATAATTATACCAAAAAAAATTATATTGTGTTTATAGTAACCAACAAAAGTTTTAATATTTATTATTTAAGGAATTTTTGGTGAATTTAAAAAACCTATTCGATTTAATTATAAATAACATTTACTTTTACTAAAAACTTATTTATAAAATAAATATGTAGTAGTGTGTATATTACGCATTTAATAATATTGTATCCATATCCCCCAAATAATCAGTCAAAATAAGAAGTAAACAAATCGCGCACCTAAATGTGCATATTCTTCTTTAATATGGCGGAATTCTGCGTGCTGCAAAGTTAAATACTCATTGGCAAAGGCATTCAATTGTTCTTGTGAAGGATGGCTCTCCCTTCCCTCTCTAACAAGACATTGAGATACAAATCTTCAGGGGTGGATGTATCCACCAGGTTGAGGAGAAGAAGGACCTCCCCTTTCTGTATGGGATCTTTCTCACACTTCTTTATCACAGACACAAAACATTGGTTTTCAACCAATTCTTGGAATCTCAAGCAGTCCTCAACTGCCCAATCCTGGTTCTTCGGGGAAACACCGTGGAGTTTGGCTTTGATAGCCAACGCTGGTAGTTTCTTGAACATGCTTGGTAACTCTCTCAAATTTTCTACATCCACCATGCAATGGTCTCCATAGTCGATGAAGTACAATGATGCTAGATTTGGGGAATAGATGCCTTGTAACCTTACCCTGAAAATAGAACAAAAACATTAATAGGTACCTTAGATTAGAGGAGAGAGGAAATGTAATACACAACCCATCTACAGCAAAGGAATCAATTTACCTATACCACTGTTGGTCTTTGGTGTGCATTGCCACATAAACATTCCCAACAATTGGATTCATAATCCTGTCAGTTGGCAGCATTGGACACGCCGCCTGCAAATCGCCCTGCATTTGTTGTAGCTCGGGAACCAGGTTGTACGGCTGGACCTGATGTCATTAAAACAGATTAATTGTGTATGCAAGAATTGGGATAATGCAAGGCGTTCCTTCCTCTGACCCATTCCCGGGTGAGTGGACACTACTGTTGGTGTGATGGTTAGTTAGGTTAGGTTAGGTGCCATCAATTAAAATATTATGAGGGAAACAGTCAACTTACGACTTTGGTATATGTGGTATAATGGTTATAATCCTTGGATTAGGATCTGATATATTTTTCTTTTATGCTTAAAATATACTCAACAAATTTATGGGTTTATAAATATAAAGGGATGAGTGGTCTTTATTTTTAATTAACATGGGTATAAATAAATTACTGTGCTGGTTTTGAGTATAACAAACAAATTACTGTGCTGGTTTTGAGTAGGATAAATAAATTACTGTGCTTGTTTTGCGAAGATTATAGATTTAAAATGGTGACCGGATAAATCATCACAATGATAATTCATCACATCTTTAAAAAGTTATATAAAGTCATGGAAAGTGATGAAACAAAAACTTTATTACCTGGATTAAGTAGGTTAGGCTAGATTAGGTTACGTTAGGTTAAAAAAAAAAAATTTCATCGTTTCTAATGACTTTATATCACTTTTTAAAAGTGTGTTGAATTGTCACTGTGTTGAGTTATCATGGAACCATTTAAAATATATATGCTGATAGGACCGTTGCAACCTCACCCTTTTTATCATAAAAAAAACTACACAGAGACCCTCGCTTGTGTAGTGGTGTACTGAGAGATCAAAAAAAATATTATTTTGTTTTGGTTAGAAGCTGAAGAATGAAACAAAAAAAATAAAAAGAACATTGTCAAATTACGTTGAGTCTAAATAAACAGAATTGATAAACGTCGCAACAGACACAGCATCTTTGGGAAATTGCGGAGTAAGAGGGGACTTTTGATACTGTTGGTGTGCATAAATACATTCAAACTTATCCTCTTTAAATTGATTTTCCTGTATCTAAGTACATAATAGAAACAGAGCAGAGAGCTCTCGGCAGTGGTGACTGGATAAATCATCACAATGATAATTCATCACATCTTTCAAAAGTTATATAAAGTCATGGAAAGTGATGAAACAAAAACTTTATTAACTGGGTTAAGTAGGTTAGGTTTAAATAAATAAAAATTTCATTGTTTCCAATGACTTTATATCACTTTTTAAAAGTGTGTTGAATTGTCACTGTGTTGAGTTATCATGGAACCCTCGGCGGCATGAAATAAATGGTCAATGAAGGGCTCACCACAAAGTTCCACGGACTGGCAGCCAGGGACACTTGCACATTGAACAGATTCCCCACCTGAGGAATGGTAAAGCGGGGCACCGTTTCCATAGAATCCGTGGGGTCTTTTTTCACCGCGTTGTTTACATTCAAGACTAATCCCAGAGGAGAAAATATCCTTTCTTTCTTTTTACTGAGAGCTTCCAATAGGTCCCCCTTAGGACCATCACCTAATTTCATGCTGAAACAAAAAATATTGATTATGACAAGCTATTTTCTTTAAGTGCTTTATTTAACTGTACATAAATGCAGGGACAGCCAGCGCTAAGGTGAAATTGGCAAATGCACTTCCAAATATTTTGAAGACGGTCATTCAATAAAACATTTATATAAATCTAATTTGCCATCTGCACAAGCACATAACTCTACATCTGTATCTAGTAGTTCAGACTCAAAAACATACCACGAGCGGTGCACTGCTGCAATCTAGTTCAATCATATATCTTGGGGTGGGGCGCATTTCCATTGTCGCATAACCAAAGTTAGTAATTTTATACGGGAATAGAGGGAGACATCCAAAACAGTCTGAACCATGAGACAGAACATCAAATTTCTATACAAAAGAGTTACAAAATTTACTTAATTTTGACCAAAGTACCGGGCCCCTGAAGTAGAATAGGATAGCGACCATGAGACAGAACATCAAATTTCTATACAAAAGAGTTACAAAATTTACTTAATTTTGACCAAAGTACCGGGCCCCTGAAGTTGAATAGGATAGCGACCATGAGACAGAACATCAAATTTCTATACAAGAGTTACAAAATTTACTTAATTTTGACCAAAGTACCGGGCCCCTGAAGTAGAATAGGATAGCGGGCACGTAGTAGGTAGGAGATTATTGTTTTGTTCATTCTTTAAATTTTTGTGAATTGCTAATACAGTGAAACTCTCAAGAAGTTTTCCAAGGGTCTGGAAAAAATACTTCTGAAGCGGGAAAACCTTATATTATATGTGGGATAAATTGGACCATTTTTCAAATTCAGTCTTCAAGGGACTGAAGAAACCAAACTTTGTGTGTATACTTCTTGCAATGTTGGCATGCTGAGTCTGTTCTACTGGTATTTTAATGGAGCCTGTTCTAAGGAGCTAGCAGCATTGATCCCGGTGCACCGGTGCACGTGTGTGAAACTCGACGTATACGAGCAGAGCACCCGTTCACAGTTGATGTTCGCTTCATGAGAACAGGCCGCTTCTTTGACTCTATTTATGTAAGACGGCTCATATGTGGAACGAGTTACCGCCATCTGTTTTTCCTCCTTCATATAATCCGGGCCTCTTCAAGACCTGCATTAAAAAATCCCTCCCTACAGCCCCTGTCTTAACCTGCTCCAAAACGCTGCTCAACTGGGTGGCGACATAGCTCCCCTGCCTTTACATTGTACAGTCAGGGGCGCTCTTTTGAGGTGTTGCATAAAATAACTTCTTACATGGGAATTTCTTAAACCAGTTTTACTGTAGTCAAGAGTCACTGTGTTCAGTTTTTATAGATAAAGCTTACTATAGATGCTACGGAAATTTTTTAAATAATCATAGATTATTCCAAAAATATTTATCAAGGTTTGCAAATTTTATAATAAATATCTTTATATAAAAAAAAAAATGAAGCAACAATAAATAACTAGGATGTGATTTGAGATTTTCACGGCCAAAGTATTATAGTGATTTATTTTTGTGGTACTATGCCTTATTGCGCAACATCCTTCTTTAGCCAATATTTTGGACAGCATTAATGCTATACGAAAGGGTTGGCTAGAGAAAGAGGTAGGGTAACATAGCATAATACCCCAAAAAATGAATCAATATACAACTATAACTTGTATAATACCTTTGTCTAATTAAATACGCTTTTTTATTTTCGTCTAAAGTGATAATTACAGTTTACACAATAAAAACTATTGGTAAGCGACTTTAAAAACTTTATCTATATTTGCATTCAAAATTTTAATATTTTGAATTGCATATCGTCGCTCATATTATAATACCAATGAAATTACTTGCGTCATGGTTTGAATCAACAAAACAAATGTTATGACCAATCACCGCTCTTTTTGTACAAAGCGTGTCACAGAATTAAAAATGAAGAAGTAAAAAATATAAAAGAAAGTCGAAAAAGTAATTAACTATTTTTTGAGATAAGCGGTGTTATAATATGAGCGACGATATATCGATTTGTAATACTAAAATATGAGCAACGATATGTCGATTTGTTTTACTAAAATATGAGCAATGATATGTCAATTTGTAATACTAAAATATGAGCGATTATATGTCGATTTGTAATGCTAAAATATGAGTGACGATATGTCAATTTGTAATACTAAAATATGAGCGATGATATGTCGATTTGTAATAAATCTAAAATAGGAGCGACGATATGTCAATTTGTAATGCTACAATCTGGAAGAACCTTTCATCTGCTTTCAAAAATACTTAATATTTTATTTTGAAATACATTCAAAATTGTTGAATCCTACAAATTATAGTAGCGTTGGAAATGTAGTTTTAATGATTTGTCTTATATGTAGTATTGTTCAAGTTTCTATATTATTTTATGTTTTACTAATATTTTTGCATATTTACTTTTTTTATTATTATATTCTCATTATTAGAGACCGGATTATATGCAACAAAAATAGCCCAAAATATGCATGCAAATATGCAATAAAAATAGCTAAAATATGCACGAAAATCCATAAAAAGGGTCAAAATATGCAACATGAAATAATACAGGAAGTCGTATTTTTACATATTTTTTTTTTATTTTAGTAAGCTATTAGTTCTCAAGGATAACAATTATATTTTCGAAAATATCAATTATAAAATGTATTTAACAATAAAATTTAGAATTTACCTTTAAAAACGTATATGACTAAGTACTGTTCTAAATGTTCTGTAGACAAATTGTGTCTACGATCGCTTAATATATTTTTGTAAGCGGAAAAGGAACGTTCTACGTCTACTGATGTGGCTGGACAGAATTTAAATTTGGGCGCGATTTTTGAACTTATTGTTCCGGGCAAAATTTCACCTGCCCCGTTGATGAAGTTATCAATTTGGCACAATGGTTCAAACCCTGGGTTATTATTCAGTATGTTTTCAAATTTTTCTTTGAGTTTACTCGGGAAGAGCTTTGGCAACGAGGAATTCATAAGGCGAATTTCCTTCATAACCTGAATAGATGCATTCAACGCCAATCCATGAGTTTCAAGCGTTTTTATACTTGCAGGTATGTAGGCGAAATGAGTGGTAATCATAGCTAGGTTTTGCGCCCGCGCGCCTTGCTATCTGACGTCTATAGTGTCGCTATGTGAGGCATCTGAACGATATCAAGCGTAAATATGCAAGATCTCAAATTATTTGCTAAAATATGCAACTACCGCTGAAAAGGGTCTAAATATGCATTTGCATATGCAAATATGCAAATGCATATAATCCGGTCTCTACTCATTATACTTGTAATCACAGTTTTATATGTGCGTATTCATATATCTATTTTAAAATGGTGAGATATATGAATGTGTATGATTGGTTCCAGCTTGAAATATAGGATAGTTTTGGACCCAATAGGTGGCGCTGTTGTCAAGACCTAAAAAAAAAACAATTCAACCAATTTTCAATTTTTTTTAAAGATTTCTCATCCAAAATAATTACAACCACAAATTATAACTTCCCTACATAGAAGGCGGTCTGTGGCAGGACAACGTCTTATATTATAAAATGGTTGAGTTAAATTCTAACTAGTTTCTAGTCCAAAATCGAATCAGCCAAATGCTATAAATCTTATGTAGAAGTTACTGAGTCAAAATTAATGCAAAACCCTAAACAATTTTGGCAATTTGTTGCGCAAAAGCGTACTGATAATGATCTTCCTTCTAGTATGCACTATAATGAAACTCATGCTACTAACGGTCTTGACATCGCCAACCTTTTTGCTAAACACTTCTCCTCTGTATATTCTGGTGCCTCATGCAACATCCCTCCACTCAACTATGACTACAACATTGACTTGAATGATTGCCAAATCTCACTTGTAGAGGTATACATACCAATCTTTAAGTAAACTTTCTAACAAAAAAAGTACCGGACCTGATGGCATTCCAGAAATCTTGCTAAAAGAATGTAAATATTCATTATCTATCCCAATTTGTATGTTGTACAACTTATCACTCTCATCTGGAACATTTGCTGATTCATGGAAAATTTCATATATTCGACCCATTTTTAAATCCGGGAACAAGTCAAACATTGAAAATTACAGACCAATATCAATTATATCTTGTATTCCAAAAATATTTGAGTCGATAATTACAAAGATAATCACTCCTATATTCAAAAATGTTCTGATTGATGAACAGCATGGATTTAGATCTTAAATCTTAACAACTAATTTATTGTCCTTTACAAATACCATTGTTAAAGCCTTGGAAGACAACACTCAGGTTGACGTACTCTATACTGATTTCTCCAAAGCCTTTGATAAAGTAAATCACTCGATTCTCATGGCCAAACTTTATGCTATAGGCATTAGAAACCCGTTGTTATCATTCCTTCGCTCTTACTTGAGCGATAGAAAACAAAGGGTTAAAATAAACAACTTTGAATCCTTTAACATTGACGTAACGTCCGGCGTTCCCCAAGGAGCTCATTTGGCCTCGCTTCTCTTCAACCTTTTTATTAACGATATCACCAAAGTTTTTTCTCATACACGCTTCTGGCTTTTTGCGGATGATAATAAGATTCTTCAGATAATTAAATCCTACCTTGACTGCTTACATTTTCAACGTGATATTGACTCGTTTAATAATTGGTGCAAAATAAACTGCATGGAACTTAATGTTGATAAATGTAAAATTTTGTCCTTTTATAGAACCAAAAAACCTATTCAGTTTGATTATAAATTAAACAATGTTTGTTTATCTACTGTAACATCTATCAAGGATCTTGGGGTCACTCTAGACTGCAAACTTTCTTTCCGTGAGCACATTAACAACATTGTTAACAAATCACTTAAACTACTCGGCTTCGTTCATAGAATAACCTCTGACTTTAAACATATAAGTACCCTTAAAACTCTTTACTGCTCGTTAGTTCGCCCTCACCTTGAATACGCTAGTGTTATTTGGTCTCCTTTCTATGCTGTCCACATTTGTCACATAGAATCCGTACAACATCGCTTCCTACGAGGAATCGCTTGGAGGTTGGGTCTTGAAAGAGGAGAGTACTCATATGATGAAGTTGAACAAACTTTAAACATTTCTTCTTTGGAGAAACGTAGAAGGGACACTGATCTGATTTGCATATTTAAGATTATCAATGGTATTACAGACTCACCTGCTTTGTTGCAACTTATCCAATTCAACATCCCTTCCCGTAGACTCCGAAATAATGAATTGCTGTTCGTCAATCAACATTCTACCAATTATGGATACCATTCTCCTTTGTCCAGAATGTCGAGACTTGTCAACTCACTGTCAAGTCAAAGCATTGAATTTTGTGGTATATGCCTAAATGACTTTCGACAGTCAATACGCAATGTCTAATTTCTAATGCCCTTTGAACCATCTTCATGCTTTGACTTATTATTATCTCCCATTCTTACTTTTTATTATTATTGTCATTATTATTGTCTTCGCTCCTCATTTATATATGCTCTCCTTTCACTGTCATCTCTGTTTATAAAACTTATTCGTGTAATTAATATGTTATTAATGGACTATTTGTCCGTAAATAAATAAATAATAATAAATAATAATAAAATAATCTTAATATATAAAAATTCAGCCTGCATATACATATCTGTTTGTTGTTATTAGTGCCAAGAGTGTTAAGAGATGTTTAATGGTAGAAGAAGTCGAGGACGCCCGAGGAATACTTAACGAAATATCTCTGCACGGTAATGAGATACGGAGTCGAAATAAAGTTGATGTAATGTGGTTTTTTAAATGTTACATTGTGGTATACAGTAGTAAATGGTGGAAGAAGTCAGAGACGCCCGAGAATAACATTAGCAATAGTGAAGCATTGCGGGCTCCACTAGTTTCCTGTGTAATACAGATATTCTCCCATGTACACTTCATCACATATCACTTTTATGTAAAAACCTTTTTAGGCGTATAAATAAATAAATAAAAATCAGCCGGAATCAAGCCAAGCGGGAATACTTGATGACATGATATTATTTTGTCAAGGCCGGAGGGGTCGAATAGAAGATAATATATACTCTTCACAGAAATGTGGTAATTGAGATGGTCATTCTTAAAACTTGGTCATGTTTTAAGAATGAAGTTCGAATTCCACTGAAAATAAAGAGAAGGAAGACGTCCAGTGAGTTGCCCCAAGCAAAGTTGGGAGAAGCAACTCAACTCCTGGGCCTGGTATGAACGGAGGCTGCCAAAGTAGCACAGAACAGGGATGCCTGGAGGCGCTGCATCGAGGAGCGAATGAATACCGACCCGACCCGAATAGGACAATAGTCCAGTCAGTAGAGATAAAAAGGGCTTTGCCTTACAAACGGTGGTCTAAAAGATATTTTGATTTAATGTTGTAAATGTTGGTACCCTAAAAAAATTTTTATTTTTCGACCTTGGGTGACCTCCGCTAAGGTCACCATTTTGCATGAAGGGTGCCAAAAATTGTTTTTTTCAAAATAATTCCTCAATGGTTGATCTTACGACAAAGTTGTCAAACACAAACTAAAAGAAGATAAAATTTCTCATATTTGAAATTCAATTTTTTTTTCTAAGTTTAAGAATAATATATAATGAGTTACAGCAGCGGAAAAATGAACTTGATTTTTTTAAATAGTGAAAATCCCCATTTTTGTAATTTTATTTGTTATTTCTGAATATTCATTACATAATTATGATAATTTTGTGAACTCATTTTAAAACCAACATGAGATAGAGTAAAAATGGTGGTTGCTTTTTAAACTGTGGAATCTATAGTAGATCTCATCCACACATGTTCCAGTTTCGCAAACAGAGATCGAAATAGCGCTTTAGCCGCGCGGAGTATGTTTGGCCGTGTCTCATAATATATGTACAAATTTATTTATTCATTTCAAAAATATTAATAATATTGTATAAGGTAGAAGACACATTACGCTATACAAATCATGGCTTGGTCTATTTTAGCACATCGCTCACCATACACTACCAATGGGAATGTATGGCAAGCGATACGCTGAAATAAGCCAGGCCAAGAAAATATAGCATGGTCTGTCACAGGCTTAAAAGAGTGGAAAAAAATACAAGTTGATTGAAATGTATCAGTTAAATGAAACACTTGATGGTAAGATTCCTATCAATCCACTAACGCTGCTTCAGAGAATGTAGAAATTCAACATGTTGAAGGGTTATTTTGAAAAAAACAATTTTTGGATCCTTTCATACAAAAACTTTTTTTTTTCAGGTTACCAACATTTACAATTTAAAATCAAAATAACTTTTAGAGCACTTTTTTCGAGGCTAAAACCTCTACTGACTGGACTACAAAGGGAAAAGACAAGATGAGAAGATATACTTTTACTTACATTATTCATATAAAAAATAATTGGATTCAAAGTTGTGAATACATGTATATACTTTGTGTGATTTATTTGGTGTTCATCATGTGCCTAGCAAGTCAACCACTATTAACAGTGATAGTGGTGGTAGTCAAGGCAAGATTGGGCAGGCTTGTGGAGTGCGTACCCCATACACCATTAATGCAAAATATTGTATTAATAGCAATACAACCTGTCACAACAATACCCAGCTGGGTGACAATATAGATCGCCTGCTTTTACACAATACAGACAGACACAATATCATTGTACTCTCCAGGAATATGCACAAATACACTAAGGACGGCTTGCTTCACAGAATTTTAACAATGATGCCAGGTTAAGTAACACTCTTTAACATTATAACAGTTAGGACGGGTTGTTTCTCACAATTTGAACAATTCATCAAATTTCAATGTTGATTTTTAAGTTCTGTGAAAGTTCTATTCAAGTTGTTATTATTTCAGATGTGTGAAATAACTGGCCAATAATGATATAATAACAGAACTTGAATAAAACTTTCACAGAACCCAAAAATGAACTAGAAAATCAACATTGAAAGTTGATGAATTGTTCAAATTGTGTGAAACAACCCGTCCTAACTGTTATAATGTTAAAGAGTGTTACTTAACCTGGCATCATAAACTCTATGAAAGTATAAGATACTACAGTGGCTCTTGTGAGATGATACATATATATATTACCTCTCCAAATCCTTCTCCATTGTAAGGGAGTTATTTATGTTGCACAGTAAATTTAACGGTTTTGTGCGAACAAACAACTCCACAACGTTAGAACCGGGGTTGACTTGTTTGCACAACACCGCTTGGTCCTTTGGGATTAATTCGTGCACTCTCCGCATCATCTCAGGGTTTATGTTGCCCACATTGTATAGTGTAAGGTAGAGTGCCTGAAAATAATAAAAAATACGCCATAATTTAATTCTGCATTTTATAATTAAAGTACAATTTAAGGCCTGAATTCAACACAATAAGGAACTCCAGTAATAAATATTAAAAAATATATATTCATACAGATCAACAGACGCTGATTCGGAATATATACGTTTTATTAATTTTATTAGATTTTACGCCTAGCCGGGCTTTTACATGCATTTTAAAACAGAATATATCAAGTAAGCTATCAATATAATTTATGAATCGTCATTTAAAAACGAATAAAACACCATCTCATTAAAACACACCGTTTGGTTGGTATGATTGAATTCGATGATTCGTCACAACAGTCCAATAAGTAATATATTAACATCACATCAGGTTTTCTAATATCTGGAGAATTCCTCAAATTGCAGGAAATTTCTAAGATTTTCAAGAATCGGTTTTTTCACAGGGAGAACCTGTTTGTGGGGAAAATGCGAGGATTCTGTGCATTTCTTGCTTATCCAACCATGTTGAAAAATAATATTTACAATAATTTTGAAATGCACTATATTTCGTTTCGTTCGGTGCAAATTAAAAAAAAAAAAAAAAAAACAATTTTTAAAGTGGGGAATTCGAAAATCTCTTTATCTCAAGCGGGTATTTTAGAACATATGCGTTGGCAACTCTGGCCCACGTTCACAAAAAAAAACGATGAAAATGTTTTAATGCTGGTTACGCCGGTAAATTATTTATCATGTGCGATCATGGATGCTTTTTTTGCACTTTGATTAAATATGATAACTTCGTGTTTCAAGCTGAGACGGAAGCCATCTTGGCCTGGGCACAGGAGAATATAAGTATCGGGTACAGAAATAATAACATAAGCATATGTTGTGATAGCCAGGCAGACCTAATGGCACTGGGAAGGAACCGGTGCGACTCCAGACTGGTGATGGAATGCAGGACTGTTCTTACAGAACTCGCTACCATCAATAAAATAACCCTAATTTGGGTACCAGGACATAAAGGTATTGAGGGCAACGAGCGGGCTGATGAACTAGCAAGGAAAGAAGCGAAATCACCACTTGTAGGATCCGAGCCGGCAGTAGGAGTAGCAGCTTGCCACACAAATTACATATTGATAGGTGGGTCAAATCCCAGCACTGCAAAGAATGGGAGAGGGCACCTGGAATGACACAATCCAAAGTACTCATAAAAGGACCAGACCCTAGCCGAACCAAGAAACTACTTGATATGGACAGAAACTCGCTGAGGGAACTGGTAGGACTACTAACGGGACACTGCCATCCCAGGAGACACATGCAGATATTGGGAGTGGAAAACACCAAGAGATGCAGGAAATGTGAAGAGACTCCAATTCACTTATGGTGCCAATGTCCTGCCCTGGTGGGAACTAGGCTCAAATACCTGGGGAGACATACAGTAGAACCAGAAGACATAGCCACATACCCAATAACAACCCTGGTGAACTTCATTAAAAGGACCGGATTACTGTTAAAGGAATGAGGTAAAATGGGAGATAGAACAATGGACATATGGCCTAAGTGCTCACGGGAACTATGTGTAAACCGTCTCCGCCCTTTAAAAAAAATATATATATATATATATGATAACATTAGGGACGAGAGGGTAACGTTTTACCTAGTGTTCTTAGATGTTGAAAGTGGGAAATCTTAAGAATAAAAAACTCGACTTCCATACAAAATACAGCGCTAGGCTTTTTAAGGCTGGTGACGTCACGGGTCACGTCCATAGATTTGATGTGTTTCGGAAGTACCGAAAAATTGAACATTATTTTAACTATTATAACTAACTATAACGATAATAAAAAAATATACAGATATCCAAATAAATGGGATATTTCCGAATGTATCTGAAAAACAAAAAACTGTTTTGAAAGGTGATGAAATACGCTTTCAAATTTTATTAATATAAATAAACATATAATTTTTAAAATACAAAGTATTTTATAGTTTATCAACATAAAGTTTGAAAAATGGTTCGCCTTATTTTTTTTTATTAAAACACTGAACCAAAATTACTGATATGAAAAAAAAAATTATTAAATAAATGTATTCTAAACATTTCAGCTACCTTTACATATGAAAACAATTAGTTAAAAAATTCACAAAGCTTCATAAATGTTTCTCAAATTATAGTCGAAACCTTTGGATTCATAGAAGTGTACATTTAATTCTGTGGTTAACTTCTATATGTAAATAAAAGCTTGGTGTTTTCTCTTTCTAACACCGTTTGGTTCATATTTCTAACTATGACAGTAAGGGAGACAACGATTTCTATGAGACAATATGAGTTGTTCCCAAAAACTAACAAATTGAATCTACGGGTACTAGCTGTTTGTTCTCAAAACAGAACAAATCAACCTGGGGGCCTACTCTGTATCTTTCGGGTTAACAAACCAGTAAGTTCGTGGTTTAACCTTTCCTTGCCGGTGCTGTCAACTGAGTGAACATCGTCTCTAATTAATTAAATACCTCTCTAAATATACCAAACACAGAGTTCAAATTTTAGGTATTCCTCCGCAATACATTTATGTATAGAATTAAGTAATTACAATATATAAATATTTACCGAGTGTATAGCACCTAAGGACGAGGAATTTTTGAACACCTTAAGGGAACGGTTAATACGCATTTGTGACGTGGCTAAACCGGCGGCAGGAAAGTTTCGAAAGATACAGAGTAGGCCCCCTGAGGAGTTAAGTTAGAAGGTCATTATTGATAATAAAAAAATGGACTGGATTCTTCTAGAATCATTTTACTTTTAGACAATTGAAAAATATGAGCACACGATATGGCATCTTCTCTTATTGGATATTTCAAAGCTCATGATGGAAGCGTCTAAATAACAAGCTGAAAATACATAGTTACGTTGATCAAACAAGAGATACTGTGCTAATTTCATCACGCCGTTTGATAGTTATTGCTACTTTAAAATTTAGACAGATGGATTTTCTATTTCACAGCTTCGATTAGCATTCTGCATTAATTTAATTAAGTAAAGCAGTTTTATTTTGAAATATTGTTAGAAAAGCTGACCAATAAACAGCGGCTCAGTAATTGGGAATTAAATTAAAAAATATTTGTGAAATAGAGGTTTATTACCTGAGGTGGAAACTCGTTGAGCGCTTCAGATATTCTCCTGAGAAGAAGGACATCCTTCACAGGGACCGCCTCCGTCTGACCATAATCAATGTATCGAACAGACACGCACGGAGTACCGGTGGCATCATCACTGATACCACTGCGTAGAAATAGAGTTTATTACCTGAGGTGGAAACTCGTTGAGCGCTTCAGATATTCTCCTGAGAAGAAGGACATCCTTCACAGGGACCGCCTCCGTCTGACCATAATCAATGTATCGAACAGACACGCACGGAGTACCGGTGGCATCATCACTGATACCACTGCGTAGAAATAGAGTTTATTACCTGAGGTGGAAACTCGTTGAGCGCTTCAGATATTCTCCTGAGAAGAAGGACATCCTTCACAGGGACCGCCTCCGTCTGACCATAATCAATGTATCGAACAGACACGCACGGAGTACCGGTAGCATCATCACTGATACCACTGCGTAGAAATAGAGTTTATTACCTGAGGTGGAAACTCGTTGAGCGCTTCAGATATTCTTCTGAGAAGAAGGACATCCTTCACAGGGACCGCCTCCGTCTGACCATAATCAATGTATCGAACAGACACGCACGGAGTACCGGTGGCATCATCACTGATACCACTGCGTAGAAATGGAGTTTATTACCTGAGGTGGAAACTCGTTGAGCGCTTCAGATATTCTCCTGAGAAGAAGGACATCCTTCACAGGGACCGCCTCCGTCTGACCATAATCAATGTATCGAACAGACACGCACGGAGTACCGGTGGCATCATCACTGATACCACTGCGTAGAAATGGAGTTTATTACCTGAGGTGGAAACTCGTTGAGCGCTTCAGATATTCTCCTGAGAAGAAGGACATCCTTCACAGGGACCGCCTCCGTCTGACCATAATCAATGTATCGAACAGACACGCACGGAGTACCGGTGGCATCATCACTGATACCACTGCGTAGAAACGCACGCCTCCTGTTGATTTCAAACAAATTATATGAAAAATTTACCGTCTTACTTATTAGATTTCTACGCGCCAGTTGCGTGTTGGTATAGTAAAACCAGTCTTATTATGCCCGGTTTAAGGTCGTTTTAACCATGTAATAAACTAAGTTTATCAATATTCACGCGCAGTATTATATTTACACTGTAATTATACATAAGGGAGTAAGATTTTAAAAAGGATAGCAAAATGTTTAGTATTGTGTGACCACCCTAAACAATAATGTTAGCATTATACACAATGATTTTATTGTGTTTTTCAAACACACAAACAATTGGAGTTCCATTAATATCAAATTCAATCCATATTTATTTTTCTCAAATTCTATTTAAAATAGCAAAATATCAAGTGTTACTCAAAGATGACATTTAATACAATGGTATTAATACGAATTTACTCCTAAAATACCACCCGGATTTGAAGAGGCGGCCGAGAAAATCGATTTTCAGCGTTTTTTTTTTTTTTTTTTTTTCATAAAATTTTGAATTACATGGGAGTTCGTTAATTCGAAATTTGATTTTTGATGTCCCATGGATTTTGAATTAACGAGGTTCTACTGTAGTAAGTTAGATGGCTTGTTATTTTTCAGAGAAGAGAAGAAAAAATTGAACGAGTCTGCCTTACTTATAAAGTTTAACATATGAACAACATAGAAAAAGCATAAAGTGTTATGTGAGATTGATTATATGTGAGACCAGATCTAAATAGCCAGGTACTTCCCCACCTTCCTCATCCCCATCTCCTTCCCCTCCCCACTTAACTTTTTAGATCAAAAAATATTTTTTTTACGAAAAATCAATGTTTGTTTATTTGTGTTTGTGAAATACCTGATTTAATTTTTAGAATATTTAATCCGCTGCTTTCACTAACTGGACACTTGCCCGGTTTTTAGGGTGGCGGATTAGTGAGAGAGTACCGTATTATTAAATTAAATTCAATGTACAAAGGTGCAGTCAATTGCTAAAGGTTGAAACTAAAATAACATTGAAATGAAAAGTAATAATAAAAATAAAATGATCATGCAATGAAACTAAACTGTTAATTTTAGACTGTCCTTAAAAAATTTTTTTTACAGCTATGGGGAACATTGATCTCACCATTCTCCCTCGGGGGATTTGACGAGGTACAGCACACTGGGCGTGGGGTTGAGGGGGCCGAAGGAGGCCTGCAGGGCTTCCTTGGGGAAGGTCCCTGAGGAGATCTGCTGCATCATGTTCTGCAGCTGCCTCCAGCTGTGGTCATGGATCTGCACGCACACCTTCCCGTTCGTCGTGACGTCCGTCACATACACCTCGCTGTACTCCTGGAATAACACATACACCTCGCTATACTCCTGGAATAACACAATGCATAGATACTTTTGGATTCTCAGTCGCTATGTAGATATTATAAACTTGTTCCCACTTGGGTATGATTTGAGATTTTCACGGCCAAAAGTATTACATATAGTGATTTGTTTTTGGGGTATTATGCCGTGTTGCGCTATCTCCGTTTCGGATAGCATTACAGTGTCTTTACTTGTTCCCACTTGTTTATATGTGCCAGGACCTATTTCACTATTATTCAGCAACATGACAGCACGACCGTTTTGATTGACAGCTAGTTGATCACAACACCGTTCAAATGACAAAAATTAAAAATGGCTCAGATCGTCAATTTAATCAAATATGATTGAGTTTGAAAAACCCCAACCTTCTTATCAATCTTTTGCCGGTGAAAATAATATCTATGTGATATAAATAAAAATGGATGATTTTACAAACCGTGGTCAATTTGGGTGAGCGGGCCAGTTGGCTCATTCGAATGAGTATTTCTTTATTTAAGTTCACATCATCATCTGTTGAGGTGTCAAATAAGATAACGGTAATGGTCGGGTCTTCTACGGAGCTTTCTTCGGGGGTCTGAAGAACCTCCGCCACCAATACTTTACCAGTCAGAGTCTCGGATAAATATGAATTTCTATCTCCCATCCCATCGACAGTGGCATACTCTTCTAGACCAGCCAGTCTGCATAATATTGCCTGCAATCAAACAAATTAATGTTTAGAATTAATAATTATTTATCGTTATATTTCCTGGGTTTATATTGCCGGGCATTTAGTACCACTCAGTAACTCCGAAATCAGCTTTTAAGAGTTACTTAGAAAACCATGACTTTATTTCCTCACCCACGTATCCTACAAACACAAGATGTATGCTCATCGCCCATAAGCGAAGAAATAGTGTAAGGGTTTTGTGTGTATCTCGAAAAAGCTGATTTCCAAGTTATCTAGTTGAAGTAATAAAAATCACAGGATAGTGTGAACTCTCCACGCTCAGTTCCAATTTTAAAAAATTACACTTTAAATTCAAATCAAATTTAAGTTCACTGAACCAGAGTTACGCAGGACTCACAGACAAGCGAAATTAGTATTTTTGAGAAAACTAAATACTTGTGACTAAACCCAATAAGCTAATCGTCCTTTTTATTATGTCATTTAGTTTTATTTGTTTCAGTTTAGATTTTTAATTAGGACGAGAAATATTGTGACTGTACCCATTCACTGCCCGGGGGCAGACCGAGGAGGAGGTGGAAGAGGATGGGAGCAGAACAGGAAGGACGGAAGACTGAAGGCGAATGGCGAGGGACCGCAGCCAGTAGAGAATATTTGTCTAGAAGGCCAAATCCCATTCTGGGACGTACGCCGTGATGATGATTGTGTTTTTTTTTGTAGTACCTGAGGAGCTAAGCTGTGGAATTGAGGCGGCAGATCATAGAAGAATTTATAAGGATGCTCCTCCTCATCACCGCTGTCCACAAAGAAGCACAAAGCTGTCCGCTCCTGATGGTTCAGCTCCAGCACCCGCACTCGCACCCAACAGTTCTCAGAGTTCAGGGCGTACCATCCTCCCTGGACAATGTTTCTGCTGGGCTCGGGGTTGTGTGTGAAGTAATCCTCCATGTCTGTTGTGAGTGTTTCAAACATTTCCTGTAACCAAATATGTTCACATATAATAAATAAAAAATAGCAACTAACAAATATTTATCTAATAATAAGCAAAGGAAAAGCCCTCTTCTATAAATCCTTTTTCCGACTGACATTCCTGAAATAAAATAATTTAGCACCATGATTGCTTTGTATCCATCTGAAATTCTTCGATAATAGTACAATAATTTATCACCATGATTGCTTTGTATCCATCTGAATTTCTTCGATAATAATACAATAATTTAGCACCATGATTACTTTGTATCCATCTAAAATTCTTCAATAATAATACAATAATTTAGCACCATGATTGCTTTGTATCCATCTGAAATTCTTCGATAATAATACAATAATTTATCACCATGATTGCTTTGTATCCATCTGAATTTCTTCGATAATAATACAATAATTTAGCACCATGATTGATTTATATCCATCTAAAATTCTTCAATAATAATACAATAATTTAGCACCATGATTGCTTTGTATCCATCTGAAATTCTTCGATAATAATACAATAATTTAGCACTATGATTGCTTTGTATCCATCTGAAATTCTTCGAAAATAATACAAAAAATGATAATACATACGCTGTAATCTTCACCGATTATTCTGAGCCAAATTTCAACAGTTGAGTGGGCCGACATTACAAATACGTTCCAAAGAGGGTCTTGAGGAAATTGTAAGGATATTTGATTTTGGTCATTGCTTGCATTGGACGAGCATGTGGAAGAAGTCTCAATTATCTGATTGGGGTCTACGGGAAGTAGAATAAGCAGACCATTATACCCATCCTCCTTGAGTATCATGGGACATTTGTCCACCAGATTGAGCCAATTCTTTGGCAGTTTCTCTTTGTATTCCTCTCTGAAAATATGAAATTATGAATCCCAGTGAGACGTCATCGATCAATGACAAAAATGAACATGTCATTTTGGCAGCAAATCAAAAATGGTACATTTATAGATAATTAATTGTCAAGATAAAAATAAAAAATACCTTCATTATTTCTTCATTCATTTTGTAAATAAAAAAAAACAGTGAAAATACCCTATTGTACATTTTCACAACAAGTCCTATCAAACTTCTAGTAGTTTTAGGACGGGTTTTGTTTCACAGAAATTCAAATAGCCATTCAGCACCATTTTGTTTTTTTGGCAGTTGGAAGGTCCCCATTAAATGCTGATTCTAAGGACGGGTTGTTTCGGAGAATCTGAATAATTCATCAAATTTCAACGTTCATTTTCAAGTTCTGTGAAAGATTTTTTCAAGTTCTGTTTTTATTTAAGTTTTGGCAAGCAACTAGCCTACAATGATATAAAAACAGAACTTGAATAAGTCTTTCACAGAACTTGAAAATGAACGTTGAAATTTGATGAATTGTTCAAATTCTCCGAAACAACCCGTCCTAAGTCCGTTTCAGCTTTTGAACAAATTGTGATCAACAGAAGAGGACAACTACCAAGTTGTTCAGCTTGTCAGCTTATTACAATTTGGTAGAAAGCTGAAACAAATGTCGTTTAACGGGGACATTTCAAACGTCAAAAATAACAAAATGGCCATTTGACGACCTCGTAACAAGTGAATTTCTGCGAAACATCTAGGTCTTAATATATTTTTTAAACAACATGGCAGAACTGTGGTAAATATATATATATATTTTTTTTTTTTTTTTTTGGGAAATCAACAGTTTACATTTTTACAGATTGTACATAAGTAAAATAGCCAAAATAAAACCAATTACGGATTTCCTCCTTCTGACTTTACGTAAGACAGCATTAGAAGAAATAATTAAATTTATGAGAAATGTGAAGTTATAATTATATAAAATAAAAGAATTGTATGAAATAATAGAACAAAATAATACAACAAAAATAAAGGGGAAAAAAAAAAAAAAAAACTAAAATTTATATAAAATAAAAGATTATCGATACATTGGTAACCATAAGAATACAAACAATATTGTGCATATAAATCATATCATAACCATAACCATAAGAAGACAATGTTGTGCATATAAATCATACCATAACAGGATTATAAATATATAAATACTAGAAACATAAACATCAGAAACATCAATTCAAGAAACATCAGTGAAATACTCTTTTAAGGTCATTTTATATTTAGTAAATTCGCAATTGAAGATGTCGATATTGAATAATATGTTATTGTAATTATTACATATTCTGTTCAGGCAAGAATTTTGTCTACAGTTCGTTTTGCTTTGATTGATTTTAAACAGGATAGAAGACCGTGTTAAACGTGCAGGCACATTAAATTTAATATTATTTAGCAACTCTGGGCATTGAATATTATTATTAATTAATTTATATAGGAATAGAGCATCTGCATGATGCCTTCGTACACTTAATGAATCAATTTTAAAGTACGAAGCTGCCTCTGCATAATTATTAAATCTTACAAATGACCTGTAACAGAGATATTTTAGGAATTTGTTTTGAATTGCTTCGATTTTGTTTATGTGGATTTTATAGAATGGAGACCAAACAATTGATGCAAACTCCAGATGACTTCGTACGTAGGCAAAGTAGAGTTGCTTAATGATATTGATGTTATTAAAAAGTTTTGTGTTTCTAATGATGAAACCTAACATTTTAGCAGCCTTATTTGTGATTTGTTGTATATGAAGGTTATATTGAAGTTTATTATCAAGAGTTATTCCAAGATCACGAATATTTGAGACTGTTGCAATGTTGATGTTATTTAAAGAATAATTAAATAATGTTTTATTTTTATTTCTGGAAAAGACAATGTGATGACATTTTGAAACAAAAAAAAGGATAAAAAAAAAGGATAAAATAAAGGATAAAAGGATAAAAATGGTAAAATATGAAAACAATCTAGTATGTAAAGTGACGTACTTGTACATCCCTGGAACGGTGTATGCAAAAAGACCGTTTTCATGTAACGCCACCAGACCGATAATTCTAGTAATAGCGATGCTGGGTTCGGTACAGGCTTGAGTATCTTCAACAATTAGTTTTTGAAGATGAAGTAATGCTTTTGCCGCTGCACTTTCCATTGCCAACTCCGTGGAAGGTTGAGAGGCCGGATAGGTGGAGAAGGTATGCTCTGAACCGATCTGTACATATAAATGTAAAAACTCAAGGTGAAAAATTGCGTAAAAGTTAGGTGAAAAAAACGGCCATTGTTCCTAACTTTTCATGACCCACTAACCGCTCAGTTAATGGAAAATGACGATGTAATAATTGATGAAAGCATGCAATTATTTACATAAATGTCAAATTTTACATGACTCACTACTAACAACACGGCATCTAAAAAGTAGCTACTTTGCAGCTTAACAAGGATTGAGCGGCCGATTTAGCACGCTTAAATTTGAGCGAGGAATCTCGTATTTAGCATGTATGGATTCAAAATTACACTTTTTTCTTCAATGGTTAACGTCTTGTGTTTTCTAACCGGTTAAACAGCAGTTCAGATTATAGTGGCTTCAGATTACAGAGACTATCTTCAATGGTTAGCGTCTTGTGTTTTCCAACCAGTTCAGCAGCAGTTCATATTATAGTGGCTTCAGATTACAGAGACTATATGTATGCTGATATTATTGTATATTTCTACTGAACAATGTCCCATCCAAGAGCCAGTTGTCTCACAGTACTTGAATAATAACAGTACACGAATAGAATTTTGACCGAACTTCGAAATTTGACAAATTCTGTGAAATCACTGGCCCATAACGGATTAATTACATAACTTGAATAAAATTTTCACAGAACTAATATTAACATGTTATTTTGCCTTCATAGAAGTTGTGTTGTGACACAAGTTTTATGCTAATCATTTGCCCATTGATGAATCTTATGTTATTTCCTATAAAATTGTAAATAAACGAATTCAAGGAAGTTTTATCAATTGGTATAAGATGACAGCACTGACTTGTTCATTCAGTTTGTGACAAAGAGAAATGATACAGTGTTGCTGTTAGGACGCTTTTCACACTGTACGTATCAACATCTAGGTAATTATTTCAATAAATACATACATTTGTCCGGGTACCTTCTAAGTTAAGTAGAATTGCATCGGAAAGAGCATAATAATTGTGCATTTGAGCATGATTTAGGAAAAAATTTGGCTCAACCATTGTTAAGTATTATAGAAAACAACAGCAGTAAGGAATACAGGGTATCTCATCAAAATGAAAGTTCAACACACCTACAAAAAGTGATATAAAGTCATGAAAAGTGATGAAACAAAAACTAATAGGTTACATAGGTAACTATTTAACCTGGTTTTAGTTTCATCGCTTTTAATGACTCTATATCACTTTTTAAAGGTGTGTTTAATTGTCATTTTGATGAAATATCATGGAACCGTGTATAAACTAACAGACAAATGAATAATGATAAAACATAATTATCTTTTAAAGAATTTCAAATGATATATTAACCTTTAAGCTGCAGTCATATGATGGTGGTCCGCGGTTTTTGTTTTTAATTTCCACAGTTTTGTACACAGGCACTGGTAAACCTATTTCCTGACAACATCTTGTAAGGCGAGTCCTGATATCAAAAGGTTCTACCTTTTGTTGTTGTGGTTGAACTTTCTAGATAAAGGACAGACAATAATTATTATCAATAAAAACAATATTGAAAATCCAATACTTTGGATTCCACCACATAATATGTAACATAGTGTCCGGAAAAATGGATTTAGTATACATAATAAATGCTGACTGAAAAGAACCAGAAACAACACATTTTCTAATTTTATTAAAATTTTTCAGACCTCATTTAAATTTTGTATGCATCACCCAAGGTTCGTAGAAAAGGTATTTAACAAGGTTAGCTCATCGAGGGGGTAGAGCGGTGATTGGCTAGAAAATCGTGACGTAGATACAAGCTCATTTTCCACTAGGAGATTTGAATTTAGTGCAATACAAGTGAAAGAATGCATTTGCAATGATTTATTTATAATGCGTTGGTAACATTATACTAATTATTATATTAAAACTGATGTTCAGAATAAAAGAGGAAAATCCCAGGAATATTTGCAGTGTTACTCTTGCATTGATGGTGTAGAATCGAAGTTATTTATTAGTGCCTTGTACATATTGCCTTTGAAAACATTCAAATTTTCAAATTAAAAGTCTCATTTAGCAAATTATCATGACAAGGATATAACAGGGAGTGTTGAGAATAATTGAATTTATACAAAGAGACGCACATGGCAGATACTCTCAGTATCGCCCTGGTGAAAGTTGTGAGACCACCATTCGGAATCGAAGCGTTGCTTGAAATGGCTTTAGCCGTATTTGGTGACCATATGTGAATAGCCATGTACATCCCCACCTTCCTCTTCCCCATTTCCTTCCCCTCCCCATACCAAAATAACCTAAACTCTTTTCATCACAGCTAAATGAAATAATACAATTTATTTATAACATAACATAATTAATCTGAAATAAACCAAATTTCAACGTGGATAAAGATTCACATATTTTATTAACATCAACTCCACACAGGAGGCCCGAGGAAAATAAATTCCTCAGGGCCTATGTCATTTTTGGGGAGGGTCTTTTGATGAGGTTGTGAAAATGGGTCCTGAAGAGACCCATGTTGGAGGAGGGAGGAAACGCGAAAATCTTTACACAGTCGAACTGTTGAACAGAAGAAAGTTACATAAAAACGACCCATTCTAGTGAGATAAATAATGTCAACCAAGTATAAATGTTGGGCACGCGTTTGTCATGTTTCCAACTATCCACCAGTGCCGAAGTTCCTCGAAACATCTTCCATTGAAATGCCGGTAGAACAGGGACAGCTTTCCCACCTGTAGACTGTACTCTAAAGAATGCAATACATTTGTTAAGATAGGGGAATCTATCAAACAGACCACCCGTGTATGCAATGAGTCAAGGGATTTTTTCAAGTGTGTAGGGGCCCCAGACCAGAGGTGGATGCCGAATTCAACAGTGGTTAAAAGTATGTAATGTTAAATTATATTTAATAGCGGACGTGTACCCGGCATTGCTCAGGGTTATGAATGTCTTGGGGTAAAGTTCTAGTGTACTTGGGAACAGTGTGTATCAGGGTTGGGTTAAAGTGGAAATACAAAATATTATTGTTAAGAATTGAAAAATTGTTTCACTTGATCGCGCCATGTTTTCCTCAGGCGTCCCTGACTTTTTTTACATTTCACTACTGTACACCATATTGTTACTGTTAAAAGAAAACATAATATCAACTTTAATTTGTCTTCGTATATCACTTCCTTGGGCTTCCCCGACATTTTCTACCATTCACTACTGATTGCCAATTTTTTTTTAACTTTAACCCGGCGAGGCTGTGGTGGGGTGTTACATACCCCACGCTTTACTTCAACGATTGTTTTGTTTTAAATTTTTGCTGTAACGGTTTGTCTCGCCGCATAGCTGGAGCTAAGGAGCTGCGGGAGGGGATAGTGGCGTGATCGCAGTGTTGCGCTAACCGGCGCTTGAGATATACGTGTGCAAACTCCTGTCGGGTACGTAATACCCCGCCACATAGTTGGTGTGTGGTTATTTCGGTAAAATTGGAAATTGTTTTTTTGGTTTATTAGCTTATTATTTGTTTTTTTGTTTTAGTTTTTGAACGAAAATGAGTTTCGAAAGAGATCAAAGGCATCTTGAGTCCATGATAGAGCAGGTTTTCCAAGAATGTTCGGACGAGTCAAGCTCCGAACCCGAATCTGATCATTGCAGCGAACATAACCTAGGATCTGAGACAGAACAGGAGATTAGCGATCGAGAACAAGAGGTCAGTGAACTTGCACTAGATTTTAATGATTCTGACGATGATATCCCGCTGTCAGTTTTGAGAAATCGACGTTGTTCTTCTGTTCAAGTTCCTTATTATGAGTCCAAAGATGATCAGAAATGGCTCAAAAAACCACCGCGGACTAATGTACGTACTCGCAGTGACAACATAATTTTCGAACGGCCTGGCGTAAAAGGAATTGCAAAGTTAGCTAAAACGGAAGTTGAATGTTGGAATATTCTTTTTACTGAACAAATGAAAACTTCTGTTTTGACATACACAAATAAAGAAATTATTAACCGGCAAACAAAGTGTAATGATCCAAAAAAAATGTACTATATGAAAGAGACAACAGCTTCGGAATTCGACGCTTTGTTGGTTTGCTATATATTGCTGGACTCAATAGATCTAGTCGCCAGAGCCTCAGAGATTTGTGGAGAACGGATGGTACAGGTGTTGATATTTTTCGCACAACTATGTCCCTACAAAGATTTTACTTCCTGCAAAACTGTGTACGTTTTGATGATAAATCGACAAGGGACGAGCGAAAGAAATCTGATAACTTAACTCATATCAGAATGCTTTTTGACCAATTTGTTGATAGCTGCCAGCAAGCTTATATTCCTCATGAATATATGACCATTGACGAAATGTTGTTAGCCTTTAGAGGGAAGTGCGGATTTCGCGTATACATTCCGAGCAAACCTGCTAAGTATGGAATAAAAATCCAAGCTCTTGTAGATGCAAAATCTTTCTACACATTCAATTTAGAAGTTTATGCAGGGAAACAACCCAGTGGACCTTATGCAGTTAGCAACAAACCGTTTGATCTTGTGGAAAGACTTGTTCAGCCCATATCACAGTCCAACCGCAACCTGACATTCGACAACTGGTTTACTAGTCACGAATTAATGCTACATCTACTGGCTAACCATAGGTTTACATCTACAGGAACAGTTCGAAAGAACAAAAAATGCATTCCGTCCGCTTTATTGAAAACTGGAAAAGAACCAGGAAGCTCATTGTTCTGTTTCCAGAAGGACATTACATTAGTGTCCTACACCCCGAAAAAGAATAAAGTGGTTATAGCTATGTCCACTTTACACCATGATGATAGAATTGATGAGGCCACAGGAGATAAAAAGAAGCCTGAAATTATAACATTTTATAATGGTACAAAAGCAGGAGTAGATGTTGTCGATGAACTCTGCGCTACTTACGATGTTTCGCGTAACAGCAAGCGGTGGCCTATGACCATCTTTTATGGGATACTAAACATAGCTGCTTCAAACGCAACTATTATTTTTCGGGAAAACAAAAATGAAAACATAAAGCGAACAGAGTTTATCCATAATCTAAGGTTAGCTCTGGTGTATGAACATTTACGATTACGGAAAGACCAAAAAAACATTCCAGTCTATATTCGAAAAAGGATCTGTTCGCAAATTAATGAAGAACCAAGTCGTTCACTTCAGAATAGTACTGGGCGATATACGAGATGTGCTGATTGTCCAAGGAAAAAAGATCGAAAGACAAAGCACTCTTGCTCAACATGTGGGAAGGCCATATGTATAGAGCATGCAAAAATTGTTGTGATGATGACCCTAGTTCCTAAGCTGTTCCAAAGTATTATGATAGTTTTTTATTTCTAATTCAAAGACTGATGTTTTTTCCTTAATTTAGTAGTTGTTGTTTAAAGTAAAATTTTGTTTTTGTTTATTTTAGAGGTTTATTAAGATAAGGCCTATTTTTGATTAAAAAAAACTCAGTTTCTTATATTTTCCTAAATAATAATAAAAAAATTATTAAAATATTAAAGTTTTTTCAAAGCTGTTTATTGTTTATATTAATATCACAAAACATAAGATTAGAACTTAATTTATCGATATTATGATATTTATGGACAATTTAATAAGTGGGCATGTCAAACCCCACCACATACTCATTGTTACATTTTGCCACCACAGCCTCGCCGGGTTAATTAAAGAGTTTAGACTAATTAGTCTCATATGTACAAACATAAGTACGAGAAAATCAACTTAGATTTACCAAAAAATAATATTATATACCTAGTGAAATGTGAAAGAGATCGTTTCTTTCGGACTCCCAACTGGTCTTCGAGTGACGTTACGAGCTTGCGAGCGGCCCAATGCGTTTTTTTCCGAAAAGTGCCTGCATGAGCCAACCTTATTAAATACATTTTCTACGAACCTTGTGCTTCACCAAAATAAATATATTTTAATATTCTTTTGCACACTCTCAGAAGAAATACAGAATACTCAGGATGGGTTATTTCACAGAATTTGAACAATACATCGAATTATGAACTTCAATAGAACATTTACGGAACTTGAAAATTATCTTTCAAATTTTATGAATTGTTGAAATTCTGTGAAACAACTGGCCCTAAGAATAAAAATTTGTGTTCAGTAAAAACTTCACTAAATAATAATCACAAAATATATTCTTTCTCGTTCGTTCCCTCAGTGCTGATCTGTATTAAACCAGACTCCGATCTTGTACACAACAATCTTCCAGACTTGTAGGACTCATCAGTCCAGCATAAACATGACCATGCTTTTCCCGTCATGTATACAACCCCAGTGGCAACGAGTGCCACTGCCGTTCTTCTTCTCCAAGAAGAAACCAAATTAAATAATATCTATCCATCACTGGGGAACCAAGGGGTAATAAACTCTTCCGTTGTGAGGCCTTCAGGAAACCGAGGAGGAGTGGAGAGGTGAGATGAGGCCCTCTTGCCTTGGGGGTCCTTCAGGGAACCAAGGGGGGGTGGAGACGAGAGATGCGACCTGGGAAGACACATTGTGGAACCAGAAGACATAGCCTTATATCCAATGACAACCCTGGTGAACTTCATAAAGGGGACCGGGTGACTGTTAAAGGAATGAGTTAAAATAGGAGATAGCACAATGGGCCTATGGCCTAAGTGCTCACGAAAACTATATGTAAACCGTCTCCGCTCTTTAATAAAAATTTATCCTATCATTAAGGCCCGTTTTTCCACAGGGAGATGCAAGTATCCGGACGATTCAAGTATCTTGGGAACTACCGTGGTGCATTTGTGCGGAGGTTCATACACAGGCACACATTGCCGATACGTTTGTGTCAAACATTTTGAAACAATACAGCGCCCTTGAAGTGATTTTTCACAAAAACGGCACTGTACAAATTATACAATTATTATTATTAATGCATGTGCTTTAGATCAATGCTAGGAACAAAAAAATCAACTGTGCGCGACATGAGTACACAACAGAAGTATCAGATACTTCCACATACATTTGTAAGAAGGGCCTAACATGACTTACCGGAGGTTCAGGAGGAACAATCTGCAGGGTGTTTTGCAAGTTGCTCATTCTGTTGGCAGCACTAGAAGGTGGAGTACTGGGTGGGAAGGAGATGGGGGAGAGTACTGCTTTTTGAACACTGCTCAAACCATTCTGACTTGTCTGCAAATATAACGGTTACATACAGAATATTATTATTATTTTTATTTTTATTTTTTTTTATTTTATTGAAACATATAAACAAGGTAACAATTTTTTTTTACAATATAAACACTAATATTTCAATCACTCTCCTAATAAAGCAGCTGCTTGTGTTTAGGAGAGGACAACAAAAATATTTTAACATTTTTTTAAATTAAACAAAAAATATTAGTAATAAAACAAAAAATAACAATAAAAGCAATAAAAATATAGGTTAGTTAATAAATGATTCAAAGAATTTAAAAGGCAAAAACATATTTCTAAACAATAAGTAAAGTTATGAGGTGGTACAAGAGTATTTTAATTTAATTTTTTTTTTATATTTTTCGTAGTTTTCTTCCGATCGTATATCAAGTGGTAATTTATTAAATAATTTTACACCCTTGAAGTGATAGTGATGTTGTGCTGTTGTGGTTCGTGCTAGTGGCACGGTTAGTCCTCCAACATAAATCTCCAACATTATATAAACTGCTTAATAATTATTATTATATATTTTTGTATTATAGTACATTTGATTAATTTGTACAAAGTCATTCAAAGAGATAAAAATAAATAGTTAATATTTTGAATCATGTTACATAAAATTGATTTTTTTTTAATAATTAAAATATATTTTTTTAAATTAACCTATTTTGAATTGTTATTTAAGTGAAACAGGTTTTTTTACAATTTTTTTTTAAATAAAATTATCCAAATCTAGTAGGTTCTAGGCAATTTAAAAAAAATAAAAACCTAACCTTAATAATATTAATGGAAAAATAATGCATTTAAATTTATTTTTCATCAATAATTTCTAATAGAGAAACTAGCACATACTTTTTTATTATTTAATTTGGCTTTCACCCATCAAGGGTGATCTTGGCCATACACAATTAACATTTTTTTCGTATAAACAAATACAGCAAATGACATAATATGAATATACAGATGATTATACAACATAAACATACTAAATAATCAATTTCTATATAGAATTTCTATAATAATTCTAATAAAGCAATTTCTTACGGTTGGCACCATTGTCTAATGTCGTGTGGACAGAAATAGGATCAAAATTCAAGAAGGCATCAACTCTAAATGAGAAATTATGCTTATAAAATTTAAACATTATTTTGCTTCATAAATAGTTTTAGTAATTATGTTGAAACAAAGTGTTATTTCAATAGTCTATGCGTATGCGTAATGCATATTACCACACTTCCGGCGGGAAGTAAAGTTCTACCTTTTACGCTGGTCCTATTTGAATGGCGGAAAAGGCATTGCTGTCCAATATTTAAGTATATTAAGCCCCTAGAACAGGTAATATATAATTATAAAAAATGAAAGTACTAACGTTAGGTGTAGAGAGCGACCTTGCCAGGATGTCCCCGGGTCGTAATCCACTCAAGGTTGATGCGGGAGTTTTGACCTCTTTCTCCTTTACTGGAACTGGCGCAGGGACTGAATTGATTCTAGCTGCCGAGGGTTTAGTGGGCGCGGGTTTGCTGGGAATGGGTTTACTTGCTGGACTAGGTTGCACTGGTTTTACTGGTTGCATTTGCTGGACTGGTTGCACATTCTTCATTGATTGCGACAAAGGTCTTTGCACTGGTTTAGGCGGGATGTATATCAACCTTTCTTTGGTTTTCCTATTTTCTATTGGTGGGGGTTGCTGTAATTTAAAATTAAATTAGATGTAATAATAAAAGACAAACCAATATCACAACCATAAACACACATTCCAATTGAGTCATCATCATATCACAGCAATAATTGTTTCGAACAGTCCAGATCATTGCACCAATTTACAAAATAACTGCTGTCTGCTGCTGCTACTGCTACTGCTGCTGCATTTGGGTTAGATTGTTTACAATTTGTCATGATTATAATATTAGCCCAATCACATATTATCACGTTCACTGCCACCAAATCTTGAACACATAAACAAACTAAAGCTGAACAGTCCAGTGACCGTTTGTGAACCGGTAGCAGCCCGTTAATAGAATTGCTAAGTTGGTAATATTTAAATGAGTATAGAAATAAATATATTGAGTTCAACAATATTGTATTATAGGTTGGCTTTAATGGAGCTCATTTATATAGTGCAATTGTTTAACTCTGGATGGGTAACATTAAGTTGGTTGGCATCTGATAAAATTTAAGAAATATCTTCTTTTTTTTTCTCGTTCACGCTTGTGAATATATTGTATAAAATATACGAACATGTATGTAAAAGTCTATTTATGCCTTTATGCAAATTCTACAATAATGTAACTACAAAGTAACATGAAAAGTATTTGTTGTACATATTTATTTGTATAATATGTAAAATTTAGACCTATATTGTGTCTGTAAAAGCCCTACGGGTATTCAATAAATAACTGATGTTCCAATAAAGTCATTATTATGACAATTAAACTGAAATCATTGAGAAACCCCGAACCCTGACTATCTGTACAAGAAGGGCTCTTACCTACGACCCTGCTGAGACCAATAACACTGGGACGGACCGCTCCAGCCATTCCTGCTAAATGCCCATTTCCTGCATTAGTAGGGATTATTCCATAAAAATATCATAACGGGTGTTAAGAGACGTACCTGACTTTAACCAGCGATTCCTACATTATTTGGAGTAATATATAAATGAAATTTTGGTCTCTGTGACATTTTTTGTTGTTGTCCAAATAATTTGCCGGAATCAATGGTTTTATTTTTTTTTTTACACTAGCTTCACACAGGAGGCCCTGAGGAAAATAATTTTACACTAGCTTCACACAGGAGGCCCTGAGGAAACTAATTTTACACTAGCTTCACACAGGAGGCCCTGAGGAAAATAATTTTACACTAGCTTCACACAGGAGGCCCTGAGGAAAATAATTTTACACTAGCTTCACACAGGAGGCCCTGAGGAAAATAATTTCCCTCTGGGCCTTTGCCTTTGAGGATGCTGTGTGGATGGTTTTTTAAAGGAAAGGAAGGAGAGGAAGATCTGGGAAGGAAAAGGTATGAGGGGTATGGAAGGGTTAGGATTCTGGGGGTCAGGGTGTCCAGGAGAGACGGACGTTTGAATCCAATACTACCACTGCAGTGCAAGTGCAAGTCCATCCATCCATCCCTCCAATCCATCTCCCTCAAATCCATCCCTACCACATGGGTCAAGCTGCTGGAGAGGTAAAAGGGTATGAGGAGTGGGTGGGAATCTGGGATTCAGGGTGTCCAGGAGTGACGGACGTTTGAATCCATTACTACCACTGCAGTGCAAGTCCGTCCGTCCATCCATCCATCCATCCATCCCTCCAATCCAATCCATCTCCCTCCAATCCAACCCTACCACATGGGTCAAGCTGCCGGAGAGGTAAAAAGGTATGAGGAGTGGGCGGGAATCTGGGATTCAGGGTGTCCAGGAGTGACGGACGTTTGAATCCATTACTACCACTGCAGTGCAAGTCCATCCATCCATCCCTCCAATCCAACCCTACCACATGGGTCAAGCTGCTGGAGAGGTAAAAAGGTATGAGGAGTGGGTAGGAATCTGGGATTCAGGGTGTCCAGGAGTGACGAACGTTTGAATCCATTACTACCACTGCAGTGCAAGTCCATCCATCCCTCCAATCCAACCCTACCACATGGGTCAAGCTGCTGGAGAGGTAAAAAGGTATGAGGAGTGGGTAGGAATCTGGGATTCAGGGTGTCCAGGAGTGACGGACGTTTGAATCCATTACTACCACTGCATTGCAAGTCCATCCATCCCTCCAATCCAATCCATCTCCCTCCAATCCATCTCTACCACATGGTTCAAGAGAGCCCTACTGGAGAGGTAAAAAGATCTCCCTCAACTAGTCTCTTCAAATCCGACCCGCCACACAGTTGGTGGGCAGACGCATCCACCGCCAAGACCTAGACTATCCTCACCCCATGAACCCAGGTACCACTGATAAGTCATCAAACGTTGCGAACCAATTGGGGTGACCTATGGCAGAGGTGTTGGTTATCCAATGAATGATTCCCAGGGAGACGGTACCTATTCCCACCTCCCAAAATAAAGTAAGCCTCTTGACACCCATATAATACAGCCACGCATCAACAGTTTAAAAAGCAGATACGCAATAGCTCCACAATGATTCTCTCATTATGACTCAAAATATGCATTGTTCTGAATTAAAATTGCTCTAACCACTTGGCATCCTTCCACGCCTACATCAAATCACAAAGCCAGGCATATCATTCTTAACAGTGTGGGTGAGTTCTTTACAAAACCATACAAATTTAAACAACTTCACTTACCCTTGGCTTATCATAATACGTATTGACTTTTGGTTTCCAAGTGTTGGAGGGAACACGTGGTCTCCAGGATGATGACTCGATGTGTAATCGCCGCAGCTGAATGGGAAAAGCGTATTATGTTTTTAAACAAACATTATTTAAAGTGTACATTACCTCCCTTCCTAGGCATGAGACTCAGCCGTGTAGAATATGAATGTTTAAACAGCAATAATAGATATTTTTAAATGTACCAATCTGAATTTGCCTATCGCAGAGTGTAACCAGTCTAGTGACAAATAAACAAGTGTAAAAAGTAATACACAATCATTTCTATGTATATTTTATTTTTATTTATTTTATATGTAATTGTTACAATAACAACATGCCTAGAATGTTTCAATTGTGTTCTACGGAATATTTCCCACAATATTTTTATGATATTCTACAACTTTGTTTCCTCTGTTCTGAAAGAATTTTCTTTTAAATTATGAATATCAACAAAATAAATTATTATTAAAAATGATACTACATAATAATTAAAATGAATAACAAGAAATAATGGTTAAGTCAAAACGTTTTATAGATGATATCTGATAAATATTACGAGGGCAAGTCAAAAATTATCTACACTTTACATTCTACAATTCATTCATAGGGGTTTAACATGAACATTTTTCAATCCACTTGCTTGCGTATTCCTTCCAACAAGAAAGTTTTTGGTTGGTCGCGAAGCCACTTTTGCACGCTTCCTGCACGTCAGTGGAAAATCGCCGATCTCGCAAAACATTCTTAAGGGGCCCAAACGGACGTACGTTGGAGGGAGCCAGATCTGAGCTGCAGGGGGGGTATTCCGATATTCAATTTGTTGATGGTTTGATGGGCAAAACTATGACTGAAGTTCTAAGAAGACTACCTCATCACCTCATCAACGATAACTTGTCTATTTGGTAGAACCATCTCTCGACTTTCATGAACTTCCTGCTCCCTCTATTTACGTAACACTCATCCGGCCACTTTTAAACTTCTCGATCCACAAAAAAACTCTCCTTAATGCTACGACTATTTTCAACCCCTTTCAAATCCTTCAACCAGAGAAATCAGATCACTTCTCGTTTTTCCTCCTTGGCGCAAACAGCTAGCGGGGCGAACATGTTTACGCTGTAATAGCCGGAAGGCAAACAACGCGATCGGGATCAAATTCCTCACACATGACACATGACAGAAGGCGATATGACAGCCTTGAAGGTGTTATGGCAAAAGTGTAGATAATTTTTGATTCTCTATCATGATTAGTAAATAAGCAGAATTCCTGTCACTGAAGTTAGAATACACTGGTGAAGTGGAAAGTAATATCAGACCTTTCATATTTATAGACCGAAAACATAATAAAATCATTATAACTTGAGAATAACTTAAGGCGATGCCATAAGTAGTAATGCAAAATCATGTGTTTTTGGTTTGAAAATTTGGTCGCCTAGAAATGTTTCAGATGCTTTAATTAAATACTGCGAGTAGAATACATCTTGGCCTTTGAAATAATCGAGTATTTTTTAGATAAGACTTTTTATAAGCCCAGAAAAAAATAATGTAGACGGCCTATGAAAACTGCTTTAAAGTTAAAAATCTTCTACTTACGAACACATTTTCGGTTATGATTTTATTGTATAATGTGGCAAATTAAGTTATTTATAAAATGATCAAAAAAAAAATATTTATGCCTGAACATCCACAAAATAAAATAAAAGGCACTTTTTGGCATAAATCAAAACAGGCGGATGGTGTTAAGCGGGAATTTAAACCTTATCACCATCTACGTAAGGGTTGTTATTGATAGCGGCTAAATTTAAAATATTACACGAAGTAGTGCATCGCCTTAAGAATTTAATACTAAAGTTTAATTTGAAATCCAAAGAAATACTTACAGGTTGCTGAACAAATTTCTTAGAATGTTTTCTGGGTGCAGATTTCTGTTTTGCTATCATTTCCGTTATGTGCGCAACTTCACTGGGAGCACTGGCATCCACAAAATACTTATTATTTTGTTTAATAAGTCGAAACCCAGGAACCTTTTCGAACAGATCTTCCAATGATCTAAATCCTAATTTGGAATATGGAATATATTCTCCTTCTAGTTCCCGGTAGTCCCCTAAAATATGAATCGAAAATTTTGAACATCATCAATTAAAATCCTAAATATATTATGGACAGGTTGTTTCGGAGAATTTGAACAATTCATCAAATTTAAACGTTCGTTTTAGGGTTCTGTGAAAGTCCTATTCAAGTTCTGTTATTATATCATTATAGGCTAGTTATTTGACAGAACTGAAATAAAAACAGAACTTGAAAATGAACATTGAAATTTGATGAATTGTTCAAATTCCCTGAAACAACCCGTCCTATGTGTTTCAAAAAACAGAAAAAGGATTGAACAGTAGTTTTGAAAATAACTAATCTTAGGGACATTCTCTTAAAAAAATTATATCCCAACACAAGTAAATAGATTAAAATCTAAAATGACTCTTCTTTTTGTGTTTTTATTTCATTATCTAGGTAAATACCAGTTTTCATTTATATAGTCTAAACGCAAGTATTTTATTTACATAATTATGGTTTTTTAAAGCCCCTAAGGGCAATATCAATTTTACAAAAATTTCACTATAAAAATTACAAAAGAATTATTACTATTAAGAATGTAGCCTATGGTGCACAAACCGACATTTACCGGTTAGTAGTCGAGTGCACAAATGCGTCGGGTTCCCAACCAGGCATCTGCGTCGTGGGTTCAATTCCTCTACTAGCTAACTCCTCCAACATTGCACAAGCAACAAACGATGGTAGTATTTTCAGGTTATTCGTAACCCAAAAATGTTTGTCTTACTTAAAAAAAAAATAATTTTAAATACTTTTAATAATGAGACGCATTTCTCAAAAAAAAAAACCCAGAAATCTCAACTTGCACTATTTATCTTTCTTGTAGAATAAAGCAGGTTGCACTATGCAATTTGTGTCTTTTTAATTCAACAGTCGACAATTTAATATGTAGGTCAAACATGTACTTAGGATTAACTAATAATGTCGAACCATATTCAATTTAGAAATTTGCCAATTTGAACAAAATTAATTTATAAATTCACCTTCCCACTGATAATTTGAAATGGTGGCCTAGAGCAGTGTTCCGCAAAGCGTGTGCCGCGGCACACTGGTGTACCGTGGTCATCAGTTGGTGTGCCGCGGAAAAAATTCAAGGTATTGTGAAGATAATAAGAAAACAAATGGGAGCAGATGAGAGATAATATCAGTCACTTCTGTTTCATACAGAAGTACGATGGCTTTCTTGCGGAAAAGTGCTATTTCGGATTTACGAGCTAAAAAATGAGTCCCAGACGCTTTTAAAGGCCCAGGGTTCAGATTTTGCTTCTGTGTTTAAAAAAGAAGAATGGGTAGTAAAACTTGCATATCGATGAAAATTTGAAAAATGCAAGGCAGGAATTCATATATTTTAACGTCTTCGGACAAAATTGAGAGCTTTCGCGCTAAGGTGGTATTATGGATCAGCCACGCTGTCAATGGTAGTAATGAATTGTTTCCAAATGTCATGGCTGCCGATTCTGAAACAAAGTGCAGGCTTTGATAGTGAAACACTTGGAACTATTAGTAAAAAAAATTAACTGTTATTTTCCTAAGTGTGACCTACAATCTATGGGCTGGGTACGAAATCCACTCTCGGATAACATTTCCCTTGGACACTTGCTGATAAACGAGCAGGAAGAATTCATGAAGTTAAAAACTGATCGGACATTAAAACTAAAATTTTCCAAAGTAGAGCTAGCACATTTTTGGTTACATATAAAAAATGAGTATCCACTGCCTTCAAAGCATGCTGTTAAAATATATATCGATTTGCCACAACCTAATTATGCGAATTGGGTTTTTTAACTCTCACTACTATTAAATCGAAAAAAAAAACGCCTGGGGACGATCAATGAAGAGATGAGAGCAGCCTTATCAACGATTGCTCCAAATGTTGATCGCCTGTGCTCAGTTACAGGCTCACATTTCTCACTAAACATCTTTTCATATTAGGTATATTGATTTTAGTAATAAATAAATATTCCATAAACATTCCTATTTTCTTTAGTGTACCTCTAAAATTTCTTGATTTGATAGGTGTACCTTGAACACAAAAAGTTTGCGGAACACTGGCCTAGAGCACATTTGAAGAGTGAAAGCCAGAAACAATAGGGAAAAAAAAACACACAAAGTGAGTGCGTCTTATGAAAGTTCAAATATTGTAGTGTTTTATAAATTCTTACTATTGCATTGGTCAATGGAAACCAGTCCTGACGTTGATAGTATCGTCGCCTTTAGAATAGGTATCACACTATTTATGTCGGCCATGACTCAGTTTTAACCTGAAAAGACATAAAAGTTTTTCTAAACTTATAGAATTCCGCTACATGCAAAGGTTCTTTAAAAACAACACTTGATTTCAACTTAAATATTGAATGACAACTATGTATTTAGGTCGGGGGTAAGGAAACATGCGCAAAATAGATTTTTAGGGTTTAGTTTGGGTTATTTTAATAATTTGTGCGTATTTCCTAACCATCAAACATAACTTTGATCGAGAAAAAATAGAAAATTGATTGCATCTTTTATCATCCCCCACCACATAAATAGTAATTTCTTGTAGTAATGAAGTTGAAACCAAGTGCTGTTTGGAATTTTTTTGCGTATTAAGCGTGCAGCGGAATTCAACAAGCTTAATAAAGTTTTGATTGTGGTATAATATTATAATGGGTAAATATTCGGAACCACTGGCCACTCTCAATACGATTTTTTTAAAATAAAACCTTTTGATTCAACTTAATTACTATAAAAGGCAACTATCTGCATTTGGGAAATTTTTTATTTCAACATTCTAATTTTTAACGTAAAATGAAAATTCGCTTTCATTGTACGGGATGTCAACCATTTCCAATAATTTCTGTTAACGATGTATTCATATGTTGATATTCCTGATACTACACGCATGGCAGATGAAACTTTATTGCCATTTAATTAATTAAAATTAGGTAGGCCCTATTTTGGCGGAACTCTGGAAAAAATAAATTAAATTAGGGTATTTAAGCAAGGTTTTTATTTTCTAAATTTAATAATTTTGTATGTAAAAAACCTAACCTAACCTTACCAAACCTAACCTATACAAACCTAACCTGTACTAACCTAACATAAAATGGTTTAATTTTTTATAATTTTGCATGTAAAAAACCTAACCTATCCTAACCTAACCTATACTAACCTAACCTATACTAACCTAACCTATCCCAACCTAACCTAATCTTACCTAACAATATTAACCTAACCAATACTAACCTAACCTACAATAACTAAAGGTTTTTTTAAACGCCTTGATGCCTTTATTTCATTTCCACAGTTCACCAAAATAGTACCTACCTAATTTGCATAGAGTAAATGGTAATAACATCTCTTCTAGCCATTCGTGTAGTATCAGGAATACCAACATAAGAAAATGTCATCAACAAATGGCTGTCATCCCATATAACAAAAGCGAATGTTCATTTTACATAATTACAAATTAGAATACTAAAATTAAAAATTTTCCAAATGCAGATGGTTTCCTTTTATAGTAATTAAGGCAAATCAAAAGGTTTTATTTGTAAAAAACATATTAAGCGTGGCCAGCAATCCCGAATAATTACCTTATAATGTTATGATATCAATTATATAAGAATACATTATAAAATGGCAAAATTTTCACAAAACCGTATTCTTGATAACAATATAGATAATATTGATAAAAAATGATTCATCTCTACTACGTGCCACATATTATGCTTTGATCCACTCTCACCTGAGTTATCTAGTTAGTATCTGGGGCACCATTATCAAAAATCAAACATCAGAAATACAAGTCATTCAAAATAGAGTTGTAAGGAACATATATCATATACCAAGGGATACACAGGTCAAAGATGTATACTCACAGACACAAATACTTCCTTTTACGATGCGGCCAAAATATAACATCACAACTGACATTCTACAAATAAATCATCACTCCTCATACACCAGCACAAAACACGATCGCAAAATCAAATACACTCATCGTCATCTACTTACACAACTAAATTTGGAATAAACTCCCTACAATACATCGCTTATAAGCAATACAATGCATTCATTACCTAGTTACCTAAAACTTCCAGCAACAAACAGAAAAACATTGGCAATAGCTCTTAAATGCTATTTCCTCAGCAGTTTTATTAATGAGCGACACATTCTTTCATTATTTTTCTCTCAATACGCAATATTTCACTTTCAAATAAATGGATTTAGCTTTATTAATTCAAAACATAATTTATTATGTTGGGGGAGACGGAAAAATACGCATTTTAATTTCGTTTCGTCACTTATGCGATATGTCAATTAGTATGCGGCGCCGTTATAGTCGCTGCCGACGGCGACTATGTTCATATCAAGAGTTGGATTATATTCATAATATCGTATTAGAATTAAATCACAAACCAGTCTATACAAACCTAGCGTAGCCCATAAACTACTTGAAAACTGGGATATAACTCTAAAGGGGACGCGAGCAGGCATTATTAAAGGTTTTCCCCAACATTTATAGTAACTTTTAGTAATAATATAACTAAATTCAAGTATTAATTCAAAGTAAACATTCCATATTTACCGTGAAGCGGAATTCGTAACCTTTACCATTCTTTCTTTGGAACTCCAAAAGAACTTCTGTGTTTATTTCTTTCAATGTATTTATGAAATATTTTCCATTTAAGGGTGTTTAGTCTGTCTAATCTATTAAAATCTATGTACACTGTTCATTGAACTCCTCTGAATGAGTTTTTTAAACTCACTGGGAATAATATATTATTGTTTTTATTTTGTAATGTATAATCACTAAATAAATAAATGAAAATAAATACTTTCCAAGAATTCTTCTTTAGTAGTAAATTAAGTACGGATTTAAAAAGCGGGTGCTACAGGAAGAAAACTAATACCTAGAAAGCGAGCAACCAATTTTGAATAAACATTCAAGTAATTGATAACATTTGCACAAAAATATGGTTGATAAAAATGCCTGAGGAAACGTTAGTAGATGCGCATTCCATAAGTGTAGAAAACATTTTTATGACATCTTTATAATTTCGTTACTTTTTAATAACAACGCTTTTCGTGGGAAGTGTTTTTTGGAAATTTGGATTATGTGGAACATTCACCGACACACTTTCTAGATACGATACTGTTACATTCAATAACCCACACAGGCCAACTTCGATGTTGTTAGCCCTTTAGAAAAGGAAGTTAAAAACGATTTTTAAAACTTTGCCAACAATAAATTCTACAAAACCACAAAAACGAATCCACATACCATTGACAGCTGGCGGCAACGAAAAAAGTGTGTTGGCTATTTTGTAAGTTGGTCACAATGCTAACCCGTAACCCAATTCGACCAGTACCAACAGAAGACCAACCAGACCAACACTGGAAGACCTATTTGACCGTAGCTATTACTACCGAGTAATCGGTATGGACTGATAAAGTTGATTTATGGGACTGATCACGCCGTTTCTCCGCAGGGGTAGGCAGAGAGGACGGACCGTCAAACAACTCGGTCTTGGCACACACTCCTTACCTCATTCACATTTGAGTGATTAGATGACGGCTTCGAGCTATGGAACCATAAATAAATCCACGGAACAAAAATAAAAAGCCCTGGACAGAACGTTAATGCAATTTTGAATGAATGGCATTGAATCAGAATCTAGGCTGAGGGGATTACATAGCAACCATCTTGTACGAAAAACTTTTTTGAATGATTTGTATGTAAAGTGGTGTAATGAACTATTATAATTAAATTAAAATCAAGCAAAGTTTCAAATATAAAGTAAGTATGTACATTGTATATTCCTATATGCATACAATTATTCATGTTTGATGCAAACCAGTAAGACTGAAAACAGGAAAATAATTTACTCGTAAGGTGTATAAAATAATATATATAATTTACTGATATGTATTATTAAACAGAAGTTTTTAAAAAAGAAGAATATTAATGTCTGTTGTATCTTTGGTTGTATCTATAGAAAAAAAAACTAATAAGTAATGGCAAAATACCAACGCTGTAATTAATATCGAATGTAAATAATAGTACTTGGAATGGTAAATAACTCAAATTTTAATATACATATCAATTATGTCCGTACATGCATACTTTATTTTATTATATTTTTTAAAATTATTTTATATTATCGAAACAAACAGTACATGATTTACAGAAATGAAATAATATACAGAAATAAGATATTTCATGTTGGGTGCCTATGATATGTTTCCTTGTAATGTTTGCTAAGTGGTATGTTTATTCCTTAATTACCAGGTGACGTGTGTAGAATATATGTGTATGTGTAATGTACGTGTGTGTGAGTGTTTGTGTGTGTGTCTGTATGTATGCGCATTGAACAGTTTAAATTTTTGACATGATTCCACATTTGAATTAGGGCAGTGAATTCAAAAAAATATCAATGTTTGAGTTTAACCAAATATTATTTAGAGTATGAAGAGCTCTGTTAATTGGTTAATTAATTATTAATAACCTAAGGTTGACATGTATTTTAAGGTTATGTCATAAATAAACCACTCCCTGTATAATATGTTTTTTTGTAAATCTTGTGGGGAATCACACATCTGAAAATTTTTGTGGGGAATTACGTTTCACAGAAATTCTCTAACAACCCACAATAAATATTCAGATCGGTATTAAATACTTAAGTATTTTGTCACCGGTATTTTTTTGTACCTGTACTCATTGTGACTCATTGTACCCAGTGACGAAAAGTACTCACATGACCCACCCCTAGTATGAAAACATTAGTGTTGCCCATTTATTATAAATGGGGCACTTACCTACCAAAATGTTGCCATACCAAGATACGATATTTTGTCTATATGCCCACCCCCCATTATTTTATTTTTATTAATTTTATTTTTTAGGTCCCATTTCGAAAATTATATTATATTATTCGCATTTAGTGCATCAAGTTTTGTAGAAAATTAACTACATGCAGCACATGCATTTTGTACGAACCTTGGATGAACACGTTTACCATCAAAGATGGCGGTGCTACCAAATATACATAAATAAACCGCTCGCATACATATCTACTTTCTGCGAAAGCATACCAACTGCACACAAACGAGTAGGTACTTTTCTTAATAAATTGTCCTGACGTTGTTGTCACAGTAAAATTATTTTAGATCGCCATTCAATCTCATACAGTCGTCACCGATGGGTAATATAATTATATCTGTGACGGTTGGAAAGGATTGTATGGCCACGCCTACTTTTATGTTCATATTAGGGCGCCCGCAGACGAGACACTAGTTGCGGAGATAGTTGCTTTTCAACAGTTGCGGTAATAAAAGTCCATTACGAAATATAGAGATGTGCACACGAGAGACTTTTTAGTTGGGAGGCTTTAAATTTGTATGAATTTTGAATATTTTTCCAATTGTCGTTTTCCAAAAGTCTCTCGCCTTCGGGCGCCCATATGTTCGTCGTATGAAACTACCCTTAGGCTTGAGCTACACAACGGTGTATTTTGCAAAAGCGGATAAAACAAGCCCCACCCCACGGAAAAAAATCAAATAATATTACAAACAAATGTTTGAATTTTTAGCCAGTCAGTTATACCTATGCGGTATTACTCATACGCGGAAAAAAATCTCCAAATAACTTCAATAACTCATAAACTCATAGCGCCACCGTATAGTCTCGTTTTAAAGAGGAAGGATGAAAGATTGAATACAAGGCGGCCGGACTACGGCTACGTGTAAAGTAAGCCCATGATTTTCGGCTTTCTGGAATCTACACGTGTCCGTTAATAAACGGGGTCATTTATTTTTCTTTCTAGAAATTTTCGTATGTGGTACCTATTATTATTTTAGAATTAATATAATCACGATTGTAATATAATTATCTAAGCAAATTTCCATACAAATGTTGTTGTGTTATGATGCCGCTCAACTAATTAGCGACTATGGAAAGATTGTCTGGCTGTCCTCGCACATAACCGATTTACGAAATTTTTTGTCCGGATTCTAATTATTTAGGGCCTAAATTATGTTTTGATTCCGTCAACAATATGAAACAACAATAATAAAAAATGACACAAATAAAATATATATAAATAATATCTAAAATTATAATATATTATAAGAAAACCACATATATATTTTTTAATACTACATGTGTAATTTTTCACTGGAGTTTCTTATTACCTTACCATTATTCCTTATACGTGTTCTAAGTGTATTATAAAATTATTATTTTAATACTATACTTAACAAACAACTTATCAAAATGTTAATACTCATCCTAATTTGACTGTCCTAAAACGGGAATCCTCCTAGTTGGGCTCTTAAATAATGTATAATCTTTTACTAAATAAAAAATAAATAAAAATAATAATCGTAATAGCTTTTCCTCACTAGAAGTAGCCAAGGCTCTTTTCTTTGGTAAGATGATCACAAACACTTTATTTTGTCCTTTTCAGGGAGAGATTATTTATTTACGAGTAGGGAATGTGCGTTTTGCATTTTCGGGACGGTTTGGACGAAATATTGACGATTATATTGACAATAAAATTGATCGTCTCTTGGGCACTTAACGGAAGACAAATTCGTAAAAATAAAATTCAGCACGTGGGGCGAATCTCTCGGAAGGCACGGACCGTTTTAATTCAGCACCTGATTTTTTCGACACGGCGCGGTGTCGAGAAAAACCGCTAGTGCACTCGACCCTTAACTCGTCGACTTCACACCAGTGTTACCAACCTACACGCGCTAAAGTGAAGCCGTGAAGACCGTGAAGCGTCAAATTTGCTAAGGGGTCGCCGCATTTCGTTGTCGTGTGTTCCTGCTTGTCGGTTTTCAGCCATTTTACGCCGCAAATTTAACATTTTTACTATATTTAACAAACAGAATTAGTTTATAACATCTTTAAAGAAACAACTTGAGCGTTTTCACATAATGCCAGTAAGTACTGATAATAACCTCAAATTTTGTCATGTTTTATAACGACAGTAATATTGTTTACGAATAATAATATACCTACATATTCGTATTATTCAGTTTCGGCTTTGAGTTTTTGGGCGTCTTGAAGTTATTTGGTGTTAAACAGTTTTATCTGTTTTTCCAGGAAACTCCCGTTGTGGCGGCTAAAGGCGGTCGCAAGAAGGCACCCGCTAAGGGCGGAGTCGTCCCTTCTGTTGTAGCCAAGAAGAAGAAGGTAAAATTGTTGTTCGAATAATAAAATACATATTCCTATTATTTACTTTCAGCTTTGAGTTTTTAGGCATTTGAAGTTATTTGGTGTTCAAACGGTTTTTTCTATCTACAGGAAGCTCCCGTTGTGGCGGGGAAAGGCGGTCGCAAGAAGGCAGCCGGTAAGGGCGCAGGCGCCCCTTCTGGTGCAGCCAAGAAGAAGAAGAAGAACGAGGAGTCCTCCGATGAATCTGAACTGGACGAAGAAGAGGAAGATTCAGACGAAGACAAGAATGGCTCTGATGGCAACAAGTCCGATTCCAGCCAACAGAAGGATGTACCCAAACATTTCCATGTAAGCATTGTACATTGCCGGCCTTTTTGCATTCTTCTACCAATCGATTTAAATGTAGTTTTCACTACGAAATGTTCCTCAATATCTTTATAAATAAAATCTAATTTTTCCATGTGCTTTATTTTTTGCTAATTTTACTGTCGATCCGTAATGCTAAACCAATTTGGTGGGAAAATAATTAATTTCTCGATTTGGATTTATTTATCAATGTCCTAAATTAATGGAAAACCTTTTTGTCAGGCTCACCAAATACAACAATAATTGAAATTGATGACATCTTTGTAGAAAATGCCCACTATATTTTATATTGTTAAATAATCCATATAAATGTGTTTTCATACTGTGGAGGAGTTTTAACTTTGTTAAATAATTCAGGTCCTAATAAATGTTAATTTTGTTTGCAGTCTGGGAACTTCGTTTTGTTGAAAAGTGATGTGACATGGGATGGGGACACTGTCAAGTCGAAAGCTTCGGAGATCAACCTGTGGAAGATTGACTGCAAGGCTCTCCTGCAGAAGTACACCCCCTTGGAACAAAATGGAAAGACCCTTCACAAGTGTACAACCCAGGTAATGTACAACCCTTAATTTACACCCAATAATCATAATAATTGTATGTGATGGCTGTTGAGAGCTCTGTTGTAACCTCCCCCCTTTCTCATTAACAATCCTTGCAATATGATGACCGATGTTCTTACGGCGTTCCAAATTCTTTATTTCTTAATGTGCATGTTGTGTTTTCAGTACTCGGGATGGAACGTGGACAACCGGGAGAACTACTACTCTGTCACGGAGATCCTGGACAAGGATCCCAAGACCACAGAGAAGCAGCCGTGCGTGGCGATAGACCTCGCTGAGCTTATCAAAGTTAAAAACAAAAACTAAAATATTACTCACTGTATAACATTTTTTTAAGCAACTTTTTCATTCATCTTTTGAGTATCGTAATAATTGTAGAGGTTAATAATATTTTAAAAACATTGCAAATATTAGATAACCTTTTCTCTTTGTGTCTTGTCAGAGTCTCGCATTTTTTCCTATAAATGCCCAGTTTTTTTTTGTTTTCGTAGTTCATAAGTTTTGTTTCCATTAGGCATTTCTTTTGTGTTGAATATATTTTTAATTGATCTGAAATTTCTTATTGTTTTATAACTCTGAGTAAAGTATAATAAAGAATACAAATGAAATATTTTAAGTGTTTTATTGATTTACTTAAACTATGGTATGGTTCATGTGAGGTGGATTAGTTTGCACCGTTTTAAGCGAATTGTTGAGCTAATAGAAACTAGGAAGGTGGGTCGCATACCATTTTTAGTATAAAACTCAAGTGTCACCAACATCGTTCAACCATACTATCGCAAATAGTATCTACGCAGAGCGGCGCACTGCTTTTGTTTCTACCTACTCCCGTAAGTTCATAAGCTCTTTAGTTTGGTTGTAGCTCGGCAGCAGTCGCCTGGTCAGACTCAAGCAAAACGGCGCCTAGCGCTTGTAAAAGCGTCAAGGATGCTGTGTTAGGTATTATCAGCATCTTGGCAAGTCAAGACTGCTCCAATAGCGCCGGCCCTGGGCAGCCGAAATACCTCCATACCATTACTTCTTTAGTTTCTACTGTTTATGGGTGATTCCTTCCCAAAATCCTAAGGCTGGGCTGGATGAAATGAATGCATCAATCCAAGTGCAGGCAGAATCTGTGCCTGTGAATAGTCAAATATCTATGGACCTGCCTTGTCTGAACCTAACCTTAATCAATTTCGTACTCTTCTCTACCTGCTGTAAGGAAGCAGGTCTGGTTTTACCTGTTTAGATTCTTCGAGGTAAGTATCTATTTGTTTTGTGCCGCTGGCACCGCCGCGCTATGCCGCAAAGACATGAGGTCGAGCAGCTCCGAGTTCAATTCGATAAAAGAATGACCCGAAGAAGACAGCAATGAGTTAGTATTCATCGCCAAAAATCAGTAATGACGAGCCGAGTACCAAAGTCGGACGATGGTCGGACGTAACCATCGATATCTCTATGGACGTCACGCCATTTTTCCAAACTACGTATCAAGGCGATATATTGAAGATTTACTGATAAAAGCACATTAACAAGGGGATAACGAATACTCGCAAGCGTGCAGCCAACAACGAAGAGTGAAAACGAGCAAATAAATAGTTGAAGCAATGACATTACCCGCAAAATTGAAATTTGGAACGTCATTGCATGAACAAATGGTCACCTATAATTTCTCTCAGGACCCAAATTCCTGTTTTCAGTTCATTATGTTAGTTGGAATCATGTGTGGTGAAAATAAGACGAATCGACCATTCTGATGAATATGTCTTTTATTTTTTGGATTTACCTAGTTAAACGCATTTTTGTTTGATTTTGTTCATCTGACATTAGCATTGTAGGCAGTGATGCCATACCGCGCAAATGAAAGATTTGGGTGAAAAATATCGTTAGATTAGGTACGAAAATCGGTAGAATTTCAGAATAGATTTTTGTGGGGTATTGCTCGTACGGTGACCGGATAAATCATCACAATGATAATTCATCACATCTAAAAAGTTATATAAAGTCATAGAAAGTGATGAAACAAAAACTTTATTAACTGGGTTAAGTAGGTTAGGTTATGTAAATTTTTTTTTTCTTTTAGACTTTATATCACTTTTTAAAAGTTTGTTGAATTGTCACTGTGTTGAGTTATCATGGAACCTGCTCGTACATTGCATTTTCGAATCCATGGTGGGAGGGGGTGGTAGAGAATATCGAGAAAAACTTTTCCCTGAAAAAATTTTCCCATAATTCAGAGTCTTTGCCCTGACTTCGGTACATTTTTATAAATTTCGGTGGATTTTCAAATTTTCGATATTTTTACAAATTTCGGTAGATTTTCTGCGAAGATCGGTAGATTTTTGCCGAAATCGGGAGATCTACCGAAATTTCGGTTGGTATGGCATCGCTGATTGTAGAGGGTGGTTCAATCAACTTATTATTTTCTATATAAATACGCAATCCTAATAATATAAATTTATCAATCCTAATAAATTTATTAGAAAACTCTTTTTACGGTTTTATTTTAACAAAAAAAATGTAGGTATTTTTTATTGGCAAAAAGACAGATACAGACAGTAATAAACATGACAGTAAAAAAACATTAAATGGAGAATTCGCCCGCATCCTAACTATATCTCGCAGATTCGCCAAATGACCTTCCTTCCTACCAAACATGAAGGGCTGGCCCTGTGCAGGTGTGCGTATATAAGGGGGGGGATTTAGGGGGTTAAAACTCCCCCCCCCATCTTATCAGTAAAAAGAGAATAGTACTCTAAAGATTAAATTCCTGAAATAAAAGCAATTTTATTTACACCATCTCTTTTGTCAATATGATGTAAATAATAAGTACAAAAATTAGAATAAAATGACTTTGTTTTAATACCACTTTATTTTATATATTTATAATATATTAAAACCAACCGGTTTCGGTTCACCCGAAAAAAAGAGATCTACTGAAACTTCTGTACGTATGGCATCGCTGATGCTACTCATCAGTGACGGTATGCCGAAAAAATAAAATTCCCGGGCTTTTTCGACAAAAACTCCCCAGATTCGAAAAATTCTAGGGGACGGAGAAGATTATTTTTTCTGTTATGAATAATATTTTCTTTCCTAATCTTTTAGCGAAACAGTACTATTTAATGATAGTTAATACTTTGTACAAACCTATGGATTGTGTAATGTGTATTCCTTGTCGTGAAAAGGAGCGATAACTACACTCAGTAAAGATAGAGCCGGTATGTCAGAACTTTTAGGTAATGGTTTAACTTACCTATCTTGACATGGTTCCTGTCAGAGAACATCTTGACAGACGTAAATATCTCTCAAGCCGAGCTTAAAAAGCAACTGACATACCGGCTCATTTTATGTTCGCTGTGGGAGAGATTTACGTCCGTCAAGTTGCTCTCTGGTATGAGCCCTGGTAGGATAAGCCTATTGATATCAAAATATTAAAACATACTAAAATACCGGGCAGTAGCCAGATAGCTACGTAAGTTTATGTAAACATTGAAAATCTCCTTACCGGCATATAATATTTCATAAATGCAAACCCTTGTGGGTTTTTAACCACTCAAATTCAAAATCCCCCAGAACTGGGGACTTCTCCCCAGACATACCATTGCTGCTACTCAGATATTATTAAAAATTATAAACATATGGCTAAATCTATATTATATATTTGCGTAAATGGTAAAAATGAATTAATTTAAACTGTTGTGCAAAAAAATGTGTGAGATGGTATATGTGGATGAGGCAAGGAGTGTGAGCCAACAAATGCATAAATATATGAATGTTTGAATGTGAATGAAATAATACGTGTGTACCTACAATTAGCTTTTTGCCCGTTGCAGGCAACACAACACACGCACTTGGGATTGTGTGTATTGTTGCATATAATGATTAATGCCAAACGTAACTGAGAAACAGAAATTTGTCAATCGGTGCCGATCACACTTCTACGGATTTTTTATACTCGTAGTTTGATACCCACTTTCCGGATCCATCAACTAAATATTCAGAGAAAAAAATACGGTACCTACACAACACACGCTCTTGGAATTGTGTGTTTTGATGCATTTACAGTACCTACCCACCTTACGGTATCTACCTACGGCAACTACCTACGGTATCAAATCAACTTACAATACCTGCCTACAGTACCTACGCAACATACGCTCTTGGGGTTGTGTGTATTGATGCACACGATGATTGATGCGAAAAGTCGCTGATGTCGATAGGTCGAGACGCGTATTTTGATTCTCATCTCATTACAACAATAATACTGAAATACAGTAACACGCTATTACTTCGATGCCTATTCATTTATTACTGCAGCAAACAATATCATAAATTCATTACAAATGACTATAACTGATCCAAGCAACAAATTCACCAAAGAACATAAGGGGAAACTGTCCCTTAAACTGTCGGAACTTTTGGGAAATATAAGTCTTGTTGCTGCCAAAATGGGCTTTATAGAAGGAGAACTTAAGAGCGTTGTTTTCGCGGACGAAATTTCGACTCCCGCAAAAATAATTATTGTCCTGTGTCCCTCTCTAACGGAGCGTGGAGCGGGCTGCGGAGAGGGAGTACCTGGCTTTTAGTACGGCTGACGTTGCAAGCGATCAAAAAAAGTTAGATAATATGAGATTAAATAAAAAAGAAATTAAGTTCAATGCTTGAATATTTGCACGAAGTCGGTGAAATGTCCCTTTCGTTTAGTTCATTCCATTAGCAGACACAGCATACAAGGGCTTCCGACCTATTCTTTAATAGTATTGGTATATGCTCATGTACACGTTAGGCACTGACTATATCACGCACTGAAGGCCAGTAAAAGAGAAATGGTTTTTTTCTTTTGTGCGTGAATATATTTGCATCAAAACGGGGAATCACCCTTTTGTTTAGTTCATTTAAATTAGCAGATACGTGTATTATTGTAGGAGATACGGAAATTGTACACGTGCATTGTACATGTGGCCACAGACGAAATTATAATAATAGTAATAATAGGTGCATAAGTTTATAAATTAGATAAGTACATAGAATTAACAGCAGTAAATAATATATGAACAGTAAGTAATATAATTGTAGAGAATAGAAATATACACTTACTTAAAATTTGTGAAAGTGCACCGGTAAAGGCCTTACCGTTACTGTTGACATAATCTTTTATTTTTTAATTTTTACATTACCTTTGAAATTTTTTTGTGAATCACATTTTTTTTATTTTATCTGGAAGAATGTTATAAAGTCGTGTCGCTGTGTATATAATTCCGAACACGCACTGACTTTATCACTGGGATTTTGGTCGAGATTATTTTTAAGTGTTGTGTACAAATTCCCGAAGGAAATTGCTGTGATAGAAAATATTAATAAGTTCAAAAATGAATTAAGAAAATATGTCTATCTCAATTATTAATGTTTCTTTTTTGTGACTTTATTGAAATAATTAAAGAAAGATTATGTTTGCCAAACAATGTACATGTTTATATGTTTATAAAACTATTAGCACACACGAAGATGTGAGCTAACTTAAGATTAATAAAAAAAAATAAACAAATAAAGAATATCATGTGAACAACAAAATTAAGTAATACAACTATAAATAAAAATAACCATAAAAATAGCAGCACAATAATAAAACAATAACAGCAAGAATAATAGCATCAAGCATATTTTATTAAAAATGTTCAATGAATCGGTATAATTATTTCCGTCCATTCTAGGCAGTGAGGAATACATTTATGGTAGTTAGTCCCAGATTTTTTATACTGAAAAAAATCCTATTTTATAATCTACACAATACATGTGCACAAGGTGAAAAATAAAAAAAAGTCGGACAGGTAGTAGTTGTATAGTAAGAACAGACTCCAATATAAATAAGCAAATAAATAATTACATAAATATCAGAAAATTATCACACAATCAAAGAGGACCATCGTATTCATCATCATTTAAGGAACTGAAAACAACAAAAAAACATTACATTTTTACCGTAAAAAATAAATACTTATAATAAATATTGATTTAAATATTGCATTTAATTTTCACCTGTTCCGAGTTCTTTCTGTCTTTTTGACATTGCACTTCCTCTTTTTCCGGTGCATACTGGGTGGCTTACCACGTATCCACTTTCGACCTAAAACACAAATAACATTTTATAAAAATCAATAACGTAAGTACCCTAATTCATAACCTAATTATCATTGTTAAAAATGCTCAAATAATGATTACTTACCCATGTTGAATGAAATAAGTTATTTGGGGATGCTTCGATGCTTCTTAAAAACTGTGGAGTTTAAAAATAATATTATTCGTAAACAAAGTAACAAATTCGTCAATTATATGTCCGCGCGGGCTGACTGCGAATGTCCTGTGTCCGACTAACACATATACATACACTAGCAATAATAATAAAAAATGAAGGACGATTGACGTATGTATGTATGCATGTATTTGTTAGACGGGCGATCTCTCCCGAGCCCCTGCCCCCCGGCCCCCCCCCACCTACCCTAGCCAGCCCGACTCAAGAAAGTGCGAATGAGACAATAACAAAAAAGCTAGTTAAATAAACGTTGAATTTGTGGCCACTAAATTCGGCTTTTGAAGCAAATAAAACTTTTTTCAGTGAAGATTCAAATTTTATTGTATAGTTCATTATATGCCTGAGACGGGATATGTGAGATTTTTTCAAAAAATATCTTTCATTTGGTCACAAAAAATTGCCAAAGATGCCTCGTAAAATCATGTAAAATCGTCATCTTCTGGGGCCTATATTCTATAATTTAAGGCAAAAATCGAAAATCTGATCCACATGCGTACTTTATATATACCATTTCTTTTAACTAAAAAAAAAAAAAAACAGTTTTCTCTAGTATTTTAGCCGTAAATCCAAATTAAAATTTTGTATGAAACAGGCACCGCAGCCGTTCCTCTTAAGACGCATCAACGCATCTCGGAGAACCAGCCACTTCAGCCTCCGCCCAGTCCCTGCCTATTGGGGCCTGACGTGTTGGAAGAACGGAAGGTGAGAGCAAAAAACTTAATCATCACAAATGTGCCCGAAAGTACCAAGATGAACCACATTGACCAAATTAAACAGGACAAGACGGAAATAATAAAAATTCTCAACAGAATCGATAACACGATCGATGAAAACTCTTCTGACGTTTTCCGCATTGGTGTAGTAAAATCTATCAAAATCCGGTCAGTGAAAGTCATTCTTAATGATCCCTTAAAAGTTTTAAATATATTGCGTAAAAAAATATATAACCTTAACAAACACTGAATATAAAATTTACTCCGACCAAACTCCTCTACCAAGGCAATATCTTAATGATCTCAGAAAAACTCTGGCAAACCGTACCCAGGAAGGCAAAGTCGGACTCCATAAAATTTATTAACAACAAGCCTTCGATAGAAAAAATTGTCCCAATAAACTAGAACTAAGTAGCCGAAAATGCCGGACCAAATGCATAGACGTGACTAAAATCTACTACCAGAGTACGCGAGGACTTCGTACAAAACTACACGAACTACAAACAACAGTACCTTATCAGTTACCTTATCCTTACCGAAACATGGCTCGTCTCAGAAATAAAATCTCTAGAACTTGGTTTTAAAAACCACAAGATATTTCGGCGTGACAGAAATTTAAAATCTAGTTCTAAATCCAGAGGAGGTGGAGTTCTGATAGCAATAATGGAAAATTTATCAGCGAAAAATATAAACATGCAAAATACTTCATTGCAACAATTATTTTTGCAAATTGTTACCCCCATGCAAAAAATCATCACTGGCACTTTATGCATACCGCCAAACTCCGACATTCAAACCTACAAGAAACATTGCGAAGACATTGAATTCCTTATTTCAAAAAATCCTACGTCGAAAATAATTATTGTCGGCGATTATAATCTTCCCAATTTGAAATGGAACACCAGTGACAGTGGCTATATTACTAATTAATGTTTTAATGACCCATCACGTGAAGTGATAGATATGATCAACTATTTAAATCTACACCAATTTAATTTTGTACACAATGAATGTGATCGCCTTCTAGATCTAGCCCTTTCAAACTGCTCTAAACTATGCGTTGAAATGTCAAACGATCAGCTCGTACCGGTAGATAATCACATTGTAGTAAATATGTACACAAACAAACCCCCATTGAAAAAACAACGCTCAACTTCAAAAACGCCGATTACGATTCTATTAACTATCAACTCACTAATACAGATTGGACTTTTTTGACTGATGATGACATCGAACAAACCCTAGAAAAATATTACCATACATTTTCCGAAAATATAAAATCTCATTCTCCTCGTATATACCAAAACACAGAACATATCCAATTTGGTTCTCCAAAGACCTCATACTATTACTCAAACTAAAAAAACAGTTACATAAAATTTTTAAACTCACTCACCAAACCGATGACTACTTAAACTTTTCAGAAACGAGAAAACATGCAAATCACTATCCAAACTGTGCTAAAGCACACATCACATCCATTAAAAAAATCCCTAGGATCAAAAAACCTGTGGAACATTATTAAAAAATTAAACCACGAAAGAACCGACTACCCTCCCACAATGCAATACGATGGCAAAATAGCAAATAGCACCATTGATATTGTAAATTTGTTTGCTGATCATTTCTAAAGCGTACCATCGTATGTATATCAAAATACAATACAGTTACAGAACTACCGCATTACACGGGAATCCTTTCCCTCGACTCTAACAAATCTGCGGGCCCAGATAATATACGGCCAATATTTCTCAAACAATGCGCACATGCAATATCAGGTCCACTCGCCGCACTATTTAACCACTTACTTTCTTCTGGACATTTTCCAACCCGTTGGAAATCTAGTTTTATTACCCCTATTTTCAAAAAAGGTGATGACACAGACATAAAAAACTACCGACCTATATGTATACAATCAACACTTCCGAATCCCTTTTTCTCGATTTAATTTATTTTTATTATTCTTTATTTTTGCTTTCACCCATTAGGGGTAATCTTGGCCATACACAATTAAAATCGTCCATCAATACTAACAGTAATTGATAAAAACAAACGTGGATTCGTTACTGGAAGATCAACTGCTACTAACCTGCTACTCTACCACAACTATACGGAATCTTTTTCCAACAAAAAAACAAGTGGACAATATCTACGCGTATACAGGCTTTTCAAAAGCTTTCGAGAAATTATCCCATAAATTATTGCTTAGTAAACTGTATGTATTGGGAGTGAGAGGCAAGTTGTTGGATTGGTTCTCGAGTTACTTGTCTTAGAAAATTTTATTTGTTAAAATTAAATATTCCAAATCTAGGTTATTTCATGCAACTAGTGGCCTACCGCAAGGGAGTCGCCTCGGCCCCATTCTCTTTCTTATATTTATAAATGATATCATAAATTGTTTTGACGATGTAGAAGTACAGCGCCCTTGAGGTGAATTTGCACAAAAACGGCGCTTACAAGTCATCCAATTATTATTATTATTCTGCTTTTTGCCGACGACATCAAATTATACAAAAAATTTCTAATATAAGCGACTGCCTAATCTTATAGTCAAACATCGACAAATTACCTAATTGGTGCATAGCTAACTACTTATTCCTCAATATCGATAAATAAATAAATAAATGTAAGCCATTAACATTTTGTCGAACACCCCACTATCGTTCATATACACAAATATAGAAGTAATAAAATGTAGAAGGAATAGCAAGCGAAATCTTAGAAAAAGTCAACGAAATTCTGGACCTTGGAGTTATGTTTGACACTCAATTTAATTTTGTAAATCACACACAACAAATAACTAACAAAGGTATGAAGACACTGGGATTTATAATCAGAACAATTAAAGACAGACTCGTTGGAGGCTATAAAAATCGTGTATCTGTCGCTAGTACGCAGCTTGTTAGAATACAATTCAATAGTGTGGTCCCCATACTATCAAATTCGTATAAAAATATTGAACGCGTGCAGCACAAACTTTTACGATTTATTAACTTCAAATTACACATACCGATTCAACATATAAACTATACATTCTAACTAAATACACTTAAAATACACTCCCTAGAATAGAAGAAAAATAAATGACTTAAATTTTTTATTTAAGATTATTTACTCCAAACTAAACTGTTACGAACTCCTGCAACCATCGATGTATATATATTATTATTTAGTCTATGCCTGTAACTCATAGATTTCAGAGTACCTACTCGAGCAACTAGGCAAAATATAATTATTATTCTGCAATAATAACTTCAGTACCAACTACCACATATATGCACCTATTTTTCGCTTTCACACACTTGGAAACACATTCACCCAAATATTGACATATTTAATATGAGTTTGCCTGTGTTCAAGAGATACCTGAATAACATTTTTATGTAGCATATTTAAAAAGCGATTGCGTATATTTGCTGTTTTCTTGTAGATATGTTGTGAACCTAAAAAAATTGTTATTTTTTGTTGATGTTTTAAAAATAAAAACCTTCTGTTGTCAGTGTATTATGCATTAAATGATGTAAAACATGTACCATGTAAAAGCCCATCAGGGCGTTTAAATTAATAAATAAATAAATCTCGGATACTCTATGGTTCCATTCATTAAATAATTAATCAAAAATAGTTTATATTTACAGTTCCTACCTACCCTACACCAATCTATTATGATATACAATATCCCAGCAGGTACTAATAATAATTATGGAGTTGAATTGGTTTGAAATTTTAGGTTTTTTGCATTATGATTTTTTTTAATTTGAACTGTTTAGAATTTTTTTTGGTACCTGAAATTTATTACGAAATTTGTTTGAAAATTATTATTTTTTTAATTTAAAATTTTATTTCGGTAAAAAAGCCAACTTTGATAACTCACCGCCAGATATGTGTTAAAAACTTGGCACGTGAACATTTTTTTGTTAGAATGGCATCTTTTATTATTTTATGTCAAAAGTTTAAAACGTTATCTTGGGATAGTTTAAATGGAAAGTAATGAGTGCGACCTATTATTAAACTTCTCAATCCTTCTGACTGCGATATATTGTCCAACAATTTTTGGCCAGGGTTGTTGTTTTCGGAAGTGAGGCGACAGCGAAAAATTTTTTTTTTTCGATCCGACTTAAACAAAAGCTCGTGGGCGATTTATCTTGGATGAATCGATATTCGAGGCAAACCATAGACTAAATACAACTAGACTAGGTGTAACCAGTGAAAAATAACACCAACTCAATTTTGTTTTGGTTCACGTGCACATTTATGAAAAGGCGCACGCATTGTGTCGCAATGCGAAATGGGCACTGTGCATTGCGTTTTACCTTTTGTTGGTCTAGAGTTAAGCTATTTTGCTTGTCAGCTATGCTGGGCAAGTTCATTTTTTCAATCACAAAAATAACCCAGTTCCAAATATTTTAGAATGTACCTATCACGGACATTATTTTAGAAAATGTAATCAGCTATCTGAATACAAAAATATATCAGTACCTTACAGATCGATTGAGGGCAGCGTATTAACAAATGTGAAAAATTCAACGAGATTAGATTTATTTCCGGCAAATTTGTGACGTCACATGCATAACACACCTCCAAGTGATTCGACCAATAGGGTGATTCAAGTTAATTATTATCACGTGGTGAGAATACGAAAATCACGCAACCAACGCGTGATACTTATGGATGTATTAGTCGTCTAGCGTTGACACTCATTGAGAGGCGCGACAACTCATGTGTATGTGTGATTTATTTGGTCCGTGCATTTTGCTAATCAGGGTTGTATTAAGTCGTCATTGCCTTTCGGGCTTCGCCTTTTCGATTTTTTGCAGAAGAATTGATAGAAATAAAATTGCGTCATTTAATAACTTCATTTATTTTTTGTGTATTTTCGCTTAGGTTTCCACATAAACCGGAAAAAAATGGAGAAATGGTTAGAAGCAATCCGCATTCAATTATGTGACAATAACTGGGTACCATCAACAGGAAACCGCGTTTGCTCTAATAATTTTCACGCCAAACATATTTATTCAACTGCAAGCGGCTTCCGATGTGTAGACTGAAAAGCTTTGCCTGTTATTCCGGTAATTATTTGGTTTGATTTTCGTGTGAAAACTTAAGCAAGTTTATTATGTATTGATTGGTTTTAATTTTTAAGTTTTTTTTAAAAACAGGTTTTAATTGATAATGTCGTTGTTTATTGGACAGTTGCTGTCCACCATGGCCACAGGTCCTGCGAAAAGAGATACCGTCATTGTTTCTTCTCGAACAGGACTGGTTCTGGATCCTGCTGAAACTTCTTCTGTAATCGACAAGCCGGTTGTTCCTCTACCAGAATTGCAACAACCGATGTGCGTGAATGCCGTAAATAACACGTAAAATTCTATTTAACGGGCGTAAATAAATAAATAAGTATGTATTGTAATCATGTAACCTCCACCCCCTCCCCCCTTACCACTCTCCCATACGATCCCTAAAGCTCTGTCCTCATCATTGCTGCTTATTCATTTGCGAACTACGAATTATGGGAAAGGAACGAAGCAATCTTATATTTCTTAATAAGTCGTGGTTCAGCTCGCTTGTGAACACGCAACATTACTCTCTCTTTATGTTAATCTTACATTATGTTTAATGAAAAGTCGTTTAGTACTTAGGTTAGTTTTCAATAATGCTATCTTGAAGAAGGTTGATAAACTAGTTGACACAATGTATCAATTCTAACAAAGTGGTTGAAGACAAAATAACTTTTAATTGAATGATAGTAGTATGATTATTTAATGCTACATAGTGTTGTTCTAGTCTCTATAATTTTTATGTTACTGTTAAACGTTTTACTAATATTATTTTATATTCATCAGCTTTAATTATTTTGTATAATTTTCGATAGCTTACTAGATATATTCTGTATTAAAATGCATGCAAAAGCCCGACTGGGAATAAAACCAAAGAAAATAAAATGATGTCAAGTCACAAAGTGATTGCTTTCTTCAATATTTATATACCATTCTATATAAATACTATGGTAAATTAAAAAAAACCTATGCACAGTAATAAAAATATAAACGTTTTTGGTTCTATAGGACCTGTATAAAATTCAAAAACACAAATAAAATAAATTAAAATCATTTTGTGTTTTTTATCAATTCTTTTCCTGATTCAGCCCTTATTCAGCACATAAAATTTGCTGTAAGTGTTAGTTTCTTTTTGGTTTTATGTCAATATTACAACACCTCTGACAACAAATTCTCCGTGCTTTCGCTTACGAGTTTGAATGGTTGTACAAAGAGTTTAAACAGAGTTGGGTTGTTAAGTTCATCTCCATATTTGTGACGTACGCGCTATGTGGGGTCATTTTTAAAATGGATTTAATATAGACAGGGCCAATCTAGTATAATACATCAATGAGGCAAACTGATCCTTGAAGACTTCCGAAATGCGGGCGAGAAAAGTCGCATTTACGTGCAAGCAAAATTGAGTTTGCTCTCGGGCAAAAATGAACCTCACATATTCAAACAGTTTTGCCATACCAAACTCAATATATAATTTAATTATGATTGCATTTCCTTTGTGATATTGGTATATATTGAGACTTAAATATTATTGATGATCTGAATAAACTAAACAACTATAAATGGGGCTCTTGCGGTCTAAAAATTATACAATGTATAAGAACCATTTGAAAAATTGACGATTTTCTAATTTTTCTTGATCAATTTAATTACTCATTCGATGTTATAATTTTATCGGAATTTTGGATAAATAAAGAGTGATTCTCCATCCTCCATCCTCCAAAGTGATTCTCATTTGCTCTGAACACCGCACAAAGATAAATTTAAATAAATCCATATTAAAATAAAATATATAAATACATAATAAAATATTTTTGTAATCTACAGATCACCCTCTTTCCAAAACATTGACAAAATTTCACTACAATCATCAACAGGTAAAAAAAAATAGACCGGCTAATCATTATTAGTCCAGTGCAATTAGCGATTCGCGATCGTAATTATTCCGGTAGTCAAATTTTTTTACATGTTTTATAAACTGGTCCCCTGATGTAAAATCTGAGTATCCGACCTTGGCGCACTTGTGCTCGCGCCGCCATTTTGAAAACACAGGCCGAAATCACGCCAAAATCTAGTTTTTCCCAAATATCACATTTCCAATGCTAATTTCGGCTAAAATAATTTAACAAATAAAGTAGAACATAAAGTTACCTATAACTTTTAAAGAACCAATTTTCTTCTATCTCTAATAGGTACCGAGGCAGAAAGTCGTAAAGGTGCGTATATTTTTGAAAAAACAAGTTTTTTTACCGACTAGGTTTGGTTTTTTGTAAATACCTCGTTTCCAGTACAATTTTGTGAAAAAATTATTGATACTAATTTTGTAGAAAATAAAATTTCATAAAAAAATAGGTATATGATTTATGTTTTTTATCTCTTTACATATCCATGCTCTAATCCACCAAAACCAGGCCAAAAATTGAAACAGAGGTAAAGTGTTTAAAACTTCATTCCTTGATTTTATTTTTCTTTATCAATTATTGTTGTAAGAACATATACGTTGACAGCAATCGTCATGCCTGTGTCAGACCGAGCTATAAATATAGGAGACGGCCTATTTCAGCATAATATGCTGATATATACCGATATTATCGGTCGATATACCGATATTATCGGTCGCCATACATTCCCAATGGGAAGACCACTGAAATAGACCAAGCCACTACATTTATACTCGCAGCTAGGTCTGACATGCCTATCAACGTAATCACAACATAAATTTAAGATTATTAATATAATTAAGATGATAAGGTACATAAAAAAGAGGAAAATTGGTATTTTCGTAAAATTAACATTTATTGACATTCTTTTCTTTTTTACTTAAGTTGTCAGCATAACAAACATTAATATTAATGGTAGATTAGTTTAGACAGAAGTACGAGCCCTTGACTATAGTTTCTTACTCCCGGCCCTGAATAGCTTCTTATCTGTCTCACCACCCAAATTTGTGGCGACTGGGTCTTCATATTCCTCGTCATCGTCATCAACGAAGGCTTCTAGGAGTTGCCATTTCAATGAATGCAGAGTAGGGAGCATTTCAAACCCGACTTTCTGCAGATACACTTTCCAACGCAACCTTTTATGCATTTTTTTTTTCTTTATTCATAAAAATATATTTAGATACAGGTTTTTTACATGCTTTTCGACTACCACACTAGACACATGTCCGCATTATGGTAGTCGAATATATACATGATATAAAGTTCAGCAAGGTGAAGCTTCCTTCAACATTGATACTGGAGTTAGTAACCCAACAGCATCTTTTTTCCACCCCCATTCAGCCCATTTTTCACCCCAATCCAAATCTTTATCGTGACCAAGCCAAATCTGCACTTGCAAGTATGTTCTTGAAGCGTGTTTCTGGACTGCATCTTTGGTGGGTGGTAGCCTGGATAAATTGAATTTGTTCTTTTTTACTCCTTTGACAAAAATGATGTACCTACCTTAAATTTTCCAAATTTGATTTCCCATTGCTGCCATACAAAAGTGCAAATAATTGTTCGGCAGCCAAAGTGATTGTTTCTGGCTTTGCTTTTAGATCTTGAAATACACGAACAAGTTCATTCACTGAGTGGTTCTTGAGAAGAATATTACAAAATTTGTGTTTGCCTTGACCGAACGGAGCTCCAGTTGTATCGCAACCATTAATGGCATGAAGGAATAAAATGTTTTCAACTATTTCAATGTGTTTAAAACATTTGTTCGAGTACAACGCGTTAGGTGATTTACCTTTACCAACTTTTTGGTAACATAGGTACGTTGCGAAGTGAGAGAGCTGTGAGGAGTAACAGCAGGTCAATATCCTGACCAACTATTATGACTATATCATGTTGAGATAACAACGAGTTTGCTGTGGTTACTATAAGAACGTCAGCATCCTTTTCAGCTTGTACTGTCGTTATGTGGGATCGTGCAAATGAGGTTCTGAGTAGGGAAATAAAACGAGACTTGTTCTTCTCATTTCTCAGAAAATTTTCCTGTGGCACTTGTGGGTGCATGCTTTCAAAAAACAAAAACGCCGTGCTCTTTCCACCCCTTTAGTGCTTTTCTTTTCTATAGAATCTGGGTATCCATCGTAGACCACTACTCCATTGAATCCGTAATGATTTTGCACATTTCTGACATATTGCTGGAAAATCACTGAAAAAGGTTGAGCACGACCCCATACAACTTTGTGCAGTAAATATCCTCCATCAATTATGTGTATTTTACTGCTTCCCAGTTCTGTATTATTTGGTAGAGGGTTGAATGATGAGTAAAATATAGACTTCGTTCCTTTGCGCATGCCTTCCTCTGAGAAAAGAGACAATGGGACAGGAGAGAGTTCACATTAGAAATATTCTTTAAGATCACTTTCAGACTTTTTGGCAATGCACATACGATACAATAGCATTAATGGATCAGTTGCCATAGTCACACCCTGATTTTTGACACTGCTGGCCGACGCCGCAAAAGAAACTATAGCATCATTACGTTTTAAGTTTAGGTTTCCAAAGTTCTGGTTGATATCTTTAGACATAGCAAATTTCCCCATCTTTTCAGCCATGTGAGAAGTGACTTTGCTATCCCCGATCGTGCCACTGCTAATAGACATAATCACGTTTGTTTTAGGAAATGGTTCATGGCAAGCAAACCAATTAAATCCCAAAATTAAATATGTCACTCGAATAAAATTCTCGATAAAAGTAATACAACAGAAACCGATCTCACTAAGATAACTGTCTCTAATTTCGGACATAAAATAGACAATATTCAAACAACTTCTAACTGGGAACTTTGACAGTTGAAGAATTTTGTTGCTTTTTTCCTTTCGAATACGAAAAAATCTAATTTTATAGCCTGTTGTGGGTAAAAACTATATTTTTTGGCCTCTTTGAGTGCCTTTATTGCTGAACAAGTCCAGCAAGTGTTATTTTCTCTTAATATACATTCCTTTTTGCCCCAATGGCCTTTGCCGTGTGTGAAGAAGCCACCAGATCCCGTCCCTCCTGATCCTGACCCTATTAATTTTGAAAATGATATTGCTAGCGAGGTAGAAATAATGACGGATTTCTGTACGCCCAAAAAAAGAAAAGTTAGCGTCCTTCCGAAAAAGGAATCTTCTCAGGTTACATTTTCTGTAGAGTCTGTCGCTCCTCCACTCGTTTCACTGTACCCGACTTCAGCAAAAGCCCCTTTCATCTTGTATGTGCAAAACAACACACAAGGCCACTCCCTGCATCCCCTTGATTTCGGTCTATTTGTAGGAAAAAAACCACTCGACATTTCCCCAGGTGGTATCAGATCGGAGGGAAGATTCCTCATTTGTGTAGAGTTCACAACTGCACTCAATGCCAATAAATTCTATTGACTACCTGTCTGCCAAAAAATACAAGGTTTACATCCCTTCATTTAATGTATCGCGAATGGGTCTAGTAAGAGGTATCCCTACAGACCTATCCGAGGAAGAACTCATCGCGGAACTGATTATCCCAGCATCTTCGGGGAAAGTTTTAAAGACTAGGCGGCTTAATTACAAAGATAGAACTTCCGATTCTATATTTTGGAAACCCTCGCAAACTGTAGTTTTAACATTTGAAGGCCAATCTCTTCCCTCTCATGTGTACCTTTTCCACAACTCTCTCCCAGTGGAAATTTATTCATACCGGACAATACAGAGCTTTAACTGTTGCCGGTTCGGCCATCCCAAGCAATCGTGTCGTTCTTCTCCTCGCTGCTTTAAATGTGCAGAAAGTCATTTAGCAGACCAATGCCCCTCCCCTTCCAATTCCCCCACTTGCATCAACTGCTCAGGCTCTTACACAGCCATAAATCCATCCTGCCCCGAACTTTCACGCCAAAAAACATTAAAAGTTATATGGCTTCCAATAGATTATCATACTTCCACGCTTCTAAAATAATAGCTCCCTCTAAACAATCTTTTGCTGGAGTCACCTCTCAACCTCAGCTATCTCAAAACATTTTCCTCCAAACTCGTCATACAGGAAGACTGTAATGACAAAATCTGCTTCTCGTCCTCTTAAAACCCCCGGATATGATCATCCTGGCCATAACTCCCAGCTCTTATTCCCAAATGGTAACGTCAGCTCCCCATTTCCCCAAAATACTGTATTTCCTAACAGCAATACTTTGAACTGTAATGCCTTTATCCCTGAATCAAATGGCAATTCTTTAAACAGCATCATTTCTAATGACAATTCTTCTTTCATTTAAACTCTCATCGTGATACTTATCTATATAATTAATAACAATAATTCCCTACCGTCCAACGCTGCCTCTTTACTCTCCTCCTTATATTCTTTTGTTCCCAATGGATGCCCTGACAGCAGGAATTCTTCAGTGGAATAGTAGAAGCGCCTTCTCCAATAAGGCTGACCTCATCCGCCTTCTGCATTTATACACAATTTCTATTGCTGCCATCTCTGAGACTAAACCGTCTCAGCTATTCGAGGTGAGTGGCTACCAATGTCTGCGGGGCGACCGCATTGATGGGAAGGGTGGTGAAGCCCTTCTAATAAAAAACTCCCTGTCCTTCACCCCTATTTTCATTAAACCTTCAGATTCATCCTTCCAATCAGTATCAGCTACTGTCTCTAATATTACATTTGTATCCGTCTACATTCCCCCTTCTACCTCATTTGACATTTCATTATGGATACACATGTTTAGAAAAATATCTTCTCCCCTGGTCATTCTGGGTGACTTCAATACCCACTCCCCTCTCTGGGGTTCTTCATCCACGGATCCCTCAGGACTCAAAATAATTGACCTTATGGACTCCTTGAACATGTGATAAGGTATACATGACCAATTATGAACCTTAATATTATTTTCTGCAAAATATGTATTAATGTAACTTATATGATATATATATTAAAATAATAAAAAAAATAAAAATGTGTCTTCTAAATGACGGATACCCAACAAGGTTAAGTCTACCTTGCCAGAGCCCTAGTGCGGTGGATATACTATACTATACGGTACTATATACTATATATCCACTAATTTCCTGGAGAACTTCTTCAGATTTAAAAGAAAGCCAAAATTTATCACAAAAAAAGCCGACTGGTGCCATTTTAGATAATATATCCAGGGTCATACCCGCTCCCTGCCTACCCCTTCTTCAGATAACTGTACCTCCTCTTACAAATCTTGGTTTGATTCCATTCTAAAATCTGCAGACAAGTCTATTCCCAAATCATCCCCTGTAGGCACGAAGGCTCACCCTCCCCCCCGGTGGGATGAAGAATGCCTTCGAGTGCTGAAGGAGAGGAAAGCGGCCAATAAGACATACTGCCAACAGATGACAATGGAAAATTTCTTGAAAGGCAAGAATGCCCAAGCTGTTGCCAAACGTACATTCCGTGCAACAGAAAAAACAGCTGGCGTAATTTCTGCACTAATATATCCCTTGCTACTCCGGCGGGGGAGGTTTGGTCTATGATTAGCAGGTTTAGGTCTTACTTTTCCCTGCCGAAATCATCTCACAATTCTGGTATTTGGATTTCTGACTTTCTTAACAAAATTCTCTCCCTTATGTACCTAATCTTGACGAAGTACCTGTTTTATCTAACACCCCAAATTCCTCTTCTTGGTTAGATGTTCCATTTTCCATAGACGAGTTAAAAAGAGCCACGGAAGACCTAAAAGACTCAGCTCCGGGCAATGACGAAATCTTGAAAATATTCATCCGCCACACTGATGACAATTCCCGTTCCTACTTTCTCTCTCTCGTCAATATCTTCATGGGCAGATGAGAATAAACTTTCCTTTAATGTAATAAAATGTGTCACTTTGACGTATACGCGTTCCAAAAACCCGATCAAATTTGATTATAAACTAAATGATGAAATATTTTCATCAGTAAAATCCATAAGGGACCTCGGGGTTGCATTTGATCCCAAACTTACTTTTTCAGATCATATAGTGGGATTGGTATCATCTTGTTATAAACTTCTTGAATTTTGTATCTTCTAGAATAAGCAAACAATTCTCCAAGCCCGAAGCAATGACATCGATGTTCAACTGCCTTATACGATCTAAAGTAGAATACGTTTCTGCTGTCTGGTCCCCATACCAGCAAAAATACATAGAATTATTAGAACAAATACAAAAAAAATTCTAAGATATCTTTATATGAGAACGCATGGTTGAACACGATTTATGCATCACATAGATTGGGTCTCCGAAACGCACTTCGAAAGTCTCCGATCTAGGAGAAATGGGACCCTTCAAGTAACAGCTTTTAAAATCATGAACTATTATATTGACAGTCCATACCTCTTGGAATGCTATAAATTGTTTGTACTCTCTTGTTACAGATTTCAAATTAGCGTTATCTAAAAACGAATATTGTATCGCAGTGTTTTGGTTATTTGCTTTTGGGGTGTTATGTAATAACACCTCAAATATATAACGTTTCGGACAGCATTGCAGTGTCCATCATCAGGGCAGATGTGTTATTTCCTGCAATGCTGTTCGAAACGTTGGTTAAAGAAGGAGTTAACGCAACACGGCATAACACCCCAAAAACAAATAACCAAAATACTTTTGGCCGTGAAAATCTTAAATCATTATTGTATTGCAGTATTTTTAGACATCTGTGGAGTATACGACAGTGTATATATACCAATTCTAAAAGAAAAGTTACTGACAATTGGCATTCCTCCTAAATTGGTTCAATTTGCTCTCCGAGAGAACTGTTTTTGTAGATGGATCCGAATCCTCTCCCCACATAAGACAAATATTCAAAGGACTCCCGCAAGGGTCTGTCTTAAGCCCGATACTGTATAATATTTACACATACGATCTGGAAAAATCTATTCATTTCATGTGCAACATACTCCAATATGCTGACGACTTAACATTTTACAAAATATCCGCCAATCTTTTCATCGCAGCATCAGCAATTAACAACGCTCTTAGAAAACTCTTGGCGTGGTTAAATAGTAATGGTCTTGAACTTTCCCCTACCAAAAGCAAAGTTGTCAACGAAACTCACTGTTCACTCGTTCACTCGTCGACGAAAGCTCCCGGGTATTCAGGTGAGATTTGGCGATGAAGTCATCCCTATCGCTAAGGAAGTTAAGTTTTTGGACTCCAAACTTACTTGAAACTCTCATATAAATTACGTTGTTACAAAATGTGAAAGCAACCTCAATCCCCTTAAATTTCTAGCCGAAGTGTGGTGGGGATCCCATCCAGCTTCTTTAAAATTTCTATACACTGCCCTCATCCGAAGCCATCTCGATTACGGATCTTATCTGTTTGACCCAATGTCCACTTCAAATTCTCATAAATTAGATAAAATCCAGTCAAAATTTCTTCGCCTTGTCTTAGGAGCCGTGAAATCTTCCCCAATCAACGCAATGCAAGTGGAATGTTGCGAACCTCCCTTACATATAAGAAGGCAATGCCTAGCAGAAAAATATGTTCAATAAATTTCCATCCCTTGATTCCTATACTTCAATCCTTAAAGTATGAGGTTAATTCAAATCCCTTTTGGAAAAATCATTCCCCTCCCCTTTTCTATGATTGCTACAACTCATTCCTGGATATATCTACAAACACCTATCTCAATGAATCTCTTCCCTTATACTCATGCCCCTATGAAAGCCTTACTTTCTATCTGAAGGTCCATCAATTTATAGGAATAATTAAAAAAAAACATTAAAAACTCAACTCAATTAAATAATGCAGAATTTAAAAAAATTATTGAAAACATCTGGCCAAATTGCCTAAAAAATTTCACAGACGGTTCCAAACTCAGTTAGGACTCCCATTGCGGGGCCAGTGTCTATGTTCCTCACAGAAAATTGTGTTTCCTACACAAACTTCCCAAAGAATGCTCCATTTTCTTTACTAAATGCATAGCTATCATAGAAGCTCTTCAACTTGTCAAATCATTAAATATTAAAAACGCACTCATCCTTTCAGACTCGCTTAGCTCGCTACAAAAAAAAGCGCATCCTCACTCAATTCCAGTAGCGACGCTCTAATCTGCTCGATCAGGTACCTACTGCATTCCATGTCGCTGGCTCATGCATCAGTGGTCCTGGCCTGGATTCCGGGACACCTCGGTATTATTGGAAACGACATGGCTGGTTATATTCCAAAGGAAGCCACTGCCCATGGTCCGTGAAGTGATATCCCTATTCCGGTTAGAGATTATTTCCATATTTTAAAAACTAAGTACCAACTCCAATATCTTCTGAATAGAAAAAATCCTCTTGGATAAAAGGTCACCAGTTTTTAATTCAACATTCTATTCCTGTTAAGCCCTGGTTTCACCAATACACTGCCATGCCTAAAAAATATATTTCTTCCATAGCCCGAATGCGGCTGTAATATAATACCATTTATAATTTTGAAGAAGCAAATGTGGTCATTTCTTTCCCCACGGACTTCCAAAGGAGAGAGGTTTAGACTAGCACCACATTTGCTTCTTCAAAATTATAAATGGTATTATTGATTTACCTACTCTACTGCAACTCATTCCCTTCAATATCCCTTCGCACAGACTCATAATGAACTGCTCTTCCTCAACCATCATTCGACAAATTATGGATATTATTCACCATTGTCCAGAATGTGTAGACTGGTCAACTCAAGTCAAAACCTTAAATTTTTTGGGATAAGTCGGAATGATTTTTGCCGGTCGCTAAACAAGTGACGGAATATTATAAGTGTCCCGTGGTCCTGACCCACGGCGTAGTCTTGACTTGATTCGACTTGTCACTTTATTTTCTTATATTATATCTGCCTTATGTCTTTGCTTTCATGTACCTTTGTCTACTCCTGTATTTTTCATTTTACTGTATTCGTGTTATTATTTTGTAATTTGGACGATGTCCGTTAATAAATAAATAAAATAAAACAAAATATGCATTTTCGCGTTGTTTATTTTTACACGAATATTGATCGATTTTCGGGGAGGTGAAAATTGAATTTGCAATTTGAAATCGGTTCAGTTTTGGAGTAGAAAAATGAGGACTACAAAACCTCGATTTTGACAATTTTATTTAGGTATTATCAGGCTGAGGTGCATGTGTCCCTTTCTCTCAGTATTCGGGGGTGAGGGGGGGCGGAGAGGGTTTTGTTGAATACGTATACAGTCAACGAAGTGATGTGACATTCTCAATAATTATATCGATACACTAGTCCACTAGTGTTGTCATGTCCCGAGTTATCGATGTTTTTTTAAAATTATTTTTCTGTTTGGTGACTTATCTTGAGTGTGCCAATACTTACCGAGCTTATTTACTAAAGTTATTGTGACAAATTTAATTTGTTTACGTCAAATAAATTAATGGAAAAAAATTGAAAAAAAAAACACCTGTTACAGACAGACCCCGAGATGATTCCGTTCCGTATTGCCGAGTTGGATATGGAACACAAAAATTAATTAAAAAATTTTTGATAACTTTTGAAGGTTGTACTCAACATAATATTATCCCTTTATAGGACACTTTTTTAAAGATACAACTACCGAACCAAAAAAAACTTTTATATTTGACTAAGGACGGGTTGTTTCGGAGAATCTGAACAATTCATCAAATTTCAACGTTCATTTTCAAGTTCTGTGAAAGATTTTTTCAAGTTCTGTTTTTATTTCAGTTTTGTCAAGCAACTAGCCTACAATGATATAAAAACAGAACTTGAATAAGTCTTTCACAGAACCCGAAAATGATCGTTGAAATTTGATGAATTGTTCAAATTCTCCGAAACAACCCGTCCTAAATATATTGTTCTAGATTTTTTTTTCAAAAAAATTATATTTTACAATAAAATGTGTGATGGTAAGTACATACACCACTGATCGTTTGATGGAATGCTGGTACAGCGTATGTTCAGTGGTACATGCATCTACCACATGTTGTTGAATCGATTATGTTATTATAATATCATATTATACAAATGAATATTGAAATCTATGTATAAGAGGCACCATATTATTTATTGTGCTACATATTAGGTACATACACATAACTGGTTTAGTTTTTATTTAACTTTTTTAATACGTTATATTGTTACAGAAAAATGCACTTTTGGGAATACCTCCTACATCACTTGACATTTTCAATCTTCTTCAATGATCTAATATTTTTTGTTTTTAAACGCTTTATTGTAAAAAAAATTACTGTTTAACATCTACACAATGAAATTAAAACAATTTATGGTCCAGACCTTTCCCTCGCCGGTAAATTTCTTGGTATGCGACCGTCAATTATTTCTGGTAAAAGGCATTGGTGGTAGAAATTTTCTAACAGTGGAAGGATTTTTTGCCAGATTTCATCGTCCCTCTCAATTTTTTCATACAGCAAACCTTTTGGACTCCACACAACAAAATAACAATAATTACGACGAGTAATATGTAACTGGCCTTGTACTTGGTAGAAGTAATTATGATTCCGTTTTAATGTTAAAGAATGGTCTTCCAATTTACAGTAATCAATTATCTTTTGTGTAATTCCCTCTTCTGGTGACATATTTGCTATACTTTAAGGGCATTTAATTTCAATTATAGAATCCTCACCGATAAGGCCATCCGGACTTGCCGCTAAAAAGTTTTTGGTTTTATCGATAAATAGCCCACAAGCGGATACCTGCAAACTTGTTTTTTTTGAAAATTGCTCTATTGCTAGGCTTTCATTTTCTTTTCCATAATTTGTGGCCATAGTTCCTTTGAATTGTGAGTACAGTAAAGAGTTTAATACTCCCGTAACTGAAGTTTTTTGCCGAAGCTTATATATTTTTCCAAAGTTAGACGCCGTTATCCGCTTACGTCTTTCAATTGCCCACAGATTGTTATTGCTTTGGCCTACCGTATTCCGTTCGAGCTCTTCCTTATTCGTTGAAGATAATTCTTTGAGAAATTCCTCTTTTTTCGTTTCAAATATTTCAGGTGGCATATCTGGTTCTAATTCCAATTGACCATAATTTTCATCGGGCCCTGTAACTTTTTTTCTTTTTTCTGTCGTATTTTCATTATACTTTAGTTTTTTTTTTCGACACATTTGTGTATTCTCCTTCGAACGTCGTTTTCTCTCTATAAAGTGCTTCGTGTATTTGCCGGGACTGTGGCCTTGGATTTTCTTTTGTATTCTTGAATGGGTTGCCAATTCACTATTCCACGAAGCTACTGCTCCAAAACATCTTGCTTGGTAAGATCCTCTTGTAGTAAAATTTACCCTTTTTCCACCTATAAATTTGGCGATAACGTTGTTGAATTGCTCAACAGTGTTATTTGTCACGTCAATAATAAGACTTTCTGCATTTGCTATTAGAGACAATAAGAATTGTTGGATATTAGTCCATATTCCACAATCTCGAAGATCGCTTACTAAATTTGGATCATCAGTATACTTCTCCGGCTTGCAATAGTACGATGCACAATTTTTATGATCACCAAACACATGATTTGCGGTATTTTTTATGTCCATTTTCAAATTTTTTATTTTATCACTTTGTACTGTGTTTTCTTGCTCTTTCCTGTAATTTACTGCTCCAACTACAGCTCTTCTCATGCGTAAAACGTTTGCTTCAACCTTTTTCCTTATATGAACTGGTACAAAGCCTTTAGCGTTGTTGGTTTTTTTTCCAAGTGCTTTCATTTTGTTGCAAAAATTGCGGAGTAAGTGATTTTTGCACTCTATTTTTTGTACTATAAGGTTAGGACCATATGGCATTTGTTGCATTATTTTTTTCATGATGCTGGAGTCGCCATCACCAACTAGTTTGTTAAATTTCAATCCATGCATTTCCATGCTTCTCGAGAACCCTTCTGCTATAATGTGGGCTTCCATGGCATTAGCACTGTCACGCCAGTTTATGAAGCACCTGTGCTCAGAAGCAACTATGTGTAGTTTAGTAGATCTAGCACATATGCAGCAGTATGAGTTTCGCACTCCCAGAAATAAAACCTTTTTAGTTCGTAGTCCAACTATGCACCCTGCGCCAGATGAGGAGCTAAATCCACTTTTGTACGACCTCTTTGCCCAGGAGCCATCTGCAACCACCGTTACCAAAGGATAGCCACCCTCGTCTACGTCGCCGTTTAAAATGGCTAGCCTTTTTTCTTCTTCACCAGCTGCGATCATTTCTTCTAAGGCACATTCTTCAATTGTTGGCGCTAAACATTGTTCTATGTTCGTGTAAGTCTTACAATCCATATTTGCCATATTTAAAACCCCACAAATTTCATTCCATTGTGAATACCCATTTCCTGTACACATCACTCCTTCGACGACAGCAGTATTTATAGACATTTTCCGTTTCGGGTCTTCGGAGTGTACGTATTCTATTTTCTTGCACATTTTGCACTCGAAAACATACTGGCTTTCAATATTCAAGGGGGTTTCAGGGTCAAAATTCGAAGGTCTTTATTTGAGGTAGAATAGTTTCCAGTAAAAAGGCTAGTCAAAAACAGTAGAGTGATGCAGCCAGCGAAAAATAAAAACACTATACAATCACAAAGTAGGTACGTGATGTACCTACTGCGCCTATGCTGCCGTTTTATAAAAAAAGATGGTATGAATCTCCCGATATTACTAAACCAAAACAGCGTGCATCTTACTTTACTAATAGTAACAAGATGAATGAACTATGAGCGCAGAAGATATCTATTATATAGGAATACGCACGCTCAAGTCGCGACGCGTATTGACTTATCTGTTGCAGCAGGCAGCAACCTGTATACACGCACGCACAAGTCTCATTGACTTGTGCGTGTGCAGAAGATGAGCTCGGAGCAGGCAGTCACATGTATATACCTACGCACAAGTTGCGATGTGACTGAGATGATGAGTCAACAGCAGGCGCTCTAGTTGCGAGTTGCGACATGACTTTTTTATGTGTGCAGCAACCTGTATACACGCACCCACAAGTCTCATTTACTTGTGCGTGTGCAGAAGATGAGCTCGGAGCAGGCAGTCACATGTATATAACTACGCACAAGTCGCGATGTGACTGAGGTGATGAGCGAACAGCAGGCGCTCTAGTTGCGAGTTGCGACGTGACTTTTTTATGTGAATACCGCACAAGAGTCCGAACTGCTCCCGTCTGGAGCCAGTGAGACTGTGGATTCCCCAATTGGCGACTTAATTGGACTAGTATTACAAAACCCTGTAAGCTGATAGCTGATTTGGCCGTAACTAAGTCGCCGCGTGTATCATTATTTCTCCAGACAATTATTTTATATTATATTTAATTAATATTCTTTTTAATGAATATTATTTTTAATATTGTGAAACAACATAAATTAATTAAAATCAATTTACTTGCGCACGCCGTGATTTGAATCCGAGACCTCCGGACTCGAAGTCGAGAGCCTTACCCCTCAACCACGGAGGCAAAATAAATGTATCTACGTACATATAACCAAAAAAATAATAATTAATATTTGACAAGTTCAAGTATTTCACCTAAAAATGTAGACAATTTGTCTCGACGCTATCTAGTGAGAGAGTTAGCACTTACAATGCCTTTCTCATATAAAATAAAGTTGGTTGTTTTCAGGTGAAAAAAAAATGTAACAAGCAGTAATTGTTGAATGAAACACTAGTATATATTGAATTATTTCGCGGATAAGAGATAAGCCGCCATAGCTCAGTGGTCAGAGCTGTCGACCGGAAATCGAAGGGACACGGGTTCGAGTCCCGTTGGCGTCTTGTATCTTTTATCAGGAGATTTTTCAATGTGGATGAGTGTTTCAGGCGAATAATTATTGCTTGTAAAATAATTGTTACCCTCTGTGCTATGCATAAAAAAATCTTGTCTTAAACATTAGTTTACCAAAAAAATAATAAAAAATAATTTCTCCAATGATTGAATTTATCGTTATGTATTTGTCTTACATTACCTACTTCATATGAATTAAACCTATCAATTTGATTGTCCTGAAACGGGAAACCTTCCCAGTTGGACAATCAGATTCACTATTCTGTATTTGTATTTATTTTGGTTCCGGTATATGCGTCAGTTTGCGGCTCATTTCTCAATCGGAAGCAAAAGGCTGAATGAAATGGCTAAGAAATTCTTCATTCTTCCCGTCATAGGACAATATGCGGGGTATTGAAAACAGGACCCGTGATTGTAACAAAAATACAGGTGCAAATCTCTCTTTGTTCCTAATATTATATTTGTGTAACTTATCTTGACTTGACTTCAGAATTGATTCTATTTTCGTTTTTAGACCGTACCTGTGAAGACAGTATTCTGCCAGGATTTTACAGTGCGTATAGTGGTGCACTCCAAGATCGTGATTACATTTTACACGGTACAAATGCCTTCTACATTAAATCGACCACCTTATTTATGTCTATTCTTGAATACACATTTTACAAATGATTACAGTGGTTTATATTGTAGTACAGAGAAAAAAAGTACAGAAAAAGGTATAAAAAATAAAGAACATAGGTTGATATAGGTAAAACTGTGTGTGGGTGATATTGTATGTTACGTGAACACCTCACTAGGAGAACCTGTGCTGGCTGTTAACGTGTTTGTGATTAAGTGTGACAGGTATTTATGTGTTGTAGTAGAAAGTTAATTTTTTTTTATTTTTCACAGACATATTTTGAAACATGAAAACACATATGTGAGTGTATGTATTTTTGGATAATTTTTGAAGAACGTGGATAATATTTAATTTTACTTATTATATTTTGGTTATGTTTGGTTTGGAATTATAATCTTTTGAATAAAGTGAATATCTTGATTTTTTATCCAGGCTACGATATGTTTTTTGAGAAAGTTTGTAGTCATTAATTGTTTGAAAGTAATGGGCATACTGTTAAAAAGTTTGGTTGCGTAGTATTGAAAGTGTCTTTGTCCGTGTGTGGTGTGTGTTATCGGAATGTTCAGTGTTTTATTTGTTGATGACCTGGTTTTTATTATGGCTTTTGGTTGTTTTGTAATATGAAGATTATTATGGATGAGATGTAGGAGAGCAGTTTTGACGTAAAGTAGTCTTATTGACATGACGTCTAGTGTTTTGAAGATTTCGTTTGAGTCTGTGTAGAATGGTACTTGCAGTATTTAACCAGCGTTTTTATTTCAGAGCGTAATTTGTTCCCAGGGCCCAGCGGTGTATTTGTTACTGCCAAAAGGGCTACAGAAGTTTATCAAGGTATATATCTGTTTTATATTACGTAAAAGGAAATAGTATTCTACGTTTTGTTCATCTAATATGTAGATCATTTCTTCACTTTCCTCTATTATATGATAAGTAATTTTTTTTTCAGATATTAGTGTTCCTGGAACCAGCAGCATTGTAGCGACATAGAGAAAACAATGGTTCTCTGCGTAAGCATATTTATAACTTTTTGTTTTATCATAATTTTTGGTAGCTTTTGTTTTGAATAATGTAATCACATGTTTTATTTCTTATAGGTAAACAAAGGTGCATTTTAAGGCACACTGGGCCAACTGCAACCCTTTCTCCCAGGAAAAAGATGTTTTATATGGAGATTTTGAGAACCAGGGGTCACCTAGGAAAAGTCCAGAAAATTGCCTTTAAAACATCTCGCTATAATAATAATGATATCATACCATTTATATAGCGCAGTTAAGTGTCATTTCACTTCAAATGAGCTTTACTATAACAAACTTAAAAACGGTAATTTAGTATAAGTGTTAATGTTCTTAAAATTATTCCTATAGAAATAAATCCTGCTTGGAAGATTATCTTTCAAGTTTAAAGCCCGTTCTCTCTAAATTCATTTTGCCACAAGCACATTTTAATTCACTGTGCCCTTCATAATTAATTCGTGGTGTGCAGACATCAATAAGACATTATGTGGAGTGGACACAAGACCGTATAATGGACCAGATTCCATGAGGAAAATGGCCGTACTACGTTTTTTAAAGTATGCTAAATACAGAAAGAAATGGGTCCTAGTTAGTTTATTTTATTTGTCTAACTATTTTTTTACTTACTCGACATCACAATGAATATCTTTCAACACCTTCTTTAAAATGTGTTTTGTACTTACATATTCTTGTATTTCCTGTTTCTATGATATCTATATTAATCATTTTCCGAAAAAACAACCAAAGTAAGAATCGTGGTTCCCTTCTTATCAGGCCCACGAAATTCTATTTTCTGATAAGGAATACAAGACCAATGATTACCTTAAATATAATATCTTCTAAAATATAAATGTAACTCGTATTAAAACGAAATGAAAAATTTACTGTGTTTTTCATTTTTCTATTAAAAGCAGAGAAATGTAAAAATTACTAAAGATACTGTTTCATAAATGATAATCTTATATGTGTTCTGCCTTTATTTAAAGGATTTAAAATTTCAAGTCAGTTTACTTTATTTTTACGACAGATTAATGGTTCATCTCAGAACAACAAGATTCCAAGATTTTTTTTTTGTTGTGAGGGAATATTTCGACATTTCAAACATTTTTATTTTTAAAATAATAATTTAGGCTAGTGAATGGGGTAGGCTCCGAATGCGAATTATATTGTGTTTGGTCGCGCCTTTTTTAGTTTCCTCTATTCTTGTCGATGGTGTGTGACGTACTTTTTTGCACGCATAAAATTTGTTTAAAATTGGCAAATCTATGGTTAAAGAACCAATTTGCTACATACAAAAAGCCCAAAGATATCGATCTAGTGGGTGGTTTATTTATGGTCGTATGCGTGATAGCTGATAGCACGTGATACAGGGAGATTTCTCTCAGCTTTGGCCTTGAAACCCATTTGAAACCGCCACGCCCACCTCATTATTCTTATAGAAAACGAATAATATGGCTAAAACCTCAGATCTGATTGGTTAGAGCAGAAGGATTGGTTTGATCTCTCGCTCTCTACCATAATGACTCGTGTAACAGAAAGAGATGACGGAATTTTGTAGTTGACTGTTTTCAAATCATTCAAGGATTCGAACTTTGACAGTTGAAGAACTCTCTTGTCTTTTTTCCGTTCGAATACGAAAGAATCCAATTTTATTGCCTTTTGTAGGTTAAAACTATATTTTTTGTCCTCTTTGAGTGCCTTTATTGCCCACCAAGTCCAGTAAGTGTTATTTTATATTAATATACATTCCTTTTCGCCCCAATGGCCTTTGTCACGGGGAAGAAACCACCAGATCCCGTCCCCCCTGATCCTGACCCTGTTAATTTTGAACAAGACATTGCTAGCGAGGTTGAAATAATGACTGATTCCTCTACTCCCAAAAAAAGAAATGTCAGCGTCCTTCCGAAAAAGGAATCTTCTCAGGTTACAGTTCCTGTAGAGACTGTCGCTCCTCCACTTGCTTCACTGTACCCGACTTCAGCAAAAGCCCCCTTCATCGTGTATGTGCAAAACAACACACAAGGCCACTCACTGCATCCCCTTGATTTCGGTAAATTTGTAGGAAAAAACCACTTGGCATTTCCCCAGGTGGTATCAGATCGGAGGGAAGATTCCGCATTTGTGTAGAGTTCACAACTGCACTCAATGCCAATAAATTTATAAATTCCATTGACTACCTCTCTGCCAAAAAATACAAGGCTTACATCCCTTCATTTAACGTCTCGCGCATGGGTCTAGTGAGAGGTATACCCACAGACCTATGCGAGGAAGAACTTATCACGGAACTTATTATCCCAGCATCTTCAGGGAAAGTTTTAAAGACTAGGCGGTTGAATTATAAAGATAAGACTTCCGATTCTATAGTTTGGAAACCCTCCCAAACTGTAGTTCTTACATTTGAAGGCCAATTTCTTCCCTCTCATGTGTACCTTTTCCACAACTCTATCCCAGTGGAAATTTATTCATACCCGACAATTCAGTGTTTTAACCGTTGTCGGTTCGGCCATTCCAAGCAATCATGTCGTTCTTCTCCTCGCTGCATTAAATGTGCAGAAAGTCATTTAGCAGAGCAATGCCCCTCCCCATCCAATCCCCCTACTTGCATCAACTGCTCAGGCTCTCACACAGCCATAAATCCATCCTGCCCCGAACTTTCACGCCAAAAAAACATTAAAAGTTATATGGCTTCCAATAGCGTATCATACTTCCACGCTTCTAAAATAATAGCTCCCTCTAAAAAATCTTTTGCTGAAGTCGCCTCTCAACCCCAGTTATCTCAAAATATTATTTCTCCAAATTCGTCATACAGGAAGACTGTAATGACAAAATCTGCTTCTCGTCCTCTTAAATCCCTGATTCAAATGGCAATTCTTTAAACAACATAATTTCTAATGACAATTCTAATATTATTCAAACTCTCATCATGTTACTTATCTCTATAATTAATAACAATAATTCCCTACCGTCCAACGCTGCCTCTTTACTCTCCTCCTTAAATTCTCTTGTTTCCAATGCCTGCCCTGACAGCAGGGATTCTTCAGTGGAATAGTAGAAGCGCCTTCTCCAATAAGGCTGACCTCATCCGCCTTCAACAATTACACACAATTTCTATTGCTGCCATCTCTGACACTTGGTTTAAACCATCTCAGCTCTTCAAGGTGAGTGGCTACCAATGTTTGCGGGACGACCGCATTGATGGAAAGGATGGTGCAGCCCTTCTAATCAAAAACTCCCTGTCCTTCACCCCTATTTCCATTAAACCCCCAGATTCATCCTTCCAATTAGTGGCAGCTACTGTCTCTAATATTACATTTGTATCCCTCTACATTCCCCCTTCTACCCCATTTAACATTTCATTATGGATCCACATGTTTAGAAAAATATCTTCTCCACTGGTCATTCTGGGTGACTTCAATGCACACTCCCCTCTCTGGGGTTTTTCATCAACAGATCCCTCAGGAATCAAAATAATTGACCTTATGGACTCCTTGAACATGTGCCTTCTAAATGACGGATCCCCAACAAGGTTAAGTCTACCTGGGCAGAGCCCTAGTGCGGTGGATATAACTCTTTGTTCTCCAAGTATATATCAACTAATTTCCTGGAGAACTTCATCAGACCCCTGCGGCAGTGACCACTATCCAATTATTCTAAATCTTGCTCAAGGGTTAAATACTAACATCTTTAAAAGAAAGCCAAAATTTATCACAAAAAAGCCGACTAGTGCCATTTTAGAGAATCTGTCCAGGGTCACACCCTTTCTCTGTCTACCCCTTCTTCAGATAACTGCACCTCCTCTTACAAATCTTGGTCTGATTCCATTCTAAAATCTGCAGACAAGTCTATTCCCAAATCATCCCCTGTAGGCACGAAGGCTCACCCTCCCCCCTGGTGGGATGAAGAATGCCTTCGAGTGCTGAAGGAGAGGAATGCGGACAATAAAACATACTGCCAACGGATGACAATGGAGAATTTCTTGAAAGCTGTTGCTAAACGTCCATTCCGTTTTTAAAAAAAAACAGCTGGCGTAATTTCTGCACTAATATATCCCCTGCTACTCCGGCGGGGGAGGTTTGGTCCATGATTCGCAGGTTTAGGTGTTCCTTTTCCCTGCCGAAGTCATCTCACAATTCTGGTATTTGGATTTCTGACTTTCTTAACAAAATTCTCCCCCTTATGTACCTAATCTTGACGAAGTGCCTGTTTTATCTTACTCCCCAACTTCTTCTTCTTGGTTAGATGCTCCATTTTCCATAGATGAGTTAAAAAGAGCCACGAAAGACCTAAAAGACTCAGCTCCGGGCAATGACGAAATCTTGAACATATTCATCCGCCACACTGATGACGATTCCCTTTCCTACTTTCTCTCTCTCATCAATATCTTCCTGGACTCTGGTATTATTTCCCCGGACTGGAAAATTCAAAAAATCATTCCCATTTGCAAAAGTACCAAAGATCCAAGTCTAGGCTCAAGTTACAGACCGATTGCTCTCTCTTCAACACTTTGCAAAGTAGCTGAAAGAATGATTAAGAATAGATTAGACTGGTTTGTAGATAAAAATCATATTCTTCCCCCTTCCCAGTTTGGATTTAGAAAGGGTAAAAGTACCCTTGACAACCTTTCTTCTCTTATTACAGATATGTTTTGTAGATGGATCCGAATCCTCTCCCCACATAAGACAAATATTCAAAGGACTCCCGCAAGGGTCTGTCTTAAGCCCGATACTGTATAATATTTACACATACGATCTGGAAAAATCTATTAATTTCATGTGCAACGTACTCCAATATGCTGACGACTTAACGTTTTACAAAATATCCGCCAATCTTTTCATCGCAGCATCAGCAATTAACAACGCTCTTAGAAAACTCTTGGCGTGGTTAAATAGTAATGGTCATGAACTTTCCCCTGCCAAAAGCAAAGTTGTCATCTTCACTCGTCGACGAAAGCTTCCGGATATTCAGGTGAGATTTGGCGATGAAGTCATCCCTATCTCTAAGGAAGTTAAGTTCCTCGGAATGTTTTTGGACTCCAAACTTTCTTGGAACTCTCATATAAATCACGTTGTTACAAAATGTGAAAGCAACATCAATCCCCTTAGATTTCTAGCCGGAGTGTGGTGGGGATCCCACCCAGCTTCTTTAAAACTTCTATACAATGCCCTCATCCGAAGCCATCTCGATTATGGATCTTGTCTGTTTGATCCAATGTCCACTTCAAATTCTCATAAATTAGATAAAATCCAGTCAAAATCTCTTTGCCTTGTCTTAGGGGCCATGAAATCTTCTCCAATCAACGCAATGCAAGTGGAATGTTGTGAATCTCCCTTACATATAAGAAGGCGATGCCTAGCAGAAAAAATATGTTCAATAACATCCCATCCCTTGATTCCTATACTTCAATCCTTAAAGTATGAGGTTAATTCAAATCACTTTTGGAAAAATCATTCCCCTCCCCTTTTTTATGATTGCTACAACTCTTTCCTCGATTTATCTTCAAACACCTATCTCAATGAATCTCTTCCCTTATACTCATGCCCCTATGAAAGCCTTACTTTCTATCCGAAGGTCCATCAATTTATAGGAATAAGTAAAAAAAAACATTAAAAACTCAACTCAATTAAATAATGCAGAATTTAACAAAATTATTGAAAACAACTGGCCAAATTACATAAAAATTTTCACAGATGGTTCCAAACTCAGTCAGGACTCCCATTGCGGGGCCAGTGTCTATGTTCCTCATAGAAAATTGTGTTTCCCACACAAACTTCCCAAAGAATGCTCCATTTTCTCTGCTGAATGCATAGCTATCATAGAAGCTCTTCAACTCGTCAAATCATTAAATATTAAAAATGCACTCATCCTTTCAGACTCGCTTAGCTCACTACAAAAATAAGCGCATCCCCACTCAATTCCAGTAGCGACTCTCTAATCTGCTCGATCAGGGACCTACTGCATTCCATGTCACTGGTTCATGCATCAGTGGTCCTAGCCTGGATACCGGGACACCTCGGTATTACTGGAAATGACATGGCTGATTATATTGCTAAGGAAGCCACTGCCCATGGTCCGTTAAGTGATATCCCTATTCCGGTTAGAGACCATTTCCCTATTCTAAAAACTAAGAACCAACGCCATTGTTTTTCTGAATGGAAAAAAACCTCTCTGATAAAAGGTCACCAGTGCTCATTAATTTAACCGTCTATTCCTGTTAAGCCCTGGTTTCACAAATACCCTACCATGCCTAAAAAATATATTTCTTCCATAACCCGAATGTGGCTGGGTCACACTTGTTGTCTTAGCCATCTGGCCAGGTTCCACATAGTCAGTTCGCGGTACTGTGATTGTGGGTCAGAGGATACTCTGGACCATAATTTTTTTGAATGTCCTATCAATGACCAATTTCCAAACTTCATGCATGAAGTGGTAAAACTTGATATTAAATTGCCTACCAGTATACCCTGCCTTCTTAGTCTAAACACTCCTGAAATTTACCATTTGTTGGCAAAATTTATTTATAAAAATGGCCTTAATATCTGACCATAATAATAAATATAAACCAAATTTCTTTCACCTTCATTTGTATTCATTTGTTCAGGTTCCCATTTTCATCTTTATTTTCATCTATTTTCACTAATCCCAACTCTGCATATTTTGACTGAGTTAAAACACTATTCTTTATGCATTTGCATATTTTTCTTGATTCTTTTATTGTATTTGTTTATATTTATTTCATTGTACTGTTTTTTTTAAATAATTCTTCTAATTTTGGAAAAATCTGTTCCTTTAAATAACAAAAAACGCCCACTACTATTGTGCACAGGTTCCTATTTTTATAATTTTGTAATTACCTATTATTACCAGCTCTGTATTGTTTTTGTTAAGTTATGTTTATTTTATACTTATGTTATGTTTATGGTAGGTTTACGTTTATGTTTATGATATGTTGTGTATGTTATGTTATGATATGTTTATGTTATGTTCATGGTATGTTTGTGTTATGTTTATCTTTATGTTTTATAATCACATTTGTTTACTCTCATATGCTGTGTTTGTTTATAAAATTGCCAATTTCATAATTCTGTTTAAAAAACGCTACTTATTTTAGAAAAATCTTTGGTTAAATAACGAAAAGCGCCCAATTGTACACAGGTTCCTATTTTTATAATTTTGTGATAACCTACTGTTACCAACTCTGTACCGTTTATGTAAAGTATGTTATGTTATGTTTATGTTATGTTTGGTTTATATATGTTACGTTATGTTAATTGTAAATGGCCAAGATCAATTAACAAGATAATGGGTGAAAGCCAAAATAAAGAATTTAAAAAAAAATCATTCAAACAAAATGAGAGTGTTTTATTTATACACGCTGGTTGTCATTTGCTGCCGAAATACTATCATTTCGCGTCGAAAATATTGCGTGTTTAAGTTGTTCGTGATAAAAATACAATATAAGCCAGTATAGTGTTAGCGAGTTACAAACATATATTCAACCTACCGACGTAAGTTCAAGTTTAAAGTGAATTGACAGTTTTTAGGTTAGTCGGAATTCATCGTCGTACTGTCTGACAATCATGTTTTGGAAATTTTCTTTAGTGTTTTTGCAAATTTCTTGTCATTTTGGGTTTCTTCTTCTCAGATTAACAAGTTTCATCTTAAGGAAATGCACTGTAAAAGTTTATTTTCTTAGTCAGATGAACCTTGCCCTTGGAAAACATTTCGACATTTTTCTGCTTCAAGGACATTTTTATTTTTAAAATATTTTTGTGGGCTAGTGAATGGATGGAGTAGGCCGAGAGAAATTATATTGTCTATGGTTGCATCTTATTTTTAGATGACATTGAGTTTTTTCTACCTTGTCTACTGCTCTTTTACGCACTGTAAGTACTGCTTGTATATCTGTGGTTAAGTACTGTATAATTCTGTTCGATACAAAAAGCCCGAATATATCGATCTAGAGAGTGGTATATTTATGACGTGATAGCTTCGCAGCCAGCGTAGGGGGGCTCAGGGGGGTATAACTCCGCTTAAAAACGTCAACACAAACTGTAGCCATTTTGAAAATCTATGTTTGTGACGTCAGCGATGCTTTTTTTTTGTTTCTCGCTCACATTACCATAAGACGCGTGTGCCAGAAAGAGAGAGTTCGCAAACCGTGTAATGCGTGTTCTCGCCGCTAGGTGGCCGACTCATGCTTCCCGCCATTTCACTTCCTCGAAAAAACTGTAAACAAAGTTTGACGGACGCCATTGTTTGTCATCATAATTAACATTGTTAAACATTTTTAAATATCTGGTTGTGTGAAACAGTTGATTTATGTGTGAAAATGCCTACCGATAAAGTCCTTAAAACGTGTTGTGTGAAAGGATGTATGGACATAGACTATTCGACACAAGTTTCCTACCATAACCTCTGAGAGTCCATTTCGACTCAATCTTCCCGGCATTCAAAAATTGTAGATTTACCAAGAGAACTTCAGACACATGGTGGACCAAAATACAGGTTCGAATCTATTTTTAATCTCGTTTTAAGAGTTTCATCCATAACTAATCCCTCAGGCAATTTTGGGAGATATTAGATACAGACAAATATTTTATTTTGGTTAATCTTAACCTCTCAACTCTCAATTTGCAATGTATTGGCTCAAGAGAACCGTCAAAATACAGATTCGGTGGAAAATATTTTCGAATTACGTTTTGTTTCAGATAAAATCGCTTTTTGAGTCTGAAGAATATTTCAGAAAATTGCCCAATGAGTGTTTAACTTAACTTCACATGAGAATTGAATTTATTTTCGTTTTTAGATAGTATCCGTGTTCCACCAGGATCATACAGCACGTATTGTGATGCCCTCCACGATAATAACTACACGCTAAAAGGTATTCTATACTGCATCAGCCTATAATAATAATAATAATATGTTTTGTTAATTCGGTTAATGTAATAATTATATTTATTTCAGAGCGTAACATCTCAACCAGCAGCGTACCCGTTGCTGCACAGGGGATGCTAGTAGAAAATGAAGGAACATATCTGTTTTATATTACTTAAAAGGGAATAGTTTTGTTCCTCTAATATGTCAATCTTTTCTTCAATTTCTTCAAGAACTATGATATATTTTTTTCCAGAAATAAGTGCAGGACCCAGTCATGTCTTCTCAGCAGCGTTGCTCTTGCTGCACAGGGGATGGCAGAACATAGATGTAAAATATCTTGTATAGGTGACCCATATGATCCCATAAATTCATCAATCCTAGCAAGCGAGTACCGTCCCACAGAGAGGTTTTGCTTAAATTATCCCACTAAGAAATTTGCTATCAACGCTCTTGAAATTCATTATGTCGTCGAGTATGTACTAAATCATAATTGCGAAAATTTATATTTATTTATTTATTATTTTTTAAAAAACATGACATATTAGGTACATAGTACAATGATCTTTGGCTGTCCAACTAGGAGAATACCTGTTTTAGGACAGTCAGAAATAGGCATATTTATTAAAAGCGATTCATGTTTAGTCTAGTGTATTGACTTTTACTTATTGAACTTTATAAATAATATGAAAAGAAAAAAAATAATAGTATAAGAAGTTGCTAACTTGTATTTTAAATAATATAAACGTAGAGAATAGCGATGTGTAGGTTCAGCCGGATTGAGTCCTTGAGCCCGAGTCCTTTGCGGGAAGCGGGTCCTACTCCCACTCCTTTTCGTAATCAACCACTCCCAGAGAACTCGGTCTGGGACTCGGACCCGAATGCCTCCAATCAACGACTCCCAGAGAACCCGGACCCGAGAATGCCTCAATGTTATTCTTGTTTTACAAAAAGATACCTCTGTATTATAACTGTGTTGTATTACAACTCTATGGTTTATACCTGATTGTAAAATTTTATTTTCCGTTTCGGAATGAATGAAAAAAAATCTTACTGATTTTATTTTTCAATGCTTTTTATGTCTTATGAATAATACGGGGGGATTTTGCGATATTGCTGATTCTTTTAACTGTTTGTAACAATTTGTATAATTTAATTTTTCAATTCGCAATTTAAAAAAAAAATATTACATTTTTTTATGTTCATTTTTTTTATGTTTTATCTTGATTTAAAAAATTCAATACGAAGATATTTTGAGTTTATTTATGATTCTTTTGACTGTTATGCCTATTTGTACATTTTTTTTTTCGGATTCAGAATTTAAAAAAAAACTTACTGATTTATTATTTTTATGTTCAATTCTTATGTTTCTTTTGTTTCATGATCTTGTTTTAAAAATCAACACGTTGGCATTTTGAGATATTGCCGATTAGTTTAACGGTTTTTAACGATTTATCGCAATTCTTTGATGTTTGATATTTTTATTTTAGCCCCTCATATTTGTAGGCGCTAGGTACCTACTGTAAGTAAAAATTATTGTTTTATTTTAAAGTTTTATTTTAATTATCGTTCACTATTTTTATTTTTTGTGTTATTAAAAATACAAATTTCAGTGGTGTCTGTCTGTGTATCCGTAACTCTGGTTCAATGAACTCTAGAATATGGATTTGCTTTGATTTTAAAAATTGGAACTGATTGTCAACTGGTATTGGAAAGATTCAGACAAGCGATAAATTAGGTACCAAGATTATTTTATTCAATAATTGTTTATTTAAAATGGCTATCTTTTGTTAAAATTTTTTAGCTATGTCGTAATAGTGTTCATTCGAAAGGCAAATTTCTGGCAAATGTTTATTTTTAATGATCCTGAGACATATATATGTATATATTTGTGAAACCAAAAGGAAAAATATACAAATCAAGTATATAATATACACAAATCCTACAATAATATATTGAACAAAGTGTGTATGTATTGTAAAAGTAAAAAAAAATGGACTGGAATAAATAGATATTAAAACATGTTGTTAATTGTTAAAATTTTAATAGTTCAATGCTGTACCTAACTACTTCCTGACTTTGTTTTTAAAACATCTCGCCTTTACTGAGTTTCATTTGATAGAGGCTTCGACCAAGTACCTTTATCTATATCGATGGACAGAGATTATGAAAACGACAAATTCTCAACGACAACCGAAATTTATGTTACTACATTTGATTTATTACTGCTTACGCGTGTGCTAAAATTATCATCTGGAACTTGGAACCTAATACTACATCCGTTACGGCCTCGCATTAGCCGTAGCCCAATCAGCTGGAACACGACAAGACACGAATGGATTTCGTTGAACTTCGCCAAAATGTAAACTGCACAACTCGCGACTCGGGTGCGATGGGTGACGGGATTGACTCCGTGTTCTCGTGTGGGTCCGAGTTCTTGTGCGGGTCCTTGTCCTGCTACGGGTCCGAGTTCTTTCGCGGGTTCTATCCGAGTCCGAGTGCCGAGTCCTTGGCCGGACCCGTGCGTCCCGGTAGTCGCCCAGTACCCAGTCCGCACCCAAGAACTCGGACCCGGGACCCACTCCAAGAACTCGAGTTCTTTTAAAAGGAAGCAGTCCTCGGATGCCTCCGGAAAAATGCAGAACTCACCCACCTCTAGTAGAGAATAGACCAAAAGAATATACAAATATGATAATACAAAAATAGCAATATCGTAAAAAATTATTGACATATGAGTTTATAAAATTGAAATTTTACTTTTTATTTTGATGAAATTAATATTTAAAATTTTAAAAAAGAGTTGAGAAATTAAAAAAAGGAAAAATAAAATAAAAAGATGTAAAGAAAGGTTATAAGAAGATTTTAAATTTACAATGGTAAACACATAAATTTACTGTAATACATATATATATATATATATATATATATATATATATATATATATATATATATATATATATATATATATATAAAATAAAATAAAATAAAATACAGTGTAGTTCGAAAAAACGACATTTAAGAAAAGCAAATTAATTACTGTTAATTAGCATATTTTCGCAATCATCTCTCCCCAAGATCAGAAGCCAATTATTTACCAGATTGCGGAGAATGTTAGCACTTTTTGATTTCCATACATCGGGAATAAGATTAAGCAATTTAGGGCCTAAGTATGAGAATTGTCTTTGAGCTAAGGATGAAGAAGTGGTGGGAGGAACAACTGGGTTCCTCTTAGCATGTCTAGTATCGTGGTAATGGGGTACGGAAGTGTATTGGTGACGCGTTCTTTGGGTATGTAATATGATTTTCCTCATGTATAATTGCCTCACATCTAGAACACCAAACTCTTCAAACAATGAATCACTAGGGTATCTGAACGGTTTTTTAAGTATAACTTTAAGATATTTATCTTGTGCCCGTTATTAAAGAAACCATTGCCAAATATATATGTTTTGATTGGCTTAATTGTAACGAACTAAAAAAAAACTGTAAAAAAATTGATTCAATTCATTATCAAAATTACTGTACCATTTATAATCAATGCATGGTGTACCGATGTCAATAGAAAATTAATTGGCAAGGATACACGACCATACAATGGACCTGACTCCATGAAGAAAATGGCAGTACTGCAACATTTAAAATATGCTAAATGTAGGAAGAAGTGGTTGTCATAACTAATTTCTTTATAAGTTAAAACCAACTAGGACCACATTTTTTTTCCTATAAGCGTCTTTTAAATATCGTAGTACTGCCATGCTCCTCATTAAATCAGGTCCATTGTATGGTTGTGGTGTATCCTTGCCAATTCATTTTCTATTGACATCTCTATATGAGTAGTAGAATAATAACGAAAAAATAAATATATAAGTCAAATATTGTTATCGTTTGTAATGTTAAGCCAAATATTCTCTGATGCGGCGTTTACATTATTCAGTTTGGCCGTATTAGTCTGCAGCCCATTTTCAGTCACCGACTAGTGTTAATAAAAAAATAGTCAAATTTGTTTATTTTATATGTCTAGTATATATATAGTTCCACTTTTTTATTACATACTTGACATCATAATGAATATTCTCTCAACACCTTCTTTAAATTTATTTTGTACGTATATACTCTTGTATTTGGTGTTTTTATTTGTTATTATTATACCCTATTTATTTATCAGGTGCCAATGTGTATTGTTAAAACAATAACCTATTGTTAAATTTACTTTTCTGTTTACACTGTTACATTCTTTATGTTGTGTACTATTCCTAAGTTAAAAATATCTAAAAGGCATTTAAAGTTTTTAAAACTAAAAAGTATCACAAAAGTATATACTTACTATTTATATATGAAAGGTATAAATATTTAAGTAATAAGATAAGTAAGAGGGAAACAAAAAAATAATAATGTAATTAGACTCTAATACAGCTAAAACAGTAGGTTGAATCATTGACTGCCTTATTGACTTATTTCAATAGCGTTGGATGTTGAAAGAAAATAACTATCATTTCCAATTGATACGGTAATTTCTTCTAAATTCACCTTCTAAATGTGTTTTGTGCTTATATTGTTGTATTTCATGTTTATATTTAAAAAATAAAATTATTGTACATGAGTTTGTTTTTCAGCTTCCTTCTGATAAAACGCTGTCCTGAGAAAATGAGCTGTAAAGGAAGATACTTTAAAGGTCATTTCTTTCTTAGGACAGGGCTTTGTCAGATGGGACCTTGTGGTCTTGGGTGACATTTTACTTATGTTTTAGGCTAATGAATTGGGTTTTCGGTAGGTTCCGAAGCAGAATTATATTGTCTATGGTTGCGCCTTTTTTTAAATTTCCTCTATCCTTTGTCGATGGTGTGGTGTGACGTCGGCGATGCGTGGTGTCTACAAATTTGCCAGATCTAAGGTTAAAACTTGACCAAACCAAACGTATGGAAAGAGGGCGGAGTTATCAATCTATAGATAGTTGATTTATGGGGGGGCGTACGTCAATAAAAACTTTGGAAAATCATTAAAAATTGATATCGTATTCTAATTTTGTACTTACTGGTGAAATGATATTCCATTTGCTTTGAAGTTCGCTTGGCGTGTCGCATTTTTACAAATTTGTACTGAACAAGAAAGCATTTTGAATAAAACAATGACAAAATATGCTCAACAAAATTATCGAATTCTTGGCTTATTAGGATCACGCTCAGTAGACCGTAATCCGGCATACTTCCTTGTTTTCTAATATCTTTGGGTGTATCAGTTACCAGCATGTCGAAGTTTTTATGTGAAGGAAAGAAATAAAAAAACTACGAGAGGTGGTGGATTATTTTGAAGGAGAAACTCCATGGGGCGATGAAGGATTGCTAAATTTTAGACAGCGGGAGTGAATATTTACGCAAACCTCGTAAAACTTGAAACTTTTCAAAAGATATCAGAAAAAATATAAAACGTATCATGCTTGGTCCACACCGAAGCCAACCTTCCAACTTCAAACGTTTGGACGATCGTGTGGAGGGGTAGTTCGTGCGTTGGAAGTTCGGGTTGGAAGGTTGGTGTATGAGTTGGCCTGGGATCGCCTTCGAGGCGATCGCTACGGCCAACCCGCACGAACCGGCCGTCCGAGCTGTCCACACATCTCTGCGAATGGCAGGCAATCATAAAAAAGTGACATTTGCATATAAGTGACGTTTACGTATTATCTTTTTCGCGCCAATCCGTTAACACATAATGGCAGAGTGGAGTAACGATTTAATATTGTCGCCTTGTCGGACTCGGATTCGTTCAAACGTTCGGAGTTGGAGGGTTGGCAGCAGTTTCTCTAGGTGGTCACCACACGATCGGCCAACCCAGGGGGGTATAACTCCGCTTAAAAACGTCAACACAAATTATAGACATGGTAAAAATCTATGTTTGTGACGTAGGCGATGCTTTTTTTTTGTTTCTCGCTCACTTTACCATAAGACTCGTGCGCCAGAAAGAGAGGGTTCGCAAACGGTGTAATGCGTGTTCTCGCCGCTAGGTGGCCGACTCATGCTTCCCGCCATTTTACTTCCTTTAAAAGCAAAGTTTGACAGACGCCGTTGTTTGTCATCACATGTCAAACATTTTTAAATATCTGGTTGTGTGAAACAGTTGATTTATGTCTGAAAATGCCTACCGATAAAGTCCTTAAAACGTGTTGTGTGAAAGGATGTACGGACAGAGACCATTCGACACAAGTTTCCAACCATAACCTCTGAGAGTCCATTTCGAGAATGGTGTTCAGCACGTATCATGACTACATCCTAAAAGGTATTCTATACTGCATCAGCCTATAATAATAATAATATGTTTTGTTAATTCGGTTAATGTAATAATTATATTTATTTCAGAGCGTAACATCTCAACCAGCAGCGTACCCGTTGCTGCACAGGGGATGCTAGTAGAAAATGAAGGTGCATATCTGTTTTATATTACTTAAAAGGGAATAGTTTTGTTCTTCTAATATGTCAATCTTTACTTCAATTTCTCAAGAACTATGATATATTTTTTCCAGAAATAAGTGCAGGACCCAGTCATGTCTTCTTTGCAACCAGTAGTGTTGCTCTTGCTGCACAGGGGATGGCAGTAGAACATGGAGGTACATATCTGTTTTATATTACTTAAAAGGGAATAGTATTGTTAGTTTTGTTCCTCTAATATGTCAATCTTTACTTCAATTTCTTCAAGAACTATGATATATTTTTTTCCAGAAATGAGTGCAGGACCCAGTCATGTCTTCTCTGCAACCAGCAGCGTTGCTCTTGCTGTACAGGGGATGGCAGAACATAGATGTAAAATATCTTGCATAGGTGACCCATATGATCCCATAAATTAAGCGAGTACCGACCCACAGAGAGGTTTTGCTTAAATTATCCCACTAAGAAATTTGCTATCAACACTCTTGAAATTCATTATGTCGTCGAGTATGTACTGAATTATAATTGCGAAAATTTATATCTTGTGCCCGTTATTGAAGAAACCATTGCCAAATATATATGTTTTGATTGGCTTAATTGTAACGAACATAAAAAAATTTTATTCAATTCATTATAAAAATTACTGTACCATTTATAATCAATACATGGTGTACCGATGTCAATAGAAAATTAATTGGCAAGGATACATTACCATACAATGGACCTGACGCCATGAAGAAAATGGCAGTACTGCGACATTTAAACTATGCTAAATATAGGAAGAAATGGTTGTCATAACTAATTTATTTTAATAAGTTAAAACCAATTAGGACCACAATTTGTTCCTATAAGCGTCTTTTAAATATCGTAGTACTGCCATGCTCCTCATTAAATCAGGTCCATTGTATGGTTGTGGTGTATCTTTGCCAATTCATTTTCTATTGACATCTCTATATGAGTAGTAGAATAATAACGAAAAAATAAATATACAAGTCAAATATTGTTATCGTTTGTAATGTTAAGCCAAATATTCTCCGATGCGGAGTTTACATTATTCAGTTTGGCTGTATTAGTCTGCAGCCCATTTTCAGTCACCGATTAGTGTTAATAAAAATATAGTCGAATTAGTTTATTTTATATGTCTAGTTTATATATAGTTCTACTTTTTTATTACATACTTGACATCATAATGAATATTCTCTCAACACCTTCTTTAAATTTTACTCTTGTATTTGGTGTTTTTATTTGTTATTATTATACCCTATTTATTTATCAGGTGCCAATATGTATTGTTAAAACAATAACCTATTGTTAAATTTACTTTTCTGTTTACACTGTTACATTCTTTATGTTGTGTACTATTCCTAAGTTAAAAATATCTAAAAAACATATAAAGTTTTTAAAACTAAAAAGTATTATATACTTACTATTTATATATGAAAGGTATAAATATTTAAGTAATAAGATAAGTTGGAGGGAAACAAAAATAATAATAATGTAATTAGACGCTAAAACAGTAGGTTGAATCGTTGACTGCCGTATTGACAATATTTATTTCAATTGCCGTTGGATGTTGAAAGAAAATAACTATCATTTCCAACAGCTGGTTTTATATTGACACAGTAATTTCACCTTCTAAATGTGTTTTGTGCTTATATTATTGTATTTCATGTTTATATTTAAAAAAATAAAATTATTGTACATGAAATTATGAGTTTGCTTTTCAGCTTCCTTCTGATAAAACGCTGTCCTGAGAAAATGAGCTGTAAAGGAAGTTACTTTAAAGGTCATTTCTTTCTTAGGACAGGGATTTGTCAGATGGGATCTTGTGGTCTTGGGTGACATTTTACTTATGTTTTAGGGTAATGAATTGGGTTTTAGGTAGGTTCCGAAGCAGAATTAAATAGTCTATGGTTGCGCCTTTTTTTTAAATTTCCCCTATCCTTTGTCGATGGTGTGCTGTGACGTCGGCGATGCGTGGTGTATTCAAATTTGCCAGATCTATGGTTAAAACTTGACGAAAGCAAACGTATGGAAAGAGGGCGGAGTTATCAATCTATAGATAGTTGATTTATGGTTGGAAGGTTGGCGTTGGTGTGGAAGAACCATCAGGAATCTTGTAATACGGACTTATCACGATCTTCACATAGTGTATGTCGTACAAGCGGGATAAAAAAGGGTCTTGTTAATCTTTCAATCTCCCCAGGCGTTATAAAACATACCTAAATATTTTTCGAGTTTGGCCAAAATAGTACCTACCTAGTATTTGATACAGTAAAATGGTTAAAATTCTGGCCACTCATATCAGGAATACCAACAAAAGAATATGTCATGAACAGAAATCATTCCAGCTGTCATCCTGATTGGTTTATTTATGTGTCATCCCATGCAACGAAAGCGAATTTTCATTTTACGTAATTAAAAATAGAAAATACAAAAATTTCCCAAATGCAGTCAGATTCCTTTAATAATAATAAAAATTGGCTAATTTATATAGCGCCGTTTTCGTGAGAAATCACCTCAAGGGCGCTGTACAAATATATTTCTTAAATAGTTAATACTAGAACTACTGACTTATCTCTAAGACCAGTATTTTCCGGAATGCATAGCTCAGTAATATACGGTGGCGCCATTTCGTTGATAGCTTTAAACACCATCCAGCATAGCTTGTACTGGATCCTTTCAGGACACTTCAGCCAGTGAAGATTTCGGAGGTGTTCCGAAATGTGCGAAAACTTGGGTACTTTAATAGTAATTAAGGTAAATCAGAAGGTTTTATTTACAAATATTTCATATAATCGTGCCCAGCGATTCCGAATATTTACCATATTTTTTTGTATACAAACACACACGCGAGTTTTTGAAATGTATATTTTTACGCGTTCTTTTTGTGATCAAATTTTTTGTTTTTATGCCAGACCCGAGTTTTGTAGGTAGAAAAACAATTTATACAGAATTATATATCTTATGTACGGGCCGCAAACCAATAATTCATCTCAATATTCAAAAGAATAATGTGTCATAAGTGTTCTATTCGACAATATTTAAAATAACGAATTTTGAGAGAATCCGCATGGCAATTGTAACTGTAACTCCTAATATTATCCAGCATACCTTTGAGGTCGTCTTGTCATATGGATATATGCCGTGAATCAAACAGGAACTCATTGAAACAGTAAAAAAAAAAAAAAATCTCTTTGTTTTAAAAATCAAGGACACCGTTTTCAATTACCATGTATTTTGATACTGGTATTCCAAAGGAAAATAAATAAAAACACAAAGAAAAATTAAAGAAATTTATTTAACCCTGGTAATATATCCATACATATCGTTGAGGTGAGAAAAATACAAAAGAATTAAGTGTTACTTTATGTGAATGAAATACAAATAAAATAGATTTTATGTTTGAGCAAGTCATATAATTACATAACGCAAACAAGCAAATGGACATCACGACCACTCTTGTAAAATAACATAATCACCTTCTCTAGGTGTAAGGAATAAATGGTAACCAATTAAAAACAAATTTCACCCCAAGTAAAGTAAAAGTATCGCACAACGTTAAATGTTAAAATATTTACTGAAGTTTATTTTTGTAAGGCGAAAGTGATTATTATCCCAATCATTAAAGTAGTTCACGCATTTTTGGGAAGAGTGGATGTTTACCTTAGTTTTTTCACATACTTTTTCATTTTTTATAATTACGGAATATTTTTCTTTTTTTTTTTAACAATTTAAACATAAGGAGTGTAAAAACGAGTCGAAGAGTAACTTGTCAAATTACGAAGGTGCGACTCATAGTCACGTGGGAAGATTACTCCTTTTTAGTGGCTTGTTGTTTAGCTTGATGGGCCTGCAACACAGCTACCGCCTCTTCCACCTTGGCCTTAAGAGACTCTCCGTGCTCCAGCATATGTAGAAGCTCAGAGTTGTCTATCTCCAACAACATGCCGGTGATTTTACCCGCGAGCTCGGGGTGCATGCGCTGAATGAGCGGGAACAGGCGCTCTCCCAGCATCTGCTTCTGTTCCTGCAAGGGCGCAGACGCAAGCATGGAAGCGGTGAGCGGTTCCTGGCCCTGGATGTGCACTGCCTGCTGGGGCGCAGGTGGGTTGCGCATGTTGGCCGTGTACTTGTAGGAAGCGGGGCGGCCAGCAGCCACAGGCATGGCGGGGCGCATTCCGGGGACGGCGCCCTGCTGCCCGGTGATGGGGCGTGCTGCCAGCGAGCCACGCATGGCTCCTTGGGCGGGGGCGCGGGCGGCAGGACGGAAGCCGCCCATGTTGGGGTAGGCAGAGGCGGCGGCCTGGGTTCCGGGCCGCACAGGGGGCTGGGCCTGCCAGCGCGGTGAGGCCCGGATGGGGGTCATCTGAGCCGGCCCATAGAAGCGCTGCGCCGGGGGGATGGTGGGGACAAAGTATCCGCCGCCACCGCCTGCCTGATAGATCTGGCCCATCTGTTGCATACGCATGTTGGTCATACGCTGCATGTATTGAGAAGCCAGATGTGCCTTGCGCTCTTCTTTACGCTGCGCCAACGCCACATACAGAGGTTTGCTTCCCATTATCCTTCCATTCATGTCAGTCACGGCCTTGGTTGCTTCTTCGGGGGCGGAAAAACACACAAATCCAAAACCTTTGCTGCGTCCATCCTCTAGCATCACCTACAATAAATTACAACAAAATGTAGAGTTTGCAGATCCCATTCTATTTGTTAGTAAGGAATAGTAAAGTTGAATGAATTAAATATATATTTATTCTAATAACCAAACAACTAGTATAAGCTTTCGTTAGATTTATTTCTCTTTTGCTTATAGTGAATTGACCATAATAGAGCATTTCTTCCATAAGCTTCAATTGGTTTTTGTGAGATTTGGCAGAAGCAGCTGGTTTTGAAGAGTAGTCAAGTTTTGTTGTAAAAAATTGTACAATATAATTCTTTTGGTTCTGGCCATTTCCAACACATTGCAATTTGCAACCTTACTACATGATCGATGTTTCATTTTCAATATTTTGCAAGATCTTGCAACATTTGGTTGATGTTGATTGCTTGCTTACCAACCCATAGGACAACAGACTAACTCCTACCTAGGAACTGCTTTTTGCCTTGCCACTTAAAAATTAAAAAATGATCTTACCGAAGTACAAAAATTAATTTATGGATACAGGTTCATTTACCTTTTTTAAAAACAAATACAATTAAAAAAAAACCTCTAACTCCCTTCCCTCCATTCAAAATCCAACTCTTCCAAGTCTGAACTCGACATAATAATGAAATTTGCCTGTTTAAATAAAAATTTATGATAAACTTGTCAAATTCCACTGCATGCTTAATACGCAATTTTTTTAAAATTATAAATGGCACTTGTTTCAACTTATAACTACAAGAAATAACTATATATGTTGTGGGAGATGGATAGTAAAAGATGTCTCAAAGTTCCATTTTTCTCAAAGTTAAGTTTGAAGGTTGGAAATATGCATAAATTATTAAAACAACCCAACCTAACAACCTATTTTGTGCATGTTTACTTAAACCCCCCTACTTAAATAGTTGTCTCCATTAGATATAAATGGAATGTATATATAAAGTGTTTTTTCGAGTCTTTGCATGCAGCGGAAATCGACAACTTTATCTAATCTATACCGTATAAATACACCTTCCCTCTCTCTCTAATTTGAAATGATGGCCTAGAACACCCTTGGAGCTACCTCCAGAAAAATTTGAAAAAACACAAACTGAATACAAACATTCCAGTTCAAAATTAAGACTTTATGTTCACACTAATCAAACAAAAAATGTTGCACCACTTATGAAAAGGATGGCTATTAATGTGCATACAAATGAAATAGCTATATGAACTGCCTGCTATAGTATGTCCACTGGACTGGTCAGTGAAACCACTCGCACCGTCTCGGTATCATTTCTTCCTGTATTCATTCATCTAAGGTTCCAAATCACTTTAGAATTGTGCTATGATATTATACTGAAATACTAACAAGATAAGAAAGAGAGATTAAGAACTGCAATTTAAATACATCTTCCTAACCTCAAAACACAAGCACATGTGATGGTTTTTATTTTCAATTTGCGTAATTTTTTTTAAATGTTGGTATCTGTGATATCCCAGTAGTGCAGTCCAGATAGATTTGTGTGGTTGCTACGGTGAATTAGTAAACACCCTTTAAACTCGTTTTAAGGTCAGAGAATAGATAACATAAATAAATCCATGAGGGCATGCTAGATGATCCACATGTCTGACCATTGTTTGCTTAAATTTTATACGCAGAACTGAATTTAACCATCAACAGACGGAATGCACGCTAAATGGGCTAGAACCAAAGGGTGCCAAGGTACTAAGTCAGTGGTGACATTTATTTCCATTCAAATCTATATAAAATACATTTTTTCAGTGTTTCACCATATTCTATGTTTAACAGACTCATTAGCATAATGCCGGGATCACATGAGGACAATACAATAGTGTCCTGTCCCCGCTCCGTTAACAGCCCCGACCGCACAGGGCGGGATAATGAGACAATACAACAATTCTACAGTAGTTTAAACATGGAAAGCCGTCAAACTGGTTACAAGACACGAGTATGCGAAATATATTATTTTTCTATCGGTCTTTAACACCAAGATGTATTGTAGTGTTCTATTTATGCTACATTTTTTTGCAGAGATACATACACGCGGAGCGACTGGCTATTGTCCTACTGTTTTGCCAAAACGAGTTTACACGCGATCAATGCAAGGTGGAGGGGGTAAGACACTATCCTGCGGAGATAGCTTGCCCGTCAATCTCTGGAACAGTGTCTTGGTTAACAGTTGTCTTCCAAACTACTATTGACACTAAGACATTGCGTCCGGAGCTGTGACAAAACGGTATAGTATTGTCCTTGATAAGTAACATTTTAAAATGCTTCCTTTGACAAGACCAAAATATGAGACACAACATACCTTAGCAGAGGTGATCGTTCCAAAAGCCATGAATTCTTTACGGAGACGTTCATCATCAATGGTGTCATCCAGATTCTTCACATACAGGTTGACTCCCTGGAAGCGACTAAGACGCTCGATCTTTAGCTGCTCAAACTTGCGCTTCAGTTCAGTTTGACGGTCTGCTTTCTTTTGGGCACGCCCAACGTAGAGTGGTTTACCTTCCACCAACTCCTTGCCGTTGAGTTCAATCACAGCCTGCTCTGCTGCATCTGGATCTTGGAAGGCAACAAATCCAAAGCCGAGCGATGCTCCGCCTTTGCTCATTACTTTATGACTGGTGATCCGGCCGTACTTCTCAAACATTTCTCGTAAGAGCTCATCCGTTATTTCTTCCCCAAAGTTCTTCACATAAACGTTCCTGAAGAGCTTAGCCCTTTCTCCCAACTCCTTTTCGCGTTCCTTGCGTGGAATGAATTTGCCCACATATACTTTCTTGCCATTCAGCAACATTCCATTAACTTTATCGATGGACTTATTGGCGGCTTCTTCAGTCTCGAAGTGGACGAAACCGTATCCCTTGGAGGCTCCGGTCTCATCCTGAGCTACCTTACAACTAAGAATATTTCCGAAGGCTGAGAACGTATCGTACATGGCTTTATTGTCGATATTTTTGTCCAAATTCTTTATGAATACATTGCCTACACCTGATTTACGGAGCGATGGATCTCTTTGAGACCACATAATTCTAATTGGTCTTCCTTTGATCATATCAAAGTTCATGGAATCCAAAGCTCGTTCCGCTGTAAATTGAAAAATAAATTGTTGAATAAACACATACTTCGTGTAAAAATGTGTACAATATGGGACATGGAAATTCGGATAACCGGTATTATTATTGAATACATACCATCGGCTGGTTGCTGGAAATTAACGTAGGCATATCCTAATGAACGACGCGTAATTACGTCTCGGCATACACGTATGGAGAGTACGGGGCCCGCAGTCGAAAATTTTTCGAAAAGCGTGGCCTCGTTAATGTCGTAGTGCAAGTCCCCAACGTACAAGGACGCCATGGGGTAGTTGGGCGGTCCTGGATTCATCTTCGAGTTTTACTATAACTTCAGCACTTAACACATTTATCTTTGAAAGGCAAGACCACAACGTGGTTATTATCAACTTATCTTTTCAAAATGGCTATAGTATTCTGGAATGCCCACGTTGTACACGCACGCACTTATTCAAATAAAGTTACACTTGTTTCCTGTACGTTTTCACTACTTTTTCGATTTTTTTGGGGTTTTTGAGGGATTTTATTATTTTTTTTTTGTTTTTAACTAGATTATTTCACGAAAATTACGAGGATTGTGTGACCTATTTTGTAAGGCAACACACAACCTCACGTGAACGGACCTTGCTCATACGAGGAAGAGGCGGTGAAAGGAAGCCGTCGGCCGTTTATATACTAACCGGAAGATGGGCACAAAGTACCTACTATTTTATGTAAAATACCTACATATTGAGAAAAAATTAATACCATTAATCATTTTAAATATTATTATTATTTTATAAGTTTTTAAAAAGTATAATCACATCCTTTTTATTTAAACTGTGGTAAATTTGGTTTATTTTTGGTGCTGCCATAACAGAATTTCACGTTTGTTGGTGACATTTGAGTACTACGGGGGTTAGTTATTGAACGCTCGGAAATTTAATTTAATCATTCCGAATGAATGGGAATCGAATGGGGAGCGAATCATTCCGAATGAATGGGAATGGACATTTTTTTAATGTTTTGGCAAATTATGACATATTCATATATATGTGAAAAGCCAGTAAAATAGATTAGACAGAAATGTCGTTACTCTGTATTTTATATTATGAATAAAAGTATCTTGTCGTATGGAAACTTATACAGATATGCAATAGCATATAGGGTTTTGGCAATAGTAACCGGATGATTTGTATAGCGTCGTTTTTGTAAAAATCACCCGAAGGGCGCTGTAATAAATTTTCAATAGTGGTTTTATTAGTAATGTAATCAGATAAAGCGGAATTGTTTTTAATAACTATTGTCAGCGCCCTTGAGTAGTTTTTTTTTACAAAACAGTTACGCGCTACAGAAACTCTCCAAATTTCAACTAATTCAGAAGGATTTTATCTTAAACAGCTATATCTTTGAACGCATTGTCAACGCTCACGTGTTTGTAAACAGGTGAGAATCTCTATTTGTTTTGTTCCTAATTTGCTAATTTGTAATAGCCTTTAACTTCACCACAGAAATGAATCTATTTTCTTTTTCAGACAGTATCCGTGTTCCTGCCAGGAATATGCGTATTGTGAGGCCGTACTGGATCGTGATTATATCATGCATGGTAGAATTCCATCTTCATTAAAACCTGTGTATAATTTATTGTCTTGCTGAAATAAAAAAATGCTTAACATGTAACTGAGTTTTTCATTTTCCTGCCGTGAGGCATTTTGACATTTCAAACATTTTTATTTTAAAAATATTTTAGGCTAATAAGTAGGCTCCGAATGAGAATTTTGCTTTCTATATATATATCCATATCTATAGTTAAATAGAGGACCACGGAGGAAGGAAGAGAGTGGAGCTGGCACTAGGGCAACTAAGCCCCAGCGCATCAAACAAGATGAACTAAGCCCAAATGGGCGTGGAATAGGCGCGGCTTACCGGGCTTACTAGGCCAGATGTAGGCCAGTATAATTTCACCGCTCGGCTTGAGCAGACCCTTCATAATCTGTAAAGTGCTTTTGTTACTTTTAAGCGATGAAGTGAAGTGTGAAGTTATGTAAAAACCCTTCAGAAAAACAGTTAAAAACTACAGATGGCATTACTGGTCACCTGTAAGTATTTTTACTGTTGTTTTTTAAAATAAATTGCTCGTTTTCCGCACGCTTCTGTCACAGGTAGCCGACTTGACGGAATAGATGATGGCAAAGTTATGCGATACTGGGCTTTGAAGAAACTTACTTTGGAGCTTACAATCGCAATGATTTGATTTGTGAGATGGGACGTTCTTATTCCAAAGAGTAGGTATGATTACCAGTTATGGCCATTTTTACTGCAGGTATATTATTGATATTTTGATTTTAACAGGTTTCCGGTAGATTCAGTGGTAAGAGAACAGTGGAAGAAGCTTGTAGATAAAGATGGTTGGAATCCAACAAAATATTCAACAATTTGCTCTAACCACTTTAAAGATGACGACTTTTATACCACCAAAAACGGAAATAGAAAACTGCGACCGGTAACTATCCCTGATTTGTACTTGGAAAATAAGGCGTGTATCATTAAAAGTATTATAAAGATAGGTTAAACAATTCTATTACAATAATGAGGGAGTATTTCACCATACTCTTTATAGCTTATCCATAGGCTAGCATTACACTTGTAAGTTTTTTCGTAAATTTACGACTTCTAGCCAATGGGCGCATTGGATTTTCAAAATGCAAGATGCCCATTGGCTAGAAGTCGTAAATTTACGAAAAAACTTACAAGTGTAATGCTAGCCTTAGGATAACGTATATTGTAGTACTATCGTAATTAATATAATTCGTTTTTTTGTAGGAATCTCTTTCTTTGGAACCAATGCAGACGCTGAACTCCAGAAACGATTTTGATACACTTTATCTGTGACTTCGTGGAAGTTTAGAAACAATATTTAATAATAATAATATTAATTGTGTTATCAGCAGTAAAGAAATTATCTGATTTAATCATTCTTTCCAGATATCCAGCATTCAGTCACTACTGAATACTCTTCAAAAAAAAAGTTTGCTTTTGGAATCGGATGTGCGCGGACCTTACTTACCGCAAACTGACGACAAAATTGTCGTAGAAAAAGTTTCTATGACCACCTCCACTCTCTTCCTTCCTCCGTGTAGAGGACCAATTTGTTTCATACAAAAAGTGTTCCATGTTAACTCAAAATATCATATGAATTTATTCAACACATAATTCCTAACTGACAATTCAACACAATCGTAGCACAGATTTAGAACAATACAAACTCAAAATACTACATTTTCATCACACGGGATTCAGCACACTTTTTGCAGATTCACTGTTACCACTAGACACGCGCCAAAACTTGCCTTCCATTTTATTATTATTTTTTTTTTATATATTAACTCCACATTATTCAAAACAATACACAATAAATATTTAGAACGTACCTACTTTCAAGAATATCGCGTGAAAAACGCGCATTTCGCGTTATTTGCGTGAAAAAGGCAAAATTCACGTAGGTATTTTGTGTAAAATTGACGAATTTCGCATAAAAATTAGCGCTATCAACGATCTTATAATTATTATCTTGGATACCGATTTCATTGGAATTAATTTAATTTTGCTTTTGACCGATCGGTGGCTGAGTTGACATCGCGTTTGGGTCCCACCCAGGCGTAGTGTGTTCAATTCCTCTGCTGGCTAAGTCCTCCATCACAACATAAACAAAATTTTCCGCTTGCTTTGGTGGTAGGAGATTTTCAAATATTGTCACGTTATTCGTAACTAGGGCTGCCACCTTTCAAAAACAGTAGACCTGGAGAATTTAGAAATATAGTTTTTTTTTATTAAAATAAAACTTTTTTAGTATGAATTATTTAATTAAGGGAAAATGTCATGGTAAATTACCATTGGTAATGTTTTTTTAAATATAAATGACCTAGCTAGTGCTAAGCTGATTTGGACCAGCTTGACACTTAAAATTATATTTTCATTCTGAAGGGATTGTGTCTAAATTCACTAGAATATTAACTATGATTGTATTTATGAAATTATTTAGATACTGACTACTGAAACATGATGAATATACTACCGCCTAATTATTGCTAAAACAGCATCTTTTCTTGCTCAGGTTTCTTCAAACTTCCAAAATTCTTAGCAATTCATATTGTAATTAATGTTCACAATTAACTCTGCCTTCACCATGTTCACTGACAAGCAGTTTCGATCGTCTGTCCACAAATTTCCATTAAAGAAAAGACGCGTTCAACAAAAGCATTGCTTATAGGACGGCCGGCGTGGTCTAGTGGTATACGCTTTTGACTACAGATCCGAAGGTCGCGGGTTCGAACCCGGCGTGCGCAAATAAATTTTATTTGATTAATTTGTGTTATTTCACAATTAATTAATTTAAAATAATATATAGTATATTTGCGGCACGTTCCAGAGTGGAAGATACTCTCAGTATCGCCCTGGTGTAAGACCACCATTCAGAATTGAAACGTTGCTTGAAATGGCTTTAGCCGTGTTTGGTGACCAGATCTGAATAGCCAGGTACTTCCCCACCTTCCTCCCCTCCCCAATACCCTCAGCCTCACAACATACCCCAATTGGGGATGCCATAGTCTCACTGGCTCCAGACGGGAGCAGTTGGGACTCTTGTGCGGTATTACTGTAAAAAAAAAAAAAAAAAGGGATTGAAATTTTTTTCCCAATTATTTTTGGCAGTTCGGTGAAGGTTGAGGTGACTTTGAATAACTGAACCCATCGTAGATCAACAGGCAATGTTGAATCACTAGATTGTACGAACTGAGGAAATACTTGGTTTAATTTTCGGGCCTCGTCATAAAGTTTATCTTCGTCGACATTTTTCAAACCAAGTGATTCGACAGCTTCCACAGTATCTTCGTTACTTACTGCACTTGTTAGATCGAATTTGGAAAAGATTTTGAATACAGAATCCTCAAAATCATAATATTTCTTTATTTATTCAAGAGTTTTCCTGTAAACTTCATTGGCTTCTTTTTTTAATTGATTCTGATCAGAAGGCCTCAAAAACTTTATGTTTCTCATTATTTTGGCACCGTAAAATTCATCATGCATATTGATGTTAAACCCGTAGCCTGGACATGCACCATGCAAACCCGTAGACTCCGGGTCAAACCCGGAGAGGTGGCAGCCCTATTCGTAACCCGGGAATGGTCTTTCTTTATATAAAAAATTATTTCATCCTAATTCGAAATCATTTGTCGAGGTTTTAGACATAATACATTTAATTTTATCCATTGGGTAAATTACTTGTATAACTGTCAGTAGTTTCTAGTACTTTTCCGTAAAAATCACATATGCCCTTCAAAGGGATAGACATAGATAGTCCTTATAAGAGGACATATAAGTTTCTGCATGTTCTCTTAGAAATTTATTATCCTCTCCTAATGTTTTTATAAAGCGTATCACCAAATCTCTTAAAAAATAATGTTATATGAATAACGAGATATATTAAAATTTTAACAATGTGTTCTTTCTCCGTGCTTATCAAGAGATTTTGGATTTATATTATTACTTGCCTACAAATATTCTAATAATTGCCGGCGGTACCGCGAACCCATCGCGAACCACTCGTGAAGCGTAGATCCCTGCTTTGTCGACAGAGTTGAGAGTAGCGCCTACGGCGGCAAATCACCGAACTAAACTCAGGGGCGGCAGCATTTGAATGTGCTGCAACAGTTTATTGTAATACTGGTGGATACTCTTGTGAGTTGTCACATAAATAAAGCAAATAACTAAATAAAATACCTATTCTCTATTCAATGGTAAAAGCTCTTTGTTGTGTATGTATTAATATTATTGAAATTAGGGACGTCTGGTCACGTTACTTATCTCCAATAAGGTTTTGTTTCTGTTGAGTAACTGATCTTTTTTATTGAGTTTATTCTCCAGGTGCCAGACCATGGGGGACGCCAAAACGGGATGTGAAATTTTTGAGGGATTATTTTAATTTAATTTGTATATAAAAATCATAGTATTCATTTTTCACATTTAAATTCACAACAGATTTTTATCTGTATAAATATATTTTATTTTCCTCTATTTTAATTTTACATAATTGCACAATCGTTTTTATATCCTTACCCGACCCTTCCAGGTAGATGGATGATGCTAATACGAGATGAAAGTGACCACTCATGCTGTTATAAACTATAAATTCTCATTGTAACTTTCAAAAATGTAAAAAATAAGTCCTTACAAAATTTAAGGCCAATTGCTTTTAACGAGAACAGTTTACACATCTGTGCTGTCAACAATGGATAGACAAATATTTTTACTTGCAAAAACAATGGGGTTTGTGATACGAAACTTCTAAAATTGATGCTTGAAAACTTCTCTCTGAAGTACACAACAATGAACTTCAAAGGTTTCCTTTATGATTTACAAAATAGGGTTTCAGAATAAACTTTATTGGCTTAAAATTACATGCTTTTAGCATTTTGTTTTTAGGATGGTCAATATGACAGCATATTATGGATTTTTATGCATCAGCACCTTAAATGTACATGTTTCTCTTGCGGCCCTGTTGCAACATATTTTTATTTGAAATATTTTATTATTTTTTTTATTTTTTTCCGTTTTAAAAAATACTGGAAAACTTTGCAGCAAAATATTTTTTGGAAATTGAATAACAAAAATCGACAAAATTTATTGGTTTCACCGTAGCCTCTACATTCAGTCTCGCAACATACCACCATTACGTAATGATAAAATCCACAGAATTTATTGGTTTCACAATGGCCTCTACCTTCAGTCTCGCAACATTGGTATTGATTGATAAAAATTGACAGAATTTACTAGTTTGACTGTCGACAAGAAAAATAGATATTGCAAATATTTTAATGTGTGGCGCATTCTAACCTGTTTTCATGAATGATACCCACATATAAACAAAATGAGGACTTTTACATACAATTCGTTGCTGACCAACAACAAGAAATGAAGAACCGTCTAGATACTATCGAAAAATCAAATGTTAAAGTCAACTCCCCCTTACAAAACATAATCTCCAAACAAGATGAAAAAATTGATCGACTGGAGTATCAAAGCCTTCTTTGTAACATCGACATAAGAGGCGTTTCCGAGACAACCGATGAAAACAATATGGAATTAATGAAGAAAATATCAAAAATTATTAACTACAACACCTCCTTTCCTCTGAATACCGAAATCACAAAAATCTGCAGGCTGGGACAAAAAACATCCGACAAAACCACGAGATTCATTATAGCGACATTCAATAACACCCAAGCACGAGACACCTTTTTACACAAGATTAAATCATATATAAAATCAACTAATAGCAATTTGAACAAGCTTAAGGCGGTTTAACCAGCAGACGAGAATTCAAATTTCGTTAAAAGACAGTCTCGCGATCGGACGTTTTTTTAGACCGAGACAGAAATACCGAATTCATTCCGCTGCGAGCCGTAAATTCGCGCGGCTGTGAAAACTACAGCATGGTTCCGATGAAATAACAATTATTGTTGTTAAATTCTTGGTTGTAGCTTTCTTCATAATAAGTAGTTACATACATATTTGTAAATTATACGTCGGAGTGAGTTAACATAAATAAATACAAATGCAGTTTGTTGACATGGTAGATATAAAATATGTAAGTATATGAATATACATTTTAAAAAAAATTCAAATATTTGTTTAATTTGTTTTTTTTTAAATATTTACACGAGTTTTCCAAAGTTGAGTAAAAATCTTTTGTTTTACTTATTTATTCGTTTGTCCGAAAGGTATTACCGGTAAGTTTTATTTCTAATACTTATCTTTAAAGTATTAATGATTTGATATGTATGACATTGAAAATAGGGTTTATTCCTTACAACTGAAGTAGTATATATATTAAAACTAGGTTTTATTTCCAACTATTTTCTACGGTACCTACCTACATATGTAGTTATGCGATTGCATAATATTGTATCGCTTTCATGTATTTGTTTTCATGATTAACGGAGCGACCTGACTCGTCTAATTTTCGAAATGTTATTAAATTCACAAGTAAATTTCGATTGAAAAATCATAGGTTAGTATGTCAAAAATAACCTTGTTTTTTTTCTCAATTCACAATATGACTTTATGAAACTGACAAAAAGTAACACAAAAAATATTAAATATGTTGAATTATACCAATGTAATAGTGAATTGGACAATAAAATAGAAATTATGAACAAAAAAATGATTTGAATCGCACATCACGAATCGAAATTCATTTGGTTAGTGGCACTTTTTGACTACCAATCACAAACAGTTTCACGTACTTTGGCATAAGTTTTAACATTTATACATGAAAAAACGATGACAGACATAAACTCCTGTCCATAGTTGATTCTTTTCCCTGGAAATTAAACAACACAAAATTATCGCCAAATGTTATAAAAAATATGTGCTTATTCTGACTGATTCTTTCGAACGACTCTGTAACATATAAGTACGTACAATGTACACGGATAATTAAATATCACTAACCTTTGTTTTTTCTGAAAATATATCTCCCACGTACGTTTTTGATGTCGTAATTTGTGCTATCTAATAAAACTTTTTTCCGAGGGTATTTTCCTCCTCATTTTTAAGCGAGGAATTTCTTTAAAATGTTATCAAGTAGACTGGCGTGGAATAGACGTCCGCTCGCCGCCCTGTCGCAGCGGGGAATGATAAAATTTCGGCTTGCGCCGGGGTAATCACAAACAACAAACGCGAATCGATATTAATTACTATTATGTACTTTAAGAATATATTTTTTGGTCATAAATTATTTCTAATGTTTCAATAATGTCTTGGTAAATAATTTTTCTAAAAAAATCTGAACTATACCAATTTGTAAGACCATAAATAAATAGTCCAATTGAGGGATTTTCGTCACAAAACGCGTGCTCGGATTTATTTATTAGTAATTTTATTTGAAATAAAAACAAAATTCTTATACATACATATGATAGATAATTTATTGATTGTTTATACTGTATTATTATATGATTTGAAATATTTGTTGTATAATACAACTTCACCTTTGAAAATGCAACAAATCTGCGCATCGTCCAACGGTAACACTTTATTATGATATGAAAATAATATTATTTTTCAAAATTTTACATCTTACTTTACAAGATAAAATAACGATCTTTCGAAATCAATTTTTGTTTTTTTCTAGAAAAGTGTCCATACGTCTAAAAGTGGCCTCAAAAATGCCAAATTTCAGGTCAAGTCTACCTATTTCGCCTTAACACAGTAGATCTTGGATACTCGCAGGAAAGAAATCGAATCTACATCTCGGAACACATAACTTCAAAAGGCAAATTTCTACTGGCCCAGACAAAAAAATTTGCTAGAGATCATCACTTCAACTATACATGGGTAAAATCTGGCCGTATCTTACTTAGGCAGACCGACGATTCGAACATGATATCAATACACAATGACGGAGATATTGAACGAGTGAAACGCCAAGTCATATGACTAACGATACATGGTATGCCTAAGTACCGACACACTATACCTTTTTACCCACCAAAAACATATTTTAATTAACAATATCATTACACGTAACTGTAACTTACTAAATTCAAATTATCCAGGCTTATTTTTTCCTAGTCTTGCCAACATCGTAATGTTCTTCAATCACACCACTCTCATTACCTATAAACACACAAAAACAGCATACAATAGCCACAATTCTTACTTACTTTCAAAATATTACATAACGTGTTAATTAGTGTGATCTATATACTAATAATTTCTCCAATTTTTCATCTTCTTATAATTCTCTAACTTCTCTATCCTCTTCTTGCAACCCAAACTAGCTATACATCATTTTTCTTTTTTTATATTATAGTACTGTATAGATTCTATGTCCGCAAACTGTAAAATTCACCCGCCATAACACAGGGTCATCCCTAGCATGGAGGGTGAAATATCACAAAAAACCACATGTACTCTCTAAATCAGGGGTTCCCGAACGATTCGTATGTGCTCGCCACTATTCGACAGTAAAAGAATTTTTTCATTAACATTAATTAAAAATATGAATTATTTTTATTTATTAGCCTGGAACGGGGAGTCCTATTTGCACATCACTCCTTGTACACGCAGAAAACCCAAAGTGAACGAACGCCATGAACTGAGCCAATGAAAGCAATAAGCATGGTCCCGACAGCCGAACTGACAGTAGTCACGTGCTCGTACCGTCCCGATTGCTTCGGCGATCATCAGTTCACTTTGGGTTTTTGGCGTGTATAAGGAGTGATGTGCAAATAGTATTCCCCACCTGGAACCGAATTGTTGTCATTGTGATTGAGATTGCTGCCCCGTTCGGGTCGCGACAGTTAGCTAGGAGACATCTTCGTCTGACGAAATACGAATTAGGAGTTTTGATATTCATTCTGAAAATTTTTAACGGGCTAAAAACGAGGTGCGTAATCTATTCTAATTATTATATTAATAAGCGGTAATCTATTATGATTGTAGGGATAGTTATAGTCCTTGTTAAAATACATTTATGAATATAATGTACAACAGATGTGCGCTACAGTGATATTATATTTTAGTTCAATTACTATTTATTTTTTTAGTCCTAAAATGGGTGGACCGAGTAAAAGACAATGAACCTTTTAACCCTGACTGGGAGGAATCATATTGTTTCGTTAATTTGAAAAATAAATGCGTTTGTTTGTTGTGTGGTAGTAGTATTGCAGTTCCGAAAAAACATAATGTTTAACGATACTTTCAGACAATTCATGCCACTTTTGATGTGAATTATCCACTTAAATCTGAAGTAAGATAGAAAAAAATATGTCAACCAAAATCAAGTCTAACTGCACAACAGACTGTTTTCATTGACATGTAGAAAATTCTAAAAAGACCACCATTGCTTCTTTCAAAATTTATCAAATGCTCGCAAAAAAGAAGAAACCTTTCATTGATGGTGAGTTGTTTAAAGAACTATTTTTGACTGGTGCCGATTGTTTGTTTGATGGATTTTCTAACAAACAGATTGTATAAGCAATACAAGTCTTACAGTTGTCAAATAACACCGTCACAAGAAGAATACATGCAATTTCAACAAACATACAAACTCAGTTAAAGGCTGACTTGGAAATATGTGACTGGTTCTCGCTACAATTTGATGAGTCAACAGAAATATCAGACACTGCATAGTCAGCAGTTATGGTGAGAATGGTAGTTCATAACTTCACAGTAAAAGAGGACATGTTGCAAATATTACCTCCGAAAGGACAGACAAGGGGTGAGGATATTTATAATAGATTCAGAACATACTCAAAAAAAAAATTAAAATAAAAGGAACAATCAACATAAAAAAATATAAACAAAAAAACATTATTATTGAATGCACTGCTGACATTAGAAATTTACTAATAAAAAAGCAAAAAGTAAACCTGGGTTTCTCCCAAATAAAGGTGGAAGACTGCAACCCACTAATGCAGTGCTTTCACTGCCAAAAATATGGCCACACAGCCACGCGCTTTCTACGAAGTCACGAAAAGCGTATTTGCCCTCACTGCGCTGGAGATCACGGCATTAGAGACTGTAATAATAAAAATGAAGTCCCAAAGTGCATAAACTGTACAAATAACAATCTATTAAAAAGGGTTCTTCTTCAACAAATCATAAAGCAAACAATGAAAAATGCAAACAATGCATAAAAATGTTCCAATTTGCAAAGGAACGAATCGACTACAACTAGATATGGATGATTACATTACAAAAAAATCGACCAAAACTACAACATTACAGAAGAAATATGCGAAAACGTTACTGAAATTAACAAATGGTGTCAAAATACGGATTCTGCTTTTCTAGTGCTAAACATGAACATAAGAAGCCTTTCAAGAAATCTAGATGAATTATTAATAATTTAAATACATCACCGGTGTGCATAGGGTTAACTGAAACACACTCCAACAGCGATCAATACATAAGTGCGCTACCCAACTACCGAGGAATAGCAACTAAAATATCTATAAACAAAAATAGTGGAATAATTATGTTCGTACGCGACGATTGTGAAGTTATAAACACAGAAGAAGTAAATATTGAATTTGTCAACTGTTGAAAAATAGATATTAAATTTAAAAATTCTATTTATAGAATCATAACAAAATACCACACAAACAAATTAAACATAACGAATTTTACAAACGAACTTTATCTATACCTGAATAATTTAACAAAGATTTTTACGATTTTATGTGGTGAATTTAACATAAATATTTCTAATAACCATAATTCAATAGAAAAAAATAACTTCTTGAACATGATGACTCATCTTAACTTCAAATCGTGCATTAACAACTATACCCGTGAAGTACAAAATCAAACGCCATCTTGTCTAGACCATATTTGGTTTAATGTAAACCTGAATTATAGAAAAAATGTCAAATCCTCAATCTGGAAGATAAACATAACTGATCATCACGCAACCCTTGTTAACTATGAAACTAGAAATAAAACTAAAAACCTATCTAAATTAAGTACCACAAAAACCACATTAAACTACCAACTATTAGAAAAATCACTCATAACAGAAAAATGGACTGAAATAATAAACAGTAAGTGTGCTGATCAAAGTGCATCTTTATTTGAAAAAAAATTATCAGAACACATTTTAAATGCCTCTGAAATTAAAAATTTGCATGAAAACTCGAAAACAAAGAAAATTAAACCCTGGATCACTATCGGATTAGTAAAAGCAGTTAGAAAAAAAAAACTTCACAAACTAGCTAATCAACCGACTGCCAAAAATCAAATATTTCTTATTATAAAAAATATAAAAACATCTTAACAACTTTAATTCGAAAAACGAAAAACAGCTACTACTCCCAATTAATTCTAGAGGCTAAAAACAATAATAAAAAATATGGACTACAATAAACGAAATAATAAATAAAAATAAAAAGAACACTTGTATATCCGAAATTTCAGATGGAAAAAAAAGTATAATATCCAACTCGACCCCAAAAAATGCTGTAATATTTTAAACAACTATTTTGCAAGTGTTGGAAAAAATCTGGCTAACGCCATCAAAACATGTCCCAACAATAATAAAAATAATATCCACGCTTACCAACACCAATATAATAAGTTCAACAAAATAACAGAAACTGATGTTCGAAAAATTATCGATGATTTGCAGAAATTGATCGACACATACTCTATCGTTTATATGTGACTTCTGCTTCACGCCAAAAGTTGCCTCTCCCCAGGATGAAAAATTAATAGAGAAGCTGAGCGCAGAAGTGAAAAAACTACTTAAGTGTGAATTGACTGATATAAGCAAAGCAATTGATTTTTTCTCAAAAAAAATTGATGATTATGAGGAAGAAAAGAAAAAAATATTCCAAAAAATAAAAGAAGTACAAAATGAAAACAAAACTTTAAAACAAATGGTCAACAAAATGCTTTTGAGACGTCTGTAGAAATCCAAGGGCTGGAATTCAAAGAAAACGAAAATCCTAACATACCGGTTGAACTCATACTGAAAAAACTAGAGTGCTAAAATCTACTTCTGCACAACAATATTGAAAACTGCTACTCGACAAAAAAATCTATCACATTGAAATAAAGAACAAAAGAAGCAAAATTCAGAATTCTTTCTCAAAAAAAGAAACTTAGCTAGCAAGATCTACAAAATCTATGGGTTACAAATTTGCGTGGACAAAAAACGGAAATGTCTTACTTCGAAAAAACCAGGATTTACCAATAATCCACGTGAAGGACGCGAGTGACATTCCTCACAATAATTCGGACCCAAAACCGGATTAATAACCAATAAATCAGACTCAAAAAATGGCCCCTTCAGAAGAAAACAGCTTTCCTGAAACTTATGAATGTGAGAACCTTGAGGATGTAAACACATTATTCAACATACTAAACATGAACATCAGAAGTATAAGAAAACATTTTGATGAACTATGTATCCTTTTAAATACGTTATCCTTCCAAGTTGATTTTATAGCACTCACTGAAACACAAATGCGCGAATGTGTTCCGTTTTACTTACCGAACTATATTTCTTTATCAATTCCGGCTAGACATACCTCTCATGATGGCATTACCATATTTTACAACATGCATTCCATATCCAACATAAAAATAGACAACCCAAACTTCAAATATTCAAACGCTGTCCATACAACCTTCACTGCAAAGGGAAAAAAATACTCTATTTTGACCGCATATCGCTCTCTCTCTCTATCTACAAATCTGTTTACACACGAAATTAAATCTTTTATTAACAACAATAGCACAAACCAATTTGATTTTGCATTTTTAATGGGTGACCTTAATATAAATATACAAAACGCTTTACTAAACCCGATCTCGAATGAATATCTAAATGTTCTGTATTATACAGGATATCTATCCTACATAAACAACACCACCAGACCTAATTAGCCTAACGATACATGTCTAGATCATATTTTTCTAAAATCAAATAAAAATTATCTTCATAAATCCGCTACACTTAAAACTGACATAACTGACCACTACCCCACTTTCTACGGCCACTATTTTCCAAATATGCCCATCCATGCTGAACCAAATAATCTTAACAAAATAATTACCAAAATCAACTATTCAACTCTAGACAACTTACTGACAACGATAACCCAAATTTAGCTCTGAATAATTTCTATGAAATACTCGTAATACAAAAATATATTCTAAAAAGTCAAGAACCAATATCACCACCTAAAAGTAAGCATAAACACATAAAACCATGGATTATGCGCGGACTTATAATCTCAATAGAACACAGAAACAAACTTTTCAAAATCTATAAAAATCACGAAAAACATTGCAGATCCAATAATGTAGAACAGAACCATTCCAAACGTAATGAATATATTATATTTAGAAACTACTTAAACACAATCATAAAAAAAGAAAAACAACAATACTACTCTACATTGACAACAAGACAAGTGAACCACTTTTAATTACATACGGAGTCCCACAGGGGAGTGTACTTGGCCCTTTATTATTCCTCATCTACATAAATGAACTGTGTGACATTAAAATTGAAGGTAAAATCGTGACCTTCGCTGACGATACAGTTCTTCTGTGTCAAGCAGCCACATGGAAAGATGTATTTATAATAGCCGAAAAAAGTTTATCAAGTGTCAAAAAATGGCTAAACAGTAATACTCTTACCATTAATACAATTAAAACAAAATACATCACACACAGTATAACACAAAGAGGCCAACGTCCAACTAACATAGACCTATTACTACATGACTGTGAACAAACTTCATTTAATTGCCAATGCGAACGTTTAGAAAGGGTAAAACAAATAAAATACTTTGGGGTTATTATTGATACACACTTACACTGGACTGACCATATTACTTTCATCACTATAAAACTAAAACGAGTCATGTACCTAATGAAGTCCATCAAAAACATTTTCCCTCTAACAATACTCAGATCCATATATTTTGCACTGTGTCAATCCATTGCTACATATGGAATACTAGCTTGAGCAAGTGCTACAAGAATGACAATTGACCCAATTCAAAAAATTCAAAAGGCGACAATTAAAATAATCCTAAAAGTACCATCCGTCACAGAATCAAGCGAAATTTACAAAACATTAGAAGTCTTGTCAATAAGACAACTTTATGCCAAATCTGCATTACTACACCTCCTCCAACACTAACTCCATATTCCAATTCAACCAAAAACCTCGTTAAAAACCAGATCCACAAATAAAACACTAAACATACCGATAACACACACCACACACGGACAAAGACACTTTCAATACTACGCTACTAAACTGTTTAATTGTATGCCCATTACTCTGAAGCAACTACTAACTGCAAATACATCCGAAAACATTCACAAAAAACATATCACAGCCTGGATCAAAAACCAAGATATTTTATTTTTTCAAAACATAATAACTCCAAACCAAACATAACTAAACCCTAAAAAGTGTATAATAAATAAACACGTTTTTCGAGATTTTACCAACTATACTCACACTTACAATACAAATATATGAACTTACATATATGTTAATATATATTAATATATATTTTTTAACATATTTATTATGAATATTCAATTTACAAAAACCATTAAAATTTTATGAATATTCAATTTACAAAAACCAAAAAAAAAAAAAAAACAAAAATTAAAACTTATAAAAAATAAAAACTTTCTTCTACAACACATAAATACTTGTCACACCTATATACATAACCACGTAAACACCTCAGCACAGGTTCTCCTAGTGAGGTGTTCACGAAACATACAATATTACTCACATACAGTTTCACCTTCTCAAACCTACCTTACACACAACATATTATAGTTATAAGCTTGAAATATATCATGCACAAATATAAATAATTATGTGAACACTGTAAATATTATATAGAAATAAATAAAAAAAACTCTTCACAACTACACAATGCGCACACCGATTAAAAAAAAAAGGAAAGTCATTAATGAAATTACAAATAGAAATCAAAAGGTCCACAAATATCCTCAAAAAATCATTACTGACAATAACGAAACCATCGAGAACGCCGAGGGCATTGCTAACAATTTCAATCACTTCTTTACAAACATCGCCTCAACCCTTATGGATAATAATCCCAATTTTAGTATTCACTTAAATCAAACTCTTCCTGGCCTTTCAGAGACTAAAAACACTACCTCTGAGCTTTCTACATTCAGAGAAATAAAAAAACCTGAAATCTTAAAACAAATTGATAACCTTAAAGAGAAGTCTGCAAATGGCCCGGATAACTTAAGCAATACCACAATCAAATCAATTAAAAAGCACATAATCATCCCGTTACATCAGACATAGCATATACCCCGACAATTTTAAACTCTCCCACATCATTCCAATACATAAATCCGGATCCCAATGCAAAACAGATAACTATAGACCTATCACTCTAACTTTGCAACTATCCAAGATCTTTGAAAAGTGTTTAAAACAACAAATTATGAATTTTCTAGAATCTAATTCAATCCTCTCAGCTAATCAATATGGCTTTAGAACAAACCTTTCCACCGACGACGATATCTTTAGTTTAACCAAAAACATATACTCTAACCTAGACTCTAACACTAAGACTCTAACGATTTTCTTAGACCTAAGGAAAGCGTTTGACACGGTCAACCATAAAATTCTATTAAAGAAAATCTCTAACGTTGGTATCAAAAACAAAAGTCTCATGCTATTAAAAAGCTACATATTAAATCGCCAACAATCCACAAAAATAGGATCAACCTTAAGCGCTTACGATCTAGTAAAACATGGTATTCCACAAGGAACTGTCTTAGGACCACTACTCTTTCTATTCTACACAATGACCTATGCAACATAGTAATACCAGGTAAAATTCTCTCTTTTGCCGATGATACTGCAATAACAGTACAAGGTAAAACATGGGAAGATACAATAAGTAAAGCCAACAAATGCATTGAAATAGTCAAAGATTGGCTAGATAGAAATCTTCTTAGCCTAAATTATGAGAAAACCGTTTTTATTCCCTTCTGTAACCTAACCTGAAGTTCCATAATGTTAATTGTAACCCTGAGACATGCTCAAACTGCGAAGATGTAAAATTAGGAAATTGTATCAAATACCTAGGTGTAACTATTGACTGTCAACTCAAATGGACTTATCACATAGAAAAAACTGTCAATAAACTGAGGCACCTAATTTACATATTCAAACGCATGAACAATATCGTTAACATAAGAACCATGAGGCTTGTTTATGATGCATTGGTACTTTCATCCATTTCCTACGGAATAATCATCTGGGGAGGAACATACAATAATCATGTGCAACCTCTAGAAATTGTTCAGAAGTCTATCATTAAGATAATGCACCAGAAGACCAAGACATATCCCACCGATAAATTGTTTAAGGAAACTGACATTATGGAACTAAGGCGGATTTACTGTGTCCAATGTCTTAAATTTATATACAGTCGTCCTTATAATTTCTGTAAAAATCCAAATCGTTCTAGCCAGAGACACAACATATGCGTGTACACAGTGCCTCACTGCAAAACTAGGCTAGCTCAAAGACACATTAACTATATTGGCCCAAAATTGTTTAATTCCTTGCCGAGTTCCATCAAGATGTGCCAAAACCTAATTTCGTATTAAATAAATGTCAAAAGCTGGGTAAAAAAGTATCTGGAAGTGAGAGAATTTTTTCTATAAATTATACTACCAATATGATACCTATATACGATAATATGTTAAGTACCTAAATCCAAATTAAAAAAAAAAAAAAAAAAAAAGTCTAACGTCTTTTTAAACTGTTTTTTTTATTAAATACGCAAAAATAACTATATGTACTTTATTTTTTTTTTTCTTTATTCATATTTCTTTTTTCATTTAAACCATAGATAATGTAACCACCACTGTTTTGAATACATACCTTATAATGCCCACGCACAGGCTACGCCTTTGTGGGATTTTTTGTTACTGCCTTATATTTTGTATAATTTATATATGTACCTGTATGTATCAAAAAAATTGCCAATAAAATAATTTAAAGGGGGGTTCCGCTTGCCCGGTTATGACAACATAGATGTAAATGTATTAAAAACAATATCTAATTTACCCCTTAACTCATATAATAAATACAAGCCTTAGCCTCGCAGGTTAAATATCTGGGACATATCCTAACCGAAGATATGAAGGATATAGAAGACATGGAACGTCAACGAAGAGCAATCAATATACGGGCCGGAATGCTCTCAAGGCGGTTCTACCACTGTAGCGATGATGTCAGAAAATTACTTTTCAAGGCATTCTGCACTGCACTGTACACATCTGAGCTGTGGACACAATACCCAGCAGCGCAATGGGACAAGCTGAGGGTGTGCTACAATAATGCATACAGGCAGCTCATGCAACTACCGAGGTTCTGCAGTGCCTCCACAATGTTTACTGAAGGGAGGGTGCACTCATTCCCCGCCTTACTTCGCCACCGACTAGCCAGCTTCTGGGGTAGGACTCGGAAGTCAACCAACATCATCGTTGTGGCTGCATCCGAGTGGCTCAGTTCCCCACTCAATGAGCGATGGATGCAGATGATGCTGCGACCTCCCTGATGGACGGTTTAATTTAATTTAATCTAATTGTTTTTATTGTATTACCTATTTATATGACTATTTTATTTTTGATTTATATTTTAATTTTATGTGTAGGTACCTGCCTAATATTTTTTTTTCTCTTTGCATTATCTTATTTCCATTTTTATAATTTTTTACTTTATTTTATTGTTTTCCTGTTTTACTGAATTTCATGTAATATGGCAGACTGGGATTGCACTATCCTCCCAGTCCTGCTGGATTAAAACTTAAATAAATAAAAATAAAATAAAAGGTGTATTTCCTGATAATTACAAAAGAACAATAATAACACCGATATATAAAGCAGACTACCCAAATGACCCACAAAATTACCGCCCTATATCCCTTTTATCAAAAATATTCGAAAAAATTGTAAAAAACCAAATCTGGTCCTTCCTAGAACAACATCACACTATAAATCCTAAGCAGTATGGTTTAAAAAAAAACACCAGCACCCACGATGCTATTGCAAAAATAACAAATTATATATATACCGCCCTAGACTCAAATGAAAAATGCATTGGAATATTTATTGACCTTAAAAAAGCATTTGATAGTATATCGCATACTAACTTAATAAATAAAATAAAATCAATTGGAATAAATGGAATGGTCCTATCCTGGATTATAAGTTTCTGGAAAAGTAATAACTTCTCGATACCACAAGGCACAGTTTTAGGACCACTATTGTTCATATTATATGTATATGATATATTTGAAGTTGCTAAATACGGGGAAATTGTCTCATATGCAGATGACACAGTGCTTCTTCTAGAAGCAAACACATGGTTAGAACTGAACAAAAAGGCTAACACAGACATCAATGTATTGAAAACAAGTTTTGACAATAACCTACTAACGTTAAACTCTAAAAAAACACACTACGTACCATTTTTCATAAAAAAAACAAATGCGCAACATGAAATAAACATTAGGATTCCCTCTGCACCAAACACTCAACAACACCACTGTAACTTACTATGTACTAATATTGAAATCAAAACATCAACCAAATATCTAGGGATCACTATTGATTACTATATATAGACACTAAAATGGATACCAAATATAACCATTCTCAAAAACAGAGTACGAAAATTAAGCTATATTTTTAGCTGCTTGAGACATATTCTAAATAAAGAACTACTGAGAATGACGTACTTCGCATTCTGTCACTGTCGCAAAAACTAATAATTAAATTAATATTAAAGAAATCATTTTTATATTCATCTGAACTCATATTCAAAGAATTTAAAGACAGAAAATTAAATACTCTATTCTTGTATCACTCAACCTTACAAGTTTACAAAGAGGATATCCTAAACAAAACCATACCTTTCAAAAACACAGCAAATCTCAGGCAAAAATACATGTTACCAATTCCGATTTGTAAAAAATCTTTGGGTCAACAAAACTACAAATATTTAGGGACAAATTTCTTCAATAAATTGCCAGAAAATATAAATGATTATGATAGATTCGAAGAATTCAAAACACAATAAAAAAATATACTGAAAACATTAACTAAATAAAAAAATAAAATTAAGAAAAAATATTAAATTTAAAAAAAAAATAATAATCTAAAAAACTAAACAAATAATACCTCATCCCATACACACAAGAAATTGCTTATTATGGGAGAACATTAAAAAAAAAAAATTATAATTAATAACAATAAAAAAATAAATAAATTAGTAAATTGACTAACTACCCAGTTAGACTCGAGAATAATTCTCCACTAACCGGGAATTGTAATTAGTTAATTAAGATTGTTATGTATTATTTTATTATATTGTATCTTCTATTATTGAAATAAAGAAAAAAAATTGCACTTTTTTATTTGTTTGGCCCGCCAAAATGGGGAGGGGACGCTATTTGGATGATAAAACAGAACATATTAAAACAGAACAGTGAATAAAAAGACCATTGAAGAACTAACATTGTAGATTTGAATTTGTACATAATTATATTACAGGCATCAATTCTATCACGCTAGGTTTAAAAAGCATAAGTCAAAAAAATTCAATTTTAGATTTTTTCAATCTCTGGATTCCAAAGCTTCACGTGGTATCAAAATATTTTTTTTTAGATTTTTTCAATCTCTTGATTCCGTAGCTTCACATGGTATCAAAATTTTTTTTTTTTAGATTTTTTCAATCTCTTGATTCCATAGCTTCACATGGTATCAAAATATTTTTTTTTTTAGATTTTTTCAATCTCTTGATTCCATAGCTTCACATGGTATCAAAATAAAAAAATCTCAAAAATATATTTCAATAAAAAACAGGCATTTGTTTCCTTAACTACTCAAAAGAAATACTCACAGTTTATAAATTTGAAAATGTTCTCCTGAAAAGTTGTTGTTTTCACTTGTACCCTTCATGCTAAGGATTAATGTTTTATCTTATGTATATTTTAATGTGAATACCGCACAAGAGTCCCAACTACTCACAACCGTCTGGAGCCAGTGAGACTATGGCATCCCCAATTGGGGTATGTTGTGAAGCTGAAGGTAGGTGGGAGGGGAAGGAGATGGGGAGGAGTAAGGTGGGGAATTGTTTAATTTTTCACTATTCTGTTTTATTGTGTACTGTTTGTACCGGCTACCATTATGGCTATACCTAATACAAAGGGTACCTTGAATGTTCGATTGTAAGGAAAAGTAAAATAGGAAGTTGTGCAAATACATCTCATTCATATATTTGAAAGAATAAAGGTCTAACAGATGGTATCATTACTAGAAAAAATAAATTTCTTAGGATACAAAATTGATGACTGCATGACAATTTGGATATAATTCGAAGACAGTATTGGCAGCATTTTTAGATGGTATCTTAGCACTGATTTCATCATTTAAAATACACTCCACGGCTCTCTGTTGGTTCAATTGGTTCATTTCAGATGGGAGGAACTTTAAAAGTCCAATATTTTCCCCATTTCTCTGCAAAAAATTATATTAGATATACATATTACATGAAATTAAATTTTGTTATATTACAGACAAACAAGAAATACAATTTTTTTTATTACAGTCGATTCCGTTCGATTGGGGCACATCAGATCCAAACCTTTTGCCCCAAATAAACGGAGTTTAAACTAATAATGTAAAAAAAAAATGACATCCGTATACATTTATTGAAATTATTGAGCTTTTCACTATGCACACATATGTATTAAATTTATTTGAGTTATCTCAAATGTATTTTGAACTAAATAAAATTTTTGAAAGAAATATTAATATGGAAAAATACTAATTATGGGTAGGTAAGAAAAGATAAAGTAATAAAGATAGGTACAAAAAAATCATGAACAAACACATGTTATAATAACAATTAACCCAAAAATAACTTCTTACACGCAGTGTACTACGGAATGAACTTTACGTTGACAATAATGTCGACAGGCGGCAAACAGCCGGCTTGGGCAAAGACTACCAAATTACTACCAAATGAAATCACGTAGCGTGGCGAATCCCCTCCTCTCACCTGCGCCGCATAATGCACGCTCGCCCTTAACTAAAATTCGTTTAGCATCAACTTCAGATCGGAATTTGTCCCAATTGAACAGAATGGTGTCCCAGATAACTGAAGTAAATTATTATCAGATTCTTTATTTGGTTTCTGTGTGTTTTGGCCCAAATAACCAGCGGTCCCGATAAACCGGTGTACCAATTATGCAAAATCGACTGTATATACTATTATAAAAGAGAAAACATAGGCTGGAGTAAATCCTCGTGCAACATGTTTCAATTTTCAATATTAGTATTTTTATCAGTGTATGAATCTTTTAAATAAGAGAGAAGAATAGTAAGAGTAAATGATGATTTTACAGGGCGTTTTGATATCACAAATGGTATTTAGCAAGGCGGTGTAATGCCACCGCAGTTATATATAATCTGAAAGTAAGCTGCCTGTTGAATGCCAGTGGCCCAGTGAAACATAAAAACATATAATAAACTTTTAGCAAAGAGTCTAAATATTTTTACTCTACAAAATTGCAGCTGGACTCACCTTGCATAGTAAACTTAGCTCATAGTTTGCATCCACTACAGGCCAATTTTGTTCTAAAACATTTTTATCCCAATTGATAGTGTTACTCTTGCAGTCGATGCGCCCTTCAGCACTCACAAGTCCTGACCACAGTTCAGAAGCAAAATGGGGCGCTAGAGGAGCTAACATTATTATCTGGTAAGCAAAAGCACGTTCAAATTGTTTACTGTGGGCCATAAAGTTTAATGGACATCTCTGCAACAGAAACATGTATATTACGTATAATCTTTAAAAAACAGTGGTGGCTTGAGCACTTCTTTTATGGTGGGGGTGGGGACGTTTACTGAAATCTCACTACCTGAAGTACACATAAAAATTCTAACAAAAATTGTTTACGGGCAATTACCTAATGCACCAAATCAGATGCATAAACACAAAATAAATTGAAATCTTTGTAGATATGTACCAATTTGTAATATAGAATAATAAAGAAATTAAATATCTTGCAAAATCTTGCAAGATATTTAATATATAGATAGAACTTAATTGGAGCGTCCATAATTCTCGCTTGAAACTAACAACCGGTCCAATAATTCGTCACAAGGGGATGTAAAAGTCTGTCCCTGAGTTTTATGAGATTCTTATGCAAGTGCGCATGCACAGTAGAACATTATCATCAATTGAGCCCTTATGCAGAAAAAATTGAAATTTGGAAAAATTGCATTATTTTTGTTCTTCTAACATGTATTCTACTCAAAACTTGATTGAAGTGAAAAAATTGATTAAGATAAATAAAGCGTGTTTTCTATTAATTGAAATACCTTATTACTAGGACACGGCAAAGCTGGGGTGAAACCAATATCGTACTATAGTGTAAAATAACTTCATTTTTTAACACAAAAAAGCAAACTTATTAAATAAACACTTATTTTAAGATCGCTTCCAGGTTTAGCTTGCGAGGAGTTGAGCATATTGTCAACAATAAAAGTTTTTTGACTTATTTTAAATGACGTGCAAAGTTTTCTCAGAGCAGTCGATATTTTATCTCGACAGCCTTCGTGGTCCAGGGTTAAGGCTCTCGACTAGCAATCCAAAGGTCGCGGGTTCGAATTCCGGTATGTGCAAGTAAATTTTATTTGATGAATTTGTGTTATTTCACAATTTATTTATTTAAAATAATATATAGTATCGGTTGCGGCACGTTCTAGAGTAAAAGATACTCTTAGTATCTCCCTGGTGTGAGACCACCCCCCCAATACTGTGGGGAATTATTTTCTCCCAAATTCACTAGCAACCCCACCCCCCCATGGAATCGAAAATTTTGGGTACATCATCACTGATCTAGCAACTATAAATATTTTGACCACCTATTAAATGAAATGTTTAACAACCAATATTTCAAAACTCACTTTTACATAATGCTGTTATGTTTAATTATTTCACATATTTACCATATATGGCTGCCATCATTTGGAACGATTAAAAAGTTATGACCGAATTTTTGCAACTTGGATGGTGACAATCATTGAAGAATATAAAATTAACAACTCAGCAAGTATGTACTTAATTTTTTTATAAATAATAAATACATGTACAGTCAAACTTGGTTACAACAAGCACAAGGGGACCGACTAAATATGCTCCTTATAGCCATTAATCGTTATATGCAAAATAGGTTTTTTAAAAGTCGTATGTACCTACCTACCTACCTCTACTATCAATACGTTCTCAAAAAAACTGTATATTTTCAAAATAAGAGTAGGTATTACTTATTAAAAAAATAAATTAGAAAATATTTTTTTATCACTCAAATTTATTTTCAATGATTGTTTAAAAGATTTCGCTTTCATGCTTCTCAATTTCCTCTTCAAAACAATTAACGCATTATAATTTTCATCACCTGTTTCAAGGCTTAAAAGAAAAATATCACTAAATTGTCTATCTTATTATCACTATCTTGAGCGTACTGTGCCTTTCGCTTATAAAATCGCACTTGTCATAAATAACTGGCTTCGGGATTGTTTTGGTTTTTGGCAGTAAAATTTGACTTGTCACAAACCAGTGCTGCACAAGCGCTCGGCCCCATTCTTGCCCCATTTTTTTATAGTGTTTTGGTTAATTTACACTACATTTCCTAAATGGAACCAAATTTAAAGAATGAACCCTCTCCCCCTAACAAAAACAAAAAAAAAATCGGCTTGTAGGTCGCGGCCTGTTTGAAAAATAGGCAAAGCGGATCCTCTAGTGAAAAAGTTGTGCATCACTATCATAAATTTACCCTGTGCAGGGATGTAGGTACTTGCAAGTAGGTACCATCATGAACATATTTATTGGTTTTTAAAAAAAAAATTGACGATGAGTTGCAATACAAAAGAAGACGTAAAAAGGGAACAAATTTGCAAAGCTAAAATTTCACATCACTTTCGCAGATTTTATGACAATTTTACATTGTGCCTGATGAAAAACAATGGCTCACATAGCCGACAATCTTACACAGGTGGTGCCATAAAAATATGAATCTGTCCCTAACGGGATAGGTAATTCCTGCCAGCCGCCGTTGTGCGCCGGGCAGCTAACCGCTGTGCTTTGTCAACCCTTTGTTTGTTATATACTACTTATTCCTGAATAATTCTTGAATAATTCCCAACTATTTTTTCACACCCAACGACCCATTCATGCATTCAGTAATTTTGTTGACAAAATTATTTGCTCGGTATATCAGTGAATCGATCTCGTTACAACAGTCAACAATTATATAAAGATAAGCCTGAACCAAAATATCGTTTTGTAATGGCTCATTATAGCTGTGAACTTACTATTGCTGTGATCGTTATAACCAATTCGACTGTATTATGTATATATTTTTATTTATTTTACATGTATATTTTAAGTATGTAATCATTTTTCAGCTATGAAAAAGAAAACATTGTATTCGCTTCTGTTTTTGGTTTGGCAAAAGTTTGATATTTGCATAAATTAATAAATTGAATATATTTTTGTAAATTCTAAAATGTTGCATTCATACAATATATTAGTAGTTTGATATAATTTGTTACTTTCTACACACACAATTAGAAATAATTTATTTAACTTACCCTTAAGCTATTAGTGAGACCTTGCAGTCTTGATATGCCGACACTCAGTTGATAGGAAAAATTAAAATTAAATGTGGTAGCGCTTACAAAGTAATTGACAGAACTACACAGTGTTTCCTCAGTGTCTATAAATTCCTTTGAATTTAAAATGATATTTTTCTCTTCCGCATCAATGGAAGTGCTTCTTACTTTGAGGAATTGCCCCATGGACAGCCAAAGCCTTCTTTGCCAGTTTAGAACTCCAGGAAAAGCTGTGAAAGCATTAAAAACAATACATATAATATTCCATAAGTTAATTTAGATAATAACTAAAGAACTATAAAAATAAAACTAATCAAGTTCTGCATATGAAAATTAAGCAAAGAATGGCCAAGCTTTTGGATCATGAAACACACCCACATGGCATTTCTCGTGTTCTTCTTTATCCTATGCATGGGGGCTACGTATGACAGCACGAAGAGTGTTAATTAGTATCACATACATAATTAAATGTAGTATCACATAATTAAATGTGATTTAAACTATATATGTAGATAATAATACAACATACTTGCACTGGACCAATGTCTGAAAGACGTGGGGGCTACATCTGCCAGCATGAATAATCTTGTAGTATCACATAATTAAATGTGATTTAAACTATATATGTAGATAATAATACAACATACTTGCACTGGACCAATGTCTGAAAGACGTGGGGGCTACATCTGCCAGCATGAATAATCTTGTAGTATCACATAATTAAATGTGATTTAAACTATATATGTAGATAATAATACAACATACTTGCACTGGACCAATGTCTGAAAGACGTGGGGGCTACATCTGCCAGCATGAATAATCTTGTAGTATCACATAATTAAATGTGATTTAAACTATATATGTAGATAATAATACAACATACTTGCACTGGACCAATGTCTGAAAGACGTGGGGGCTACATCTGCCAGCATGAATAATCTTGTAGTATCACATAATTAAATGTGATTTAAACTATATATGTAGATAATAATACAACATACTTGCACTGGACCAATGTCTGAAAGACGTGGGGGCTACATCTGCCAGCATGAATAATCTTGTAGTATCACATAATTAAATGTGATTTAAACTATATATGTAGATAATAATACAACATACTTGCACTGGACCAATGTCTGAAAGACGTGGGGGCTACATCTGCCAGCATGAATAATCTTGTAGTATCACATAATTAAATGTGATTTAAACTATATATGTAGATAATAATACAACATACTTGCACTGGACCAATGTCTGAAAGACGTGGGGGCTACATCTGCCAGCATGAATAATCTTGTAGTATCACATAATTAAATGTGATTTAAACTATATATGTAGATAATAATACAACATACTTGCACTGGACCAATGTCTGAAAGACGTGGGGGCTACATCTGCCAGCATGAATAATCTTGTAGTATCACATAATTAAATGTGATTTAAACTATATATGTAGATAATAATACAACATACTTGCACTGGACCAATGTCTGAAAGACGTGGGGGCTACATCTGCCAGCATGAATAATCTTGTAGTATCACATAATTAAATGTGATTTAAACTATATATGTAGATAATAATACAACATACTTGCACTGGACCAATGTCTGAAAGACGTGGGGGCTACATCTGCCAGCATGAATAATCTTGTAGTATCACATAATTAAATGTGATTTAAACTATATATGTAGATAATAATACAACATACTTGCACTGGACCAATGTCTGAAAGACGTGGGGGCTACATCTGCCAGCATGAATAATCTTGTAGTATCACATAATTAAATGTGATTTAAACTATATATGTAGATAATAATACAACATACTTGCACTGGACCAATGTCTGAAAGACGTGGGGGCTACATCTGCCAGCATGAATAATCTTGTAGTATCACATAATTAAATGTGATTTAAACTATATATGTAGATAATAATACAACATACTTGCACTGGACCAATGTCTGAAAGACGTGGGGGCTACATCTGCCAGCATGAATAATCTTGTAGTATCACATCCATATTCTTCAAACATCTGCGATGGATCTACTCCATTGAATTTAGATTTACTCATTTTCTCCCAAACAATTTCCACAGGTTTACTGTCAGCTACTGTAACAGCGAGTCCTTTTTTGGCATTTTTAATTTTTACTTCACTTTCTGTAATGTACTTTCCGGACTCTTTCACTATAAAAGCTTTCCCCATAACCATTCCCTGAACAAGTAATCTCTGGAAGGGTTCTTTTTCTGGTAGTTTACCAATTGAGTGAAGGAAATGGGACATAAAACGAGCATAGTACAGATGTAGCACCGCATGTTCTTTTCCTCCAATATATAAATCTACTGGAAAGTTTTCCCATACCTTTTTCTTAGCAAACGCCTCATCACTATTTGTGGCATCGAGATATCTGAGGTAGTACCAAGAGGAATCTACAAAAGTGTCCATTGTATCTGTCTCCCGGGTCGCCTTCCCACCGCAGCTGGGACAACTTGTATTAATCCAACTGGCAGCATTCAGCAGGGGGGATTTCTTACTTTTTTCAGATACATTAATTTCTGGTAATACAACAGGCAGGTCTTCATTGGCAACGGGTAGTACCCCACAAGAGTCACAATAAACTATAGGAATGGGGGTTCCCCAATACCTCTGGCGAGATATAAGCCAATCATTTAACTTTGAACTGACCGGATATCCACCAACATTTTTTAAATTTGCCACTTCGCAAACTTGTTTCCTTAATTCATCTATTTCTTCAGGTGATTTTGTTGAAAAATCAGTATTATCATCATATGAAATATTTGATGTTGATAAAAATAATCGGTCAGATTCATCAACTTGAGAAGATCCTAAATATACATCAGTACCTTCAGCAAAAGTTACTTCATTTGTAACGATGATAGGAAGTTTTTTCATTGTTATTGGATTTTCTGCCATCACTACTAATTGTTTATATGTTTCATATTGCCTAGATACAAAATTTTCTTTGTCCAATATGCTTTTTGGTGAAACTGCGATAAAAGAAGCATAGAGAAGTTTTTCTGGCTTGTCAGTCCAAATTCTAATTGTTTGGTTGTCATTTTCACCATTTGATAATTTAAATTCAATCGAAATCCCATTGCATTCGCCTATCCAATGCTTTTGCATATGAATAATATCTCTCCAATCTTTTAAAATTGGGTCCTCCAATCCATCGTACAACTGTTTTGCGAATTTTGTTGTTCGTACGAACCATTGATTTAAAAGCTTCTTTTCGACAACAGCACCAGAACGCCAAGAACAACCGTTCAAGTCTACCTGCTCATCTGCTAGAACAGTTTGGTCAACTGGGTCCCAATTGACAAGGGCCTAAAATATGTTAAATTGTTTACAACACATGTAATAACGTTTACTTTTAAAAACATGTTTGAATCATATTTTATATTTTACACTTACTTCCTTTTTGTATACCATATCTGCTTTGAACAAATCAAGAAACAGAGACTGCGTCCATTTGTAATAATTTGGATTGGATGTATTGACTTCCCTTTCCCAGTCAAAGTGGCAACCGAGATCCAGTAATTGGCTTTTCATTTTTTCAATATTGTTTTTAGTCCACACATGCGGCTGTATATGTCTTTCCAAGGCAGCATTTTCCGCTGGTAAACCAAAAGCATCCCAGCCCATGGGGTGAATGACCTCCTTACCATTCATGCGGTGAAACCGTGCAATTGTGTCCGAGATAGAATATACTCTAACATGCCCCATGTGAAGCTGGCCAGATGGGTACGGAAACATAGACAGGGCATAATATTTAGGCTTGTCAATGCCTTCAGATTTAGGAGGGCACATAACCATAGGCTTCCAATGTCTTTCGATATCTTTCTTAATGTCTGAAGTTATTTCTTCCCCCTAAAATAAAAGCATAATCATTTTAAAGAACAAGCTACAAAAATGGAAAAAGCTTTCAAATGCAGATAAAGAAACTCATTTTAGGAAGAAGCGTATTAGAAGGCTTCAAAATGACCTGAATTATTTGATAAGCAAAGCTTAAAACCGTAAAGGTAACAAGTGAATAAAATAGGCACAAGTTCATCACCCATTGAACATAAGTAGAAGCACAAAAATAACAAAAAATATAGTTTATGTAAATAACAAAACAAACCAAAAAAAACTAACAAAATGCTACCATTTTTATGAATTATTGTAGTCCAACATGTCGATCGCAAAGCAAAATTTGGTCAATCTCAATGTAGATTGTGAATTTTGAAAAAAATACCACAATTCAAATTTACAATCATGGTTAACAAAATAATATCCTGGCAGAAGAACGAATTTTGTTTTGCTAGATTTGTGCTTATCTATTAACTGTTGGTGTGCTGATGCAAAATTTTCCCAGTCTTTCATCCGATTCTATTTTCGTCTTACCAGATAATGTGTTATATTAACTAACTAACTAACTAACTAACTAACTAACCATCACGCAGTTTCCCCGCAGGGGTAGGCAGAGAGGACGGACCGCCAAACAACTCGGTCTTGGCACACACTTCTTGCCTCATTCACATTCATACATCGTCTCATACATACTCTTCTATTGTTCTGACTCTTGACATGGCCCGACTCAAGTATCTGATTCACTTGGTCGTGCCATGTCTTCCTCGGGCGTCCCCGACTTCTGCTACCATTCACATTTGCATCGTATATTCTCCCTACACTCCTTTCTTCGCTCATTCGCTCTACATGCCCAAACCATCTAAGCGTCCCTTTCTTGATCTTACTCATTACGCTTACATCAGCCTTGCACTCTTTGCGGATATCCACATTCCTCACACGATCATACATGGTTTTACCACACATACGCCTCAGGGATCTCATTTCAACAGCATTCAATCTACTTTCATCCTTTCTTTGCCAGTTCCATGCCTCACTTCCATACATCAGGGTAGGTACCAGCACTCCATTGTGGACTGCTAACTTCGCTTCTTTGGACAATTTTTTGTTAGCGCCAACTGCGTTCAGTCCTCCATTAATGGAGTTACCTGCATTTACTCTTCTTTCAATATCTCTGTCAGCCTTCCCATCTCTCGTAAACATGCTTCCTAAATACACAAATTCATCAACCTGCTCCAAGTATTCCTCATTCACAGCTATATTGCACACTGTTTTCGTACTTTCTCTTTCAAACACCATTACTTTAGACTTACTTACATTCATCATTAACTCATTCTTCACGCATACTTCGTTCATCCTAGACACGAGAGACTGCAGATCATCCATACTATTAGCAATCAGCACCGCATCATCAGCATACAACAGGCAACATACTTTCAGATTACTCAAATTCGCACCCAATCCCACCTCTTTCAATTCTTGAATACAATTATCCATGTATAGATTGAATAACCACGGTGAAATTACGCAGCCTTGTTTACCACCTTTTGTGATATCAAACCACCCCGTAAAACCACCGTTCACCCTAACACATGCAACGCTTCCCTCATATAGAGACGCAATTGCCCGAGTCAGATTCGTATTCACTCCATACTTGGACAACACCTTCCATAGCTTTTTCCTGTCGACTCGGTCGTATGCTTTTTGTAGATCTACAAAGGCACAGAAAAGTTTCTGGTTTTTTTTCCAGAAACTTCTCGGTGAGCATACGCAATGAGGAGATCTGGTCCATGCACCCCCTTCCACTCATAAAAGCACCTTGCACATCCCATATTTTATCCTTTGTTTCCTTTCTTACCCTTTCAATCAAAATTCTACCATACAGCTTGCCAACTGAACTTAGCAGGCTAATAGCCCTATGATTCCCACATTCCATACGTGACCCTTTACCTTTGTATAATGGCATGATCACTGCCCTTCTCCAATCTAAAGGCGTGTAACCTTCCTTTAAACATTGGTTAAAAAGATTGCACAACCATGTGAGAATTATACGGCTACCTCCTTTAAAATATTCAGCAGCAATATTGTCGAAACCGACAGCCTTACCATTCTTCATACACTTAATTGATCTTTCTATCTCATCCATGCTAATTTCGGTAACATTCAGTCCATCATCATTCATATCTGATTCGCCGCTAGAATCACTGTCACTCACTTCGCTTTCAAAGACTTCCTCGAAATACTTCATCCATCTCTCTTTTATTTTTTCCTCATTCGTCAACATTTTTCCATCTTTCGATTTTATTACTTTCATGCTTCCGGTTTCAGGGCCACACCGGGACCTTTTGACTTCTTTCCAAAACAACTTAATGTTTTCTTGGAAATGGTTTGTCATTTTCATTCCTTCTTCCTCTTCCAGGCGTTTCTTTCGATCTTTAACTCCAACTCTTACTTTTTTCTTACATTCCTTATATACTTCTTTCGCTCGATCCTTCTCTTCGCTGGAAGCACTGCCAGCCGCAATCAGACATAACCATGCTTTCTTCTTCTCTGAGACCAGTGCTTTAATCTCATCATCCCACCATGCATCACCTTTCTTCCTACCTTGCGTACTTATTCCACAAACCTCTCTAGCAGATTCACAAAGACTCACTTTTATCTGGTTCCATGTTTCGTCTATGCTTAGACCGTCCATTTTCTTCTCATTCAATCTCATCTCTGCACAATTCACATACTTACTTCTCTCATTATCGTTTTGTAGTTTTTCTATTTTGATTCTTGTTGTATTTCCACAATACATAGTTAGATTTTTATTAAATATAATAAACTTGGTTAGGTTAAAATGATATTGGTTGATTTAAAAACGTAATTATCATAGATATATAATAAGGAAGTTGAGTGAAAAATATTTTGACTTATAAAAAATATGTTCATGTAGATCAAAAAATATCGATTCTAAATATATAAATATATTTCTATATTATTATTCTTAGAATTAGTTAAACGTTCTTGAAAAATGAATTCAATAGCAATAGACTGTATACGCTCCACGATTGGTCGAAAGAATTCTGACGTCACATGTGTCGTGACTTGTACGTACAACGGATCACCTATGGTGCATCTCTTTCTATTACATGAGAGATGGTCGGTTTAGATGAGAGAGGTGTATGGGCCAAACGTTTATTTGGGTTTGTCAAATATATGTACTTATTTGTTGTTATTATTATATGAAATGGATTTCTAAAGATACATATTCGTATAGTGCTTTATAATAATATGTTGTTTATTGCATAACTTAGAAGTTTTTATTATTATACATGTCACATAACATGTGATACACTTCAGGCCGCCGGCCGCCCAGAAAAGTCTCACAGTGAACTGGGCTGTAAACCGTTATTTTACTTTTGGTCTTTACTTTTCTGCGCGGTGGTCCTGAATTCGCGCGGGGCACGTCAACAAATAGCGACGGAAATACCGTACCGGGCGGGAAAAGCAAATATTCTAACTTAAAATATTAATTTAACTATGAAATCTTAATCAATTTTCTTTTTTTTTTAATAACATCAATTCTAATAGACGGTTAACATTGGTAAAAAATTACTGGAATTTCTTGTTGAAGAATTAAAATTTTTTCCATACAATAATATTTCCATAAATGCTTAAGCGACGTGGTTTTCACAGTTCGAATGACGTCACACCCACACCCCGCCTCTTACCGCTCGGATTCCGCTCGTTTTGGCGGGCTTAATAAAATTTAAACTTTGAGAATTAATTTAATTATGAAAACAAACTTAAAAAAAAAAAAAAAAAATACCAGTATTTAAGTTTGAATGCGAACATTGATAAAAAAAATAAAAAAAATGGACTCAACTTCCTTATTGAAACAAAGTCTTTTCGCAGTAATTTATCCGAAATGTCAGTGAAACGGACTTGGGAATATTTACCATGGTTAAAAGTTGCTATTAAAATTTCCGTATTCCACTTAATATGCACAAGTTATTTATTAAAATCAATTAATCCCAAAAAGAAGTTATGCTCGATAAAGCAGATGTTTTAAAACTTAATTCAATTTCTCTGTGAGAATAATTGGTAAACAAAAGTAGACGAAGCACGGAAGCATCACGTCAACTCAAGTGGTCACTGACAAAAAAAGGTCGCATTTAAATGTGCATTGCCATAGGGTTTGAGTAAACTTACATAAATATCGAGTGTGCTTGAACGCATGTGATTAGTGGTTTATTTCATTAAACACTGTTTTCGTGATTAAGTGTTTGCTGCCTAAAATGACAACCCACTGGCGCCTACAGGACCACAGAGAAGACGACAAACTTAGATAAAATTTTTTCAATATAATTGTATACATTATCTAAATATTACATTTATTTTTATTTCAGTCGGATTTTACCGTATTACAAGACCTTCCTACAGAAGACTTGTATTCTTGATTTACGGCTCCGGGGGACATATTTTTAGGAATAAACCATTGAATATTGTTTTGGGACAGTGTTGACATAGACCTAGAATCGTCAACAGATTACATCGGAGTGCAACAATTGATTCTCTTTTAATATATGTAATGTATTCACTTAAACATAGAACTCACGAAATAAGATAGTGGGGAAGACAAAAATAAGAAGAACACAAGTAACAAACGAGGTTTACAGGTAAACAAAAGGTAGGAAGAAGGTTCAACAAGGTTCAGAGTGAAGGGTAGGTGTTTAAGGTACTTTTTAGGGCACACATTGTAGGTAGGTACCAACTAAATAAATAATGTTTATGTTCATTTCAGTCAGTTTTTATCCATTGCACTTAGGAGGGGTGTCCTTTGTTCTTCATTTTATTATTTGATTAAAATATTCAAGAAGAAGAAAGAAGAGGCAAGAAGAAGCAATAAGATAAAAGAAAAGCCAAGAAGAGCCAAGACAAAGAAATAATAGTTAAGGAGAAGTAATAAGAATCAAGAAAAGGCAGGAAGAGACTAGAAAATGCAAGAAGAGAGAAGAAAGGCCACAACAAGACAAGGTCAAGATGAAGCGAAAAGATGCCTTCAGAAACTAGGAGAGCCTAGAAGAATCATAAAGATACAATCGAAGAATAGGAGACCCAGAAAAAGCAAGAAGACGAAGAAGAGGCAACTCGAAGCCAGAAAAACCAAGAAGAGGCTAGTAGATGCAATAAGATGTTAGAAGGAGAGCAAAGAAGAAGCAAGAACCACGAAAAAAGACAGAAGAAGCAAGATGAAGAAAGGAAAACCAAAAAAAAACAAGAAGAGGCTACTAGAAGCAATAAGATACAGGCAGAGACTAGGAGATATTGAATTAGTCAAAAAAAGGCCAAGAAGAGCCAAGACGAAGTAAGAATAGGCAAGAAAAGATCAAAACAGGCAATAAAGTTACAGAAATGATAAGCTGGAAGCAAGAAGAAGTGGGATTCAAAAAAGAACAGGGATACAAAAAAGAATCGAGAAGCGAGAAACCAACGCTCACTCAATTCCTTTTTTCCTGCCCATCCTAAGTTCCAGTATTGGCTTATTGGGTTGCCATGCATACCGGTCGAAATAAGAGGCAAGAAGAACTAAGAAGAGACGAGAGAAGCTAATAAAAGATAAGAAGAGACAAGAAGTGCCAAGGAGAAATAAGAGAAGACAAGAAGACACAAGAAGAGACAAGAAGCAAGAACAGCCAAGAAGAGCCAAGCAGAGACAAGAAGATCCAAGAAGAGGCAAGAGGAGCCAAGAAGAGCCAAGCAGAGACAAGAAGATCCAAGAAGAGGCAAGACGAGCCAAGAAGAGCCAAAAATAGACAAGAAGATTTAAGAAGAGGCTAGAAGAAGGAAGACAACTTATATTTAATAAGCACATTGACTCAATCGTTAATAGGTCGTATAAAATGCTTGGTTTCGTGCTACGTGTAAGTAAAGTATTCAGTAATCCGTGTACAATTGTAATGTTATATTTCACATTAGTCAGAAGTACACTGGAATATGAATCGCCAATTTGGAATCCACAATATAAACTTTACATAGATAGTATAGAACGTATCCAAAACAAATTTAAAAAATATATTACCTACAAATTCAACAATAACTTTGAGTGTACATTTGAAACTTTGCAGCAAAGACGAGCAGTAGCTGACTCAATATTTATACACAGAATTTTAAACAATGTCATCGACTGTACCGAACTTCTGTCCCTTATTAACTTTAACATACCTTTGAGACGTACACGACATACAGTGCTATTCCATTATAAAACAAATGCAGCATCTAATTCGCCAATTAACCGAGCTCTTCATACTCTATAACAATAATAATAATAATATTTGTCTCAACTCTAACATTGACATTTTTTCGGATTCACTGCCCAAATTCAAACGTGGCATCATGTCAATAATTGAAACTGTTCAATACGCATACATACAGACACACACACAAACACTCACACATACATTACACCTACACACACCTACATACTACAAACGTCACCTGGTAATTAAGGAATAAACATACCACTTAGCAGACATTACAAGGAAACATATCATAGGTACCCAACATCAAGTATCTTATTCCTGTATATTGTTTCATCTCTGTAAATCATGTACTGTTTGTTTCTATAATATAAAATAAAATAAAATAAAAAAACACACAAAGAAAGAAAGAAAAAAACAATGCTCAATCAATTCCTTTATTCTAGCCCATCCTAAATTTCAATATTGGCTTATTAGGTTGCCATGTATACCAGTCGATTAAATTCCAACCTTCTTCCTATCCTCCGAGCATGTGTTCCAAGTCCTAACAAAAGAGCTCCCCCTGGTGTACCGGTCTCACCAGGACAGGAGTGCTCCTGGTTGGGGTGGTACAATCGTATCGTATTATTAACACTTTGTTTGAACTAATTTCAAATTACTACAAAAAACAAGAAACAACTATTTACGTGGGGGGAGATGGAAAAAGATGCATTAAAGTTCCAATTTAATATTTCCAAATTATAGTTAAATTAATACACCTATGCAATATTTCCCGTGTTTTTATCTTGTTAAATACGCACAAAAATATCTAAATAACCAAAACTAAGAACCTATTTTATGCAAGTTTTTCCCTCTCCCCTGACGTAAATAGTTTCGGTAAATATTTCCCTGACCGCCGCACTTTTAATAGGCACAGATTGTGGAAATTACATTTCCAATTGACTATTAGTCAGGATATATGGTAAAATATGCATTGTGATTCCATTTTTATTCAATCACAGTTCAAAATTTACCTTACAAAATGATCCATTTGCCGCTTTTTTGTATGGAGTGACACTTGTGAGAGTTTCGTTTCAATCTAAATCTAATAACCTATTTTGTGAATGTAAATAGTTATTTCTTGTAGTAATTGTTGAAACAAAATGTAATTTCCATAATCTGTGCCTAAAAGTGCGGCGGTTAGGAATATCATTACCATAGTTTATTTTACTAATAAAGTTGAAACGGAGTATTTATTTATTTCAATAATTTGCAGACATTTAGAAGCAGAGTGCGAAAATTTTGCCAAGTAGGAAGCTCGGGCTCTAACGCAGCCGAAAACTTCTCTTTACAATATTATTTTCACTGTACGGTAATAAAGTTACGGAAATTCATAAATTAACAAACCCTTACCCATTTTCCAACACCTTTAGTAGAATAATTAATACAAGATCGTGATTTTATAAAGCTTTCGAATAAACTATTGCCAAAAAGGGATAACATTTTTATATTCTTGGTTATGTTTCTGATGTCGGTTTGTCTTCGGTCAGTATTGTCGTATTGTCCATAAATCAACTATTGTCATTTGCTTAAATAAACCAGTTGTCACTTGTCAAGCACGTCCATAGATATACCACTCACGTCTACGCATCGTCTACGGCATTAATTAGTGATGGGCAAGATTTTACATGATCGAAATATTTAACTAAACATCAAAAGAATCGATTTAACCGCTCTGAGTTCAGCGTGATATGTCCCTAGGTATATACGTGACTTGAATTCACAGAAAGGCCAAAGCAAACACGTGTGCCCGCATCTATGTCTGTAATTTCACACGCAGATGGAGGCGGCAGTCGGGTATTATTAGACCGAAATATTTAGTCAATAGCGTGGCCGGAAATCGCAATAAAAATAAGAAAGCTAATTTTGAAATACACCCATTAGTCGGCAGATTTATCTCTAGACCCTCATTAAGTAGTAATTCTGAAATGGGTGTATCGTTAAGAAAGCGACCCGGCAGTAAAAACCTCGCCCAAGGCTAGGCCATTGTAATTGTTTTGAAGGTCTTTTGTACAAATTTTAACATCTTTTAAAATGATAGTAACTCTAGCGGTGAGAATGTCGATGCCAGCGCCACGGACTCAAACAACGTACCGAAGTGGGGTAAAGCGGAACCACTTTAGTTCCAGCGCCCCACGACAGGCGCTACGGTCGCCAGATCGCGCGGGTGAAGTCAACTGATTGAGCTCTAACGGTGACTCTCTCGCCCCCCCTTGGGTCGGTCGCCCAGGCGCTTCCTACCAGGACGCTCTCGCCTCTGAACAGTTATCATCTCGCCTCCCATTGGGGCGGCCGCCGAGGCGCCTCCGCCCAGGAGGCTGCCCTCTCGGCGGTCACGATCTCGCCTAGTTCTCAACAGTCACGCAGTCATCATCTCGGAAGTCATCATCTTGCCCTCCCCCTTGGAGCGGCTCCGAGGCAGCTTCCGACCAGGGAACTGTCCTAGCGGAAGTTACCGTCTCGCCTCCGCCGAGAAACTTCCTGCTCTCCCCCTTTGGAGCGGCACCGAGGCTCTTCCGACCAGGGAGCTGCCCTAGCAGAAGTTACCGTCTCGCCTCCGCCGAGAAACTTCCTGCTCTCCCCCTTGGAGCGGTGCTGAGGATATCCCAACGAGGAAGCTGCCCTCTCAGGAGTCGCTGCCTGCCGACTCCGCCCTTCGGAACCAGCCCAAGTTACCGCTTTTGTGTATCAGTGATAAGTGCGAACATGGAGATCCGCGGTACCATATAAGAACTATAATTTACGACTAGTATTAACCTAGATTAAGACTCGCCCTTCTTTATACATGTTTTTTAAATAAATTTTTAATAGTGTTTACAACTAAGTAAATTCCTTTTTTACTCGTTCCTCCTTTTATTTTATATGAATAGTATTAATTATTAACTTCCCTTAAGTAGAGTTATAACAAGCGGGAGCAACAACTGCCGACCACAAAAATTACTCGAAATCACAGTACGAGACAGTCGTTTTGAAACGTCATCAAACAAGGAATCGATTTCAAAGCCGTCCCGTCATTGTTCAGAATTAAACGATATCAAAGCAGTTACGTCATTGGTCAGAATTCATTCGAAAACGTAACTCGATTCCAAACTCCTAGAAACGTCAAAATTTGTTGATGTCAAAAATGATTGCTTAACAAATAAGGCCCGTGGGTATCTTTTGTTACGTACTACCTAATATGATTTTATATGCATTTGGGGTTATGCAATTATTCTTTGCTAATTGTAAAATGTGTGATTAGGATATTATCTACCAACCGAAGAAGATATGTGAACAATTAATTAATATTTTAGGTTGCGATTTACGACGCCCGTGCATTTTGTGTAAGTAAAAAATGGCATTCCGTCCTATAATATGTTGAGAAGTTTATTAATAATTTTCCCGCTGAACTCCGAGCGATAAAATCGATTAATCATTCATTTCTTTTGATGTTTCGATTAAAATATGTCGATCAAGCAAATGTTTCGATCCTGCCCAACACCACTGGTGATTACACCTTTTTTAATCTCATCTCTATTATTCAATTTGAAGTCGCGGGGTGAGGGGGAAGATTTATGGACAATGCAAAACCTACTTAAATTTTTAATGACGTATTCCATTCCTTGTCTCATCAAATGCCAAAAAATCATAAGCCGTTATAACTGCATTAACAACACAAAATAAAATAATAATAGTTCATTATGTAACACTTTGCACACAAATCTTTTCAAAAGTTAGTGATACAAGATGGCTGCTGGGCTATTTTCCAATAGATATGGCTTCAATGCCATTCATACAAAATTGCACTAATGATCTTGTTATAACTCTACTTAAGGGAAGTTAATAATTAATACTATTCATATAAAAGAAAAGGAGGAACGAGTAAAAAAAGAAATTTACTTAGTTGTAAACACTATTAAAAATTTATTTAAAAAACATGTATAAGGAAGGGTGAGTCTTAATCTAGGTTAATACTAGTCGTAAATTATAGTTCTTATCTGGAACCGCGGATCTCCATGTTCGCACTTATCACTGATACACAAAAGCGGAAACTTGGGCTGGTTCCGAAGGGCGGAGTCGGCAGGCAGCGACTCCTGAGAGGGCAGCTTCCTCGTAGGGATATCCTCAGCACCGCTCCAAGGGGGAGAGCAGGAAGTTTCTCGGCGGAGGCGAGACGGTAACTTCTGCTAGGGCAGCTCCCTGGTCGGAAGAGCCTCGGTGCCGCTCCAAAGGGGGAGAGCAGGAAGTTTCTCGGCGGAGGCGAGACGGTAACTTCTGCTAGGGCAGTTCCCTGGTCGGCAGCTGCCTCGTCGCCGCTCCAAGGGGGAGAGCAGGATGATGACTCCCAAGATGATGACTGTCGAGTGCGGAAATGTGAACTGTCGAGAACTAGGTGAGATCGTGACCGCGAGAGGGCAGCCTCCTGGGCGGAGGCGCCTCGGCGGCCGCCCCAAGGGGAGGCGAGATGATGAGTCTTGAGAGGCGAGAGCGTGACTGTCGAGAGGGCAGCTTCCTGGTAGGAAGCGCCTGGGCCACCGCCCCAAGGGGGGGCGAGAGCGTGACTCTTGGTTGCGGAATCTGTTGTATTCACCCGCGCGATCTGGCGACCGTAGCGCCTGTCGTGGGGTGCTGGAACTAAAGTGGTTCCGCGTTACCCCACTTCGGTACGTTGTTTGAGTCCGTGGCGCTGGCATCGCCATTCTCACCGCTAGAGTTAATGTAATTTTAAAAGATGTTAAAATTACATTTGTGCAAAAGACCTTCAAACCATTACAATTTAGCCTAGCCTTGGGAGAAGGTTTGTTTTATTGCCGGGTCGCTGGCTTAAGGTCGAGTGTAGACCTGTCAAAATCAACTATTTTCGACACACAAGAACTCTGTTGTTCATTTCCAAAACAATATTTTTTCTAACTAGAATTTATTTTAAAAACGTTTGCCTGAAAACAGTAAGATGGCGGTAATGTAAATCTTCGTTATCAAATAAAAGTTATGAATTTCAGTTACCAGATGGCACTATTTTTTTGTATTATTACGCATTGTAAAAAATATACCTACATTCCTCTTCCTAGCATCCCATGTTTGTATTGACATAAAAAAGATAGTGCTATGTATTTGTCTTTGAGAAAGGAATGAAGCAACAGCAAACAACGCATAACGCTGTTTGCGGTTGCTTCTTTCCTTTCGTTTCAATGTGTTTATAAATTAATACTGTCACTTTTTCATACAACATTTTACATTTTATCTTTGGTGACACCTATAGCGGAGGGGGTGGAACTTCAACACTTCTCATTTTAAGCAGCCATATAATGTTGGAGATTTATTGCTTTCCCTACTTGAGATAGACAATAGATAAGCCGCCACCATTCTCGCCTTCACCGCTGCCGTTATAGACATCTGTGGGCCATATAGCCTGTCCGTGTTTCCGTCACTGAATCGCCAAAGACCATCGCCCTTACAAGAGAATCATCTGGCGATTCCTGCAACCCCGCTGCACAACCCCCGCGTCCCTACGCCCTTGGAAGTAAGAAATCCAACTGAAGCCGCGCCCTTTGTCTTCTGTCGATACGCAGTAATATTTTCAACAGTGAAATGACGGTGAAATTTAAAACCGATTTACTTAGAAAATCATCGAGTGAAGAGTGCCTCACCATGAGTACCGTTAATTTACCCCCCCCCCCTTCCTTTAATCATAGCTGGTTGATTTTAATTTCTTTGTAATATACAATTACATTTTTACAGCATAACATCCCTTTACTACTTTGTTTTCTTGCAAATCATCGATCTTTTACCATGTTCACCAATTCATTACTACGCGAATGACAAAACAGTTCATGATAGATTTTTGTTTGACAAGCCCCAGAAGGGCACGAGGGAAGAGTTTTTTTTTATTAAATATATTTTTTTAATTGTTTTATCTACCTATTCTTAATCAAGGTGTCAGATGTTTGTTTAAATAAGCAGAGCTTGGTATGTTTATTTAATTTTTAAATTTGTTTTAAACACTCGAGAATTTTTTGGCATACAAATATGGCGTGTTTGCAAAACATCTTAGTAGTACTACTAGAGTACTTATAGAACCTGAAAATATAGACGAGCCAATTTTGTAGAAAAAACTCCAAGTTAGGACAAATAACGGTAAAAGGTCTGTGAATGTTTTTTTTTCATGACCAGATTTTTTCATTATTACTTCGACGGTCTCCGTGGTCGAGGGGTAAGGCTCTCGACAAGCAATCCGAAGGACGCGGGTTCAAATTCCGGCATGTGCAAATAAATTTTATTTGATTATTTGGTGTTATTTCACAATTTAATTAAATATAATATATAGAATATTTGCGGCACGTTCCATAGTGCAATATACTCTCAGTATCGCCCTGGTGTAACACCACCATTCAGAATATTAAGCTAGCTTGGAATTGCTTTAGCCGTGTTTGGTGACCAGAACTGAATATCCTGGTAATTCCCCACCTTCCTCTTCCTCGTCTCATTCCCCTCACCTACCTTCAGTCTCACAACATTCTCCAATTGGGGATAGGCCATAGTCTCACTGACTCCAGACGGGAGCGATTGAGACTCTTGTGTGGTATTCAATTCAAAAATGTACTGCTAGACGTAAAAAGTAGAAGAAAAAAATAATATAACTGGAAGTGGGTGTACAAGCGTCTCCTGGGCCACGGAAAAAATATCATTGTGGTCCTGCCCCATGGTTGACCTTGGTTAATCTCGGTAAACCATGGTTATCGTCGGCGACCGGCGTGGTCTAGTGGTATACGCTTTTGACTGTAGATCCGAAGGTCGCGGGTTCGAACCCGGCGTGCGCAAATAAATTTTATTTGATTAATTTGTGTTATTTCACAATTAATTAATTTAATTAATATATAGTATATTTGCGGCACGTTCCAGAGTGGAAGATACTCTCAGTATCGCCCTGGTGTAAGACCACCATTCAGAATAGAAACGTTGCTTGAAATGGCTTTAGCCGTGTTTGGTGACCAGATCTGAATAGCCAGGTACTTCCCCACCTTCCTCTTCCCCATCTCCCTCCCCTCCCCAATACCCTCAGCCTCACAACATACCCCAATTGGGGATGCCATAGTCTCACTGGCTCCAGACGGGAGCAGTTGGGACTCTTGAGCGGTATTACTGTAAAAAAAAAAAAAAAAATCGTAATAAATATTTAGAAAAAAAAATCTACTTATTTAGCCCTGAGGGGTTTTACATGTAGGTAGTACAATTTTAACATCATTATTTAAATTTAGACCGCAGAACGGGTATTATTTATTGAATAAGTGAATCTATACACATAATAATACAATCACTTAAAAATGGTAGTGCGCCAGGATACGACGGTATAACTACAGAAATCTTGAAAAAATACTGCAATTTTCTAACCAAACCGATTACGCATATAATTAATGTAAGTACTAAATACGGAATATTCCCGTCTAACTACAAAAAAGCCATTATAATCCCAGTATATAAATCCGGAGATTCAAAAGAAGTAAACAATTACCGCCCAATATCCTTATTATCCAACATTGCAAAAATACACGAAAAAGTAATAAAAAAACAAATTAGTGATTATACAGATAACCAAAAATGTATTAACCCTAGTCAATACGGTTTCAGAGATAAACTTAGCACACAAGACGCAATTGCAGAATTAACTAAGCTTATTTACAAAACATTAGATAGAGGCAAAAAGTGCTTAAGTATATTCATTGACCTCCGTAAAGCTTTTGATAGTGTCTCACATTCAAAATTAATTAATAAACTAAATAATATAGGAATTACTGGCAAAGCTAAAACATTGTTAAAAAGTTATCTCTATCAAAGAACTCAACAGGTTAAAGTAAATAACGAATTAAGTGAAATAGAAAATATAGATTTTGGAATTCCACAAGGAACTGTTTTGGGACCTTTACTATTTATACTATATGTAAATGAACTTTTTGAACTCCCAATCATTGGAAACATTATATCTTACGCAGACGATACAGTGATAACTATTGAAGGAAATTCTTGGAATGAGGTCGAAGTATCAGCTAATAATGCCATAAATATCGTTAAACTATGGTTTGACGAAAACTTATTGACACTAAATGTCGAAAAAACCCATTTCATACCTTATAGCCTAACAGGGAATATCTCAAATGTAAATCTAAACATAAAAATTCACGAAAGAAATTGCCTCCTTAGAATCGCACCCTGTAACTTAAACTGTACAAACATTAGTAGTAAAGAAGAAATAAAATATCTTGGAATAATTATTGATAATAACATCAAATGGAAAAGTCAAATAAATTCCACAGTAGACAGAATGAGAAAACTGATCTATATATTTTTTAGACTAAGAAATACTGTATCATTAAAAATACTAATAGATATTTATTATGCACTGGCGCACTCTGTCCTACAATATGGAATCGTGGCTTGGGGGGGTGCATATAAATCATCCCTACTCCCACTGGAAACTATCCAAAAAATACTAATAAAAATCATCTTAAAAAAGCCATATTACTACCCAACTATAAATGTTTTTCAAGATTTCCCGGTTCCCCCACTTACAAAAATTGATGACAAAATTGCACTCCTACAAATACATAAAGATTTCTTTAGTAAAAATAATTTACCACAATTGAATATTAGCAAAAGAATAATATCTGTTGGAGGACTAACCGTGCCACTAGCACGAACCACAACAGCACAGCATCACTATATATTCAAGGGTGTAAAATTATTTAATAAATTACCCCTTGATATACGATCGGAAGAAAACTTCGAAAAATATAAAAAAAAAATTAAATTAAAATACTCTTGTACCACCTCATAACTTTACTTATTGTTTAGAAATATGTTTTTGCCTTTTAAATTCTTTGAATCATTTATTAACTAACCTATATTTTTATTACTTTTATTGTTATTTTTTGTTTTATTACTAATATTTTTTGTTTAATTTAAACAAATTTTAAGATATTTTTGTTGTCCTCTCCTAAACACAAGCAGCTGCTTTATTAGGAGAGTGATTGAAATATTTGTGTTTATATTGTTATAAAATTGTAAATCTTGTTTATATGTTTCAAATAAAAAAAAAAAAAAAAAAAAAAAAAAAAAATCTACCTGGCTATTCAGATTTGGTCACCAAACACGGCTAAAGCTATTTCAAGCAACGTTTCAATTCTGAATGGTGGTCTTACACCAGGCGATACTGAGAGTATCTTTCACTATGGAACGTACCGCGAATATACCATCCGTATTCGATCCCGCAAACTTCGAGTCGAGAGTTTTACAGTATAGTGTACAGAATAGCATAACCTAATAAAAAATAATAAAATACACAGATTTGGGAAATGAGTTAAAAAGAATTTGGCATTCTCACTATAAAAATATTACCATTTGTAATTTCGGCTACTGGCATTATACCTAGCTCTCTTATAAAAAATTTAGGCGTATTAGATCTATCAAAAAATTTATATATAAAAATGCAAAAGTCAGTCATTTTAAATACATGTAGGATTACAAAATATTATCATATTATTAATATTTAATTATTAAAAATATGGTATAATATCATATAATTTAATAATAATAATATTTTAATTATAATATATATTTTAATAATTATCATATAATTTAATAAATAATAACTTAATAATATAATCGGTTTGAAAAATAAACAATAACCAAGACTCCGACCATGATAGCGCCATCTGTTAGGATATTTAAAAGAAGCTTTTAGTTCGATGTTCTACCGTATTAAAATTTTCAAATAGGCGCCACCAGACGGCCTATTTTAAAAGTAATTTAAAAATCTAAGTGTTCTTTCTTAAATTATAGTATAAAAAATATTAAATTAACTTTAAAAAATGGAAAAATATAATTCCAATAATTTATCGTTTAGTTTTGTTAAATAAATGTATCCAAAGTTTTATAATCTGAATTTTAAAAACAAGAACAATTAGTGTTTATGAAAAAATTAAACTACGAACCTATTTTATTTATTTTTTAGTTTTTTTTTTCGTACGTTTAAAGAAAACCCCTTCAGGTATTTTTTGACGATATTCAGCCTTTAATAGTATTTTTTAAAACGCACGTATTACGGTCTGAAAAAGGTCATATTTTCGATTTGATTTTGATAATTACTAAGCCTATGTTAATTTTAAAAATGTATAAAAAATTTTTTACTTGTTGAAAACACTATCATTATCGATTAGCTTAATAATATTATCATTATTTTAAATTAATAAAAAACTACACTCGGCCTTAACGTTCCCATTTCAGAATTACTACTTAATGAGGGTCTAGAGATAAATCTGCCGACTAATGGGTGTATTTCCAAGTTAGCTTTCTAATTTTTTATTGCGATTTCCGGCCACGCTATTGACTAAATTGCTTTGGCCTTTCTGTGAATTCAAGTCACGTGGATACCTAGGGACATATCAATCTGTCCGGTTCTTCTTAGGTCAATAATTATTCGATGGACCCTATGGTTTGTTTATGCCTCCATGTCAATCAATGTCAATTGTTGTCTCTGTCCACATTTGACGTTTCTGCATTTAAGAACCAAGCAATTTACATAATTTTCCAAATAAAAATACTAAACTGATGCTTAGTGCTTAACTAACTGGCAGGTAATTCTAAATAATAATAACTTATTATTTTCTTTAATACATATCTTAGAAACTTCTGTATTAGCAAGCTATGTTGCTATTGTTTTCAACAATAATAATGTTACACTGTATGTGGCCTACGCCTACTTTTATCGATAAGCTGGTATGTGTTCAAATCATTACCATTTTGCTCTGTAGAAAATTTGATAAACTTGTCGAATTCCGCTGCACGCTTAATACGCAAAAAAATATATAAATAGCACTCGCTTTCAACTTAATTACTACATGAAATAACTATTTATGTTGTGGGAGATGGTAAAAGATACATTAAAGTTCCATTTTTTTCAATAAAAGTTAAGTTTGAAGGTTAGGAAATACGCATAAATTATTAAAATAACTCTAACTAAACCTATTTTGTGCGTGTTTACTTAAACATCGACTTAAATAGTTTTCTTAAGTTAAAATCAATTGTTGTTTTTTTAAAGAGCCTTTGCATGCGGCGGAATTCGACAAGTTTACCGAATATTTAAACTTTAATAGTTATTTCAGATAATCTAAACAAAAAACCATTGGAGATTTGAATATAAAAAGTCAAAGCACGGACTGATTATCTAGTTTTGCTTCTAGAATGGATGTCAGTACAACACTTGCCATTAAAAACAATGGCACTAAGATGATGACCGCAACGATTCAAGAAATAGAGGGAATCGATGATTACTGGGGACCCGCATTTCGTTCCATTTACGAGAGCAATGGACACGCAATCTTTATGGAACAGCTGGAGACTCGCATCAAGCAGCATGACAAAGAAATTGAACGTATGTGTAACTTTTACTACCAAGGCTTTATAGAATCGATCAGAGATTTATTGCAAGTTCGATCACATGCTCAAGCATTATACTCTGAAGTGAAAGAGTTAAATAACAATCTTCACACTGTTGCAAACGGACTCTACGTTCATGGAGATGAACTTCTGCAAGGCCGGCAGGTGGAACGAAATATAGCAGCTGCAGTAGAGAAGATGACTGTCTGTTTGCCGCTTATGACAACATATGCCAAACTGTTGAGTCAGGTACATTCTAAGCGGTATTATCCTGCTCTGAAAACTTTAGAGCAACTGGAGCATGTACTGCTGCCACGTGTTAGCAACTTCAGATTCTGCGCTGACATCTCATCTAGTGTCCCCAAACTCAGGGAGGCAATCAAGGATGCATCCATGGCGGATCTAACGGATTTCTTGGAAAATATTCGTAAAAATACTCCGCAAATTGGCTTCAAAGCTCAAAAGCACACGGAAGAAATTATGGGCCGTGATTTAGCGACTATTGTAAAGAATAAAAAGAAGTCTCTTAACCTGGAAAGTAAAGAGAATGACGAATCGTATAGTACTCAAGATCTTGTGGATTTTAGTCCACTCTATCGATGTTTGCATATTCATTCTGTGTTGGGAATTAGAAATGAATTCATCGGGTATTATCGCGATCAAAGAAAACAACAAGCTCAGTTGGTATTAGATCCAGATTCATCAATGCATGAATCAATACAATTGTACTGTTTATATTTAAACAGCGTGGTGGGATTTTTTATTGTAGAAAATCATCTACTTAATACTGGTGGAGGATTTGTATCAAAAGAGTGGTTGGATGACTTGTGGAGTATGGCTGTTATCAAAATAGCCTCGTCTCTCAGAAAGCATACTTCATTAGCTACTGACCCACAGCTAATCCTCAATATCAAGCAGCAAATTGTGCTCTTCATTACAACTCTCAAATATTACGGTTTGTCGGAGGGACCGCTCCTTGGATTGCTCCAAGAAATGGCAGAACATTACACAGAGGTATTGATGCAACATTGGGTTACTGTCTTCCGTGATATCTTAGACAATGAGTCATTCTTTCCTATTGAGGTCAATAATGCAGAGGAGTATGATAATATCTTGCTTATCTTTCCTTTTAATGAGGAAGGTCTTGAAAAAGAACCATTCCCGAGAAGATTTCCCTTTTCATCAATGGTTCCCGCAGTTTACAGACAGGTCAAAGAATTTATTTATGCCTGTCTTAAGTTTTCTACTGGTCTCGGTTTATCTCCATCACAAAGGGCTGCACACGTCAGACAAAGTGCTTCTTTATTGCTCACTCGATCTTTCACTGGCTGTCTTTCATCTTTATTTAGACGACCTTCGTTGGCTCTTCTCCAAGTTGTTCAGATTATAATCGATACACAATACTTAGAAGGAGCTACTACTTACCTTCATCAGTTCATAGGAAATATCACAGGATCCGAAACTGTGCCTGACCAAGTTCAGGGCACAATGTTCAAAGTGGCGCGTGATGACGCTGAGCAACAAATTTGTGACAAGCTCAAAAGAAAACTCGACGAGTTCTTGGAATTAGAAAATTATAATTGGCTTCTCGGAGAATCGACTGGACACGCCTCGAGTTTTATAACAGATATGATAAGTTTCCTTCGGAATATGTTTGATTCTCTAACTACCTTGCCTCACGAGGTTGCGGGACAAGCTTGCAAAGCTGCTTGTCAGCATATTGCTGTGTGTATGCACAACTTGGTCATAAATCCCGGAAACAAACAAATATCCATGGGTGCATTGCATCAAATTAACCTGGATGTAATCCAATGTGAACATTTTGCCGCCTGTGAACCTGTGCCGGCTGTCAGAGATAGTGAGCTTCTATGTTACTTTGCTCCTCTTAGACAACTGTTGGATCTGGTCATGGGATGGGATTGGCCCAGCTACTTGCACGATGTTGGCTTGGAGGAGAGTAGGTACCCTCTGGTCACCCCGTCTGAAGCGGCCACATTATTAGAAAAAATAAAAGAGGCTGATCATCGTTCGTCAGTTTTCTCTGTCCTGAAAAAAGCTGAACGTGACCGTAAAAAACTTTTAGACACGGTTCTAAAGCAACTAAGACAATTATCCCAGACCAAAGAACAAATGTAATAAACTACTTACTATTCATAGGGTCGGTGTTTCATCTGTAGAAAGTATTCCATTAAATTATGAAGCGAAAATAATTTGTGTTTCATAGCCAAGCAAACATTTTTTTTTATTTTTTTTATGTGACACCTCACAAGAGTGTCCCTGCCTGTGCAGTGCACAGACAGGGGAACTATGTCACCACCCGGTTGGGCGGCGTTGTGAGGCGGAGTAAGGTAGGGGCTGTAGGAAGGGATTTGTTAATGCGGGCCTTGAAGAGGCTCGGATTATAGGAGGGAGGAAAAACAGATGCCGGTAGCTCGTTCCACATACGAGCCGACTTACACAAAAACGACCTATATAGAATCAACCCAGTTTTATATAATATATAAAAGCCTTAATCATATTAAAGGGTAATACTAAAAAATCTGAATGAAATATGAAACTGAACAAGACACAGAAAATAAAAAAGTAACGGTCGCAACTGGGAATTGAACCCAGAATTTTTTTACCTTTTACCAGAACAATACCACTAACCACTCGGCCATTGTGACATGATTTTTTTACATCATTTTTGTCGATCTCAGAATTAACAACATTATCCTCAATTTTTCCATATTTTAGGCTGCTATCCTTTTGTATATTACAAAGTTCTACAACAATTTATTTGTAACCCAAATAGTGTCTGGGATATATCTATCAGATTTTTATTTATGTGGGACACCTACTGACTTTTTCTACAAGAATGAATATTTAAATTAGTTGAGGACAATATTGTTAATTCTGAGATTGATGTTTGAGACTGACAAAAAAGATGTAAAAAAACTTATTAAGCGAGTTTTACTAGTATTAGTATTATCTTCTTCCACGATTAAATATTACATTGATGGGTATAAACTTAATCTGAAACTGAAATCCGCGCAGTCAAGAACGATGGTGTCAACAGACAACGTGTTAGCGGTGCTCGGTTTGATATTGACTCGCGTGTAAACTGCGTGCCAGACATCATCACACGCTTCGGTGGCCTGCACAGATGGCCGTACAGCTATAACTGAGCGTCTGGAGTCGGCATTAAAGTCTCTTTACTGCTTCTAATAGTTTTCACTTGAACTAGCTATATCTATTTTATAAAATATTTAAATTTAGCCTAAATAATTATCTGCTTTCAACATATTATATATTTTTAAGAAGTTTGCTAATATTATGCTAGGCGGTGAGTACCAAGAGGCTCTCCCACTTTTTATTTATTTATTAAATCCCACATGCTTCAAATAAATTGTAAAGAGCTGATATATATATTATGTTTGTAAAAGCCCCAAGGGCGTTCGATTCATAAATAAATGACTTTATTAATTATTTTCTTGTTTTAATAAAACAATTTTATTATTATGTAGGCTGTGACGATCCTCAATTCTGTAGAAATACAACATTAGAGAACATTCAAAAGTCACCCTCGACTACCCTCTTGATTTAAAAATATTACTATTGTTTCAACATCTTGATACCTTTGAAACACTGAAAAAAACCATTCATAAACAGAAAAAAAACTTGGTCGTTTCCTTAATTTCCGGATTAATATCGTTTTTCTCAAGAAATTCACCGTAATGATGGAAACATTAAAAATAAACAATGCATATTCGAAGTAAAAATCTTGAAATAGGCTAAGTTAGATGAAAAACTCACACAGCATCTCTGCCTACCTTCACACCAATATGAAATTTATCTTTTTATTTAAATTTCGCAACATTTTATCACGTCGGTCTGTAAACCTACCTAGCTAAGGTACATTAAGTATCACACCCGTGCGAAGTTTTTCTGTTCTTGCACATATCGGATTGTAGGCACCCGAGACTCAAACCTTTTTCTGATCACCAAATGCCATCTACCGGTTATTTCCAGAACGACAGACAGTAATTTTATTTACGGCCCACTTTTTGTAACGAGGGCGGGTGGGAAAACCGCCCCGAGAAGAGCCAATTTTGTTTTATATCTCGGGGCCATTGGTAATGGGATTATGGCATTCCCAATAATGCAAGGCTAAAGAAAGCAGGATACGGTAAGAAAGCGGCTGTGAACTGGTTACTAAACATAATAAAAGCAATGCTTCCATCTGAATGGTGTTCTCTAACCGGGGTGTTACTGGGAGTATCTTTCACTCTGAAACAAGGTGTGCATATATTATACTATACTACACATTATGAAGAGACCTCCTAACTTTTGTTAAACCTCGTCGGGTTTTAAACCCCTACCCTTGGGCCCAGAGTCAAGGATGTGATAATCTTTGAGAGAATAGTTCATGACATGAAGCTTGTTTAATTAACTTTTCTGGAGGTATTCACCCTTCCGATATTAAAAACTCACCCTTGAATTTGCTTCAACTTTAAATAAATAAAAATAATGCTTCCAGATCGCAGCACTTTTTAAGCAACCATTTAGAAAGATCAAAAAATTTCCCCTTCAAAACATGCTTGAATCTAAAAGATCATAATTTTTTAAAATTATGTTATTATAATGAACAATGATTGTTATGAGTATTATAATATAAACTTCAATAAAACTTTCATCATGAAACTGTACTTCTTTTTTAATTCTTTATTATTCACCTAAAGATGTTGTTTATTTACAGAAATTGTATCCTCCACGCTAGGAGTTCACATACATTATGGAGGAAATTTCATCATTCTTCAAATTATTGTTTTGTCTTATTAAGAATAATCATAATGATGATTGATTCTGCTAATTGGAGTGTGGAGGCTCACACTGGGGCATGTTCCTGAAGGTCCTGATGGGTTTCATTATGAGTTCCTCTCGTGACTTGGCCTATTTCAGCATATCGCTCGCTATACATTCCCATTGGTAGTGTATGGCGAGCGATATGCTAAAATAGTCCAAGCCATGATGCTTAAAGCATAATGTGTCGCCACCCTGAAAGGGGTGACAGATTACGCTATAAGTTCAAAGCGTTTTATATAACTCTATATTGCTCGCCATCAATCCCATGGAGATCTGTCACACCTAAAAAGATGTGTTATAAGTGTGGGTGTGGTGACGATATGCGTCATGATCTGCTAGCCAGGTGATATTTGAAAATTATGCGACCCCCTCTCCTGCCTACGGCAGGGGGATCAGGACGATTTACGAAGCGCAGTAATTACGCAGCTGTCATCTGTCAAAGTGACGGATCCCATACAAAGAAATGATATTTGTCGGCAATTCCCCAACTGATCTGACCCCTCTCCTGAGGAAGATAATAGCGTAGTGTGTCACCCCAACATATAATACGTTTATGCCACGCCCAAATTATGTGAGCACAATATAGCGTAATGTGCCTAAGGCATTGATGTTATTTAAGGATTTAGAGACAAACCCTAGAAACGTATACTGATTTGATATAACATATCCCCTATAATAGTCCCACCAAAATATCTATAGTATAACAGTTATTTTGAAGTGGTATTTTTTCAAAGAAAAAATTAAGGATGATTTATCACAAAATTTTACCAATGCACTTTTTACAACATGCATATTTGTGCTGTCCATTTATTCCATGATCCATTCAAATGTTCATTTGATTATTAAAAAAGTGTTTCAAAATTAGATACTTATCTCATCTTCAATAGCCTAACGAGGCTAATGATAACCTCGAAAGAGATAGTATAAATATAAAGATGGATTTGTCAAGTAAATCTGGAAGGAGGAACTTAAAATTATGAATAAAACATTGAAATACAATACTTTCGATATATTATACAATCAAATAATACAAGTTGAGAGTTTGGATCATAAATTATTACAACATCTTTTCTAAATTTGTTCGATATTCCAAAATCTTATTCAAATATTTGTATAAAAGATGAACTTTGAATAGTTGATATAATACATAGCGAAATCATTCTTTTGTTTATTGTAAATAATCGAATTTCACAAGTTGTTCATTTAAGTCCAGGCGCACACAAGCAACAGTGTGTTTATGTATATGGAAGTTGCGCACATGAGGCGACGCGACACTAAAGTTGCTTGTGTGCGCCTGGACTAAATGTTTAGGAAAAGGAAATGAGATAATATTGGTGCCATTCAAAACTTATTCTATGGTAGTTATATTATCCTTATACTTACATTATTTTAATTTTCCTTATAAGGCAACCTTATAACTTTGCAAAACTCAAGGACTAGACTATAGAATTTTTATTTAAATTAAACAATGTCATAAAAATGATATGAAATATTTTTAATAATTTGAAACTACATAATATAATTACAAATATTTTATTTTCACAATTAGTTTCAGATTTTAAGAAAAATAATTGATAAATTTAAATTTGGCTTCGATGTTCCGATCTTATCATAATCTATGATGTGAAAATTTACCTAAGCCAGTTGTACTTAAAATCTCTATTATAATTTTTATAATGTGATTTTAGAAGAATAGAAAAAATCAATTCATGTTATGTAATAGAATACATAATTTAATTTTTGATCTGTGAAAATGAATATAATTTGAAGTGAAATCAAATAAGATATATATTATTATGATGATGATGTTACTCTCCTCTATTATTAGTCTCAATGTGAAATGCAGACCAATATTTTGATATCATATTTAGCGATGTTTGGTCAGAAAATCTATTCTTATACATACATTACATACAACATTTCTGGCACTTAAATTATAATAATATATTGGGTAGCACACAATACCCAAGATAGATATTTGTTTTAAATGTCTTTCAAGTAAATTGACAAAATATTAATTTATTTATAAATAATTTTACAATGCATCCTCAATGTTGGTTCCTATATCACCACTTTTGCCGTTGTTCTGTTATTAGTGTCATATTCATAATATGTTACTTAGAAGTGATTATAAACTGGATGAGGACTTAGATAGTCACATTATTAAAAAAAAAAAAAAAAAAAAACAGGCATAGGTACACATAAATTTGAAACATAGGATACAAATTTTATATATTATTGTAGATACAGGCACAATGCTCGAATTCAACCGGAGCCAACTGGTGTATTATAAGCTGTGATACAATTAAAAAGAAAGTAAATCAAGTTTTTCATACTGAGAAAAAAATTATAAATATTATTATTTTCTTTAAAAAAAACTCATTGCAGGTAAGCTAAAAATTGACAAATAAATACTTTAGCATTGCAGTTGGAAACATTATTAAATCCCATCACTCTACAGGTAAGGAAGAACCAAAAAAAATGTGTAGCTACAGTGCTCACTTTTAACCAGTTGAAGGCCGGAGCATAAAACAGAAAAATATTAGTGGAACCAAAAGTTTTATCAGCCCAAACGATGCTGATTTTGTTATTCATACATTTTTCAAAGCATTAAGGTCAAAATCGCATCACAAATTATTCTAAAAAGGATAATATTAGAATGCTTGCATGTTCTCCAGAGACCCATCGGCGTTCCACTGGTTAAATGTGTAATATTTGGACTCAAATATGAGAATAATTATTATTCATCAATGACTTAAATATTCCGATTTGCCACTTCTTTAACATAGTTGAAAACATTAAAATATTCACCAGTCATTTCATAAATAAAAACCAAATTCCTAATTCAATAGTGCAGTAGCAGTAATGGGCATTTAACAGAAGGTAATTTTGGCCTAAAGAGTAAAAGTTGGCCTTTTGTTATTATAAATTCATTAAGCTATAAATTACAAATGTTCCTGAGTGTCGGTGAAGTACCATTACAAGATGTTGCACATATTAGGCACTTGCTTTTCTTTATTTCTCTCAACGTTTTACTGTGAATGTGTATGTCAAATGTGGTCAAGGAGTATTTATTGTTATCGTGTTTAATTCGTAAAACTCCATTAAATTTAAAGTAAATCAAACTTAATAATGTTTTGTTTTTTTGCAAGTATTTTGGTTAAACATTATTGGGATAGTTGTTTCGGCATTCAAGACTATTCTATTATGAAACAGTTTGACAAGGGCCTTGAATGACTCATTAATAATAAATAACATTATTAAATTTGATTTACCTTAAATATTAAAAATAAATGGTGAAGGAGTGCTTAAAGTGATATAAGGTATCAACAGAGTTATTAGGGTGGTAAATAACAATTTCACATTCATATTTCGGTTTAAAACATGTTGATACTAACTGCTGATAGACAAACAAATAGGGTGCAGGGGCATGTCATTACTGTCTTTTCTTAACTCCCAAAACAAGGATTTTATCAACATTTTATTGTTATTATTTTATTAACATATATCAACATAAAAATGATTGGATAGAAAAAAATTATTGGCAAAATAATCACAGCAAGTCATTGATAGGGCGGCAAGTTCATAAAACCATAATATACATTTCACAAAACATGTCTAACAAGTTAAGGCTAACTGTTGGCAAGGTAATGAAAATATCTCCTAGAAAAGGTGAATAATAAATAGCTATACGAGTAACATATCTTTCATTTACTAGGCTCGTGTGCCTGCACACAATAATTAATTTCTCAATTAAAAACATTTGATTAAAATGTCTATTAAGGTAGAGTAGTCAAATTGGAAAAGGCTTTCTACGAATGAATAGAAGAAAAAACCATAAATAAAATATTTGCATGGGATGACTATTGGTATTCTCAATGGCTGTATTGCTTAAATATGAAAGCAAAGACGTCACTGCAAAACCAATCCTATCTTTCCAGGTACCATGTTCGGGCATCTCCAATTATACAAATAGTATTGCAAATCTCCATCGCCGATTCCAAACTTCAGCGTGCTTAGGAACTCCTTGTTATCCATCAGATCCAATGCGTTGAAGACGTCGAATCCGGCATTTTTAGCCGATATCAGAGCATCCGTCATCAGGTCCACCCAGGGAGTCTTAGTGGACACATTGTAGAATGAATACGCCGCTTTCAATGTTTTATGAACAGGGTGATTCATCACTGTGGATGGCAAAGAGTAATAACTTATAAAGTCGGTAATTTCTCCGGCTTCATTGGCAATGACAAAGCTGTCAATAATTCCGGTCTGCGGAATAAACCAGTGCTGGAACTCTTCTGGGTGGAAAATAGGCGCTAAGTCAAACTTACTTAAGTAATCGTTCAATAGTTTGACAACTGCTCCGCAGTCCGAGGGCAGCATTTTCCTGAAGCCAGGAGTTTTGGGTTGATCCGGTAGTTTGTACAGTTTGATGGTTCTCTGCATGGTTCTGTTCTTGGACAGGGTAGAGAACTCTATCTGAATGAGCTTCTTTGGGTTGAGTGAGCGATGCCAATAGCGGCAAGTTGCAATAGGCTTGGGAAGAACTATTCCAGCCGTGTAAACTCCTTGAAAAACGCCCGTAAGGTTTACACGTCTCGTTATCTCTCGAATCAGCACAGGAGCCACCCTTTTCGAGCGCAATTTTTTATGAACACACAGAAAATTGATTTCAACCACCTTCTGAACCTGCTCATAAATTCTTAGCTGAGCCGGCACAGCTGAAATAAATCCTACCAGACGGCCTGACTTGGTCACCCTTACTCCGCAGTGCCAATCCTTTCTCCAACCTATAGGCTGCAGAGCCCACTTCAAGAAAGCGGGCTGATAGTCAAATCTGAACATGCAATCATCGTCTTCAACATAATTCTCATTGAGGAGAGTATATAATTCTTTCAAAATCGCTGGTGTGTTTAAATCCAATGTATCCCATTGGAACCCGTCAGGCAGGCTATAAGGCTCGGCCCTTATTTCAGAAATACTCTTTTCAGGCTCAATCGGCTCGTTAACCACGATTTTTTCGTCCATTTTTGGTACAGGTTGGGTTGACCAAAATTGGTAAGGTTTTTGCAAAGGTTCCTTGGCCAACTTAGCTGTTTTCTGTTGAAAATTTAATACTTCCATAGCCATCCTTAAGTCCTTAATCGAAATATTTTGAAATTCGGCGCTAGCATTCAAAGGTTCAACACTGTCGGCAGGAGCGTTTTCCGCTTGGTCACCATTGCTTTCTTCAACAAGCTTTTTCTTATTCTTGTTACGTTTCTTGGATACCTTAGTATTAGAAGTATCTACTAACACAGAATCTGTGTTTGATTCCTCACAAATACTTTCATTCCTGTCTTCCATTATCAAACAGTTATTCTTCAACAAATTACAAAAAACCAACGAGGAAATCGCCTTTTAGACTGACATAAATAATTGTCTTCGTCGATTATAAGGCAATTATGAGTCCTAACTAACAGCCAGCTTCATATTTGATTTAAAAAGGGGCATGTAGTTTTAACATTGAAGAAAATATTTACTCAAGATGGTTTTATTGATATTCCTACTCCGGTAATAATTATTTCCTTTCAAGGCAAAAAAGTTAAATTAGTAGTGAAAAATTGTAGATAGGCAGTGTCGGCCATTGCCGTAGTAATATTCGTGAAAACGTCAATCGTATATAGTCTAGGTCGATATTTAAATGTAGTATGTTGACGTTATATATTTAAACAATCAAAATTATTTATAAAATTTTAATTGTTTAATTCATTGATACAGCGTAGTACATATGGATATGGATACATATGGCTTTGAAATTATTTGAAGACCTCTTAAATAATATTAATTTTGCATTTTAAAACTCATCAGCAAAATAATCCATATCCACGAATAACCATGCATTAGAAGCATGCAAATGAAAAGGGTCAGTTTGTATAAAATAGCGAAAATAACAAGGAGTTCCGACCACTGCAAAACTTCAAATTTTATAGAAACAGATAATAACCTATCAATTAAAAATTCAAAAAATGATTACTACACAACTAAAATAAAGGAAGAAAGGGGAAAACAATCAAAATCATATATAAAGGTGAAATAAGCAGTTTTTTGTATTTTTTTTATATTTTTTTTTTTATGTGACACCTCACAAGAGCGTCCCTGCCTGTGCAGTGTACAGACAGGGGAACTATGCCACCACCCGGTTGGGCGGCGTTGTGAGGCGGAATAAGGTAGGGGCTGTAGGAAGGGATTTGTTAATGCGGGCCTTGAAGAGGCTCGGATTATAGGAGGGAGGAAAAACAGATGCTGGTAGCTCGTTCCACAGACGAGCCGACTTACACAAAAACGAGTCGTAAAAACGGTCCGTTCTCATGAAGCCAACGTCAACCGTGAACGGGTGTTCAGCTCGTGTCCGTCGAGTTTCGCGCACGTGCACCGGTGCATCAGGAATCAATGCTGCTAGCTCCTTGGAGCAGGCTCCATTGAAATACCTGTAAAACAGACACAACATGCCTACATTGCGTCTATGCATTAGAGAAGGCAATCGGTCTTTTAACAACGGATCAGACGGATCAGACGGATCGCTCTCCTTTGCACAGATTCAAGCAGGTTTATTAAGTATTTTGGGGCACCAGCCCAAAGGTGGCTCCCGAATTCAATAGTTGGGCCGACTTGAGACTTGTACAGGGTCAGCAGCTGGTCACTGTTGAAGAATCTCCTAGCCCTGTACAAGACGCCCAACTTTTTGGAGGCCTGAATTACTCGGGCTTCTATGGATCCCCGATACTTGAGCCGGTCTGATATAGTAACTCCAAGCATTTCAATGGAGTCTTTATTGGGGAAAGTGCTCCCATCAAATTGCACCAGACAGTCATTGATCTCCCTCTTTGCCGAAATCAGACACGCTTGGGTTTTTGAGACGTTGAAAGTGACCAAGTTGGCCTTACCCCAGGCACGAACCATCTCGAGGTGGTGGTCAATTTTTGACTTCAAAACTTCCCGAGCTGTTCGGACATCATAGGTGGAAGGGGACCTGTCAAAGAGATAACCCTCGTGAACGGTGCTGTCATCAGCGTAGCAGTGAATTGGTGCACATTCAACGAGATCGTTGATATGCAATAAAAACAGCGTCGGAGACAGCACAGATCCTTGTGGCACCCTCGCATTGATTTGGTGCGGTGAGGAAGAAGAGCCGTCAACCACGGTTTGAATTGTTCTTCCCCTCAGAAAGTCCGCAATCCAACTATGCAGGGTGTATTCTAACTGGGCGTTCTAATTGAATGTCAAATGTCTTTCACATCGCAGAACGGTTGCGTTCACTGCCACTGCTTTTGCAGTACTTGCATATCACCACACAGGGTTTGGTGGATCCCATACGATGGTAACTTCCCGATAAGCGCCCGGTGCCAGACTCTGTCAAAGGCTTTGGAGATATCCAACCCAACGGTTTGAGTTTCACCAAAACGCTCCATGTACCGCCCCCAAATATGCGTCACATATCCGAGTAGATCGCCACACGATCGGTTTCGACGAAATCCATATTGCCGATCGCTTAGGATATTGTTATTCTCGAGATATGTGAGCAATTTGTTGTTAACCACCCTCTCTAATACCTTCGAGAGTATGGAAGTGATGGCTATGGGGCGGTAGTTAGAAGGGTCGGAGCGGTCCCCCTTTTTTGGGATTGGGTGGACGATTGCCTTTTTCCAAAGATCTGGCACCTTTCCACCTTTGAGAGAGAACCTAAATAATTTCGCAAGCACTGGAGTCATTTCTGCAGAACACCTCTTGAGGACCAAGGCAGGTATTCCGTCCGGCCCACTGGCTTTGTCGACTTTCAGCTCGTTCGAGACTCGGAGAACCTCTCTGTTCCGGATCTTCGGTTCCTCCATTTGAAAACCGCAGTGCGGAATGGAAGGGGGAGTCTCTCCGTTATCTTGAAGAGTTGAGTTTTCCGCGAAAATTTTGCTTAATAATTCAGCTTTCTCGCGGGCCGAGTTAGCCAGCCGACCATCAGGCTTGGTCAGAGGTGGGAAAGTGGTTCTGCAGAAATTTCTTCCGATCGAGCTAGCGAGTGACCAGAAAGCACGGCTACCAGTGGGGCAGTCAGCCAGCTTTTTCGCAATTCTCTGGTCGTGATCGCTCTTAGCTCTATTTAGAACTCTCTTACATTCCCTTGCCGGTTTTCGGTATTCCGAAAGGTTATTCTATGGGATGTGCAAGGAGCTTTTATGAGTGGAAGGGGGTGCATGGACCAGATCTTCTCATTGCGTATGCTCACCGAGAAGTTTCTGGCAAAAAACCAGAAACTTTTCTGTGCCTTTGTAGATCTACAAAAAGCAGACGACCGAGTCGACAGGAAAAAGCTATGGAAGGTGTTGTCCAAGTATGGAGTGAATGCGAATCTGACTCAGGCAATTGCGTCTCTATATGAGGGAAGCGTTGCATGTGTTAGGGTGAACGGTGGTTTTACGGGGTGGTTTGATATCACAAAAGGTGTTAAACAAGGCTGCGTAATGTCACCATGGTTATTCAATCTATACATGGATAATTGTATGCAAGAATTGAAAGAGGTGGGATTGGGCGCGAATTTGAGTAATCTGAAAGTATGTTGCCTGTTGTATGCTGATGATGCGGTGCTGATTGCTAATAGTATGGATGATCTGCAGTCTCTCGTGTCTAGGATGAACGAAGTATGCGTGAAGAATGAGTTAATGATGAATGTAAGTAAGTCTAAAGTAATGGTGTTTGAAAGAGAAAGTACGAGAACAGTGTGCGATATAGCTGTGAATGAGGAATACTTGGAGCAGGTGGATGAATTTGTGTATTTAGGAAGCATGTTTACGAGAGATGGGAAGGCTGACAGAGATATTGAAAGAAGAGTAAATGCAGGTAACTCCATTAATGGAGGACTCAACGCAGTTGGCGCTAACAAAAAATTGTCCAAAGATGCGAAGTTAGCAGTCCACAATGAAGTGCTGGTACCTACCCTGATGTATGGAAGTGAGGCATGGAACTGGCAAAGAAAGGATGAAAGTAGATTGAATACTGTTGAAATGAGATCCCTGAGGCGTATGTGTGGTAAAACCATGTATGATCGTGTGAGGAATGTGGATATCCGCAAAGAGTGCAAGGCTGATGTAAGCGTAATGAGTAAGATCAAGAAAGGGACGCTTAGATGGTTTGGGCATGTAGAGCGAATGAGCGAAGAAAGGAGTGTAAGGAGAATATACGATGCAAATGTGAATGGTAGCAGAAGTCGGGGACGCCCGAGGAAGACATGGCACGACCAAGTGAATCAGATACTTGAGTCGGGCCATGTCAAGAGTCAGAACAATAGAAGAGTATGTATGAGACGATGTATGAATGTGAATGAGGCAAGGAGTGTGTGCCAAGACCGAGTTGTTTGGCGGTCCGTCCTCTCTGCCTACCCCTGCGGGGAAACTGCGGGATGGTTAGTTAGTTAGTTAGTTAGTTATTCATGGAGCTAATCTTCCGGAGTGCATTAAAAGCCGTATTTTTGAGTCTGACAGCTTCAGCACAGCGATGGTCAAACCACGGTTTTGTGCCCGCTCCAGAGGATTTGACGGAGAAGGGAATGTAGCAATCCATTGCTGATGTGATTACTTCTCCTACCTCACGTGCACAAATTGATGGGTCCTCGGAGCTAAAGCATACAGTACTCCAAGGAAAGGCGCCGAAGAAAGACCGCATGCCGTCCCATTTTGCTGCCCTGTAGTGCCATACCTTCCTCTTTACATGTTTGTCAGGTTGACGGTTCATGTAGGATGGGACAGAGGTGGTAATCAGGCAGTGGTCAGAGGATCCTAAGGGCGCTGTCACCTCCAATCTGTACCCGAGTGGCTCACTTGTGAAAAACAGATCGAATAGGTTGGCTCGATGTGATGGGATGTCTGGTATTCTGGTCGGAGATTATATGAGTTGGCTTAGTCCATGGATAAGAGCAAAGGATTCCGCTGATCTACCGGCAGAGTTCGTTGGGCCCGAGAACTTCAGCCATTGTTCATTATGAACATTGAAGTCCCCCAGGATTACAAACTCGGCCGATGGGTAACGGGGCAAGAAAATATCTACAGTGTCACTCAAATATTTAAACAGCTCAACAGTGTCTGATTCGGCAAGGTTTGGTGACCGATATAGGCACGCATAGATTCTCATCATACCGGTGAGATCCACACGTACCCATAACACTTCGTGTTTTGCGCTCTCGATTGTATATAAATTAGATATTAGGAGTATTGAAACGACTACTCCAAAAATTGTCTACAATATTCACGAAGAAATGGAAAAAAGAACTATGGAAGTGGTATTTAAAAAAATAACAGTTGAGGAATTAAAGGTAGTTCTAAATCAAATGAAATCAAAAACCAGTCCTGATAGAATTACAATACAATTAATAGTTCAAGCATTACCAATCATTGAGAATTACTTATTGAATATTATAAATTAATCAATTACGTCAGGAAAGTTCCCCCAGTCATGGAAAATATCGAGAGTCATCCCAATACCGAAATTGAAAAATATAGACCAGTAAACATGCTCCCAAGTACGATCAGACACTTGAACATTAATTAATAAAAAAACTGCTTGTTGTTTTATAGAAAAAAAATATGACTATATCTATTGAACGATGTGGTTTAAAAAAAACCAACTACGTGAAATGGCTCTCCATCTATTTCTGGAGAACTGGAAAAAGATTCAGATAAAAATAAATATGTGATCGCGGTTTTCCTGGACTTTAAGAGAGTTTTCAAAAATTTCTAGATAGAGATACAGTTTTTTTTTCAAGTGGAATAAAAGCAAAAGCTAAGTGATTCGAAGATTTTCTAATTAAAAGATATCAAACCACAAAATGAGGAGATAATCTCAACCAGTGAATATTACCTTGGGAGTAGCAGAAAAGAAATGAAATAAGACTCCCCCTAAAAAAAAAACATATTCAAAAGTCGTTGATGTATGGAACAATGAAGATATTTGATGAATCACCAAAAGAAATAATATTAGAAGAAAACATAAAAAACTCAAATTACAAAGTGATTGATTTATTCTAAAAATAGTTTGTTTTTTCATATAAAACGTGTTTTATAGGACGTAGATAACTGTGTACCTATTTAATATTCGACAAATATATAAAACAATTGAAAATTATTAAGTGTACTTGTGGGTGGATCTAATCCATCCTAGTGGAGCCCAATTAATTTATAAAACCATCTTGAGTTGAGTACTTTTGGAGTTTGCTTTCGGTATTTTTATAAATATTTTGTCTATGGCATATGGTTTCATCGAAATTCTCTTCGGTCGTCTTTGTCTGTGGTCCTCTCTTTTCCGGTTGGTGGATAAAAACAAGGTAGTGCTTCGACCCCGTACCGAATATTTTCTTTAGTATTCCGGCCCATCGGCCTTAATTTCTGTACGATAAAGCAATATACACTTTAATAATGAAATTCTTCTTATACGTGTATTTTTAGTTATTCACTTAACGGCACCTCAAGGATTTTTGTAAGTAATGTTTTTGACAGATCGTTGTTTCATTGCAGCTTCAAGATGGGTAAAGGGAATAATATGATCCCAAATGGGCACTTCCACAAAGATTGGCAACGGTTTGTGAAAACCTGGTTCAACCAGCCAGCCCGCAAGCACAAGAGGAAGCAGAACAGGGTAAAGAAAGCCCGTGCGGTGTTCCCTCGTCCTGCTGCTGGACCCCTCCGACCGGTGGTGAGGTGTCCCACTGTCAAATACCACAAGAAGATCCGTGCTGGTCGTGGTTTCACCCTCGATGAGATCAAGGTAATCGTTATACATATTTATTTAAATGCTCTACTTAAAATTGTGTGAAGCAACAGCGAAATTATTTAGCTTTACAGTGAAAGGTCCTTATCGTATTTGTGGATTCTCTGAAATAGCCCTCTTCTCAACGGTTCTATTATTTTTGTATAGTTATTGTTTGCTGAATGTTGCAGTGAGTAAACATTGCGCAATCTGTTCATTTGGTCCACACAGCACTGTTAAATTATTATAAGTTTGAGGTTAGTTTCAATAAAATTACACATTGTTGATTTTGTAAGAAACTGAAAATTTTATTAGTGAATTTTGACATTTACGTGAACTATGATCTAATAATAAAGTTAAACTTGTATTATTTACAATTTTTTTTGTAACGTCTTGTATAGTATTTCTTTAAATGTATGTGGCTTCAACCAATGTATTATCAAAATTTCCTTTAGACCCAATATAATTACTACCGAAAGCACCCAACATTCAGTCAAATTAATTATTATTTTTTAATTTTAAATTAGAAACTATTTTATATTGTATGTATAATATATTGTTCGATTTTGTTGCTATTCATCATATCGGTGAGTAAAAAGCTTAGCTTAGTTGTAAAACAACTAAAAGCATTTGATATCCACTATGACGAAGAGGCCATAAAATATGACAGTATAGTTCTCTTCCTTTTTTAATTTATACGATCTTGGTTGCAACTCTATCACTGCCGAACCCTGTAATGATACTTATTATTATTGGATAATTTGTATAGTGGTGTTTTTTTTCTTCTGAAATATTACCTCAAGGGCGCTGTGATGTCTTGACTCTGTGAATAATATAACTTTTTTTTTTTTTTTTTTCAACCACCTGTAAATTATATTTTGGGGATAACCGAATTAAGCACCGGTGACATTTATAAAGGCTTTGTTTTGTCGTTGGCTAATCGGGTTCTTTTGCTTTTCTAGATCTCGTACATTTTGTTTTATGCCCAAGTTCGAATGGCAACAGAGGTTTTTGACAGCCCTTAAATATATTTCTCTTAGTTGATTGCCATAGTACCTTCATATATCAGAGACTAGGTTATGTATTTTTTTTTTTTTTAATATATAACTTAGGTAATCATTACAATGTTAAAACAAGGTTTCACCGTACATTAACTCATTCACAATGAGGTCATCAACCATTCGAGATGAAATCATTGTGAGTGGGAAGTTGCCTGTTGTGGGCCTTGACTTTCTTTGTTGTATTAGTAGTGTTGCTACTCCAATTATTGGTCCTCAGCAGTCCTTTAATTCATGATACCTGTTTTGGTGCAATCGATACACCTTTAACCACATTCCAAGCAACTTTCTAGCCAAAAAATAACTTGATTTACTTAACTTTCAGTCTGCCAATATGTGTGCATCTTTTGCGCGTGCCATTGGTGTGGCTGTGGATCCCCGCAGGCGCAACAAGTCAGTGGAGTCTCGTCAGGTGAATGTGCAGCGCCTGAAGGAGTACCGCGGCCGCCTGATCCTGTTCCCCCGTGGCGTGAAGAAGGTGCGCAAGGGAGAGGCCACCAAGGAGGAATGCAAGCTCGCTACGCAGCTGAAGGGCACCGTGATGCCCATCCGCCAGCCGCAGCCCACACAGAAGGCTCGCGTCATCACCGACAAGGAGAAGGCTTTCGAGGCGTATGCTTTCATCAAGAGGGTGAGACTTTCTTTTCAATTTTTTTTACACTGCAGTTTAGTTACCGTTGCATTCAATGATTTGGAAAGTTTGTGATTTTGCTGGTTTTGCTTTATTATAATAATGTTTTGAATGTGGGACGACTTATGTGGAGTGACAATGAATTTATATTAGACTTAAAATATATTTATGCAGGATTTTTGTACATAAATATACTTATCATAAGATTAATCATTAATCAGTGGACTGTTTGAGCACATGTGCATGCCAATTTTTATGACCGGGCTCGGCGCACGTGAGCTCTAATACCATCCACGCTGGAATTTTTTCAGATGCGTTTTTAACCTTTATGTTTACAGAGAACAAAATCAAAATCGCTTGCTGTAATGTCACTGTAGCTTCTACTGTTTATTTCATGAATGTAGCCTCTATGACAGCCTTTGAAATAATTTGTAAATGAACATCAAAATTCATTAACCAAAACGGCATCACAAAAATGAAAATATTAGTTTACAAAGTATTATAAAACTAATTTTTTCTTTGAAAACAACTTTTGTTTGTCGTTTTTAGTGTAGGGTATGGATTCAGGTTTATGTAGAAATAACAAAATCGGTTTATATATTCGTTCACATATATTTTTTGCCAGTTGCCTTTTGCTCTAATGAGATTTAAAAAAAAAATATTTGAAAAAAAATTTATTCTGAAGATTTATATTCTTACGATATAATAATAATAATTGTGTAGTGCCGTTTTTGTGCAGAATCACCTCAAGTGTACTGTACAAATATATAATACATTTCTACAATGATCATTATATTCTTACAATATATACATGAATAATGAGATACATTATATGGTAAACAGTATACAATTGCAAGAAAAGATAAATCATAGTTTTTATTTCGATGTTTGATCAAAATTCATCAAGGTAATTTTGCGCGGTTCGGCAAATTCTCGCCCGACTTTTTCACTTTCCTATTTCGACGTGCAACAGGTTAAAACTGATTTCTTACTGTCTATATGACACATTATGCTCATATCATCCATATTGTGTTATTAACTTTTCGTTCTTGTGCATTTTTGGTTTAAAAATTTGTTATTGCAATACAAAAAAACTTTGTTTTCTCCAATACCCTGCAATTTATTCAGTCATTTACTAGTAATGTTCAGATTAGATTTTTGACCTTTGTATATTCTCTGCAAACCACAAGGGGTAAAAATGAACCCTTACCACAGACATAGGAATTAATAGACGAGAAGATATGGGCGAGGGGTAAAATCAACTGTTGAAGAACGAGGGAACGAGGGAACGAGTGAAGCTGACTGTGATTCGTCAATAAATCAATCTGACAGTAAATAGGCATCTCGCATTATAATATCACCATTTACTTCTTTAAAGTAAAATCTGCTTTGAATGAATAGACATTTTTACATGGGAGCGCAAATTACTCGCCACGTTATGAACAAATTTGCGAAGTCCAAATTCGGCAAAGTAAGGCAGCTTTTATTTTCAGAGTCGTAGTTAGTTTCAGAGTATTTAGTTAAGACACTTTTATAAATGTTCATAATTTACTTCCCAGCAACCAACCAGCTTTGTGTTTCGCGTCCAGACGTTTCTCTATGTGATAGTAACAACTGATTCATATTATACGATGTGAATATGCTTAAAATAAAGTAAAATAATGCTTATATATGGAATGTAATACGACAATTGGGTTTATTCTCTTTTTTCACATCTATTTTTACCAGTTTTCATAGTACAAGTCAAAATTTTGCCGTGTTATTTAGTAAAATGAACCGATGATGCCTCGACCATAGTTCGCACAAGAATGATGACGTCACGTTTTCAAATTTCATTTGAGGCCAAACGCGAGCCCAGCCGGCTCAATGGAACCGGTATGGGGAGTGGGGATAATACGCTTTTAATCACTTAGGGCAGGTCTACTAATATTCATATGTCTATGACCCTTACGTTGCAATTCCCTTAAAAAAATAATTAGATAAATAAAAAGTAATAAAATTAATAATTCATATATCATAAACGAACATCACATTCCCCACATGGAAACAAGTACCTTTTTTTTTGCCATAGATCAAGCCTTCTACGATCATGGATTTGTGATGGAAAGTATAATAATTGTTGTTGCATGTATTTGTTTGCTGTATTTATGTATTTCAATGTTCTTGACGAGGTTTAAAATGATATATTGCGTATTATAATATAATTGAATCTTTTATTCATAGGCACGCATTGATGCTGAGATGGTTGGAATCCGCGCCAAGAAACTGAAGGAAGCTGCAGAGAACGCAGATGACCTTAACAAAGCCACCAAGGCGCCCAAAGCACCTAAAGTTAAGGGAAAGAAGTAAACTTGTATCATTCATAAGAAAATAAATATAAAAACGAAAAACATCTAAAATCTGTCTTTTATTTATAATTTTAACTCAAATATAAACAACTGCGACGTTTAGTGCCTTACCACATTTTAAATGTCTGATAGAATAACCTTACTTAGAAGTTGACAAAATGCTGATTGGCTGAGAATCAATGGTTATTGGAGACCGTCCAAATACAATTCAATGTGACTAATATGTATGCGTTAACGTCAACAGCGACAGGAGTTCAAACCCTAGGCTTCAATTAAAGAGGAGTGAAATAATTTATTACAATTAAAGTTTTAGTAAACCTATCTATTCCCCGAAAAAAATAATACTGCCCGTGGTGATTTTTGAAGAAATTTTTATGAATTATTGAATGAAATAATACTGATTTTAATGAAGAATTATTTTTTGAACGTTGGTTTCCATTTAGGCATGTAATTTTTTTTCTAAATTCTGTTTTTAATACCTTGATACCCTGATGAGTATTTTATTAATTATTCTTCACGCCAACTATATTACACTTACGACTTCTTTTGTAATATGTAACTGTTCAATTAATCTGTCAATTCACCGCCATCTTTATTAATATGGGCCATGCTGTATGCAATGATAGTTCGAGACCTGTTTTCGGACTTGGACTGGGTTTAGCGGAGTTTAGTAAATAATATATTAGTAAAGATGGCAGTGGATAAAATTGTGTGCTGCTAAAGCAGACAGGACTATCAATATAAATTGTTGTTAATTTGCTTCTGATGTAATTGACAATTGCCAATTGATTGTTTACTTGAGGCAATTGAAGTGATTGGCGATCGAGACTTCCCATTGGTTTATTTATGCTTCCCATCATAAATAAACCACTCACTAGAACGATCTCTTCGAGCTTTTCGTATGAAACTAATTGGTCCTAAAAAAGCTGAGATATGCCAATATATAGACAGTAAAATTCTAATTCGAAGCCTACTTATTATACTATACACCAATGAAAAACTTGTTTATTCCACAGACTTTCAGAGTTTTCCATTGGTGGATATAGTTGGACCATTATATGTCACAATATTTCGGTTCCAATTTTCGATCAGAGTTATACCATGGTTATACCCCCTGCTTCCCATTGATGAGGATGCGCGGGGTGTATAAATTTGAAAAGTCTCACCACAATATTAACTATATATGTCTCCTTACTTTATCATTAGAACAACAATCGTAGATTCCTTTTTACCATAGCAACCAGTTTATTTTATTTTTGTCAATTTTGTATGTTCCATAGTAATCATTGTTCTTTTGTTTTCTGTTAGCATTTTGACTCTTCAAATTTTCCCTGATCGAAATTGATTTATGGCTTGACCCTAGCGTCCTGCTGTGAGTGGTTTATTTATGGTCCTGCTGTTTTATTGTAATAAAAGGAATGGATCTGATTAATAAAGGGGAATAACATCAAGCAAAGTGGTTTATTTAACAGAGGGAATGATGTGTACTTTGAGCGGAATGGATGTTTCGCTGTGGGATTGACAATCAAGAACCCTTTTGTTTCAACTCAGAATGAGATATATTTTTACTTATTTGCATTATATCGTTACTATCCAGAGTTGTGGAAAAAAATCCACCAATGTAGTGGCATATTTTAGGTTATGTTTCTGCAGACGTCCACAAAGCAACTTTGACGAAAGTATTGACTGATTGATTGAAGTGTGCACTTCAATGCACATTTATTTGTTTGGAAAGAAAAAAATGAAAATTTATTTATTTATAAAATTTATTTATAAATTTATTTATTTATTTGTAAAAAATCTTGCCACTCGTATCAGGAATACCAACAAAAGAAAATGTTATCAACAGAAACCATTCCAGCTGTCATCCCATACAACGAAAGCGAATTTTCATTTTACGTAATTAAAAATTAAGATGCTAAAATTAAAAATTTCACAAATGCAGTCAGATTCATTTTATAGTAATTAAGGTAAATCAGAAGATTTTATTTTAAAATATTTCATATTATCTGTGTCCAGCGATTCCGAATAATTACTGTTGTTTCTTCATATGGTATGCGTTATTGTTTACATTACAAAGAAAGGCATAATATTCCATACTTCTATCAGAGTCTCAAAATTCTTTCAGTGAGAGCAATTCTGTGGTACAAAATTATATTTCAGCATATAAATAACCCTTAATATATAAACAGGCTAGAACACAATCATAATTCTCATTTAACTTTAATGAAGTACTTATTGTACCTAAACATACAAATAAATATGAACAAAGAATGTTCTACATGATTCCCAGTTGTTTTAATATGTTACTTGCTGAAATTAAAAACTGTGTCCAAAACAAACAATTAGTGAACTTACTGAAGACTTGGCTTACTGAAAGAATTAATTTGTATTGGCTTACAATGATGTATTATTCTAAGACTTTTAAAATTGTTATTTATGTTTTTCATAACTTTCTTTTGCTATATTTCTGGAAATTTTTTGTTTTATTTAATTGTAAAAATGTAGCTGTAAACTCACTGTGGTAAGATTTATAATTTAAAGAACCTGTTAGACAAACTGTTAAAAAAAAAAAAAAAGTGGGACTAGCCTGTGTTGAGGTTAATAATATACAGTCAATGACGTAACGAGATTGACAATTAGCATTGATAGTCTTCGGGCTCCTTCACACCAAATGGTGATTGAAAAAATACAATTATTTTTTGGTTTGCATTAAATTAAAAAATAGTGTTTTATTCATTTTTTTAAAGCCATAATATTTTTCACTGGATTGTCGTGTCGTATTGGTACAATAAATTAAGAATAGTTGTTTGTTTTATTTTATGGATTCTTTCATATCTTTTATCTATCTTATTGATCCTGCGGCTCGTTCGGCCTTGTTGATCGATTGTAGCGAAGTTCTGTTTTAACTCGACCAAAGTATTTGACTCGAAAAAAGTATATATTTGAGGCTTCTGACTTACATAATGTTGTCATTTTTTGCCTCAATGTTTAGACCACCAAGCTAGGTACATGCCTGTGTTGTGGTGGTTGAAATTATTAAGTAAACTTATTTTAAATGAAATAAATTGTTTCATTAGCTATTGAGAATGTTTAGACCACCGATCCAGGTACATGTCTGTGTTATGATTTATAATTAAGTAGGTATGTGTTTAAGTAGATACCTACTTACCATAATTTCAGAGAAAATTTTGGTTTTAGTTTATGAGAAAATTAGAAACATACTTTTTTAAACTCGAGGTCTACTAATAGTATTTTTATCCATCACTCCAGTTCTATCGTGTCTGAAGGTCAAAATAATCGTTTTTGATTTATGATGATGGCGTTAGTCCTTGAGACCTGTTCCACCAAATGCTCCAATTCAATTTGTTGTCTTGCCCTAGTCAAGTCTGTACAGAATTCCATTTTGTCGTATGTGCTGAAGTCTGTGTTTCATCGTTCTATTTTATCGTATGTATTACAAGTTCCATTTAACCTAACGTTAATCCATAATTTACAAAAAAAAAATATTTCTATCTTGCCGTATCCTTCAACCTGGGTTCCCACTTGCCGTAATATCTAATAATAAACATTTTGTATCTTCCATTCTATTTTATCGTATATATTATTAATTCCATTTTAGCAGCATAATATGATGTACAACCTGAAGAAGACGGAATTGATTGCGTTCCACCACGGAAAAATCCAGATATAAGTAAGATGATCCCCGTACACCTTAAGGCGGTGTCTAGTAATTTATCAATTCGAAATAATGAACATATTATTACGCAATACGGTAAATATGATGTTCTTAGCCGGAAAAAAAAATATTATATATTTTTATTATTTATAAAGACTTAGCATTTATCAAAATTAAATCAGAAATATGACCTTTTTATGGCCGTCCTTTCGTATTGTTCAAAAAATATTTTTAAATTTTGAATATATCAAAAAATACCTTGAAGGTCTTTCTTCAAGACTTCGTTCAGAAATTTAAAAAAAAAAAAAGAATAAGGTTGTGGTATAATTATTTCCTAGGCACTATCTTTAATGTTTTTGGAAATGCGGTTTACTAAACTTTGGTTAAATTTATTCTAAAAAAAGGAACGAGGAATAGTTTCTATTATTTTTGTCCACTTTTTAAAATTATTTTCACATTTTTAAATTACCATTTGTTTAAGAGTTTCGAGTTTATTAAAATAATAAATTATTTTGCCGTAAAGTGGCGACATTAATTCAGCTACAACGGCAGAAATTAGAACTGAAGGCTTATTTTTAAATATGTCAACAGATGGCGTTAATCACGGAACGACACTTGGAATTTTCAACAAAATCTTTCGTGTCATCAGTCAGCGAAGATAATACCTACTTGTATATACGAAGTTTGCCAGTAATTTTTTATAAATTGACAAACGGTCTTGCTGTGCACGTGTTTATACATGTGTTAGTTTTCGACGTGGACATGCTCACACACACTTGTGTATATTATGTAAATATGTTTTGTCATTGATTTTGAGGACAGGCATCAGAGATGTTCATCGAGTTAGGTTGATACGATTCGTCTTCACAACATTTTATTGTATAAGTAAAATAATATTACATTTATTGTGAGGTGTGCTTAGCTGATTCTTATTTGGTACATGCTATATACGTTCATAATTTTTATTTCAAATTTAATGTACTTTACATACGATTTTTATATATTGAAGTGAAACTTCTTTACGCGCGTTATGCATTTTCAAGGACCGGAGTAAAACCCACTCATGACCGTCAAGTGACTCAAGGCCGATAACGCGACTAATTACCCTCGCAGATGTGCGTGACAAGTTTTTTTAGTAAAAAAACAGCCGTAAGTAAGTTTTTCAAAATTTAAAATTGCGCGGGACAAGTCAATTGAGGAGTACACGTCGTATACGCGGTTCTCGTCGCGCAAGATACCTCTCTTTGCGGTCTAGAGGCAGAGTGTTCGACACTCGTTATGCAGGACCCGGGTTCGAATCCCATATTTTTATAATTTTTAATTTTTTTTTATCACATGCTACTTATAAATATGTGAATTTATAAGTAGCAATTTAGTAGTAATTTATTTTTACTTGTGTCATGACATTGTTTTTAATAATGCATTACATATTATTTACTTAGGCACCGTTGTTTTCTTCTATGATCCTTATTAAAAAAAGCTTACAAAAAGCATGTTTTTTTGTTATCCTTCAAAACATGCATTTTTTACTCTTGAATAGTCTTCAAGCACGTTTTTTTATTACGGTCAGAGCACATTGATGTACCTACCTAGGTACCTACCTATTGTATTTTTTATGTCAGCGCGGAGCCTTCTGCAGTGGGAAAGTGTTTTAAAAAATCAAATATTGACATACAATATAAGTCAGTTATAATTAGTGACATCTTACGAATTTCAACAGAACTTTTTTAGTCCAGAACTGTCTTTAAATGGCTAGTAAAACCTAGTTTCTCCGCTGGGGGGCATTGTTGTAGTTTCGTTCTGAACAGGGTACCTATTATACTTGTCCTTAACGAGGCAAGAATAAATACATGTTCGAACGTAAAATACTAGGGGCACATTATTAATCAAGACCTATCGAACGACAAAGGAGAAGCCTAAGCATAGTGTCTAATATGATTGCCCGCAGATTTTGCAAATGCAGCAATACTGTCAAAAAAATACTGTTCAACACGTTCTGTACCGGCTTGTATATTTGTGAGACGTGGTGTCACTACCGAACTTGTTCGATGGAACGACTCCGAATTCAATATAATGACGCCTGTAGAATCATATTTGGATACCGAAGATACATCAGCGCATCTACAATGTTCACGGAATTAGGACTAAATGGATTTGCCGGCTTGATGAGAAATCAGGTCACTGGAGCCAGGATGCGGCTAATGGCCTCCGCCAACACAGTGGTGACCGCAACCTACCAGGACCAAGTGCCACTCCTGAGTGGGCGCTGGGCCCAAGCTCACTCAAGACCACGCCCTGCATAGTTTTCCTTAATGGTGACCGGATAAATCATCAAAATGATAATTCATCACATCTTTAAAAAGTTATATAAAGTCATGGAAAGTGATGAAACAAAAACTTTATTAACTGGGTTAATTTTTTTTTTTCATCGTTTTTAATGACTATATCACTTTTTAAAGGTGTGTTGAATGGTCACTGTGTTGAGTTATCATGGAACCATCCTTAATTGTTAATTTATTCTTCTTCATCTATTTTTGCATTTTTCACATATCTGTTGTACAAAAAATATGTAAATCTATATGGGCGTGTGGGATTGCACTAACCTCCCCACATCCTGGAATAAAAATTATTATTACTATACCTATTGTCAAATGTTTTATTTTATCCAATATTGATAGTCAATTAGTACCAATCAATCATAGCACATTTAGCACAGCTAATTTGTTTTCTCATCATGATTTTTTCATTATTAATTTATGTTATGTCTTCGTGAAAAAAACTGCTATTTTAGTCTAAATTATTTAATTTAACATAACATATTTTTGCTAAATTCCTTCAGATATTTCAGTTCCAATTTGTCGTATCGTCAATTTTTATTAAACTTCAAAATTAAATTTAAAAATAACGGCGACAGGAAAGGGTAATTTTCTGATGGGTAAATAACAATAAAAAATCGAGAATATGATATTGGACTTAGAAGCCATTAGTAATGCTCCAGTGATCAAAAAATCGATTTTCAACTTTGAATGCGTTCTACTCAAAACCGACTTTTAACTCTTGACCTTACGACAAGATAGAACTGGGACGGTGATACCTTTTTAGAAGCGAGGTCTACTGTTCACAGAGCTACTATCTACCACGGTATTAGAAGAGCATTTTTATCAAATGTTCGATTCGTCATCGGTTTACAAACTAAACGTGTTTGGCGACACATCGGTCAGAAGAGGAGGGAGCAAAGGAGTTTATACGCGCTCACACGCATTCACACTCAGTGCCGAACGGTTCTTAACGGAAATCGTATAACTACCTGTAAGGAAAATAAATTTTATGTGTTATGGCAGCACTGTGAAATTTTCATGTCTTGGATAGAATCAGTGAATGGCCCCGCCTTTTTGTGTGTTGTGTAGTGTTTTTTCAATTTAAGTTTACAGTGAAATGGTGTATTTACACCTGGTTTAATTGATAAGGTGCATATTAACAATATAAATGATAATTTTGGCCCCGATCCTTCGTACTTCAAAGGGTTCTTGGATAGTATCGATTGTTTACCCCTCCCTTCCCTGACTTGCGTGTTAATATCCTCGCTTATTTTCGTGGACGACAGTACATGGACAGTACTCGTAAAACTTTAAATGGGATCACATTCAGGGCGACTGTAAATCAATAGTATTTTTGACAATATTTATGATTATTGCACTTTCGTCAGTGGTATCGATGATATGACGAATGGAAGCAGTCTATTTTTGGTGGGTGTAGTCACTGCCTGCAGGCGGCATCATCTCGGCTCGAATTAATTATTAGGTCATCGTTTGTTATATTGGATTCGGATAGCGCGCTAAGACTTGTGATTCTGTTTTTAGAGGATATCAATGTGATGAAAATTTGTTTTAGGTATCAAAATGACAGCAGCCATGAAGGCACAGATCGTCAGTTTCTTCATAGTGGCCACTTGCGCACTTGTTAGTCATGCATTAAGTAAGTTAAATACTTTTAATTAATCATTACCATAAGTCATGTTATCTTCTTCGATGCTTTACAGATATGATATTAAAATATTTAATATCAGGAAATGTAGGTTGCACAAACTTTCTTTTAACAGATATGTTACAAAGAAAACATTTTACTTTATTCTTCCATGTCTTCTGTTTCTCCTAAATGCCCTTAAAAGTTACTTAAACCAATGTCCAAATGAACGCCGATGGTATATCATTATTAGCCAAATTCTTTAAATCACAATACTGTTAGACATTAATAATAAACATACTGTCTCCTGCATTCATTCATAATTTATAAATGGTTTTGTAACTATGTACCCTCTTCTCAGTAAAACTACATACAAATATATCTAATGGTTTTGTAACTATGTACGGAATACTCTTCTCAATGCAACTATATACAAATTGACAAATGAGATAATTATGTATTCAAATGACATAATGTTTCAGTTCAGTCACCTCCCCGGATTGTGAAACAGCCCCCGACAGATGAGCTGCTTTTTCAAGTGGCTCAACAAACCAACGAAAATGACAAACCTTTTATAATAGAATGTGAAGCTGAAGGAGAGCCAGCCCCCAAGTATGTTTTTTAAAAAAAAATATTTTTAAACTTTTTTTTAAAGTTTGTGTTCGATCTTTATTCTTTGGTCCTGTATTTTGCAATGGTAAATGTGCAAAAATTGATTTATCGAAAATGCTTTTTAATGATGTCGTATCTTATGAGTAATAAGTATTATGATTCATAGTTATTATAAGTACCAATACATTGAGTTAGGAGTCGTTATTCTTGCATATTTTATAAATATTTAAAAAAAAGCACTGGGATAATGCCTATTCAAGCTCAACAAGTATCAAAGGACCTTGAAAATTGTGAATGGTGGCATCTTAAGAAAGTTAAACTGTTAACTTATGGAAAAATAACAAACCTAATAGGTTACTGAATTGTTAATATGTCTGATTTAATAATTGTCATTTGTTCGTTTTGCAGATATCGGTGGATTAAAAATGGAAAGAATTTTGACTGGCAAGCTTATGATAATCGTATCTCCCAGCAACCTGGCCGCGGTACACTAGTGATCACCTCTCCTCGCGATGAGGACTTGGGACAGTACCAGTGCTTTGCGGAGAACGAATGGGGTGTGGCTACATCCAACTCCGTGTTTGTCCGTAAAGCCGAGCTGAACTCCTTCAAGGATCAGCCTCGTCAGACTCTGACTGCTAATGAGGGAGACCCCTTCAAGTTGACCTGCCAACCCCCCGATGGCTGGCCCAAACCTAACGTGTACTGGCTCATACAGGACACTGCCGGAGGCATCAAGAGTATCAACAACTCTCGTATGACCCTGGATCCTGAAGGAAATCTGTGGTTCTCCAATGTGACCAGGAGAGACGCCAGTGATGACTTTTACACTTGCGCCGCTACCTCTGTCTTCCGTAACGAGTACAAGCTCGGAAACAGGGTTCTTCTGAATGTGGTGGCCACAGGAATATCCGCATCTCAGAACAAGCATGCCCCTATCCAGCAGTATGTCACAAGAAAGAATGAGGTTGCCCTTCGTGGAAAGAAAGTAGAAATGTATTGCATATTTGGGGGGACGTAAGTACATATACAATACCAATTAATCTAAAATAAACCCTGTTTGTTTCTGTAGTTTGTAAAATTGATACAGCTCTCTTTTTACAGACCACTCCCGCAAATAGTCTGGTCCAAGGATGGAAATATTTTGTTGTCAAATGATCGAATAACACAAGGCAACTATGGGAAGAGTTTGATCATCAAACATGCAATCTTCGAAGATGAAGGAAGTTATACTTGTGAGGCTAGTAATGGAGTGGGATCTGCCAAATCTTATTCTATCAATCTCCGTGTCATGGGTAAGTTTATAATTCCTGTAATCATAGCTAACTTGTTAATTAAAATGCTTTTGACATTGTATACAAATATTATTGTAACATTCTAGCCGTGCCATACTTCACTGTGGAACCTGAAATTCAGAATGTGGCCGAAGACGAAACTGTGAAACTGACATGTGAGGCATCCGGTATTCCCGAACCTCAAATCAAGTGGATTCACAACGGAAAGCCAATAGGGGAAGCTCCGTCAAATGATCGCCGTATTGTTGGCCCCAATAGTATTGTGATCAAGAATCTCATAAAGAAGGACACGGGAAATTATGGTTGCAATGCAACCAACACCCTTGGATATGTGTACAAAGATATTTATGTCAACGTTTTGGGTAAGAAAAATGAATATTTAATATTTCTATTTGGTGTGTTAGAACATTGTAAAACTCGTGTTTAGTTCTAGATATATTTTTTCCTTGCACAACTTGTCACCTTCAAGAGCCCACTTCGAATTTGTATTTTGTATTCTTTCACATAGTTAATGTGCTTGAACTGAATTATTTCATTTACAATAGTCTCAGTTTAACATATCCTCATTCAAATTACTGTCACTTAAAGAATACAAACTTGACAAACATTAGCCACCCACACTAAAAGTTAAGTCAATGGCAGTGTCTTTTTTTCCAAAGGAATAACATCCTGTTAACTCTAATTATTTTAAGTTTAATTTTACCACTACCAATGTACTAATGCTACATCTCTATTCTTACCGTCTTACTCATAATCGCGGTATAAATATTATAAGGGCGTAATAGTGGAAAACATAACTGATAATCGCTGCGGATGCGTATACCGGCCATATTAGTAGCTGTTAGATTTATATCGGACGGCCTTTAGTATAGCGTCAGAATAGCACAGGAAATATAAAGATTGCACAAATTTGTTGATGTTTTACTGCAAAGTTTGACAAATATCGATCTGTCGCATAATGAAAATGTTAAAAAGCAGTAATACCCTTTGCAGCACTATCGGAGGGATATTTTAAATCGAAATAAATTATCATTGAAAATATGTATGCATAATCAAATAGGCTGGATTTCGGTGCAAGTAAGAACAGATCGGGTCAATGACATCACATCTGATGAGACGTGAAGTTAGCAACAAAATGCGAAAATGATCTTTTTTTTTGATGTTTGGAACAAGTGATGTCAGTCTAAAAAAAACTTGCATGAATATTATTATGAGTAATGATTTTCACCCGAGCAGTACACGGCCCTCTTCCTCGTATAGCTAAACCAACGCTGCAGCGGCGTATTAGGGAATCTTTATAAGTAAGACTGTTAGAATATAATTTAAGAATGAAAATAATTATTACAGGGGTGTCTTCCAATTTTCATTGTGAGAAATCTTTTTGAGATCTTACAGTTTGTACTGTAATGTAAACTTGTTATATTTCACAGTTGCGTAGATCCACCTGCATAGATAGATAGATGCACCTTCTAACGTATGTAATTTTGTGCGCAGCCCTGGCCCCTGAGATAACGGAGCCTCCCCGAGACGTGGTAACAGTGGATGGCCACAGCGAGACGCTGACCTGCCGAGTGTTTGGGGCTCCAAAGCCTCAGGTGAAATGGCTGCGTGGGGGTATTGAACTAACCGGGGGGCGCTACTCGGGTGATGAAAAGGGAGACCTTCACATCCAGGATGTGACCTTCAGTGACGCCGGCCTCTACACTTGCTACGCCGTTAACAAGTTTGGCTCTGTTTTTGCCAATGGAACCCTCGATGTTAAAGGTTGGTAGCGCTATAATATAATATTATGTATTTGTTTTATGAATGCAAGGACAATCTTATCCACTTCTTCTGAATAAGATCTTCAGTGTTCTTATGAACAGTCATTTTTTTATGTTACCCAAGGATTTGATGTGAACAAACTCTTATTATTATGTACTCATCCTTATATTTAAAAGTACACACAAACATCAAAATATATCTACGAACGGGGGAACATACACTAAGTCACAAATTGTGTATAGTCAGTCAATATTTTGTGTGTTCTTTACCTAATAAGCCTTAAACGCTGTTAAGAGGTTCATTTTGAGACTGTAACTATCACATAACACGTTTTGCATTTGATAAAGGGGAAATGATGCCTCCGTGGTCGAGGGGTAAAACTCTCGATTGGCAAGCCGAAGGTCGCGGGTTCAAATCCCGGCGTGCACAAGTAAATTTTATTTGATTAATTTGTGTTACTTTGCAATTTATTGATTAAAAATAATATATAGCATTACTTGCGGCACGTTCCCGAGTGGAAGATACTCTCAGTATGGCCCTGGCGAATGACCACCATTCAGAATTGAAACGTTGCTTGAAATGCCGTGTTTGGTGACCAGATCTGAATAGCCAGGTACTCCCCACCTTCCTCTTCCCTATCTCTTTCCCTACCCCACTACTTTCAGCCTAACAACATACCCCAATTAGGGATGCAATAGTTTCACTAGCTCAAGACGGTTGGGAGCAGTTGAGAATCTTGTGCAGTATTCACATAAAAAAAATGAAAAAACACATAAGTCAGACTTAATGTTATCAGGACCTGTGTATGTTCCCCCCCGTGCATGTATGCTTTTTGTAATGATCCGTGTACAAATAATTTGTGAATATGTAAATACTGTTATAAAAGATATGTCTACCTAATTCCAACATATTTGGATGCAAATGCATAGTGATATTGCATGTAGATTCTTATGTAACCTCTACTACCAATCATTTATTTCAGAGCATACCAGGATAACAGATGAGCCTGAGGACTACGAAGTAGCGGCCGGAACACAGGCCACATTCCGCTGTAACGCCATCACCGACGCCAGTCTAGAGTTAGACATCGAATGGTTGAACAACGGGCAGCCTATTGATTTTGAGGCTGAACCACGATTCATCAAAACCAACGACTATTCTCTCACTATAACGAAAACGACAGAACTTGATTCCGGAGTTTACACCTGCGTTGCCAAAACAGATTTGGATAAGGCTGATGCTCAAGCTACGCTCACCGTCCAAGGTATGTTCCGCATTAATTATTATCTAATTCTTAGCGTGTAAATTATTTATTTTGGCTCACAAGTAACGATTTATGATTTTTTGCTTTATATGCCCTCTATTGTCCCTCATAATAATAATAATGATTGTGCAGCGCCTATTTCGTGAGAAGATCACCTCAAGGGCGCAAAACATGTATACAATCTAGTGCTATTTGGAGCCTTGGTCCACATAATCTACTGCACTGACCTATTTTCTGAACGAATATTATATTGACCTAGTTTATGATATGTATATAGAATATAATATTTGATGTTTAATGTTTTCTATAAAATTGATAGAAGCTTGGGTTAGTAAAATAGTAACTGTTATTAGTGTGTTGTGGAGGAGTGGGAGTGCGAATGCATACCGCTGCCGCTACCGCCGCTTAAGGGCACTGGAATGTGCTCGGCATACTTAATGAGATGAGAGCGGCTAAATCAAAGAATGAGTGGTGCATGTATAATGTGTTATTGGGAATAGTATACCTATTTAAGTGAATGACATCCTTTTACAGATAAGGTAGCCAAAGTTCTTCGACGTGCTTCGAGAATTCCCGGCGGTGAATTATACTTTTGAATAATTGCCATTTTTTTATAACAAAAATTGCTGTGAATTAATCGTTTTACCCCCTTTCCATAATACATTTTCTTACACATGTCTAATGTCATACCATTAATGTAATAATACATACGGGTAGTGTTAAACTTTTAAGAGATTATAGAAGAGGTCCTCCCCTATCACTCTTTAAAAATTTGGCATTGATCGAGCGAACATCCTGTATGTATATTCTTTTAAGTTGGCATTTATCCAAAACAAACCAGGAGTGGCTGCTTATCTAATTAAATAATAATGGAGTCTTAATTATCTTCCCAATAATAAAAATTCATTTATTTCCATCATTCTTCATCATAATTCATCATATACATTAAATCTTCACCTCCCTTTTTTTAAAAAATAATATTTATATTATATTGTCAGTATTTAATGCTACGACCAATTCAAATCAATCTTATTTCATCAAAAATACTTTTTAGGATTTGCAATTTCACTGTAATTCCCAAAAACCTTCATGATCGGATATCAGCACATAAATAATTGAATGCTCAGTGTCACCTTCTCATTGAGAATGAAATTTTTCACTAAAACTGTAAAATAATGTCATAAATTCGTATGCAACCCGAGTGAACTTTTAAAATAATTACAGCTGTGTTGGCAATTTTGAAATTTGTGTAAAAAGTTTAAATCATGTTTGCATTTTATTTTACTTTTAAAGATTATTTTGATTTCTTTTATACTAATTCTTTTGTTGTGAAGTCAGTGTACTTTAATTGTCCTTGAGGAGATATTTCACTAAATTTAACCAAAACATCTTAATCTACTTATTACGTGTATTTAAATCTTCCTTTTAATTCCGAAAAATGACTGAATATCAGCATAAATCTCCTCCTTCGAATATTATGGTATTTTTCAATACTTTAATGAATAATATTTCAAATGTTAGGTTTGGTTTTGGAGTCCTTTGCCTTATTAATCATTGACACTGTCAGATTCAAGCTATGTATGCGGTGTGGTTTGGTGATAATACAAGCCACATTAAATTAATCATAATATTCATGAATAATAACAAACACGTCATTTCATTAAAAATAAATTGTCAGGATAATATGGACATAGTTTTTTAATGATATGTATTGATAATGACCATCAGTTGGAGTATGACTCAAATGATGGTTTAAATGAATAATACCATTAACCTGTAATCTTGCCCCCTGTAACCATAACCTTGATTAAATTGTGCATGCACCGATTTGTAAGCATCTGTTTATTTTCAGATGTTCCCAATGCACCTGTTCTGGACGAGATTGTTTGCAGCAGTCGCGATGCAAGCATCAGATGGCACCCCATGGGAGACAACCGCGCCCCCATTCTGCGCTATACCATCCAGTACAACACCAGCTTCACCCCCGACTCCTGGGAAGTGGCTTACGAGAATGTCCCGGCCACTGACATGACTTACAACGTGTTTCTCAGCCCCTGGTCCAACTACACCTTCAGAGTTGTGGCTCACAACAAGATTGGACCATCCCTCCCCTCGGGACATTCGGATGTTTGCACCACACAGAGCGATGTCCCCTTTAAGAATCCTGACAAAGTTGAAGGCAAAGGATCTGAGCCTAACAATTTGATTATATCTTGGACCGTAAGTTTGTATTTTATTTTAATTTCCTCTTGTAAAGAGTTCGTTTTCTAAGCCACCGACGGTTTCTTAGGCCACTTGATCCTCCGTTATGTCTAATCAGTATTTTCATTCTTTCAGCCTATGCTCGAAATAGAGCACAATGCCCCCAGATTCCAATACCGAGTGTTTTGGAAGCGCAACATATCGGGAGAGGATTGGAACACGGAAGACATATTTAACTGGCGACAATCAGAACTACTTATTCGAGATCAGCCCACTTTCCAGCCGTACAAAATTAAAGTTGTGGCTATGAATGAAAAGGGAGAATCTAATGTGACACCTGTGGAAGCCATCGGTTTCTCCGGAGAGGACAGCCCGCTTGAAGCGCCTAGCAACTTTACACTTGTTCAAGTGACCAACTATAATGCGGCACTCTTGAGTTGGAATCATGTTTCTCCTGAATCTGTCAGGGGTCATTTCAAGGGATATAAAATTCAGACGTGGACTGACAAAGGAAGGGAAGACAACATGAGAGAAATTCTTGTGCAGCCGGATGCTGCCAGGGCTATTGTTTCTAAATTTGTCGCTTATTCTAAAAACTACGCTCGTGTCTTGGTTTACAATGGACGCTTCAACGGACCTCCCAGCAACACTCTCAGCTTTGAAACTCCCGAAGGTCTCCCTGGTACGGTAATGTCTTTGGATGCTTATCCTATGGGTACCTCAGCACTGTACATTGTTTGGAAGAAGCCCGAACAGCCTAATGGAATTTTGACTGGATACAAAATTTACTATCAGGAACTAAAGAATACTGCTGTGGGTCCCCTCCTGGAAAGAGAACCCCATATTACCGATTACCGCCAGACGAGAGCCAAACTTGCCGGACTGAAACCCAACACTAACTACCGACTGATTGTCCGTGCTACCACTCGCGCCGGAGAGGGTGAAGAGAACTTCATTGATCGTAAAACTAGATCAGGATTACCCGTCATGCCTGATGTACCTGACTTCAGAGTTTCCACTCTTCCCGCATCCAACGGCTTGGCCAACATCCGAGTCACTTGGCTGCCTCACCTCGACGGTCGTCCCGGGTCCCACTTCTTCGTCAAGTACAGGATTAGGGGAGAACCCATCTTCATCTCCACTGAACCAGAAATGAATGACGACTCTATTGTTCTCCGAGGACTTCTGCCGGGAGAGATGTATGAAGTTAGAGCAGTCGCAGTTGACGGGGATCATGTGGCTGAAAGTGAATCTCGAGAGGTTGACACATCGGGGATAGGTGAATAATAAAGTCTGCTTTCATTTTGAGTCCTAGTATTTACATATATCTTAAATAACTGCCAAAATAATTCACCTTTGAACTGTTTACAAATAAAAATGCCTTTTGTAATTTTAGTTTTCACAAATTTATATAAACATTTTATTTCAGAGGGGCCTATCATTCAGCCCAAGGAAAATGTTGCCACCGCTGGATGGTTCATTGGAATGATGTTGGCTATTGCCATTCTTCTGTTTGTACTTATCATAGTCTGCATCATCAAGCGCAATCGCGGTGGCAAGTACGATGTCCACGATCGCGAGCTCGCCAATGGGAGACGTGACTATCCCGACGAGGGAGGTTTCCACGAATATTCTCAACCGTAACTTTCTTATTTACTGTTTTTATTACTCGTAGTTTAACCCAATGTTAGAATATAAATTATAAAATACTTTTAAATTGTCTCACATAGTAGTAAAAGGTATGGTAAATATATTTCTTGGCTAATATGTTACAATTACCTTAAAGGCGGGTTTACCGCCACCTCAGGAACCATTTATCGGATAACCAACACCTTTGCGACAGGTCACCCCAAGTGGTTCGCTACGTTTGGTGATTTTGCAGTGATGCCAGCTGCATGGTGTGCCAGATGGGGAGAACCTTTGACCTCTCCACTGGTCTCTCGACCATCGCCGCAGTGGGATGGATATATTCATATGTCCGTCACTCCTGGACACACTGATTCCTAGATTCCTACCCAACCCTCGTTCCCTTTACCTTCCCAGAACTTCCTCTCCTTCCTTTCCTTATAAAAGACCCTCCACACAGCATCCCAAAGATATATAGGCCCTGAGGGAAATTATTTTCCTCAGGGCCTACTGTGTGGGGTTTAATGTAAAAATAATTTCTATTTCAAATAAATAATATATGTGCATACGACTTGCATTTGTGTGCCATTATGATGATTTTCACTGGTGAAACATTCAAATGAAGGAAATTAAATGTGTTAATATGTTTGAAGCAGATTATGTATTGCTGTTTAGTTTAATTGTTTGAAAAATATTCTAGCCTGGATAATAAATCAAGACATTCAATGAGCAGTGGAAATAAGCCGGGCCCGGAAAGCGATACAGATTCCATGGCCGAGTATGGCGACGGGGAAACAGGTATGGCTTTTTTCAATGCCCGTTTTCGTAGTCTCACTGTTGCTTTTTAAACTACGAATTAATAATCTGTGCAGTAACTTTGAAATTGAACTTAATTAAGCATGGATTTGTTCGGTTGAATTATCAATAACATAATTTTAAAACCTCATCTATATACCTTTTTTTATTTTGAGTTTTTTTAGACTTGAATAATTTATCTGGCACGCTAAAAGTACCAGAAGTCGATTTCTTCCAAAATTGATTTAATTGATTAAGCCATAGATTAAATAAATTTCATCTGGGTTCATTTCAGTTGGGTTAACATTTCTTAATGGGTTCACTGTCAACTCCGCCATTTGGTGGTGTTTAAATGTTTGGAGAAAGTCAATTGGCATTTGCATCAATATAACTTTCATCCGTCAACTGTAGCGACTTGTTGTTGTTGTACCTACTCTATTTTTACAGTTATAGAAGTGTGACAGAGCTTTCTAAGTCTACATATCGGAGTTTCCAAGCCTTCGCTCTCAAGGTTCAAGGCTGGCAGTGAACCTGTTAATGTCTTTATCCTGTCTTATTATTAGTATGTATCTGGACCTAGGAACTGCAAAGAAGACAGTGTCAAAAATGATAATATTTGTTTAACCTCTCAGACAAAGACTTTAATTTATTATGTGTTCCTTTGAGAACTGTCAAAACGTGATAATTTTTGTGTTATTTACGAGTTTTGCTAAAAGCTTCATAACTCACGTTTTGGGAAACGTAGCCTCATTCTAAAAAATGTTTTGGAAAGATTATGAAATCCACTATCGCATTGTGTTGTTATACGTAAATATTTGTGTTTCTAAATATACATTTTATGAAAACGTCAAAAATATGTAAAAATCGCTTACCATTATTTCAAAGCCTTGAAAAATGTACTTTTTTCTGAGTATCATAAAGAAATAACACTTTATATATTGAAGAAATATAATTAAAAACTATTAGTCACCTCAAAATATTAACCGTCCAAACTAAAATATTTTTAATAAATTATTTAGAAACGCAATAAATTATGAACGAACAAGATGACAGATTCAATCGGCTTAGATAATGCACCTCTACTTTCCATAGATATTCTTGAATACAGCGTTATTCATTATCGATACTCTGTTTTTTAAATCATGGGAATCCGTATACTAGTGATGGAAATAAATCAATTTTTGTAAAATCTCGCGCGTTTACGTGAAAAGACGTTCTAATGTCTTGACCGCTATTATCATATTTACGTCTTTTGACGTTCTAATGTTCTGAGTGGTTAACAGAACTATGGTAGATGTTATATTGCAGGTTGTAATGAATGGTCCATTACTTGGACAATAATTGTTATTTAGTTTGCTACAGCAAGTCTGTATGCTAGTTACATTATTATGCCTCCTTAGTTAAATTGTACGCATTTATTTGCATCACTTTTTGTAGAAAGTATTTTTTTTATTTTTATTTGCTGTTATTTTATTTTATGCATTTGCAATGTAGTTTTATTATTGAAATGAGTAAAAACATTTTGTTCCTTAACCACTCGAGCGATGGGTGTTCAGTTTTTTATATGGCCATTCGATTTAATTAATATCATACCTCAAAATATTAACATGGCAACATATGAACTGCTTACTGCGGTTTAAAGCCAATGAATCCTTCTAAATTTACTATTTTTAGGTTCTATATAAATTAAAAATAAGTTAATAAAAATTTAAATAAGTTGTATCTATATATATGGCATATTATGGCAAGCGATCGCTCAAGACTCTTTGCAAACTTGCCATAATATGCCAAAAATCGTTCGAGTGTATAAGTTGTTGCTCAAGTTATTTTGAATTTCTATTACATAACATGCTGACTTAGGGCCAGTTGTTTCACAAAAAATCAAATATAACATAGTCATCAAATAGCCAATCAGTGCCATTTTATTTTTTTAATATTTGAAAGGTCCCCGTTAAACTTAAACCTCCTAAATCACAAGGCTGGGATACTGAATCAAATCAGCAGAAAAGCACAACTGTCATGTTATGCTGATGGCAATTTGATAAAAAGCTGAAACTGACATAGAATCGGCTCTAAGTGAAACAGCGCCTGGGATGGGTCAAGTGTTGACACACCTTGTCAAAACCAGTAGACGCCTATGTGGGTGATCACCGTAATCAATAATATTCGGTATTGATTTGTATATTTGTGAAGCGCTGTTTTTGTGAAAATGAATCTCAAGTGCAATGTGTTAGCACTGTTAGGTACTTTCAGCGCCTTAGCGTCTTGACGATTCGGCGCCTGGAGCGGACTGCTCCAATTGCGCCTGCATAGGGCCGGCCCCGCATATAATCTGCATTTAACGGTAACCTTTCAGATTGGCCATATGATGACAATGTTATATTTAAATTTGTGTATACACTCCAACTGAGTAAATACTCGGGAACCTAAGAAATGACCCTGGAGGCTATGCTATGTGTGTATTGTATATGTATGACGGGGATGTTTGTTTATGTACAGCGGGGATGAATGAGGATGGGTCCTTCATCGGGCAGTACGGCCGCAAACGCCGCCCGCCCACCAGTGCCGGACAGCCTGACTCCGCCTCGGGGGCCTTTGCCACTCTCGTTTAACTTCGTTGTGCACCAAATTTTTCTTTATATATTCATTAAGGTATTATTTAACTGTTTGTTTTTATTTTTAAACACTTTAATGCTTTCATTGTGTTACAGCACGATTAGATTTAATGTTAGTTGTTTGTTAATAAATGCATTTTTAATCTTAATTACTGTTTGAAAATATTTTACTTTTGTTGCAGTCAAGTAGTAGTATATGTATTTATACCGTTGACATTTTCACACTCTTTGAACCATTGGGACTGTAACCTCTTTTGAATTTATCATAACCAACAAGTTAGTGGTACAATCTTGCAGAACAAGATATGAATAACTGAATATAAATATTCCAGGGCGCTTCACGGAAGACGGGTCATTCATCGGGCAGTACGTTCCGGGGGCCATGAAGCCGCTGTCGGGAGGTCTGGGCCCCGTCAGCTCCGCCCCGCTGTCCCCCAACGCCTCACACGCTTCGGCTCTCTCCCCTTCAGACAATCAACAGCCCACATATGTGTGAATAACCACATGCTTCTTACTCTACTAATATTATCATAAATTTAGTTTTTCAGCTAATGGGTATTTGTGTTGTTTTTCTACTAATTCAATGTGTTTCAAACAATGCGTACTTGATAATATAATAGTGCGTAAGAAATGCCAGCGTTCTATATACAGAATTATACATTCCACGCTTTATTTCTCCTTGTGTATATTTATGAATAAAGATGTATGTAATGCTGATGCTTGGCTGTACTTGTACATTATATGTATTTATTTGTGGTAAAATATTAGTAACAACAGTTGCTGTAAATCAGAAAATATTTTATGGTACAAGAGTTAATTGGACGGAATGGAATTAGAATAGTTTGGAGTTATATTATATACGAAAGTAGTGCAAAGATATCCTTAGAGAAAATGACTATTTTTGACATGACAGCTAGGATAGAAAATTACCTGTATTTTTGAATATCAAACTTGTAACTCTTTTTGAAATGGAAAGATAAGATCTGTCTGTTCTGTTGCTGGCGGTAAGGAAGGAAGAAGAAAATGAAGAAGCAAGAAGTTGAGTTGGGCAACATGGTTGGTGCTCTGCAGGATCTGGGTGACTGTTACTGTTGACTGTTCTCTGTTCGGAGTGAATGTAGTGTTCTCCCTCGCTTCCTAATATATATGTATTTGTGTTGGCATCCAGAAAGCAAAGCTAGTATTTGTTATCTTCTGGTCAACACTTTATTCTTTTAGATAGTCAATTATGCGGAGAGGGAGTTTCATATAATACTTTCATTTCTTATTATAATATTTTCATTTCTTATTATAATACTTACATAAATATTAATATTGCTTTTGTATTGTCCTTCGATTGTGTGAAGAGCACTTTTGTTTTATTTGGTGACACTGTTTTATGTGAAATTAATTCTTATATGGCTAACCATAATAGACGTTAGGCTTTTTAGATGTTTAGATGATGGTAGTTAAAGTACATGTTTAAGTGCATCTTCTTTGTAACTTTTATTAGATCTACATAATTCTGTCATATGTTTAACATCAGTGTTACGTATTATTTGTTCTGTTACAATTGAATATCTTATTCCTGTTCGTTCATTATATTAGTGCGTACGATATTACGCACTAAGTTTGTTATTTCACTAACAGGGTTCTTTAATGGTTGAATACAATTCTTCTTTGAAAATGTTGTTCCTCGGAGTTGAATAATTTATGTTCTTATAATGGATGTCTTGGCCTTATTTGTGGAACTTCACCCAACAAGGTCGGCAAGAATTTAACAGATGTTTACTAACTTTGATAGAAATCATCAAATAATGTCTCCTTGTTGTTGTACAGATTGTTTTAATACTATTTAATATTTATCTGTATGGGGAGAGTAGATATAAGGTTCTTCTCACAACAATATACTACAACCTCGACAGCAACTTAGTGGTAGCGTACATGTCCAAAACCTGTAGATTACGTTTCTCTGGGTCCAAATCAACAATCTCTATGTGACTTTGAATACTGCCATAAATACGCTATCACCCTAATGTAATCTTACTTTTATCTTTATTGAAAGTGTTAAATTGAAAATGTGTTCATTTTTATCATAAGTGTGTTTGCGGAAACTCGTCTGGCAAAATGAATCTCTTACACTCAATTCACTCTGAATTCTCACCTAGTTTACATGAATGTCCATAAGTTTTAAGAATATTTTTTATGTATCTGGCAGCGTATAATTTATATTTTAGTATAATAATTGATAGGTTGTATAATTTTTATTACCAATTATATGTAGATTATTTTATTTTAATTAAATATAGATTTTTTACTGAGTAAGCTTTAAGAGTAATATAATTTGGAATTTTCGAAAGTTATTTTTATCATATATTTTGCACTTCAATGTTGCAAGCACAAGTGCCTTATACCAAGGCATTTTATTTTACAATCTTACGTATTATATTATATTCTCATGGAGCACAAGAATTGCATTTATTTTCATTGAACAATTTTTGATTGAAACCTTAAAAAAATATTCATCGAAATATTCAAAGGTGTGATATTATGTGGGTGATTTACTGTAACTCAATTCTTCACAAATCTCAATGAATCTCGATCGCCGTACTACCAATTGCAAGTTATATTGGTTTAAGACTGCTGCTGCTGCTATCTTACTTTCCAATCAACCATATTTCCTAAGTACTGCCCCCATGAATATACATACATCATATGTACTACAAATCTCAATGAGTCTCGATCGACATACTACCAATAATTGAAAGTTATATTAGTTTAAGACTGCTGCTGCTGTCTTACTATCCAATCAACCCTATTGCCTAAGTACTGCCCCTATTAATATACCTACATCATACTATGTAATATGTAGTTTCTCCAAAAAAGTTCTCCAATCGTAATTTTAAGAAAATACTCATCAAAATTTTGCTAACTAAAAGTCAATCATACATACAACACTGTGTCACTAATAAATAAATGAGATGAAAGCACTAGCATTATTCATGTTAAAAAATTAAGTAATAAAAAGATTTTTTGCTATCCTCGTAGATCTAAATAATGATAATCACAGTTAATGTGAGATGTCCCATACATTTTGTATTATTCAACATTTTGCAGTGAGAACTGTCTAGAAACATCTTTTTTGTTTGTTTACATTAAACATTTTAAAATTATCATTATAAAAAATTGAAGAAGTTGTTAAACTGCCCAAATTTAGATATTATATTTTTTAAACTTCGATGAAAAAAAATTATTATAAAAAAAACTACAATAACATCACAATAAATTTTTGAGAAATGAATTCTCAAGAATTACTTAATCTTTATACTACACTATGCGTAATTTATATTACCGCATTTTATACAGGGCAGATATTCTATACTCTTCTAGTATTATATCTGCCTCGAAGAAGGAACAGTTGAATAGCTGCGTTGAACAAAATATAAATTGTGCTTCGGTTATATTTAAATAAATGTATGTTTTTTATCAAACAGTTTTCAAAGAAACTAAAAATTATTGTTGATACATATTAATGGAATTATGGATCTTATCTTGTACCTGTGCATATTATTTTTAACATCAAAACCTAAAACCTTTTGTTTTGTGTTTATTTAGAATAAACTTTAAATGATGTTCATCTTTAATTAATATTGTTTGACTCTAAGCTAAATCACTTAAAGTAAAAGTAATTGTATAAACTTCAGCTCTTTGTAATAAAATGTATGTGCTGATTAACCGCTTCTTTATTTTTCTCTTCTGCTTCAGATATTATATTCTGTAAATGTTAAAAATTTTCAGTTCAATATGTGAAATTTTAATTTATCTGTGACTGTTGGAAATATGGGAGGTGAAAATGAATGTTAGTTCTATCATGACTGATTTTATAAACCCAATATGTGTAATATTCATTACAATGCAGTAAATCTCATATTTTGTATTTTTTTTAAGTATTTTTTTATGTTGCCTAGAAAACAATAAAGATTTTAAAAGTAATATTATCCAAGACTTTCTTTTCCTGTATAGTCCAAGCAATGACCTTAAAAATGATATCTGATTGGCAACTTCAACCAAATATGTGCTGGGCATTAACCCCAAATGAGATTGGTAAAATTAACGATTTTGGTTCAGTCATCATTCATTTGTACTATTTACTTTTTGCAGATGACTTGAAACTATATCGTTCAATTAAAAACCTTTTTGACTGCGTTCTGCTTCAACGTGATAACGACCGTGTCTCAAACTGAGCCAAAATAAACGGCCTAAGCTTCAGTACACCTAAGTGCAATATCGTCTCTAGTTTCCAGAGCATTCAAGCTTCTTGGCTTCGTAATTCGAAATCCTTATTTTTCATTACGTTTCACAATACATAAACGCTGATGTATATTATATAACACACTAGTATTGGAGTCGAATCCAATCATTTGGGCCTCACACATGAAATAAAGTACATTTTGTTTGAAAGAGTCCACAAGAATTTTAAAGAATTTTATTTTTGCGTCTATGAATATTACCCCTGGCTATATACCCATCCATTTATATCCTGGGCATGACCAATTAGTGACACATATAGGTATTGCCCTGATTAAATATTTTTATCTTGTACTAAATGGTCACATCGTCGCTGTGAAATCAAACCGGCATATCTGCAAAATGCTAGTTTTTCACCAGAGCAATTTATAGATTTCGCATATGATATTTTCCTTTTAACGTCCGTTTGGTTCACCTCAAAGCCACCTTATGAATGAATAAAATTTAAACGAATACTGCTTATTGAAGTAGTAGTTGCAAATAAATCGAAAATTGCTTAAATTAAGAGTAAAATGCAGATATGCCAGTATGGCTTTAAAATCAGTGTAATATTTGCATTTGTGTCACAGTGGCTTTTTCTTTTGGAACCTGTTTTAGGTATAAAAAAAGATGTTGTCAATGAAAAAATAATTTATTGCTTCACAATTTTTTTATAAACAATTAACATAATACTGCTCTTCCCTTTGCTGGTAACTTCAAAGTTTCCCAATCGTTTATGGAAATCTGAATAAATTGACGGTATTATCCCGGCAGTAACTAACTTTAGGATACCATTTTTCTTCTTCTCATCAATGGTCTCTTGGAATAAGCTTGCATCAGAACAGGATTCACGCTCCCATTGCCCCGTTTATTCCTTTTCTTCGCCTCCTCCCAGGCATGTGATCCGTAGGATGTTTTGAAGTAAAAGTTGCCGTCGTCTTTAATTACTTTAAACATTCGAATGTTCAAAATGGGTAAAATTACCTGGGGGTCCTTCAGAGCTTTTATATCAAAAAGTCCTCATGACTCAACTCATGAACCAGGTAAGGCTTGCCACTTTTCTTTGCCGTTTTCATGGCCATGGCGTATTGGGAAGGTAAGTATATCGGTCCTCTTCGGAGTGCTCTTTTAACTTATTTTTCAATGGTTGAGTGAGCCGAATCCACCTTGTTTTGGTTGTGGCCCTTTACTAAAAAATTGTGAGTGATATATTTTATGTTTTTTAATGTTGTAACAGCATATTTGTACATTGCCATCATAAAGTTATTTTTTTGTTGTCCACAACAATTATCGTTGTAAAAGACAACGTCTATTGGACAGTCAGCTTTGTCATTTAAATGTTGCAGTCATTTCAGCACACAGCTCCCAATCTCAATAACGCTTCTTTTTCCCTGTGTTGGTTCACTCTTCCACGGGTTTTAGACTCGTATTCCTCACCGCAGTTTCGCATCTTTCAGTTTGCTAAAGTTTTTTTTATTAAATTTGCCTATTTTAATTTATTTTTTTAACCGGGAGAAATTTTACCCGGGTCAGACATTTTGGCATATATGCCGGTTTGTTTTAGTTCAGGCTGCTATAAACGCTTTTGTTAAGTGCAAACTGGATTATATGCCAATAAGTCATACAATAAGTCATATCTGGGTAATAATAAAAATGTACTATTGTGAGATAATTCAGTTTTACTTACATGATGGACGCATTTCCCCCTTGAAAGTTTTGAAGCAACTGGCGTATTGCGGAATAGGTCTGTCTTCTGCTAAAAAAAGTGGCGATTCCCGCGTAAATGCATACCGGCCCAACGCCATCTGATAGATTTTTATTCAACTATCCGACATGCCAGTTCGACATAAGAATAGAAGGGAAAAAAATAAATTTATTGACACCAATAACTCAAAAGCTCCATTTTTGCACATATGCCGGTTTGATTTAACAGCGACGACATATCTAACAATGAGATTCTGGCTCAAATAAATTTCTTTGTCTCAGAGGCACTCTCGAGAAAGTCGCCAAAACCTCCTTTAGAGCGAGTCGCACTAATTTGTTCATGAACTTACCCGTGGGGAGAGCCACGAACTTCTTAAATGTTGATCAAAAGATGTTTTCCATGACCTACAACGCACTTATAAGGATTTTGTCACTGCAAATACATTGTATAAACGGTACAATTATAATGACCTAGACTCCAATTTGTAATGTTATAAAGAAATTGTAAAAAATTGAATTGAATAAATAAATAAAACACAAAAAATTCTGCTTGCGGGGAATTATTTGCGACATAAAACCTTCTTTGACTGAGCTTTTAAGACAGATTTCGAAGAGTATGGAGGATATAGAAAAACAATGTTGCACATCGTTTTAAAGCTTATTACATTTGCCAAATATTTTGATGGAAGCTTTTTTCATATTCCCCCGGACAAAAAAAAAATTCAACTTGGAAAATAAAAATTTGCAAAAAAAAAATTGATCATAGTGATTTTTTTATTTTATATATTGGCAAACAGAGCTCCGGGCCAAAAACGCCTGTTTCTCTTTCATAATGAATTTATAATAATGGCTGTTGGAAAAATATGTATTTTAGGTTTGTTTTTAATAATTATTTGCAAGGGAACATGGTTGCAATATGGGAGATTAATCTTTACGAAGGATGTGTTTGGGTTTCTTATTTTGGTACGTACCTTTTCATCATACTTGGTTAGGCAATTTATAGACGTGTTTTCATGGGTGCGAATTCCAGAATAAAATGTTTCCGCGAGACTTAGATATGTTTTTAAAGGAGTGGGACTTCAGAGTCTAGGTGGAGTTGGGAAACCCTTATCCATTTGGGGGTATCATCTGCAAATTTGCTATTTTTGTGTGATGGTTTTGGATACTGGGGCAGAGGATATTGCTTAAATAAATGTTAAAGAGCCTTGAGGGACACCAGCTCTTAGCGATCTCATTGTGGAGAAAATTCCATCTAGTTTTTTTCTAAATTTACGGTCTTTAATAAAATTAGCTATGAGTTGGTCATTGATAGGTGAATACCGAGGAGGTACATTTTGTAAATGAGACCTCTGTGGAGGGTAGCACCTCCTCCACGGCATGAGTTGGGTCGACGAACTTTGGCTGTTTTTCAAGTTTCTCGTCTTCCGGCTGCAACTTTGCCTGCCTCTCCTGAGGCCATTGTATCTCTGGCGCCGTCAGGAAGGGAGGGCCGGAGAACTACCTCCCATTTTGCGTAAGGTCCGGCGCCTCCAGGTCTCTGGTTTCGTTGTCCGCTGGGTTTAGCTTGGTTGGAACCCAGTGCCAGCTGGCGATGTCGCTTAGCTCTTCTATTTTCCCTAGCCTGTTGGTCACGAAGGTGGTGTAGCTTCGGGGGTCCGTTCGAAGCCAGCAGAGCAGCGCCGTATAGTTGGTCGAATGGTGGCTGTGATAGGCGCCTGGCACTCCTTCTTAATAGTATTGGCCATGAGCGCCGCCTGTAGATCGAGGCGGGGAATGGAGAGTGGCTTCAGCGGTGCCACCTTACATTTGCTTGGTGAAAAGGTGGTGGCGCTTCTTCCCGGTAGTCTCCACGAGGTAGGCAACTGCGCAGCAGGCGGCCTCGGATGCATCGCAAAAGAGGTGGAGAGAGAAGCTGTTATCTTTGCTTAGCAATCAGTCGAGTCTCGGGATTCGGATATTAATCCCCTGCATCATCTTTATCCATTCGGCCCACCGTGCCGCATGCGCCTCGTGGATGTGCTCGTCCCAGCCCACGTTGGACCTTCAGGCATCTTGAAGGAGGATCTTCGACCGCACGGTGAAGCATGTCACGAACCCCACAGGCTAAAAAATCTTCATCACCGTTCTCAACAGCTGCCTCTTAGTCGGGTGCCGGACAAGCTCAGCAGTTTCTGTCTTCTTGAAAGTGTAAATGAATTGGTCCCCATCTGGATCTCAAGCCGAGCACGTAGCGCCGAACATCATTGCGGTTAGCTGGTAGGTACTCACTGCTTCCACTGCTCGCCACAAGACTAGGTGTGAAAGTTGGTCCTCTTCTTTTATATATAGGGAAGAACATCTCCATATCAGCGGTGATATTGCGATATGCCTTCTCGAAACCGCAGCAAGTCGCCCAAAAGCGAGGATAGGAGGTTGGGCCCAGTTTGCAACCGGTCGTGCCCCGATGTGCCCCAGCAACGGATAGCGGCGTCAAATACCACCCGCAGTTTGCCAGGGTTATTTGGGTTGGTGACAGCAAAATGAGGCAGGTACCATTTCCTTCTTGCCTGTGCGCTTGCGTCAGTGTCGGATAACTTCCTCTATATTAGATGCGCAATCTTGTCCGAGTAGGCTGCTGCCAATTCGGTTCTCTTTTCATTTTACTTTCAAGGGCAGTGAGCCGGTTTACCAAGCCGGTTGTCGGCAACCACGCGTTGTTCTCCCTCCATGGTAAGCCGGTCTCCCACCGGCCCGTATTCAGCGGGCGCGTGGTACTTTCCATGAGGGCCTTAGCGCGCTGTATGCCCGTGGACACGCTTACGGCGGTTACGCCAAGCGAGTCGACCGCAAAGTGATTTTGATAAGTATCCCGATTGTTTTATCTGTTTCGGCCATCTCTTTCAGCGGCTATCAGCATTGCGCCTGGTGCCCTCATTTTGATCCAACCAAGGGCTGTCCATGATGTCGTGTGGCCGCCATCTTCTTCTTGTACCTTCCGTGACACGATTAGCTGTGCATTGTCCTGACTGATCAGCAACCTCAGTTTCTCGGAGAAAATACAGAAATTTCAGACAGTGAATCTGTCTTTTTTTTTGTTGTTTGTTTTTGGGGTGTTATGCCGTGTTGCGCTAACTCCTTCTTTAGCCGACGTTTCGGACAGCGTTGCAGTGTCCATCATCAGGGCAGATCCGGTAGATCCGAAGACAGGTTGTACCCTGATGATGCTTGAGTAAAGCGAAACCGGTCGTTTTAAAACAAAAAGTATTTTATTTCATTTTAAAAAAATAAAGTTCAGCCCCTCTTACCCAATAAAATTAGACTCGCCTTCGACTTCACAGTCCCCACCATCACGTCCTCAGCCTCCTCCAACAAACTTTTATACTCCTCATTCCCGTGGCCCATACATAGAATACGCTAAAAAAACACCGAGCAAGGTAAAACCATTCACCCTCTTGAATTTGGTAAATTTTATTTTTTATATTTGGTACAATACTTATATTTTAATACATTATTTGATAATGTGGGCGTCACTGGGTGCTTTACCCGTGCCGAGGCCCGATTTTACAGTTTAAAAGATAATTAATAAAAGAATGATATGAAATAAAATAATAAATTGAAAATAAAATAAAACAGAGCTGAAATAAAATAAAATACAATAAAAAAGGAGTAATGAAGAAAAATAAAAAATAAAATTTCCAAAATCTGTATATCTGCTATGTTTTATGAGGTACGGTTGTACATAATAATGTGTGCATTGTGATGGTGTTGTGTATTATGTATATAATTATGTTTTATTATTTTATGTTGTGATATGTATTTTCGCAATGTTGTCTTTTTTGTTCTTTAATCCATCTTTTCGTTTTGTCTCTGAAAATTTTTTCATTTTACACGTTTTTTTATATCTAATGGAAGATTGTTGTATGCTTTTATTACCTGGTATTTAATAATAATAATAATATTTGGATGATTTGTATAGCGCCGCTTTTGTGAAAAATTACCTCAATGGGGCTATACAAATATGTAACATATTTCTAAAATGCTCTACCTTATTACTAACTATAGACTAGAGAAACTATTATCAACTTATGGCTAACAGATTGCATCCGGCTCGTCGATCACTAATACAAAAATATATGTAAAATCCATTTTACACTATCAGTACTTCCTTCAATCTACAATCAGGGTTGGTATAATAACTCCACCGTGGGTTTCCGGTTTCGCTTACTTTAACTTTTGCTAGCTTGACTTTTGCTTGCTTTGGCTTGGTTTGACTGCAGACTTCTTTGTAGCATATTTAGGTAGAACTTATGTTCTTCTATTCACCGTCTTAAGTGATGATTGATGAATTTGGCTTACCTGAAACAAAGGAAATAAAACGGTAAAATCTGACTGATTAAGAGCCGGAAAACTATCTTTACACATTGAGAAAGATCAAAACGAATGCATTTATAATGATACATTGTTCCTACGCCAGCTGTGACATTCGATTACAAGAACAGTTAAATCTGAATTGAAACATAATTGGTGGGTTACACAGTGCGCTTTCATTTTGGTTTGGACAATATACAGCAAATGAGTTACCTAGTTGTTAATGGATGGAAGAAATAGAATAAGCTGTGATGCAGACGTGGAAGAGGATAGATGCCTTTCACAATTGCTTTATAAGATACTAGCTGATGTGTAGTGGCTAGTGGCTTTGTTTGTATGGTTTATGAATGTGGAATTATGAATGGCTTGGTGTAACTTTTTGAGGCTATGATGATCTGTAATGTAAGTGCCCAAAAATATTTGACTTAATTCAAAACATCGACTTTTCTCTACATTCTATAGGTAAATATAATATGTATGTATTATACATATAAACCTTTTGGAAAAAATATCCAAATGATAGTGAAAACCCTATCAAAATCTGTTACGTAGTTTAGAAGAACTAAGCGCATAAACAGACAGACGCGGAAAGTGACTTTGTTTTATACTATTTAGAGAAGAGAGATCGTTGTCTCGAATTATTCAACGCTGTAAATGTATTTTATTTTGTGAATTTTTGCGCAAGGTTCCCAATAGCACAGAGCCATTACACTGCCGTGGTAACTAAAAACTTGAGAACCTGTCTCAAGAAAGACACTGTGTTTTTAGTTACCACAACAGTATAGCATCTGTAATTGAGGTGGTTGTCAGACTTAACGAAGTGTGGAGGGAATGAAGACGGTAAAGAGACAGAGAAAGGAAAGAACCTGGCTATTCAGATCTGTTCACCAACACGGCTAAAGTCATTTCAAGCAACGTTTTTATTGATGGTAGTATTTCACTAGGGTGATAGAAACCCTCTGAGAGCATCTACCTACTACTCTGAAACGTGCCATAAGTATACCTACTATACATGGTGTCCGGAAACTCGTAGTACAAGCGGGAAACTGGTGAATCTACATCACATTTGGAGTCGATTTTGTAGTATAATTTTTTTTGATTTGAGCTTTCGTTTTCGAGTAAATCGAGTCAGAAGTTGATTTTTTTTTGATCAAATTCTTATAAATTATTACTGAAGATCAAAGTACCCAACTAATTAAAACTATTTAAAAATTTAAACGTCAAACAAATAATGACGAAAAAATTTGAACCCTGAAATAGCCGAAAAATATAGTTTTTTGGTTTTTTTTTTTTTTATAAAAATGCTCAAATCAAAAAACTTTATGTTTATTTGGGTTCCCCGTGTGGTATACATTCTCCAGTTTCCGGCTTGTACGACGAGTTTCCGGACACCATGTATATATTATTTTATATGAATTACATTTTAAATAATACAACTCTCTGGACCTCTGGACGTACTTCAGGATCTTACAGTAGACTACGGAGGCCGTCAGAATTGTCGGAGGTTATTCGGATCCGGCCAATAACCACAACTAAAGCCATTCCAAGCAAATAGGTTAACAGGTTACGAATAATTACTAAATTTGAATTTCTTCAAAGAAAAAAAAATGTGTAGAAACTTGGCTGGGTAACAAATCTGTTGGTGTGACTTTTTGGTGTTTTAGTCCAAAGCTTGTGTTTACCGTTGGAGTTTTTATGTGTTTTTGTACACTAGTCTAATTGGTCTATTTTGTGTTTGTTGAAGTTTGTTTTTTCGTCTAAAATGTATTTTAGTAGTGTTTTTGTATATAATTGTCGTATGTCTAGTATGTCAGATATGTCCAGAGATGTGCAAAATGGGTACCCAAAACCATTTGAAATGCAAAATTGAAATAGGTCAAAACTTTTCCATTTGAAAATGCAAAATGCAAAATGGTTTTTAGAAAAGCATTTCAAATGCAAAATGCAAAATACCTATTTTCAAAATGCATTGAAAATGCAAAATGGTTTCTCAGGTTAAACAATTAAAATAATTATAGAATTTTTAAACAATTTTGTCATTTAATAATGGACATCAATGAAGAACAAAAATATTACATGATGGTAAATCCAAAAACACCACGACTACAGATTATGAAACCACAAAAAATTTGCGCTGGACTAATGTTGAAACGTAAAAACATAGAAACTGCTATCTAACATTTAATACTATGTATTACAGTGTCATGGCCCACAGTGGGCTGAAAATCGCTTTTCATAGACATAGAGACTTGAATTTTCAAGGGTATTTTTTTGGCTAGAAATGGATTCTGCTGATCATTACTATGCTATAAAATTTCGTACGAAGCAATTGCGTGTACAAATGAAGGAGTTATCATTTTTTAAAGAAAAATTTCTATGGCACTGACATTAAAAATGAGGCTATCTCTGGAATCATAAGGCTGGCCAATCTATCCTTACACACAGATATACTACTATTTATTTGTATTTTTTTACATACTTCGTATTGTGGCGCAACTTGGATTTTTTTTTAAAAATCCTCAAGTTGAAAAAAAAACTTTTTTATGTTGATGATTCATTTTAATGCTTAAATGCTTTACATATGAGTATGCTTTGTCTAGTTTACAATATTTTATTGACACTATAAATCAAAATTCAAGTCTCTATGTCTATGAAAGGCGATTTTCAGCCCACTGTGTGGCCCCATGTTCAGTATTTGAATCAGTATTTTTTGTAATGGTATCACTCAATTTCCAGAGCTCCTACCAGGGAGCAACTTGACAAATGGAAATTATCTCTCATAGCGAGGTTGAGGACCGACTGATATTTGGGGCTTATGAAAAAAAGATTAGTGGAGATAGTAGGAAGAATATTGCAAAAAAGCATTTAAAATGGAAAATGCATTGAGAAAAGCATTTAAAATGCAAAATGCAAAATGGTTTTTAGAAAAGCATTTAAAATGCAAAATGGAAAATACCCATTTTGCATTTTGCATTTCCATTTGAAATAAAGCACATCTCTGGATATGTGGAATATTTGGCTGTGTCAGTCATTCTATGTTTTTTAAGGACTGTCTTTAAAATGGTTTATTGTGCGACTTCAATCTGACCGATAGCTGAGTTTGTTGCTTCTCCCCAAACAATGATTCTATATTCTATTATGGATTGACAAAGTGCTAATTATATTATTTGAATATACTCCTCAAAACATTTCACATTTAGGAAAATGTGAAATGTTTTGAGGAGTTTATTTGTGATTTGTTTGATATAATGTGTCCATCTGAGGCTGTGGTCAATTATGATTCCTAGATATCTTATTTTTTCTGTTTTTCTTAGAGAAGGGCGATCGCAGATATCGGTGTTTATACATGCATGTATTTTTAAGGTGTTTGTATTGTTTTTTGGTTGTCCCTTGCTATTTATACTATATGTTGTGAATTTTGTTTTTGATATTTTTAGTGTAAGTATGTTTGTGTCTAGCCATGTTTTCACTCGTGTCATTCCTAATTCCGCTTTATTATAGACATTTTTCCAGTTTTTAGATTTAAAGAGTAAAACAGTGTCGTCCACATAGCTAACTATTTCACCGTCTATTTACATATTGCAGAGTTCATTTATCTAGATGGTGAATACTATGCTACATTGTGGGACTCCATATTTAATCAGTAGTGGCTTGCTTATGTGGTGATTAATTAGTACTTGCTGAGTTCTGTTATTCATATAACTTTTAATTAGCTGCAGTTCCTTGCCTTTGATACCAGTATTTGCAAATTCTTTTTAAAGAGTTTTGCGGCAGATTGAGTCAAAGGCTTTAGCTAAATCTAGATATATCGCTACGCATTTTTGCTCATGATCTAGGTTGCTATATATATAATCTAATGCGAATGCTTCTCTGTGCCTCTTTTTTTCTCTAAATCCATATCAGAAATCAATTTTTTTTCTTCCAAATATTTTATAATTTGGTTTTGTAATACTCTCTCAAAGATCTTCGATAGTTAGTTTAAAAGTGTGATTGGTCTATAGTTAGTTATTTCCATTTTGTCTCCTGTTTTATAAATAGGGATTACCAAACCTTGTTTAAACCTTTAAATAAATAATAATTTTTAACCTTTAAACCTTTTTTTTACACTTAAGTGTACTAAAAAAGCAGGCTTGTGTTATGCTAAGGTTAATTTAGTGTGTTATAGGTTTTAACATATTTTTATTTTCTTTATGCAATCTGCTTTTCTTCATCTAATCCCGGTGCAATGTTATTTTTTAATGTGTTAATTATTTTTATCAATTTCCTTTTCCATAGTTGTTTTTATTGTAAGTCTTTGTTATGTTGTTTGTGTATTGATGTATGATCTATTTTTTTGTGTTAGTGTTTTACGGTTGCTAAAGTTTTTCCTAAATTTGCAAAGAAGTTATTCACATAGTTATTATTTCTGTATTTGTATTAGTATCTATTTTTTGAGTTTATATTTAGTTTTTTTGTTGTTTGTTTTTGGGGTGTTATGCCGTGTTGCGCTAACTCCTTCTTTAGCCGACGTTTCGGACAGCGTTGCAGTGTCCATCATCAGGGCAGATCCGGTAGATCCGAAGATGTGTTCACACATCTTCGGATCTACCGGATCTGCCCTGATGATGGACACTGCAACGCTGTCCGAAACGTCGGCTAAAGAAGGAGTTAGCGCAACACGGCATAACACCCCAAAAACAAACAACAAAAATGCTTTTGGCCGTGAGAATCTAAAAACTTACCTTATATTTAGTTGTTGGATGTTATTTTTCTGTTTGTATTTTTGTGTGTGTGTGTAACTTCCTTTAGTATTTTCCATATCGCTTTTGGGTTATTGTTTTCTTTTTGTAGTCGTCTGTAGTATATCTCCTTAGCTACTCTTATAATTTTTGTGTAGATGTTTCTATATCGTTTATAATAATTAAGATGTTCCAAGTCATATTCCGTGTGTTTAATTTGACCGTCTATTTTGTCTCTTTTACGAATACAGTTTATTATAATATGTGTCATCCATAGTTTAATTTTTTGTTTTGTGTGTAAGTTTAACATGTTTTAGATTAGTGTAATTATTTATTTCTTTCGTTAGCGTACTCATAAATTTATCCCAGGCCTTTTCAGCATTCTGTATTCAGTATATCGTATTCCAGTCTCTCTGTTTTTGAGTATTCAGTATATTGTATTCCAGTCTCTCTGTTTTTGAGTTTTTCTTGAGTTGAATAGTCGATTATTTTTTCGTATATATTTTATCTTGTGTCTATTGCTATCACATTCATCTAGTGATCTGTAACTGTGATATTGTTTCGGTTTTTTGTTTTGTCTTGATCATTATATGGTCGATACATCTTTTAGTGTATTGTGTAACTGGTGCTGGGATATTTATCATGATCTCCAGTCCATACTGTGCTAGTAATGTCAGGTATTTTATGGTTTGTGGGTGTCCGTTTTGTAAAGAGTTTATGTTAAGGTCTCCTATGATGATGATATTTTTGTTTTTATTGAGATCAGTTAGGATACATGTTTTTTTATTATATGTACATACATTTTATGCAGTTGGAGTCAATGATGTTTATTTCTTGAATGATCGTGTTAATTTTATTACTGGTGTAGGTATATAACTATGCCATCATTTTGGTTTTTGTGTTTCGTTATGTGGTGTGTGTTATAGTTGTCAATTGTTTTAGGTATATATTTGTCATTCAACCAGCATTCTGTTATACATAATAGTAAAATGAGATCAAAATTATTTTTAAGCTGTTGGATGAATACCATAAATTCATCAAGTTTTTGTTGATCGATCTAATGTTTTGGTGTAATATTTTGACTTTATTTTTTCTTCTGTGATATTGGTCCATTGTTTACCCAGTAATGTTGGTTTTCGGAGTATATAAATATATATACCATGTAGTCAGCCATGTTGAGTAGTTTTTGTGTAGTATAAATGTATTTTTGTAATTGTGTAGTATTTTATAATATTTTTGATAATTTTTTTCAGATCATTTTCATGTTTTATTTGGATGATTTTTTCTTCAGATCCGTTGCGGACAAGTAATTTGTTGGCTTTGAACCATACGAATTGGAAAACGGTTTCTTTAGCCTTTTGTTTGGTTTTCCATAAAAGTTCCTTGTAGTAAGGTGATAGCACTTTTCTTAGGTTTATTGGTGTATTTTTTAATGAGAGAATCTAATCCCTTGGTTTTGGGCTATGAAAAGTAATGTGCAGTTTGTCCAGGGTGTTCCGTCTGCGATCTTGAGTCCTGGTCACATGACGAATGTCCGCTTGTAGCAGGGGTGGTCTCAGCGAGCTGACTACCCGAAGTACAGCTTCCGTTGGTTGTTCGCCCAACTCCACACTGTAGGAGAGCTTCTCCTGTTCAAGTTCTGTCAGACTACATTCCAGTATTCTCTTCTTGTAAGAATTTTGTTTCTTTGTGGAGTTCTTGCAATTGTTTGAAATTTGCAAAATTAATTTTATTTTTGTTTTTTTTTTCTTTAGTTATAAAATTTTCATAGATAATCAAATTGGAAAGAGTACTTCTACCTGATATAAATCCACACCGGTGAGGTGATATTACATGTTTTGTTTGTGTAATTAGTTTGTCCAGGTGTAAGGCTTTTAAAGAGTTTAGGTAAGGTGGATTGAATACACATCGGTCTGTCATTAGAAACATCACTTTTGTCACCCTTTTTGAAAATTGGAGTCAAATAACTGATTTTCCACTTTTCAGGAAAAACTCTACTAGATAAAGAGAGATTAAAAAGATTGGTTAATGGAAAAGCAATTACTGTAATATATTCTTTGATAAATATTGTGGGGATATCATCCGGTCCTGCAGATTTGAAGCTATCTAGAGATTTAATTTTAGTTATTACATCAGAGAGACTGGTGGTACACTGTGAAATATCGAGAGTTTCATCTAGAGTTGTTGTTGTCATAGGAGCATTATTTGAGTCAGCAAAAAAATTTAAAATAAGTTAACAATTCCATCAGTATTATTGCAATGGCTTCCATTTAGGTGCATAATGGTAGGGAAATCAGAATCATCTTCTTTGTGTAATTTAGACTATTTCCAAAAATAATCAACATTATTTATTATGGAGCTCTGAATTTTATTTATATAGTTACGATAGCAGGTCATGGATATTTTTTTACAAGAAGTTCTCAAATCTTTAAAATCATTATACCTATAGCAGTTAATTTTTTTCTTATTAGTACATTGATTTCGTAAATTGAATTTATGTATATATATTTTAATTGTATACTGCATATGTTCTCGTAAACTATACCTACTCCTTATTTTCTTTTGAATTATATACTTTTTATACTTATTATCGACCGGTCGATGGCCGAGTTGACATCGCGCTTGGGTCTCACTCGGGCGTAGTGTGTTCAATTCTTCGGCTGGCTAAGTCCTCCATCACAACACAAGCAACATTTCCAGCTTACTGTGGTGGTAGTAAGAGATTTTCAAATATTGTCAGGTTATTCGTAACCCGGGAATGTTTGTCTTTCTTTTAAAAAAAAAAAAATTATATATTTTTTACTTGATTTATTATTTTAATGTACTGTATATACACGGTGTCCAGAAACTCGTAGTACAAGCGGGAAACTGGAGAATCTACACCACATGGGGAACCCAAAAAAACATAAAGTTTTTTGATTTGAGCTTTTTCACAAAAAAAAAAAAAAAAACCAAAAAAAAATATTTTTCGGCTATTTTTGGGTTAAAGTTTTTTCTGGTGTTTAGGGTTGAACAACAGATGATTACACCGGATTAAATAAAGGGTGATTTCAAAATAATGCTTCAAATCCGAGTTTCTTCATTTGTTTTACTTTCAAATAGTTTTAATTAGTTGGGTACTTTGATCTTCAGTAATAATTTATAAGAATTTGATTAAAAAAAAAAAAAAAAAAAAAAATTAACTTCTAACTCGATTTACTCGATAACGAAAGCTCAAATCAAAAAAAAATATACTACAAAATCGACTCCAAATGTGATGTAGATTCACCAGTTTCCCGCTTGTACTACGAGTTTCCGGACACCCTGTATAATCAACCACCACAACACGGGCATGTGCCTATCTTGGTGGTCTTAACATACCTAATAATTGTAATAACCATGCCACTGAATAAAGAAAAATAAAAAATATATATAATTTTTTTTTTTTTGATATATTTTTTTTATGTAAGTATGCATATAAGTATTTTGGTGATTAGAAGATTTATAAGTTCTTTGGAGTACCATTTCGGGTAGGTGTTAGGCTTATATTTCACGATTGGAATATACATGCTGATAGCCTTTTCTAAAACAGCATAGAAATTATTAGTAACTCTATTTATATAAACATTTTGCATAGATGACTAAGCATATGAGCAAATTTACTCATAAGCTTTGAAAAAAAATTGGTAACTGAAATACAATTTACAAGTATTAACATGTACATTAGAAATAATAACTTCTAGAGGAGGATGATAAGCATCAATGGGCAACAGCAGTTCACTACTTTCTTCAATTACTAGTAACTCTAAGGGCCAGTTGTCTCACAGAATTTGAACAGTTCATCAAATTTCGAAAAAAAAATTGCAGGTTCTGTGAAAGTTCCATTTAAGTTCTGTAATTATATCATTATGGCCATTTGCTTCACAGAACTAAAATAATAACAGAACTTGAAAATTAACTTTGATATTTGATGAATTGTTCAAATTCTGTGAAACAACCCGTCCTATGTTTAAAAAACATATAAGTCTAGAGTGCGATTATTTGTATTCGGTATAATATTTTCCTGCTTCAGACCCAGGAATAATGCCACGTCTAGAATAATGCGATCAGACTCATTAACACATAGTATTGTCACTGTCCACCCAGTTCACATTAGGAAGATTATAATCACCAGCAAGCAGAAATGTTTCATTTTTAACATAAGTTCCACTTCCTCACTATGGCACCTGTAAACTTCATTGCATGAATTCGGTGAGATATAAATACAGCCCACAATAATATTTTTATTCCTGGCAACATTCACTTGTAGGAAGGTTTGCTCAAGTTGTTTGTTTTTAGTTGTAATTAAGTTTGCTTTATATTTTTTGCTGATAGCAATTTAGACCTCACCACCTCTGCTTTTAGCACTTGCCAAAATACTTCTATCTAATCTATGCACATTATCATTATTAAAACCTAATTCATTAGAGTAAATAGTAGGCTCTATCCAAGTTTCAGAAAGTAGGACGATATCGTGCCTAAACATTGGCAGTGTTGACTCAAGCGAAGTTAATTTTGTTTTAAAGCCTCTCACAGTAAGATAATACAATTTCAATTAATTTGGTTTTGTCTTCAGTGCTCAGCTTTTCTAAAGTGAAAAGAAATCATTATTCACTAAACTATGCTTTAAGTTTAAGCTGAAAAATTCATACAAGATAATTCACGTCTCTCTGCAACTTGGCGGGCGGACAGTCTTTTGATCCAGTGCTGTGGGAGGACGGTTATCGGAAGAAAGTGCATGTGGCACATACCGGAGATTTCTCCTTATTGGGGCAAGCATCGCGGTTATGTCCAACATTAGCAGCATTATGTCCAATATTAGTGCAGTGAGGACAGGTGGCTACATCATCCTAGCATTTGGAAGCTATGTGGCCATATAATTGGCAATGGCCACATTTCCGCCTATCTACCCAGTCTCTCATACGGTGTAGTTGCCAGTCCACAGCCAGCTTATTGCCAACTATTATAGAATGGCGTATGTATGGATGGAGGCACTCTAAACATATGAATACAGCTGCCAGTTCGTGGGCCAGACTTCTGCGAACATGATATTGACAATTACATTAGTTGAAGAGTCCTGGGGAAGATCATGGATTGCGATGCGGGGGAGGTGATTGGGGGCGACCGTTGCTATAAGGCCAGCATCAGCTAAAGCTGAAGCCTTGGCTAAAATATGTGCTTCAGCAGAAGTACTAGGGTGTATTTACACCTCACCACTTTTTAATCCTCGCATACCAGTAACTCGTATGCCCAGTGCAGTAGGATTTATAGCAGTCTTTATTGTTTTCATAGTTGCCTAAGATGTGGATGGGATGATGTTGGATGTTGGATGGAAAAGCTGTATCACAATCAAATCTATTGAACAACACGTTTCCATGCCTCTTCAATACATTTTTAATTCCTGCTTTGAAAAAAAATTTTCCCAAATGCATTTAAACTCTCAAATATTGTACCAATACATAAATCTGGATCGATCACTAAACTTGACAATTACAGACTAATATCGCTGATATCTCAACTTGGAAAGATATTAGAAAAAATTATAAAGACACAAGTATTAGTGTTTCCAGAATCTAATGCACTTTTGTCCCCAAACCAATATGGTTTTCGATCTGGTCTCAGTACAGATGATGCTTTATTTAATCTAAGAAAAAAATTATACACCAATCTCAACTCAAATATGAGAAGTATAACAATCTTTTTAGACTTAAAAAAAGCTTTCAATAACGTTAATCATAATAAACTAATTAGAAAACTTAACAACATAGGAATTAAAAATAAATGTTTGTCGCTTTTAACAAACTATTTACTTGATCGCAGAAAATCTACCAAAATTGGTGCAAAAATTAGTAATCTTGCATTTGTGAGACACGGGGTTCCGCAAGGAACAGTTCTCGGTCCGTTATTGTTCCTAATCTATATTAATGACCTTTGTAATATTAGTATTCCGGGAAAGCTATTCTCGTATGCGGACGATACTGCAATTACCGTTCATGGTGAATCCTGGGACGAAGTCTCTGAAAATGCAAATAAGTGCACATCCATTGTCAAAGAATGGCTCAACAAAACCTTCTAACCCTTAATTGTGAAAAAACTCTTTATATTCCATTTTATAATACCAAATAGACGGCGCCCTTATCTGCCTCCACAAAAATACTTGCAATTCTGTCTCATGCTCTAACTGTACAGAAATGAATATGGCGAATACAGTTAAATACTTAGGTATTATAATAGACAGCCAACTCAAATGGACAGATCACATACAAAATCTCGTTAATAAACTTAGGTATTTAACTTATATTTTTAAACGTTTAAATTACATAGTCGACATTAAAAGAATGAAATTGGTGTATCATGCTGTGGTGCAATCATCAGTATCTTATGGAATAATTGGATGGGGGGCGTGTATAATACGCATGTTAAGCCACTAGAAACAACGCAAATAATAGTAATAAAGATATTGTTGCATAAATATATGAACTACCCCTCCCTGCAATTATTCCAAGAAGCTAAATTGTTTGAGATAAGAAAAATTTACTGTTTACAATGTTTAAAATATATATTTGCTCGAAATACCCTTTTAAAAAAAAATGAAAACCGATTAAGTAATAGGTTAAATAATGTTTTTAAAGTTCCACTGTGTAAAACCAGACTTGCGCAAAGACATGCGTATTTTATAACACCAAAAATGTATAATGCTCTCTATAAGACTACAGAAATTGAATGTAAAAATAAATAACCAAACCAAAAATATAAAAATGTAATAAAGTCTTGGATACCATTGATACAAACATTTACTTGCTGTAACATCTGACCTGCTGTAACATATGAACTGATGTATCTTAACATTTTTCTTTTCTTTTTTTATATTCTTCTAATCTTCTTAATGTATGTATGTGAGTAAAATTTTTAAATTTAACAAATGGTTGGTTTTTTGGTTATTTTGTTAAATGAGTTTTACTTTACTTTTTAACTGTTTGATAAATCATATTGAGTCTTGGATAAATACCATTGATACAAACATTTACTTGCTGTAACATCTGACCTGATGTAACTTAACATTTTTAATGTTATTTTTTTTTATATTTTTCAATCATGTCTTTTGAATTGTAATTCAGTAAACACTGAATTTTTATTTTTTCAATTTTATTTTCTAATCTTCTACAAAGATAATGTATGTATGTGAGTAAAATTTTAACTGCAAGTATACCCACGAACTGGCGAGGCCTATGTGGGATTTTTTTGGTTAATCTGCTAAATGTATTATTCTTTACTTTTAAGTTGTTTATATAAAAAAAGTGTTTCCTTTATTGTAAAATTATACCAATGTATGTACCAGAAAAATTATTGATAAAAAAAAAAACAATCACAGATGGTCTAGAAGGGCCAGCAGGAGAGTTATTCCTAATGATTGGTGGCAACAGGGATGTTGTTTATTTCTGGAGTCAGAAGAGCTGGCATCCACAGTGTTCCAGGCACAGATTTCAACAGTTTGTAGATTACTTGGTATGTGTTTAGCTGTTTACGCTGATAGAGCTCCCTCCAGCTTACCCATTTCAAGTGTCATCATATTAGAAATGAAAAGACCACTTAACAGCTCCTTTTATGCCCTTATTTGCTGATGGTTAGGTACTTTTAAAGGAGCAAAACAGACAGCTGTCACTTGATGCTGTTGTTACACGGGTACTGGTGATAAATGACCGAACAGAGGGATATGAGGAGAATGTATGAATTGGAAGTGAATGGTAGAAGACGTCGAGAATGCCCGAGGAAGACATGGCGTGATCAGGTGATATAAATACAAAAAAAGTTTTCAATTTTTAGCAATTATGTATTATACACAGTTTTCAGGTTCACTACACTGAGCAACGCCGGGTACACGTCAGCTATTACATATAATATTTGGTAATGCTTAACATACCATTACAAACTTTGAATACATCACCATTGCATACTTTTAACCACTGTTGAATTTGGCAGCCACCCCTGGTCTGGAGCACCAAAACACTTTGACTCAGTGCAGAAACGGACGGTACGTTTAATAGATTCCCTGTCTTGAAACAACGGATTGCATTTTAGAGCACTGCCGTCAGGTGGGAATGCTGTCCTTGTTCTACCAGTATTTCTATGGAAGATGCTCCGACGAACTAGTATCTAGTATTTATTCCTTCGGTACCGGTGAATAGTCGGGAACATGACAAATGCGCACCCAACATTTGTACTTGGTTGACATTATTTATCTCACGAGAACTGGTCGTTTCTATTACTCGTTTTTGAGTTCAACAGTTCGACTGAGGAAAGATTTTCGTCTTTCCTCTCTCCTAGATCATTCACAACATCATATTTTCAAAAAACACTACAGCACAGCATTCCCAAAGATGACATAGACTAAAGTGTGGAGTTGATGTTAAAAAATACTTATCTTTATCCATGTTGAAATTTTGGCTCATTTCGGTCTAATTATGTTATATTATGAATAAATTGTATTGTTCCATTTAGCTGTGAAGAAAAGAGTTTAGGCTATTTCGACATGGGGCGGGGAAGGAAATGGGGAAGAGGAAGGTAGGTAAGTACACGGTTATTCACATATGGTCACCAAATACGGCTAAAGCCATTTCAAGCAACACTTCAATTCCGAATGGTGGTCTTTTACGACTTTCAACAAGGCAATATTAAGAGTATCTACCATGAATCAACTATCTATAGATTGATAACTCCGCCCTCTTTCCATACGTTTGCTTTCGTCAAGTTTTAACCATAGATCTGGCAAATTTGAATACACCACGCATCGCCGACGTCACAGCACACCATCGACAAAGGATAGAGGAAATTTAAAAAAAGGCGCAACCATAGACAATTTAATTCTGCTTCGGAACCTACCTAAAACCCAATTCATTACCCTAAAACATAAGTAAAATGTCACCCAAGACCACAAGGTCCCATCTGACAAAGCCCTGTCCTAAGAAAGAAATGACCTTTAAAGTGACTTCCTTTACAGCTCACTTTCTCAGGACAGCGTTTTATCAGAAGGAAGCTGAAAAGCAAACTCATAATTACATGTACAATAATTTTATTTTTTAAATATAAACATGAAATACAATAATATAAGCACAAAACACATTTAAAAGGTGAAATTACTGTATCAATATAAAACTAGCTGTTGGAAATGATAGTTATTTTCTTTCAACATCCAACGGCAATTGAAAAAAATATTGTCAATAAGGCAGTCAACGATTCAACCTACTGTTTTAGCGTCTAATTACATTATTATTATTTTTGTTTCCCTCCTACTTATCTTATTACTTAAATATTTATACCTTTCATATATAAATAGTAAGTATATAATACTTTTTAGTTTAAAAAACTTTATATGCCTTTTAGATATTTTTAACTTAGGAATAGTACACAACATAAAGAATGTAACAGTGTAAACAGAAAAGTAAATTTAACAATAGGTTATTGTTTTAACAATACATATTGGCACCTGATAAATAAATAGGGTATAATAATAACAAATAAAAACACCAAATACAAGAGTAAAATTTAAAGAAGGTGTTGAGAGAATATTCATTATGATGTCAAGTATGTAATAAAAAAGTAGAACTATATATAAACTAGACATATGAAATAAACTAATTCGACTATTTTTTTATTAACACTAGTCGGTGACTGAAAATGGGCTGCAGACTAATACAGCCAAACTGAATAATGTAAACTCCGGATCAGAGAATATTTGGCTTAAAATTACAAACGATAACAATATTTGACTTGTATATTTATTTTTTCGTTATTATTCTACTACTCATATAGAGATGTCAATAGAAAATGAATTGGCAAGGATACACCACAACCATACAATGGACCTGATTTAATGAGGAGCATGGCAGTACTACGATATTTAAAAGACGCTTATAGGAACAAATTGTGGTCCTAATTGGTTTTAACTTATTAAAATAAATTAGTTATGACAACCATTTCTTCCTATATTTAGCATATTTTAAATGTTGCAGTACAGCCATTTTTTTCATGGAGTCAGGTCCATTGTATGGTAGTGTATCCTTGCCAATTAATTTTCTATTGACATCGGTACACCATGCATTGATTATAAATGGTACAGTAATTTTGATAATGAATTGAATAAAAAAATTTATGTTCGTTACAATTAAGCCAATCAAAACATATATATTTGGCAATGGTTTCTTCAATAACAGGCACAAGATATAAATTTTCGCAATTATAATTCAGTACATACTCGACGACATAATGAATTTCAAGAGCGTTGATAGCAAATTTCTTAGTGGGATCATATGGGTCACCTATGCAAGATATTTTACATCTATGTTCTGCCATCCCCTGTGCAGCAAGGGCAACGCTGCTGGTTGCAGAGAAGACATGACTGGGTCCTGCACTCATTTCTGGAAAAAAATATATCATAGTTCTTGATAAATTGAAGTAAAGATTGACATATTAGACGAACAAAACTATTCCCTTTTAAGTAATATAAAACAGATATGTAGGTACCTTCATTTTCTACTAGCATCCCCTGTGCAGCAACGGGTACGCTGCTGGTTGAGATGTTACGCTCTGAAATAAATATAATTATTAGATTAACCGAATTAACAAAACATATTATTATTATTATTATAGGCTGATGCAGTATAGAATACCTTTTAGGATGTAGTCATGATACGTGCTGAACACCATTCTCGAAATGGACTCTCAGAGGTTATGGTTGGAAACTTGTGTCGAATAGTCTCTGTCCGTACATCCTTTCACACAATACGTTTTAAGGACTTTATCGGTAGGCACATAAATGTTATTTATCACACATAAATCAACTGTTTCACACAACCAGATATTCGACAATTTTATGATGACAAACAACGGCGTCTGTCAAACTTTTCTTACAGTTTTTTAGAGGAAGTGAAATGGCGGGAAGCATGAGTCGGCCACCTAGCGGCGAGAACACGCATTACACCGTTTGCGAACCCTCTCTTTCTGGCGCACGAGTCTTATGGTAAAGTGAGCGAGAAACAAAAAAAATACGCATCGCCTACGTCACAAACATAGATTTTTACCATGTCTATAATTTGTGTTGACGTTTTTAAGCGGAGTTATACCCCCCTGGTATCTACCACCAAGTGCGACTCTTTGTATAAATACAATTATACTCAACACTTTTCCTGTAACATCCTTGTCATGATGGTTTGCTAAATGAGACTTTCAATTTGAACATTTTAATGTCTTCAAAGGCAATTTAAGTATTAATAAATAACCTCGATTCTACATCATCAATGCATAAGTAACACTGCAAATATTCCTGGGCATTTCCTGGGATTCTTACATTTTATTCCGAACCATTTCTGTACATTATTTTTAATTTAATGATTAGCATAATATAATCAACGCATTATAAATAAAACATTGCAAATGCATTCAGAGTCGCTTGACGCCATTTCTACTGCAGTAAATTCAAATCTCCCAGTGGAAACGGGGTTCTAGCTACATCACGACTTTCTAGCCAATCACCGCTCTAGCCGCTGGATGAGCTTATCTTGTTAAATACAATATTTTCTACGAACCTTGGTTTTGGCGAGATAATAACATCTTTTTAAATTTGAATGCAGTTCTTATTTTCTTTGTAAGACGCAACTTTTGAGAAATTGTGCGTTTCTGAATTAGAAAGGTGAAAAAATTGACAAACGCTAGAATTTACGTCCATTGAGTTGCTCTACGGCCCGGTCATAAATAAACCACTCGGCCCGGTATATCAGTCAGTCTAGAGTGGTTTATTTATGGTCAGTTCGTACCATCCGTACCCTCGCTATCATAAATAAACCACTCTCCTAGCGATGTGCGCGCAAATTTAAGCGGGCTAAATCAGCCGCTTAAGCCTTGGTAAGCCGCAGAATAGTTCACTCTTTAGAAACCGAGGCGCCAGCATCAACAAATGTGAAATTTGACGTTTACGTAAGTAATCACGTACTACCATCTCACTGAAATATACGTAAATTGCACCATTTTATCAGTATGGACTGTTATAATCAATCCAAAATAGATATAATAGTTTGTTAAGGTATTATACGAGGAATTTTCAACATCAGGACAGTGTTTTCAGCGGTGTGTTTGCCATGAATATTGCATTGAATACAGCAAAACAAATACTATTTAAAATTAGTATCCTCGCATATAGCACCATGCTGATTGATGTGGGGAACTTTATCAAAAAATCAGCTCGTAAATTAGCCCGCCTGAAACATTTGACACTATGAAAGCTCGCAATCTGCCGATTATGTATGAGCATAAACAAACCACTCACCGTAGGAGCTTAGATATACCCATAAATAAACCAATGCAAATACAAATAACGCAACATAGATAGTCAAGTATTTTCCTCTGTAAAGACTAAATAAAGTAACACTTTTCATTTAAAATAGATATTATTATTTAATTCAATCCATTCTCTTAATCCTGCTCAAACAGGTTATGGGCCCAGTTAACGTATAACTAAAAATTAAGAGAACACGAGTGAAATTATTCGACAAGTCTCACGTGGTGCGGAACGGAAGTCGGCCATTGTTTTAGTGAGCTAACTGTTTGAAAACGAGCGTGAAGTGTGAATAAAATTCACGATGTCGGTCGGCATCTCGGTGAAGGGTGTGAAGCCTTTCGATGGAACAAACTTCCAGGGCTGGAAAGCTCAAGTGAGTGCACTATTTGTGATGAACGATGTTCTCGATGTCGTCGATGGCACGAGAGAGAAGCCTGCTGCCGGCGATGGACATGCGGCCGCGCTGAAGAAAAACGTGAAAGATGACGCAACGGCAAAATTCATAATTCTGTCAAATCTTGACGAGGCTCAACAAGTGTGTGTGTTGTCGTGCATCTCTGCGAAAGAGATGTGGGACAAATTGTGTCTCATTCACGAGCAGAAAACCGCGTCAAACAAGCTGGGTCTGCTACAAAGATTTCACGCTTGTCGGATGAGCGAAGCAGACGCTGCGGTTCAGCATGTGGCCAGGGTGATGAATATGGCGAGTCAACTGAAGGACGTCGGTGAGAATGTATCTTCGCTCCGACAATGGCCGAGAATTTTGCAATGACCAGATGGATAAATACCTCGAAGAATGCGGAATAAAGCGAGAGACAACAGCGCCATACAATCCGGAGCAAAATGGCAAAGCTGAACGCGACAATCGGACGATTGTTGAAAGTGCTCGTACAATGATAATCGCGAAGAATCTTCCATTAACCCTTTGGGCGGAAGCAGTGAATTGTGCCGTATACGTTCTCAACCGAACAGTGTGGACAAGTGGTGCAGTAACGCCGTACGAAGCGTGGATTGGAAAAGCTCCGAATCTGAAACATCTTCGAATCTTTGGATCAGACGCGTATGTGCACACTCCCAAACAATTCACACGAAAATTCGATGCACGAGCGAGCAAAAAGATATTCGTCGGATATACGGAAGAATCGACGAATTACCGGGTGTATGATCCTGAAAAGAAAAAGGTCAGTGTGGTTCGAAATGTTGTGTTCAACGAAAAAATCGGGGCGCCAGTGGCGAAAGAAAATGAGAAGGAGGAGGAACACGAAACAATTCTTTCACGACCCGAGGAACAAGAGAAAGAGGCACGAGAGAACGAGAACGTGAACGACAATGTGATCAACAACGAAGAAAACGACCACAACGAACAAGAGGACGATCAAGACTGTGAAGATCGAAGAATCCTGCGAGATCGAGCACTGATTAAAACTCCTAGAAGGTATCAACACAATGCAAATGTGGCGGAGTACATAGTCCCATTAACGTACGAAGAAGCGACGAATAGCAGTGAAGCTGCGCAGTGGGCGGGTGCTATTAAAAACGAATTTAAAGCTCATGAAGAAAATCGTACGTGGGAACTCGTGAAGAAAACGCCGGAGATGAGACTAATTGACTCGAAATGGGTGTTTCGGGTAAAGACGGATGTCGACGGGAAGTCACATCGTTTCAAGGCTCGATTGTGCGCAAGGGGCTTCCTGCAAAGAGAGGGGATTGACTTCAAGGAAACGTTTTCCCCAGTGGTGAGATATGACTCGCTGAGAATTTTGCTGGCAACGATAGCCGCGGAAAATCTTGAAGTAATGCAATTTGACGTTCAAACTGCATTCCTGTATGGCAAACTAGAAGAAACAATTTTCATGAAAGTTCCGGAAGGACTGAAGCTGAAAGAAGACAAAAGGAACGTCGCATGCAAGCTCGAGAGGGCTCTCTACGGGCTCAAACAAGCTCCAAGATGTTGGAATCAACGATTCAACAAGTTTTTGAACGAATTCAACTTCGTAGAATGCGAAGCAGACAAATGTGTATTTACTGGTAGGATTAAAAACAACAAAGTATATCTGGCGCTATTCGTCGATGACGGGCTAGTAGCCTCGAACAATATAGAGACCCTTAAGGAAATTATTCAACGACTAAGCGAAACATTTAAAATAACAGTCGAGAACTCGAATATTTTTGTCGGCTTACAAATAAAAAGGGATAGAGAGAGAGGTAAACTGATGATTCATCAGAGCGCGTACACGCAGAAAATAATTGAAAAATTTGGAATGGCGGATGCGAAAACAGTGTGCGTGCCAGCGGATCCGCACGCAGCACTGATTCCAGTCGTGGAAAACAATAATACTAAAAATGTACCGTATCGCGAAGCAGTAGGGTCTCTGGTTTTCCTAGCGGCTGTATCGAGGCCAGACATCGCGTTCGCAGTAAATGCAGTGAGCAAGTATTTGAACGAGCACAATTCATCGCATTGGCAAGCAGTAAAGAGAATATTTGCATATCTAAAAGGCACAACTGATTACGGTATTGAATATCAAAGCGGCGGTAGCGAACCAAAATTGATAGGTTTCTCGGATGCTGACTACGCTGGGGATGTAGAAACGCTTAGGTCGACAACAGGATACGTTTTCTGTCTCTCGAACGGGGCCGTAACGTGGTCGTCACAGCGTCAAAGACTGGTGACGCTAAGTACAACGGAAGCCGAGTACGTAGCTGCATCAGCAGCAGCTCGGGAAGTAGTCTGGATCAGAAAGCTGTTATCGGACATCGGATGTCCATGTAATGAAGAAACAACGCTTTACATTGACAACCAAAGTGCAATTCAATTAGTCAGAAATCCAGTATTTCACAAAAGAACGAAGCATATAGACATACACTTCCATTTTATCCGCGAGAAAGTGAATGATAAAGAAATTGTAGTTAAATATGTTCCATCTGCAAATCAGAGAGCAGATATATTTACGAAGGCGCTGCCGCGAGACCGTTTCCAGGATCTATGCTATAAGCTAAATATGGTAACGAGAAATGAGAAACACTCGAACGGCGGTAGTATTAAGGCGAACTGAGTTCTGCATGTTTCTGTAGGCGAATGTGTGGATGCACGGTTAGGTAGAAACTGTGCAGGTGTGTGGGTCTAGCGCGATTCGGTAATCCTCGGCAATGCTCGTGCATTGATGTGAGTCATTCTGGATCGAATCGCACGCTCGCGAACAGCATTTAATTAAGCTCATGTAAAGACTAAATAAAGTAACACTTTTCATTTAAAATAGATATTATTATTTAATTCAATCCATTCTCTTAATCCTGCTCAAACATCCTCTAATAAAATATAGACAATACGTGTAATATTCCCGATACCTAGGCTTCTGACCTATACACGGATTATATCACAAGCCGCGCTAAGCTCCATATTCCAACCAAGCCGAAATTTAAATAAACTGATTTACCGGGCTGTGCTATGCTATAACCATGCTAGAACCCTGAAAAGATAAGTTCGGTGATACCATTACTAAAAATTACTGATGGGCCAGAGCTCCACACACAGAAAAACTTGTGCTACCTACGAAGCACATGACTGAAGTAAAGTTATCGACTAGGTAAATATAGCATGGGTGTAGCTTTAGTAAAATTATTCAACCGGTTTTGATCAGCGGTGAAATCATTTGGTTAATTTTTACTTATTAATGAATTCGTAGGTACCGTATATACCGTATTCAGCATTACGCATGTACCGATTATGGAATGAATTCAAACTGCCATCTAAATAGAATTATTTCATAAATTATATCAATAATACCAGACGCCCTTCAGCAACACACATGAGTATAGTTATAGATCCTTGAAATTATATGATCCTGTTACCGCCCCTGATCGATCGAGATCCTGTCATAACAAAAAATGACAACCGGATTGATTACCGTGAATTTTTTATATTAATATTGACTCGGTATAGTCAGTGTATGGTCAGTGTCCATTTATCTAGACAATAATATAGTAGACGCATCTTCTTAGATCTACGCATTATTACAATAATGTTTTCGCGAGCGAGTTTCCTATAGTTTATTATTGTTTCATGAAGTATTAATTTGTTTTGAGGTTCATCGCAGTTTTTATCGAGCGAGTGGGTATGAAAGAATTGACTATTTGATTACTTTTCAAAGGGTTCGGCAGTTTTTATTCAAATACAATTTTTTAAAGTTGTTCTACCGTGAAAATTGTAAAGAGGCTTGTAGTGAGTGGTTTATTTATGGGCTTGTATACAAAGTGATTTTGACATAAGAACAGACAGTCTTATGATAATAACAGGTTTGGCTTTGTGTTATATTTTAAAAAATAAATTAAATTTTCGGTTTCCTGAGCTTTTGCGATGTACATACTTTTTATTTAGGTAAATATTTCCCTAACCGCCGCACTTTTAACAGGCACAGAATATGGAAATTCCAATTTTTTTCAACTTGATTACTACAAGAAACAATGATTTACGTCGGTGTAGATATAGATGGTAAAATATGCATTATAATTACATTTTTATTCTATCAAAGTTCAACATTTATTTTACACTTGCGAATGTTTCGTTTCAATCAAAATACAAATAAATGACTTAATTAATCCAAACTAAGAACCTCTTTTGTGCGTATAGTTGTTTCTTGTTGAAACAAGGTGTAATTTCCTCAATCTGTGCCTAAAAGTGCGGGGGTTATTTGTGCATATTAATAATGGTTTCTTGTACTAATTGTTGAAACAAACTGTAATTTCCATAATCTGCACCGAAAAGTGTGGCGGTTAGGTAAATAATTACACCTTTTGTTTTAACCCCACACATTAGGCACCAAGAAAAAAAAAACCTTCAGGGCGTATGTCATCTTTGGGGATGCTGTGTTGGGGGAATTTTAAATTGGAGAAGAAGTTCTGGGAAGGAAAAAGTTAGAAATCTAGGGATCAGTGTGTCCAGGAGTGACGGACATATGAAGATATCACTCCCGATGGGTCGAGAGACCAGTTGGAGAGGACAACGGGTCTCCCCAAACCAGCCTCTCCTAATCTGGCACGCCACGCAGCTGGTGGGCAGGCGCATCCTGAACACACCTCACCTGATGAAACTGGGCACCCCGCTGCTAAATCACCAAAGTAGCGAACCACTTGGGCTGACATATGGCAGAGGTGTTGGTTATCCAATAAATGGTTTCCGGGGCAGCGGTACCCAAACCTGCCTCCCAAATTTGAAGAACAAAAATCAAATAAATATTTCGTTTTTACAAAAAATTGCACCTATCTTCTACATTTCTCTCTAGAAGTTAGTTTTTGCATTTATTACGAAGAAGGATTATAATATTTATACCCTTTATAAAGTAACTTCCCGCCCTTTTCAGAGAATCTTGGTGTGGCAATAGTAATACTTATCTCTACCAGATAATCTACAGGAAAAGAAGTGAGTAACGATATGTACCTACTATAACAAGTACTATTCTGTTACAGAATGAAGCATCCGGCTGCTGGCAAAAACCAGATTCCCAACAATGTTTATTTTGGAATACTTTTCTTGGCCTGTGTAATTAGCTCCTCTGCAAGGAGCGATATCAAAGTCCACCAACGAACTCAATCTAAAAGTATCGAGAGAAATGGTGGGGATCTCTCGCTATGGATTGACAAGCGTCAAGTTAAAATGTTCAGTGGTAAGCTTTTATTCTTCAAGTATTATTATATTTATATTGAATTTTATTTCTAATTAAATTATTTAATCACAAACCATTTTTTAAGGTTTCTCCATGGAAATATTTGCAATTGTAAATGGAAATGTACTTTCATATATTTTGGATCCAAAATTCTCTCAAACGCTCCCTGTTATACCGTCTGAAGTGGAATATGTGAATTTTACTTGGAAAGCTGGAAACAAAAAGTACAATTATCATTTCGATACGCTGAATTCATCTGATCCCATGATACTCAAACCGCCCCTGATTTCTATCAAAACTAAAGGGAGAGTTCCTAGGAGGCCAAAAGGTAAACACTTGTAAATCAGGATAAATTAGGCAATGTTTTATTATGTGTGTTCATTCAAGCTGGCACTTATCCTTATCCATGAAACAAGATAAAAGAGAATGACTTCATTGTAATTTGTAGAAAACAGGAGTCTAGTAATAATAATAACCCAGCAGGGTCACACCTGACAAAAGAATAATTTAATATTCATATAACTTCATGTTGTTTCCAGAGTTCAGCATTTGGCTGCCGTGTTCAGGTAACAGTAGTGGGATCGGCACCTTTGAGATTGGTCTTGTAATTAAGACGGGAAGAGATCTGCTGAAAGGCACCCCTCTTCGCCTAAGTTTAAAGAAGGAGTGTGCCCAGAGAGGTGTGTATTTAGCAAAAGCAGGTATCGTATCGCCAACGCATTTTTAACGCTTCGGGACTCACGCAAGAAAATTATCGATGTCTCTTGGTTTATTAATTTTTTAAACTTTGTATTGTGGAAAAAAAATGTATTGCATTCTTATTCTTCATGTCATTAAATTTGAAAACTGCACTTTAGAGTTTTGCTGGCACTAAAGAATATTTGATTATTTCCTTGCATAAGTCTTAAAGATAACACTGCATGCTTTATATTTTATTTTGGCTACCTTTTAAAAATATTATTATATTCCATATAAAATATTTTTGTATTTTGTAAAAAAATATTTATATGCAAATTTGATTAAAATACTTGGATGCTTTCTTTATATATTTGAAAAGTGTATTTGACTATAATATAATGTTATTTGTTTGTATTGTATGTTCTTAAAAGGTTAGTTGGATGCTTAATCAGAAAAGTTCCGTAATTCATCTTCAATATCTGGAGGGGGTAAGTGAGCAATTTACAGCAGAACTATAGTGTGTTTTGGCTTATAAAACTTTCAGTGGTATTTATGGTGATTCATGGAATGCCCTTAACTGTTATTATCGCTTTTTTAAGTATTCAGATTATATTACACACAGTACAAATAATGTTGAAAAAAAAAAATCAACCCTGAAAATGATAGAAGTGTGCAGTATGATGGTTATTTGCTTAGCGTTTCGCTGTCAATGCTTTATTTATATATTTGCAAAACCACATATATTTTACAATATGTACACAATTTCAATTCCTGAAAACATGACGTTTTTTGTGGTTCTCATTATCATTTGTGCTTATGCTCTTCCTAGCTTTCTTTGTGTTTATTTGATATCTGCAACATAAAAAAATCCTATTACGATTGCTCCCTGGATATAAATGATGATTCTATGATAAATGATATAAAGGCTGATAGAGAGTTGTTATTTTATTTTATTGTGATATTATGGTATTTTTCTGTATTTAATTACTTGTTGCGCTGAGCTGAAATGTAATATGTGTTTAAAAGTAGTTATATTGCTTAGTTTGTCAACACTTCTACTAGCTGGACTAAAACCGTCCGTAACATATTGTGTATTAACAAATTAAAGGTCCCGATCCAGAATGCGATAAGAAGTGTGCCAACCAGGGCTGGTGCAACCATGAGAAGATATGCCAGTGTCCAGAGGGATACATGGGCCAGTATTGTAAGACTGCGCTGTGTTACCCCCAGTGTATGAACGGGGGTAACTGTACAGCACCAGGCATATGTAGTTGCCCTCCCGGCTACCAAGGGAGACATTGTGAAGGAGGTATGTTACTCCAATAATTAATTACAATGATAACTTTTTTCAAATAAAATATTATTGGGTTAGTTTTAATTTTAAAGGTAAAAAATATTTTTTATATTATTTGTATATAAAATGAAGTATTGACCATTCTAGTACAAAAATAATATTTTATTAATTTGAAAATACTACTAGTTTGTATCTCACAAAAGTATAAAAACTTTTGTGATGTAATTTGGTCATATTTAACAAAAATAATTGAGATTATTTTAAATATGTTTAGAAATAGTAATGGCTCCTTTGCAACCGACTTTGACTAATTCTGTGAAAGCCCTGTAAAACGGAGCCTGCTCAGCTCCGTGGCCAATCCCCGTGTCATGGTGCTCCTGTTCCTCATCTCGGAACCTCGTGATTGTTTCTAATAATTCTTTGTTTACATCTGGATCTTTCATTAATGTTCTTAGTTGGTCATTATAATGTTCCACAATTACTGTCTCTACTGCCACGGTGCAAGCCATCGCTGCCTTTTCCCCCAGCAGTGCCGACCCTAAAAAAACGATTTTTCACATTAAAAATAATTATATAAAATTTGTCTTGTAAATACACAAATCAAAAAGCATTAAGGGGAGTCACCTGTGACCGTTTCCACAAACAATACGTCAAACATTACCACAAACTTTTTTGTTTTCATCCACATTTTGTCTCTTCCCTTTGTTCAAACGGCACGGTGGTCATGATAGAAACAATCATCCTTATGTCATTATTTATTTACTATTTATTAAACTCATAGTTATTACGCTCGCTCAGTGCACACAACCTCAAAAATTCGTACGTTTAATGCTTCGTGACAGACCGCACCGTGCGGTGGCTGTCAAAAACTGAAATACTCCCCTCCCCCGCCTTCCCGTTTCGAATGCGCGGAGAATGTTTTCCATCGGCCACGAAAAATTGGATGGAAATGCCCCCTTTTCGAATGTTTGAGGCAATGTTCGTCGTAATGTTGTATAAACGAGACGCGGCTTTAGTGTAAAGAATTCTATATTGTAATACAAATAGTTACCTGCTCCCAGAGCAAATCCAGCAATGTTCCATAAGGGGGTCATAATGGTCGGTCGCACTCGATATTTCCTAATAAGCTCTTCAAACCTGGCCCGGTGCACCTTCTCCTGCTCCCACATGTGCTTTATGGTGGGCCCGCTCGCTGTGCTCCCCAAGACGGCCATTTGTCCTGCATAAATTCTGTCAGCTCCCAGCTCTCCCGCATGGTCTACTCTTATAATTGAGTCCAGCTAAAAGAGTACATACATTTCTAACTTTACTTCTGCCACTTAACTACATACACTGCGTGTGAACCTGTTTAAGAGTAATATCAGGTAGATTAATCTTTGAAACACACCTCATTGTTAGTCGAACTGCAAGCCTCTTTGCAAACTCCTCTACTTAAAATGTTGTAAACTCCAATTCGTCTGTAGGTTATTCTTGAATTTTGCAGCATATTTATTGACTTTCTAAAACAATGAAAAGTTCAAATTTCAGGTATTTGTGCCGAAAAGTGTGTAAATGGAGGGAAGTGCATTCAAAAAGATACCTGTGAATGCCCAAAAGGCTACTTTGGACTACATTGTGAATATTGTAAGTAGACAACCACTGACAGATCTCACTTAATGTACATGCACAGGGGTCTGCCAACTTTTCAATTATCTTTGGGAGACAATGTTTAAATTCATAAACTTTTGGATGTTTCTATGTTGACCCTGATTTCTAAAATCCTTTTTCTATCAAAGTAAATCCAAGTTTCCAACATCCAAGAATAATGAAGAGTTTCTCGTAGCAAAATGCGTAATTCCCTGCCTCAATGGGGGCAAGTGCAGAGGCGTCAACAAGTGCAGGTGTCCTGAGGGCATGGGCGGCAACCATTGCGAGATGGGGCGCCGGGTGACCCAGAGGTCGTCCTGCAGCAGGCCCTGTCGCCAAGGCATCTGCGGCCCAGACAATACGTGTCAATGTAACCCCGGATGGCACGGCCGATTGTGCAATCGCAGTATGTAACTATCACTCTTTTTATTGCCAGACACTCCCACGCAATTGTTTCCATATACATACATACAATCTAATTTTTGGCTGAAATATATACATAATCCTAGTTCTCTACAACCCATGCATTTCATTTCAATTTGCTAATAACATTCTGTCAAATTTCTGACAGAATCCTCATTAAAAAGTAGTCCCAAATATCAGCAATCAGCGAAATTCTTTAAAGGACTTGAATTTAAACTTCAGATACTTTTGAGTCACATTTTTATAATCACAGCATAGAGCTAAAATAGAGAATAAAAACTTTGCTCTTACCAACTTAACTATCGAAAGCTGGCAACAAACCTTTAAAAATATCAGAGAACAAAATATTTATTTGTAAGAAACAGACAGCTTTTTCACAAAGATAAATATGTAATAACCTTTCGGGGTTATATGTGTTCTGTAATTTAGTAGTTTTAAAATTCTGCCATCACTAACCACCATACCTAAGTTTATTTTTAATAATTTTAGTGAATATTGACATATTCTTGACACTTGACCGCCGAATTCTGATTTATAATTATGTACAGTATTAAATCTTGATCTATTTTCTATTTTCAGATTATAATTCAAGATATTCAGATGAAAAGTTACCTAGAAGATAAACATTTAGATAGGTACCTAGAAAACTCTCTTTGAACAATCAATTATTTAAAAGCTATAACTTCAGTTATAATGTGATGACAAGTGTAGTATTAATTTTATATTTTTGTAAGCCCAAAAGTGCCAAGATCATTAAAATAACTTTATGAACACTTTTTATGACTTTGATAAACTTCTTTTCGGAGATCATACAGCATTTTTAATTAAAATAATTCTTGCCATTTATAAATAAAAAGATGGAATACGGTACCTAACTGTGATGTAATGTATTTTGTAGTACATAGTAAGCCAATAACTTCTTCGCTCTTATGAATAATCAAACATGAATGATCAAAAATAAATTATTATATATAAGTCTACAATAAAAATATGTAAAGATTTAAAAGTGTTTTAATGGTGGATCTCAATTTAATAATAATAAATGGATAATTCGTATAGGGCCGTTTTTGTGAAAAATCATCTCGTACAAACTTCCTTCAACTTCTTAGGTTCTTTCTTTTACATCTCCCCTGATGATGGACACTGTAATGCTGTCCGAAATGTTGGCTAAAGAAGGGGGTAGCGCAACAGGGCATAATACACCAAAAATAATCACTATAAGAGGAATGTCACTCACTGTCTGCATGAAATTCCGAAAAACTGCGTGAAGCATGGGCAATTCAGCTAGTACTTAATGTTAAAGAAAAATAAGAATCTTTAATACAAACAAAAAAATTAAATGGTTTAAAAAAGTTATGGGCTTGTTTGTGAAAAAAAACATTGATCTTTTTCTTGTAATATCAACAGAACAACTATTTATAGAACCAACTTGTTTGCACAATATGATGTTTGTTGCTAGGGGGAATAATCAAATAATATAGGTACTATTTCGAGTAGGTAGACGATAAGACCTTTCCGCAGACTGATTACAAATTATTACAAGGCTGTTGAAACTCATTTCAGCCACAAAATAAACCACAAAAGTTTGCATACCAATTTGATAGAGGAAGATAAATATGTTTTAAGAAGATATTATTATTTTAAATTCCAGATCACAAAAGGACACTTACGCGAAAACCTCCGGTTACAATAAGCGGTTAAGATTCTCGGCAATAAATCCAGAGGTCGCGTGTTTAAATGTTTTACTTCACTTAATACGTAAATTAAATAATATGTATATATGTACCTAGTATATTTACAATACATTCCAGAGTGTTAGATACACAGTAACGACCTGGTGAAAGACCATCATTCAGAATCGATAAGTTCCTTAAAATGGCAACAGCTGTGTTAGCCGTAGTTAGTGACTAGATCTAGAAGCTAGTTACTTCCCAACTTTCCTCTTTCTCTTCCCCATCTCATTCCCCTCCCCACTAACTTCAGCCTCACAACATAACCCAATTGGGGATGCCATAGTCCTGACAGGGAGCGATAGACTCCAGACAGTTGGGACTTTTATATGGCTCTACAGATGTTCAGACCTTTGGAATGTCAGATTCCCATAAGCTACAACTCCCACTATTTGTAGAGCATAAAGCCCATTTTATGCGCGGTGCACTTGCTGATTGTAATTACTCACTCGTGTTTTCAGAGCCAACCCTATGCAGGAGCAGTTTGAGTAGTCTGCTCCGGGCACCGACTTGCCAAGAAACCAAGGCGCTGATAATAAACACAGCGCCCTTGGGGTTTTTAGTGGCGCCAGGTGCCTTTGGCTCCCTACGACTTTTACAAAATTATATTTTTGTAAATTTAATGATACCTATTATTTTTTCTACAAAAATTTCTTGTACATTACAAATTTATAAAAATTTAATACATACATATAAGATATTACATATTGAAGGTGTATACGTAGTACAAAAAATTTCAGTGAATGAGGAGAGATTCTTTCAAGAATCAATAGGATTTCCACTTTGAATCTCTCCTTATTGACACAAAATATATATATCGGAGGAGATTTGGTTCAGGAGCAATATACTCCTCCCCACCAGGAGAACCATTGACAGGTTAGTCCTACAGGCAGGTAGATAGAATAATCTATGATGGCTCTGTCTGAGATAGTCATCAGAAACATGGAGACTCGTGCACTCCAAAATAGCTGATTTCTTTATATAGCCTCGCAGCAGTCTGAATAAGTGGATAGTGCTGCAAGGAGTGAAGTCCGAGCGTGCCCAGAAGAAAGTTCATCGGGTAGAGCCACGTATAGTGGCTGCACTCGCTTATGTAGAGAAATCTCAATCGAAACTTGTACCACCTTATCAGATAATGTTGATATTTATCAAAACTGTATGTTTATAATATAAGTGGTTTTCCAGAATAGTATAAGTAGTTTTTCCCTTATATTCATAGGAATGTTTTTTTTCCCTTGTGGAACTAAAAAAGTTAAATAAAGATATATGATCTAAAATAAAAATATGTAAAGTAATGTAACTTTAAAAATCGGAAATATCTTTTACTTTCCCCAGTCGTGGAGCGCACCAATTTATAATAATGTATTGCCTAACTTGTGCTGATCTTCAAGCATTGCAAAACCTTTCTTCTGATTGGTTGGTTATTTTGTCGACAAGTGTATATTGTTCATAAGTAGTATATGGAAAAGCTGTGGTAAAATGAAAAATTCCAGAGCCACCCATTATTATTAACCTGTTGAAAGCCAAAGCAGAAAACAGAAAATTAATTTTTAAGCCAATCATAAATGGAATTTGAAGTTTTATCAGTGCAAGCGATCCTGATTTCGTTCTTCATACATTTTTCAAAGTATGAAGGTCAAAATCGCATTGGAAATAATTCTAACAAGGATAATATTAGAATGCTTGCATTTTCTTCAGAGACCCATCGGCATTCAACTGGTGAAAGACGAAACAATAAAATTTATTTATGTATTTAATGGGTTAAATTAATTTTAATCGCAGAGTTTAGTTAATTTTAATTCTGCAGCTGCGTAGTGTAAACCAAGAGAAGTCTGGTCTGAAGAAATTCTCAAAACACTGCGGGAAAATACCCAAATAAACCTTTTTGTGCATAAAAATATATCGGCTTTTCAGTCTGTGATATCAATTGTATTTTTTTATGTAATTACTAGCTGTACCCCCACACGCGTTGCTGTGGATCAGCTGTCTGTGCAGATAGAGAAACAATGGCGCGTGTTGCTTTTACGTCCAACAGAGAGCTGTTTTCCAAAAAACGCATGTTTTTCCCTGTCACAGGTGACATTTATACATATAATATAGGTATATAAAAACACCTGCGTATTTAAATGCAGTGTTATTTCAAAATTTCAAAGCAATCGGAGAAGAACTTTCGGAGGTATAAGATTTTAAACAAACGTTTTATTTATATAGATAAATAATATCAGGCAAGAAAGAATTGTCCAAAATTAAATTAAAAAAATGATTTCAAAAGATATAATGGCCATAAGGTTACGTACTGTCACACAACTATGACAATAGTTTTGTGGTCGAGAGGTAAGGTCCTTAACTAGCAATCCGATGGTCGTCAGTTCAATCCCAGCATGATGCACAAGTAAATTTTATTTGATTAATTTGTGTTTATTTCAAAATTATTCACTAAAAATAATATATTTGCAGCACTTAACAGAGTGGAAGATAATCGCACTGTCGCCCTGGTGTAAGACCACTATTCAGAATTGAAATTTTTGTTGTTTTACATGGCTTTAGCCGTGTTTGGTGACCAGATGTAACCAACATTGGTAAATAAATATAGAAAACAAAATTCTTTACTAACATCTATTATTAGGGGAAAATATTTTATTGGTAACCGAAAAATCGGCGGCAGGAATTAAATACCATGAGAAATAATTTTATTTTCCCAGCGTGAATGGATAACACAATGCAGGCTGTTTTAATATAGGCAGCTGAGGAGGTGGACCTGTCTACCGCAATAATATAGGCAGTTAAGGGGGAGCACCTCGGTCTTCCGTAAATAATCGATTTCCATTACAGAATATGGCATACAAAAACGAAGTACATTTTCCGTACAATAATAAATCGAAATGATTATTTTGATCTCGCGCTGTTTTCTTGCGGTAGTGTCAAATTCTCCCGCCAGTTAGCGCTAGTCGCGATGTTTATGAAATAATCGATTTCATTTTTAGAACGTACTAAGGAAAATGGCAAAGGACAGTTCCTTCTGATTAATTCAAAGATACAACAGTGAGTACATTAATATTTTCTACAAAAAATATACTTACTAAATTATCGAGGGAAACGAGAAACTATTTAATTATCTTCTGCCAGACAGCGACGCGTTTCCTCTTCTCCTGTGAAGTATCTACGGCGCAGACTCGTACAAAATGGCGCCTCGGCAAATGAAGTTTATGCGATTGGCGTTTGGATTATGCCGATCGATATTCATGGATGACCATAAGTATTTCGGGCGTTACTCGTATTCAGTTCTATTCTTATCAAATAAAGTTACCGGCGTGCAAAAAAAGTGTGCAGTGTTTTGCCGTAAGATGTTACATCACAGGGAGCACACGAAGCTCAGTTATCACTGAAAAATGAATCACAATGCACGCAGGTGCGTACGCAGCCGTAGTCTTGGAAATTTCACTGGGCCTGCTCGAACGCGCGACTTTTCCACATAATGTCCGTTCATTTTATTCCTGTCAGTCGCAGTAGAGTTGATGCTGAAGTTTACTAAAAAAAACATGACCACAATATATTTCCTTGTTTCCTCATCGATTCGCTTTACTTTTTCTTATATCATTATTATCCTTGACTTGCTCACATAATATTTGACATTTATTATTTTACAACTGTCAATGTCTTATCTTTATCGTGTTAATGCACATGCATGTACATACTTAAGTGGAAAATTCGCTGTACAAAAATAAATGTCAACAGAAAGCAGTCCCCATCTCGTGATAAGAATAAACTCAAACATGTCGCAATGCAAGATGGAGAGATTTGATTATCGATTTTTCATGTGGGTACAGGGAATTTGTAGTATAATATTGACTTGGATAAAATGCTATTGTTGTGAAACGTAGTAGAATATTATCATCATCCACCTTGTTGACATCTGGTTTATTATTGTCATGCAGTACCCTGTTTGACTCTTTGTTTATGAGTTCCTCTTAATAGTACAGAGCGAAGGATCATAACATATGTACCTCCGAAATTTCCTTGATTCTGATAGAAACATTATGATAATAGTTGGTAATAACTAGACATCGGATTATATGCACTAACAAAGTGCCAAAATATGCATGCAAATATGCACTAATAAAGGCCGAAATATGCACTAAAAACTCTTGATTTGCCCAAAATATGCACAATCAAAATCAAAAAACAATTTATATTTTTTAATTAAAGACCGTACAAAAACAGCGAAATATTCTTAAAATTATGCATAGTTTTTGTGAAAATATACAACTAAGTATTTTTCCAAAATTTCGAGCTCAAATTTGTGACGTTTGTCACCCAGTATTAATTTGTACGCCGAACACGACCTCTCTACGTCAACTGACGTCATTGGACAAAATTTAAAATTTGGCGCCATTTCTGGAGATATCTGTTTAGGCAGTTGTGCCGTTGATGTTGGCATTAATGTTCTTCATATCTTCAAGACTCGGGTTTTTAAGCAAAATAGAGTTTAACTTTTTACGAATCTTTTCTGATATTGAATTAGGAAGGGCGTTGGCGAATTCGATCATTGTTTCCAGTATTTCTATTGCTTTAATTAGAGGAAGGTTTTTTGTTTCCAATTTTTTTATGGTATCTGGTAACTTGTGGAAATGTGTTGAGATGAGGGCGATATTCTGTTTAATGGATGCGTCTTCAAATGCTAGCTTGCTTGAATGAATTGCAATCTCCTCAGAACTGTCAATCGGTATAGCTTTTGTAAGGTGATTTATGCATAACAATCCCTACCGCGTTTCAGTCAGTCAGCCACCGCGCTCGTGCCCTACGCGTCATCGTCACCTAGCTCCCTATACGTAGATGATACCTCCCGCTATTAAACGAAATATGCACGATTTGGGAAAAAAGGCTGAAATATGCATTAACGTCGTAATTAGAGAGTTATATGCATTTGCATATGCAAATATGCAAATGCATATAATCCGATGTCTAGTAATAAAATAACACTTATTCAATATTGTTGTACTTTCTAGATAGAATATCTTTTGCCAAAGCCACAGTATAGTGAGTTAATCACTAAGAATGATTTTTTAAGTGCTGAAACATACATTTTTCAAACTTGTTTATATTCATTGGAGATGGCTCAATCCTTATACTGATGTCGTACCACTTGACAAAACTTTCTTATAATCATTGGAGATGGCTCAATCTTTATACTGATGTCGTACCACTTGACAAAACTTTCTTATAATCGTTGGAGATGGCTCAATCTTTATATTGATCTCCTACCACTAGACAAACTTGCTCATAATCGTTGGAGATGGCTCAATCTTTATACTGATCTCGTACCACTAGACAAACTTGCTCATAATCGTTGGAGATGGCTCAATCTTTATACTGATCTCGTACCACTAGACAAACTTGCTCATAATCGTTGGAGATGGCTCAATCTTTATACTGATCTCGTACCACTAGACAATCTTGCTCATAATCGTTGGAGATGGCTCAATCTTTATACTGATCTCGTACCACTAGACAAACTTGCTCATAATCGTTGGAGATGGCTTGAAATCTTTATACTGATCTCGTACCACTAGACAAACTTGCTCATAATCGTTGGAGATGGCTCAATCTTTATACTGATGTCATACCACTTGACAAACTTGCTTATAGTCGTTGGAGATGGCTCAATCTTCATACCGATGTCATACCATTTGACAAACTTCTTAAAAAACATAAAGTTTTATAATTCCACCAATCTGTCTTTATTTCCGATAACTATCACACCACTTAGCTACAGGGGTAGGCAAGGCACATCACTCTGTCCTACACTTCTTTAATCTCACTTCTCGTTTCATTTTGTCATTTGAACATGTGATATGGTGACCCAACTCAAATATATGATTCATTTTGATGTGCCATATCTTGAGACAACATTGTCTTCTTCAATCCACCAACACTTTAAATATTCTCCTGAAACTCATTTCCTTGTCCATCTGCTATAACTGTTTCAAACTTATCTACGCGCACCTTTCTTAATTATTCATTACACTTACAAAGGCCTTAAGGTCTCCTCATTCATAATTTGGTCGTAGATGTTTTTTCCCACACACACAAGTGGTCGCATTTCTACCACATTCAGTCTATTTTCGCCCATTTCGCCAGTTTCGAATAAAATGGTGTTCAATAATATGCAACGGTCATTTCCTGCTTTGTTAGGTGTCATTGGTAGGCCTGGACCTAATATATTTGTAATAGTGAAAATATCACAATAGCACCAGATATCAGATATATTGATACGGTTCCACAGATATCAGAGTTAATGAATACACTCCGAGTGAGGAAGTGGGAGAGCCGATGCTCCGCTCCCAAATGCCACGGGCCCTACGGGAGCGAAAGAGACAAGCATTTTTTGTAGTATGCAAAAGATTTAGTGGGACAACCGATGCTTCATTGCCATGGGTCCTACGTCCTAAGGAGGTGTAGGAGACAAGTATTTTTTTGTTGCTTATCGAATTATGTTCTGATATTGATATCACTGGAATATTGAAGCATTCAGGGATTAGCATTCACCATAATATCTGATATTACGAAATATTGAGTATCTGTGTAATATTTGATATCGATTGTCTGTTCTGCACGCTACGATCTTAGACTATTAGGTACATTATACATATGTATTACTATGTTGATATTATTTTTGACTGATAGATATTATTGATTGATCGAATTTTAATTCTAAATGTAATTACGTGAAACTTTTGAAGTTTCAGTAAAATAAACAAACCCATTTTAGGTTAATAGTTTATGATAATAAATAATAATTTGATGATCTATACAATGTAAAAACTTACAGCTCTAAGATATTATTGAATTATTTTTATTGGTATCAAGAAATCGCTTAACATAAAATAATAATCATGTCTAAAAAACAAATATATTTATTCGTCACAAGAAGTACCTACAACAGAAAGCGTCGACAAAATGTGGCGCCACTTACTTCCGCGACTCGCATTTGGACGCTTCTGGTGTGTTCATATTTTATCCTAATATCTGGGAACAGTGAATATATTTTAATACCGGCAGACCAATATATCAGTATTGGTGAACCCCGCAATGCTTTGCTATTGCTAATCTCTTTCTCGGGCGTCTCCGACTTCTTTTACCACTCACTTCTGTATACTACAATGTTACTGTTAAAAAACTACATTACATCGACTATGTATCTCATTTTGGTGCAGAGATATTGCGTTAAGTATTCCTCAAGCGTTCCCGACTTCTTCTACCATTCTAACCACTCTCTAAACACCCCTGGCACAAATAAGAACAAACTTTCAAATTTTCAGCCATATTGGTCGACTACTTTTCGAGTTTTGCTAGCATAAACTCAGGCTGAATTTTCATAAGATTGGGCAATACCAAATACCAAACAAATGTAAATGTGTAAATTAGCACGGTATTATTATCATTTCTTCACTATTTTTTTTTGTTGTTCGTCTACCCTTTTCATATTTTTTTTCTTGTATTTGTAATTTTAAATATTCACATTCTTCATAACCTGTAACCATAAAAAGATTGTAAATGGAACTTAACTGTTTTATTTTATACTAAGCATCTGTTGTGCAAAATTAATTCACATGTATAACTGTATATTTCCTAACTATAATCAAATAAAAATTTAAAAAATTCATACTGGATACTGCATTTAAGAAAACTGACAACGTGACGGAATGAGCTTTCATTCTGTGTTCAGACGTTTCATGCCGAGCGCGAGTGAAAGATGCCAAAATCCAACATCGACGGATCGGTTCACAAATGAATTCATTCTGCACTTTTCTTTCATTTTGTGTTCAGACATTTCACTTTGAGTGAAAGACAGAAATTAACGAAAAGTGAACTGTCTGACTCCCGCTTTATTCTAAAGTGTGAATTAACATGTTAAACATACATAAGTAATTTCTTTATAGATGTGTACTCCTTATATACATATATATATACTATATGACTATTGAACTATGATCGTACCGTTGTAAGCCAAGCAGTTATGAATTCTTTGAAAATTGCCTCACTAAACATGGACTTGGTAGTTGAGGCATGTATTTGCAGCCTCAGTTAACATAGACTTGGCAGCAATTAGGTTAAAAGAGTAATACGAAGATCTCACTTAATAACTCTCTATTCCAGAACTTGAAGCAGTGGACTAAATCTCCGTCAAGCTGGAGGAGCAAATGGTTACGATCATGAACTCGGGCAATGACTCGATGGACATGACAGAGGAGGTGGAAGGTGGCATGAGCGGGGGGTCGGACGATGAGGATGATTGCTGCCCCTCCTCCCCCGGCTCCGGCTATGAGGAGGGGAGCGACCTCATTACGGTGGCCATGAGCGACGAGGTCACGGCTCAGCTGGCCGCCTCAGGTAAACCCATATCTATCTATCATATCTATTTCCTGTTTAACAAGTATTTATTTCCCGAATCTTTTTAGGTAACCCATTTCATCTTTTTCCTATTTAACAAGTATATATTTTCCTGTACTCTTTTTTTCTCATAAATTATTGTAAAGAAGTTTTTTTTACTGTAAATTCATTTTCACCTTTGTAATGAAGTTACTAAAATCTCTAAAAAGAAATGCCTCTCTTACAAAATACTTTTGGCTAAACTAACGCCCGGGTTGCCGGCAATCTAAATAAATATTATACCTACCGTTAAGCATCTTTCTACACATATATATACACCCCATCTTTATGTTAAGTAAATATATTTTTTTAATCATTGTGTTGAGTACAAGATCTCGCTGTTAGCTTTTTTTATTTACATTTATTATGTTCTTACCTTCAATGTTGTATTATGTTGATGTTCTACCTGTTCATAAGAACTGTTTATTATTTACACAATTCTCATTTAGATCTTTTCAACTTGAAATATATTTTACTTATTGTACACCTACCTAAAAGCATTTACTGTGTACCTCATCTATCTTAAGTCAGTTACTTAAGATAGATAAGTTATTTAATATATATTTTTTTATTTTTTTCTTTTCTTTTCTTTCCTATATTGTTTTACTTAAACAGGATCTCAATTTGCTTTGTTATTTACTCATGTTTCTTATACTATAAGTATCATATGCAAAAGCCGAAAGGCGTTAATTATATATAAATAAATAATATCATTAATATAAATAAGGATCCCATATCTAAGGTATTATTTTTTTTTGTTTTAATTTTGCTGCGTTCAAATTCAAAGCATTATTATGTTTGTAGGACCGGTTGGTATGGCGGCAGCCGCTGCTATAGCATCATCGAAGAAACGAAAACGACCACATTCATTTGAAACAAATCCCTCTATAAGAAAACGCCAACAAAACAGGCTGCTTAGGAAATTAAGAGTAAGTAAATAAATATTCAACTTTTTATTTCACCACACAAGAAATTCTTTGACTGCTCCAGTGCTGTATGGTTTAGCTTAGCTTCCTACACCAGAAAACACTTTTTATTCCAGCACACGAGAGATTCCTTGACCACTCCAGTGTTGTTTTGAAACTTAGGTTCCTAAAGAGATTCCTTGACCACTCCAGTGCTGTGTGGTAACTTAGGTTCCTACACCAGAAGACACTTTTTATTTCAGCACACAAGATATTCCTTGACCACTCCAGTGTTAACTTAGCTTCCTTAGTTTCCAAATTTTCAAGTAGGAGTTGGGAACTCGTCCCAAAAGAAATAATTTTGGCATATTTGGTGAATTTTTTGGCATTTTGAAAGTGCGTAATCCCATGTCTAGTCATTACCAAACTGCAAAATTAAATTTAAAATCAGTACATATTATTATTGTTAAAATTGATGTTTGAAAATTTAGATTATGCTCAGTAATATTATTTTCAGCAAACAATAGATGAATTTGCAACCCGAGTTGGGCAGCAGGCCGTTGTGCTAGTGGCAACACCTGGCAAGCCCAACACCTCGTACAGGGTGTTTGGCGCCAAGCCACTGGAGGATGTGGTGAAGAACTTGCGCTCCATGATCATGGAGGAGCTGGAACACGAACTGGCGCAGCAGGCACCCCCACCCGTCCAGGACGACCCCTCGCTCTACGAACTCCCCCCGCTCATCATTGATGGGATCCCCACCCCTGTAGAGAAGATGACCCAAGCGCAATTACGGGCTTTCATACCTCTAATGCTCAAATACTCCACGGGTAATTAAATAACACCTTTTTTTTCAGTGCTTTCATTGGGTCCAAGATAACATAAAACAGAACATTGAAGAAAAGCAAAGAAAAAAATAACCTAATTTTACCCAACCTATTTTTTTTTATCATGTTATTTATTAATTTTATTTAGCCATTTGTACATGGAAGTTTACAAATGTCTAATGAATTACATACATTCATTATAACATATATATTATTCATTGTGTTTTCTTTTTATTAATTTACTCCTACAATCCGGCTTGAATTTATTGTTCTGTTTTGTCACTATTCTGTTTTAACCTCAACTTATGCGAAAGGAATGAAGCAACCGCAAATGCCACTTACAGTTGCTTCATTCGTGGATCGGTTCGCGTTTCGTTTCGCAAATGTATACGTACCATTTGATTTACCTATAAATAAAAAAGGTGCAGTAAAACCACACACTTATGATGCTGCCCACATAACAAGTTTTCATGCATAGTTTTGTATTTTCGGTCTCTTGAAAACGTTATAAATATAATAATACATAATACATATCTGTGGATGTAAATGTTAATATATTAGTCACAGAGAGAGGTCATTTGTGAAGTCATCGTTCTAGTATCTTCCGTCTTTTTCGTTTCACTAGACACATGAGAAGGAAGAGGACAATCATCAATGACATGTGTATGAGCTCTCTCTGGGACTACTTTAAGTTAAATTGTGTGAGATGTCTTTGTTGGAATCAGGAATCACTTACATTCTCAGCTAGGAAATGAAGACAAAAGTTCTATATGCAAATGTTTCTGTGGATTTCTAGTTAAATTTTAGTTTAAAAAATAGATTAGCTTAATCACCCCAGTTAAGTAAAGTACCCATGTTTATATATTTTTCACAATTAAAATACAGAATTCAGAATTGAATATTTGACGCTATTCCAGGACGAGGAAAACCTGGCTGGGGCAGGGAGTCAATGAGACCACCTTGGTGGCCAAAAGAACTACCATGGGCTAATGTGAGAATGGACGCACGCTCGGAAGATGAAAAGCAAAAGGTTTGGATCCATTCTTATAGCTACATATTATTAATAAAGTATGGTTAATTTACTTATTTCGATAAGTTTTTTTCGTCCTTCTTTAGACTGGAACATTTTTACTTAAAACTATGGTATGGCCAATCTGAAGATAGATGTGACTGTCCGAAACCGCTTCAGTTGGAAACAAATAAAAGTGGAATAAAGTTTTAAAAAAATTATTTTATTATTCCTGATTAACCTCTTATCTTTTAAAAAATCATTTCTCTGAATATAACTAGCTCTTTTGGAAAACCTTACATAGTAGATTATGTAGTATTTTTATAAATATACAAAAACATTATCTGGTAAGACGGTACAATTTACAAAAAAATCATTTTGCGAAAGAAACAAGTATGTTATGATGAAAATAGAATCATATGGGGCATGGCATAAATAGTGCAGCAGCACACCAAGACTTAATACGATGGAGTTCCACAAAAATAGACATTTTAAAAAATAACTAATTAAATTGTTTTTTTTTTTTGCTGTATGTTTTTTAAGTGTGACAAATTTATGAATTGCTTTACATTTTATGTATTTTGTCATGTTGCTTATGCTTTGTTTTATGTTACAGATTTCATGGACCCATGCTCTACGCCAGATTGTTATAAATTGTTACAAATATCACTGCAGAGAGGACCTCCTTCCTGCATTCTCTGAAGAAGATGAAAAAGCCAATGCTAATGCCTCGGCTAATTCATCTGTAAGTTACTTACACTATCTACTATTTTTTTTTACAAATTAATACCATTTTATATAAATATTATCACTAACTAACTATCTTATTCCCATCCGAGGCTGTGACCCTTTGATTCTCATGTTTATAAATAATTTATCATTTTTGTAAATTTTGTATGTCACACATTGACAGGAGTATGTATATATTTTAATCTATGTTAAGTCAGATGGGAATAGGCTAGCACCTGATATGCAAATTTTTAAGGCCCGAAAGCTAATCCCACCGATTTCTTATTATTTTTCACCATACAAAAGGATGAGACTGAAGTAAGTTTCCATTCTTTTATGTCAACTTTTTTTTCATTTATATACATACATAATGTTTTACTGTAAATGCTGGTTTTAAATTAGCATTGCTTTAAATTATTTGTCTGTTTTTTAACGTAACATAATATAACTTCAATTATTGTCTTGTTTTTATTTTCACTAATGCATAATATTTTATTTGTGATTAATTTTTTGTGTGGTTGAAATAATAACCTCTGTTAGAGCTGAATATATCTTACACCTCTTTTTGTAAATAAAAATCACTAATTTTTTAGATTGCTCTTTTCAACAAAAAAAAATGATGAAATATGTATTTTTTACTAAGTTAAGACAAATTAATGTGACTGCAGAAAATTCTGGAATATAATATCCTAATATGTAGTGATGTAGGAAGCAACTACTAACTAGAAAATTACTATTATATTGTTTGCAAAATATGAAAGATTCTTATTCTATGCTCCGGCGCTGAACCAGATCAGGGCCAAAACCCATTTTTCCACTTCTTCACGCTCCGGCTTCATGTTTATAAATATTATGGATTTAGTTTTAAAGCCTCTCTATAATCATTTAACGACGGTACTGTCTAAGTAATCTGCTGCTCGATTATCCGACAACTGTTATATCCGCCGTCATTTGTACAATATGTCAAATTCAGTAGTCCACTGCGTGCCTAGATTCGAGCACCAAGCTTTGTATACCGATGGGACCTACATAACATAAATAAAATATACTGACAGGTTAGGTTCTCTTAAACTTACACGCTCATTTACTATACCACCGTCTACCTTGCTCTCGCTGACCATTTACCAACCACCAGGGTTAATTATTATTGTTTTAGGACATTTCGGTTAGTCCTAGTTTGGTATATTCTAGCAACTGGTGCAAGTGTTTCGGTTTACTTCCTACTTCCACGTTTTTGTTACAATAACTTAACCAAATGGAGTCTTCTTGCAAACTTTAACTTTAAACAAAAAGTGAAATTTTGATTGAAGATTGAGCGGTGTTTCTTTGTTTTTAAGAAATACCTGTTTTCATTTTTAGCATATTTTGTACTGTGCACTACTTTCTAAGAAAAACACAGTGTTTTTAATTACCACCGCATTATAATCCATCGCTTTCAGTAATTGGACACTTGCTCAGTTTTAGTGGTGGCAGATTAATGACAGAGTATGATACAGGCTTGGTGTACATTATGTGTGTGTTGTGAACTGTTGAATGTTGGCTGGTTTGATGATGCCTACCGATGAGTGCGACGGTGAGATGTAACAGGCGCATGCTATGTGGCAGGTGTGTGAGCAGGTGGGGGTGGTGAAGCTGCAGAGTGGAGGCGGCAACAGCATCATGCTGCAGACGCAGGGCGGGGTGCCGCAGCAGGTCTGCATCGACTCCATGTCCCTGGCCGATGTCGACGTTTGTACCCTCAATCAATATCCACCGTCTTACTGTGTTGTTGTTATTGTTTTTTTGCCTTAGCACACTTCTCCTTTGTTTTGCATTCTTTTTAATACACATAATTATTATTTTGTATTCTGTTATGTTTTATTGATTTTTATGTATTTTTAATAATTGATGTTATTATGTATATTGCCACCGCCGAGAAATTTCCACTGCGATATTAGGAGCTACTATTTATTTTTCTCCTAAAAATAATGGAAATGCACAGTTCCTAGACTTCGCCACGGGCAATCTCTCTGTGTTGGCACTATGCTTTTCATTTTATTATATCAGACGTGTTTATTAAATGACATTTATTTTACTATTAAACGAGACTATTAAAAGAGTGACTGCAAAAATATTATATATAATCCAAAGGTATTAACAGTTAGTTTTTTAATCCAAATATATTTCCATGCAAGTTTTAAGGTTGCCATAATGTCAGTAATTATATGTCAAAATGTTTTCATATCTTTTCTAATGTAAGGTTTATCTATGTTTCACGCAGTAATAACAAAGGTTGCAATGTCTCAATCTCAAGGAAAATCAGTTTAACCTAACATTCCAAACACATAATGTGGTGGCATGGTATTTGGAAACTGTGTATAATATATTTTTATGATTAGTTAATAGTTAGAACTTTGTTTTTACCTTACATAATTTTGTTTTCAATTCTACAAAAAATATATTTTGTTTTGCATTGATTTGAATTTAATTTACTACTCAATTTATATTATTTTATAATATTAAAAATGGATACTAAATTAATACAGGCATGTGCCTAGTTTGGTCATCATTTTTTATGACAATAAATAAATGTCAGACATTTTCAATGAATCCATTGATGTCAAGATAAACTATTTGTTATGTTTGTTAGATCACCATTTTATTATTTGTAATTATAGTAGTACTCGTCACAGATCTCTTAAAACTGCCAATGTGACAATTATAAAAAACCTTAATAAAAATTGTATCCATATTATATTTTCAGTCTCTTGTAAAATTTTAATTTTGTCACATTGTAGGGTTTAACAGGCCAGAGACGTAATATCATATTTTTAAAATTATTCTGATTAAAAATATTTTTATCCATTCCCAAATACTGGAAATAAGTTTTTTTAAATGTATTATTGGAAATTAAAACACTATCCATCAATTCCCTGAATAAGGACTTAACCCCTAGGGGCCATATCCCTGCATTTGCAGTGTTGAAGAATCGTGCCCATGTACCATACGAATCACTTCAATTGCAGTGTCGAATTTATATATGCATTTTGCCTTCAGATATTAATCTCTACTAGGTTATTTAAACACAAAAATAAAAGTGTTGGTTTTAACAAAAATATATTATTATTTATTGAAGTTTCTTGTCAGCCCTTACGGGCTAAGTGGCACGAATTCTCCTGCTGTTAAATATAAGTAAAAACAAAGTTCTCTATTTATTTCCTGTATTATTTTACAAATATTTCCACTTAAATCAATCTGTGTACGATTATGTTATATATAGTGCCTACCTGTATCATTTTACAGATACATACATGAGAGCAATTTTTTTATTTAACAATTGAAAATGGATACATAATATCAAATAATTTGCTTAATTTAAATTGATGCCCTTAATTAAATGATATGATTGAAAATAATAATGTTCATCTATACTTTCATAAAATATATTTATATTTGGTTTAAAATTCTTATCAATATTACATATACAGTTTAGTCTCTGCAATCCGAACCTCCAGTAATCCGAACCACAAGGTTACGGGGGCGGGGTGGGTTGGTGGATAAACCCAAGACTTTAACCATTGAAGAAAAAATCAGCAGTTTGTCATAATTTCGTGATTAGTGCATTGACTACAGTAAAACAAATACTATTTACAATAAGTATCTTCCCCTATAGCACCATGTTGACTGAAATGGGGAATTGGGGTTCAAAAATCAACTCATAAATAAAACCCTCATAAAAATAAACTGTGGTCGTTGACATTTTGAAACATTGCAATGACAGTATAGTTTGGTTGTGCAAAGAAAAAAGGAAAACGTTCCTCTATTAAAATCATATACAAAACATGTAATATTGGTGATATCTATGCTTACGACCTATATATGGCTATGCTAAGCTTGACATTCCAACCAGGCCGTGCTTAAAAGCAAATTGATATACCTGACCTTGTTGGAGAGAGTTGTACAAAGTTAGCAAGTTATCCGAAATATGTCAAACTGAAATGTTCCAAAATCCATTTGTTTCTTAAAGATTCCAGTAATCCAAAATGGCTGGGTTTTGAATTGTTCAGATTATGGAGTCATTACTGTATATGTACAATGAATTTACCGTCATAGTAATATTTGCACCACGTTCTAAATAACTCGTTACATAGCATTTTACATATATACATACCACTTTATAATATATTATGTATATTGATTTTGTGATTGTATTTGTTACATTTGATGGCAACCTAACCTAACAACTGTATAACTGTCACAAGGGACTAGATAAATGAATAAATTTTTTGGATTTCAGAAATTATGTTAAATGAATTTTGTATTTCACATCATTTTACATTTATGTTACTTTTTTACCCTTTTGGGATTAGTAATGTATTTTATTCATTTTAATATTGTACAGTTATTGACAGATTGTAGAGTAGGCATATTCTCTTTATGTGTGTGTATTACGTCCCTTGCGCATAACAACAATTTCACTACAAGTGTGTTTTTATTTTGTAATATTTCAGATGTCTCAGTATGCTCCCGCAGTTCTCCAGACTATCACCAATCCGGATGGAACTGTATCTATAATACAGGTAACAAATGAACCCAAATGGCTTTAGTCAGGTACTTCCCAACCTTCATTTTCCTCGTCTCCTTCCCCTCCCCACTTAACAATATCTGTTTATAATGAATAGTGACATGTTATCGAGAGGTAAATATAATACATATTGTTGTTTGTTTGCCTAGATCCACACGGGTGGTCCCGATGGAGTACACACTGTCCAGACGCTGGAAGGAGCAGACGGGATGCCAGTAGATATCAGTAGTGTAACGGAGGCTCTGTCCCAAGAAGGTCAAATCATCATTACCGGAGAAGATGGACACGGTAATCTAATACATTTTGCTGTTTCTCTCTGAAGCCGGCACATCAGCAAAAGACAGCCGTTTTGCATCCTGAACATCAACACCCCGTATGTTATTTTAAAATGACCCCATCTATCATAAGCACTTGACACCTTATTTAAAAAGTTAACATGGTAGCTTTGAAAATCTTACTAACTCAATGCATTATTATATCAGTCGGGATCAAATGTTTCAATTTGACTTTTACACTTAAATATTAGTTCATTTTGATCCAGACTGGTATAATAATGCATTGAGTTAAAATCTTATTAACTCAATGCATTATTATACCAGTCTGGATCAAATGTTTCAATTTGACTTTTACACTTAAATATTAGTTCATTTTGAATAATTTGCAATGAATGTTGTTATAATACATATTAGCGTATCATATTGTTAGTAGTAGATTGTTATGAAAGATAAAGATGGTTGTGTCTGTTTGTGTTTGAAGGTTTCCCCGTGTCCGTGAGCAATGTGATCTCCGTGCCCGTGTCGGCCAGCATGTACCAGACCATGGTGGCCAACATCCAGCAGATCCACGCTGGCAGCGATGGCACGGTGTGTGTCACTCCCGTCGTGCAGGTATCTCCCCACTCTTCCCGTCAGCCAACCCTTCTCTATAGCGATGGCAACATCATTATCGATGTCAGTGGTAAACCCAAAATGGTCAAAATGGAACTAGATTCTGATATTAATATTCTAAGCTAGCCCCCCCGTCATGTCATGCCCGCCCGTAGCACCGTGTCATGTATTGTATTACTGCATTACTTTCTCCCTCTGTGTTTCTGTGCCTCTGTCTCTCTGTGTCTCTGCAGAGTTATTGCGAGCAGTTTTGCTAATGGAGCTAGTGTACTGACAATAAATTAGAATGAATTGTTAGTGTATTTTTAGTGCACCCACACCCTTAGTGTTTGTTACCACGCTTAATCCAATAAACAGTATATTATTGTCTTTGCCCTTATTTAAAGGTCTTTCTTGATTGTGTTATTATTTACCAGTACGCAATGAAATCATTATAAATATGAGTTTTTATATTATGTACTAACTTTATTATTTAAAACGAGCCAATCAAAGGGGCTAGGACAATACCTCGAGCATTATTGTTACATATTATAGATTTTAATTTTATTCTTGAGATATACATAATCTCTATTTGAATTTGATAATGCAATTGCATACTGCAACCTGTTACGGACTTTGCCAATGGCTGTAAAAAGACCAAATAATATACTGTTGTTTATAAAATGATTTTAACTTTTAAATAATCTTTGCAAGAAGTCCATTGTTATTGGACTGTTGAAGAATGAGCGTAAATATTACACCTTTTCTTAGTAATAATAAAATAAATGTGTTGAAAATGGCATTTCTTCAGTGATTATTGAAAGTATAAATCATTAGCACCATATTGTAAATGTGATATATTGTTTTACGAAAATGAATGGTATATAGTATAATAGCATAAAACCTATTCAAATGTGAGTATTTTTATTTGTTATTCTTTATTTTCAGTTACATATATATTATGTATTTATGACCCCTAGGCTCAGCACTTACAGGCATTATCATTTTATCATTGCTTAGTTTGTTTACCCATACATCTTTGTAATTCTGACCCCTGGTTTGGTGAACTCATCTCCCGTGCTTCTCTTCATTTTTATAATCCTCTGATTTGACAGACAAAGTCTCTAAGAGTGCTTATTTGTCCGCATTCTTCACAGTTTCTTACTGCCCCGCAGTGTCCCCGGTGACCCCAGGAGGGTGATATTGCCCACTTTACTGTTACTGGTCTACACAATTCAAAACATTATGTACTTTTTTAAAATTTTACCATTCATTATTTTTACTAGATTAGTCACAAAGAACTCACTGGTTTAGTAATAGGGTCCATGCTTATTATTCATTTACAAGTTATTTGGATTTTTATGGTTATTAGGTGATTCTTTTTGTGACACTAAAAACCGCTACTTCACAACCGCTTCAAAAGTGGAAGCCTGATAACAAATTGTACTGTTTGTAAGTCTACATGAGGGTTATTGGTTGAATCCACCATCTGTTAGATATTATAGTTTATTTATTAAAACATTACTGCATAATATTTATTTAAAGAAACATTTTACTGCAGTTAAATTATATTTTCCTTTATTTTGTGGAAAAAATAAATGTGATTTCTTTTACAACAAAAAACATTGTACATATCTGTCAAGAATATGGACGGTAATGCAACTTGAAAAAACAAGTGCATTTACACAAGTTTCCATTAACACAGCGAAGTTGTACTTTTGGGCATGGCACACGGCGCATTTCCACCTCATCCATTCTATCTAGTGAGAACTTCAAATTTTGTTCTATTCTATATAGAATAGAGCAAGTTTGAACAAAATAACGATAAACATTTCAAACAGTTCGTTCCATGAAGTAGGTCAAAGAACGGTTCAGGTGGGATCCCAGCTTTAGAGAATTATATCTCAATGGCCCTAACTATCTCAACATCTTCATTTCTTAGTAAGGTATTTTCCCTTTCTGTGCATCGAATCATATGTATGTAGTACAATTTTTTTTTTCCTTTTGCACCCGCATATGGTTTTTGTAGAACAATAAATAGTACTTACTTCCAGAGCTTTCTTTATCTTACGACGGGTAGTCAGCACCCATCTTCATAAAAATTGTTATTTTAAAAGCATCTGACAGACTTTGTAGAATCTGCAGGTCCCGGGGGTTCTAGCGCGTTCAAATCAATAACTAAACAATATTGGCTTAACTGATGACGATTTTATATCAATTTCCCGAGTGTGGTTGCACTCATCAGGCATGTTGATACCCAAGCCGATATTGACAACAATGTAAATAAGAAATCGTCTTGTGATGGCAACACTGCCGGGTATTGCCTATGGATTGACATTCCTAAGCATGAAATCACTACATCAAAATATGAATAATTTGACAATGTCGAATTGAAAAACTCACTTTAATGTACCGAGTGTCCATAAAAGAATGTCCCAATTTCAATGGTATATTACAACAGTTTAAGTTAGACTATTTACAACAAATCATACATCAAATTGAAAGTAATAACTCTTGATATTCTAACTTTCTGAATTCCATTTCTCTAAGCTCAAACAAATTCAATTGATCGCATTTATGGTGTCTTTCATTTCTATGAGCTTCATTAGTCTGCCTCCATACTTTAAGGGATCATCCCACAGCTAAAAAAAATAGTATTTTTGGGAAATTTTTGTATGGTTCCTATAAAAGATATCGATGTAAATCTTTTTGGGCTTCATAAAATATCTCTCGAAATGTATGGATTTGTTTACATAATTTATCTATCCCTGGTAGCAGCATCCGCATAGCCCCTCAAAAAAAGTTATGTCTGAGTTGATCTAAAACACAAAAACCAAAAAGACTTGAGTTCAGTATGGTTGGGCTACTGTCCGAACTAGAATTCTGATTTTATAAGAAAATGGTGTCTGTTGAAAAAAAATCCTCCAAAAATAAGCCCATTTTTAGTAATATTTTGATTTTAAAAAGTACCTAAAATCAAAATTTTCAAATAATTCTAGTGTAAGCAGTACCCCATACATGTGGCGAACGGTGACCGGATAAATCATCAAAATGATAATTCATCACATCTTTAAAAAGTTAAATAAAGTCATGGAAAGTGATGAACAAAAAAAATTTAACTGGGTTAAGTAGGTTAGGTTGGGTTAAAAAAAATTTTCATCGATTTTAATGACTATATCACTTTTTAAAGGTGTGTTGAATGGTCACTGTATTGAGTTATCATGGAACCGTGGCGTACGAGTAGTTAAAATTTCATAATGATTGATTCAGTTACGGAGAAAAAATCAATGAAGCAAGAAAAAAAAAGTGGTTTCGAGAAAAAAGTGTTCAAAGTTTTTTTTATTGAAAAATCTATCAGTAATACAAGCACCATACAGGATGCCTTGCAAACAGTTCATTCTCTTCAAGTCTAGCATTTGTTAGGCTCGTTTTGGCCGTTTCTTTAAATAAAGCCGAGACAGAGCAGCTTTGCTAATTTATATCTGCTCGCTCAAGTAAAAGCACGCTGAAATAAACATGAAAAAGTAATACTTAGGCCGCTTTAATATTTTTGAAATTTATACACAATATTTTTGAAGTGGCCTATTTTCGAAATCCATAAAGACATTTTTTTGAAATTGATAAATGGAATGATACCTCAAGAAGTCAGTAATTTTGCATAATGAACGACATTATTAAAAAAGTTGTGTATATTGACAGCCAACCGAAGCTCAGTGACAGCCAAAATGCCGCTCTTCATTAGGCAGCTTTTGTCTACCGGCTTTCGGAATCGGAATCATATGCTGACCGTGCTCCCAAACACCGCCTGATAACCATAAATGACGGGTTTAGTCAATATCATATTGATATATGGTTTTATTGATCGACCGTGCTAGATACATACCTTAGTGCCATTGGCTCCGGAATGCTAAAATACAATGACTTGGATTTTTTCTATGCTGTATGGTTAGGTTAACTTACGAAAATGCCTGTACAACTTACTGTTTGTTGTAAGGAACATTCATAAATAAATAGAATAAACCTTTTTCCGACTTCTGCTTAGTGAATGAAATGATTGTCTTTTAATTAGTCCGAGAATACTCCCCACACCTAGCCACATTTCTGCCTATGTACATAATAGAAATTGTTTGCCACTTGGTCAGCTGGTGTAATAACTAATAACCTCCTAAATAATATATTTGTCAGACAGAGTGCTGTTAGTGAGCGTGGAGGGGAGAGTGACCCTTGACCATTATTTTCTCTCAAAATGGAAACAATCTAAATTTAAGATCTCAGAAAAAAGGAGGAATTGTAATGATTTTTTTTATAAAATATAGTATTATTATAACTTATTTGTAATTAATTTGTTCCTAAACCATAACTTGTAACCATATAAATATTTAATAATTTTTAGTTTGCATGTTGGCCACTTACACATAGTTTCTGTTAAAATTTATATATTGCTAAATATTTTCACACATACCTAATAAACTAGTAATATTGTTTTATTTTATAGTACATATTATTACAGCTTCACAGTGATAAAAAATAATCTTTTATGAGAGTTGTTTTCTATATTTAAGTATTGCATAGTGTTTTCTTACGTCTATTATTTATTTATTCTTCAAAAAATATGTAAGATTAGGTTATGCATTACTTCCTATTGAAAAATAGTGCACTTTTGAACTTGAATATGGTGTGACTTTAATAAGGAGCACAGTACTTTTGTATTTTCCCCACACTCAATAAGATCAATGAAAATCTGACCCAAATTATATATTTTTGTACAACTTCCTTCAAATGGTTATAATGATAGGTTCTGTAAATATTGAAGCTTAGTGAATTATTTTGTATAAATATAATTCTCTTCATCGATTGCTTCATATCTGCTGTTAATTTTTTCTTACCTTTTATTTAAAGCCAAAGTATATAGTTTTGTATGATACAAAATAAAGATGTTGTGTTTTGTCATTGTTATTTGTACATTATTTGTTTCATAGATGTCTGTAAAATAATAAACGTATTTGCCATATTCAGTTATTTTATTTATTTTTGCATGATTTTATCTCATTAGATTCTGTGTGGCATGAATTTTATTTAATATTATCCATCTCTCAAAACCAAAGTAGTTGTCTAAAAACATGTACACATGATGTTTTTAACGACACACATTATATTATAGTTCAGATCAATGCTGCAATAGCTTTCGGAAGCTCAATATTTGGCTTTTATTTAACTAAATATTATATTAATATCACATTTTTGTACCAAAGAGACTAGATTAATAATTTATTGTCAGGACAGAAAGTAATTGAAATTGACTGTCTTAATCCTCAAAATATGAAAATGTAGGTGGATTCTAACGGAGAGCCGATGGACACAATCTCAATGGGTCCGGGGATGACGCAGATGATGATTCAGGGCCCTGCGGGCACGGAGCCACAGGTCCTGCAAGTCCTGAGTCTGAAGGATGCTACGGCCCTCACTAAAGCTATGCAAGCCATGGGAGATGTTAAAGCTGAACAGGCTGAATCTATTCTGAGTGATCAATGAGAGTATATAGCTAGCCAAATGTCAGACAATATTACTTTATTCAAACGTGTTGTGGACTAAATCTCGAGACATCACTTGAAGCATCAACAATTAAAACACATTGGCTAGTTTTATACAAATTAAAGTGAAATAAACATTTAATGTAGTTGTATTTATTATATTACTGCATGTTTAGTAAACTTAAATAAAGTGAGCGATGGTAATGAGTAACGACTGTTAAGGGTATACTTAAAAGAATTCATAATCTGCTTCTCATAGATGGTGCTAATTTAATTATTTCCCTTAAATACATTTTTGCAATTCAAACTTTAAAATATTAAGATGAATTATTTGTTTGCGCCCGTTCATAAGCAATAACATGAATAAATAGTTTTATCCGTAAACAAACTCAATTCTTTGAGGAAAGACTTACAAATTCAATGTTGGATTTAATCACCGATACAGCATTGAATTTGTACGCCTTTCTTAAAAGAATTGAGTTTGTATACGGACAAAACTATATTTTCATATTGCGTATGCAAGGGCGTGAACAAATAATTCATCTTAATATTTTAATGCATAATTTGCAAACAGTGTATATTCATAAAATAATTAAATTTACGCTATCTATGAATGCGTAGATTATAATGTATGTTACATTTACCCTTAAATGTCTGCATTATAATAATTAGTGATACACGGGTTCAATTGCGATTTAACGGGAAAAATCTTTTTCGTGTTTGTATCTATATGTTGTTGATGATAAATTATCATTCTCTCGTAAAAGAAATTTAATGAAGTATCGCTCAAGAATTTGAATACACTGGATGAAATAGTTAATAATATAACTGTTGATCAGGGGACTAAAGTTTCCTTCACAGGAGGAATATAATATATAAATATATCTTAGCGTGGCCCATCTCATAATATTGCTCACTGTACCCTCATCACAGACAGGTAATATATTGGTGATTACTGCATGGGATTGTGTAGCGAGCCCAAAAATATTTATATAATATATTCCTTGTGTGTTACAAGCTTAAACCTCTGCCATTTAACTCGCATTCCTGTGGCCATTAACCGCATATTAAGACAGTCTATATGCACTATCTAAATATGCACTTAATCTGTAATTCATGTTAAAAGATGTAGGCCCCAGTAAATGGAGAAATAAGTGTAAACATGAAATGTTACATTATTTTTCATTTTAATTTAAGCTTATTTATTTATTTTGTCATAGTTTAATTTGTATGTACATTGTTCATTTTGTAAAGGCATCATAGAGAAAGACACATAATGAAAATGAGTAAGACTGATCAATCAAAAACAGGATTGTCTATTTCAGATTTCCCTATTTAAAACAATTATTTAATAATAATAAAATAAATATTTCTGCAGCGACATTTGGAACTGCTAAACAAGGCGCCTTTTTTTTATTTGAAACAATCGTAATATTATTCAGTACTTGATTCAAATATTAAATTTAATTCTCTCCATCTGTTTAAATGCATTGGTATTTCAATATGTAAGTATGTATAATATTATTAAAATAATATCAAATTACTGTCAGTTAGAATGTTTAGTTCCATTTAACGCATGCACATGTAAAAAGACATACTTCCCAGGTCGGTTGCCACATTATATTTTAGTGAAGACTTTGTGGATTCAAATAAATTATAATCTGTAGTGGAACCAAAGTGTACAAAAGCCCAAGCCATAATATATTAGTTGTAGCATTATTATGTAATAATGAATATATTTGGTATCTTATTATAACTCTGAAAGTGATGACACCGTGGCGTTTTACTGCAGCTTTGGTTATGAGTTGGTATGAAGACACAGCACAAATCTTATTCTTCCAAAACCATTTTGGCCCTTATACTTCTGCCAACTTGCATCCAGAGCGTAGAACCTTTAACAGAAACCTAAATTTAATGTAATTAATAACGGTAGTAAATAAGAGTGTAATTATAAAAAAATGAAATTATTATTAGAATCAATAACCCTTTACAAGCGGATTCACATGAGCTAGAAGTTCGTCTTTGAAACAATGCCGACAGAAAATAAATCTGTTTTTGGGAACGGAACCGGTGTCGATTTCACGTGCGGGAGCTGCTTGTGTAGAGTACCTTCAAGCGCGCACATGTCCAACCAGTAAGTCGCCCATCCCTAAGGGATCATAACTAAGTGCTTTACTAGTGTGGCCCATCACAATTTGGAAAATTTTTACCAGTTCAAAGGGCTAAAGTGCTTAAATGTGCTAACAATAACTTTTATAAAAATGGTTCCTATTACACAAATCACCGTGTTAAAAAAAAGCTTAAATCAATACATGGTAATGTATTCTAAAACTTCATTGGAGATTTCAGAAATAGACCACTTTGAGTGTTTACATTACAATAGTGACAAGACCACTATTTGTCAAGAATAACATTTTGATGCCGTTAGTTAGATCTGAGGCACTTCTTAGTGTTCACAAAAATGACTAATCCAATGGATAAAATTAAATTTCCAGACATGTCACTATTTAATGTTTTTTATTTACATTAAGTATTTAAAAATAAAGGCGATAATGTAACAAACTTAAAAATAAATCATTCTTACAGTTACATTGAATTCATAAAAATACGCTCACTAAGTTAAAAGTTGTAACAAACCAAATTTTTTATTTGTCCCTTGTACAATTAATGTTTAAATTACATGTCACTATTGTGCTTCAAACACTCAATTTGCAATTTTGGATTGGGTAGAATCAAACGCTTGGTGTATCTACAACTTTTTGTCCTAAGATAATAGCCAGTGGAACTATTTCATTGTATAATAGTGGGGAATACTGTGAGACGGTAGGGGGAAGGGTAGGCAGACTATTGTCACTAGCATTTTCATCCTGGATCTGGAATCAAGTGCAAATATATTTTTAACATTAAATTGTGCATGTCGGTGTTCAAAATTTGATATGAACTGCAATTCAGTAAATTGAAAAAGTTTTAAAAAATGACTAATTGTGTACAAGAATTATACTTAAACAAATAACATCACCCTTTTTGGATAATATAGTAAACACAATTTAGTGAAATCGGTTTCCAAGGGAGGTTGCAATGAAACATTGATTATACAAACGTTGCTTGAAGTCGTTTACTGAAATGATGTGCGATCAGTGTACATTGATGATTACATTACATGATCATTAACTCTTTTTTTTCTTATTTAAAAACTTAGATGTCCTGCAAAAATTTTCTAAATGGGAGACCATCCCATTTTTCTTTCCGGTGTTGATGTGATTAATATGTATAAATATACATTTCGCCAGCTATTGAATCTTGAATCTATGGGCCCAGAGCCTTATATATAAATAGAACCACACGTTGGGCAGTTGGCAGCAAGGATTGGTGAGACACATAGAATTGTAGGAGAAAATGTACATTAGCCATAATCTCCTATAATATATTTTTATTAACCTAAGCCAGCATGCTTTCAAATAGGTATAAGTATGGACAAATATTATCATCAATGTTTGTAGGCAAACTGCTTCAACACGTAACATCAACCTGCTTCAAGCATTTATTTTATGCCAGCAATTAATGCATGAAGTATATGAGTACTTACTTTATTTGTGTTTTGTGATGTTGTCCAGTTATTAATAATCTTAAGTAGTGCAATCTCTTTACTAAATGGTTTTAAAAAACATTATTTAATAATATATATTAAATTTTTTAAATAATGCTTTGGTTATTTGTTGTATCGTTTTATTACAAAATGCAGTAATTTTTCATGTGAATTTTATTAAAAGAATATCGTCGTCGAATAAACAATACTGTCCTAAAGCCAAAATCTAATCATGCAGGAGAGACAGAAAACTTCTGAGGGATATCAACTTTTCGTGGCACGTCAAAACTATGTTGTGGCTCAGTATTGGATAAAGGGTTTCATTCAAAATATAAATGATGTCGGTTGTCTGGTATTGCTTATTTGCCACTGTTCCTCGGTATCTGGTGGTAGTATTAAGAACTTAGTATACAACATAGGCTGAATTCGCTTCTCTATTGATTTTTTTTTTAAATTGATTTTTAGAGCACATAGACCGGTCGGTGGCCGAGTTGACATCGCGCTTGGGTCCCACTCAGGCATAGCGTGTTCAATTCCTCGGCTATCTAAGTCCTCCATCACAACACAAGCAACATTTTCAGCTTACTGTGGTGGTAGTAGGAGATTTTCAAATATTGTCAAATTATTCGTAACCCGGGAATGTTTGTCTTTCTTTTTGAAAAAAAAAAATAAATTTAAAAAAAATAGCACTTAGGTGGTACTATTTCTTCGACGATAGTGTTCTCTGTACATCCCTTTGGCGTAAATGTATTTTGTGTTTACCCGACATAATCTATTTGTATTACCATTGTGAAGGTTTTATTTAATATTGTCGCCTATGTGTAATGATCCGGGGTTGGAATTTGTCTCTGCATTGAAAACCTATTTTGATTGTGGCTGTAACTTACAAATTTAATTTCTTCACCGTTTTTATTTTCTAAGCTTTGCTAACCACAATGTTTGCCGATAGTACGAACTAAATGTTTTATAATATACGTAATATAGTTGTGACAAGTTCTTAGTGAAACTTTTTATTTACTTTGAATAATGTGTATTTCAGAACAGGGTTTGTGCACAATGCATTTTCGCAGATTTGAAAAGTTTGAGTTTTTTTTCCAAATGTAATCAGGCATTCTTATTTAAATTACTTTAGGTAAAATTAATTGTAACTGTTATGTACCTGCTATTTTTTATTTATCTAAAATTTAATATACAAATATATTATATGAATTTATTTTATAAAATATGAGTCTACTTGTAAATAAAATGTGCAATCCTAGTCCAAAAATATTTTTTAACTCATCCATGCTAAGATAAATAATAATTATGTAACTTTTGTGAAATAAGAAATGTCCAAAGACAATGTCATACTCATTAAAGTCTTTGTAAAATGAAATGATGATTTGTTAAGTAGTAAAAATATAGGTGCATGTTGTGGATGTATTTAATGTTCCATTAAATGTATGTGAAGTGTGAAGGCCCGTACTGTCTAATTGTTTATTCATTTTGTTACTGTCGGAATCTATTTCAAATCTCTGGTTGATACATAATATGTATGTGAAGTGTGAAGGCCTGTACTGTCTAATTGTTTATTCATTTTGTTACTGTCGGAATCTATTTCAAATCTCTGGTTGATACATAATATGTATGTGAAGTGTGAAGGCCTGTACTGTCTAATTGTTTATTCATTTTGTTACTGTCGGAATCTATTTCAAATCTCTGGTTGATACATAATATGTATGTGAAGTGTGAAGGCCTGTACTGTCTAATTGTTTATTCATTTTGTTACTGTAGGAATCTATTTAAAATCTCCCCAAAATCTCTGATTGATACATTATATGATTTTGGGCTTACTGAACAGAATAAATTATGTAGCATGGAAAAAAGGATAATAATATTTTTAGACAAAACTGTTTGATCACATAATATAAGATAGGTACCACTAGTCAAACTAACAAAAAGGTATCCAATTATTATAAAATTTTATATACTGTGGACTAGTTGAAATCAGTCACCAATTGTCTTTATATACTGTGGACTAATTGAAATCAGTCACCAATTATGAATTTATTAAATATAGTACTTACTCAATTTATATTAATCTTTGTCTTTTCAATTAAATTTACAAACATTTTGTTGGTGGTTGTATCATCATAATTTAAGTCAAACACATACCCACATACGTCACAGCAATAGTTTCAAAATCCATTGCAGTCATAGAATAAAGAAGAACAGAAGATATGCCATGTGGGCGTGTTTCGTGATCCAAAAGTCTGAGGATTCTCCTCTGAATTTTCATATGCATAACTGTGCTTCACCATCATTATGAAATTCAAATGGAATGGCGATACATGATGTTAGGCGTCAGAAAAGTATAAGAGAGACAGAATCAAAAGATACATAAGGTGACATTAGTTTTCATTCAAATCTACGTATATGAAAGGAATTTAGTGTTCTTTATTCTATTACTGCAGGATATGGAGGTGCGCACACATAGCGATGTTGACAATGTTAGGGTGACTTTTTAAGGATTTTAAAACAGTTACAAAACTGTTGTCATGACAAGTCATCCGTGCGTGCGGGCCTTATAGTACATGGATTTGTTCGGATATTAGTTTAAGTGACATTATTTCTGTTTGTAAAAGTTTACAAATAATATTGTTTTTGAACAGTGACTGCATTAATGTCTAAATAAAACCAACAAAATAAACACCAACCTTAAACATGCAGATTGTTAACTATTTGCCCATTGTTACATATAGTGTTAACATGATATAGCCAGTATCTAGCATAATGCTGGACTTTTTATATGTGTAATATTTGAATAAATCATATAAAACTCAATTGTCATTTACTAATACATACATATTGATTTTACTCACAGACTAAATACAAGACAGAGCCCAAAAGGGCGAGGGGAATAAACCAAGTTATGCGGAGCGGGGGAAGTGCCATGGGAGTGTCCCTTGCAGAGATTTGTCAATAAATGAATCTGATAGTCTACACGCCACTCGCATTGTATAATCACTGTCTTCGAAAATAAAATCTGCTTAAGAATAACTAATCCTTTTTTCAATGGTGCACAAATTGCTCGCTGCATAATAAACATAATTGCGAATCCTAAATCGGGCGACAAAGGTTAGTCTTGTTTCCTAAATCGAATATTTTGTTACAGTATTTATTGCTAATGTTTTATAATTTACTCACCAGTAAAAACAAACACATAAAATATGAGAGAACGCCTGACAGCCCGGTTAGAAACAAAAATTCAGGCCTTGCTCAGAAAAGTCCTACAATGGACTGCGCTGCTCTGACTTTCACTGCTTGTCGAAATGATACCCATATTTTACGTTAGGGCATGTCTATCTCTTCTGACGTAAGTGATTTTACCCTTTAAATTGTGCAATAATCAGAAACCTAGAATGAAATGTTTTATGTATTTCACTACCGATCAATTCGCTATCCAATAGGGGAACCACTGCTTTGAGTGCACAAAATGGCTGATTTCGATGTTTCAATGCCAGGCACTTCCCAACCTTCCTCCTCCCTTAACCTTTCCGGGAGTATGGACTCTAATGAACGACGGTACACACTTTCGCCAAAGGAGTGTGGACGGCTATGGACAACAGGCGTCGTATATTAATATTCAATGCATATTCTGTAAATATGCGTCGTATTGCCATCAATGGGCATATTCCTGTAACTTACTAATTTTAAACATTTTACATCATTATCGACAGAGATATCGGCTGTTATTTATTTTGCATAAAGCATACATTTAATGAAAAAAAAAAAAATTTATTAAAAAAAACTCACTCCCCAGAGCACGGCCAGCATTACGTAACTTACTCCCGGAAAGGTTAATGATGGTACGCAATGTAAAAAAACCACTCACGTACGCAGACAATATCACGAATTATTGAAATTACAAATTAAACTTATAATAAAACCAGAGCAAAGTAAATAGACAAGCTAAATATACCGAAGTTTAATAATACCTTTGGACAATGAAGCTCTGAAAAGTTATATAACAAAATCCCACCCTACTGGGTATCCAACAAATTAAAATAACGAAATTAAGTACATCAAATCTTGGCAGGAATCATCGGAAAAAACTGATTAGTATTTTAAAAACATCGTCATAGAAGTTACTAAAAAGATCCTACCCAAACCCAAGGTCCGTAGAAAATAACAGGGTAATAAATAAAATTAACAGGGTTCGCTCGTACAGGCACTTTTCGGAAAAAAACGCACCAAGCCGCTCATAAGCTCGTCTCGAAGACCAGCGTGAAACGAACGATTTCTTTCACTATATAAATTTTTTTTTGGTAAATCTAAGTTAATTTCTTCAGACTTATGTTTGTATATATATATATATATATATATAAAATATAGTTTTTTAACAGTAACATTTTGGTATACAGTAGTGAAAGGTAGAAAAAGTCGGGGACACCCGAGGAAGACATGGCACGATCAAGTGAAACAAATACTTTAAAAAATAAACTTTCTTAACAATACTATTATTTCCACCTTAAAACTACACCCAGTTTTCAGGTGCACTAGAATTGACAATCTCAAAACCATTCATAGTATTCTACATCCTTATCACTGATTTCATCAACCCTCATTGGTATTTATAGGATAAAAAACAATACAAGTAATCACAGATGTTAAACTTTAATAATAACAAGTTACATAATTTGTTTGTGAATAATTACAATGAATATATCAAACAATTTTCTACCTCGCAGTCAACTGCGATACTTTAAAAGTAAATAATTACATGTCATATACGTCCTGGAGAGCCAATTCCGGCTTATCATAACCCAGTTCCTCAGGTGTGCTGATACCAAGTTCGTTCAGAGTCGGGCGGATTTCTTGAATAATGTACGGGTAGATTTTGTCTACTTCTCCTCCACACTTCTCCTTCACTGCCTCCAGGATCCTGGTGGTCAGGGCATAGTCGTTTAACCTTCTACAGGCCTTAAGGGCGGCAATGATAATCTTAGGTTCAGGAACTAAATCCATTCCACAGAGATCATTCATTCCTTTACGGAGTTCCCAGCCATCGATGTCGGTACGGTTGAAATATGCTTCAAACCTATAATAGAATAAGAAACAAACATTATTATACTATAAAATCTAGATGAGTTCGTTATTAGAACAAGAATGTGTTATCAATGAAGTGTAAATGAATCATCACTATTTTTTTTTTACATACATTTGTTTATAGATTATAAAAACAATTAGCAAGAAAAAACGTTAATCTTTTAGGATTGCTGGCCAAGCACAATAAATATTTTTTTACTTTATCATGTTAATTACTATAAAAGCCAACTATTTACATCCGGGAGGAAGGAAAATACTGCATTTAAAATTACAATTACGTGATATGAAAATTTGCTTTTGTATCGGACGACCGCCATATTGAGATTTTGGTATTCCTGATATATTCGGCGGGAAGTGTGGTTTTTTTTTAAAACTTAATAATTTTTTTTATAAAATACTTGCCTAAAAACCTATTTAATTAGAAATATCAGGAAAACCGAAATGTCATAGTATGGACCAAAGATATTAGAAGAACGAGATGTGCTATGAGCAGTTCATACTGTGTGGAATTGTTTTGCCGAGTGTCGCCGGTTTTGTTCACCAATACCACTGCATACCTTCGCTTACGCTAAGGTATCCGCACTAATACATAGAACAGATTTCTGTGCGTACACGTCCCGATACCGTTCAAAGTACCCTAATTAGGTAGTACTCCGCCTACGGTCCGGCGGCCAACATAGCATATCTCGTTCTTCTAATATCTTTGGTATGGACAGTTATGAACAGAAGGGTTATTTTCAAAAACATCTTCGTATTAAGCGTGGCCAGCAATCCTAAAAGTTTACGGAAAAAACATAATATCTAAAGTAAAGTAAAATAAAATAAAAAAATACACCTTGGAAATAAATATTTTGTTTTCCCTCACGGAGGTAAAACTACAAATACCTCTATATTTTTTTTCATATGAAGCTGATACTTTGTGATGTGACATTAGTTAAAATAATTCAATAACTTAGTAAACACCACTCTTATTTTTATACCTAATGCCGACCAGGTTTCGCCGTAGCTAGCTGTTTTTGCCCTGAAGAAACTACAACCGTAGCTTCTTTAGGGCAGTGTAAGTTAGGCGACACATTACTCTATAAGTATCATGGCTTAGCCTATTTCAGCATATCGCTCGCAATACAATACCAAGGGGAATGTACGGCGAGCCACAAAAATATATCCCTTATAGCGTGGTCTGTCACAGGCTTAATACTCCACTGAAATCTACAGTATAAAATAAACCTGGCAATTGCAAACCATTGTAAAAGCATTATATATTTATAACACATGTTACTTGTAGATTTTAGTAGAGTATTATACTGCCCTGAAGAATCTACGGTTGTAGTGAAACCTGGTCAGCATTAAGTATAAAAAATAAAAGTGTTGTTTACTTAATTATTGTTTTATTAAATTACAAATATATTTGTGAGGTTTTCTTCCACTGTTCTCGCATGGTTGTCTAATAGATTCAGCAATTGCAGGGTTATTATTTTTGACCATTTATTAATCTAAATTTGACTCTAGAGAAGCGGATAGGCTTCATATTTGGAAGACCGAACTGGAAGAAACATTGTTATAGTTGGTATCTATATATAGTGTAAATCTGTATTATTATGGGTTTTGATAATAAAAATCTTAAAAGGGGGGCGTGGTGCATTTAACTTTTCATTTATGATTTCGGAGACCATTTGCCGGGAAGTCTTACCATGAGCAAATTCAGTACAAATCAACTGTCACTAATGAAACAGCTGACTTTATTCTCAAATGGCCACACATTAACCATAAATTTATAAATGTTTATGTTACAGTAAATAATTGATAATGCGTGTCCTGTGCAATATAATTATACGGGTTATATCCCCATAAAATAGTATTCAAGAACACATTGCGCGTATTGAGTCTCATGGCGACGAAAAAAATGTTTTTGACGGGCAAACTAGGAAAAAAATAAGTGATAAAACTGAGTATGATCATAGCAATGAAAATTTACGAGACACCACAATAAAGCGCAGCCTGATATCAAATAATTAGATTTTTGTGATTACATAATTCAATCGATTGACACTTCTTGATAATACCTGGCGTCGAAGTCAGCATCGCTTTCCGTGGAGTGCTTAGACATAAGTCTGGTGGAAGCAGCGATATTTACTCCACATGGTGTTAGAATGTGGTTTTTCACACTTCCACCCAATTTTCCGGCAACACTTCGCAACATTTTAACAATTTCGTGATTCTGAAACCCGTGCGGCCTATCGACAAATGCAATAATGGCAGAACCAAAAACAATATAGAAATTATTTGAAAATCATAGAAAACGAAGATAAGACTAAATTGCAGTGTGCACCGTCGTTAAAAATCAAAAAAATGGCGATGTACCCACCAAAATTTCAGGGCCGGTGTACCAGTCATTTTTAGTAATGGTATCAAAGGGCAGGCTCCTTCGTGAGTGATTTGTTTATGGCTCCTTCCAAAGAGCAACTTGACGGACTTTAATATCTCTCAATAAATAGCAAGCATGAGGGTGCCCAAGGGTGCCTACACAATAGGATATATATATATATATATATATATATATATATATATATATATATATACATACATATATATATATATATATATATATATATATATATACATACATATATATATATATATATATATATATATATATATATATATGTATATATACATACCTACACCTCTGCCACACGAACACTTCGGAGCGGTGGTACCGAGCGCCGCTCCAGGCCGCGGAGCAGTAAGCATAAATAAACCACTCTCGCAGTAAGTAAGGTAACGGTTTACAGGGCAGTCCGTTGTGAAACTTTTCTGCGCGGCGCCCTGGAGCGGCGCGTGGTACCGCCGCGCCGAAGTGTACGTGTGGCAGAGCCTAATCGCTATACCATCGCTATACTGGCTATACTCATCAAAGCGGTTTTTATAACACCATATCGTGATTGGTTTATTTATGACCATATCGCTCGCCATACAATCCTATACAGACCTGTCACACCTGACGGATGATGTGTTACGTATTGGGCGTGGGCGTGGGCGTGTCTACGTCTGAGCCTAACAAATTCGTAACAATGAAAATATCATATCGGATATATCAATACGGGATCCACCGATATCAGAACTGAATACATGTTGATGTGGGAAAGCCGATGCTCCACTGCCAAATGCCACGGGCCCCACGGGAGCGAAAGAGACAAACATATTTTGTGGTATGCGAAAGATTTCCGAGTGTTGAGTGGAAGAACCGATGCTTCCTTGCCGCGGGTCCCAAGTTTTACGGGGCGGAAGCATAAATAAACCACTCACGGAAGGGACAAGTATGTTTTGTTGATTTTTCAGTTTTTTTAGTACATATTTTATTTTACACAAATCTTACAAACTGAGCATTCAGTTTTATTGTACGAAATGTTATCGAATTATGTTCTGATTTTGATAGCATTCGGGGTTTAGTGTTCACCATAATATCTGAAATTACAAAATATTTATTATCGGTGGAATCGGTATAATATTTGATACCGATTGTCGGCGGTATTGTATCTCTCTGCCAGAAGATCAAGGAATATCATCTAGGCCACACCCACATTTATTATAAGGTTATATATATCATCTCTGGTGTGTGATTAGTTTCACGTAAGAGAGATATTTTATTACGTCCGTTAAGTTTCTCTCTGGTATGAACCCTGGCTAGATAAACCGAGTGATACCATAACTAAAAATTAGTGAGATCCCGGATCAGCGAAAACAAAAAAAAATAGCACTTCAGACGTAATTTATGGACGTAATCAGCAATGATTTTGAATACATTGATTTTTATTTTGCAATGATTGATTTTTTAAAATGAAATACAAAGGCTCCATACGCACAGACTGTATGAGTGGCGGCATAGCAAAATAAATATTGATTCAGAATACTGGGAATGAATTTCCGGGCTACGAATAAACAGACAATATTTGAAAATCTATATCTATACTACCACCACAGTAAGCGGAAAATGTTGCTCGTGTTGAGTTTGAGGACTTAGCCAGCCGAGGAATTGAACGTACGACGCCTAGGTGGGATCCAAACTCAATGTAGCGACCGGTCAAATTCCGGACGTTCTTTACGGTAATTATTATTATTAAAAAAAGTTATAATGAAACCATTGTTTTATCACCTCCCAAAGTTAGTGCACCTAACCCCCAGACACTTATATATATTATTTAAAATGAATAATTTGTAAAACAAAAATTGAATTTATTTGCGCATGCCAGGATTTGAACCTGCGACCTTTGGATTCGTATTCGAGTACCTTACCCCTCTACCATGGAGGCTATCAATTTTTTTTGGGGCTTTGTAATCAGTAGAATTATTTAATAACGTCAGACTCCTATTAATTATGACCGAATGTATGTGCCTCAAGCAACTATCAACATAATGTGGAATCAAATTCTGTATAAACTGTGTATCAAATCAAAATGAATATGTAACTTACTTAAGAATATTGAGTAGTTGACATAATATTAATTTGATTTTGGCTTCATGTTACAAAGAGGCTGCATCACTATCTTAAACTGAACCAGATTACTATTTTCCCGACCACAGACATCATCACAAAAAAATTAATAATGTATTTTTGAATATTATATAGTTGCCTTTACTCTATATTAACTAAATTTAGGTTCGTAATTATTTTGGAGTTATTTGTGTTTAATTAAAAGTCTAGTACATGATTAATATACGTAAAATACTTTATTGAAAGTTTGGTGTACAAAAATTGATTACTGTAATACTTATTTACTCATAATATGTAACAGTTGTGGTCAAGTCTATAAGTTCCCTATTAAAATCTAATATCAGACATTAATCCCATGACAAATAAGGCATGCGGTAAAGGCAACTTAAGCCATTTTCTTCCTTCGCTTCTTCTTGTGAGCGGTTATACTCTCTTGCCCGCTATCATCCCCACTGGAGCTGTGGGAGGAGCTCTCACTATCGCTGCTACTCGATGAGCTACTATTGCTGGAGCTGTCAGAAGCCACTCCTGTCCCTTCATTTATATCTATATTGGCAGCTACTACAGAGAGATCCTTGTCAGTAGCTTCAAGCACCTTTAACCATTTTCTAGACAACTTCGGTCGGCCTCGCACAGTTTTATGCCATACCACAGGAAAGTTTGTTCGACTGCAGAAGTTTTGTGTAACGGCGACCGTGTCATCGAGGTTTACGACAACGTGCCACCAACCTCCCGGAACAAATACAGTTTCACCAGGCTTTTGCAGGATTTCCACCTGAAACATAATTGAAAAAACATTAAAAACTACAAAAAACAAAACAATGGTAATGGTTTAATACATAGTGCATTCGTTACAACCAAAATTTGAGTGGTTTCAAAAATATTTTGAACACTTACAGGTTTATATTCGCTAGGCCATGAAGGCAATTTAGTTTTAGGATATATTAGGCTGAACCAAGTGATGGCTTCATCTCGTTGCTTGCCGCCCATAGAGCCGGCCACTTTGATCAATTCACGCGGAGTGTTGGTGGGGAACAAGCACCATCGCTTGTGGCCGAACACTAGAGCATTCCATGCACTTGTTCCCAGGGGATCAATGTGAATACCGGTGCCAGATCTCTGTGGACCCATCACAAACCAGCGATAAGGAGGTCGGCGCTCTTCTCCGCAGAATTTAAATAAATCATCCCGAAAATATAATGGAATATCATAATCAGCCAACAGCTTTTTTCTTCTAGGGTGCTCCCCGAAGCTGCTATCGAATATATATAGTGGACTGTCATCCACAGAACTCTTCATGTATTCCACATAATACTTCATTTTCATTTTAACACTATACCCTTCATTATCTTCACCACACTTAAATTTTTGATTTCTGTACTTCTTAGCAAGTCTTTCTTGGGTCCATTTATGATTCGCCTTCCAATCGGTTTGGACCCCGGTGATCACCACCGGTTTATACACTTTTTCATATTTGTCAACGAACTCTTCAGGGCTGACTTGGTTGATGTCAATACGATCAACATTGTCAGTAAAGTTCTTGAATTCATCAAATTTATTCATATAGCCGAGAATCGACCAGGAAGCTTTATCATGCAGTTCTGAAAGAAAAATATCAGAAAAGATGAAAATTAACATTATGATATGCCAAAAACAGACAAAAGAATTGATGAGTCATTGGAAACAAAATTGATTTCAAGACAAAAATAGTTAAAATAACCCAATGTATTAATTTGATGCAGCCATCCAGTCCTGTTTTTTAAACCTCTCAATGGTTTAACAGGTATTGATTTAATGGTCAACTTGGTAGAAAGCTAACAACAATAATTGTATAACATCAATTAGCCAAATATTTTCAGATTGTTTCACTGTCAATTATCGAGTATAAGCCGCTAAGGGGTACCGTTAGATGGCATCTAATTATGTTGAAAAGATTGACATGTTAAAATAAAGGATTAAAAGAACATTATAACATATTTTTATAGAATCCAACAGACGACTGCAGAAAACCAAAAACTAATAAATTACTTATAGAATTAATAATTTCGAAATCAACGGTCGGCTACCTCGGTAGCACATTGCAGGAAGTCGTTTAAATGAAGACATTTTCCCTGCCTATTCTTACCAATAATATGCTACCGAATGTTGGTAAATGAGTATCTTAATTAATAAATACATTATTATCGGTGGTGAAATAAGACTAATTGCTAATGTGTACGGATGAGTGACATTATTAGACGTTAAAACAATTAAGGAAAGGGGCAAGGTCTTCGGTAAAAAAACGATGCAGACTAGAATGCATCAAAATTCATTAATATTTACCCGGTCTGGCTTTGCGCTTCACATCTTTGATTCGTTTTCTAGCTTTATGGCTCAATTTTATATCGTTTTGCATGGTACTTTGCGTACAAAGCAAATAATTGAGACTCGGGACAACACAATCAACAGCTCAGCCACAGGTTGACAGCTACCAAACCGATATCAGACATGACTATGTGACAGATTGTCTATGATTATTATTTTTCTATGCATAAAGTATCCCACACATGACCCACGTATCAGCATAATTTGAGGTAAGTACAGTTTCGGAAAATCTTAAAAAATGCTTCTAAATATTAGCAGAGGATATAACTCCAAAAATCTCTATGATTCCCATATAGCGGAAATACATACGTTTTTCAAGTTTTTCTTTTATAAGTTCAATAATATTATTGTTTAATTTACAGAAAAATAGTTTATTTGTGAACAAGTTCTACTGTGTAATTATTTTTACGCGTTCAATACAATCAAGGCATCATTTTGCAAAATAATAAATGCATTTATCAACACTAGGTAGAAAAAAAACTTTGATGACTTTATTTTGTAGCTCTTTTATGTGAAGCCTTTTACTTACCATACGACTCGTCCGTTGTCGATTCAATTATTTACGGCGAAAAGACAGCCACAAAAGAACATATTTTTTTGCTCAATTAATATTGCTGCTCGAATGCGTGCAAAATTATTGATTCGAGATAAAATACTAATTTAAAAAACTTATATTATAATATTGTTCCTAATAAAGTAGTTGCTCATGTACAGATAATGTTTTGACCTCAGTAGTAAATAAATTTTAAACACTGTTCCAGCCTGAAGTCGGATGCTAATGGCACAGTTCAACTGTCAGTTTGCGTATTGAAAATTTTATAAGACAGTTTCGGCCGGTTTCCCATAAAACATTTTGTAAATACATGTAATCGCGATATAATTTGTTACAATCCAACGTTTGAATGTCTCAAGTGATTAACCAACTAAAAAGTGTTTATTTGTGATCGAAATGGACGGGATGATTAATCTTATAGAGTCTGGCACAAATGTTAATATCAGACGCACAGATGGTGAGTGCTAGAGCATTTGATTTTTACTAAAAGAAGTAACTTGGTTGAATGTGGGAGGTTTTTCAAAAACATGTCTTTATTACTTTACTTATTTACTAATCTAGGCACCCAAATATTGTACATGGCCGAGACCTTTTCAAAACCACCCCCATACTCGATTTCATTTGCTAATCGTATAAATAATCGTTCTAGACTTTACAAAGGTTTGAGCCATTGCAGTTGTTCCTGAACAGCAATATATTTTATTTTTTGTTAATGTGACGACTTGAATATACACACTCTGATTCGCTGCAAAAATTGAGATTTTTTATTGAAAAAAAAACAATTCGATTTCTCTTTCAAACGTCTTAATTTATTGCAGGATTCCACAAAAAATCTTTCAACTACTTTCTATTTAGTCAATATTAAAAAACTAATGTATATATATTTTTGGGCGAAATTTAGGTATGCTACATGCAACCATTAATAGTATTTTGTAAACTGTCATTTTCTCAAATTTAATTAATTCAATGTGACAATAATCTTAAATAAATACTTAGTTCACTTTGTGTTCTATGACGAGCATTGCTTTCAAGAATCAGAACTTCCAAATTGTTACGCTTGACGCCTCTCAATTTTTAAATATTTAACCTGTCTTAAAAACTCCATTGAATGGTGGGTAGATGTGTTTTGTTTTTAGACTAATGATAATATTTTTGATTTTTTTTACAATAATTATGAATTATTATTGACACTATTTAACTCACAATAATATATATTCTTTATTATTATGAAAATTAATATGAAAGGAGTGGAAGGAGAATAATAATATATGACTTAAAAGTGAATGGTAGAAGAAATCAGGGTTGCCCGAGGAAGATATGAAGTATTGAATTCACTATCAAATCAAAATTACTTCAGTCAGGTCATGTTAAAAGTCAGAATAACAGAAGAGTATGTACCTATGAGTGCGAAAGAGTCAAGACGTGTACGCCAAGACAGAGTTATGTGGCGTTCCATCCTCTCTGCCTATCCCTGAAGAGATTAGAAGTGATGGTTCATTACTTTTATTTAATTTATGTATTTCTTTAAAATGGTTTCTGTGAGCGTCTATTTTATTTTGGTAAATAATAAATAAAATATATCCATTTGAGCTTTTCCAAATGGAATGGAGGTATGTACCTACTATGTTTGTCGCTACATCATATAAAACATTTTTGCGTTGCGACGCATTAAATCATTTTTGTGCAAGTTAAAAAACGTACATGGTTTTAAGAAAAATAGTTAAATTAATCTAGAAAATATTGTGTACTGTCTTGTTGAGTTTGATCTGCCATTTTGCATACTATGATTTCTCTACACCTAAAGGTAATTAAGTTTTTTTCCCAATTGGTTATATTCAAAATTAAATTTACGATTAAGCAAAGCTTGTGTTGAGATTTGTGTACTTTTATGTTGAATAACTCCTCCATTTAACAGTAAATTATTTTATTTACATAATTTTATTTTAAACTACGCATGCATTTCGAAATTAATTTACGTTTTTTACTATCATTTTAGGCATCTTCTTGATTAAACTTATCTCCATTATCTTATCTTTTGCACAACTTCCCATGTTTGCCATTGAAATTCTAAATCTTATCCCACTTAACTAAGGATATAATGTATTTAAAATAAATATTTTATTATATTAGCTGTGTTTCATAGCTTATATAAATGCATGAAAATAAATTTCTCATTTGTTATATTACTATAATTACGGTGTTTATCTTCTTGGAAAACACGAATTAAAATATATATTTTTTAATTAAATTATTTAAAATCAATTAGGACAACTTGACATATGGTTTATGAAAGTACATATACAAATTTATATTATGGAAGTATTGTAGAAGAAACCTTGACAGATTATTTATAATTTTAAAATCATATATTTTATTTTGTATTTTGCAACAAATAGTAGGCACAATCGTATTACTAACATTAATGTCATAAGCCCACTAGGGCGTAAATAAATAAATAATCTGTCCAGGTTCTTCTACAATAGTTCCATAATACAGAGTATAATTATATAAAATATATTAAAAAAGGAACAACACAGAACAAATGTATTGGTATTCACTACGGAATGGTAAACTCGTACATTTTAGCAAAGTATTTATGGAGAATTCGTTTCATCACTAATACGGAATCTCGAAATACGTAGACAACATTCCCAAATCAATTGCCAAAATTATGCTTTCGGTTTATAGGTGCGCGAGCCTGACGGTTTGTTTTTAAATTGTCGCAGAAAAAGTTAGCGTTTTGTCTAGTACCTATTTCTGGTCACTACATATAATACTAATACTTTTGTTATATATGCATTAATTTCTTTTTGAAATAAGTCAAGCCATCCTATTTTCCCAGCAGATGATTTAATCTAGGCGAATTATGTTGCGGGTGGTCATGACGAAATTGCAGAACACACTGCAGTTATGGTTTGGCAGGGGCGTAGGCCGAATGTTATTATTGTTAATATAATAATTAAACTAATAATGTTTATCATATGCTTGAAAATTTACTGCATGAATTTTCTAATTCCCCGAATCCACTAAATAATAAATATTCATATGTCTATGATGTACCTAGGTATTTTTTCTCGGAGTAAAAATACACGGAAATGTTGATGGTTAATTTTGGCGCGTTAATTCGCTTCTCCCGATGACTGTTTCGTCGGAATTCCAAAACGACATCGGCGACAGTTGACTGAATCATTATTACCAGGCACCAGTCAAACAGCTTTGCTGTCTGACGGCACCGGAGCTGATTGTGTAATAACGTATTATGTTATCGCAGAGCACTGCAGCCGAGCCTTCGGAAGTTAGACTATCTAGGTACCTATCTAGTGTTGGTTGGCTTCGGGCCTTGGAGGAGGTGGTACCCCCAGCTGCTCGGTGTTCACCTCCTCTCAGCACTGGGCCTTGGTGGTCCGGCGAGTAGAGGACTAGAATCGGTAGAGGAGGTATGGGTTAGGTACCGCAGGTCTCAGCTCTCAGACTGGCGTGACGTGGGCGGCCCGGGCCGAGGTAGTACTCCATATAAGGCTCTCTCAGAGAGGACCTGGCAAGGCCACAGGGGTGCATTCCGCCGCACTCCTTCCTACACCGCACTCCGTGTCCTTTCATTCTCGTTTTCTACGCGAGAATATTGTGTGCGATTTCTGTAGGAACTGGCAGAAAATAATAATGCAAATTTAACAAGTTTCATCATCGATATACATATATGATGTGTATGAACCTACTAATATTTCCGTAGGTATTCATAACTGTATGTTAGTTAATTAGTATCATCATTCATTGTGTCCGAATTCATCGCCTTATTTCTAAACGGTTTTTATAAACCAATAACATTATTTCTCTTATATTCCCTTACTTTTTTTTTTTAATATTGACAAAACTTCCTTTTCCGATGAGTTTTCGTAGTTGTTAGCAACAGTGTGACAAATTTTAATAAATGTTATTGTTTTAAATTTATTCAGTTCGCGTGTCATGTTGGTACCTACCGTATGTTCACCTAGCACCTACTATTCATATTCATCGCTTTTCTTGCAGTATTTAGTATTCTGCAGGATATATCGCTTCACAATCACAGCTCCCTTGAAGAGATTTTTCATAAATGGTGCTATTCATATTATCCAATTATTATGATCAAATAAGCTTTCATATAAGTATTAAAGCAGATAAAAAATCGATGAATTAAATTATATTATGCGTTTTACACAATATTACTTTACACGCCGTTACTTCGTACACATATATGAGGCTATATATTATGATTATATCGATAGCCTTTTATTTGTTTATCAATATTGTCACATATTATCCCATTGTTACAGTAAATTAATTTCCTTGATCAAAAAGAAAATTAATCTCATCCGACTACAGCCCTGCCGGCCGTGGGCTGCGCTCCGCACATCGCGTCAGCTTCGATACCCGATTTGCTAGAAATTGCAATGATTTCGTTTGATTGTGACGCGGTCAATAGTTTAACAGAAATCAAACAACCAATTACTCCGGTATCTGCCCAAATTGCCATGAAGCAAAATGATCGTCAATATAATTATTATGTATTCCGTTGAGCTGCACCGGTTGTGGTACCTACTTCGGCCGGAAGGTTTGGTCTATTATTAGCAAACCAAAATGTCACACGAATTCTTTGAATAAGTCCCATTGCAATTGATTATTCGATCTGGAGTCGATACACCTAGCATGAATGTTATTTCGAGAGTCAGTTTATCGCCGTTTAACTGTGGGTTAGACGTGCAACTTTATGCTCTGCGAAATATTAGATCATTAATAATAAAAAATAATACACAAACAACTCAGTTCTGTTTAAATTTACATAGGTAGCTGAATTAAATTGAATATAATTTGCACAATTTTAGAGTGATTTTATGCACGAAAGTAGGTTAATGAATAATCGTATTTTGTTTGTTATCTCGAGTATCTCTAACTTAACTTATTACTTAACGCTTAGCACTGATTTAGAAACTACCTAAGACCACACAAGGTCAACAATCGAATATTTAGCATAATTCAATCGTAAAAGCTCTTGACTCGAGGAGGGGCACCGCTTTGTGGACGATTTTAGACGAGATCAAAAAAATCATATTAATATCCCCTATACTTAACATCCAATAATTTAACATTAAAGCTGCTGCCACACGCAAAGCTCACATCAACAGATAATATAAAGCACAATAGCGCTCGCCATACAATCCCATACAGACCCGACACACGTAAAAAGATAACGCGCTATAAGTGTGGTTCTGAACTTACTAACCGCTAACCGAATTTATTTTACGTAACCGCTCCCGACGCGATATTTGAAAAGTTATGCGTCCCCCTCTCCGCCGTAAAAAGGAGAGGGGGTCATTTTAAATTACGGAGCTACCAACTATGTTCCGTGTTCCCTTTGACAGCCATGACATAAGCAGCCTGATAATGCATTTCTTATTTATTCTGTTAGCTCATATCGTCATGTGTGCTAGTAAATTTAGAAACATAAAAAAAAACTTTATTTGGCAAACATACTTAACATATATTTAAAATATAAATAAATCCATTCCATCCAATATGGAAACTCAAGAAATTATTAAAAACATTAAAGACTTAATAAACAAGATCACTTCAGTGAAGGACTCAAAAATAAAATTAACACTGGAACAGAACATTATATCACTGGAAGAAAAAATTCAACATGAACTAATAAACCTACAAAAAAAGATTATAGAATTACAAGAAACTAATATTAAAAACAATCATCACTACGCACAGAAACTAGAAGAAATTCATAATAATAACAAAAGGACATATGCAAATGTATTAGGTGACAATAAAAACTTTGTGAATACAAGTGCACACATCCCAGAACAGAAGCACGCCATCATAATTACATCTAAAAACACCTTGAAGGCCGAAGATATAAAAATAAAAATTCAAAAAAACATTAATTTAACTAAAATAAAAGTTGGAGTAAATGGAGTAAAAAAAATCGGAGAACAAAAATTACTGATCTCATGTCAAAAAAAAGAAGATGCAGAAAAGTTAACCGAAGAAATTAATAAGGTAATTGGAAAAGAAATACTGGCCGAAGAAATAAAAAAAAAGAAACCGTGTTTAATGTTGAAAAGGCTGCAATGCCAATTGACTGAAGAGGAAATTATAGATGGGATTGTACAACAAAATGAAGGATTAACCCTGGAAGACAAAAACAATATCAAGCTTATCAAAGAATTAAAAAACAAATACAATGAAGGAAAAGAAAACGACACCACTAACTACATTATTGAAACAACCGGTAAATTAAGAAAAACGCTACTAGAAAAAAACAAAATAAACATCAAATTCCAAAGAGTATACATAGAAGACTGTAACCCGCTTACTCAATGCTACCACTGCCTTAAGTTCGGCCACACAGCGCAAAGATGTCTCGCCAGGACGCAGCCCCCCATTTGCCCTCATTGCACAAAGGAGCACATTCTGTCTAAATGTGAAAATAAAGAACAACCTCCAACATGCAACAATTGCTGTGCTCAAAACAAAAGATTTAATATGAATTATTCTACAGAACACAGAGTTGATAGCATGAAATGTCTCTATCGGCAAAAAATGCTTCAACTAGCTAGAGAGCGCATCGACTATGAATAATACGGTAAATTTCATTTCTTTAAACTCTAATCTAAAACTTAAAAAATGAATGATTTTTTATTTAACGCATTAGATAAAAAAATGTATATTGAAGAAAATTTATGTCAATCTATGAAAGATTTTAACTTAATTTGCACTGAAAAAGGATTTACCCTATTTCATGTCAATATTAGAAGTTTAGAACGAAATATGGATGAATTAGTTATAACATTAAAAGAATTAAATTTTTTCCCGGGACTGATTGTCTTAACAGAGACACACTCTGCAGGCGAAATCAATTACACTATTCCAGGCTACACATACCATGCGACAATAAACAAAATAAACAAAAACTCAGGTATCGGATTATTTATTTCTAACCAGTATAATGTTCTCAATATTAAAGAAATAATTAATGTTAGTAATGTTAACATATTAAATATAGAATTTAAAGACGTAAATAAATATTATAACATTATTGCTATTTATCGTACGCATACATCGATAGTACCTCAATTTATAGATGAATTAAAAAATATTCTGTTAAATTTTAGAAATAAAAATACTATTATTGTTGGAGATATGAATTTAAATATTGCAAATGACTATTCTAGTAAAGATAAAGACACATATCTAAATATGTTAGCAGAACTCAATTATTTATCGTGCATAAATTCTTATACTAGAAATGTCAAAGGTCAACGCCCCTCATGCTTAGATCACATTTTTACAAATATTCCTGATATCCAAAATATAAAATCAGCTGTCATTCATACAACTATCACTGATCATTATTCATGTATTTTTAACTATAAATTAAGCAATCCAACTTTGCCATTATTTAAACAAAATAATTACTCAAAAAAAGTACTTAATATGGATACATTAAAACACCAATTAGAATCAGAAAATTGGAATAAATTATTACAATGTAATGATGTCAATATATGTTGTAAAATGTTTGAAGAAAAAATATCTAAATGCATAAATGACTCGACAAATAATAATATAATAACCAAATCCAAAGTGTCGAACTTGAAACCTATAAAACCATGGATTACTCGTGGTTTAGTAGTATCTGTACGACATAAGCAAGCTCTTTACAAATTAACTACTCAACAACCAAATAATAAAAATTTACTAAATCATTTTAAAGCATATAAAAACAAACTTTCATATATTATAAAAAATACAAAACAAAAGTATTATAAACAAAAGTTGAATCAGGCTGAAAATGATAGTAAAAGAGTGTGGACAGTTATAAATGAAATAATTGTCAAGAAAAAAAACAAGAATAACGACATCGCTACTATATCTCATGACAACATGAAAACATGTTGTAAAGAAAATCCCTCAAAAGCTGCAAACATATTTAACACCTTCTTTGCGAACGTAGGGGAAAATCTTGCCAATCTCATTCACACTGATCCAAATATAACATTTCCAGACTGTAGTATTGATACTGACAATAATATATCAACATTCCAAGTCACCACAGAGAACGAAATAATATCAATTATAAACGGTATGCAAGGAGGTTCTGCCCCGGGTTTTGATGGAATAACAGTTAATATTTTAAAAAATATTAAAAATCAAATTTCTAAACCGTTAAAACACATAATAAATGTAAGTTTCCAAAGCGGAGTGTTTCCATCAATCTACAAACAAACTACCATTACTCCAATATTTAAATCTGGTAACCCAGAAGAAGTTAGCAATTACCGACCCATATCAGTAATCTCGAACATAGCAAAAATTTTTGAAAAGATAGTTAAAAAAAGGATAAACCAATTTGTAAAATGTAATAAATTAATTAATGAAAATCAGTACGGTTTTATGGAAGGTAGAAGCACTCAGGATGCAATTGCAAAATTAACTAGTCTTGTTCATAATTCATTAGATAAATCATTAAAATGCATTGGAATTTTCATAGATCTTAAAAAAGCTTTTGATAGCATATCACACGACAAACTTATAAGTAAATTAAGAAACATTGGATTAAGTGGTACAGCTATAGAATGGATAAAAAGCTACCTTTTCAAACGCCCTCAAGTCGTAAAAATCAACGATGTACTTAGTCAACAAAAAACAAGTCACTTCGGCATACCTCAAGGTACAGTCCTGGGACCGTTACTGTTTATCATTTATGTAAATGACATATTCAATCAAAGATTAAATGGAAAAATAATATCTTATGCTGATGACACTGTCATAATAATTGAAGGTACTGATTGGAATAATGTTAATAACTTAGCAAATACTGATATTAATATACTGAAAAATTGGTTCGATAAAAACCTCCTCTCATTAAATACTGAAAAAACAAAATGTATCCCATTCTCTATCAACAAATTTAAATTAATACCAGAATTAAAAATTATAATACATCAACTTAAATGTAACAGAACTAATTGCAATCAAGAATGTTCTATACTTAGTCTAACTTCGGAAATTAAATATCTTGGTATATATATAGAACAACATTTTAATTGGAAAAAACAAATTTGTGAACTTGTCAAAAGAATTAGAAAATGTATTTATATATTTATAAGACTTAGAAATATTCTTAGACTAGAAAACCTAAAAAGTGTGTACTATGCAATTGTACAATCTATATTACAATATGGTATTATTGGCTGGGGAGGAACTTATAACAATATATTAAATCCACTTAAAATAGTTCAAAGATTGATAATTAAAGTAATATTGAAAAAACCATCCAAATTTTCTACTGAGATTCTCTTTTCAATATTCAATGTACCCACAATAGACAATATATATAAAAAATATTCAATTCTACAAATTTATAAAGAAATACAGTTAAATAACTTACAATTCAATTCATCAGCAAGATATCAAAAAACTATCAAAATCCCAAAACTTCATACAAAGCACACACAAAATACCTATCTCTATCTAGGTATAACATATTTCAACATCCTTCCATTATATCTAAAAAATATTGAAGATATTCAGGAATTTAAAATAAAATTAAAAAATTACCTAAAACTACTATAAAAATCCATATCTTACTCTTATTATTATTTCCTTCAAATCTTGAAACTGTATTATTGATAAATCTTGCCTATTTCTTACTTATCCCTTTGGTTTTGCAAATATATTATTTACTTACTTACATGATTACATATAATTGAGCTAGGATTCACTCACCAAACACAAAAGCCTCGTCTCTTTATGGTGAGGAAAAGCTATTATTATTTACCTTTATAACACTGTATAATATGTATAAATTGTATATTTATTGTAAAAAACATACAAATATTAAATAAATTAAAAAAAAAAAAAAAAAAAAAAAAAAAAATCAATATTTGAATTTGAAGTAAACAAATTTTCGCCCTTTCAAAATTAATCATATTTTTAATCTCAGTATGTTTATATGCTAATATCATTCGGTTTTTTGATAAAGTTGGACGGCTTGGACGAAAGTTGAGCTTATTTTACAATAATTTATTATATGTCGCTTTCGTCGATCGGCCGCGGCGTGCGAACTGCGAATTTCCTGATTCGACGGAGAGGTTATGTCAGGTTATGTGAAAATGCGCTATTTACGCGCAGATTGTTTAAAATCTAAAAAGTTTATAAATGGCATTTATAATTAAATAGTTGGCGGCATCATCATCTGAGGATGAGCTGTCCAACAGATCCAGCAATAGGCGACAAGTATCATCCATTTCGAAAACGTGCTCAAGCTGTCAGTAAGTAAAGTTGTCACTTTGACAGATGAAATTATGTTCCTCGGCCGCTCTCGAATTCAACTGACCCCCTCTCCTACCATAGGAAGAAATATTTGATAGCGTCGTGTGTCGGTAGAAAAGATGATGCGCTGTACATTAACTTTTGATGTGAGCTTTGCGTGTGGCAGCAGCTTAACGTCAAAGAATATATTTTATGTAGGTACATAATAATAATTATATTATGGGAAGGCTGACAGAGACATTGAAAGAAGGGTAAATGCAGGTAACTCCGTTAATGGAGGACTGAACGCAGTTTGTGCTAACAAAAAAATGTCCAAAGAAGCGAAGTTAGCAGTCCACAATGGAGTGCTGGTACCTACCCTGATGTATGGAAGTGAGGCATAGAACTAGCAAAGAAAGTATGAAAGTAGATTGAATGCTGTTGAAATGAGATCCCTGAGGCGTATGTGTGGTAAAACCATGTTTGATCGTGTGAGGAATGTGGAGATCCGCAAATAGTGCAAGGCTGATGTAAGCGTAATGAGTAAGATTAAGAAAGGGACGCTTAGATGGTTTAGGCATGTAGACCGAATGAACGAAGATAGGAGTGTAAGGAGGATATATTATGATGCAAATGCGAATGGTAGCAGAAGTCGGGGAGGTCCGAGGAAGACATGGCACGATCAAGTGAATCAAGTACTCGAGTCAGGCCATGTCAAGAGTCAGAATAATAGTCATGTGAATGAGGCAAGAAATGTGTGCCAAGACCGAGTTGTTTGGCGGTCCGTCCTCTCCGTCTACCCCTGCGGGGAAACGGCGTGATGGTTAGTTAGTTATATTATATTAGTTGCTTATAGAGATTAGTATTTAATTAGACTGATTTTTATTCTACCGGTGGATGCACGCATTATGCTCCAAAGTTGTAGGTATATGTCTTCGATGTTTTGATGTTTGCCACGAACGCGCCGTTAACTACTCTCCCGAAGTTAATTTGGTTGTTATATTTTTGGCGCCGGATCCCTTTGAATGCTCAGATTGATATTTGAAGCTTTGGAGTTCCGCATTTGGCTTATTTAGTTTTATTTTATTCCTCGCCTAGTGTCATCCTACGTCGATGCACCATGCAGCCGAGACTGTCCGATCGAATACTTAAATGTTTTTTTTTGTCACATGAGATCACCTTAAAATAAAATAAAAGGGTCATTATCGCCCGAGAAAATTCATTTCGAGACATATTTGGTAGTTCGGCAACCAAGGATACGATAAACTACAGCGTGCCTCGGTCTTGAATAAATTATTGCTTCGTATCGCTTCGCGGTGAAATACTGGTTTGTTGCTTTTGCAGAAAAGATAGTGTCGCATGTTGCGCATGCTGAATTATATTGAGATGTAGTGCACTTTACCGCATGCTGGATTATATTGATTTGTAGTGCACTTTGTCGCACAATGAATTATATTGAGATGCATTGCACTTTGGCGCATGCTGAATTATATTGAGATGTAGTGCACTTTGCCGTGTGCTGAATTATATTGAGATGTATTGCACTTTGCCGTATGCTTAATTATATTGAGAAGTAGTGCACTTTGCCGCTTACGAATTTATGATGTATGCTCGACGTTTCTTGCGACAATCTGCCATTGTCTGATCCTGGCAATAATCATTTAAAATACATTGACAGGAAATTGTGGAAAGGAAATATCTATGCTTATTTTATTAGTCATTCCTCGTGCTTAAAATTCCTCGCAGAAAATGACTTTCCACTTCTCTAGCTCGCCAAAATCATACATTCAATTCTGTAAAATTTTAAGGAATTAAACCTAGTCGTACATAATTAATTTATTATATGCAATAAAATTATAAACTACATTGATGTTACTGTACTCGTGCACAACATTATGGAACACAAAGGGTGCGTATAAACATGACAAGATTTCCGCGAGCCGAGTTATTAGCCGAATTACGGGAAAGGAACAAAGCAACTGCAAGCGGCATTCCGCGACGTTCCTTTCCCATAATCCATGGCTCGGCTCGCGGAATTTTTGTCCCGTTTATACGTAGTAATATATTGCTCACATCTATGTATATTTTGGAATAAATTATCATACGGGAGTAAAATCCTACTTTGTTATTCTTTCTTGTCGATCTTAACTCCACGATATTTTATTAAAGTAATATTATCCATCGTCAATGGTTTGCCTGTGCGCCGAACGTGTTGTGGGTTTGTGATAAGACAAGATGTTCGGCGAACAGTGCTAGACGGAGAAGAGACATAACATGACACCATGCGTCACCATTCGATATACTATACCGTTCCTACTATTATAATAGGTATCGATTAACCTTTATGGTGCTGCCACACGCAAAGCTCACATCAACAGATAATATAAAGCACAATAGCGCTCGCCATACAATCCCATACAGACCCGACACACGTAAAAAGATAACGCGCTATAAGTGTGGTTCTGAACTTCGCTAACCGAATTTATTTTACGTAACCGCTCCCGACGCGATATTTGAAAAGTTATGCGTCCCCCTCTCCGCCGTAAAAAGGAGAGGGGGTCATTTTAATTACGGACTTACGGAGCTACCAACTAAGTTCCGTGTTCCCTTTGACAGCCATGACATAAGCAGCCTAATAATGCATTTCTTATTTATTATGTTAGCTCATATCGTCATGTGTGCTAGTAAATTTAGAAACATAAAAAAAAACTTTATTTGGCAAACATACTTAACATATATTTAAAATATAAATATAATCAATATTTGAATTTGAAGTAAACAAATTTTCGCCCTTTCAAAATTAATCATATTTTTAATCTCAGTATGTTTATATGGTAATATCATTCGGTTTTTTGATAAAGTTGGACGGCCTGATACCTACATAGAGAAGCTTCTAGTTTGTTCGTTTGTTGATTGTTTTCAATTGTTTTCCTGGGTAATCTGGTTTGCTCTCGTCAGCTCTCGTGCTCTCTTCTCGTTCCCTGCCCTGGTGTTGGTCCTTGCCGCCTTTGCCTTCGACATTTTTGGAAATCGACGTGTGCTTATTTTACAATAATTTATTATATGTCGCTTTCGTCGATCGGCGTGCGAACTGCGAATTTCCTGATTCGACGGAGAGGTTATGTCAGGTTATGTGAAAATGCGCTATTTACGCGCAGATTGTTTAAAATCTAAAAAGTTTATAAATAGCATTTATAATTATATAGTTGGCGGCATCATCATCTGAGGATGAGCTGTCCAAGAGATCCAGCAATAGGCGACAAGTATCATCCATTTCGAAAACGTGCTCAAGCTGTCAGTAAGTAAAGTTGTCACTTTGACAGATGAAATTATGTTCCTCGGCCGCTCTCGAATTCAACTGACCCCCTCTCCTACCATAGGAAGAAATATTTGATAGCGTCGTGTGTCGGTAGAAAAGATGATGCGCTGTACATTAACTTTTGATGTGAGCTTTGCGTGTGGCAGCAGCTTTATTCTTGGCGACGATCCCCCTTGTTGTATTTGCCTCCGAAAGAAGCAGTGATCAATCCAAGCCACTCAGTATAAAGGTTCGTAAGGATTAATTATTTTTTAAATGTCTTCCCTGTGAATTCGAGTTGCCAGTAAACAATATTATGTACATATACATACTTGAACGAGGGTTCGTTTCGTGGAGTACACTCTAAACCAGTTTTTTATTTTATATATAACCGGTTGGCCACAAATAATACAGTAACAAATTTAAAATACCGAGATAAAATTATATCTCGAAATAAATATTTTCGTAGAGCGTCGTTGATGTTATTACGAGTAAACATTATACATCTGAAAATTATTATTTTCAATAAGATAACTTAAATTTCCATCCTAGTCTGTTCGTTTTTTGCCTCTATGATTCATAAAAAAGATCCGTATGTAAAAGCCCGAAAAAGGGCGTTAATTAATAAATAAGACATCATTTTTCGCCCAAAACTCACGTTGAACCTTTCTTTTTGAGTCAGTGGCATCCTCATCAGACAGGACGTATTAATCAACACAACCTTAATTGATTTTTATGACAGTATTACTAATTCATATTTACATAATGATTTGCGACGGTCCGATGCTCTGAAGGGAACCCGTTAGTGTAATGCTTAAGTTAACATTATGGTTCAATTACCATTTTAAATCATTATATCATGCTATATCGTTCTAAGGAATAACTTTTCTAGGGGGCCGCAAAATAGTTTCCCTTAAGTTTGACCGTGATCGATTAGAAAGTGTAGATTACAAACAACAATACTCGAAAAAGGTTTAATTTTTCCGAGAACATCGATTTTTCACAGAGCGGCCAGTTTGACGTCGGACGTGTTATTTTCCTTTTTTTATTTACTGCGGAGATTGCGCGTATAGTTTTACCAAAGGTGTTTTGTAGTTACTCGTATTGTTTGAAAACAAAAGTTAATCTCTGTTTATGTGTACGTAATGTAATCTTGACCCTTTCAATAAAAATGTACTGTCAATTTCTCAGCCAGATTATCATGATATTTTCATTAACGAGCACTTAAATTAGTTAGCTCGTTAAATCTGATGTTTATGTTTTCCGGGAGCTTGGGGACTTTCTTATGACTTAAAATTAGGTCGTATTTTGGGTATAGATAATAATAATATATATATAAGGTCACTAATATTCTGATTGGCAGAAGGATTTTCTATTGATTATTCGCTATCCCATAAGTATTTGATTACCATTGGGAAATCAATAAGTTTGTATGTCAAAATATTTGTACTATCTTCTCTGTATTAATGCTGTGAATCATAATATAATGTCATTATAATTCCTTAGCCTTTGTATCTAATCTATAAATAGTATAGTCTGTCTGTTTGTGCGCTTAGTTTATCCATTTAGTTTATTCATTTTGAGAATTTCTTCCGGAAGGTTATAACTTATAATACATGCATATTATATTTATAGAAAGTAGAGAAAAGTCTTCGAGCAACGCCGGGTACACGTCAACTAGTTGAGAATCATTTTATATTAAATTAGGGGTAAACATTACCATCTATTTCTTGCCTTGAATATTCATACCAGCGATTGGCATAATCGATATCCGTTTCGAAATAATCGATTAAAATTTATTAGATTGAATTAGTGTACCTAATGGAAATAATTTTCAGAAAACTTCATTCGGATTAATGATTTTTTCAATTGCTAGTTTATAATGTTTAATTATTGAAGACAATATTAGCGATTCCTAAACGAAAATTTGAAAGAGAAGTTAGAGCGGGGTACCCCGCCAAGGCAAGAATCCTCGGTTCGAGTCCTTGATGTGACCGTACCTTTTTCTGTTTCAATTTTTTGTTTAGGAATCGCTAATATTGTCTTCAATAAATAAATATTACAATTTGAGGTTCTACTTATTAAGTTATTCCAAAAATTAAAAAAAGAGTTTATAAGTTATGTAATAGTACATGATATAGACCTTATATACAGATATATTCAAAACCTCTCCGTTCTGCGTAAAAAAATGTCGTTAAAGATACTGATATGTACTCTTATGTTTCTAACAGTGCCCTTCGGGTGATTTTTCACGAAAACGGCGCTATATAAATTAGCAAAATGTTAAATATTATTATGATAAGTCTTTGTTTTACCTTCTGATATGCATTATATTACATTATATTTCTGCATTACGTAAAATATTGCTTTTATTAGTAGTTTTTTTAATGTACTCTAACGCGTTGGGCCAATGCCCTGGCTGGCCCAACGTGTACAGGATCATTTGGCGTATATTGGACGTTGCACGCGTTAGCAGCCAACCCGATTATTGTTGGTTTTCGTGCACACAGTAAAAGATCTTGGCCCCAACCCGCCAATGCTTTGGCCCAACGTGTACTAGGGGCTTTAAAGCCCTACCTACGGGCGTTCAATAAATAAATAATTTTTTCAATAGATCGATTGGACGTAGGAGATCCCTCTGTTAAATAGTTTGTAAGAAAAAGATTACTGATATTCAGATTATTAAAACATTTAGATATTGTCCATCATTAATAACTTCGCATATAATTGATTCATCACGTTTTATCTCAGTGCTATCGTCAAGTATCCAGATATGAATTTGCTATTTTTCGACATTCTCGTAATATATTACAAGTCTGCTCGGTTTTAATATTTAGTTGGGCAGTAAACGTTCAGTGGTAGCTCGGGACCATATTCTTACAAGAGGCTCTGTTGAGTCAAAGCAAGCCAGCAGCCAGTAGACCCTTACGTCGCCCACGACCATTGACAGACGTCCACAGTCTGACCAGGCAGCCGGCTGCCAGCTGCTAGCTGACTTCATAACCGCAGGTCAATATCTGCCGACGACATGTCCGCTGTTGACCGTTCAATATAGGCAAATTTCAAAATTGTATGGAAGATTGGAATATTATTCAGACTTAGAAGAGATGAGATGTTGAATGGAGGGGAGGTAATTTTAGATAAGGCTTGACAGAAGATAGGATATTTGTTTAGAGAGGGACAACCAAAAAAAATAATGATTTAATGTTGGTACATCCACGGAATGTACAATGTAAGGAGTCAGGCAAGTGAATTTTTTAAAAGATGAGAAGGAACGGAACAATGTCCAATCCTCATTAGAATAAGTGAAGAAATTTATTTTTGGAGAAATGGGGAAATTGTTGAACCCACGGTTTTGATGGGATAGTCCTTTGTATTGAGGCATAGCAGGCTCCCTTGGATTGACCAGCAATTTGCGAATACTCTGACCAAACATTGCGGGATCTATCTTTGAGGATGGAAAAAAATGTCGGATAGGGGAATGTGGTTTACGAGGGTAACAATAGGGTTGGATGATCCTTGTTTTTGCCAAGTATTCCGCAATATCATTATCCGCGATGCCAACATATCCATGAATCCAAATCAGACGGTTATACCAGAGCTATGAATGGAGGCTACTGAATAAAGCATACAAAGTGATCATCAGGATGAAGAAGACCACTGGATTAACCACTGGATTTTGGGGGGAACTGAGAGAGTCAGAGAGAACAAAGGATTGTTCAAAATTATTTTCGATAATATATTTGAGATTCAATTATTGGCATGCACTCGGCTGAAAATATTGAAAACTGGTTTTAAATAGAATGAGACATTATGTCATTAAAATTATTATGGTAAACGTTAATACATACCACAGTTAGGAGAGTCTGGAGATTTGGAGTCATCAGTAAATAAAAGAGAAGAGTTGTTCCATTTAGATGAAATAATGTTATTGAACATATTATTGACAGTATGAGCCGGAAGATTGAAATGGCTTTTAAGGGTTCCGATCCCTTCTAAAATTATTGCATAAGAGAAGATCATTTTGGGTAGTTAGAAGATCTGAGAGGGACTGATTTTTTTTACAAATGGCAGGAAGAGGTTTAGTTCGAGCTCTGATTGTAGTGCATGAATGGGTTGAGTCGTTGAACAATGAGACTCTGGGGATAACCTGATGACATTTAGAATTTAAACATTTAACAACAATATATGCGGCAAATAGTTGCCGCCTTAAATAAACAGGGGGATCAGAACTTTCTACTTGAAGGACTTGAAGGGAATTGATGGGCGACGATTGCACCGCTCCAGTTATTCGCAAAGATTTAGATTGAATTTACATTTTTTGATGCATTACTAAAAAGTAGGCAGGCATAGTCGAGATGCCTTCGAATAAGTGCATTGTAAAGCTACTTAATGCAAGTAGGGTGAGCAGTGATTTTATGACGGTTTGAGGAAGGACACACTGACTCTTCTGGACTGAAAGTTTAAGACCATTTAAAGTGAGCTGTGTGCAAAGGGCATCCATGGCTTCATTAAGCTTTGATGATAAGTAGAAATCTATGTCATCTGCGAACTCGATAACTTTTACTTGAGGGGGAATAGTAACATGCATATCATACTTATATTATACTGTAAGTGAGATAATTCATCGTCTTGAGGAAGACCCTTTCAAATAAAATTCTGACTAAAGTGACGCTCACGTAACAGTTGCAGTCCAGCAATTTTGCTAGTTTTTCATCTATATGTAGTAGCGCTGTGATTGTATAGAAATAAGTCGGTAGCTTGCTGACTCATAGGGTCATGTTCAGATTGCGAGTAAAATAACACCGAGCGTTTTCTTCAAGCCAATGTAAGCCACTAAAAAAATCATAGATGACACGTCCTTTCACAGGCTGTCATTGCTCGAGAAAATGACTGCTGGTCCCAGGAGCTTTTTAAATTCCGTCTGAATGCGGTGTCACAACTTACACGTAGTGCATGTTGATTTAGGGCCTCCGAGAATGGAAGAATGTTACAGATGATAGGTTTAATAACACTATTATCATTGACTTTTTGGTTCGGGTAACATAATTTAAATAATATTGAATGAATACCAAGCATCTTAATTTAAATCGAACGTAACGTGTGTTATGTTCCTTGTGTTAATCTCAATATGCCTTGCTAAACATATCAATTACTAATACCTATACCGAATTTATAAAGAATGAAAACATTATTTTCCTCCGGTAGTTTTTTCCTACTAGAAGTGTAGGTATCTAGCAAATGTATGTAGGTGTATGGACGAGTATGATATTACATGGGAAAATTCCCACATGCTTTTCTCATTCAGCTCACCTTTAATAATAACTGTAAAAATGTAGCCTTAACTCATTATTCACTGTTAATACATCACAGACAATCGAAGTAGGCTAGTGAGCAGTGATGCCAGTCCAAAGAACGCTCGGAAATTCTAAGAAACTAACTAAATATCTAACCAAATGATATTGAACCACCTTGAAAAGAGTTTTCCAAATGCACAACAAACGGGCCCACGAGTTCCCAAATTACATTTAATTAAATATCTAAACTACTATTGTAAATTGTAATTTATTTAAATGTCTCCGTCTCGTTCTTCTGTATATTTGTATGTTGATATTCACGGTATGGCGTGAGTCAGAAAAACGTTTCAATCTCCGTACTACGACCCTATTCGCCACATAACTGTATCGGCCGTGAACAAATAATAGTAATGCAGTTTTATCCGAATCTAGCTAAGATTTCCCGATTCACTGTCTTACATATTACACGTAAAACTATGTGAGTTGTCAAAAATGTGGTCGTGAATGTGTCTAAATCCCTACTAAATATCGGAATCCAATAATTATTACGTTATAAAATAATTGTTTAAGTATACAGTGCATTCGCCACGGCCTTGAAGAACATCCGACCGTTGCAAGAGTCGACCAGCGACCAGCTTCTGGAGGGAGTTCCGAAGCGCGTAGAAAAGAAGCCCCATCATTTTATGTTTGCATATCTTAAACCATGAGAATGAATTATACCTTTTCGTTTGTGAAGGTCCGATACCAGCCTCTAAGCTGTGACCAGGTAGTACGCGGAGTAGTAATTCCATACCATTCCTTAATTGGCGAATCTTGATTGATGAGAATGCTTTTGCATTTTGACACGGTTTCAGCCTTGGTTGGTACCTGTGTTATGAACGGCAGACTGACTGTAAGCTGTGTGGTGTGGGTATGCGACTCGCGATGTCTCGTCATTTGTATTATAATATTCAATACGATGTTGTATGCTGTGTGGTGTGGGTATGCGACTCGCGGTGTCTCGTCGTGGATTAGTTGGACAGTTTTTGGGTATGCCGTAGGCCTTGGAGGGGCGCGGGGAACTCGCAGTATTATAATATTCTGTACGAACTTGTACTGCAGCCTGTTTTACTGAGTGACTCAGACCGATCACCTACTGCCCCATGCAGACGTAGCAGCCAGGGCCGGCTCAGCTTTTCTCAAAATCATCTTCACTGAGAAAATAATCGCGTTCCATGAATTTCTACCTTGCTTCTCCTTTTCCGCATTGCGAATTTTATATACCCCAAGAATTATTCAATAGAATATTGTATTTTAAGCTTGTGAATGAATGTGATGAATGAATCATGATTCTGACAACATTTGACAATGATTATGACAAGTCAAGAAGTCAAATAATTTATTAAATAAAAATCGCGTGTTTATAAATATATGCAGAGGTTCGATTATCACAGCGTGTACCTACCTACTATCAAGTTATGGCTAAGTGACAAGATCTGTATTAAAATCTTATAATTTCTACATATAAATTTAAAAACAAAACATAGCAATCGTCTTTTGCTTTCGTAAATAGACTGGAGAATACTAAGGACGGGTTATTTCGCAGAATTTGAACAATTCATCAAATTTTAAAGTTGATTTTCTAGTTGCTTTTTTACTTACATTCATGAAAAAGTGTGTAGTTAAATCTTTTGTTATTATTTACTTTCATTGATTCTTCTATATTTGTTATAATGTTGTTGATAATTTATTAAAACCGGTTGCTTTTCTGGACATGTACGGATCGAGTTACATTCCAGTACATTCTCTAGTATCACTCCAATGCACCCGGAGACGGCGCTACGAGTCACCGAGTCTATAAAACCAGTCTAAACTAGATATTTATATAATATGACCTAACTTCTACATCATATACGATACCAAATAATGACTAAGCCTTGAAAACATCCGAATACAAAATACCCTCCTTCCGACCATTGACATAAATACAAAGACCCGTTATGTTCACACTAATCATTCCATTTTCTAGATTCAAAGCGAATAACGAAACGCATAAACACATCTAGGCAACACGTTTGGGGGTACCATTGCTATATATTTATAGAATTAAGAGTAATCTATAACAGCACTTTGTTGAATCCTACAAATTATAGTAGCGTTTGTAATGTAGTTTTAGTGATTTGTCTTGAATGTACTTATTGTTCTAGTTTATATTTTATTTTATGTCACTATTACGTTTTACTAATATTGTTTCATTTTTAGTTTCATATTTTTTCATTATATTCTCATTATACTTGTAATCACAGTTTTATATTTGTGTATTCATAGATCTATTTTGTACCTACTTTATAATGGATTACATCTACACACTGTTATCATCTCCTATATAATACAGATATTCTTCTATGTACACTTCATCATCATTACCACTTTTATGTAAAAGCCCTTTTAGGCGTATAAATAAATTAATAAGAAAATAACAGCCTATAACTATGTGTGAATAGATGAAATAGCTACATATAACAGCCTGCCTAGCACGGAAACGGAAAGCCATTCAAAGAATATGTATGTACGGGTGAAACAGCTATATTATCATGAACGCCTGTCGTCTCTGCATGCGTGCATCTCGATGCCAGCCGCGTGATTAAGCTGCCCACTGACGGGCGAGCATGTAGCAAAAAGCTTTGTGAATAATTGTATTTATTGAAATCATAAATGACTTTTGAGTATGTACGAATGGAAGGAAACTCCATCAAATTTGGTTTTAATTTCTTTTTTTTTTTATTTTGGTCGTGTTTGTTGCATATGGTTACAGCTTGGCTTGCCAACGAACTTATGTGCAATGCTAAACGCAGTAAATCTCAAGTATGTCCACTGGACCTAGTTCAGTGAAACTACACGCGTTGTCTCAAGTAACCCATATTCTCTTTTAATTCATCTAAGCTTCCGACACGAAAAAATAATCATTAATAAATTCAAATGCGATGTCAAAATGTTTCTGAAACAAGAATGTCTGAAATGCATAAAGTCACACCGTTAAATCAAGTCTTCGAATAAACAAGAACATAACATATGACGTATGCTTTTCCTTCCATGTTTTTAGTCACACACCATTAATTAAGCCTTTGACAGACCACGCTAAGCACGCTATATTTTCGTGGCTTGGCGTATTACAACATATCGCTCGCCATACATTCCCATTGGTAGTGTATGGTGAGCGATATGCTGAAATAGGCCAAGCCATGATGCGCATAGCGTAATCTGTCGCCTACCTTATTTATGAATAATGCGTTGTGTAAATAAATTAACATTGAGCTGAAGTGCTATATTTATTTCCCTGTAAAAATGAAATTTGCTGATAAGTTCTCTTCCTCGGAGATAATTGTGTATTCTTCCTTTATTTATTTATACCTGTGACAAAGTCATCAAATGGCCATTTTGTTTTTTGACCTTAAACTCCGACTCTAGGTGCTTTTCAGCTTTCCATCAAATTGTAATAGCTAATAGGCTTAAGAGAAACGGTCACACGGCCCTTTCTATACAAAACTTTAATTTAGATTTGAGGCCAAAATACTAAACCAAAATGTATAGCAGATGTCTAGTACGGATATGTAATACTTTATTTATTTGTATTTTAAGTTACAAAATATAGGCGATTAGAAAATCGATTTAATGATATATATATTTTTTTTAATCTGCTCTATTTACCAAACGAATATGGTAAAAAAAATAATTTCGATGGGCGAAATCTTGAATTCTAAAAGACCGATTTACGTTGGAACACAAATTAGTCGTATATAAATTAAAATTTCCACCCAAAAAAGCCTTATTTTAATATGTACTATTTTTTTATTTTATTTTTCATTATATTATAACGGTAGGTAGGGGAAGATTATTTTATTAATAATTATAAGAAATCTCCAAATTGCTTCGAAACTCGCGCGTAATTCTTGAATGCCCTATACATCAGAATTTAAAACACAAATAAATAAAATAGCCCTCATCAGTACTAGATATTTGCTGTATCTTTTGATTAAAAAAATAATTTTTCAGTTTAGTTGGGAATTTTGGCCTCAAATCCAATTTTTAGTTTTGTATGAAAAAGGCCGCGCAGCCGTTCGCCTTAAGAGGAAGCTACAAGCCAAAAATGTGTATATTCTTGGTATTATAGGTACATTAAAATCGCTTCCCAAACGGTGTCTAGAAACGTTCGATTGCAAGCACAAAACTAGTTTTTATTTATTTTGTTAATAATTTTATAAGAAAGCAAAAAAATTAATCAATTGAAACTGTCACAGATAATCTTAGTTATTATACTGTATTTTTTTAGTAGTTTACATTAATATTTTTTATTGAGTAATTTATTTTTTTATTTGTATTCTACTCAAGCGAAACGATAGGAAAACCTTCAATTTACGTAAAGCATATTTTTTGGTATTCATAATGTACACCAATTCGTTATAAAGATTAATCAAAATAGTGATTTAGCATTAAGCTTCGCCTTAACAACGTGATGTTGTCCTCTTCTGTTGATTACAAATTGTTTAAAAGCTGAAACGGACTTACGAGTGAAATCGGTAAAACGTTTTATTAATCGTTTTTTTTAAACGAGGACTTTTCAACTGTTTCAAATACAAAATGGCACTGAATGACCATTTGATGACAACGTAACATTTGAATTTCCTGAAAACAGCCCATCCTTAATAATCATTTATCTATTCAGTTCTAAATATTATTTAGATATTGGTATCATGTGAAGATTAGATGTTCATTTGTACTGTAGGTCTCATATAAAGAAGAACATAAGAAATGCGATGTAGATGTGAGCGTGTTTCGTGATTTAAAAGTCTGGTAGACTGGGGGAAAGTCTGGAAGATTCTCCCTTCAATTTCAAATTCAAAATCAAATGGAATGGCGACATCCGATGTCAGGCAGTGTAAAAGAGACAGAGTTCGCATTGTTGATTGTCTGACTCTATCTAATATACAATGGAAAGGTACTACGTCAGTGGCTACATGGGTTTCCTTTCATATCTACCTGTGAAGACGTTTATTGTAATATAAATTCGGTGATAGGTCATAATGTCGATTGGCATTATTTTATAATAATTTTCCATCATAAGTAAGATTGCGAAAAATCGTTTTTTTGCCTTGGTTTGATGGCTTTTAAGTGACGTTATTTAAAAACTTTATTATTGCCTTTACTTATCTAACGTCGTGTCTATTAAAAGAACGATGGCAAAATTCCAAGATTGGTTGTTGTGCAGAGATGCCCGTTAAAGCGAAAACTTACTTTAAAGTGAGCCGTTGCAAAGCCCCAGAGAAATGGAAGCAAACAAGATAACTACAACAGTTAAGTAGTTAGTTACTTTTCGGCAATCTTATTAAACAGTTGAAGAAGCAAACCGTTTTTAAATCTTCTTTTATTTTGGACAGTTAAATGGATCTTTATATATTTCATAGCGTATGATGGAAATTACTATACAAACTTAATTTTTTTTTATATAAAACAATAACTTAGTAAAAAAATAATCATTTACCTGGAAACTTCTGACGGAGAAAATTTGGTAACACCAAAGCCCAGCGTTTGAGAGTTTTGGTTGGTTTACCACATAGACCTCCTGTTTTATAGTTGGTTGACGTAATTAGGCCTAGTTGTTTCATCCAAGGTTTTGCCAAAACTTGATGTTTTACTACCCGTCGTCTGTCACTCAAAATTATCATTATTTTTAAATACATCTATTTAAATTTCACTTTTGGTTTCGAGAATGAATGAAGGCAAATCTTGAAAGCCGAAATTAACCCACTTCCCGACATCCGATCGAGCTGAAACTCGGCAAATAGACTGGTACGTTAATGTATCGATATTCTTCTGGTGGCAATCGTGTACCTACACACACGCGGGCATATTCGCATTTCTATGAAATTGGATGACATTACGGCAGTTATTATACAAATAATTGTCGGTCGACCCGAACGGCATTTGGCGAGGTTGTTAGCGCGGTTGACTCCAGGTCCCTGGGAAGGAAGGTACAATCCTCAGTCAGACATTTATAAATAGATGTGTTATAGTAAAAAAAGATCCCTGAGGCATATGTGTGATCGCTTAAGAAATGTGGAGGTTCGCAAAAAAGAATGCAAGGCTGATGTAAGCGTAATGAGTTAGATTAAGAAAGCGGCGTAACGACGTGTTGATTAGTTAGTTAGCTAAAAACTTTGTTTTTTACTGGTTGATTTTCTATTTACGCTGTGCATACATTTTGACAGTAAAATAACCACAAATTAGTGACCAAAAAAAAATTGAGAATTAGAGGAACGGAATTCAGTTCAATACAGAATCATATTTCCTGGAAGATTTCCTTTTTAAATAAAAGTTTCCCAAAATATTAAATTTCCAAACTTCACATAATATCAAAAAGAAACATGTGTTATAAAAAATTCCAGACACAATTTCTGAGCTGAAATTTCAGATATTTTTTTCAACTTTTGGAAAATTTTGAAAACTTCCACGTAATATCAGATAAATGACTATTTTCCCATATTTTTCCTTTTTTCCTAGAAGAAATTTTTCCATGATCAAAAATTTCCATTTCCAAATGAATCAAAAAGGTAACCAAACATTACGGCATTCACGTATGATTTTTAGTTGGATAGAAAAATTAATAGGTACCCTTGTGATAAGTAAAATTTTGCACACATTCTAATAATTTCTGTTGTACTATCAAAGGGGCATAACTCTACTATCAGGGAACCTTACTAAATTATTACATTAAAAAGCCGCAATATTATTAGTTGATTGGTTTTCATTTTGATTTCTCCCGTCCAATGTTTATTTAGTATTGTTGAAAGAGATATTGTTTGTTGCAGGACGAGTCCACTCGGCGCTGGTGTCCGGGGTGAACCTAGAGGCGCGCAGCGTGACGGTGGAGTGGTTCGAGCGCGGGGAGACCAAGGGCAAGGAGGTGGAGCTGGACCTCATCCTGCAACTGAATCCCGAGTTGGTGCGTCATCCGCTGCCGCATGCCGCGAACCCGCCCCAGCTCGCCTCGCCCCCCGACCAGCCGCACCATCAACCGCATCAACCGCATCAGCCGCAGCACATGCCCAACCCGCTCTCCAGGGTAAGTCAGACACCCAGCCCGACTCAGCCAGTCCCAACCCCAGGTTACAATGCAGCTATGAGTGTGATTGGAGCATTTTCTCTTATCAATAAGTTATATAATCACGATCCACCCTAAAGTGGAATCTAGTTGTTAGATTGACCAATTAAAAATAATTAAAGATTATTACAAGATTGACCATGCTCCAAGTTAAAATAGCGTAAATGGCAAATCCATTTTCAGAAAAACTAAAAAAGTGACAAAGCTTCGTGTGAATGTTTGAACGCTTCCGAAAAGTAACAATTTGTCACTTATTTGGAACGTTGTCTTGGAATAGCCGAAAAACAATATTATAAACAAACTAGGTTCAAATGCAAGCAAATAAAGTTTTTTTTGTTAATAATAAAAAAAGGAAACACTTTGTTTAAAGTCAGTTTTTTTTGTAATAAGAACGTTTTAAAAGATATCTAATTTGATTGGATTATTTATGGATTTTGTACCTTGTGGGCTATTTTGTAATTGCCATAATATAAAGTTAGGTCCTTTTCGGAAGAGAGTTTTGTTTTCTTTGGTATTGTTCGAGCGATGGAGATTTCCGGGTTTTTTGTTTTTCGATTCGCCTATTCGATTTAATTACTATCCCTCCAATTATTAATACGGAAATATAATGAACTGCTTACTGCGATTTAAAGCCAATGACTACACTTAGATTTCATTTGTCCCACATTATTACTTTTATTTTAAATCCAAAAAAAATCGTTAAATTTATAACTTCACTTAAATCACCTACCTAAATCTCTAGTAGGGGTGTTTTATGTAAATCCTGTAAATTCCACTCGTAACATCATCCTGGCCCAGGGCCATTTTACCTTAGACTGTCTTAATATTTTGTCCGGTAATGCCTTTATATAATATTCATTATTAGGTTTTCATGTCAACTTCACCAGATATCTATCCGATAGCGTTGAGACCGATGACATGGCATAATAACCGTGAAAGTGGCTACATATTCATCGCACTACGCGTGCTACAAGTTTTCGCTGGCAACCATGTGTAAATGGCCATTATTATTAGTATTGTAGAATAAATAATATGATAGGTTTAATTGATATATTCAACTACAGGAAGACGCCCATTAAAACTTTTGCATTGTCTCGATCTTAATATAAGGATTCAAACTGGAAACAAATAATACTATAAGTGATGGTAGGCATAAACATATTCTGTCTTACTCATGAAAAATCGCTAAATCGCCGTTCCAGCGTTGTACTAGCTATACTGGAGTTGGGGCCTAAACCGCTGATTTAATATATTATACCCATAGAGAGATTAGATGGATTATTTGTTATGGTTTTTTTAGAGTGGCAACACTCTGATTTATTTCGCATTCCGCGGCGTGCAACCAACTTCACGTTTATTTATATGTCAGATTCTGTCATCGAATGCCGGGCAATATGATTAAAACCGAATTGAAAATTAGAAGGAAGCGGAATAAAAATTGGGGTGATGTTGAAAAGGTTTGTTTTTAACCTCTTATCTTGGCTGTAATGTTTTATTTATTTGAAATTAGTGTTTAATGATTGTTTTCCGTGTAGGCGTTATTAAAGGATTGCATGGCTGATCACATTAAAGTGGTGGAGAATAAAAATTCTAATACAAATACCCTAATTTCTGGAAAGGAAAGGAGATTCTACTTCCACGTCTGTTGTCGCTGACATGCAAGTCTGGCCGTACTAGATCAATTATTCGTCTCATATTGATTTTGGTGAATCTATATTTGCATCGAAAATCTAATTCTGAGAGAGCTTCAAACGGATCGTATCGCTTATTGTAGGTTTTACGTACGCGCGGTTGACGTACAATTCGTATACGATCGATGTTTTCCAAACCCGACCGCAAAATGTCGAGATTATCAAATTCGGTCATGAGTCGGTTTTACTCCGTCCCCGAAAATTCATTACGCGCCTAAAGAAGTTTCACTTCAAAAAGTTTTCCATTTCGAGAGAGTTTGGTACGCAAGTTGACGCGAGTTTAGTCTATAAACCTAGGGGACCCGCGATCTAAAATCTGACAGGTCGATAATCTGCTGTATTACCCACCCGCGCATGCGCGCGGCCGTGAGTAAGAATTTGGAATAATCCGTTCATTTATGTGTACATTTATTTTCATGAGTAAGACTGATTGTGTTGCGCTGGTGTCATTTTGTTTCACATTCAGATGCCCTGCCCTTGATCTAGGCGTTCTTAAAAAAAATAGTCAATTAACATCTTTGCTTATCTTATATATTATTTTTAATTTGTGACCCACGTAAAGGGAGAAAATACGTAAGAATCCATTCAATTCTGTATGCTTAATACAGTAATCTGTCCGTTAACCCATATGCCGCCCAGTACATGTTTAATACTTAATATTACAGTAATCTGTCCGTTAACCCATATGCCGCCCAGTACAATTTTAATACTTAATATTACAGTAATCTGTCCGTTAACCCAGATGCCGCCCAGTACAAGTTTAATATTACAGTAATCTATCCGTTAACCCAGATGCCGCCCAGTACAAGTTTAATATTACAGTAATCTGTCCGTTAACCCAGATGCCGCCCAGTACAAGTTTAATATTACAGTAATCTATCCGTTAACCCAGATGCCGCCCAGTACAAGTTTAATATTACAGTAATCTGTCCGTTAACCCAGATGCCGCCCAGTATAAGTTTAATATTACAGTAATCCGTCTGTTAACCCAGTATAAGTTTAATAATCCGTCCGTCAACCCAGTATAAGTTTAATATTACAGTAATCTGTCCGTTAACCCATATGTCGCCCAGTAAGTTTAATACATTTGATTTGGCCTTCATAATATCAATCAGCTATTTTCAAAAAAATTGGCTCCAAACTATTTATGATTTTCGACCGTTGGTCTTTTTAATATCTTTTAATTCCCAGTAGCCTTTGCCGACCATCGAGCACTGATGCACAGGGGCCATTTAATCTAACGCGACGTTATTTGCAGTTATGTCCAACCATTTATATCGTGCTAAGGTCGCCAGTCACCATATGGCTGCTCGTGTATAGAAGCAAGACCTCTCAGCGTGTAAACAAATCCCAAAATAATATGTTAATTTTCATCGATCGTAGTTGCGATTCGATTGCATGTGCCTCCATGGATGAAAATGATACACATGCGACAAAAAGCACCGTTGACGACAGCGGAATTATCTGCCAATATGTAAACAATTGACAACGCCGTTTTCATAGAATACGTTTTCCGATCTTCAACAGTTTCGGAGTAGCTCAACGTCACCGAAATTTTTAATGAACCCAATTTGAAGAGTAATTTTCTATTTTTATATATCACTCACCGAGAGCTACTACAGGGCTCTCGTAAATTCTGTTCCAGTTAATCAGCCCATAGCAAAATAGAGAATACAGATGTATCGAATTGTGTTATCTTTTAATAGGCGATGCCGTGAAATGAGTACTTTTCTTGAACTTCGCCGAACAATTGAGGTGATCAATTATTGTTTATTTTTCGGAAAATTTCCCCGCGTTATTGTGAACCGCGTCAATATAATTTCTCGTACCAAAAGCGGTTGGCGCGTATTATCCATCCGTCGATGTGATTAATTGTTAGTATGGGTAGTTGGTAGTCAAGTAGATAAAGGAAAAGGTTTCACCGAGGCATACGAAATGCGTTACTAACATTCACGAGTCGGGGGTGATAGCAGCACACGTTACGGCGAGTGTTAAGCTCTCCGCAATAACACAACACTATAGTGCCAAACTTCTCACTGGGTTTCATTTTCCGGCAGAATAAAATGAAACCTTCAAATGTTTCCTTTCGAATATAAATTCAAGGTAAATTTATTCAATTATTTAATTTCATTGTATGGCACAGTTCAGAAATCCTCCCTTCTTTATATTTTGGTGATATTGAAAATTGACATATCAAGCTGACAATATTTTGGTTCTAAAATAATGCGTTTTTCATCCTGCATGGTTATGCATGCATTTTGTATCTTTGAACAATTGTTTTCAAAAATTATTATGCAATTCCACATTATTATGGAAATGTAAGAATTATGTATGTTTTCTTAATTTTATAATCAATTCGAATATAACACCTAATCACGTCATCAATGCGTCACCGAAGAATGATGACATAAGATTATTTTAAGTAATAAATGTGTGGGATTCAAAGGCGTTTATTATCAAATGGTATTTCTCTCGATGTTGTAGATAAGTACATCTATGTTAATGCAATGCAAATGTATGTGTGTTTTGATAATCATAATCACGATTTAGAACTACAGACGTACCTACATCTTTGTTTACTTTCTGCTTGCATTTTAATAATGATGGCTGAAGCACGATTTTCAGGTTTTACGATCGGTAATTTTAAAATCGAATTAGGTTAATGAACTTGCAGTCGGTGTTGTTGTTTGTATGGAAAGTTCAGTTTGTGGTTTATTTTCCTGGAAAACTTCTATACAACGCCACGCGGCGCACCGGGACCTACCCGCGTGATGCCACACCGAATGGGAAACAGTGACCATAAGCTTAGGAAAATCACAGAAAATAAAATAATTGTTTTTATTGACATGATCATTTAAAATATCAAAACTATTTATTAATATTTAAAACACGTAATTTTGATAGGAATCTTTTCTCGTATAAATTATTATTAAATGACAAATTTTCTTATATCAGATAAAAGTGGCATGTGCCACTAGCCAGATGATAATAAGTCATTGTTCGGTACCTTTTCTTTGTTGATCTATCAATCTCATTTCCTAATTTAATCAATATTTGAATACATCGCAATACTATAAAGTTTATAGCCGTCGTGTTAAATATCAATTCAAAATTCAATGTTTATTTTTAATCGAATACTGTTCCTATACTGTCCCAATAAGGTTCTTCCAGCAGTCTTGTCTTGCATTGCCTTTTAAAGTGAATATTGGCCAGGAAAAAGACTTGAAACGTCAAGTCCCGAGTCCCGAGTCCCGAGTCCCGACTGCCGCTTTGACATCCCACCAGGAGGTCGGGGCAAAAGTATTCCGTGCCGGCGCCGATAGGTACGGGTACGGTATGGGCCGTATGGGGTACGGCAGCCGCTAGCTAGCTAAGTTAACCGACGACCGGCGCTTATCGATCTCCTCGGTGTGGACTACCCCTAAGGCCGGCTCGCCAAGAGACAGGTCACAGACAGACTAAATACTATAACCCGGGCCCCGGGCGCCAATTCCCCGAATGGGGCCATTTTTCATCTCCCTGTGTTTTGTTCGTGCTTTCTGACAGGAAATATGACTCATATTGGTTGGCAAGCAAGCTTTGTTACTTTCATTCCATTTTCCAAAAGCTTTTGTTTTAATATTGTTTTAACAATTTCCTCTTGCGTTTTGAATCGCTAATCTTGTGCACACCTGTGATGTCACCGATGTACTCAAATTTACACACTTGTTGTTATGCTAATAATAAGAAATTTACGGAAAGCAGGCTATGTTACTTTGTTGAAATTGATTAATTATTTTCTTCGGTTTTTTGAACCCTCAATCTTTTCTGCTTATGATGTCACCGGTCCATTCAATCAAACGCTTTTAATGAAGCAAATAAATAATACGAATTTAATTGAAACAGCCAGATTAAAGAATTTTCTTATGCTTGTTGAATCCCCGATCTTTTTTACTTACGATCTGATCGGTGCATTACAATTTAACCTTTTTAATGGGGCAGGTGATTCCAATTTACGTTGACCAGACTTTGTTACTAGTAGGTAATCTTTGCTACATTTTTTCTCTATTGCTTATAATGTCACCGATGCGTTCTAATTAAAACTTTTATTCTGATGCAAATGATTCAAATTTAATGTAAAGCAGATTTTGTTACTTTCATTGGTAATTCCAAAAGCTTCGTTTGGTTTTTACTCCCTGATCGTTTATGCTTTATGTCGCCAGTTTAAATTACCTAACCATTTTTAATGAACCAAATAAATTCGGATGATATGGATTTCTTACTTCGCAGCTTGTGGTTGTGTTTGAACTACCACAAAATATTTTTTTTTGCAGATAAGACTTCATCCAGGTGCGCGCAATATGTATATTAGATTATTATTCATGATCATTTTCATCGACACGGTAACATCTTCCTTTTATAAATACCACAATCACAAAAATATGTTTTCTTTCCAGCTCGTAGATATTACTTTAATCCAGCACCGATATTGTGTGTGTTTATCCGCTTTACGATTGCAAATATTGTATCCACAAAATTCGTTGGCACTGTATCCCATTCAAATATGACATTAACTAATCAATTTAGTGATGTATCGGTTCTTATTAGCTCCACGTCTACCACTGTAGGTGTGGCAATATTATAAAATTAAGCGCAGAATGTATTGCTCTACGTCATGAACAACTGCTGGCAATACACTGTTTTGTTAATGACTGTGGATAACGCAATGTAGACTGTGCAGCTAATTGGCATCGGTTTATTGACATTTCAACTTGGTAGACGTGAAATTAATAGGTATATACCAAATTATTTAAAATAGTTGTATGCAGCTTTTGTAAGTTAGTGTAATTACCCACAGCCGATGAAATAATCAACACTTTAACAAAAACTATCCCGCACATAATTTTTAGGTGATAAAAATTGTTTGACTACAAAACATACAGTTACAGTTAGTCAAAGCCGGCAATTATATTCAAGCCATAAGCTAATTGTTACTAGTAGTTGCTGCAACGAGGTTTTTATTAATTGCTGTGTGCGTATAAAACTAACGACTATTCGTTCACATTATATTCCCAAATAGGTCATATAATTTGTTAAGTAAGCTACTATGAGAATATTTGTTTATGTAAGTGCTATTTATTTTGTGAAACATTTGTTGTGTCCACTGATACCACATGATGCTGCCAAAAATATGTATCGAACAACTGCTTCTAATGATTATTTGATGATGTGTTATAATGCTCCATATCCCTCCCAAACACGTATCGATGAATGGTTGATAATGTGTTATGTCCGATGATACCCCATGCTCCCAAATGAATGGTCGATGACATGTTATGTCAATGATACCCCATGCTCCCCAGTGAATGGTTGATGATGATGTGTTGTGACCGATGATACACCATGATCCCAAATATGTATCGATCAACTGTATGGTATTGTCCTGGGCTGCCATCAGGAGGGCTCCGGCTCCTCGGAGGACGAGGGAGGGTTCCTGGCGGCCGGCGGCGCCGAGGGGGTACCCGGGGGCACCCTGCCCACCGCCAACGGCCGTCACCAGCGCACGGTCAGACACGTCACCTTACCCGAGCACCCGTATTCTCCCCGACACACTCACCACGGTTACATGACAAAACAGAACATAAATTAAAAGTTAAGATAAAGTGAAGAAAAAACACCTAACCTATTATTTTATCACGTTCTGTTTTGTCACTGTTCTATTTTATCCGATACATTCACCACTCCACACCACCCACTTTTCTGACTTATCATACACTACACTACACTTCTACACTTCTTCGGTGTCCAGACGGTATGTCTACTAACTAGATAAATTGAGTTTTGAGTTGTGTAGTTAGCAACAATACAACAGTTGGGAAAGAAAGTTTCTGCTTTTAAAACCCAATAAACACTAAAACACTAGCCGATATTGATTGGAATCTTGTACACAGGCACCTGGCGTGCCTCTACTTTTCTTTCTCAATTTTCCAGAGCAAAATGTTATCTGGTGGTATTTTTACAGCCATAACGGTTTTTTTTTTAATATATCGTATTCTAAACCTGCAAAGAAACGGTAACTCTCCCGAGAGAGTTACCGTTTCTTTTTTACTATTTAAAACGTAAAAGTAAAATAAACAACTTTTTTCTGGAATATCGAAATTTAGTACAAAGTTTCCTTTTTGCTAAAATAAAGTGATGTAGATGGAATTTATGTAAATATAATTGTGCTTGGGTCTATTATTGAGGAAAAGGCATTACGTGTAATATGTTTGAAATAACTGCTTCTGGAGCCACTTCTTCTGGCTCGGAAATATTTATGACACTTCTTATTCGGATGAGAGGAATTATAATGCCGTTTGCTTACTAAGACCACCGCTCTGGAGAAACAAATTTATTGTGATTTAGTTGAGCCAGATTATTTTATCTCCAAACTCCCACGTGTTTAGGCTTTTTGTAACCACTGAAGGTAGCCGAATACAGTTTCTAAAGAATCTGAAATGACGACCATTCTCGTCCTTAATTACCATACGAAAAACAAAATTAATAACTTTGTACCGAAAACTGAGTGGGCTTTGTAAAAGCTATAATTTATTTGAATCAAAACTCGGAAGTTAGCAAGCTGGCAATAATACAAGTATTCATTGTAATTTGTCTGGAAATACCTATGTACTCAATAATTAAACTCTACTCTATATGGCAATGTAAGTTTTTTTATACTTCCGTAAAAGGTTTTCTATTTTTAAGAAGTTTGGTTGGCTCGGTTTGTATCCATGGTTAGATTAAAGATTACAATATAAAGTTGAACACTAAATACTCTGAATAGTGATAACCATGGTCAATAGAATACGATGTTGCAAAAACTCTTTTCTGATACTCACAATTCGTACATTAATAATTTTACATAAAAGCGATGAGAGGAGGTACCCACAAACATACAATACACACACATAAGTATTACACACGCTATATACAGTTGGTAAATGTATGTTGAAAGGAAAAGTCGTAATATTGGAATAAACTATGAAATGCACCGTATGTAGTACGTTTCTGTAAAGAGCCTGCGCAAAACATTAAAATATCACTATGTTGTCATTGATATACGTGGGCGACGAGAGTCATTATTTATCCACTCTCAGCTTCAATTGATTGCATGCGCGCGATCTTGAATGTCCCATTTAGTGCATATCCGGATATGTGATATCTATCTATTATGGGTACGGGGAGGTTACAAACATTTAAGATAGAGACAGCCTCATTTCACTCGATAAAGCTACGGATAATCACTATCTTATATCTTGTGGCACATCTCCTAGTGTTGATCATAATATAAGAGGGTCATCCAGAAAGTAAGCCTCTGCATTAATGGTAGCCCCTTTAGGTATAAAATGCACCAAAAGGATTGTCTTTTAAATTCTGGGGTGTAGTGACACACCCACGTCTCATCCCCGTCACGATAGAGTCCAGAAAAACTTCCTCCCTCCTGTGCAATACGATCCAAAACGATGCAAACGATCTGGCACGGATGGGAGGTGGCGGATCGGAAGAATTTGCTGGGCTGAAAAAAAAATGTAAGACACACTGTAGGAATAATTTTAAGAACCATTAATACTGAATTACCATTTTTTTTTTTTTAAGTTTGTTAAACGAGTAGTTAAGCGCACTTGAAGTGAAATGACACTAAACTGCGCTATATAAATTCCATGTTATTATTATTATTATTATTCCAACTTCGAAACAAAAAAATCCACCGGCCTCAAGAGCCCTTGTATCCTTACTTTCTGGATGACCCTCAAATCTCTATTGACTAATGCAAGCCTTTGCTCGGGAGGTCGTACCGTGCCGTGTGCATTGTGAAATGTGTGCACTTTCCTCTATATTTATCTTGACTGGTCAAGATCATGCCATTGTCAAGCAATCGTCATTACTTGACGGGTTTGTTGACCCATCCATCACTCAGTAAAAGTATTACGATGTAGTTAGTATATTTGCCAGCATTCCAGTAGCAAACTGCCCGTGGAACTAAATCCGCTAAAATAAATCTTCTCTGGCAAATTACTTTCAGCAAGCATACGTACCCACATCACACAAAACACCACACACTGTAATTATGTCTGTACAGCAAAAATGGCGCCTTTGTTTATTTTCACATGTAATTTTTATATTTCTTCTAGTGTATTGGTAATGACAAATTATTTTTTCGCCTAGGCGTTGCTATTCGAATGTATTTTTTTCACTGTGCACGTGTTTTATTTAGTCGTTTAAGTGTATATTTAAATAAATGACCAAATAAATATCTGCTATTTTTTTAATGCTTGCATACTATTTGTTTTCCACAACGCATTCGTTTACAAGGTGTTAGGGGGTAAAGTGCACTAATTTTTGGAGGTGATTCTACATGATAGTACAAGTAAAAAGATACGTAACTTTTTAGAAAATCCAACGTTTTAAGTTAGTTTTCAGGTAAAAATATTATGGAAATAAAATTTCTATGGAACAATATTTATTTATATAAAAAAAAACAAAGGATTTACTTATAATATTATGTAGAATCACCTCCCGAAGTTACTGCACTTTACACCCGGACACCCTGTATATTTGAATAATAATATTTATTGGCACACTTAAACCCCCTACACACCATCCGATTTGCAGGACTACTTGCAGGACTGCAAGTTAACCGCCAACCGAATTATTATTTTTCCGACGGCCCGACAAAGGGAATAATAATAATTTGGCTGGCGGTTGTTCCTACTCACCATCCGATTTGAAAACCCCAGTCTAGCTGTCCAGCAAATCGGATCGTGAGTAGAGGCTTTACTTGCAATATTGCAATATGTATGCAATTGGAGGCAGCTCTTTTCTCCGGTCGTGCACAAGAAACTTAGCCCGCTGTCCCACGGTTCTGTAAGGAATCGAGTGCTGTAAGACCCTGCGTAGAAAAGTAAAGTTCGCTACGGTTTGCAGCGCAGCCGTTGTGGAACTTTTTTGCGCATGGTCTTCGGTATATACATGTATAAATTGATTCCTTACTCTCACCGACCAATGAGACTACGGGCTTAACCGCAATTTGGTGTAAAGTAAACGCAGAATATAATTTTATTAATTTGGTTGATGTGCTGCTTCATTTGACTGTTTCGGATCATTTTGCTTTATTTGATTGACATTGATTGCTGATTGCGCTTAGTCGATTTGACCCATGACATTCAACTTTTATTAAGAGTAATGAAGGTTTCCTATTTCGCTTATAATAAGACATGGAAGGCCGCTTACTATTTCTGTGTTATTAAAACACATAATAACCGTCGATAAATAAAATTGAGGTAATCAACCGTAAATAAGCGTGGATTTTCAAAAAATAAATCATCGCTGTGATCTATTTTGTCCAGCCTGAAAGTTTTCCTAAGCAGCACAAAAAAATATTTTTACTGTCAATCTTTTGTAATTGTGTAAATTAATATTAGTTCTAGTAATTTTGAATGAAATTCCTTTTCATATTGATTATCTCTTTTCAAATTTTTTTTCATAAATAAATGAAATAAATAAACATTACATTGAAAAATCAATATTCTTGACAAAAAATATTATTATAACATAAAACGTATGTAAGAATCGTGGCTCCCTTATCAGGCACAAGAACTCTTTTTTTCTGATAAGGTATACATAACCAATGATGATCTAAAATGTAATTTTGTTAAATATTTATGTATCTATATTCCTTATATTACAATTAAAAAAAAAATATATATATATATATATATATATATATATATATATTGTTAGATCATTATTAGTTATGGTTTTTATATATTTTTTGTTTTCCATTCGATTTTAAAAGATGATTTCGCTACCCATATGAATATGTATGTATACATATATGTATTTTTAACTATTTGTTTTTTTATTATTTGTTTGTTATTATTGACAGATTTTTTTGATGAAAACACCATAGATCAACAAATGCCAGTACCTACATATTTCAGAATAAATTATTTCGTTTTTCGAATGGTTTTTTGTTTTGTTTTTAGCTTCGCATTTTCAACGATGAGAGTTTTAAGTAATTGATTTGTGTAAGGTTTGTTCAGTTTTTAGCTTTTTTAATTATAGACGTTAGTGTTGATTAATGAATGAACTGTTAACGTATTAATATTAGTATTTTTAGTCGATTTTATCACAATAAAATAAAATTGAAAGTTCAAGATAACTTGTTAATTTCTGTCATTTGAAAAATGGGTGACCGGATAACTCATCAAAATGACAATTCAACACACCTTTAAAAAGTGATATAAAGTCATGAAAAGTGATGAAACAAAAACAAGGTTAGGTAATTAAAAATTAAAAATAAAGGTAATTATTCGGAATCGCTGGACAAGGGTTATATGAAATATTTATATATAAAACCTTCTGATTTACCTTAATTTACTATAAAAGGAATCTGACTGCATTTGGGATATTTTTAATTTTAGCATTTTAATTTTTAATTACGTAAATCGAAAATTCACTCTCGTTGTATGGGATGACAGCTGGAATGGTTTCTATTGATAAAATTTTCTTTTGTTTGTATTTCTGATACGAGTGGCTATATTTTTAACCATGTGCAAATACTAGGTAGGTACTATTTTAGCCAAACTCGAAAAATAAAATAAAGATATTTAGGTATGTTTTATAAAATAGAAAAATTAAAAAAGGTGATGTTATTATAGGTTAGGTTGGATAATTTTAGGTTAGGTTGGTTTATTATTAGGATTTAGGTTAGGATAGATTGGATATTATAGGTAAGGTTGGATTATTATAGGTTAGGTATGATTATTATTAGGATATAGGTTAGGTTGGATTATTATAGGTTAGGTTAGAATATTGTAGGTTAGGTTCGATTATTATAGGTTAGGTTGGATTATTATTAGGATATAGGTTAGGTTAGGTTAGGTTGGATTAGGTATACAAACCTAGCGTAGCCCACAAACTACTTGAAAACTGGGATATAACTCTAAAGGGGACGCGAGCAGGCGTTATTAAAGGGGCAAATTTTTGTTACAGGAAATAACATGGAAAATAGGTATTAGAATTAAATCACAAACCAGTCTATACAAACCTAGCGTAGCCCACAAACTACTTGAAAACTGGGATATAACTCTAAAGGGGACGCGAGCAGGCGTTATTAAAGGTTCCCCAACATTTATAGGTTAAGTTAGGTTGGATTATTATAGGTTAGGTTAGGTTGGATTATTATAGGTTAGGTTAGGTTAGGTTGGATTATTATAGGTTAGGTTAGGTTGGATTATTATAGGTTAGGTTAGGTTGGATTATTATAGGTTAGGTTAGGTTGGATTATTATAGGTTAGGTTAGGTTGGATTATTTTAGGTAGGGTTAGGTTGGATTATTATAGGTTAGGTTGGATTATTATTAGGACATAGGTTAGGTTAGTTTAGGTTGGATTATTATAGGTTAGGTTAGGTTGGATTATTATAGGTTAGGTCGGTTTATTATTAGGATTAAGGTTAGGTTAGGTTGGATAATTGTAGGTTAGGTTCGATTATTATAGGTTAGGTTCGATTATTATTAGGATATAGGTTAGGTTAGGTAAGGTTGGATTATTATAGGTTAGGTTAGGTTGGATTATTTTGGGTTAGGTTAGGATATAGGTTAGTTTAGTTTAGGTTTGATTATTATAGGTTAGGATACTATAGTTTAGGTTAAATAAAACAATAATTATAATAATACCTAAATATAAATAATTTAAGTTTTAAAATAAAAACAAACAAAGTAACATAAAAATATTTTATTTTTCGAGTTTGGCCAAAACAGTACCTAACTAGAATTTGCATTCTGAAATGATTCAAATTCTAGCTACTCGTATCAGGAATACAAACAAAAGAAAATTTTATCAACAGAAACCATTCCAGCTGTCATTCCATACAACGAAAGTGAATTTTCGATTTACGTAATTAAAAATTAAAATGCTAAAATTAAAAATATCCCAAATGCAGTCAGATTCCTTTTATAGTAAATTAAGGTAAATCAGAAGGTTTTATATATAAATATTTCATATAACCCTTGTCCAGCGATTCCGAATATTTACCAAAATAAAATATACTAAAATTAAAAATATCCCAAATGCAGTCAGATTCCTTTTATAGTAATTAAGGTAAATCAGAAGGTTTTATTAAAAAATATTTCGTATAATCCGTGTCCAGCGATTTCGAATATTTACCTAGGTTAAATAGGTTACGTAATTTAGTTTCTATTTTTTCATCGCTTTTAATGACTATCATTTTTAAAGGTGTGTTGAATTGTCACTGTGTTGAGTTATCATGGAACCGAAAAATGTATCGAGGTAATCAATCATTCCTATAAAAAATCCCCTTAAAAACATATTTATGTAATGAATTTAAATATAACGTGGTATTTTCTACAGGCTTATAAGGACGGGTTGTTTCACAGAATTTGAACAATACATAAAATTTCAAAGTTAATTTTCAAGTTCTGTGAAAGTTCTATTAAAATTGTGTTATCTTTTCAGTTCTGCATATCAAACTGGCACATAGTGATATAATAACTTGAAAATGAACGTTGAAATTTGAACAATTCATCAAATTTCGAAGGTGATTATTTTCATGTTCTGTAAAATTTCTATTCAAGTTTTGTTACTATTTCAGATATACGATATGCGATACAGCTGGTCAATAATGATATAATAACAGAACTTCAATAGAACCGTTACCAAACTGGAAAATTTACTCTGAAATTTGATGAATTGTTCAAATTCTGAACAACCCGTCCTAAGCCTTCCGTAGTACAGATTCCTCTTGCGGTGTATTTGTGGTATTCAATATTGTTATTATTACGGTAACGACACCATTTAAATCTTAAAATCGATATTATTTTATGGTTATCTGTAACGGTATTATATAAGTACGCCATATACATAGCCATTAATTAAACTACAATAATATTAGAATGCCTTCTGATGTTCTATTACGGTATTATTATAATAATACGAAGAATAACTATGGCATTTTTCCTTACTATTTGTACAGTCGACCGTTTTGCAATTCGTCTGTCTGTAAATTTGTTTGTACGTTCCGTTTCCGTTTTAATGATTCGGTAAAGATTATGTTTTCAAGCGTGAAATCGTTGTGTTTATTTGAACTTTCTTATTAGCTTTATTATAATATTATGGTACCTACCTGCCCGAAGAAAATATGAAAAAGAATTGTCATTGAGATAGTGTCTTTTCTTTGAATTTAATTGTATAATTCCTTATTTGAAATAAAAAATGTCACATAACATATATCATATGTCACTTAATTAACACCATAATGGTGTTAATTATGTAGGTATGTATTGAAGTATTACAAATTTTATGATGTCAAGAAAAATTTTAGTTTTGATTTTTCTAATAAGTGAAAATTAGAAACATACTTTTTTAGACGCGATGTCTAATGGTCACAGAACTACTAGTTAAAATTTGAGTAAAACTGTATTATATTCCCGTTGAGTACCTTACTATGAGAGGCGCGTTGAATTTAATTTATGCATTCATTTACTTATATCGTTTATCCCTTTATAGAATATTAAAATACAATAAGTTTCTATCGTTTTCAACATCGGAAATATAATTTTCATCTTATATATATATTTTTTTAAATAATGTGACAGTCACACAGATTCAGGGTGTTAAAAGACGTACCTGACTTAAGCTGTGATTCCTAAAATTATTTGGAGTCTAAAATGAATGTTTAGTCTCCGACGATTTTTTTGTTGTTTTTTAACTATATTTTTTTTTTCAAAATCGTTCTATACTAAAGTGTGAGTCCAAAGTGTCACCTATATTTTTGTCTCCAAATAACATCAGGAATCACTGATAAGTCAGATACGTCTCGGAACATCTGTATATTTTTTTGAATATAGCATTTTTCAATCTTGTTATCTGACTTCAGAGATGAAAATTCCAGTGAAATTGTGAAACTTTTCGAATGGATGGTAAAAACGTTTCGAATATTATATCCCATTTTCTCTAATAACAAAAGTTAAAATAAAGACAGGAGAAACCGCTGCTTCTCAGTAACGCTTTGTAAGGATATCGTTGCCGAAAGCGTATACAGATGCACAGACAACCATTAAGTATGTGTTTTTGATTGTTCGCATCAACTGTAATTGTGTGACCTATACCTACCCCCGTATATTTCGGATTATCGATTATTCGAATGATGGCATTTTTGTGACTTGCTTGTTTCTACATTATGGTTTCTTCTTTTTCTAGGACATGACTCGTCAATCGATTCCCGTCTTCAATAAAGGTATGTCATTATTTAGTTACCTACCTGTAATTTTAAACTATATTTAGACTTGGTCATTTTACTACATCGATTTAACGTCTAGTGTTCATGTTCTAATATCGTGAACATTGATTTCATTTTGGTTGTTTTCGGTTACCTGGAATAAATTATTACATACTGCATATTTCTACTATTTCCTTTTAACTTATTCGGATTTGCTACCAATTTGTATATAGTGGTAGTTAGCTTTATTTCGAACTACAGTAATTGATCGGTTATAAATAGTTATAACAGCAAATTTAATAAACAAACATAATAATAAACATAAATATTAGCCCATGAATAGCCGAATAATTTTTAATTGGCGACAACTTGATTCTGATCCATAGTTTTGTGCTTGATAATATTTTATTTATTTTCTTATAACCCTGTATATATGACCCTATATCTGTAATCTATATCAGCAAAAACTCTCGAATGGGGAGCTCTGGCCTGATGAAATTTACACTGCTTTTTATATGGAATTTCTAGGCCAACATATATATTTTTAACGCCCATCGCTATTTCCACCATGATCCCATACGAAAGAAATTGCATTCGGCGGCAGTTCCCCAATTGATTTGACCCCCTCTCCTGAGGAAGATTATAATATAATAGTTATAACGCGCGCATAATAGTTATAGCGCAATGTGTCTAAGGCCTATCTTATACTGTGGTCGCTTTGCTTTAGCCATCCGATGCAGCTCAGTTAAACACGAAAACAATGAAACATGGTGCAGTCAGTTGTTGTTGATGAAAACAACTTTACTACTAATCAGTCGTTTGCCATCTGTTTTTGAACGCCACTTGTTGCAAAATACATTCCGGCTGCAGAACAACGGCATGTATTCAAATGTTTCGTCAATATTTTATTTATTTACTATTCACAGTGCATGTTCAATATTTATTATTTGACCTATTGCCTTTTCTGTTTGCAATTTGTTCTGACCATCCTAATGAACGTGTTGAGTGGTATTTACCTATGCTTACTTTGTTTTTAAATAATTAAGTTCTCGGGAAAGCTGATACAATATCAATGTCATTAGCTGTGATTAATGGCATTAAAAAATATCGAATAAATTCTAGAATAACTGATGCGAGGCTTTGTTGTGAGTCGCGGGGTGTTTTATTCGTTAGTAGTCGATAGGGTTGATGAAACGAGGACGCGCAGACATTTCCCCTCGTGTCCGTTGTCCATCGGAGGGCATTGAATGCGGAAGTTACCCCTCATATTGACATTGATTCGGCTGATGGTCGCGTGAGTGGGCAGCACGCGGTAAAAGCAGTAGTAGTAGTGACTAGTGGTTATGAAATGTGAAGGTAGTGCTGCTGGTGGTTGGTTGTTTGTACCCTGGCTGGCTACCCTTAGAGGCGGTCATTTCCTTCCAAGTTCGCCATTCCGAGTCACGGACCCCGCGCGCGGTCACGCCGTACCCGCTTCAACCGAACTTCCTTTATCGGACGCCGGAAAATTTATTATCATTCTCTTCTCTTGATTTTTGGACATTTGGAAAAGGGCTTTTAGGGTTGTGACCTGTTTGGTGCTTCGCGGTAAAATCATCCTCTAGTTATTACTCATTAGTAGGTAACAAGGAAAGATCGTAAACGTTTTTTGTACCTTTTTCCTAAATATTACTTAAACTTTCAATTTAAATGCACTTTGAAGTCGAAGCTCTTTTTATACACCTCAACAAATTCAGCTTCTAGTTTATACTCTCCAAGTACCTATAAAAAATTAAATTTGTCGTAGGTTTACATTTTCGAGTCATTTGTATATATAAAAAAAATCTTCACTTTCAATTCTGAAAAATAAACTGTTTTATCATTTTCGGGAGTTGCCAGAATCTTGTCTTCTGAAAATCATTCATTTTCAAACCAGACCAAACGCAAATGATGGTTTTCAGAAACTTTTCAGGCAACCAAACATACATTTAGTCGTTTTGTTTTCAAAAGTAGTTTGGGTTCAACCCACGCCGCCTTTTTATTATTTTCTCCTCCCTTTTACAATTCAGTATCCCCGGCCTTGTTTACCACTTCGTTTCGTCCGCGGGTTCCGGCTGCCGACTGCCGCATGCCGCATACCGCGCTCGTTTTCAAATAATTGCAAGAAAGTACCGTGACTGAAATTTAATCCATTAAATGCCGTGTCTTCGCCGTTTCGTAAAAAATTGAATGCATCGCCAATCGAGTCTATTTTTCAGTTTGCCACCGTTTTACATCAGAGAGTTCGGATACTCGCCTTGATAGCATGTGTTTTTCTACCTGCAAAAGATTTCGCAAAAAAGTTGTTGACAGTGAAAACATGAAAGATTTACAATTCTCAGCTCGCCCCACAGATCCTGCTGAAAAAAACTATGTTAAAATTATTGGTAATGTAATTTTTTATATAGATTTATTTTATTTTAAACATCTCTACAGAATGATAACTTTCTTAATGATTTAATTTTTTTTTTCATTATTAGACTTTTTAAAATTCTCTCATGAATTTTTTTTTTTTTTTTTTAGTTTTCATGTGCTATTTTAAACAATTAAGGACAGTGTCTGACAGAAGAATTGATTGCATTAGCCGCCTATGGATGACTTTCTCTGTCTGCAGATTTGTCAGTGACGTCAACTGCCGTGGGAGTTTATTTTACAGGACACCCATATACGATTCTCGTTTCCAATAAAAGCTCTTCAGTCAAGTTGGCTAACTTGCCTGGCAAATATTATTGAAAATATTGACTCATTTCTCCACTTATCATTATGATCTGTACATGTCTGTAGTGAATTATTGGTAGTTTTGTGTAAATAAAATCAGTCATGTGTTCTGGGTGGTTTAATGTTTGTTGTTGTTTTGCAGGTTCCAATCGGGCCACGCGGCACAATAATCAGATGCGGCCGTCCAACGCGTTGACCAATGGCCACGGAGGGGACACCACTGGCCGGCGGGGCACGGAGAACATCCCACCTGTCCAGTCCTCCTCCATCAGTAGCAGAACAACACAACAGGTACAATTCAATTATCATCATTGAAGCATCAACTCTATGGAGATAATGACACCTTTTCAATTAAATTCATTATAATCTTGCTTAATAATGTATTTTGAAATATTCTTAAATGACCTGATTTAGCTGCTAAAATCGTCTTCACTGCTAATTTCAAAATAATTGCTATTGAAAGAAAATGTTGAAATAGATTGTATTGCAAAAACTGTTTGAACAAAGAGTTAACTCGTATTCCTTCTAAATAAAAGTTTATTTTTCGTTTTGCTGTATAATAATATACATTTTTGCAATTGTTTAGTTTCAACCACTGCAGCAGCCGGCGACCACCAACCTGCGGGCAGGTCCGTCGGCCCCTGTGGTGCCCCCACCGGTGGCCGCCCCGGTGGGGAGCATCAGCAACGTCAACATCATGGCCGTGTCCCGGCGCTCCAACGTAGTGAAGGAGGTGGAGCGCCTCAAGGAGAACCGCGAGAAACGCCGCCAGCACCAGGCCGAGAAGAAGCAGGAAAAGGAGGCCCTGATGAATGCGGACCCCGGCAATCCCAACTGGGAGTTCCTGTCCATGATCCGGGAATACCAGAACACCATCGAGTTCCGGCCGCTGCGGGGGAACGAGGCCACGGAAGACCACCAGATCACGGTGTGCGTCAGGAAGAGGCCACTGAACAAGAAAGAGCTAAACCGGAAGGAGGTAGATGTGATAAGTGTTCCCAAGAAGGACCAGATGATTGTCCATGAACCTAAAAACAAAGTTGACCTTACTAAATATTTGGATAATCAACATTTTCGATTTGATTATGCATTTGATGAATCATGCAATAATGATATAGTTTACAAGTAAGTACACTTCCCATCTAATTACCTGATAATATTTAAGGGAATAATTAAGTATTGTTTTATTTGAATATCTTTTGTTTGATAGATACACAGCAAAGCCCCTGGTCCAAACAATCTTCGAGGGCGGGATGGCCACCTGCTTTGCCTACGGCCAGACCGGTTCCGGCAAAACCCACACAATGGGAGGAGACTTCAATGGCAAAACTCAAGACTGTAAAAAGGGGATATACGCCATGGCTGCCAGGGACGTCTTCATTTATTTGGCTAGTCCAAAATATAAACAATTAAATCTTATTGTGTCGGCATCCTTTTTCGAAATATATTCTGGAAAAGTAAGTACATATTCATTTAATAATTTAACCTCAATTAAAATGTTCACATATACTGAGTAGTGTGTGGCAAGATGTTCACATATACCGAGTAGTGCGTGGCAAGATGTTTAAATATACTGAGTAGTGAGTGGCAAGATCAGCAATGAGAGATGGAGCAATGCTTTTTCTTTCCTTTTTTGAAGTAATGGCTGTGTGAATCACATTGTATTGCAAAACCCCTGCATTTAGCCCAGAATAAAAAAATTATTAAATAAAATTCAAGGGTATAATTCAACTAACTAGAAGTAGTCTTCCCTCTGGAATTGCTGACGAATTTTGTCTGACACTCATTCTGCTGGCATCTTGGGGAAATGTCCAAGTCATCTGAAACTTTCTATAGAGAGTATACGCATGGGCACAAACTTTGTAGTTTTTATTTGAATGATATTTCCATGGCATGATTATGGTTGCAGGTATTTGATCTACTCGCTGACAAAGCTAAATTAAGAGTACTGGAGGATGGCAAGCAGCAGGTTCAGATCGTTGGCCTGACTGAGAAGGTGGTGGACAATGTTGATGAGGTCCTCAAACTCATTCAACACGGCAACAATGCCCGAACCTCTGGACAGGTAATTATTATTAATTATTTGTTTTTGTCTTTAAAACAATTGCATTAAAATCAAACAACATTGTATCCCATTTCATGAATTTTACTCATGGTTTTTATTTCATGAAGACAAATACAACCTGCATTGTGATTTCGACTTTATAGTTGGGAGGTGCGCGTTCATTTCTATTTCAGAGGAATAATAATATATTGGGAATGATTTTTTCATTTCATGTAGTTTTCATTTTATGTGTTAAGGTTGATACAAAAATGACTTATAGAGGTCGTAAGGCTGGGTTTACACTTGTAAGTAAAATTTACGACTTTCGTAAATTTTTGAAAAGTTACTCACAGAAGCGCTTACATATCATAGAAGTTGTTTGGAAGTTTAATTTACGAACTTCTCACAGAGACAGCTACACCAGTAATTCTATTTTTGGTAAGATGGCTTCCTGACAACAACGCGTTGCCGCCGACTTTGACAGCTGTCAGTTAGTAATATTTGATAACAGGGATTTGTTTATTTACGGTTAGATCATGGATCCCCATATAATACCCATTTCCGCACATATGCACAATTTTGTCAAACAAAAACAAAAAAGGGCCCGCAGAGTGTGTTGGATTAGGAGTTGGCTTCAAAGAAGAAGTACTGATGGGGCTTTCGTTCGTTTAACGGCAGAATTAAGAATTGAGGATCAACAAAAATTCTTTAATTTTATCCAAATTATAGCAACTGACTTCTAATGCCGGTGCCAGACATGTGTTCAAATAAGTGAACACTTATTTGAAGACTTTGCTCACACATTTGGTCACTTATGTGTGTCTCTGCCAGATATGTGTTCAAAGATTTGATCACTTCTTTGAGCTCACAGTTTTCAAATAGACCTCACATAACATGGACGACGATTTGGTCGACACAGTTTGCTTATATTATTTATGTGCTAGTAATTATTTATTACACGTGCAAATAAATAAACAAAAACAGCCAAAACGAAGACTTCTTTTGCGCTTTAATTCCTCGATAGCGCAAGGTATTGAGAAATTCCGTTGAATACGGCTCCAGGCGTCATTAATGTTATTTCTGTTTTTATGCCCTTTTCGTTTTGGGTCCCATATGTCAGGCTCTCCTTGTAATAATTCAATGAATTCAAACACGCCCTCATTGTTCCACTCCATCGCTAGTTCGCTTGGTTATGGCTTGTTTGTGTACGCACGCGGCACGACAACTCTCCACGGCGGGAGTCGCTATATGCACAGCGACTAATCGACAGGGGGCGTGGCCAACATATCCGAGCATACCCGAAGTGAAGTATAGGTATAAAAGGGACACTTTCTTTTGAATCACAAACCATGTTACACAAACCTAGCGTAGCCGCTAAACTAATTGAAAACTGGGATGTTTTTCTTGCCTTGACGCGAGCAGGCGGTATTAAGGGGACACTTTCTTTTGAATCACAAACCATGTTACACAAACCTAGCGTAGCCGCTAAACTAATTGAAAACTGGGATGTTTTTCTTGCCTTGACGCGAGCAGGCGGTATTAAGGGGACACTTTCTTTTGAATCACAAACCATGTTACACAAACCTAGCGTAGTTCTAAAAAGGTTTGTTTACATTATATTATTACAACGCCATTTCTGACGTTTCGTTTCACACCTCGGGTATGCTCGGATATGTTGGCCACGCCCCCTGTCGACTAGTCGCTGTGCATATAGCGACTCCCCTCCACGGCGACGCTCACGCAGACGCTACTGGCCTTCGCGCAGTGTGGCAGGCATGCAAACATTTTGACTTTGATCCCTTTGATGTGCGCCAAAGAAACCGACACGGAACGGCAAAGCGCACTTAAGTGCGCAAATAAGTGAACACAGTATCAAATGCCCGTGCCACACATGTGAACACTTATGTGAACACTTCTTTGAACACATGTCTGGCGCCGGCATAATACATATTGGAAATGATTGGACCGCTAATTAAAAAAGAATGATACTCGTTTTCGGAATGCTATTTCACCAGCTGAAAAATTAATGAGATTCCTGAGGCGTATGTGTGTAACACCATGTACGATCGTGTAAGAAATGCGGAGATCCGCAAAGAGTACAAGGCTGATGTAAGCGTAATGAGTAAGATCAAGAAAGGGACGCTTAGATGGTTTGGGCATGTAGAGCGAATAAGCGAAGAAAAGATTTTAAGAAGAATATAAGATGCAAATGTGAATGGTAGCAGAAGTCGGGGACGCCCGAGGAAAACATGGCACGACCAAGTGAATCAGATACTTAAGTCAGGCCATGTCAAGCGTCAGAATAATTGAAGAGTATGTATTAGATGATGTATGAATGTGAATGAGGCAAGAAGTGTATGCCAAGACCGAGTTGTTTGGCGGTCCGTCCTCTCAGCCTACCCCTGCGGGGAAACGGTGTGAAAGTTAGTTTGTTAGTTAGAAAAATTAATGGTGACTATTCGATTTTTGGCGTCAGGTAATGTTTTCTATGTATTCTTATATTGCATTTTTGTATGCATTCATTGGAGATATTAATTTGTTGTGAAGTTTGATAGCTGATCCATCAGTTCGTGAAGACGAATACTAGAATCATTATCACACATTTACACAGGCATTTTTTAAACATGACATTGTGTTAATGATAATAATGTTGTTAGTCTCCATAGATTATTGCAGTGTATTATTTCATAAAGCTGTTCATGGTGACAAGTAAACAAGTTCCAGAAAGACCGAATCTGTTGCAGATTTCTGTTTTACCATCCCGACAGTGACGTCAAAACTTACTGTAAGCGTCTCAACTTATCAATCTCTTTTGATAAGCTGTGAGAGAGCCGTAAATTCCCGCGTGAGCGAATAGACCTGTCAAAAACTTACGTAAAAAAAACTTCTGTAACTTGGTATAAATTACGGTAAGTGACTTATGGTGTCGTTTACATTGGTAAATTTGTCGTAAGTCGCTTACGTGAGCAACTTACAGGAAAAAACTTACAAGTGTAAAGGCAGCCTAAGGAATTGATGCACTTTTATTTTTTATAAATTTTTCTAAAAAAAATAATTTTAATCAAATTGATTAATGCTATTATTAAGTTCTGCAAGTATTTTAGTTTTTATTATTGTGACTTCTGTTTCGGCATTCAAGGTCATTTTCAAAAAGCTGTCACAATAATAAAAAACTAAAATACTTGCAGAACTTAATAATAACATTATTCAATTTGATTAATATTATTTTTTTTTATAAAATTTAAGAGAAGTAAATTGATGCACTGCCCAAACTTTTGTTATAAAATTTAAAAAATGCTGTCCATGGCAAATACAGCTCAGAGACGTGATGCATTCATAACAAAACCGGTAGCATTACAAAGTTTGTAACAAAAACGTGTGTCAACTATGAAAAATATGTGAAGTTATGCAAAGTAATAATATTGTAGCTATCGGTTATGTTTTACAAAATTAACAAGTTTTTGCATCAAGTTATTATAAAACAACTATTTTTGTTGAATCATTTTGTTGTTGTTTACCAACCTGTCACTGGCACAGTAGCCATTGTTTCTATGTATATGCATCAATTATTGTAAAAAAAACTTAATTTTTGAATAATATTTCATGTAACATATTTTCAGACATCTGCCAATTCCAATTCATCTCGATCGCATGCTGTATTCCAAATCTTGGTGAGAACTCCCGGGAGCCACAAGGTGCACGGCAAGTTCTCTCTCATTGATTTGGCTGGCAATGAAAGAGGAGCCGATACATCTTCAGCCAATAGACAAACACGTGAGTCATTTTTTGAACTCCTATACATATTTTATTAATTATAAATAGGATGAATTTATTTGGCTTTGTTTTTGTGAAACATTCACCCATCAGTACCAACACATTTACATAGGGCAAATTAATAATGTTTTTAAGTACTTAAGTAAGGTAAGTCATCTGTGTGTGGTCGAGTCCGTTTGAAATGCATTCTCATCACATAGAAATAATAACCTACCAGAACTTGATGACATCTTTTTTTATAATAATAAACTATAATTTTTTTATAATAATAAACTATAATTTTATGAAAATATTCACCCATTGCACACTCGTAAAAGGGATTGTTATAATTTTGTCAATTTAACTACTAGTATTTTTATCATTAATTCGTTTCCTGCTTTATTCTTTGAAACATATACAACAATAGACAAATTTCACCTTTTAAAAAAAACATCTATATTTTATTAGCAAAATGTATTGAATATATATAAATGGCGATCTATAGTAATTTAAAATAAAATAATAATTATAATTAATTTTGATGATAGGAATGGAAGGAGCAGAGATCAACAAATCCTTGCTGGCTCTCAAGGAATGTATCCGCGCCCTCGGCATGAAGGGTGCTCACCTGCCCTTCCGAGCCTCCAAGCTGACTCAGGTCCTGAGGGACTCTTTCATCGGAGATAAGAGTCGCACCTGCATGATTGCCATGATATCTCCCGGCCTGAGCTCCTGTGAACATTCACTCAACACTCTCAGATATGCTGACAGGTGATTAGACCATCTTGTTTGTGGAGGACTTTGTCGTCAAATGGCCAATCAGCGCTATTTTGTTTTTTTTTTTACATTTGAAAAGTCGCTGTCAAACGCCGATTCTAGGTCCCTTTTCGTTCTTTGTCAAATCGTGATCAGCTGACAAGAATAACAACGTGACTTTCATCTGAAACTGCATACGTATTATGCAGCTTCAGATGAACTTGAAAATGGACTATAGTGACCATTCAGTGCCATTTTGTTTCTATCTCTGGGACAATGTCTTGGTTCGTAGTCCTGTCCTTCAAACTACTGTTCACACTAGGACAATGGGTCCAGAGCCGGGACAAGACAGACTCGTGTGAACCCTTCATAACAATATGATAGTTGTCCTCTTTAAACGGACCTAGAATTGGTGTTAAACATAGAGCTGGGTCGATCGATCATTTTACATGACACGGGTCGCTCATGACCCACTGGCGAAGTGATTGGGTCGAGAGTAACCTTTCTTTGAATGGGTAATTTCACACTTGGAAAAAACGCCATAGAGTAGAGAAGAGAGATTGATGCGGTCGTCGCCTGGGTACTTTCGTTGTAGGTGAGTAGCCTATTATGGTAAATGATAACCATATTTAAGATTTCAGTCAAGCCACCATCAAGTTACCATCTCTATTTGTCTGTTGTGAGAACGAGTTACTAGATGCCCGGTCTACAAAATTCATACATCTATGGTCGCACGTCATATAAAACATATTATTGGTATTTCAGCCTGTTTTTGACATTTGCTTGACATTTAGTATGTTACGGATTGGTTGTATTCTGCTCACAGTGTTTCTTATAATGTATGCTTTGTTTTTAGTAAATTAATAAAATTATTATTATTACAGAGTAAAAGAACTGGCAGCCAACGACCCCTCAGGGAGGCGAGAAGGGAATGGCAATGGCAACAATGGGAATGGAGACAGAGACAATGATATTGACATGGAAACCAATCATCGTCAAGAGAATGACCTGGCACAGCTGCGAAGTCTTAATGTGAGTGATTATTATTTTAAAAGTCACTCTTGTTTCTTTGATTTTTAAAGTAATTTATAATAGATGTATGAGGATGAGATGAATATTTTCCAGCCTGACTGAAGTTAGTGGGGAGGGGAAGAGGAAGGTGAGGAAGTACCTGGCTATCCAAATCTGGTTACCAAATATGGCTAAAGCCATTTCAAGCAACGTTTCAATGGTGGTCTTACACCAGGCCAATACTGACAGTATCTTCCACTCTGGAACGTGCTGCAAATATACTATTGACTAATTTGTGAAATAACACAAATTAATCAAATAAAATTTACTTGCGCACGCCAGGCAACATGATCTCCACGAAGATATATTTTCCATAACGGTACTCTAACGCAGTGATACCAACTTTATGGTGCTATCCATCGGGCTACTCAAATTACCCACTTACCGCACAAATGACTTCCTTGTTGCTTTGAAATTTTTGTCCTCGAGTCATGTTTTGAGCCTAGGGAATAGATGATAATCGCTGGGTGCTAAATCTTTATATATTTTAATAATTTATATGCACTTTCTCATGGCATAAAGGGTTAAATCGTATATCGAAAAATTCCAGTTAGGGCGAAATTCCAATGCCAGCAACGGTTTGTAGGCGGAATTTTTTTTTGTCACAGGTGTACAAACGGTTTTCCAGAGGTTAAGGGTGTCAAACATATACTAACAGAGCTATTGAAATTTAGTATGAAAGCTAGTGAAGAATGGTATTATAGAATGTCAGTACAAAATTAGACCTGCTGGTGCCATCTCGCCAGGTCGGAAACTTCTCACCTCACCCTCTTGGACTGAAACATCCAAATTGTAATCTATTGTTGCAAAACGTTTTGTTCAAAACTATGCAACACTATAGCTCGCTTTTAACAACTATTTTCCAGCTGAATTTATGACATAATTTTTTCAACAAACTGTTTGACTTTTGGGGCACTAAAACGGTTGCGCCACATCCTCCTTTTTGAGCTAAAGTTTTGTACAATCTTGCAGTGTCCATTATCAGGACAGATTTAACAGGCAAACTACTACCCGAAAAATCATACAACATAATACTATTGGCCGTAAGAATTTGAATTAATATTTGTATTGCTTGCATTTCCAGGAAGGTGATATGTCGGCCGACATGTACACATTCCACGAGGCTGTGTCTGCCCTGCAGATGGCCGAGGAAGAGGTCCTGGACAACCACAAGGTGCTGACGGAGTACATGGCACATGGCCAGGAGCGCTCCATCCAGCTGCTCAACATGACTTGCGACGTGGACTACGACCAGGATGGTAAATATACTTATTTTTACCATGCTCTACTACCAGTCAATGATGTATTATAATGTGCTGTATGATATACTATATTACTACACATAAGTGGTTTATCATCGTTTCATAGATTCCAATACCACAAGTTTAAAATCATCATGATTTATTTTTGGGGTATTATGCCGTGTTGCGCTTCTCCTTTTTTAGTCAACTTTTCGGACAGCGTTACAGTATCCATCATCAGGGCAGATGTGAACGAAACATTGGCTAAAGAATGAGTAAGTGCAACACGGCATAATACTCCAAATATAAATCAAGATAATACTTTTGGCAATGAGAATCCAAATCATATATACCACTAGTTAAAATTCACAATATAGTTTCTAAATTTTAAAGTTTTTTATTATGTAGAGAATTTTTTTTTTTTTTTTGACATTTACAGCGATATTGCTTTCCCGTGATTGAAATAATAATAATGTGGATATATATATTTTTTTAATCTTGTGCCAGATTTTTGTTTAGTAGTTAGAGCTTGCTGATACCTATACAGGGTGTATCGGCACGTACCCGACAAACTTTAACCAGCTATTCCTTAGCATATTTGGAGTAAAAAATCTTATGTGCACTTTGCTGTCCGGTAACGTTTTTTTTTAATAAAAAAATTATTATTCATATTTTCACCACATGTCACCACTGTTTTATCCTTTGTCAAAGTTTGAAAACCCATCTGGCAAATATTTTATTCGAATTCCGTTGAATAATGCACGTGTGTACCTATATTGGCGCACACTTACAATCACAACGAAATGGCACGGCACCATTCGTCTCATTTTTAACTATTATTATTTAGTGTGTGCGAAAGAGCGAAGACGCTCTTCGACATACTTGCTTATAACAGCTGTTGAACACGAAACGCAATGCCAATGACAGTGATGTAGTGTGGAAATTTTATTTTTTTTTGTTTTTAATTGAAAAAAAAATGCTACCGGACAGCAAAGTGCCCATAACATTTTTTACTCCAAATGTGCTAAGGAATAGCTGGTTAAAGTTTGTCGGGTTAGTGCCGATACACCCTGTATGTAATCTTTAATTTTTATAGAAAAAAATATCAAACTATAATTAATCATTTTTGAAATATCCTCAAATAAACATCAGTATTAAGTTAATTTAGAAAGCATTTGCAATCAAAAAAGATTATAATTGAATGATTTATATAGCGCCTTTTATGTGAAAAATCACCTCAAGGGCGCTCTCAAATCTATTAATTTATTATTTTACAAAATCTGATTATTTAGAAAGAAAGCAGATTAATTTTTAGCATGTTGTCTGTTTGATTTTTGCATTGTGTGGACCTTTTTTTGGGGTTAAATATCATAAAATTAATGGCCTTTATATGTTATTAACAGCCTGTCTTTTTGCATGATGCGCATTTTCCGATCTTTCATTGTGTGTAGGTAAATAATAATTTATCCACTATAAAAAAACTCGTAGAAGCGATTCACAAAAATACAAGGAGTTTTGAAAGACGAGCAATAAAAAGTAGACTAGAGGAACTAAAATTACCAAAATTAAAAGAAAGGGTTGACTTGATTGAGACTCTCAAAATTTTATCTGGACATTATAGTTGCCATAGGTATTCAAGAAATCGTCACCACCAAAGTAGACACTCAAAAAAATTAACAAAACACCTTTTTCATTCAATCATAAGAAACACTTCCTTGCAAATAGAGTAAACTTCCATAACACATCATTGGTGTTACAAATTTAAAGCCTTATTGGATTCTCATTTGGAGAGAAAAAATAAGTGACTTATTGTAAAATTAGATATGAGCGCATCAACTGAATGCTGCCAGCTCATTAAATAATAATAATAACTTCGCTTTGTCTCTTCGGTGTTGCAATCAATTTATTATAATTCTATATAAAATCACATTGTCTATGTAAGTTCAACACAGCGCATGAGCCAATAATGTGCTTTAGGTTGAACAGCCCAAGCCGCATTGATTGGTGCTTTCAAACTTTGAAATTGACCAATAGATTGCTTGTATTCAGTCAAGTCAATACTGGGAATGAACCATCCCCAGTACATAAGCAAGAAAACGCATGTATATACCCAGATGGTTTTTTGTCTCTCCTGAACATTATTCCAACTGCTTCATCTGCGGTTTTGAACTTAAGCCAATGACATTTTAATTTCTGTGGTATATTTTAGTTTCTGTTTTGAGGGCTGGTTATGTGATGTTTGTATGTACAATGTATTTGTGTTGTAAAGTCTTTTCATGTTTTTGTTTTAAATTTGGCTAGTGTGGGGGGTAAGCAGAAAGAATTTATTTGTAACATTGCTTTAGGAGTCAAGAGCCACACAATAGAAGCTTATTTCTCACAGAATTGAGGTTCTAATGTTTTATTCCTAAAAATTTCTAATTTTTTATTGGTATACAGGTTTGTTATTGACAATTTTTTTTTATGTCGAGAGATCAAGATCGGAGCCATATGTATTTAGTATTTTAATTATGCTTAGTTAACAATGCTTCTATTTCATATAGCAACAAATAAAGTATGTAATTGTAACCGAGTGAATATAAACAGGGTGCCTTGCAGATCAATCAAGAAAGAGAAGCAGACGGCCGAGGATGCGGAGGAGATCTGTCAAGTACTCGAATTACCGCTATGACACTATGATAGGTAGATGTCCATTTCCAATGTCCGCTTTCACTACCACCTAACATACTACTTGTCTAACTGTCTAACTGGTTGGTGGTCGGTTGGTTGGTTGGTAGGTTAGACACCCAAGGAGGAACTTATCACCTGTCTGTCTGTTTCAGCGTACGCGGCTCAATGGGAAGCCCTGCTGTCGGAGCAGATCCAAGTCCTGGCTCAGTCGCGGGACCTGGTGGCGGTGTTTCGATCTAAACTGGCAAATGAGGAGCATTTGTCCAGAAATATCCAGCCTAATATCCGCTAACAAATGCTACAGTCTTACCCAGTGTTTATTTCGTAGTGAAATTTATGAATGTGAGATCGTAAGCACTAAGTTAATCACAATGTAATCTTTTTTCCATATTGCAATTAAACATTAATAAATGCTAAATATTTCATTTTTGTATCTTAAACATTAGTTGATGCGATCATCTTTCATTTGCTTCCGTCGTTGATGGGATTTTTTAAGTCAACTATTTATATTTTTTTTTTATATACATATTTAATATTCTAAATCGGTTGTGCATTTTTAGCATTTATCCCGGCTATAAAAGCTTAAAAGTGCCCACTTTATACTAATTGCAATAGGTTAGATATTGATAAAATTGTCTATGAATTTTGATGCACTTTGATCATGTTATCGGAGCTTTAGTAGAAGCATCCCTAACTTATGAAAGGTCTTCGTGCAGCTGTTTTGGTAGGTACAAGTAAGAAGAGATCCAATCGATCAAAGTACACGCTTCTCGGCCTTCAAGATTTGCAATTTTGCCGTTAGTCTGTCTCAGCATGCTCTATCTCTGTATCAGAGTAAACGGGATGTTGTCAGATGACACTGATTTGAATGTTTTTGATGGAATGAGAAATTCTTACAACTAAAACTGTTACTCCAAACCAGCAAAAGCTTTATTACATGTCGGAATATAAAGTTTCATGAAATGGCAATTTCAATACAAATACCGAAGATCTTATAAATTAACTGTAATACTACAAAAGTTAAAATTATCTATGTATAATGTACACCTTAAAGGGTAGAAAGGCATTCAAAATCTGCTCTACTTTGCCTTAATATTTATTTTTATACTTAATCATATTGATAATTTTTTTTTTATTGTTATGTAATGTTTCGTGTAACATGTAACTAAAATTAAAATGCTTTTTAACATCACAACAAGAAATAAACAATGATTATCCAAGTTTAAATAATTCATTTTTATTAATGCAACTCTTTGATTTTATTACACTTTGCTACCAAGTTTTTACAGATAACGAGATGTTTGTGGTGTTTCCGAGATGACGTGTGAGCAGGCACCGCCTACTACTTAATTATCTGTTATCCTATATTGGGTCACCCTGTATGTTAAATTCAAATTAACAAACAAACCCTTTTCAAATGCACAATAAATATTTATTTACAAGGAAAACAAAATTAAATTTTCAATAGTCAAGTAGATTACACAATCATGAAGATAATTATACTCCTGTTGTCAAAAGTTTGCCCACAGTGATAATAGTCCAGTCAGTGGGGGATAAAAAAGGGCTCCACCTTGCAAAAGGTTAGGTAGTAGCGATTTTCACATATGTTGTTAAGATTGGGACTCTAAAGAAAAAAAAAAGTTTTCAACCTTGGGGGGGTCGAGCTCGACCCGCCATCTTGGATTGAAGGTGCCAAAATTTGGTTTTTTCTAAATAATTTTGAAGTGGTTGATTTTACAACCAAATTGTTGAAAATAAACTTAAAGACAACTAAATTAACTACATTTTTTGAGGAAAGTTTTTTTTTTTAAGTCTAATAGGTAACGAGTTACAGCGGTTGAAAGAAGAAAATTTTGACACAAAATTGTAAAACTCCAGTTTTCTTGATAAATTTTGTACGAACATATACACAATATCATTTTAACGTATTTTTACGTTACAATATACTTATATAGCATCATCCGTGTGCTCGATGACGTTGATTTGTTATAGTGGGATCCTAGTCTAAAGCTTCCTTAAATTCGAACTCGCCCCATTTCCTTTGTCGCTTTTCACTGAAGAAGAAATGCGCAAAGGTACGAAATCATCATTATATGGTGTTTTCGAACAACTTCCAGAAGGCGTGCAACTTGAAGGTAGCAAAATTAATGTTGTGGATGGAGGATATCTTTTACATAAAGTTGTATGGAATCGGAATGATTATTTTGGGTCAATTTGCGAGAAGTACGTTCACTATGTAAGAAATCACTATGGATCACATGCAGTCATTGTTTTCGATGGATATCCGTTTGATGATGGTGAAAAAAATACGAAAACCGCAGAAAGACTTCGCCGATCGAAGAAGCACATGTCTGCAGATGTTCTTTTCGATGAAATAATGCCAGTTCAAGTTTCACAAGAACGATTTTTAGCCAATGAAAATAACAAAGTCCGTCTGATTTCGATGCTTACAAAGCAATTTATACAGGATGATTTTACAGTTAAGCAGGCTGAAGAAGATGCTGATGAGTTGATTGTCAATACTGCGATTTACTTGTGTTCATCATATGACGCTGTTTTCATTATTGGCAAAGACGTTGATCTCCTAGTTCTGCTGACAGCATTAGCACCACCCAAAAGTAGTATATATCTTCGCAAACCCGGGAGAGGCAAAACTTTTGAAAGACTGTATTCCGCCAATAGTGTGAAATACAAAGAGGCGGCTGAGAATATTCTGTTTCTTCATGCCTTTAGCGGCTGCGATACAACATCGTCCTTCTTCAACCAAGGGAAAACAAAATTTTGTTCGCTTGTGCAAAACGACACAAGACTCAATGCCATGATAGGAATCTTCAAACAACATGATGCAACACCAGAAGACATAGCAGTTGCAGGAACACGCTTTCTTGTTGCTTTGAACGGGGGTGACATGGATAAGGAAACCTTGGAAGAAGTCCGCTACAAACGTTTCGCAAAGTCGACAACAAAAAGCAAATTCAATCTTGCCCCTTTGCCACCAACGAACGACGCTGCACGGTACCATGCATTTAGAACGTACCATCAAGTCCAAAAATGGTATGGAATCCGAAAAAATCAGAAAACTGGGGCTGGAAACGTGACACCAACGGGCTTGTTCCAATAAGAATGACAAAGAAACCAGCACCCGAGACTTTATTAAAATTTATTTCATGCAATTGTAAAAAAGGATGCGGCGTTGCATGTAGCTGCAGGAAAGCTGGATTGAAGTGTTATATTGTATGTGGGTGCTGTAATGGTCAAACATGTCGAAATTCGCCAGAGGTTCACATCGATGTCGAGGACGAAGAAGAAGAGATTTTGTCAATGGAAGCCCAGAATCTCAGTATCACAGGCAATATTGATGAAGAAGACTGTAATTAAGTAACATAATTTATAATGACATAATTCATAGTAATGTAACATAATTTCGAAATCTACCATCGCTGGTATATCTGTGGAGTAGACCTACTGGGGATACCACAATAAAAAAATGCGCCATGTTCTCGACCTCATGGTTGTGTGGAAATGAGTTAACAAAATTATTATAATTATGTAATGAATAACCCGAAAAAATTACAAAGTTGGGAATTTCATCATTTTTAAGAAAAATATTCACATTCCCGCCACTGTAACTCGTTACCTATTAGACTTACAAAAAAAAACTTTTTACAAAAAATGTAGGTAATTTAGTTGTCTTTAAGTTTGCCTTTAACAATTTGGTTGTAAAAACGACCACTTCACAATTATTTTGAAAAAAACAAATTTTGGCACCTTCAATCCAAGATGGCGGGTCGAGCTCGACCCTCCCGAGGTCGAAAACTTTTTTTTTTCCTTAGAGTCCCAATCTTAACAACATATATCAAAATCGCTACTACCTAACCTTTTGCAAGGTAAAACTCCCCACTGACTGGACTATAATACTTCCCTCCTTTCAAATAGACAATTAAAATATGTACATTATTTGCTATGTTATATGTATTATGATACACGGATAATATAAAATATGTACATTATTTGCTATGTTATATGTATTATGATACACGGATAATATAAAATTAAAACAGTTTTATTGCACCATAATAACATGTAATACAGTAGTCAAATATTTTTGTAAATCAATATTTATTAACTGAATAATATTTATACATTTTATTATTTATACTCGTATGTATATGTATTAGCTATTTGAAGTTGGTTTATGTTAGACTTGCCTCAAACAAAATATATATAAAAATTCTTATTACATCTAATGGAATATAGTATATATAATAATAAATATAAATTTGATTTCTTATTGCAGTTAAAAACACTGGCTATATTAACTTAACTTTGTAGGCATATTGTGCCTGTGGCGAATAAAGACTATTTGAATAATAATAAACCCACTCTGGAAATTTTTGCCAGTTTTCGATACACTGAAAGTAAACATAATTTTAATATTTCTCACTAAATAACAAAATAATGTATTATTATTTCGATATATTTGGCATAAAATGTAAATTCTTTTTATATTCAAGGTATTCCAAATACCAAAGCTTTTTCACAACTTTTCAGACCGGGTTTTGCAACTCCACGACGTCCATGACTCAAATATTGATTAGATTTTACCCTAAAGAAGTCAATTACTATTGCAAACAGACGAAATAAGAATTGGAATAATCATATAATTTGCAACAATACCATTTATCGTTCATGGATCAGATGGAAGAACGCTCAGAATAATTATTGAAAATCATAATTTGTCAGATCTTTTCCCGTATGCTGATGGCGCATATGTATAGCATATCGACATGTGTGTCACGTGACAGGATAGATTGCGTTGAAATGGCCAGGCATTGTTAAGAAGGTATTGTAGAAATAGGTTAAGAAGTGTGTGCATTACACTCCCTACAACCACGCACTAATAAATTTTATTATCATCACATTTCTCATTGTCAGTTTCCTGGCATGTACACAGAAATAGTGTGAAACTTTGCTTTGCTGTTAGGATATTGTACATTATTATAGGAATAAACCATAGAATAAAGGAGAACACAAGAAATGCAATGTGGGTGTTTAGTGATCCAAAAACCTGGATTATTCTCCCCTAAATTTCAAATACATAACTGTGTTTCATCAGAATGAAAATCATTCGTCATCATACAATGTGCATGAAAGGCATTTCTAGTGTAAATTATACATTCATTGGAATAACCAGATTACCTTAGAGGAATATACACAGGGTGTCCGGGGGTAAAGTGTACAAACTTCGGAAGGAGATTCTACATGATGGTAGGAATAAAAAAGATAAATAACTTTTTCAAAATTCTGTTTTTTTTTCCCATAGAAGATTATTATTTTCTCCATACAATCCAACTTTTGTACCTGAAAATACCTTAAAATGTAAAATTTCGAAAAAAGTTGCTTATTCTTTTTACTTGTAGAATATAGAATCACCTCCAGAAGTTTGTGAACCTTACCCCCAAAGAGTACCTTACCCCCTTACCCCTGCATACATTTCCTCCAAGCAGGTTATACTATACTGCCATCACCAAGAACTAATATTTAAAAAAAAAAAAACAAATTAACATATTTCATAAAAGGAACAAAATATGATTTGCATCGTAGTGTGATTCGGTTCGTCTATTCCGCATTGCTGCTTGCAATATAAAATAAATAAATTCATAACACATTTTAATTCCAGTAGGATGGATAGCTAACGAAAGTGAACACAGACTACAGAGCATTGTATTATTTATTGCAAAGCTTAAATTGTACTACCACTAACTTCTCAAGTGCCAAAATTACTCATTGAATATGAACAATTTGTATGCATTGAGTACCGGTGTATTTAATTTTAATTCTGAAAACAATACTTTCTGTTTGTGGGATATTTGCCTTCGGCACATTACAGAGGTATTAGGTTGTGGGAGTTCGGCATTTTAGAGGTAAATGGTGCAAGGCACTTTGTGTTTAATCTCTCCATTTGTTTTTGAAAATGATTTGTTCGCGGTGAATACAGTTGAAAAAGCAATAATTTATTTTATTACTGAACCTAATGTGGATTATTGTACCACCACTAGCGTCAGTATATGCATTTTACATCCATTATTAATGGGCGCTACAGACCATTCAATTTATTTGAGCGGTTGTATTAATCTGGTTGAGTTGAAGGTATGTGATAAGGGAGCACGGCTATCGAATTGAATAGTTGAACCTACAGATCATCCAACCACCATCAAGCCACTCAACCGCCAACCGAGTTGAATCGTCTCTAGCATGGTTGAATTGACTTTACTCAGTCTGCCTTCGTGCGTAGTTGTTTATGAAAGTACATTTAAAGAATAAAAATAAATAAAATGTCAGGCATGACTAATGATTGTGATGTTTTGATGGATTTTTTTTAACATCATATGAGGATTTAACTTGCTTGGGAGGATAATATAAGCAAGATGTTCAAATGTTTTTAAAAGGATGTAACAAATGAAAATGTCAAAAGCCAAAATTTTATTTTTTTAGTAGCATCGTATGACGTTTTTTTCATTCAAGTTAGTAGTTAACCTTACTACTAGAGCGATGGCAAATTTTTGATAAAGTAGGATGCATGCTGCATGTGTTCCCCAGAGGAGCAACTGACGAAAATGAACCAAGTATCGCGTCGTCTGTATGCAACACTCGACGGTTGAATCAATTAAATTGAGTGCTCTATAGGGGGTTTACATGTGATGTACATACAATATTGAAATACCTTGTTGATATGGTATTGAGAGAATAGGAAGTTGTTGATTTGCATAACTACAAAATAAATACGTCATTTGAAAACTTAATATTGTAGCAAAGAGGTACATAATACGCACATACTACATACATACATTTTCTATTTACAGTCAGTAATCAATAATTATTTTTTCGAGCTTAGAAAGTAGCTACAATAGTCAGGTTTATATTTATAAAAAAACACATTTTTGTTTATAATTCATAATAATGAATGTCTCAAATTATACGGAAAGTTTAACCCTCAAACCTCTGGTATATTCTGTCAGTTATTTATGTCTACATACAAAAACTAAAATCTGTTTTTGAAGGTGATGAAATATGCTTTAAAATTTTATTACATATTAGAAATAAACAAATAATTTTTGAAATATCATGAAAAAAATGTCTCACCTTACGTTTTTTGTAACTAAAATTACTAATAAGTAAAAAATAAATACAAAACACACGCTTTTTACATATTAGACAAATGTATTACAAACATTATTGTCACCTCACTTTTTGTGGTTTCAAATTTAAAAAAAATTCACAAAGTTTCTTAATTTTTTTTCAAATTTCGGTCGGAACTTTTGGTTTCATGAACGTGCATATTTTAACTATTACGTTGTTAACTTTTAGATTTGAATATGAAGCATGGTATTTCCTCTTTAGATCATATTTCTCACCATGACTCTAAGGGAGACAAGGATTTCTGTAAGACCAAATGAGTTGTTCCCAAAAGCGAAGTAGAATGTAAACTATTGTATTATAATACATAAATAAATTATATTGTATTTACAGCTCCAATGGTTATCGATTAACTATTAGACACATAAATAAATAATAATACATAATCAGTATAAACAAAACATTCAGCTATTTTATGGCCAGCCATAAAGGAAAACATTTATCACAGATAAGAAATGCTGCTTTCTGAAAGAACATTATTTGTGCTTTAGTTAAAGGAATTATTCTATTTTAATGTTATGTTATGATACATCGTCGTCTTCAAACCCGCTCCCTTCTCCCGAGAGGATCATCGGCTGCCCGATGGCTGGAACGAGATGAGCAAATTCATTAGTCGCCCAGAGATAAAGATCCAGAGTTTGTTCTGTGGACTCAGCGATGAATCTTACGAATGGTCTCACATCACCCTCGTTGGCAGTCTGCAAGTGTTGATAGTAAAGGTGTCGGTGCTGTTTCAGTATTATAACGGGAGGGTAGCCCGCTTGCATGAGCAGCAGATTCATCAGCAGTCGGGAGGTTCGCCCATTTCCATCTATGAATGGATGTATGTGAACCAACTTGTAATGTGCTAAAGCTGCATACCTGTAACACAACATTAATAAATTACCAACTGAATTTGTTTATTCTAACAATTTTGACACCAATGTGACAAATTAGAATTGTGTTACTAATAAAATTGTATCCTATCACCATGCTACATTTTGGTATCAAAGTATTGACATGACACTAAAAGAATTAGAACTGTTAGAATGAAAATAATAAAGTTTGACCAGTCTCAGTTTTTTTCTCTACAGTGTATTTTTTATATTTAATCATTGAAGACAATATTAGCGACTCTCAAACGAAAATTTGAAACAGAAAAAGATTTGGTCACTTCTCGGAAGATCCTAATATTGCCTTCAATGAAAAATTTAATTTTTTTTTTTTGTGAAGCTTTTGTGTAATGAGACAATAATCACATTTTGATTAACTTGGAATAAAAGTTTAACCTGACTGGATGCATATCCAAGGCATCATCAGAGTTTAGCCAAAGGAGGAATTGTCCCATGAGCGAGTTGATTAACATGGGTCCCGGTGGTACATGTCCGCCTACGTAAACTTGAGTGCGCCGGAAATATCCTCCTTCTGTGGGATCAACGAATCCTAAAACACGTCGATGTATCTCCAGAATATCACTAACTGTTACCGCTCGCATTCTATTCAATAGAGTTGAATTGATATACTTCATAGCAGCGTCCAGTCCAAATATTTCATTATGTTCATCAATACTTTTCCCTCCGATTGCCAGTCTAGTTTCCAGGATAGATCTTGTCTGTAGAAGAGACATGGTGTTTCCTTCAATACCAACTGTATGGTAGATGTGTTGGAAGTAGGCCTCCTTCTTGGCTCTCCTCAAGGCAGAGTTGGAATCTGGTATAGCAGAAAGTGCATCACGTTTTCGGTCTATTTTCTCCAGCATCTCTTGATCTAAGTTTTCTACAATGCTCGCTGTGCGCTGCCTGTTGGTGAGAGCAGCGGGGTGGTCCGGGTAGTTGGACAGGGCCCGGAGATACAGCTCATCGGCCTTGACTATATCCATCTTGGTTTGTTCGATGAACTCTCCAAAATGTGTAAGAATGTCGGGGTGCTTAGGAGAAAGAGCCACTGCGTGTTGGAAGAGTTTCAGGGCTTTATCGGATTTACCCTGACTTTTCATGTCAAGAGCTGCTTGTAAAGACACAATTGCCTCTGAATCAGATACTCTATCCTTTAGTTTAAGTTTTTCTTCCTTTGGAGAATAAGTAACAGATAATTGTCCAAAATTATCATCACTTACACTTAATGAAAAGTCATTAGGCATAGGCAAGAAAGGGGACCGTTTCGAAACATTCTTTAAAAAATGACTTTGCAAAATGCAAAAACTAACGATTGCACAAGCACATACTGTAAACGCAATAAAAGTTTGCCTCTTCCAGGATTGCTTGCGAATTTTACTGGAGACAGTATTTTTTACCTCCATTGCAGCTGAAACCGAGAACTTTCCCAGAAACATCCTGACCAGACTACAAATTTAAAAATTCAAATAATTTATTGGAGATAACACAACGGTAAAACACGTCATACTTCACTTCACTCTTTATTTATGCATCTGAAAGAATTAGACTATTTAACACTGACAGTCATAAATAAACCCGGACACAATATGGAATTTTGACGTTTGTCATTTTTAAAAGGACAAATACGCATAAATAAACCACCCACATCATACGTATTACATCTATAAAAAATATTGTCTCTGGTTCGGTGAAGTACGAAATACGCATTCACACAGAGCGATTTTAGTTGAACGACTTTTATTGAACGACAAAAATTGAACAAAATATTGTTCAGACGTTTCAATTTAACTCGAATCGATTTTGTTAATCATGGCGTCAAGTGAAGTTATCGCTGCCTGCGTTCCTATGATTTCGGACCTTTTACGGAACGAACTTCAGAATATGAAAAAAATGCAAAAAACTTCGCATGTGGGGTAAAAAATGGATTATAAGGATATAATTATAAGGCGTTAGAAGATAGCGAAGGCTATCGCAATCATTTGCGAATTTCGGAAGAACAATTTGATGTGCAGTTGTCTAATATTCAAGAAAAAATCCAAAAACACGACACAGTTATGCGCGTGGTTGTCCCAGCAAAAACTTAGTTACAAATCACGCTAAGATACCTGGCAACGGGGATTCTTTTTCATGTCTGGCTTATATGCACAGAGTACGATATCATTGTTTATAAAAGAAGTGTTCGTTGCAATAGTTGATCCCCTAAAATTTGTTATGAAGGTAAAAATTTTTTTTTTTCAAAAATCATTGTATAATGATTTTTTAATTTTTTATCTATTCTTAAATAAATTAGTATTACAAAGTATAGTACATTTTCCTCCACGCTAGGAGTTCACCTGTGTTGTGGAGGAAATTATGATATGAACTAAAGTTTTCAATTTGACTGGCCTAAAACAGGATCAATTCCTAGTTGGCTAGTAAAATTTTCCGCATATTTATTTATTTATTTTATTGATTTATTGTGAAAAACAGTATAATCCATTTACATTTCACAAATAACAGTTTATAAATTACAGTTTATAATAAGTAAGTACATACATTTATTTGCATGGGTAAGTACGTCAATACTATCTGATTAACCAGATTTGTTAAATAGTATGCTTATTGCCGTCTTAAATTCTCTTTGGTTCAAATTGAAAATGTCAATCACAGAAGAAATGTGATTTAACAAAGTAGTTATTCTCCCCAAAGGCATGATCATTGGTAGGTTGGTCCTGCCCCTTGGAAAAATAAATAATCTGTGCTGTCTAGCTCTGATGAAATTATCAGGGACATAAAAAAAATTTCGTTCCAGAATATCTGGATTGCAAATGTGCCCATTTAGCAGCTTGTGCGCCACTAACACCATTGCAATATTTCTCCTAACGTCTAGACGTTCTATCCCCAGCATTCCGGCAAGAAAATCAGAGGGATACAATAAAGGGTAATATCCGAACTCTCGCATGTAGAGGTATCGCATAAACTTTTTTTGCACCTTTTCTACATCATTTGAGTAAAGGGCATCTTCGGGTCCCCATATTATCGATCCACTCTCAAGAATGCTGCGAACCAGAGTAAAATAAAGCATTTTTATGACTGCCGTATTCGTAAAAGATTTCGAATTACATATAACAAAACCCAGCATTCGCATTGCAGAGTTGCACACCGAATCGATATGAGTTCGAAAAGTCAGACGAGTGTCAAAAGTGATTCCTAAATCCTTCGTTATCGAAATATGTTTTAGAGAGGTACCAGACATTTTATAGTTAAAATATAAAGTACGCTTTGCCCTTGTAATGCACATAATTGTACACTTACTACTGTTAAAATGAAGTTTATTTTGATGACTCCACTCTACTATACCGTCGATATCGATTTGTAGACGAATGGAGTCTTCATTTGTCGTTATACAGGTGTATAGTTTAATGTCATCCGCAAATAACAAAAATTTTACAAATCTTATAAACATCCCTATGTCATTAATAAACAATAAAAATAATATTGGTCCTAAATTAGACCCTTGAGGGACCCCAGAATTTGGGGCGTAGAGTTTCGATGTGAAATGCCCGTGAACAACGTATTGTTTTCTGTTAGACAGATAATTATGAAAGAACAAAAGCAGCATGTATGAGAAGCCGAAGCTTTCAAGTTTATTCAGTAATATAAGGTGATCTACTTTGTCAAAAGCTTTCGCAAAATCATTATATGAGACATCTACTTGTTCGTTGTTGTCCAATATATTTGAGACGTAATCCGTAAATACCATTAAGTTAGTCGTTGTAGACCTGCCCTCCATATGTTTTATTGTATAATTTTTTCTGAAATATTACAAATTTTCCGACTTTTTGTCCGGGTAAATCTTCCTCACAGGAAAAACTAAACCCTTCCACACACTTTTCCACAAATGATCATCTAGTCAATCACTATGCAAGTGCATTATATGAGCATAATAAATTAAAAATAATACAAGAACAAAACGTCAAATCATCAGAGATCAAATGGGAAAATAATTCACCGACTCCAGATATTTTCATATCAGAGGGTTCGGCTCGGTAGAACTTCTAATTGGACCTATAAATCCCAAATGCCAAATTCTTTTAATCTCATTTCCTAAATCTGATTATTTTCTTATTTATTCAGAAATAGATTTTAGAATATTACAGGAATCTGGAAAAGCGACATCAATGATATAAGTTATTTTTTTAATTTTGTCATGTAAAACTTAATCGGGTCAAATTTTACTGTGACTAATTATTTCTTTATTGTGACTAATCGTTCAGTGTGTTAGTATATTTTTATCATAATATGTTTCATAAAATTCATTTTTTAAAAATGAATTTGGTTCGTTGGTTTTTAAAACTTGACTATGCCTAAATGTGTTTCTACATAAATCATCAATTTGATTTGAATCTTTGATAATATGTTTCCTATAATTTTAAGTATTAATGACTCTATCCTGAATGGCAAGCATAAATCCTTCTATTTCTGCGCTCAACTCTTCAATATTCAACCATTTGTTTGACGAAAATTTGTCAAAATACGTTTGGTTGAGATAATTGAAGTGTTTTGCGTGTATAATTTTATTTGACCAGGAATCTGATAATTCCTGGTTGGAATTTATAAAAATGTTGGCATTCCCGTCGTATAAATTTAAAGGTGTAATATTTCTATATGACTTTCAAATTATTTTGTGCATTTCTGAGCTATAAGCTTTCCTATGGAAAAAAGTTCTTAGCATTTCTACCTGATTGTGTTTCAAAGAAGTTATTTTGACTATATCTCTACCTCCTAAATTTCTAGGTAAATTAATTCGTTCTATTTCTGAATTTGGATGATGGCAATTAAACTTTGTTAGCGTAGTTCTAAGTTATCTAAATCTGTATTGTACCATTTAATTATGTCAAATGACTACGTTAATAAAGGTATTGCCCAAGTATTTATTGATTTTACTAATTTTTTAGCTGATAGATTGCATTTAAAAAAAATTCTGATCCTAGTTTTAAATTTAATCCTAATATCATTTTTAATACTAGTACGGTCTAATCTATTTGATTGTGGGTATCCTAAATATTTATAAACCTCATCCCTTTTCATACTAGTAATTTGGAAATTTCTAAATATACTCTCATCCCCATCTACAATTTTGCCTTTTTCTATATGGATCGTTCTACATTTTTCTAAACCAAAAGTCATTTTGATATCATCTGAAAAGTTTTTGACTACCTTGATCATTTTCTTTAAATTTGGTTCAGAATTCGAAAATAATTTTATATCATCCATAAATAATAAATGCGAAATTGTACTACTCTCCCTTGTATTACCCTTAATTTTTATTCCAAACTTGCTTTTAATTAACGCTAAAGGCCCGTTCACACAGAGCGATTTTAGTTGAACGACTTTTATTGAACGACAAAAATTGAACAAGAATTCGTTCAGACGTTTCAATTTAACTCGAACCGATTTTGTTTATCAAGATGGCGTCAAGTGAAGTTATCGCTGCGTGCATCCCTATAATTTCGGACCTTTTACGGAACGAACTTGAGGATATGAAAAAGCGCAAAAAACGTCGTATGTGTGGATTACAAGGAGAAATGATTTGGGTGCTTCTAACACTATATAAGTCGGGGATGTCCAAGGAAGACGTGGCATGACCAAGTGAAACAGATATTTCAGTCAGGTCATGACAACAGTCAGAATAACAGAATATTATGTGTGAGACAATGTATGAATGTGAATGAGGCAAGGAGTTTGGTCCAATACCGAATTGTTTGGCGCTCTATCCTCTCTGTCAGAATAAACAATTTAAATGAATAAACAACTTATTCTACGGAGAAACGGATGGTTAGTTAGTAGATTTGGTGGATAAATAATGCAAATTTGATGTGCTATTTCTCGCAAACGATACCGTTCGTAGGAATGTGTCGGCCCTTCTAAACCACAAAAGCCTGAGTTCATAAATGTCTGCAGTCCCGGCTCCGCTCTTTTTTGATTTCATTACTAATCCTAATTCCTTCTTGCACATCGTTCTAATAGTTTTGATTTTATTTTTTACGTCTGTCGGAGTCAATTCCAAAATACCCATTTCAAAAATAATATTATTTATTGCAGTGTCACGGGCATTCCTATTTTTGTACACTTCAGGAGGATGGCTTGAGACAGGGATGGCTTTGGTATAGATCCATAAATCTAAACATCGTATCATCCGACCATTTGATACATTTTTTCATCCAAGTAGATGCCATGATGGTGGGTACCTACTAGTAGGCATAAATCACTCAGTAGAGACGTCTAGTATCTACTTTCGACCACAGGGAACTAAAAATCGCAAGCGACTTGAAACATATGTTTACACGTTTCGATTCGGCGGGAGAATCGAACGATGACTCATACTTGAACGAAAAAAGTAGATGGGCTTTCAACTTTCGTCGTTCAACTAAAAACTTGATCAACTCTGTTAAAAGGCTTTTCACACATGTCGATTAGCTTTCAAGTATCATTCAACTCCGACTTGATCAACTAAAATCGCCCTGTGAGAACGGGGTATAAGCAAAACCAAAGAGGACTCAATGAGTCTCCTTGAAAAATAACTCTTTTAATTGAAATGCCCGGTATTTCTATTTTTTTACCTTTTAAATTGATAAGTAAATTGGTATTCCATAATATAATATTTTCCAAAAAGCTAATAATGATGGGGTTAATTTTATATATATTTGATACTTTGATCATCCGCGAGTGTTTAAATATTTAAGTATTAAAATATTTTATTATGATTAAATAATTCTTTTTTTGATACCAAAGACAGGCATCGCTTTGGTTAGAGGTCAATTATCCTGAACATTATGTCATCCGACCACTACAGACTATTTTTTCTCGAAGGTGCCATGTTCCTAAATATAAACATCTTTCGCTAGAGGACGCAAGTAACCAAAAATCTCAAGCGAGTTGAAAGATGTGTTCAGACGTGTCGATTCGTTGTAAAAATTGAACGATGACTCACACTCTGGAACAGCAAAAGTAGACGGGATTTAAACTTTGTCGCTCAGCTAAAAACTTGATCAACTCTGTTGAAAGGGTTTTTACACTTGTCGATTAGCTTTCAAGTTTTCAACTAAAATCGCCATGTCTGAACGGGTTATTAGCTCTCAAGTGTTTTTCAACAGATTTTGATTTTGAGATTCAACAGAGTTGTTCAACTAAAATCGCCACGTCTGGTTGGGCATATGAGTGAGTGGTATATCGAAATTGGTTTATTTCTGGGTATATCTATGGGTACATCCCATATCTATAGGTATGTTTGCATCTATGTATGATTGGTTTATTTATGATCTATGCACATCTATGTAAACTACACGTGCACTTTGACAGATTGTCATATATTATTTTAAATTACCTTAATGGTTACGTTTTTTAATAATTTGATAAATAATATATCAGTGCGTGAGTGGTTTATTTATGATCAGTGCAATGTCGTTGTTTGTAGTAAATAGGTAATATTTTGAATGCATATAAAGCTTTTCAAACATAAATATTTATTTTGGGTAGTTTAGTTCTGATCAATATGATTCCGTACATTGAATTTAACAACAGCAAATTAAAATCTAGGAAAATATTTTTTCGACATGTAATCCGCATGAAAAATATAACCGTTTTAGGTATCAAGAAAATGAGGCGGAGGGTTTCGCGGACCAGGAACAGGCAAATCTTCTCAAATTAAAAACATTAATTGAAGCGCGAAAGAAAGCCAAATTGCAGCGCATCGAGGATGAAATCATCAAAGAAGCAAAAGAAAAAGATTTGTCGGAACTTGCTGCTCATGGGGATATTGAAGAAGAAATAGTAGAAGTTAAATCTTCCACGGTTGAAACAACAGATGCTGCCAATGATCTTGAAATCAGCGAACCAAAAGTTATCCCACAATTCAAAGTCCTTGGCACAAACGAATTTGAAAAGAGAATTAAGGTAAGTTTAAAACTTATTTATTAAGATCATATAAATGAAATATGCAGCAGCTGGTCCAGTTTCTTCACTACCTAGGATTCTTGCTACAGAGTCTCCATCTTCTATCTTCGTCGAACGTCACAGCGGTGCTGCCAAGGTCTGGTATCTATGTGAGGATATTGTGTCGACGCTTTATTAGCAGCAGACGCATACCTGGACGAATGACGAACCTTGTGCTGGCACTGTTGGTGGACGCTTGCTGCAGAGTCTCCATCTTATATCTTCGTGTCACTGTTCCTGTTCTTCATTTTACTTAATTTAACCTCACTTTATTTTTGTAATACCTGCATCAACTGTAAAGTGCCCCTGAAGTGATATCTCACAAAGGCGGTGCTATACAAATTGTCCAGTAAATGAATTAATTAATTAGGTGTAAGTAGGTACTTCAACTCGTCTTACTTGCAGACAAAATTTCTTAGTTCCTTTTGATTGAATTGTGTTTTTAAAATACCTGCTCTTTTGATTGATGTTATTTAAAAATAATCACACAGAAGACAATGAAATTTTAAAACTTTTCCAAAGTCAAATGTGAAACAGGGCCTTAAAGTACACAATATTTTATGAGATTATATGGTTCATTTCCACATCTCTGCTCATGCACCAAATTCTTATTTGAGAATAAAACATTAATTATTACGATTTCAGGTGAAAAGGGTTCTTCCACATTGGCTCTCCAACCCGACTGCAGTGTCTGTTAATTTGAGAAGTGCCGATTGCGGCGTAGAAAATTTGCAGTTTTTGGATTTCTCTCTGAAAAAGATGTTGATGGACGAAGGAATCAAATATTTGTTTCCTGTTCAAGCGCAGGTGATTCCGTGGTTGCTCAGCGAGCATGCAAAAGCAACAGTCTTTTGGCCGCGAGATATCTGTGTTTCCGCACCTACTGGTAGTGGAAAAACGTTATCCTATGTTCTTCCAATTATTCAGGTATTAAATGTACTTAAGGTTAATAAATCTCATTTGAGAATTATTGTAATATGATAGTTTATATATCAATTTAACTTTTTTTAAATATGTCGTGGTATTGAACTTTAATTACCTGATAATTTTTTTCTTTAAGGTTCTAACAGATAGAGTGGAAAGACAAATCAGGGCTTTGGTTATATTACCCGTGAAAGAGTTGGCTATCCAAGTTGTGAAAGTATTCAAGCAGTATTGTGTTGGAACAAATCTGAAGGTGGCGCTGGTTACTGGTTCCACTACTTTTGCTCAGGAGCAGATGCAACTTACGAAATACAGTTGAGTCTCTTTTTCATTGAATTTTCATCTCACAGTGTATTTCATATAAGAAATGTTTATAATATTATAATACTTTTCAGCTGAATGTGGAGGCTGGCAAAGCGAAGTTGATATAATGGTTTGTACCGCTGGGCGTCTGGTAGAGCATCTCCAATCTACAAAAGGATTTTCACTGAAGCATTTGCGCTTTCTTGTCATGGACGAGGCTGATAGAATAATGGATCACATACAAAATGATTGGCTCCACCATTTAAATAGACACGTTGAACTGGGAAGTTCTATAATGACAGGGAAGGTTCCACCAGTAAACTTGAATTCATTATTATTAGTGAAAAGACCGCCCCAAAAGTTATTTTTCTCTGCAACACTTTCTCAAGATCCAGAAAAGCTGAAGCAATGGGGACTGTTTCAACCGAAGCTATTTTCAGCTGTATCGGAAGGGGTGACTAATGAGGGCGAAGGAGTCCATGAAACTTTAGGAAAGTACACCACTCCTATGGAACTAACTGAAAAGTACACAGTTTGTGATGCAGAAAGTAAACCTCTGGTGCTATATCACCTCCTGACTGAAGAACGTTGTGACCGAGTATTATGCTTTACGAATTCAGCCCAGTCGGCTCATCGACTTGCAGTTCTTCTGAGTCATCTGCTGGAAGGAGAAATGAAAGTTGCTGAAATGTCTGCCGCAATGAATCGCGGAGCTAGAGATGTTGTCTTGAAACAATTCCATAACAGCCAAATAAACATGTAAGAAATTTTACCTTAAAACAAACTCATTTTCAGTCGTTTTTATTCAACCGTTCAATGAATTTAAAGTTCCATATTATGTAATGATTTGTTTTCAGACTTATAAGCACAGATGCACTGGCTCGTGGTATTGATATTCCCAACTGTGACTTGGTGATATCATACGATCCTCCGAAAAACGTAAAAACGTACATCCATAGAGTTGGGCGCACTGGTCGCGCAGGCAGATTGGGAACGGCCGTCGCTGTCTTGGTGCAAGGCCAATTGAAACTTTTTCAGGTACTAAATGCTGTTAAATTTGTATTACAAATACATATACATAATTATTAGTATAAAATAACTTTGTTTTTAACACCACTTTATTGTACATAAAACCAACCGCTTTCGGTTCTGAACCTTAACGCCACTTTATTTATTGTATATATTTTCAATATATTAAACCAACCGGTTTCTGTTCACCCTGATGAAGCGTTAAATTTTTTTTATTTTTTATTATAATTATGTTATTATAATAAAAAATAAAAAAATTTTAACGCTTCATTATAATAACATAATTATAATAAAAAATAAATATAATTATGTTACATAAATTCTGCGGCATTTACATTGCATATTATTAAATTATAATTGTGGATAATACTAATGATTGTGACGGACTACGCTACACGCGCACTGTATTCTCATGGCTTAGCCTATTTCAGCAGAGCGGAATGCTGAAATAGGCCAAGCCATGAGAGTATAGCGTAAGTGTGTCAGCCCCATAAAACATAATCCCTTCACAAAAAAGGTCTGTTTTCTGTACAATCTTGCAAGCTTATTGTATCAGTAATGCATTTTCCAAGTATAGTCCAATTGATTAAATATTTTATATTAAGTCCCTGAGGTCATGTTTCACATAATCTATGCTCACAATATTGCTTTTAATAATAATTATTATTGGTTAATTTACTTCAAAATGTTGTTATTCTATTTTAGGATATTCTGAAAACTTCTGGAAAATCAAACATTATGAAGATTGATGTGCCACAAGAAACATTACAAGGATTTGCTGAGAAATATGAAAATGCTGTGATTGCTTCAGGAAATGAAATAAAAGAAGACACCCACAAACAGATTGATAAAATAAAATCTCTGAAGAGAGGAAGATCGAAAAGTTTTCCAAATAAAAAAGTTAAATGTAATGAATAATTAAAAAAATAAATATATATATATTGATTAAATGATTGCATTAGAATTTTATTTAATCATAATAGTATTCAATCTTTCCTTGATATATTATTTCTTAGATCATGAATTCTTGGTTAGGGATATAACAAATTGAAAAAAAATAAATTCATCTGCTCGGCTATATTTTTTTTTAGTTTAAATTCTTAAACGCCAGCGTATCCTTAAGGATACGTTTAAAAAATCATTTCCCTGCATATAACTAGCTATTCTGGGGAAACTAAGCATGGTAGATTATATACTATTTTTTGAACACATTATCTGGAAAGTTGGTACAATTTACAAAAACACGTAAGTTGGAAAACATGGAGTGGTCCAGAAAACGGAAGCATGAAAGTGATAAAATGAAGAAATGTTGATGAACGAGGAAGAAATAAAAGAGATGGTTGAAATATTTTTAAGAAGGTTTTGAAAGCTACAATATTGCTGCTGAATACTTTAAATGAGATAGCCGTTTAATTCTCACATGGTTGTGCAAACCTTTTAACCAATGTTTAGAGGAGGGTTACACGCTATTAGATTGGAGAAGGGTTGTGATCATGCAGTTATACAAAAGTAAAGAGTCACGCATGGAATGTGGGAATCATAGGGCTATTAGCCTGTTCAGTTCAGATGGCAAGCTATATGGTAGAATTTTGATTGAAAGAGTAAGGATGAAAACATGGGATCTGCAAGGTGTCAGATTTTCTTATTGCGTATGCTTACTGAGAAGTTTCTGGCAAAAAACCCGAAAATTTTCTTTGCCTTTGTAGATCTTGAGGTGATTTTGCACAAAAACGGCGGTATACAAATCATCCATATATTATTATTATCTAAAATAGGCATACTACTGAGTCAATAGGAAAAAGCTATGGAAGGTGTTGTCCAAGTATGGAGTGAATACGAATCTTGCAGAGGCAATTGCATCTCCGCATGAGGGAAGCATTGCATGTTTTAGGGTGAATGGTGGTTTTACGGGGTGGTTTAACATCATAAATGCGTAATGTTACCGTGGTTATTCAATCTATACAATATGGATAATTGTATGCAAGAATTGGTAGAGGTGGGATTGGGCGCGAATTTGAGTAATCTGAAAGCATGTTGTATGCTGATGATGCAGTGCTGATTGCTAACAGTATGAAAGGTCCACAGTCTCTCATGTCTAGGATGAACGAAGTATGTATGAAGAATGACTTAATAATGAATCAAAGTAAGTCTAAAGTCATGGTGTTTGAAAGAGAGAGTACGAAAAAAGAGTGCAATACAATTGGGTATGATGAGTTTGTGTATTTGGGAAGTATGTTTATTGAAAGGAGGGTAAATGCAGGTAACTCCATTAATAGAGGACTGATCATGGTTAGCGCTGACAAAAAATTGTCCAAAAAAGCGAAGCTAGCGGTCCACAATGTATTGCTGGTACCTATCTTGATGTATGACAGTGAGGCATGGAACTAGCAGCGGCAGGAGGAAAGTAGATTGAATGCTGTATATTTGAGATCCCTGAGGCGTGTGTGTGGAAAAAACCATATACATATGATCATGTGAGATCCTCAAAAAATGCAAGGCTGATGTAAAAGTAATGAGTAAGATTAAGAAAGGTACGCTCAGATGGTTTGGGCATGTAGAGCGAATGAGTGGAGTAAGGAGAATATATGACGAAAATGCGAACGGTAGAAGAAGTTGGGGACGCCCGAGGAAGACATGGCACGATCATGTGAATCAGATACTTGAGTCGGGCCATGTCAGGAGTCAGAATAATAGAAGAGTATGTATGAATGTGAATGAGGTAAGGAGTGTGTGCCAAGACCTGAGTTGTTTAGCAGTCCGTCCTCTCTGCCTACCCCTGTGTATAAGGGTGCGATGGTTAGTTAGTTATGTAAATTGTCACAACAATGGAATCAGATGGTGCATGGCGAAAATTTTGCAGCAGCACACCAAGATGTAATGCTAAAAGTGGATTGGGTGGTTTTTAGAAATCTCATGTAGACAAGTCCCCTTCCCCTTGTTTTGAATCATCTTTCTCCGAATAAAACTCGATTTTTATAAAAAAACAAAGCCCGCCACAGACACTGTTCTTTAAACATATAGATAGATTACTTCCTTTACTCCAGTGGCGTAGCTATAGAATTCACATGGATGGGGAAATTTAAAAAAAAAAATTGTGACCACCACCCACAGAAGCATATTATTTACATTTCATTGCTAATAGAGATGGGTGCAAATAAATTTTGTGTATTTTCCAGGAATGTAATGTGAATGTTTCCAGGAATCTAAGAGAACTATTGTATTTTTTAAAGAGCCGTTAATAAAGCAACCTTGTAGGCCGGGCAATCCTTGTCTCCGGTGGGGTCGGCACGGGAAGCTGAGGGCTTTCCGAAACGTGCACATGCCTCACAACTGGGTGCTGTAGCAGCGGGGCAGGCCTCATGCGCATGTTCTTCTACTCCGCAGTGGGAACATCCCTTTGTTTCTTCAGAAATTATGGGAATGTCCAACCATTCGGCAATTTAGACATATGGTAAGTCCTACAAAGTCGTTCACACCACAAACGGTCCAGTACACGAATACCCTTCCTTATTGCACAAATGCATGAACAATGTTAGCGTGCACCAAGTACACTCTATGACATGACGGTCCGGTTTGAGCTCCAGCCATATGACTAAGTTTGCACTTGGAAACATATTCCTTAACGTCATCAGCTTCAGAGATTCCGGATAGTGCCTTCTCCATAAAGATCACATCAGATAATTCCCGGGGCACGTTAAAAAATATAACTCTTAGGTGCCTCATTACTAGAAGTCGGACACTCAGCATGTTGGAACTGGTTACAATAGGAGCATTTAACAGCCACTCTTATTCCTGGCTGCTGGCAGAGTGGATAATAACTCCCTTATTTTTTATACGACTGTTATTCTAACTCCCAACAGCTTCACAATGTCCCTTATAATCTTTTTGTGCCATCGCTGTGATTTACAGATGGACTTGGCTTTCCTATCTGCATGCCGGTCCGTTTGGATAGTTTGCACTGGTAGTTTTTTCTTTGTGACTTCTCTGCGACAGAGAGGCTAGCCTCTGTCGCATCAGCCTCTCGACGCATCACTGGACCCAGATCTGCCTCTAGCTGCTGAATTTTGTCCAACAGCTGTTTTGTGTAATTTTCTGCCATAGTCTTCTCGGCCTGCAAGACCTTGATGTCAGCAAGGGCTGAGTTTAAATCACCTCTGAGTTCTTCTTTCTCAAGCAAAAGTTGGGCAACGGAGTTGAGAACACTCGTCACATTCTTTGAGCTGCGGCTCTTCGGACACTTTCGATGGCTTTTCGGCCAATGCGTCCTATAGGGATTTCAAGGCAATTTGTGTCCTGATGATTACTAGGGCCAGGATCGATTTCACCTCCAATCTCCTCGGCATCGGAATCCGGTTCATCAAAGTTGGAGGTATAGGTGGAGCAATGTTAGGGCTTTTTTGACAATTATTTTTTTTACCCATGATTATATATAATATTCACAATAATGCGTTAATATAGTTACTCAATTAATTTTTTTAAATCATGAGGCGGAATTCGACAACTTTATCAAACAAACATCCAGCCTTCATCGATCATTAGAATATCTGATACCCATAAATAAACCACGTGACACCTTTTCAAGTTTTACAAAATATAAAACGTGATGTAAAATATCGTGAATAATTGGTAGATATTTCAATAGATTCTCATAATATTATAAAATCATTTAGGAGAATATTTTGAATAACCATCGACAACGATATCCTAATTTGTTGTGATGAACCATAGACAGCTTTTTGTATGGCTGGAAAGCAACACCACAGATTTACAATTTAAAAGAAATAACATGCAAGCGGCCATGTTGTAAATGCCCAACATGGCGTCCGGTCGCGAGGGGTGTGTGTGTGAAAGTGCAGTGAAAATGTGCTAACAAAAATATAAATTAAGTGATGTGTTTTGTGTGGTAGTGAAATGTGTGATTGTTAATGTTGTGAAGTTTAAATAATGGCTCAGGATTTACGGCTTCATTCTCCTGCAGGTGCTGAACCCGTTGTTTATCATTGGCCTCTTACTTCAGGCAATGGCACGGTATGATATCTTTTATAACTGTTGAATGAAATCATTTTGATTATTGGTGTAGTTAAGAGTGCTGCTCGATCATATAACCATCTACATTGTATAATGATGCCACTAATTTGTGACTAAACTGTCAGAAATACCTCGTCTCTCTCCCATTAATCCGAACGTCTTCAGAATGAGTACCTACGTACTTATTCGATTTAAAAAATCACCCGATTTTAAAATCTCGTTCATCGATTCGAAAACCGTTGATTGATCGCGTTGGTATGAGAATGTTTGTACTTTTGTAGTAGGCTCGAATATTTGTAAACAGTGACGCAATCTTTCCAATTAATAATATTGCAGTGAAATGTAGTTGATGCCTTTCTTTTATTTGGTGCGTGCAGTCAGTGCTATGAGTTATTGACCTCGTGGCGGTGTCAAGGTGCTCATTGCTCGAGCTCGATGTATTGTGTTAGTTCGTCTCAAGATTCAATGTTTATCTCATTCATCGAAATTAAAATAGGTCACGACATTTTCAATGTTGTTCAAAAATCTAAATGTCTTTGCTTGTTCTATTAAATTCCTCCCATTCTCAGTATGAACCGAGCTATCGATTTCAGATAACCTAGGCTGAATTTATTTACATTTCTACATGCTCATTATTGAATTCTCCTGCCTTTCTATAAGTATATCGTTAGGTATGTGTTATTCAGACAAGTAAAACTTTGCTTATCACTTTATAAATAGTTAAGATAATAATAACACTATTATATTCAGCCGTCAAGTCCATTGAATATTTTTATAGATAAGGATTTATAATGTTATGTAGAAATTCACGATGGTATGGGTCGTATTGTCAATGTAATTATATTTGACATGTTACCCATAAAATATCTAAGATTAATATTCTATTTATGCAGAGCGGTATATAATCAGTATAAATGGCGGGAAATGATTTATTTTCTTAGATTTCAAGTTTTCTCTAATATCTTTGCCTACTACTAAATGAATAGTTTGCCACCCTTTCCATTGCCCTTTTGTTAAAACAAAACTATACTTTATATAGTTAATTTAAAAATAGTCTCATTTAGGTGGGCTCCAAAACAGGTTTATATTATTTTGAAAGACTTGCATGGGTTTAGAATTCTCATTATTTGTTTGGTCTTCATTTTACCAAAGCCCAAATTCCCTTTGATATGTCATTAAAATACCTACCGTTAGAAGCAAAGGGACATGAGGTCATCCTAAGTATTTTGTAGAGACCAAGCTTACAATAAATGTATGAAATCTGTGAAATATCGTTTGGGTGGAGGTTAGAGCTTTAGGTACATCCCATAATAATAAACCCCCCCTTTCGTTTATTTAAGTAGGCACCTCCGTAGTAAGGTACATACACTTACAAGAGGAGGTTCATATAAATTATATAAAAATGAATAGAAGCGGCAGGTGAATTTCATGGTATAAAAAGGTATATATACCCTCGTGTAACTTCCCTAAACTTTTGGTAAAAACTTTCACCTGTGTCGTCACCCAAGGCAGCCAGTTGTACCCCGCGGTTGTTAAATAATCATTATCCTTTTATAATTAGTTAAATTTAACTCGGTACTACCTATATTCTTTTGTGGGGTCAGCCTCTATTTTTATTATATTTTCATAATATAAAGAAACGAATCAATGTTAAGTTTGGCGGGAAAACTTTTGAGAGGAAAAATACGATTTGCTGACGTTTTGTGTGATTCTTGACTATCAGGGTAGCCATTATTCTGTATGTAGTACGTACGATATTATATTTGTTATATGTATATAACGTGTTAAAGTCGGTTCTAAACGTCCGTGACCTTCAAATATATCTCCGTGGTGACCCAATTATGTAACTGCGAGATTCATGTCGTGTTTATCTTTGCATCGGTACTTTGGAAAATCTTAGATGTAATCAAAGTTTTGTTGATTCTACCTAATGGAATGTAATTTGAGATTATATTTTTACGATTATGAATTTCCGAGGTAGAATTGAGTTAATAATATGACAATGTATGGATAGTTTATAGGACCGTTTATTTTAAGAATCAACCATTGAATATTTTACACAATGCAAACCATAGACATATGAATATTAGTAGACCTGCCCTAAGTGATTAAAAGCGTATTATCCCCACTCCCCATACCGGTTCCATTGGAGCCGGCTGTGCTCGCGTATGGCCTCAAGTGAAATTTGAAAACGTGACGTCATCATTCTTGTGCGAACTATGGTCGAGGCATCATCGGTTCATTTTACGAAATAACACGGCAAAATGGTGACTTGTGCTATGAAAACTTGTAAAAATAGATGTGAAAAAGAGAATAAACCCAATTGTCGTATTACATTCCATATATAAGAATTATTTTACTTTATTTTAAGCATATTCACATCGTATAATATGAATCAGCTGTAGAAACATGTCTGGACGCGAAACACAAAGCTGGTTGGTTGCTGGGAAGTAAATTATGAACATTTATAAAAGTGTCTTAACTAAATACTTAAACGAAATATTCGACTCTGAAAATAGAACCGAATTTTTTTGCCGAATTTGGACTTCGCAAATTAGTTCATAACGTGGCGAGTAATTTGCGCTCCCATGTAAAAATGTCTATTCATTCAAAAGCAGATTTTACTTTTAAGAAGTAAATGGTGATATTATAATGCGAGATGCCTATTTACTGTCAGATTGATTTATTGACGAATCACAGTCAGCTTCACCCCCTTCGTTCTTCAACAGTTGATTTTACCCCTCGCCATTATCTTCTCGTCTATTAATTCCTATGTCTGTGATGCAAACAATTAACTGGAAGAACTTCACATACCTACACAATCTATCAAGTCTAATAATAATCCGTGACTAACAATGTATAGATTGTATTTAATGATAATGCAATGATAATCCTTATTACTTTATTATCATAATATCTGTTCACTTATTTATCAGCGTAGTAATAACATATTATATATTGCGTATGTGTAATGAAATTAGTTCATTTAGGCTCTAAATTTTAATTATGTATGTCATTTTATTTGTGAAACCGAACTATTTGTGAGTCCCAACCGTCCGGAGCCAGTGAGACTGGCATTCCCAATATGGATATGTTGTGAGGCTGAAGGTAGTGGGGGGGGGAAGGAGATGGGGAGAGGAAGGTGGGGGAGTATCTGGCTATTCAGATCTGGTCACCAAACACGGCTAACGCCATTTCAAGCAACGTTTCAATTCTGAATAGTGGTCTCACAACATCAGGGCGACACTGACTATACCATATATTATTTTTAATGAATAAATTGTGAAATAACACAAATTAATCAAATAAAACTTACTTGCGCAAGCCAGGATTTGAACCCGCGTCCTTCGGCTTGCTAGTTGAGAGCCTTACCCCTCGACCCCGGAGGCCGTCAAAATTAAAAATAAATGCTTAGTGGTGACGTTAATAACAGTTCAAATCATAACCCATAATTTAGGCTTTTAAAAATATTATTTGTTGCAAAAGTCATTACGTTACACATTATTTACAAAAATGATTCCATTTCAAAATGTTTTTACTGTATTTTTTTGGCGGGACTCTCACTGGAAGTAGAAATTTGACTGTAGGCGGTTTACTAACACAAGATCGCAACATATGGTTCTATTGGCCAAGATATATTCATTGTTACATAATAATATTTTGATTAGTACATAGATTACACCTTCTAACTGTTATATTTTGATAATAATTTATTCAATGTCACGGCTGGTTTACTAAAATGTTCATATTTTATACATATCTCGCGTTCACGTACATCATTTTACACTGCACACAGGAGGATTATAATTAGAGGAAAATAATTACCTCACCGCCTATGTCATATTTGGGGGAATAGAGGAAGGAGTGAACATGGGTCTTGAAGAGAGAAAGAGGGCCGGCAAATAGTTCCACAGCTGAGCTGTTGAACTCAAACGTAGAAACGACCCGTTCTCATATGACAACCGTGTACAAATGCTGGTCTCGCATTTGCTGTGTTTCTTGACTGTGTACCTGTGAATATCTTCCATTAAAATATCGGTAGAACAGGGACAGCATTCCCAGCTGACGCCTGGGCTCATAAGATTTATTTATTAATAAAAATACCCCAAACTAGGCAAATGCTCGTGTTATGGTGGTCAAATAATACAAATAAGAATAATATAATAACAATAATACAATGGACTAAAAAACTAATAATTATTATTCGACATCTCCGTTCCATTATTTGAGCAACTGTCCATTTATTGGTGGCTGACGGATTTGGGTGCCTCGGTATTGGTAGGCAAATCCGGAAATGTTATGTTGGATAATAGCAAACTGCAACGACATTGGTAGACAAATCCGGAAATGTTATGTTGGATTATTATCCAACTGCTATTGCAAACTGCAACGATATTGGCAGGCAAATCCAGAAATGTTATGTTGGATAATAGCACACTGCAACGGTATTTGTAGACAAATCCGGAAATGTTATGTTGGATATTAGCAAACTGCAACGGTATTGGTAGACAAATCCGGAAATGTTATGTTGGATAATAGCAAACTGCAACGATATTGGTAGACAAATCCGGAAATGTTATGTTGCATAATAGCAAACTGCAACGATATTGGTAGACATATCCGGAAATGTTATGTTGGATTATTATCCAACTGCTATTGCAAACTGCAACGGTATTGGTAGACAAATCCGGAAATGTTATGTTGGATAATAGCAAATTGCAACGATATTGGTAGACAAATCCGGAAATGTTATGTTGGATATTAGCAAACTGCAACGGTATTGGTAGACAAATCCGGAAATGTTATGTTGGATAATAGCAAACTGCAACGATATTGGTAGACAAATCCGGAAATGTTATATTGCATAATAGCAAACTGCAACGATATTGGTAGACAAATCCGGAAATGTTATGTTGGATTATTATCCAACTGCTATTGCAAACTGCAACGATATTGGCAGGCAAATCCAGAAATGTTATGTTGGATAATAGCAAACTGCAACGGTATTTGTAGACAAATCCGGAAATGTTATGTTGGATATTAGCAAACTGCAACGGTATTGGTAGACATATCCGGAAATGTTATGTTGGATTATTATCCAACTGCTATTGCAAACTGCAACGGTATTGGTAGACAAATCCGGAAATGTTATGTTGGATAATAGCAAACTGCAACGATATTGGTAGACAAATCCGGAAATGTTATGTTGCATAATAGCAAACTGCAACGATATTGGTAGACATATCCGGAAATGTTATGTTGGATTATTATCCAACTGCTATTGCAAACTGCAACGGTATTGGTAGACAAATCCGGAAATGTTATGTTGGATAATAGCAAACTGCAACGATATTGGTAGACAAATCCGGAAATGTTACGTAGGATAATAGCAAACTGCAACGATATTGGTAGACATATCCGGAAATGTTATGTTGGATTATTATTCAACTGCTATTGCAAACTGCAACGGTATTGGTAGACAAATCCGGAAATGTTATGTTGGATAATAGCAAACTGCAACGATATTGGTAGACAAATCCGGAAATGTTATGTTGGACAATAGCAAACTGAAACGGTATTGGTAGGCAAATCCGGAAATGTTATAATAATAACAGACGGCATTAAATCTGCTTGAATTGAATCTGGTGATCGGTTTAACTGCCGGTGTATAAATCCAGTTATAAAATGGTCGGTGGAATTTTATTGGGTTAATAATTTAAAAAAGTGCATTGAACCTCCATAAATTGTTTTTTGAAAGACCACAATTGAGAATCTAAACATTGCTTTAAGTGATTTTAGTCATGTTTGGTGACCAGATTCCAGAACAGCTAGGTTATTTCCAACATTCTCTTTCCCATCTTTACCCATTATCCTCCCCCACAGCTTCACAACATACCCCAATTATTGCAGATGCCATAGTCCTGTCTCTGGACGGTTGGGACTCTTGTGTATCATGAATGAATTTACCCCCAAGACATTAATAATATTTAAAGTTATTTTTCTCTGGCTTTTCAAACTTTCATTTTATGTATTTGTGTAAAAACTCATAGCTGTAGGTACCGTACTACATTACAATGAATCAATCAATGTAACATTTAAAAATGGTATTGTAAAGATATTTTGCCGGCCTCTAGTTTTCCTCCCCCCTACAGCGTGGGTCTCTTCAAGACCCATGATCACTACTTTTTCTCGTCAAAAAGCATCCCCAATGATGACATAGGCCCAGAGGGAAATTATTTTAACATAAATATTTATCAGGACACAACCCCTTGAGATGAAATGAATCCCTTTGTTATGTCCAAAAGAAACCTTTAATTTGATATTACCTTTCCCCTAGGAAGTCGCCAAAGTGACAAACTACCCAAATATTTTTTGTTTATTTTATAAATAAAAACATATATTAAAAAAAAAACTAAGATAGTAATCAAATCATTAATAATAATCATGTGTATATAACTTTCATAAAGATTAAAAAATATATTGTATACCACTGAAAAGATAATACACACCATATATACGAGTATACAGGGGTATCGGCACGTACCCGACAAACTTTAACCAGCTATTTCTTAGCACATTTGGAGTAAAAAATGTTATGGGCACTTTGCTGTCCGATAACATTTAAAAAAAAAAATTTACTATTCATTTTTTCACCACATGTCACCACTGTTTTATCCTTTGTCACAATTTGAAAACCCATCTGGCAATATTTTATTCGAGTTTCGTTGAATAATACACGTACGTACCTACATTGGCGCGCTTTTACAATCACAACGAAATGGCATGGCACCATTCGTCTCATTTTTAATAATAATTGGATAATTTGTAGAGCGCCGTTTTTGTGAAAAATCACCTCTACTATTATTATTTAGTGTGTATGAAAGAGCGAAGACGCTTTTTGACACACTTGCTAATAACAGCTGTTGAACACGAGAAACAATGCCAATGACAGTGACGGAGTGTGGATTTTTTTATAATTTTTTGTTTTTAATTGAAAAAAAATGTTACCGGACAGCAAAGTGCCCATAACATTTTTTACTCCAAATGTGCTAAGGAATAGCTGGTTAAAGTTTGTCGGGTACGTGCCGATACACCCTGTATATATTTTTACAATTTAATATTTTATAACATTTTTCATATTTTTATAAGAATTTTTCATAACATCATTCATAAGCATAATATTAAAATGCATGCGTGAGAGTCTATGATCTATTTGACAAAAATGCAGGTGGCCGTTCTATGATCTATTTGACGAAACTACAGGTGGCCGTTCTGATATTTCAAAATTGTGGAGATTAAATTATATAATAATCGGAAAAAGGTCCAAAGTTAAAACTCCAACAGATGATTTGAGATTTTCACGGCCAAAAGTATTATAGTGATTTATTTTTGGGGTCTTATGAAAACTGCCTCAAAACGGGATACTGCATTCCAGGGTGAACTTTTTAAGCGAGTTGCGGTGGCACAGCTCCGGATCTTCTTAAAGTATGGTAGCGCAACGTTGACGATGTCTTCGTCATTTGGCCTCACGGAACAGAGAAACTGAACGAATTCCTGGACCATCTTAATTCACCGTAAAATTAAGTTCACCATGGATATAAAATTAAGTTAACCATGATAAAATCCTGCCTTTACTAGACATGATGGTGATGAAGAAGATGGTAGCCCAGGCCACACCAAAACTTAACGAAAAAAACATCTTAAATTATATAACCAGTATAACCAGGGGATTGGAGTTGGCGACACGGTATCACATCTTCGTATAAATATAAGCATACACTTCACCCCTTGCCATTTGCACGAGGTTTTTTATCCAGTTAAGAATTTTTCCTCATAAAACTCATTAATGTAACGTAAAATCAGTCAAGTAAATAAAACCATCAGATGGTAATAGTAATAAGTCCAAATGAGCCGCAGTACTGGTCAGCTAGAAACATGGAAGGGTATTGTTATAAGCCCTAGCTAGTTAGAGGATTACCTCTTCATAAAAATCACATTCAATAAGAGACCCAGAACCAACTTGAAGAGACTACACGAACTAGAACAAACACCGACTTTGTACGAATTCACTCACAGATTTACTGAACGTTTTTACAAATCATTCAGACTTAGTAAAAATAAACTCATATACTCGGACAATACAATTCCCCGAGCGACTTTACCTTTACCTCACAGACTACCCAAACATATCCTGATGGACTACGACCATAACTGGTCTGACCCAGATTTAGACGCGGACGAATAAGTAACGAGTAGTAGATATTTCCTAATCTCCCGACTTCCTTTCCAAATATATAATGTTTTGATATCTATTTACATAATATTTTATCATTTTTATGTAAGAGTATATGCATGTGTATTCTTTATCTTTCCATAAATATATATTAACATAAAAACAGACGTACTCACCCCACACACCTCAAAATGCAGGACATCATAATACCGATGTTACTGAAGGCCGTCTTTGTTTCGAGAATATGATGCTCCAAAACATGCAATTTTAGTGGGGTTTTTAGGTAACAAATTTTTCCCTACAGAGAAAATACAAGGCATCTAAGTCTATAATAAATAGCCAGGTAACATTTAACAACATCCATATGAGGTAAAAATTGTGAAGCGCATATGACGCCGTTCTATTTGTATAAAGAACAGTAACTTTAAATTCAGTAAATTTAAATGATTACCACTTCATGTAAAATAAGAATCTAGAAAAAATGAAATCAATCTTTACACATCTGCTCTGATGATGGACACTGTGATGCTATCCGAAACGTTGGCTAAAGAAGGGGGTAGCGCAAAACGCCATAATACCCCAAAAATAAATCATTACAATTCCAACAATATATTCAGGTCCGGTAAGCAAAGTCGTCTTTTGATCGATTGAAGTTATGCTTGAATTACGAAGGAGAGCGTTGGGTACGTGGGCTCATGTCGGACCTTGACCGTTGACTGATATGAAATATTTAATATCACTCTTTTACACATCAGAAAACTGAAAGGCATACCAAAAAAATCACTGGCTTTTGATATATATATATTAATTGGCTTAGTTTAAATACTGATTTATTGAAAAATAAAAATTTATTAAAAAAAATGATATCACGTAATTATTTAGCTATTTTATAAAAATATGTAAATGAGGTGGTTGAGATATATGCAATGTAAAAATATACATATTTTTTGTTCTTGTATGACCACGTAAGGAAAATATATGCACGCCGATTGACGACTTATTGAAAACAGCTCTTTTGTAAACAGTCATAAAGTAAGAAACATTTTTTTGTTAATATTTAATTATATATCATCGGATAGAACGTGAATGTAAGTAACATTTTTAGGTGCTGTTACAAATACCTTAAAATATTGAAATATCACTCGTGGCCTCTAAGCTGAAATTCGTGTAAATTTTCCATATTTTTTAGATTTACGGTTAAACGCAACGCTTGGTATATTCTATTTGTGCATAGACGGCGTTAATTAATTTTATTAAAATACGCTTTTTGCGAGGTAAATATTAAGACAAATTATTTGTTTGCGCCCGTAAATGCGCAATGTGAATATAAATAAACAGTTGTGTCCGTCAAAAAACTCAATTCTTTCAAGAAAGGCATAAAAATACAATATTGGATTGAATCATCGGTACAATATATTTGTATGCCTTTCTCGAAAGAATTGAGTTTTTAAAGAACTACGTCCGATTTTTAATAATAACCCGTCTTGTGGATATTGTTGTCACAAAAGCGGTAAAAACGTGATATGGTAACAAAATTTGGCTAAGTATAAATTAATGCCGATAAAATAAATCACACATACTCAGCCGAATACTCGTTGTTTTGGTCTAATTTATGGACGGTATCTTTTTAAATTTTAATTTTTCATTCTCTTTGCTTCATTATGAGTTCACCAAATGATTAGGCCGTTGATGTTTGTTAACCCCTTAGGCCTATGGCGTATTGACCGTTATATTTTCTAAAGATGCTGTCAGAAATATCCCTATCCGACAAGTAAAAAAATATTACAAATAAACAATAATTTATCGTAATATTAAAAAATTTAAATCAAACATTTAAAATGTTTATAAACGTCCTCTCTGCATATCCATGCGGAGAAACGGCGTGATGGTTAGTTAGTTTTCGAGGAAACCTCACATGAAATTACTAAACTCTCGATTTTTTCAAAATTATAAATAGATTTGCAATATTTTCATCAACATTTATTTCAACCACTTTCATATTAACTTAAAGATTTGTAATTAATTTTGCGATTCCGTAAATATTTGTTATTACCGTCTCTTGGAGGGTTTTAACAAACCAAAGTCGATGTATATTAATGTAATGATTATCGACCAAAACAAATTTGCAGGTATTTAGGTTCTTATAATAGACTTCCGCAAAGAGTTTATTTTTAAACTTTTCGTCAATAACTATACATATAAATTACTCGATAAAAAAGTATTTATACCGGATTCTTAACAGACATTCCATACACAATTTCCTTCAAAACACATCAACATATTCAAACTTCGGAACTAGTTCGCAGTTGATGTTTAATAATAATATTTGGCTAATTTATATAGCGCCGTTTTCGTGAGAAATCACCTCAAGGGCGCTGTACAAATATATTTCTTAAAACTATACATATAAATTACTCGATAAAAAAGTATTTATACCGGATTCTTAACAGACATTCCATACACAATTTCCTTCAAAACACATCAACAGATTCAAACTTCGGAACTAGTTCATAGTTGATGTTTAATAATAATATTTGGCTAATTTATATAGCGCCGTTTTCGTGAGAAATCACCTCAAGGGTGCTGTACAAATATATTTCTTAAATAGTTAACACTAGAACTACTGACTTAAAACTAGTGACTTACGTCTGAGACTTATATCTAGAGACTTATATCTAGAGACTTACGACTAAGGCCTATAACTACTATCTTCATAAAATATATATTTACATATGTAGAAACTTATAACTAAAATAAACATTAACAATCTAATTTTACAAGCGCCAGAAGAAGGAGGAAGTTCTAGTATATTAGGGTATTTATATAATTAGTTTTTATTATTAGCTGGAAATATATCTTAAATAGATGAATGAAATTAATCGTCGATCTTTAACGCATTGAATGATTCATCTGCCAACAATTAAACCGATTTACGTGTTATGTTCCCGCTGATATTGTCCATTGTCCATTGGTAGGCAAGTCAATAGCATTTTGACTTTATCATAAGTAGTTGAACGCAATCGCTAGAGAATGTATGTGTGTGAATCATCAATTACGGTATAACAAAAGAAAAAAAATGCAATATTTGGATAGAATGACGGATTTATGGAAATGAGTGTCTGAAAAAGTGAGTTTTTAATTTGGATCTAAATTCTGTTGGGCTGGTTATACATCTCAATTCTATAGGAAGTTTATTCCAAGCCTTAGGGCCGAATACTCCGAATGCACGATCACCAAACTTAGTGTTCGGATTTCGCTTAGGCTCTTTCAACCTTCCAATTGCAGATGATGTCGCTGATCTGAGAGTTGACTGCCTTAGACCAGTATTTTCCGGAATGCATAGCTCAGAAATATACGGTGGCGCCATTTCGTTGATAGCTTTAAACACCATCCAGCATAGCTTGTACTGGATCCTTTCCGGACACAGTGAAGATTTCGGAGGTGTTCCGAAATGTGCGAAAACTTGGGTACCCCGGTGATTAGCCTTGCTGCGGCGTTGAACACTGATTGTAGTTAATCAGTTTCGCATTTAGGAAGACTTGCATAGATGCCGTTGCAATAGTCAAGACGTGATACTATATGAGTTCACAAGTAGTTTAGTTGCCTCTGTTGAAAGGTTCCTACGAACTGACTTAAGTTGTCTTAGGTAGAAGAACCCCATGCTAACGGTCTTATTTACCTGACTTTTTAAAGAAAGGTCTGAATCTAGATAAACTCCCAGAAGTTTGGCGGTTCTTTTAGCAGTTGACGGCCGGCATAGTCCAGTGGTAACGCATTGGACTGCCATTCCGAAGGTCGCGGGTTCGAACCCGGCGTGCGCAAATAAATTTTATTTGATTGATTTGTGTTATTTCACAGTTAATTAATTAAAATAATAATATATAGTATATTTGCGGCACGTTCCAGAGTGGAAGATACTACCAGTATCGCCCTGGTGTAAGACCACCATTCAGAATTGAAACGTTGCTCCAAATGGCTTTAGCCGTGTTTAATGACTAGATCTGAATAGCCAGGTACTTCCCCACCTTCCTCTTTCCCTTCCCCACTTACCTTCAGCCTCACAACATCCCCCAATTGGGGATGCCATAGTCTCACTGGCTCCAGACGGGAGCAGTTGGGACTCTTGTGAGGTATTCACTATAAAAAAAAAAAAAAAAAAGTTACGTCGTTTCCGGAAATAGCAATTGGTGAGTTTTCTATTAAATGTTGGCGTTTGGCTTAAGTTTATTTGAGGACATCCAGAGATTGATTGCTTCTAGACACTCAGCTGTGCGAATTTTAAGGCCGTCAATCTCATTTGGTGAGCAGTAAAAGTATACTTGCTGATCGTCAGCATAACAGTGGGATAAAAGACCAAATGACTCGATGATTTTTGCGACGTCATTTGTAAAGAGAATGAAGAGAAGTGGACACATAGCACTCTTTTTAGGGTGAATTGCCTAATACAAAAAAAAAAAAAAGAGAAGTGGACCCAAAACGGATCTCTGGGGTACCCCTGAAGAGAGTTTTGTGAAGTTGTACTGTTTATTTCCAACCTTCACTGCTTGCGAGCGATTCGATAGATAGGATTCTAGCCAATCTTTAATGTTAGAGAAATTTATGAGAAAGTTGTGGTCAATGGTATCAAATGCAGCATATCCAATAGTGAAATAAGTGCTAACTTACCTGACTCTATGGCAAGGGTTATATCTGACAGGACACGAAGTAATCCGGTTTCTGTTGAGTGGAACCTCCTATATGCAGATTGATGATTAATTTATTCAGGTTTAAGTGAGAGGTTATTTGAGAGGCCACAATTTTTTCCAGTAGTTTAGCTACAAAAGGCAGATTTGATAAGGTCGATAATTACCCAAGTTGTCGGCATCAAGCTGTGGTTTTTTTAATAATTGGGGTAACTACAGCAGATTTAAGTGGCTCTGGGAAGTCACCTGTGCTTAGGGAATTATTAAACACAGGAAGGGGGATAACACGTTGCAACATTTCTTGAGAAGCCACGTTGGGATAGGGCCAAGAGTACATTGTTTGGTGAACTAAGGATTAACTTTCCTACTTCTTCCAGCGTTGTAGGTTCAAAGGATGACAGTATCCCTGTGGAATTGGCGGAGGGGCAGAAGATGTGGAGGCGCGTATGGTTTCTATTTTTTCACAGAAAAACTTAGAAAAGGCCTGCGGTGTAATTTCTGTAGCAGTTGGAACAGTATTATCAGCTATGATAGTTTTGACCGAGTTCCAGAGACGTCGTGGATTTTTCCTCCCAGAGTCAATTTTATTGATCCAATAATCGGATCTTTTGACACTTATTTTGCTTCTGTACTCATTTTGAGCATTTATCCACTCATCTCGTCTAGTAACATCGAGGTGTCTTCTGTATGACCTCTCCAGTTTCCTCATTCGCCTTTTTTGGCTTCGGCACTCTTAGTCGAACAAGCCGTCAGACTTCCGAACTTTCCGCGTTTTCGAGGTGGTTGGAGCATATTTTATCAATAAATTTGAAAGAGTGGTGTTATACTCAGTGGCGGCTCGTGACTTTTGGGTGTACTAGAGTGCTAATATTATAAAAAATGGCATTTCTGATGTTGTTATATCTGAAAATAATTAATTTTTTTTCGAAAATCGATTTTTTGTATAAAGATTTTCAGGAAATTTCAGTATAGCCGTGCGCCGCACGGAATTCCTGAAAATCTTCATACAAAAAATTAATTTTCGAAAAAAAAAAAAAAATCGTTCTCAGCTACAACAACATCAAGGAAGCCATTTTTTGTAATATTAGCACTCTAGTAACCCAAAAGTCACGAGCCGCCACTGGTTATATTCCTCGATGAGATCTGTCGCCGTCTTAATTTCCCAGTTGCTTTCTATGCATAGAGAATTACTTATCCTCATAGACCCGTTCTCATTACTTCATGAGAACGGGTCGTTTCTTCTACTCGTTTTTGTGTAAGTCGGCTCCTATGTGGAACGAGCTACCGGCATCTGTTTTTTCTTGCTTCATATAATCCGGGCCTCTAAAATCTGCATTAATAAATTCTTTCATACAGCCCCTACCTTAACCCGCCTGACAACACTTCCCCCCTGGATGGCGACATAGTTCCCCTGTACAGACAGGGGCGCTCTTTTGAGGTGTTACTTAAAAAACCGTGCAAAGCTCTCACGTCCAACTGACACAGATTTACGTAACCGGAAAACATTGCTAGTGCAATGATGAAGATCTTAGCTTAGATTGCCTGTGTCCGAATTTGACGCATTTCTCCACTCGCCTACTAGCCGGTTAAACTTAAACGGTTGTTTTAAAGGTTTCCATTTTAAAGAATACACAAATATTTATTTTTAATACTAAAGGATTTTCGTCTAAATATTGTTGGATACCGACTCTCCGAAAAATACAAAGGAATTTTATTTGTGTGCCGTTCGACGCTTTCGAAAAGTTAGAAAATTCGGCGCTTTTTCCGTGTGTTTGTCAATGTATTCATTCACATTTCACTCTCCACACCCACACCACAGAGGCATATTCCTTAATTGGAGATACCATAGTGAAAATTATAATTACATAGAGTTATAACTAATTTTCCAATCCCTTAGCTCTCATCATTTCAGTTTTGGAAGTAGTTCCGCAGGCTCCGAGGACATTGCGGAATTGGGACTAGAGTGCGGCATTTGCAATTCTTTTCCATGTCTTTTTTAAATATATTTGTATCTAATCTACACATTAAAAAATATATATATACTCTTAATTTTTATATGACCTTTCCAAATGCAAAAGAATATGTTCATACATAATTTGTGTAATACGAAATTTTATTTTGACATTTTTCAATTATTTTTAACTTTTAAATGCTCCAAATCACCGTTAGGTGTTTCAAGAACCCTTTAAATAAATTAAAAGAAGAAAAAAAATTGGTTTGTTGTTTACGGCTTTCAGAAGGGGCCCCCGAACTCAGTATGCCCATATACCTCCCTTCGCGGCTTAAGACGGTCCTGTTCATAACCCCGAGTTAAGCCGGGTACACATCAGCTTGTATGTAATATTTCTAGTTTATACAGACTACTTCCTTGTTCCTTCCCTGTAAGCTCTTTAGAGAAATTAAGCTGCTCTCCCTTAGCTTGGAATCTGAAGACGCCCCCGTTCCAAAAGGTCTGTTCAGAGTTAGCTCTTTTTAGCATAGAAAATATCTTTATCGAAATAAAACTGTTCATTTAGGATTACGTGATTACGATCTAACTGTTATACCTACGAAGAAAATATAACAGATTTATTAAAAATGTTGTATTTTGATAGTGATTTATTCAGTTTCACGGCTGGTTTATACGTATCTCACGTTGATTGTTCTAAATTTTAAACTGATATATAGAAATTATCTATCTGTATACATATATATATATATATAAAAATAAAAATGTAAGTGTTCGTTTGTTCAAAATCTTAAATCTCCGAAAGTTCTTCACTTTGATTGCTTTGAAATTTTGACACTTTCGAATACGCTTGTGTTTTTATATATTATATAGATTGTTTGTACCTGTGACAGGTACCTTTTGAGGGATTGCTGTTCAATCTGGTGATTGATTTAACTGTATTTATAATCGTCCAGTTATAAAATGTGGAATTTTATTACGAATCATTATGGTTTATTAAATATTTTTCACGTTGAAAAGGATGTTTTGTTAAAGTGTTCCATTTGATGTATGTATGTACATATAATATAATGTGCTCAGGTCAGTGTGACATGTCCCCAGTCCCCACCCACGACCTTTTTAATGTGGGTCGCGAAACCCATACAACCAACACCCTTGTTTATTTCTATAGAGTTCAGCCGCATGGATCGCAAATAGATTCCACTTAAAATTGCCTTTCCGAGAGGCCAATGAAATACCTATCTTTGTATATCTATTTTAATAATGCATGTTCTGCAATTCTCTTATGTAACGGAAAATTCTGATATTGTGATAGGAGTGCTCATTATATTGTTTATTTTTAAATACCTGCGTTCTGAATGCAATGGCCCTATAAATAATAATGCTGTGTTATTTGTTCCAGGATAAACATGACGGTGCCTTAGAAATTGTTGAAACAATTAGGTGAGTAGTTAATTAATATTATACCAGTATACTTGCTAACTGTGTTCATTTCTATAGATGTATTATATTGAATGTACACATCTCGTAGAATGCTTAACGGCTAGGTTTTCAGCCCCGTTTTAATAAAAATACACCGGACAATGAACATAAACAGTATGCACCTAACGGTGACACGTAAAACGTATTATTTTATATCCAAGCTGTGCAGTTTATAGACTACTGCAGCGGGCACAAGGTGCCAACAACAAGCACTGCTAACAGCAGCACCATTGGGCCGCTCTTGGCCTACGTGACGTGCTCTTAGTATTATGTAGTACTGTTCATTGTTCAACCGTTATGACTTGAGATTTCCAAGGCCAAGTGTCTTAAGATGATTCTTTTAGGGGTGTTTATGACTCTCTTGTAGTGCCCATCATCTAGACATCTGTCCAAATCGTTTGCTATTGAAGAATGATGAGACACATTTAAACAAACCATGTACCTCCATAGTTGTATATTAAGTAAAGGCGTATCATCATGCTATTTTAACACCGGCCGCAGTCAGGTTAGATATCTTAACTAGTAACTGGTAAACAAAACTACCATTGGAAACATATTGGAAGTATAGGCATGATGGCTGGATAATGACTGCATTACAGTGTGTTGATTTTCCTAGCATAATGTGTGCATTTCTGCCACTGACTAGCACACTCGTAGGTAGTAGGTACTCGCTTGCCGCCGCCCGCGTCTCCAGCCGCTCTCGGCTCACGTGATGTTCGTGTTGGATATTAAGGTGGATAAATAATAGTATACACTGGCCTCATTACGCGAGTTGCGTCACCCAACCAGCCGAGCTAGCAGCAGCTAACAGCAACTAACAGCGAGCAGCTCCAGCCATTCGATAGCTCAGCATAGAGAATAGCTGAGGTCGGAAACCGAACACTAAACACTGAATGGCGCACCGTGTACTAGATACTAGATTATACTACAATGTACTCATCCAGTCCACCATCGCTTTGCTTTGGCTTAGACTTGCCAAAGGCTTCGGAAGCCACTTAATCCTGATGACTTTATAAGTTCGTTTATGTTCCTACAATTTTAAGGGCTAGTTGTTTCGCAGAACTTGTACAATTCATCGAAATTTCAAAGTTACTTATTCAAGTTAGTACTGTGAAACAACTGGCCCATAATGGAATAATGACGGAACTTGAATACAACTTTCACAGAACTTGAAAATGAACTTCGAAACTTTATGAATTATTCAAGTAGTGTGAAACAACTGGCACCCATAAATTGATAGGTAGTGTTGCGTTTTTTTCTAGGGAATATTATGAATTCTAGTCCTCAAAACATTGTACCAGTACCAAAGAATGTAGATATAGTTGCTTTGCAGCGAAAGGGCACCAACTACAAAGCAATACTTTTGGTGACACTCTTCACTATTTCATCTATCTGTCTTTCATCTGTCTATCTATATTTGGATGCAAATCTACAGCTGAAATTTTGTAAACGTGACCGAAGAAGGTCACTGTTTACATTATGCTGCGTATACATGCAAACGAAACGCGAGCCGAGTCCCGAATTATGGGAAAGCAACGAAGCAACCAACGTTCGCAAATGTAACCGTACCTTTAACATACGAAAAACGCTATGTAAAGCCCGGGCAACGCCGGGATGACAGCTAGTTGTAAATTAAAAATTGGAGTCTTCGCAGTCAATGATCAAATTATGTTTGCTGGTATTTTGGTTTTTATCAAATGATATTAACTCGATGCACTGTGATTGCTTATCAATAGACAGTAGCGTGTTGATTAGATGTGAATATAAGCCTATTGAATAACAAGTAACCAACCGTAACGTCAATACTTCGCTGGGGTGGTTAGATTGGATGGAATGCCGTATTCTTGATAATAATTTGTATAGAGCCGTTTTTGTGAAAAATCACCTCAAGGGCGCAGCATATTATAAGATTCTCTTCTTCCGTTATTCCTACGATATGAACAGACTGGAGGACCCTTGTATGTCCCCATGTGGCGGTGGTGAGGTTGATATTATATATATTTTCCCATTTCATTTCATATTATATAAAATGGGCATTTCTCAGTGTTGTGTTTAAGTTTGGTGGGCCGTTCAATTTGGATATACAGTATACATTTGTCGATAGGAACGCTGATCAATAAATACATATATTTTTATTTCTCTCTTACATAATTTTACGTCAATGGTACGGGTGAATTCCGATTTCAGTAATGTAATAAAATAACTAATAACAACAATAATTAGCTATGTAGTTCACACAATGTCATAATAATTTAACGTATTGAAAAGTGTACCTTGTCTTTATTGTGTATTATTTATTAATTCTAAGATTTTTTAATGTGGGATACGTAGCCATTTCCATTGTCTCGGAATATAACGAATCGGATTACCCGTTGCCTGATTCATGCAGTAATCAACAATTTGAAATGCTAGGTCGCGAGTTCATTAGCCCCGTCTACATTTTATTTTCGTTCTAGAAGTCGCTGACTCTATGTGCTATGTGCACATATCCAGTTTGTTTACACGACTACTTTTTGCGACATGCGAATGTTCGGCTCGCGTTTTTTTGTACAGGTTTTAATTTTATTAACATCCGAACTGGACGGGTTCATAATAATATAATATTCATGCACAGATGTTAGTCTGGGCTGGGGCATAGTACACTTTACATGGCGGCAGGTTGGCCGCGGTGGATTGCCCCAATGCAATGTAGCTTTATTATACTCATTAGGGCGTTGATCGTTTTATTTACTGGCTCCAATATCGGTAATGATTATTGAACTTACATTACTACTTAACTAACATTTTAATTAATATTGTGATTTATAATCTGTTTATGGTACATATCTACGTGTGAAAAATCATCTTAAAGGCGCTGTACAAATATGACTTCCTAGACTCTTATTTTATTATATATTTACAAACAAGTTTAAGCTTAGATAAAATACGATTTTGCATGAACTGTAACTGGAACTGTAAAATCATGCGTGTTCCTATTTTATCCTTATTTAACTAGTGATATAACATATATAAGAAGATTATTGGCAAAAGTAGAGTTGAAATTTATTTTTACTGTACAATTTTAGGACTGGAGATTTTTTCAATTATATCACTTTAAAAAGGTTGAAAATTCTACTGGTTTAAATACGAAATTATCAATACTATTTTTTACTCAATTTGCGCATGAAATAATAATAATAGTGTAATGTCTTATATTTATTATGATACGATATCTTGTTAAAATATTACACAATTTTCAATTACTAAAAAAATATAAGCTCAAATGTTTTCCTTACTTTTCACGAGAAATGTTTTATTTTTTTAATATAAATTTCAATATTTATTTATTACATGCAATATTTTGCCTTTTTTATGATATTCCCATAAATTTCCATATTTTTTATTACGAGCAATATTTTGTTTTTATATAATTTTTATATTTGAGGTACAGTCACCAGGAGGAAATCCATAATTGTTTATATTTTGGCGATAACCTTTTTTCAAAACTTTGGCGCGGTACCTATCTCACTAAGATTTATTATAAAAACGAAATTCAAGCAATCAATTATTCTTACCTTGCGCATTACCAGCATTTAAAGCAATTATAGCGTGTAGCTGGTGTAGCCTGTCTTTGGTTGTTTAGTACGATGATCTTGAAAATTTGGGATTGTGGGTTCCGCTGTAATAATGAGTAATTACGTAATGATAATGAATAATTTACGAATGTTATATACCTAATATGATTGATGTGTTTTCCCAGATGGGCGTGCGAGGACCTGCCAGAGATGAAGACAGCGCTAGAGAACAACATCCTCAGCGACTTCAACCCTCGCTCCTACGAGAGTATGAAGGATATGTGCGATCGCTTCAACAGAGCCATTGACAGTGTCGTCGCATTGGTAAATCTTATTTCTGCTTACTTTCTTACCCGGTTTCCATCGCAGTGCCCGCTCTGCGATGCCCGCTCCTGACATTGCGACAAAATTAACCACGAGGGAAGTAATTTCTAGTACATTTTTCAACTGTAGGTACTTTAGCCACTTATTCGATTGTCAGATTTCAACAATTTCTATAATTTTCTTTATCATAAGTTCCACTATATTTTTCTCTTAATATTTCTGATCATATACGAAAAAATATTTCCTTTTCAATTAGACTTATTTAATGATTGGTGTAAAAGCAACTGCTGGGGATTAAATGTTGACAAATGCAAAATTATGTAATTTCATCGAGCGAACAAACCAATTATTTTTGATTATAAACTAAATGATATTTGCTTATCTACTATGCAGTCTATTAAGGAACTTGGTGTCACTTAAGCTACAAGCTGTTTTTTCGTGAACACATTAAAAATGTGGTTAATAAATCTTTTAAGCTACTTAACTTCATCAATAGAATCACCTCTGACTTCAATAATATAATCACCCTTAAAACTCTTTACTGTTCGTTGGTTCACCCTAATCTAGAATATAGCTGCGTTATTTGCTCTCCATTATATGACGTTCACATTGATCATATCGAATCCGTACGGGAATTGCTTGGAGGTTAGGGCTAGAAAGAGGCGATTACTCATACGATGAACTTGAAGTAAAATTAAATCTTTTTTCTTTAGAAAAACGTAGGAAGGACTTTGATCACGTCTGCATTTTCAAAATTATCAACATTATGATGTACTCAACTAATTTGTTGCAACTCGTCCCTTTCAATATATCTTCCCGTAGACAAAAAAATTGATTTGCTTTTCCTCAATCAGCACTCCACAAATTATGGATACCATTTACCAATGTCTATAATGGCCAGACTTGTCAACTCAAGTCAGGACCTTGAATTTTTTGGTGTAAGCCTAAATGATTTTTGTCAGTCATTACGCAAGTAATATTTTGTATCGATATGGCAGAATTTTTGAACTCCATCAGAACCTTGTTCCTGTCTTGACTTGTCATTAACTTCGTGTAATATGTAATGTGTTAATTGAACTTGGTCCGTTCGTAAATAAATAAATAAATTTTTAATCAAATAACTTGCCAACTACATAGTTGTTTGTAATTGGTACGGCAATGAAACCTCGGGCTGGAAACGATATTGTGACCTAAAATAATTGTGTTGACCTAGAATTCGCAACAGCAAATGCAAAGTGTGTGAATTTTGAATATTGTACTATAGATCAGTGCTCCGAAACCTTTTATCATCCACTGCACACCAAAGCTCTTCTCAGAATACCGCGTCACATCAAAAGTAAATTCACGTACAAATAAGAGGAACTATACTTAGTGGAACTAAAAGGCTAACCAGTTGTTTTTTTTAAACCGGGACAATTTCTTTAAACTCTGGGTCTGTCTACAATTGGAAACTTCCGGTAAGACAGTCATTAAAAAAACATTTAAAAATATTTTCAAGATCAATAATAAAAAATAAACTTTTGTAATCACAGCAGAGAAAAACTATTCTCGTGTTCTGGCTTCAATATTCAGGTTCAACAAAGTCGTTTTTGCAAAGGCATATTCGCACCAACCGCTGAAAAAACAATTCTCGTCTTCTAATAACCATTCATGTGCAAAATAGTGGTATTTGAAAAAAACATTATCGTGTTCTGATAACCATTCTTTTCAAAATAGTCATATTTGTAAAGACACTTTCGGACCCACCGCGAAAAAAAATCACTCCAGTATTCTTATTGCAGATATTCGTGCACTTTATTTGTCTATTTGGACATTCAAAGTACATTTTACTACAAGTTGTTATGGTTCTAAATTAAATTATACATAGCTATTATATATACCTATTACGTAATTATATATACCTATTACGTATGTCCTTAAAATTTTTTGTTAATTTCGAAGACAGTTCTTATTTTTTTCTAATGATGTACATTAAAGAATACTAAAAAGGAAGGTGTGTGGAGAGATAAAGAGATTTAAAAAAATCAATAAGTACACAAAGCTCACGAGTTGTAATAGACTATTACTCATTAGAAAAGAATCATGAAAAATGTCCAGGTTTAGCAATTTTTCTTAGTGGGTATATGTTGTAATTGGTGAGTTATTTTCTGCATTAGTGTTGTTGGCTTCTATATTAAAAAGCGTGGTATGGCTGGTACGCCTTATTGAAACATTGAAAATTATATATGGAATCCACAATATGGCATCTTCAATATAAGGTATACATAGATTTAGTAGAAAGTATACAGAATAAATTTTCGAAACATTTACACGAGAAATACAACAAAACTACAAATAATGTGTTAACTTAACAAAAAAGACGCACATTGTCAGACCTGTTGTTTCTATATAATCTGCTAAATAATAAAATAGATAGTCCCGAATTGCCATCCGTCATTGGTTTAAATGTTCCAACGAGGCGTACCTAGGCACACTACACTTTTTCATATTGAAGCTAACAATACCAATGTAGCTAACAACTCAGTAATTACTAGCGCAATCACAACCTACGCCCACTACGAAAAATTACTATATTTAGACATCTTTCATGATTCCTTTCTAACATACCTTTAAAACTAACTTATTAAATTTCTTAGCGTGACATTTTTCAAAAATACTTTCACTTCATTTTTCAAAACTTCTATGTATTAACAGTCAATTACAATTCGTGAGCATATTATAATTCTTGATTTCAATTTATTTTTCTCTCCACACACTTTCTTCCTTTTTATTATTACTTATTCATACATTAATTTAAATTTAAATTCATTGATTTTAACTTAAAATCATTAGTTAAGTTTTCAGAACAATCTCAGGCGAAATTACGTAATGATATTTTATGGACATACGTAATAGGTACTGCAACTATCTAATAACGAACAATATCTTATTGTACTCTGTATGTCTTAATAAATAAATGATAAACTCACACTGAAAAAAATGTAGCGTTCCAAATGCAACTATTCGTGTTAGTTGCTAATTATTTTGATTCATTCCATCCAAAACTTTTCCTCGGAATCGCCGTATACTTCAGTGTTGATGGGTTGTTTCATAGAATTTGAACAATTCATCAAATTTCTACGTTCGTTTTCGGGTTCTGTGAAAGTCCTATTCAAGTTCTGGTATTATATCATTATAGGCCACTTATTTGACTTGAACTTGAAAGTTAACTTTGAAATTTGAAATAACCCGTCCTAAGGATTTCGGTCTATTTCAAAATTCCGTCAATTTAAAACTGTATTTATGCACACCAATTTTTCAACAAGAGAACAGTTCTATTCACATTGTGCTGCGAAATGTTTATTGTTTGGCGCACATAATTTTCCGTGGTTTTGCGTTATTGTGGTCTAAATGTTGCGAAACATTTAATTTGAATAATGGAAAGAAAAAATATGTTTCACCGCGGCGCGACGGCACAAATAACACCGGCCCGTGGTACGCCGGTTGCGAAGCACTGCTGTAGATTACTTTTATTATTATTTATCTGCATTATTATGTCATTTATTGTTGTATTGTGGTCGGTCGTACGAAAGTGATGATAGGTGATAAGGTTTTACTAATAATTTGTGGGCGTTATAATATTATGATAAATTGCTATTACCATAGACATATGAAAATTCCTATGTCTGTGGCTATTACCTATTATAACCTTGCAAAACCCTGCTAGTACAGGCATCCCAGTTAATTATAATCGATACAACTCTGTAAAGGTCATCTGTACTTGTAAAAGAGATTAACGACAGAGACCCTAGATACGTTAGATACGTCGAGGATAAAGGTAGACCTCGCATGAAGTTGCTGACTAAACCTAATAATAATAATAATTGGCCGAGTGTTGTATGAAGTGTATGTATCTGTAAGGTCGACATTCACGCTAATGTAGGAACTACGCGTGGGAGATCTATTTGGGTCCGAACGTTGCGTGCGCGACCATCTCCCCACTCCCCACTCCCCACACCGCGCACAGCCCCCGAGCCCCCCAGCCCCTGTCGTCCTCGGGCCGAATCCTTTTGGGAGATTATCGATTTCCGACTCCGCAGCATGGTGTACCCGCCCTCTCCCCACCCTCCCCCAACACCTTGCCCTTCTCGCGACACGCGTTTACGGGTCGTCGACCGCCTGAGCCATGATTCCCATTAAGGGCCCGCTTTCCGCGTAAAGAATTTAGATTTGGGCAACACCTACAAAATTTAGTGTTAAAAGAATCCGACAGAGGTGTCTGAATTCGTATTAGGAATAATTTTGGGGATTATGAAATTAAATTACCGACATCTATTGCAATTTTAGAAAAACAGAACCATTTTTAGTTAGCACCGACCTTAGAGTAATAATGCACCGACCAAATGAGAACGAAGTCGATATGAAGATGGTTCTCAAAATATGGGTTTTATTACGGATTTAATTAAATTTTTTTTTTTAATTTTACAAAAAACATTTACGAAAGTTATTTGTATAGGTATAAAAATTACTTTACTTTACTAAAATACTATTCTCACTTTTATAAAAGTAATTTATAACTTTTATAAAATCAATAAATATATTTTTACATCAATAAGGTTTTAAACTTTTTTACTCGAAAACTATCTTAAAACGTTGGAATTCCAAAAAAAGTTTTTTTTTCTTTTTTACTTGTACTATCAATTAGAATCACCTCCCGAAGTTTGTGCACTTTACCCCCGACATCTTGTATAATATGCGCAATATAATATTTATACAAGTGTAATATCTACTTTTGTACATTTATATAAATTATATACACGTTTACATTTTTATGCTCATCAAATTTATTATATTATAAAGATAGATAGAAAGATCCTTAGTGCTTCCTGAGGACTTACAAATCAGAAGACTTTTTTGTAATTATTTATTTATTCATTTAAACAATTCAATAATTATAAAGAGTAATAAAACATGTAAGCAACATAAAATTACATTCTAAAATGTGAAAGGGGCTCTATTTATTTACATTTTTATGAAATTACTACTTTTAATAGTTTAAGCTTTCAGTGAACTTTCAATTTTATTTTTAACTTCTCTAAATATTATTTGTTTAAATTGTCAAATATAATTTAATCACAAACACAAGATTCACTCAAAATGAAAGATTGGTGGTTCTGAAATGTTCCCATAAATACGGTGAAAGAACCCTAAACTATGAACTTATTGCCCTAAACATGCTTCGAGCGAAATGCGGATCTGGAAACCTTATCGTCAATCTGAGCAAAACATACCATGAACGTCAATATAGCAACAGCCTTTGTTCTGCTGCAGTTTCATTAAATGCCGAGAGATCCGTTTACAGTCTCCAAAAAGCAATACTGGGGCACAACCCTAGAAGCCAAGCTAAATGATTGGAATACAGAAAGATAAAAACACACCATTGTCAAAAACATCTTGGCCGTAAATGATTAAATAAAATTAGATTTATTCAGGAAGGCAAGCATTACGGTGATCGATGTTAAAAATCTAACATAGCCCTAGAATAACTCCAGTATCTTTAAGAAACCTTTCTCTTAAAGCTCAGAAAAAAACTTTCCATGACAGTTAGATATACCACTCTACAACAAGGCCGCGTACGGTAAAACTGTAAAAAAAAATAAAGTAATAAATAACAAAATAAATATTTCACAACACAATAATTTCATCGAAAATCTTAAATCCGTTTCACCTTTCTACATTTTCTATATTCTCCTTAAGAGTATAATCCTTAGATAATGCCTTTTCAAATTATTCGTGGAAGCTAGAAAAAAAATAAAATCATTGATTATAACTGCACTTCAAGTGACCTTTTAAATAACAGTAAAGGGCTCAAATGATTTTATTGTTACGTCCGTGCCTTTGCATCTTTACAAGACTTGGGCAAAACATTCTGTAGCAGAGTATAGATTTCACATCTGAAACATAATTAAAGAGTTTATTGAAAATAGAACACCAAGGTACGGTTAGTCAAAAAACGTACAATAAAGTTAATTCTGGGAAGAAATTGTACAGTTGACATTCAGGACAGGTTCACTCCCTCCTCCTCAAAAAAGACCCTCTATACAGCATTCTCAAAGATGACACAGGCTCTGAGAGAAATTATTTTCTTCAGGGCCTCCTTCCGACATAAAAAATAACATCACTGAACTAAATTATATTATTGTAGAAAGCAATCACTTTGTGGTTTGACATATTTAATAAAATAAAATACTTTTTTGTTTTAAAACCACGATATTTATTAATTTAAGAACCGACCGGTTTCGCTTTACTTAAGCATCATCAGGGTACAAATTAATACTAAACAAGAAGTACATAATGTGTGCATATATATAACAAAATATAGAGGGAGACAACATGATACAAATATATTATAGAGGGAGACAACATGATACAAATATAAGCAACACAAAGACGGTCATAAAATACATTAACATAAGTGTACAAGTAATGGAAAACCGCTAGATAATTATGTAGACTAATGGGTTATACGAATAAATCGGGAAAAACAAAACATCAATAAAACCTCAATAATAACGGTTTTTCCGAATTTGCAAATCATTTGATCGATAAAGATCATACATTCTGTCATAGAACCGGTGCTAACATCTTACATAAAAACGGGCATGGTAACAGACTAAACAATTTAGAGGCACTAGAAATTAAAAAAGCTGTAAAAACCAAAAGTCAGATACTTAATAATCAATTAGACATATCAAGTAGTCCAATATTAAGTCTGTTTCCAATAAACCCATAAAAAATTCCCAGTTCTCCTTACCTCCTTACCACCTTGCCAGTTGATGTTTTGTTTCTCCCGATTTATTCGTATAACCCATTAGTCTACATAATTATCTAGCGGTTTTTCCATTACTTGTGCACTTATGTTAATGTATTTTATGACCGTCTTTGTGTTGCTTATATTTGTATCATGTTGTCTCCCTCTATATTTTGTTATATATATGCACACATTATGTACTTTTTGTTTAGTATTAATTTGTACCCTGATGATGCTTAAGTAAAGCGAAACCGGTCGGTTCTTAAATTAATAAATATCGTGGTTTTAAAACAAAAAAGTATTTTATTTTATTTAATTATATTCCCCACAGTTTCAGAACTTTCGATAGCTTTTTTCGCTGGCCCGTTCATTATTTTTCTGGATTCCAAGTTCGAGTATTGTTATTTGAAACAGGTGGCCCATATTATTATTACATATTATATTATATTTCGGACATCGTTGCATTGTGAATCATTAGAGCAGATCTTAGAGTAATATTACTCTAAGGAGCAGATGTAAAGTGACGTGTGTATTTGTGTACGTAGAAAGTTAATTCGCAAATAAATCACGATCGTATAGGAACAAGAAAAGAGACAAGACAACAAGAAAATTAAATTAATAAAAATTTACCCCGTAATTTCTAATGCATTGGAATTAGTTTTATTTCCCAAAGTACCTATTCTGAAAAAAAAATAATAACTTTTTACTACACAATACATAAATAAAAATATGAATTATTAATTTTTATAGTAAATTATCGTTTATAATAAATATAAGCTTATAAATCAAAAATTGTATTTTTTTCTTCTCACCTATTAGATAGGATATAATTTTATGAGATAACATTTTTTCTTTGAAATACGGGATATCTTTCGTGTATTTCCCATCTTTGAAAAAACAATATTTATTAACTCATAAACTTTACACGCGTAAAAATTTGCTTTATAAATTCAAATATTTGCACGTAATCGCACGTCTGTAGATCATAGAACGATGAACGACACGTCTGCCCCCAAAGCCCTCGAGTTGGCGAATGAACTTCTCAAAGAAAGATAGTTTAATCTGCAAGTCGGAGCGAGCGCGCTATAATAAATATGATTTAAAAGCAATAGGCGTAAGCGACAGTTGTGAAAATGTTTAATAAATCACGGCGTATTTCAAAAATAGCAAAAATTACTTATGGGGTCTATTGAGTAGCATTAAAAGAAGCATTGTGATTTTTTTCATACATATAACTTGTAAAATAACAGAAATAAACGTGTTAATAATATTTTTCGGAGCATACTTTGCGATTTATTTCTATCGAGGGAATTTCAAATAATTACCGTTTCGGCTTTTGGAACAAATAGATACTATCTTAAAGAATAACATATATTTTTTTAAGAGCTTAAAAACTTCAAAATTTTAAGGAAAGTATGTCGGAAATTGGATGAAATTCGAATAGTGGGCCCTTAACCTATATACCTAATGAGTGACCTTTTACGACCTGTGTATCATTGCAACTTGTCTATCATTATTTATCGTGTCTCTCACCGTCTAAGTATGTATGCATTCTTCGACGAATTTTATTTAATTAAATTATTAACGCACCATCGGACGTTCACTTCGTACGATCATTACCTACCCAATTCAACACACCTCCAAAAAGTCATGAAAAGTGATGAAACAAAAATTAGGTTACATAAGTAACTATTAAACCTAGTTTTAGTTTCATCACTTTTACTGACTCTATATCACTTTTAAAAGGTGTGTTGAATTTTCATTTCAAGATTATACATCGATTTCCTTCGATTTGATTAATAATAGTTGATACCATATAATACCGATGGTTGATATTTTTTTACCAAATTCATAGGGAACCCGGTTTTTCTGGTTCTATATTTATTGACTTATTAAATATATTATATTTATTGACTTATGGTTCTATATTTATTGACTTATTCAGTGTCGCCCAAACCTCTAACGGTGTTGGACGCGAGTGAGCGCCGTAAGCGGTGAATAAATAAAATAACACCTTCAATCCAAGACAAATTATATAAATACATAAATTTACGGAAAATATATTTTTTTAACCTGAAAAAAATGGAGGAAGCGGTTGATCCGCATGCCTTCATAACAAAGGCGAAACAAAACATAAGTGACTTACATACAATCATGGAAGAAAATAAACTTACCAAAGAAACCAAATCAAAAATGATGAAAGAAATAAATAACATCATGGAAATGATATCGCACATGGCAATAGAATTAGCTAAATTACAAGAAAAGTGTGATATTCAAGAAAAAAACCAAGCACAAAAATACCCATTTTCATACTCTTCTGCAGTAAAAAACTTAATATCAAAAACGCAAGAAAAACGATTTCCTATAATAATTAAAAGCTTAAAAGAAGAAGACACTGAAAAATTAAAAGAGAAAATACAAAAGATTAAAATATCGCAGTTGGGAATTCGAGTATGCGAAATTAAAAAAACAAAAAAAAACCTTATAATAACATGCCCAGAAAAAGAAGACGCAAAAAAATTAAAAGATAAGATAAATGAAGTCGACAAAACCATAATAGCGGAGGTACTTCTGAAAACGGATCCATGCGTAATATTCAAAGGTCTTGACAAAGACTATACCGAAAAAGAATTCTTAGAAGACATCATTGAACAAAACAACGACATCAAAATGATATGTGAAAAATACCAAGACAAAGAAATATTACAAGTTAAGGCCATCATTACAAACAAAAAAACTAACAGCAAAAACTTAATACTACAAACAAATCCCGAAATGAGACTACATCTTGTTAATAAAAAAAAAATTCATCTAGGATTCATGAGAATCTATGTAGAAGACTGCAGTCCTCTTACCCAATGTTTCCACTGTCAAAGATTTGGACACACAGCACAAAAATGCTACAATAGAATGAATAAACCAACATGCAAGCACTGTTCAGAAGATCATCCCATCTCCGAGTGTAAATCCCTGGAACTGCCACCCAAATGCGCTAACTGCAACTCAGCTAACAAGATGAAAGAAATAAACTCCTTGAACAGTAAAATGAATGAAGTAGACCACCGAACAAACAGCGAAACATGTAAGTTCCGATCTTACATGCTTAAATTAGCCAAAGAAAGAATTAACTACGACATTGAATAAAAACCTTATAAATAATTTTGTAAAATACAACCGAAAATGCATTAAATGGATGATTTCTTAAGTAACGAATTAGAGTTAAATATTAAAATTCAAGAATATGAATGTATATGTACCGATTCGTGTAACAAAATTATTTCTAAAAACATCAATGATATAATTATTATGCACATAAACATCCGTAGCGTTCAAAAAAATTTAGATGAATTAATTCTAAAAATAAATAATTTAATTAAAAAACCGGAATTTATAGTGTTAACCGAAACATTTACGAACGCTGAGTCACCGTCTTACCACTTACCTGAGTACAACTATATTTCTACCAAAGTAGACATCAATAAAAATTCGGGAATAATAATATTTGCAAGCAATAAATTTAGTATTGTTAACATATTAGAACATCCAATACACTTAGTAAACTGCATCGAAGTACATTTCAAACTCGGCAAATCCATATACCATCTAATAGCTATCTATAGAACGCATGGCTCGAGTATTATTACATTTATTAATGACCTCAAATACATATTATTAAAATTAAAAAATAAACTTTGCTTCGTCGTAGGAGATTTTAACGTTAATATTAATGAAAAAATAGAAAATAATAACAAAAATGAATACATCAATTGTATGACTGAACAAAATTTTATATCTTGCATAAATAAAAATACTAGGGAAATAAAAGAACATACTCCATCTTGTTTAGACCACATTTGGACAAATATAAACATTAAAGATCTTCACAAAATAAAATCAATTGTTTGGAAAACTAACATAACTGATCATCACTCATGCTTACTTCTGTATAATAATAATATTAAACATAAAAAACATAATTTATTAACCAAAAAATCAACAATAGATATGACTATTCTCTCTGAAAAATTAAAAAAGGAAGATTGGAATAATGTTTTAAACAGTGATGATACTGAAATTTGTTCGACTAACTTCGAAAATATTATGTCACAACACATTAAAAATTCGACAACTGAGATAACAACACACATAAAATCAAAATTAAGATGTTTAAAACCTTGGATTACCAAAGGACTTATTATATCTATCAGAAATAAAGAAAAACTTTACAAAATAACTTTAAAAAATCCCCAAGATGAAAAAGCATATATTTTCTATAAAAAATATAAAAATAAATTAACATCTTATATTAAAAAAAGTAAAGAAGAGTATTTTAAAAATAAAATATTATCTTCAGAAAATAACCATAAACAAATGTGGAAAACTGTTAATTTCGCCATAGAAAATACAAAAAAAACACAAAACATTAAGTACATTGAACATGATAAAAAAATTATAGATGCCAATATACAGCCTAAACAATGTGCAAACATATTTAATTCCTTCTTTGCAAATGTTGGGAAAAATCTTGCGAAAAATATTCATAAGCCTTCAAACCAAGAAAACCATAAAAATAAAAATATACAGAAACGTAATATACTTTCAATGTTTGAAACAACAACAGAATGTGAAATCTCGAAAATAATAGAAAATATGAAAGGAGGTTCGTCCCCCGGTTTTGATTCTATTACGACACACATGTTAAAAACTATGAAACCTCACTTAATAAAACCTATCACTCATTTAATAAACTTAAGTTTAACAAATGGAATTTTTCCAATGAACTACAAAACCACAATAATCTCACCTATTTACAAATCTGGAGATCCACATCAAGCAACGAATTATCGCCCAATATGTCTAATTTCTAATATAGGAAAGATCTTTGAAAAAATAGTTAAAAAACAATTGGTAAATTTTCTAGATAATAATAAAATATTACACAAAAACCAGTTTGGCTTTATAAAATCACTCAGCACACAAGATGCTATTGCTAACGTAACTTCATACATTTACGAATCACTAGATAAAAGTAAAAAATGTGCGGGTATATTTATTGACCTTAGAAAGGCATTCGATAGCATATCCCATGAGATGCTATTAAAAAAATTGAATAAAATCGGCATAAAAGGCAACGCGATTAAATGGATCACCGACTACTTAAAAAACCGTCCTCAATTAGTAAAAATCAATGGTGTTAATAGTGATCAAGAGATTACAAGCTTTGGAATCCCCCAAGGTACAGTGCTTGGACCAATTCTATTTACTATATATGTAAACGATATTTTTTTTCAACCTTTACACGGTCAAATTACGTCATACGCCGATGATACAGTATTAATAATAAGTGATAAGACTTGGGAAAATGTAGAATTAAAGGCCACGGAAGACATCAACACGCTCAAGAATTTTTTCGACACTAATTTACTGTCACTTAATAATGAAAAGACATTTGTAATTCCATTTGCAATCCATACAAATGATACTCCTAAAAATTTTAACATTGTCATACATAATAATACTAAAATTCACAGCCAAAACTATTGCAAATCAAACTGTACAGTACTAAAAACAACAAATAAAATTAAATATCTAGGAGTAATTATTGATAAAAATCTGAAATGGAAAGAACAAATATGTCAAGTAGTAAACAAAATTAGAAAATTAATATATATATTTTTAAGAATTAGAAACTTTCTGTCGATAAAAAATCTATATTTAATTTACTATGCCTTAGTTCAATCCACTTTACAATACGCTATTATTAGTTGGGGATCCGCGTATAAATGTAACCTTCTTCCAATTGAAATTATACAAAGAACAATTATTAAAATTATATTAAAAAAATCCTTTGACTACCCAACAGAACGCCTGTTTGAAGAATTTCAAGTACCTACATTTAAAGACCTATATATTAAAAACTCATTAATCCAAATTATAAAAGAAAAAGATAAATATCAATTTTTAAATGAAAACAGAACGCGACTTAGACATGTTTTTCTATGCCCAAAACTAAATACGTCTTTTGCACAACATCATTATACTTACCAGGGAAGAACTTTTTTCAATCGTTTACCAGAAGAAATCAGAAGCATTAATGATAAAACCCGAATACTGCTCTCTGTCAAGAGACACTTTAAAAATATTCTGAAAAAAAAACTACTGTCACTTAATTAATCTTACAAATATCCTTAGTTTTCCATCGCTTCCTTTCTTTTTAAAAATTTAATAAATTAATATATTATCCTTCACTACTTTCCAAAGAAATATTACAGCAAACATACATTTATGTACAATGAATTATTTAAGTACTAACTAACAACAACATTTATGTACACTCCCCTTCCATACACAAGCAAATGCTTTCAATGGAAGAGTAGTAAAAAACCAATGATGTAAAATGAATTATGTCCCATGTAAAACATATCATTAAAAATAAAAAATAATTATTAAAAAAAAAAAAAAAATTAAAAAAAAAAAAAATAAATTCGACCTCTGAATTCGTGACTCAACTCGTAAAAGAGTCGTCTCAAGCTCGTAAGAAGAAGACTCCACTCGCAAGGAGGAGTCGATCGAAGGTCGCAAGGAGGAGACTCACGAGCCCTTGACAGAGGTTCTCATTCACCGCTACTTTTAAATTTTAAATACATCACTAATATTATTATTTTATGGGTATAATAATTTGACATCGGACTCAAGGTTAACATGTATTGCACTTTGTATATTTTTAAAACAAATAATAGGTAATAGTAATATGTACTATTATCAACTTTAAAGCAATATTTTTTTTAATATTCAGCGATGATTTCAAACATCATGTCTGTAATCTTTTTCCTTATCCATGATAATAAGCGAATGCATACTTAGTATTACTTGGTTAATCATACAAATATTCCAACTTATATTGGATAGAAATAAGTAACACAAAATGATTGGTTAACCTCGCATTCCACTTCTATAAATATTTCGTATTCACCTTGCTCTTGTGTAGGTGGTAGGTACACTGTACACAGAAATATCTAAGAAACAACAGTAGATTTCGATAATCTTAATATTCACGCTTGGAATAGGCCTGTTGTTTGCATTCCACTATATCCACATGTAGGCCATATCTCGCATATCAATGAAACAATACTCCTGCATACACGTGGAAGTTGGGAAAACCAATCTTCTATCTGCATACTACAATACAACAGCTGAAGTATACTAAATAAATAGTCTTCTGTAATGGAGTCGTGATGTAAATTGGTTAGAAATATCTCTAGGTGTGCTCGGAGGGAACAATGCGGCGAGCGGTTCTATTTTAGACACGGACATGTTGGTGTGTGCGTGTAGCCTCTAGCCTCCTGCCACTGTGTGTATCGGTGCAGGACAGGCTAGCTGGCCCTACGAAGGGATGGCGAATCTTTTCCTGACCATCGAGTCGTCAATCGAAGGAAAGGTTAATCATCTTCCTCAGATTACTTAAAAAGTAACACATTTTCAGTATTGTTTGATAGTTAACTACCTTATCATATATCTCCGTGGAGGCAGTGTGGCGAAAAACTGAGCAATATATCTGGGCACCATTTTTTTCTTCATATTAACGAATGCTGTTTAAACGTGTAGGGAAATTGCCGTTTTATCCTTATTGTTAAATTTTGTGACTGGTTCGTTTTTATCCAATTGACCGAATGTAGGGAAATTGAAGTACCGTTTTGTCTGAATGGTTGACAAATAATTCACATTTTTTCTAATTTGAATAGAGATATAAGGATATTGAAGAAACGTTTTGTCTGTTGATAAAAATGGTTGGCAAGTAATTAACCTTTTTTCTAATTTGAATTGAGATATAAGGAGATTAAAGAAACGTTTTTTCCTTGAAGAAAATTTTTGTCTATTGATGAATGTTTGCAAATAATTAACTTCTCACTAAATTGATTGAATGTCGGAAAATTGAAGAAACGTTTTGACTATTTATGAATGATAAGTGGAATATCTTAATAAAATTTAAAATAAAGAGAATGCATAATTGAGTGCATGTAAGTTCGATGGATGTCCTCCCAAAGTACCTATAGTTATAGTTATGATCACCGTGAACAGCGTGAGTTGTGGTGACCGCTCTCGTCCTTCAGCGGAATGGAGATGAACTTGAAATTCAATATTAGCCTTGCGCATGTCTCGACGCGTGAGAGTCGGTTGCGGCACGCGTGCCACGGGTGACGGGTGACGGTGACGGGCTCTCTTCCACGCGGTGTGCCTCTTCTCTTCTTCCTTCCCCTCCCGCTTGTATTGATTACCATGTCTGCGCGCTGCGAATCGCTCTCGCTCTTTCTGTTTCTTTTCAACGGAGTCCTTGTCACGTCACAACAGCGATAAACAACACGCTTTATAGAGGGCGCTATGCGACTAGATAATATAGTGTAGCTTCTTAAATGTATATACACATATCACTCTGCGCAGGTACCTACGGTATGTACGAAGGAACTGCAGTAAGAACTAGGTACACCTCCATGGTTCGGTATATCGGTTGATTTAAAGCTCGGCTTGGTTGGAATGTGGAACTTAGCGCGGCTTGGAGCATAATCCGTATATAGGTCAGAAGCTTAGATATCAGCAATATTACACGTATTGTCTATGATTTTATTAGAGAAAAGTACATCTATGCTCCTACGTCATCGAGATCGAGAGCTTTCAAAATGTCAGATGTTTTAGGCGGGCTAATTGACGAGTTGATTTTTTTTATTAAGTTCCCCACTTCAATCAGCAAGGTGCTATAAGCGAGGATACTAATTTTAAATAGTATTAGTTTTGCTGTAGTCATTAATGAAATTATGACAAAAAATCCGCGGAAAACACCGTCCTGACGTTGAAACATTCCTCGTATACCTTGCCAGACTATTTTAGATTGATTATTAATGAATAACATCAACATCCCCCATCGCTAGATGAATGTAACAGTCCATACTGATAAAATTATGCAATTTACGTATATTTCGGTGAGATTGGAGCACGTAAACGTCATATTGTTCAAGGCAATCCATCACCGCGTATGTAACATAACCGCGTAAGTCATCCTGCAATGCCATTCGACGGCGGTAACAAACCTACATCTGTTTAATTAATATAGAATTTTTTCAAAGTAAAGGAATAGTCCTGCAACGAAAATAGTATCACCGCGCATCTTAATTGCGTTTGGGTAAAATCATCGCTGATCTCAGTTATTGCTCAGGGCGCACAGTCAGCGCTAATTACAACGGTTTTGTTGAAAATGTTGATATTTTTTTCATTCGAAGTCTTACCAAAGGTATATGTAAGATAAGATTAAGTAATGATCTATTGCAAAACATTGTTTCGTGCACTTGGTGTACGTTATTATTAATCATTTATTGACTTACGCTTTGATAACATACGAATTATTTTTGAATTATGCAAAAAAAAACTTTTTTTACGATTCAATCAGAACAGTAAGTGATCAAACGTTTACTAGCTTCCGCTTATTAAAGTACACACCAGATAAAATCATGCGCTCTAAAACAAACTTTGATGACGATTTTGCCGAATTGCCGAATAATAACTACCGAAATTGTCGAATAATAAGAATTATAATGAAAATATTCCAAAACTGTACAAAGACACAATTAAAATAAATTAATCAAAGTGGAAACATTTACAACAACTTACAATCTGTAATACCGCAAGATTGTCATAGTATTCATTAGTGTATCAACGAATATTTTTTTTTATATTTGAAACTTCCTATTTATAATACCTTAATATAATAATTAGGTACCTCTGTGTACATTTTCTTTTATTGATTGAATATTTAAAAAAAGATTGATGCATTTAATTTGTCAGTTTCATTGTGTGTTTCGTTGATTCTTTTATTTTGGTAGGAACCTACTTCTTTATTTGTCTACACACCTAATAATATGACGTGTAACATATAACCTATTATTAATTACTTGTTGAAATAAATACTCCCTTTTCCACATCATTCACGTCTTTTACAACTATAATGATAGTACATACCTACCTACCTAAAAGAATAAATCTCCGCGTTTTAAGTACGTACTTAGAAATCTTTTGATTTCAGAAGAAATATTTGTGTTGAATTGTTGAATTAAACATACATTTTTAAACAAGTAATAGTTTTATCGCAGTTTATATTTATCTATTTTATGGCGCTATAAAAAGCTAGTTGACAATTATACAAGGAGTCCTTGGGTAAAGCTACTTCGAGAATATTTGTACATTACATTGTTTGAAATATTTTTAAAGTAAGGAGGACTTTTTTTGATAATCCAACCTTATAAGGTAGCTTCAGCTATCAACAGTTGAATTTTATATTTATAACAATGTGTGGTAACAATAACGGGTGTCCGGTGGGTAAAGTGTGCAAACTTCGGAAGGCGATTCTAAATGATGGTAGAAGTAAAAAAGATAAATAACTTTTAATGTTCATTTTCCCACACAAAATTATTTTTTAATTTTTCAATTAATCTTTTTTGCCTAAAAACTATTAAAATTTCGAAAAAAGTTATTAATCTTTTTACTTCTAAAATCATGTAGAATCATCCCCTGAGTTAGCGTACTTTACCCCCGAACCCCCTCTATATCATGTCGAATCTTCTCCTAAAGTTAGTGCACTTTACCCCCGGACCTCCTGTGTATCATGTCGAATCTCCTACTGAAGTTAGTGAACTCAAGATATCCTGTAAACATCGCTACTTTCCACGAGTACCCATATAAGGTATATATTTTACCGTTTTGCTAACTCGGTGATAATACATTAACTTACGACTCCCATTTGAGGTATTAGTTGCTAGGCTATGATTTATTTGAAAATAAATTATATAATTTCACAGGCACTTAGTTCCAACTTTGAAAATTGGTAGCTCACTGAACTTGAATAATATTACGTATTATGCAGGAATATTTCACACCCGTGCACCAATAACCGAAAATAGTATGTTTAATTTTTGAATAAATTAAAGGAACTTTTATTTGTAATTGTCCTGGACGGATCACACTTACAAATGTAACACCGTACAAACTTGCCCTTGCCTACCGCAATGTAGCCATTTAGACCTTGTACTCTTTCTACTTGTTATTAACGACATAACATTCTGTTTAAAAAATGTTCAATATTAAGAGTATAATTCCGCCATTGTGTCACCTCACCATAAAATCCACACTATTGAAAGAATTCAACGAAAGTTCTTACGGTTTAATTTTAAGGCGATGCACTACGTAGTGTAATATTTTAAATTGAGCCGCTTGAGATCAATAACAACCCTTACGTAGATGGCGATAAGGTTTAAATTCCCGCTTAACACCATCCGCCTGTTTGGTTTTATGCAAGAAAAAAACATGGCCAAAAAGTGCCTTTTATTTTATTTTGTGGATGTTCAGGCATAAATATTTTATTTATCGATCATTTTATAATTAACTTAATTTGCCACATTATACAATAAATAAAATCATAACCGAAAATGGGTTCGTAAGTAGGAGATTTTGAACTTTAAAGCAGTTTTCATAGGCCTTTACACTATTTTTTTCTGGGCTTATAAAAAGACTTATCTAAAAAATACTCGATTATTTCAAAGGCCAAGATGTATTCTACTCGCAGTATTTAATTAAAGCATCTGAAACATTTCTAGGCGACCAAATTTTCAAACCAAAAACACATGATTTTGCATTACTACGTATGCCTTAAGTTAAACATCCCCTCGCACAAATTAACTACACTTTTTTATTACATACCTTAAAAATACATACTCTTAAGGATCTGTGTAGGATAAGCGACCGATGTATCTTTTTCTAAATTGTAAATTCAGAGCTCGTCTGTTGCGAACTTCTAAGTCTGGTCAATTTAGGAGTACCTACTCGACACACTTGGCATAAAGACTTATTTCAATGTCACCATTCACAGACATGCTGTAAACCAATTCCTCGCCTATATACTCAGTACAGCAAATGAATATACCTCATTAGTTATGAAACTTCGTGAATTTAAAAAAAATTATATGAAACAAAAAAAGCGAGTTGACGGTAAATTTTATAATACATTCGACTATAAATTTTTTTTTTCGTCATTAGTAATCTCAGTTTAGTTCTTAAACGAAAAAACTTAATGCCATTTTAAAACTTTTTACATTTGCGTTAAAATTTTGAATATTTCATGTTATTCTAATAATAAAATTTGAAAGCGTATTTCGCACCTTTCAAAAACTATTTTTAGTTTTAGAATACGTTCAGAAATATTCTATTTATTTGGATTTTATTGCAAAGCGGAAATACACACAAATTCTCTAAAATGTATTTAAAAATAATCTTTACTTAACCAATAAAATGGTCACCATCTTGAAACAGAAACAGAACGCATTAACAAACGTACAAAGAGACGAAATGCAAAACGGTCCAGTTAAAACAAACTTCGCTTCGCTCAGTCAATAATAATCCTATCTCAAACATCTTAATGATAAATAGACTTGTAAAAGAGTAGGGTCTATGTAATATAAAACCGTACATTTCTAATGTGTGTACTTAATACAGCGTTAATTTGATGCGCTGGATTCGTTAATGGGATTCACCTGTTTCTACTGCAGCGGATGCAAATTTACCGTTTGTTGTGGCAAACAGACCTCGCGCTGACTGACTGCCTCCACTACCCGCTACCGTCTCCCGGTCCCGTGTCCCGTCCCCGCCAGCCCACAGATGAGTGGAGTTGGAGTCAGTGGAGAGTGGAGAGTGTGTGAGTACGAGTGAGGAGCTATTGATTTTCGCAACACCCCATTTTAACCCACATTTCCTTCGGGGGAGGAGAGCGAGATAGCGACAGAGCACACCCCCTTCTGGCGTCCAGACGTTGGCGCCAAACTTTCCTCCGGACACATTCACTTTTATGCGGTGTTGCCTTTATAAATATTTACATAAACAATACATTTTTTCAATTCAATATCAGATGATACGATTTTTTATGAATAACCCATTTTGATAAGAAGTAATAGTGCAGATTCTTATTTATGAAAGCCCGAATATAGAACTTCTTTGATTCAGTTCGAGAAATGTCATCATGTGTTGTAGGAATTTCAAATTCGGTCACATAATACCAAAGTAGGTCTGAGGATCTGTAAATGGGTTTGAATGATGAAAAACGTTTTTACAACTGTTACTTTATTTATTTTAAGGCGGGGTTTAGTGTTCGCGTATGTGCGGACTAAAATTATAAAGGTCGGGAATAACTAAGGGTCTGAAAATTTCGCATTATTTTTGGGCGGAATTCGTGTTACCTTTTATGGAATGTTATTTTTTATCAAAAGCGGTGATATTTGCCTGTCGCTTTTTTTTTTGCTTAATTGAAAAATTAATGACAGTACGCGGCGTTTTTGACGTGAAGTTAGTTGCGTTCCATTTTACTGCCATTCATTATTGTCAAAACTATAGACAAATAAATATTTAGAATTTACTTTCTTAATATATTACTTTATTATTTTAAAATATCGGAAAATCACGTGAAAAATACGTCAATTCCCGTATTCGTCTGAAACTGGTGAATTTCTCGTAGAAAGTTAAAAATTTAGAATTATCGCAAAGGCGAATTTTTAGGTGTGTAGGAATAACTTTTTATTTTATTTTATAGAAGATCCACCATATATTGGAAATTATTTTCAACAGCAATAACTAATCATCAGAAATCATCACTTATATTTTTACGTAAATATAATTAAGAATACATTCTCAAACTGTGGCTCGGTCACATAAGTCGACTTTTTCTTATATGCATATCGTTATTACTACACTTTTATTTACGTGTATAGGTACTTCCAATTTGAAGTTATTATTCAATTTAATAATCGGTAAATTAGGTTTTTAATTCAATAATGTTATCATATTTGTATTGCCTTGATATGTTTTATAATCCATTTTATTCGCCAGTTATTATTAACTGCAATTAAATGCTGAAGCATAGTTATAACTTTACGTTCTGTCATACTTACTCATGAATAAAAATCATACCAAGATACGGCGGTCCCAAAGTAATCCTGTAGAACCGTAACATAGGGTGACTTTTCAATCGGGGGGCTACTTTGATCATCACGGATATCTGCATAATTCTCGCTACCACTCAGAAATTACTAACTTTTGATGATTGTTTTTCTGGCGATATGGATACAAAGAAGCTTCAAAAATACGTTCAAACATCTTGCCGGTTAAATTGTGAAGCGGTTGTATTTTTATTTTCAGGCAGAATGTTAATACATTTTATAATAATTTCGTGTATGTTTATTTATTTGAATCATTAACGCTTTTCGGGCTTTTACATAATATATCAAATTATAATATTAAGGTGCGTATATTGTGCGTAATTCGTGGGTCGGCTCGTGGAAGTTTTGTCGTATTTATAAATGATTGATACATGCAGCGTAAGACATTTTTATTTATTTATTTATTCATTTTTGGGAAATCAACAGTTACATTTTTACAGATTGTACATAAGTAAAATAGCTAAAATAAAACCAATTACGGATTTCCTCCTTGTGACTTTACGTAAGACAGCATTAGAAGAAATAATTATATTTATGAGAAATGTGAAGTTATAATTATATAAAATAAAAGAATTGTATAAAATAATAGAACAAAATAATACAACAAAAATAAAGGGGAAAAAAAAAAAAAAAACTAAAATTTATATAAAATAAAAGATTTTCGATACATTGGTAACCATAAGAATACAAACAATATTGTGCATATAAATCATATCATAACCATAACCATAAGAAGACAATGTTGTGCATATAAATCATACCATAACAGGATTATAAATATATAAATACTAGAAACATAAACATCAGAAACATAAACATCAGAAACATCAATTCAAGAAACATCAGTGAAATACTCTTTTAAGGTCATTTTATATTTAGTAAATTCGCAATTGAAGATGTCGATATTGAATAATATGTTATTGTGATTATTACATATTCTGTTCAGGCAAGAATTTTGTCTACAGTTCGTTTTGCTTTGATTGATTTTAAACAGGATAGAAGACCGTGTTAAACGTGCAGGCACATTAAATTTAATATTATTTAGCAACTCTGGGCATTGAATATTATTATTAATTAATTTATATAGGAATAGAGCATCTGCATGATGCCTTCGTACACTTAATGATTCAATTTTAAAGTACGAAGCTGCCTCTGCATAATTATTAAATCTTACAAATGACCTGTAACAGAGATATTTTAGGAATTTGTTTTGAATTGCTTCGATTTTGTTTTTGTGGATTTTATAGAATGGAGACCAAACAATTGATGCAAACTCCAGATGACTTCGTACGTAGGCAAAGTAGAGTTGCTTAATGATATTGATGTTATTAAAAAGTTTTGTGTTTCTAATTATGAAACCTAACATTTTAGCAGCCTTATTTGTGATTTGTTGTATATGAAGGTTATATTGAAGTTTATTATCAAGAGTTATTCCAAGATCACGAATATTTGAGACTGTTGCAATGTTGATGTTATTTAAAGAATAATTAAATAATGTTTTATTTTTATTTCTGGAAAAGACAATGTGATGACATTTTGAAACATTTAGAAATAATTAAACTATAATGTGAGAATTGCAGTAACAGAAGTAACACAGAGCCCTTATTAGCGTGTAAAACAGCATATACAGTAAATAGAAGTTAAGAACACGTAAAAAATAACTAAGCAAACAATGAGATGTGTAATTAGTATACTATTGCAATTTAAAAAATATATATATATTTAAAGTATATATCAATATACATAAATGTATACGGGGACAACAACAGTCAGCCAACTTTAGCATATAACATCTTCCAAAAGTTATTTATTCAGATAAAGGATAATTGGATCTCCAAGAACTATTAGGATGGTGACCATGTTTTGTCTTGTAACGGGAAATTACCAACAACACCTCCAATCAAGATTTTAGATCTATTGTAGTTGACCCAGACTCAAACGGTCTACTTGTTTTCATGTCATCATCATCATCACTTCTCCAACCATGGCTGCATTCAAAATATGAATAATTTGGAATCATAGGAATTAACATTTCTTGTTCAATTTTACAGTCATTCATCTCTGAAAAATGAAAAAGTTAACTTTTAGGCCCAAGTCTCCCCTATGATAATTGAAAATGAAAATCTTCAAGAAAATATTATGAGATGCATAATTTTATGTCATAACAATGAAGCAAATACTCGGAACAACAGTTATATATCATATTATTTATTAGAAATCAATTTAATGACCACAAACAATTTAAAAATGGAACATGTTGAAACCAAAAATCGCGAAGTTCATCAGTCGGTAGATCAAAGTAGTTTGCACAAGTCAAATAAATATACGCGTTCAGTTACATTATTTCACCTTTAAGCTGATGATACCCCGAGCCCGTGTTAGAGTTAGAAGGCATGACCAGTCAATATATTTTTAAAAGAATATATCAAATATGATACCGTAGGCCCGAGGAGAAAAAATTGTGACAAATTTACGAGAACGATTTTTTTTGTATGAATATCAAAATCCGTAACAGTCGGCTGAAAATTTTGGGCCGAAAAAAATCTTCAATTGAGCCGCGGGTTGGGCATGCGTGGTATAAACTAATAGCAATTCTGAGCTAATGCATCGACTGAATTGTAATTTTTGTTGCTGTATAATTAGAGCCTCAGCTCGCGTTTCGTTTCGCATATGTGTACGTACCATAATATGTGAAATGCTCTAGGCTCTGACAAATGAATATACAAACTACTCGCACAAATAACAGTATCTATTTTTATTTATTTTTTTTTATTTAGTGAAATGGTTATTACAATTATTAGGAATATTTAGACCACCAAACTAGGCACATGCCCGTGTTGTGGTGGTTGATTATATATAGAGTACATTAAAAGAATATATTATTATGAAGTATGAAATATAGAAGAAATTAAAAGAAATATACAATTTAAAAGAAAATAAGGAGTATAGAGTTTAAGAGAATATAAGAGGTATATAATTTTAAAAATATATAAATTTAATTTACGAAATCAATTTAAGTACTAATAAGAAAAAAATTACCGTTGATATTTTATATGTGCGAGTTAGTGTTAATGTGAAATACATTAAAGTAATTTGAAAGAATATATCAAAAGAGTGAAACATAGTACGAAATAAAGAATTAAAAAAATATGTGAATTAGAATATATTAAAATTATATACATCATTATTTTTTATAAATATTTACACGATGATGCAGTACATTTTCTTTTGACTATCACACTAGGCTAATATATAGCCTCAATTTGTTCTACGCACTGCAAGGAATTTTATAGATACCCGGGTGCTTATAGTTTTATTTAATTCCTTAATAAGGAGTAGACTTGAAAGTGGGTCGGTGATTTGGAGTGTCCACACCAGGTAAAATATTCTCTCATGTTGGAGAGAGTTGAGAATAAATTCTTGAGATTTCTCTACACGAGGGATTATGGCTACTACCCGTGGCTCTATCCTACTGACTTTCTTTTGGGTATGCTCGGAATGAACTATTTACGGGTCAGGAGGGATGTGCGCATTGCTACACATTTCTTTAGACTGATTCGTGGATGGTTTGAAAACTCGGTCATCATGGAGAGCATTCATTTCTATGTTCCCGATGGTTATCTCCGTCACCGACAACATAGACTATTCTATCTCCCGGTCTGCAGGACTAACTTGCCAATGGTCATGCCTGTGGGGAGAGCAATCTTGCTGGTGAACAATTCGGATATCGACATATTTAGCATCAATGAAGCTTCCTTTAAAAGGCAAGCTCTATTATTACTGGTATAGTTCATATACACACTGTTTATATTAATATAAGAATTCTTATTACCAAATGTATTTTAAAAACGCATTAAAATTAACAATTTTGTAATGTTTTTAAAATGAATAAACTGAATTGAATTGAATCAAATTGAGTATGTATTACAAGGTAAGCAAATAAGAAAAATATTGTTAACTGTTGATATTTAGTAGGTGCGAGTTACAGTGACATATGAGGATACATTATTCTTCAGCATTTTTTGTTCAGCAGATTCTTGTTTGAACTCCGGCTAATAATACTAGAGTAAAAATTTTGTCACACACAATTAAGAACAGTATTGTTCTTAACAAATACTGAAGCGACCCTAAAGTACATGAAACGTATCAGTGGTTTCAAACCATTTTTAATAAGTAATGCAAAAAAATAATTAATCTTTCTGTTAATATAATTGTTATTTAAATACGAAAACTTTTAGTGGTGGAAAAAAATATTATGTTCCTTAAAGAAATTTCGACCCTTTTCAGATATCCATTTTTCGACACCGGTTTTAAGTTGAGCAATTGATTTTGATCTTTTGACGTCATTACTTAGTGCGTTGAATATTTTAGGAGCGATATTATTGTCTCGGTGAAAAGGTAGTTTTTGTATTTTATATGCGTTGAGAAGCGTGTATGTATATCTTTTTGTTTAGAGTATCAAACCATTTTTCCAGATATGGATGAGAACTGTCTTGATGTATAGTTGGTGAATGTCTAGGACTGCGAGTTTCCTAAAAAGTGGCTCTGATGGATGAGAAGAGAAACAGCAGAAGTTTTTGAAAGGTCACTAGAGGGTAGAGAATGGATGCTGTACAACCTCCCCATCCTATAATGCCATAAGTTGCTATCGATTCGAATATAGCAAAATAAACATTTCTTAAAGTTTTTATGTCGAGGATTGATCGAAGAGAGCTAATGTGGGCCTCCTAGCTTAATAATGATTGGATTATTTATATAGCCCCGTTTTCGTGAGAAAATCACCTCAAGGGCGCTTAACAACTTAATTTATGCATTGATCACTTAGACTTATAACTAATCACTTTTGGCTTATAACTAAGTTTCATAGATAGAGACTTATAACTAGTGGCTTACAACTAAGATTAATGTCGAGTGATTTACAACTAAGACTTTTAACTAATGACTTAAACTATACATATTTTTATGACCAAGTGGGCATTTACACAATACCGCTATAATACGACTTACAACTACGGCTTAAACTAGAGATTTACGACTAACATACATATTTACATTCACAAATACAGATTGTTATGATTTCTGCCCGTGGTGTCAGTGGTAAGGTATAAAATATTACAAAAAATAGTTTACGCGTAATAAACGGTTATTAAATTAAAGTGAAAAAAGAGAGAAATCCCCTGGACTGAGCAATGAAATACTATTGATGAATAAAAAATACCAAGGTCATCATTCTGGATACGACAAGTTGAAAAGGTGAGTCTTTAGTTTTGCTCTGAACTCAGATGAGCTGTCGATCTTTCGCAAGTATGAAGGGAGTTTGTTCCAAGCTGTTGGGCCTGCTACTGCCAACGTTCGGTCTCCAAAATTGGTATTGTGATTGCGCATAGGTACTGAAAGTCTACTTATGGCTGTTGAAGATGCTGATCGAAGGGTTGCTTGCCTAACATTAACATCGTTTGGAAAGCACAGTTCCGACAGTAGGGTGTAGGGTGTAAGTAGGGTGGCGCCATATCATGTATGGCTTTGAAAACCATCCAGCAGAGTTTGAATTGGATTCTCTCAGGGCACTTAAGCCAATGAAGGTTCCGAAAATGTTGTGAGATGTGGGAATATTTGGAAACACCGGTTATCAGCCTTGCTGCAGCATTGAAAACTGACTGAAGTCTGTCAGTGTATATGATTTGAATATGGGGACGATTGAAGCATGTTTGAGAGAGTTTGGGAATATGCCAGATTGGAGGTTTAAGTGTATGATATGCTGGAGAGGCTTCGAATAAAAACTTTCAGGTGAGTAAGTTTAGTACAGATTTTGTCTATTATTAATTATGAGTCCAATGAGAAAATCATCTCAAGGGCTGCTGCAACTTTTCTTGTTCCCTACTGTTAATGTCGGAATGAAAATCTCTTCGTTGTAAAATCTTTATAGTGGCAGTCATATCTCAAATGACAGAATGCACTACCGACCAGCGACTAGCAACCAGTGCTCCAACATGATCGATAATCGATAATGGACAACACATACACCGCGCGGTTCTCTGCCTCTTATCGATATATATACATTTAGAGTTCATTCGTCTGTCCGGTCCTTCGTAGGTATTTAAAATCCATAATACTATAATAGTAGAGCGCTCCTATGGCATACCTGTTCCAACTCTAGCCGTTGGCCACCAAGCGGGAGGCTGATGCTGTGCGGTGTGCGCCGACCGTGGAAAGGACCAATGCAAGGCGGAGGTAATGATCACCGGCGAGGGGCACTCAGCTCCGACTCTCGGGTCATTCAACCAGCCGCAACCGCCCGCCACCAACTGCCAAAATACATACAAATATTCAATCCCACTACAAACTCCACACTACTACAACTCTACGCGCTGACGAAAAAACTCGTCACTTTAGCCACAAAAACAACACTTTATTCTTCTGATGATAGTTCCGTCTAACGGCTTTTTTGTATATTATAATGAGTAATGACTACAGCTTAAACTTCTAAGATATTTAATAAAGGTACACGGACTTAAGAATTGTAGATATAAGTATAATCTTAATGATGGAAAGCTTGTTGTTGTTGATTGGATGATATCTTAACTTGTGTTAGATAATGCCGTAATGGTAGGGATTACGATAACGCTTTCACGTAAATGGGTGAAAGTTTGATTGCCGTGTTATCTGCTTATTTGACGCTTATTTATTGCCAACTTATTTGAATGGGAAACAATAAGGTGCAATATTCACCGGGAAGGAAGCTAAGCTAGTACTAACTTAGTTTAGCTTAGCTTGCATCATAACAATCTTTTTTTTATCACTCACTTCTTCACTCGTGGTGGAAACGACATTATGAAAAAGAGTCAACTAAGTTAGTACAAGCATTGCTTCGTTCGCGGTGTACGTCTCGCATAATTCTTTCTACTATAATAATGTATAACAGCATTGTTATAATAATATATTACAACGTGAATCTAACGCTTCGCAAACCGCAAGCGGCGCGAAATGCTGCTTGTGGTTGTTTCGTCCCTTTTCCATAATTCTCGGCTTGGCTCGCCGAAATTTTGTCCAATTATAAAGGCAACAACCAAAATACATTACGTCACCTCAGTTGGACTAGGTTCTAACTAACATTGTTTTCAAAAATGACATTTGAATGCAAAACCATTTATTTTGCTCATTTCTACAGCCAAAATATTTTCAGAGCCATCTGTGTTGTATTTCCATAGATACTCGTATGACGAAATTCTAACATCAAGTTTTTAAAGCTAATATTTATTTTACAAGGTTCTAACATCACTTTGAACCCTTTGTAATTGCCATTTTGTTTTTATCTAGCAGTTTTTACGAGGTGCTGTGTGGTTCATCACTTTAGCTGGGTAGGGTTTTAACTAACTATGGTTTTAAATAACTAGGGTCTTAGCTAACTAGGGTCTTAGCTTACTAGGGTTTTAAATAACTATGGTTTTAACCAACTACGGTTTTAACTAACTGGGGTTTTAACTTTCCTTTAAAATATGTCAAACCAAAATACTTTACACAAGATTCAACCTCAAAATCAGAAATCACTAAATAGATTATGAGAAATCGTCTTTGCAAACTTTGACACCTCATATCTCGGAACAAGGTAAAGTGAAGTGAGAACCCTGTCCAATCAAAGTGACGATTGTAACAAATGTCTTTGATTTCTTCTATATATATCATAATTCCATCCGTCTTCACTTTCTCAGACTACTTTCTAGACTACGAATGGAATTTCATTTGCATTATACAGTGCGAATTTCTATTGTCAGTGAGGAATGCCAGCTCAAGGTCAAGCGGTCAAATTAGCTAAAAGTGTTGTTATACCCTTGCCTACAAACTACATAATAATATCCGATTGCTAACTTCCACGGTGCAATGTTGTGAGGTAGAGAGAAACGAGTTTAATGTTCCGGTGCCCACGTGAGTGCAGCACATTCCCCTCACTCCCTCCTGCCTCTCTCCGCCTACCACCGGCAGATACAGAGTACAGTTAGCTGTTTCTGTTTGTACCGAGCCGTGCCGCAGTGTTGCCAGTTTGCCACTAAGCGCTATCCTTGTTCGCCCGGCATCTGGTTTCATTGTTTACAAATAGCCGGCAATTTATTATTGTTCATTATCGGGTGCACAATACAGAGTGACCTCGTTGTGCATTTCACAACTGCGCTCTTATCTTGGAATTCTCTCTGGAGGGGATGCTGAATGGTCAGTTCTGATATCTGAAGAAACTTGAAAACTTTTATCGCTCAACAATAAATAACCATATTTTGTAATGGGTAGTTTGAAACTGCAGTACAATGGATTTCTCTTACTTGAACATAAACTTTCATAATATTGTTTTATGGAACACCAGTTTGTTCAAAGATTTACACCCTCTGAAGTTAAACACATAAGAAACCAGTTATTATAATGTTAGTACATAACCATTGTTACTACAATATCACACATCACTTATATATACCTATCCTAATATATAAACATTCAACCTGCGTATGTTTGCGCTCGCAAAACTCGAAAAATAGACAACCGATATCACTGACAATTTGAAAGTTTGTTCTTATTAGTGCCAGGAGTGTTTAGAGAGAAGTTTGAATGGTGGAAGTCGGGGATGCCCGAGGAATACTTACTAGATACGGAATCGAATTAAAGTCGATATATTGTAGTTTTTTTAACAGTAACGTTGCGGTATACAGTAGAGAATGATGGAGAAGTAGGAGACGCCCTATTATTAGCAATAACGTTTTGGGGGTCCAGTAATATTTTATAGAAAATTAGAAATAATTCTGGTCACTAGAATACCAGTTATGGTTTTACCTTAGAGTAACAATATAAATAAACCTCACTATGCAAAATGTAAGGAAGTCTTGACCTCAGATGACCAAAGGTGTGTGGCCTGCGAACTGTGCAGGGTTGTCACAAATTAAGAAAATTAGTTATTTTGTCGTGAGTCGTAATTAATTAAAAGCATTTTGTGTTATATTGTTGTTTATTTAAAGACATTAGATTTTAAATAATCAATATAATCATTCAAACTTATTATAGTACGTACGTAATATTATAAAATGAACTTCAGATACACCAAAATTTAGTTTAAAAACAAAAGTAACATGGGTAAAAATTATATAGTGTTGGCTAAAAGCAAAAGTGAGCCATTCTTCATGACAAAACACGAGTAATAATAATAATTGAATCATTGTACAGCGGGTCCAGGTCATAAGAATGTTCCATAATCTGTAAATATGAAAATTAATTATTTCTATTTTGTTTTCATGGACTTATTTCAATTTTCAGTACACACGATATATTACAACATATTCTTCATCATAGGTGGTGAGGACACATCTGAGTTTGGTATTATCAGAAAATATCATTCTTTAATAGTTAGTAGCAATTAAGTAGTTCATTTGTCAATAGTCGGTAATAAAAAAAAAGATAAATATGTTAAAAAATATGTTAATAATAGGTGAATTTTGCACCAATTTTTTTATGGTTGTGTAAAAAAGGATTAAAGAAAAATGTGCATAAAAACCTTTTGTGTAGCCAAGGAAACTCGGTATTGAGGTACCGCGAAATCCTTTAGTTTAGACGGACCTTTGTTTGGGTTTTGTCGAAGTGCTCACTTAAAAAATGTGCCGAGTCTAATTTTCTCTTCGTTGCATCGTTCCATTTTTTAGTCTTTTTCCATCCTTTGGAAATCTGTAAATAATTAAATATTTAATAATAAACCAATTTTAGCAAAGCCTTGAATTTTTTATAACGAAAAAAACATCAACACAAAGATTATTCCGTCTCTATCCGTTCGCCAACAATTTAGCGTTGGTATTATGAGATAGACAGAGATAGATTCAGATGCCGAATGAAATAGGTAAGAATTCTTATAATTTATGCAAGATTTCTTGTTAGTAAAACATATTAAAAGTGCATTAAATCGCATACTAAACGGAAATTTATTACATTGACACAAATAGTGCAAGGATTGTTTAAATATTGGTTTAAATATTTAGTGTGGTCTCTTTATTTTTACATTACAAATTATGTATGTAGTTCGAATAAAATAAGAGTAAGAGCCGACAAATGAAATGTACCTAATAAGCATTATTTAATCAATTTAATAATCTCCAAACAAGACGATAGAAGCATTATCTCAGTTATGAAATACAACTACACAATAAACAAGTACATATATACGAATTACGTTTCGAAGTTTTATGAAAATAAGTTATCGTTAAAAAACTTTTCTCTCTTTTTTCTAACCCCAAAGATCTAACCCAGTAGTCACAATAAATCAGTATATATACCTAATATATACAAATGCATAGTACAGAAAACGACCTTTAGGCTTATGTAAAACAAGTCTCGTTAAACCTCATTAGTCAGTTTTTAAATGCGTCTATGCACCTAACTGCAATCTTGATTGTTGTGATTCACGAATATTGTTTTGAAAAATATTGTTTAGGATATTGGTTGGATCAAAATTTAATAAAATTTTGATCCAACCTTTCTCTTTCAACATTTTTATTTATTTATTATCTCTCGTCTCGACAGATTTTCCACAATTATATTACAAAATATCTTTATCGTTCTTAGATTTTAGACGTGCCCACTAACATGCTATTCGTTTATGGAAGTCGTTGAATTGGTAGTTTTTGGTAGTTGTCAAGTTTGTTGTCTAACAAAACTGATGAAAACGGAAGTTTTGCGTAGGAAGAAAAGGGGGGAACAGCATGCTTTCTGTATGCACACCTGAGCGATCGTGCAACTATTCTGACCTCGTTCTCAGTTGTACCGAGAACTCGTGTGCCTTGAGTGTGCCTGTACAGTGTGTACGTCTCTTCTCCGTTCCTTCCGTCCCACCTCCCATCTCCCATCTCCTCTTGTCTCAGTATTGTTGTACCATGCACCATGCCTACGTTACACAAGATCTTGTCACTGCCATATTCACGCTAATAATCATAATCATCATGAATCTACCGAATAGAGATTCCCTTTACTTCGGCCACATATTTTATATTATATGAGCACCTACAGCATCTACAGCAAGGCAACTGTACCTATACTTTAATATTATTTACCTTTTTTAATATATGTACATGCTTTTTATTTATTATATATACCTTTTGCAAAATTGGCATGTGAAGATCGTTTTATATTCTTTACCATTTTTATGGACTGCCCCCGTGGTCGAGATGAAAGTTCCTCGACTACTAATCCGGAGATCGCAGGTTCGAATTCCGGCGTGCGCAAGTAAATTTTAAATATTTAATTAATTTGTGTTATTCAAGTTTAATTCATATTTAAAGTAATATATTGTAGGTATACTCGCGGCACGTTCCATAGTGGTAGATACTTTATGTATCACCCTGGTGCGTTCAAATTCGAAACGTTGCTAAAAATGGCTTTGACCGTGTATAGTTACAAGATCTGAATAGCTATATTTCCCACCTTCCCCTTTCTCATCTCCTTCCCCTCTCCATGGAAGTCCTCAATACCTCAAGCCCACAATATACCACAACTGGGGAGGCCATAGTGTCAACTTGCTCCGGTTAGCTCCTGCAGCAGTTGGGACTCTGCGGTGTTCACATAAAAAAATGAACCAAAAGGGTACCTAGGTTTCAAATTATTTTTTCTCCGATTTATTCGTACCTGTACCTACTGAGTGAGTACTACCGCCATACGCTATTTTTAACAACATCTTTATTAATCTCGTGCCCATTCGGGGATTGCCGAGCTCAACTGCGGCCTTAACCCCCTTTATTAATTGCTCCCGAAATAGCCTTCCTACTCCTACTGCTATAAAGATAAGGATCATTTCACCAAACACCCCCCTACCCCCTCTTCTACCGTGAACAACAACTGTCCAACAACTGCCCACCTCCTTGTGAACAAACATTTCCCCAGCACACCACGCTGCAGCGCCAGTATAAAATGATAACACGGGTACTTTGTATCAACTCGCTATTTCTGTACTTTCGTTTTCTAATTTAGACGCGAGCCTCGTAAATATCTGCTTAAATGGCTCTAACCGGATTTATAATACAATAATGTAATCTTTAGGGAGCCTGTAATATAACCACAAAAATAATATTTGAGTGTACGGTGTCCAGAATTTTTTTTTTTTTTTTTTTAATTTTCTTTATTCATAAAAAATATATTTGGAAATACTGGTACCACTGGGATACTGTTATCACCTTTGCAGTCGATTTTGTGGTATAACTTTTTTTAGCTTTCGTTTTGAGTTTTCGTTTTAGAGAATTTCAATCCTAAGTTGGAATTTTTTGTGGTCGAAATCAAAATATTCAGTCTATACTGGGGTTACTAAGAGCTATTTATTGTCTTTAAAATGCGCGGAAGTGTAGACCCTGCTCTAATAGTTTCTTAAGTTGTCGAAAAAATTGAAAAAGTAAAAATACAAGTTTTTTTTGGCAAGAAGTGCCTTGTGGACGCGTTTCGTGATCCAAATATAAGCCCAATTTGGACCTATATTTCCACACAAAACTGTGTTTCACCATGATTACGAAATTCAAATGTGGTGGCGATATACAATTTCAGGCAAGTGTAAGAGAGACAGACCGCGTGCTTAATGGTCTAGAAGCAAAAGGTACTAAGCACAGTTGTTTCCATTCAAATTTGCAGGGAAGGCACTTCTAGGTTTCTTCTTTATTCTATGTTTTTTGGGTTATCTATCTAATTTACAATTTTCTCTCTTTTACCACTAATTTCCATACACCGTATATAGAGCACCTCCAATATTATTCAATATTTGGATTAACTTTAGTCCGCCTCAGCACTGGTCACCCTAGTGAGGAGGACTAAGAGATACAACTTACTACACATATATTTAACGTCATATTGTGTATGTTTAAATAGACGCTATAATAAAAAAATTAAAAAAAAGTATTACAGCATGACACCCATTTTCTATTATTTTCATTTGGTTATCCATTCAGAGAGCGCTACGTCACTTGTCACCTTGTGGTAACACTGTAATATTATTGTCGATAGCAAGATGACAGAGGACCTTGCCAGTGCTATTTGTTTCCGTTCCTGGTTGACAAACACCGCTGCGAATGTATGTCGTATCGCTTACTCATGCACGTTCAATTATCATAGTGTATATGAATATATTTGTTCCTATTTAGTACCTTCCTATATTATGTACTAACTACTTGACAAGGATAATAATTATAAACTACCAATTCAATCCAGTTCGTTTTTATCTGCATACTTATTCTGACTAGGTATGTAACTTTAATTACCTGTGGGTGGATGTTAACCAAGTGTAGTTTAATTAGCTACATAATGATGGAAGTGGTGTACAGCCCAATTTATAAAGAAATGCACGCGGATGAAGTAAAGGCCAGCATAACAGTTAGGTACTATCATGTACCATATTATACGTATCACATTAACATCGTAGGTAACCGATATGCATAAGTAGCAGATATTTTTACTAAAACCGAAAGAACGCACAAAAAAAAAATTCACAATATTTTTGAAAAAAGTTATTAGTTTAATTTTTTTTTTCTACAGTCCGATTTTAAATTTTAGTTAATTCAAATCATTTTGGTATGTTTACCCTGTATAATTGTTTTGTAATCCTTTTTTGTTAAATGTTTTATCCTTTATTCGAATCTTCTTTGTACCGTAGTTAAATAAATAATTTGATGATTTCTATGATTGTTGTATTACCTTTTGCAGAGAATATTTCTAATAGAAAAAATATTTGTATAATTTCTTTCGCCATTCATGGTTACCATCGTATCTTTTAATGAAACTATCTTTTGGTGTTATCACAAACTAGTCGTGTCGCATTTTAGGTCATGCTCGGTTGTTAAATCGATATTATGTACGAAAAACATCATGCCGTCGTCAAAGACATAAATCACAGTATATGGGACAACAATTACTGCAATATTAGTAAGATTTAATAACATAAAAAAATAATAAAATATTGTCTGTTTAATTCGTTTTGCATAAATATTTGGACCGGTTCAACAGCAAAATACCCGATATTCTACATACTCCCAAACGTGTGTTCACTCCCTCGTTTCAATCAATGATTAACCAACTAATTTAACAATATACAAAAATATCGTTTCGATAAATTGGTAGTGATCGCGTGACCTGCATGGAACATAGAATAAATAATAACAAGCCCAATTAGGGCCATGTTTCTATAGATCACTGTGTTTCACCATGATTATAAAATTCAAATTGGATGGCGATATATAATTTGAGACAAGTGTGAGAGAGACAGACTGCATGCTAAATGTTTTAGAACCGAAAGGTACTAAGTCACTGGCACATTTGTTTTCATTCAAATTTGCATGGAAGACACTTCTAGCTTTCTTCTGGCATCGAACAAAACTGAAACAGTACCTGCGTTCTAATTTTTATTATTATCGTTATTAAATTATAATGGAATTCTACAAAATAGACCCATGTTTAGTATGTTTTTACCCATAACACTGGTATCATTTCAGAACAGTATTACCTTAATCAAATTTAAGTGATAGCGTATAGCGTGCTATTATAATACTCCTTTGTCCATACATAACATTGGCAAGATTCGTTATAGCTCCGTCATGGCGAACAATGCTGGCCGTTGTTCAATTCATTGTTGGCAAACTTTACTGTAAAATACGTTTCCTGGTACATAGTACATACGAGTTAAGTCCTTCCTCACAATTTAAATTTTATTACTAAAAACGTTATTCCACACAGTTTTGAATACAAAACACAATAACTTATTATTCTGTATCTCTATACATATACATTATACAGGGCATAATATCAATCTTATATCATGATTCCTATAGAATACATAACGATAATCGATTTTTTTTCAAAGTATGTGTCGCCGCTGGAATTGCTTCGTCCTGACAGGCCGGGCCAGGGAGTGAGCCATTTCCAACTAGCAAATAAATATTTTAGCAGTCAAAAGGGCAAATAAAGCGTGAAATCATTTGTGACGAACAAGATATTCGGACCTTTCCATTAAAGCTCACCTATTTATTGACTTATTTGCCAGTTGGGAATGGATCATGCCCTGGCCGCAGACTGTCTGTACGAACTATTCACCTTAAGGTTAAACGCGACGCTCGTTATATTCTACGTGTTCATAGATGGCGTTAATTGATTTATTTCATTCAAATACGCTTTTTGCAATGTATTGCTTTGCAATATTAAGACAAATTATTTGTCTGCGCCCGTACATACGCAATATGAATAAACAGTTTTGTCCGTAAAAATACTTAATTCTTTCAAGAAAGGCATACAAATACAATATTGGATTGAAAATCTACCAACAGCAAGCGGCGTTTCGCGCCATTTGCTGTTGCTTCGTTCCTTTCCCATAATTCGAGGCTCGGCTCGCGTTTCGGCCCGCAAATGTATTTGCGCCGTTAGAGGATTGGAGTTGGAAACACGGTGTTACATCTACATGCATAAGCACACATTTCACTGCTGATGGACACTGTAATGCTTTCCGAAACGTTTTTTTGGGTTTGGAGTGTTATTTGGAGTGTTTTTGTTGTTTGTAATTATTACTATTTTTGAATAATTATGACAAACCACAAAGTGATTGCTTTCGACAAATAATAATCATAATACTCTATAATACAGGTTTGTCCAAAAAGATGTTACCACTCATATGATACAACTTAATTTTAAAAACATACAAATAATACTATTGCTATTATAGTCAATCCCATGTAAGTGGTAACATCTTTTTGGACAACCCTGTATATTATGTGGGCTTAACTTGTTTCACCATATCGCTCGCTACACGCTCCCAATGGGACTACTAATGTTTTTTTGTTGTAATTTAATGACCAACTTTGGAGATCGATTAGAAATAATAATTGGTTTTCATTACGCCTATTCTTATGCCACATTATGTGAATCTGCATTATATAATTATATTACGTAATATATTGTTGTTTTTCTCGTAAAAATATTTATAAATAATAATCTAGTCAAACATTGAACGGATTGACGGTTGGTTGAATTGCGGGTGACTGAGTTAAACATTACGTCACGATATTGATTACCAGAAAGGGTCGTTGGGTGGTTTGTGTCTCCCCCTTCCGCATGATACCTCCCCCACGGCGGCGTTGGTTCGCCCCTTCATTAAGTTAGACTAGTTAGAGCGGAGGTTCCCAACCTTTTTCGGCCCGTTGCCCACTTTTCAAATATATTTCTTGGGCGCGCCCCCACACCTAATTTTACAAGGCCTTAGGACAAATCAATAAATGCATATGATTCTTATAGTTCTGAATGTCAAAAGAATAATTTTGTCACCTTTTGGAATTTTATGAAACTGCTTAAAACGGTGATTTTTTTACATTAGCTCCACACGGGAGGCCCTGAGAAAAAAATCCCTCGGGGCCTTTGTCATCTTTGGGGATGTGGAGGATCTTTTTATAGAATGGAAGGAAATGAAGTTCTGGGAAGGAAAAAGGTATGAAGAGTGGGTAGGAATTTGGGGATCAAAGTGTCCAGTAGTGACGGATGTTGAATTCATCCCTCCCTCCCACTGCGGTGCAAGGCGATGGATCGAGAGTCCGGCTGGTGAGGTTAAAAGGTCTCCTCAACCAGTCTTTCCTGATTCGGCCCGCCACGTAGTAGGTGGGCAAAATCATTCCCCCCCAGACCTAGACAAACCTCACCCCCATGAACTCGGGCACCCCTGCTAAGTCACCAAACGTAGTGAACCACTTAGGGTGATCTGTGGCAGAGGAGTTGGTTATCCAATAAATGTTTACCGGGCGGCGGTACCCATACCCGCCTCCCAAATTGAAAATCTGATCTCAAGAAAAAAAGTTTGACTAGGAATTGAACCTTCCTACCCAGAAACTAGAGTCGACAACTCTACCGACCTGGCGAGTACGGGTAGTAGGAACAGCGATCGGGAAGGACTGACATTTATTTCGTATATTAACTGCTGTATCGTCATCCAATTTCAGAGAAATGCGTATATGTCGGCGTGAGTATACGTGATTGCCACCAAAAGTTGATATAATGTATTGTCATCGACAACGAGTGTCTGCCGAGTTTCTATCTGAAAATTTTGCTATGTGATTTTTTTCATTTCATTCAAATAAATACATAAAGTTCACAAAGTCTGTCTATGGCCAACCGAATGATTTAAATTTATCTCCCCCCCCCAAAGCACGTACTTTCGCAGTACGTGCTTTGGGGGGCCCAAAATCGCCCTGCAACCTCCTTTAATGTATGATATTGCCCAGGTTGGGAATCTCTGAGTTAGAGGGATAGCCGATCTATGCCCTCCACAGTCCGCAACGAGAATCGGCTCGATGATTCCACGTAATAAACTTTTTGACGCTTTCTAGCGCTTCGAGAGTTGTATCATCGCGTAATAGATATTCGTAATATAATAAAGCTCGTAAACGTTTCGAATTCAGCGTCGCAAAAAAACGATTGCGTAAGAAAGACGTTGAACTCGAAAAAAATAATATTATTATATGTATTTTAAAACACACTCCCACTGTTTTGTTCATTCTTTTGAATTACGTAATTAACTGCTACTGGCCATGTTATGCATATAATATTATACATATAATATTTCAAGGAAAACTTATACGTAATTTGTAAATTCGATGAGTTAATATTATTCTGAATATGATTTCATAGAAAATGCTTAATCTGCCAATGAATAGTCACGGAATAGTTGACGTTAATGCCTGCTATCTATTTTTACATGCATTCAACTTTGTTCCGCGTCGTCCTGAATGGGGCTAACATAGCTCAAGTAGTGGTGAGGTCATTCCTCTTGAAATAAATACCCAATGTACTAATAATCGGCAGGTTAAATGTGCACAAGAAAGTTCCCATTTCTAAAATAACGTGTTTATCATTTATAGGCCAAACTACAGAGTGGTCATTATTTTCAGTTGTGTTATACAATAAACCTGTTTGTTTTGGCGTCAAGGTCATTCATCACTATGATCAATCAGTGGCACATTTTTATATTAACACATATTTATACATTGTCATGTGATTTATCTCATTGCGATTGATCACATTTAACCCATTACCTCCATGACGATGTCTATAGGCATCAAAAAAATAGATGAAAAGTATGATTTTTTTTCACTGTGAATAAAGCTAAATCCCACCAAGTTGTTATGCAGCATTTACAGATTGGTATGTTAGCTTTCAATAATTAACATAATTTAATAAATTTTATTAATTATTCTATTTTTAATATTTTTTTTACTAAAGCCCTGAAAATAGACCCATTTTGAAAAAAAAAAAAAAAAATTTAAAACGGAAAAAAATAAAACATGTGTGAATCACATATTGTTATCAAAAGATGAAATAGTCGACAACACTGTTTCAACATAGTATTATATGCATAAGATGACCGCTGGATGTCACTGAAATCAGGTGATGCCTGCGCGCAACCTTTGGAGGTTAGCTGTGACAGTGTTTTCATATGTTTTTGGTTAGCTTGCCTTCAAATAATACGGTTTTGTTGTGTTTTTATGGGTGATTTTTATTAAAAATAATAGTTAGTCTGCAGTTTTCGGATATTTTTAAACAGAGAATGTTGATGAACAGACGGACGAAGAGCTGATTGACGATGATTTGATGGCATATCACGACTTGACTGGAATCAGCCTTCGACATCCTCTGGTGCGAGTCGTAATACCTTGCGAATATCTATTTCAAATGCACCACCAGCCAAAAAATTAAAACTACAGTAAACTGTTGCGTTCCTGAACCGCTGAATGTGGTGCATAAAGATATGTACGAAAAGCTGAAGTCTTATAATGCTTTTCAAGTGTTTTCATTATTCTTTGATGACGAAGTGATTCAGTTTATTCTTGAGAGGATGATCATATACGCTCGATTTAAAACCAATACCGAATTCCAGTAAGATATATACGAATTGAAGCGTTTTCTTGGTTTCAATGTTGACCGGCTACAATACATTGCCATCTACCACAGATTATTATTCGTCTGACCCGACCTTGGGTGTAAGCGTCATCAAAAAAGGAATCAACGTCCACATTTCGAGCTTATAAAGCGCTATATACATTTTTGCGATAACAACAATCTAGATATAACCGACAGAATGGCTAAGGTATGATAATGACTAACGTTCCATCTTTATTTGTATTTGATGTTTTTGCACACAAACTTTCCATCGACGAGCAAATGGTGCCATATTTCGGTCGACATTATTGCAAGATGTACATTAAGAATAAGCCAATCAAAGTTGGCTACGAGATTTGGTGTCTTGCTTCCTCCGAAGGCTACCTGTTTCCAAGCAATGCCATATTCCTGAGCATCTGATACATATGACCCCGTATTAGGTCAAAGATTATCCTTCGTACTGTCTATGATGGAATATATAGAGTTCCTCACACGCCATGAGTTATTTATGGACAATTTCTTCACATCTCACCATTTGATGTGTATCCTGAAGGTTAAGAGAATGTGCGCTACTGGCATATGCCAGTAGCGCAGTACATATGTAAGCCAGTTCGCTTCACTAACCTTGAAGCTTCAGGCAAGTTGAAGACAGGAAAGTAATTGCCTAAAGGTAACATTTTCTTCTATATTTCCCTTGCGCAACATTTACCTAGCAGGTGAATTTGATGCGGTGGTAGACGTAGAAAGCCAAATCCTCATATGCCGTTGGTTAGGACAACCGTGAAGTAACAGTGGCCACGAACTATGATCGAATGGAGCCAGTAAGTCAAGTGCAGAGTTGGCAGAAATTGAAGAAAGACAAAAAAGGCAAAGTTTTGAAGGAAGCATGCAAAAAAAATCGGTTGCCCAGCGTGCCAACACGAAATTATAATTCGGGAATGGGTGGGGTAGACCTCCATGATAATGGTATACAAAATTATCGGGTCAACATTCGGTCAAAGAAGTGGTACTGGCCTTTATTTGCATCTTGCCTGAGCAGTACTCTTTTAAATGGATGGAAGTTGCTATGCTTCTTTAGGAAGTACGAGCATGATATGGGAAACCAGATGACTAGGCGACAGAGAAAACCTTCCCAGAAGGCATTCCGTGTGGAGGTTACCTGTACTCTTTTATTGTCTTTTCCAAATCAGGTCAATGCCGAATTCGGAGATTCTCGTGTGAAGGAAGAAGGCCATGACGCAGAAGATGGGAATCGTTTGCGTCGAATGTAAGAATTTCATTTGACATATCGTGGCGAATCTCGAATTCGTTGTGCTCTATGTAAAAAAAAAATCCAGCAGTCTATCGATGCCGGGCCTGCAACCGCGCCCTTCATTTTGACTGCTTCGAACGGTATCACTTAGAGAATAATTTGGTTAGATTTGGTTAGTTTTCCTCATTCTAGAAGGTTTTTTCTAATATTGAATTTTTTGTTATTTTGTGTATTTTCCATTAATAAATTGTATTTTCATTGAATTATAAACAATGGCAATTATTTATTTTAAATTATCAATATAAATCATACAGTTTACTGCATTTTACCCATACTTGACGTAAATTTTGCTTAGGGGGGTTACCTCCAAGCGTTGCGTTTAGGCATCAATTTTCTAGACGCTCCGGTGAGAGGGTGGGCGGGCGGAAAATTCTAAAACTGATTTTGGGCTCTCCTTTAAGTCTATACTATCGGGTTATAATGATGATTCAAGTTTATAAAAATAAAAAATAAATCATGGAGGTAATGGGTTAAAGCTAGTTTCGGAGCACAATCGTATCTCTTCTACAAGGTATTGTAACAACAACAAAGAAAATACACGGATATAATTGAAAAATATTTATATATTTATTTACGCCCTTTACATAAAACAAGTCTTCAAATTAACATAATAATAATAGTTCAATTCCTAACAACATGAATGAGATATGCATGTATTCTAATTACAAAGTATCATTAATATATAATTAAGTTTAGCTAAAGGGAGGGTGGGTAGGTGGGGGTTTGGAGGAAGGAGGGGGTGTAAAAGAGGGAGAAAGATAAACAAGGTGATCATTGGGAACATTTAAATTATGGGGCATTATGTTATCATTATGATTCTTAATCGTTTTATCAATATAAAATATATTTAATTATTTGTGTAGTTTTTTCAACTGCATTTTTATAAATAATTATAAGCAATAATTAGTCACCTGAAATATCAATACAAATTGAAAATATCTCCCGAGTAAAAATAAATGCCCGCAATGGGAACTTTTTACTCGTGAGATATTTTCAATTTGTATTGATATTTCAGGCGACTAATTATTGCTTATAATTATTTTTTATCCTTTGTGCTATGCATAAAATCTTGTCTTATAAACATTATTTTATCATTAAAAAATAATGTATTTTTATATTTAGTTGTTTTGTTAACCTGGCTGAGACACGGTTTTGTAGAAAAAGTACAAGAATATTGACCATTTCTAATTTGAACAGCTTGGATTTTGGAGGATTTTCTGGCTAAAATCATTGAGGTAAATAGATAGAGCTAACATGATCGTTCGAAATATGTGAAACAAACGTTGTTTAATTGACCTCTTTGAGATATCACAAGCTTCAGTTGGTTTCGAGCGCTAGCCGGGAATTGGTCTTCAGCGATAACTGCAAAATGCCGACATGCACGCTAATATACTGTACAAGTTGTTGTTCTTGAAAGATAGGAAAAGTAATGGTGTAACCTTTCATTGACAAGTAAGGCTTTACCATAATCAATATTAGTGTAAATTGGCTCTTTAAATCTTAAAAAAAAACTCAAAACAGGGTGACGGGGTGCGAGTTCTTGAAAGATAGGAAAAGTAATGGTGTAACCTTTCATTGACAAGTAAGGCTTTACCATAATCAATATTAGTGTAAATTGGCTCTTTAAATCTTAAAAAAAAAACTCAAAACAGGGTGACGGGGTGCGAGTACCATGTCATTTGGGTGAGAACTGGCTTGTCTGACTCATACTGTATGCTTGGTCAAATGAGCACAGCAGAGATGATAGCTCACTGCGTGCTCACTCCTCCGTCCCACTACTCGTGATATTCAAATAGGAATGCTGTTTTCAGTTAATTTTGCTAAGAATGCTTACCCTATTATAATACGTCAATGGCTAATTACTCTATTGACTTACGTTGTGTAAAGATAAAATTTTCGGTTTTTCGGGTGTTCAAAAAAATTCAATTGCACTAATAATTTTTTTTACATACTGATGCTGATAGTTTATAAAATGACACATATTATGTCCAGCTTTCTTGAGGTGATTTTTCATGAAAACGGCACCATCATTATTATATGATCAGCCAAATATTATTATTATGTACAGATAAAATTTAAGTTTTTTTTGTGGCAACATGCACATCGGTGTTCAAAAAATTCAATCACATAATTTTTTAACATACTATTGTTTCTTAAATAAATATTTTTCACCACATTTTGTGTTTAATTTTTTTATGTGCCACTATCGACTTGGGAAACTTTAAATTAGAGAGAAAGTGTATCTTTATGTGATAATTATATTATAGTAATAAATTAATAAAATGATTTTTATTTCATTCCACGTTCTTTTTAATTTTAATAAGTTTTTAAAAATATTTTATTTTATTAACACATATTATATTAGATGTTAACTGGTTATTTTTTTAATTACAGGAAAAGGGAACGTCATTACCAACGCAGAGGCTGAACAAGTACCCGTCCAGAGGCCTACTGAAACATGTACTCCAACAAACATACAATCAAGCTGTTTCAGATCCAGATAAACTAAATCAATATGAACCCTTTTCACCTGAAGTAAGCCAATTTTTAATTCTAAATCTATGCAGGGTGTAACAGCACATACTCGTAGGATTTTAACCAGCAATTCCTGAGCATAAAAATATGATTTTTTTTTCTCCATTAAAAACAACAACAATGAAAAAACACACGTCGCAACTGAATAGTTGGGTACAGCCTAACGGGTCACGTGATATGCATTCTGTCTCGTTCCAGCAGTACGGTAACAGAGGAGAGAGAGCTCGTATCACGTGATACCATCGCGTATGTAGAGTGTGACCAGTGGCGACGTGTGATTTTTTTGTTGTTCTTTATTGAAGAAAAATATCATCTAACACAAAATGACATTAACGTTTCTTACTCCAAATATGTTTAGGAATCGCTGGTTAAAATCCTTTGAGTACGTGCTGTTACACCCTGTATACTTCTCAAAACACTAATATTTATCTAATATGTACATAGTATTATTTCATGCCCTTATATGTATATTTGTTATCAATTTCACAAATCATTGTATCGTTGTACATAACTCTGTGGATCATTTCACAAAATTAAAAAGAAAAACCCGCAGAGAGATGTTATTTATGATTTGCAGTTTATGTGACAGCCTATATTTATTCAGTAATTCTGGACCAACTCCAAAAACTATACAATAGCTTAAAATGTAAACTTTGACAAACAAAGCACATGGGTAAAATTTGAATAATGTGTTAACCGCTTGAATGACAAGATATCCGAAGTGGATATCTGACATTTTGTAAGCAGATATGCTAGTCAATCGTCGCACTTCCCTTAATTTTGTGGTATTTTGAAGCTTTAAAAACGCTCCTAGAGTTCTAAAATACATTTTATTCACTGTGCAAGGAAATAATGTATCTTAATATTATTATAGCTTGTCGTTTCGACACATGAAATCATATTTTTTTTTCTGTGTAAAAGCGCTTTGCAAATACCGTGTCAAATTTCATAGTTCCGATTTTGATAAGTCATAGTACAGTATTTATTTACAAGAAAGCCTCATATTGTGACTTATTTTTATTGGGAAGAGCGCTAGTTTTCCTGGCAAATACAATAAAACATTTATCTGAATATAAGTAGCTATCCTGGGGAAACTACAGAGGATAGATATACAATGGTGCCTCACACAACGAACTTAATTCGTTCCAGGAGCAAGTTCGTTATGCGAAAAGTTCGTTATGTGAAACGCGTTTTCCCATAACAATACATGTTAAAAAAAATAATTCGTTCTGTAGCATAAAATATGGTAAGATGACATAAAAAAAAGATAAATTTTTTGTTATTATTTTTATTTAGATACATCTAAAAACATAATGAAAAAAACACACATTTTTTAATTTTAAGAAATAATCGAATCTTGCACATCTTCATCCATTTTCCGCCGATGGTGCAGTGAAAAACCTGTCCAAAGTCGTTTGTTTCTCTCTTTTCTTCAACATCTGCCGGAAATAACGGACAAGAGTATCGGAGTACAGGTCGTTGATCCTGTTTGCTTCAGCGGAATCCGGATAGTGGGCATTGGTAAACTCCTGAACTGCTTTCCATTTGACCAGGATGTTCTTGATGTCAGCAGTTGGAATTGGTTGATTGTTTGATTGTTGCTCCTCGTTATTAAAAAATGTTGAGTTTATCTTAAAAGGACGACTGCCGTGATACGTGTGCGATTTAATTCGTAATGAAGAACGATTGCTGCGATACGTGCGTAAGTTAAGCGTACTACGCAGTGACTAACGAGTCTAACGACTGCCTGCGCGGGAGGATGCAATTAATCGGCAGTGATCGTAGAAGATCGGGCGACTTCGTTGTGTGAAGCGAAGTTCGTTGTGTGAAGCGAAGTTCGTTGTATGAATCGTGAAATGAACGAAAAGGAAGTTCGTTGTGTGCAGCATTCGCTGTGCGAGGCGTTCGTTGTGTGAGGCACCACTGTACAAGGTAGGTCTGGGGGTAAAGTGCACTAACTTCGGGAGGTAATTTTACATGATGGTAGAAGTAAAAAATTTGGCAGGCGGGTTTGGGTACCGCTGCTCCGGGGAACCATTTATTGGATAATGAACACCTCTGCCATAGGTCACCAAGTGGTTTGCTACGTTTGGTGATTTAGCAGAGGTGCCCAGATTCATCGGATTAGGTGTGTTCAGGATGCGCCTGCCCACCAGCTGCGTGGCGTGCCGAATCGGGAGAGGTTGGTTTGAGGAGACCCTTTGGTCTCGCCAGCTGGTCTCTCTTGACCCGTCACCTTGCGTCGCAGCGGGAAGGATAGATCATTCGTCCCTCACTTCTTGACACACTGATCCCAAGATTCCCACCCACTCCTCATACATTTTTCCTTCCCAGAACTTCCTCTCAATCCTTTTCCTAAAATGACCCTCCACTCAGCATCCTCAAAGATTACATAGGCCCTGAGGGAAATTAATATAAAATAGATAAATAACATTTTCGAAATTCCATTGTTTTTTTCCCCATACAAATATATTTTTACATAGAAGAATATTATTTTTTCCATACAAACATTTCTTTTTTTTTTAACCTGAAAACTACCTTCTTTTTTCTTCAAATGTTTCTGGCTTTCATCATTTCAAATTATGGAGAGAGGGAAGGTGAATTTACGTATCAATTTAGTTTAAATTGGCAAATTTTAAAATTATATGGAATATTGGAAATTCGAATTCAGACTTAGAAGAGATGAGATGGTGGATGGAAGGGAGGAAATTTTAGATAAGGCGCGATAGAAGAGAGGATATTTATTTATGTAGTATTGAAATATCGATAAAAGTTATTTATTTTTAACTCTACTATCATGTTGAATCACCTCCCGAAGTTTGTGCACTTTATCCCCGGACACCCAGTATAATATTTTTCTAAATATGTAAACACATTATCTGGTAAGACTGTACATTTAAAAAAACATAATTTTGCACAAAAACAAGTAAGTTATTTGGAAAAAAATGTCATCCAGAGTGCACAGCGGCCTGGCACAATAAGGTAATAATTTATCAGGGCAGGTTGGCATTCTAAGGGTTAACTCTTTTCTTGCTTGTTAACCTCTCAGACAAAGACATTTATATACTATGTGTTCCTTTGAGAACTGTCAAAACGTGATAATTTTTGTGTTATTTACGAGTTTTGCTAAAAGCATCATAACTCACGTCTTGGGAAACGTAGCCTCATTCTAAAAAATGTTTTGGAAAGATTATGAAATCCACTATCGCATTGTGTTGTTATAAGTAAATATTTGCTTTTCTAAATATATATTTTATGAAAACGTCAAAAATATGTAAGAATCGATAACCATTATTTCAAAGCCGTGAAAAATGTACTTTTTTCTGAGTATCATAAAGAAATAACACTTTTATATATTGAAGAAATATAATTAAAAACTATTAGTCACCTCAAAATATTAACCGTCCAAACTAAAATATTTTTAATAAATTATTTAGAAACGCAATAAATTATGAACGAACAAGATGACAGATTCAATCGGCTTAGATAATGCAGTTCTACGTTCCATAGATATTGTTGAATACAGACGCGTAGCGTTATTCATTATCGATACTCTGTTTTTTAAATCATGGCAATCCGTATACTAGTGATGGAAATAAATCGATTTTTGTAAAATCTCGCGCGTTTACGTGAAAAGACGTTCTAATGTCTTGACCGCTATTATCATATTTACGTCTTTTGACGTTCTAATGTTCTGAGTGGTTAATTAAGAATTTACGTGATACCATTGGGCATTAGAATAAGAACACTTGCACAAAGTATTTTTTAAAGAAAATATATTGTAAATTCATTTTCAAACTGGAGCTGTAATAAGTACATTTGAGAAACTTGCAGAGATTTATAGGCTACTTCCAAATAAATAGTGTAACATCCCGATTATGTAACATGTGACTTAGTAAATTCGCAGGTACATAAAAAGGAAATCTAGAAAATTAAAAAAAAGCCACTAGACATTTTACACCTAATAGTTCTATATCTAACGTCTAATACCCAAGCAGGCTTGCTTAACATATTAACTTATTTGATAATCAAAAATTTTACTTTATTTCTGTTGGTTTCTATATTACGTTACACACATATAAAACACTTAACCAATTTACAAATTCAACCTGGGTAAAATTGAAGTAACGTAAAGGTCTTGCAGAAGGCATTATGGAGTTAATTAACTCAGGTTATTCCTTTACTGTAGTAGCTTCATTCCAAATTCACTTGTTCTATTGCGTGGTGGAATGACTGAACTTAACCAATTTACAAATTCGACCTGGGTAAAATTGAAGTAACGTAAAGGTCTCACGGAAGGCATTATGGAGTTACTTAATTCAAGATATTACTTACTGTAGTAGCTTCATTCCAAATTCACTTGTTCTGCGTGGTGGAATGACTGAACTTAACCAATTTACAAATTGAAGTAACGTAAAGGTCTTACGGAAGGCATTATGGAGTTACTTAATTCTGGTTATTACTTTACTGTAGTAGCTTCATTCCAAATTCACTTGTTCTGCGTGGTGGAATGACTGAACTTTACCAATTTACAAATTGAAGTAACGTAAAGGTCTTACGGAAGGCATTATGGAGTTACTTAATTCAAGATATTACTTTACTGTAGTAGCTTCATTCCAAATTCACTTGTTCTATTGCGTGGCGGAATGATTGAACTGAAATACTGCCCTTAGCCTTCTGCAGCCGGGAGATCTCTCGGTGTTGTTTATCTGGCATCTGCAAAAGTGCCAAAAAAATTAATGCACAAAATATCTTATAGTGATTTATTTTTGGGGTATTATACCGTGTTGCGCTACCTCCTTTAGCTAACGTTTCGTACAGCATTACAGTGTTAATCATCAGCCACATCTGCCCAACTCGGTATTCCCCAAAAGTCTCTATTAAAGAAATCGTCTATTCTTTTCTCAATCAAATAATATTTTAGAAGTGCTTTTGGAAATCGGTTTCTGAAAACAGTGTTTTATTTTGATTTATATAATATTTTTGAATGGTTATAGTAAGGATAATTTTCTCTTTCCAGGTGTACGGTGAAACATCCTACGAACTCATATGCCAAATGATAGATCAAATAGAAATAACATCGGAGGATGTATTTGTGGATCTGGGCTCCGGAGTTGGTCAGGTGGTGTTGCAAATGGCCGCCGCCACTCCGTGCCGCATATGCCTCGGGGTGGAGAGGGCGGAGGTACCTAGTAAATATGCCGAAGTAAGTATTTACTTTCATTGGGTTTATTTTATTAATATTTATTTTGATATTGTATTTTCTAATTAAATTTCTTTTTTCAGTTAATGGACAACCATTTTAAAATGTGGATGAAATGGTATGGGAAGAAATACGGAGAGTACACATTGATAAGGGGAGATTTCCTTTTAGATGAGCATAGAGAAAAAATAAATTCCGCTACAATAGTATTTGTGAATAATTTTGCTTTTGGTCCAAACGTTGACCATCAACTAAAGGAGAGATTTGCAGACTTAAAAGATGGTGCTAGAATTGTGTCATCGAAGAGTTTCTGCCCACTTAATTTTAGAATAACAGATAGGAACCTTAGTGACATTGGAACAATAATGCATGTTAGCGAGATGTCTCCTTTGCGAGGATCGGTTTCATGGACGGGAAAACCAGTCTCCTACTACTTGCATATTATAGACCGCACTAAACTGGAGAGATATTTCCAAAGACTGAAAAATCCCAAAGTCAAGGTCGTCAAAATCAGGGTCTGTTCATTTTCGTTTATTGCTATTATTATAATTATTGAAATAATTTTATTTAGAGAAGAGTGAACCATTCAGGTCTACCTCATCCTTTTAATTGACAGCATTAGTTACATATTCTTACTCTTTAACTAACTTCATATGAATCTTTCAGGGTGTTGTGGTTAATGGAAGTTCTGGAATTAGCGAAGACAGTGAAAATACCCCGCCAGTAAGGAATCGTGCAAGAAGAGAACTGCTAAATGGAAAGGTAGCTGCTGCCGCTCGGCCCACCAATACGGCTGTCCGGGAACGTAGGAAGAGAGTTGTTAGGACACCAATTTCAACAGACAATAGTTCTGATGGAAGTAAAACTAGAGCCATCACTGCCGTGGAGAGACCCAAGCCTCGGATATCGAGGCAAAGTTCCAAGGAATCCAAGGAGTCTAAAGAAGAGTCCAAGGAGTCCACTTCGGATAATAGTGAAGAAGATGTCCCCCTCGTCGCTTCCACCCGCTCTTGGGGAGCGCCTTGGGCATCGTCGGAAACTAATGGAACAAGTAATTATATCTCTTCTCTTAACTCATTCTCCCCTACATTTTCACATCTCCCCTAAAATTGTTTTCAAAATAGACCTTCTTTAGATGAATATTAACAATACGTCCAACTTCAGTGAAATAGTGGCAATATCAACAACTCTAGCCACTAGTGTAGCATGTTGACTTTGACATTTCTTTCAATGGCGGCAAATTGAATTTATTTAGTACTTGGTGGCGGTGTTTTGCGCTTTCCAATTTGTATTTTATCAATATTGATAAAAAAAACTTCAAAAATGTTTCAAAGAGTAGGTTTCGTGGTTCAGTTTACTAACAAACAACAAAAACACTCCCAAGTCATTTTTCAAGATGTCAAAAAATGTTGACAGTTATAGTTGGTGAAATGATTTTGTTACATCCAAGCAAATAAAATGTTCTTGATTATGTAAAATGTGGATTACATCATGAAAATATAATTATAAAATTTGGTTAATTCAGCAAAGCTGTGTCAATTCCATGTAGAGCTCTAACAAGAGCGCCCCTGTCTGTACAGTGTAAAGGCGGGGGAGCTATGTCACCACCCGGTTGGGAAGCCTTGTGAAGCGGGTTAAGTTTGGGGCTGTAGGAGAGGATTATATGAAGGAGGAAGAACAGAATGATTTTGAGAAATGTGTTTTGAATTATCGAATTTATTGAATATTGATATTATACATATTTTTTTATGAATTAAAATTATTAAATATATTGAAATCTTTTTATAAAATTTCTCGAAATTATTATACAGTATTTTATTACCATTCTAAATCACCAAAGACAGAGTTAATAGCCGCTTTAATATTTTGAAAAGTTGGGACTCTGGTGCAGTTTCACATAACAAAAAATCTATTTATTAATTATAATTCAATAACGTAAAATAAAGAATATAATTTCAAAGAGATAAAAAACATCAAAATAACTAATGATAAAATTATTTATTCAGCAGTGAATGGGCGAGGCGTAGGGCGCAGAGCCGCCACCAAGAAATTGCGGCGCAAACCTGTGAAGGTGGTGGAGCGTGCGGCCGTAGCTGCAGCGACCCCTCCACCTGGCACAGCGGTCCGACCCGGCCAGCGCGGACGTGTGCGTAAGCCTCGCCGCGCACTTAATATCTCCGGCCTGGAGCTCCTCCATAGTCACACGCTCACCAGCACGCAGCAGGACGAACGCAGTCTCCCACCGCCCCCGGGTTGTGTGGACCAACGTCTATCTTCATTAAGTTCTTTAGCTGAGCGAACCACAGCCCATGTTGAGCTCGATATCCCAGATCGGCCGCGGGACACCCCCTACGCACTGCAACTGTTGCTGGACATGTTTAAAACGCAGTACATGAGCGCCATGGAGAGCATGCGAAGACCAGAATACAAGAAAGAAATACAGGCCCAGATTGACAAGGAAATGGTATGCATTTTGCTTTTATATGGTTGACTGGGAAAGCTATACAGTCAACTGTTAATAATTGTTGTTAGTCCCAATTTTAGAAAATGTCTTTGTCTATTTTCATTAAAAATGATATTGTAGTTTCATGATTAATTGAAATGGAAGATAAAGTTGTTCTTTTGAAGGCAGCCTTATTGCCACACAATATCCTTTGACCATCTTTTCAACTGGGCAATGTCACAAATCTCAAATATACAGTTTCTCACAATGGCTCTCAAAATTTCAATAAATGTAATTTGAAATTTACTTGATTTGTAATTGAATGGTAGCCAAAATTAATTAATAATGTATGCCTTCTAAAACAATTTATGTACAAAATATGGTGTCCGGAAACTCATAGAACAAGTGGGAAACTGATGAATCTACATCACGTAGAGAACCTAAAATACATAATTTTTTTTCGATCTGGGTATTTCACTTTTTTTTTCGTCATCTAAAGAGTTGAATTTAGAGCCAGCTCTACGCTTGAACGCATTTTAACCGGTCATTGGTTTTCACTCCCACTTGAGTGGCGTTTTTTACGACCATGCGCGGCTCTTGCTCATATCTGAGTGTCTAATATCTTCCGTGTTGGAATTTTTTTCAATGTGATTTTAACCTTTATGGTTACACCGTAGTTGCTACTTTTTTTTCGTGAATGTAGCCTCTCTGACATTTTAAAAAACATTTTATCTGTGTATCAAAATTCATTTTCATTCAACAGCGTTTCAAAAATGAAAATATTTGAATTTCAAAGGAGTGAATATAAAGTTCATGTATTTCTTTGTAAACACCCTTTGATTATTGTTTTTCGTGTAGTAATAATAAAACCAGTTTATATAATCGTATAAATTTATTTTTTGACAGTTCTCTCCCAAATGGGAAATTTAAATATTTATGTTTAGATAAGTAAGCTTGTTGGGAATATAGGAATAATAAGATGTATTATCTGGTAAACGGAAAACAATCGCAAACAAACAAGAAATTGATTTTATCCTGATATGTATATGAACAAAACTCATCAAGTCAATTTTTGCACAATTTTTCATTCTGACGTTCAAGAGTTTCTGGACACCATGTATAATGAATATGATTTATAAATATGACATATTAGAATTGGCAATTATATTGAAAAGTCATATAAAGACAGTCATTGTATAGCACCAAGTATTAATGCATAAGTCAGCAGAATATGTTAATTGTTATAAAAATTATTTACACTTTTTGTGTGTTTTCAGGAAAATAAGAAACAGTTTTTGTCCCGTGCAGCTCAATTAGAGAAACAGATTAAAGTATTAATCCAAGACACGGTGGTATTACTGAAAGCAAGAATGAGCGAGATCGGCATCAATGCTACCAACACAGTGGACCTACTCACCAAATCTAAAGAAATTGTTAGCCGCCATAAGGAGTTGCAAGGGAAAGTAAGCAGGTTGGAATCACAGGTGAGTAACTATATGCCCTTAAAGCAAAGCCTAAATGTTTTGGTTCTAATATCACTAAACTCTACACTTAATTCTGCTGTGAGAACGATACAGGCCGTTGTTCCCAACCAGTATGCTCAGTTAATTGAAAAGATAAGCAATGTCTTATTTACCTGTTCCCAAATTTCTTAGCTTAGGTGACTCCTTTTCTAATACCCATTTCTCAGCTCACCATTTTCGGCATCCATAGATAAAAAATCACATCATGAGTAAAGGTTTTTGATCCAAAATGAACATAAACCCGTCGCTTTCATTATGAATAAATTGTTTGTTTTGCATATTCAATTACATAAACACACATTGCATATTTTTTAATCAAATACCCGTTAGTAAATCATTATTTTGATGTCAGTTTGACTTTGAAATTCAATTGGCTTGTAAATAATACATTACGACATTCGAAAACAGATATTTTGTTTTTTAAAGTGTTCTGATATTCTGATTTGAACCACCCAATCTGATATTAACAAGGTAATGTAATTCCCACTATTCATATCTTATAATTTAATAAATATCTATGAATATCATTATTTCCAGGCATATTTATTAGGCGTATTATTATTTATGTGACAATTTTTTTCTGCCCTTATTATTTTTATTCTTGTCTTACTAATATTTTCCATTTAGGTATGTTTATAACTTTTTGTTTGTTGTTTTTAGGTCCAGAACATTGAGGCCGAGCAAGCAGTTTTGGTAAAACAACGAACTAGAGAAATAACTGATAAGTATATTAAACTAGGTCATATTCAACCAAACTCTGAAATAACTTCAGCAATTATGCGGGAATGCATATTGAAGGAAGTATCGGCAACATTGGCTCACAGGAAACGTCTTCATTCCCACATAAGTAAACTTGAAATGGAAAATAATCAAATAGAAAATACAAATGAGGATAGAAAGATGGCGCCCCCTGTGCCGGTGGCTACCGTAAAACCTAATGCTGTTAATAATAAGATGGGAAGAAAAACTCGGGAAACCCGATCACGTTCGCAAGAATGGCCTGATGTACCAGATATTGGGAAGATTGAGGAACAAAACCCAGAAATTTTAGCTCAGAAAATATTAGAAACTGGCAGACAGATAGAAGCTGGTAAATTAGGCGCTATGAATGCAAAACATAATAACCATTATCTAATGAATGGTCACATTAGAGAGCCTGAAAAGATGGCTGAATTTAGTAAAATTATTAAAAATGGAGCTCAGTCTTCGTCGAAAAATCAAATAAGAAGTATCACTCCAACGGCTCATATAAAACAACAACCATTATCTCCTGTTAAATGTCAGAAAACTCTCAATGTTGTTGGGAAGGTTCAGGAATCACCTAAAGTGATTAACTTTGAGGATAGACTTAAAAGCATCATTACTTCAGTTCTCAATGAAGACCAAGAGCAAAGAAAGGCTGCTCATCAAAGCGCACCCAACTCCAGCCCAGCTGCCACCGCCTATCCCAACCTCACCTTCCCACAACAGCAGCAGCAGCCACAAACCACCACTTCTAGAACCTACCCCTACACAACCACACAGCCTTCCTACAGCCAGGCGCACTTCCCTGTTCAGTATGCACATAGTCCTCAGATGCAAGTTCCACCTGTTGATGTCAAACCTGTCATATCTAACCGGGATTATAAACACTCCCTCACGGAGAGATTCCTGCCCACGGAAGCTATGCGGAATGCAGAGGCTTATTCTCGACATGGAATCTCGATGCAGCCTGCCGACTCTTATCGCAGTGAAACACCGAGGCAAGGAGAGAGGTTGGAAGTGTACAGGACAAATGGGGAAGTGGTGTGTCATCCCAGGGAAGCATCCCCGGCAGCCAGGAATGTGCTGCAACCCGACTATACGCAAGTGTCACCGGCTAAGCTGGCTCTCAGAAGACACTTGTCTCAGGAAAAACTTACTCAACATCATCCCAGTTCATCGGGCAGTAGAACAATCGGGGATCTTGTGAATGGTGAAATTGAGCGAACTTTGGAAATATCTAATCAAAGTATAATCAACGCCGCCGTGAATATGAGCTCAATGTTGGTGACCCCTAGTAACATGATGAATTCTAACATTCCTCCTCGTCCAGAAAGAGTTAATGTTCGTGTCGATACCAATCTCGAACCTCTGAGACAAGTTTATAGTCCAATATCTAGACCAAACAGTGCAGAGGGGTTGGAGTCATTTTCTTCCAACACACAGTGCTCCAAATCTCCCGTAACCCAGCCCGTTATAGCCAACAGTCATTTGTCTCAGAGCTCATTCCCCACCAACTCACCTCGCACGCAGACTCCTCAAGCGACTGACCCTTACGTACCACCACGGACCACGGTGCTGTACCAGCCCCCCAAGGGAGCCTATGCCTCTCACCAGTATGTGCCTCTCCCCAGGGCGGAGATCAAGCCTTACCACGAGTCATACTTCAGTGAGACCAAACCTTCCGCGGCCCCAGGCACGGCTCCCCCCCTGGAGGGGCTGGCGGCGTGTCTGCAGGCTCGCGTGTTGGCTTCGGACTACTGGAAGGTGAAGGAGGAGGCGCGCCCGCAGTACCCCGCTGACCCACCACCGCCCCCGCCGCTCATGGCCTCGCAGCCCACGTCCGTTATCAAGACTGAGATATGTGACAAGTCCCCCGTGGCGTGTCAGTACGCTGGCGCCAGCCTGAAGCGAGCCTCCCCAATCATCCACGGGCCCTCACGACCCCAGAAGAAACAGCACCTGGATAGCTCCCTGTCTGCGCTGGCTGTGTCCATGCCCAGTCCGGAGCCCCACTCCAACACTTCCACTCCGCTGGAGGATGAGCTTCCTGAGCCGGAACGTGCATTGAGACCTGATGAAGGTACTTCATAATTTGTCATATTTATTAGGATTTGATTATGTGATTGTAATTTTAAGCAAAAGTACAAAATTGATTGTAGTTAAAATTCTATATGATGAAGGCTATTTTTGGTAAATTCTGATGCTTGTATGTTGTGTAGTTGACTACAGAAATGCATGCTGAATATTCACGGATGATCCGGAATATTATAAATGTATGTTTAAATGCAAATGTACTGTACTGGTGTACTGGTGGTAGTGACTGATTTTGCACTTTTTCTAGACAATGGTTGTGAGTAATCAATCTTTTACCAAAAAATAAATAGTTTGCGATATAAAAATGACATGATATTAATTGTGAAAAAATATTTCCTTACATGTTGTAATGAAAAAAATATTTTAACATTTTTATCTTTCGAAAATGAATTACTTTTTACGGGTTTGTCAGAATTATAATTTTAAGCATGTTTATTGTGGTTTGGATATTATGCCACAGTTTTAATTTGAGTTTTATTTTGGTTTTTAATATATTATGTACTAGCTAAAAAAGTCATTAGTTCTTTTTTTCTCAATTTTCAAGTTTATTTTATTACATTAGTTACATAATATTTATAAAGTATATTATTATTGTTGATTTTTTGACATGTATTTGTTGTAAGATCACATTGAAATCGTCGGCACAATCAGTCAATTCATATTGCTGGTTTAATCTATTCAGTTTACCTGGTAATGGTAATTGGCAGATCAGTGTGACCTTGCAACTCTAGATGGATGTAGAATCCAAATATATTCTCACATATTTTAATAACTTATTCTACTTTTTTTATTATATTTTTGGGTTCCAACACATTTTTTTGTTATTTTCTGTTAAAATTTATTTTTGACGTAACATTTCTGTATCAAAAACTATAGAATGTTGGGAAAATGGATAGAATGGAACCATGAATGCTTTTCAATTCATTTCCTCAACCCTGTATTTACGCAACACTATATAAAACGTTCCCCCAAAAATATATTTATTCAGAAGGTTGTTACTTGTTCTTAGAATAAATAGTATTAATCAAGTGTACCTATACCCTTGCATCGTAATATTGACTGACATTAGTGACAATTGATCCACATTTTATATTCAATATTTGTCCATAGCATCTAGCTCTGGATTCTGATAATAATGTTAGGTATGTGCCTTTTTCATTGTGTTTGTAAATTGAGATACTCAAGATTACAATGTTTTGGCCTGTAGGTATGTATAAAAATATTTTTTAAATCATTGAGATGCCCACTTGAAAAGTTTTAACATAGTCTAAAACATTTATTTTGTGGTTTTATATTTTTTTCCTAATTTAAGTCATTGCCGAGCAATAATTTATGTGTTCATTCTCTTATTCCTATTAAGATAATAAAGAGTTAGCTGTTATTTTGCAGGATTATCATAGAAAGACTATGTAATGTAATAGGTAATAATGTTTATTTGGGTGACGGATTGATAGGAAAACTGTTAAATAGGTACGTACTGTACATATATTACGTACATACCTATTGTTACGCATGTGGGTATACAAATGTTGAGAATAAAATATGTTTTATTCAGCAGGATCTCCTTAGGCCAAAAACGCTCACACTGTTACCACAATCTACTCACTACTGTATGTAATCTTCACCTTCTGAATAATGTTGTTTGAAACACACCGAAGTTTTGTCTAATTTTGGGGTGTTACTCTTATTGTGTTGCTCTTTTCTGTAAGAATATATTACAATTTAAATATACAGATATGTTATTAGTCTTACTTCTTACTTTTCCTTCCTGTCTTCTAATTATTGCCTGTTGCATACAAAAGTAGCTGTTTTGACTATACTGTGCAACATTGTTGTCTTTTTTCGTTCACAGCACATTTTCTTATTATTTTGTTATCCAGTGTGATTATTTTTTGCTTTCAATATTAACAAATTTTTACTTTTATATGAATATTTGTAAAGTGCGCACTGACGGGTGATCAGTGAGTGAGGATGATCAGTGATGTAAGGCAGTTTGTCGGACCAAGCAAGTGTGTAATGATGTGTTATTTGATATGGCACTTGACTGGTGTGTCTTCAGGGACTCGCAGACCCTGCCCCGACTGATCGCATCGCAATCAATACATATCTGTTTTTACACCTCCAATCGGTTTACGCAATCGCATGCTAAGTGGTAAGTTTCAAAGACCAGCATTCAAAATTTTTATAACTTGCAGGAAATGAAATTTTGCAAACATTCAGTACTCAATATAAAAGTAATAATTTGTGATACCCAGGCACGCATTTTTCATTAGCTTTTGAAGCACTCTATTATTTGCATATTTTTGTTTAATTGGTGGTGGTTTTTTTTACATTTTTAATTTTTGATTCAATTATAAACATAATATTTATTATGCTGTCCTAATGAAATATTTCAAAAAATGAATGATGGAATCCTTCTTCCTAACAGAATCTGAAGTAGGAGAAGAAGTGGAAGAGAGTAAGTGGCAGAATCGTATCGCTTTCAGATTCGATCAGATCGTCTCGTTTGCTTCTACTGCCATGGAGGACAAGCGTAGACGGTCAACCGAGGAAGGAACTAGCTGCAATACTTCTCCCGACTCGGGCATAGGACATGGAGACCCACCGCCACCCAGCATCTCCGTCATCGAAAACAGATCTTCCCATATCCCACAGATCTGTTCGAGTCCTCCCAAGTCACCCAGGATACTAGTTACGCCCAACATAAAGACATCCCCCAACTCTGAGAGCCCACCTCTGGAACCCCCCGGGGAGCTGTCGGTACCCCTGCGTACCCCCAGCCCCTGCTCCCTGCCGCCCCCCAGCCCTCCCAGTGCAGCTAACCTGCCCCCGCTGCCCGTAGCCCAAGTGCCCCTCAAATACCAGCGCCAAGAGAAGCCCTCGGGACACGCCTCACACCACTTCAAGAAGAAGTTCTTCCACCGCGAGCAGTGGAGCGGCTGGCCAACGGAGCCTGGGGAGCGCCCGCCCAAGGGTAAGTTCCGGCCCAAAGGCAAGGACTGGGACTGGAGCGCGGGGGGTCCAGGGGGAGGTGCTCCCAGTGCGGGGAGAGAGGAGTGGGAGGAGCGCCCCTCGCAGCCCATGTGACACCAGCGCTCGCTGCACTGGGACCAACACCGGCATCACCACCACCCCTATGTGTGACACCTATGCCACCCCACGCCCATGCGTGTGCTCTTCATTGGTCAAAGAGTGAACAGAAAGAAATGTTGTGACTGAACTGGTTTGTAACGTGTGATGCGAATTTAAAGACTTCTAAGATAATATTTTTTAAATGATATTATTTACATTTAACACCAATCCAACACGCGTAATTCTTAAGACTTTTTTAATTTTGCCAAATATCTGCAAATAATTACTAACTTAGTTCAATTATTTCCATTTTGATTATTGTCTTTTGACTAATTTTGAGTCTTCTTTTACATTGTGTAATATTGTATAAAATAATTTAATTAAAATTTAGTGTAGGAAAATTGGTTTGACCATGCAACGTGGAAAACAAGAATATAAAATGCACTTTATGAAGACATTTTACAAAATCTTTTTTCTTATTGTTTTAAATAACTTGATTGTGTAATTGGATGTTTATTTTGTGTATTGTATACATGTATATTTGTGACGTCTATTTAGGTATTACAATTATTTTGGTTGCATTAATTGTTACTGTTCCTTTTGTGTATATGTTATTTGAATGTAAGTACGCATCGAATAGGGAATATTGGCGAATATTGGTTCCGTAAACAATGTAAGCTATGGTGTAGATCTTTGTGAGCGTCTAGATTAGTTAAGAAACTTTATGAAATCTACTGCCAACTATAATAATGATAGCATTTGTAAATATTTTGCGTAAAACTTAGATCATTCATACATGACATCTGTGATTGAATTCAAAACATTTAAAATATTTGGGAAATAATTTAGTTGTTATTTGGAGAAAAATAACAAAACTTTGGACTTATTCAGTGAATAATACAAGATGGATGATATCTAAAATAGTACAAATGAGAAGACTTAATGACCCATAGGATTCATCTAAATTATGTTTTTAATCTGTCATGAAGCTTAGTTTGATTGTATCCCCGTGTATTAGTTTTATTTTATACAACAAATAAACTGGTATTAATCCACTAATTATATTTTATTGTGTCTTTATTTTATTTAGGCACTACCCTTCATACTTCACGTCACTTCACTCGCACAGATCATACAAAGACAACCTCCGAGATGTAGTGGTGGCTTAGTTGTTAAGTGTAACTGTCCTTTGTAATTTATTTATTCATATGCCAAAACAAGTCCTTTACATAAAAAGTGAGATATAAAATGATAAGTATACAGTGCACACAAGGAGGATATCTGATTTATATAAGAAATAATAATAATGTATGTAAATGTAATTATCATAAAGTAGGAACAAAATATGTATATGAATATACAAAAAATAATATAGCTGACGTGATTCAATTAATATTATGTACGAGTAAAATTATTATTACGAGTACAATAAGAATACAATGAAACCAATAAATTGAGAATGCAATAGAAATACTCATGTAATAGTAAAATAACGACTAGTATAATGATTAGGTTAGTAGAGTTAAATACTGTGGAATAGTTATAATGCCTCAAATTTATGACATTTCCCATATATTCTGATGGCAGTATGCTACTCTAGCGCCTTCTAGCGACATGAGTTGTGAGGCTTGGTTTACTTACATACATTTTAATGGATTTTATGTATTATGCCACGATATGCTAGCGCCTCTAGCAGCCAGAGTTGCCAGCCAATACAAGTAAATAATGGCAATATTTTAATGGATTTGGATGCATTATTAATATTTTAGGGTATTTGGTAGAGTTCACCCCTTGGGCAATTTTGGGAGATATTCTTTGCGGACAAAAATCGGCTGTAGAATGTTTTTCGGAGATATATATCCCAGCCTGACACGGTCTCATAAAAGTTATGCTATCTCATTTTATATTATTGTGACAAATATGATTTAAAAATTTGAAAAATATTTGTCAAGGTATGCAAATTTTTAAATAATTTTTTTTATATAAAATGAAAAAGTAAAGTGACCATAACTTATAAAATAACTTTGTCTAATTGAAAACGTTTTTTTGTGTAAAGTACTAATAACATATTAGTTTACAGGATAAAATCATCGGAAAGCGACTTTAAAGACTTCATCTATGTTTGCGTTAAAAATTTTATTATTTATTAATTTTCGGGAAATCGACAGTTTACATTTAATCAGTTTGTACATAAGTATTATACAGCCAAAATAAAACCAATTGTGGATTTCCTCCTTGTGACTTTACCTCTACTGAGACAGCATAATATGGAATAAGTAAATTAAATTTGTAAGAAAGGAATGTGAATTAAAAAATTTATACAAAATTTTACTTGGATTTGTAATATTAAAATCTGAAAGAGACTTTCAAGACCGGTATTTTATTTTGAAATGCGTCCAGAGACAGCGAATTTATCTGGAATCAAATATAACGTGATAATATTTTCTGCGGAATCTGTATTCTGTCAGTTCTCCTGCAAAATGTCAGAGGCTTTGGGGTTAATTTCAACTTTGTATTTTGGTATTCCTGATTTTAAAAGGAATCCCGAGGAAAATAAATTCCTCTAGGCCTATGTCATCTTTGGGGATGCTGTGCGGGGGTTTTTCGGAGAAGATGAGATTGTGAAAATGGGTTTTGGAGAAACCCATTTTGTAGGAGGGAGGAACACTAAAATCTTTCCACAGCTGAACTGTTGAACTCAAGAATGAGTCTCAGAAACGACCCATTCTCGTCAGATAAGTAATGTCAACCAAGTGTAAATGTTGGGTGCGCATTTGTCATTTTTCCCGACCATGCACCGGTACCGAAGGGATGAATGATGCTAGTTCCTCGGAGTATCTTCCATTGAAATACCAGTAGAACAAGGACAGCATTCCCACCTGACGGCTGTGCTCTAGAGAATGCAATGCGTTTGTTAAGACAGGGGGGGAATCTATCAAATCGGATAATACTCCAACCGGACTTCGAGGTAAGTCACGCCCATGCTAGCGGCCCAATGCATTTTTTTCGAAAAGTGCCTGTGTCAACCAACCTTACGTTTTCTACAAACAACCAATACGTTTTCTACGAACTTTGGGCGTTTACCACTGGCCCCAGGCTGTGGGACTTTTGTGCGGTATTCACATTTATAAAAAAAATTGACTTGCCAGGGAAAGAATCATGTTTTGGCGACTGCAAGTTTTCAAAATGAACAATGTTAAATATACGAGGTTTTTTCTCTTTAAGTACATTTTCTTATCTAATGCAGTAGATTCAGTGCGGGCGCAATTGGAGCGCTCGCACAGGACCGGAGGTTTACTCCGGGTGCTGACCTCCAAGGCACCACGGAGCCAAGGCTCTGATAATACTTAACACCTAACACAACGCCCTTGAGGTGTTTAAGGCGAACCTTAATGCCAAATCACTATTTTGATTAATCTTTATAACGAATTGGTGTACATTATGAATACAAAAAAATTACCAAAAAATATTTTTTCAATAGAAATGTATGAACGCATAAAGGAAACAACTTTTAAAAATACAGTATTATAGCTAAGTTTATCTGTGACAGTTTCACTTGATTAACTTTTTTGCTTTCTTATAAAATTATTTAGAAAATAAATAAAAAAATTTGCTTGAAATCGAACGTTTCTAGACTCCGCTTGTCAAGCGATTTTAATGCCTATTACCTAAGATATAAGGTACACCAAGAATATACACATTTATAGAATAGAAATAACAAGTTATAAATAGTGATTTTTGGCATTGACATGCCTCTTGAATTCTTCAAGGCTACTATTAAAAATATCGATAGTCTTGGAGGCGTTGTTTAACAGCGCCATACCTCGTGTCATGCTATGCCGAGCCAGTACATCCGTTCTGCCACGTGGGATACATAGCTGATCATGGTGCCGTCCCTGGCTGTAGTTGTTCGGTACGAACAACTTATAGCATTCCAGAAGGTATGGGCTATCTAGTAAATTTTTAAGAATTTTGTACGCCATTACTGCAAGGGCCCCACTCCTCGAGTGGAGACTTTGGTAGCGTGTTTCGGCAAGCAAATCTTCATGATGCATGAATCGCTGGTACTCTCCGTGCATTCTCAAATACATGTATCTCAAAAACTTTTTTTGAATCTGTTCTAATTTTTCAATGTATTTTTGTTGGTATGGGGCCCATACAGCAGAGGCGTATCCAGTTTTAGACCTTATAATGCAGTTGTACAAAGTCATCATTGCCTCGGCATTGGAAAATTGTTTGCAGAGTCTTATGACAAATCCGAGAAGCTTGTAGCATGATGTTGTCAACTGCAATATATAACCTTCCTTCAGAAGCAACAAAACTACTTATCAACTCTTACGTAGTCTCACGTCTCGATTACTGCAACGGCATTTATGCCAGCCTTCCAAAATATCAAATTGACAAACTTCAATCAGTGTTTAATGCAGCAGCACGGCTCATAACCGGGGTTTCAAAATATTCGCACATTTCAGAACACCTTCGTAACCTTCACTGGCTCAAGTGCCCTGAAAGAATCCAGTACAAACTGTGCTGGATGGTGTTTAAATCCATCAATGAAATGGCCCCACCCTACATCTCTGAACTAAGCTTCCCGGAAAACACTGGTCTGAGGCAGTCAACGCTTAGATCAGCAACATCAGCAGCTGTAGGCAGACTGATAGAACCTATGCGCAAGCCAAATACTAAGTTTGGTGATCGCGCTTTCGGAGTATCTGGGCCGAAGGCTTGGAATAAACTCCCTCCGGAACTAAGATCCATAACAAGTTCAACAGAATTCAGGTCTAAACTAAAAACTTACCTTTTTAAGCTGTTGTACCCTTAAATTAAATATACCAATCCTAAGAGAAAGTCCAGTTATATTCAATTTTCTAATTAAGTCCTAAATCCTGTATCTAAATTTCGCCAATAAACAATTAGATAATGTTAATTAAGTGTTAATCTCAAGTGACCTACCAGGTAAGTATTGTACTGTATATTTTCTCCATAAATAGTTAAGTAATAACATAGATCACTGTAGAAATGTATTATAAGTTTGTACAGCGCACAGTGGTCCCAAATCCCGATCTAGCTAGACAAAAATATTTTTTCATGGCATATGATGCAAAAGGGTCACAATGTAATAAAAAAAATACTTAAAAAAATATTCAATTATTTTAGCCATTGTTACAGAATTTTAAAACAAAATTAATTACTAATTAAATGCGTATATTACAATGGTTCGATTAAGTCACAACGAAGTACTTATTTTAAGTTATTTGTTAAAAATATTTTTTTAACATAATATAAGAACAAAACCGAATAACATTTTTTGTTTATGAACTACCGGTCGAGTCGCTAACGTTAATATTATTAAATGCTAATTTTCCATCAGTGGATTTGTTAACAGACTTCTGTATTTTTTTCGCTGAAACTTCTGGAATGGATAATAATTTTAAGATACCACTACAAAAATATCAAAACACTAACACTCATCCTTGATTTTTATTTTTTTTTGTATGAGGGATAAATATTTGCTCTCCGTTCTTTTGCCCCATTTCGTATATTTAAATATTGCTGCTTGGTGAATTTATTATTAATTACGAAAGCTAGAGCTTCTCGGAGTGAATATGGGATTAGTTTTAAATTGTGATAATATATTATATTAATAATATTTTTCATTTATGTAGCTCGTTTGGGTGAAAATTTAATGGCCTAGTGAATAATTTTGGCTGCATACCGCTTTCCACGTGACCTCAAGCTGATTTGAGTAGTATGAGAGAGTTCTTGTGTACTTCGAGAATTCAGAAGACATTTAATTTTTCTTGTTTTGCTTTTTGAAGAGCATAAACCAAATTATTTTTCTGGTTTACCACGTAGTCCCTCATCACGCGTCACTAAAGGAAGAATAAAAACGGTGCTAAGCCATTTTGCGTGTTTAAACTTCAATTTTAAAGTACTTTTTCCGACTTCAATCCATTTTCTATGAAATATTAATAAAAACGAAGCGATTTTTTTCTTGTAAAACTGTTTTTCTTCAATAATAGTTTTATATGTTCATAAACACACTGCCGTGTTGCAGCACAATTCAAAATTGATGTGCCCTTTACTTCTAGAATCTACAAAATATCCAAACGATAGACTGTAGGTACAGGCTCTGTAAAAGACAAAAGAGCAAGTTTGAGCAAACAAATTTTATAAGATATTGTACACAAAGAATGGTTTTACATGAAACCAGTTTCATTTGGTGGTACAAATCGGTACACGATTTTGAAAGTTTAATCAAACTTTGGAAAATAATTGTAAATATTGATACTTTTTTCACGATTTTTAATTAAGAATGTAAGTAATTTTGAATAGGAAAATCATAAAATAATTAAATTTATTTGAAAGAACATACCATAGACTTCAATTTCTACATTTGCATAATTTCTCTCCGATTTCAAATAACAACACAAACGGCCGAACAGCGTACACACCCGAAAGCGTTTGACCGCTGGGCGAACGATTGGCACATCCAAAGTGTCGTGTTTACAACGTTGCCACGTATCGCACGAATGGTTTTGAATTTTTTATCGATGTGAATATAATACTATGGACATTTTTCAATGTTGTGAGAATATTTTTGTACATAAATAAAAACATCGTTGAAATCTTTTTGTCCAGCTAGTTTCCTCTAAGGGGACCATAGTGCAGCGTCCTTGAGGTGTTTTTGCACAAAAACGGCGCTATACAAGTCATCCAAGTATTATTATTATTATGGTCCGAAAACGTAAGTTTGGGATCGAAGACTACCCCAAGGTCCTTGATGGATTTTACTTTTGACAATATATCATTTTTGATGCAATAATCCAATTTGATAGGGTTTCTCGAACGTGTATACATTTTTGACACATTTTTTTGTATTAAAAAATAATTTATTTTCGTCAGCCCATGATGAAATTGAATCTAAATCAGTTTGCAATTTGACACAATCTTGACCATCACAAATTTTCTTAAGTAATTTTAGATCGTCAGCAAAAAGCAGGCAAGTGGAATGTTTGATGCATTCTTGAATGTCATCAATTAAGATTATAAATATAGTAGAGGCCCTAGGTTTGACCCCTGTGGCACTCCAGAGAATGCAGAGAATTCTCTAGACCTGTATCCGTCGATGCAAACATTGTTTCCTATTTCTTAAATACGTGACAAAAAAATTTCGGAGGGGTTTGTCGAAACCAATTCTATGTATTTTTCGTAGCAGTACGTCATTTATTTTATTTTTTATTTTATTTATTTGGGAAAATCAACAGATTATTTACATATATAAGAATAAACTAAATAATAAAGATAAAATCCAATAACAGATTTTCACTTAAAATTATAATAATAATAAAGAATATTAAAACAAAAAACTAAGGGTTCTGTACCCGTGGTCTGAGAGATTTACAAAAAATACAATATTGTAAATAATAAATAAAAATAATAACAGATCTAGGAACACAAATAAATTAAAATTTAAAGTTAACTGATATACTAATAACCAGCTAAATTTCAAAAATTTAAATTTAACTGATATACTAATAACCAGCTAAAATTCAAAACATAATGTATTGTAAAATTTCAACACAGCAGCAATCAATAAAAGCACTACACAATAGCAATAATAACAATATAATAAATGTATACCTACAACTAAATTGAACACATGAGTATAAATTGGAAGGTAAGTAACTGGAAAGGATTCAGAGCAATAACATGATAACTTCCAGTAGAATATTTAAAATATATATATATTTTTTTGGTTTTAGGCATTTCACCCTGAAAAGAGTGCTTTGTGCCGGTAACAGTTAAAATGGATAAAAAAATCGGTTAATTTATTGGGAGAATAATAAAACAAATTAAATATTGGACTCATTTAGATCACTAAAACAAATTAAATGTTGAATTCATTCAGGTTAATAAACTTACATAAAGCTGTATGAACACGAGAATTGTTAAGAGATAAAAGGTATGAAATGTTAAGTGGGGACTGGTGTGTGGTTTTAAGGCCGAGTGTAGTTTTTTTATTAATTTAAAATAATGATAATATTATTAAGCAAATCGATAATGATAGTGTTTTCAACAAGTAAAAAAATTTTTATACATTTTTAAAATTAACATAGGCTTAGTAATTATCAAAATCAAATCGAAAATATGACCTTTTTCAGACCGTAATACGTGCGTTTTAAAAAATACTATTAAAGGCTGAATATCGTCAAAAAATACCTGAAGGGGTTTTCTTTAAACGTACGAAAAAAAAAACTAAAAAATAAATAAAATAGGTTCGTAGTTTAATTTTTTCATAAACACTAATTGTTCTTGTTTTTAAAATGCAGATTATAAAACTTTGGATTCGTTTATTTAACAAAACTAAACGATAAATTATTGGTATTATATTTTTCCATTTTTTAAAGTTAATTTAATATTTTTTATACTATAATTTAAGAAAGAACACTTAGATTTTTAAATTACTTTGAAAATAGGCCGTCTGGTGGCGCCTATTTGAAAATTTTAATACGGTAGAACATCTAACTAAAAGCTTCTTTTAAATATCCCAACAGATGGCGCTATCATAGTCGGAGTCTTGGTTATTGTTTATTTTTCAAACCGATTATATTATTAAGTTATTATTTATTAAATTATATGATAATTATTAAAATATATATAATTATCATATAATTTAATAAATAATTAATTATATGATAATTATATATATTTTAATAATAAATTATATGATATTATACCATATTTTTAAAAATTAAATATTAATAATATGATAATATTTTGTAATCCTACATGTATTTAAAATGACTGACTTTTGCATTTTTATATATAAATTTTTTGATAGATCTAATACGCCTAAATTTTTTATAAGAGAGCTAGGTATAATGCCAGTAGCCGAAATTACAAATGGTAATATTTTTATAGTGAGAATGCCAAATTCTTTTGAACTCATTTCCCAAATCTGTGTATTTTATTATTTTTTCAAAAACAGATCTTTCGATATTACAGGAATTTGTTTTTTTTATATCAAAGTACTTAAATAAGTACAAAAAGAAAAAGAGAAAAAAAAATCTAACCTATTAGGTATGGGAGTTTGTGTTAGCATGAGTTCGCTCTCGACTCTTCCCATGTCCATAAGCCAATATTCAACGTATAAATCGGTTTCAGTTATTCAAGCCAAACGGCCACTGCCACTGGCTTAGGTTATGCTATTCTGTACACTATACTGTAAAACTCTCGACTCGAAGTTTGCGGGATCGAATACGGATGGTATATTTGCGGTACGTTCCATAGTGAAAGATACTCTCAGTATCGCCTGGTGTAAGACCACCATTCAGAATTGAAACGTTGCTTGAAATGGCTTTAGCCGTGTTTGGTGACCAAATCTGAATAGCCAGGTAGATTCACTTATTCAATAAATAATACCCGTTCTGCGGTCTAAATTTAAATAATGATGTTAAAATTGTACCACCTACATGTAAAACCCCTCAGGGCTAAATATGTAGATTTTTTTTTTCTAAATATTTATTACGATAACCATGGTTTACCGAGATTAACCAAGGTCAACCATGGGGCAGGACCACAATGATATTTTTTCCGTGGCCCAGGAGACACGCTTGTACACCCACTTCCAGTTATATTATTTTTTTCTTCTACTTTTTACGTCTAGCAGTACATTTTTGAATTGAATACCACACAAGAGTCTCAATCGCTCCCGTCTGGAGTCAGTGAGACTATGGCCTATCCCCAATTGGAGAATGTTGTGAGACTGAAGGTAGGTGAGGGGAATGAGACGAGGAAGAGGAAGGTGGGGAAGTACCAGGATATTCAGTTCTGGTCACCAAACACGGCTAAAGCCATTCCAAGCTAGCTTAATATTCTGAATGGTGGTGTTACACCAGGGCGATACTGAGAGTATCTTGCACTATGGAACGTGCCGCAAATATTCTATATATTATATTTAATTAAATTGTGAAATAACACCAAATAATCAAATAAAATTTATTTGCACATGCCGGAAATTGAACCCGCGTCCTTCGGATTGCTTGTCGAGAGCCTTACCCCTCGACCACGGAGACCGTCGAAGTAATAATGAAAAAATCTGGTCATGAAAAAAAAACATTCACAGACCTTTTACCGTTATTTGTCCTAACTTGGAGTTTTTTCTACAAAATTGGCTCGTCTATATTTTCAGGTTCTATAAGTACTCTAGGTAGTACCTAGTAGTACTAAGATGTTTTGCAAACACGCCATATTTGTATGCCAAAAAATTCTCGAGTGTTTAAAACAAATTTAAAAATTAAATAAACATACCAAGCTCTGCTTATTTAAACAAACATCTGACACCTTGATTAAGAATAGGTAGATAAAACAATTAAAAAAATAGATTTAATAAAAAAAACTCTTCCCTCGTGCCCTTCGGGGGCTTGTCAAACAAAAATCTATCATGAACTGTTTTGTCATCCGCGTAGTAATGAATTGGTGAACATGGTAAAAGATCGATGATTTGCAAGAAAACAAAGTAGTAAAGGGATGTTATGCTGTAAAAATGTAATTGTATATTACAAAGAAATTAAAATCAACCAGCTATGATTAAAGGAAGGAGGGGGGGGGGGGTAAATTAACGGTACTCATGGTGAGGCACTCTTCACTCGATGATTTTCTAAGTAAATCGGTTTTTTATTTCATCGTCATTTCACTGTTGAAAATATTACTGCGTATCGACAGAAGACAAAGGGCGCGGCTTCAGTTGGATTTCTTACTTCCAAGGGCGTAGGGACGCGGGGGTTGTGCAGCGGGGTTGCAGGAATCGCCAGATGATTCTCTTGTAAGGGCGATGGTCTTTGGCGATTCAGTGACGGAAACACGGACAGGCTATATGGCCCACAGATGTCTATAATGGCGGCGGTAAAGGCGAGAATGGTGGCGGCTTATCTATTGTCTATCTCAAGTAGGGAAAGCAATAAATCTCCAACATTATATGGCTGCTTAAAATGAGAAGTGTTGAAGTCCCACCCGCTCCGCTATAGGTGTCACCAAAGATAAAATGTAAAATGTTTTATGAAAAAGTGACAGTATTAATTTATAAACACATTGAAACGAAAGGAAAGAAGCAACCGCAAGCAGCGTTATGCGTTGTTTGCGGTTGCTTCATTCCTTTCTCAAAGACAAATACATAGCACTATCTTTTTTATGTCAATACAAACATGGGATGCTAGGAAAAGGAATGTTGGTATATTTTTTACAATGCGTAATAATACAAAAAAATAGTGCCATCTGGTAACTGAAATTCATAACTTTTATAACGATGATAACGAAGATTTACATTACCGCCATCTTACTGTTTTCAGGCAAACGTTTTTAAAATAAATTCTAGTTAGAAAAAATATTGTTTTGGAAATGAACAACAGAGTTCTTGTGTGTCGAAAATAGTTGATTTTGACAGGTCTACACTTGGCCTTAATAAGCCGGCGGTATATGTTCTTGAAAGATGAATGGTTTTTACAGTTAAAGAAAATGTGGTCGAGGGTTTCCTCTTCCACACCGCACTGGCAGACCGGATCATCCAAAACTCTAATTCTAGCCAAGTGAGATGCAATTGAACAGTGACCAATTCTCATTCTCGAAATACATGAAATGAATCGTTTTGACAGTTTTTTACCGTGAAACCATGGCTTAGCAGGGATATGGTTTTGAATTCCAGCATAGAAAGATCCAGTTCTTATTTTGGAGACTGCCCAATTTTCTTCCCAGGCACGAGTTATGTTGGATTTAAGAATCGGGAAGACATCGGAGATAGGAATTCTAAAATTTAGTGGGATAGTTCCGGAATCTGAACCAGATTTGGCGAGAGAATCGGCCATTCACTCCATCCCCATCAAAATTAAGGTAAAATGTAGTTATTATTCAAAAAAGTTGGGAACTCTTCTATTGTATTATAATTCTTAAATTCATCGGTGAACGGTTGCGGCGAAAGTGTTAAACTTCGGTTTACATGTGGTCAATTGCGGACATACGGATAAAAGTTTAACGAGAAAGCATTTCTTTATATAGGGTTACAGGCAGAGTATTGCGGAGGGGCGGATAAGCGTTTATTTATTTATTTATTTAGACGCCGTAAAAGGCTTTTACAATATACATGATTTATGTTTACAGTGGTTCACAGGAGCGAAACAGTATTATGTTAAACAGAATAATTACAGAGAAATTATGTTGAAAATTAAACAAAAATAACATCTGGTATACATAGGTACATTAGCATTTTTATTTTCAATCCGTACAGTAGTTTAGTATTGAGGTTATTGTTACCTTCAATATTGAATTTGGTTGAATTTGCTGAGAACTAAGGACCGGTTGTTTCGGAGAATTTGAACAATTCATCAAATTTCAACGTTCATTTACGGGTTCTGTAGAAGTCCTATTCAAATTCTGTTATTATATCATTATAGGCTAGTTGCTTGACAAAACTGAAATAAAAACAGAACTTAAAAATATCTTTCACAGAACTTGAAAATTAACTTTGAAATTTGAAGAATTGTTCAAGTTCTCCGAAACAACCCGTCCTAAGAGTTAGCTCTATTGAATCAGGGCTGTCAGTAAGACATCTCATAACAATTTTGGGAAAAATTATAGTTTTGATTAAGTATATAAAATTATTAGATAACACTCTTCTGTCTGATATCTGATTTAAGTGCATTGTTTAGGTTCTGTGATAACTTATGAATAGAATGGTATTATGCCTAATAACATTGATAATTACTAATTAGTATGTTATTATAGCCTTCTTATAGCTATATTCCGTGCAGTTGAACACATCTACTACTTCTGAGAAAGCATTGCCAACTGCATGCAATCTAGGTATAAGGGAGTTTCTAAATGACGCAGTCCTGATATTAGTGAATTGTACGCTATTCGAATCATTTCCCGCCAGTTTATTGCAGGTGTGGTCATATGTTTTGTTAAACGGTTATGGAAAAATCCACAAAACTGTTGCAATTGTTTCAGAACTTAAAACGGTTATGAAAAAACTATTTATTTCTTCTCTTTTTCACTATTATTTTTTTCCTCCTAATTATCTATCTCTTTACATATGTTTCCACTGTTGGTTAAAAGTGTATAATCACTCTGTTGTCATGTAAAAGCCCCATTGGCATACACAGGATGTCCGTGGTAAAGTGCACAAACTTCGGGAGGTGACTCGTTGCCAATCAAATCAAGCGTCATTTGCTCCTATCACTTTCCGCAAGATTGTATGTATTGTATAAGATTGCATGATTATACAACTCTGAAAGAATTAAGGACTTTACAATTATTCAGATATTTGTATAAGGCTTAGAAATGCACAACGACCAGCTCCAATGTTTATACTGATTTATTTAATACCATGCATAAAAATTGTGTTTATTGAACCGAATTATAGTTTTTTTTCTTGTGTTAATAACAAGCACTCCTTTCCTAAAACTCAAGCACCAGCTCACATTAGGAAAAATATACTACAAATTTTACACTACAAATCTGTTGATTGTAAAAAATATGTAAAAAAATTAATATACCTAATAAAGAAAAAAAAATCTATTCCAACTGATTTACACAATGTTAGCTCGAAGAAGTGGCGTTGTGAGTTACGACAAGTACCTAGTAGTTTAGTTAGTTGTTAGGTAGGTACATATCCTGAGGAGTATTTTGACAAACAACACTTCACAAATAAACCATAATCTTAATTTTGCAAAAAATGAGTTACGTGCTATTAGATTAAGGTAACGTAAAATAACACGGTACAATAAAAAAATCAATAATATACATATATGACTTGTTATTGCCCTTTCTTCATAACTTATTTTTTACCACCATTTTTGTTTGGCAAATAATGCGTAATGATTGCTTTGAAATTGAATCCTGTTGATGTTGCATTCGAATACACAAGTGTTTTTATATACTTATATTATATATATATTACCTGTGACAGGTAAAAACATATATTTTTTAAAAACAGCGCCATCTGTTGGACAATCATGCTTTTTTTTTAAACAGCGCCTGTTGGACGTAAAAGCAACACGCTCTATTTTTTCTCTATCATTTCACAGACAGACTGATCTACATCAACGCGTGGCGGGGTACAGCTAGTAGTTTAATATATTTGTGAAGTATCCTGTGAATTTCAATATTAAACCTTGGTACTTTCATCACTTTTGTACAGTATGCAATGTTTTCTGTGTATTTCAAATGCGCTATATACATCTTATTTATCTTTTTAATTTTCCGTAAAAACAAATACTGTTTTAGAAACTAGATTAAATTATCTTTCCGGTGTATGCATTTAAAATAAACATGACTATTTCTAATAAATTTAATTTTAAAATGCTGTCAAAAACGCTAACCACATTATTACTCCCATTATCGAAAAATTGAAAGAACTCGATATTTTGAGAACATGTTTGTTTTGTTTGGGGAATTTTTAAGAAAACTGTACCTTCACTTTTATCTCGTTCATAAAATAAAAAATATTTTTTAAGGTTAAACCGATTGTTACGATAGCGGTGCGAAATATGAATTATTAATTTTGGCTATTTTTAGGATTTTATTAATGGATTCCAGTATAAATATTTGAGGCAAACTGGAAAGAATTATTATTTTTCTTTCTAACGTCAAAAAAATAAGAATTTTCGCATGATAGAAAAAAAGATAAAAATACTTAAATAAAATATGGACGCCCGGTCATATATGACCCTCAAACGCTGGCGGGGTTAAATACAAGCATTTTTCGATCCTACATAAATGTTATAACTTTACTTTCTGGATGACCCTCGTAGAAGCCGTATTGCTTTGACTTTCCAAGCTTAGAATTTCATCTTCCACCTTGTAACAAACATTTTTTGCAGATAGATCCTTCTTTTTTTACCTGATCGTATTCAATCTATACATCACCCATCAATAACATCACCATAAGTCTCAGGTGCAGGTCTACAAAATTATTAATATATTATATAGGTAAACAGGTGACGGGTGCTTTTTTAAAAAAAACAGCGACACCTGTTAGACGTAAAAGCAACACGCGTTATTGTTATGTGCACAGATAGACTGAACCACAGCTACGCGTGGTGGGGTACAGCTAGTTAATAATAAAAAAATATAATTTTTATGGTGAAAAATCACCTCGAGGGCGCTCCATAAAGAATGGAAGGTTGAATATATTTTAAGGTTATGTATGTATATATTATGAAAGACGCAATCGGCTCGATATCTAAATTTAATATTAATAATTATTCGGTATTGTTTTAGTGTCCAGGTTTTTATGTCCGTGGGGATGAAATATTTTCATTATTATGAAATATTATCTTCTATTGAAGAATGACTTGACAGAATAAAGAAATATGTTAGGAGATTCCAAACCTCCAGTAGGAATATTCAAGTTAGCCCAGTCAATGAAGCATCAATGAAGGTTTTGTGTCGGAACTAATTCCCCGGAAGCTGAATTTTTCACAGATGTTAGAAGACCTTTAGACATGTATTTTTACAAAAGTCCCCGACTTTGCCCCTTATGCTTCCTTCCCCACCCCCTCTTGAATATATTTTTCAAAGCCTTTTGGAATACGCTAATATCTCCTTAATGGTTTTATAAAATCAGATTATTTATTTTTTGTTTAGTTTCTAATTAGTTATTCTAAAAAATTGTATTTTTTCATTTTTGCGAGAAAAGCTATAAAATCTCTACAATTTATTAGTAAAGGAAAAAAATCAGTTTTTAAAATAGTATTTCAGAATATATTTGCAAATAACTTTTTTCTGATCCTGTTAACGAAAAAAAAAAATAAAACAACAAAACTTGTAGACAATATTTTTAACTATAAAATGATGTATACACGGTGTCCGGAAACTCGTAGTACAAGCGGGAAACTGGAGAATCTACACCACATGGGGAACCCAAATAAACATAAAGTTTTTTGATTTGAGCATTTTCACAAAAAAAAAAAAAAAAAAAAAAAATTTTTTCGGCTATTTTAGGGTTAAAGTTTTTTCTGGTGTTTAGGGTTGACCAACAGATGTTTTAACCCTGCAGAGCAGAAATATTTTATGATTACACCGGATTAAATGAAGGTTGATTTCAAAATAATGCTTCAAATCCGAGTTTCTTCATTTGTTTAACTTTCAAATAGTTTTAATTAGTTGGGTACTTTGATCTTCAGTAATAATTTATAAGAATTTGATTAAAAAAAAAAAAAAAAAAATCAACTTCTAACTCGATTTACTCGATAACGAAAGCTCAAATCAAAAAAAAAATATACTACAAAATCGACTCCAAATGTGATGTAGATTCACCAGTTTCCCGCTTGTACTACGAGTTTCCGGACACCCTGTATAATGATGGGTTTTAATTTATAATAAGGCACGTAGGCTGTTAATAAGGAGCACGGCGCGCGGCGGCTCGAACGCGCAGCGGTTCGCGGCGCAGCGAGAAATTACAAAAACCTAAGGAAAGTAATGATTAATTCATGTGTTTTTTTTATAACAAATTCGTCTAACGTTAAGGAGTTTTATTGTTATTTACCAGTTTTAGTTTGGAGGGGAGCGGGGTAATATAAATATTTTCCCCTGCCCAATGAAGCGCTTTCATTATCCACCAACCGCCGTGCCCCGGTCTGGCTAAACAGTCATATTATGTTGTATGATTGTTTGTTACTTATTATTTAAACAAAGGTATGGGAATCAGTTAACGCGTCCTCAACAGTAACCCACATGCTCCATGGACATGAATATTCTCGGGCAAACAGAGCCTACACTTTAACAGCAGCCTCTCTTGTCCACGTAATGAGAGAAGAATACCGAGATATTGATGGGAAATAGAAAATATGTATCAAGATTTAGTTACGTGGAAAAAATATATGGAGGAGGTTAATAATGATGACAATCTAAAAGAGACGATTCCATATACTGAAGCAAGTGAAGACAGGATTAAAGAATCATCGAGTAGGACTACCAAGTTGTGGCTTTACCTTCTACATTGCATCGACCTTATGCTTAGATTTATATTTGGAGAGAAGTCCGGGAATCGGAAAATGCACCTAAATACTATTGTTGATATGCTTCCATTTTTCCACCCGGCAGGACATTTACCATACGCAAAATCAGCACATATGTACGTTCAAAGTATGTTGCAACTCGAATCAAGAATAACTGAAGAAGAGTATAAACTATTCACTGAAAATGGGTACTTTACAATAAGAAGAAGCGACAGATATTGGTCCGGTACGTGGCCGGACATGATCATCGAGCAGTGTCTCATGCGACCAATGAAGTCAGTAGCAGGTTTGACACTTGGGCGCGGAATCACTGACAGCGCTTTGTCAAAGTCAAACGTCAAACAGTGAACAAGTACAAATTTTTGCTCCTATAAAAACGAAGAAAACTTTGTGTAAAGCGTGATATTAGCGAAATCCGACTTCAAATATCAAATTCGAACATCCAATATCAGTTTCATCGATAATCTTTGCCTAAAACAGTGCATAAAAGTGATAAAAAAACTAAAATAAACACCGCTTCTGGTAATCGCAGTGACACATGATATTGTGAGAAAACAAGTTGTTAAGTGTGATATCTGTGAAATTCCACTTAAAAAATCAAATTTCAATAAAAACGATCGTCTAAATACAGTGCGCAAAAGTTAAAAAAAAACTTAAATAACTTAACACCAATACTTGTTCATATCTTTGCGTAAATAATTATACAAAACACTGTACAAATCATCCGCAATGATGGAATGCAAATCATGCAAGACCCAAATACATGACAACGAAAATTTATACTGCAAGACATGTAAGCATAATTTTCATTTCTTTTGTTGTCATATAACTGAAATCAATTTTCGCAAGATGAATAAAAACTACAAACAAAGTTTCAAGTGCCCATCTTGCAAAGAAACTAATAAAACTTCTCAACAAACAAATGAGCTGACAGAGACATCTGTGAACGAAACCTCACAACAGAATGAAGATGAGCTGACGGAGACATCTGTGAACGAAACCCTACAATATAATGAAACACCGGACGACAACGATAAAATTAATTCAATAATTAACCAATTAAACAAAAACTTCAAAAGCTTCCAAGAGATGTCTCTAAAAATATATTCACTCCTCGAAAATTTTCAACAAGAAATTAAAAGTCAAATTACAAACATAGATAAAAACATTAATGAACTTAAGCATGTAACAAAAAAAGTGGAGAATTCCTTAACAAATTTAACACCTTTAAACAGTAATCAATCGCTCTCGACTTATGGAGCCGAAACAAATCAACATACCATAGTGGAAAATAACATTTCTTCACATCAACTAGCAGATCTTGTAATGCCGCCGCAGGAAAACAAATCTAAAATACTCATTTTTGGAGATGAGGGTGGAAGAAAAATGAGACGAAGTATTGAAAAAAATTCAACAACAATGGAATGCCGGAGTTATATTTATCCCGGTGCCACTGTAGACAAATTTAGTTCAACAATATTACAGTCATGTGAAATCCTTACAAAAAAAGATTTTGTCATCTTATTTACTGGGACAAATGAAAAATCGCCGAAAAATATAATTAGTCACTTGTACTACATTGTAAATAATCTTCACCACACCAATGTTATAGTTCACTCGGTACCTAAAAATAATCATTTGAATGTTTCCAAACTCAACCACGAAATAAGGTCTCACGCTGCTCTATTCAAAAATCATTGTCAATTCATTGGGCCAATCTTCCACGACCGAATGAATGAATACGATATCTCAAAATTGATGAGCTTGGCAAGAATAAACATAATTGATATAATTAAGAATAACCACCGGAAAATGTGCTATAATATCGAGAAGGAAATAAACAAACATGAACATGAACCGAGCGCGGGGTTTCACCGAGGTCGAAAACTATGAATAATAAACACCTTTCCATTCAGAGTTTTTCCAACCAAAAAAATATATGTTCAGAAAAACTAAAAAAACACATCAGAATTAAAAAAATTTCGTGCCATACACATCCAAGTACATCTAAAGGAAAAACCCTACTCTCTTTTATGTACCTAAATGTCAGAAGCCTGAGAGGTAAACTAGATGACATCAAATGCTTACTGAAATCCACAAACTCGAACTTCAACATCATCCTCTTGTGTGAGACTTGGCTTAAAGAAGCGGACCTGAAGTACTTCAACTTAGAAGGATACAAACACGAAGCATCCTGCCGGCCGCAGGGAGCTGGACTTGGTGGCGGACTCTCTATTTTTCTACAAAATTCTTTAGAATACAATGTGATTGATAATTCGTGCGACTCTGATAACAACTTTCTATGGGTTCATGTAAGCAAGCTCAATCTTAAAATAGGATTAGTATATAAAAAACCAAATACTGTTTTCAAAGACTTCTTAGAGACACTTTCCTCTCAGCTAGAAACATATAAAAGAGGTATTATATTTGGAGACTTTAACATAAATCTGCTTGATCCAAATAATACACACACTCGTAGATACACAAATACAATTAGTTTAAATAATTATATCATTTTGAACAAAATAAACAAAAAACACGCAACACGCATCACAGAAAATACAAACACAATCATTGATCATATACTCACCGACATAAAACTAGAATACTCATTAACGAACTGTGATAATTCAATATCCGACCACAATATTTTACTCCTTGATGTAATTCACACATATACTAAAAACACATCTATAAAGTCGTCCCGAAAATATACACATATTGATTTTGATAATCTAAAGAATGATATCATCCAAAATCCCTTTCATCTTAACATGAATGACGACTCGGTATTAAACTATGACAATCTTGTAAACTACCTCACAAATAAAATTAATTATAATAGCATCACTAAAATTAACACAAAAAACATAAATAACCCAGACTGGATAACCAAAGACCTTATAAAATTAATCAACAAAAGAAACAGATTACACCTGAAACTAAAAAAACAACCAAACAACACGTTATTGAAAACAGAATTCCTAGTAGTAAGAAATAATATTACTAAGAAAAAACGAAACTTAAAACAAAAACACTACGGTGATCTTTTTAAAAAATGCGAAAATAACAGTAAAAAAACCTGGAAGTTAATAAACAACATCATACAGAACCAATCGAATACTTTGAATACTTTTTGTAATAAATTAATCATTAACAACGAAACAATCACAAACAACGTAGAGATATGCGACCACTTTAACAATTTCTTTTGTAACATTGGCTCCTCCTTAGCTAATAATATACACAACAAAATCACACACAATCTAGCCAATGAAATAACATTAGTACATGATAGCATGGAATCATTATATCTTCAACCTACCACGGAATTAGAAATAAGTAAAATAATAAAATCCTTAAAACTAAATGCAAGCGCTGGTTATGATACACTCAAATGTAAGACAGTTCTAAGTCTCTCCACAGAATTGGTTCCTATTTTATCAAAGTTAATTAATCAGTGTCTTAAAGAGGGAACTTTTCCAGATAGTTGCAAAATTGCTAAGGTAATACCAATTCACAAAGGTGGGTCCAAAACGGATACCTCAAATTACAGACCCATTTCTATCTTACCAATCTTATCTAAAATCTGTGAACGTGTAATCTACGATAGATTAAACAACTTTCTATCAAAAAAATCGTTCTTATATAAAAAACAATATGGCTTTAGGAAAAAATCAAACACACTTGCGGCAATAAATGACTTAATCAGTAAACTTAGAAGCAGCATTGATGGTGGAAATTATATTTTATCCATACTAATTGACCTTCAAAAAGCCTTCGATACAGTAAGCCATGACATACTTCTCAAGAAACTCGAGAAAGTTGGTGTAATTGGTCCTGCTCTTAATCTATTCAAATCATATCTTAGCAACAGAAAGCAATTCGTTAGCATCAATAATCAAAATAGCAACCACCTACCAATAAACTACGGAGTTCCGCAAGGATCCATACTAGGACCACTTCTGTTCCAAATTTATATTAATGATATCTCCCAATTAGATTTAAACGGTGATATTTTTTTATATGCAGATGATACTGCAATTTTCTACTGGGGTAAAGATTTAAACATCTTACTAAAAAATGCACAGAGTGACTTAGACAAAATTAACAGTTGGCTCCAATCAAATATACTAACAATGAATGTTAAAAAAACAGGATACATGATTTTAAGCTCAACTCGTAAAATAATTCCTCCTCATGTACCCTTAAAAATTGAAAATAACAACCTGCAAATCCTGATACAGGAGAAATATCTTGGACTGTGCATTGATAAACACCTAACTTTTAAACAGCATATTCAAGATATTAAAGATAAAATCACCCCCTTAATTAGCGTATTCAGCCGGATATCATATCTGTTACCAAATAAAATTAAAAAAGGTCTATATTATAGCCTCGTACACTCACATTTAAACTACTTGGTTGAAATCTGGGGAAATACATGTGAAACATATATAAACGAACTACAGGTAACACAAAACAAAGTAATCAAAAAGCTATTTCACTTCAAACCTAGAACATCAACAAAAAAATTATATATAGAAACAAAACTATTAAAATTAAGAAAATTATATGAATATAATACATGTCTCCTTATTTACAAAATAAATAATAAACTCATACATACAAATACAGAACTCATTAAAACGTCCCAAGTACACACACACTTTACACGGCAACACGATAAAATACATTTAAACACGATACGTACTCATTATGGCAAGCAATCCATTGGTTACGAGGGAAGCAACATTTATAATTGCCTCCCAGACGAAATTAAAAATGAAAAAAGTATAGGTATATTTAAAAAAAAATTGTTCAGTTTTATGCTCAATCAACAAAACAATGCAAGTGAATAATATCGGTGTGTAATATATTTATGTGTAATATATATGTTATTTCTAGTTAAATAAGTGAAAATGTACTTTTCTTTTATCTAGAATAAAAATATTAAAAAAATATTAAAAAAAAAAAAAAAAAAAGTGGAAACTTGGAACCACTTACTACGTGAAAATGCAAGAGAGCATTGAATAATTCATCGGTATAGAATTTAATTTTACTGAACAGCATGTTGAGCTGCGCGAATCACGGAAGAAAAGGGATGAGCTAGATATAGGAAAATATACATCATGGCTAAGATAGCATAGCCCGTTTACCAAGCTCTCGGGGGAGCTGGTGTCTTTATCTTCAGGGTTTATTTCAGATAATAGTGTCAATTGTGATAACGCTTATGAGGTGGGCCTGGCAGCTATGCAAAAAATGAAAGGATTTAATTTTGGAGGTATACGACTAAAAAGGAAAGACATGGTGACTACCCAGCAAGATTCAAATCCGCAACTGTTAGGACGAGACAAGTTGCAGTAAACCCCCAGCAGCTATTTAACAGAATACTGTGCATTAGTGATAGTCCTAGCAAGCTTTAGACCTACTTAGGATATGAATTGGCTTCAAGACCCCTTCTATTTTTGATGAAGACTCCCTTCGTAAAGGAACAAAATCATGTATGGCGAAAGTATTTAGCGAAAGTATTCATGACGAAGTTGATTTGGAAAATGCTGCAATAGTCATCGATGGGGGATACCTCCTACACTCTGTTGTTTGGCAAACTTAAACTACTTACGGAGACATCATTAAATCATACTCACGTTTCGTCCATACTAAATTTGGCAAACATTCTATTGTCGTTTTCGATGGATACCCTGAAGAACCAACTGTAAAATATGAAGAGCAAAGACTAAGGTCGGCTAACAACTCATCGTGCAATATTGAATTAAACTTCACTACACGTTGTTTGACTAAGAAGGAAGCTTTCTTATCTAATAAGAAAAACAACAAAAATAATTATTGAAGCTCTGTCTCATGAATTTAGTGAATCTGGTTTGAAAACAGTCACAGCCGCAGGTGATGCCGATATTGACATTGTACTAACCGGCATCGAACAATTCAACATCTTCTCAAAAATGTTTGTTGATGGCACGGATAGTGATCTTTTGGTATTACTTGTAAGTCTTGCTCCTGAAGGAAAATCTATTTTTTTCTGTAAAGATGTTGGTGGAAAGGCCCCTTCAAGAACTTTCTGCATCATAGAGAAACCTATAATGTTACATAAAGATATTCGAAAACTCGTGATATTTACCCATGCCATTACGGGTTGTGATACGACCCCATCTTTATATGGGTTAGGAAAGATAAAAGCTGTTGACATGATGAAAAACAACCCCGAAGCAAAACGCGCAGCTGAGGCATTTCTGGAAAAAAGATGCAACTGAAGAGAACTTGTTGCAAAATGGAGAAAAATTTGCTCTCGCCATGTATGGTCTTGGTAGCTACTCTAATTGAAACGAAGCTCGATACTATAAGTTTACCAGACTAACGACAAAATCAGCTTTTAAATCTAAATTTGACTTGGCAAAACTACCACCGACTTCAGAATCGTGTCATCAACATTTGTTGAGACTTTATTTGCAAGTACAGTTTTGGTTAGGAAACAAACTAAACCCTATAAACTGGGGATGGATGTATGAAAATCTAAATGAAAATGGTGGAAAGAAGAAATTTTTGAAACCATTTGCTCCTGATGACCTTCTTTCTCTGGTGTCCTGTTCCTGCAAGTCTGGATGTGAAAATTACTGTGGCTGCAGAAAATCTGAATTTACCTGCTCTGCCATGTGCTACAACCGTAACGGATTATCATGTCTGAACACACCCCAGTAAGACGAATAAATGGAAGACTCTCTTGACTAGAAAATTATTTGAATATTTGCCTAATTTTGTCATAGATAATAATTGATAAGTATATAATATAATTTACAAACCGTTTTGTCATTATAATATTTTTTGAGGTAAATTTTAAGAAGCTTGTTTGAAAGTAAACCATTTTAGATCTATGCACTATTTTAAGTGATTTGTTGTTGCGGTATTTTATTGTTGATAGGTGCACATAATAAAACAAGTGAGAATTTCCACAAAAGATTTTTTAGAACTTCGCCATAACATAAGGTCTGCAATATTTGAATGCTGTGAAAGGGTAGTCCCACGCTGTTGTAGGTATTTTTGGCTTATTTCACATAAATTTATTTAAATAATAAGTTACAAACAATCATAGAACATAATATGACTGTTTAGCCAGACCGGGGCACGGCGGTTGGTGGATAATGAAAGCGGTTCATTGGGCAGGGGAAAATATTTATACTACCCCCCTCCACTCCGAACTAAAACTGGTAAATAACAATAAAACTCTTCAACGTTAGACGAATTTGTTATATTACTTTCCTTGAGCTGGCTCTACACTCGCGCGCGAAGTCGCGCCGTGAATTCACGCCGTGAATATACGCCGCGATTCGCGCGTGAACTGTGTCCATCCACACTCGCAAAGTTTCAGTCTTGTTCGCGGCTTTAAACCGCAAACCCTTTGTCGCGGGCCAAAAAACCGACAAAAATCGGGGAATGGCGCGAAGCGCGAACGCGAAGATTGCGAAGGCGTGAACAAGATCCACACTCGCGTTTCGCGGCCTTCGCGGCCGTTCGCGCCGCGAGTGTAGAGCGCGCTTTAGGTTTTTGTAATTTCTCGCTGCGCCGCGAACCGCTGCGCGTTCGAGCCGCCACGCGCCGTGCTCCTTATTAACAGCCTACGTGCCTTATTATAAATTAAAACCCATAATTATATACATCATTTTATAGTTAAAAATATTGTCTACAAGTTTTGTTGTTTTATTTTTTTTCGTTAATAGGCTCAGAAAAAAGATATGTGCAAATATATTCTGAAATACTATTTTAAAAACTGATTTTTTTCCTTTACTAATAAATTGTAGAGATTTTATAGCTTTTCTCGCAAAAATGAAAAAATACAATTTTTTAGAATAACTAATTAGAAACTAAACAAAAAATAAATAATCTGATTTTATAAAACCATTAAGGAGATATTAGCGTATTCCAAAAGGCTTTGAAAAATATATTCAAGAGGGGGTAGGGAAGGAAGTACAAGGGGGAAAGTCGGGGACTTTTGTAAAAATACACGTCTAAAGGTCTTCTAACATCTGTGAAAAATTCAGCTTCCGGGGAATTAGTTCCGAAATTGGTTCTTTTTTTCCCTTCATTGACTGGGCTAAGTATGGGAGTCGCTATATGCACAGCGACTAGTCGACAGGGGGCGTGGCCAACATATCCGAGCATACCCGAGCTGTTCCAAAATCAGTGAAACGAAACGTCAGAAATGGCGTTGTAATAATATAATGTAAACAAACCTTTTTAGAACTACGCTAGGTTTGTGTAACATGGTTTGTGATTCAAAAGAAAGTGTCCCCTTAATACCGCCTGCTCGCGTCTAGGCAAGAAAAACATCCCAGTTTTCAATTAGTTTAGCGGCTACGCTAGGTTTGTGTAACATGGTTTGTGATTCAAAAGAAAGTGTCCCTTTTATACCTATTCTTCACTTCGGGTATGCTCGGATATGTTGGCCACGCCTCCTGTCGATTAGTCGCTGTGCATATAGCGACTCCCGGCTAAGTATAGTATTTTCTTATTATTGGAAGTAGGTACGAAACTTATTTTTATTATTTATTAAATTTAAATGTCGACATTATAAATTTTACGTCTTATGAAACGCATTCAAATTCGTAGCCATTCATATCATGTGTTGTTATCTGTAAGTTTACAATAAACACCATTTCCAGATGAAAATACTGGTTTTGCCAATTTTTTCAAATGCAGTGTACCTACAACTTACCTACCAAAATGTTTCCATACCAATGTACCATACTTTGTCTAACCTAAAAATCGCTGGACAGAGCATTTGTGCGATTTTGCGTGAATGGCATGTGTGGAAAGGGAACGCAAGGTATGAAGAAAGGTGGGATGGAAGATAAATAGTGGGATGATGAGACTAAATCACTTGTCTCAGAGAAGAAGAAAGCATGGTTATGTCCAGAGATGTGCAAAATGGGTACCCAAAACCATTTGAAATGCAAAACGGAAATGGGTCAAAACTTTTCCATTTGAAAATGCAAAATGCAAAATGGTTTTTAGAAAGGCATTTCAAATGCAAAATGCAAAATACCTATTTTCAAAATACATTGAAAATGCAAATGGTTTCTCAGGTCAAACATTTAAAATAATTATAGACTTTTAACCAATTTTGTCACTTAATAATGGACATCAATGTAGAACAATCATATTACATGATGGTAAATCCAAAAACACCACGACTACAGATTATGAAACCACAAAAAATTTGCGCGGGACTAATGTTGCCAACGTAAAAACATAGAAACTGCTCTCTAACATTTAATATTACAGCGTCATGGCCCCATGATCAGTATTTGAATCAGTATTTTTTGTAATGGTATCACTCAATTGCCAGGTCTCCTACCAGGGAGCAACTTGACAAATGTAAATTATCTCTCATAGCGAGGTTGAGGACCGACTGATATTTGGGGCTTATGAAAAAAATATGAGAGGAGATAGTAGGGAGAATGTTGCAAAAAAGCATTTAAAATGGAAAATGCATTGAGAAAAGCATTTAAAATGCAAAATGGTTTTTAGAAAAGCATTTAAAATGCAAAATGGAAAATACCCATTTTGCATTTTGCATTTCCATTTGAAATGGATTTATTTGAAATAAAGCACATCTCTGGTTATGTCTTATTGGGGCTGGCAGTGCTTCCAGGGAAGAGAAGGATTGAGCGAAAGAAGTATATACGGAATGTGAGAAAAAAGTAAGAGTTGGAGTGAAAGAACCAAAGAAACGCCTGGAAGAGGAAGAAGGAATGAAAATGACAAACAATTTCCATGATGGAGTGAATGTTACCGAAATTAGTATGGATAAGATAGAAATATCGATTAAATGTATAAAGAATGATAAGGCTGTCGGTTTCGACAATATTGCTGCTGAATATTTTAAAGGAGGTAGCCGTATAATTCTCACATGGTTGTGCAATATTTTTAACCAATGTTTAAAGAAGGGATACATGCCTTTAGATTGGAGAAGGGCTGTGATCATGCCATTATACAAATGTAAAGGGTCACGTATGGAATGTGGAAATCATAGGGCTATTAGCCTGCTCAGTTCAGTTGGCAAGCTGTATGGTGGAATTTTGATTGAAAGAGTAAGAAAGGAAACAAAGGATAAAATATGGGATGTGCTAGGTGCTTTTATGAGTGGAAGGGAGTGCATGGACCAGATCTTCTCATTGCGTATGCTCACCGAGAAGTTTCTGGCAAAAAACCAAAAACTTTTTTTTGCCTTTGTAGATCTACAAAAAGCATACGACCGAGTCGACAGGAAAAAGCTATGGAAGGTGTTGTCCAAGTATGGAGTGAATACAAATCTGACACAGGTAATTGCGTCTCAAGAATTGAAAGAGGTGGGATTGGGCGCGAATTTGAGTAATCTGAAAGTATGTTGCCTGTTGTATGCTGATGATGCGGTGCTGATTGCTAATAGTATGGATGATCTACAGTCTCTCGTGTCTAGGATGAACAAAGTATGCATGAAGAATGAGTTAATGATGAATGTAAGTAAGTCTAAAGTAATGGTGTTTGAAAGAGAGATTACGAAAACAGTGTGCAATATAGTTGTTAATGAGGAATACTTGGAGCAGGTGGATGAGTTTGTGTATTTAGGAAGTATGTTTACGAGAGATGGGAAGGCTGACAGAGATATTGAAAGAAGGGTAAATGCAGGTAACTCCGTTAATGAAGGACTGAACGTAGTTGGTGCTTGCAAAAAATTGTCCAAAGAAGCGAAGTTAGCAGTCCACAATGGAGTGCTGGTACCTACCTTGATGTATGGAAGTGAGGCATGGAACTGGCAAAGAAAGGATGAAAGTAGATTGAATGCTGTTGAAATGAGATCCCTGAGGCGTATGTGTGGTAAAACCATATTTGATCGTGTGAGAAATGTGGAGAGCCGCAAAGAGTGCAAGGCTGATGTAAGCGTAATGAGTAAGATTAAGAAAGGGACGCTTAGATGGTTTGGGCATGTAGAGCGAATGAGCGAAGATAGGAGTGTAAGGAGGATATATAATGCAAATGAGAATGGTAGCAGAAGTCGGGGACGCCCGAGGAAGACATGGTACGATCAAGTGAATCAGATACTCGAGTCGGGCCATGTCAAGAGTCAGAATAATAGAAGATTATGTGTGAGACGATGTATGAATGTGAATGATGCAAGAAGTCTGTGCCAAGACCGAGTTGTTTGGCGGTCTGTCCTCTCTGCCTACCCCTGCGGGGAAACTGCGTGATGGTTAATTAGTTAGTTAGTGGCAGGAGAGTGGTTTTTTTTATGAATGGCAGCCATCTTATATAACTAACTGATAAATTATAATGTGTTTTTAGCAGTAACAATATGGTGCACAGTAGTGAAAGGTAGAAAAATAGGGGACGCCGGAAAAAAACATAGCGCGATCAAGTGAAACAAATACAAAAAAACTTTTTCAACTCTTAACAATGTGTTTCCAATACCATGTATTTTCACCCTAACTATGCCCAGTTTTCAGGTACACTAGAATTCACAATCTCAAAATTTTACTCTCACTCTAAACCATTTATAACCCTGAGTTGTGCTTATGTTAGCTTTTAAAAATAATTTTGGTATATCTTTCCACGCAAGATTATACTTTGAATACATCATCATTACATACTTTTAGCCACTGTTGAATTTGGCAACCACCTCTGGTCTGGAGCCTTAAAATAATTGAAAAACCCTTAACTTTATTGGTTTGATTGACATTATTACTCTCAATATTTTCCCTGTCGTATCCTTGTCATGATGGTTTTCTAAATGAGACATTTATTTTGATAAGGTAATATGTACAAGGCCCTAATAAATAACATTGATTCTACATCATAAATGCATATGTAACACTGCAAATATTCCTGGGATTTTTCCCTTTTATTCTGAACATTAATATTATTATAAGAATTAGTAAAATATTATCAACGCATCATAAATAAAGCATTGCAAATGCATTCTGAACCGTTTGAAGTTACTTGTATCGCAGTAAATTCAAATCTCCCTGTGGAAAATAGTCTTCTAGCTCCGTCACGTTTTTTTTTAGCTAATCACCGCTCTACCTTTCGGATCTCTGGATGAGCTAACCATAAATAAACCAATCACAGCTAACCTTGTTTGCTTGTATACGTTTTCTACGGGAGTCGCTATATACACAGCGACTAGTCGACAGGGGGCGTGGCCAACATTTCCGAAGTGAAGTGTTTCGGCGCTTTATTTGAAATTGGTTCTCCGCTCAGATTTTTTTTGTGACGTCACGGCCGAGCATTTCCGAATATTGCCGAGCAGCCGATAGCTAATTTTCATCTTTCGTTTTATACGATTCTTGCACCTTGATTTCATTTGGTTAGATTACATTACTATAGGGCCAATATTATAAAGTCGATTCCAAAGCCTTAATAAAGACTGTTTGGTATGGTAACCACATTCTAATTCCTGCAAATATAATTAACTTTTGGACAATAAAAGACTTGTGGAAGGCCCTATGTTCAACTTTTGTACAGATTCGTATTAGGCCTATATATACTCAAAGTATCTAATCTTTTTACATTACAAAACAGTACACCTATGGGAAAGTAAAACTAGCATTATTTGGAGTCTATGTGAAAATTTGGATGCCATATAGCATTTTGAAGGATAAGTGAGCAATGAAGGAAGTTGGGCAATTCATTGATACATATTTGATATTATTTTATTAATGGAAAATAATACATTACACCACACAAAGGAAATATAAACATTGAGGGAACAAACCCATTTAAAAACATGACAGATAAACCCTGAATTGAGCCGATCAGGTTCTGCCTTATCCTGAAATTTATGTTTAATAAATTGCTCCAACAATAGAGACACATCTCGTACTGAGGAAACTCTAGCTTCAACAAGCCTGTTGATCTCATGTATCAGGTCAGGATGAATTTGTTGGGTCATCTTGGCCGCGTCTCTGCTGTGGTTGTGGCTCGCTTCTCCGGTTGCCGAGACGTAATAACTTAGCACACATTTAGGTGGGCTGGTGGATTGAAGGGCTGCCTTCACTTCTTTCAGAATCTGAAAACAAGCCACAATGTTTTACTATAAATAAAAATAACAGAACCCTACAAAAACAGTAATTATTGGTTTGGTAGGCAGTAAAAAATATAAAATAATATTTACAACAAAAAATATCTGATTTTCCTTTTAGGGGCACCGGGAAGTATGCTTCACACCTTCTATTTTGCAGTGTTGAGGCCCTGGGAATCATATTTCCGGCCATGGTACTGTGATGACATCTACCATTGGCTTTACAGTAAAATTCAATAGATAAGAATGTTGAAAATGTGTTTATGTAAGCGATGGGAAGTTGCGTATTCCCACATGTTCCCATCACATTTCCTTCTAAAAAAATGTGTGTTGTCAAAAACGGTATTTGTATAACTTTGCATCTAACCAGTGTTGTGTAGTATCTACATACATGTATCTAGATACATTTTTGTGTATTTGTATCTAGCTATATTTCTATAACTGTATCTGTATCTAGATACATTTTTACTAGTATCTGATACCTCAGATACTTTATTTTCGAAGCGAAATTTTACCGATTTTCTCGAGTTAATTTTAAAGTTTTCTCACAGATTCAGCTAGTGGGTACCTTTGTCCATCTAGTGTTTAATATTTTATAGCAGTTTATATACATGCATTTTAGGGGTCCTAACCCGAGTAACCGAGTACCCGGGTACCCCCCTATATAAAAAAAATGAATTTAAAAAATAAAATAAAAATAATGAATAATTTCATTTTTTTTTTAAATTTTCCATCAGAACCCAAAGTCAGGTCTATGTTCCTCACAGAAAATTGTGTTTCCCACACAAACTTCCCAAAGAATGCTCCATTTTCTCTGCTGAATGCATAGCTATCATAGAAGCTCTTCAACTCGTCAAATCATTAAATATTAAAAACGCACTCATCCTTTCAGACTCGCTTAGCTCACTACAAAAAATAAGCGCATCCCCACTCAATTCCAGTAGCGACTCTCTAATCTGCTCGATCAGGAACCTACTGCATTCCATGTCACTGGTTCATGCATCAGTGGTCCTAGCCTGGATACCGGGACACCTCGGTATTACTGGGAATGACATGGCTGATTATATTGCTAAGGTAGCCACTGCCCATGGTCCGTTAAGTGATATCCCTATTCCGGTTAGAGACCATTTCCCTATTCTAAAAACTAAGTACCAACTCCAATGGTCTTCTGAATGGAAAAAATCTTCTCTGATAAAAGGTCACCAGTACTCATTAATCCAACCTTCTATTCCTGTTAAGCCCTGATTTCACAAATACACTACCATGCCTAAAATATATATTTCTTCCTTAACCCGAATGCGGCTGGGTCACACTTGTTGTCTTAGCCATCTTGCGAGGTTCCACATAGTCAGTTCGCCGTACTGTGATTGTGGGTCAGAGGATACACTGGACCATAATTTTTTTGAGTGTCCTATCAATGACCAATTTCCAAACTTCATGCATGAATTGTTAAAACTTGATATTAAATTGCCTACCAGTATACCCTGCCTTCTTAGTCTAAACACTACCGAAATTTACTATTTCTTGGCAAAATTTATTTATAAAAATGGCCTTAATATCTGACCATAATAATAAATATAAACCAAATTTCTTTCACTTTCATTTGTATTCATTTGTTCAGGTTCCTATTTTCATCTATTTTTACTAATCCAAACTCTGCATATTTTGACTGAGTTAAAACACTATTCTTTATGCATTTGTATATTTTTCTTGATTCTTTTATTGTATTTGTTTATATTCATTTCATAGTACTGTTTTAAAAAAAATAATGCTTCTAATTTTGGAAAAATCTGTTCTTTTAAATAACAAAAATGCCCACTACTATTGTGCACAGGTTCCTATTTTTATAATTACCTATTATTACCAGCTCTGTATTGTTTTTGTTAAGTTATGTTTATGTTACACCCATGTTATGTTTATTATATGTTATGTTCATATTATGTTATGATATGTTTATGTTTATGTTATGTTATGTTATGTTATGTTATGTTATGTTATGTTATGTTATGTTATGTTATGTTATGTTATGTTATGTTATGTTATGTTATGTTATGTTATGTTATGTTATGTTATGTTATGTTATGTTATGTTATGTTATGTTATGTTATGTTATGTTATGTTATGTTATGTTATGTTATGTTATGTTATGTTATGTTATGTTATGTTATGTTATGTTATGTTATGTTATGTTATGTTATGTTATGTTATGTTATGTTATGTTATGTTATGTTATGTTATGTTATGTTATGTTATGTTATGTTATGTTATGTTATGTTATGTTATGTAATGTTATGTTATGTTATGTAATGTTATGTTATGTTATGTTATGTTATGTTATGTTATGTCATGTTATGTTATGTTATGTTATGTTATATTATGTTATGTTTATGTTATGTTTATGTTATGTTTATGTTATGTTTATGTTATGTTATGTTTATGTTATGTTTATGTTATGTTATGTTATGTTTGGTTTATTTATGTTACGTTATGTTATGTTATGTTTGGTTTATTTATGTTACGTTATGTTATGTCATGTTGTGTAATCAATTTTATGCTGTAATTTGTTGTATTTATTAATAAGAAAAATGTTGTATTGTATGGCCAAGATCTCTCTTAATGGGTGAAAGCCAATATAAAGAATATAAAAAAAAAAAAAATCAAGTTGCACATAGTTCACGTATTTTTTTATTTATCCAAGGGGCGTCGGGTACCCGGGTAGTAATATGGTACCCGGGAAGTAATATGCTACCCGGGTACTCGCGAGGACCCCTAATGCATTTATGCTATCACCGCTTGCAGGCCAATTTGCCAATATCTTTTTGGGCAACGAATAAAACAAGCAAGTGTAAATATGTAAAATAATCACAAGCGTTTACGTCTACCGTCTTTAAGAAATTAAAGTAATCGCTGTTTTCGATAATATATATATTTTTTTAAGTTTTCCCCCAAAAAAGAAGAAATGTATCTGAGTATCTGTGAGATACTTTTAATAAGTATATGTATCTAGATACAGATACAATTTTACAATGTATCTTGTATCTGTATCTAGCTACAAATTTTGCCAAGTATCTGTATCTGTATCTAGATACTTTTAAAAAGTATCTGACACAACACTGCATCTAACTATAGTGAAAACATTAAAATGATGTTATAAAGTGATTGTCCATGTAGGGATAAGAAGAGAAAAGAAACTATCATACCTTCGTTTTTGCTCTTTCTGCAATTTGAGGTGGAACAGGAAATTCTGGAAAATATTTTATTTGTTTCACTCATCATTGCGGGACAACCAAGCTTCTTGGAGTCCAAAACCCGGAACCTCTTCTTCTTATGGTTTGGGTGATCAGCCTGAAAGAACAATTCAAGGTATAGGGTCTAATAAGCTTATACGTATAAGACGCCTATTATTTGTGCGGCAAATAAATTGCCCATGGTTAACTTATTTGACGCAGATGATTAACTTTTACAAAAGTTGTTAGGGCCTATGCAATGTTGACATTAGTATAAAATTACAAGTATGGTTATAATCCAGTGTGATATGAATTAAAATTGTGAAATGAGATATAGCTGCAGGGGCTTTAATTAATTTGGCACTTTGAGCACGGTCTTCTTTAAACTAACACGACATGAGGATGTGTTACGAGCCACGGCACACTTTTTAATACACAAAGATGAATTGTGATTGGTGTGATTGTCGTGTTAATGTAAATGAGACGGAGCTCCGACTGCCATATTAGGAAGGCCCCTGGTGTAATCTAGTCCTAGCTTACCTAGGCCCAGGCCCATCGCTTTTATTTTTATTTTAAACACATCACCGACGATATGGTGATCATTTTGGGGTTATAGTCCTTAACCTTGGACCACCGAGTCCTCGGTGTTCTGTCAATGCTACTATTGAAAGACGAGGGGGAGTAGGCCTAGCTGATGTGGTTCTAGGGTGTATTAACATACCAACTCAACTCACTCCTTGCTGTTATTTGGGCGGTGTAGTCGGGGGCCTTGGGCGCAATCTCTGTGCTCTCACTCTCTCTCGCACGCATTCATACCGAATGTAAATGGCATCCCAAAGAACTCCACTGTAGGCGGGCAGAACGTGTATACTGCATCTGAAAGATTGGAAATGTTAATTTCGAAAAACTCGTAAATATCAGCAGCTGCTTATGAACTGAAGAAATGGGAAGGCCTACCCTAGACCCAGGCCCTAAGGTTTAGAAATTACCTCCCAACTTCTTTTTCATACTGTCTCTCGTTGAAAAAGAGTGCCCCATCGCGTTCACAGAACACAGAAATGCTTCATAATTTGCTTCATTGTCAATGTATCCACTGATAACACCCGTCTCTGAATTCTTTTTGAAATTACTTAAAGAAACTTCTAAAAGACGGTCTAAACCGGCACTCAAAGACATTTCTGATGATTTCTGACGTTTCGTTTCACCGCCCACCGCGTTTCACTGATTTTGCATCACAGGCAATGGGAACCAATTTACTCGGAACAGCTCGGGTATGCTCGGATATGTTGGCCACGCCCCCTGTCGAATAGTCGCTGTGCGTATAGCGACTCCCGTTTTCTAAGTGTTTCGGCGCTTTATTTGAAATTGGTTCTCCGTTCAGATTTTTTTGTCACGGCCGAGCATTTCCGAATATTGCCGAGCAGCCGATAGCTAATTTTCATCTTTCATTTCATACGATTCTTGCACCTTCATTTCATTTGGTTAGATTACATTACTATAGGGCCAATATCATAAAGTCGATTCCAAAGCCTTAATAAAGACTGTTTGGTATGGCAACCACATTCTAATTCCTGCAAATATAATTAACTTTTGGACATTAAAAGACTTGTGGTAGGTCCTATGTTCAACTTTTGTACAGATTCGTATTAGGCCTATATATACTCAAAGTATCTAATCTTTTTACATTACAAAACAGTACACCTATGGGAAAGTAAAACTAGCATTATTTGGAGTCAATGTGAAAATTTGGATGCCATATAGCATTTTGAAGGATAAGTGAGCAATGAAGGAAGTTCTGCAATTCATTGATACATTTATTTATTTATTTATTGGACAATTTGTATAGCGCCGCTTTTATGAGATATCACCTCAGGGGCGCTTTACAGTTGATGCAGGTATTACAAAAATATAAATATTTCAAAAAAACTGAATTTAAGTTGATACATATAAGCTGCATATTTGATATTATTTTATTAATGGAAAATAATACATTACACCACACAAAGGAAATATAAACATTGAGGGAACAAACCCCTTTAAAAACATGACAGATAAACCCTGAATTGAGCCGATCAGGTTCTGCCTCATCCTGAAATTTATGTTTAATAAATTGCTCCAACAATAGACACATCTCGTACTGAGGAAACTCCAGCTTCAACAAGCCTGAATTTCTTTTGAATCACAAACCATGTTACACAAACCTAGCGTAGCCGCTAAACTAATTGAAAGCTGGGATGTTTTTCTTGCCTTGACGCGAGCAGGCGGTATAAAGAGGGCATTTTCTTTTTCATCATAAACCATGTTACACAAACTTAGCGTAGCCGCTCAACATCGCAGAAATAGTTAACTTTAATAAAATTTGAACGTAAAAAAATAAAATCCAGCTAATAAATTTCAATCACAACGCACACAATGCATGCATATTAGGTAAATACTAATTTGACGGAATTTAACATTAAAAAAAACTCGGAACAGCTCGGGTATGCTCGGATATGTTGGCCACGCCCCCTGTCGACTAGTCGCTGTGCATATAGCGACTCCCGTTTTCTACGAATCTTAACCATGGATTCGAACTTTGACAGTTGAAGAACTCACTTGTCTTTTTTCCGTTCGAATACGAAAAAACCTAATTTTATTGCCTTTTTTCGGTTAAAACTATATTTTTTGTCCCCTTTGAGTGCCTTTATTGCTGACCAAGTCCAGTAAGCGTTATTTTATATTAATATACATTCCTTTTGCCCCAATGGCCTTTGCCATGGGTAAAAAACCACCAGATCCCGTCCCCCCTGATCCTGACCCTGTTAATTTTGATAATGACATTGCTAGCGAGGTTGAAATAATTACTGATTCCTCTACTCCCAAAAAACGAAAAGTTAGCGTCCTTCCGAAAAAGGAATCTTCTCAGGTCACAGTTCCTGTAGAGACTGTCGCTCCTCCACTCGCTTCACTGTACCCGACTTCAGCAAAAGCCCCCTTCATCGTGTATGTGCAAAACAACACTCAAGGCCACTCACTGCATCCCCTTGATTTCGGTAAATTTGTTGGAAAAAAAACACTTGGCATTTCCCCAGGTGGTATCAGATCCGAAGGAAGATTCCGCATTTGTGTAGAGTTCACAACTGCACTCAATGCCAATAAATTTATAAATTCCATTGACTACCTCTCTGCCAAAAAATACAAGGCTTACATCCCTTCATTTAATGTCTCCCGCATGGGTCTAGTGAGAGGTATCCCCACAGACCTATCCGAGGAAGAACTCATCACGGAACTTATTATCCCAGCATCTTCGGGGAAAGTTTTAAAGACTAGGCGGCTGAATTATAAAGATAGAACTTCCGATTCTATAGTTTGGAAACCCTCCCAAACTGTAGTTCTTACATTTGAAGGCCAATCTCTTCCCTCTCATGTGTACCTTTTCCACAACTCTCTCCCAGTGGAAATTTATTCATACCCGACAATTCAGTGCTTTAACTGTTGTCGGTTCGGCCATTCCAAGCAATCATGTCGTTCTTCTCCTCGCTGTTTTAAATGTGCAGAAAGTCATTTAGCAGAGCAATGCCCCTCCCCTTCCAACCCCCCTACTTGCATCAACTGCTCAGGCTCTCACACAGCCATAAATCCATCCTGCCCCGAACTTTCACGCCAAAAAAACATTAAAAGTTATATGGCTTCCAATAGCATATCATACTTCCACGCTTCTAAAATAATAGCTCCCTCGAAAAAATCTTTTGCTGAAGTCGCCTCTCAACCCCAGTTAACTCAAAACATTATTCCTCCAAACTCGTCATACAGGAAGACTTTAATGACAAAATCTGCTTCTCGTCCTCTTAAATCCCCTGGATATGATCATCTTGGCCATAACTCCCAGCTCTTGTTCCCAAATGGTAACATCAGCTCCCCATTTCCACAAAATACCGTCTTTCCTAACACCAATTCTTTGAACTGCAATTCCTTTATCCCTGATTCAAATCCCAATTCCTCAAACAACATCATTTCTAATGACAATTCTAATATTATTCAAACTCTCATCATTTTACTTATTTCTATAATTAATAACAATAATTCCCTACCGTCCAACGCTGCCTCTATACTCTCCTCCTTAAATTCTCTTGTTTCCAATGGCTGCCCTGACAGCAGGGATTCTTCAGTGGAATAGTAGAAACGCCTTCTCCAATAAGGCTGACCTCATCCGCCTTCTACAATTACACACAATTTCTATTGCTGCCATCTCTGAGACTTGGTTTAAACCATCTCAGCTCTTCAAGGTGAGTGGCTACCAATGTCTGCGGGACGACCGCATTGATGGGAAGGGTGGTGCAGCCCTTCTAATCAAAAACTCCCTGTCCTTCACCCCTATTTCCATTAAACCCCCAGATTCATCCTTCCAGTTAGTGGCAGCTACTGTCTCTAATATTACGTTTGTATCCCTCTACATTCCTCCTTCTACTCCATTTGACATTTCATTATGGATCCACATGTTTAGAAAAATATCTTCTCCCCTGGTCATTCTGGGTGACTTCAATGCCCACTCCCCTCTCTGGGGTTCTTCATCAACGGATCCCTCAGGAATCAAAATAATTGACCTTATGGACTCCTTGAACATGTGCCTTCTAAATGACGGATCTCCAACAAGGTTAAGTCTGCCTGGGCAGAGCCCTAGTGCTGTGGATATAACTCTTTGTTCCCCAAGTATATATCCAATAATTTCCTGGAGAACTTCATCAGACCCCTGCGGCAGTGACCACTATCCAATCATTATAAATCTGGCTCAAGGGTTAAATACTAACCTCTTTAAAAGAAAGCCAAAATTTATCACAAAAAAAGCCGACTGGTGCCATTTTAGAGAATCTGTCCAGGGTCACACCCTTTCCCTGCCTACCCCTTCTTCAGATAACTGCACCTCCTCTTACAAATCTTGGTCTGATTCCATTCTAAAATCTGCAGACAAGTCTATTCCCAAATCATCCCCTGTAAGCACGAAGGCTCACCCTCCCCCCTGGTGGGATGAAGAATGCCTTCGAGTGCTGAAGGAGAGGAAAGCGGCCAATAAGATATACTGCCAACAGATGACAATGGAAAATTTCTTGAAAGCCAAGAATGCCCAAGCTGTTGCTAAACGTACATTCCGTTTAAAAAAAAAAACAGCTGGCGTAATTTCTGCACTAATATATCCCCTGCTACTCCGGCGGGGGAGGTTTGTTCCATGATTCGCAGGTTTAGGTCTTCCTTTTCCCTGCCGAAGTCATCTCACAATTCTGATATTTGGATTTCTGACTTTCTTAACAAAATTGCTCCCCCTTATGTACCTAATCTTGACGAAGTGCCTGTTTTATCTTACTCCCCAAATTCTTCTTCTTGGTTAGATGCTCCATTTTCCATAGACGAGTTAAAAAGAGCCACGGAAGACCTAAAAGACTCAGCTCCGGGCAATGACGAAATCTTGAACATATTCATCCGCCACACTGATGACGATTCCCTTTCCTACTTTCTCTCTCTCATCAATATCTTTCTGGACTCTGGTATTATTCCCCCGGACTGGAAAATTCAAAAAATCATTCCCATTTGCAAAAGTACCAAAGATCCAAGTCTAGGCTCAAGTTACAGACCGATTGCTCTCTCTTCAACACTTTGCAAAGTAGCTGAAAGAATGATTAAGAATAGATTAGACTGGTTTGTAGAGAAAAATCATATTCTTCCCCCTTCCCAGTTTGGATTTAGAAAGGGTAAAAGTACCCTTGACAACCTTTCCTATCTTGTTACAGATGTCAAATTAGCGTTATCTAAAAACGAATATTGTATTGCAGTATTTTTAGACATCTGTGGAGCATACGACAATTTAAATATACCCATTCTTAAAGAAAAGTTACTGGCGATTGGTATTCCTCCTAAATTAGTTCAATTCATTATCAATTTGCTCTCCGAGAGAACTGTTTTTGTAGATGGATCCGAATCCTCTCCCCACATAAGACAAATATTCAAAGGACTCCCGCAAGGGTCTGTCTTAAGCCCGATACTGTATAATATTTACACATACGATCTGGAAAAATCTATTAATTTCATGTGCAACATACTCCAATATGCTGACGATTTAACGTTTTACAAAATATCCGCCAATCTTTTCATCGCAGCATCAGCAATTAACAACGCTCTTAGAAAACTCTTGGCTTGGTTAAATAGTAATGGTCTTGAACTTTCCCCTGCCAAAAGCAAAGTTGTCATCTTCACTCGTCGACGAAAGCTTCCGGATATTCAGGTAATATTTGGCAATGAAGTGATCCCTATCTCGAAGGAAGTTAAATTCCTTGGAATGTTTTTGGACTCCAAGCTTACTTGGAACTCTCATATAAATCACGTTGTTACAAAATGTGAAAGCAACATCAATCCCCTCAGATTTCTAGCAGGAGTGTGGTGGGGATCCCACCCAGCTTCATTAAAACTTCTATACAATGCCCTCATCCGAAGCCATCTCGATTACGGATCTTGTCTGTTTGATCCAATGTCCTCTTCAAATTCTCATAAATTAGATAAAATCCAGTCAAAATCACTTCGCCTTGTCTTAGGAGCCATGAAATCTTCTCCAATCAACGCAATGCAAGTGGAATGTTGCGAACCTCCCTTACATATAAGGAGGCGATGCCTGGCAGAAAAATATGTTTACAAAACATGTTCAATAACATCCCATCCCTTGATTCCTATACTTCAATCCTTAAAGTATGAGGTTAATTCAAATCACTTTTGGAAAAATCATACCCCTCCCCTTTTTTATGATTGCTACAACTATTTCCTGGATTTATCTACAATCACCTATCTCAATGAATCTCTTCCCTTATACTCATACCCCTATGAAAGCCTTACTTTCTATTCGAAGGTCCATCAATTTATAGGAATAAGTAAAAAAAACATTAAAAACTCAACTCAATTAAATAATGCAGAATTTAACACAATTATTGAAAACAACTGGCCAAATTACATAAAATTTTTCACAGATGGCTCCAAACTCAGTCAGGACTCCCATTGCGGGGCCAGTGTCTATGTTCCTCACAGAAAATTGTGTTTCCCACACAAACTTCCCAAAGAATGCTCCATTTTCTCTGCTGAATGCATAGCTATCATAGAAGCTCTTCTACTCGTCAAATCATTAAATATTAAAAACGCACTCATCCTTTCAGACTCGCTTAGCTCACTACAAAAAATAAGCGCATCCCCACTCAATTCCAGTAGCGACTCTCTAATCTGCTCGATCAGGGACCTACTGCATTCCATGTCACTGGTTAATGCATCAGTGGTCCTAGCCTGGATACCGGGACACCTCGGTATTACTGGGAATGACATGGCTGATCATATTGCTAAGGAAGCCACTGCCCATGGTCCGTTAAGTGATATCCCTATTCCGGTTAGAGACCATTTCCCTATTCTAAAAATTAAGTACCAACTCCAATGGTCTTCTGAATGGAAAAAATCTTCTCTGATAAAAGGTCACCAGTACTCATTAATTCAACCTTCTATTCCTGTTAAGCCCTGGTTTCACAAATACACTACCATGCCTAAAAAATATATTTCTTCCTTAACCCGAATGCGGCTGGGTCACACTTGTTGTCTTAGCCATCTTGCCAGGTTCCACATAGTCAGTTCGCCGTACTGTGATTGTGGGTCAGAGGATACTCTGGACCATAATTTTTTTGAGTGTCCTATCAATGACCAATTTCCAAACTTCATGCATGAATTGGTAAAACTTGATATTAAATTGCCTACCAGTATTCCCTGCCTTCTTAGTTTAAACACTCCTGAAATTTACCATTTGTTGGCAAAATTTATTTATAAAAATGGCCTTAATATCTGACCATAATAATAAATATAAACCAAATTTCTTTCACTTTCATTTGTATTCACTTGTTCAGGTTCCTATTTTCATCTATTTTCACTAATCCCAACTCTGCATATTTTGACTGAGTTAAAACACTATTCTTTATGCATTTGTATATTTTTCTTGATTCTTTTATTGTATTTGTTTATATTCATATCATAGAACTGTTTTAAAAAAAATAATGCTTCTAATTTTGGAAAAATCTGTTCTTTTAAATAACAAAAAATTCCCACTACTATTGTGCACAGGTTCCTATTTTTATAATTTTGTTACCCGTTATTACCAGCTCTGTATTGTTTTTGTTAAGTTAGGTTTATGTTACACCCATGTTATGTTTATGGTAGGTGTAATGATACGTCCTTTCTCCTTCAAACTTTTCCTTCTCTTCTTTCTACGATAATTTTTCCTTAAAGTCCCATAGGTAGCTTTTCCATAAGGCTTTGCATATGTGTTCGCAGGGATGGAAAATTCCTCCCCTGCCGTCTCTACAAGCCTTTGCTCCTCTCTTTATTACACACCCCTTCAAGTGTGTACATCCTAGTTTGTCCACGTGACGTACGACCTTGAACGTACTCATTTCACGTGACGGTTCAGTATAAAAAGGCTTCACCGAACGTTGTGTTGGTTTTTTGTTTCTCGGTTTAGAAACCTAGTCATCTATGTATGTGTGGCATCCCTTGGTTCTTTTGAGATAGAGTGAGTTGAATCCATTATCGCTGTGTTTTAAAGCCATTTCATAAACCTTATCTTCTAAGTCGCCTGCTCTTCAAACTAGCTACGTGATTCTACCTGTCATAGGGTAATGTGAACATAATAAAGTGTTAGATTTTATATATGTGATAAACATACGATAAATTTATGGTGTTAGTTGTCGGCGCCATCCATGTACATATTTTGGGAGGGAAGGGAGAGGAACGGGAATGAATTTTTTTTAAATTAAAGTTGGCTCCTCCTCTTTACCAAACAAAACCGATGGATGATAATTTGAACAAGGCGATCGATATCTGCGTGTCTGGATATCACAACCGGCCGGGTCTCCCCTTGTTCCAAATCGGCAACCGTCACGCCAGAATAAAGAAAGCCAGGTCTCATCACCAATTTCAGAATTGCCCCAACTTCATGCACCTCCAGGAAAATCTACTTTACTGAGTGTAGAAGGGGAAAACCATGACATCCCTTGTCACGAATCTAGTCGCGAAAATGTGACACGTAAGGTCCTAAGTTACGTGCCACCTCTAGAAAACGTTGTAACTCCCTCGTCGTCGGGGATTTACATCCCTTTCTAGGTCAATAACATAGATAACACACGACAATCTTGTCGACATTTAGCCTGCTTTTAGCGATAGGTTGTGTGCCTACCCATTCAGCCAATTATCATGTGAGATATATGTAAGGTCTACTCGAAATGCCAAATTTAGGATGAGGACTGTCTGTACTTTAATATTTGGTTCCAGTATTTATTTTATGAGGTTACTAGCACCCTCGTGTATTAGGTATGGGTAACTTCTATTGAATACCTATCCTCTCAGGTAGGTATAAACGGATAATTGGTCTGATTTTTGCATTTAATTTAAAGAGGCTGCCTACCTCTCGAAAGGTACCTGTTGAGGGAAGTTGTTCGGATGGTAGTTTTATTTCGGAGATTACCATCTCCCTCTTTTGATCCTAGATTTGTTTTTGTGCATCCCAATTCGTAACTTAGAAAGTCAAACAATAGATGAAAAGTATTAAATTAGAAAGTCAAATAACAGAAGAAAAGTTTTCATTTTGTTCTGTCTGGTTGCATCCGATCGCTTTCAATTCGGGCGGTCATACGCTAGCAAAACTTCCCCTTTGACTGACTGTACCTGCGTCTTGTCCTATATATGAAAAGGTCATTGGCCCGTCTCCCACTCACAGCTGATTCACAACTCGCCTAGCACATTCATTTTAATGAGAACATTATATGGGTTGCAGGCGTTGTAAACTCGGTTCCTGTACTTTGGTTGTACCCGTCCTTTAAAAAGGGTCCTCTGGAATTTAATAAATAATATAAAAACTCACCCTGTTAGTCACCTCCAAATCCTAGTGTGAAACTTACCTGGTTACACTATATAGCTAAATCAGTTTAATTTTCGATCTCCTCCCTATCGGCTTCTTTCATCATTTTAGCGAAACCCTTGCAATCTGTTAAATTTTGTTCCCCTCCCTACACCTTTAAAAGGGTAATTAAATAACTCTGTAGATAAAATTGTACCTCCCTAATTTAACCTAATCTCTGTCAGGATTCGAACCCGAGTTTTTTTTATGATTTGTTTGGGTTCCCTGGTTTACGGTCTCAATGTGGTCAACGTGTTAGAACACCACCTGAATCAAACACTTCCTGCCTTTAAATACGTTCACTCAGTTATAAACGCAATCATTATCGTTATTATTTCCATGTTTTTAAGACGAGTAATTTAGTTGGAACCGTATACACGTTTAATTTAACACATTTTATATTATAATCGCGATCGCACAACCCTTAGCGCCCCTGGGGTAATTTTTCACAAAACGGCGCTCTACAAATTATCCAATTATTATTATTATTATTATTCTCACTGAGTCCAATCACTTTTTCACTTTAATTCAATATTCAGGAAAGCTTTCTAACACCGTCTGAATTCTCTAATTAACTGTAATACACAACACTTCTGATTTGTATCGATTTCCCGGAGCTGTCAACGTACACAAGTTCAAAACCCGACTGCCATGCGATCTCTTTCTTCCTTCCCGTGGGACATATGCACTTCAAGCCCGCCTGTCATAAATCTTATCTGTTAGCTGCCATAAAAAATTTTTTTGGAGCACGTTCGTTTATTATTTATCGTTTATTTATGTGGATATTCAAAACATCACATAGGTTTATGTTTATGATATGTTATGTTCATGTTATGTGCATGTTATGTTATGATATGTTTATGTTATGTTCATAGTATGTTTGTGTTATGTTTATCTTTATGTTTTATAATCACAATTGTTTACTCCCATATGCTGTGTTTGTTTATAAGATTGCCAATTTCATAATTCTATTTTTAAAAAAACGCTACTAATTTTAGAAAAATCTTTGGTTTAATAACGAAAAGCGCCCACTTATATTGTACACAGGTTCCTATTTTTATAATTTTGTGATAATCTACTGTTACCAGCTCTGTACCGTTTATGTTAAGTATGTTATGTTTATGTTATGTTATGCTTATGTTATGTTTATGTTATGTTATATTTATGTTATGTTATGTTTATGTTATGTTTATGTTATGTTTGGTTTATTTATGTTACGTTATGTTATGTTATGTTTATGTTATGTTTGGTTTATTTATGTTACGTTATGTTATGTTATGTTGTTTTATCAATGTTGTTTTGTCAATCATGTCAATTTTATCCTGTAATTTGTTGTATTTATTAATAAGAAAAATTTTGTAATGTATGGCCAAGATCACTCTTAATGGGTGAAAGCCAAAATAAAGAATAAAAAAAAAAAAAAAAATCTTAACCATAGATATACCACTCACGCAGATGCGTTGATCTCGACGCAGTGTTGCTATATTAAGAATAATCAACGAATTTTTATAAAAATCAAGAAAGCATAAAATCATGTGTTTTCATGCCAAATGCAGTTTTTCCATGTAAAGAACGATATATATTCTTGTTCAGCTACATAAAGGATTTATGGGTTATATTTTCTAAAAACCTTGATTGGGCGAACTTCATGGGCGTTTTATTACTATACTTAAGGGGAGTTTAATGTTAATACTATTCATGTAAAAGAAAAGGAGGAACGAGTAAAAAAAAGAAGTTACTTAGTTACAAACACTCTTAAAATTTATTTAAAAAAGTATATAAAGTTACGGGTTAGTCTTAATCTAGGCTTAATAATCGTCTTAAATTATAATTCTTATCTGGAGCCGCGGATCTCCACGTTCGCACTTACTACCGATAACACAAGCGGCAACTTGGGTTGTATCCGAAGGGCGGAATTAGTTCAGCCTGGGCCAAGGCTCCGAAGGGCGTAGTCAGCAGGCAGCGACTCCTGAGAGGGCAGCTTCCTGGGCGGAAGAGCCTCGGCGACCGCTCCAAGGGGGAGGGCAGGGGTTTTCTCGGCGGAGGCGAGACGGTAACTCCTGAGAGGGCAGCTTCCTGGTCGGAAGAGCCTCGGCGCCGCTCCAAGGGGGAGCGCAGGAAGTTTCTCGGCGGAGGCGAGACGGTAACTCCTGAGAGGGCAGCTTCCTGGTCGGAAGAGCCTCGGCGCCGCTCCAAGGGGGAGGGCAGGATATTTCTCGGCGGAGGCGAGATGGTAACTTCCGAGAGGGCAGCTTCCTGGGAACTGTCGAGTGCTGAATGGGAACTGCCGAGAGGGCAGCTTCCTGGGCGGAAGCGCCTCGGTGACCGCCTCACGGGGCGGCGAGATGATCACTCTCTGACTGGGAACTGTCAACTGTTGGTTGCGGAATCTGTCTTCAGCTGCGGAATCCGGCGATCGTAGCACGCCTGTGGTGGGGTGCTGGAACTAAAGTGGTTCCGATTTACACCACTTCAGTACGTTGTTTGAGTCCGTGGCGCTGGCATCTCTATTCTCACCGTTAGATTTATTATTATTTTAAAATAAGTTAAAATTACATTTGTACAAAAGACCTTCAAAGAATTGCAATATAGTCTAGCCTTGGGCGAAGGTTTTTACTGCCGGGTCGCTGGCTTAACAATACATCCATTTCAGATTTACGACTTGATGGGTGTATTTCTAAGTTGGCTTTCTAATTTTTTATTGCGGGACCGGCGAAGCTATTCACTAAATATTTAAGGTCTAATAATATCCGAACTGCCGCCTCCATCTGCGTGTGAAATTACAGAGACAAATGCTGGCGCACGTGTTCACTTTGGTCTTTCTGTGAATTCAAGTCACGTAGATACCTAGGGACATATCAGGCGGTTAAGTGACAGCAAAATCACCGGTTCAGGAATAATATCGACCATCTCTAAAATTGAATTTGTCTCATATGACATTTTTGTCTGTGGTCAATGTTTTTTAGCTTGTCAGTTTTATATTTATCTTTATCTTTTTGATTGTTTGTAAATTGTAAATGAGATTTAACGAAAAAGAACTCGCTTTAAAAAGCGATGGCAAAGCACAACTGGAAGGTAGATTATATTACAAAAAGATGAATACGACAACTTACTACTATCAAACAGGTAGTGAATTCAATTTTCTTTTCTTAACGCCTCCTCATGCGTACAGAAATATCTTGATACAAATTATCGTACTATGGCTATTTTGATTACTCTTGTTTCGCAAGATGTTACGGTTACTAATAAGCATACCTTGATCTTTTGTAATATTTATTACGATTCTTACAAATAATTGTCGTGGGTTTTTGCTTTTTAAAAAATGATCTCGATAATAATTTATTTATAGTTTCTGGACCAAGTTTTAATAATTGCATTTTAAAAGTATACATTTTCTTTTGCTTCTTTCTTTCTCGAAGATAGAATACGATTGTTTATTTTATTTCTCATTTTATTATGTTTCTTTTTTACTACTTTATATGAAAAACATTTACCTCAATAATGTACAGACCAATAAAAAAACCCTTTAAATATAATGTTATTTTCTTTCTTTCAGTTTTTAAAGAAAAACTTTTCAAGTTAACAGATAATTTTCTTTTTTATTATCGGATTGATGAGAAAAGACCGTCTGGTGTCTTCGTTTTAGAAAATGCCTCTATACAAATGGAACATGGGCAGGATTCTCCATTTGCCTTTTCTATATCTTTTATGTAAGAGTCTTTACTTTATTGAATGGCTATTTGTTAGATACGTTTTAGTCAAATTTGTGCTGTTTAATGTGATTACATTATCTCAGATGCTTCTGGGCAGATTAAAGTTACAGTTCTGTTATTCGAAAATCAATTTTAAACATTTGACACAGTATTTGTAAAAGAAATATAAATGGCTGAAATCTATTCAAATAAGGCTTGTCGATTTAATTAAATAACATTTTCTCTATGAAATATCAATGTAATGAAGTATATTCTAAATTAGGATCTGAGTTGCATAATTATTGAGACATAATCTTGATTACTGGCCTGAACTAGTTACTTAATACTATTGGTAAATTTTGTATAGCGCTGTTTACTTATTTAAGCTGTCTGATATGATGCATGAACACGCCCTCACAACATGGATTGATTAATCATAAGCTGTGATATCGTATTATATTTATGTGTAATGATACCTATAACCAATTGATTAATCAGTCTATTTTTTATTGATGACATTTTAGAGATGAACCTGAAAAGAGACACATGTTTTCTGGAATGACAGAAGCATGCGTAACTCAATGGGTAACGAAGCTGCGATGTGCATCCTACGAGTACTTGAGATCACAACTTTACGTCTTGCAATCTAAAATTTACCTCAACACTGGAAAGGTAAATGTTAGAAGGCTTTTATATTTTATTAATGCGATTTTTATAAATGCGTTGATACATTTGTAAATGTATTTTTAACATTTCGCTTTGATCTTATCGTCTACAATTTAACAACGGTACTCTCAGTAATCTGCCGCTCGATTACCTGACAATTACTGCAATCCACCGTTATTTTTACTATTCGGAAGCACAAAATCAAACTCTTCAATTTGCATGTTTGCGTATGTCAAATTTAGTAGTTCATTGCGTGTCTAGACTCGAGAGTCAAGCTTTGTACACCACGATTAGTATGTATGCACTTTAATCTGCTGCTTTCACTAATTGGAGACTATCACGGTTTTTTTCCCTTAGTAGTGTAGAATCAGAAGCAGCTTTCAAGAATTATTAATTAATATCTTTTTTAAATGATTTAATCAATGTACTAGCAGAACTCCCCGGCAATGCTCGTGCTTTAAAGCAGAATATTGATACTTCTTGATGAAATTGTGTACTCTTGACTGTCAAAATAAGAGGAAAATTACTGTCTACATCTGATTTAAAAAACTCTACTTAATAGATAGGAAAAGTGGATGGTTTTCGAAATCTTATGTAGATAGTCAACTTCCTCTTGTTTTGAAGGTCAAGTGTGCAAAATTTCATCAATCTCAGAATAAAAGTGTAGATTTGTATAAAAACAAATCCACGCTGCTCGCCACACACTCTTCTTTACATAAATAGATATATGTAGATAGATAAATCGTATTTCAGTCACGCTACAATGCTTTAATGAAACAAGTGGTGTTGTAGGACCCCCTGTTGATGGTACCCCGCAATGAAGGCTCCATGAAGTGGGCCCCCGGACAGCCCATGCCCACCGAACACCACCTAACTGGTTTTGTGAGCCACCTCTCTGTGCAGCAACCTTCTTCACACGTCATGAGGAGTAAATCGTTTGTCAATGTCTTAGAAAATGTTCACATTTCCAAGAATGAAGAACCGTTAGAAGACCCATGGAAAAATCAACCGCGTTTGGGTAGAAGCAAAACCACCGCTCACATGCATTCTAAAAGACAAAACCCTTTCAATTCCAAAGAAGCACCTTCACAAGTAACACTTCGTCCGGCACCCAGCCCCCCGGCTAGAAAGAAGAATTCTCCTCAAATGCCAAGAAACAACATCACCATTTCTGCTAGCCAATCTTCCCTGGAGCACATCTTTGATATGGATTTGATCCATCCCAATTCCATTTTAAGTGTTCCTCCCCGACCCCCCCAGAGGAAAAATCCCACCAAACCTCCTTCTGGGCCGATTGAATCCAATAACCTGATTGTGTTTGCAGACGTCAAGTCTAGTGAGGTGGAAACGGAAGATCTTATAGAACTGTTTTGACATAATTCAGCGTACCTGTTTTAGTCTAAGATCAATTTTACTAACCCATTTGCCATTTGCCAGATATTGAAAGAAAATCCTGCCGTCACTTCCACAACTTTAGTCTTGGTCTAATATTTGAAGTTATTTGTACATTTATCTATGTTTAAATTAATTATTTATACTTTTAAAAATGATTTATCAATAGTACAACATTGTTAACATTATCAAAACAATATTATATTTAGATATTATAATATTATGACAACAAAATTACCAGACACAGCCAATCATCAAAATAATTTGAAGCAAACCTGTATTTTTAGTATTGCCAATATGTCTATTCGTCCATTTTTTAATGAGTAACAAATTCCTTATATAAAATTATAATGACATTTTCAACATAAAATTGTACAAATCCATAGTAGAATTAATACTTATAATTGTAATGATTTATTTAAAAAAATACATTATATTGAATACCTAGGTGAAAATTGTAAATGATTTATTAATAAGTTTGAACGGATTTATCTCCATATTTCACCACATTTCGATTTATATTTAAGTTTGAATGGATTTATGACTATATACCATCTATGAATACCATAGGCTACTTTGTAGACAGGTAAGTTTTATTTAAAAATTTTTAGGCTTGAATTTATTATAATTGGCTTACGGCTGTATTGCTCTTAAGCTTGCCTAAACGCTGAGACCAGAGTAGGTTATGATAGGATTTAGGAAGCTGCCGATGTTCTGTAGAGTTTTGTAATGGTATTTGCAAGCTACTATATCTTGAATCATGACCACAGTGATTCTTCACCCATCACCCTTCACATATTGTGCGTAGTATTAAAATATGGCTGCCAACCCAAAAGACTCATTATTGAAAATCTAAATCAAACAATCTAATCCTTTTGTAAATTACGTACCTCCGTCATCATTAATCTCTAGCAACATACATAATAATATTATGTACATGACTTACTTTTAAGTTGATATCTATAAGCTATGAACGAATTTTACCTCTCATAGAAGATAATGATCTGTAGATTAATAAATATTACCTTGTGATAGTATAATAACTACATGTATTTTTCCAGTCTCTTGCTGATTTTGCTATTTCTTAAGTTTTCCTTTTATCGATCATGTGATGTATGAAATCAAATGAAATAAAATATTTTTTTATGGCTTTTTATTCATTTTTGTGTACATAATACTAAAAATATATTAAAAAAATTTAAATTATTTTCACATTACCCATATATTTCTTGTAACGATGTTAGCATAATACGTGTATAAATAAATTTTATCCAAAAGTACAATTTTATTTTTAAAACTCTTTAGTTTGTAAATCATATACAGTGAAATCTCTTACAAGGTTTTCTTATATATTCTCCTTATAAGGTTTTCCTAGGATGATAAAAGCTTATGTGGGATAAATTAGGCCATTTTTTAAATTCAGTGTTCAAGGGACTGAAAAACAAAACTTCTTAATCATTCCGAATTTATAACATAATTCTCTTGAACACTTTAAGTTTTTAAGTTCTTAAAAAATATGTGTGTTATTTTTTAAGATAATATCTATATATTTGTAATGCTGAAACGATAATTACAGTCGAACTTGGTTATAGCGAGTTCATGGCTATAATGAGCAATTACAAAACCATATTTTAGTTAAGTCTTATCTTCATATAATTGTTGACTGTTATAACGAGGTCTAATAACAAATAAAGATATACCGAACAAATAATTTTGTCAACACAATTTTTGAATACATTTTTTTTTTAAAAGATTTATTTTCAGTTGTTTTTACATTTGTATTTTACATAGTGTCTTATAAAACTGAGTAATATTCAGTTTGATTGAAAGAAATCTCTCATTTTTACAATTTTTCAATATACAGAGGTATTATCATTATATATATTTTTTCCAACAAATGACTTTAATTTATTCATTGATACCTATTGTATCTTGATAAATGGATTTAGGTTTTAATTACATAACAATTTTTTTTTTTTTTTTTACGAGATGTACTATACAACATTTTTGCAGTATACTAAAACTAGGTTTGATTTCTACGACGTCTATCTTATAGGTACGGTACGTCTTTTTACATATTTTATATTAGGTATTCTACATTCATTATTTATACTTAGGTATATGTTTTCATGTTCTATAGAGGTAGAATGACCTGATTTTTTAAATTTATTTTAGAGATGTCTCTCTTTTAATAGTTAATGCGTTAAACATCAATGGGTCGTTGGGTCTGAAAAAATAGTTGGGAATTATTCAAGAATTTCCTATCCTGTTAGGGACGGATACATATTTTTATGGCACTACCTGTGTAAGATTGTCGGCTATGTGATGCGATGTTTATGAAGGTACCTAGCTATGAGTACCTACATCCCTGCACGGGGTATATTTATGATAGTTATTCACAACTTTTTTAGCAGAGGGGCCGCTTTGCCTATTTTTCAAACAGGCCGCGACCTACAACTGGATTTTTTTTTGTTTTCTTTGAGGGGGAAGGGGTTGACAACGATATTCAAGAGTTAAGGTATCTGTTGATTTTTTTAAATTTCGTGTTATGAAAACCTTTTCTTCAAATTTGGTTTCATTTAGGAAATGAAAAAAATTAACCAAAACTCTATAAAAAAATGTTCTCAGCCAGGGTTTTCAAGAATTACCCCAAACATATATATTTTTCTCTATAGCCAAGTGGGCCGTATGAAATGGACATGCGGGCCACGGGTTGTGTATCACTGGTTTGTGACAAGTAAAATTTCACAGGCGAAAACCAAAACAATCCAGTAATCTAGTTATTTATGACAAATGAGATTTAACAAGCGGTAGGTACAGTATGCACAAGGTAGTGATAGACAATTTAGTGATATTTTTCTTAGAAACCTTGAACCAGGTGATGATAGTTATAATGCGTTGATTGTTTTGAAGAGGAAATTGAGTAGCATGATAGTGAAATCTTTAAGGGGATGTTACCGCAAGCGCAGCATAATTGCGGTTTTTGATACAGTTTTTAGCAAATTTCCATATTGTTTATAAGAAAATAATATTATGTTTTGAACAGATAATTTATTCTTCTAAACAATGAGAAAACAAAACGCTTTAAAATGTTTAAAACAATTGCGTAAAAAAATATTTACAGAACCTCTAAAAATAGCTTTAAGTTCGATTATATCCTTTAATTCTAAATACAGAAGAATTTTAAATAAATACATTATCACAACGTCAATGTCGTCTAAACGCATTAAAACAATGCTTAAATAAATAAAAACAGTTTTTTAATACTAAGATATTGTTCCTTGTATCACCGCATTATATAAATCACAATGCAAGTTATTTATCTTCAGTAACCTAAAGATCATTAACAATAAATTTGATTAATAAATTTTTTTTTTTTTAATAAGTAATTTCTACTTGTATTTTGAAAATATACTGTACTTTTGCAAATATATTGGTAGTAGAGGCAGGTAGGTAGGTACACACAACTTTTAAAAAACCTGTTTTGGATATAACGATAAATGGCTATAAGGGGTCCCCCCCTCGTGCTCGTTATAACCAAGTTTGACTGTATATTCCAAAATTATCTTTTTAAATACTTTAGCATTTGTTTATAATTTACACTATTTAATTAAATTAGTTAATTCTATTTCTTATTTTAAAGAAGTGAGTTGTCTATATTATTTCAAATGTACCAAACTTAAACTTGATGTAACATTATTTATTTTATAAATCAATACCATGTACTTGCTTTACGATTGTTACAATGTACAACAAATACCTAGTTAACACAACTGTATTACTTACATTTATATTTATATTTAATTTATGTTAAAGCCCACTGAGGCGTACATAAATAAATAATTTGTGAAAACAGAATTTTCACAGAACATTAATATTAACTTTGAAATTTGATGAATTGTTCAAGTTCTGTAAAATAACTGTCCCTTATGAAATAACTGTACCTTACATTCACAAAATCGGTAGCCAGCCCTGCCGGCTTCTTATTTGTATAATCAGAAAGCTGACGAACTTGAACTTACAAATTACTCGCTAAAATGATAACAGGTTCATGTTTATCCATTTATCAACATGTTGGTTACGGAAGTTGTCGATGTATTTCAAGGAAATGTGTGCTATGGGAAATAAGGAAAAGCAGTAAAATTATTAGTCCGAGTTAAGTTTAATTGAGTCAAGTCAACAATGGGAGTATACAAATTATCGTTGGTGGTGTTGATTATAAAATGTTTTGCCATAAGGTAAGTCTTGAAATTTTTTTGCGGTATTTAATTCATCCTTTTCAATTGGCGATAAATCGACATTGAGCTTTTGAAACTCTTCCATGTGATAAAAACTTACTTTATGTTTTATTAGTAGGATTTATAACCCCAATTCAATGCTTCTATTTTTCAATAATTACAATAAAAAATATTCTTTAACCCGATGAGGTATACTGATGGTGTATACCAGTGAGGTATGTCAATACATCTGCATGCCTCTTTAGTGCGCAGTGCCGATATATGGGCTGGACCATAGAAAATATCTTACAAGCTTTCTTTCAGGCACCATTTTTACCCCCCACCCCCTCGGAGTAACCTTTTTGCACTCAACCCCCCGGAGAAACTCAAGTAATCAACATAAACCGAATGCTGCAAGTCACTGCGCAGAAAATTAAGTTCGCCATAGTAATGTAACGGTCTGCAGCGCAGTTCAGTTTGAAACTTTTCTGCGCAGGGTCTTACAGCATTTGGTTTATGTCGATTGCTTATTGACGGGCTTAGTTATGCATGGGCAACATGTTACTTGATACTCAACATTCTCGACCATCCCGATTTATCGGGAGATCTCCCTATTATCCACTTCATCTCGCGATCTCCTGCAGTGGCACCAATACAACCCGTCCATGTTTTTATGCCCTTATGGATGATATATTTTCAACGTTTTCTGGACTGAATGACTTATTGAAATAAGAAAAAATATAAGATAACATTATAATTGGAAATAGATATTCAATTCTTATATGAATTTATTATTTAAATGTAGATGTTGTAAATTTTAACATATTATGAAATGCGTTCAAATTGTTATTAGGTAACGTACCCATACTACGTGACCCGTTCAGGGGGGGAGGCTTCAAAATCTCCTTCCCAAGGGCGTCACAGTTGAAAAAAGTTTGGGAAGCCCTGATCTATAATATTATCTATATGCATTGTACTTGGTATTTGACAATGTTTTTACTTTTATAGTAACATTGGTGCTCGTATCAGTCAGTATGCTTTCCCAAAGGACTTCAAATTTGGAATAGCTACGTCAGCCATTCAAGTGGAAGGAGGATGGAATCAAAGTGGTGGGTAGTTTTATAAAAATACCGTACTGTAAAAATATTGTATCGATACAATATTGTATTTCTTTCTTGAAAGAATATAGTGTGTATATGGACCAACTATTATTCATATTGCTTACGCACGGGTGCACACGAATAATTCATTTTAATATTTTAAAACCATTATAATATATAACTTGAAAAAGTGTTTTCCTGAAATAATGTCTAATAATGATATAATGTCTATGACAACAAATTACGAATTCTCTTAAGTATTTCAACTTTACCCATTAGTGGTTGTTTTATCGTCTTTTTAAAATTATTGTAATATACTAAGAACGATAATTTGTAGCATCTGCTAATATGAGTATTTAAAAAATATATTATTATTGACATGTTAAAATTATTATTACGAAAATAAATTAATGCTGTGAATGAAATTTAATAATTCTATATTACCGCCATCTATGCATCAATTCTCACATTAAGTTAAACAATAATGAGATAATTTAGAATGTGGGGAAAAACTTATAATAATCAAAAATATTACATTGCACGCTTTCATGTTGTACGATTCAACATGCAATACTCATTGATAAAAATGATTATTTATAAAAAAATCTCAATAATCAATAATAATCGATTACTTATAAAACTTTTTCAAGCAAATTATCAAACAGGTAGGAAATCAATCATAACTCTATTATATATTTATCTATCTCTACCTATATATATATAAATAAAAATGTAAATGTTCGTTTGTTCAAAATCTCAAATCTCCGAAAGTTTTTTTTACCGATTGCTTAAATTTTGACACAACGTTGCATTCGAATACGCGTGTGTTTTTATATACGTATATTTTATAGATGTCACATGTGACAGGTAAAAATATGCCTTTTTTAAAAACAGGGTTATTTGCTAGACGTGAAAGCAATACGCGCTATTCTTTCTCTATATGTACACAGACTGTAACTGTGTCCACAGTAACGCGTGGCGGGGTACAGCTAGTCTATACAAATAAAGTTATTGGACAGACATGCTTGTTTTTTTAAATCAGCTCCATTTGTTGGAGGTAAAAGCAACACGCGCTATTGTTTTTCTCTATGCACAGACAGACTGAGCTACAGCAACGCTTGACGGGGTACAGCTAGTTAATAATAAAATTATTATAATAGAATACGTACCTATGTATATAATTCTCTTTGATCGCTTGTTTCTAAAATAATATTGTCTCCCGTAATATAGGCAAACATAAATACATCAACTTGCTAGCAGAGGTACTTACTACACAATTTTATTGCAGATTTTGAGGTATTGGTGTTTGCTTATGTATTAGGAGATTGTGGAAATATGCAGTGGCGTAGCTAATGCATTGCATGGGGGGGAGATGAATTCTGATTTAATAAACTTTTTTTTTCAGATAAATCCGAAAATATGTGGGACCGTTACGTGCATACACATCCTCAAACTGTAACAGATGGAAGTAACCACGATGTCTCAACGGATTCCTACCACTTCTACAAAGATGACGTGAGACTGGTCCACGACATGGGCCTGGATGTTTACCGCTTCTCCATCTCCTGGACGAGAATCCTCCCAACTGGAATGGACGATAAAATAAGCGAAGATGGAGTGGCCTACTACAATAATTTGATCAACGAACTGTTGAAGTATAACATAACGCCGATGGTAACAATTTACCATTTTGATTTGCCGCAAGTATTGCACGAGTTTGGCGGCTGGACTAATCCTTTGATCGTGAATTACTTTGAAGATTACGCTAGGGTTGTGTTCAGACTGTTTGGTGACAGAGTCAAGTTTTGGCTGAGCATTAACGAGCCCCATCAGACTTGCCACTTCGGCTATGGTCACATCGTATTGGTTCCGAGGTATGACTCCACTGGCGTTGGGGAATACCTGTGCGCCCACTATAATCTCTTGGCTCATGCGAAGGTGTACCATTTGTACAACAGAGAATTCCGGCCAACTCAGAAAGGTTCACATTTATTTATAATACTCACCGGTCATGCGGTTTTTTAATGATGCTTAAGTTGAAAAATTCATGTTAATAACATTAGAAAAAAATTTAAAATCTTGTAAGCAATAAAAATGAACGCACGTAATAGAATACTTAATATATTTTCAGATCACATAATAAGGAATTAAAGAATATATAAAATAGTTCAGTATATCGTCAGTAGGTACCTAGTGGTACCTTTTCATTATTGCCACGTCCTTCTCTCTTCTGTAAAATAAAATAACTAAGGACGGGTTGTTTCACAGAACTTGAAAAATCCATCAAACTTCAAAGTTAAAATTCAAGTTCTGTGAAAGATCTATTCAAGTTCTGTTATTATTTCATCGTGGGCTAGCTGTTTCACTGTACGTGGAAAATAACAGAACTTTAATAAAACTTTCGCAAAGCTTGAATATTAATTTTAATAATGGTCATTCAGCGCCATTTTGCTTTTTTGACATTTAAAACGTCCGCCACGCCGATTCTAGGTGCATTTCAGCTTTCTATAAAAAAATGTAATAAGCTGTGCTGACTATATGAAACGGACTTAGACGGGTTGTTTCATAGAATTTGAAGAATTCACCAAATTTCAAAGTTGATTTTCAAGTTCTGTGAATGTTCTATTAAGATTTTGTTATTATATCATAATTAGCCAGTTGTTTCACAAAACTGAAATAATAACGAAACTTGAAAATCAACATTGAAATTTGATGAATTTTTCAAATTCTGTGAAACAACCCGACCTTGGTGTCGACATTATATCGACAGCGGAAACCTTTCAACTGATAAAAAAAAAACAAAATGGTGCTGATGACTTTGTCACAATATGTGAATTTCTGCTAAACAACTGGGCCTTAGTATTTTAAATAGCAATACCAATTTATTGTCCGCATTTATAAATAACATGCTGTACTTTGTAAACGTGTTAGTGGTTACATTACAGTTAGATCATTACAAATAATTAGACGTTAGTTAACCGATGAAATAAACTGTTACTCATAAACACCCGGTGAATATCGAATGAAATGCATCTACATTTTTTTCAGGAATTATTGGGGTGACTATGGACACTTTTTACGGTGAACCCAGAACTAATAGCTCAGAAGATAGAGACGCTGCTGAAATGTACAATCAAATGCACGTATGTGAAACAATCAAACATCATTTATACATAATTTATTTATACTTTTTTCTTATATATAATACTTGTTTCAAATGTAACTATCATGTTATTATATAAAATATTGTAAATATGTACCTACCAGCTGACTAACTACAAAAGTAGTTTAGCAGGTTTAAATGATTGTAAAGAAAAAAAAAACAATCAATGAATCTTCGAAGGGTACACAACTGTTGACAAAGACGCAAAATAGAGTCTATTTGCTAGAAGTCATGATTTATTTCATGTGCAGAAATTATGGTACTAACTACCATAAATATGTATTCCTCATTACACAGAATACTTATGTAGGGAAATAAATATACCGAGTCACATCTAATTGGACACCTTTAATTTATCACTTAAAACTACAACAGATTTTTACTGAGGCATTTTAGTTATGTATAATAAATATGTATTGTATTAACACATACTTTTTACTATTCATGTGTAAAAGCCCATAAAAAGGGCGTTAGTAAATTGATAAATAAATACAACGGAACTGCAATATTAGGCAAACGTCAGACGGCTACGTAAAAGTTAAAAATACTGATAGATTGACATGTTAAATATTAACTTTAATATACATTGTCAATTCGCATGTAATTTTGACACTAAAAAGGGAGTTAATTAGTTCATGAGGTCTTTAGCCTAACTAACATCTCTTGCTTCTCGATGCCGGAACGGAATCAATCGCTCGCGTCTTAGATAAATTAATTAAATCTATGGATTTTGTGTACGATTTCTTTCAGTTCTAAGAGCTTAGTTAGATCACGCCTATTCATTAATAAGCCAGTTATTTTGCATAACGAACGACATTATCCAAAAAGTCGTGCTTATTGGCAGCTTATCCGATACCTTGGAGGCCTCGCCAAAAGTAACGGCTTTTGTCAATCGACTGTCGGAATCATTCTGACCGTGTTCGCAAATAATTGACTTTAGACGACGTTTTCGTCAAAATCGTATTGACATAGGGCTTTATCGATGGTCCGTGCTAGACCTCCAACGCGACAACGCGATCGTGAGAATGGAGATACAGCGAACCAAATTTATTGTCGATTGTATTTTTCGACTGCAAAACAGTCTTGTTCTCGAAGAATTTATTGTATAATGTATTATGCAACCCATGATAAGTAAGGTAAATGGTTCATCGTACGTATCCAATTATGATTTTAGTTTTTAGGTTCGTTTTTATGCTTTACTTCCGCAGGAAGTTGTGGTTTTGCTTTCATACTAACCATTTCTTTTGCGGTAAGAAAATAATATTATCTTATTCCAGTTTTTTCCAATTATTACACTTACATAATTAATAGACCCATAAGACCGCAAGAATCAATTATTATTATTTTTAAATCAGTAATATTACTTTTACACACTGAGACACAAAAAACGTAGGTACCTTAACAAAATTTACAATGACCTAAAACGGATTTGGGTATCTACGTACATAATCAGAAATTCGAGTATAATGTATATTTATTTTTAAAATCATTTACCCCAGTTTTTTTAAACCCTAAAAAACGGCACATTTTTTAGTAGTAAGTACCTAAGTAGCATTCTAGCTGCCCACGATGTCACGTCCAAACTTTTCTAAAATCGATGTTACTCAGTGGTGACGGCCTCTGTGGTCGAGGGGGAAGACTCTCGACTAGGAATCCGGAGGTCGCGGGTTCAAATCTCGGCGTGCGCAAGAACATTTTATTTGATTAATTTGTGTTATTTCACTATTTGTGCATTTAAAATAATACATTGTATATTTGCCGCACGTTCCAGAGTGGGCACGTTCTCAGTGTCGCCCTCGTGTAAGAAATGGCTTTAGCTGTGTTTGGTGACCAGATCTGAATAGTCTGACCTTCCTCTTCCCAATCTCCTTCCCCTCCCCACTACCTTCAGCCTGACAACATACCCCAATTGGAGATGACATGGTCTCACTGGTCCCAGATGGTTGGGAGCAGTTTGGACTCGTGTGAGTCACGTAATTCACATAATTTCTTTTTGTGTTACTTTTATTAAATTTGTAGATTATTTAGACTGTCTGTAATAGTTATTTTTTCAACAGTTCGGCCTGTATTGTCACCCGATATTCTCCGAAAAGGGGGACTACCCAGAGATAGTAAGACGAGCCATAGACGAGAAAAGCGCCCTGCAGGGTCTATCGCGCTCACGGTTGCCATCCTTTACCGCAGAGGAGGTGACCTACGTCCGGGGAACCTTCGACTTCCTGGGGCTCAACCACTACACCACGGTGCTCGTACAGGGAGGCGTGGAGCCTCCGGGGGCAGAGCCCTCGCGCCCCTTCGACATGGGAGTCCTCGAATACAGAGACCCCGCTTGGAAAATGACGCAGTCGTCGTGGCATCGGGTGAGATTATCATTATTATTATAATCTGCCGATTGTTTCAGTGTCTTAAAATGTATTTAATTTAACACTTTCTAAGCTTCTCCCGACAATATAAGTTTTTTTTTCGAAATTTTATGAACTATTCAAAAATCTGGAACATTGCGTTTTTCTTGTTTTTTACAGTTGATAGGTACTTGGATTCATTTATGCTTCGATTGCGAAATCTCGTAGGCACGAGTACACAGTAATAGGTGCACACTACACACCCACAACTAATTATTATCTAATATGAATATTATTAACTTTTATCTAAACGTTCTCTTGACCTAGAGTGGCGTAACTGATTGATGTTTGTACCTATTGAGTGGTTGTTCAAAGTACAAAAAAGGTTTTCTTGACCACAGATAAGTAAAAAAATAAATTTCCATCAATATATCTCCTATCTTCTACACTATTTTTCCATTACCAAGTACCTATAGGTAGGTACTGAGGGATTATGAATCTAACGTTTTAGTCTTGTCTGTTTCACGTGTAATGTTAGGAGAATATTTTATAGTGTTTTTTAGTAATCGTAATATATTCTGGAAAACACACTCAGTCTCAGTTTATTATCAGGTATGAACGACGTTATTATTCGAGGTAAACTTCACGATACAGTAGTACTTAAACCCAACAATTAATACAAGAGAGGATGCACCTTATTTTTCCTAGGTATAGTGACTAGTCATACAGAAATCCGAAATACGGAAACCATTAAAATGAAAACGGAAGTCATCGTCGGTTTCATATTTATTTATCTAATTAGGAAAGGAATAGTATTGCACTAATTACTCACGGTACTCGCCTGTTTAAAATCATCGCTGTAGATGCGTTCGTAATAATATGTTCCTACATAACTAAGTATGTAATCATTAGTTTCGTACTGATTTCCATCAGCAATTTCCATAAATAAAAATGAAAGCAGCTTTTGCACGTGAGCTGTGAACAGGCGATTCGGGGAATTCCCGCACGTAATAACGTGTTAAACTAGTCTCAGCGAGAGCTCGTACATATGTCATCGACGTTCGTCCTTCTCACATTGCTTGTTTGAAAACGAAAAAGACAGAAGATACTCTGATCTCTCGCTGTGACTCTATCTTTAATGAATAGAATTTCTCCGACGTGGTTGTTAGAAAACGTGATTTATTTATCATTATTTACGTCATAACCCTATCGCATAATGCCAACTATAAATAATACATACAATAATATAATAATAATATAATACATAATAATAACTACAAATATTCTAAAATGAGGGTATATTCTTTTCTGGGACGTGGTGCAATTATACTAAATGTTATCTTATTCATATTATGCCTATAATAAACCGATGTCGCCACTGACTTAGTACCTATCGTGCGGTTCTACCTTCTAGCACACTTAGCTCACCCCCTGTCTCTCTTCCACTTGCCTGACATCGAACATATCAATTCGCCATCCCATTTGAATTGCATAATGATAGTGAAACACAGTTCTGATTACGAAATTTAAGCGAATAATGGTCAGAATTTTGGATCACGAAACATGCCCACATGCCACTTCTTGTATTCTTCTTTATTCTACGGTTTGAGATACGTAATCCACATTCAAATAATATTTTATTTGCTCACGTTTGAAAAGGTTTCAAAATCGCTACCTCTGAATCCAGAGTTGATTATTAATAAAAATACAGTGTGTAGCAAGCCTACGCACGACGGAAGTGAAACTTTTAGTATTCTTCTCTCTCCCTTTTTTTCTGTCTATTGACATATTTATAAGTAGCATGTGATAAAAAAAAAATTAAAAGTTATAAAAATATGGGATTCGAACCCGGGTCTTGCATAACGAGTGTCGAACGCTCTGCCTCTAGACCGCGAGGAGAGATATTTCACGCGATAGGGCGTTACTAGAATTGATTAGTAACTTTAATGATTCAAAATAAAAATAATTAATCAAAATACCGAGCGACTCTACCGGTTGGATTTGTAAGCTATATTTGGATAAAAATATCATATATGTACCGTAAAGTAAAGTAAAGGTAAATTAACAAATTTATTTAATTTTTTACTACATTATTACAAAGAGTTGATAAAAAAAAATTAAAATTTATAAAAAATATGGGATTCGAACCCGGGTCCTGCATAACGAGTGTCGAACGCTCTGCCTCTAGACCGCGGTTATTACGTAATAACCAAAATATCATATACTCAAAATATCTAAAAGTCGCAGCACGAGAGCATTAATTTTATCACTTTTCCTCGTATTAAAAAAATCACAAAAAGAAAAAAAAAATAGTTTAAGAGGGGATCGAACCTCGGTTCTTCACGACGAGAGTCTTGCGCTCTGCCTCTAGACCACGAAGCTGAGTTTTGAGGGTGACCTAAACTAGGTATATAATATTGGCTAGGCTCCTATAGCGAAATGATCACGCTTTTTCATGACGGTCATGAGTTGGTTTTACTCCAGTCATCGAATTTGCATAACGCGCGTAAAGAAGTTTCACTTCAAAAAGATTCTGTCTGTTTATTTATTATTATGTTTATTATGTACAGTTGCAACTATATATCTATTAATATTAATCTGCCAACGTTAGTTACTTTTGCTTTATTTCACGGAACGATTGAACCATGAAAATTGGCCAATACGTGAGTTTGGACTTGATTTAATTCAGCGACCCTGAATTTCTAAAGACCGGAATATCTTGAAATGCATTGTCTTTATTCTATATAATTATTAATACTAAAATTGATACTGTTTTTTTGAAGGTGAAAAAATTCAATGACATGTTCGTAAAAAAATTGGCTTGTTAAGATTTCACTTTATCACGACTAAAGTGACCTGGGACATAGCAAGTAGGTTCCTACCTACAAATTACACTTTTTATACATCGGAATGTATCAGGTACTTACTTACCCACACTCTTAAAATATCAACAACTTATCATTGATTCATTATTTCATTGCCTAGAATATAATAAGGTATGAAAGGAACCGATATTGCTCAACTCAAGGTAGAAAAATAATAATAATTGCCTTGTTAACAAACGTGGTTAATGTAATTCGTTGTTTCTTAAGAACATTTTCAACAGCGATACAACAATATATTGTCTCTCGAATACTTCAATCGTTGTTTTTCTTAGTAAGTAAAACAAAATCATATTTATCTCCTGTTGTTCGAAACTACTAATATCATTATCGCAATTTGCTATGAATATCAACACCTATTAAAAGTATGAAACGGTAAGTAAAAGTTTTCTAACGAAATAATATTCTGGCGCTTCATTTGTTCAGAAAAATAAAATAACAAAACAGAATACTCAATATTCTTTTTACATTATATTATATAAGTCGGTAAATATATTCAGAAAAATATCCAATTTTGTACAATGCGCATGCGCAATCTCATTGTGTCTTTTGATTCAATCGCTTTTTGTGACTTTTATTTACTGTTGGTTATACATAGAAGAAATATGTGTCTACTCAAAAAAAAATTACATTACTCAATTAAAATCACTCTAAAACATTAATGAGATATATTATAGACATAGACAAATCACACACTTACTTTCACATATTTTTTGGTTTCTTGGAACGGGCAATTTGCCTAGTTAGGAACCAATAATTTCGACCTGATAAGGTACAATAACCAATAATCACAAAATATTTTAATTATATCTTGTATCATATTGTACTGTGTGTAAATTTAAATGAATAAATAAATAAATAAATAAAAATAACTCATAGTTTGGGTATTGTATGAAAATCTGTTGCCCCAGGCGTGAATTAAAATAAAATACATTTTACTAAAAATGTATCTTAAATGGAAATATTATAATAATTATTGCAGCTCTCTGAATTACCTTGAAATTATATTTGCAAACAATGAATCAAAGTACGCGAATGGTTAAAACGGAACCTAATATAATATTGAAAATGCGATTTTTGATTCTGTTAGCAAATGGAAAAGTTTAATTTTTGATATCTCTAATAATAACGAAGATAAGGGTATAGCAAAGGAAACAGTTTTGGAGGGCCGGTACATCCCATGTTGTGGGGGTAGGAACCAGGGAAGGGTCTCATTGTGGTTGGGAGGGTCGTGCCGTTTTCAGTCGTTACCATGGTTTGATGCGGACAACATCGGGGCTTCGCCGTCCGCATGTTTCTTGAAAGTGGCCGTTCTTCCGTTGCCAACCAGCGGGCCTTCCGGCTGCACTTCAATCTTGCGCGTTGTGATACCGTCCCTGACCGTAATTTAATCGCGAGTTGGGTGCGTACATTCGAAGAAACTGGTTCCACACTAAGAACTAGGGGTTTAGGAAGACCCAAAACGGTAAGAACACCCGAAAATTTAACGAGAGTGAGAGAAGCTATTGAATGTTCGTATGGGCGCTGGTGTATTATGCATGGTGCCCGGAAGCATGCAATTGCATTGGGCATTGCTGACCGCTCACTAAGGAGGACTTATGCATCAAGACTTATCATTCAACCCCTACTGGATTATGATTGTCCAAGAGTTGAAGCCTCCTAACTATGAAAACTGCTTGAATCGCTCCCAAGAAATGTTGAACCAGATACATTCTATGTCAACTTTTCAATAGTAACGAGGCCACTTCCATCTCCGTGGAGCGGTGAATAAACAAAATCTTCGTTAGGTGCTGGGCTGAAAATAACGCAACGCAATATTCAATACTGAAATAACTAACGGAGGAAACAGGAAGACATCTGGTTTCAACAGAACGATGCTATGGCCCATACTGCTCGAGTTTCAATGACCAAACTGCGACAGTTGTTCCCTAAGCGTCTCGTCTCTCTGAGGGGTGAAGTGGGGTGATTTGAGTACTTGCGACTTCTTCCTGTAGGGAAAACCCGAAGGAAAATGTTTTTAAACAGCGGAATCACACCATGGAAGAACTCAATGATCGAATTCGGGAGGAAATCGCCGCTATACCCGTCGAGATGTGCCAAAATGCAGCCGGTTACTTCAGAAATAGCCTTCATCGATATATCTATACTGGGGCTATCATCTTTTTGATGTCATCTTCAGGACTTGATGCATAAAACGGCATATGTACCGAATAAAATAAAATAAACCCCATTTTTGTGAGTTTTTAATAGCCCTTCAAAATTGCACTGTCCGTTTTGCCGCACCCTGCATTGTACAGGGTTTTCCAATAAGAGGTGTTATTTTGATATTCAATCTTGTGTGGCACGTAGCGCCGTCTTGTTGAAAGTAAACGTTATCCAGATCAATACCATCCAATTCCGGCCATGAAAAATCATTAATCATCTCTCGATAGCGCAATCCATTCACCGTAACTGTTGCTCCAGCCTCATTTTCGAAAAAGTAAGGTCCAATGACTCCGCCGGACCATAAATCGCACCAAACAGTCACACGTTGAGGAAAGAGAGGCTTTTCAACAATAACTCTTGGGTTTTCCGAGCCCCAGATGCGACAATTTTGCTTGTTGACGAAGCCACCGAGGTGGAAATGGGCCTCATCACTCAAGATGATTTGCATTTGATTCACTCAAGTGATTTTTAATAATTTCGATGCGTTGTTGAAGCGTGTATCGTTCCATTTTTATTAATGGCGTTGTTTCTACTTGTCAAATATCAAAAAATGACAGCTTTAAAAGTAACATCTACCGAAATAGCGGGCTATTAAAAATAACACCTCTTATTGGAAAACCCTGTATCATAGCACATTATTACCTCCTTTCTGATAAGGTATACATGACCAATAACACACTTAAATATAATATTTAGTAAAAATTATTTATAAGTGTAACTCATTTTTTATATTACAAAATAAAAATAGTTAACTGCAATATCTACCAAAATCTTCTATCTTACATCTATTTATATAGTGTCGGTGGCAGGCGCGCGGCCGCGTGACGGAGACCGGGCGGAAGGCGTGGATTTCATTTTTTGTACAAATCTACTTTTCAAAACAAGATTTTTCACACTTTACTTTCAAAACAAGAGGAATGTAAGTAAGTCTACATTAGATTTCGAAAAACTCTGCGTCAAGCATACATGAAATCGTTAATTTCGTTAAACGAACAATGTCAGTTAAACAGTCAACCTGTCTCAGATCGATGAGTGTTTTTGGTGTCTAATTACTAAGAGCCCATATACCTGTTTCGTGATCTATGATCACCTTGCCCGTGTAAGGCAAATAGCCAATCAGATGTGGGACCGCAACTGTCAGTGGATACAGCGGAATCTGGCCATTGCACTGTTCTGCCTCTGGCGGACCTGCCTGTTCTTAGTACTACTTAGTGCTTACTGCGGCAAGCAGTCTCCGGTTACCTTGGCAGATCACCGACCTACAACGGAAGAGTCGCAGTCGGGAAGGACAACGGAACTAGACCATGCCGTTCGAACACGTTATTGTGGCCAACGGCTTTGGCAAAACTAACCGCCCATTGTAACCGATATTAGCAAGTTTCGACACGGCCAAAATTTAAAAAAATTGCCAATGTCTTTGGACTCGAATTGCGGTTCAAGGATATTTGCTTATTGTTTCGCAATGATCAGAGTTGGTACCTGAACATGACCACATCTCAGGACCAACATATACGAAACAAGGATACAAGTATTTTAGGCGGGGTAATGCAAAAACATGTTACAAATATATAGACGTAAAGGTTGTTATTAATACATGATTTACAATAAATCCGATATTAAACTCATTGTTGACTGTTCGAACTATGAAATCTGATAGTAATGTTTTACAAAATCAACCAATAAAAACAACGTTTTTTTTACTTGCATTATATTTTTAAATGTCTTTCAAATCTTTAAATATTTTTTTAGTGTGATGGAGTATTGAACCTTCCTGCCCAGGTAGGTACTGTAGTCTACCGTAGAATAGAATGCATTTTCATCGACAACAAGACTATTTGCCCGAGTTTCAGATCGATCCGATGTCGGAAGGGAGTTAATTTCCGCTTCCAAGTTTTTCGTTCATTTAATTATTCTTTCCCGAAAATAAAGGGAACACGATAAATAATTAACGACAAAATTTTTGTGCATCGACGAAAGGTGGTTTTTATGAAATTATGAAGAACAAACTCAACACTGACACTGAAACACTGTCCTGACGTTGAAGAATCAATCGTGTTATACCTTACCAGACTATTTTAGATAAATTATCATTTAATAACATCAACATCACCAATCGCTCGATGAATATAATAATCCATACCAATACAAGTAGGTAATTTACGTAAATTTCAAGGAGATAGAAATACGTGATTACTAACGTAAACATCATATTTGACATTTGTTACTGCTAACGCCTCGGCATCTATAAGGAAAACTATTCTGCGGCTTACCAAAGCTTGAACATCCGACTTAGTCCGCTTAAATTTGGACGAGGAACGTCGCACATAGCGAGGATACGGACCGACTGATATACCGGGCTTACACTGTATACATTTCGTCCTTGGAGGAATAGTATACATTTCCTGAAAGTACTCCAAAATAAGAAGATAATATAATGTGCTCACAATATTTACCTACTAAGGATTGTTGATTATGCCTTAACTTTATGCTGATTTGCACGATTAATAGGAAATGCTGGTATGGGATTTATCTGAATGTCCTCGATAAGGTAAAAGTTCCGTTATATAGCAAATATTATGGTATTTTAATATATACACTTTTAATTAGTTTAATAAACCCATGTTATCCGACCTTAATGATTTATGGATTTTGTGGAATAAAGTTGTAATTAATGGGTAGGAAGTTGGCGAGGTATGGAAGCATGAACATTGAAAACATCTCGAGTTATTCCCCATATAGAATTAGTTCATTGTATCAGCCGCTTTATATCCGGTTCCGCATTGAAACGAATAAAAAAGATTCCTTGAAAATTCACCAGAAAAAACATTCCTCATTCTCAATGCTACGCCTGTTGAACGATCTGATTGAAGATGACGATTCATGGTTTTCTAGTTGGTGTATCATTTTATATAATTATAGTTGGGATATTATATTAGGTGATTTCGATTTCATTTACTAATTAATGGTCCTTACTTTCTTCATTACGACACTTGTGTAGCTACCACAAAGTTCTTCCTTACGACACTTGTATAGATACCACAAAGTTTTTCCTCACGACACTTGTGTAGATATAACAAAGTTCTTCCTTACGACACTTGTGTAGATACCACAAAGTTCTACCTTACGTCACTTGTGTAACTACCACAAAGTTCTTCCTTACGACACTTGTGTAGCTACCACAAATTTCTTCCTTACGACACTTGTATAGCTACCACAAAGTTCTTCCTTACGACACTTGTGTAGATACCACAAAGTTCTTCCTTACGTCACTTGTGTAGCTACCACAAAGTTCTTCCTTACGACACTTGTATAGCTACCATAAAGTTCTTCCTTACGACACTTGTGTAGCTACCACAAAGTTCTGCAAAGATACGATTTTTTTTAAGAAAATGAGCAGTTTAATTCTTACTAACGAATTTACAAGAATTATTTATAAATGATCCGTTCTCTTATTTTTTATGTGAATACCGCCCAGCAGTCCCACTGCTTTCAACCGTCTGCAGCCAGTCAGACCAAGGCAACCCCAATTGGGGTATGTTGTGAGGTTGAAGGAGGGGAAGGAGATGGGGGAGAGGAAGGAAGGGAAGTACCATGCTATTCAGATCTGGTCATGAAACACGGCTAAAGCCATTTCAAGCAACGTTTAAATACTGAATGGTGGTCTTACACCAGGGCGATAGTGAGAGTATATACCACTCTGGAACGTGCCGAAAATATAATTCATATTATTTTTAATGACGTAATCTTGAAATTACACAAATTAATTAAATAAAATTTGCTTGCGTACCTACGCCGGGATTTGGAACCGCGTCTTCCAGGTTACCAGTCGAGAGCCTTACCCCTTGACCACGGAGACCTTCAATTCTCCCGCCAGAACATTTAAAGAGGCACATTCAAAATGTTAGTTGTGAGAGGCAGGGATGCACAAAAATATCTGTATAATAACGGTGTGCATGTGCAGTCATCATAAATCGAAACCATTGAACCAAACTTCAATTTTGAGAATGATTCCAAACAATACGTGATTAAATTAATTTAATACGAGTTTTTTTATGTAACTATCATGACTTACCTAATACATACCTATTTACGAACCTAAAACATACCTATTACATACAACCTACCTACCTAAATAAAACTTACCTATTACATACCTATCTTCTAGAGATGGGCGTTACGGTTTCTTTTTCAAAAAACCGAAAGCGTTCCGGTTTCCCAAAATAAAAGATCACTAGAAAACGTTTAAACATAACGTTATAAACTACAAAAAAAATTCTGCATAAATGGATTTAACCGTGTCCAATGCATATCCAACTTGATCCATCGCCTTGCACCGCAGTGGGAGGGATGGATTCATACGTCCGTCACTCCTCGATACACTGACCCCCAGATTCCTACCCACCCTTCTCCTCAGGACCTCCTGTGTGGAAAAAAAATGGTACGATTACTCGACACATTGATCCCCAGATTCGCACCCTCACCTCTACTACCACCTACCAACCTAAAACTTACCTATTACATACCTACCTACCAACCCAAAACATACCAATTACATAACTACCTACCAACCACAGACATAGGAATTAATAGACGAGAAGATAATGGCGAGGGGTAAAATTAACTGTTGGAGAACGAAGGGCGTAAGGCTGACTGTGATTCGTCAATAAATCAATCTGACAGTAAATAGGCATCTCGCATTATAATATCACCATTTACTTATTAAAAGTAAAATCTGCTTTTGAATGAATAGACATTTTTACATGGGAGCGCAAATTACTCGCCACGTTATGAACAAATTTGCGAAGTCCAAATTCGGCAAAAAAATTCGGTTGTATTTTCAGAGTCGAATATTTCGTTTAAGTATTTAGTTAAGACACTTTTATAAATGTTCATAATTTACTTCCCAGCAACCAACCAGCTTTGTGTTTCGCGTCCAGACGTTTCTCGATGTGATAGTATAATATGTTTCTAAAACTGATCTATATTATACGATGTGAATATGCTTAAAATAAAGTAAAATAATGCTTATATATGGAATGTAATACGACAATTGGGTTTATTCTCTTTTTCACATCTATTTTTACAAGTTTTCATAGTACAAGTCAACATTTTGCCGTGTTATTTCGTAAAATGAACCGATGATGCCTCGACCATAGTTCGCACAAGAATGATGACGTCACGTATTCAGATTTCACTTGAGGCCATACGCGAGCACAGCCGGTTCCAATGGAACCGGTATGGGGAGTGGGGATAATACGCTTTTAATCACTTAGGGCAGGTCTACTAATATTCATATGTCTATGCTACCAACCTATTTCTTACTTACCTACCAACCTAAAACTCTTCTAGGTATTAAAAAAAATAATCTCAAAACTGCGGCACTAACACAATTCCCAATCGTCACTAGTCGCCAGTATTTATTTATTTATTTTAATATCAACAGTATAAAATATACCATATACAGTAAATTATAAACAGTGACATCAGAAAATATACAATTAACAGAAACTCTAGATGGATATAAAAAGTTAGAGATACAAGTACATGCAAAACTTATAGGTAGACTAGGTTAGATTAGTATTGATTGAAATATATGATAGTATAGATACAAGATATAATATATTACAATAGCTAAAATGTATGCAATTATTTTCATGTTTTGGTTGAAAGTAGGTAAGTGCCAATCAAGCTGTTGGTTCACCGTATTGAATATTATTATTGACCCAAGTTTCCTCAGTTGCCCCAGGCAGTTCATTTTATATACATACTTATTTGACTTTTTACCTAAGTATGAGTAGACTTACATTTTATTGGTCATGATTTAAAAATATGATATTAAAGCCTTTTTGTACCTAGCTTCTGTGCAGTTAAACAGATCCGCTACATCTGCGTACCTATTACTAATTTCATGTAATCTAGGTACAAGCGAGTGTTTGAAATGTTTAGTCTTAGAATTGTTACAATTAAAGAGGGTTTTAGAACGAGTAGCTCTTATGGGTACATGAAATTCAATGAGGTTAATTAAATCAAGGCCGTCTACACTACTATTTACAATTTTGAACATAAATATTAAGTTGGATATAATTCTTCGATCTGAGAGTTTTAATAAATTTAATTTTTTCACTAAGTAATTATAGTTTATACTTTCAATGGGAATACCGAGTTTAAAGTTAATGTGTCTTAGGAATTTGTGTTGAATTTTTTCTATTGAATCTGAATGTATTTTATAATGGGGGGACCAGATCGAGGAGTTATATTCGACTTGACTTCGAACTAAAGATGTATTCAAAATCTTCAAGTTTGAAATATTTCTGAAGTCTCTGGAGTTTCGAAGAATGAATCCAAGCATTTTTATTCCCTTATTGTTAATTGATTTTATGTGAGGTATAAAGTTTATTTTAGAGTCGAAAATGATGCCCAGGTCATTAATTTCTTCGACAAAGGTAAGGGTTGAGTTATTAGGTTCATATGAATAAATAATTGGTTGACTTATTTTGTAAAATCTTATTGAATGACACTTATTTATATTGAGATATAGTTTATTTAGAGTGCACCAATTAATTAACCTGTTTAAGTTATTTTGTAGACTGATACAATCTTCAACGGTTTTTACTTTTTTAAATATTTTTAAATCGTCTGCAAAAAGTAATACATTTATATCGTTATCAAATATATTAACAATATTGTTTATAAACAGTAAAAACAATATTTAGCCGAAATGAGACCCCTGTGGTACACCACTTGTAGCTATAAATTGGTTGGAAAGGAACGAATTGATTTTTACTAGTAGAACTCTATCAGTTAGATAGCTTGCAAACCAGTCTAAAAGTTGTCCATCGATAGTATGCATACAAATACTTGAGAAAAACCCACATATTTTCTCGAAAGTTATCAGAACAGTTTATGTAATTATGTAACCCGAATTTTATCAAATAGTAGTTCACCCCTGACTATACGCCACATGCCTTTACTTGTATCAGAGTTAAAAACCAATTATATTCATGTAATTTAGACCGTTGAATACTTTCAGCATTACTCACATGTAATTTGTTAAATAAATTTGAAAAGTAATTGTCGACCATTACTGACTTACAGGTGCACCGAAGACAATTAACATTTTTACAACTGCATAAAATTATAAGAATTATCATAAACCAGTCGAGGACGAGAGTAATAAGTGTTTGCGGTATCAATGATAAATTAACTATAGATAATTGGTTCATGAAACACGCGCATTACATGGTACGACAATATGAGAGAAAACACAACCAGGCGATATGACCTTGCGATATCTATTATTTAATGTAACCTAGATCTAAAAGCCACACTTTTAAAATCTTTGAATGTTTAAACAGTGCTTTTCTGACCATATAGAGTTTCAAGATCAGTTTTATTTACCATAACAACTTTTTTTTCAAGTTTTTCTTTTATGTATTCAATAATATTATTACAAATATAAATAAAAAAATATATTATTATTTTTTTGGTAAACTAATGTTTAAGACAAGATTTTTTATGTATAGCACAAAGGGTAACAATTATTTTAGTGAGAGAGTTAGCACTTACAATGCCTTTCTCATATAAAATAAAGTTGGTTGTTTTCAGGTGAAAAAATGTAACAAGCAGTAATTTTTGAATGAAACACTAGTATATATTGAATTATTTCGCGGATAAGAGATAAGCCGCCATAGCTCAGTGGTCAGAGCTGTCGACCGGAAATCGAAGGGACACGGGTTCGAGTCCCGTTGGCGTCATGTATCTTCTATCAGGAGATTTTTCAATGTGGATGAGTGTTTCAGGCGAATAATTATTGCTTGTAAAATAAAAAAAATATATGTTTGTTTGTCCCTTATAGACTCTACACTCTAAAACTATTACACCGATTTTGCTGAAAATTTCAACTTTTCAACTATCTCAATTTATAAACAATATTTTATTTATAAACAAGATCTGCTATGAAATTATTATTACTCGTGACAGCTGTTTCGTCTTCGGACGGGATTATCAAACTGTGGTGAAGTCATTATATTAATTCCGTATTGGTACTTATAATGAAAAAACTAATTGATTTTATTTTTATTACCTATGCTATTTATATATCCGAGTAAAATATCTGAAATTATTAATGGTTATTAATTTTAATTATCCTTTAAAGTTTCCCCAATCATTGTATTGTTTAAATTTGATTAAAGGTCGTAATAGTAAGATGGTTTCAACAGAATAATTTGGATGACTCAAGGGTTTCTCTTTCCCTGCATTATTTATGTACTAACTTGTATATTTGTGTTTTATATTAATTAAACTCGGCTAATACACATCTATGAGTGGCGAGCGAATTATTATTTTTGTTTATCGCTCTTAGATATGTTCAAGCCGAGTTAAATTATTATAGAACACAAAAATGTAAGCTATTATAAAAGATAATGCGGGAAAAGAAATCCCTGACTCATCCGAATTATTAATTTGGAAACACCTTACTTTAATGACCTTTTGTTAAATTTAAATAACACAATCGTTGGGAAACTTTAAAGGTCAATTAATAACCATTAATAATTTAAGATATTTTACTCTGAAATTATTAATGGTTTATTAATCATCTTAAAAGGCATCGGGAGTAAAATTACCTCTATGGAAATAATATATCTTCTGTAAGTGGCTTCACCTTAGTTTGATAATACCTCCAAAAGGCGAAACAGTTGTCACGCGCAATAGTAATTACACAGCAAAACTTGTATATAGATAAACAATTTTTTCTATCAAATTGAACTATAATATTATTGAACATATAAAATAAAAAATAAAATAGAGTTCTACACATGAAACTTGACAAACAATAAATGAACTATAATAACTTATGATTACTTGTTGATACTTGTTTTAAAGCATACGCCTGTACACTGGAAAATCATTAGTTTTCGTCAGGTATTTTTTACAAACTAATTATTATTATTATTTTTTAATGATAAACTAAAGTTTATAAGACAAGGTTTTATGCATAGCATAAAGGATAACAAATAATTATAAGCAATAACTAGTCGTGTATTTTTACTCGGGGGATATTTTCAATTTGTATTGATACCTATTTCAGGTGACTAATTTTTTCTTTAATTATTTGTTAACTAATTCTTTATTTGCATTACAAAACAAAATTCTTAACCTTGAAAAGGTGAACAAATTTTAAAATAATTTATTTACATAGTTTTGGATTCGGTAACTAACTTATTTCATGCTATCTGTGTTACAGATTTTTGCGGTGGTACTAGTTCCTATCCAGCTTGTTCCACAGACGTTTATTAATGGGTTTAGAGTTCAGAGGGGCTTCTAAATTCAACTGTTGAATTAGAATAGTTGATCGATTAGCAACAGCTTTCTGTTGAAGAATCTGCTAGCCAAGGCGCCCGGTTTCTTGGAAGTCAGATTTACTCCGGCTTCTATGGATCGCCGATACTTTGAGCCGGTCTTAAATACTTACCCCAAACATATCAATTGATTCTTTACTGGGAAGGGTGCTCCCATCAAATTGCACCAGACAGTCATTGATCTCCTTACACGCTCGGGTTCTCGAGACGTTGAAGCTGACCAGGATGCACGAGTTGTTTGCATGTTTGCTCTGCATCTCTACATCCCGTAAATATCTTTTGTAGAACTTTAATCTGTATTTGACATACATTTACATTGTTAAAATTTACGCTTGGTCACAAGAATCCATTAAACATATGCCAGTAAATTATTTCATAACTACAAAAGCTTCTATCAATAAGTACCAATCCAAACATTTTGCAGGTGGTGTAACATATGATTGTGTACCAATTTGATACTTAACTCAAGTCTTTTTTTTGTTAAATTCGAACCAATAAAATAACTACGATTAAAGTAATTAATGATGGTCCATTCAACCTTGCCTATTTTCGATGACGAATAAAATGAATTTGTGTCATCATGCTGATTGCTGACTGGACTATTTTATAGCCGAACTAGCTATAAATATAGTTATTAAATATTATATTATAAATATTATAGTTCGGCTATAAAATAGCCCAGTCAGCAATCAGCATGATGACACTAATTCATTTTAATAGTTGAACATTTCTTTAAATAGTTGAACATTTTTAACCTAATTGTCGACTTTAACTTTTTTATATAAAAATAAAAATTTAAGTAGTTATCTAAAACAGTTACTCTATTTTTTTGATCAGTTAGGTTAAACAAGATTTTGTAGAAACAGCGGAATGTCAGAATATCAAATTAATTAGGAAAATGTTATTTTCAATTTGCCACCTCCCTGAAAACCATTTATTGGATAACCAACACATTTTCCAGTTTGCCAGGGTCACCCTAAGTGCTTTTCTACATTTGGTGATTTAGAAGGGGTGCCTGGGTTTATCGGGTGAGGTGTGTTCAGGATGCGCCTGCCTACCAGTTGCGTGGCGTGCCAGATCGGGAGAGGCTGGTTTGGGGACACCCTTTTACCTCTCCAACCGGTCTCTCGATACATCACCTTGCGCATCAGTGGGAGAGATAACATACGTCTATCACTCCTGGACACACTGATCCTTAGATTCCTATCCAACCCTCATACTTTTTAACTTCCCAGATCTTCCTCTCCTTCCTTCCCTTAAAAAGACCCCCATACAGTATCCCAAAAGATGACATAGGACCTGAGGGAAATTATTTTCCTCAAGGCCTGATGACCACAAATTTATATTTATAAGGTATAAACACATCTACCTATATGAAAATAATAAAAAAGTACCAAGTTCGCTGAAAACATTACATACTATTTTTGCTAATCTCAGGTTGCTCAGGAACCTTGAAATGAAATATGTAAAGTTTTCGGAGAATCCCGAATTCAGCAACAAAAAATGCTTTAAAATGCGCAGGTAAACTGAACACCGGTTCAGAGGATATGTATTATAGTATGTATTGAGAATGCTAATTGTGCAACATTATTTGTTCCCTACAATTACTTGATGTCCAATTACATTGCCTCTGTTCGCGAATAATAATGGTGTACCTTTTTTTGGGCATTTTTTGGACATATTATGTAGTGGATACGTAGTTATCCATTATTTTTATTGTGGCAAAAATATTGGGCGTATACATACATAGGTATACAAATTGGCAAAAATATATTTATTTTACGAATATTATTAACATTAACAATTTATGGGTAAAAAATGAGTTTTGGTTGTAAAAGTGCAAATCATTGAAATATTAAGATATCGTTAACAGGTAATTTTTGTGTCTTAGTAATTTCAATATACATACTCGTAATAATAACTTATGCCAAAGTTTAAAAACAATCCGGGTGGTAAATAGAAAATAACTCAAAATATTTAATTAAACATTGTAACATGGCGCTAAAAATAGTTATAAATTGCTAGCTTATTTCAATACAGTTGAGAAATTTTTTCGTGGTTATAATAATTTACCTACCCATTGAAATAACGTTGGTGTAATTTTCTAATATTTTTTTTTGTTAGTTGAACGTTGCATAATAATGCAGCATATAGTTATTTAGGGCCGTAATAATAAACGTGTTTTAAATTTTACACAACCTTTAATCAAGCGGTAATGATTGTTTGCAGTTATATAAAATTAAAACTTGTTTATTAGTAAGGGGGTATGTGTTTACTCCATTTACCTATGTATGAACTAGAATAGATTTATTTCTTGCCAATACACTTTATTATCTTTTCACGTTTACAGACGTAATTTTAACAGAACAATTTGAATATAAATTACAGAATAAAAAGAACCAAAATATGTAAATTTATTATGTTAGAACTTTAAATGGTCCATTTTTTGTATTATTGCGAATTATTCACCCGACAATATTAGGTTAGGTTACAAGTCGAAGTCTGACGAAAAGTGGTCATATTTATTGTTTTTGTGTTTTATTTTTATTTGTTGAACATTTTTTTTAAATTTAATTAAAAACAAATTTTAAAATATAATTATTAAGTTCTGCAAGTATTTTTTGGTTTTTTTTTTGTTACAACTGTTTCGGCTTTCAAGGCCATTTTCAAACTGTCAAACAATTTGAAAATGGCCTTGAAAAATTGATATTAATTTAATTAAAAAAAACAATAGCGGTCAGTAAAAGAACCTTAATCAGAACTTATTGAAGACGTACCAAATTAAATAACTTTTGTTCGTTTCATCCCAAAAGGAAAATCCCCATTTTAGCGCATTTTTATTTTTTATATTGTTAATTTTCATACATATTTCCTTATCTACACCATATTTGGTATTAAAAAACAGTAGATTTTGGACAGTTAGGATCGGGGTGAGGTGTTGGACGTTTACCGGCGAGTGACCAGTGACGACATGCAGAAGAATTTTTTTGTTTGGTTTTGAAAAAAGAAATCACGGAAGTCAAGTACGTCCCTTATTCCTCAGCTTTCCTTTTTATTTTCCTTCTTAATCGCTAACAAAAAAATATATAAAATACTCTGGTACAATTATTTTACAGCGTTGCCGATATAAAAAAAGTAGTAGGAAGAATAATAATTCTGTAACAAGAATTTAGTGAAATACTTCGTATTATCTATCATCCCATGCGCGAGTGTCAGTAATTTAGTAAGATTCTCGCTTCACAATCTATATAAGTGGTAATTAGGAAAAGTTTAGATACCGCTAAGATCACAATAAAACACTGATGCAATAAGCGTTACCTATTGCACCTCTCGCCGGTTAGTGGGTACGCCATTATTACGCAATTACCATCTCCAATAAATCTTTTTGTCGGGTTATCAGACACTCTAACCAACCCGTCTAGTAGATTACATTATTTTTGTGCCTCGTCAAGTTACTTAAATGAACACGTGTTGAGAATATGGAATGTCAATGCTAGGTCAATGTCATCTACAGATTATTTGGTCAACTCTAGATAACTTAGATAATAGTACGTATTTTATGATTTATTCTTGCTAAGAATAATGCGACGAGTAATATTTCTACCAACCCTGTCTTTATAAAACAAAGTTCAACAAGCGCAGCGATAACGTAGCGCACCGTTTACATATTTTTTTGGTCGAACGAACGAACGGTTAAACTCCACTTCTGAAACAATAGACTTAATATAAGATAAGATAACATTATACCTTATCAGAAAAGAGGAACTCTTGTGTTACAATTCTTACTTTGGTTGTGTATACAGGGTGTTGAGGGATGTACTTGAATTATTTTAACCTGTGATTCCTGACATTATCTGGAGTAAAAAATGTTCATTAAATGTTAGTCTCGGGTGACATTTTTGGTGTTTTTTCCACAAAAAAACATAGAAAATCAGTGGTAATTGTAGATGTGAGGGGTTAAACAGTTACTCGGCTGAGTAACTAGTGACAGACAACACATTTAGGATTTTAAAAAAATTTCACCGGAGACCAAAATTTCATTTTACATATTTTACACCAAATAAAAAAATATTATTAAACAAGTTAAGTACGTCCCCTAACACCCTATATATATGGAATTTTGCACTATTTATTTGATATCAGCATCCGTATTGATATCCACTGATTTGAAAAAAATTCCGAAGACGGTGAATTTTTTTTCCATTATTTAATCCATTTAATGAAGTTAAATTATAATATATTAAATGTAAACAGAGTAATTTCGGTACGTAACACTCTAAAATGAAAGAAATAAATAATTCTTATCTTATCTTATTTATTTTCAGTACCTACATAACATGTAATGAATTTCCGCCATCGTTCTTAAAATAGTTCGTTGGTCAGCATAATATTCCGAACAGTTGGTCGGGAATCATTTCTCAGCCGTGGAATTAAAATGTTTTTTGTATATTTTTTTTATTTTTACTTTTATTTTAAAAATACATTTTTTTTAATTATTCGATTTCATTTTCAAAGGTGGAACTGTTTGTTTGAACAAATTCACATTACTAGATAAATTCGGTAGTTACCTACCTATAATATAATATTACAGAAAATTATTTTAATTGTCTTTTTCATAATGGAATTATAATGGGGTGTATACAGTAGTAAATGTATACGTGCCATAATATACCGGGATTTTCACAGCTAGTTATTTAATAACCGATGAAAAACCTTACGAAATTGACTGTGTGAACCTTTTGGTCATTTTGATAAATTAACATAATATTTCAGCACACGACACATAAAAGTAGTTCTATAAATTTTCGAAAATGATTTTAAATATTATTGTCTTCTAAATTTATTTACCCGTTTTACGTGTTACATTTTATTTGAGTTCTCTCGATCACCATACTGGTCTTACACCCGTATCGTGGTATTGTTGAAGTGTTTACAGGTTTAAAATAGAAAAAAAAATTGCCTTGTTCGCACCTGTAGAGATGTATAGAAATGAAAATTTTAAGAATATACGTAAGAATTTTTAGAAAATAGGAAAATCACCCGTAATTTCCCATTTTTCACACAAATCATGTTTTATGATAAAGAACTAAATAATAAACATAACAAAATAAAAAAAATATTCATATGAATTTCATATTGCAGGTCTTCCCTGAAGGTTTCCGGAAGATACTAAACTGGATCAAACGAGAATATGGAGACGTTCCCATAGTGGTAACGGAGAACGGAGTCTCCGATCTTCCCGTTCTGGAAGACTACGATCGCGTGGAGTATTTCAACCTCTACCTGGAGCAACTGCTTCTGGCTATACACGAAGACAAGATCAACGTCACCACCTACATAGCCTGGTCCCTGATGGACAGCTTCGAGTGGCTGATAGGATATTCGTCAGTATTTTCATAAACTTTTAATTTGATATCAGCTATTGGTTAGCTATTATTATAGGTAAGATATCCAATGCGTATCTGCATTGTATCTGGTAATCTGGTGCAATTAATTCAAGATTGGAGGCTCCCACCATTTTAAAATTATTTTATTTTTAGTTTTAGGGACCAAATACCTACCATTAGGTACGATCATTGATATTAGAAACACAAAGAACTATTGCTTGGACCTGTGTGGATTGTAGCTGTGCTACGACCAGACTGTGCGGACTAGGTAAACGGCCGAGCCAATAAAAGTTATGCGTTTGGCGTGTAGGCAGAAACAAAAGCGAGGCGGCCGTTGTGATTAGATGTGGACGCGATTTGCAGTAGTGTGGGTTAATGACGTTGGCGACATGCGTTGTGCCCCCAGTTTCATATTAATCCATCTCCCTTGTTTCTATTACCCATCTCTTTGTACAGTAGTATTGAATACTAAATTCACATATGATATAATCTTGTTTGGTTAAAAAACTTCAGTGTCTAAATATTATGTGAAAGTATATATTAACCTGAGGCAATTTTATTATTTTATAAAATTATTACGATAGTCTAAAACATAAAGGATTTTCATTGATTGAGCGTAGCGAAGTCCTGTTTTTACTCGAACGTTTTGCATTTCGTCTGTCTGCCTCTGTCTGTGCATTCCGTTCGCAATTTATAAAATCTGCAACATCCACTTTATTATTCAAGTCCTACTTTGACTAGGTGGCTAACTTTATGGTTCAGTAAAGATTCTTTTGTCAAATGTGAAGTCGTCGTGTTTATTTTAAATTCGCATTTTTAATTAAACTTAAAATGGTTAGCGATCGAGCTTCTCTCACGGCACAACTCAAGTTTACGATTTCACAAATTATTTAAAGTTCTTTAATCAACACTTTAGCTGTCATCTGTCACTATCATAATGCGTTAAATAAATGTCTCAAATTTCTTGAAAACTACTATTTACAACTGAAAACGCGCAGGCGGAGTTGCGATTGACTGGTTGCGTCTCAGGTAAAAACTGTTTTTTAGGTAATTGCGCCGTGTGCGGACTGTCATTGAAATACGTTTTGTTTTCAGTTGCCCCGTGAGCGAATGGACTTAATGTTTTAGTACCTCCTGCTTGAATAAAGTGAAAAATAATAATTTTCACTGAGATATGTATCATTCCTTTTAAATAAAAAAAGTTATAAAAAATACATGGTTTATAATTAGTAGGTATTTAAGTACCTACATACAAATCGTATGATTTCAGAGAAAATATAGGTTTTGAATTATTACATCAGAGAAAATTAGAAAAATTTTTCTTCGACGTATTCTACTTAACTGTTCACAGAAGTATTAGTGATTAATTGCAAGAAAGACGTACGATCAAAATAAAATGATAATTTGTATTAATATCGGTTTTCAATAATTTATTATAAACCTAACACCATTCACAAACCTTAATTAAGAGCATACCCAATTACTACCGATTTATAACAAGTTTCTCGTCAACTCTTTAAGTTTTTAAGTTCAAAAAAAAAAATAAAGATAATATCTAAACATTTGTTATGCCGAAAAGTTAACTATATAAAATTCCCTCGTTAGAAATAATCGCTAAGTAAGCTCCGAAAATTATTAAAAGCACGTTTTGTTTTGTTATTTGATTGGTTATATGCATGAAAAAAATTAAAGCGTATCTTTAAATGTAAATAAAGAATTTGTCGAGAGAATTTTGCTCTATTTCACACGAGTCGGGTTTTATTAAATATTTGCACCATTTTCGATGAATTATTATCGTTGCACTCCCTCTAACATTCGTATGTGCATATCTCCCTTTCAAACTATCTTTGAACGCCTAGTACGGGGTCTTAAGACGAGATAAAGTCAGAATCTTAACAACGTAAGTGAAGAATTCATGCACCCAAATATGGGATGCGCAGCCCTAGTATATTGGACAGACTTACGGTTGAATTTGCCCTAGAAAATCTCTAAAATAATGTGGGAATGTTAACGACGTAAGTGATGAAGTCGTGTTAAAACTATATTCGGCGCGCGACACGGTGTAAAGTACGGACTTACTGTCGAATTTTCCGAATTGAAATTTGAAAATTTATCTTTCCGTTGGGTTTATTTTAATTATTTTTTTTATGATCGTATTATGAACGTAAATCTCAGATGTTTCTAGAGGAATAACTCGGAAAGTTACTAATTCATCGTCTAGAAAAATAAAATCTGGAGCTTACCACTAATTTTATAGTAGAAAAACGTTTTATAAATATTTCAAACCGTTTTATATAAATAACTTACATTGGTAGGGATTGCTGTAAAAATAATATATATGTGTGTTTACATATTTACATCAGAATTAATTAAAATGTAGAATCTAGTGCCGGAATAACACGAATGTTTGGGATGGCGCGTAGCAAACTAATATAAAAAATGGGTCTTGCGATAAATGTATTAATTTGAAAAAATGCACTTTTATGCACGTACTCATGTCCGATCATTTATCGAGGAAGTTATTTAATATAAAACGCAAAACGTCTAGAATACGTGGTTTGAGAATGCGTTTTACAGTGGACTGGCTAATGAAGCCGTTAATCAAAAACTAGTTTCAATGTCGATGACCAACATAGAAAATATTAAAAATAAATATATAAATCAATTATGATATAAATCAACAATCGTCAATTAATCAGTTTAATCGTTTATATACATATAAGAAAATGATATTTTAAGAAATTTAGTGTAATATTACAATGTACCTACGTATTATATTATGAGAGTGCATTTTGAGTACTTAGACTTGGGAGTTAGGGGATGAAGAATTAAAAAAAATATATATAATGTTAAGTTTAGGTAAACTTTATAAATACTTAAAGTATTTAGAAGTTTCGTTTTAAAATCAAACTGTGAAAGACTACAATGTTTTAAGTTCAGGGCTTGTTCTTTCAGATTATTACATCAAAATTATAAAATTGAAGAAAATCTCATGGGGTGTAAAAGTACCTACCAACTTTTACTCGTTGATCAAGAAAAAAGGAATAAATTCAGTGTGCGCCAATGTTTGTGTTGAAAACCTCTTTATTCCGTCTTGTGTTCATTCTTCTTACACTCCCAACTTTGGGGTGTGATTTTTTCGCTGGTTCTGTCCAGAAGACCGAGTCTGTGTATAAAAAATAAATCCGTCAGTAGTTGAATTGACAAATGTGCCAGGATCGAACCTTGGCTTCGTAGATTCAATTCCTCGGCTGACTAAGTCCTCCATCATTGCACAATCATCATCTGCCGCTTATAATTATGATAGTGATAGTTTTCCAAATATTGTCAGGTTATTCGTAACACGTGTATATACTCGTACTTTTTCATCTATGATTATCACCCATCGGAAATTATTATCTGAATCTGAAAGATAAACTTGGGCTAGAAGTGGAATGGCGACTAAACACATCATCCAAATAAATGTTTTATTTATGTATGTTAACTAGTTGAAAGTAGGATAAACTTTTGTCTTTACTCATTGAAGAAGAACTTAATGCTATTAAATCTAAACGAAACATGCAATAGAATAAGACACGGAAAAAAATGTAACGGTGTCAAGTGGGAATCGAACCCAGGATCTTTGTCTTACCCGGACAATGCCTTTAACCACTCGGCCATTGCGAGCCATTGGATTTAATTTTGTAATTAGGTTGTGTCTTTGAAACCTCAAGGTAATCTGCATTTACTTCCCAAGATTCAGTATTTTATTACAACTTTTTAAATAAAAATGCCTATAAATTAATAATAGTTATTGGATGCTGTTTACTGACAAGAGGCAGGCAGTAAGTTCAATTATCCGCATTTAATTTATGATTCCATTACCTAATTAAAACCAGATACTACGTTCATATTAATTATTGTTGACATTTTCACAGAGGCACTGAGTGTTCAACATTGTAAATGTTTTGTACTAGTAAACTTTTTATGAAGAATTTACAGCAACTGCTAACTAATAAAGGTATTATATTTTTAAGGTGGGCATACATAAAAAAATCAGTAATGCTCATAACAACAAGGCATTTTTTAATGTTATATAACGATTCTAGAATTATCAGACAGTTTTTAATCCTAAAACTACACATCAAAAAAGATAACATAAAGACAGGTCGTAATAATTATTGTCAGACGAATATCCTAACAAAAGATTGTAGACACATAATTTTATGCAAATTTGTCTCAAGGAACAGAATTTTTAATCGGTATCTTAAAATGGAAGTACCTACCTTCCCACTGCTGCAGTGAACCCTATAATCGAATGCAGGCAATTGTTAAATAAATTGCAAGTTATGTTGCTGAATTCGTACGATGCACGGTTCTTTTTAAACAATAATTATATGTAGTGTAGTCCCATCATGTAGTCCCATCCTGTGTATTATCCTCAATTGACATTAATAATATAATTTGTCTTATTAACCTTCAAACAATCTCACACTTAATCACAGTGTTTCCCTACAATCTCCCAAATAAAAAATCGTTAGTTCTTCCAATCCCTTTAGTCTGCTTTTTTGGTTGTTGGTGGAATGCATCGGCATTTAATTATTGAGAGAAATCTACTAAAAAGGTACATACCTTGATTCATTACAATAATATTATCGTAACGGTTGACAAAGCAAAACTCAGTGATAATTGTATATTTTCTTTATTAAGTCAATTAAAATATTATAGAATTTTATCGGACATTAATGACATCAATCATGTATCGGGTTCTGTGATTTTACTGAAAATATTTACTATATTATTTATCGCGTAAGTACGAGTAGAATATTATTATTTAATAACTGACGAAGTGACGCTTGACGTGTTATTTTTTGTATTTGTATTAAGTTATCAATATTTTTTTACAACAATAACAATAGTGTCGAGTTATCAGTGAATATGATGCCATTGATGAAAATTTAATAAACAGCTAAATAATTTTCTAATGGCGGGTGAACACTATGAAATTGAACTTATACGTCAATTAATTGGCGTTATCTATATAATCATGGAAATATATTAATAAAAAAAACAGGTTTTTCACTATTTTTAATTTAATTTTAATGTTTTCATCGCATGCCAATTTAAGATGGTGTAAAATGAAATCCCAAATTTGTAGGGGAAAAAATAATCGGGTTTTTTTCTTTCTCCAAAATGAATTAATGTGTTATATGATGCAATTATACATTTTGTGAGTTCACATGCATTTGATAATATACGTACGATGATGATTTACAGAATATTTATGGATAAGGCCTTGCGTAGTGACAATTTTTTTTTGAGTGTAGTATGTATTGAAATATTTGATTGTTGGAAACCCGTTGTCATGTAAATTGGATGACTCAACTCATACAATCTGCAAGAAGATATGCGCGACAATGTATGAAGTTAAACAATATGTATTTCGCTCATAGTTTCAGAATTCATCCACGCAATCCAATTGCAACTCACGCGGATTCTCTGAATTTTTAATGTCGTACTTATTGCGTTAACAGATTGAAGAAAATCCAACAGTCTTTAAGCGGTAAATATTTTTCGAACTGATTTGTACCTCTTCTAAAAATCTTTGCTCGATTTTTATTTAATAGCGAGTTTATAGACCAGGGACGGTCGAAAAAACAAATTTTTTGAGTCTCGAATCGTATTCTGATATTCGAGCTCAAAAGTTGCGTATTTGCATTTGCGTGTAAGAACTTCAGATCGCGAATAGGGCCTAGTGTTTGGAAAAAGGAAAAAGCAAAAGAAAAAAAAAAAACTAAATTTTACTTTTACGCTCACAATACAAATTTGTGAATTTTACCGTCTTACAAATTGATGTACTGTGGTATTTTTTACTATAAAAGGCCGCCATTGTTCTTAATAATTATTTAATATGAGTGATTTTATGCAATCAATTTAGACATTAAAGCTCTGGATCCATTGCACTATTTTTCAAGAAAAAAATGTGCTAAAATATACCGAAGAGTAAGGAAACAGGAGCACATTAGCGTGATTCGTAAGCTTGGTCGATCACGGTACACCGGGCCGCCCGGAGACTAGAACCGGTAGTGAAATAACCAAGTGCATCCTTAAGTACCTGCAAGATAATGATATTGACATCAACGAACTGGAAGCGATTGGCTGTGATGAAACAGTACTTAACAGGTTAAAATTAAGCGCTCATTGCTGTTACTTCTAAACGTACCCAAACTAAAAAGGTTCTTGGTTAAAATTATTTTAATGAATTTTCTCGAGATTTTATTATTATTTCGTCAGTTTGTAGGTTAAGAATTCTCGGTGAAAACCATTCTGATTAGAATGGTGCTCAAAATATTAAGCTTGGGTAAAATTTAAGTTTAACCAAACCACGACTTAAATATGAAAAAACCGACCCAAGTGTGATTTATTTTATCAGTAAATTTTTTATTTACCATTCATCATTTAGCTTACTACCCGTCTCTGCCGGGTAAATCGATTTGCATTTATTTTATTTTTATACTAACTCCATAATGCATTGAAGGAAATCTCGTTCAGGGCTTTTGTCATCTTTGGAGATGTTGTGAGGAGCTACAATTAATAATACTTTTTTTGTAATGGAGTTGGGTTCGATCGAAAACTAGCCACCATTCTTCCATTAAGCGAAGAATCTACACGTCATAATTTCATTCAGTTAAATTATTGTGCGTATGTAGGATTTCTGATAGTGTATGAGGCTCTTTTAAAAGTGATATGTTTTACAATTTCCTAAATTATCAAGTAAATTACCCGCATTAAACAACGGTGCTAAAATATCATCATACAATCTAACATTAAACATCTAGGACGATGCTACATGTGTCAGTTAAACAGTCATTAAACAGTTCACCAGCAGTTTGTACTTGTTTTATGCCCGCAAGAATTCTATTGGGGGCTGTGCAGATGACACTATTGCGAGATATCCAGATGTGATTGATCAAGTTTCTTCCACAACGTATGGAAGCTTGAGTAATGTGGTACAGCATTCATCCCGTTCAATTCGCCCAGCATCACTTGAGATAATGACCGTTTCCTGCGCGCCTTGTGTGATCCTTATTGACCGGTTGAAGATTAATTATTTTATCAAAGTCAAGTACGAATAACCGCCAGCTGGAATCACTTAACCCTACTTTACAAATTTTATTGAAATTTTACGGTTACATATAAAATAGATTTTTTTATGTCATTCTACTTAGGAATTTTTGCGTCTTCAAACAAAATGTTAACTTGTTTATACAAAGTTTTCTCTGTGACAGTTTCGTTTGAAAATGTGGATATTCGTAAATTTTACTTTTGCGTTGTCACCATGTCTTAGATCTTGGTTTTGATTTTCTTGCATGAACTTTAAACTGGCTCAGAAAAATTCAAGTACCCACATATATTTAAAATAAAATAAAATTTAACGGGAATGCGCGTATGATAGAAACACTTTAAATTACTTTCTTAAATGAAATAATTACGAAAAAATGTGTGTTTCTAGTTTATAACTTAATTATTAATTCTTTTTGTTATGAATAAATAAATGGTTTTTTAAAAATTGAAATTGAAACTGGTAATGTTGATAAATGCATGTTTAGTTTTAATTTTTAACATTGCTACGGTCATGAGTGATAGTTAATTAAATACGTATTAAAAACTCCATTTCATTTGTATAATTTGTCAGTTTATTGAAAAATACGTGGCTGCTCAAAGGTTAGTAAAATAGACTTTGCTTGGATTATAAAGAATAGTTTCATTTCGAAGGCGTTACAAATTTTGATTATAAGATTTTTTTACTGTAAATATTTTGTTATTTAATAACAAAAACGGTTTATTTATGAAACATATATTTTCACGAATAACAGATGTTTTGCCTTCCGTAGGCGTAAAACTGTTACGAGTATTAAATTTAAACGCCTAAATCCTTCCTGAATCGAAAATGTAATCATGCAAGTGGCTCACGTTTTCAACGTAGACAAATTAAAAAAAAAAAAAACGTGTCTTTGAAATTGAATACGATGCTTGGTAATATTGTCACCAAACATCTGGACGTTTCCCGATTGTAATCTGGAATAAAAAAAAAAATTGTACTTTTCCCGATTGTAATCTGGAATAAAAAAAAAAAATTGTACTTTTCCGTGGAAATACGTAATTTTTTTCGGATTCACCAACTACACATGCCTTAAAACTTTTTAATAGGTACGTCCCTGCATTTTGGATTAAAATTAAGTTTTTCATTCAGCGTATTCTGTAGGTGTGTCCTCCGTCGTTTAAAGAAGAATGACTTATTCCTTCTCCGCATACAAATAGATATACAATATGTCTGGAAACTCGTAGTACAAGCGAGAAACTGGTAAATCTATATCATATTTGATGTCGATTTTGCAGTATATCTGTTTTGAATTTTTTTTCAAGTAAATCGAGTCTGAATTCTTTAGGACAAATTCGAAAAGAAACGGTAGTTGGAGTGTTTATATCTTTTTTATTTTTTTAAGGAGAAAACACAGATACAGACAGTAATTAAACGATAATTTTGTAAAACAATAACTTGAGAATTCGCCTGCATCCTAACTATTTCTCACAGATTGACTGGTAGATAATAATTTTAAATATTTTTTTACATATAAATAAGGAAAAAGTATAAAAGAAAATTATTTTGTATACAGATAATGCTCAGTGTCAAATAAAAGTGTACAAATATTTTTTATACAAGTTTAGAGATAAATCATAAAAAGTACTTAAAGAGTATAGTGAAAGAAGTAAGTACACATTTTCTTTTTTTTTATAGGAAAACAGACTTCAATTTCCTACCAAAAGTACCACATGTATCAAAAAATATGTCGGAATCCTTCAGGTTTTGGTTTTTACTATACAATCCGCACATTCTTCTGATTGGATCCCTGACACCAGCATTTGTGCGCGTCCGGCTAATATGGAATAAGTCGTTAAGCCTCGTCGTTCTGGGTGGTATTTTAAAGTTTATTAGATTGAGTAAGCCAGGACAGTCAATAAAGTTGTTACAGATTTTGTACAAGGTCATTAGGTCAAGGTAAGCTCGCCGGTTAGTAAGAGTGGAGACGGAGATATTTCGAGAGCATATTTGTGTATCCCCGTTTAGGTGCGCTCATTCTGTGGTTGAGGTAACGCAGAAATTTCTTCTGGATACTTTCAATATTTTCTTTATAGATATCGTAAAGTGGAGTCCATATGGAGGTGCAGTATTCAAGTTCAGAACTGCTCAACTTGAATACTGCAAGCTGTTTGACGTTATTTAAACAATGGTCGTTGGACTGTTGATATCAGCTGTTTGATGTCTTTTAAAATGTGTGAAAGTATAGACCCGGCTCCAAATCTTTTTTTAACCCTTTTGGTTGCTGAAAAGTATGAAAAAAGTAACAAAAAAAAAACAAATGCTCGGCTTTTTTTGTTGTGAGTTCTCTACATGATGTACATAGATTCACAATGTTCTCTGCTTGTACTACTAGTTTACAGACACCGTGTGCAAAGCTGTTTAACGAGTTGTGTAATATATATTTTTTTATTTAATAAATTTTTTGTAATGGTCGGTTCTGAGATTGGTGGATACCTATTATTAAAGTTGTATTGAAAACAGTAATTATGATATGCCCATAATGAGCCCAATCTAACCTAACAGTCTTAACAGCTACGAATCATAATTTCATTGTAATAATTGTATATTATATTATCAGCGCCCTTGAGGTGATTTTTGATGAAAACGGCGCTATATAAATTAGCCAAATATTATTATTATATCATACAGTGAATGTAATTCGATATTTATAATTAATTGATAAGTTGAGTTTTTTTCGAAGGTTCAAATGATTATTTGTTTCTGTGTCTTAATTCACAAGAAACCACAATATACTCGTTCTATAAATTATAGTTTTGTATACATTGTTATTTTGTGCAATTTAAAATAGATATAGATACTTACGTGTATACAATACTTCCGACTAATTTTATATACCTACCTACATCTACTACATATATTTAAATCTGATAGTATTATTACGCCAGCGTCTGGACGATCTAGGCCCTCTGATTGGTCGAATTAAAATTGTCTGTTTCGGGTAAATTCAGCTAACTTGAAAATTAAGACACGATTTCATACTAAAATAGGATCGCCTCATAATAATACGAGATTTCTTCAAAAGCATCGTTTCTGTTCATATAATTTTTGGATAATATCGAAGAAAATATGTTTTAGAAAGTTCATAATCCATTGGATTAATTACATTACAATGAAAATTATCCACAGTTACGTGATTATGTTTGACGTTTATAAAAAATCACGCGTTCCTTATTCAATATGGCGGATACGCACGGCTATAGATGGCCGATAGAGCGCGCCTCTGGCGGTTTAAAAACGAAACAAATGAATGGCGCGAATATTTAAATATGCAGCTCACAATATTTGACTACTTACGATTAACAAGCATCTAATAAGAAGATTTCTTCTGGAAGCTTATCACTTTGTAATGGCATTTTTCATTATTATTTATATTTTTTTTGCTTATTAATTATATCTGATTTTATATTGACATGTTTTCTAATTTGTAAAATTTCAAAATTATTTATTTGCGATGCTTTATATCCTGAGTGAAGTATTTTAAGACCTGAATTTTTATCGAAAGTGTGATCATTATTCAAAAGATGATTTGCAAACTCAAATTCACTATTTCCATTTAGAGCCCTGCGATATTCTTTAGTTCTGACTTCAAAGTTTCTATTGGTTCTACCTTTGTAAAAGAAATTACAATCATCCCAATTGAGTTTTAAAACTCCTGATTTTTTTGTTTGAATTTTGCTATCTTTATTATTAAGAATATATTTCTTCATTGTTATTAGTGTAAAACGCCAGTTGAATAGTACCAGAATTGTTTTTATATATAATTTTAGAAGTATCGTTATCCACAAACAGAATTCTACGCCATTGTTTATTTCTATCTTTAGAAAGACCGTTTGAAGAGAATATGTTTAATTTTTTTTATTTAGTATTTCAACTATCAATTTATTAGAATAACCGTTATTAAATGCTATTTGTCTTATGAATATATTGTTTTATGGTTTTATTCTATTTGTTTTTTTCAGGTCTTAAAATACTTCACTATAAATAATTTTGAAATTTTAGAAATGAGGAAACATGTTAATATAAAAGCAGATATAACTAACAAGAATTTTTTTATTAACTCTCTTTTAAATATTTTCCCACTTAACTGGTCTTTCCCGTCAACGATATTGTAATTCCTAATTATTAAAAACCCAGCCTACTCTTACCCCTCCCCCCTCCTTCCACTTCTTCTTTCCCAATTGCAATCTATATTTAATTTTTGACTTCGGTGTATACACAATAAAATGTAAACATTATATTTATTTATTTATTGGACAATTTGCATAGCGCCGCTTTTGTGAGATATCACCTCAGGGGCGCTATATTGTAATAATCTACCTTTATATATCGATTTTTACTCTCCTGATGAAGGTGTATATATAATCTAACTTTAAACTTTATTAGATACAGTAACAGTTGTAGGTAAAGAATTACCAAATGATTACCCTCCTTTTATTCATAAACACGGGTACAATTAATCAATATGTAATAATCTATTATTTAAGTCAACTTTATTATAACTATCTTTAATTGCGACAAACTAAACGATATTGATTAAACTTATAGACATTGACGGTTGTAACACATATTTAAGCACTGCAAGTCTCCTATGAGCTAATTATATTAGGTACGATAACAGTTAATATCAGTTGTAGACATGTAGTCAATAATAGTGTTTCATTTGAAATAATCCATCACAAATACGTAAAATTTCATTTATTCAAACAACTGTCATTCTTATTATGCGTAAATTTAGCATGTTATTATTAATTAACTCCTTCCTGTTCCGTGTTTTAACAATATATATACTCACCCTCTCTCTGCGAATGTCCTAATATCTATCTATTAAATGTAACTGTTGTTAATATCACTTAAAATGGGCGAAGCCCTACCAAGAGCCACCCGCAGGGCCTAGCAGAAAAAAACCCGCGGAGCGGGTTTTTAACTGCTAGTATGTAATAATGTTCTTCGTGCAAAACTATATTTTTTTAATTTTTATTTCATTATAATGAATAAGACTTAAAGTTACTAGTTATTATTTTAGTCGTGACTGCTGTTTTGCCGTCTAATTAGAAAAACAATATAATGGAACTAGAAAACAAACCAAAAAGTACAGATTATTATAGCTCTTTATTTCTTTCTGTGTTTTTCCAACCAACCTAGTTTAGCGATGGCAACTGCTATGTGTTTGACCCATAGACATTCAAATTAATAAACTTGCCCTTACATGAAATCTGGGTACACACCGCGTGAACATATTTATCCACCAGGAGGGTTCGATAATGCTTTGAATAAACTATGACATCAGTCGTACATTGACCACTACAGAGCGTACATTGAAATAACCAGGACCATGCGCAGAAAAGTAAAGTTTGCTAAAGTAAGGCAAACATTTTCACCGCTGTCCATTTTGGGACTTTTCTGCGCAGGATCTGAATGTACGTTCTTAAACGAATAGCCTGGTGTAGCGATGCTAAATTATGACACATTTGTAAAAGTGGCTGACTAAGTAGTGAACCAAAAGATTAAATTAGGAAACAAAACCGAACTTTTGTGTACCCGATCTGGATATGTAGTAAAGTTTTTTTACGCAGCCTGCAATTTGCGTACCCATTGTAAAAAAAAACTAGAAATTAGTAAGTAGATTTTATTTTCGAAGATATTACAATGCGAGTTGCCTGTATACTGTCAGATTCATTTATTGACAAATCATCAAAAGTGGGACGGCGCGCCGCCTCTCGCGTTCCGCGCAAGTTGGTTGTTCCCGTTTCCATGATTGGCTAGTCTATTAATTTGAATGTCTGACCATGTTTGACCACATATTACTAATTTGTTTGACCACATACTACGAAGAAAAACTCAGTTTTATTTAACTTATATCTACTAATAAATTTAAAAACACCATCTTGGAAAATTAACTTTTAAACAGTAAAGCAGGTTTATTGTATGGTTTAACAACCTTACCAGTTAAATAATACGTAATTTGAGTAATTTAAAAGTGGTCCAAATATTCGTTGACCTTCACTTATGGCACCACGGTTGAACAGCGCAGGTCTTTTGCACAGTTCAGTTTTAGATTGCTCTACCTTGAAAACTGACCAATTTAATAATTAAATGCAATTCGATCAAAAAATTATACACATTGATGACTAAGGATAATGTTGCGTTGAAGCCTTCCTGAACTCATTATCACATAATTATTAGCATTAAAGTCTTAGGAAGCAATTCTATCTGGGGCAGAAAAACTTTCAGACGCCTTGAGATTACGTTGATAGTGGTTGGTGTTTTCATTAGTAAAAAGTGTTTAGTTTGATCAAAATACAAAAGCAATGTAATTATTAAAGAATGTTGTTTCAAAAATTATATACAAGCAATAAGAGACGAAGGACATGGCCTTGAGAAGAAATACAAAAAATGGCACAGTGGAGACGGTAAATTAACCAATAACTTGGAAAACGATTGCATTGGGATAGTAGTTGAAACATATAAGTAACGTAATGAAGCGCACGTAACGTGTCTTTACGTAAATATGTTTTGACCATCGACAAGTTCTATTAAAGTCAAATATAAAATTTAATTACTCGGTAGTTATTATTTTTGTAACTTTGTTACAAAAATAATAAATATTCTCCTATTTCTGTAGTCTTTAGAGCACAGGTGACACAGATGACATTTTGTCCTTGATCTATCGGTATTTCAATGGAAGATGCTCAGAGGAACTAGCGCCATTGCTCCCTTCGGCACCGGTGCATAGTTGGGAAACTCGCATAACGCGCGTTTAACATTTGTACGTGGCTGACATTTGTTATATGAGAACTGGTCGTTTCTACGACTCGTTCTTAAGTTCAACTGCTCGGTTGTGAAACGATTTGCCGGCCTCTGTGAGGAATATAATATTCATAATCTCATCTCTTCTAAGTCTGAATTCGACTAGAATATTCCATATGTTTTGAATTTTGAAATTTAAAAAAAAATAATATGCACAATGACCTTCCCTCTCTCCATAAATTGAAATGATGGCCTAGAAAACCCTGTTCACTACTGTTCAGGGTAAAAGTTAGACTCAAAAAAACAAACACGGGTTTCTTCAAGACTCATGTTCACTCCAAGATGACTCCAATGTGGAGTTGACGTAAAAATTGTTGTCTTGGTCTAAAATCATTGTGATGATGAGTAAAAATGTGTAATTTTATTTCAGGGAAAGCTTCGGACTGCATCAAGTGGATTTCAAGAGTCCCCAGAAGACTAGAACCCCTCGCCTTTCTGCCCACAACCTCAAGGAGATCGTCAAGTCCAGGATTATCGACTTCGACAAGTTTGCAGCTAAGAAACACTGAGTTTCGATACTGAGAACATAGCACCCTCGTAGCGCGACTTTGATAAAAAAAATGACGAGCATCAAATAATGCTTTATTTGATATGAACCCTAAATTGTTCAAATTTCTTTCAGATACCTACCGACATGCAATAAAAAAGCCGCTTCAAGTTTTATTTGTTAATGAGTAAATAAAAACATCAACCCACAAAACATTGTCTTTTTACTATAATGCATCTACTTTCAAATGTCTTTTTAAACTTTTTTTTGGTTTGACTGAAGTCGACAACTCTACTAACCAAACCAAATCCCGATTGGATAAGACCGACATTTATTACGTAAATTAACTGCGGTAATGTCATCAAATTTTAGATAAATGCATATGTATATATTTGCTGGTGACTAAAAGTTGAAAGAATGCATTGCCATCGTCAACGAGTCTATCTGCCGAGTTTCAGCTCGATCGGATGTTGGGAACGGGTTAATTTCGACTTCTAAGATTTGCATTCATTCATCAATGAAAACACATTCAAATAAAAAGTTGTATTTAAAAATATTTTAGGTATATTTTCTAACATCTCGCGAAACGCAAGTTTATTCGAATAGGTAGATAATATTAACATTAAAATAAAAATTTCGACCGAAATTGTAATGCTACGATTCTACCGAATCGTAGCATTACAATTTCGTTTTCAATTTCGAAAGAAGCGAAATGCTGTACGCGGTTACTTGTTACGTGGGGAAAATATTATTTCATGCAATTTGTTTGATGTATTGCATACTAAAACTAAGGGAATATTCTTTTGTGGCTTAGTTGGGATAACCCAGCAGCTTTACGGTTTCATAACAAGAGTCCGAACATGCAACGCGTCACTAGGCCAATTGACTATTGGGAACTGTAAACCGGTTTAAGTGTACTAAAATATCGTGAATTCGATTTTCAGAAAATAAATTAGAACTTTCTCTGTTTTAAGTGAGTTGAGGATAATATCACATCTTAAGGCGATGCACTACGTCGTGTAATATTTTAAATTGAGCCGCTATCAATAACAACCCTTACGTAGATGGCGATAAGGTTTAAATTCCCGCTTAACACCATCCGCCTGTTTTGATTTATGCAAGAAAAAAACATGGCCAAAAAGTGCCTTTTATTTTATTTTGTGGATGTTGAGGCATAAATATTTAATTTTTTTTCGATTATTTTATAAATAACTTAATTTGCCACATTATACAATAAAATCGTAACCGAAAATGGGTTCGTAAGTAGGAGATTTTGAACTTTAAAGCAGTTTTCATTGGCCTTATACATTATTTTTTTTCTGGGCTTATAAAAAAGCTTATATAAAAAGTACTCGATTATTTCAAAGGCCAGAATGTATTCTACTCGCAGTATTTAATTAAAGCATCTGAAACATTTCTAGGCGACCAAATTTTCAAACCAAAAACACATGATTTTGCATTACTACGTATGGCATCGCCTTAAGCCAAAACTAAATTCTGACAAACTAAGGACGGGTTGTTTTACATAATTTGAGCAATTTTTGATGAAATATATTGACAATTTTGTATTTAGGGACCAATTTTATTTTACAAGCATGAGGATAAAATTTTTGCAATTGTGTTTATTTTATAACCTACAGATCACTGAATGGTTGTTCAAAGATGAAGCCCTTTCGGTAATTTCCAAGTACATTTCTAAGATTGTGGGTTAACGGCCTCAGGTTCCTAAGTAGCACCCTAAAGAAACTGAGTGAAAAATCGAGCAGTATCGCATTATACAATTGGATGTATATATTTACAGTGCAACTAAATCATTTGATCAAATTATTTAAATGAACCGAAATCACTTTGTTTACATCACTTTTAATTATCACACCGAAAATAATATTAAAATGTTTAAAAAATATCACATTTCAGAAAATAAATAATAAAGCTTTTGACAAAATATTTGAGTTATATTAAAATAGAGATACGGTTACATTCTTCGTTAAGCCGTATCTCTATTATATTATAATCGTATCTGTAACCGTCACTGTATCTCTATTAAAATAGATATACGGTTACACTCTTCGTTTAACCGATATTATATTATAATTGTATCTGTAACCGAAATATGATAATAGAGATACCGTATCTCTAATATCGTAAGAGTGAAACCGAATCTCTATTATTATATTATAATACGGATACGGTTACACTCTTCTTTTAATTCCAAATAAGTCAGATCAGGGAACAAATTATAGCATATTACTTGTGTAAGATACAAATATAATTACAAAGTAAAAAAGGCAAGCTCAAGAGGAACAGAAAAGGAAAGCTAAACAAGTTGATTTACTTTTTCAAAAATGTGAGAAATATACCAAACATATTTGATATAAAGAATACATACCTCGCAATAGCACAATCCATAATGGAATACGGCATTATTGCCTGGGGCTATGCCAGTAAAAAATACATAGACACACTATATAAAGCTTAGAAAACCTTAAGAAAAGTAATACTTAAAGTACCAATACTAACACCCACTTCAACCATATTTAAAAAATTCCTAGTGTTGAAGATTCAAAAATTATATTCGAAACAAATACTTACTTTCCTTTACAAGAACCTAAACACATTTAAAACTTCACAAATTTCTCGCAATACCAGAACAAGACATGCACACCAACTACTAATACCAAAAACTAACACATCCTTTGGACAAAAACACTACAGATTCCAGGCTATAAAACTATACAATTCACTTCCAACACAATATAAAACATCTAATTTTACAGAATACAAAAAACACATATGGAACTTGCTACAATCCTTTTAATATTTAATTTTTTATATTTCACTTTATTTTTGTTATGGAAAAATCGATTTTATATTTTAATTTTTATTGTTTCTCTATGTAACTAACTCCACTGTATTGTTTTAGTATTATATAACTTTACAATTGAAAAAGTCCTCCACAACACAGGTGAACTCCTAGCGTGGAGGACAATATACTATACCTTTGTAATACAAATATATTTAAGAATAAATTAAAAAAAAAAAAAGTTAAATGTAGGAGAAGCCTTTGCACGGGATTTTCCATTTTTTTTTAGCAGGAACATGTGATGTATAGCCACAGGTTTTAAATTAAAAGTGTTGAACAAAATATTTGTGTGTTTCATAAAATTAAATTGTGTTCCATAACAAATATGTCGTGAAACAAAATAATAATTTTTTTGAAAATCTTTGAATATTTCAGGGTTTAGTGGGAATATCTGAAGTACGGAGTGGTAATTAAACGTTGGTGTACAAAAACTGTTTTATCTCTATTACTAATCTTTGTTGTTAGTAATCTCAAAGTTACTCATTTCAAAAACATTTATTTATTTACATGTTCTGAAAACAATATATAGTTAAATTATTAAGTCGTTCTACGTAGATGCGATACAGCGGCAACAGCGGGTCTCGCAGTTTGTATTTAAGCTGTCAAATTCATTTCACGCTTTAGTTTATGACGGTATATCAGACAGAGCGGTTAAAAAGGCTTCAACGGTGTCCGCCTCGTGCAAGTTGTAGACACATAAGGACGACGGACGCGTAGCAAGCGAACGTATTTATGATATTGGATTTAGCGCTCAGAAAAATTGCTCGTGTGAAACTGAAAACTGTGTGTGGTTTTTGCTGAAACTTGGTTGTTAATAATCTTTTCACGGTATTCTTGTGTTGTGATAAAAGTGTGTGATTATAGTTTGTAGAACTAATTGGTAAGTTACCGTATAAAGTGGATTATTTATATAAATATTGATAGTGAAGTATAACATATAATTTCATTGGATATGTATTATTTTTATAAATTGGATATACTTTAATAATTTATTTATTTATTCATTTTCGGGAAATCGACAGTTTACATTTAATTAGTTTGTACATTAACAAGTATTGTATGGCTAAAACCAAACCAATTATGAATTTCCTCCTTGTGACTTTACCTCTACTGAGACAGCATTATATGGAATAAGTAAATTAAATTTGTGAGAAAGGAATATGAATTAAAAAAATTTTGCAAAAATTTAATACAAAACAAAAGATTATGTAAAACAAAAAAATTACAAAACAATACATTTGTAGCCATGGAGAGAGGTTGTAGATATAAATCAAATCAAAATAGAGATATAAACAATAGAGACATAAACATTATTCAAACCATCAAAGAAATATTCTTTTATATAATTTAGGTGGTGTAATATGTTTTTTTCTGTGTTTTGAAATCTAAACTATAAAATTATTATTGTTGTCTCGCAAATATTATAATAATGAACATTGGAATACGTATTGTTATTAATTGGTTGCTGTGTATTTAAGTACCGGAAGTGATACTATTTAAACAATAGGATCTAATAATCTTTTTGGCAATGAAAAAGCGAACCTTAAAAAGAAAAATGACGATTAATCATTGTGTAGCAATGAAATCAATTACTTACTTATTTAAAAAAAAATGATGATCAGATTTTATTTAGATCAAGTTTATTGCATTGAAAAATTACGGTATGCCGTAATTAGTTAAAATAGTCAACATATATTGGAATTAACTTGATGTATTTTAATTCTTTACAGTTTTGATTTTAATAAAACGCAATTTATTGCCTGTGCACTCTCACTTTTTAAAAGAACTGCATCTGGGAAAATTAATGATAAAATCGGTTTTCAAATAACATTAATTATTTGCAATTTAAATTCGATTTCAATTTTCAATTTATTTGAATTCGAGATATAAAATTTACCAAACAGATACTCGGAGAAATTGAAAATATATAAAAAGGGATTCGTCAAAATTTACCCAACTTGTAATTCAAGGGACGAATTAATAGTGGGAACATGATAAAGGAAGTAGCTGCACCTCAATAGTAGACAAATTGCTATAGGAGTGGGCCATCAGAAGAAGAAGATAATATTGAATATTCCATTACATAATAATATATAGACATAAAATTAAATTTAACTAAAATTTACCAACAAAACCATTGTGTGATGTTTAATATAATAAAATAAAAATGGTAGAACCTGCGGACAAGCTGTCATGTGGTAGTTTTGCATGACTTTTTTATTTGTTTGTAGTAAAATTTTCGTAACAATAAATACGAGTCGTAGTAATAATAATTAAAGATAAATAATGATATCTAGTACTTTCTTAAAACAAATCCGAGATTGTTTACACATAATAAAATATTGTAATATTCTGGCGAAACCGTTTACAAATAAACAAACTGATAAAGAAACCATGAAAATCATGTTACATGTATTGTATATATATGAACATATACACATGTATTTAAGTATGCAGATTATAGCAATACAAAGGTGATTAAAATGTTATGTATTCTTTTTTAGGTTTAATTATAATTAATAATTATTAGCGTTATTTTAAGGAAAAATTGCTCGTTAAAAAGAATCACTATGTTTATTTTGATTTGTTTTAACAAATTAAAAATAACATATTTTATGCTTGTTAACTTTTTGTTAACCTGGACATCCTTATAATTATGTATACACATGAACGTACATTGTTTTAATTCCTTTGAAAATACGTAGGCATTTAAAGTAAAATTTATTATGCTGTTTCAATAAACACCTCGATTTAAAAAAACTACATTATGAATATATTTTGAAGTCATCACTGTGTGTAAATTCGCGTTATTATGTGTTTTTACACTTTTAAATAAAATATAGGAAATTAAATTATTCAATCGCCTTCTATTCCTTTACAATAGAACAAAACTTGTGTTGCAAAATAAACATTAGAATTGTGCAACGTAAACACGAATGCAACTCAATGTTGGTATTTGGTTGCGCTAATCGCAGATAATATAACATACTAACCAATAGAAGGAAAACACAAAAAGCTATCGGGTTATTTATATACGGTTAATGCTTTAACAAAATTATTAATTAGCCTACAAGACTACTTTTTTTTTATATTTACCATTGATGGAAAATAATTTTCTTTATGGACTACGTCATCTTTTGGGATGCTGTGTGGAGGAGAGGAAGATCTGGGAAAGTAAAAGGTATGTGTGTTAGGTAGGAATCTAGGGATCAGTGTGTCCAGGAGTAACGGACGTATAAATATATACCTCTCAGTGCGGCGTAAGGCGATAGGTCGAGAGACCAGTTGGAGAAGTCAAAGGGTCTCCCTAAACCAGCCTCTCCCGATCTGTCACGTTACTCCTCTGGTGGGCAGGCGCATCCTGAACACCAAACTTAGCGAAACACTTGGGGTGACCTATGGCCGAGGAGTTGGTTATCTAATAAACGATTCCCGGAAAGGCGGTACTCAAACCGCCTCCCAAATCGAAAAGTGTGTAAAGCAGTATAAATAATTGGGTTTACCTAAAGTGTAAAGTAGTAATAAAGAATACGAGAATTTTTTAATTGATTTCGCTTGTTACATAGTTTAATATGTTATTATTAATTATTTTAAAAACAAATATTCCTAGTATTTTTTGTAATATAAAAAGAATTTCTAACTTGTAGCACATAAATCGATATAAAGTAATCCAAATAAGTTTTCATTCCGAAAATGCAAGGTTATCCACTCGACAGATTGCTGGCGAATTATGGCATATATATTTGCAAAAATGTTTTGAGCCATTGCTTGTCATAATGTGCAAAATCTCATTAAGAACATGTGTCACTCTATTCGATTTAAAGTAAACCAAGTACGTTTTCATTCCAAAAATGCAAAATTTTTTGCAACGTTACAAGATTTATATAATGTTAAGTGGAATAGCGAACGAGACGCGACGGTTACAGTGGATCTGTGATGCAAGCGTGCGCATTATATTTATTTATTATAGGTTTATATAAGCGCGCTAAAAATATATTAACCGGTTACAGGTTTATCCATAATCATCTGAGGAGATTTTTCATTACTGATAAATATCCGATTTTCACTAACGAGTCCATTAACTACCACAGGTACAGTTACGAAAGCTGTAAAAAAGTATGATGGCGAAAGTTTAAAATAATAATAAACTAGTAATAATTGTATAATGTTTAAATACATTACCACACGCTTATGTTGGAAGTAATATTGTATTTGCTAGTTTCTTTGCTAATCATTTAAACACCCGAACATATGTTTCTGTATTATGTTTGCATAATATATCTGACATGTGTCTGGAAAATTAAAAGTATTTATTGTACAGATATGTACAGGGTTTTCCAATAAGAGATGTTATTTTAATATTCAATCGTAAAATATCAATTGTTTCGTTGCTTGTGTGGCACGTAGCGCCGATTTGTTGAAAGTAAACGTTGTCCAAATCAATACCATCCAATTCCAGCCATAGAAAATCATTAATTATCTCTCCATAGCGCAATCCATTCACCGTAACTGTTGCTCCAGCCTCATTTTAGAAAAAGTAAGGTCCAATGTCTCCGACGGACCATAAACCGCATCAAACAGTCAAACGTTGAGGAAAGAGAGGCTTTTCAACAATAACTCTTGGGTTTTCCGAGCCCCAGATGCGACAATTTTGCTTGTTGACGAAGCCACCGAGGTGGAAATGGGCCTCATCACTCAAGATGATTTGCATTTGATTCACTCAAGTGAATTTTAATAATTTCAATGCGTTGTTAAAGCGTGTATCGTTCCATTTTTATTAATGGCGTAGTTTCTACTTGTCAAATGTCAAAAAATGACAGCTTTAAAAGTAACATCTACCGAAATAGCGGGCTATTCAAAATAACACCTCTTATTGGAAAACCCTGTATTATATGTGTGCACTAATTTCTGTATGTTTGTAAATTTTTGACATGATTTTAACGTCTTACCGTTACAATTTATAAGTATTTATTGTACTGATATGATATTTCTGTATGATGCTTTTTAAATTTTCGACATTTATTATGTTTGTAAAAGCCTAATGTGCGTTAAATAAAAAAAATATAGATTGCAATTACCCGATGAGTCAAGTATGTTAGAATTCTTTAATATTTAATAGTGACCTCTAAAACCCTAGAAGGTTGAGCACAGATGGACTAATGAAGTAAAGTAAAAAAAGAGTTCATCAATTCAATAAACTTTATCAACCACGTCCGTAATTTTCCTTTAAAATATATTCCATTGCTTGTGATTTAAGATTCTCACGTTGACTAATTAATTATTTTTCCTGCAAAAATGATTCGATTAAGTATTCCATTGTATAATATTATAATAGAGAAGAAGTGTATATAGATACTAGCATAATAATGTAACGTCTGACTTGACAAGGCTATTAGGCATTACTATGCCGGTCTAATGGTGTGATTCGCGATATCATTGACCTATAATAATGTTTACACTTTGAAACGATGAATCTATTTGGCGGTTATCTCACATTTAAAATGTCAGACTAAAAGAAATCACAATTGTTAACGTAGGCAATGAAACAAAATAAATGTTTAATTAATGGCTATAGAGCTGTTATCGTAAAAAAATAGACAAGTCTTCCTATTAGCTATCCTTTCACAGAGCACTTACCCAGTCACATTTCTTCTAGTATGTCACCCAGTACTAGTTTAGGTACCTACTTAATTTAAATATTTTTCAAAGAGAACCTGTTTCTGAAGGATTTTGGTATTAAGGTACGAGTTATAATCGATTTGTTAAAAAAATGATCCCGAACGGAAATATAGATCTAATAGTTAATAATGAATCTAAAAGTTGTTGCTTAAAGAAAAAAAACTTTGTATTAACAAAACCGATGTTTAGTCACTGCATTCACTTGAGGAATAATTTTTTTTTAATATCGTACTATTATTAAATGAAAATTCCCTGTTAAATATTCAGTTTTTTGACAATGAATGCGATGAAACAAAATGACCTTCTTAGATGAATGTAATATTTATTTCGCTTATATTATTGTCATTGATTTAACTCTAAATGTCATCGACATTCAAAAAATATACACCTTCCAAAGGCATTGTAGTACTAAGAGTCAAGGAGAACGTGCTTCTGTATAATATATAATGTTTCAAGTACATCCACATTTTGACCACAGCCGTATTTTCTTTATATTCCTACACCAATACTCAAGAGCAGGTAAGTATTTCACATATATCTTGATAGTATTAAAGTCAGCTGATGTCTTTGAGAATTACGAACGTGATGATAAAGTTTACTTCGTTGGTCCATCTGTGCTTAACATTCTAGGGTTTTAGAGGTTAGTATTAAATATTAAAGAGTTCGAATCTAATTGACTGATCGGGTAATTGCAATTTCAATATATGTTCGGTTGTTTAAAGCCCCGTAGTATACGTTCAAAGATGGTTTGAAAGAGAGATATGTAAATACGAATGTTAGAGGGAGCGCGCTAATATTAAAAACCGATAATAATTAAGCGAAAATGGTGAAAAAGTTTGAAATAGAGCAAAAATCTAAATCTAAAGATACACTGTAAATTTTTTCATACCCATAACATATTAAATAACAAAACAAAGTGTTTTTATTAATTTTCGGAGTTTACTTTGCGATTTTTTTCTATCGAGGGAATTTCATATAATTAACGTTTCGGCATTACAAATGCATAGATATTATCTTCAAAAATAACTAATTTTTTTTTTGAAACTTAAAATCTTAAATAGTTGACGAGAAACTTGTTATAAATCGGTAGTAATTTGGAATGCAGGGGCTTAAACGATTAGCAAATACGCCAGCAATGTGGATATTGCACGCCGAGACGAAGTCAAATTATTTACGAACATTGAAACAAATTACTGATATACCTTCAAATATATGTTCCTCACATGAAACGAATTCTAATGACGTCAAATGAAGACGATGCGCTGTAAAATCTATAAACTATAAACATTGGAGTTGGATAGATATACCTACTTTGAGATATTAAATGTTGCTAGTACAGATATAAATCTGTTGGTGTTCATAGAATGAACTACTTTTATTATATTAAAATATCGTGTGGCAAGCACCCGCCTTCCTTTATATTTTGCAACACGAATATAAGGCAAACAATAAAACATAAGATAAACTAGGTACACGTCAGACGTGAAATAATCAAATCGTTACAAAACAAAGCTTTCGACCTAGTTGCGCCATCTCTTGGGCCGGCTTCAAAGACTTTTTTTGGTTTGACTGAGGATTCAACCCTCCTCCCCAAGGACTTGCTCTTAAACTGCTGTGAACTTTAAAAAAATGTTTTAAAGGATAAAAAAAATTATTTGATTGAGGATTGAACTTTGGATTGATCGGATTTAGGAAAGTGGATAAATTTCAGCTTCCAAAATTTGGATTAATTCATTCTTTACCGTAAACAAAAGTGAAATTCAAATAGGTGTATTTACAAATACATCTATTGAAAATATTTCCCCCCGAGTGGACTCCTGATGACATAATATTGAAAAACTTCTACGTTGGTAATAAAAACACGTGTAAGTATAATATGTAATAACATTGTTTTTTTTTACTTTACAGAATCTGTGATAGCAAAACCAATATCCAAAGATGACAAGAAAATTATGGCCGAATTTTGTGAACCCTTCGTGCATCTTGCGAACATCCCTGCTATGGATATCAGTAATACAATTATTATGGTAAGGATTTTTTAAAAACAAATCGATTATGCTTAATTTATATGTGTATATTTATGTCAAAATTTATACACGTTAAAAAAATAGCCGTCACGTGACGCCTGGAAAGAGTGAAACATCTAAATTGATTTTTATTGAAGGAAGTGAAAAATGAAAGTAAACAAGTCTTTGTCAATAAAATAATTATTTTATTATTTATTTCACGCCTATTAAGGCTTTTACATACATACCTATATATAAAAAATATTTACGAAATTATACATGAAAATAGTGCAGGCGACTATTTAAAACAATTGCAGAAAAATAACTATAAAGTCAAAATATCACTGAACTTGATCTACACAGCATGCAGGCACAAAACATAAAAAATCCAAAATATTTTTTTATGTCTCAGTTGACAAAATTATTATGTGTTAGTCAAATCAAATTAAATACCTTTATTAAAATATTCCACTACTTGATGAAAAAAACTTCAATAGGGTATGCTTATATATTGAAATTAATGTACTAAATATATCAACAACATCGTAGTATTTGTTTCCTAGCTGTTGAATCCGTCTCATAGGAGTGTGATATTGGGACGTTGAAATAGAAATGCTACAATAATATGGTAGGTACTGTCTTGTAACCGACCTGCTTGGAGTATGAAAAGAGATTACATATAATAAATCAGGGGTATCAAACATTGAATTAATAATTTTATACAAACAGGTTAAATCGGAAATAATTCTGCGATCAGATAATTTTATTAAATTTAATGAACAAAGTACGTTATCGTAATTTAGGTTTTCTCTAGGAATGCCCATTTTAAAATTTACATATTTTAAAAATTTATTTTGGATTCTTTCAATCGCATGTGAATTAACCTCATAATTTGGGGACATAATAAAATAAACAAATAAATAAAATAAAAACATAACTCTCTGTATATTTATTATTAAAATATACAGAGAGAAACATAGCACAAATCAAAAATTTATCATCATTTAGAAGTGATCCAATTTTAGTGAGAATAGAAGCAAATACGCGCACAGAGTTTTGGCAGCCGGGTGGAAAGAGCCGACTTGCGAGTGTGGGCTTGTATTATTTTCTATTACTAGTGGACCCCGTAATGCTTCGATATTGCTAATGTCTCGGGAGTCTCCGACTTCTTTCACAATTTACTACTGTGTACCACAATGTTACTGTGTACCACAATGTTACTGTGTACCACAATGTTACTGTGTACCACAATGTTACTGTGTACCACAATGTTGCTGTGTACCACAATGTTACTGTGTACCACAATGTTACTGTGTACCACAATGTTACTGTGTACCACAAAAACTACACTAAATCTCATTCCGTTAAGTATTCCTCGGGCGTTCCCGACTTTTTCTAGCATTTAGGGTAGGGGGGGGGGGGTTGTATAGGGGATTGATGTTCTGATTTCGATACTCATAGGCAACCTAATATTTTTACTACAATATAAAGACTACATTAGTTTATACTGAAATTATGAGTAGCCACAAAGTAAATGCTATCTTCGAATGTATAATATTTAGTTTTTACCATTTTTATTGTTTATAAATACCAACAGGTTTCATGAGCAACGCTCACATCTTCAGGGTTACTACTAATAATACTAGTATTATTAAAACCCTGAAGAAGTGAGCGTTGCTCATGAAACATGTTGGTATTTATAAATAATAAAAGTGGTACAACTAAGTATTTTATTAATTTCAATTAAAATGGTGCCACAAAATAAGTTTGCTGTGTTAGAAAAGGTATAATATTTATATTTTCTGTGAATTCTTCTATTTCATATTCTTCGAAATATATTGTGTATTAATAAACAATTATTATTATGCCCCAAAAGTTAAAGCGCAAAATCATCTGCTTCCGAGGGTATTATTTTTCATTATATATAATATATATATATATTATTTTTCATTATATATAATAAATATATATATAAATATATATATTATGTGTTAGAGAATATTATAAAGCACACTGATAAGCCAACCTTCTAATCCTATTTTACAGGGTAGGTACCTACCTAATCTAAACTAAGTAACCGACCATCACGCCTTTTCCCGCAGGGGTAGGCAGAGAGGACGGGCCACCAAACAACTCGGTTTTGGCACCGCACACTCCTTGCCTCATTAATCATCTATATTCATTAATTTATTAAAAAATACAATGCATAATATCTTAAATAAATAATAACACAGTGAAGGCATTGTTAAATACCAGGATATTTTGAAAAGAAAAAAATAATTCAAAATCCAATTTATAATAATCTGTTTACACAGGAAAATGTCTTATATTTGGAAGAGTGTCAAGAATCACCGGTCAGTCATGGATCACCGATAAAAGTAAGTCAAGTACGTCATTTAACACCCTGTATGCAATATTACCTTCATTTACATCATATTATTTTATACGCAATATATTTTCTTTTGAAAAAATCACATTGCACCTCTCGACAAATATTGTATTGAAGCTATGTGTAGTTCATTACGTGTTCGTGGCATGTTAGTAATTGCTTCCGGTAGGCGATGATATAAATAATGAATAATTCAAAATAGTATTTAACAAGCTTATAAGCATGAAAAAGAAAAATAAAACTGGCAAGTCATATGAATATCTTTGGAAAATCATTTTTGTCACAAAGAAATAAATTAATGAGGCAGATCTTGCCAATTAGGTTGTTGCATGTATGTTTTCCGTGTCTTATATTGAAACGTTTTCTCTACTAAAACAATTGTAATTTCATAAATATACTTTGGCAATATCTCGTCTACAGTAATTGTTAAGAATTGCAGTTGTATAGGTATTGCAATAAATAGTTGTTATCAAAAGTCGAAACTCGTTTTTCTGACTTGTTCGCGTCTTGAACTGTGAATGAACGCGTCTTGAACCAAGTGGCTAAATAAGTAAATATTAACGGCTGGTTATGGTTAAGTGGTGGTACTAATACTGATATGGCACCGGTAGCAGCGTGTTCTGTTTGCGGATTCTTTGCCAGAGTTAATAATTTCATTCGATGTGGTTCCTTGAAACAATGGCTAATTTCCAAACAGGTATAGCATAAAAAGAACCTCTAAACCAGCGGTTCCTCACCAGGGGGTAACGAGACTGAAAAGGTTAAGAGCCGCTGCTCTAGACCCTTTAAAACCTTAAAACCCCGATTGACCTTCAATGACATGTACGTTTTTTCTGTGGAGATTTCCATGAAGTTGTGTTGAAAAAAAATGCATTGTGGTGGGTATTCATTATATTCAACCATTTAGCCAGACAGTTCTAGGTTCTACACCAGGGGTTACCAAATTCTTTCGAATCGCGACCCCAATTTATAAAAGCCAAGTGACGTGTGAAGGGGGGAGGTGGTGGGCTCATGCTCTTGGAACAACAAGGTTTCATCTGTCATATTCTAAAACATAAAGAATTTCCAATTTATTTGTTATAAATATATACATATTTTTATTTTTTTTAAAAGAAAGACAAACATTCCCGGATTACGAATAACTAAAATGTTGGCTGTGTTGTGATGAAGGAGCCAGCCGAGGAATTGAACACACTATGCCTGGGTTAGACCCAAACGCGATGCCAACCTATCTACTGACCGGTCGTACACATACCGGTTTTACTCATACACTTTCTTGAATATGTTCATTTTTATTATTTTATTCGCCATTCAAACATTGAACGCCAACATCTCAGTTTCATGCAAATGGCAGATGGAACCTTGTTCTTTCATGGACTTTAGCGTGATTCCCATCTACACGTATAAGCTTATCCAAGCTAGAACAAATTCGAAAAATGCGCGGAATATTCATAGCGAAACAACTTTTCGTAAATAGCAGTTTATATCCAGATACTATATTAAAAATTATGATGCTGTTCGATTTACATAACACACACTGATTAAAAATAAAATATAACTACTATATTTTTTGTGTATCGGGCCGCGACCCCATAGAAAACCAGCCGCGAACCCCTCTCGACCCATTAGTTGGGAACCAATGTTCTATACTTTTTTTTATGTGTCTTGTTATTTTTGTGTGCATATTAAAATACATATATTGATTGGATATTTTTTTCTCCACCAGGGTTGCTAAATCTCGAAGAGTTAATGTTTATTTGGTTTAACTTTAAATTGTGATTGTTTATTATTTGAAATGGGGAAGGGTGTGAGATGGGTAAAGGTCGGGAAAAACAGCCATGCTTAGTTTGTGAATTTATCATTCGAAAGTTTTTTTGTATTAATAAAATATTTTTCATATACGCTTCATATTTTTCAAGAAAATCTATTTATTTGAATCAGTTCTTAAACTAATGTTACATCGGAAGTTAAGAATTTTCTTCAGTTTTTTATTAAATGTATTAATTTATGAAATGTTTTCAAACACTCAAACAAATAATAAATAATTTCTACCAGACATAAGAAGTAATTAGGCAGGTACCTACTAAAATTGACCTGTCGCTTGTTTCGTCATATTTTTTGCAATGTTTTGTATGAAACGGCTTAACCGGTATTATATGGCATCAAATCTGCATTCTTGAATCTGGCTGATTGTTGTCGGAGTACGTTACATCAAATACATCTGATTTACATGAGCACTAGCTAACCTGTTTTTGTACTTACCAGTTTGTCTACATAAATTAGAAGTTTTTAAATATCACGTGCTTACGATACGGTAGTGCATGGATGTTCAGTATACCCAGACACACATATGCGAGCAAGCCCGTCGTCCTACGGGTCAGTAAGCAATCAAACAAGTAATGTGGTTCAGTGTGGAACTTTTCTGCGGTTTATATCGATTGTTTTCCGACCTGTGGGACGACGGGCTTAGCTAAAATATAATGAAATACAGAGCGGTGTAAAACGGTTCGAGATTAGTAAACGTAAATTTTATTGTTTGATGAAGAAAAAAAAAAGAGATTTTTAATAATTTTCTTTTTTAATTTGACGCTTAGGGGAACTATATCGCGGCGCGGTTAGGCAGCGTTGTGAGGCGGGTTAAGGTACGATCTGTAGGAAGGGATATTGGACGTATGTACTTAAGATTTTATAGGGTTAACCGCTGGTCACTATACAAATTGCTAATGTTTTTTTTAATGCAAAGATAATATTCGTGCTTATTGAACACAATTTTAAGTAACTAAGCCATTTTTTTTTTATTGAGTGTGTAGCTATAAACGGCTTCTGTGATGATTACATGACTATTATGCCTATGACTTATGTGATTTTTTTTTTTTTTTAGAAAATATACAGTTTATACGAGTGCATTAATTTTACATTTAATATCGCGAATATAGAATACACCAGTTAAATTCCATTTACAATATTTTTATATGGTTAAAGATTACGAAGGAAGTAAAAATTAAAACTTATGATTTAAGTACATTGTAGGGTAAATTTGATTTTAAACGTTTTAAGGGTGCAGTGGAAAATATCAGTATCTCTTATGGTATTGTAAGATTTGCAGTTAAGTCCAAGTTAAGAGTTTTGTGCGTATTTAGATTTGAAAGGCGGAATTTAAAATAAGGTATTCGATCTGGTATTGCGTTAGGATAATGAAATGTGATCCTTTCTAATAGAGCTGGTAAGTCAATAAAGCAGTTCACGAACAGCAACATTACATCAAAAAAGATACCTCGTTGTAAAGTATTAAAGGGTTAAACTGATGATTTTCAAAGCGATTGGATAAGTGATTTTTGATTTTTGAGGCGATTCGGTGAATATTAGTTTGGTATTGAGGACTCTAAATGAAATTCGAGATGAGAACCTACTTATGAAGCCTATTTGTTTGTAGACTTTTTCTAAGATATGTTCAATATGATCTTTATATAGCTATTTAGAGTCAAGTAACACTCCAAAGTCTCTTATTTTTCTACTCTATAATTGATTATATAAGCAATATTAATTAATTTTATTAATGTCTTCATTATTTTTTACACCCATCTACTAAGTTTATGAGTTTGTATATTTTCATATCGTCAGCATAAAGAATGACTGATGATACGTTTGATGTCATTGAAATACAAAGTAAAGAGCAGTGGTCCTAAATGGGAACCTTGAGGTACCCCCGACGGAATGGTTATTATCTGAAACAGGTAACCTTTTAGGAAAACAGTCTGACTTCTATTTTTAATGTAAGATGAAGACCATCTGACAAAATTTCCACTTATACCAACTTTTTCGAGTGTATTTAAGAGTGTCATGATTCACCTTGTCGAAAGCCATCGAAAAATCAGTATACATTACTCAGAATATATATGAAGTACTACATAAATAAAACTAATATATTATAACCACTTATGTAAGGCTTCAGTTTATGTTAAAATGTGTGATTATGTTTGTCCTCTTCAGCGTCTTCGTGTGTCATGCAATACTTAACACGATTGTCTTTTATGAAATTACACATAGAAACATACACGTATATATGGTCAGCAATGTTCGCGAATTTAATGAGACACCCCCCATACATAATGCAGGTTCATTATTGTTCACGTAGTACACAATACGTGTAGAAAAGTGTTGGTGATAAAAATCCGTTTTGCAATGTTTTACTTTAGAAAAAGTTATTTTAAAGGCCAGACACTTGCGTTATCTCAAAAAACTTTTATAGAACATGTCTATTTGTATGAGGCTTTAAACATAAAAAAGGCCAGGTTATTCATCTGTCTTATTTCAATAAAGGTATAATTTTACGAATGTTAATTTCCAGAGGATAAATATTTTATACAAGACATATGTGTAAAAAATACTGTTATGACCATTTGAATTATAGTACGAAAATAGAAGAATTAATTTTGAATGCTATTCATACAATAATTAGTTTATCTTCAGTGATTATAATCTAAGGCTAGGTGGCGTCATGCAGAGATTACTTGAAGACTCCATTAAAATCACATAATACCTTTATAACTCCAGGCTATTTACTGACTTAATAATTATTTATTGCCGCCAACAAGTTTATTATTACTCCGAAATATCTTTAGTTTTATCTGCAGTGAGTAGAATCAGACCGTTGATGATATTAAAATTCGAGTATAAATGTGGTATTTTATGAATCATCTTTAATTAAGATAAATGAAAAATATTGATTCTAACAAAGCGGTAATAACCTAACCTTTTTTTCTGGGCCTTTATCTGTTTCATATTCTTTTATTTATAATATTCTTAAAATGTACTATGTTCTTAAAAGTAAACTTACTACACGACTTGGCCTGAGTTTCCGAGATTGAACAATTGAAAATTATTCAATAATTTATGTACATCGAATTGTCTTGTTATTATAATATTTATAATGTAATGCTAAAAACTGTTACAAATAGCCGTCTAAATCTCAAGATGACTTAACTCACCGTTTTCCAATTTTTTGTGAAATATACAAACAAGTGTTATGTCTTTTTCGCAGATGAAAAATAACTACTATTGACGGATCTAAAAACAGATCAGCCGCATGTCTGACTAAATCTAAAATTATAAATTTCTCAATTAATTATTCATGTGCTCATTACATAATTTACTTAAACATGTTTTAGATTTGCATATTTGCAAATGGAGTCTCTCTAGTTTTTGCACGATTCAAGCATCTAATATTGTCTCAACTGAAAATATTTCTACCTGCAGAATAGCCAGGGAGGTTAAATAAGCCTATTAAAGTAAGAGCCCCTAATAAACCTATTATTTAAGATAATAATTCAATATGATTTTTTGAAATCATTTTACATTTTCTTTAAAAATGCGCTATTATGTATAAACATAACGAGGCTTAATTAAATTATTTTAAGTGATAATTATTGTAAAATTGGCGACACAAGACTCTAATATACTCGTACATGTACCAGCTGTTGAAAGAATACAAAACAAATTCTTACGTTTTATAAATTTTAAAATGGGTATTCCAGCAATTATGTTGAACTACAACACTCTGTTAAATTATATATTATGAATATGCTCAAATTGTCAGACAGAAGAATTTTCACGGACTTGGTAATTCTATATAAAATTCTAAATGATTTAGTTGATAGTCCGGTATTGCTAGAATTGATAAGCTTCTAAATTCCACAATGTAATACAAGAAGTCAGTATTTATTTAAGTGCAGAAATTCTCGAACTAACTACCATATGTATTCCTCTTTGTCCAGAATACTAATGGAGAGAAACAATTATACCAAGACAATAGACATCTTAATTTTATCTATAAACAAATATAAAATGTTGTTAATGAAGCAATTCAGTTATGTACGATAAATAATGTATATTTCCCAATATAAATATGTAAGAGCCCCGAAAAAGGGCGTTAATTAATAAATAAATAATGGGGGTTTGAGCGAGGTTCACATTTTAATTAATTTCAACAAATTCGTAAATATAATATTTCCATTTTCAGATCTATACCCACGGATGAAAGTTATTTTTACTAAGATTAATAAAAGCAGTACCTAACCATTAAAATATTTTACGTAAAACGGTTTGTAAAATTAATAAAACGTTTTTCAAGTATAAAATTAGCCGTAAGCACTAGATTACGTTAGACTTTTTACGTTACTGAATTAGTAACTTTCCGAGGTATTCATTTAGAAACATCTGAAATTTGAGGAATAAATTTATCAGAATTAATTAAAACTGAAAGATCTATTTTCTAGGCCTGATACGGCAACTTCGACGGTAGGTCCGGCCAAAACACCAGGGCCGAGCGTCGAATATTTTTGTAAGCAGTTACGTTACTTACGTCGATAAGATTCTGACTTTATTTTAGGGGATTGTGTAGTCTTAAGGACGGAAGTAGTTCCTTTAGGCGTATGTGCGTTAATACGGAGTATAATCGAATAACGGGAGATACGATAACGCAATACCGATGTAATCGTATTGAACCACATGAAAAAGGGATAGATCGGGGATGTTCCCGGAAGACATTTCTCGAAACACTTTATCGGGCCATGTCAAGAATAGTACATCTGAGACGATTAATGTGGGCTTACTATCAGCATACCCCTGCAGCCGAAAAGCTCGATGAGAATCTCAGTAGGCTTCTAGTTACGATTTAAGACGATGCACTACGTCGTGTAATATTTTGAATCGAGCCGCCATCAATAACACTACTTACGTAGATGGCGATAAGGCTTAAATCAAAATCCAGCTGTTTTGATTTAGGCAAGAAAAAAACATGGCCAAAAAGTGCCTTATATTTTATTTTGTGGATGTTCAGGCATAAATATTTAAATGTTTTCCGATCATTTTATAAATAACTTAATTTTCCACATTATACAATAAAACCATAACAGAAAACGGGTTCGTAAGTAGGAAATTTTGAACTTTAAAGCAGTTTTCATAGGCCTTATAATTTTTTTTTGTTCTGGGCTTATAAAAAGTTTTATGTAAAAAATACTCGATTATTTCAAAGGCCAGGATGTATTATACTCGCGCTATTTATTTACCTGCTGGTGGACGTGCGCTGCTCATCATATGCAGAAGTCAAAAGAGCCGCACAAGACAGGGAAGAATGGAAGAGGAGATTAGATGAAATTGCTGCAAACCAATCCCAGGATTGAAACCAGAGAGAAAGATTTATTTAAAGCATCTGAAACATTTCTAGGCGACCAAATTTTCAAACCAAAAACACATGATTTTGCATTACTACGTAGTGCATCGCCTTAACATTTCTTTTTAGATACCAAAGGTGGTTCGACGTTCGAAAGGCCCGAATTGAACTAAGTAGGTGAATTTTCGTGATGCTATTTCAAATTCCTTATGTTATGGTAAGTTATTATAGAACCGTGAAATCAATGCAATTAATGAAAATTCAGCGGATATGCTGAAAAGATCACACCGGACAAATAATCTGGTGGATATTCTGGTGATTATGTTTGACCTCACCATCCACTCAATTGACTCAACTGACCCTCACTTCAAATTTGTTAATCGTATACGAACACGTGTTTATTCGTATGGTAAATATATTGAATATTACCCACCTTACAGTACGAAAATCGTTAAATTTACGCTGCTTTCGGGATAAATGGCGGCTACATTGTTTTGCGTGTCTGTTAAGCGATAAAATAATTGTGAACATTTATCGCTTACGATGTCGTTTACGATGTTTAGCATAATAATATTATTATTAAAAGTAGATTTTGCTTGATGTTCAAAACATAGTAAGCGACAATGATTAATAATTTAATGGATCGCTAAATAACCTAACCTAACCTAACCATCGCAATGTAAGGTATTTCGTAATAAATGTGGATGGCATTAATAAAATAAACATTCGTTGGAAAGTTTGGTACTCAAGTACACTGAGTTACTTCCGTGTAAATCCAAAAATTGTGGCATCACACGAATTAGGACGATGTATAACCGCGTGCATAAAAAACTCAAGTTGTGTTTACCGTCTTGTGCTATGCGTATAGGCTTGAAGAAGTCCACAGGGCGACACCTGAGGCCCTAGGCAGATTCGCTGACCTAGATATCCCCCTCTAACCACCCCTCCATAGGAAAGAAGAATAAATACAGTACGAATATATCTGCATATAAAAGCAAAATATATCCGGAACAATGCAAATTGGCGACATCAGTTTTCTTCCAAACCGGTTTATATAAAACTTCTAGGAATCTGTTCAGTGTGTTTAATTGGTTATTAATTATTAATAAATCAGCGAGGCAAGCACGTCCAGGTAAGTTTTCGTAAAGATACCCTTACTTGTGTAGTGGTATACTGGATGGATCAACAAATTAAATTAATAATCATTTTGTTTTTGTTAGGAAGCCGAAGATTGCAGCAAAAAAATATAAAACAATATAGTCGAATTTAATGTATCAATTTAAAAGGAATGGTACTACGCACCCAGTTCTTGGGGCGTTTTCGGGGTAAGAGGGGACTGTGGGCGGTAATTAACTAATTAGAAATATTTTGATACTAACAATACATCCAACGTGTCGCCTTTAAAACGATTTGCTTGTACTTATTGTTAAACAATCAACTACGTTTTTTTAATTAGTGAAGAGAGAATGATCTCGTGAAACAAAGAAAACCCACGTGGGCTCATTGACACCTGTTTTATTGACTTATTATTATATGCTGACTATATCAGTAATTAGATGAGGTTATGATGAAAGATTTTCGAACACAAATGTTTGAAGACTTAATAATATAATTATGGGTATACTCGTGTTTCCGAATGGAGTCAATGAAACCCGCTTTTGCAATATTTCTGAGAGGATATTTCAACACCCTCTTGGTAACTGTACTAGTGCACTATTCGTAGGATATCATACATATTTTATATTTATGATTTATTTATTTATAAAGTTTTCTATTCGGTACGTGTGAATAGAGTGTATAAGTTAGCCGCATTTTCTAGTTATTGTGAGTATTTATTTATTATAATTGTAGTTATTTTGACAGCTTATCGGTAGGATGGTGAAATGACCTCTAAATGTACTGTAGTACCCTACAGTCCCTCCACGGAGAAAAATAATCCTGTTAAAAAAGTAACAGCATGCCAACTTTCTGATAAAATTTTAATCATTAATAATATATCGAGAACGCGTGTTCTTTTCGTAGTAGATATCATGACGGAATGCTATAATTTCAGTATGTCAATATCAATATCAGTATTTGTATGAACACGTGTTCCGGCGTCCTCATAAAACATTTGCTTTTGACTGATAGTTTGTTAGGAACTCTTTCAATTTATGCGTTGTAGGCCTGCAATCCCATTATTAAAGGGAAAACGAATAATTTTACCAGATTGTTAATAAATTTACAGTATTTCATATCAGTATTTTTCGCCATGCATTAAACATAGCGCTAAATGACTTCTTATAATTATAAGAAGGCATTTGAAATAATGCAACATTACTTATATAAAATTATAAAAGTGCATAAATAATTAGGGATATATAAGTATAACTGTAATGTATTGATGTTGTACAGGAATAGAATACTGGGCCCTTAATCTCCAGTATTCTAACGAGGATTGGGATCTGGTATTATCTCTATTGATACTCGTAGATTCTGATATACGGAGGTTGTTTAATTCGGAATATAATAAATTGACAATACAAATAACAAGTTATCTAAAAGCCGTCTGGCGACAGAATGAGTCCTCGCTCCGGCAGTGTAATACGAGACGGCTGGTAACGTTCGGTTATCTTCGGTAGAACCCGAAGCTACCCGAACGTGAACAGCATACGTTACACTTTCCCTCCTTCAACTCTGAAGCTACTTACAAATCAACAAAATATTTACATACCTATATAAATCATAACATGAACATTTTATATTACATTTGGTTTTAACAATGATTTTAAAAAAAGATAGACAACTTAGACATTTTAAATATTAAGTACAAAACATGATTAAATCAATTGTGCAGAGATCCACAAAAATTTCTAACAGAGCTGCGCTATGCCGTTATTACAACAAGTGAAGTTATGTTATTATTGCTAACAAATAATCCTAAGCTAACAACCGCGGTGCCTGGGTCAAGTTGCCCCGTTTCCTCTGGAAGATGTGGGTGACTCGCGTCTTGGCCGCAATCTCCCCGACCATGGTCTCTGTTGCCGGGCCTGTGTCTGCTCCGACACCACCTCCTCTGCCGCCAATCTGAAATCAGGAGGAAAACCAGTGAATCCACGCAATAAGGTTGAAGTCTCTAACTCCTGAGGCTCATTCCTCGAAATTTCAGACGCGGGATGCTGTGCACTATTGCCATCTTCCTTCCAGCTCACTGACATTTCCCTCATTTGGTCGACATGTCTCTTCCATGTCACATCTGTGTTCTCTATCTTAATAATATAAACTTTTTTACCTAGCTTTCTAGAGACTACTCCCTTAGTCCAAACTACTTTATTATCCTGACGATAATCTTTTGTTAAACACTTTTGTCCAACTTTAAAAACCCTGGTTTTAACCCCTTTGTAAAACTTCACCTGATCAGATTGAGTTTTAGAAATGTTAACGTTTGTTTGACTTTTTGGTGGTGACTGTTTTGATAACGCACAATCTGAACATGATTGAACGACTTTCTCCAAGTCTTTGTTCAGAGTTGTCCACCAAAAATATGCTCTAGCTATTCCCTTCATTTTAACAATACCAAGATGTGACCTGTGTAATGAATCTAACACTTGCTTTTGGAGAGAAAAAGGTATAACTATTCTGTGTTGCCAAAACAAACAATCTTCTATGATAGAAAGTTCGTTCCTTTTTAGCCAATATTTCCAAATACTGCTGTCACGATTTACTCGTTTGGGCCAGCCCTGCCGCAAATACCTAAATACTAGCTGTAATTCGCGATCCGCTGCGGTGGCTTCCACAACTGCTTGAAAATTTACATGTTCACAATTTTCAATAAAACAGATTTTGTCCTTGATTGATGAAACCGAATTTATCATCACTGAAACTATCTTTAGATTAAAAATCTCCATAAAATCCCTACCCACTATCAATTCCGTGCCATTAACCACAACAGTAAATAATAAATTATTTTTAAGATTATTGTATTCTACGGTAAAACAGGCACTACCTACAAGGTTAAGTGGTTTGCCATCGTATCCTGATAGAGTACGCTTATCTGGTGACAATGTTACATTTCTAAAATAACGATTGAAAATAAAATCCGGCATGACCGACATGCTTGCCCCTGAATCAATCATAGCAGCACATTTCACTTCGTTAATTACCACATTAGCCCTAAACGGATTAATGTATGAAATACTATTATTCTCGGATTGTTCAAAAATCGGATTAACCTTGAGATTCCTACAAAATTTCTTCAAATGCCCTACCTTGTGACAATTAAAACATTTTGCGTTCTTGAATTTACAATATTTTTCTACATGATATTCACCGCAAATCGTACATTTTTTATTCCTCGGTTCGGGGCTCTTTGAACGAGATAACCTTGAAAAACCTTGAGTTTCTCTTGACCGCGACGAATGTCTCCCGGGCGAATTTGAACGATTCGAAATGGCGTTCACATCCGAATTCTCTGCGGAAAATTCAGATTTAATTTCCGGAACCAGATTGTCTAACGCTGAAGCCGTTATTGCTAACTCTTCCATCTCGTTAAATGTTAATTTAATTCCCTCTAGAAAAATTTTCTCCTTAGCCCGGCCTGGTAAAATACCGATTGCAAATGCATCCGCTAAGCTTCCTGGCAAGCGCGTTCCAAATTCACAAAAGGAAGATAATCCCCTTAGACGAACTGCAAAATCTCTGACCGATTCCCCATGCGATTGCTTTGCTTGATAAAATTTTTCCCGTTCCTTGAACACCGATCGCGGTCTGGAACAATGTTTCTCAATTAATTCTATTAACTGATCGAATGCCACGTCTGTAACTTTAGCAGGGAAACATAAATTGATCAAAAGAGTTAATGTCTCCGCTTCCAGAAGATTCAGCAAATAAGCGCGTTTCTGTGAAGCATCTAACTTAGTCGTTTTAATGTCATCACGAATTAGAAGGAACTGTTCTAACCTCAAGCGGAACAAACTCCAATCTCCATTAACGTGGGAGAACCTGGAAATTCCGCCCGATTCCATGATTGCAACAACAAAAAAAAACAAACCCACCCGGCAACAATAACACCTTCCAGAAACAAACAATAAACAAGACAACCTGACTCCAGGAACCGGCGCCGATGCAGTCCAGCGCCCAGCCGCTTCCCGGAATTCCAAGTCTTCTTCTTCTGTGAAATTTGTCTGGTCTTTGTTACCCAGGGCCACCGATCTGGTCTTTGTTACCCAGAACCACGTGACTATTTATTCTTCGCTGGATTCTTCGTCTGGTCTTTGTTACCCAGAACCACGAAATTATTGATTCTTCGCTGGATTCTTGGTCTGGTCTTTGTTACCCAGAGCCACGTAATTATTTACTTCCAATTGTCCTTATTATGCCCAGTTTATCTCCATTTATTGTCACCTTGACAATAAAATCCCGGAGATTTTTTTTTTCGCAAGTCACTGGTGTGAAACAGATCCACTTGCCGGCAATCCGAAAAACTGTTTCCGTATACTCCTTTTTAAGCTGCGCCACTGTAATGTATTGATGTTGTACAGGAATAGAATACTGGGCCCTTAATCTCCAGTATTCTAACGAGGATTGGGATCTGGTATTATCTCTATTGATACTCGTAGATTCTGATATACGGAGGTTGTTTAATTCGGAATATAATAAATTGACAATACAAATAACAAGTTATCTAAAAGCCGTCTGGCGACAGAATGAGTCCTCGCTCCGGCAGTGTAATACGAGACGGCTGGTAACGTTCGGTTATCTTCGGTAGAACCCGAAGCTACCCGAACGTGAACAGCATACGTTACAATAACCGACCTTCTCAAAATTATGTACAATTTTTACCAATTAAAACTCAATCTCACATCACAAAGTGACTGCTTCATATCAAAATAAAACCTTTCTCACATTTTCCTTTAAGTGAAACCCGGAATATTCTCAAACTTTTTTCGTAGATTTTTTAGCCACGAGGTTCGACTTCTATCGACATTTTTTGTGTGTATTCTCTGAATTAGGCGGTGAAGTACCAACCAACTTATTTATTTTTAATTCTGTTTATTTATTCGAAGTACTCTTTGCGGTTTGCATTTTTTTATCATGTCGACAGTATCTCGGTATGTTCGGGAATTTCTTAGCGTGCGGTGATGTAAAATGTATGTGATGTAAAATGTATGTGATGTAAAATGTATGTGATGTAAAATGTATGTGATGTAAAATGTATGTGATGTAAAATGTATGTGATGTAAAATGTATGTGATGTAAAATGTATGTGATGTAAAAGAAGAAAAATAAATTGACTTTTATATTTTCGTTGTCAAGTAATAAAATTATTCATTCGGGAAAATAAACAGCAAAATATTGTCTAATCTTCTCAAAGGTAATATCGAAGGAACTAGGGAAGAAATAGAGAAAGAATAATACTACTCGAGTACACAATTAAAATGAATGGATTGAATAATCGGCAAAATTACCGATTCGAGTATCGACCCGAAAAGAAAACCCCACTGTACCAATTTTTTTCTTCCTTTGAAACAAAAATAATGGCAAAGACTTGATAGTTAATAGATTTAAAGGGTACATGTTTTATTATCGTCTATAACAAGTGCCATATCATACCACTGGCGACCGCCTAACCGCCGGACATCGAATCCACTAAAAATACTTCCGCTATGCTTTTACTAATAATACCTCTCAGAGGGGTTTTCACCATCCTCTTGATAGCTTATCCAAGGGATAATGTATATTTCCGATTTACAATTCATTTATCTATAAAGTTAGAGTTTTCTAATCGGTACTCGAACCTATGGACAGTGGCTATACATCGAATAAGAGTTTTCCAATCGGTACTCGAAACTATGGACAGTGGCTATACATCGAATAAGAGTTTTCTAATCGGTACTCGAAACTATGGACAGTGGCTATACATCGGATAAGAGTTTTCTAATCGGTACTCGAAACTATGGACAGTGGCTATACATCGGATAAGAGTTTTCTAATCGGTACTCGAACCTATGGACAGTGACTCTACATCGAATAAGAGTTTTCTAATCGGTACTCGAACTTATGGACAGTGGCTATACCTACATCGGATAAGAGTTTTCTAATCGGTACTAGAACCTATGGACAGTGGCTATACATCGGATAAGAGTTTTCTAATCGGTACTCGAACTTATGGACAGTGGCTATACCTACATCGGATAAGAGTTTTCTAATCGGTACCTACTAGAACCTATGGACAGTGGCTATACATCGGATAAGAGTTTTCTTCCTATTGCAAATATTTATTTCATAGTGGATAGTTACTTTGACAGCTTATCAGGAGGACGGTGAAATACCCCCTTATTGTTTTAATAGAGTTAATGTATTCTATATTTTAGTGGAATAATTATTGATTTGAACAAACTAGGTATACCAAAATGTTACGATTATGGTAAATTTTATTTTGAAAAAATCCCTAAAAAATCATATTAATTGACAATTTAAAATTGTATTTCTCAAAGGGACGGTGTTACTTACTCAAACGACGATTTTTTTCAGATGTTATTTTCTTAACTAAGTGTGCGACATGTTCTACTGTACGTAAAACAGGCAAAGTATATAAATTAGCTATATTTTATAACAAGGTAATTCAACACTGTTTTTATTTGTTACAGTATCCAATCAGGCGACGGGCTAATCATGAACCACTCGGATTTTGATTTTCCTCGAGGATTTATGTTTGGAGCGGCCACGGCAGCTTACCAGATAGAGGGCGCTTGGAACGTTTCAGGTAACTACTTAACTTCCTAATGCCTTCAACAAATCATTATATTAATTAACGTTCATCAATAATTTGAATAAAAATCATATAAAAACGATTACAGTCGAAACTCAGTTAAATTCTACGAACTTTTAAAGAAAACATTTTCCTCTACCGGGAAAAGCAAAAGAAACTACTGAACTGCTAATAATATTTAGAAATAATACAAATGAAAAATAAAGATGAATTTATTTAATTATACATTTATTTATTAGTCATTTTCTTCAAGAAAATGGAAAATTTTTAGTACTAAATGTATAAATCACACAATTCTACATATGTATAATAAAATATGTAAATTATGTTTCCCAAACGTACATATAAATAATTCGTAAAATAATGCGAAGTAATGAAATTACATAAAAAAAAATTTAATAAAAGAAAGACAAACATTCTCGGGTTACGAATAACCTGACAATATTTGAAAATCTCCTGCTACCACCACAGTAAGCGGTAAATGTTACTTGTGTTGTGATGGAGGAGGAGTTGAACACAGTACGCCTGGGTGGGACCCAAACGCGATGTTAACTCGGCAACCGACCGGTAATTATAATATTACTAATGGTGTCGGGCAGACATTGTCCTGCCACAGACCGCCTTCTATGTATACCGCATTTTATATAAACCCACAGACATAATATTCATGTCTATGTATAAACCCCATTTTATGTAGACTGCATTTTATCTGTTGTCGGATATTTTATGCATTATATATATATGATACATGCGCAAGTCATATCCTTCCTAGACATTCTTTTGACATTTCATTTGATATCGATCATTTCAGCAGATTGTGATTATTGTTCAGTACGATAAAAAATAAGTAAAAACCGACCGGTACAATTTAAAACTGCCTTAAAGTATGTCTCACAGTTTGACAGTTTGCTGAACGAATACGATCTATAGAAAACATTTTCGATTTACATCTTTTTCTCATTTATTATTCATGTGTAATAAATAAAATGAAAATTCTTAATTGATAAAGTCTAAACAATATTGTTGTTTTAAATTGGAGTAATGAATTTTATAATAGTTATTTTCCTCGAGGATTTATGTTTGGAGCGATGAATGAAAAATTGTATCAAATATTTACGCTGTCACAAGTGTAAATGAAATAATGGTGAATATTGTCAATATATTAAACTTGGAGATAAATTTTATAAATTATTCATTTAATGTCATTACTATTTATCGGACACACTCTTCTGCTATAACCACATACATATTTTTATTAATTTTCTTGCTGAAACTAATGTTTCACTCGGCGAACACTTTTTCTCCTCAAATACATTTTTTTCCTACAATTATACTTCTACAATACAATAATGTAAAAATCAAAAATTTATTTTTCTATACTCTTAATACACTCCCATGTCTGACTCATTATTTGAAGAGATAGACTCATCTTTTAATATTACGGAAAATATTTGTCTAACTAGTGTCGAATGTAATAACACATTATTAGAAATAGATCCTCTAAAAGCATTAACAATCCTTCACCTAAATATTCGAAGTGTCTCGAAAAATTTTGATCATTTTACACTTGCATTAAACGAACTCACTAATAAACCGGATTGTATTGTTTTGTCTGAAGCCAGAATTAGCGGCTACTCAGGTACCTATAATTTACCTGGTTACAAATACTTTGTCACAACTTACAAAATAAATCAAAACAGCGGAATCATTGTTTTTGTAAAATCTATTCATGAGAATATTTCCGTTAATGAAATTCATATCGATCTTGTAAATTGTCTTCATATTCGAATTATTATAAAACACACGTTTTACGATATAATAGCATTATATAGAACACATAACTCGAGCATTAGTAATTTCACCGAGAATCTGAAATCTATTATAAATACTAATTGCTCTCAAAATGCTTTTATTGTAGGCGATATTAATATTGATATATCTAATGAATTTGAAAACAATAGAAATAAAGAAAAAACTGAATATATCAACACATTAACGGAACTAAATTTTAAACCATGTATAAAAAAATATACGAGAGAATTTCATGGACAAAGGCCATCATGCATAGATCATATCTGGTGTAATTCTAATGAAACTGAAAAAATAAAAACAATTATTTGGAAAAATAACATTACTGATCATCACACATGTATTGTAGCTTTTAAAACTGACAAAATAGATGTGAATAATTACTCCCGCAATAATTTTCCAAAAACTATTATTAATTACGAAAAATTACAACAAAACCTTAATATTGAAAATTGGGAAACTGTTCTATCCTCTAATAACACCGACTTATGTTCACTAAATTTTGAAGCAATCTTGAATAAGCACATCAAATCTTCCTCTTCCATTATAAAATACTCTCCAAAAACTAAATTAAAAAAATTAAAACCATGGATCACTCAAGGAATCATAATTTCAATTAGACACAAAGAAAAAATTTATAAAGAACATAAAAAGTTTCCAGAAAACTATAAACTATACGAATATTTTAAAAAATTCAGAAATAAACTATGCCACATTATTCGGAAAACCAAAGAAGATTTCTATAAAGAAAAAATCAATATTGCTGGCAACAATAATAAAAAGATATGGCAAACTATAAATGAAATTATCAATAAAAAACCAAAAAAATCTAACATAAACAAAATCACAGATATTGATAACAAACTTTACGATGTAAACACGGATCCAACGAAATGTGCAAATATTTTTAACAGTTATTTTGGGTCAGTTGGTGAAAAATTAGCACTCAAAATAAAAAACACTGATAATAATGAAAAATTAGCACTTAAAATAAATAACACTGATAATAAAGATCTACCGTCACCATCCAATATTTGTAACAACTTGAGTCAATTTCAACGAACTAATGTTGATGAAATTAAACAAATTGTTAATGAATTAAAAGGTAATTCTTCCCCTGGTTTTGACAATATTTCTGTAGAAATACTTAAAAAAAATTCTGACTCACTCTGTAAACCATTGGCTCACATCATAAATACAAGTTTTGAAAATGGCAACTTTCCCTTTACCTACAAAAAAACTATTATTTCCCCAATTTTTAAATCTGGGGACCCCAATCTATAGGCCAATTTCTCTCACCTCAAACATTGCCAAAATATTTGAAAAAATTGTAAAAAAACAAATATTTAAATTTGTAAAAGAAAATAATATTTTAAATGCACATCAATATGGTTTTAGAGAAAATATGAGCACTCAAGATGCTATCGTTGACTTAACATCTGAAATATACAAATCTTTAGATAATAAAAAAAAATGCATTGGAACATTTGTCGACTTAAGAAAAGCATTTGATAGTATATCACACTCTAATCTTATCTCGAAACTAGCGAAAATTGGTATAACTAACAATGCTTTAACGTGGATCGAAAATTACCTATTTAATAGAGAGCAATTTGTAAAGTTAAATGGCTCTCTGAGTGATTCGCAGACCACAAATTTTGGCATCCCGCAGGGAACTGTTCTAGGTCCAATTCTTTTCATCATTTATGTCAACGATATTTTTAAACTCTCAATTATGTCAAAACTTATTTCATACGCTGACGACACAGCAATTTTAACTGAGGGATTAACTTGGAATGAAACCCAAAGAACAGCAGAGTTAGATATAAACATACTAAAAAAATGGTTCGATAAAAATTTGTTAACACTTAATACTGAAAAAACTTTTATAATACCTTTCACCATTAATAAAAATTCATTCCCTGATAATTTAAAGATAAGTATACACTCATGTAATTGTAATAGAATTTCAAATTTATGTAAACCTGACTGCTCTGTACTTACTGTTAAAACTAATGTAAAATATCTAGGTGTAATTATAGATAGTAACATAAAGTGGAAATTACAAATCAATGCAATAGTAGAAAGGTTAAGAAAATTATTGTACATTTTTCTTAGAATACGAAACATACTAAATTTTAAATTATTAAGAACCATCTATTTTTCACTAATTCAATCAGTATTACAATACGGAATTGTTGGTTGGGGTGGAGCATTCAAAACTTCTCTCTTACCTTTAGAAATCATCCAAAGAATATTAGTAAAAATAATTTTGAAAAAACCGTATGATTACCCTACATTTAGATTATTTCAAGAATTTAAAGTCCCTTCACTTCATATTATTTATAAAAAAATAACTCTTTTTCAAATACATAAAGATTGTTTCAACATTGACAACTTAACAACTTTTTCGAACAGCAATAGACAAAGTATTCTTGGCTCTATAACTATCCCGCGCTGTAACACCACCACAGCCCAACAATTTTATAAATATTTTGGTGTCAAATGGTTTAACCAATTACCTCTTAACTTAAGATTGGAAACGAATTATAAAAAATTCAAAAGCTCAATAAAAACACTATATCAATAGCATATTAAAATCGTTTATACTTAAAAATACAATATAATCTCTCAATTATTATTATATTGAAATCCTTTTCTCTTATTTCTTATTATTATCTCTTTCCTTCTTCTACATTATTTTCTCTTTTCTATTTGATAAAATTTTGTTGCATATAAAATTTTTATTTTGTTATATTAAAAAATAAAAATTCTTTTCATTATCTTGATAAAAAATATGTTAAATTACTATTTACACGCAATTCTCCGCCTTTTTAACACGAGCATCTGCTCTATAAAAAGGTGTATCACGATGTACTGTAATAAAAAAAAAAAAAAAAAAACTTTATAAAACTTATTATGTAGTTCGATTTGGTGAACAATATATTTTGTCAATCCGTCTTTTGCAAATATGAATAAATAAAGCTTACACAACATAAAAATGGTAAGTTTTTAGATTTTCACGGCCAAAAGCATTTTTGTTGTTTGTTTTTGGGGTGTTATGCCGTGTTGCGCTAACTCCTTCTTTAGCCGACGTTTCGGTGTGATCACATCTTCGGATCTACCGGATCTGCCCTGATGATAGACACTGCAACGATGTCCGAAACGTCGGCTAAAGAAAGAGTTAGCGCAAGACGGGATAACACCCCAAAAACAAACAACAAAAACATAAAAATGAATTACGACCCTTTTTTCATATAAAAAATCGTTACAATATCATTAAAAAATATTGGGGGTAGCGGTATGTCTATAAGTAAAAACTTGTGGTTGTATGTATTTTTTGGATGATAAAGCTGAAAAAAAAAGAAGTTTTTAAAAATAAAAATAAATTAATTTAGATCTCGACAACAGCGCCATCTATTGGGTCCAAAACTACCCTATGTTTCAAGCTGGAACCAACAATGCACATTCACAATATTTCATTGAAGTCCGTTGGGCGGTTTCGGAGATTAGCGTGCACTAGCACAGAGACACGTGATTTTTATATATTCAGAATATCCAAATAAAATTCTTCTCCCATGAAACTATAGCCTCTATGTGAAAATGATTAAATTAAATACTTGTTCAGTTTTCCGCTGAATACCACATCAAGCCTGTAGGAAAGAGTGTGTTCAAGACAACCACAGATGTCACTCGTTCCACAGTACACTCTGTACTATTATGGTTTGATTCTCGGACAAATCACCCGACTGATCGAATCTGAAATTTATTTTAATTTTCTTGAAATTATTTTCGTGGCGTTTTTCTATTGCATTTTAATTAATTTAAATTTAAGCATTTAACTTGACATACCTTATATAAAAGTAACTACATAAAAAAACAACATGTTCATAACGCAATTGTAAAATGTTATAGAAATAAATAATTGCAAAGTCATATCTGCGGTGCAAATGAATATGTCTAGTAGGTAGGTACCTACTTAATGTACTGCGAGAAAAACGTTTACTGATTAAATTTTACTTTGTAAGAGAAGTTGAATGTATTTATTATCTTACCGGGTAGCCTGTTTGATTATTTAAATTTAAAACTTTTTTTGAATAATGTGCATAAGTACTGCATATTTATGCAAGGTGGCGTAATACAAGTGTATTGCGTCGAGCATGTGCTGTTGTTATTGAAATGAATTATGTACATGATTATTATCTAACCAAAAGAACGATTTATGTTTGTACTACACTTTATTGAGAACTGAGAGTGTAACTGTAAAAAGAAACACGGGAAAATATTAATGTCAAAAATAATAAAATCCAGCTTTCTTTCTTTTTTAAAAATATAATTTCTCGGTAGTCTTCGTTTTCCAAAATATGTATAAATTGGGTAGTTATGTAGGTACATATATATACGTTCTTTGCCAAAATTTGTTATAGAGTTTGGTAGTTTGTTTATGTGTGTCTGCTTTTTGCCGTTTGCTTTTCATAATCACTCGGGATTTGAACTAGCTTAAATCGGTAAGGTTAGGTTAGGTTAGGTTTATAAGGCTTATTTCAAGACTTTTAATGACTTTACATCATTTTTCAAAAAAAATTGTGATTTGCCACTGTCCTGAGTTGCTATGGAATCAATAATGAAATCAATCATGAACCAATAATAATTTGCCATGGAACCAGTAATGGAATAATAAATTGCCCTGATTTATCGATTCTAATCACCTTCAATATATCAACTAGAGTTACTCGATCGAAATTTATTTTTAATTGAAAGAATAATATAAGGACGAGTCATTTAGATACTCGCTTGAACATAGATTGCATGCAGTTGGCAACACTTTCGCAGAAATTGTAGATGTGTTCAACTACACAGAATCTATATTCTGTGTAGTTGAACAAGAAGGCTATAATAACATTTCTCAGTAATATTTATAATTAAGGTAATAATACTTTTCTTCTGCTCGGGTTCTATATAGTTGAGAAGAATTTTTTTCTTTTGATTACTGTTCCACTAAATTAATATGTACACGTTTATGAAAGCCCATATGGGCGTATAATATAAATAAATAACAGTCTGCTCACACCCATAAACCGAAAAAATATGTGTGTAACAGTCTGCTTACAACGTACCTACTTTGTTCAAAATGCCCCCACCCATAAACCGAAAGAAGGAGTTTTCTTGTTGTACAGTGTAGATTATTTTTATTGAAGATGAATATTCATTAATTTAAAACTTAGAAAGAAGGCTTTTATGATGCATCGCACAGAAAATATTTTGTATAGTCACTAATTAAGTGATTTGAAAGAATTTTCCCAAATTTATCATCCAGAAAAATCAAGATTTTTGAAAAATGTTATCAGTAAAGTAATAAGTAATAAGATATCAATCGGTACAGTCGGTCATCGATTACATCTTATAGCAAGCTTAATGAGATTTAGATCTCTTATGACAATGTCTAAATACTCTAAATACCTAATGCTTTCATCGTGTATTCGCAAAGTCACTTAAGCATTATCAACGAGATTTGTTTTTTTTTGTAAAATATTTAACAAGAGAATAAAACCTAAATTATGATCTCTCTGGCTCTCTGTAGCTCTCACCCATCCGAAACTGGTAGATCTCCTCAGTTCTTCAAACAAGAACTCAATCGGATCAAAATACATTTTAAATCCATCAACCATTTTTCAGGAGTGCCAAAAATAGTTCTTCTTGAGATTGGAGTTGATAAATACAATGTCGGCATCCTTCGAATAAATTGTATTTGTTTTCAGGAAAAGGTGAAAGTGTTTGGGATAGATGGACCCACGAACACCCTGAGGTCATTAGGGATAGAACTAACGGAGACATCGCCGCTGCTTCCTACTACAACTACCGTCAGGACGTCCAGATGCTCAAGGCTCTGGGAGTCGACTTCTATCGCTTCTCTATTTCCTGGCCTCGCATCCTGCCCACCGGATTCGCCAACCACATCAACAAGGATGGCATAGCTTACTACAACAACCTAATAAACGAACTCATAAAGTACAACGTCACACCGATGGCCACGCTTTACCATTGGGACTTACCGCAGAGACTTCAAGACTTGGGCGGCTGGTCCAATCCACATATTGTTGAATACTTCGCTGATTATGCCAGGGTTGTCTACAAACAGTTTGGTGATAGAGTGCCCATTTGGACCACGTTCAATGAGCCCATGCAGACCTGCTTAGAAGGGTATGGACTGCCCAACAGAGCTCCAGCTCTCAACCACCATGGGGTGGGAGAGTACCTTTGTACGCATTACCTGCTGAAGTCTCACGCAAGGGCCTACCACATTTACGACAAAGAGTTCCGACCAAAATACAATGGTAAGCATAATTTATAATTATAAATAATTGCTTTATATAAGGCACCGTCTTATCAAATTATAATGAGCATGATTTATACTGGCTGATGAGTCATGATTTAAAACAATATCCATCGCGTGTCCTACGTATACACATTGTGATCAATATTAATAATAACGTATTTGCCGGCGGCGAGATATAAAGTGACAGATTCAGAATGAGAACATGCCTTCGCTCTTCATCATTCAAACAATATTACAAAATGTTCAACGAGAATCTTATAAATTCAATTTAATTGGTGTCAACTTTTTCTTTATGGTTCTTGCAATACAAAGTACAAATGTAGATCAGTAGATTGATTGAAATGTCTCTCGCTGGAGTGCAACTAATTGATATTTTTCCTTTAATACTGAGAGATATTTATTTTGCAGGACAAATCGGGATAACTCTGGACTCCAACTGGGCTGAACCGAACACGGACAGTATGGCCGATAAGGAAGCAGCAGAACTTTATTTACAATCACACGTTAGTAAGACCTTATCATAATGATAATGCTAATAGCTTCAATAAACCCACAATTTTCCCATTTCACGCTCGTTCAGGGAAGGTGACCAATTTTTGCAATCAACTAATTATTCGTTGGTAACAACTGATCATGTATTATTGCGGAGAATTCCCATTAAACGTCATAATTAACACGTTCGTATACCATCATTTTGCAGGCTTGTGCGTTTTCATATTTGTATTTGAAAAATGTCAAATAATAGACTTAAACGCAAGGAATGTTTAATAAGAGTATCCACCTCCAGATGTAAAATATTTTTAAGAACGCAATAATTGGAGATTCCAATGTCTATTTCTAGTCTGTCTTGCGTCGCGTTGGGCTTAAAACAAGTGATGCTTATTTCGTATGGGAAAGGCAATTTGTGTGCCATCTTGAACCATTTGTGTAATGGAAAATTGTTTCAAGATTCGTTTTCATACTAACGTATTTTATTTTCTTCTTCTGCGCACTAATAATGACAAGATTCTCTTGTGTTCCTGTTTGGTACGAATATTACATATTATGTATGTTAATTTATCATCAACATTATACATACCTACATACTGTTTACCATTGTACCATGTTATTGCAAAAATGTTGTCATTATGTACCTGCTGACAAACTACATAAGTAGTTTAGCAGGTTTAAATGTTAATAAAAAAAAAATGTAAAGCATGGTCCGGGCTTAAACAAACGATTTTCAATTTTGCATTTAATTATTTTGAGTTCCCATTTAACATAATAATTTATCATTTAAATACCATAAAAAAGTTGGCAGAAATGATAATATTCAATGCCAACTGTGTTTACCTAAATGTAATAACTTACTCGCCTAATTTTCTCAATTTAATAGTTTTAGCCAATTAGTAAAACATTAGACACTCCATATAGCATCCCAATTAGACCCTCCATACAAAATGTACCTGTACGGAAAATCTAAGAAAGATTAATATTAATTATCCAATTCAAATAAAAATCATCTCGAGGAGTCAAACGATTAAAGAACCGCACGCTTAAGTTTGTCATCTATCAGATTAAAAATAAGTGCATAAAGCAATGATAAATATTGGATGATTGCTATTGTTCTTGATTTATCTAAAAGCCTTGTTACAGTATTATTGTTATATTGTAAAAGCGCCTTATTCAATAAACCGGATCTGAGGTAAGATTAACTTTTGAGTGATGGCAGAAATACATTTTTGACACTATCGTATTTCTATTGCCTTTATATACCCTGACATAAAGTCAAAGATGATTAATTATTATATTGTATTATTGAATTTAATACACATACATCTTCAGGAAGAAATGATCTAAATGACAGTGAAAACCCTATCAAAATCCCCTTGATTAGTTTAGAAGAACTAAGCGCACAAACAGGATAGAGACTTTGTTTTATGCTATTTAGAGATAAGAAATTTACAATAATTTTTTTAACACTAACTCTCAAATCTGTGTCGTAAAATAATTTCAGCATCTTCATAATTCTTGTTATTAAGCATAGCCAAATATTTGGCTGGATGAAGGAAGCTGACATATTACCCAGTTGCATACCAAAAATAAAATGAACACTTGCGAAATAATTCTCATGGCCGAAAATAAGTTTCGCAACTTGCCAAATCTGCATTCACGCAATGTATAAATGAAATGGCTTCCAAAGTGAAAAAAAATATTCGTCTCTTCGCTGTATGATATTAATTGTTAATTTTTATATATACAGGCTGGTTGGTACGCCCATCCCATCTTCAACGGAGACTATTCGCCTTTGCTCATCAAGAAGGTTGAGGAGATGAGCAAGAAGCAGGGCTATCCACGCTCCCGTCTTCCTAAGTTCACCGAGGAAGAGATCGCCTACATCAAGGGATCATCAGACTACTTCGGGCTGAACCACTACACCTCCTATCTGTTGCAGTGGGCCGATGGACCAGTGGGCTCCATCCCCTCGCACGAGAATGATCTGGGGATCACCCGGCATCAAGATCCCACTTGGCCTTCTGGAGCATCGTCTAATTGGCTCAGGGTATAAAGCTATATTTCAAACATGACATACAGTATATGTAAGAATGATGGCGTCAGTGTCGTATCTGAGATAATATGAGTACCTACTAGCGTTGACGTGTGCACGCTGCACGTATGCAGGTAGAAGAAGTACTTCAAATATATAGGTACCTTTATTATCTTAGTTGATTCAGGGACGATTGCACGGCAACACCATTTTATTTTTAGCCCATTAGGAAGTAATCTATGTGAAACATAAATAATTAAGGGATAAGAAGGTTATCAGTAATTATAATGATATTATGCATTGATATCTACGAGTCCAGAATCCAATTTTTTTAGTATACCTATCTAATTATAATTAAAGAATATGACCGTATCTCTGGGATTTTCAGATTTTATTATACATATCTATTTTTTTCATTTATGTAGTACGGAAGCATCTGGACTTGGAAGCGAACCTTATAAAATAGCTCTGAACTTTCCTCCAGAGCGCCAAACGACAAATATTTTAAATTCCTCGAAGTTTTAAAAATATAATTAAAAGATTAGGCAAAAATTTCTTTAGGGCTTAGGTAATGGAATCACGCAAACTTTTAAGTAGATCGTCGAGTTTTTGAAGAGTTTCATAAACAGACAATTATGTAAGGGTCAATAAGATTTTTTCCGTCAGGCGAAGCGCGATAATGGAATAAAGTTTTAATTTGCAACGAGTTCTAATCCTTTCTGCAATCTTAATGATATCATTTATAGTTATAGGGCAGAGACTTTACAATCTATGCGCTATGCGTTTCGATAGCAGTTAATTATACGGTTCCGAACAAACAATAGTCCTATTTTCTAGCCGGTAACTAAACATCAAACATTTGAACGGATATGTTTGCTGTATGCAGTTCTTAGCGACAATACCTACGAATTATGTATATTGGCATAAGAAAACAATCAATTGTCTGTGAATGTAATTAAAATGATTGTGTGCAACACTCTTTCATACATAATATAATAATATTATGTTATGTGCCTCAAGTGCCGCGTGTTGTCGCGTTGGTATAAATTTATCTACTAACAGTTAACAAAAAAATAAAAATTAAAAAAGATTGTTGCCCAGTAAAATCATGCTTTCCCATCATTGTAGGAATCTGAGCTTGATTATTTGAGCTAATCACTATATTTGGCATCCTAACCAAGTCAAGTATTCAGCTACCAAAACATAATAAACAAAAATTCATTAATTATCGCCCGTAACGGGTTTTCGTATGCAATACGCAAGATGCTATCGCTTTGTTGTTTGGTTTAAAATAATCACCTTTCTCACGTGTCATTGGCGCCGTTGGTAAATAAGACGTAAATTTTAGCTGTTTTATATACGATATTTTAGCGTTCTGCTGCTGATTTATCAAATTATGACTTTTAAATAACAGCCTTTTCGACGATTACATAACATGTTTATTGAATGCAATATTACTACATTTAGTGATAGCGAATGTAAAACATTGAATTCGAACATTTTATACATCACGTCAATCATATGTATCTTGAATAACATCAATTTGTTCCAGAAATGAAAATCTAAGAAGTGGGGTAGCTTTATTTTCCTCTCAGTCCTAGAGTACTTGAAAACTGAAAATGATAAGCCATCGATAATATAATAATAAGCGTTTATGTCGAGGGATGGGATGGGAAGTGGGAATCCCATGTATAAGTCCCAGGGTACATGTATATGTTTTTGGTAGGGTCATAAAGAGACACGAGCATAGGACTAGAGTAACGATCATACTTTGGTTTAGATCCGTCAAAGGGTTTAATGTTTATAGAGAATGGCGATAATACACGTTGGGATAAGGTGGCCGAAGGGAGAGAAAGGGTGTGTGTGTTATCCCCGTAGAAAGATCCCCCTGGTAAACCCATTTCATTTCGCCAGGCGTCTCGTGCGTCCTGCAAGTAATATACAGAGGGATACGGATTATGTATCACGATATTAGAAAACACATTTACAAAGGTTACGATCGTACCATGATAAGATGTGAAGACGAACGAACCAGGATTCTTAAATAAATGTTATTGATTAAAAGAACAATGAAATTAAAATATTTTTTACCGGGTCAGCGGATTTTTAGGTCAACTAATCAAATAATTATACACCTTGGATGTCATCATGTATGACTTGCAGTGTTCACGAACCACGAAGGTCCTTTTATTTGGCAAACCCAATCCGTGATGCTGCGCTTGAATATCACTCCATCAACGTCATTTGTCTACTTACAGGGCCGCATTTACCACAGAGGGCCGTAGAGGGGCTCTTAATTTTATTCTCATTTACTTTAAAAAAATGTTGTAATTTTACATGGTAATGATTTTCCTTCTCTTCTATTTCTTGGCAAATATATTTTTGTATAGACACAGGTCATATTTCACATTGCTTTCTTCCTTCCCTCCTGTTATTTCGACCTGCATACATTGCATGCAGTTACCTTCTGACGCTGTACCTAATACACGGAGAAAAATGAGTACGACTCTTTTGATCAAGATACTATTAATCCTATCAAGATACTGTAAAGGAATGTAACTGGACGACCATTTTATAATAAAATATTAGTCATTCAGAATAAATCCGAATAAATATAACAGACGAAATGCAACATTTTTATTATTTTGAGAACACGTGTTTTGACTTCCTCATAACATTTTCTTGCTTTACTGATAGTTTGCTACGAAATTTATCAAATCATATGTTTAGGCCTCCAGTCTCGTTTTTATCAGGAAAACGAACATTTAACCGGATTTTTAATAAATGAATAGTATTTCATTTCAGTTAGTTTTCTTTGTGTATTATTATGTACAGCTCCACAAATTATTTTTAAGGCGATGTACTATGTCGTGTAATATTTTAAATTGAGCCGCTATCAATAACAACCCTCACGTAGATGGCGATAAGGTTTAAATTCCCGCTTATCACCATCCGCCTATTTTGATATTAATATTTATGCAAGAAAAAAACATGGCCAAAAAGTGCCTTTTATTTTATTTTGTGGATGTTCAGGCATAAATATTTACTTTTTTTCCGATCATTTTATAAATAACTTAATTTTCCACATTATACAATAAAATCATAAGCGTAAATGGGTTCGTAAGTAGGAGATTTTGAACTTTAAAGCAGTTTTCATAGGCCTATACATTATTTTTTTCTGGGCTTATAAAAAGACTTATCTAAAAAATACTCGATTATTTCAAAGGCAAGATGTATTCTACTCGCAGTATTTAATTAAAGCATCTGAAACATTTCTAGGCGACCAAATTTTCAAACCAAAAACACATGATTTTGCATTACTACGTATGGCATCGCCTAAAACCGTGATACCCCTACTAATGTGGGAGCCTCGTGCTCTTTTAGCCCTGTTGTTAATCTGGGCCTGTCTGCTTAACCTCTCAACTGTGCATAAATCGATGGTTGTGTTTGAATTCTTTAGAAGCCAGTAATGCATTGACTATTCTTTTTCCAGGTAGCCCCATGGGGTTTCCGCAAGCTCTTGAATTGGATCAAGGACCGCTTCAACAACCCCAAAGTGATGGTGACCGAGAACGGCTTCTCAGACTTCGGAGACCTTGAGGATCTGAGGAGGACGTCCTACCACCAGCACTACATCCACGCCATGCTGCAGGCCATCAACCTCGACGGCTGCAACGTCATGGCCTACTCACCTTGGAGTCTCATGGACAACTTTGAGTGGGAAAGAGGATACTCGTGAGTAAAACTAATATTTTTTTAAATAAATTAGCACCAAAGTTTTTGTGTTGATCTCTAACTTTAAAAAAAGTAATTGGAAAACAAAATTTTATACGCATATCACTTAAATAAGTGAGTACCAAGTTATGAGGTTTTAAAGTATATTTAATGGTCTTTATAATAATTTCTGAGCGCAAGTTCATCGCAACGTCACCGAAATGTACCACTTGATTAAAATCAGATCGGGATTGTTGACATTACAGTCAGTAAGTTTTCTATTGTTCGTGGTTCTAATATAAACTGATTAACTTAAGTAAAGCAGGCACATATTTTGTTTAAATAAGAAAAGCATTAGATTATACGCCGGTGCTTATATTTTTTTGCTTTTATTAAATTAGAGATAATACATTTTGGTGATTTTATTAAGACAAAATGAGACTTCAAAAAAATATCAGTTATGGGCGTTTCCAAAGAGTTCACGAGCTTCCAGTGGGAGGAGATAGATACCGAACCATTTCATTTGCCGCGCCGGCCGTAATATCGCACAGTGTGACATGGTTTGATTTCACACGGACAAGTTTTATAAATATAAATTTCAAATGATTGTAATAGTAATTATTATTGTTGGCATAGTATTTTGAAATTCGTGGTATCTACGTACAGTATATAATCATCTGCAGCATGTAAGGGATCCCAAATAATCATAAATCACAAATCCGTTTTTGGTTATCATTTTTTTTTCTAGAACAATCCCGAGGAGTTAAAAAACTCACTGTAGAACGGAAGAAACTTACAATACATAGGTGGGAGTTAATAGGTACAATTTTACATTGGTATTTTGATATCAAAATTATAGGTTTCACATACGAAACAGTACAAAAATAAAAAATATAATTTTTTTACTAATAAAACTTTTACATAAAAAAATATCTTTTTACATTACGGTTATTTTACATCTCAGTTTTTAGAATTAATATTTTTTTTTCATCTCGCTACAATGATTTACATAGCTCAATGTAGGACGGGGAAACTAAAAATACATAGGTAGCAGTTAATAGGTAAAATTTTTTATTAGTATTTTGATATCAATGTTATAAGTTCTTGATCTTCGGTGACGCACGCCCAGACCTTCACCATCCAATGCTTTCTTTTTCTTTTGAAGTGGAAAAATATGTCATCGGAAACCAAAAAGAATCAACTTCTTATACTCCAAATTGAATAAGCTCAGGAATCGCTGGAACTTTATCGAGTGCGTATATATGTATATACCTACATATATATAAAATTATTTAAGCTGACATTTTACAATTGTGTTCTGTAGAAAACGTAGCCCAAAAATTTACTTGTAAGTGTTTATTTAAGTAGTACCTTCTCCATTCCGTTAGCATTTTCCTTGGTGCCGTCATTTTGTTCGGGATGAAACTCCTTTTGTCTTTTATTTTTCCATATTTAACTGAAACGTACGTATATATTAGCAAAGAGATTTACTATAACTTTAAATTTTAAAGTATAATAATTATAATTTATAAGTTTAAATTTTACCTTAAATTTGAAAATCATTTTAACGTGAGTAAGTGCAGTAACTCAAGGGAGATGATTGTACAATTCTATCTACATCAAATGATCTAACAATCTACACGATTGTACAATTTAAAAGATGAATAACTCTTTTTAAAATTCGAATGACTTAAGGTACTTTACAGGTAAAATGTGTCTAATTGTCTGTATCCATGAAGAATTTTTGTTTCATATAACAAAATTTATATGTAAAAAGAAAATATGTACATTATTTATAATTATTAAATTTAAATACTTTTTATATGAAAAAAAGTTCCTACTTTATAATAATTTTTACATGTAACAATCACAAATAACATCACACATACGAGCGAAACTTTTTGTTGAAAAAAATATTTAACTATTAAAATAAACTTAAGAATTAAAAAATTCAACAAAATAAATTCTTTTCATATTTTTTTTATCAATGTCCAAATTTCTCTGAAACGTGACCACTGTGCATATTTAAAATCCAAATTATTTCAGGGCCTCCTATGCGGAGCTAACGTAAAAAATGCAATAATCGGGTATTTTCAAATTAAATTTGGTACTTACGTAAATATTAAAAAATATTTCGAGTATTTGAATTTTTTCAGTGGAATTAAGAAAAAAAAAAAGTATATATATAAAGGGCGCCAAAATTTTACTCGCGCCAAGAGCGGTTTGGCTCAGGGCCGGCCCCGGATAAGGAGTCATGGTGTACCCATGACATTTTGCTTAATAATCTCCATGAATTGGTACATCATAACTCCTTATCTAGGGCCGGCCCTGAGCCAAACCGCTATTGGCGCGAGTAAAATTTTGGCGCCCTTTGTCAAAATTAGTAGACGCCTAGATAGGCAATCATTGTATTCAATAAAACTCGGATGATTTGTATTTTCGTGCAGCGCCGTTTTTATGAAAACAAATTTTATGTTTACCAAACTTACAGTGTTAAGAGAGTTAATTATTTATTAATTAATGAAACATAATTATGTGCTCATACGTCAAAGGATAAGATAACAAAGTGTTTATTTATTTATGGGTGATCTTTGACGTCTTAAGTATTAGTAAGTGATCGAGCTAATCGTTAGCTCAATGAATACATAGTAATGTCGTACTCAGTGTTATTGTAAATAGAAGACGTTGGAAATATTTTGTAAGAACATACCTCTTGATTATGCACAAAAATATTTTAATTTTAAAATTATTTATTAATTATTCAAGTATTTAATACCTTTGTAAGGTGTACTACTATTGAAACCAATTTCTGTGTCTTTCACTTCCCAATTATCAGTATGAATGTACGTATTCATATTTAAAAATAAATATTAAAATTATTAACATATTAAAAATCGCTTTTTGCAAGTTATGCTTTACAACATAAGAATCATTATTTGTTTGTGCCCGTACATACGCAATATGAATATGAATAAATAGTTTTGTCGGTATAAAAGCTCAATTCTTTCAAGAAAGGTATACAAATACAATATTGGATTCAATTATCGAGACCATCGGCTCATCTCCGGAGGATGCCGTGTGAAGGGTTTTTTTAAGGAAAGGAACGCCATGATATTGTAAGTATGAATCCTTCCCTCTCACTGCAATGTAAGGCGATGGAGAGATAAAGAGTCCGAATGAGGACGTCAAAAAGTGTCTGCCTCAACCGGCCTCATCTGATTCTGCCACGCAGTTGGTGGGCAGATGCATCCGCCGTCAAGACCTTCACAAACCTCACCACATGAATCCGGCCACCCCTGCTAAGTCGCCAATCGTAGCGAACCACTTGGGGTGACCTATGGCAGAGGTGTTAAAAAATGTTTGAATGTCAAGTGAGATTTTTTTTCTAAAGGTATTATTAGTTCGGCTCTGGATGACAGTTGCAGTTTCTCGTGTAATTAAAATAACAGTCGCGATAAAATCATTAAATAATATACTAAGATTTAGATTAAAAATCAATTGTATTAAAGAAGCTCTCATGATCGTTAAGTGCCATAAATGTCACGATTTACTGAGATAAATCAATGATTAATACTATTTTAATAGTAACGGAGTGGACAGGTGATGTGTTATGATCATTATCCTCAAGGGTATTAAAGGTGTCATAGTGTCATTGTATCAAAATTTTATGATATTATATCATTCTAATTATTTATTAGTACATCCGCAATCTAAGTAATCGTCAATACGTTCTTCAAATTATGGAATATATGAATCTGATTTATTTGTTAAGATGGAGTACTAAAAAATAGGATCTTAGGATTTTATTTTGCTTTTCAAATTATTCGGAATTTTAGTGGAAAAACAAAACATTTCGTTTCATTAGTAATTGATTGTTTATTATTTCACTAGTAATTAAGCTTTTACTAGTTGTTCTCTCAGTAGGAATCCCAATGCTGATAATGCCAACGCTGATAATGCCTTACACCTAACAAAGCGCAAGCGCAAGAGGTTTTTACTAGCGCCAGACGCCGTTGGTTCAGGACCGGCCCTGTACCCACCACCCACTACCTCTGTCCTACTTAACTGTTCACTTATGTTACGCTGTCTAGCCGGCTTATCGTGAGGTGTTACTTTCATTGTACTTGGATTATTTAAACAGCAGGTAGTCTGCAAACATCAAATCTTAACTAGAAAGCAGAAAACTCGGGGAAATCAGATTTCTCAGCACTTCGGTATTACGTAGTATTTCAAGTCATTGTCACAAAAATGTAGACAAAGCGTCATATTGTTTCTTTGATGTTTTATATTAATTGTTCACCGATGAAGAAGATTTTGGATAAATGTGATTGAATTCTGGCTAAACCGGGTAGGAATTACTAGTAAAACAGCATTTCAAAATGCGATTAAGTGAGAACTCGATCACTGCCACCTGTTGCGGTAACCATGACGGAGCAGTAAACACTGCCAGGAGTGTTAATATGATTTGAAATAATAAACAAGTAGCTGTAGGTGTAGGTATCAATGTAAAAAATATCTTGACACAGTGGAAAATCATAAATATATTTGAGAAAATAATTAAAAAATTTCAGATATAAAATTTTCAATATGCAAACGAAAAATATCCCTATAATATCACAGTTACCTGCCCAGATCGAGCGCATTACACATTGTGCGATCTCACGAATTTTAAACCGACATATAAATTTCTATTTTTTTTAAATATTGATCCAGGTGTTTTGTTACTCTAAAATTAAACATTTTATAGACATGTATCCATCCAGTCGCGCAAGTGTTTGTTCACTAATGACAATACAATATATTGCCAAGGTGGCGTATTTAAAAAAAAATATTTCTCACAATGTTAAAATGCTTTAAATCAATTTGAACAATTTTACGTAGCTATTATTTTTGTGCTACAGTTCTTACCCAGTCTACTGATTTGTGTACACATGTATGACCGATGATGTAGCCGAGGCGAATGGTGGGAGTAATTATGTGATGTGTATTGATTTTTTGTTCATACTTAGGCAGGGCGAGTAGGTCAACAATCCCAAAAAGATAAAGTTTTCCCATTTTCCGGTGTGTTACGCGATATCACTGCTGATTATTATTGAACAGAATACTATCTATTGCAAACAAAATGTATTGTTTGTTCCCACATTTCCACTGGAAGGGAAGGATCGTGTATACAAAACAAAATAAATTCACTTCAAATATAGAACTTTATTGAAAAAAAAAAACACATCCTTCTTCTCATGAAAGTATTTTCAAATCTTCCACTTTTTTAATATCAAATATCAACCACTTTCTTCGAGATATTCCAAATAAATATTATATAAGTACAATTAGTTAGTTTTCATATTGCCTACCATTTTTATCACACTTTATTTAAGACACTTCAATTTATAATCGTTATTGTTTGTACAACCACATTCACCGAAGACCGAGGCATCTCGTCAGCTCGTCTGCTCGTCTGCTCGTCTCGCTATATTAAGGTATTATATACATTTATGAACCGAAACGCGAACTGTACCACGAATTACGGGAAAGGAACAAATCAACTGCAATCGGCGTTTCGCGCCATTTGCGGTTGCTTTGTTTCTTTCCCATAAGTTGAGGTTCAGTTCGGCAGTTCGGTTCGCGGATGTATACGTAGTATTAGACGTATCTTTGGTGACATATTATTTTATCTGTTTCTGGAATGTATTTCGGCGTGAGCACAATAACAAGTAATTTCTTTGTTGTAACTACATACAATTTGACAGTTTCAGACTAAACATCTCCACTAAACATGTCGATGAAACATTGAAATTCACACAAAACATAAGAATACATAAAGAAACGCCTTTTAAATGAGCTTTATTTTACCCATCGTTATATATTTGAGCTTATTATTCGAGATCGGAAAATTATCAATTCGAAGATGTCATCACTCACAACATATATTTTTATATTACGCTGTACTTAGTAAAACGTTTGATTGTCTGTCAGCACACGATGTTTATTCTATAGTTACGTATGTTTGATTCCAGCGAACGTTTCGGGCTGTTTCACGTTGACTACACGAGCCCCAACAGGACCCGCACGGCCAAGCGCTCCGCCCGGGTCTACCGCAACATCGTGAGGGACAGGAAGTTGCCAGTGGACTTCGACCCTACTGACTTCACCGTGTTCAGCGCCGCCGAAGACTTGGCCTCTAGTCAGGTGCTGCTGCTCGCGAGCTCCCTCCTGTTCCTCGCCACTACATTCATCAGCCACCTCGAAAGAGACTTCTAGTAGCTTTAGCGGACATATTACATTGTTGCGTCGTATTAGACAATTCAGTATTTATTTTGAATATAAATTATTATTATTATTAGGAAGAATATTTAACGCGGCAGAAGCGCTTATCACGTTGTCAAGCGATCGAACGAGGTCGCCATCCCCGAGGTAAATTTAGACTTTTGCTGTTTCGGTAGCGTTCAAGTGAATTTCTTCTGGATTCTGTGAAGCGTCGCTTGTCCTGCGTGTCGCGTCGAGACTCGTGTTGAACCGGAGTTTATGCTGAATGTCCACAAACGACCGGCCTTTCGTCTCGGGAAGGTTTATGAATATGTATATTAACCCTATCGTCGAACATACACTAAAACTCCAGAAGGCCGTGTACGTCCCTAGTTCATCCGCTATTACTTGGTATAGCTTCGTCACTGTGAACGTTGAAAATCCAACGAAGAGTTGAAGAACACTCGTAGCGTACGATTTGACGTTCGTAGGGAACATTTCGGAGGTAACCGCCATGGGAACGGTAGACAGGCCTATTGTATAGGCTATAATATAAATAACGATGGCAAAAATTGGCAACAAGCCAACACTTTCCATGTTAACTTGTTTATAGTCTTTGAAAAAGAAGTAGGCCCCGATGATGGTGTTCATGATACAAACACCCAAGGAAGACATGAGCAGCAGGGGCCTCCTGCCCAGCCTGTCGACGAGGAAGAAAGAAGAGCCTGCCACGAAGAGTTGCACGCAGCCCAAGATGATGGATGCGTCACTGGCGTCCACCTTTCCCTCAGCTTGCTTGAAGATGGTCTGCGCGTAGGAGATCACCGCGGCGCTCCCGCACACCTGCTGAGTGGCGAACAGAACCAACGTTATCTTCAAGGCTTTCCTATTGCCGACATCGCGGAATAGATCTATCCACTTTCCTCGTTCTTTCATATCTTCGCTGACAGTCATTTCGATTTTCTTCATCTCGTGCTTTATGTGAATTTCATCCGAACTCCGCAACCGCCGCAAAGCGTCTTCAGCTTCAGCGTGTTTATTTTTCTTGACATAATAGTACGGCGACTCTGGCAGCCATATGAACGTCAAGAAAAACACCGTCGGTATCACCAAGTTGAACCAGGCGAGGTTCTTCATGCTCACGTACGGCCCAATGCAGTACTCCAGGAGAATACCGAGCTGTAAAAACAAACAAAAATAATATTTAAAACCAGAAATACTTATTACAGGTTTTAACAGGATTGATAAAACATTGATTTTACAGAGTTCATAACTTAAATTGAAGATTTGCTAACCTTGTTCATAACTGTGATGAGAATAGCCAAGGAACCTCGGACTGCATCCGAAGATATCTCTCCGAGATACATGGGCCCCACGGTGTAGATGATCCCGTATCCAATGCCAGCCAGCAGCCTTGAGAAGTAGAGCTGGAGGACGGAGTCGGCCGTGATGACAAGCACCCAGCTGAGGATGTAGGGGATGGCGGCCAGCAGCATGGTAATCTTGCGTCCCCAGATCTCCGTGAAGTATGCGGCGGGCAGCGCGCTCAGCGTGGAGAAAAGAATCATGAGGGAGGCGAGCCAGGACCCCTGGTCCGGCGTGATGGGTATAGGTGAGTCGGGCCCCGACAGCACCGGAAGGGTAGGAGAGGTCCAGCCTATGGCCGTGCCCGCAGACGCCATTATAAGAGTAGCTGTAAGATAGAAAAAACAACCATCAGTATTTCGAAGAAAAAACGTATAATTTTAGCTGAATTAAAAACTCAATTTATATTTATGACCCGTTGTAAGCACTGCTTATTATTTATTGTTAAAAAAGAAAATCATTTGTTTATGTGAATAATAAAGAGGTTGCAATGGAGATATTATCAGAGGTACGGTGCGCCTTAGACATAGACATGTTATGCAAAAACAGATGCCACATCGTATTATCAGTGGTACGGTATTTTTTTCTGAAATCTTTATCACCCAGTTGCCGGACTAAATTAGAACAACTCAATGGAAATATAAAAATAAATTGATATTAAAAGAAAAGTTTTTGTTGTTGTTTGTGACTCATTTGCCAAGCGAGGTACACGTTCATTTAGATGTCACATTGTGTAATGGATTTATAAATATAGCGTACAATAGCTGTGTCATAAAGGCCACACGCCGAAGTGAAATACTTTCAAACAAAGTCTAAATTAATCACGTGTAAATAAGCATTACGCTATAATGTAGATATTATTTTATCCAATCCAGTAAATGTATATTCTTATCTGTTTAGTCCACAAATTGATATGTTTGTATAGAAAAATCATTAATTGCGTGATTTTTCAATGTAAATACCTGCATTAAAACGGTTACAATATTAATATTAAATTAATTAAGTCCATGTGTAAATAAATTATGTGATATATACCAAGTAAAATGTTTAGTATATCTACTTCTATAAGGAAAATATATTTTCTACGGTTCAATAAAATTATTACTACTGTGTAGGTAAAATTAAATTGCGTTTCATTTTCCGCAATGAACAAAGATTACCATTTTAATTAGCGTTACTATTGTTTGTGAAACATTCTATGCAAACATTAATTCCAGATACAGCACAACAGAAAACATTCAAATTTCTAAACCCAGTTTCCGGTAGATGACAATATCTATTGAAAATAGAAAAAAATGTTTACATCCGGGTTCATTTTCCGTGCGAACAAGTAAGTATGTCCAATTCATGGGTCGTTCACGGGAAATGCACATGATATGTAAATTGTTAATAACGTAATGCATACAGCTTAATTAATGTTTTGATGTAGTACCATTTTAAGGTCAGATCGAATTTATAGTAATATACAGATAATTTTAAGGATCACAATCATAGTTATACATAATGTCCGGAAACTGGAGTCGATTTGAAGGTACAAACTTTTTTTGAATTAGGCTTTCGTTTTTGAGTAAATCGAGTGTAAATAGTAAATCCGAATTTTTTATAGAATATTTTAAAAAAAATTTGCCAACTGTGGTGATCTTCGGTGCCGATCATCCAGATTTCTTTGTAATAAAAGAATGTGGGTAAAGAAGAGGGGTAGCTACAAGTATTGATACAATGGACAATATAAGAGTTTGCTAATGAAAAGAGAGCGGTTCTAATATCTCACCTACACACAGACACGATTAATCTACTGATCGATTTATGTTTTCCAAATAAAATAACAGATTTATCGGTAGAAAATATTTTTTTGTTTTTAGAAAACCACATTGGTGTTTCAAAGAATGTTTTTAAGGAACGTGGAAATTTTTTTGCGGCGAAACAAAGAGTTGGGGAATCCATAAATGATTATATAGCTAGGTTACGTTGTTAACAAGATTCTTCAAATTTGAAAGCAGACTGAAAGAACCATAGTTGGGTTATAATCCCACCGAGCACCGCGGAAGGGATTATTGTCGCAGAAATTTGGGGCAGCTTCACCACAGTTGGCGCAGCCTAAAAAGGAAGCTGAATAGCCTTTAATTCTTCCTGGAGGAAAAACCACATTTGTTTATTGTCTTTTAAAATGAGCTTAAGCATAGACCTAGCTCCAATATATTTATAACCCCTTCCGAAAAAGTAATAACATACAGGGTATTAAGGGACGTACTTGAATTTAAAAGTCACCGGAGACCAAAATATCAATCACATTTTTAACTCCAAATAATGTCAGGAATCACTGGTTAAAGTAAGTCAAGTACGTCCCTTGACAAGCTGTGTATAAATGAGAATGCTCAGATCTATGAAATGAATCCATAATCCAGTGTGGTAGATATTCTTAGCATCGCCCGGTGGAAAACCACTATTCTGAATTAAGACGTTGCTTGAAATAGCTGTAGCCGTGTTAAGTAACCAGATCTGAATAACCAGGTATCTTCATTCCCTACCTACTTCCTTCAGCTTTACAACATACCCCAGTTTAGAGATGTCGTGGTGGCACTGGATCGCTAAATAGTGCGGACTTTTCTACGATTTACATAATAAAGGATAATAACCATAATAACCGGACTTTTCAAATTCCTCTTCTCGCAGTCCCTTCCTCAACCCGCCTCCCAACACCTTCCCAACCGTGGGTGATACCTGTCTTAACACTGCATTCCTCTATTGGAGCTTTGTGATGTATTAAAAAAAACTGTTAACATTGGGAATAAAAAGTTGACAATGACAACAATGGCGACCATTTTTAGATGTAACAAAATGAAGAGGGCATACAGAGGAAAGAAAAGAGATGACTAAACCGACACGTGTCCACACGTGCTCCCCCACACCAGCCGTGGAATATTCCACTGTCTATTCTGGTTTGGGCGTATTTCGTATTTTTAAAAACTTTTTATCTTCTGCGTAAATGCAAAGAAAACGTTATTTCCTACTACTGTAAGTCATTGCATTTTACGGTTTCAATATTAAATATGTATAGAAGCAGGGGTGATAACTGCTTCAGTTGATCACAATGTATTTTCTAGCATAAAATTTTAATTTCCATAATGGATAAACAAGTATTATCGCCCGTCAAGAAAATAGTAGATATATATGACTAGGTACCTACATAAGATACCCGATTTATTGTAAACATAATTGTTTATAATAACAACTAAATGAAATAATCGTGATAAAATGAATTTCCGTATGACTTCACAAAGATATTTATTTACCTTCTTGTATAAACTCGGATTATTTACGTACTTCAGAACAGAGGGCATATATTCAAATAAATGTTGGGGAAGCATCCAAGATAGCCGTGTCACGTACAGTAGTAATTCCATTCATCACCATCGTCAACGGTGTTGATAGATACGATTTTCGTAAAACAAAATTCTGCAGATCTATTTTTAATTCATTTATTTATCAGTGTTGAAACCACAGCGTATTGAGCCTTGAGTGTGCCTGTCAGTTCCGCCAACCACAAGTGAATTAAATCACGTCTATTTCACATTAGAGGTGCACAACTTGAATTCTTTTTAAATTCTAAGCGTGAAAACCCACTAAAAATCACGTGGAATTCAAACCCCATGTTTATTTGCCTTCACCGGGTTTTGAATCTGCGTCATTTCTGGGTTCAGAGACAATGAACTCAGCAATGTCTCTGCGCTTACGACAAAAGCGCTCTTAGAGGTCTGTTATAACCTTTCTTTCTGTTACATGCAAGGCTTACGAGAAAGAAGAAGAAGGTGCATCGTACCTCTCAGCGGCAGGAGCTCCTATTTACCTCTTTCTCGTTCAATACACGGACTACGGCTTTGATAGGTATTTAAGTAGAAACCAAGGCGGGGGCAGGGGCGTGGGCGCCGCTGTGCGTAGATTCTAATTAAAGTATATACAGGGTGTATCGGCACGTACCCGACAAACTTTAACCAGCTTTTCTTAGCACATTTGGAGTAAAAAATGTTATGGGCACTTTGCTGTCCGGTAACATTTTTTTTCAATTAAAAACAAAAAAAAATCTACACTCCGTCACTGTCATTGGCATTGTTTCTCGTGTTCAACAGCTGTTATTAGCAAGTGTGTCAAAAAGCGTCTTCGCTCTTTCATACACACTAAATAATAATAGTTAAAAATGAGTCGAATGGTGCCATGCCATTTCGTTGTGATTGTAAAAGCGCGCCAATGTAGGTACGTATGTACATTATTCAACGAAACTCGAATAAAATATTGCCAGATGCGTTTTCAAACTTTGACAAAGGATAAAACAGTGGTGACATGTGGTGAAAATATGAATAATAATTTTTTTATTAAAAAAAAATGTTACCGGACAGCAAAGTGCCCATAACATTTTTTACTCCAAATTCGCCAAGGAATAGATGGTTAAACCCACAGACATAGGAATTAATAGACGAGAAGATATGGGCGAGGGGTAAAATCAACTGTTGAAGAACGAGGGAACGAGGGAACGAGTGAAGCTGACTGTGATTCGTCAATAAATCAATCTGACAGTAAATAGGCATCTCGCATTATAATATCACCATTTACTTCTTTAAAGTAAAATCTGCTTTGAATGAATAGACATTTTTACATGGGAGCGCAAATTACTCGCCACGTTATGAACAAATTTGCGAAGTCCAAATTCGGCAAAGTAAGGCAGCTTTTATTTTCAGAGTCGTAGTTAGTTTCAGAGTATTTAGTTAAGACACTTTTATAAATGTTCATAATTTACTTCCCAGCAACCAACCAGCTTTGTGTTTCGCGTCCAGACGTTTCTCTATGTGATAGTAACAACTGATTCATATTATACGATGTGAATATGCTTAAAATAAAGTAAAATAATGCTTATATATGGAATGTAATACGACAATTGGGTTTATTCTCTTTTTTCACATCTATTTTTACCAGTTTTCATAGTACAAGTCAAAATTTTGCCGTGTTATTTAGTAAAATGAACCGATGATGCCTCGACCATAGTTCGCACAAGAATGATGACGTCACGTTTTCAAATTTCATTTGAGGCCAAACGCGAGCCCAGCCGGCTCAATGGAACCGGTATGGGGAGTGGGGATAATACGCTTTTAATCACTTAGGGCAGGTCTACTAATATTCATATGTCTATGGTTAAACCCGTTAAACACCCTGTATATACTCGTAGGTGAACGATTTTGGCGATACTTGTACGTTCTGTTTCAAACTAATAATGGTTCGTGGCCCATATTCCTTGTTTTTTTTTTAAATCAATGTGTACCTACGCCTATAAATAGGTTCTACAACTCGTGGTGGCGTATATTGTTTATCTCCGCTGGCTGCTGGACCTGAAATCCTGCTGTCATGATGACGACGAGCTAATTGCCACGCAAGGTCAGGCAGAGGTTGCCGAGGCAGATAGCGCCACTGGGAGACTAAAGTCAGTAAAGAGTGAAGAGTGAGTGCTCAGAGAGTGTTGCCAGTGTAGTACTAAGTGATATGTAAGTTGATTGTTAAGTGAGCACATGTAGCTGGTATCTTGTTCCCGCGAAGAGGCGGGGTTTGACCCGACCCTACTGTATCAGTTAAATAATTAGTACCTACGCGTTTCTGTGTTAAATATGTATGTGTATGGATTAAGAAAGAGACGCTTAGATTATTTGGGGATTTAGAGCGGATGGAAGAAGAACGGAGTATTGGTTGAGGACGCCCGAGGAAGACATGGTGCGATAGGTAGATAGATTCGTTATCGATGACAATGCACTATATCTAATTTTGGTGGCAATCACGCATACACACTCGGACGAAATTACAGCAGTTAACATAATAAATAAATGTCGGTCCTACCCAATCAGGATTTGGAGCAGTTGTTAGCGCGGTTGACTTTAGTCTCTGGGGAGTAAGGGTCAATCCTCAGTTATTCTTTTTTTAAATTGTAAAAGTTCACAGCAGTTCAAAAGCCAGTCCCTGGGGGGGAAGGTTCTATCTTCAAACAAACCATTATTTTCTTTGTATTTGGCTACTATCCGGCCCGAGAGATAGTGCAATAGGTAGGTCGAAAATTGAAAATAGATGTACGAGTATTAAAGTAAATTTTTTTACGGTTTGAACTTTCTTATTTCTGGTGATATTGATCAAACATTTTCAAATATCGAAATATTATCTTAGAGAGATAATTAAATTTATTGGACTAGGAGTCAAAAGGTTTTCTTTCTGGTATGAAAAAATCACACTTCTATTGGTTTATCGATTCAGTGGTAAAGGCCAAGTGTACAGGTCAATGCTTTACTGCATGTTATCAATGTATGGTGTACTTATGCACGCATTATAAATGCGTGAGTGTTTCATATATGATATCTACGTAATCAACGGTTTGTAAAATATCAAATAATGAAAGTACACGATGGCCCGGTATATAAGTAGATTTTAAGCTCGGCTTAGTTGGAGTGACGAGTGATATCAGTAATATTTCACGTATTGTCTTTGATTTTAATAGAGGAACGTGTTTTTTTGTAATCCAAACTACTATCTACGTGAGTGGTATATCTATGCTCTTTAAAGTTGTCGCGAGATCGCGAACTTTCAAAATGCCAACGAAAGCTGTTTTTTTGGCGGGTGTAATTTAAGAATTGATATTTGATAAACTTTTCCATTTCAATTAGCATGGAGGTACATGCGAGGATATTAATTTTAAATAGTATTTGTTACGATGATAATACCTTATAAGACTATTTATGATTGATTATTAATTAATAAAATTCGTCATAGCTAGATGAATATTAATAAAAAATGATAATATAGGCAATTTACGTTAATTTTGGTGAGACGCAAATGTCAGATTCGACATGTGTTACTGCTGTTGAAACTACGAGTATTCTGCCGTTTATCTAGGCTTGAGCGGCAGATTTAGGACGCTTAAATTTGAGCGACAAATATCGTACATAGCGAGGATACGGACTGACCGGGTATTGACTGATACCGGGTTCAAGAGCAGTTGTTCACTGATTTTCTTGATTTTTGAAGGAAATCTGTGTTGATAAAATACAGGTAAAGAAAAACAATGATGTTCAAGTTAAAACTTTTAAGTTGTTTTTTGTGTGCAAGCGAATGTTCAAATATTTCCATTTTTTGAAAACAAACAACACAATGAATCATTATTTTCATATCTCTTACAATTTTTGGTATAGTTTATCATTGATTTATTTAATGATTATATTTTACTGAAAAACATGATTTTTAGGAAAAAGGAAAAATAAGTGATCTGAGCACAAAAACAAATAATAAAAGAAACAATTTTATTGGAACGGCGTTTTTTTTACTTTTAAAGGTTATAACCGTCAAATATTCCCTCGGCGTTCCACAACAACTAACCTTCTCGAATACTCCCAGTACATCCGCGATAGCATCGAAAAACTTTTACAAGTAGATGCCATCTACACGGAATTTTGCAAAGCATTTGACCAGTTAAATCAATCATTACTCATCAAGAAGCTGGAAAAGTTTGGCATAAATGGAAATACTTTGAAATGGTTCGAAAGTTACATTACAGAAAGAAAACTGCAAGTGGTTGTAGGAGGGTACTCCGCGGATCTTTTTACTGTAACGTCGGGAATTCCGCAGGGCTCGCATCTTGGACCTTTGCTGTTTTTTCAGAATGAAATATATCATTAAAACTAAACGAAACATGAAAAAGTCAATATGTATACCATATAAATAAAACTCGGATATGTTTATCCGAGACACTATCTAGGTTACAAACCAATTTATTAGAAATTAGTGATCAATCAAAAAAAGATAGCTGCCATATGGGAAAAAATAGTTGCAAGTTGCAAGATAATATTATTAATTCTGAATTTGAAATGAGATCGACAAATATGACGTTTAATAACTAGGTCAAAATGGTCGAGAAGCTGTCCCGGTAAGACAAGAGATCCTGGGTTCGATTCCAACTTGTGACCGTTATCTTTTTATTTTCTGTGTTTTGTTCTGTTTCATGTTTCGTTTAAATTTGTTAGCATTATGTTCTTCTTCAATAATATAATAAATATTTTTTAAATCTAAAAATACGTGCTTTTGAGGGTTAAGAGAACTGAACAGTTAATAAAAAATGCTCTTCAGAATATTCCCGAGTGGTAGATACACTAGGAACCGTTCTGGTTAAATACCACCTTTCAGAATCGTAGACTGCCTAAAATGGCTTAAGCTGTGTTTAGCAGACAGATCTGAATATCCATGGCCTGGTGCCCAATTTTACGTCTTCCGTTCAACACCCCTTTTCCCTATCCATTCCTTACAGCCTCCCAACATCGCCGTATTAACATTTCATGTGTATTGAAATAGGTTTTTTTTAAATCTGTGAATAATATGCACAATAATAAAAAAAATACCCAAATTGGGGTTGCCATAATCCGACCTGCTCCATCAGTTGTTTGCATTCAGAAAAAAAACAGTGAATTGATTGATTTTTGACGTATCTCTACAAAACCCGACGTGGACCGATTCAAACATATTTTAGTAAATTCAAATTATTCGATTAATTGTGAGCGATTTTTCTTTGTTCGTTAAAATGAATGAATCGAAGCAAATGATTTGATTTTAAAAGATCAAACCACTATTACCAAAACTAATTTGCCAATAAAGTTTTGAAAGAAATTATTCCTGTACATGTTATAAATGTATACGGAAAATTTCATTTATTGTATTTCGGTTGTGAGTGACGTTTTAAAATCTTTCGAGATGATATAAATATTTAATCTCCACCCATGGAAAGGCTCACTTTGAAGATGAATCAAGTTTCAGAATCCAAAGAATTTCGGCGCAAGGTCATTCAACCCTCTCAAAAAGAAAAGGGCGTAATTTATAATACCTCGACGTAAAGGGCATTCACCTTTCGGCCAAGGTATCTTATATAATCTTTGTCATGTTTACAGATGCTGCTGATAGATCTCGAGAGGTGACTGCCAACATATTAATGGAGACGAATAAATCTTCAAATGCACGAGTACGTTATAAATATAACTTTTATCTTAAAATACGTGCACAAATGGAGTGAGCTCCGAGAGCTGCATTGCGTTTTTACTCACCTCAGAAGTCACTGCATGTGTATCCAGGGTCACAAATATTGATACGGCAATACTGGACAAAAATGGCGTTGTGTAAATTAGTCTATTAGAATTTTTTATCGTCATCTTCTGGAATGATTTATATATGGCGGGATAAGTTCCCACTAGACACTTGACCCCTTACTAATAAGAGCGTTTTAAATATTGCACACCTGATAAACAACCATTTTCCATGCATTAATGAATAGAGAAAAATGATTATTGCTAATTTATTACGAATATCTTCAATTTATTGGTAATCCGGTTAAAAAGGGATTGAAGGCTCTCAAACAATGAATTAATAGGTTTTCTGATAAACTTTTGGTAAAATACGAATATATTACATAATATTTCAGAATACGTGTTCATAAAAATCCTAATATTTCCGCATTTTGTCACCATATATTATCAAGGCAAATGCAGGTGCATGAACAGCGGCGGCTCGTGACTTTTGGGCTACTAGAGTGCTAATATTACAAAAACTTGCATTATTGATGTTGTAGCTGAACATGTTTTTTTTTTCGAAAAATCGATTTAAAAAAAAAATTAAAAATCTTTTTCAGTTACAACAACATCAGAAATGCCATTTTTTATAATATTAGCACTCTAGTACACGCAAAAGTCACGAGCTGCTGTCACTGTGCATGAACATGTGTTCTGATATATTAGGAATTTACTAAAAGTTCATCACAAAACGGCCTGCAATCCGGTTTTTTACCGGATTATCAATAATTTTGAGAGATTCGATATAAATTAGCAGTACTCATTTTTCTCTGTGTGTTTGTTTATCAGTTGTATAATATTTAAAACACGTTTATTAGTAAGGCCGTTGATCTTTTAATGTGTTGTTTCACACATCATCTTAAAATTAACTAACAAAAAAACTGTCAAATCATTGACAACTTGAAAATTGTATGTTTTTACTTCCAAGGTTCTCATCAATTTTGATCATAAGATACCAATTAAAAGTGTTGTCCGTGACTCAACCGATGATTGAGTTTAAACGGTCATAGATGAAGTTAAGAAACAATTAATTGTAATCAAGTAATAAGACTATTTAGTGATCAGAGCCAATTTTTATGACATGGTAGAGGTAAGCAGAGAAAACCCCGATGGTCCAGTGGAAAACCCACAGGGCACCGGAGTCTGCAAACGCTTTTAACCAACTTTTCCATGAATGGTTTGTTTCATCATGTCACAATTAATATAAGATAAATAGAAATTCATGGATTGCTGGTTCACACCCCAGCGAATAAATAAATATATTGACGACTAACGCGCCACATTAAATGATGAAATCATAATGAAACATCAACACAACCACCCACAGTCCGCTTCGGAACAATTATCCCTAGAGAGAAGGAATGTGAATAAACTATTATTCTTTGTATTGAAATAAACATTAATAAAATAAATAAATACATAATAAAAAATACTCATACTTCTTTACTCAACCATATTCATGTTATATTATGAATAGTGATCCCATATTCATTATATGAATTACAAAATCGACTGAGCGTAGCGATGTCCTGCAGTTAATTCGACCGTTTTGCATTTCGTGTGTCTAAATTTGTTTGTAAGAGTACGTTCCGTTTCAAGATGGTGACGGTTTTAGTGTAATTCAATAAAGATTGTTTTTTAAAATGTGAAATCTTCGTGTTTATTTGAATTGTGTTATTCGCATTTTTTAAATATTATGGCACTTATAATAAGAAATTTTGAAAAAAGAATTGTCTTTGAGATGGTGACGTTTCTTTGATCAAATTGCATAATTTGGTTTATAATGAAGTAGGTATGTATATGTATGTAGCTACTTCCAAATCGTACGATTTCAGGGGAAATTTTTGGTTTTGATTTATTAAATAAAATAAATGTAGGTACGTCTACTGTTCACAGAACTATTATTATGTATTCTGATTATTTTCGTGACCCAACTCTAATAATGGATGGATCATGTCATTTTTTATGTATTCTGATTATTTTCGTGACCCAACTCTAATAATGGATTGATCATGTCATTTTTTTTCTTGTGGCGTCCTCGATTTCTTCCACTATTTTAGACGTACTTATGTCTATTTTTATTCTGACACTCCCCTCTTACATCCGCTCTGATAAGGTTTTCATTATATTCTTAATTCTGTTCTAATATTGTTTCTTCTATCAATCAATTATGTGAATTTACGAAGTAAACTCAATTTCTCGAAATTATCTGAAAGGCGAAAAATATTAGATCTTCTTGTATTGAATAAAATTGTTAATTCAAGGTTTGACTGCACTAACGCTATAAGTTTGTTGTCACTACATGTACCTCCAAAACATTTTAGTTGAAATATATTATTTCACAAGAATAACTTTGTGTTCTATTAAGTTAATGTATTAAAAAGTATGGAGACGACACATGTACTTGGCAATGAATTAACAGACGTCGTTGAAATATTCGTTTTAAATTAACACATTTAGAGCCAAATTAATTCAGCACTTTTTAATAAATGTTAACAACGAATTATCATAATATATGCATATGCTTAAGCAACTATGTATTCATAATATCGTTTTAATTTTCATTTATTTATAGGGTTCTTCAGTTAGCGTGATAATAACTAAGTACATTGTATTACATGTGTACTATATTTTTGAAATATTTTTTTATTCTTAGAATGTATTATTACATATATAATATAATATAATAAGAATCTTATGTCAGGTGTACGCCTTACTGCCATGTAGATATCAGTTTTGGAATCAGAACTCCATTAATTTTGAACTGCTGGCATCGTATCGTTGAAAAATAAAATGTAATCAAGTACCTATTGCTTTCCGTCGTCCGTTCAAATAATTTATGGATTTACATTTTTTAATGTAGAATGCATAATTTAGGTGGTGCTAATCTGGCCGTTGAACCTTACAGAGAGGCTGTACGGGTGTTATAAAACATTTACAGCTGTGCAGTATACCTATATAGCTGTCATAAGAGAGTTGATAAATGAAGGTTGTGTTCGATTATATTCGTGCATAATATTTTACAGCCTTAACCTTGAGTAGGGTTACTCTGTAAGAAACTGCAATAAAACATTTGAAATTTTCTTCCCATTAATCGGGCAACTAAAATATTTACCTTAAGCCCCCGCATTCCCAATTTATACCGATTTATAACAAGTTCCTCCTTAACTCTGTAAGTTTTAAAAATTCTAAAATATTTACCTTAAGCCCCCGCATTCCCAATTTATACCGATTTATAACAAGTTCCTCCTTAACTCTATAAGTTTTAAAAATTCTAAAATATTTACCTTAAGCCCCCGCATTCCCAATTTATACCGATTTATAACAAGTTCCTCCTTAACTCTGTAAGTTTTATAAATTCTAAAATATTTACCTTAAGCCCCCGCATTCCCAATTTATACCGATTTATAACAAGTTCCTCCTTAACTCTGTAAGTTTTAAAAATTCTAAAATATTTACCTTAAGCCCCCGCATTCCCAATTTATACCGATTTATAACAAGTTCCTCCTTAACTCTGTAAGTTTTAAAAATTCTAAAATATTTACCTTAAGCCCCCGCATTCCCAATTTATACCGATTTATAACAAGTTCCTCCTTAACTCTGTAAGTTTTAAAAATTCTAAAATATTTACCTTAAGCCCCGCATTCCCAATTTATACCGATTTATAACAAGTTCCTCCTTAACTCTGTAAGTTTTAAAAATTCTAAAAAAATAAGTGTTATTTTTGAAGATAATATCTATACATTTGTTATTCCGAAATGTTAATTATTTGAAATTCCCTCGACAGAAAAAAAAGTAAGCTCGGAAAATGATTAAAAACACGTTTTGTTCTGTTATTTAATATGTTGTCATAGGCATGAAAAAATTCACAATGTATCTTTAACCCTTTAAATATCAGGAACCCAAATTCGTATGATGTTTGGGGACAAATTTGGTCTCCTAATAATTAAAGGGTATGCAACTAAAGAATTTGTCGAGAGATTTTTGCTCTATTACAAAAGAGTTGTATTTTATTAAATATTTTCACCATATTCGCTTAATTGTAGTAGTATTTTTAATATTAGCGCGCTCCCTCTAACATTCGTATTTACATATCTCCCTTGCAAACCATCTTTGAACGCTTACTATGGGCCTTAAGTTAGGTTGTGAAACTTCATAAATTTCAATCACCAATATTAAGATAAGCAAAATAAGCGGAAAATCTATTAAATGATACTGTGACCACGAAGGTGATTGCAACAGTTTTTTGAATCCGGAATTTATAGACTAACACTATTTTCCTTTCCCGGCGTTATTTTCATATTTCATTTTGGAACTTCGAAATTACATTGTTTATCATTGCTAAACACAAAAATATGTGGTTTCAAATTTGTCAGTGAGAAAATTATTTTTTCTCTCGATGTTGTATTGAAAACAACTTTGCATCAGATGACTTCACGATAGTTGTTAATCCCTTTGGGAAGGAGTCACGATCATAATGTGATGACGTCAGAGCAAGCCAAGTTGGACGGTTACAATTTTTCAAAATCGATTTATTAATTCTACGAATAACAAATTAAATAAAATTTAAATTTATTCAGAATCAAGCTTGTTTTTACATATTTTTAAAATCATAGCATTTTTCACCGGAATTCCAGATTAAGGAAAATATACGAATTATTAATTTTTATTCAAATTATTGTATAGGTAAATCCGATTATTTTAATTATTTTTTGTTTATTAAACGCATACTTACAAAAACTAAACTGGTCCATCAGTAATTAATATTCGGGTTAATCCGCTGGGAAAAGCGTTCGGAGTTCGTGAAACTAATGATTTACATTCGGCTATTTCTGGATGTTTATCAGATTCCGAGTATAGTGTGTACACTGTGCGCGATGATAATACAGTACATGAACATGTTAGAAGAAATCTGATCAAGTGGAAGACAACTTCTTAAACGAAGCCAATTAATTTATGGCGGGAGGACTAGAGAATAAGTCCAAAAATGAATTATGAACTCGCGTTTCTAGTTTCTAGTTGAAGAAATAGTAGAGCTACATTTTTACTATTAACATCTCGATTATTATCCTCACTTCATTAGTCAACGTTTCGGACAGCGATACTGTGTCATCATCACGGCATCTGCGAGAACATTTGTATAAAATAGTAATGCAAATAAAAAAAAATATTTTTAGTCAACCTCTGATTAATCTGTTTGAACCTTTGTAGAGAGGGGTGGTTCATCTTAATCTGACATAACGATTGCCATCTCAGCGTGTTGTGCGACTGTTCTGGACGTATTACAAAGTAGCCTGCTAGAATGAATAAACTAATTAGAAAAGGACTGAACACCCGTTCACAGTAGATGTTGGCAGCATGAGAATAAGTCGTTTCTCCAACATTTTCTTCTGTAAAATGTCTGTCGACGAGCGTCTACAAGATTCGACCTTTCCTCAACCCGCCTCACAGAGTCATCCAATAGGGTGGCGACATAATAAAATTATAGTACCTACCTCACAAGAGTTCCCAGGCTTTACCTTATTTATAGTCTGTATAATATTACCAATATTTGCCGCGTAAAAAATGCACTTACGAGCATATCCCGTTGAAAGTTATAGCATAAAATGCAAAAATTTATGACATTTTTTATTGCAACTACAAATTATTCTGTTAATATCACTGTCACATGTTCATATTTGGGTCAGTTTTCGGTATTATTATTAAAACGATCAAAATACACTTGCACAATAATACATATAAATGAAGGTATTCAAGTCCTCGTTAAATTATTGAACAGTTATAAGACTTATTTTTATAAATGTCGAACATTTATAAAACTTATTATTGGCTATATTAAAGTCTTGAACAACAATGAATAAGAGTCAAAAGTCAAATGGAAGAGTAAAAGCAAATATTGTTCGTCTGGACAGTCTGGGTAGATACATTATTAATGATTGGTAGTAAACAAATAAATACATAGAAAATATGTGTTCGAATTGTAGTTTCTTCGTCTGTGAAACCATATGATGGCAGAGAAAAGAGTGGAGGTTGATACATAATCACAAGTGTAAAGCAGAACATTTGTTTGTGTCTAAAATCACCTTTTACAAAATGTGACGAAGGGTGAGTTCATTAAACTTGTGTACCTTTTTCTGTGACAAATTTATGGATTAATGCGTAGATTTTGAGCTAGTAATATAATTTCTATCAAGAGCAATGGAGTTCTGAAACCGCTATTTTTTAACTGTTAAATCAAAGATATTGCTTAGTAATACTCAGGCAAAGCTTATTGTACGATTTAAGAGCCTGATCTGATTTTGCCTGAGCCTTGTCTGATTTTAAGGCGATGTATTACGTCGTGTAATATTTTAAATTGAGCTGCTATCAATAACAACCCTTGCGTAGATGGCGATAAGGTTTAAATTTCCGCTTAATACCATCCGCCTGTTTTGATTTATGCAAGAAAAAAACATGGCCAAAAAGTGCCTTTTATTTTATTTTGTGGATGTTCAGGCACAAATATTTAATTTTTTTCGATAATTTTATAAATAACTTAATTTTCCACATTATACAATAAAATCATAACGGAAAATGGGTTCGTAAGTAGGAGATTTTGAACTTTAAAGCAGTTTTCATAGCACTTATACATTATTTTTTTCCAGGCTTATAAAAAGACTTATCTAAAAAATACTCGATTATTTAAAAGGCCAAGATGTATTCTACTCGCAGTATTTAATTAAAGCATCTGAAACATTTCTGGGCAAATTTTCAAACCAAAAACACATGATTTTGCATTACTACGTATGGCATCGCCTTAAGCAATATGGTGCCAAAAGACGTGACACCGTATTACTTGGTAAAACTCAGGCCAAGCTTGTAGTATGATTTAAGAGTACACTACTTCAATTACTATAAATAGAAATTCAACGACAATCACAGTAAACAAAACATGTTATTTATTGTTTTTGCGCTTGGTTTATTGAACTCCATCCGAGTCAAGGATTTGTATTGATATAAAAAATAAATAACTAGCAGAACTGGAAAAAAATGCCTTCGAAATTAAAATGAACAAGTAAACAAAACAGTTACGGAGTTGCGTAACATATTTGAACAGTTATAATTTGTGTAGGCATGTGAAATAACACTCGTGGGCTTCAATAAGCTTTCTCATAAGTTTTTCGTCGTATACATAACCAGTATTGTACAAATACGATGAAGCTTTAGGGCCAATAATATTTAAGAGAACGAAGGATCTTATAATTTACATTGGACTTTTTTCATAAATTTATTGGAGGTCATTTTAATTTTTCTTTACTCGGGCAGCTTTGCAGGCTATATAATATTAAGGACTGCACTTAATCTTCCCGATACCGGCGCTGGTGGCGCCAAGGAATAAACATGTATGGCGAGATTCCTAAAAGTCTGAAGAATGAATGTTTAAAATAAAATTTTGTACAGTAAAAATGTAATATTATAAACAAAAAAATGTAACCATTTACCTACATATTAGTGTATGTACGTATAAAGTAATATATTAACTCAATAAATACTTTTTGGAGTTTTTAATCAGTTAAAACGGTTTTTATATTTATTAATTACAAAGTTGAGGACACAACAAACGGCATATTTTTTATAATTAATCTGAATTAACTTGGGTCACTTCTTTTCTAGAATTTGAACAATTCTTCAAATTTCATAGTTGATTTTAAGGTTCTGTGACGATTCAATTCAAGTTCTGTTATGTTTTCTGAAACAGTAGGCCAGTAATGATACGAGTATAATAACAGAACTCGACTATACATTCACATAACCCGAAAATGAAAGCTGAAATTTGATGAATTGTTAAAATTCTATGAAACAACCCCTCCTAAATCATGTTCCTGATGTTGCTAAAGATTTGAAAAGGTAAGGTAAGGTGTGTATGACCACTTTGTAGCCGAGTGGTCCAAAGCGTTAGCTTCAAACCTCTGCAAGCTAAATATGTCCTCTACTATTACACAAGCCACAAGTTCAGTATCAAGAATAAAATATTGTCAGGATATTAGTGAAAACGGGTTTAGGTTCAAACCTCTGCAAGCTAAATATGTCCTCTACTATTACACAAGCAACAAGTTCAGTATCAAGAATAAAATATTGTCAGGATATTAGTGAAAACGGGTTTAGGTTCAAACCTCTGCAAGCTAAATATGTCCTCTACTATTACACAAGCAACAAGTTCAGTATCAAGAATAAAATATTGTCAGGATATTAGTGAAAACGGGTTTAGGTTCAAACCTCTGCAAGCTAAATATGTCCTCTACTATTACACAACAACAAGTTCAGTATCAAGAATAAAATATTGTCAGGATATTAGTGAAAACGGGTTTAGGTTCAAACCTCTGCAAGCTAAATATGTCCTCTACTATTACACAAGCAACAAGTTCAGTATCAAGAATAAAATATTGTCAGGATATTAGTGAAAACGGGTTTAGGTTCAAACCTCTGCAAGCTAAATATGTCCTCTACTATTACACAACAACAAGTTCAGTATCAAGAATAAAATATTGTCAGGATATTAGTGAAAACGGGTTTAGGTTCAAACCTCTGCAAGCTAAATATGTCCTCTACTATTACACAAGCAACAAGTTCAGTATCAAGAATAAAATATTGTCGGGATATTAGTGAAAACGGGTTTAGGTTCAAACCTCTGCAAGCTAAATATAATATGTCCTCTACTATTACACAAGCAACAAGTTCAGTATCAAGAATAAAATATTGTCAGGATATTAGTGAAAACGGGTTTAGGTTCAAACCTCTGCAAGCTAAATATGTCCTCTACTATTACACAAGCAACAAGTTCAGTATCAAGAATAAAATAGTCAGGATATTAGTGAAAACGGGTATTTTTTCGGCCTTCATTAGCTTCGTCCAGACGTAAAGAGGCGTGCCACGAGTGAGGTAGAGAAATGGGAAAAAGTATTAAGCAGTAGTCGAACATTATTGCAAAGTCCCGAATATAATATTATTATCGTAAAAATAATATTAACCCATCAGCCACAATACAAAATTAATTAAAAAATACAATTTTTGGTTGGGACTGCTTGATAGAAGAGCGGTGTACGGACAATGCAATTAAAATAGGTAAGTTGTTGAAAAGATCCCTTAGGCGCGTGTGTGGTAAAATATGTGGGTACCATGAATGATCGTGTAAGAAATGTGGAGATCGCAAAAAATGCAAAGATGATTTAAGCGTAATGAGTGAGATTAAGAAAGGGACACTTGATAGTTTGGGGATGTAGAGCGAGTGAACTAAGAAAGTAGTAGAAAGAGTATAGTAGAATGTATGACTTGAATGTGAAGTCGGGGATACCTGATGAAGACATGGCACGATCAGGTGAACCAGATACTTGAGTCGGGCCATGTCAAGAGTCAGTTTAACAGAAGTGTATGTTTGATACGAAAAGGAGAGAAAAAGACCGAGTTGTTTGGCGGTCCGTCTTCTCTGCCTAAGTATGTAGGAAAACGTTATAAAACAATTCACTAATTTGTACGCAACGAATGTGACTTGTTTTCAGTAAATATTACGTAAATATCAACAAAAAAATTATTTTGGCAGCAGACATCTTTGTACGTTTCGGATTTAACGTTTTTGTCACAATGGTACATTTTGCGCGGTTAAATAATATTAAGAACCACGTGTTTTACAGCGACGACTACGTGCTCAGCAGTTGGTAACAAACGCTTTCCTGTTATTTATAATTTTTTAAGATTTTTCGTTATGACATCCAGACGTTATTTTGTAGAAAAACTGAAGAGTATTAAAAAGCTTCAGATCAGCATCACGTGATTCAATAGGTTCCCATAATTAAAATAGAATATAAATTGCATTATTTCTAGATAAAGAAAACACAAAACGTGCGTTCTTTTATCATTTTTGCGCAATCATCATTATGAATAAGGCTGCTTATTTTAAGTTTCGGTAGAATTAGCATTCCAAGGCAAGGAGCTAATATTTTAATGTGACCACAATCAGTGGACATTTTTATGATTCTACGAAACATGATCAAATAACGCAAATATGTTACGGAATACCATGTTGGATGAATTGGCTCATGAATGGTTAAAATTAAAATAGGTTTATGGAGTAAGTTTTTAATTTCTTTAAGGTTATCAAAATTAGCCACAATCTGTCATAAAATCTGTTGGGCGGTTTTCACTCTTACTTAATTTTTCTCAGCGATGTTGTTTTGTTTGTTTTAGAGAACTTCTGGGGCCTATTTTAGCCCTCTCGGTTTCTTTCGGGAATCATGGTAAGTATACTAAAGTTGTTCCACGGATGTGTATCCTCAGAAAAGTGTCAAACCCCCTAACTAATTGTATGAAACTTGGTATTTTTGGGAACCATGGTAAGTATACTAAAGTTGTTCCACGGATGCGTATCCTCAGAACAGTGTCAAACCATAACTAATTGTATGAAACCTTATATATTCGGGAATCATGGTAAGTAAACTAAAGTTGTTTCACGGATGGGTACTTCAGAACAGTGTAAAACCCCGTAACTAATTGTATGCAACTTGGTATTTTCAGGAACCATGGTAAGTATACTAAAGTTGTTCCACGGATGCGTATCCTCAGAACAGTGTCAAACCATAACTAATTGTATGAAACTTGATATATTCGGAACCATGGTAAGTATACTAAAGTTGTTCCACGGATGTGTATCCTCAGAAAAGTGTCAAACCCCCTAACTAATTGTATGCAACTTGGTATTTTTGGGAACCATGGCAAGTATACTAAAGTTGTTCCACGGATGCCTATCCTCAGAACAGTGTCAAACCATAACTAATTGTATGAAACTTGATATATTCGGGAACCATGGTAAGTATACTAAAGTTGTTCCACGAATGAGTATCTTCAGAACAGTGTCAAACCCCGTAACTAATTGTATGAAACTTGGTATTTTCGGGAACCATGTTTACTAAAGTTGTTCTACGGATGCGTATCCTTAGAACGGTGTGAAACCCATAAGTGATTGTATGAAACTTGGTATTTTCGCTCCCGGTGAAAGATTATCAATCAGTCTCGAAACGTTGCTTGAAATGGCATTTGCCGAGTTTAAAGACTCGAACTTTCAAAACTTCCTCTTTCCTATGACTCTTGTGCGGCGTTTATACATATATAAAAGGTCGCATATTTGTTCAACATAAAGTTAATAATACAAATAATCAACATAAAGTTACTGACATGGTAAAGCTTAGGAATAAGCAAAACCGGTAGACGACAAAGAAACTAGTGGTTTTATACAAATTATTTTATTTAATGTAAAACATAACATAAAACCACAAGCTGATTGCTTTCGACGAAACAAAACTATTTGCCCTTTTTGCATATTTAGTTAGTATCGTCATTCTATAATGCTTTATTAATTTCATTATGCATTCGATTCTTTTCCGATCTTTTGGGAGGAGCCCGGAATGCACCATTCGTCCCACGTTGCGTTACTTTCACTTGTTGAACCTCTTAGGTACGAAGTGCCCATGTATTGCATCCTCGTTGTGTTAGTATTCTAATATATGCACTGATCGAAATCTTTTCTTTTCAGACTCACCGCACCAGGCGGTGGGTTATTTTCAAAGACGATGCTAAACCTCCCAAAAGAACTCCATCCCAAATTTGACTCGCGTACAAAATTATTAAAAACAACTCCTGAATATATTATTATCTGTTGTTCAAAATGATTTATCAATTTAGTTTCCAAGACCGAATTGGGTATAAATAGTGGGTATTTCTTTGGGGTTAGTAAAATATTGTCATCTTATTTATTAAATTATTATTTATCCTTAATCCTCTTTATTTATGTAGGTACCAAGCATCACAATTTATTCCTTTTGATTTTTTTAAAGATCAAAGTATCTTGATTCGCAGAATCACTTTATTAGCAAAGAAAGTCAAATCTGGTGTTGAAAAATTCTCAGAAGGTTCTTTGTGTTTTTAATGGCGACAAGCGCACAAAGTACCTCAACCCACATACCTCCGAGGTACTAACCAGTCTTAAAAGCTAAATATAGCCGCATTATAATATCATTCCAAACATAATTTTCCGTAAATAAATTACCCCATTGACATTAAAACGTTCTAGTTTATAGAAAAAATATGTTCAATTAACTAGCACGTAAAAAGATACAATAAATTTTCAGTGATCCGTTGCACAGATAAAAAAACAATGATTCGTAACTTTCCCTCCGTATAATATAACCAGCTGATAAAATTTGTGTTGTAATGTAATGAATGATTATTATAAAGGTAAGTATAACAAAATGTCATGCTTATTGATCAATGATCATTAATATCCAGACCACCCATGTTTATAAATCGCACCTGCAGGATGAAGAATGAGGATGCTGGGTGCAAGTGAGAGAGGACATATGGAAAGAGGTAGAAGACCATGTGGTAAAAAAATAATAATTCCGTTAAGATGGGAATAGAGGTGGATACCGAGACCCACACGAAGGCGGGGAATTCCTGCTGGGGAGGCATTTTGTAAAAAGGATTATTAAAAGTAACGCTGAACATTTTGGAAACATTGTTGAAGTTTGCCGCCTACTTTGTGTGGACTGTCACTATTCCATTGTAGAGTGTAATTTTATTCTATTGCACCGTTCTAATGCAAATGCCGCATGCAAAAAGAGCACGCTTTATAAGCTGTAAATATAATCGCAAAATAGTATGTAAACGCTGTGCAATAAATTGACAGTAAACATATGCGGGAAAAAAGTAAAAATTTTCAGGATTTTTAAATAGAATCGTCCCACGTGCTTCACCACTACGTCACGTGTAGTGTTGCCAATAAGCCACATTTTTTTATAGTTTCGACTTTTAAGTAAACAAGCGCACTTGGGAAATGTCAATTAAATAATCCTTAAGAGTACCGAGCAAAGTAATGTAAAGTAACAAAGTAATTATGGAACACTCCTATTTATCCTGCAGATAATAAGATATAGAAAAAGTCGATTCATTATAAAGTTAATCCAGAAGATAAATTATTGCTGATTTAACTTGTGTTATTGAAGGTACTGATAATTAATTTATTGCAGGTTGAGTAATACAATAATCTAGTAATCTATACGAAGTGACACCTTATAACTCTGAGAAAATATTTTGATTGCTAAAACGTAGTAATAAAACCATATGGCGTAATATAAAATATTTAAAGTAATAAAATGTAGGAAGTGTGTGTGTGTGTGTGTGTGTGTGTGTGTGTGTGTGTGTGTGTGTGAGGGTGTGTGTGTGTGTGTGTGTGTGTTATAATGAATACAGAATTCGAACAACTTGTCCGCAAGATAAAATGAATTATTTATGTAACATTTTCTTCTGTTCTTAGAAATGTTTCGGTATCTACACACTACACACGTTACAGCGAATGACATCACTAATGAATTCGACGAACACGTGAAATGAAATATAAATAATTTTTGAATTTGTTTTTCTATAAATATGGTTTTTAAAGAGTGATTTTTAATTTCTCATTAAATATGGTTTTTAATGAGTGATTTGAATAATTTTACGCTTCGCACAACCGATGAAATGATGTCACCTTGAAATATTTATAATACATATTGTATCAATTTTCAGTAGGCATTACGAGCAGATGTTTTCGAGTCAATAAAAGATTCTAAGCCACGATTTGTTCAGAAATAATTCATTTCAATACACGTAATATGATATTGCTTTATCGCTAAAATATTATCTTTGGACGTGATAAGGATAATATAAGGTGCAGCCAACGGTAAAAAAGGTTTACGAGGAATTTCGGTAAAGGCCGTAAAACGGCGGCAAAGCGTACTAACTATAACCACACTGACAACCGGATAAAATGTTTACAATATTTACCGCGCTAAAGTCCACATTTTCTAACCTAAAAGTTTGAAGCTGTAGATATGTGTAAGTACTCACCAGATAGGGCAGCCCGGTACTCCTTCCAATGTGAAACTTCCTTTGCAGGCATTTTGAGAACTATTATTGAACTAACTATTTATACTGAAACTATTTTCGAGTAAAATAGTCTCGCGCGCGAGATGTGGCCCGCGCCGCTGAGTTGCCTGTTGCACTGAGCGCAGAGGTTTTAACATCCGCTGTGGAATGCACTTAGGTAGAATGTTATCTTTTGTTCTTCATCCTTGGGGTTTTCGTGATCCTTGCATTTGGCTCACATTTTTTCCCGACATACCGACACGCCAAGCGTTCCGGCAGCGGCTAGTGCTCACGGCTTTAAGCTTTCAGCTCACTACAGCGACTGACCAGTAAGTGACTAGTCACTGGTGACTACCTACTCACTGCTGATTGCAGGCGACTGCGGGCTCGATAACTCGCTACAAATTTAAACTGTACACTGTCTCACTGTCTCACTGTTTACAGGCTATAGCGTGCACTGTCTGTGATTCTACTGTTGATGTATGCTATTTGCTAGTCAGTGTCACTCTGCCCTGTTCTGTCATTCAGCGGCGTGTGGTGTCTTTCTAGTCTTGCATGGCTAATCGCATGATCTTTTTTAACTGTTTGACCCGAATACATTTTGGCTCCGTTCATTATTTATAACTCATTTACCATATGTGGTACTGAATACTGAGCCGTGGCGTAATTATAGTTAGGCAATATCCATTTAAATTATAAAGAACGTGCGTTAATTATTGCCTATCTCAAATATTTCTGTAACATTTTTTGCGAGGTTTTTTATCTGTTAATTGTCGCTGATTTAAATGCAAATTTCAATGTAACCTACATTATAACAATGCGATTTCACGATTTTTTGTCTCGTTCATCATAAAGTGGTACATTAATTATCATATTATTTGTTGAAAGATATCAACAACGGATATAAGGGGATTTAATCAATTTAAAAACTTGGACTTTAAAAAATATTTTATTTCTTCACAAACATAAGGTGTATTATGCTCATCTTGAGAAATCATATTATTATTGAGATAAAGAAGGGTAAAAGACAAACTTAAATATCACAAATCTCCCTTCCATGGTTTACCCTATAATTATATTCTTAAATAATGTAGATTCCATGTTTTAAATTTTTCGTAAGATAAATAACTCGTACTATGAACCGTCGTAAAAAATAATGTTATTCATTGTTTTACTGTGAACCGTTGCGATTTTTTTTAATGCAAATTATTAATTTCATAAAAGTTGGTAATGACATGAAAACATCTTTAAAGACATGTTATATTATAACATGGTGACTACATAACGTCTATCTAGTATAAAACTATCCTAAAGGTAGAATCGATCGTATCGATCTTTTCCTGTAAACTCTCGAAATATTTATTAAACTAATATGTAAATTAGCCCTAATCGAGAAAACGAGTACAATTGCAAGTACGTGAAGGTACGTAGGACAGTTTAAAATTCACATAAAAATTGTATTTCTACAGTGTTTTTTCTTGTAATATTATAAGATAGCTAAATAGGTATTTGTTTTCTAATTCAAAATTGTCGTTTTGAGGTTAAAGGATACATACAAATATATTTAGACACAAAATGACACAATAGAAAAATACTTTAATTATTACTTCTAACTTCTCCCTCTAGTCACACTTTAAGGTGAACGAAATCCCTTGGAAAATTTACTGTTCGTCGTTTAGGAGAGTTTAGAGTTTTACAGATAATTATTACAAAGTGATTCCTAAAAATGTTCATAATTTATAATTATTTTACAATTTAGTTATATCTATTCAAATTAGTTGCTAATATCACACTGTTTTACACAGCAACAAAATATATTTAAAATAATGTCAGCTGTTATGGCACTCCCGTTAACATCTCGTTCCCCACCACATTTTACCAAACGCACATTTTAACTTATTATGATAAGAATATATTATTATTACCTACTGATAACGTAAACATGTTATTTAACTGAATCATTTATAAACGGATTGATCACGAGTTAAATATATTTTGAATAAAGTTCATATTTTTAATCGTATTCCTATGAGGTATCACGAGGTTTATCAATGGCATGTATTCATGCATTGATATAAAAGCCTATTCGCTATCACCACGGAAGTCTCTTTTGACACCATTGATGCTATCTTGAATGTCCGAGAAAGATTTCCCTTTAGTCTCGGGTAGTTTCCAGAGAATGTACGCGAAGCCGGCCACGGAGAAGCAGGCGAAGGACCAGAAGATGACGTGCGTGCCGTATGCATCCGCTATCACTTGGTACAGCTTGGTCACCGTGAACGTCAGGAGCGCTAGGGACATTTGTATCGTGCTGGACGCGTGGAACTTGACGTTCGCGGGGAACATTTCCGACACGATCGCGAACGGCACTGAGGCGAGACCCACGTTGTAGCAGACGACGAAAACTAAGATGGCCACCGTTGGCAGCCAACCAATATTCGCCACACTGTCAGGATCGGTCGTTTTGAAGTAAAAATAGGTGCCGATTATCACGTTGGTCACTGCGACGCCCAGCGAGGACATCAAAAGCAATGGCTTCCTACCGACTTTGTCCACCAGGAAGAAGACGGCGAACGAAACGGTAAGCTGCATCACCCCCAGAATGATGGAGGACTCGCTAGAGTCGATGCTTCCCCCGGCCTCCATAAAGATCTGCTGGGAGTATGATGTCACGGCTGCGCTGCCGCAGAACTGTTGAGTGCCGAACACCACTAGAATGACAAACAGAGCGTTCCTGTTCCCTCGGTTATATATCAAATCCGTCCATTTGCCTAAGTTCATAGTTTGCTTCGTTATCAATTGTTCTATGTTGTTCATTTCTTGCTTGACGTCTTCCTTCATCAGGAGGGTCTGTAGGTTTTTCTCAGCTTTGGGCCCGTCTCCGCGTTTGATGAAATAGTGTGGGGAGTCGGGTTGCCAGAAGAAGGTGGCGGCAAACAGAAGGGGGATGACGAGATTGATCCCGGCCAGGACTTTGAAGGACACGTACGGTCCAATGGAGTATTGGGACAGTATTCCCGCCTGAAAATAAGAATAAAAAACAATGAAACAAACATATTATGTAGATAAAATAGTATCATCAACACGTACGTTAACTAGGTACTTATCATAATATTACATGCATATTTTATGTATGGCGGTGTAATCTTTCTTACTGGTGTAGTGGGCACACGTAGGTAGTAGTAGTGCATATAGATATTATGTCCATAACTAAAGATAATTATTTATTATTAATATGTTTAGTACCTAATATGATCTTTAATCGGTTTGGAAGCCATATTACCTATCTATATAATCTATACTTTCATGTTTCACACTCAATTTTAAAATGTCTTATCATATGGCAAATCACAATTTTACAATACATCCATTAATACGATAGATAAATAATCAGTACCTAAATCACATTTTATTAAGACCTAAAAAAACACCATTTCTCAAATAAACTTCCAGTTGGTTACCGTGGTGCCTTCTAGTGCCTACTTGGTACGTAGGTACCTACCTATTACTGTTTAAGTTCATGTCACAAGTACATATATTATGTAAATGCAGTTTATTTTATTTGAATACCGATAACAACATTGCACAAACAACTTACAACAACAACAACAACTAACAGTTATAATACTGTACCTTGACTTGTCTTGGCACTTGTGTACAAATCTTAACAAAAATACAAAACCCATGAATCATCTCCAGCGAGAGCGTCTACAATAGATCACGAAAGCGGAAGGTCACACACAACAATTACTAATCACAGGAATGTAAGTAACTTCAATGCGTTTAGAATAAATTATTTATTAACTGCATTCTAATTACCCTGTTCAATTAAATTGGCAATCATATGACTGAATAATCCGCGGCAAGGTTAAAACTATTAATGAATAATCTGATCAAAATATAGAATTATAGGTTTATTACCTTGTTCATGAGGGTTATCATGCAAGCTAGGGACCCTCTAATTTTATCCGAAGCAATTTCTCCAAGGTACATGGGCGATACGGTATACACTATCCCGTGGCCTAGTCCAGAAATGGCCCTGGATATGTAGAGTTCTTCTTTGCTAGAGGCGAAGATGATCATAATCCACCCGACAGCGTAGGGGACACACGCCGAGAGGAGGGTGCGCTTTCTGCCGAACCTGTCCGAGACATAGGCGGCTGGGAGGACGCTGACGATAGAGACGAGGATCATTATGGAGGCTATCCAGGAGCCATCGTCTGCTGTAATGGGTATGTGTGAGTCAGGGGCCAAAAGCTTTGGAAGGGTTGGGGAGGTCCATCCCTGGACAGTTCCGGCAGTCATTGTTATGAGAGTGCCTGAAAGTAAGCATGTCGTAAGTAAAACTGGCTTGGAAGAGTTAGGGAGGTCCATCCCTGGACAGTTTCGGTAGTAATTGTTATGAGAGTGCCCGAAAGTAAGCCGTGTCGCGTTTCGTTCTTCTTATTCAACCAACATTTTGAACAACCTATACTAGAATGCAAATTGTGCCGTTTGGACATATGTACGAAAATAAATATTACTAAATTCTCCATTAGCCTTGGATTTGAGAATTTGAAATACCGGAAGGCAAAAAACAATAGGTCTCATCTAATTATTGAGGCATTGGAATGTCCTAAAACGGGCAATCGCCTAGTTGGACATTTTAAGTTCATTAATTGTATTATGTAATATTTACAAAGAAACAATAAATAAATAAATAAATAAAATAAATAAAATTAAAATTTATAAGAATCCAACGCTAATAAGTATAAAGGGGTAAAGACATCATCAACTTTGGGGAGAAAATTGATTTTACCGAATAATATAAACCACATTACGGATGATTAAATATTGTGATACGGCATCACTGATAAAACACCCAATTTCTTACCGTTCATTTAATACACGATGAAGGCAACAGGGAGGCTGTTACTCCAGAAGAGGAGGAAGGGCAACAAACAACATTATTTTAATAAGCTGAAATCAAACCGGTGTGTTTGTTGAGGCCCTTGTTGTAGTTTACATGAGTTGGTTTTCCAATATTCCACGAATTCATTATAAATTCAAAAGTAGGTATTAAGATGCTAAGATCTCTCTGTCGAAGTACTTTTAGTAGTTCGGAAAGGAATAATAATTATACGTTAGCAACGTACCTTCCTACATATTTTTATATTAATTTGTTGATGATAAGGAACTTCAGATCTTTTTAATTTTTTTTTATCAATTGTCTTCTAACATAAATACCAGTAATTGATATAGTTAGTATTAATAGTTTGAATGGTCTTAAAAGTTGTAATGTTTCGGGTTTCCCCAAAACACACCTATCTGTAACTTGTCTGTGTGACGTCACCAGTCACAAACAGCCTACGTTTTATTTCATAAGGCACCTTTTGTATGGCGTGAGTGAGTCTTGAGTCGTGAGTCGAGACGTTTTTAATTCTTAAGTTTAACCGCTTTTAATATTGAAGAGCACTAGGTAAAATGGCATCTCTTCACTACTGTTGTGTTCTACCAACGTTCAAAAATACACATGTGACAGCACCTGATAAACAATTCATCATTGTTCAGAAACCTGCATTACTACGGAGAAAATGGTGTCACGCAATCAAACTAACCATGCTCCTTTATCACTTAGATCAACAGCATTTTGTTGTTCGTTTGTCACTTAGGTTAACTGCAACTTTTGTTGCTCCTTTATCACTTAGATCAATAACATTTATTGTTACTTTGTCACTTAGATTGATAACTGAATTTTGTTGCTACTTTATAACTTAGATCAACTGCATTTTGTTGTTCCTTTTTCACTTAGGTCAATAGCCTTTTGTTATTCCCTGGTCACTTAGGTCAACTGCATTTTTTTGCTGGAATCATTATGATGCAAGCATAATAAATAGTTTAAGTTAGGTGATCTAATAAATATTTACTACAAATTTAACCTATAATGTTATTGTAAGTTTGTACCTTAGTGGTTAAACTGCATATTTCAGAATTTAATGTAGGTTCTGCAATTTTCTTTGTGGTACCTTGTTATAATTACTCCAAAAAACATATACATATTATGTAAGCAGATTACCATACGAATATTAAATTGTTATAATGCAGCTCACCTAATTTTGACATAAACGCGAAAATTGCCTTTATAAAATAATACATCTATAACTATAACTAACGATCATTCATTTTACAAAAGCCTTTTTTTTTGTGCGTATGTGACGTTTCCATTCCATCAACACTGTGAAGCAACAACAATGAAATCTTTTAAATATAATAACATGCGTACACATTCAAAATACAAAACCAAAATGAAATGTGATTCGTGACTCGTGACGTCAGAATCAACAGATTCAGTCAAGCCAACCAAACAGGGCCTTTTAATGTGATGGTGTTTTATTTATTTAAATAACAAGGTTTATAAATTCTACACATATAAGAAAACTTATATATTAAGATTCAGCGTTTGTTGGTCTACATGATTATATTTTCTTAAAGCCATTGTGTTTTCACTTCCTTATTATGTTTATTGAAAGTAAGTTGAACAAATAAAAACCAAGCAACTAACTGCATTCCTGTCTGTCATAACAGAATATAACAAACATTTTCACTATTGTTTACGGTTAATCTTCTGGTATATTACATTATTATAATGATTACGATCACAATGCTAAGAAATGGAATTTTAAAAGATGCTTTCGATTTAATTGAAAAGATGAAAAAATAAATAAAAAACTAGTGAAAAATAAAAATTGTTAAATACTTTATAAACTGAACTTTGGAAAAAAAGAGGTTTGTTGTAAGAAATGACATTTAAGAAAATAATTATTGTCACACAAAATATTGTCTGCTTTACAATTATGATACTAAATACCGTACTAAGAAATAATATGAGAAATGAATTCAAATTTAAAAAGCACTAAATTATATACATTTTTATTTTATATATATATATGTGCTAAGTGTGTAAATAATAAGAACCATAGTGATTTTTCAGAAATACTTTTGTCTGTATGTAAAAAATCGACAGTACAAAAAAGATACAGTCCAAAATACGGATTTTCCATCTCCATAACAATATGGGTCTCCGGTGATCATCGTATAGTATCGGAATAGTTGTAATTAGTTTTCAGAAAAAAATCGATAGTTCTTCTGTAAGTGGTTTCAAAACCAAAATAATTAATTTTCCCTAAAATACTTACAACAGAAGGTAGCTATGTACTGTCTCCTGTAAGAAATTTGATCGGAATCCATGTTTTGAAAAGGTAACTGAAAACACCACTATTTTATACGTGAAACCAGAAATATTATGATATTGTTAACCGCGTGTGTTGGTGGAGAGAATTAAACGAAGGCACTGACCAATACGATTATTGAATACCAATAAAAAGCTTTATGGATCCAGATAAGAAACACAAGATTTGTTTCGAATCGCTGCAGATTCCGTATCAATTCGTTGAAGTCATTCACGCGTGTCATTCCGAAGTAAATTCAACAAAGAGATCCGTATCGGCGACAGAATGACAATTAGATAAATGTAATATCATAGTTAATGACCCAATCAGACAGTTCGTTGATAAGAAATTACTGAAATCAGATCATCGGCGCACTGCAAACCCTCTTCAAACACCTTCTCATTTCCCACTTATAAAGATCATTTCTTGAAATATGATAAACAAAAAAAAATTTAGTCCGTTTTCAACTCTCTTAAAGGTTCAGATTATAGAAAATGACATTTAAATAAGCATTACAAAAAATATTTTTGTAAATCATGTTCCTTCACAACCTGCATTCTCCTTTGTAGCGACGAACTAAAAATAAGAGTATTTTGGGAATCAGTTTCAATGCTAATAACAAATATGTGTTTTACATCATATTAGAAATGAATTCACTGCTTTGCAAAATAGAAAATTCTATGCTTCTTCGTATTTTTATTTGTGGTAGATTATTCCACAAATCTGTGCGTTTTCACAATCCGCCAGACATTATGTTTAATGATTGTTTATTTCATGATAATTCGAGTAGTTTGGCGAAGAACTCTGGGTACTTTTAACGGTGGTTTAGCCAAATATTGATAGTTAATTCTAATTCAATTAGCAAAGTAACAAAATTCTTTCATAAATATTTATTATTGTTTAATTCTCTAAAAACAATTATTTATCTGTACTGCATACGTATTACTTGATATTGGCGAATAGAGAAACGTGTAATACATAAGTAGGAATAATTATCAGCAGGAAAATCCAGATAAAGTAATTGATACAGTGCTTCCTCATTACTCCCAGTAATAACAATGTTTACTTCATACATAAAAATAAAAAAGTACAATGTCATTCAATGAAATAATTATGATAATAAAACGTCATCGAAATAAAACCGTTCAAAATATAACTAAGCGTTGATGTCTTTTTGATAAATGTTAAGTTAGTGATTGTACGTAATTTATTGCACAAACATAAATATATCGTGAGCATGCAAGCAAAACTGACCAAGGAAAATACTACGATTTTGTGATGTTTTGACCAAGTTATAGTGCTGGTTCGTATATTCTTCATGAACAAATGAAAAAATATTCCACAAAATTGTGGAATATTTTGGGATTGCATTTTGGCCAAGTCGAGTCTATGAAGTTTGCTACACGAAAAACTGGCCAAATCAAATGGCCACTTTTCCCTGTAGATATTTTTTACACGCTCTTTCTAATCTCCAGAATTTGGCTGAATTTAATCGGTCTTTAAAAACAAAATTATTTAAAAAATCGTACCATTCATAAATCTTAACTTCTTTTCACTATTTTATAATAAGCCGTATTCTAAAACTTTCGCTAATTGTTTGGATTCGGTTGCCTTTTTATTGTATATATTGTACCTTTTTAAAATGTCTGCTCAGAAGATTCTTATTTCTGAGCACAAACTGCCTCCTGTTTTATATTATGTTTTAGTTTCAATATTCTTGTTTTGTCCTGTCCTGCTGTTATTGTCAGTAAATTTTGTCATCAATTTGTATAAACAGTATATTTAGTGTTATAATATGAGATCTGTATTGGGTACGGCACACTGTAGGAATAATTTTAAGAACATGACCAATAAAACTGAAATGCCATGTTATTATTTATCATTATTGCTTGATTTTGCTCTACAAGGTTAAGTGACCTAGTCTACTTGGACGCTTTTCCCTACATATTTTGTAAAAGAATTAGTGACCTGGTCACTCATTTGAGTTTTGATTACCATTTCAATACTTTTTGATATGGAACTGTGCAATAATCAGGTGTGATTTTAGTATAATTAAAGGATTTTTATTGTTGCCTGTGTATTTTATTTCGTTCATGTTAAAGTACGTAAATGTAAAAATAATAATAATTAAAAAAATAAGTTATTATCAAAATAATAAAAAAATATCCATTACTGAGGCAAAAAAGATTTGTTGAATTTATGTAAATCGAATTTCTTTCATTCATGGTATGAATCTATTCTAACATGCTGAGTTAATAGTAAGGATAGAAATCCAGAGCCTACTCAGTCAGAAAGATCACAGGTTCCGAAAATGACGATAAATTAAAAAAATAGAAACTAACGTTAAAAATTATTTTCCGTGTTATTTATATTTGCTTTATGCTTAACTAAGTGAAAAATAATAAATACTTATTTTTAGTATTTTTTATTAATTTCAATATATATTATTACTTAATAATAGTGATAATTTATTATTATTTAATTAATTTTATACTATTTAAAATTCCAGTAATATTCAAAAATATGTTAGTGAAAAAATAAGAAAATACACAGATTTAGGAAATGAAATAAAAAGAATTTGGCATTCTCAGACTAAAATTTTTTACCAATGTTATTTCGGGTACCAGCATTATACCTAGCTGTCTCATTCAAAATTTAGGCGTATTAGATCTGTCAAAGAATTTATATATAAAAAATCCAAAAATCAGTCATTTTAAATACATGTAGGATTACGAAAGATTTTTTAAATATTTATACTGAGGGATCAGTAGGATTTATAGGTCCAATTAGATTTTCTAATGAGCCGAACCCTCTGATATGAAAATAGGTATCTGGAGTCGGTGAATTATTTTCCCATTTGATCTCTGGTGATTGGACGTGTTGTTCTTGTATTGTTTTATCTTTATTATGCTTATATAATGCGCTTGCATAATGTGGATTGACTAGATGATCATTTGTGGAAAAGTGTGTGGAAGGGTTTAGTTTTTCCCGTAGGGAAGATTTAACCCGGACATAAAGTCGAACAAAAATATTTTTTAAAAAAATATTCAAGGAGTTCAACTTTCATAATAACGAAAACTCAGCAAATATTTATTCAAATAGCAATTTTTTTATCAATAATTTGTTTTAAAGCTTCACTATTAACCCAACATATTGTTATATGATGTAAAAGATACTATAAATAAAAAAATATATATATCGTAACTGGCGAAATCATGAGTAAGAATTAAATCATTTATGTAAGAATTTAATTTGCCAATAAAAAAGAATTTTTACTTGGCCACTTTTCCTTACATGCTCAAGAAACATTATACAATATATGTAGTATTTAATCTCTATGTAGGCTTTTGATAAATATTAGGAGAAAAATATAAATTAAGAATTCAAACAATATTTTCCAATTCTATACTAGTGTACTACTGCCATCTATTGAAAATTTTGGTAAACATTCAAACAGAACTTGAATACACTGTTGATAAATAATTAAACGTCAGAAAAATATAACTTAACATAACTATTTAACTGTGGCAACGAATATATTTTTTTAACGCACAATGCATATTTTTAAAGAAGAATTTCATCCAACCATAATATTTCTATAATATAGACTGACTATTTGTCGAAGATTTTTCTCAAATGTTCAATGCCATAGTTTATTATGCGCTACGTTCCACTCAAGAGATACAGCGACAGAAGGGTTTTGTGGGTGTGTCCGTGTTCCTGTAATAAGCTTAATTTTCCATACTTCTGGCAAGAGTTTTTCCAATATTAAAATTCTTTCTTGAACAGAAAATCAATTTCGTTGGCCTCTCTTGGTTTTCGAATCACCTTTCTTTCAAATCTGTTTTCATCATACCTCTATAGATCTGTTGAGTTACATTCCATGACGAAAAAAGTTGTTTTTATTATTTTTATATACATATTAAATAGATATTTTAAAACATTTGATATATACTTAGAGAGTGAGAACACCAAGCTTTCTCCTATTAAAACTTTTGCCACCTTTTTATTGTATTTTTATATTTATTTAAAAAAATACATTTTTATATCTAGCATAAACTTTTCAACAAATTATTTCTATGATATAAAGTACACTTTAAAATTAATTTTAAACTTATTGTTTATAGTATTTAGGCATAACCCACGAAAAGCAGCAAGCTTCTGTAACATCTGTCGATAATTCATTAAAAATCTTAAATCCTTTAAAATAGAGATTATTTTGGGTTCCCGACAAATTTGTTTTTGGAATTCTAAAATCTTCACAGTTTCTCGTGGGGTAGCCATGTATTGCGAAATTTAAATTTACATTCTTAAACATGTATTTTGGGAGCATAATATGTTTTAGATTAAATATAAATGTTAGAAATTGTAAATTATTCGCTGTCTCACATTTAAAATTCCTAGTTTTTCTTGCATAATAATTATCTTAAAATACCTACTACAATTCAATACTGTTTGCATGCCTCTGTTTTGAATTATTTGCAATTTCTTTATGTGATTGATTGCAGAAGAAAATGATACTAGAGCAGTCATTTAATTGAGATGTTACTATACTATTATAAACTAATTAAAATCTTATTTATTCCCTATTCTTCATAAAAAAATAACCATTTTTGCCATTCATAGATAATAATTTAGAGTTGGAGTTAAATTTGAGTCGATTGTATATTATAATGCCCAAGTATTTGATTTCCTCTACTTCCTCTATTTCTTCGTTGTCTTTGATAATTTTACATATGTTTATATGAATTTATTTTTGAATACGTTTATTTTATGGAGAATATCGTAGGATAGGAGAAAGCTTGGTGTTCTCGTATTTAAACTTTATTCTTTCATTTAAAAGTTTACCGTAAAAGCTCTCGTAGAATTTGAAATTATCTATAAACAGTTCACCCGGTCAAGGTTTGTCAAATTTTTTAGTAATTATTTTTATTTAGAACGAAAAAAACAAAAAAAGTGAAGAGAAAACCTTTATAATACGCTTAACTAACAGGGGCGGATCTAACGGTTAGCATTTTAGCAGGGGCAGTCAGCAATTGCTGAAATGCTGACCGCCTCCCCCTGCTGGGCCCTTCTAGGCCTCTCCTGCAGTTCTGTCTTTACCTGATGGGCATGCGGGGTCCGCGCCCAGGGTCCCCGGCCTTAAGGCGCCCCGGAATATGGACAGGGCCGCCGAGAAGGATGTTTAAGGAGGTATAATCCATCGCGCCCGGAGCCCGAGCAATCGCAGTACTTAGTTACCTAATATTTAAAGCGCCCTCGAGATGTTTTTGTCAAAAAACGGCGCTGTACAAATAATCAAATTATTATTACGGCAAATACTTACAATAAATTAAAGGTTACGTGAAACATAACACGTCATCACAATATCTCGTTGTCAGGCACGACTGTACAATACTTTCATGTATTAAATAAATTTGACGAGTTTAGTGCCAGATACAGACGTAACGCATCGTATCTATCAAGGCCGAACTTCAGTCTAGACCCAAGAGCCCAGGCCTAGGGCCCAAGCATCGGGAGAGAAGCAGGAACCGATTGTTTATTTTTACATCCCCAAACTAGGAGGGCGCCCTGGCTGGGTGCCAAAACGATTCACATTGAGAACGCAGGAAAAAAATCACATTTTTATTTAAGTGGAAAATGTTGCTTGTGTAATGATGGAGGACTTCGCTAGCGTTGGGAACCTAGCTAGCGTTGGGAAATGGGTAGGATTCTCACCCGTTTAACCTGGGTAGGAATCCTACCCATTTGTCCACTCGGTTACTAGCCGATTAAGCTGATATGATTTAAAGGCTACCATTTTAATTAGTACTAAAATATTTCCATTTAAGATAATGTTGAAAGTCTCGTCCCGTCCAAATATTGTTGGGATACTGACTTTTAGAAAAACAAAAATCGAAAGCATTTATTGGTTTGCCATCCCACAAAGAAAAAAGTTCACCTGCTGCACTTTTTCTGTATCGTTGTGAATGTAATAATTCATACACAACTCCCTTCCTTCTCCTGGGGATACCATGTAAAAATTTAGATTGCGGCGCTTTTCAATTCTTTGTGGAAAATAACTAAAAAAAAATTGTACAAATAATTTACTAGTCGTCACGAGTTGAGGATGCCAGGTGAGTCCACAGGCTCCGAGATTATTGAGAAACTGGCACTGATATGTGGGTTTACCCAAATTTATAAGTCCGTGATTTTCCCAAACCTCTGTATGTAATTAACCACACATTAAAAATTATGTACATATTTCAAATTATGTATTATAAATCACCACCAAATTTTTTTTTCGTATTGTAAAATTTGTATTTTTATGGGTATTAATATTATATAACTTATATATATGAATTTGGTTAGAAAGTGAAATATTAATATTTCTTTAACTATAATAAATAATTTTAAAAACATCTATTAGTTGATAGCTCCCCGAAACTTGTTACTCAATATACGGAATTAAAAAAATCACCCGCTCTTTTAGTTTTCCACCGACTCTTCTGTATCTTTTCGGAATTTTCTGTAAATCTTCATATGTTACAGATTCCCAATTTCTCATCTAATTAACATTCTGGCACCATGTTCTTTACCAATTTTGACTTACATGGGTTTATTTAAATAACTATTTTGAAATAATTTTTGTATTCATATATTTCATGGAAAATATTTCATTAACATTGTCATATTAAAAAATATACTTGTGGATGTGAAAACAGATTCTGTAAATAATATGTTTTAACATAATATGAAAAACTTAATATAATATGAAATCTGTCTTCGATAAACTAAATAATAATTTTTATTATATGAAACAGGTTATGTATTTGTTGACAACAATAATAATTTAAAATATATGAAACAGGTTCTGTTTTTGTTGATAACAATAACATTTTTAACAAATGAAAAGGATTCTTCTTAAAATACTATTTTTTATGTGAATATCGCAGAGTCCCAACTGCTCCCAACTGTTTGGAGCCAGTGAAACTATCTATTCCCCATTTAGAGTATGTTGTTAGACTGAAAGTCTGGTCACTAAACCTGTCTAAAGTAATTTAATTCTGAATGGTGGTCTTACGTCAAGGCGATACCAAGAGTATCTTCCACTTCGGAGAGTGCCGCAAGTACGCTATGTATTATGTTAAATGAATAAATTGTGAAATAACACAAATTAATCAAATAAAATTTACTTGCGCACGCCGGAATTAGACCCCGTGAACTTCGGCTTGCTAGTCAAAAGCCTTACACCTCGACCACTTAAAATAATATCGCTATGTTAAAATTTGTGTACAGTGTTAGGGAACATTTCGACCTCGTCGACAACTGGGGGTGAAGGTACTAAATGGAGTATAAATGAGGAGATAATCTTTTCTATCCATTGGGCAGGCTGCCGTTTGCTACTGTTGGGTTTTTTGTACATCATACATGTTTATCAAAATGCGAAACATTGTTTTTTTTTGTGTTTATAGCAATCTTTTATTATCACCACCCGCTCACTAAGGTAAGGGGGGGGAAGGGGAACAAGAGCTCAAATACATAAATATGTTAAATAGATTTTGTCCTTTTTAAAAAGTTTTACATATATAAATGTGTTTTTATATTCCAAATATTATTTGTGGTTTTATTCGTTATCCAACAATCGGACAGGAGTAAGTCGAGGTGCATTTCTGCAAGGAAGGGTCAAAGTTGAAGGTCCCAGTACAGTTATAGTAGTACATCATCCATGCTTTGTTCACATAGCTGCACAGGTAATACTGCCTGTAAAAAAATAATAATATAATACATAAAACAACGAGTACACAGATTAATCGGTATTGATCGTATTAATAATTATAATCGTAATGACAAAATTAAGTTATCGTAAATACTGATCCAGCGAACATAAATAATATAATAATTACATACTAGAGGCGACAAGTAAGATCCGGCGCGAAATACTTACAGATTAAACAATTTATAAGGCATCAATCAATCAATGATACGGTTTGTCGTTTGCAATAATATAATTACTGCTAAGCGAATTTCAATTGAACTGATAGTACCTACAAATGATTTATTTTAGGTTCAAACATAGTGATTCGATAATCGATTGAGGTAAGGTGATTTATTTTATATTTACGTGGTCTAGAAGTTTGTACCGTCAACCTGTACTTTAAATCTTATCGCTTCGAAGTTACTTATCTTTTTGAATCACGTTAATCTACGTCCACCTGTTTCTCTATAAACACATATTCTTTAAACCCTTTACACCACTGTCTCCATAGTATGTTATATTTATTAGTTGATACACAAACAAGAGTATGTTTTATAAATTATTTTGGATACAAGTTTGTAAGCAGTTGATTATTTCACGCAAAAACCTCATTGCCAGGCGCCAGTTGGTCTATGGAGACTAAAGCAGGAATGTGACGACGGAAAATTTAGAGAGAAAGAGAAAGGAAATGAAGGATAAAATATAATAAGAGACTTGTTTTATGTTAAAGCCACAAGGGCGTGAATAAATAATGGTACCCGGCTCTTCAGGTGTAACCGCTTTTAATATTGAAGAACGCTAAGCAGAATGGTGTCATCTCGTCACTATTGTTATTGTATTGTACCGAAGTGCAAAAATACATCCGTGACCTAAAAAATACATTAATTTATCAGTGTTCTGAAAACTGTATTACTGTGTGACGCCATCAAACTAAGCAATAAAAAATGCTACTTTATAATCTAGGTCAAGTGAATTTTATTGCGGGGATCATTTTGATGTAAATACAATAGTTTAATTTAAGTGATTTAATAAATGTTTGCTACAAATTTTCTTAATTTATCCTCTGTGGTACCTATTGTGTTAGAAATATTGTAATCAACAATCATGTATATACCATGTAAGCAGATTACAATATAAATATCATTGTGAAATAATGTCACTCAATTAATTTTGCCACTAACCTCATTTGCCTTTATAAAATAATATCACTATCTATAATATAATACCTATCAATATCATAAATTTTATAAAATAAAATTATACAGGCCTAAATTATGTATTGATTCCGTCAACACCGTGAAAAAAAAATTAAATTATTTAAATACAAACACAAACGGACTTTTATTGGTTCAATCTCCATAAAAAACCAGAACGGAGTGTGTATCGTGACGTCAGAATCAACAGGTTCAGTTATGCCAACTAAACAAGATGTTTTAATTTGATGGTGGTTTTTTAAAATTCTTTTTAAATGTTGATTTATAAATTTTTTGTATAATAATACATTAGAACTTATGTATTCAGAATCCGCATTTTTTCCATTAATCTTTATGAATCCAATTTAATAAAGCCTTAATATTTTTCACTGTAGCTCCTTCTTAGTAACCACTCACTCCCACACAGTTTCACTTTAAGGGTAGGCAGATAGTACTGATTGCCATGTATTCTTCTACCTCCGATATGTATTCATCGTCTCTTAATCGTTTATTGATTTTACTCTTAAGATAAGCAAAAAAGATATTTTTTCACTGGGTCGTCCTATATCTTTCAGCGACGTAGCCGACTTCTTCGATTAACCGCTTCCAAAAATTTTCTTCTATACGCATTTGTCCCTCTATACCTATAATAGTGTTTTAAAAATTACATTTCATTTTTAATTTGAATTATCAATTTCGTATTGATTATCTCTTTATTTACGTTCACAAATATGGGATTAAACAAAAACATAAATAATATACAAACATACTAAAAATAATACATAGCACAGCACTTACCGAAAGTCCGCAATTAAATATCAACAAAAAAAATAACGCAGCTAAGTCAATAATTTAAAGATAGCATTTTATAGACATAGCTCGTAAAACCATAAAAACAAACGTTTTACGAAGAAGAAAAATTAAAGGAAGGGAGAAGAGATAAAAATATATATCACGTAGGTAATAAAGGTATAAATTATTAACTAAGCATGTCACGAAATTTATAATTATCTAACAGAACATCGCGAAAAGAAACAAAGTAAAGCATGTTTATAATGCATTTTATTACGTCAATTATGTACTTATTATTTATAGCATTTCCCAAATTATGCTTACGATTTTCGACGCTTTAAAGTGTAATATTGTTGCACATAAATATGAGTGGCTAGTCACAATATCATTGTTCTTGTCTTTCACTTGACTTGAAATGAAATGGTAAAATGGTACAGTCAAACTTGCTAATAACGAGCACGAGGGGACCGACTAAATTTGCTCCTTATTAATCGTTATTTCCAAAACAGGTTTTTTAAAAGTCGTACGTACCTACCTACCTATCAATATATTCACAAAATATATTTTCAAAATACGTGTAGGAATTACTTATTAAGAAATAAATTTGAAAAAAATACTAATTACCATAATGACTCCAATTTATTTGCAATGATTGTTTTTACGATTTCGCTTTCATGCTTCTCAATTTGCTCTTCAAAACAATCAACGCATTATAACACCTGTTTCGAGGCTTTCTGGAAAAATATCACTAAATTGTCAATATCTTATAAATGTAAATATCTTATTATCACTACCTTGTGGGTATTGTACCCACCACTTGTAAAACTCACTTGTCATAAATAACTAGCTTACGGGATTGTTTTGGTTTTCGGCAGTAAAATTTTACTCACAAACCAGTGATGCACAACCCGCGGCCCCATTTTTGCGGCCCGCATGTGGATTCATACGGCCCACTTGGCTATAGAGAAAAATCTAAATGTTTGAGGTAATCCTTAAAAACCCTAGCCTAGGGCATTGTATAGAGTTTTGGTTAATTTACGCTACATTTACTAGATGGAACAAAATTTGAAGAAACAGTTGGCATAACAATTTTTATTTTTAAATCAACAGAAACCTTAACTCCTAAATTTCGCTGTTAACCCCCTACCCCTCAAAGAAAACCAAAAAAATCCGCATGTAGATTGTGGCCTATTTGAAAAATAGACAAAGCGGCCCCTCTGCTGAAAAAGATGTGCATCACATTTATAAATTTACCCCGTGCAGGGTTGTAGGTTTTCGTAACTAGGTACCATCATCAACATATTTATTGGTTTTAAATCAAAATTGATGATGAGTTGTAATACAAAAGAAGACGAAAAAAGGGAACAGATTAGCGAAGCTCAAATTTCGCATGACTTTCGCAGATTTTATGATAATTTTACATTGTGCCCGATGGAAAGCAATGGTTCACATAGCCAACAATCTTACACAGGTAGTACCATAAAAAATATAAATTCCCGTAAGCTACCGTTCTGCGCCGGGCAGCTAACCGCCGCGCTATACCACCCTTTGTATGTTACTACTTACTTCGAGAGTAATTCTAAACTTTTTTTTCAGCCCGACGACCCATTCACGTATTTAGAAATTGTGTTTACAAAGTTATTAGCACCGTATATCAGTGAATCGACCTCGTTACAACATTCAAGAATTATAAGAAGATAACCGTGAACTATATTATCGGTTTGTAATTGCTCACTATAGCCGTGAATTTGCTATTGCCGTGGTCGTTGTAATCAAGTTCCACTGTATTTCAAAAAGGGTATAAAAAACGAGTGTTACCAATTTATTAAAAAGAGTTGGTTAATATTACTACAAAAAGCTAAATTCCGCTTTCAATGAATATTTTTACATTTGTCTGCTGGAATAAGGTAGAAAATAAATAAATAGAGAACACAAATGACGCTGAGTGTCTAGCGCAGGAGCGATGTGATAGGTCGACGAAGGGCAGATGGACCTTCTTCTACTTCTCTTCAGTTAAACTCAGAATGGAAGGGGCACACATCAAACTGGATCACTACATGACGCTGGTACTTTACGGGCATGGGGGATTCAGGAGCCGGTTTCACAGCTTGATCCTTTCTCCTTACTGAATTGTGCACGTGGTTTTTTTAAATATATGAATACCGTATGGTCACAACTGCTCCCAACCGTCTGAAGCCAGATAGGCTATCGGCTTCCCAATCGGGGTATGTTATAAGGCTGACGGTTGTGGGGAGGGGAAGGAACTGGGGAAGAAAAAGGTGAGGGAGTACCTGGATATTCAGATCTGGTCACCAAACACGGCTAAAGCCATTTCAAGCAAGTTTCACTTCTGAATGGTGGTCTTACATACTAGGTGGGGCGATACTGAGAGCATCTTTCACTCTGGAACGTGCCGAAAGTACACAGTATATTATTTTTAATGAAAAAATTGTGAAATAACACAAATTAATCAAATAAAATTTTCTTGCGTACGCCGGGATTTGAACCCACGACCTTCGGTTTGCTAGTCGAGATCTTAACTCCTCGTCTACGGAGGCCGTTAACACGATAACATTTTAACACATTATTTGGCACTGCGAGATAATGTAGCATGCAAGATAGGAAATGTTGGATGGTTTGCGAGGAATAACAAGAACAGCCTGGAAAGCTGACCTTGTATTTAACATTGTATCGAGCCTTGTATTGAACCACGAGTGCCTGAAAAAGATGGCCTGTGATCAGGCAATGGCGGCTCGTGACTTTTGGTGTACTAGAGTGCTAATAAATATTACGAAAATGGCATTATTGATCTATTGTACCTGAAAAGGATTTTTTATATTTTTTTGATAATTCAATTTTTTGTATGAAGATTTTCAGGAAATTTCAGTTTGATTTCCTGAAAATCTTCATACAAACAATCGAATTATCGAAAAAAAAGTTCTCTGCTACAACAACATCAATAATGCAATATTTTGTAATATATTACTCTAGAACAGGGGTTCCCAACCCAACCCCGTGCCCGCGGGCATCATGGCGCCCGCGGAACGATTGGTATGTGCCCGCCACTAATCGACAGTGAAAGAATGTTTTCATAAACAATAATTAAAAATGTGAATTATGTTTATTTATTTATTAGAGTTTTAATTTTTTTGAGTGCCTAGGTTTATTAAATACGTTTTTATGTTTGCGATATTGTATGTATGAGTGGTTCCTTTGCTGACAATACTTGTCGCAACTTGTCTAGCGGCGAGCCAGACTGAACTCTTCACGCTAGCCTGAACGGGGAGTTCTATTTGCACATCACTCCTTGTACATGCAGAAAACTCGAAGAGAAAAAACGCCACGAACTGAGCCGAAGAACGCGGAAGGCGCCAAAACACATGGCACATGACTCTGACATCTCTGTCTATATGTGAAAGCAATAAGCATGGCCCGACAGCCAAACTGACAGTAGTCACGTGCTCGTACCGTCCTGATTGCTTCGGTGATCATCGGCTCACTTCGGGTTTTCGGCATGCACAAGGAGTGATGTGCAGATAGCATTCCCCGCCTGGAACCGCGTTGTTGTCATTGTGATTGTGATTGTTGTCCCGTTCGGGTCGCGACAGTAAGCTAGGAGACAACTTCGTCTGACGAAACACAATTTAGGAGTTTTGATTTCCTTCTGAAATTTTGTTAATGAGAAGTTATGGAAGGAGTTTGTCGATTAAAAATAGGTGGTGCCTGCCACCCTACCGATATTTTAGAATGTGCTCTAAAGTACAAAAAGGTTTGGAACCCCTGCTCTAGAACATCCAAAAGTCAAGAGCCGCCACTGGCTCAGAGTCGCTGATTTAGACTAAACTCTCTTTGATTCAGGTGTTGCCGGTATTGGTATTGCTCCTGTCTTCCCCGGAATCTCGTGTACTAGTTTACATAATGTATGCTTTGAATTGATAAAATTATTACTTATGCTTGCTGTTAATTGTTATTCCTGATTACTCACACATTTTTGTTTATTTACTTTCTTCTTAATTTACCATTTTCAGCATTGCAATGCACCTTCAACTTGCATCGCTGTTATACAACATAGTACATGCAGTCTACACGGAGAAAACTTACTGATAAAAAATATTTCTATTTTATTAAGAATCTCTTCAAATTATCCGTAGTCCGGTTAAAAAAGGGATTGTTTCCTGATAAACATTTAGCAAAATACCAATGTATCATTACGATGTCGGAACACGTGTTCATAAAAATCATAACATCTTTGCATTTCGTCATTATATATTATCAAGATAAAGGCAGGTGCATGAACACGTGTTCCGATATTATCAGGAATTTACTAAATGTTTATCAGGAAATGTCATGGAATCTAAGAGATTGTTAATAAATTAGCAAGCTTATTTTTTTAAATAGTGTATGAAACTAGGAAAAGATGTTAGGTTAATTGATTCAATTTTATTTTCCAGGTGTTTCATTTATTTTTCTTTCTTTCTCTATTTTTTTTCTAGCTAATCATTAAATTCATATTACACTGTCAATGCGATGCTGATAAGATCGTTTTGCGACTATTTTTCTTAAATTTATATTTTATTTTGTTTCCTAGAGGTCTTGCGGCCTCCAGTCTGTTGATAAACAACTAATAAATTGCCCAACTTTGACTGTCTTTTTTAACAGCGTACAATAACTGATTCTAGATTGATCAAGGTTTCAGCATCCCGTCTAGTGGGTGGGATAGACCCCTCCCTGCATTAACCCAGGTGATGAATGCCCCGAGAAAGCTGTCCAGTGACCCGCCTGCGCCTCTCCCGTTGCCTTGAGCTGGCCTGAGGCACGACCGCCATTCCGCCCTGCCTCTGGTGACCCGATACTCTTTCCTCAGGGTCTTCGAGCATCTAAGGGCCGCTTTGAAGTGTATGCATTGTTATAGCACACCTACTTTTATAAAATTTTGGTCGCTGAAGCGGAGGGCCATTAGGAATACAGATGTTAACGCAGTTGGGACTTTTGTGTAGTACTCACATAAAAAGACAGATATGAAGAACCGCCATACAAATCTGCCTTGTCACACACACGTTGCTCCAACAACGTCAGACTTTTTTAATACTTACGTTCACTCGTTCACTTGTTCACTGTTCCTTTCATAAAAAAATACCCTCTAGACTGCAATCCCAAATATGCCATAGGCCCTGAGGAAAAATATTTTCTTCATGTCCTTCTGTGTGGAGTTAATGTAAAAATATGAGCACAAGTCCGGTTTGCGTCTACTTACTTGCATAGTGTTTTAGGGATGGGGTACCTTCCGGCAGCAGTGCATGTTAGAACGACGTCTGCAGCACAGCCTGATATTCCAGTTGCGCTGCAGAAGCCACCACTGGCCATAGTTGCATCGCACTTGCTTCCCGCGGCACAAGAAATGGAGGGTGCGGTAGGTGTTACCCCATCTGCAGAAACATATTTACTCATTTAATTATTTGAATAGAAAACCACTAGATACAGGGTGCAGCAAAACATAGAGTGTAGTTTTGAAGGGCTAATAAAAAACGGCGGAACTTACAGAAATGTCAATTGTTTTATTTTATTTTGTACATCATGCCAATTAATACACCAAGTCCTGAAGATGACATCAGATAGATAATAGCCTTCTGCTTCGATAACTTAATGAAATCGATTTCTGAAGTTTCCGGTGGCGTTTTGGCATATTTGACGGGTAAAGCGGCGATTTCCTCCTGAATTCGATCCTTGAGTTCTTCTTAGATGTGAAGCCGATGTTAAATTTTTTTTCTAAAGGTAAACCCACTCAATTATGCGGGCGCGCGGGCCACCCTATGTCACTTCTCAGAGAGGCGAGGCGCGCAGGGAACATCTGATGTAGTTTCGTCAACTCGAGCATTATGAGCTGTAATACCATCCTGTTGAAACCAAGATCTAGGACCGTGTCTCCCAAATCTGTTTCCTCCGTTGGTTCTTCCAATTGAGGTTCAAAAATTTTTCTAACAGGGAAACATAATGTACCGAAAATTTGGCTTATTCACTACTGAAAAAAGTTGATTTCGCATGGATCCGGAACGTTTGTTGTGAACGATGCATGCGGTTTTCATAGTCAGACGGCTTCGACTCCTGGAAAATCATAATCTAGTAGGGGTAAAATGATAAGTCTTGATGCATAATGCTTTCTAGTGAGCGGTCAGCAATGACCAATATGCAATTGCATACTTCCGGGCAGAGCGCCCATACGAAGATTCTATAGCTTCTCTCACTCTAGTTAAATTTTCAGATATTCTTACCGTTCTGGGTCTTCCTAAACTCTTAGGTCTAATGTACGCAACCCAACTCGCGATTAAATTACAGGGACGGTATCAAAACGCGCAAGATCAAAGTGCAGCTGGAAGGCCAGCTGGGTGGCAATGAAAGAACGGCCATTTTCAAGATACGTTCAGACGGCGAAGCACCGGTGTTTTCGGACCAAACCATGGTAACGACTGAAAACGGCACGACCCTCCCGACACAATACCGCCCCTTCAAAACTGCACTGTCTGTTTGCTGCACTCTGTACATTCCATAGAAACTGTTATCGACAATTTACGGAAGCACCAATAATAATAATAATTTTCCTGTCAACCCCAAGACCTCTATTTAATTTAAAGTTACATGAAATATTTGGTCTTGTTCTAAACACAGACACGCCCAAAACATACTTTTGTCTCTTCAGTGATAAAAATGATATCTTATTTAAAAAAATGATTTATTACTGAAATTGTTTATAGGGTAGGTACCTACACAATACGATAACAATACTAGCGATGCATGTATAGCGGAAATTTGCAACGGTGTATATTTTTTCTTTGATTGTATTAAATTACTGTAAATAGAGAAGTACGTAATGAATGTAATCTAAACTGTAATTAAAATAATTTAAACTTAAACTTCCCGAAGAGAAAAACCTTATACAAACAACTAAACAAATGTTTTCAAATAAGTTATATCTTATCTCAATTTTCTGTGCTACTTCTTTTGGATGTTGCTGATTACGAAAGTCACAAATAAAAAGGACATTAAATGAGGTTAAGGATTCATGATAAAAGCTATGAGCTTAAACCAAACGAAGAATTATCAAAGCTCTGCCATTAAAATTTTTAATTTTTATAGTCAAGATCACGTCTTTCAAAGTTTGTCGCATTTTCGTTTTTTCATGCGATTATTTTAAAATTCTGTAACAATTATTATTCTCCCAGTAACGGATTCCAATTTCACTGCACGGAAAAAAATTATGAAACAAAATATTGCTAATTTATTAAAAGTCTTGTGAAACGGGACTGAAGGTCTTTAACGAACGAATTGACAGGTTTCGTAACAAATTGTCAGTAAAGCACGAATATGTTGTGAGAATGTCGGAACACTTATTCATAAAAAGTCTGATATCATCGCATTTCATCTTCATTTTTATTAGGATATGTGGAGCTACATGAAATTGTGTTCAGATTTATTCAGAATGTACTGATGCTTGGTTAGGAAAAATAGGCGCGAGGTCGACTGTAAAATATTTATTTATGTAAGTATTAAAATATCACCTGGGCAGACTTGATACTGAGTATCACTGACGCAGGCTATGTTCTTTTGGCAGGTCCCACAGGTGCAATCTGGAGAAACGCCAGCCGCACATGCTACAGGGGATGTTGCGCTGCACAACTGACCGGTTGCACACTTGAAAATGGCATCTGTAACCAGTGCCCCTGAAACAAAAATAATGCCTATTTTTACCTACGACCGATTTTTTAGTACTAACCTGAAAAGAATTATTCTAAATTTTTTTTTAATTTTGATCAAACGTCTGTTACTAGAAATTTACAACTGCACTCCGAAGGCGAGAATGGTTTCCCTTGAATTGCGTCAACAGATGAATCCACAACTCGGAGAATTTAACTTCAGAACACAAGACCTAAACCAGATTTATTTGTGTGAGTGATTCTGTATAATAGTTCCACAAGTTTAAAAAATTGTTACGTGCGGAACAGGCATTGGTTTTTCTCCGAATTTTGAAGCATATAGTGTGCGACTTGAGCTTTAAACTTCACTCGGAAGATGGGAATGCACCAAAAACGCTCGCGGTGAGCACCATAAAGCCATTTGGCCAGCGGGCCGCAGTTTCTCCACCCCTGCATTATTGAAATAACTCTTCGTTTCAATATAATTACCATGAGAAACAATTGTTTACATTGGCGGAGATGGTAAAAGGTGCACTAAAGTTACACCCTTTTCAATCAAATATCAAAATTGAAGAGAAGTGACATTTCAATAATTTGTGCGTTTATAGCGTGAAGCGGGATTCTAGAATTTTACCGTAAAACTTATACCTAAAGTCGACGTGAATTTTTCTACATGCACTTATTATATTAAATAACTTTATATAATATTACTAGTGCTAATATTACTAATATCGGGCACCTCCAATTTCTTCCACCATTCACTACTATATAGCAAAATGTTACTGTTAAAAAACTACATTACATCGACTTTAATTCGACTTTGTAACCCATTACGGTGCAGAGATATTGTGTTAAGTATTCTTCGGGCGTCCCTGACTTTTAATGCCATTTAAACAACTCTAAACACTCCTGGCACTAATAACAACAAACTTTGAAATTTTCGGCGATATCGCTCGACTACTTTTCGAGTTTTGAGAGCACAAACATACTCAGGCTGAATTTATAAATATTAAGATTAGAAACCAGTATTTAAATTTAACTCAACCATTTGAAATGCATTTTATAATATAATACGTTGTCCTGCCACCTGCCTTGTTGTTGAATGTATTTTTGAATGAGAAATCTGAAATAAAATCTTTTCTGGGTCCAAAACTATTCTACATTTCATTAGAACCAACCATAAATGTTAATTTTTTTAAATTAAAATCGGTTGGGCGGCTTCGCAGATTAGCGTGTTCGGAGATTACAGTGACACGTGATTTTTACATATTAAGATATGTTGTAACTGTATCATATTGTCATTCGCCATTGGCGGCTCATAACTGCTGTAATTTTTTTTATGAATATTTTCAATAAGGTTTTTTTTACATTTAAAAACAATCTTATATAAATACGTATTTTTTACAATAAATCTGGCTTATTTTTGGCTAACTAAACACATCGTTGATTTTTACAACTTGAGGGCATTTGAAAAAGTAGCTTTTTTCCATTTTAGAGCTTTACCATTGAATTCGATATAACTTAATTTAATTATAAGTTTATCATGTATGCACATCAAACTCCTTTTAACATAAGTGAAAATTTCAAGGCATGTAAAGAAATATGAAAAAGGCTCGTTAATTTTGCAAATGCATCCTTTGTGCTTCTACCTTCCAAATTGATGTTCATTCATTACAGAATTACATTTTAAAAAATGGTTCATTCTTTTTTAAACTCTATCACACCCAAAAGTCACGAGCTGCTACTGTCAAACGCTATTCCAATGACTGGAACGAATTAAAAAAATCCACAAATAAAAAAGCTTACCTGTAGCAGAATCACAGTACTGGTATTGTGTCGACGATATGCATTTCGTATTGTATGGAGAACATTTGTTACATTGTGATAAAACTCCGCTTGCGGTTAACTAACAGAAAAAAACCAAATAATGATTATTGTTATAAAATAATAATGGCAATTAAGAAAAATGTTTCTTATATGTTATGATCTATATGAGGAGTCTTTCAGGAGGTAAACTTTATTTTTACTTTTTTTTACATTAACTCCACACAGGAGGACCTGAGGAAAATTATTTCAGACAGGGCAATTTCCTCGATCTTTGTGGATGCCATGTAAAGGGTCTTTCTGAGGAAAAGAAGGAGTTAACAAGAGACCCATGTTTTCGGAGGGAGGAAAGATGGAGGCCGGCAAATCGTTTCACAGCCGAGCTATTGAACTCAAGCACGAATTAAAGAAGCGACCCGTTCTTGTGTGACAAATATCAATCGTATTCAATATTGGGCGCGCGTTTGTCGTGTTTCCTGACTATGCATTATCAATTGTACTATTACTTGATGTGTCTTAGTGAAATATTTTCACATAATTTTGGCATCGAACATCGAAGTAAATGTTAACTATCGGTGTAACAAGTAGATAATCTGTCAATCTGTTTGAGATGGATTAAAATAATTTTCTAAAGCCTGACACTTTTCGATTACATTATTGGTTTAAATCTGAAAAAGAGTTATAAATATAGGAAAAATACTGATTAAAGCCTGTGATAGATCACGCTATAAACGCGCTATATATTTGTGGCTTAGCCTGTTTCAGCATATCGTTCGCCATACATTCCCATTGGCGGTGCATGGCTAGCTATCTGTTGAAATAGGACAAGCATGATGCGTACAGAGAAATGTGTCGCCTACCTCAACCACTGTTTGACCTAATTTAACTGATCGCCAAATTACAAAGGATCTTTGGATGCTTAAGCCCTAGAGTATTCAAAGAAATTTAATGTTTTCTGTTCCAGAATAAATTAGATTATGAATATATTTTATCAGTTTTACCCTAAAGTAAGGGAAAATAGAGCTTACTTCGGGCACATAAGACACGCACACAACACACTTCTTTCGGTTAACTCGCTTTGTGTCCGTTGAATTACAAAACGCACGACAAGTTTTTTGCGCAAAACAAAACAAACGTATATAAAAATGGTCTCATTAACTAAATAAGTACAGTAACTAAATAAGTACAATAACAGAGAATTTTCAACTCGTTCAGCACAGCTCTTTTGTTTCCACGTATTGATAGCACCCAACTATTATTTCAAGGCCTCCAAGGGTTATTTTTATTTTTTATCAGAAAGGTAAAATAATCTACCACACAAACAACTGTTTAATTTTTTCAAAATATAATTTAAAGTGAAACATGAAAACATATAAAGATATCATAAAAATAATAATTGATCCCAGACCAAGAAAGCCAGGTAAAGCGGGATCTGTCACTATATTTACGGCATTTGTCGATGGAATAAGGATTGCAACCTAGCAGAAAATATAGACGCTATGAGGAGTATCAACATCCTTCACAAACAATGTGCAAAATACGCAGCTATTCATTTCACAAAATCAAGAGATATTAATTTTTTTATTCATGATCCAGAGGAAGGACTCTGGTACTGAAAGGGTTAAGTGCAAGCCGGTGCGAATAACGTTCTTCTAGGTTTCAATAAATAGATACCTAATTTTTTTAGGTACTAGAGATTTATAAAAAAATAATTAAATTACAATAATAAATCAATAATTAAATTACAATATCAATATTTTATAGAATTTTCAGACAATATTACAGAACAGAAATTGAAAACAAAAGTTTTCATACGTTGATCTAATGCGTCGTTCTTGCCTAATTTAGATTTTATATAGTGTAGACTTCAATTTTATGAAGCATAAATTTAAAGGCAATAATATGGATTTAATATCTTGAAGCGTAAATTTTCAGACAATAATATGAATTCAATATCATGAAGCTATGAAGCATACATTTTAAGACGATGTTATGAATTCAATATTATGAAGCACAAATTTTAAGACGATATTATGAATTCAACATTATGAAGCATACATTTTAAGACGATGTTATGAAATCAATATTATAAAGCATAAATTTTAAGAAAATAATATGAACTCAATATTAATATGCATACATTTTAAGACAATAATATGAATTTAATAATAAGAAGAATAAAATTTTAGACAATAATATGAATTCAATATTATGAAGCATAAATTTTAAGACATTAATATGAATTTAATATTAAGAAGCATCAAATTTAAGACAATAATATGAATTCAATATTATGAAGCATAAATTTTATGAATTATGAAAGACAAAAAATTCAATTCAATATTAAGAAGGATAAAATTTAAGACAATAATATGAATTCAATATTAAGAAGTATGAAATTTACGACAATAATATGAATTCAATATTATGAAGCATACATTTTAAAAGATGAAACCAATACAATATAATTTAAAACCACTTTTATCACCACACGAATTATGTTTTACCACCGAAAATACATATTTTTTAAATTTTTAACGAAAACTGACATCAATTTTATATCAGACATTTAATAAATTACTTTAAAATTTAATACAATAAATATATATTTAATGTTACCACTAAAAAAAAGAGCCCGGTAATGAACATTTCCGTAACGTGTATCTCCTGCAGTTGAGATAATATCTTTACCATTTTTAACGAGCTGTGAGCTGAAACCATCTCTTATCGTCGTTTCTATTGTTATGTATTTTGGGATTTCTACATGGAAATCATGTGACATCAATTATACCGAGGGTAAATAATATTCATCTTACCCAACCTTGAATCCAAGAAGACTTGTTAATGTATTATCTAAGAGAGATTTGATTTATTTTATGTTATCTAGCTCGTTGAAATTAATGCATTTGCACATAATTATAATTGCAATAATGTCCAAAGTTGAAGTCTTATCTTACTTCCACTTTTTGTACAAAAAACATAATTTTTCCCATAAAAATTAACCTCACTAGGATTAGGCCAATATTATTATTATTATTAGATAAATAAGTTGTGGAATTCTATTTTGTATATAACTTTAAGAATCAATTTGTGAGAAATATTTAGTGTCTCTACATTGGAATTTAGACATGATCCTCAGCATTATGTTATAATAAAGTCGAGATTGGACTTAGGTAAAATTGTTTTTATTTGATGTTTGTCAAATATTATGTCCATTACTGTGTCCAATATTATTTTCTCTTTGTCCAAGTTAAAAAAAAGGTAAGTATCCTGACTAAGTATGTCTCATGTTAACGTATCGATATGGTCGTTCTGTCTCAAATATTTATCAATTTTTCCAACTAGATAACTGATACAGTCTACACTTTCTAAGGGGTAGCAATTTCATTCTTGCAGACAATTGTGTATAATTAGATTATGAATGTCGGAAGGCTGACTTTTTGGTGATGTACTAAATGTAGGATAATAAAAAGAGGTTGACTCTGGCAAAACTGAGTGGTTTATTTACATAGTTTATATTGTATTAGAGTAGGAAATTCGACTTTTCTTACATCCCAACAGTTAGTTAGTTAGTTAGACGTTTTCGCAATCCCTGTATTCGGTCTAATAAATATATAATTATCCGTATCATTGGAGCTACCTGATCATCCACACACGGAATATATTTTTCAGCCATATAACAGTGGCAAAGTAACTCAACACTAAATGTCACCTATTTAGTTTTTGTTCTATTCAAAGTTAAGATTTTATTATTCAGTCAACTCTACTCTTAATCCTAAATCACATTTGTTTAAAGCATCTCTCCAGGTTTTACGCTTAAATATTAAAGCAGTTTCGTCTGCGAACCAATGTTACCTAGAATATCTAAATTACACAAATCATTGATTTATGTAGATTAAAAACACTATTATATTTTATGTTTTAAAAGTTATTAAAAATATTCTAGTACCTTTAATAATCCCACTTGTCGATAGCGACTATTTTCATAAGATTTCATTTATGGAAGTAAATTTAATCAACGAACTCTTTAACGAAAATAGATTCAAGTCTTATTTTACTTCTATAGTCGTAGAGAGAGTTTCTAGATGGTCCAGAGTTCAGTGATCGAAGCGTTTCTGGAAATGGCTTTAGCCGTGCTCAGTGACCAGATCTAAATAGTCAGATACTTACCCACCGTCCTCTTCCTCACTTTCTTCCCCTTTCCGATAGCTTCAGCGCCAAACATTTCATAAATGAGGGTGCCTTGGCCCCACTCGCTTCAGACGGTTGGTAGCAGATGAAACTCTTGTGTGATATTAATATTTTAAAAAATCGTAAGATATAGGGGAATATTGCATACTGTATTATTAAAAAAAATAAACTTTGTGGTGAAACAACTGAAGAGATAGCATTGCGGTGTGGAAGCAATTGAATTTTTGACTGAAATATCGAAATTCTTTCTCGAACAGATTATAAATTTCTTTGTTTTGTCTGAGGTGGAGGAATCTGAAGGTTTTATGTAAATTAGTCACATCAGCTTTCTTTCGGGAGGTCGAATCGATAACAGCAATGTTAGATCGATTGTTCGACAGGCTTCATAGTTTTATATCGATATCCCGAGCACGGTTGCGCTGTCGATAGCCAAACCTATATTGACACGAAAGAAATAGGGAATAGTTTTACGATGGCAATGCTGGCGGATCTGTGTACGGATTGACGTTCCTAAACATCAACAGCCCTACTAATAAAAAAATCACTTCACAACCGTTAAATGGTGTTTTTGTTACACATTGTACAAAGACCGCATAATTTATTTTTCGTTACCAATAAAAAATATTCGTAATTTTACTGCGAAGAACTTGCATAGTTCCGAAGGAAGACTTCACCCATGCGCCGTGCACGTCAGTTTCCAGGCGAATGAGTTGTGATATTAGTGATTACATTCATGTTTTTTTTAATAATTTCTATTCCAATGACCAATTCACTAAGATATTAGTATAATTTTATATATTATTTTATAGGTGTTATTTTTTATCAGTTTTAATCTGTTATTAATGTCTTATTGTGAATATAGTTTTATGTCATCGGAAAAGCGATATTATTTCGGACTAATTATTTTTTAGTAAAATTTTACTGGGTGATTTTAATGCAATCATGAATGTGATGTTGTTTAATAACATAAATGCCTTATGCGTGTGTAGGTAAATACAAACTTTTGAAAATCAACGTTTATATTGTGATAAAATGAATCAAAAATATCTGATTTTTTTGCTTATTCTCTGAAAATTATTAAAATAATTTTTAATGATATGAACGTGACAAAAAGTTAAGTGACAATTATATTGCAAGTTTTTTAAATAAAGGGACTGACCTTTCGATAATTAATTTTCTGTAATTTTTTGGCGTTTTGATTCAAAACGTTTGTGTTAAGCTTAAATTACAATTTTTTCACGATTAAAATTAAAATAACGCAATTTTTAAACGTTAAAGTATATTTCAAATCCAAAAATCTAAAATGTGATTTTGTTTAGTTTCCAAATTGGTATTGGTTTTACGACATTATTATTGTTTCAAGTTTATACAACACCGTACAACGCACTGAGCCTCTTCCAACTAACAAGTAAGTTAGTAAATACTTGAAAATTGGTGGGAAGGGGCGTACACTTCATTTTGCACTTTCGCTAGTTGTGAGCGGCTCAGTGCATTGTGCGGGCGTCGTGTGGACAGAATTAACAAACAAAAAACCTAATTAATTATTTGTCTTACATTATAAAGTTAACCCACGTTCAAAATATTACAGAATACAGGTAAGATTACACATTTGACAAAAATTCTTAACATTTCACCTGGGTTTACTAAAAAAATATTATAATATGAAGTTGGGTTTTTCGAATTTTATGAAACAAAAAAATTATTACTAAATCGTTTTGAAGAGTTCTTTTCAATATTTTGTGGTAAAGATAATAGATTCATAAGAGATGGGCCGTGAACCATTATTAGTATCAAGCCTCCAACATCCTTCACCCATACAAATCGCAACTGCTCACAGCGGCTCATCGTTTTTTTTTTAAATTAATATGAAATCTAAATATTAATATTCGTATTAAATTCCGCCAAATATAAACTTTTGACTGCTGATAAATGATATAATTATGATTAAATAAGATGAGTGAATTTTCAGTTACAACAATGGAATAAAGAAAGTGCCTTCCATACAAATATGATTGGAAACAAAAATGTTACATTTAGCCCAACAGTCTGACTGATATTTAGTCTCACTGACATCATAAATCTCAAACCCATTTTAATTTAATTTGCACAGTTTTATATTGGAAAAAAGACTCGATAAGGGTAATATTTATATCACGTAACACGCCCACAAGGCACTTCTTGTGCTCTTTTTTATCATACGGTTACAACATGCAGTTTGCTCATTGTAAATACAAACCTGTTCTCCTTAAATATTTATTTAAATTGCACAAATGCAAACCACACCCCCTGGGGTTATTTGAACAAGAACCCAAAATCACTTTAAAAATAATAAAATGTATCGCCCTGGTGTATGACCATCATTCAGAATTGAAACGTTGCTTGAAATGGCTTTGGCCATGTTTGATAACCAGATCTGAATAGCCATGCACATTCCCACCATCCTCTTCCCCATCTCCCTCCTTTCCCCAGTACCTTCAGCCTCACAACATTGTACGATTCACGATGAATTGTACGAGCCACATTAGGCGAGAGAAAATATAGTATTTAAGTTAAAATGAATCAGAAAAATTTAAATTTTGATCTACAAATTACATAAATAAAATTAACAAATAAAATATTTGAATATATACAAATAATTTAGAAAATTCTGAGGAAGTATTTGTGTCAGGTTGAGGTGTTAAATACATTGGTGTATACAAAGTCATTTATTTAATTTAAAAATAAATTTATTCACATATTAGCTCCTATTCTCTAATTAAAGCCGTATCGATAAAATTACAACTCACATTCGATTAAGTACACTCTCCCACTTTCATCGCTGTACAGATTTTCCGATATGACTTAGGTAACAAATTGAAATTATGTACATAGTAAACAGAAAAATGTTATTATAGTTAGTTATCTTTCATAAATAAAAGAGATCCTTATATTTTGAGTCGAGTGTTAATCTTTAATACCAGTTTGTTATGCTGTTAAAAATACTTATAAGCAGGAGATTAATATAAATAATTCGATCTATCATCATAAGCATTGCACAAATAAAAACATGTAGTCAACAAGATGTCATCAAAAAATGATTTATTTGTAATGATTATGTTCTTGCAGCAATTAAAAAATCTGTGATAACTGAAAACATTATTTTTATAGGTACGTGCATTCAGGTATCAATTAATCTAAACCGTTTATATAATATTAACAACACTCCAAAATAATAGATATAGAAAAACATCCATAACAAATGAAAGGATTATTGCCACAGGGATTTGAACCGGGAATACAGCAATTACATTGTATGTATCAACTATTGTCCAATCCGTGATTATTTCTCTATTACGTCTCTATTTTTAAATATCATTAATACTGATTGAGTAAATCTATTATTAGTAACAAACAAGAAAAACTTGGGGTTGTTTGAGAACACTATTGACCTATGAAGTCTTATTATTATACTATCATTAAATATTCGATGCCAATATCAATCCATTTTTACCATTTATACACAATTAAAGGTAGAGTTGAACAAATTTACGGAATCAAAAAACTTTTTCATATAAATATATATTTTAGGATGCTTTTTAAATATATCTATTTGAATTTAGATTCTGTTTTCGTGAATGAATGAACGCAAATTAACACACGATGCGACATCCGATCGAGCTGACACTCGGCAGATAGAATCGTTGCTGATGACAACTTTTGGTGGCAATCACACATACGCGCGCAATTCTCTGAAATTGGATTATATTATAAAAATTATAGCAGTTAACATACGAAATAAATCTCGGTCCCATCCAATTGAGATTTGGCTTAGGTTAGCGGTTTTCACTTATTTTAGTCAATCCCAAGAGAGGGAGGTTCAATCCTTAGTCAAACCAATTTTAAAAAAAAGTTTTGTACGGAGAATAATGATCACGCTAAAAGCATGACAATTTCCTGATAAAATAATAGGCATTCAGAATATATCGAGAACACGTTTTGTTTTCCCAATAAATAACATTAAGGAATGCGACAATATCTGTATGTCAGTATCAATATCAATATTTGTGCGAACACGTGTTTCGCCGTCCTCATAAAACATTCGCTTTTATCTGATACTTTGTTATGAACTCTGTCCGAGAGTTCTCACAGAGTTCTCCCGTTTTTAACAGGAAAACGAATAACTAAACTAGATTTCTAATAAATTAACAGTATTTTATATCAGTTGGAATTTCTCAGTGTAAAAGACATTTCAAAATAGACGGGTTGATTTTTATGATATATTATCCATTTGGTGTTTAGATTTATTAATTTTAATTGGTTTCATCTTGAGTTGATCTTGAATGAGTGCGAAAGATTTTCCTTTGGTTTCGGGGAGTAAGATATATATGAATAGCAGTCCAGCAAAGGAGAAAAAAGCGAAACCCCAAAAGGCAACATAGGTCCCGAGGTTATCAGCGACAACTTGATACAGCTTAGTAACAGCAAAGGTGGAAAGAGCCGTATAAGTCTGAATGACACAAGTAGCTAGAGACTTGATGTTGGTAGGGAACATTTCTGATGTGATCGCAAAAGGAACAGTAGCTAAACCTATGGTGTATGAACAAATAAATATTATGATTGCGGTCAAAGGAATCCAACCAATCAATGCCGTGTTGAGTTCCATATGTTTCGCGAAGAAGTAAGAGCCTACGACTGCGGTGGTTAATCCGACTCCAGCCGAGGACATCAGAAGAAGCGGCTTTCTTCCAAGACGATCCACAAGTAGTGACGATATTCCTGAAGTGAATAATTGAACCGTACCAAATAAGATACAGGCCTCTCTGGCTCCCATCCCGCCATCCGTTTGACTGAATATCTGCTGTGCATACGAAATAACCGCAGTGCTTCCACACAACTGTTGCGTTGTATAAATCCCCAAGATTATAATCAAAGCACGCCTGTTTCCTTCCACAAGAATCAGATCTTTCCATTTTCCTTTATGCTTCATTTCTGCCGTTACTAGTTTCTGCATGGTTTCCAGTTCGGATTTGACGTTAGTTCTCCCACGCAAGTTTTGAAGTGAAGTTTCTGCCTTCTCGGGTTCTTGTGACTTGAGATAATAGTATGGGGATTCGGGTACCCACATGAAGATTAAAAAAAATGCTATAGGAACTATTAAGTTTAAGCCTGCTAGGGTTCTCATGGACACGTAAGGTCCTATACTGTACTGTGAAAGTATTCCAGCCTGAAATAAATAAGAAAAAACAGTTATTGAGAATATTTCTTTGGATAAAGTTTAGAAAAAAAGTTTTATTTAGCAGTATTTACCTTAGACATGACAGTTATGAGAGTTGCCATCGAGCCACGGACTTTATCTGAAGCTATCTCTCCTAGATACATGGGGGCAGTTGTATAAACCAATCCATATCCAATCCCCGAAACCATTCTTGAGATATATATGAGAAGTACGGATTTGGCTTCCATGATTAGCACCCATCCGAGGATATAGGGAACAGCCGCCAACAGGAGAGTTGGTTTTCTACCGAGACGTTCAGCCAGGAAGGCGGCTGCCAAGGGGCTGGCTGCTGAACTGAGGATCATGAGGGATGCTATCCACGATGATTGGTCTGGCGTAGTGGGAATAGGAGATGAAGGATCCAACAGAATGGGCAAAGTCGGCGATGTCCATCCTACGGTAGTACCAGCGGCAGCTGCTATCAGTGTTGCTAGAAAGAAAGATAAATAAATTAACACCGGTAGGTAAATGTATACATAATGAACGTATGGTTTACTTTTCAAAACAATTTCACGGGGCCTTTTGATAGATTGGCTGGTAAACCAAGCTCAGTTGGAAAACTTTACTTTTCCTGCGAATGGTAGCCTAATTAATTTGTTAACCAATACAAGAATATAGCTGGGGCTGTTTTGGTTGAACGAATGTTGAGTAAAATGTTTCTATTCAAAGTTGTAAAGCTAAGCAGTGGTTTTACCGTAAAGTTGAGTTTCCTCATTTCTCAATTAGAAGAGTACCTAATTGAATGGTATTTGCATGAGGCCAGGAAGGTATATTTGGTTGGCATTTACAATAAATTGTTTTGGAAATCAATTTAACTGACTACAGACAGCGTACGGAATAATATCTCCAATTCAAATAATGTTTTCAATCGTAGTTTAAATTATTTTAGCACGAACGACAAATTTACAGTTTACAAATAGTTTAGAACCATACAATTGAGACAATTGTACTAAACATTCCGAAAATAATATCACTTGTGTACAATAATGATAGCCTTAATGGCGCATTAGTCTAAACATATAAAATATACGGTCCGAGTCTGGAAACCAGTGGAAAAAGCAGGAAACTTGGGAACCTAAACAGCAGAAACAATCCAACACTTTTTTAAATACGTTTTTTTTTAGATTTTAGGCTTAATAAACTATTGGAGCCTGGTCTACGCATTGAAGCATTTTGAAAATCAATAAACAACCTTAATACCTTGCAGCGACTTTTTTTTTCAACTTCGACAAAAAGATTTCAACTTTGGACTCGATTTATTCTAAAACGAAAGCATATACACAGCTAAAATTTATACCACAAAATCGACTCTAAATGTGATGCGGATTCCAGTTCCACAATAATATACCAACATATTGTTTAAAAAATCGTCTTCTTTTAATTACAGAAAAGTATAGCTTCATATCTCATAATATTAATAAGCACTTTCAAGTTCCCCATATCAAATCAACTTTTGCAAAAAAACATGAATCTTACCTAGCACCACACATTTTCAATACCTTCCTAACACAAACAAAAACTTACGTCACCCCAAATAATTTGAATTGGCTGTTCAAAAGATTTGTATTATGGCTGAATGAAAAGGAAAGAACAGATATTCAAAATATTCTAAATAAATAACATTTCATACAATTTCTCACGAAATTATATAAATTTCTCACGAAATTATATAATATTCAAATAAAAGAATGCGAGAAACTGCAATTTTGCAATACTAATTATCATGTAACCGCTATATCTATATTCAATTGTCAGAAAATTTAATTTAAAAAGTATGTATGTAAATATGTAATATACCACCACATAATTGTATCTTTTTGTCTGTTTACATACATATATATATATATATTTTTTTAAATACATACATTTCTTTTGGAACAAATATAATATGTGATTTACCCGCCTCGGAACAGACTTTGTCTAGTGAGGCAGGTAAAAGAAAAGAAAACAATGTAAACAACCATGAAATTAAATAAACGCCCGGGTTGCCGGCACTGAAACTGAAACTGAAAAAAAAATATAAAGAAAAACACGATATTCTATCCCTACATAATTAAGAACAATCGTTTAAATAGGGTATATGTAATTAGAGATCTTGATGTTCAATTAGACAGTAAGCTTCTCTTTCAATCTCAGATCGACACATCATATCAGGTCGAAAGCTTTGATAATGTTAGAGTTTAGAGTAAGGTCAGTTTTCAAAAATCCTCAAAAATTTAAGATTTTCTATATATCCTCCGTCAGAAGCCACGTAGAGTACGCTTACATAGCGTGGAACCCCCATTGATCTACATATATATCAAGCTTAGAAAGAGTTCAGAAAAAATTTTATAATATGTTTCTTATCAAATGCAAAATGATGAAAATGTCTCCATGGACCTTAAAACTCTTGATCAACGCAGAGTTATTATGCCGCGTATAAATTTCTGCGAGCCGAGCCGTGAATTATGGGAAAGGAACGAAACAACCGCCAGTTTTGCGCTGTTGCTTTGTTCCTTTCCCGTAATTCGTGGCTCGGATCGCGGTAATTTTGTCCTCAGCATAAGCACTCTTAGAGACCTAGTGATGCTTTATAAGATAATTCACAAATTTGGCCCGTACCTGTTACAAAATATTAATTTCAGATGTCCATTAAGAGTTACTTGATCTCCGGAGACATTTTATATTCCCAAGAGCAATAATAATTATCTCGAAAATGTATTTATAAGGAGACCCTGTATTACCTACGTTTAATACGCGGAGAAAAATTACTAATATTGAATATTTCTAATTTATTGATCTCATCCAATTATTCGTAATCCGGTTAAAAACGGGATTGCAGGCCCTTAACGGATGAATTGATAGGTTTCCTAATAAGCTTTTAGTGAAATACGAATGTAATATCACGATGTAGGAACACGAGCTCATTAAAATCCTAATATTACTGAAATTTGGGTGCGGGAATGCATGCCGCCATCCGGAAACCATTTATTGGATAACCAACACGTGTGCTGTACGTCGCCCCAAGAGTTCCGCAACGTTTGGTGACTTAGCAGGGGTGCCCGGATCCATGGGGTGAGGTTTTGTCCGGGTCTTGGCGACAGATGCGTCTGACCACCGACTGTGTGGCAGGCTGGATCGGGAGAGAATATTTGAGGGATACCTTTTGACCTCTCCGGTAGGACTCTTTCGAAACATCGCCTTGCACAGCAGTGGGAGGGATGGATTCACAAGTCCGTCACTCCTGGCACACTGAACCCAATACTCCTACCCACGTCTCATCGCTTTCCCTTCCCAGAACATCCTTTCTCTAAAAAGACCCCCCACACAGCATCCCCAAAGATGAAATAGACGTTGAAGGAATTGGAGCAAATGGCAAAGGTGTGGAGCAATACAAAAAAAATAATGTCATTATATATTATCAACACGTGTACCGATATATTGGGAATTTACTAAATGTTTATCAGGAAACGGCGTGCAATCCCTTTTTTAATCGGATTACCAATAATTTTAAGAGAATTTGAATGAATTAATTGAATAATTATCATAACATTCTTAAAAAAAAGTATTCGACCGAATACGTCTGTATGAAATGAAAAAATACACTTTGTGAAACACCACTTTTATTTTGAATTAATATTAACAGCCAACCAGGTTTCGCTTAGCTCAAGCTTCGTCAGGGCTTATTATATGAACTGGCTTATTATATCAATAAGCCCTGACGAAGCTTGAGCTAAGCGAAACCTGGTTGGCTGTTAATATTAATTCAAAATAAAAGTGGTGTTTTACAAAGTGTATTTTTTCATTTAATATATAATGTCACATCACAAAGTGTTTGCTTCCTTCTATAAAAGAAAAATTATTATTTATTGATATTTTTTTCACCACATTTCCTTCGTTTTTTCTATTTTGCTTTCAGTTTGAATTGAATAAAATATGAACTAGAGATCCTGGGTTCAATTCTTAGTTGTGACAAATATTTTTTTACTTTTCTGTGTCTTGTACTGTTTCATGTTTTGTTTAGATTATTAGTATTATATTCTTCTTCAACGAATAACATATGTTTGAATCACAGCATAATTGACAGCGGTTTGAATTGAATAACACCACTTTCTCATTGTTATTGTTGATATCCGTTCCATGTTTAAGGCGAAATAGGTAGACTTGACCTGAAATTTGGCATTTTTGAGGCCACTTTTAGACGTATGGACACTTTTCTAGAAAAAAACACAAATTGATTTCGAAAGATAATTATTTTATCTAGTAAAGTAAGATGTTAAATTTTGAAAAATAATATTATTTTCATATCATAATAAAGTGTTACCGTTGGACAATGCGCAGATTTGTTGCATTTTCAAAGGTGAATTTGTATTATACAACAAATATTTCAAATCATATAATAATACAGTATAAACAATCAATAAATTATCTACCAAAAATATGTATAAGAATTTTGTTTTTATTTCAAATAAAATTACTAATAAATAAATCCGAGCACACGTTTTGTGACGAAAATCCCTCAATTGGACTATTTATTTATGGTCTTACAAATTGGTATAGATCAGATTTTTTTACAAAAATTATGTCTTGGTAAATAGACATTATTGAAACATTAAAAATAAATTATGACCAAAAAATATATTCATAAATCATACAATAGTAATTAATTTCGATTCGCGTTTGTGCATTTTTATTAACTCGGCACGAGACAAAATTTTGTCAGTTACCGGCGTTACCGCCGCGACCGGGCGGCGAGCGGACGTCTAGTCCACGCCAGTCTAGTTAAGACGAAATAAGATCCTAAAAAAATATCAGTTATGGGCGTGAACGCGCTTTAAGTGGGCGAAGCAAATTAGTTTCACACGCGCTCCGCTTCGCATTAAATATTATAATATTTCGGGGTGCAGAGGAATGAAGTACATACGTTGGAACGGGGAACACCCGACACCACGAACAGTTCGAAGTCAGAGCAGCGATGAAATCCACTAGATGGTACCCATGAGTAAGGTTTGAACATGAAATGCTTAATAATGGGCGTCTTTCAAACTATGTGAATAATAATAATAAAATAAGTTGAATGTGCATGTTTTAGGTAAATTTCGATAGAAACGTTACCTATTGCAGAAGGAGCTCATGATTTTATGATTCTTATCAGATTTCTGTAACCATACTGCTAGACGGTAGGCAGTAACTTATGACTCGTAACCGACGTGTTCTTCATTGACAGATGTCAAAGCAATACGGTATTCAATCACGAATCATTTTCATAATATCTGATCATAATTATATCTGAATATATTGACAAGATAAATAAAATATCAGTCATTTTCAATATTTATTATTATCGTTTACAAAAAGTTACATAAAACAAATAATTATGTAATGTAAAAAGCATAAGATGCAACTTTTTTGTATAAAGGCCATCATTTATTATAATATAAGTTAGAAATAGTAAAAATAATTTTATATAAAAAACGAAAATAATTATTCAATAAATAGCATTTCGTCGAAAACTAAACGACGCTTTCCAAATTGACGTTCTTTACATACAATATCTAAGATATGTGGAGGATCACGAACATTCATAGACCTTGTGACTCCAGGATCGATAAGCTCGACAAGAATGCAATCCATTTAAAAATTAGTTAATTTAATAAGCATTTTTTCTTCCCAGAACTTGTCATCTCGAAGTATACGCTCAACTATCTCTAAGTTAGATAATTACAATCATAAAAAGAGTCGTGCTGCGAAATTCTATTTAATAAAGTTAAAGAAAAAATATGTCTTCTATTCTCCTTCCTTCCAGAATAACGGGTTTCTTCTCTTCCTGTGTAAACAAAACTTTTACTTTATTTACGTCAATTTTTTTTTTTTTTAAATTTTTTTTATTAAAAGTATACAACACAGAATATAGTATATTATATAAAGCATTGTACTCCCAGGAGTTAATAAACTCATTGCGGGAATGATACGCATTACATGAAACATATAGCTGTATGTATTAAATGGACATATGATGGGACATACACAACATTATTATTTCAGATAGTCATTAATAAGATGAAGTTTGAGCATGTTAGTTTGGGTCTTTTTACATTGACTTGCACATTTGATCTCGTTGGGTAGTTGATTATATTTTGTGTGAGCTATGTATTCCAGGGATCTTAGTCCATATTTTGTTGATTTGATTTTTGGTATATGTAGTTTGTTGTGATTTCTTGTGTTGTGTTGGTGTACGTCGTAATTGTAATAGAGTGTAGTGTTGGAATGTGCCGAGTGTTGAATTATTTGTAATATAGTTTTCGTTATTTCAAAAGTGGGAATGGTATTAAAAGGAAGTATTTGGGTGTTTCTGTAGACGTCTTTGACATGTGTGTCCCAAGGTAAACTGAAAATATTTCGCAGGGCTCTATTTTGGACGACTTGGACTTCTGAAATCATTTTTTTTGTAGCAAATCCCCAGATTCCGGCGAGATATATTAGATGTGAGTGAATCATAGCATGGTAAATCGATTTTAATAGAGAGGGAGGAAGTAACCTGCGAAGTCTATATAAAACACCAGTTATAGGAGTAATTTTGGATAGAACATGTTTAAATTGGTGATTCCATGTGAGTTGTGAATCAATGAAAAGGCCAAGATATTTTGTAACATCAGCCCTTTCAAGGCGGTTATTATCAAGACTTATATTAAGACTTACATTTTTTTTATTTGCAAACAGTATGTAATGTGTTTTTTTTTATGTTTAGGCTAAGTTTGTTTAATCGCAGCCAGTTTGCCAGGCAAGCTACATCCCTTTCCATTTCCTTTTCAAGTTCGTTTAAATCATTATTGTGATAAAGAATCACTGTGTCATCTGCATAGAGTTGTATTGTACCCTTAAGTCCCCATTTAGCAATATCATTTATATATATTAAAAATAGTAATGGTCCAAGTACGGAGCCCTGAGGCACGCCACATTTTATCGTTCCCATGCTGCTTGTCCCCTTTCCAACAAAGGTCTGACAGTGTCGGTTAGAGAGGTAGCTACACAGTAACTTCAGGGGAGTGCCTACTATGCCTAGGTGTTCTAGCTTATTTAATAGTATCCCATGGTCAACCGTATCGAAAGCCTTTTTTAAATCTATAAATAAGCCTGCAGCATGCTTACCCTGGTCTATATGCTTTTGGAGGGCGTATACAAAATCGAAGGCAGCACATTTTGTGTTAGATTGGTTTCTGAATCCATACTGTTGGGATGCGAGTAAATTGTTTGATAGGAGATATTTAGTGAGCCTAAGCTTAATAACCTTTTCAAAAACTTTAGAGACGACAAAGAGGATGGATATAGGACGGTGATTAGAAGGATTTTTTTTGCAATCATCTTTGTAAATCGGAATTATTTTTGCTATCTTTAGTTGATCTGGGAAGATTCCACTATTCAGGGATTGATTAATAAGAAAAACAAGGTGGTCAGCTAATATATCTTTGCAAAAGTTCAGGTACACTGGTGTAATTCCATCTAAACCTGGAGATGCATTAGACTTTAGTTGAGAGATGATACTGAGAACTTCTGTTTTATTTGTTTTGGCCATGTATAAGGACTGGGTTGCTTTTTGATCCGTGTTTATAGTGATAGAATCATCTGGATATGATGCAATTGTAGCTGCTAAGTTTTCCCCAACTGATATAAAGAAGTTGTTAAAAGTTGAAGCTATCTGTGTTGGGCGTGTTATTTCTTCATTCTTAATGAGAAGACATTCAATTTCATCTTTCTGGGGTGTCGAGCTATTTGTTAGAATTGCATTTATTATTTTCCATGTCTGTCGCGGATTACGCGGGTTTTCTTTAAATATAGTCGTGTAGTATTTAGTTTTAACATATCTTCTATAGTTGGTAACTTGATTTCTTGTTTTATTTCTCAGTGCTGTGAATATATCACTTTGCTGATTTTTTTTCCAGATTTTAAACGCATTGTTGCGCTGTTTGATAAGTGCATTTAATTTTGCATCAAACCCCTCCCCTCCGTTGGTCTCCTATGCGTAACTCAGATTTATGTTGGGATGATTTTATTGCTGTTTTGATGTATTCATTAAAATTATTATAGATTTCATTGGCATTACTGGTGGTTTCGTGTGGAAAGTTGTGGGATTCTACATATGTTTTTAACATGTTTTTATCGGTTTTGGTGTTGTTTGAAAAAGAATGTATTCTATTATTAGTGTGATGTTTCAAGCTGTTTTGGTAATCTAATATCAAAATGTTATGATCACTTAGGTAGGCATCTATATTTGCAGTAGTTGAGGAAATATTTTGTCTGTTTGAGATGATATGGTCTATTAGAGAAGTAGAGGCATCTGTTACTCGTGTAGGATAGGATGTGTTACATATGAAACAGTTGTATGAGTCTAGCGTGTTGATGTATTTAAGAGATGTATTATTTTTTTGAAGAATGTCAATGTTGAAATCACCAAAGATAAGGGTATCATCTGTACAGTTATTTAAAATAGATTCATGATACATTAAGAATTCGTTAATGTTTGAGGTAGGCTTTCTGTATATAACATAAATATTTAACGGTTTAAAATTTCTATTACGGATATATAATTGAAAACAATATGTATGGGAAATATGTATTTGAAAATTTTTTACGACTTTAATACGTTCATAATAAAATTATATGTTTAAATCAGTTATTACTTGCTCAGAATTTTTCTCCGGTGAAATCGGTCCTTTCGGCATCGGATTATTGATATATTAAGTATTTTCGTGATGAAATAAAAACAATATTAGAAACATTATGTTAATTCACTTTTCAATCAAATTTTGGAATTATACACACGAGCGTATAAGTACGTATAGACGAGTATATACAAGTGTATAAATTACCTGCTGTAATATAGATAGAGGTGGTATATTGCTGAGTCTAGAAGCAAGCATTAATTGCACATTTTTTCTGTGTTCTTTATTCTGCCTTTGATTTTTTTCACCCTGCTTACTAGCGGATACCTGTTCTTTTTTTCTTTGTTGCCATATGCCTTTGCCTTTGTTGTTATATGATATTGGTCGGTTTTTGTATTGATTTGTTGATGATAAACGTACCTACATGTTATCTGGGTTATAAATGTGAGAATGTTGTCGATATATTTGGGGATTCCGTATTATAGGCCAGTACACATAGCGCCAAAAAGGGGGTTGCGATCGTAATTATTCCGGTAGTCCCAATTTTTTTATATGTTTTATAAAGTGATCCCATGATGTAAAATCTGAGTTTCTGACCTTGGCACACCTGTGCTCGCGCCGCCATTTTGAAAAAAACCAGCCGAAATCGCTCCAAAATCTAGTTTTTCCAAAATATCTCATTCCCAATGCAAATTTCGGCTAAATTAGCTAAACAATTAAAGTAGAACATAAAATTACTTACAACTTTTGTATAAACAATTTTCTTCAATCTCTAATAGGTACCGAGGTAGAAAGTCGTAAAGGTGCGTATATTTTTGAAAAAAACAAGTTTTTTGCGCGACTAGCTTTGATTTTTTGTAAATATCTCGTTTCCAGTACAATTTTGTGTAAAAATTATTGATACTAATTTTGTAGAAAATAAAATTTCATAAAATAAATAGGTATATAATTTATGTGTTTTAATTCTAATACGTATCCAAGCTCTAATCCACCAAAACCAGGCCAAAAATTGAAACAGAGGTAAAGTGTTTTAAATTTCATTCCTTAATTTTATTTTTCTTCAACAATTAATGTTGTGAGAACATATAAGTTGACAACAATCGTCATGCCTGCGTCAGACCTAGCTTTAAGGTTTGGACTGGAAACGGCATGCACGTTAGTGTCATAAGAACTAGAGCCAGCAAATAGTGAAAACTTTTGACAACAATCGTCATGCCTGCGTCAGACCTAGCTTTAAGGTTTGGGCTGGAAACGGCATACACGTTAGTGTCATAAGAACTAGAGCCAGCAAATAGTGAAAACTTTTGACAACAATCGTCATGCCTGCGTCAGACCTAGCTTTAAGGTTTGGGCTGGAAACGGCATGCACGTTAGTGTCATAAGAACTAGAGCCAGCAAATAGTGAAAACTTTTCAGGTTCATTCATCTCTGGTCCGTGCTGAAAAATAATGTCAGTTTTTGTTAATTTTTTTAGAGCGCTTATTTAATCATATAAAATTAATATTATTTACTTTATATTTACAGAAATTGTGAAAAAATTACCATGTTGAGTGTCGGTATAGCGTTTAACACAATACTCGTATTTTCTTTATTATTTGCAATATTATCTGGATGAAGTCTTGCGAAATTTTTCCTAAAATGAGAAATATTGTTAATTATTTATACTGTCTCTATTCCCTAATTATTTAGAGATGTATTAAGACATGCCCGACAAACTTTCACCAACAATTCCTGAGCTTATTTGGTGTAAAAAATGCATTTCGGTAAAAATAAAAATATGTCACCGGAAATCAAAATTAATTTACTTCTTATACTCCAAATTCAATATGCTCAGAAGTTTATCGACTGCGTATATATGTATATATCTACATATATAAAATTATTTAAGCTGACATTGTACAATTATGTTCTGTAAAAAACGTATCCCAAAGATCTATTTTTATGTGTGTATTTAAGTAGTACCTTCTCCATTCCGTTAAACATTTTCCTTGGTGCCGTAATTTTGTTCGGGATAAAACTCCTTTTGTCTTCTGTTTTCCCATATTTAACTGAAACGTAAGTATATATTAGCCAAGAGATTTATTATAAATTTGTTCAATTTTACCTTAAATTTGAAAATCATTTCAACGTAAGTAAGTGCAGTAACTTGGGGAGATAATTGCACAATTCTATCTACAACAAATGATCTAACAATCTAAACTTAAAAGATTAATTACTCTTTTTAATATTCGAATGACTTTAGGTACTTTATAGGTGACATATGTCTAATTGTCTGTATGGAGAAAAACTTTCGATGCAGAGTTTTTGTTTTATGGAAAAAAAACTTTCGAATTTCAAAAATTTGTTGTTGGGTAATTTAACTGGTTTTGGTGGATTAGAGCTTGGATACATATTAGAGTTAAAACACATAAATTAAATACCTATTTATTTTATGAAATTTTATTTTCTACAAAATTAGTATCAATAATTTTTTCACAAAATTGTACTGGAAACGAGATATTTACAAAAAACCAAAGCTAGTCGCGCAAAAAACTTGTTTTTTTCAAAAATACGACTTTCTACCTCGGTACCTATTAGAGATTGAAGAAAATTGTTTACACAAAAGTTGTAAGTAATTTTATGTTCTACTTTAATTGTTTAGCTAATTTAGCCGAAATTTGCATTGGGAATGAGATATTTCGGAAAAACTAGATTTTGGAGCGATTTCGGCCGGTTTTTTTCAAAATGGCGGCGCGAGCACAGGTGTGCCAAGGTCAGAAACTCAGATTTTACATCAGGGGACCAGTTTATAAAACATATAAAAAAATTGGGACTACCGGAATAATTACGATCGCGAATCGGTAATTGCCCTGGAGTATTAGTAATGAAACGAACTCTTCACAAACACTTTATTGAAATATAAGAGAATACCACTCCTTAGTAAAAAACTCCTTTTATTTTACCATAATTTATTAGATATTCCATTGTTACAACTAACATGACTGTATAATTAGAAATTAATGTAAAAGCCCAGTAGGGCGTAAATAAATAAAACTAGGAAAACGATTCTAGTGAAGGGGCACTCTATAACATTCTGTGCCGCTGGTTGTGACAACCGGACAGACAGCCGCGTTGCCAAGTGTCGTGAAAAAAAGGAAATAGTAAAAAAGTCTACTTGGGCTAGAAATGATACATAATAACATAACGACAATACTTTAGTGTCATCTTTTTTCTCAAGTGCCTACACATTTACGCATTTAATAATGTATTCTTTTGTATTGGTTATTATTTATATAAAAAAACCTTTACTCACTTGAGGAAGAAGTTAAATTATAAAAAACAGAAAATTTCACTAATAGATTTCAAAGTAATCGTTTGATTAAATAAAAAATACGTAAAAGAAATGACCTGAGCGACGGGCCGGGTGACACACAACCTTACAGGCCGGAACTTTGGCGGCGTCTGAGTCATTACGTACTAACTCCTTACCAACGCGCACACAAATATACTACGCACAATCCAGAGTTTTGGAGTACTGGCGGTCGACTTTCGTGTATCTAGCCAGAAATTGAATTTTCGCGAGTGTTTTTATTTTAAATAATTCTTATGAATACATTAATAAAATCTCTAATCTTTTGTGAGGGAGTCGTCGGGAAGTTACTAATTCATCGTCTAGAAAAATAAAATCTGGTACTTGCCGCTTATCTCACAACATTTTACATTTAATAAAATGTACTTATCGTTTTACATAATATATTTAATTGTAAGGTCCTGTTTTTATTAATCTTAAATATAAATAACTTGCATCCCTTCGAATCCCTCTAGAAACATTTAAGATTTTAGTAATAAGCTCATCAGAAATAATTAAAATGTGAGCGTCGGGGCAAATCCCCGTTATCAGGGTATTGTGTCGCCTTAACGACATTTTTATAGAAATTCCTCGCTTAAAAATGGGGAGGAAAATACCCTTGGAAAAAAGTTTTATTAGAAAACACAAATTACGACATCAAAAACGTACGTGGATATTTTCAGAAAAAACAAATGTTAGTGATATTTAATTATCCGTGTACATTGTACGTACTTATATGCTACAGGGTCGTTCGAAAGAATCAGTCAGAACAAGCGCATATTTTTTATAACATTTGGCGATAATTTTGTGTTGTTTAATTTCCAGGGAAAAGAATCAACTATGGACTATCAGGAGTTTATGTCTGACATCGATGTTTCATGTATAAATGTTAAAACTTATGCCAAACTACGGTTTTGGTGGTTAAAAAGTGCCACGAACCAAATGAATTTTGATTCGTGATGTGCGATTCAAATAATTTTTTTGTTCATAATTTCTATTTTATTGTCCAATTCCTATTACATTGGTATAATTCAACATATTTAATATTTTTTGTGTTACTTTTTGTCAGTTTCATAATGTCATATTGTGAATTGAGGTTCTTGCTATAGGAAAAAACACGAGGTTATTTTTGACATACTAACCTATGATTTTTCAATCGAAATTTACCTCGAGAATTTAATAACATTTCGACATTAGACGACATTAGACGAGTCAGGTCGCTCCGTTAACCATGAAAACAAATAAATGAAAGCGATACAATATTATGCAATCGCATAAGTACATATGTAGAAAATAAAATAAATTGTTGAAAATAAAACCTAGTTTTAATATATATACTACTTCAGTTTTAAGGAATAAGCCCTCTTTTCAATGTCATACGTATCAAATCAAGTAATACTTTAAAGATAAGTATTAGAAATAAAACTTACCGGTAATACCTTTCGGACAAAAGAATAAGTATGTAAAACAAAAGATTTTTACTCACCTTTGGAAAACCTATGTAAAATAAATTTAAAAAAAACAAATATTTGAAATTTTTTTAAATGTATATTCCTATACCTACATATTTTATATCTACCATGTCAACAAACTGCATTTGTATTTATTTATGTTTACGCACTCCGACGTATAATTTACAAATATGTATGTAACTACTTTGCGAAGAAAGCTACAACCGAGAATTCAACAACAATAATTGTTGTTTCATCGGAACCATGCTGTAGTTTTCGCCAGCCGCGCGAGTGTACGGTTCGCAGTGGAATGAATTCGGTATTTCTTTCTCGTTCTAAAAAAACGTCCGATCGCGAGACCGTCTTTTAACGAAATTTGAATTCTCGTCCGCTGGTTAAGACGCCTAAAATGTAAACAACCCAATTTGAACATAGAAGTAGTTGCACTTTACCAGAACTACTTATATTATATTTTTTATGTATTTTTCTTTTTAATTTGGTCTAAAATGATGAATGTTGTTATTTTTTGGGAAATATATGATATTAAAAAATCATAAAACTATAAAATATATAGGTATAAAGACTGTTTATAACACAAATTAGTAAATTACCGAGTACGGTGGGTGGCAAAATCATTAGTTAAACATGCCAAAATTAGATTACGTTCAGTTTGAAGCTATATAATTTTTTAAAATAATAAAAAATATTTTTAAAATAGTAAAAATTATAGTAGCAAATCTCACGAATTTCTTGATCATTTTTAGTCGCAGTCGAGTGTGACTAATATTTTGGCCACCCACTGTAATATTAATATACATGAATTTTTCAACGATAAAATTTTCACATTGATACATTATACAAAATTTTTACAAATACGCATATAAAATGCTCGAGGATTTTGAAAACTTGATTGACTTTGTTGGGAAACGAACCCGAGATCCCTGACTGAAATTCAATGTTTCATAGCAAAAAGGAAAATATATAAAAGAATATCTCACGATGAAAAGAATGTTCTACGAAATGTGGTAAAACAAAAAGGTTTACAAAATGCCATAACCGTAAAGATTTCACAAGTTCTTAATGAAAAGCTTTAAAAAGTATTAAAAGTAAAACTCGGTATTGGAGGTATGTTTTTGAAGGGAAAATCGGTGAAATTTAATATTGTGCTATCATTTATCGCGTGTCATCATGGATGTAGGCAAAGTTCTTTGCAAACTTTTACTGTGAAACTGTTAAATAAAGTTTAACCAATATTTACTTTGTTTGAAAAGGGTAGGTACGAGCCGTAAAATGCTGTTAAATACGTTCACTAGGGAAGCTCTATGATAGTTTGGAAGCCGTTTGAATATTTTCATACGCATTTCGTGTTCTTAGAGAGTTTTATGCAATTTTATCGAACAGAAAATTACAAGATTTGGTCACGAAATATCTACAATCGAATAAATAATATGTATGTAAGTTTCAGATCACATTAATGCAATCAGTACTCGGACATTATGCAATCACCAAAGCCGCCAACATCATTTAGAAATAATTTTACCATATCTTAAGACATATTTGCTAAATATTTCAGCTCGTATGGTGATAGATAGAAGGCAAGCAACTCGGCTAGCATTCGGATACATCGAGTTCAATCTTCGAAACTAAATAATTAGAAAAATATGTATATGGACTAATTAATATGGATTTTCTCCACAGAGGCAGAGAGGGAGTTTAGATTGTCACAACTCAAATGTATAAACATTTGAACATTTGACGGCCTCCGTGGTCGAGGAGTAAGGCTCTCGAATACGAATCCGTAGGTCGCAGATTGAAATCCCGGCGCGCGCAATAAATTTGTATATTTAATTTGTGTTATTTCACAAAACAATATTTTAAAATAATATATTTACGGCATAGAGTGCAAGATGCTCTCAGTATTGCACCGGTGAAAAAATACAATTCGGAGTCGAAATGTTGCTTGAAATGGCCGTGTTTGGTGATCAGATCTGAATAGCCAGGTACTTCCCACGTTCATCTTCTCCATCTCCTTCCCCTCCCACTACCTTTAGCCTCACAACATATCGCTATTAGGGATGCCATAGTCTCGATGACTCCAGACTGTTGGGAGCAGTTGGTACTCTTGTGCCTTATTGACATAAAAAATAATTATTATATTGTGTGGAGATACCTGCAAACGTAGGCGCTTGTTTAAAACGTTGTGCAATGGGCCAAAGCGGATTGAAGTTGTCAATTTTATCATTTTTTATGGATACTAATTTCTGAAGAGAGATTTGGGCTTCAATAACACTAGTACGAAGATAAGAAGATTTTTTAAAAAAGGTATTTAGAATCTGAAAAAACATTTAAAATTTGTAAACTCAAAATTTTTAAGTGGTTGCTTATTTTTTCTACGAGGACACATCTGTTGTATTATATATCAATGGTTAAATAGGGCACGGGGCGAACAGCCTAGGCGGGAGGTAGAACAATAGCCAAGATAAAAGGTTCTCCGGGGATAAGGGCGCTTAGAGCGGCCAGGTATGTCGCGCGGGTATGCCTTGATAAGGGAAATGTCAGAGGGAATATACAATCTCGTCAAGTTGGAGAAATTAGTCGTATGTCTCGACTTTGCGAATCTAGGCACATAGGAATAGTTGATATTAAAAGATTTATACCAGCATTTCTTTTGAAATACTTGGAAATAATACTTAGCACTATATAAATTATTTATCTCGTAAGCACATTTAAAAAACTTTTTTGATTAGTTTGCATTCGGAATACCGGTTTAGCTTGGCCCCTTCAATTTTTGAAATTTTACAATATTAGGGGTGCTACATTTTGAAATTATTACCGCAATAATGCGGATCCGCTGTATGGGTCTTATTCTTCAGAAGGCTTTCATAGTTTATATGGACTCACTCGTCATACTGGACGAAGCTATTTATGAAGTTTTATTTTGCAAGCATCCATTTTTGAAGTCCGTATGAAAGTCAATATAGATTTCACCAAAAATGGGAAATGGGCAAAAGTACAAATCATAAAATTATAAAAGTTTTAAGGTTTAGTGTTAGGAATTTATATTACGTAGCTTTTTGATTTGGAAGTTGAAGTAAAAATGTTAATGTAAAAAAATCCTGAAACGAGAAACATCTTACTTACAATGGTAATAATTTTTAACCGAAATTATGAAAATCTCATGCATATTACAATAAATACATATTATAATAAATACGCAGAAAAATATAATTTACGACTTTTTTTATCAATCAGGGAAGTCACTTTATTCAAAGATTCTTTTTTGTTTGATTACTTATAAATTTAGCTGAGATATATGAACATATTTTTGTATTTATAAATAAAACCACATGAAATCAAGGAAAAGACCCATTTTCGTATCTGAAAATGTGACAGACACTTGAGATATGTCACATTTATCCCTCTTCCTTGCGATAGAGGAATAAATGTATGCGTTAAACGATAAAACCGTTGTATTAGGTGGGAGCTAGCCGGCATAAATCACGTGAAACTTTTAAAATGCACGCAGAAAGCGATATTTTCAAATTGTAAACCTTCTGCATTCTAATATTTGAAAGCTATCATATAAATAATGTTTATATAAATGTTAAAGAATAAAAAAAAAGACTTTAATCAGCGGAAAACCAATGACGTGCGGATACAGAGTTTCATATTAGATATCTATAGAACAATCGCGTCCATTTAATGTTTTGATTTCTCTTTGATAAGATATGATTTATCAATGACCTAGGCCTTTCCGTGACATTCAATTTTTCAAAATCACATGTATATGAAATCGAAACGTGGCTAAGATAACATTTTTTTTATTCAGATATACATGGTGTCCGGGGGTAAAGTGCACTAACTTCGAAAGGTGATTCTACATGATGGTAGAAGTAAAAAAGTCAAAAAAACTTTTTTTTCCCACACTACAATATTTTTCTACAGAATAATATTTATTTTGCCATACAAACAACTTTTTTTTACCCAAATCTACCTTAAAACGTAAAGCAAGGAATTTATAAAAATACAGTGTGTGGCAAGCCTACGCACGACGGAAGTGAAACTTTTAGTATTCTTCTCTCCCTCTTTTCATTTCATATTATTATTATTCAAAATGCTGTACATTATAGTTTTAAAAAGCATACATTTATTTATAGGCGTGTTGTTAACAAATGAACGTTTAACTAGATTCCTAATATTGACATATTTATAAGTAGCTTGTGATAAAAAAAAATTAAAAGTTATAAAAATATGGGATTCGAACCCGGGTCCTGCATAACGAGTGTCGAACGCTCTGCATCTAGACCGCGAGGAGAGGTATCTCGCGCGACGAGAACCGCGTATACAACGTGTACTCCTCAATTGACTTGTCCCGTATGGAGTCTGAATTTGGAAAACATTTCTAAATTTTGCAAAACTCAATTACGGCTGTGTTTTTTACTAAAAAAACATATCACGCACGTCGGCGAGGGTAGTTAGTCGCGTTATCGGCCTTGATTAGTAATTTTAATGATTCAAAATAAAAATAAATGATCAAAATACCGAGCGACTCTACCGGCTCGATTTGTAAGCTATATTTCGACCAAAATATCATATAGGTACAGACCGTTACTTCTAGCCAATTACTCGAGTGAACACCTGCCGGTCTAGAGTCTCACTAAATGGATTTAGACATTTCGGGAGACTCTCAGTTAAAATTAACAAATTTATGTAATTTTTTACTACACTACGCCTGACAAAGTCGCAGCACGAGAGCATTTTATCACTTTTCCTCGTATTAAAAAAATCACAAAAAGAAAAAAAAAATAGTTAAAGCGGGGATCGAACCTCGGTACTTCACGACGACAGTCGGGCGCTCTGCCTCTAGACCGCGAAGCTGAGTATGGAGAGTGACCTAAACTAGGTATATAATATTAGCTAGGCTCCTATAGCGAAATGATCACGGTTTTTCGTAACGGTCATGAGTCGGTTTTACTCCGGTCCTCGAAAATGCATAATGCGCGTAAAGAAGTTTCACTTCAAAAAGTTATTTATCTTTTCTACTTCCAAAATCATGTAGAAAAACCCCCCGAAGTAAGTGCACTTCACCCTCGGAAACCCTGTATATATGTGGTTAGACATGTTTTAGTTTTAACGGTTTCTAAAAACTTATAATTTCAGCTGAAAAGGTTGTGAAATTTAGAATCTTTCATAATTTCAGATATAGGCCCCTGCTACGTAAACTATCGTACCCCCAAAATCCTGATTATTGAAGAGAGCAGTTTAAAATATTTTTTGGACATAGAGCACAAAAGAGTGACAATAAATAAGAGTGTAAAAAACAATACTTAACTTAACATACTTTTTGTTATATGTATATACACAAAATTTGTACAGCATCCAAACTACAGGGTTTTCCAATAAGAGGTGTTATTTTAAATAGCCCGCTATTTCGGTAGATGTTACTTTTGAAGCTGTCATTTTTTGACATTTGACAAGTAGAAACTACCTCATTAATAAAAATGAAACGAAAAACGCTTCAATAATGCATTGAAATTCACTTGAGTGAATAAAATGCAAATCATCTTGAGTGATGAGGCCCATTTCCACCTCGGTGGCTTCGTCAACAAGCAAAGTTGTCGCATCTGAGGCTCGGAAAACCCAAGAATTATTGTTGAGAAGCCTCTTTATCCTCAACGTGTGTCTGTTTGGTGCGGTTTATGGTCCGGCGAAGTCATTGGACCTTACTTTTTCGAAAATGAGGCTGGAGCAACAGTTACGGTGAATGGATCGCTATCGAGAGATGATTAATGATTTTTTATGGCCGGAATTGGATGGTATTAATCTGGAAAACGATTATTTTCAACAAGACGGCGCTACGTGCCACACAAGCAACGAAACCATCGATTTTTTACGATTGAATATCAAAATAACACCTCTTATTGGAAAACCCTGTAGATACATTAAATCTCAAAATTGCTATTTTGTGGGTTACGATAGTTTACGTAGGAGGGGTCGATATTCGTACACGAGTGTTACGCTAGATACTGTGAATTAGAATAACATTACTTCGTTTTATTAATGGAATTGCATTCAAAAGTATAAAAAAAATGGCCGTTGGAAAAAAAATGTTTGCGGAGATGGTTTGTGCAATGACCCGCGATTAAGATTATTGAATGTCAGCACTGAATGATGGTGTGTTTATTGAAAATCCCGCCGAAAAGCGCGCCGTCTCAGCGTTGTTCCCGAAATAGACAGGAAAACTGTGCCAAGTGTATCACATGCTTAACGAATACAAAACTCGGCATATTATTCAAAATTTACTTTTTTTTACCATTTTACGCGAAACACTTGCCATTCGATTGCTATCATTATCACGAGATAACATTGAGTCTAATTATAACACGCGCAATTAGTACCGACGACACACGTAAAAACATTAATGAGATGACTCGTAAATCGCAGTAGACTCTGCGCAAAGATAAAAGGTGGTCAAAAAGAAAAATTACGCGCACTCTTTCGACCAAAGGGAAAGATGATATTTTGATACGTACCGCTCAGAGCCGTCCCGTACTCCCTCCATGTGGATGTTTTTAATGCAGACATTTGTTCGAGTGACACAATCCGAACACCGACATCCTAGTCACAGACACTTCGCCATACTGACACTGGAGAACCAGCTCACCTTATTTTGCATTATTATAACCAACGTGTTTATCTATGTTAGTTAGATTTACTTGAAAAGAAATTCCTTTATCTTTCGGTATACCAAATTGGCATTTCGGAATATGTACCACCGGGAACATCACAGGCAATGCTCAGTAACAGAAAAATTGAATTATCACGGTAAAATAAATATTCTATTTTGCATGCGATATAATTGCCGTTATATCGGTCACGTGGAAAGTTGACACACTGTTTATCAAACCACATTATGAAAACAATATTTATTTAAAAAAAAGTAATAATCCTAAACTACGAATCTAGCATTATGTCGTTGGATGTACGAGCCTATTGCGCACATAAAAAAGATATATTTGATTTGAGAACGTTGTATAAACAGCTTTATAAGAATTAAGTACTTATGTTTTTAAAATAGGTAAGTACTTTACTTTGCAAATATTTTTTCTAATCTTCTTAAGAAAAATGTTAGATTAATCAACAGAGTGTTTTCGATATCTCGATATTTCGATAAGACTTAAACCAATTACATTAAAAAAAATTAACAAAGCTAAACATTAGCTAGATAATAATAGCCAATTTTTGTTGATAATACATTTCATTATTAATGTTTTTCGGAACCCCTACGTATAATCTTGCATACTCCTGAAGAGATTGTCGTATAATTAGATCGATTTGAAAAAATGTTGTCTTTATTGATTTTTGTCGCATTATTTGCTATCGATTGCACAAGTATTTTTACACGAACACATTTCTAAACACACATTTACTTATTTTTTTAAATTATAAACTAATAGTTATAAGACAATGTTTGTATGCATAGCACAAAGGATAATAAATTATTATAAGCAATAATTAGTCGCCTAGGCATTATTATTGCTTATAATAATTTATTATCCTTTGTGCTATGCATAAAAACCTTATCTTATGAACATTAGTTTGTCATTAAAAAAATAATAATATTTGACAAGTCAAAATATTTCACCAACAAATGTAGATATAATATGTCTCGACGCCATCTAGTGAGAAATTTAGCACTAACAAAGCTTTTCCTACAAAAATAAAGTTGGTTGTTTACAAGTGAAAAAATATAATAAGCAATGGTAATTGTTGATTGAAGTACTAGTACATATTGAATTATTTGGCGTGTTAGAAATAAGCCGACGTGACTCAGTGGTCCAGAGCGCCTGACCGGACATCAGGAGGCGCGGATTCAATTCACATCGGGGGCATTTATATTTAATTGGGAGATATTTTCAATTTGTATTGATATTGTAGGCGACTAATTATTGCTTATAATAATTTATTGCACATTAATTATTTGTTTTTTTTTTTAATTACTACAGAATGTACTATGATTTCGAATATTTTCAACATTTTATTGGTAAACCCTTAGTCAGTTTAATTTTTTTTTTCATAAACTTGCAATTAATGTAGCGCGTTAGACACGGACAAGTATTTTGATTGAAGACTACGCATCTAATTGTACATGAAGAAAGCACACTAAAATCGTAAAAAATCTTTTTTTTAATTAAAGAGTTTCTATGTGGGTTTTTCTAGACCGATTTACACAACTAAACAAACAATGTTAAGTAAAAACAAACAATCAGAATGACAAGACAGAAATGAATGTAAAACAGTTGACACTTTATTAAAAAGAATTGTGAAACTGGGATATATGAAAAACATGAAACAAAATATATAAATTTGTACATATATTAAATAGGAAACTGTTTAAAACTGAGTAAATACATAGAATAAGTAAGAAAACAAGATGTGGAAGAGTTTCGTGACCAAAAAGTCTGACTATTCATTGCTTAAATTTAAAATTTTCTCAGTACAAATTCAAGATCAAATGGAATGGTGGATATGATGTCAGGCAGTGGAAGAGAAATAAAGCATTCAGTACGTGATGTTGATTGATTGTCTCGATCTGTACTGTGTAAGTAGCGACATTGGTTTACATTTGGTCTGTGTACTATGTATAGAGTTAGTAAATACAATAAAGAAACATTACGTAATGTATGTAGAGTCTGCTTCAATATAAAATCGGGTTTGAAAGTTTGATGGAATATTTTCACTGCAATAAATACATTACATTTATATAACCCGATTTAGTGGTATTCCGCAAGTGTGCTTTACCTTAATAGCCCATAAATTCCATACGTTTGCTCAGACGTTCCATTCAGGGGCTCTATCCTTGGATATTTTATACATTTTTGTTCTTAGACTGGTGTTATGTAAGTATAACTAAACCATTTTCCACTATAAACATCAAGGTCTCGGCACACACTCCTAGCTTTAGTCACTTTCATAATTTGGTCAAACATACCCTTCTGTTATTCTGACTCAAATACTTGGTTTGCTTGATCTTGCCATGTCTGATTGAAGTATTTAATAGAAATCTAAACATCGACTGAAAATCTGATCAGAAACTAAAACGAATGCGTAATACCTATTACATTCTTATCTATATAATGTTATCGATTATCTAATACTTGTAATTGAAGTACCAATGTTATCAGATATGTTACAAGCATATTAAATTATATAATTATCATTATAAAAAAACAATCGGTGACAATATGGAGAGCACATATTAAACAATTAAAAAAAATGACTGTTGCCTTTCGGAGAGCTTGAGAACCTTTGACGAAACTTTCGCATTGAATGATGGACATTCAATTCGTACTGGATATTTCAATAATAATGCTGCAAATGAAACACGATTATCATTTATAATGCGAAACCTTGTCGCCCAAAGATTTGTATTTACCGCATTACCATGGTGACAGCTGTAACGACAGTGTGAAATTTTGATACAATCGACTACAAGATTCCATTTATTGTATACGAGGTGTTTGGAAACTCGTGAATCTACATTATGAAAACATTTTTTTTTCGATCTGATCACATCGATTTTAGATATATTTTTTTTCATTTTAACCGCGGTTATATTAAAAAAAATACATTACAAAGCAACCCCCTAGCGACCGATTTTATTCAAATTAGACCGAAAAAATTCCAACGTCGGACTCGATCTGTTCGAAAACGAAAGAACAAATAACAGTTTATTTTTTATTTTATTTTATTTAGGAAACAAACTGTCATTTATATATATTTTGCGTAAACAGCAATTGTTTACAATATGGGACAATTATCTTCCATTAATTCTAGTCGTTGATTCAATATTTGAACCTATACAATATATTTATAAATGACAAAGCAATATAAAAAATAAACATTATATGGAATTACAAAATGTTATAAAAATAATTATAGACAGTTAGTAGTAATACAGTTTCCGCCTGATTATAATAAAAACAATAAAATAAACTAAGATGATAGGATTACTTCACAAAATAATAAATTACGTTATCAGTTTAGTAAGTTGCATTTTATATGTTCTCAAGTTATACTTGAAAATGTCTACATCTCTAGAGGCATTGTGAGTTTTACAGATACGTCCTATTAAAGAGTTTTGCGCATATTTGGCTTTACAGTGTGGTGTTCTAAATAAGTCGTTCGATCTGGTGTTGTGTTCAGGGCAACGAAATGCAATATTTTCTAGAAGATACGAGTATAATGAATCAACAAGACTCTTCACGATTTTGTAAAAGAATAGGGCATCAGAAATTTTTCTGCGTTTATATAAAGCGGTACGGTCAAACCGATGAGACGCAGATAGCAGAATTAGTGTGTGTGCTATAGTGAAAGCCTTTGTAATGCGTATAATAAATCCCAATTGTTTATAAGCTTTTTATAAAATATGTTCAATATGGTCCTTAAATAATATTTTAGAATATAGCAGTACTCCAAGATCTCTGATTGATTCTACTCGTTGAAGGGGTACATGGTTTAATTTGTAAGTATAATTGTTCGGCAGTTTTTTACGTCTAAATGTAATAACGTTACACTTTTCTGTATTTAGATAAAGTTGATTGTTATTGCAATATTGTTTAATTTTGCTTATGTTCCACAAATACGACTCAAAATGTGATGTAGATTCACCATTGTCCCGTTTGCAATACTAGTTTCAGGACACCGTGTATAAATAAATAAGCTTAGTAAAACATTATATAGATGAAATAAATATTAATTCTAAGCCAACATTTTACGATTATAACAATAATTTATTATTAATGTATATTAGCATACATATAGATTAGTTTAGAAAATCCCAATATGTTTTATAATTACAATACTTAACTAATCATTAATAATTGTCTAATTTGATTGCACGTCAAGAGTGCTAAAAGGAGCAAAGAATTTTTTAGCCGTCGTTTAAATTTTTATATTACGTTCTTGCTAAAAAACGCGGAGAAAATTTTATTCAATTGATAAACGACCATGTATATGAAAACCTTACTAATTGAAAAGTAAAATAGAAACTGACATAAAATAGTTCATGGAAAGATACATAAGATAAGATAAGGTTGTGAAGCGATTTTTTTACTAGCAAGGCTGTATATGTTCAAGGGTTCGTTACAATACATTCAAGATTGTAGCTTCTAAAATTCGTAGGCTATATTGTTGGCTGTAGCTAATCTTTTTTGTTTCCTTGTAAGATTGCGAAAAAAAATTTTTTTTTCTTCATCTTGAAGTAACCCATTGGATACGTAAATATATTAGTAAATTAAATGAATAAGTTACTTATTTTTACCTATATTAAACCAATATTTTCAATACTAAAAATGATTATTTGGCGCTCCGCGAACGTATGAACGACAGCGTAATTATTATATGTTAATGTCATATTGTCAAGTAACGGAATGGAAACGTACAATGTGAATTTTCGTTGAAAAACCTCCCCCAGTATCTGTCTTGGATACTAAAGCTTTCAAGTATACTGCGCGCTATTAAAAGCATGAAATAAAAATTATTTAAAGTAAACAATCTAGTTCTCGAATGTATCTTAATATTTGTAGATACCTTTGGAAGATTACATTCTTTTTGGATATTATTGATCAATATTTTAGCGGTGATATTTATTGCGAAATAATTATATAAGACGCAAGCATTTGTAGTTAAAATTTTACGACTTTTGCAAGGGTCTTTTTTGTGTTATTCTACAGCTAAAAATAATTAAATTGTTCATGGCATGACAAGATTTTTTTGAGAGATAAGAAATTGAGATTGTAATCAATAGTTAACATTAAAGATAAATTCCAGGTAATATTTATTTAATGCTATTCAACTTTGCTCAAGATTTGACAAATTTTCTTGCCTTATTTTTTATCATTTCCTATAACGTTTCAAATATCCGTAGCTGGTGATAGGAAAATTGTTGCGAGCCGGAAATAGGTTCGTCAATAAATAAATTTAAAAAAAAACAGTGAAATACTATCAAAGTTAATTCCATATCAGTATATGACGAACGCTGTAAAAAAAATTCCGGAAGATAAATACTACGGAAGGTAATTATTACTACATCTGATTAGTTTTCGATGATAACTTGCGGAGTTTTAAACTCACTTAATAATGCTGTAATTTAAACCATAGTAAAATCCAGCAGTTCAACAATAGTAAGTCAGTGTAATAAACTTTAACAATCACTCTGTGGGTTCACTAGGAACAGATTACACCTATATAATTCCTCACAAATGAACGTAATATAGTTCCGTTTCACTCTCTGGGTTAGCTGATATCCGAAGCCAATGATTTACAAAGCGTCGCTGGAATTAGTTCTGCCAGAGGTAACCGAAGTTAGGTAACTTAGTTTTTTAGAGCAAAACATGACCTTTTATCGGTCATCACGGCTGTGACATCCCTTCCCGGGATTACATTTGTAAGCCAGAGCGGCGGGGTGAAAAACTAACCAATAGCATCCCTCGCCCTAATAAGTAATGGACGAAGCGATGCGGGAATGAGAAAGTACTCGATCGAAGAACTAATCAATATACGCTTGGAATGAGAATAATAACTATGGTTTGATATTAAAGCCTTATCCACAGTTTCTCTAAAGTTCTTACTTCTGTTCGCCTATTTATACGCATGGCTGTGGGCGTACCACAAGATTACTTTCAACATACATAAAACAACATATCACATTTTCTGATACAATCTATCTGCTTTGGAATGGAAAATTATAATAATGTTCTGTATCGAAAACTATCGCGGCGTACCGCGTTGTATAGCAGCGTATCACGGCGTGTCGTGGCTTATCACGGCATATCACAGAGAGACAGATCTATTCTGGAATACAGATCTGAGATGTCTGCTAATATTCCTGGGAGTGAATGCCATTAACTATACCTACAAAATACATAAACACATATTTTTCAAATCGCATAAATATATTGAAATTATTTGTGAGCTGGGGAGGATTGATCGATCATTTTTACCTATAATAGAAGTTTTGATTTCCATCTTCTCGTTCAATTCTTTAGTCGTTTTGTGTACTAACGTTTGTGGTGTCAAAAAAGGTAAATTTTTACAACCGCTAGACTCTTAAAAAGCATAATTATCGGAAAAAATACTTCGTTTCAACTTAATTACTCTAAGAAAAATATTTTAAGTACCGGAATTGGAAAATAATGCATTCAAATAACCATTCCGTTCATATTCCAATTAACATTTTATCTAAAAAAAAAGGGTTTTTAGGCTTTTTATTTTATTTATAACCCAAACTAATTACCTAAGAATAATAATAATAATAAGGTTAGTGCAATCCCACACGTCCCATATATATACATATTTTTTGTACAATAGGTATGTGGAAAATGAAAAAAATATATGAAGAAGAATAAATTAACAACAGAGTAAAACTATGCAGGGCGTGGTCTTGAGTGAGCTTGAAGGCTGCGGTCACCAACGTGTTGGCGGAGGCCATTAGCCGCATCCTGGCTCCAGTGACCCGGTGTATCATTAGGCCGGAAAATCCATTTAGTCCTAATTTCGTGAACATTGTCGATGCTCTGCTGTATCTTCGGTATCCAAATATGATTCTACAGGCGTCATTATATTGAATTCGGAGTCGTTCCATCGAACAAGTCCGGTAGTGTCACCATGTCTCACACGTATACAGGCCAGTACAGAATGCGTTGAACAGTATTTTTTTTAAGGTATTGCTGCATTTGCAAAATCTGCGGGCAATCATATTAGACACTATGTAAAACTGTAATTTTGTTAAATAGGTTTTAAGGATCTTAGTTAAGAAAAGAAATATTGTTTATTGGTAAGTATGCGTAAGATTGTGGCGGAATTGTAAATGTTTAAAAGAATCTAGAGAATCTTTTCCTGTCCGTCATTTTTAATATAAGAAAAATATCATTCATATCAAAATGATCAAACTTGATTTTTTGTTTCCAATTTAAAATTTGCTCACATTTCTGAAAACAGAAAAAAACTGTAATATTTTACAAATTATCAACGAAATTTCAAAGGATAATTAATTGAATAGAAATAATTTAATTAGGTAACTGAATATCTATAGTAAGCAAAAAATTGAATTTCACAAAAAAACGTTTCGTGAATATCATGTGGCTAGAGTATCCCAGAACCTGCGAGGCAGAAAAATACTCAAACAAAGGTGTCTTTTTTATTTATGATGTCAAATTATTTTCTCCATTTCTGAAATTGCGCATTATTGAGATAAGTGATATTCTGCGCAAACGTCCTCGATTTTGCCCAGGGTTGTAAATCCTAGCCCTTTGTGGATGATTTGCGCAAATCGAGATGATTGACGCAAATCATTGACACTTTTGTTAACATTTGACATATTTTTGTTACATTAAACCTTCTAGGGAGCAGGGCCGGCCTTGAGCCAAACGGCGGCACCTGGCGCCATTAAAATTTCGACGCCCCTTGTTAATACCACAGCCTAGTAGACGCCTAGGCCCTAGATAGGTGATTCGTGTAATCAATAATATGGAATATTTGTATTTTTGTGAAGCGCCGTTTTGGTGATCTCAATAATCCCAAGGGCGATGTGTTGTGACTAATAAGAAAACGTATAAAAAACAAAAATCTTTTAAAAATGAGAAAAGCAAACGTGCAAAATAACAATTCATAGAATCTACTATTATCACTATTTCGGAAATAGTAAAACTATGAAAAATAAACGTAGGTTTTATTTTCTTCCCCATCCTAAATCCTCTCGTCATTTATTAATTGCTTTTTCTAGGTCCTGGTAACATATATATTAAAAAAAGGTTACTAGGAAATCAAACACAGGGTTATACAACAAATATTGTCAAATAAATCAAATAATATGTACAGCCGTACCTCGTTTGAACCTCGTACGTTTGTACCTTTAATGAATCAAATACAGTATTTCACCAGGGAGCCGACACAATCAGACCCAAACCAAACATGTTGAATCACTTTCCTGTATGGACGACGTCCAGTGCCCATACTGCTGGGCTCTGCGAGTATTCATTTCCATTTGATTCATTTTGATATCAGTGACAGATAGATTGCCTGCCATTGATCACCATAAAGGTAGGTGTGGGAATAGTTTGCAATTACACGACTTCTGTTATTATAAATATTATCTTAAATATATCTTATAATCACAATACCGATAACAGGAGTGTAATAATGTAAGTGGAAAATTTTTCGAAGATCTATTGCAGACCGATTTATAAAGTTTAAAGAAAAATGTATATATATTATTCTTTCATATAAGAATGTACACTTAAAATAAATAATAATCTTACGTTTTGTATTTAAAATTTACTAATAAAGAACTTTTTTAATATGCCGCACTTACAAAGATAATATGTAGAAGCGCAGTAAAATTCGACTTGGTGGGAGGCAATTTAAAAAACACTTTTATTTTTATTTGTGTTTTGTTTAGTTTTTAATAAATACATATTAACTTTAATAGAACATTGTGTTTTCATTCGAATAATTTAATAAAAAAAATAATAATTTCACAATCTTATTTCAGTAAAAATAGCAATATCTCAAATAAGTTAAACATGGTTAAAATTATAACATTTTAAAAACTAAACTAAATGAGAAATTTAAAAAAAGTTGAAAGATTAGTAAGATACATTTTTTAAAATATGAGAGAAGGATAGCTAATAAAAAATATGTAAATGAATCGGTCAAAAATATTTTTATTTGGACAGTGAACAACGGCAGGGCTATTCAGTTTTGCGTAGTAAAAATTAGAATCTCAAAATATGGAATTTTGAACATGTTGTACTCGAAAACCGGATCTAAGAAGTTGACGAATTTCATAAAAGTACCATTATCTAACTAACTACTTTTTACTACTGTCATGTTATGACATTCTGGTTAATCATGAGTTGACCTGTCAGCCCTCTAAAGGATAACATTGGCTTATTTGACACCTGTATATTAAACGTTAAATTGGAGAATTCTGTAAAATATAAAAAATACGTGTTCCAACCTTATTCCCGTACCTTCTGCTGTTTTCCTGTAAACCTACCTAATCTTTTTATTTATTTTGGTTTCTTGTATTTTACATCTATTCTATTTGTCTATTATGCTTTGTTCCTACCTGGATGTCATTTATCCAGTTTCTACCTATTCCTAACCATCACCTGGAAAATTATTTGAAATTTGGAACAATGGCAAGAACATAGTGCAAATTTGAAGGCATTTGATTTGAAAAAAAGAAGAATAATGGGACTACCGTGTAAGCAAGTTGTCTATGTTTTTCGTGTGCATAATCACGTTTAAAAGTAAAAAGAAGGAAATTGACTGTCTTGCAATTGCTTAATAATATTGTTTAAAGTACTCATTCGTTTTGTTGTGACGATAATTACTTCGTGGTATCGCGGTGGAACTCACTATATTGTGTGCTCCGTCGCAGAGATACATTGGTAAGCGATTGGTCATCCCGTTTTCCCCTTTTCCATACCTTGTTCATTCCTACGCTTACAGGGTGCAGTAACAATAAAAATATTTGGATGATTTGTATAGCGCCGTTTTTGTGCAAAATCACCTCAAGGGCGCTGTACAAATGTATAATACATTTCTACAGTGATCTATGTTATTACTAACTACATATGGAGATAATATACAGTACAATACTTACCTGGTAGGTCACTTGAGATTAACACTTAATTAACATTAACTAATTGTTTATTAGCGAAATTTAGATAAAGGATTTAGGACATAATTAGAAAATTGGACATAACTGGACATTCTCTAAGGAATGGTTTATTTAATTTAAGGGTATGACAGCTTAAAGAGGTAAATTTTTAGTTTAGACCTGAATTCTGTTGGACTTGTTATGGATCTTAGTTCCGGAGGGAGTTTATTCCAAGCCTTCGGCCCAGATACTCCAAAAGCGCGATCATCAAACTTAGTTTTTGGCTTGCGCTTAGGTTCCATCAGTCTGCCTACAGCTGCTGATGTTGCTGATCTAAGAGTTGACTGCCTCAGACCAGTGTTTTCCGGGATGCATAGTTCAGAGATGTAGAGAGGGGCGATTTCATTGATAGATTTAAACACCATCCAGCACATTTTGTACTGGATTCTTTCAGGGCACTTGAGCCAGTGAAGGTTACGGAGGTGTTTTGAAATGTGCGAATATTTTAAAACCCAGTTTATGAGCCGTGCTGTTGCATTAAACACTGATTGAAGTTTGTGAATTTGATATTTTGGAAGGCTGGCATAAATGCCGTTGCAGTAATCGAGACGTGAGACTACGTAAGAGTTGGTAAGTAGTTTTGTTGCTTCTGTAAGAAGATTTCTTCGGACAGACTTAGTTAACCGGTGCTTACAGTCCTATTTATTTGACTTTTAAACGAAAAGTCTGAATCTAAATTGATACCGAGAAGTTTGACTGTTGTTTTTGGGATGATATCGCTGCCGGAAATAGAAATTGGTGAATCTTCTATGAAATATTGACGTTTGTTTGTGTCCGTCTAGAGAAATTCAGTCTTAGATGGATTCAGCTTCAGCTTGTTTGAAGACATCCAACGAGTTATTGCTTCTAGACATTCAGTTATACGGATCTTGAGACTATTGATTTCGTTTGGAGGGCAGTAAAAATAAACTTACTGATCGTCAGCTTAGCAGTGAGACAAGACCAAATGACTCGATTATTTTGGTGACATAATTTGTAAAAAGGATGAAGAGAAGTGGACCCAAAACGGATCCCTGGGGTACCCCTGAAGAAAGTGTTGTGTTGTTGTGTTTATTTCCAGCCCTCACGGCTTGTTGAATAGATAGATAGATGAAACAGACAGTGCAGTTTTGGAAGGCTACTAGGCGACGTGTCTTACATAAATGGGTTATTCTATTTTATTCGGTATATCATGTCTTGAGGATGACATCAGAAATGGAAATTTTCAATTTTGGAGTTTGGGTACCGCCGCCCGGGAACCATTGATTGGATAACCAACACCTCTACCATAGGTCACTCCAAGTGGTTCGCTACGTTTGGTGATTTAGCAGGAGTGCTCGGGTTCACCAAGTGAGGTGTGTTCAGGATGCAGCTACTCCAACTAGTATCTCGACCTATCGCCTTGCGCCGTAGTCAGAGAGATATATTAATACGTCCGTCACTCCTGAACACACTGCTCCGTAGGTTTCTACCCAACCATCAGACACCCTGAGGGAAATTATTTTACTTAGGGCCTCCTGTTTGAGGTTAATGTAAAAAAAATAAAATATGACCCAGCAGCGGTATATTTATGAAGGCGATTTCAGCACATCTCGACAAACATAGCGGCGATTTCCTATCGAATTCAATCCTTGAGTTCTTCCAAGGTGTGAGGTCAATGTTTTAAAACATTTTCCTTCAGGTAGACCCACAGGAAGAAGCCGCAAATGCTCAAATTAGGTTCAGCGCGCGGGCCACCCCACGTCACCCCTCAGAGACGATGCGTGCAGGGAACATCTGTCGCTGATTCGTCATTAAAACTCGAGCAGTATGGGCCGTAGCACCGTCCTGTTGAAACCAAATGTCCCTTAGATCTGTTTCCTACGTTATTTCTTCCAATCTAGGTTCAAAAAAATTTTTTCAACATGGAAATATGACTTTGATCATTGATAGTCACGGTTCGTCTATTGTCCTAAAAATCACCCCAAATTTGGAAACCGCACACCATACGGTCACTTTTGGGGAGTAAAGAGGTATCTTATGAAGTTGCTTTGTGTTATTTTCAGCCCAGTACACAATTTTTTTTTATTCTATGCTCCACAGAGATACTGAAAAATTTGACCTCGCATGGATGCGGTTCAACATTTTTTAGGAGCGATTAATGCCGTTTTCATAGTCAGGAGGCTTCTACTCTTGGTTGGACGATCATAATGTTGTAGGGGTGGAATGATAAGTCTTGATGGAAAATCCTCCTTAGTGAGCGGTCAGCAATGCCCAATGCAATTGCATGCCTAGGCGACCGTTCGATAGCTTCTCTCACTCTCGTTAAATTTTCGGGTGTTCTTACCGTTTTGGGTCATCCTAAACTCCTTGTTCTAATGTACTCACCCAACTCGCGATTTAATTACCACTACCACACGGGCTGTACCGGTCCTTGAAAACTGAACTGTTTTGTTGCCCTTGTACTATCCCCGATTCCAACAAGCACCATTTCATTTCATTTAAATTATTTACAGTCCATTTCATGTTCATCTTAATCTGTAATTCTTAAGCAGTTTCGGATGCAACAGTATTTCCGGGCCGTCTTATTCACAAGCCGGCTCTGCCTACTAACATTTCTTAGAGGTTTAGTTAGTGGTGCTAGTAATTCTGCAAGTAGTTCACAAATAAGGAGATAGGAGAAACTGTACTACATTGTATACATAATACCTTGAAGTTACTGTTATTAATACGCCAACTCCGAGGTTTCCCACCAGAATACGACTCCAGAATCAGTCGGCTTCAGCCAAACATACTAATTGTAATAATAGTGTTAGGATGTATCTTCATTTCACCACAAATAACAGATCTAACTTCAGAGGCAGACGGAATAGCAAAGTGAATCCTTCACTTTGCTATTTTGATTTAAGAGCAGAAATTTGTTGCTAACATCTCAAAATAATATAAGCTCAATTATTTAAGAATTCAAAAAATTATATTATGCAGTGTGTGGGTGTAATATGTTATCGTTATCACTCTCGTCCCTCTATCCCTCTCGTGGGTTTTGCAAGGATTTCCGAAAACCATTGATTTAAAACGACACTTCAGAACAATACGAAACTTCCTCAACTCACAACACTTGAAAATGGTTTATTTTGCTCTCTGTCAATCTATTATTGAGTATGGTATCATAGCGTGGGGAGTTGGAATTTTAACACTTACAGTTTATTACTATGTCATGAATTATGTTTATTTGAAAAGAAAAATTTATATTTGTAATGTTCATCTTGTCTTGACTTGTTTTTCTTTATTAGGAAAAGAGGGATGTTGGTGTTATTAGTATAATGTTATCTATGGCCATTTCCTAATATATTGTCTGTGCTACACAAACCCTAGCTGTCACCACTTGTCAACAGCTCGCCAGCTGGGCTGGTTTAATAAATAACATATCAAATACAAACGTGTTATAATATTCGTTCACCACAATACAACAATCTGCACTAGACCCAATCATAAAGGCACAGAAATAATTATTAGGCTTCCTCTAATTACTGACTCGAACTTAATCTTTAATATTATGAATGTATTTGATGTTCGGCAGACATACGCAAAAACATACATACTACGAAAAAAGATCTAATACTCGCTGTACTCGAAGCAATAACAAAGACTTACTTCAAATTCCTGTAACGCACACTACTTTTGGACAACGAAACTTTAGATATCTTGCAATAAGACACTACAACATTCTTCCTGATAAAATAAAAACATGTCATTCACAAAAAAATTTCAAAGAAAGCGTAAAAATTTGGATCAAAAGTAATGATAGGGCCTTTTCCGGTGCACTCATCCAAATTCGCAGTTATTGATGCAACCTAATTATTGTATGTATTTTCATAAAATTGTAGGTATATTATTAGGACTATAAATGAACTTGGTAAATGATGTATTGATATTGATGCTACATAACTATTGAGTGTTCGTATTGTTATATAATTGTAGGTACGTTATGGTACTATAAATAAACTTGGTAGATAGCTGCCTCAACACAGGCTAAGCCTAGTAAGGCGGGCTATGATAAACCATTAACACATAACTACATTAACTTTTCTATTATTTACATATATTTTACCTACTGTTTATATATTACTTTCCGTTGCTAAAATTTATATACTCATCTAATTTATAAACCAATGTACACAAAACAGTCTTTCATGTATTTCTATAGTTATAGTTTGAAAATTTATCACAATAAAGAATATTATTATAATTCCATTGTAGTATAGTAAATGATAATGATAAAAAAAAATAAAAAAGTGACATTTCTGGAATCACGTTATTAAAAACACGTTTGCCAGTACATACATATTCACTTGTTGGAATATTGATTTTTTGAGAAAAGTTGATTGCTTACATTTTCTACCTTAATAGTCAATTTCTTATATTTTGTACTTTAGTAGTCAATTGCTAATATTTTATACTTGAGTAGTCAATAGCTTACATTGTCAATTGTTGGCAATTTCTACTTAAGTAGTCAATTGCTTACCTGTTCTACTTCAGTAGTCAATTGCTTACATTTGCCCCGAAAATACATAAATATTTTTCTGAACATTAATAAAAGTGGTCTTCTTATATTCACCAAGTTCGCTAATTTATTTTATTAACTACGGAATGCATTGACATTTATTTGGATACTTATTGTTCTGGAAATTGGATGATACCACTAGCCGTCACTTTTCATTAAGTTTTTATCAGCAGTTTCCAGAAAATAAATAAATGGTTTATTTTACTGTGCAAGTCAAACGAGCCATTCAATTTAGCTAAATATCGCTTTTACAGATTTATAGAAGGAACTGAAGGGATAATCACAAACGCTTACGATTTAATTCGAAATATTCAATGGGCTATTTGATTTTCACGGCTTTTCGTTATCTCTCTAACTGCCTAGTTGAATATCTGGAAATAGTTGCCTACGCACGGCGTTACTGCGGAGAATAATTATTCGGAAACCAAAAGTATGGATATTATCGAAATATGATCGCTGTGAAAAGACACATTAAAGCTTCCAAGCACTTGGTCCAAATTAAGGTAATCTCCTTTTGTCACGGCGAAAATGGCCGCCATTAGTTAAAATATCAAATTTTCAGGTGGCTGTAAAAAGATGGGGATCGCTTTGCTATTCAATATGGGGCACCATTTAGTGGGAAAATTGCCATGGGGTTGAGTTTCATTGGTCACCGTGGATACTGACATTTAAAGACGTAAATTTTAAGTACCCACGTAAAATTATATGACTGTTTGTGAAAACAATTCAACCTGAGAGGAGCGGTGCGCTTTTTTATGTCCATATACACTTATTATCTTAATAAATACATTGAATTTACAATAATAACAATTGTCACAGTGATCACGTAATTTTTGTGTCGTTCAAAATATAACAGTAAACACCGATTTTGAAACTCTTAGCAGTGATTTTTTTACATACACATGTCAAACATAAGATGACTACTACTACCATAGATATACCAACCATACTTCTAAATTAGATGTTTCTATCATCTTTGGTGTTAGTGAAGTACCCATCTACCTCTCCGCATACACAACTCAATAAGAGGGATTTCACCTCGCCTTCTAATATAAAATAATAATTACAACATTTTCAACTTGCAAGATGAGTGCCACTAATGCAATATAATAAATAAACAAGGGAGAAAGGGAGACCAAGGAAGAAATCAGTGCATTACATAGTACTGTTATGGATCTAGCACTAAAGCTAACTATAGATCAGATTGCTAAATTACTCAATAAAATTTCCAACCTCTCTGGCAGCATGTTGGATATCGGTCTCAAAGCTGGGATCCTCGAGGGACAGGTTAAGTCTGAGCTCATGATATCCTAAAAATTTGATAGAGTCAAACTCATCACAAGAATATTTAGATGTTTCAATGTGCGAAGCTACTGATGAGATAGAAGAGGGGAAAAAAGATAAAAAAACATAATAATATTTAACATTCCCCAAAGCCTGGACTGTTCCCAGATCAACAAAATTACTGATGATGCAACAATATTCTCGACTACGCTAGCTGCTCTCAACCCACCCGTTACATAAGCCAACATTACAACCTTACGTCTGGGGATTAAAAAACGGATAAACCCAGACCTCAAAAAGTTATGCTTGACAATTCCACCCAAGCTACACACATATTGAAAAAAAGAACAATACAATTGAGTAGCCGGGTTTTCAATTTATTCTGACCAAACTCGAGCCCAAAAAAAATTCCTCACCAATCTACGAATAACCCTGGATCAAAGAACTCGAGATGGTGAATCCGGACTCACAATTAAATACAAAAACAATAAACCTGTAATTGTTAATACTAATCCAAAAAACTAAAACCCATTATGGATTACTATCAGAATATTAGAGTCTGCCGCACCAAACTAAATAAACTAAGATCATCGCTTCAAATCTATCCCTTTCATATATATGTCATGACTGAAACTTGGTTGGATCCGTCTTTCAATACAGAGGAATTAGGTTTCGCTTCTCATAACACATACCGCTACGATAGACGTACCAATACCAGCACCAAATCAAGAGGAGGGGTGTAATAATATTACTGTTACCAAATCCATAACTTCGTCTACTTTAAAATGCAAACATAAAAAAAAACATTGAACAACTTTTCATCCTACTTGAAGACGAAACACTTCTCATCAAAAAATATTCTTCGATGTGTTTATATTCCACTTAAATCAGTTACACAAATATACGAAAACCACATTGAAGATGTTGAAACCCTCAAGCAGAAATATCCAGAATCTAGAATACTGCCAATCGGTGACTACAATATTCCAAATATAGACTGGATTATCCAAATTAATAATTAAACCATCCATTTTATTAACTCTGCTAATGCTCGTCAAATTGTATATATTTGTTAAATTTCCTAGGACTGAGTAAAATTAACAATGTAGTTAATTCTAATTGCCACATTTTGGATCTCGCATTTGGTAGCGATCCTCCAGTAAAATTATGTAAATCAATAGACCCTTTTTCCCCGTAGATTCCCACCATCCTCCCTTAAACATCACCATTATGAAAAATTACCTTAACACAAACTCTAACTCTGTTCCTAACTACTCATATAATTTTGCCAAAGCGGAATATCCACTGATAATAAAATACTATAGAAAGTGCAGATTGGTCTTTTATTCCATCATCAACATGGCTATCCATAAATACTCAACTCAAATCAAACCGTCAAAGTTTCCCAAATGGTTTAATAATGACTTAAAACAAAAAAAAAACATAAAAAATCTCGCACAGAAATTTCAAGGACAGCAATCTCAGACTACAAAATGTTTCATAAATATAGAACTGACTGTAAAATATTCACCAAATAATTATATCAAACACACATACTTAACACGGAAAAGTCTATTCCTTCAGATGCCACAAACTTTTTTAAACACATAACATCACTGAGAAAAAATAAACCATGTCTACCTACATACATGTATTTCGAAGGGAAAAGCAGTAATGACCCTAATCACATTGTTAAATTCTTTGCTGATTTCTTCAAAAGTATTTACGATGAAGACAGAACAAATAATCAAATTCCACCCTTTAAGGAATCGGTTTATATTCCTGCTTTTCATATAAATGTTTCTGGTCTAATACGCAAAATAAAATCACTCGACATAAAGAAAAAAGCTGGCCCTGACAAAGTTTATACGATTTTTTTAATTAACTGTGTATCATACTAGCCAAACCACTATGTCAAATAATCACTGTATTCTGGCTGCTTCTCTCATCTATGGAAAAACTGTAATTAAACACCTATATTTAAATAAGGCGATTCTCACGATGCACAGTGGCTTAAATTTGAGCGCTGGCGCGACATTGACCCCAGATCGGCATGTTCCCGAAATGATTTTTATTTTTACCAATGTGATCTCAATTAATCACTGACATTAAAAAAACCATTGAAAATAACATCCGAAGCTTACATACTCGGTAATTACGCACAGAACTGAGATGTTCGGGCGCGCAACTATGCTGCTGTATCTAGGCGAGTTTGAAGGCGTGCGAAATCAGGTTGTTTGTGTACTTATTTAAAAAAAAAGTATTTTTAAAAATAACTTGAGATATTCTTTAAGATACGTGCTTTATTTAAATAACTGAAAAAATATATTTTTTTCATAAATTATAACTGTTGCCTTGGTTCAAAGTTTACCTTTTTAAAAAAATTTTTTTCCAATTTTTTCTCTTTAATGGATTAGGAATAAAAATCTTCACAAGTCTTCACGATAATTTTAATAGGATATTATTGCTGTGTCTTTTTTGTACAAGCCAGCCACTCCAGTAATTGCATTTTTAAGAAATGATTGTACTTAATTTTCGTCAATTTTTTTTCAGAATCCAATATTTGACTCCGATATGTCAAAGAAAGATCAACTGTATTTAATATTTAGTTCTGCGTACTGTTAGAATAAAATTTAAGTTATTCACAACTATTCACTGTCAATTTGAATTAACATCTGAAATTCAATTATTATGTAATTAGTCGCAGAACAGGGATACACTGATATTCGGGCCCGCCACTATGCTGCTGTATCTAGGCGAGTTTGAAGGCGTGCGAAATCGGGTTGTTTGTGAACTTATTATACAAAAAAGTACTTTTAAAAATCACTTGAGATATTCTTTAAGATACGTGCTTATTTAAATTACTGAAAAAAATTTTTTTTTCATAAATTATAACTGTTGCCTTAGTTCAAAATTTACCTTTTTTTACAATTTTTTGGCTTTAATGGAGTACGAATAAAAATCTTCACAAGTCTTCACGCTAATTTTAATAGTATATCATTGCTGTGTCTTTTTTGTATACGGACAAAAAAAATCACCACCAACTTTAGCCAGCCACTCCAGTAATTGCATTTTTAAGAAAAGATTGAACTTAATTTTCGTCAATTTTTTTTCAGAAACCAATATTTGACTCCGATATGTCAGAGAAACATCAACTGTATGTAATATTTAGTTCTGCGTACCGTTAGAATAAAATTTAAGTTTTTCAAAATTATTCACTGTCAATTTAAATTAACATCTGAAACTCAATTATTATGTAATTAGTCGCAGAACAGGGGTACACTGATATTCGGGCGCGCCACTATGCTGCTGTATCTAGGCGAGTTTGAAGGCGTGCGAAATCGGGTGGTTTGTGAACTTATTATACAAAAAAGTACTTTTGAAAATCACTTGTGATATTCTTTAAGATACGTGCTTTATTTAAATAACTAAAAAAAATATTTTTTTCATAAATTCTAACTGTTGCCTTGGTTCAAAGTTTACCTTTTTTCCAATTTTTTCCCCAATTTTTTGCCTTTAATGGAGTAGGAATAAAAATCTTCACGAGTCTTCACGCTAATTTTAATAGGATATAATTGCTGTGTCTTTTTTGTACACGGAAAAAAAATCACCACCAACTTAAGCCACCCACTCTAGTAATTGCATTTTTAAGAAATGATTGTACTTAATTTTCGTCAATTTTATTTCAGAATCCAATCTTTAACTCCTATATGTGAAAGAAAGATCAACTTAATGTAATATTTTGTTCTGCGTACCATCAAAAATAAAATTGAATGTAATTAACCACTAAAAATATTGCTGTTATTTACATCTAGAACGTAATTACGTTGGTTTATTTATATATTTGCATTTAGTTGCAGAAAACAGATATAAAAGATAGAATTTCCCTCTTATTATTTAGTTGTATTTGAAGGTGTGCCGAGTTAAGTTCTTAATGTGTTTATCGTTGATTCAAAGTGAAAATTTAACCATGAATAGTGTTCTTCAAGGTAAGTTATTTACAATTTATATTATTGTTAATATTTAAATACTTGATCAAAGTCGTAAAGCCATATTTTTAATGCAGTTTATATTTCATTCGGTAAACCTTCAAGACTTTTTGACTGTTTCATTAGTTTTAGAAGTCATAATCAAAATAGTTTTGACAGAATATATAATGGAAAAAAATGTAAATTATTGAAAAAAATATCAAAGACGATCAACCTCAATTAGATTTATTTATCTTTCCAGAAAGCCGCGCTATCTCACGAAGAGAACTGTTTGACATCATCCGGGAGGAGGGGTTCTCTATTGCAAGACCATCTCAAGCAATGATTACACTATTAAATAAGTACGTTTGTGAAAAAGTGAGAATTTTCTGTGAATGTGATATACGTGAAGTTTTCCTTAAAAGAATTAATGTCTTTGCCATGAATTTATCGACGCGGTGGAAATTGAGTCATTATGTTGCGAAACGCTTTTTAATCAAATGATAGTAAGTTAACGTTAATCACCTAAACAGTTTACCCAAATAATTATAAACATAGGGTTACTACTGGAAATCACATTTTGTATTTATGTTAAATTATGTAATAAATATTTAGTTTTCAATATATAATTTATCTGTTTTTTCAAAGAATTATAATCCATAAAATTATTTAGTTTTCACTGTATTTTTATTATCTGTTTTATAAATAATTATAATCTGTAAAATAATTATTTAAAAATGTTATTATCTGGTTTTTTAAAGAATTATAGTGTACAAAATTGTTCAATGTATTTTTATTATCTGTTTTCTTAAAGAATTATAATGTATAAAATACAAACTTAGCGCCCAAGTTACACGCTACTTTTTATAAAAGCAGTAAAATCATTATCAACATTTCAACTAATAATAATTAACAAAAAATAAGTGGTATTTCTTATTAATACTTTAAAAAAACATCAATGATGCTAAATGGTCGAACGCCGAGAGCGATGTCGCGCCAAATCATCAAAATTGGCCACTGTGCGATGTTACAAATTACCGACCCATTTGAATGCTCTCTGCAATTCCCAAATTGTTTGACAAACTTGTACCCGATAAAATCTCTATACATATTAATAACATCATTGTACCTAATCGACGTGGCTTTATGCCGGGCGGATCCACTCTAACAAATCTTTCTTTATACGAAAATTTTATCGACTCTATTTATACATACTTCGTAAAAGCATTTGACCAAGTAAACCATAAAATTCTTCTCAATAAACTTAGCAAAATCGGAATAGAGGGTAAACTAATAGAATTCTACAAGTAATACATAATTCTAACCTGTCATACAAATTCATGGCCACAAGTGGTGTACCTCAAGGGTTGCATTCAGGTCCAATAGTTTGTTTATTAATGATATCGTTACTGTATTTGATAATGCTGTTAAAGTGTAGCTTTTCGCCGACGATGTAGCTCTTTAAACTATTAAAATCTATGGATGATTGTATTTGATTAATTACAAGATTGGTGCAAACTTAACAAACTTTATTCAAACATTAGTATACGCAACACAATAAGATTTTTTTAGAATAAATCAATCTTTCAACTTTAAATATAAAATTAACAATGTTTCTCTCATCTCTGAAAATAAAACTAATGTTCTTGGCATAGTTTGATTCCAAATTAAATTTTCTTTCTCGCATCAATACCGTGACAAATAAATGATTGAAAATGCTTTTCTTCATTCTCCGTAATGGTAGAGACTTTAAAAACTTATTAACATTAAAACTCTTATATTATTTAATTCGAAGTCAAGTCGAATATAATTTCTTCTATCTGGTCCCCTCACTTTAAAATCCACTCCAATTCCATTGATAAATTCGGCATAAATTTCTAAGATATATTAACTTTAAACTCGGTCTATATGTAGAAACTAAAAATTACAACCACTTCGTAAAAGAATTAAAATTATTAAAATTCTCAGATAGAATACTCGTTTACGACTAGACTTTTATTTTAAAAATTGTTAATGTATTGTACACAGTCCCTTACCTTCAACATACCAACTAAAACAACTCGAACAATAATATCAAGAATGAGTCATTTACATACTCACTTGATTATGAGTCATTTACATACTTTAGATTACACGCGGTTGGCAATAATTTCACAATTTTTATAATTATTTGATGTCAAGAAAGACGGAGAAGAGATAATTCAAAGTAGTTGTCGTCAATTCCAAATTTGCGGGAATAATTTGTGAGAGTCGCGCGGCACGGTGGATTGGGATTACTTCAATGAATGTCAGATTAATTTGGCGCCTGTCTATTTGAAATCACGCTATCGGTATAGCACGGGTGGCGGGAAATAGGTAGAAAGACGGAGAAATTCGTATCAGAACATATAATTATATGGAACCTTGAAGATCAGTGATATGCTAATTTTTTTTAAAAATATTGGCGTAGTGATGATTCAGTTAATAATAATGAATAAAATATTATAAAAATATATGTCATAAAAATAAATACACTGATTAATAATACCAAAGACTAATATTAAATTAATTAAATTAACATAAAATACATTGGAAACACAAAATATTAATTTAGATATAATTAAAACACCTAACGCTGTCATGAAAAACAAAAGTACCTCTAGGGAGTCCTTTTAGTACCAGCAGGTGTACAGATAATTTGTAGATAAAATTATATTATGTATACGAATGATCGTTATATATAATTCAGCAAAACTTTAAATTATCAATATGTATGTACATTTGCCAATTAGTATCAATATAAACTCAGCGACAGCGAACAGTAGGAGTCCTCAGTGTGGACCGAGGATGAAGGTGAACTTCGCTAACATTCGCGGTCTGCACACCAACCTAACTCCCATCCACCACCACCTTCTCTCACAAAACCCCATCTCCTCTTCCATACTGAAACACAGATTGCCGAGCCCCCAGATACCTCCTATCTGAACTGCCCAGGATATCATCTGGAAAGTCTTTTCAGGCCAAAAGGAGGTGTCTGCCTTTACAGCCGCGCTGACATCAGCTGCGCTCGTCTCGCAAATATCGAGAGCGCAAAACACGAAGTGTTATGGGTACGCGTGGATCTCACCGGTATGATGAGAATTTATGCGTGCCTATATCGCTCACCAAACCTTGCCGAATCAGACACTGTTGAGTTGTTTAAATACTTGAGTGACACTGTAGATATTCTCTTGCCCCGTTACCCATCGGCCGAGTTTGTAATCCTGGGGGACTTCAATGTTCATAATGAACAATGGCTGAAGTTCTCGGGCCCAACAAACTCTGCCGGTAGATCAGCGGAATCCTTTGCTCTTATCCATGGACTAAGCCAACTCGTAGAATCTCCGACCAGAATACCAGACATCCCATCACATCGAGCCAACCTACTCGATTTGTTTCTCACTAGTGAACCACTCGGGTACAGAGTGGAGGTGACAGCGCCCTTAGGATCCTCTGACCACTGCCTGATTACCACCTCTGTCCCATCCTCCATGAACCGTCAACCCGACAAACATGTAAAGAGGAAGGTATGGCACTACAGGGCAGCGAAATGGGACGGCATGCGGTCTTTCTTCGGCGCCTTTCCTTGGAGTACTGTATGCTTTAGCTCCGAGGACCCATCAATTTGTGCACGTGAGGTAGGAGAAGTAATCACATCAGCAATGGATTGCTACATTCCCTTCTCCGTCAAATCCTCTGGAGCGGGCACAAAACCGTGGTTTGACCATCGCTGTGCTGAAGCTGTCAGACTCAAAAATACGGCTTTTAATGCACTCCGGAAGATTAGCTCCATGAATAACCTTTCGGAATACCGAAAACGGGCAAGGGAATGTAAGAGAGTTCTAAATAGAGCTAAGAGCGATCACGACCAGAGAATTGCGAAAAAGCTGGCTGACTGCCCCACTGGTAGCCGTGCTTTCTGGTCACTCGCTAGCTCGTTCGGAAGAAATTTCTGCAGAACCACTTTCCCACCTCTGACCAAGCCTGATGGTCGGCTGGCTAACTCGGCCCGCGAGAAAGCTGAATTATTAGGCAAAATTTTCGCGGAAAACTCAACTCTTCAAGATAACGGAGAGACTCCCCCTTCCATTCCGCACTGCGGTTTTCAAATGGAGGAACCGAAGATCCGGAACAGAGAGGTTCTCCGAGTCTTGAACGAGCTGAAAGTCGACAAAGCCAGTGGGCCGGACGGAATACCTGCCTTGGTCCTCAAGAGGTGTTCTGCAGAAATGACTCCAGTGCTCGCGAAATTATTTAGGCTCTCTCTCAAAGGTGGAAAGGTGCCAGATCTTTGGAAAAAGGCAATCGTTCACCCAATCCCAAAAAGGGGGACCGCTCCGACCCTTCCAACTACCGCCCCATAGCCATCACTTCCATACTCTCGAAGGTATTAGAAAGGGTGGTTAACAACAAATTGCTCACATATCTCGAGAATAACAATATCCTAAGCGATCGGCAATATGGATTTCGTCGTAACCGATCGTGTGGCGATCTACTCGGATATGTAACGCATATTTGGGGGCGGTACATTTACATTTGGTGAAACCCAAACCGTTGGGTTGGATATCTCCAAAGCCTTTGACAGAGTCTGGCACCGGGCGCTTGTCGGGAAGTTACCATCGTATGGGATCCACCCAACCCTGCATAGTTGGATTGCGGACTTTTTGAGGGGAAGAACAATTCAAACCGTGGTTGACGGCTCTTCTTCCTCACCGCACCAAATCAATGCGGGGGTGCCACAAGGATCTGTGCTGTCTCCGACACTGTTTTTATTGCACATCAATGATCTCGTTGAATGTGCACCAATTCACTGCTACGCTGATGACAGCACCGTTCACGAGGGTTATCTTTTTGACAAGCCCTCTTCCACCTATGATGTCCGAACAGCTCGGGAAGTTTTGAAGCAAAAAATTGACCACCACCTAGAGATGGTTCGTGCCTGGGGTAAGGCCAACTTGGTCAGTTTCAACGTTTCAAAAACCCAAGCGTGTCTGATTTCGGCAAAGAGGGAGATCAATGACTGTCTGGTGCAATTTGATGGGAGCACTCTCCCCAATAAAGACTCCATTGAAATGCTTGGAGTTACTATATCAGACCAGCTCAAGTATCGGGGATCCATAGAAGCCCGAGTAAATCAGGCTAGGAGATTCTTCAACAGTGACCAGCTGCTGACCCTGTACAAGTCTCAAGTCCGCCCAACTATTGAATTTGGGAGCCACCTTTGGGCTGGTGCCCCAAAATACTTGATAAACCTGCTTGAATCTGTGCAAAGGAGAGCGATCCGTCTGATTGACAATCCGTTGTTAACAGACCGATTGCCTTCTCTAATGCATAGACGCAATGTAGGTATGCTGTGTCTGTTCTACAGGTATTTCAATGGAGCCTGCTCCAAGGAGCTAGCAGCATTGATTCCTGATGCACCGGTGCATGTGCGCGAAACTCGACGGACACGAACTGAACACCCGTTCACGGTTGACGTTGGCTTCATGAGAACGGGCCGTTTTTACGACTCGTTTTTGTGTAAGTCGGCTCGTATGTGGAACGAGCTACCGGCATCTGTTTTTCCTCCCTCCTATAATCCGAGCCTCTTCAAGGCCCGCATTAACAAATCCCTTCCCACAGCCCCTACCTTACTCCGCCTCACAACGCCGCCCAACCGGGTGGTGACATAGTTCCCCTGTCTGTGCACTCCACAGGCAGGGACACTCTTGTGAGGTGTCACATAAAAAAAAAAAAAAAAAATTAGAGCGATGTGCATATTTTCTTGCTGTGGGCAATTTCGTTATTTTCTCAATTTATCAAAAAAAAAAATCCCGAAGAATAAACGAACCTTTCAAGCACACAACTTAAGGTTGTGTAAAACAGCTTGATTAGAGGATTAGAAGAAAAATGAAAATTCAACTCGATGAAAATAAATATCAAATTACTTTAGGTGAAAAAATTCCTCTAATTTTCATGGAGAATTTCATATTTTTTGTAGTCAAACACATTTCATGATTTATATTATTTTAAAACAGCTTTGTTACCCTACCTCACCAAATTTTTAACATTTCTTTTTAAAATAGATTAATTGAAAAAAACGGACATTTTTCTTTGACAGTTAAAATATTTCAAAAATTTCTCAGTTCCCGTTGACGTCGGGACTTGAAAATCATCGTTAAACCTTACTTTTCCAATATCGTAACGGTAATTAATAAAAAAAAAATGTTTGGCTAAGCCGTGAAAATAATAAGTGAGAAGAATCGCTTAGAATTAGGCGGGCGGACTCTCATAGAAATAATTAATGAAACACCCACTTTAATTTATCCCCAGAAGTTCGCTAAAAAAGTGTCATTAAATAATTATGTAAGGATCAATTTGAAGTTTTTCTTTGCTACGGAATATAGAAGCCATTATTTTGTGTTCAGATATTTAAGATATCGTAATAATCTTTATTCTTTAAATGTCAAATATATTAACACTTAAATAAATTAAATAGCATAATAATCTTGATGCTGACGACCTTTGTTAAAGTTCGAACAAATGAACCAAAGGTGACAGGAATAGGTAAAGGTAACGTTGAAGAAATAAACTAAAGTTACTTAAGTCTGGCGCTTGAGACGTTCTTGAAAAACAAAGTTTTAAACTCAATAGCCAATATTTAAAAAAAAATCTTAAATTGACCAACAAAACATGTAAATCAAATTTAATAATGGAATATTTAAGTCTTACAAATATTTAGGTTTATATTATTGACCTTTATCATTCATGTTGATATTCATAAACATCCCTAAATTCGAAGAGAAGTCAATTTCCTCAGGGCCTCCTATGTGGAGCTGATGTGAAAATAAAAATAATGACATTATTTAATTAAAAATAATATAAACTAAATATCATGCGGAACTTAATAACAGTAGGTATAAAATTTTATAAAATATAAATTGAAAAAAGTTTGTTTTTTGTTGTTATTCAAAGGAAATGTTTTAAAAGCTGAACAGGTAATACTTAAAACTTGTCTGAAATCAATTAACAATATACCACTGGCATAAAAATTCAAGTCTATTACTAGGATCCGGCATATTCTGAATTTTTCTTTGAATTACGTTCTTGAGCTTAAACTTGAGATATTATTTATTTGTTATGTTTAAAACCTTTCTTACATTATATCAATAATATGCTACAATGCTGTTGCAATGTATCTGACATAACATTTCCAGACTATTATTGCGATCTAGAATTAAATTCTGCAATGTACTTTGAATTATTAAGTTTGACGCTTGAGATGTTCTTCATCTGTGCATTGCAACTGCACCATTTTGCATCTTGACTCGCGCATCCATGATGCATGAACTAAACTGTATGGAATTTATGATGAACCATTCTGTTTGCATACTTGTTCCTAACTCGAAACCGAAGGAATGCAATGATTATATTAATTTTCGATTCGCGGAGACTCGTGGAATACAAAAGTTATGTCTTTAATTAATTTGTAAAATAAAATGCAAAAATCACTAGTTTTATTCTAATAGAGACAACCATTATAACATAAAGCATTTGAAATGCAAAGATATCCTCAGCCATTTAAAATTAAAAATGTTAATTTACCAATAGCCTTATCACTCTCTAAATCTAACTACACTCTCACAATTGAATCGAGATAATAACTTCGATCAAATGTAGAAAGTTACACCATTTTTAGATTCCTTTAATGGGTCGCCAAGCTGCCTGTAAACCTTACTTCCCTCATTCCATTCTCTTTTATCGGACTCCACTGTTTTCTCTCTCATTATGTTATCCCTTGTACAGCATACATGTAAGTGAATACAGACCATTTTCACTTTTTCTGGTAAACGAACCCTATAAATAAATGGTACTTTTACTGTACTAGTTTGTACATGGCTACCTAACGGCTAGAATGAATTGATTATATTGATGTTATTAAGAGCAAGGCAAGACATCTTATTCCGCTCATTGACAAATATGTTTACTTGTTTATTTAATTTTTTAAAAAAGACTAAAAATATTGCATGTGTCGTGACGGAGGACTTTACAAGCCGAGGAACTGAAGTCAAGACGCCTGGGTGGGACCCAAACACGACGCCAAGTCAGCTACTGACCGGTCAATTGTATCCTATTTTGAAATTTACTTGATGATGGCAAGTTAGTAGAAAAGATATTTTTAGGAATTGTGTACTTTTTAAAAATAATGTTTGGGCAGATTAGTAATAGATTCATATAATGTTATTAACCCTCCTTACTTCATTTCAGATATCAAAATTATAATCTACATATAAACCACAAAAGTGATTGCTTTAGCAATATCGATCAAATACACAGATAATAAATTATGATGACGTAAGCAGCGATAAACATTATTTAAAAAACGATTTTCACATTCGAATAAAAAACGGACAGAAAAATTAATTTTAGGTGCTTGATTACGTATAACTGTACTACTTTTAATCGATTATATAAAATACAAAAATCAAGACAAAGAATGATAGATACTTTTCTACGTTTAGTTTAGAAACCGAAACTGTAAAATTCTACCAATGAATATCATTAGAGTGACGAAGCACAGATTTGATATTATTATCGCCTTATCTCGAAATGTAATAAGTTGATCTAACATGAAAAGACGAAATTCCTTTGAAAATCAAATTCAAATAGACCATACTTCATCACTTACTAAAACTATTTCTCTATTCGTTTCCCATTTGACCTAAATAGATTCTATTTGAATTCATGAAAACTATTTGATTGGATCGCATTCGATGGTACCACGTGCCGATGATTCTCAAATTACTTTTCTTGGAGCAATATTGTATAAATTGAAGGAAAACTATTACATTATGTATACCATTTCCTCTAATAAAAGATTAATATTGTAATCAAAACTTTAATAACACATTGAAAGAGAGCAAATGCGTAGTATGAACGTACCTCAAAATCAATCTTTCGCGTATTATTCTTTACACAAAGCCTTTTCAATCTTTTCGTTTATTGGAATAAGCGAAAAATATCGACAGGTGATCCTTGTGTAGCGCAAATTGCCTGGAATTTTTGTCACTATTTTCTGCATCATTTTTGAAATAGCTAAAACCAGAGGCTATACTGCATTACAAGTATTGTAACTCGGGGTCGGGTAGTGAAGCTAGTAGTAGCTTAGTCTTAAATGAAACGCGATATCTCAAACTCACAAATAAGATCTTTCAAAACGATACAGAACTTCAGAATATATGGCCAGTCGTGGATGGAGTCGAGATTAAGGTTAACGGTGAGGGTGGTTGTACTGCCTCTAACATGCAAGGAGACAAATACATTTATTACATTACCATTACGTATGTATCTAGTTGAGAATGTGAAATTGAACCATTTCAAGGGTATGAATTCACAATGAGCAAGTAGAGAGTTATCGAAGACACCGATTCCTGTGGGTGTTTGGGGGTTAAAACGGAAATCGTGTTGGCTGGGGATGTGGGGATATGTGGATTTGGGTTATGGGATTGCGGAAATATGGGGTGTTGAAAATGTGGGCACATCGGGCGAGTGGTGTGAGGCAATCGGGAAACTCCTGTTTCATATTTTTATTTTTTCGATATTTTTTACCTGATTTTTTACAATCGAAACATAGTAACTCAATATTCGTCACGGTCATAAAATAAGAACGAAATTGAGAAAACGTCAAGATTCGGAAACGGTAGAGTGAAAATTGACAGGAAAATACAATTCCGAGCGTTTGTTTTATAAGAAAATACATGATTGTCGATGTTAATACAAATACATGTTTGCATCATAAATAAGGGTAATGTTTTCATCAATTATTACGGTAGGCTTAATTCAGTTTACACGTCCCGTATAATTAACTTTTCTGAATAGAGTAATCAAGTCTTTTGATCGTCTTGAATCGTGAATACACCCTGGGGATGTTGAACTTGTAGTTTAGGTACTACCGAGTGGCTGATGGAACAAAACGTTTTCTCGACGTAGTCATGGAGACGAAGATACGCACTCAGTACTCAGCCGCCCGTGCGTCGTCGCATCGACTCTAAAGAGTTTAATTGAAATTCCCCATTTTCCGTCGATTTGATAATCGCTTCTAAGACATCTGAGTGGAATGTATGAGAAGCGACAGCATCAGTGCAAGCAACCGAGCGGCGTCTGACATCTTTTGAACCTTCTCAGAAAATTGTTTTCTTCAAACTCTCGCTCACCCAAACAATGACTCCGTATTAACACGCCATTGTTGGCGAGACAATAGAACGTGTATTTATATTTCAATAAATAGAAATCCACATTTGCGGATTAGTTGTATTGTATTCAATTCAATGGTGAATATCGATAACTCTGCGCCCCTTCTGTTTATACTATTTTGAAAGCTTTATAGAAAACTCAGTGATTGGAAATTGTGTGGAGTTAGGACTCCAATTATATAATGAATTGTATTAATTTGCATAGTAAGCTTATTACGATACCCACTAAATTCACTGATGTAAAAATATGTATTTTAATTGATTATGGCATACGATTTACCATTCACATCAGATCGGAATTGGATATAAATTGGAGAATCAAATACTCTCCTCCGATATATAATTTTTTAAATCAATTGCGAGCTGAAAATAGTGATGTTGAGGATAGAATGTCCACAGAAAAAGCTGTGCAAAATGGCGCCTGTTCACCGTTGTAGAGATTTTGTTTCTTCAGATAACAAATCACCTTCAAGAAGCTTTTCCGCCTTAAAGTTTTCTCAATCAATCAGGTATTTAAATATATGATTTATTATGATAAAAGCAACCATTATTTAATTTTTTTTTCAAAATAATATTAATTGAAATGCAAAGATTTTCCGCGGCCATTCAAAAGCGAAAATGTTAGTGCGCCTGCAGACGAGAGACTTTAGTCGCGGCGACAGTTGGAAACTATTTCAAACTTCATACAGATTAAAAATAAATTGTCATAAATAAATTAAAAATAGATAATAGTTAGTTTTTTTGTCGCCGTGAATAAAAAGTCTCTCATCTGCGGGCGCTCTTAATTAGCCAATAGCTCTCTCCCTAAATCTAAATACATTTTCATCATTGCATCGAGATAATAGGTAGATACCTACATATTTTTGATCTAAGTTATTATTATTATTTAGATGAAAACAACATACCTTAAACAAATTATATCCACAATATCTTTTAACATTTTTCTAGAGAGAAAACTCACAAGGTCTTATTCGCTTAGTTTTATAAATATGAAAATAATATGAATGAGACACTGAATCTAAACACATTACCGTGAGAGCACAGTAGTTAGGAGGTAGCAAATAGCAGGTATGGGGTAAAAGGAACAGGTATGACAGTGAGTAGTAACTATCACCAGCAACATCTCTGTCCCATAATAAGATTCCTCGGGCGCCGGGTTCGCCGTAATTCACCGGCAAGGTGGTTAAATGTAATAAGCAGACGCGGCCGCTAATTCTGCCGGTCGGCGTCCCGCGGTAACTTCATTATTAATTTGAGCTTTATTGAACGCGAACGGAAGGGAAGGTGGCTCGCTACGGCGTGAAGTCAGACCCGAGTCGCCTGCAACAAACTTCTGCCTGGAATAACGGCGCTTCCGCCGACATTTTTTATTTCATTGGAACATTTAATTTATAGGTTTACTGCAAATATTGGTTTACTTTACCATGAGATACAGGTCGTATTTGGAACAGGACCTGGATAGATGCTTTCCCCCTTTGCCCTTAAAGAATATTTATTTATTTTTAGTTTTCAACACAAATTAATTATAAATCACTTAATATTTTTGGACTATTTTATGCCTCTATGTATTTAAAGAAGCGCTAAAATGATTGTATTTAGTGCTTTTTGAAATGCGCGATGTGCCGACCACTTTCCCAACGACGGTATAAGGAAACTATTCGTTTGCTTTCTTCGTCGTAAACGTTAAGACTCTAAAACTCAATGAAGCTATATTTAATTATTATGAACGACTCATGATCCTCCAGTGTCCCTGCATACTGCATATAGTGTTTGTTAGTATACGAGATATTTCCACTCAATAACAAATATGTGTGAGGAATAAGATACATGTATGTGAGTATAAAATAAATAAATAAGAAAAATAGTACTTAAAAAAAATAACAATTTGATATAATTTTTCCTCGTTATTGCCGGATTTAAAGAGAGACAAAAAGTAAAAAAGTTTGTAAGTAAATTTATATACACTTTTTGAAAATAATAATATGATAGCTAGGGCAGTTAAACTCACTATCACAGGGCTGTGCCATCATGAATATGCGTAATAATTAGCCCGGCAGTGAAAAAACTAAACGCTTGCCCCCTAAACCAGTTCACCGAGAGTTTCTAAGACAAATCTGAATTTAAGAAGAAGGAGGAAACTCCTGAAGACTTTAAGGGAAATATAGTGCTGTTCGGTTTACTAGAAGGGAGGCATCAGACTTGTGCTCACATTCCTCGTGCACGCTCACACGCCCACAAAAGTTGGAAGAGGCAACTGTGGTTTATGAAGGGACTGCTCCAGATTGTCTTAGCCTGACTGTTTGCAGGGTCAGGGTCTATCCATTCCCTTTAAAAGGAGAATTATAAATAAAATAAAACATAATATTTACTGTTCAGAACAGTTACCACACAGTAAACCTGTTTAGATGGCAGTGGAGTGTCCCTTATTGATAAAGAAAAAGAATTGTTGCTATTGATAACTTGTTGTTATCTTGGATGTCGAAAGCTTTCCGGGCTACCAGTGGCCTACCTTGGCCCGGTTTTGTTCCTCATTTTCATCAATGATATAACCAATTGCTTCAACGATGTCGAGGTATTGCTCTTTGCAGATGACATCAAACTATACAAGAAAATAACTGATATAAATCATTGCCATATACTACAGTCAAATATTAGTATGTTTAGAGATTGGTGCGTTCAAAATAATTTATTTTTAAATGTAGTTAAGTGCAAAACCTTGACTTTTTTCAGAAACAAAAATCCTGTTTTATTCGAATATTCGAATATTAAAGATCTTGGAATTATTTTGGACGAAAAACTAAGTTTCACCAATCATATCCATCAAATTGTGAACAAAGGTATGAAAACACTAGGCTTCGTATTAAGAACAACTAAAAACTTTAATTCTTTACAAGCCATTAAACTATTATACGTATCTCTAGTAAGAAGTCTAATTGAATATAACTCAGTAGTTTGGTCTCGATCTTATAAAATTCACATTAACAACACTGAGCGAATACAAAAAAAATTTCTACGTTTTATAAATTTAAAATTAAATATCCCTGTCGAAGACTTAAAATACAATTTCTTATTAAATACTCTAAAAATACATACATTAGAAGATAGACGTAAAATAAACGATTTAACGTTCTTATTCAAAATACTTAACTCTAAATTCGACTGTTGTGAACTCCTGCAACTTATAAACATACATACACCCACAGTAACAACACGACAAAATACAATATTCTACAGCAGCACACATAAGCGTAACTACATTGCCCACTCTCCGATACAACGACTTCACACCATGGGAAATCATTACTTGGGTGATGTTGACATATTCAATACCAACTTGGCAAGTTTTGTCGATCATTTAAAACATTTATTTCAACAATACTCCTAAACACATCATGTAAACCTACAAATAGCTGTAATTTTCTGTTTTTGTTTCTTGTGTTTGTATGACTTGTTGCATAGCTTTTATCAAATGTAATTTTATACTTATTTTTTATGTTTCAAAGTATCTGTCAAATTAAAATTATACTACCAACCATGTAAAAGCCCTCTGGGCGTTAATTAAATAAATTTAAAAAAAACCCTACTATTTTCATCGTGATTTTGGTTTCCTTCGTATTATAGTTGGAAATTCGGATTTACTTTACAAACTTCATGATTTTGAAAGGTGCTTATTCTTTTGATGGATTGATCTGCCAAGTATGTGCATGTTCAGATTAGTGAATCGTTCCATATAAATTCAGGAAATTTTATTATCACAATTCTTGAGGCGTGCATAAATTAATTTTATTATTTTTGAAGGGTAGAAAGTCTTGCCTTGTTTGGGGATATTTACACTCCCCGGCAAAGACCCTGGTACAATAATGGTTGTGCCTGATGGTAATCGGATAAAACAGAAAACTTAAAAAAGAACGTGATAAAATAATAGTAAGCTTAAGTTGATAAAGTTCTTCACCTTTCTTCTGATGTTCTATTTATTATGGATAGACATGAATATACTTACATCTGCTAGGCTATGGAACAAAAATAAATAGTAAACGAAATAATCAACACCTTTACATGATTTTCACATTAAAAAAAAGAGATCATCTTACTTGCAACTACTTATGACCGAGGAACTGGACCGGATATCAATTTCGGCTCTCTCTCCTTCTTGCTGCAGAAGACTTCGATATCCCAAAGACGTTTGCCAATAATCTCCGTAAGACTAAACACGTAAGCCTAAAGTGACACCTTTTCTCAAAAAAGATAGATAAGATATTAAAAAAATATTTTTTTTCATACCTTTCATAAAATAAATCCAAATACAAATATTTGAACTTGAACCTTGAATTTTTACCTTTTTAGGAGATTTTGCTCTTTATTTGTTTGAAAGAAATTACATAAAATTAAATTTTTCACACACATCATTCTTAAGCACCCTCAAAAGCATATTTATATAATTAAATGCATAAAATCAATGGATTCTAATGTATTTATATACATTATCAATACATTTAAAAAAAATAAATTATTTCGGCTTTCAAGGCCATTTTCAAACTGTGGTTTTAGCCACGTTTAGACGACTTATTTATATGATTCTATTTTACCCCCTCCCAATTTAAAATGATTTATTAGCGATTAAACCGATTTACTGATAATATAATCGTGACAATAGATTTCATATTCTGTGGGGGTATTTTGAAGTCTGTTTTCCCCACATTAATGTTATCTTAATTGTTTAATAATGATGTAGCAGTTATTAATTTATTTAAATGTGTAATTTGGTTTAGGTTTTGTGAATATACTTAGAAACAGGGAATAAATAATTTTCCTTACTTTATTAATTAATGTTATATAAGGGTCTTTGGTTCTTTTATTGATTTCTAATTGTTCAAGTAAATTTAGTCTAAGGCCCTTTTTTTCTATATTATTTACTAAGAGATGTTCTGCGAATTTTGAAAAAGTGTTTTTATTATTATAACATCTTATGTGTTCTTTGAATCTAGTAGAGAAAGCTCTTCCCGTCTGTCCGATATAAGTAGCGTTGCAGTCGGCGTGGTCACATTTTAATTAATATATGCCACTATTATTATGTTTAATATTTCTACTTTTAGAGTTTTTAAGGTTTGTTCCTATGTTATTATTGGTTTTGAAATCTATATTTAGACCGCATTTTATGATTTCTGGTTCCATGATAACTCAACACAGTGACAATTCAACACACTTTTAAAATAAAGTCATTAGAAACGATGAAAAAAACAAATTTAAACCTAACCTAACATGACCTACTTGACCCAGTTAATAAAGTTTTTGTTTCATCACTTTCCATGACTTTATATAACTTTTTAAAGATGTGATGAATTATCATTTTGATGAGTTATCCGGTCACCAAGTATCATATGTAAAAGCCGAAAGGCGTTAATTATGTATTTATATAAATCAAAATAAATCTTCAGATTCCGTTAGTGACAAATATATTATTTTAACGTACTTAGAGGCGTAAAATATTTAATTTGTAAATTCGCCCCGTAATAGCTCAAAGACGTTGGCAAATAATACATAAGTAAGTATCACATTTCATGTACGTGTCTACAGTTATCCCCAAATATACATACGTCTGTACCGGTTCAGTGTTTCCACATTTACAGGGCTGTGTAAAATTGTGTATACACTCAAATTTAATTTGAAATGGAAATTGTTATTTGAATTTAAAAATAGATGAAAAGTTTTTCATGTCCATATATTTTGCTAGATTACCAACAAATAATTTTGTTTTTTGTTTGTATGTACCAGAATCATGAAGAAATTGTATTTTTTTTACTATTAAATGATTTTTACTGTTAACCGCTATCTAGAAAAAATGGGGTTAAAACCACATTTTTTTATTCTGTTGAAATAAATCTTCCATCTATATCTTTTTAATAACGCACTTACTTATGACATATATTTATGTCTATATTTATTTCAATGTGTCAGTAAATATAATAAACACTGAAATCATGTCTTATGTGTTTTCCATTCATTTGAGAATTGGATAAAATAGTAAAAATATATATAAGTATTTATAGAAAGCAACAGAAAAAAATGTTTTGTCGAAAAATCTAGAAAAAATTATAAATACATGCATACATATGTCTGCGTGCTATAATAACTTGCAGAGTGATGCAGTAGTGAGCGAGAGGGATACGGGGTTTCACCCACCGTGCCACCAGTAGTAGCCGGCGTTCTGCCGGCTGTAATGGACGTATCATGCTTTATGCGTGACAGATGTTTTTTCCTCATTTTCAGAAGTGATACATCAAATTATATTTATGTTCATATTGTAAATGTGTCCACATAATGTACTATGAATAAAATGATCTGCATAGTTAATAAATGAAAACTATTAAATCTTTTATTGTAGGCAAGCAAACAACTGGCAGTTTTTTGTAGGTTATGTCTCAATGCTGTGAAGTTCAAATATTAGTACGTATCTAAAAGAATATTATTAAAGTAGTTTTAGAATAGATATGAAATGTTAAATTTTATAACTAAATAAATAATACTTAAATTACATTCACTTAATTAACCGTTATAATATTATTAATAATTAATACTGTTTTTACACTATATACTTATGTTAATGGCGCGTTTTTTGCCGTATGTATAAAAATAAAGAAATAAACTTACAAAATTCTAAATGTGTACCTTCCCCTTTTACTGAGTTCACTACAAGAGAATATCTAAGCAATTTTTTTGTTAGTTTGAAATAATGTGGAGACGTAAATAATTATTTTGTGCCACATTTTCTGAGGTGGAGACGTAAATAATTACTTGGTTATTTGTTACTTTGTTATTACTTTGTAAAAAGTAATTATTTACGTCTCCACCTCAAACAATGTGGCACAAAGTAATTATTTACGTCTCCACCTCAAACAATGTGGCACAAAGTAATTATTTACGTCTCCACCTCAAACAATGTGGCACAAAGTAATTATTTACGTCTCCACCTCAAACAATGTGGCACAAAGTAATTATTTACGTCTCCACCTCTAACAATGTGGCACAAAGTAATTATTTACGTCTCCACCTCAAACAATGTGGCACAAAGTAATTATTTACGTCTCCACCTCAAACAATGTGGCACAAAGTAATTATTTACGTCTCCACCTCAAACAATGTGGCACAAAGTAATTATTTACGTCTTCACCTCACACAGTGTGGTATAAAAATAAGAAATATTAACGTCTCCACCTCACACAACGTAGTGTAAATATAAGAAATATTTCTTCAACCGTCAATTTTAACCAACGAGCTTTTTATTTCTAAATTGTAGCAGGCATTTTGTTTTTTTATAAAGATTTGTATTTAAGGGAAAAACACTGGAAGTGTTGCCTTGAAAGGGATGTTTTTTACCTTCTCAGAATGCTAACGAACGCGGAAAAACAAATTTGAAAGGCCGTGAGGCTTCTTCCCGTATAGCAAATAGATGACAGTACTACTTCTGGTCCCGATTGGAGCGCTTATTCTTAGAATTGTGAATATATTTGACGTACGAGAAAATATTCATTTCCTTTTTGATTTTTGAGCACAAGACAGATTTTTATGAAAGTTAAATAGGCTTTGTAGATCAGTTCAAGGTGAGGACTATTTTAGGAGTTATTACAAATATTGTTTGCGTATGTCCATGCCTCTTTTATAAATCAAAATGAGCGCAATAAGTTGTAGGCATGCTTTTCATATATAAATTATTTATAATATTTAACTACCTGCTTTTGCATAAAATTTAAAGGATTTTCTTATATAATTTTCTTAATTGGACTTTAAAATATTATAGAAAGCAATCACTTTGACTAAGTTTTTATCTTTCACCTTTTCATTGTTTCATCTGTAATACAAATAGGATAACTTAAAAATGGCCTCAAACAAAGTGCGTGATCGTTCATTAATAAGAATTCCCTGAAAACTTATACGGTGTACATTTTTTCCATAAGTGAGGCATATTTTTGTATAATTTCTCGCTTTGACTCACGGATTTAATGTTTTACGGTTATCTTTATGGTAGGTAATTTTTTTACAATGTTATTAGCTTCTGACAAATGTATACCAATTCTGTTGTCGTTTATTAGCGAATTAGGAGAGAAAGAAAATTTCATTCCACTGGGTGGTTAAAAACTGACGAAAATATTCAGAAAAACGTTAAAGGCAATTATTTAAATTTATTCCAAAATGTACCGTCAAGTTTGGTTTAAACCATGAGTAATCATAAAGTAAAATAATGAAATTAACCACAAAAAACCATCAGATTTATTTCTTTTGGTATTTTTTTTCTCGTGACACGAGCAAGTGTAGCTTTGTGTTCCTAGATTCGGGAACGTGTTGAGGCGAAAGAAACGGGATAGAGTTGTTAAAGTGGGAAATTGGGAAGTGCCGGCCTTGCTGAAGTCTCGTATTGGGGCGGTATCTACTAGTTGTGGAAGTGGGACATTGGGAAGTGCCGGTCTTGCTGAAGTCTCGTATTGGGGCGGTATCTACTAGTTGTGGAAGTGGGACATTGGGAAGTGCCGGTCTTGCTGAAGTCTCGTATTGGGGCAGTATCTACTAGTTGTGGAAGTGGGACATTGGGAAGTGCCGGTCTTGCTGAAGTCTCTTATTGGGGCTGTACCTATTAGTTGTGGAAGTGGGAAATGAGTCGGTAAACACACGGAACGCGCGCCCAACGTCTGTACACAGTTGACATTTGTCACATGAGAATGAATGATCCCTACAATTTGTAAAATAGCTCAGCCGTGGAACAATTAACCTGTCTGTGTGTTTCCTATCTCCTTCAATAGGCCACTTTTTTCTTCCACAAAAAGTCTCTCCACATAGCATCCCTAAATAAATTATTGTACTAAGGGCCTCCTGTGTACAGAAAACTCAAAAAATAACTTAAATAGTCTTTTTTTTTGTAGGAGAACTCAATACTTGAAATGTCATTTAACAATTTCCAAGATATTTATTTGTCATGAATAATGCCTATCGAATGAAAATAACCAATATATAGCCAAATAATATAGAAAAACACGTGGAAGCCAAATAAAAGTTTACCCTTCATTATTTATTAATCCTTCAAGTCTCATAAAAAAAACTAAGGCTCCGGAACTTTAGGTATACCAGTTATCTTTCCCCCCACCTGCCAATCAATCAAAAACAACCTTTTGATAACAGAAATAAATATTAAAGTCATAATCGAACGCTACCTTCGCATTTCCCGGCCAGCCTGTGTTTTAAAGCTGGCCACATCGAGTAAGTTGTTAAAAGAAATTAGTCGGATAATGGGATGGACGCTTATGAAAATATCCGATTACCGAGTATTACGCCGATACTTACCGTTAGAACTTATGAAAAAGTAATGGAAAATGGAAAAATAATATAACCTTTGCGAACACGTACTTAAGGATTATCGCTTCTCTTTCTCTCCCTCCCTCTATCTTCAATTTTCTAAAGAATTACTTTGGTCACCGTGGGGCATTTTAATATTTCATGTAAGTTGAGATGAAGTATAGCTGTGCGAATGCATTACTGATACAAGTCAGTATTTATTAATTGGGTGATTTGTATAGCGCCGCTTTTGTGAGATATCACCCCAGGGGCGCTTTACAGTTAATTTATTGATTTTATTTTAGTAATTTCTACATTTAAGATTACAAATGACTAATTAATTATTACATTTAAATATACTATGTTTTTTTTTTTTTTTTTTTCTTTCTTGATGTGGTTCCTACACAACATCTTAAACTTTTCAATTGGGGCAGACTTAAGGTTTTCCGGGAGCGCGTTATAGTATTTCATCCCTTTATAAAATATACTATTCTGGGTATTCGCTTTGTCCTTCTTTGGTAGCCTGATTTCATTGCACGTCCTAGTTTTATGTTTGTGTATGTCCTTGTTGTATACAATTTTATTCGAAAAATATTTCTGTAGCAGGTTGTTTACTATTTTGTGTAATAATATCATCGTGTTCAAGGTCAACATCTGTTTCACCGTTAGCCAATTTAGTTCGTTTAACATTTTATTTACTTTTGAATATCTATTTCGTCTGAGTATTGTTCTCATTGCCCTATTTTGGAGAAATTGAAATTTATTTTGCTCTCGGTCGTTACACAGGAAAAGGATAGTTGAGCAGTAATTAAAATGTGGAACAATAATGGAGTTATAAATGGTGATTGCAGTTTTTTCGGACAGTTTTTGGCGAATTCTTCCCAAAAAAGATATCTTTTTTCCAATTTTCTTTTGGGTATACTCCGCATGTTTGTTAAAGTTGAGTTTGGAATCTATTATAACTCCTAAGTATTTTATATCGGTAATATTTTCAATAATTTCACCATCAATTTTGATTTTGCTTTCACTGGATGTCTTCTTATAACCAATTACCATAAATTTTGTTTTTTTTTTTGTATTTAATTTAAGCTTATTTATTTTTAGCCATCTTGATACATTATCTAGTTCATTATTTAAAATATGTATTAGTTCTTCATAGTTTTCTCCAATTATATATATAAGTGTATCATCGGCAAATAGTCGTACTTTGCATTTTGAAAATATTTTCACCATGTCATTAATATAGAGTATGAACAATAAAGGTCTAAGGACTGATCCCTGTGGTACTCCTAATTTATTTTCCATTAATGCAGATATTACAAAAAAAATATAAATATTACAAATTGAAATTGAAATTAAGTTAAATAAAATGAAGTACAGAAACAGGTGACACGAAGATGGAGAATCTGCTGCAAGAATCCTAGGTGGTAAGGAAACTGGACCAGCTGCTGCAGCGAAAGAGTGCACCGCGCCCACCAACAGTGCCAGCACGAGGTTCGTCATCCGTCCAGGTATGTATCTGCTGCTAATTAAGCGCTGTCACAGTTTCCTCACATAGATAAAAAAACCCTAGCAGCACCGCTGTGACGTTCGGCAAGTCCATCTTCTTGTACACTTGTTCACATTCTACAATTGATTATAGTTTTGAGGTAATCAACAGACTTGTAATAAAATTGATAATAATAATAATTAATAATAATTCAACCTTTGGACAAAGACACTACCAATACCATGCAATAAAAGCTTTCAACAGTCTAAAAATTGAAATTAAAATTGAGGAAAATAAAAATAAATTCACACACAAAATTACAAAATGGATTAAACAACAAAAAAGACAATATTACCAAAATGTCATAGCATAAAATAAAAATAAAACCTACACGTAACACACAAAATCAACATAAACACATATCACTCACAAACACACAAGATTATTTTCATTGTATTATTTTTTAATTTTAAATGTATTATTATGTATTTTTATTTTTAATTTTAAATTTATTATTTTCTTTTCAAATTTACTATCATAGATTTTCATATTATAAAATGAAGGCCTCAGCACGGGCAAGCCACCCAGTGAGGCCTACATTACTGGAAAACATAAATTGTAACAAAATAATGTACCAAATAAAAAAAAAAAAAAAAAAAAAAAACATGAAATTAATTCACTTTTGAAGATTGTGACGAATCACGTAGATCAATCACGAGATGTATAAATACAATACAATAAATGTATACATAAATTATATCAATACAATTTCAGCTAAATAATAATACTCCGACAGCGTCAAAAATCGTGAAGTTGAATCAGACAGGTCCCATGGACAAAACTGGATTCTTGCTCAAAAATAGCAAAAAGCCAAATAAATGCAAAAAGAACTGGATTCCAACTATGCATTCTTGAAAACACTGGTCTAAGCTATTGAAAGGCTGAAGGAAACTAAGCGCAAGCCAAATACTACGTTTGGAGATCACGCTTTCGAGTAATAGGGCCTAAAGCTTGGAATAAACTCCCTCCGGAATTAATACTAAGAGAATTTCTGCCCAAACTACCTTTTTAGACTTTCATATCTTTAAATTCAATGTACCTGACAGTACCTTTCTTGTATTGCTTACATAGTCTGATTACTCTTTATCTTATTTGATTTGGATTACCAAATTTTTAATAGCGTTAACATAACCTATTTGTAGTTTTCATAGTATTAACTATTAGAAGGTTTTCACTTCAAATTGTTTCTTACTGAGCGACAAATTACATTAAAGAAGATAAGATTTTTATGACGTGAAGGTGATTTAAAGTAGAAGATGGGGGCCCCGATGAAGATTTTTTACTGTGTTGGTAACGCATTCACATAGCAATAAGTCCTGATCGGTTCCATCATAACTCATCAAAATGACAATTCAACACACCAATAAAAAGTGTTATAAAATAATGTAAAGTAGTTACATATGTAACCTACTTAACCTAGTTTTTGATTCATCACTTTTCATAACTTTATACTACTTTTTATAGGTGTGTTGAATTGTCATTTTGAGGAGTTATCTGGTCACCGTATTGGTTATTTGCAGAGTTTTTTTTAACTGGAATTTTAAGATCAACGTAACAACATATTTTCAAGAAGCAACATAATTTCATGATCTATTTAGCTTTAAAGCAGACATTTAATAATGCAAAAGAAAAGTTTGTTCGATATTATTCAGTAGGTAAAAAAATAAAAAGGATTGAGGAAAAAAATGCCATGTAAGGCTGACGAAATCGTAAAGAGTAAGATTAAGAAAGGGACGCTCAGATGATTCAAGCATGTACAGCGCATGTAGTGCAAGGAAAATATATGACTCAAATGTGAATAGTAGAAGAAGTCGCCAACGTCCGAGGAAGACATGGCACGATCAAGTAAATCAGATGTTGATGCATTCAGGCCATGTCAAGAGTCAGAATAATAGGAGAATATGTATGGGATGATGTATGAATGTGAATGAGGCAAGAAGTATGTGCCAAGACCGAGTTGTTTGGCGGTCCGTCCTCTCTGCCTATCGGCGTGATGGTTAGTTAGTTAGTTAGTTGGTATTGAAAATCAGGCCAAGCCTGGATAGCTTTTTACTAACACCTAGAAATCATCAGATTTCTAGATGAAATTCTTGAAAGTGATTAGGTCACATATTTTTGATTAAATTTAAAAATAAAGTGGTCAAAAAAAAAAGAAAATTTTATTTTTATTATTATTATCAAAAAGTAAGGCATTCCGGCCTAACAATATCTATATAAATGTTGTATTCTTCTTCTTCGCAATATTAACGTAACTTCAAAAATATTTTGTAATAAAACCCAAATTAGAGTGGGCATCTACCTTCTGAAGAAGTACCGGACTGATTGCCAACTTGTAATACCGGGGAAATAATTGAATTCTTGGAGAAAAAATAAATTTAAAACTCCCAAGATTTTACGAATGGTCTGAACTGCTCACAAAAGACCGTAATTTATAATGGATCTATTGAAGGGGATTCTTAAAAGTGAGTGCTTTTAGTGACTCAATAGAGTCACTGAACACTTTTGTTCTTTTTGATAATGTAGATGAAATGAAAGCTAGGCGATGAAGAATTATACAAATTGTGGCGAATTATTTTTAAGAATTCATTATTTTTGTAACTCCTAAGTGTGTTACATTCTAAACCACAAAAATTACAAGTAATTGACAAATAATTCATTATTAAAAATAAGAATTTTCTACAACTCACTCTTTTATCAAATCACTTTTCCGAATTCTCTAAACATATACTTCCAATTTTGGAAATGATGACACTCATTTCAAAGCAAATCAGAGTTTTTTAGTTTGTTGAACCAGAGTTACAGACATACAAGCGAAATTAGCATTTTTGAATGAATTAATGCCGATAGGTACATATTTATAGCGATGTTGACTAAGGACCAAGAATCACCTCCTTTCGCCACAACTTATAGCATCTTTCCGCATCTTTCAGGATAATAGAAACTTTAACTGGGACACGCTCGTAATTGGCTTTTAAGCGGGTTTTCGCTGGGAGAGGCGCCGAGGGAACAAATCTTCGGTCTCTTCCCCGAAGCTGGTAAAGTCAGCGTCCCGGCGTCGTGGCGTCCCGGTTTCCTAGACGAGCCGCATCATTAACTTCTTGCAGCAGATATACAGTAATCCTAGATCCTAGCCAGAGGCGGCTGGAAGACCAGTTTCATATTTGCTTGCCTCACAGAGAGTATGGTTTAGCACTTTTTTCATTTTATATAAGATTATGCAAAACTTTTGTCACGTTTTGACACGGTATATTTAAAGAGTTTCGAAAAAGTTGCACTTAAAAGCACCCTAACACCTATGTTTATTATTCGTGCAATTAATCAACGATTTTCAAAATGATTAAAAAAACTAAGAGATATTATACCTTAGTGAAATCTAGTAAGCCTATCTGAAACACTTCAGAAAGGGGACCCGTTTCAAAAGACAAAAAACAAGGGGAGCTATATCGCAATCCGTTTGGACAGCGTTGTGAGGCGGGTTAAGGTAGGGATTTATTAATGTTGAAGAAACCCGGATTACACGACGGATGAGAAATAGGTACCGGTAGGTTGTTTTAATTCAGGCCGCCATACACAAAAAAACATGTCGAAGAAACGACCCGTTCTCATGAAGGAAACAACAATTGTGAACGGGTGTTCCGCTCGTTACCGTTACCATTGAATATTGTTTTTTTATAAGTTGACAGGCTTACTCATTCTTATTAATTCATCAACTAGCACCTAAGTAAATAAGTAGTCGAAAGGGCAAAATGAAGTACATGAAATCAATTGTGTATTTAGGCCCTCTCGTCAATGTTCGCGTATTTATTAAATTACTTGCTAGTTGGGAGCGGCTAAATGCGTTGTGTGCGGACGGAACCAATAATTACTGTTAGGCATGAGGCATTCTTCAGGTCTTCCGACACCTCCGATCCGGCCCATTTCAAGCAGGGCAGGACTGCGATTGCCTTATCTGTAGATATATGAAGGTAGAGCCGCGGGCCGGGGGCAATCTCCAGAGTCAAGTGCTGAAGTAAGTCTCCACCGTTCCTGGAAAGGATTAGGGAACTCCGGGGAATATGTAAATGCGCCTGGAATAGCGGGATTGCGCAAAATTTACAAGCAATTTACCAATACGTTAAAGGTTAACTACTGCTATTTTGATATTAATAAATAGCTCGCTAAGTCGACGCTGGCTCAGAAAGATAATCAGAATAATGGTGACGGAATCATGCAAACTTGGAAATTAATCTATCATATGGGTGGTGTTTTTTAGTTCATAACAAAAGATTAAAAATAAGCCAGAAGGCAAGATATATGTAGGACGACGTGATAAGTATCTATCAGACTTTTTGTGCAGAGCACGCTCAAAATTTCTATTTATGCCTTCGTTTTGTAATAAGAGTAAAATGTTGATCCAACATCAAAGTGTATGTTTCTGTAAAAATCTCAAGCTGCATAAACTTTTAAACGGTGAGCTCTGGCGTTCAGAATTTGCGCGGATTTTTCTTTAGATTTTTTATGTCAACGCAACTTTAATCCTGAACAATGAATTTTTGAAATAGGTATTCATAGAATGGTTTAAAAAATTGCCTTGTTTGAACAATGATATATTATTTTACACCCTTTATAAAAAAATAATACTTAATACTTCTAGATTTGAAAGAAGACCATTTATTTGGCCAATTTACATAAACTTTGACGCCTAGGCTCCAGACAGGTCAAATAAATCTGCTCAAGAAAGAATTTCGATTTCTTTAAATGTGGGTTCAATTTCACCAGAAGTTATGAAAAACTTACCTCAGGCACAGGAACACTCCAAGAACACTTTACTTCTGTCGAATTAATCCTTCAGTGAATTATACCATATAATATCCATAAACATGTGTTAAATTTCCTCCCAGCCCCTATATCTGCCTACAGTCAGGTGCGTACCCCGCGCCTCAGAGCGCTAATACCCAGGGCGCCGCGGAAGACACAATTTCCCCGGGTGCGGAGTGCGGAACCCGCTATTAGATGTCGGCTCTTATTTACTTGTCCGTGCTCGGCATCTCAAGCAGGCCGCGTCGCATCATCCGCACTGAGGAATGCGACGCGGTCCATGCATATGTGATGCGGACAAACTAGGAACTAATACCATTTGCAGTAGGTACCCCGCGCTCGTATTATGCATTCTGTAACATGCCACCACCCGAAATGCATGCTACCTGAGAGCACCCTAACCAAGAGCTGGAATGGGTGCGCTCCTAATCCCCTTAGTGAGGAAGTGAGAATAATATAAGAATATTAAGAAGGATGCTCTTTTATTTATAACAAAATATAGGTATTGCATTTCGCTAAGTACCTACTGTATTGGGGATATTTCGTTTATTGTAGATAAACGTAATATCGAAGACATAAAAGTTATGTTCAGAGATAGGAGAACTGTCAACAACATCAAAAACTTAATCTGCAGTAGGTACGTACTTTGAGAGTACAATGCGAAGGAAAATGTTTTAAGTACCTAGTCCGGTTCATATCACAGGAAAAAAATACGTGGCCTCGAAATATTGGAGACTTAGGTCACAGAATAATGTGTTTATATTCCATACTCACAAGCATAGCTTTATTATGGGGAACATCTTTAGGTAAATAAAAATATAGATACGTAGATATGAAAATGAAATGTAAATATACTAATATGCACATGCATTACTAGTCTGTTATCAATTTTATTATTATCTTAAATATTTTTTTGGAATAACTCAAAGAGTCAAACCTTAAATTATAATATTTTATTATTGAAGACAATGATAACGATTCTCAAATGAAAAATTTTAAGCAAAAAATAGTGAAAAAGATCAGCGCTTCTAAGAATTGATGAGGTCCTGGGTTCAATTCAAGGGTCGGTAGTCAACCAAGAACCACCTTCTGTGTTCAAAACATTCTGAAGAATGTTTCGTCAAAGGAACAAATTTTAACTGAATGGATGAAGCAGTGACCACAACATTATATGTCGGTTATTAATTAAGTTTATTGGGTTATGGAGTAAACAAATAAATAATATATACATTTTATGAAGAACATTTGTATCCACATTTCAAATATTGATTAAAATTTCCTTGATATTTATTATAGGATCCTAGAAAAATTGTATTGTTCAAAAAGTGTAATAAAAAATAAGAAATAATTTTTGTCGCCTCCAAATACAAATAAAATGTTGAGCCACTGATTAATAACCATGGAAACGGACTGGCGTTGCCGCCATCTTGGCAGCCATTTTTTTGCTACTGTTTGGATTGAATTTTTTATTGGTATGCCGAGTCCTATCTTAGGTATTTTATTTAGTCATTGGTTTTAAACATCGGAATTTGTTATTTTAAAAATGTAATATAATTTGTATATTCATTTGCTAAACTATAAAGGCGAGGAATTGGCGAGTTTGCTACATAATTTGTTCGTGAAACATTTAAATAGGTCCTTATGCCTAGTGTGTCGAGTATATCGAGATTGACCATACTCAGAAGTTTGCAACAGTGAACTCTGAATTTACAATATTGAAAAAGAAGCCTCGCATGCTTATCCCATGCCGATCCTCAAGTGTATGTATTTTCATGATATAGTTATTTTGTTCTAAGGGGACATTTAAATTAATAAATCCTAAAAACTGTGAAACAAATTCTTTCAAAATTTTTGTGTGAATTTTATGGTGAGTTGACAACATAACGGAATTACACTTTAAGTGGCTATGACCTAATGAGAAAAATATTTTCATGACAGAGTGAATTGATTTTTTTAATGGTTGTCAGCAAAAACCCTAATGTTTTATGTGTTGTACAAATACTAGTTTTGCATTAAATATAATTCCAAGGTCTCTAATTCGAGTTAATATCTCCAGTTACATATGGTATATCGATATATCACATAATATTGGAGATTTGTTTCCACAGAAACATATTTGGTTTTAATTTTGTTAATATTTATAAATAGATTCTTAGTAACACGCCAATTAAAAAATAATTTTAAATTAATTGAAGCTCTAGGAAACCATTAATATGGGTAATTTATTTGAAATTTTTTTGGTAGACTAGGTTAGATTAGTATGGATTGAAATATATGATAGTATAGATACATGATATAATATATTACAATACATAAAATGTATGCATTTATTTTCAGGTTTTGGTTGAAAGTAGGTAAGTGCCAATCAAGCTGTTGGTTCACCGTATTGAATATTATTATTGACCCAAGTTTCCTCAGTTTCCCCAGGCAGTTCATTTTTATATTACTTACATTTTGTTGGTCATGATTTAAAAAATATGATATTAAAGCCTTTTTGTGTATTATGGGTAAACAGGTGATATTTCACACTATTTATGTTTTTTTGCGACCAAAACGTGTCATTAAAATAAGAAAATAATGTAAGATCACTACCTTATTTTACAAAGGCTCCTGTCCTATCTAATCACTAATGGAAACGAACATATTTTCCTGCCCTGAACTTCTGCGTAAATGTAAAGTTTTTATTTTCGTAACATTTCCACCGTGACCTTTGGTATTAAAGAAATCCTCCTTTAAACAAAAATCAAAAATACTTCTATATTCTTCACGTAAAGAAGAAATACATTTTCAAAGAGTGTTCAAATAATCCTAGACCGTGTATTATTTATGGAATGTCTTTAGTTCCCTTTGTATTTACCGTTTACATTAAGGTTTTATTGTAATATTGGGATGGCGAACTATTATAGTCAAAACACTGTAATCAATACAATTTCATTATCTTGGAAGACAGGTGATAAAGCTAAGAGAAAACGCAATCTCAAGATACAAGTCTATAAAAACACATATTTTATGTAATAAATGAATTCCTTGAATATTTTATGTGCCACATTTAAGCGAAAAATTGTCCTCCAATCACGAGAAAACCTAAGTTTGACAAATAAAGAACAGAAAGAATGTTTTCGTAGTGAGTTAAGTTACCAATAAAGTTGCGGCTAACTAAGCCCGCGGGTGATGTGTGTTTCTCAACAGTCATAAAAATGTATTAAACGCGGGGAAAAACAAACTCGGAAAAGTAATTTGGAGAATGTATTGTGACGTAATTCACGCGGGAATAGTGCCGTGGAACTGGGCGCGAGCTACGACCGCATTTTATGTACGGAAAAGTACCTTGTTAACGAACTTGTACGATTATTGGGTTCGCCTTCCCTTCTCCCTGTGCTCCTGGTACCTGCTACCCGCTACTGCTGATAGAATGTGCCGGGTTTTAATGCGGGCACCTGACAATGTGTTACGGTGAGACGTAATCGCTAAGGGGAGGATCTTTTAATGGGAGTATTTGAATTCGACGAGCAGGTTTCTTGGTCTACAAGACCTATAAAAACAGTATAATCCATCTCATGATAAAACATATTATTTTATGTTATTTCGCATCTTGAAGGAAAATAATTATGCTAATTCAGTAGACATCTTCAATTTATCATTAAAAAGATAACACAATATTGTAACTAAGGCAGTTCAGTTATGTATATTTTTTGTTTTTCTTATGTAAAAGAGCGTTAGTAAAAAAATAAAAATCTTGTTACATATCAATCCCGATATGTTTTATAAAGCTAATTTTTGGCAATATATACACAAAACATGCATTTAAGTGACAGTTAACAAAATTTTACATAATATTACGAATGTGAAAATATTATTAAACGTGAGAATTTTTTAACAATTTGAGAGTCAAATTAAAAAGCTGTTTGGTAACTCAATAAGTTTAATCAACGACCTCCGTGGAAGAGTGTTTGGTTCTTTGTTTCTTAACACTTAGGTCGTGTCGCGAATTTCGGCAGTCAAAATTTCAATTAAAATGTTTGGGTTTATTGTTAAAATCTTCTTTGACAGATCATCTAGGTGTATATATGTACTTATATAAAGAAAAGTGTCTGTGGCGGGCGGCGTGGATTTAATTGGCATATAAATCCACAGTTTTTGACCGCATTTGACCTTCAAAATAATGTGAAAAAGGAAGGTCTACACGAAAAACCACCCCCTTTTGGGAGGAAAATTTGGGAACCGCTTCCCCAGAAATCGTTTATTGAATAACCAACACCTCTGCCATAGGTTACACCAAGTGGTTTGCGATGTTTGGTGATTTAGTAGGGGTGCCTGAGCTCATCGGGTGAGTTGTGTTACCCACCAGCTGCGTGGCATGCCAGATTGGGAGAAGTAAGTTTAGGAAGATTAGTTTGACCTCTCCAACTGTTCTCTCGACCCATCGCCTTGCGCCAGAGTGGGAGAGGTATATTCAGATGTCCGTCACTCCTGGACACACAGATCCCTAAATTCCTACCCAACCCTCATACCTTTTACATTCCCAGAATTCCAACTCCCTTCATTCCTTAAAAAAGACCCTCCACACAGCATCCCAAAAGATGACATAAGCCCCGAAGAAAATTATTTTAATGTAAAATAAAATCCGCTTTTTCCAACCCTTTAAGCAGAATTTTGATACTTCTTTGTGAAGTTTTGCATGCAACGTTCAAAATAAGAGGAAAAATACATCTGATTTCGAAAAACAATGCGGGGACTCGGCTGGTTATATATAAATTTTCCGCATATTTGCACCGTTTTTTAGCGAAAGAAGACACTCCCTGGTACCGTAGAAAATATCTTCTTTCAACCTCAAAATCAACTTAGAAGTTGGACGCCATCGTACCACTGGCTGCGGACAGTTGAATATACATACACTTTTATCGGATATATTTTTATATGACATTTTATTCGTGTGCGGTATCACCTGACCACAGAATAAAGAACACAAGAAATTATACGTGGGCGTGTTTCGTTATCCAAATTTTTTACCGTTCTTTGGTTAAAATTCAAATACAGATCTGTGTTTCACCATCATTGTGAAATTTTCATTTCGACCAAATGGGATGGCGATATACGATATTAGGCAAGTGTAAGAGAAATAGAACGCTTACTAAATAGTCTAGAACCATAAGGTACTAAGTCAGTGGGGAGATTGGTTTCCATTCGTATCTGCATGAATGGAATTTCTGGTGAGTATTATATATTCAGTGGGAATGTTGAAAAGCATGACGTTTCATGCGAAAGATTTGTTTGTATTTTTTTTCTTTTATACTTAAAAAATAAATATTTTTCCGACTTTATGTCTGGGTTAAATCTTCCCCACAGGAAAAACTAAACCCTTCCACACACTTTTCCACAAATGATCATCTAGTCAACCCACATAATGCAAGTGTATTATATAAGCATAATAAATACAAAATAATACAAGAACAACACGTCAACTCACCAGAGATCAAATAGGAAAATAATTCACCGACTCTAGATATTTTTATATCAAAGGGTTCGGCTCGGTAGAACTCCTAACTGGACCTATAAATCCTACTGATCTCACTAAAAATATTTAAAAAATCTTTCGTAATCCTACATGTATTTAAAATGACTGATTTTTGCATTTTTATATATAAATTCTTAAAATCATAATATATTATATTACAATATTAATTTATCAATTAATAAAATATTTTTTAATAATAATATTATTAAATTTACGAAAAACAGTTTATTCATAAACAATTTCTGCTGTGTAATTATTATTACGCGTGAGAGTTCGCCTTCTGAAGGCATTATAAAACTGTCTACAATTACACTTAATAATAATTACACAGCAGAACTTGTTTATAAATTAAGAGTTTTTTGTAAATTTAATAATAACATTATTTAATATATAAAAGAAAAATTAAAATTAAAATGGAGTTCTACAAATTAAACTTGATAAAAATAAATACGATAGATTTGTGTCATTATCTGTGGTTATGGCATCCACAAATCTACATACATATTTTCTACTCTAAAAAGTCGTTCTCATTATAATTTATCCGAAGAATACTAGAGCTGCATTGTATTGGGAATTAAATCCCAAACCTCCTGACTAAAATACTTAGGCCGGGTTCCCACTATGCCGGACCGGCAGATCTGCCGGAAACCGGACACCGGACAAGAGTGTTCACATTACACCGGAGCCGGAAAGATAATGGGAGGACATCGCTTCAGGATTCGAAAGAAAAGCCAACTTTCCTCACTGTGTTGGAGCAGTAGATGGCAAACATATTAGAATTTTGAAACCAGCCGAGAGTGGTTCTATGTTATTTAATTACAAGGAATATTATTCTTTTGTATTAATGGAAGTTGTTGATTCAGAGTACCGTTTTATTTTTATTAGTGTAGGCTCATATGGCAAGGAATGCGATTCTACTATATTAAAGGATAGTAAATTTTGGCAAAAGATCAATGATGGTACTTTAAATGTACCAAAGCCTAGACCGCTTCATGAAAACTTGCACGAGGAATTACCGTTTAAACTAATAATAATAATAATATTTGCCTGATTTATATAGCGCCGTTTTCGTGAGAAATCACCTCAAGGGCGCTGTAGAAATATATTTCTTAAATAGTTAATACTAGAACTACTGAATTATCTCTAAGGCTTATATCTAGTGACTTACGACTAAGGCCTATAACTACTATATTAACGACATATATACGAGTATTTACATATTTAGCAACTTACAACTAAAATTAATATTAACAATCTAATCTTACTAACGCCAGAAGAAGAAGGAAGTTCTATTATATTAGGGTGTTTTTTATTGTTAGCTGGATATATATGTTAAATGAATGAAATTAATGAATAAAATCAATCGTCAATCTTAAACGCATTTAGATGATTCATCTGCCAACAATTAAACCGATTGACTTGTTATGTTCCCGCTGATATTGTCCATTATCCATTGGTAGGCAAGTCAATAGAAAAATTGAATGAACGGAATCGCTAGATAATGTAACAATTACAGTATAAAAAAAATGAAAAAAATAAATATTTGGATAGAATGACGGATTTATGAAAATGAGTGTCTGAAGGCTTTAATCTCCTACGTCCGTATGGAGGTACACATTTGAATACTGATAAAAAGATTTAAACGAGCAGAGCGAACACGTCTACTTTCTTCAAAAAATGCGAGCCGATGACGAGAGGGGAGCCCGGAGCACGGGCGCGGCGAGCGGGGACAGCCGGATACCGGCACAAACTCGTTCACATTACTCCGGTCCGGTGGTTCTACCGGCACTTTCGCAGTGACAAAACGCTCGGTAAAAATGCCGGGCTCGGCAAAAATGCCGGACCCGGGATAATGTGAATAGCTTCATATAAATTGTACAGCCACTAGCCCTTCCGGCAGTTTTACCGGCCTGGCAGATCTGCCGGTCCGGCATAGTGGGAACCAGGCCTATGACTATTAAGCTACGGAGGCTGCCGTTGCTTAACCATCACTGTACTTGCAAGACATCAAACTTTCGAAGCAACTCAGCAAAGTCAATATTCCTCCAGCAAAAGCATAGTAAAATGAACCGAGGGCAGGATAACTTCGAATTACAAAATTAATTTGAAAGCATTGCAATGCTTTGTGCGAGGAATTTATTCCCTATATACCTACTTTCTCGCAGTTGCAGAACGTACCTCATTTCGACACAAGAGTATCTGTGAATTTCTCAGCTTTATCTATAGAGCCAGAATCTCATTTCCCTAAACGTCTTTTCATCCCTCTCTTCACACCTCACCAAAAGCCCATATATCGTCATAGATCCTCACTATGGGATTCTAACTCCTAACATGTAGCGTTCTCAATTCCACTGGAACATTTTCCCTTTCGTTTGATTTAATGGAACGATAAATCTTCCCCTAGTACTGCTAACCTCCGTGTAGTTTTCCTGATAACCCGACTGTTGAAACAATTATCGAACAATGTGGAAGTTTTATTTTTTCTTCCTCAAGAATTAACCCTGAGCTCTGCTACTTGTCAATTGTGGCTTCCTCAGATTTAGGCGCTTAACCATTTTATACAAAAAATTGCGTTGGAATTCTTGCCCTACTTATTTAGAAATAATGCATCGTTAGCATTTATTACCGAGCCAAGGGGGGAAATGGCCCCAGGCGGACTGCTGTCTGCTCTCCGTAGTATGAGAATACATGAACAATTCGCTCCTTTTATCTTGCGAAGAATAAACTTGATGCGAAAATTAAAATAGAATTGCCAATTTGTGAAATGGGGACCCAACTTGGCACCACAAAACAAAACCAAGCAGAAGAGATATTTTGCAAAAAAGGCTTTTATTTTGATTACCACGATATTAAACGAATTTTTAAATATTTTTCCCTTTTTACTCGAGCATTGTATTTTGGCTGGTAGTTTTGATTTGACAACTTCCTGCAAATGAGTCCTTAGAGGTTACGTTGTGTGAACATTATGATAGTGGATTTATAAAACATTGGTGTAATGGCGGGATACTTTTTAAAGAGATGTTTAAATAGAAAAAAATAACGGCCGTGTTACACAATGGCGCAAAATTATTAAAGGGAACATTTTGGATGGTGAAAGCGATGTATGGATATTTATAATACTGTGTGTAGTATATATATATATATTTGAATTAAAGCAAAATATTTGTTTTAACCAGAAAATTAATTAAATTTATACTATCGATTAGTTACGGTGCATAAATGTATATTGCAGTACATAAATTAAACGTTTGGAAATTTTTATGATTGTCCATTTAGTAATCCAGTATCCATTGTGTTTTAGTTAGTGGGATTTTTTTTGCTTACTATATTAGATATGAGGAAGCGTACCAGTACCAAGAGTCGTACGGGGGAGCCGTACCAGGGAGCCGTATCGGGGGAGCCGTATTGGGGGAGCCATATCTGGTGAACACAGTATTCTCATTGCTCAGAGCTCAAGGCTACCGTTCAATTGAGTCGCCGTTCAATTGAATCGACTCTTTGAGCCATATGAAAATATTAATTTGGTAATGTGGCTCCCACCTTAATAAAATGAGTGATGACCCATCTCTAGTTCAAATGAATAAATTATTATGCTTATTATAATGTCAGCAGTATTGATGGACAGACATTCTGAAAAGTCCAGAAACAAACAGATAATGTATGTTTCAGCTGAGCAGAAATGTGGTTGGCGCTCGGGTTACAATACAATGCCGAATGTTGGGTCCCTCCATACCTACTGATTATCTACATTTCTATCTCTTTGTTGTATAAATAGAACTACACAAAGACAAGCAAAGCAAGCGTGTGGTATTCTCGCAAAAGGTAAGTTGAATGAAGCTGTGAATGTTAGTTTTAAACACTCTGTATTGAGATTTGTTTGTTCCTTGTTAATTTACAAACTTGAAAAGTTGTGAGAATATTAAAGTAAACAGAAAGTTTCAGAAAATAGGAAAGTAAAGGAACATCTAGTCGGAAATTAGTTGTTTTGTTTCAAAATTATGATTAAAATCCTTAAGAATTGTTCTTGTCGATATTTCAGTATACTCAAGAGCAAATTTGAACAAGGCGCCAAAAAAATTGGAAAAGGGGTATGGGTACCACCGTCCCGGGAACCATTCATTGGATAACCAACACCTCTGCCACCACCATGCCACACTAAGTGGTTCACTACGTTTGGTGATTTAGCAAGGTTGCCCGTGTTCGTAGGGTGGAATTTTCCCGGTCATGGCGGCGGATATTCTTTCCCACCAGCTGCTTGGCAGGCCGGATTGGAAAAGACAGGTCAAGGGAGACCATTAGACCTATCCAGCCGGACTATCAACACCCATCACCTTTCACCGCAGTTGAAGGTACGGATTCGTATGCTCGTCACTCTTGGACACACTGAACCCCAGATTTCTACCTACCACTCACTCCTATTTTTCCTACTCAGTACTTACTTTCTTTAAAAAGACCCTCCATACAGCATCTCTGAAGATGATAATATGTTGAATATTGAATGAAAATAATTTCCCTAGGGCCTCCGGTGTTGAGTTAATGTAAAACAAAATACTCTCAAGATGTAAAAATGTTAATGAAATATTTTTTGAGCTCAAAAAATTGAATCTTCCATTCTTCTGCTGATGTCTACAGTGTGATTCCGTCTGTCACCATATAAATTGATCCATCTTGTTTGAAATTTCCATATTTTACCATTTTTTCCCGTGGTCACCACTGGTATTTTTTAAGCCTTATAATTTCTTCTTTTTATTTAATTTCGAAGGCATAGCCGGCAATTTAGTCTATGCCGGCAGGTCTAATATCACCCAGACTTACACAACAATCAATTTCTCCACGCCTATCTGAGACAATTAAAGTTTTTTTTTAATGCGGTCTTTGTGAAGCTAAGTAACATTGAGTTTCATATGTGGGCTCAGTTAGCATCGATTCGTTAAAGATGTGTTCTTCAGAACCAGAGAGCTGTTCAGTACCACGTTATACATTTAAAAAATGTTGTATTGTGGCATAACTTGAATACTCGGGAACTTTATTTCAGATCTGGGGTGAAAACGATAGGCGTAAACAACTATGATTTTATACCGATTTCCCTAGCATGGTAACACTGTTGATAGCCAGACCGACATTTATAAATAAATAAGAAATCGGTATTGCAACACTGAAGGTATTGTCTATGAATTGACATTCAGAAACGTCATACAAACGGCTACGTAAAAAATATTAATAAATATGCAATTGTAGTCATTTACTTTCACACTAAAAATGGAGTTAATTAGATAACGAGGTCACTATTCAAAACATTGAATTTTCTTTTGTTTCTCCAAGCCCGAACCAATAAGTCGTAATCAAGCGTCATTAGCTCGAACCGATTCATCTCCACACGTATACGATTTCTTTCAATTCTAAGAGCTTCGTTAGTTCAACCCCGTTCATTAATAAGCCAGTAATTTTGAATGGCGAACAAAATTATTTAAAATGATTTGTATTTTGACAGTTAACCGAACCTTAACTCAAACTATGGAGGCCGCGCTAAAATTTATCTATCCCAACATTTCTTATAAATCGTTGACCGTGCTCGCAAATATTGCTAACTGACCATAGATGATGGATTTGGCATTGAAATATGGCTTTATGGATCGTATTGACATATGGACTTATGGATCGGTATAAAATCATCGGTAGTTACGCCTATCGATTCGATATTGCAAAGTTATCGATTTCACTGTGCAGACCCCCTGATGTGCCGCGATATAAGCCTGTGGTGGTACGATGCCTCTGTATTTGACCACTAATAACGGTGAATAAGCAAAAGAAAACAACAAAACTACCACTAAGTACTATCACAAAGCTTCCAAAAATAGTGCAGCCGATATCGTTACAATCAGACGACGTCGATGACATTGATCTGGGTGGGCCAAACCCGTAAACCGCGTGTGCGAAAGCCTACTCCCATTGTCAAAGGGACCAAGGCTGATACGACCCTACGCGCAGTAGAACGCAAGTTTTACCTACACGCTTGACCACTCTGTTCGAACACAGAAATGAGCAATATAAAAGACTTCCTGGAAGATAGTTCCAAGACACCATCAAAGTCGTAAAGCTTAAAGCCCGCGGTAAATGTAGCTCATTTAAAATTGGAATTACCGAACAACATAAGAAAAAGATTTTAAATTCGGAATTCCGGCCCGTCGGTAGTTTATTTTTAAATCGAATCAGACAAGTCCGCCACACCTTAATGGCGCGTCTAATACTCCTCTATAAGAATGTTAGAGGTTTAAATTCTAAAATTAACGAATTCACTAGAAATCTGCTATCGAAAAACAACGAAGTAATTGGGCTGACAGAAACATGGTTGAGCGCCTCTGTCTACGACAATGAAATATTTGACAATAGGTATGAAGTACATCGTCGAGATAGACATAATTTGAGTTTAGTCACCGCCAGCCGTTGTAGCGGCAAAGCCGTATTGCGAGGCGGTGGAGTATGTCTTGCGGTTCGAAAGCCGATCGTATCTCAAAGAATGTGTGAACAAGAGACGGAAGGTGAACACATTTGGGTAAAAAATAAATACAACAGAAATACCCGCAACAAATTTTATGAGCAGCTAAATAATAAGGCCAATTTCTTATCAAACAAAAATGTTATTACTATGGAAGAAAATTTATTTTTGCATAACAAACCTGAAGATCTTATATTTGATCATGTATGTTTTATAAACTCAAATGGACTAACCCAACAAGTACAACAACATGCTTGATTTAATGTCAAGTAACATAAATATCTGTGATGTGACGTACATCGAAGAGGCACTGGTCAAAGAAGATCATCATCATCCCAACATAGCGGTTTGGGCACACCCTCTACACCTTTCGAGGACACAATACAGCAGGTGTGGAATACGTGCAAACCATCATCAAACGGGGGAACCCTTACTATAAAACCTTAAGGTGAAGCTATAAGTGAAATCACTATTTAGATTAATCTTTACTACAAATCGGTAAAGGTTATCAACACTAAAAATATACTATGGATACATTGAAGCTTGTTCTATCGTTTGGCTTGATCAGAATTAAAATAAAATTGTTAATTACGTCATGAAAAATATAACCGTAAACTACTAAATAGATTTCTTTTTCAAGAGTTTACTATGAATTCGTATAAGAAACAACTTTAAAAAAATACTTTTATATGGCTATGTTTATTTGCAAGAGATCCGATCTAAAAAGGAGATGATTTTAAAAAGAAAAACTATTTGTTAAAAAAATATTTGATCGCGACGCACTGTTACGAAAACTGCATAGGTTTTGAAAAGTCTCTACTATTTTTTTTGCCACCTATTCGAGGAATAGGATACAGTATGTAAGCATCGACGGATATGGGTCTAGGGAATTCTCTTCATTCTATAAAGAATACCACTGGGGTCATACCTAGGGCCACTTCTACTTATAATTTTTCATCTATTTATTTTATTTTATATTTTTACTCCTCTATTCATCTCAATGGGGAATTCGTGTGTCGATATGAGCAGCTTTACAATTATATTTAATCAAATAAGTTAATTAAATAATACATACATAGGATATGGATTATATTTAATACGGGGTTTCTAATTGATGACACTAAAGAATGCATCAAATATGCCACTTGCCTGCTCTTTGCTGATGATCTCAAATTACTATGAAGATATGTGACTGGCAAGATTGTGTATCATATTTGATTATTGTATTAAACAAGATATATTATCACCAGTAAAATCCATCAAGGACCTAGGGGCAGTCTTTGATCTCAAACTTATGTTTTCAGACCGTATATTGCAGTTGACATCAGTATGCTACAAGCTTTGTAATAAGATGATGCAAACAGTTTTCTAATCCTGAAGCAATGACGGCTATATATAATTGAATTACATGGTCTAAAATTGAAAACGTCTCAACTGTATGGCCTCCACACCCCAAAAAATACGTACAGAAATTAGAACAGATTAAAAAAAAAGTTCCTTAGAGGATGTGAGAATGCATAAAGAGTACCCGCGATTCATGCATGACGAAGATTTGCTCACTCAAAGTCACCAGTTGAGGTGGAGTAACAGCTTATAAAATTATGAATAATTTAATAGATAGCCCATACCCCCTGGAATGCTATACGTTATTCGTACCAAACAACTAATACCAGCCAATGACGGCACCATGATCTGCTATGTATCCCACATAACAGAATGAACGTACTGGCTTGGCATAGCACGTAGTATGGCGCTATTAAATAATATGTCGAAACCTGTCAACATATTTTACAGTAGCCTTGAAGGATTCAAGGGCAAGTAAATGCCATTCATTACTCATTTTACTTATGTATTTTATTTTTTGTTTAAATATGTAGTTAATGTAACATTTCATTGTAAATGGACAAATGTCTGTTATGCACAAAACAAAACGAAAGTCTATGGCCGTACGATGCCTCGATATTTGACCACTAATCATTTATTTAGTTGTATCTTTATTACTATTTCTAATTTAACAATTTTTATTATATAATATAACTATTTCCTTTTCCGTTTTGTTGTATCATTGTTTAAGCATACATCATGTACGACTGCCATAATACGGGCATGAGCCTACTATGGTAGTTGAAAAAGTCACCAAAATTGTATTTTTTTTTAATATTTATAAAATAAAAAATAATGGCAAACAAGCAGCAGCATTATTGTATGATAGGTTGCCACTCACGATTAAAAAAAATGCCATTTATTTGCGTAACGTGCGTAAATAAAAAAAATAAGCTCTTTCAATGAAATAGATTCAGGAGATGATTAAATATACCTAAAACAACATTTTCCTAAATATCCAAATCCGATTATTTTTCGTTACCTGCGTTGATGTGATAAAAGTACATTTTTCGGTAGGCAAGCCTTTATTTGTTTTCACTCGATAAAAACAGGAAGCAATAACGCAAACAGTTTAATAAAAACCAAGCGTATGAAACATGGTTTGACGCGAAACACGCAAACATTAGTTTGAAAAATTTCCCCTTTCGTTATTTTTATCCTAAGTACGCACGAATGGTGTTATTTGTCCCGGCGCATCCATGCTTCACACGTTGTTAACGTCAAAACGGATGGGAATTGTAATTCACTGGCGCAGTAGGATTTCAGGATGAAGGGAGCATTTAAAAGTTAGAAGGAAAAGCTGATGCAAAATCAAACAAAATTTTACCCTTGCGGTTCAGTGCCATCAAATTACCAAACATGTACATAAACATTGGTATGTACATTCAAGTAAAAGGTAGATTCATTTGATAGCTGTTAGCAAATGAAAAGTGTTGAATCTAAAAAAGGGTTAAAATAAATCACAGGTGTTAAAGTGATAATCGTGTAAATTGTAAGGGATTTTTGTTCGGCTTCTTTATTTGTCCATCGAGAGTTAAGGCAGATACCAAAATGGTCGCACGTTTTGTTTATTCTGTCTATGTGTAGATTTTTGTAATACCAACGGTGTTGATTTATAGTCACTGTTAATACAAATTCAAAATCAACAGTGAGCCGCAAATTGCGATCAAAATAAATAGAACGCAAAATGAAAAAAATGGAAGAAAAGATGGCTATTCAGAAGCGTAGGAAGTTATTTCACAAATAAAGGCATAATAGTATTTTACATTCAAAACACGAGCATCTTTTATTGTACAAAGGTATTATGTTAGAAAATTGTTGTTTAAATTTTCATTTCAGTTTTCTCGTTTGTGGAAGGAAACTAAAAACCTTTTCAAGTAATAACGTTACGCTATTTAAAAATAGCAGTCTATTTTTTCAAAACTGTAAAACGATGTTTTTTCCATGAATATATAAAAAAGTGGTTAAAATGCCACAAAATGTTTTCCACACTTCGGTTCCTTGGCAGGCATGATTCATTAAAATAGTAAGTGTGTAATTTTCTTCAAGTGTGTGCTCTAGGAACAGTTTTCGTATTGAATATTTAGACGGAAGGCGGAACGGACCATTCACATTTCATTAAAAGCTCTTAGAACTACCTGAACCATTGTGCAATGTGCGGTGCTTCAGCATCACGGTCTGGATTCTGGATACTTTAAATCTTTCCCTCGTTCTGGCGGTTAGTTTCTCTAGTTTTGGCAGGGGCATTGACTCTGGCTTTGCGGTCCTTGGATTAATGCAGTTCCCAATTATTTTTACAAAGAAGATTATTAGCAAATCGTCATCAAATTAAAAACACAATTTATTATATTCTTATACTTTACGCTTAAATATTGTTCTGTTTAGCATACGCCTAATTAATTAATGATAAATGACTAAGAACAAATATTATATGAAATAGTAAAAGAAGAGGTTTATTTTATCAAAAAATATTATTAATTAATTATAAACGCCCTGATTTTACATATTTACTGCTTGATACGGAGATAGCGGGAGTATTTAATGATCATATTAAAAAAACCTAACTTAATTGAAAATAATAACAGAATAAATGTTAGATTTAAATGTAAACAATACATTATAAAACAAATTCAGAAAAGAGATAGAAAACAAATCAGAAACCAGTTTTTTTTAATTTCAGATTACATAAAAATAATAATGTAAGTTCATAATATATAAAATACAAGTAAACAATACGAAAAATAAAATTAAAAGTACTCGTTACTAAGTGATGCTCCTAAATAATAATATTATGCTTCTTGCAAATATAAATCAGGTATCTCTTATATCATATATGTCGATATTTGAGGTGAATTTGTTTCCACATGTGTGAAAGGGAGAAATAAGTGCATGCATCTGATAGTTAGTCCCGGAATTATTGATGCAGAATAATATATTTTGCCTGGTTGCTCGATTCGGTCTTTAACTTTAAGGTCAATGAGGTGCAGGGGTTCACTGCAGTTTAGTTCGGAGTGAATAACTTTAAACAAAAAAGTTAAGACGAGACAATAGTCTAAAATGAAGGCATAACCTTAACGACGTAAGTGGAGCAGCCATGCACAAAAATATGCGATGCCTGGCCTTGTGAATTTGCCCCATCAAATATCTAAAATAAAGTTGGAATTTCAACGACATAAGTGATGAACTTGTGTAAAAACAATATTCGGCGCGCGGCCCGCCGTAATGGATGGACCTACGGTCGACTTAGCCCTGGCAGGCATGGAAAATCGATCTTTCCGTGGGGTTTATTTAAGTTATTTCTGATGAACGTATAATTAAAATCTTAAATGTTTCTAGAGTAATCCCTAGAAAATTTGAATCAATAGATTCATCGCCTAGAAAAATAAAATCTGGCGCTTACCGCTAATTATACAGAACGTTTTATATAATTTTCAAACCGTTTAACATAAAATATTTTAATGATAAGATGCTGTTCATTTTTTTTAAAATATAAATAACTTGCATCCTTAAAGATCCCTCTAGAAATATTAAAGGTTTTAGTAATAGGTTCATCAGAAATAATTAAAATTAGAGCGTCGAGCAAACTCCCGTTATCAGAGTCTTATGTTGCCTTAGTAATTTTCCTGGTAATTTCCTTGACCTTTTCCAATATTTTGTGGTCTATAGTATAGGAAAATGATAACGAGGTTTTGAAAAAAATGTTAATCTCTTATATTTAATGTAATAATGCAATAATTAATGTTTCAGATTAATCGGTTTTACTCTTTTAGATGTATCAATTTACGTTTCTAAAATATTTATGTAATTTGGAAACTGGGCTTCCATCAATATTTATAATTTAAATGTAGTGAATTATTCTTAATTAATTCATGAGAAGTATTAGATCCGCACCTAACAGTAATCAATGGTACAAATTCATTGGGGGTAAATAAAAGGGCAACTGAAATAGTCTTCAGTTACCTCAACTACTCATTTCCTGTGAGAGCCACTCCTAGCAGGTAAAACCTAGCAGCTTGCAGCTAGCAGCAGGGATATGAATGCGGAATGGAGAGCAATAATAGGAAACACGAAGTTGCAAGGGTCTTGCAAGTGCGAACAAACTTCCAGCGCCGTACAAACCTGCTCAAGTGATGACGAACTCGGAACAACTGAAATTGAGTGCCAATGAAAGTTTAGACGCTTGGATGAGCGGGATTCATTCAATTTGGCCAGTCTCGTAGACTGCTAAGGGGACACCTTGAATTCTATGTAATTTATTTTTACTTATTTTATGGGTCGTTTTCCCAAAATTTAAAAAGAGATAAACACCATTATAAAAAAATTTAAGTGTCTTAAATTACAACGTTTTCACACAGTAACAATGCAAAATTTTACATTAAAGACACTGACTTCAATGACTCACGTCTAATATTTGTCCAAAACATAATTTAGAAAAATTTAGAAAAATAAACGAATAAAGATATTGAATTTTAATTTTTTTATTATTGTCCACGGATAAGCAGAACAACAAAAATTATAAAATAAACTTCATGCATTAAAACAATATACTTGCTGATAAATGACCGGATCGCGCTTGCGAAATGTTGATAATTATTCTGAAACCTTTTTGATATATCATGAAAACATTTCCAAATGTGTTTTTTTATTACGAATATATCGTGTAGGCTGGTTTGATAGATTAATCCAGGGAGAATACAAAATGTTTTAAACATGTATTTCTAAAACATCACAAATGTTGGTTCGTTTATCATAATTCACAGGAGACTTACGAAATTATTAATCTTTAAAGTAAAGAATTTCGGTACCTTCTTGATATGGCAACATCAGAAGGTAAGAAATGCTTGATTTAGATTGTTCCCAGGGGCTAATTATGACTTATTCTGAAGAATTATTGTCAAAGATTTAGTTGGTGACATATTAAATAGGTTTGAAAAATGTTTTCATTTTAATACATGGAAGTTTAGCGCACATAGGATTGTCTCGATTTGTACAGTGACAGTTGGCCCGCTGAAAGTTGATCTCCCGGATAGTTGATCCCCCGGATATTTTGCCAGTTGATCCCTCGGACACTTGATCCACGGGTTATTATGGATTATTTCTGTTGTAAAGTAAGTTTGCAGATATACGAAGTTAGTTTACGAAAAAAGACGTACATTAGAAATAATCGTTTTGGGGATCAAGTGTCCGAGGGATCAAATGTCCGGGGGATCAACTGTCAGGGGGTCAGCTGTCATGGAACCGATTTATGAAATAAGTTTTTTAGGTTTTCTAAAGAAATATTGGTTTGTTCGTTTGTTTCATAAGTTCTTAACTTTTTGGATTATAAAGCAGCAGAAGCAGCATGAAAAATATTTATTTATGTATAGTATGTGTTAATTGTTGCTTCAAAAATAAAGGATTCACAAGGAGTGTCACGTATAAACGAATCAATACACTCTATTTTTTCCGAGGGAACTCTTTATATACTCTGAGAATGCCATCGGATTGCTAACATTACAAAGGTTGCCATTCAACCGTACACTTGCAAAGTTATCTCACAATCCCTTATTCTTCAGATCTTGAATTTCAAATTTTCCGCTCTGTCAACATCAAAATCCTAGGACTATACTCTTCAAAATTGGTTTGACGACTTCTTCACCTCCAAACGATCAGATTCCTTCAAGCGTGTAATCGAAAAACTGCCAGAACGTGTCAGTCGTGAAAAATGCAGGAGAATTATATTACTGATTAGGTTTTGCATGTTGTTTAAAATAAATAATTTCAATTAAAATGCCCCCGATTCAACTAACATTACGTATAATTTTCCATGATGGATAAAAATAACCTTTCGTATTATAACATTTCATAGAGAATCGAACCAACGACTTTAGATAATGGACTTATACAACAAATTTTACTTTTGTTTAATTATAACCGCCTACAAAGTGATTTACACAAAAACAGAATTACATACAAGATCAAAAATGTTAAATTGCATGTTGTATTAGTTCTGATAATAAAATTAAAACTCACACTCAGCATATTGATACAAACAGCATATTTCACCATTTGCAAAGAACGTTACGCGAACTTCGACTTTCAATAAATAATGAAAAAATTTTAGAAATTCTTCACTAGAACACCTGTCGTATTACGTATTAGGACCGGTCTTTTGGAATTTCTAAGAAAACTTGGGACGACAGAAAAGGGTTGAGTAACTTAACACGACGTGTTATAGGACTACTCCAGACTGAAAACTACTTAAGTACGTACATATTTCCATCTATGAAATTTGAGCCCCGTGAGAAAATTTACACACCCGCTCCTTTCTTAGGACTCCCTTTCAGAGTTTCATAAAATCTTGGCAAAGAATTTCAAGTAAAATAGGCACCTGCCTAGGCTTCACGCAAATGGAAGCGAAGCAATAGTTTTAATATAAGACGGTTCGTTCTATGTAAATAAGTTCACTTTTAAAAAGTTCTAATAATTTCCTTTAAGAGGAATATGAAAGCCAAAAGTATTTTTGTTCTTCCCCCTTCCATAATAATAATCACGAAACTTCACTAAAATGAAGTGAAAGAGAGATAACAGAATATAATATAAAACTTACACACTAAATACTAGTAAGACAACTAACGTGAAATAAAGTGATGCAGGTTGCATACCTCAATTATTTACGGTGATATTGTTTAAGAGGTATTTGTAAGCCAAAAGTATTTTTGTTCTTACCCCTTCCATAATAATAATCACGCAACTCAGGTTGTATGTCTTGTCTGCGCGAGGCAAGGAATTGTTAAATAATACATTTGCCGTGCACTACTAACCTGCAATACGTAGGAAGCGCCCGGAAAGATCTTGTTCCTTTGACGCTTCCGCACGCTTGCTAAAACCCTTTTCAACTGGTGGACGCATACTACCGGAGTTTTTTAGAGGTTACTGATTAATATAATTACACAGTTTTTTTTAAATCCGTATTTAATTATTTTTTAACAGGAGCCTTATTAACACTTACTATGTGTATGTCAATGTTTAGTCATTTAGTGATGTTTTATTTGTAAAATATGTGTGTATTTACTATTTTTTTTTCATGCACAAATCATTACAAAACAAACAAAAACTTCCGCATCTCCGGTGCAAAAAGTGGGAGGACGTCTTACCCGTTCTGCGGGTTTATACACAGTTTCCTTTTGATAAAATATTCTTACACACAAAAGACAAGAAGTTAAAGGGTTGGTTCAAATTCATTAAATACATATAATATATAGTTGGAAGTTGGAACCCTCACAAAGAGATTGTTATAAAAAATAAGTTTAAAATTATCGGACAGCAATGCATACCTCGCCATTCAAATAGCACCGGCGTAAGAGATTAAACTACCTTTCCCGCCGGAAGTGTTAATTATAATACTTCTAAAAAAAGACAAGCATTCCCGAATTGCAAATAACCTGTCAACATTTGGAAATCTCATACTACCATCACAGTAAGCGGAAAATGTTGTTTGTGTCACTATGAAAGACTTACCCAGCCGCAATGCCAAATAATCCATTGACCGGTCATACCCATGTTAAATATATTTTACTATAACTATTATATTATATTTTTTTATAAAAATATGTGCTGCAGAAGAAGACCTTACATAATCTTAGTATATAAAAATCACGTGTTACTGTGTTCGTACACGCTAATCTCCGAAACCGCCAAACCGATTTCAATGAAAGTGTATGGTTGGTTCCAGCTTGAAATATAGAATAGTTTTAGACCCAATATGTGGCGCTGTTGTCGAGATTTAAAAATATTTTTTCAACGACAATTTAATTTTTCTGATTTTTCATCCAAAAATACATACAAACCCTAAATTTAGCTTCCCTTCATAAAGGAGGTATGTGGCAGAACAACTTCTGCCTTGGCCCACTAGAATCATTATAAAAACCGTTTTATAAATGCGATTTAAAAAACAATTTAATCTAACAAATCTCAGTATAAGAAATTTTCGAGGAATTATAGAGATATAAAAACGAATTATCAGTCATTATAAATACAAACGGAAAGCAATTTTTCCATGAGACATAAATCATTAATTCAGGTAAATAAGGAATAAAACCATCGATTAACAAGTAGTATTTTGAGATTTAAAAATTAAACTGTGAAAAACAAAAAGTTTTTTTTCGCTTTAATACTCGTACATCTGTTTTTATGAACAAAAAAGTTTAAAAAACGGTTTTACTGAGGATTAAACCTTCCTCCCCCGGGACTGGAGTCAACCGCGCTGACAACTGAGCCAGATCTCAATTTGGAAGGATTGTTTCTTGGGTTTTTTTTTGGGTAAACCTTGAATACTCCTCTTCTGATTCTTTACGCATAAAATAGCGAAATAATACTTTGTTTTTTACAATACACTTAATTACAGTAAGAAACTACTTTAAAGTGTGACGTTTATGACGTTTATCGTCACGAGAGAGGCAAAAAATGGATTTAAGTTATTATAATTTTGTTGAAATTTATATACCCTAGTGTAATTTGCCGTTTTCAGTTGATACTATTTTGTATTTATTATACATTTTATCCAAATGACAGTAGACAATGCTGCGAACAGTACACATAATACTTGTTTCGCACCGATCGATGGGTACGGGACTTATGAACTGTAATTTTAACGAGGTAAAAATAATCAAACATATAATAAATCAATGAGTTTATTTGATTATTTTTAATTTCAAGAAAATTTAGGAGTGAGAAAAGGTGGTCTTTACCTTGTGAATGATCTTGCTTCATAGATGATAGTTTATATAGTTTTCAAATGTAAAAATGAAATCATGCAAACACCTTCAGTATGGCTAGATGAATGAATATGGATGTTAGTCGTAGCTTCAAATACCTGGGACATATTATCACAGATGACCTGAATGACATCGAGGATATGACAAAGAAGAGCAATATCCGTTAGAGCAGGTATGCTGTCAAAGCGTTGTCACTTTTGCAGTACAAACGTCAAAAGATACTACTGAAAGCATTCTGCACTTTGCTGTACACGTCAGAACTGTGGGTAGATTACACTGCATTCCTATTAAGTCACTTACAATAATGCTAATCGCCAACTATTCCGCCTACCGAGATACTATAGCGCTAGGAAATGTTCCTGGAAGGACGAGTGCACTCTTTCAGAGCGCTTCTTCGCCACCACATGGGAAGCTTATGGCGCAGACTACGCCAATCAAATAACACTATCATCACTGCCATGGTTACCTGATGACCCCCTGGAGACGAGAGATATTAAAAAAATCTCCACAAATGGCTGCTTGCACACATTTTTTTACTTCCATTCCGCATTGCCTATCTGTGTATTCTTATTATTTTCTGTTATTTTAATACTCGTATATGGAATGTATTGCATTGCACTACCCCTGCATACATTCTGGAATAAACTCTTATTATTTTTATTATTAAAGATCTAACACCGTTTCACAATATTTACTTCTTTTTTTTAAATTATATACAATAATATTTAATGAGGATTCACTTGGCGCTGATAATTTGTACTCTTTTATAAACTTTTCACGAGATTAAATATATTAATTATTATGAGGTGCGAAAAATTCCACCTTCAAAACAAAAGGCACTTGCTGCGGGCTTCTTTTTTCAAATATCTTCATACTTGCTTTATTCGAAGGTAAGAAATGGAACAAAACAAGGGAAAGGGTAATTCAGGTAGGAGCTGGATAATTGTAAAAGTATAGTAGTATTAAAAGTATTTAATACTAAACAAGATTAAAGATGGTATCAATTCTAACGCAAAATTTCGCTTATGAAAGATTTTTTTACTAAATATCAATTTAAATCCACGTTATTCCATATCCACCGATGTTAGTGGTTGTTACTTGTAAGTTGAAACGAAATTTTATTTCAACCATTTATATGTATTGGGGCGGAGTATAAATGTTGTGTACTTTTTATTGGCTTTGAAGGAATAAATAAAACAAATAGTTCCAATTTCTGTACTCGTTATAAAATGGTAGGTGTAGATCATTTATAAAGACGGATTTTTTTGAAATTTTAAAATACGTTTTATGAAAATGTTATTCTAAAAATGTACAAGGAAATATTATTACCCGCCCAGGTATATAAGTAAATCAAATCTTATATTTAATTTTATCCTTTAAGTAACTGGATTCCAACTACGATAGCTTTGGGATACATAAATAAAGCAGGCTATTTGGTTCCACCTGTCGCCGTTTGGTGTATAATTTATGTTAATGGCTCTCTTCCCTGGCACTCCGGAGGAAGTCTCCTCCCCAAACACAGCATTTTCTGCCAATCATATTTCTATCGGCAGAGCCTCCCTGGATAATTAATAAAAAAAAACCTATAATTTCCTAGCAGTAAATAAAGTCGAGGAAATGATTTGTACCAAATAAAGAGAAAAATACATTATTTGAAAAATGTGTGGTGCAAAAAAAACCCTGCTAAAATCTTTCAAAATAATTTCTTCATACAAAATCATTTTTCTATCATCAAATATAACATCATTTTCTCAACATCATTTTTCATTATATAAGGCATACATACTACTTTCGCTTGTACGGGATGTGCGTTATTTCTGCGTGAGGTCATGCACGTTCAATGAATTAAAAATCATTATCAAAATCTCTTCAAATTATTCATATTCCTGTTAAAAACGGGACTGCAGGCCTTTAACGAATGAATTGACAGATTTCCTAATAAACTGTCATTAAATACGAATGTGTTATGGAGATGTCGGAACACATGTTCATAAAACTTATAATATTCCAGCATTTAATATATAGATATAATAACAGGATAAGAGCAACTGCTTGAACACGTGTTCCGATATATTATAAAAGTACTAATAGTTCATTAGTAAATGGCCTGCTATTACCTTTTGAAGAGGGTTTTAATAAATAAGCAATGTTCTCTTTTTTCCTTGTGTCATTTTCAAAATTGGAACTGCTTGTGTGAAGAATAATTCAAATAAGCGATAAAGTAGGTACCTGTAGTATAAAATTTGAACAGAAAATTATTTTAATTCTCTTTTTAAAAATTGAAAATCCCGCGCTTTTCACGGGTCTGCGCTAGTGCATTAATAATGCATTAATTAATTAGAACTTTTCACCATCAGCTCTAAAGCATGTATGCAATGCAAAGAGCACAGATTATTGAATACAGAATCAGATTAGCTTTAATATCGAGTCATAATCATCCTGTAATATTAAACCCTAATATAAGATCTGCTTATACGAGTACATATTGCATTTTGCCAATACGCTAAATGGATGGTGAACATTTCGCATATCCACTGTAATAACATTGTTCGTCAATACCAACCAGGTACAATATTGGAAATGTTTGCATTGCTAAAGTAAACTTGACGTTTACTTAGATAATTCTAAGCCAGTTAAAAGCAGAGTTTACAAATGAATCGGGTTCCCATCCGAGCGTCTTGGGTTGGGCTAGTTAAGTCCTCCATTTATGGACAAGCATTATTTTCTTCTTACACTGAGACAAATCGATTTCTACCCCCACGATAATTTTTATTAACAGGCCTTATAAATAAAACATCAATTTATGAATATATTGTCGATTTGACTTGATAATATTTAATGACGCCAAAAAGAATTTTCGTTACAATGCAAAAATATTCGGATTTCAGGTTTTCATTTTTCTCCGTGTATGATGTATGTTAGAAGAATTGAAATAATAATAGGTGATTCATTTTTTAATTATTTTGTAATGCCGATTATGCATTTGCGAGCCAAATCACCGAACCACAAACGACGTGAACCGCCGCTTGCGGTTGGTTCGTTCCTTTCCTATGATCAGTGTTTCGGCTCGCGATTCGGGTCGCAAGTTTACACGCAGCATTAGAACACTAGTGAAAGGGTTAACCACAAAAAGGATTTAAATTGTAAATTTAACATTATTGTATCAATACACGTGTGATGGGCGGAAGTTCTGCAAGGAATCCGAATGAACAGCGCGACGAACACTGTGACTAATGAAAATAGTATTATATATTAGATTCCAAATAGTATTAGTAAACAATTGGTAATTCGGAAAAATCGATGGAAGACGTTTTATAGAAAGCCAAACCACATAATTGTTTCAGAAGAGCATTTCGCTTTTTCAGGAGAGGGAATAAAAATCGAATCAAAATCGCGGTTTTTTGTTAATTTCAAAGTTAATTTGAATTTGATGTAAACGCCTCTTGTAAATAATTCCACTTCCATTTCACAAATAAATATTCATTTCATAGCCTTTTGTCTACTGCCTAATGAATGCCAAAGTGTAAATTCGTGTGATAATTTGAAAACGTGCTGTCCAAAGCATCCTTTAGCCGGAGACGGACACGGTACCATTGTTTCCCGTGAATTTGTTCCTGATTCGGGATGGCTAAGTGTAATGAGGCACCGCCGGCGAAATGATAATTCTCTGGCCGGTTTTTAATTGCTTCATTATTTTAGTCGCTGGAGCCTCAGATATACAATCAAGCTCTTGGATAGTTCAACTGTTGAGAGTACTACAAGTTTATGAAAATAATAACTTTACCTAAAGCTTTGCTCCAGTTTAAACACTTCCTTCAAAATCCTTTTTCTAATTGAACAATTTTATTTTTTAATTATTTATGTATCAATATTAAGAAGGTTTGAAAAGTGTTTCTGATTCAGTGGGAAATAATATTATGACTTAGCATACATAAATGAAAAAAAGTACAATTAGTCATACATTAGTGAAGTGAAAGAGAGAAAACAGAACATGATATAAAACTTACACACTAAATAATAGTAAAACAACTAATGCGATTCAGGTTTGCAGACCTTAATTTTATTTTAATTTTATTTTTATTTATTTATTATTCATTGACAGTTTATGTATGTAAGTGTAACATAATACATGGATAATAGCATGACTAAATACAAAAAAAATGAAATGCTAATACTAAGATTAACATAAAGCAATATTGTAAATAAAGCAAAGTTTAAAGTATAAAGTAAGCATGTGCATTGTACATTCGTAAATGCATATAATTATTCATGTTTGTTGCAAAACCAGTGACACTGAAAACAGTAAAATAATTTTTTCGTAAGGTATATAGAAAATAAATATATATATATACTGATATATATGTATTATAAAACAAATGTTTAAAAAAAGAAGAAAAACAATATCTGTTGTATCTAAAGAAAAAAACTGAGTAGTGGCAAAATACCAACGCCGTAATTAATATCGAATTTAAATAATAGTACCTACTTGAAATGGTAAAGTAAATAAAAGTACAATATACACATCAAGTATGACCGTACATGCATTCAGTCATTAATATGCGTCCAAAAAAATAAATAATAAATAAACCAAGGAGTATGTGAGTTAAACGTTGGAAGGTATAGAGACAAGATTTTTTTTTAAAAGCTAATAAGCTAGAAGCTAGTTAATAAATAGCAAATAGGTCTGAAATTATTTGCCTTTTCAAACTCACAAAATTATTTACACCAAATATATCAATAAGTTCACAGTATTTGTTTTCAAGGTGATGAATTCTTGGAATTGGTGAATACATAGAATAGTTAGTATTAAGGTTATTGTTACATTTAAAAGTGTCTTTACTTCGAGTCTGTCTGGCTGGTACATTCATATAAATTAATTCCAATAATTCAGGGCTGTGAATTAGAGATTTGATAATTTTGAATAAAAATAATATATCAGTTTAAACTCTTCTATCTGATAGTTTGAGAAGTCTGGTTTCGGTATGATAGTTATTATAATTTATAAATTCGATGGAAATATTCATTATCAAATCGATGTACCGAAGAAATTTATTTTGTACCTTTTCTTAGGCTTGAGAATGGACTTTGTAGAACGGTGACCATACTGTTGAATTATATTCTTATGTACTTCGTACTAATGAGCAATATAGATGTTTTAAAGTTAAAACATTTTTAAACTTTGTCCCCATTCTCAAAATAATACCGAGCATTCTCATTGCACCGCTTGTAGTTTCATCAATGTGTAAGTTAAACTGTAGACTTTCGTGGAATAAGACACCGAGATCTAGAATCTGTGGAACTCGAAGAAGATTAGCGCCATTAATGAAATAAGAAAAATGAAGATGATTTTTACCTTTGTAAAAACTATAAAAACTAATGGCATTTACTAATATTTAGTTGCAAATCATTTTCTGAACACCAAACAAATAGTTTATTCAGGTTCAACTGCAAAATAGCGCGATTATTATCATCTTTAATTATTCTGTAGATCTTCAGATCATCGGCAAATAACAGAACTTTGCTAAAAATATTTACTATGTCATTGATGAACAAACAAAATAACATTGGGCCCAAATGAGATCCTTGCGGTGCTCCTTTTTATGCCGCAAATTTGGAAGATATAATGAATACACCTTTACATAGATATAATGAATACACCTTTAAACCATTCAAACATGCTCCCTCTCACTCCCAACAATTTTAATTTACATATTAAGATTTTGTGGTTTACATTATCAAATGCTATATAAATATTGTTCAAGTTCTAATTTCAGCTCTGTTGCTAGTCGATTAAACAACACAACTCCAGTATACGTGTAGTAGTGTTGTGCAAAACTGGCATGCATCAATGGAGTGCAAAAGCAACCCATTTTGTTTTGCCTACTGCTCTGAATACGCACCAAGGCATGGTACGACTTCTTTGAAATATGTTTGTGTGTTTGAAGTAGCGTATTTTTTTATAAAAAAATATATTTTGTTTTACTAGAAAACTAATAAATTTATTTCAAGTATTTTTGTGGGTGGGACTTGCAAAAGTTGTGAGTTTGAATAATCTGATGGTTTTTAAAACTTATAATTTTGATTATTCGTGTTAGAGTAATTTCCAGCGGCAAAATCGAGGCTTTGTAGACTCCTCCCTCAGGGGTCACCAATTACTTTCATTAGGGGTCCTTTTTTTTAAATACATGACTGTCGCGGTCCGGAAGGGAAAAAGCCTAGCAACCCCCCTCCCCCGGCTTAGAAATTGAAATAATAAAGTGTACTATTTAAATATTTAAATATGTGTAGATACAATATCAATGAACGAATAAAACGAAGGGGTTACCGAACATTATTTTATGAAATAATAAACAAATTTTATGAATACAAAGAAGTTTAATGAGAAAAATGAAATTTTTTGCTTTGAACTAGCCGTCTGAAGTGTGGACTAAAGTTTCTGTAGGCTATTGTCATTATATCTTGGAGATTTTCATCGGTAAGTCTGCTCCGGAATTTATTTTTAATGAAGTTCTTCTTGGAAAATGCTGCTTCAAAAACATACGTTTACCCGAACAATGTGAGAAGTTTAAAGGATATTTCTTTTAATTCTGGGTATTTATTACCACAAAAAAATTATATCCAAAACTCTTGACGAGAAACTTCCTGTTTTTGGTGTTTTAAAATTGCATTTTCTTGGAAATCGATCATTTCCATCTGGAGAGCGGCTTTATAACGCCCGAAAATATTTGCAGCTTCATTGCTCCATTCATCACCGGGATGCAGTGAGTAAATGTTACTGAGGATTTCGATGACATTCTCAATTTTCTTCAAATCTGTGAATCTATTTTGTGCGGACCTGTTAACACAAGGTCCGCACAAAATAGGTCGGCGGTCCGGATCCAGACCGCGATCCGCTATTTGGTGACCCCTGGGGTAGAGCATAGTATATATTTTAAATAAGTAGTATTCTTAATCTATTAACAGTATTCGTCATTAATGGTAAAAGTAGATCAAATGAAATTGCGTTTTATCGGACAGGTCAATTAATCGATATTTTAAAATTATATTACATAAAGATTTCATGACTGAAAAGCTAGGTCTTATATGCTTATTCAATAACACAATGTGGTATTGTATCAAGACACGTAAACAGATTTTCTGCTAGATTAATGAATCTGCGTGTTAACGGTACAATTAGAAATAATATTTTCCAAGCTGAACATAATAACGAACTTTTAAAATACTTCTTGAAAATAAAGCAAGTTATTCAGTGGGTTTTTATTAAAAACTTTTATGCCTGATGTATACGCTTTTTATATTTTGGAGGCTTAATACAAACTAAACGGTGTAATATGAGTTTTTATAAGAAAAACTCCATATAATAAAAAGCTTTGATATAATCCATTTTCGTAAACAAATTAAAATAAACACATGCTTTGGAATTTATAAAAATTGTCGGAATAGAAATATATAAATAGGTTAACCTAAATAGCGAAAAGAACATTTCAAAAGCATTTTTCATTATAATTATATAAAAAATATAATTCGTTTCAACTTCATCCACTATAAAACATCCTCCGTAGATATTTAATCAAGCTTGAGACTTAATGAATTAAGAGATGAGAAAGCTTTTGAAATGCGAAAGCACTTTTTAACATTTATTGTCGGAATCATTTGCATAACCGTAACGGTAACAATTAAAGTATTTTGCATACTATTATTCAGTTCCATAAACTAGAAGAAACTCTAGAACAATGCTGAATGAATTCAGAGGTAGAGAGCAAATCACAGCTAATTTCGTTTATTTAATTCATATGACGTACTTCCATTCAACGATGTTACCGAAATTTTAATATTGGAACGAAATTGGGGTAGGTACTTTTTGGGTAGATTTCCTTTCTTATGTTAACATCGGGCTTAATAGGTCCATGGTCAACATGTTCAATTTTAAAGCAAATACTTTATAATGAAACTTTTTTAAAAATTAACTCCACACAGGGGAGACGATGATTTCTCTTAGGACTTATGTCATCTATGGGGATGCTGTGAGGAGGGTCTTTTTGAGAAGACGAAGGAGTAAACATAGGTCTTGAAGAGTTCCATGTTGTAGGAGGGAGGAAACACAGAGGCCGGCAAATCGTTCCACAGCCGAGCTGTTGAACGCAAAAACGAGTCCTAGAAGCGACCCGTTCTCTTGTGATAAATGTCAACCGTTTACAAAAGTCGGGCGCGCGTTTGGTGGGTTTCCCGAATAAGCACCGGTGCCGAAAAGATCATTGCCGCTAGTTTTTCGAGCATATGTAATACCAGTAGAACAAGAACAGCATACCTTCCTGACGCTAGTGCTCTAAAGATTGCAATTCGCCTGTCAAGGGTTTTGTCAGGTATTTTGGGGCTCCGGACCAGATGTGGCTGCCAAATTCAACAGTAGGGCAAACTTGCGATTTGTACAGGGTCATAGTTGTGTACTATTAACCCTTCAGGCCTCGGAAGGACATTACTAGCCACAAACATCGTATTCCATTAGAGGCTCTGGAGGACAGATTTGACCGGAGAGTCCATACATTATAAAAGTATTACAATCTTTTTTTTCTATAATGCGTAGTTTTGTTTGTCATTGGAAAGATAAATAATATTTTTTCTCAGTTTGTTATTCATAATTACTTACATAGATAAAATTATAAAAAATATTTATATTTTTTATTCTGTAAACGGCGTAAAAAGAGAGGTGATAATTTTTTAAAAATTTAATTGCCTACGCTAAAGGAATGTGTTTTATAAATATCGAATTCTTTCAAAACTATGGATGTTTCTAGTCAAAATGTCGCAGTAAGTTTTTTTGACAGCATTTTCATGTTTACTGTTAGTAAATTATTTTTTGCAGAAATTGCAACCTATTGAGCTCTCATGCGACCAGAACGCTCTGCTGCCACGCGGGCAGGCAGCCAGCTTTTTGCTGATCATTCTGATTATCTGGCATTCGAGATGTGCTGTTGGCCAGGTAAGCCGCGTTTTTTCGTCGAACTGCTTCGAAGCATTATCGACTGAACCATTGCTTTGAGACCATAACAGATTCATTAACATAGGATTGTATGAAGCCATCCATCGGATGTGATGATTTCACCAATTTCCTGGGCACATCTGAAAGGATCCGAAGTCTGAAAAGAGATAACTGACTACGGAAAGGCATTTTAATGTGCCCGTGGACCAAAAAAATCTGCTGACCCATAATCCCACACTTTTCTCTTCAGCTTCTCGTTGGGGGCTTTGCAGTTAACAGGGATTAATATCGTCACCAGGTAGTGGCTGTGACCTTAATTGTGGTTTGAAATAGATCTAACAGATTAGAGCGGTGAGTCTGGACATCAGGAACCCTTGTGGGCTCCTTGAGGCTCCTGAACCATTTGACCGATACGCAGCCACAATACGTCAAATCTGGAGTTTTCTAGATTCAATAGTCGCACTTACTTGACATCAGCTCGGCTATACAGACATACACTTCCTTTAGGTCTGAACTTACCTACGAGGGTGGTGCCAGGGCAGTTCAGATAGAAGGCGTCTATCGTTTCGGACAGGAAAATAACGTTGGGACGTTGTGAGAGAGGGTGATTGGAAATGTTAGCGAAATTCACCAACAATTTTGGCCCCTCACCGAGGAATCCTTCTACTTGACGCTGTAAAGACTTTTCTTGTTGTATGTTTCTTATTCATGGTATTGTTCTTCTTTTGAAAGGTTATGTAGATGAAAGGAAGGACTGTGAAGGAAAAGGTATGAGGGGTAGGTAGGAAGCTGGGGATTAGTGTGTCCACGAGTGATGGAGTATGAATCCAATCAACCGTTTCAGAAGTTTGTTATACAAGATGGCTGCCAGGCAATTTCCCCTCACCCTAGATTTGGCTTCAATGCCGCTTATAGAAAACAACACTAATGCGCTTTCCCGAGCTTTTCAGTTTTTTTTTCTCTTTCTTTTTTTGCTTTTTTTTTCTTTTTCAGTTTTTTCATTGGTAAAATGGTTGTTGATCAGCTGTGTAAAATTTAAAATACGTTTATTAGTAAGGGTATACATGATAAATACATTAATATAATCATTTTTAACGGCGTCGTAATATCCTCAGAAATGTTAAATTAGAAGTTATTGAGGGTGGCCTTGTTGCCTCGTGCCCAAAATTGCATCCGCAATTGAGTATGATAGTATGCAGTCAAGTAACATGCAATAGTCATATTAATATTAATGTATAGTGTGGGTAGTAGGTATTCATGTCAATACCGTAATTACAGTGTCAATAGTAAATAGAAAAATAGCAGGATTGTGTAGAATAGAAGCATTGCTGTGGTTAATTAAATATAGAAACGTGTTACATATACCTTCAGTATATGTCGTAACTTAGATAGTTATAAGTGAGTCATAAGTGAGTAAAGGCCCCAAGTGGCGCCAGTGTTACGTGCCTTATAACTGTATAGCTATAAAATAGTACATATGTGAGTAGGACAGTTAATGTTATCAAGTGATCGTGTTATACAAATAACCCTCGCCATACTAGACGGCCGGCAGGGCATTGAAACTGTAACCTTACAGGGGTGGATATTAGACAGTCTCCCAAATGAAATAGGTTGTTGAGATATAACATGTTTATTGTTACATATAAAGGATAAGCAGACAGTTCTACATAAGGTACATAGCTTTTTAAGGCCTAACTGTTATACTAGGGCAATCTACTGACTCTATAGGCTCTGATTGACAAAGGTACATTATTAGCTCACGTGTAAATTACGGCGGATGCGGTAGGCGGATGCAGGGCGAAGAAGATGGGGCTGATGCCATCGGCGGGGCCTAGGCTGTTGCGGACGATACGGCGGGAATACGACGCCTACAGGGCGGCGGCGGCGTGGGCGGATGCAGTGGGCGGCAAGAGGCGGCCTGGGCCGTTGTTGGACGGCTCTCGGCGAAAGGCGTCAGGCGGCAAGAGGCGGCCTGGGCCGTTGTTGGAACCACGTGGGCGGCGGCGGGTGCACGGGCCGCGGCCCAGGGATATGACACAATCATATCCATGACGGTGTGGTCGGCTGATGATTGTCCTGACGTGGTGAACTTGGTCTAGAGACACGGCACATTATAAAACATAATCAGGCCGGTCCATATTTACGGGCGCAATTGGCAGTAAACGCTAACTCGGAACTCCCATCGTGTTGTACTCAACGGGGTCGGCGGTGAACTGGCGCGTAGGTGGCTAGCGGCAAGTACTTGACTCGCGAGCTCTCCAGGCGCGTTGTGGAAGGGATACCTTTTTTTTTATTTTTTTTTTTATTAGGTACAATATTTTTTACAATTCAAGGTTTTCAGTAATGTAGGGCTCACTGGGTGGCTTGCCCGTGCTGAGGCCTTCATTATTATTTGGGCATGCTTCTTCAATTAGCCATCTGATTGGTTGTTAGCCCGCGTGATCGTGCCATGCAGAGACGTCGCGAACTCCTGCGTATGTATTAGTGTGTTGTGTTTTTAGTACGTGATTCGATTTCCGGCCACGTGTAGATATATTCAACTGTGCAGTAAGCTGTTACTATGTGCGAACCATAACAAACGGGATCATATTGTGGAGAAATAAATTATATTTAAACTCAATGTCGTAATCATAAGGCCAACAGTTACTGTAGACCGATTTTTATTTTATTATATTTTTTATTGTTATAATTTTTAATTACAATAACAATTTGAGATGCGGGTATGGGTACCGCCGTCCCGGGAAAAAATATATATTGGATAACAAACGCCTCTGCCATAGGTCACCCCAAGTTTTTTGCTACGTTTGGTGACTTAGCAGGGGTGCCCAGGTTCATGAGGTGAGGTTTGTCTAGTTCAGGGCGGCGGATTCTTTCGCCTACCTGCTGCGTGGTGGGCCGGATGGAGAAAGACTGGCTGAGGGAGATCTTTTGACCTCATCGGCCGGACTCTACCAATTTGAACTGCAGTTGAAGGGATGGCTTAATGCGTCTCTCACTCCTGGACACACTGACCCTTATTTTCGTAACCACCCATCATACTTTTTTCCTTCCTTGAACTTTCTCTCCTTCCTTTCCTTACAAAAAAGACCCTCCTTACAGCAGTGGCGGCTCTTTACTTTTGGATGTACTAGAGTACTAATTTTACAAAAAATTGCATTATTGATGTTGTTGTAGCTGAAAAAGATTTTGAATTTTTTTTCGAAAATTCGATTTTTCGTATGAAGATTTTCTGAAAACAAACTGAAATTTCCTGAAAATCTTCGTACAAAAAAATTGAATTTTCAAAAAAAAAGCGTTTTCAGCTACAACAACATCAATAATGCCATTTTTGTAATATTAGCACTCTAGTACACAAAGTCACGAGCCGCCACTGCCTCACAGTATCGTAAAATGATATAGGCCATGAGGGGAATAATTTGCCTCAACGCCTCCTGTCGAGCTCATGTAAAAAAAGGTTTTAATTGAGACATCCGCATTTGAAAATGGTCCTGAACAATAGCTTTAATTTATTGAAATATATCAATTTAATTGTCAACATAAAATGAAAACTTTATACAAACGTTTTTTATCAAGAAGTACGGGAGCCGTTTGTTCAAATCTCTGTTATATTACCTATAGCGAAGATTTGAATAAACAGCTTCGGTTCAACTGGACATTAAATAACAACTTATTATCTTTTAATATGTATTTAGCTAAATAAACATAGCAATGAAACCAGTAAATTACGAAGCTGGCTTGTTGCAACAGCATTAATTAAAATGTACCGCGAGCTCCCAATTTATTCTCCTATAAATCAAGGGTAACTTGTGACCTGAAATTATGCCATAAGGGTAATAAAAATTAAATTATGGTTTCATTCCTTGTTAATAAATTTCAGGTTTCGTACTGGAATATTTTGAAATATTCCTAACGACACAGTTAAATTCTAAGTACTAATTAGGATTCGTATAAATAATTATAATTACTGTAGGTAATACGCAGCCATTGCCTAGCGTTTCGAGAAGATTATTTAGAAATTGTGTGAGATTGTGCGTGTCATTCACTTTATAACGAAGCAGAAAGTTGATTTAATTTCGTGAAATATTCTATAGTTATGTTTGTTCGTAAGTAATTATACATCTTTAACTAGTTTGCACGTGTTGATTTAATTTCGTCAACTCTTCTATAGCCACGTTTGTTTGTAAATATGCATACATTTGTACCTTATTGATATACGTTTATACCATATAGTTTTTAACTTACGGGATTTCAGCATGGGGAGGAGCCGCGGATACATACATCGAAGCGCTATAGACTACTCACAAAACATTAATTAGGATCATATTAAAAAAACCTTATCTATACGAAACAGAAAACCTTCTAATTTTAAATAATATTCGAGATATCAGGAAACTATTTATCAAAAAAAATATTCTAAATAACTGCATAAAATCATCACCATGCCACATTAATCACTCACAAAACACAAGAGCAAAAACGCGTAACCAACTTCAAGTGTCAAAAATTAAATCAAACCTTGCCAAAAAACACGAATCCTACCTCTCACCCTTCCTTAAAGAAACCTATTACTACTTATCTCATAAAAACCTGGTATGGTTATATAAAAAAATCAATACTTGGTTACTTAACAAAAAAACGGACTTTCATCAATAAGTTACTAGCAATCTCATCGTAATTGATAACTCTCACAAAAAATCTAAACTTTCTATACACTACTCTTAATGGTTTCATTTTCTTACTTTTTAATACGTATAGCAAATTAATATATATAGCAAAATAACATATATAAATATATATAGGTGTTATTTTGCTCTACGTTATTTTTTAGATATTAACTAAATTATTTTTATATATTTTGAATCAACATATATTCTATTTCAACGATTATGACGTTATTAAATGCATTTTATTGACGTTATATTAAATATTTGTACTCATTGATTTCTACGAAATTTCGACTTCACATTGATTTTATTTTCTAATTTTATATTTTTATATTATATACTTTTTAACTTAAAACATTTCTAACAATCACTTGTTTTTATACTATTTATGGTATGATATTTTTATTCAACAATCATAATTTTTATTACTTCTGACCGTTATGTACTTTATTTATTAATAATTTTTATTTGAAATTTTGATTTTATATTTTATCTCTTCTTACGATAGTGACATTATTTTATGCATTTTATTAACGTTATATTATTTATTTACACTCAATGATCAATACGTAATTTTTGACTGTACATGAAATATATTTTTATTTTTATAATAATCATTTTTACGTTTATATACCATTTAGGATATGATAAATTATTCTATCCTCAAATCATCCTCAAAGGAGATTTATCCTATATACTTCAGATTCTTAAGTTCTTTCATGCTTGATCTGACTGTGAACATTTTATGCAATGTAACTTTATACGTTTTTATATTATAGGTGTTATGATGTACTACTTAACTATCCTCAAATGACACATATTATATTCTTTTGATCACTATATTATATTAAATTTGTTCTGTATAAATTCCACGTAATATTTCTCCTTCAAATCATCTCTTCTGCATTATTTATTTCTTACCTGTCTCGGAACAGACGTTGTCTAGTGAGACGAGTAACTTACCTACCAACATTGACAATTTTTTTTTCAATACTATTTTTATTAAAAAAATTATTAAGTTTTATTTATATGTAATTATAGATTTATGATTGTGTATAAATGTGAATAAGGCAGGGAGTATGTGCAAAGGCCGAAATGTTAAGTGTCCGTCCTCTCTGCCTACAACTGCTGAAAATGGCGTGATGATTAGTTAGATAGTTACTTATATAACTAGAGTAACTTATCGAAAACAAAATCACTAAAAAACACATTAGATTTCAAATTTAAGTATTGGTAGATGAATTTATAAAATAAGATATTCTACTTATGGAAGATGGAGAAATTCACCTACAAATAAAACCTACTATAAAAATACAAATCATCCAGAAACCAAATATTTTAATGAAAAATTCAACAACTATTTCAGCAATATTGTAAAAAAATGTGTTTAAAATAGATTTACATTTGTTTTTAGGAAAGGAATAAGTATTACTATGTTTAATGTATTATCGTAAACCATTTATATTCTTAAACGAAAATATTGAACAGAAAGAGATTCGGTCACATCTAGGAAGTGAACCTAGAACCTCAGCCTTGCCAGGGCGTTTCTCTGCCGTATGCATTAAAAATAATGTCGGTTAATGTTGGTAATTCTTAGCCGAAGAATGACTTAGTTAAATAAGACCGAAAGGGGAATAGGTTGAATTAGCAGTGCCAGAGCAAAGAACTGACAAGGCAGAGGTCTTGGGTCCATTTCTTAGATGCGACCGAATGTTTTTCTGATTTTAAATTTTTGATTTTTCGGTTGAAAATAAAATATGTATATTCCTCTAAGAAATATTATATAATCGTCTTGTATATAAATTGTAATATAAGACAGATTAATCATTCATGTACATTAAAAGTTTTCTTATTTTAACATTTGGCGAGATAGAAATACAAAAAGTTTGTTATTTAAAGTGAAATTAAATATATCTTCTGTTTTCGTTGTGACGAATTTGACCGAAGTTTTCGTAAGCCAATTTTATTTATTTGAGTATGCCTATGCATATACCAAAATACTGATTACTCGTACTCAAGGTTATAATACCCACAAGTATAAATAATCAGCATGTTAGTATGTTATATCTTTATTTTGTAATTGTTTTATTTTGTAATAAATACAATAGTCAATGGGTAATTTAAGTATAATTATTTTTCTACATCTATTTCTACTTCTTTGTAATGACTATATATGATAAACTCGTATATGCCTAAGAGGATGACCGGATAAATCATCACAATGATAATTCATCACATCTTTAAAAAGTTATATAAAGTCACGGAAAGTGATAAAACCAAAACTTTATTAACTGGGCTAAGTAAGTTAGGTTAAATTTTTTTTTCTTCATTTCTAATGACTTTATATCACTTTTTAAAAGTGTGTTGAATTGTCACTGTGTTGAGTTATCATGGAACGGCCTAAGAAATAAAGTTGTTAAATTAACCTGCTGGCGAAATTTATTTATTTATTAAAAAAATAGTTTTTTTACATAAAAAAACATAATCTGCACATCTCACTAGGGCATTCCTGGGTAAAATGCTTTAGTAGTTGTAATGAAGAATTGAAAGAAATGTGCATATATGCGTATTTTTTCATATTAAGTAAGCCGACCAAGAGTGTTTCTATAGAAGTTTGCACGGGCTTTTATTCGATTATTATTCCGCCAAGAATTCACAATCGATTATCTGCAATTTTTTTCCAAATCATATTCGATGAAAAGTTTCAGTTGAGCATAACTGCTGTCTTAAAGTAATTTAATAGCACGGCGGACAAATTTCATAGCATTTCCCTCAAGTAATATCAAAATTCCCTTCGCGACCCGCTGTGTGAAGTTGCCCGATAATAATGAAAAACTATCGAAGTCTCTGAAAGGTGGTTCTTTTGTTCGGAGATAAATGGAAGCTGGATAGCATTGGCCCTTGCTCGAGGGTGGGAATAATTTGGAAAAAGTGACATCTTTTGTGAGTTTTCGGTCCACCGCCCCAACACAATCGTGGACATGCCAATTCCCTCCGATAACACATCCCCCTTAATCCGATTACGTTTTCGACTTTATTGAAATACGGCTTCGTTCGGTGATTTTCGCCTAACTGAATTTTGCTTTCGGAATAATCAAATTGGAAATGAAACTCTTTATTTACTCAGGTTTCAAATGGTTCCTGATGGATATTATCGGAGGTATTGGACGGTGAAATGGGGAGGATTGATGAATTTGGGTTTTAGTCTGTGGACCAACTTAAATGTTCAAATGATTTCGAGCATAGTTAATTGGAAGTTAATAAATTCGGAAAACGTGGTAGTGTAAATTCTAGTACCCAACATCATCTAGTGCAAGTCCGAGCAACTTATCAGAGGTGTTTCTTTTTAGATTAGCAGGGATTTGATGTCTCCAAAATAAAGCCTATTCAAATCTACGAGAGATTAAATTGAAGTTATGAAATGAATCATTTTATGAACATTTTTTGTTTAATATAAAATCTCGATTTAATGTTGTTGTTTTCCATAGAATAAAGAATAACACAAGAAATGCCCTTTGGGCGTGTTTCATTATTCAAATATATGCTCAATTTGGGCCTATATACGTATATACCCATACAAAACTGTGTTTCACCATGATTACGAAACCCAAATGGGACGGAGATATACAATTTATAAGTGCAAGAGAGAAAGACTGCGTGCTAAATGGTCTAGAAACAAGAGATACTAAGTCAGTGGCATATTTGTTTCCATTCAAATTCATATTTGTAGAGTCATTTTTTGGTTTGACAAGTTAAAGAAATAAAACAGTAAGGAATTTGAATATAACCACCAGTTTATTTTATTTACTACGACCCACCAGTATCGCTTAATACAAACATCATCAGGGTTATGAAATTAAACTAATTAAAAAAATACGTAGTGTATATCTATATATATAAATGGAGTAATCGCCTCTTCCGTTTACGCTTTGTCTCTTTCGATATAAACCATTATATATACATTATCTATCATGTTATGTTATGTTTTTTTTTAAATTTCATACTCACTGTTCCTTTATTTAGACAAGAAACATACACTATGATGATGCTTGTGTTAAGCGAAACTGGTTGGTCGTAATAAATTAAATTAATTCGTGGTTAAATATAAAGTTAAACCCTTTGTACTCCGATTTTAAATGGTATACCAGCTAGAGTGTAACGTAAAAATATGAGGAAAAATTACGATATTTTTAAAAAATTATAAAAATATGTTTTTTGTTAAGGCAGTAAATAAAAAGATATAGTTATGTTGAGAAATATATATTTATTATCATATAAGATTGTTAATAAAATAAAAAAGTACATATTCTAATCTTTATAATTGTTGAAAGTGTGGTATTTTAGAAAGCAGTCGCCCAAATGCATACGTGGCTTGTTAGGACACGTGTGACAGTACTCACTGGTTTCCCGTCTGCCACCTTTTACTGCCCTTTTCAAGCAGACCACACAATCCCTCTTGGGACCTTTTCTCAAAATATGGAGTTTTCCTCTCTCTGCCTGGTCTCTGATAAAGTGGAAGTAGATGGTCGACTTCGAGGCTTTTTGTACTCACCCACTAATTGATCTACTAAATTTTTTATAAATTTCAAATGGCTTAACGGTTTTTCGTTGTTATTATTTTTATAGATTTATATAGAATGTATGAGTTAATGGAACATATCTCTATCCCCCAAAAAAAGAGTTTACGCCACCATTTCAGCGATTTTCTTAAGAAGCAATATGACGATGCATACTGATCAGCACGATCAACCCCACCCATGGATTTAGTGTAATCGATGATAACCTTTGGTTTTTCCTTAATGATGACGCCACCACCCTTTGCCATCCTTCTAACGGATGTGGCTCCTGCGTTTGCGGAGGTACTCAGCATTGTTACGACACTTTTGTCCCTCCACGCAAAGAGCATTTTTCTGCGTTTTTTGACCGCAATGAATAGGTTCTGAGATTGAAGGAACCTGTGGACCTGTATTTTGAAAGCCAATATCAAAGTTTATAGTGTCCATAATGTCGTCCTCTTCGGTCATATCTACCCAATCATCTTCTTGTAGATTATCCACGTCGGAAATACTTGAACTGCTACTGATGTCCAAAACACGCGACTTTTTTCTTCTATGTCCTATAAAATCACTCTCACTACTTGAACTTATAATAACATTATTACTATCTATAGAAGTTTCATCTGAAAAGTCACTATGCACTTCGAAAACAAACTCGTCTTCACTATCACTGAATTCAAAATTCTCTTCAATATTTAAAGCGGAGTAAAAAATATTCAATTAAAATGAATGCGTAGTTATTGTCATGAATGAAAAACAGAGCAAAAAGCACAACCTATCGCCAGGGGGTACACTTTACAACTGAATACAATATTTGTATACCTGTAAAACGACCCTTTTAATTTTTAAACAATAAATTTTATACCTATTGTTTATTTCGCCGCTGCGGCGCCATCGGAGTTGTTAGAATGTTTACTATGTCGCCGCCACGGCGACAATGGAGTACAAGGGGTTAATATTTTATTTCACCTTGTTTTCTTCTTTAATCCATTTTATTTTCGAACAGAACACATTATTTATCATCCAAATTCCCGCGATGAAGTCAATATAAATGCTGCATTGATTTCGTGAAATAATAGTACGCATTAAAAAATGCCGTCTACGTTGGAAGCGGTTTCACCCTGGGATGTATATTTTTAGATTGCTGTTTGCCTGTAGCTTGGTAAAACTTGTACTGAAAATAACACTTTTCCACGGAAATACCTTGTGATATTATTTGTTTAGTGGAAATTAATAGAATGAGTAGTTAATTCTGGATTAATTTCATTTCAAATCCTCGTAAAAGGTGTTCATTTTAAATTAGTGTAACTGAGGACGTTAATTAAATAACACAACAAATAAACCTTAACAAAAAACAAACGTTAAAATTCGCGTACAATTTATTAGCAATTTTTGTTTATTTGTATTGTAGAAATGAATTGCAAAATTACATTATTTATTATTAGGAATAACATTTTTTTTTCATGCAAAATCGTAAATCGTAATGAAATTTAATTCCCACATTATTCCTTGCCGTAGGAAACGGTTTACATATAACCTACTTTACTTCTTTCGTGCTTTGATTGATAGTACATATATAAGGGTAGTCTTATTTAAGCTGAACATTCCGATTAATTGAAAGAACACTGGATTACTAAAACGATTAAGTGGCATGCAAGATCGGGAGAGGTTTGGAGAGACCCTTTGACCTCTCCAACTGATCTCTCTTGACCCATCGCCTTGCGTTGCAACGGGAATGATAGATTATAACCATATCCTAGCAACGTCACTCCTGAATAAACTGATCCCATCCCTAATACCTTCTTCCTTACCAAAACTTGCTCTCCTTAAAAAAAAACTCCACACAGCATCCCCAAAGATGACATAGGCCCTGGAAGGAATTATTTTTCCCAGATTCTCCTGTGTGGGTTTAATGTAAAAAAATAAATCGAATTAAATAAATTCTCTATGGCAGCTTCATCCCTGAAAAGGTCAACTTTATCAATATTCTGGAATCGTTCGGCCACCATCGTTTTGTTATTTTAAGAAGAAAATCGACTATCCTATTAATTCGAAACATCACACGATTAACATAATGGATCGATCACGCCCATCACTAGACTAGATCAACGTGACCTTTCCCAGGGCATTATCTAAATCTGTTTCCGATAGTTTTTTCAGGCGTTTCACTTTTGTCTTGCTTACTGGTATTGCTACAAATAAATAAATCAAACAAGAATTAACTACTCATTATATTTATAAATATATATAGATATATAACATAGATCTAATATATTTTTACAGAAGTTCATTTTAAACAGAAGATTGATTTCATCGGCCTGTTTGGTGCCCAGAAGTCGAAATGTCTTATATTAATTAACAAAAATATTTTTGACGTTTTACGATTTTTTAATTTGGACCGTTTTGCATTTGATCTGTCCATAAATTTTTTGATGGTGGCCGTTTTGATGGTTCAGTGTAGGTTATTTTTTAAAATATAAAATCGTCGTGTTTATTAATGTGAACTCTTTTTTAAGCACTTTTCAATATTTTGGTACCTACCTTCCTGAAGAAAGTTTGAAAAAAGAACTGTCATAGAAGTAGTGAAGTGTCTTTGGAAATATGTTTACAAAATATGTTCAATAACATCCCATCCCTTGATTCCTATACTTCAATCGTTAAAGTATGAGGTTAATACAAATCACTTTTGGAAAAATCATACCCCTCCACTTTTTTATGATTGCTACAACTCTTTCCTGGATTTATCTAGAAACACCTATCTCAATGAATCTCTTCCCTTATACTCATACCCCTATGAAAGCCTTACTTTCTATCCGAAGGTCCATCAATTTATAAGTAAAAAAACATTAAAAACTCAACTCAATTAAATAATGCAGAATTTAACACAATTATTGAAAACAACTGGCCAAATTACATAAAATTTTTCACAGATGGCTCCAAACTCAGTCAGGACCCCCATTGCGGGGCCAGTGTCTATATTCCTCACAGAAAATTGTGTTCCCACACAAACTTCCCAAAGAATGCTCCATTTTCTCTGCTGAATGCATAGCTATCATAGAAGCTCTTCAACTCGTCAAATCATTAAATATTAAAAACGCACTCATCCTTTCAGACTCGCTTAGCTCACTACAAAAAATAAGCGCATCCCCACTCAATTCCAGTAGCGACTCTCTAATCTGCTCGATCAGGAACCTACTGCATTCCATGTCACTGGTTCATGCATCAGTGGTCCTAGCCTGGATACCGGGACACCTCGGTATTACTGGGAATGACATGGCTGATTATATTGCTAAGGAAGCCACTGCCCATGGTCCGTTAAGTGATATCCCTATTCCGGTTAGAGACCATTTCCCTATTCTAAAAACTAAGTACCAACTCCAATGGTCTTCTGAATGGAAAAAATCTTCTCTGATAAAAGGTCACCAGTACTCATTAATCCAACCTTCTATTCCTGTTAAGCCCTGGTTTCACAAATACACTACCATGCCTAAAAAATATATTTCTTCCTTAACCCGAATGCGGCTGGGTCACACTTGTTGTCTTAGCCATCTTGCCAGGTTCCACATAGTCAGTTCGCCGTACTGTGATTGTGGGTCAGAGGATACTCTGGACCATAATTTTTTTGAGTGTCCTATCAATGACCAATTTCCAAACTTCATGCATGAATTGTTAAAACTTGATATTAAATTGCCTACCAGTATACCTTGCCTTCTTAGTCTAAACACTACTGAAATTTACTATTTTTTGGCAAAATTTATTTATAAAAATGGCCTTAATATCTGACCATAATAATAAATATAAACCAAATTTCTTTCACTTTCCTTTGTATTCATTTGTTCAGGTTCCTATTTTCATCTTTATTTTCATCTATTTTTACTAATCCCAACTCTGCATATTTTGACTGAGTTAAAACACTATTCTTTATGCATTTGTATATTTTTCTTGATTCTTTTATTGTATTTGTTTATATTCATTTCATAGTACTGTTTTAAAAAAAATAATGCTTCTAATTTTGGAAAAATCTGTTCTTTTAAATAACAAAAATGCCCACTACTATTGTGCACAGGTTCCTATTTTTATAATTTTGTGGTTGCCTGTTATTACCAGCTCTGTATTGTTTTTGTTAAGTTATGTTTATGTTACACCCATGTTATGTTTATTATATGTTATGTTCATATTATGTTATGATATGTTTATGTTATGTTCATGTTATGTTATGTTATGTTATGTTATGTTATGTTATGTTATGTTATGTTATGTTATGTTATGTTATGTTATGTTATGTTATGTTATGTTATGTTATGTTATGTTATGTTATGTTATGTTATGTTATGTTATGTTATGTTATGTTATGTTATGTTATGTTATGTTATGTTATGTTATGTTATGTTATGTTATGTTATGTTATGTTATGTTATGTTATGTTATGTTATGTTATGTTATGTTATGTTATGTTATGTTATGTTATGTTATGTTATGTTATGTTATGTTATGTTATGTTATGTTATGTTATGTTATGTTATGTTATGTTATGTTATGTTATGTTATGTTATGTTATGTTATGTTATGTTATGTTATGTTATGTTATGTTATGTTATGTTATGTTATGTTATGTTATGTTATGTTATGTTATGTTATGTTATGTTATGTTATGTTATGTTATGTTATGTTATATTATGTTATATTATGTTATGTTATGTTATGTTATGTTATGTTATGTTATGTTATGTTATGTTTATGTTATGTTATGTTTATGTTTATGTTTATGTTATTTATTTATTTATTTATTTATTCATTTTTGGGAAATCAACAGTTACATTTTTACAGATTGTACATAAGTAAAATAGCCAAAATAAAACCAATTACGGATTTCCTCCTTGTGACTTTACGTAAGACAGCATTAGAAGAAATAATTAAATTTATGAGAAATGTGAAGTTATAATTATATAAAATAAAAGAATTGTATAAAATAATAGAACAAAATAATACAACAAAAATAAAGGGGAAAAAAAAAAACAAACTAAAATTTATATAAAATAAAAGATTATCGATACATTGGTAACCATAAGAATACAAACAATATTGTGCATATAAATCATATCATAACCATAACCATAAGAAGACAATGTTGTGCATATAAATCATACCATAACAGGATTATAAATATATAAATATGTTAATGTTATGTTAATGTTATGTTTGTTATGTTTATGTTATGTTATGTTTATGTTATGTTATGTTTGGTTTATTTATGTTACGTTATGTTATGTCATGTTGTGTAATCAATTTTATCCTGTAATTTGTTGTATTTATTAATAAGAAAAATGTTGTATTGTATGGCCAAGATCACTCTTAATGGGTGAAAGCCAATATAAAGAATAAAAAAATTGTCTTTGGATAAATCGTATTAATCTTTATTTGAAATACTTTTGATTTATGTAATATATATATATATGTTTTATAATTAATTACGTAGGTATTTAAGTACCTACTTAAAATTAGATTTAAAAAAAATGGTTTCGATTTATTAAATAAGAGGTACTGTTCACCAAACTAATAGTTATTTTTATTAATTTATTTTGCTATGAACACACAGTCGTTTTCAACCGGTGCTGTATTTTGTATGGGAGTCAACACGTTTTTATTTACGCAATACCCATTTTAACATTGAAGACTAGGTAAAATGTTAGCAACTGGTCACTAACGTTTTTGAATTGAACCACCTGATAAAAACCTGCATTATAACATTTTTATCGGTTCTAATGTGAATGTGGACCAAAATTGCTCTTAAAAATAACGACAAGAAATGAAAAAATGTTCAAATTACTTACAAATTCCCCACAATTTCGTTTACCCCCAAAATTAAATAAAGATTCTATTGAAATTTGCATTTATTTTTTTTATTATTATACATTTTCAGAATTTCTCTTTCGTTCAGGCTTTTAAAATAAACTTTTTTCAAATCTTGCTGCAAAAGAAGACGAAATAAAGTACTTTCTCCCAATTATTGTAATTATTATTTTTCAACATGATTCAATACACATTCCCAAAAAACTCATTTTTTTTAAATATTGGAAACGTTCCGTCATTTGGGGAATTCTTCACGAATTTGCAACCCTGATGTGGATATTGTAGACCATAGACATATTACTCACGTAGACTGGTTGCAAAGAATCAGCGGATTCTGTTGTTTTGACGGTGTTTTATCGTTTTTAATCATGTATTCAGAACCAGCGTTTATTGATCTTTATGAATATATATTTCCTTAACTGTAATATATTTAATTGTAGTTCCTTATTATTGAAAGTAAATAAAAGTTTCATACCCGCGAAAGTACTTATTACCATCATCCCTGTTCCTTAATCAATGCTTCGCAACTCGAACCATGTGCCTAGGTGCATTGTCCCAAAGTCACATAATACCGCGCCTCAACTTACCCGTTCACTACAGCTTGATGTTTTCCCACAGATGATAAATTAGTTTCGCTAGATTCGTTATCAATGAACGAGGTCACGCGTTTAGCGGAGGCGCATCGAGTTTTGAATTTAGTGCGAACCGTTTCTGACAATCCAAACAAATGCGTAGACTCCGGGCCATATTGAACGATTTTCCGGTATCTGTGTTTCATCCCTCCTGCAACACGGGTTTTTTCAAGACATGTTCACCCCTTTCTCTCCTCACAAAGACCCTCCACACAGCATTTTCAAAGATGACACAAGATGTATCATCTTTGAAGATGATGTTGTTATTTTTTTTAAATGCATCGGATTTTCACCCAGGCGTCATGGACTCAATTCCTCGGCTGGATAGTCCTCCACGATTTCAGAAACAATATCCTCCGCTTATAATGATGGTAGTAGGGAATTTACAAATATTGGCAGGATATTTGTAACACGGATATGTTTATTTTTCTTTTTAAAAAGCTAAATAACAACTACTATAATTTCTACAGTAATCTGTTAACGGTATTCCGTGCCTAGAGACTATTGTATTTGTGCTATTGAAGATTCTCCTCTCTTTAATACCCGGCTGCGAGCTGACTGCTCTTCCAGAAAGTTTATTAAAAAAAAAACACATAATTAACTAGCATTTTTTGTTATCCTGACAGCTGAAATTGGAACTAACGGAGGCGCTCCTGGTCCCTGTTCGCTGCTAGATATCCGAACGAACAAATTATAAAATGAAACACCCGTGAGATTTAAAAAAATTTACTTATCTTTTTGTGGTAATTCATAACAATTACCTAGCATCTAGTTGGTGTTATTGCCTTTGAGACTATTACACATTAAACAACGTAAGCTTGAACTATTAATGATCTATGGAAATCAAATTTCCTAAATGTTTTTATTGGCCAAATCTACAAAAAATGCCGGATTCTTGTTTTTATCAGCTGTTGAAATCGGCACTAGTAGTTCTGTGAATAGTTTGAGTTTGCGTCTAAAAGGCAATGTTTTCAATGATCTCTCATTTAAAAAATCAAAAACAAAATTTCCTTTGTAATTAAAAAAATATATTTGTAAGCAGGTACTTCAATACCAACGTATTTAAATTATCCACCGTATATTTAATTAAAAATAAAATAAAATTAGGAATTATACAATTTTTCTAAAGAAACATCTCAATACCAGTTCGTTTTTCAAACTTTCTTCAGGCAGGTAGGTTCATTAATATTAATTATACATGCCATTGCTAACTCTGGCGACATAAAAATGTACAAGTATACGAATTGCAAAACGGTCGAGTTAAGGATAGGTCTCTGCTAGGCTCAATAATATGTGCAAATCTGATGAAGGTTTTATAAAACGTACCCAAAGCACATATACGTACTAATAAATATAACTTTATTGCGATTTCTGTCAACATTTGTTTATTTGGTTCTAAAACAAACTGTGCTGTCCTAAGATAAACACTATAATTTCATCCAGTTCCCGTAACGTGCACAATGCATTTTTGAATTTCCTTGGCTTTAAATGGCAACGCAGCTATCTCACGTAGAAGAAACATGTTCTCCTTGTTTTCCACGACCATATTCTACTTCTTCACTGGGAAAACGTTTAAATCTGGTCCTGGATATACCTGAAAATCAGTAGTCAAAGAAAAAGTAATAAATCATTATCTAGGGCTAGAAAAGAAACTGGTTGATGATAAGATTCTTTTCACTCGTTGCTTCGGTTTTACTGTCCATGTGGAATGCATTTTAGGATCAGGATTTAAACAGCACGTATAAAGTAGTTGCGGTCAGTAAAGGCATTGTTTATTTTTTTTATTTCCTTCATTGTGCAATCAGAATCTGCACTGAGTCGTCCCTTGGCCTCCTGGCAGTTTTATTTTTGTTCCGGTGGACTCTAAACTTTGTGACGTGATTGGCATTATTGCTGGCTAAATAAATACAATAAAGCTACGAATTACGTTCCTTTCGTGTTATTCCTTTTACAAAAAACAGTTTAACAAAAAAATAATTAAGCTTAAACAAAAAATAAACCACACGAAATTGGCAAGAACAATGGCATTTATTAATTAATTCATGAGTATTCTTCCGAAATTACAAGAATTTAAAGAAGAATATATTAAAAGAATTTAAAGGTCGAAATACTCCGGTAGGAAAAAAAGTGCTTTAAAAAAAATAAATATGTATAAATGTGTACGTTTAGACGACGCCCGCATAATGCTCTGAGCCAGTCTCAACTAGCAAATAAATAAAAGTAGACTAAACGAAAAATAAAGTGTATGACATCAATAGTGACTAAAACAGTGCATTTATGTATTTCCATCAATGTTCAAGTAATTATTAACTTACTTAGTTGGAAACGGCTCAGTGCGTCGTGTAATTTCATCGCCCCATAAAAAAGTACTTCTTCTATATTCTTGAATTTAAGAGGGATATAATGAATAAATATTTGTGGGTGTGGCCATATAATCAATCACACAACCGTCATAGATATTTAATATTATCCGTATATGACGACTGTATGGGATTTTATGCCCAGGGATATCATATCGTAGGTCAAACCCACATATTATAATGCTCGTGTGTAACAAACTTTAAATTTATTTAGGTATATGTTTTATGGGATGTGTGGAATTGTACTAACCTGGAAAAAATCGGTTTTTTAAATATCATTTTTTAACCCCTCCTCAGTCTTCTCCTCACTAGGTATTCCTGTTCCGAGTTGACATCATCAAATATGTTGATTTCCACAAAATATTGTTAATAATACGATATTATTTTTATTTTTATATTAGTACAATTAACTGCAGAAAACCTGCATGTCTTTAATAAATTACTTGATTAAAACATATTTTTAATCAGCATAGTAACATAATTTATTAAATAAAATAGGAGCAAAAATAAATGTTAAATATCTTTTCAAAATATTACGGTTCTAAAGATCATTTTTAAAAAAGTAGGACGAATTTTGAAATATGGCTATGTTGGTACTAATTGTAAATATAAGCAGGTCGGCAGTTTGCAGGTCAAAATAAAGAAGTTTGAACGAACATAAAATGATTGGGAAACCCCTCCTTTGAAAGCGTTTTACTCGATTTTGAAAACTAAATTTTTCACATTCTTTTAAAAAGCAATTCCCATGTAATTGCATTTAGGTCCGACAAGGGACATCGGGTGGGTTTAGTGAATTCCACGAATAAATTAATACAAGTAAATAATGTTTTCAGAAAACTTGAATAGCCTTTACAAATTTTCCAGCAACCACTCGGTTTTTTATCGTTGTTTTAGAAAAATCCTAGAATTTATATATATCTGATTCATATTAATATTTAAATGAACGGCTGCGCGGCCTATTTTACACAAAACAAAATTTTAATTTGAGGCCAAAATACCCAACCAAATTGATTTTATTTTTAATCTGAAGATATATCAAATACCTAGAACGGATGTGAGTTATTTAATACATTTGTGTTTTAAATTATAAAATTATCCAGTTTTTATGATTTTAGAGAAAACTTCACTTTGTTTTTATGAGTTTTTCGCAATTATTAAAAAAAAACTATCCTAACCTACCATGGGAACAGGAAATTAAAAAATTGTAAAAGAGTAGTTTTTCAGGTCGAAGTTTCAATTTATATTTGTAAGTACGAAAAATTTCTGTTAAAACGAAAAAGGATCTTTTTTATTATAAATTTAATAGAAAATGCTATCTTTCCAATATTTTATCATATTTACATAGTAGGTAGGGCGAAAATTCCCTAATGGCCTGGTATTTTATGATAACAAAAAATAATAAATAATCAAAATTTTACCTTAACTTTTTTTTCCGTTATCCAAGAATAATACATTTTTTTATTCACTAAAGTATGTACTAACGATGAATTAAGTAAAAAATAATCAATTCCAAATAGTAAATATTTTCCGCCAGAATGAAATCACACGACCGTAGACAATTTTCAAAGAATGTATGTCATTTATAATAATAGCCAATTTTGGATGAAAAAAGGGAACATATGGTCATAAATTCTACTAATGTTTGGATGAATACCATTCATCAACTAAAAACAACGCAAAATTATTTTTTGCAGTTCTGTTATTGATCTATTATTATATGTCAACTCAACATCTTAGAGAAAAAAGTCACATCGTTTTCTCGCAAATGACTGCCTTTCGGGTAAAATAACTAAAAAACTAGAAAGCGTAAGCACAAAAAGCAGAAAGCACAAAGTACTAACAAGTAGTCATTATTCTGTTTGTTCATATTGCGCAATGTTCATTAACAAATAATGATATCATAGTAAAAGCTCTACGTATTTATACTCTACGTATACAATAGCTTCAAACAAACTATTGTGGATTTCAAAATTTAAATATTAATTTGATTAATCAACCAAGTGACTCCTATGATAATATTCATGGCCAAAACAGGTTCGAGAGATGAGACCTTTATATAAATAAATTCACCCTTAGATGGTAAATTATGTTTAAACCCTTGAAACTAAAAGCCTACCAATAACAAGCGTTTGTCATTAAACTCTTACATAATTTAATAGTTTTATGGACCTACGAGTACGATCCGTTTCAATAAATTTTTAATTCCCCAAACAATACCTTTCCCCAGTCATAGTTTGGTTTATGTTTTAAAGTTACGGGGTCCAAATATGTAACACTAGTGTTTGTGGAATCTTGACTGTGAAGCGCATGTTATCTGTTTATGAAATATATTTTATTGAATGGTGAGCTCTGGAATCATGAAATTTGCACAGTTTTTCTAGTCTTTGCAAATATTTTCAGTTCTGACGTCATTTCCATCGTGCAGTGTATTGTAACATTCTTCCACCAACCGCCAAAACACGAGCATCTCCCTCATCAGGTGGTTGTAAATTACAAATAATAGTTGCACTTATCGTAAAAAATCATCTTTCTTGCAAATTGGGCATTCAACAATAAATTTCATTTATCAGAGTATCAAAAAAATTGTTCACAAAATAAAACTTTCATTAGAGATTAGAATTTTTCATCAATCTATTTTTTATCAGCGAATATTCCCCTTCATAAGGTAACAGCTTCTGAAAATTTTGATTAAACCATTCACTCGTTTTTATTTTACGTGAAAATTTATCATACTTAGGTAATAAATAATTTAAGCCTTTCAAAATTGTTGAATTAAACTTCCCGTACAAACGTTCACATGTATTTTGATGGATACAGGTGTTTCTTAATGTAAACACGTTACACGGAAATATTAACGGCAATGTAAAATGTAAATATGATTTTAGTTAGTTAATGTAAATATCCATTTTATGATTACCTGAAAATATGTTTACTTCAGTAAAATCCTATATTTTATTGTTCAAATAAGGTTAAAAAAACCGCCATGTAAATACGATTCTGAGGGGGAAAATAGCTGATGTATTTGAAATATTGGTCACAATTGACTTAATTAAAGTGTAATTTTCTATTGCATAGTTTATGTGAAAAATCACATGAAGTATGTGCATTTTATTATGGCATTAGAGAATAATTTACATAATTTACTCATTTAATGTTTACGTTCGATTGCCATTTTGGATTTACCTCTGTAAAAGTACAATAAATTTAAGTTGTGAATGTTATGTTCAGATATAAAAAAAATATTTTACTTAGTTTCAACTCTTTATATTTTGTTTCGACATTTTACAGAATGCTGCCTAAAAAATCTTCACAGGATGGAATTATACTAAATATAAACACATTTATTATGAATTATCTTAATATTTTCATACTATAATTTAAATTAATTGTTTTACAAAGTGATAAAACTACCTGTGAAAATTTATTCCCATATTGTATCTGTCTTCAAAACGGATTCAATATATCTATATATGCTTATTTTGGAAGTACAACTGTTAAACATTAAAACTCTTGCAAAATCAGATGCTTAACCCACAGGGCATTTGTCGAAATCGTAGATTTCATGGATAACATTGCAAGAACACGAGAGAATTCTGTAGAAGATGTTCCCGTAACATCATCTCAACCTCGAATACATCTTTTGGACAGAGACATATTAAATTCTATGGTACAAAACTATACAATGCTCTATCAAATAAAACATTAAACAACGGAAATGAATATATTAAAAACTAAAATAAAAACATGGCAAAGGGTAAATAATCAACTTGTAAGCATTACGAAGACGATGTAAAGACAACTTGAAACTAAATAGAAAAGTTTAAAAAACTACAAGCTAAAAACTGCCTCAGCATAGGAAACCCTGGTAATGTGGACTGTCAAGTCTGACTTTAATTTATACTTATATAATACTTTATACTTCTACATCATGACAAAATTAGAAATTGAAAATAATAAAAAAAAAATAATAAAAAAAATTCAACTGACGGACAGATGAAGTATTCACCATAACGACCAGACAAGACTTTGTGCAAGAACAAAAGGCTTAGAAAGAAATGGAAAGCTCTGAAAATCGCGACCCTTAATCCCATAAAAGACGACAAAAGACAAGCAACAAATTTGCTTTGAAAATTCGGATTATCCGTATTAATTAGTTTGATATTTAATTTGGATAGGAAGCAATAGAAATTGGATTCAGTACTCAATGATGGTTTCAAAGTAATAAACGATCGAAAATCATGAAAATAATTAACTTTATATACATTAAATAACGCTAAGTTTGTGGCTTGTTATGTTTACTTTTGCGTAAATAAACACACTTCAGACTCAGCTCAAATATTATTTTAATCAAAAACTGTTGAAGAAAAGCCTTCATTCGCCTTTATAATTCGATGTTGGAGCCCCCACTCCACAGTTTCGTATCTCAACGAGTAAACAAAAAAGCAATTAGTTGCCCCTTTAATTGTTTTTTAATTACAATATTTTATAAATTAAAACTAAACATCATAGTCACTTTTAATAACGGTAACGGCTTGAGATTTTGTATAAAGTCAAGGGTCATTAACCGAATTAATTAATTATTATTTAATGCTGGTGGAAAAATACGAAATTTAAACTAACCTCAACACTGATATTCAAATTATTAACTTTAGTTTTTTATTTTATTATTTATTAACTTTCAAAAATACAGTTTCTTACTATTAAGTCCCGTTAAACTATTGATATCATTATTTTTTTATTGATAAACTCACGTTTATAAGACAAGGTTTTATGTTCAATTTGTATTAGTATTTCGGATGACTAATATTTGCTTATAATTATTTGATTGATATCAGTTTATCAACGGGTTCTTTTAACAATTACTTTTTAAATACATATACAATTTAAACAAGTACATAAAATATACACATAATTACATTAGTACAAAAAAATTCTTTCACATAACCCTTTTTTTAACATACATTTCCTTCTGTGAGTCAATTCACAGCTTTTTATTGAGTTTGGTAACATGTTGTAAATTATTGGAACGAGGTATTCTAGAGTTCTTTGACCGTATTTATTCAGGTATCTGGGAACTACAAGTCCATCGTTTGCAATTAGTCTTGTATTATGAACATGTGTAACTATTTTATTATGTTCAGATTAAGATGTATGCTGACTCGCAATTTTAAGTCACAATAAAGCACGAACAGGTAATAAATTTACAGAATTGTATAGTAATGACTTTGGTACGTCATTTCTTTGTTCGTATTTAGTTTTGTTTAATATTAATTTTAGTTATTCCATATCTCATTAGGGATTCCGCCAATGACAGGTATACTATTCTAAGGGTATTTGGTGGAACAAAAAACTTCAATCTATAAAGTTTGCTCACTATAACTCTAAGCCGTGTGCAGACTTTTTGTATGTGTATATCCCATTTAAAATTACAATCAATTGTTAAGCCTAGATATACGTATTTTGAAACAAGTTCAATATTTTTACATGAGCATGGTTGTATTACAAAGTTATGGATGCAATTAAAATCATGAGAAATAATTTTAGGAGTTATGGTGATGTTATTATGAGGAGATCTGATGTACATAAGCTTCATTTTTTTAGCATTGATTATTAAACCTACATCGTGTGACCATTTTTGAAGAGTGACAAAGTCAATTTGCAGTAATGTACTCGCTATTAATAAATCCTCATTTGAAATAACTAATGCAGTGTCGTCAGCATAAACGTAATGTTTTACATGAGAAAAAAAATTTCATTGCAGTAACATATATTATATAAAAGGTAGGGCCTAGTATGGACCCTTGTGGTACGCCTGCGAAAACAATTTTTTTTTGCTAAAATGATCATAAATTTTTACACAAATCTTTCTATTTTGAAAGTAGTTAACAAATAATTTATGTAGGTTTCCTGTAATTCCAATTGTTTCTAGAATTTAAGGTAATTTACTATGATCAATCGTATCAAAAGCCTTTGAATTTTAATTATCAATAAATAATACGAGTACATGTTTTCTTTTATTGAAACCATGTTGATGGGTATCAATAATAGAAAAAAAATTCAAGGTACTTTATTAGTTTTACAGATATATATTTTTCTAGGATCTTTTCAATTGCAGGTAAAATACTGATCGGTCTATAGTTTTCAATTTCACTGTGTTTACCACCTTTGTAGATGGGTCGGATTATGCTAAATTTGAGATCTTCGGGTATAATTGCCTCCGATAAAATCATATTAATTAATAGAGTTAAAATAGGTCCTAAGATATTAAAGTGTTTTTTAATGTCAGACATTTTAATTTTATCTATCCCCGGCAATTGACTATTTTTTAACCTTCTGACTACTTTTTCGATATATCAAAGTTTTGCTTGTGTTAAGAGCATGCTGTGTGGAAGTCTATGTGTTTGAATATGAAAAGATATTTTGTCACATATTTGTAATAGTTGCTTAACATTGTCAGAAAAAAAGTTTGCAAAATTGTTAGATGTTTGTTCAGTCGTTTGTTCTTTTAAAAAATAGTTTGATATTACTTGGTCGCAATTAATTTTTCTATTCCTTCCTAACAATCTGTTTATTTCGTCCCACGTTTTTTTAGAGTCGGCAAAATAATTTTTAAATTTTTAGTTGAAGAATTTTACTTTGCATACAATGATTAATTTTGTAACTTTGTTTCGATTGCATTTGTACTCTCTCTCATAAAATATATCTGTAGGATTATTTTTCTATCTTTTGTAAAGTGTATCTTTTAATTTGAGTTTTAATAATAAATCATCATTTATCCATTCATTTATGGCATTAGGTCTGATTTGAGGTTTATGAGACTTGATAGTACTTTTTTCATAGATTTCATTAAATTTATTTTTAATTTTATTATACAGAGTAACGCAATCCAGTTCTTTCAAAAGGATATTCTAATTATATTTTTTTATTTCTTTATCAACACGTTTTAGAGACAGAATTGTGATTTTTTCATTTTGTTCAATATTTTTGACATCATGGTATTGTACATTTTGTCCCGTTATAAAATGATCAGCAATTTTCGAATCAATTACATACGCGGACAAGTTATATTTATTAGATCTAACATATATGTGGTCAATACAGGATTTAGTTATTTGACCAGCAACGATTATTTCTCTAGTCGTATCCTTAATACTTTTTGTAAAGTAATTGCTGGTTAGTATATTTTCATAAGCTATTATATTTGAATCACTTTGATTTAGTATGTTGAGATTTATTAATATCAACATACTGTTTATTTTCCAAAAAAATTATATTATCATTAAAGTTTACAATATTACAAAAAAATAAGAAATTTCATTTACAAATCGCTTTGTGTTATGAGTAATTTAATTTTGGGTGAAAATTACATGTACAAATGTAATCGTGTGTAATGTAGTTACGAATTGGATTTTTTTCTTATTTTAAACACCTTCGGATTCTTAATATTAAATATGCATTATATGACATAAATACCAACATTACTTTAGTTCCAGAGGTTCCCAACCTTAACTGGCTCACCGCCCACTTTTCAAGTATATTTTTCTTCAACGTCCCTCCTCACCCAGAATCAAAAAAAGTATGACAGCATAGTCGTAGAAAGCGCCGCAATAAAACATAAAAAAAACGTTTTGCAATATCGGAACCAACAGGTTAGTAGTTTGGTGAAGCACGGGCGTTTCGTGTTTGATCCTCTACTAGATTAGTCTTTGCCACACTTTCCGCTAATAGTTTTTTTTTTTTTTTTTTTTATATTAACTCCACACAGGAGGCCCTGAAGAAAATAATTTCCCTCAGGGCCTATGTCATCTTTGGGGATGCTGTGTGGAGGGTCTTTTTGTGGAGAGGAAGGAGTGAACATGGGTCTTGAAGAGTCCCATGTTGTAGGAGGGAGGAAACACAGAGGCCGGCAGTTCGTTCCACAGCCGAGCTGTTGAACTTAAGAACGAATCGTAGAAGCGACCCGTTCTCATGTGACAAATGTCAACCGTGTACAAATGTTGGGCGCGCGTTTGGCGTGTATCCCGACTACGCACCGGTGCCGAAGGGATCAATGACGCTAGTTCCTCAGAGCATCTTCCATTGTAATACCGATAGAACAAGGACAGCATACCTACCTGACGCCTGTGCTCTAAAGATTGCAGTCCGTTTGTTAAGATTGGGGAATCTATCAAACGGACCGCCCGTTTCTGCACAGAGTCAAGGGTTTTTTTCAGGTATTTAGGGGCTCCGGACCAGAGATGGCTGCCAAATTCGACAGTAGGGCGCACTTGCGATTTGTACAGGGTCAGCAGTTGTGTACTATTAAAGTATCTGCGGGCCCTGTACAGTACGCCCAGCTTCTGAGAGGCCAGCTTTACTCTGGCTTCGATGGAGCCCCCATACCTGAGCTGGTCACTTATAGTTACACCAAGCATATCAATGGAAGGCCTGTTCGGAAGATTGCTTCCGTTGAAGGAGACTAGGTTATCATTTAGATCCCTTTTAGACGTAATCAGACAGGATTGGGTCTTTGAAACATTAAATTCGACGAGATTATTTTTACCCCAGGAGGAAATACTCTCGAGATAACCGTCCATTCTCTGCTTCAAAGCCCTCCGAGCCGTTGGAGTTTGTGTGCCCTTTGGGGGCTTGTCAAACAAAAAGCTATCATGAACTGTACTGTCATCCGCGTAACAATGAATCGGTGCACATGTCAAAAGGTCATTGATGTGCAACAAAAACAAAGTCGGAGACAGAACCGATCCCTCTGGGACGCCAGCATTTATAGAGTGTGAGGATGAGGTGAAACCGTCAGCAACAGCCTGAATCGACCTATCCCTTAAAAAATCAGCAATCCACGTACACAGGGATGCGGGAAGTCCGTAAGAAGGCAATTTGTTGACAAGTCCTCGGTGCCAGACCCGGTCAAAGGCCTTGGATATGTCTAGTGCGACCGTTTGGGTCTCACCGTGACGTTCCAGGCACCGCCCCCAAACATGCGACACATACGCGAGAAGATCACCGCACGAGCGGTTCCGCCGGAATCCGTATTGACGGTCGTTGATAATTTTGTTCTTCTCGAGGTATGTGAGCAGTTTGTCGTTGATCACACGTTCCATCACTTTGGACAGAACTGATGTGATCGCTATGGGGCGGTAGTTGGCCGGGTTGGAGCGGTCACCTTTCTTGGGAATAGGGTGAATGACCGCTTTTTTCCAACCAGAGGGCACAGTGCCACACTTCAGGGACATTTTGAAGAGCTTTGTCAAAACTGGAACTATTTCCGCAGCACACCTCTGCAATACCAGGGCAGGTATTCCATCAGGTCCACTAGCTTTGTTAACATCGAGCCCCCGTATAACGTGGAGTACATCCCGATGCCGGATCCTCAGCTTTTTCATATAGAAGCCGCAGTGAGGAACCGACGGCGGAACAGCACCTCCGTCATCGAGGGTCGAGTTTTCCGCAAACATTTTCCCTAATAAGTTAGCCTTTTCGGTGGCGGTGTTTGCTAGTGAGCCGTCAGGTCTGGTAAGAGGTGGCAAACTGGGTTTGCAAAAATTCCGACCTATTGAGCCTGCAAGGGACCAGAATGCTCTGCTGCCATGCGGGCAGGCAGCCAGCTTTTTGCTGATCTGCAGGTCGTGTTCGACTTTTGACCTATTAATGATTCTCTTGCATTCCTTTGCCGATTTGTTGTATGCTGATCTGCTTTCGGGCGTTCGAGATGTGTTGTAGGCTCGGTAAGCCGCGTTTTTTCGTCGAACTGCTTCGGAGCATTGTCGACTGAACCACGGCTTTGAGCCCACACCAGTTTCTTTAGTAGTCGATTGTATGAAGCCATCCATCGCCGATTTGATGACTTCACCAATCTCCTGGGCACATCTTGAAGGGTCCGAAGTCCGAAAACAAACAGCTGACCACGGAAAAGCGTTGAAATGGGCCCGCATACCGAACCAATCTGCTGAACTATAGTGCCACACTTTTCTCCTCAGCCTCTCATTGGTTGGTCTGAGGCTAACGGGGATTGATGTCGTCACTAGGCAGTGGTCAGATGATCCCAGAGGCGCTGTGACGTCAATCTTATAACCGTGTGGCACAGTAGTTAAAAATAGGTCTAACAGATTGGAACGGTGAGTCTGGACATCAGGAACCCTTGTAGGCTCCTGAACCAGTTGCTCTAATCCGTAGCAAATGGCAAAGGATTCCGCCTGTCGGCCAGCCGAGTCCGTTGGGCCTGAGAACTTCAACCATGGTTCGTTATGAACATTGAAGTCCCCCAGAACAATAAACTCGGCCGAAGGGTAGCGGGGCAAGAGATCATCAATAGTTTCTCTCAAATGTTTGAAGAGCTCGGAAGTGTCTGATTCGCTGTGGTTCGGTGAGCGGTATAGACATGCGTAGAATCTTGCCGTACTGGCAAGATTGACGCGCACCCACATTACGTCGAATCTGGAGTTTTCCAGACTCAATAATCGTACACAGTTGACGTCAGCTCGACTATAGAGGCAGACTCCTCCTTTGAGTCGGAACTTGCTTGCAAGGGTAAAGCCCGGGCAGTCCAGATAGGAGGAGTCTGGCGGCTCGGCTATCTGAGTTTCGGATAGGAAAAGAAGGTTGGGACGTTGGGACAAAAGATGGTGATGAACAGAATTTAAATTAGTATGCAGACCGCGAATGTTGGCAAAATTTACCAACAGTTTTGGCCCGCACCGGGGACGCCTGCTACTCGCCGCTGTAATGACGTTAAGTTTGTTTTTATGTATATTCATGATTTTACTTTTTTTTTTTTTTTAAATGGTAAGAAGTGAAAGGAAGGTCTGGAATGGAAAGGTATGAGGAGTGGGTAGGAATATGGGGTTCAGGCTGTCCAGGAGTGATGAGCGTTTGGTTCCAGCCCACTCACTGCGGTGCTAGGCGATAGGCTGGGAGAGTCCGGCTGGAGAGGGCATCCAATGCGCCCCAAACGCTGCTGCTGGGTCCCCTCCGGTCACGAACCGGCACAACAGCAGTGGCAGGGTTTTTTCACTCGCTGATGGGGCAGCCCACCCTTAGTCGTGAGCCTGAGGGTCGGGCCCCTGTACTATCGAGCGGCCCGGACAGCGGTAACCGGTTGTAAAGGGTCTCCCTCAACCAGCATCTCCCAACCGGCCCGCCACGCAGAAGGTGGGCCGACGCACCCGCCACCAAGACCTGGGCAAACCTTAACCCATGAACCCGGGCACCCCTGCTAAGTCACCAAACGTAGCGAACCACTTGGGGTGACCTGTGGCAGAGGTGTTGGTCATCCAATAAATGGTTCCCAGGGCGGCGGTACCCATTTCCGCCTACCAAATTGTAAATAGTGTTGGAAGTGAGTGAATTTTCAATATTCTGAGATTATTTGTAACCCAGGAATGCTGCATTTCTAAATTGAATATAAAAGTTTTTTCTCTGAGTTTTTGTACATTTCATTTGTAGATTTTTTAAGGATTTAAAAAAAATGTGGTAAAGAGACGAATGAAAGAGGTTGAGAGGTCACCGCGTTCATTGAGTCAGTGTAGTTGCAAGAGATACCTCCCGACCGATGCTCACACAGTTGGTGGTTGTAGTCGACGGTGAATACCCCGGGCCGAAGATCGACACCGCGTTGGTGGATATAGTCGGCGGCAAATCCTGCAGGTCGATGGTCAACACCACTGGAGGTTATCCACCGCTTACCCGCCCTGGTACAAGTAAAAGATGGTCACTCCTTCAGGGCTCTCACAAGGACTCTAATTGTTTTTTGGTTAAACGACCATACATTTATTGTAAAAATAATCTAGACCCCCAATGTCTCTGCATAGTGGTTGGGCTGCAGGATTCCTACAATATACACAAAAACACAATTAACAGTATTAAAATATGTACAGGTATAGTTAAAATAAAACAAGTCTAAAAATAATAATGGACAAAATAACTGCTTAAAGACTAGGCCATCTGTAGAGAAAAATTAAAATGAAAAGAAAACACAGTACATACATTCATGTTTATATTGTAGGAATCTACATTACAACATATATAAATTTTACCGGAGAGTATTACACCCGTCTACTGGCAGTCCCATCGAGAATGTGCATGGCGATTGGTCTGTCCGTACACAAAGAACGACTAACGTGCCCCTTTGCCGGATTACCTGATTATGCCCTGAAGAAAAAGTATGTAGGAAGGTTGGGGGGGGTACCCGAAGACCCTAGGGACTAAGTGAGCGTCAGGCATTTGGAGGGTAGGCGGAAGATTGCCGAGCTTGCTCGGCCATTCCTTAAGCCGGCACATGGCGGTGGGGAGGCGCAGTCGACTCTGTGTGAACACTTGTCCGGTGTGGGAGGCGTTTGATTAGGCGGGAACGAGGTCTATTTCACATCCAAAACGGGTTGTAGATGGTACAGGACGATTTAAGTTCAGTTCCGGCCTACTGTACACGCTCCTCATAATATGTCAAAATAAAGGACAAAAACATAAAGGACAAGTTAATTAAAAACTCAAATTAAATTCAATATGACGGATTGTTTGATGGTGTCATCACTACCATCGCTCATGGGGTCAGTCTCGCATGGAATCCTGCTGAAATAGAAACAATCATAACAAAAAAAATAATCAAAATAAAAACAGATACTATGGAAAGAAGAAAAGCATTAACAGACAAAATTAAAAAAAAAAAAAACAACAAGAAAAAAAAACAATTGTGTAACGCATAGGTGATTACAAAACTTTATATAAAAAAAAACAGACATCATAGCGAAGGTAATATAAGAGCAAGAAAATAATTATCCGAGGAAACCAGAATCAGTCACACATGGCACCTGAAACTCTGAATGATTTTAATCAAATCAGCGACTCTAAGATCAGACAATCTCTCTACCCAAACCCTTGTAAACTTCCTCAGGCACTCAAAGTTTACCTTGTTCGAAACGAGATCGGCATTCCATACCGGTCTTGTGATGACGTCTAAACCATCCAACATTTCCTCTCTTGCATCCGTCAAAATCTCGCAATGCCACAGAATGTGCTCGGTAGTCTGGTCAGTATTGCCACATGCGCAATTTGAATGGGGGGACAGGGCGAGACTGTGAAGACTCCCCCTGAATTTCCCATGCCCAGAGAGTCACATGGTGATCCAGGTTTAAATATGCCCCTTCCATTCTAAGTTTAACAGACGGGAAGAATGAGTAAATCCATCTTCCCGAATTTGACCTGTCTCATCGCGCTTGTCATTCACTCTCATGCATCTCTCTAAGAAGACCAAGGAGAGACACAGCTCCGCCTGGTATTAAATTAACACCTAGGTGAGTAGCATGCCTTCCTCTGATAAGCTTTTTCTTTGTTAGGTTCTCCCTAATTTCTAAATCAATTGGCAATATGCCAGCCAAAACTGGCAAAGCGTCCGAAGCAACTGTTCTATAGGCACCCGAGAGTGCCAACAGGGGGATTCGCTGGTTCCTCTTGAGTGCCGACTGGATTAATACATTACCCAGGCGGTGCTACCAAACAGAGGCTGCATAGGTAACTTATGACACATACACCCCTCTGAATAGAAGACGAAGCGCTGGAGAACGCAATCCCCACTCGGCAGTTGAGATCCTTCTCAGTATCAAGAAGAGGGCTTGGGCCCTGCTTGATACACCCTTAACAAATGCCAAGAAAGAGGACCATCGATCCAAGAGAACGCCTAAATACTTAGTGGTTTCCTCAAATTTGATGTTTGAATCTCCGATTTTGATGCAGGGATTTCTCCCTCTATTGAGGGAGTCCGTCATCAAGAGACCCATGGTCTTTTGGGGAGCGATGGTCAAACGATTTCTCTTACCCCAGTCTAAAATTGCACTTAAACCTTCTTCAGCTTTGCACTCTTCTTCTTTTCTGCTATTCCCCGAGACCAACAAAAAATTGTCATCAGCGTAATTGGCCGAGATACATCCCTCAGGCAAGGGTAACCTGGAGGAGTCGTCAAACAAAACGTTCCAGTAATCACCACGCATGATCGAAAGCACCAGTGATGTCTAAGAAGACCCCAATCACATACCTTTTAGGACAAGCCTTCACCCATTCAAGCGCATACGAAATTGCGTGCTCCGTAGACATACCGGGAACGAAGCCAAATTGTCGATCGCAGAGTGGCGACAGGCAGCAAAGTGATGGGACGGTACGCTTTCACATCTGTCCGGGGTTTATCGTTCCCTTTTGGAATGACACGGGGCACGCCTTTCTTCCATACTGTGGGAAAAACTCTCCTTCTCATGCACGTGTTCAACACCTGAAAGAGCTGCTCCTTGTCGTAGATCCACACATTCTTCACTATTATACCATTAAATCTGTCGAAGCCTGGTGCCTTCTTTGGACTGAAACCCTTAATAATAGCGTCAACCTCAGCAACAGTTATAACTAACATATTATCCTTCCGGGCGAGGTTCCTGGGCGGAAGCCGTGATAGATTTCTAATCTGTTTGTGATGGTCGCTTTCCCTTATTACAGAGTTTAAAGGGACTAACATTCCGTCAATACTGGATGTAATACTGGTTAAATACCGGTCAGAACCTTTACCCGTTTTTTCAAGGGCGCTGTGGATATCCCACGGGTTGGCGTTTCCCACTTCTTTAAGCAAATTTTGCCATGCCGCTTGTTTCGCCGTAAGGACGGCCAATTTTAAGGCACTACGAGACGAACCATGAGGGCGGATGTCTCTTTTGGTCATAGTCAACACCAGATGTAAGCGAAGATGAATGGTGGTGGAGTGGTAGAGGCGATGAAGACGTTGTGTCTTCTTGGTACTCCACTGTGAAGTGAGAGAGCCGAAGGTACGATTGATCTGTTCTGCAGATGGTGCAAGTTTGTTTTTGAATCTTTATGAAGATGTACGCAAATTTTTTCATACATCTAGTAGGAAAATATAAAAAATACAGAAAATAACAATTACATTTTAAGAGAAAAAGATAAATACACAAAATTAAGATATCTATATATAAGATATCTAGGTGTGGATGAGCTCGCTACTCGTGGAAGATGTGGAAGGCCTAGGCGGGAAAGGGGCTCAGGCCAGGAAAGATGTTACAAGATCAAGGTGCTGTTGTAATCCCGTGGAGTTGATGATTATTTGCAGCCTCTCCTTTAAGGTCGTACAACGCAGTAGGTCCGTGACCCATGGGGGGGCGCGGTAAGGTAAGAGCGGATTGTGGCGCGGGGGCCAACCGGGACGGCCGCCGAGTTTAGTTTTGGGCAGGTTAAAACTTGTAAGACTAACTGACTTGACCGACTGACTTAGGCACGTCGATGTAGCCGCTTTATATAGGTTAAACACGTTCGAGAACAAAGAGATGAAGTACAATATGAACTTACTGCCACTTTGAATAATCTCAAACGTTCGATGTACAATGAATCATTCTAGTAGCTACCGCTACACAGTCTTAGCATTTTTTAAACCGATTCTACAATATTTATAGTAATGAGGATTTCAAATAGAGCTTCCATATTTAAGTTTACTTCTAATTAATGCACTGTAAGGGTTAAAATTGATTAAGGGTCTTTGAAAGGTTTACACATTCTGTGATTAAATTTGCACTTAATGTCATTAATGTATGCAACAAATATGAATTTAGAATCAATATTGATTTCTAGATCCTTCATTACACATTTTTATTAATAGAATTATTAAAAACATAGGAAAAATCGTTTATAAATCTATTTCGAGAGAAGTTTAAAGTGTAAAATTTTAGTGTATATCATTGACAGTAGGTATACAAGATACTCGTATTTATAATTATATATATAATCATTTTGATAATCCAAGGAAAGATTAATGATCAGTAAATCCAAGTAAATACAAATAAATATCGTATTACAAGAATAGTGATAACCTAAAATGTTTTTTTTTAATATTTCATGTATTTTTTAAAATTTTACAGATGTACAAAAAATATCCTAAAATGAGAAAAAAAAACAAACATTAAAATTGGAAATTTATTCTCATTATTATTTTTATTAATATAATTTATTTTCATTTTCTAACCTCCGTTTCAGCTAACAAAGAAGTCTGCGTTAAAAAAACCGAAGGGTCAAACTAATATCCACTGGTAACATTTTTCTCTAGGGTATCGTCTGTCTATGATAAATATATGGATTCATTTTTTAAAGTTACGCTTTTTCCTTCATTACAAATTGAAAAGGTATCTGGGCTTCAAAAGTAGCACGCACGCGCAGGATCAGTCGGAATAGTATGGTTTTTCCACTGAGAGTTCCGTTCCTCCAAAGAGCTCCGATGTTCTCTTTCTCTCTTTCTGTTATTTGCGATGTTTCGAGAATGAGGGAGAGGTTATAAAGGAGCCATCAGCGGAACGCCTTTAGGCAGGCCCGGTTTAACTGAACAATGGTCATTGAAATAAATTGAGGGCGATCTCTCATCGTCATTCGTAATGTGGTCAAAGGACCTAGCCCGGACTTTCTCTGTTACGGAATGATTACACAGTGCCACTAATCCAAAATAGCCATTTTATTAAAATAATAGGCTGTGCCGCTTGGAACTTGTGGAAAATAAGAGAGTTTTATCACTTTAAAGGATCGGCGTGCTAGTAGAAATAATTAGATGTTATAAAAATGGACTTCCATCATTACGAATGTTCGTATAGTATTCAGATGATAGACAAGCTTACTCGTATATTTAAATTTTATTATGAAGAAACGAATAGTATAATGTTCTCGTTTATTGCATTTATTTGACTCTGAACATTTTGACAATTATTTGATATCATGTTAGAAATAAATTAGTGTTTTGCAACTAAAGAAGCACGAAACGCAATTTTGACGAGCGTCAATATCAAAGGAGTATCTTCAAAGATTATTGGATTGAGAACCAAAATATGATATTTTGATAATAGAATAGATCTACTTAATAGCCGCTTTTATAGAAATAGTAGTAGATGAATGGGAATTATCATTAAAGTGATTTATTTTTGGGGTATTATGCCGTGTTACTCTACCTCACTCTTTAGCCAACGTTTCGGATCATCAGGTCAGATGTGATACCGTGTCGCCAATTCACTAAAAACTGGTAATACAATACAATTTAAGATGGATTTTGCAATAAGTTTTGGTGTAGCCGTCAATTATCGGAAACCAAGAACCATTGAGTTTAGCCTCGTCCTCTTTATTAATATTGATGGGATTTTTATGAATTTCATTTGCCTCTGTAATTAGGCGTGCTCTATGTGATTTAGGTCTACTTTAGGTTTCAGGAACAAATCCAATGTAATGACCAATTTTAATTAAATGCTCGGCAATTGCCGATTTGTCAGGGTGTATTCAATTCTGTAGACACCTGCAACATATACACAACATTACTTCACGTCGACACGGCTTTTGCACGAGATAGTTGTTTGTTTGCTGGGGGAACAAAGAGATAAGTAAAAAAATGGGCGTTATTTTATGCTTGTTATTATATTTGTTACAGTTAACAAAAAAAACAGACTTAGATACCTAATAAATAAAATGTCAAAGTATAATAAAATATTAAAAAACAATAAACAATCTTATACAAGCAGTATTGATTTGTAAAACCGAACTTAATATCTATATCCGTGTAATTTGCATTTATTTATTATAATATGTATTATAAATAATAATTTGCATAATAATTATTACTATTAACTCGCAAATAATTGCCAAAGTTACCTCTAAAACCACGAAAAGTCAATTTCTTTAATGCCCTATATTTTGTTTTACCTTCGGGTTAAAAAAAAATCAGTGTGGTCCAACCACAGTTCCCAATATTTTGACCTCAAATTCAAAATTAAGTTTTGTATGAAAAAGGCTGTGTCGCCGTTCCTCTTAATAAATCAGACTTTGATAAAATTAAACGAGCTTTAAAATTGTTTAACATTCCATCAAAATGAACTGACGTAAACAAGCTACGTATACGACTCTGGTTGATTAGCATTAAAATAAATAAAGTGAGAAATGCATCTAACCGTGTAATTTGATTTTAAATATTTTTCGTTCCTGATTATGCACTCGTACTTTTATGCTTATGTGCTGGTAAAACAAACGTATTGAAAATCAAGTGATAATGAAAACAGTGCATTTGGTTCGTTTAATAGGAAAATGTAGCATTTAAAAAAGTACATGAATGGCCAATGGGTATAATAATTCTTACGAAGATGCACAACTTTAGTCCCAATCATCTCGTTGACGTTGTGCTTCTTTAATTATAATTCTTTCGTAGACGAAATATTTTCCCTCTCTGCCCCCTTACCACTGCACATCTCTCTCCACCCCAGGATGCCTATTGGCTACGTCGCCCACTTTGAGAATAACTGGTCAAGTTGCCTTGAGAAAAATCTGATGGCAACAAAATATTACTGAACCTTAATTAACTTCTCGATTATTTCCCTTAAACGCGTTAAAAATATTTTCCCCTGGCAACAAGGCATTCGCGATATTAAAAATACCTCGTATATGCCATAATTCCGCTAAAATGTTAGTTTTTTCGATACCCGTTCTCTTCCAACCAAATCCTTTGAGTTTCTCATCAAACACCAAAATCATTAAAACCATTTTCCGAACGAAGGTATTTTGTTTGATTTTTAATTTCCCAAGAGAATAACCTTTAGCCGTTTACGGTAGCTACCTGCCTATTGAGTAATTAGGCCGCACCGGCTGGAAAATAAAGTTGGAAGTACGAATATAACATACGTGAACGAAATCCGAAGCCGGAAAATGCCTGGCCGCATTGAATTAATGAAGAAGAATATTGAATTAAATATTATCGGAGGCGGCCTGTAACTTGTTCTTATAAATGGGTAATCCCGTTTTATTTCAGTTCTACATCAATGAATACGAGTGGAAAATACTCACCCCTAGAGAAAATAACTAAAGAAGCAAGTTCATGTTTTAGGTTTTTTCTTCATTTTGTAGTGTTTAAGAATATAATGGATGTTTTTTAATGAGTAATAATTATTATATTATATTACATATTATACACGTGAAAAAAACTCACATAGGCAAGACCAGTGCGAGGGGACAATTGGTAGGATAAAAGCAGTTTTAAATATATATTAATTGAATCAATGATTTTTAAAAGAAACTAAGTTCATAAAAGCATATTCTAAAATAATTAAGGAAAACAGTCTTCTTTTCATCCAGAGATTCAAAAAAAAAATAGTTTTAATGGAAATTAATACTTTAAAATTAAACACATTAGATATTTCTTTTTTTCAACAAGTTAGTTCTGTAATTGTGTAATGGTATGGGACTATTAATAATCAATCAAAAAATATTGTCTTTCATACTTTTCTTTAATCTGAATCACCAATTTCATTTAATTTTGGTTTCTCTCTTATCCCAATTGTATTTTGAATTGAATGCCGATGATTCAGGCCACTTATTTTTTGCTTGTTCATTTTTACGTATCCTCGTGGTTATACTTTAGAAGTGGACACACATATAAGATTCAAAGGCAAATACTCACCACATACAATAAAAAAATATTGTTTATTAAAGGAACCCTTTGTCCAGGATATTTTTAAAATCATTTGATTTTTTCTGACTCCTTATGTGATGAATACAAAATGCCAATTCTCTAGTATGTTTTTTTGTGCACGAAACATTCATTTCGGACACAAAATTTAAAAATTCTCATTTAATTTGGTAATTGTTCTCGTTTGAGAGATCGATGTTAAATTCGCCAATTATTGCGGTGTTTTGTTTATGTTTTTTTAAAAATGGAAAAATGTTTCTTAATTCATCGTAACATTATAATTATTAGATCGATAAATGGCGATAATATTAAATAATTTGTTATTTACATATAAATTAATGCCGAAGCAATTTACTAGCTGCATCGGTAATTCTTTCAAGTCGACATTTGATTTTACAAACACAATAATACCACTGTTACGGTATATCGCGCAGAATGTTACAAAGTACGTTTTACAAAGACAACAATACCGCTGTTATGGTTTATCGCGCAGAATGTTACAAAGTACGTTTTACAAAGACAACAATACCGCTGTTATGGTTTATCGCGCAGAATGATACAAAGTAAGTTTTTAGGTATATACAAATGTTTGCACTCATTGACGAATACTTCACTTAAAACTGTTACGTCGGATATATAATTTAGTAAATGAATTGAAATTAAAAATTCGTCATTTTTTCTAAATCAATATTAAGTGCACCATACATTATTGTACACTAAACAATTCTGTGTTTTTGTTGTGTTCGTTTTTTTAGTCTGATACTTTCTTTCTGTCTTATATGGTGTATGTGTAAGTATTTATTACATCATAGTTTGTCTCTAAAGTGAGTAGGTAGTAAATTATTACAAACTTTGTAGATTAAAACTCTTATATAGAGTAAAAAAAAATTAAAAAAATGTTTTAGAACACTCATATCTAATTACTGAAGCACGTTTAACATTCATTATATCTAGTTCCTTAAGCATATTTAACACTCATTATGTCTTATTGCTTAAACATGTTTAATACTAATTATTTTTAATTCCTTAAGCATTTTCTCAATTGGTTTAGATTTATTCCACTTCAACTTATTTCTCATTGCTCGATTTTCGAATATTTTGAGGTTTTTACCATTTACTAATTATACAGATTAACTAAGTATTTACAGTAGGTTCTCTATAGTAATAAGAATGCAAGTGTTAAGCAGTTTATTAGACTAGGTACGTAAGAAATACCTAGTACCTACCTTACATTTGGGAAATATATGTAAACGTAAGAAAGAAATTGACAATATCATTATTGCTTCAGATGGCATGTCTGCAACCAATTAGCAGGTAAAACATAAAAAATACGAAAAATCGAAAGAAAAATGTATGTTAAGTCGGTAAGGAAAATGGCGAGGGATATGGAAAACTGAAACAATGTTACAAAATATAAGATTTATAATATAAGATCTAATGTGGCAGTGTAGATGGTACAACGAAACCAATTGGGATTTATAATCAGATTTATCAAAGACTTCGATTCATTGGAAGTTATAAAATTCGTATATTTATCGCTTTCTATTATATTTTTTGCTTTCGCAGCTTGTTAGAATAAAATTCAATAGTGTATTCTCCATACTATCTAATTCATATAAGAAATATTGAACGTGTTCAGGATAAATTTTTAGGATTTATTAACTTACATACCTATTCAATGGTTCCATTATAACTCAACACGGTGACAATTCACCACACCTTTAAAAAGTGATATAAAGTCATTAGAAACGATGAAAATTTTTTTTAAACCTAACCTAACCTACTTAACCCAGTTAATAAAGTTTTTGTTTCATCACTTTCCATGACTTTATATAACTTTTTAAAGATGTGATGAATTATCATTGTGATGATTTATCCGGTCACCATTTATGCCATATGTACTTTTAAAGCTGCCGTTTTCTCTCTTTCTTTATATTATGTAAATTTAAATTGAAAATTATATGTACCATGAATTGTGTTATTTTTTTAAGTGTTTGGCTATTTTTTGTCGTTTTTGTTATTTAAAAACTTCACTGTTGTCACTGTATTAAACAGTTAATCTTGTAAAATTTGTACTATGTAAAAGCTTTCCAGGGTGTTTAAATTAATAAATAAATAAATACCAGCGGTTATATGGCGAAAATTCTGCATAAATGCTCAAAAAACACTATTTAATCAGTCAGGCCATAGGAAGTCTTGAGTCTATTCCACCCTTTCCATAGAGTTTAGGGATCGATTCGTAAAAAAACAGATTTATTAGTGTTTGAGTTCGGTTTGGTATCTTTAACCTTCCGAATGTTAAATAAATTTTGAAATTGCGAAACATATTAGGCGTAAAATTATTCTATTCAGGAAACATGCACAATGGAGAATAATATTTACGTATAAAACTCGTAAGCATTTCTTAGATATTTTCTAGACTAAATCATTTCAACGTGAAATACTCCATTCCTAACACAAGTCGTTGGATTTAAGTCTCACCTTTCACGCAATCTTCAGAAAAATCGATCTGAAATTTGGTGAATTGTGTCAACCGCGTGCGAACCCCGCTCTGGAAATATTCATATATTCCCCCGTAATGTATTTTTTGACGTAACATCATAATAACATGAATTTATCATGCCATTACGGAATGTAGCCTTCGTGAGTACGGTATCTTGAAGCTCGCGTAGGCGAGAGGTACAAATTATTTTCCAAAATCTTTCGCCTCATTTTTCTTAATTGTTTTTACCACGAGCTTCCACTTTCCAACAAAAAAATAAATAAATTAAGTCAATTTGAAAGGTAAAAAAGGAGGATCACCTAACATTAAGTCAATATGAACAGTATATAAAGGAGGATAATCTAACATTAAGTCAATATGAACAGTAAAAAAGGAGGATTACCTAACATTTCCAAATCAAGTAAGATGGTTTTTTTTTCTCAGCGTAATAATCCACGCCATAAATATTTGCAATATCCATATGCATAGTGATAAATATTTTATTATTTTAATGTACACAACATACAGGGGTTAACAAATAAAATTACGAAGAAATTTCAAACAATGAATACCAATCGTAATAATATGTAAACATAAAATACGTGTGTAAATTAAACAACAACAATTAAAAACAAGAGAAAATAAATGTCTATACATTTAGTATGTATGATTTGAGATTTTCACGGTCGAACGGTATTAACGTGATTATTTTTTGCCGTAATGTGCTCCCTCTTTTAGCCAATCTTTCGGACAGCGTCCAAAACATTGTACATCTCATTGTCCATCCTGATGATGAGTTGTAAATATGTAGTTAATAGAAATAGACAAAATAGTTAATAGACAAAAGTTAATAGTTAATAGACAAAAGTTAATAGTTAATAGACAAAACAGTCCCAATAGTAAATATGTAGTTAATGCAAATGAAATATTACGTAATTATTGATTTATTGTAATCTCCGCTAATAATAGTAAGTTTATATAACAATTACAAAAATCAGTAATCAAGATGAATAGAGCAGTACGGATATCTTGTATGTGTATGAGATGTTGTAACTTGAAGGACATTTGTAATACAGATGCGTAATATGATGTGAACGCTCTTGAGGAAGGATGAACCCCTGAAATGGAGTTCGAAGAATGCTAAAAAAAGTACCCAAAGAAACTGATGATAACTAATTTGGTGGAATGTAACGCTCATTATAATGTAAGAAACATTTGAAATAACCGCTTTAAACATCCTTTTCACTCTCATCGAAAACATAATTATAATACCATTTTCTATACAACATGCAAATTTTATTTTAGAAAACCTTACACTTTTTTTATAATGGTGCTCGAAGGCTTGCGAAATAAATTGATAAAATGTTTGACTGACTCGACCACTCATTCAATATTTTTGTTGATTTTCAGACGTGTTAAAATAAATTTAGGAACATCTTTTGAATACGTAATTTTTCCCTGACTTGGCTGAGAATATATCCGATTTGCACTTTAATCACTTAACTTCAGAGGCTGTGAAGTAATGGGGTGTTTCCAGAGACCCGCTTCTCGAACGTAAGCATATCCGACTGAACGCACAAATTCATTTAAAAATAATATGGCGCTGTTGAAATTTGAAAATTTTCCACCAGTCCTCAGAGAAGAGCGGATAAAAATTAAACTGAAAGATGAAATAATTTCTCCATTGCAGCCCCCGGCACAGTTTATGGTGGGAAGTTTAAAGTCTCAAGCTGTGTAACATTCAGCCATAACTCAAGTGTCGGATACATAAATATAGCTTAAACCGCAGAACTAGACTACGCAAAGTAGAAGTAACGAGTCTCTTTATGACGATCATTGAAATTTATTTGATATAAAATCCCCATTCGGCACGTTCAGAGGGAATTTTTATATTAACGCGGAAGAGTTGCATTTAGTTCCCAGTTTCCTCGACTGGGGAGATTCGCACAATCCACCGCGGGCTATTTGTATTCATACGAAAGGCCACATTTAAGCGACGAGAAATAATTTTATTTAGTGAAAGGGCCTTGAAAGCAAGAGATTCCACCCTAATGTATTAGCCACCGAGGCAGATTTTGTATTAAGGCCAAACACGTTTACTCTCTTATTTGCCGGTTAAAGCAAAAATTGAAAAATTACGACATCCCTAATCAGATGGTATAAATAATTTATTCACGAGTGGCGATAAACGTCGGTTTTACATTTCCATATCATAATATTAGGGTGGAAATTCAGAGATAAGAATACCTTACACTTAGTTTTTTTGGCAACTACGGAAATTTCGTTTTGATTATTTAATTCAATTTCAAAGGCAAATTCTCGCATTTTTTTACTGTACATTAAGATCTTTCGATATTACATAAGTTTTGTTGTATCGCGTAACTCAATAATTAAGTTACAAAATTCTCTTAACATTATATTTGGTTTTACATCCGCCATTGTATCGGATTCCATAGCTTCGAATGAGAGGCCGAGAGCGATAGTGCTCTGTTATTTTGTTTCAATATTTGCTTTTCTCTTCAGAAGGCTAAAACGCAAAGCTTTATACGGCATGTCAGTGTTCCTCAAACTTAGAACAATTTTATACTACCAAAGAGAGAGCGCCCTCGAGGAGATTTATTTCAAAAACGAACCTTTGCCGTTTTTTTATTGTTTAACACAAATTTACGGGCCCACCATAATGAAAAATACTTTTAGAAAAAATTAACTTAGTAGTTTCATATAAACAATATAATATTTATTTATTTAAATTTATCTTTAAATATCAGACATAAATTTAAAAAAAAAATTACCCGTCAAAAACAAAGTTTTATTAAAAAAACTAGCTGACGTACCCGGCGTTGCTATGGGTTGTCCTTAGGAGATAGACATATATCGTCGTGGACTTTTCTGTGGGCCTTTTTAAGATATGCAATTCCGTAGTAAATTATTTTGATGTATTTCATAAGGTTTAGCCAGCGTTAGCGCCCGAAAATATTTTTTTTACCAGTTGACTACAAAACATTGACTTTTCTCTACTTTCTATAAATATAATACATGTAGAGAAAAGTCGATATTATGTAATTATATATGGGTAATATATTAAATACGACGAAAGTATAACGAAAAAGATAAGAATCCTCATTACTATTCATATATATGTAGGTATACTATTACATATTATTAAGTATATATTATATATTATTAAGTTTATATATAAATCACATCGATGAAACTACTAGCGATGCAATGAGAATGCTCGGTTTTATTTTGAGAATGGGACAAAGTTTAAAAATGTGTTAACTTTAAAACATTTATATTGCTAAGTAAATTAGAATATAATTCAACAGTATGGTCACCGCTCTACAAAGTCCATTCTCAAGCTTTAGAAAAGGTACAAAATAAATTTCTTCGGTACATCAATTTTAAAATGAATATTTCCATCAAATTTATAAATTATAATAACTTACGTACTGAAACCAGACTTCTCAAACTATCAGATAGAAGAGTTCTAACTGATATATTATTTTTATTCAAAATTATCAAATCTCTCATTGACAGCCCTGAATTATTGGAATTAATTTATATGAATGTACCTGCCAGACAAACTCGAAGCATAGACACTTTTAAATGTAACAATAACCTCAATACTAACTACTCTATGTATTCACCAATTCCAAGAATTCATCACCTTGCAAACAAATATTGTAAACTTATCGATATATTTGGTGTTATTAAATTTTAGACCTATTTGCTATTTATTAACTTGTATTATTTATTAGCTTTAAAAAAAGGTCTTGCCTTCATACTTTGATTTACTTTACCATATTATTTTTTCTAATTACCTTATGAGTAAATTATATTTAGCTATTTTATCCATGTACATGTTACACTTACATACATATACTGTCAACTTACTATGTAAAAGCCCGATAGGGCGTTAATAAATAAATAAATAAGAATAAACTTCCTAGAAAAAGTTCTCTAAATGATAATGAAAACCCTATCAAAATCCGTTACGTAGTTTAGAAGAACTAAGCGTACAAACAGACAGACGCGGATTGCGACCTTATTTTATACTATTTAGAAATATTTAAGCACACAGTATTTTTGAATAGAACCTTCCTCTCCACGAACTGCAGATGACGGCGTTAAAAACTGATCCAAATCCCAATTGTGTAGGCCCTACATTTATTTCGTATATTAACTGCTGTAATGTCATCCAATTTTAGATAATTGCATATATATCCGCGCGTGTATCACTAATAATTGATAGAATGCATTATCATATATAACGAGTCTATTTACCGAGTTTCATCTCGATGGTTTATCAAAAAGTGGATTAGATTTGAGTTTCAAGATTCCACTTCATTTATAAATTCATACAAGAATACAAAAGTGAAATTAAAATAGATGTATTTAAAAAAATGGAAAATAATAAGTTATATTTTGAATCATTTTAGCGAATATTAAATGCCTAATAGTAATTTTGCCAAGCAGCGTCAAATATTTCATATCTCGCATTCTATCAATAATTTGACGACATTATTACGACCAAATCAGTGGATAATGTCTCGATCAGGTTAACCGTGATTTAATGATCATTTAAGTACCGGATAGCGCTGTTGAAAGGTGAGAAATGTAATATTAATTTAGTAGCGATTAGTTAAGAGACAATAATGCAGATCGAAGATATACAATTTAATCAATAGGTAGTTCACGGAAAGACGTAGCATATACATAGAAATCCATCTGATCATGATTCATGAGAGTGCGTACAAACCGATACAACAACGTTCACAGCATACACAAAACCATTAAAATACACATTCATTATATACAATCGTTCTTTTAATCTTAGCTGTTTTTTTATCATTACAGCATTTATTGTTTTATTTTTTATTTTTTTAAATTTTATTGAAACATATAAACAAGGTTACAATATTATAACAATATAAACACCAATATTTCAATCACTCTCCTAATAAAGCAGCTGCTTGTGTTTAGGAGAGGACAACAAAATATTTTTACATTTGTTTAAATTAAACAAAAAATATTAGTAATTTAACAAATAATAACAATAAAAGTAATAAAAATATAGGTTAGTTAATAAATGATTAAAGAATTGAAAAGGCAAAAACATATTTCTAAACAATAAGTAAAGTTATGAGGTGGTACAAGAGTATTTTAATTTAATTTTTTTTTTAATATTCTTGAATATATAGTGATGCTGTGCTGTTGTGGTTCGTGCTAGTGGCACGGTTAGTCCTCCAACAGATATTATTCTTTTGCTAATATTCAATTGTGGTAAATTATTTTTACTAAAGAAATCTTTATGTATTTGTAGAAGTGCAATTTTGTCATAAATTTTTGTAAGTGGGGGAACCGGGAAATCTTGAAAAACATTTATAGTTGGGTAGTAATATGGCTTTTTTAAGATGATTTTTATTAATATTTTTTTAATAGTTTCCAATGGGAGTAGGGATGATTTATATGCACCCCCCCAAGTCACGATTCCATATTGTAGTACAGAGTGCGCCAGTGCATAATAAATATCTTTTAGTATTTTTAATGATACAATATTTCTTAGTCTAAAAAATATATAGATCAGTTTTCTCTTTCGAATAATTGTTTCATATTATCTTTTTATTGAGTTTTATTAAATTGTAAAATGGGACCCTCAGCACTGGCAAGGTTTCCAGTGAGGCCCACATTATCATATAATGTTTGAAAATACATTTTTAACTTATTTTTTTTCATTCATAAACTTTAACACATAAAATTTTTGAGATTTTCTCAACTACCATATTATGCCCTATCATGGTAGTCGTATGTGATTTAGATTATAATGTACGATAATTTGGTAATTACTCCTAACAGGGCCTATAAATCCTACTGATCCTTCAAAATAAATATTTAAAAAATCTTTCGTTATCCTACATGTATTCAAAATGACCGACTTTTGAATCTTTATATATAAATTTTTTGATAAATCTAATACGCCTAAATTTTTAATGAGAGAGCTAGGTATAATGCCAGTAGCCGAAATAACGAATGGTAATATTTTTATAGTCTGAGAATGCCAAATTCTTTTTATTTCGTTTCCTAAATCTGTGTATTTTCTTATTTTTTCATTAACAGATTTTTGAATGTTACAGGAATTTGGAATAGCGACATCAATGATATAAGTTATTTTTTTTAATTTTGTCATGTAAAACTATATCGGGTCTATTATGACTAATCGTTCGGTCTGTTAGTATATAGTTTTATCATAATATATTTTATAAAATTCGTTTTCTAAAAATTAATTTGGTTCGTATTCATAATATGGTATTACAATCAAGTTATGTTTAATTACCAAACTTTAGTGAATTATTTTTATTTAAAACTTGATTGTGCCTCATAATATATTTTATAAAATTCGTTTTCTAAAAATTAATTTGGTTCGTATTCATAATATGGTATTACAATCAAGTTATGTTTAATTACCAAACTTTAGTGAATTATTTTTATTTAAAACTTGATTGTGCCTAAATGTATACTCGAACGTTGCTAATAATATAGAACATCCCGATATAATAATTCTATTGTTTCCGGAAAAGCAAATAATATAATTTTTTACTATGCAATAATACTATTATTGTATAGTAATTTTTAAAAAAAAATAGGATCCTACCTACAGTTTGGAAATAAAATATTTCACTCATCAACTACCAGTTGTAGGTCCCTACCTACAGTTTGGAAATAAAATCTTTCACATAATAACTACCAGAAGTAAATTCCTACCTACAGTTTGGCAATATAATATTTCACACATCAACTACCAGATGTAGGTTTCCTACCCACAGTTTGGAAATATAATCTTTCACACATCAAATACCAGACGTAGGTTCCTACCTACAGTTTGGTAATAAAATAAAGAAATTAAATTAAGCTGAACTGTTTTTCATTGCTATGGCAACATAGATTGTGTGAAGTAATTGTAGAACATTCAGATGTTAGGTTATGCTTGACTGCCGATTTTAACATTGTGAAGTTCGATGGGGAAAACGGCATAACTGTTTGTTTTAAACGTAGAAATAACAAATAATCGCACTTAGATACGTACTTAAATGTCTAAAATTAATAATTTTGAAAATTTAAGGGTTTTTTTGTTACCATTTAAAGTAATTTAAACCATTGCAGCGCCCTGTATTTTTGTCAAGATTTATATATCTGGGTGTAAGCGCGCCCTGTTTGCGGAAACACTGCACTTGTGTTTGTGAAATGGATTCCCCTAGCGTCTCAACTTTGTCTTTTCCGGCGACCTATGCGTGAAATCAGAATGTGTTAACACAATCAGGAAGAGAAAGGAGATTTGTGCCTTATTTTTACAAATTTCTTTTATATTACAACGTAAAAGTCTTATTGCCGGTTGGTCTGACGGTGATTATGGGTCAACAAGTAAAAAAACGTACGGTATACAATTTCCAATTTATTTACATTTTCAACAGTCTATTCTTGGTGGAACTTCATCACAATAATATAACCAAATAAAAGTTATTCCACTTTTACGAAAAGGATCATTGCAAGACTAAAATAAAATTTGATGGATGTTATTCGCAAGCAAACAAACCTAAAAATTAACAAGTCACTGTAAATAGATAATAATGCCCCATCAATACTGCGTAATAATTGTAGGTACTATCAAAGAAAGATTATTTTTTTAATTTTTTGGGATAACTTTATTGAGTAAAACCTCAAATTGTAATATTTAATTATTGAAGACAATATTAGCGATTTCTAAACGAAAACCTAAAATAGAAAAATCAGAAAAGGATACGGTCACATCTAGGACTCAAACCCAGGACCCTTGCCTTGCCGGGCACTGCTCTACCACTGAGCTAATGGAACCCTATCCGCTTCGGTCACTTTTAACTGTATCATACTTATATACATATACTTGATATATTGCATTTAGTTCTGGTTGAATCTTGCGATCATACATAAAGATAGTTGCCAATAAATAATGTGCGGTGAAAAAAAGAAGACATTGTTGGTAGTTCTTATTCGAAGTATGACACAGTTAAAAGTGACCGAAGCGGATAGAGTCCCATTAGCTCAATGGTAGAGCAAGGCAAGGGTCCCGGGTTCGAGTCCTAGATGTGACCGTATCCTTTTCTGATTTTTCTGTTTCAGATTTTCGTTTAGAAATCATTCTCTTCAATAATTAAATATTTGATTATTTATTTACTGTTTTGAGATAGCAAATATAAAACAAAATAAAATAAGAAACAATGAAGAAAACTAACAACTAAAATAACTTTTAAAGTTAATACCGCACAAGAAACCCGACTGCACGGAGCTAGTAGGACCATGGCATCCCCAATTGGGGTTTGTTGTGAGGCTGAAATAAGTAGTGACGGAAACGATATGAGTGAGATGAAGGTTGTTAAGTTCCTGGCTCTTCGGACTGGGTCACAAAAATGGTTAAAGCCAGGGCTATAATGTGAGTAACTATATCTGAATGTTCGTAGTAGGATGAAGCCGGTCCTTGTGAAAATAAATAAATGGAACAAGTTGTTTAAATTTCAAATGTAATATCTCTGATAGATGAGATTATATAGAAACTATTCAAAAAGAAATGTAATGTTTGTGCCCACATTAAATTAAACACTCCTTTACATGTTATAACTAAAAAGTAATTAAGCTTCATTGCATTATATGGAAAGAACTAAAAATATATTAAAATTTATTGTCATACTAAAGCGCTTCTGCGTTTTTGCTAGGCAGACAAAGTATGTTACAGTACCCAAATTAGAATAATATTTAAAAACTCATGATTTCTTAAATTTATAGTTTTATATGTCACGTTATTCTAGCAAAACTAAGCCAGAGAAATGTAGCTTGTTAAAAGATTTCAGGGTTCTGAATTCAGAAGTTATATTATTAATTTTAATCACAGTATAAGCGACACTCAAAGGAAAATTGAAACAAAATAATTAGAAAAAGATTCGGTCGCAAATAGGAACCGATCCGATTTCTAGACGCGACCGAATATTTTTTGATTTTTAATACCAATGAATCGTCGCGATGTCATAAAACACATTTTCGCATTTCGTTATTTTATATTATTGAGCAGGTAGGCATTATACATACATGAACACGTGTTCCGATATTATTATGAATTTAATAAAAGCAATATTCATTTTACGCCGTGACTAAAATAGAATATAGAAAATGACATTAGAAGGGATTTGAATGAAACAAAATGTTTCATTTGTCCATTTTTATTTACGGGCCTTGCTGTAGATTTCGCGGGAGGATAAATTTCAAAGCAAAGATACCTTTTTACCGTTGAAGACAAGAAGTAAAAACAATTATTTGTAAAGATTTAATACAGTAGTTTTTTTTTTTCAATATTAGAACTCCAGCTCGCTTAAAAGTCGCCAGTCGTCCGCCACTGCTTAGGGCAAAATGTATTATTTCGACAACTAGAAAAAGTTGTCTGTGTAAGGCTTTGTATAGTAAGCGCTTAAAAAGAAGAAGAAGATCGTTTGAAAGGAAGCTATGTATATAAAAATGTCAGAGTATATATTTAAAAAAAAGTTTGTAATAAATAGGCGTACGCGAAAATATTTTATAAAGCATGACTTATTTAAATTAGAGCAAAAATCTGTCGATAAATGTAGCATTTAGAGAAACGTAAATTTTCGCCATACCTGTACCGAACCGAAGTGTGTTTTTTATAATTTTCAAAGCACTTTTCATTTCGTATAATAACTTTTCAGTTCGGCAAATGCATAGAGATTATTATAAAAAAAGAATACACATTTTTTCAAGAGCTTAAAACTTAAAGTGTTCAAGGGGATTATGTTATAATTTGGTAGAAATTCGAAATGCGGGAATGGAAGACTTTAAAGTCTGCCACTCATACAAGCAGTGAACCTGAAACCTAAATACTGGTCAGCAAACGAATATATTGTTAGACTAGCGCCATAATGCGGCTTTGTAAGAATCGTGCGTGAATACAATGGTTGTGTTTAGGTTTATTCTCATTTTTATTATCTTTTTTCAACTTCTTCTTTCAAGCCCCACCCCTCTTCCACTTATTTCACCCGTAAACATATATTACATTAAGGTCATTTTTTATCGCGGTTCACATAGACAATAATATTATTGGTACGTTGAAAACCAACCCTGAATGTAATTGTATTTTTACATGATAAAACCAACGAAAACTTCCCATATATTAAAAGTTTTACATAATTATCAAATTAGAAGTGTAAAGGAATAACTTTCTGCATTATATTTGTACCGTTAATGCTAAAAGTGGTTGCAAAAACAAAGCTTTTTATGAGCCGAAATGTTTTTGAAAAGACATTAACTTTTAAAATCCCAACAAGACCCTCGAAAATAAAGTCTTTTGTTTGCCTCGTTGTTTTTCTTTCCCCCTGTCCGGTAGGGAGATTATGATGGATTGTGTGGAGGAAAATATTAAGACGGAATGTTTTTTAATCAACGTTTGAAATTTTAAAACGTTTTTTGATTCAATAAACCGTTTGTAGGAAGCCAAATAGTTTTCCCAGTTTCAGCGTAAGTTTAATCATAACTGCGATGAGATTGGAAGAATAATTTAAATACAATTTCAGATTGAGTGGATATTATCTTATTCGTTAAGCAGAATATATAACTCTCGATCGGCGAGCTCTGGTGTTCTAAAATTTGCACAGCTTCTTTTTATGATATTTCAAGTTTGCCGTAATAATTATTTAATAATTAATCATGTGCATGGTGCCTTAAAAATAAAATACTTTAAAGTGAATTTTTCAAATGTACAATGAAAAGAAAGATATTAGTACAAAAGATGGTATTTTATTGTTTCTTTTCCCAAATCACTAACCTCAACTTTTCAAAATAAGTTATGAAATACAACATTTATAAAAGCGGAAATCAGTCTAAACGACAAAAAAATAATGACAAACGATGGCTAAACACGGGATAAACATGATGGATGTCTTTCGATTTTCAAACCTAACTAAAAATATTTATAGATCCAGAAGTACCCACAGTGGTTGTTTGAAGGATTCTCATCTGTTTTTCTGGAAAATATTTTACTTTTTAAATTAACAGCTTCCAATATGAATAGTAATTACATAGCTAGAAGATGCTGTATTTATATAAATACCAATTTATAAGTAAACAATGTTGTAAAATCGTAGGCATTCTCTTTTGCCAATATCTACGAATTGTTATTTTTTTATACTTTAGCTACACACACGAGGCCCAGTGGAAGATATTTTCTTTCACTAACAATGTCATCTTTGGGGATGCTGGGTGGAGAGTCTTTTAAAAAAAGAAAGGAGAGGAGATTCTGGGAAAGAAAGTATGTGTTGGGGGTACGTAGGAATTTAGGGGTCAGTGAGTCCTAGCGTGACGGGCGTATGAATCCATCTCTCCCACAGATTCCAGCTGGAGAGGGCAAAGGGTCTCCCTCAAGCCCCCAACTGGTCTCTCCCGATCCAGTCTGCCACGCAGTTGGTGGGCATACTCAACCCGGGCACCGCTTCTAAGGCACCACATGTAGCAAATCACTTGGCGTGACCTATGGCAGAGGTGTTGTTTATACAGGGTTTTCCAATAACAGGTGTTATTTTGATATTCAATCGTAAAAGATCAATGCTTTCGTTGCTTGTGTGGCACGTAGCGCCGTTTTGTTGAAAGTAAACGTTGTCCAGATCAATACCATCTAATTTTGGCCCTAAAAAAATCATTAATCATTTCTCGATAGCGCAATCCATTCACCGTAACTGTTGCTCCAGCCTCATTTTCGAAAAAGTAAGGTCCAATGACTCCGCCGGACCATAAACCGCACCAAACAGTCACACGTTGAAGATAAAGAGGTTTTCCAATAATAACTCTTGGATTTTCCGAGCCCCAGATGCGACAATTTTGCTTGTTGACGAAGCCACCGAGGTGGAAATGGGCGTCATCACTCAAGATGATTTGCATTTCATTCACTCAAGTGAATTTTAATAATTTCAATGCATTGTTGAAGCGTGTATCGTTCCATTTTTAAAAATTAAAAAGTTTTTACTTGTCAAATGTAAAAAAATTACAGCTTTAAAAGTAACAACTACCGAAATAGCGGGCTATTAAAAGTAACACCTCTTATTGGAAAACCCTGTACAATTAATGGTTCCCGGGCGGTGGTACCAATACCAGCCTCCCAAAATGAATATGTACGAAGTGAAGAAAATAATGCACAGAGTGTAGATAAATCAAAACATTCTCGATTAATCGTTTTTTTGTGTCGATTGATGATATCAAATACCCTATCCCAAATAGCTTCAACACGGCCGCCAGAGGCGCTAGTGTAACAAATTGAAGTTGACATTCCTTTCAATGGCGTCAAAATTTATTTATTTATTACTTGGTTGCGGTGTTTTGCCCTTTCTAATATGTATTTTTATCGATATTGATGACAAAAAATATATATAAATATCCTACACAGAAGGTTTTATGTGTGCAGTTTACTGATGAAATTATTACAAACACAAAAACAATCGATCGTTTTTCAGGATGTCAAAAATCATTGACAGGTTATAGTAGTTAGTAAAACATAAGATAAGGTGATTTAATCCTAGCAAATAAAATGTTGTTTCTTACGAAAAACAGTCGATTATAAGATGAAATTGATAATTAAAAAGAAAATCATCACAACTTTGTTATTTCCATGTAGCATTCTGTGTACATGCTGAATTCATAGTCAATGTTGTTGTTCAAAACACATTCTTAAAGTTTTTAATTTTTTTATAATATATTGATATATGAGTATGTTAGGATTTTAGAAACCAAAAATTGTTCAGTCATCGTTAAGTTTGCACAAATATTATTAAGATAGGCACAATGTTGTTTTAATTTGTAAAGAATTCAGTTTTTATACGAAAAAAAAACTATTTACTTATTCAAATTCACACATACATGTGCAAACAAACAATTCATCATAACTTGCAAAAGGTGTTTTTTTCGTATAATAATTTAATTGGCACCATCTATAAAATAGCAGTTTACGAATAATTTTAATTTTTACCAAATGTATGAAAGAACGAAGGCGCTAATGTAGCATACTGACACATAGAACTAAAAGCCCTGGACAGAGTATTAATGTGATTTTGTATGAATAGCATTGAAGCTAAATCTATGGTGAGGGGAAATTGCCTGGCAGCGTTGTATGACAAACTTTTGAAATGGTTTGTGTGCCAAGTGGTGTTTAATGAACTATTAAATTTTTATTTTTATATTTCTAATGCAGTTTGTGATTTTTTTTTGTGTTTGTTGAGACAAGGAATAGGATTCGTCATTAAAATATTTAATTACAAAGGTTTTGGCGTTTTTCATACATCTCCCCCCTCACGCCGTGGCTTTTTTTTATTTTTATAGTGAATACCTCACAAGAGTCCCAACTGCTCCCGTCTGGAGCCAGTGAGACTATGGCATCCCCAATTGGGGGATGTTGTGAGGCTGAAGGTAAGTGGGGAAGGGAAAGAGGAAGGTGGGGAAGTACCTGGCTATTCAGATCTAGTCACTAAACATGGCTAAAGCCATTTGGAGCAACGTTTCAATTCTGAATGGTGGTCTTACACCAGGGCGATACTGGTAGTATCTTCCACTCTGGAACGTGCCGCAAATATACTATATATTATTTTAATTAATTAATTGTGAAATAACACAAATTAATCACATAAAATTTATTTGCGCACGCCGGGTTCGAACCCGCGACCTTCGGAATGGCAGTCCAATGCGTTACCACTGGACTATGCCGGCCGTCAAATTGTTTTCCAACAGCTCCGTCCAGGTAGGGTTGCCAGATGATAATTTGATAAAGGAGGGCAGATGGGTCCAAAAAGGAGGATTTTCTGTAAAAAAAGGAGGACATTCAGAAATTAAACGAATTTTTTATATTATTTTTACTTTATTTTAATCATATTTAGCTGAGCTGCCAATATCGGAAAGAAGTTCTTGGTTTTTTAACAAATAATTATAAAAATATTCACATGTCATGTTTTTGAAGTTGTATTGAATAAGAATTAAAGATTTAACTGACTGCACACTATTCCTCTCTTTGCTCCACCGAATATTAATCAGTGAAAAAACTCTTTCCACATTTGCGTTATGTGCGCTTATACAAAAATAAAACTCGCAGATTTTGAGCAGTTCTACGAAACATTCAATGTTTTTAACACTTTTGAAGTAGATTGTCCACTGCTCGTGCAGCTTCAAATCATAATATGCTTCATCTTCATCTGATTTTGATTTAAGAAATGAAATCAAGTTACGTATTTCGGAGCTACGTGTCTTTTTAAAGCAATAGTGCCCTTGTTGCCCACATCCACATGGCAGTCGTAAATAGAACATTTGGCGTCAAAGTCGTCTCGCCCGCTGGTAAAACACGGGTATTTTGTTGTTTTATTAATATTTCGGATGTTTAGCAAAAAGGAGGACTTACACTAGGTAAGGGAGGACGGGAGGACAAAACATGGAAAAGGAGGACATGTCCTCCATTTGGATACCATCTGGCAAACCTACGTCCAGGGTATCGATTCCCCAACACAGGTCATTCGCAATCCCCGCCGAAAGTACACAATTCACGTAGATAATAGTACGTAATTCCACTAGAATAACGAGTGGGTCGAACCACTCGTTGTTCGAGTGGAATGACTACGTCGAGAATCGAGGCCCAGGGCTTTTTAGGCTCAACAGATTGGATAGGAAATGCCAAAAGTTGGACGTTTTATCAATACAGGGTTTTCCAATACGAGGTGTTATTTTGAATAGCCCGCTATTTCGGTAGATGTTAATTTCGAAGCTATCATTTTTTGACATTTGACAAGTAGAAACTACGCCATTAATAAAAATGGAACGATACACGCTTCAACAACGCATTGAAATTATTAAAATTCACTTGAGTGAATCAAATGCAAATCATCTTGAATGATGAGGCCCATTTCCAACTCGGTGGCTTCGTCAACAAGAAAAATTGTCGCATCTGGGGCTCGAAAAACCCAAGAGTTATTGTTCAAAAGCCTCTCTATCTTCAACATGTGACTGTTTGGTGCGGTTTATGGTTCGGCGGAGTCATTGGACCCTTTTCGAAAATGAGGCTGGAGCAACAGTTACGGTGAATGGATTGCGCTATCGAGAGATGATTAATGATTTTTTATTGCCGAAATTGGATGGTATTAATCTAGACAACGTTTACTTTCAACTAAACGGCACTACGTGCCACACAAGCAACGAAACCATTGATCTTTTACGATTAAATATCAAAATAACATCTCTTATTGGAAAACCCTGTATTACACACTTGGTGATATTATCTTATATATTTGTATTATCAACCCTCATTCTATTATGAGAATTCAGAGAGACAGTAGAATTAAACATACAAGTATTATACGAAGGTAAAATGAAAGTTATATTTAGACCTTGGTCAAGTGTTGAAGGACATGAACTACTCGTAACTTGAAACAAAACGCTAGAGAAATTGGGTACAAAACAATGAATAATAAAAATAAGACAAAAGCTTCCAACAAATAAATAATTCCCCGGTGGATTCTTTTTCCATGAAAATACCACCAATCAATTAGAGACATCGATTCATCAAAAATATTCAATACGTTAGATAAGTTACCTTGGATAAGTGTCTGGTACTCATCAGATCCATCAAAAAGTTCGGATAATTGTTTTTTTTTCATAAATCGAGGAATACTTCTATGCGTGATGGCAACACTTTTTATTTTTTGGTTGGCACTTCTGAAATGTCAAAGTATTAAAAAGTCTTTAATTTGTTTTTCTTAAGTCATAGTTGATAATAAAAACATGGTTTCTATGTACCGCGTACGAAATTTCAAAACCCTATAACTCAGTTAATAGTGCCGACCCCCACCTAATTCTTACAGATTCGGATTCCCCAGCCCTAAATTAGTCTAAATCAAGTTCAATTTCGGTTATTCGAGTGACTCCCATAAACCGATTTTTTTCCAAGTATTTTATACTTGATTACTGTTTTTATCTTTATCCTAGACACTATCTAGGTAACAAACCAATTTCATTAGAAACTTTGTAATCATTTAAAAATGTGCCTGCCTGTTGCGTACCGATCGATTGGTACTCGACGAATGGACAATTTTTATCGAGAAAATAAAATCAAACAATCGTGTTTATCACAAGGAAAATAGGAGTGGGAAAGGAGGCCTTTACCTAATGTTGTTGCTTTAATTGGAAGTTCTGATGTTGGTCTTGAATGTTCTGTGGGCACTATAGTTTATAGATGTACATCTAGTATTGTTTCACAACACGAACATTTTGTATCACAGACGACAATAGTTTAATATTTTTTCAATGTATGATGGTTGGGGCTGATATGAACTGTTTGACGATAATTATTACGAGGGGGCGACAAATATGCAATGATATGCAACAACGAAGAAAATAATCTCCAAAATAAATGACACTTGCTTTTGGCTTCTATTTTTCAAATCTTCTTGCTTTAATTTTTCGAAGGTAAGACCTTTAAGAAATGAAACAATAACAAGGGAGAGGGCAAATTAGGTAGGAACAGGATTGTTGGGATAACCATAAATATTTTTCAATATTAAACACTGCCAAAAATATGGGAAAAATTAGTTTGCAAGATTATATTGTTAATTCTGAATTTAAAATATGACGTTTAATTAATAAGTCACAATTGTCGAGTGGTTTAAGATGCCTGTTCCGGTAAGACAAAAGATCCTGGTATCGATTCCTAGTTGGGACTGTTTTCTTTTTATTTTTCTGTCTCTTGTTCTATTTAATGTTTTGTTTAGATTGATTAGTATTACCTTCTTCTTCAATAATTTATATTTCTTTATGTAAAAGCCCGACGGGCAATGAATAAACAAATAAATATATACATATAAATTTAATAAAATTGTTATTTTGAGTTCCGTTTATGGATTGATATATATATATATATATGTTATGGTTGAGGTTTTTACGGGTGTAAGATGTAGAATAATGTTCTCGGTTTACCCGCGTAAAGTAGTCCTTAAAAGGACTTTTTAATTTCTAAGCACCCACTTGTATCTTGACTTCCGGACCGAACAGACACGCGAAAGCGTTCAGTTTGAGACGAAATTCAGGACATAAGGCCTCTGAAGATGGACAGTGAGATCTGTCCGAAACGTCAGAACACTACATCTTACACCCGTGAAAACCTTAACCATAACATATATATATATACATACACACATTATCATTCGATTTATTTCATTAAACACTAACCCCCTTACTAATAAATGTCTTTTAAATTTAACACAATTGTTAAATAAGAATGTACTATAAAATAGTGGTTTTTTAACATTTTTGTAAAATTTACAAACATGTAAGGACCTAAAAGTCAGTCTCAACCCAAAATAATTTTAAAAAAACGTTTGATGAAGTAAGTAGTATTATTATTTTGATGAGGTAAAATGCTTAAAAGAATGTTTAATTAAACACTGAAAGTAAAGGTGACCTGCCGATGGGTCGGACGAGCAATGTCAAGCTGCATTATCGTCTAAAGGGTTGTTTAGGGTGCGAGCTGTTCCTATTCATAAAGCCTGCGGCGGAAAGGGTAGTCTCACTGACGAGGGTAGTTCTGCTGCCTTCTGCTGCTCCATACTTTATCTCATTCAAACGACCTCTTTGGAACTTTTATTTTTTGTCTAAATAAATTAAGTGTGGCATGGATCGGGACAGGAGGTGAATTCTATTCTGAAATTTCATCGAAATTTATGTTCAATGTTAGGTTTCTAGCGCAGAATACTCATTCTTACATTTTAATACATAATAAGGAACCATTCGAGATCTAGGACAATACTGAGTATTGATGCTTCCCTTTGTATGGAAAAAATTGACATCATAATATTAGCGACAAATTGAACAAACAAAAACAATATTATTTACAGTAAAAAAACATAATTTACAAGAAAGTTAAGTTTTTTGGATGTACTGGTAAATCATTTAAACCATTTTCATTTATGTAGTGCTGTATCAGATGGATTATTATTTTAAAAATAAGAAAACATGTGAATAAAAAAGAAGACTTAATAAGCAAATTTTTTTTTATATATTCACTTTTAAATATTTTCCTACTAAACTGGTCTTTCCCGTCTAGCAATATTGTAATTCCCAATTCTGAAAAACTCTCTTATCCCTCCCCACTTCTTCCACTGTTCAATTGTAATCTATATTTAATTTTTGACTTTAGTATATACTTGCTCCTGATGAGGTGAACATTGTTCATGAAACATGTAGAGGTTAAATATATTAAAGTGATGTAAACAAAGTTATTTGTGTTTTAATATAATAGATTATTATTATAATGATTATTATAAATTTTTTAGGACGTTTCGATGCAAATTCAAATAAAAAAATATGAAGTACAAAGGTACATCCCATTTCTTACAAGTAACATTTAAAAATTAACATTTTAAAAATCACCAGCTTCTTTTAGCTAAAAGCTGTGGTCGGCTGAATGTTAATTATAAACCGTTTTTTAAAGGGAATATTTTCTTTCAAGGAGAACATTTTTAATTGTTAGATGTTTCGGAATTAAATAAAGTATATTAATCAAGTACTTAAATAAACGGCTTCGAGACCTTTTCCATAAAAAAACATAAATTTGGATTTGAAGCCAAAAAAATTGACCCATCTGAATAATTGTTTTTTAAATCAAATGGAATATATAAAAATATTATTTTATTTATTTGTATTTTAAATTATTAATAATACGTTAAAAATACGTCATAAAAGATTTAAATTTTTTCAATACTTTAGGAGCAATTTCAACATTTTTTGAGATAAAATTAATGCTTATAAAAAAATTTACCCTTTGCAATATACACCTAAATATAAAGTGAAAATAATTAATATATTTTTTTTAGGTCAAATTTATTTAGGACTAATTTAAATTCCAACGCACACCGGTCGTGTAATTTAAGTTTAAGCCTATCAAAAGGCCGCAAAGTCGTTCCTTAATGTCAGTTAAAGTCGCTAGAAAAAGTCAATTTTATTTGTAGGTGACCAATACTAATACTAATAAATAAGTTCTCACGGCCATTAATTACCCTTTTTTTCCTACTCTTGCGACTGAAAATATTGCTCAATAACTACAGTGCCATATATTGTTGATCCTGGGCGTGGTGGCCATGTAAAATAAAAATAATAAAATGAATTTTTCAGAAGCTTGGAAAGCCAATATAGGATTTTGTTGGATGTTGTAAGTTTGACGCCATCTTAAGTCTCAGGTAGGTAACTTTGATGGGGTTAATAAATTCCTATATACACACCGTGAGATAAGTGGAACACTGAATTCAAAATGTTTCTTGGAAGAGTTTGAAGTTAACACAGAGCAAACACTCTTGATATATGACGAGAGATATTTCACAGTGGTTGCCGCGGGGTATATTTACGTTTCCTTAAAGTAAAAATGGTGTTTTATTGCAAACAGCCATTATTCAAGTACGGTTTAAAGATCCACACTCGTAGATTACCAACACATCCACCATCGGGGGCGAAAAAATGGGAAACACGTACAGCGGCGATAAATTCTACCCCACGCGGTTTGCATTGCGATTTTTTCCACATTAAACCGACTCCGCCGATACAATCATTGAGGGAAAGAAAATACAATGGGAAAGTAGCTGATTCTTCTCATTTCCAGGTAGTCGAGTTCCTGTTTCACATTACGAAGTCCCGCCACGTACGTAGTTTATATTATCTTTCACCTTATCAAGCTAATTAGAATGATTTATTTGCGTGCACCTACTTAAATATCCAGGTAATAATTACAGCGATCGTTATATTTATTCTTTGCACGTTCTACCTCTTTCATACCCCGACTCGGTAACTAACTGGGAAACTATGCGAGAAAAAAACTGAATAAAATAATTTCTCATGTATTCCATTCGGGCAGCTGAGGCTGGAATATCTCCTTTTAAATGTTCCTGGAAAATGTTGTGTCCATTAACGTGATTGCAATATTCATAAATTTCAGGAAAAGTTCTAGAGGCACTTTGCATCGTTTTTATTAGCTATTAGATGTTTGTATTGAATGGATAGCTTTATATAACGTTGAATATTGCGCAATATCTGATGGTCATTTTGCGCAGGTGGTCGGTTGGTTTTAACGGCTTTCTAAGCTCGCTTTATTTTTTTTAAAGAAATACATAAAATGAATTGATGAGGCTCATTGGATGAAATACACGAAAAGGGTTAGAATTTTATGATTAAAAATATTTTTTTACTAATTTTTATGTGACTACCACGGAAAGCTTTGCTTCATAGTAAAAGGGGTACTATGGAAAGCCTAATGGGAGAAATTTCGATTAGCAGATCGACCAGTCAGTGGCTGAGTTGGCATTGCGTTTGGGTCCCATCCAGGTGGCATGAGATCAATTCCTCGGCTGGCTAAGCCCTTAATTTTTTTTTTTTTTTTAATTTTTATTCCAGATCTCGGGGAGGGTGATGCAATCCCACGAGCTCCATATTATACATAGAACATATATAGTATAGAACAAGTAAATATAAAAAAATATTGTATGTTAATACATACACAATAAACGAAAACAAAAGACAATAATGATAATACAAAAAAACATAATGAGATTAAAGTTTTTTAAAAAGAAAAATATTTAAAAAAATATATATATACATATATATTTAATAATAATTAGTAATTAATAACATACAAGGTAACATTTTACACTTGTTGTGGTGGGAGTAGGAGAATTACAAATATTGTCGGGTTATTAATAACACGGGAATGTTTGTCTTTCTTTTCCAGAAAAAAAATATGAGGAAAATAAGGCCAGGCAAAAAGAAAAATATCCATTTATTCGGTTAGTAAACACAGCAAAAGCCAATTTAATAAATTTTTCGTTTCTGAAAGGCGGTCTTTCACTTGCTGAGATATTATTTTACTATGAAAACATGACGCAGTTTCAGTAGAGGAGTACAGTGTAGTATGATAATGTACAGAAAGGTATTATGTATACGAGCAAACTCACTGAACAAGTTGATTAATGTGTTAAGGCTTAGTAATAAATGAGATTAGATTGCAACCACTTACAGCACCGCATGCGATATGGGGCAGAGAGCGGAATTAGGCTGGATTTTCCTACAAATCAAAAGGATGTGAGTCCGCGGAACGTGAAATGTATAACAAAACAAGTTACAACACAAAAGGTATAATAGACGAGAATATTACGTTCTCTCATAAGAGAGTTAGAAGAGAAATGTATTATAGTCTTGGTTACACATACGAATCTATCGACATTCTCGAACGACTGGGTACCTACACTATAAAAGACTGACGGCCTCCGTGGTCGAGATGAAAGACTCTCGACAAGCAAGTCGGAGGTCGCGTGTTCTAATCGCATTTGGAGCATTCAAAATTAATTGATGTTTTCACAATTAAATTATTAGTACAAGATACATTCAGTATCACCATGATGTAAGGCCACCATTCAGAATAGAAGCTTTGCTTGAAATGGCTTTAACCGTGTTCGGTGACCATACTTGAATAGCAACGTACTTCCTCAACTACCTCTTCTCCATCTCCTACCCCTCCGCACTACCATAAGCCTCACAACACACACCAATTGGGGGGCATGTCTCACTGTCTCCAGACGGTTGGGAGCTGTTGGGACTCTTATGCGGCTTAAGGTCTTAAAAATCAATGTAGGAAAATGTTTAATTTATAATTATTGCTGGTGTTTGTTGCGAGGCTGAATGGAGAAATGAAGGGGAAAGAAATAAGAGAGGAAGAGAAATGGTAGCTAAAAAAAAGGTAATAGAATCCGTGTTCAATATTTTCAAAATTAGAACAAAGTTAGATAGTAAACCTATTGCGTTTGTACGCGCAAAGTCCACCTAAATTATTATTATTACGCTAAGGTACTATTTAATGCCATTAAATACAATATGTCTGCTTTGGTAAAATAGTTGGAGTAAAATAGCCCTTTGTTATGGTAAAATGTTCGTTAACCATGGAAATGTACGGAATAATTACGTACATATTCGTAGGCGGGTCACGTGTTTGTCCATACGATGTAGGGGCTTTCCCGTTACGTGATCATTTTGACGGGCATTAATAAACATTGAATCGGTATAAAGCTCTCAATAAATCAGGATTAATGTAAGCCAACATGTTTTTACGTAAATAAAACAACGCTGTCCATTGTTCAAAGCCGGAATTTAAAACCCGCTGATTTGGATGCGGCTTTACGAGCTTAAAGTTGAAAGCACTTCGCTGGCATTTGCTCTTGCCTCGATACCGACATTGCTTCCCTCCTATCTTTGGGGCTTGTCAAGATACTTAAGCCGGATGACAACTAAATATATAAATATCCTATTCAAAGGCAGTACGTTGTAATTCAGAATTTATTTGCCTCACAAATATAGCGCAGAAGATGTCAACAACTGTTTAGCGATGATGTTCAGATAATGAAATCAGAATTTAGGAACATAAGTTTTAGATTATGAGAGTCCTGAATCACAGTCGGATTTATTACTATCACCGTGTGAAACAAAGTGCAACGATAATGTTGTTTGCCGTTATTTTTTATTTATTTTACATTTATCAATTTGGGAGGCGGGTTTGGGTACAGTGCGAGGGATATATTCATATGTTCGTCACTCTTGGACACGCTGATTCCTAGATTCCTACACACCCTTATACCTTTTAACTTCTCAGAACTTCCTCAATTCCTTAAAATATACTATCCACACAATCCCAAAAGATGACATAGGCTCTGAGGGAAATTATTTTCCTCAGCGCCTTTTGGGTGGGGTTAATATAAAAAAAAGGTAAACACACATAACGTTTACTTTTAAAAGCGTCCAGCTTTGCCCACTTGCTGAAAACTTTGCTAAAACGTTGTTTTGCTGCACCGTACTTTAATAATGGTACGAACAAAGTGGTAGTTTTTCTCCGAATACTGAAACATAGAGTTATAGTAGATAATATACGATCACCTCTGAAATGAAGGGGATGTTCCTGAAAGCTAGACAGAACCGAGGGGAGTTTAAAAGGTAAGCACAGGTGTCCTATACAAACATGCTGATAAATTAACACGTACTCATATCGGTCCATTACTCTGGTTAGGAGAGATAGTTAAGGTTGAAGACCACAAAACACGAACAAAAGCACGTTTCCAGAATATGAATATAGTTATTTTGTATGCGAATCGTGCAGAAATGAAAGATAACCTTTGGACCGAGGGGACGCTACCCGACCCCTGTTTAGGTGGAAAACGCGAGGGAATTCTTTAACCCATCTCTTATTAACATTGAAATGTGTAGATAACATTAAAACCATTTCCTTTGTTGTAGTCTACGTGTGTTTATAACACTAAAGATTTAACTAAAAAAAGGTGTAGGTTCTCGCTAGTGTGAAAGAGTACATGTTTATGTCGACACGGTGTCGTAAAATGTTACCGCGTACGTTAATACATATTAGATTACACTAGTTCTTGCTTAAAAATAAGTACTGATTGTTCGTGGTAGATTTTAAGAAAAATATATTAACATCGTTGAAGAGGATCATAAAAACCCCATAATGAATATGATTTCCCACGTTGTAAACTTATTATCATCTAGTTCGTTAAATATTTTAATAAATGTTAAATACCATTGACGATATACCATTTTGAGAAACCAGATGTTTATGGCAACCTCGTTTTGATCGAAGTAAATTTATTTGACAAACGACCTGTTTCTTCTGATTCAATACAATTTTTGTTTTATTAATTGCTAGGTTTATTATTCAACTTGCTTTTAGTTTCTTATAATTTTGAGAACTTAATTTTCTTTTCCTTTTTTTACTATCACAGTGACATTAAATACGAGTTCTTATATAGTAATTTTTTATAATAATTAAAACTTCTTATACCACGTGACAACCTTTCTACTTATAAATATAAAAAACATAATTGTTCATGCATGTAATAGGAAATATTCTTAAATGCAATGAACTTGCTTGGGAATTTAAACTTGTTAGGATGGCTTGAGAAATTAATGGTTTCCGAGAAATGCACCGATATTGCACGATGCATTGTTAAAAATTCTTGATTTCAGTCCAAGACGGAGATACGAAATAATGCAGACTTAATTCAATGTGTCATATTTAAATTGATATTAACGAATGAAGACTTCACTTTTTGACAGTTCATTGATATTTCTAAAAAAGGTGGTAGGTAGGTACCTCATAATTCTCACGGCGCAACCATCCCTAATCTCAGGATATGATTTAGCTTCCTCCACAAATGTCCTCAAGCGGCTGCGGTCCTTTGCCATTCACTTCCAATCTCCCGTCCTGCTTCAATCCTCCTCAAATCAGTTCAGCCACCTCTTCTTCAGTCTGTCTCTGGGTCATTTCCAGTAATTTTCCCAACATGTCTTTCTTGACCAGCTCAGGCACGGGGGGGGGTCCATAGAAGCCAGAGTAAAGGCAGCCACCTCTGACAAAATACCTGAAAAATCCATTGAATGTGTAGAAACGGGCTGTCCTTTTGATAGATTCCTCTATCAAAGTAACAAACTTATTGCAATCTTTAGTCAGGCATGTATGATATTCTTGTTTAACCGAAACGCGAGCCAAGCCACGAATTACGGGAAAGGAACATTACAATAGCGCCATTCTTCCCTTCGGCACCAGTGTGTAGTCGTGAAACACGCCAAACTCTCGCCCAACATATGTAGACGGCTTACATTCGTCATATGAGAACGGGTCGCATCCATGATACGTTCTTGAGTTCAACAACTCAGCTAATATTTCCCATAATATGTATGTCACATACTGCAACATTCGTCACGTGAGAACGGGTCGCATCCATGATTCGTTCTTTAGTTCAACAGCTCAGCTAATGTTTCACATAATATGTATGTCACATAGTGCAACTTTATGAAACGCGGTAAAACATAACGTTTTCCAATAATACAATGTCAAATCGCAATCCCAACTGCTACCAATCGTATGGAGCCAGTGAGACTATGGCATGGACAATAATTGGGGTATGTTGTGAGGTTGAAGGTAGTGGGGAGGGGAAGGAAATGTGGAGGAAGAAGGTGGGGAAGAAGTACCTGACTAATCAGATCTGGTCACCAAACATGGTCAAAGCCATTTCAATCAAAGTTACAATTCTGATTGGTGGTCTTACACTAGGCCTATACTGAAAGTATCTTCCACTCCGGAACGTGCCGAAAATAATATTTGGCTAATTTATATAGCGTCGTGTTCGTAAAGAATCTCAAGGGCGCTAAATATGGTATATATTATTTGTTGAGTTAATTTAGTTAGTTGTTGAGTAATTTGTTGATTTACACAATTTAATCATATATAAATTACTTGCGCACACCGGGATTTGAATTCGCGACCTTCAATTTGCTAGTCGAGAGCCTTACCCCTCGATCAATAACGCCATCAAAGATTTAAGGATACTTTAAAGACTTTTTTTAGATCTTTCGTATTTGTTATTTTACTTACCTACTTTGTTTCGTTGTAGCATGGTGCAATAAACCACAACCCAAAATATAAACTCATATTTGACAGGTTCTCTCATTACGTAAAAACTTATCTAAGGCTCGTATTTTGCAAAAGAGACCTTAGCCCCCTTTCTCCGGATATCCGTGACAGCTTTGTGGAAGAAAATTACTGGAAATTTCGTTTTAATTTAAGCCAAAAAGATAATTATTTCGCCTGGATCTAGATTTATATAGGCACCAGTCAAGAGCAAACTTTTTTGGGCGTTCCGCGAAGCAGATGAAAGGATTAAAGTACCTAATTATGAAAATGATTTTTACGAAATACCTTGTAATTTTATTTTTCGTGTTTTGTTCCTGAAAAGTTTTAAATAAGTGCAGAGGTTTTAACAAATGATAAATAACTAACTAACTAACCAACCATCATGTCGTTTCCTCGCAGGGGTAGGCAGATAGGACGGACTGCCAAACAACTCGGTCTTGGCACACACTCTTTGCCTCATTCACATTCATACATCGTCTCATACATACTCTTCTATTATTCTGACTCTTCACATAGCCCGACTAGAGTATTTGATTCACTTGATCATGCCATGTCTTCCTCGGGCGTCCCCGACTACTGCTATCATTCGCATTTGCATCATATATCTTCCTTACACTCCTTTCTCATTTGCTTTATATGCAAAAAACATCTAAGCGTCCCTATCTTAATCTTACTCATTAGGCTTACATCAGTCTTGCACTCTTTGTGGATCTCCACATTCGTCACACGATCATACATGGTTTTACCACGCATAGGCCTCAGGGATCTCATTTAAATGATAAATCCCGACAGTTTATTTATAGCAAGTGGAAAATTTTCATCTTTAGTAGAAATATTATAAGCCGCTACCTTAGAAACCTTAAACAATACAACAAATTAATGTTTGAAAAATGATTTCCATTCATTCCCTTGATGTCCAAGATTCGTAAACCGGGAATATTTGTTTGTCTTTCATTATTTTTTTACATTGGAAAAAATGAGATTGATTAACCCTTTTTACTTTGCAGCAACATGTTCTTTTCCGAGCGATTTTTAATTCTCCGACACAAAAGTTTAATAGTTCTTTGAAATGGAATTAAGAAGCCCTAACATAATATTTCATAAAACCGCTAAATTCTATGAACACTGGTACAAGTTGATCATTGTATGTAATTCTCACCTCAAGCCAATTATTGTTGAGTACCGTATGCAAGTCATTGTCAAGGTTATTGCGGCTTTGTTTCCGAATCTAGTTGCACCTTGTGCTTGATCATATATATTTAGTATATCTGAAAAGCACCATCAACTATACTAATTGTAGACTAGTTATAAATATCAGCCATAATTTCGCAACAGAAAAAAAAGGTATATCGTTTTCTATAATTCTGATTTTATACTAACATAAACTGGTTTCAAAACATTGAATCTATTTTGCATCTAAACAACAAAAAAGTCAATTATTAGCACACTAAACTCAAAGGGGGAGTTATATTTCATCAAATTGGATTATTTATGATATTTGGTAAGTTGTACAAGGTTGGTTAATGAAAAAAAAAGTTTTCGATCTCGGTAGACCTCCGGATCTTTGTGAAAAATTCAAAAAGGTGTTAAAACTGACAAAAACTTTTTGGATTTTTAGGTCTGCCGAGGTGGAAAACTTTTTTTTGTCATTAGCTTTCTACAACATAATAAAAAATCATAACTACACAATTTGAAGCAAGGTTAGATGTTTAAATTTTACTGTTTTATAAAGGTTTATTCAAAATATTTATCTAGTTCAGAATGAATGAAATTTGTCACTTTTTTGAAGACTTAGGTGTAATTAAAATGTTTATTTTATATTTTAGGCATTACCGCTAGATAGACGCCTTGCTTGACATGTGCTTGTAGCACCTTTAGAACATTTCCATCTTTCTCTTAAACATACGAAAGGAGGAAAGAGTGGTTATAATGAACCTCTTACTGAAGAGAACTTCAAGGAAACGAGCATATATGCGGGGTTGGAATCTTTCTCTTAAAGAGAACTATTTTTTTATTTAGGCAATAACTTTTTGTAATAGTTTCTTTAATTCTTCACCCATAATTTTAATTTCCACTTTTTTTTTTTTTGTATTTTATTTATTCACTGGTATTTACATTCCTTTTAACTTTATTTCCCGCAAGCTGCGAACAACCACTTACCGCGAACGGTACGCCCTTTGTAGGTACCAGCCGGGGGAAAAAACAAAGATTTAAGATTCAATTTAAAAGTGGAAAACCTTGTACATTCGTTTTTTACACGTATATGAAAACGAAATATGTATTTATTAGGTAGGTACCTACCTACTTTATTACATATCAGCTATAGTTAATTTCTGGACGAAGACCTTTACAGTCCTTCGTATTTCTATGCCACATAGAATTAGTTTTTGATCTTTCCAGGCCTCCTGTTCGTTTACCATTTAAAAGGCAGAAAAAACAGATTAATTGATGTGTTTATTTCTGGTAAAAGTGCAGGGGTGGAACCACATTCATTGGTGTCTTTATTTCTGGTAAAAGTGCAGCGGTGGAATCACAATAATTAGTGTATTTATTTCTGGTAAAAGAGCAGGAGTGGAAAACACATAAATTCGAACCCAAAAACACATAAAAGCGAACCAAAACCAAGCGATCTTACACATATTATTTAATAATATTTTGGTGTTTGTTTATTTTGACGACGCATTCGAGATAGTTTTTGTATCAGTGGTCCTTCAAAAAGAGGAACTAAAAATTATTTCATCTTAACTGTCCTTAGAATGCGAGCGATATAGTTAATAGAAATGAACGAATAAGATTAACCGGTAATTCTGTAAATTTTTCGGCTACAACCTTTGTGTTTTATCACTGTCAGTCTATTTGATATGAAATATCGTTGCGGATGTAGTAACATACGTTAAAAAAAACATAAAAAGAATATCTTTGTGATCTTTTACATTATTAAAAACACCGGATAATATTATCCGCTCTTATCCGCTTAGACAAAGGAAAACATCAACGAAAGCAATATGCAAGAGTCCGTCATAACGCAGGAATATTCCTAGCATGGCGGACGAAAAGTACGCCAATATAAACATTTATTTAGTAATATATAATCAACAAAGTCAAACCTTAAAATATACTAACTTCCGGTAATTGTGTGATTTTGGTTTACTCCTTACCTTTGGTTTATTGTACCTTTTTGAATCTCTACTCAAAATATTCTCATTTCTGAGAACAAACTGCCTCCTGTTTTATATAATATTTTAGTGTTAATATTCTTGTTTTGTCTTGTGTCATAAAAGCACTGTTATTGTTATTATTTGTTTTGTCATCGCTTTGTGTAAACTGTACATTTAGTTATTTCTTTATTTATTTTTTTATTTATTTTTTATTTTTAATTTTTTTTTTTTTTTTTAATTTTTTTTTTTTTTTTGGGTTGTATCTTGCGATCATACATAAAGGTAGTTGCCAATAAATAATGTGCGGTGAACAAAATGAAGATATTGTTGGTAGTTCTTATTCGAAGTATGATACAGTTAAAAGTGACCGAAGCGGATAGGGTCCCATTGGCTCAGTGGTAGAGCGGTGCCCCGGCAAGGCAAGGGTACTGGGTTCGAGTCCTAGATGTAACCGTATCCTTTTCTGATTTTTCTGTTTCAGATTTTCGTTTAGAAATCGCTAATATCTTCTTCAATAGTTAAATTGTACATTTAGTGTTATATTATTAGATCTGTATTGGGTAAGGCGCACGGTAAGAATAATTTAAAGAACATAACCACTAATACTAAATTACTATTTTTAAGTTTGTTGTAGTAAAGCACACTTGAAGTTAAATGACACAAAACTGCGCTATAGAAGCGATGTTCCACACGGAGGCATGTAAAAATAGCACATTAATACGTGAAATTGACAAAAAATCTTTTAATCATTCAATAAAAAAAATACTCGAATCCTTTAAGAAGCTCAGGTTTTACGGCTAACTATTAAAAATGAATCAGTTAGGTACTTAGGTTTTAATATTATAAGATCGGAAATAACAATATCTTCCGATCGTCCTTGTAATTGAGCCGAGTATCAATTAAACGGAGATTACCAAAACCCTTCGGAGAGATTTTTATTTACGGATTTCAAATCTTTAGCAGCAGATGTTCGAAAGAAAAAAAAAAATTAAAATTATATTATTCGTCGAGAGAGGCTCTATTTTTTGATGGGGTTGAACGTTTTAGATATTTTTATTTTACTGCTCAAATTACAATATCTAGATCAAGTGGTTTGATTTCGGTTATATTTAAATAAAAACATGATGGATTTTAAAACAATTTTATCAAGAAAAAAAACTTAAGAAGTTAAAGACTGAATTTACTTGTAGGGCATGTCAAATTTGTTATTCAAATTTGTAGGTTACGAATAATTGAAAATATTTGATTCTTCATACTACCATCATAATAACATTCAGATACATATAGAAAATAATAATATACAAAAAGTGTGCACACGGCTCATAGCTATAGTGAGCAAACTTTATAGATTGAAGTTTTTTGTTCCACCAAATACCCTTAAAATAGTATACTTATCATTGGCGGAATCCCTAATAAGATACGGAATAACTTCATGGGGACATTCAACAAAAACAAATCTTCTTTCAGTCCAAAATTTACAATATTCTTTGGTAAAATTATTATTAAACAAAACTAAATACGAACAAAGAAATGACGTACCAAAGTCATTACTATACAACTCTGTAAATGTATTATCTGTTCGTGCTTTATTGTGGCTTAAAATTGCGAGTCAGCATACATCTCAATCTGAACATAATAAAATAGTGACACATGTTCATAATACAAGACTAATTGCAAACGATGGACTTGTAGTTCCCAGATACCTGAATAAATATGGTCAAAGAACTCTAGAATACCTCGTTCCAATAATTTACAACATGTTACCAAACTCAATAAAAAGCTGTGAATTGACTCACAGAAGGAAATGTATGTTAAAAAAATGGTTATGTGAAAGATTTTTTTTGTACTAATGTAATTATGTGTATATTTTATGTACTTGTTAAAATTGTATATGTATTTAAAAAGTAATTGTTAAAAGAACCCCTTGACAAACTGATATCAATCAGTTTAACGGGACTTAATTGTAAAAAATGTATTTTTGAAAGTTAATAAATAAAAAAAAATTTAAAAAAATGAAGGAATTGAAACTAATGCTTTGAACCGTTCGACAATAACCGATTGGTGGCATTTTTTGCCAAATTCGTCTCTTATATTACGAGAATACGCGCTGAAATATTTTATATGAATCATTGATGTTTAACGGGTGTTTAAAATTGTATTCACAGTTCAAAAAATATACCAGGATCTAAGAAAATCTAAGTAGTCAGAAAATCGTTCTTTACAGGTGTTCATTAGGTCAAGCTGATGCGTACAAGAAATAAGAGCAACCGAGCAAAGTGCGAGGAACTCAGGAGACCAGCAGCGCCAGCGTTAGGGCATTTGTCCGCATTATTAATTCACCTCTCGAAGGATTACCTTTTACATGGCTGCAATTTTTCAACTTACATAATTAATTATCCCCAGGTTTAATGTTGCGAAGAAAACAAGCTTTTCCTAAATTTCCCGTGAGAAACAATACAGATATTTTGTTACATTCATTGCTTGGAAAATAATATTTTTAATTAGACTTCAATCTGTCAAAATATTAAATTGTAAATGATTTACAAACAACAAATAAATATGTAATTTTGAAATAATATCAAGTAGGGTGACGTGGTGTAATTGTGTAAGTGATGAATCGGGGTTCGAGTCCACCTAGCAAATCTTGAATTTTCTGTATGTTTTTGTGTTCAATTGTAATTTTATTATTATTGTTTCAATAATTAATATCACAATTCATTGACTGTAAATATGTTAAATTTGAAATAATAAGAATGTAACTGTTTCGGTCTGGCCGTAATTGTAATTGTTAATGGAGAGTTTGAAGAGCGCCAATTTTGAAATGGCGTTTTAAAAGATAAAAATAATTATAATATCTAAACAATCAAGCCACTTTCAAATAATACATATAAATATTTTCATGAGGTCAAATATACGAATTTCAAAAAGGCTGCGAAAAGTTTTAACTAGTAGGATAACATAATGTACTCTCAATAAATAATATTATAAACGAGAAAATACAAATTTGTAAGACAGTGGAAAGAATTTATTGTAAGGTTTTATGGAGTAGCTGGATTCTTTATTACTTCATGGATATGATTTTCTGAAGAGATGTGGTTTGAGTTTTGCAAAACATATTTCACAAAGAAATTTTCATAATGCGTCGTGCATTTGCTCAAGAACTCGAAGTATTTACGTATTTGAGTAACGCGTTGTTATTTAAATATCATATTGCCTTTACCAGGGATAAAAGGGTGGGGTTGAAATTCTATAATTAGGTCTGGAATCCTTCCGAGGACTATTGCTCGGGGGGTATATATATATTTTTAATGACTATAAGTTGTAATATTTTTTAGAAAACTTACCGATTTCTCCATCTTGTGAAATGGCTTCCGTGGTTGAAGGATATAGCTCTCGACTAGCAATCCGGAGGTAGCTGGTTCACATCCCGGCGTGCGCAAATAAATTCAGATGGATGAATTGTGTTATTTCATAATAACACCGTTTTATTCATTTAAAATAATGTATAGTATTCTTGCGGCATGTTACAGAGTGGAAGATACTCTCAATATAGCCCTAGTGTGAGACCATCATTCAGGATTAAAACGTTGCTTTAAATGGTTTTGACGGCCGGCATAGTCCAGTGGTAACGCATTGGACTGCCATTCCGAAGGTCGCGGGTTCGAACCCGGCGTGCGCAAATAAATTTTATTTGATTAATTTGTGTTATTTCACAATTAATTAATTAAAATAATATATAGTATATTTGCGGCACGTTCCAGAGTGGAAGATACTACCAGTATCGCCCTGGTGTAAGACCACCATTCAGAGTTGAAACGTTGCTCCAAATGGCTTTAGCCGTGTTTAGTGACTAGATCTGAATAGCCAGGTACTTCCCCACCTTCCTCTTTCCCTTCCCCACTTACCTTCAGCCTCACAACATCCCCCAATTGGGGATGCCATAGTCTCACTGGCTCCAGACGGGAGCAGTTGGGACTCTTGTGAGGTATTCACTTTAAAAAAAAAAATAAAAAAAGGCGTGTTTTTTGAAAATATCTGAATAGCCAGGTACTCCCCCACCTTCCTCCTCCCCATCTCATTCCATTCGCAACCTTCCAATTTATGGTAAAATGTGTTGATATCAACGTTACGAAGATTGCTTATGGATAAGCGATGTGTATTTAATCTGTTGATTTCAACGTTATGAAGATTGTTAATGAACAAGCGGTGGGTATATAATGTGTTGATATAAACGTTAAGAAGACAGTTTATGAACAAGCGATGTGTGGTTAATGTGTTGATCTCAATGTTACGAAGATTGTTTATGAACAAGCGGTAGGTATTTAATGTGTTGATATCAACGTTACGAAGACTGCTTATGAACAAGCGGTGGGTATTTAAAAAAGCTTCGAATTAACGAAATATGCTTTTACAAACGTAACGGAAAACGAGCCCATTTCACACACATCCTTTGTCAAAGGTTTTCCAGTTGTGGAAAAAAATTTCGCTCTAAATATTCTCAAAGACATCTAACATAATATTCAAAAATACATATTTAAAAAATATATTAATACGAGAGTAGGTATTAATACATACGTACATCGTCCATTTAAATAAATAATGATCATAAAAAAGAATCATTCAGCTCGTTTGTTTTACGGATCACTCGAGCATATTATTAACTAAAAACGTTTTCAAAGATTTCTTTATATAAATGTCAAGTAACCAATTTATGTTTTTGCCTCTTATTTCGACGTTTTTTTATATAGTATTGTTCTCAGTTTCAGTATTTTGAAGAGAAGAGTATGTTTCATGAAATAATGACCAATAAAGAAGCACTAGAATCAGTTTATTCATACAGCAGAACTTTGACGGTTACGGTTATAGATATAAATAGTTACAGGAGCCTTGTGTGACTGACGTAACTTTTATCGTAACAAATCTTACTTTGCCCATTAACGATATTAAAATAACATTAAATAAGTAGTAGTTAATATGACATAGCAACGTTTTTGCTTTGTGAAAAGTTGCCAATCGAATGCCTACGTGTATATTGCGCGCCTCTGGGGAAACGGTAACCACCACGTAGCCATTATCATAAATTAAGATTGTTTTAGAAACAGGAGTAACCACAGGGTGTAAAGTTCAAAGGTGAAAGGAAAAATAAATTGAGACCGATCCTTCGGTAAACCTTAACAAATATATTGAACGGTTCTGACGGACCCGTATTCCTTTAATCCTTGACCCTTAAAATCCCTCTAACATTGATTTAAAATACAGAAGATAGACCTCAGTCCAGTAAAAAGATCCCACATTGATTTGTCTGTAGGTTCGAAGAATATATTATTAGTTGTTATAGAAGCAAATACAGCTATCTTTACCAAACTCAATTTAAAAGAAAACACTATTTGGTATATCCTTTCTTACACGAATATATTGATAAATTTCAATACGATATTAAACAGTTAAAAGACGCTGTATTATTTTTGAACTAACACTTTTCAGTTTTTATACCTCTCGTTTTCTTTTAACTGTAGTAGAATGGCTTCCGCGACATTGTTCATATTTTCATGATACGGAGGGTTTTCATTTATCGAGCCTTCATTTAGTGAAAATTATTCCCAACATGTTTGGACCTGTTTAGCACAGTGAATACAATATAAACAAAACATATTGTTTACCTGGTTGCCCGATTAGAGGTTCAGAACATAATTTTATGAAATTTCTAAAAGATTTTGCAAACACCTCTTATCAATATGCAACTTTTTTTTGCAATGAAGACAAATATTGAACGGATTGAAAATAAAAATGCTATTGTACCTATGTATACCAGATGTTATTCTTGTTTAATTTTCAACATAATTTCTCAGTAATTATTCTGTTTAACATAATACTGTTTCGCTCCTGTGAACCACTGTAAACATAAATCATGTATATTGTAAAAGCCTTTTACGGCGTCTAAATAAATAAATAAATAAATAAATATACTCGAGTTAAGACTAACCTGACAACATTTAAAAATCTCCTACTACCACTACAGTAATCGGCAAATGTTACTTGTGTCGTGATGAAGGACTCGGCCAGCCGAGGAATTGAACGCATGATGCCCGGGTGATACCCAAACGCGATGCCAACTCAGCTAGTGACAAGCCAATGAAAAATTTATCAGCGTGCAATGTTCATGTTAATTCATTTATGTTATTTTTGGATCATGCAGTGGCTTTTCTTTTCCTCTAAGTACCTACCTATAAATATGTAGATATTAGAAAAAATATCTGGATATTCTTTTTTGTATTATGAAGTGTTTTTTTTAGAATTCAGACAAGCAATAAAGTAGTTATATCCATAATATAATATTTAAAGATACATTTGTTTTAATTGCTATTTTCAAAATTGGAGAAAATTTGTCGAGAATAAGGATTATTCCCGATCCGCGTTGATGTATTATGAATAAGCAATTTAATTTTTTTTAGATGACACACGAAGTTAAAAACTTGTTTGCACTTTTTTACCTCCAATTAGTCCAATTCAACCTCCAACGCTTTCAACGTTCTAACGCCGAACGACCGATTCGCGTGATAAGAGTGGCACGTGTTTCGACCAGATTTGGTACGTAATAGCGCTTCTATAAATACGGATACTATAAAAAAGAAATGAAATTAAAAAAAAAATCACGGGTCTGAAAATGCATGTCTTTTCGGTTATCTGTATAAAATGAGTTTTATTTAATTTTTTTTTAATTATAGCGACTATTTAAACATTGTACATACAAAATATGATGTTAAATATTTGTAGGATAGTAAATTATATTTCTTAGTCCGCCTCACTACGGTGACCTGTGCTGAGGCGGACTAAAGCTATTCATTTCTGTTTTATTGGTTTTCTATGTCGTTTTTAATGTTTTTTTCTGGTTTTTTTCACTAATCCCTTTCAGCCAGATTTTTATTGTTGATTTGTAATCATTCAAATTTTCTATTCGCTTTATATCAGGGGGAAGGATGTTGTGGAGTTTCATCGCAAAATACGTAAATATAATTTCTTAGTTCGAATGTGGTTTTATGACTCGGAATATTTTTGATGTCATTGTGATTTGATCTTGTTTGATGCATACGCGGTATTGTAGTTATTATGTCGAGTGGCAGGATCTAAACAGTAAGAAGCTTTAAAACCCCCCCCTCAATTGCTTAATCAACCGATTCGGTACACTAAACTTTAAGTCATTGTAAAATAAGACAATATATATTCTGTTACTGTTCACTGTCCACCATCGCATAACTACCTACTTCTACGGGATGTGTAAGGTTTTAGATTTCACCTAATTTTTTCTTGGTTGACTAAATAAGTGTACATGTTTAGTTTTATGTAATAATAAAATGAAATTCGACAAAATTGTTTTTAAACTGATTATTAGTTTGAGCATTTTTAACGAAAAAATAATAATTTAAACTTTTAAAACAGTAATGACATTCAGTTTTTTTAAACTTTGATTTATAAGGCTAGTGTTTACTCGTGGGTAGGTATATAAAATCAATTAACAAAAAGAGAAACTTGTAAAAAACAGAAATAAATATCTATTTTCTTCAGAAAACAACCAGAAAAAAATTATTTGTAAAAGGGTAAGTTCTGCAATCAATTCTTATTTATTGAAAAAAACCAACGATTATAAATAAAGTGGAAGCATATAAAATTCATAACTGTAAAGTGGAAAATAATTTCACCGACAATATTCTGGAAAAAAAAATTGCACCATATTACCTTTTAATATTTTCACAGGTTTGTTTATAAAGTGGGTATCTAATATTTACACTGGTACTTCGGGAGCGTATTGAGAGAAGGAGAACAGAGTTTATAAAGTAGGGGAGACCGGGGACAATAGTACCACGTGTCAGTAGTACCAAGGCGAATACCTCCCTAACTTAAAAAAAAATCTTGAGCCCTAAACGTAAGTTTTTTCGATTGCGTTCATACTCTAATATTACAATTACTATGTCTTGTTTGTTAGTATTTTGCTACATACATATTTCTTTGGATAATTGAGTTTATTTTAGAAAGGGTTTTGAAGCGTTCGTGAGTAGGAATTAACCTTAAATTTGCGTTTTAATTTAAAATGACCCCTCGGGGATGGTTGTACCGTTTTTTTATGGGATGATTGTACCGGTACCATTGACCCAGTGCTACAACTAACCCCTAGGCTTTTTTAAGATTCTGTGAGTACAGCACCCAAGTCATAAACTCAAGTGCATGTCCGTCCGTCATACTTTCAATGTCCAAACCCTTTTCACTTTATGTATTTATGTTAATGTTGATTTAATTACCGTGTCAATGATCTCTACCTTTATAATATTATTAACGATTAATAACACAAAAATAATTATTATTTTGTTCTTAGTTCTTACACCTACCTTTATATATTATTTAATTCCTACTTATACTTTGTTAGTTATTTAATACTCTTTACTTTTTTACACTTCATATCTGTAACTTCACACTGGTAGGTATTAAAATAAATAAATAAAATAAGGTATTATTGTGACTTTTTTATTGGGTATTGTGCCGTGTTTCCCTGCCTACTGTTTTAGGCAACGTTTCAGATAGCTTTACAGTGTACAGTTGTAATTTATTCGTAAAAAAAATAATATGTATAATTTTTAGCCAGTGTGGTTATTTGTCTGTAGTATAATTATTACTTCTCATTAGAGGTTATTTGCTATTTAATTTTTCTTCTTTTGTAGTTTCATAGTTCCTATAATCTATAAAAGGTGACCGATCACTCAACAAGCCACCATTTTTGTTATTTTTTGTTTGTTACTGTTTTGTTAGTAATAATTGTTTTGTATTTTCAACACAAAGTCGTATTTGAATATGTGTACTTAATGGTTTCAAGTGTTTTTGACGGCCTCCGTTTCTCAGTTCCTCTTGATAATATATCTGCTGCATTGTCAGAGGATGGCACATGACGCCATTGTTCTGGGTTACTAAGTTCTTGAATTTCAGCGACTCGATTCGCTACGAATGTGTTCCAACGTGCTGGTTGACCTTTTATCCAACATAACGCTATCGTGGAATCACTCCAATAATATGTATCTACTTCCATCATACCTAATGCTTGTTTGACATTTTTTATTAATTTTGCTAGTAATACAGCGCTACATAGTTCCAGCTTGGGTAATGATATGCATTTTAATGGCGCTACTCTGGATTTGGATGTTATTAAATGAGAATGTTGCTTGCCATTGTGATCCATTGATGTGATATAAATGCAGGCTCCATAAGCCTTTTCAGAGGAATCACAAAATCCATGTAATTTAATATTACTAGCGTGCTTGCATACAATTTTCCTTTCAATCTTCAATACATTCAATTGGTTTAATTCATTTATATAACTTCTCCATGGCATCAGTATTTCATTTGGTAATAATTCATCCCAGTAAGCCTTGGATTGCCATAATCTTTGCATTATTAATTTCGCCACAACAATAACTGGTCCAAGTAACCCCAATGGGTCAAATGTTGATGCTATGCTTGACAATATTTGGCGTTTATTTTCACTATGCTTTGATGGTTTTGTTATAACATAAGAAAAATAATCTAACTCATTATTCCAGATTAAGCCCAGAATTTTTTCATTCTTGGGTTTGTCGGATAGAATTTTTTCACAATTGTTCTGTCCGGCAATTTCAGCTTCGCCCGACTCGGATGACAAATCCAAGATATTAGATCTCCATTTTCTTAACCTCATGCCTGCAGACAGCAATATGTCAATTAATTGACCTTTTAAATTTCTACAGGATTCCAAATTATCGTCTCCGGTCAATAGGTCATCCATGTAAAAATTGTTTTTAATGATTTAAACTAGCTTTGGGAAAAGTAATTTGGTTATCCATACCAACTTGTTGTAGGCATCTTGTAGCTAGGAAAGAGGAAGGACTTAACCCGTACGTTACAGTTTTCAGCTTGTAATGCTGAATCTCATCTTCCGGTGATTCGCGCCAGACTATTTTCTGCAAGTTGCGGTCAGCTGCACTCACGTTTATCTGCCGATACATCTTCTCGATGTCAGCTGTCATGACATATTGGTGTTTTCTGAAAAGTAACAATTGGGTATATAAATCCTTTTGAATGACAGGTCCTACCATCAAGGCGTCATTCAAGGAAATTCCTTTGGAAGTTTTGGCTGATCCGTCAAAAACAACCCTCACCTTCGTGGTGGAGCTCGATTCCTTAATGACGGCGTGATGTGGTAAAAAATAGGAGTTATGATCTCCTTCTAGTTTATCACATACCTCCATGTGACCTAGTTCCTGGTATTCTCGCATAAATTGTACATATTGCGATTTTAATTCTGTATTTGAAGATAATTTTCTTTCTAAGTTTTGGAATCTTTTCTCCGCTGTTGTCAATGAGTTTCCTAATTGATCAATACAAGGACGGCGTGGTAAAGTTACTGTAAATCTACCGTCTTCTTCTCTTGCATGAGTAGCTATGAAATTAGCCTCGCAAGCTTTCTCCTCATGATTTTGATATTTCATGGGGTTGACTTCTTCAAGATTCCAAAATTTTTCAATTTGATTGCTTAGTTTATTTATGGATAAGCTACAGAATTGTGATACTGGCCTTTGGTTGGGATATACGTTGGTCGGTCCTGAAACGATCCATCCCAGTTGTGTTCGTTGAAGTGTGGGACCGGTATCCAACTTCATTCTATCATTGGTCAGGATGTCCCAAAAACCTTCAGCCCCCAACAAGATGTCGATAGGCGCTGCAATGTTGAAATTCGGGTCTGCCAATTCTAATCCATGAGGCAACTTAATCTGGTTTCTTGGTATTGATGTTTGCGGGAGACTTGTGGTTATTTCCTGTAATATCAGACAAGATATTGTATATTTATAGTTGGTTCTTAAAGAATTAAAGTCTACCGACACACTTTTCCTTATGTGTGTAACATTATTGTATAGGCCCGATACCGGCTTATTTATGTGATTAAATTTTAAATTTAATTTTTTTGCAAAATCCTCTCTCATAAAATTGGATTGTGCTCCAGAGTCTATTAGTACTCTTGCCTTATATAAATTATTGTCGCTACCCACGATACCTACTATCGCCGTAGACAACAATACTAAATTTTCTGCCTTACCTACGGCAGAATGATTGTTAACTGAGACATCTTCTGCCTCAGTTCCTAAATTTGGAGATTCTACACGGAATCCCTCTTTATGAAGCAACGTATTGTGATCATTACTGTCACATCGTTTGCATTTAAAGGTGATCCTGCAATCCTGTGCAAGATGACCCGGCTTCAAACATTTGAAGCATGCTCGGCTCTTTTTTAAGGCTTCTATCCTTTGCGATATTTTTAATTTTAGAATTTTTTTGCAGTAAAAGATTGGATGATCCTCACCGCAGAATGTGCATTTTCCCTTTTTTACAGATAATAACACAGTTGATTCCCTATTATTAATCCCTAAATGTGATTTAATTTGGCTGTGCGGTTTTTTGTCCGTAGTTTGCATAAGTTCTAAAGTTTGAGCTCGTAAAGCTAAACATTTCAAGAACTCTTTCAGTGTTGGCAACTTCCCTTCAATAGGGCTTTGTTCCCAATGTTTTCTAGTAATCACGTCTAATTTGTTTGAAATTATGTAAATAATTAAAGCATCCCATTGATTTACTTGAACTCCTAAGTTGTGTAAAGCCTTTAAGTTAACGTTAGTTCCATCTATCAATCGCCGCAATGCGACTGCATCTTATTGCTTCATTTCCTTAATTTGGAATATGAATTGAATATGCTTATGTACAGTTGCCCTTAAATTAGTATATCTCTCATGTAATAGTTCCCATGCTCCTTGATATCCAGAATCAGAGATTTCTAAATTCGAAATGATTTTAATTGCTTCTCCCTTTAAGCAAGATTGCAAATAATAAAATTTCTGTACATTGCTTATCGAATTATTATTGTGAACTATAGTCTTAAAAGTTTCCACAAATGTGTTCCAATTTTTCTGATCTCCGTGGAATTCTTGTAACTTTAGGTCAGGTAATTTTATTTCTACCCTCGATTGTTCTACGGATTCTAATGCACCTTTGGCCGTTGCCATTAATGAATAATAATTACCATCGTATGGGATCCACCCAACCCTGCATAGTTGGATTGCGGACTTTCTGAGGGGAAGAACAATTCAAACCGTGGTTGACGGCTCTTCTTCCTCACCGCACCAAATCAATGCGGGGGTGCCACAAGGATCTGTGCTGTCTCCGACGCTGTTTTTATTGCACATCAACGATCTCGTTGAATGTGCACCAATTCACTGCTACGCTGATGACAGCACCGTTCACGAGGGTTATCTTTTTGACAGGCCCCCTTCCACCTATGATGTCCGAACAGCTCGGGAAGTTTTGAAGCGAAAAATTGACCACCACCTAGAGATGGTTCGTGCCTGGGGTAAGGCCAACTTGGTCAGTTTCAACGTCTCAAAAACCCAAGCGTGTCTGATTTCGGCAAAGAGGGAGATCAATGACTGTCTGGTGCAATTTGATGGGAGCACTCTCCCCAATAAAGACTCCATTGAAATGCTTGGAGTTACTATATCAGACCAGCTCAAGTATCGGGGATCCATAGAAGCCCGAGTAAATCAGGCCTCCAAAAAGTTGGGCGTCTTGTACAGGGCTAGAAGATTCTTCAGCAGTGACCAGCTGCTGACCCTGTACAAGTCTCAAGTCCGCCCAACTATTGAATTTGGGAGCCACTTTTGGGCTGGTGCCCCAAAATACTTGATAAACCTGCTTGAGTCTGTGCAAAGGAGAGCGATCCGTCTGATTGACAATCCGTTGTTAACAGACCGATTGCCTTCTCTGATGCATAGACGCAATGTAGGCATGCTGTGTCTGTTCTACAGGTATTTCAATGGAGCCTGCTCTAAGGAGCTAGCAGCATTGATTCCTGATGCACCGGTGCACGTGCGCGAAACTCGACGGACACGAACTGAACACCCGTTCACGGTTGACGTTGGCTTCATGAGAACGGGCCGTTTTTACGACTCGTTTTTGTGTAAGTCGGCTCGTATGTGGAACGAGCTACCGGCATCTGTTTTTCCTCCCTCCTATAATCCGAGCCTCTTCAAGGCCCGCATTAACAAATCCCTTCCTACAGCCCCTACCTTACTCCGCCTCACAACGCCGCCCAACCGGGTGGTGACATAGTTCCCCTGTCTGTGCACTGCACAGGCAAGGACACTCTTGTGAGGTGTCACATAAAAAAAAAAAAAAAAAAAAAAAAAAAAAAATATTGATTTTCAAATGATTCTCTCTGAGAAGCATTTTCGATTTCATTTACATCTGAGATTTCCTCAATTTCATCCTGAATAACTTCAAATTCATCAATTATAGATTTAATTCTGTCATATCTTAGTTTTATTTCGTGAGCTGAAAGAGTATTCAATGCATCATTGAATCTGGTTAATTTTCCCCTTAAAACTCCGCGTTTGTTCACTAATCCTTTCAATTTCTCCATCGTATTATGAATCGCGACAGTAAATTTCCGATAATTAAATGATCACTACAATAATTCACTAAAACTGGTATATTATACGCGTATTAATACTACAATTTGAAAGAAATGATGACAAAATCATTACAATTTTTACTGTTTTCGATAAAATCTGAACATAAAACACGTAGCTAATATTGTTATTGTGAAATGTCACACAAAATTAAGTTATGACTTGCAATGTTTATGATGTTGACAAACAGTTAATCGGAATATCTTGTAACAAATTATTTCTAATATTATTATTTGAATAAAATAATAAAGATATTTTGGGAATTCTAGATGTGAAAGGAGTTGGATTTGGAAGGATTGGACTTATCTGTCTGATGCGATGGCGTGTTTCCAGGTTCTCAGACTTCCAGCTACTTCCAGCTTGATCTCTCAAGGATCTCTTCAATATTTTTGGCCGCTTGGTTTTTGTTTAAATTTCTGTAATCTCGCTTGGATTACAATATCCGGCTCGAAGGACCATGTTATAAATTGGGGTCCTTAGAATAATAACTCAGATTCTTGAGAGTTAAACTGAATCACTTTTTATTTGACAATAAACATCCACTATCACAGGTATGATTAAGCACTTTTTAATAACTACTCTGGGTACAGGTACTAGTTCCCGTAGTTATTTCGGAGAGGTGAAACCTTTGATTGTTTTTGAATAAGAGTGGTGTTTTTAAGCAAAGACCACCTTTTTATAACCTGACAAAAAGACTGTTGACATTCAAATTCAAAAGGCCGCAAAACAGAGATCGTCTTTGCTGACAGAATTTAATCAAGCAATTAGCAGAGGTGCGAACCTTTCATAAATAATATAATTTAGCTTTCATAGATGTCACTAGTGGTACATAATTACCCTTAAAATTATACAATGGTTGAGGGGCAAGGCTCTCGACTAGCAAGCTGGAGGTCGCGGGTTCAGATCCCAGTGTGCGCAAGTAAATTTAATTTGATCAATTTTTGTTATTTCACAATGTATTAATTAAAAATTATATATAGTATATTTGCGGCATGTTCTAGAGTAGAAGATACTTTCAGTATCGCCCTGGTGTAACACCACCATTCAAAATTGATTTGCTGGCCAGATCTGCCAGATACTTTTCCACCTTCCTCTTCCTGACCTCCTTCTCCTCCCCACTTCCTTCAGCCTCACAACATACCCCTATTGAGGATGCCATAGTGTCACTGGATCCATACGGTTGGGAGCAGTTGAGACTCTTTTGCGGTTTTACATGAAACAAAATCTATCTGAAAGAGACGTGAGAAACATAGAAGGCATTGTTACCAGTTTTCGTTCCTCACTACATGAGGTATTACTGTATTAACTGTACATAAGCAATCAGTTCAAAATAGATCAAATTTTGGTTTATTTTAAGACTCACGTTTTTGTTAATGAATAATAATAAATTTAGTTCATAAAATGAGTTATATCGATCGATTTTAGTAGGGTTTTTTAAAGAAACAATTTTTTTACTATCGGGAAAAGACAAGGCCTCTAAGTCTATAATAGCCAGGAAACATTTTAAACCCACATATGAGGTAAAACTTGTGAGACGCATTTGACTCCGTTCTATTTGTATACAGAACATTAACTTTAAATTCAGTAAATTTAAATTATTCATGGAAAATAAGAATGTAGAAAATTTAAAACAGGTATATCATCGAATGTGCAACTGTGCTCACAAGTCTGAATATTGAATTGTATACAGGAAACCATAAAATCCTCATTAGTGATGGCTGAACAAATTGGAAGTATCGATTGGGAAGCCACGGCAGTTAATGCTTGCCACTGAAGTGAATTTGAATGAGTACCGCGCATCACAGAGTCAACTAATGCAGTGGAATTAAATACTTTACATTTGAAATCTGGAATCATAATCATTATCTGTCAAATAATTAAAACCACTGAAGACATAAACCGATAGACGTGTGTTGTGGGAGTGTCCGCTTGTTGGATTGTGCTTATATTTTTCTTTACTTTTAGAGAAATTGGTTAGACATATAATTGATTTTAAGGAATCGAAAGTTTTTAAACACTATATCAAATCGGTATAAATCACAATTATAAGGATTATCTAAGACGCATTAAATTTAATTTTATCTTTTGATCGATCAATGGTTGGGTTGGCAACGCGTCTGGGTCCTACCCAGTCATCGTGAGTTCAACTCCTCGGCTGGCTTAGTCCTCCATTACGACACAACCAACATTTTTGACTTACTGGTGGTAGTAGGACAATTTTTTGTCTTTCTTTCTTTTTTTACAAGAACTCCGCATATGAAAATAATTTCTATATTTCATCTTTAGGGATGCTGTGCGGTGGGTTTTGGGCAGGATGTATGGGTAGAAATATGGGATCCAGTCTGTCAAGGAATGACGGTCGTATAAACTCATCCCTCCCACCGCGGTGCAAGACGACGCACAGTGAATTGAAGTGTATGGGGGAGAGGACAAAAATCATAACCCCGGTTACGCGTAGAATAAAAAAAAATAAAAAATGCACTTTTCTGAATCTGAGTCAGTAGCATCATAGTTAGTTCGTGCATATTAAAAAAAATATATTTGTACACAGTTAAACACATTTCATAAATATTAATATTATTAATTTTGTAAGCTTTGATATATTTCTTTATTTATTTTTTTTATTGAGGAAATAAGGTAATTGCATATAAAATACGATTTACATTGGTTTTCTATGTTATAATATTTTTATACTACTCTTCCAAGGAAGCATTAGCTTGTGGTTGGAAGAGTAATTAATAATACGATAGTTACATGTATTATATTATATTGTAGTAAGTACATGGCAGTGAGAAAGTAGAAAAAAATGTACATGATTTGTAAGTGTGATATAAGTTTAAGTATGGAATCTTTAACTAATCTGAATCCGAAGATTCTTGGTCGCTACTAAATTCTAAATCTAGATGTAGGTTAAGACTGGATGTGGCGTAAGGTTCGGCTACTTGTTTAATGTACTTCTGAACCTCTCCATCCATTCTCACGCCTTTATTTGAAGTTATATTCCTTTTGGATGATAAGGCTGGCCGCATACATACGTTTTCCGTATTCGATTTCCGAATTCGTTTTCCGTATTCGGACATCCGAATGCACGGAATCTGTAGAAAATACATTAACTGCCGCACACGTTCGTTTTAGTTCCGAACGGAACAAATTCCTTACGCACGTTCCGAATGCGAGCCGGCGCGTTCGGAGAAACCGAATGGAAAAAACCTAATGACGTCATGTGGAACGCAGCTATTGCATACAGTTTGTTTGTGCCGACGCAAACGTACCGAAATTTCCGTTCGTAATTCAGTGTTGCCAACGGATCTTGACCTAATATCGCCGTTTCTCATACATAAGGTAGCGTAAAGTAGCCGAATTTTCTGTTAGGTGGGACATGTTTAAAATTGATGTTTTTACGTGAAAATAAAAATTAGAGAATTTCGGGGAAGCGCCATAGAGGCGTTTTGGGACTATAATATCACAGCCTGATACGGTCTCATAAAAGTTATGCTGCCTCATTTTGAATTTAGATGAAATATGATTGAATAGAATAGAAATATGATTTGAACAGTGCTAGAAAGAGAGAAGATGGCGCTTTAGGCTGGCCGCATACATACGTTTTTTGTATTCGATTTCCGAATTCGTTTTCCGTATTCGGAATTCCGTGAGACTAGCGCAAACCTTCGTTTTTCTTCATTCGGAATGTATAAACGTCAGTACCAGTGTTGCCAACAAGGGTGATATATCGCCATTTAGGCTACTCAGAGCGAGAATCGGCGCCGAAAAAATCTAAAAGGCATCAATTAAGCTACTTCAATCAATCAATTTTAAACATGTCCCGAAATTCTCTAGCCACCCCCCCCCCATGAAATTTATTTTTCTGGGGACAAATTTTATATTTTCTTGAAATTCTCTAGCCACCCCCCCCCCCCACGAAATTTTTATTTTCACGTAAAAACATCAATTTTAAACATGTCCCACCTAACAGCAAATTCGGCTAGTTTACGCTACCTGATGTATGAGAAACGGCGATATTAGGTCAAGATCCGTTGGCAACACTGAATTACTGAACAAAAATTTCCGAACGTTTGCGTCGGCACAAACAAACTGTATGCAATAGCTGCGTTCCACATGACGTCATTAGGTTTTTTCCATTCGATTTCTCCGAACGCGCCGGTTTGCATTCGGAACGTGCGTAAGGAATTTGTTCCGTTCGGAACTAAAACGAACGTGTGCGGCAGTTAATGTATTTTCTACTGATTCCGTGCATTCGGATGTCCGAATACGGAAAACGAATTCGGAAATCGAATACGGAAAACGTATGTATGCGGCCAGCCTTAGAGAGGTTCAGAAGTCAACAGAAATATTCTGATAAAGTGACTGTGACTGTGATTGACGATGGCAGGAGAACATTCTTCGTTTTGTTAAGCTGGTAAAGACTTGGAAAGTAGTTTGGGTGCACATCATTTACTGCAGCTCTTAACCTTTTGTATTTACTTTCTGATAGATCTAGATAAAGGGCTAGTGCTTGTTGAGGAGGTAGTGAAGAAGTCCCATCCTTTTCTGATGTACCCCTAGCTACATCCGGAGAAAACTGCAGCTCGTCCGATTTTCTTCCAGACACAAGCTCCGATACGCGCCTTTTTTTGGTCTTGAGCGAAGCTTCCTCGAATGGCTTGAGGGGTCTTCCGCGGGTACGACTTGGTCCAGGCTGATTGGTTATGTTTGGTAGAGTTTTCAAACCTAATGGTAACTGTATTTTTCGGTTTAGCCACGTTTCATTGCGTGCACGAAATTTCTCTCGATTGTGTGAAACGTCGTTCAGCAAAATGTTGAATTTCAAACAAAAAGTTTGCTGAAAGACATAATCTTGTCCCGATTTTCATCGTCGACGTCAATAAAATTCATAAGCGAACATATTTTCTGAAAAACAGCCAGCTGTCTGTTGGATTTTCGCTTTCGAAAAACACTTCTGCGAATTCGAAGTTTTTGATAGAATTACCTCCATCTGAAAAAAAATCATAAAATCCTTAGTCGTGGACAGACGCAGTCAATTTATTGGGACATAAAAATTCATTAGTTGACCATTAATAAATCGTAAAAACCACGAGGTGAAATTTGGAGATATCTTTTAAAACGCCTTTAATGTTGAGTAACGCATTAATCAGGCGTGAAATTTAGGTGACAACTTTGAGGACACAATACAGAAAAACCAAAGAAAAAAATTACATGATATAAAAATAATTTCAAAATACATACCTGGGACAGTAGATTTTTTTTTTTCCTATTTTTCCCAATTTTTACATTAATTACATACAAAATTATATAAATCAATACAAATAATGGGAACCCACTAAGGCGCAGCCTGTGCGTGGGTAATATTTATAAGTTATTATATTATTGTACCTAGAAATAAACAAACTACGGGCATATAAAACAAAAACAAGATTACATTTTGTCTAAGCGGTTTGTATAAACAGTGTTTACAATAGTGTACAGTGAAGTTATAAGTGTTTAGTTTAATATATGGTGAATATTTTATGAGAAACATAAAATGATACAAATCAAATAAAAAAAGTTTCAACTGCTGTATCGAAAAGCCATAATTTTAACTCTTTTAAATATTGAAGAAGTTTAATAATCATTTGAATATTTTTCGGTAAAAAATTGAAAGTACGAGGTCCAATGAAACTGCAGTGTGTTTGCATTTGTTTTGTGTACGTTTGGGGAGTGTAAAATACATTATTAGTTCTAGTGTTGATTCTGTTTTCATTTATTTCGAATTTATTTTTGTTTTTAAAGATGTATTTCATAGTTTTCAAAATAAATAGTTTACGGAGACAGAATAGTTTAGATCTTTGAAATAACTCATTTGTTGAAAATGTTCTTTTCCGATTATACATAACTTTGATGATATAATTTTGAGTTATTTGTAAAGGTTTTATATGTGCATGAAGCGCACCGCCCCATCCTATTATTCCGTATATGAGTGAAGATTGCACCAAAGAAAAATAAATAATTTTCAGTTTTTCAACATTGAGCACTTCTTTTAGTCTGTAGAATGTGTATGTATGATATATTTTTATTTACATACGGTATTATTAATTTGTGACTGCCAATTTAATTTTTTATCAATAATATAGGAGTCTCATGGTTTAATCAATATCGTTTAGTTTGTCACAATTAAAGATAGTTATAACAAAGTTGACTTAAATAATAGATTATTACATATTGATTAATTGTACCCGTGTTTATGAATAAAAGGAGGGTAATCATTTTCGGTAATCATTTGGTAATTCTTTACCTACAACTGTTACTGTATCTAATAAAGTTTAAAGTTAGATTATATAAACACCTTCATCAGGAGAGTAAAAATCTATATATAAAGGTAGATTATTACAATATAGCGCCCCTGAGGTGATATCTCACAAAAGCGGCGCTATGCAAATTGTCTAATAAATAAATAAATATAATGTTTACTGTGTATAACTGTGTTTACACCGAAGTCAAAAATTAAATATAGATTGCAATTGGGAAAGAAGAAGTGGAAGGAGGGGGGAGGGGTAATAGTAGGCTGGGTTTATAATAATTAGGAATTACTATATCGTTAGACGGGAAATACCAGTTAAGTTGGAAAATATTTAAAAGAGAGTTTATAAAAAAATTCTTGTTAATTATATCTGCTTTTATATTAACATGTTTCCTCATTTCTAAAATTTCAAAAATATTTATAGTGAAGTATTTTAAGACCTGAAAAAAACAAATAGAATATAACCATAAAACAATATATTCATAAGACAAATAGCATTTAATAACGGTTGTTCTGATAAATTGATAGATGAAATACTAAATAAAAAAAATTAAACATATTCTCTTCAAACGGTCTTTCTAAAGATATAAATAAACAATGGCGTAGAATTCTGCTTGTGGATAACGATACTTCTAAAATTATATATAAAAACAATTCTAAAATTATATATAAAAACAATTCTGGTACTATTCAACTGGCGTTTTACACTAATAACAATGAAGAAATATTTTTTTTTTTTTTTTTATATTAACTCCACACAGGAGGCCCTGAAGAAAATAGAATATATTCTTAATAATAAAGATTCAAAAGCAAAATTCAAACAAAAAAATCAGGAGTTTAAAAACTCAATTGGGATGATTGTAATTTCTTTTACAAAGGTAGAACCAATAGAAACATTGAAGTCAGAACTAAATAATATCGCAGGGCTCTAAATGGAAATAGTGAATTTGAGTTTGCAAATCATCTTTTGAATAATGATCACACTTTCGATAAAAATTCATGTCTTAAAATACTTCACTCAGGATATAAAGCATCGCAAATAAATAATTTTGAAATTTTACAAATTAGAAAACATGTCAATATAAAATCAGATATAATTAATAAGCAAAAAAAATATAAATAATAATGAAAAATGCCATTACAAAGTGATAAGCTTCCAGAAGAAATCTTCTTATGAAATGCTTGTAAATCGTAAGTAGTCAAATATTGTGAGCTGCATATTTAAATATTCGCGCCATTCATTTGGTTCGTTTTTAAACCGCCAGAGGTGCGCTCTGTCGGCCATCTATAGCCGTGAGGATCCGCCATATTGAATAAGGAACGCGTGATTTTTTATAAACGTCAAACAAAATCACGTAACTGTGGATAATTTTCATTGTAATGTAATTAATCCAATGGATTATGAACTTTCTAAAACATATTTTCTTCGATATTATCCAAAAATTATATGAGCAGAAACGATGCTTTTGAAGAAATCTCGTATTATTATGAGGCGATCCTATTTTAGTATGAAATCGTGTCTTAATTTTCAAGTTAGCTGAATTTACCCGAAACAGACAATTTTAATTCGACCAATCAGAGGGCCTAGATCGTCCAGACGCTGGCGTAATAATACTATCAGATGTTTGATCTTTTCAACTTTTCCGAGTTCAAAGCAAGATGAGCATATTTCTTGATTACAGTTAGCATTATGAATTCTAATTTTAAGGTTATTGGGGGGTTTATAATTACTATTTTTATAAAAGGTTAGGTAAAACTTTTTAGTATAGTTTAAGAAAAGTCTATTACTTTTTAGCCATGATGAGACATATGTAATACATTTTGTTGAGTTCAAAAAAGTTTCAGGCCAGGATTTTCCATTCACTATTATTGCTGTATCATCAGCGTAAGATACAATTTTACCAGGGATCATAATATCATATAAATCGTTTATGTATCTTAGAAAGAGCATTGGGCTAAGCACAGTTCACTGTGGTACTCCGTTTGTTATTCCTGTTTCAGTACTATACAAATTCCCTATTTTTATTTTTGTTTTCTGTCTTCGAGATAGCTAGTAAGAATTTTTAGTGTATCATTTATGAAACCTATTTGATTCGTCTTTTTTATAAGTAGATTGTGATTCACGGTGTCAAAAGCTTTTCTTAAGTCTAGAGATATAGCAAACTTTTTTATTTTGATCAACAGATGTGTATAATTTTTTAGTCAGTTCGAATATAGCATCTTCAGTGCTTAGTTTTGTTCTGAAGCCATATTGATTTTGGGACAGAATTTCGTTTTGTTCTAGGTAATTCATTATTCTATTTTTGATACATTTTTGAGAGGTTTGAGACCAAGGAAATAAGTCTGTAGTTGTCTAATATGTGCGTTTCTCCCGATTTGTGAATTGGTATTATGATGGAGATTTTTAATTGTTCGGGAAAATGTCCCTCTTTTAAGGATATAATAAAAATATGTAGCAATGGAGTTAAAATGTGTTTTTTTAATTTTTTTAGTGTGTTACCTGATAAACCATCAATTTCTGTATCCTGTATCAATTCCAATGTGGTTTGATAATAAAAACGTGGTATTTTTGTATAAACGATGCGTCTTACTCAAGTGCTAAAATGCAACTGATAATATGATTAGCGCATCGCTGTTGGTAATCCATAAGTTGAGGGCGCATAACTAGCAAATGACGTCATCAAAGTAATTAAGATTAATGTCATCGCAGTTTTGACTCATCATCTTTACAATAGCAAAATCAGAATTCATAAATTCGAATGTCGATTTTTGTATTTTTGTCCAAGGGACAATGCATTGTGCGACGGGTCGATGGAGTCTGGCTGAACAGGTCAAAGACTCTCCCTCCGGCCTGCCGCGCAATTGGTGGGCAGACGCATATGTCAATAATCTGTACAAACCTCTCACATGAACCCGGCTACTCCTGCAAAATTACTAAACGTAGGAAACCTCTTGGAATCGAAGAGAAGTTTGTTATTTATTAATGGAATTCCACCATGAATTGTCAGTTTCAAAAATAGATATAATAAAATTATTTTCCATTGATGCCAATCTGTACAAACCCGTAAATAACCGTTATTATCAAATTACAGGTGACTTAAGTAGCGTAGCGATCTGTTTGTTGTCAGAATAACCACTTATTTTTAATGGTTCAAGACAAGACAAAAAAAAAAATTGTTATGTAACGTTAAGTATTTTCCTAATGTTACATAACCATGTGAAGTTAATTACTTATGTTGGTTGCAAATATATATTTATTTAACGACGATACTTAAATTATTATTGGTATTCTGTTAAAATACCAATGTTAACAAAGGGAAATATTTTTTATTGTAAATTTACGATCCTATACAATAAAGAACATTAAAGTTAATAGCCTTTCCAATGCGGATATTATTGGTAATAATAATGGTTTACGGGGAAATTTATAACTCCGGCTGGGAAAAAAATTGAAAAAGGTTTTGTACGTAATTTAACTTAAAACGGCGAGGTTATTGATAACATTTTCTTCAATAATTCATCCAACTAATCACATTCAAATATTAACTTTAAGAATAAAATTCATGAATGCCATAACAAAAACTAGGCAACATTTTAAAGTTCTTATTTAAGTAACTAATTCTAAACGAAATAATATATTTTTTATTTTACAAGCAATAATTATTCGCCTGAAACACTCATCCACATTGAAAAATCTCCTGATAAAAGATACATGACGCCAACGGGACTCGAACCCGTGTCCTTTCGATTTCCGGTCGACAGCTATGACCACTGAGCTATGGCGGCTTATCTCTTATCCGCGAAATAATTCAATATATACTAGTGTTTCATTCAACAATTACTGCTTGTTACATTTTTTCACCTGAAAACAACCAAATTTATTTTATATGAGAAAGGCATTGTAAGTGCTAACTCTCTCACTAGATGGCGTCGAGACAAATTGTCTACATTTTTAGGTGAAATATTAGAACTTGTCATATATTAATTATTATTTTTTTGGTAAACTAATGTTTAAGACAAGATTTTTTATGCATAGCACAAAGGGTAACAATTATTTTACAAGCAATAATTATTCGCCTGAAACACTCATCCACATTGAAAAATCTCCATGAATATGATAAATGATGATAAAAGATACATGACGCCAACGGGACTTCAGGTTGTTTTCAGGTTTAACTTGAAGTAAAAAAAAATGTAATTGGAATTTTGGTCTCCGGTGAAATTTTTTTTTTCAAGATAAAACATGAAAAATCAGTAGTCAAAAAATGCGGTTAACGTCGGGGTGAAGGGTTGGAAGATGACCAGTAACGACTTGTCGAAGAAAAAAAGTTTGGTTTTGAAAATAAAACTACGAAAAGAGAAACCAAAATATCATTTACTTATTTTACTACAAATAATGTCAGAAGTCACTGGTTAAAGTCAAGTAAGTCCATTAAGACCCTGTATAAACAAGTTCGTATAACACACCATTCTATGAAACGGTAAACATACATATATTCAAAAGTCAATTACATCGGTCAAACATTCGCACGGCCGATAGTCGCTCTAGGCTGCAATATGTGGTGCTGATGGAATCGGGGGGAGGCTATTAAGTGCCCCCGCACTCAATAAATGGACGGTGAACAAATAGATCAGTTTACTGTGAATGAGAATTAATCCTAAGCGATACTGCATAGACACGCAATATATTAACAATAGTATGGTATTTTAAATCGGTGTTTTTAACGAATAATAATTAGAACCGACTAATTGATTAGTTAGAGATTTTTACAAAAAATTAATACTTTTATTTCTTTTGGTGTTCTCTTCCATCGGAGCTGGTTACAGTCAGTGTAATTTTTACCCAGGTAATCAACATCTAAGCGGAACTGCACTCCTACCTTTAAGTTTTTGAGGCAGATATCTTCATCACAAATTTTTTCACTTTTTCAATATTTTCTTTTTAATTTATACAATTTAGTTTTAGCCGTAATGCGTTTATCGTTAGAAATTTGAAAAAAAATTCTTCTGTGTTAATGTCTTGTTTAGTAGGCAGGTTTAAGAGCCTTTCACAATGTTAACTAATGTAACAATAATATATTATAGGAGTAACGTAACCATTTAACTACTGAATATTATTTATTATGCCATATTTAGTCAGGAATTCTGGAATAAATTTTATAATTTCTTTTTCCGATTTTATGTCTGGGTTAAATCTTATCCATAGGAAAAACTAAACCCTTCCACACACTTTTCCACAAATGATCATCTAGTCAATCAACATTATGCAAGTGCATTATATAAGCAAAATAAATACAAAACAATGCAAGAACAACACGTCAACCCACCAGAGATCAAATGGGAAAATAATTCACCGACTCCAGATATTTTCATATCAGAGGGTTCGGCTCGGTAGAACTCCTAACAGGGCCTATAGGTATTCAAAATGACCGACTTTTGTATCTTTATATATAAATTTTTTGATCGATCTAATATGCCTAAATTTTTAATGAGAGATCTAGGTATAATGCCAGTAGCCGAAATAATAAATGGTAATAATTTTATAGTTTGAGAATGCCAAATTATTTATTATTATTATTATTTTTTGACCAAATCCATTAAAATCCCTCTATTCACGTTGACGAGTTTTGTCTCTCGTTGTACTCTAATACTGTGTCATAGAATTTAGTCCAAACTCTATCGTCCTCTGTTGAACTCGATCGCTTCATCAGCAATCTTGCGAATATCTCGATTTAATTGATCGCCAACCATACCCCAGCTATATCGATAAATCAGCCCTTTGACTTCTTGAGTTTGATGATTTTGGTACAACTCTTCATAAATGTGGCAATGACTCAATAGAGTATGATCACCGAAATATTCTTGTTTATTGACCTCCTCAATGTTTTTAACATGATTTTTAATAATGTAAATATTATGTCTAACCTTTTAATTGCTGATATGGGAGTAAAAAGGCTCTCTAATTTTTGATACATTAAATAAATGTATCAAAAATTAAATAGGTGTTAAATAAGATACAGCTTCACTAAAAAAACAAATCATATTTTCAAAATAAAAAGGAGATGAAAATAGACGAAAATTATTATCAAAAAAAGTTAGGTTGAAAGACTGGATTAAACCCGTGAACTTGCGAAAAGTTATTGTGTTGCGTAAGTATTCAATAATGTACGATATACACGTCTAACCGATTAATTTTAACATCGAATTACGTCCTCCTGAGAACGAAAGTTTTTCTTTACAAACGCGGGTTATTTGAAGGCTAGACGACTGAAAAAGCTTTGTCTACTGACATTCCAACGTCCTTTATCACCAACAGGTGTGCTGCCTAAGGCTCAGTATTTGATTAAAAATTCGAGGTAAGTACACAGTTAAATTCCATGACAACTGGCTTATTCGCCAAGCAAATGTTGATCCAGCGTGTAATGACGTAGGCAATCGAGAGGAAAAAAACCTTAAAACATTAAGGCATTTAAGTTGACAATTTATTTACATAGGAAAACTAGTGAGGTTTGTTGAAATACGGATTTTCGTGAGTGAAAAGAGTTTTATCTATAAATAGTTAAACTTTTTTATAGTTGTGTGACTAAGTTATCAGTTTTTTTACAATAACCCTAAGCAGGAGGCCTTAAGAAAAATAATTTCCCTCCGGGCCTATGTCATCCTTTTGGGATTCTATTTGGATGGTCTTTACTGAAGAAAAGGAAGGAGAGGAATTTATGGAAAGGTGAAAGGTATGAGGGTTGTGAAAGAATCTAGCAATCAGCATGTCTAGGAGTGACGGACATATGAATATATCCTTTCCACTGCAGCGAAAGGTGATGGGTCGAGAGACCAATTGGAGAGGTCAAAGGGTCTCCCAAAACCAGCCTCTGATCTGGATCTGGCAACAACGAAACTGGTGGGCACGCGCATCCTGAAGACAACTCTCCCGATGAACCCGAGCACCCCTGCTAAATAACCAAACGTAGCGAACCACTTGGTGTGACTATGGTAGAGTTGTTGGTTATCCAATAAATGGTTACAATTAATCAAATAAAAATTTAAAACATATATATTATGCTATCGCAAAGGACTTGAAGCAGAAAATATTATCGGTGAGTAATGTTTTCATGAAGTCGAAAAATGCAATAAGTTTTTCAAATTAGTTAGATAGCAACACAGTTAACAAGTGTGCAATTATAACTTTAAGCTTTACAGATTAATAAAACGAATGTTCCGGTCAAGTTAATAAAAGTTTTAACTTCCCCGAGCAGTATGAAGTTAATGCTTCTCTGGGAAGTGCAGCGGTGGGAGTGAAGGGGGATGGGAAGTAACAGCAACGGCAACATCCAGGGCAATGAGAATGTCACTTAAAATTCCCTGATTTCCGTATTTAAATCTCTGTACCGGGTTTCGCTTACGGAACACAATTATTAGTTTAAATGCTAGTTCCTTGCATACGTAATCAAATAAGCGATCCTGTTTATCCACTGCGCCGGTTGTAAACCACTATGTCGGGCCAACTTTCCGCGAGCTCTGGAAACTTTCTACGTTGAATAATATTGCGGCTCCGAGAGGAACGGAGGAGGGAACACACGTAAATAGCGGAATTACTGGAATGAGGCTTTATTCAGCCAACAGCGAGCTGATAAAGCCACAGATCATAAAGAATTCAGGATCTTGCGCACGAAGCCTTGGTAATTCTATACTATACCAATTAAATCATATTTTGCACTGTGCATAGTGCATAGGAGTCAGTTCTTATAAAAATTGAAATCAGTTACTCTAATTTATAGCTACGATATTTCCATTATCGATCATACCTATTTCATTATTTAATATAATAAATAATAATAACCAATAATATTTGGTTTATTTATACAGCGCCGTTTTCATGAAAAATCACCTCAAGGGCGCTGTGAAAATGTATTTCTTAAATAGTTAATACAAGAACTACTTACTTATAAGTAGTGACTTATCTCTAGGACTTATATCAAGTGACTTACGACTAAGGCCTATAACTACTATCTTAATGACATATATATTTACATATGTGGAAACTTACAAATAACATTAACATTAACAATCTAATTTAACTAGCGCCAGAAGAAGAAGGCAGTTCTAAAGAACAGAACGTAATTTTGTTTGACCCATATGTATATATATATATATATATATATATAAATATATATATGTAACATAAGATTTTTAAAAATTTAATGTAAATAAATTTAATAATATTATTATTAAGTTCTGCAAGTATTTTATTTGATTTACATTAAATTTAAAAAAAAAACAAATGGAGTTCTGCGAATTAAACACAAAAACAATAAATAATAACGTAAGAGCCTACAACTAACATTAACTAAATACGTAACATCATAAGATAGGCAAGGGCACATTTAAAAAAAAACATACATTATTACTTTAAAATAAAACAAATCAATAAAATAAAACAGCAAATCGCGTAGAAATTTATTTGAAATTTGTTGATTGATATTCTGATTACGGTTGTTTCCAGAATGTTAGTTATGCTATAGAGTTGTTCAGGCACAATTGGTAAAAGGAACATTTAACTTTGTAAATTCGTCCATTTCTTTTTCTTTCCAGTTTAACAAGCCCCGTTCCCTGAAACTAAAGCAAACTTCAGAAAAATTGTGGTGCAAATAAGTTCCAAATGCTTTATCGAAAACCAGGAAACTGAAGCGAAAAAACGGCAAGAAAATTACTTCCACTCTATGAACACACCCAAACAAGGATCTCGTAGGAAAGAAAACACTGGAAATTTTAAAATAGAAGCAACATTTTAATTTAAGGCAATGCGTAGTATTAGGTCGTTACTAAAGAAATCAATGAACTTATCTTTTTTTACATTGACCCCACACAGGAGGCCCCGAGACTCTCTTTAAGGAAAGGAAGGAGAAGAAGTTCTTGGAAGGAAAATTAAATGAGAGGTTAATAAAAATCTAGAGATTAGTGTGACTCATAAGTCCGTCGTTCCCAGATATTACTTATAAGAGTGACAGACTTGTGAATCTATTTCTCCCACCGTGGTGCAAGGCGATGAGTCAAGAGAGACCAGTTGGAGATGCTGACGGGTCTTCCCAAATCAGCTTCTCCCGATGTGGCGCGCCACGCAGCTGGTGGGCAGGCGCTTCCTGGACCACCTCACCCGATCAACCCGGGCACCCCTACTAAATCACCCAACGTAGTCAACCAATTGGAGTGACCTACGGCAGAGGTGTTGGTTATCCAATAAATATTTCCCCGGGCGACGGTACCCAAAACCGCCTCCCAAATTATACCTAATAAATAAGTTTTTGAAGTTACTCATTTTTCTTTGATAGTATATTTTTTAATCTGTAATTGAACGCTAGTGTCATTTGCAGAATATGCATAGTGCTGTAGATCTGTTAATCGTCGATTCCATTATATTATACTAGCTGACGTATTTGGTTTTGCTCAGGGTTATGCATGGTTTGGAGTAGTTTGAGGTTAAGAATTCTAGTGTACCTGAAAACTGAGTCTATTTTGTGGGTGAAAATAATACCATTTTAAATTGTTTCACTTGATCTTGCCACCCTGCCTTGGACGTACCCGACTTCGACTATTCATTAATGTTATTTAAAAAACAACTACATAATTTCGACTTTCATTCGACTTCGTATTTATACATCGTAGATAGACTAGGTATGAACATAAAATTGTAACGGAGTCGGAGTTGTATTGTAACGGAAAGATTTTCTTTTTTTTTTGGTTTGCGGTACTAGATAGAAAACGTGACAAGTTTAAAACTAAAAAACTATGAAGCTTTTGTGCAATCAGATTTATGTTTTTTTTATTAACTACCTACCTTTGAAAGTTTTATTTGCAAGGAATACACTCGTACGGAATTACACAAAAATGATATTACAGATGGAGATAAATACACCGACATTTATTATGTGTTATATTCTTGGTATTTTGTGAATGCATTAATTAATAAATCTGGCTCCGAAAAACAACATATATTTATAATGAATACATTAATATTTTCTACAATATATTTGGTAAACGCTGACCCTCACACGACCCGATCCCAGAATAACTATGCGGTATCCTCGATACCGCCATTGTTAGTGGTATTTAGGATAAAGACATGATACATTACCGTGCCTACTGGAAATAATCAGGTCAATCTGTTTAAATATGTTTAAGGAGAAGCTTAATGCGAAATAACTATTTTGATTAATCTTTATAACGAATTGGTGTATATTATGAACGCCAAAAATATGCCTTAGATAAATTGAGGGTTTTCCTATCGTTTCGGTTGAGTAGAATACAAATAAAAAATAAATTACTCAGTAAAAAATATAAATGTAAGCTACTAAAAAAAACTTTTTTTCAATAGAAATGTATGAACGCATAAAGGAAACAACTTTAAAAAATACAGTATTATAGCTAAGATCAAAGATATTAGAAGAACGAGATATGCTATGTTGGTCGCCGGACCGTAGGCGGAGTACTACCTAATTAGGGTACTTTGAACGGTATCGGGACGTGTACGCACAGAAATCTGTTCTAGGTATTAGTGCGGATACCTTAGCGTAAGCGAAGGTGTGCAGTAGTATTGGTGAACAAAACCGGCGACACTCGGCAAAACAATTCCACACAGTATGAACTGCTCATAGCACATCTCGTTCTTCTAATATCTTTGGCTAAGATTATCTGTGATAGTTTCATTTGATTACCTTTTTTTCTTTCTTATAAAATAAATAAAAACCAGTTTTGTGCTTGAAATCGAACGTTTCTAATTAATGCCTATTACCCACAATATAAAGTATACCAAGAATAAACACATTTTTGGCTTGTAGCTTCCTCTTAATTGTGTGCTAAATAAATTTCATATTGAAAAAAAACTAATGAAATACTAGGTTTGAAGTAATGGTTTTTTTTTAAATAATAATATTATGATTTGAAATAACTGTAAAGCGATAAATAATTTTCTACATTAATTGATCCCTGTCCTTTTAATATTTCATAAATATGATGTGAATTCAGAAGTTTCTTGGAATTTTGAATACTTTAATAACTGGGAATACTTTAATAGCAGGATTCTTATATCCGTATAAAATAAAATTGTAGTAATCACAATTCGTATTAAACAAAATTCCTAGAATTATCATCCGCTTAAATCAGCATTTATAAATAAAAAAAACGATTAGCTCTCTTATTAAACATACCACCACTTTTCCATTTTCTTTGCCATCTTCTGGGTAGGTAGGTATAACAACATGGTAAAATAACATAATCGGTAAAAAAATTGTTTCATTTTATATTTGTATAAAACCTAAAATTAAAAAAAAAACTTTTACACAAGACCTGTACCTTAAAAATACGCGCTAAAATATTAAAATAGAAATGTGTTCCGCCAAACCTAACATTTGTTTTTTTTTTCATTATGAAATTTATTCAACACTTTAACACACAAAAATTTAGAGCTAAAAAATAAATTTTTTGACGTATTTAATAATTCCACTAGGTGAAATTCTCACCATGTTTAATTCTGGCAGTGTTATATTTGTACTTCCTTGAAATTCACGCTCGTGTAATTTCGTCCCGACACCTTTTTGTCATAATATTAGAAATAAGAGTGTTTGTCATGATTATTTTTTTGAAGCTTATTTACCTATGCTTATTTTTAATACCTAGTGAATAATTTACCTTCTATGCAGAATCAATCCCTTAGGGAATGCCACATCCAGTAAAGTCTGCGGAATTATGTTTGCTGGGGAAGCATTTCCAGAAATGAATTATTTATCTTAAATTTTCATTTCAAATTATAAGTTAGTTTTTAGAATAAGTGTTTATGGTAATGATGATTTGAATACCAAATTAATTGAAAACTGAGAATAGATAGGTATTTTACAAGTTTCTTAGACACAGGCTTTTGTGTTTATATACACAGACTAAATACTCGTATATACAGGTGAATCATAGTATCGCAGTCGGATGTATTTCAATCGGGAAATCGTTGTGGTTTGGCTTAGGGAATTTTTTTCAAGTAAACGCCACGTTGTGATGGACCAAGGTCTTACTCAAGGAAAATGGCACAAACCGGCATGGCAGAGACCTTTATCGGAAAAGGCGCGTATAAATTGAACGGAACTGCATACTTGGTTAATAATTTTCTGTCAGGGATTATGAGAGGAATTGAATTGCCCAATCAGATTACAGGGAGAAAGAAGGAGGTACGACTTTTGACAGGACAAAGGATATCTCAAGAGAGGGGTGGAGTTAAGATTTGATTTATACGACATCGACCTTGAAAATATTCCCACCGAATGTTTAAGTGAACGTACTAGCTAGGGCCACTCAAAATCAAGGTTGATTAACTTGACATTTTTGAGGGATTCACAACCCTTTTAAAACGCCGAGCGCTAGATGGGACGACGCGAGACGGGGTTGCAACAGATCTGTTACTCGACAAAAAGATTTCCGATTTCTTTAAAATTCAAGTGGAAATATTAAACAGAATTTTAGTCAAAAGTACCCACAAGACTTTACATGGTGGGTAAAGGAATAAGAAAATCCATTAAAATTAATGGTCAAAGATAAAATAAATTTATAGCTTTTTTTGTTAACGTTTTCAAGTGATGTTTGGCACATTATAACTTATTTATGTCTTTTCCGTGAATGAATGAGACAAAACAAAAGAACAGCCCCGAATAGATAGAAAAATCACACCCAAAAGAAGGAGGGTACTAGAATATTTGGCAATAAAATTACGTTCAATCAGGAAAAAATCGGAAATTGGAAACAAAAAAATTGCGGAAGAGTGATCGGTTCACGTAGAAGAAGGAAGGGGAAGTGAGTCATCAGAGGCAAATTGAAGATGATCAAAGCTAGGCTCGCGAAAGCGTTAAAAACAAAGCGTACCACATCATAAACAACTGTAGACGGTAGGGGATACTGCTGCCTAGGCCTAAACCAATCTACGCCTCTTGTGATTGTAGGACAATATATGAAAGGGAGTGTTTTGACGGAAACGGATGATAAGTTGTAGGTGGCGAAGAAATTGAAATAATAATCGACATTAGCTGTAATGCTTGCAGAACCCCAGGTCTACGTTAGATTGTGACCTCAGTCAAGGGTGATTGCAGTGGGTATTTCTCGGGTTGGACGGGTTAGTACAAAGAGACATTCGTATATCAGGGTAGCTAACGACAGTCATTAAAGCAATTTTGCGGACACAATAACATTGTAAAATAAAAAGTCCGGAATTCATACTTCGAAAAACAGCGTTCACTAAAACATTATATTGAAAGCGCCCTATGGGAATCGGAACTCGCTTTTCCAGTCGGCGCCTGGGTTCTTTGAGAGACAAACAGATTTGGAGGTGTAAACCTTTTGAAATAACCAGAATGGCCTAATTAGCATGATGCGACTATGACCTAAATAGAAAAGAACATACGAGTCGATAAAGGTTAGAATAGCATCTTTTTAACGTGATTAATATTTGGCAAAGTGCTCAAATTAATTTAGACAGTTTTGGGCTGTTTTGAGAAGTGAATTCGCAGAGTAAATACGTCGCAATATTTTAAACAATTAAATTCAGACTTGGGAGAGTTGGGCCAGTGTCCGATGCCTCAAGATAAAAAAATCTCAAATCAAAGTAGTAATGTGTTCAATTTAAATTTAAAGAGTTTTAACAGTTTCGCGGAGTTTGAGCAGAACGTGTAATTATGACGGGTGTTTTCGAGCATGAATTGTTGTTTAATAAAAGACAGTCCCGTGGGTTATTTTGATTTCGATAGAGTCACGGGTTAAGAATAAATTTATGATTAATTCCGCGGGTAGGAGCTAGGTAAGTATTTTCATTTCCAATTGAGATGTACCGGTTTAACCTAGAACGAGCGATGCTGACATCTGTCATCTAACAATTATCACTAATCCATTTTAATATGTATATAAAACAACATGTCAATTTTTCAGGATTCCTCAACAAGTCCAATATTACCTCGGTAGTGTCATTCGCAAACCTTTACCACATCCTCGAATTTGAACCTTGATTAAACTTCATAGTTGGTTGATGTCAAATAGTGACGCTGTAACACCGTATCCCACAAATACGATATCAGAAGATTTTTTTTTCTCACGCTACCATGTGATAGGGGTTGCCATCGTGGACGGAGCGGACTAACGGGATGTTGAAAACTATTCCATCTGACGGGACCATGTTGAGTGAGGGGCGTGAGAGGGGAATAAAAAATTGTTACGCCACCTTGTGATGAACGGGAGCATGGTCCGCTGTTGGGGCGTCTAGGATGAAGATACCTCGGGGTGTCTGTGAAATCCACGTGGAGGGGGCGACGACGTGACATCACGTGAGAATAAGTCCACAGCGCTATTACATTATTCAATAGTGTCGACCTGGAAGCTGATGTAAGCCAACTGGAACGCTCCCTTGGCGGAATTACAACAGCATCTTTGAGGTGAAGTGTAGGTCTGACAGATATCGGACGGTCATCAGACGAAACCTACATGACACACTTTCCGCGTTAGCATCATGATATGGGATGCAATTACCTTCTCCATCTAGAGCCAGTAGAGTAGAGCATCCGGAGGTATGGGCGCTGGAGCGATTCCGGAAATGGCGTGATGACTTAATTTGTTTTCTCTATTAGATAGAGAGTTATTGATGTATTTAGTAGATGAAAGAGAGTCATTGGTATATGTAGTAGATGATAGAGAGTCATTGGTATATGTAGTAGATGATAGAGAGTCATTGGTATATGTAGTAGATGATAGAGAGTCATTGATGTATTAAGTAGATGATAGAGTCATTGAGTTTTCCCGGTTAACTTTAACTAAGTATAGAAAGAAATTGTGATTGAACATGGATCATGAATGAATGAACATGGATCATGAATGAATGAACATGGATCATGAATTGATTTTTTTACAAAAATGGCATATTATACATGAAAGAAAGAGATTTTTTCCAAATAAAATGTTTGAATCTACGTGGCAGTCATTTCGAATTATGAAAATTGAGTCCAGATACACATACTTAATTTTTTTGTAATTTTTCACAACTCCAAACCTCAACATATTTCCGAGAAAAACTGCTTGCGGAGATGGTCTGATTCGCCCTGTATATGGAAGTATTAAGTCTTCCAGCATTCGTACGCTACGGTTAATTAAATTTTCTGGAACTTTGAATCACTAAGTACCCACCCAGAGTTTGGATTTTAATTCAAATTGTACGAATACGAGTGAAGTGATGTTGTATTGCTAGATGTCTCACGTGCGGGAATCTTCTGATCATGTTTATGTAATTGGTTGAGGATATTTATAATATATCACTGAGAAATTATTAAATGTTTTTATTTTCAATGGTATCCCGTCTCAACATTTTCGGAAACGAAATAAATTTTATTTTAATTTAATCATCCAAGAAATATTGATGAAAAACATAATATACAGAAAATTTTTTAAACGTGAACGTTAAATGTTCATCCATCATCTTAGAAAAAAATATATTATACTTTCTGTGGAGTTTAAGCAAGCAAATATTTCACTCTACAAAAAGTGTTAAAAATCTACATTGTGCTTTCCGTGCACAACTAAATGTGTCATGTTAAAAAAGTTGAATTGTATTCCAAATAATTAATCATCACCGTGAACTTAAAAATCTTGAAATCAGCATGACAAGTTACATTTGAAGTTATAGATAAAAATACAGCTTAAAGAAATAATAAACAAAAAAAAAAACTTCTGAGTAGAGAAGGTGCAGTATTGAAAACTAATTATTGAGATCTATAAAATATCGAATACATGCAGCAATAAATATAACCTCGAAATAAAAGGAAAAAACAAACATTGAAGAAATATATAAATATATGATCAATGAAACTACTCTGAAAAAAACATTAAAAACGACACAGAAAACTTTATAATAACTCTAGTCCCACTCAGCACAGGTCACCCTAGTGAGGAGGACTAAGGAATAAAATTTACTATATATACATTAGCAATTCTAATTTATATATATAAATATGATAGTGAATATATTTATATATATATATATATATATATATATATATATATATATATATATATATATATATATATATATATATATATATATATATATTCATTTTTTTATAAATATATATTCACTGTCATGTTTTATACGTAAAATGTTTAAATAGTCGCTAAACTTTGAAAAGAAATGAAAAAAAATAATTTTATAGCAAAATTATTCAGACGGATCAGTAATGAACATATTCTTCAAATCAATTTAATACTAGATTAAAATAAAAAAAAATAAAAAATTTCGAAATCATTATCAAAATCACTTAAACAAGATCAAATCCAATATAATGAATAGGTTTGAAAAATATAAAACGCAAGAAGTGTTTGATTTTTATACCCAAAGCTATAATTTGAAAAAAAAGCTTCCTGAAAAATAGATAATTATATTTTCCCTTATTACAAATCTTATACTACCATGATCATAATAATGAACCTAAAAATAATAATAATCTTGTTATTTTACCATAAAAATATCTCGGATTACGATTCCTCATATCAATATTATTTTAATTACTTTATTTTTTATTTTTACACTAGCTCCACAGAGGAACCCCTGAGGAAAATAATTTCACTCTGGGCCTATGTCGTCTTTGGAGATGCTGAGTGGAGGGTATTTTTAGGAAGGAAGAATGGGAAGTTATGGGAAGGAAAAATGTACAAGGGGTGGGTAGGAATCTGGTGGTCAGGAGTGACGGTTGTATGAATCCATCCCTCTCAATGGGTGCAAGGAAATTTTCCGAAATAGTCCTGTTAGAGAGGTTAAAAAGTCTCCCTGAACCAGTCTTTCCCAATCCGGCCTGCCTTGCAGTTGGTGGATAGACACATCTGCCGTCAAGACTAGGACAAATCTCACCCCATGAACCCGGACACCCCTGCTAAGTCACCAAACGTAGCGAATTACTTGGGTTGACCTATGGCAGAGGTGTTCTTTATCGAATAAATGGTTCTCGGGGAGGCGGTAACTATACCCGCCTTCTAAATTGACCATATTTACTGTTACCTGTTACCGATGTACGACTAAAGAACGTGCGTACGTCTAGTACGTGGATATACAAAATCAATAGTTTCATTTATAAAGTTTACATAGGAAGGTTTGTATCGCAGAATTTGAACAATTCATCAATTATTATTACGTACCTAGGGAAGTTATGTGAAAGTTCTTTTACTATTTCATACATGTGAAGCAACTGGCCCATATTGATATATCTAATAACAGAACTTGAATAACTCTTTCACAGAACTTAAAAATCCCCAGGTACGCAATAATAAATGTTACTATTAATTTATTGGTTATTTGTTTCGTGATTCTGCGTACAAAATTAATAAATAAATGGAGTACAAATTGCAGCGTATGTTGTACGTTGAAATAAGATAAATAGCTTTGAATATTTAGGTAGGTAGATATAAGTAGGCACTTTCTCCAAACAAGCTCCCTTGAGTCAATGTTTCACAAAAACGATGCGATACAAATTAGCCATTTATTATTAGTGTCCATTTCACACCCCCTAATACCTTCCGCCCCAATGTTTATTTATTGTTCATACGCCCGTGGGACCCTTACATTACAAGTAAGAGTGTAGGTATATATTTGTAAATTAAAGTAAAATTAACTGATACAACGGAAATACAGGGTATTTTATTTAGTCAATGGAGAAGGGAGAATCATTATAAGAATAGCGATTGGAAAGAAATAACTTGTGAAGAATTATTCGGCCGGCATAGTCCAGTGGTAACGCATTGGACTGCCATTCCGAAGGTCGCGGGTTCGAACCCGGCGTGCGCAAATAAATTTTATTTGATTAATTTGTGTTATTTCACAATTAATTAATTAAAATAATATATAGTATATTTGCGGCACGTTCCAAAGTGGAAGATACTACCAGTATCGCCCTGGTGTAAGACCACCATTCAGAATTGAAACGTTGCTCCAAATGGCTTTAGCCGTGTTTAGTGACTAAATCTGAATAGCCAGGTACTTCCCCACCTTCCTCTTTCCCTTCCCCACTTACCTTCAGCCTCACAACATCCCCCAATTGGGGATGCCATAGTCTCACTGGCTCCAGACGGGAGCAGTTGGGACTCTTGTGAGGTATTCACTATAAAAAAAAAAAAATATATAGATTTTTCGGATTATCGATTTTAATGACAAGAAACAAACGATTTACTTTGTCAGAGTATTGGTCCGAAGATCCTCTATTACGAATTAAGATTTATTCAAAGACAATGTCAGAAGAGAGGTACAGGTCTATACTAAATAAAATTCAACTAGCACCAACTGGTAATGAGTACCCACTTCGCTGTGGTGAAGATTACCATCTAATTCCGTATGAAATTCGGCATATCGCAATGTTCTTGAACAATTGTTTAACGGATGCACAAAACACTTACGAAAGCGAACTTCAAACAAATGCCGAGAGATCATACTTCCAGTTGAATGTAATCCGACAACTGCTTAATGAGTCCATCATCATTAAATTGAAAGAAGAAAAACATGATATTGCAACATGTGAAGAAAATAGCAAAAAGGTTGCGAAAGATGAGAAATCATCTTTGGAGTACAAAACTTCTGTCAAAGACGACAAGACATTAGATGATACCTCTAATGCAGAAGTTCGGAGTATCGATAAACCACCAATAGATTATTTCCTCGAACGTGTGACTCCCGATATGGTTTCTTCAATAACGACGGATGTAAACAATGCCGAAAAGGAGGAGATGGCAATATCTGAGTCCAACGAATGGGAAGATGTAACTGATCCAGAACTGTACAGATTTTTTGGACTAACAATGCTGATGATAAGGAGCGTTCGCATTAGTCTGTCAGATTATTGGTCTTACGACCCTCTGTTGCCGATGGAGATCTTCTCAAAAACAATGTCAGAAAAGCGGTACAGGATTTTACTCCGAAGAGTTCAATTAAAGCCTGGTGATGAGTACCCCGAAGATGATGATACTTATTATTCTCATATTCCGGTGGAAATTCGGTATCTCGCAAAGTTCTTGATAAATCGCCTTATGGAAGCACAATTGAATTATGAATTTGATCATGAAACAGATGCAAATATTTCTCATTTTGAGTTGAATGTCATCCAACAACTTCTTGATAAGTACAGCATGGACCCAGAAGACCGCAAAAATGATTCAGTGTAAATAACTGTCAACACAATGTTATTTGTTTCGGTGAATAATAAGTTAATTCGAGAGTATATTCTTGGAGAAATCTTCCTTGGTTAAACTTATTGAAGACAGCATCCTTGTGGACCTCATTGCATCGAAACATCAGGGACTCTTTCTTTTATTCATGAACCGCGAACATCTAATTTATTCTTGCCAAATTTTTAACCTAACTAACCCTCAACCCTTACCTTAAACTAAACCCTTATCCTACCCTCAAACCCCCAACCCTTCAAACTAAACGTTACCCTCAAACTAAAGTTGAAATAATTAATAATAATTTTTGTTTTTACTCAAAAACTTGAGATTTTTACTCGTCTTTAAATTGATTTATTTTTATTAATCTGAAAATATGTTGTTACAATTTTTTACCTGTGCAGTGAGTGGGCACTTGTCTGCATAAATTTATTTAAAAAAATAATCCTTTTCTGTATATTTTCAATAAATTGTGAAATAAAAAAATAAAAAAAAAAAAAAAAAAAGGGAAATACCATCAATGCGATGGTAAATTCTTAGGTCGAAGTATAATATTATTGTCACATGTAAAAAATTCAGTCATCGCCATAAGAAATTCGTTAAGGGTCTGTAATCCCGTTTTTAATCGGATTACGAATAATTTAAAGAGATTCTTAATAAATTGGCAATATTCAATGATATGTAATTGTAAAATTCCTTTCTATGTAAATATTTATGATTTTTAGAAAATTAAATTAGTTGGAGAAAAACATTATTACAAAAATAACAAAAAAACGAATAAAGTTAGTTACGTAATATAACTATTTGCCGGAGTCGTTATAAGTAATAACGGTTTGAGAGAATATCGGAGACAAATAAATCCCCCCTGATTCAATCCGCCGAATCAAAAATTAATTAATGGGGAGGAGAGATCATTGTGAAATGATTTCCAAGTAATCGGTCTCAAAGTGGAATTGATCTCCTTTCTTCGGAAGCAATAATTTCAATATTAAATCCAAGTTATATCCCGAAATACGTCCCGAAGTAATAAATAAAAATCTACTGAAGCGTATAAATTTACGAGGATTTAGTTCGAACGCTTTATTGGAAAGTAAATGTTCGCGACAGGGATATGAAACATTGTTTTGGAAAATTAAATAATATATCCTAATAATTTTATTAAATTAACTACCTGACTTTGCCCGAGATTTGGATTGAAAAATATGAATGAAACATATTCGGTTCTCCTCCTATTTTTATCGTTAAATCTTTCAAATGTTTATTGCTCCTGAAAGAAAAGAAGTTGAAGCATGGAAAATAGTACCAAATTTTTTTATTAAATTAACTATCCGACTTTGTCCGAGATTTCGAAGTTGCCAGTTGGAAAAGAATGTCGATCTGTTCATTCCAATGATGGTGTACAGATGTCATTATCTCACAGCTTGAAATTACACTCAGAATTATTAGTATGTAACTAAAAACGTAAACATAAATTATTTTATTTTATTAAAATGTGTCGTGGCCAAAAAGCAGTACCTTTGAGCTTGTCGACTATTCGTATTGTACTTTTGAGAATTTGGATGGCATTTTTATCTCAAAATATATGTTTTACGTTTGAAATTCTAAGAGTGATTATGAAGGGTGCAATGAAAAATGATAATATTTCTTTTCAGTATTTCGTTTTTTTTTTACGGTTTTCTATATTTATTTTTCTGTCACACAATAAACACATATACATTTTTAGGTCTGCCAGATCTCGTTGTTTGTTTTATTTAGATAGGCCTTACAAAATATTATAACTATTATTTTTATTTTTCGTTTGAGTTTATTTAATTAATTTTACATTTTACAGTTTGCATTTAATCAGTTTGTATATCTATTTATTTTGGCAATACTACACGTATTGCCAAAATAAAATCATGTATGGATTTCCTCCTTTTATAAGATAACATAAACAAACAAAAAAATATTTTGCGATTAGTATTTTTTTGATGAAATCACTTCTCCACGATCGCATGGGAAGCTTATGGCAATCGAAGAATACTATCGTCACTGCCGTGGTTGCTTGGAAGGAGTCCCCCGTTATGGCTCTCTGGAGAGGGAGACAGTCAAATATCTTCCATAAACGTTTATTTGATTGAGTGTTTTTAATTTAATATTTTTCGGTTTTTATTCTATTTATGTATAGTTAATTTCAATACTTTATTTGTCTCATTATGTCGAATTATGGAATGAATCGCATTGCTCTACCCCTGCATACATTCTGGAATAAATTATTATTATTACAAAATATGTATATCTTTCAGGAAAATAAAAATCAATACATTGAAAAGTATTATCTTAAATAATTGAGAAACTTTTGTGTTAAAATTTTTTCTGTTGTTTTGCGTGTTAAGTTCCTAACTGCATGCTCGTGTAAATGGTCATTGCCCTCTAATAAATATAAATAAAAAATCAAAAAAAAGATTATTTTTTTTCAATTTAAAGATTTACTTTTATGATAAAGCTTTAGGGCCATACTAATAAATTTGTTTTAAATTTTACACATCTAATAAACAACTATTAGTCTGAGGTAACTGGTTGTTTATCAATTGTGTAAAATTTATAACACGTTTATTATTAAAGGGTTGGTGTTTAAATGTACGCTAAATAAATTTCTTATTTGAAAAAAAACCAAGATTGGTTTGGTTTTTAACATGTGTAAGTCTCTCCATATGAATTTTCGTCCTTTTGTAATTCCGTTTGTGTGTAATTCTGATAGCGTGACTAAGAAAATCAAGTATTTTTTATGAATATTCACATTCTCACTAAAATACAATTATTTTTTTAATTTGTCGATATTATAGTTAAAATAATTTTCAAGGTATGGATTTTTCAAATCTCGCCAGAACGATCGAAATCTGACGGGGTACGCGTGACGTCATACTTACCTCGGTTTCGTCGGTTAACAATAAGTTCATTTTAAGTGCTGTCAGAACCCGGCGACCAATCACAGGGCGTTTGAGTTTCTTACAACGTTTCTTATCAACGTTTGCTGATTTATATGATTTTTTAAGTTTTTTAAGCCATAATATTTTTCACTTATAGTTCCTCATAGCCACGTGAAATTCAAGCATGTGTAATTTTGGCATGTAACCATTAAAATAGACATATCAATAACAAAATTGTTTAGAAAAAATACAAAATTCAACTGATAATACTAATAACAGCTTCTTTTATAAAAGCATAATAAATTTCCGTTCCTGCAACGTTTGTAGCATTTCGGTGATAGTGCTCTCACATTATTAAGTACCTTGTGAGCAGTCATATTTTTAGGCTCGGATGTGTTTGTTTTGTGCATTTAAATTCAGTGGCTACTAGTGACTTTTACGCGCTGAACGAATAAAATTGAAATAAATATTTTACTATCCGTAAAATATAATTAGGTAGCATTATTTAAGGACCCAATTTAAGTGATTAAAATAAAAAAAATACCGAAGGAGTTACGTTCAGATTAACTCAGTTGTGAACTAAAGCCCAGGAAATGCAGAGTTCAATTCCTTGATTCGATCGAAACTTTTCTTATTTTCGTTTGATGGTCGCTATATTGTCTTGAATGGTTAAATAAGATTAATGATTTAGAGAAATTAACACACTGAAGAAACACAGTAATAATTATTACATTAATAACTTGTACAGAGTTAAACGTCTGTGTTTATAAATTCATCAGCTAAAACTGTGATAAAACTAAATTGTTTTAAAATTATGTAATACGAGCGACCAATTAAGTGGGTTAGTAATCCCTGAGTACAAGTTACTGTAGGCTTTACTATTAATCTTTTGGTTTCCTTCGCGATAAGAGCAAACGCAGACCTTCTCTTCGGGAATTTAGTACACAGTCTGAGACGCAGAATCGATGTGTTTGGAATCCTACTTTAAGGTTATCTGTTTATTTATAGAAGGTCTTCGGAGGGCAGTTTTATGATACTTACATGAATATCGAGTGGTTCAAAAACTTTGAAGGTCATATGGATTGTATTTGCCACTGACCATCATTTGCTATTGACGAATTGATGGATTTATATCATTTTCAGCCCCATTTCCTGACATAAAGGGAAACACATTAAATAGAAAAAACTTCTTGAAGAATCCCATCTTGCTGTTTATTGTGGTTTCTGTCAGTGTTTGGTTTCTACGTCACTCAATATGACTATAATATAATAATGTATTGAAAAAATTGAGTAAAGAACCTACATAGTTTTACGGAAGCTTCTTTAGTACACTTCTTAGCTCTGCCTCTCTGTACTTGACTTATATATATATATCTACTTGACCAAGACAATTCGCCTTCCTTTATTTCGGATCTTTTCAAGGCCCATCCTACAACCTCTTCTTTAAACCGCCTCAAAGAGCGCTCTTGTGTGTCACATAACATAACATAAACAGAAGTTAAGTACTGGTATACAGCTAACCTCACGCCCCGGTTGGAATAGTTTGGGTGAGGATTTTTTTTTTGTTTTTTTAATATTTTGAACTTTTGTATATTTGATTATCTTCTTAAAATAGTGAAATTCAAACACCATCTATGAACGCGTAGATTATAACGTACGTTACGATAAACCAAGAAGGGCACCAACAAAAAACTTTGTGGTCTAATGACGCAAGAAATACTATGTATGATTTATTTGTAAATTCTACATGGATAGTTAGAAATATTTAAGGTATTCAATTCAAAGGTTTCCAGTAAAAAAAAAAATTATTATGTGAGCTTTTATGTCCAATATAAAATTATCAAACTGCAACTACTTTCAGGAATGTTGGTATTTATTTATTTGCACATTTACAGTACATTTTACTACAAGTATTAAATTATACATAGTTGACATACCTATAACGTATGTCCTTAAAATATCTTTGTAATTTGATGTGGAATGTAAATTATAGTTATTAATCTTTTTAATGATGTAGATATGAGTAATAATAACAAAAAATACTGTATAGGAAGAAAGCACAGGAGAGAAATTTTTTAAATCATAAAAAAATGTGGGTAGAGATGAAGAGAATTTTTAAAAAAATAAGGAAGTACACTAAGATCACGAATCGTAATAAACTATTCATAAAATTTTAGTGCTAATAGTTTTAAAGTTATTTAAAATAACGCAAAAAAAAAGTTTTATACGTTAGCAAATAAACATGAAAATTGTCCAAACGATTTTTCGTAAGTGGTATAAGTTTTGATTGCGCTAGTAATTGGTGAATTGTACGCATTGACCGAATTTAAAATATTACAGTTTGAGGATTTTTTGCATTGGAAAAAATATAAAATTGACATGTAAATCTTTTGTAATATTGCATGAGTCAGCGGAATTCAGGGTCATTTTTGGGTGCTGAACCTTAAATTATTTTACTATAAACGATTACTGAGAATTCTCTCCAATGTAAATATATATTTTCAACTATGTATTTATACTATTTTTGAATTAAAGGTCCTTCAATGATTTTGCCACCGTAAATTAATTTTTTTCATTAATGACATAAAAATGTCAGAATCCATACCAGGCGGTTATGAAGGTTGTACACTCGAAGAGAAAACATGATATTAGTGCCGTATTTCAGACGGGAGTAAAAAGAAGCCTAGAATTTTTGTTCTAGCCAAGAACAAATTTAATAATACTTAGTACTTCTTCTTTGAAATAATATGACGTCAAAAGCGGCATTTATTTTCCAGCATAGTTTCCCAACATATAACTGTAAATATAATATTAAAATATAAAAACGTTAGGCTAGGTTTGTACTAACACTTCTAGTAGCAATTTCTAGACATTTTGTTAAAATGTTGGGCTAGGTTTGGACTAAAACTTCTAGTAAAAGTTTCTAGACATTTTCTTAAAATGTTAGGCTAGGTTTGTCTAATACTTTTAGCGATAATTTCTAGACATTTTGTTAAATAATACTTTTTAGTGATAAATCACCATTGGTGACCTTATTTCCTTATTTTGAGTCCTCCCACTCTCCCCCATCAACTCTACCACCACTACCGACACCTAGGAATATCTAATCATTTTCGTATTTGTATTATTATTTCTATATTATTTTGATACGGATGTATCGAAACTGGTAGCGAAACGTCAATAAATAAGTAACAAATTAATGTACATTAAAAATAAAACCTTATAAAACACAATATTAAATTTCCTTTGGAAGTTATTTATAAACTGTTTTAATAGATTAGTTTTGATACGTAGAGTTAGGAAAGTTGGAGAAACAATTTATAGAAGTAATAACTTGCCCCAGAAATTTTCGCAAATACGAAGAGGAGATCTAATAATTTTCTAAGCTGATTATGTATTTGAAAGGAACCCAGGGAGAAAGGCTTATAAATTTACAGTATGAAAATATTTCCAGGAAAGAGAGCTTTTATATTAAGCACATGGAAACTTTAATAAATTTGCGATGATATATTTTATACGTAAATGAGAATAATTCTTAGAACCTACTTAACTGACTAACTAGCATCAAGCCGTTACCCCGCAAGGGTAGGCAGGGATGATGGACCGCAAACAACTTGGTCTTGGCAAACTCATTGCTTCATTCATATTCATACATCCTAACATACATACCCTTTTGTTATTATGACTCTTGGAATGGCGTGCCTCAAGTATTTAGTTCACTTGATCATGTCGTATCTTCCTTCTTTGCCTCCAAAACCGAATTCGCGTTGTATATTCAACTTACATTCCTTTCTTCGTGCATTCGCTCTACATGCCCAAACCATCGAAGCGTTCCTTTCGCTTTACGCTCATTACGCTTCTTACATCAGCTTTGCATTATTTACGAATCTTCATATTTTTCACACGATCATGCAATATTTACATAAAATATTATCTTTCTTAATGAGGAAACTGGACAAGTAAATTACCTACAACCTTATTTATGCTCCACCGATCTGTGCAATCAATTATGTTCGATTTATTCCGACCATTAACTTTCAATCTATGAATGTAGATCGCAAATACAGCGTGAAGCTTGTTACGTAGGAAATCACCAGACTGTACCGCGGTACGGTGTACCTACCAGGGTTTATTTTTATACTCCAATTAAAATCTAATTGCCCCCTTAAATAATCGTTTTCTCGCTAAATCAAGTACCTAGGCTAAATTATTATTCGAGAAATATGGGTGGTTTAGTATTAATATTCTGGAAATAATATACATTTTCTCAAATTCGTGTACGTTAACGCCCTTGGCATGATCAGTTATTTTGCATATTTCATCACTTTAAAATTTTCGATGTCTTTAATTTGCCAGCACTTAAAATTGTGTTGAATGTCCGGTTGTGACATTATGATATTTTTTTACATTAACACCGGAGGACCTGAAGAAAAAAAACCCTCAGGGCCAATGCAATCTTTGGGGATGCTGTGCGGGGGTTCTTTTTATGTTAAGGAAGTTGAAGAAATTCCGGGAAGGAAAAATGTATGAGGGGTGGGTAGGAATCTGGTATCCAATGTATCTAGGAGTGACGGGTGTATAAATCTATCCCTAGAGTCTGGCTGTAGAGGTCAAAAAGACTCCCTCAATCAGTCTCTTCCGATACGGCCCACCACGCAGTAGGTGGGAAAACGCATCTACCGCCAAGACCTAGGCAAAACTTACCTAATGAACCTCGGTACCCCTGCTAAGTCATCAAACGTATCAAACTACTTTGGGTGACCTATGGCAAGGGTGTTGGTTTTTAAACAATAATGTGGTTCCCGGAGGGGTGGTACCATTGACTAGTATAATACATCGATGGGTGGTACCCATGCCCACCTCCAGAATTGACATAAGTATGTAAGTTCAATTTTAAGAAGTATTAATATTTTCATTCTTGCTCTCGATTTTTTCACAAAAGTTTTAAACTCTTTCGTCTTTTGTCTTTGTACTATAAAACAAATCTAAGTAGTGAAAAAAGCACGTTATTAGTCAAAATTCTTATCATATTCATGAAAAAAAAAACATACGTATAACGTATTTACATACATAGTAGTCGTTTTGTTATAAACTTTGTGAAATTCTTGGTGAAACGACGTTGTGAGCTGAACATTTACTGGACTTATTAGCAATAGTCTAGAAACAGCTATCGGAAAAAAAGGTAGTGTTGTAAGTTAGTCGGAAGACAAAAAACTATTTCCTTGAATTGTAATGTATATGTTGCATAGTAATTCATAACATTTTTTTTAAAAAAGGTCTACTAAGCGGTATCCTTTCTAATACTTATCTTTAAAACTACCGATTTTGTTAATTTTGCAAAAACAGTACAAAAACCAATACGATATATAAAAACCTAAGGCGACAAAGAAACGTACAAAAAATATGGCATAATTAAATATATAAGGTTACACGTGGAACAACTTGTTACACGTTGTGGAAAATATCCACATCTCCTGCGAGGCAGTTATTTAATCTAGCATGTCTTCCCAGGGGCATCACCATTGGCAAGTTCGTCCTGCACCTGGGAAGAATCAAAAGCCTGTGTAGCGTGACGTAGAATCCGGTACATAAAATTCTATTTTAGTCAGAATATCTGGTATTGATAATAAGCCGTTCAGAAGCTTATAAGACATCATCAGTAATGCGATATCCCTCCTGTAACTAAGGCTGCAGATACAAAGCATTCCAGAGATAAATGCTCTTAGAAACAGCCATGAGTAGAAACCGAACTATCTCATGTAGAGGTATCTTAATTTTATTTTGAATTTTCTTGACGATTGGCATATAAACGGGGTCATTTGGCCCCATACCTGAAATCCACTCTCAAGAATAATACGCACAATGCTAAAGTAAAGCAGCATTATAACTTCAAGATAGGTCAACTTTTTTGAATTGTGTACAATACTCAAGAGAGTTATTGTTTATTAATAATAATAATAAAAAATAATAATATGAGATAATATTATAACAATATAATTTTTAACATGACAAAATTAAAAAAATAACCTATATCATTGATGTCGCTATTCCAAATTCCTATAATATTCAAAAACCTGTTAATGAAAAAATAAGAAAATACACAGTTTTAGGAAATGAGATAAAAAGAATTTGGCATTCTCAAAATATAAAAATATTACCATTTGTTATTTCGGCTACTGGCATTACACCTAGCTCTCTCATTAAAAATTTAGGCGTATTAGATCTATCAAAAAATTTACATATAAAGATGCAAAAGTCGGTCATTTTTAATACATGTAGGATAACGAAAGATTTTTTAAATATTTATGTTGAGGGATCAGTAGGATTTATAGGCCCTGTTAGGAGTTCTACCGAGCCGAACCCTCTGAAATGAAAATATCCGGAGTCAGTGAATTATTTTCCCATTTGATATCCGGTGAGTTGACGTGTTGTTCTTGTATTGTTTGGTATTTATTTTTCTTATATAATGCACTTGCATAATGTTGATTGACTAGATGATCATTTGTGGAAAAGTGTGTGGAAGGGTTTAGTTTTTCCTATGGGGAAGATTTAACCCGGACATAAAATCGGAAAATATAAAAATTCCAGAATGTGGGGAGGTTAGTACAATCCCACACGTCCCATATGGATATACACATTTATTGTACAATTCATATGTGAATATAACTTTCTTCATTTTCAAATACAAGCCAGTCTGAAAATTAAAAAAAAAAAAACAGTAATTTTGTGAATAAAGCTATCTATATTTTAGAGATCTAAAAATAAACAACAATTACGTGAATACAATGAACTTTATGAGATACAAGAAAATCCAAAAATAGATTTTGAGTTGAGTGAAAAAAAGTTTAAGCTATCTTCAATTTCGTTAGTTTTTTATATGCTGAAGTACTATTTTTATTCACCAACGACTTAATACCCTTTTTTCATTGAAACGTAAATAAAAATTTGACTCTCAGAATAATGATGACAACAGGAATGTAAGTTTTTTTTAAATTAGTTCTACACAAGAGGCCCTGAGAAAAAATCTCTCAGGGCCTATGTCATCTTCGGGGATACTGTGTGGAGGTTCTTTTTAGGGAAAGAAAGGAGATGAAGTTCTAAGGAAGGAAAAAGGTAAGAGGGGGGATAGTAATCTAGGGGTCAATACGTCTAGGAGTGACGGATGCATGAATCCATCCCTCCGTGCAAGACGATGGCTCGAGGGAGTCCGACTGGAGAGGTCAAAAGGTCTCCCTCAACCAGTTTCTTCTGATCCGGCTCGCCACGCAGTAGTTGGGCAAATAAGATCTAAAGCCACGTACCCGGGCACCTGTGGTAAGTTACCAGACGCAGCAAACTACTTGGAGTAACCTATAAGAGGGGTGTTGGTTATCCAATAAATGGTTCCTGGGGTGGCGGTACCTAAACCCACCTTCCAAATTGAAATCAATGTTAAATATTCAGCAATGTTCCTATTTTTCAATGACAAAAATAGAGTTTTTCTTTACATAGACGATGACGTAAAACTACGTAAGATCGGTACTGTTTCTGAAATGATCATAAAACTTAACGTTGAACATTGCAATGTTATAATTTGATATGACTAAACCCTAAAGATGAAAATAGTGCCACGCGTACGGTCAATCGATCAACGACGTAGCGCTGACGAGCTGGACCGATGGTCCTCGTAAGCAGCGCGTGGCACTACAGCTCTTCCTTTATTCGCCTACATATTACCGTACGCAACCGACGGACGCGTGGAACTATTTCCATCCTTAACCTATCAAAAGTTATCATGAATAATTCCTAAATACCCAACAATTTTCACCTCAAATAGTTATCTTTACCCGATTTCCCCAACTTATAACATTCTCTAATTGATGGCGTCTTTTTCTTGTTACATGCGGAAAATGAGACTCACAATGGTGTAGTATTGGTATATAGCGGTACAAATTCTTTGCTTTCACCTTACCCAGTGCACAATTTTACGCCTCCTTATGTAGTTTTTTCGAGAAACCCACTAAAATATTTTTTATGGCACCCATATTTACGGCTCTTTTTCTCCATGAGGCAGGCTCGCTAAAATGAGGTTCTAGAGAATTACCTAATACCCCTGATTTAGCATAAATGAATTTAAAATCTTTTCTGAGATTAGCAATCAGTGTCCAGCTGGGTAATTTATGCAGAGTTGGATTAGTGCGGGAGATTGCAATGGTAGCCAGCGCTACTAGGGGTAGGTAGGTACAAGATAATCCCACATATCAGATTAGGGGTACCTAACTACCTGTCCCTAATTAAACAGAGTTCGAATGCATAATTTAATAGCTAACATTTATAAGATCCTGTAACAGTGAAACAGTACGAAGTCATAAAACCTATACCTGCAATGCTCTCCTACTTAAAGCGTACTCCAAACAAATACAAAATCAGGCAGATCAAATTACTACACATGTAGCACAGCCCACACTATAGCATTCGGAGTGGCGCGGCGTTGGGTTTTCCAATAAGAGGTGTTATTTTGATATTCAAAGAGCTATCGAGAGATGATTAATGATTTTTTATGGCCGGAATTGGATGGTATTGATCTGGGCAATGTTTTCTTTCAACAAGACAGCGCTACGTGCCACACAAGCGACGAAATCATTGATCTTTTATGGGAATAGTTTCCGGACCGTGTTATCTCTCGAAGAGGTGATCACCATTGGCCACCGAGATCTTGTGATTTAACACTTTGCGACTTCTTCCTTTGGAGCCACGTGAAAGAGAAGGTCTACGCCAACAGCTCAGCGTCGATTTAAGACCTCAAATATGGAATTCGTGAGGCTATCGAGGATATAAGGCAGCCACTTTGCGATTTGGTTATGGAAAATTTCATGATAAGGATATGGTCCTCTAGGCGTGGTCGTCATTTGACTGATGTTATTTTTCACTATTTACGGCATACCTTCTTCTTTATAATGAAATAAACATTTGATCATTTATATTGAAAAATGGCATTTTTCTTTGAATATCAAAATAACACCTCTTATTGGAAAACCCTGTATGATTGGTCGAGAATAAACTAATTCATTTATTCGCCAATAATATTTTTTAACAATAAATACACAACCAGTACATGATCACAGTGCATTACAACATCACAGTGGAATTTATGCTCAAATAATAAAATCAAACCAAATAATATATAATGCATGTAAATTTGAATAAAATCCACATTAGCCGCATAATCTCTGCAGTAAAAGATAATTTTATTATGATTGTGGCGTCATTTGTGCGAGTTCAGATCTTGTTTCGCACTGCAGCCTGCAGGATGATAGCCGGCCTCCGATATAAGAGGGTATTCGAAGAAAGTTTCTTCGTCTTTAATAATTTGAATAATTATGAACAACTCCCACCCAATAAAACAATGAAGAGCGTTTTAGAGAGATTATATTAAAGTTGTTGTATTATAAATACATTAATTTCCTCACAAAACGAAACAAATTTACGGTTTCTTTGTAGTTAACAGTAGAAATTTTATTGATTAACACGATTATACAGAATTCACGTTAATTGAGCATATTGTCCAAACAAAAATGATTCTGGAGATCTGTTGACGCTTTGAAAGGCAAAGGACTAATGGACTGGTCCTTCGAATTTTTTGACAAACTTTAAAAATGAACAGCAGTGAATCATGAGGAATACGGAAAATACGGAATGTTGTTTAAATCGTGCCCCTTTATTATTCTTCCGTGGAATGTTAATTTGTCCACTGGCTGCATAGCTTTATAGCTTTTGACGACGTGTATAGTATAGCTAGCCAGTGCTGTTGGCGATTCCGGACAATGTAAAACAGACGCTAGGGATGTTTCTGCGCCAAATAACCGGAGACTGGTTCCACCATTCCTTTGATGACATTTTATATATATGAGTACCTTGTTCTGCCACGTTTCCTCCGCGACTCGCTTAATTAATTTTGTGCAAATTTCATCTGACATCAAATTGCATTTGAGATTAATTTGTTTGGCTGTCGGATTAAAGCAAATAAGTAGTTTTAGGCGAAGCATTACAAAGTAACGCAAATTATGTGTTTTTGGTTTGAAAATTTAATCGATGAAAATATTATTGAAGCTTTAAATAATAATAGTAGTGAGTAAGATTAAGAAAACGCTTAGATGAGCGAATAAAGGAGTGTAAGGAGAATATATGACGCAAATGTGAATGAGAGCTGAAGTCGGGGATGCCCGAGGAAGACATGGCATGATCAAGTGAATCAGATACTTGAGTCGGCCCATGTCAACAGACAGAATATTAGCAGAGTATGTATGAGACGATGTATGTGTACGATGTACATGTGAATGAGGCAAGGAGTGTGTGCCATGACCGAGTTGTTTGGCGGTCCTTCCTCTCTGCCTACCCCTTCGGAAAAACAGCGCGATGGTTAGTTAGTTAGTCTTAATAAACTCATATAAATCTGGTAAGTTTTTTAGATTCTCACGGCCAAAAGCATTTTTGTTGTTTGTTTTTGGGGTGTTATGCCGTGTTGCGCTAACTCCTTCTTTAGCCGACGTTTCGGACAGCGTTGCAGTGTCCATCATCAGGGCAGATCCGGTAGATCCGAAGATGTGTCACACACATCTTCGGATCTACCGGATCTGCCCTGATGATGGACACTGCAACGCTGTCCGAAACGTCGGCTAAAGAAGGAGTTAGCGCAACACGGCATAACACCCCAAAAACAAACAACAAAAATCATATAAATCTATTTTTGGTTGTGGTCTTATTTTATAATGTGTCAAATTAATTAATAAATAAAGTAAATAAATGGCGATGTTTTTTTCTTGCATAATATATCCTACCACAGAGCATCTACAAATATGACATGGACCTATGTCATATTTTTAGATACTGTGTGGTAGGGTACCTACCTTCAGGAGGAAGGAAATTATTTTCCTTGTGGCTTTCTGTGTGGGATAATGTAAAAAAAAAATCGCTGTTTTAATTTTACCGATGAACGCTTTTTTCCATACCCCCAAATGTGTCACACACATCTTCGGATCTACCGGATCTGCCCTGATGATGGACACTGCAACGCTGTCCGAAACGTCGGCTAAAGAAGGAGTTAGCGCAACACGGCATAACACCCCAAAAACAAACAACAAAAATCATATAAATCTATTTTTGGTTGTGGTCTTATTTTATAATGTGTCAAATTAATTAATAAATAAAGTAAATAAATGGCGATGTTTTTTTCTTGCATAATATATCCTACCACAGAGCATCTACAAATATGACATGGACCTATGTCATATTTTTAGATACTGTGTGGTAGGGTACCTACCTTCAGGAGGAAGGAAATTATTTTCCTTGTGGCTTTCTGTGTGGGATAATGTAAAAAAAAAATCGCTGTTTTAATTTTACCGATGAACGCTTTTTTCCATACCCCCAAAATGAGCCAATCTCACAGATAATAAATTTATAATATCTTTACTAGAAATGACTTCACGACTTTGCCCTAGTTTCAAAGAAAACAAATTTCAAAACAAACAAACTATAAATAGACCGGTTAGACAAGCTAACAAAAAAAAACACAAAACTCGCTTTGGGCAAAAATACCACAAATACCAGGCAATAAAAGCATTCAAGAACAAAAATAACAATGACAAGAATTTTATATCGTAAAAGAATAAAACATTTTATGCGTAGTACGCACTTTGTTATATACGTAAAATCGTACACTAAAATATTCGCCGATTTAAAAAAAAGTATTTTTATTGTTTGATTACCACCTTTATTGTTGTATTTCATTTGATTCACCTCCTAAATATTTATGGTGATCTGTCAATATTTTGTTTCTTATATTATTTAACACCCTCCTGATAAAGAAAAGGCACGTCTACAACCGGCAGAGCAATGACACGTGTTAAAATGAAGGACTCAAAAATTTTACGTGTTTATATTGTAATTATGGCAGACCACAAAGTAAATGCCTATTACGAAAACAAAGTAATATGTTATTTTATGAATAGACTAGTAAAAAGTAGTCACGAGTTGCCTCAATATTTTACGGAACTCTTATTTTCTTATGATTAACAGATTTCTGTTAAATAGTAAAACTACAGCAGTCCGGGCCGCTGGATAATGCTCGACCCTTGAGCTCACGACCAAGGGTGGGATGCCCCATCAGCCGGTGAAAAAACTCTGCCGCTGATGCTGTGCCGGTTCGTGACCGGGTGAGGACCCAGCATCAAGCGTTTGTGGCGCACTGTGTGACCTCCATAGCCGGACTCTCCTGCCCCATTACCTTGAACCGAATTCGGAAAAACCTACCCTTTATTTGGTGTGTCCAGTTGCTTTACTTTCCAGCTCCCTACTCAACCTATTTAACCCAATCCTTCCCAGCCTTTCCTTATATCCCCCGAACAAAAAAAATTTTTTTTTTTGAACTCACAAAAAAATAACATCAACCTTATGACAGTGAATAGCAGACATCCTCGGTGCGGACATTGGATGAAGATGAATTTCGCGGTCTGCACACCAACCTAATTCCCATCCACCACCACCTTTTATCCCGAAATCCCCATCTCCTTTTCCTTCCGGAGACCTAGATCGCTGAGCCTCCAGACACAACATACCTGAACTGCCCAGGCTATCATTTGGAAATCCTTTTCAGGCCAAAGGTAGGTGTCTGTCTTTACAGCTGTGCTCGTCTAGCAAACGTCGAGAGCGCCAAAAACGAAGTGTTATGGGTACGCGTAGATCTCACCGGTACGATGAGAATATATGCGTTCCTAAATCGCTCACTAAACCTCGCCGAATCAGATACTGTTGAATTGTTTAAATATCTGAGCAACTCCAGAGATATTCTACTGTCTTGCTACCCATCAACCGAGTTTGTGATTCTGGACGACTTCAATGTTTATAATGAATAATGGTTGAAATTCTTGGGCCCAACCAACTCAGCCAGTAGATCAGCAGAAGCATTTGCTCTTATCCATGGATAAAGCCAACCGGTGGAATCTCGACTAGAATACCTGACGTCCCATCACATCAAGCCATCTCACTCGATCTGTTTCTCACCAGTGAGCCACTCGGGTACAGAGAGGAGGTTACAGCGCCTTTAGTATCCTCTGAACACTGCCTGATTACCACTTTTTTCCCTTCCTCCATGAACATTGAACAGTCAACCTCGCAATCATGTAAAAAGGAAGTTACGGCACTACAGAGCAGCAAAATGGGACGGCATGCGGTCATTCTTCATTACCTTTCTTTGGAATGCAATCTGCTTTAGCTCATAAATCTGTGAAAAACTCGACTCTTCGAGAAAACGGAGAGACTCCCTCTTCCATTCCGCAATGCGGTTTCCAAATGAAGGAACCAAAGATCCGGAACAAGAAAGTTTTCATGTCTTGGACGACTTGAAAATCGATAAAGCCAGCGGGGCAGATGGAATACTCGCCCTTGTCCTTAAGAGGTGCTCTGCAAAATTAACCTCGTTTCTATGAAAATTATTTAAACTCTCACACAAAAATGGAAAAGTTCCGATGTTTAAAAAGTGTGATCGTCTACCCAATCCCTAAAAAGGGGGACCGCTCCGATCTTTCCAATTAACGCCCCATAACCATCAATTCCATACTCTCAAAGGCATTGCAAAGGGTAGTTAAAATCAACTTGCTAACATACCTCGAGAATAACAACATCCCAAGCGATGGGCAATATGGATTTTGTAGATATGATATCTGCTCGGGTATGTAACGCTTGTTTGGGGGCGGTACATGGAACGTTTTGGAGAAACTCAAACCGTCTGGTTGGATATCTCCAAAGCCTTTGATAGGGTATGGAACAGGGAGTTTTGTCGAAAAGTATGAGATCCATTCAACCCTGCGTAGTTGGATTGTGGACTTTCTCAAAGGAAGAACAATTCAAGCAATAGTTGACTGCTTTTTTTCTTTTCCGCACCAAATAAATGTCCGGGTGCCACAAGGATCTACGCTGTTTTTGTTGCACTGCGCTTACGATAGCACCGTTCATGAGGGTTATCTTTTTGACAAGCTCCTTCCACTCTTTTTGTCCGTACAGCTCGGGAAGTTTTTAGACAAAAAGTTAACCGCAACGTCGAGAAGGTTTGTGCCTGGGATAAGGCCAACCTGGCCAGTTTCAACGTCCCAAAATCCTAGCGTGTCTGTTTTCGGCAAAGAGGGAGATCAATATATCAGCCCGGCTCAAGTATCGGGACTCCATAGAAGCCCGAGTAAGCCTGGCTTCCAAGAAATTGGGCGTCTTGTTAAGGGCTAGCAGATTCTTCAATAATAACCAGCTGCTAACCCTATATATATCTCAAATGCTCCCAACAATTGAATTTGGGAGGCACCTCTGGGCTGCAGGCCCACAATACTTGATTTTGTGCAAAGGAGGGTGGTCCGTCTAATTGACAATCCATCGTTAACAGACTGATTGCAATCTCCAATGTACGCAATTTTGAGTCTTTGTAGAGGTATTTTAATGGAGCACGATTCAACGAGCAATCAGCTTTCATCCCTGGTGCACCGATGCACGTATGTGAAACTCGAGGTACACGAGCGGAACACCCGTTCACAGTTTATGTCGACTTCATGAGAAGGTGTCGCTTCTCTGACTCGTTTTTGTCTAAGACGGATCGTATGTGGAACAAGTTACCGGCATCAGTTTTTCCTCCCTCATATAGTCAGGGTCAACATTAAGAAATCCCTCCCTACAGCCCCTATCTTAATTCTCCTCACAACGCTGCCCAACCGGGTGGCGACATAGCTCCCCTGCCTTTACACTATACAGTCAGCGGCGCTCTTGCGAGTTATTAGCGCACTTTTAAAGAATAATAAAAAAAACCTCCCCGCTTAAGGAAGCCATGTATAAACATTTCTACGTTTATATATAACCCCTTAAAAGAGCTTTACTAAGCTAATTTCCTGAGATATCGCAAACCGGGCAATTTAATACCGCGCGCCGCAAGCGACTGCAAAGCGTAACGAGGATGTATTTTTTGCAGTATTTAGGTACGCTAGTTTGCAGAACTTTTCAATAGTATATTTGCAGCTAGACGAGAGAGCATCTTGCGACATTAATTCGTTTGTGGGAAGACACGTTCTGACGTCGTCAAATCGCCATATTCGAACTTCTATCGAAATGGTGTTGAAAAAGATTTTTACAGCACATTGCAAATCTGCAAACGTATCTAATTGTACTGACGGTTTTAATATGAAGTAACGTGGCAGCTTAAATCGGCCCGAAACAATTAAGTGGAAAAAAATAATGAAACGTCGACCAAAGGGGATCTAACGAAAAAAATATTTTTTTCCATTTCTCAAACCTCATCATCATTTACGAAATCATTTCGACCAGTAATATTCATTAACATAATCGTAACATCGATTAGTAATATTTACATCATTCTGATACATTTTGCTGTAATAAAACTTTATTTTAAATATTTTAAAAAAATGTGTCCTTTTTTTTTTAATAATTACTAATTCATCACCGCTCTTCATAATATTTTTTATCTGTGGGTCTTTGGAATTTGTTTTTCTATTTTTATTTTATTTTTCTTTTCTTAAAATTATTTTTACTCTTTTATTTTGTTTTACGCCAAGGCGTAATTTATTTTAAGGACACAATATATAAAAGTCAAAACAAGTAAAGTAAGTATGCAAAGTTTTTAAAGCATGAAATAACGTTTATTCTGACGAAAAAACCATTGGTTTTGAAACATGTCGATACTTTTTGATTAAACAGTGGTGCATAACAAATTATTTATTTAATTTCAATTAAAAATAATATCCCTTCAGCATTAAAATCATTAATGCCAAGAATGCTATTAAGAATACATATACTGAATTATTATTTTGTGGTTTTGAAAATTTTGTTATAATAATTTTATATCAAAACGCTTTAAGGCCCCGTAGTATACGTTCAAATATGATTTGAAAGGGAGATATGTAAAAACGAATGTTAGAGTTTGAAAAAGAGCAAACATTTTTTTTCATGCTTATAAAATATTAAATAACAGAACAAAACATTTTTAAATAATTTTCGTAGCCTACTTTGCGATTTTTTTCTATCGAGGGAATTTCATATAATTAACGTTTCGGCATTATAAATGTATAGATATTATCTTAAAAAATAACGTTTATATATTTTTTGAACTTAAAAACTTCAAAGCTAACGAGAAACTTGTTATAAATCGCTAGAAATTGGGTATACCGTGTTATAAATCAGTGTAAACTATGTAAATGGAAAATTTATTAGAATTTTACATAAATGTTGGAATGCTTAAAATGAACAATATATCAATTTAAAATGAACACAATATCAATTGAAAATGAACACAATATCAATTGAAAATGAACATAATATCAATTGAAAATGAACACAATTTATGGCGAAATAAATACAAGTCTATTGCACGAAGAAAGTCTAAGTTGAGCTCATAAAGAAAAAGGATCGCAATAACCGTAAGAACTCGGCTTTACATAACTTAGCGAAGCAAAGTTTCTTTCACTTGGATTATTCAAGTCGGCTCTACGATTTGATTGGAATCAGTTTTTTTGTTGGTTCAAGTGGGATTATCTGCCGGGACCAAGTTTCAACGCGGAAATTTTCTGACATTATTGTCTCGGCGGAAATTTCTCGTCTCTTTGTAGACAGCCATAAGTTTTATTTGCGCTGAGATTAAATTTATTTTCCTGTGATCGCATTGGAGAACATAAACATTTTGGCTGATAAGAATTTCGTCGTTTTTTTTTAATGTTTTCTACGAAATATTTCCTTGTCAAATTCTTTATTGGAAAAATATTTTGATAACAATGGCCACGTCAGGGATGAAAATTGATTTTGAGGCATGATGACAACGTGAAGGAATCTGTAATGAAGAAATCGTCTTTTATTTGAGTTTTGTATAGGCTGATATTATTTGACTTGTATGGGAAGTGCGTTGGCGGTTTGAACATGTTTTTAAACAATCATTCAAATATTATTTGTATTCAAGATGTTTTATATAATACATAATGCTTCTGAATACGTAGAATACACGTGTAAACAAATTAATTAGAAAATATGAATCATTTATTTTGTGAACAAAACATCAAGAGTTTGAATAAAGCAGATAATTCTTTCGTACCCTAATGCACAGATTTAATTTTTTTTAACCACCTTCATAGAATGAATAAATAATGTCGATTTATTTCATTTAGTGATTTTGCGCGATATTTTCATTCAATTTAAGCTAGGTAGCATTTTTTCTCTCCAATTATTATTAATTTCAGTTATAAAGGTGATTTTTATCATTTTTATTTTATATGATTTTGTTTTAAATTAATGAAATTATGTATTTGTGTAAACAGTGTGTGATTTGTTGTAAAAGTGAACCACGCCCTTGGAGACCTAACGTTATTTCAATTGAAAGTAGCGATAACTAAAGAATCGCAAAACTTTTTTTTCTAAATAATTTTACAAGGCCAGTTTAAATTCAGGTCAACAAAAGCTTGAAGGGGGGATCATTCTCTTACAAATTATAAAATGTGTGTATATAACTCGTAAAAATGTTGTATTCGTCTACAAAATAACAACAAAAAAAATGATCGGAAATTGTTCGAAGAATGGTCAAAACAACTTTATTAGTAAAGAACAACGTAGGTTTCAAATTTACTGTAAATGCTCAGTGATTAGAGCAGACTGCGATTACGGGAAGATCCTGACTATCATACCTCGTTCGAGAAAATAACTTTTTTTAGTGCTTTTTTTTAATCAGTACAGTGTTAACTTTAATGCTGCAACAGTAAAGTTTCTTGACATGTGAGCTCAAACGTTATGAAACGTAAAATGTTTTTTTTTTTTAAATTAGACATTTCTAAATCAAAGCAGCAATTTTCAGTTGGCAACACATTTTAGATCATGAGCTAATGAGCTTTGAGATATTCACTGTGACTCGGCAGTAATAATTTCATACAAGATGCAGGGGAGATAAATCATAATTTAAAAAATTATTCATTACCCTTAAGTAATAAAAAAGTGTTGAAATTCAAGCAATGCCAGGTAGTAAAAAGAGAGGAATACGTCAATGCAGTCGATTCTGCTTAATTGGGACACATCGGGCCCAAACATTTTGTCCCAAATAAGCGAAGTTAGCGGAAATGCGGCCTTCTTAACTAAAATTCGTTTACTGAGACACATTTTGCATCGAATTCAGAATGGAATTTGTCCCAATTAAACGGAATAGTCTCCCAGATAGTCGACTGTAATTAATATTAGTTTCTTTATTTGGTTTCTGTTACTTGGATTTTGGCCCAAATAACCGGCTGTTCCGATAAACCGGTATGTACTGTTAGGCAAAAAAAAATGGGTTGCTGGCAACGAAACCTAAGCCCGTGGTCCCGCGGTTCGGTAAGCAATCGACATAAACTGAATGCTGCAAGACCCTGCATAGAAAATTTCCACACTGAACTGGACTGCAGACCGCTACCTTACTACAACGAACATAGTTTTCTACGCAGGGTCTTGCAGTATTCGGTTTATGACGATTGCTTACCGAGCCGTTGAACGATGGGATAAATCTTCTTTGTGTAGTACTGTGCTGCTGTAATATTTATTCCTGTTGAATCCTCCTTGTTAAAATCCAACTGACCCTTAAAAAATGTTATGCACAACACAAGTGAACTCCTAGTGTGGAGATTATAAAATTCTCTTGTAAAAAAAAACATTGCGTAAATTTTTAATTCTATGAGCAAGTTTGTACGAGAGGCTCAATTAATGTATGTATTCCGATACCCGATCAGCACCGTAATGAGCTAGGCGCAACAATTCCTCAAATCAAGATGACAACGGTGTTGTGATGCATGTATCAAGCGTCGGAATAATTAATCGAAGTGCAGTAATGAAAATAGCTTATCGGCGAGGAAGGGGATCTCGAAGCCGGCCGCGGCCGTTAGGGGAATCTGATCATAGGAGCCCAATTTGCCCCGTGAGTGGATTGTCACGCTACAAAGGGTGGGCCGCACTGGAGACGGGCGGATGAACCGTGATTGTTGTAAATTCCTGGAAAAGTTGAAAGGAACACAATGACAATGACGTCATAGTACCCACCCAAAAATCTCCGTTATTATTATTACGAATATATGCAAATATATTATATATCAATATATAATATACCTATATAAATTCACTAATTTAAAACACATTTAACAATTTGTGATTTGAGCATGCGTGTTTTAGGTACGAAAATATTAAATCTTAGGCATCATTCCTGTTTTATGTACTAAAATATATTAAATTTTTTTTATAAATACTATACCTTTAAAAGTAGCCATAACTTTGTGGTTATCCATTATAAATAAATAAAACAGGATACTTTGTTTGAACTATTATATAATATGTATATCATTATATCATATATATATATTATTTCCTCAGAGCAAAAAAAAATATATATTTTATATTATTTTAATTCTGAGGAAATAAATATATAATGGTTCAAACAAAGGTATCTCGTTTCATCTAAACAGGGAAAACCTGCGCAGTCGAGGGGTAAGGCTCTCGAATAGAACACCGGAGGTTGTGGGTTCAAATTCTGGCGTGCGCAAGTAAATTTTAATTGATTAATTTGTGTTATTTCACAATTTATTCATTTAAAATATTACTCGTAAATTGTATACTTGCGGCACGTTCCGGTAGTACCCTGATGTAAGACCACTATTTAGAATTGAAACTTTGTTTGAAATGGCTTTAGCCGAGTTTGGTGACCAGATTTGAATAGACAAGTACTTCCCCATCATCCTCCTCTCCGTCTCTTTCCCCTCCCACTTCTTTCAGTCTCACAACATACTCCAAAAGGGTGTGCCATAGTTACGCTGGCTTCAGGCGGTTGGTAGCGGACTCTGCGGTATTCACATAAAAAGAGAAAATATTGATATTTGAAGGCACTCAATCGATTGGGGAGTTTTGTGAGTTTTGAAAGAAAACTTATGTTGCCAATTTATATGAGACCTCCCGATTGCCAGGCCTCAGGCAGTTGGAAAATGTTTGATCGATTTCAACAAAAGTAAGGAAACATTTAGGTTATATTGGGTGTATGGATACGCCCACTTCCCACTTATGTCAATTTATCTCACCGTAGTATATGTATGGGTGCTTCAACTTCCCACGTGTATGCGTAAATATTTGGGACAATAACTTTACATGAATAGGGATTATTTTGCAACGGTGAACATCAATCATGAATCCAATCATCATTTTAATCACATGGAACCTGGACTATAATTGCCTCTACGCCCAGTGCAGCTAAAATCCTTCAAATAGGCGTATTCCACGAACCGGGTTCAGCACTGTCCGGATGCGGATTGTCTAGTATTCCGTACAGTTCAGTTATAGTCAAATTGGTTTTCCACTCTCAGCTAGTAGGACCTACGCAGTATGTGGGACATCTAGATTGTAGGCAGTAGACAGCATACAACACACACAGTGGACAGACAGCATATATGTATACAGGAGGGAGTAAGTAACTACTTTGCTGCGACCGCCCACGTCTGTATAGGGAAATCAGATTACTAGAGCCAGCCCTGACTCCCAGTCCTGATGGAAGGAAGATCGGCTTTCTCGGGAACACATTCTAAACTCTCAAAAGTACACAGGACGGAAATTGGAACAAATAAGGGCGTTACAAGTAAGTTTGTATAATTCTCCAACGTCAAGTGGAAGTTTTATTTATTTATTGTAAAAGGAATTTCACAATTTATTAGTGTGTAATATTTAAGTCTGCTTCAATATGCCAGTGTGGTAAGTCTCACGTATTGAATTCGTTAACTCTCATGACAAAATCACTCGCACCAATAATGGGGTGGCATAAATGTTGTAAATAGGTTGTGTGTGACTTTTTGCCGGGAAGCAGCACGTTTTACTCATGAAATACAAAGACATTAGACATTTTTAAATATGTGTGCACGGAATACTCAAAGTACCATTTCAAAGGTTAATAATGTGCTCCTAAATAAATTAAACAATTTAAAATATAATAATTTGTTTGCACGAGTGTCTTAAAACCTTGTTAAAAATGGTTTTAGCTGTGTTTTGTGAGATACTACAGTACAGAGAATATCATTTAGAATGTGCCTCATTCTCGTTTTACCCTTCCCATATCCGCCAACTTCATAACACTTACCAAAATTGAGAATGACACGATCGCTCTGGCTTAAGCCAATTTCACATATCATTACATATTCATTAAAAAACTTCCTTCGTAATTCATATTCTATTTATCCATCTTTTCCTCAACTTTTTTCAGTATTCAACGTTCCCTAAATCGTGAATTCTTCTTTTTTCAATGGATCTGGGCAATTCTTACTCATTTTATTTGTTTGTAATATTAATTTAAAGTCTTAACGTAGTCGTTTCCTTCTTAGTGGTGATAGTAACGAGGACAATACTGAGAATATGAGGACAATATCGAGGATACATGAGCAAATGCCAGCGAACCCTTGACCATTTGGAACAGACGATTACTAAACCATTCACATAATTAAAAGAATAGGAAGAATTTTCGGCACGTCTTTGCAATGGAGTGGAGTTCGTATAAAGTTAAGCTATTAGCAAAACACTCGTTGATATTATATTTCTTTGTTTGTAGGTCAGCATATGCTTTGGGCATCCTCGTATGAATAATAAGGGTCCATTTAACTACGTGCACAACACGAAAATATTAGCAAGGTCCCAAGTTATATCGGGGAACGGAGAACGTCAAAGTGGACAAGATATAAAATCGGCGTATAAAGTTTAGTGCCACGCTTTGATTAGAAGTTGAGCTTCAAAGCGGATCAAACTTTATCCCCAATTTCCCAAACCTTCACACAAATTTCCATTCATGGCCCGATGTAATCTAGGAAACAAAGTTGAATATCAACGAAGTTGCCCCTGAACTGCAAACTGAAGACTTCACTTGAGAAATTGTTAAACGAAGCAGTCCCGATATTCGCAATGTTGTTATGATAATTCGCAAATAATAAACGATCAACTTAAGAATATAATTTGAACTTAAGAAACTTGATTGATTTGATTTTCTGGTTAGTCGTTCGACTTGTTTTATTGGGGTAAGTTTTAATGGAACAAAGGCTAACTTTAAAATTAATTGTTTTTAGGTCTGTGAGTTTCTAATTAATAATGTAATTTGCTTTCACCGAAGGCTTTGAATATTTTAACTTTGGTTACTGTAAAATATTTAATGAATAATAATAATTGATAAAATGAGGCCAAGAAAAGCGGCATAGAAGTATATTCAATAAAACACGCACTAATTCCAAATTCAATAAATAAAATATAACAGAATTTATTGTTTTAAATTCATAACAACTCAATATAAACTGTAATTTAATGTTTCAGGTACATAAAGGTTGAATTTTCACAAACCTTTTTGTGGTACACTATTAATTATTTTTACGTCGGTACAAATGAAAAAAAACTATTTATTTACAATTGTTACCCCAAGCTCAGGTCTCCTCGCTAAATAAGGTGAATACAGAAGTAAAATAATTAAAAAGCAAACAAATGTTAATTAAGAAACAAAATAAAAGAATACGAAAATAACATTAATGTCGGCAAATAGTATATACTTATTAAAATCCAGAATATTCGTTTACTTCACGAGAAAATATTCTGGCTATTGGGTTGTCGAAATTACTATGTATAAAAATGTGCAGAAATACCTATACATACATACATATATAAAGTAAACAATTATATATTAATAAAAAACTATTATGATTTAGTCATTTTTTGTAGATCGGACAATTTTAACCTTAAAGTTAGAAATATGTATGAATATGTAAGAAATCTGTAGTATCTACCTACATAATACGGAAAGGCCTTCCTACAAAAATAATGTTGGTTGTTATAAACAACCTATAAGGTGAAAAAAAAATAATAAGCAGTAATTGTTGATTGAGGTACTAGTACATATTGAATTATTTGGCGGTTTGGAAATAAGCCGACAGGGCTCAGTAGTTCAGAGCACCTGACCGGACATCAGAAGTTACGGGTTCAATTCCCGTTGGCGGCATTTATTTTTACTCGGGAGATATTTTCAATATGTATTAATATTTCAGGCGACTAATTATTGATTATTTGTTATCCTTTATGCTTTGCATAAAACCTTGTCTTATAAACATTAGTTTATCATTATAAAAATAACAATATTTGACAAGTCAAAATATTTCACCAACAGTAGTTATAATATGTCTCGACGCCATCTAGTGGGAAGTTTAGCACTATCAAAACCTTTCCTATAAAAATAAAGTTGGTTGTTTACAGGTGAAAAAAATTATAATTAGTAGTAATTGTTGATTGAGGTACTAGTACAAATTGAATTTTTTGGCGGGTTGGAAATATTATATCAATATGTATGCTCGTAGAAATCTCAACGAGTCGGAAACAATGGAAAAACTATCAAGACTTCAAAAAATTGCATAGAATAGGTCAGATTGATGACCCCGTTTATATTTCGGAGACCAATATTTCTTCAATGGTCGATACAGAATCAGTTGAAGATCTTCTAGTGATATAAACATATTTTTATAGAAACCCGATTTCAAGTCGTCGTGGTAGAGGTGCTAGAATAAGAGGCAGCCGTCGTGAAAGATCCATATAGCTTGGAAGACGTTCTTCTGCAAGAGTAACAGAACTTCCAGAAATTGGAGATATTCAGGGTGCAGTTGATTGTACATAATGGACATGTATATAACTTACTCCGAGTACTTCCAGCCTCCAAGGACAACGTAATCGACAAAACGTACCCAGAGAAGTTGCAGGACAAACACCTTATGCGAAGCGATATGTCGAAGACAGCAATGTTCTAACTGCTTCATCGATGAACCGATCCTTCGGCATATAAAATTCTGCATCGAGACAGAAACTCATCGTCAGACAAACGATGATCATTGAGAAATATCTTTGGATGAGCTTTATTGCTGTTATTTATGCTTGCGGAGCTATAATGCTAGCCATCTGGAAGTTGACTTATTATGGTCGACACTGTGGGGACTCCCCGTGTTCAAAAAAACTATGAGTAAGAACAGGTTCAAATAAATTAAGAAATATTTGCAATTTGAGTTGCGAACTACTAGATCTTCAAGACTGGCTACAGTTAAATTTGCACTACCATCGGCAATTTGGAACAACAGTTAGCAAAAGTCGTTGCCCGTATATATCAAATAAGCCTGACATATTTAGAATAAAATATTGGCTTCTGGTGGACTGAGATACTAAATATTTGTGTAATGGATTTCCCTATTTAGGGAAAAATGAAGAACGTACAAATTAGTCATTGCCAGAATATGTAATATTAAAACTAATGCAACTTTATCTCAAAAATCAAAACTGACATTTTTTTCACTTCGATGTAGGTGGCAGAGAAATTACGAGCCGAGCAAACAACTATTGTAGGGACGATAAGACGGGCCAGAATAGAAATTTTAAACATTATAATTAATTTATTTTGAAGGCTAGCAATGATACTACACTTTCATCAAGAAAAACCGAGGAAAAATGTTATGATATTGGGTACAGTCATTGATGTATTATGGGTACAGTACATCCAGATGTTCGATTTGGCGCCGGACAAAAGAAAATTCCCGAAACGATTGTATTTTACAATTCTACCAAAAATAGTGTCGATATAATTGACCAAATGGCTCGTAAATATTCCGTAAGAGTTGGAAGTAGAAGGTGGCCTGTGAACGTTTTCTACAACATATTTGATCTAGCCGCCAAAAATGCATGGATAATTTGTAACGGGATAAATTAAGTACCCGTTAATTTATTATTTGGTGTGGATGTCCTACAACTGGCGACACTATTAGAAGAGGTTCGGAGTTGGCTGAGGGAACGAGATGAGCTTCGTCTTGAGTATTTGGGTGGCGGATCCAGCAATCAGACGTATGGGGAAGAAAGGACTCTTCGCGGATGGCGTTCAACACGGAATCTGGAGGTTTTATTTTTATCATTATGCATCTCAATATTCAATCTTTCGATTCTCTTTCTATTTTAAATATTGGTTTACATAAATTTATAACTTTTGTTCTATCGTTTTTATATGGAACTGGCACCCTTATTATAAATCGTAATGATATTTAAAATTAGAATTCATTATTTTACTACCTACAATTTAATATAACTTATCATCAACCACCATGTAAATTATTTTTACCTAAAATAAGACCGACCTACTAACGCTTCTTCGAGATTAGTCGCACCCTAAGATTATTTATATTTTATTAAATCATTTGAGTCTCTTGCTATATTGCTTTATTGTTTTACAATAAATTATATTTCTTTAATATGAATCTTTTATTTAAGATTATCATCCTCCTTATTCTTACACTTAATTGTTTAAATTCATCTTTGTTATTTATGGCTGATATTTATTTATTAAAAAGCGTTACATTGGCGCCCAACGTGGGGCGTTACAAATTTATAAAAAGATTACAAAAGAAACATTTCTCGCCACAATTTTATTCTAAAGCTTGTTGGAGAACTAAGAACAGAGTATACAAGTACCAGAGAAAGTCCAGTTATGTTTGCTCCTGAAGAATTGGCAGAAAAAGAACCGAAAAATAAAACTTCTAAAAGACGACAGTGCTGAATTAATGAAAAATGTACGAAATATCGAACAAATTATCGTAAAAACTGTTGACAATTTCAATGACACGTGTGATAATTGCAAGAAACCCGTTTGTGGAAAGTGCATCGGATATTATACAAAAACACATGTTTATAACTAATTAAATAAAATAAGCAATTCCATTAATTAGTGATTTGTTTATTTTATATTATATCAAAAATTACACTCACATGTGATCAGCCGTCAATATGATGTTGGCGGTCTTTAGAGATATGAAGCAGTATCCGGTCATTCTAGAGTCAAGTGTGTGCTAAATTAATTTCATATAGTTCAAAAAGCGTTATTTCAGTATGTGTAATTATTTCGTATATGTGTAATTCTGGAAATTCGTACGTGAATTCACGCTATTGTAATTTCGTTATTTGTACCTATGTAGCCTTGAGAAATATAGGTCCTTCTCTGAATTATCTAGGTTTACCTGCGGTATACCCAGAGGTAGATTCGATCTTAAATTTGATTTAACTTTTGCAATTTTAACTCCTCCCGCCAGAAGCAAGCAGGCTCGGTACCACCCGCCCTGGAAGCTGCACGGAGCAAATTTGAATTGGAAATGAATAAGCGAGGTGAGGAAAACCTTTCTTCGATTCGCAACTTTTCATTGAAATTGTCAACAGTTGTTATGATAATTTGAGATTTCATCCGGACGGCCACTTGTTTTGAAGCTTGGCTTTAATGAAGTTAAAAATTGTTGCATTCTAGTATTCAGTTCAGCAGACAGTGGAAAAATAATATTAATCAGTGATTTTTAAAAGGGATTAACTACTAGATGATGTATTACCATAAAATAAATTCAAATAATTAATTTTTACTTTTCCGACTTTATGTCCGGGTTAAATCTTCCTCACAGGAAAAATTAAACCCTTCCACACACTTTTCCACAAATAATCATCTAGTCAATTCACACTGTGCAAGTGCATTATGTAAGCATAATAAATACAAAAACAACAGGTCAAATCACCAGAGATCGAATGGGAAAATAATTCACCGACTCCAGATATTTTCATATCAGAGGGTTCGGCTCGGTAGAACTTCTTATTGGACCTATAAATCCTACTGATCCTTCAATATAAATATTGAAAAATCTTTCGTTATTCCACGTGTGTTTAAAATTACTGATTTTTGCATTTTTATGTATAAATTCTTTGACAGATCTAATTCGCCTAAATTTTGAATGAGAGAGCTAGGTATAATGCCAGTAGCCGAAATAACAAATGGTTATATTTTTATAGTCTGAGAATGCCATATTCTTTAAAAAAAAATTAAATCTGTATATTTTCATATTTTTGTATTATTTTTTTTTTAAATTTAGAACTAAATTATTAATTTAATATATTTTTTTTAATTTACTTACGGAAGATGGAATAATATTATTTTTAAAGACACAAAGAAGTGAAAAGTTAAATTTAGTAAAATATGAACTTACAGAAAACGCGATTTTAAACGTGATGTACTAGAGCGTAAAATCTGTATATTGAGGAGAAAGTACAGGGTTGTCCAAAAAGATGTTACCACTTACATGGGATTGACTTAACACACACTATGTGCACCAGTCAAATTAGTTATATTATAGCAATTATTTAAATAATATTGTAGTACCATAATTATGAAAATAATAGTAATATAACAATAATAATATTGATAGTAAAAATAAATAAATATTGATTAAAAATAATAGATTATTCCAGAAAAATGAAAAAAATATTTTATTCCAAACTTGACGATAAACAAAATATTATTTCGAATAATAATATTCCGTTGCCATCTGAATCAGATATGTGCGATTTTTGGACTAAAATTTGGAGTAAAAATATAAAACATAACGAGTCAAGTCCTTGGATAGAAAATGAAGAACTCTATTTTTCAGGCATTGAACAAATGAGTTTTTCTAATATATCGGTTGAATTGTTAACCAAAATTATTAAAAATACTCATAATTGGAAAGCCACGGGTTGCGATTGGATACATAATTTTTGGTACAAACGTCTGACTACTTTACATCCTCTTTTGGCAAAAAAATCTTTCAAATTTTGTCAGTCAACCTCAAAATTTTCCAAATTTTCTAACTAAGGGCATTACTTATATGTTGCCCAAAAGCGAAAATATTAATAATCCCTCTCAGTACAGACCCATTACATGTTTACCGACAGTATACAAAATTTTTACCTCTTGCTTGACAGATTTAATATATACTCATTTAGATGAAAATAATATTTTATTTGAACAACAAAAAGGTTGTCGCAGAAAACATATGGGATGTAAAGAACAATAAGTCATTGATTCTGTAATTCTAAAACAGATTCAAACTCGAAAACGTAATTTACATACTTGCTATATAGACTACCAAAAGGCTTTCGCTAGTGTCCCGCACTCGTGGCTGATCAAAGTATTAAATATATATAAAATTAACCCCATTATTATTAGCTTTTTTAAAAATATTATGTCCTTTTGGAATACCAATTTACTTATCAATTTAAAAGGTAAGAAAATAGTAATAACGGGCATTCCAATTAAAAGAGGGATTTTTCAAAGAGACTCATTGAGTCCTCTTTGGTTTTGCTTAGCATTGAATCCTCTATCTAAAATGTTAATTAAAAGCAAGTTTGAATTAAATTATTATAAAAATATTATAATTTTTTTAAATCCCAACAAGGAATTATTAGATTCCTGGTCAAATAAAATTTTACACGCAAAACACTTCAATTATCTCAACCAAACGTATGTTGACAAATTTTCGTCAAACAAATGGTTGAGTATTGGAGAGTTGAGCGCAAAAATAGAAGGATTTATGCTTGCCATTCAGGATAGAGTCGTTAATACTAAAAATTATATGAAGCATATAATCAAAAATACATATCAAATTGATGATTTATGTAGAAAATGTTTGACTTTTCCGGAAACTATAGAACATATTATATCGGGATCAGTCACCAACAAAGGATTAAAAATGCTCGGCTTCATTCTCCGAAATGGCAGAGACTTTAAAAATATTTCAACACTAAAAATCTTATATTCCTCACTTGTTCGAAGTCAAATCGAATATAATTCTCCTATTTGGTGTCCTTACTTTAAAATCCACTCCGATTCTATTGAAAAATTTCAGCATAAATTCCTAAGATACATTAACTATAAACTCGGTCTACCTATAGAATCAATAAATTACAATCACTTGATGAAAGAATTAAACCTACTTAAACTCTCAGATAGAAGACTTATTTCCGATTTGACTTTTATTTTTAAAATTGTCAATGTTATTATAGACAGCCCTGATATATTAAGCCTAATTACCTTCCATATACCCACTAGAACCACTCGATCCAAAATTCTTTTTAATTTTAATAACAATATCAGGACTGCGTCATTTAGAAACTCCCTTATACCTAGATTGCATGCAGTTGGCAATGCTTTCTCAGAAGTAGTAGATGTGTTCGACTGCACGGAATATAGCTATAAGAAGGCTTTAATAACATACCTCTGTCGTAATTATCAATGTTATTAGGCATAATACCATTCTATTCATAAGTTATCACAGAACCTAAACAATGCACTTACACCAGATATCAGACAGAAGAGTGTTATCTAATAATTTTATATACTTAATCAATACTATAATTTTTCCCAAAATTGTCATGAGATGTCTTACTGACAGCCCTAATTCAATAGAGCTATCTCTTAGTTCTCAGCAAATTCAACCAAATTCAATATTGAAGGTAACAATAACCTCAATACTAAACTACTTTACGGATTGAAAATAAAAATGCTAATGTACCTATGTATACCAGATGTTATTTTTGTTTAATTTTCAACATAATTTCTCTGTAATTATTCTGTTTAACATAATACTGTTTCACTCCTGTGAACCACTGTAAACATAAATCATGTATATTGTAAAAGCCTTTTACGGCGTCTAAATAAATAAATAAATAAGCACCGTCCGAGTATACATTTAGGCACAATCAAGTTTTAAAAATAATTAACCAAAGTCTGGTAATTAAACATAACTTGATTGACTACCGTAATATAATACCATATTATGAATACGAACCAAATTCATTTTTAGAAAACGAATTTTATAAAATATATTATGATAAAATATATTTTGATAAAACTATACTAACAGACGAACGATTAGTCATAATAGACCCGATATAGTTTTACATGACAAAATTAAAAAATAACTTATATCATTGATGTCGCTATTCCAAATTCCTGTAATATTCAAAAATCTGTTAATGAAAAAATACACAGATTTAGGAAATGAGATAAAAAGAATTTGGAATTCTCAGACTAAAAAAATATTACCTTTCGTTATTTCGGCTACTGCCATTATACCTAGCTCTCTCATTAAAAATTAAGGCGTATTAGATCTATCAAAAAATTTATATACATGTAGGATAACGAAAGATTTTTTAAATATTTATGTTGAGGGATCAGTAGGATTTATAGGCCCTGTTAGGAGTTTTACCGAGCCGAACCCTCTGATATGAAAATATCTGGAGTCGGTGAATTATTTTCCCATTTGATCTCTGGTGGGTTGACGTGTTGTTCTTGTATTGTTTTGTATTTATTTTGCTTATATAATGCACTTGCATAATGTTGATTGACTAGATGATCATTTGTGGAAAAGTGTGTGGAAGGGTTTAGTTTTTCCTGTGGGGAAGATTTAACCCGGACATAAAGTCGAAATAAAATTACCAACAACTAATACGTATTAGTAATAAATAGTGCCACCTTTTGGTGGTGAGTGGTAACATCTTTTTGGACTACCCTATATAGTAACTTAATTAGTTAACACATTGTTATGTTCTATGTAATAAGATTTTTTATTTGGGAATTTAGTTGAAATGGTTCCGTTCGAAGTAATTTTTAAATTTATGTATTGTTGGTTTGGCTATAATGTCTTACAAATTCTTGATCCTCCATGCGTATTGAAGGAAAGTACATTATGTTTTGGATGCTTTCTTCAAATCGATCCTGCAAACCCAACGCCACTTATGACAGTAAAATATATTTTAAACATTTATTCCAAGTACTTCTGCCACCCCTGTATTAAAACTTCTGTAGTGTTAGCTTAAAAAAGATTAGTTCTCACAACAAAGTTAATTTTTTTCCAAGAACAGCTTAGTATACTAATAAATTCATAGTTGCCTGTACGAGTGTGCAGCGCTCTCGGCGCTCGTACTTCCGAGATCCGGTTGTCGAATCAACATTAGACTTCCAAAGCGCTTCTCTCAGAAATCCAAAAAGATTTCTCTGACGATGTTATTCCGCGAAATGAAATCGACATGACGCGTGGAGAGCTTTGTCGAAAAATTTCCCGAATGGCAACCGATAGTTATAATATTAAAGAAAGTGTTTAAACTTTATAACTTAGATGAGACAATAATCTAAAATAAAACCAGAATCTTTACAACGTAAGTTAAGGAGCCGTGTACAAAAACAAGCGCCGCGCGGCTCTCGACCGGCGGTTGAATTTGCCCTATCAAATCTCTAAAATAAAGTGGGAATCTTAACGTATGTCGTTTCGTATGTGTTCGAGAGTTTTCTAACTATACGCAAAATTATTACATACATTGGTTATAATGAAATGTCTTGAAATTGTGGACTTATTAAGAAAACGATTCAAATATGTAGAGCTGTATTGTATTTGAAATAAACTTTAAATAAAGCGTTCAAATAATTTGTAAAATTTTATGATTACAAAGGCTCATTGGAAATGGTCAAAGTGCATCACCCATGCACAAAAATCGAAATTAAAGTGTTACCACCGACAAATTGACGGGGTGAAATTTAAAACGATGGATTAATAAATTGATTAAATTAAATTATGAATCCTTTTTATATCGAATAAACTGTACGGTAATAATTTTGTGTCGGTATTTTCTGATTTTACGTAAATAATCAAGTATTGTAATTTGGGTGCCATCAGCAGGATATTGCACTCGGTACAATTGGGAACGACCGATTACATAGCTTGTACATTTTTTCATCAAATGCAAATCAAATACACTGCAGTTCCCAACTTCATTCACTCAATGAGTCAGTTACTGCAATTTGGGTTCAATTTAGGTGCTTTGCTACCAAATAAGTAAAAATAATATTATTAAGTATACACACGTAATGTACGTAATATATGAAGCTGTCATTCAGTCAAAGTGAGCGTGAAAATTAGATTTTTTTAAAATATTAAATAAAATTCCACCTGTCATTTAGCCTTACAACATTTCTCAATATTCGAGGAGTTTCGACGCTTGTATTCCCAACGCACAAACACATAATACAACAATGGCTCGACATAAAATGGATTCGGAAAATCCCGTGTTACTTTATTTTAAATCAAATAAAAAGAAAAGTTATTCCTAAACGTCGGATAAGAATTAAAGCACCCGGGCCAAAATATTATAATAACTAATTACTCGTTTCAAATATTTGACAGCTTTTCCGAAAGATCAATCTTAATTTTACGACACTGGGGTTTTAAGATTCTAACAAGAAACGACGAGAAACAAATCAAGTTATGACAACACGAAAATACATTCCGTAAAATGACAGGTTCTGAACATTTATTCAAATTTACCGAGAGCTCCGGGAATATCTTTAAAATAAGCAGTTTGAGTCTCTCCATCCGAAGATATAATTTTCCTACGAATTGCTTTCATCAAATTTATTCGTATGAGATAACTCGGAACAAAGAAAATAGGAAAAGTCGCAAAATATATTTGAGATTGGACAATAAAATGCATTTATGGATACTATTATTTTGGTTCGATCAGCTCCGGTAATGGCTCAACCCTCGGGCAAAACAACGAGGGGGTTGAAATATGAAATTGGAGTCACGTCACGTCGTTCCTCCCTACCCCCACCCTTCCTTAGCTCCTAGGCTTCTAGGCAGGGGTATTCCTCGGAGATTGAGGTAAGCAGGTTGGTTCGAATCTTGAAATGTACATTAAAAATTTACACCCAAATAGAATGCAGTTGGATAAAAGTCTACATCTGATATTTTCGTTTAAGTTTGTATTGTCTTTAATGTCGATTTTACAGAATTCCTCTGTGAATTCAGAATATAAACAATGTCGGTACCTAGTACATCATTTATTTTACTGTTCATTATGTCTAACAGTTAATTAAATTTGCGTTTAAAGATTATCATAAAATATTACCCCCAAGTGACCATTCACTTAAAACTGTTCACGAAAATAAATTGTAGATTTCTTTTTAAAAACACTCCTTAATTTGAAAACGGGTTTCTGATTTCTTTTTTTAGTTCTTTTTCTCCCGTCTCTTGTATATTACGTAAAAAAATATCTCCCCTGTGTTATGTTATTTTTTTTACCTAAGCGTACATAACTTTTGTTGTCACTGTAAAACGCATAAAAACATGTAAAATATATCATATAAAAGCCCATCAAGGCGTTTATAACTAATAAATAAATAAATCATACCTAAACAAGGTGTAATACTAAAGAAGTGTTGGTTCACAGAATTTGAACAATTCATCAACTTTAAAAGTTGATACACACGTCCTATTTAGGTTCTGTTAGTACTGTCAAACCACCGGCCGATGATGAAATATTGTAGAACTGGAAGTTTCTGAAATTTGATGAATTGTTCAAATTCTATGAAACAACCCGTTAATCATGTCGATGATCAGCGCTATTTATTTTTTTTATACATTTCAGCTTTTGATCAAATTATGATTGGCTCTTTAACATAATGGTCATATTATGACGCTTGTCTGTTTATTACAATATAATCGAAAGTAAAACTTGTGCGAGATTCAATTTGAACGGGGACAATTCAAATGCCAAAAAAAACAATATTGCGCGGTTCATCAAGGTCATCAAATGTAACGGACGTTGAAATACCCCAGCCTAAGCAATTAGAATTTGTTCCTTCTTCTCTTCCTGGCAAATTATAAGTACGCAATGTATACACATAAATAGCTCTTCACAAATAACAATAAAAGTGCCATTTTGTACCGTACCCATTCGAACGTAAATAATTTATAAATGTAGTAGCGTTGTGAGGTGGGTTAAGGTAGAGGCTGTAGGAAGGGGTTTATTAATGTGAGTTTTGGAAAGGCCCGGAATATAATACAAAGGAGGAAAAACAGATGCCGGTAGACAAAAACGAGTCGAAGAAACGACCCGTTCTCATGAAGCCAACATCAATTCGGGGGTTTTATTATCACAGGGGCATATCTACAAAAACACAGTTTTGAGATAAACGCAAATAAAGATTAGCATGATATGCCCAACTTTATGCCCAACTGTATCTTTTAAACAGCTGTATATACGAGATAGAGCTTCATGTTACTGATTAATATGATTATGGTATTACCGAAACCAAGCTTAACTCAAAACACCAGTTTTTGGAGTTAGGCTCCAGTGCTCCTTAACCTCCGAACTCATGAACTAGAGTTCAGGTCATGTCCGCCGAGTTTAGCGTACATATACCGGTGCACAGGGAATCAATGCTGCTAGATCCTTTGAGCAGGATCCATTGACTTACCTGTAGAACAGACTTAACATGCCTATATTGCTTCTGTGCTTTACTTGTCTGTTAACAACGGATTGTCACTCGGACGGACCGCCCTCCTTTGCATAGAATCGAACAATGGTTTGACAACGTTTTTCAAAATGAATTTTATAATTAACGCGATCATCATCAGTCACTGTTGTATGAAAGCTTCCCAAAGCTGCTTTAATTTAACTCGGTTTATGGTTTGCGCTGCGTCGTGTTTCCATCTGACTTGCTTATCTGCTCGATCCATCGGGTTTGAGGCAGGCCTTGAATCCTATTTGTTCCTCTTGGGCGGCGCCGAATGACGAGATCTGTCCGTCGATTGTCCGATGTCCATCCTACAGGAGTTGAGAACTGAGAACACAGTTGATCCTCCCCACCCACTCTGTTAATTGGCTTGTTACGTTCCGGTTCCGGTTCAAGATGGTGGCCGTATTGGATACTACCTTTTTTTGCATAATCGCGTTTCTACTACACGGAGAAAAATGAGTATCGTCAATTTATTGAAATCTTGTTAAAAACGGGATTGCAGGCCGTTTCTTAGTAAAATTTGAGTGCTTTTAGAATATATCAGAACATGTGTTCATGTACCTGCGTTTGCACTGTTATACATATACATACTGACGAAATTCTAATAAATAATGATTTTTATGAACACGTGTTTCGACGTCGCGTCATTCTATTCCCATTTTAGTAAAGCTTAACATGAAATCTATCAATTCATTCGTTAAGGGCCTGCAGTCCGGTTTTTAACATTATTACGAATGATTTAAAGTAAATTTTAATTAAATTAGTAATATTTTATACCAGTAAGTTTTATCCGTGGGCGAGCTGTCAAATCAGAATAATTAATATTATGGTACATACCGGCCGGAAAAAGTTGAAAAAAAGAAGTTATTGAGATGCTGACATTTTTTGGGTAAATTGTATAATTCCATATATGAAAACGAAATGTTTAAGGTTCATAATTTAGTGGTGGGTATTTGTGTACCTACTTACAAATCATAAGATTTCAGAGTAAATTTGGGTTTTGGTTTATTAAATAAGGTAATTGGTACATCCGGTATATACAGAAGAAGAAAAAAGAATAAGATTTGTGGCTTCAACAGTGTTTAGTGACCAGACCTGGTTCTTACTTCTCACTTTCCTCTCACCCATCTCCTTAGTTCTCATTATTTCAACTCCAACAAACAATTAATTTTTTCAATTTCAACCCCATTCAACCTCACAACAATTCCCTATTGGGGATGCCATATTCCAACTGGCTCCGGGCAGTTACGATTCTTGTGCGGTATTCATATGAATTTAAAAATTTTATATCTAATTTGCATTCCAAATTTACATACCTGTTTAATGTGTATTTTATATTTATATACCTATTTATTTAAATTTTAAATTTACATGCTTGTATAATACGCATTTAAAATTTAAATACCTATTTAATATATGTACTTGCCTAATATGCATTTGAAATTAATATACCTATCAACCTATCTAATATGCCTTCAAAAATTATATACCTGTCTAATATGCATTTAAAATTTACGCCTCTATCTAATATGCATATAAAAATTATATTTCTATGTAACATGCATTTGAGAATTATTTATTTATATTTTTTAATGCCCTTTAGGGGGCTTTTTCATAGTAATATTAAAAAAATATTTGCGAAAACCATTACGACAAGGAGGTCTTCATTAATAAAGTCTTTAAAAAATATGTTATTTTTGTAATTTATTGAAATATGAAAAATGTTTTTCGCCTCGCGTATTTACGCGACTTAGCCGGATTATAATTCCCACCCTTTTACGAGTACAAGCTTCTTTGTTCGTCAGTAACTCCAGTTAACAAGAATTTACACGAAATTAATCCTCTCTTTAGAAGTCTTCACCATTACAGTTAGATATATATAATATTTCATTACAAGTAAATTACTTGCGTTTGGTGGAGTGTCTAAAACGATACGATAAAGTTCTTTTAACAACCGTTTAAAAATACCTTCCCGGAATATAACTTTTTTTATCAGTAGATTTCAACGCAACACATCGACTAGACTTATTTTTTTTAACAATTATTAAAATGACGTATCAAGCTGAAAACAATACCATCAACCATTAAACTTAGTCGTTAAATATATTTTAAAAATACCCTACTTAAGATGGGGTGTTTCATAGTCCATCCTATTAAATGAGCGGCAACCATAAAAAGTAGGCCTAAAATATAATAAAATACTCTGCTTAAGTTGGGATGTTTCGAAGTACATTCTATTTAATGAGCGCCAACCATAAAAAGTAGGCCTAAAATATAATAAACATACTCTGCTAAAGTTGAGGTGTTTCATAGTCCATCCTAGTTAATGAGCATCAACCATTAAAATAAGTCCTCAAAGGAAAAAATACTCTTCTTAAGTTGGGGTGTTTCATAGTCAATGAGCATCAAATCGATGAGCAGCATCATTTTTAAGTTTTTTCACCTTATTCTGTCACTGCTAAACGCCCATCAGCTGTCGAGTTGATTATTAACGTCTATGTTGTTATGCTTGTCAAATCTATGCAAATTTCATGAGATCAGGCAATCAGATTTCTGTAATTGGGATGTTAATATAGCCGAATGTAAAAATTAATATTTTATCACCCTCAATGATATACGATTACCTGTAACAAAAATAATCTTGCAAGATATAAATTAGAGACTGAACTTCTTAAGGCAAAGCACATTTATATATTCAGATTTTCATGACTTTTATCTGTGAAATATGCGCGAGTTTTTAATATGCTTTTTTGTAATTTGCGCTAGCTATATTTTTTTATGTATGAAGATTCGTGTGATATTTTCTCAGGAAGCAATCAATGTTGTTTATTTTTTTGTGACTTCTGAAAAAATAAGACTAAGAACTTCTTGAAAAAAACTTCAATTTTCAATGGTACTCTTATATATCAGGGCGTTACTTTCTTCACGTTCTTTCACCGTGGAACAAGAGCAGTAGTATTATTTTAAATGCTTTCTGCATTTAAATGTATTTTTCTTTCAGTTTTTGCAACTATTCCCCAACCCAAGGATCTTATTGGTATGTTAAGGGGGTCTTCGAAAATCATACTTACAATTAAAACACATCTACCTAGCAATAACTTTATAATTTACACGTTTTTCATTTACTTAAGTTTTTAAGTCAGCAGAAGAGCGTGGATGATAAATCAAATAATAAAAAATATATAAACATGAAAACATAATAGGTAATAGTAACACAAAATTAAAAAATAAATTAAATGATCGTCCTTCAGGGTGGTCGCCGCTTAATCTGAATCCGTCGATCACTGAGTGTAAAGCTGAGCAACTCGGATGCAGCCACGATAATGACGTTGGTTGACTTCCGTGTCTTTCCCCAGAAGCTGGCTAGTCGGTGGCGAAGTAAGGCAGGGTAAGTACCCCCTTCAGTGAACATCGAAGAGGCACTGCAGAAACTTGGAAGTTGCCGAAGTTGCCTTTTCGCATTGTTGTTGCACACCCTCAGCTGGGTATTGTGTCCACTACTCAGATGTGTACAGGGCAGTACAGTATGTCTTAAAAGTAGTTTCCGGACATCGTCGCTACAGTGGTAGAACCGCCTTCAGAGCCATGCAATAATGGCTCTTCTTTGTCGTCCCATAACGTCTATATCTTTCATGTGTTCTGTAAAGATATGCCACGGGTATTTAACGTGTGAGGCCAGATGCAATTAATTTCCTTCTTGCCAGATTGTTTGACTATTTATTAGCTCCTTGTTGTGTTTGAATACGAAGAAATTGATAAACGTCGTTACCCACTCAGTATCTTTGGACATTTACGAGGTATAAGGGTAAATCGGTGACCGGATAAATCATCAAAATGATAATTCATCACATCTTTAAAAAATTATATAAAGTCATGGAAAGTGATGAAACAAAAACTTTATTAACTGGGTTAAGTAGGTTAGGTAAAGTTTACATGTTTTTTTCTAATGACTTTATATCACTTTTTAAAAGTGTGTTGAATTGTCACTGTGTTGAGTTATTATAGAACCGGGTAAATCATAGGCAGTGATGTTCACCGAATTTTTCACCAGGGTATGTAGTAGGAAAAACATGGAGTTAATTGACAACTTTACCACAGACATAAAGTAATTTTTCACTAAGAATTATTCCCATGCACATTACAAGGCAATATTTATTAACATATTTTTTCCATTGCACAATTCTATGAAAGAAATCTAACATACTATTATGATTTTCATTTCGTTGATAAAGTTTTAATAAATAATAGAGGTAGATACCAAGAGATGGCGCTGATTGCTACATTTGTGATTTGTACCGAAAAGCACGACCTTTTTCGACACTACAACAAACGAGTCTTCCCTAAAATACACATTACACTTTGTGCAGAGTACGGTCAACATTTTAATTTGACATGCGTTACTAAACTTAGTTCCTGCTTTTGCAACGTTATAGTAGAACCGTAGGATCTTCGCGCGCAGCGCTGCTGTTCGACTATGCGTATATTTTTGAAAGTATAAATTGATTTCTTGAAATGTGCCTATGTGGAATGCACGATGCACGTATCTGATCATAGGTACTACTAGTACATTTATTCAAACTAATCAATTTGTATTTTTTTGAAATTCAGGCGATCCACTACGTAGTAATGCAAAATCATCTGTTTTTGGTTTGAAAATTTGGTCGTCTAGAAATGTTTCAGAAGCTTTAATTAAATACTGCGAGTAGAATACAACTTGGCCTTTGAAACAATCGAGTATTTTTTAATAAGTTTTTTTATAAGCCAAGAAAAAAATTATGTATAAGACCTATAAAAACTGCTTTAATGTTCAAAACTTCATACTTACGAACCCATTTTTGGTTATCATTTTATTGTATAATGTGGCAAATTAAGTTATTTATAAAATGATCGGAAAAAAAAATAAAAATTTATGCCTGAACATCCACAAAATAAAATAAAAGGCACTTTTTTGCCATGTTTTTTCTTCCATAAATAAAAACAGGCGGATGGTGTTAAGCGGGAATTTGAACATTATCGCCATCTACGTAAGGGGTGTTATTGATAGCGGCTCGATTTAAAATATTATACGACGTAGTGCATCGCCTTAAACATAAATTTCCATTTCTAAACTTTTTCAACGTTGAAAGTGAGAAGTTAAAACATTCAAAAGAAAGAAGGGATTAATGAGCTTGTCGTTTTGTAGCTCGCAAAGAAGAATTGATGTACTTGGTTAATTTATTAGGTCTGTTAGTTTAAACTGTAGGGTAGGGGTCGTATAAAAGAGTCGGCCTAAAAGCGTAGTTAGGAGAATAGAAACGTAAAACAGCAGTCTAAATGAACAACAAATTTATGGAAGGGGAAAAAAAACATCGGTAATATATTATCCACAAAAGGTATTTTCACTGTTTTTTTTTTCGTGGAAAAATAATTACGGCAGACATTGCGATTATAATAGAATTTAAATTTTATTGTTGTGTAGGTGAAATAATAAATCTTAAACGATTTAAAATTTGCTATTTTTACCATTAAAACACTCTGTATTTAAATATTGTTTTTAGCGTTAGCTATCTATGTTTATAGATGTATAATTACATTTTTTTTCTTAGGAACTAGATTAATAGAAATTTTATTTTATTGTTTTCATTTTTTAATTTCATTATTAAGGTGACCGGATAAATCATCAAAATGATAATTCATCTCATCTTTAAAAATTATATGAAGTCATGGAAAGTGATGAAACAAAAACTTTATTAACTGGGTTAAGTAGGTTAGGTTAGGTTTTAAAAAATTTTTTAATCTTTTAAATGACTTTATATCACTTTTTAAACGTGTGTTAAATAGTCACTGTGTTGAGTTATCATGGAACCCATTATTAAACAACCCATATTAAAGGCGGAAATAAAACAGAGAATTCTTTGGAAATAAATTCAACTTCCTTACATAAAAATTGAATAACTCGGTTACACTGATGTTGTATAATTTTAACACTGTTTTAGAGTAAAGGCCTACGATTCTTACATTAAACATGCCATAGTGCGCCCATACCTACACAATACATTCCTCATTCCTCGTCCTCATATACATACCAGGTTAATTTACACAACCTTTTTGCCCTTGGCGCGGTAACAATTTTGCTGCTTTTTTATTATCATCTTTGTTGTTTCACCGGCGTTTCGCTTTCCCGGGCTTGTTTATGTGACCGTGTCTGTGCCTTCTCTCAAAACCGATGATGTAAGAATTAAAGAAGATAAGGATTCTTGCATTAACTTTGAATTGAATTTTCTTATGCGGTAAAAACTATTTATATTGTAATTACAAGTTTTAGGATACTATTTACGTGTTAATTTGTAATCATTATATTGATATATTGTTACAAATGGATTCATTTTGTAGGCAATTTTATCACCCGACATAAGAAATATAATGTAACATATTATATAGTCAATTTTTATTTGTCGAAGGCTTTTTATATTAGATAAATATCTTATAATGAATGCCTTAACCAAAGAGTAATGTATGAATTACATTAGCCGCTTGATAAATATTAAGGGCCAGTTGCTTCACAAAATTTGAGAAATTCATAAAATTTTAAAAATGATTTTTAAGTTTCGTGAAAGTTCTATTCAAGTTCCGTTATTATTTCACTATGGGCACTTTGTTACACAGAATAAAAATTATTTGAGTTGTTAAAATTCTGTGAAACAACTGGGCCTCAGATATTTATTTATTTATTTTTCGGGGCTTTTACATATGATTATTAAGAAATATACATTATTTATTGTACATAACTGACTTTCTTCATTAACAACATTTTATATTTGTTTAAAGATAAATTAAAGATGTCCACTGACTTGGTATAATTGTTTCCCTCCATTAGTATTCTGGGCAAAGAGGAATTCATATGGTAGTTAGTCCCAGAATTTCTGCACTGAAATAATTCCTGACTTCTAGTATTGCATTGTGGAATCCAGAAGCTTATCAATTCTAGCAATACCGGACTATCAACTAAATAATTTAGAATTTTATATAGAAATACCAAGTCAGTGAAAATTCTTCTGTCTGACAATTTGAGCATATTCATATAATTTAACAGAGTGTTGTAGTTCAATATATTGCTGGAATACTAATTTTAAAACTTATAAAAAAGTAAGAATTTGTTTTACAGTCTTTCACAAGCTTGTACATATATTATAATGTGGGTTCCAGAGAGGAGAATTGTACTCAAGTTGACTTCTTAGAAAAGGCAAAATATAATAATTTAATACACTTTAAATTGTTAAAATTTCTGGTTAGCCTAGTTATAAATCCCAACATTTTTAAGCCCTTATTAGAGATTTCTGTTATGTGATTAACAAAATGAAAGATTTGATTGAAAAGTGATGCCTAAGTCTTTGATTTGTGTTAATGTAAGAGCATTTTATCAATGTTGTAATCAAAAATCAATGGATTATTTATTCGAGAAAATCTAACTATTTGTCATTTTGAGATATTAATAATGAGATATCTATTAGAAACGGAACACTGTTCCTTTCTATGTTTAGACCATAAAAATGCGGCATTTTAAATAAAAGATGAGTTATTAATGAAGTTTAATGCTAATTCTCTTTTTGCAAAAAGGATTTTATTCCATTAACGCGCTCTACAACTCTAGAGTCAGGGTTGTACACTCGCCGGGAAATATTGTCGGGCTTAAGGCCTTATCACACCGCTTCTCGGGAAATAACAAAGACAAATGCTCGTGGCCAGTCCGCCCTGAATTGGTGTTTAAGTTGAGCGCAGTTTATCTGCAGAGCCAACTCCACTGTTGTTATTTCATTTCATTAGTCCGGGTTTACATAGATAACTTCCCTGGTAATTCCGAGAACAGTTGGACGTTGTATTTATTAGTCTTTGAGAGGAGTCGCTCATCAAGAGTCACTCGTACCATTGACATAGTGATACGTTCGCTGTTAAAGTAGGTATCTATCAGAAAACTAAATATGGTTACCGGACAAATCAGAACAGAAAAAAATTATTACACTTTTTGAAAGTTTTGCATAGTTATTAAAAGTGATAAAAAAACTACCCTATAAACCTGTCCACACCTAGTGTTTTTTTTATTTGGTCATAATTTTAATTTTTAAATTAAAAAAATTTGATTAAAAAAAAAAAAATTAATGAGAAACCGCACAAGAATCCCAACTACTACCAACTATCTGGAGAGTCTATGGCCCAATTAGGGTATGTTGAGAGGCTGAAGATAGTCAGGGGGGGAGAAGATGGGGTATGATGAAGGTGAGGAAGTACCTGGCTATTCAGATCTGGTCACCAAACATGCCCAAACCCATTTTAAGCAAAGTTTCAAAGCTGAATAGTTGTCTTACACCAGGATGAAACGGAGAATATCTTCCACTCAGGAACATGCCATAAGTATACCATATGTTATTATTAAGGTGAAGCTTAGTGCCAAATCAATATTTTGATTATTTTTTATAACGAATTGGTGTACATTATGAATACCAAAAAATATGCTTTAGATAAATTGAAGGTTTTTCTATCGCTTCGCTTGAGTAGAATACAAATAAAAAAATTAATTACTCAATAAAAAATATAAATGCAAACTACTAAAAAAAATATTTTTCAATATAAATGTATGAACGCATAAACTTTAAAAATACATTATTGCGGCTAAGTTTATCTGTGACAGTTTCACTTGATTAACTTTTTTATTTCTTATAAAATTATTTACAAAATAAATAAAATCAGTTTCTTGCTTGAAATCGAACTTTTCTAGACTCGATTTGTCAAGCGATTGTAATGCCTATTACCTACGATATAAGGTATACCAATAAAATACACATTTTTGGCTTGTACCTTCCTCTTAAGGCGAAATAAGACTCCAAAAAAATATCAGTTATGGGCGTGAACGCGCTTTAAGTGGGCGAAGCCAAAGACCGATATCAAGTTTCTCTTGCGCGCCGCATCGAACAAAATATTATAATATTTCGGGGTGGAGAGGAATGAAGTAAGTTGGAACGGGGAACACGCCACGTGCGCTTGGTCAACTCAGTTCGAAGTCAGAGCAGCGATGAAATCTACTAGATGGTACCCATGAGTAAGGTTTGAACATGAAATGCTTAATAATGGGCGTCTTTCAAATTATGTGAATAGTAATATTAAGTTGAATGTGCATGTTTTAAGTAAATTTCGATAGAAACGTTACCTATTGCAGAAGGAGCTCATTATTTTATGATATTTTATGATTTTATGATCAGATTTCTGTCAAACTTGTTTGATGAATTAGTCGATACCATCAACCATACTGCTAGACGGTAGGCAGTAACTTATGACTCGTAACCGACGTGTTCTTCATTGACAGATGTCAAAGCAATACGGTATTCAATCACGAACCATTTTCATAATATCTGATCATAATTATATCTAAATATATTGACAAGATAAATAAAATATCAGTCATTTTCAATATTTATTATTATCATTTACAAAAAGTTACATAAAACAAATAATTATGTAATGTAAAAAGCATAAGATGCAACTTTTTTGTATAAAGGCCATCATTTATTATAATATAAGTTAGAAATAGTAAAAATAATTTTATATAAAAAACGAAAATAATTATTCAATAAACTAGCATTACGTCGAAATCTAAAAGACGCTTTCCAAATTGACGTTCTTTACATACAATATCTAAGATATGTGGAGGATCACGAACATTCATAGACCTTGTGACTCCAGGATCGATAAGCTCGACAAGAATGCAATCCATTTAAAAATTAGTTAATTTAATAAGCATTTTTTCTTCCCAGAACTTGTCATCTCGAAGTATACGCTCAACTATCTCTAAGTTAGATAATTACAATCATAAAAAGAGTCGTGCTGCGAAATTCTATTTAATACATTTAAAGAAAAAATATGTCTTCTATTCTCCTTCCTTCCAGAATAACGGGTTTCTTCTTTTCCTGTGTAAACAAAACTTTTACTTTATTTATGTCAATTGAAAACAATATGTATGGGAAATATGTATTTGAAATTTTTTTACGACTTCAATACGTTCATAATAAAATTATATGTTTAAATCAGTTATTACTTGCTCAGAATTTTTCTCCGGTGAAATCGGTCCTTTCGACATCGGATTATTGATATATTAAGTATTTTCGTGATGAAATAAAAACAATATTAGAAAAATTATGTTAATTCACTTTTCAATCAAATTTTGGCATTATACACACGAGCGTATAAGTACGTATAGACGGGTATACAAGTGTATAAATTACCTGCTATAATATAGATAGAGGTGGTATATCGCTGAGTCTAGAAGCAAGCATTAATTGCACATTTTTTCTTTGTTCTTTATTCTGCCTTTGATTTTTTTCACCCTGCTTACTAGCGGATACATGTTCTTTTTTTCTTTGTTGCCATATGCCTTTGCCTTTGTTGTTATATGATATTGGTCGGTTTTTGTATTGATTTGTTGATGATAAACGTACCTACATGTTATATGGGTTATAAATTTGAGAATGTTGTCGATATATTTGGGGATTCCGTATTATAGGCCAGTACACTTAGCGCCAAAAAGGGGGTTGCGATCGTAATTATTCCGGTAGTCCCAATTTTTTATATGTTTTATAAACTGATCCCATGATGTATAATCTGAATTTCCGACCATGGCGCACCTGTGCTCGCGCCACCATTTTAAAAAAACCGGCTGAAATCGCGCCAAAATCTAGTTTTTCCAAAATATCTCATTCCCAATGCAAATTTTGACTAAATTATCTAAACAATTAAAGTAAAACATAAAATTACCTACAACTTTTGGCAAGTTTTTTTTCTTCAATCTCTAATAGGTACCGAGGTAGAAAGTCGTAAAGGTGCGTATATTTTAAAAAAAAACAAGTTTTTTGCGCGACTAGGTTTGGTTTTTTGTAAATATCTCGTTTCCAGTACAATTTTGTGTAAAAATTATTGACTCTATTTTGTAGAAAATAAAATTTCATAAAATAAATAGGTATTTAATTTATGTGTTTTAACTCTAATACGTATCTTCTTCTTCAGGTCCCCCCGACGTTGGCGATCACTCTAGAAAATGTCTCTTTGTCTTGCGCTGCCCGGAATAGCTCCTCCACACTTCTAATGCCGGTCCACTCTCGTATATTTTGCAGCCAAGACATTTGTCTCCTACCAGGCCCTCTGCGACCCTCTATCTTGCCTTTCAATATTAACTGGAGCAAGTGATACTTCTCCCCTCGAAGTACATGACCCAGATATGAAAATTTCCTGATTTTTATTAATCTAAGCAGTTCTCTCTCTGCTCTAGCCCGCCTGAGAATTTCTGTGTTGGTGATCATGTCGGTCCATGGGACTTTGAGTATTCTCCGATGAAGCCACATTTCAAAAGCCTCTAACCTGTTCATGGTATTTACTTTCAAGGTCCATGTTTCACATCCATACAACAAGACCGACCACACATAACATTTTAGCATTCTCTGCCTTAGTATTTTTTTTTTTTATATTAACTCCACACAGGAGACCCTGAAGAAAATAATTTCTCTCAGGGCCTTTGTCATCTTTGGGGATACTGTGTGGAGGGTCTTTTTGTGGAGAGGAAGGAGTGAACATGGGTCTTGAAGAGTCCCATGTCGTAGGAGGGAGGAAACACAGAGGCCGGTAGCTCGTTCCACAGCCGAGCTGTTGGACTTAAGAACGAATCGTAGAAGCGACCCGTTCTCATGTGACAAATGTCAACCGTGTACAAATGTTGGGCGCGCGTTTGGCGTGTATCCCGACTACGCACCGGTGCCGAAGGGATCAATGACGCTAGTTCCTCAGAGCATCTTCCATTGTAATACCGATAGAACAAGGACAGCATACCTACCTGACGCCTGTGCTCTAAAGATTGCAGTCCGTTTGTTAAGATTGGGGAATCTATCAAACGGACCGCCCGTTTCTGCACAGAGTCAAGGGTTTTTTTCAGGTATTTAGGGGCTCCGGACCAGAGATGGCTGCCAAATTCGACAGTAGGGCGCACTTACGATTTGTACAGGGTCAGAAGTTGTGTACTATTAAAGTATCTGCGGGCCCTGTACAGTACGCCCAGCTTCTGAGAGGCCAACTTTACTCTGGCTTCGATGGAGCCCCCGTACCTGAGCTGGTCACTTATAGTTACACCAAGCATATCAATGGAAGGCCTGTTCGGAAGATTGTTTCCGTTGAAGGAGACTAGATTATCATTTAGATCCCTTTTAGACGTAATCAGACAGGATTGGGTCTTTGAAACATTAAATTCGACGAGATTATTTTTACCCCAGGAGGAAATACTCCCGAGATAACCGTCCATTCTCTGCTTCAAAGCCCTCCGAGCTGTTGGAGTTTGTGTGCCCTTTGGGGGCTTGTCAAAAAAAAAACTATCATGAACTGTACTGTCATCCGCGTAACAATGAATCGGTGCACATGCAAAAGGTCATTGATGTGCAACAAAAACAAAGTCGGAGACAGAACCGATCCTTGTGGAACGCCAGCATTTATAGAGTGTGAGGAAGAGGTAAAACCGTCAGCAACTGTCTGAATCGACTTATCCCTTAAAAAGTCAGCAATCCACGTACACAGGGATGCGGGAAGTCCGTAAGAAGGCAATTTGTTGACAAGTCCTCGGTGCCAAACCCGGTCAAAGGCCTTGGATATGTCTAGTGCGACCGTTTGGGTCTCACCGTGACGTTCCAGGCACCGCCCCCAAACATGCGTCACATACGCGAGAAGATCACCGCACGAGCGGTTCCGCCGGAATCCGTATTGACGGTCGTTGATAATTTTGTTCTTCTCGAGGTATGTGAGCAGTTTGTCGTTGATCACACGTTCCATCACTATGGACAGAACTGATGTTATCGCTATGGGGCGGTAGTTGGCCGGGTTGGAGCGGTCACCTTTCTTGGGAATAGGGTGAATGACCGCTTTTTTCCAACCAGAGGGCACGGTGCCACACTTTAGGGACATTTTGAAGAGCTTTGTCAAAACTGGAACTATTTCCACAGCACACCTCTGCAATACCAGGCTTAAGCTGATATTACCATTGCAGAAGAGGGATTTCATTTTAATGAACGCAGTTCTTGCTGCTTCAATTCTGCACCTAACCTTTACATCTGGGTCAAGAGTTGCGAGTATAAATGTAGTGGCTTGGCCTATTTTAGCGGTCTACCCATTGGGAATGTATGGCGACCGATATGCTGAAATAGGCCATCTACTATATTTATAGCTAGGTCTGACACAGACATGACGATTGTTGTCAACGTATATGTTCTCACAACAATAATTGTTGAAGAAAATAAAATTAAGGAATGAAATATAAAACACTTTACCTCTGTTTCAATTTTTGGTCTGGTTTTGGTGGATTAGAGCTTGGATACGTATTAGGGTTAAAACACATAAATTATTTACCTATTTATTTTATGAAATTTTATTTTCTACAAAATTAGTATCAGTAATTTTTTCACAAAATTGTACTGGAAACGAGATATTTACAAAAAACCAAACCTAGTCGCGCAAAAAACTTGTTTTTTTCAAAAATATACGCACCTTTACGACTTTCTACCTACTAGAGATACCTCGGTACCTATTAGAGATTGAAAAAAATTGTTTTCACAAAAGTTGTAAGTAATTTTATGTTTTACTTTAATTTTTCAGCTAATTTAGCCGAAATTTGCATTGGGAATGAGATATTTTGGAAAAACTAGATTTTGGCGCGATTTCGGCCGGTTTTTTTCAAAATGGCGGCGCGAGCACAGGTGTGCCAAGGTCGGAAACTCAGATTTTACATCAGGGGACCAGTTTGTAAAACATATAAAAAAATTAGGACTACCGGAATAATTACGATGGAGTATTAGTAATGAAACGAACTCTTCACAAACACTTGATTGAAATATAAGAGAATACCACTCCTTAGTAAAAAACTCCTTTTATTTTACCATAATTTATTAGATATACCATTGTTACAACTAACATGACTGTATAATCAGAAATTTATGTAAAAGCCCAGTAGGGCGTAAATAAATAAAACTAGGAAAACGATTCTAGTGAAGGGGCACTCTATAACATTCTGTGCCGCTGGTTGTCAGCCGGCTCGCCAAGTGTCGTGAAAAAAGGGATTAATAGTAAAAAGTCTACTTGGGATAGAAATGATACATAATAACATAACGACAATACTTTAGTGTCATATTTTTTCTCAAGTGCCTACACATTTACGCATTTAATTTTTTGTTAAAATATTATATTAGGTATTTATAGCATGTTTGAGTTCTTCAAAATCAGTTCCAATTTTCCGTGCCCAAAAATTGGTGTGACTGAAAGCCAACAATAATAAAACAATAATAACATCCGGAATAGAAAGTCAAGTGCAATTTGCTCCGTATAAAACAGTAAAAATAAAGTGCAAAACGTATGTTTAATCAACATAAAACCTGTGAAACAGAAGCATAACAGTGTTACTGTAAAACTGAAGCAATTATTACGTATGTACATGAACTATATCTAAGAAAAAATTGATTTTAAAAATTCAAATCACTGTGATTTTTTGACATTTAATGATTTGATATCGAATACTCTACCTACATACGTTCCACTTATAGCTACCTGTCAATAGATGGCAGTAAATGCATAAATTTAATCATAATCGCAAAATAAACTAATAATTTGCGCTAATAAACAACAGATGGCTGTTAATACATAAATCAATTAAAAATATATTATTTACCGCTATTGTTCAATAGAGGGCAATAAGTGCATACAATATCAAATTCTGTTGAATAATCTTTGAAAATGGAAAAAGGTAATAAAACACCTAAATCAAAAAATGAGGACCCGTTTACAAAATCCTGTCTGACCCCAAGATCTCCAAATCAACACGAGGAGGATCCTTATTCAGATTCGGAGGATAAAAGAGAAAATGAAGAAGAAACGTCCACAATGATAGAAGCAAACGAGGTAAATAATGCCCTGAAAAACTCAAGACTTACCATAAATAATATTAAAAAAATAATAACGGAAGGGAAAGGAAAAATCATTCTAAAAGAAAAAATAAACGAAGGCATGGATAAACTATTCGACATTATTGCCCACTTAGTGGCTGAAAATAATGAAATGAAGGGCGAATTAAAAATATTACGACCACTAATAAAAAACTTTACCCAAAATATTATTGAAGTAAAAAATGTAATGAATGAAAACAAGTCGCTTCTCGTAAACATGGCAGAAAAAAATGAAGAATTTAAAAACAAATTGCATCTCACCAATATTAATAACCAAAATGAAGAAATTAAAACACCTCTTCCGGCACAGGACATCACACATCGCAGAATTAAAACAGCACAACTTCAATGGAAAGAAATAAAAATACGGATCTTTGGAGAAGAAGCAGGCCACCAAATAAGAAGAAATCTGGAAAAAAACTTTAAAGATGTAGATTGTTCCAGCTATATATACCCTGGGGCAACACTAGACTGGTACACGGCAAACATCATAAGAGAAAGTAAGAATTTAAACAAAAATGATTTTGTAATTTTAATAGCCGGAGAAAATGAGACATCCCCTAAAAACTTTCTAAGCAACTTGTACTACACCCTACGACAACTAGCCCATACTAATGTCCTAATACATCCAGTTACTAAAAACAACTATTTAAACATCTATAAACTGAATTCTGAGATTACATCTCACATCTTCGAATTCAAAAATTATTGTAAATTTACTGGGCCCATTTTTTATGAAAAAATGAATAACCATACAATTTTCAAAATGATGAGCTTAACAAGGGCGCATATAAAAAATGAGATCAATAAAATATCAGTCTACAATTTTGAGCACCCACATCCATCAGAAAAAAACCCAAAATATATTCATTCATCCATTCCTACACAAACCCGAGATGACAGGAACTCACCTTACCCGGAACAACAAACTACTTTTTTATGAATAATACTCGTACTCCTAAACTTGACGACATCAAATCCACCTTCAATATAATGCATCAAAACGTACAATGCATTCGAAATAAAATCCTAGAATTAGAAAATATTCTATATGAAAAAAATATCGATGTACTTTGTGTTAGCGAACACTGGCTACAAAAGGATGAAACGACATCTATTAATTTTAATGGTTATAAATTAGGTTCAATTTTTTGTCGAGAGAGTCATATTCATGGAGGTGTCTCCATTTACATAACCACTGGAACGATTTCGGTCGAAAAATCGACCACTTTTATTTTTCTGGGATTGATATCGGTCCAAAAATGGACCGATTTTTCTACCATTCGTAAAATATTTATTGTAATTATTTAAAACGCTTCCTTGGCCAGCTACTTGTTTTATCGAATAGCTGATAATATATTCTCTTTGTCTATGAACTTATCCGTTGTCTTTGAAGTGTTATTTAACGAGTTTTCGCGGTTTTATAAGGCGTCCTGTCAAAAAACAAAATCATAAATTTTCAACATTCACGAAATTTTGGACTCTTCCTAAAACGCCGTAAGTAATTAATTTATTGGGTTTTTAACGCATAATTATATATCTGTGTAATCATGATTGACTTATCTATCTTTGAAATGCGTTTTTAATTAGTTTGTTTCTAATATATTGTTTTGGTTGAAGTTTTTGTGTAAGAATACGTCAACTGAAGACGTCATCTGTTTTTGATTTACAATAATGTCTTATATACTGCACTCGCGCATTTGAAATATAGATATTCGATCACAGTGATTCAAAACAAAGAGATATATATAAGTTTTATTTGAATTGGTTCATTATTAATACAGATATTTGCTAACCAATTATTTTAAGTCATATGTCAAAAAGTTGACTCTTTTTTACATGTAAAATGGTGTAAAGCCTTCGTCACACCATAAAAATTTAGTAATTTAGTTGTATAGTTAATTAATTTGTTTCCTTTTACCAAATTTGTGCAGAAACAGTTGTCGTCCAGGGAAAGGGAGCACTCCACGACCCAATAATTATTTTCAAATTTTATATTAGTGCAATATTTAACAAAATTTAAACATTTAAGTACTTACATTAAGTGTTTTCAATTTAAAATATATAGAGTGGTGCTGACTGCAAGAGGAGGCAGAGGAAGAGGGAGAGGTGGGGTACGAGCTGGTGCCGGACTACCTGCACGTGGACGTCAACGCAGAGCTGCAATTGCAGCCTCGTCTGGAGTGTTAGTATGTTTTTTTATGAAAGTACTTTGCTGTGGCCGTTGAACTCATCATATATTTGTATTTATTTAAACAGCGACCCTGCTTTGCTACTGGTGCGAGAGGATCGCGTCAAGGCCCTAAAGGCTGTTAGGGCCCTGCCTGCTTCCTTCCGGCTAGAGCTGGAAAGCCGAAAATTCAAGAAGCAGGCGGCGCGCATTTTGCTCCCTACCGCACCTCCAAGAAAAACTAAACAAAAGTAAGCAATCGTATTTAGATGCTTGATACAATATTATTGTTTTTTCCTGACAGCGTTCCACTCTTACAGTGATAGTTGGTAAGATCAGCGCTCTGTGCATTTGGCACATTCAGTGCATATTTTACAGAGTTCTAATTTTATTGTTTATTTACATACTGTACTTACTGTTTCACACGTGAATGAGAACAATTTATATGATTTATGTAAATGTTTTCAGAATTCCATCTCCGGAGAGAACAACGTGTCCCTTTTCACAAGGGACGCCTTCACCGTTGCCACGACCCGTACCACCACCGTGGATGTCCACTCCCGCACAGACCCAATCAACGGCTCCCAATGCACCAATTATGCCTATCCGTGCAGCATCTCCCGAGCCGTTACCTGGGACATCGCGGAGTGGGGAACTCTTCTCTCCGGAGGCCGGCTATCACAGCGAGCTGTGGGTGGACGTGCCATTCTACGAAGAATTGTCGGCGTTTGGGAACGGTGAGTTTATTTTTTGAAATGTCATACCAGGGGCTCAATATAAAATCAATTATCTATATTTTATATTGATATCCCTAGCACAGTTTCACTGTTGGTATATTGGCAGGAAATAAGCATAGTACTTAAAAATTCCACATAACAAACATACAAAATGTATTGTTGTTATGACGTGGATGCATCATTACACATCTTTTTTTTTCTGTAACGGGTATTGCAGAGTGAGAAATAAGACATGCCGAACTTCTTTGCGAGGATTACATTTGATTCACCGGCTTCTAAACGGTGTAATACAGCATTTTTTTCTTAAATTGAAAAAACACTTTCGCTTCACGGGACTCATTGTGTCGAGCTTCCTAGTCAAAAGCGAGGCTGTATTGGTAGGTGGGTTTTGTAACCGGACAAATTATCATTAAAATAGGTCGCTTTACGTAGTTGGTCACTTTAAACGGATACGTTTTCCTACTAAAAGCTATGAAACCTTACTAGAGTTTACATTATCGTCACTTAAAACAGTAGACCGTTAAATGCAAAGTCATTATATCCAAATTCTACTGTAAATTTGTGTTTTCTTTTATTTCAGAGTCAGACATGGGCAGTAACGTGGACGAGGCAGCTGTACTAGAAGAGTCTGTACTTGGAAACCGTGAGTTATAAAACTAACTAACTTACCTTCACGCCATTTCGGTAGGCAGAGAGGATGAACCACCATGCAACTCGATCTTGGCACACACACTCTTTTCTTCATTCCATACCTACCTGACTGTGCTATTCTGACTCCTGACATTGCCCGCCTCAAGTATTTGATTAACTTTTTATTTATTTTTTTATATGAATACCTCACAAGAGCCTCAGCTGGAGCCAGTGAGACTATGGCATCCTCAATCGGGGTATGTTGTGAGGCTGAAGGTAGCGGGGAGGGGAAGGAGGTGGGGAAGAGGGAGGTGGAAAAGTACCTGGCTATTCAGAACTGGTCACCAAACACGGCTAAAGCCATTTCAAGCAACGTTTCAATTCTGAATGGGGTCTTACACCAGGGCGATACTATGGGTATCTTCCACTCTGGAACGTGCCGCAAATATAATATATATTATTTTAAATGAATTTTGTGTGAAAATAACACTAATTATTCAAATATAATTTATTTGATTTGATCCCGCGACCATCGTATTGCGAGTCATAAGCCGTACCAGAGGCAGTGGGTTATCGTAATATAGACACATTAAATTAATTTGGGTTTTCTGTTGTTTCAGAAATGGACAGATCGAGCGACGAGGATGACGAAGCGAGTGACGTCGACCACGAAGAGAGCGATGAGGATACCTTCTGCATACCACCAATACCTTATCATAATATTATCAACGTTTCACCTAACTCCGCTATGGCCATAGACTTTAGTAGACAAGACCAGGTAGATAGTGAGGCAATGCGTTCGATTCTGCCGCCTGAAGGTTACTCTTTCGATTGGTCTAAAGATATCTTACGTTTTACTGGGATAAGGGAGACTTTCACAGGCACGCCGGGACCAACTTTCAATACCGACGAAATGGGCAAACCTGTGGATGCCTTTCTTAAAATCTTTGATGCAGATTTCGTTGAACTGATCGCGAGAGAGACCAACAGGTATGCAGATCAATGGATTGCGAAATAACAATTTAAGCGTCATGCGCGTACCAATAAATGGGCTCCCACGAATAAAGAGGAAATGTATGTATTCTTGGCAATTTTAATGTATCAAGGTATTAGTCCCCTTCCTGTTGAAAAAGACTACTTCTATTCAAAAAAACTCACCGCCATGCCTTATTTCAGCCGAGCCATGGATTATAATCGTTTTCTTCTAATTAAAAAGTTCCTTCACTTCACCAACAATGAAAGTCTTTCTTCTGATGCACCATTATCTGTGCGAAGGTTACAAAAGATTCAGCCCGTCTTGGACCACCTGTCAAATAAGTTTGAGACTTTATACCTGCCCGAGCAAGACATCTCTCTGGATGAATCCTTACTCTGCTATAAAGGCCGTTTGGGATTCGTCCAGATGATCAAAACCAAAGCGGCCAGTGCGGGTATAAAGTCTTACGAGCTTTGTGAGTCCAAGTCTGGCTATCTTTGGAAATTCCAAATTTATACGGGGAAGACCATTTCCAGACAGGCTGAATCGACAAATCCAGACCAGGAAGATATGACGGAAGACATAACGGAAGATATGACGGACGACATGACACAGGCCAACTTTTTGGGTGCTCACAATATCTGCCCAGTTGGGGCCACTGCAAAGATAGTATACGACCTGGCCAGCCCTCTGTTTAACAAGGGGTATACATTAATAATGGACAATTTTTATAATAGTCCATTATTGGCACGATGCCTCAAAAGAAATGGGATGGACTGCATGGGCACATTGCGGTTAAACCGAGAATTTGTGCCCTCTGCATTTAAGTCCCATCTCCGGACCAAACTGAGGGAAGGTGAGCTTGTATACTCGAACTGCGGGGACCTCAATGTAATGATTTGGTTGGACAAAAACCTGGTAAGTATGTTGTCCACCTACCATAAGGCAGAAATCGGGGCAGTTGAAAAGTTTGGTACCTGGACTTACAAACCTCAACTCGTACTAGACTATAACAAGGTAATGGGGGGGGTTGACCGAAAAGATCAGCTTTTGTCAGGCTTCCCCATTGAACGACAGCGAAACCTGGTCTGGTACAAGAAGCTTTTCAGGAGACTACTAAGCGTTTCGGTGCAGAATGCGTATATATTGTACGGCTCAAAGCTCCGCAAGGAAAATAAACGCATTTTGTACCGAAACTTCAGGAGTGAGGTTGCGGATGAACTCCTTCTGCTGTTCTGTCGTAGTCAAATTGACACGACTGTGCGGACCATTGGCCTGATAGCTGAAGGAAAGACTCTGCGACCTATCCTGAAAGGCAACCACTTCGTGGTCCGTAGCGGGAAAAAGGTGAAATGTGCGTGGTGCAACATAAATAACATTTTCAAAAGGACCCTTACAAAGTGTGATGTGTGTGATGTGGCATTATGCTATGATTGCATGAAGCCATATCACACTACAATATAGATTTGCTGAGGGTTTTTTTTATTTCATTTTTTTCTTTTTTGGTTTTTTAGTTATGAAATTCTAATTTATAAATTTAATTAAATTTGTTTGAACATCAATTATGATGGCTTGGATGGCTGGACTTATAATCATTTCTTTCCGCATACTCACGTCTCATGTTATGTTGTCCTCAAAGGTTCTATATGATAAGGTTCGGTGGACATTTAATATGTATATTTCAATTCTGATCATTGAAATATGCATCTTAACAAATGCACAGGTATTCTCATTTTTCCCTGTTTATTGTACACATTAAATAACTCGTTTTATTTTTATGTCTTAATTATATTTTGTCAATTTTTCTGTAAAGATGCTTTTCCAGATCTAGTCACTGAACATAACTAAGCCAATTCAAGCAATGTTCAATTCTGAATGGTGGTCCCTCACCAGAGCGATACTCAGAATCTCACTCTATAGCGAGGCACAATGATATTATTATGTATTGATTTTCTTAAATTATGAATAAACCAATAAACTGAATACATTTTTATTATGACAAAGTGTGTAAACAATGTTTAAATCAATATACTGCTCTTTCATTGTAACCATACAACTGTAATATTGATTTAAAAGGATATTAGGGCTTAATAAATAAATCAATTATTGGTTCCATCAATTATTTTCCATCCCCCATTTTTTTCGATACCTTTGCGTTTAGATATAAAATTATCACTATGATTTTATTTGCCATTCTACGGTCATACAAAGGTTTGATATATATATACAAATTTATCATCATTTTACATATTCCGATTTAACCTATGTAGATTGACCTTAAGGTAGCTGTCAGAAGTGATTTTTCGTCAAATATTGGTGAATTTCATCAACTTTCAAAGTATCCCCCTGAAATATTGGCAATGTTTATATCTATGATATATATCTCACTTTAAGCCTTATTTCCTCGTTTTGCACGTAATATAAAAACATGGTTACAAATCTCCAGTTATAATTTACAATTATTTAAAAAGTAGCACCATGATTTTGACATCGTGAAATAGGCTCTCTGTATAATTCATCAAATGAATAAAATAAAGCCAACACGGCAACTATGCTTATTAATAATTGTAGACAGTTAATGTATCTTCCTAACGTTATACCAGTTTTTGTGGTAAATTTATTATATAGTATAATACAGTGATTTCAATTTTGACTCGTCACGCACTCAAATTTTACAAAATTATTTTCTGACCAAACTTTTGAAGAGATCTTAACATGCAAAAAAATATTTTTCTATTACATTCTTGCATCTGTGATTATCAAATAGGCCATAGAGAACATAAAAACGTAGAAAATATTCTATAAAGATTTTTAAAACTGCCACTGGCGGCAATTTCAAATCACAAAAACGCAAATTTCGCGCATTTACAAAGTTTAAGATTTTTTAATAATTTATCTATCAATTCTAAAAATATAGAATAATTATTAAAATATAGGTAAATTCATTGGCTGTATAGCACTACAATCAATTATATGTCTCCGTATTAAAATTCGGAGGTTTGATTTTTTTATTGTTGGCGGAAAATATTCAAAATCGTCGCCAAAAAACCGCGAGCAATCGGAGAAAAAAGTTTTTTGACGCGCGATCGTTCGAGTGGTTAAACGAAAACATTGTATTTAAAGAACTAGAATTTGTTAAACAAATAACAAAAGAATTTGTATTTGAATGTGTTGGTATAGAAATTCCAAAACTTAAAATGATAATCTGTACAGTCTACTATAATGACTCTGATATTAATATTTTTTTTGAACAACTTGAACTTTTACTCAACAAAATTTGCAAAAACAACAAAAAACAAATAATAATCTGCGGTGACTTAAATATTGATACAAGCTACAAGAACAAAAACGCAGATTCACTCAAAAACACACTAAAATCTCACAACATACGCTTGATTATTGATAAACCTACTCGTATACAAGGAAATAAAAAAAGTATAATTGATCATATAGGTACAAATATATCAAAAAGCTCTTACACATGGGAAGTCACAGAATTAGCTGTATCAGATCATATGGCACAGTTAATGCACGTAAAAACAGAATATAATATAAACCAAACGTGGTATACAAAAAAACAATTATTTAACACAGAAAACACAAACATTTTTAACAATTACTTATCGTGTATATGTTGGGAACCACTGAAATCCTTTGAATCCATTAATGACAGCTACGAATACTTCATTAATGAAATAAATAATGGTATGAAGCTTTGTTTCCCCTTTAAACTGTATAAATATCCTCAAAAACGCAAAATAAATTGGGTAACGACTGGTATAAGGATATCTATTAGACAAAAAAGACATCTGTACATGAAACAAAAAAACACAAATGACCTCAAAATCATAAACAATTACAAACAATACAAAAAAATTCTCAGTAAAGTAAAACAGGTAGCTAAACGGAATTACAATAGTAAACGAATTCAAAACGCGCAAAATAAAACCAAAACATCGTGGAACATAATAAAAGAGAACTCAAATAATTCTAATTCTAAAAATAAACCAAAAGTCTGTCTTAAAATAAATGATAACCTGGTATCAGAACCAAAAAACATTGCAAATGAATTTAACATTTTCTTTGCACCACCGCCACCACCACAAAATACATCTCTACATCCACAATCTGCCAAAACAGTCAAAAACAAACAGTCGCGATCATTCTTTATAACGCCTGTAAACAGGGAGGAAATTATTAAAATCATCGTAAAACTGAAAAATAAAAGCAGTGTCGGCACTGACAAAATCCCTATAAAAATTATAAAAGCATGTGCAGAAGCGTTAAGTTACCCGTTGGAAATATTAATTAACAAATCTTTTGAATCAGGAACCTTCCCAGAACAATTAAAACAATCTATTATTGTACCTTTGTATAAGAAGGGTCCTAAACAGGAAATCTCAAACTACAGACCGATATCCTTATTACCAAACTTTTCAAAAATATTTGAAAGAGCCATGTACAATCGCATTTATAACTTTCTCGAAAACTTTGAGATAATATGTCCACAGCAATTTGGATTCCGTAAAGGCCGTTCAACAACACAGGCAGTATTCAATTTTTTGAACAAAATTCTAGAAAATATCAATATTAGTAAAAAAACTGTAGGTATCTTTCTCGACCTCTCAAAAGCATTCGACAATGTTGATCATGAGCTTCTTCTAATTAAACTTGAACATGTGGGTATTAGAGGTTTAGCATTAAAATGGTTTGAATCGTACTTAAAAAACCGTCAGCAGAAAGTTAAAATTTCAAATATCAATGAAAAAATGGTCCAGTACATGGTAGAATCCAAATGGAGAACAATAAACAAGGGTGTGCCACAAGGAAGCATTCTTGGGCCTCTCCTCTTCCTTATCTATATAAACGAACTTCCAATAATTGCTGGCACAGAATGTTCAATGTTTGCTGATGACACCGCTTTGTTGTTTGAATGTAATGGAGACGTTGACGAATTTAACAAACAAGTTAACGAGACTTGCCAATTAATAGCAAACTGGCTGTTATCGCAACATCTATCACTCAACACAAACAAAACCCAAATCTTAAAATTTTGTCCAGTGCAAGCTACAGCTATAAATATAAATGTAAACATTAATAATAATATAATTGAACCTTCCCAAACCTGTTCACTACTGGGAATAGAATTAGATACAAACATAAACTGGAAAGAACATGTCTCAAAAATTGTAGCAAAAATCAGTAGTTTTTCTTATGTTCTGGGTACCTTGAGAAAAATATTAAACACCGAATCAGTAATAGCCGCATACTATGGTTATGTATATTCAATAATAAAATACGGTATTATTTTTTGGGGAAACTCGGTAAACGCTAAAGATGTTTTCATCATACAAAAGAGATGCATAAGAAAAATTACAAACTCTGATCGTTTAGATTCATGTAGACCTATGTTTAAAAATCTGAAAATTCTGACAGTCACAGATATATATATAATGGAGTTATGCATGTTAGTGCGATCATCTACAGACAAGTTCCCACTAAAAAACTCAACACATAAATACGCTACAAGGCTCACAGAAAACCTACTAATACCAAAAGCAAACAAAACAATATTCCAAAAAGGACCATACTACATGGCCATTAAAGTATATAACAACCTTCCACATAACATTAAACAAATACAAGATACACACAAATTCAAATCGTTACTAAACACTTTCCTTGTTAATAAATGTCACTACACGTTGAGTGAATACCTCACGTAAATGAAACGCCTATTTTTATTGGTATATATATTTGTATTTTTTTTTTTTTTTTTCATTGGTATATTGTTATTTTATCTGTATAAACATTGTAATTATTATAATAAAACAAATAATATTATATATTGTATTTAAATAAATGTGGTTAGCTGGAAGAAATGGGGTCTACCCATAAGCTACACCTTTTGTAATTTTTATTTTACAATAAATAATTTTTGATTTGATTTGATTTGAAAAAAAAAAAATAATATAATTTTTATGTAAAAAGAAACTACATTGTTTATAATTATTATATTTGAAATACTTTTTATATGAAATAAGTTTTACTAGATAATCATTTTTAGGCGTGACAATTATAAATAAAAATCACACATAACAGCGGAATTTTTTATTGAAAAAAATATTTAAGGTAATATTTAACTATTAAAATAAAGAAACTTAAGAATTAAAAAAAACTTCTACTAAATAAACTGTTTTCATATTTTTTTAACAATGTCCAAATTTATCTGAAACATGACCACTGTACACATTTTAAGAATAAACAATTGAAAAAAAATAATGTATTCTTTTATATTGGTGAAACATACAAAAAACCTTTACTCACTTGAGGAAGAAGTTAAATTATAAAAAAAGAAAATTTCACTAATAGATTTCAAAGTAATCGTTTGATTAAATAAAAAAAATACGTAAAAGAAATAACCGGAGCGACGGGCCGGGTGACAGACAACCTTATAGGCCGGAACTTTGGCGGCGTCTGAAGCAATACGGAGTAACTCCTTGCCGACGTGCACACAAATATACAACGCACAATCCAGAGTTTTGAAGTAACTGGCGGTCGACTTTGGTTTATCTGGCCAGAAATTGAATTTTTGCAAGTGTTATATTTTAATTAATTCTTATGAATACATTAATAAAATCTCTAATATTTTTTGAGGGATTCGTCGGGAAGTTACTAATTCATCGTCTAGAAAAATAAAATCTGGTACTTGCCGCTTATTTTACAACATTTTACATTTAATAAAATGTACTTATCGTTTTACATAATATATTTAATGGTAAGGTCCTGTTTTTATAAATCTTAAATATAAATAACTTGCATCCCTTCGAATCCCTCTAGAAACATTTAAGATTTTAGTAATAAGCTCATCAGAAATAATTAAAATGTGAGCGTCGAGGCGAATCCCCGTTATCAGGGTATTGTGTCACCTTAATGAGTAGTTAGTAAAAAATAAAATAAATTGCCTCACCCCTCGAACACGGAAACCGTCCAAATATTTTTTTAAATGTTCTTATTTCTCATACGTATGTCGTAAAAATATCGAAAGACTACGTTTGAAACTGATTTTCTGTTCAAGAAAGAAGTTCGATATTAGAAATTTTTTGATCAAATTCACTGGAATGAAAGTAGCACTTGAGTACTTTCATTTCAGTGAATTTGATCAAGAAAACACGCCCACGATAAACTTGTCTCGATTAATCTTTTCAGTGGCTTCGACAAAAATAGATATCTTCAGTATAAGTACCTACCGAGTACCGAGAATATGTACCATAATACCTGCATGTATTACATCACAAATAGATGCTGGAAAGGGTAAATCCGAGTAGCACTTCCAATGGAAATCTTTTTTTGGGTTGTTAATTGTTATATCTGCCTTACTTTGCAGATTTAAGTGTTGGTAACTCTTGTAAAAAGTAAAAAGTTCTACTTAAAATTGTGTTTATTTACGTTACAAATAATAGGTCTGGATTTCGCTAGACTGTTGATTACCCGAGGGTTGGTAATTCTCTGGTTCGGGAAGCTTGTTCCCTGTCAATCTCACCTCACAAGTAATTGTTACACTCTAGCGTCATCTGTCGGACTCTGGAGTAAGCTTTATGACTAGCGCCATCTATCACTTAAATACTCAACTTATTCCCATACATCACATTACTTATGTGGTAACTGGCATTAAGGCGATGCATTACGTTGTGTAACATTTTGAATCAAGCCGCTAACAATAGCACCCCTTATGTAGATAAGGTTTAAACTCCCGCTTAACACCATCCGCCTGTTTAGGCACAAATATTTAAATGTTGTAAGATCATTTTACAAAGAACCTAATTTTCCACATTATACGATAAAAGCATAACTGAAAATGGGTTTGTAAGTTTGGGGATCTGGTAGCGAGACAAATGAAATATAATTTTGTTGTTTCACAGCGTTCATTTGGGTGAGTCAGTAGCGCAGTTGTAGGATGACTCCGGACCGATGATGATGATGCCAGATGTACGTGGCGATGATTGCGGTGGAGTGGTTGAAGCGGTGTTAGGTAGTCGACACCGTGGTTACCATATTCGTGGATGTGTTCAGAGGAGTCCATGGTAATCCGTAGTGCAGAGCCGAGGCGTAGGTATATTAGGTCCGTGTAGCGGCGCAGTGGATTGCTGATTGATGACTGGCGGACTGCTAATTCATGACTTGTGAGTTCCTTCCCGCTGTCGCTTTTATAGGTGAAAAAAGTTGGCTAATATTTCCAAACAAACCTAGGCAACGGCCGAAATTTCCAGAATGTTTCTATGAAGGCCTAGGTACCTTGGCGATTGGCGTAGTGGCGTACCAATACATGAGTAAGAGATTTTGAACATTAAAGCAGTTTTTATAAGCCTGACACATTCTTTTTTTCTGGGCTAGTGAAAAGACTCATCACAAAAACACTCGATCAGTTCAAAGGCCAATATGTGTTCTACTAGCAGTATTTAATTGAAGTATTTCTAAGTGATCAAATTTTTAAAACCAAAACACAAGATTTTGCATTAATAGGTCGTGCAACGCCTTAATATAAATAAGTAGGATATTTTCACAGTATTTTTGTTGTCATAAATAAAGATATAAATAACTCGGTCTTGGCACAAACTCCTTGCCTCATTCACATTCATACATCGTCTCCTACATACTCTTTTATTATTCTGACTCTTGACATGGCCCAAGTATCTGATTATTTTTTTTATTTTTTATGTTTACGAATAAATTATTTACAACCATTTTAATTGCTCATTTATGTTTTTTATGCAAAACGGCGTGATAGTTTTGTTCATGGATATAGCGTTTTTGACGTCACACCCACCAACGTCGGTTGAAGTCTTAATACCCAGTAGATTTTCGAACTTGATTTTTCTTTAAAACGCCGTAAACCCAGATATATCAAACTGGGATAAAACATAGAATGTTTGTATTCTTACTATGTACAAATTATAATATGATAATCCTTGGTGTATTATACTAGATTAGCCCTGTCTAGTTAAATTCATCTTAAAAATGACACCACATAGCGTACGTCACAAGTATGGAGATGAATTTAACAAGCCCACTCTGTTTAAACTCCTTGTACAAGCGTTCAAACTCGTAAGCGAAACCAAGGAACAGCGTTCATTTTCTTACCGAGGTGTTGTTGTAATTTGAATACAAAGCCGTCACCAAACCAACATTTTTTTTAAACCAGGTCTGAATCAAGTAAAGGACTAATAAATTACATAAAATGATTTTTATTTTCACATTTTAAGTTTTGGATTCTGTAAACTACATATTGAACCAAAACGGGAAACGTACACCGTGCACATATTATCTATTGAGCAGAAGTTTTATGAATTTAAAAAATTATTTTAATAAAATAGTATATAATTATCAAAGAAAAAGTTTACTTTGTGGCTTGTCACTTTAATCAAATGAAAAGTTATTTTGTTTTTAACCGCTTTGTTAGGTTTATAAGACAGCATTATAAAAAAATAGTCTAGGTACAAACATTAATAAGGTATAAAATATAATATTAAAATAAAGCGAGAGAAATCATATTAGACGAGGACAGAGCTTCAGAGAGGGTGTGGTGGGGTGGGAAAAGGGAGGGTGGGGGTTACATGGTAATAATATCAATTTATTTATGCCCATTAAATACGCTTTTACATTTTTACAATGTGTTTGTCTCCTTTTTTCGAATATAGGCACAACTTTACATATCTACGCAAAAAATATGATTGTACCTTCCTTTCCAAGGATTGGAGCAAAAACCAACAACCATGCAACAACCTTGCCAAATGCATGCCGATCGGGTAGGACCAATATTTTCTATAATGTCATACGATTTCAGAGAAATGTCTATTCGGTTTATTTTTGTGGTGCCATTTTTGTGAAATATATAGATGGTGCTTAATCAAAGCTAGAAAATAACCACAACTAATTTAAATAAACTTTCTCAGATTAAGCAACGATACATAATTTGTGGGTATATTACATTCTCTCCTCCACACATCATGCTCAAAGATTATAAAGAAACCGAAGGAAATTGCAGTCTAAACGTTTGGGATGAAAATGATTTGAGCACACATGGTTTCCTGATGATGGTACGGTCAACGTGTTCCGACATCGTGATAATTAATGTACTCGAAATTTACTAAAAGTTTAACCAGAAACCTGTTCATTCATTCGTTAAAGGCCTGCAATCCGCTTTTTTAAAATAAATTAGCAAAAATTCCTTTTTTTCCGTATTTGTAAATTAACAATAAATAATAAATATTACCCAGTTATTTTCACATAATTGAATCCGGATTGCTTATATCCATTTCTCAATTTTTTCTCGGTTTGTGGGGAAACCTAAGCGAAAATAAGACATTTTAAGATTTATCGGAATGTACATAGAAAATATTTATTCCAATACCTATCATTTTAAGCCTACATGAACGTTCCTTTTCATGTAACATATCTTCCACCACCTTCATCATCTCCACAGCAATAGTTATAATTATATAAATAAATATGACAAAAACAACACATTTTTGTTATAATACAACATCGCTTGTCGCTAATAGCTGTTGCGCTGATGAAGGTAATATTTAAAAAATTGCTCAATATATAATAAAAAAGGTAAGTGATATATATATATATATACTATGTAATATATATTTTTTCAATAAAAAGAAAAATGTAATTAACATATTACACACAAAATAAATTACTCAACGACGCGATTTTTTCATATAATTTAATAATGCGCAAATAATTGTGGACTTAATACAACCCTGAATTAGAGACAAGCCCAAATAAATAACCCATTCTTCTAAAGTTTTTTGCGCGTATCAAGTAAAAAAGCGTGATTTTAACCAACATATCAATAATTATCATGTGCAAGGTTCGTGCCATGTCTTATTGTTTATATGTATTCGTTAAAAGTCACACACTGTATGACGTCATGATTGTGAGTAGTTTGAAAGATGACGTCAGAAAATTTACTTGTCGATAGTGAAATTCTATTAATTTCTGATATTTGTTAAAGCGCTGCCTTCAAGCTATCCTTAAGGTACTTTTTTTGTACAGATGGCTGATTATATTTTCTAAAATAAAGTCCGCGATAGGTACAATCTAAAATATTTGGAAGTGGGTTATTTTTGTGATTGAAAAAATGAACTTGCCCAGCTATAGCTGGGAAGCTAAATAAGTCAACTTTAGACGAACAAAAGGCAAAACGCAATGCACAGTGCCCATTTCGCATTGCGACACAATGCGTGGGCCTTTTCATAAATATGCACGTGAACCAAACCAAAATTGTGTTGGGGTTATTTTTCAATAGATATCCCGTGTCTAGTCTAATTTAGTTAATGATGATAATATATTATATTATCAAGACGAATCAAGCGCATTTCAATTTAAAAGTGTGGTTAATAATGTTATATATATAGTGTTCAGAAATCAAAATAACTAACTAAATAAAGCAGAGTTTAAACAGTGAAATGTTTTTCTAAATATAGGGAAAAATTACTTATATTGAATAATGCCAATTTATTAAGAATCTCTTAAAATTATTCGCAATACGTTTAAAACCGGGTTTTTCCATTAACGAATCAACTGAAATACGAATATAATATCACGATGTCGGAACACGTGTTCATAAAAATCTAATATTTCTGCTTTTCGTCATTGTATGTTATCAAGGCAAATGCAGGTGCATGAACACGTGTTCCGATATATTGGGAATTTACTAAAAGTTTATCAGTAAACGGCCTGTAATCCCGTTTTTATCAAAATTACCAATAACTTTAAGAAATTTTTAATTAATAAGCAATACTCATTTTTCTTCGTGTGGACTTAAAATTCAGTATACCAATTCCAAATATTTTGACTTACAAAAGTTTAGGAGTTGAGTGCTATTTGATAATATTTATCATCAAAAGCGCTATAACTCTGAGAGTCATGATAGTTTTTATGAAACCTCGCTGCTATCAATCATCTGCAGTGGCGGAAAAGGAGGGAGGCATAAATATTTTCAATGGTATCATGTATATGTTTATTTACCTACGCCAAACTACAATAATATTTATGTGAAAACATGAAAAATTATTACCTGAAACAAACACACAATAACCTCGTCAACTGTAAATTCGCAGTTCTAATTCAATCCATACAATAGCCGTACTCTGTAGGCACTGCCCCGTAAATCACAGCTATTCAATCGTAAATGATCGGTTCTACTTCGAAAGTGTTCGTTGTTTGAGGCGCGCCTCTAATTAAAGGACGCGCGATCATGTCAACTACCATGTACCCAACATGAAATCAGCGGCTGTCCGAAGCGGGCCATGTCTCTGCCACACTGGTGTATTATTGTAGGTACTGCATTGTGTTTGCTGGGCAGCGGAAATTCTTTCCGAAAAGACAACCAGTCTAGAGAAATGCGTAAATACCAATGGGTAATATTTAAATAGAAGGAACTTTAAGGCTTACAATATATATTGGTAAGATTTAAAATAAAGTTATTAAATATTTTGGATACGATAAGTATGGATACGTGTTTTTTCCCCTTTTTCTGCTCTATTTTTTAGGGAGTCACAGCCTCCACTGCCTCATTGCACGAACATCCAGCGATCTCCTGTTACCTCTCTCCAGCTCATCGCACACAATGCGATGTCCGACTATTCACAGCACTGCCATAAGAGTAATTTAAGGTCTCCCAATACTCCTACGAACTGCAGAGGAGCCTATTAGATGTCAGGCTCAGGCACTCATTTAGTACCTACAGATCTGATGAGTGTTTTGTAGAGATCGGATTCATCCTTCTCGAGGGGTTTGTACTTTGGAGCCTCTCATTACCTTTTGGAGTACCTCGTTGAAGAGTAAATAGGCAAGGGCATCGCCTGTCGGAGCCAGTCATGCGTGCGTGGAGTTCGAGAGCCTAAATACTTTCCAAAACTTTTGATATTCCAGATTCCAATAGTAAGTTAACACCCACCACTGGAAAATAGACAAGGATATAATACAAGACTCCATACCTCAAATAAGCAAGTCATACAGTCCAGTATTCGAAAGACCAACCTAAAAAAATATGGGATGAATTTTTCAACACTTTATGCAGAAAAACAGCGTTATCGAAGAATAAACGCTCTTGTTGTGAAGATTCATTCATATTACGCCCCATATATTCGACTATGCTCATTACAAAACTCAACCACTCAACCAATTTATTTATTTAAAATAAAATATAGTAGGTATACTTGCGGCACGTCTAAAGTGGAAGATACTTGCAGTATCGCCCTGGTGTAAGACCACCTTTCAGAATTGATACGTTGCTTGAAATGGCTTTCGCCGTGTTTGGTGACCAGATCTGAAAAGCCAGGCACTCCTCCACCTTTCTATTTCCTATCTCCTCCCCTCCTCACAGCCTTCAGCCTCTCAACATATCCCAATCGGGTATGCCATGGTCTCACTGGCTCCAGACGGTTAAGAGCAGTTGGGACTCTTGTGTGGAATTCATATAAAAAAACGACAGATGACAGCTCAATGCCCATGTTGACGGCCGGTAGCACGCTCTCAGTACAGGTCGGCCATTACATAATTGAAACTAACAGTTTTATGCGATAGGCGCTTGGCATAAAATTTGTCATTATAATGTTGATAATGTTTGTATTTCGGCATTATGTTATTTGTGTTGTAACACATCTGGAATATTTAATTTTCTAAAATGAAAATTTTTGTTAGTGAAACGAAAAAAAAAAACATGAACAGGGGGAGTTACTTTTTGTTTCTTTTACGTGTATTTTACTAAAAATTTATTAATGAGTAGATTAATTTTGCGTAAAACTTGTTGTCTATTAATTGAACGAACTTATCAATTTTTTTACACACATTTTTTCAACCTCCTGAGCTTATCAGATAACGCTATTTTTCCGCATAAGGGCTCATATTTTGGTATGTAATGTTAGTAAGTAAGCAGGTAATCGAAAATAGTAAAGCATCTAGCGGATACTAAACTTAAGTAATATAATTGCTATTAACTTTTGAAGGGATAATTCGAAAACGAAAAAAAGTTTAAAAATCTTCATCTAGAAAATTCTAATAAAGATTCCTAAGCCAGTTGAAAATGCATTCAAGAGACTGATCAGAATAATATAAAGTACGCAGAGTTATCTTTTGACCTCTACCTAGGACCGCCAGTAAGCAACAAAACGTTTTATCTCAGTGGGAATATAAGGGAGGAAGTGTCACATTAATAGCAGCCTGCTCGCTGTCTGGCCTACAAACATAGGGGCCGCTACGGAACCTTATTATCGCTCCCCCATAAACCTCATCATTTGGCAATACTGTCACTTGAATTGCCTCCTCCGTAATAAATGGAAGGGTTGCCGAAATTACCAAAAGTAAGAAAATGAAGGCCCTCATGGACATATAATTAAGTCCTGTTCAAAGTAGATCAGAGCAAAACAAAATTATAAAAAAAATCTTGCTTATACAGACTATACAGGGGATAAATTGCGCTAACTTTCGGAGGTGATTCTACAAGATGGTAGAAGTAAAAAAGATACATGACATTTTTCGATTTTCCAATGTTTATTTTCGCGTAAAAACATATTTTTCCTTGGGGGAATATTTATTTTCCCATTTTACATATCAATTTTTTTACCTTTTTTACTTGCACTTTCATGTACACTCACCCTACGAATTAACGCACTTTACCCCCGGAAACCTGTATAATAATTACAATAACATAATATCAAAAGTTGACATTTTCAATTGCGAGCTTAACAAATATAAAAAATCCATAAATAGTATTTCTCTGATATTATTCAACTTTTCTGTTGTTTATATTTTTAATTTTGTTATGAATTCAGTTTTACGAACACCTGTCTTTTGTGATTACCAATAAATTTAATCTGTGACTGTAGTTTGTACACTGAAAATAAGAGAGTTTCTGTATAGTTTCAAATGATTCTTAATTGAACATAATTAATGTTACCCTCGGCATCACGTGGTATTAGGGGGAATTTCTGTACAAAGAATTTTCCCATGGGAGTGAAATGTTTTTTCAGGGATGAAAAGTAGCCTATGACGCTTCATAGTCTACCAACTATCCCTGTGCAAAAAATTAAGTCGATCGGTTGCTCCGTTGCGGCGTAAAAGAAGGACAAACATACAAACACACCTTCGCATTTATAATATTAGTTAGGATTAAGATGATATCTTGTCTTAGTTTGACATCTTCAATTACACCAGAATGCTACCACAAGAAAATTATTTCTCATACATTTTATATTTTTTTATTTTGTTGTAACACAATAAAAAAATAATCATAAATTTCGTTATTTTTATAATTTTTTTATTATGTTGTCTTATTAGACGTAAAGTCGAAAGAACGAAATCCATATTTGGTTTTATTTTGGTTATGTTACACACGTACAAACATACATATATAATATCGGAGAGAGGGTAATCCTAACTCAATGGTAAAAGATAAAGGGCAAGGTGCACAAATATTTATATTTGTTTAATGTATTATTTTAACAGGATATTTCACTTAGTGAAATCGACTGTTAAATAATAATTTTTTTTACAAGAAAATACTACTGGAAGCGTTTGGTAAAGTTATTGGAATAGACTTCGTTGGTTTTCAAACGGCACCTATTGATGATATTTATGAACTTTAGTATGTACCGTTTTATAGAAATTGATATATTACAGGAAAAGTAAAGAATATAAATTTTCCTAACTACCCATAAAGAATTTACAGATAAATAATTATTTTTGTATTATTGTGGTGTGTAGTGCAGGTTTTGAGTGCTACCAATAGTAATTGAAGATGTTATTTTGAAATTTGAATGGTACCTATTCATTTCAGCCACTGAACATGGAGTGAACCCATGAAGATACTCCGATACAATTTCACAGTTTTATAGACGTATTTTGTAAAAAATATTTATTTACTGGCTTATTTTTAGTTGCTAAACGTTTCCACAAAAAAAGAAATCACCCCTCAATAGTCATTAATTTTATCGACGTATTATAGAATAAAACACCCACTTAGAATGAAAATAAACGCCAGAATCATCATCACCTTCAAATTTAATGTTAAAAGTCAAACTAGTGTCTGCAATTATTTGGAGTCAACGTTTTTTTTGTTAAGCAGTACATTTATTTTTATTCAACGATATGAATTCATTGAACGAGATAAATCGCCAAAAGCACTATAAAACACAATCGAAATTGGGTCAAAAGGGGCGTCTTTAAGTGCACATTATCTGCATGCTCAATGTTCGGCCAATCTATTCGCAAATTGTGCACAGTCCAAACCCTTTCTCAACTAGTGCTGCAACTCAAAGCATAGAAAATTCGTTCGAAAAAAAAATCTGTTGTACGTTTGCTTTTCCAAATTCCTCTATACAATCTTTACGATAACGCGCATAAACATCACATGACAAAGCAAAAATTTGAGTTAATTAATTGAAATTGAAACACTTTTTTTTTTACTTTTTGAAATACTGGCATACAGAGCTCTGGTCCAAAAAGGCTCCCTTCTCTTTCATCAAGAATTTAAATTGGTTGCTGAAGAATTATTTTTAGTTTTTTGTGAAAAATTTTTTGCAATGAAATATGGCTGCAATTAGGGGGCTACACTTTCTTGTATTTCACAATCAGAACGAAATAATTTAAAGTATATTTGTGGCTAGTTCCAGGCTGATACATTTTCAGCATTTCCAGTTCGGGAGGCGGGTATGAGTATACCGAGTACATACGAATACCCCGCCCCGGTAATCGTTTATTGGATAACCCGCACCTCTGCCAAGTGGTTCGTTTGGTTACTTAGCAGGGGTGCCCGGGTTTATGAGTTGAGGTTTGTCCAGGTCTTGGTGGCGGACGAGAGAGACCCTTTGACCTTTCCAGTTGGACCCTATGCACCCATTGCTTCCATGTAACGTCCATCACTCTTGGTAACAGTGATCCCCAGATATCTAATACCTACATGTTTCCTTCCCTCAACTACGTCTCCTTCCCTTTCTTAAAAATAGTCACCACACAGCATCCTCAAAGAAAACATAGGCCTTGGAGGAAGTTATTTTCCACAGGGTCTCCTGTGTCGAGTTAAACTAAAAAAGGAAGATGAGCCGTGCAACAAGCCTGTTATGGTCCCATTGTAGTAGTAGTGTGACCACTGACTATAATAGTCCTTGTGACTATTATACGTGTCGTCGTCGATCTAGTAGCTTCTATATTTTTCGTTTTCACACAAGATGTGTGAGAAGTATTTTTTCGTCGATAACATATGACCACTATATGCTGTGTATGTGATCGATTCTCTTTCGTCTGATCGACGAATTAATCTTTTTATCTCGCAAGGAGACACATGAATTTTATTAAGTTTTGAATTTTTGTCACAATGTGGATCAATCTGGACTACAGACGTGAATACTTAGTGAACACAGAATGTACCAAACCCTTGTTTTAAGCTATTATTAGTTTTTGCATGTGGCAAATCTACCTTTTGGCTCTATTTCTCCATTCTGGTTCTCTTTTCCAAATTTAGAAAAAAAATTGCAATGTCGGTTATATGATGGTCGTAGTTAAAACCGGTTGTTCTTCTGTAATGAAATCTATAAATCAAAATGGGCAAATTAGAAAGGCTTGAAATCGATTGAAGATGAAGGCAGAATGATTATGTAAATCCACTTCAAGCAAAAACAATTTACACCTGAAATAAAATAACGGTAGTGTAGTTTAATTTTAATATCAATATGTTTCAGTAAAAAATAAGTAAATTCGGTAAAAAACATAAAATAATCGTAAAATAAAAAATATCCTCAATAAATCGATAACAGATGTGCATTTAAAAAATAATGTACTGGTTTGAGAGGGTTAAATTTAATTGCATTTGAATGGTCATTGACGGTCAAGTTCCGATTCATAATATAAAGTCCGTTTGCGAAAACAATAGTTGCAGTTGTAGTGTCACATTGTGCACGATGCGGTTCCCGGCTTTTCTGGTCCTCTTGACGGTGGTTGGATCGGCAAAAGCTTCCGTGGAGACAACCCCTGTCACCAACATCCCTATCCTCATCAAGAATTATACCATTTACGGAGATAATGGTAAGGTAAGTGTCAATTCTTAAAATATTTTTAAGTCTCCTTGTGAATTTGTTTTAAATATATTTTTATTTCGTCCACTGAAAATTCGAAAAAAATAGTGGGAAGAAACTCAATTTTCCCATAATCTGTGTAGTATTGACATGATTTGAAATATCAACATTCCCCCTTGAACAGATAATAATTTCATTGACCTAGGTCTAATAAAATTTGGTACATACACAGGACATTTATGAAACACGTTTGTAGGCATCACCTAAAATATTACTATTTAAATATACTAATGCGTCTGCAGCATTCACAAAAACAAGCAAATAAATAAAAATTTTTACACTTCACCCACACACACACACAAATACACACACACACAATGGTTTTGGTCTCCTAAAAACTAAACTGAATATTTATTTACTACAAAGGCGATGTTTGTAGGGACCAACAATCCACTTCAAGGTGGTTTAACCAGGCAGTGCCAATATATGTATTTAACGAAAATTCCATATTCGCACGTTTTTTGGTGCAAATAAATCGATTTCACTACCATCCTATCAAAGCTAGATCCGGATACCATTATGCTATGGAGGTCACCTCTATAAATTTCTAAATTAAAAGACTCTACTTAACTTATTAAATTTGCATATATTCTTTAAAATTGGAGCAGATAAGATAAGTACGCACGTCTACAGACTAAATAACAAATATCTCATAAAGATTACTGCAATTCTTTATTGAACATTTCGATTTATTTATAATATAATCGTTTAACCTTGGCCTTAAGAATAAATAAAATAGTTATTGGGTCAGCACTCTTTAAAATGTCAACACGTTGTATCTTCTAATTTATCATGTTGCCTCAATCATGAATGCATTAATTGGATATATATTTTTATTTTATCTTACACCACGCTCATTATCACCATTATAAATTTACTGCATAAAATGAAAGTTTGATATTTTCCTCCTCTATTTTTTTTTCGAGTGTACAATGCCCAGGTTCAAAACTCAGTAATTTGAAATAAACTTAAATACTATTTTTATTTTATTCATTTGGAATAACTTGACGAGTAAAACCTCATAATGTAATATTTAATTATTGAAGACAATATTCGCGATTCCTAAACAAAAATTTGAAATAGAACAATCAGAATAATTGGAATCGCTAATATTGTCTTCAACAATTAATTATTACAATTTGAGGTTTTACTCATTAAGTTATTCCAAAAAAATAAAATATTCATCCTTTACTTGCAGAAAAACTCAATAGATGTCGCACATTTAAAAAAAAATATATTTATCCAAAACACTGTCTAGATTGCATTTAATTCTGGTTGAATCTTGCGATCATACATAAAGATAGCTGACAATAAAATGTGCAGTGAGAAAAATTAAGACAATGTTTTAGTTCATATTCGAAGGATGAAACAGTTAAATATGACCAAAGAAGATATCCCATTAGCTCAATTAGTAGAGCGGTGCCCCGGCAAGGCAAGGGTCCTGAGTTCGAGTTCTAAATGTGACCGTCTCTTTTTCTGATTTTCCTGTTTCAAATTTTTGTTTAGGAATCGCTAATATTGTCTCCAATAATTAAATAATATTTTTAATTGAAACTTTATGATGGAAGGTAGGTCAGAAGCGATACTAAATTCAGAATCCGATAACAGTAGGCGTATACTTCCCAACTTCATCAAAATCGTCTCTTTCCCTTGACATATTTGTTTAGTGTGTGCAATAGTCTCGATGGGCTGGGGGCTGTGAAACTTTTGTGTAAAGTTATATAAAAAAATATGATTATAATAAAATAAATTATTATTGGCGTTACTTTTACCTTTCAATCCATTATCTGCAAGGTGTCCGCGGGTAAAGTGCACTAACTTTGAGGTGATTGATTCTATGTGATATTACAAGTAAAAAAGAAATAATTTTTCGAAATAAAAAGTTTGAGGGTAGTTTTCAGATATTTTCTTTCGCTAAAAATATTTTGGATTGGAAAAAATAGAAAACGGAATGTCAAATAATGTAGAATCATCTTCCAAAGTTAGCACACTTTACCCTCAGACACCCTGTATAAGACAGCGATAAGTGAATTCATTGGTTTCAATAAACTTTTTATAATTTCCTTTAATAAAGTGGGATACCTAATTAAAAAGTTGCTAAAACAAGTGAAAATAAGGTATCAGTAATACGCTTCGAATGAATAAATATAAAATGTATTTTAAAGGGTCACTCTTAGGGTCAGTTGTTTCACAGAAATTGAATTATTCATCAAATTTTAAAGTAAATTTTAAAGTTCTATGAAATTTCTATTCAAGTTCTGTTACTATATCATTAAAGGTTAGTTATTACACACAACTTATATAAAAACAGAATTTGAAAATAAACTTAGAAATTTGATGAATTGTTCAAATTCTGTGAAACAACCCGTCCTTACAATAATGAACTCCATGAACCAAATATACATGTAATGTATAATAAATTAATGAATTAGTCTGCGATCTTGACTAATAGTGAGGTTAGTTTTGGGGCAGAGCCCACATGAGTATAGTTGGAAAAGAAAATCAAAGAAAGATCCCAGAATCTCAATGCCAGAATAGCACGGGCTACCTCCACCGTAATTAGTTGGTACATAGTCAATGGCAAACGAGAAAGTATAAGAGTGTTAATATGTTTCCTGAGCAGTGTAATTACGACTAATTTATTATGCGTTAACGAAAATTTATTCCTTCTTAATTTAAAAGGTGGCCCAGCGGGTAGCGGGTGGTCATGGAATACCTCTCTTTATAAATGATTAAGCAAGTAATTGCTGCCATTCGTTCCCAAAGGGACGACCTTTTACCTTACAACAATGTCCTTTTGCATTAGATTTATGCTTAAGGGTTGCTGAATGGTTTCACAGCCTTTGGAGCTTACTTTTGTCCATTTAAATGTCCTTATTCATTTTAAATGTGAATTTAAGAATTGTTAAATTGTAGATTAGCGAATGTGCGGCCTTGGATATTATTTCAACCGAGGTCGAAAGGTTTTTTAAAAGGTGAATGTATGGGTCAGAGGGTTTAATACGCATTGTGGTAAATGTAAGAGCGCATTATAATAAATATTTATAAAATAAATATTGTAATTTTACAACTTTATAAAAGTTTTCATCATACCTACATTATTTGTTTTATACTTCTTATTTTTAGAAGGTGTAATTAATTATTTGACGAAAAAAGCATTCTTATCTTTGCATTGTTTTTACAGTTTCTATGGATTGAAAGCAAAGTTTATCTTCCAAGTAGGTAATTAATAAGTTTTTTATCTTTGCGTTGTTTTTAAAGTTTCAATGCATTAGTTTATCTTCCAAGTAGTAAGTATTAAGTATCTATCTCGCGGCGGCCCTGTGGTCGAGGGGTAAGGCTCTCGTCGAGTAATCAGAAGGTCGCGGGTTCTATCACGGAGTGCGCAAGTAAATGTTGTTTGATTAATTTGTGTTACTCCACAATGTATTCATAAATAATAATGGAAGATACTATCAGTATCACCCTTGTGTAAGACCACCATTTAGAATTAAAACGTTGCTTGAAATGAATTTAGCCGTGTTCGGTGACCAGATCTGAATAGCCTGGTACTCCCCCACCTTCCTCTTCCCATCTCCTTCCCCACCACACTAAACTAGCCTATCAAAATTGGGGATACCACAGTCTCATACGGCACTCAGATTAAAAAAAGTAAGTACGTGCATATAAATGTAAATGACTCCAGTTTTCTTTTAACATTAAAGATAATGTAGCGATAAGCGAATTCCATCTTTAATGGCCGCATATTATTGTTTTTATTACCAGAGGTCGTTTGAATAGCGTAAAGATGATAATTCTTACAGAAATGGTTTAATTGTTTTATTTGACACAATTTGACCACAAGCTCAAACGGTATGAGAATCGAAGTTTAAGGCCCCGCATTAACCTGTTAACCGGGCGGGACGTATAAATACGTCAAACGTAAACAGTATCGGGTACGGGTAGGACGTATAAATACGTCCTTGAAATATATGTCGTTCCCTGGAACGAGCGGGACGTATATTTCCGAACGTATCACACGGAAATTGAGTTTTTAATTTTTACATATTTTAATTTTTTAAACTCAATGTTTCTCTTTTATCTGTGTGCTTTTATTTATTGTTCTGTAATTATCACCTTTTTATATTTTTTTTGTAATCTTTATAATTGTTTGTAAATATTCTATTTTTTAATTCGATGTTTTCACTTTTTTTAATGCATAAATAAAAAAAAATAAAATTAACGTCCACCGGGCGTGACGTATTGATACGTCCTAGTGAAGGAGTTCGCGCCCGTTATATGCTGCGTAATTCAAAACTGAACTCCCCGGTTAACAGGTTAAGAATTTCTATTGATTTTTAAAATATTAAAAAATGTATGTTATTATAATATCTGTCTGTACATTTTACGAGCCAAAACGGAAATGTGAAATTCCATCGATAGAAAAAAATCGCAAACTGTGCTCCGAAAAAAATTATAGACACTTTTGTTATTTTATTTAACATGTCATGTTGTGAAAAAAATTCCATGTTTCTTTAAATGCTACTGGAGCTTATTTGGCCACATTTTGGCCAATATGCAAAACCCCCGAGTTTACGTTGGTCAAAATATAGCCAATTTGAAGAGATACGATTGTATATTAAAAAATGTTTAGGAAATATTTCAAAAGTTCTCACGTCTTTGTAATTGCTTTTGATGATATTCACGGAGATAACCGTTTTAGACAAGAAATGGTTTCCCTATTTTTCAATAGAAGTATCGCATCTCTATAAAGTGCTCATATGAAAACAAGATTTTTCAGTTTCGTAAAATTGTTGAAATGCTATCGTGTCGTTTCACGAAATTTCAAATAATATATTTGTACACTCTCGAAGATAGTCCACTTTACCCAGGGGCAACTAGTAAAATATACATTTTTTTTTTTAATTTTAAAAAATGTGTGTCAACAACAGTTATTTAATAAATCAAAACCAAAATTTCTTTTGTAATCATGAGATTTGTAAGTGGGTATTTAATTACCTATATTATATGTAACATTTTTTGTACTTCGGATAAGGAATTATTCAATTTGTCCATTGTCAATTTTGTGGCGATTCGCTGATTTAATTCGGAAAAAAATACGGAACAAATACAAAACGTAATTTTGTTGGTCTTTCCATTACAAGAAGGTTCAATCTATAGCAATTCTTTCTTAGCTCGCACGGGTTCGGGCTTCCCCGTGGCTAGTTACCTTATTCCTCTCACCCCCCAAATATTATCAAATCTTCGTTAAAATTCCCTTTATTCCAAGCATATTTTTCAAATCTTTTTTCCCACAAGCGCCGTACGCAGCGCCACAAGGCAGCTTAAGTAAACAAATTATAAGCTAAATTTACCTGTGGGCTCAGCTTAAGAATTTAATTAGGCTTAAAACTGTATGTAAAACTGTGGGAGTCGATTGAATGGATCAGTCGAGACAGTGAACAGAAAACTTCATGATATTTCAGACACCGTTTGGATTTCCGTGTGTTAACCTTTGTCCAGCAGTATAGGTACAGTTATTGCAACTGTTGCGTTTTTATTGCGATAACTTTTCCAGAAATCCTAGAGACCTGAATTTGATACAACTTAAACATTTTTACAGCCAGGCCGATCGCCATGTACTTTCTCTTTAGGACTGCCTGGTAACCAGTGAAATACTCTATTTGACACCTCTTTTCTCTTATCTCATTTAATTATTGTATTATTTAAATTTACCGTATGTACTCGCTTACACACTGCACATGACATTGTCTCTAATACTATGCGGAAACCTCCTGCTTCCAGCTGCAGCGGAATTTTGTGAATATTATTTGAGTGTGAATGCTTCCTAACACCGTATGCAGGTTCATACGATTCTAGATGCATTTCATATTAAATATAGCATAATTTATAACAACATTATTAAAATTTTATTTTTTGGAATAACTTAATGAGTAAAACCCCAAATTGTAATATTTAATTATTATTATAACTCAGAACCCTTGGCATACATAAAGATAGCTGCCAATGCAAATGTGCGGTGAAAAAAATGAAGACAATGATGGTAGTTCTTATTGGAAAATTAGATAGTTAAAATATGACCGAAGGAGATAGGGTCCCATTAGCTCAGTTGGTAGAGCTGTGCCCTGGTAAGGCAAGGGTCCTGGGTTCGAGTCCTAGATAAGACCGTATCTTTTTTCTGATTTTTCTGTTTCAAATTTTCGTTTAGGAATCGCTAATATTGTCTTCAATAATTAAATAATATTTTTAATTGAAACTTTATGATGGAAGGTAGGTCAGAAGCGATACTAAATTCAGATTCATCGCTAATATTGTCTTCACTAATTAAATATTAACATTACTTGTAAGAACCTTTAAGGACTAGCCATCTGTCTATCTGTTACATATACAATCGCGGGAAAGTGGTGGGCCACCTTTAATATACATTTAGAGATAGGGATTTGAATAGTTTTTACTGAGACTGCGTAGTTACAATTGTACCTTCATATATTTTGTATGGAAATATGGTAGGTAATATAATTTTATTAAAAAATATATTTTCGTATCCTTTTCCGATTTTCCTGTTTCAAATTTTCGTTAAGGAATCGCTAATATTGTCTTCAATAATTAAATATTAACATTACTTGTAAGAACCTTTAAGGACTAACCATCTGTCTATCTGTTACATATACCATCGCGGGAAAGTGGTGGGCCATCTTCAATATACATTTAGAGATAGGGATTTGAATAGTTTTTACTGAGACTGCGTAGTTACAATTGTACCTTCATATATTTTGTATGGAAAATATGGTAGGTAATCTAATTTTATTAAAAAATATATTTTCGTATTCTTTTCCGATTTTTCTGTTTCAAATTTTCGTTTAGGAATCGCTAATATTGTCTTCAATAATTAAATATTAACATTACTTGTAAGAGCATTTAAGGACTAGCCATCTGTCTATCTGTTACATATACCATCGCGGGAAAGTGGTGGGCCACCTTCAATATACATTTAGAGATAGGGATTTGAATAGTTTTTACTGAGACTGCGTAGTTACAATTGTGCCTTCATATATTTTGTATGGAAAATATGGTAGGTAATCTAATTTTATTAAAAAATATATTTTCGTATTCTTTTCCGATTTTTCTGTTTCAAATTTTCGTTTAGGAATCGCTAATATTGTCTTCAATAATTAAATATTAACATTACTTGTAAGAGCATTTAAGGACTAGCCATCTGTCTATCTGTTACATATACCATCGCGAGAAAGTGGTGGGCCACCTTCAATATACATTTAGAGATAGGGATTTGAATAGTTTTTACTGAGACTGCGTAGTTACAATTGTACCTTCATATATTATGTATGAAAAATATGGTAGGTAATATAATTTTACTAAAAAATATACAATCTTTAGAAAAGGTATATTTTTTTTCACTCATCTCGTCTTTGATAATTTACGTTCAAAATGTACGAAGATACACTGTACCTGCGTCACCTGTCACAAAAATAAAATTATGCCGCCCGACGAAGGTTAAGTAAGGCTGAGCTTTTGAGTGCCTTCTTAATACCTATCCAAAAGATTTAAAATTTTCTTAAATATGACATTTTAATATTTTTTATTGAAATTTATTAGTTTGAAATAACGTACCTTGATATAAAAGAGACATAAACCATTTTTTTCCGTCTGGAACGAGGGAGATAAGTAATGTCTTATTCCAAGGTATGTTTATTGTTAATGTTAGAGTTACTCAGTTTAGAAAATATAATTAAATGGTTTTAAATATCAACACTTCTATATTCTAGACACTCAATTGTGAGGGTTTTCAGACTGTCTATTTCTGGTGGTCATCAGCATAACGATGGGATATAAGACCAAATGATTCAATTATTCATGCTACTAGAAGAGGTAACTCCCAGATGTCTTTAAAACCTTTCCAGTTTTTTTTATTATTTTTTTATTATTATTACATTTATTACATACAAGATATACAAATATAAAAGGAAGCTTTGACTGTCCAACTAGGAAGTTTCCCGTTTTAGGACAGTCAAATTGGCAGGTTGCGTGTACATAATTCCAGGTAGGTACATGTAAAATATAAAATAAAATTAAAATATAACATATAAATGTAAGAAAGAAAAATAGAAAGAAAATATTTTTTTAGGAAAATACAATTTAGCAGTAATAAACAATAAAATCCAGATAGGTACATGTAAAATAAAAAGTAAGAATATAATATATCAATGTAAGAAAGAAAAATAAAAAAAATATTTTTTAGGTAAATACAAAATACAAAATCGAAGAAATCAACTCAGACTACGTTTTTTAATAATTTTTCGGAATCTGTCCTACCTAAGTCTAATAACCATTTAGTAATTTTAGTACCGAAGGCTGATAATTCACACAGTTTAAATTGAGAGGGGATTTTGTTGTATATTTTTGGTCCCAGGTATGAGAAAACTTTTTGATAAGCCGCAGTATTGCTAGTTGGAATAGAAAGGTCGTTTCTGCTCTTACTTCTGGTTTGATGATTATGATCGACTGTTATCGTTTTGTTTTTATTTTTGTGGACGCAGATTGTTATTTTTTTTATGTAACACTGTCGAACATCAAGCACATTAAACTCCTTGAAGAGAGCGTCGCTCGAGTATCTGAAGGGTTTCTTCATAATGACGCGTAGAATGGATTTCTGTGCCTTCAGTAGCGGGTATAATATTGTTAATCCTGTTCCACCCCATCCAATGCAACCGTAGGTTAGGACGGAGTTACAGAGCCCGTAGTATATTTTTTTAATGTCTTGAGTTTTTATAATTTCCCGCAATGCTATAAATATATAAATAAGCTTGCGCACTTTATTAGCTGTGTTTTCAATTTGTTGTTTCCATTTAAGATGGTTATCCACTATTATACCTAAATATTTAATAGATTTAACACATTCAAGGGTTTCGCATTTACAAGTATGGTTATTATTTCCAAGGCTACACTTAATATTATGTATTGTGAGGTGATGAGGTGTTTTGGGTTGACCTGCAAGGGTAGCGCTAAATGTGAGATATTTTGTTTTTTGTATGTTTAGTGTAAGCAAATTACAGTCCAGCCACTGTTTTACTCTGTTTATACCTGTGTTCGCAAGGTGGTGTGTTTGTTTCCAATCATCTCCTTCAAACAAAATAACTGTATCGTCAGCGAACGTGATAATTTTGCCACCAATGTTTTGGTTACAAAGTTCGTTTATGTATATAATAAAGAGAAGGGGCCCAAGTGTACTTCCTTGTGGTACCCCAAAAGTGTATTTTAGTGAAGTGCTAATAGCCTCGTTAATTCTGGTTTGTTGAAATCTATTAGATATATAACTTTCTATCCATTGAAAAGCTTTTCCCTTTATTCCTATATTTCTAAGTGTCTGTAAAAGAATTTTATGAGATATTGTGTCAAATGCCTTGGCCAGGTCCAGGAAAAGGGCAATAGTTTTCTTGCCACAGTTCATATTCCCTGCAATAGTTCCAGTGAGACATGCGATGGCATCATCCGTTCCCTTACCCGACCGAAAGCCGTATTGGTTAGGACTTAGAATGTTATGTTTCTCCACATATTCGTTTAACCTAGTTTTGAAAAGCTTTTCAATGACTTTGGATATCGCGCTTCATAGTGATATTGGCCTATAGTTTTCTACAAGAGATTTAGGTCCACTTTTGTGAATTGGGACAATTATTGATTTTTTTGAAGTGATCAGGAAATATTCCCGATGCAAAATATATAATAGTTGTAAATATATAATAGCGGAGCAGAAATCTGATTTTTATTTTTTTTTAGTATTTGTGTATTTAGACTATCTGGACCCTTTGCATGTGTAGTATTAAGGCTGTTGATTATTTTTAAGACCTCTTCTACAGTAGTTGGTTTAATATTAAATGAAAAAGATTGTTCCTTTGTTTCAATTGTCGATGCTAAAGAGTCTTCCGTTTTCTGGGTTTCTAATAAAAATTTTTTTGCTAGATTTGATCCAACAGATGCAAAATATTGATTAGTATGACATGCAATTGATTGATTGTCAGTTATAATCAAATTTCAGGTATTTAATTCAGTTACAGATGCATTGGTATTTCTTTTACTTTTAGTTATGTCTCTGACAACATTCCACATGTTTTTGCTGGAATTATCCTTATCAAGTAAGAATTTATAATAACGCTCTTTACATTTGCGAATAACGGTTTTGCAAATATTACGGTATCGGTAATAGTTTTGCTGTTTAGTATCGTTCAATGGGTCTCGTTTAGCTATTTTATGAAGGTGATTTCTTTTGTGTATAGATTTAACAATGCCGTTGGTAATCCATGGTGTGAGATGTATTTTATTATATGGAATGCGTTTAGTTATTGTGTGTTTTGTTATGAATGTATTGATTTCATTAATAAAATAGTTTAGAGCATTGTTAACTTCAGTCTCTTTATAAACATATTCCCAATTTTTATTATTAAGATCATTTAATAAAGCCTCATAATCGATAATCTGTTTGTGATTAATTTTATGTTTTTTGGGTGTTGAGTTTGGGATACTGATTGCAGTGGTGTAATGATCAGTGATTGTATTATGTATTACAAATGCATTTGAATTTGTTATATTTCTGGTAAATATATGATCCAAACATGAGCTTGAGCTACTTTGTACCCTAGTTGGAGAATTAATATTGGAAATAAAGTTACTTTCAGCCATAGCACATAAGTAGTCGTCGGACTGCCTATGCAATACTTCTCCTATAGTATTTATATTCATGTCCCCGATCAGTATTACATTTACATTATTATCATTAGTATTACATTTATATTACGTTTACGCATACATTTCTTCCGGCTCCAACATTTTTCCTCAAACCAGTCACCAGAGCATCTCATTCGCTTTGTGTGCAAGCCTGAGAAACTTTTAATTCTATCAGGAAGTCGTCAATGTTAATCCTACGCCTTGCTCTCGTAAGGAATTTTCGGTGGGTTCAAATCGAATTCAGTTCAAATTAATGGATGTTCTGATAGACCTACCTTCACAATGGCCACTCAATTTTGAAAAAAAATCCAAACTTCTTCCTGCATCGTGAGTTGAAGCACTAACCCATTGACGGCATCCGAAGCAATCTAACAAGTCAGTAAATTTAACAGTGTTTGGTGACTCCGGACGCTCTAGGTGTATGTTAATATAGCCAGTTATGAAAATAGTGTCGAAAAGTCCTACAATCCGCTCGAGAAAACACGACAGTTCATTGTGAGTTTATTTAAACCATCATGGCAACGTCTAACCAGTCGTCTATACGAAACGGTAAATTATAATAGTACGAAAGGAAGGAGAGAAAGTTTGAGAAGAAAACAGGTATAAGGTTTTGGTAAGAATCTTGTTTCCAATGAACCCGGGCACCTCTACTAAGACGCCAAACGTAGCGAACTACTTAGGGTAACCTATGGCAGAGGTGTATCACTTCTTAAATTTTAATATTAATATTTTTTGTTATATTAGAACCAAAATAACAAAAAAATATTATTTCCAGTTTCTAATGCCTATACACCTTACAATGACGCTCGTGCATAATACAAAGCCTTTTACCTACATACCTAACACGATTCAATCCTCTTGAATTCAGTAACGAACTAAAAATTATTCTTTTATACAAAAAGTGATTTTCAATGAATTTTTAACGTTTTATTGCTCAGTTGCCTTAATTCTGTTAGATAAATAATATAGGAGTCCCAGAGAGAGGTCGTACTACGTCATCGACGGTCGTCCTCTTCCTTCTCACGAGTCACGTATGAGAACGAAAAAGATAGAAGATACTAGAACGATGACGTCTCGCACGACCTCTCCCTGGGACTACCATACCTTCGTAAAATAACCTCTTGTCGTAGTGTAATAAAGGAGAGAAGAGAAGTCTCAGGTAGTTCAGGTTGAGTCCAGCTTGTAATGGCTGCAGGAGCTAAATTTGTTATATCAAAAGCCCAAAATAAAGTAATACTAGCAGATAAGATGGCGATAAAACATGAAAACAATCAACTCAAATCCAAAATTATTCAGCTAGAATTAGACCTTGTACCTTTTTTTTAAATTTTTTTTTTCATTAACTCCACACAGGAGGCCCTGAAGAAAATAATTTCCCTCAGGGCCTATGTCATCTTTGGGGATGCTGTGTGGAGGGTCTTTTTGTGGAGAGGAAGGAGTGAACATGGGTCTTGAAGAGTCCCATGTTGTAGGAGGGAGGAAACACAGAGGCCGGCAGTTCGTTCCACAGCCGAGCTGTTGAACTTAAGAACGAATCGTAGAAGCGACCCGTTCTCATGTGACAAATGTCAACCGTGTACAAATGTTGGGCGCGCGTTTGGCACACGCCAATTTGGCACAGCGGACTGCAATCTTTAGAGCACAGGCGTCAGGTAGGTATGCTGTCCTTGTTCTATCGGTATTACAATGGAAGATGCTCTGAGGAACTAGCGTCATTGATCCCTTCGGCACCGGTGCATAGTCGGGATGTGTATCCCGACTATGCACCGGTGCCGATTGGGTCTTTGAAACATTAAATTCGACGAGATTATTTTTACCCCAGGAGGAAATACTCTCGAGATAACCGTCCATTCTCTGCTTCAAAGCCCTCCGAGCCGTTGGAGTTTGTGTGCTCTTTGGGGGCTTGTCAAACAAAAAGCTATCATGAACTGTACTGTCATCCGCGTAGCAATGAATTGGTGCAGATGTCAAAAGGTCATTGATGTGCAACAAAAACAAAGTCGGAGACAGAACCGATCCCTGTGGGACGCCAGCATTTATGGAGTGTAAGGAAGAGGTGAAACCGTCAGCAACCGCCTGAATCGACCTATCCCTTAAAAAGTCAGCAATCCACGTACACAGGGATGCGGGAAGTCCGTAAGAAGGCAATTTGTTGAGAAGTCCTCGGTGCCAGACCCGGTCAAAGGCCTTGGATATGTCTAGTGCGACCGTTTGGGTCTCACCGTGACGTTCCAGGCACCGCCCCCAAACATGCGTCACATATGCGAGAAGATCACCGCACGAGCGGTTCCGCCGGAATCCGTATTGACGGTCGTTGATAATTTTGTTCTTCTCGAGGTATGTGAGCAGTTTGTCGTTGATCACACGTTCCATCACTTTGGACAGAACTGATGTGATCGCTATGGGGCGGTAGTTGGCCGGGTTGGAGCGGTCACCTTTCTTGGGAATAGGGTGAATGACCGCTTTTTTCCAACCAGATGGCACAGTGCCACACTTCAGGGACATTTTGAAGAGCTTTGTCAAAACTGGAACTATTTCCGCAGCACACCTCTGCAATACCAGGGCAGGTATTCCATCAGGTCCACTAGCTTTGTTAACATCGAGCCCCCGTATAACGTGGAGTACATCCCGATGCCGGATCCTCAGCTTTTTCATATAGAAGCCGCAGTGAGGAACCGACGGCGGAACAGCACCTCCGTCATCGAGGGTCGAGTTTTTTTTATTTTTTATTTTTTATTTAATATTTGTATGTTTTTTACAATAAATATACAATTATACATATTATACAGTGTTATCAAGGTAAATAATAATAGCTTTTCCTCACCATAAAGAGACGAGGCTCTTGTATTTGGTGAGTGAATCCTAGCTCAATTATATGGAATCATGTAAGTAAGTAAATAATATATTTGCAAAACCAAAGGGATAAGTAAGAAATAGGCAAGATTTATCAATAATACAGTTTCAAGATTTGAAGGAAATAATAATAAGAGTAAGATATGGACTTTTATAGTAGTTTTAGGTAATTTTTTAATTTTATTTTAAATTCCTGAATATCTTCAATATTTTTTAGATGTAATGGAAGGATGTTAAAATATGTTATACCTAGATAGAGATAGGTATTTTGTGTGTGCTTTGTATTAAGTTTTGGGATTTTGATAGTTTTTTGATATCTTGCTGATGAATTGAATTGTAAGTTATTTAACTGTATTTCTTTATAAATTTGTAGAATTGAATATTTTTTATATATATTGTCTATTGTGGGTACATTGAATATTGAAAAGAGAATCTCAGTAGAAAATTTGGATGGTTTTTTCAATATTACTTTAGTTATCAATCTTTGAACTATTTTAAGTGGATTTAATATATTGTTATAAGTTCCTCCCCAGCCAATAATACCATATTGTAATATAGATTGTACAATTGCATAGTACACTCTTTTTAGGTTTTCTAGTCTAAGAATATTTCTAAGTCTTATAAATATATAAATACATTTTCTAATTCTTTTGACAAGTTCACAAATTTGTTTTTTCCATTTAAAATGTTGATCTATATATATACCAAGATATTTAATTTCAGAAGTTAGACTAAGTATAGAACATTCTTGATTGCAATTAGTTCTGTTACATTTAAGTTGATGTATTATAATTTTTAATTCTCGTATTGATTTAAATTTGTTGATAGAGAATGGGATACATTTAGTTTTTTCAGTATTTAATGAGAGGAGGTTTTTATCGAACCAATTTTTCTGTATATTAATATCAGTATTTGCTAAGTTATCAACATTATTCCAATCAGTACCTTCAACTACTATGACAGTGTCATCAGCATAAGATATTATTTTTCCATTAAATCTTTGATTGAATATGTCATTTACATAAATGATAAACAGTAACGGTCCCAGGACTGTACCTTGAGGTATGCCGAAGTGACTTATTTTTTGTTGACTAAGTACATCGTTGATTTTTACGACTTGAGGGCGTTTGAAAAGGTAGCTTTTTATCCATTCTATAGCTGTACCACTTAATCCAATGTTTCTTAATTTACTTATAAGTTTGTCGTGTGATATGCTATCAAAAGCTTTTTTAAGATCTATGAAAATTCCAATGCATTTAAATGATTTATCTAATGAATTATGAACAAGACTAGTTAATTTTCATAAACCGCAAACATTTTCCCTAATAAGTTAGCCTTTTCGGTGGCGTTGTTTGCTAGTGAGCCGTCAGGTCTGGTAAGAGGTGGCAAACTGGGTTTGCAAAAATTCCGACCTATTGAGCCCGCAAGCGACCAGAATGCTCTGCTGCCATGCGGGCAGGCAGCCAGCTTTTTGCTGATCTGCAGGTCGTGTTCAAATTTTGACCTATTAATGATTCTCTAGCATTCATTTGCCGATTTGTTGTATGCTGATCTGCTTTCGGACGTTCGAGATGTGTTGTAGGCTCGGTAAGCCGCGTTTTTTCGTCGAACTGCTTCGGAGCATTGTCGACTGAACCACGGCTTTGAGCCCACACCAGTTTCTTTAGTAGTCGATTGTATGAAGCCATCCATCGCCGATTTGATGACTTCACCAATCTCCTGGGCACATTTTGAAGGGTCCGAAGTCCGAAAACAAACAGCTGACCACGGAAAAGCGTTAAAATGGGCCCGCATGCCGAAACAATCTGCTGACCTATAGTGCGACACTTTTCTCCTCAGCCTCTCATTGGTTGGTCTGAGGTTAACGAGGATTGATGTCGTCACCAGGCAGTGGTCAGATGATCCCAGAGGCGCTGTGACGTCAATCTTATAACCGTGTGGCACAGTAGTTAAGAATAGGTCTAACAGATTGGAGCGGTGAGTCTGGACATCAGGAACCCTTGTTCCTCCTGCTCCTCCTCCTGAGCTCCCGAACTAGTTGCTCTAATCCGTAGCAAGTGGCAAAGGATTCCACCTGTCGGCCAGCCGAGTCCGTTGGGCCTGAGAACTTCAACCATGGTTCGTTATGAACATTGAAGTCCCCCAGAACAATAAACTCGGCCGAAGGGTAGCGGGGCAAGAGATCATCAATAGTATCGCTCAAATGTTTGAAGAGTTCGGAAGTGTCTGATTCGTTATGGTTCGGTGAGCGGTATAGACATGCGTAGAATCTTTCTTTACTGGCAAGATTGACGCGCACCCACATTACGTCGAATCTGGAGTTTTCCAGACTCAATAGTCGCACACAGTTGACGTCAGCTCGACTATAGAGGCAGACTCCTCCTTTGGGTCTGAACTTGCTTGCAAGGGTAAAGTCCGGGCAGTCCAGATAGGAGGAGTCTGGCGGCTCGGCTATCTGAGTTTCGGATAGGAAGAGAAGGTTGGGACGTTGGGATAAAAGATGGTGATGAACGGAATTTAGATTTGTGTGCAGGCCGCGAATGTTGGCAAAATTTACCAATAGTTTAGGCCCGCACCGGGGACGCCTGCTACTCGCCGCTGTAACGATGTTAAGTTTGTTTTGTTGTGGGTTCATGATTTTAAGTTTTTTTTTTTTTTTTTGTAAGGGTATGAGGTGAAAGGAAGGTCTGGAAAGGAAAAGTATGAGGGGTGGGTAGGAATCTGGGGTTCAGGCTGTCCAAGAGTGATGAGCGTTTGGTTCCAGCTCACCCACTGCGGTGCTAGGCGATAGGCTGGGAGAGTCCGGCTGGAGAGGGCATCCAATGCGCCCCAAACGCTGCTGCTGGGTCCCCTCCGGTCACGAACCGGCACAACAGCAGTGGCGGGGTTTTTTCACTCGCTGATGGGGCAGCCCACCCTTAGTCGTGAGCCTGAGGGTCGGGCCCCTGTACTATCGAGCGGCCCGGACAGCGGTAACCGGTTGTAAAGGGTCTCCCTCAACCAGCATCTCCCAACCGGCCCGCCACGCAGAAGGACCTGTGATGATCTCTTTTCATCATCGGACCTGTGATGAAAAGAGTGGCAGATGCTACAGAGGCGAGGCTGAGGTTGCGAGTAAAAAGGTGAACTTACCTCCACCAGTATCGCGTTTGGTCGTCCCTGTAGGTAAACCGAGGCCATCCTTGTTTCTTTCCAAAACAAACATCGGTAGAAGACAGCGAGAAAACAAAAAAATATCAGGTCTGAACTGAAACCATCTCATCTAGGAGTACGAATTACCAGAGTAAAAACTATCAGAAATAAGGGAGTTATCATCTATACGGCTAGTGAGCGGAACAAGAGAGGATATTAAGGTCGGAAATTGTTACCGGATCTGTGACCCTGAGTGCCCGAATCCCAACGCAAAGACTACAAAGGGTCATCTTCTTTAACGTTCCAAGGGAGTTGTCTGACGAAACTTTTCTCGAGTGTGCACTAAATGGACTACAAAACATCGAGGAGACAAACGAAATCATCAAAAAATGTAAACTTAGTCATCTAGCCGGCCCTCGAACTGGACCTACATGTCATAGAATCTACGTGGTCCCCACATACCTTAGACATGCACTGATAAAGCAAGGACGCGTATTTGTGGACTGGAATGTGTGCCGTGTTCGTCACTTTATTGGCCTTACAGTGTACTCGAAGTGCCAAATGATCGGACATTCCTTCAAGTTTTGCAAGGAACAACAAAGATGTGGACACTGTGCAGGTGAAGGTCACGCCCGGATAAACTGCCCAAAAGCCGCCGACAAGCCAAGCGCTACTTGTACCAGGTTTGGGAATCCCGCTGCACATCCGACTGGAGACAAGGACTCCTGCCCAGCCTATAAGGCTGCCCTATCCAAGGACTTTGCCACCATCGACTATGGCGTCTAATTAAATAGAAGAAGATGGCGAGGTTGATTTCGAAAACACTAATAATTTATATGATTGGCTAAATGTTCGCAGTAACCACACTACGGAAAATATAAATATAGTGCAGTTGAATATTAAAACGAGTTCTAAAATTGGGATACTCTAAATGTCTACTTAAATACTTGTTGTAAGCATATTCATGTGTTAATGTTATGTGAAACGTCTATAACACCAGATCTTGTCTGCATGTATAATATTCCTGACTTAAAAAGTTACAATTATTGCCGAACGAAAAAATCGGGAGGGGGTATATTGCTATATGTTCGAGACGAACTTACATTTCATCAGAAATCAATAGAAACATTTCATTTTGAATGTGTGCTTGGCTTTATAATACTTCTAGACAAGAATATCTTAAGCATAATAGCAACATACCGCCCACCGAACTAAAGCAAATCCCAATTTCTCAAGGAAATATCTTCAATCCTATCTAACATAAATAAATGTTATGCTTCTAGGAGATATTAACCTAGACGTGTTAAATTGCCAAAACCCACTCATTATAACATACGAAAATATAATGTCTGATAATTATTTAATTAGATACATCTGCGACATAACAAGGAGGCAATTGTAATGGGAAAAGTTACACATACTTGTTTAAATCATATATTTTTCTGATTTAACAACGGTTGCCAACAAACCGATGTTTTTACTCATGTGTGTGTAAAAATATCACCATTTTATAAACGCAGTTAGTTTTAAATATAGTACAAGAAAAAAAGCTACAGAACAAGGGAAAAAAATCGATTTTATCTCAAAACAAAATCTAATATTCATATTTTTAATTGGCATAGCTTGTTGGAGGAACAAGGTTGCAATATATTATACGGTAAAATCAAAAAGAATTTTAAGGAATTCTATGAACAAAGTAAAATGGTTTTGTATTTTAAACCTAAAAAAAGGCCTCTCGCTATAAAATCATGGATAACTCCGGATATCTTAGAAAACATAAAAAAAAGATTCACTTTACAAAAGGTGGAAAATTGTCCTACCAATCAATTACTTGAATTAGAATATAAAACTCTGAGAATCAGGTTACTAAAAAAATTATCAAATGTTTTAGAGATACAAAAAGTACTTGGGATGAAATCAACAAAATATTAGGACGCAAATCTAAAAGTAGTTTTGATGAAACAATATCTAAATATATGTTAAACACGAACAATGAAGAAACCGTAGCAAATAACTTTGTAGAATATTTCAGGAATAGTGTTAGCTCTATGATACATAAATGTGATTATTTAGCATCGACCGTCAAACCGATAGAAGTGCAACATAGTATGTACCTACCTAGAGAAATCGAAATTATTGTTAGAAAAATAAACAATTCAAAGTCACCAGGGATTGACAACATTCGAATGCGTGACATAAAAAAACATAATAATATTTTAGGGCCTGTTATTACCCATTTGGTTAATTTAATTTTAGAACAAGCAGTTATACCACATGAACTTAAAAGTAGCATCATTAGACCAATTTACAAAGGTGGCAAACATTCAGATATACAAAATTATAGACCAATTAGCATTTTACCAGCCCTAGAAAAAATACTCGAAAAATACATTTCCATAAAACTTAATAAATACTTATCATTCTACTTATAAGATCCTAACCCGTATGGATTTCAGAAGAAAAAAAGCACGGAAATGCTTCTTCAGGAATTTTAAAATCACAATAATCACGAATTAAATCTTTAAAAAAATGTTTTGGTTTTGTTCATTGATAACTCGAAGGCAACATGATACCATCGATACAAAAAACTACCAGGAACATTGGAGGCAATAGGAATCAGAGGAAAGTTGCTAGTTTTATTAAAAAATTTACTAACAAATCGACAAATATCAGTAAAAATTCTAAAAAACTTTAGTAAACAAATAAATATCTCAACAGGTGTCTCACAGGGGTCAATTTTAAGGCCAACCCTTTATGTTATATATGTTTCAATTATGGGTAGATTGTTTTCCTTCGTTAAACATTTGGTGTATGCAGACGATACGGTACTCGTAATATCACACGAAGACCTGATACTGCAATGAACCTTATGCAGCTTGATTTCTTGCCCTACTGAAATGGTCTCATGACGGGGGCCTCATAATAAACCCTAAAAAAACTAAAATCATGCACATAAGATCTCCACACGCCATATATAATGAAACGCATTCGCTACATACACACACATTTGACTGCATACATAAAAATGTTGCACAGTCCTGTTGCTGTGGAACCATTGAATTTGTCGAAAAATATGTATATCTGGGTGTAACCATTGACTGCTACATGAAATGGGATGTACACATTACTAATGTTTGTAAACGTTTAAGGGCTATAGTAAGTAGTATTTATAAAATAAAATACTTTGGCCTATAAGTACCTAAAAATCTACTCATCTCTGGCCGAATCCACTATTCGATATGGAATTACATCTTGGGGACATTCATGTAAAACAAATATAAGCTATATACAAACGTTACAAAACTCCATTATTAAATTACACCAATGCACACAGAAGTAACATCAAAATTATGTACAAGTCTTTGAATTTTTTACCTGTTAGAGGATTATTGTTATAATATCATAAGTAAACAAATTATATCGTCGGATTCCTTGTAAAAGGAAAGAGTCTACCATAAACATGACACAAGATTCACTCAAAATGATGGATTAGTGGTTCCGAAATGTACCAATAAGTATGGAGAAAGAACTCTAAACTACATTGTGCCCAAGATATCTAATAATCTACCAATGTCAATCAAAAATAATACCTTATGTACCACTAAAGTCAAATATAATCTAAGAAAATGACTATTGGACACAGATGATATGTAATGATGCCCTACTGTGGCCCTTGTATAGCTAATTGGAATTCACAGTGGAACTTAAAAATATATAGTAAATTGTACCTACCTATGTATGCTAAATATGGTTATTCTTTCGATGTGCCTGTTTCAATTGTACTAGTCTGATAAATAACGCTTATACTGCAACTATATTTTTATTTTTTCTATTCTGTTATATTAACTTAACCGTGTCATTATATGAAATATTGTCTGTATGTACCTGCTGAAAAACTACAAAAGCAGTTTAGCAGGTTTAAATTGTAAAAAGAATACATTACATTTATGTTTTTAATAGGGGTAAGAATTTTAATAGTTGTGATCATTCTTATCTCGTCGGGGGATGCGTGAGACAGCAGAGTAGAATAAAGGGCATTATTTTTAAATATCTGGCCAATTACCTTGGTCTCAGCTTGAGAAAAGGATTGATAGTGTACTATGATACCATCATATCATATCGTATCGTATCATATAGATTTTATCAAAATAAGTAGATATGTAGTTTTCGTATTTTATTTTCTTGGTACGAAATATCAATTTATAAAGCTTAAAATATAAACTTATTCCAACAGGTAAAACAATAACATAAAATGAAAAAGAAACAACCTTAAAATGTTAATATTTCGTGGTTAGTTAATTCTTCCAACTGTATCAGTGGCGTAGAGATAAATCATCCGTGCCCCCTGCCAAACGTCAACAGACAGCCCCACCCTTACAAAAGGAAATAAGAAACCACAAAATAATATTTTTATAACATAACTTGCGTTATAATCTACGCGATTATAGATAGTAATTCTTTTAATACACCTTGTACAAGATATATGCCCCCGTATATTCGTAATATAAATATGAATAAATAGTTATGTCCGTATAAAAACTCAATTCTTTAATTTAATCCAATATTGTAGTTGTATGCCTTTCTTGAAAGAATTTAGTTTCTATACAGACAACTTTATTCATATTCATAATCCGTGTACGGGCGCAAACAAATGATTCGTTTTAATATTTTAAAACATAACTTGCAAAAAGTGTATTTTAATATTGTATCTAGCAACGCGTAGATTATAAAGTACGTTACGTTTACCAAAACTATTGATGGCTGACAATGTTTTTATCACATACATTATAAGTGAAAAAAAATCAGAATATATAATGTTGAAATTGACTTTAAGCTTTTTCTTTAGAAATAGTGAACCAACGTCTCTAGTGGTTAATGTTGTAATAGAGAGGGATATACTTATCGTAAAAACGATTTGTTCCCTCACCAAAAAGGTCAACCGTGTATAGTGTACAGATTATCAGCACGCATTTATTCTGTCTTCCGAATACGCACAGATGGTATGGTGCGAATACATTTGCGAGCCGAACAAAAAATGACGCGAAACACCGCTTGCAATTGCTTCGTTTCTTTCCCATAATTCGACTATCGGCTTGCGTTTCCAGGGTATCGATTCTCCAATCTAGGCCGTTCGCAATCGCCGTCGAAAGTACATATATTGGTCGACATTCTTATTCTTGAGTCTCGTCGAAGGTGCATACTTACATACGCCAAACGTCAAAAGTCATTCTACTCAACGAGTGGGTCAAACCATTCGTTGTTTGAGTGGAATGACTTCATTCAGAATCAAGGCCCAGGACAGATGTCTACAAAATTCAACAGTGGGGCGCACATGCGATTTGCACAGGGCCAGCAGTAGTCGTGTAGAACTTTGCGGGCTTTTTACAACATACCCACAAGCTAATTTAACACTGGTCATAACTGGGTTTCTTCGAAATGTTCAATAAACTACTTGGTGTTAAGATGGCTTCTGAAATTAAATATTTGCACCCGTATATAGGCAAAATGAATTCGAATAAAAAGTTTTGCCAGTAAAAAAATTCAATTCCATTCAAGAGGCGCATACAAATAAAATATTGGATTGAATCGCCCATACAATATTATATTTGAATGCCTTTATTGAAGACATTGGGTTTTTGTACGGTCAAAACTATTTTTTCATATTCAGAAGATTCAACCCGGTGAAGAAGCAACTATTCCAAACATACTGCATGAGCTTTTACACTAGCGAACTATGGACAAGGACATGGCGTCATGAACACACTCCGAGTGTAGTATAACCACAGTACAGGCGCTGTTCGTCCTCCCTTGGCGGTGCAGTGCCTCACAGATGTTCGCAGAGGGTGCATGGGATTGCTGGCTTGATGCGGCATAGAGTAGCCGGGACTAGTCAGCTCCACCGGAAATCGGAAAACACTCTTGTCCAGGCCGTCGCCCAGTGGCAGATCGTGCTTCTACACCATAGATGGAGAATGTCCCTCAAGTCACCGCAGTACAAGTGCTAAATATGTTTTATTTTATTTTATTTTAAACTTAATATCCTGTAATTTATTAAGATGTACGCTTTTATATTTGAAATAAACAAACATTATTCATATTCATATTGCGTATGTACGGGCGCAAAAAAAAAAATCTTCTTAATATTGTAAAGCATAACTTACAAAAAGCGTATTTTAAATTAACGCCATCTATGAACAAGTAGATTATAACGAACGTCGCGTTGAAACTTAAGACTTGCACAGTAAAAATAAATATGATTCATTCAGTGATGATGTGATAAATTATCTTCCATGTTTAATAGGATTAGATCAATGATTTTTGAACGAAAAAGTACGTGAAATGTATATAGATACATTTTTATTAAGTTCTTCCAACTTCCTTACCGTACTACTTATTGCTTGACAACTATTAAGCCTTCCAAGATATTATAAAACTCTTCTACTGAGAAAAAAACTTCTGAATATTATTTTTTTCTAGCACCATCGGGAGAATGACTTTAAAATAACAACATTTTTTCAATTTATCAGTCCGCCCCTGCCCTCTTGTACGCAATAGACAAGAAGAGTTCGAGTCGCGTGCGTTGAAAATTGTCCAAGAGATGGTGCTAGTTTATCGATTCTCTTTGCTTGCTTCTAATAAAGCCCCTCCCACCAGAAAATGTAAGCTTGAGTCAAAAGCGCTAAATTTTCACAAGTCTTGCTTTGATATCGCCGCTTTGTTTGACTCAGTGCCATGTTTTTAGTGGCGCTTATTTGATCTTACTAGCACGGAAAGCCAAGTTAAGGCCGTTCCCAGAGCCAAGAGTATTACGGTAGAGTCGGTTTAGTCTAATGGGTGCAACACAAATATAAAATATAAAAATATAATAACATAATAATATCGCTAAAATTGACTAATGTCTATGCAATCTAATATCATTTTGAAAGGCAATTGTTTATATTTAAAGATATATTTTTCAGCTTTCATAATATTTCACAAAGTACTTTAACTAGTGATAATATTAAATTTGATCGAGAAAAATCTTGTATCATATAAATTTTTGGTAAAAATCATATATAATCACTTACAATGAAATGGTTATTGTTTTTTAACATTTATCAGAAGCGTTGCCAGAGTTGATAATAAAGAGATTCTCGAGATTAACTAATCTGCGAAAACATTACGTTGTCTTCCAAATCATCACAATCAGTCTTTAGCTTGGCCTACATTTGATTGTCTTGACTTCGAAAATAATAAAATTGAAGTATTAGAGAATTGATCATTTTAATGCTGTAATATTGATAAATAAATCTAAAAGTATAATTCATTTCTGATTATCTTTTAGACATTAAGTCACATTAACGCTTTTTTCGACACCTGTTTCATTCAAAACTGCAAATAAGCATTAAAATGAATTATTTCCTTAATTTATAATATATTGGACTTAAAAAAGCAATTTACTAAACCAACACTAAGATTTTGATTTGATATAGATTTATCTAAATTACACCTGACTTTTTGTGGTCAGAATAAAAGTGTTGCTGTCTGGTGATTAAATCGGTTATAAAAACTGTTCCTACCAAATTATTTGAAAGAGATAATCTTACCAAGATAAGAAGTGGCGATATGGATTATTGTTAATATATTTATGACGTTGAGACGAAAAACAGTCAATTGATAAATCCAAAATCTTGATTGGCCATTGAAATATTATTTATTTTAATAAAACGTGATGCAAATCAGATATTTATATCGCGATTATTTTTGATTGCAAACAAAGAGGATGAAATGACACAAAATTTTTAAATTCTCTCTATACCTAGAAAGGTTTATTATGGAGTTTGAAAAATTGATTTTGTATATTAGGTGGCTCGTAAAGGCTAAAAATTGTCCGTAATCTCGGTCTATTTTAGCAACAACAAATATTATTATTCTCACCAAGTACGTAAACACGGATTACAATCATATTTGGTTGATTTTTAAAATCTTTTGAATTTCATCAAAAGTTCTTTCAATCCATCAATACAAGCGCGTGAACGCACACACGCTCAAAGTACTCTTAATTCAAAATAATATTTTTATCCGTGTACTGGTGACCTTAAGGTATGAAAAACAGTAGGAATTTCAAAGGAAAATTTAAAATTGTAATTTTATATTTCATTAGATCCTGCGGGCGAACATTTCAGCGTTACTGATTTTACCATCGAAACACAACTAGACAGCCTCGCCCATTTTCTATGAACGTAGTAGGGGCCCGCGCGCGCGCAACAGAGCCGAACTCCCCCTGGCAGGCTCGGGGAGCGACGGCGAGCTGCGAACGCCACTGCCGCTGAGCTGTGCCGTGACTTCTATTGCTATTCGGTCGGCGAAAGTAGATGAGCCAACAACGAGCGCGAGCGCAATATTGCTTGGGATCCTACCGACCGGTGTGAAGTACGCGCGGAACCTCCTACCCATTTACCTGGGAGACTTACCTGTACGCTGGGCGTGCGATCTAACCTCAAACCCGCCTGACATTTGCGCGCCATTCGAACGTTCCCATGTTTAGAAAAGAATTATCCCCTCAGTGTCTGGTAGTGATTGTTTTCTGAAATATCCGTGTGTCTGCGGGATATTATGGTGTCCTCGGGAGAGCGGGGGAGTCCGCTCGCCGTGGTTTTCAAATGTAAAATGTGGTTTGTGTTTTCATTTTGTGCTCTGTTTACCGGGACGTCTTACGTGATCGCTGGCAGCGGTCACATTACTGACAGTAAGTACACGTGACATAACAATTCATTTCTGCTTCCGCTCATATCCGAAACTTCCGGGAAATATTGTCTGTGATGAGATATGCCGTTAATTAATACGCGTTGAAATCACCGGCCTCCTCCACGTTGGTGGATTGACGATCGCAGGTATCGACATAGGTATCTGCAGCCGCTGCGTCTCAAACAGCTGGTAAAGGAATTCCAATACCCGAGACACGTCGCCCGACAAATAAACACATCGACTCTAAAATATTATTTATATGGAATTTTATGCCGTGTTTAGAGTATCAGGTGAAAAAAACCAGGTAAACTGTATAAATACGGCATACCTACCCACTCATAAATGATACAAATATTATATTCGGCGGAGATTCTAATAATAATTGGACCTTGAATACAATTATTTTTTCTAGAACGCACCATTTTATGCCGCAACCTACTTTGACCTATTGATTTAACCGTTTAAATTACATATTAAGCTACATTCAAAACAACACAATTTATTGAAAAAAATACAAACGAATTTGTGAAAGTAACTTTTGAATAAGGATTTTTCGAGGTCCCACTTTTACCCCTCGACATCAATGAATGTTGGCCTATTGTTATTTGAATACATTGACAACTACTAACGGTTCAGGGACAGTGCTTCTCAATTTACCTGTGCTTGGTGAGAATAATAATATTTGTCGTTGCTAAAATAGACCGAGATCATGGGTCAAAAACATTCACGTTTACAATTCACAAAAAATGTCAAACAGTATTGTTCACGGGGGTAATCAGTTTTAACACATTTCTGCATACAGTATTGTCACCTGGCACCAACGCACGGACAGCTAAAGCACACCATAATAAAAGGCATTATAAATAAAATATAACATAGGTACTTATGATTTGAGATTTTCACGGCCAAAATTATTATAGTGATTTGTTTTTGGGCGTTTCGGACAGCATTGCAGTGTTCATCATCAGGGCAGATGTGTAATCTACATTTAAACATCTGTCCTGATGATGGACAGAAGGCTAAAGAAGGAGGTAGCGAAACACGGCATAATACCCCAAAACAAATCACTAAAATACATCACACCAAAAATACGATATTTTGATAAAACCAATAATTATTAGGTACAGGATTCCGCTTATTCCGTAATTTATTATTATTTTTTTTATAAAACTAATATCTGCCTCATTTGACAAACTTTAAATACCTATGGGTATATTATTTAAAAACATATTATTATACATTAAAGACCAGGAACATTATTTTAATCCGGCGACCAACGACGACATTTAATTATTATTATCAAATTTTTCAGAATAAAATTTGACTATCATAGATAGGTACTTAAATGCAAAAATTTTTTAATTAAAAATAAAAATAATGTAAGTAGTTGTTTTGCTGTTGAAACGCAGCTTTTAATCTAATAATTGCATAATTATAAAATAAACAAAAAAAATATGGCTTTTTTTTAATGGCGATATCACGAACAATAAGGTTATCATCAGCAAAGAATATTGATTACTTAATCGTGATTCTACTTTCTGAGTGTGACTTTCTTTACAGTACTGCGTACTATATCTTGTTTTATTTATCTACTTTTGTAGATTCAGTAAAATGTTATATTAGTGTTGAGATCCCGCCTAAATATTTATTACATCGGTAAACATAAATATGATTTATTATATCTAATACACCAAGGACGGGTGGTTTCAAAAAATATGAACAAATCATCTAATTAAAGTTAATTTTCAAGTTCTGTGAGAGTCCTATTGAAGTTCTGTTATTATATCAACATGGGTCAGTTGCTTCACAGAACAGAAATTTCACAGTTCTTTAAAATGAACTGTTCAAATTCTTTCTCATAATTTGAACCATTCATCAAATTTCAAAGTTGACTTTCAAGTTCTGTGAAAGATTTTTTCAAGTTCTGTTATTATGTTCAAATTTGAACAATTCTTTGATTTCAAAGTTAATTTTCTAGTTCGGTGAAAGATTTTTCATGCTTTGTTTATAATTTCAGTTCTGTCAAGCAAATAGCCTATAATATAGTAACAGAACTTGAATAGAACTATCACAGAATCCGAAAATGAACGTTGATATTTGAAAAATTGTTCAAATCCTCCGAAACAACCCGTTCTTAATGTGTATGGATACATTTGTTGAGGAACATAAAAAAATCAACATTATTTGAAAAATTATTTTTTTTAGTATTTACCTAGTGTATTTTCATTTGCATCGAAATAAGGCTAGGTAATAAACGAAACCTTTAATTTTAACCGAAAAAAAATCACGTGTAGAAGAGTAAAAATATTATTTTTGAAACAACTTTTGTTAGATATTAATTTTTTTGTTCATTTTTATATAATTCAGTTCAAGTCTGTATAGACACCTACCCACGCATTTTAATTTTTGGTAATGTTACACCTAAAATATTACACATCTAATTACACCTAAATACTTTATATTTGTATTATTATTTTTTTGGTAAACTAATGTTTAAGACAAGATTTTTTATGCATAGCACAAAAAACAAATGCATAAAAAATCTTGTCTTAAACATAAGTATACCAAAAAAAAAATATATATATATTTGACAAGTTCTAGTATTATCACCAAATAATGTAGACAATTTGTCTCGACGTCATCTAGTGAGAGAGTTAGCACTTACAATGCCTTTCTCATATAAAAATAAAGTTGGTTGTTTCAGGTGAAAAAATGTAACAAGCAGTAATTGTTGAATGAAACACTAGTATAGTATAGAGATAAGCCGCCATAGCTCAGTGGTTAGAGCTGTCGACCGGAAATCGAGTAGTAAAAGGACACGAGTTCAAGTCCCGTTGGCGTCATGTATCTTTTATCAGGAGATTTTTCAATGTGGATGAGTGTTTCAGGCTAATAATTATTGCTTATAAATAATTGTTATATTTTTATATTACTATAAGGTGACACTAATTACCAACTACCAACATGTTTTTAGAACCCGCAAGATTGACACCTGAAATTTTACCTAGATCTCTGTTCTCGCGAGAAACCTGTTCAAAGGCTTCCGATACTTTTCATTATATCATACAAACATGAATATAAAACGTATACCACAGCGAACAACTCTGCCAGTTAACGTCCATACATGACGATATCGACGTAACGTTTCTACATACGATATGTAAATGTTCGGATTGTTCTTCGATTGGAAAGTTTTTATCTAACAATCATTCTACAGTTGATATGAAAATATTCGCTGTTTTATCAGCTGTTGTAGATTTTAACTAAAATGCTACAAATGTTATTCCATTGATTTACTCGTAATATTCAGATGCTAATATTATAAAATATAGCAGTTACAATTAGAATTACGTTCATTTTCGTGCTTGAAATGGGAAAACCGTGTTTGGTGACCAGGTCTGAAAAGCCAGGGACTTCACAACCTTCCTCTTCCTCTTCTAATTTGCCTCCCCACTCCATTAGTGGGGAGAGAATAACAATACAATAATGAAAATTCTTTTTTTAAACATTTTCTCTCATAAAATTGAAAAACTGCGAATAAGGACGGGTTGTTTCAGAGAATTTAACAATTCTTCAGATTTTAAACTTAGGACGGGTTGTTTCGGAGAATTTGAACAATTCATCTTAATTCAACATTCATTTTCTGGTTCTGTGAAAGTCCTATTCAGATTCTGTTATTATATCATTATAGGCTAGTTGCTTGGCAGAAATGAAATAATTACAGAACTTGAAAAAATCTTTAACGGAACTTGAAAATTAACTTTGAAATTCTCCCAAACAACCCGTCTTTAATTTTTTAGTTCTTTTCAAGTTCTGGCCTATAATGATATAATAACAGAACTTGAATAGGACTTTCACAGAATTCGAAAATGATCGTCGAAATTTGATAAATTGTTCAAATTCAATGAAGCAACCCATCCTAAAGAAAGGTTGTTTAACAGAATTTGAACAATTCATCAATATCAAAGCTGATATTCAAGTTCTGTGAAGCTTCTATCCAAGTTCTGTTATTATTTCAGTTTTTTTTAAGCAACTGGCCAATAATTACCTAATAATAGAGCATGAATAGAACCTTCAAAGAACTTGAAAATTTGAAATTTGATGAATTGTTCAAATTCTGTTAAACAACCTGTCCTAAATAAACAAGACGAAGTCACATTTGAAAAAATTATCTTTACTGAACCATTAAAGGCCACCAACTTGAAACGGAAACCGAAACTACAAACAAATTTATATACAGATGACATGCAAAACGGTCGAGTTAAAACAGACAGAACAGGATACGCCCAGTAAGTTAAGTACTCAAAGCACTTGCCTCTCAGAGTTTGTTATTGCGGAAACGCGAACACATAAATAGAAAACCAAACAACTTTGCCGAAAAACTTTGATAAAATACCTATTATATTTCGTAATTTACGAATTCACACTAGGTAGGTACTTGTGCGTCATGAACTCACCAGTTAGAATTAGAATTCATGAATAATTTAGAAACGCGTGTCGCCGATAGTCATAAACATTTCAATTCGGTTTTTACAAGGATCAAACTTCTCCATTATAACATCGAAAAAATCGCATTAAATGGTATTTATGAACTTTTTCGGAGTAATACGAATATTATTTTCTTCATATAAAACAGATATTTTGTGATGTGACATTACAATTTAAAATAAAACAAATAACTTTAGTAAACACAACTTTTATTTTTATACTTAATGCCGACCGGGTTTCGCTACAACCGCAGCTTCTTCAGGGCAGTAATTTCTCGACTAAAAGCTAAAATCTGCAAGTAACGAGTGTTACCAATATATTAAGCTTTCACATAGGATTGCAAAAAATTGGCTGAACTCCAGTGGAAGAGGAAGTAAAAGTAGTTTGTGGTCTTTGTCAACAGGGAACAACTATTATTTATAAGTATTCGACTTTTATTCAGGTTGATTTGATTGTTGAAGACTTTGCTGTTAATGTTGTTGGATTTACGTAACTGATACTCGTTTCCAATTTTTAAAATGACTTACATTTGAACATTTCAGTTCATTGAAGCAGGGTTACGCAGAATGCACTGATAACTGAAAATATTAATATTCTTTATTTTACAAACGTTTTATATTTTTGTAAGAACCTACCAACATTATGATAATTATTCGATTTTATTTATTTGTATTATTTCTTCATATACAGTTCACAAAATTACTAGGAGAACCTGTGAGGTGTTCGGTTCGTGTGTTGAGAAAGTGTTATTATGCTGTCATAAGTAAAAACACATCATCATCCTTGAGGTACTCGAGGAGGATATTGTTGTTTCAACCATGGCGGCAGTAATGTTTACATAATAGATTAATAGTTGTTACATATTAAGGGATACTACATGAAGTGTACTTAAAATTACAGTTTATATGAAAGAGAATACAACAAAACAGAAGTAGATGATCATCAATGCAAGTTTTTTCAAATGTTACCAAATAATCAAACAACAATAATCTATTTAGTTGAACTAAAACACATTATAAATGCCATTTAAAATGTGTTATGTTTGGTTTGATATTAAAACTATATTTGAGATACACCGATAAAAGTGTATTGTTAACGTGTAAAATACGTAAAATTATCGTTATTTCTAATGAAACCGATCAAATATTTTAGTAAGCCGAATTTTTTTCTTGAACTGTTTATTTACTTACTTGATTTTTTCACGCCCAGCTGGACGTCTAATGAATAATAACATAACAAAATACTTTACAATGCAAGATGAAAAAATAGTAAATAAGATAATAGATAGATTCTGAAACATTACAGGTGTAGAGTAAATTATAGGGAGTTTACATCTCCAGAAAATAATGAAAACATTTCTTTTTCCCACATTCTTGTGAGGCTGGTATCACTGTGAACCTGCGCGCGATACCTCGCGCGGCAAATAATTCATTCTATCTCCAGTGGTCTAGCCGCTGGTTTAGCTCTAAATCTCCTCTAACGTACGCGATCTGTTTTTTTCATTAAAATTATTGTAACGGGAGTTTTTTTAAAATAAAAACTAAATTGAAGATATCCGAATTCTCATTTTTGCACACCGAGAGTAATCACGCAACCTTGGATTCTGCGGATTGGAGATCCACAGAATCATTCAGCCAGCAACTCATTTAAATTGGCGATAACCACAATCCTCCAAACAGGAAACACCAAGAAATAAGTCGATAGAAAATAAAACTTAAATACTTCAGTATATGTAGGTACATTATTATACTGGTATCAGTCGCACAATAAATAAATTAAATAAGTCGAAGCAGTTCATTTTTGTTATTGACTAGATTTTTTTTGTTCTGCTTGTCGAAATGAATTATATTAAGACCTTTTTACATTTAGTAATTGGTGGGTTAAATATATCATTAACATCCTTATTTGATTCCGTGTTGGAGTTATAGCAATAATACGGTAGATAATGTCTCGATGTTGATTTGATAGGTATTTGGAAAGGAGTCAAGTGTTCACGGCTGTTAATTATTAAATTTATGACATAAACAAGTTTAGTCATTAACGATTCCACGTTCTGATAATTTTAGTAAATAGAGTTGGCACAGTAGATAATCATAATTTACACAATCACTGGCCTTGGAGTCACAAACTCTTACGTAAAATGGCGACATTAGTTTTCTTCCGATTCGGTGTGGACCACATACCCAGGGATTTTTTGTTCAGCTATGGTAGTAATGTTAAGAAAAACATAAGGGTAAACGTATCGTGCATTATAATTTACGATGGTTTAAATTTAAATATTCCATGTAAATACACTTTTTGTAAGTTATGTTTTAAAATATTAAAACGAATTATTAGTTTGCGCCCGTACATACGCGATATGAATATGGATATATAGTTTTGTTCGTATAAAACCCCATTTATTTGAATAAAGGAATACAAACACAATATTGAATGCGTGGTTCAATCCAATATATTTTTTGAAAGAATTTAGCTTTAATAGGGAAAAAACTGTTTATTCGTATTAATTAGTAACTAATAATTCGCCATCTATGAATGCGTACATTATAACTTAATTAAGAGGATATTACGTATATTATTTACTTATCTACACTTGCGTAAGTCAAGTAGTGATAAATAGGTAGTTCAACTCCTTTTTTATCTTTCGTTACAATGTTAATGCTCTTTAAATAAAGCGGTTCTTGGCTTTATATGATAAGAATATCAAAATATCAAGTTTTAATTATCTCAACGAGAACCTTCAGAACAAACCATCTTTGTAGTAGGTTCAGACAATGCCAATGTCAAGAGATGAAATATTTAATTTGGTACTTGAAACCCCATACCCGCGCCAGTGAAGTGATTAATTTAAAGATTATAGAAGGTTTTAGATTACTTGCTAACGCCATCACCATTCATTTATAGGAACAGTAGATTTAATTTATTCAGTAGATATAATTATTTATTTGAATAGAAGTAGGCTTCGCGTCAAAAAAATATTTTTCTAATTTTCTCTATTTAAATCGAAAGCAAAAATTGCAGCAGAGTGCGTAGTTCGATCTCTCTCACATATCACCACTTAACTAGTAAATCTAGATGTTATGCAATATTTGTATTCGGTTCAATAAGTGTATAATAATTTATATAGAAGTAATCATTGGAGCCCACACATGAAGGATACACAGAATATACTTAACACATATGAAATGCCAAATGTTCGAGTTGAAACAGATCCTAAAGTCAAAGCAAATAAATATACAAGTAAAAGAGAGTGATTGCTTTCTGCGAAAAGTATAAGATATTTGGTTGAAATATTATATTACAAGATTAAGTTAAGCTTGGAATGAGTTTTTTTAGCAGTATGATCTTTACCGATTTCAAAGAAAACTGAAATCGTCGTTTATAAAACCATTCGACTCCAAGACCTCAGACAGCTAAATGAAATGTATTTGGATATTTTTTAAAATTTTGATCAATTTCACCAGACGTAAGGAAAATTTAACGTCAATTCGGGCACACGACGCCCATGACACTTTTCTATCGGTATAATATATCTTTGATATATGTTGCTCTTTTACACACTATGTGCCAAGTGGTGCGAATAAACAAGGAAGAAGTCCAAGCTGTTACGTCTATAAATACAAATAATGTATCCATGGTTATTCAACGCGTATTCTGCTTCTGTTAACTTCACAAATAATTTAATTACCTTATTACATGCCGTAGTACATTAGATTTTACAAGTCATTTGTATCACTGAACTGTTAATACTTAAAATTAAAAAAAAAAATAAAACATAAACGAAAAAGCAAACAAAACATAAAATAAAATAATACATTAGATAAAAATGTGAACAGAAACTAAGAATAAAATAAAACATAAATAAGAAATATCGCAGACTTATATCACCCCTCACAAAATCAATAATTAAAAAAAAAAAATCTGTAGTGACTATTCACTCTGACATTTGTTCGAAATTTGTATTTCTAAATAAAAGATGCCGCAAAATTCATACGTCTGCGTGATTTCTTATTTATAAAATAAAACATTATATACCACCCCTCACAAAATCAACAGAAATTTTGATTTACTCTTAACAACAATAATAATAAAAGAATAGTAAATTTAGGTATTTTTCTGTTCTAGAAAAATAACAGAAATGTAATAAAAAGCACGTCATGATGACAAGTCGCTATTTGCAAAAATGAGTACATTTTTCGCCATCTTTTATTTAGAAATAGATATTTTGAACAAAAGTCAGAGTGAATAGTCACTACAGAATTTTTTTTCTAACGTCAATCTCACTCGTTTTTATCGGATGTTCTTTTTGCGTATTTTCATCCGTTGTCGCATCTACTGGAACAACATGTGTACGACAGATCGGCGCTTTTTATAGCGCTCTTTCTTTCATTCTATTTGTGAACACCACCAGATCGTGAGATGGTGAGATTCAGTCACCGTCTACCACGCTATACACATATCATTAGCTATATAAATACACACATCTGTCGTCATTGTTGATGAACAGAAGATGAATGGGTTTTTTTAAACCTTCGAAATATAATAAAATAATTTGTGCAACTGAATTGTCATTTATTTTCACTCTTAATATTTTTCCCGTGTCAAATTATTTTACCGCTGTAAGTAGTCGTAAAGTTAGTTATTATCACACGATCTTGTGTCGTGCATATTATGTAACAAAAATACAATACAATCGAATACAACATACAACGTGTCCCAAAATTCGACACAAACCTTAATATATATTCCTTTCGGAATATCTAAATATGATCCCAGTAAAAAGGTTGATGAACTGATTTTTGCGATAACATGCTAGGTCAGTTTGGTAATTTTTTTTCAGTCTGACAAGTCAAAATCAGATGTTTTTTTCTTTTAATTTGTGACTTTGGCAAAAATGTATTTTTTTCCAAACGTAAAGCACATTACTTTATTTTTGGACTGTGATCAACAACAGCATTATTCAGGATTGCGTGGCAGAAATCAGAATTGTAAAATATAGAAATCTGTAGTTGTGGCATTAAAAGAACTGACCTAAGGTGTAGATTTTCCCAACATATAAAAGTGCGAATATCTCGAAAACTAGCGACTTTTTACTGAGGTCATATTTAGATATTCCGATTAGTCGTGAGCTTGCCTATTACCCATTGACAGGTTGGCGTTGAAGCTTGAGACACGTTGTATACCTACAAGATACGATTTTTATTAACTCGTATGAGTGATTTATGATATAAAATATATTAATATTTTTATTTATGTAATGATTTATGGATTCGCTTAGACTGTCAGCGAAACTATTTTAGAATTTATTGAAATACTCACGTGTACCGGAGTGAACTAGCAACTTAATTAGATAATTGAAGAATAAAATAGTTCATGCCTTTGTGAGTTTATTGTTTAAAGACTTGTATGTATATTGACAGAGCGAGTAGTAAACGCTATTTTTTAGTATTCAAATTGCTTGGACCAACTACACAAGGATTTTCGGAATGAGATGGTCAGTATTTTTCCTCTTATTTTGAATGTCAAGTGTGCAAAATTTCTTCAAGAAGTATCAAAATTCTGTTTAAAGGGGGTGTGAAAAGAGTTAGGCAACATCAAATGAATATGAACATCAAGCTAGTGAAGAGAATTTTTACGATTAAAGATTTATTTTATTTTTAAATCAAGCATTCATTGGCTATTCTTAAAAAATTGGCTGCATTCGACCGTTCACCACGATACAAAATTTTGGTTCCGGGTCAGTTCGATCCTGCATGTTTACAATCACGATGCTGTTTTAGATGACTCAATCCTACGTAGTATCTTCAAAAAATATATTATCTTCACAAAACAGGATGTTCACCGTTCATCGCAACGTATCTTTAAATTCTCCAAAAATTATGTGTGTAATGGTTTAGTTTGTTATTTCGGTTTATGTGTGCCATTTGTTTACGATGTCTGTATGACGTCGGAGTTGTCTATATGGTAGGTACAGACTTGGCAGCATCTCAAGACGCGAGTTGTTGTACTTCTGTTGCTCTATTTCTTGATCTATGAAACTCGGCAATACTTCTGCAAGCGCTTTGAGTGCAATCGTATTGTCAAACGAATTTAAATAATGTATTTATACTCTATGAACATATTTATGCTGATCATGACGTTTGAGGTGAGTGCGACGTTAGTGTCTCTACTAAATTTTGTGTGAAATAGATAGGTACCTTGCAAGACATATCTGGCTTTACGCGGTAACATCATGCGAAGTTTAGAGGTGGGTTCAGGAAAGATATTTTTACGGTCGGTTCAGTTTTTCTTAAAAAAATTAATTTCGGATTTTTGGCTGAAATACCTAAACCAAATGTACATATTTTTTTTAAACAATAGGTAATAGGTAAGGCATATATCAGTACGGACGGACGTGAGCTATTTTATTTACCTGTGTTTTGAATGGAAAAATGTAGGTGATTATTTGTGAGTAACGGTAATTATTTTTAAACAAATAATCCCGTCCTACTTACTATGTAAACAAGATGAAATATAAAATAAAACATTTTGATGGGTTAAAATTAAAAATACAAACGACTGATCTTCGTTCTAATGCAAAATTTATATAAAAAACGTTTTTATACATTTTTTAAATAAAAATAGTCGGTTGGAGAGTAATTTTATTTTTTTTTTTTAATATTTTTAAATCCATGACATTTCGAGTTCTAATGGTCTGTATTTCAGAATTTAAAATACAAATAGGTTAAATAGCTTTTATCCGTACTATTAAACTATGTTATAGCTAATAAATTTGTGCTGAACTCTTTCCATATCGTTTTAACCGGATTGCCAATAATTTAATTGCATTAGTTAATTAAGGGGAAGCTACAAGCCAAAAATTTGTATATTATTGGTATACCTTATATTGTAGGTAATAGGCATTAAAATCTTTTGACAAACGGAGTTTAGAAACGTTCGATTTCAAGCACAAAACTGGTTTTTAAGAAAGCAAAAAGTTAATCTAGTGAAACTGTCACAGATAATCTTAGCTATAATACTGTATTTTTTAAAAGTTGTTTCCTTTATGCGATCATACATTTCTATTGAAAAAATGTTTTTTGGTAGTTTACATTTATATTTTTTATTGAGTAATTTATTTATTTATTTGTATTCTACTCAAGCAAAATGATGGGAAAACCTTCAATTTATCTAAAGCATATTTTTTGGTATTCATAATGTACACCAATTCGTTACAAAGATTAATCAAAATAGTGATTTAGCACTAAGCTTCTCCTTAAATTGTAAATACATACATATAATAAAAACAGAAAACAAGTGAAAAACATTAAATTAAAAAATTTAAGCAAATAGCCGTTTATGCAGGATTTTAAAGGGTCTCACGTTTCCAAAAAGCCATCAGAGGGACTCCATCCAGGCAACCGTGAGTGACAGTGATGATGGAATTCTTCGGTTGGCGTAATTAATGTGATCGTATTTATATAGTTGGTAGAAACAGAAAATTAAAGAGATATGGAAGAAAGTTGTGTAAAGAAAATAGGTAAATGAAACAAATGAGAATGGTAGAAGTCGGGGATGACCGAGAAAGAAATGGACGATCAACTAACAAAATACTTGAGGTGAGCCATGCCAAGTCATAAAATTAGAATAAATGATAAGCAAATTAAAATTTATTTTGTAATAAAATGTTTAATGTTTTTGATTTACACAAAAAAATTGATAAAGGGACAGAACAAAATAGGACTACAAAAAATTGACAAAGAAACATAACAAAATAGGACTAAAAAAACATCGACAAAGGAACAGAAAAAAATAGGGAAAAAAAAACATTGATAAAGAGACATAACCAAGTAGGACTAAAAAAACATTGACAAAGGGACAGAACAAAACAGGACTAAAAAACATTGACAAAGGGACAGCAAAAAAATAGAACAAAAACATAAAATTGACAAAGAGACATAACAAAATAGAACTAAAAAAACACTGCGAAAGGGACAGAACAAAATACAAAGAGTATGATGTCGGATGTTTTGAATTTAAAAGTACTAATAGATGTCGCTCGGGCAAATTGCAAATCGCGAAACAAAGCGAAGTAGCTCTGCATATTTGAAGCCGTAAAGAGCAGAGGTTACTGCCCCGCTCTGTCAGCGCGTAGACCGTGGATATTGTCGATCTTTCTACCTTTTAGTTTTCGCTAATCCTTCCCTGCTTTGGTAATCATGACGTCACCCCGCAGTGTGCTCAGTTTTCAGTAAATTTGTCTTTCCTCTCATTTAACAACGGTCACCGTTGTACTTGCTTTCGGAATAAATTAACTTTGTTTCAAGAAGGTCTGGGTTGAACTTTATGATTTGATTTCCCAATTTTTTCGCTTATTTTGCAATATTCAAGTTAAAATTGACTCAAAAATTATTTATTTTAAATTAACTCCACCCAAGAGGCCCTGGAAAAATTTTTCACAAGAGAACGGGTCGTTTCTACGACTCGTTCTTGAGTTCAAATTGTTCCAAAAGCTCGGCTGTGGAACAATTTGCCGACCTCCGCGTTTTATTCCTTTTGCAACATGGGTCTTTTCAAGACCAATGTTCACTAATTACTCTCCTCAAAAGACCCTCCACACCGCGCCCTAAAGATGACATTGGCCCTAGTGAGGGAAAATATTTTCTTTCTATGGAGTTAATTTTAAAAAAATGTGTTCAGTAGTAACTGAAGTATTTATCCATCCCTCCCACCAATGGAGTATAGTTCAAAATAAGCCCAAACATGAGTTAAAAAAGAGCTAAAACCTTTTGTTATCCCAAATAACCGATACCTATAGAAATAACTTTTAAATTGTCGGTTTTGTTTAAAAAAAAGGAGCTAGATTTTCTGAACATAACGGGCTAAGAAGCCAAATATTTTTTTTGGAGCTGACGGCCTCAAATTAGAGCTAAATCTAGCTCTAAAGAATTTGAGGTGGCATCACTGCCTCATACTGCGGTTCTGAGAGAGTCTTGTTCGAAAGCTCAAAAGTCGTTTAGAAATCGATAATATTGTCTGCAATAATTACAATTTGAGGTTTTACTCATTAAGTTATTCCAAAAAATAAAAATAAAACAAATAAATTTGCTACGTTAGTTTCTTTGTATTAATTTAATTATACATTGTGTTATGAATCTGTCAACTAAGGCGTTGTGGATGTGCCCCGATTATTATAGAATTAATCTGTATAATAAAATATATGCAATTATGCCCGAATCCATTACCAACACTTTATTAAAAAAAAACTGGTCATATTACGACCTTGCGACGAGATGTTGGTACCTAGTATCTAATTTCCTACAACTCGTGAGGCCGGCCGCCCAAATTCTTAATTGTAAGATAATCAGAAATGAACGAATAAATCGCTTTCCTCTCATTTGAGAATACAGTTGGTTTATAAGAGAACCGTGGAGTTGCCAGAAAACGAATAAATTCTAATGTTGCTTTTTTTTTATGTTCGCGATTTTTCACTCAGTTCCCGCAGCGAAAAAGCGAATGGGAGGTTATGTAGGTACCTACTTATGTTTTATTTGATCGGAAGTGCGATGTACTCTACGAAACGCCCTCACAATGGAAACTAAGAAGCCCCCGACCAGAAAAAAAATCATTTAATAAGAAACCCAAGAACTGATTACCATAGATAATAAAAATAATGGGAGATGAAAGCTTGCCGATCATGAAACGCCTACGATCTAGATTTGAATGGAAACCTATGTTAGCACTCGCCATGTCTCTCTTTTGACTGAAATCGTACACGGAATAAAATGAGTATTGCTAATTTACGAATGTCTTGAAATTATTGGTAATTCGATTAAAAACTGCTCCCAGCGTCTGGAGCTAGTGAGACTATGGCATCCTTAATTGGGGTATATTCTAAGGCTGAAATTAGTAGGAGGGGAAGGAGATGGGTAAGGAGAAGGTGGGGAAGTACCTGGCTGTTCAGATCTGGTCACCAAACACGGCTAAAGCCATTTCAAGCAGTGTTTCAATTCTGAATGGTGATCTTACACCAGGGCGATACTGAGAGTATCTTCCACTCTGGAACGTGCCGAAAGTATGCATTGCTAATACATCGGAATACGTAGTCTGTTCATGCACCTGCATTTGCCTTAATAATGTATAATGAAAATTTTTACTAAAAGTTTAACAGGGAACCTATTGACTCATTCTCTGAATGTGCCTGCATTCCCCTTTTCAACCGGATTACAAAAAAATTTAAGAGATTCTTAATAAATAAGCAATTCTCATTTACTCTCGTAACCATCCCATTCGAATTTAATAACGATGATGAAACACAGTTTGTGTTGGAAATTTAAGACCTGATATGCCAGACTTTTGGATCACGAAACACGCCCACTTTGCATTTCTTGTGTTCTTATTTATTCTATGGAAAAAGTTTCAGGTTTTTCAGGGCCGTTGAGATGTAATTTTGTTATTTCTCATACTTGCTATTTCCGGGTCATTATTCCAAGCCCTTCTTACCTTCAAGAACTTGTCTTAATTCAAGTACACTGAGTTTTCAAGTCGCCTAGTTAAAGAAACACAGTAAGTACCTACGTAAAAAAATATATAAAATAAACTTGCGATAGTACAAAGTTGAATTAGATTTTAATTGTTTCCTGTGTAGCATTACGACCCGGCTTCAATCAAATAATTTTTAAAAGATCATTGAATGATTATATGAAATAAACAATATGGCGTACAGTCAAAATTTAGCAGAAATTCACAATATATAATCAATCCGTAATTCATCTTAACATTTAAGACTTTCAACTGTATCTTTCTGCAAATATACATAAATATGCCGCATTATTAATTTACGTTATGGGTATACACTATACAATCTATACATATCTTAACTAATATTTGTAAACCTTCCGGAAAGTATTTCAAAATAATAATGAAAATCCTTTCAAAATCTATTGATTAGTATAATAGAACTATGCGCACAAACAGACAGACGTGGATGGCTACTTTATTCTAGTACAATACCAGCTGATGTATACCCGGCGTTGCTCGATTATCTCTACTTTTTATAAATATGATATGTGTGTATTTTATATACAGGATTTTCCAATAAGAGGTGTTATTTTGATATTCAATCGTAAAAGATCAATGTCTCGTTGAAAGTAAATGTTGTCCAGATCAATACCATCCAATTCCGACCATAAAAAATAATTAATCATCTCTCGATAGCGCAATCCATTCACCGTAACTGTTGCTCCAGCCTCATTTTCGAAAAAGTACGGTCCAATGACTCCGATAATATGAACCGCACCAAAAAGTCACACGTTGAGGATAAAAAGGCGTTTCAACAATTATTCTTGGGTTTTCCGAGCCCCAGATGCGACAATTTTGCTTGTTGACGAAACCACCGTGGTAGAAATGGGCCTCATCACTCAAAATGATTTGCATTTGATTCACTCAAGTGAATTTTAATAATTTAAATGCGTTGTTGAAGCGTGTATCGTTCTATTTTTATCAATGGCGTAGTTTTTAATTGTCAAATGTCAAATGACAGCTTCAAAAGCAACATCTACCGAAATAGCGGACTATTCAAAATAACACTTCTTATTGGAAAATCCTGTATATAAAACTTCTGGAAAAAATTCTCTAAATGATACTGAAAATCCTATCAAAATATATTCAATAATTTAGAAGAACTAAGCACAGAAACATACAGACGCGGATAGTGATTTTATTTAATACTATTAAGAGATAGAGATTAGCTATTAGACGGCCGGCATAGTCCAGTGGTAACGCATTGGACTGCCATTCCGAAGGTCGCGGGTTCGAACCCGGCGTGCGCAAATAAATTTTATTTGATTAATTTGTGTTATTTCACAATTAATTAATTAAAATAATGTATAGTATATTTGCGGCACGTTCCAGAGTGGAAGATACTACCTACAGTATCGCCCTGGTGTAAGACCACCATTCAGAATTGAAACGTTGCTCCAAATGGCTTTAGCCGTGTTTAGTGACTAGATCTGAATAGCCAGGTACTTCCCCACCTTCCTCTTTCCCTTCCCCACTTACCTTCAGCCTCACAACATCCCCCAATTGGGGATGCCATAGTCTCACTGGCTCCAGACGGGAGCAGTTGGGACTCTTGTGAGGTACTCACTATAAAAAAAAAAAAAAAAAAAAAAGCTAATAAAACAATTTGAAGTTAGCCCCAAACGGGTATAATCCTCTAATTGTAGTAGGTAAGATGAAAGTTTACATCGATCGCGAGGGAGGCTGAGCAGAAAATGGTAGTGGGGCCCCTCTCCGGAAACTAATTATTACCGGGAATAAATCGAACCCGTTTAATTAGATTTTAGGCAGGAATTGGCCGACCAAAGAATCTGTTGACAAAGAAAGATCACAACTTAAAGGTCAGGGCGGGGGGTGTGGGTCACCAGGTATCGATGATGCTATTCCTGAGAACCGTATTCCTTGAGATTATTGAGATTAGACTAAAATTTATACAGAAATTTCACGGGTTCGGAATAATTCCACCATAAAAAATAATGATATCGAACCTAATCTAACCTAGCAAAATATGACCGAATCTAACTAAATCCAACTTAAAAATCTCGTGTTTTTTTCATAAAAACCGAAATTATATTCATTTTCAAGTAATTTTGTTTCTTTTATGGAATACGAAATAACAATCATATTATCTAGAATGTGTTAAAGAATATAATCAAGGACCTTCAAACGTTAAAACGATACATAGAATAAATGAAATATGTTTTATTAGAAAAATTATACATGTTTTTTCCCCAGATCTAGGGAATTTTTCCCAGATTTCCATCAATGCCTAGAATCTGGTATGTATTGCGGGTTAGTACGATGGGTCACGGCAGCTGGTCGTCATTTGTCTTTCTCCCTATAATTTGTCCCCGGCTCCTGTAATTTGTCCCCCGGTGAACTCCAGGTCAGCCCGCCGGACCGAAAGGAACCCCGCTGGCGCCTATTTCGAAATTTTAGATGAAGGAATGTTGGGAAAGGATACGTATAAATCACCCAGGCCTTTGAATCTATTTAATTAAACATATTATATCATTTTCGGTACAGGGCGCCATCTAAAAAATCTGTTGAAAATATAAAACTGATTATTTTTTGGCATGGAAAAGTTTGGAATGATGAAGAAAAAAGGTACCTTACCTAACCTAACCTAATATAAACGAAATTACCTAACCTAACCTAATCGAACATAACTTAACCTAACCTAACATAAACGAACTTATCTAACCTAAACTAAACTCATCTAACCCCTAAAATCTTCGCTTTTTTCTAGAGACCATTTTCTTTTCGACTTAATAGTGTTTCATATTTATTTGTAGAACTCTTTTCATATTTGATTATTATGATAAATCATACAGATAGCGTTTAATTTTGACATTGATTTCGGAAGGCAAACCAGATTTGTTATAAATTTTAACTAGCAATTTGCTGCTTTTAAACAAGGATATACTAAGTAATAAAACAGCATTGAAATTTTTTAGTTATATGACACAAGGTTATATTATAAAGTATGTTATCAGGACTCATTCAAATATGAATATTATATAAATAGTGGTAATATTATGAATTCCCTTGGTGAGTTTTGAATAAAGTTTTAGAAATAATTCAGTAATTATTATGTATTTTTTAAAATGAAAGGAATTTTCAAAACCCGACGTAAAGCTATATTTATCCTGGATTTAATGATAATAAGGTTCCAATTCTATTAACCATCTTTTAATAATTATTGATGACTGAGACTTATTTCAGAATACCTAATATTTATCTATCTTCTATCAATATATAAATATAAATATAAAAAATGTTGGTTCAAAATCTTAAATCTCCGAAAGTTCTTCACCGATTGCTATGAAATTTAAACGCGTGTGTTTTTATATACCTATATTAAATTGATAGTCACCTCTGACAGATAAAAACATATTTTTTATTTAAATAGCGCCATCTTTTGTACCGAAAAGCAACACGCGCTATTGTTTCTCTATCTGCACAGACAGACTGAGCCACAGCATCGCGTGGCGGGGTACAGCTAGTGATTAATAAAATTAACTTAAAAGACACTGGACAGAGAATGAGTACGATTTTGTATGAATGACATTGAAGCTTAATAATCTAGGGTGAAGGGAAATTTCCTGGTAACCAGCTTGTATGACAAACTTTTAAAATTATTTATGTGTAAAGTTGTAACAAATTATTATTTTCTTTTAATATAATATGCATATTGGAATCGGCTTATTATTTTTTTTGGTATTTGTGAGACGGGGAATGTGAAACGTCATGATAAAATTATATAGGTTAAGACATTTTTCATATATCTCCCCTTTCACCCTGCGGTTACAAATTGTTCTCGAATAGATCTATCCAGGGCTTTTTAGGTCCGTGATAAATAATCTTTTCTAATCATGAATAGGTGACAAAAATGCTCCTGGATTGTTCTGTTCTGTTTAGAAAAAAGTAATTCTTTAGTTAAGTACTAGAAACAAAATCCATATTTTCCGAAGTTCGTTAGAATCGACGATTCTCTGCAAAGCAATTTTGAAGTTTTCAACAGAGCCATGTGTAAGTAAAGTTTCATTAAAAAAAACTACACAGACATAAAAATCAGCACACGTTTCAAAACAATACGAAACAGTTGAACAGTTTTTAATTACTCAGCTGTCAAAGTTTATACGCAGAATATAAAATAAACACGAAGAAAATGTGTAAAAAAAGCCTGTTCATAACGCGAAACAGGTATTATTTGGAAGTTGGAAAATATTTGCTTATAAAATTCTTTATTTTATGCCACAGAAAGACGGTAAGCTAAACGTGAGTGAGGCCATATTATGATGCGACCAGTGTTAATTAAATTGGAACCAGCGAACGAGCTGATTGCAGCTTGGGGGTTTGTTAGGACAACGCTTTTCGTACATTTTTTATATCTAAGATGAAAATAACAAGGTCAAGGAAGGAGTTATAAGACTTCAGCTTCAGGTACAATAATACTTCATCAAATTGCTAGGGATCGGCAATACTATTTTCATTTTAGACATGTGAATGTGGTACATGTTAGATAATGCATTTTAGATTTGAGTTTTCTTTATTAAAAAGTATTTTTTTGTTAATCGTAATATGTTGGAGGTAGCTATTAATTATGTATTTAACGTTAGACGGTATTGGTTTGTTCTTATTAACTAGAACTGAAAAAACAACCTAGTAATTATGTTTTATTTGCTATTCAAGGTCTCAAATTAAGTAAAACAAAAAACTTTTTACCTAATATGTACCTCAAATATGAAATATAATCATCATCATAAATATGACTGACTAACATAATATGTTAATATAATTATTCAATTTTAAAAAAACTATGCAAACCATCGTAAATGATTCTTACTATATTATACGTTATAGAATATTACAAATTATTATTTATGTATTAATTATGCAAAATAATATATTAACATATTATGCAAAATATACATTATAATTATTCAAAATAAAATTATAATAGTAGGCAGAATTTTATAATGTTTTTTCCTAATTTTAACGATATGGAGTATTGCTTTTACGTCCAGCAGATGGCGCTGTTTAAAAAAAAACATGTTATTACCTGTCACAGGTGACATCTTTTTAATAACATGTTATAATATATGTAGGCATATAAAAACACAGGCGCATTCGAATGCAATGTTGTGTCAAAATTTTAAAGCAATCGGTGAAGAACTTTCGGAGATTTAAGATTATGAACAAACAATAATGTACATTTTTATTTATATATTTTTTCATCTATTGAACAGTTTTTATTGTTAAATTTATTTATTTGACTCTCGGTTTGCAGGCTATCGGGAAGTCGATTGTGATACAAGTGAGAATACCCTCATGGCCTATGCTTCTTTTAGCACTTTTAGTCTTTTCTGTATCCGTTTATTATGTTGTCTTTTGTTCGTGTACTTATGATGTTTTTATAAAATTTGTGTTTGTTTGTGTAAGTCCATTGAAGGACATATTATGTTACAACCGTACAATTTTCAATTAGTTCATTTGTTTGCAAAGTTTTTTCGTGGGGTTATCTGTAAATAAGCGTGCAACACGTTACAGTTGAGATCTCTATCCGATGCCTAAATAATTCCTCTTGCGGAAGAGGCACCGCGATCTTCAAAGTAAACCCACGGTTTCAGCAAAGCCCGCACTTAAACCCGAGTGACGTTGTTAGCCAAACTTGCCTGCAGTCGGCAAATATTAAATTTAACCAACTTCACAAGCAGTTTAAAGCAGATACAATTATGTCAAATAAGTTCACAAGGAAGTCACCGCTGTATGCAATAATTATTCTCACTCAGACAGTAATTACGTTTTGAATATTTCCTTTATTAACTTCTGTAAATGAACACTAATGAATGTTGGGAAAAAACAGCGCTCAATCTTTATTTCAATTAATATTAGACTTTTTTCGAATACTAACGAAATATTTCAAAGAATTTCCCAAACTATGATTTTCATTGAAAAATAATAAAACAAAAGGCACTTCAACAACGTTACAATACATGCAGGTATATTTTTTAGTCTTGTCACTTTATCTTTCTACCTTTTGTACACCGATACACATTACTGTGATAGAAAGAGATAAAAATGTACTTTTTAATTTTTTTTTAAATTTAAATTATTTAACTTTATTTGGGAAACACAAAAAAATGCATGTTACTAAAGTAGTCCTTGCACAACTTCCGAATATTACACAGAGCGCAGCTATTTTCTGTAATGATTTAGATTTTTAAATATATGATTTAGAAATATATGTATATAATATGTTCCAAAAGCCAAATAGCAACACATTAACAAAGAAAAACATTGTAATGTTATGCCATTTTAAAAACTACACTAAACGAGCAATTTTTTTAACAGTAGGAAGTTAACTAATAAAAAAAGTAGCTCGTGAATCGGGCAATTTTTTTTATTTTTATTTTCTTAAGGTACAAGTTCTGTTATTTTAATTTTGGACTATGATCATTTTGATCAATAGCAAGCCTCTTTGGGGTTGTGCAATAAAAATTAGTCTCTTAAAGATGATTAGGAATTTTGTAGTTGTGGTACTCGAAAAACTCTTCTAAGGTGTCGAAATTTTTTCTTTTATTTTGTATTATTATATTATGATTTTCTGGTCCATCATGAGTTGGCCTACCAGCCCTCTAAAAGATGTCTATGATGGTGACTATTGTGACAGCGTGTGTAGGTATACCTAGATAAATTACGGAAATATCTTTTATATTGTGTTACCTAGTGAAAGCATCGCCTGCGTCTGTACAATGATGAGACAAAAATGACCAATGGCAACTAGCGAAATCTTAAGATCGGACACATAAAATTTTTTAAAATGGTTCTAAAAACGGAAAAAAACATAGATTTCCGGTTAAGGCCCCGTAGTAAGCGTTCAGAGATGTTTTGAAAGGGAATATGTAAATACGAATGTTAGAGGGAGCGCCCTAATGTAAATAAAAAATATTATAATTAATCGAAAATGGTGAAAATATTTAATAAAACACCACTCGTTTGAAATTTGCATTGTGATTTTTTTTATGCATATAACATATTAAACAGCCGAACAAAACGTATTTTTTTCTATCGCTAGTATTTCACATAATTAACGTTTCGGCATAACAAATGTATGGATATTATCTAAATAAATATGTAAAATATATTTTTTTGGAACATAAAAACTTAAAGAGTTAACGAGAAAATTGTTATAAATCGGTAGAAGTTGGGTAGACGGGGGATTAATGTAATATTTTAATCACTCTTAGTAACTAGCAAAGTAGTACAACAATGAATTCAGACAATCAAATGGGAAAGAACCGCGCATTAACTATTTTATTACGAATTTTACTTATCATAAGTTCGCAGATAAGATATCTATATAACTCATGCATATGAAACATGCAAATTGACTCAAACTAGTCGCTAGAATGAAGTTATGATATGAAAGCCAAACCTGAAGCTAATCCTGATCAAAGTTCGATAAAGTTCGTGGATAGTAGGTACATCTAGTTCACCCCTATTGAGGTCTTGGCTCCTTCACTAGGAGTAGGTGCCATTTGACGTAAAGTTTACGCTTTCATCTCTGTAACAGATTTACTATGAGACGTTCAAATAATTTCTGAAGGTTGCATTTCCTATGAAATATTACTTATTTCTGCTTAATTAAACTGTTTACTAATAAGTTTAAATTGCCATTGTGTACGTTTGTTACGTGGTGCTCCAACCACGTAACGTACGATCGATTCAAAAGGCTTATTAAGGGTTGAATTCTTAGCGAAGCGCACATATTTTTTCGTTTGATATATGGGTGCTGTCGGATTCGGTGTTCCGATACAGATTTTTAATTAATTGATGGATTATCCAAATACAGCCTTTTTACTTGTTGTAAATAGGATCATTATTACACTATAAGAAATAATTATTACATTCGTCATAAGTATAAAATACCTACCCAAAATATAAAAAAATAATTAACTGCAAAATATTATTTTCATACAATTAAAACGTGTACTCAGGTCAGCAGTTAAATTGGTGTTTTAATATATTTCACAATGAACCATGGTGTCTAATTTATTAGGCTATTGTCATAAACACAATATGCCTACCACAACACGCTTCGTGTATTTGAGGAGTAGATGGGAAATTCTATATGGAATTCCAACTGCTTCTAATACGTAATAACCTATACTACATGCACTTGTACTATCTTAAAAGTTTTTTTCTGGCTTTCACACCATTCAAGTGTGTTCTAGGCCATCATTTCAAATTATCGAGAGAGGGAAAGTGAGTTTACATTTTTTTTTTTTAAATTGTCAAAATTCAAAATTATATGTAAGATTGGAGTTGAATTCAAACATAAAAGATGTGAGATGTTGAATAGAGGGGAGGCAATATTAGATAAGGCTTGATAGAAGAAAGACTATTTGTATAGAGATAGACAATAAAAAAATATGTGATTCAAAGGCCACAAAATGTAAAATCTAAGGAATAAAGCACGTGAAATTTAAGAAAGGTGAGAAGGAACGGCACAATCCTCATTCGAATAAGTGAAGAATTGAAAGTTGTGACATTGCGTCGGTCTTTGGTACGCGAATCTGAAAAGAACAGTCTTCGAAGGAAATATTTCCTACGAAATTAAAGATGAAATCCTTTCTAATGGTGCAATTCTTCTCCATTCGCTTAGCTGCAACAAACACATGCAATTACCTTTAGTCGCTTCACTTTATTAGATTTACTAAGTCACCTGTGGAACGGTAGAAGATAAGATACATTGAGATTGCACTATGTTGTACAGTTGGAGGCAGTAGACTCTTGTAGAGTAAGCTGGAACTTGTATGTATTGCTTTCATTCATTTTTACTGGCATTTAATCATTATTATTGATAAATCGCTTTGGATTCTAGTGCTCCCACCCCTCTGGGGCAGGTGAGACTATGGCATCCCCAATTATGGTATGGTGTGAGGCTGAAAGTAGTGAGGCTGAAGGTAGATTACCATTCAGAATTGAAACGTTGCTTGGAATGCCTTTGGCAGTGTTTGGTGATTGTATCAGAATAGCCCGATACTTATCAACCTTCCTATTCCCTATCTCATTCCCTTCCGCATTCTCTTCAGTATCACAACATAATTCATGGAATTGCCATAGTCCCACTAGTTCCGAACAGTTGGGACTAACGTGCGGTATTCACAAAAAATATAAACTATCTGCATTATTTGTTAACGCCATCTCGTTTCGTTCCCAGTTATTCTACATCTGCTTTTTTGTAACATTTGACAAGACATAGACAAGAATATTTTCGTAAATTAGTTTCACATGTGCTGACATGCTGACATACTCCGCTTATGATATTGCGACATAAAAATGGCCATGATAAAAGTATTTATCTCTCCAGTCAATTTTAATCACATTGAAATACTCTCATTTTGACAAGGCTTGTTTTACTGTACTTGACGTTTGGTGTATGTAAGTATGTACCGTCAACGAGACTCAATAATAAGAGTGTCGACCAATGTATGTGCTTTCGAAGGCGATTGCGAGCGGCTTCGATTGGAGAATCGATACCCCGGATATAAACAATATTACGTTTCATTGACTTTCGCTGATGAATGTGATAATATATTTACAGTCCAACGATATGAAACAAGTACGCACGGAAAATATAATAAATAAATACAAAATTATAATGTTCCTCATTTTTAGTCATACGAGCTTATGAACCGACTTGGGATGTCTTAAATTTCATATTTTACAAAATTACAAACGTTCAATCTTGCTAAAATGCTTAAAATGACGCGTGAAATACTTTGCATAAGAGCTTTTTGATATATGCGATCTAAAAACGTGGGATTAAAGTAAGTTATGGGGCTCTCACTTAAATATCTGTAGGAAAAAGCTCGGCTTAAGTGTTGGATACAGTGGTGAAACGTAGATATTCTTCACGTATGGTTCCAAATATCTTCCGAATGAAGTAAGTTTTAGGAAGGTACTGTTGGCTTAGTCTCTGCGGTATGGTTTGGTGAAGTAAATGCTCAACGGTGGTAATTTCCCATATAATGTTCGGGCGGTGCTACCCCCCTCCCTTAGCATGGGCAGGATTGGCGTAATGCTTATAGAAAGGCGAACCTTAGACAGAGGTGTGAACATTTACGTCATTACAGTCTTCGATCTACTTGAATAATTATTGAACTATTTGTTCTTTAGGTGTACTATATAGGGTGAAAGTATGATTAATTACGATATTTTATTATAATCTTTTAGATTTCAGCCCCATGTCTTTTCCGATGGGAGTGCTAAAGCCTCTCTGGCTTCTAAAATAATCATGGTCGAATCGTATTTCACCATCAAGTAGACGCGTAGTCTTTGAAGTTAACGTAGACACAATAATCAGAGTATCAAGAGCGCTTATACAATATCATTGCTCAAGTCGTGTTTTGACGTTCTACAAAGAAAATAAACATGTACAATATAATGAAACAACTTCAATTAAAATCCATCTTCTATTGTTTAATGCACGCGACGAGACAATAAAGGTCAATTTGTTGGATGCGTCGAATTGTTGTGAACCATCTACCATTGATTTCTTTTATAAATTTTTCGTAAATAATCTTTTATGATAATAAATTAAGAATGGCGTCCTTATCAACATTGACAATGACGTTTTTTGTCTCGAATTTGGCCATTTTCAGACCTGTCTGCTACTCTGCGGTGATTTTAGTGGACGACCTCTGAAAATTTATCTGTGGATAAGAAGATAATTAGTTTTTTTATTGTACAGATTAAAGTGAAATCACGAAAATCGCATCATGATTTTTGAAGGTCAAATGTATGATGTGATACAAGAAAAAAATACTATTTCAGCCATGTATTTTGCTCGCAAAACGTCAACGTGTTTTTTTTTTCTTTTCTTTTTATAATGTCCTTCTCTTCGATTTTATTTTAAGCTATTCAAAGCATTAATTGTCTTTCGAAATGAAATATTACGTAGAGTTTTTTTATAGTTTTTTTTTCAGTTTTTAGCTGAAAAATACCAATGTCCACCGTGTAACATAATCATACTATTATTTATTTATTTATTTTACGCCTATTAAGGCTTTTACTTACATATATAACAATATTTACGAAATTATACTCTTAAATAGTGCAGGAAATGACTGTTAAAAACACATATGCAAATAAAAATTATAAGTCTGGTGCTATGCATTTGTTGGGTATCTACGTATTACTCTATCGGCCATAGGATATAAAACTTATTTTAAATATAAACATCAACATTTACATAAAATTGCGTGAATCATTCTAATTTTCCAAAGTTTGAATATTGGACAGTAAGCCATGAACACTCGAGTATTTGAAATGAAGTCTGTCTACTCCAATGTTCCTCCTAAATCCAGCACTCCGTACGCCTGTAATTAGTTCTGGATTCCTGAATTATTAAGCCTTCCTTGGCGCATTTCACATGAGCTGGTTAAGTCTAGTTAGGCTTGTCTGTCTTACTGTGACTGAGGAAAACGTACGCCAATACTGCTGATACATATGGTGGTACTTTTTATTTATAAAATAATGAAATAATTTTTAAATAAACAATAAAAAAATATGTTAAAAATCTCTTCAAATTATTTTATATATAAACACGTGTTCATGCAACTTCACCTATACAATGACGAAATGCGAAAATATTATATTTTTTATGAACACGTGTTCCGACATCATGATAATAAGTTCCTCTTTTACAAAAAAATTAACATAAAACCCATTAATCCCGGTTTAACCTTATTACGAATAATTTAAAGAGATTCTTAATAAATTAGCAATATTTTTAATCAATAAGTTTTCTCCGTGCGAAAACATTATTTTAACGGTTTCATGTTTTTTATGGCTTACTCGGTTTTATCCGAGTTTATATACAATGTTTTCTTCAGTTGTCATTTTCATTTAAAAAAATTGAAATTATCATAAATGAAAAATTTCAGCTTAAACAACATCATTAATCTTGGATTTTACAATCTTACCATTCTGGATCACTGAAAAGTCACGGACCGACACTGATAAAAAGATATTTCTAGATTTAATAGTTAATAAATAATATTATTATATAATAAATAGAAAACACTATACGAGCCGAAAGTAGTTCCATTGAGATAGGAATATTTTCACGACTGCCTGACCTGATAGTTTTAGAATATTTTTTGCTTCATAGTAATGATTTAGCCCAAATGTTATGAAGCGGTGTTAAGTCTTATTTAAAAGTAATTATTTAAAACACCTCTTCAGAACAAGTACCATTCATAGCATTAATTTTGATTAAAATTATAGAGAGCACGGTCTGGCAACAAATAGACCGCCGGGCAGTCTATTGTTTGTTTCCGTTTCCTTTCGCTGGGCACTCTGGAATTGTTACACGAGCGGGGCGGCCGTGTAATGATCGCACAGTGAATTAGATTATAATTCATTTTTACCCTGGATGGGCGATCGTATTAAAAAAGTGTACATCAGTATTCCTGATGCGGGTTATTCGGTTCTTTTTTACAAAAACCAAGTCGGTGCAGGTTCTATTAAATAAACGTCCGTATAATGGATGACCGTGTGTGTGTTCGTGAAGATCACAAATAATGTTCTACTGAAGTTTATATACGCGATCCCTTGCAAATCGTTATACCGCGGACTCCGGGAAATGAAGCATTCACCTCAAGTGGCGCGATACAAGCCGTATTTTTCTTAATAAGAAACGGATAATAAAATCACAAGCCCGGACGGCACCCGCTCAAGTAATCTGCCGATCAGCTCAATGGATGGATTCGCTCCATTAATGTTACATAAACGATAGACCCGATACGCTCAGAACCGCTTATCAGCCACCTTGTCGGAGACGCTGGACCCGTCTCCTGGACCAAAGCCCTGATGGTGCCAGCTCGATCTGTCGGGGACAGACCACCGCCGGCCGTATAGAAGCTCCCCGCTCACTTCCCGTAATTAAGTGGTTAATCAGTTTTAGATAGAATTAAAAAACCAATTATTGATCCCTGGGGGTAAGTGCCGAGTCATAATATGTAACATGTTAACTTAAATATTTATTTATTTATTTATTTATCGACAGTTTCATGCTCTGCCCATCCCGAACATTACTCGAGGACCGAGTATTGGCGCGCAGAAAATCTGCAAAGTTCTGGATGGCATTTAATATAAAATATGGCCGGTAACAATTGGCGCCTCAACGTGTTTTGGCTCGTGGTGATTGCATGTTGTGCTGATTTTGGTGAAATGTTTCATGATTAATTGACATAATATTGTATCACTTATGTCTAGTGATTTGAATATTGTTTCATAACCTCAAATACACTCAGTATTCTTGTAACGATAATTCATAATTTGCGTTATTCTATGGTAAAATCTTGCGTAAACTTTCATCTTTCATGAAATCTATGATTTATCTATGCTTTTGTAGCTGTCAAATTTTATGTCAACACTAATTGGTAAACAAGATGATTATATGGGAGGTTATGTCAAACTGTCTAATTCATAATTATTTACGATTATTTTACGATGTCATTCACTTGTTTGATCAAGGCATATTTGCGTTTTATAATATTATTAGATTTTTACGCTAATATACATAATATTAAAAACATTTATGTCGGCGTTCTACAATACAAATTGTAAGTCCACATTACAATCGATATGCGTTTTAATTACTCGTAAGTCAACAAACACTCAATATTATTTATATACATACCTACGTCATTTTTTTTTTTTTCGCCCAAATTAAATGATATCTTTGATTGACAATTACATTAGGCCGACGTTTAATAACGTTTCACAATATAATAGGGTGGTCCATTTTTCGCAATTCTCATTAGGGTGGAGCATATTTTTTTTAACAATTTTTTTTTGTTTTTTTTTCACAATTGTACAATAGAAGTTGAGCTAATATTACGTCTAATGATACTACAGCCGTCAATGAAGAGTTTCTTTTGTTTTATAAACAAAAAAAATTAAATATTTATTTTTCTCTTCTTTTACTTCTTTCTTCCTATCTGAACATCAAAGAACGTAATCATGTCTTCACCAATACCAATACCAAATATCAATGGGGCTTCGAAGGAGGTTCTCATTAAAGAACTTAAAGACAGGAATATTGATCCATCGTCGACTTCTCATGAGTTACGTTTACAGGCGCGCGCTTATAATAAAGAGATTAAAACACCTGCTATAAGTGAAGTGAATTCTGAATCATCGGATTCTGAATTAGACGACACAACCATTAAGAAAGCCCACATAATTAAACAAACGAAGATTATTTATAGGGACTCACACTCAAATAACGTAGACGGTTGGAAACTGAAATATGACGGAAAAAGTAGTGTAAGGGAATTCTTACTATTAATTGAGGAGAAATGTAGGACAAAAAATTTTAACCAGGATCATCTTGTACGCGTTTTTCCTGATCTTTTAGAAGGTTTAGCACTCCTGTGGTTCAGGTCTATTTACACTCAGGATTTGAAATGGGACGATCTTTCAAAACTTTTGATAAGACAATTTGAAGCAAACGACCTTCAAACAGATCTTAAGGTAAAACTATTTAACATGACACAACCTAAAGGTATGTCAGTGCTAGAATTCACTCTCAGAATGAAATCATTAAACAATATGCTTGAAGCTAAACTACCGGAATTAGAACTTTTGCGGTTGGCAAAAAAAGCTTTATTGCCTATGTATACAAATTTACTAGTCTCAAGAGATATATCGACATTCGAGCAATTGACTACTCATGCAGGCAACTTGGAATCTTATGCATCACTGTCGGATGATTTCGTATCTTTCAACGTTTCTCAACCAAAAGTAGACTTACCTGTCACTAATAAACCGGAGAAATTTGATAGTACTGCTAGACAAACACCTAATTTTAATAATAATAATATTCATAGACACCAAGGTTATAGCCAAAATCAGTACAGAAAACCAAATAACAACAATTATTCCAACAACTATACTAAAGTTAGTCTTGGAAACAGAGATAATAATTATAAATACAATAAACCGTCTTCTTCTACTTCTAACACATATACAAAAACTGCACACGAAAATTCTAGAACGTTTTACAATAAACCATTCTGTTCATATTGTAAACTATCGGGACACGTTATAGAAGATTGCAGGAAGAAAAATTCAAGGTCTAACAATCCTAAAGTGGGAGCTATCAATGACAAAGCTCATAAAAAGTCAAAAAACTAGGTCGGAGTCTCTCTTGCTACAAGCCGTCCTTGGCGCAGAGGAAAAGCGAGTGGGAGAGTTGGCTCCGAATAGTTGATAAATTTCTTTCATCCCCATCAACCGGAACAGTGGGCCCGCTGCCACGGGAAATGGCTATTGAAAATGATAACCGTCCTTATACTTATGTACATATTATAAATAATTTCTACAGTGGAATGCTAGACAGCGGCGCTTCATTGTCATGTCTAGGAGGCAATAGTTATAAAATTTTTAAGGAATTAGGTATTAAGTTAGTTAAAGTTAAGTTTAGTGTTTATACAGCGGACGGTTCAAACCAACCAGTCTTAGGGACAATGTCATTGCCGGTCACGTATAAATCATCCACAAAGGAAATTCTTTTCTACGTCATCCCGACATTGTCGCCTTCAATTATTCTAGGAGTTAACTTTTGGAAGGAGTTCCACATCGCACCGGAACTGTTTTCGAAAGCTACTCTTCCTGTTTCGGAAGGAAATATTAGTGGGTTGCGGGCTATTCGGCCAGCCTCATCCCTAACTATTGAAGAGAACAGGGAACTCTCTAAAATAGTTAAAAAATTCGAGTCAATTTCTTTTGAAAAAAAGGGGTTAGGTCTAACACACTTAGTTAAACACAAAATAATTACAACAGGACCACCCATCAAACAGCGGTATTACCCTCTTTCACCCGCACGGCAGAAACAATTAGAAACAGAAGTTGATGAAATGCTAAAATTAGGGGTTATTCAACCTTCTCGTTCACCATGGTCCAGTCCAGTAATAATTGTAACAAAAAAAGACGGAACAGCTAGATTCTGCCTTGATTCTCGAAAAATTAATAACGTCACGGTACGTGATAGTTACCCTCTTCCCTATATTGCGCGTATCCTAGATAAACTGGGCGGTGCCAGATATGTTTCCTCGATTGACCTCTCCAAGGCATTTTGGCAAATAGCCTTGGACAAAAAATCATGTGAAAAGACAGCATTTGTTGTTCCTGGGCGGGGCCTCTTTGAGTTCACTCGCATGCCGTTTGGTTTGAAAAATGCTCCTAGCGAATTACAAAGACTAGCGGATGCATTGTTTGGACCTGATTTCGATGATAATGTTTTTTGCTATTTAGATGACCTTATATTAGTATCGGAAGACTTGAAATCACATTTAAACTTGTTAAATCGGGTGTACGAACGTCTACGAGACGCGGGTCTCACCATTAACTTAAAAAAGTCAGAATTTTGTAAAGCCGAGCTTAAATACTTGGGCTATATGGTGGATTCCCAGGGACTTCGCACTGATCCAAGTAAGATAGATAGTATTAAAGATTTTCCTATACCGAAAAATGCTAAACAAATTCGGGCATTTGTTGGCCTGTGCGGTTACTTTAGACGGTTTATCAAGGGATTTTCAAGCATTGCAGCTCCTTTAACAAGTATTACTGGTTCAAAAAAGGGAATTAGTAATTTTAAATGGTCACCGGAAGCTGAATCCGCATTTATTGCACTAAAGCAAGCACTTACTTCTGCCCCAGTCTTAAGTTGTCCAGATTTTTCGAAACCCTTCGCTATACACTGTGACGCAAGCTCCGTAGGCATTGGGGGGGTATTAATTCAAACTATAGATGGACAGGAGCACCCTATAGCTTATTTTTCGAGATGCTTAAACGTTCACGAACGTAATTATGGAATAACTGAGCGCGAACTTTTAGCCGTACTAGACTCCGTTACACACTTTAGACCATACATTGAAGGAACTCATTTTACAGTTGTAACCGACCACTCAAGCCTAAAATGGTTAGGTTCTCTGTCCAACCCCAGCGGTCGTCTCGCGCGTTGGAGTTCACGCCTATCCCAATTCTCGTTTGACGTAATCCATCGTAAAGGTACTCAACACATAGTCCCAGATGTCCTTTCGCGAATGGATCTTGCCGAAATCTCCATTATAGATTCAGGAAATATTCAAGATGAGTGGTATCAAAATATTTGGAAGGGTTGTCAAGAATTTCCCCAACGTTTTCAGAACTTCCAAATTCGGGAAAACGAACTATTTCGTCACACGAAAACTCGTTTAGCACTGTGTGAAGACACTGCGTGGAAAAAAGTAATTCCTCAAGAAAAAAGATTAGACATTTTAAGTAGTGTTCACGAGTCTATTCGATCTTGTCACCCCGGCGTTTTTAAAACTTATAAAAAAGCACAATTACGGTATTTTTGGCCAAATATGTACAGAGACATTAAACAATTTGTAAATCGCTGTACGGTCTGTAAGGCCCACAAAATCAGTACGGCCTCACCTAACGGTATTTCATCACATCCAAAAAAAGTTACACGTCCAATGCAAATGTTATCGTTGGATTTGGTAGGTCCATTACCGAGAAGTTACTCTGGTTTTACCGTTATTTTATCCTGTGTCGATGTTTTTTCAAAGTTTACCTGGCTGTTCCCGTTGCGCAAAGGTACCGCGCGAAGCATTGTGAAGAGTTTAGAAGAAAGTATCTTTCTTGTACATGGCGTACCGCGCACCATTGTTTGTGATAACGGCCGTCAGTTTGTATCCAAAGAATTTAAGGACTTATTAAATAATTATAATCAGTGTCGCCCAAACCTCTAACGGTGTTGGACGCGAGTGAGCGCCGTAAGCGGTGAATAAATAAAATAACACCTTCAATCCAAGACAAATTATATAAATACATAAATTTACGGAAAATATATTTTTTTAACCTGAAAAAATGGAGGAAGCGGTTGATCCGCATGCCTTCATAACAAAGGCGAAACAAAACATAAGTGACTTACATACAATCATGGAAGAAAATAAACTTACCAAAGAAACCAAATCAAAAATGATGAAAGAAATAAATAACATCATGGAAATGATATCGCACATGGCAATAGAATTAGCTAAATTACAAGAAAAGTGTGATATTCAAGAAAAAAACCAAGCACAAAAATACCCATTTTCATACTCTTCTGCAGTAAAAAACTTAATATCAAAAACGCAAGAAAAACGATTTCCTATAATAATTAAAAGCTTAAAAGAAGAAGACACTGAAAAATTAAAAGAGAAAATACAAAAGATTAAAATATCGCAGTTGGGAATTCGAGTATGCGAAATTAAAAAAACAAAAAAAAACCTTATAATAACATGCCCAGAAAAAGAAGACGCAAAAAAATTAAAAGATAAGATAAATGAAGTCGACAAAACCATAATAGCGGAGGTACTTCTGAAAACGGATCCATGAGTAATATTCAAAGGTCTTGACAAAGACTATACCGAAAAAGAATTCTTAGAAGACATCATTGAACAAAACAACGACATCAAAATGATATGTGAAAAATACCAAGACAAAGAAATATTACAAGTTAAGGCCATCATTACAAACAAAAAAACTAACAGCAAAAACTTAATACTACAAACAAATCCCGAAATGAGACTACATCTTGTTAATAAAAAAAAAATTCATCTAGGATTCATGAGAATCTATGTAGAAGACTGCAGTCCTCTTACCCAATGTTTCCACTGTCAAAGATTTGGACACACAGCACAAAAATGCTACAATAGAATGAATAAACCAACATGCAAGCACTGTTCAGAAGATCATCCCATCTCCGAGTGTAAATCCCTGGAACTGCCACCCAAATGCGCTAACTGCAACTCAGCTAACAAGAAGAAAGAAATAAACTCCTTGAACAGTAAAATGAATGAAGTAGACCACCGAACAAACAGCGAAACATGTAAGTTCCGATCTTACATGCTTAAATTAGCCAAAGAAAGAATTAACTACGACATTGAATAAAAACCTTATAAATAATTTTGTAAAATACAACCGAAAATGCATTAAATGGATGATTTCTTAAGTAACGAATTAGAGTTAAATATTAAAATTCAAGAATATGAATGTATATGTACCGATTCGTGTAACAAAATTATTTCTAAAAACATCAATGATATAATTATTATGCATATAAACATCCGTAGCGTTCAAAAAAATTTAGATGAATTAATTCTAAAAATAAATAATTTAATTAAAAAACCGGACTTTATAGTGTTAACCGAAACATTTACGAACGCTGAGTCACCGTCTTACCACTTACCTGAGTACAACTATATTTCTACCAAAGTAGACATCAATAAAAATTCGGGAATAATAATATTTGCAAGCAATAAATTTAGTATTGTTAACATATTAGAACATCCAATACACTTAGTAAACTGCATCGAAGTACATTTCAAACTCGGCAAATCCATATACCATCTAATAGCTATCTATAGAACGCATGGCTCGAGTATTATTACATTTATTAATGACCTCAAATACATATTATTAAAATTAAAAAATAAACTTTGCTTCGTCGTAGGAGATTTTAACATTAATATTAATGAAAAAATAGAAAATAATAACAAAAATGAATACATCAATTGTATGACTGAACAAAATTTTATATCTTGCATAAATAAAAATACTAGGGAAATAAAAGAACATACTCCATCTTGTTTAGACCACATTTGGACAAATATAAACATTAAAGATCTTCACAAAATAAAATCAATTGTTTGGAAAACTAACATAACTGATCATCACTCATGCTTACTTCTGTATAATAATAATATTAAACATAAAAAACATAATTTATTAACCAAAAAATCAACAATAGATATGACTATTCTCTCTGAAAAATTAAAAAAGGAAGATTGGAATAATGTTTTAAACAGTGATGATACTGAAATTTGTTCGACTAACTTCGAAAATATTATGTCACAACACATTAAAAATTCGACAACTGAGATAACAACACACATAAAATCAAAATTAAGATGTTTAAAACCTTGGATTACCAAAGGACTTATTATATCTATCAGAAATAAAGAAAAACTTTACAAAATAACTTTAAAAAATCCCCAAGATGAAAAAGCATATATTTTCTATAAAAAATATAAAAATAAATTAACATCTTATATTAAAAAAAGTAAAGAAGAGTATTTTAAAAATAAAATATTATCTTCAGAAAATAACCATAAACAAATGTGGAAAACTGTTAATTTCGCCATAGAAAATACAAAAAAAACACAAAACATTAAGTACATTGAACATGATAAAAAAATTATAGATGCCAATATACAGCCTAAACAATGTGCAAACATATTTAATTCCTTCTTTGCAAATGTTGGGAAAAATCTTGCGAAAAATATTCATAAGCCTTCAAACCAAGAAAACCATAAAAATAAAAATATACAGAAACGTAATATACTTTCAATGTTTGAAACAACAACAGAATGTGAAATCTCGAAAATAATAGAAAATATGAAAGGAGGTTCGTCCCCCGGTTTTGATTCTATTACGACACACATGTTAAAAACTATGAAACCTCACTTAATAAAACCTATCACTCATTTAATAAACTTAAGTTTAACAAATGGAATTTTTCCAATGAACTACAAAACCACAATAATCTCACCTATTTACAAATCTGGAGATCCACATCAAGCAACGAATTATCGCCCAATATGTCTAATTTCTAATATAGGAAAGATCTTTGAAAAAATAGTTAAAAAACAATTGGTAAATTTTCTAGATAATAATAAAATATTACACAAAAACCAGTTTGGCTTTATAAAATCACTCAGCACACAAGATGCTATTGCTAACGTAACTTCATACATTTACGAATCACTAGATAAAAGTAAAAAATGTGCGGGTATATTTATTGACCTTAGAAAGGCATTCGATAGCATATCCCATGAGATGCTATTAAAAAAATTGAATAATATCGGCATAAAAGGCAACGCGATTAAATGGATCACCGACTACTTAAAAAACCGTCCTCAATTAGTAAAAATCAATGGTGTTAATAGTGATCAAGAGATTACAAGCTTTGGAATCCCCCAAGGTACAGTGCTTGGACCAATTCTATTTACTATATATGTAAACGATATTTTTTTTCAACCTTTACACGGTCAAATTACGTCATACGCCGATGATACAGTATTAATAATAAGTGATAAGACTTGGGAAAATGTAGAATTAAAGGCCACGGAAGACATCAACACGCTCAAGAATTTTTTCGACACTAATTTACTGTCACTTAATAATGAAAAGACATTTGTAATTCCATTTGCAATACATACAAATGATACTCCTAAAAATTTTAACATTGTCATACATAATAATACTAAAATTCACAGCCAAAACTATTGCAAATCAAACTGTACAGTACTAAAAACAACAAATAAAATTAAATATCTAGGAGTAATTATTGATAAAAATCTGAAATGGAAAGAACAAATAAGTCAAGTAGTAAACAAAATTAGAAAATTAATATATATATTTTTAAGAATTAGAAACTTTCTGTCGATAAAAAATCTATATTTAATTTACTATGCCTTAGTTCAATCCACTTTACAATACGCTATTATTAGTTGGGGATCCGCGTATAAATGTAACCTTCTTCCAATTGAAATTATACAAAGAACAATTATTAAAATTATATTAAAAAAATCCTTTGACTACCCAACAGAACGCCTGTTTGAAGAATTTCAAGTACCTACATTTAAAGACCTATATATTAAAAACTCATTAATCCAAATTATAAAAGAAAAAGATAAATATCAATTTTTAAATGAAAACAGAACGCGACTTAGACATGTTTTTCTATGCCCAAAACTAAATACGTCTTTTGCACAACATCATTATACTTACCAGGGAAGAACTTTTTTCAATCGTTTACCAGAAGAAATCAGAAGCATTAATGATAAAACCCGAATACTGCTCTCTGTCAAGAGACACTTTAAAAATATTCTGAAAAAAAAAAACTACTGTCACTTAATTAATCTCACAAATATCCTTAGTTTTCCATAGCTTCCTTTCTTTTTAAAAATTTAATAAATAATATATTATCCTTCACTACTTTCCAAAGAAATATTACAGCAAACATACATTTATGTACAATGAATTATTTAAGTACTAACTAACAACAACATTTATGTACACTCCCCTTCCATACACAAGCAAATGCTTTCAATGGAAGAGTAGTAAAAAACCAATGATGTAAAATGAATTATGTCCCATGTAAAACATATTATTAAAAATAAAAAATAATTATAAAAAAAAAAAAAAAAAAAAAATATACCTCCTCCGTTTTATAACTCTTATTATACCCCTCAAAATAATGTGGTAGAGAGATATAACCAAACTTTGGGCACCGCATTATCGATATTAGTTGAATCAGACCACCGTAATTGGTCAAAATTTTTACCACAAATACAATCAGCTATGAACAATTCCGTAAATTGCGCTACGGGTTTTACACCTTATTTTCTAATGCATGGTCGGGAGCAAATATTAGACGGTGATTTGCATCGTAACCCTATAGCTGATACGGAATCTAATTTACAAAATTGTACTAGTCAGAGAATCTACGCACAAAAATTAGAAGAACTGTCATCAGTTTATGAGCAAGTCTCAGATGCTTTACTAAAAGCTTATCAAAAAGGAGCAAACCATTATAACCTGCGGAGAAAACATGTTAGTTTTCAAGTCGGAGATAGGGTTTGGCGTAGAAATTTCGTCCAATCAAACGCTTTAAATTACTTTGCACAGAAACTAGCTCCACGCTTTGTGCAAAATATAGTCGTGAAGAAAAAATCAGACTTAATCTATACATTAGCAGACCTCAAAGGTAAGGAAACTGGTAACTTTCACGTGAAAGACATCGTCAAGTCAGAAAATATACCGGATTAATATGTTTCTGATAGTGCTTTGGTGGGTCTGGCCACCCTACCAAGTACTCTCAATTAATTAATATTTCAAATATTTTTCAATGCACGGGAGCACAAAGCGGCTTGATCACCCGAGTTGGAGCGACCCAGCATTATGACAGTCCTTAGTCCTGTCCTAGTTAATTTTCTTTTAGAAAATATAGAAATTTCGTAAAATGGTTAGTATAATCGGTAAATAATAGAAAGAAACATAATAAATTTAGTATAACACTCTAGTATCCTACTCGAGTTTGTTACACGACAATGATGTTGTTCAGATAAGCTTATAGGAAAATAATTTAAAAAAAAAAAAAAAAAAAAAAAAAAAAAATGACTTGAAATATGGCTTTGACTAAACAAGTGAAAGTTAGGTAGCATGGGATATATAAACTGCCCAAATCTTGGAATGCACGGTGATACTTTTCCACTATCCCCGTATATTCTAGGTTTCTTAATATATACTTATGTTCATATTGTATACGTTCGCCCGTTACTTAGAAAGTGAAGATGTACCGGTCCAGTACATCTTTGTTTTCTAAGCAGTTTTAAAAATTTTATTATTAAGAATTGAATTTTACCAAATATATTTTTGTTTACTTTATTATAATTATCTTGTCATGTTTGAAAATGGTATACTTATGTTAGTACTCTTGATATTTTGTTTAATAATTTCATAGTAATTAATGTTACAATTATAAGAGCTGGTTCAGCATATGTCTTTTCCTTAAATTCCTTCTATAACTTTAGTTATATTAAGTAAAAGTAGGTTTTATCTATAAATTAGTACAATAATACAATTTTCTACAAATTGCACCATTTACAACAATGGATGTATACAATTTTCTACCAATTGCACCATTTACAACAATGGATGTATACAATTTTCTACCAATTGCACCATTTACAACAATGGATGTATACAATCTTCGACCAATGACTCCATTTACAACAATGGATGTATACTACTACTAATTGCACCACATCTATAAGATTGGTTGTTGACAGTTCCACTCGATTAAACCACCTTACACACCTGCGTGTGTGTAAAGGTTAAAAGTTTTTTCTACTATTACGAAATAATGCTTTCCAAGGATGATTATTTTGTCTTATTGTATAAATTCTCTTCGAAAAACTTACCCAATAACCAGGTCAGGTAGAGTAGATAGAATTTCTTCGAAGTGTGTTTTATCTCCAACGGAGAAGTAGACTCAGTGAAAAGTGAGGGTTGGTTTACCTCCCTAAAAAAAAGTGTTGCCTGAGTGGCTTATCGCCCTATTAAAGGGCCAGTGAAGCTTTAACGCTTAAGTTGTTTAGATGTGTTGAGAAGAACAATAATATTTTTTTATATACCTACAGGTTTACCTACAATTTTGTTTAAGAATATTTTCCGTCACAGATGTAACGCTAACGGCAGTCTTCGACAATCGTCAATTTATCATCACCCGGTATTCCGATACTGTGGGTGCTTGCAGACTCCGTTCACGTAATATCTTCTAAAATTTGTAATTAAGTTACATTAATCTTAAGTTATCTTTAAGTTCTAGAATGGATGAATCGCAGGCTCAACCATCCGGCTGCACGCTCGATGGGTGCGATTGAAGCTGCGGCACACCCATTCATCATAAGTTTTGCTATCCAAATCGTAGATTTTGTCTTATTCCTTACTTATCTTACAAATTATGATGCTCATGTATAATTGTTGATTGTTTTTTTAGAAACCCAGAGGATCTTTTCAAGCTTAGTTATTGCAGTTGTAGTTTTTTTTAGAGTTGTATTAATGTTTGGGGACAAACATTTGTGTGGCGCGGGGGGTAATGTTATGAAGCGGTGTTAAGTCTTATTTAAAAGTAATTATTTAAAACACCTCTTCAGAACAAGTACCATTCATAGCATTAATTTTGATTAAAATTATAGAGAGCACGGTCTGGCAACAAATAGACCGCCGGGCAGTCTATTGTTTGTTTCCGTTTCCTTTCGCTGGGCACTCTGGAATTGTTACACGAGCGGGGCGGCCGTGTAATGATCGCACAGTGAATTAGATTATAATTCATTTTTACCCTGGATGGGCGATCGTATTAAAAAAGTGTACATCAGTATTCCTGATGCGGGTTATTCGGTTCTTTTTTACAAAAACCAAGTCGGTGCAGGTTCTATTAAATAAACGTCCGTATAATGGATGACCGTGTGTGTGTTCGTGAAGATCACAAATAATGTTCTACTGAAGTTTATATACGCGATCCCTTGCAAATCGTTATACCGCGGACTCCGGGAAATGAAGCATTCACCTCAAGTGGCGCGATACAAGCCGTATTTTTCTTAATAAGAAACGGATAATAAAATCACAAGCCCGGACGGCACCCGCTCAAGTAATCTGCCGATCAGCTCAATGGATGGATTCGCTCCATTAATGTTACATAAACGATAGACCCGATACGCTCAGAACCGCTTATCAGCCACCTTGTCGGAGACGCTGGACCCGTCTCCTGGACCAAAGCCCTGATGGTGCCAGCTCGATCTGTCGGGGACAGACCACCGCCGGCCGTATAGAAGCTCCCCGCTCACTTCCCGTAATTAAGTGGTTAATCAGTTTTAGATAGAATTAAAAAACCAATTATTGATCCCTGGGGGTAAGTGCCGAGTCATAATATGTAACATGTTAACTTAAATATATTCTCCATGTTTTATAATGTGCAAAAACAAAACTACAGCTTTCATTTCACTACAATCAGTAGAACCTGTAATCCTTTGTGTGCCCATGCCTTGGCGACAGTTTCATGCTCTGCCCATCCCGAACATTACTCGAGGACCGAGTATTGGCGCGCAGAAAATCTGCAAAGTTCTGGATGGCATTTAATATAAAATATGGCCGGTAACACAATAACATGTAATCCCTAACCGAATGGTTATCAAATGATTAATTAAAAACAAAAATCTTCGTAAGATATCTTAAACGATTACAAGTAATTGTTATATTTTTTAATATAAAAGATTAGAATAAATAGGTACTACATCAGATACTGAAATGGTAATTTGATTCCATGTGCAGATAAGTTTTATTTAAACAAAGCCTTGACGTCACACGACACGCGTTGATGTTGATAATGCCTTCGAAGGACAATATGGCTGCCAAAAGAAAACCTTCAAAACAAAATAAGTAGGTACCAAAATTTTCATTATTTATTACGAAAGTGAATATAAGATATAATCTATTTTATTATTCTAGAAGCGTTTTAATCTATACAGTGTTTTTGTCACACTGAGAACCCGAATATGGAACCTTTACGATACAAATCTTTCAATATACTTAATTAACGATCATAATATTGTTTCCACTCCGTGTTAAATAACAATTTTTATTACATTCAAATAAATTCTCGTGTTAGAAATTACGAAATTTGAAATGAAGGCATTTAATTTTTTAGAGCTGTTCTTTGCAGACTTATTTCACATGTGCCAAACAATGCACCGGGTCATATATCCCTAAATCTAGGGAAAAGAGAAAAGCACAAAATCTATGGTTTTGAAATGTTGACTAAACTGGGGCAATTTTTGTCCGATATTCTCTAGCCTCCCCCCTTCCCCAGAATACGAAATTATTCTGAGGAATTTTTTCCCTTAAATTTCTCTGGCCACTCCATCCATTCAGCCTAGTACCTCATTTGTATGACTTTGTATTCATTCTGAAATGTAGGAAAAATTTTATTTCTTGAACCTGGAGAAATTTTGATCTGAAATCTAGGTCTAAGAAAACTTCCATTCTGTTTCATACCCTACTACGCGAAAAATGCTGGCTATCCGCCACCCGACAGCAGGGCGCGCAGTGGGCGCATCCGGCAACAACCAGGTTACCCGGTGCCGGACGGTACCGGCCGTCATGTGTGGAAAGATACATACTAGCCCATACAACTCGGCGCTCTTTACCCGGCAGCCGGCCGGTACCGTACGGCCTTATCCGGAATGTGTGATAGGCTTATTTCTAAAACATATTTTTCTTTGTGTAGTTTTTGCATGAGAAGAATAAATAAAATATTATATTTCTGATTATAGAATAAATCACTAGCACACGTACAGGATGCGGCAAAATACACCGTGCAGTTTTGAAGGACTAGAAAAAAAACTGCGCAACTTACGAAAATTGGATTTATTTGGTACATAATGCCGTTTTATGCATCAAATCCTGAAGATGGCATCAAAAAGATGATGGCCTCCAGAAGCCAAACATTGATGATAGTGATTTCTGAAGTGTTCAGCAGCATTTTGGCACATCCCGATAAGTATTTCCTTCAGGTATTCCTACTGATTTTCAAGAAATATGCAGACGGCGAGCCCCAGTGTTTTCCGGACCAAACCTTGACACAATGACACCCCTCCCATGTTCTTACCCCCACCACACGAGATGTACCGGCCCTTCAAAACTGCACTGTCTGTTTTGCTGCACCCTGTACACTCGCGCAACTTGATAGGAGTCTTCTCGATAGATGGATGCTTTTCCTATAGTTAGAAATAATATGTCATTGCCAAATGACAATAGATTTCCATTCAACAAGGCTATCGAAATAGTAAAATGTAACTGGAATACGAAGGCTAATCTATTATAATCATAATAAATAGTATTAAAACAATCGTGTCAATCAAACCTTAAAAAAAAGTGTAGATTAAAGTTTTAAAAAAATTAAGAGAAGAAATTAATTATTTTTATCTCTTGTTCATAAACAAATTTAATTGTAAGTGTGGTTGACACTGAAATAAACTTTTCGGTGCAAAAAATCCCTCTGCAACATGAATACGAATTTCCACATACTTTATATATATCGCTTTTGACCAGATATCCAAAGAGCGCGCAGATAAAGTATGGAATAATTTATAAAAGTCCCCATAAAATTGAATATATTCGAATAAGAATCCGGAGAGAAAAATATTTTTGGAACAGGGTAGTTTCACGGGTAAGTTAACTTTAGAGGTTGTGCGATCGAAATCGTTGACAGCAGCATTTCTGTTGCCAATATTTTACTTATATACTGATTTTTATTTACCTACTATTGACGACCTCCTTGAGCGAGCGGTTGAGTTCTTTGGATACGATATCGAATAAGTGGCTTCAAATCCCGGGTGGCGCATGTAAAATGTAATTAGTTAAAATGAGTTCGAATTTAGTTGACACGGAGAAAAAATAATTTTGATTTATTGAAAATCTCTTCAAATTATTGCTAATCCGGTTAAAAATAGGACCGCAAGCCGCTTCCTGATAAATTTTTAGTAAATTCGTAATAATATCGGAACACGTTTTCATGCACCTACGTTTGTCTTAATAATATTTAATGACGAAATTCGAAAATTTTATTATTACTATGAACCACGTGTTCCGATATTCTGACAATTCATTGGTGTTTTACTAACAGTTTATCAGGATACTCTTCAATTAGAAGAGATTCAAGAGAAGTTGATAATTTTATTCAGCTAATTTTTGAGGAAAGATCGAATACTTAAAAAAGTAAACTCCTTAAATTCTCTATAACGAAATTATTTGCACCCTAAAAATGCACCAAGTTTTCTTTTACACTAGAATTTACAACCCTTTTACTTGTGATCTGAATGAGCAACTATTCCGAGGCACTGGTTAAAATATGACATTAGCCGTATTTGTGTCCAGATATAAATAGTCATATTGTTTATTTATTGTTATCACGTTTAATTTGTAGAACTCATTTCATATAGTATTTTTTTTGTGATATTAAATAATAAAATTATCCTATTAAAACTATTTTACTAGCTTATTTTAATTTTGACCTAGATGCAATTATCGAAAATCATCTATATGAAAGAGTTAACATTCCTCACCACTTCTAGCGCAGCACAGTATCATTTTAAAGCCTAAAAAAAGGAAATCTTAGACCCCGAATGTGATTACACATTATTCTGATGCTTACCATATTACGCTTTATACTTACATAATCTTCAATACGCTTTATGCATATAACACATAACTTACTGTAATCATCACTAAAGTCACATAGAAATTAATAAATAAAAAATATTCAACAAAATCTGCTATTTTGATCAATGATGAATTAGTCATTTCATGATTAGATCACAGAGTGGAAAGAGAAATGCTTTCATCGTTTTCCCGACCTCCCCACAATTGTAATATTCAAGGAAGGTCGCACGCCATCTTGTGATACATCAATCTTTATCCCAATATATCAAGTTTGACCTTTCAGAAGCAATCTGTTTCATAGCAATATACCTACTGATATCGATAGCATCTGCTGTTCATACATTTTCGATGGTGATTTTTCGTGACAAGTGTCGAACGGTAAATGCGTCCCTTTAGTTGATAAATATTTTGAACATGGTTTTGCGTGCATATTCGGAAAAATAAATAAATTTCCTTGCTATAATAATACAGGATTTAAATAACACGAATTTTAAAATAAAAGCTGTAATATACAATGCATACACCATTTAGGGTATATTATGGGGCTGATAAGAGCGCAGAAGAGAAGGAAATAAGAAGTTTGGGAAATACTTCGCTATTCAGACTTGATCACGAAAAACAACTAAAGTTACTTAATGCAACGTTTCTATTCTGAATGGTCTTTTAAGGCGATAATTTATAGGTATCCCTCTACTTTGGAAAGTGTTACAAATACACTCTAAATTTTGGTATTTGTTATTTGTGAAATTAAAATTAAATAAAAAAAAAATCAATAAAATATAATGTAGGCAACTAAATTTTGGCACACATTACTTGCTGTATTCACATTAATAAATCTTCTATTATTCTGATTTTTGTATTTGTATCGTATGTAGGTTTTAAAGTCATACTATACGGAGAAAAATGAGTACCTACGGCTTTTTTTATCAAGATACTGTTAAAAATGTGACTGCTTGATCATTTCCCATTAAAATATTAGTCATTCACAGCATACCTGAAAACGTGTTCACGCAGGTGCCCTTTTGTCCGAATAAATATAATAGATGAGATGTGAAACTATGATTATATTGAAGAACACGTGTTCCGACTTCCTCATAACTTACTCGTGCTAATAATTTGTTATGAAATTAGTCAAAACATTCGTTATAGGCCTCCAGTCCCATTTTTAACAGGAAAACGAATAATTTGACCAGATTTTTAATAAATGAACAATTTTTAATATCAGTTAGTTTTCTCCGTGTAAATCCAGAGCAAATGGCGAAAATTTAATGAAGCGACAAAGTAATAAATGAATTTCAAAGGTAACAGGGTTAAAAGTGAAATAGGTTTTGAAGACTTTTTGAAAATGTACGTCTTTTGGCTTTTGCATATTTAAGCTTCAATGGTGATGGGTGGGACGGTTTTGGATAATGCTCCTTTGAAAATTAATGGAAATTGTAACTGCTACGGTAGCTCAAAATAGCTTTAACAATTATATTATATTATTAGAAAAATTCACGAGCTTTTTCCTCTTTCACGAAGATTTTTTGCCAACAATTTTTCTAGTAGTTCTATTCTGTGAATAGCAGAACTGGTGTCCAAAAAACGATGATTCTTATTTTCTCTCATTTAATAAATCGACACCAAAATTACATCTAAAATCATAATATTAGTAAGTAGGTACTTATAAACATACCTATTTAGTAATAAACCGTATATTTTATAAATTATTTCAAATAAATAATTATACAATGTGTCCAAAGAAACGTTACTATATCAATGGAATTTATTTTTTAGACAGACAAAATGCAAAGCGGTCGGGTTAAAACAAGACTTCGTTAAACACTGTAAAATATGAAAAAATATGTTTTATTAATGTAACGTCATTACCAAGGTCTGTGTAATTCATAGTTTGTTCGTAAGTTCAGTTTTTTTTAAAAAACAGAAAGCATTTACAGGATTTTAAAAATGAAAATCATTTTGAAAATCTATTTTTTTAAATTATTATTGTAAAAAGCAATCTCTTTGTGGTTTGACATATTTTATAAAATAAAATAAAATACTTTTTGTTTTAAAACCACGAGTTTTTAATAATAAGTAATAATTTGCACCCTGAAGATGCTTGAGTAAAGTGAAACCGGTCGGTTCTAAAAATTATTAAAAACTCGTGGTTTTAAAACAAAAAGTATTTTATTATTTTTTTTTAGATTAGATTTAGTCAAGTTGGTTTATGTTTGGTTTGAAAATGAAAACTATTAATATACGATAATTTATTTATTTGGACACTTCATTATTCTAATACTGTACGGGACCAAGTTAGTGAAGCCCGCACAAATACTGCAAATTCAATAGGGCACCGGCACACATTGACACCTTGATCTGAGAGTTTTTGCAGGGGCAGTAGGAAAACATTAAATTAAACAAGTATTACTTTCCCGAGAACTCTCGGATGAGAAGTGACTGTTTGTACCAGTTACTTCTCTATTTATTGGACAAAATTATACATTAAATTTCACACATGTTCAATGAGAGTAATTAGCGATCACCCTTATCTCTTCACTGTGTTGAACAAAACAAAAACATTAGTTTTTAAATGTATGGTGGCGCTGAAAATCCATTAATATTAACTATAGCAGTCGCACATTAAGGATGTGGAATAATATTATAGTATCATATTTATTTTGACGCAGATATCTAAATGGTTTTATCAAAAATATTAAGGACATCGTAAAAACTTGAGATCTTGTTATCTCATAATGACTTTGGCTCTGCACGTCCGATATACTCCCCACGGTGCAGTCTCTGCTGCGCCCAGCTACTCCGTCGGGCGTGTTCTGTTTCATCCCAGCGTCTCGTGTTTGCAGTTGATGTCATTGCAAGGGGTTTCGGCTAGGCAGGTGTTGTCGTGCTGGTGATTGGATCGGCTGGTGTTGTTGAAGCAGGTAGTATGACGGCGATTTTAATGGCCGGTCTAACATATATTCCGGAACTTGTCTGGATACGGGCTGTCCTGACTTGTCCGTCGGCGGCGGGCACGGCCTCAAGGACGCGGCCACGCGGCCAGCTGTTCCGTGGCAGCGTGGAGTCCATAATGACCACCAGGTCATCCTTCTTAATGGGTGTGACCGGGTTGTGCCATTTTTGCCGAGCTGCCATGGTGGGAAGGTATTCTAGAAGCCACCGCCTCCAGAATATGTCTGCAAGTTGCTGGCCGATACGCCACTGGCGGCGAAGGCATATTTCCTCTTCCTTTTTGCCAAACATGGACAAGAGGGGACGCTTTCCAGCCGACCCTAGAAGAAAGTGGTTGGGGGTCAAAGGCTCTTCGTCGCGTGGGTCAACTGATATGTGAGTGAGTGGTCTGTTGTTCACTGTGAATTCAGCCTCTGCCAGGGCCGTGAGTAAGGTTTCTTCTCTAGGTGCCCGTTCCTTAAGTGTGGTGCTCAGGGCTCTTTTTACTGACCGTACAAGCCTCTCCCAAGCTCCCCCCATGTGGGGCGTCATTGGAGGTATGAAATGCCACTCAATGCCCTGGGTGGCTATGGCATCAAGCATTCTGGCATCGTGGCTCAATGATACCAGAGCGTCTCTCATCTCTGCATCGGCTCCATGAAAATTTGTTCCATTGTCGGAGTACATGGCTGCGGGTTGTCCCCTTCGCGCAGTCATCCGCTGTATGGCCATGATGGCTGAGTCTGCGGTCAGTGAGGCGGCCAGTTCTAAGTGAATGGCGCGGGTCGAGAGACAAGTGAAGATGGCTCCATATCGTTTTTCCCGATGTCTGCCAACCGTGATCTCCATAGGCCCGAAGTAGTCGAGTCCGCAATGTGTAAATGGGCGGATGTGATGCATCAGTCGAGGTGGTGGTAGCGCCCCCATTAGTGGTGGAGAGGGTTTGCTTCTCCTTATGTGGCAGGTGGGGCAGGCTTGTGCTATCTTCCTGCTTGTAGTGCGCAGACGCAGTACAAAGAAATCGCCCCGCACCTCTGCGACCGTCTTCTCCGTGCTGGGATGGTCTGCCTTCTGGTGGTAGTGGCGAATCAGGAGCTGAGTGTACGGGTGGTCTCCATCCAGGATGACGGGAGTCCGTGCTACACACTTCGTTTTCGCTAGAGCTCGCAGCCGGGTACCCATCCGCAGGGCGCCGTCTTGTCCGAAGAAGGGGTTTAATGGGTTCAGACGACTACCAGTCGGCAGCATTTGGCCTTGCTTGAGGGTGGTCATGTCAGTATTGAAGGCGTCCTCCTGAGACCTTTTTATCCATCTGTCTTCCGCCTCCTTGATCTCCTCCGCTCGCAGTGGGCCCCCTACAGATTTGTTAACTTTCATCCGACATTGTTTCACAAAGCGGAGAACCCATGCTGTTGCACGAATCAGCCGTTGCCATGAGGAGAATCTCTCGATGGATGGTAAGGCTTCCCTTGCAGTTGATAGAAGGCCGACGTAGTGAGGCTTAACCTCTAGTGTCTGGTCGTCGGGCCTTTTGACAGGTGCACGCTCTTTTGGCCACGCACTCTCAGGTAAAATGATAAAGGCCGGGCCGGTAAACCACCTTCCTTTGGGTGATAGGTCGGGCACATCTGAGTCCCTTGTACCGATGTCAGCGGGATTGAGCTTGGTTGGCACCTATCTCCAGTCGAGTATGTTGGTTAACTCATCTATTTCGCCCAGTCTGTTTGCCACGAAGGCAGAGTACGTACGTGGGTCAGTTCGTAACCAGCACAATACGGTTGCAGAGTCTGTCCAGAAGTACGTTTGGGATATACGGGCCTGGCTTTCCTTGTGGATGGTCTGGGCTAGTCTTGCCGCGATGAGTCCGGCTTGTAACTCAAGGCGGGGAATGGAGAGGGGCTTCAGTGGCGCCACTTTGCATTTACTGGCCAGAAATGTCGCCTGTAGCGATCCATTTACTTCTTCGGTGTAATAGGCGACAGCGCAGCAGGCTTGTTCTGACGCATCGCAGAAGAGATGTAGGGTCACGCTGTTCTGCTTGAGATGGAGGCAGCGTCTCGGAACTGAAATGCTGTGTGTATTCAACAGGCTCAGCCATTCGGTCCACCTCTGTGTATGTTCAGGGGTAATGGGGTTGTCCCAGCCTATGCTCGAGCGCCACACGGCCTGCAGTAGTATCTTCGACCGGATTGTAAGGCAGGAAATGAAGCCTACTGAGTCGAAGATTTTCATTACTATTGAGAGCAGCTGCCTTTTCGTGGGTCGCGTGGCCACTTCTGGGGTGATCGCCTCTTGGAATGAGTACAGGAAGTTATCAGTGGATGGGTCCCAAACTAGTCCGAGCACTCGTTCCGTCTCCGTACCTCCACCGCTGATCCGCACTGTGGAACTGGCCCGGTCTTCTGTGGGAACACCGGCTATGGCAGCTGGACTGTTAGATGCCCAGCTAGTTAGGTGGAATCCTCCTTTCGCGAGGAGGGTGCTCACACCATGGACGAGTGAGGCAGCCTCCTGACAACTGTCTACCGCATCTAGGTAGTCATCCATGTAGAATTTAGAACGAATGGCTGCTGCGGCAGTCGGGTTCTCATGTTCGTATTCCCCGGCTACCTTGTTCCGGACGAACTGGGCGCTGCTCGGTGAACAAGTGGCTCCGAACATCATAGATGACATCTGGTAAGTATCAGGTTCGTGTTGGTTCGGTAATCTCCAGAGGTAGAGTTGGGACAGCTGATCTTCCCGCCTTATCTTGATCTGCAGAAACATTTCCTTGATATCTGCGGCAATGGCGATGTTTCCCTCTCGAAAGCGCAGAATATTCCCTAAGAGGGAAGACAGCAGGTCAGGGCCGGTAAGCAGCTGGTCATTAAGGGAGGTCCCTCGGCATCGACTGGCGGCGTCAAACACTATCCTGATCTTCCCTGGCTTATTGGGGTTTGTCACCGCAAAGTGTGGCAGGTACCATTTTCTGGGTGCGGTTGTTGACGCTTCCAGTTTAGACAGCTTCCTGGCGTAGCCTTTGTTGACCAGCTGGCTCATCTTGTCGCTGTAGGCTGCTGCCAGATTCTGATCTGCTGCCAGCTTCTTCTCAAGGGAATGAAGTCGTTTCAGCGCGCACTGCCGGTTGTCAGGCAATGTGGCTTCCGGATTACGCCACAGGAGGCCAGTTTCCCACCTCCCAGTGCGAAGAGGCCGGGTAGTCGTGTTCATTAGTGCGATGGCCCTTTGTTCGCTTGCTTGGGTTCTCACCGCGGCAGTTACGCCAAGAGAGTCGACGGCAAAGTTGCATTTTACCAATTCTCTTAGGCGGATATCTGCGGCTGATTCAATTTGTAGTGCCAGCGTCGTGGATTTATTGTCACTGCCAGTCCCGACACCCCCATGGGCGATCCACCCCAGTGCGGTTCGTGACACTATTCGCGTAGTGTCATGGTCTTCGCGCACTTCCCGTGAAACGATCAGATGAGCATTGTCTTGCCCTATCAAAAGTTTTGGGGTGACAAGGTTTCCCTGGGCCTGTTGTTCTGGCAGGTTGAGGTCGGAGATCGTGTTGGCGATGATGTAGTAGGTGTCACTGCTATCACATCCTCTTATGGTCAGCTTCACTCGGCGGGAGAGTGTGTCAGAGGTGCACATCCCTTTGGCGCCATGGATCCGTATGCCGCGGACTGGGCCGCTCACCCCGATCCGTGTCGCGATGTCAGCGTCGACAAGTGTCACAGTTGAGCCTTCGTCGAGGAGCGCGAACACCAAAACTTTGCTTCCTTGGGGGACGCCCAACATAACCTGCACAATTTTTAACAGCACGCTCCGGTCCGTCGTCTGGCGTCACAAGTTAACCTCACCGACAGCACCTTCCGGTACGAACTGTGGGTCATGAAGCAAACGGTGATGTGGTGATCTGCACCCTCCTATGCCGCACCATGCCTTGGTTTTACAGTCCCGCGAGTGGTGTCGATCCAGACACTTACGACACAGGTTCTTCTGTCGCACCATTGTCCACCGGAGGGCGAGACTTTTCTCCGCGAACTCGGTGCACTCGCGAGTTTTGTGGTTGCCATTGCACTGGCCGCAACTTTCACTAGACAGTTTGCGTTTACGCGTATTGTTCATTTTATTTTCGCGAGGCTCACTCCTCTTTCGCGATGTAACAAATTCAGCGGGTCTAGAGTCTGGTTTAACTTCTTCACCGTTTACTACATGCACCTGCTCGGTCCGTCGCGGTCGAGGTCGCACTGGGTCGATCATACCGCTGTTGGGTATAGCGTTAGCCATACTTTTCAGAAATGCTGCCAGCTGAGTTATTGTAGCTAGACTCGTAAGACCACGTGTCTCATACAGCCAGGTCATCCGTAGCGTAATCGGCATCTTTGTTGTGATGTCATTCAGTAGGGTGGGGTTGGTCAGGTATCCGTCAGTCCTAAGGATCCTAAGTGATGTCACCAAGTTCTGGACGGTTCCGGAGAAGTCTGCCAGGTCCTCGAGGGTTGCGTCTATTGTGAGATACGGCAGCTTTTTCACCTTTTCCAACATCAGCGTGGCTATTGCGCTGGCGCCACCGTATCGCTGCTCGAGGACAGAGAGGATCTCTGGAACTTGAGCGGGATCCATGAGGAGAGGGCCGACTGCATCCCGAGCCTTCCCTTTTAGTGCACACTGCAGCCGGATGAGGTTTTCAGATGAAGTCATTCTGCAAGTGGTTGTGGATTGGGTGTACTGGGCTTTCCATGTGGGCCACTCGAGCGGGTCACCCAGGAAGAGGGGAAGATCCTTGGCCGTGGTCTGTCTTGCGATTAAGGCGGTAATCCGTGTATCGTCCTCTATCGTGCGAGGGCTTTCTTGGGCACGGGACGTGCGAAAACCCTCTGCTATTGCTGAGGTGATCTGGGACAGCTGATCAGCGCCTTTTTGCACCCACTCGTGAGTGTGCTGTGCTGTCTCATCGGCCGTAGGGAGTGGCGGAAACAGTGGTGAAAAATCCTGACTCGTAGGGAATCGCTGCGATCTGTTATGCGTAAATTCCACTTTTTTTTTTTTTTTAGTTATTTATTAAGTTAAAAGAAATACATATTTCGCTTTGTTAACTTAAGTGTACATTGATTAAAAACAAAAATAATATTTATATAAATAATTATGGTTTACTACCTAAGTAACATATTTTTCTTAAGTAAGAGCATTTTGGTTTTGCTCATTGATCTTGAGGGCAAACAGTTTTTTCTTAAATATATTTATTCTATTTACGGTTGTCAGGCTATCAGGAAGGAGATTATATATGTGTACACCCTCATGGCCTATGTTTCTTTTACCACACTCTGTCTTTGCTGAATTTGTGTATAATTTATTGTGTTGTCTTGTGTGGTGGTCATGTACTTGTGATGTTTTCATAAATGAAGTATTTGTGTGTATGATGCCATTTTGGATTTTGTGAACTAATAAGCATATGTTGTATTCGTACAGTTTTCTAATTTTAAGTAAGTTAGTTTCTTGGTATACTCTTTTGGTGGGGGTATCTGGTCTATAGTTAAAAAGTTTTTTTATAACTTTGTTTTGTATTATTTGAATTTCGTTTAGATATGTGATGTTTGTGTTTCCCCATATTTCTATGAGATAATTTAGGTGGGATTGAATTAAACTAAAGTATAATCCCCTCTTTACTTGTATTGGTAGAAGATGGGCTATTCTACCAAATACACCAATTAGTGGGATAATTTTTTCTTTTACTTTTTGTATGTGGTGTTTAAAAGATAAGTGTTTATCGATATGAAGTCCCAGGTATTTTTCACTATCTGAAATTTGTAGGTTTATTCCTTCTATTTGCAAAGGTTTATGAGACGGCGTTTTTCTTTTTTGTGAACTTAAGATCATGTAATTTGTTTTTTTAGTGTTAATAGTTAATATATTTTTAATTAGCCAGTTATTTAATTTATTAAGATCCAGTTGGGCTTTTTCAAGTAAGTTTTCTAAGTTTTTACCAAAGTAAAATATAGCAGTATCATCCGCGTATAAAAAAATTTCCCCATTTAAGTTTAACTGACAGATATCGTTAATATATATTTGAAACAAGAGAGGCCCTAATATGGATCCTTGAGGTACACCATAATTTATATTATTGTGTTGACTGTTTTTGTTATCTAAGCTGACATATTGCATTCTGTTATTTAAATACGATTTAATGAGTTGGAGAGCAGGGCCGGTTACACCTATTTTTTCAATTTTTTTTAGTAGTATCACATGACTCACGGTATCGAATGCTTTTTGGAGATCTACGAGGATTGCTATAGCGTAATTTCCATTGTCTATGCTGGTTCTTAGTTTGTTTATTAGATCATTAGTTGCCGAAAGAGTATTTGATTTTTTTCTGAAACCGTATTGTTTATTATATAGCAGTGATTTGTTTAGTAGAAATTTGTTTAATCTTTCATAAATTACATGTTCGAAAATTTTTGATAGAATTGGTAAAATTGAGATTGGCCGATAATTTGACGTATCCGTTTTTGATCCAGATTTGTATATTGGTATTACCTTCGCAATTTTAAAGCAATCTGGAAAAGTCCCCTCTGTAATGCATTGGTTAATTAGTTTTGAAATAGGGGGAGCCAATAGTTCGGACAGATTAAGTATTGTTTTACATTTTATTGTGTCATAGCCAGCACTTGCATTTGGTTTAAGTGATTTAATAATTCTGTTTATTTCAACCTCCGTGGTAGGTTGAAGATATAGTGATTGATTACTATTATGCTCTAACGTTATTTCGTTAGCTGTATTGTGTGCGGGCTTATTTTTTATGTTATCAGCTAATGAGGACCCAATGTTGCAAAAGTAGTCGTTAAAATGTTTACATATATCATTTTTATTTGAGATTATTTCATTATTGATTATTATCTTGTTACAAGATTTGTTGAGAGTTTTTGACTTGTTTGTTAGTATGGTATTAATTAGATTCCATGTTTTCTTCGAATCATTTTCGCAATTTTTAAAGAGGGTGGTGTAGTGTTTTTGTTTTAAAGTTTTTTTTTTTTTAGTAATATTATTACGTATATTTATGAATTCTGTTTTTAATGGTACGCTTCCCGGTTGTTTTTTTAGTTTAAGGTGTAATTTATTTCTTTTATTAATTAGTTTTAAAAGGTCTTTGGTTATCCAATCCGGGTGACATTTATTTTTTGTTTTTTTTTGTGTACTATTGGAGTTTATTTTATTTTTGAGGTAGTTTACAAAGTTGTTAAAATTTGATATCGAATCCTCATTTACGTTGAAGTGAAAGGGATTCTGAAGTATATCCTTTTTTAGGTTATCTAAGTTAATACGTTTATATTCATACGAAGATGTTTTGGATGAAGTGTTACTGTATGTGTGAAGGACATCCAGGAGTAGTATATTATGATCGGATATTGCATTATCGCAGTTTGTTAGTGAGTACGAAAGTGTGATGTCGGAAAGTACATGATCTATGATTGTGTTAGTATTATCTGTAATGCGTGTCGCGTATTTGTTGTTTATTTTGTTCAGGATGCTATAATTATTTAATCTAATTGTGTCTGTGTACTTACGTGTTTGAGTATTTGTTGAGTCAAGTAGATTTATATTAAAATCTCCAAAAATAATACATCTTTTGTGTGCTTCAAGTTGGGGGCTAAGTTTATCCAAAAAGTCTTGATAATTAGTACTAGGCTTTTTATACACTACACCTATGTTTAAATTAAGTTTGTTTATATGTATCCACAGGAAGTTGTTGTCAGAGTCGTACACGTTGTTGATTACATTAAAGTCCATGGTATCTTTGATAAATATTGACACTCCACCTCCAGCTCCTTGTGGGCGGCAGGATGCTTCATGCCGGTAACCTTCTAGATTTACGTACTTTACTTCCCCTTCTTTCAGCCATGTCTCACTCATCAGAATAATATTGAAACTGGAATTTGTGGATTTAAGTAGACATTCAGGTACACTTCTCCAGGTACTGCTGCTTGGGGCTGTCGCTCGGGGTACTGTGGTAGAGTATAATCGGCTATGGGAATGCTTGCCACGGGTGCCGTGTGTCCGGTAGTTTCCGACAGTATGTGCACTGAGCGTGCATTCGAGGCGGGTCCGGGTGTTATGATAGCGTGGCCAGCATTTGAGGCGGGCCGTGTTCCCGGCAGTGTACGCACCGGGCATGCATTCAAGGCTTGCCCGGGTGCTGTGATAGTGTAACCGGCTTTCGAGGCGGGCCACACTCCAGGCGCTGTTTGCACCGGGCATGCATTCGAGGCTTGCCCGGGTGCTGTGATAGCGTAGCCGGCATTCGAGGCGGGCCACGCTCCAGGCGCTGTTTGCACCGGGCATGCATTCGAGGCTTGCCCGGGTGCTGTGATAGCGTAGCCGGCATTCGAGGCGGGCCACGCTCCAGGCGCTGTTTGCACCGGGCATGCATTCGAGGCTTGCCCGGGTGCTGTGATAGCGTAGCCGGCATTCGAGGCGGGCCACGCTCCAGGCGCTGTTTGCACCGGGCATGCATTCGAGGCTTGCCCGGGTGCTGTGATAGCGTAGCCGGCATTCGAGGCGGGCCACGCTCCAGGCGCTGTTTGCACCGGGCATGCATTCGAGGCTTGCCCGGGTGCTGTGATAGCGTAGCCGGCATTCGAGGGAGGCCACGCTCCAGGCGCTGTTTGCACCGGACATGCATTCGAGGCTTGCCCGGGTGCTGTGATAGCGTAGCCGGCATTCGAGGCGGGCCACGCTCCAGGCTCTGTTTGCACCGGGCATGCATTCGAGGCTTGCCCGGGTGCTGTGATAGCGTAGCCGGCATTCGAGGCGGGCCACGCTCCAGGCGCTGTTTGCACCGGGGCTTGGGTAGTTGTGAACCTGGAATCGGCAGGTTGGTGGCCTGCTTGCAGTGCGGCGGATGTCTTTGTTGCTGCTGCCAGGGCTGCAAGTAGGTTGGCGGTGTGCTTAACGTGCTGCTTCTCTCGAGTGCGCAACTCACGGCGCAACATTTGTATTGCATCCTCAGTTGACTCTGACCGTTGGTCATCATCCTCTCCGTCGGACTCCTGGGGGGCCAGGGAACTGTGGGTCAGGATGGGACCCCAAGCTGTGGTTGATTGTTCAATGGAGTCCGAGGCAAGCATAGCTTGATCAGCTTGCTGGGGTGCATCTTGGCTAATGGGAACATCAGTTGGAGAGTTGGAAGTAGGGTCCGGGGCTCGGCGAGACATACGTTTGTCTCGGTCTGCGGGAACGCTGGTTGCTGATCGCGACGCCCCGGATGACGTAGAGATTTTATGGCCACTGCGAAGCGAAGGCATCTTTACTGAAGCACGATTAAAGGCGTAATGCGTAGATCCGGCTCGAAGGACCAATTTGTACGGGACCAAGTTAGTGAAGCCCGCACAAATACTGCAAATTCAATAGGGCACCGGCACACATTGACACCTTGATCTGAGAGTTTTTGCAGGGGCAGTAGGAAAACATTAAATTAAACAAGTATTACTTTCCCGAGAACTCTCGGATGAGAAGTGACTGTTTGTACCAGTTACTTCTCTATTTATTGGACAAAATTATACATTAAATTTCACACATGTTCAATGAGAGTAATTAGCGATCACCCTTATCTCTTCACTGTGTTGAACAAAACAAAAACATTAGTTTTTAAATGTATGGTGGCGCTGAAAATCCATTAATATTAACTATAGCAGTCGCACATTAAGGATGTGGAATAATATTATAGTATCATATTTATTTTGACGCAGATATCTAAATGGTTTTATCAAAAATATTAAGGACATCGTAAAAACTTGAGATCTTGTTATCTCATAATGACTTTGGCTCTGCACGTCCGATATAAATACTATTGATTAAAATGACTCGTTGAAATCTGGAAAAGTAACATTAACCTCCCAAATCTACCGTGAAAATGTGTGTTTATATTTCAGAACGCCCGAGTACACCGTTCGATATATGCCTGTTTCCGAAACAACCAACATATCTTCTGTTTTATTTTATTTTTTAGTTAGATAACAGCGATATGTTCACGATTTAAGCTTTGAAGTATAATAATAAAACATCTGCATGCCCAAAAAGCTTAAACTAGTTCAAAGATATAATCACTGAACTGAAAAAAAATCTTTTTCAATATTTCATCCCAGTTTCATTTCAGCAAATGAACTTAAGACGGATATAGAGACACGCTCACAACTTCTTCTATCCGTAGATATATTCAGTAGGTAACAATGCATTATGTTAACGATGACCCCATTACATTAATTTCCCTTCGAAATCCTGCTTACATAAGTATTCTAGTTTACGAGTGGTGCTAAAAATGTCGATGTCACCCTATACACTCTCAGTCCCGACAAAAACCTTAATGTATGCAATATATGTTCTCGAATGCGGGTTGTTACTTAAGGATGCTTGACTATTTTGGGATCATTCCAGTGGGGATTGTGAATATTTTATAACAATTGTATTTAAAAAAAAATCTTGATGTTACTTGTGAGTATAAAATATCTAGGAGATGTGAAATGTTTTTAACAGTTTAAATAATACGCTAATTCCACAATAACTGCAGTCATTAGTGTTGACGTTATGATATTTCTGTAATTATCTAAATATTGGTTTCATTTTATTAGCCGTCAAACGATTTGCCGAATGAATTCGCTTTTTTATGTAAGTGGATTACTACTTTTTTTTGAACATGCAATCTTTTTGCGGTTAAGAAGCACTTGTTAACTTTTGGTGAACTGTAACACGAGCGTGAAGTATGTAGAGACCAACATTAATTCATTTATTAAAAAATCTTAAATTGAAATGTATATTTGTTTTGTGTAAATGTTTTATTTATTTATTGCATCTCACTATACATAAAACACATTTTTTTTGACATAAAAATCAACCTCACTAGGACTAAGCCTATATCTGGGTTAACAATTTACATTTGAGGGAAGCAAACATAAGAGTAATCACAAACATAAAGTAATTCTACATACAAACAACATAAAATATTTCAAAATTAAAGAAAAAATATGTATTAGATGTGTTACCAGATGGGTAATTTGAGAGTATATTGTAACAGTATTTGAACCATAACTAATCATTAATCATTATTCAAAAGAATAAGCAAAGTAGATAATAAAGACAGATAGGGTGGCATTCAGTTTTTAGCAAATGGGACTTATATATGTTTGATAGATGAATTAATAGAGTGGAGATATGTTACTAAAAAACGCGCGTGGTTTCATAGATCCAATGAACATACTTTAGCGGACCGTTCATATATATATTATTCGTGCACTCATATTCTTTGAATGGCTATCCTTTTCGTAAGTGGTGCTACATTTTTGTTGGATTAGATTGAACACCTATAACACGTCTTGTATTTATATAATGTCACTAACTAGTACAGAAATAATTCGTAAGTTTTCCTCGGGCGTCCTCGACTTTTACCATTCAAACCACTCTCTAAACATTCCTAGCAATAATAATAACAAACTTTGAAATTTGCTGCAAAATCGGTGCAGTAGTTTTGAGTTTAAATTATTATTTTCATACGTTCATACACACAAACGGATACTGATTTTTGTGGATGTAGGTTAAATATATGTCGTATTTTTGCGTAAAGTTTATTAACATTCAATAGGCAAATTTCTTATTATGAAACGAAATGATCCTAAGCCAAATATTTTTTTTTATACATACACACTTTTTATACATACTTTCATACATGCTCACTTTTTTACATACTTTCATACAAACAAACTTTTATACATAATTACATACATACACACTTTCCATACATACTTTCATACATGCACATTTTTTTTTACATACTTTCATAGATGCACACTTTTTTTTTACATACTTTCATACATGCTCACCTTTTTACATACTTTCATACATACACACTTTTTATACATAGGTACTTTCATACATGCACACTTTTTCTTACATACTTTCATACATCTTCACTTTTTTACATACTTTCAAACATACACACTTTTTATACGTACTTTCATATGTGAACACTTTTTTTTACGTTCTTTCATATATTCACATTTTTTTACATACTTTCATACATGCTCACTTTTTTACATTCTTTCATACTTACACACATTTTATACATATACAATTTTTATATTTACTTTCATACATACACACTTTTTTTACAAAATCACAATATTCTACATTTATAATTTCCCGTGATTTTCGAGGCTCTGAGCTAGTATATTATAAACTGTTATTATTATTAATAACGAAATTGTATTTTCTCCCTATTGATTCAATTCGTCAACTTTCCATAGTGCTTTTATTTGGTTTTATGCCCAGATGGGCTTTTAAAATTTAACATAAATTATAAGAACATAAAATACCCAATCAGATGTCAAAAATTATTCAAAATGTTTTTAAAGCATGAGGCTTCCGTGGCAGGCTCTCGACTAGCAAGCCGGAAATCGCGGGTTCAAATCCCGGCATGCACAAGTAAACTTGATTATTCATTAAAAATAATATATAGTATATTTACGGCACGTTCCGGAGTGGAAGATACTCTCAGTATCGCCCTGGTGTAAGATCATATTGGAATAGCCAGTTACTTCCCCTCCCCACTACCTTCAGCCTCAACATATTGGGGATGCCATAGTCTCACTGCCTCCAGATGGTTGGGAGCACTTGGGATTCTTGTGCGGTTTAAAATTGACAACCTAAAAATGGAAAAAAAAATTGTTAAACATGTGACATTAGCATAAAATAAAACAGAAACTAAAATAATAAGAGTACAAGAAATCAATAAAACTACAATTAAATACAACAAAATTCGCCTCATTCATTAGTGGAAGTTCAAAACCATAATAAAATACACAGCATTTCAAAATATCGGAGATTTATAAAATTTTCACTCTGTCATTGATACACGCGAAGACTTAGATGAAAGTTTTTTTATTGTGGCCATAACACAAAAAATGATTTGTTTTTTGTGTTCACGAAATAGCGACATTTCACATAGTCTCCAATAGATTTTATCGCAGTACGATAAAAAAGTAAACTTTTATAAAAACGATCCAATAATTTCAGATTTCACCGGAATACGCCATAAACCCATGAAACGTAGGTACATACAAAAGCTTACAGAACATGTCACGCATTCACAAACCGGATCGACAATGGTATTTTTCACCGTGATATTTTCAACGCCAATTGAATTGAACGCCAATTTCAACGCCAGTTGAATGTTAAATTAGTGAATGCTTTATGAGCGCTTCCGAATTCGTACGGTGTAAAACACAGATTATATCACCCACATTATTATTTCGGTGGAGTGGTAGATGATCCCAATAACGCTCAGTTGAAAGACCATATTCGAAACGTGTCTTGGCTTTAGCCGTGTTTAGTGACCAGATCTGAATATCCAGGTACTAAGTGTCAACCTTTGTGATTATCTACTCCCCTTGCCAACTTCTATCAGCCTTACAACATAATTGCTTTAGTTCCACCGACTTCCGATAGTTGTGAGTGCTTAAGATTCTTTTGCAGAATAAAAAAAAAACATATTGCCGGTGGGTGGGTAGGTATAGATAGTTTGTTCTCAGATTCAAACATACACGGCTCAATAAAAAATGAATCCTTTCATTGGAAGTTCACCATTTAGAATAAGGAAGAAAGATGCTTAGTAAAAGGTATTCTGAAATGAGTGGAAATTTATCTGAAATTGGCGGCACGCCCCTGTTTGCCAAATATTTTTTCCTCCCTTGTAATATTGCGTTCGTGTTGGTATGTTTTCCACATTCAATCATTTCAACTCTCCGCACTATGTCACCTCTTGGGACGCTGTGGCAGGAGAGGAAAAAGTAAACCCGAGTCTGAAAAAATACCAGTGTTATCGAAGGGGTATAAAAACCATACATATCATAAAAGTTGTTCCACAGCCGAGCTAAGCAATCAAACAGTTTCCGAAACTTTTGATACAACCCGTTCTCATGCGGGACATAATATTCCGTACGAGAAGGGGTCGGTTGTCTCTCGGCCCTGATTGGATGTCGTTTATCTAAAATCTGTTGTACTAACGCTACTAATTGTAACAATACGATTAGTAGCGTGGAGGGGGAGATGCTGACCTTGAATAGCTTTTTATATCACAAATAAAATACGCGTCATGAGTACCAGCTTTTCTCATATATATGGGTTTTTTTATTTAATTAAAATCAAATTTAATAATCAAATTATTAAGTTCTGCAAGTATTTTTTCGTTTTTGTTATTGTTACAGCTGTTTCGGCTTTAAGGCCATTTTCAAACTTTTTTTTCAGACACAGTTTGAAAATGGCCTTGAAAGCCCTAACAGCTGTAACAATAACAAAAACAAAAAAACTTAATAATTACATTATTAAATTTGATGTTAATTAAATTAAAAAAAAAATTAGATGGAGTTCTACGAATCAAACACAAAAACAATAAATATCTATGGGTATTACACCTTATTTATTTATTAAAGTAAAGATGTATATAGATTTCATTTTTTCCATTGAAACACAGATAAAAATACACATTGCCAATTTATAAAGAATCTCTTTAAAATATTCGTAATTCGGTTAGAACCGGGATTCCAAGGCCTTTAACGAATGAATTTAGGGGTTTCCTAATAAACTTTTAATAAAATACGAATGTCATACCACGATGTTGGAACACGTGTTTATAAAAATTCTGTTATTTTCTCATTTTGTCATTATGTATTATCAAGGCAAATGCAGGTGCATGAACACGCGTTTCGATGTATTATGAATTTATTAAAAGAGTATCAGGAAACGGCCTGAAATCCCGTTTTAGAGCTGTTTACAAATAATTTAAAGAGATTTAAAAAAAAATAGCAATACTCATTTTTCTTTTACCTTTTTACCTGCTGGCATTTTACAATATATTGCATAATAATATGTACATTACTGCTCTCGTCACTACGTACAAGGTATGAAGTGTTTACATTTCGCTTCAACGTACACCTGATTTCATTATGAATACATCAACCGTAATAATATGTTTACTACAACAATATTTTAACGTTACATACAACTTGTTTACTTGGTTAAATGACCGATCTAAATAGTGTCATTGAGAACACACCTAAAGTTTCACTCATTTGTCGACGACATGTCAATAAGTAATATACAGTTTGAAATGCCATGGACACGATATTGCAATTAGTTTTTGTACAAGCATCGTTAAAGTTTGAACAAACAATCATATTAGTAATAACAAATGGATGATCATAAAAATGCATGTATAATTAAGAAATATGTAGAAATATGAATATACTGTAAAACGTAATTGTTATGGACTTGGCATGGATGGAAGGTAGTAAATTACCAAACAGGTTTTTCTACAATCATCAAACATACTAATTTCGGTTGTGGGACGGTCTGGGAGTGATTTTAACTCTGGTTTAATGAGCACGGATTTGTTTTGAATTTAAGTTTCAAATTCAAAATTGGGACTGATTATACCAATAATTCAGACAAGTGATAAAGTACCTACCTACAACACAACATATTTTTAATCAGAATATTGTATTTTTTTATTTTGGTACAATATCTTACATATCTTAAAATTACAATTTAGTAATGTTGGCCTCACTTAGCATGGCTTACCCGTGCTGAGGCCTCCATTATTAGGTTAACAGATCCCTGGATATAAGTGACAGGAGGAATATTGCTGGACTGGGGGTGGTCAGGAATCTCCAAGGAGCGCCGATGATTTTACTTTTTGTAATCTAACTAATGTGACAGGGTAAGGACGGTGAATTTGTAAAAAAACAAATCACGAACAGCAATGATTTTATTAACTGCTGGGAGTACAATAATATTATGATAATAAAAACATTATCATAATATTATTGTACTACAAGTGTACTATATTATATAATATATGGTACTATTGTACAAGAATGCAGTAGCGCCTCTAATTGTAGCTCTATGTCAAAGAGTTACAATAAATATCATAATATTAGAGGCGCTACTGCGTACTAATATCTCGTCGAAACTTGTTCCACTATTAGAAAGCGATAAGTGTTGCGCGTAGACCAGATTCTGTAGTTTTAGTTAGAGCTTTGCTAGAGTTGGAGGTAAAAAAGCGGAACCATTTTTTTCGCTTCGTGTATCATCTAAATTAAATACATCAATGTGTAATGCAAACATTTCAACATTATAATTATTTATATTACTGGATCACAATATACGTTAAGTACAAATTTGTCACAACATGGATGTGATGATTAAGTGGTTAGGTTGGTACTTAAAAACATGACATGGTAATAAAGTAATATTATTTATTTGATCTACGTTATCTGTTATAAGATAGTATGTTGATAAAACCAGAAAAGTTTCATGGTCAACTTTTCGTATTTAACAGTTTTTTAAACGGAGATTTATAACTGGTAATCTGTCTCTTTTGAAATACCGTTTGCAAATTTCGAGTAAGATCTTTAATGATAATACTAATTACAGAATAGCACGTGATTTTATTGCTTTTATAAACCTTTTTAGCTGTTCCTTGCCACCTTGGCTTTTTTCCATTAATTTTCCATTAGTTCATAACTCAATAATTTATGGTAGGTATTATGAGAAACGTGAGAACATAATAATAACCTTATCAACTTTTCAAGGTTGCATTATGCCATTACAAAATGGCATTCCAAAATACAAAAGTGACACATTTAGTACCATACTTACCTGGTAGGTCCTGTTGTATTCCGAAACCCACAACAAATCTTTGTGTAGATAATACATAATCTGCTCCCTGCTATTTTTAAATATGTCAAATGCCACGGTCTGTTTTATCGATCTGAGTTATTGAAATAGGAACACGAATAACTTTCGTTAAAAGAAATATGGAACATAAATGAAAAATATAGTAGTTTAAAAATATATATATTCATATTGATCAACAAACACTGATTCTGAAGAATCAATTTCGGTAGATGTTACTTTTGAAGCTGTGACATTTGACAAGTAGAAACTACATTATTAATAAAAATGGATCGATAAACGCTTAAACAACGCATTGAAATTATTAAAATTCACTTGAGTGAATCACATGCAAATCATCTTGAGTGATGATACCCATTTCCACCTCGGTGGCTTCGTCAACAAGCAAAATTGTCGCATCTGGGGCTCGGAAAACCCAAGAGTTATTGTTGAAAAGCCTTTTATCTTCAACGTGTGACTATTTGGTACGGTTTATGGTCCGGCGGAGTCATTGGACCTTACTTTTTCGAAAATGAGGCTGGAGCAACAGTTACGGTGAATGGATTGCGATATCGAGAGATGATTAATGATTTTTTATGGCCGGAATTGGATGGTATTGATCTGGATAACGTTTACTTTCAACGAGACGGCGCTACGTGCCAGACAAGTAACTAAACCATTGATGTTTTACGATTGAATATCAAAATAACACCTCTTATTGGAAAACCCTGCATTTTATTATACGTAGAATTTAAAAATCTGTTTTTTTAATCTAATGAAACACCGTGTCATTAAAACGCACCGTTTGGTTGATACGACTAATCTGCTGATTAATTACAAAAAATCTACGTCAATAATATGTATATGGTTTAAAACATCCACACCAGAGTTGCCATTTAATGGATTATTTTTCCCCAGATCGCGGGGAATTTATAAGATTTTCAACAATTTGGTTTTTTGCGAAGGGAACCTTTTTGTGGGGAATATGTGAGGATTGTGAGCATTTCTTGACTGTCCAACCATATTGAAAAATAATATTTACGATAATTGTGAGAACGCACTTTTTTTGGTTTTCGCTGGCAGCAAATTTTCAAAAAAGTCAATTTATAAAACCTGAACGAAAGACAACATCCGAATGCTTTTTGCACTTTGATTCAATACGATAATATTAATGATGAGATGCTGACATTTCACTAGTGTTTTTGACGTTAACAGCGGATAATATTAAGAATAAAAACATTTCCCATACAACATACAGAATGAAGGTTTTTTGAGATTGGTAGCTGGGTAGATTTTATGCGTTTTTGCAAGACATGAAAAATAAAACTTTTAAAATTATTTCATCTCTTACAACTATCTATAATAATTTAAAAAATGTACAGGTATTTAAAGGTATCAGGTATTTAAATTAGAAGGTAATTATTGGTAACAAAAATGTCGCAATTCCTTATTCCAGTAAATTAAAAAATATTTTTACAGGAATTTAGCATTCTAATTTGAATTCGATTTTTTTAGTTTTTTTACAAATGCCGACTTCATATTAAAATAATTTTCAAATTTTGCATTTTTCAAAGCCCGCCAAAACGTTCAAAATCTGACGGGGTACGCATGACGTCATACATATCTCGATTTTGTCAATTAAGGAGTAATGTCAATCCCTCTCGGGTCGGTAAGAAATCATCAAATCCCATTTTAAATATTAAAACAAATGATTTCCGAAAAACACGAATTCTTTTGAAATAATTTGTTTACCGCAGTTATAACCCGTGTGTGAGTCTACGCAACGCAACTATGTCTAATTCTAATGCACGTGGCCATCAGAACCAGCTGACCAATCACAGGGCGTTTATGTCTCTTACGGTTTTAATTGTTTTAAAATGAGTATTTATTAATTCTACGCATTAATATATATAATCAAACTTACATTTTCAGAATCAGAATTCTGTTTTAATTTATGTTTTTAAACCATAATATGTTTCACTCATATTTCATATTTTCGGCGACTGATTCAAAATAGTGTTGTGCTTCACATCGTAATCATATTTAGTATTACAGTATTTAAAATATTATTCCCAAACCTATTCTTACATTGCTATCTAAACGAAATATAAACACAAATGGTATAATTCTTTCTGCACATCCGTTAATAAATTAAACAATCGGTTTTTAGTGAAACACTTCGTTCGTGAAGTTTTTACTTTCATCTGGTGTTTTACTTCTTTCATTATATAAATGTTTTTCTTCTAGACTGGTTTCCTTTATCTTTAAACATTCCTGTAATTAACAAGAGCTTTAACTAGTCTTGTAACGCTAACTTCCGCGCCATTAAACTCTTAAGTCTGCAGATAAATCGCTTTTCCTTCCAGCGCGATATTAGTAGGTTCTGGTTTCCATAGAGACGCGGATACCTATTGTTTCCATGAAAAGAAGCTTTGATCGCAAGAATAAAATATTTTAACCAGTGGCGGCTCGTGAATATTGGGTGTTTTAGAGTGCTAGTATTAAAAAAATGTAATTATTGATGTTTTTGTAGCTGAAAATGATTAATTAATTTTTTGTTTTTTGTACGAAGATTTTCAGGAAACCAAACTAAAATTTCTTGAAAATCTTCATACAAAAAACCAAAATTTAAAAAAAAGTTTAAAAAAACTCCTTTTCAGTTTGTAATATTAGCACTCTAGAACACCCAAAAGTCATGAGCCGCCACCGATCGCAAGAATAACGTATTTCAACCCTTGCTATAAAGCTCCATTTAAATATTTAATGCTTCTTCAACACTTTCGTATACTTCCTTCGTAGGTGAATGATTAAATCGGAACACACAACAAATATTAAGGTTCTTAATGTCGTAGAATACATATCTTATTCTTCATTCTATTGAATTCCGTAAGTCTAAACTTAAACTTTAGGGTGCACAGTTTACACTCGCGCTGTGCAAGCGGGTTCCCTACAGAGCATCGGACCATCCCATATTATATATATCTCTTAAAATTAAATAAAAAAGTGAAAAAGTGCATTATGATTTTCTCACCTAATTTCTTAAGCAGTGCACGGGGTTAAATATTTATTTATTTATTTCACGCCTATTAAGGCTTTTACATACATATATATAAAAAATATTTACGAAATTATACATGAAAATAGTGCAGGAAACGACTATTAATACAATTGCAGAAAAATAAATATAAAGTCAAAATATCACTCAACTTGATCTACACAGAATGCAGGCACAACATATAAAAAATCCAAAATATTTTTTCTGTTTCAGTTGACAAAATTATTAAATGTTAGTCAAATCAAATTAAATACCTTTATTAAAATATTCCACTACTCGATGTTGCACTATTGCAATAAGCAAACATTTTCTTAGGGTTTATTGTTTTACTGATAAATTTTAGTAGCTATTTATTTTCTCCTCTTAAGTTCATTTATAACTTTTATATTATTTTACCTTTGTTCATTTATATATTTTAATAATTTCCTTAACACTTAAGTACATAATTTATTTATTTATAATATTCAAAAATGTTATAAAAAAAACGTGTAAATATTTGAAATGAATGTGTTTACTGCTTGTAAAACGTAGGCCATAATATTATAGTTTATAAGGTCGTTAATGTACGAACGGTTTAATTAATATAATTGCCAAATACATAACTGTATACTTATTCGTAAGGTTGCTTGTATTGTGTAAAATCCAACTTGGGAATAATTATAATTAACAAAAACACACATGAAGATATTAAGGAATTACATTATTATTTTGTAGCATTGGGTTAACCGAGTAAAGCAAATGTATATATGTATCCTTACGAAGTTTCAGCAAAACCAGTGAGTATTTATTAATAGAAGTATGTGGCTAGACAAGGTGACAGTGTTTTAAATAATATTGTCCACCTTTAACAAGAGTATAGACAAATTTGGAGTTGTGTGTAATCTTAAAGTATATATTTAAAATGTATAAATATATTATTGACTTTTTTTACATTAACCCCACACGCCTACCTAGTAAACCTTGGAAAGCTGTGTTAGGTACAACAATATTTAAAACATTTTAACAAAATGCAGAGGAGGCTGGCAAACTGCCCAAGAAAATTTGAAAATAATTCCCCTCAGGGGCCATGTTATCTATGGGGATGCTGTGTGGAGGGTCTTATTAAGGAAAGGGAGGAGAAGAAGTTCTAGGAAAAGGTATGAGGGATGTGTATGAATCTAGGGATCTAGGAATCTGCTGTGCAGGCGCATCCTGAACACACCTCACCCGATGAACCCTGGCACCCCTGCTAAATCACCGAACACAGCGAACAACTTGGGCTGACCTATGACAGAGGTGTTGGTTATCCAATAAATGGTTACCCGGGCGGCGGTACCCAAACACGCCTCGCAAATTGAAATTTATAACAACTTTAGAATAAGATGTATGCAAGCAATGAGAATGAGTACTGTATTCGGGTCAATTCTAGTCGTGATGCCATACTAATTTAATGAATGCGTTGTTGTTATTATGATCGAACCGACAAACGAAGCTCTTAGTTCTTGCAGAATTGGCGTAACACTTGTCTGAAAAAAATTGGGACAACTAGAGCACAATAAACCGGGATACCCACGTCAACGGTCTATAAATAAGTTGACGATCTAAAATTAATCTCTATTAGCGGCAGTGCGCGGCCTTGAGATTCATGTCCAGCCGCAGCATCTCGTACTGTATATTACATTATTATATATAGATATATAATATACTTTATTAGTACAAGTTTATGGAATCCACTGGATTTATCCACTGGATACAGTCTAATATCAAATAGTTATTGTAAAGAACTTACAGGAAAGCTACAACGACAAAAAATTCTAATATTTAATATTTCAAATTCATTAGGAATCTCTTCAAATTATTCGTATTTCATACTTGCGTAATGTATGTACCTACACGGAGAAAAGCTTCTTATGAAATAATGATAATTTATTCAAAATCTTATCAAATTTTTAGTTTTTCTGTTAAAAACTGGACTGCAGGCCTTTGACGAATGAATTGACGGAGTTCCTCACTAAGTATCAGATAAAAACGAATGTTTTATTAGGAAGGCGGAACACATGTTCATACAAATATTTGATTTTGATCTTGACATAATGATATTGTCACATTCCGTCATGACATTTATTCGGAAAAGAACCCGTGTTCTCCATATATTCTGAATGACTAATATTTATCAGAAAGTTGGCATGCTATCACTTTTTTTACAGGATCATTTTTTCTCCGTGTATATTGATTCATATTATTTAAACATTGGAGAGAAAATTCCTAGAAGTGTGATGTAATTTTAAAGAAAACTTATGTCGCCAATTTACGAAAGACATTTCGGCTCTTAGACCTGACTCCAGACAGGCCACTCAAATTGATTATCTGTTAAAAGCAGAATGTCAATGTGTTAAAATGTTTGATCAAAACATGTCAAATTGACCTTACGACTGGCACACAGACACGCCCATAACATAATTATATGGCTTTAAATCTTGCGAGAATGCGTCAGTACAAATTATCAATAGTAGGATTGTGACGATGAAGAATTTTTATGAAAATTAAAATAGAGTGCCACTATGAAGTGTTCTTGGCACGTATCTACTAGAGAATCGAGCCCCTAATGAATATTCTTTGTATTGGCAGACGACAGACTAAGCAATTGTATGTATAATGATTTCAACATATAATATATTGTAAAAGTAAGTTTTTAAAACAATATGTTTTCGCAATCAACTTCGCATATTACCTAAAAATAATACCATATTGAAGCCATAATATGAACGACATGTTTATGTACGCTTTAGTGGATACTTCACCTTCCCACTACCTTCAGTTTCAGAAAATACCCCAATTGGGGATGCCATAGTCACACTGGCTTCAGACGGCTTTAAGCAGTTGGGACTCTTGTTCACATAAAATAAGAAAAAAAAAGCAAATCAACCCCTCAATATAAAATTGAAACGTATACGTCATCTATTGAAAATTACGTGCGTCTTGATTAATAATTTAATTCCGCACGGAAAGGACATGCCTTGTAATTTAGTGTCTTGCGAAGAGCTTGAAATTTGCTGAGATGCAAGTCAAATTAAGTGGATAATTAAATAAGGAGATGTGATTAAATATGCATGAACAATGATGTACGATAATTGTGTGTACATCATTAATAAACATACTTCATAATTATTAAAAGAGACTGCCATAAGTTGGCTTCTCGGTAATACTTCATCATTGCTAGTGAATAAATAATTTAAAAATTTATACGCTTGAGAAATGCACGTGAAATTAATACAGTGATTTGATTGATATGAATGGCTTCAGTTGGATCGTGGATGTCATGAGATTTATTCATATTTAACACATTGTTAATTTATATCGACAGTCAGTCAATTATACGCTTTATGAACACGAACCATCTATTTATATTAATCGGTCAACGAGTGAAACCTTTACTTTGAGCACTGCAAATTGTACCACTAAAAATAGGTATCCCCAAAACCCTTTAACCTTTGTTAGACGTCAAATCGGGTTTTTATGTTTTTCAGTAATAATTGGAAGCTTTTAGAGCTATTTTTAAATTTTCCGCCCGAAATTTGTCCGCGCTGATTTTCCGAATTTTAAAACGTTTTTGACGAAAATATCCCGCATTGAAAAAGTTCGTTTCAGTACGCGGAAATTTGTAACGTTTGCCGGAGGTAAATATTTCCTGCGGGGCTCTAATAAATAGCCTCATTACTTTTCCCTCGCATTTCCCGATGACACTCTGTCCACATTCTGCGCGAATGTTACTTGAGATGTTGCTATGGTGACAGCATAGTGACGCGTTTGTCGCTCATTTCAGAGGATTCCCTCTAAATGAAATTCCTCCCCGTTCTTCATCGTTCCTTGTTATTCTGTTATCGCGCAATACTATACAGGGACTCTGACTGGTGACTCAGCCTTGGCGTATTTCCATGTGATGCATTTCCTGCATGAAAAACACGTATAGCTTACAATAGATTCACAGTAGTCTACGTCTTTGTTGTATGCCTTTGAATGGCAATTCCGTGGCCGATATGCGAAGCAGTATGAATGCCAATTCAATGCAGGTTAGAACTGAATCAAATGTACCAACCCTACCTATTATCTAGTATCTACACACCGTAATATGGCGCGACTATTGAATCGGGGGGTGACTTTGATCATCGCAGATATCTATAATTCTCGCTAGCACTTTATAATAAATAAATGTTATTTTTTCGGGCAATATACACTCAGAAAATACATTATAGGTATAGTTATTATTTCTTCGGATCAACAGTTGTCATTATATGTTGAGATTTTCGCAGCAATATTGACCAATGAATCTTGCCATCAAACATTTAAAAGCTGAATAAGCTCTTATCCATTTCCTCCCAATTCATCGTTATAACGAGAGCAAACACTTAATATTCTTCCGACAAAAATAAGTGGGGTACACACGTCCGTCTGTATAATTGAACCCTTTTAGAGCCAATACTGGCTCCACCCCCCCCCCCCTCGAGGCTTTATTGAGTATAACGAAACCGGCCGCCCTCCCACGCCACTTGTTTGGTTGGCTTTTAGGGGTAGGTCCCCCATATTTTATGGCCACTTCAATTTTTCCCTCTAAATTGATTATATATAAGGAACCTATAATTTCGAGATACACCTTATAAGAGAGAAAACATTTCCTTTTTCATACAGGTTGTTAAGAAACGAAGTGAACTTACTTTAACCAGTAATTCCTGTCTTAATTTTGAGAAAAAATGTAATTGAAATTTTGGCTTCTGGTGACGTTGGTTGTTGTTTTGTTTATTTTAAATATTTCTTTTAATATAAAAAAATATCTTTCACTCGTTTTCATTTGATACTCAGCCAAAAAACCACCCAAGCTCCCTACCCCAAACCTAACTGCCCAATGCCTACTGATTTATTATTTTTTGGTGAAAAAAAGTCACCGTAGGTCAAAATGCCATCTACATTTCATACTCTCCGGAGAATCACTTGTCCGTAAATTATGATTAAATTGATATGAATATTTACATTTTATGCATAAAGTAGATATAAAATTATAGGGATTAGTACTTAAGGGATTCAAGTGATGCCTGAACCATTTATTTTAATTTAAATTAAATTCACACCGGAGGTCTTATGGGAAACATCTGTCTTTGATAATTCTGTGTGGAAAGTCCGCAACGAAAAGCATCCGGAAAAAATGCAGTTGATTCTGGTATGGTTATTTCTATATCTTCATATTAAGTGCACGAATTATTCATTATTATTTTCAAGCAAATATTTTGATGTTTATTTTGCAATTATGCAATATATTTTAAATCGTACTCGTATTTTTATGTTATTTTGAATAATTAATTAATACATTAAAACTATGTATAAATTTATAATTTTTTTTTTCAATAAATCAGTTATACTCATTTTTCCGCGTGTATGTAAAAAATGTAAGTACTTATTTACATTTTACAATAATGTAAAAAAGTAAAGAGTTTTAATAAAAACGAAGTTAAATAAATATGAAGCCAATATATCACGTGAACATAGTATAATTGTTAAGTTTACTAAAAAGTACAGAAAATAAATGTACAAGTATAAATGTTAATGAGTTTTTCTGAAAGTACTCTACAAATTCTGTAGAAAATCCATTGCTGAAATGTACAAAGAAAATCGTTAAAGACAAGAACTCATTTCCTTCTAGCTTTCTCATCAATTTATTTTCGTGTTAAGCTTCAGGAGGAGCATTTTCAGATGTTTTTCATTTATTTTTTAATTATGATTAGAAACGTAAACGAACGAGTTTTCGGGATTCAGGACAGTGGCTTTTATAAAAAAATTTAAACCCAAGAATGTTCGAATGTCAGTACCACGTTCATTTTGCTTATTTTCGGAATGCAAAAAGAAGCAACGTGTACGAATATTACATTTCATAATTTGAAATAAAATCATTTAAACAAAATATTTTTCATTTAACTTCGGCGGTTTATTAAATTTACAATAGATTTTTTAAACATCGTTTAACATTCTTATGTGAATACAATTATTATTTTATCTTTATTATTAACGGGTGTTCTATGGTGTCAATAACAAACTAGATGGGGAGACATCGCAAAATACCCAATGGCAACCGTGGTGACTGGCAAACTTCATAAAATCAACTTGGCTGCCGTCAATGGCATAAGGTTAAACATACACCGAGATATATCTAGGAGCCTTTAGAATGAAAGCCCACGAAACTATGTAAAATGGACATCATCTCTGTATAAAAGCTACTAATAATAACAAACGGACTATCAATCAGTTCTCTAATTAAAGGGAATTTCGGAGAACAGTCAACTCAAAGAGCAGACCTCAATTTTGAATTATTAATTGGTCATACGCACGCCTACAATACTAGTCACACATCCCGCCACTGTCAAATCATCCGATATTTCTTATAATTGGACACAAAGAAACAATTAAATTCCGGATAGTTATTCTTATTGTGTGTGTGAACTCCGAACGCTGTTGAAATAATTGAAACTCTATCGATGGATTGTGAACCATTGTTGCAGCATTGACTAAATTTATTTATGTAAACGTAAGTAATTGAGTGACATTTGGTTCACACGTTCACAGCTCAGTTTTTAAAATACAAATATGATTTAGTCTACACACTTCGTTTGGCTTGTAGAATAATGACATCAATTTAGTGTTTTGTAATGGTTAAGGTTGGTAGTTTTCAAGAAATTGACGATGTGTTAATTCGGCTATAGTATCCAACAGCTTTAGATCGAAAATTTACTGGTCTGATCAAATGATGCCATAGTTTAATTACCCAGGGTATACGTTGTAAAATAATCTTGATATGAATAAAGAAATCATTTTTATTAAGTATACTATATTAATATTAACGAGTATCTCATTTTAAAATTTATTCGTAGAAATACCCGATATTCACTGTTACTGTAGTCTGATTAAATTAAATATTCTAAAGCATTTTGATATCATTGTTTTGTACCGGGAAGTCCATTTATGCGTTCAATATCATGCGTCATATTTTGCGTTCAATATCAATCGGCTGTGTTCACTGACGATTAGTTACTGATTAAACATCATTGTGAACCTACTTGGTATTGGTCGAATTGCTTGTAACAACGGAGCATTGACGACTGTCAATCTCAATAAATTTGCTGCATGTTTTAATCATTGTGTTTATGTCGTAAGGCTTCTTATTAAAATCAATGACACCCTATATTTACTATTGCGAGTGTCGGAAAGTTTCAGATCTATTTTAATATTTTAAGGAGGTATGTACTCACAGATATAATATGCTCAATCTAAAATCGTGAAGGTACTGGTATTTTATGAAAATAAAAAAAGAGTGTAACGAAATAACATATATGAATTATATTTGGGAAAATATTTTTTTTCATACACTGGTGGAATTATAGAAATCGAGAATAAAACAAGAGTTCAATTATTCTTTTGACAGCAAAACTCAGAGTAACCATTGAGTTTTTTTTTCAAATTTACGAGTAGTTTGTCAAATTTTCTCCGGCGGCAATTCATGAAACTAAAACGCTTAAGCTTTTAAATTTTAGACGATAGCAGGTAGGTTATATAATTAATTGAGATTGAAAATTAATAATTTATTGTGGATAACTTTATTTATTAACGCCTTCTTTAGAGGTTTTTACATATGAATAGTAAAAATTATTACACATAACTGAACTGCTTCACTAACAATATCTTGTATTATTTGTTTGGTGAAAAATAGAAGATGTCCACTGACTCGGTATAATAATTTCCTTTTATTAATATTCTGGGTAGCGAGGAATGCTGTTTTTAGTCCCAGAATATCTGCACTGAAATAAATCCCAATTTCTAGCATTACGTAGTGAAATCCAAAAGCTTACCGAATGCTAGCAATTGTGGACTATCAAATGCATCATTTAGAGCTTTATATAGAAATACTAAGTCCGTGAAAATACCAATACCTAATACGCATATTGTTTTATGAGAATAAGACACAAACTCGATAATCATTAATAGGTGAATACAACAGGAGCTTGAAAGAAAGAAGCAACAGCTGAGTTGGGCATTGAAAATAACAATGGAGGGAATGAAACAATCTCCCGGCGTTATCAATTACTCTGGGTGATCAAAACAAAACAATGTACACAAAGTGACTGTGATTTATCTAATAATGTTAAAAAAGAAAACTATAAAAGTTTGTGTTGTCCTATAAAATTTCAGAATATAATAATATATAATGAAAGTGATTAATATAATATACGTAATCATTTATTGGGGTGACTCATAAAGAAATTCAAGAAAAAACCTGTCGGCCCTGGTATTTTATTATTATTTCATCGTTTGCTTATTTTTTTAGGACACATACTTTTATCCGAGGTGTTGGCACTACTGCGTATAACCTTCAGATGCAAAACATTCTTGCAAACGAGATTTGCTATTCAAAAAACATTTAATGATTTACTAAATGGTTTTGTTATCATAAAAAAGGCTTTAGGAGCTTAGTTAGAAGAAAATATACCGCAAAAAAAAACAATTTGATATTTTAATGACATTCAAAATCCACTTTTGAATCCATCTTAAAACATTGGTGATATAGTAAAACATAAAAATGTTTTAGATAAAAAAAATCTGAATAAATTGCTCGAAAAAGACTTTGATGGGGTGTAAATGTCTGCAAAAACTTTCTTGTTAGAATTATTACGCCAATTATAAAAGCACATTTTAATAAACAACCGTGAAGAAACAATATATAGATAATATGTCCAATGTTGAACCACTAAATATTATTCAAAAATTGATCCTTAAAGTAATGTACAAACAAAATTCTGTTATCCATCTAACCTACTTTATAAGGAATGTGATGTTATGTGTATAAAACAGCTATCACTCAAATACTTTGTCGATTTTTTATCAATATTAAATTTGCTGATAGAACACAACAAATGCGGACAACTAGAATTAGCTCAACATTGAACTTTGTGGCGGTACATACTAAAACATATTTTGGTCAAAGAAATTATTTATATCTGGCACCACTTATGTTCAATATTCTTCCAAATCATACTAAGTCTACCAATTCCTTAGTTAAATTTAAAAAGTTAATTAAGGTTTTTGTATTGACAAACGATTGTCTTAATTTTTTTTCATCCTTGTCCTTTCTTAAATAATAAGATTTTATATAAGTCCCATATGCTAAAAACTGAATGTCACCCTATCTGTCTTTATTATTTACTTTGCTTCTTCTTTTGAATAATGATTAATATTAGTTAAGGTTCAAATATTGTTACAATATACTGTCAAATTACCCATCTGGTAACACACCTAATACTTATTTTTTCTTTAATTCTGAAATATTTTGTGTTTGTATGTAGAATTACTTTATGTTTGTGATTACTCTTATGTTTGCTTCACTCTAATGTAAATTGTTAACCTCGATACAGGCTCAGTCCTAGTGAGGTTGATTTTTATGAGAAAAAAAAAGTTTTTTATGTAAAGTGAGATGAAATAAATAAATAAAAATAAATATCTCCTTTAATGTGTTTGTAGGTTAGAACCAAAGATATTAGAAGAACGAGATATGCTATGTTGGCCGCCGGACCGTAGCCGGAGTACTACCTAATTAGGGTACTTTGAACGGTATCGGGACGTGTACGCACAGAAATCTGTTCTATGTATTAGTGCGGATACCTTAGCGATGCCTTAGCGTAAGCGAAGGTGTGCAGTAGTATTGGTGAACAAAACCGGCGACACTCGGCAAAACAATTCCACTCAGTACGAACTGCGCATAGCACATCTCGTTCTTCTAATATCTTTGGTTAGAACCATGCTTAAATGAAATTCATGAAAACGTTTTACATTAGCAAGTTCTTTCTGAGCGATTTGCTGCCTCATAGCCCAGACGAAATTAAAAAATACGTGACATTCCGCAATAAAAAAAACTTTTTCCTTTTGAATTTACACGGATACACAATTCTTCAAAGGATCTTAGTATAAAAGGCGTGGTCAAAGTTATTTTTTACCAGCAAAGGAGCGAAAACAACCTTCACTTTTTTTCCTTACGTTATATTTGTCTTTGTTATTTATGACCATGTAAGGGTATTATTTCTAGCCCTTTATTATATTTTGAATATAATGTTTTCAGAAATTGGTTTCTAGTAGATATTAAAGATCATTCGTTTTACGTAATATAATGTAGAGTCAACGCACGTTTATAAGATACCCGGGTATGTGATAGTTCATGTTTTCCTTGCTCAATAAATAATATACTTTCTTACTGTGCAAATTTATTTTTTGGTGAAACTTTCGAAATAAAAAAAAAACAATTATGTTTAAACGTATATATATTACAGGTAAATACAACGCGAACATAATAGGGTTAGTGCAGTTCTTATAAACGTGCTTTTCTCTCCGTGGTCTTTATTGATTTTCTTTAGTCACATTTTAATGTGACGCTAGTTTTTCAGCTTTTTCATCTTCATATATAAATTTAATCCCAACTTGATACTGTTTAAATACATAGGTATATGTTAATCTTATTGATAAGAACGTAAAAGCTGTCATTGATAAATCGTCTCCCCGCTTAATAGGTTGCCGTATGTATGCCAAAATAAGATAATGTGCTTTGAAGTTTCCGTCTTTCATGTTAGCATATTCATGTTATATTAAGAACTACGTGGATATATTAAAAAAGATTAACATTTTTCATATGGGTATTACAATTTTAATGTATATAACATGTTAGTGATGTAGCACTTAAGCTGTATGTTCTTTCAAGGCTATGAGATCAAACGTAGTACCCACCCACGGAATTAAAAACACCAGTTTTTTAAACTTATATTTTTGTTATGTTATTAAAAAATTCGAAAAGTCCCCGTACAAATATAATAAGTTATATTCTAAATAAATAATGTTCTTATTTTTAATTGGTAAATTCAAAACACCAGATTTTTTACATGTATTTAGGTATCAGTTGCAAAACGGGAATCCAAAAAGTACCTGTCCAAATATTATATATTAAATTGTAGAGATTTTATTGCGTATTTGAATGAAAAACTAATATATCTCTCCTTTCTTTTCAGCTACAGTTTGTTCATCTCGACAATTTCAGTGCGCGAACGGGAAGTGTATACCCCTGTCATGGGTGTGCGAGGGAGAAGACGACTGCGGCGATAACTCGGACGAGAATCCGGAGGAATGCAAAGGTAACGATCACTTTCAGCCACTCCAAGTCACTCTTATCATTTGAAAACACCCGAGAATTTCTGCACCAAATTAAGACACTGAAAATACTATGAAAGTGGTTTCGTTGAAGTAGCGATACGAACTTCGTGACTGAGCGCGAAGTGTTTTGGTTTAAGTTTGTGTTTCGCTCTTTTGTCAGCAGGTTAATTGAAAACAGATTTTAATTATATGCATAATTTACACACATGGCCTTATTAATAAACGTTGTATCTGCGTATCAGTAAGGAGGTAGACTTTTGGAGTGTATTGGATTCGAACTGTATTATTTGGACTCCGTACCAAGCATCTCTTATTTTGAAAATTTAACAAAATTCATTGAAAATCCATCGCTTTAATTTTTAATTTACTTCTCCATGGAGCGTATCCTTATTTACATCCAGCTTATTTTATTCTATTTATGACTAACTACCATTCATTAGAAACCCATAGATATTTTGTTTTATTCAAATATATAATTTAGTTAGTTAGTTAGTTATAATTTAATTAATCAACGGCCACGGATCGAACAGCGAGATACTGACACAAATCAATCTGTCTGTGCTGAAATCTCGAGAACGATCCGTTATCAAACTATCTAATATGGTGGATTACAAAATCCACGTATTATTTGAAACTTATAAAGATTTGTGACGGGCAAGGCTGTGTCAAATGACAATTCAATTTCATCATGGGCTGATGAAAATAAATTATTCATTTTGCAATAAAAAAAATTGTCACTATGTCATATACACCTTCGAGAAACCCCAAAAAATTTGATTATTGTTTTAAAAAAGATATATTGTTTTAAAAAAAGATAAACTGTTTAAAAAAAGATATATTGTCTCCAGTAAAATCCATCAAGGACCTAGGGGTAGTCTTTGATCCCAAACTAATGTTTTCAGATCATATACTTTAGTCGACGTTATCATGCTACAAGCAATTATAACTATAGGTATTAATTATAAGCGTTTTGCAAACTGTTTTCCAATCCCGAAGCAATTACAACTATTTGTATTGCATTATAAGGTATAAAATTGGATACGCCTCAACTGCACTATCTGTTTTACTGCATCAAGTATAAGGGGTAAAGTAATGAACAATTTACGCTAATGAAAATTTCTCAAAGTTATGTGAGCCATCGCAAACAAGTCAGCAAACTACACGTATATCCAGTATTTCATAATGAGAATATAACCTTAGAATATTGTACTAAATTACACCCAACGTACGCACATAGCCTGGCGGGACAGGTGTAATGCATACAGCCTTAATGGAACCAACGCCCTCGGAGAAGTCAGTCATTGTAAGTCCCATAAAAGGGGACAAGGAAACTAGGGGAGGTTTACGGAGTAACGCAACGAACTCATATGTCGCCTGAAAGATTGCATCCGACATTGATGTAGGTAGTCATTGTATTGGATTGAAAATGGTCTCACAATTCCTTTTACCAAACATTTATTATTTCAGAGTAAAAAATCATTGCCAAACCACTAACACTATTTAACCCCCGGGGCCTAGACAAAATAATTTCAGGTCATCGAAATATTCCCGCTTGACATTCAATTTAAAATAGGTTCGTTGATTTTAACGTACCTACCAAAAAATCTAATAAGGTTTTTTACTATATTCTCAGTTTTTGATTTAAACCGACATTTTTAAATGCAATTAAAAATATTAAAATTTTGAACCCAAACATAGCAAAAGTTTTAAAACTTAAAAAGCACAATTAATTAGTTAAACTATTGTATAGGTTATTGTCATTTCACTTTTTTTTGTATTATATAAAAGAAAATTAGCAAACATTCACCGGGTGAACCGTCTGGCGGTTGCTCATTTCTTATTTAAAATTATACGAGAGCGTAAATGGTAAAAATTTGAATGTAAAGAGGAAGCTTGGTGTACTCTCTTTATAAATAAATTTATTTATATAATATGTCTAACTATAGTAGTTAAAGAGAAATAACGAGATTTATGTGGACTTGTTAGTTGGTGACAGATATAGCACTAAGTGGCCTGAGTGGTATAAAGGAAGTATTAAGAGATAAGAAAGCTTACAAATCGCAGCGGCTAGTTGATTAGTTCATTGTTCAAGATGTTTGCCACTTTTTTTAAACATTCACTTATGTTCCAAGACTTAATTCGTCACGTAATGTTATTTTTATTTAATTGTTTTGCGGAAAATGAGTTTCGTTTTTACTTATAAAGTATCCATACAATTTCATAAAAATACTTCAGTGTGATTTAAATCAGTCGAATTTATACTGGAGGTCATTTTGAACCCACTGAAAAGCCTACAGCTTATTTGATTGAATGGAGCAAACGGCGTGCATTAAGTTTGAGTTTGATACAATTATACGCAAGTTCAAAACAATATTTTTACCACGAAGTTCCTATTACGAATTTGAGATATTCATGACTTCTTGATCTTCCGGTTATAATTTATTATTAATGGCGTCTTATTTGCAATTTGAACTGGCAGTGCGACAGAGAGATAGGAACGCGCTAGGTAGATCTAGTATAATTTACAACGAGCGAGCTTTATTACTCCCCGGGGAACTCTTATGGAATAAATTCATGCACTACTTTATCCGCTAGGCTTGATCCATTGATGCGCTTAGCTAACATGTCCCCTAAGTACTATCACGCTAAAGATCATGCTATCAAATCAGATACGAACGATTAAGTCTTTCTAGAAATTAATGGTAGTATAAGTACCCACCCCCGATTTCCCATCTTCGTAAACAAGACCTCTGCGAAAGGGCTGCTAACCTTGTTATCTAATATACGAGACATGTCGTGTTACATTTTCAAACATGATTTTAAGAGTGGTAATATAAATAAGGAAAAAAAAATAAACTGATTGTATTTTTTAAAGTTTTTTTCTAACTAACTAACCATCGTAGCAGGCAGAGAAGACGGACCGCCAAACAACTTCAAACCATCTAAGCTTCCCATTCTTAATATTACTCATTACGTTTACAACAGCCTTTTTCTAATTTCAAGTAAACGACATATTTTTTTTTTAAATTATAGGCGATAAGCACTAAAAAAATATTTTAGAATTATTGATTTCGAATATAATTCAGTTTTCATCTATGAAAAAACAACATACTGCCATTTTTCTATCAAGTTTGATTCCAGCGCGTTCTAGAAGTATTCCTAGAATTTGTCGGATTTTGAAAAGCTTTTGGTATTCTTTCTGACGACGACGTATAAATAAATAATCATTGAAGAAGACAGGAAGGAAGCTAGAGATAAAATATTTAGAAAGAAACTCCGTAAAAAACACATTGTTGTATTTGTGTCAATTTGGTAAGCCGCTGTTTCAAAGGGTAATTTTAGCCCTCTGTCCTCTGCTCATTATTATGAGAGTGAAAGGGATATTTGATGAAAATTAGAGACATTTATTTATTTCAAAAGCAGGCAACCTATTTGTATTTTAATCCAAATGTATTTTTTATGCTGGACCCTTCCACAGAATCAGTGTCTTTCTGTCTCTAATTACTGGATTATCCGAAATAACTGTTGGCGCTTATTGATAAAATGGCGTGTGGATTGGGCGGGTAAACAAGAAGATAAGCAAATTTCCCATTTCCCACCCCATGTACAAACAACGGCCGCTTATTATTCCAGGGATGTATCTAATTTTGAAAGTTGCGCCATGTGCCGCCCTCAGAAATCCCGCGATGATCCGATGAGGGGAGACAATGGAGATTTGCTTAAACTTTCCCTCGATATGTTTGTGTAAACAAGTTTCGGGAATATTGTTATGCCGGCGGCGAATTTCGCGGCGAAAGTATTCGCGAAAGTACCGCCATTTCCCGTTTTTTGTGAAGCCACAACTCAGTCCCGCCATAAGGCGATTCTGCCCGTGGCGTGCTTTCGATCTTTTTAAGGCGAGATCCTAAAAAATCCCAAATATTCTTGAAAATCTTTAAAGGGCTCTCCATTTATCGCGGACTTACCGCGAGATCCAAACTTTTCGCGGGGAATTTTTAAACAACACCTTCTTGAAAGGATAACCTAACTCTTTTGGGGAATTTGCATTTTTTATGAATTAACGCAGATTAGGTTGAAGGGAAGGGTTTTTAAAATTAAATACATATTTTTTGTGAAGGAAAACAATGTAATTTCTGTGAAAATAATATCTACGGATACTTTTTTTTTATTTTTTAACAGAAAATAATGAGTACTTCTTTGGAATGTCACGCAGTGCGGTATTAGCATAACATCAACCATATCCAAGTAAACTTTGTCCTTTAATAATGTATTCACCTCACGGGGCCTTGTTAATGCTTCTGCCCCTAGAGAATTCCCAAGACTAATTTCAACGAATCCCTCCTTACTTAAACTGGCATTAAATCATAAAACAGTAACCGATTGATGAATTTTTAATTCTTCCTGTGCTGCTAAAACATAGAATTCGACACGAGCGTCACAAAATCAGAAGACTTATGTTATATCTTCAAGGAATAGGGAGAGATCATCATTGATTCATATCACGTGAACTTGGTCACTGCTGGCACCGCGGGGTTCTAAGAAAACTAGTAGAAAGATTTATAAAATTTTTAACACATTTTAAAAATATTTTTTAAGAAGTAAAAACAATTGATTTAGTTTTCAAACATTTTGGTTGAGAAGGAAAAATGTATTTTGCATTGTTTAAAATCCTCCTATTTCTTATTCTTCCCCCATAAATTAGTTCACTTCATTTTCATACCCCTTGTGCACGGAAAGAAAATATAAAAAATTCTGGCTACCCTTTTCTTTTACGACTGTTTATTTTGTCGACGTTATTCACATTCTTTTCATAAATTGGGTGCATTTGTAAATCCTTTCAGAATGGTTGTCGTTTCCCTGCATAATATATTCATCAAGTTGCTTCCATTTACTTTCACGAACGAGTTTCCTAAAGGTAGGGGAGGCGCTGTCGCATCCACCTTTCCATTACGCGCGGGGGAAACTTTTCTGATATTTCTTTCTGAATTGGAGCCCCTCGACAAAGTTTGTCGCATACTTCACGGCTAAAAGAAGCGCGGCATTCTCCTTGTATTCCTTGGTGCAATAAAGAGCTAGTAGTCATGTTCTACGCCGTGCCGGGTTACTCCGCCAATAGGACGGGAGTAGTTTCAGCAAATCGGTCCTGACAGATTTGGAAAGTAGTAAATAATGGTTGATTTCGTTATGACACTGAGTGGATCAGGGTGAAAGTGGATGGCAGGAGATGTTCCGAAAACATCAAGGGAACTTTTTGCCTTCGTAGAACGGGAAAACTTCGGTCGTAGAGTTTTTACAATGTTTCAGAGGCTGTAAGTACTAAAGGCAAGGATGTAAAATTTACTGCCGTAGTTTTATGAAAGTATGAAAGGTTTGTGATGTAATAATTCTGTGTTTCTTGTTATTAAGCCAAGCATTTTTGCTGGCTGCGTGTGTGATTGATTAGTGAGACATTTATATTGGAACTTACTATCACATCAAGATTGCGCATATTGCAGGCAACAATTTTGTTTTTAAAAGGATTTTTTTTTTGATGTTGTCATTTCTTGAGAATATGGATACGATAAGATGCGGTGAATATTTAAAAAAATAAGTAGTTATTCTATATACATAGGTTATTTATGGGTCTGTACAGTTTGCCATAATCCGCGCTCAGCCATCCATACCAAACTCTTACTTTCGATGTGACACCAAGGGCTATCTACCACCATAATCACCGGTGGGTGGCAATGGCTGGCTGTGAAGAAAATTAGGCCGTTAGGAAACACGGGTTTCTTTTTATAATATATGTGAATTTATATTAGATTTAAATAGGCAGTATCAGAATAAAATCCGAAATGTAATACTGATTTTATTGATCTTAATCTATAATACTGATTTTATTGCAACTTAAGTAGAGATAATACTCAAATATCTCCGTTTTTTATCAATATGTTATGATCTACCGTGTTAAAAGCCTTCTTTTGATCAAAAAATAATGTTCCCGTAAATTCATAATTGGTCCATACGATTCTGTAGAGTCGATATTAAAATGAAAGCAGCACATTTAGTATTAGATGGTCGTCTCAAATCGTATTGTATTGACGCAAGGATTTCGTTGTGCTCGAGATATTTCGATAGATATTTAATGATACAAAAAAGTAATTTATAGTTTGTCTGGAAAGATCTTTTTAAAGGGAGATCATGAATACGAAGGTATTCACCAGTTAATGTTTGCAATATTTGAATAGAAGAGATATTAGACAATCGAAACCAGCTACCGCTTTAGAATTGAAGTAAAGCCCGTAAAATTTATCCTGATCATGTTAAAAAATTGTTTTGCTTAAATATACTATGCGAAACTGACGGCACTGCCACCGCAAGGAACGTTGATATATAAATAAATGTAACTTTCTTTTCTACTGAAATATTTTTTTATTTTAACAACTGTCAACGTGAAGCATTACGCTTAAATGAAGCGGTAACAGAGCAATTAATCTGATGTAAAAGAGTTTAAATTGTTGCGTAGGAACTTCTTCACAAAGTGATAGCGCAGATATTCCACTCGAAAAGAAAAGAAGGTTCAGATGCGCTATATAATCAGCGATATAATAAGATATTATGATTTGGTCTTGTCTAAATAACTCTCGGTAAATTTATCATGTCTCAGTTAGTTGATGGAAACTGTACCGCAGAACCTCAGCATTCAAAGTGACAAAGTCAGAGTTACAAAGGACCGTGGGTTTCTCTATCTTAATTAAAATCTGTGTGCTGGATCATCAAAAACACTGGAACATCAAACTCTTTTGTCGTGAAAATTGCACAGTTTTTTTTGTCTGGAACTAGGTTTTAATACAACTACTTTCAGTTCGTAACATCAAGCTATGGGCTTTGAAATGTTCATATTTCTTTGTTGTTTGATTGGTGTTTTTCAAGTGTTCCAAACATTGATGTATTATGCTCCAAATGTTTAAAAAAATCTACAAATTTTAATGGGTAAGTAAAAATAGATATGATCAAAATTTTTATAAATTTATTAAATTGGTTAGAATTCTTGTTATCAAGTATCTAGTAGTAAAAGCTTATTTATCTAGCTAGCAAGGGTTGATATTAAAGAAAAAGTATATTTTTTTAAATTATCATCCCTCAAATCTATTGAATATTGCTCCAAAGTACTTACAAAATTCGATTGAAATTCTATTTAAGAAAACTTAATTTTTTAAAACAAATAATGTGATGAATATTTATTTCTAAAGTAAGTTTGGTAAGTTGTTCAGGAGTACAATAACAAGTGTATAGCACATAAAATAATAATCTTGAGTATGAAAAATATAACCAGGTACAATACAAGTTATCATAGAGAGTTCTGTTGTACAAAGGAGTACAAAAATTTTATTTAATAAAAATAGTGCAGAACATACTACTTTTGCGAAAAAGTAGAGTGTTGTTTTATTACCCTAGAATGATCCACCTATAAGATTTTATCAGATATAAATAAATATAATTGAGAAAAAGATTTTTGCAATCCCGTTATTCAGAAATGGTTAAAGACTTGTTGTCATGCAGTAGGTACTAAATTTAGTAGAATCATAAGGAAAAGCCACCGGTACGTTGCGTGCTTCCGCCGGAGGTCCTCCGAGAGCGCCACGTGCGGCAGACATAACGCGACAAATAAATGAACCACAAATGTATCGCACACACACATCTTACATAATAATCTTCGGTAACACGGAAAAAATAGTATGACTGATTTATTAAGATCCTGTTAAAAACGTGATGGTAAGCCATTTATTTCCTAATAAAATATTAGGCCATTCAGAATATATGCCGCTACACTTATATTGATAAATATAATGACGAATTGCGACAATATTAGATTTTTTACGAATACGTGTTTCAACATCCTAACAACACATTCCTGTTTTATTGATAGTTTGTTAGAAAGTCTGTCAATTCATTCGTTAAAGGCCTGCAGTCCGGTTTTTAAGAGGAACACGAATAATTTGCTTAGATTTTCAATAAATATGCAATATTTTATATGAGTTCATTGATAAAAGCTCCCACCATCTATAGGTCAATAGGGATGTACACATTGTTCAGGTTGATACTTGGATGGTTTGATAAGAGCTCCCACCATCTATAGGTCAATAGGGATGTACACATTGTTCAGGTTGATACTTGGATGGTTTGATAAGAGCTCCCACCATCTATAGGTCAAAAGGTATGTACACATTGTTCGGGTTGATACTTGGATGGTTTGATAAGAGCTCCCACCATCTATAGGTCAATAGGGATGTACACATTGTTCAGGTTGATACTTGGATGGTTTGATAAGAGCTCCCACCATCTATAGGTCAATAGGGATGTACACATTGTTCAGGTTGATATTTGGATGGTTTGATAAGAGCTCCCACCATCTATAGGTCAAAAGGTATGTAGACATTGTTCGGATTGATACTTGAATGGTTTGATAAGAGCTCCCACCATCTATAGGTCAAAAGGGATGTACATGTACACATTGTTCAGGTTGATACTTGGATGGTTTGAAAGCTCGACTATTTCTATGTTCCCGATGGTTATCTCCATTACCGACAGCTTAGACTGTTCTATCGTCTAGCGTGCAGGGCTAACTTGCCAATTGTCATGCCCGTGGGGAAAGAAATCTTGCTTTTGAACAGACTAAATTTGGACATCGACAAATTTAGTATCAATGAAGTTCCCTTTAAAATGCAAGCTCTGTCACGATGAGTGTAGTTGATATATCCACCGTTTATATTAATTCATTTCTCGCGAACAATTGAAATTACCGTCGTAAACAAACATCTTTTGTTTCTGTGTAAAAATCAATTTTTTTATTTAAAAAAAAACAAGAAACATATATTCTTGGGTTATGAATTACATGAAAATGTTTGAATTCCACCTATGCATTACCAAAATATGGCTTGAACAATGATGGAAGACTTAGCTAGTGTAAGATCTAGGGGGGGACTGGGAAGTATTTATCTACTAGGCAACCAACAGATTTCTGAAATTACCAAATGTTTTTCCTCCTTCTTCTCTTACTTAGACCACGATCATCGGATTCGATGACATATAAACATATGCGAAAGTACAGATTGTACCTTGTAGCTTTTGAGAGATCATAAAGTTTTTCTGCCCCTAATATGTTATGAATTGACGAATATCTAGGCAAATTTTACTAGCATACAGTTTAATAATAATAACAATTGAATAATTTTTTTTTAAAAGTGTTTATGAAAAATTACCTCAAGGGCGCTGTGCAAGTTACAGTCATGTTTAATAGAAACAAATGGAGATATGACATGGAAGCTCGACCTATGACCAAACTCCACGGATTATCAAAAGGTCGAACCAGGGAAAGTTTTGCATTTGGTGTGTAGGTGAAAATAAAGACGTAGCGCCTCCATGCGTTGATACGATTTGCTAAAGAATCGTATCTTTGGTTTGATTATATGACAAATAACGTATGATGCAAAAAGACAAGATAAATAATGGTTTTCTCTAAGGGGGTCTTTTGGAATAAACATATTTGACTGTGAAAAGAGAAAACGCCGCAAGCCAATAAAATAGTTTATAATGTGATAGTGATTATTTGTTTTCCAAATTTTCATGTTGCAATATTGCAATTCTATTTATAATAATGAGATTTGAAGGTTGAGTAATTTCATGTACGGTTTTCTTGAAATAACTTATTAAAAATGCCTTTGTCAGCAAAAATTACTTTCCCATGTTGTACTTTAAATTATTCTACATAATGAAACAACTGAAAAGCGACATTCCCAAAAAATACGGCTTAAAAGACAGTGTTTTACAAATTAACAGTCTATTATAAGTTGGCTCATTTCACTCCCATGCAATGGTAAAGCCCGAGTAGCTAATCAAAATAAATTTAAATTAAAGAAAATTTTAGGAGCTAATGCTGCATGAAATAACGAGGTTAAGGAAATTTCCGCATCATCTGAATACTATTCTCATTAAGGGAAAAGTTAAGCCATCCAGATGCAGTGGGATAGGACAATAGCGGGTAATGTGATTGCTTTTAAGGGCACTTTGGAACCATTCTGTTCCATTAACAAATTTACATGACTCAATCAAAAAGTAGGTTAGGTTAGTTCTGATATTATTGGGTGAGGGTAAGATACCTACAGTGAACACACAATCTCAAGAATTGTGATCTTTACAGATTTGATAGGATGTTTATCTTTGTTAAATCAGACCGATTAAATTGATAGAAGGGATTCTTATATACGAAAATGTAAGAAAAAAATAGCTAATTCTGGAAGCACGAACACGCTCACAACGAACTCCTCTCTGACTGATTTTCTTTAGTGGTAGGATAGTTTAATTATGATGAACCAGCATCTCTAAATAGTATACAATAAATTGGCTCTTCGTGTTTATTTGTGCGCTTAATTCTTCTAAACTACGCAACTGATTGTGATAGGGTTTTCACTAGAGAATTTCGTCTGAAAGGTTTAAATATATAGTACATGTAATTTATATTTATAGAAAGTAGAGAAACATATATGTTTTGTAATCAAGTCGTAAAAAAATGTCGGGCGCTTACATTGTTAACGCTGGCTAAAACTTATGAGATACATCAAAATAAAGTAATGTGGAATGGTACATCTTGAACAGGCCTACAGAAAAGTGTGGGATGGTATATGTCTATCTCCTAATGATAACCTCCAGCAACGCCGGGTACACGTCAGCTAGTAACCTATATTTTACGTTGATATATGCTTTTAAGAATATTGTTAAAAGAATGGGGTATTTTCACAAACTATGAACACCGTTAAAAATGTATGGTGGAATTAAATTTAATATTTCTGATTCTGATGATTGTTCTAAAAATATGTATTTTTTTATATTTTCATTAATAATTATTGACTTTAAAAAGCATCCAAAAACGCACATTCCAAAACGGTTCCAACTGGTACAACGTAATTATAACATAAAAACAGCAATGTCTGATAAGAACCCTGGTAAGAACGTCGCCCGGTGAATAAATAAACTAACTTCATATAAAAATTAAAAATACTTTCACTATAGTATTTTTTTAGACAAAAAAACAGTGAAAATACCAAAGCCTTTTTAGAGTTTCTTTCTTGTCATTTTCCCAGTATGTAAAAAATACTTACCAAAATAATACAAAATGTAATTTCAACTAGCGATAAGTCGTTCACGAGTGAGCTGCACAATTGAGCTAGCTCTTTTTGATGAGTCGTATTCGTACGACTCCAAGTAAACCGTACCACGGCTCCATAGAACGGTTCTCTCTCTCTCTCTCTGGTTTCAATCCTGGGATTGGTTTGCAGCAATTTTATCTACTCTCCTCTTCCATTCTTCCCTGTCTTGTGCGGCTCTTTTGACTTCTGCATATGATGAGCAGCGCACGTCCACCAGCAGGTCCTCCAGGTACTCTCGGCGTGGGCGTCCCCTAGAGTTGGTCCCCTCGGTCATACCCTCTATTATGACATGCAAGAGGCCTTCTTGTCGTATAACATGGCCGATCCATCTTGCACGCCTTTCGGACAAGGTCCTGAGCAAGTGCCTTCCTCCTTCGATTCTTTGGAGAACCTCCTCATTTGTAACATGGTCTCTCCAGGAAATTCCTAACAGTCTTCTATAGGACCACATCTCAAAAGCCTCTAGTCTCCGTTTATCTCTTTCGGATAGGCACCATGTTTCGCAGCCGTACATCAAGATACTCCATACATAGGTCTTGATGAGGAGTATTCTTAGTTTTAGGTCTATATTATTGGATTCTATTATTTTCGACCTTTTATTGAATGCAAGCCTAGCCTGATGTATACGGCTGTCGACCTCGCTCTTAGACCGACCGTCCCATGTTATTTTGCTCCCAAGGTAGACAAACTCCTTGGTGTTCTTTAGTGGAACTCCTGCCATCTTTAATCTCATCTGATGTTGCATTCGGCCTACAGTCAGCAGCTTTGTTTTGTCTTTGTTTATCTTCATGTTGTAGTTGTTTTGAAGAATGCTTTGCATGGTTGTTAAGGCCTCTTGCAGTTCTTCTTCGCTTTCAGCAACCAAAGAAATATCGTCAGCAAACCTTATCATATCCACCTTTTGCCCGTGTATCTTTACACCTTTTCTGTGACTCATTCTCTCTCTCGAGTCATCAATCGCACTCTGTATATAAGCATTAAAAAGAACAGGTGACAGAGAGCATCCCTGTCTCACCCCTTGTCTTATACTAGCTTCTTTTGTTTCATTGTCACATCTAATTATAGCGGCCTCATTCTTGTATAGCGCCTGGATTATTCGTCTATCTATATAGAACGGTTACCAGGAGATATTTAAAAAAAGTAGCACCATTGAAATTATCTCAGGATTAATTGTTATTCATTACGGCGTCTGACAGTCCGATATTTGATCTTGAACATATTTACTTACACCTTCTAACTACCTATAATATTATCATTTTATCCGGTACCAAGAGTTGTACATTCATACGCTTATGCTTGAGCTGGGAGCCGTATTAGAGAAGCCGTAGCTGGGGAAATGTACTGGGGATCCGTACCGGGGCCCAGCCATATCGGGCGAACGAAGAATTCTCATTGCTCATACGCTCTGAGTTCACAACTCACGTTCAATGAGTTGACTCTTTGAGCCGTACTAAAATATTGAGCTGGTTACCCATCGCTAGTTCATAATGCAGAACATATTAATTCGCTATTTAGGCGTGCGGAGCTAAGGGATAAAATATTTGACTATAGTCATCTCAGCGCCCAGGAGGAGATTTTGCATAAAAACGGCGATACACAAATCATCCAAATATTATGGTGGTGTCGGTTTCGGAACACGAAGACATCAAAAAAAATATTTTCACTCTTATCTTAAACATACGTTAAACACTTATAAAGTATTACTTATTACCATTGCCAAATGTACTTTTTTCCAATGACGTTGTAATCGGTTAATTGGGTATTGATCTTCCATTTATTAGACTAATTTAAAAAACTAAATAATGATTGATTAATTGACTACGATGATAAAGCAAATTTATAAATAGACCAAGTCCAGACGGTGACAAACTGGATTAAGGATTTCGTCAAATTGATAATGTTGGCAATATGATAAATAATAATAATAATTTAACTCCTGTACAGCGCAGTTTTGTGTCATTTCACTTCAAATGATAAGTAGATAAGATTTGAATTCTAGAATATGTTATTATCAGAACAATCTTGGGTTAAAAAATATCGTCACCTGAATAAAATAACTCAATTGTATTCTTATGATGGACGAATCGACGGACTTTTTTTTCAGTTATCTTACAAACATTTTTGAAGTTAATCTTAGTAATAAAGATATCTATAATGTCACACAATTTAGCCCAAAGTAAATGCAACATTACCAATAACGAGCATTTCAACTTTAATTGGCGTTCATGTTTTTGAACATTCGATACATGACGCCACGTTTTCTTGGAAACTTCATTAAATGATGTACTGGTTCTGCATTAGCTTTAGTAGCGTTCGTGACATAAACTAAACTCTTATCAAATGGAAATGAACTACTTCGTTCATATTACAAAGAAACGATACATTTTAATTTAAATATTACGACACCTATAATTATTTATCTTATTATTTATTTATTTATTTACTGACGCCCTATTGGGCTTTTAAGTACATAACAATTACAAATTTCATTTTTAACAACAGTATAAAACAAACAATAGAAAATCGAAATAAAATGTAATGATTTCCCATACATTATTTACATTTAAAAAATGGTGGAATAATTTAGCTTTAAATGTATTGAAGTTTAAATTAAATATGTCAGCGACTTCACTAAGCTCATTGCCCAACCTATGTATTATTTCTAACAAAGAATTCGTAGCGAAGTTATTGTTGTAGAATAAAATATTCCGTCTAGTATATTTTAGAGGTATATGTAAAGATAGCAAATTTATAGTGTCAGGGCAGTCCAACCTTGAATGAACAATTTTATATATCATTATATATATTATCTATCCATTTCCTCGTGTTTTAAACTAGAAATCATTTCGTTCATCGAAATCGTTCGGCTCGATTACAATAATGCGTGCAAAAGAAATTCAATCGATTATCGCAAATGATCTTGATTATGTCCATCGCCGTGGTTGAGTGGTTATTGGGTTGCGAAACGGATTCCCGGGTGCAAATTCCGGCACGAGTAAATACATTTTATTGATTAACTAACTGCACTGCAGATAGAGAAACTAGCGCTGTTGCTTTCATGTCCAACAGAAGGCGCTGTTTAAAAAAAGATAAATAAAAATCACATGTTACTGTGGTCGTACACGCTAATCTTCGAAACCGCCCATGTGTATGGTTGGTTTCAGCATGAAATATAGCATAGTTTTCGACCCGATATGTGGCGCTGTGTCGAAATCTAACAAAAAAATAAATTATTAAACGAAATCAGATTTCTTTTCCGAAAGTGTATACAACCACACATTTTAACTTCCTTACTAAACAAAATCTGTGCAGTCTGTGGCAGGACAATGTCTGGTTTCTAATCTTAATAAAATTCAGCCCTCGTATATTTGTGCTCGCAAAACTCGAAAACCAAAGCGTTGAAATTTCAAAGTTTGTTGTTATAAGTGCCAGGAGTGTTTAGAGATATTTAAGAAGCTGGTAAAAGAAATTGGGGACGCGCGAGGAATACTTACCATTATATACACGTTATATAATAGGGTTTGCTGTGCGTATTTATTGCTATATTTTGGAACAAGCTTGCTTTCATTCTTTGTGAACCTTTGTTGTGTTCATGTTCCAATTTATTTTTATATTCACAGTCAGATATATATGAATCAATATTTTGTCCCATAGTAAGGTCTGCACAGGCAAGATATTTAAGTTTCGATACAACAATGAAATGTTACGTCTCTGTGAAAAAATATTTTTTGTAACTAGTAATTTAACCATAACCATATAGTTCATAAAACTGGGAAGACTTCGGTGGCTAAGTCATGTGGAGAGAATGACCGAGCATCAAGAACCAAAGTCCCTGCTGAGCTCAAGACCGATAGGGAGAAGGAGCCTGGGAAGGCCAAGGTTAAGATGGAGCGACAACGTCCTCAAAGATTTGTCTGCCTTGGAGCATCGAAACTGGAGAGAGCTGGCGCGGGACCGAGATGAGTGGAGGAAGACTCTTGAGGAGGCCAAGACCCACCAGGGATTGTAGAGCCAAAAGTGATGATGATGATAAATTTAACCATAGAATTTTGAACTGATTCTAGGTAATTTAAGTTAGTTTCACAAGAATGTTCCGAAGTGGTGACACATGGAAAGAATATTCCATACCATACAAAAGGAAATAAAATTAGCAGAAAATATAAACAAATTTAAACTTAAATTTAGCAAATATGTGATGGTTTACACAAAAAAATGCTTTTAAAAATAACATTTGTAGAAAAATTGTATTAGGACATAGGTTAAATATGTAATTATTTAAAGACCACAAATAAAAATAAATACATAATTTTTTATTTTGGGCATCATTGATATGAAAACTGATGTCATTTGTGACAAAGTGAGTGACTCCCATTTATCGTGTCATAGTGGTGATGCATATCTCACATTCATCAGAATGAATAAGTAAGTTAATTTTAATTTTAGAATGTGACAAATATGTTGACCACTATTTTTAATTTTCTTGAAAATTAAATCCAACTAATGAAAAAAACTATGAACTCGAAATTTTTCTAAAAAATTATCAATCGAAATGAGGTAAAATTCTACGTTGACACGTTGAAAAGTTAAATTGAATGGTTACCCCAGAGAAACTTTCCCTATCTTATCGGGAGGAACAGTGGATTCACTGTATGATGAATAACTTCCATGGGGAAAACAAGATGTAGACGACAAATTCTACCATTCTAGTAATAAAGAATAAGGTTTTTGAAAATCACGATTTTTACATTTGAATAATTTAATTTCGTTTCAATAATGTGATTATAAATCAAAAATACTAATTTGGGTTGCGTGCCTATGATCTGTGATTGTAACCTAGTTCAGGATATGCTTTGAATTTAAGTTTCATTTTGAAAATCGAAACTTATGTGTGAAGAATTATTCACACAAGCGATAAAGTACCTATAATATAATATTACAACAGAAAATTATTTGGATTGTCCATTTCAAAATTGGAACTGATGTGTCATTTTTTCGTAAAAATATATTTTAATTATTTATTTGAAATGTTTATTTTGTTTTGATAAATCTCTTAGGGTTAATCTTGACATTACATATCTCGTTTTTAGCCAATACGCAGTTATCATAATTGTAATTATAATATCCCGTGATTTTTCTAACGTTTGCGCTAGTAATATAATATTTTATATTCATCACGCAGAGAGCACCGTTAGCAATTATACTAATTTTAGGTTTCGTGCTTGACATTGAAACCTTAAATAGAATAGGTACCTCAATTTATAAAAACAGATTATTTATAAACAAGTTCTGCTATGTAATTATTATTACGTGTGACAGCCGTTTCGCCCTCTGAAAGCATTATCAAACTTTCTGATAATTAAACAATTTGATAATGCCTTCAGAGGGCGAAACGGTTGTCACACTAAATAATAATTACATAGCAGAACTTGTTTATTAATAAACTGTTTTTATAAATTGAATAATAATATCATTGAGTATATAAAAGAAACATGAAAACAATAAATAAAAATTAGTAGGAACCTCACTTCGTATTATGCGATCTTTAAAATATTTTCAAGTTCCTGTTTCTGATCACAGTCATTACCAGATTAAAATATACCTATAATTACTATTTACCACTTATAATCATGTGCGCAAAAACCTTGACAACATTTTAAGACGTACTTATTGAAATGTGTACTTAAACAGAATACTCGGAATGTAATAAAAAAGTTATATTAATGCTAAATTTACCAAACACGTGCGGATGTCAAATTTGTAGTAGTAATAAAATAATATGGGCGAATGGCCTCGCTAAGAGTTCCTAAACCGACGATTTTGTGGTTCATAAAAGTTTGATTATGTTTGGGGAGGAAGAAATCAGACGATGAGATGCGAATAGATATTCCGGGAAAGGGTATTTTTGACTGGATACACGACGAAAGTACATGTGCGTGAACATCACATACTAGAATTACAATTCCAGAATTGCATTGCCAAAATTACACAGGGACGGTATTAGTCATGGGGAGGTTTACACGTACATACATTATACCTACTGGAATAAAGTCCAGTATCCACTGATCGTAAACTCCGGTCCTCTTTCAATACGATAAGGTGCTCTCACGGCCACTGTGCTTCCATGATGCATAGGTGGTCTTTAAGAGTCAGCGATGTGTGAATGCGGTGCGGTGCAGACCACCGAAAATGAATCAACGAATGTCCTCTCCATTGACTGACTGATTGATCCCGAACGGATTGATGGGGTCCACAGTGGGTTACCTGAGGCCCTAGATTGGCTTGCAGACCTAGATGTCCCCCTTTGACCTTCCCACAATACGAAAAAAATCGAATTTCACACGTTTAATAAACATAACCCAACCTAACCTAACTTTTTTTTCATAAATGGAATTTATTTAGAACAAACATAAATAGCTTTTTTATGTGCGTAATTTTAGTAGGTGTTTTACTCTGCATCTGTAATTTGGTCTATGTGTAATTCCGTCGGTGTGTAATTCTGGCAGTGTAATTAATCAGTCCCCTCGAGACAATTTTCCACAAAAACAAAGTTATACAAATTATCCAAATATTATTATTATATATATTTATATATATTTGTAGTGATGTGAAATTCATGCCTGCATCATTTGGTCCCTAAACCACTTCCCGCTAACTTTTCCCTGACACGTGGAAGCAGATGTTTGAATGTAATATATTTGTTTGTTTTATAATCTAAAAAAATATTTCATGCAAACTACCACTATCCGAAGCAACCATTTAGCATACCTCCTAGGTGGGGGGGTATCGTGAAGCAGAAGAAACTGGGTGAGGGCAGGAGAAGATTAAGTTTGGGTATCCAGATCGAGTGAATAAACAAACCGATAACTTACTTCAAGAAACGATTTGATTTTGAATGCTGCTTTCTCATTACGTCCATTTTGATGGTATCTTCCACTTTCGATCAAACTTAAAAATAAATTGTAAAAAACCTATTTTAACGCAGTACGTAAATATGATTTTATTTAAGTTGTTTACGCTGGGTTCAGTATGATCTTACCATTCAGATTATCAACGAATTGTCTACCCATAAGCTACACCTTTTGTAATTTTTATTTTACAATAAATAATTTTTGATTTGATTTGATTTGATCTCATCTTCCGAACAGAAGCATTGGTTTAATGGGTTTCTATTCTTGAAATATTTTCAGACCACACAAATGAATCCATCTTTGTAAAAATCTGTTAAACTTAAAAAATAACAAAACAACCCTCCCCACGTATATTTTTTTAATAAATGAACTAATGCGCTATTAGCTATGAAGTACCTAAAAATAAAAATTAAGTTTTTTTTTAAAGTGACTATATCAATAATATGACATTTCTTGATGTGTGTGTGTGTTTTGTTATTTTTTTTTAAATACAACAATGAATCAACCCATTCGATATAATACAAAACATGTCAGATCAGTATTTTTACTTCGGACTTGATGAAGAATAGTGATGTTCAGCGTCGTGAGATGTGTGGTTAGGCGGGTAAAGTGGGTCAAAACGTGACCTGCGTGCTTCTAACATCCCATCCCAACATTTTCATCATTTTACCCGGTACTACCCAGTCTCCCCGTACTCACTTTCCTCCTTGCCCACTTTTACCCCGTGCCCACGTTCTCCTACCGACTTTACCCCATACCCACTTCCCCCTACTGATTTTACCGCTTTCCCTCTTCCTCCCGCTGGTTTTCCCGCACTTCCCCCCTTTCCGACATTCCGCCATGCCCAATGTGCCCCCCGCCACCCCTCCGGTAAACACGATTCGTAGGAGGTGATTTTGAACACGACAACACGGAGATGTCGCGTGAGATCCAAGCACACAAGACCATTCCATTTTTGCTTTAGTGATTTCAAGTTTTAGAAATGTTTTCCGCATTTGTACCTACCTATCATTTTAATACCATAATACCTACGATTTCGAAACAAAGAGAAGCGACTGTCTTAATAATAATAGTCATTTATTAAAAAAATATATAATTATTCTCTGATGCATTTTATTCAAACACTATACATTTAGGTACTAATTATAATTTCAGGGGTGTTCTTCTTTTTTAAACCCAAGAATTATTCCGACTGTAGTTGTATAAACTAAGTTTTAAGACAACAATAAATTAATCATAAAGTAAGGGACTATAAACGGCCTCCGTGGTCGAGGGGTAAAGATCTCGACTAGCAAGGCGAAGGTTGCGGGTTCAAATTCCGGCGACCGCGAGTGATATTTATTTTATTAATTTGTGTTACTTCAGAATTTATTAAATTAAACTAATATTTAGTATACTTGCGGTACGTTCCATAGTGGAAGACAACAGAATTGAAACGTTGCTTAAAATGGCTTTAGCCGTGTTTGGAGACCAGATATAAATAGCCGGGCACTCACCCACCTTTCTTTTCCCCATCTCTTTCTCATCCTTACTACCTTCAGCCTCACAACATAACCCAATCGGGGATGACATAGTCTCAATTGCTCCAGACGGTTGGGAGCAGTAGGGATTCTTGTGTGGTATGACATAAAAATAGATCAAAGAAATATAATCTGAAGCTGAGAAGTAGTTTATGATAATGATAGTCAAGGATAAATATTTATTTTGGAATAATTTAATGAGTAATACCTCAAATTATAATATTTCCTTTTTGAAGACAATATTAGCGATTCTTAAACGAAAATTTGAAACAGAAAAATCTTAAAAGATACGATCACATCTAGGATTTGAAGCCAGGATCTGAGGTTGAATCTTGCAATAATATATAAAGATAGCAGCCAATACAATACCTGTTAAAACTGTTTTTGAGGAAACAACTACAGATTATTGAGGTTCACTTGTCACTACCTTCTTGATTCACATAGCATAAAGGCATGCTAGTGCTAACGTATTCATGTTTATAAAACTATCGAAATCATGAACATAAAAAAAAACTATTTATATTCAACAAGTTCCCATGTGATTTGAAAAAATGTAGCTCTAACAGTTATATAATAATGCATTTTTTGGTGGATTGACGCTCGAACCAATATTATTTTGCCTACCCTCGTAAAATTTATTTCATTTTGCTCCTTTCGAAAACCTCTTAAAGTATACGATCAACCATATAGGGATTTTTGAGTTATAATACAAATCTTAAAAGAAGGTTTTTGTTTGTTTGTTAAATTGTTTATTTTTTTTGTCATGGTACCTAAGTACCTACCAATTTCATATATATTTTTTTTGTCATGGTACCTAAGTACCTACCAATTTCATATATATTTTTTTTGTCATGGTACCTAAGTACCTACCAATTTCATATAAATTTTTACCTTCTTCCAAATGTTCAGCACTTCGTGTCAATAATGTCTACCTTTTTATTGGCTATTATTCGCTTTTAAAAAGCTGGGTAGCACTACTTGTAGGAAAGTATTCGATATGCGCGGGCCTGAAGGTTATGGAATATTAGCGTCGATTATTTCTCGAAATTCGAAAACCTTTTTATCTGGAAATTGTTTCGAGTGAACTTCAAAACTACACCCACTCGTTTCCTGATCGAGAACACGTAACAAATAACTTAGGGTGATGTAACTTTAGAGGATATTATTATTATATTATTAGCGCAGATCGATGAAAAATCGCGGATTATTGTAATTGTAGGATTTATGAAGCCAATAGAAATATTTGCCTCAGGTTCATAAATTCGTCTTCCGAATTTTAAATAAACTTTAAAAGAACTGACACCTTTCTAATGACACTATAAAAATGCAAGAAACGTAATACTCATAATAATTGAACAAAAAGTGTAACACTAATTTATAATAATAGTTGGATGATTTGTATAGCGCCGTTTTTGTAAAAAATCATCTCTTGATGATTCATCTCTGAAAAATCATCGGGCGCTGATGAAAAGGATAGTCAGGCAAATAATATATGTGAACGAATGAAATAAATAAACGGCCCACTAAAGTATGTCCACTGGACCTAGCTAAGTGAAACTAACCTCTAACTCTATATAATTCTACTAACCTGTCCCATGCTGACGAAATTAATTTCCGGGTTGCAAATAACCTGACAATTCTTGAGTTCATAGTAGGTACTTCTATAATTACGCGAGAAAACAGTTTCACGGGCAATGAATGAGGAATACACGGGTAATGCATGGGTGTGAACCCTACGTATTTGTTTACTTAGCTACTAACCGGTCAATGTCCAATGGCCAATGCTGGAAGCGAGGCCAATGTGCAAAGCTGGAAGCTTGTAGGCTAATGAAAGAGGAATTGTATCCACGTTTGCACATATTTGAAATTGAAATAATGTCAGACCATGATCATGCAGATGAATTGCCTGTCACTAAAGCTTTCAAAACCAAATTCTCTTCTTTACACACTTTTATCTTTGCGCTTCATCCCTTATTTTCTAAAGTTTTACACATAATAACTGGTAACCGTTCACAGCATTGTATGGAATATGAATATATTCCTTAAACGCGCGGCTCGAGGCTAATGAAGCCTGTTCTAAGAAGAGATGAAGGGTTTTCATCCCAAATTTGTACCGAATATATATTCTGTGAAGGCTCAGCCTCTTGAATGATGGACGGGTGGATTGATGATTAAATGGATTATTGTTGGATAATCATTTTTCGAGGGCTATTCAATAACCATCCTTTGTTCATAATATTGAATTTGATAGACGCTCCGTGTAGATTTTGATGGTAAAATAATTATTTTTCAGTTTAGTTTTTGATGTGCGGGTAGCTACTGAATTTAATATAAAAAATAAAATTAGCACTTTGTTCTGATTTTACTAAGGTTGCTAATTAAGAGGCTATCATATGTCACAAATATGTCAAAAAATATGTAACAAAAAAACACCTTTAATGTAATCAATTGACGATAGTTTCTGATATTTTAATTAAGAGGCGGTTGGAATAATGTGAACCCCGACCTGCAGGTTCCCACCTTATTGAAGTGAAACTTCTTTACGCGCGTCATGCAATTTCGAGGACCGGAGTAAAACCGACTCATGACCGAAACGAAAATGCGGGACCACCGATTAAAGTTCATTTGATCTAGTCAAAGTTTTGAAGTAACATATAAATGCTTCTTAGCTCATCCCGACAACTGGCGTTGGTGGTGTAATGGTCAGCATAGTTGCCTTCCAAGCAGTTGATCCGAGTTCGATTCTCGGCCATCGCACATTATTTTTTTGTTTTTAACGCCTTTTTCATTCAATATCTTATTTTTTAGTAGGTCAGAACATTTTTTAAAAGAAAATAATATTGCAAAATAATAAAAACACTTATCTCACTGTGATAAAACATTACTCCGCTAGAGCGCGCTTTGCGTTATTGTGTTGGATTAAAATTATTATCTAATCCGTATATTATGATAATTGTATTACATTTATTTAATTAATTTATTTATTTTGATAATATGTAATAATTTACAGAAAAAAAAATTAAAACTATCTCCCTCTGATAAAATATCCGTTCGCTAGAGCGCACTACGCGATCTTGTGTGGGATTCTATTTCTGTACATTGTACATTATTTTTAAAAATATATTATATTTTGGGTGTGATGTAGGTAACATTATAAAACATAACAAGCTCTCATATTTTCAGAACCTACATAATATAATCAATTTATGCGGCTTTGCTTACAGTTGGTGCTCAGCGTGGTTGGCTTTCAATCAGTTAAGCGAGGTTCGATTCTCGGCTGTGGCATTTTTGAAGTGAAACCTTGTTGAGGTGGGGGAGCCGCTCACGAACGTTCTCTCTCTTCTCTTCTTTCCTCTCTCTCAGACACCAGCGAACTGCGCCACGCCAAGCATCAGCTGAAACTAGAAGTTTCACTTCTGTCTTGCGTAGGCTTGACACACCCACTTTTTTATTATACCCTCGGTCTCTACAATACTCGACAGCTAAACGCCATCTATGGGTATCCTAATAGATTAATGTGAACCCCGACCTGGAGGCTCCCAACTTATATATTACACCCTCGGTCTCTACGATACTCGACGGCTAAACGCCATCTATGGTTATCCTAATAGATTAATGAGAACCCCGACCTGGAGGCTCCCACCTTATATATTATACTCTCGGTCTCTACAATACACGCCATCTATGGGTATCCTGATAGACCAATCTATTGGCATCTATGGGTGAGCTCTTTCACTATCAATATAAAGGTTATTACATTGATGTACATGTACAAATTGAAAGAACAATGATAACTGGAATAAAGCACTATATGGGGACGTGCTAAAAATTAGGTAAATATACAAGAGTACCCAGAAGTTAAACTGAATAACATCAATTAGGTATTGGATCTACCTCATTATAAACTTAATTGTACGTGAAGCAAAAAATATGTAATAATGATTAATCGATGGAGTTCATTAAGAATACGAAAAACCGTATTAAACATTCATAATTTTTCAGAATCACTTGGACACTATAGCTATTTTGTATCGTCACTGATAGACCATGAAGGTCTTTGCAAAAAATTACAATGTATTGCTCCAATGAATAGAGAAACGGAACAATTCTACCCAAGTAATTCCATATCGAATGCTACGTATACACGCGAGCCAAACTGCCGTACTGAACCTCAACTTATGGCAAAGGAACGAAGCAATCGCACTTGCAGTTGCTTGGTTCGTTTCCCGTAATTCGTGGCTTGGCTCACGTTACTATTTGCAAATGTATACGTACGATTACGTTCTTCAAAAATGATAATATGGCTAGAAACGTCGTTATTATTTGCACGCTTTACTTAAAATCAAATCAAAATCAATCAGATATTTCATGAAAATCATAAAAAGTTTTTCCATAATGTTTTATCTGACATAAATCTCTTAACTGAGATGATATCTAGGATAAAATACGAATTTTATTTACCAAAAATATAAGACTTTTCCAATCTGAAATATTTTTGTTTTCAATTACTAATCATTTTTCTAAGTATGTTATTTTAAATCATAGTTTTCTTTTATGACATTTAGGTATGTTATTTAATTCATATTTTTCTTTTATGACATTAAGGTATGTTATTTTAAATCATAGTTTTCTTATATGACATTAAGGTGTGTTATTTTAAATAGTTCTCTTTAATTAGCGACTACGATTTCTATAACTATTTAAATTGTGTTTTTTATGATTTGCCTTCAAAACGACATCTTTGTGTGTGACATCATAATGACTTTGTAGCCTTTGGAACCGTTTCGGAAAGTGCGGCTTTAGTTCGTTTTTGAAATCAATAACTATGAAGGAAAATATTGAATATGCATATTTTTACCGCTATAAAAGAATCTTTTTTAGTACAGAAACTTTAGATCTTCAGCAAATTTTTAACGATATCCATGGTTAGTGAAAATACCCCACCTGTAAATTTGAAAATGGAAGCAGTAAGTTTTTAGCAGTAATTTATTGTTGTAAAATAATTCATTTATCGTCTTTTAATTTAAGTTTTTGCATGTCGTTTCAAGCTTTTGAAATACATTTTAAGGTAACTTTGCATGGTTTTAGTTAAACCCGACCCTCGGCAAACCAGTACGAATGTGGGCGAGGTACTGAACTGATAAAACCGATAGAGGTGAATCAAACATTTTCATAAATCGAAATTCTCTCTTGAACAGATTATCAATTTCACTGGCGTGTGATTTCATGTGAAAAATATGGCGAAAACAATTTTCTTTCAGATTAGCTTACATAACACTTCTAGCGTTTATGCGTTCAGTGGTGATAGGGTTCACTTCCTTTGTATGTATGGTATAATATAATAATGTGGTACTTATGATATTTACACCGCGGTATTGGAGTGGACACTGAAGAGAGTGTTCTCCCAGTGTGGGTTTGTTGAAGTGGCAGTGTTCGCGTCCTTTATTGATGTTTATTTTCCGGATACCATTACGGCGGGTTTACCTTTTGAGGTTTCGGACGTAACGGCGACCTCCCGTACGGTGCTTTGTTGAACTTCCAATCAACTTCCCCTGTGTTGCTCACACTCACACTTATAGCATCGCGTGCTTAAACTCGCGATGAAAAAAATATTAGAGGATTTGCTTGGATAATGTTTTTCAGCAAAAATATGAAAAAAAATATTTTATAAATATTTTGACAAAAGTTTGACTATTGAAAAATAATGGAATTTTGTTAATAAAGTTTTTCCACGCTTTTTTATATCAGTACATCAGACAGTAATGCTATTTTTGTTTTCTTATTAGACAAATGAAAAATCTGGAACAAACTCTATGGCACCTTGTACTTTTGGTAGTAAAGTTGGATAAAATATGGATATCTGAATCATCGCCATGGTCAGGTCATGATAAAAATAACATAGCAAACCAAGCATAGTTGCTTTGAACTAGAATTTAAAATCTGAAAATGCTGTATAAATTTCTTGATGGCAGAGCTAATTTTGAAAAAATAACCGATTGATAAATTGAGTGTAGAATTTGACACGAATCATCTTCACACATTTATTTAATCAAAATTTTAGATCCGTAAATATTTTAAATTACGCGTGACCACTAGTTTGTTTACTTTGTCGGGCGAATTTATCGTTGGAAACAATTCAAAATAATATTAGGGCTAGCATTAAACTCTGTAGTAAATTCAGCCTATCATTTCGAGTTATCACAACATCTGAATATGGGATTATTAAGGCTTTGTGTTTGCTGTCTAGCCTCAGTCTTTATGAAATGTGCCGTACATTTTTGGAGAGAGCGAACAATATAGAATGGTTAAATAAAGAGATTAAATTTGATAATATTCGAAAATCGAGCCAAGGTTGTTTTCTGTATTAATTTTAGGAAAAGGAAGACAAAACTGATCTCTTTTTCATCTGGATGATGAGGGTTTGATTGCAAAGTGACTACAAAAATTTTGTATTATTTCGAAAACGAAGTATTTTTTTATTTGATTGTGTTCCATTCCTTTAAGATTATTAAATAAAAGAAACCACTTGGTTTTGACAGCTGAACTATTGGAGGGAAAATATATCACAGTTTAGGGAGGAAAATGGTTGGGAAACGGAGGGGTTAGAAAAAGGTTACAGATTTGTTGCAGGTTAGAGATACTTTGTGGATATGATGTAATAAATATAATTTGGGGATAATCAGATAAAAAAAAAATCGTGAGCTTATATATATATATTACATACATATTACGTTGAGATGAATTGTTCGAAGTTTTATATATAATATATACCTACTCATATATATACACACACACATATACGTATAGACTGTGTTTTGGTAAAACGCTTCAAGCCACATTTTTGGAAATGTTACTTTTTAGTGGTTTCATATAGAAATTATAACATGGTAAAGTAATTTTTGCTGATTAAGTCATTTTTAATACTAAAAACTAAATTTATGGGCACAATTATTTTTAGATTATATTGAATCATATTTGAAATCACTCAACCCTCAAATTTCTCAAAGGAATAGCAATATTCTACACCAAAAAAATAAAAAAAACATCCGCTCTCATATAAGCTTCAAGATATTTAATTAGTTTTACGAATTTGTAAATAATCGTTTTTTATCGTCTGCCGTAAAAGTTTCATTTTGTCGATTAAAGGGTTTTATTAAACCGTATTCGATTTGTAAATATATCGATCAAATACTTTTTCATCGTGTTTTCTAAGACAGGTAGCTAAATTTATTCTAATGGAGGTCCGTGGTGTTTTAAACGAAGTCTAGCAGGTGCTCAAGCACTTGTGTTTTTTTTCTTAATTTGCTCCTAGAGGTTTGTTTTTGCTAATTAAAACCGATTTATGATCACGTTTACTAAGGACTTAGACTAAAGACCAGCCAGAAGCGGTCTGTTAATTAACTAATGCCTTGGGAATCTTTAAAATTTTCTTTATTTATGCGCAATATGCGTTATAGATATAGCAGTCCCAGAGGAAGAGCGTACGTGAGTCGTCATATCTTCTGATTTTTCTGATCATATAAGACGTGTGAGAAATTAGATTTAAGCGTTTTAGGACGATCGTTAATTACGCCACGTTCAACCTCTCTCTGGGACGACTTATGACTATCGCAACCTTTTGAAAAAAATAATGTTCCACGGTATTTCATCTGTCTTTTAAGGTGCCTTACCATGACAATATCTGAATAGCTAGGTACTCCCCTACCAACCACTTCCTCCTCAAATCAACTTGATATAAAACATTTATCGGTTTGCATGAACCTAGAAAAAAATCCTAGTTCTTCTCTGCCCCTGTCCCCAGCAGATACTTTAAACCAATTATTGTTTTAAAAAAATATAAAAACGCCTACTCAATTCCCTCATTCACTCTTCGGGTCTAGGCAGTTTTATTAAATTTAGGTAAATAAGAAGAGATTTACACGTTTCGGGTAAACCTATTCCATGATGACTACGCACTCACAGTCGTTACGTCCAATAACGCGTTGGATGACAAAGCAAATAATACTGAGAAGTTGCAAGTACCGTAATTAAATACGTTTGAGTTTCGTTATTAGCACACAATACTGAAATTGCGTACTGGGAACATGGGACAGAGACAGTCCTTTGATTGATAATTACTAGACCTATCTGATTGAACCATTTTCCAGATCTCTAAGTTAACAACCTTATAGTGCTGAAGTCAGTTGTTAATCCATTAGGCTAATGAATACATGCATTTTACATATATGAAAGATCGACATAGTCGTTTATTATTAATCCTTTAAAAAAATTGAAACAGCGTCATTCAAAAAATATTAGGGTCCGTTTCTTTTACAAAATTTAAACAACTCATAAAATTTCAAAGATAAATTCAAATTCCAAATTCTGTGAAACCACTGACCCCTAGAGTAAGAAATTTAAGTCATTGCAAGAGAGAATGTATTCACAAACTAAGAAAAATAGATTTCAATTGAAATAGGTTTTCTAGACAATACATTGAGTAATAACTTGGTCAGAGATTCATTCTTCTGCTGAATAACTACCCGCTCAACCCTATCTAACTATACAAACAAAGGTGTGGTTATAATATCATTTAATGGTTGTGTTTTATTATCTTCTCTTTTTGTAACAAATAGAGAAATGATATTGTCACTGGGATCTCCCGTTCTGAGGATTTCATTTAAATATTCATAAATTTTAGTAGTATGGATAATTTAAAGAAATTATAAATATATTAAATAGTGTTTAAAATATTTCATCTCGATGGAACGACCCCGAATTCAATATAATGACGCCTGTAGAATCATATTTGGATACCGAAGATACAGCAGCGCATCGACAATGTTCACGGAATTAGGACTAAATGGATTTGCCGGCCTGATGAAACACCGGGTCACTGGAGTCAGGATGCGGCTAATGGCCTCCGCCAACACGTTGGTGACCGCAGCTTACCAGCACCAAACGCCACTCCTGAGTGAGCGCTGGGCCCAAGCTCACTCAAGACCACGCTCTGCATAGTTGTAGGTTAATTTTAACTCTAGGTTAATTTATTCTTCTTCATATATTTTTTTAATTTTTCACATACTTATTGTACAAAAAATATGTATGTATATTTGGGAGTGTGGGATTGCACTAACCTCCCCACATCCTGGAATAAAAAAAAAAAATTAAATTAGAACACTGTAGATAAGCAGACGTTCTAGTAAGCACTGATTGTAGATATTGAATATTTAAATTGCATAAAAAAGGGAATAAGATCACAAAGGCCCCCATTTTAAAGATTAATCACGTGTTCTTAAACTCTCGAAAATTAAACACAATTCAATAAATATTTTTATCGCATTTTAGCAATCTCCTCATCGTTTGATACAATTATTAATTTGCGTAGTTATTTACAGTAATTTATTAAGACTTATTTCAGGTACCTCGAATGGCGCTAACGCGCGATGGTGCCATGTTATAAGTTATAACTCTCTCTACTTCGACGACACAGCCCATTGGAGCACAAACAACTCAAATAAACTAGGTTTGCTGAGGTCCAACCGCATTGTGCTTGCTTCCAACTTGGTACTTAACTCCTGCCACTCCAGGACTGGCATTACTTTGCATATGGATTATATTTCCCAGTTACGGTGAGCTCCTATCCGCAAAACATACGTGGATTTATCATAAGTTCGCGCAAACTTTGAGGGTAGGGGTCGGTGATCGTTGTCACGTGAAATTTAGTTTGAATTTATGTTGTAATTAAGTTTTATCTCTAGACCTGGCTTGTCGGTTAATGTATAATCGCGATTAGTAAATCATGCACTTCGTGGGAAATTTGAATGCGTACACACAATACAATACTTAAATACCATTAACAATCAATTAATAATGTTTTTTATTACTTGAAAGGTGTTCATTGACATGTTTTAATTTTTAATCGCTATTCTTAAGACAGTCGATGAGGTATTCCCAGTAGTTCACAGTGCCATATAAAATAATGTATGGTCAACAAATCGCTTTCGCTTTATATGTTCACGTCAACCATCGCAACATCTGTTATACCATGGCTACTAATGCGTTGGTGCCTTGTGACAAATTGGAGCGGTGGTTTCAATTACATTACGAAACTTTTTTGTAAATGGAATAAGTAATCGAGTTTTAATAAATTTACGAACGTCAAACAGTTTTCTAAAAATTACAAAGACATCAGGATAGTTTTGCTTATGTCATTTGCCATCCGCAACCTCTATGGATTGCGAGGAGTTTTGGCATAATACTTAAAGGTCTCTCTCTTCAGCGAAGTCGTTAAGCAATCTCGAAACCTTAAACACAGTATCCGGAGATCCAGAGATCCGAGAGAAACGGTCAATAGAATATCGCCGCGACCGTCCAACAAATCCGAACACTGATCACGGTTGAGACAACCCCATGTTTACACTAATACATGGGGAATTAATTTAACCCCTAACAACTCATACAGGTCTTAATGGCCCAGACCCGAGCTACCAACTTATGCAAAACACTGTCGAGCTTCAACCCTCACGAGGTAAAACTATACCCATAATTTATTCCGAAGCTTTTGTTTAACACTGGGAGATCATGCACCTTTTACTGAAACGCGTGAAATCCCCTCCCTCTGAGTCTTATTTGCTAGATCCTGATATATACCGTATTAATGGATCGCACTTCTGGAAAGCCTTGAAAGGAACTCGAATGTTGGCTCAAACTTTGGAATGGAGTTAAAGTTAAATGTACTCTGAGTAAATGAACAGAGATTCAAATGAATCGAATTACTTAGCTACTTATTTACCTTTGAAGATCATGAAACATCAGACATCACTGAAAGTACGCCAAGTCTGAAATAAGCTCCGACGAATTATATTCAAGCAGTTCCTGACCATATTTATTGGGTATGGATGTTGTAAGTTATATTACAGATATTTACAGTAAAAACAGACGTTTGCAAATTATAAAATTACAATATTTATCTTTTTCTAAGTTGGTTCCGTGAGTTTGTCTTTTATACTACTTTTGATGAAAAAAATTTGGACTGAAATAAGTATTGAATTTTCCAGCACTACCAACACTATTTTCGTATTTGTTATTCATCGCTGACCTGGGTATTTATTTATATCTGTGCTCGTGAAAACAATTTACAGGTTAAGAGATAAGTGCAATAATAAAAAAAGAGTAAAAATATTAAAAATACTCTTGCTTATGTTTTAAAAGTATTTGTTTCAGTAGAAATAAAGCGAATATATATATTTTTACATATAATTTCACTCCATTTTTCCAAATGCAGTAATATTAACCACTTATTAATAATGAATATTTTTATTTATTGTTTCTTCAGGATTTGGTAATTTTAACTAATATTTTTTTGCACTTATAGGAATGGGACTAAGCCTTTGTTGAGGTTTGAATGAATATTTTTTGCTTTGTCGAGTCAGTGATGATAATATCTTTCAGGAAATAATTTATTATTGCGAACTACTGACCTTCACTGATACGTGCTTCCTTTACAAATAATATTGAAGAATTTTTAACAAAACGTTTATCGGAAATCGATATCCTTATTTTTTGGGTTCCGCTTTCTTTGATGCTGTCACTTCGTTAAAATATCTAATACTTGCCTAATTATAGTTAGTATTTTTATTAAGAGCTTGTATTCATAATAATCATATCGGCGCCTCGTGAATATTGGGTGTACTAGAGTGCTAACATTACAAAAAATAGCATTGTTGATGTAGTTGTAGCCGAAAACGGCTTCTTTTTTTTTTTTTTTACATTCGGTTTTTTTCAAAAAGATTTTAGGAAATCCGTGCGGTGCACAGCCAAACTGAAATTTCCTGGAAATCGTCATAGAAAAAACTAAATTTAAAAAAAAAAATTTAGAAATCATTTTGGACTAAACAGTATCAATAATGTCACTTTTTTCAAACATAGCAAGTACTCTATCACATTCAAAAATTACGAGCCGCCGCTGAAAAAAATCACGCCATAGTATATTTCGTTCGTACCGCGAAACGTCGATGGGATATTTTCACAAAATATGAACAAAAACTTCAGTATCATAATTTTTTACGAGAATAAAACAACATTGAAAATATCTTATTGGCTATCACGTTTTTGTTCAAGGAAATCTTACAACTCCAATAAAAGAATTTTTAATCGGGTAATCCCATTTTCAATTTTTTTTGTATTTTTATGAATTTTGCGATAAAATGTATTGTGAAATTAAAAAAAAAATTGTTAGTAGGTATTGAAGAAACTTTAGTGATTTTATAGGAAATCTTTCGCAACCGGTTGGTTTTAGCATAAATTTTCTAATGGATCCAATTTTTTTTTTTATATATTTATGAATTTGTCGAAAAAATGCAGAGTATGTCTTATGTTGTATTTAGGGACAGTTGTTTCACAGAATTTGAACAATTTATCGAATTTCAAAGCTGATTCATAAATTCTGTAAAGGTTTTGTTCAAGTTCAGTTATTATATCAGTATTGGCTAGTTGTTTCACAAAACTGAAATAATATCAGAACTTGAATAGAACCTTCACAGAACTTGAACATCAACTTTTAAATTTAATGAATTGTTCAAATGCTGTGAAACAACCCGTCCTTAATGAAACAGTAACAGATCTTGAAAAGAACTCTCATAAAATATGAAAAACAACTTTGAAATTTGATGAATTGTTAAAATTCTGTTAAACAACCCATCCTTAGTATTTTATCTGTATTGAAGAAAGTTGTAACATAATTTATAGAGGTTTATGGGGCCGACAGATTACGCTATACGCATCATGGTTTGTTCTATTTCAGCATATCGCTCGCCATACAATCCCAATGGCAATATATGTTGAGCTTTATGCTGAAATAGGCCAAGCCACGAGAATATAGCACGCTTATAGCGTGGTCTGTCACTGGTTTTGATGATTTTGTGGGAAATATTTACTTACTGTCAAATTTTGGTTTAAATGTAAAAAAATTCTTAGTTATTTGGTTATTTTTTTCAAAATACAAACAAATTGTATTTTGCTAAAACGTAAGCTTAAAAGAGACGTCAAAGTCTATTGATATTTGCCTTGGCCCTTTATTTCAAAGCAACATAAAAAAGTTTTCGTAATTAAACTTTTTCAAGAATTCTCGATTAATAGATACCACTTTTCTCCTAAATTGGAAACCAAAAGCCGTCCATTTGTTTCTCAATCAAGTTTTACGACGGTGTCTTTATTACTAATTGTGTATTCATATTCATGAAGCTCCTTCTAGATATTGATGGAGTAGCCACACAAAACGTCAACCCTCATCAAAAATTATTTAGACAGGCGTGTGAGTTTGTGGGTATAATCTCCCATAGGCCTTTCTATAACTTTTCCTTGAATATTTATCAACAAAACTGTGTTCGGTGAAGTTTTGCTAACGTTAAATGTACACGACATCTCAAGCACGAGTCTTGTGAAGCTCGAACATTCAGTTCAAAGGCTTTTGAGATTTTTCCTCCTGATATCTCAAGCACGTGTCTTGTGAAGCTCAAACATTCTGTTCAAAGTCTTTTGAGATTTTTACTCCTCACATCTCAAGCACGTGTCTTGTGAAGCACGTACGTTCAGTTCTCTCAACGATATTAACGGACACACGTAATCATTTTATATTGTGTCTGAATTTATGATTAAATGCCTTTTTAAGTTTAATACTTTTTTTTTTTTTTTCCCATCACGAATGATAAGTTTCAAAAAAATAAAATAATAGGAACTGTATCAAATATCATATCAGACAGAAGTGTTGCTGAAGATAAAGAGTCGTGACTTGCTTTAACTCGTAATACCAGATTTTTCCACATTACACTATCTAAAATTTATTCTTAATTTGCTAAAAAAATATTACAAGATACGTCTTCCCTCGTTAGGTTGGAAATTTTATTCAGATATTCAGTAACTTATTTAATTGATTTACAAATTGATTGAATACGGATTTCACATCATCAAACGTTATTCTAATGGAAGAATTATGCTGAAGTGACAACCATAACATAATCAACTTTATTCGTCCTTATCCCGCATGTGCTTGGTGAACTAGCGATTCTGGTATGATTAGATGTCTAGAAAAGGTAGCGGTTACAAAGGAGTGATTGCTTTGATCTGAATTTCTTGGTAGGGATTCAATTCCATCAAAGGGCATGAAGAAGTATTGAGTTATCCTAAAATGTAAAAAAATAAGTATACACACAAATTCAGTCGGTTTGATTTTACGTATTTTTAACGTTTCGGGAATACCATCTTCCCACTTCAGTTAGTATATTAATAGTAAAGTCCAGTCATGAAAACAATAATTTATAAAGAATAATTAATATATCATTGAAGAAGATAATACTAATAAATTTAAACGAAACATGTCACAGCTAGAAATCGAACCGAGGATATTTTGTCTTACCGGGACACGCGTCTTAAAACTCTCGACCATTGGAACCTATTTATTAAACGTCATATTTGTCGATCTCATTTTTCGAATTCAGAATTAACAATATCATCTTGCAACTAATTTTTACCATATTTTTGGCATCTACCTTTTTAAATCCAAATAAAGTTTCTAATTAAATTGTTTTGTATCCTAGGTAGTGTTTCGGATAAACATATCAAAATTTTATTTGTATGTAAATTTTGACTTTTTAAAAGTCTCAATTAATATTTAATGATATTGATGGGTATAACCTTCAAAATAAATTAAAATGAAAAGTTGTTCCTTTATAATTACTATTTTTATAGTAAAATAACTTGGATAAAATCTCCAATTGTAATATTTAGTTATTGCCAGGGAAGTACTCTGACCACTGAGCTATTCCAACCTACTTAAATCGTATTAACTGTATCATTTTTATTTCAAAAGGTTCTGGGTTATATTCCTAGATGCTACTGAATCATTTTCTGAGAGTCGTTAATATTATCTTCAATGATTAAATAATTATTTCCATTATTACTTGTTTCGCACGAAACCGTGTAACCATAGTAGGTACTACAACAACTAAATACAGAAAATAAAATATTACGTAATTATAAGAAAAGCATTGTACTGAATACGGTTTTAATCGTAAATCGTTACAACATTACATGCACATCTTACTAATTAAGTACCAACCGTAGGTGCCGTAAAAATTAAAAAATGAGTTTTTTTTTGTCTGACGAAAGAGACGATGCAGTTGAGCAGATATAGCTAAGATGTGTAGAAGAAAATGCACATGTTTGAGTAAACGTAATCTTGTAATGTCAAGATGTTAATCTCAAGGATATAAAATATTACAGTCATTAGCATAATGAAATTACGTTTCTAATGTACAATCAGTATTATCAAAGGTTCGTGATGAAGTGAAATAAGGTAGGGCCTGTAGGAAGTAGGTTGCATAGGTATTGATTTAATTTTTATCAGCTGGTTTCAACGTAATTTTCTTGGTATTACTGATACGAATGGGAAAATAATATGAACAGCGTACACGTGAGGATTGTGCAACAGATTACAAAATTTTATTTTATCAATATTGTTGCAAATCTTTTAAAACATTGCTGTAACGAGTAACGAGGTGTTATTAAATTAACGAGTTATTTTTCGATTAGGAAGGCGGGTTTGGGTACCGCCACCCCGGAAACCATTTATTGGGTAACCGGCACCTCGGCCATAGGTCACCACTAGTAATTCGTTGTGTTAGGTGATTTAGCAGTGGTGCCCGGGTTTATCGGGTGACATGTATTCGGGATGTACCTGCCGACCAGTTGGGCGTGATGTTAGATTGAGTCTGGTTTGGGAGATCCTTTGACCTCTCCAACTGGTCTCTCGACCCCTTGCCTTGCGAAGCAGTGGGAGGGATATATTCAATCGTCCGTCACTCCTGAACGTACTAATCCCTAGATTCCTAGCCACCGCTCAAACCCTTTTCCTTCCCGGCAAATATAGACCCTGAGAGATTTTTTAGGACCTCCTGTGTGGGCATAATGTAAAAAAATGCTTATCGGTTTCAGTAAAAGTATTATAGGATTCGGTTTTAAATAATATGACCCTTTTCGTCCAAAAACTATGTATGGCAGTAGTATGAAATATTTTATGAAACTCTAAAACAATTTAGCTAACCAATAAAATACCTCTCCTTCAACAATTTTTTGCAGGTATTTTGTAAAATAAAGAAAACATCTCAGGTTTTGGGAAACTCAAAAGGTAAAGATGTATGGAATCTAAATACATATTCAAACAACTCTTGCTTATAGCCGCTCGCCGTATTTTAATCATAATTAAGGTGCGTGCGGAGGTACGAGAGTGTACATAAATATTTCATGAAAATGTACCTACGTGATTTTACGGTGTTGATATGACAACACGCTTTACCACGTCTAGATAACGAAAAATAAATTTACCCACGACTCATGGAATTTTTATCTTGATAAAGATCTGCGAAAAAATGTATTTAACTTCCGATGGTTGGCCTTCAAACAGCCGATTTTCTCAAATAAAAGCAAATTATGTGGCATTCTTTTTCTCTCAGGACGGGTTGTTTCGGAGAATTTGAACAATTCATCAAATTTCAACGTTAATTTTCAAGTTCTGTGAATGATTTTTTCAAGTTCTGTTTTTATTTCAGTTTTGTCAAGCAACTAGCATACAATGATATAATAACAGAACTTGAATAGGACTTTCACAGAACCTGAAAATGAACGTTGAAATTTGATGAATTCAGAAAAGAAATATCACTTTAATTCTTTACTTTAAATCATTTTACTAGTTTGTATCTAAGGGGGCTTGTTATTTAGTTCTACAAATTCTGATCACAAGGAATTAATATGATTAGTTAATAAGCGACTAGGCAATGTCGACCAAACAATTTGGTGGACACTCCGTCCGATATACCTATCAGCTCGTGACTTTTGGGTGTACTCGAGTGCTAAAATTAAAAAAATGGCATTATTGATGTTGTTGTAACTGAAAACGATTTTTTATTTTTTTCCTAAATTCCATTTTTTGTATAAAGATTTTCAGGAAATTTCAGTTTGGCCGTGCGCCGCTCGGAGTTTCTGAAAATCTTCATACAAAACAATAGCATTCCTGAAAGAAAAAAACGTTTTCACCTACAACAACATCGAAAACGCCATTTTTTGTAATATAAGCTCTCCAGTACACCCAAAAGTCACGAGCCGCCTTTGATACCTACGTCCTACGTGTTAATTATATTAAGAATTATTTTTACGATTTGGCTTCTTCAGATAAGCTCAGTATTGCTCAGATGAAAGACCACCACTTAGAATCGAGTTGCTTTAATTATCCGTATTTTGGTTACCAGATCTCATAGCATTAAGCTCATAGATCTTATAGCTAAGCATTTTCTAACCTCTTTTTCCGAAACTCCTTCTCACTTTATTCAGCCTTGAACAGATCCCGAATAATTCAGGATAATAATTAACAAAATGATTCCATAGTTACACTGAATTCTGGCAGTAAGGTTAGGATTTATATTACTGACCTATAATTTAGTTATATATCACATTAAAAAAATCTTGTTTATTCCCATCTCAACCGTAGATTTAAAAAATATTTAAAATGTACGTTCTGTATTTTTAAAGTGATATTTGTCTCCCGCCCAATACAATTGTATGCATTTATTGCGTTTAGTGCATCAGCAGCATTTTGCAGTAAGGTTAGATTTATCTGTTTATTCGCACCTTAATCACAAATTTTCAAGTATTGACAAAGCACAATGTTTATTTTTCAAATCCTATTTGTTTCCTCACCAATATTTAAAACATTGAAGGCATTTTGTCAATGTTCCAAGCTACAATTACGTATGTAGTTATAAGCCATTATCGTAAGTTACTAGATGTAAGTCTTACATGTAGTTCACCAGTTATTATGAATCCTAGTCATACGCCAGTTATATTTATTATTCATTACATATATTTGTACAGCGCCCTTGGGGAGATTTTTCACGAAAACGGTGCTACATAAATTAGCTAAATATTATTATTATAACAAGCTCACTGGCTACTGGCTACTGGCAAGCATTAAAAACAAAAATAGTGGGTCAGCGACATTTTGCAGTTAGGTGTTGAATTCAAATGGGCGTGTGTTTTATTGCATAAACAGAGCTGATGCTCCGTGGCTTGGCGAATTAATAATTATCACATGGTTCTCGGGTTCAGAATTATATCACTAACTGTGACATGTGAGCTTGCTCGCTTTACGATCGCTATTCGGTTCAAGAACTCAACAGAAATGGTTTGCAGTTTGCTCTCTGTAGTGAGAAATAAAAGGTTTTGCGTTGGTAATACGAGTGTTGTCCCTTTATATTTATATGACTCAGAATATTATTGTTTATAATTTAAATTTAATTAAATTGAATAAATATTTTAGAAAGTGTTGCCATTTTGCACATGGCATTATTTTAAGCGACTTAAGTAAGATTCATATGTATTTTTTGTATTTTTGTAATATGGTTACAACATTTCTGTTTGAAAAATTACATTTAACCCCGCAATTTTTATACATTTGATGAATATTTCTTATAAGATATTATTGTCCAAGAGTTCTCCCAACTTTTCGGGAAGAAACACTCAAATCAAACTAAATATATTTAAAAAAAAACATATTGGTACAGTCAGCATCTCCTTTTGGGGATTTCTCTCTCTTCATGAATCCTAGCAAAGTTAAAGAAATTAGAGGAGAGCATGGAAAAAAGGCGAGGAGAGATTGAATAAGCGAACTCTTCTGATCTGATCACTGAACATAGCTAAAGCCATTTCGACCAACTCTTCGATTCTTAATGGCAATCTTTCATCTGGATAAAACTGTTCCATTTGGGAACGATTCTGTGTGTGAATAACCCATCTAAATTAAACTTTGTTTTCAACCCCTAGACTTGAATTAAAACTTAAACCCACGAATTCTGGGTCCAGAATAAAAAAAGCTAACTGGTCTGCTACGGAGTTCTTCAAATTATAACAATGTAAAAGTTTTATAAATATAATATTATAAATGCGAAAGTGTGTTTGCTTGCCTATTTTTCTTTCAAGTCGCAACGGAGCGACCGATCGACGTGATTTGGAGGACTGGGAAGTGACATAGAATTAATGAAATTTGGCACAATTGACCTTTAAAAAAAGAGGAAGGTCACTGTTAACAGTAGTTTTCGAAAACTGAAACAACATTAGAAAGAATGCAGTTTTATAGAACTCGTAATGAGTATGTAAAAAATAATATTATTATAATGAAGCACTTATTTGAGAAAGGCGTTAACGGGGTCGTGTGATTCACACCGGAAGATAAACTGTGGAATGGTTGTTTTTTATAATAAAATTGTTTATTTTGTGGACATAATATTTGAGACCTTGCAAATGTACTCAAATGTTCATAAAAACCTGTCCATAATCTGGTTAAATCTAGTCAGTTTTTTACACATCATACACCTGAAGCGAGACGCAAAAAGTCTCCTGTTGGGAACAAAATAATATTTATTATATTTGCCTTCAAATGTCATAGTGGTTTAATTTTGCTTTTATCTTGTCCACTGATAAATCTTTTTATATTTAGGCGTTTTGAATTTTTTAGCTGTATATTGCTTATTTATTTCACTAAGAATGACATCTTTTTTGCGAATTACGCTTTCCTAAAAAATTGGCCATTTTCCATTTAAATCGTAAACAAGATTATTAATTAACTGTTTGTTTTTGTTTCAGGTACGTGTTTTTGTTATTCAACCCAGTTTGACTTGGTAAGTTTTTAAAAGACAGTGCAAAATAATTCAGAGCAAGGCTCTGAATTATTTTGCACTGAATTATTTTTTTCAATTCTCGACGAAGTCATGCCATTCGAACAACGAGTGGTTCGACCTACTCGTTGTTCGGATGGAACGACTTTTGAAGTTTGGCGTATGTAAGTATATACCTTCAACGTGACTCAAGAAAAAGAATGTCCAGCAATGTATGTACTTTCGACGACGATTGCGAGCGGCCTGAATTGGAGAATCGATACCCAGGTCAGTTTCATTTTATGATAGAAAATTAAACGCATTCTATGCTTCTTATTTAATATTTTTGGATAATAATAAAGAATTAGTAATAACCATCTGTACATATCGCAAGTATGCCCTACTGTCGAGTTTGAAAGCCATCTCCGATCTGGAAACAATCGTCGCCTCTACAAAAACAGCCAATCCCTATTTTAAAGAACGGATTCCAATCAAATAAGGTTATTTTAATGTCTCTCTTGGAAATGGTTTTCATAGTTTTGCACAGTATATGCGCAGTATTTGCATACGTGAGCTCCTTGTAAGATGTCACATTAAAAAATCTGTCACTTCATAATTAAGACATATTTTTTGATTTTACCCCCTTTTGCATGCATATTTAGCTCAGGTATTAGGAGCGATTGTTCGCAAGTGTAGAATGCGTTACTATTATGATCAAATGCATTGGTACACGTAGAGTCAGTTCGTAAATGGTTCGTAACGGTTTCGTTATTATTTTTTACAGAGTGATGTGTGAACACTCCCGGTCAACTGCAACTGAATTTCATTGGTAAATAAGGTCAATAGTCTGTAAGAAAGGTCATAGAGAAGTTGATTGATAATGTTTGAAACCTCTATCTAAACGTATTGGCACGGGTATTCCATGGTGGCATACACAGTTTATAAAGTAACAAGTTGGATAATATAATTATAATGAATTAAAAAAAGTTTGATGTTTAAGGTGATTAATTGAAAATATTTTTGTTTTTAAAAAATATACAAGTTGTCCAAGGAAAAGAGACTAGCAATCCACAATGGAGGTCTGATATACGTAACCCTGACGTTATGGTGCTGAGTGACTGAGGCTTTTGGCTGGCAGAGGTAGGACGAAATTAGACTAAATGAAGTTGAAACAAATGATGAGTTCAAAATCAATGTGTAAGTATAATTAACAAGAATAAATAAGATGTTTTTTATATGTAGAGCGGATGAAAGGAGAAAGGAGTGTGAGGTGTCAGGACACCATATTACGTAAGATAAGTTCGATGTGTGAGGCGGTAATTGAGAATTTGTCTAGTCTCCTCGTGTTTCCACTGTAATGGGCTGCAGAAGAGCTACGCATAGGAAAAAACAAAACATTTCTCAAACTTCATCAGCTCCATAGCACGCATTCAAATATAAAAGTATTAAAAGAACAACAATGTATTAACATCTGGCCGCATTTACTTTTGTTTGTATTCTCGAGGCTCACATTTTGATTAATACCGACGAATTTGTTACTCTTAATTCTATTTTTCTGACTGACACTAAGATTGATAAAATTAGTACCTTAGTATTAAAATATTTTACGTAAAATGGTTCGAAAACTACGAAATTAGTGGTTGGCACCAGATTTTATTTTTATAGACGATAAATTAGTAACTTTCCGAGGTATTCATTTTAAAATATCTGAGATTTTAGTGGTACGTTTATCGGAATTAGCTAAAATATATATATACCCCACGGAAAGATATTTTTTTTACCTGCTAGGGCAAATCCGACTGTAGGTCCATCAAATACCCCGGGCCGTGCGCCGAATATTTTTATACACGCCTTAAACACATGCGTCGATAAGATTCCTACTTTATTTAGGGTATTGTGTCGTCTTAGCGAAAAGACCATACCAATACGTCGGAGATAGAGTGTTCAATTTTGGGCGAAGCTTAGAAATAGTACGTACGTAATGGTCGTCTTTAGGGAGGTTTGTACAATGTCAATCTGCCTTTAGTAAGCTATTAGTATTAATTAGTTACTTTGTGCACTTATCTTATATCTTTCATAACTAGTCTACCCACACAGATGACACAACCCACCTCACTACTGCATCGTCTATCCACGTACGGAAACTGCATACAGACGTGCATACCAAATAACTGTATGCACTAGACCACATATGTTCGCGAGGTGTTGCAATTTCGGGTCTTTGTAGTATCCAGATTTTAGACGTATTCGGTTGGTACTGTCCAGATTTTAGATGTGTCCGGGTAGTACTGTCCAACTTTCCGATGTTCATCCTGCTCTTGTTTGGCCAATGTGGGTACATCGCAATTCGTGTCCCACGTTTCTCTTTGGCTCGTGCCGGAAAATTCAACCAATCAAAGACTTCAAAGCTATGCGCGTGGTTGTGACAATGATATGTAAAACACAAGATAAACTCTACATCTCTCAATGAATCTCGGAATTGGATACATTTATCTTTTATACATTAGTCAAATAGATATTTATTTAAAGTTGTTTAGGTGCTCCATTTTGTTTTGGTTCTTTACTACCAATGACATAACAATTTCATTATCTGGGTCTCAAAAACAAGGTGCACTACGTATTCAGAACATCAGAAAGCATTACACGAGTACTAACAAGCTGCTCAAACCATTCGATTTTCTCTAGGAAATGTTTATAACGTTACCAAATACGACAACCCGTAAAAAATTCATTTATTTAATTTTTTTCGGTTTCGGCTGAGTATCGAACCTTCCTCTCGAGAGACTGACTGGCTCTTAACTGGTGTGAACTTTCAAAATGACTTTAAAAAGTTTAAAAAATAAATCAATGATTTGACATAGGATTGAATCTTCCTCCCCGGGGATTGGAGTTAACCGTACTAAATACTAAGCCAAAACCCAATTGGGTAGGACCGATATTTATTTCGTATATTAACTGTTGTAATGTCATCCAATTTCAGAAAAATGCGTATATGTCCCTGTTTGTTGATCATCGATAACGAGTCTATCTACCGAGTTTCGTCTCGAGCGTATGTCGCGAAGTGGGTTCATTTTCAAGATATGCATTCATTATTAGCGAAAACAAAAGTGGAATTAAAATAGATGTATTTATTTAAAAATTACACTGGGCTCATCAGCAAAAAACTTTTATTTTTTACTGTGGACGTTACCTTGTTGTGTCAAGGATTATTTTTAAACTGAGTAAAATTATTTAAAATCTCGTTGTCTGCAAATCAAATAATTTTAGATATTATAAGTGACATAAGTTGATTTTAAAAGTAGGCATGCGATTAATGATTATACAAAATGGTAGAATCATTTTTTGTTCGGCAGTCCAATCTCGTGTATCCTACGCCATTGATGTGTCGAGACTATTTTACTACTTGGTCCACACTGAACAAAGCCATTTAACCAGTCACACATCAAAGAGACAACCGGCGTCAAAAAGTATATCCAACCGCTTCTATATCCCGTTGCATGGTACGTCGTAGTCGTCTTTTTACTGTGAAGCTAGCACTGCGAGACAAGTAATACTGTCGGCGGTGCACACCTGAAAGCAAACGCGGTATTCCACGTATGCCCGTTTTATTTGCTTTGCCAATTTTGTAGAATCGCGCCACCTGGTTTGGCCAATCAGAGTCCCGCATTTTGAGACGTCATCGCTCACCGTAACAGCCGTGAATGCGACTCAGCCTTGCCAGTGAATGAGTCTAACGTAACATGACGGGTTTTTTAATGCATCTTGCTACTCTTTTGCTCTCAGGTATTGATATAGGCGTTTTGCCCGCTGCGACTGTGACCGCAAAAGGTTTGTTGTTACCAGCGGTGGGAGCGTTAGATACACAATCGGTTCTAACCGGTTTTATAATAAGAATGCCCACGCACGTTGGTGTATAATTTTGGGACATTACCGGTACATTGCTTTTGTTTTTTTAGAAGGTAGGATTGCTCAGAATTTAAAACAGATTCCAATTTATAAAAGTATCTACTGAACTACTACGTTCTTTTAAGCATATGCCTGAAATCGATGAGAAAATAATTCATAATATTTTTTTCTAGTCTTTCAATGTGCGAGCATTGTACTTGAAAATCCTTCTTGCCATATTATATAAGCAACAAGCATTAATAAATTCAACTGTCGATTAAAGTTAATGGCAATAAATATTTATTAGTAAACAAAATAATTATAGCGTATAACCATTTGATTAGAATACAATTTAACCTTGGTATACACTTTTGTCAATCAATCCCCATGACAGTATTACAGTGTGATAATTTTCCTTATTGTGCTTCGTAAATTCTCGTGGAGTATAAATAATGTATATTTCCATTATTAAACAACTTATAGTGCGATTAATTGTGGTCACATTTTACTACGCCTCACCCACGAACTCTGACGTCATGTGCCCAGTCACTGCATTTAGCATTCAGTCAAAACTAGGCGTACATAAGTGACGAATTGGGTCACCGAATGGGCAAGATACGTAGGTAAGTCTTGGATTTTTTTGCACACGACGAAGAATACAATTACTACAATTAATACAATTTTACAATTACTACAATTATTACAATTATTCAGTTATTACAATTATACAATTATTAAAATTATACAATTATATTATTTACTATTACACAATTTATTAAAATTATAAAATTATTACAATTGTGAAACAAATTTAATTATTTCAATTATTATAATCATACTATTATTACAATTAGACAATTATTACAATTATACAATTATTAAAATTATACAATTATTATAATTATACAATTATTACTTTTGGATCATATATTGATCTGTATGTTTTGTTTTTGATATCTCTTTTTTTGCCATTGTTCATGTTTTGCTGTTTATATTTTTTGTTTAAACATAGTCTATAATGATACTTAAACTGTGCATGATGTGAACATTTTTAAGTGGACTGTTGACATCTATGCTTTTCGCAGCGTTTATCTAATGACTTTTTCATGTTAATAGTCTGTAAATGTTTCTAAACAATAAATAAAATAAAAAAAATTACAATTATACAATTATTATAATTATACAATTATATCATTATTACAACTGATGTAAAATATGTAAGATACTTTTCAACCAAGTGCGATACAACAATGGTTATTAGTTTTTATGTATCTCTATAAATAGGGTACCACTTTCTTCTGCCGCCGTTCTCTGAAATAGGATACGGAACTCATTTATAAGCAATTTGGAAACAAAAGGCTTCTTATATTGTATCTCTGTTCAAATAAACTGAGTAGGTATCTTCAAATTCAATAGATTTCTATTTATATGTGCTCCGCTGCCTGCAAAGAGTTATTTTTGTTTATGGCATTGTCAAAGATGTGAGTAAAATTATAAATGTGAAAAAAATAATGTATGGGATATTTTGTATTTTTGCGTTATGACGAAAATTGCAATTTCCGTGCCGTCCATTCCGAAGTGTTCATTTTATAATAATAGATCTATTAACACATGCTACTGGTAGATACTACTAGTCAATAGTCATCGTAATGACAACATAATGTTACCAGATGTATAGGTAGGTGTAAATGACCACTTAACTGTGTTGCAGCATTAACCTTCTTTAGTAAAAATTAAGGCAAATTTGAACTATTTTGAATATTTGAACTCTATGAACTTCTCTGAATGCATTATGGTAAATAAAAATTTGTGTTACGTAGATACAATTTACAAATCTATTCGTATTTTTCAGAGAAACTGCAAATTCTAACAGCAAAATGACCACAAAAATGTTTTATCAATTTTTAAATCTAACTAAAAAAAATTAACAAACAGCTCTTTTTAATGCAATTCTTCTTAGTTTTAAATGGCATCTCGATTAAAATGCAAGCAAAGGTCGTGTATTACATTATAATTAAACAGGGAGTCTTATCAAAAAAACTTCCGCAGATAAAATTTGTAACTACCTCGTCGAATATTAAATTTATCTACCAGAGATTAATTTGTAAAAAAAATCTTGGATATCATACAACAATTTGAATTTTACTGCGATTTTAACTACAAAAACTTCATTTTTTATTATAATAATCACGCAAAAAACTTCCATAATCACAAATATAAAAAAACTCAGATTTATTCTTCTTTCGAAATAAAGAATATAAAATCTGTACATTTATTTCTTCCGCGTCACGACCATAAAAAACTGTTCATCTCAAACTTCAAGCGGATATATTTTTTAATGATCATAACTCTGTAGGTCTATTCAACTCGAGTACAAAACTTGACCACTTTTGATGGTTGATTGATCATTTTTTATTGTATTGAATGTTGATTCAGGATTGATTGATTCGAATTGATATGACCTCTCATATGTGAACTTGATCAGAGAAGAGTCGATCTCTCAATGTGAATTAAATAGTCAATTAAAAACAAGTGGTTAAAATAAATTTTAATCATTGAGAAAATTACTATCTGAAGCAACAACAAATTTAGAGCTACTACTTAGCGTTGCTACTTGTTTAATAATAGGGGACTATTTTAATGGTCACCTAGTACCTTTTGTTTCCAAATTGTTTATAGTTTTAGTAATCGGCCACGTAAATAATATTAAATTTATGTGTATTTTTTATTACTAAAAACCCTGAAGACATTTTGCAATGTACTTCGCTGAGGAGAACAAATTACAGTCAGAGTACAGATTCCGATATTTACGCATTACAATTGTTTCTGGATAAATTCGCTATTTTCGACGTATTTCAAAATAAACTACTGTTTTTGAAAGCAGTTGAAAAACGCTTTCAGATTTTAGTATTACAAATAAATATAATAGTGGAAGAAATAGGATGTAACCTATAAGATATACCCTTTGCACTCTTTTTGTGCAATAAATATTTTTTTGAATTTTAAGCAGTTAAAAATATTAAACTTTGAACGCAAAACAAAGATAAACTTTTTAAGGTCGCTTACTGATGGTTTTTATTGTGCAAATTGTAATTACTACTTTGCACGAACTAAAAATATATTTAAATAGACAAAGCTATTAAAAAATTTATAGTCTCTTCACTTTTTCACATATTTATTTAAAAAATTGCAAACCTTGACAGACATTTTTCAAATGCTTAGTGTTTTTTCATATATTTTTTTCTGGAGCCTTCACGTAAATTTTTCAATGTAAACTTAAGGCTGGCCGCATACATACGTTTTTCGTATTCGATTTCCGAATTCGTTTTCCGTATTCGGACATCCGAATGCACGGAATCGGTAGAAAATACATTAACTGCCGCACACGTTCGTTTTAGTTCCGAACGGAACAAATTCCTTACGCACGTTCCGAATGCGAGCCGGCGCGTTCGGAGAAACCGAGTTTGTTTGTGCCGACGCAAACGTACGGAAATTTCCGTTCGTAATTCAGTGTTGCCAACGGATCTTGACCTAATATCGCCGTTTCTCATACATAAGGTAACGTAAAGTAGCCGAATTTGCTGTTAGGTGGGACATGTTTAAAATTGATGTTTTTGAAGTAGTTTAATTGGCGACCAGTCGCCTTTTAGATTTTTTCGGCGCCGATTCTCGCTCTGAGTAGCCTAAATGGCGATATATCGCCCTTGTTGGCAACACTGGTACTGACGTTTATACATTCCGAATGAAGAAAAACGAACGTTTGCGCTAGTCTCACGGAATTCCGAATACGGAAAACGAATTCGGAAATCGAATACGGAAAACGTATGTATGCGGCCAGCCTAAAGCGCCATCTTCTCTCTTTCTAGCACTGTTCAAATCATATTTCTATTCTATTCAATCATATTTCATCTAAATTCAAAATGAGGCAGCATAACTTTTATGAGACCGTATCAGGCTGTGATATTATAGTCCCAAAACGCCTCTATGGCGCTATGTTGTCTGTGAAGAATATCTCCCAAAAGGGGGTTAAGTAAATATTATTATGTGTCATTGTTGGCACATAATAACCTGATTAATAGAATACAAACATTGTTTTTCAATAATGTCTGCTAATAACTTGCTAAAATAAAATATATTTCTGGTAACATCTTACGATCGAGGTAAAAAAAAATACTTTAATAACCCATATTTCATGGTCGATGCTTACAGGTAGCTAATAATTTAATAACCCATAATACATGGTCAATGCTTACAGGTAAATAATTTAATAACCCACAATACATGGTCGATGCTTACTAGTTGCTTATAATTTAATAACCCATAATACTTGGTCGATGCTTACAGGTAGCTTATAATTTAATAACCCATAATACACGGTCGATGCTTACCAGTTGCTTATAATTTAATAACCCATAATACATGGTCGTTGCTTACAGGTAACTTATAATTTTATAACTCATAATACTTGGTCGATGCTTACAGGTAGCTTATAATTTAATAACCCATAATACATGGTCGTTGCTTACAGGTAACTTATAATTTTATAACTCATAATACTTAGTCGATGCTAACTGGTAATAATTTGGTCCTCTTTGACTTTTTGTTCTAAAATACTAATGTAAGGAGCAAAAGGCGAATGTTTGGGCAACAATAAATTATAAAGTTTGTTCTCAGTTAAATAGGCGCAAATCGAAACAATAAAGTGTTTAAAGTTTCTGCAATTTCATGAGTAAACATTTTTCTTTATTTATGTTTTGAATAATTTCCCACCCTTCTTCTAAATCAAATCCGATCGTAATTAAAGAACTTTCACTCTTTCTTGTTCTGATGAATTATTTATTGGTGTGGAAAACATTTTGATTTGAATGGTAATTTTGTTTACCGTTGGGAATATCTCAATACAAATCAATTCGAAAATATTTGATTTATTAGCAAAATTAAATAATGTTGTTTTTGGAGCTGCTTTTTGAATTGAATTTATGATTAATTAATTAGGATCCTGCTGTCAAAGTTTTTATCAAATATTTAATAGAACTTAAGTAAAAACAGTTCTTAAATAATATACCAAATTGTATTTCTCTAGAATAACAGATAAAATGTTTAACTTTTTATCCTTGACATAATTTTAGTACAATTTAATTTTTACAATGAACGCCTCGTTAAACGTCAAGACCGATGTTAATAAATAAATTATGTTTCAATAGAAAAGCAATGTCAAATTTTTGAATTGTATTTACTTTTCAGGTTATACAGTGTACTCTGTAGTTTCTTTTAAAGCAAATTGGCGTTCTGTAATTTTGTATAATTTTCCTGATTTGAAATATCTGAATAGGTAATCTGATATTCAAAAAAATTGTAGCTTAATACCTTCCGGAGAACATACTCATATATACATACCTAGACTAGTACTACATTCAGAAGAAAACATACATTTTAAAATTTTTTTATAAAGGAATGATTAATTCTTTTCCAAAAAGTCGTGAAATTGAAATAACGTCACGGATTCCCATTTTCCTTTTTGGGGGCTGTATATTATCACAGTTAGGGAAATCATATTTCATCTTGATTGCATTGCATGGTTCAATTCTTTTACTTATTCAATTGGATGATATTACAATTGGACGATTTATTGTGATTTGATTCATACGAATAGCTAAATGCAATGCTTCCCAATCGATAGCTTGCACCCAATTCCAGAAGACTGACAAAATAACTTTGAGAAATAATTTTATTTTAAAATAGAAAATAGTTATGCAAGTCATTAGTATTTATTAGGCCCAGGAGTTTTGCAGAAATTCACGTTTTTATTTTTTTTTATTGAATAAATAATTAATACATATCAACAAACAAGTCCTGATAAGCCAATTGAATTAGCTTGTCAACAGGTGCTTAAAGTTTAGTTACATATACATTTTTATAAGTTATAATTTACATCTTATATCTACAGAATCAACAATTTTTTCATACATATTAAAGTAAATATATTTTTTCCGATAGCCAATTTTTCACCATATATTTAACCTTATTCATAGACTTACATTGCTACTTACGTGTGACAAAGTCATGAAATTTAATCTACATTCAGCGGCATTTTGTTTTTTTGACAGTTGAAAATTTCCGTTAATTTTCCCGATTCCAATTCCGTTTCAGCGTTTGAGCGAATTGTGAAGCAGAAGAGGACTACTATTATGTTTTTTTAACTTGTCAGGTTATTAAAATCAGATATAAAGCTGAAACGTGCCTAGAATCGGCGTTTAACAAGGACCTTTCAAATTTCATAAAAACAAAATGGCACTGAGTGGCCATTTTATGACATACTTACATCTGAATTGCTGCGAAACAACTGGTTCAGAAAAAGTGTATTTCGGATTGAAAAATTCATTGAGGGACCCCAATTGCTCTTAGAGAAACGATTTTGAAGGAAAATATATTTTTAATAGATACAATTTTAATTTGTTTGCTTTTTTATAAACATGTATTTTCCAATTAATATCATCTGTTGACTGCTTTGTGGTATTATAAATAAAGTAAAACTTTAAAAATTTTTTCCACTTCTAATTTGTTGGGTTTTGGTAACAAACAGCCGTAGAGTAATTGTATTCGGAAAGCTCACATGTCTCATAGAAATCGTTGTGTCTCCCTTACCACCATGGTTAAAAATATGAACTAAACGGTTTTACAAAGATAAAACACCATGCATATTCAAATACAAAAGTTTACCACGAAAAAATCAAAGTCTACAACTCTACGAAATCAAAGGTTCCGACCGCCATTTGAGAAAAAAATAATTAAACTTTGTATTTTTTTTATTAATTACTTTTATATGAATCGACAAAAAGGGAGGTGGCAAAAATGTTTACCGGAGGCCTGAAGGTTAAAAGAATCTTAGAATCCAGTGTCCCAACAAAATTACTAAAATTTAATAAAAAAATGTTGAACTAATTTTAAGAAGGAGATGCAAGCTGAAAAAATAGTTTAATGTAAATGATTTTCATACTGATCTTTTTTTCTCGGATTTTCTCTGTATTTTTAAAAAAAAATCTAATTATTGAAGACAATATTAGCGATTTCTAAACGAAAATCTGAAACAGAAAAATCAGAAAAGGATACGGTCACATCTAGGACTCCAACCCAGGACCCTTGCCTTGCCGGGACACCGCTCTACCACTGAGCTAATGGGACCCTATCCGCTTCGGTCACTTTTAACTGTATCATACTTCGAATAAGAACTACCAACAATGTCTTCATTTTTTCACCGCACATTATTTATTGGCAACTATCTTTATGTATGATCGCAAGATTCAACCCGAACTAAATGCAATCTAGACAGCGTCTTTTTAGATAAACCTATCTTATTTTTTTTTATTTTAATGTGCGACATCTATTGACTTTTCTGCAATGAATATTTTTTTTTTGGAATAACTTTGTTAAGTAAAACCTCAATTTGTAATATTTTATTATTGAAAAAAATAATTATTGTCTTCAATAATTAAATATTACAATTTGAGGTTTTACTCAATAAAGCTTTACCAAAAAAAAAATCTTTCTATTTCTATCCTCATTTTTTTAATTATAAAATAAGATAAAGATTAAAATATGGTTATTTTTTAAATGTATGGATGAACAATCGACAAACCGGTATCTAGCAGTTTAATCGGGCTTTATCGTAACATTTGAAAAAAAGAATATATCTGTACAGCAAAAAACCTTCCATAAAATAGATAATGTGTATCGCATTGTATTATGCAAGCGAATGCAAATCAGCCCACTGGGAAATTAAATTCCGTCGAGTTATACCCCCTAGGAATACAGGAATAGGTACTTGTAGGTTGCTCAACCAAGAAGTAGGATTATACCTGTGAAGTTGCATATTTTATCAATTAGTATGGAAACTTATAATGAATAACTGGAGAGAGTTTTATTTTTTAAAGTTTTAAATTCTAAGAACATTATTAATACAACAATGGATCTTGTAATCTGTGCCTTTTCCTTTATAGACGGGTTAACAGCAGATGTATTTTGTAAAAAACATTTTATAATGTTTTTTTCTTTCTTATCTCTTATAAATAGTCAATGTAAATAATAATCAGAAACACTGATATTGTAATAAATAGGTAACCTCGGATTGTACACAAGAGGTCCAGTTGTTGCGCAAAAATCAAATGTAACATTGTCATCAATGGTCACTCTGCCACATTTTTTATTGACATTGAAAAGTCCCCGCTAAACGCCGATCGTATAATAAGCTGTCAAGCTTAAAAAAATGATAAGGTGTCCTCTTCAGCTGATCACAATTTGTTCAAAAGCGAAAATAGACTTAGGAATCGGCATTTGGCCATTTGATTATGTCAATATCTGCGAAACAAATGGGCCTTAATGTTTTCTTTTTTATGCACAAAAGTTCAGTGCGACACTGAAAATAACACAATGAGAAGATATTTTAAATTTTTATATTGACAACAACTAATTTATGTATTGTGGTAAATATATCGCAATTTTATCAATTTGCAATAAGAAAATAAAACCATAATGATTGCCACATAATACTCACACTCCTCAATATACGTACTTAATGATCCTTTTGAGAAAACGAAAACATTTTTACTGTGAAAAATATCACTTACGTTGAATTGTGTTTATTTTTGGACCTTGTCGGGGACCCTAAAACGCTTAACACGGAGGACTCTCAATTTTTCAAGAGCCTTAAAACAACAGGGGAGTGGAATATACAAGTCGGCAATCACTTTTTTGTTTTCAAAGAAAACGTTTTTTATATGTATTGTGCCTATTCATATTTGCGTTCTCGTTAGAGATAAAAAAACAAAATGAATGCATGTAATTTTATTATTACAAGGCATTTCATAGACAAGCTTTTCGTTCAACGGGACGGTACTTCTAGAGCAGGAAAGAGGATATTCCATACGGTGAGTCAATTAAAATTCCTCTTCGAAATATCAAATAAATAGGCGCACATTAAACGGAACGTGATTTATATTCCACCATGGATGGTGGAATATAAATCATTAGATTTCTAAATCAAAGATGCACTCCTTTTTTAATTCTAAAAAATGATATATCAATCTCATATATTTATTATTTAATGTTATAATTTATAACTCGTGATAAAATTATTTTTATCAATTTCAAAAGTCTAATTAAAATTAATGTTGACCTTCAGGTTCACGTTACATAGAATGTAAGCTTATAAGCTTAACGCTGTCGAGTTTATTATAATGTGATTATGCAGTTTTGCCTAATCAAATACTTCGATTACCATAATATTTCGATTATGCCAACCTTTCAGTCACCCATTTCCTCAGAGCTTGGTCGAGAGTGACATCGCAATATAGCGCCGGAAGGGGAGACCCTCACCCGGTTAATGAAACCCCTTCCCCCACGTGTTGTGTTACATTTCACGTGGAAATTGTTTTGACACTTGCTCCTCGGTAGCGTTGTTATTTGGCAGTTGCGAGGGCGGTTATTGCAGCCCCTTTGTTTGTTTTCGTGACGCAACACATTTTTCAGTTTTTTCATAATGTTGCATTCTCGGAGAGTGGTAGTCAACTGCTGTCATTTACAATGAAAGGCGGGGTGAATGTTTTTTTTTTGCTCTAGGTATATACTGAATTTAAGTTTTAACAGTTATTCATACAATTCCTATTTACTGCTAATAAATTAGCGCAATTCTTTACAAATCTTTACATTGTTTTGAAAGTACGGTGTGGATCGCCTTTAAGGTAGGTAATCAGAAAAAGTTTTTTTAAATTTTTTTAATGGAATTATTTATCGTATTTGTTTATATTTATACGATAACATTATTTTCCGATATTATTTGATAATATGGGTTTATGACTGTAATTAATTTTATTCTTAATATTTCATTATAGTTTGTTTAATTTAAATACAGTCCATTTTATTTTTATTATTGAGGTTCACATTACCAAATCTGGTTTTGTAAAAAAGTACCGCTAATAGAGCAGCGTATTAATATTACGTATAAATTCCCTCTTGTAAGCAATGGCACATAATAATCCCAATATAATAGCGAAACAACGTAGTCTAGTGACATCGTGCAGTAATAATGTTTCAAAATTGATGGGATCCGTTTGCTGTTTTGTTGTGGGTTATTTTATACTTCTTTATCACCACAGGTACAAAATTTCGGTTCGTTAGATGTACAAGTTTATCTTTGTAAGGCTATATATACTACCGCAACCATTGCATAGGATTTCCGCGTACTTCTGTCCCCTAATTCAAGATGCCGCGAGGCTTTAGTACTTTCAGGCGGTGTGGTAGCGCGATGCTCGGATCCGAGCAGTTTGCAGATTCGGAGGCCCCGTGGTATCTCGTCGGCGGTCATAACGTCAAATTCAAATGGAGAAGTTTTAAATGCGCCACCGGAGGGAAATTATTCCCTTTCAGGAAATATGACGTCCTTGTCCCTGTCTCTCTGATGTCTGCCGCCCCATATCCCGCACAACCTTTCAACTCAAATTGAATGAATTTCCCTTTCCTGTTGAAACCGCGATAGGGTATTTTCAAATTGCGCCCCGGCAAAAAGATGAGATAATTTATGTATCCCTTTGGACTGCAGCATACTCTGGCTCCGTGAGGATTAAACTAAACATTTTTGCAATTAATTTGGTACAGTTTTGGAGTCATTTTAATAATCAAATTTTTTTTCTCTTCTCGTCGTTCTCATATACAGTATATGATAATTATTGAATGATTGCTACGTAACAAAACATAAAATAAAATAAATAAAAAAAAATATTCATCGGATTGAGGGCAAATGTGGAATTGCAAACCACTTTTGCTAGGTAGGTATAATAAACAAAATTTTAAATAAAACAACGCTGAGCTCTTGGAGCATTCACGTATTAAATAAAATTTATAAAAAAGTTTTTAAATATGCGGGGGCTGGTAAACTTCAAAGATAAGTGCATAAACTAATGCGCTAATAAGGTTGTTGCACCTCGTACCTACGGAAATATTTGCCAAAAAACTTGGGGGCAAACTTCATTTAATGATTTCATGTATGAGCGTGTTATTTCCAATTTTACACCGGAAACTTTCAATTAAAATAATAATAATGTTATGTTACTAACAAAAAGTACTCAGTTTAGGTACAATTGTATCGCATCGTATATATCTTTTGGTATAGTAAAACTTATACATTATAGTAAGAATTTATGAGTTGGAAGCGTCCGTAGATCACTGAAAGTGTTCCACTGTAAACGAGTGTCATATTAAATATTGTATATACGTCTGCCATTGTTTGAGTTAGAATAAAATATATCGTTGTTTTCATTTTGAAAAGTTTTAAATTCATGAAGCTGAATTTGCAATAACGAATATTTTATTTTACCGCAGACCACAGGAAAAGCTCACAATTCTGCGGTTGATACTAGAAAAGTTTTTTTTAAATCTTTACTTGAGAGTTGTTTTTTGATGTTCCATTTACATCAAATTACATACCTACAGAATTTCTGAAAAAATGCTGACAAATATATATATTTTTTTGCAAAACATAATATATATAAAAATAATCGTTTGTCACTAATCACTAATATTTAAATAATAAAAAGGCTATTTTAATGGTGAAAAAAACAGCCATTTTTTAAAGACAGTCATTGGCTACAAATAGAATACCGCGTGCTTTTTAAATTCCCGTTAAGTTCAAGGGATAAAATATTAACCCATTATCGCAATTAGGTACCTACAACGTATCTTTACTCGTTAAGAATACATGTTACATGGATACCAATGGATTTTTTTCTTCATTATATAACTGCTAAGATTAAATACCTGAATCCTGACTCAATAAATTTAATATCAGTTTTGTCCAAATATTTGTTTTTGTTTCAATAGCTTCAAAGCGCGGAGGCTTTTAGAAAATAGGTAGGTTTAGATATTTTATCGAAACAAATAGGTATCTTTTTTGGATTCGCTTTAGGTTTCATATCGTGTAAAATATATTTTAGCTCTTGTTGCAAGTTTTCGATATGGAAAAGCTTTTATCATGTTTAAACTTCATTAACAGGCACATTGAGCCAACTGGCGATAGGTAATTCAAAATTAGATGACTCCATATAAAAATAGCGTTAGTAATGAGATTTTTCGTTCATCTAAACCATTGAATGCAGACTCTTTTATCGATTCCGATAAAAAAAAAGTTCGATAAAAAATTTACGATGTTTGTATTCGATTAACGATAATTAAATTTTGGTACTTCAATCAAGTTTTAGTTAATTAATCATTTAATGTCAATATTATAGGTTCCATCGTAATCACATTACCACTCTCTAACTTGAGGATTAATCAATACAAAATTAGTTCAAAATTTCCATTTTCCCGAATGATCTCAAGTAGTTTTCTGTTTGCTGGCAATTATCTGGTAAGCATACATCCGTTTCACTAAGTGCTCTCAGTGCTTGAAATATGTGTTTGCTTAGGATTAATGTCTGTTTGAAACTGGACTTAACTATTTGTATATACATATTGTGAACATTAAATAGACCCTCTGAGTTAAATATCAATTCGTTGGTATGGCTGAAATAAAACAAATACGGAAAATTTCGGCCATAGCAAATTTGAATTATTCAAATTTGTTAGGTTGGGATGTTTCATAAAAATTCAAATATAATATTGCCATCAAATGGCCGATCTGCGCATTTTTTTAAAATATCTATACGGTCACCATTAAACACCGATTCTTCAGTTCCTTGAAAATTATAATGGCCACCCGCACTTTATCTCTAAACTGAATTTCAGACCTATTTCTAATTACACGGTGACAGAATATGAATAATGAACTGATGCAAACAAAATAGTTGCTGGAATAGCGGCCTATGTTGTAAACAATTAGACTGTTATTACTATTTCTCATTCTTATCATTATTATTTCTTATTTTTTTAAGTAAATAACTGAAGAAAAGAGTAAATAACAAAATTAAATTTGTAGAAACAGAAAAATATTTGGGGGTGGCCATAATAAATTGTCAAGGGACTGTAGGTCCGTGACATGACAGTTGGACCTTTAGAGTGATCACAAAGCCTCTTCAGTATATCCAAAACTGGTTTTCATTTCTAAAATAATTAGAACTTTGCTCTATAATATACTACTATTGATAAGATTTTTTTTTAAATTTTAGGTGGCTATTTTTATTTTCACCTAATATTTTCTTCCTAAGACTCGAATTACGTTTAATTCATGGTTTCATAGAAGTACAATAGGTATAACCTGTCAGATACTTCAACCTGACGTAAAGAAATACCTCTATGGTACAATTAATAGACATGGTAAATGAAAATAATATTCAGTATGTATTTAATTTACTATGCGTATTGTGTTTATTTGCATTGAAAATGGTTAGTTTAAATTCAAGTCTATTACATTACCTATTTTGTAGATCAGTAAATTCCTGACAATATGTTAAACTTCTATTAGTTTTTTCAGTCATAAAATTAAAAATAAATAAAATAACAGATTTGAGAGACTATAATTATTTTTCGACTTGGAAATTGCAACATCGCCTAGGCCTTGTGACATCTTACCTGGCCTTCGCCCCCCATGCGCCTTGGTCTTGCGACATCTTAGCCGGCCTGCATCTCCGCGCAGCGAGCCCATTCCTTCTCGCATCACCAGCCGACCAGGTCCATTGCTCTTCCGGCTTTCTTATTTCACACTGGAGTGCGTGGAAGATCTATGGTCTTCACCAGTGCTGGACACCTGCCCTAAGTCCTGTCTCCACCAACGCGGTGGGGAGCCACCAACTACATCGCCTCGACCACTCCACCACCGTTAATTTCCGCTTTATATGATATAATCGACCTGGCGGATTGGCCGTCGACTACATCCACCGACGCGTTGTAGATCTTTGGCCTGGAGAATTCGTCATCGAACAAGTCCACCACTTAGCGTTGAGCATCGGTCCGGACTCATCTTATCTACACTGACGTAAAAAAATTATACACAACATTTTTCATTCGTCTCCTTACTAACCCCAAATATAAATATTTTATCCCACTAGATCTTAAAACTAAACATTTCAAGTAACTACATTTTAATTGATTTGTTATGTTAAATGGGAACAGTTTAAAAATTACAGAATAATACAATATAAATCCGTAAAATACAAAAATACAAGGAAATATCAGTAGGAAAAAACATTCATAGCCCGTGCTTCGGTATTATAACAATATTTAATTTACTTAAGATTTTAAAATTATACACATAATATTAAGTATACCTATAAAAAAATCAATAAATGTTTCTATTTCAGTAAAATTTAGCATTGATTTGATTAATTTTTTTACAAAAGCTAATGGTTTCTTGAAAAGTTGTAAGTAGTGAGTTGTACATTTTAGGGGCAATAAAATTAATGTCTTTCGACTAATCTGGTTCATGAAAACGTATGAAGAATTGTGAAATATTCTTAATCTGATTCTAGTGATATCTATGGCAGATTTGAGTTAGATATAAACACAGTCTAAATGCTTATTATTATAATGCTATTATAACAGTCACTCAAGATGATAAATAAATATTTTATCAACGAAAAACAAACAAGCACCTTTTCCGAACAGTTCATATACTTACACGCAAATTTAGCAGTAACCCCTAGAAGTAGAGGTCTACGAGTAATTATTCAGAAACGTGTTTTTGTTATCACAAGAACTAGAACATTCGTTATCGGAAAGGGTTCGGAATGGGTTTTCAGGTCGATTTTAATATTCACGTTTACCTGCCAAAGTTGGCGCGGAATTTGCGATCAGGGATCCTGGCGCAGAATATTATTTGACAGTGATAAATTCTAAGGCAAGCGGCGGCCAATTTTCCACCGTGTTGGCTTAATTCAATGATTGAGGTGAAGACGCTGGGTCCTTCAGGTGCGATTCATTACTTCGTCAGAATCCGCGACCCCCGGGAGCAGGGAATCGGTGACCGCATCGATCATAGCATCGGACACAGGCGATAATGGGATCATTACGGGACACGAGTTGTGTATCACCGACACTCTCATATTCAGTCATATTATAAGGAATTATCAGGAGTGTTGGATCGAACAATATATGCATATACCGAATACAACAATATATTCTTTGTTAACTGTATGATATTGCTTGTAAAGATCTTTAAAATAACCTCCTTGGGCTAACGTTTTGCAAAATCTACAGTGTTCTTTATGAGGTAAGGATATTTTTTAAGGATTCGTGTCCCAGGAGAACAAATATGAAGATGATACGTTAATCATAACATTCTTGGACATGTAATCATTATGGGAAATGAATTCTGCACCTAGTTACATGCATATCCGAGAATTTATCATGAAATCAGCGTGAACTTACATTTACAAAATAAAAACTCCCTCCACACGAACGTTAGTTCAGTACACTTCTTCAAATTTAAACTAAACTGATGTGGTATAACTGTGTGATAAACTAAGTTCTAAAGTCCACTCGGTGATTTATCTTTAGATAATATAAATTATTTCTTTCCACCTTGCTGATAAAAGCACGTAAAACTTAATTTCGAAAAAATTCTCGTCTTCCAGCTGAATTAAACAAATATTATCTGATAGTATTAATACTCCATCGTCTGGACGGTGTAGGCCCTCTGATTGGTCAAATTTAAATTATCTGTTTCGGTTAAATTCCGCTAACTTGAAAATTAAGACACGATTTGAAAATGACACGATGCTCATATAATTTTTGGATAATATCGAAGAAAATATGTTTTAGAAAGTTGACAATCCATTGGATTCATTACATTACAGTAAAAATTATCCACAATTACGTATTAAAATTTGACGTTTATCATTATTCACGCGAAAGACAGATTGTCCAGTGTTGCCAGCGTATATGGATTTCCAATCAATGTAAAAAACTTTTATAGCCAGTTAGTGTCAAGCAATGTACAATGTCAGTATGATTATTTAATGTGAGATATATTATAATTATAAATAATAAATATAATTATAAATCCACCATTACCACCATTTAAAGCCGGCTGCAAAAATAACCAGCTCCACTCGATACTTTACGTAATGAATTATTTTTTGATATTACAACACCGACCCCATGCGCTGTCATCAGCTGTCATGTTAAATATGTGATAATTACATTAGATTAGAGAATTATTATTGACGTGATAACCGTAGATATTGCTTTTAAAAACTACATGTGAATCGCTAAAAATAAATATTTTGTTTTCAGATTATTATTTCAATTTAATAACTATGGCTAAAAGGAATGTGGACAATATTTTGCCAGAATTGGTCGAATTTCGGAATGTTCGAATGAGAGAGGGAAGTTTACCAAGGATCAATGTGCTTTTCAATAATCCTAATTATGTGCTTCCAGAACAGAATTATTTCGGCGTCATGTCAAAAGAATGTACAATCGAGCATTGCAAGGCGCTTCATTTTGAAGTTGAAAAAGGTAAACTGTTACATTCTTGCTGTCATAATGGAAAAATAATACCACAAATTTTAGCTTATCCTCCAGCACTTAACGCATTATTGACAGGAGATTGTAGTCAATCTAAAAACTTTAGGAATTTTATTCGTCAATATAACAGTGCTAATGGATTTGCCTCATTTGGAGCGCAAATAGCTAATATCCCAGGTAATGGTCCATATTGTTTAAAAATTTCTGATGAGGTTTATCATTTGACTTCCAGAAGTATACATGTTGAAGGTGAAATACCTTCCTATGCTCAGCTTTATGTATATGATCCTGATGAGGCTGTTAGAGTGCGTATGAGTCATCCATCTAATGCCGATTGCTATCAAAATATAATGCAAATAATTGATAGCGAAATACGCCAAATAAGCCCTTATGCTCATCAGTATAAGAAACTAAAAGAAGCTGTCGAGGAAGAAGAATTACGCATTGCGGCTGACGGTGGGCAGGTGAGAGATATACGTCTATTATTTACACGTTCATCAGCTGATGACCAACGGAGGTACAATGCTCCAACCAGTTCTCACGATATCGCCATGGTATATGTAGCAGACAGAGACGGGAATTTACCATCGGGTATAGATATCGCTGTTTATCCTAAAAATGTTGAAGGACTTCAAAGGGTGGCAACTTTATCAAAGCATTTAGATCCTATGGTTTTCCCACTACTATTTCCATCAGGTGAATGTGGTTGGACCCCAGGCTTTCAGCATCATGCTGATTTCTGTACTGCTCAACGTCATACTGTAACTGCCATGCAGTTTTACGCAAGTAAATTAGCAGTGCGAAGAAACATATTTAATCCAATCCATTATGCGGGTAAACTTTTTCAACAGTATTTAATTCATGCTTACATTATTTATGAATCTGGTCGCCTAGATTACATTAGGAAAAACCAACGACAACTCAGAGTGGAATGCTACCAAGGTTTGCAAGACCATGTAAGAAATTTAGCCACTGATAGAGGAGTACGTGCAGGTAATATAGTCATTCTTCCATCTTCATTTACTGGTGGACCACGCCATATGAATAAACTTTATCAAGATTCAATGGAAATGGTACGTAAATTTGGTCGTCCTGATCTATTCATAACGTTTACATGCAATCCCAAATGGCCAGAAATACAAACCGAATTGGAACATTATCAATCGGCCGCGGACAGGCCTGATATAGTAGCCAAGGTTTTCCATCTAAAAGTCAAGGAATTTATTCATGATATGACTGAGAAACATGTTTTTGGAAAGGTAATTTGTTGGGTTTATACAATTGAACAGCAAAAAAGAGGACTCCCTCATCTACATGGCGTGTTTACACTTTGCAGCCAAGATAAGTTGTATATAGCTTCTGATATTGATAATGCCGTATCTGCAGAACTACCCCATCCGAAGAATTCGGCTTTGTACCGTATTATTTTAAAAAATAACATTCATGGACCATGTGGCGTACTTAATCCAAGGTCAGTCTGCATGGTAGACGGTAAGTGCTCTAAAAAATTCCCCAAATCATTTAAAGATTCTACTGATAATAATTCCGCAGGCTACCCAGAGTACAGGAGACGTGATAATTTTTCTGAAAATCACGTTGTTCGAGATATACGTATCGACAATCGATTTGTTGTTCCATATAATGCATACCTTAGCAAAAAATATGATGCTCATATTAATGTTGAAATTTGTTCCTCAGTGGCCAGTATTAAATATATTCATAAATATATATCTAAAGGTTTTGATTGTGCTAGAATCGAAATAAGACAAGAAGCTGGAAATTTGGAGAGTGCGGTTATTCAATATGATGAAATTAAGCAATATATCAATTGTCGATATGTAAGTGCCCCTGAAGCTGTCTGGAAAATTATGGAAAATCCTATACATGATCAATCTCACTCAATTTTACTTCTGGCTTTACATTTACCCGACAGCCAATCTGTGTATTTTGTAGAGGGGCGGGAGGAACAGGCTCTCAGGGAAGCATCTACAAGGAACACCTCTTTAACAGCGTGGTTCCAATTGAATCTTCAAGATATTGAGGGACGCTCTATTCTGTATCAAGATATACCAAATAATTATGTCTTTTCAGCTGGTAAAAAGTGGACGAGACGACAGCGGGGAGGTGGCAAAATCATTGGACGAATACCTTCAATTTCTCCTAGAAATATAGAACTGTATCATTTACGGCTGATTCTTATAAAGGTGGCTGGAGCTACATCCTTTGAATCTTTGCGAACTGTTGATGGTAATTTACTAGCTACTTTTCGTGATGCGGCGCGTGAACTGAAGCTCATTGATGACATAGGAGAATGGACGCAGTGCATGACGGAGGCTTCATTGTATTTGATGCCTAAAACTCTTCGACATCTATTTGTTTTAATTTTAATACAATGTATTCCTTCGGACCCGTTGCAGCTGTGGAATGATTTCAACAAATGTATGTCTGAAGATTTTTTTCATCATGGTGTTGCTGAAGAAACAGCTATTAATCTTTGTCTTTTAAACATACAGGATATGCTTATGAAGGAGAATTCATCTTGCAGAATGCAGGGCTTACCTGAACCTGATGAAAGTTGCAGTTTTGGACAAGTGACTGATTTTAATGTAATTTCTGAAAACACTTTAGGTGAATTGATGGCTGCCAAACTCAATGACGAACAACTTCAAGCATATAATTCTATTTTGAATAAGTTTTTTCAGATGAAAATGATGACAATAAATGTTTCTTCATTGATGGCCCAGGAGGAACAGGGAAAACATACCTTTACGAAACTTTAATTCACACTCTAAGAGGAAAAGGTAAAAAAGTTTTATCAGTCGCTTGGACAGGCATTGCAGCTATCTTGCTTCCAGGTGGGGTAACGTGTCATACTGCTTTTAATTTACCCCTCAGTTTACAGGACAATACAACATGTAAGGTCACATCAAAGAACCGGAAAATTATAACAGAAGCAGATATTATAATATGGGATGAAGCACCGATGGCTCCAGGTGTAGCTTTAGAAGTAATTGAGCGTACTATACGTGATATCATGGGAAGTGATTCTGTCTTTGGTAACAAAGTTATTGTTTTGGGCGGAGACTTTCGTCAGATCCTTCCAGTGTGTCGACGTGCTTCACGAGGACAATTAATTGCCGCTTGCATAAAAAGCAGCATACTTTGGTACCATTTCAAAACTTTTCAATTAAAAACAAATGTCAGAGCTTTAGAAAGTGAAAACATATTTTCTAAATGGCTTTTGGACTTGGGAGATGGAAAACTTCCTCCCGTAGAAGGAACATTAGAGTCCTCTGTGCTTATTCCCAATGTAAATATTTGCCAAGATATTATTCAATGTATATATGGTAAGACACATACCACTGCTGATGCCTTAGTGATGAGTCAACGTACCATTTTGTGCCCCAAAAATAGTCATGTTTGTGCAATCAATGGGGATGTACTTCAACGATTAGAAGGACAAATGAAGACTTTTCATTCTGTTGATACCATCATTAATGAAGAAGGAAATTTAGATTATAACGAGCAGGCTAACTTTCCTGTTGAATATTTAAATTCTATAAACCCAAATGGCTTCCCACCACACATATTAAATCTTAAAATTGGTGCCATCATTATGTTACTTAGAAATTTATCTGTTGGTGATGGCCTTTGCAATGGAACAAGAATGGTTATTAAAAATTTCAGCTGTAACTTAATTCAAGCCGAAATCATTACGGGGGACAGAAAAGGTACAGTACATTTCATTCCTAGAATTTACTTAAACACTTTGTCTGATGTTACAATACAATTCAATATGTGCAGGAAACAGTTTCCAGTTAAATTAGCTTATGCAATGACCATTAATAAATCTCAAGGACAAACTTTTGAACGGGTTGGACTGTTACTTCCTGAACCAGTATTTTCTCATGGACAGTTGTACGTTGCCTGTTCCAGAGTACGAACGCAGTCATCGTTATTTATACAGATTATTGACGGTTCCAGACAAGGGCAAATTCTGACTGATTGGTATACGGACAATATTGTTTATAAAGAGATTTTTTCCTAATGAAAGTATATAAAGTATATGTTGTAAATTGTAAAAAATAAAAGTATAATAAATTGTAGGTACTTGCTTACAATAGTTTGGTTTTTCAGGTCAATTTATCCCACATGTAAGGTTTTTCTGCCAAAGAATTTTTTCTTTGAAAAATTTTTAAGAGAGTTTTGTTGTATGAGTATTTACTTTGACAATCTTTTGGTAAGAGCGTAATACTATTTCACCCAAATGTGTAGATTTTTAGGAATTATCCCAATAAAATAATCCTTTATATTTTAAAAAAAAATTATTTACTTTGACAATCTTTTGGTAAGAGTTTATTATTTCAGCAAAGTTATATGTAATATTGTAATATGTTGATATTTTTTATTTCCGAATTACATATATTATATATATATATTTTTTTTTTTCAATTTAACTTCGATTTAAAAATGAAATCATTTCGGTGGTATGGGAGAGGAAACATTTTTCTCATTGACGAGATTTATGTTGGGGTGAAGGGTGTTCCTCTCATTGTCCGCGCTCGGATTGATCTAATATCTACTTATTAAATGTAACTGTTGTTAGTAAACTGGGCGAAGCCCAACCAAGTGCCGCCCGCAGGGCCTAGCAACAAAAACCCGCGGAGCGGGTTTTTAACTGCTAGTTACTATTATTATCATATCTCTTTTATTTTTTGTCTATTCTTTGCTGTATTATTTTAAACGAGCACCTTTCTTGTTGTACTAAATAGTGTTTTTAAATATTTTATCGTGAAAGCCTAATAGTCGTTTACATTTTTAATAATGATGAAAATATTTTGTTTTTGATTATAATAAATTTAGCACCTCCGTAAATTGTGAAGATTTTGCCTGAAATGCTTAATTGAAAGCATTCCCACGCACGCTTCAACTTGTAATGAAATAAAAATAAAGAATTTTATTCCGCGCATTACCATTAACAAATTACGAACTAAAGAACGTATTTTGTGATTTGCATTTAACTTGTAAATCAATAAACGTTTAGCGGCATTAATTTATTATTTAATACGAAACCAATTAAAAACCAATGAGAACACAATGAAAGTATTAATACTTTAACAACACGTATTGTTTGTTTTCGAATTTACATTTATTATGCCATTTTCAATGTTCAACGAAATCTTTCTTTTATTTTTTTCTTTAATTTTATTCAACATAAAACTCACCTTTTTATTATTTGTTTTTGTGGTTAACGATAAACGTTGTGCTATAATATGTGCATATTTAATATATTGCTTGATGAAACATTTTGGTAAGCGTTCGAAACGTTCAAAACACACTGTAAAGAAGAAAACAATTTCCATCCATACGATCGGAAACGAATGGAAAGGTACTTACTTTGTGCACTAACATTTACATATATGCTAGGATATAATTCTACAAAGAGCGAGCCGAAGTTTGGTTGTAAGATAAGAAATTTCATATCCACAGAGTGTACTCTGAAAAGAATTCGCAAATAATGCGTGTTACTTACGAAATCTCACGTAGGTTTGTTTTTCCACATACTTTGAGGTAGGTACCAAAATTTTCCTTATAAATACGTGTATTTATTTGAGTTGGGCATTTACGTGTTTTGACATTCCATACCTAAAAAGTTGGACAGAGTAGAAAATCGTTTATCTTTTAAATTTTCCGAATCAGCACATTCAAGTACCACCGCTAAACTTTGAACTTTCCGGAACACGGGGTAGAATAGTTCTTTTGCATCGCATTTGCTTCGTCGCTTAAACTGTTAGGAAGTTATATATCCACACCTGTGCTATTCGGGACACCCCTTGTCCCATTTTATGCATTTTCTTTATCTTCGCGGATAAAGTTTTTCTTAATGATGAAATTTTATGACAGTTTATTTGCTCTTTTGAAAGCTCCTGAACTCGACTTACCGATACGCGACGCACTGACAAATATTGTTCAAACTATGTTGATTGTATTAGCGTAAGGTGAGATCTATATACATTGAAACCCATGGATATAGATCTAAATCAAAATCATGCCGGATGATTTCTGAACACATAAGAATACCCCCCTCTTTCGTAGATGATCATTTTTCTTAATAATATTATAAGCTGGACGAAACATCGGGTTAATCCTATCAAAAGAAATCGCAAAACTATACAAATTCTTGAGATGAATTAACCAAAAAAAAGTAATAAAATGATATTTCACTTCAAACCAGAACATCCACAAAAAAATTATACATAGAAACAAAACTGTTAACATTAAGAAAACTATATGAATATAATACATGTCTCCTTATATACAAAACAAATAATAAACTCATATATAGTAATACAGAATTCATTAAAACATCCCAAGTACACACACACTTTACCCAGCAACACGATAACATACATTTAAATACCATACATACTCACTATGGTAGGCAATTCATTGGTTACGAGGGAGGCAACATATATAATTCCCTTCCAGACAACATTAAAAATGAAAAAAGTGTAAGTACATTTAAAAAAAAAGTTTATTTTTACGCTCATTCAGCAAAACAATGAAAGTAAATAATATTGTTATGTTTTGTATTTATGTATAATGTAATTAAAAATGTATTAATTTGTTATTTGTAGTTAAATAAATGAACATGTAATTTTCTGTTGTATGGAATAAAAAACTATTAAAGAAACCCTGCAGGGTTTTAATAAAGTAATAAACTACAATCTGATATTGAGAAATAACTGTCATATAGAACAACCATAAATGATAAGTTTAATTAATTTCTCGAATTTTCAATTTGTATTTTGTTTTGTCAGCGCGGTAGAGAATCCGTCCCACCGACTGGGGCGGTGTATCTGGGGAAATCATGGTGAACTAAATTTTTCTTTTAGCAATTACCCGAAATAAAAATATCTCGGAATAATGTTCTGCAACTGGAGAACTTTTGTTGCCATCAAAGAAAATAGTTTCAGCTTGCACAGTAATAGGCAATACCGACTCAATCCTCCATGCATATCTCTGGATGCCACACTCGTTCTGGATCTCGCCTTTCACTTATTTCTCCCTCCGAATTTCATATCTTATTCTCGCTTGAAAACTTGAATTTGCATGAAAAATTCCGGATAAGAATTTAAAATATGTTTTTACCATAAATTATTGCAAGTGATGTTTTTTCCTATCCCAGCTAAGTGGACCCTGTCGCCTTTGTTATGTTAATCGTTTTGTTCGAAAATTTCCTGAAATATATATTTTCTACTGAGAAGTTACATCGCTTGAAAGAAACATTTTCTCACACAGCGAGCTTAAATGAGTCGGGAAAACGGAAGAAAAGTTTCATCTCGTTTAAGAATCCATAAAACATACTTTTGTCGTCTTTTATGACGAAATAAACTTTACACAAAAAATATGAGCGCAATTGATGTGATTAAGATGACTTAAATGGTTTTAGTAAGTTTTCTCCGTGTATGCTCTATTTTACACGCAGCATATTAAATTCACCGTAGACTTGCCACTCGTCAATGAATTTCTCAATAAGTACTTGTAGTTTTTTGATGTATTACTGTGATTATCTAATTATACCATTTATTTCAAGGCTAAACAAAACGTAACTCATAAAGTAAAACGATACTTTTTGAAAATTTAATAGTGTAAATAAGAAACTACCTTTGCATGTAGTACGTTTGACGTCACATCCGTTTCCGGCACCGGGGTAAAGTTAAACAACTTGCAAAGTTATCCTCAGTCGGAGAACTTGACACAGGAAAATTCATCATGTATTTATACGCAAGTATTCGCTTGAACGCATCGGCGCGCACCGTAATCAGGAGGCCACTATCACCTTGTCAAAAATGAGTGGAAAATTGGAAGTCGTTGTCGCCGCGCTCAAAACTGTGAAATGTACGAACCATGTTTGTTCAATATTTTTATTTGATAACCATTCGGAAATGGATTACGAATACAACATCTAGCTAGCTAAATTCACAGAATGAAATAATTTTTAGGGTTATTTTTTTTTTATAGAATGACGAACTTTCCCGGGTTATGAATAACCTGTCAATATTTGAAAATATCCTACTACCACCACTTAGGCATCCGAGGAATTGAGGGGGACACAAACGTGATGCCAACTCAGTCACTGACTTGTTTAATTTGATATGTTTTCCCACATTTTTATGTACTTGGAAAAGAACTTAAGTTAAATACTTGAATCATCTGGGGGGTTGGTCTGTACCCAAACATTGACCAAAGTTTACATTTAAGCCATGTAGTTTAAAGAAACTGTATCTTTATAAGTCTTCGGCGGGTATTATTAAGCTGTGAAGTGAAGAGGAAACGATTATTACAATTTCTGTTAAACTTCTGAACGGAATAAAGCTACTTAATGCACTCGATACATTTAACTATCAATTATAGGTAATTTTAATATTGTTGATACCTAGCGAACCAAAATCATCGTAAGAGACTATGAAGGTGTATTCAGATAACATTTAGCATCAGGCATTTCTACCGAATTTTTTTTTTCAGTTCATTAGACTGTATAAAATATGTAAGGTATGACCCCAACCTTCTCCGTTAGGGTGGGCAGTACGTTCTCCTGTCAATTGGTTATTCAATATCTCATTTATTGTATTCTCACTATATTACTGAGGTATGCATTTCACATTCGTTTACGGGTAGACATTTCCTTTCAAATGAATTACCCCCCTTGTCTTTGTGTAGAAATTACTTCAAAAAATGCTCTGTTTGGAACTTACCTGCAGTCCTATTCTGACAAACTCAGTTACAATTTTAACGGAAAATAAAAATTTTCATCTTGCGCGCGCAGTATAATTTGACATCTCGTTTGCTAGAAAAGGTTGTAACGCAAGGGGGTTTTAAGGTTTTAACCCAGTGAGGAATATGGACCAACTTTTAGTCGGTGTATAGAGATTCCGCGGTTTGTTTTGCCTAAAAGGTATCCACCTCTTCCTAACCACGCATTGTTTGTCCGTGTTTATTTAGCGAAACGTTACCCGGGCATGAATAGTAAATGAGCAAATATGGGAATGAATATATATACTGGGTACTGGAGATACGCTAAAACGGGGATTCTTTTGGCTCGTGTTATACAATGTGTGTCTTCGACATTATTCGCGATTGAAAATAAGGTTTTTTTATTTATTTATTTATTTATTGTTGTTATACGCCCATAGGGGCTTTTACATAGATTATAAATAAGTTTTACATAAGTTATCGAGTTAGAATTTATACTAAGAGTTATAAAAGTGAAGAATTTTAAAAAAATATACAAGTAGTTTTTGAAGAATATGGCGTAAAGAAACATTTTAAACAACATAATATTTAACAATAACAAAGAACAAAATATAATATAAAACATTACAATAACATATCTAATCGTTAAATCTATTACAATAATTTGTATGATTCCACAAAGTGTTGGTTTAATTTGAATTTAAGATTATAAAGGGAATCATGGAATATATCTATAATACCACCAAACTTGTTGCCCAAATCATGCATCCTATTAGTAAGTGAGTTTGACTGATAGTTGGTTTTATATGTGTCGCAAAAGAATGTTGTATTTTGTCTAGTATTTCTTGTCGGTACATAGAGTTTAATAGCAGCAACGATGGCAGGGCTGTCAATAAGGTTGTTCATGACTCTGTATAATAAAATTAGGTCTGAAATGGTTCTTCTGTCAGACAGCGTAATTAAATTAAGTCCATTCATCAAATTTACATAATTAATGTTTTCTATTGGAATTTTAAGCTTGAAATTTAAGTACCTAAGAAATTTGTGTTGAACCCGTTCTAATTTGTTAGAGTGTACTTTATAGAAAGGAGACCAAATAGGTGAATTATATTCCACTTGGCTTCTAACTAGTGAAATGTAGAGTGTTTTCATGCAATCCAAGGACTTAAAATCAGTTAGGGTTCTACAAAGGAAGCCAAGAATCTTTAAAGCCTTATTAGTTATATCATCTATATGCGCTGTGAATGTTAAGTTTGATTCGAATATAACTCCCAAGTCACGAATTTGTGATACTGGTGTTAATTTAACATTATTTAAATTATATTCATGTAAGATATGAGAATGAGTTCTGGAAAATCGTATTACTTGACATTTCTCAATGTTCAAAAATAACATATTTTGTTCGCACCATTTAAAAAATTTATCTAAATTAGCTTGTAAAATTAGGCAATCATATATATTTCGTATTCTTTTAAACAATTTTAGATCATCTGCAAAAAGTAGGACTTGTACATCTTTAAATATGTTTACAATGTCATTAATGAATATTAAGAATAATATTGGGCCAAGGTGGGACCCTTGCGGGACACCACTTGTGGCCTCGAATACATAGGATTCTATAAAATTAATCCTGACACAAAGAACTCTATTACTGAGGTAACTAATAATCCATGTCAATAAACTACCTTTGATGCCTAACAGTCGGAGTTTGGATATAAGAATATGATGTCGAACCTTATCAAATGCTTTACTGAAATCGGTGTATATAGAATCCACTTGTTGTTTCAGACTGAGCGATTCAGATATGTAATTATTGTAGATAGTTAAATTACTTAAGGTAGATCGACCTCTGATAAAGCCATGTTGGTTAGGAACAATAATATTGTTGATAGGTTTTACAATGGTATCTAATACTAATGACTCGAAAAGTTTGGGTAAAGCAGACATAATACAAATAGGTCTGTAGTTAGATATATCGCTTTTGTCGCCTTTTTTATGAATGGGCGTTAAATAACTCTTTTTCCACAGAGCCGGAAAACAGCCAGACGCTAAGGATTTGTTAAAAAGTTTATGTAAGGGATATATCAAACTATCAATGCAAGTTATTAAAAATATGGGAGGAATACCATCCGGTCCAGCAGATTTATTACTATCTAGTGCTTTTATGCTTCTTTCTATGGAATCTAATTTTATGAAACATTGACTTAGGTTTAATGACTCTTCCACTGACGTACTGGAGACTGCTTTGATGGGAATATCTTTGTCGTAGACACTTTTAAATGAGTCAGCAAAAAGATTAACTATACCCTCAATACTGTCGGCACATTTTTCTTTAAAGAACATGCTATTAGGATATCCACAGTTGTCTTTTCGTTGAGATTTAGTAAAATTCCAGAATTTTTTCACATTGTGATGATGTACCTCATTTTCAATTACGTTAACATAGTCACTATAGCACTTTATTGATAATTCTTTACATTGTTTTCGTAGTTTAGTAAATGCTATATAATCGTTAGAATTTCTGGTATGTTTATATTTTCTGTGGATACATTTTTTTTTATTAATTAAATTAGTTAGTTCCCTTGTAAACCATTTCGGATAATTAGATGATGTAAAGCTAACCTTGGGAACAAATTGTTCTATAGAGGTATTTAAAATCGAGTAAAAGTATTCTAATTGATCATTTATATTATTTTCCTCATCTAAAAAGGACCAATCTGTTTGGGCAAGGTACTCCGTAATATGATGGTATTCAGCTTTGGAAAAGTTATACGATGGGACACTTGTTTTTTTTGAAGATGTTAAAGGCCTATTTGTTATGATAATGTCCAACGGTGGGTGGTGTTGATCTAATGGTAATAATAATTCGTCGGATAGCTCAACCACTATTTTCGAATCACTTGAAAACACTAAATCCAACATTCGATTGTTAAAGTTGAAAATCTTGTTTGATTGAGTTAGTCCCAAAAATAAAGACATATCACGAATTTCACTACATTTAGCACACTGTAAATCGGCTTGGTTTGTACCAGGTCCGTTGTCATCTTGGCTGGTCCAGTTAGGAAGGTTATAATCACCAGCAATAATGAATTTTGCTTTAGGATATTTGAATATGAGTACTTCTATGTCCTCATTGTGATTTTTATACGTTTTTCGTATGCTTTTGTGATATTATATCACTGTGTTCTTCTTAGCTTTAAAAATATCAGGTAAATATATGAATATAAATATCCATGTATGATTTTAATAAAACGAGACTTCAGAGAGAGCTTCCTTCCTTTACTTCGAAGGTCGTGTCTATTTTAATAAAATGAGACTTCAGAGAGAGCTTCCTTCCTTTACTCCGAAGGTCGTGTCTATTTTAAGAAAATGAGACTTCAGAGAGAACTTCCTTCCTTTACTTCGAAGGTCGTGTCTATTTAAAGAAAATGAGACTTCAGAGAGAGCTTCCTTCCTTTACTCCGAAGGTCGTGTCTATTTTGTGTGTTATATTTTATATTTACTCAACTGAAGACTTTGGAATACTTGTCGCGGAGTTTCGTATCCGCGTCTTCTAGGATCAAAAAGTCCTTACCACCTTACAAAAAGTGTCGACTTTTCAAATGACACATTTTCAATGCAAGGTTTTCAATAGAAATGACAAATTTCAATGGAAATGTAAATGTTTTCAAACGTTCCTAAATAATTTAATATTCATCATAATTTCAGACGTTTTTAAGTTAATTTAATTTTAATTGAAATGTGTCAAAGACTGCCGGAAAACCATTGACTGCGTCAAAAGATGCGGTATACTATTATAATGTTGTATCGACTACGTTTATATTTTAACACAATGGTTTGCGATTGCGATTCAATGCCAAAAAACATACAAGAATAGTAAAGCAAAAACAACGGAATAATCAAACGATGGAGAGAATGGAATACAAATATTGTACTTTCAAGCAATAATATTCAGGTATTTATTTATTGAATATCAACGGTATTAATATACCATACATTCCTGAACGCCAAAGATAAAGAGTATGCAGTGGACTGGTTTAACTTCACTCCATTGTCATTCAATTTCATAAATTATCGTCAATTAATTTAATAACTGAGAGAAAACTAAAAACTACTACTGACTAAAAAGAGTCCTGAGATATATTTTCAGTTGTCATTCTTCTCGCCCTTCCGACTGAAAGAACAGAAACGGTGCCTACTCCGTATTCATCTGCTTCTAATTAGTCACTTGCTCCATAATCGTAATACTAGGTACTTTCCTCGGTTTAAATTAATTTAATAAGAATAAGAAACTTCCAAATGAAGCAAATTTACTTCTATTACTTTTTACTAATTTATTATTTCTTTGCTTACCTACTTGTAACTAATTTGTACAAGTAGGTATGCAAAGTGGTTTGTAGTTTAATTTGCTGGAAAATTGAATAAGCAAGAAGACATTCTATATGTACATAATATGGAAACCTTTACTTACATTATAACCTTAAGTGCATCAAAGTCTCTACTAACTTGTAGCTCCCCGCACCTGCCTCGATTTTATGGTGTTATACATCTTAAAAAATTCTCCTAGCCTACTAAAATAAATTGTATTTGTTTGACATGGACGGCCTTCGTGGTTGAGGGGTAATGTTTTTGACTAGCAAGCTGGAGGTTGCTGATTTGAATCCCAGCGTGCGAAAGTAAATTTAAATATTAATTTGTGTTATGTCACTAATTATTCAATTAAAATAACATATAGTATATTTGCGTCACGTTCTGGAGTAGAAGATACTCTCAGTATCACCCTGATGAAAGACCATCATTTAGAATTGAAAGGTTGCTTGAAATGGCTTTGACCGTGTTTCGTGATCAGATCTTAATAGAAAGGTACTCGCACTCCTTCTTCTTTCCAATCTCCTTCTCTTCACTACCTTAAGCCTCACAACATACCCCAATTGGGGATGCCATACTTTCACTGGCTTCAGACGGTTGAGACTCTTGGGTGGTTTTTCATTAAAAAAATGATAAAAATATATCTGATTAGGATTGACTTCAGCGGAAAACAGATAAATCTTATAATACCACGAGCTTGATTACTGATTAAATTGGTATCATATCTAATTCTATAACCATTTTTCACCGGTTTCCACTAATTAAATAATGTTAATTTCGCTCAATTAAGATAAACGCTTTTATCTTTTTATTACTTACGCTTTTCTTACGATTTAATCTTTGTAAGTTTTATAAACAATTAAATGATTTTTTTTGGATATCATTTAACATAATATCTAAATCTTATCATTTATAACAATAATATTGTCGCAGCCTGTTTAATTACAAAACTCTACACGTCAAGATTGCTTTGGTTGATAAAGCTATTGAATGATTATCTACACCACTAATTAATTATTTATGTTGTTGCCATAGCCAAAATAGCCAAAGAGGGAGATAAAAATAATTATTTTTGATTATTGTTATTAATTTTGACTTATATAGGTATTCATCACTGCTTGTCAGCTTATGTCTGTAATTTAGTATTTTTTCTTATTAATGTGCTATTAAAATGTCAACATCATTGTGACAACGAAATATATGCTCAACAATCAAAAACAATAATATTATTCGTAGAACTCGTAAAACTGTACTTTATAAAATAATACAAGGAGAAAACTTACTGATTTGAAATACTGTTAATTTATTAAAACTCTCTCGTCAAATTATACGTTTTCTTGTTAAAATGGGATTGCGGGCCTATGACAAATGTATTGAAAGAGTTTGTAACAAAGTATCAGTCAAAAGCAAATGTTTTATCCGGACGGTGGAACGTGTTCATTTAAATACTGATTCGGAAAAGAACACATATTCTCGATATGTTCTGAATGACTAATATTTTATCAGGAACTTTTTTAACATTATTAATTTTCTCCGCGTAGTACGAAATGTACGAAAACCTTCGATATATTTCAGATTTGTGGGATAGAATGCCAGAAATAAATAATGACATTATTGCAAAAATGTATATTTAATATTTTTATAACCATGTAGATAAACGAGAAGTATTATCATTTATGTCTGCAGTCAAAATAATACTTTTAATAGAATTAACCATTAGACAGATCTATACGGGTGCACCAGATTGCTAATTATTCAGAAGCTTTCAGTTTTAAGGGTAGGTAATCACCAATGTGGAATTATGGTTGAATAATATTCTAGGATTCATGAAGGACTATCATTGTGTTGTAACAGGTTACTTTAAGGTTGAATTGAATGTTGTAATTATTTTTCAGAAAATACAACACGGTAAAATTGCAGAAACTTAAACTCTCTTAATATTCACCCCTAAATTTGTTTTCCTCGTTAAAATTAAATAAACTTTATTTCAAAAACGTGTATATTAGAAACCGTGCAAACCACCATGGAAAAATAATCGATTTAAACATGCAAGTCTTTATTATTTTTATACGAGACCTCACAATATTGCATCTCAGTTTTCTCTCAAGACGACAAACTTTTGAATATAATAATGTTTTCATATTTTTATAATGAAACCTTTGCATTCGTCCCTTAGCGCGACAAAAGCCACGTCTTCGTGCAGATCTGCTGTCTGAGGATAATTCTTCTTAAAACTTAATGCAGCTCCCGGTTCTGCGCTAGGGAGGGCTTGGCTTTTATGAGCTGCTCTCAACTGTGAAAAAAAAGAAATTTAGTGGTCTGCTCGACGCTTTTTATAACCTGACATAAAAGAGAGCATTTTGGGAAAAGCGTGTTTTTATTATTCATATCAATATTTTGCATGGAATTGTTCCAAATATAATGATTTTTTGCTGAAACACGATGTCTTTGTATACCTTAATTTATTTTCAAATAACACGGCAGCTGGTCAATGCACATAAATCCAAGGAAATATATTTAAAAAAATCTTTGAAGAAAACGTTACGGTGGCAAAAATGTTTGGCGAGTTTTTAAATAAAGTTATTTGATTACAAAGTTTCAGCTTAAGTTACAATTTTTTTCAAAGATGGTAGGTAACCACAGATACATTTAAAATATCTAATTAGTTAGTAAGTGTAGAATAAATTTTGAATAAAATGTGTACCTATCCAGTATATAGTATTTCGCCATTTCTTAAAAAAATTGCAAATAAAACATCGAAATTCATTTAGATGCCAAGTCGTTAAAAGCTTATCCCAGAATAAACACTTTAAAATTTCGTTAGCAAAGCAGGACAAACTCTCTTACCATATTTTATGAGACGGCATAAAACCTGTAAATTCCGTCGCTATCCGGCAAGGCGAGGGAGTGACTCTCCAACCCCACCCCTGTTGCAAGTTCTTTCATTAAATATCCATTAAGGGTTGCACTCTCCAGCCAGCCCGGGTTGCTAAAGAAAGGAACTCGAGATGGCCTGAGAAAACTTTAGTAGACTTCTTGTAAGACAAAGAGACATTGTTGGAGCATAACACATTTATTTTTAAAATACCTCGCTACCACCCATCTTACTTGGTTCAGTTTCGCGTCTAACGTCCAGTGTGGCTTAGTAGTGAAATATCCGAAAATATTTGGCTGTTTTTGTATCACCAACTGACAGAAAAATTACAGATTTTTTTGTTTTCTAGTTTCAAATCGAACCTGGGGACATGCGACCACTAAACCAAAGTAAAGACTTTAACCCCTGTGACCTGGCGGTCATGAACATTTATTTATATTGATTGACGGGTAAGGCTTTCGACTAGCAATTCCGATGTCGCGAGCTTAAATCCCGGCGCAAGTAAATTTAATTTATTTGTTGATTGATTTCTGTTATTACACAATTTATTTATTAAAAATAATGTGTAGTATACTTGTGGCACGTTCCAGAGTGGAAGATACTCTCAGTATTGCCTTGGTGTAAGGAAAAAAAAGGTTTTTAGAATATTTTTTTTCAAAGAAAGACAAACATTATGAATAACCTGAAATATTTGAAAATATATTATTATTTTTGAAAATCTACTACCACCACACTAAGCGGAAAATGTATTGTGATGGAGGACTTGGCCAGCCGAGGAATTGAACACACCACGCTTGGGTGGAACCCAAACGCGATGCCAACTCAGCCACTATCTGGTGTTTTGTGACCACATCTGATTAGCCAAGTACATTCCCACCTTCCTCTTCCCCATTTCCTTCCCCTCCCCACCACTTTCAGCCTCACAATGTAAACCAATTGGGGATGCCATATTCTCACTGGCTCCAGATAGTAGAACATATATAAAGTAAATTATTTGTGGAGCGAGGACACCGGACGGTCACCGGGCATACACCGGGCCGGCGGCTTGTATTGATGTTTTATTTCGAAATTAATGAAATTTTGCACACTTGAACTTTAAAACAAGAGGAAGGTCACTGTCTATATCTGGTTTTAAAATTCCGTCTAAATCCGGGACAACGGCTAGCTATAAAAATACTTGCAGTTTATTTTATTATGCCACATTATTTTCTTTAATTTCTCCTTTTTCCATTTACACAAAAAACATTTTTAACGAATTAGATGTTCATAAAAACGTATTAAATTCATCGTTTTATTAATATATTCCTCGCAGAATATACGTAGATAAAATACCCGATTTCGGGGAATCGTCTGAAGGAAGTATTCATACTGTACCTAGATACTTATAGGCTACATATGGGCGAGGTTATGTAAAATTTCGCGTACAAAGTATTGGGTCGTGTATGGAGGTCCCTTCTCCCTGCAAACCCAATTCTCAAGCGCAGCTGTTTTCCGAAAGTAGGACAAGCAAATGTTTTTGTATGTCACTGAGAAATATTTTCATTTTCACAGATTATCATTTTATTCAAGTGGAGTCGGAAAACTCCCATAATTTATTCACCGGGTTTCGATATTTCGTTTCGCGGCTGAAAAGAATTGAAAATATGGAAAAATAAAAAAATTCTCCTTTTTTTGTTTTTTTAATTTTGTTCAAACACACAAAAAAACTGAGAATATATTGAAGATGAATACAATACAAGAGAGTTTTTAAATAAATTACTTACATTATACAAGAACGAATGTATGCGGAATACTTAACTTGACTCATAAACATTATTGTATTATCTCTTGTTGCTGTCGCTGTTTTACACACTTACAGTCTTACCAATAAATTTAAAAACACTTCCCAACCGTAAAACGGTGTTTTAGCTACACATTGAATAAAAATTGTACGTACTCAGTTTCGAATAAATAATTATTAAAACTAACTTTAACTGGCTGCTAAAGAGCTGGCAACGTTGCATTTTGACAGCCTGACGCATGAACTATCCTACTATAAAAGCAGGTTATTTTTCACTATTATTTTAATTGACAATTTTAAGTGAATTCAACAATTATTTCATAGAAATGAAGTTTGTAGGTAAATATTAATCCAGAATATAAACGTATTTGTAAAACGCATTAACTTCGGGGCTCGTCATAATTTAAAATAAAAACACATACATCTGTTATTGACAACTATAATTTTATTTTATTTACACTCTATCGGTTTTGGAAGAACCCTTTCTTCACCAGGAGAATATTAAAAACTTACTACTCTACAAAATATTGACAGACTTATACAAAAAAAGGTGTTTGAGGGACAGATGAACAAAGTGGCAGGGGTAATGATGGGATTTCCAGGAAGAATACAGCGGTTAACTGGAATAGTTCCGGAGTGGAACTTAAAGATATATTAATTTCATTATTCCTGATACTAAAGTTATTATTTAGGAATTTTCTGATTTCGAGTGCTTCTAATTTCTTTCCTTTATTATTACGGTGAAGAATTTTAACCACTGTGTCTTTATCAAAAGTATGATCGGTGGAAATGAGATGATTGGCAAACTCTGAATTTGTTTTGGTATTTAAATCTTTTTAATATTTATAGTTCTAGTAGTCTTTCTTTCCTATGTAGAACGATGGACAATCATTGCCACATAGTTGGTAAATGCCTGAGTGGCTTAATTTATGATCTTTACCTTTAGTATGTTGAAGTAATTTTCCCAAGTTATTATCAGCATAGAACACGGGTTTAATAACAAATGTATGTCTTTTTATTGCAAAATATAAACGTTTATATTGCGTAAAAATAAATCAAAATTTTTATTTTTTTCGTTATTTTCTGGGATATATATATTTTTTTAAATTAAGTGATGGTTTTCTTGCAGATTCCCTAAATAAATGAAATTAATAATTTCTTGTTTCCTAAATTTTTTCGTCGTTTGAAGTAAAAAATTCTAAAAATGGTATTTTTTACCACACCTTAAATAAAAATAAATATATATAGCATATTTAAGATATCGCGGAAATATTCAGAAATTCGGTGAGGGATTTCAAGTTTATTCAACAGAACAGAACAACCTTCTTTGGCTGGATGAACAATCTTTCTAAGAACTATTTTATGGCCGTTATATGTCAGTTTTTATAAGTAAGATTTTTAATCATTGTTAATCAATAGCTTAAAATATTCACCACGTTTATTAGTAAGGCTGTTTTATGTTTACATATTATTGTACGCCTTTATTGGACGGTTGGTATTCATTATTTGTTATCTCATCGTATTTTTTGTTAAGCTTCTGCCTGTTGTGTACATTAATAAACTAAAACAAAATAAAAATAAAAACAAAGCATTTTTGAAGTTCTAGAATAAACAACTGTGTATTTTGCACCATGATAAATAATGGAGAAATGATAAAGAAGAGTCCATCAGAGATAGACAGCAATGTTTTTTATTTGCTTCGTCCTCATCCTCTAGGGATGGGAGGGCCTCATAAATAAGGAGTGTCCGGGACACTATTGTTTTTTCTCCCGCAACCATTAATCCGCCATGTTACTTTGTGGAAACCTGTCACCGGTTCGTTTTAATAAAAAAAATGTCGCGGGTCTTGGGTCCAAGGAATTCGCCTGAAGTTCACTAGGCTGACCGAAGATTTGAACTCGTTAACCTCACCCTACTGAAATTTCATGAAGGATAAAATGTTACTGTAAAAATCTAAGTAAAGTAAATCTTTGGTTTTACCGGTAATCCGTAGCGGTGATTTATGTAAATGATTGTGTAAACGTTGGAAATTTATATTAATTAGGTTAGGTTAAGTAAGGCTATGCTGAGACAGATTTACACAAGGCAAGAGTAATTTTAGTCATTCCTGGTATTTATCAATTCGAAAACAGCCTGCAAACGATACCCCTACTTACATTATAACGAACCATTCTGATAAATTCCATGTATATGTTGGTTGAATAAATATTCAAAATGTAGGTAACGTTATGTAAAGTTAGGTTTTGTTCGGATGTGTTGGGTTAAGTATGATTAGTTTAATTAATTGGGTTAAGTAAGTCCTCATTTACCATTGTAAGGTGTTCAGAGCCCTAAAAGCGTAGATAATATTGCGTTTCGGGCTTTTACATAACTATTTTTGTATAATTACAAAATTATTTTGTTTAATTATTTTGTGGATGAGTGTTTCAGGCGAACAATTATTGCTTGTAAAATAATTGTTACCCTTTGTGCTATGCATAAAAAATCTTGTATTAAAAACATTAGTTTACCAAAAAATAATATTTTTGTATAGTCTACGAATTACCAGTAAAACCTAAGAATAGATTTACCAACTTTCAGAATTTTACACATAATGTATTTCATAATCCCTGTAATTTCAACCCTTAAAAATGGCCCGGTTGGTATCTCCCAACTGTGAATGATGTTGCTGATCCGGTTATGTCTAGATATTTAAAGCAAGATTTATTGCGTTGGATTTTCGAATGTTGTCACCGTTATCCGCCGTTATCATGATTTATTCATACGGGCTTTATTTAAGGATTGTATTTTGATTGAAGATGCTTCTATTAAAATTCTGATTTATTTTTATCAGCTGCTTATCGAATGTCTCAATAACTTCTAAGATTGCTCGAACAAATTATATATCTATAATTGAATACGGCATTATTGCCTGGGGCTATGCCAGTAAAAAATACATAGACACACTGTACAAAGCTCAGAAAACCTTAATAAAAGTAATACTTAAAGTACCAATACTAACACCCACTTCAACCATATTTAAAAAATTCCCAGTGTTGAAGATTCAAAAATTATATTCTAAACAAATACTTACTTTCCTTTACAAGAACCTAAACACATTTAAAGCTTCACAAACTTCTCCCAATACCAGAACAAGACATGCACACCAACTACTAATACCAAAAACCAACACATCTTTTGGACAAAAACACTACAGATTCCAGGCTATAAAACTTTACAATTCACTTCCAACACAATATAAAACATCTAATCTTACAGAATACAAAAAACACATATGGAACTGGCTACAATCCTTTTAATATTTAATTTTATATATTTCGCATTTGTTTTTGTTAAAACTATGTAAAAATCGATATCATATTTTAATTTCTATCGTTTCTCTGTGTAACTAATCGCCACTGTATTGTTTACTATTATGTATATAACTTTACAATTGAAAAAGTCCTCCACAACACAGGTGAACTCCTAGCGTGGAGGACAAGTACTTTACCTTTGTAAAACTAATTTATTTAAGAATAAATAAAAAAAAAATAAAAAATTATCTATTATTCGTAAGTATTATAATTGAAACATTTTAAAGAAGATTAATAAACAGTGCGTGATTTTTTTGTTGTTATTGCAGCAAATTTAGTGGAAGCACTAAACATTGATAAAATAAAGCTTTCCTCCTGTTTGCTTCTGCTGAAAAGTGCTTTTACGGTTAATTTGCTCTTAAGAAATATAAAAAAAATTAAGAGGAATTATGAAAAAATAGAACATAAAATAATCAATAAAGAAACAGCAACAAAAAATGTGGAAATGAGTATAAAAACATCGTGAAACCATCTACATATAAGCATTTCGATGGACAGATCATGTTTAAACTCTAGCAGAACCTGTGGTTACTATCAGGTTTCGCCCATGTGTAACATTCTTAATTCCGATTTTTCTTCTTTTTTACCAATTGAAAAATATAGAGCATAAGTATTTGGCATCTTTCGGTAAATATATATTTCAAAGCCAGGAACAACCCTATGCGGGCGCAATTGAAGCAGTCCGCTCCGGGCGCCGAATCGAAAAGGCGCCAGGACGCTGATAGTACCTAACACCTAACAGTCCTAACATATCACCCTTGAGATTATTTTTCTTAAAAAAAGTGCGAAATTTTTTACTACTCAAAGCCTCACGACAGGTTGTATATATTTCTCACGTAGCCGTGTATTATATATGGTATTTGTCGGCATTCAGAACTATGTCTTACGATGAGATGGATCACTGAGCAATACAATATAAATCCTAAAAAGGTGAACGGATCATTATTAATCATTAAATCAAAACATTTCTCTCAGGCAAAAACTAATAAATCATTTGCTTACTTCATCAAGGACGAAAGGTTGTGAGTTGTGACTACCTCCTTGAAAACATAATTAATCAAGACAGTTCTTAGATAATTAGTGAAGACAGAAGACAGAAATTAGTTAAGGAATAGTTTCAAAAGGAAACAAAAATATTCTCGGTTTTAACAATCCTTTAAATGACACCTCAAGCGTCCCCGAGCGCTTCAAGACTTCATCACGCTTAATTAATTTCAAGTGGTTACTTCCAATTCAACAAAACTGGAACCATTTATCAAACTTTTCGTTTAGGGGAAATCAAATACCCTACCCCTGGCGAAACTCTATATTTTCTTCTAATTGTATTGTTTGCCAAAAGTCGATTGTTTCCCCCCGATGGATTCACCCACACGAGCCACTCCTACCAAGCTACCCTTCCCACTGCGGGAATTTTCTTTCGTGATTTGTGTTACCTTCAAATCCTTCAAAACATTATTTTTTTCTTACTATACCGTTCTTTTTAAATACGCTGGACGACTTTTTACGAGTGATTATCATTTTCTTGCTCCAGTTTTGATTAAAATATTTTCATCGAAATAATTAAAGAATTTTTTAATTAAATTTATTACCTGATCGTTGACTCTGAATACGTAATTTCGAAACTGAAGTTCAACGACTTTTCTTCTATTTTATAAAGTACTAGCGTGTACCTGGCGTTGCTCGTGATTATGGATGGTTTCGAGCATGAGTGGCCAACCTTTTCAGCAGCAGGGCCAGATTTTAGAAATGAGTTACCGGGCCGTGCAACAAAATTTATTTTATTATTCAAAGCAAACAAGAAATATTACATATATATTATTTTTTTTTAAGATATAACAAAAATGAGAATAAAATCAGATTAGAGCTAGGCCATACAAAAGATAATAAATTTTAGTGAGACGTCTGATTTTATTTGTCAGAACTTAGCGCATCAATATTGATAACGATTGATGTTGTTGCTACACGCAAACACTTTTCAAATGCTCATCAGTGATTCGTGTTCTGGTTTGAGATTTAATATGCTTCATAAGTGTTTTTCAAAATCTTGAAATCGGTTATGAAATTTTAGGTTAAAATCGGATATCAACGAAGCGTATTTATCCGCCGCCATTTATGTGTCGTCTGGCTGCAATAACAATGTAGAAAAGTGAGTGAAGATTTTTGTCCTTAACTGTTGTTCCCAAGGCCCAAGTTTCATTTGGAATGCGGAAATAAGATCATACATGTTATTAATTAGTTGATCTATCCCTGTAGACAATTATTAACCATATTTAGATGGCTAACTATATCGACCAGAAATGCAAGTCGTTAACCCACTTCTTGTCTTCAAATTCTGGGATACTTTTTGTCTTGCTCGCGAAAAAGGATTGTATTTCTTGTGTTATAACACCTTAACCTCAATATGGTTGACTTTTTTACACATGGGAACGGGTCGTTTCTATCGGCTGTGGAACGACTTGTAGGCCTCTGTGTTTCCTACATCCTGTAAGATAGGTCTCTTCAAGACATGTTCACTCCGTCCTCTCAAAAAAAAACCCTCCACACAGCATCCCCAAATATGACATAAGCCATGAGGGAAATCATTTTCCTCAAGGCCTCATGTATGGAGTTAATGTAAAAAAAAACCTTAAAAAACTTTTTGTAGTATAATTTATGACTTGCCTGATGCATATTTGAAGTGTTTATTATTTATGTATTTCTGTTTATTTTACAGTTGTAATATAAGATATAGTTGTAATAACAGAATGTACAGTTATATTACAATTAATACAGTTGTAATATAAATGTACGATCCACACCCCCCACCCCCCACTCTTAACTATTCCCTAGACACGCCCACAACCTCACTTCAAGTGATATATTGTGTTCACACATTGTTTTGTAATGTTAAGTTAGTATGCATATATTTTTCCCCGAGGAAGGAACGGTTGTTTTGAAACCGGTCGGCGTATATTAAAAAATAAATATATTGTGGTTCATACAAAGCTACGTTGTTTCATTTGTTCAGTTAATAATATTTAATTTTATTACGTAAATTTATAATATTTCTTAATATATATCTGCCAGTTCAATTAATAATTCATTATATCGATGCCGGAAAGGCAAAAGGGCGTAAGCGACAATTTAGTCAAAAATGATTTAAGCATAGAGTTTTGATCGGATAAAAATTTAATAAATGATAAACTCATTTTCGTCAAGTTAGAACTATGCTTAAATCTTAATGATTTTGAAACACATGGCGCTGTTTTAAAAAAAATCATGCTTGTTTAACAGGTGGCGCTGTTTTTTAAAAAAAGCATGTTTTCCCCTGTAACAGGTGATATCTATAAAATATAGGTATATAAAAACACACATGTATTCAAATGACAAAACAAAATTTACATATTTATTTATATCGATGAAACAATGTGTAGATTAACAGTTTATTTGATAACGCAGATAATCAGAATTCCTGACCTTTATGAAGTAAAATATTACGTATTATGGGCACATATTGATTAATGTTATTAATTTGTTTCAGGTAAGCCAGGCGAAATTTCAGCAACCATTTACATTTAAGGGGGTAAGTTAATTAATGCAAATCCTGTATGCTCCCAGATCGGGAGGCTGGATAAACAAGGTCGCGCCCTCAACCACCGGGGTCATATCTCCTAATTCCCCCCGAATAAGCATGAAAAATACGATAAGTAAGCGTGTTAAATGCTTCATTATCATAAGCGAAAAGAAATGTTAACCCAGCGAAAATAAATAATTTTCGCGAAGACATCTACACCGTAGATGCATATGTAATAGAATCAAGGATATAGGCCATTGTTAGTATAATAATAGGCGCATAAAAAAGGGTCCAACCCCATTCGTCCGTACTACGGCAAATTGCATCAACGTACAGCAGAAACACCTTGGCCAGAATGTTGTCTTTCAGTTACTTTTTCCCTTTGAAAGTCTGATTACTTTGCATACAAATTAAATGATTGATGACAATATTTTCGAGATCTTTCGACTTATTTCGACAGTAAAGGATTGTGAATTTTGGGTGTACTAGAGTGCTAATATTGATAAAACGCATTATTGATATTGTTGTTGCCGAAAATATATTTTTTCGAAAATTCGATTGTTTCAGAAAATCGGTGCAGCGCACTGCCAAACTGAAATTTCATGAAAAGCTTCATTGTAAAATACCTACATCGAGCACACTTAGGCAATTTGTTCAATATATTGACAGTGAAGTGAATGTCAAAGCCCTGTAGCTCACAATGGTAGCTAAAATCATTAGGTTGTTAATAAAAGTACGGACAAAAAAACTGTGCATGTTTTACGACCCCAGAGCTCTCCGCCGTAGAGCTTTTAGTGAGACACAATTTTTCGCTTTAAATAAGATTTGTGTCCCGCAGAGTTTACCTTCATACACAAAAAGCGTTGATATAATATTTACAAATAATTAATCGAATCTTGGAATCTAACTTTGTCTTTAAATTGTTCAAATGTTATAAATATTTAACGGCAGCAAAGTTTGTTCCTACCTCTTATAATGAAACACGTGTATTAATAATATTTATCTCACGCGCCTCGACCGCTCATTTTAAATGACGAAGTTCGGTGGAGGTTCGGGCAGGGCGCCTGCGGGCTGGCACCGCTGAGAACCCGGAACGTGCCCGGAATTCCAAACCCGGAACCTTCTCTACCAAACCACCCTCGTCCTGAGATTGTGCGAAGTGCGCCACCACCCGTCTTGCCGTGTTTACCCGGAGGGCAGGGAACCAGGCTTCCAGTGTCGAGTAATTATTGGAGGATTCGAACTGTGCTATACCTGCTACCTGCTTAAGTTAGGTAGCTAAAACTACTATTCCATGAATGTACATTAACACCTGAATAATCAATCGCGCCTTATTTTTTTTTCTAAATTTAAACTTTGATTAATTCCCAATTTCTTAACCATGTTTCTTTTTCAATGTATATTACAATAACTACATTTATTACATTCGCGAGCATTAACAAAATATAACACCCAACTACTCTGTCTTGGGAAGTATTTCACTCATGAAGAATAACAAACGGGTTGCGGAAACTAATGAAGAATTCAAATTGTAATATAACTTACCAGAGGAATACCAAGGACGGGTTGATTTATAGAATTTGAGCAAATCTTCAAATTTCAAAGATAATTTTTAAGTTCTGTGAAAGATTTTTTAAGATCTGTTATTATTTTTGTTCTGTCAAGTAACTAACCTATAATGATATAATAACAGAACTTGAATAGGACTTTCACAAAACCCGAAAATGGCCGTTTAAATTTGAACAATTCTACAAATTTCAAAGTTGATTTTCAAGTTCTGTGAAGGTTCTATTTAAGTGCTGTTATTATGTCATTATAGGCCAGGTGTTTCAAAAAACTGAAATAATGACAGAACCTTCAACTTTCAATCAAAAAAAGATAAAATCAACTTTGATCCTCAAAAATTTGATGAACTGTCCTATGTTACTCTACCGCGAAAAGATATTCGCCTCCATATTATATATGAAGCGAATAGATATAGGTAATGTGGATGCGAATATAAATAAATATATATATAAATATATATATAAATATATATATATATATATATATATATATATATATATATATATATATATGTGTAAATATGTATACCATCTATATTTTCCAATAGGTATAGAGGACGTAATACTACACAATTCTGGAATCATAATTATGTACATATTCATACATACTCTGTCGAAGAATATATATTATCTCACAATTCACTCTAAATAGAGAACTTTGTATTCCGAGTCTCAACATGACCCGTACCAAGTATTTCATTCACTACTCGGTCGTGGAATTATTTTCAAGGGCGACTTCGTAGGCAAAATAACATTTCATTAAAAACAATCATTTCTTATCGATTCTTTTTTACCTTTTTTCCCCTCTCTACCCCGATGTGTAAATGATATTATTATTTATATGTCTATTTGAATTCCACCTATGTTTTCTTAAATAAACGAATGACTGAATGAGGGAAGTGGAATCTTGGAGTCAAAATTAACCCATTTCTCGACATCCGATCAAGCTGAAACTCGTCAGATAAACTCGCTGTCGATGACAATGCATTCACGCGTACAGACGCGCACACACGTATTTCTCTGAAATCGGATGACATTATAAAAGTTTACAGCAGTTAATATACGAAATAAATCTCGGTACCATCCAATCGGAATTTGGCTTAAGTGATAGCGCCGTTGACTTCAGTCCCCCTGGAAAGGAAGGTGCTATCGTCAGCCGAACCAAAAAAGATTAACGAACCAAATACAGGGCTTTCCAATAAGAGGTGATATTTTGAATAGCCCGCTTTTTCGGTAGGTGTTACTTTTGAAGCTGTCATTTTTTGACATTTGACAAGTAGAAACTACGCCATTAATAAAAATGGAACGATATACGCTTCAATAACGCATTGAAATTATTAAAATTCACTTGAGTGAATCAAATGCAAATCATCTTGAGTGATGAGGCCCATTTCCACTTCGGTGGCTTCGTCAACAAGCAAAATTGTCGCATCTGGGGCTCGGAAAACCCAAGAATTATTGTTGAAAAGCCTTTTTATCCTCAACGTGTGACTGTTTGGTGAGGTTTATGCAGGGCCGCCGAGAGGGCACGTTAGCCAAGTCCGAAACTTGGGGCCCGGGCCTAAGGGGGGCCCGGGACGGGGCCCGGATATTTTACTAAAAAATGCTGTTGAAGTGTGGAGCAATAATAGGCCACTTGCATCATATTTTTTTAATTTTTTTTTCCGGTTAAGGAAAATATTCTAAGACATTCTGTATTATTATTATTTTTTTAATCGTATTTTTGAAACCCTGGGGATTTTTTGAAAATTTCAATCCGAAAAATCAGACCTTTTTTTATAAACCGAAAAGACGGGACATAATTTTATAGGTGAGAAAAAACAATGATTACATAGCCGAAAATCATTTTTAAAAAAAAGAACGTTTTCCACACGAATGACACAGCAGAATAACGAGGCATACCAAAAATATTACATCTCATAAATATTTTTTTTCCTTGATCCATCTTATTGATCATACATCATTTTAATGTACAACGTCTATATTAATAAATCCAATGTAATATACTTGTACTTGTAAATTATAATAATAATAAGAATAATATAAAATTTGATTTTGATAAAATCAGCACCATAACCATTATACCTATAAAACACGTACCGACATCTAAATTGTACGGGGTTCTCTTCACATCTGTCAAAAATTCAAACCAAATGAAAAGTTCCCAGAGAACAAACAATAAATCTAGTGAACGAATTCAAAAATTCGCCTGAAATCAAAGTGATGCCATATAAAAAAATTAAATCAGTGTGAAATTTTACAAAATTAATAGGAACATTTTCAGTAGACGGGACATTTTCATGTAGTGACGACACGAGCCCAAATAATGGACTTATTTATTTAAAAATAAAAATAAATGTACATTTCTACAAAATTTTACTAACATTTTCGTAATCTTAGTAAAAAGATCTATCCACACGATTTTTTCCAAGTCGTTATGAAATCCATGCAAGTGGCCTATTGAATTGTAAATGGTGATGGCGATTTTTCTGGAAATTTTAGGCCGGATTCTTCCCAAAAAAGATATCTTTTTGCCAATTTTCTTTTGGGTATATTCGGCATGTCTATTGAAGTTTAGTTTGGAATCTAATATAACTCCTAAGTATTTGATTTCAGTAACATTTTCAATAATTTCACCATCAATTTTAATTTTGCTTTCACTGAATGTCTTCTTATTTCCAATCACCATACATTTTGTTTTTAATAAGCTTATTTATTTTTATTTATTTTTCGGAATAACTTTATTGAGTAAAACCTCAAATTGTAATATTTAAATAATGAAGACAATATTAGTGATTTCTAAACGAAAATCTGAAACAGAAAAATCAGAAAAGGAAACGGTCACATCTGAGACTCGAACCCAGGACCCCTGTCTTTCCGGGACAGTGCTCTACCAACTGCGCTAATGGGACCCTATCCCCCTCGGTCACTTTTTTATTTTATTTTTAGCTATCTTGATACATCATCTAGTTCATTATTTAAAATATTTATTAGTTCTTTATAGTTATCTCCAATTAAGTATATAAGTGTATCATCGGCAAATAGTCGTACTTTGCATTTTGAAAATATTTTCACCATGTCATTAATATAGACTTATAGAGTATGAACAATAGGGGTCCAAGGATCGATCACTGCGGTACTCCTAATTTATTTTCCATTGGTTTTGAAAATTGATTATTTATTTTTGTTACCTGTTTTCTGTCTTTCAAATATAATAATTTAATTTAGCCTCAAGATATCTTGATTAACGAAGAATATGTAAATACACACAAACAAGAAACACAAGTATTTTATTTTGAGTATTCACCATAACTTTTTAAACATTTCCATTGAATAATTATGCTAAATTCGAATGATTGGTATAATGGTATAAGAAAAGGTAATGAAGTAGTATTCCTAGCAGTAGCAGGTAAGCATGAACTTATTAATTGTTATCTCACCCCCCCCCCGGTAAGTTGTGGGGAGGGGGCCCGGTATAGTCTACTAGACTTGGGGCCCAGATTAGCTGTCGGCGGCCCTGGGTTTATGGTCCGACGGAGTCATTGAACCTTACTTTTTCGAAAATGAGGCTGGAGCAACAGTTACGGTGAATGGATTGCGCTATCGAGAGATGATTAATGTTTTTTTATGGCCGGAATTAGATGGTATTGATCTAGACAACGTTTAATTTCAACAAGACGGCGATACGTGCCACACAAGCAACGAAACCATTGATCTTTTTAGATTAAATATCAAAATAACACCTCTTATTGGAAAACCCTGTAGATTAAAAAAATTATATACTAGTGTCAAAAACGGGGTTGTTAGGAATACTTTTCTGATTTTGAAATTTTTTTAATCAGTGTATTATAGAATTTGTTACCAGTGCTTTGAGTTTTACGACTACCTGGCACATGTTTTGGTTGTCGATTTATAATAAAGTTTAAAAATTTCTCCATTGACTAGTGTAGTTCTATTTTAGTCGAATTAACTACGAATCGCTCAAATTGGTGAAAAATTGTTTATACTCAAATATCACTGTAACCTAGTTAGTGTCGTCTTGTTGTGATTATTATAGTTGTGACTTGCTTTAGGCAGTTGCAATGTTCTATAAGTTCTCTGTTCAATACCGCCGTTGATGAGATTGTCACGTACAGAGCGGACCACGTGCTGCTCTGAAGTCGCCACTATTGAAACGCCTTGTTGAAACATCACCTGAAAGCAGTCACGTCACGGTCCTAATATCTATAATAATCTATACGATCTATCAGAATCGGATTATATTAACTTAAGTCTACCATGACCTGGATATTGTTGAGAAAAATAAAATCGATTAAAAGCGTCAAAATCTCAAATCACATACGTTTTTTTTGATTTTTTTCATTAGCTCCACACGGGAGGCCCTGATAAAAAATAAATTCCGTCAGGGCCTATGTCATCTTTGAGGATGCTGTGTCTAGGGTATTTTTATGGAAAATATGGATACAAAGTTCAGGGTAGGACAAAGGTACGAGGGGTCGGTAGGAATCTGGGGTCAAAATGTCCAGGAGTACGGACGTATGAATCCATCTAAGGCGATAGGTCGAGAGATTCCAGCTGGAGAGATCAAAAGGTCTCCCTCAATTAGTCCCTCTCGATTCGGCAATATTTATATTGGTTAGATAACGTTTTCTTAGCATTTTACGTGTGTTGTGTTTTATTGGCCTTCTTATAATGATAGGATTATTTGTATAGCGCCGTTTTCATGAGAAAATCACCTGAAGGTTGAGTTCTCAAATGGCTTCTTATCGGGATATGAAAGAAAATTTTATAAGCATTTTGATTTTAAATACATGGAATTCTCATACGATTTTGATAATTATTTAGTTAGATTTTTTTGTTTAAAGGTGGTTTTTTATATATTCTAGCCGATAGCAAGACAACAACAAGTTAAATAAACCTACCTAATTTCTAGAAACAACAGAATTTTTTCGATGAGTTAAAAACATTTAATGTTATTAAATTTTAGGTAGCTTAGGATCACAGATGCCTAACGACAAAAATAGGTGTTTTGAGTTAAGGCGAAGCTTAATGCTAAATCACTATTTTGATTAATCTTTATAACGAATTAGTATACATTATGAATACCAAAAAATATGCGTTAGATAAATTGAAGGTTTTTCTATCGTTTCGCTTGAGTAGAATACAAATAAAAAAATAAATTACTCAATAAAAATATAAATAAACTACTAAAAAATTTTCTTTTCATTAGAAATGTATGAACGCGTAAAGGAAACAACTTTTAAAAAATACAGTATTATAGCTAAGATTATCTGTGACAGTTTCACTTGATTAACTTTTTTGCTTTCTCAAAAAATTATTTACAAAATAAATAAAAACCAGTTTTGCGCTTGAAATCGAACGTTTCTAGACTCGATTTCGAGCGATTTTAATGCATATTACCTGAAATATAAGATATACCAAGAATATACACATTTTTGGCTTGTAGCTTCCTCTTACGCTTTATTTCGGTGATGTCATAATCATATTTATTAGTGACGCGAAGCTCAATTTCGCACATATAGCCGTTTAAGAAGTACAGTTGTGCATTTAAGTTGGGCATCCAGTTGGGTATATGAGCATTCTGATCTTAATTTTCGTTTATCTCAAAATTATGTTTTTGTAGACAGATCCCTGTGATCCTAACCTCCCGTATGATGTTATTATTTATGCTAATCTAAATAATTCTATAATTCAACTCAATAACTAAAAGAGTCTATATTATGAAGAACATTGATAAACAATATAAACCTGTACAATATGTTTCTTATGTCCCGCATGGTTCTTAATTGGTTTCACGCTTACTCGTGTAATCAATTTAATCTCTCGAATTTAAACCAACAACAAGCCCTTCTTAATTTACTCAGTCGAAACTCTTTGAGGCCGATTGCTGTCTGGATGTAATTTATCAGTTAATGTTATCTTATGGTTGAGCCGATATCTCCGGACCCTATTGAAAATAACTGCTTATGTAATGAGTTTCCTTCATGCTCAATCCCTAATCCCGAGTGGCCATTGTGGTCGGCTCGATGCGGATCGTCCTCAATCCCTTACGATTGCTTCAAGGGCTGCACGGCACCTAAATAGAAAGTTCACCCTTTTAAATAAGATAAAAAATACATGGAGACTTTATTTTATCCTTTTTGGGAGCTGGGTAATATTTGCTGGTCTGTTTGTGTTATAATTACATTTTGCTCTATTTGGTTCTTTATTATACTAATATAAAGTTCAGAGATATGTTGTTACTTAGAAGGAAAATACGCATTATTTTTCATTCAGTTTTAGGCTGTCGGATTTGTAAAATAAGGTTAGGGAACTTAGTACTAGTAGCTGAGCAGTTTATATTTGCCAACGTATTTATTTAAATGTGTTATTCTCCACTGTTGTTTTCTAGTATTCCCTAGATAGTATTACCTTTATATATACCCTTTTTATCTTTATATAAGATTTTAAATGTTCCTTAAAACACCCAATCGGCCCCTTAATAAATGTTCGTCGATTACAAATTTGCTTTACAACAAAACGTTCTTGTTTATTCTTATACTAATGTTAAGTAAGCTCTGTTCTGTATAATACCCAATCTGGCATTATTAAGGTTTACTAAATACTACAATAATTAACATTCATATTTATTTTACTAACATCAAACAATGTTAAATATTGTTCCACTACTACTTTAACATTGCCTTAAGTGCGTATCTTGAACTCTCATTATTTTTTGAACAATTATTATTTAAATGTACACCAACTCTCAACGATAACTAGTATACCTTAAACATTGTATACATGTAAAATCCTCCATGACGTGAATAAATAAATAAATTACCTGCAAGTTATTCATGTGTTATTATTATGCAAGTATCATTAAAGCCGTAATCGTACACAGATTGTGCTTTGATTTACAGCACAGCCTGTAAGGAATTGAACCCGCAACGCCTGAGTGTTAACCTGATGCTTATTATAATGTGTTCTTGTAAATCAAATAATATTTGTGTTTGTGCAACGGTAAAGACTTTTTTGCTCAGATAGGTACTTTGCTATCAAACATTTCGTGTACTTCATTAATAATTAATAATTGGTTATTTTGTGGTTTGCATAATTTAAATTACATAACATTTTTTATAATATGTTTCCTACCAATGAGTACGAAAAAAACTCATTAACATTATATATATGGATTTTAACTATCGTTGTGAACCTGTAAATCAATAAATACAGATAAAAAGCTACCTACATAAGAGCCTTAATAAAATTTATTGTTTTTTGTCAAATATAAATAATATTACCACCATGAATATCGAAATTTAATACAGAATCAACTTCAAAAGTACTGGCGTCAAATCACATAATAATGTCAATAAATAAGTTGCTTACAAAAAAATTCTTAGGTAATATAATATAACTATCTATTGAGCATTAAAATTGACACTAAATAGATAAGTAGCTACTTTAAAATACATTTTACGTCACAATTAATTCCGCTAGGTTGGCACTTTTCCATGATTACGCAACACTTTATGACGCATCTACTCGGGGATATAAAACGAGTCCACTTCCCCATCCCTATGCCCCGCTCGTGTGATGGAATCCATTTATCGTAATTCCGCCCCATCCCTAGCGCCATTGTTGTGTCCGACCTTTTTGTGATTATTATATTTCACGCCGCCGCCATTTCCCGAAATGTGCCCGCTCTGTATCCCATTTGAAGATTGATTTCGGCCAATGGACAGCTAACTGTGTCACGGCACGGGGGGCGTGGGGCGATTGCGTCCACTCTGACCGGATAGTAGGTACCTACCTAGTTACTTTTCTCCTATATTTTTTGTACATAGTATTAACATCTCGGCATTGATTGAGTTTCAAAACTATGTACGTACTTATAGTGCAAATGAAAGATTTTGATTAAAATATCTGACGACAGACTACATAAATTACGATGGAAATGATGTTGTGTTATTTGACACCACACCTGTTTCTTTTTTACACACAGGAGTCTCTGAGAAAAATATATTCACCCTCAGGGCCTATGTAATCTTTTGTGATGCTGCGTGGAGGGTTTTTTTTTTAGGAAAAGAAGGAGAGGAAGTCCTGGGGAGGTCAAAGGGTCTTCGCAAACCAGCCTCTCCCAAACTCGTACGCCACGCAGCTGAACCCGCCTCAACCTATGATCACGGGTACCCCTGCTCAATCACCAAACGTAGGAAACCACTTTTGGTGACCTATGGCTGAGGTGTCGGCTATCCAATAAATGCTTCCCGGGGCAGCGGTACCCAAACCAGCCTCCCAAATTGAAACTAGCGGTTAAATGAGATATCTTAACAGTTCATTTGTTTGATTGCTATTATCTTGTTTTGTTCCTCTTATGAATCTAGAGACCAGTGTTTCACAATCATATTATATGTGCCATGCCTCACTTCAACCCTTCAAATAACTCCACGCACCACTCCCCCCCCCCACCAATGAAGAAATCGTTATTAAAGTTGTAAAATAGAGTAATGTTATTGTACCCAAAACCTATTCGGTCGGTATTACTTTTGTATTTTTAATGAAAAGTCTGCAATTTTATCCCAACGATGAAATAGCAGTATGAAAAAATAACAAAATTTTAAATTTTCTCTCCCGTTGTAAATGTGTGCACTTTTTCAATCTATAAAAAAAAAGTTTGAATGTTTGATGCTAACTTTGATTGCATTTGAACGTGTTTTGAAAGTGTAACCAAACTTATAATTGTATTATTTCATTCTTACAGATCATGCTTTATTTTTCTGCTAGGGGGGTTAAACTGATCGATTCATTTTGTGCGGTTCTTAGAATGAATTCTGTTCCAGATTCTTTCAGAGTCATTTATCATCCATTCGTGACCGCCTGGGCATTTTTTCCCATCATCATTATTCCTTATACGAGGGCATCCATCTTCGTTTCGCATCCTTTGAGTTCCTGATGGGACAATTTGCATAGATTCATTTATATCGAGTGCTAACTCACGTCACATACATGTAGATATTCATATTTAAACGGAAATATATTTGTCAGAACAGAAAGTAGAAGTAAGTTCCACCTTTCAATTGAAGATTCTCCATGAAAAAGTTGTTGCAAAAATATCGATTTTGCATTTTGCCTCGAAATGAAAGTATATCTAAATGTATTTTTACCAGCGATAATAAACATGTAAATAGTGTACCCATACTTCAGTATTATTATTGTAAAGCTACCCATCATTATTATGCGAGATCATCCACTGATCTCTATCAGAAGAATAAACAAAGTATTACACAAAGAGGAACCAGTCCATTACAAAATGACTCGGTCAGTGGTCACCACAACTTGGCGTAGGCGATAGATCACTAATTTGAGGCGGGTATGGGTATCGCCGCCCCGGGAACCATTTATTGACATAACCAACACCTCTGCAATAGGTCACCTCAATTGGTTTGCTGCGTTTGGTGACTTAGCAGGGGTGCCCGGGTTCATCGAGTGAGGTCGGTTTAGATCTTGGCGGTGGATGCGCCTGACCACAAGCTGCTTGGCGGGCCGGATTGGGAGAGGCCGGTTTGCGGAGACCCTTTGACCTCTGTAGTTGGTCTCTCTCGATCCATCGTCTTATATCGTAGCGAGAGGGATGGATTCATATGTCTGTCACTCCTGGACACACTGATCCCTAGATTCCTACCCACTCATTCCATATTACTTTCCAGAACGTCTTCCCCTTCCTTTCTTTAAAAAGGCCCTCCACACAGGATCCAAAAAGTTGACATAAAAAGATGGCCTCCTGCGTGAAGTTAATGAAAAAAAAATCACCCCAGTTCTTGAATAGTGTCATACTAAGTGTATCTTTGCTTGTTGGAAAGAGACACCTAGCATGAAAGTGGAATAGACACAAGGTGAAGCTTAGTTTGCTATCACGATCCTCCACACTTGACTATTACGAGATTATGCTGTGCAGTTGGCATGCGTTACGCCTAACTTTGCGCGTCGGAAAGAGACACCCAGCATGAAAGTGGAATAGACACAAGGTGAAGCTTAGTTTGCTATCACGATCCTCCACACTTGACTATTACGAGATTATGCTGTGCAGTTGGCATGCGTTACGCCTAACTTTGCGCGTCGGAAAGAGACACCCAGCATGAAAGTGGAATAGACACAAGATGAAGCTTAGTTTGCTGTCACGATCTTCCACACTTAACTATTACGAGACTAAACTGTGCAGTTAGCATGAGTTACGCCTAAATTATAGCAGGTGGAAAAATCAAACACCAGCCAACTTCAGAAGGATGAGTGTCGCTAAGAATCAGCAATCATTAGGACATTTGTTTGAGGCCGTGTCCAAATAAATGAAGACGTGTAACTGCCTCATATTTTCGTGATGTAATGTAATGGTTCTTAAAAATATAAATTTTGATATCAATGTTTTATAATAAATAAAATAAAAAATAAAATTTACCAGTACCAATTATAAAAAAAATTATCGCATATCATTAAACGTCTCACGAGATCAAACGTGAAACTGCGAGTTTGAGATTCACAGGAACTTCTCCATAGGATTAAAATGTTTTCATTGCAAGAGAAAATATATCTTAACTGTGATTTCTGGAAAAAAATTTCAAATTAAGCTTCCCAAAAAAATTTCCTATTAATTTCAAGTTTCCCTCTTACCGAGGGCTAATTTGTTTTTGTGAAAATGTGCACGACTGTGATAAGAACTTATAAACTCATTTATGCCTCGCTCCGAAACTTCACATCTTTTGTCCTCGCAACCAGAAGCAGCGAATTTATTTTTCCCATTCATAAAGTAGAATCTGAAGGAATGTACGGTATTCGTTGGGAGGGAAAAAGGTGCAAAAGGTATAGCCGGCAGTCGTTGGCTTCTTCGTTGGTTCTGTGGGTGGCGCCACATACCCCCACCCCCCTTGACTTGTACACTGTACAACTCTGTACTTCTAACATTGGACTGGTACATTTTTACAGATAAAGGTGCGATACATTAGTGGCGTGCCATCCTGTTTATTTTTTTTTTTTACATTTGTAAATATATTGTAAAAATAAATAAAAAATATCCTTCCTAAAAAGGTGATCTTATTTTTGGTTTTACAAATCGGTTTACACGTTTTATTCCGAAGACGTCTTTTTATTATGTGACATTAAAATATTAAGTATGCACCACTATTTAATCGAAATAATCGACTTGTTTTGAGAACAATTTTTTCTTCGTCTGGGTAAACGTATATTTAAAATGTATTAATATAAGGATATACAAATAATTATGTATTTATTAATGTTCATTACCCGTTCAATCTGACGAAAAAATCATTGGTTTTGAAACATATCTACTATTAATTAGTGGCGTATAAAAAGTATTTCATCATCATGTAATTAAAATGACGCCACAAAGTGAATTTGCGATTATTGAAGAAATCTTTTCACTAACTTGGATAGTGTTCTTGCAATAAAAAAAACATTCATAAATGCACTTAATTGATCTGTTTTAAAAAGTTCATCCTGTTGTAGTCATAAACGAAATTCAACGAAGAAATATTTGATACGACGATTTTGACAGAATGCTACCAAGTTGATACAAAACACATTAATTTTTTAACTCAGTCTGTATAGTACCTTGTATGAAACCACCATGTGTCACTTTTTTATTAGAAATTAGTTATAAAAGTAAATGCTATACGACACGCAAGTGCTGTATGGGACTTTTACCTGTAAATCTATCACTTTGTACTGTGTTGTGGAGGCACATTTGTACAGGTAGGGTGGCTGGAGGGATCTGGAAGCCACCCGCACAACCGAGTTGACTATGTTAGCTCTCTCATCGCTATTTCAGTCAGACGAGCCGAGATTCGCGTCCACTTCATATTGCATTAACCTCTTTACCTTGGAGATAAAAAACAGCCAAACTTCAAAGGGGAATATTGCATTTCATGTGATATTTTTTAAATAACCTATGCAAGGATGTGGAAAAGTAAAGAGCGTCTATCTGGACGGCGATGAGTGGCTGTTTATTTTTCTTTGCCGGGTGGAAATTCCGAGAATCAATTCTGTTTGTCTTAGGACGGGTTGTTTCGGAGAATTTGAACAATTCTTCAAATTTAAAAGTTAATTTTCAAGTTCCGTGAAAGATTTTTTCAAGTTCTGTTATTATTTCAGTTCTGTCAAGCAACTAGTCTATAATGATATAATAACAGAACTTCAATAGGACTTTCACATAACCGGAAAATGAACGTTGAAGTTTGATGAATTGTTCAATTTCTCCGAAACAACCCGTCCTTAATGTTCTTATTTAAATAAAAAATAATGAGTTTGTTTAATGAGTTTAAAAACTGAAATTGATATCCCACGAAATACTTCATAGGGTTATATTCCAAAGTTTATTGGTATATTTAACAAAAGAAATAAAGTGCTTGGTAGGAACATAAATAGAACGTTTCAGTTTTATTTATTATCTTATAGATCTTTCGTAAAATACATACGAAAACTGTTTTGCTAAATGAGTTAACTTTGTTTAGACAGTAGATGTATTTTGTTTTTACTATAAGTGAAAGATCTGAAATATAAATACAACACCTTATTTTTTTGCAAAACAACGTTTATTTTAAATCGTTTCTATTGTTGTGTATGTTATCATTTAATTTACAAAATTGTTAAAAATCGTAATGAATACTCATTTATTCTCGCTTCTCATTAAGTTTAAATTTATTTTGAAAGCTGCTTGCAGTTCAGTTTGCCAAAACATACAAGCTTTATTTCAATATTCCGCTATTTACCTCAAAGTTAGCCACGTGGAAATTGAGTGCGGTAAGCTGGCTAATATGAGTATTACTAGCCCAAAGCCTTGCAGACGGGACGTTCTGGGATCTGTAGTAAATCTCGGTACAAAGGCTGGCAGAATTGGGTGAAAGCGCTTTGTGCTACGGCGCATGGTTTGCGGTTCGTGGACTCTACGGGTGCCTTTAGAGCCGTAGCGCCGTAGACCCGTAGGACGGAAGAACCATAGAGGCATCTCGGTACCAAATTTCTAGAATACCTGGACTCACCGGAAAGACGAATGGAGGATTCCGTATCAAACCTTGTTAACTTTGGGATTTTATGCGAATATTTGGTGCTTTTGCTTTTTAATGGATAATGATCTGTTTGAAGTCTTTTCTTTTAAAAATACTGCAAAAAGTCATGTTAATAACACATCAATAACAATGTATTGTTTATCTGCAATCTGAGTTAGAATATTTACAGAAATATGAGTTTTTATAGAGATTAAGTTGAAAATCGTTTTTTAAATTAATTTATATATTTATTCATTAATTACATAATTTATTCGCATTTATGGAAGAACTTTAAATGTCCCATGAGGAAGAGTCCCGTTTTAGGACGGCCAAATTTTCTTCTCGTAAATATTAGATTCCACAACTTTTTTGGTTTGGTGGACTATTAAGAAATACTAGTATATTTGTACACATGCGTTTGAAAGATTGTATCAAATAAAAGAGGACTTCACGAATTTGGAAAGAATTCTATAATTGCTATCTTGTATTAACCACAGTTAAAGAATATTTTCATGTTGAAATTGAGCCTGCAAATTAAATGGAAGATTCGCTAACGTTTACTTTATTTATATTTACAAATATTTGGATAAACATGAATTCATTCCTTTGATGTACTCGTGGCGCTGCAGCAGATTTGAAATACTCAACTCATTTTAGAGTGCATAAATATTTTAAAAACTTCAAATGCTTTCGGTATAGAATTATTATCCAATTCGTATCAAATTGCTTTTTGAATGATTGCCCCAACGGGAAAATTTACTAGCCAATACAACCTCTATGAAACTGGAAAAAATCTTTTTGATAGTGCACTGAATACTCTTTATAGCTTTATATTTATTTTGCCGACCAGCAATTTAATATTTCCCTCGGGATTTAAATTTCCAAACCCGTCAAAACGGCAAATGGGTTTACAATTCCGGTTTTATCTTTATCGAGTGAAAAAAAGTAGGAAAGGACTGGCAGCAAACGAGCCAATTACAGGCTCGAAAAACAGAATTACAGGCTAAAATTAACCCTCAATGAAAATTATTGTAAAATGCAAATTTTAGAATTTATTACGCAGAGAGAAATTTATATTCCGGATTTAACCCAGTAAAACCAATGGGTGCTAGAATGAACCTACAGAAATTTTTAGTTGTCGATGTAAACAAAAATGTCACGAAAATTATATTCTACGCAGTGTGGAATATGATTTCATCTCTAATTTGCACTTTTTCGTTGAGTGTGAAATATTTTTGTTAATGTTGATAATAGTTTTAGTGAAAAATATTTTATTTGTGCCTAAAAGTTAATGATTCGATTAAATGTCCTCATCAAGCGAGTTTCTTCAATAAGAAATTTAGTCGTTGGTCATTCATTATGTTGTGCGCTTTTTATAAAACAAATATACATTTTAGCAAGATTATATTTTGCATGGAATAAATAGCTACCTATAGATTAAGATTTCCTTTTATTGTGAATGGCTTGTTCCCACTTCCTGTAAATGTACATATTTGGAACAGGGGCGAACTGTTCGGCGAGATACTGGGAATTTCCCGGAGGGCTAACATGATTTATCGACAGAAATGTATTTATGAGAATTGAGACATTTGAATTTCACGACTTTCAAACAAAATAGTATTATATTTTCAAAATGTCATATATCAAAAGTAATGCATTACAACCAATCCTGTACCTACTTAAATATATCATAGTTTGCTTTACATACACTACATTTTTTAGAGAGTTTTGCTACTTATGATTATGACTGTCGTGTTGCCTCCACCTTTGTGCACCGCAGCCCAGCAACGGAAAACTGTCCATATACTTCTAAACTGGTTGATGGGACGGTCATCATGAAGATGTGTGCTAACTTAAGGCATCTTCCTCGGATACCTTCGTTCTCAAAAAGTGACACCTCTTTCTTCAAAACCGATTCCAGGTCTTGAAGTTTCCTTTTTCTACTTTGAAGTTGATATGCGGGTCTATCCCCTCTTACTAACATCAAGTTCAATTCCTTCTTCATTGTCAATTGTCCACCGCTTATTTATATAAACAGCATGTTTTGGTGTAAATTTAGTATTTTTTCAATCCCTCAATCAAATTCAAATTCAACCCGAAATCGCGGGATCAAATTCCGCAGGAATACGGGATGCTAACTAGCTATTGTTTTCCAAATTCACTTCACTAGCTCCAAAAATTCATCTTAATATTTAATATTCAAACCCCATCACCGGTTTTCATGATAGTTTAGCCTTCTGAACCGTAACATAATGCTGATGTTATACTATTTATACCGGTTATTAAGAGACGTACGTGATAACTAGTCTTCCTGATATTATTTGTAGTAAAAAATGTGAATTCGTTGGTCTCCGGTATCATATATATATTTATTTTTCAAAACCAAAGAAAATGTTTCTTTGAACAACTGGTCAGCAATAGCCTACGGATTTTAAAAAATGTTTTTAGTGGAGAAAAAAGGCACCGGAGGCCAAAATATAATACATTTTGTCTCTTAAGGGGAATGGCTGCGCGGCCCTTTTCATACAAAACTTAAATTTGGATTTGAGGACAAAACATTTTGAAGACTAAACTGAGAATATATTTTTTAATCAAAATTTATGGCAAATATCTACCGATACGAGCCACTTCATTTTTTTGGGTTCTTAATAATAAAATATAGGCAATTAAATAATTAAATTTTGCATGTTTTAAGAGGCAACTTTGGATTTTTTTTTAAATATTTTATTGTAATTATTAAAAAATAGCCTTACCCTACCTACTGTTTTAATATAATAAAAAAAAAAATTTAAAAAATCTACTTTTTTGGTATAAATTTTAGTTTATCTATGACAATTTTTTTTTCATTGTAATGTGAATAGGCACAAAGTAATTTAAAAAAAATAATTACCATTAACTCACAAATAATTGTCAAATTTGCCTTCAAAAACATGAATAACAGAATTCTTCAATGCTCTATTTTTATAATTTAAAATATTAATAAATAAAGTAGCACATATCCTTATTAGATACTTGCTACATATTTTAATAAAAAAAATATTATGTAGGTAAGTTTTTAGATTCTCACGGCCAAAAGCATTTTTGTTGTTTGTTTTTGGGGTGTTATGCCACAAATAAATAAGCACAAACTCGACAACCAAAAATTTACACATCTTCGGATCTACCGGATCTGCCCTGATGATGGACACTGCAACGCTGTCCGAAACGTCGGCTAAAGAAGGAGTTAGCGCAACACGGCATAACACCCCAAAAACAAACAACAAAAATATTATGTAGTTTGGTTAGGTATTTTGGCCTCAAATCAAGTATTGAACTTAAGTTGTGTATGAAACAGGCCGCGTAGCAATCCCCCTTAACACCCTATGTAGATTGGATTTGATAATCAAATAATAACACTATTTTGTAGAATTCACTGCATGCGGAAATTTTGCAGCGTGAAGACTACGCGACATAATATATAATAAAAAATGCACAGCTCAATAAATACATTTTTATACGCACAAAGAAGGGACTGTTACAAAAATAGTCATGGGGTCCCTATTTCGCCTTTAATGTGTTATTTTCTTTATTTATTCAGCCTCGCTTATTTCGTTACGGAAGTCGAGGATCCAACCCCGTGCTCTACTCGGAGTCAGGCTCCCATTGTCATGAAAATGTGATGAAGGAATGGGCGTGTTTGTGTTTACTCACCCAGTTTTGACAGACGTGCCTTCGTTCATTGGGCTCGTTGTGATGCTAATTCACCCCTCCAACTCGGCCGACAAATTAAATGAGATGAACCGTTTTAATGTTCTTTTGATAACTGATGAGGCTGCGTGTTTGATTGAATAGATATTCATATTTCGAAACCTCCCTTTAAGCACGCGCCGTGAAGTTTAATTTTACGGATATCAAAGAAATGTTTTATTTGGTCAACATTCTCGGAAAAGTGTTCGCCGGCACGGAGGTCAACAGAAAATAATATGAAACATTCGCTAAAAAAATACGATGGTTATATTTCCCAGAAGAATCACCACATTGAAATTTTAATTTGTATTTATTTATTTCTAGGCTCACACATGATAAACAGATAACAAGTGCAAGTAATACAATAAGTGTTCCTAATAAGAAGACTTTAGAGTTTCTTACATTCATCGTTAACTCATTCTTCATGCATACTTCATTTATCTTAGACACCGCACTGCATCATCAACAGGCAGCATACTCAAATTCGCGCTTAATCCCACCTTTTTCAATTTTTGCATACAATTATCCATATATAGATTGAATAACCACGGTGACATTACGCAGCCATGTTCAACATTTTTTGTGATATCAAACCACCTCATAAAACCACCGTTCACCCTAATACATAAAACGATTCCCTCATAAGGATACGCAATTGCATGTGTGAGATTCGTATTCACTCCATACTTGGACAATACCTTGCATTCATAAAAGCACATTGCACATCCCATAAAATTCTTCTGTCTCCTTTCTTACCCTTCAAATCAAATTTTTACTATACAGCTTGCCAACTGAGCATAGCATACACATTCCATTCGTGACCCTTTACCTTTGTATAACTGCATTATCACATCCTACACGCCTTTAGATTAGAGAAGAGCCCACATTTAAACATTTTTTTAAAATATTGCTTAACGATGTGAGAATTATACGGCTATTTCTTTAAAAATATCCATCAGCAATATTGTCGAAACCGACAGCTTTACCATTCTTCTTACATTTGATCGATATTTTTATCTCATCCATGCTGATTTCGACAAATCACTATCATTAACTAGCGTTTTGAAAACTAACTTAAAATAATTATTCAAGTTCAAAAATAATTAAATATTATGTTTAATTATTTTCATACTTAAATTTAATGAAAATTAAAATAACGCCATTAAGTGAATATCAAAGAAGAAATTTCTATAGTTGTTTACTGATTATAATGTATCAAAATCTTTGGAAAAGCCACCAAGTAGTTTATTCGTATAATTACTTCCTATGATACTGTCAATTAATTTTTTTTTATTTACTGTAGTTAAAGAAATATATAAATATTTCGTTTTCTCATAAAATAACACTATTTCTTAACTTACCAATTGTTATTTCATATCTTACATTATTCTTGTCTAAGGCACATTGTAATATTTACAATTATCATAAATATGTATTATTCTTCTCTTACAGTTATATTTTTAATATATCTTAAGTCTTTACGAAGTCTTACTCAATAAACTGACTATAATAGGATTATATGTAAGAGTATTCAACTTTTTCCAAGCTTTGCTATCTTGCAGACAGAAAACAATTTGTTGTGTACGTACTACGTAGTATCAGTAGTACCCCAAGGATCTAATTTAGACCCTGTTTTCTGTTTTTTTCTGCACTCTAGGTTTTTTCTCTTGGCTGATGACCTAGATTTGGAACCTGATTCTTGGAAATACTATATTTAGATGACTGCAATCGACTCCAGTCAGATACGGACAGAATTTTTGACTGGAGTAAAAGGAATCGTATTGTGTTCAAAATACCTAAATGCTTAATCTAGTCATTCTCTACAGTGTGAAGTACCTGGTATTGCCGGTATACAATAGACACCCGAAGTTTAAAACCATGAAAAATCTTGGAAACATGTTTGATAGTAGGCTGATATTTCATAGTCATATTGTGATGTCTTGTACCACTTCATTGAGAATGCTTGGCTTTATTTACTGGAATTTTATAGATACCCGAGATGTTATCATTTTATTCAATTCCTTAGAACGGAGTCAACTTGAAAGTGGGTCCGTAATTTGGAGTCCACACTAGGGAAAGTATTCCAGCGTTTTGGAGAGAGTTCAGAAGAAATATCTGAGATTTTTCAACCTGGGGGAGTATGGCTACCCATTGGGGGCTATTTGATACTATATATTTTTCATTATTATTTCACCCGCCATGCTAGGTATGTCCCTTCTGTGACTTTATTTTGGGAATGCTGGGAATGAACCACCTACTAGTCAGATTGTGCACATTGCAACACATTTCTTCAGACAGATTCGTCGATGTTTTGAAAACTCGGCTATCGTGGAAAGCATTCATTTTAATGTTCCCGATGATTATCTCTGTTTCTTATACTTTTTCATCGCATTCTTGTTGTTGAAAATAATGCAGCCACGAAGCTGCTTTTAAATAACAAACTTTTTTCTGCTGGTATTGTTTATACCCACTTAAAATACTTCTGATTCATATAATTATATTTGAATAATTGTGCTTTATAAAGTTATGATCTAAATACGCTTTAAAATTGAAACTTTTGTAATGTTTTTGAAATAATTAAATTATTTGTAAATGATATTTTAACCCATGATTTTTTTCTAGTTACGGTACTCATAGCATAAAAATATGCGATTAGAGGTGCTATTACATAATAATAACTCATCGTAACATATTCCACTATTAGAATGCGATAAGCGGTGCGCGCAGATCGGATTAGGTAGATTTAGTTAGAGCGTTCGGAGAGTTGGAGGTAAAAAAGTAGAACATATTTTTTTCGATCCATGTCTCATCTAAATATAATACACCAATGACTCATAATATTTAACTCTTGACAGGCCAAGATGCCAAACAAAACGTCTCTAACCAAGTGGGTCTTCCGACGACCCCATGCATTTTTCTGTTTTATGGGCTTTTAAACTATAGAAATCCCAATTATTCAGTCAATTATTAATGGTAACTTATGTATTCGCGCAGAAATACGTAAAATACTAAAATTATATGTTAATTATATAAGCTTATAAGGAGGATGGTAATTTTGGGTACTACCTACTCCTCCACTTGGTAGTACAATGATTGCATTTTATTACTCCTGTGCTATTTGTTCATTAATAACTAGGCGCTACTTTTAATCAGAATACAACCTGTTTAATACAGTAGGCGAGTAATTCGTGCACAATCTGTGATTTGGGACGAAACAATGATTGTATTTCGAAGCGATTATTCAAGTTCACCTACAATTAATTAATTTACCACACTCTCAAATTCATTAATACCAATGATGTTTTGTGTTATTTATCAGAAACGACTTATAGATGAGTAGGATTACACAATATTGGAAACGAGCTATTTGAGGCACCGGAACATAATTATATTTGCAAATCGAATTCAATTCTGCACTTTGAATTTTGATACCGAATCACTAATTTTATATTAAGTAAATGATTGAAATATAAAATATAATATGGAGCGATTTTCAAACACAATAAACATTTTCATCCTTGAATATGTGATAGCTGAATAAACACGCGAATGCTGACAAATCGTTTGATGAAAAATAATTCGAACATAAATATTCGTTTGTACGTTTTGGCCATGTTTTCAAATAATTACGTATTAAAAAACGCAGACATTAATTATATCTTTATTCAGCTGAAAATATAATATTTGAACAAAACATATTGTTTTTTGTTTTTAGAAAAACATTTAATGAAAATTTCAGTATTCCCTATTCATTACAGGCAGTCATATTAAATATTCTATATTAATAAAAAATGTTTATCTTCATTTGTCCAAAAACTTATATTTCCGAAAGTTCTTCACTGATTGCTTTGAAATTTTCACAAAACGTTGCATATCAAAACTAGTGTGTGTTTTTTTTATATATCTTTATTATATAGATGTCACCTGTGAAAGCTAAAAAAATATGCTTTAAAAAAAATCGCATCTGTTGGACGTGAAAGCAACAGGCGCTATTGTTTCTCTATCTGCACAGAAGAACTGAAACACAGCAACACAGCAACATATATATATATATACATATAGCGTATATATATATGTTATTGAAGCCAGAATCTATATATATTATTGAATTTTGATTGATTCTGGTTTCAATCATTTGTATATTTGTATATAAACATATATAGTTTTCTTGTGCATATTTTATTGCTTTAGTTAAATCACACATTTGTGTGTAAAATTCAATTAAAAATTGGATAAGTTTTTAGATTCTCACGGCCAAAAGCATTTTTGTTGTTTGTTTTTGGGGTCTTCACATCTTCGGATCTACCGGATCTGCCCTGATGATGGACACTGCAACGCTGTCCGAAACGTCGGCTAAAGAAGGAGTTAGCGCAACACAGCATAACACCCCAAAAACAAACAACAACAAAAAAACAATTAAAAATTGACTATTTCTCCAGGATTTCACCACAGAGGTTTGTGTCACCGCCATTCTATTCTTTTGAAATATCATAAAAGAAAAGTGTATCGATTCTCTTTCCTCCCTTTGTTAAGTGCTATTATCCGAACACTGCTTAGCATTGTAGTCTGCACCCCAAGAGAGAAGTTCTTCTTCTTTATCCCTTTCCATATGCCACCACATGCTATTTTGTCTCTTTCACCCCCCCTACGATTTCTAGTTTCTCTCATTTACACCAGTGTCATTATATATTTTCCTCGTCTAATAATATTCATTCACCATGTATTATTTATTTTCTATGATTATTTAATATATACGCTTAAAAGTCTTTACTTTGTATCTGTACTAATCAGTCTATCGTCTATTATCAGCTAGTTAAAGACTTTCTCATTCTATTTTTCTCTCTTTTTGGTGAGTGTTCTACCACGTTTTACCGCCTAACTTTTTTATTTCGTGGTTTAGCAGGTTTTAGCAGCACTGAGCCCTTTTTATTCCCTTGAGCTCGACTGGATGAAGATATTTGTCCTTTTATCCGTCCTCTGAGCGATGTGTACTGCCCATTGGCTTTTGCTTATCTGGCGTATTCAAATATAGCAGTTACTTCTGCTAGCTTCCTTATCTATTTGAATTTTATCAGATGTAGGCAGGGTTGCCAGATGTCCGGATTTGGACCGGACAGTACGTTTTTTTGAACAGCTGTCTGGTCTAGAAAATTTTGGAAAACCGGGCAATAGAATTTCCGGTTTTTTTTTTAAATACTCGACATATATACCTCACTCACGAGATAATTTACAGATCGAAAGCGGTGAGCGATTCTGGCGGGTGGTAGCAAGACTTGCTCAAATCTGTTGAAAATAGTATGCAGATATGTGTGCAGTATTCCCGTCTCCAATGCCATAGAAAGAGTTTTTAGTTTAATGGTTAATGTATGGACTGACAAAAGAAATTGACTAGGTGTGAATAATGTAAAAAGCGAATTATGTTTTCTTCAATTTAAATGCACTGGATTTAAAGATACAATTTCAAGCCATAACTGATTATTTAAAGCAGTAGCATCTAGTGCCAAATATGTTAAAAGGTGATTTTTTGCTTATCAATATAATTAATATAAGTTTTAATGTTTACGTTTACGTTTATAAGTGTTTCGTTGTGTTCACCCTCAGAAATTTTCTCTGTTTGTTTTGGCCAAAATCAAAGGGGTTTATGATTATTAAAGGACCCTTTGATTTTCAACAAATTGTATCAAAAAAATGAAAGGGGGGACCCTTTGTTAAAAAATATTCGTTTTTTTATCTGGACCGTGTGGCAATCCTTGATGTAGGTATCTTTTCAACTCGAGTTCCCTTATTTTTAACATCATTATTTTGTCACCATATATGTTGCAACCATATAAATTATTTAAAAATCTGTGCATTGATCTCACAATAAAATAAAAATTTTGCATTATATTCGTATTTGTGTTTGTTTAAAGTAGTTCTCCCCCATTAGTTAAGTTGGTACGTTTGGTACCAATTTTCAATTATTACTTCCTGTTAGATGTGCATGTCTCCAAATGCATTCATTTTTTATTTTCTCTTTCCTTTCATCTTCTTTTCTTTCTTTATTTGTTATTTTTTTGCTAATTCTATGAATGTAAGTTAATTCACTTCCGAAAACATTATTGTACTCTCCTTTTTAAATATATCTATTTGAATTTAGATTTTGTTTACGTGAATGAATTAATACAAATCTTGTATGTGGAAATTAACCCACTTTTTAACATCCGATGGAGTTGAAACTCGGCAGATAGACTCGTTGTCAGTGACAATGAATTCTATCAACCTTTGGCAATCACAAACGCATATCTCTTTAATTGGATAACATTACATCAGTTTCTGAGGAAGCTTCAGTTCTCATTCAAACTTTTTTTTAAATACATCTTTAAAAATAGATGTAATTTATTTAAAATACTTACTTTATACTTATACTTTAAATATTATTGATTATTTGACTTTGCTACACTTTTTTCATGAGCTTGGCCTTGCCGAATAAAAGATTGTAACGCGTTCTATAAAAAAATGTATGATTTTTGAATTTTTTTAAGATAAATATAGAGAAAAGCAGTTTCAACATCTTTTTTACCATACTGATTCAAACATTACATACTGACGCCACAATAGTGCGTAGCAGTCACCTAAAAGCCACAAACTTCCACCCAAGAATTAATTGAATCGATTGTAGCTTATAAATAGTAGGTCATAAATTACTGACAATGGTATGGGTCCTGTGGTGATTAGCACAAACGTATCGCTAAGAACTACTGATCGAAATTAACTTTTCATAACACCCTTCTTTGAAAGAACGAGCTCAAAGATTGTTGAAATTGTTATTTTCACAAAGTTTGTATAGTAGGAGCTTAATATGCCTGCCATGTAAACATTTGTTTTATTTTATTTGATACATTTCATGTTTGCACCCTCGGTCTCTCTAGCGAACTTGTCGTCCGTGCAAATCTCTTCTACTCCCCTGACCGTAAGCTTGCAATAAGCTGATTCCTCACAAAAGTGCACCCGTCAAAGAAAACCCATTTTGAATTACATTTTTCAGTCGATTAAACAGACTGCAACCGGACAAAGGTTTCTCATGGAGGTGCTTATGTATATGTACACAAACATATTATGTAAAAACGTTAGAATATTTTCAGTACACAACGATACTGTATTTTAACTTATTTCAATTTACAAATTCATTTGGCACATGTTTAGTACACAAAGATACTGATTTTTAACTTATATCAATTTACAAATTCATTTGGCACATAAACAAATACCATATTAATAATAATAATAATAAGTGTTTTAATATCCATTATTTTTTTATAACAAATAGGTATAGTGATATCCTCACTGGCATCTCCCGTGCTAAGGATTTCATTTAATTATTATTAAAATTTAGTAGAATGGATAATATAAATATATTGAATAGTGTTTTTTCTGAAGTAATTATATATATATTTCAAGGTGTTTTTTGTTTGTTCAGTTGAGTGGTTTCGGTTTCTGTATTTGGTATCAGTATATTATCTATTTCTGATCTCCCCATTTTTTGTATCCAGCTTTTTATTTCATTTTGAATGTTAAAATATTGTTGTGAGTTTTGAATGAGAGTGAGATTTTGTTAGTGAGTTTAGTACCATAGTATAGGAAGCTTTTTTGCTCAAATTTTCTATTTGTAATTGCTTGTTACATATGTTTTTGACCCTGAGATCTAGTTTTTCTAATATATCTGTTAATTGTTATTTCTCGTATTTTACGCGTATGAACTATTGTTTGGTGAGAATAGAGTTGTTTAAGATAAGTTTATGTTAAGTTTGTATTATATCCATCAATTATGTTTCAATGTATGAATATTAAAAATTGACATACAAAAGTTTTAAGGCATTTGATTGGCATTCTGTTGTCTTATTCTGATTGTCATTGTTTATTTTTATAAATATCAACAAAGTTACTCCACATTGCCACTCTTTAACAATTTTCATTTATTTTGTACTTTTCATTTTTTATACAATTATTGAACAACAACTCCTTTGTACTATGAACTCTCTACGATAACTTGTATTGTACCTGCTTATATAGTTTATACTCACTTTATTATGTTAAGTACTATACACTTATTATTATATTCCTGAACAAGTTACCTATAAAAACATGTGCATGTAAAAGCCTTCAAGGCGTGAATAAATAAATAATTACCAAGAGGCTTTCATACATATGGTTAAAATTGCAGCATATATGGGTCAGAATCCTTGAAAATAAATTTGATAAATACATACCTATGTCCTTGGAAAAGCATGTTAATAATGCAAGCAAGACCACCTATCACAATCGCTTTCTGCCAATCGTGTTATGCCAACGTCTTGTTCATTTTGACAAATCGGTAATATTAATGTCGCAAATAAATAGATGCATAAAATGACCCTGTTTGCAATGTCACAATGTTCTACATGATTGAAAACCAAAATGCAAAGGAGTTTGCTGTGTACTTTAGGTAGGTACAATTCTCATACCTTTTTTAAATAATGTACAGCACCCCCATATCGGTGATATACGATAGCGCTGTAATTCTATAGTAAAATGGTTTCTGCATTAAATTACCTACCAATTCGTGGAAGGTCTTTTTTATCAGAAGCCCCTCCTGTTCACCCTAGTATACCGAATCTATGTGCCCGGTCCATGTTCCCGGTTATAGCAATACTGATCGAATTATTGATGAAAAAATGTTATTTTTTTATTAAAGATAAACAAAAATTTTGCAGAGAACTATTAAGCATTAGGTACTAGGAATTTTCATTTCTGGAAAGAATCTATGTTATTAATTTATTTAAAAAGTATCTAAGTTTGTCTCTATTATAACATGCGCAATAGAGTTAAAGTGGTCAATGCTTGAAACATGAATATTTTTCATTTCTATAACTATTGGGTGATTAATTTACTTGTTTCCTTGCTGCCTGTGGTCCAATCCCATCTACAAGACCGACCCCTCGAGAGTTCGCGCTTCAGGAACCTTCAATGAATAGTGAATGTTCAATGGGGATATTTAGTGTGGCAGCTAGTTGACTCCAATGGCCCGTGAACAATCAACAATACTGACCCTAGTTCCTTTGTTCGAATCCGGCGTACGGTAAAAAAAACACATAAATCTCTGAGTATTCTGATTCGGCTCGATAACTTTAGCTGACAAATTGCTAACAAATGTAAATTTCGGTCCTTGTTTAAAATTCGGTTTTCATAAGTAGATTTTCAACGCTTACACATTTTAATGGCCTGAATAATCTCAGCATTTTTCAGTTTGTTCACAAACAGCCAAGAAAAAACTAATTTATGTGAATCCTTAATGATAAATCGTCGTACTTTTATAAAGGTTGATAACATTCCTGGAACATTAATTCTTGGTTAGAAGGAAAAATAAATTGTTTTTAAAAGAAGAAAAAGTCTAATGACTTACTGAAAAAATCCATGTCAACCAGCCATTGTTTATTCTTTGCTCATTAACCACGTCTCTGAATTTATGTTCGTTGTTTTTGGGGTTGCTAAGCTGATTCGCTCCCATCTTATTTCGCTCTCTTCTTAACATCTACAAAACAACATCACGAGACGATAAGTGGAAATCATCAAACGTTTCATTTAAACATTATAACATGAAAAGTTATATTTAAACATCGAAATAACAGAAATTGGGTTGAACTTTGGAACGCCATAAACACTCACCTTGTAGATTAAAAGCTATTAATATTTAAATTACGATTATAACGTTTGAATAGAGACCAGCATAGTTTGTAATAATCTCGACGTCTATTCACGCGGGACGCTTCTCATCACATTATCTTGGTTTCAGGTCACATTTATGATGAGGGTTTAATGTAGGTATAATACGACAAGCAATCAGACCTCAAACCGGATCGTTTCGAGTGAGCGCTAACTAACCGTATCGAATCGCACATCCTCCAGTACGCTTCTCACCACTAAATATCGATTATTGTGTAATTCATTCCGCCCTGACATGCTCCATTTTGCTCTTCATGAATTCTGAAACCCAAACACATTAAGTTAGCGAGCATCCGAAAGCCGAATCAGCATTGCGAGGTTTACCGGTATCTGCCCAGACCAGGACTTCTGAAATGCACGTCATTACTATTTGCAAGTTGCAGTTCATTTGTGAGACAAAGCTTGTTAGTTGGGCACAGACGGTTACAGAAGCTTCATACCCTTGCTAATTCAATTCGCATCAAAACTGCTCCTTCTACAAACAAAGTGAGACGACTGGTAAAGTTTTCTTTTTATTTTTATAATTTCTTTAGATAATAATCATATTTACTTCCGTTGGTCGCTATTCTAATGGTTGAAAGTGAGCCATTAGTCAGTTTATCCAGTCTTACATACCTTTCGTATAGGTAATATTATTATAAAACTAAGTCTCATGTTAGATTGATGCTAACTATTACTAAGGAAAGAACCCTCTCAAGTGAAAATATTAAGAGATAACTACACGCAACTCTGTTTTCGATTGTTGAAGCATATGCGTACCTATTATTTTTATGAGTCGTAATATGTGATGATTAATTTAAACTTAAGGTATCTTATGTCATCATACATCACATCACTTAACTTGTTTTGTTGGTTTATAATCGTAGTTGGTTTCCAACGTTTTTTGCCGTTAAGGCGGTTTGAAATTACTCGTAAATTTAAAACAGGAACATGTAGTTTATACCGATTCATCAAATATGACGTAGATACTTTCTTTTTTACTCCTTGGGTACATAATATTATTATCTACAAGCGTTAACACGTATTTTCCCATAATGTTGTTCATCACAAGAAAACAACTTGTACTCGTATCTAAACACCAAGTGTAAATGTAATTATTGGGATTCTTCGAAGAACGATAATAATAATAACATGGAATTTATATAGCGCAGTTTAGTGTCATTTCACTTCAAGTGCGTTTTACTACAACAAACTTAAAAACGGTAATTTAGTATTAGTGGTCATCTTCTTAAAAGTATCCCTACAGTGTGCCTTACCCAATACAGATCTAATATTATAACACTAAATATACTGTTAATACAAAGTAATGACAAAAACAGCAACACAGGACAAAACAAGAATATTAAAACTAAAAACATAATATAAAACAGGAGGCAGTTTGTGCTCAGATATGAGAATTTTCTGAGCAGACAGACATTTTAAAAGGTACAATAAGGAGGCAACCGAAACCAAACAATTACCGAAAGTTTTAGAATATGGCCTATTATAAAATATCGAAAAGAAGTTAAGATTTATGAATGGTAAGTTTTTTTTTGACAATTATTCATATTATATTATTTGGAACAGGCTCAATCAAGTGAGGTGGTTTATATCAAAATATTATCTGTACCTTTATATGTATACTTTTGGTTAGTAAATAATTTAATCATAATTCGGTTAATATGGTTAGTAAATAATTTAATAATAATCGTAATTCAGTTTATATTTACCCCGCAGCATAAAGAAAAATTAGAACATAAATACAGTACTAGATTCACGCGCAATGACGGGTTAATAGTTACGAAATTTAATAATAAATTCGGACAGAGAACGTTTGAATACAACATACCGAAGATATTTAATTTATTACCTGACACTATAAAGTAATGTAAGTCTATGAATAAGGTTAAATATAGGGTGAAAAATTGGCTATCGGAAAAAAAAAATACTTTAAAATGTATGAAAAATTGTATGAAAAAATTGTTGATTCTGTAGATATAAGATGTAAATTATAACTTATAAAAAGGTATATGCAACTAAACTTTAAGCACCTGTTGACAAGCCAATTCAATTGGCTTAGCAGGACGTGCTTGTTGATATGTATTAACTATTTATACAATAAAAAAAAAATAATAAAAAAATAAAAATAAACATTTACAAAAACGCTTAGATAACGTTTTAATGAGATTCTAGTGAACACGAAATCTCGTAATAAATTGCAAGTAAAATTACCATTATTAAGTAATTATATGATATTTTAAGTCAGTATTATATTACTATAACAATAAATTACAAAGTAGTGATCTATCTCAAGATTTATGAAATTTGATAAAATAATACATTTTCCACCGGCTTTGTTTTTCCACGCTCAGCGCAAAGCACGTGTTGTTATTAAGGTTGCCAGCGAGATTCAAATTTCACACAAAGTGGGTAGATACGAGTATCTTAACCGTCGCATCAACGACAGTTTCATGCACCGCCAATCTGATTTACCTGCCGTTTGTTCGCTAATTACTCCCAGGGGACTCTGCTTGTTCTAAATGTGTGCTCTGCATTTCGGTTAGCCCGGAACTTGATTGTTAATATTCGGTTTCACATCCTAACCACGAGAATACGACCTAATATATCTACTTGTTGACCTATGGATTAGTACAGAATTGTACAGATATTATGAGATCCCGAGAACACATCCAATGGATTTTCCTCACTCCAAGCCCATTTAGTTACGGGCTTGAGGTCCCCATTGTTCTGCATGTGGGTACACAGTACATACGTCGTACGTATTTTCTGCCAGTAAATGGAACCCATACGATGTCAATAAAAGTGATTTACTCTTGTCGAATGGGTAATTTGTAAATATATTTTTAATTGGCTCGTTCGGTCTACCGAAGACCTACGATATCTCGATTGTTATTGTGATAAAGCTTCTCTTTAGTTTTTAGTATGCATTAATTTATTAAGCGAATGAATTTAAGATCTTAAAATTGGATTTTGCATCGAGCTAAGTAATAAGTAGTGAATGAATCATGAAAAAGTATTGTAATAATAGAAAATATAATTAAAAAAGCCTTCGCGTTACCAGTTCATTTCATGACTACATTACCAGAACACAATACAAGAACTTACAAACTCTAGTTTTGTATTCTCCTACTAGTACTTGATTGGAGAACAAGCAAGACATTTCTTGGCTTTTATTCGAGCGATTGAATTGCAACCAGCCTTGACTATGGCACCCGGCGCTGAGAGACGCTGGCTCATTTCTGTTTACAAAATTAATTCAGTTGAGTGCTTTTATGTAAGGCGGAGAATAATGCATTCCCTATCAGACTCGTACCCCGTACCATCTTACTGCCCTCCTTATTACTTCGATAGCCTCGCATGCACTTCATGCTACAAGATGCCTCCGTGTTGTTTAATGCATTTCAAATCACTAAACCGTTACACTGCCGATAGAGTTCTCTCTCTGATGGCCATGTGTTAATATCGAAAGCTTTCAATTAATTAAGTGAGGGGTGGTTGCAGCCTCGCTTGCAGAGGGTTGAGATTGAGGTGGTGCAATCTTGTCACGTTTCAGTCGGGAGCTTTACTGTGCCATTTGCTCTTCGAATTGGGCACAAACCAAATAACCTTTATTACCATGCCGCTGGCGCTGTAAGCGTCGTGTTGTTGTGAACTATTTTTACGGCAACGCAGATAGTATTTTAACTGTTTGGAATTTATATCATCACTTTATTTAGTCCCTTCTGTCAAAATACATAAAACACGCCCACATAAACGCTGAGAAGATATTTTCCCTTGGTGTAATAAAGTTTATCGCTATGCTATTCCCAGATTTATTGTCAAATTTCTAATTTTGCAGAGTTATTTCTCGATTTTATTGCCGTCTTTTATGAACCCAGTTAAGATTGTAAACGGGAATGTATTAAGTGAAAGAAAATCGCTCTTCAACTTTAAAACACGGATAAGATAGTAAAGCGGGCAGTAAAAACATTTGAACTGCGCAATAAAGTTTACCTGACAATAATCATAATAAAAAACGAGTTTTATCGTATACTTCAGAACACGTTTAATCGTAATAAATCTGAGAATTGATTCCACTGTCAATTGTGTCAATAGCTGGTGCAAATTAAATCATGACGAAGGCAGCGGTGCGTGAAGTGAGTAGATGGTGTTTTTCATGTAGATTTATTACCTCTTGTTAGGGTGGATAAAGTGGGTATACGTGGTGATTTTGCTAGCCAGCTATAATTCTTTATTGTTAACTGCTGATACAATTTCGAAGTGTCCGCTCGTAAAGTTCTCCCCGTTTCGTATAACAAATGAGTTTGATGCGTTGCGGCACGGTAGATCCATGTTCATAAATAAGGGTGACCACCCCGACCCCGTCTGGGGGCGGTGGCCGTGGCGGTGGCGGGTGTGGGAGCGGGAGCGGGTTGTTAATGTTTTATTTTTCCCTTGTCACTGGAGGATACTAACTAACCCGTCGACAGTTTGAAAAAAATGCCTCTCGCAAGTCAGGGAAATTTTTAGTACCGAACGTATCGTTTCTATCCGTACCCCTGGAATACTTACCGTGTAACTAGCTATTTTTCCGTGAATAATTATAAGTATACGTTGATTCTTTGAAACTATAGAATAAATTAATAGTGCATTTACAATTTGGGAGGCAGGAGAGAATTAATGGCAATTAAAATTCATTAAATAACTAATGCCTCTGCCATAAGTCACCCCAAGTGGTTCGCCACGTTTGGTGGCGTAGCAGGGGTGCCCGGGTTCATGAAGTGAGGTTTGTCCAGGTCTTGGCAGCGGATGCGTCTGCCCGCCAACTAGAGTGCAGTAGGAGGGATGGATTCATACGTCCGTCACTCCTGGACACACCGACCCCCAAATTCCTAACCACCAATCATGCCTTTTTCCTTCAAAGAACTTCCTCTTCTTCCTTTTCTTGAAACGAAGCATCGCCGAAGATGACACAGTCCACGACGAATATTATTTTCTACAGGACCTCCTGTAGATAATCTAAAAACATATTCGCAAAATTCATTCTATTATATATAATAACATTTTATTGTTTAAAGCACCTTTGTGCAATGAACACCTGCTTGAACATTATTTAATAATATTTGTAGACATCATTCAAAGTTAACGATATCACAAATATGTTTTTAGGTACCTGTTCTGCAGGAAAATGGTCTATCTCATTTGTTTTGTAGTCGGAATAGATAAATTATATAATATTAGGTCCTAATGAAATTCAGAAAAATAAACATCTCCACACAGTTTGATAATGCCGTTTAAACGGAAAAAAACGGCAGTCATGCTGAAAAATAACAATAAAACATGTTAAAACTATATTAATACTGTAAAATAAAATTTAATAATGAACTATGAAAAATATATATTACATTAATAATTAAGTTATCAATTATTTATTTAATTTGTTTTCATAAGTTATCTTTTTTTACCTTTAAAAACTTTCAGTTTGTTGAAAATTTATTTCACTGTTAAATGTGTAAACGAATTAATGATAATTATTATTTTTTGGTAAACTAATGTTTAAGACAAGATTTTTTTATGTATAGCACAAAAGGTTACATTTATTTTATAAGCAATAATTATTAGCCTGAAACACTCATCCACATTGAAAAATCTCCTGATAAAAGATGTGGGTGTGTGTTTAAGGCTAGTAATTATTGCTTATAAAAAGAATTAATGATAGCTTGTTTAAACCGAATAATTTATATTAATGAAAGGCTTAATTAATTAAATTAAATAATGATGACAGTGTTAAGTCGGAGGATCGATAACATTGCTGTCATTTTGATGACAGTGTTAAGTCAGAGAATCGATAATATTGCTGTCAATAATGATGACAGTGTTGAGCCGGAGAATCGATAATATTGCTGTCATTTCGATTCCATAGAAAACGGCATTTCTTTTAATAGGGTTTTGTTGAACAAAGGTTGATTGTATTTTAATCCTCTAAATTAACAATCACTATTATTTTGTGAATTGGATAACAGTTAAAACTATTATATTATACCGAAAAATAGTGAAATTTCTTAAGGCGTAGCGTTACTTTAATTTTCGAATAATTTGTTTACTACAATATTTCACCGCACACAAGGGCTTGTAAACTTGATGTGAAGGAGCAAAACCGGATGTAAAAAAATAATTCCATATTTTTAAGCAGATTTTTAGACATTTTTTACTTTCATCATGATTTTAGAACCAAGATTGTTTGAATTTTTTTAGGAATCTGAAACCGAGTTCCAAATTTCATATAATCTTGCAAAATAAATACTTTTGTGGTTCATTAAAACACACATTTTTAAGTCTTTTAATACCAGTAAAATCTTCATACACTGTTTTATTATCTCTAAGATCAAGGGTTTTTTCTTTTACAAAGTAGATCTTTGCTGTGAAGGAAGAATAGTTATAGTACGTATTTCAATGAAATAGTTCATCTCTCTCATACGTCCATTAGCCGCCTTCTTCGAATGTTGTTTACCCTTAAAAAAAACTCACCTTACCTAGAAATGTTACGCTCTTAATCCTAGTTGACGTGTTCCAAAACTATGCTCCCTCATTTGAGGAATGAGGTTCTATTTGAAAGGATGTCGACACTTCGGGAACATGTGTGGTACATAAAACCAAGCCAAACTTCTAAGTTATATAGCTCGGAGCATGAGAGTTTCCTTCGCCGTGTACGTCGTGTTTTTCGAGTGTGACAGCGAAAGCAGTTAGTGTCACATGCAGGAGTTTATGTTCGCTGTGACAAAGTGTTTATGTGCAACTACTCTTTTTATTGTACCGCGACGTATGCCTACAATAAAATGATTTATTCTTTATTTCTTGTGCTTGTGGTATTTTTTACTTCCCTCTAAAACATTGCCGTCCCTTTGTATTATCTTTGCGAAATTGTTGGTTTACCGTGGAGGTGGAATTAAATAGAAATGTTTATTTTTTCTTCGCAAATTAATTTTTTTGATTCGGAGAAAATATATCATAAAATATAATTAATTCAGAAAACCCACCCCCATGCCATACAATTGCGCATAATAATTACCTGAGATTCGTGAAAATGAAATTCATTATCTTTTTTGAGATATACACGGTTGATTTTTTCAGCAAATTAATAGAAGTGGACCTTTAATTTAAAAAAATACAATTTATAAAAATAAATGCTAGCCTATTGTAAGCTACATTCTATTGAAAGGTTAATATTACTTACTCATATAAATATACCTAGGAATATGTATAAATAAATTTAATTTAAAAAAAAAAAGACAAACATTCCTGGGTTACTAATAACCTGACAATATTTAAAAATCTCCTGTTACCACTACAGTAAGCGGAAAATATTGCTTGTGTTGTGATGGAGGACTTAGCCAGACGAGGAATTGAACACACTACGCCTGGGTGGGATCCAACTGATATCAACTCAGCCACTGACCGATATTAAAATGGAGTTCCATGTTTTTATTGATACTCATATAAATACCTAGGGACATTAATTAAAATGGAGTTCCATGTTTTTATTGATACTCATATAAATACCTTGGGACATTAATTAAAATGGAGTTCCATCACCATTTAACAGTTTCAAAAATAAATAAATACATTACTTCGTAAGTATTTCGTTGTTATGGTTTCCCATGAACATCGAATGATGTACATGGTCCATTTAAAACTGGGCTTAAGTGAGTGCGAAAAGCAATCATGAACACCCTTAGAGAGAACGGTTTTCGTAAACGCCTCATTATCATGAAAATGATCCAAAAATAGCACATCTCCTCTCCGATCGCGGAAACACAGGAAATAAATGTTGAAAAAGGCGACGTAACTCGTTCCGTAGACCGTAGACCGTAGACCGTAGACCCTGGCATCGAAGCCCGTAGCCATAAATCTTTTTGAGGAGAACCCTATATCGCAAAAGGATGTATCCAGAACAAAGCCTACGCGGGTAGCATGCTGAAACTTCCAACATTAGTCATCCCTGTTAATATCGCGCAACTTACAGGCGCGCATGTGCAAGTGTGTTCATCTCAATGAAGAAATAACCAATTTGGGTAATGATATCGGTTTATGGCCTTTTGGCCTGAGGGTGGAGGTGCTCTCTTCCCATACTGAACGAAGGGTTCTCCTCTCGTTATCTCTCAGAATCTTAGTGGTTCCCGGAATCAAATAATCGTTGTCCTAGGAAAGAAGGATGAAAGCGTTTCCGGTGAAAAGGCGATATGATAATAATGCTTGACTTATTTTTGTGAGTTAGGAATTCTGAAATATTATCTCATGGGCGGTCGCTTTACAAATTTACTAAATTTCTAACAACCATAGTTAAATTACTCTAAATATACTAGGCATTAACAACCTAATCTTCTACAAACAAATGGACCGTCATGCTGTGAAAGGGTTAAGACTTACGAAGTACACTAGAAAGAATAGTTAAAGACGATAGATACGAAAAAACAGTTATATAAATAAAATGCAGTTGAATAGGGTATTAATTTGAATCACTTCTAAAATTGACTTATCAGTTTTCCGTATTTAATTTTTGTGTAGTTTGTAAATATTATCAAATTATTTGATGAGATTACTTCAAAAAATTAACTGTGCAAAAACTCTTTAAAAAGTAATTAATTTATCAATTATACTTAGGAACATGTACGAACGCTTCTGAAGATCAGAGAAATTTTAATTCAAATTGAATAATTGCAGTAATTCAGTCGGCATCTCCGCACGAAAGAACTTTGTTATTCTGTGAGCAATTTTCATATCATAAAAGTTATACGAATCACAGTTTTTCTAAATAAAACAAGCTTTCACACGGTTGCTTTTCCATGTGCTAGCTTAAATGGAAGCTTTTGTCAATTCTTTTTTTCCGCAGTTACGCCCCGCCTTACGCAAGACAATCCCATGCAGCCTTTCCGCCCTTCCTTTGCGCGAATTATTTCACATTGTTTAATTTACTTTCGGCAGGGATTGTAGTGAACATTATTATTTGAATCGCACAAATAAATTAGGGAGATTTTACCGCTTTGTGATATGGAGCGGAGATAATTTAAACTCGTGTTTTAGCCCTCCAAGCTTTTAAAATAAAATTTTATGTCGAGTAGATTTTTTTTAATATATTTTTATCAAAAAACTAGTTTCTGAAAGGTTTCAATATCAGATATCTGTTTTTAGTGCGTTTATTGTATAAAGCTCTATTATGATTTATTTTCGAAGTTAACAGAGCTTTGGGGATATAGAAATAAGACAAATGAAAGAGGTGGGTTGTGAGACAGCGTTTATTTGAGTCAGTGCAGTTGTGAGATGATTCCCGACCAATGCTCAAGTTGTTGGTGGATGTAGATCGACGGTGAACTCCCCAGGTCGAAGATTGACACCGCGTCGGCGGATGTTGTCAGTGGCGAATCCTCCATGTCAAAGAGCAACACCAGGTGTAAGCCGTAATGACGTTGGTGGAGTGGTCAAGGCGATAACAAGGCGTGGCTTGAAGCCGCGTTGGTGGAGACCGGACTTGTAGATGTGTTCAGCACTGGGGAAGACGTTGAGTCTTCCTGGTACTCCAGTGTGAAGCAAGACAGCCAAAGGTATGATTGACCTAGTCGGCAGATGCGCGGGAGATGAATGCCGGCGAAGATGTCGCAGGGTCTAGGCGCGTGGGGAGCGCAGGCCAGGGATGATATCCAACGCCACAGTGCTAATTATAAAACATTAGTTTGGTAAAAATTAATAAAGAATTTTATTCACAGTACTCCTCACTAGGTATTCCTAGACTATAGGTTGTTGTACGGGTGTTATGTTTTCCCCATCTAAAAATTTGTTCTCAATTATGCATCGTGTCAAAATTATACCACTTTATACCTATATAAAAGCCCTACGGGCTTGAAATGAATAAAATGATGTAAATAAATAAATAAAATAAATGAATTATAAAATTGTAATATGAAGGTAATCGATCGATTGCTAATGTAGTTGATTCCTGTCCTGTCATTTTAATTTTAAGAAAATTGGCATTTTTTATTGTTGATTCCTTCACTTTTTCGGCTTTAATTTCTTTTTTTTTAAATATGCAACTATACCATAATTTTGATTATTACTAATTAAAGTTGAGTAGGTTTAAGTTGGACTAAGGACTAAGTTTTGAAAATCATCCTTGCTTGAAAAACATAACATGTCCCTTGAAATTGTTAAACCATATGTGAGGCATCAATTTCCTGTTTTTCCACACATATCATAGTAATTTGCTTCCGTTCACATTTCGACATTTTTTTCGTTTGTTCAATCATATGGTCTTGACAGCCTGACGAGGGTTTACTATTCCAATGAACACAACAGGGTCCATTACGTTAATCCCTAACAAGTTTCATAATTTATTGTAAATAGCCATAATAGGAAGATACGCTGAAACCCGTGCCTTTCAATTATATCAAAAATTTACCCTAGTGAATCCAGATAATCATGGCATATAATTAATTTATCCCAAAAGAGATATTTATTAGAAAAAAACGTTCAAACTTTCTTAAAACGCAACTCAAAAGTGTTGTTGTGAATTTACCTTTCGAAGATCAATTAGAAAGGTAAGACATTTTTTAACGTAAAGTGAACAAGTTAACAATTGTTTTTTTACATGAGAGTGAGAGGTATCATCAAAGCTTTTCCCATTTTTTTTACCCATTTTAGCTGAAATTGTTAAAGCTTTCATCTTAAAGATGAAGCATTCTCTTAGGTTTGTTTATGAAACCAAAAGCACTTCCAAGGTATTCATTTTTGACTAAAAATATGTATTTTTTCTGTAGCTTGACTTCAGTCAAGAAGTGCTTCCTGGTATGAAATTAGTTCCCAGAACTATATATAAATAATTTGACATATTTTTGTTGATTTGTATAGGTAATGACGTTTTATAGTTATCTTGTGCGAACCTCTAGAATATTTATGTATTCTTAATTGCAATCAATCAGTCTTAAACATTTGTTCTGGCATTAATTTTGCAGAGTCTTTTGAAAGGTACGAGTATTACTTGCTTTATTATCATGTTTTCATGAAAATTAGATTTAAATATGATTAAAAGCAAGTTTTTTTCTATTATTTAATATGTTATATGCATGAAAAAATTCATAGAGTAGCTTCAAATTCATTTCAAAAACATAAACTAACCGACACAGACCAAATATTTAAAAGCTGTGACGTACTTGATATACGCCAATTATATGTTAAAACACTACTAAACTACATTTTCGACCAAAAAAACAAACCCCAACAAACACAAAATATCACTAATAGACCGGTCAGACAAGCGTACAAAGAAAACATAAAAACTCCGACGGTAAACACTACCTTTGGACAAAGACACCATAAATACCACGCTATTAAAGCATTCAACAGTCTTCCACTTGAAACAAAAATTGAGGAAAATAAAAATAAATTCAAACACAAAATAAAAAAATGGATTAAAGAACAAAAAAGACAATATTACCAAAATTCTATAACATAAAAGAATAAAACATATACACGCAACACAAAAAAATATATAAAACATCACGCACAAACACATAAATCATTATAAATGCCGATTTCCATTCTCTTTTAATATTTTTCTTTTAGTGTGATAATTATATTTTAATTTGTAATCTTTATTTTTAGTTTAAATTTATCTTTATTTTAATGTTGTTTTATTTTTAAATGTATAAATTCTTATATTATAAAATGGGGGCCTCAGCACGGGTAAACAACCCAGTGAGGCCAACATTACTGAATTAGAATATGAAATATTGCAAAATAATGTAGCAACAATAAAAAATAAAAAAATTTAAAGCATTCGGCGAGAGAGTTTTGCTTCATATCAAACGAGTCGTGTTTTAGTAAATATTTTCATAATTTTCGGTTAATTGTTATTTTTTTAATATTAGCGCGCTCCCTCTAAAATTCGTATTAACATATCTCACTTTCAAACCATGTTTGAACGCTTGCTACGGGACCTTAAAGAAGAAGAAGAAGTACAGTCCCGTGGATTCTGACCAAGGCCGTTTTCTACTTTCGGAAATTATCCGAAGAGCTCGCTTTCCCGAAATGTACTTTTCTACGGATCCAAGTCTATCAACAAGATTAAATTTAAATATCCTGCATTACTCATTATTATATCCGTTGGTATTTCTTAACTCGTAGAATATGAGGCACGTGGAATTTTCGTAAATAATATACACATACACATCATTGAGGCTATCCCATTACCATATCCAACCTTGCCAAAATATGTATGTGTTTTTGTGTTTAATTCGTACTTAAAAAAATTTTTTTAAATTTAATTAAAACCAAATTTGATAATATAATTCTATTTTACCCCCTCCCAATTTAAAATGATTTATTAAATATTTTATATTAATTTATTTTAAATTGATTTATTAAATTATTAAATATTTTATATCAATTTATTTTAAATTGATTTATTCCAGTCAACTGTGGCTCGACCGCCGGCGGGCTTTTTTGAAATTCGGCGGTTTTTTTTTTTTAAAATGCGATTTTAACCCTTATGTATAAAGAATTTGTATGAAGTAAAAGGTCAGAATCGCTTGCGCCAAGTTCGGACTAGAATTAGCTTTTTGTTTGATGAGGCTACGAGCCCTGTACGTGTAAATATAAATTATCTATGGTAAAGTGGCGTTGCTTGTTTTTATGAGTTTCTTTCCAACGGTCGGTTTCTGAGTGAGCGTTAGCTAAAAACGAGATTAATCAGTTAATTCAACAAATAAACGTAAGTAATTGTGTTTTTATACATAGTTCATTGACCAAGTAATGTGTTTTGATAAATATAAATCATTTTTGATATTGTAAATTTATAAAAGATGACGTAAAAGTTCGCAAAAATTTTGCAGGAACAATTTTTACTTTTTGGATGGAGTTATGTACATGATATATTACATTATTTGGAGTTATTCGTGTATCATTGTATGGAAAAAACAATTGTTATTATATATCGAAGCCCCCTTTTTGTCAATACTTCGTGATTATTTTTAAAAAAAATGACATGTCATGTCATGTGTCAAAAAAATAGCTGCGCGTAAATATTTGATTTTTAGATGGGAATATTTACGTGATCATTATGTTATTTTGAGTTATTCGAATGTCATTATGCAGGGAAAACAATTGAGATTATGTAACAAAGCCATTATATAGTCGATATTTAGTGAAAATATTTAAAAAAAATAAGTTGTGCATCTCTACCGTTTCACACAAATACATCGAGATTACTTTACATGTGTTAGTGTTTCAACCGACAGCGCCACTTTTTTTACTGCTAGCGGCAGATTTTAAAAGTTGTGTTATCAAGCAATTCGCGTAGATTGTACAAGCAGGTCCAAGAAAATGTAAACTATTGTTTACGGAAATATTTTTATTGGTATTTATTATTTATTATGAAAAATAGTAATAAATATCACAAAAGTCACAGTATTAGTAAATATCACAGTTGTATAGGGTGTCCCAAAAAATAATAAGAAAAATATTTTTTGTTTATTATTATATATACAAAATTTATAAATACTAGTATATGTCTGATTGTTCCTATTATTATAGAATGGAGACTAATACTGGAGAGGTACGCGGTAGAAGGACTGGTGAGGCAGCGCCGGACGGAGAGGCAGCGCCGGACGGAACGTTGGTATGTTTTTTATTGTTATTATTTGTGTATTAGTAGTAGTTATATTAGGTTGGTTGTTTGCTTTTTTTTTTTTTTATAGTGAATACCTCACAAGAGTCCCAACTGCTCCCGTCTGGAGCCAGTGAGACTATGGCATCCCCAATTGGGGGATGTTGTGAGGCTGAAGGTAAGTGGGGAAGGGAAAGAGGAAGGTGGGGAAGTACCTGGCTATTCAGATCTAGTCACTGAACACGGCTAAAGCCATTTGGAGCAAAGTTTCAATTCTGAATGGTGGTCTTACACCAGGGCGATACTGGTAGTATCTTCCACTCTGGAAACTGCTTAATTTTTTCCAGAATTGAAAGACATTAGTGTAACAATAAATGTTTATTTTTTCAGGTTCCTGGAGCCGACAGAAGAGGCGGCAGAAGCACCGAAGAGGCAGCGCCTCTAGCAATCACGGTATGTTGTGTATTAGTAGTAAAATAATATTTTTCGTAGTCGAGAGCCTGGCCTCTGGACCAAAGTTTGAAAAACACGTGTTTCATATAATATAAAATGAAATAAATATGATGAAACATAAATCTCCGACTTTTATTTTTATTGAACCACCCAGTACTTGAAATTGAAAAAATGCATTTTATGTTATATAAAATTGAAATAAATATTATGAAAAAAAATATCACTAAAATTTATTTTTATTCTCCTTGAATCATGATTCTTTGAACCACTCTGTATTTCGATTGTAATGTGTATACAAGAATGGCGGCCATTTTGGAATTCCAGATATTGAAATAGACTTCAAATTGGTGAACTGTCTGAGGTAAATATTCTACATATTAGCATTGTTTTGGATATAAATTCATTATCGAAATAATAGGTGTTAGGTACCATTAGAAAGGTAATTCTATCTAGTTTATTTTGATGTAATTTTTACAATATTTCGCAATATAATTGTGTCAAAAATCAGGCTGGTAAAGTGACGGCAAAAATGTTAGAAAATTTACATCATAGTGCATAAATATATTTTTAGCATTATTTATTTACAGGTTTCTAGTATAAAAAAATATTATTAGTAACAACAATAGTATGAACTACCAAAAACTGAAAGAATTGCTTTCATAACTTTATACAATACGACACAAAAAAATTCTAAAGTGCACGCTTGGCGTGAGATTTTTTTTTGAAAAGCCTAAAATATTTTACATTTTCAAAACAACGTAAATGCCATTATTTCTTTGAAAACACCTTTGGTTTGTTTTTTTTCATATAGGCTATTTATTCAGGTTTGTGTGGAAATAATAAAATCCGTTTATATTCATAAACATAATTTTTTTGACAATTGTTTCCCGAACGGGGGAATTTTTTATTAATTTTTCAGATAAAGTTAGCTATTCTGGGAAAACGTCTTACGATATAATCATGAACTATATATGAATAATTAGCTACATTATCTGGTAAACAGAAAACAATAAAAAAAAAAGCAAATACTTAGTTTTTTTTCCGAAATTTGAGAAAAAACTCATCAAGGTAATTTTCGCGCTGTTTCCGAAATCTGCCCCACTTTCAAGAGGTTCATTAAATATTTTACACAAAATAATTTTAAATTGGGAGGGGGTAAAATAGAATCATATAAATAAGTCGTCAAAACGTGGTTAAAACCACAGTTTGAAAATGACCTTGAAAGCCGAAACAGCTGTAACAATAACAAAAACCAAAAATTGCAGATCTTAATAATTATATTATTAAATTTGATTTTAATTAAATTTTTAAAAAAAAGCGAAATATCTGTCAATGGTTTGTATGTAGCCGCCTACTCATTTCTGTGCGCGAAGTGATAGACAAACTATGACTGAAAACAACACTGACAAAAGCTAGGGAGTCAATATTGGAGCTGCCTCGACAACATGGAATCCGCTTGATTTAATGTTGATTGTTGTGGTCATGAACTTACAAAATTCAATGTATTACCAACACACAATCCTGGGATCCTTGGAAATTGACTCAGCTTGGAGGCAATACATTTTTGTAGATTTGATATTTATAAAAATCTACAGTTTTATTCCGATATTTATGAAATTTTTCACACTTAACGTTCAAAAAAGAAACATACGAAGGTCACTTACAGCCCGGGCAACACCGGGGATTTCAGCGGGTATTTTATACTGTAAAGTTTAGGCGCAAATATTAAAATGTTTCCAGTCATACCAAAAAAAATAATATTTGCTAAATTATACAATAAAATCAAATCTGAAAAGGGGGTTATAAGTAGAACACTTTATACATTTTTGTAGGCCTGATACTTTTTTTCAGGTTTTTTTTCAATGGCAGGTTAAGCCAAGGGGTAAGATGTGTACTACTCGCAATATTTTTTTAAAGCACCTGCAATATTTCAAGGCGATAAATTATCTACACAAAAACACAGTATGAACCTGCATGATTTTGCACTACTTCTCGTGAAGTTAGATTAGGTCATGCCATTGTTAGAGCGAGAGCTACGAACGCTTGTCATAACAAATTGGATCGTAGGTTACACAAACAGCCATTTAAAAAAAAAAACTTTATTTAACCAAGACTGCTGGGCGAAAAGGCTCGCGGGCCGTATGATATGGGCAGCGTGTTGCTTATCACTGATCCAAAAAGGCCGCGGATTGTATGATTCGGGCTCGCGGGCAGCGTATTGCTCATCACTGATCCAAAAGGGCCGCGGGTCGTATGATTTGGGCTCGCGGGCCGCGTATTGCTTATCACTGATCTAAAAAAAAAAGCTCTTCAAAATTTAAGCAAAGTACCTGTCGTTTACGCTTTTACTAGTGGGTCTATACAAATGTTAGTTGGACTTTCCTTTAAGTGGTATAATTATATTTTATTTTATTAGAGGTTGCCATCTGAAGAGCTTTTAAATTTTCATTGCTCAAAACTCAGAATAAATGTTCATCATCAGAGGCACTTCCAATTGTCTTTAATTACAGCATCTTTCATAAGCAAGTTGCAACAAGACGTTAACATGTTTCACGTCCATAAATGAGATACGACATCAAAGATTTAAGTCAGTTTCCATCGTTGCCAGACATCAATATACCACGATCATTTAATTTTATTTCAGCGAACCTAGTCTACATTATTGTTCTAAAAAAATTGCAACAACATTCAATCTGGTAAGCGTGATGCGGTGCCTATTTTCCAAGGGAAATTACGTGCTCCTAGCAACCGGACATGAGCATTTCGGTCAGTCAAAGCGGACCTGAATAAAGTACAGGATCCGACACCATTGCCATCTACCGCTCGACAGGAGAAATTCCCAAGGCGCTTGGGGCGACATTTCTCGAATGTAAATCATCATTTCCATACATAAATTTTCATTTCCGTTTTATTCCGTTTGCTGGTGACAAGAGTACTTGCCGAGAAACCGACTCGATCTGAACGTTGTTAAAACTAAATAAAGTAAAAAGGAATAAATCGTAATCTTTAAAGCGTTGCAACATTGAGCTACGGGTAAGCCCTTTTCATACTTTGTCTTTGTTTTTGTGCTCGGTGCAGTGTGAATCAGGTCACCGAGAACGCTTGTGAAGGATAAGGATTACCGCGCTGAATTTTAAGATATTGCATTATTGTACGTCGCTGTTTCTCGAGAAATTTGTTTCGCAGTTTTATTCTCCAAGTTGCCTCGTAACAATGGAGTTAGATGTAATGCCGTAAAAACATGATTGAATTGACAGATACAAAAATTATGCGCATCCGTTTATTATTGTCGAGTGGAAAATATAACAAGCAAGTTGTATTTTATGTAAATTAATCCAAAGATTATGAATGTTTTGTACAATATATAATAAACTTCATAAAGGCAAGGGGTGTAATTTTTTTCACGATTTTAAAGTTTATTTTATATTTAGATAGTTAGGTCTAAAAATTGAATTTCTGTATTTCAGTATTATTTTGATAATCCTAAAAGCTATTTGGGGATCTGGTGAGGAGGAGGCACGAAATGAAAGATGTTGTGAAGGTCACAGTGTTTTATTTAAGTCAGGTTGCCGTATGTGAGATGACTTGAGGACCGATGATGAAGACTCTGAATGCAGGCGGTAAAGTGCTGGTCAAGCGCGGGTCAGTGAGTCGACGCCACTGCTGGTGACATGTACTGATAAAGAGCGTGGGTATTCCGGGTGATCCAGTGCTGAACAGGGTAGACGAAAGGTGCGATGGACCTGGTCGGCAGTTGTGCGGGAGATGGCTTAGACCGGCGAGGATGCCGCGTCGTCTAGGTGCGTGGATGCAGCGCTGGTCAGATGTGCTGGAACCAGGGCGCTGTGATCCGGTGTAGCGCTAGCCAGAAACGATGGCCGGTGCCAGGGCGCTGTGATGATCTCGATGAAGTCCATGATTGAACCGTGCAAAGCCGGGTGTTATCGCCCCTCGCGCAGCGGAGGGGCGCGGGTTGTCACTCGCCAAGTCTTGTAAATTGTTGAACGACTGATGACTGACTGACTGACTAGTTCCTTCACGCTGTCGCTTTTATAAGCTGAAGAAGCTTCTCGAACATTTTGGTTGCTATGTAGATATTGCCAAACAAAAAATAAAAAATAAAAGAACATCCAAGAAGCTTGCTTGGAAGAAAATCGAAACTTTTAAAATGACGTTCGAATCAAGTAGTGGCGTACCACTACAGCTACATAGTTGATATTTTAAACTTATTCCACGTTTATTTATACGTCTTTTCACAAAACTCTTCCTTAAATATCATTGAGAAGTTTTTGAAATAGTTACCTAAAAGAGTGAAAACATATCACGATAAAAGATCATTGAATAAGTACATATTTGTACAAACGAGCACATTTACATTAGCAAATCGCACAACGATAAATCAACATTCTGTTTTCCATTTATATTCTCCGTATGATTTCGACCACCCTTTTCTTATGCCTTCTATCCCCACATCGTTTGGCAAGTTGTTTTTGTGAACTCATCGCTTCCGGGGTAAATTTATCGCCATATTACTAATGCATCTTCTATCCGAAACTGCTTATCCGACCAAGTCGGCGAATAACTTCTAAATTATGCAACAGAGTCCGAATATGAAAGGCGCTGGTTTAAACCGTTTGCTATTTGGTGTAGACAACTTAGAAAATATACGTTTTCCCACCGCGTGTTTGACTTTTTATAGAGGCTGTATATGAAATGATCTTTTTGCTTTGGAAAACGTATGCCCTGAAATCTCAATATTTTTTATCTCAAATGTACGAGTAACATCTGAATGGTTGTATTTAAGTATTTTTCTCTCTTTTTTCTTTTTATTAGTTTCAGCAGGATATTGTCAGCGGAAAAATATTATAAATTATTTCCACAAATGGGCTCCGTCTTTCAAGTGCTTTGTTAATACCACCCCGCAGCGTTCTTTACTATTCCACAGTGACAATAATGAGAGTTTTGATTTAGAACGACAGTTAAAATGACTTTTTGCTGAAAGAATTCGAGCGAATTTTTTATTGCGCCGTTGGCTCGATAATTGGTTTTCATTATGAAAACTTCAACAAACTTTTAGGGTTTCTCAATGGAGATACGCTTTTTGAAATATTTTTAAACCAACTGTTTTCTTAAACATTTGGTAACATAAAATGCTTTTCCTAATACAACTATTATCAAACTTACAAAATGTTTGCTTATGAACTCTGCTTTTTAAATTTTATTTCTTGTATTAGGTTCCTCTTTTATCCACCGTTTGATCACTCTGAATTATTTTGTATGGTTTCTTGCATAAAAGCAATCTTTTACGTTAAAAATACCTTACATTCCAATACAATTTCTTTCACGAAAAATCAAAATTCATCGCCATTCTCTAAAAAAATTCAAAAGGTTTCAAGGTAAATTTAGAAACAATTTCGCCTTAAAGATGTTATGGATGAATACCAAAGTTTTTTACAAAGCTGTTATTTTAATTCCGATTTTTTTTTTGTTTTCTCAAAGCATAATACATAAAAGACGTCGCTGATTTCGTTTTTGCCGGTTTTTAGTTTTTTCATCGCTCTTAACTGTTTTTTGCTTTTCTTTACAAACATCTTTATGATGTCAATCAACTTCATATTATTTGCTGAAAATCTTGAAAAACCTTAAGAATGTCATTTGATATCGTGACGTAAAATAAATAACCACATTTGAAAACATGCAAAATAGCTTTTGTGAAAAGAATACATATATTTTATGCTTATTTTAACGTACCGCGAAAGGTTTCGTGGCATTATTTATCAGAAATATCCTTTATGAAATCAGAATTTTGTAGAATTCAAAAACAGAACCGTTTATTGTGCGGTTTTCATTAGAAAGTTTTCATGTGTTTGAGGTTTGAATGCTTATCAGACTCCTAATGAATATAAAACCTTTATTTCAATTGCTTTGAGAAAGTAGGTCATTAATCGTGTGAGAATGGAGAAGAGCACTTGGAGCGAGACATCTTTATTAGAAGCGGTCAGCCGAACTGCCACACCATGCCAGGCGGCATGTGGTACCGAGGGCGAGGGTTGAAATAGTGCTCCGCAACTTTATTGCTTCCAACAAAAAATAAATTTAAACAAAATTGATAGTTATAAATACGAGTACAAAATAATATTTTCATCCAAAAATAATATATTTATTACCTCGTTCATTCTCATTCATTCAAGATATATATCCAGCTTACCCATTGGGTGCATTTTGCAACCGTGTTCTAAAATTAATTATAAAAACACCCTAATATTATACGAAAATGTAAATATATAGGCCTAGTCAAAAGGCAGTAGTTAAAGGCCTTAGTCTTAAGTCAATGGATATGATCTAAGTCACTAGTTTTAAGTCAGTAGTTCTATTATAAATTATTCAAGAGATATATTTGTACAGCGCCCTTGAGGTGATTTTTCACAAAAACGGTGCAACATAAATAAGCCAAATATTAAATATTAGTAAAATTCCAAGACCAAACGCAACAGTGCCACAACAAATAATTTTGAAAAGTGATTAAAGTAATGTAATCTCAGCTATTTTTGTTTCATTTTTCTTCACTGAGTTTACTTACAGTAAAATGGCGCCTATAATATAATCTTCACTAGTATTTTTCTTCACTAAGGTTAGTTACAGTAAAATGCAGCCTATAATATAATATTCAGAAGTATTTTTCTTCACTAAGTTTAGTTACAGTAAAATGGCGCCTATAGTATAATCTTCACCAGTATTTTTCTTCACTAAATTTAGTCACCTTAATACGGTGCTTTTAATAATCCTCCAAATGAATAAATCTCCTAATGAAACTCGGATACATGATACAAGAGCCTCAAAAAGGGATATACGAGATGTTCCAAAATTCAAGACAAGTTTTGGCCAAAGAAACCACATATATCTGGCAACCAAACGTTACAACATCCTTCCTCCAAGTTTGAAAAAGATAGAAAAGATAAATAAGCTTAAGGAAAAAATCAAAACATGGGTGAAAGAAATTAATGCAGACATACTAGAAAATGTATTAAAAACATCATAGAAACTAAATAACAGAAAATCAAATAAATCTACCAGTCCGCCTCAGCACAGGACTACCTAGTGAGGTGGACTAAGAAGAAACTAGGTATATGAATGAAATATTATAGATTTTTATATAATGTAACTCTCATCAAACCTTATTGAATAGACACTAATAAAAAAAGTAAAAAAAAAATAAAAAAAAAAAATAAAAAAATAAAATTCGAATCGCAAGCTTCCAAACGTAGTTATAGAAGTAATAATTTAAGCGTGAGCACTTTAGTGTTTGGTTTTATAATATTTGTGGTGTACCGTGGTTTGAAAATGGAGAGAAAAGGTTGCATAGCACTGTCTGACAGAAGCAAGTATGGCTCTTAACGATTTGCAGAATATTTGCTTAAGGGGTTGTCTCTTCCTTGGAAGGGTCTAGAAGGGTCGGCTCGTGGCTCGTGGCTCGTGGCTCGTATCGTTGTGCGGGTGACAACGCGTGACGCGCAGTTAGTCTCGGTAAACTTTACCGAGGCGCAATTAATAACCCAGCCCCTTGACTCCACCGATATTTAAACAAGACGGGAAAATGAGTTTGTTTTGCAAAACAGAGTGTGGCGTTTGCATAATGGGCCACGGATTCCAGCGTCAGCCCTCAAATATTTAGATAGATGCACCCTACCATCAGGCGGCGCGCACAACGTTTCCCTTTGTTGCGCACAGAACCAAAATATTTTAAAGGGAGCTTTAAAATCGACTTCCGCTGTTGATGCACGAACCCTCAATATTCTTTGCTGGGATATATAATCGGATTAAATTACGACCACGACTAGAATGGCTCGCTCTCGGCATAATTATTTTCTTCTTTGATAAATATTTACCCAGTTTCATATTAACTGAGTAGTAGAAATCTGTTTGTTTGTCTGAAGCAGCAAAATTAGAGCGTAAACGGATTCAGTCTATTCATGAAATTTGCTAAGAACTTTTAATGCAGAAGTTTCTGTTCTGGGAAAATATGTATGGTGCTTTGATTTATCCATGAATGTGCTTTGATTTATCCAAAAATAGGTAAGTAATATTTGTTCCATGTACACCCAAATAGATAGAATTTAATTTAAAGCCGAGTATTAAAGCAGTAAAGTGTAAATGTATAGTTGCAGTCGCAATGTTTACCGATTTTGTATAACGATAATAAATATACCAAATATTTCTTCTGAAAAAACAAAAACATACTTACACATATTGACACTATGCATCCAATTTTCAGTAAACGGCAAAATATTATCAGTTTTTATTCAACGCAGTTGTCGACAAAGTAACCAGCGTGATATAGAAACCAAAGTGTGTGTTCGAGAAGAACTTCCGCTTCCGTCAGCGTCGAAACGACGCCACGACGTCCAGGCGCCTGGCGTCGAATTCAAAAAGTTCCAATCAATAACCAAATTAATCCCACGGAAATATTTACAATGTTAGTAATTTGGACACTGATTTTAAGCTTTATTTATTTATTTATTTATTTATTTATTGATTTATTGTGAAAAACAGTATAAGCCATTTACATTTCACAAATAACAGTTTATAAATTACAGTTTATAAGAAGTAAGTACATACATTTATTTGCATGGGTAAGTACATCAATACTATCTGATTAACCAGATTTGTTAAATAGTATGCTTATTGCCGTCTTAAATTCTCTTTGGTTCAAATTGAAAATGTCAATCACAGAAGAAATGTTATTTAACAAAGTAGTTATTCTCCCCAAAGGCATGATCATTGGTAGGTTGGTCCTGCCCCTTGGAAAAATAAATAATCTGTGCTGTCTAGCTCTGATGAAATTATCAGGGACATAAAAAGAAATTCGTTCCAGAATATCTGGATTGCAAATGTGCCCATTTAGCAGCTTGTGCGCCACTAACACCATTGCAATATTTCTCCTAACGTCTAGACGTTCTATCCCCAGCATTCCGGCAAGAAAATCAGAGGGATACAATAAAGGGTAATATCCGAACTCTCGCATGTAGAGGTATCGCATAAACTTTTTTTGCACCTTTTCTACATCATTTGAGTAAAGGGCATCTTCGGGTCCCCATATTATCGATCCACTCTCAAGAATGCTGCGAACCAGAGTAAAATAAAGCATTTTTATGACTGCCGTATTCGTAAAAGATTTCGAATTACATATAACAAAACCCAGCATTCGCATTGCAGAGTTGCACACCGAATCGATATGAGTTCGAAAAGTCAAACGCGTGTCAAAAGTGATTCCTAAATCCTTCGTTATCGAAATATGTTTTAGAGAGGTACCAGACATTTTATAGTTAAAATATAAAGTACGCTTTGCCCTTGTAATGCACATAATTGAACACTTACTACTGTTAAAATGAAGTTTATTTTGATGACTCCACTCTACTATACCGTCGATATCGATTTGTAGACGAATGGAGTCTTCATTTGTCGTTATACAGGTGTATAGTTTAATGTCATCCGCAAATAATAAAAATTTTACAAATCTTATAAACATCCCTATGTCATTAATAAACAATAAAAATAATAGTGGTCCTAAATTAGACCCTTGAGGGACCCCAGAATTTGTGGCGTAGAGTTTCGATGTGAACTGCCCGTAAACAACGTATTGTTTTCTATTAGACAAATAATTATGAAAGAACAAAAGCAGCATGTATGAGAAGCCGAAGCTTTCAAGTTTATTAAGTAATATGAGGTGATCCACTTTGTCAAAAGCTTTCGCAAAATCATTATATGAGACATCTACTTGTTCGTTATTGTCCAATATATTTGAGACGTAATCCGTAAATACCATTAAGTTGGTCGTTGTAGACCTGCCCTCTCTAAACCCATGCTGCTGGTTTATGAGAAATGGTTCTACTTTATAGTATATACGTTTTTGTATTACGAGTTCAAATAATTTGGCCGGTGCCGAAAGAATTGCCACAGGTCTGTAATTAGATACACATGATTTATCGCCGTTTTTGTGTAAGGGCGTGACTTTTGAGATTTTCCAGCGGTCGGGGAACTTACCGGAGTTAAGTGAAATATTAAAGATGTGTAAAAGCGGTACCATTAACGGATCTGCATATCCCTTCAGGACAATAAGGAAGTTGAGTGAAAAATATTTTGACTTATAAAAAATATGTTCATGTAGATCAAAAAATATCGATTCTAAATATATAAATATATTTCTATATTATTATTCTTAGAATTAGTTAAACGTTCTTGAAAAAGCATTCAATAGCAATAGACTGTATACGCTCCACGATTGGTCGAAAGAATTCTGACGTCACATGTGTCGTGATTTGTACGTACAACGGATCACTTATGGTGCATCTCTTTCTATTACATGAGAGATGGTCGGTTTAGATGAGAGAGGTGTATAGGCCAAAAGTTTATTTAAGTTTGTCAAATATATGTACGTATTTGTTGTTATTATTATATGAAATGGATTTCTAAAGATACATATTCGTATAGTGCTTTATAATAATATGTTGTTTATTGCATAACTTAGAAGTTTTTATTATTATACATGTCACATAACATGTGATACACTTCAGGCCGCCGGCCGCCCAGAAAAGTCTCACAGTGAACTGGGCTGTAAACCGTTATTTTACTTTTGGTCTTTACTTTTCTGCGCGGTGGTCCTGAATTCGCGCGGGGCAAGTCAACAAATAGCGACGACAATACCGTACCGGGCTTGAAAATCAAATATTCCAACTTAAAATATTAATTTAACTATGAAATCTTAATCAATTTTCTTTTTTTTAATAACATCAATTCTAATAGACGGTTACCATTGGTAAAAAAATTACTGGAATTCCTTATTGAAGAATTATTTTTTTTTCCATACAAAATCTTTAAGCGACGTGGTTCTTACAGTTTGAATGACGTCACACCCACACCGCTCGGATTCCGCTCGTTTTGGCGGGCTTAATAAAATTCAAACTTTGAGAATTAATTTAACTATGAAAACAAACTTTTAAAAAAAAAAAAAAAATACTCGTATTTAAGTTTGAATGCGAACATTGATAAAAAAAAATTAAAAAAATGGACTCAACTTCCTTATTGTGTTAATAAAATCTGGTCCAACAGATTTTTTTGGTTTTAGTTTTTTAATTGCAGCTAGGTAATCATTTTTATTTACACTTAAAATTTCAACATTTTGAGCTAGTGAAGAGTAACCGCCTGGGGTGTATGAGTCAAATTCCGCACTATGTTCGCTATAGACTGACTTAAAGTAATTCGCAAATGCTTCCGGAATATCGGGCCCAGTATGAGTACTTCCGTTCCATGACACTGAGTTTAGAAACCCACCGTCTTTCCTCTTTTCGGATACAAATTTCCAGAAGGATTTCGGATCACTCTTGACGTTTTTTTCGATATTATTTATGTAATTCTTATACGCAATATTTATACTACGTTTGATTTTAGATCGTAGAATGCAAAACTTTTCCCGATATCTTATCAATCCGGTGCGCCTCCAGTTTCTGTGAAGTTTGCATTTCTTTTTCAGGTCACTAATAATTTCACCATTAAACCATTTAGGGTATCTTCTTTCAAAACAAGGTACACGCTTTCTCTCAAAACACATGTCAAAAAGGTCATAAATTACATTATAAAAATATTCTACTGCTAAATCTACATCTTTAAGTTTTAATAAGGGTTTCCAGTCGTGAGAATTCAAGTAAACATAAAAATATTCGAAATTACCACGTTCTAGATTCCATCCTCGCTTAACACAATTTCCATTGTCGTCATTTAATAAATTCCGACAATAGGCTTTGCTTACATTGAGCGCGAATTCTATATATAAAGATGGGTGGTATGAATCTTCACTAACAAGTGAGTATACGGATTTGAACACTTTTAAGTCAAAATTACTGATAATAACGTCCAGTGTCCTGTTCGTTATATTAGTGATTAAGTTTTTCTGTTCCAATTGAAATAGTTTCATAAAATATAACAAATCTGTTTGAGTTGCTTTGTGACTCACACAGGAGTGTAAGTTAAAATCGCCAACAATAATAATTTTTTTATCTACTAAAAAGTTAAAACTAGCTATGATTTTATCGAAAAAATTAGAGTAAGTAGTTCTCTGTGAAGCCGGTGGAATGTACACTATACATATATAAATACTAATTTCATTTATTTTGGCCTTAATCCATAAGTTTTCGCCATCATTTTCTAGAAACGTGAGTCTCTGGCATTGTTGGACGCGATCACGTCTCGCGGCTAGTAGCACTCCTCCTCCTCTTGATTGGCCTGAAGTTCTGTCCTTTCTGAAGACGTCATATCGTTGATCGAACAGTTGACAATTATGAATACTGTCGTTGAGCCAGGTCTCTGACAATAATATAAAGTCGTTGTCTTGTATAATAACACTATGTAAGAAGTCATCGGTCTTAGATCTCAATCCCCGCACATTTTGATAATACATTGTGCAGGGGAGTGAATTTACTTTAACTCTGCTCTCTAGTCATTTAGTGGCCGCAGAATCGTTTTGTTTGCCTCGGTTTTGGTTAAGATCAACCGGATTTTGTCTCGGTTTTAAGTAACGGTAGTTTCTTACCGGTACTCCTCGGGGCCACAAATCTTCCTGCAAAAGTTTATCGTATAACTCATCTGTTACTCCTATACGGAACGCTGCGTATTCCTGAGAATTAGCGATGAATTTCTCTATCTCACAGTTTGTTATATTATTTTTCTCTAGATGCGCTCGGATATCATCTACTGTGGTGTCCTTTGAAATCCTAGATACTATGATATTCCTTATCCTTGGACATACCTTGATACTAGAGGATTTATCGCCATTTCCGACAATCAGATTCTTGCTTGTCCGTTGTCTGCGTTTGACGTTCATCCATTCTTCCTTATTTGGCGCGGTTTTCGCTTCAGATTCGGAAGTTAGAATGCGTGGTTCCGTCGTCTGTGTTTTGGGGATCGCGCCGCTGGTAGTGGGGACTTCGAGATGACTTGCGTTATTTTTGGCCTTGGTGGCCGCCCTAGTGCGCATACGTTCTTTGGTTAGTGTAACAGCGAGCGGGTTGGCGGGGGGGGCGGCGGGCGGTGCGGCGACGTCAGCCCAGCTGGCGGTAGCGGGAGGTGTAGGTAGAACATTAGTGTTTACACTGTTTGTCGCCTGTCGATTTAATATTTCTTCCACGGACTTTACACGGATTAATAATTCGTTTATTGTTTTGTTTTGTTCGAGAATGATGCTTCTCAATTCAAAGAGTACGGTATCACTCATTATTTCGTGCGAGAGTGAAAAAAAACTCGCGAAAAAATTTTTTTAATTACGGCGCGACAGAAAGACGTGTGTATTCGCATTCGTATCAATACACTAACCAAATTATTAATTAGTATTCAATTATTCACCGGGCTATTTATTAGGAGTTTTACACGTGTCCTAATTTAAAGACATCAATTTCTATAAATTATGTAAACAAGTTTATAGCTATACATATATTTGCTGTATATATATATTTTTTAAATATTATGGTAGTAGGGTATTTTAGTCTCAAATTTAAATTAAATTTTTTTACGAAAAAGGCAACGCAGGGCTGTTCTTTACAATAATAATTATATTTCATGGCGTGCTTTAAAAGTCTCGTAATATTAATAATTTATGAGAAGCGATTTTAATAAACAAATGTTTACTGCTACTGCGATTGAAACGTCTATTGATATTTGGATTTAAAAAGCACTAACCCATCACAGCAGCCTTCAAACCCGCCGAAATCTATCAATGCACATGTTTATTTCATGTTTTATTATTATTTTTACCCGATTCTGAGTTTCACCATATTTATTGGTGTCGACAGCGGTTTCGCCACTCAATTGTAACAAGGTGGTGACTACTGGTAGCTTTATCTCAGCCTTGCTCCATACTCCACACTCCACACTACCGATTTGCGAAGTCGACTTGTTTAATCAGGGTTGATTTTTTTAAAATTATTCTTTAAGTCCATTGTACATTAAATGACTTTAATTGAATATTTGTCATAATTTAAGTCTCAATTTTTTTTTAATCTATAATAAATTTAAAATTTTTACTATTTTCTCCATTTTCTAACCATTTAGAGCCAGAAATACTGTATCATACCAAATTGGGGTATGTTGTGAAGACTTGGGGGAGGGAAGGAAGTGGGGGAGAAGAAGGTTGGAAAGTACCTGGATATGACCCTATTTAAATCTGGTCACCAAATACGGCTAAAGCTATCTAAATCAACGAGGTAATGGTGGACCTTTACCAGGGCGCTAGTGAGGGTATCATCTAGATTTTACACAACTAATGAACAACCATTTACGATATATTAATGGTAATTTTATCAGTTGTGTAAAATTTAAAACACCTTTGATAGTAAAGCCCACGGGGTTATTATGATGAATATTTAAGTATATAGATAGATAGATAGTATAGATATTTTAGTCTTCATTTGACTTAAACTTTCTTTTACTAGCTAGGGACATATATCGAAAGCTCAAGTACTTCTGGGCGTCAAGGTAAAGAGATCGTGGCAGTTTCCCTAAATGCTTTTCGTAAATAATCGTTTGTGCAAAAAAACGATTAAGGCTAAGCTTAATGCCAAATCACTATTTTGATTAATCTTTATAACGAATTGGTGTACATTATGAATACCAAAACATATACTTTAGATAAATTGAAGGTTTTCCTATCGTTTTGTTTGAGTATAATACAAATAAAAAATAAATTACTCAATAAAAAATATAAATGTAAACAACTAAAAAATATATTATTTTCAATACAAATGTATGAACGCATAAAGGAAACAACTTTTAAAAAATACAGTATTATAGCTAAGACTATCTGTGACAGTTTCACGTTGTTAACTTTTTTGCTTTCATATAAAATTATTTACAACATAAATAAGAACCAGGTTTGTGCTTGAAATCGAACGTTTCTAGACCCCGTTTGTCAAGCGATTTTAGTGCCTATTACCTACGATATAAGGTATGCCAAGAAAATCCACAAATAGTATCTTGATTTGATGGTTCTTGAAGCACATTATTTTGTTTTAAGATAACGAGGTTCGTGTTATTTAAACAACCGATTCACTTCGTTCTTACTCAAATATCCCACTATCTAGATCAAGCATTCAAAATAACAATGGCAGCATAATTTTTATTTTTATTTTCTGAATAACGTTCTTAAAGCTGTGGTCACGTAAAGCGCTGAACATAAAAATGCACTTATCTCCGGATCTTTAAAACAGTTCCACCACGACTTCCGGCTGACTAAGTTAGAGCTGAAATAAATACTGAAAACGCCGCGAACAGACCAACCAATACTAGAACAGGGATATTTTTTAGGGACGTAATGTGTATACAGATGAAACTGACCACACCAGTATTCGTAAATAAAAAAGACACTGATACAAAAGCGTACTATCAATTACACCACAATCGATTTATCCTTTGTTGTGGTTTGTTCCCTTTTCACGGATAAGCTTTGTTGCTTATTCGTGTTTTGGATAGATGGCGATTTATTTTAAAAGTTAGAAACGAGCCGTGCTGGACAAACAAAAATATTTACACCCATTGAGAAAATCGAATACTCATTGAAATCTCCGTTAATTTCCTAGTAGAACATCTTTATTAAACATTTTACAGACGACTAACAATAATCAACAGAGCGAGATCTAATGATGGTGTTATTACAAGAATTATTTGGTAAGTCAGATAGCCTATTTTCGTGTTGTTAATCTGTTTATTTTTACAAACGTATTTAAAAAATGATGTGAAATTCATCTTAATCTAAAAAAATCGTTTAAATATTTTTTATTGATAAACATATTTGTCTCCTTCTGATTAGCCGTATCTATAAGCTTCATTAGGGCGCCAAATCATCATCTTATAATATCGTTACCTACCTACTTTCTTTTAGTTATTAACTTCGTTATCTCGATGAAAATACCAATGGCTTCGTCTTTCGTGCATTTTATCCAAAATTCGCCATGTTTGCTTGTTTTAAAACGACCTGATTATGTGAACATATTTAATTTATTTCTGCCAAATTGAATTAACGCAAATGTCTCTCTATTCTTGTATTCAGCATCTTTATCTATGCAAAATGTTTCCGGAATAGTATATAAATCAAGATAAAAGGAATTTTCTTTACTTTCATTAAAAGTTTCGGGTCTTATTGGCCGTTTGATTTTATTGAGGTAAAACTCCGGACAGTGTTGGATTCAAGGACTTATTCGCTCCCTTCGAACTCGCTCCCAACGAGAATAATTTCAATTCCTTAATTTGTTTTTAAGTAGGTTAAGTCTTCAAGTGTCATCAGACAAAATAAAATGGGAGATACTTTAGACTTTGACTTGTATAATCGTCGCTCTTCCGATTTCACTTATTTTTAATGTAAATTCCAGTCCGATAGATATATATTTATTTTGTTTATTTATTTATTTATTAGCGCCCTTTTTCGGGGCTTTTACACGAGAATATTAAAAAATAAACATTATTTATTGTACATAACTGAATTGCTTCATTAACAATATTTTATGTTTGTTTAAAGATATATTAAAGATGTCCACTGACTTGGTTAACTATAATTGTTTCCCTTCATCAGTATTCTGGGCAAAGAGGAATACATATGGTAGGTAGTCCCAGAATTTCTGCACTGAAATAAATACTGACTTCTAGTATTACGTTGTGGAATCCAAAAGCTTATCAATTCTAGCAATACCGGACTATCAACTAAATCATTTAGAATGTTATATAGAAATACCAAGTCAGTGAAAATTTAGTTACACTTTTGTTATATTTTTAGTAAGAATTTGACTCTAAAAAATTTTTTTTGGTCAAAAATAATTTATTTTTAAATTAAAAGCCTTTTTATCTGAAACGCGAATATTTCTCGAGCGGTGAACTCTAGCGACATGAAATTCACATGGTCTTTTCTGTTGTTTATTTATTATATATTCAGAACAATAGTGTCAAAATGTAGGTACCTAGTTAAACTAATGATTTTAAAAATATTACCTAACTTTAGAAAATACTGTCTGGTTTTAAGATGCTTAAACGTCAAACATAGAATTTTAAAGATGAAACGTTTAAAACCCTTTGTGCTTTGTCTACCAGCTAATTGTCTACATGAATAATAATTTTAATGTTCGCTTCTTAAAAATCTTAAATCTCCGAAAGTTCTTCACCGATTGCTTTGAAATTTTGACACAATTTTGTCATTCGAATACGCGTGTGTTTTTATTCATATAGATGTCACATTTGACAGGTAAAACATGTTTTTTTTAAACAGCGCCATTTGTTGGACGTAAAAGCAACACGCGCTATTGTTTTTCTATCTGCACAGACTGATTGAGCCACAGCAATGCGTGGCGGGGTACAGCTAGTTTATGAATATTTTCAGATTTACAAAATTTCAGCGATTATTATTTGCACAGCAGCAATAAAAGAAAATGTTTTAATATAAGTTCAATAAGCCACTACTTTTCGTATAGTATGCTACTTATGCATATAGGCACAAAAGACATGAAAAATCATGCACGCGAGCAACAGAGCCCACAATACCAAATAATATATAGAATCGTTCACTTCCGCCTCGTTTTATTCGCGCCTCCTTTCACACACACAAAGTCCTTTCAATATCGACCCATATGTCTCTGTTCACTTTCAATGGAAATTTGCACCCATTGACAGCAATAGAGAGAATAAGAGACGCCAACGGTGACTCTTTATTTATTTTTTTAAATAAACGCAATCCCTGAAGACAAGGCATTGATATATCAATTTGTCTATAATTCGAATGTAAAGTAAGTCTCAAGTGAAAACTATTCATTAAGTAAGTTGGATTAAATTACTAAAAACAATCAATCGCAGTATTAATAGGTGAAAAGGTGAAAGAAATTATCTATATATATATAGTCTTTTCTTATTGTTTGACCTTAGATGTCGCAGATTCGACTTCTATAACCAAATATACAAGATTACTGTGCACAGTATACATTTGTTTACAAATTTAGTAAATAAATAGAATTAATAATAGAACATATTGTAAAGAGTATGTAGTATGTAACAAATATACATGGTAATTTTGAGGTTTCCTGTGACCCGCATCACTAAGCTAGCCTGTATTTAGGTAGTCATATTACAAGTTAATTAATACACATGGATATACCAACAAATATATTACAATAGTTTTGTATAATTAATCATTTCTAATTTGGGTGAGTGCACCGGTAAAAGCCCTATCATTACTTTTGATCAAAATTATTATCTTATTTTTAAATTTAATTTTTGTTTTGCTTCCATTACAGCGAGTATTTAATTTTTCTACGTACTATTTATGTCTGTTTGTATGTAGATTGGTGGAAATTGTTTTTTCGTATATCTGCTGAACGTCAAGCACATTCATAATATTACAGATTTAGTTCGAGTCTTCAAATTAGAGGTAGTATTGAAAGAACGTCGTCCGAATCGTAACGTTGGCATTGATTAAAATGCATTACGTATACTTAAGATGACACAATACTAAGTTATATCCATATTGGTATAACCCGGCTTTAATAAAATTAACAAAAGAAAATACAGAATATTTAAAAAGTGGAAAAAATGGTCAAATCCTTTAGATTATCATGAATTCTGTGTTCTGCGAACGAGACAAAAAAAGTTTCGAACGAATGTCATAGACAATTCATAATAAATGCAGAAGTCAAAATATCGCATGACCCAAAGAATTTCTGGTCCTATGTTAGAAGTAAAAGAAATATTACGGGGTTACCCAACACTATGAAACTAATGAATGTAACTGCTAACGATCCTTTAGCTATATGTAATATGTTTTCAAATCATTTCTGCATCCACTTATAATCATAATGTTACTCCAAAGGCTTTCGCTAATAATCCCCAAACTGATAATCCTATAAATATTTCTACTATTTCAATTTCCAAGGAACAGATAGAAAAAATAATTAATGATATCTCATGGTCGTTGGGAGAAGGATATGACAAAATACCATCTTACTTAAAAATAAAAATGTGCAGCAAGCAATTATCTAAGCCTCTCCTACTGCTTTTTCAATCATCACTGAAAGAATGCATCTTCCCAGACCGATGGAAATGTGCTCTCATTACACCAGTATTCAAATCCGGCTTTAAAAACGACGTCCAGAACTATCGGCCAATTTCAAAACTACCTATCTTCAGTAAGATTCTTGAAAAGATTGTTCATGAGCAACTCTATGACTGTGTTAAGTCTGTTATAACTGATAATCAACACGGCTTTATGAAAAAAAGATCAACTGTATCCAATCTTGCAGTATTTACCGAACATATTTCAAAATCAATGGACAAACGAATCCAAGTGGATGCTATATATACAGATTTCTCCAAAGCATTCGATAAAATCGACCACAGCCTATTATTGTCTAAACTTTTAGCTTTAGGAATACACGGTAATTTGTACCGATGGCTAGTTTCATACCTAAACGGACGCTCCCAGATAATAGCAGTAAACGGTTTCAATTCTGAGATTGTCAATTTACCTTCAGGTGTCCCTCAAGGATCTCACCTGGGACCGTTGCTTTTTACTATATTTATCAATGACATTGTAAAATGCTTTAAGCATGCTAAAGTTTTACTTTTTGCTGATGACATGAAAATATTTCTTTCTATTAACTCTATTACTGAATGTTATAAACTGCAACAAGATCTTAATAGGCTTAATGATTATTGTACTGTCAACTATCTCCACATGAATACTGCCAAATGTTATGTAATAACCTTTACAAAAATTAAAAATAAAATTGAATATAATTACCATATTACAAACAGTCAACCACTCAAAAAAGTCAATCAAATTCGAGACCTCGGTGTACTGATTGACGACAAACTTTCATTCAAGGCACATGTGGATAAGATTGTCAAGAAATCATTGAGCATGTTAGGATTTTTATTCCGTATTGGAAAGGAATTCAACAATATCCATACACTCATAATTTTGTATTACTCCTACGTTCGTAGTCATCTTGAGTACGCTTCTGCCATATGGAATCCTTTTTATAACATTCACACAAAACGCATTGAAGCTGTTCAAAGAAAGTTTGTACATCACTTGAACTTCAGGAGACAATTACGTTATTACGATATGGAAAGCTCTATCAAGCACTACGGACTTAAAACATTAAAAAGCAGGAGAGACACTGCGGACATGATTTACTTACACAAAGTCTTGAGTGGTCATATTGACTGTCCAGCCCTTTTGTCATCAATCAATATTAGAGTCCCAAGTAAGAAAACTAGAGACAAATCATTGTTTCATATCGAAATTGCTTCAACGAGTCTCAGGCAAAATTCTTTCTTACTAAGAACTTGCAATCATTATAATAAAACTTATATTGATGCTGATATCCTGTCGTGTACCTTAGGAGCTTTTAAAAAAATTGTTAACAGAGTATTGTAATAATTAACCCTTTTCTAATTTAATACATTACATTCATCATTTATTCATTATCACTCTTACATATTATTTGTATTTAATATCAAATGTACTAGTGTGTATGTATGTATGTATGCATGTATGTATGCGTATGTATGTATGCAACTATGTATATGTATGTGTGTACGTATTTATTTATATGTGTATATGCATGTGTATGTATATATATGTATGTATGTCTTTATACGTGTATATATATATATATACATTTTCTCTTATTATTTCCTTGTTTTTAACATTTCTTTGTTTTTAACCTTTCTTTGTTTTCTTTGTTTGTTTATTGCTTTTTAACCTTCTTTATCTTTATTGCATGATGTGAACATTGGTTATTGGGTTGTAACCTAATTCTTTTACTTATTTTTTCTCTCTCTCTATGCATGTTATGTTATAAACCTGTTAATGTTCCTAATAAAATAAAATAAAATAAAAAATAAGTGAAGAAGGCGTGTACAAAAATTTACGACGCGCGGCCCCGGTGAATTGGACGAATCTGCGGTCGATTTTGCACTAGCAGGCCTAAAATTGATGTTTCTGCGAGGTTTATCTTAATTAATTCTTTATTATTTATTACTAAAATCTCAGATGTTTCAAATTGAACTCCTCGGGAATTTAATAATTCATCGTCAAAAAAAAATCTCGTTCTTACCGCTAATTTTATGGTTGAAAAACATTTTATAAAATTTTCAAACCGTTTTACGTAAAATATTTAATGTTAGGTTTCTGTTTTTATTAATCTTAACTATAAAAAACTTAATAATATTAAACATCCCCATTATTAGAGTCTTGTGTCGCCTTAATGCTGAAATACCCAACTTATATAAACCGATATCCTTTATTCTTCGGCTTCTTTCGTTATCTTTTACTTACCTAATGTTGAGATATTTTATTTTTCCTTTAATTAAAACCTTAAATAGGCTAATTTCAAAGAAAAAACAAACTGTCACCTGGAGGTGAAAAGGAAAAGCTTATTTACAAGTAGAGTCCTTTTTTCCCGTGATGGAGTGAAGGTGCATCGCACCGTAGAAATAATTGTCCGGAAATGGTAGATAAACGGAAGCGGAATATATTATGACGTGAGTGAGAATCGCACGAACAGAACCGTGAATGCCACGGATGCGTGTGTGCCAAGCATAAATTTGTATTTAATGTATTCTATTAAATAGGAACAATTCGTATTGTAATGATCAAACAATGATTTCAAATTGTAAAACATTTAATTATATCTGTGCCCACGTCCTGTGCGTATACGAATATTACAAGTGCGTTGATTTTAAATGAGAAGACTACTTCAACTAAATATACCTATAGCCTGTTTTCAAACTTGACTTTATGGCTATTTAATTTATATGCGTCATTGAAGATAATGAAAACATTTTTGTAGACGAGATTTCTTGTTATGCTTCAAGTTGGAATGTTTTCATATTAAAATCTACTCGCTGACGATGAGCTCAGTGATCACTAACGAAATTCTAAAATAATGTTTTCAGAGGACTTCTAATTTGGGATGCTTCGCGACGTAGGTAAATCGTTCTCGTTAAATGAATTTCAATTATTCATCACGTTCATCTCGTTAAGTGTGGATCGTTAGAAAGCCCTCTATTGCTTCTCTGTTAAAGTGCCATCGAGTAACGCTAAATGTGTGTGGTATACTTACCCGCGAGACGAAATTACCATCCCCTAATACCAAGAAAATACTCCTTGCTCCGCTAATCATATTCTGTATTTAAATACACCTTTCCATTATATTGGGAAACACGCTATGTTCCCACAGCGAAATGCTCCAATTAGGTAAATAAATAATATTGAATCTTTATAATTAATACGATTTTTTTAATATTAATGAATTATTCAATTGTTTATATTGCCATTTTGAAAAATGATGTCTTTATTCTTCTTCAAACACAATTATTATTCTTATTTATTTTGTACAACAATACAATAATACAGCCTGAAGATGATAAAATGGGTTTGTTGGAATCGTTCATCAAAAAAAAAAACACCTTTAACCCAAACAATATCTGTTTACTTTACCTGTAAGATCATAAAGTCAAGCGGTACCAGCAGAGCTATTGCTATTTTATTTCCTAAAATTATGTATTCCCTAAGGAATTCTATTCAGATGAATTCCTTTGTCTCCAGGTTCGCTCTATCCCGACATGACACGAAGAAGGGTTTAGTAGGTCGGTAGAGTGGTATCGACAGACGTGTAGGTAGAGGGAGGACTTCGATCTCCAATGCAAACTTTTTTAGCCGTCCCGAGTAAACGTTCAGGAGTGAAGTTTATGTTATTGTTATGGCTTTCCTACGGTAGGGTCCCGTTTCCTTTTACCCTTTCATTGCCTCGGGTGGCGAAGTTCAATGAAAAACAACAATGGCTTAATCTCGCCCTCCCCGGGCTTATATCATATATTTCCGGAATGAATCGAAAAGAAAACAAAATTACCACGTTCGTGAAACAATTGCAACAATGCATTATTATTTCTTTAAGCTTTTGAAATTATTGAACGAATCGCGACTTTACCATAACAGCTATTACGACCTGATTAATAAATATTGTTTTATTTTTTACAAATACGGCAACAGGTTACTACAGAAGACAGATTTTGATGCCTTTGTAAATACTTGTGTTTGTTAAAATAGTCATGTGCAGAAAACGGTCATGTAATAATTAGTTGGTGACCGGATAAATCATCAAAATGATAATTCATCACATCTTTTAAAAGTTATATAAAGTCATGGAAAGTGATGAAACAAAAACTTTATTAACTGGGTTAAGTAGGTTAGGTTAGGTAATTTATTTTTTCATCGTTTTTAATGATTTTATATCACTTTTTAAAGGTGTGTCGAATAGTCACTGTGTTGATTTAGCATGGAATCATAACGGAAATAGATAAAATAATGTAATCTTTATTTTATTAAAAAACAAATAACTTTGTTAACATCACTTTATTATATACAACCAATACATGTTTCAAGAACGAAATTCACCTCATCAGGAGTAAGTAAGTATACACCGAAGTCAAAAATTAAATAAAGATAACAATTGGAAAGAAGAAGTGGAAGGAGGGGGGAGGGGTAAGAGTAAGCTGGGTTTATAAGAATTAGGAATTAAAATATCGTTAGATGGGAAAGACCAGTTAAGTGGGAAAAAATTTAACATACGTTTTGTTTAATTTAAGTTTAGAAATGGAAATTATAATTCGCAATAGGTCACGGTAGAATTAATCTTGCCAGCTGAAAACAGTTATGTTGTCCTAGAATATGGAGAAAGGTATATAGCAAGTGCAAATAATGATGCGATAAGTGGCATAATTCGAGATTTTTTTTTTTAGGTTAAGACTTCAAACTTTTGTCTTTGACATAAAAAAAATCTGAATACGCTCGTCTATATTATTAGTTATGTCTAAAGAATCCTTATTCCATCCCATCCACATGTTACATATCATGGCCAAAGTTTGCCCCATTTGTCAAGGTGACAAACAAACATCTTATTAGACAGGAACATCAAATATGCGAACACGCTCCACTCTCCTCGCTGCTGCATTGTACTGAACAAACAAACTTACTGATTTGCAGTAATATAATGTAAATTTTGAAAATTTTGTTTAACGGTAAATCTGTTTCAATAAATTGAGTTAACTTTAACTATAATTTACTATACTGTGGATGTGTTATTTAAGAAAATAGTGAAAAAACACCTAAAATAATATGTTTAATACGTTATATCAAAACAATTTACGAGAAGACATGAATTTTATTATTTTGATACTTACTAAAAGAATAGTTTCCCAAAAATACGATTAATAATAACACACAACCATAACAAAACACTTTTTAGAATTCATGCGTACTTAATTTACCACGTTTTGCTTTATTGTTGTGCATTACATTTAAAGATACTTCAACTGTTTTTAACTTTTCTACGTATTTTAGACCCAAATAAATTTTTTTAACACCTGGAACAGTACCGTACTTAATTATAATATTCAACTGCAATTTTACCACGGATTAAGCTACGTTTTTAACAAAGAAAAACGACAAGTTTAAAATTGCCCGCTTTATAAATTGAACCGTTTTCACGATAAAGCTGATGTTTTATTTTACATCGCGCTGGTCTATTTACTCTCATATTCAAGGCGATTTCCTGCCAAGGCAGCAGCATCAAGTGCAAGATAAACTGCAAGATCAGCTGGGGGCACTTTAAGGATCCGTTAGTTTGGCGATACCACCATGGATACACCCCCAAACGGCCATAATCGTTCTAATACCGCAAGTGCATTCATCAAGGGGCTAAATAGCCATTGGAGGATAGAAGTTAATACCTTTGACTACCTAGCATGAAACTACAGGCGTTACTTTAGATGGGGTGATAATTTAAATGGGGTGCTTTGCATCTTGACCTAAGTCAATGCTTTGAAGGTGAATCGTTTTTTCTTATGAGAAGGAAATTTTGAATTTTCAAGAATCGTGAGAAATGTTGTATCGAAAAATGAAGAACGGTACCGAGAAGAGAACTTTAAGAGTAGATTTTAAACATCTATTTCAAGTAACGTTTGGAATTTGAATAATTGTCGGTCAATCCTGAGTATCTTCCACCCTGGAACCAGATGCATATACACGATATTATATATTTTGAAACATCTGCGATTTTTCCTCATTTTTCTACCTTTGATTTCATAATATTAAAAAAAACTTATATTCATAAAATTTATTCCCGAAACGTAAGTTCCCTAAAGAATATTATTCATATAATATACGGATTGCTTGAATTCGCGATACAACCACAGTCATCACTTCTTGTCCTCTCGTGTAAGTTGTTCTAGTCATTTGTCGACGAACTTTCTTTGGGGAATGTCATTAAGCCCGAGTACCACTTGGAAAAACTGGTTGAATGTATTTGAAAGGGTAGTTAGTCTCATATGGGCTCGACGATTCATAAAATTAATCAGCACTTAGCTGGCAATCACGAGCCACTTAGTAGAAAGACACGGTGCCTGCCTTTCCCAATTTTTTGCGAGGAGTGATCGTCGTTGAGCCGATTTACAAAGTGATAAGTGTCTCGGAGCGACTTGCCGAAAGGGGATCGAACATTAGTTGTGTTACCGCAGCGGGGGGCGAGCTGCTCGCATTAACTTCTCACACGCATGTGTTAGGGTCCGTTTATCGAATTCTATTCAATTTTACTACAAACACATCTTGTGACATTTTTTTAATGTGGATACCGCACCAGAGCCCCGACTTCACCTTGTGAAGTACTGACTATTCAGATCTGGTCATAAAACATGGTTAAAGCCATTCAAGCTAAGTTTTGATTCTGAATGGTCGACTTTCCTCTAGCTACCCTGAGAGTATTTTCCACTATAGTGGAGATAAGCTTACTCCAAAAGTCAAACACAAAACAACTTTTTTACACTTTTGTAGAGCGTAGTGATTCCCAAAGATGTAACCCGTCAGTGATATCAAACTATTTTCGTTATTATAATTTTATTTTTCCTGAAAATATTATGAATTTTCCGAAATCGGAGTGTTATTTTGTTTATTTCTGAGAATCGAGCCGCGAACTAAAGGTTTTTATTTATAAATATAATGTAATTGCTGGACGGAATACCTGCCTTGGTCCTCAAGAGGTGTTCTGCAGAAATGACTCCAGTGCTCGCGAAATTATTTAGGCTCTCTCTCAAAGGTGGAAAGGTGCCAGATCTTTGGAAAAAGGCAATCGTTCACCCAATCCCAAAAAAGGGGGACCGCTCCGACCCTTCTAACTACCGCCCCATAGCCATCACTTCCATACTCTCGAAGGTATTAGAAAGGGTGGTTAACTACAAATTGCTCACATATCTCGAGAATAACAATATCCTAAGCGATCGGCAATATGGATTTCGTCGAAACCGATCGTGTGGCGATCTACTCGGATATGTGACGCATATTTGGGGGCGGTACATGGAACGTTTTGGTGAAACCCAAACCGTTGGGTTGGATATCTCCAAAGCCTTTGACAGAGTCTGGCACCGGGCGCTTGTCGGGAAGTTACCATCGTATGGGATCCACCCAACCCTGCATAGTTGGATTGCGGACTTTCTGAGGGGAAGAACAATTCAAACCGTGGTTGACGGCTCTTCTTCCTCACCGCACCAAATCAATGCGGGGGTGCCACAAGGATCTGTGCTGTCTCCGACGCTGTTTTTATTGCACATCAATGATCTCGTTGAATGTGCACCAATTCACTGCTACGCTGATGACAGCACCGTTCACGAGGGTTATCTTTTTGACAAGCCCCCTTCCACCTATAATGTCCAAACAGCTCGGGAAGTTTTGAAGCAAATAATTGACCACCACCTAGAGATGGTTCGTGCCTGGGGTAAGGCCAACTTGGTCAGTTTCAACGTTTCAAAAATCCAAGCGTGTCTGATTTCGGCAAAGAGGGAGATCAATGACTGTCTGGTGCAATTTGATGGGAGCACTCTCCCCAATAAAGACTCCATTGAAATGCTTGGAGTTACTATATCAGACCAGCTCAAGTATCGGGGATCCATAGAAGCCCGAGTAAATCAGGCCTCCAAAAAATTGGGCGTCTTGTACAGGGCTAGGAGATTCTTCAACAGTGACCAGCTGCTGACCCTGTACAAGTCTCAAGTCCGCCCAGCTATTGAATTTGGGAGCCACCTTTGGGCTGGTGCCCCAAAATACTTGATAAACCGGCTTGAATCTGTGCAAAGGAGAGCGATCCGTCTGATTGACAATCCGTTGTTAACAGACCGATTGCCTTCTCTAATGCATAGACGCAATGTAGGCATGCTGTGTCTGTTCTACAGGTATTTCAATGGAGCCTGCTCCAAGGAGCTAGCAGCATTGATTCCTGATGCACCGGTGCACGTGCGCGAAACTCGACGGACACGAACTGAACACCCCTTCACGGTTGACGTTGGCTTTATGAGAACGGGCCGTTTTTACGACTCGTTTTTGTGTAAGTCGGCTCGTATGTGGAACGAGCTACCGGCATCTGTTTTTCCTCCCTCCTATAATCCGAGCCTCTTCAAGGCTCGCATTAACAAATCCCTTCCCACAGCCCCTACCTTACTCCGCCTCACAACGCCGCCCAACCGGGTGGTGACATAGTCCCCCTGTCTGTGCTCTCCACAGGCAGGGACACTCTTGTGAGGTGTCACATAAACAAAATAATAAAAAAATTATTACTTTTGTGTTGTGAAAAAAGATGTTAAATTTTTTTCCATAATAAAGAATACTAACAATAAGTATAATAATATTTTGATGTTTTGCAGAGCGCCGTTTTTGCGAAAAATCACCTCAAGGGGGCTGTAAAAATATAAAATATAGTTCTACAGTGATCTATTTTATTACTAATTAGAGACTAAACAAACTATTACACAGGTCTACAAATTGACATTTTTAATTTTTTTTAAATGGTAATGGTTGAATTATATGTATTTCGGTATGCTGAATTCGAGAATGCCATTCATTTTGACCCATCACGTAAGGATTTTCCGCAAAGTGTAGGGAAGGTTTAAAAGAAAAAAATCATAAAATTATACAAATTTAATTAATTTTAAGTCATAATATATTTTATTTACATTATATACAATTATAAATCTTTATAAAATCTGCTGTTTTTAGTTTGGAAGCTTCGTTTTGTGCTTTTTCGTTTGTGGGACGTTATATTTTCCCCATGCAGCATCCAGCAGTAGTAGCCCATCATATTTGTATCCCATCGACCTTGATACCTTCTCTCCATTTCCTTGATATCTTGGTGAAACCTCTCACCTTGCTCATCACTAACTGCACCAAAATTTTCCGGGAAGTAATCCAAATGGGAGTTCAAAAAATGGAGTTTTAAACTCATTGAACATCCCAGATTTTTAAAATTGAACAACATATTTTCTACGATATTTTCATAGTCCGGGTCCTTCTGATTCCCTAGAAACTTCGTAACTACATCTTTAAAAGAATTCCATGCTGACCTCTCAAAATCGTTCATCACATTTTCAAAGTTGTTATCTTTCATCATCTTACGAATGTCAGGACCAACAAAAACTCCCTCCTTCAGCTTTGCTTCAGACAGACCAGGAAACTTGCTTGAAAGGTATTTAAATGTCTCGCCATCTTTTGGTAATGCCTTCACAAACTGCTTCATCATCCCAAGTTTGATATGGAGAAGTGGTAGAAGAACCTTTTTAGGATCAACCAAAGATTCAAAGTGCACGTTTTTCTCTCCGACCTTCAATGTTCTTTTCGGCCACACTTTCTGGTTCCAGTGTTTAGCTTTGGCACGACTATCCCATTCACAAAGAAAACAGGGAAATTTTGTGTAACCACCTTGCTGTCCAAGTATCATAGAAATTACTTTAAGATCCCCACACACTGTCCACTCGAATTCCTTGTAATTTAACTTATCCAAGATCAATGCCAAGTTACCATAAGTTTCCTTCAAATGCACTGAGTGACCAACGGGTATTGATGCGTACCTATTCCCGTTGTTAGGTAAAATAGCATTTATACTTCTTTTCAAGGAAGTTTATTCCAAGCCTTAGACCCAGATACTTCCAAACGCGATCTTAATTAAAACTTAGTGTTTGGCTTACGCGTAGGTTCCATTAGTCTGCGTATAGCACATGATGTTGCTGATCTAAGAGTTGACTGCCTTAGACCAATGTTTTCCGGAACGCATAGTTCAGAGATGTACGGTGGGGCCATTTCATTGATGGATTTAAACACCATCTAGCACAATTTGTACTGGATTCTTTAAAGGCACTTGAACAAGTGAAAGTTATGAAGGTGTTCTGAAATGTGTGAATATTTAGAAACTCGGGTTAAAACTCAGGTCAAACTTCATTAATTTAAAATAACGACAAATTGACCTAACTAATCACTTTAGTGAGCATAATGATATTTGCAGTGGGAATCTTAAATAATCATTTTATAACATAAAAATAATTGATTTTGGTTCTTTTAAACTCTTTTGATTTTCTACACAATATTTTTTTACATTAACCCCACAAGAGAGGCCTATCTGTGGAGATGCTGTGTGAGGGGTATTTTTAAGGATAGGAAGTTCTGGGAAGGAAAAGGGTATGAGGGGAAGGTAGGAATCTGGGGGTCAGTTTGTCCACCCTTCAGCCTCATCACCCCTCCCACTGTGGTACAAGGCGATGTTCCGAGAGAGTCCCGCTAGAGAAATTAAAAGGTCACCCTGAACCAATCTCTCGCAATCTGGCCTGCAACACAGTTGGTGGGTAGTTCGCATCCGCCACTAATAAACCTAGACAAACCTCACCCCATGAACCCGGGCACCCCTGCTAAGTAACGAAACGCAGCAAACCACTTAGAGCAACCTTTGGCAGTGGTGTTGGTTATCCAATAAATGGTTCTTGTGGCGGCGGTATTCATACCCACCTCTCAAATTTTACAGTATATTTACCTCTATTATTTATGTTTACCTTATGAAGAAGCTGTTATTTGTAATGAAAAAATAAATTCAACTCGTGTTTAAAAACCCACCCTACGGAGCAGGATCGTAGTTCAGAAGTAGGCGTCACCGGGCAAGCTCACTCTACGCGTATTCTGGCGTAGACCCGCGGAGAATAATGGCTGGACGTGCTAGAAAAGTTTGGCAGAGATTTATGTTTGGTTCAGATGGAAGGGATGGGGGCCTTATCTCAGGGCTGGCCCTAACCCCTACTGACTGTCCGAGCTAAAAGTTAAGACAACACCCAACCCTAAGACGGTGCTTTAACTGCAAGGGTGCAGAAAATTCTTCAAAAGTTACGAAATAGCGATTTATAATGACGATTCGTATTGCAAGTCCTGTTTTGTGATGATCCCATCTGTAATGCTGGCGGCCGTATTTAAATGATTCCTATTGCAAGATCTTTGGTGATGATTCCATCTGTAATGCTGGCGGCCGTATTTAATGATTCCTATTGCAAGATCTTTGGTGATGATTCCATCTGTAATGCTGGCGGCCGTATTTAAATGATTCCTATTGCAAGACCTTTGGTGATGATCCCATCTGTAATGTTGGCGGCCGTATTTAAATGATTCCTATTACAAGACCTTTGGTGATGATCCCATCTGTAATGCTAGCGGCCGTATTTAAATGATTCATATTGCAAGCCCTATTGTAATGACATCTGTAATCCTGGCTTCCGTATTTAAATGATATCACCCGCATTTACCATCGATTAGTTATTATGTTTTTCTCGTTAAAATCACTGGATAGTCATTTAGGCGCTATTGCGTACTAATTTATCGTCGAACCGTGTTCAACAATCGCCCGCAGGGGTCCGATTCGGTAGTTTCCGGTCGTTCGGCGAGTGTTGAAGGTCAATTTTGTGAAAACAATGTTCGACTTTTTTGTTCAATAATCTTATAACATAAAAAAATATATCACCATATGTTTGTTATATAATTAAAATGGGATGGCGAAATACTATTTCAAGCAGGTGTAGGAAAGACAGAGAGTATGTTAAATGGAGTAAAAGCAAAGGTAAATTATTGGCGACATAATTTTCCATTCAAATATAGATGGAAGGAATTTCTAGTATGTACTATATATTCAGTGTTTAAAGAACACTGTTATTTTCAAATTCAAAGTTTAATTTCTCATTATAAAAATGAATAATGTAACATTATCTTTAAACTCTTTTATCATCGGCCGACGAACACCCATTTTCTTGGTCGTTTTTTTGATCTACGCTTTCGGCCTTTGCCTTGTTTTTGCTCTCGCCCTTCGCGCGATTATTTATACAAGAACCTGAGAAAAGCTGGATTTTGTAACGTAATTACAATTTGAAACATAGCCGTACTTTAATTAAAAAATTATTTTTACTCCGGCGCATCTTGTAATTACAAATCGGATAACTGTAATGATGAGAAATTATTATTTCTTTGTTCCAAAACTTTGTGTTTATCTTATCTCATTCCTTCGTGTATTCATTTAATGAATGGTTTTTCTTTCAATACTGTGGGTAATATAATCAAAATTCCTAGTGTATACTTTCTGCGGTAAAGGTATTTAAAGGGAATGCGTTGATAGTACATTTACTTGTGATTGAGGTCATTTACAGAGATTGAGGTACTTCTTCTATGATTGAGGTACATTTACTGTGTTTGGGGTACATTCACTGTGAGTGATGTACATTAATTTACTGTGATTGAGGTACATTTACTGAAATTCAATTGTGGTGATAAATGTATTAAGGGAATACATTTACTATGATTAAAGTACATGTACTGTGGTTAAAGTACATTTAATGTGATAAAGTACATTTACTGTGGTTAAGGTATTTCATTGGTATGCATTGATTAGGATTTCTTATTATTTTTTTTATAAGTTTCGTGAAATCTCTGATTGACTTGATTGTTTATTTGAGTTCAGCATTTTTGATTAACAATTACGCATCGTAAACTATTGAGTAACTTTGTAATAAAAAAATTAAAATAAATGCCAAATTCCCGCTCCTATATCCATTATAATATTATCGGATGTTCTAAAAATATGTATTTTCTTAATTCAGAGTACTTTTCAATATTATTTTCTACTCCAATGTAAAAATATGTTACAAAGAATATAATAATCATAACAATAGACACCTGCCTGGAAACTGTAAATGGATGAAAACTATTCAATTAAGGTATTCCTTAAATAAATGATAAATTAATCTATAAAACCATTTTTACCTAATTTCCGCGTCGTAATAACCAAATAACTGGAAACACCACAGCAACAAAGAAAAATCCATATAATTGTAATAAAATCATTGTATACCATTCACGTGAACTCCCCCCCCCCCGCCCTCGCCACTTCCACAAATGTTATATACATAAACCATAGCTTAAGGAATAATTGTACCAGTCTAAAGATGGCTATAATAAGCTGAAATATATATATATAGTTATAATGGAATTCCACCACGAATTGTCAGTGTCAAAGATAAAAATATGTAAACTATCAATACTTTTCAAATAAGGGAAATTCATTGTTTATAAATACTTTTCCACTTGCACCTACATCGATTTACGCAATATTTATTATAAACTACGTAAATTTCTCCTTGTTTTTCTAAATGGTAGGCTTATTTTCATGGTTTTGCCAAATTAACCATTTTCTTTTTGATGAAGCAATAATTATTTTTCATTTATTAATTCCTTATCTTATATCTAGTATAGATCTAATTCATGAATTTCATTGTTTTTGATGTATCTTCAAACAAATATTTCGTATGTGTTATAGCCGAATATTGTAATGCAAATTAATAAACAAACATGATCCATTTTGTGATAGTTGTTTCAAACTAACTTTTCTTTCCATTACTGCGGTAAAACTACACGTTTTTAAGTGATGTAGTTTTCATTACAGATACCAAAGGCATTCGTGAACCACATAATGCACAATCCAGTTGGGACATAGGGTAGTGTGGACTTTACACCCCTAAGGGAAATCTTGCCGCAATTTTGAAATCCATTACTTAGTCACCGTTGCAATCGAAATTTCAAACACCGACTTCAACAAACTCAGTGTCCGTATATATTAAATTCGTGGAAGTTTAATAAGACATCTATTTGCTAAATGTGTTAACAAAGAGTTTTCATGACTTCAAAAGCTTGTCGAAATCTTAAAATTAAATAAACTGAGTTGTTATTTTCACATAGCAACAGCATTCATTATTTAAAATCTTTCATGTGGCATTGGTTCGAGCTTTTATCAATCATTAACCTGAGAATATCGGTTTTAGTAGGTACTTATGCTATTTTTTTATTTGAATTGATGAAAAAGATGTTTGGTAACCAGTAACAAGAACATTGTGAATTGTTCAACGGTGTTGATTTAATATATCCATGGAAAGCTTCACACTCAATTAGGGATGAATTTGAGAAGCTAATTAAGCCTAACATTTCCTCGTCACAAAAGTCTCACGTGTGTGGAATGAGCAGCATTGTCTTCTTGGAAAAATCCCGTTTGTGTGGCATCTATTCCATTCAACCGTGATATCTCCCCGTCGTTAATCATACTTTGTGCGACAATGTCGGGAGTAATATGGAGAATGAAAATTATTAAATCAAACCGACACAAGAAGATGTTCGTAAATAATTTAATTTACTCCCTTGTGTATTAAAACATCTCATATTACGGGAAGACACATAGTTTCTGAATGATTTATGAGCATGGAAAATATGAGAACGGTTTTAGAAACTATGTTTCTATCACGAAAATGTATTACTACTGCCTGCTACCAAATAAATACACTTCAAATAGTTTTAAAATTAATAATTCAGTTTAAAAATCTTTACAAATTGAATTATTGTAAATTTTCTTTGTTAAGACATTACAAAGAGGCACGGTGGAAGAATGATATATTTAAAAAAGAATTGAGTTGTTCATTCATACAATTCAAAAATGACAAATGAGGAAAAAATATTCCCTCGGGGTCTACGTCAACTTTGGGGATGCTGTGTGAAGAATCTTTTTGAGGAGCGGAAGGAGTGAACATGTTGTAGGAGGGAGGAAACACAGAAGTCGGCAAATAGTTCCTCAGCTGAGCTGTTGAACTCACGAACGCGTAGTAGAACGAGAACGACCTGTTCTCATATGACAAATATGAACCATGTACATATGTTGGGAGCGCGTTATGTGTTTTTCCCGACTCTACAGCGGTGCCAAAGAGATCATCGACGCTAGAACCGGTAGAACAAAGACAGCATACATACCTGATGCATCAACTCTAAAGATTACGTTTGTTAAGATGGGAGAATCTAACAAATGGACCGCCCGTTTCTGCACACAGTTACTGTTTTTTTAAGGTATTTTGGAGCTACAGACCTGAGGTGGCTGCTAAATTGAACAGTGAGGCGCACTTGCGATTTGTACTTGTTCAGCAGTAGTGTACTATTAGTACCTGGTACTGTTGTATCTGGTACTGCCGTATACAATAAGCCCAGCTTCTGAGAGTCTAACTTGACTCCAATATCCAAGACCAATATCCAAGACAATGCTCAACAGTTAATAAATTATTGTTATTACGTTTCCCCTTTGTTGGCGAGATATATAAATTCTTTATTATTTACTTGCTGGACTTCAAAGGGTTATTATAAACGAATCGATATTTTTTGAGTGTTTAAAGAACCATTTTCTCACACTTTCATCAGAAAGGTTTGCAATTTAGATTAGTTACCTACTAATGTATACGTATGAGCAGTGTAAACTATGTAGACTTGAGGTAGGTACTTAGATAAATAAAATAAATTAAATTTTATCCATTGATACTAAACGTGACTGACAATAAATACTCAGCCAAAAATCAATTTCACAAAAATCTTTTCAATATTAAAAAGTCAGCATGAATATTTCCTTCCATTCTTTAAATGTCTTCTTCCTATTCATTCTAATATTTCCTCGAAGATGAGTTATTACTACCCCCTCCCCCTGTGAGTGCTATCTGCACCCCACAGCACTAATGACTCCTGGCCTGACGCCAAAATATAATAATTGTGCACCGTTCGAGTTGAGCTGAACCCAACCTACCCGAATCTTGTTGGATTCAACTTCTCGAATTCATATTCACTGTATTATTATAGTTCGAAATAGTTTTCAATCGCGATTTTGTAGGCAATTAAGTTTGATGATTGTTTTGATGAGTTTGTGGAATGTAAGATAAATAATACTATTTCCTTGCATTATATTCGTTGTCCATACAGCCTTGAGGAAAAAAGTGGAGTGTCTTTTTAGGGAAAGGAAAGTGAGGAAGATTTGGGAACAAAAAAAGGTATGAGCGGCAAGTAAGAATCTGGGGGTTAATGTATCTAGGAGAAGCGGACGTATGATTCTATCCCAACCACTGTGGTTGATTCGAGAGAGTCCTACCTGGGTAAAAAGATCTCCCTCAACCAGTCTCTGTAAATCTGGTAGCCAAACAGTAGGTGCAAACGCATTCGTCGCCAAGACCTAGAAAATCCTCACCCCATGAACCCGAACATCCCTGTTAAATCACCAAACGTAGCGAACCATTTGGGGTGACCTATGGCAGAGGTGTTGGTTATCTAATAAATGGTTGCTGGGCGGCGGTACCCATTCCCGCCTCCTAAATTGTTTTATTTAGTATCTACATATAACATTATATAGCAATATTTGAAACACATTGTTGACAGGCAAAATCACCTAGAAGTTATAGATATTTAAATCCATACTCATAATATGACACCAGAGCTCACTGCAGGAGAGTTTTAAATGCTTTAGACAAAATTATTTTTTTCTTCTTGACGGTTGGAATTTACATAATATATAATTCAACAAGTCACGATTCGGCAATATTAAAAAAATAATATAATATGCTTAGGCACGTGCATTTTGTTTTATAAATTGGAAATATCCTAGCATGTATTAAAATGCACCAGGTTGAAAATGTTTGAAGCAAAGGGTATTATTTTGTAATAATAACACGATCGCTTTTACGAGTGGACATCGGTTAATCTGAATATATTTTTTTAACTTAAAAAATAACAAACACAGCATCCCAGCGTCGAGAGAGTGGGTGTAATCCTCCCCTTCGCAAAGTCTGATCCATCTCGAGTTGTTCATATATTATTTCACACACCTGCCCGGAGTGCAGGAGATAAGCCTATTGTGGAAAGACTGGAAAGCCATGTTTTCAGTTTACACTAGCTACAGCCGCCCAAACAGACTGCTGCAGTTATCATAACACTGGGAACTTTGGACGGAAACAGCCTAACGTAAATATTTAGAAATTTGGGAGGGCGGCTCCTTCACTAACTTGTAGCTTATGGGCTTTGTTTTAAAAAATGTATGTTTTTTTGGTCTAGGACTGTTGACTTTTTATGGTACAGCAAACAAAACGAAAGCCTAATTATAACCATTATTTATAATATTCTTATTGTGTGAAGTGATGTTACATGATATGCTTATATCTCCTAGCATTTGTTTAAAATATTCCAGTCTAATAATGCCTGTAATTGTGTGAAACCGGCTAAACAATATACTGATGAGGAGAATAACAAAGACGAAATAATTTGTTTATAATATTTAGATTAATAGATTAGATAAATACCATATGTTTAAAATCACCAGTACAATGTCTTTAATTGGGTGAAACCGGATAAGTCCCAAACAATAAACTGATGAGAAAAGAATAGTGACATAAATATATACTTATGTCACTATTCGTTATATTTACGTATATAACAATGGAATCCCAACCGAATAAACAGCTTAAATAAAGATAACTCACACGACATGCAGGTCGGTACGTATATTATAAGAAGAAAAATATCTCAATTTATCAAGATTCTTATTAAATTCATATGAAGAATGGTGATTTTTATAAACGAACTGATAAATATTTAAAGCATACTTTAAGCTTGTTAAATATAAGTATTTACCAAATAAATTACTTCTATGAAAATTCCTGATCCAATCATTTTTCTTCAAAACCAGGTCAGTATTTTACCAAATTCAAAGGATTGTTTTGTTTTTTATACAAATCTGATGTTGCCATGTGTGACGTTGCGTACATAGATTATGTATGTAGGGGTAAGCATGTACAAACACATACAGTCATGCGAACACGGCTGAAGCCGCAATCAGTAAGGATTAGCTCACTCCCCGGTTTACCCCACCATTATACGGTTGATATTGAAAATCGCAGCTGCCCCTCTCTACCCCAACTTACCCTTCTGATCCCACCCTTTCCACCCCTGGGAGGTGTTAAAAAACGTGTTTCCTTTTGGAGATGAAACACACATCACGTGTCACATACCGTGACAAGGCCAGAATCTAAATTCTACACAGAACGCAAGAATGGGAGGTTTTTTTGCACAAATATAAAGGAGAGCAATTTTAGTTTTCTGGTTTTAATATAATATCTGTACCATAATTTTTACTGTGGTTAATTTTGTGAGGTGTATGTTATATTATAGATACTGATGATAAAAGCATTAAAATATTGTTGGCAAGCAAAATCTATTGAAAATATTTCAGAAATATGCTTTTCATTTTCAAGAAAACATGGCATGTATTTACAATTAGGGTTGCGTCATGTCAAGAAAAACAGTGTACGATTTGCAAAATTTCTTGAATTTGGATGATTCAAGAAGTGTGCAAGTCATTTTTTCGAAGGCATTTTTTCTTCCATTCATATATTTTAAGGAGACGACTTATGTAGTATCTATGTAAAATATCCATCCCATTTCCGATTCAATTCTACAGTTTATAGAATTCTGTAATATGTCTGTTTTTAATTTATTGTACGTAAGTTTTAAGCTTGAATAAAATAAATTATTTTTAACTCATTTTAGAATAGTTTTTGTAAACAGGTAAATATTTCAAAAGACTATCAAGTTTAATTATTGCCGGAAATTATTTTCAATGAAGTTTTGATTGAAGCGAAAGTGAACTCCCAGTAAGACATTAGTTTTTACGTTTAAATGTTGTTCTCTGAAATAATTTATTATTTACCTCTGCTTAAACAGTAATAATGAAGACATTGTGCGTGATTTCTCCCGTGACAAACAATATGCCGGAAGGTTTTCCAACGTCGCTGTTTACTCATTATTTGCCATTCCTCTTTTGTATTTCCTCTTCGGTATATCAACTGTCATAAATTGTAATAAATTTTGTTTGTGTCTTTGCGTTGTTTCCAGTTTTCCTCGTTTCGTTCTAAATCTTCCCAGAAATTTTAGGTCAAGACAAACCTCATCCGGCCGCATTGTAATTTATTCCAAAACATTTCAAATTCTGCATGAATACTTGAAATTTTCATTTTTCCTCTTCTTTCGAAAAATGTGCCATTATTCAAAAGATGTTAATTTATTTTCCCTTGTTTTCAGGTAAGGAAGCTGCCTTGAATTACAATGAATAGAAGACCTGAGATTGCCGCGGGGAGGGGTGAGCCACATTCGCATTAATAATGTATAATATACTGAAGACTTCTACGCGATTCCAACAGTGAGTTTGAGTTTGTTTACAGTATGTGTATCTAAATTTCGTGGAATATATTCACGTAAATTTACGTCGTTTTCAAGAGAAAACCGCGTCTTTAAAAGATATATAAATAAAAATCTAAAAACCAAAAATAGTGATTTCATATGGAAGTTAACCTTAACGTAGTGAATATAAAAGGTAATCGAAATATATTATGCGTCTTTATGTTACCTACGCAAAATCAGAATGATTCTAGTCCTCCAAATGATGTTTGCTTTTTATTATTTTTTTTTAAATCATTATTATTCAAATGATATGTACTTACTTATTATTTCTTATTGCGACTATTTGTTAGTGTATTTATTACCATAATCTATTGAATATGGTTCCATGATAATACGACACAGTGACTATTCAACACACATTTAAAAAGTGATTTAAAGTCATTAAAAACAATGAAAATAAAAATTAAACATAACCTAACCTAACCTACTTAACCCAGTGAATAAAATTTTTGGTTCATCACTTTCCATGACTTTATATAACTTTTTAAAGATGTGATGAATTATCATTTTGATGATTTATCCGGTCACCCTTTAATATATAGTGTTCTGCTGTTTTATGGAGACTCTATATGACGCAGTGTACCAGGAAGAATCACTAGAAAATCCTTTTTTATACTTCATTTATTCAAATAATATATCTTTGATAAAACCTTTGAGCTTCAACTATAAAGCATTGAAGGACCTATTTCGTTTTGGATTTTATTATTTATGTAGTGATGAATGTCCTCCTTGTTCTTTATCAGCGTTCGTTTGTTTCATCCCACAAAGTTATCCGGTGAATTCCGGTCGTTAATCATTGAACTAAAAAGGGCGACGCAAGAAAGATAGCGAGTGTCCTCTGTCCTCCTCTCACAAAAAGTGCAAAGCTTTCTACCAAACTGCACAGTCCGCCGGATGTTCCGGGAGTCATGACGAGCGACGGGAAGTCGGCAAACCACTTCCGGCGGCGCCATTATTTAGTTTTTATCACATAAACTTATCCGCTGCCATTCTTTTCAAAGTTCAGCTTATAGGCTCGGTCTAGCATCTCGTGTTTTAAATGTCTCGTAAGCTTTTAATGATTTACTATTTTTTCTGTAAAATATATATATATATTTTTTTTTTTAAATCATCGTAACGTGGGATGATCATGACACAATATGTGCAGCTGTTCGCCGCAGATTCGGGCATTTGCGAATTCAAATTGAAAGGGATGTATTTGTTTTTATAGATAGTAACCTACATAAAAATACATGCGACAGTTACCGCGCGAGTAATATGATATTGTCGACAGTTTGCATAGACAACAAAGGATGTTAGACTTATTCCGACCGTTCCCTTCAGGTTTTCAATATTTTTGCACAGTTTGCAATGTTCCCGATATTTTAAATATGTATTTTATTTTCGTAAAACCAAACAAAGTTTAAGAAAGCAGAAAAAATTACATTTCAGGTTAAATGGATTGATAATAAACATTTTTTTTTCTTAGAATTTTTTTACTTTATTTTTTGCTCCAAACGCAGAAAATTTGATAGAACACAATATTTCGTAAACTTAATTTCGGGAATTTATAAGAAAATTGTAGCTTAAATTTACTTTACTTATCTCGTTCATACAATAAAAAAAATAATAATTTCTTAAATTCTTTATTTTGGCTGCTTTTAGGATTATTTTATAATATTTTGATGGTAAACTTGAAATTAGGGGCAAACTGAAGAACACCGAAAAAATCACGTATTTGCGCATGATAAAAAAGTTTTTAATGTACGAATGCCCGGTTATGTTTGGCCCTTTGCCCGAAGGGTTAATATTGTAACCAACCATTACTCCGATTCTCAGCAGGAGAAGGCAGAGAGGACGACCGCCAAATAACTCTGTCTTGGCACAAACTCTTTGTCTCATACATCGTCCCATGCATACTCTTCTAGTATCTGACTCTTGACATGGCCCGACCCAAGTATCTGATTTACTTGATCGTGCATGTCTTCTTCGGGCGTCATCGACTTCTTTTACCATTCACATTTTTGTCAATTTGCAGATATTTTTTTTCTTTTTTTTAATATTTTTCTCCTTACACCCATTTCTTCGATCTGCATGCCCAAAATAAATTCCTTCAATAAATAATTAATATTTACATATCATTAAATTGTCATATTAAAAAAAAAATTCATTTGCAGATCCAGGTTTGAATTGATAACTGATTATTCAAACATGACTTTTGTGTGTACCTAATAATCACCAATGTGTACCGATTATTTTAATATCGGCCACAAATAATGAATCATTCACCAATATCGCATTGCGGCTAATAAATCATACCCATGGTAACTGTTTGGTTAAATATCCACTAGAAGTACTTAATCAAATAGGTTCATCCTGTTTTCATTCGATATTATATTATTAAAGCTTCAAAGGACTGTACTGATTTATTAGTTCCTTTAATGATAACGGATAATAACTTCAAATTAAAATACTTAATTAGGACAGGTTCAAATGTTAAAGGTTATTTTGAGATATTAAACACACTTCTGTTCGAATTCTGAACAGTACTAATTGATTATTAATAAATTACTAATATATTTATCCTCCATAATATATATTTTTTTTCTTCTTTCCAAATACAATAATTTGTATGGATATTAATTTTTTAATTTTTTTTACTTTGTAACCTAGTTATATTATTTTTTCGCAAATGTACACTCTTCTGCTATCTACAAACAAATTATTTTAATGGAAGTGTAGTATAAATTAAAACAGTATGACTTGTAAACATTGTATATTTATTGTAAAAAACACAAATAAATAATAATAATTTGCTCATTATTATGTTTTTGATAGGTATCGTCAAAATATTTGAGTTGAACATAGCGCTAAAACAGATGCATCGCTTTCATACAGCATGTTACAAACATATTTTTTGGCATAAATTAAATAAAACTTCAACTTTAACTAAATTAAATGACAAATGAAGAGACGCTATCAGGCTTATAATAAAATTCACCGTGAAACTTATCGAAAAATACACATGTAACATATAAGAGTAAGATATGCTTTTTTTCTTTATTTATTTATTTGTTTCTCAATGATAAAGTACTTTCATGTATTTTTTTTTTGTTCCACTGTTTTGCGTTCAATTTAATTGATTTTTGGTAATAGAAAGTATGTAGGTACGTATGTAGAAATGCTCGATGATAAATGGCAATAAATGAAGGAAAAATGTATTAAAAATTGGCACGCTCATACGGCATGTGTTTTGGGAGGTATGGGCATGACTTATTTCTTCTTCGGACGTGTGCGCGAGTTTCTTCAGATTTTCCGACGAAGGTTCCTGTTAGTTTTAAATTCTAGTTAGAAATCATAGCTTCACAGTAGAACCACATAGATAACCTTTTCAGTAGAAACAAAGCTTACAATCTCCGACCTACAACTTGTGGCAGTCGTTAGGCGGATTTGCCTGTAGAATTTTTCATGGGAACAGTGCGCGGCAACGTGCCGGCCCGACTTTCCATGTTCGCGCTATGTGAACTACTTTCCAATGTCACGAAACATGTGGAAAAATGTACATTACAGATGTAACTTGAAGTAACTGGTAGTTTAGACGTAACATCTGGTGGTCTTTTAGTTGACAAAGGGCTAAGATTGTTAGAAAACTACTTAAATCGGTCTGTTTTTTTGTGTCAAAAATTGACACATAAATCTACTAAAAAGCTTATTGTTGATGGGTGGTTTTACAATCATGTTGAACAACTATTAAACGAACGTACCACAAAGAAGATGAATCAACTTAAAGAGAAAAAAATCCTTAGTTAAAACCAAAACGATACAATTTGTTGCAAAAATTTTTGGATTTTTTTTTTACGACTTCACAGGAAGCCTTTAGGAAAATAATTTCCTCCAGGGCCTGTGTCATCTTTGGAGAATATGTAATATTATATCAATAGTAATGAAAGGTAAAATAGCAATCGTAAAATCAATGTTTTGGCGTGTAAGTTCTTAAACTTTTTTTATCAAAGTACGAGTATGTTTGTCTGAAGTGACCAGCCAGGTCAGTATGTTTTTCTGTATCTGTTTGTAAATAATAAGTATGTTTTTCTGATTCTGTTTGTAAATATTAAAATTAGACAGAGCCTAGGAAGTTGTACAGCGCCCTTGAGGAGATTTTCCACAAAAACGGCGCGATACAAATTATCCAATTATTATTAATATTTTTGTGTGGAGACTCTTTTTGAGGAGAGAGTGTAGTGAACATGGGCGTTGAAGAGAGTCATGTTATACACAGAGGCCACAGCCGAGTTGTTGAATTCAAGAACGAGTCGTTGAAACGACCCGTTCTTATGTGATAAATTTAACCGTGTACAGTTAAATATAGGAAACGCATTTGGAATATTTCGCCGGTGTTTACCTTTCTAATAGATGATTCAATTCCAATTTAAATAATGTAACACACGTACTGATGTAAGTACTTTATATACACAAGATTTTATATTATATTTGTCATACAAAATACCCACATGAATAAATGCTATCACGCGTTAATGAGTATAAAAACTAGTACGTATATTATATTACAGAACTTGGAAAAGCACGTCAATAATGGAGAACTAAAACTTTACTCTGGGTAACGATTATTTTGAAACAAGTAAATATTTCATATTGAACTTCGAAATTCGTAAATATTTGTATTACCTTTGATTCCCTAATTCCCTTAAAAAGTTCGCCTTAAATTTGAACTTTCAACCAAGATAAATTTGTTTGTCTTTCGATATAACATTTTTCACAAGTAAAATATGAAAATTTAACACCCCGTTCAATAACAATAGATGTTTAGCGTTACAAAACTGAAAAATAAAAAACGAGTTAAGTTGATTTTTGTTAACACATTTATTTCATTTGCGGATTTTACTATGATGTGTTCCGTAAAATACATAAGCAGGCGTAATAATGATTTGCTGTTTATACATACTTTAAAACTATTTACATTAACTCAACACGGGAAGCTTTGAGGAAAAACATCCCTCAGAACCATGTCGTCTTTGAGCATGCTGTTTGGTGGGTATTTTTGGGAAAGGAAGGAGGGGGGGTTCTGGAAAGCAAAAAGTTATGAGGAGGAGTGGCTAGGAATCTGGAGGTCAATGTCTCCAGGAATGACAGACGTACGAAGACGTGCAAGGCGATGGGTCCAGACAGAGTCTGGCTGGAGGGATCAAAAAGTCTCCATCAATTTTCCCACTCCCGATCCGACCAGCTACGCAGTAGGTAAACAAACGCATCCGCCGCCAAGACCTAAACAAATCTTACACTGTGAACCCGGGCACCCCTGCTAGGTCACAAAACGTAGTGAACCTCTCAGGTTAACCTATGTCAGGGGTGTTGGTTTTCCAATAAATGGTTTCCGGGATGGCGATACCCATACCCGCCTCCCAAATTAGATTATTACTGACTTACACGGTATCAAATTACTTTTTTTATTCTCTTGTTATTATGCAAAGCAGGTACTATATACTTCTCATTTGTACGCCTCTGTACAACGATACCGAATCTACATGGAACACGATATGCTTATTATACTCCTGTTTACATTTTCCCTTTATTATTATATCTAAATTTAAAAATCTTCAAAGAGTTAAAAAATAAATTAAATTAAAAAATAGAGTTTTTATACGCTCATCTGTGCGAAGAAACCATTGGTATTGAAACATATGGTTTAAAAAAATTATAAGAATAAACTTTATATCGATGCCGTAAAGGCAATAGGGCGTAAGGAACAATTTCGCAAAAAATGAGGTTTTTTGTCTGATCAAAACTGTATATTTAACTAATTTTTGATGAAATTGTCTCTTACGCCTTTTTGCCTTTCCGGGTCGGTGTTTTCTTCCGATGAAGCTTATATAATTTGGCTTATATAATTTATAATTTATACCAGGAGGATACAAATATTTCTATAATACGTAATAAATACCAGAAAATAGTTCTTATACATGGTATTTTATTTCTTAAATTATGAACTTTATTATTATAAATCGTAATTTTCTTAATTTCAAATAAATTAGTTAATGAAGTAATTGCGATTAAAATGGCTCCATGTTGATTTTTATAAATGCTATATTTCAGAAATAAAATGCAATAATTCCAGCCATCTGCAAAAAATAAATCCCTCATCCTATAAGAGCCAAAAATAAACCTACGAAAAACGGCTTGCAGTCAAAATATATAAACATATATCCCTCTGCCTTTGTGAATAGAGAGTTAACCGCTGACGTGCACTCGTTACACGAGGGCCGGAAAAGCGGAAGCAATGAGTTGGTACACACCTGTCACAGCGCGCTCGTCAGGACGTTTTTAGTTTGCCTTTGAGAGATAACGAATCCACGAGAAATATTTTAATACGAAAACTAACAGCATAAATGATAATTTTGATGCAATGTTCGCTCGCTATGTGCAAATTAGTGGGATTTTTTCTGCCTTTGTCAGGATTCGTAGTGAAAGTTTAGAGGCCGATTGAATTATTTTTATTTTATTTCTCGAGACCTCAACATATTTAGGAACAGTGATACGATCGACCCAGATGTACACGAGTTTTGACACTAGTTGTTAATATAAGTTTTCTTATTGAACAATTGAATGTACTTAGTACTATACAATTTTTGATAGTGAAAAATATATTTGAAACCTCTATTGCTCATAATATATTATAATTAAACAAATATGTCAGTTTCAAAAATAGAAATATTGCTCATAATCTTATTAAACTATTATAAAAAACAATGGTGTTGATCTAGAAACTTTTTAAAAAGTATTAGCAAATTTCAGATTGTCAAAGCTATTCGAATGTTTTCAGTTCCCTTTTCAACTAATTTTTTTGTTAATTGTTTGTTTTTGTTTAAGAGTTCAGATACGTAACCTGTTTAACGGCAGCTAAAATTTCGGCAATTTCTTTCAACTAACCTTAAATAAAAACGTACATCCTGAAACAGCTAAATTTGTCTGACATCCTTGACATCGTCTGAGACGAAAATTTACAAAGGTATTTATTTTTAATTTTATTTTGAATGGATGTCAGATTTTTCATGCAATCATTTAATCTCTATTTTTTTTATTTGTCTACTATTATAGTGTTTTTTTCTTGTAAATTTTCAAATGAGGGTATTCTAAAGATGATTAAATTTTGCATTACCTCACGTAAAAAAACCCTGGATTCAGAGCATTCAATTTTGGTCAGCCTGATTTAAATTAAATGCTGCAGTTAAGCTTGTCGACTGCTAATTTTATTTTGTGAGGGTATGTTTATTCGCCTCCTGAGAGTTTCATATTGAAATTATTTTTGCCAGAAAAAGTGATTAATTTTTAAGCCTTTTCTCAAATTGTACCTATTTGTTGTTACCCTGGTCAATACTCTTCGATAATGTTTTCATAGAGATAAATGGAATGAATTAATTTACAAATGAGACTACCATTAAAAAATGGAGTAATAATATTCAAAATAAAAATTTAATTCCGTTATCGTACATAATTCTAAATAAAACTATGACTAGTCGGATAATCCAAATCCAAAATAGTTTATATTATTATAAATATATATATTATATATTATTCTAAATAAATAAATAAAACTTTTAATTCCGAAATTATTAATAATTCTAAATAAATACATTTTTTAAATCCATAATTGTTTATAATTCTAAATAATAAATAAAAAGTTAATCCAAAATCTTAATAATTCTAAATAGGTTTAGTCATTTGTAATTACCAAAATATTCGAATATAAATTAGAGGTCCTTAATTAGGAAATCATCCTTTTACTCTCGTAATTAATTTCATTTTGTGCAAAAGTTGAAAATTAATTTCTCTTAACGAGTTCTACCAAACGAGTTTCGTTAAACGCAAAAAGCTTCAGACAGAAGTTATAAAGAAGTTTTGTTTTTCTAGCCAATTGGATTGCTCCATTTCAATTGATGTATCCTTTTGCAGCATCTCCTGAAGGACGCATTCGGAATTCAAATCCGGGAGAAGTTTAATTACAATTTGACTGGCGCTTTTTTGCTTCCCCAACCCCACCCGCCAGGATGGAAAATTGATTGTGAAAACGGCCCAAATACATCAATAATAATATTACGCTCTCATACGTATACATATTGGAATTAGAAAATCTCAAAGATTTGACTGATTCTATGTTGGACCGAAAGTAATAGAAAAAGTTAATTTGATGTCTAAGATTACTTGGCTTCATTTAAATATTCCATGCGAGGAATTGGATTTTTTTTGATTTGATTAAAAAATCTCTTATATTTTCTCGGAATAAATTTACTTAGTAAGCTATTTTTTGACAAACTATAGTAAACATCTCCCTACTTATTCATAGATTAAAAAATAATTAGTCATAAATTGTCTATCAGGAGAAACTCTTTCCTTGGTTCAATCATAAACAATAACTGTAATATCAATATGAAACCATTTTTTAAAACCCCTTGTGATTGTTAAATTGATAGTGTACAATATCCCCGTGCAAATTTAGTTGGACTTCGAAAGTTTAAAATAACATATTTTAGTACCTAATATTTCTTTGGAAAGCCAAATATTGGAATTAGTTGTGCTTATTGAAACATATTTACCATAAATGATCACCTCCGGTAGAAATACGTAGTACAAAATATTGCGTAACTGGTTAATTCAAAAGTTGTATAAACATGTTTCACTAATTCAACACTGAAATCAAAATTTTTACCGGAAATAATAAAAATATTTCTATATTTTCGAATAACGAGTGCCCAAATTATGAAGTCACAGTGTGATAGTGTGATAGGAGATGTTTTACTGTTTTTTAATGATATGGGCTAAACCACGTGTATTTTTTAATTTTATTTAATTTAAATCGTCGTAAAAAATAAACTTTTCGTGAAAACTATGCGTTATAATATGTTTAGAAGTAAAATAAACATTTAAGAGTATTAGTCCACTTTCCGTTGAGCGGTATAATATATTATCTCTTATGTGTACTTTTAGTTTATATTTGTCAGATGTCAGATGTTGCTATGCTGCTGTTTTTATGATTTTCGAGCAAAATCTTTAACCATAATCATTTATATCAATTTTTTAACGATGGTATTTGCAATGCCTGAGTCATTGGGAGGAGTGCCAGTAACTTCTTGATTGATGCACAAAAGCGTCAATTCAATTATTTAGTGACACAAAGGTGTCTCGATTTGCCATCATTCTTCCCTGAGACTCAAGAGTGTCTCCATTTGCTTGAAAAAGGAAAACATCGCAATCTGGAGGGTTGGACCGTTTGATGATCGATCAAAGAAAGTCTGTCAATCAACAGAGCCGTAACAAACGCAATAAATCTCCCGCTTTCCATCTGAATAAAGGAGAAGGAAACGAGCCTTACTGACTTTATTCCTTTCCTATTCTACAACAAAGCTTTTCGGATAAATTTGAATACATAAAATTACGAACCCATCATCGGTTCGCTAACCTTTTCTAGTTCCAGCATTCCCTTAAGGTTTCTCGCATTTCAATTTCTCGGAATCTCTTTATTTTCGAACCTTCACTATCCATCACGATTTTGGATTTTTAAAAGACTGAACATTAGCCGAATTATAAAAATTACATTTTGGAGATTAAGATAAGGATCATCTATATTTTTTTACTAGCAAATCAAATAGAATTTATAAATATTACAACAAAATAAAAAGGTAATTAATTGTTTTATATCACAAATTTAATGTTTCAAAAATTTAACATTTTCATTAAGTTAATATAAATTTAAAATGGCAGTAATCCTCGAGGCTCTGATTCGGCTCCCAGAGATAACAATATATCGAAAGAGCTTACACAGTTTTCACACATTCGATTTTATTGAAACAGGGAATTAAATTCAAATTAAGTCATATGAAATGATTTTAGCAACAGTTTTAATTCGGAGTTTTTAGCATCGAGGGATTTTCCACGTGTTAATTACAAAGCTTATGATTGTTTCAGTTTTTATTTTATGTTATCTCTTTCCATAATATACTATAAATGATGTATAAGAGATATTTGTTTTCAGCATTGTAAATTGATTTGAAAAAGTTCTGAATTAAAATTATTTTTTCAGCGAATGCTTGTGTACGATAAGGCTTCTTATAAATATGTGATTATTTCTTGAATACATAATATACTGACTAACAAAATATATTCCGAGGCATTTTGAATTTCAAAATACGAGATCGTGTAGAAAAGAGAGTAATTTATATTTTAAAAAAATCTGTCGAAATGAAAAAGTACGATTTTCATGAAATACAATTTTGAAAATAATTTCCTTTCACGATCTGAACAAGTAAATTTTTCGCCTTTGTCAACCCTCGAACGTTTTCAGTGGAAAAAATGCTTTTCAATCTCCGCATAAAGATCATCAATCTTACTTAAGCTGTGTAAAGCCCTCCAGTCGAATATGATAATCATTTTCTTTTTAGATGAGAATAAATAAATACAAGACGGTACAAGATACGAGTACAGGGTTTCCATCGCGGTGCGGTACACTGTACCTCGTAGAGTCAGTACGGCCTTTAGAAGTTCTATTATCTCCCTCAGAACGGAGATAAGGACAAAGATTCGATACATTGTTATTTTATCGACGATAAAAGGGAAAGAGATAGAAAGAGCAGGTGTGCAGATATTGGACCCGTAAACCTTCCACTGCGATATTTGCTCATTTCATATTTCTCGATAAATTCACCCAACGGAACGGGACGCCATAAAAGTGAATGTTAATATCCCTTTGTTCGCATTTTATGGATTGCTTTTTATCTGCGTTAACACATTGCAACATATTGGGATCAGCGGTAAAATGGGCCAGACAATAAATATAAATTTCTTTGCAAATTCGAAATACCCTTTGGAAATGGCAACATTTACAATACACTTAGTTTATCAATGAAAAATTATAATAAAAGTTAAAAGAGTAGGTACGTATTTTTTTGCTAAAATTATGTTCATTTTATGCGCTCTGTAATCTAATTAAATTGCCGGTTAGCTGTCTGTTAGTAACCGATTACTTTAGAATATATAATAAATAGCAAAAGACTTGCCGTTTTATGTTCTTGTAAAATGGCAAAACAATGGGTTGAATAAAAGCCACATTAAACTGATGTAATCATCCCATCTTTGCGAATAGATTCCCTATGAAATGTGTACGTCAGCTCGGGAAGAATTGAAGTGCCGCCAATAAAACGTTCCCAGGAGAAATCCGAGTCTCTTATCACAAAAATCCATTTACGTTGCTGAAATATTCAATTCTATTCATTGCGTTGCTTGGATAGGGCACAAGTTCCTCACATGGAGAGAAGACCCGAGAATGGATTTCGAGAAACTCGTGTCGAAACACAAATAACATTATCAACCGTTAGATGCTTCCGTATACAAAAAAATCTTTGTATTGGCGATATAACTTAAGTCAATATTGTAAATAATTTTTATATTTTTAGGTGTACCCACTCGCAAAGATTTATATACGTGTATGTCGTTTGAAAATTTGTATTACGCATACGTCAGGCTGCCAAATATCAATGTTTTATCAATGTAAGTGCTTTGTCTGATTCTAAATAGACGATTGGATTATGATATGAAACAGAGATAGAAAGAAACTTTCTGGAGGTCTTTGACTCTATCCGACGGCTTTGTAAAGGGCGAAGTATGTGGCTTTCTGTGAAATCTGCGGTTATTGAACCATTGAGAATATATTTTATACGTAAACTTTCAGCGTGTTGGTTTTCTCCCTATAGCGATGAGGTATACGAGAATAATGGATGTCGTCCAAACGGCATGAGAATTTCATCATGGCGGAATGCTTAGCCAAGAAATAAAAATGATGTAAAACAATTTGATATGTATGTATGTGGGTTTGTTTTTATGAGCTGGGTGGAGGAATTTGGTCGCTTTATATCACCGTTTCTTTTAATAAGGTTGAGCAGCCACTTTCATGGTGCCGAGGTGTTAAGACTTTTTCGCTCGGTTAATCTTTAACGGGTAATGAAACAAAAACATTTTGCTCTTAATTTGTTTTTGTGAAACAAATTATTTAACGTGAGCTAGCCGTTAGTCCAGTGGGTTGGACGATCGCCTGATAGTCAGAAAGTAATTACATCAAGTACCCCCACTTTTACAGAACAAGTTAAATTCTCAGAATGTCAACTTTTATTCAAGTGGTAAATGCCTACTTTAAAAAAAGTAACTTAAAAGAAGATTTTGTTAAGCAAATTAAATGCGAACTTTTTAATGCGAGAGTTTCACTGATTGCCAGTTAATACATTCGAAACTAGTCCCTTGAGTGACATTTTTTTAATTTTATAGTAACTCTAACTAGTTTTACTATCTTAATGACTTTGTTTTTTAATTGAGATCTTAAATTCTCCCTAAAAAGTAAATAAGTTTATAAAAACAAATAGGATGTTGGACGTTGTGAGCACTATAAAAATAAGGTAAACACTCCCAACTGAAATATGATATTAAACTTTTCTTTGTACGGGCATATTTGATTCCGGGAGCCCTTGGTTATGTTTTTATGTTCAAGTCGTTGGGTTTCATCAATCATTAAGCTCGTAAACAAATACAGCTACGCCAGCACAATCGCTCTACGCTGATGCTACGCCATACATCATACTTCACGGAGGGTCTTTGGAATATTGCACAGCCTCTAATTTAATACTAAAGAAACATTTTATAATTTTACTTAAAGAGTTTCCAAATTGCATAATTTATAAAATTTTAACATATTTTCATTTATTATAACTCCATACCTAACTTTTTACAATATTCACAGACCTTGGTTACTCGTGTGCTAAATATGATATGTCCAAAATTGCTAAATCATATTTTTCCTTGGAATAGTTCGGATAATTCTCGGAGCGGGAGATATTTACCTCAGTTAGAGATCATAAACCTCAAAGATGGTGCCTAAAAAGGTCCAGAACTGAGAAAATATTATGCCTACAGAGGCTTAGCGCACGCGGTTAGGAAGACAGGCTTAAGTATTTTCGCGGTGATTTAAGCCGCATCATACTTGCGGTTGGTAAACATGTTTATCAAATTTCACCGAATATATTATCCTGATTTCCATTCCCCCGCGTATAATTTTCGTATACTTTAAAAAAATCATCAGTTTGATGCTTTGCTTAAAACTGCGCAAGCTCGTGAAGGTAGAAAACTGTAAGCCTTCTGAAGGACTTTCTCTCCAAGGTGATTAATAATATGAATATAATATGTGCGGGTACATTAAGCATTCATTGAATACTAATTCTACATCACCTGTACCTGGGACGATTAAATACTCGACAAAATACTATTCAGAATGGAGATTAATACTACCGCTTTTAACCCATACATTTGGGAATTTCGAAAGCTAGTACACCTAAACTTCTTACGAAGGTTGACAAGGATGCTTCCCCATTAAATTCATTACAAGATGTATATATAATATTACAAATGTTTATTTTACTTACCTAGCAACTAGGATTAATCTATGAATAGTTAATAGACCAGACTTAATATCTGATACCCTGCAAGAGCCGCAAACTACCTTTCAATTTATAAGACTCATGTTAAATAAAACCTGAAATTTCTTGTTCGCAAACACTCATCGTGTTTATTCTTCGTGGAACATGATGTATTGGTAAAAGGCGTAAATATTAATAATACATAATGATCTGTCGTCAGATCTTATTGTTTTTACTGTCATCCCCGGTTGTTTGTCTTCTCACATCTGTTTGCGTGGGACCCTTTTGAGCGTGCTATTATCCCACATGGTTAATCTCTACTGTGCGCTCAATAGATCACGTCAGCCCATCTTGCATGGGTGATCACTCCAGCGTGGCTGACGGTTCTGATTTCCATCATCTCTTGTGGAAATGGAAGTGACGTCAAGTGGCGTGAAGTTATGATAGACAATGCCGCCCCACCACAGCGCCCTTCATTATAAAGCCTACCTCTATTACCTCCCAAATGACCTCGTTTTAGCCAATCACATTTTATATTGCAAAATGGGTTGCATCATAATATTTTTTGTAGATAAATGGAAAAAAAAAAATTGGATTTTTTCCTGTTCACTTGATACAACTAACTACTTGTATAACAAATAATTAATTGTAAGCAAATGTAGATATAATATGTCTCGACGCCATCTAGTGGGAGATTTAGCACTAATAAAGCCTTTCCTACAAAAACAAAGTTGGTTATTTACAAGTGAAAAAAAAAATAATAAGCGGTAATTGTTGATTGAGGTACTAGTACATATTGAATTATTTGGCGTTTTGGAAATAAGTCGACATAGCTCAGTGGTTCAGAGCACCTGACTGGACATCAGAAGGTACGGATTCAATTCCCGTTGGCGGCATTTATTTTTTACTCGGGAGATATTTTCAATTTGTATTGGTATTTCAGGTGACTAATTATTGTTTATAATTATCTGTTATCCTTTATGCTATGCATAAAATCTTGTCTTATAACATTGGTTTATCATTGTAAAAATAATAATAAACTACTTGTATATCTATTGAACTGGTTTGATAAACTTGTGCCTATGTATATTAGTAGTAAAAAAGTAAAATTTTCTGTGCTTCTACTTACTTTATTTCTCAAACCCATTTTCACGGTTTAAACACAGTTCTACAGCCTCTTTAGAGTACATACCCCAATCATAAATGTCCTTATTGACGTTCCTTCACTTGCTTTGAAATAGTACTTGCTAAGAAATTAATTAAGTTTCAATCGAATATAACTTGTATACATGGTATTCTTTGTTAAAACTAACTTGTTTTGAACGCAACCGTAACATTTGGCAAATAATATATCTCAAACAGAGAGTAAGATTTTGTAAAAGGCACGGTAGTTTCTTATTTGTCCTCTATTATAATTGAAATATGCAGCAGTGTTTGAAGGTCATCGTATACTTACTTTTAAAAATGCAAAATGATATCAATAAATGTTATGATTTTTTTATTTAATTTCAGTATCACAATACTTAAATTGTTGGAAAATAAGTTATATGTAAAAATTGTTAGTGTTTTGCATGAAATATTCAACTCTGTTCCCCGGAGTTATGTTCCCCCACAGATTACATAGTTGTAAATTAGGTGGGGCGAAATTATTTCGTAAGAATTATTGAAAATGGTATGAATTAATGGCATAATGAATAATATTTATTTCATAACATTTTATTTCTTCCTCCATTTCTCATTGTTTTTTAAATTTCTATTTACGAAACTGTTCGATAATGATCATTATTTATTTTGTGGTACTTCTATCCCATTAACAAAGTTTTAACCTTGTTACAGGCGAACGCAAGTGAGTTAATATTTATATGGAAAACAAAACATATCGTTTTCGAATAAATAATAAATAAAATATTTTATAAATTCATACAACTTGAAAAAGAAGCAAACCGTGTAACAATGTACACAAGAGGGTGGAAATCTCAAATCTTGATATGTCCAATGCTTACTTTGGACCAGATTAGATTAAAATTATGAGATTCAAAACCGTTACATTACCGGAAACCTTGTAACAAGATTTTTATACAAAAATAAGCTACATAATAAGATTCATTCACAATAGTCAAGTTTGTTTTCGTGAAGTTTGACGCTTTGAGATGAATCGCCTAGGCCGTGTAATTTGCGTAATATGTCTTGGAATACGAAGCCTAAAAATAACTGAGGGCTTAAAAAAATCTGGAACTTAGATCTTGTCACTAAAAAAGTGAAAGGTACCTTGAGTTGAGTGAAGCACCAGCCTACGAGGGCGAGAGTGCGGTTCAGGGGGTCGCGTAATCTCCTTATGCTGAACAAACTACAACTTACACAGAACCCTGATTATTAAGTAATCGTTAAAGTGCTACAGTAAGTAGTGAATCTGGCATCAAAGCCTTCTGATGCTTGTAAATTTAGGAAATTAATTATTCATCCACTAGTCATTAATTATTCATCAATTAAGTCCACATGAGCTAGAGCTTTCCTTTTTTCTATTGTATCCAGAATATGCTTAGAATTAGAAAACACGTTTATTTTACCTAACAAAATCTATTTCCAAATAATTTTCACGAAGCTGTTCAGAATCGTTTTCCTCAACCTCGACGATATTTTTAGGCAAAAAACCTTTTTTCTTAGGATCCAAATGTGTTTTAAAACTTATTGTTATAAGTTGACTGTTCGTCAACAATAAAATAAGTTTATAACAAAAAGTTGTTCCTGAATATTCATTCAGACTTTTTTTTAAAGTCAAGGTATCCCATACAAATAAAAATTGGGTGTGTTTGTCCGAGACACTATCTAGGTTACAAACCAAATTCATTAGAAGGTTTGTTTCTATTAAAAAAGATAGATGCCAAGAACATGGGAAAATTAGTTTGCATAATTAATTCTGAATTTGAAATACGAGATCGACACATATGACGATTATAAATATGGTCAAGTTGTTTAAGACGCCTATAAGATAAGAGACACTGGGTTCGATTCCTAGCTGTGAACGTTTCCTCTTTTATTTCTATGTGTCTTGTACTGATTCATGTTTCGTTTAGATTTATTACTACATCTTCTTCTTCAATAATAAAATGACTATTTTGATGATTTCTAAATATATCTTCTTAGAAAATATGTTCATTATAATCAGTTAATTTATTATGTTATTTTTATGATTATATTAAAACATATATTTAAGCAGGACTAAAGATTAGAGGTTGTAACTTCATAAATGGGAATGCAATGTCAGTTTCACAATTTTGAAGTAACAAGGGTTTCGGGAGACGTGAATGTAATTTGGTAAGTACTAATTAAGAATGGAAATTGACAGTAAATTCTGGGTGTCTTCAATTTAGACGTTTTTCTCTTCAGCTAGTTAATGCCATTAAAAATCACCCGGACTTTCCCGATATGATAATTGCGTAATTTTACTTCAGAGATAATTGGAGCTGAAGCTGTGATTTAGGGAATCTGTTTTTCTTATTTCTCGTCGGTAAATTATTCTACTCAGAATTCATAACGTCAGAATTATTTCCTTTCGTAAAGAATATTTTTTTGCATAAATTGGCCATTAATTAATTGCTAGGAAGCTTTTCTAATAAAATAATAGTCTGTTATCATTTTTAACCACTAATGGAATTTTCTTCATTCCCGTAAAAGTTTTTACTGTAAACTGTGGCGGATATTTTTTTGTAAGAGCAATTAAAAAAACAAAAACATTTTTTTTAAGTTTTTCTTTCGTGTTATTCAATAATAGATATATTATTATTTAATTTTATTTTTAAAGGTTATTTGATATTTAATTTTCATAACGCTTGACTTCTCTTTTGCCTTCCAAGGGCATTATCAAACTGTCGTCAAAGGGCGAAATAGCTGTCACACGTAAAAACGACAATAATTACACAGAACTTGTTTATATATTTTTCTTACATTTTTTTATTAATATTATTGAATATTGAAATTGGATTTCTACAAATTAAAATCAAAAACAATAAAAAATATTTAATTTAAAGAAATTTTTTCGACTTCTGTATTGCCATTTTTGTAAAAAAAAAATTTTACTGTTATTTTTTGTTAAGTTTAATCACTGCATAATATGCACAACTCTGCATTTTAAACTATTGAACATACATAATGCTCATTTTAAAGCCACGCAAAAACGCTTGTATTTAATAAATTACCAATAAACTAGCCGTTTATTGGTAATTTATTGACTTGAACATTAAAAAAAAAATCTGAAAAAAAAAAAATTACTTGAGTTATAAATCATAATTTTTCATATTGTGAAACTTACCAAAAAAGAAATACTTAAGGTCCTTATTATTTTCTTCATTTTAAGAAGATGAACGTCTCAAGTGAATAAATGATCTCATTGAGCCCAATTTAATGTAAAACATTGTTAAGGGCTTTGAACAGCAATGAATATTCCTTGATAACAAGCTTCTAGTTTATGTATAACAAAGAAGAAAAATGAGAATGAACAACATAGGTTAAGAAGGCTTGTAATAATAATTCTTTGTTCCTTTATTTATAGAGCCTTTTCAACATCGACCTATTTCCTTTTTGATGGTCCATACTTTCGGAACCAATCGAGTGAGACTAAATAAATTCATTTTCTCTAAAACCAATTTAGCCGTGAGGAGCTGATCTTCATAGAAAATCTGTGATTTAAGAAATATTCGAGATAAGTGTAACGTAAAGCATCCATCCTTTTTGAATTTATAATAATTTTGAATATATTCAAAAGTAACACAGTTAGTTTAACGTTTTTAAAAGGTGTTTATAAATATTATGCCCACTGCCCACGCTAAGCCCATACCAAGAAATATTATGTATTGAAAATGATTTATTATGGAAATATGTTTGTTATTTTCTAGTAAATATTCCATTCCACGCTATTCTGTAATTTGTTTATTTTTTGTACACACGTACATGTTTTTATGCCTTCTCACAATGGTGACATTTAATATCAAAACCATTTTTTTTCAACCACATCCAAAATTTATCCATACGGTACGAGTAGATAAATACAAACTTTTCAAATCAAATTATTCATATTTTTAATAATTGGATTGAGAAAAATAAAGGCAAGTACTTATTATGATATTATGTAACGCCATTAAGAAGCGATTTACTAACATAATACAGTGTATCTTTCACCCACCCTCTGTTCATCGTTCATTAATAAGCGATATAATAAACATAATACAACGTATCTTTAACCCACACTCTGTTCATCGTTAATTAAGAAGCGATTCACTAAACATAATAGAAGTATGTTTCACCTACCCTCCGTTCATCTTTCATTAAGAAGTGATTCACTAAAAATAATTCAAGTATGTTTCACCTACCTTCTGTTCATCGTTCATTAAAAAGCGATTCACTAAACATAATTCAAGTATGTTTCACCCACCCTCTGTTCATCGTTCATTAAGAAGCGATTCGCTAAACATAATACAACGTATCTTTTACCCACCCTCTGTTCATCGTTCAATTTTACATCTCGATTCACATCGCTTCCAACAATATTTGTAGGCACAGGTATGCTAATGCGAATTTGTCGATATCTCACTAACTCCCGGTGATCCGGGACCGTTGTTGTGAAATCGGAAGCCATGTTAGCTCTTCCTTCCCGCCTTTTCCGTGTTGACTTTTGTTGTGAAAGATTTTCGGGCACGTTTCCATTTTGTTTTCCGTTTTACGATCTGCGCTGTCCTTCCTTTGTCTATGAATGAACCGAGCTCCGTGCCATAAAATATGTTTTTACTGAACTTTTTTCAGGAATTCAGGAGCTCATAATCATTGGCACGCGAGCAAAAGGAACGTGGTAGGTGAGCAAACTATAACAAAACTATACTTCTATGATACGCAGCATGTTAAGGGACATACCTTACTTATAACCAGTAATTCCTGAGATTACTTGATGTTAAAAATATTTTTTCAATTTTTAAAAAGTTTATTATATTTAAAACATATATATATCTCACGTATAGTCATTAGTCACTGTTCACATTCACTCTGTCGAGTAACCGCCCAACTTAACTCCATTTAACTTGGCTATATTCCCCCAAAAAAGATATTAAAATTAGGCTATTCCAGGCACCAGAATGTACTAACAGATAAGACGCACACATTTATCTTGTCACTATATTAACAAACAAAATAAGAAAGCTAGCCTACATTTTCGAGACTCTTAGAAATATAGGTATTGGACATGGTTACAAAAAAACTGTATTCTATGCTCTAGTTCAATCAATGCTTTCATATAATGTTGTATGTTGGGGTTTTCGACTACAGCCTTTAAATGTTGCACAAAATTAATTTAAAAAATAATGTTTAGTTTTTTGTATTCGTTACAGTTATTTTACAGCCATGTAAAATTATGTCAGTTAAGCAGTTGTATATAATACAGGATTAAATTTTTCAAAAACATTGATACTGCATAAAGATCAAGAGAAGTGCGCAACACTAGATTGAGTTCTTATTTAATGTATCATCCGGTGAATACCAGAACATCCTTTGGACAAAGAACTTTTTCTCATAAAGCTCCGTTGCTTTATAACATGAGAATACAAATATTATAGATTCGTTGAATCTATTCAAGAATCACCTTAAGAACCCCATATTCGATGTGGTCAATCCGTGTATGTGTTATGTGATTTACTTAATTGATTGAATATAATTGAAAAGCTGCTCACCTAGACACAGGAATTTCATAGTGACATGAGCAGAGGAGGAACAAAAATATTATATCTGATATAAGACATTTCAAAACATTTGCAAATAATATAATTGGTGATTTTTTTAAAAGATATGATTTGTGTTGATTAAAAAGATTTCTTACTCCTTCCACTCTATACCTACGTACCTACTTACAACTAGTAGGCTGTTGTACTTGGCTTTATATTCCTTGCTACATAAGGAATCCCCTTATGCCTTATTTATTCGGGCGGAATTTTTTCACAAAAATATTTTTAGGGCAAACTGCTTTGTTGCTTCTTCACGTTCGAAAGAACGTTAGAACTAACACACCAATGTGTTTATTTTTCCTTTAGAGCTCGTGTGCGCGTATTTGGTTTAAAAACCCGGGAGCGCTAAAAATTTTATCACGGACATATTATAAATAAAAATAAGTAAAAGTACAAACCAGAGACTTTTTTGTGTCACCTACTTTTGTAATTCGTAATACTTTCATAAAAGAATACAGGACAAACCTTTCCTTATGATTTTACATTATACTGACATACTGCCCTTGCTTTTTTAATATATATTTTATTATTGAGTTAGCTTTCATATGTTTTACCCCTTTTAACCGTTTTATTACCAGCTGGCTTTTTTATTTTCACAATAGAGAGTTATTTTATTTTTAATTGCCGTAGCGAAATATCATTTTCAATGGACACACCCCGTAGGACCATTGCTGGCGATTCGAAAGAATTACAATTATCTTAGAAAGAAAAAAATCAAAGCTATTTTTAGCTAATTAGAAAATAATTTTAAGATATAAGAATAATTTAACAATCAAATAATTAAAATACGTCAATTACGTCAGGTATTGTGTTCCTGTGTAGGTGGTAGATAATTAATTCACATCTACGTTTTAAAATAAAATATTTTTCGTTGTATATTCGTCAATACTCCAATAGCACAGCATCTCTATGTGTGTAAGAGAATGTCTTTATTTAATCAATTAACCATTGATAAAAAAACAGAAAAACACGACAACACGAAAACCCAGGCTATGCAATACATAAAAATAGAATTGAAAGTGTTCAAAATAGATTTTTAAGGTACCTTAATTTCCGTTCTTTTCGATCTCATATTAGTAATGAAGACTCTGCAAAGTTCTTCAATATACAGACGTTAACTTTCCGAAGAAATATAGCAAATTTGGTAATGTTATTTAAAATTACACATAATTTAATCGATAGTCCTGATCTTCTTCAACGCCTATTATTCCATGTTCCCAATCGCAACAGTAGACAGTCGCCTACTTTTAATCTCCCTCATTGTAAGACCAATTCCAAACAAAACTCATTTATCTACAGATCCACACATTCATTTAACTTAAATTATTACCATATTGACATTTTTAACTAGACTTTACGCGACATAAAACAAAAACTCAATAATCAACAAAACTCAAACTAGAAGTTCAATTCCTATATATTCCCGTCCTTTGCCTCTTAATCTTAATCCATTATTTCCTCCTCCTCCCCCCCTCCTTTATTTTAATATTTTCTAACTAAACAAGAAATTAATTTAATAGAACATGTCTATGACATTGTACACCTTACCATTAACTATTCATCAGTGGAAAGTTCATAATTGGCATAATTAATTATATTATTATTGTATCGTTGAATAATTAAAGATTTCCTGTCAACTTTTCCTAAAATATATAAATAAATAAAAAAATAAATTAAATTAGAATTTTGTAGTACCACCAGTCCACCATATAATTTTTAGGTTTTATTTGATGGATTATATTTTGTTTATTATTAGGTTTTATTTGATGGATTATATTTTGTTTATTATTTCTAATATATTATATACATCGTATCTACATTGTTTATTACTATTATATATTGTTTTCTAAAATCATCGTATCTCTTCTTATGTATACGTATTCTTCTCTATTGTCATCTAAAATGGTTAAATAGTTATATTAATTGCAAATTATTTTTAGGTTAGAAATTCACATTGTAAATTAATATTTATTTTGTATTGATGAACCTGTTTGTCTAAATTTTCACTAAAATTTTCTCTATAACCTTTCATTTCAAAACTTAACTTTGTAAATTTTCTCTTTACACTTAAAACTTCGTTTTGATAATTATCACTTCATACTTTACTTTAAAAAATTTTCATTTTATAACTTTACACAATAATTTATGCAAAATATTAGTTTGTCGTCGAAACGTGAAATTAGTAGTTAGATCCTAAGAATGTATTCGTTATAATGTTACAATTCCTTGGTTGCAGCAGTTTACCAAAGTTCCTTTCTTCATTGTATTATTAGTCTGAACCGTAACTTCTTGCGAAACTTTTAAGCGCTGCCTAAGTTTAACGTCAATCTTTATTTTCCTAATATACCCACCTATACTTTATTTCGTAGTTTCCCTCCGTATCCTGGAAATACGCCGGCTGCAGGGAAACTAGGAATAGGGGATGATGGTAAACGATAAGCCGTATCATCCCCTTGTTAGTTCCTATTATAAAATTATCATATTCTTCCGGAGCATTTGTTTTTATGGATCCTCAGGGGATAGCACAAAGCTTCTAGATTCTGGGGCACATCGGTTTTAGAGTATTGTTGCGCTTTCATGGTAAAATGTATTCAATTTGTGATCCCTTTTTATTCCGTCTTTTTGTTTCAATCATTCAGTAAAATGCAATATCGCTAGATGGAAAATTATTATAGAATTTTCAGCATCATTTTAATTGGTTTTGTCACCAAATTTTTTTTTATTATTTATTATGGATAAATCAAATTGAAAAGTTTTATGTTCTTTTTTCAGTAAGTTCATTTTTTCAAAGTTCTATAAGCTTTTGATGGAAATTACGATGTTATAATTTTAGATACCTACCTGTATTTAGAGATAGATAAAGAGAGGTTACAAAAGAGCTATCAACGGTGCCTCATTTCTGTGGATCGCGATAATCGTTGGTCAATTCTTTGATGGGTCTCTTTCATTTCTCCCGGCTGTATTGTTAGGATTGCTGACACAATCGAGTTGCCACTGCTCTCTTCATTTTTATCTGCGCCCCCAGAGAACCCTTCACCCTTTATGAAATATTCCTAAGAAATATTCCAAATAATACAATAAAACTATCTTTATTCAAAGATTTATAATAACTTTGGCAAACTTTTTGGTGTTTATGGCGTATTCTGCGCGTGGAACATTTTAGGTTCCATTTCAACATTTTAAACTGTCGTTTATCTTATTCTTTACAACTTTCTTGCTTTACACATTTTTCATGCGCCACATAAATAATACTCGTATAACACATAAACTATACGAAACGTGATTCCACCAACTGCAATTTTTGTAAAGTATCATTATCGTTTAATAAGTTTTGGGTACACATGATGCCCCTATTATTTGTGGATTTCGTATTCTGAACGACAATTCATTTATCACGCTTGGATTAAGTTTCCGAAGTAACAGGGCGTTTTTATTGCGTTGTTGTTGTTTACCAAATCCCTTTCGTATTAAATTTCAGTTTGGCAGCAAATCAATACCACTAATGGTTTTCGTTTTACACAGATTTCCGCTAACACTTCCCGGCAATAACCACAATCTCGTTATGAAAAGGAGGTATCGATTCTGAAACTTATTATATACGAGTAGATACCAGCGACCGCAAAGTTTCTACCTAATGCTTGTCATTTCTATGCTGCTAATGAGATTAGATTACTAATTAATTGATGTTAGCAACAAAGTATATTTTGGAAACTTTAGTAAGGCATTGTTTATGAAAATTTCTTACAAAGTTAGGCAAAGGCAAACTTCAATATTCTCGTTGAATTACAAAATAACAATCATATTATCCACTACCGGAGCAATAAATTACTAAAGTATTGTTGGCTTGTGAGGTTTTGCTTTCTACTTAAGCTCTGCTTCTAAGACTTAGTTCTAAGTAAGTAAGTTGTTATATTTTTGGTGTTAAAATGAGTGTCTTCCTAAAGTCGTTTCGCCGCGAAGGGCACTCAGGCGCACCTGTTACAGCCGACCCTGGCTCACTTTGGGTATCCTCAATGTCCTCTTGAAAATGGTTTTCTTCCCTTTGCTTCTGCTCATCATCAACTCGGAACTTCACCTCCCCGTGTCCCTGTCCCGTCGCCCGCTCCCGCCCTCCAGCCCTCGTGCCGCGAATACAAGAGCGCGTCTCCCCTACAGAATTTAATAAAATTCTTATTACCTATTCATGGCCAAAACAGTTTTACTTAACGAGTTTCTTAAGGGTTTTTGTTTGAGATTCTTGTCCAGAAATGAGTGTAAGGTCCAATCTATTTATGCAAATGCCTAAAATAAGCAGAATAGTTATCCCGATCCCGTACCTACGAGCACTGAGGTAATTATGATGGTGCTGAATTTAATGACCTCATTTAATCCTTTCAGGAAAACTTTGTGGTTATATTAAACTTACATACCCAAATAAGTACATATTAATCTTCTCGCGAAACATTATCGCCCAGAAGAACTTCAAACTTTTACTTCTACTAAGTAGATTCGAATTAAAACTACTGTAGATACGTTTTTAACTTTCTCTGTTAAGATTTATTTTATGTTCTTCAAAGGGAAAATTCGCGACTTAAAAAGGCACGAAGAGTTATTTCGTGGTATTTTAACATTCACCCCTGATTTATTTTTTTACCTTCTCTGAACCTTATGTTAAAAAAGTATTCGCGTTTACAAATTGAATAATATCCAATGAGCGTAATAAAAAATACAAGGTAGATTGTTAAGCAACGTAATTGGTCTCATATTTTAGCGGGAAAAGTTTCTCTCTTGATATTATTATTTAGTCATCAGAGCCTTATCTTCAAAGGCTCTCACGGAAAAAGTTTACGCAATTCGTCCGTTTTTTACGGAACGCCAGAGGCGGCCTTATTTATGACTAGCTATTAATCAAGTGCTTAATTGACTTTCCTCACACAAAGCACGAATAAACGCTTAACTGCTGTAAATATTTAAGAAAATACTAAACTCTACACACAACTAAAAAAACCCGTAGATTAGAATAATTGAAAACAAGAATGTTAAATAGCTAGATTCAAGCTGCAATGTTGAATTTTTATAGGCAATTTTTTTTTGTTTTTGTTTAATTTTTTTTTAAATAAACCAATAAAAAAAATAAAAACCAATAAAAAATAAAAATAAACAAAGTTTTTATAGCAATAATACACCTATTTTTACTAACAGAAATATTATAAAAACCATAATCTTCGTCCCCAGGGACTAGCTCTTAACCGTTGTGAACCTTTAAAATGTAGTTTGATTTGACTGAGGATTAAACCTTCCTCCCAAAGTCACATTAAAAAAATCACTTTTTTATAAATATTCTAATATTCTGTGCAAATAAAATATTCTCTTTTATTATAAATTATTAATTATTATAGAATTTATTTTATATTAATTACTATCTATTATCATAAACACCTCATACCTCGATTTATGTCAGGTCTTATACTAACCTAGTATTAATTCAACTTTTATTACACTCGTAGATATTTCTTTTAATTATGTAAATATATTGTCTCACTGCGCTTCTATTAAAAACTGTATCACTTGCAATAGTATTTTTGTGTACACATTACTTGTTCTGTAATTTATTACTTATATTCTCCTGTGTACCACTGTATGTTTATAATCCGATGTATCATTCTATTGTAAAAGCCATTTTATAAAAAATAAATAAATAATGTCATCCGATTTTTTTTTAAATGCATGTGTTCGCGAGTTTATATGCACAAGCACCACCAAAATAGATGATAGAATGCATTGTCATCAACAGCAAGTCTATCTGCCGAGTTTCAGCTCTATCCGATGTCGGGAAGTGGATTAACACCCACTACCAAGATTCCACTTCATTCATAATTTTTTTCATTCATTTAATCAAGAAAACAAAATCGAAAATCACAATGTTTTTTTATAAATGGGTAATTTTTTTAAAGGCATTAATTTGTTACACTATAATGCTTATTGATTGAATGCACTCGATCAAAGTTTTTCATTGTATTATTGATATGTTTTATACTGTTGTTAAATTAAAAATATTGTCAATTTTTGCAATTTTGGTTTATGCTTCGCCCGTTATATTGCATATGACTCAAAACAAGGGCCGGCACTGAGCCAGTAGAAACCTCAAGGGCGCTGTGTTAGGTGTTACGTTATTATCAGCGCCTTGGTCCCTTAGCTCCTTTGCGCCTTGGCAAGTCTGATCTTGCTTAAGACCGGCCATGCTTATATCTAAATTGTCTATGAGATCAGTAAAAAGTCAGTGCTGCCGAATTTAATGACTAACAAAACTCTCCTCTATTTTGAAAACTCTCCTCTTTCGTATTCAGTAATGTAGTAATCCAGTAATCCATTTCAAGATACGATACATTAATTTTCGTAGAAAAATAATATCGCTAGAGTAGGTACATTTTTTTAGCGGTTTTGAAAAGAAAATTACATGCCTTGTGTTACAAAGAAAATGAGCATGTTCCTGGATCGATCTAATTTGTTTTTTTTTTCAAATGGCCTAGTGACACGTCACAGTGTCATAGTTTCTCAATGAGTTGTTATCGTTTCCACCAGAATTTAATATACTTTGTAAAATCTAAGTTTCTCCTCAAATTGGTACGTTTTCAAGTGATCTTTTTACATCAACGCCCCTGGGATAGTAAACTATCTCCTATCTAAATCTAGATTTCGATATAAAAAAATTATAAAGGTTATGTTTTAAAGTAGGTAAGTAAATCATTGATTTAACCCGTTTCAAGAACAGGAAAATTAATGCGAAAAATCAATTCTATGAAGGATTCCAGACTCTCGATAGGTGAGCACTATTATCATAATTCATACACTTGAGATTTCTGGGTCAGTGTAATTATTTTCATCTCGAAAACTCATTACAATCATCAGATGCTTTAAAAAATCCATTTCATAGACCAAAACAAGTTTTTTTTTTCAAATTGGTTTTATCAAATTTTTGGATATTTTTATATTAAAATGAGTTTAAATTGTATTAGAATGCCTTAAAACCATATCTTATGTAAATATATGGCGTATGAAACATGTTCACAACGATAGTTAAACATTGAATATGCGCCAGTTGTGTGGTTAACATATTATTTTCGTTTCCGTGAGTTCAAACACTGACCTAAATATTTAACTATATAAATATTTCATAATTTTGTAATGTGTTGAAATCTATCGGCAGAATTTAATTCCATTGCCTTTTTGGCATATTGCAACTTTCAATAGTAATTGATCTTTTCGTTATCGTTACTAACGTGTCTACAGAAAAGTTCTCTTAATTTTATCTCGAAAGTGTATAGCACCGTGAGACTGTTAAAAAATCTAATATTATCACGAAAATGTATGACGAAAACGGATGGTTAGTACTAATATAAAATATTTAAATAAACTTTCCAGTAGCTTTTCACAGATACTTTACTAGTTGTAATATAATAATTTTGAATTTAAACATGGCCACATAACGTTAAGTTAGCAACGCACTATCTTCCGACCCCGTCTTAGTGTCCGAGAGAAGAACTTTCTTTTACCTCCGGTTATTAAGAAAGTTTTTTTTTCAACACCGTGTTCCGATAAAATTCAGAAAAGTTTCGTTTATTATACTTTTTCTTCTTTTGAACTTAGGTTGGAATTACGTTTGCTAGTTTTTCCACTCTCGCAAGAACTTGTCGTGTTAGATATAATTAAAGTATTACCTTATGTATTCCATTTTTCTAAACTCCCGTAAAAGCTGCAAAATACTTGACAAAATGATTGAATTCAACTATTATTTATCGTTTTTAACTGAGCACTAAGTTAATATGAAAAACATACGCCATTGTGTACACCTTTCATTTGAAAGTTTAAATGCATTGATTCGTAGTCTTATTAGACATAAATTAATAACTCCAAACAAGTGTTCCAAGAAATGTATATTTTGTACTAAGCCTATTGGATTCAATGTCTAAAATGTATATTTATGCGCGTTAAAATAATAATGAAAACAATTTTAACGGTTCTAGCCACAGACATGTATATTGCACTTGTGTATTATATGCAGTACGCCGTTGCAAAACTATATTAAACAGTTCTAGCCAAAGACATGGCACTTGTATATATGCAATACCCGATTGCAAAACTATACTAGCCGAAAGATATATCAATTTTATTGTCCCCAAAATATGCAATTCACTACAGACAACATTCGAAGATACGACGTTGTATCAAAACATTAACTACTGTAAAAAAATATATCAAATTTTGGCCAAAATACACCGAAATAGAAATATTTTAATAAGTCAACTATCATCTGTATTACATAGTATTTAATAAAATAAATTTTGTTTTTGATGATACCAATAGCAAAAAAAAATTAGGGACTTCATTTTTATGCCTTGTTTTAAACTTCCAATGATAAAGTTTAATTCTGTGTTATTTTTTTTAAATGTAATTCATTTTTTGTCTTTTTATAACTAAACTACATTTTATTTACCTACAAAGATAATGTAAACCTTAATTTTATGTTTTATTATATTATTATTGTGATAATAATTACCATAATAACCACGCACAGGCTTTGCCTTTGTGGGATTTTTTGCTACACACTACACTTTAAATTTATTTGTGTAACTGTTCATTGCGTTCATATGTATCAAAATATTCAATGAACAACGTGAAAATATAACATAAGAATTAACATTTTCATTATTTTCCATTCCTCATTTCTTTTTTCATGAAATTCTGAATATTTTAATTATTTTCCTATCATATTCAAGGTATTCGAATACGTTGAAAGTGCTTTTCTAAGAAATTTTCTATAATCCTAATGTTTGATGTTTTTGATAAAAGCTCCTTTACGTTCGCTTATCATTAAGAGAACAATCAATTTCCAGCACCGCTTCTGGCGCTCTGCACATTTGTTTTATCTCGTTAAGCGTGAAGATTGTCCCCCGTTAATAATTAAAAAAATAATAATTTGATAATGCAGAGAGGAAGCAGTATAAGGTTTCTAGCTGACAGCTGCTATGGCGGTCGTAAAGTTTACGACCAGTTGTAAAAAAATCAAGAAAGAAACTTTATACCCGAAAATATAGGCGGTTAATAAAACTAGTTAATTTTTATTAAATGGTTGACCTTTTAAGATCAAGCTTTCGAAATTCCCTGCAAGACTAACTCCGACAAAACCGAGTACTGACAGCTTTCATGTTTTAAGGTTGTAGTTACACTTTTAAGGCCACTAAATTTTACAGCCGTACATAATTTTTAATCAGTCCTCGTTGTTACATCACCATCAAGTTGGAATCGTAAATTCTCAGTGGTATTAAACCTAATTAATTACTCGTTTTTTATTCTAACTTAATAACACTTAAAAAGTCGGGAAGAAAGTATTCTGATAAACATATTTACATTTGTGGGAAAGTATTACATCATGTTTACATATTTACATAGTTAAAAAATGACGACGAAGAAAACGTTTTTTTTAGCAATAATTAGTAACCTGAAACGACTGCATTAATTGAATATGTTTTTGATATGTTTTTTTACCCATTTAAGAAATTTTCTTCTAAGAAAAACTTTAATCGGACAAATCATAAGTAACAAACCACTAGTGATACAAAAATACCAGGTTAACTCGGTTAGATTAGGTTTTTTATCATCACTTTTAATGACTTTATCCCACTTTTGAAAAGTATTCTGATTTATATTTTGACAAACTGCCATCTAACAGTTTAATGAAACTTCATTGAAATTATGTTATATGAAAAAAAAAATAATCCACTCCTCTTATTTGTCATGGAACCGTCATTCTGGTCGAAATATGATTCTACGTCACGAATAATTTGATGCGAGTCCGCCAACACAGGCTTGTTTTTCTTATCAGACGCAGAAACAACTTTCCAATTCTGATGCCTCTGGGAAGACTTACTAGGTTAATTAAATGCCTCGCAGGAAATGTAGATATTTTCCACATGTTTAAGTCCGAAGTATCCTTTAACTCTTTAACGATGTGTACCTATATATAACGTTTTATGTCCTACATATAACCTTATATATTTAATATGTTTTTTGTAATTTTCTGTCGATTCTGCAATGCATAAGTTTTTATATTATTTTTGCAAAAAAACATTCTAAAAAGCAAACTGCTCCAAAATCAATCCGCTCCTGTCTATGTCGACATCTCTGTCTTTCTCACTCTATTCACTCGACCTTTTTATTGCTGTCCTTCATGGCTGACAGGGCCGTCCCCGCCTCTTGGGAAATCACCATTCGCTTTTTCTCTTTGCGCTCTCTGTTTTATGCTTTTATCACTGAAAAGACACTAGCACTTTTTCTTTTGTAAAGATTCCGCGCTTTGCTGATGAAATTCCCGCGGGATATTTAATTTACTTATCACCTTATGTTATTTAGACAAACATAATTGATTAGAAAGCATGACTTTTCATTAATTCTTTTTATTCTAAATACTCCATAGTACTGTATGCTTTGCAGTAGCTGCTAAGCAAATTGCAAACATATCGATAATGAACACTTTTATATCAAATATCTAAATTATAAATTTACCCAACATGTACATTATAAATGTACCTAACGACGCTGTGTGGGAAATGATCAACTCATAAAATATATTGATAAAATATTCAGCCGCAACAATATCGCGTAGTTTCAAGCGGTTTTCATTTAATGGAGAATTTAGGTATCCTGACATTAGTTTAAAAGGTGACCCTTGATGGCACTAAAGCTGTAGATGATAGTTTAAGAGGTGATTCATGGATGGCGCATACCTGATGGTAATGCAGGGAATCAGAACAAATACTATTACAACCTTAAGATCTTAAGAGTTAATTGTGTCTATCACAATAAAGTCCAAAACATTTGGTTGACCCTGGAGTTTTATTTGTGAAGAGTTGTGAGATAAACCTGGAACTAAGACAGGTACACTATGGTAGATAACAATGATTTACAAGGAATATTAGAGATACCTGGGTTCTCATAGTTTTATTTAATTCCTTAGTAAGAAGTAGACTTGAAAGTGCGTCGATAATTTCCATACCAGGTAAAGTATTCTCTCATGTTCGAGAGAGTTCAGAAGAAATTCTTGGGATTTCTCTACATGAGGGAGTATGGCTACTATCCGTTTCTCTATCCTACTGACTTTCTTTTGGGTTTGCTCGGAATGAACTATCTACGGGTCAGGTCATTGGAGGGCATTGCTACACATTTCTTCGAACTGATCGGCGGATTGTTTGAAAACTCGGTCATCATGGAGAGCATTCATTTCTATGTTCCCGATGGTTATCTCCGTCACTGACAACATAGACTATTCAATCTCCCGGCCTGCAGAACTAACTTGCCAATGGTCATGCCTGTGGGGAGAGCAATCTTGCTTTTGAACAGAATCAATTCGGATATCGACATTTTTAGCATCGATGAAGCTGCCTTTAAAAGGCATGCTCTGTTATTACTAGTATAGTTGATATACCCACTGTTCACAATAATGTAATAATTTTTTATTTTTTTTAAATGTTTTAAAATAAACGATTTTGTAATGTTCTTTAAATGAATGAACTGAATTGAATAACCAAAAACGACGAATATTGAAATCAGTATGTTCACTAAATTTTATGTTTCTCCTTAAATTATGCGTAACTTTGTATGTTCAATTCATGTTTTGTATAATCGTGGACTTTGAAAGCGATGTGAAGAAAACTCTTAATATGTGTAGGAAATGCGGTTTGTTCGCAAATTCAGGATTCCGCATATTAAGGATTCCGCATATTCGGGATTCTGCATAATTTTATAAAATCGATTAATTGAATTAAATGGCTGCCATTAATGAGACAATGTACGTGTTACAGGAAAATTTCAAGATGTTTTCAATTTATGTACCACATTTTATCATTTTTCCGCATTAAGAGAAGATGCACGTTTAGCACCCTAGATGGGTTACATGACGACATTACACAGGCGAGAATTTCAAGTACCACTGCTGGAATTTTGTAGGGATGGAATTGCATGTAGAGAGAATTACACCTACATAAAATACACCTTCTGGAAAATCACAAATAAATAACACGCGTCACACGTCATAAAAACCTAACCCAACTATTTTTTTCTAATATGAAATTTATTTAGCATAAACACACAAAATTTAAACCTGTTAAATGGCCAAGATCACCCCTAATGGGTGAAAGCCAAAATAAAGAATTAAAAAAAAACCTGTTACATAATCTTCTCTATCCGGTGTAATTCGAGTAGGTGTAATATAAGTAGGTATACCTATCTGCATGTGTTATTTCATCAATGTGTAATGTGTAATTCTGACAGTGATATTGGTACGTGAAATTCACGCCTATTTAATTTTTTCCTGATACCCATAGGAAGTACGCTTTACAAAAGTCTCTATACTAACAGAGCTAAAGGAAGCAATGGCCTGGATATTGAACGTTGACTATGCGAGTTGCACTCATTCGTGCTCATATCGCATAATGAAGCAAAAGAAAGTGACTTTTGTTGATCGATGGTAAAGGCCTTTTATTTATTTTAGATATAGTCTGATAATAGGGGAGCTCTTTTTTGCATCAATTTTCTGCTTTTATTTATTTATCTATTCATGTTCTCCATAAAACGGTTATGCCACAATGTATACGGAGAAGATTAAAAATTTAAGTATATGTAAGTATAAAAGGTCATGCAGGCAATTTTACTATTTTGTGACATGCGTCAAAATATAGTCGCTAAACTGACTGCAAAATTGTCGATGGTCAATGCAGAATCGCCATGCATTTGATTCTTTCTGTTGATTAGCGAGTTCTGATAGGCAGACGTCCTTGCTTTGGCAGTATAAAGATGGGATCTCCCATGAGTAAACTTGTTAGGCAAACATAAGTTAACTTCTTTTAATACAACCGTATTAAGTACAGTTCCAGACATTTGTCAAAAATGTTTGCCTAAAAATATTTTTCTGCGTGCTTCTAAGTTGTTAAAATCGAGCATTCATGTTAAGAACATAGGTGGATAATAGACATAAATTCTCTCATATATAGGTAACGCATAAACTTCTTTTGTACTTTTTTTACTTTCAGGATATGGTTTGTTTTTAGAAGGGGCCCAAATAATGAACCTTTATTTCTTGTTTTTTTTTTAACATTAGCCCCACGCAGGAGGAAAAAAAATCCCTCAGGGCCTAAGTCATTATTGGGGATGATGTGTGGAGGGTATTTTTGGGGAAAAGAAGGAGAGAAAGTTCTCACAAGGAAAAGGTATGAGGGGTGGGTAGAATGACGGACGTATGAACCCATACCAATACTTAGACAAACCTTACCCCATGTACCAGGGAATCCTTGCTAATAAACCAAACGTAGCGAACCTCTTGGGGTAACCTATGGCAAGGGTGTTGGTTACTAAATAAATGGTTCCCGGGGCGGCGGTACCCATACCCAACTCTCAAATTGAAATATTAACTGAATTATAATAATTCAAGTTTATCCTAGGGTACTGCTAACAAGGGCTTCATATGTTCCGTTAGTAAATGCATTACGAAGAACAAATCTAAGCAATTTGTTGGCGTGTGAGACAATGTCAGTCATGTACGATTTGAAAGAGAGATTTTCTTCGAAAATCACGCCAAGGTCTCGAATCTCATTTTTGCAAGTTAATATATTTTTAATAATATGTTTGGGGAACAGGAATGTATCATTGGATCTGGTAAATGTGACGACATGACACTGCGTTTGGGGAACAGGAATGTATCATTGGATCTGGTAAATGTGACGACATGACACTGCGTTTCTATATGCTGAAAGGTAAGTTTTCAGTTCTGACCGTTTGACAAGTAAATCGAGGTCATTATGTGGTTAATGGTCTTGCCAAGTCGTTAATGAATAAAATAAAGAGAGGGGCCCTAGACTCGATCCCTGGGAAATCCCGGAGTTAGTTTGGTATTCGTGAGAGAGAAAGCGAGAAAATTCTGAGAGAATCCGATGTCAAGTAATTTTTTAAATATTTGATTTGATTTTTTTTTTTTAAAGAAAGACAAACATTCCCGGGTTACGAATATCCTGCCAATATTTGAAAATCTCCTACTACCACCACAGTAAGCTGAAAATGTTGCTTGTGTTGTGATGGAGGACTTAGCCAGCCGAGGAATTGAACACACTACGCCTGGGTGGGACCCAAACGCGATGTCAAATCGGCCACCGACCGGTCGAATTTGTTTTACTAATTCACTCCGATGGTACTAGAATAGTTTAGAAACGTTAAGATGAGTACATGAGACAAATGCAGTTATTGGGAACGGAAAATCCTAATAGATGCAGGAAATGTGAAGAGGACAAAGACACTCCAATACAAATGGTCCCAATGTCCCGCCATGATAGGAACAAGGCTCAGATTCCTGGGAAGACACGTTGTAGAACCAGAAAACACAGCCAAATTTCCAATGACAACCCTGGTGAACTTTACCAAAGGGACCAGGTTAGGATGTTTAATTTTATTGCAATACCTTTTTTTAATAACTTCAAGGTTATATGTACCCTTCAATTATTAAAAAATAATATAAGCTTAATTATTTACTTACCAATTTTTTTGTTAATTACGTAGTTATTACCCGGTTTCACCAAGTTTCAAAAAAAAATCATATTGATAGTTAAAACGCATCTTCTTTTTTTTTTTTTAAATAATATTAATGTAAAATTGAAAGCTCCGTAGCTCACGAGGGAAATTACTTTCCGAGTTGATAGTTCGGTTCACATAGAGTTTTCACGAGAAAAAATTTATAAAGTTTCATGACGTCAGAGCTCACCGTTTGAGTGATTTACTGCTTCGGTGTACCTACCTACATATTTTTGCTCCGTACTTTAGTCTTATCAGACGCAAAATAAATAGTTTATTTATGCGTCTTGTGTTGAAACTAAGCAATACGTTTGGAATATTTGATATCTTAAATATGAATATATTATTCAAGCCCACTTTCAATAATTTAATTTCACTATCTAATAGTTTCATGAACAACGGCTTTCTAAAATCGTTACATTACTCAAATCAACTGATAAGAAATGATCAAACCTCTACAATTCACGTACAACCGCCTCTCTATATATCCTTAAATCAACAATGGTTGTTGTTATTAACTTAATGAACCCAGAAGTAAAGTTACAATACCGGTGGGCTCTCCGAATACCCAAGAAAACATCCCCTTTGTCCTGGAATGGGTGGCTTTGTCCTTTGCTTTCCAATGAATCCTTCACAAGCCATTACAATGATACGTGGGCGTCTTACCCAATTGAACAATCTGTGAACAAGATTCTAAGTCGGTGTATTTCCCAGAGGAGGAGATAACCAACGGTCATCAATTCGTAGATGAAACGATATAAAAATTCCTGGTAGTTTGTAGGAGAGCGGAAAGCTTTTCTCCTTTCATAAATATTTATACTGCTTCCAGTCCAATAAATTAGAGAGACGTCTTCTCATTATGTTCTTCATTATTTATTTTCTTTCCTTTTACGAGGTTTTCATAAGCTGTTTGATTTTCTTTGAGACCCTTTTCATGTATTTTGATAGCTAGTATTATTCTTCAATTTAAATAATAATTTTCCTTGTAAATAAATACTAGGCAAACAAATTTGTTCATCAATTTTGAAATTGGTTGCGCATTGCAACGCTGATTTAAAATGCGTCAGTTTAATTTCGAAAAATTGCAGAAATTTTATGGAAATTTATTGGTTATCACTCTCGTTCCGGTGAAAAATAGTTTTATTGGTTCGAATTTGGCAAGCAAACATTTTTATCCAGGAGTCGTTCAAAAAATTGCAATGAATAATAATGAACTAAAACCAGCCCCCCTTTATGAATATTTAAAACACATTGTGCAGAATACTGCCACTCATGAATAAGTAAGTATCCAATGTTTCAATCAATGCAAAACATTAAGAAAACCATTTAATTGGTGTGTTGAAACTTAAAATTATTTGCGATAAAGTGACAGGCAGATTTAATAAAAAATAATGTATTTTAATAATGGCTACACGAACAACCTTGTTCGTAAAATCATACTTGCGTTATTATCTGCCGTCACGTGTTACAAAGTTGACACCGTCTTTTTTTAAATTGGCTCTTTATGGGGCTGATTTAAAAAAAAAATAAAATGAAGACTCTTGTTTTGCAATGTGGTGGGGCTGGAGCAGCGCGACACGAAAAGGGTTTTACCCTGGCACCCTCCCGCCCTTCCCCTGCCGCCTTTCCTTCAGCCACCCTGCCATGCCACCCTAAACAAGGTCCACAAAGGCAATCTTCCGACTTTCTTCCACCAAGTCACTCTGGAACAAAGGACTATGCGTGGCTCCTAATATAACTTGGATCATAATGTTAAAACAAAAAACTTTCCCTGCACTTGAAGTTTGTTGATGTTAACAAACTAACTGCTTACTAACTAATACCCTAAACTTTGGTTGGTTCTGTAGAAACTTGAAACTGTTAATTAGAGTTATTTTGGTAGTCCTTACAACCGCGAAGAATGTGTAGTGTCTAACTTAGAACAAATGATATTTTACTTCAATAGCTTAATTCTGAAATCTGTGTAGAATTCGTGTTTTTGTACTTATAATATTATGTACAGGGTTTTCCAATAAGAGGTGTTCAATAATAGCCCGCTATTTCGGTAGATGCTACTTTTGAAGCTGTCTTTTTTTGACATTTGACAAGTAAAAACTACGCCATTAATGAAAATGGAACGATACACGCTTCAACAACGCATTGAAATAATTAAAATTCACTTGAGTGAATCAAATGCATCTTGTGTGATGAGGCCCATTTCCACCTAGGTGGCTTCGTCAACAAGCTAAATTGTCGCATCTGGGGCTCGAAAAACCCAAGAGTTATTGTTGAAAAGCCTCTCTATCCTCACTGTTGTGTTGTGTTGTGACTGTTTGGTGCGGTTTATGGTCCGGCGGAGTCATTGGAACTTACTTTTTCGAAAATGAGGCTGGAGCAACGGCAATAATGAGATGTCCGTAATTGGATGGTATTAATCTGGACAACGTTTATTTTCAACAAGACGGCGCTACGTGCCACACAAGCACCGAAACCATTGATATTTTACGATTTAATATCGAAATAACACCTCTTATTGGAAAACGTTGTATTATACTAATAATCTCACAACATGTCTAGTGCTACCTAATCGTACGAGTACATTGGCTACTGTCTACTGATACTATACTATATAGCTCGTTCCGCTTGCCTGCTCACTTGACCACCATCTAACGTTTTTGCACTTATTAAACAATTATCTATTATCCCTTAAGTGTATAAACGTTGTTTTTCCAATTATATCTTCAAGGCGCCTTGCAGAGAAATTCCAAGTAGTTTATGTTTGATTATAATAGAAACTCTCACGTCGTAATTCTAAGAACTTTGGTATTAATGATAAATTTATCCAGCAGTGCCTTGAAAATTCCCTTGATATCTATTATTATTTCTAAAAGTTTAGATAGCAAAACACAAAATAAATGTGTACCAACGTCGCGTCGATTGAAGTGTTGAAAGTATTAGTCAATTATTGCTCAGTAAAAAAATATGATAGGCAAAGACCACAATGTAATCTGTAATCTTTTACCATTTTTTTAGTTTATGTTTTACCAGTGATTACAATTCATAAGTAATAGCAAAATTATTTTTTTATATGCCATGTAATTAATAACAATTATACCAAATTTTTAATATTATACTATTCTAAAAGGGATTGTATGTGGTGTGCGTGGTATACAAGATATGGCCCTCTTTGTCATAGTTTAATTTTGCATACTGTATGTGTATAAACCTTGTTTTTGGTATTTGCCATGTTTATCTAAATTATAATTTTAATTAGCTGAAAGCGTGTTTCACTTGACATGTTTCGAGTAAACTGGTATTTTTCTTTTTGACTGGACGAATTATTTATTATCAACTAAAAATGACGAAATTTTGTCAAATGAAAAAAATGCTAGCATTTACATTTTAGATGTTTCAAGTAAACTGATTTTAATACTGGCATTGTATTAAAATTTATCAAACTATTTTTCTTGTTGACTGAACGAGTTATTTATTGCCAACTAAAAATGACTAAATTTCGTCAAATGAAAAATCAAATTTCAGCTGGCAATTAGAATCAATTGCTAGCTGAAATTTGATTTGCTACTTTACAAATTTGCTGTGCCCAACTGGAGAAGATTTTCACTTAATATTTATCAATTTATTCATCTGAATGGATAATCATAATTTTTGCTGACAATTCCTGCTCAGATGTGGCGCTTAATTTTTGCCACCCTTTCAACTGAAATCACTTCTTCACCGCCAGTCTCTCCTCCTTTGAGTTCCCGAACCTCCACACCTAGACACCCTTCAGAGTTAAGTCTCCAAGCCACCCCTCACCAGCCACCCATCCCTGAACCAGCTAACCATCCCAGGGCTCACCCGGCCACCCCAAGTCACCCAGCCAGTTGACATCTGATCACATCCGACCCCTCCCGCTTACCCGAGAAAAACAGCCTTGCCACCAGCAGACAGACCCGAGAAAAAATGGTTAAGAATGATGCGATTGACGTGGCTATTCAATCCGAGAAATATTAGATACAATCAAAATAATGAGATGTCCGTAACTGGCCAGTCAACTTCGCTAATCCAATTATGTTTTACTATAGCATAGCAGTAACTACTCTTTCTTATCCTCCATTAGCTCCTTTCGAAAATTTCGTAAAAAATATTTGGCTTCAGTATCCAACATACCCACCAAAAACAGTTGGTTTCAATAAGTATCTAACATTTTTCCTACATACCACCAACCAAAAAGAGTTGGCTTCAATAAGTATCCAACAATTATCCTAAATACCCACCAAAAATTGTTGGCTTCAATAAGTATCCAATATTTATCCTACATACCCACCAAAAACAGTTGGCTTCAATAAGTATCTAACATTTTTCCTACATACCCACCAAAAACAGTTGGTTTCAATAAGTATCTAACATTTTTCCTACATACCCACCAAAAATAGTTGGCTTCAATAAGTATCCAACATTTATCCTAAATACCCACCAAAAATTGTTGGCTTCAATAAGTATCCAATATTTATCCAACATACCCACCAAAAACAGTTGGTTTCAATAAGTATCTAACATTTTTCCTACATACCCACCAAAAATAGTTGGCTTCAATAAGTATCCAACATTTATCCTAAATACCCACCAAAAATTGTTGGCTTCAATAAGTATCCAACATTTATCCTAAATACCCACCAAAAATTGTTGGCTTCAATAAGTATCCAATATTTATCCTACATACCCACCAAAAACAGTTGGCTTCAATAAGTATCTAACATTTTTCCTACATACCCACCAAAAATAGTTGGCTTCAATAAGTATCCAACATTTATCCTACATACCCACCAAAAATTGTTGGCTTCAATAAGTATCCAATATTTATCCTACATACCCACCAAAAACAGTTGGCTTCAATAAGTATCTAACATTTTTCTTACATACCCACCAAAAATAGTTGGCTTCAATAAGTATCCAAGTATCCTATTTACCCACGATAAAACTTAAATACAAAACTTAATTTTAATTTACTAACAATAAACACAGGTACGCACGTGGGTACATTGAAAAATATTTTAATACTTTACTTTAAAAAAATGTTATTTATTATTTAATTTGTTTATGACTTTATTGATCAAAAAGTACAAATTTGGCTATCGCAAGTAGTGCAATAGTTTGACGTCTCGATCCAACTTTCCACTTCGTTCACGCCTATCCGTGTTATATTTGACACAAAAAAATTAATTACTGAAACTTTATCATAATCTCGAGTGAAACCTATTATTTTCTTCATAGAAAAAAATAATGAAATATTTTTTTTGTTGCAACGGAATCAGTTATAAGAGTTTTGTTGTCATATTGTTGTTTACTTGTTATATAGTAAGAAAATAATTGGACATTGCTCCATTCCTTCTCACATTTTTAAAATACCAGAATTGTAAGTCTGTCTCTAAACAAAAAAATAATAACCTCTTCTCTATCTATACTTACCAATAGTTCTTACACCATTCAACGTTCCATCTCTTCTAACTCTGAACGCGACTCATATTTTCCATTTAATTTCAAAATTTGCCCAGGTAAATCATTTAAAAATATAAATTTGCCTTCCGTTTCTCTGTCCATTGAAAGGGTGGCCAAGAATACCCTAGAAAGATGAAATCTAGAAACAAACGAAAAAATATACGTATACGGTGTTATAAAAGTAGGAAGTTTTATAAGTAAATCGTTGACATTGGTTTTCTTTGTTTTTACATTGGCAAAAGTCTTACCCAATTTTAATGATATGATAAAAATTCTAATATAAATACGAATAACCAATTAATTAAGATAAAGTTCTCCAATGTAAATTTATACGTCGGTCAAACTAATTTATTGGTTTTCACACGTTGTTCTAACTCACCCCAAACTACGTTCAACACAATGCCGTTTAGCGTTTAGGGTATTCTTCTTTTAACGATTTCATTTGGTGAAGTACAGCCGCAACAAATTAATCTTAAAAGTCCGAAGTTCCAGTGTCGGTATTTTGTTAGAGCTGAATGGACAGAGGTTGGCGGGATGATGTGTATTTTGTTGGTTGTTGTTAATTGCTTTCGTTAGAGAGACGTGAAATGAATTCGCAATGTTTGGATGTGTTTTAACCGAGTATTTTCTGTAGAAATGTGGGATGCAGCATGATGTTTAAAAACATCGAACAATCGATTGTAACAAAATTTATTTTTAATATTATTTACCTAATTTAGTCGGCTTAGATGTTTATAATGAAGTAATTAGCGATTATGAAATATATATCAAAATATGGATTCGATAGATATGTTTTAATATGAAGGAAGTGGAGCTGCATTTTCGACTTTTTAGTAATTCACAACTAAAATATTTGATTTAATAATACATTTCGCATTAATTATGCATGAATTTGTGAATTTCTTTAAGACAGGTTTTAAATAAACACGCTTTACGTCCCCAATAATATTGTGAAAGTTCTTACTGGCTTCGTTTTTTTTAAATGAATAATAATGAAACAGTAACGATTTAAAATTTTCACGGTCAAAAGTTCTAAAAGTACAACAGGTTCTTTGTATCCTGATGAAGGAAGAATTGGTTCGGAAACATGATGATTACTCTCACAAAAAAGTGTTTTAATTTTTCATTATTTATATAAGTTTGACTTCAAGAAACCGTACTTTTGTCATACCTATAACTAACAACTGACGATAAAACGTTCACAAACCTATAGCGCCATTTTTGTTTATTTTATTTATTTATTGGTTAGGAACATTTACAGACTATTAAGATGAAAAAAAAATTATTAGATAAGCGCTGCAAAAAAACGTATATGTCAACAGTCCACTTAAAAATGTTCACATCATGCACAGTTTAAGTGTCATTATACACTATGTGTTAACAAAAAAAATATAAACAGCAAAACGTGAGCAAAGGCAAAAAAGAGATATCAAAAACAAAACATACAGATAAATATATGATCCAAAAAACAAAAGCAACAAAAATAAAACAGAAAACAAAAAGAGTAAATAATAAAAAAAAAACAAACAAACATTCACAATCTATTGCTAATTTGCTTTTTAAAATAAGCGTGACTATTTGCATATATATCTATGTAGTTACACTCAATAGAATTGTACAGACGACACATTCTAGACAATGGATTGAAGTATTCAATATTGTTCTTAAATAATTCTAGATGGAATATATTCTGACTCCTTAGATTACGTCAATTGGGAACTTTAATAAGAATATTGCTCACACATTGAGTTGCTTCAAGCTTGTCATGAATAATTTTGTGTACCTAGACATATTAAGTCAGCAAATTGTCTTCTTTTATCCAGGGTCGTAAAGTTAAAGTATTGGAGTCGTTCCTCATAAGATTACAGTACGGCACTTAGTCCAAGTTTAAATGACAACAATCTTAGAATTTTTTTTTGTACAGATTTAATAGTTTTTGAATATTTCAAGTAGTGTGGGTTCCAGATAACACTACCATATTCCAATTTACTTCTGACCAACGAGTGGTACAAGGTTATAATGGATTAGGTATTTTTGAATGGTTTCGATATTCTGTGTATAAATCCAATCATTTTCAAGAATTTACTCGTGATATCACTGATATGTACATCAAACTTAAATGTGAAATGTATTTTACCTTAAGGACTTTAATTATCTACTTGGTAGACCTATCATTATCATGATCATCGTTAAAAGATTTGGGAATAGCGCTAGGTACAAGCCATCCACGGTACGCCGCTTCCAAAGATATTAGAAGAACGAGATGTGCTATGAGCAGTTCATACTGTGTGGAATTGTTTTGCCCAGTGTCGCCGGTTTTGTTCACCAATACTACTGCACACCTTCGCTTACGCTAAGGTATCCGCACTAATACATAGAACAGATTTCTGTGCGTACACGTCCCGATAGTATTCAAAGTACCCTAATTAGGTAGTACTCCGCCTACGGTCCAGCGGCCAACATAGCATATCTCGTTCTTCTAATATCTTTGGCCGCTTCCCATCTTCCTACAGTCAAATGTAGCCAGAACGAGGGCTTTTTGTTTTTTTTTTTTTAATAAAATTTCTGCAGTATTATGTTCAGGAGTATTAAATTCTGATCATTAAAGTATTATGTTCAGGAGTATTTGATTCGATCACTAAAGTGATGTTATTTACTCTTGTGCAAATAATAGTAGCAATTAAAAATCTGACTAGGAATCAATATTTAAACTACAGTAATAAAATTTTAAAAATGTTAGATTTTTTATGGAATTATAAAAACATGTAGAAGATAAATAAATATTTGGGTGGGTCTGAGAATCAAACAAAGATTCTCTTCCACACGGAGATACTGATAAAATGTGACTGCATGACATTTTCCCAGTAAAATATTAGTCATTCAGAATATATCTGAACACGTGTTCACGCAGGTGGCCTTGTTCGAATAAAAATAATGGACGAGATGTGAAAATATTATTATATTTAAGAACACGTGTTCCGACTTCCTCATAACGTATTAGTGTTTTACTGATAGATTGTTATCTTAAATTTATCAATGCCTACGTATAGGCCTCCAGTCCCGATTTTAACAGGAAAACGAATAATTTAACTTGTCGGTAAGTTGTCTCCGTGCAATTTCGCTACACTCACAGTGTCCATACTATCGTTTCACATGTATAGACAATAACTAGCATAGTTTCCATTTATTTTATGTGAGATGTATCTATCTTTAAGTTTGCAATGATAGAATCTTGGCATAATGGAAGCTTTATGCTTTAAAATGATAAAGACTTAATTTCCTGAGAAAACTAATTATAGATAAAAACAGCTTTCTCAACGAACTCTGTTTCTTATGTTGTATAAATTCGCTACATGGATCTAATGAAATTACATAGTAACTATATATTTAATTAAAAATGCCGCCTAGATAATTGTCCTTAACTACACAAGTGTTTTCATAGTGTTCACAAAAACTAACCCACCAAAGTAACAACTACACCTTCCCTCAAAGTTTCTCACTTCTCATACATTGTTATTGTGAACAATACGTCCAACTTTTTGTTAGCACACAAATGAAAGGATCAGTTTCGGAGGACCGAACATATTACGAATACAAGTACAAATATGCGCACAGGGAACTATGTTGGCTCGCTTTTTCATGCGATTGTTCTCTAAAGTCGTAAATTATAATTGAATTAGGTCCGTACATAATATAATTTATTGTTCCCAGTAATACCAAGCAACTGGCGACAATACATCGTGTTTCATGGTTTTATCGCGAAACTTCATGAAAAACTAATGAAAAAATATAATCAATGAAGAAGATAATATTAATAATTCTCAATGAATATACATTTTTTTATTAGGGCAAAAATGAAACATTACTTAACCTAACCGAATTTTACAACGCGTCGTAATGTATAGGTACATAGGTATACGGGAGCCGGTCATTTATAGTAAATTTCATAACGTCCACTCTAGCAGTCCACAATGGAGTGCTGGTACCTATCCTGATATATGGTAGTAAGGCATGGAACTGACAGGATGAGAAAGGATGAAAGTAGGCGGAGGACGGAAAGTGGACAAATAGAGGAAAGCTGAAATGAGATCCCTGATGTAAGCGTAATGAGTAAGTTTAAAAAAGGGACGCTCAGATGATTCGGTCATGTAGGGGCGAATTAACGAATAAAGGAGTGCGAGTAAAATATGAATATGTGAATAGTAGAAGATGTCGCCAACGCCCGAGGAAGACATGGCACTATCAAGTAAATAAGATACTGATGGAGTCAGGCCGTGTCAAGAGTCAAAATAATAGAAGAGTATGTTTGGAATAAAATTATATATTTTATATATTTTGGTAAACAACCCAGTGAGACCAACATTACTGAATTAAAATATGAAATATTGTAAAATAATGAATAAACAATAAAAAAATAAATATATCATGAATAAAGTTTCGTTATACCACCCTGTAATGCTGTACCAGTAACCACACAAAACATATTACACTGTCGCTAACTTCATTTAGTGTAGGGACATTTGTCCCTGGATTAAATGAAGTAAGATTAATAGTTTCATATCCATTGCAGATTATGTAATTATGTGCAATTGAGAACTTCTATAACTTGCTGGACCGGGAGGGTGATGTATACGTCTCGGCTAACTGCCTTGTAACGTCTAACCATCAAGAAAAGTGGAGAGATTAGCTTCTTCTGCCTTGTTAACCATTTTGATTGTTTTGAATTAGCGTCAAGTGAGTAGTGACTTATTCTGAATTAGGTGCAAATCTTTACCACGTTAACTTACTCGACTTAGTCGAAATTTATAATAAGTTTCCGTGAAAAATGAATCCAAAACACAACGCTTATATTCTACTTTGAAATGTTCCCATAGTAAGGTATTTTGGTAAAAGTGTTGTGACAGGAGTATATAAGGAATGTGGATGAATCGAGAGTATCTAATGCTGCGTATACATTTGCGAGCCGAAACGCGAGCCGAGCCTCGATTTATGTGAAAGGAATCAACTGCGAGCAGCGTTTTGCGCCATTTGCTGTTGCTTCGTTCCTTTTCTATAATTCGAGGCTCGGCTCGCAAATATATTCACGCCATTTCCGATTTGACAACATTCAAATGGAAGGACAAATATTCTCATGGTTACGTGATACAACAATTGATTCTAATAGTTACTTCTTTTAGGAAATCTGAATAATTGGCAATAAGATAATGTATGAATATGAATAAAGCACGTTGTGTGTGTGCCAGGATAAAGTCATATCGCATGTTTGAACAGCGTGATGGTTATTCATATTCAACTCTGTTTAAACTCTGTTGACTCTCACGTGAAAATAAACGTTATTGAATTGAATTTTTCTAATTTGATGTCATGTTTTCTTTTTTATTCATATTTCTATGTTCGATTCTCTTTTCCCAAACTTGTCAAGGACTATACTTAATTTACTTTTAACTTACCGGAGTGATATAGTTACATTTCAAAATTTATAAATTATGTTTTGGATTCTGCCTTTAATCCAATTAAACGGAAGAATAATATCGCGCTCAGATTTTGTAGAATAATTTGATACAAGGTTCGCTTATTAATGGCACTACGTTTTCACTTATTTAGGAAGCCCTCGACTCATTAAAATAATTATACTCGAAAGAAATAATTATTTGGTTGAAGATGACCATTATAATAACTCAAATGCTTAAAGTCACTTTGTGGTTTTATGGTCCAATGAACAAGCCTCGTTTTGTATTATTTATAATAGAGTTTATGATTAAATTGTGTGTTATTACGTTGTCACCATTTGATTTGTGCGAAACGAATCGTGCATAAAACGCCAATCATATTGTTGTGTTTAGAAATATGATTTATGTGTAAACCATCTTAGAAAAGTAATCCCAGTACCTTAAGACGAAGCTACAAGCCAATAATGTGAACATTCTTGGTATACCTTATATTGAAGGTAATAGGCCTTAAAATTGCTTGACAAACGGAGTTTAAAGAAACTAGAAACGTTTGATTTCAAGTACAAAACTGGTTTATATTTATTTTGTAAATAATTTTATAAGAAAGCAAAAAAGTTAGTCAAGTGAAACTGTCACAGATAATCTTAGCTATAATACTGTATTTTGTTTAAGTTGTTTCTTTTGCGCTTCATACATTTCTATTTTTCGTAGTTTACATTTATATTTTTTATTGAGTAATTTTGTATTTTATTTGTATTCTACTAAAGCGAAACGATAGGAAAACCTTTAGTTTATTTAAATCATTTTTTTAGTATTCATAATGTACACCAATTCGGTATAAAGATTAATGAAAATAGTGATTTAGCATTAAATTTCGCCTTGATATGATTTTGTAATGCATACTTTTTAAAAAATCCTTCCAATGTGTTGTAATTTTGGTATTAAAATACAAATAACATGAAACTCTATTCCATTCGCTTCTCAACATAATATGATAGTGCCTACATAACAAGTGACCCAATTAGCCGCAAAACGTTTTGCGTTACAGCGTGACTTTGTTGACAGGTACAAAATATATTAAATTAATTTTAGAGTTCAATATAGATTTTTTGGCCTATTCAATTATGGCGGTAACGTGTTTACTTCCTTATCCATTAAGGCGATGCCGTACGTAGTAATGTAAAATCATGTGTTTTTGGTTTGAAAATTTGGTCGCCTAGAAATGTTTCAGATGCTTTAATTAAATACTAGTAGAATACATCTTGAACTTTGAAATAATCGAGTATTTCGTATATAAGTCTTTTTATAAGCACAGAAAAAAATAATGTATAGGCCTATGAAAACTGCTTTAAAGTTCAAAATCTCCTACTTACGAACCCATTTTCGGTTATGATTTTATTGTATAATGTGGCAAATTTAGTTATTTATTAAATGATCGGAAAAAAAATTTATGCCTGAACATCCACAAAATAAAATAAAAGGCACTTTTTGGCCATGTTTTTTTCTTTCATAAATCAAAACAGGCGGATGGTGTTCAGCGGGAATTTAAACCTTATCGCCATCTACGTAAGGTTTGTTATTGATAGAGGCTCAATTTAAAATATTACACGACATAGTGCATCGCCTTCGTTTTCATCTCCTTGGGGAGATAACTATATAGCCTTTTAATACTCCGCGTAGGAAACTAACATTCCAAATAAAACTCTTTTAAGAAATATAGTTTTGCATACTCTTTAGTAATATCCATATACAATTGAAAAAAAAACAAATATTTCCTAAACCATAACATGTAAATTCTCAATTCAAATGTATCAAACTACAGCAACTCTTTCGTTTTCACATACGAGTATATTCCCACCAAACAAATTACATATTGCTTGTTTTAGGAAGTAAGTGCTTATCGGAAATACTTTCATCTTAATTGCAAAATACTCTACTACTTCAGTTCTTCCCATTTATTGCAAAGGTTTTTCATCTCTATGTGTTCGGTTCTTACGAAACATTCTCTTTGTCTCTTTTCTTTAAAATCTATTCCGTCGCTTATGTATTTAAATAAATAAAAGCCAGCAATATTAAGTTACAGCGTATCAAAAGAGGTGAGGTTTTTATTGCGCCACCGTTTATATCCAGACTCCGTGCGAATAAAAAGTTGTAAGCTCTGAAAAGAGACAGTGGAAAGCTAGTATTGATGACGAAAAGTAAAGTTCCGACATCGCGGCGCCGGATGCGAAAACTGAAACTTTCATCGTCAAGTTGAAAAGCCAGCGGGTAGGTAGTACATGCACACACATATGTAGTAGGTGGATATTAGATATGCTGTTAGCGAACACGAAGAACGAAGCTTAATTTTGTTGGAAACTTTATTCTATAACAAGGAAAATTTAGTTTTTAACTGTGGATTAATTTTTAGAAACTAGTCTGATATTTTTTATGTCTTTCGTGTTTGTTCGAGTGTCATAAATTTGAATATTTATAAAAATATAACGGTTCTTCGTAATAACTCAAATAAAATAAGTTTAACTGATTATTTTAATAGCAGAGAAGTTTTTTGCATCGGGGGCGTTTGTTGTAGCTATAGTATTTTCTTCTTTGATCAAGTATTTTGCTTTTTATTCAATATGGCTAGCTAAAATTATGTCATCACTAGTTCTTGGTTGATAATCCTAATCGACAATTGTCTGCAAGTCTCATTTTTCATTTTGTTACCTTTGTCGTACGATTTTGTCAAAATTTCGTTACACTTAAAATATTTTCTTTATTTATTCAACATAATTTTCTGCTGTACACTATAGTTGCACACTCTGTTCCTACTTTCTCATTTTCTTTTTTTTTGTTATTTGTTTTTGGGGTGTTATGCTGTGTTGCGCTAACTCCTTCTTTAGCCAACGTTTCGTAAAACGTCATAATCAGGGCAGATGTGTGTGGTAACACGGCATAACACCCCAAAAACAAATAACAAAAATACTTTTGGCCACTTTTGTGAAAATCTTAAATCATATTTCTCATTTTCGTTCACCATGGGTGGCGGCTACGACAACCAGCACCTATGCTATATTAAATTCACGATTTTTTGAGGAAGTTAAGGAAATTCATAAATAAAAACATAAAGTTGGATATTGGATCTAACCACGAATGTTGTTAGAGATATGCCGTGAGTTTCCCGATTACCAGAATAGTCTTAGTTTTGGTATAGTGTATACCTATCACGCAGTAAATACAAATAGCTCAAGATTTATAAATTAAAAATAGTCTTATCAATGTTTATTACATTTAAACATGATATTTAAATCACCACACAAGCAAGGATTCGCCTCAAGCTACCTTGGAAACTGGTACGAAAGGTAACAGTTGCTTTTCATTCGATGTAATCATGTTTTATTTTGTTTATCGTCCAAATGGAATGTCCCAGTACAGCAGTTAACCAACCTTAGATTCGTGCAAGATAATTATCAGCCATCGATTATTCATACAGCTTGCTGAGTCCTTGCCCGTGACCCGGTTGTGCGGTAGCCATCTCATGATTCGATGTCACCCTTGGACTGTTACCCGCTGCAACCTTATTGTATAATCATATTTCATCTAACCGCATGACTTTCCAGACTTTTGCGTGACCTTAAATACAATATACCTCAATTCAAATATATTTTTATTAGTTAATTGTGGCTTAGCTCATGGGCAGCGCTATGAATCTTGAGGCTTGCATTATCAGAGCTCTACTGTGATAATTTGCAGTTTTTTTTTGCATGAATTGAATGTTTTATAAGAAAAGGGAAAAAATCATACGCTCGGAAATTACAAAATGGATCAAAGAATATAAAAGACAGTATTAACAAAATATCATAACATGAAATTAAAAAAAACCTACCCGTAACACACAAAACCAATATAAAACACACATCACTCATAAAAACACAAAATTATATTTTAAATGTATTATGTATAGGTATTATATTTTTATATTATAAAATGAAGGTCTCAGCACGGGTAAGCCACCCAGTTAGGCCAACATTACTGGATAGCTCTGAAATGTAAAAAATATTGTACCAAAATAAAAAATAAATTAAAATGTACCTAAATCCGGCACTATTCTTTTTTCTGAAGTGAATGCTAAGTGGTCAAAACAAGTCAAACTTTCTGAGAAAATTTTCCAACATTCGTACAGTGTCATTTCTTATATGATTTTCAATATAAGGTGTACCGCTGGAAGCTCTATTGCGGCAAGGTTTTTTATGCCTAGCACAAAAGAAGAAAGACAAATTATTATAAGCAATAATTTGTCGCCTGAAATATCCATACAAATTGATAATATGTCCCGAGTAAAAATAAATGCGGCCGACGGGAATTGAACCCGCACCTTCTGATGTCCGGTCAGGTGCTCTGGACCACTGAACTACGTCGGCTTTTTTCCAACCCGCCAAATAATTCAATATGTACCAGTACTTCATTCAACTATTATTGCTTATTATATTTTTTTCATCTGTAAACAACCAACTTTATTTACTAGGGAGATATTATCAATTTATATTTAAAATAATTTCTTACCCTCTATTGCGACCCTTACCATTTCTAATAAACGACACATATAACAAAAAGGGAGGTTAAAACGGAGCTTTTAGCGGCGGGACGCCCAGCATACCTCCGTGGCTCTTCTGGTAATCTGATCCAACGCCGAGAAGTATTTATTGCCCTGCTCCAGCGTGTGATGTCACGCGAGAAGACCGTTCCGACACGTTCATGTATACGCTCGCGCACTAAATTAAACCTTCTTCATTGTCATCTTCTGTACGGATGTGCACCGGCATTTATATTCTTGTCAAAGTAATTTAATCACCGTCATGCGAAGTCTCTGTGCTACTCGGAGCTTTCCGGAGCGCGATTGTGTTATGGCGTTTGTTTTTGGAGCTAGCGAGTTAATGAATTATGTAAGCGGCGGAATGCAGGAATAACAATGGTTTATTCACACTAATACACTCGTAATACAAGTGTCAAATAGGATTAAGACTAGCACAGACCCGTGATAAATCAAGAAATTTAAATTTAAAAATATATAAAAAGAAGCAATATTTTTTTAATTGTCTGACTGAGAATATTACGCCGATCAACTGCTTGGAAGGCACATAATCAACAACGGCGGAAAAAAATGATCTGAAAGTATCAGAATTATAGCGCACCCCGTGAAAGATCACGGGCTATTATATTTCGAATTGTGTATGTTAATAATTTTCTCTTAAAATATTTATTTTGGGTAGGTACCTACTTTGCCGCTTGTCTCAATATTTATTCTTCACATAACTAATTACGTTGTTAAAAATGATACTTAAATTCAAAGCAAATCCGATTCTAGAGTTTATGGAACCAGAGTTACAGACACACAACAGAAATTAGTATTAGCTTCGTAATACCCAAGACTCTCTTCAAAAAGCGGTCCTTTTAAAATAAAACCTACCTAATTGATCCATCGACATCCAAAAAAAATAATTACAAATATTTTTTATAGCTATCTCAATTTCAAATTAAGGATTTTTTTCTGCCGTGAGTCGAAACAATATTGTATTATACTTGTGATAAACGATCTAGGCTAACTATTAAAAGTTAGCTGTTTGCTGGTTTACCATAATATAATATATACTTTATCGCCTTTCGTGTTCAAGCATAATAATTTACAATATTCAAACTTTTTTTTCTAAAAATACTACGTAAGTCTTTCAGTTATTTATCTATATGTATCATTAACGCCTTTCGGTTTTTACATAGTATAACTTAATAGCATAAGACATACAATATAAAACGGGAAATTAGACAAAAATGAGTAATACAGCAAAGGATAGGAACTGGAAGTTAAGAACATATTTAAATAACAAAGCAATATAAACAGTAAACTTATGGGTAGGTATATAGTAAGTTAAGTATATTTCAAGTTGAAAAGATCTTTAAATGAGAATTGCGTAAATAATAAACAGCCCTTAAGAGTATACATGTAAATAACAAACTAAACAATTATTTGATTGATTTTTTAATTAATAAAATATTGCAATAATAAAAAATATATATGAATTTACGTAACTAACTTCACATAAAGATGTAGTACATAGTAAATGCTTACCGGTAAGTATATAATAGGTAAAATATACTTCAAGTTGTGAAGATGTCTACATATTACATGATAAAAATCTAATTTCTAATGAAACAATAATAAGCATGTAAAATACCATAGAAAATATTAAGAATATCTTTAAATAGCAAAGTAAGAATATCCCCTATTATAGGTAGGTACTATATAAAAAAAAATTAACTCATAAAAAGAAGAAAAAAAACTTTGAAATTACTACTATTACGGGTTGTAAGGGTTCATAATTTTTATTTAATTCATAAATTTGATTACTAAAATATATATTTTATTATTTAAAAAATAAACTACTGTATGGTACGAACTACAAATATTTAACCACAATGATAAAATCTGCTACATATTTCAAGCATATGTGTCTACGCAGCTTAAATAGAATACATTTAAATATACTCATCTCACAATCCGGCCAGAGTAATTTCTAAAATGCATGAAGCGTTCTGCTGGAATCACTAATAAATCTCTCTAATGTATGAAATCCTTACAATGCCGCTGGGAATATGCATTATTCACCGCTACTTGAAGCTTCTGTCTGCGCACCTTTAGAAATTTATACCAGGATTAAAGAGGGATGAAGGGAAGAGAAATGTCACTTCCGAGGATGCGCGTCGCACAAGCATGCTGCGAGCTGTGAGCTGCATATAGTTGCAATGATTGCGCCGTTGTCTTCCCCTAGAATGAGTAGGAGTAGAAAATAACCACAACCACCCTTCTCCCGGTATATCCCCCTTCTTATGTTCTTATTATCTGGCATATTTTATCTTGGGGTGGCAAGATAAAGAAACAGTGAATAATCCCAAGAAAATTTCGTTGTGGGTTTTAATACAACATTCTTTCAACTTTTAAGCTTTCCGCCCTCTGTCAGTGCTTAAAGTTCAAACTATATACTTAATGAACCCGTCGACATAAGCGTCTCGTACATTCAAATAAACGTAACGTAGGAACCTTATAATAAACTACACTGCGGCGTTTAGCGTGTCTGCTAGTGATCAAATTAAATAATAATGCAATGAATTAATCACTTCGGAGACAAGTTACGATGGGAAATACTAAATACGCACCTGCATTGTTCAGGTTTTTTCTTTACAGAGGGTAACGTTGTACACTGTTGGAGAAAAAGTATTTTTATAGGTGTTAAGCGAACGAATGAAAACATTTTGCGCTTACTTCCCGGTTATGGGTTTTATATGTGTTTGCGATTTATGTTAACTGTTTTTTTTTTCTATTTTATTGTATATTTATTGCTACGTCAGGAAAAATCTAATAATTTGTATTTCTTTTGTTGCAGGTAAGAAAGCTGTCTCTTGAATTGTTCACGTTCACGAGCTGGGTATGTAAAGTATAATTAGGAAATTTGTAAGTAGGTAAATGAATATTTTTTCTTCTATTATTTCAAACAACGTGTTAACTAAATACCTTATTAAATGAAAGAAAATACTTTTCATAAACCACTATTTTAATTTTAAAAAATAACTACGTGCTTCAGAATCAACGGAATCAACATCATGGCACAAATTATAAATTGAATAATAAATTTTTGGTTGTTTGTTTTTGGGGTGTTATGCCGTGTTGCGCTAACTCCTTCTTTAGCCGACGTTTCGGACATCGTTGCAGTGTCCATCATCAGGGCAGATCCGGTAGATCCGAAGATGTGAAAACAAACAACCAAAATGCTTTTGGCCGTGAAAATCTAAAAACTTACCTGAATAATAAATGTTATTTTGTTTCTTATCTAAGAAATCAACCAATCTATCTTTTTATTAATTGATTAATAAAAATATTATTTTGTTTCTTATCTAAGAAATCAACCAATCTTTCTTTTTATTAATTGATAGGCAAATCGATCGTTAATCCTTTAAAGCAAAACATTATTTCCTAAAGGTATACACAGATGGCAGTCGACAGATATTTTATTTTGTACAAAGTAAAGTTTTAACAATCATGGAAAAGGGACAATAATGGGAAAACCACTTTTAATATTTGGGTACGCTGGTTCTCGTCATTTTTTATTAGTAACAAAATACAAAAAGTCTAGAGCTAGACGTTTTTAATACCTAACGCACAGTGAAATTGTTTTGAGTCGGGACGTGGTATTTTGACTCCTTGGACACTTATTTTTGTAAAGCTGTTTCTAAAATAAGTTACCATTTTTCTATCATATTTCTCCGTAACTATACTAGTCTAGCCAAGCAGTAATAATCATTTACATATGCGTATTACAAAAACTAAGCAAAATACTTGCAAAGGTGAGTGTCTAATGTTTTCGGATGCCCTTCAAAATACCACCTGGTGCTGTCGCCCTTGCTGACTAGCTCATTAGAGTTATGATCTAATTAGAACCTCGTATGAATGAAACTGAAAATAGTATGCAGAGGTACCAATAGTTGGTTTTTATAAATTCTGTTAATGATTGTCTCTCGGTTGTATCGTTTATTGCATAAGATAATGTTTTTCTGCTGTCAAATTTTATTCTTCCCGTATCAAAAATAAATAGGTAGTTTTTTTTTTCGTTAAAATGGTGAGACGTGTCAGAGTCTTTCACAATTACTGATAATAAGCGTCCTTTGAGGTGTCGTAAGATAAAAATTACTTTCATCTTCGACAAGGAATTTATCACAATTTATTTTCCTTATTAGACAACTTCCAAAAGAAAAGGACCATCTGTCAGCGAGAAATGGAGTTGAACTAATATTTAGCTTGAAGGCTGGCCACTGTGGGCGTGAATGATAAGGTGAAAAGATGTCTTTAATATAATTATAGGTATAAATACCATTTTGTCTTATTTGGCTTTCGTGGAATTCAATAAGTTGGCATGTGCGTTAAAATGATTCTACCAATTATTTTATTTGTAGATAAAACGAGTGTATAATTTTATTTTATATCTCTGTTATTACAGTGTTTACCTAGCTACATGTTGTCAAGTCGAATAATACGTTTCTGGAAATTGTTGAGAAAATACTGAAAAATGACACATTTTTCAATTAAGAGGATAAATTATTTGAACAAGGCTTACAAGAATGTAAAAAATAAGAACATACTACATCATCATGCCTATCAATTTTTTAATGAAAATGGCTACATTGGAACTTGTAGGTAGGTACTTACCAGATAAAAAAAAATTTCCAATGAATCACCTCAGTGATGCTCCACCAACACCGTGGTGGGAGCATCACTGAGTGTTTATGAAAAAAATAAAGATTCTGAATTATTACTTAATACCAAGCCAGTGGGTAGGTACCCGGGATTTAAATATTATTACAAAGCCAATACAAATATTTAAAAGTGTCTCGCTATGACCTAACATGAACTATGAACTATAAACTAAAACATTTGTTTGCCATACCTTGCTATAAATAGGAAAGCATGAATCCAGTGGGTTTTTGAGTTTCTAACATTATATAGCAAAAATTAATTTAATGGTAGGTTTTCTAGAATTGTTTGTTTTTAATGCCTCCAGCTAAATTCAGTACCACGTAGAACTTGCTTCTAAATGAATACTGACGGATCTCTCAGTCAATAATTTCGTGCTGCCAATAAAAAGCGTTTCATTTTTGATGGATTTCGTTCGGGTGTCCCGCGCAAGATTAAATTTGCATTTGCCGCTTTCGAAGACCCGCATAAAAAAACTAGAATTGAATAAATCTTTCAGATCCCTTCGTGTGCTCTTCGCCCCTCGCGCCTGGGTTCATCCCCTCCCGCCCCTCCCGCCGGACCGTTCCGGAGTGCGCGCTTCAACCCACGGAATTATTTATCGACATCCCCAATTCGAATTCCGGCCCAGTCACATTTCTTTTGCAAATTATAAATTCGAAAATGCCATTCAAAGTTCTAGTCATTCGCCATGTGAAAATATGCAGATATCCACAGTGGAATAACTGAATGAATAAATACCGAGCTCATTAAACTTTTTGCCAGGTCTCTATTAATATTCAACTTATGGAAATTCAGCAATCCTACTTGCGGAGGAAGAAAAATATTCTGCATTGTAACCGTGTTGTATATTTGCAACTAATACAGCAATAACATATAAACCCTTTGTCCTGGATTTGGGGTTTCATTCCGGTGTTCGCAGGTTTTATGACAGTCCATAGATATTTACCAGTCTTATTTGCTGTAGGCTGTATGTAGGCTGTACGCTAATATTTCTCTGGAAAAGATTTATGTTTAAAGTTATTAAACATTAAGGTAGATATCTTATTTTTCATTGCGCTGGTTCTGGCTTTATGATTTACGGACTTGAGGTAAGTTTGAGTTTTTATTTGAATGTGAGAGATATAATGTAAATGCTATTTCTGCTACTGAGGTATTCGCTCATATTTTTAGAAGAATTTCTCAGTTAGTAGGGCTTTCCTCGTAGATATAACAAAAAATAAGGCTACAATACAAAATAAAAATATCGCAATTAAGTTTTGTATATTATTTCTTTTCCAATAAATTCAATGTCCACTCAAAGTTTGCATCACTTTTCAAAAAGGTTCAAAAATTTTCAATTATTGTTTAACTTGTAGCCAAACATTCCACCCACAACATAATTAAAATTTTACCTTCTTAGCTAGATTAATTCAGGAAGTTAATTAAATCACTCACCGCAAAAGTTTCTAAGAACGAAAAGAGAAGAAAGAAAAATCTGATTTAACCTAATGAAAAATGCTTTTCAATTTAGGTTTATTTCCTCAATCCAACATCCAACAGCCAAAAGCCCAACACCTCCAACCTCCACCTCTACAGCGGAGTGCCAATAATAGAACAAGCGCCACCTATAGTTTCCAATCAAATTAAATTGGTTCATTCGGTGAACTGACGACAGGTGTCACTATTGGCTTTTTCGCGAACCTATTCCGTTGGATTTAAAAAATAAATCTGTTATATTTCAATGTAGGTGGATGGTGGCAGTGATATTGCACTTACAATACATATTACTAAACAGTATGTCTTTTACCAAAGCTAGTTAGTAAGACATTTATAAAAACAGACTTGTAAACAGAAGTAAACGATGAAAAAAACTTTTTCTACACGCCAAGATAAAAAAAATCTTCCGATTATAAACATTTGCATTTCTTGTATAATTTCAGTACCTGAACGATCGTATGAAGGCTAATTCTAAAATATTGCTTACTAAAAAGAGAACAAAATTTTTTATTCGAATTTTATACATTTTCGATACCATTTGAATGACATTGAAAATAATTATCATTTTCATATTATTATTTTCCAAAGAACATTCAAATGTGTTTTGTTTAGTTTATAGGTATTAATAATTAGATAGGTACCTCCTCTAACTTAGTTTTCTTAGCTGGGTACGATGGTGTTAAATGAGTATTGTCGGTTCTTCAGAATCCACAAACCTTTAACGTCATATATTTTAATTTTAAGTAAGTACAGATATTTCCTTTTATTTTACGTCTCGCCGCTTCTTGAAGGCACTTTTTCCTTGTCAGGGTGTTGAAAATCATATTATGGTCCTTTCTTCCAAGACACGTTTCACTTCGTATTCTTAAGTGTAGAAAAGTTTCATTTCAAGTGTCAAATAATGGATGCCAATATTCAATAAACTCAAAAGCAGAATTTTCTCTTTGTCTGGAAAATTTTCCGTTGAGTTTTATATTGGATACGTTTCAGAGTAGTCTTTCATTGCACCATTTGTTTTTAAAAACAAAGTTTGTTGTTTGCCTTTAAAACATGTTTTTTCCGAAATTGTTCAACATGATATTAGTAATTATAATACTCTATAGAAGTCTAGAGTAAGCACTCGTTTGTTTGTCTGTCCAATTATTTGTATCTCTAATATTTCTCTGAAGTCTGCCATTGTAATTTTTCTGCTGCTCGATTCTGAATTGTTAAGAGAACTCTTTGCATTAGTGAAATACGTATAATATTATTCAAAGCTTTATTCTGTTTTGAAAATAAAATTAGTGACGGAACATTTCAAGTTTGGATACAACTCGTTGATTTAAAACAAAACCGTAACTAATTTCAGCCCCATACCTAACGCACTTCAGATAGAACTTTCTAAAAACTCTCTCCGGTTAGTTTTTACCCCCTCCTTTAGCCTATCCTCTCTTGACGCCCCTAATCCTTATAATATGCTATATATTGAAGGCCTCCGTGGTCGAGGGGTAAGGCTCTCGACTCGCAAGCCGGAGATCGCGGGTTCAAATCTCGACGGGCACAAATCAATTTTAGTTGTGTCATTTCACAATTTACTGATATGAAATAATATATAGTATATTTGCGTCGTGGAAGATACTCTTAGTATGGCCCAGATATAAGACAACCACTCAGAATTGAAAAGTTGCTTGGAATGGCTTTGGTCGTGTTTGGTGACCATATCTGGATATCTATGTACTCCATCTCCTTCCCCTCCCCGCTGCCACCAAGGGAGATCGGGAATGCAATGGTCCTACTAGCTCCAGACGGTTGGGAGCAGTACTTTTGAACGATTTCACAAAAAGTATGTATATTTATTTAATTTATGTAGTTAGTCTCTCTTGACGTGTTCTTGTCTAAACCAGTTATCATTTTGTCATACAGTTAACCCTTTCAGACCTTTTCGAACAGAGATTCGAAAAAAAAATCCTCGCTATCCAGAGCGAATAAAATTTTGCGGTTTTTGTTTTCGAATTGGCTTTGCGCCCTTTTTAAAAGTTAAATTGGATGTTCGCTAGTCATTCAAGCAGTAGCCATCTTTATACTTTGGTAGGTGATGTTTGTATGCAATCTAGACCTAGACTCTAGACCGAATTTTTCTCCTAATTGAAGTTTTGATCTTTAAATTAAAATAAATATCTAAGTTTTTTATGTTTGTGTTTATAACGTTATTTTTTTTTAATTAAAGAAGCAATAACTTCTAAACTATTGAAAAAAGTAGTTATCCCAAAAAAATTCAAATGGCTCTACCAATTGTCACCAAGCATTAAATGTGTCATATTACTAATTTATATTCGGGTATGAAAGAGTTAAGTGATGTACACAAATATTCTTCTCTCTGTTACCAACTACCCTGAAAATATTTATCTTTTTCTTTTATAATTTGAATAATGAAATTTCTACAAAATGTGGGATCTTTGGATTTAGATTATTTTAAGTAAAAAATAATAATATGTGTACTTATAATCAGTGCAAAAATATTATGTATGCTTATATTTACATTTTAATTAACATCCTATCGGCAGGTACTTTTACAAAAATAAATAAACTTTTAATTGTAATACTGTAATCATTGACTAAAAACTATAAATTAAAAGAAATTAAAATCATTTTGTGTTATGTATTAATTATTTTCCTGATTCAGCAAATAAAAGTATTGGTTTCTTGAGGGCTTTGTGTCCATACGTATTACAACCACCTCTGACACAAAATCTCCGTGATTTCGCTTACGACTTTGAACGCTTGTACAACAAGTTTAAACCAAGTTGGATTGTTAATTTTATGACGCGCGCTGTTTAAGCTTCTCTTATTGGCCGATAAATGAGCAATCTACATTATCGGATTTGAGGAATAAATTTGTGTTATTTTTCATATTGTAGAGAAAATGTATTCATATTATCGAGAGTTGTATTGTGAATTATCTCCTAGGTGGGGTTATTTTAAAAATGAAATTGGCTATTCTAGTATAATACATCAATGGCTGTTATAGATACATTGATAGACACAAAATGAAAGTGTGTCATTAAATTAGTTATTATATTTGCTGTTAACCCCCTGAACGGTGGCAGCATATAAATAAAGCTCGGCGTGCTCCACATAGACTACGTATGGCTATGTGCCTGGACTTGGTATGCAGACCGCGACGATGCGCGATGGTACACTGTTACTAGTAAACTGGTACACCACTAGAGGCCATATTTCACAACATGCCGGTAGGTTTGGCTTGTTCTCGTCTTATTACGTTGGAGGCACTTCTGTTTATTTTCCTCTACGCGAACCCGTGAAGGATTGACTTACGGCTCAAGTATCTAGGTTACATATACAGGTTACAATTTACAAACTGTTTTCAAAATAGCCTTTTATAACATCTCTGTCAACTAAATTAGCTTTGCGAATTATGTAATTTTTTTTTAAATATAGAATCTTAAGTAGTGTAAGTACACGTAGAAAAATAAGTATGGCTGATTTATTGAAATCCCGTTAAAAGCGTGACGGTAATCCATTTCCTGAAAAAATATTTTTCCATTCAGAATATATCGGAAACGTGTTCATGCTGGTGTCCTTTTCCTGATAAATGTAATGACGAAATGCGACAACGGTCATATTTTTAAGAAAACATGTTAATACACATAACACGTTAGCGTTTTACTGATACTTTGTTAGTAAATCTGTCATTGACGGCCTGCAGTCCCGTTTTTAACAGGATTACGAATAATTTTACCAGATTTAAAAATAAATTATGAATATTTTATGTCAGTAAGTATTCGCTGTGTTATCTATAGCTTATATACGAGTACATCTAATGTATATAAGCTATAATATTTTGGATGACAAATGATAGGATATATGACTAAATCATTATTTGAAAAGATTTTCACCTTTTCACCTCTTTCGCGTCTTTCACCTCTTCACCTTTCACCTCTTCACCTTTACTACGCAAGCTAGTGAAAATTGAGTTATAATCAAGGACCCTGAACGGATCTAGGTTTCGGTTTCCAGTTGTATGTTACAGTTATCAGATATTATTGTAGGTTACAGTTATAAAATAATATTAAAATGATTATTTAATATCATTTTTAAGGCTATAATATATATTTAAATAGCATAAAAAAGTATTTAAATTATGTAAATTATAGTTAAATTTAAGCTGATGGAAATCTTTCTCACGAACTTCGTGTGCTTTGGGTAAAGTAAATACACTTCTGTACACAAGTAAAAGCTTATAACAGAGATGTAATACCTATGCTAACAATGTTTGAAAATCACGTAAATTACGTTAAAATTATGATTCAAAATACTTAAGTTTATAATTATATTCGTGCTTTTAATACGCCGTACTTACACTTAATAAATAACATTTTAATAAAATTAGTTGGCAGGTTACCGAAATGTTGTATTACGAAACTTATAATTCAAATAGAGCTGCGTCGGTAAGGTGCTCCTAATTCATTTATGTGAACATATTTAGTAAGCAAAATAGAGTAAGTATGTAATTAAATACATTATTAAAGGACATTTCAAACGCCTTAGGTCGTCTGGATGACAATAATACCACGGTACCTATCCCTATTTTACCAAATTTATATTCACGCTTAGATTAAATTACCCAAATATTCCATTCTAAAATTAGACAATCCTTTTCATAAATTTACCTTAAAACTTTTAAATTAAAGTTTTGTGCCTACATTTGGTTTATTGGTTAATACGTTTCGTCCCATCCCACCGTTTGTTAGTAGTTAAGGTTGGCAAGTCGTGTTGGTTGATATTGGGAACAAAATTTTCACAGCTGTCGACTCGTTTCCCCCCATTCTCACTTCCTCCAACAGGAGATTTACCGCGTACAAGTAAGATGTAGGAGACGTACCTACTGCATTTTGTTCATTTCCTTGGTTAATGGAATAACGTAATATCACATACGTGCTTTTGTGAATTTTCCACATCTTTTGTTAGTTTATTAAAGATACTCGCTATTTTTAAAGATAGATCAAAAAGAATTTGATTTTAATCTTTTTTTGTTTGTTTTTTTTTTTAATTTAATTAAATTCAAATTTAATAATATAATTATTAAGTTCTGCAAATATTTTTTTGTTTTTGTTATTGTTATAGCTGTTTCGGCTTTCAAGGCCATTTTCAAACTGTCTAACTCCTTTGCCTGGAAGCATCGCAGGTTTATTAAGCTAATTAATAAAATGGTTGACTTGGCAAATTCGCCCCTAAATGCGAATATTTTAATGCTTTTAATTAAACTCGACGTAAATCTCCGAGAAATATGAAAATTATAATAACTTTGTATTTAAGATATCTTGTCAAGCCTTTTTCGCTGAAATTATTTTTGGGGATTCTGTACGTTGACCTACAGATTTTGAGTACCTTAATGTAAAATTTAAATTGCATAACCTCTCATAAAAACAAATTGCTTTCCATTTTTTTCCTTTCTAATCGTGTTTTTGAATAACATTGCGCCTGGTTTCTTTGTAACCCAACAAAACCTTCGCTTATAATTCAAAAGATGTTCTTGAAGGGATGATTTTTTATCATCATACCTTTACCAATGCCGAAATTTCACTAAAAAGCGTTCTGTTCTTTTTATAATGTATAATTTACAAAATACCTATTTCTTTAGGTCTGTATCAAATCAAACGCATTAATAGCAGAAAGTTTACTTTGTCAATACGAAAACGGCGCTATACAAATAATCCGATCTTTATTATTATTATGGCTTATCAGCATCGGCCTCAACGCCACGTAGTGCGATTAAAATTGGTCGTAATGCCTAAAATACATATGTATAATTGTCATTTGACAAAATATGTTTATAATCAGACCTGATGTTGTATGATCACATAGAATAAATAAATTTGGATTAGATGAGATTTTATGGTCGGAAGGTGACGAGTAATATTTTCAAATGTATTTACTTTATTTATTTTTAAAAACAATCACACAAAACTCCATAAATCATTAGAAAATTGATGATACAAATATTTATAATATGTTCCGCTAGCACTCTCTATGCGCTTAAGAGAAAATGCTGTTTGCTGCGTAGTTCGCAGTTGGAATTACAACTTTGTTACATTCGCATTAAATTTGCATTTTCATCATGTAATGCCCCTGAATCGGTTTGAAGCGGTATTGATAACGACTCTCAAACAGTTGTTATATTGGATATTGCAGTTTTATGAAAAGTAATTCTGTATATTAGCACGCCGCGCGTGCGAAATATAATGATGTGCAAGCTGAAAATTCAACGTTATGAATAATTTAGAACTACTAACGTATGTACAATGTACATACTACTTATTTTATAAAGGTCCATGACGCATTAATTTGGTAACAAAGCCATCTGCGGCACTTATTTTCAAACGGGCTCCCACAATAATAGGTAATTTTGTTTACTTTTCAAGTATAAATATATAAAATTCATATAAAGTTTAACTTTCATGCTTTCTTTTTTTGCTTTATACCTAAATATTATTTTTTTTCTGGGATATCGTTATAAAGTTGCATCACCCGATATTGGTGATTTGGTTGCTGATTTTTTTCATTTCTCGTCCCGTGTCCGTCTATCTCACAATTATTGTTTATTTCGCTTTTATATTTCACTTGACGTGATTTCATTGCTAATGTTACTTTTAAAGATACATCCATTGTTTGCCCAGCTCCCATCTTACCCGTGCATGCCATAAATATAAGAATTGTTGTAAATTAGCATGTCATTATATTCTTCAATTCGCTAATTACCGTTCTCATAAAGATGCAGAAATCTCGAATAACGCATTTTACGTTTAGTTAATTAGTAAATGGGGTGATACTTTTTTTTAATCTATTTTGTGTAAACTTGCTTTTAATTTTTTTACAATGTTATTTTGTAACATCTCAGTATAATACAATCTCCTTAGATTTAAAACCTTGTATTATGGATAGGTTTCGCAATCAACGCCAATGTCCGCTGCGAATTATAATTTATGTAACTACGTAGCAATTTTACGACCCGTAATTGAAAGGCTTCGATTGCAGATAACTATGCACAATTTCAGGTTACTTCGATAATCAAAGTTATTAAACATTGTTCAGAAATAAAAGACAGCGCTACTTAAAAAATACATGAACCGGTTCGCACTGGTCTGCTGGCAGTGTGGTACAATGTTGCATCAGAGGGACTATTCGTTGGCTTTCTGGCTAGATATGTTTTTCTTTGCTCTTTCTTCTGCTCTCCTCATAGAAGGGGTTCGTTTTTTATCATGTACTGCTAGTTCTTTAATTCACGTCTGGTGAACCTTGTTTGATATTGCAACAGAGGGGAAGACACTTTTGATATCTGTCTAAGACGAAGTATTTAGATTTTTAAATTTTATGATTATTTTAGAGTTCATTAAAAAAACCAAAAACATAATCATTATAAGACATTACAGTAGCTACGCAGACAGTAGAGAAACAATTCATGTTCAATATCAAAAGCATTTGTATTCAGCAACAATAAAATGTATTCTCCTCCTCACCCGCAGAAACATTGGCAGGTTGTCGTACTACATCGTATACTACGGAAGATAGAACATCTTTACTGATTCTACCTCGGATTGTAATCAGGAACATAGAGACTTTTGCAAAATGGGGGACTATTTACCCAACGATCTTGTTCTCATAACAATTTCAGAATTATAGAACCCATTCTTTTCAGAACAGTTCCTACCTCTATCAACAATATTGACACTCTATTGTGGTAATCGTATTAAAAAAAAACTTCAAGAGAACTCGCAAAAACCAACACATCAGATGCTTCTTAAATAAGTCACAATATGAAGTGATGTTACATTCAAATAATAGGTAAATGTCGAACCGACAGCCTATTGTAACATGCCACACTTTACTATGAACTTATATTGTTTTGGTAAGATGAAGAATTGAGCTCCTAATTTCCTGTTACCCGAGTGAAACCTTCGGATACTGAATCTGTCAGGAGCTCATAGAAAATTTAAATTGTTGATATTATTAGAGTGATATCGTTAAAAACGTAAACGTAAAAAATCCTTTACTCCATTTTTTATATAATAAGCATACAAATAAATATATCTTATGAAGTGATTTTTTTTTTCTTCTTTTTAAACAGTTAAGCCCGGAGTCATTTTTTATTTGACGGGGATTTTCATTAATTGGGAATTTTAAATTAAATGATTCTTCAATTTTATTATGACAAAAAACCACGCTTTAATAGTTTTCTTGGAAAATGATTAACTTTTTATCGTTTGTCGGTTTCGATTGTCAATGTTTATGGTAAACTAAGCAATATTTTCATTTGGCCAAGCAGCGTCATCTCAAACAAAAAATAATAACAACGCTTTATCAAATACATCAGAGGAATTTTTTATGTTGTTATCTATGCTACATTTGCAGAGTTCAATGCCACCCGGTGACTCTGTTATGATTAAATCGGAACTTTCCTTGACGCTATACTACACGACTACATACGTTATCAGAAGACTTTTTAATATTTGAGAATTCTACGTCCTTGCCAAATAACGCATTTGTGTCCGTGCACTTTAACCTCTCGGTTTAAATAACATGACCTAATTTTTTATGTTAAAGATAAACTTTTCGATTCAACAACTCTGTAAAATCTATTGCGTTGCCATCCATCTCAGTTTTCAACGGTCCACTGAGTGTGATCATCAATATTTTGATCGATTGCTTACATGCGTCGTAGGCAACTTATCAATCACAAAATGTATTCTACAATGTGGAACTCGCGTTTATTACGCATTGTGCTTCTTAAATGATTGGCACATCATTATCAATTCACATTATTCTGCTTTGAAATACAACTTATCGATTATATTTATTTATAATACTCTAATCTACGAGAGTTGGAAGCCTCTATCGACTTTATTTGTAAACTTGAGAATCTAAAATCTTGATAATGTTTCATTTGAATTATTCGTGCTTTGACGCTCGTGGCATTAAACTTAACAATGGTTTAAATTTTCAATTGTTTAGTATCACCAAAAACCACTTCCTTCTAGTTTAAACAATCCTACAGCATTAGTTATAATGTATTCACGGTAAGTACGTAGGTAAGGAACCATGGGTTAGTACCTACATATTCACAAAGAAAACACGGAACTAAGTACTCAATAAATTACTTATATTTGTGAACAAAGACAAGTTACAAAAAACTCATCATAATCACGTTTCTTTCTAAGAAGACAGCCATGTAGTTTTATGAATTCAAAAATCAATCCAATCCAATGTGTCAGTACTATCGTTTTTTTTTAAATGCACAATAACCACAGAACCTGTTGCAAATTAATTGTTTGCTAAATGGTTTAGATTTAGATTATATAAAATATTAAATTGAACGTGTTATTTGTGTGAATATGATGTAAAAAAATAAAATAAAATAAGAATATATAATAATAATAATAGAATTTAATAGTATTCGGGGGTAGTGGAATGCAATACATTCCATATTTGAAATAATATACATAATTAGCTTAAGAAAAAAAAATAAAACATGGGTGATTCCGACAGGCACAAAAAGCGGAATTTAAGAGAAAAAAGATAAAATATAAACACAAAAACGAATGTAAGCAGCCGTTTATGGATGATATTTCGACATCTCCCTTCTCCAGAGGGCCATCAGAGGGGACTCCATCCAGGCAACCATGGCAGTGATGGTTTTGTTACTTGATTGGTGAAGTCTGCGCCATAAGCTTCCCATGTGATGGCGGAGAAGCGCTCTGAAAGAGTGTACTCGTCCCTCAAGGAACATTTCAGTGGCGTTGCAGTATCTCGGTAGGCGGAATAGTTGGCGATAAGCATTATTAAGTAAGCGACTCTTAGCTTATGCCATTGGGATGCAGTGTAATCCACCCACAGTTCTGACATGTACAGCAAAGTGTAAAATGCATTGAAAAGTATATTTTTCACGTTTGTACTGCAAAGGTGAAAACGCCTGGACAGCATACCTGCTCTAACGGATATCGATCTTCTTTGCCTTTCCATATCCTCGATGTCTTTCAGGTCTGCTTCGTGTCATTTGCTGTATATATACAGGGTGTCCGGAAACTCGTAGTACAAGCGGGAAACTGGTGAATCTACATCACATTTGGAGTCGATTTTGTAGTATATATTTTTTTGATTTGAGCTTTTGTTATCGAGTAAATCGAGTTGGAAGTTGATTTTTTTTTTTTTTTTTTTTTAATCAAATTCTTATAAATTATTACTGAAGATCAAAGTACCCAACTAATTAAAACTATTTGAAAGTAAAACAAATGAAGAAACTCGGATTTGAAGCATTATTTTGAAATCACCCTTCATTTAATCCGGTGTAATCATAAAATATTCCTGCTCTGCAGGGTTAAAACATCTGTTGTTCAACCCTAAACACCAGAAAAAACTTTAACCCTAAAATAGCCGAAAAATATTTTTTTTTGTTTTTTTTTTTTTTTTTGTGAAAATGCTCAAATCAAAAAACTTTATGTTTTTTTGGGTTCCCCATGAGGTGTAGATTCTCCAGTTTCCCGCTTGTACTACGAGTTTCCGGACACCGTGTATATATATATACAGCAAATTTTTTTGAATAATCAAGTATTCTTATGCATGAAAGTAATAAAGTAGGTAGTTTTAGGATTACAAATGTGTTAGAAAGGAAAAGGTTTCGCATTCGATTATATTAAATTAAATTAATTTTATGTCACGGCGCCAGTTTATTATAATCTATGAAAGCACGTCAATCCGACATGTTGTGTCTCTGGTGTGATGAAATATTAATTTCAGTATCAATCTACGGCAATTAGTTCTACTAAGAGTCGTATATTATTAGGTTCTACCCGTGTTCATTAATATTAATTTACTTAGAAGGCCAGTCGAATACTTATTACTTCATATTAAAAGTATTCCACAATTTCAAATTCGCTATATACATTTTTTTTAATTTTCCGTCAAAATTAATACAGTTTTTTGAAACTTAATAAAATTATCGCTCCGATGTGTGCATTTAAAATACACATTACTATTTCTAAATAATAAAATTTTAATATCAAACTTGAAAATTGTTGTCAAAAACGCTAACCACATTTTTACTCCAACCATAGAAAAATTGAGAGAACTCGATATTTCGAAAACACGTTCGTTTTGTTCGGGAGATTTTTAAGACGACTGTTTCTTCACTTTTATCTCTTTCATTTAATTAAAAATACAAAACAATTTTTTAAAGTTAAACCGATTGGTAAGATAGCGGCGCAAAATATGAATTATTCATTTTGGCTATTTTTTTGAGGCAAGCTGGAAAGAATTATTATTTTTCTTTCTAACGCCAAAAAAATTAAGTATGGAAAAAAAAAACTTTTATAAAATATGCACGCCCGTTCAAATATGACCCTCAAACGCTGATGCGGTTAAAGGGTAGGTATATAAAAGCCTATATTGCTTTAAGAAAAATGGTTAGCTTGAAGTTAAGTAAAGTTTGATGGTCTCCGTGGTTGAGGAGTAAGGCTCTCGACTAGCAAGTTGGAGGTCGCGGGTTCAAATTCCGGCGTGCGCCAGTAAATTTTATTTAATATATTTATATTATTTCACAAATTACTCATTTATAATAATATATGGTATATTGAAGATACTCTCAGTATCGCCCTGGCTTTGGCAGTGTTTAGTGACTAGATCTAAATAGGACGTACTTCTCCCATCTTACTCTTCCCAATATCCTTAAAATCCAGGCTACCTTCAGGCATTTAAAGGCGCGTATGAAAATACAAATCTTTTCATGCGCGTTCTAGTTCTATAGAAATGTATATTTCAATTTGTTTTAATCAACTATAGATTAACATTTTGTATTTGTGCTTTCTCGTAAATCCATTTACGGATTATCTGGTTGGTTCTAAATGAAACGCGATTGAGAGTTAGAGATAAACACCAAGCGCATTTTCAATAATTCCATGCAATCACGAATTGAAAGCTGATTAATTCATTCATAGAATGTCTCATTAGAGTAGCACGTTACTATCGTCTCATTGTCCAAGCTCATTCACTCATAATGTCATTGCAAATGTGACAAAATTATTGTGAAATGCGAATCATTTTCATTCAGTCATTCACGTTTTAGCAAACCCATAAAATAACGATGTCGGTGGTGACATTAAGCCATTCACGTTTTAGCGAACCCATAAGATACCGATATCGGTGGTGCCATTAAGCCATTCACGTTTAGCGAATCCATAAGATACCGATATCGGTGGTGCCATTAAGCCATTCACGTTTTAGCGAACCCATAAGATACCGATATCGGTGATGCCATTAAGCCATTCACGTTTTAGCGAACCCATAAGATACCGATATCGGTGGTGCCATTAAGCCATTCACATTTTAGCGAACCCATAAGATACCGATATCGGTGATGCCATTAAGCCATTCACGTTTTAGCGAATCCATAAGATACCGATATCGGTGGTGCCATTAAGCCATTCACGTTTTAGCGAACCCATAAGATACCGATATCGGTGATGCCATTAAGCCATTCACGTTTTAGCGAATCCATAAGATACCGATATCGGTGGTGCCATTAAGCCATTCACGTTTTAGCGAACCCATAAGATACCGATATCGGTGATGCCATTAAGCCATTCACGTTTTAGCGAACCCATAAGATACCGATATCGGTGGTGCCATTAAGCCATTCACGTTTTAGCGAACCCATAAGATACCGATATCGGTGATGCCATTAAGCCATTCACGTTTTAGCGAATCCATAAGATACCGATATCGGTGGTGCCATTAAGCCATTCACGTTTTAGCGAACCCATAAGATACCGATATCGGTGATGCCATTAAGCCATTCACGTTTTAGCGAATCCATAAGATACCGATATCGGTGGTGCCATTAAGCCATTCACGTTTTAGCGAACCCATAAGATACCGATATCGGTGATGCCATTAAGCCATTCGCGTTTTAGCGAACTCCGATATCGGTGGTGCCATAGTATAATTTTATTGGTTCCCGAGTTTTTCTGCGTTCATCGCATAATTTATTTTTATGTGTCCTCATAAAGCAGTTATTAGTTTGTTCACATTCAGCAAATCATGGTTTTGTTTGTTTCACAAAATACTTCTCATTGGTGCTAATTTATTATCTGGCCCTAATTTTCAATTCATTTTTGATAGTGAACCAAATTTCTAAAAAATTAAAAACAGTTTTCCATAAATTCATCTATTTTCAAATGTATTTTATCCTTCTGAAGCTGTCAAGAGAGTCAGAGAATTTGGCGTATTACAGCTTTTCAATAAAATCCAAATTCATGAGGTCATACATTTACAATTTTGTTATTAAAAATATATAAATATTTAAATTTTGAATGCAAGCATTAATTAGTGTTAAAAAATGGCTCGTCTTACGTTTAATCGTCTAAACACAGAACTTAAATTACTGGCAGCAAAACAAACAAATATTTTAATAAATAAACGTATACTTAACTTTAACTTTATGGTTAAATTACTAGTTTCTAAAAATATTTTTTCACATAGACGTAAAATTTCATTGTTGTATTGAAACTTAAATGTCTTGCCTGATTCAGCATATATCTGACTCTGAATATAAAAATAAATTGGAACATGAACACAACACTATGTTCACAAAGTCTTAAGGCATGCTTGTTCCAAAATATAACAATAAATACGGACAGCGAACCATAGAGTATAACTTTCCCAAAATGTACAACTATTTGCCAAATTGTAAATTCCCAAATAGATTCAGATATATGCTGAAAACATGGCCCATAAGTAGAAATACTGTTGTTATTCATTAGCATGTAGATTTAGTGGTATTTTAGACTATTTGTGCCAATAATAATATGAATATCTTATAAGTAGCAACAATATTATGTATATTTGTCCGGGTTAAATCTTCCCGACAGGAAAAACTAAACCCTTCCACACACTTTTCCACAAATGATCATCTAGTCAATCCACATTACGCAAGTGCATTATATAAGCATAATAAATACAAAAACAACACGTCAAATCACCAGAGACCAAATGGGAAAATAATTCACCGACTCCAGATATTTTCATTTCAGAGGGTTCGGCTCGGTAGAACTTCTAATTGGACCTATAAATCCTTCTGATCCCTCAATAAAAATATTTCATAATCTTTCGTAATCCTACACATATTTAAATTGACTGATTTTTGCATTTTTATGCATAAATTCTTTGACAGATCTAATATGACGGCCGGCGTGGTCTAGTGGTATACGCTTTTGACTACAGATCCGAAGGTCGCGGGTTCGAACCCGGCGTGCGCAAATAAATTTTATTTAATTAATTTGTGTTATTTCACAATTAATTAATTTAAAATAATATATAGTATATTTGCGGCACGTTCCAGAGTGGAAGATACTTTCAGTATCGCCCTGGTGTAAGACCACCATTCAGAATTGAAACGTTGCTTGAAATGGCTTTAGCCGTGTTTGGTGACCAGATCTGAATAGCCAGGTACTTCCCCACCTTCCTCTTCCGCATCTCCCTCCCCTCCCCAATACCCTCAGCCTCACAACATACCCCAATTGGGGATGCCATAGTCTCACTGGCTCCAGACGGGAGCAGTTGGGACTCTTGTGCGGTATTACTGTAAAAAAAAAAAAAAAAAATACGCCTATTTTTGAATGAGAGAGCTAGGTATAATGCCAGTAGCCGAAATAACAAATAATTAGTAATAATATTATGTATACACATTTAAATTGTAATTGAACATGCACAATGTACATCCTGTTGAAAAACTGCAAAAATATCCGAAAGTTCTTTTTTTAAAACAGCGCCATCTGTTGGACTTAAAAGCAACACCCGCTAGTGTTGTTCTATTTGCACAGACAGACTGAGCCACAGCAACGTGTTGGGGGATAAAGAAACTTATCGGGCTCAACTCCATTCATATAATATATACATACGTTTCTATAAAAATAAAAACTGATTGCACACGCACATATTTATACATTTATTATCTTGCTAATTTCTGTTTTTATCCGCTGCACGTTTTTCTTAAATTTGAATACCGCACAAAAGATCCAACTGCTTCCATCCGTCTGGAACCAGTATATGGCACCCCAATCGCTGTATGTTGCGAGGCTGAAGGTAGTAGATATGGAGATGAAAAAGTACCTGGCTATTCAGATCTGGTCACCAACCATGGATAAAGCTATTTAAAGCAACGTTTCTAAACTGACTGGTGGTCTTACACCAGGGCGATGCTGAGAGTATCTTGAGTGTAGGAACGCGCCATAAATACACCTTATACTATTGTAAAAGATTTAGGTAATCGTGAAATAACACATATTAATCAAATAAATTTACTTGCGCACGCCGGGATTTGAACCGCAATCACCAGTCGAACCTCCGGATCGCTAGATGAGAGCCTAATCCCTCGACCACGAAGGATGTCAAATAATGTCAATTAATTTTAATTTATGGATTATTTGTAGTTCATAATACGTAATGACAATGTGTCATATATAAATGTGCGGCACATCAATATGTTCAGAAGTCAAAAGAGCAAGTAATGATTATCATTATTGTAAATAATGATAATCATTACTTGCTCAAATATATTGAGGAGATATCAGCGAGTGGTACGATTTCCTTTAGAAATATCTCACTATCACGAATTAGTTTGTTTACACGCATCCTAAGAACAAAATAATTTCTTGTTATTTGAGTGAAATTATTATGCGTTGTGTTATTTTACTCGGCAACCAACATCAATTTTGAAATACCAGGTTATGTTTATAATACACCCTACGACCCTACCGTTGATTTGTTGAGGCACCATCATCAAAAATTTGCACAAATTCAGGTCTCTATATTGCTTCAAATAAATCTACTCGTGTCAAGTCTGGATCGGTTCTACCTGTATTTAATTATTATGAATTTGTTTGTACTTTCCGTTTCCGTTTAAATACGGTGACTCCTTCAATGGATCAGTAGAGATTATTTTTTCATATGTGAAATCGTCGTGCTTATTAGGACTTTCTTATTCGCATTTTTTTGTTTTTATGATGGTACTTGAAGGTAGAGAATTTTCATTGAGATGGAGACATTTTTTTAGATAAAAGGCGTAATTAAAAAAAATATACGGTTTATGATTAAAGAGGTACGTACCAGTACTTTCCTTTCATTCCGTTTCGATTTATCAAATACGAGAAAATTATAAACATATTTATTGGACTCGAGGTCTACTGTTCAAAGAACTACTGGTGTTAAGATAACGGATACTTGACTGCAATCAATGGTAATAATAGTAGTTAACACTTTTTAATCGTCATGAAAGAACTAGTTTTCGGACATGTTTCCTGTTTATTTATTGTTTTTGTGTTTAAATCGTAGAACTACGTTTAATTTTTTTTTAAATTTAATTAAAATCAAATTTAATAATATAATTATTAAGTTCTGCAAGTATTTTTTGATTTTGTTATTGTTACAACTTTGGCTTTCAAGGCCATTTTCAAACTGTGGTTTTAACCACGTTTAGACGACTTATTTATATAATTCTATTTTACCCCCTCCCCAATTTTAAATGATTAAGCCTACTGATAAAATAATTGTGACAATAGATTTCATTTTCTGTGAGGGATTTTGAAGTCTGTTTTCCCCACATTAATGTTATCTATAAGTGTTATCGATAAGTGTTTAATAATGTTGTAGGAGCTATTCATTTATTTATATGTGTTATATTGTTAAGGCTTTGTGAACATACTTATAAACGGGGAATAAATAATTTTCATTACTTTTTTATATAATGTTATATTAGGGTCACAGGATCATTCAAAATAAACAAATGTCTCCTGTTGACACATAATAACAGACTACCGACCTATTTGAAATTTGAACTGAAATCCATCACTTTATACAACTGATTGGCTATTTGAATGAAATACAAATAGTGCTTAGCGTTCAAAACTTTAGAGTAGACATTTTAAACTCATGTGAGAAAAATGTAAAAAATAATTCACGCTTCGGTGAATATTCAATGTCTGAACGCGCTTCTCAATAATTTAATTAGAATATTATAGATTTTTAACGGCAGATTTGTTTTTAAATAATATGTTGACCATTCCCAAAATTCTATTTTCGTCTAGAATAAACGTTACCGAATACTGCCTAGTCTATTTGGGAGTTACCAAAAAATAATTAATCATAATTTTTTCTTCTCATTTGTGTTAAATTTGGTGTATCCCATAGAGGTGATATTACTTTCTTATATCGCGTCAAAATGTGTTCCACTACCAGAACGCGATAAGCGGAGCGCGTAGACCGGGTTCGGTAGTTTTTCACGGAGAATACTTACTGATATAAAAAAAATTAGCTAATTTATTGAAAATCTCGTAAAACTATTCGTATTCCTGTTAACAACGGAACTGCAGACTTTTAATGAATTGACAGGTTTCCTAACAAACTGTCGGTAAAACACGAATATGTTATTAGAATGTCAATTAGGATGAACATTATATTATTGTCACATTAAGTCATTATATCTAACAGAAAAAAGCACACCTGCATGAACACGTGTTACAATATATTCTGAATGGACTAATATTTTATTAGGAAGGGTGCAAACTGCAATCACGTTTTTAATAGTATTAAAAAAAATCAGCCATACTCATTTTTCTCCGTGTAATATCTGCTGTGAGCGTTGGAGGTCAGTTGGAGGAAAAAAGGTGGAACATATTTTTCGCTTCATGTCTCATCCAAATATAATCCATCAATGTTGTATCTTTATTTTGTATATTTTAATATGTGATGTTCATAAAAATAATGTTATTTAAGAGATAGTAAAAAGAATCCTAAGGCAAGAAGGGTAAGACAAGTGATGAAGATTGCCAGCTATTCATTCAAGATAATATGTATGTTATTTGTTTCTGTGAGCTAAGTACATCAAGTAGAAACTATTACAGCCTTTTTATTATGGATTTTGGTTCCAAAGGACATATTATTTTTAGAAGACATGAATTCGACGACCTCCGTGGTTGATTGCTTACGATCCTTGGCTACGAATCCTGATGTAGCGGGTTCGAATTCCGACCTAGTCAAGAAAATTTAATTTGATTGTTTTTGGTTATTTCACTGTTTATTAATTTATAATCAAATCGTGTATAGTATATTTGCGGAACGTTCCCGAGTAATAAATACTTCCAGTATCACCCTGGTGAAAGACCACTATTCACAAACGAAAAGTTTCTAGAGGTTGCTTTACCCGTATTTAGTGATCAGATCTTAATAGCCAGGTATTTTTCCCATCTCCTTTTCCTCTTCACTACCTTCACTACAACATACCCCAATTGGAGATGCCATAATTTCACTGGCTTCAGACGGTTGGAAGTAGTAATAACCCTCATAAAAATAAATAAGAATTTTTTTTAGTTTCGTTATGATTTATGGTAACCTTTCAAAGTCTAAAAAATGTTTTTAATTTACAAGAAATAGTTACACGTAAACATAATGCAACAAATATAATATGAAATGCACGGAGAGGTACACGATAAATTAACAGGCCCTCTTTAATAAAACATCAATTTAAGAATGTTCAATGAACATCGATTTGCCTTGATCAAGACGATGCAAAAAAATACATAATAAATAAAATATTCGAATTTTCGTGAACACCTGTTTCGACACCATGATAATGTATCAGTAATTTACTGACAGTTTATCTGAAAATCCTTGTAAGTCGCGTCCTAGGGTTTGTTATTCTAAACGTCCTGTTAATTCACCTGTAAGGCTTTTAATCCCGTTTTTAACGGGAATAAATTAGCAATGCATTTTTCTCCGTGTGGGTAAGAAATAATTCATGTTATGTAAAAGTAACAAGCAAAAAAGTAATAAGCAGAAAAAATAGATTTCAACCGATTGAGACGAATATTTGAATATGTTTTAATTGCTCTGCTAAAATACTAAACTTGTTCAAATGCTTTCTTCAGAAGCTTCAAAAGGGTTGAAGCAAAAACACTTATAACAGTTCCATATTCGTTTTATAGGATATGTAGTCTTAATTTTATTTTTAAAGTTTAGGTATGTGAAAGTTCCTTTCATGACCGAGCTTTTCGCTGGTCTAGTCGTATGATCATCAACTGAAAGTTTTCAGCCGAGGTCAATAAAAGCAATCCTTAGAACCTTTGTGAATATTAAGTTTTACGGCCTTCTCAGACTGTCATTATCCGTTTTACTCCGCTCCGTTTTTGCATGCATCCTCCGGAATAAGTACCAAAGTTAATGCACTAAAATTATATATATGTGAGAAATAAAGGGTACTTTACGAGAATTATGATCATTAAATATTTATAAACCCATTTCTATTTTAAACTTCCTCACTAGAAACTGCAACCCAGATTAGAGATTCGGTACTCCTTCCGTAATTCATTTTTAAAAACATCGTTTTTTATAAAACTCCTTAGCTCACAATAGAATTGAATTTAGATACTTTAAATCGATGTGATGACAAAGAAATTACATACAGAAAAAACTGTGCAAATTTCATGATGCTAATGATCACTGTCCGTGTGTTTTTAGTGAGAAGCAGTAACATAATTTCTGATTTATTGTTAAGATTTTACTTTGAATAAAAATGTATTTATTTCCTCGAATATTTTTATCAATGTTTCGTCGGCTGTGATTCACAGCCTGTGAATATAAATGTTGTTAAAAGTTTAAATGATGAGTAGTTAAGACATTCAACCGCGTAGAATTGCAGTTTAAGATAGTAAAATTATAGTAAAACATAAGTTATAGAATAATAAATCAGTTTTCTTTTGTATTAAGATTTCATTCGCATCGCAAGTTATTGTTGAGTAATTTTTCATCGAGATATATCTCCCCTAAAATTTTTACTTCATTAATCTTTCCCCAAGAGTGCACATCGTTCACATAAAGCTATCAACTAACTTATTATTATGACAAACGACATCAAGAAAACTTTACGAAAAAATTTCCGCAACTCTTTTACGCACCACAATTTTTTCATAACTTATGTATTTCATTATAAGAAAATTGTTTATGAATACGTTTAAATGCTTTTTTATTAAATTTATTATATTCAACTTATTCAAATTTACGCTACATTGAAAGAATATTAACAATCTTCAAAGCATGAGTAAAATTAAGAAAGGGACGCTTAGATTGTTTGGGCATGTAGAGCGAATGAACTAAGAAAGTAGTGTAAGGAGAATATATGACGCAAATATGAATGGTAGAAGAAGTACAGGACGCCGAGGAAAACTTGACACGATCAAGTGAATCAGATACTCGAGTCGGGCCATTTCAAGAGTCAGAATAATATAAGAGTATGTATGAATGTGAATGAGGCAGTGTGTGCCAAAACCGAGTTGCTTGGCGGTCTTTCCTCTCTGCCTACCCCTGCGGTGAAACTGCGTGATGGTTAGTTAGTCAGTTCACTTGCAAATGAAATAGAAACAGAATTAAGACGGTTATGTTGTGACCGGAACTCGAACTTGTTAGCTTCGCTATTTCCCGAGGTTGTCAATTGATTTTTTTTCAATAAAGTAAGCTGTTTTTGAGCAATAAAGTAAGTTTCAAAATTAATTTATTTAATTAATAGTTCTATGTATTCATTTTTATAAAACTTTTGACAGATGTCGTTATTTTTCACAAGTTTTCCAACGGTGTTCATTCAAAATGTAAATTTCTGACATATCTCTAATTTTGTAAACATTTTTTTTGGAAGGCCTTTTTAGGTTAGTCTCGTGACAAAACAATTAATTTACATTTCAAATTGACAAATTCTACAATAATTAAAAAAAATTCCAGGTTTTTCGGGGGTCTGCCCTAGTAATATTTTAATTTGAGAACACTTTTTACCGTAATCGTTATGTGCCACTTTAAATCCTGCATATTTTATAAATTATATCAATGAATAATAATAATTCTTACTAATTTGGGTAATCACGTGCCAACGAATTGTATTTAATATTATAATCGTACCCCTTGGCTCCTGTAAATATCCTCCTGCGATCAATTCAATTTCATAATCCTACTTAACGTCACGGCTTATTCCGCTTTCCTTAAGCTGTCCCTTCTTTTCACTTCCAGAAATTTACCTTTTCCCATTATCTTCTAGATTACTTCTTCATCTTCTTGTAATTACGATAACGTCTCGGCAAATGGTGTTCAGCTTTGCCCGTGGTAAAAACATGGCCTCTGCATTAGGAATTCCTTATTATTTTAGTCTGGTTTATTGCATTACGGCGATCCTTGTAAAAGCTCCAGTTTAAGTGAGACTTTGTATAGTTAGGAGCAGATAGCACGCTAAACTAACCTCCTCCTCCCCCTCCCCCATTCCCTGGCAGTTTGTAGTGTACTGTACATACAGTAAAGTGTAGGCAAAATGTACGAGTAGCGGAGGTTGTTCTACTTCAACTAACACCGTTCAATATGGCGTTAAATTTCATCACCACCTTCGTTTAATAAGTGTATATAAGTATGTGCACAACGTCAACAGTCCTCCTTCGCTTCCTCCTGCTTGGTCCCAGAGATTACATGAAGATATTTCCTAGTTCTGTATTTCAACAGTGGTATGCATAATATAGCAGCACTCGACTAGGTACTATGGATGAACACTATATTGGAGAGTATCGCGATATTAAGGGAAATGCCGATATACGATCAAATATTAAAGCATTAACCACGAATTCCAAATGTACTACCGCTAATGGCACTTGAGCTTCCATAACAAGCTGAAATACATTCAGCAATATACGAAATTTTCAGTAGCTGAAACAAGGAACCAACTGCGAATGAATGATGGTAATGGTTTCAAAAATCTAAACGTGTTAAGGAGCATAGTCAATTTTACTAAAACCGACATTGTACCTCGGTTGTACAATTTTACCTTATAAGTTAACGTTTTAACCCAAAATATGATAAAAATAATTTTATTGTTTTTACTTACACGCAAAATGACACGTCTCATAATTTAACACAATATAATTTGTTTATGCCATTACTTTCTTATGCCAACGAAAATATTCTAAAATGTAATGCTTTCACACTATTAACTAAAACTATACTTGTAATGCTTTCACACTCTTTACTAAAATGTACACTTAAAGCCTTCACACTATTTACTTAAATTTACTATTAATACCTTCACACTATTTACTAAAATGTACTTGTAATACCCTCACACTATTTACTAAAATGTACTATTAAAGCCTTCACACTATTTACTAGAATGTACTCGTAATGCCTTCACTAAAATTTACTAAAATGTACTCGTAATGCCTTCACACTATTTACTAAAATGTACTCGTAATGCCTTCACACTATTTACTAAAATGTACTCTTAAAGCCTTCACACTATTTACTAAAATGTACTATTAATGCCTTCACACTATTTACTAAAATGTACTTGTAATGCCTTCACACTATTTACTAAAATGTACAATTAATGCCTCCACACTATTTACTTAAATGTACTCGTAATGCCTTCACACTATTTACTAAAATGTACTCGTAATGCCTTCACACTATTTACTAAAATGTACTCTTAAAGCCTTCACATTATTTACTCAAATGTACTCGTAATGCCCTGACACTATTTACTCGTAAACTACCACAGTCATTAATCAATTTATTTAGTTAATAACTATTAGCCGTCATAGTAATTCTGGGTAAAATTTGATTGGGTTCCGTTCCCCGCCATTCGTTTTATATTTCTTACAGCTCTACCAACGTAAATCCCGATTGAACAATACTTTTCTGGTAACGACTGCGGACGGATGAATCGTTGCAGGATATCTATAGCGGAAAGAATATAGGATCCGTTACAAAGCTTTGTTCGCTCGAGGCTTACCAACCGATGGCGATAGGAGATATTCCTATTGCCCAATGCAGCGCGGCAGGGAGGTTGCTTCCGATCCTTTGTTTGAGTTCAGCTTCATTTGTATGCTAAGAAGGAACCTTTTATATCCGCAAAGTTCACGGGGAAATTTGAGAAGGTTTTTTCCCTTTTTCTGGCCTGGAATTTACTGAACTTTCTCTAGGATTTTTCCCAACCTCGCATCGTTAGGGAGCTTTGAAAGAAAATGCTCAACAGCGTTATACCTTGCAAATTGTCTTCTTCTGCCTGTGCCCCTTTGCCGGAGAGAGGTGCAATTGCCTAATTGGCCGACGTATTTTTCGACACGTTTGAATAAAAAATTCTGTTAGATTCTCAAAATGGCCCGAAGAACTGAAATCTTTCTAAGAAGGGTAGATAATTTTAATGCTTTTATATTTCTAGTATAATTTAATTTTAATTTCGAAAAGGTTTTTGTGAAATTTCTCGCTTTTAATAAAATTTTCTTCCATTGTAAAATGTACCATTTCAACAATAAAATATACTGAGATACTTCGCTTCACGTGGGCGCCTGCTAAGTATTTTCCAGAACTTATTTATTTTGAAAATAAATTACCGCGTAAATTAATCATTGATTCTCTAATGTCCAGTCATGTATTGATTTGAAGAAATTGTAATATTCAGAGTAGGTATTATTATAGAAAATCTCATAAAAATTTAATGTTCTTACAAATTGACAAACGAATAATATTTTCTTAATAAATATCAAGTGAGTGAGTGAGTGAGTGAGTAGTTGAGTGAGTGAGTGAGTAAGTGAGTGAGTGAATTCACTTTTAATATTACGTCGATTGGTGCTGAGTGATTCGATTTTAATAAGATCCTCCCGTAAATAATGTATTTGCAAAGATTTAATTATTATTATACCTTGCTTTCGGCGAAAAAGTTCAATTTTCTGCTTGCCACCTGCCTGTTTACAATTTGGGCTGATGAAACAAACGTTTGGAGGTGTTGATGTCCTTTGAAACTGATCTTTGTTTCGTAGGAATTCAGCAATTATTATTTATTTATTAAATATGAACGGCTTAGTTAATACGGAGTAAAACTAAAATGTTTCCAGAAACAATTAGTTTTTGATTAAATGAAAATAACCAACTTTGTTTACTTCAATCTTTTAAGTAAAGCTTTTCAATAATGTGCTTTCGTTTTGAACAGGAGTACTTTATTTAAAACAATATAATTTTTTTGAACCTGTAAAAAGCGTTGTTTTATTTAATATTAGTTGACGTATACCCGGCGTTGCTCGATGTATTACAAACCTTCCGGAAGAAATTCTTTAAATGGTAGTGAAAACCCTATCAAACTCCGTTGCATAATTTAGAAGAACTAAGCGCACAAACAGACGCGGATGCGGATAGTGACTTTGTGCTATGCTGTTCAGAGATACCGATGTATTGTCACGATGCCGGAACACGTGTTTCTAAAAAAATGTTTTTGACATTCGTCATTATATTTTATCAGGTAATCGCAGTATTTGCAATAATCGCAAAATTTTTCGCAGGTAAATGAACACGATTTAAATTATATTATTACGAATTTACTAAAAGTTTATCAGTAAACTGCCTGTAATCCCTTTTTATAGTTCATTATGATCTGGGCTGTTCAGGGATGTTCCCGAACGTTCCAGAATGTTCCGGGATCTTCTAAAATGTTGTGGAATGCTCTCGAATACTCTCGAATGTTCTGGACTGTACTAGAAATGTCTCTAGGGCGAAACTTCCAGCCCTTATATCTTTAAAAGCACGCACTTCAGGTAAAAATGGAACCTTTTTCATGGATGACGGATAGATGGCTACCACACCGTATAACTCTTGATCGTTTCTGAGTTTTACACTTATTTGTATAATGTATATTGATTACGAAGCCACAATGTTGCTTTTTAGGAACAAGCACGTTTACTTCAGATATAATCTACAAATTCATTTTAATTGTGGGATGTTTTCGAATAAGTTTTCAGGAAAAATACTCTACAATGTTTTAAAAACTAACTACATATGTCCGGTGTAAACTATACTCCATCTGCTGTTGAAAGGCGTGATTTGTGTTAATTAATTAATAAATGTAATGGTGAAAATGGGTAAATTGCCTATTTGAAAAGAAAAGTTTTTAGTATTTTTAAACGTACAAAAATTTAATCAAAACTATAATTTTGTATGTAGGTACACAGAAGCATCTATATCCGTCAAACACTCAAAACTGGACAGCTGGGCAAATAATAAAACGGGGAAAAGAAATAATAATTATTTCTGTTTAATAATTATCATTTTTGTTATTTTTATTATCATTTTTTTCACCACTATACTACGGGCATAGTTTTGCATATAATTTTTTGATAAATAAATAATTAACATTTCATAATTGGGAACACAATATTTACGTTTATCCACTCACCTTGATTTATTTCTTTAAAATAATATCTAATAATTACGTAGTTACTAAACCGCACTATAAATAATAATAACAGTACAAGTGTACCTTAATAAGTAGGTACGAATATTTGCAATATTATATTTCGGTCGCTTTCTCGATTAGCTGATTCTCGATAGTCCTCAAATTGCATTTGATCGGACAGATGATGAAAGTTAGCAGTGCGTTTCGCCGGGTTTCTGACACACATTCGCGCTCCTATTGCATCAGTTGTTCAGTTGTTAAGTTGGTAGGTTGTATAGTTGTTTAGTTTGTTGTTCACCTGTCTCGAGCTGTTCCTCAGTGACGGACTGGCGATCCTTCGTCTTAGAACAAAACCTATTAGATCACATAGGAGACTGCTTTTAATGAGTGTACCGGCCTTGTGATCTAGGAGGTAGAAGGTTTTGCTTAGAACCGGCCTACAATGGCTTTGTTTTCAACGATTTCAACATACATTTTTCAAACATAAATATTTGCCTACGGCGCAAGACTTTCGTCTCTGTTGATACTTGAAAACTATGATATTTTATCCTAAATGTAAATCTGGAGCTATATTACCAAAACAACGTATTTTTCTTGTGGCTTTAAATTCTCAATGAGGGTACCTATTACCCTGCAGTAGTTGATAGAGGATATTGCTATTTAAATCTGACTCATGGTTTGCTAATGAATAGTAGTTATTTTGTAATTACCATTACCATTCAATATTTTGTAAAATGCATGTAGAGTTCACTATTTTATCCCACAGCCTAAAAAACCCATTAAAAAAAGGCTGTGATCCATTTAGTAGGTTTTCGTAAGGCACCCTCGTCGCGTTGATAGGGCAGGGTCGAGCAAATGCTGATAATAAGACCTCCCACATGAACAAGAATATCTTTTCATAATCTCGAAAAGAAATTGTTTTCAAAAAACGTACTTAAAAACCTTTTTTTAGCCACAGTTTCACTGAGGTATTCAAAACTAGGTATATAAATACTTATCATATCATCTCAGCTCATATCAAAATTGTGATACTGTATTTTCTTCTCTCAAAGTAACTGCATACATTCCTTTGATATGGATACCGCACAAGAGTCTCATGTACATGTTCGACATCTACATTTTTAAAGGTAAAACTAAAATATTCTTAAATTTGTTTTTACATATCATCTGTCCGCCCCTGCACCTGTCTGTCAAATTGGCACATTCGTCTGTATTGGTTGTTGACCTGTCGATAATGTTGATGGGTGTGTGCCTCGATACGTATACCAACAGATGCGGTGGTAGTGGTGCAGAGAGGTGTCTGTGTTGGTTCGTGTCTGGCTATGTCAATTATACGCCAGCCTTCGCGAACGTGCAGGTTTCTGACAAAGAAGTTATTGGGTTATGGGGCAGCTTTGAAGGCGGATGACATTATTGATTTTGTATGTAGAACGGTTACAAATTGGGTAGAATATAAGAACGACATGTGTACATTTACCATTTTGTGAGATATTGTATAAGTACTTTAGGTACCGATATGGTTACACTCTGCTAAACCACGATGGAAGAAATGATCATATTCATTTATTTTAATGTGAGTATTCATATATATATTATACCCGGATTCATAAAATACTATACTTAAGTATATTTTACATGAATATAAGTAATTACTTTATATAGCACTACTTTTTTTTGCAAATAAAAATCTACGATAATTGTAAGATGCCAGAGCTCACCATTTAACAATTTTTGCTGTTGATCAAACCAACAAATTTTGTGGTTGATAAAATAAATCATCAAGATGATTTGCTAGAAATTTCTAGCTCAAAAGTTCCGTGGCCTAGTCCTGTTTTTGCTTACTAAAAAAATGCATGAATATTTATTATGAATTGCGATCAACTTACATAAAAATTTAATACCTACACAAAGTGTTTTTTTACCCAGATTTTTTTTTCGATCCGTTCATTGAACTACTTTCCCTGTACGAATCGAAAATCGAGCGTAAGCATTTACAGTACTTATCAAGTACTAACTTTTTTATAACGTCCTGTACACCTGTAATGTTTTTGTAATAACTATTTAATGCAATAGCCATAGCAACTTTAAATTGTCTCTAATACTGCAAATACCTTTTTGTAACTAAACCAAACTTTGTCGACAGTATTTTAATGAAAGATTTTTTTAACCTACCTACTTCGTGACGAGGAAGCATTGGAATATTTTTTTTGCTGAAATTTCACAGATTGTACAACAATATGGAGTTCAATTAGATTTTTTACATTTGTTAATCAATATTATAACAGACAAGCCAATACATGTGAATTTGGGTGGAATATGACAACAGAATGAGTCGATTGGTGGAAGATCAAGCAATTATTGATTAAAACATGTCTGACATGAAAAAATATTATCAAAAAAAAAATCTGTGTATCACATAGTTTAAAGACATATGTGTTTGTTTCAAAATGTACTGTTCTGGTAAACAAGATGTTAGAACCTTTTTACAGCTCTGCGTGAATTGTTAGATAAAAATGTTCATTCCAAACATGTTGAAAATAATCAAAGTAAAGAAATAAAATCTCTTTACAATGTTCATTACGTTTACAAAGACGTAACAATTTCCTACAGATTTTTACACCTCTTTGCAAATTTTTCATACCTAATTTAAGTTTTCCCAAAGAATATATATTATTAGAATTTACAAAAATTATTCCGGTTTATGATGTTATAATATTTTGTATTGTATTTTTATTTTGATACATGGTTCAAAAGTAGACACGTGGTGCAAAATTGACCTTTCATTCCATGCGTTTTCCAACGAATGCATTCAATCCTCGTCACCCAATAATGTTTAACACGAGAAGAACCCCATCAGCTCTTATGACATCAGTCAGTCGTGTGAAATCCAAACAAGGTTTTGTAACATCACAAAAATCAGAAAATAAAAACACAGCACGTCTCTGTGGGTTAAGGATGATGAAAAACCTGATAGACGCCATTACTGTATTCAGTCAGCTTCGTTTTAGGGTATTATGTTTATATTTGTGGTTTTCACCAAACCACAAACATAAACATTCCACCAACCGGAGACAATATATGATATGAATATATGATGATACACAAGCGTTTTTGTGCTTATCAATCATTATGTATCTGAGCTTGGATCTCAATCTTCGATAACTTGGGATCAGGCAAGTCATAAATTAAATATTACTGGTGCTTTATGTGAAAATACGAATGTTTGCATTTTATTTATTATAACCATCGTCGTTTTCTTGGTTCAAAGTAAATTAATAAACCTCGTTCGTCCACATAAAATCATCCCATAAATGAGCTGAAACATTTGAATGCTTCCACGTGTTAAAAATGTAAGAACTAAGAAATTTAAATGTATCAGAATACGTGAAATACTAGACGTCTGATATGAAAATGTTTAAGTCGTCTCTGAATGAGCAATTCGCTCATAATTAAAGATTTCACTCTTATTAGGTATATAATATAGAAGTGATGAAACTCAATAACAGAAGACACTCAAAAACTTCAAGGAGAATGATTAAATGTTTCTGTGAAATCTATTTAAAAAATAAAGAGATATATGCGAAGTATTAGTAGAAGCGAGATTGAAAGCTACATGGCGCAGAATGTCCTTAATAAGAATTTCTTATTTCATTAATTTTATTTTCAGTATAAAAATAGTCTGTGTACCTATTTAAAAAACATATTTTTGGTAAGAGTAATATTGGGTGCTTATTACGATTTCCTTCTGGTACTCAAATTTATATCGCCAATCTTAAGTTGGCTAAAATATTCACATCAAGTCAGAAATTGTTGCCGCAATACCGCGGCAAGTTTTTCCACTGAAACTTTTTTGTATAATAAATCGCGTTGTAAAGAAATAAGCGTCTTTATAAAGTTTCGAAATTTTTGGGAAATATAATTCTAAATTCAAATGGGGAACAATTCACAAAGAAAGCAATATATGTCGCCGTTTTACTTTGCTACAAATTGCTTTAATGTCAATCAAATTTTGTACTCTTGAAGTTTTACGTTTTGAGATAAATGCTTAGGAATCTTTACACATTAGTTCAATATCATATTTTAGTAATGTGTTATTTATTTTGACGTAAAATAAAATAATAAATCACAAAATTTGATGGCATTCTATTTATGAGTCAATTGGCGATTTTATTTTCACCAAACATAATCAGGGGAACGTGATTCAAATTAATTATGATTAATTTTATATTGTTTTTGAGAGATGCCAGCTGATTCTGTTACCTAAATCCTATATCCCACATAATATCCAATTGCATAATTTAATAAAAATTTTATAGATACCTACTTTTTAAACGGAGTTTGAAAAAAAACATAAAAAATATATAGAACATAATATGTCTGTATATTATATGTATCCATTATGTATACGTCAAAGTGGTGATACAGGGTGGTAGATACGTTGCTCGAAATGAATTTAGCCGTGTTTTGTGATCATATCTGTACAGCCAGGTACTTCCCAACTATCTCAATTACTGTCCCCTTTCCTTCCCCTTCAGCCTCATAACATACCTCAATTGGATTTGCAATATGCCTTTCATTAGAATTATTTAATCTATTTTGAGATTTGTTTAAGGTGCTCCGTTACATTTAGTCAGTCACTTTTCTCGCCCCACAATGATTAATAATGAAAGGTGACGAAACATCCGTTCATCTTGACTATTCTGTCCTCCGCTCTCACCCAACACCGACCGACAGCTAGCTGTTAGTCGCTCGTCAGGCTCCCGTATCGGGCGGTGAGCTAGCGGACCGGTTAGGCTAGGCCGGGCGGGCTTGCTACTGCAGCTCGGCATGCTGGCAGGTTGCAGTCGGCAGGTTGTACCCTGTAGGTACACTGTACCTGTACAGTCCGCAGGCTGTGGATTGTGGACTTTGGACAATTAGGGCTGGCCTGCTCGACCAGCAGCCATTTGCAATCAATCCCCCGCCCCTTGGCTCCATTGGCACGGCGCACGTTGTGAACTGCTCATCACACAGTGGACAGTTTTCATGCTTAATCAACACTTTTATTTATTTAATTTAATAATCATAAATACATCGATTTAACCACTTTTATAGATTAAATACAACCGAAATGTTTTGTTAGGAATGCTCACCTCATCAGAGTTTACTTAAAACTAAATTACAAATAAAGACTTAAAGATGTAGTGGATAAAGGAATGGGGGAAAAACAATTATATCCTCACTACTTGTTTCATTCACTTTCATTCATCGTCTCATTCTACTCTTCTATTATTATCCCGACTCAAGCATACGTCTTTCTCGAGTATGTAATATTATTTTTCCATATAACAATTCTGTAAATGGTTACCTTTATACAGTACTGTTTAGTGATTCAAACTAGAGATGAGTATGTTCTGCGTTTTGCCGGAGGCCTGCGAGGAGTTCTTCTTTTTTAAAGAACTTGAGTTCTCTGACGCACGGTTCCTTCCCGAACTTTGTCCCGGACCCGGACCAGGACTCGCACTAGTGCAAAGTGTGAACTCGCTCGAGTGTGGCGAATGCGGGGGACAACACGAGTTATCTGGGAGTAGATGATTTGAAAAAGGAGTAGGAGTGGAATCCCCTTTCCGCAAAGGACTCGGGTTCATATTTCTAAGAACTTATTTCGGCTGAACCTACACCGCTAATTCAAACACCCCAGAAGCCTTTGATACCTATTATTATTATATAGCCTTTTCCGTAAAATATTAATATTTTGTATTTTTTTTAATTACTTACTTGTTTAAGCTTTAAACCACTGAATTTATAATACTCAGTAGAAATGCCTTTTACATAAATTTGAAATACCATTTGGTTCTAGCACGTTTAACGCGTGCTCTGTCTCTCTTACAACATTGTATATATGTAATATAATAATAATAATATCTTTATTGTGATAAATTTTCAAACTATAACTATAGAAATACATGAAATACTGTTTTGTGTACATTGGTTTATAAATTAGATGAATATAATTTTATCAACGGAAAGTAATATATAAACAGTAGGTAAAATAAATGTAAATAATGGAAATGTTAATGTAGTTATGTGTTAAGTTTATCATAGCCCGCCTCACTAGGCTTAGCCTGTGTTGAGGCAGCTATCTACCAAGTTTTATTTATAGTACTATAACGTACCTACAATTACATATATAACAATACGAACACTCAATAGTTAGGTAGCATCAATATCAATACAACATTTACCAAGTTCGTTTATAGTCCTAATAATATACCTACAATTATATGAATATACATACAATAATTAGGTTGCATCAATAGCTGCGAATTTGGATGAGTGCACCGGTAAAGGCCCTATCATTACTTTTGATCCAAATTTTTACGCTATCTTTGAAATGTATTTGTGAATGACATGTTTTTATTTTATCAGGAAGAATGTTGTAAAGTCTTGTCGCAAGATATCGAAAGTTTCGTTGTCCGAAAGTAGTGTGCGTTACAGGAATTTGAAGTAAGTCTTTGTTATTGCTTCGAGTACAGCGAGTATTAGATCTTTTTTCGTAGTATGTATGTTTATTTGTGTATAGGTGGGTGAGTATTGTTTTTGCGTATGTCTGCCGAACATCAAACACATTCATAATATTAAAGATTAAGTTCGAGTCAGTTATTAGAGGAAGCCTAAGAATTATTTTTATTTTTATTTTATATATATCGCCATCCCATTTGATCAAAATGAAAATTTCATAGTGATGATGAAACACAGTTCTCTATTTAAAATTTAAGCAAAGAATGGTCAGACTCTTGGATCACGAAACACCCCCCCGTCGCATTTCGTATATTCTCCCACATTATGTACGGTTGGTTCCATGATAACTCCTCAAAATGACAATTCAACACACCTATGAAAAGTGGTGAAACAAAAACTAGGTTAAATAGTTACATATGTAACCTAGTTTTTGTTTCATCACTTTTATTTCATATTTTCATATTTATTATAGGTTTCATATTTTTTATCGGTTACATATGTAACTATTTAACCTAGTTTTTGTTTCACCACTTTTCATAACTTTATAGCACTTTTTATAGGTGTGTTGAATTGTCATTTTGAGGAGTTATCCGGTCACCATTATATACATGGTTTAAAAACAACATTTACTGATGTTATCGTTTGAAAGCCCTTAATGTGAGTAATGTTTTTTTTTACGTTTTGAAGTATGAAGTGAACACTTTTGTAAATTAACACTTTCTCTCTTTTATAGTAGGCACCTACCTAAATTAGTTTTAACAGGTTTTTAAACCTAATGTAAATAGACCATTTTATTGACCTTATCTTACAAACGCAATCATTTATACCCATACGCTATTTAAATTCCATACTTCTCGAATAAGCCTAATCTGACTGACCACACATCACACAGTGGACATACCGCGTAATTAACATTCAAGTATTTATCTGTGCAGAAATATATTCTCTTATTATAAGAAAGAAAAAAATATTCAGTTTGATCATAATGTTACAATTACTTATTCTTGTCGAATTGGTTAAATGTGTTTGACCGCATAACGCATATTGGTGATTATTTTCATAGGTGACCACTTTTTGTTTTGGAAATACTAGTCCGTAGTGTTGCAACTAACTTCAGTTGAATCTTATTTATATTTAAATAAATAAATAATTGCTTACAATAAATATAATCATTCACATTCCCTGTGCAAAAAGGGTATACGTAACAATATATCTAGGTAATAGTAGCTAGGACTTATATTTTAAATATTAATCTTCTAAATGATTCTTTTTACTTAGTATTATTATTATCAACCTTTATTGTTACCAAGACTAATTTGTAGAACTGTATTTTAAATTAAAGTTTTTATTTTATATATTCAATAATATTATTATTAATTTTTTTAAATATGTTTATTATTTTTGTGCTGTGTAATTATTATTATAGCTGTTTCACCTTCTTAAGGCGTTATAGAACTTTCACATTTACGTTTACATTACGTTACGATTCCCGTTAATTCTATTTTATAATAATTTTTTTTTTTGAACATTTCTTCAGTGATTTTTAATTCAAATATAATTTTCTTTCGATATTACGCATAAGTTGACAATTTTCAAACTAATTATTTTCAATATAATAGTCCGGTTAATAGTAAATAAATTTCATCTAAGCATAAGGCACGTGAAACAGAAGCGCTTTCAGATTTTACATTATTTGAAAGATCAAAGAAATAGAGAGAGCACTTTAAAATAATTATTCTTAATTTGGGTTCCTGACAAATTGCTTTTGTAAACCTAAAATATTCGTGATTTCTTGTGGAGTGGCCATGAATTTCCATTCCTTTTCCTTTGCATTCCTTGACATTTATTCCAGGAGCAACTTATTTCTTGGCTGTAAGATCATTTAATATTGTTAATAGTTTCGAACGTTGAAGTAGCCCCCGTAAAATATTATATTTCATAACTACATATATAATTCATATATATATATATTATTTACATTCATTATGTAGTCATTTTATTACATGTTGATAGTGAGTAATATTTCGTGTATTAAGGCAAAATAATAAAATTAACAATAACGCAGCTGTTCGTCTAAGCGTTATTTTTTTTCAAGTTAACACTAAGATAATTTTTATATAATATAAACATTTTCTCCATAGCTTAATTTCAATATGTTTTTTACTTTCTTAACCATTGGAATGCCAGTGATAAAATGGTAATCGCCCGGCGCATGCCGGCTGACACTATTTTCGTAATAATCTTTTGATATACGTTTTTACACAGATAAAATAATAATATTTGCAAGTGACAAAACGACAAGTTAGAATAATAGTAAGATGCATTATTTCCTTGCCAAGCGAATAAAATACATTTTAGTATGCTAGGAGAATTTTTTAAGGTTCAAAATACCATAAAATTGAGACAAGTTCGGTGAACTATTTTTTTTTTACACACTAAAGATTAATTAAACCTTTGAAAATGGATACATAGATTACACACTATGAAGGAAAGTAATATGAAACTTGAGAATAATAAATAAACTTATACAAGTTCTCGAATTTATCGATCTATTTACTGGCGTAATTTATACTGTTGATTAGTTAGTACTAGCACAAAACAAATAATCTTTAATTTGCATTCAACATAATATTGAACGCTTTGATTATGTTTGTATCCTTAAAGTACTAAATATATTTTATGTATATTAACCATTTATTGATTGTGTAAAATGCAGTCCTAAACATAATTATTGGTTTAGGTTAATAATCAATTAATTTTTCGATAGAATTGCTAATTAATCTAAATAAGCAATCAATGCTGGAAACCATACTGGGACCGATGCAATATTAATCGATTCATTAGAAGGTCTTTGTTTGTTCATCACCCCGATTTGGTATTCTCTAATGAAAGGGCACTATTCTATAAAATCAAATCGGCTGCACTTAATTTAACAAGAGCAATCATCTCATTGCATTAGAATATAGCTATAGATGTGATGTCTTTTAACCCGGATAGACTTTGATAGAAATTAATCCAAAGGCACGCCTTAGAAAAGGTTAAAGACTTGAGAGTATCTCATGCTGGCTGATAAATAACGCTACTAATTCTTTGACACACATTCGGTGTCTGTTCTGCTGGCTTGACAGTAACCGAGCAGATTTATTATAGCTAGACACTTCAATACTTCAAGTCTGGCTTGCTCGCTCCGGTCTGAGCGGGTTTTAAGCGAATGCCCTGCAAATCAGCTCTCAAACGAAGTTCAACTCTCGCGTTATGAGCATCTTTACAGGAGCTCATCATACTTCGAAAATTTGGAAAAGTAAATCCAGACACAGCCATCAGTGATTTGAGGTACATTCTTGCTTCTCGCGACAGTGTGATAGTGCTTTCAAGGAACGGAAAAATTGATTCGGAATATTTGCGCCATTCCGCGGGGGATGTTTTGAATTATTAATAAATCATAGGGTGACGCTCAACCCCCGCATCGGAAGTCATGAATATATCAATGAAAATCAAACAGAAAATATTTTCTTTTCGGTACTCTTTCGTATTTCGTTTATATTTCGGTAACACAATACACAAAGCTCTTTCCAAATAAATGATTCGTAAATTTTTATCAGCCCTGCATTTTGGTTAAAATTAAATGTGATACAATCTGCGAGTGAGTTTTTATTTGAGACTTAACCACGATTTTGTACCCTCGGCGGTGTAACAATGTGTACCTGCGTTAGGTACACTGCATACGGAACAGTGTAGCAGCTGGGCGGTGGTTGTGGGAGGGCGCAGCGGAATGATGCAATAGCGGCGGTGTAAGGATCAGTGCAGCGATTGTATTTTGTGCATTAAAATTTATCCTGCCCGGCCCGCCGTTCAAATACGCTCGGACAATGTGTTTCGCTAATTGGAAAAATTAAACCCGGTCATTTTTTCCTCCGGTGATATAGTATCAACAATCAACCAATACATTTAACGAGATGATTTTTTTATATCAGTTTATTTTATTTGTGTGGAAAACATTAATTTAAATATAAGATCGATGTATACCGCATTGCTTCCGTTCACATGATTTGTCACCGACTACGGGAAATTATGTGATTCGGGATATGGCGTAACCCACTTTTAAGCTATTAAATTGAATGATGATCGGCCAAAGAACTCCGTTCAATCCTCGAGAGGGGAGGGTGGCTATATATTAGGCAGGAATACCCGATCTAAAGCCCGGAATGGCGAAAAGCTCGACCCGTGTTACAGCCGGGCTTGTAAACTAGCCCATGCACAAGATGGGCAGGTAAACACCACTTTACATACGCTAAAGCTTCACAATCTTGCAGCTACTATCATAAAAAGCTGTCTAACGTGAAGCTACGGCCCGGCTTAGTGGATATATGCTCCGTGTGCGCTAACTTTATTAGGCTGCACGTGGAAAGTACGAATATTCATCTTTTAGCAGCCACCCTATTTTATAATCGTTAAATTTTCTTAATTCCGATCGTTTTTTTCAAATTTCATACTTCTACAAGAAAGCACTTTGTTATTTCTTTAGTGTATCAGTGCAATATTACAGACAAACAGTGCTTCATAGCATCATTGTTATTTATTATAATTATTCTCTACCGAACTTTCCTAAATTTTAGTTTTATCACATCGATCTTCGCAAAAAATTACATTTTCAACATGCTCTTTATCTATTCGCGTTGTACCAGTTTAAATGTTTTACTATTACGACCCTAGTTGATCATAACTTTATCTTATCGCCTAACGCCTGATGCCCTTTGCAACACGCATATTTATAATACTTATAATTTATATGTTGACACCAATGTGTGGCTTACATTTTGTGTTATGATTAATTTTCTTAGTAAACGTGGCAATAACAAATATGTAATCTTCATTATTTTATTACAATATCATAATATTTACGTTAAAATCGTGAGACACAATCATATGACAATAAGATTAGATAAGATACACTTTTAAAATGTCTATATTTAACATCAAATTTTATCTGAATTTTACACAGGCTTAGCATCTAGTTGAAAACTGAAAAATAAACACAAAGCATATGAGGTTCTGAAAGAAAACGTTAATACCTGAATAACATAGTGAAAAGTGAATTAACTTGCCGAAGAATTGACTTAGTGGACCTCCGATGATTGTCGGCTTAGACAGTAAAATTGTGAACTGAAACTAAAGTGTATCGATTAGCTGAAAATTGAAAATATGGCCCAACACGGTACAGTGTGGCCAGCCTTAGTGCTTCTTTTAGGAATCATTGGAAGTGTCACAGCATACTACGACGATTATGAAGATTTTGGAAAATACGCATATGCTGGCGAGGGTAAGTTCTGATACACATTTATAAATACATCTCTCCTACAAAATAAGTTAAATTTTAATCATATTTTGAAAAAAAAAATTAGTCATTGCAATGGAGCGCTGTGATTTTTTTGCTTTAGATGACGAAAAGATTTTATTATAAAAAAAAATATTTATTCACTAATTTCTGCCTGTTGATTTTTTTTCTGTTTAATTATTTCAATATATTATATGATAAAAAAAATCGTTACAATTTACTCATTGTTAAAAAATTAGGAAAATAGTGGCTTACGCAACCTATATTTTTCGATTGATTATCCAAAATTTGGGGAGGTTAGTGCGATCCCACGCATCACAAAAAAGCATATACATACATGTAAAAAAATAATAATGTGCCAACAAAACATAAATTATTGAATAGATCAAAATAAGGTTTTAAATGTCCGTAGAATTTTCTTCAGCGTGCTACGATGCTGCAATATGGACTCTGGCGGGACTCCATGATAAGGATATTCCCGGAGTTATTTATTCTCTCCTACCACACGGATGAGAGCTGCAATGTCTCTCCGTGAGCATGTTGGAAGCGCTGCAGTATCTGGGAAGGTCGAACATCTTACGGTAGACGTAATACTGCACGCGTAGCTTTTTCACACTGCTCTTCTTAAACTCGGCCTCTTGGTTCTTTGTTCATGACTTCTTAGTTATCTATTTTTTCTACCAATACTTAGCTTCTGCTACTGAATTTTAGGATTTATTTATTCTACATTAAATAAATTTATTATTTTCTACTACTCGGTTATAAATTTAAAAAAATATTTGGAGAACAGATGTGAAAGAACCTAATAACTCAGTAGTCAGCCGTACATTTAAGTTTAATAAAACCAATGAATTTTTCCCGTTTTATAATATAAGAAACTTTGTATTACTCATGGTTTAAAATATATATCTGCCACGGTTTTCCAATGACTTTATCCTACATATTATAATTTATGAAATCATTTTCCCTTTAGGATTCTTCTCCCAGACTAAAAATTTCTAAAATACTTTCAGATAAGTTAACATTAATACTTTTTTTTCAGGAAAAACTGTTCTATAATTCATTCTTTTAATCTGTTTTGTCCCTCTTGGATATTTGGTCGATATCCTATTTTACAGACCGATGCGACTGCTATAAATACGAGTATTTTGTTTTATAAAAATCTATCGTTCTATATCCTTTCCATTCCAAGCTTCCATATTTTGAAAACAACTTAGTATGATTCATACAATGTGAATGAAAGATTGTGTTTCTTCCGCAATGCGATATTAAAAAGTACGTAGCTTAAGTGTTTACTTTTCTTGTATGGTCTGGAAGTGTGCTATTTTTCTTTGCATGAAGAACGATGTGACGAAACTTGTACTTGTTCTGTCAGATTAAATGAATTCATTAAAAGAATCGTAGGTATATGATCAAGGAAACAAAAACAAGGAAATTGAGCAGAAAATATGGACAAAGCTGGGCGTAAGCTAGTTACTTAATTAATTTACAAATAATATATTAATTGGCTAGTAACTTTAATTTTATCTTTTGCCTAACTTTTGATTCGCAAAAGACAGTTCCCACAGTTCACAATATGAAAATGTGTACGTATAATTTCCCCGGCTTTAATCAGGGTAATAAAATATTTCTTAATATTTCTTTCATCAATCAGAATTTCCGGCATGAAAACAGCTAGCTAACTTTTCTATTTGGCAAAGTAAATGTTTGTTTTCTTTAACGTGAAAAGTGTGCCTTTAGGAAAAGTTATCACATTAAAAGTCTGTTATTGGCCTGACAATTGAAACTATTTGATAAGCCAGGGGACTTTCCGGGAAGTGTGTATAAAAGGAGCTCTTCAAAAGCTCTCGTCTCATCTAAACTTCGTGTTAAGATCCTCAAGAAACGACCTCCTCGTATTCCCTGCGCTCCTTACCTACAGGATTTCAGAGGGCGCCTTATTATACTTCCCAAATAAAAGACGAAGAACATTGTTTTGATAATTAAGTACCATCAAGAATATTCTAGAATTTTATTGAAATTTCCTTATTACTCATTAACTTTTCATTTTCGTTAAATTTATGCAAATACATACTAAAATATAATAAAGAGCTTAACAGCAGGCTCCCGAAAGATAGGGAAAATATAATTTAATATTTCTGTTAGATAATCGAGTTTTTGCTTAACAAAGGTACGCCAATCAAACCAAATTTAAGCAACTTATCTCCCCAATTTGAAAACATGATACTTTCCCTTTGTCTAATGCGGTTTTTGGTTTAAAACATAGAAATTATAAAATCAGACAATCTGAGTTATCAGAAGAAAATCAGAACAAATATGCGCAACCTTCAAGATGAACGGTTGATATATATACCTACTGTTAATGCTGTCAATCACTCAATCGACACATTAACTGGATAACCTGAATAACTTTCTTTCTAAGAAAAAATAGTCAGCATTCCTTTTACAGCAAAACTAATAAGGCACAATTTACACGCATATGCACTTTCATTTACAATGCTCAGGCATCACTGGAAATTAATATGGCTGTAAAATTTAATATAAAGTTCACCTATTAAGTTTTCTGGCAACTTGCCAACTATAAATAATATTATGTTCACTACGGCGATAACCAGGTAGGAACCTAATAATTATTTGAAAACATTAATTAGTGCAGGTAGCATATATTTATAACTTTAATCATATGTACTTCACAGACTACACAAGTCAAAGTTTTAAAAAGTGCTCTATTATCAGATACGCATATCAATTTTTTCATCAGAACATTGTAAATAGGCACGTAGGCAATTAATTCAAATATTTTAATCATGAAAAATAATACAGGGTTTTCCAATAATAGGTGTTATTTTGAATAGCCCGCTATTTCGGTAGATGTTACTTTTGAAGCTGTTATTTTTTGACATTTGACAAGTAGAAACTACGCCATTAATAAAAATGGAACGATACACGCTTCAACAATGCATTGAAATTATTAAAATTCACTTGAGTGAATCAAATTCAAATCATCTTGATTGATGAGGCCCATTTCCACGTCGGTGGCTTCGTCAACAAGCAAAATTGTCGCATCTGGGGCTCGGAAAACCCAAGAGTTATTGTTGAAAAACCTCTCTATCCTAAACGTGTGACTGTTTAGTGCGGTTTATGGTCCAGCGGAGTCATTGGACCTTACTTTTTCGAAAATGAGGCTGGAGCAACAGTTACGGTTAATGGATCGCTATCGAGAGAAGATTAATGATTTTTTATGGCCGGAATTGGATGGTATTGATCTGTACAATGTTTACTTTCAACAAGACGGCGCTACGTGCCACACAAGCAACGAAACCATTGATTTACGATTGAATATCAAAATAACACCTCTTATTGGAAAACCCTGTATTAGCCGGAACTTACAATTAAAATAGTAAATAAAATAAGATCCTAAAAGTAATGAAAAAATATGTAACATTAGTAATATGTTTCAGAAGCTCAATTAATTAATCATTTGGTCCCGGGATAAGTTGTGAGTTCCTCTGGCGACCGTTATCTTTTTATTTTTGCGAGTTGTTAATATTATTTTCAATGCTTAAATATTATGTACAATGTTTAAACTTCAATAAGTTAATCCTAATAATTAAAATCGTTTAACTGCGGTTATCCGCATTATCTCAAGGGGAGAATAATGTTATGTTGGATTGTTTCACTGGATTATGACTGCAGGTCAAATCCCACAGATAAATTTGATGGCCTCCGTGGTCGAAGGGTAAGGCTTTCGACTAGCAAGCTGCGGGTCGCGGGTTCAAATCCCAGCGTACGCAAGTAAATTTTATTTGATTAGGTTGAATTATTTAACAAAATATTCATTTAAATTAATGAATTAAAATTAAGTACATTAATGTGTAGTGTATTTGCGGCACATTTCAGTGGAAAATACTCCCATATTGCTCTGGTGTAAGACCACCATTCAGAATTGAAACATCGATTGAAATAGTTTTTGCTTTGTTTGGTTACCATGTTTGAATAGCCTCCTTCCCCTCCCTACTGCCTTCAGACTCACAACATATCAAAATTAGGGATGCCATAGTCTCACTGGCTCCAATGGTTTGGAACAGTTGGGACTCTTGTGCGGTATCACATTAAAATAATAAAAATATCATACTACAATTCCGCATAGTCCGGAATTGCCTCAGTTATTCAGAAAGAAAATTACGAGAGTCCATTGTTGTCATTGGAGCTTTCGAACGCGAAATAAAGATTTACAAGCACTTAAATGATTTTTTATGACTTAAAGAACGTTTGCACAGTTATGTTTTATAAAATAATTCCACTCGAAGCATATGATTCCACACTTCTAATTAATTCTACGGCACGCGCACATTATTCAAGCAAAAACTTTAAAATGCAAAATTTCATTCATAATGCAGAACTTAACATTTACTTGTATGCAAACTGAATGGGTCATATTCTTCCATTTTCAAAGTATCCAATGGATAGAGCTTGAAAATGTGGATTGTAATTTATTTGTGTGAATATATATTTTTTCTTAAGCCGCATCACTAGTAATCTCAGTCAATAGACATTCTAGGCAAGCCAATCGGTCACCTACATTTTTTACAGACAGTAGGTATTTCTCATGTATTGGAATGAGCGTGGTCGTGAGCTTGAAAATGTGCATTTTCAAAGTGAACACATTCACATTATTAGTATTATTAAACTTTTTTGCAATTTACATTGTTGCCCGTTTCTTCTGAATTCCATTCATAATGGTATTACATTTAGCTGAAAGGATTCATTGTCAGTCATATCCCGAATTTTCCCCGCAAAATTACTCCGCTAGTGAATGTAGGGATGAATTTCTGAACGATGAGGGAAAAATAATAAAGAAAACACGTTGTACAAATCTCATATATTTGGTCATCACACATTTCTGAATCATTTACCGACAGAGCATTCTTGTATGTGGTTATTCAACAATGGATCATTCTTACGCGACGTGTAATAATGTATTTAATTCCAACATTATAAAGAATAAAATTGCAATTTATCCCTTGCAAAATTTTATATGAAAAAGTTACCATTTTTCATTACTTTCCATTTTATACTGATTGCATTACGCTCATAAAACCATTTTTTTGGTATTCGAAAAAATAAAACATTATTTTCAGTGCAAAAGATTTATCAGAACTATTAACCCATTTTTCCACAATTAGGTCGAATGCTTGAAAAAACGTTGAATCCAATATGGTGCTTAAATTATAATGACCCAGATTTATTTTTAGTTCATATTAAAACTCTTCTGATAAGTGGAGATTGCGGAAATGAAAAGTTAATATTTTTTCCCAAAAATATTTTTCTATATCTTTTCTCTTATTCTAAAAAAAGTGGCTATCCGCGATTCTCTGTTTGTGTGCTTAGTTCTTCCAAACTACGAGATGGATTTTGATAGGGTTTTCACTATCATTTAGAGAGTTTCTTCCGAAAGGTTTATATATATATATATATATATATATTATATTTAAAGGAAGTAGAGAAAAGTCGAGCAGCGCCGGGTACACGTCACAATAACTAAAGCAAAAACTGCATACATTTTAGTATCATTAATCTTTATAATATATTTTAATGACTCTTTAGATAGGTAGCTACGTAGGCGATCATTATTTTTGTTATGAATTAAATTATTTATCTCTTTAAAAGAGCATAGGTGGTCACAGAAGTAAATCAGTCGGAACTGATTATTTTACAGAGACTAAACAAATGTTGATAATTCTCATCATACGGATTGTGAAGATTTTTAATAGCGTGTTTGTCAATAAATAAGTACGATGAATTTTAATAATGACAGTGAAAAAATATCCACCGTCTATTTATTTTTTGTTGACGTCAATTGAAGCCATATCGAATATGTTATTTAATAATGTTTGGTGTTGCTTCTTCAAATAGATTGTAAAATATTCACATCACATGTATATCTTTATATTGTAATCACCAAAGTACATCAGTAAATATTTAATAATACTGTAAATGAATGTCTTTCACTTTTGTAAAGACTATAATAATATACGCGGGTAAATTAATTTTCTATAGTGAAAGTATTCATTATGAAATAATATCGGTAATTTACACCTGTAATAAAGTATACTAACGAAAGTATCTGCGTCAGTTTAAATCTTTTGAAATTTATCATGTACTATCATAGATCTCTGAACAATCACGGGATATTATAATAAGTAATTTAGATAGAAGGATTGGATAAGCTGAAAGTGTTTTTAAAATATTTGCATCAGGATCATTATTGCCCTTCAACAACAAATATTTATATTTTTTGTTGACAAATTAGCGAGGCGTCAGAAATTTACCGTTCGAATGAACACCTTTAGTAAACTTGTGAAAAATAACGATGTTTTTAAACAAATGAAATAAGCATTACAAATTTAGAATTATTATAAAAATAAAACCATTTTGGTACCCAGTTTATCGTTTGTCTGATATGATTTATATTTACTAATTTTGAAAAGTAAAAGTTCATTACGAAGGAACGCATTCAATTCACGCACGTACCGATGCACTGATGCACCGACAGCCGAAATTAGTATGTTAAAAGATTCTACCCTGAATTAACAGTTAAGAAATAGATATATTTATAGGTACCTAATTATGTTTTTTTGTGGAAACTCACGTTAACACTATCCCATAAACAGATAAATTTTGCCAATGTTTTATTACCCTCGATGCAACTCCCCCTGTCTCTCATGCACTGGTTCCATGGAGACTGTAATTTATCCGCTGTTAATCGATTCGAACTTGTAGCACTGGAATTTATTGCTTGTACACTGCTGTACGAGTATAATAAATAACACTGACCTCGCGATATAAGCAACTATCGCTCTCCTAGCACCACCAAGACGAATTTTTATCCTACGAGCGGTAAACTGCATTCACTCGTAACACCCAGACCGTGAAAACTCTCACCAAGTGACATCTGTCTGGATCCGAACAAATTACACTCCGCTGGTGATAAGTATCCGTTGGCACCCTTGGCAGCACACCCCTATTGGCTCGGAATGCATTAGGTTCAGTGAAGGTACATAGTGTTTTCCTTGGGTCGTCTGCGTCGTGCTTTCTAATTTTTTTTTAAAGTTTCATTAACAAAAATTATATTTTTTTAAATGAGATTTTAATGAACAGAAAATTATATTTACTCCAATATCTTTGTCACATCTTGACGAGCGCACGATTATGGTCCTGCTGTAATAAGCTCTATTTTTATTTCTCTATTGATAAATGCGTTGTTTATGGGAAAGTGCAGAGGGTTATGATTGAGCTATCAATGATACATCCTTACCCAAACGTTATTTTTAAATGAAGATTGTTCTGATAGTAGTCATCATCCGATAAGAGAACACATCAAAGTGTGAAGTAGTGCGGAAAATCCTCGCAAATACATAGCCATATCATATCAGTCTAAATAAGCTTATCATTGAAATTACAAAGGAAATAGCACATTCAATTTAAAAACAATTTGGTTGATTTTCAACCGGATCAAATTCAAAACCGGTATTAAAGTATTACAACAAGATTATTTTAGGAAATCCTTTCCAAGTATTTTCCCTCTCAAACGGTTTTTATTCGCATTAGATCCACTGCTTTCATCCTTTTATATCCTGGATATTAAACATTATTTATTAACATCTGTAGTTTGCGTGTTTTTTACCAGGAATCCAATAAAAAAGGATTCGCGTGGGGACAATCCCAAAGAATCTGGAAGGATATCCTATATTAGGTATCTGGCTAAACTGGCTCAAGGTTTTTACGGAACATTAAACTTAGAGCGCGACCTCACCCGCATTTATCTCTTAATTCGGCCTTAGTTTGGGGAAACTTGTGATATGAAAAGGTTGATTAACTATATTCAATTGATAACTTCTTCAAAGATTTTATTTACGCCTAGTAATAACAATTCGGTTTCAGCCAAGTTTGAATATTACATGGGCAAAATCATCTTGTTTATTGAAAAATTGAATAGTACGTTACAAAAACCACGCTTCTTATTATATTCTACTCGTATAGTCGGTAAAATAATATTTAGAATTTACGCCATTTCAATTTCAATTTTCATGACGCCTTTGCTCATCGTTCGAAAGTTTTTGCTGCTTCATTTATCTAGCACACTTATTTTCTGCTATTAAAAATATTTTCTGCTAAATTTAAGCTATTTGAATTTTAATTTGTTATAGTTTATAAAGCTCTCATTTTTTTACCAGCTCATTTGTTTTTATAAATATATGAATAGAAAAAAACTCCTTCGCTACGTAATAGCATAAATATATTTTACAGGGCAGTTTATTTAGTCTTATTTATAGATTAATTAAACCATATGAAATGGTTTTCATTTAAATATGAAAGCATACTTCTCTGGATAAGGTTAATTATAATCAAGCAAATAATTACTTTTATTTCCCTGACAGCAAGGTTTTTAAATTACAGTTTTTAGCTTTAATATAAAACTTAACGAGACCGCGGGATAAAATAAAGTACCTACACTAAAAGTAATTATGAAAATTGAGTTTGTTGTCCTGTGCCAAATTTCCACACGCGGTTGACCCTTTTTGAGGATGCAATTCATTTTTCATATTGTAATCACATTCGCGCTTTCATTAAGGGCATTATTATGGCCATTAAAGGGGCAATTCGTTACATTCTCTCGTAATTATTTAAGTACAGGGTTTTCCAATAAGAGTTGTTATTTTGAATAGCCCGCTATTTCGGTAGATGTTACTTTTGATGCTGTTATTTTTTAACATTTGACAAGTAAAAACTACGTTATTAATAAAAATGGAACGATACACGCTTCAACAACGCATTGAAATTATTAAAATTCACTTGAGTGAATCAAATGCAAATCATATTGAGTGATGAAGCCCATTTCCACCTCGGTGGCTTCATCGACAAGCAAAATTGTCGCATCTGGGGCTCGGAAAACCCAAGAGTTATTGTTGAAAAGCTTCTTTATCCTCAACGTGTGACTGTTTGGTGCGGTTTATGGTCCGGCGGAGTCATTGGACCTTACTTTTTCGAAAATGAGGCTGGAGCAACAGTTACTGTGAATGGATTGAGCTATTGAGAGATGATTAATGATTTTTTATGGCCGGAATCGGATGGTATTGGTCTTGACAACGTTTACTTTCAACAAGACGGCGCTACGTGCCACACAAGCAACGAAACCATTGATATTTTACGATTGAATATCAAAATAACGCCTCTTATTGGAAAACCCTGTATTACACAATACGATATTGCTTTGTTTGTTATTATGCTCACCACTTGTAGTTCTACTTCAGAGAGCAAGTAGGTATGTGGAGCTACTAAGGAACATCTAATAATATTGTTGTAAAAAAAATAGAAGGGGACGAAATGAACACAACTCCTACAAAGAATTTTCATGTTTTTCTGAGGACAGAACTTTTTGAATTTTTGAACTACCGAACAACGACTGTATAAACCGTCAATGTGTTGAAATTTTTCTGCTAGCCGAAAAGCGTCTGACAACACGATACTGCAGCACTGCCATTCGAATTATGAATTTTACTGACTCGTGTCACGTCACGAGACACCATTGTACACGTTTTACCCAAGTTCACTTTGAAGGCTCATAACTTCATGAGTTTTGGAGATAGCGAAAAACTAAACGCTCTTTTCTGAATTGAATATGTGATTGAACAGATTGAATTCCAGGAGTGGAAAGTCTACTTATCATCATCCCGATAAGAGGACACCATTCATAATCGAGCCATAGAAACGAAATAACTTTGGCTTGAAATTTTTAGTACCAAGTAGATTTATTAGGCACAATTTGAATCCCAGTCTTTCTCATTCTTACTGCTTCCAATACCTCAATTCCTATATGCCCAAAAGTTAAGCTTGGAAATAACTTTTAGATATTTATTTTTCGAAGACTGTCTGTATTCAATAAGTCTGTATTAGCATTTTCTGATATGATAGTGGTTTAATTGCAGCTCGATCGTTGCTGCCAATGTGTGTACTTTGTGCATTGCGGAGCCATTATACATTAAACACGGAGAAGTGTTTTGTTTGTGCCTCTCAATGACATAAAAAAACGTATTATAATAGAAAAATATTAAAAATTGCGTGAGTCATACTCAATAACGATTCATTTGCGAACCCACGCCTAAGGTCTCCTCAAGGTCTTACCCTAAATAACATCCTTCTTAGATATCTTTTCACCCCGTATCACATGTTCCAAAGCTTATAACATTTTTTTGTTAAAAATATGATGAAATTGATGACGTCGATTATTCATACGTAAACGATTACCCTTCGATGATGAATGCGATCCTAGGATATTAAATTTTAGTTTAGCGAGTGGAAACATCGATCAAACGTAACACTTTAAAACGGGAGCTGCCAACTTACATTACATAAAAAAAAACTTTTCAGACTCTCGAACAATAATGATCGTGTTACGAAAATAGTTTAAGTTGTAAAATCTACATAAAAAGGTTCAAAGGAACAAATCATATTTGTTAAATTTATTCAACACCTCAGTAGCGTACCCTAATTCTATCCAAAATACTCGTGATTTCCCATGAATTAAATTAAATGAAATGTATTTAGTTGGATTTTTTTAAAAGTAGAAATTAAAAAATAGACTAAATATTTTTTTTAAGTTGTCTGATAAAACTGAAAATGCGATCGTATTTTTTAAAAGATTGAAATTTTCTGTACATTTTCTGGGTAATCTTTTAAACATCTATGATTCGATTTATACAAAATATTCTTAAATGGAAACTTTATTACGAGAACTACTTTCAAAGTTCCTTTTATTTCATCGTTTTCATCATAATATCATTTTCTTTTTAAAAGGCCTAATTGGTACAATTCTATTTAAAACTATATGTTACTATTATTATGTTCCTGCCTAATACGGTTAATATTATTGAACCTGAAAATGTGTTGAAATTGTTGTGCGTGTTTTGTAATTATTTGTTTATATTACTTACTATCAATGTATAATAAATAGTTAATCACATTAAAATAATTGATATCACGTTCTGATTAACATTTAAACATTTTTCAAAAAAGTTACGTTAATACTACTATTATTATCATGAATACTCCCCTTTATCACAATGTAGTAACTTTGTATAATGTAACACCGTTACGTGTCCATTAATTTAGTTCGTGATTTTAGGGTTTATAGTGTTTGGAAAATATTGAACTTAACAGTTATTACGTCGTGAAGGCAAAACAAACTGTTTGCATAAAATCATTGTACATGGTGATTCATGAAAAATGTAACTCCGTTACGTGTCTATTAATTCAGGGCTTATAGTTTTTTGGATAATATTGAACTTCACATTTATTACGTCATGGAGGCAAAACAAACTGTTCGGATAATTGTACCCGGTGATTTATGAGGTGTGATTAAATTAACAAAAACACATTCTCGTTGGGGTAGTTATTGAAGGTTCTATGATAACTCAACACAATGACAATTTAACGCCCTTTACAGTAATATAAAGTCATTAAAAAAGATATTAAAAACTAACCTTAGAACCTAGTCTATGTTTACTTTCGAATCTACTCATAAAATGTTTTCATTCAAAATATCTACAGTGGGGACGCTCCCTATTCCGAAATTAAGTCGATCTGTACGATAAATTGATAACGAAATGATTTATTTATTTCTTCATATGAAGCGGTTACTTTGTGATGTGACATTATAATTTAAAATTAAACAAAAACGTCAATAGCAAAGTCATCAACAACCAAATAAACCTAAATAAAAGCCCTATACTCAGATTGTTCCCTATTGACAAAGAGCACTCGCATCTCAATCTCTCACCTATCCCTACCTCTTCCACTGTAGCTCAGACCGTCTACTTACCGTGATGTCAACACATGTTAATTTATATTTTAGATGTCTAGGTTAGTATTATACAGTCCTGATGAAGCTACGGTTGTAGTGAAACCCGGTCGACATTAAGTATTTACCTATAAGTGATGTTTACAAAGTTATTGTTTAATTTTAGATTTATTTATTGTTATCAAGTTTAATTTGTAGAACTCCATTATAATTAATATTTTTTATATATTCAATTATAAATAATTTAATTATAATTTTTTTAGATTTATAAAAACAGTTTATTAATGTTTGATAATGCCTTCAGAGGGCGAAACAGCTGTCATGCCTAGTAATAATCACACAGCAGAACTTATTTAAAAATAAACTGTTTTTATAAATCTAATAATAATATTATTGAATACATAAAAAATAAATATTGAAATGATAAATTTTTCTATTTTTGAAAAATATCGTCGATACCAATACAATAATTTAATGAAGGTTTTTTTATGAAACATTTTTATGCTGACAAATAAACACAATAATGCTCTTAATTTATTTTTAATTATTTTGTTACATATCTTCAACAAAGTTGCTGACATTAATAATTTTGTTTGATGCCTTGTCTGGCCTTTTTGGCCTTTGTATAATTTTTTTTTTTTAAATGTTTGTCTGGAACACATCATAATAAAAAATAATTACTGACTACGTTCTAAAAGATAACCATCTTTTTTCATAAATAATATAGATAGTTAAAATCTATCAATGCACTAATTTAAAAATCGAAGAATTCATCAATACACCTACCTACTCCGCTGTTTCTTTTGTGAATTCTCTTTGAATTTGAATATTAAGAGAGAGAAAATTCATACAGCATTATGCGAGCACATAGTTCTTCAGAAATCAATCCAGATTGTAAAAATATCAACCAACATGTAGTCGTATGTAAGTCGAGGATGCATATCCCCCCAGAGTCGGAGATTGGCAATCATCAGAGCGATTTGCAATTTATTTACTATGGCAAGGCATAAATCAACGAAATTGCACCCAATCCTATCACGCTTTCAATTCGTACCTCTTTGTTGAGAGAGTAATATTAAATCCTTTCAACGTTACGTATTCTCTTTATGTTACTTAAAATACTGTGTGAGTGAATTCGGAATTATGTTATTTTTTTACAAAAAGACATACATAATACACAGATCGTAATAAAGTTGTCTAGAATCGTTCACAGATTTTCTTCTCTCAAAGAGTATATTTTGACCATGTATTTTAGAAACAAGGGATGCTGGCCATGAAGTGTCAGCGACAAAAGTGTCACCAAAATCGTTCACCCTTTGAAAACGTGTCCATTTTCCAAATTCAATTTTTTAAGTGAAGAAAATAATTATCCATTAAGTGTACCCTCCATAGCACTATTTTCTGAACAATTTAATTATTAAATTCTCACTATTTGCTAAATAATGAGATTATTCCCGAACAAAATATTCAATTACTTGATTTTAAAGTATAAAAAAGCGGCTGTTTACATTATATTCGTAGTTTACAGATAACGGTGTCGCGAGGTTGAAGAGTTAACTAAAGCTTGTATTTGACACGCTGACCGCCAAGTTATATTAGCTAAGCATTATTTTGAATTTGATTATATTTGGTCGGTACACTTATCATTGAAGGCAATAATATAATGCTTTGCATTATTGAACGCCATAACATTATAAGATTAGGTCAATTAAAAACATCAATATTTTATTATTATATACATATCTATTTCGCATAATATTCAATGTGATTTTATAATTCTCAACGTACTGACAATCACTTGTGAAACTCCTTCCGCTAAAATTGAGACATTTTTTATTACTATGATTACTAAATTGCAATTTGTATGAAAACTTGCCTCCATTTTATCTGAATATATAATCAATCGTCTCGCAAAAAATATACGTTTTACCATTTTGAACAAAATATCAGTTTTTAATTTTTTTATTTATTTCGATGTTTAAAGCTTAATGGTTTTTTAATATTACTTACATTGAATGGCATATTAGATTAAGTATTGTGGTTGAGAATTGAGAAAAATAAATAAATTTTGACGGTAGTTGAAGTGTTTGAAATAATTTTCAAATTTTGCGAGATGAATTTGAAGAATTTAAATCTTCGCAGCTTATTTCGAACTTTATATATTTTGAGTTTAGAATGAAATCTCATTTTCTTTATAATTGAATACAGACTTTAACGAAGTGAAATGCATTTAATAATATTTTTTTACCAATGTATTGTAATATTTGAATATTCAATTTGAAGCTGGGTAGCTGGTTTCTCCAGTGAAAGCTACCCAATTTTTATGAATAATGAATACGCAATACCTGAAGAATATGAAATAAAAGGTGAAATCTAGGAGGATTCTTTGAATTCATTCAACATATAAACCACAGTAACCAATTAATTTTTCCTTATTAATATTGGGAGATATAATATTAATTTAATCGAATGGCTGAATTGAAAACCGAACACCCGGAAATCTCCATCGTTCGAGTGGCTACATCCATGATCTAAATTTGAAAAGTTGTTCTAAATGGAAGAAAACTACAAGATTTGTTGATGCGAATAAATATATTATGCAACTATTTTTTATTTCATTTTTCACATATTTTTTATCAAAGTTTAGTGTCAACATATTCAGTTCCAGAAGTAATATTGATGGCTATTTTATATTCAAGTCGATCTCCCCTATTCGATCAATCTTCTCTTATCTCCAGATTGAATTCTACTGTCCGAAGGGATGGAAATATGTAGATTATAAATAATTAAATTAAAACCTGAAAATATAAAAAGGCTTGACTGGAACTTGGTATTTTTTAATGTAAACAACAAGAACCCAGTCTGATCAGAGCTAAAGAGACCAAGTAGTATAGTAATATTTAACTAACAATTTTAAATTCTTACTGTCAATGTAACAAAGGTAATAAAAATATAATCATTTAGCTTTTCATTGTAGTTACGTATATGGAAGTATATCGTCTGTAAGCGACTTCATCGTAGTTTGATAATGCCTTCAGTAGGCAAAACAGCTGTCACGCTTAATAATAATTATATATTATATTATTTTAGGTTATAAATAAACTACTTTTTATGTAATGTGTATTTATGTATGTATGCATGTGTTTACTTATATGTGTGTATGCATGCATATATGTGTATTTATGTATGCATACATGGGTATATGTATTTTTTTTCCTTTTTCTTTAAATAACAATGTACAATAACCATTTAAAAAAAAAAAATTAAAATCCCAACTTACACTTATATAAGAAAATTTAACCAATACACAGGTTCTCCCAGTGAGGTGTTCACGAAACATATAACATTTCCCACCACAGTGTCACCTACTCAAACCTACCTCACACCCAGCATAAAACACCATATTAACAACAGTTCTAAATTTATGTATTATAATATACAAATGTAAATATTTGGTAAACACTGTAATGTATGTATAGAAATAAATAAATAAAATAAATGTTATTGAATTTGTAAAAGAAAAACTTAAAATTGAAATGAAGTTGTACAAATTAAACATGATAACAATCAAAAAGTACAGACTACAAATCTGTTAATACTTTTTTAATACAAAAGGATTTCGTATTTTTTATTTCGCTGGTTTAGAGACCGAAAATTTGGAGATTAGGGATTTTGAATATTGTGCGTACAAAAATACAGTAATATTATGTTACCTAAAATAATAAACCGCTTACCAGAAGACCAATAAAAAAAATTAGGATTTAGAATCCTATGTTGTCAGGCAGAGGCCGGTTATTTGAAGATTTAGAAAACACAACAGAAAAATACCAACAACAAATCAATTCTATCCAATCATCAGTAAATTGATTTACTATTATAATATTTGGTAGGGTAAGCATTAGTTAAATTCGTTTTGTACTCGTACACCGTATTCAGAATCATAGTTTGATTGCTGTATTTAGTATTGACCATTCATCCCAGTGTGAATCACCCATTATCTCAGCCGAAGATAATCCGGTACACGTGTTAGCATGTCAGCCATATCAAGAATGGGTGGCCGAATGGAGTTTCCGGATTTAGTGGTGTACATTTATGTCCGAAGCCTTCCTAGCCAATCCAACAGCCTTCATGTAATATTCGTGCAATAAGCATAGTATATAATATACGTATATCACATATTACAGTGTACCCCACCCCGATTTTGGCATCGGGGGTGAATACAACTGCCTATTGGGGGGGACAGGGCCAAAAAAGATAAAGCGGATATGTTTAAGTACCTGCTAGATTATCAACGGGGAATACTTTAAGGTGAAGCTTCATGCTAAATCACTATTTTGATTAATCTTTATAACAAATTGGCGTACATTATGAATACCAAAAAATATGCTTTAGATAAATTGAAGGTTTTCCTATCGTTTCCCTTGGATAGAATACAAACAAAAACATAAATAACTCAATAAAACATATATAAATATTTTAAAAAAACTACTAGAAATATATATACGCGTAAAGGAAAACAACTTTAAAAAATAAAGTATTATAGCTAAGATTATCTGTGACAGTTTCCCTTGATTAACTTTTTTGCTTTCTTATAAAATTATTTATAAAAAAAATTAAAACCAATTTGTGCTTGAAATCGAACGTTTCTAGACTCCTTTTGTCAATTGATTTTAATGCATATTACCTACATTCGTGACAATATAAGGCATACCAAGAATATACACATTTTTGGCTTGTAGCTTCCTCTTAAATGTTTTTCTAGTAGCTAATATTTGTTTATTTCGTTAGTTTACACTAGTCATGATTATTTCTAACAACGTTCCCTAATTTTAGTCATGATTATTTCTAACAACGTTCCCTAATTTTAGTCATGATTATTTCTAACAACGTTCCCTAATTTGTTATTATAAGGCGAAACAACTAACTTAATAATTAACCAGCGCGCCGTATCTCCGCAGTGGTAGACAGAGAGGACAGACCGCTAAATAACTCGGTCTTGGTCTTGTATTTGATAAATTTTTTTTGAAAAATATCTAGGTATGGTGAAAAAAAAAGTTTAAAAGTTGTATAAAACATAATATGAAAATAATATAATACCGGATAAATTTAAAAATAAAATAAACTTTAATATCTTAAATAGTTTAGGTAATTAGAATCACGATGACATCTCATTACATTCATGTATTATCACTTTATATTACATTATACGTTATTATATAATAAAAAATCTCCTCACTTTATGTGTACAGCAATTTTTTTCTTTTCATATACATATGTATGTTAAGTTTTAACTTTTATTTTTTTCTCTTTACACACGAGTGCTAGACTCTCGTAAAGGTAAATATGTTTTTATTATAATTTGACATGTGTACTTATTATGTTGATTTAAATAGTTATTTTAATAAATCTTATAAAAAAAATAAAAGTCACAAATTCACAGTCCTTCTCATTTCAAAGTGTGAGAAGAAGTAAAAAACTATTTGTTTGATATGTTTATCCGAGACACTACCTAGTTTACAAATAAAACTATTTGTTTGATAAGTTTATCCGAGACACTACCTGGGTCACAAATAAAACTATTTGTTTGATTTGTCTTTCCGAGACACTACCTAGGTTACAAATAAAACTATTTGTTTGATATGTTTATCCGAGACTACCTAGATTACAAATAAATTCGTTAGAACTTTGAAATCATTAAAACAGCCAAAAATGTGGGAAATATTAGTTGAAGATAATATTGTTAATTCTGAATTTGAAATATCAGATCTACAATGTGATGAATGAATGAATGAATGATGAGAAAACGAATTATTTGACCAGACTTTTAATAAATTGCTGGATATAATGGTAATGTCCGCATAAGTTCAGTATAGGGTCATTTGTGTCAATTCTCATACGTCCATCCTTCCTTTTAATCAATTGTCCGCCTTTCGTTGTTTTTCTGTCTTCTTAAGAGCTCCTGTTGGTTGGAACAAGAGCCCTGACTATGCCACTAACCCCTCGTTTTATTATTTTTGGGATCCACGAATGCTTCTGTTTTTAATGGCGAAAATTTCTCAACGAATTTAGTGTTTGCGTGAGTTTATTGAAAATATTATTCAAATTTAACCTTGTTCCTACGCAAATAATCGTAATCAAACGAAAAAGCAAAGCGCTAACGAATGACGCAGGCATTGGCAGGCAAATTTAGTTGTGACGAGTTACAAAAGTTAAATTCAAATTCTCTTGTGCAATCGAAACATGTTTAGTAGAAATAAATAAAGTCATTATTTGTGTCTAACTTAGCTTTAAGCTTTTAATTTGTCGTGGTATTCTTTTCTAATAATTTATTTTTTAACATAATAGGTCTGACGAGTTTTTCTACTTACTTTTTTTTACCGAACTAGGAACTAGGCGAATTTGTAACGAAGGAGAATAAACTGCAAACATTAAAAAATCATAATTTATTTGTCCCAAAACTATTAGATATTATAGGATTACAATATAATAATTATATTATAAAGATCTACATACTTTTAGTGAAATAAAATGTTAAAAACGCATAAAATAACACAGGAACCCTGACTCATCCAAAAAAACATAAAATTAAAAAGAAATGTAAACAATTATATATTTAGGAATTTTGGGGAATTTATATGAAATGTTACAATATTAACTTATTTTCGTAAGTAGCAATCAGATAAGGTCATCAATTTGTTATTTTAATTCTATAATGCTTGACATAATTTAGTAAGTCGAATTTATCCACATATTTATCATTAGTAGAATTAAGGCGATGCACTACGTAGCTATGCAAAATCATGTGTTTTTGGTTTGAAAATTTGGTCGCCTAGAAATGTTTTAGATGCTTTAAATAAATACCGCGAGTATAATACATCTTGGCCTTTGAAACAATCGAGTATTTTTTTACATAAGTCTTTTTATAAGCCCAGAAAAAATTAATGTATAGGCCTATGAAAACTGCTTTAAAGTTCAAAATCTCCTACTTACGAACCCATTTTCGGTTATGATTTTATTGTATAATGTGGAAAATTAAGTTATTTATAAAATGATAGGAAAAAATAAATATTTATGCCTGAACATCCACAATATAAAATAAAAGGAACTTTTTGGCCATGTTTTTTTCTTGCATAAATCAAAACAGGCGGATGGTGTTAAGCGGGAATTTAAACCTTATAGCCATCTACGTAAGGGTTGTTATCGATAGCGGCTCAATTTAAAATATTACACGACGTAGTGCATCGCCTTAAACACACTATCTGGGCCTGAACGGCCCCTCTCCATACATTTAAAGTTAAACATACTCACTCAGCCTGAAACGCCCAGCTCCATACATTAATTTCAATATATTAGATTTAGCATTATAGCACTTTTTAGATAAACAAATATGTTTTGTAAAAGTTTTCATGTTTACTTACGACTTTTTGTGCTTTAATGGCATCTCTTTCTGAGATGACAAACTGATTCGATCAATCTATAATATAAGCAAATAAAATAATTATTATTCTCTCCCTTTGATTTTCACTATCGCATAAATATTTAGAATCATCCCTGCGATGAAAATCACTCAATCGAAATTCAGTAATGGTGTCATTGTGTGATTAAACGTAGAATCGGATGTTATTCCCCAGCCGGGTTAATTTAGAGTACTATTCATTATTGTAATCGGCTTGTAACTTCCACTGTGCCAAGTGATAACTAGCACATTTGAATATTCAAGAAAGCCCCAACTTAAGCCCCATTCGCACGCAATCGCAGTTCGCATGAAATAAAAGCTCCGTTGCTTAAGTTATGAGAAGAATTAATTGAATCATTTTTACCTTTGATTAACCTCCTATTCCATACTATGCTATTAATATAAGTGCATCTAAAATTAACTGATTATTTTTGGAACTATCGAGGAATTTCTGGCATATGTTGATTCCTCGGGGTAATTTAAATTTACAACCGCCTAATCAATATCAATAGGGAAGACAAGACACTTCCTGGTATACGGCTTTGTGGGATTTTCCCAGAAGTGACTGCTGTAGGCTATAATAAGGAATACTAACTAACGTAGCACGGGATCATTGCTACATATTATAACTAGCTGACGTGTACCCTTCGTTGCTAGGAGTTATCCTTAGGAGATAGAGATAAACCGTACAAGGCTTTTCTGTGAGCCTTTTTAATATACAATTCCATATTACATTTTTTTGATGTATCTGGTAAGAATTAGCCAGCGTTGGCAATGTAAGCGCCCGAAAATATTTTTTTAAGACTTGTTTTTAAAACATCGACTTTTCTCTAGTTTCTATAAATGTAAAGTGCGTGTATTAAATACATAAACCTTTTGGAATAAATTATGTTAGTAATTATAATTAATTAATATTATTACAGAGAAAACCCCATCAAAATCCGTTGCGTAGTTTAGAAGAACTAAGAGCACAAACAGACAGACGCGGAAAACGACTTTATTTTACATTATTTTGAGATGTTTCTACAATATGCTCTGCTGATTTAAACAGTCAAGGCTGTCTAAAACAGTGAATCAAGAAGGAGGAGGAATCAAAACACATTAATTCATCTCTTGTATTTTTCAAAGATGAAAATTAAGAACACCCTGTAGATTCCATCTAACAAAAGAGGTTATATTTGAAACTTCAATCTCATATTTCATTTGCTTTATTTCCCCAACAAAAGTGAGGGTTCAGGATTCATAATGATTAAAAATGTTCAGAAAGGTTCAACTCGTCAGCCACTCGGTTAAAGGTTCATTATTCGTGCGGTTTGCTTTTCTTCGACTTTTAATACGCAAACCGCCCTTTTTTCAGAGGTATATTCAAATACGGCAATAAGTCAGCATTATGCTTGTCTTTTAATTTCGGACGAATAATTCACGCTGTAGCAATGGCTTTATACATTTTCATAAACAATGTATTATTAGGATTTCCCCTGTTCATGTGCCGCAAATCGTGTTTGATCCCTTGGCGTAACGTACGTGGGAGCCATTCCCAGCTAAATTTGACAATCAGTGAGCAATTTCTAATATAGGAGATGTGTTAGTGTAAATTAAACGTGGCTTAATCGGAGCCGGCTCCGGATTAACTCCGGTAGCGGTTACACTAAGAGTCAAACTGGAGAATTAATCTGAAGCCTTTATTATTCGCGTTAGATCCAATTTGCTTGATCTCTTGGGGCAGAATGGGGATAGAAATAAGAAGAACCTTCTAAATATACATACATCAATTATTAAATAGTGTATGTCCTGTGCACGTGAGCAAAATAAGGTTTATGGCTGAGAGATGAAGAGCATAACAGGTTTTGAGGAATCGGATATCCCTCAAATCCGAATTTAATGTAAGTACATATAATTTGACCCTACAATACATAATGCGAGTATATTTGTTTACGTGTTCATATTCAAGTACTCAGAACTAGACTAATTATTTGTTCCGATGTACAATGTATTTACAATAAACTAAACAAAACAAATTATGTTATTTTAACGTTTATTTACATACATTAAACCAAACAAGTTATATGTTTACCTATTTATTAACATTTTAACTATATTGTTTTATACTCAGAGATACTTGGATACATTTAACCTTTCAGGCTAATTTGTTCGCTTTTGGGAACAACTAATATGATCTCACTTACTGTTGTGGTGAGAAATATTATCAAATCGGTGTTAGAAAGAATAAACACCACGTTTTATATTCATATCCGCAAGTTAACCGCAGTATAATTGAAATGTGCATCTTTATGAAACCAAAGGTTCCGACCGCAGTTTGAAAAAAAATTGTTAGACTTCGTAATTTTTTTATTAATTATTTTTAATGAAACGACAAGAAAGCGAGGTGCCAATAACGTTTATAATGTCTTATAAAAAGTTCTGTTTTATGTATTTTTTCGTCATAATAATTTAATTAAAAAAGTTTTTATTCAGCATTTCAAACAATAGTTTGTATTCAAACTTTTAACATTTCTCAAAAGTATGTATATTTATAATAATCAAATTTGAAAACGTATTTCACCACCTTTCAAAAAGAGTTTTTAATGTTTCGAATACGTTCAGAAATATTCCATTTAATTGGATTTTATTGCACTGCGGAAACACTCCGATCTCTTGACAGAATAGGTCTGAGGTCTGAGGAGTTAAACGGAATTAAGAAGCCAAAGTGCCCGACATGTCTTATGTCCACCCCATAGGGAATGTTGGGGTCATGCTTTATCTTTTCTTCAACACATCAAAATTATCATGAAACATCTAAGTCGTCAAATGAACATGTTATATTTGTATATCCCCACACTTCTATAGTAATTAACTAAGTAATATTAAATACTTATGTCATAGTATGGTATGAACAGTCTTAGTGAATCTACTGAGACGAAATAATATAAATAATAAATACCCGGGCGAAATCGGACAATAAAGCTAGTTTTTCATAATTTCGTAACTTCTCGATGACCATTTTCATTACGTACAATTAATTTAATCTAAAGAAGGCTTTTATGTTATCACAAAAAAGTGTTTAGTTCTCTCTAATAAAAGATGATTTCGTCATTTTTCAAAGTATTCTAAAAAAATTCTTATTCTTAATTTGCAGTTTAAAAGATAATTTATGTTGCCAATAAATTACTGCTGAGAGTTTGCTTTATTTCTTTTCTTAAATAATTTTTTTTTTTAAATTAATATCGTTATTTCAGAGTCAATAACTTTATTTGAAATTACCATAAATCTATAACTAGAAAAACATTATTATAAGTATCATTTTAGTTTATTTATTTTTAAATCAGCAATTCTAAGCCACTGAAGAAATGTTATTTGATAGTATGAAAACGAAACGAAAAAACGTTGTTTTGGTGAACTTCTACATTCCTTAGTTTCTTTTAGCATGCGAATAATTTAGGGTATTCATAAAGTTGGAAAATTTGATACTAATTATTTGATATTTTAAAAGTCCCCCGAAATAATAATAATTTCATTGGTTGCGTGGTTTTTAATGAAATACCCCAATAAGTTTATCTCGTTAGTTTTTCGGCAAGGAAACTTTCATCGAATCGCTTTTCTAACTGTGAAATATATTCATGATTCGGGGGAAAGTATATTACGTTTTTCCTCCTATCTACAGACGAATAAATATAAAATAGCGGTTCCCCACGTGTAATATATCCCGAGGAGAAGTCAAATAACAAACTTTGCGTGGTTATAAAAAGATTTATTGAGAAAAGGGAACGTGCTGCAGGTATGTTATATTTGCTCTTTTGGAAAGGGGTGAGGAATTTCTGTTTATAACCAGCAATATTTAGAATGTTTGTATGTAATATTACGTTCGTACAGAAGATTCTCAGAAGTAACTAAAGCTTGGCAAAATTCAACATATCTCAGTCTTTTTGAATGGCGATATGTTGTGCTACTTTCCTATCCCTGTTAGAGCACAAGTATTTACGGATAAGCTGAAGTTACTTACTTCATGACTTGAATGAAGGACTAAGGCGATATCTAATTTATTTAAATATCAACATTTTAGTAAGCATATGGTGTGCAAAGCGAATATTCTCATGCAACGGTGTGTTATTTAAAATATTGTATAAAAATGTTTTTTAACAATATCGCCCGTACATGCTTTAATTAAACACTTTTGCTAAACTACCCCTTAATTTCAACACCCTCCTGAAAACATGTTGATAATATTACTTTGTGAAGTTAATTTGTTATTTTTTTCTCTGTCGTTTGCAGAAGCCAGAACGTGCTCGGCATCGGAATTCCGCTGCAAGACGGGAAGGTGTATACCACTGACGTGGCAATGCGATAACGAGAAGGATTGTTCCGATGGATCCGATGAAGATCCAGCTGTCTGCAGTAAGTTCAATAATTGAACCTTGTTCTAGAATAATTCTCAGCATATTTACAATACAACATGCTATAAATTCAAAAATAGAACACAGTCATAATTTGAAATTTACTTAATTCAAATATCGGACAATATCATGTTGTTACATTATTTTTTACTTTCCAGTATTCTATAATTTCAAAAATAGAACATAATCATGAAATAATATTTACTACAATATTCCATAAAATTAAAGAAATGGATAATAATCGTGATGTTTTTTTAGTAACGGTTTTTCGTATTTGTGGTTCAAATAGTGAGAAAAGTTCTTACTCTCGAGAATTCTCGCTCTTTGCCGCTGTGTAACAATAATATGAAAAGTGAATGGTTTCATTGTAAATTTTGATTTAATGAAACCAACTGAGAGTCAAATTAACATAATAAACATTTAATATATTTATCTCATAAATACTGTTAAATTCATTTATCGGCTTGTTTACTTTGGATTCATAACATGTTAATTTAGGATTTTTTATATACGTGTAAATAATTATTTTTCCATAGGAAGCAGACACAGACAACAATGATATTATGGTTGGCAGTATTTCTTGGGAGGATACATAAAAAATGTTTGTGATTAATAGAAGAGTATTTTAATTTAGTCATTTTTTTGGTCAACGAGACAGGAAATAAAATTGCAAGGTTTTAAAAGATAAAAGATTTTATAAATAACTTGGAAATTATTAAGAATTTTTAAAAATATTTTAGTGTAATATTTTTACTTGAATTTTCAATGTAATGGTATTTGGCCCTTTTAATATAAGATATTTTCTTGGCGAATTACGGAACGGATTCAGGCGATGAAAGTACTAGAATTCTGAAGAATTTCCCAATAAATTCCTTAGGCTCTTTTTGCTCATATTGTCAACAACCGGCCCAATAGCGAGCAATGGCCTTTAAAAAAGAATCTACTCTTGATAATAAAATAATTCGTAATCTTAATCGTAATCGTAATGCTTTTCCATAAAAGACTCTAATTTAATTATTTTAGGAAAATCTACTTTTTGCAAGCTACGTTACCATAAATATTAATTTTAATTATTTGTTAAATAAATAGTTTTGATCATATACAAACTCAATTCTTTCAAGAGAGCAATACAAAAACAATATTGTATGCGTGATTCAATCCAAAAATGTATTTGTATGCCTTTCTTGAAATATTTAATTTTTTTATGTGGACAAATGTATTTATTTATATTAATGTATGTAAGGGCGCAAAAAATAATTCATCTTAAATTTTAAAGCGTAACTTGCAAAAAGTATTTCATCCTAAAATAATAAAATTGGAGTCATCTATGAAAGAGCAGATTATGAAGTATTTAAGTATACCCTTAAAAACAAATTAAGAAATTTTTTAAATATATAATTAAATCTTTATCAAACGGTCGTCAAAGTTACTTCGATTGGGATTTAGAACCGATGTCGGCCTCATTGTTTTGAGCATTTTATGCAATAACTTATTTCCTTAGGTGATCGAGGATGCCCCGATCATTTCTTCAAGTGTCTAAACGGTTTATGCATTCCGCTATCTTGGCAGTGTGACCTCACTGCTGACTGCTCTGATGGATCAGACGAACTCAACTGTGGTAAGTCCCAATGCACCACTGGCCAAAACTGGGGAATTTGGCTAAAGGTACCGAAATGCATTGTAAATGATTGGGCTTAACGACAAAATAAAGAAGAAATTTGGGTGCATTCTTCTTTACATTATGCGATGTTACTTCATATATTTATTTTAGCTTTTATGTTCATCAAGGGAGCTATCTATTTATAATTATATAAGACATAATGATTGTGCGTATCGTTTAGGTTCATGGGAAAATAATTTAATCATTTTATCTTCATTATATTTTTAATTGATTGTATTTCAGGGAACATTGAAAGCAGAGCAGCGGGATATACTTAAATATTAAAAACAAGTTTCTTACGTTTTTGTTTTGAGGTTACGAAAAATAATACAGTAAAAGATTATTTTCGTGAAAATTTTATATTTTAAAAACACTTTGTCTTTTTATTGTGTATTTTGATTGATTTTAACTTTTTTAACAAAAATGTATGAAAAAGCAGCTTTATTGACATGATGTAATATTTATCATTCTAAGAATTCATTATTTATTTACGAATATGGATTAATTTCGCTGAGAATGCTTATTTATAATAGTGAATTTACTGTAATTCCTGATACTGATAACAACGTCATAATATACATTGCATACTCTTGCAGTTTTCTCTGATAACCCTAGTAACATTTCGTCTTTGTTCATTCAAACAAGGACAATTGCTCTTATTTTGATTTATAATAAAATAATATCCATTTCGCATACTTCGACAACGAGAAACTTTCACAATCTAATTACATTAAGAACTTTATTTTAAACAAAATTTATTAACTATTCTCCTTGTGGTAAGTTGTTAGATCTGATGCATCAAATGACAAATGATTAGACTTTACTTAAAAAATTAATAGTTTAAAATTCCACAATTTAATTGGTATTAAACTTATTCATTTAATTGATTAATAATCCCCTCAAATCAGCTTTTATCATTTGTTTCGGAATCCATGAGGTTCGGATTTTTTGATTTAGTCTGTTAATCGGTTCACGGTTATGCAAAACCGATTCCTGGCTAAAAATTGGTTCACAATCAGTGAAAATCAACTCATCATAATTCGAAGTTCATTTTCAAGTTCTGTTATTATTTCAGTTCTGTGAAGCGTATTCCCATGATGATATAATAACAGAACTTTATTTTCTCAGAAATTTAATGAATTGTTCAAGTTCTTTGAAACAACTGCCTATAAAACAAAAATAAACATTGTCAGCGCAATTTTGCATTATCAATTGAAGACTTTACGGACTTACGCACCAACCCATTAAGACGAGTTGTTTCACAGCATTTGAACAATTCATCAAATTTCGATGTTATTTTTCAAATTCTATGAATGAATGAATGTTTTTTTACAATTTTTTTGATTCATCCATTATGGGCCAGTTATATCACAGAAGTGATATAATAATAGAACTTTCACGGAACTTGAAAACTAACTTTGAAATTTGATAAATTGTGCAAATCCTGTAAAACAACTAGCCATTGTTTTCGAAATCTTTAGAAGACGTTGGATCCTTCCGAATGTTTTCGAAAATTCATGTAAAGAATGGTTGGAATAGATATAAATACTATGCATGTTGTGATTGCCATTGGGGGTTGCTTGCTTGCCTGTTGCAGAGTCCAAGGCGTGCAACGCAGAAGAGTTCACGTGCCGGGGCGCGCCGGGAGAGTGCGTGCCGCTGACCTGGATGTGCGATGACAACCCTGATTGTTCGGACGGCTCCGATGAGAAGTTCTGCAGTAAGGACACGCGACCAAGCATGCGCTTTTTATTCACCACCATATAATAGAAACAAAGAAGATGAGTCAATGCGCGAATAAAGTATAATATAAAGTAAACATAGTTCAGTTCACCATATTACTTCAAATGGCACATTCGCCCAGCAGCACCACGCCTTTTATTTTACCTACACAACGAATGCATATCTTTCATTGCCTTGTCGTAGCTCGACAGCCGGTACGCTTCCATGCCATATCCTTTGTTTCTATTATCTATATTCACCACTGTTTATATTATGAGTATTCGTCATATAATTGCACAAATATTGTTCAAATAATGTTTGAAGCTTTTCTTATATCAATGAATTATTAACTACTAACTAATAAGTATAGGGTTTTCCAATAAGAGGTGTTATTTTGATATTCAATCGTAAAAGATCAATGGTTTCGTTGCTTGTGTGGCACGTAGCGTCGTCTTGTTGAAAGTAAACGTTGTCCAGATCAATACCATCCAATTCCGGCCATAAAAAATCATTAATCATCTCTCGATAGCGCAATTCATTCACCGTAACTGTTGCTCCAGCCTCATTTTCGAAAAAGTAAGGTCCAATGACTCCGCCGGACCAAAAACCGCACCAAACAGTCACACGTTGAAGATAGAGAGGCTTTTCAACAATAACTCTTGGGTTTTCCGAGCCCCAGATGCGACAATTTTGCTTGTTGACGAAGCCACCGAGGTGGAAATGGGCCTCATCACTCAAGATGATTTGCATTTGATTCACTCAAGTGAATTTTAATAATTTCAATGCGTTGTTGAAGCGTGTATCGTTCCATTTTTATTAATGGCGTAGTTTCTACTTGTCAAATATTAAAAAAATGACAGCTTCAAAAGTAACATCTACCGAAATAGCGGGCTATTCAAAATAACACCTCTTATTAGAAAACCTTGTATATAGTACATGTAAGTATATATATTAGTTAGTAGTAAAAAAACTATAATTTAATTTATAAATAAGTTTTATATTTTTATATTAGTTTGGGATATATTTTTTTGCTTTCACTCAAAAGCTATACAATATGTTTATTTGCACTCGATGGGGATAAATATATTTGGTGTATCATTGCTTCATGGATAAAACTACATAATGCTATGTATTTGCACTATAAACAGGAATCATTTTAATTGCACGAATTAACTGTTTAATGTTAAGATTTTTCTCTTGTTGTTTCAACTTTTTTCTTTACTGATTGACATATTGGCTTTATAGTTATGTTAATTGAAATGAACAGATACAATATCAGTTATATAAACTAAACTTATTTCCGTACTAGCTGTACCCCGTCACTCGTTGCTGCGGCTCAGTCTGTCTGTGCAAATAGAGAAATAAACAATAGCGCGTTTTGCTTTTACGTCCAACAGATAGCGCTATTTAAAAAAAGCATATTTTAACCTGTCACAGGAGACAGGTAAAAATTGAATACTTAAAAATTTTAAAAAAAATCTGGAATCTGAATAAAAATACTGAAACGTTTATAATTATGTAACAAGAATATTTAATGCAAATATCTGTACACGAATAAGGAATTTCTAATTTTATTACGAGGATTATAATTTAAGGCAATCTTATTTCTTACTAGCTGTACCCCGCCACGCTCAATCTGTCTGTGTAGAAATAAACAATAGTGCGTTTTACTTTTACGTCAATGAGATGGCGCGGTTTTTTTTTAAAAACATGTTTTTACCTGTCACTGTTGACATCTATATATTATAGGTATATAAAAACACACACGTTCAAAATTTCAAAACAATCTGTGAAGAACTTTCGGATATTTAAGATTACGAACAAACGAACATTTACATTTTTATTTATGCATATTTATAAAAGATCTATATATTTTTTTTTTTTTGAATTTCAAATAGGAATAGGTAATAAAAAAAATTGTTCAAATTACTTAATATTATGATACTTCAGTTTCTTAAAAAAATCATTTATAAATTCACCCATCTCAAAAAACAGCAGGTACCTACCGCAAAAACAAAATGATTTAAGACAATACCTTGATTGCTTCTAAATAAATATAACCCACCTCTTACCTGACAGATAGATATTACATTTTCACCCCTTGAATCGTTTCCCACCAGGAAATTCTAATTACCCTTACCTGTATTGTACAATAATATCTGCTATCGAGCAGTAGTTATTCTGGGTTGTTAAAATTAATAGATCCTATTTCTCGTCCAGTGCCTCAATCCTATTGTGTCTGCTAATCCCACAGGGCTCACAATCAGACCGACCCATTGCGGAGATCGACCAGCTACCTTAGTGCGTAATTACTATATTTGTACTACTATCTATCTAATAACCAATACGACAGATTCACTATAGATTTTCAGCAAAGCAATTGCGAACATTGGGTATTTTGGTTAACCTCATAAATAAAACCTAAAATAAATTGAAGGTAGGAAAATTATTCAAAATTCGAACACGATTGTCGAAATTGGATTGTTCGTAGATACCTTCCTACTTACTGTATGAACTTTTGACATTCTTTTTATATCATGAAATAAATTGCGGTATCAAAATTCGAAATTCGAATGTTAAATTTACCCATACATGTAATACCTAATAACCAGTGTCATGCAGTCCATAAAAGCTGAAAAGCTGTAGGCAAAGCGATTAACAAAAAAGAACAATAAAAGGCTTAAAAAATTGACAAAGTACAGACCAAAATGTGTCTATTACCATGAATTTTGTAAGGAACGTGTTGGCTCGTTTATTCAGTTGTCCGTAATAATCAGCGAAATGGCAATTTTCAAATATTCAAAGCACAATATTCATATCCAAAACTTGATAAACTACACTGAGGCTTACCTTCGGCCATAGAGCAATGCACGCCACTGCTAATAAATAACCTTGTCAACCTTAGACATTATTTACATGAACAACTTTAAATAAACTGAGAACAGGAAATTTAATATTCAACATTCGAACATTGTTGTAAAAAAATAAAGGTATTTACCCTATTAACCTTAGGAATTACTTTAAAATATTTAAGTAAATTGAGAACGGGGCAATAACTTTCAGAAAAAAACTCACCTTTGCTTCTAGAAACAGTAAACAATATTAAAACAGTTACAACGCATTCAGTTTTTTACTGCTTGTATCAATGTTTGTCTAATAAAAATAAGTTGTTCCAGGAATCGAAAATAACAATGGCTTTTAAAGTATTAAGTTATTTTTCCCAAATTATTTTTGTTGCAATATAATTTGTTTACCAAGTTATATTGAATATATTTATTACAACGTCGTAATAATAACTTTTCTGTTATGAAATATTTCGCTTTTTTTTTTCAATTATATTTTCCTCCTTGTATAAGAAAGGTTCGCAAATGAGATTTTGATGGAAGTGCCAAAAATTTCTGATGAAAGGAATTTTTGGAGCGTAAAATTTGTTTTATTGAATTTACGTACCGTGGATTTTTTACAATACACCATCGGGTTTTTTTCATGTGAGCGAAATAGTTGAAATTCGCTACCATCACGTATTTTTTTTATTTGAATGAAATGTGTTAGACAATTCATAATTAAAGATGTTTATATTATTTGTGAAAACTAATGGAAATTCAACAAATTTTCTATTGTTTTACGCATCTACTCTTACTTATAAATGCGGTGTAAATATTAAGCAGCGCATGAGGTCAGAACAGTGGAAAACTTGACTAACTAACTACCATTGCGTTTGTTTGGTTAAAACGGTCTTAAACCAGTCTCAAGGCCAGCTTAACCACATCAATGTTAAATCGGCGTGATAGAATCTAATTAGTAAGATGTTAGAGAATTAAAAGAGTCCCTGTAGTATCTGTAAAGTGGTAGATAATCTTAGTATCGCCCTGGTCAAATTCATTTTTTTTTCTCTTGGTTTTGTCAAATGATTACGAATTCCACGTTCTCCAAAATGTCCATCTTTTTTTCTGTTTTGTTGTTGTCTTTTTTAGTTGAGAAGCATTTATTGCTCTGTAGTTACTTACCTGTAAGCGCTCGCATACCGCTTCCCAACACTGTATGCGGGGACATTGAAGGTCTAGATTCTTTCTTATATTATGTAGAGTCGTATACACAAAAAAATTAGATTCTTGCGAGAGCTCCGAAGGGGTGACCATAAGTCACCTATACCGGGTGGGACAGCGATGGGTCACTTCAATGGTGAAAAACATCGATTTAGAATCGAAATGTTGCTTAAAATTTCTTCATCCGTGCTTACCGGATCTGAATTAGCAGGGAACTTCCCAACCTTCACACATATCCTTTCTTTCTCCATTCCCTTCAATTACAACCATTCCACAATATCCCCCCAATTGGGGGTGACAAGGTCCCTCTGGCTCTGAAAGTTGCAGTCGGCAAGCTTAAGCGGCATTTACTTAGTATATTATGATGATTATTTGCCTCATTACGTCTATTCCTATCCGTTGAATTTTCCCTTTGAATTGTGTATTTTAACAAACACTTTGCTTCCTGCACGTTATGAAGGTATACAATTAAAAATACAAAATTGTGCGAATTTCGAAGTATTTGCCGTCGAATGTACGAATTATTCATTATTCAGAAGGCGTATTAGAGTTCTTTAGAAAATTCTGAAAATAAAAAGAATGTTTTTAATTTATTGCTTATCTTTCGCTCGTGAATGAAAAAAAAAATCGAGGAAAAATACGAAAGTCGGTATTCAAATTGGGATTTTATTTTTCTATAAAACTTATTATACTGAAAAATATTTTCTCTTTGTATTTCCGCAGACATTGCTTTTCTGATCACAATATCTGCAGATATTGTTACAATTTTATCAAATATCCGTTAGAAGTTTTCAAAATGGGCACATTGTGCGCAAAATGTATAGGGTGGAGGCAATTAAAATATAATAATATGTGGGTAAGTACCTGGTTTTCATAATTCAACAACGATTTATTAAATCTTTAAAATTTAATGCCTACTTCACTTTTCGCATGTAGTTAAAAAATAATTAAAATATGAAATGTTGATTTTTAAAAGATTTGTTTGGTATAAACAAATCGATTTCAACAAAACGATTTCAACAAAACGATTTCAACAAAACGATTTTCCAATCCTACTCCGCAAGATTTCCCTTTTAATAATATATCTGGGTAGTTTTGGCCCCCCAATGACTGGGTTTCCGTATAATAATATCATATCCGTTAATTCGTTAGGGCGACGTTTGAGGCACCATTAATCTCGGCTGTAACGAGTGACGTTTGACGGATTCCGCCGACCAAACGGCAGATTAGAGAAAACCAGAGATGTCAGAAAAGCGGATACCGTTTGTCGCACATTCGATATATGCGCCGTACTGATTTTTGAACAGTTTGTGATGGATTACAATCGTATCGACGGACGACGTCCCCCATTCCTAAGTGGTATATGCCTTTGATTTTGAATCGGGAGTTTGTGGGTTTGATTCCCGTGCAGATGTGTCAGAAAGGCGAATACCTGTCCCATATTATTTTATATTCACTCAAAACACTTTGTTGTTGTTGTAACACGTTTTTATTAATTTTATTTTTAAGCCTTAAGATATGTGGGGGAGTGACGTTGATTGTTAAATGAATAATTTTTAAAAAACACATCTAATTTACCATTAATACGCTTCTACGAATAATAAACTGTGGTAATCACTTAGTACATAATCCAATTTAGTTTGACGTCAGTTGTGATTATATTTGTGGTTTCACAAAGCGATTGTGTTAGTAAAATACATTATATGTGGTTAGATAATATCATTAACAAAAATTCCAACGAAAACCATTATGATTTACTTTCATAGAAAACATGATTTTTTCATTCTTACGGTACAAATTCACAGAAATGTAACACAAGCGGAGTTATTTATTAATATCAAAATTAATTTTATGAATTCAACACTAGTGTCCTCCATTGTATCAACACGCCCTTGCGAAAACTACCTTTTTCCTACAAAACCACCATTCCCTAATGTGATGAGACATATTTTTTAGGAACCACCCTTTAGCTCTTTGGCAAAGTAAAACTTCTTCAACTAGCAATCAATAAGTTGTTAGAGTACAGAGTTTAAGTTGCTCCAACTTCAGCAGACATTTTCTCGCGATTAATCAAATGATGAATAGGTATTAAAGTTGTCTAACTTTTTAGACAATCTGGGAAATTACAACTCCTCTACAGCGGGAGCGTGCCGCGACTTTTTAAACTAAAATTAGCACTTTTTCGGATCAAAAAGTTTGCGTTGTGTATTTTTTGTTGTAGGCGAAAAGTTTTGATTTTTTTATTTCGAGTTTTTACTTATTATTAAAATACCAATTTAAATATATGGATATTTAGCAAATATTTTTAACATAGAAATTTTGTGTAATATCCTATTAGGGGTTTTATAAATTTGTAGCACGAAAATATCATCGAACACTTTTCAGATTTTTTTAGTATTTTAGGAATTTTCAAAAATGCTTTAAAACTTTTTCAATCTTTCGATTTTCGAATTTCGTCTGAAAATTAATTACATAACTTACAAGTGAATATGTCAATCAACCGTCTTTATACTGTATTATGTTTGTATTGAGTGGAATTTATAGCACATACATTTTTTCAAATAATACTTTTCACAAATCATTTAATTTATTTTTAAATCTTTTCTTATGTTTTATCAATTCCGTCTTCAACATTTGATGCTTTCGAAGATTCAATTTTCACCTTAATTTTTAACATCCTTTTTTTGAGATCGTAAATAATTAACGTAGTTGTAATACAAACTTTCAGGTTGTTTTAAAAAAAATACATATTCCAATTATCACAATTTTACATTAAATAACATGCGCTTAAATTGGCGCCATAAGAATTATTTTTTGTATGAAAATTGATATTTTTACGAGCGCTTAAATGCCGTCTAACATATTTGGAATTGTAATAAACGATCTGTTCACAGACGAGACATGTCGCGCCGACCAGTTCACGTGCACCAACGGCAAGTGCATCCAGCAGCGCTGGACCTGCGACGGAGACGACGATTGCGAGGATGGTAGCGACGAGCAGAATTGCAAGCAGACCACGTGCTCGCCGGGTGCGGAGTTCACGTGCAAGAACGGACACTGCATCAACATCCGGTGGCGTTGCGACGGTGACTCCGACTGCACCGACGGCTCTGACGAAGCAGTAAACTCACTTGTTTAATAATTATTCTTTAGTCGTTTCCGCGTTGCTGAGGATCGTGACCCCCACTTCAGTTCCCATGATGTCCAAGGCTCCTTCACTCATCGTGGTCTTGCGCGGAGTGGAGAGCTGCGGACATCGACTTTCCCGATGCCTATAGGATGATATTTCCCCTCAACGTATCGGTGATCTTCATTTGTTTCTCGTGCATTCAACTTTGCCAGTGTTAAAAGTGTGACTGCATGACCATCTCCAAAAAATAATCTCTAATAAAATATTAGTCATTCAGAATATACCACGTGTTCAACGCAGGCGGCCTTCTCCGAATAAATAAATATGAGATGCGAAATTATTATTATTTGAAAACGAATAATTTGAGCAGATTTTAATTTTTTTTTTAATGTTCCCAACCAAACCTTGCCTGAAATACCGTTTTTAACCGGATTACGAATTACTTCATACGACATGATATCTACTAAATTAACAATATTTCATATCAATAAGTTTTCTCCGAGCATGAGTTTCTCCAGGTTTGAGTTCCCAGCTTGTGAGCAACGTGTCCAAAGATACGCTGTAGATAGACAGTTGGTGGCCTATTGTGGATATTTAGCTTCTATTGATTACTAGGGTGCTTTTCTCCTTCATGCGTCTTCTGGCGTCCAGCTGTCTATGGACAATATGGCCTACGGCGATGGCTATGGCCTCACTCAAATTTCTCATACTTTGCCGATTCCTGTCGACCCATCTCTGCGAGTCGTCAGCGCATCTTCTTTGCACAAACCTATCGTAGCATTCCATTCCTTTTTCAAAATTAGGTATTTATACTTCATAATCATTCCATTCTGCAAACATCGGTTGACTTTTCAACAAAATTATATCCTCCTGTACTGCAAACATCACTGCCGACGGTACTTGGCCTTTTGCTTCTAGCAATCCTTCCTTCCAACCTCTCTCGGTCGATTAGCAGTATCTTGCTTATAATAGTTTCCTTGATCTGCATAAATACCAAATGTCGTGTACCATCTTAGTGGTTTCATCCTCCTCGACTAGATATTCATGGCCACTAAATTAAATACAATATCGAGATAATAACCAAAGATCCCAATGATATTCATCTTAAACTCTAGATTACGTTATGCTTAGTACTGTTTGGTTGTCTGATTAAAAAACATTCACAATTTCCAGGGGTGCACATACGTTGCCCAAATGCCCTCGCCCTGCCTGTTCACGGAATTTGAGTGCAAGGACCACATCACCTGCATCCACAAGTCCTTCATGTGCGACGGGGATAAGGACTGCCCGGACGGCGGCGACGAGGACCCCATTCGCTGCAAAAACATCACCTGCCGCGAGGACCAGTTCCAGTGCAAGGACCGCTCCTGCATCCCTGGCCAGCTGTACTGTTCCGGCACGGCGGAGTGCACCGATGGAAGCGACGAAGTCAACTGCAGTAAGTACAGAAATACATTAGAATTTGAATTAATCACGTCGAGATACCTACTCCATGTACTGGTGGCGATATGGTTGAAAATGCCACTCGTATATATATGAGGAACGGCTGCGCGGCCTTTTTCATACAAAACTTAAATTTGGATTTGAGGCCAAAATACAGAACCAAATTGAAAAAATATTGAAAGTCATTTTTATTTACAAAAAAGGCACTTCAAAATTATTTTATTATAAATCAATAAATTCCCAAAGTTATGAAAAGTCTACTTTTTTAATTGCCTGTATTGTATACCTTTGGATCGAAAAAATAAGTTTTCAGTTTGGTCAAGTATTTTGGCCTCAAATCCAAATATAAGTTTTGTACGAAAAAGGCCGCGCAGCCGTTCATCAAAGCAGACCGCCCATTTCGATTTATGCAAAAACAACAAAACAAAAACTCCAGACTTCGACTCCTTTCAGGACAATGATATTCTTTTAAAAAAAAATACTGGCTATTATCACAGAGAGGTTAGGAATACTTTGAAAGGAATGCTATTTGATGTGATTGATGCTGGCACCTTTCAGATATGCTCTCCTTCACATATAATTATGATCTAGCGACTGAAAATTCCTTTTGTAACCTTTATATAAATTACGGTGACCGGATAAATCATCACATCTTTAAAAAGTTAGATAAAGTCATGGAAAGTGATGAAACTAAAACTTTATCAACTGGGTTAAGTAGGTTAGGTAAGGTTAAAAAAAATGTTTTTTTCATCGTTTCCAATGACTTTAAATCACTTTTTAAAAGTGTGTTGAATTGTCACTGTGTTGAGTTATCATGGAACCATAAATTACAAACGAAATCAAAATCAGAATCAGGTAGGTACCTAAGCATCAGTTACGCTATATTTTATGAGTTTCCGATTAAATAAATTCTTCCTCCAACTTCCAGCGATAGCCGCTCAGGTCTGCGACAAGAAGACGCACTTCGACTGCGGTGGAGGTATCTGCATCCCATTGTCCAAGGTGTGCGACAAGAAGCCCGACTGCCCCAACTTCCTGGATGAGCCCGCCGGCCAGTGCGGCAAGAACGAGTGCCTGACAGGCAACGGGGGATGCTCGCAGGTCTGCGTGGACACTCCGGCTAACTACTACTGCGACTGCAACCCTGGCTACAAGCTGATGGATAACAAAACTTGTGAAGGTAAGCAATCACCTAGCTTAACACAGAAAATGATAAATTATACACACGGATAGTTTGTGCCTGATTTTAGTAAGTGAACGAATTGGTATTGTCAATATCTTGAGGAAGTTGTCATCAGGACTTAATTTTAATGAAAGCATAATATATAATATTGACCGATGAATACCGACTGAATGAAAAACGTTCGTGGATTACATTCGCGACAACCGCATTAGGTGCAAACAGTCAAAATCTCAAATAACATTTATGATTCAGCAGCACCAGTCAGATTAAATACCGTACTGTCGAGATTTTGAAAAAGTATGTATATATGTATATTTTTTTAATGTGAAACCGTACGAGAGTCTCAACTGCTCCCAACTGTATGGAGTCAATGAGACTATGGCATCCCCAATTGGGGTATGTTGTGAGGCTGAAGGTAGTGAGGAGAGGAAGTAGATGGGGAAGAGGAAGGTGGGGAAGTAACAGGCTATTCAGATCTGGTCATCAAACACGGCCAAAGCCATTTAAAGCAACATTTAAATTCTGAATGGTGATCTTACACCGGGGCGATATTGAGAGTATCTTCCACTCTGGAACATGCTGTAAATATAGTATATATTATTTGTAATGAGTAATCTATGAAATAACACAAATTAATCAAATAAAATTGATTTGCGCATGCCTGCGAGAGCCTTACCCCTCGACCATGGAGGTCGTCATATGTAGTCAATTTAACCCTTTTTTTACACTTTCTGTACTTACACTACTTACCCATGTAAAGTCTTTTATTCGATTCATCCGAAATTATAAATCTTCTATAATAAAGTCAATTATTTTTTTTCAGACATTAACGAGTGTGACGATCCCGGAAGTTGTTCTCAAATCTGCATCAATGAAAAGGGAACATTCAAGTGTCAGTGTCATTCCGGTTACATGAGGGATCCCAGAGATGTCACCAGGTGTAAGGCCACCGAGGGACATGCGTCCCTGCTGTTTGCCAGGAGATACGACATCAGAAAGATATCTCTGGATCACCATGAGATGACGGCCATTGTCAACAATACCAAGTCTGCTACTGCGTTGGACTTTGTTTTCAGAACTGGAATGATCTTCTGGAGTGATGTAAATGAACAGAAAATTTACAAGTAAGTTTTATTGGTCTTTTAAATATTTTAGCATCTAATTGAACCATAAAAACTTATAGCAGTTGCTTCTGCAGTAAGTTGAGACTCTCTTTTCTTTCCGCAGTGAAAAATTTTACGACTCTGTTTTTCTTTATTGATTACCTGGTCAACTACCAACCCATGATAACATGTTTTTTCTCATTAAACAGGGCACCAATCGATGAAGGCAGTGAACAAACTGTGGTCATATCCGAACAGTTGATCACATCTGATGGTCTTGCCGTGGATTGGATCTACAACCATCTGTATTGGACGGACACGGGCAAAAACACCATTGAATTGTCTAACTTGGAAGGAAACATGCGCAAGATCCTCATCACTGATGGAATTGAAGAGCCAAGAGCTATTGCATTGAATCCTATTGACGGGTAAGCACTGTTTATAAAATATTTATTCTATAAAATATATATGTTCTTAATCTTCTTTCATTGAATTGTTGAAAAACTAGATTCGGCGATGTAATAGAGATGGTCATACCTTATCCGAGATATATTTCTACATTGAGTCTCTAGATGGTGTTGTTTTTTGGAATAGAAATTAAAGCAAATAAACATTCTTGATGTAGGTATACATAGTAGGTAGAATTTTACAATAGTAAGCAACCAGTGACATCAATCATCTACATATTACTCCGTGGTTAAGTGGTTGCGATTCTTGGCAACAAGTGCGGAGTTTGCGGGTTCAAATCCCGGCATGTACAAATCAAGTTGAATTAAATTAATTTGCGTTGTTACTTCATAATTTATTAATTTAAAATAATATGTAGTTAATTTGTTACATATTCTAGAGTGGTAGATACCTTCAGTATCACCCTGTTGAAATACCACCATTCAGAATAGAAACATTGCTTGAAATGGTTTTAGCCGTGTTTGGTGACCAGATCAGAATAGCCAGGTGCTCCCCCCCTTCCTTTCCCCCATCTCTTTCCCTCCCTACAACCTTCAGCTTCACAACATAGTGTCACTGGCTCCAGGGGGTAGGGAGCAGTTTGGACTCTTGTGCAGTACTCACATAAAAAAAAATTACAGAACTCTTGAAGATATTCACCAAAGTTCATGGTTTACATTGCCAGCACTCTACAGCAATACATACTGACATCTGGGCTTGATAAATATCTAAGGTGACAAATTACGTATTGTTCCCCATGTGGGCAATGAGAGAATTAAATCTAAACTAGGGATTTGTTATAAAGATGAATAATGATCTTGAATGTTTCAGATGGATGTTCTGGACCGACTGGGGAATGGAGCCAAAGATCGAGAGGGCTGGAATGGATGGAACTCACAGACAAACCATCGTTGCCTTCGAAGTCAGATGGCCCAATGGCCTTACATTGGACCTGGTCAGGAAACGCGTGTACTGGGTATGTTCTTCATATTTATTAGTATTCATTTTACATACCACACATGTGGGGAAGGGAATTTATAAAGGAAAGTGGAATAACGGTGTTCACGGCATTCCGTGCAGCGCAGGACCATGATAATAGAAGAAGACTTGTTCATTAGGGCAGTTAGAGCAACGACTCAAGAAGAAGAATCTATCATAATGAATTTTCTAATAGATTAACTGTTTATTAATACGTTTTTCAGGTGGATGCCAAGCTGAATACGATCTCAGCATGCAACTACGATGGCACCAACAGGCGCGTGATCCTTTACTCGCCCGTCTACCTGAAGCACCCCTTCTCCATCACCACCTTCGAGGACTGGGTATACTGGACCGACTGGGAGAAGGCGGCCGTCATGCGCGCCAACAAGTTCACAGGAAAGGATGTGAAGGCAGTTACAGCTACACACATGGTTTGTCATATATTTTTATGATTATCTGCCATCGTGGGATATTGCCATTGAATTATTATTAATTTTTGGAACTTTTCTGCACAGGATCGTAGTCGAATCTAGTTGAGTTTCTACATAGCCAGCAATTTGCGTCCTATTGTAAGGACTAATAATTTGTAAGCAGATTTTATTTTCGATAAACGAATGGAGATATTACAATGTGAGTTACCTGTATACTGTCAGATTCATTGAAAGCGGGAAGGTTACGCCGCCTCCCGGGCTCCGCACAAGTTGCTTTGTTCACCTTACCCTGATTGGCTCGTCTTTTACTTTGAATGTCATATCTGTCACGTTTTTTGTTTATATTATGAGAATATGCCGTATCTCGAAGTATATTTTGTCACACAACTTCATTATGATTGTTCCACAAAAACTAGTTATCATTCTTTATTTCTAGCTTCATAACCCCATGGTGATCCATGTCTACCACCCATATCGTCAGCCCGATGGTGTAAATCACTGCGCAGCTGTCAACGGACACTGTTCCCACCTGTGTCTGCCTGCCCCGCGTGTGGGCCCCCTTGCCCCCCGCGTGTCTTGCGCCTGCCCCAGAGGTCTCCGACTCATGCCTGATGGACTCATGTGTGTCGAGGATGGTAAATACAACGAATACTATACGGACTTATGCCTAATCATACTTACTTTTAGATTTATGTTTGACAGAAGCCACAAAACTTTAGGTTATATGGCAGCAGCAAAAAAAAACTTCCGGGTTATCCAGGTAGGTACGAATGCGGTAAATCTGATGATTCAGCAGTTGAAGAAGTATTCTTGAAGCTATGAAGTTCACACAGACATGATGGCTTTTTTTAATAGTTCTGATATACCAATAAATAAATTAGAACAAAGAAAAGCAACAGCGACAAAAATTAAACGTCCCTATTATTATTTGGACTTGACGCTTTCGTGAAACAAGAAGCCAAAGATGAAAATGAAGACTGTGCAGAAATTTCAGCAATTAGAAATTTGGCATAAACTAATTATTGCAATATCTTAATTCAAAACATTTTTTTTGCATGTTGCATCCACTTTTGTCAAATATTTATTGCTTGTAGATCAATAAAATAATCTTTTTTCTAGTTAATATTTTTAAGTTTGCATAGTAAGACAGAAATACAGAAATTTATTTTTTAAAATTATATTATCTTAGCAAGCCGCAAGGTTTCAAATTGATCAATGTTCCAGTAGGTACAGCCTGTTGATAATCTGGTAATAAAAATATTTTCGTTTTTCCGCTTTTTTATCATGCTATTTCATCAAATACTTTTTATCCTTATTATCACTGGGTATGTGCAATCTAATGTTTATTCTTTTCCTTTTTCTTCTTGTGTCCTTAAATCATAATTAGCTCGATTATGGTTAGTTTGTGTTTATGATTTGTTATTTATTATTTGTTATTTTGATTTATTTCTAAAACAGAGCAAGATAAGCCAGTAATCACGGAGACCACCACGGTGGATGTAGTGAATGAGGAAATGGCGACAACACATCGTGAGTACCTTCCCGCCTTCTGTTCTTTTCGTTCACTTAATCTTTATTCTTTAGATTTGGTACATTTAGGGTCTAACACACTACCACTTCACTTAAATTTAGTTATTAAAATCTCCTACTGAGGTCATGGATTTTGGACTATTGTAAAAACTTACGACTATTTTTAGTTTTCTCCAAACGGGCCCCCGCTTTAATGCTTCACGTAACTCTTCAACAGAACTCAGAGAAACATTGAAATTCACCACAGGAATCTTCCCATCATTCATCGACTCTAATCAGTCCATACAAACATTGCTTTTCGTCTCTCTGCCTGCAACCTGGTTGCAATTTCATTGTGTTATTTTTATGTGTGTAGTGCATTTACATTTATTTTTATTTAACCATGCATGTGCATTTATGTGGCTTTATTGTTGTTGATTGCCATTGCAGGAGATATACCATTAGATCCGGCCCTTCTCATCACGGGCAGCCCATTTGACTTCAAAATGTACCGAGGCAGTATTTACAATGTGATTAGGCCCGGCCAGTTGACAGATATAGTGTCGAATATGTTCAGTCAGATGTTATTGAGTATGAGCAAAAAGGAGACCATGGAGAATACCACGCCGGTGAACTCGGCGGAAGAGAATTCCACTCTGCCCAGAGGACTGTACTGGGAGAGCCAGCAGTCGCAAGTGGAAGACTTTTATGATTTGTTCTACGAAGAAGACACGCCCCGGCCGGGTCCAGAACTATGGGAAGGCGAGGAAGGGGTGGAACCCGGGGGGCAGGGGAAATCCTTTAATTACGACGACTTTAACAACCTCTTTGGTCCACCTACAGATCCTGCCGGGGCCGACGGTAATGAGACATAATCATATTATGACACACGTTGTCTCTTCTTTCTTCACAACTGCTCTTGGCAACTATTTTGGAGGTGTTGTAATATTTGTGTTTTGTCGGCTGAATGATCAACCATCCCCCAAACTTTACTTTTGTCTGTCATGATACATACAAAATGGTTGTATTATCGTGACAAGGCAAACTTAAATGGCTGCAGAAATCGCACATCACAGGCCACATCTTCATGATAAACCCACACGCTTTAGCTTAATGGTTTCTGCATGAAATGATTTGTATATATTGGTGATGTTTTGAGCTCACATGTTTTGTTTTTTTATCATTCCTCTTTACCATTCAAGTGTAATCTTTTTCCTCCAATACTCATTCTGGTGATAGTCATAATGGTTCAAGGTTCTACACTGATTCTCTTATTAATACTGAATATACTTCTCAATACACTTCCTTTTATAAAGCATTGGGATTTGGGAACTAAAACGCGTTTTTAATATTCTTCTTCCTATGATATATGGTTATAATTTCCATAGCAATTATTAATATACATACAGTGTGAGTGCCTTTATAATTTAATACATAATATTACAATATCTATTCTTCTACATAATCTTCTTAATTTTTATGCTTATGATTCTATTTTCTTATTGACAGCTTTTACTTATGTTTTTAACACACTGTTTTTGTCAAAGATTTAATTATTTGTTGAGGAAACAGTCATGGCTTAACTGTTAATTCTAATGACAGCTTGCTGAATATTAATTTATATGTATTTTTGGTAAATAATTTATCCTTACTCTTGACATAATAAAAGTAAAATTAAATGTATGAAACATAGATCTTACTACTGTAAATTATTCTATCGCAGTTAACATTGTTAATACCTTAAGCTCTTACTAGGCAAATTAAAGCAAATAACAATAATGTCGTCATCATCAAAGTCATTTAAATTCGTTCATTAAATTTCATCTTCAAAAGTCAACTAAATTTTAAACCATTAGAGTTTTGAATTGCAAAAACAAATCAGATCAAGATTTTTTCCATCTCCAGAAATGAATGTAAGATAATCATATTGATATTTCCTAGGTGTATTGGTATCAGACAGAAATTCTACAGCCGTGTCTCAAGATGGCCAGGGAACTGGAGTGGTGGCTGGCATTGTTATTGCTGTTCTCACCGGATTCTCCATCATATTCCTGCTGGTGAGTAAAGTATAAGTCATAAACAAACTACTCGTACACTTGTATTACTTTACAAAAGGGCTGTATTGTTTTGTAAATTGTAATAATTACTAATGTTCCTTTATTAAAGTTAAGTGTCGTATGAACAAAACTACTTTCTGGATTGTGTAAGTAATTTGAATTTATTTATAATATGTATTATGTAATTTCTACAAAACAAGGGTCTCTACAAATCAAAGACCGCCCTTACCTTTCACAACTCAACACAGCATATTCAGCACCTCCTGTTTGAAGCTATTTTCTTTTAATTACTAGTAAAAAGAAACTGCAGTATTACAACAACATCATTTGGTTAGTAAAATAAAATCTTTCTTCAATAGTGGACATTCTTTTTTAAAATTTTCTCTTGTACGTATTTAACCCTTTCATTGCTAACAGGGGTACCAAAAATCTTTAATATCACTATCCTGTATGCAAGGATGGCCCTAAGCCAAACGGCGCCTATCGCAAGTATAATTTTGGCGCCCTTTGTCAAAACCAGTAGTCGCCTAGGTAGGATATCACTGTAATCAATAAAATTGTTTTGGTGTAGCGCCGTTTTTAAGAAAAATAATCTCACGAGCGATATGTTAGGTGACGTTTTAACAGCACCTTGGCAATTCAGCGCCCGGAGCGAATTGCTCCAATTGTGCCTGTATAGGGCCAGGGCATCGATTCTTCAGTCCAGGCTCTCTCGCAATTGTCGTTGAAAGTACATACATTGGTCGACAATTTTACTTTTGAGTCTCCTCGAAGGTATAAAATTAGATACGTCAAACGTCAAAAGTCATTCCACTCGTTGTTCGAGTGGAATGACTTCGTCGAGAATCGAGGCCCTGACCTGCCTCTATGTATAATTTTAAATAAAAACTTTATAGTTTTGATTTTTTTTGCATTCCTACAAAACTTATAAACACATAATCTACCATAAAAAAATAAACTGAAATAAATTGAATTACTAGATTAAAACAGAAAAAATATTTTGTAAATATAAAGGTATCATTTCTAGACTGGCTCACTAATCTAGATGTTCCCCTCTGACCCCCCCCCCCCCACCATACAAAAGAAGAAGAATTCCCTGCCACAAAAAATACTCCTTGCTCCCTAAAACCATAATTTTCATAAAATTAAGTATATTATGAAAATTATTTCAACAAAATATGGGATTGGGCGCAAATTCGAGTAATCTGAAAGTATGTTGCCTGTTGTATGCTTATAATGCAGTGCTTATTGCTAACAGTATGGAAGATCTACAGTCTTTCATGTCTAGGATGAGTACGTACGTAAGTATGTACGAAGAATGAGTTAATGATAAATGTAAGTAAGTCTAACCACTGGAGCGCTTTGCGACAATTTTTTGCAAGTATTGCGCAATATCTTAGTAGTACCTCTAGGTACATCCTAGAGTACGTATTGAGTCTAAAAATATGGAATAAACTGTGAAATCTAGGTGGATTCACTGGCTATAAACCGCAGTAATCATTTCATATTGTTTCTTTACTAATATATTGAGGAATGATGTTAATTGTATCGAATGGCTGGATTGATTGCGCAACACGAAGCGCTCCAGTGGCTAAAGTAATGCTGTTTGAAAGAGAGAGTATAAAAACAGTGTGCAATATAGTTAGGATTACTTGGAGCAGGTGGATGAGTTTGTGTATTTAAGAAGTATGTTTACGAGAGATGGGAAGTTAGAAAATTGTCCAAAGAAGCGAAGTTAGCAGTCCATAATGGAGTGCTTGTACCTACCCTAATGTATGGAAGTGAGGCATGGAACTGGCAGAGAATGGATGAAAGTAGACTGAATGCTGTTGAAATGAGATCCCTAAGGCGTATGTGTGGTAAAACCATGTGTGATCGTGTGAGAAATGTGAATTTCCGCAAAGAGTGCAAGACTGATTTAAGTGTAATGAGTAAGATTAAGAAAAGGATGCTTAGATGGTTTGGGCATGTAAAGCGAGCGAATAAACGAGCGAGCCATGTCAAGAGTCAGAATAATAGAAAAATATGTATGAGATGATGTATAAATGTGAATGAGGCAAAAAGTGTGTGCCAAAACCGAGTTGATTGGCGGTCCGTCCTCTCTGCCTACCCCTGCGGAAACGGCGCGATGGTTAGTTAGTTAGTTAAAATAATATTAAATAAAATTTATGAATTGGTGGGAAAAAGGGCACTAAAATGAAAAAAATGTTTGTGTCACCCCTCATAGCACTCAAAGTTTTGTTTTGCATCTTTACAAGCCAAAGGTCAAAAACATTTTTAATCCTGCTGAATGATAGCGAAATGTCAAATCCTGAAATATTCAGACATGAAATGTTCAAAAACATAACATTTTTATATTCGAAATATTTTTTCAAGCTATGCTCTCTAAAAAAATAATATACAACTGAAACTCGATTTTTACTACTCTTGCCAGAATGCCAGAAGAAGTGCGATTTCGTATGAATGGCATTGAAGCCAAATCTAGGGTGAGGAGAAATTGCCGGGCAGCCATCTTTTATGACTAAATTTGGAATTGATTTGTATTCAAAGCTGTACATAAATAACTATTATTATTTTATTTTTGTGTTAATGCAGCTATGACGGCTTATGATTTTTTGTGTATTTGATGAGACAAGGAATGGGATAAGTAATTAAAAAAATTAAGTCTGTTTTGTATTTTTCATACAACTTCCCTCTCACCCCACGGCTTCAAATTGTTCTCGAATTGCTCTGTCCAGGGCTTTTTAGGTCCATTCCAGAAGGTAACTGCATAGAGTGCTTAGGGGATTTTCGAATTGACAGGCGCTAGTTCTACATTGATGATTATTTTTTTCTATTGGCAATACTCGCCCATTCAAAACATCGCGACAGGAGACGTCTGTCAGTTTGTCAGTTAGTAATTTATTGCTATTTAAGATTATTTCAGCACTTTTTAGATACTCCTACTAAAATCGGACCCACCTTTGCAGAATTTGACAGCTTATTCATTTCGCCCTGTGGCCAAAGAGTTCTACTGCAGTTTGACCTACAAATAATAGTTGCAATCATCATGTTTTAAATTACCTACAATACAGCACAGCAGAACAATACCCACCTGCCACAAATCAATACGCTAATTGTATTATTGTTGTAGAAATAGTGTTCAATATGATGTTCGTCAAGTGTGACTATTATTTTGTTCATGTGTGGCTTTACATTCTCAACATTGTTTTTGAAATTTGTGCAAGTGATGACTAAAAATCACTATGTTTTTGTTCTGATGATCTCATTTTCATTTTGAGATTTTTTAAACGAGTTTGCACAGTGCATAATAAATAAGATATTCTCAAAATGAATCCGAAGCAAATTTTTGAAGATAAAAATGTGATAACAAAAGTTGTTAACAAAAAAATGGTTAGGCATGACAGCCTGGCGTGGGATGCTCCTAAAGCAGGCCCTTCTCACAATGATTCTGTTCAGCTCATGGATGCGCCTTATAATTGCTGTGAATCTTGTGATATTACTGACAATCGAGAGGGTTGTTACAATCAATCTCTTCCTGTTCCTGAATCAGAAGAGTTGGATTCGTCGTTGCAAGATTTGCTGTTCCCAATAGATTCCAAAGAGGACCTGAAACCGACCAACAGGAAACACAGCTCCATCAAACGGTGCATCCGGGCGGCTCTCACCAGGAAGATTGAAAATCCTTCCTTACCGCTTCCCAAAGATGGCTCAGCACATCCGTCGCCAACAAATCACTCCAAATATTACCACACCTTTACGGCTGCGAGCACCTCCCTGCGGCAGAGCACTGTGAGGGTGATGGATATATTTCGGCCTAAGCAAAAAGTGCCGAATGAAACGATTCAAGAGTCGGGTGGCAAGAACGCTGGTGTCGGGGTGCGCACGAGGATAAAGCGTGCTGCTGACATCTTCCACCCCGGCAGTAGCAATAGTATCAATCGAAATCCCGTTACCAAAAATGAAATGGTCTGCAGCAACACACTCTTTCGGAGAGCGCGCGGACTTTCCATAAATGATCCTTTCCTGAACCAAATTAAACTTTCTTCCGGAAAAGGATCAGAGAACTCTATTCTTATAGATTTTTTCAAATATCACAAGTGTGTGGAATTGATGCCTACATCCACCAAGGTCGTAATCTTTGATTCTAAACTGCTTGTTAGAAAAGCGTTTTTCGCCCTGGTCTCCAATAGCATGCACGCTGCCCCAATCTGGGATAGCTCCTGCCAACAGTACACGGGAGTCCTGACAGTCACGGATTTAATTAAAGTTCTACAAAAGCATCATCTGGCTCAGAATATTCTCACCGACATAGAAGACCACACTCTGCAAAACTGGAAAGACTTACTGGAAGGATCTAGTATGCCCTTAATATCTATCAAACCAGACATGTCCCTGTACAATGCTATAGTGACCCTGACAGAAAAACAAATCCACCGCTTGCCCATTATTGATCCAACCACAGGAGAGTTGTTGTACATCCTAACTCTCAAGTGCATTTTACGTTTTCTATTCATCTATATTGGCAAGCTACCTCAACCTTCCTACATGAATAAAAAGTTGTCTGAGCTGAAGATCGGAACTATGGAAAACATCCAAATGGCTACTGAAGCCACATCTGTCATCGAAGCTTTGGAAATGTTCATCACCCATCGTATTTCAGCCGTGCCCATTGTAGATAGTTCTGATAAACTCAAGGGGATCTATTCAAAGTGTGACGTGATCAACTTGGCCATTGACAAAACTTACGATAACTTAGATGCTCCTTTGAAAGAAGTGATTGCCCACCGAGATATTTGGTATGAAGGCATGCAGAAGTGCACTCTCGATGATACCTTCTACGATTTGTTGGAGAAGATAGTTCTCTCTCAGGTTCACAGACTTGTCATAGTGGATAAGCAAGACAAGGTCATCGGGATGATATCTCTGTCGGATTTGATGAAGCACATTCTCCAGCAGCCAGTGGAACCCATGGTTCACTAAAATCTCTTAATTTATTTTCATTTTTCCATTACAAACAAGTACATGAACATAAGAATATCATATGAAATATTAAACGATACATTTGTACAGTGTTATTTTTGATATTTTACTTAAGAACGTTAAACTTACCCACCTATTTTTTAATACAATGCATATTTAAAATTTTGCAATATTAACATAGACACATTCCTTTCTTTCTACCTCTCAAAAACTCAAGTCAAAGATTGAAGGAAGATTCAAGAATGCAGGTATATTCTTCAGCTCTGATTTATCATTTATTTGTTTCTTCACATTTATTGTTTTGTTTTACAATTCAATTATTAACCTTAGTATGTGTCGAGAATAAACCTGTCAGTATAATTATATATGATTCATTCTTGTCAACCATAATAGTATGGTTTGTTTTTATTCGCACACATGTTTATCCATATGTTTTATGTGTCTGTCAATTACCACCTTTACCTGGACCAAGGTATACCACCTCTAGCGACAGGTGTCTTTCTTTAGCTAAATTCGTGAGACAATAGCACAAGTTGTTTTTTAATATATTTTATTATTTAGTCAGTTATATTATTTTTAAAGAAGCTATAACTAATTGAACGTACAATTTATAGTTCAGACCTGTTCTAGTGTCCTTCCCACTGGGCTATCGACCAACTTAATCTGATGTTCTCTAGCTAACTTCACGAAACACTGATTTAGTTTTCAACATTTGTATTATTATCATCTTTCTTTTAATAATTCTAACATTCTCACTTGTGACTTTAGATCGGCCTGTACGTCTACCGCCACTACCTGCATAGAAACGTCACTTCCATGAATTTCGATAATCCGGTCTACAGAAAGACCACCGAGGACCAGTTCTCGCTGGAGAAGAACGGCTACGCTCCGGGAAGCAAGCTGTACCCGAGCACAGTTGGCGAAGAGGTAAGAGCACTCACCACGAGGGACTGTTCACAACCTCATATCAGATAATTATTCAAACCCCCCTCGTTATAAGTTTTAAGATAACCAACTTTAATTTTAACACTTTATTTTACAGATTATAATCTTTCTTTCTCTCAATGTAATTTATTAAAAGCAAATTAAATGGGAATTATTGTAATAAATAATTTGTTGAAATCGACTACATAGCAAATTTATTTTCAAAAATTATGGAATATTATTTATTCAATTTTTAAATTGTTTTATATTTATAAATACAATATCATTTTAATAATCGTATCGTAATAGATTTTAAGAATAATATTATGTATTAATCTATTACTAGAAGTAATTTATTATGGTTAAATAAATTTAAATAAAACCATAAATTCAAGTATTCAATTTTGTTTCGACGTAATATTATAACAGTAATTTATTTTCTCAACACATACACACATCTGCAAGATTGCATTTCGAAAAGATTTTTTTTTTTTAACTAAACATTTATTGTATATATTTCTTTATTTTATAAGATTAAAGTAATTATTACATATTGCCATACTCTAACTAACAAATATTTCACAATTTAATGTTTTTGATGTAGCTTGTAAGTGTGGTAACAGTAATTTTATTCAATCTTCTTAATTGGCACATTTGATTAGGTATTGAAAATCTTAAATCTGTATGAGTGTATAGAAGTACTTAGTATATTGATGTTAAGAAATAATTATTTGAGGTGTGCCAAAAATTTTACCTAATCAGTATTAAAACGGTAGTGATAATTTTACTATGAAATTCGTAAATGCCAAATGATTTGTACATAAAATAAAATAATGTTGAATATTCTGACTAGCCAATTCTTTATGAAAATGGCACTCAACAACAAATTGTAGATCGCTCTAACTATTTTAATTTTTGAGATAGATATGTATGTCTTTGACTTGGCTTCTGTAACCATGTTTTCATAGGGACATTAAAAACAATTTTTGGAAGACTTATTTCAATATGTCATTCAGGTACCAACTTGTCAACTGTCAGTTGTTTATTCTTTGCAAAAAACTTTCTGAAACACAATTTTCAACGAATCATATGTTTTCAATTTCTTACATGCTTTTTCTATTGAGGGTTATACTAACAAATCGGTGAGTCTATAAATTAATTTTTAATTTGTAATAAAAGTTTATTTTGTTTTATTGTTACCTAACACTACCACTCATTCACATTTACAGGGCATTGCACAAACTAAGCAGAAAATTGTAAATATAATTCATGTTAAAGACACAATGACATTCTTGCAGAGATGTTTTGTTTATTTGTTGTTTTTTTCATATGCTAGACCATTTACATTAGACTTTGAAATCTGATTTCTTCTGACCTGACCATAGATAATATTACACATTATGATAATGGTGAAAATGTTTTCCACTTTTGCTAAGAAACTAATGAAGTGTTTTGTTGTTCTAGGCACAGGAGCCTCTCACGACTCCGGGGACGAATGAATATGTATAGTAAGGCAGTAATTCCAGCACGCAAGTGAAAAGATTTTGAGCGGTCATTACGAAGTGAAGTACAGTTTACAACATCCACCAGACCCAGACACTTTGATACGTTCACATGATTTGTGCGCTGATTTTGGAACGACTAGTTGTTTTCCATCTTGTTATACAATTCGTATACTATGCCAAACTGCTAATAAGCTCTTTAATTAATTATCGATTAATTGAAATATTGTGTCTAGTTTATGTGCAAATAAATATATTTTTTCTTGTACGCGCAAATGTCATTCGGTGATGTTTTTAAACAATGTTCCTTAAGTAATTTTTGTTTATTATTGCATAATTCTGCATTTTCTTACTGCTTCGTTTTGCATATCCATATTTATTGTGTTTTTACCAAAGGTACTGATAATGTAATTCAAAGGGCTATAATTAGACCATTATGCTAGCTACCACTACCAAGTGGAGGCATACCTTATACTTTTCAAGTATATTAACCCGTTAATCCTGTGAACATCGTCCAGTGAGAACATAATATTCAAGTAACATTTCTTTTATTCCCTTCGTTAAGTGCAAAAGATGTTTAGTTACAAATAACAAACACAAAAAATAATGTTTGACGGTAGCTCTAGTACGCACCGAGTTCTGTGATCTACCATTAAATTTTCTGTTATTATTGTTAATTTTGTAGTGAATAAGTCTTTTTATTTTCTGGGGAACATTCTAGGGAGATCTGCACAAAGGCGACATGTTGCAAGATTTTTAACATAATTTGATATTGCTCAATACTATAGTAGATCTCTTATATTTTTCTTAACCATTGATGATTTTAATTTGTTTGATAAAAAATTATTGTAAACTAATAAATTACCTATTTGAGTAATTTTCAAGTGAAAAAAAAAACTTTATTTCCATAACATTCTGAATTATTTTAACATTGCCAACTAATTGTTTCTTCGCAAAGCTGTTACTTTTTGTTTTTATCCCTTTACAATATCATTTTAAAAATGTGAATAAAGTTAAAGCTTCTCAAAGGGCGTAATATGAGGCTTACTGTAAATAAATTTAAATAATTCAGAACAAAACTTTACATAAAACTGACATTATTCTGTTTTTATTTATGTTTTTGTTAAAAATTTAATATATTAAAGACATCTTTAGATATACTAATTAATATTATCTACATCAAATCCATTTGTATTTCATGAATGTTATTATCATAATTACTTTGTATTCAAGTGAAAAAAAGTTTTTACTGGATTTTAGCATCAATTTTAGTACTACCAGCCTAACAGTCTAGTACAAATTGTCGCAGTTTTGAAACTTATTTGAAAGTATCGAAACTATATTTTCTTTAAAAAAAACACTTATTTATGTATCATTAAGATAAGTGAAAATCCAATGTTATTAAAAAGTGTGCGTGTGTATGTGTGTGTGAGTGTGATTTGGTATGTCTCATAACATTATCATGAAAAATTATTTAGATGTAAATTTTAATCCGGCCAAATTTCACAAAATATTAATTGAACATTTTAATTAATTTTACATTCAAAGTACTGGATACTGCATGACCCCGCTACAACTTAGATTGCTGGTATATTTATATGAATATATTATTATATTGGAAAAATCATTTTGTAAATATAAAAGTAAATGGTAAAATTAAATACTGTGTACTTCATTTATTGCTTGTTTAATTTACCCACTATATTAACCTTATCTACACAGCTGTCACATATTTGATCCATCGGCGGCTATCTCTGCATGCTGTGATCCATGAAGTTTCACTAAAACATTGTGTCAAAACGTGCCGCATGATGGGGATAAATCGCATCTAAAAGGTGATTGAAAAGTATAAAAATAATTGTTTTATTTACATGGCGGCCTGCATAGTGGTATATATGTACATCCATTGGACAGGCATCAACTCAAGATGCTGCAGTATCAATTTCCATGCTTATAATAACACTTTTAAACTCCTATAAAAAATATGATTGTATTTATTTTAAAAAGCTCATGATAAAAATGACATTGCGGGTTGGAAATGTTCCTTGGGCCAAGAATTAAAAACTAGTATAGCGGACAGAAAAAAGTGTGCAAGTTTTATGGTCCCCAGGGTCCACAATCATAGCATAACAAAAGGGCGAGGCAGTTAATAGAACAATGTTCTATTTCCTCGACTGGTTGGAGCCTGGCACTAGTCTTGATAGTTAATGAATAAACCATACCCTCAGAGCACTGAGGGCAACGTAACAATGTTACATGCATATATCTGATAGTATTATTACTCTAGCATCTGGACGATCTAGGCCCTCTGATTGGTAGAATTCAAATCGTATTTTTCGGGTAAATCCTGAATAGGGGGTCTGCAGGCAAAATTCAACCACTCTGCCCCTCTGGCGGTATAAGAACGAACCAAATGACTGCAGCTAACAATACGCATAGTTACGCAAAATTACTTGACCATTAATAAGCGTTTAATAAGAAGCTTCTGGAAGCTTATCACTTTGTGATGGCATTATTTATTTTATTTAAACATAAATAACTTTGTTTGAAGACAAACACATTTAAAACATTTCTTAATATTTTCCCACTCAACTAGTCTTTCCCGTCTAACGATATTGTAATTCCTAATTCTGATAAACCCCGCCCACTCTAACCCCCCCCCCCCTTCTTCCACTTCTTCTTTCCAATTGTAATCTATATTTAATTTTTGACTTCGGAGTATACTTACTCCTGATGAGGTGAACTTCGTTCATGAAACATGTAGTGGTTGTATATAATAAAGTGATGTAAACAAAGTTATTTGTGTTTTAATGAAATAAAGTTTAGTAAGATTACATTATTTTTTCTATTTCCGTTGTATATCAATGAATATGTACTCAATAAATTGTTAACATTATATTTATTTATTGGACAATTTGTATAGCGCCGCTTTTGTGAGATATAACCTCAGGGGCGCTATATTGTAATAATCTATTTACAATATATACTCACCCTCTCTCTGTGAATGACCTAATATCTACCTATTAAATGTAACTGTTGTTAGTATCACTTAAACTGGGTGAAGTCCAACCAAGTGCCGCCCGCAGGGCCTAGCAGAAAAAACCCGCGGGGCGGGTTTTCAACTGCTAGTTATTATTATTATGTGTGTACATTTTCATAAAAAATATATGCATTCTACAAATATGTAGTGGCTTGCACACCCTATATCCTAAATTCATCAGGAATGTGGTGAAAAGGCTAATGCTGGGTTTCCACTTTATCCTTAAGGTACATGGTCTATTTTATAGAATGAATAGTGAAGTCGATTCAACTTTGAATTTCTGTCCTATTTAATAGATTCTATGAAATATATATAAATAATTACCTATATATTATATAATAAATAGATGTGAAAGTGTAACAATTCTTTTCCATTTTCAAACGGTTCATTCTATGAAATAGAACAGATGATAAGATTCATGTAAGCCTAAAATTCACAGTTCTGATTAATTTTCTTTGTTGAAATTAAGAACTTGCTTACGCCTCAAGGACTTACAATGAACAACATGATGTCTTTAATTGCTGAAGACAATATTAAATTTTCGTCATGTATGATTGCAAGTTTCTACCCATCTATAAACTTCTCGGCAAGGAAAAAGTCCTGGGTTTGATTCCTAGACACAACTGAATCTTTTTCTCTTTCACGTCTTTCGTTTGAGTGTCGTTAATTTATGTTATTCCACCATAAAAAATATTCACCCTAGGCTTATAAAAAGTCAATAGATGTTGCACAAAATACAAATGTTTAGTTCCGGTAGAATCTTACTCATACGTGAAGATATCAGCCAAAATTTTTGAATAGATTGTCCTCCATATCGTCTGTAGGCAGCAAAAGCCAGCAAAACAAAAAGATTTTTTTTTGTAATTCGGTAACGAAACATACACGATACTTTACACGCACTACAATAATAATCAAAAATGCAAAATTATAATGTTTATTTATGAAATGTGCGTGCGTCGTGCATGGATGGGATATTCGAATTTCCAAATTCCAAATAGGTACTTAATATTTATTAGCACTGGCAATAAAAGTTAATACGTCAAAAAGACCATAGATAAAGCCGGTTAGACGCACAAGAAATCAAAGAAATACGGACGTGTCAAATTTTGTGTTTTTAATAACCCTTAATTTCTGAAAGTTCAGTCTCAGAATGGGTAAGTAGTAATAAAAGCGAAGTTTTATAATTAATTTAATGATTCTTTATATCACACATTGAACTAGAAAACGCCTCACGTATAAAGGCTGAATGTTACAGTTTGCTAATCTATCGCGATATTATCAGATCCTCCTCACTTTATTCAATAAAAACGTTCGATTCATTCGTGAAAATCACCTTGTATTGTGAAGTAATATTTTGTTTGTCAGCATATTAATCTGTTTCGTACGTTATGGAAAGCGATAACAATATTAGGCCTATCTACCTGTTTGCTTATTACGCCATGTTTTGATTGTTATTAATAAAAACCTATAATAAGCAGAGTATTGATGTCGATGTTACTTGTTTGTTTTGTTTTTCTTTAACATTATTGTTTTGTTTTCAGCGGTCTCAAGCGGTACCTCGTTTATCCTCTCTTCCATATTCGCAGTTCTGCTATTTTCCGGAATGCAGATGTATAGAAATTGGTTTGCTGAGTCACAGCTGCACACAATCCTAGGCGGATATTTGGGATCTGTTCTGTTCCTTCTAATTTTGACTGCAATTGGAAATGTGGAAGCGTCTATGTTTGGCAAAGCATTCCAGTTAAAATACCCTGAGATAGTCCTGTGCCTTCTCATTTCTCTGGTGGCGTCAGGAATGGTCCACAGAGTCTGTGTTACTACTTGGTATGTTATTTTACTCGGTTCCATGACAAAAAAAGAATGGTACACAGAGTCTGTGTTACTACTTAGCGTGTTATTTTACTCGGTTCCATGACAAAACAGAATATTGAAGGAAAGTGAATAACGGAAAAACATACCTTACCTACATCTAACCCTGACCTAAATTGACCCAACCTAACCTATTATTTTATTGTGCTCTGTTTTGTCAATGTTTTATCCAGTTACCATTTTTCTCCTACGTATCTTCGATTTCAATCTTCTTCAAGGAAATCAAAACGCTTACTGTGAAATTTGCTCCATTGTTTTTTAAATGAAGATGAAACCAATGATTAACATTAGAAAACTCTAGGAATTATTAATTAGTACGTTGATTGATCAAGTCTATGAAGATCTATACAATTGATTGAGATTTCTCAGGGCTTGCAAACAAGAAAGTGAAAAAGATACAAATTCTGCACGCCTTTGTAACCATAACAAATAATACATATTGTTGGCAAGTGATCTAATTTAATACATAAGGAAGACATTTTACTGATAAATATACAGAAAAACGGTATGCGTTTAATATGCATTTTTAATAGAAAAAAACACTTTTTATCAGTTACATGACAATGAAAAGTGAGTACATATTTCAGTTTCCAGAAACGATGCAATTTTAATATCTGCTTTGAAAAAAAAATGGATAATTGGATGTCCTTTCTTCACGGCGTGTTTTGACATAATAATATTAAAATAGTATTTTATTTGTTTTTTTAATTAAACCCAAACTAAGAACCTATTTTAGGATCATAGGTTCATACTTTGGGTTAAATAATAGAATAAAAAACTAGCCTTAAAACTTAACAGAAATAAAAACTGCCGCCAAGTGAATTTTTTTTTTTAATTTCAACAAAATAACTGTTAAAATGCATTATTTTATATTTCTGGAAACTGAATGCTTACTTCTCATTATTATCTAACTGATACAGTGTTTTTCTATTGAAAGTGTGTATTAACCGTATCCTTATTTTCTGCATATTTTCCCTTTCACCAAATGTTACATTGGAAGATTTAGATGCAAGTTGGTATCCACTATACATCACTGTTTCTTCATCTTGACTACAAAGCAGATGGATCTCTAGCCGGGTGGTTAAGGGGTTACGGTTTCGATACCCCGTGGGCAAAAATACAAATTATTTGTGTTTTTCTTATTTTTTTAAAAATATATTTATTTATAAAAGATTTATTACTTCAACAGTGTCAGCCTGAGATGAAAACCTACCGCAGAGTAGACCGTCCTGTGGGATGGTACGACGCTCTGTGGGAACTTGCTTGCACGGAGCGAGTGTAAACTTTATGTTTAGAGTTGACATAATTCAATATGTCGTTTGTGTGAAAGTACTATGAAATAATACTAGATAGAACTTTGAAAATAATTTCCCTTAATTTTTGGTGATGCTGTGGGTAGGGTATTTTTATGTAAAGGAAACCAATCATACATTCATAAGGCGTTGGGTCAAAGGGTCTCCCTCAAACTGCCCCCCATGCAGCTGGTGTGCAGGCGCACCCACTACCAAGAACCTGGACAAACCTCACCCTACGAACCCAGTCAAGTCACCAAACATATTCAAAAATATATTTGAGCCATGCTCGCTTTCGTTTTGATTTTGAGGCAGTATACATACCCTCTTCCTAAATTATTTAAGTACAGACATTTTGTAAATATTTAATTGCGTGTTTTAAAATACACATCTTCTAATATCTGCCTTTTAAAAAGACTCATCGCACAGTATCCCCATATTTCACATAGGCCCTGAAGTTTTTCTCATAGCTTTGTCAGCTAGCTTCATTCTGCGGAATCATTTTTCTTTGCAATTGTTGATAATTTAAATATTTCTATTTCAGCCTAATCTTCTCCCTTGTGGGGCTATACTACATCAACAGAATATCCCAGAAGGAGTATGCAGCTCCCATACAGCACGTACCGCAATCCAAGAAGAAGTCTCACAAGTCATAAATAAATCTAATTAACATTATTTTGTCAAAAGTGCCAGTCACAAACCTTCTAAATGGATATTCCTAAAATATTGTAAAATTGAAATTCCACATAACAGTCTTTGTGCTGTAATATAAATGGTATTCCAGGTTTAAAAGTTTTTTTATACTTTTTGAACTACAAAGTGCACAAGAATGAAAATTGTATTATAATGTCTTTTTAGGGGAAGTTGTTGAGAAATAAACATTTATAATAAAAAATACTTTTAACCAAATTAATTCTTTTAACCCATTATGGCCTTCCCTCATTATTTAAGCCTCTCAACAAAATGTTTATTTTTACTTAAATAGTAGTATGCATTGACATCTTGCGGAATTTTTTTTTTAAATTTAAAAAAATTATTTTAATTTGTTTTATATTAAAAAAAATTATTTGTACAAAATAAATACAAAACATAGGTAATTTTTACTAAATCAGGATATTCAGGACAAGTCCACACAACAATTAATTCAGTACTGTGGTCAGTTTTGGATAAAATAACTTCGGGTGGGATGGTTGAACACTCAGTGCCGATGGGTTAATACACACCAACTAGACTTGTCTGCAATATCTAAGTTGTTTTTATATCACATTCTCTACAAAAACTTCGAATGGGTTGGGTTAACACTCCAGTTCCGATGGGTTCATCACATTCTTTATTATTGGCTCCTATATCGTATTTTACTAAATCTGAACTATTTACTTCAGATATCTTATAGTGTTAGCTAACATATGTATTATTTTATCAAAAATTATTATTTCTTATCCATAAGTATCATTGAATCGCTGACAGCCCTGAATTGTTAATGCCAAGTTGCGATGCCTACTCAGCTACTCAAAGTACAATTAATTTTGTAGTTAACAATAAACTCACTACTGACTATTATCATAGACACCTCACACTTCGACTCATGACAGGTCTTATACAAGCCTAGTATAAATTAGTTCAGCTATTGTTACACTGGTATATATTTCTTTTGAATTATGCACTGTCTTACTGCACTTATATTAATAACTGCATCACTTGCAATAGTATTTTTTTTTTTTTTTATGAGACACCTCACAAGAGTGTCCCTGCCTGTGCAGTGTACAGACAGGGGAACTATGTCACCACCCGGTTGGGCGGCGTTGTGAGGCGGAATAAGGTAGGGGCTGTAGGAAGGGATTTGTTAATGCGGGCCTTGAAGAGGCTCGGATTATAGGAGGGAGGAAAAACAGATGCCGGTAGCTCGTTCCACATACGAGCCGACTTACACAAAAACGAGTCGTAAAAACGGCTCATGAAGCCAACGTCAACCGTGAACGGGTGTTCAGTTCGTGTCCGTCGAGTTTCGCGCACGTGCACCGGTGCATCAGGAATCAATGCTGCTAGGTCCTTGGAGCAGGCTCCATTGAAATACCTGTAGAACAGACACAGCATGCCTACATTGCGTCTATGCATTAGAGAAGGCAATCGGTCTGTTAACAACGGATTGTCAATCAGACGGATCGCTCTCCTTTGCACAGATTCAAGCAGGTTTATTAAGTATTTTGGGGCACTAGCCCAAAGGTGGCTCCCAAATTCAATAGTTGGGCGGACTTGAGACTTGTACAGGGTCAGCAGCTGGTCACTGTTGAAGAATCTCCTAGCCCTGTACAAGACGCCCAACTTTTTGGAGGCCTGATTTACTCGGGCTTCTATGGATCCCCGATACTTGAGCCGGTCTGATATAGTATCTCCAAGCATTTCAATGGAGTCTTTATTGGGGAGAGTGCTCCCATCAAATTGCACCAGACAGTCATTGATCTCCCTCTTTGCCGAAATCAGACACGCTTGGGTTTTTGAGACATTGAAACTGACCAAGTTGGCCTTACCCCAGGCACGAACCATCTCGAGGTGGTGGTCAATTTTTTGCTTCAAAACTTCCCGAGCTGTTCGGACATCATAGGTGGAAGGGGGCCTGTCAAAAAGATAACCCTCGTGAACGGTGCTGTCATCAGCGTAGCAGTGAATTGGTGCACATTCAACGAGATCGTTGATGTGCAATAAAAACAGCGTCGGAGACAGCACAGATCCTTGTGGCACCCCCGCATTGATTTGGTACGGTGAGGAAGAAGAGACGTCAACCACGGTTTGAATTGTTCTTCCCCTCAGAAAGTCCGCAATCCAACTATGCAGGGTTGGGTGGATCCCATACGATGGTAACTTCCCAATAAGCGCCCGGTGCCAGACTCTGTCAAAGGCTTTGGAGATATCCAACCCAACGGTTTGAGTTTCACCAAAACGTTCCATGTACCGCCCCCAAATATGCGTCACATATCCGAGTAGATCGCCACACGATCGGTTTCGACGAAATCCATATTAATTATTTTTATAAGCAATAATTGTTCGCCTGAAACACTCATCCACATTGAAAAATCTCCTGATAAAAGATACATGACGCCAACGGGACACGAACCCGTGTCCCTTCGATTTCCGGTCGACAGCTCTGACCACTGAGCTATGGAGGCTTATCTCTTACCCGCGAAATTATTCAATATATGCTAGTGTTTCATTCAACAATTACTGCTTGTTACATTTTTTCACCTGAAAACAACCAACTTTATTTTATATGAGAAAGGCATTGTAAGTGCTAACTCTCTCACTAGATGGCGTTGAGACAAATTGTCTACATTTTTAGGTGAAATACTTGAACTTGTCAAATATTAATTATTATTTTTTTGGTAAATTAATGTTTTTAAGACAAGATTTTTTTTATGCATAGCACAAAGGATAACAATTATTTTTATAAGCAATAATTGTTCGCCTGAAACACTCATCCACATTGAAAAATCTCCTGATAAAAGATACATGACGCATGTATGTATCTTTTATCAGGAGATTTTTCAATGTGGATAAGTGTTTCAGGCGAACAATTATTGCTTATAAAAATAATTGTTATCCTTTGTGCTATGCATAAAAAAAATCTTGTCTTAAAAACATTAATTTACCAAAAAAATAATAATTGAAATCCATATTGCCGATCGCTTAGGATATTGTTATTCTCGAGATATGTGACCAATTTGTTGTTAACCACCCTTTCTAATACCTTCGAGAGTATGAAAGTGATGGCTATGGGGCGGTAGTTAGAAGGGTCGGAGCGGTCCCCCTTTTTTGGGATTGGGTAGACGATTGCCCTTTTCCAAAGATCTGGCACCTTTCCACCTTTGAGAGATAGCCTAAATAATTTCGCGAGCACTGGAGTCATTTCTGCAGAACACCTCTTGAGGACCAAGGCAGGTATTCCGTCCGGCCCACTGGCTTTGTCGACTTTCAGCTCGTTCAAGACTCGTAGAACCTCTCTGTTCCGGATCTTCGGTTCCTCCATTTGAAAACCGCAGTGCGGAATGGAAGGGGGAGTCTCTCCGTTATCTTGAAGAGTTGAGTTTTCCGCGAAAATTTTGCCTAATAATTCAGCTTTCTCGCGGGCCGAGTTAGCCAGCCGACCATCAGGCTTGGTCAGAGGTGGAAAAGTGGTTCTGCAGAAATTTCTTCCGATCGAGCTAGCGAGTGACTAGAAAGCACGGCTACCAGTGGGGCAGTCAGCCAGCTTTTTCGCAATTCTCTGGTCGTGATCGCTCTTAGCTCTATTTAGAACTCTCTTACAATCCCTTGCCCGTTTTCGGTATTCCGAAAGGTTATTCATGGATCTAATCTTCCGGAGTGCATTAAAAGCCGTATTTTTGAGTCTGACAGCTTCAGCACAGCGATGGTCAAACCACGGTTTTGTGCCCGCTCCAGAGGATTTGATATACATGTATACATTATTAATTTATTGCTATTATTATCCTGTTTACCACTGTATGCTTTTAATTCGATTATCACTGTATTGTAAAAGCCAGATTATGGCGTTTGAATAAATAAATAAATAACTTTGGATGGGACGGGTTAACACTCCAGTTCCGATGGGTTATTACACGCAAACAAGACTGAAATATCTAAGTGGTTTTTTTATATCACATTCTCTACCATTTAGGAGATCCTAGAAAAAGTATTCGGTAATCGATCTGTATTTAAATTAAAATTTTAGTTTAGTACTTTTATAGCTTTGGGTATGCTGAGTTACTAAGTAGAAATTTTGATTAAAATATTTTCGAATATAAATATAGCGATTTAAACAAATTAAAGAAATTCGCACGGCACCTTTATTTTCGCCCGGAGACAGTGTAGCGCCAGCGCAAAAAATACCCACCAGAAATGTGTTAAGACTCAATTAACTGGAAACCGAAAGCTTAAAGTGATAAAAAGTTATACTACCAAATTGACTCCATTTTCCCGCTTGTACTACGAGTTTCCGGACAATGTGTTTCTTTTAAATATTTTACTGCTCTAATATAGGTCTTCAGATAAAAGTAGATTCTTGATCTCATTCACAATTATGCTTTTTTCAGACAAAGTATTTCTTTGTAATAAATTAATGTGGCGAATTTGTAACGAAGGAGAATAAACTGCAAAGAATAAAAAATCATAATTTATTTGTCCAAAAACTATTAGATATTATAGGATTACATTATTAAAAAATCAAGTTAATATAATAATCATATTATAAAAACCTACATACTTTTAGTGAAATAAAATGTTAAAAAACGCATAAAATAACACAGGAACCCTGACTCATCCAAAAAAAACATAAAATTAAAAAGAAATGTAAACAATTATATACATGTATAGGAATTTTGGGGAATTTATATGGAATGTTATAAATATTAACTTATTTTCGTAAGTAGCAATTAGATAAGGTCATCAATTTGTTATTTTAATTCTATAATGCTTGACATAATTTAGTAAGTCGAATTTATTCACATATTTATCATTAGTAGAATTAACGCATTATAATGCAACACATGGGCCCAGGTTCCAGAACAATATTTACAAAACTCTTCACATTAGACAATTTTTTTCATATAAATAATTTAGATCTTTAATATCAATAAATTCTAATAAATATTTATAAATAATAATTTAAAAGAACTAAATCTAGGCATACATTTTTAAACATATTTAATAATAGAAACAGGCAGTGCTGTCGTCCAGGGTTTCCGGAAACCCTTGTTTAAAATAAAAATATTATATCCTATAATAATTTTATAGCTTTAGCTGCATGGTTGTATTTTTTTTATAACTATGAACAGTGTGCAGCGGAAGATTTTTTTAGTAGAAACTGGATGACACCACTGAAAACAGCTGTTGGAATTATAAATTAAATTCGTGAGATTCTATACAAAAGTATTAGCTTGTAGCATTTACCTTCCTGTCCACAGTAAAATTTATTTCAGATGACACAAAAATATAGGCGAACCGTTGAGTTGTGATTTCTTTCTCTTCTTCTTGTGAAAGAGGTAATAACAGAGCTCTCGTCAGCGGGACTGCACAAGTTTTAAAAACCTTTTTTGTACAGAATATTTTAACACAATTATTACTTGATTAGATTTGACTAAATAATAAAAAATAAATCCATGGGTAGAGAGTACGTTGTTGGGTTTAATAAAGAGAACTTTACTTTGGCATTTCCAGAGATCCCGGACGGGCGCTAACAGAGTTGCCGTGTCCGTGGAGCCTCAACTTGAAATCTGAAAAATATATACTTGCAAATCAATGAAACAAAACAAATTATAAATAATATAATTAATTAGACGACATGACACATTAGAAAGGTACAAACTTTATAATTGGTATTGGTTAATTAGCCCATAGAACCAAAATGTATAGTAATATTTAGTCAGTTTTCCAGCAACATACTACAGTAAAAAGGATAATATTACAGAAGTCTTTCTTTCAATTTTTAATTTATCTTCTAGTTTTGAGATATTTTCAAATATAATAAATTTTCTAGAGCAGTAGTATCCAAAGAAGAAAAATTATTAATGATGAACAAATACTGCACTTTTGAAATGATTATACGGTAAGTAGCGGGGATATTATGTTTTGCAAATATGTACGATGAAACCCACATGTTAGGTTCGGTTTTCCATATAACATGTTTCGTTTTAACAGAGAGAAATTGCAAAATGGCCCCGATTTATTCCATAAATTTTGAGGTTTTCTCAAATAAGATTTTTTTCTGGTCCCTTGGAAAAACTAAAGAGAGTTTGACTGTATAGGGGTTTGATAAATGATTAATACTTCAACGGTGTTAGCTTGAGATGAAAACCTCCTGCAAAGTGATACAAATGGTCCTTTTGGATGGTCTGACGCTCAGTGGGGAATCAGCATGCACAGTGCAGGTGTAAACTGTGCACCCTAAAGTTCATGTTTCAACATACGGAATTCAATACTTCGTTTGTGTGATAGCGTTACGAAACAGTACATGGTTTGCATTATCAATTGTCTTCTGTCTTCGGGTACTCAAACAAAAAGTGAGTTGACCACTTTTCTAGGGGTTGAGTACTCTGCACCAAGCAGAGTAATTAGCAAATATTGAAGAAGAAATTACAGCTAGCTTTGAAAGTCATTTCCTGTGCAAAATTATATTATGGCAAAAATTCATCAACGATGTTCAATGTGACTTAAAATTAATCAATTAGAGGCTTGCTATTTTTTTGTGTATAGCAAAATTTTTGTACTCTTAAGGCGTTTTAGGTGAAAGTAAAAGGATCTGTTGCCGATACTTATTATCATTTTCTCTATAAGCGCACCGTCGTTTTGAGTGTACAGGGTTGTTTTTATCAGAGCTTTAAAATAGACAGTGAGTTGAAATGTCTAGATCAGAGGTTCCCAAACTTTTTTGTCCCATAGACCACTTGCCAAATTTTTTTTTTCCGTAGATCCCTTTGCCTGCCAAATATTGAATTTTCCTAAAACTATTAACGTCCCATGTGATAATCATTTATTTTTTTAGCAAAAAAGATTCCCTTCCCTTGCCTGCCCAACAACCGGGTGGCGGTATAGTTGCTCTGTCTTTACATTGTGCAGACAGGGGCACCCTTGTGAGGTATTCCACCAAATGAAAATGAAGCTGGATAAGCAACAGGAATTTCTTTCTGTAGCTAGCCCTACAGAACTGCCCTACAGTTTTGTCAGTGCTTATTCCGGTCATTTCTTCTTGTCACATGTTTTCCGATTCTTCAACATTCCATTTCGATAGTCAAAATGTCCTTAAACTTAGTTTTGAAGTCTATGTAAAGTACATTTAAATGTTGAACGTCATTATTACCCTGGACGTTTTTCAAAAACATGTTGGGAACTAGGAAAATTCGCGGCTTCCAATGTGCAATGTTTTGCTTGAATATATTAATTCTGACGAGAAAAGGAATGTAGACTCTATTTATATACCTCAATTAACAAGTTTACGAAATATAAAAATGCAAATATCAAATGGGTAATTTCTCAGTCTATTATATTTGTGTTAGGTCTATTGTGTCATTTACGGAACTCCTAAATGTTGACTTGAGGTAAATCGGGGTCCGCTCATATGTACCCCCATTCGAAACTCGTGGACCCCCAAATTTTTTTCTCGCTGACATAGACCCTCAGCAAGCCGATATCGACCCCTGGGGGTCCATACAGACCACTTTGGGAACCTCTGGTCTAGATAATCAATCTCCATTATAATACGACATTTAATTTATTAAAAATCTTTTATAACTTTTTTCTTCTTGTTTATTTTTGACCGGACTGTTATCGCCTTACAGAAGGCATCTTCAACACATCAATAAATTCACCTTAAGACATATTAAAGTATAATTTTCAAGCTGCTCAGTCAGCAATAAGACAAAATAAGTCATAAATGTACAATATTGTATAGAGCCAATAGTGTTCATTCCTGATATGTGTAGATGCTGTATAAGGGGTGTTAAGGTACGTACGGTATGATTTTTGTAATCTTTCAGATTTCAAATTTTCATTAACAATTTTACTCCAAATAATGTCAGGAATCACTGGTTAAAGTAAGTCAAGTAAAACCTGTAAATGCCATAGATTTACTTTAAATTGTATCAGTCTGAAGATGCCTGTTGTAAGGCAAAAACGGTAGGGTAATAAAATAAACAAGTGGAAAAAAGATATAAAGGGTTTAACCCCTCAGGAGATCGGAGTGTTTCCACTTTGCAATAAAATCCAAATAAATAGAATATTTCCAAACATATCCGAAAACTTAATACTGTTTTTGAAAGGTGACAAAATACACTTTCAAATTTTATTATCAGAAATAAATAATTCATTTTTAAGTGGCTCACTTTACGTTTTTTCATCTAAACACTGAACTAAAATTACAAAAGAACACATTATATTAAAACATATTTTTAAACACTTTTTCGTTGAATCATATGAAAAAAAAAATACAAAGTTTGATAATTTTTTTCTCAAATTGCTGTCGGAAACATTTGTTTCATAGAGGTGTACATTTTAATTATTTTGTGGTAAACTTCTAGATTTGAACACAAAGCGCTGTGTTTTCTATTTAAAACACCGTTTAGATCATATTTCTCACCATGACACAATGATTTCTATCAAACCATAAGAGATGTTCCCAAAAGCGAACATTTTGGCCTGAGGGGTTACTAAAATTAAAATAATCAATTTAACATTTTAAACTATTGACCAATGATCGAAGATTAGATTTTAAAAACTGAGGTGGCTGATTGCCAACACCTAGTTTGATCTTTTTAGCAAAATCTTGGCAAAATGCCAAGCTTAGACTTCCGTGTCAACATTCTTCTTTATCAGATCCATAAAAAATCAGCAATAATTATATAGCACTAAGGACGAGTTGTTTCGGAAAATTTGAATAATTCATCAAATTTCAACGTTCATTTTCGGGTTCTGTGAAAGACTTATTCAAGTTCTGTTTTTATATCATTGTAGGCTAGTTGCTTGACAAAACTGAAATAAAAACAGAACTTGAAAAAATCTTTCACAGAACTTGAAAATGAACGTTGAAATTTGATGAATTGTTCAGATTCTCCGAAACAACCCGTCCTAAGAGTCTTGTTTTCTGAATGTGACTACTGTTTCAATTTGGTTTTGTATCATATTGCATACCGCAAAGCCCAAAATTAATAATAAGTTGTAACATGAATGGACTAGTTTAATGATTACGAAATTTAAAAATATAATGTAAATAAATTATATTATTAGGCCGAATTGTATGGTTCTAACGACTGATTTGGCTTCTTATTTTATATCTAACAGATCTATCTCCAGATCACATGTTATATATAGACAATGAAAAACTAAGTTGTATTATCCGGTTAAAACATGAAAACAATAATTATCCAGTCATAACTACAAAAAAGAGAGAGAGACCAGAGATTACAGCAAACCTATATTGGCAGACTTGAAACTAATGAGTATAACCTGAATTAAAAAAATTAGAACTAGTTGATTACCATTAATATGCTACTCAACTTTAGTAGATTCCTTAATAATTTTCCAATTGTAAAATACAGTACTCTCACTCACCACAAAAACCGGGCATGTGTCCTATTAGTGAAAGCGGCAGATTTATAGTACACACATAAAAAATATGCAAAAAAAATAAAAGAAGTAGTTTGTAAAAAAAAACAAACAAACACCGCTATCGATCTTTAATAAAATTTCCATTTTTCGGTTTAAAGTTAAGTCGTTTTTTAATGTTTACGCTTGCAGGAAGACTCCATTTTATAAACGTATTCAAACAAAAAACGTGGCAGAACGAAACGAACTGAACGAACCGAATGAATCACTTGCGACAGTTGCTAAAATATACAGTGGACTAACCAAAATGTCAACAACAATAATTATAATTAACTGTGGAGACTGGTAAAATGATCAGCAATAGCAAGCTAGACGGCAGTATAGTAACTGAGTGTGTAAGAGAAAGATAACACAACCTGTCTGTGTACAAAACTTGGCAAGTCTAGACACGCGTTGGACTACTGAATTTGACGTATGAACACCGGCGAATTATACAACTTGATTTTGTGCTTAAAAATAATGTCGGAATATAGTAGTTATTGGATAATCGAGCAGCGGATTACTGCACTTAATTTAGTTATAGTGAAATATCTACATTTAACAATTTATGTAAGGCACAGACAACACAAGGAACCTATTTGCAATAAGTAGTTTATTAGCAAATCGAAACTAGAATTTTTTTAACAATAACTAGCCAAAATTTTAATTAAATAATTTGTTCAATTTGCCAAAAGGTATAAATATCTATACATTTGTAAAAGGACGGTATATATTTACAACATTCAATGATATGACAAAAACAAAGTGTGTCAATTGGAACAGATAGTATGTTACTTAATAATGATTATTTTTCAAAGGTACAGGAAATGACAAGCTTTTATTATTACAGGTGGGGTAATTCATTGATCTATGTAATTATTGTTCATTGTATTGTGCAAACCATAGTACGACGTCAAAACACGCGTCAATGTGTTTAATGTCAGCAATAAGGCATGATATAAAATAACATAATATTGAATCCAATTCACAGAAGGCACTTTTCAATAAAATGCTATTATTAAATTTCTTATTTTCTAAAATAAGATTGTTTTGAAAACAATGAGAGATAAAAAAGATGATCAATCATGATTCCAAAATAATACGTGAATGTGTGTATATCCATTAGGAAGAATCAATAACACAGCAGACAGATTGAGGACATGGCTGGAAAAATGGTCTAGTCTAAAAATCATGGTTTTAACAAAATATGAATTGTTTGCACATTGTTGAAATGCATGTTAAAACGAAAAATGTTAATAACACAAACATTAAGTCTGAAATACACAGTACGAAAATGTAAATCGGAATTAAGTTGCTTATTACCTCCACCAAAGCATTATTCCAACTTGTTAATCGACAATGCGAGATTCTAGATCCAGACCAAATAAAAAAAGTAATAAAGTCATCTTTAATGAAAGAAAAAAAGCTTGATTTAAAAAAAAAATGATGTTAGAGAGACCAACAACGTTCAAACCAAAATATTTAATAATAGCTCTGAAATAAATAATATTATTTTTTAATTTGAATAACAACGATTTAAACTATTTGTACAGCACCATTGCGTTATATCTATGATGCATGTTCCATTGCTATGAAGTTTAGTGCCTACTTTATTGAACAAAGAACACGAAATGAACAGTAAATGGTATATTCTAAATTGAATTCAACATGTACCAATATGTTAATAAATTAATTTTTGTTGACCAGGTAAATTGTACAAACAACTTGATTTGTTAAATAATATTCTTTTACCCGGGTCCCTTAGAATTGGGTTTAATGACTGCATTTTAAATAAGCATTCAAATAATTGAAAATAAAGCCACTATAAAAATGCTTGTTTAAGAAATAAATATGGAAATAATACCGATTGTTCCACATAGATTAATAATATAGAATAATAAAGCAATTGCACAAAGGATAATAGATTAAATCATTTATAAACCATAACCAAATGAGACAAAAAAATTTCTAAGGAAGTCATAAACAAAAATGCACAAAGAGACACACAGAAGAATCACATAATATAAAAAACAATAATTTATCTTATCTGATGTTTATAATATGTAATAAATAAATGAGTAATTACAACTCACTCTCCAGTTGAACTATAGCTTAATGTTTTATCTGCTTCTGATAACAGCATCTATAAAATATGTATTCATACATTGCCATGAGAAAATCAGCATTCTTGAAAAAAATAATATTCATCCTTATCTAAATGAATCACATCTTTAAAGTTTTCGGAAAACGTACCTATATCAAAGGCTGCTTGTGGTTTCCTTGTGTCGGTTTATGAATAAAATAATGACTTAAGTGCCATGTTACCATGCTAAACCATAATTGGAATATAATCAGAACTTAACCACAAAGATTACAATGGGTGATATTTTGTGGTGCTTTATAGAATTATTTCAATAATTGGTCTAAACTCTAAACTCTGAACCATGGGAATATCCAGCTTAATATCACATTCTGGATTTCTCACTCTTTAATAATAACATAACAATAATAATATTGGCTATTTTACCCTTAAAACTAAACTAAAGAGTCGAATACCTCTTCACTAAGGCCACAGGAAAAAAGAGGAGACGCCATTCGATAAGCAATTTTTCTTTTCGCAATATCTATAAGGGATTTATAAAATCTATGAATTCTGCAGAGTCAGAGGATCACAATTCCTATTATTTATCCTATTACCTCCGAAATAAATTGTATAAATTTATTCACAAAAGCAAGATGAAATGAATTTCTAAGATGGAGCGTCTCAAACACTGTCAGGTCTCAAACGAATAATTTAGAGAGACAAAACAAACACTGACGTTGTGGGAATGAAAAGCTACAATTAGGTAATATTAATATGGTCCAACACAAAAAAGGAAATGTTAGTTAGGAGAGTGAGATTATTTATTTTTGATTAAATTACTTTTAGAATATGGATTTTGCAGAATCCTTGGTGTGGTCTCCATGACTCGCAGCAAGAGCTCATCCAAGTAGTTCTCCAGGTCCTTGACCTTCTTCTTCTGGCTGTCCACTTCATTCTGCAGACTCCACGCCATCACCACCAGATCCTCTCGACTCTTGGCTTCAAAGTTTTGTACAATGTCCTTTGGCAACTTGGTGTACGCTGGGTTCAATTTTACCTCATCGATTATACCTTCCTCTCCAATGATGATTCTTTCGCCGAGTGACTTTTTCGATTTCTCTTTTGTAAATTTCTTGAAGAATTTTGGGCTATCGGTTTTTTCTTTCAAAACAGTGGTGAGGTTTTCAACACTTTTGTTGTTTTGGGAAGACATTTTTTCTTTTTCTATAAGGATTTGACTTTGCACTTTTCCTTTGAGAAGCTTTTGGGACCATTCGTCTTTGCGTACAATCTCGGGTGCTTTAGGTGCGTGCGTAATTTCTTCCAAGCCTAGTCGAACAGGTTTTGGGGGAGGAGATTTCTCAGGAGCTCCGATGCCACCGCTGGTGGAGCGACGCAATAGTTCTCCACCTCCCAAGTTTTCCAAGGAAGCGTTGGCTGGAGAAGGGATGAACTTATTGACCCTGGGAAGGGTACTGTTATTATTGACATTTAGAGAACTGCCGGAGCTCTTGTGAGAGAGGTCGTCAAAAGCAAACTCATCTTCATCCTCACTGATGACTCCGGGATCCGCCTGCCCCACGGCCTGGCTGGACTTACCGTGGAAGGGACTACTGGGGACAGGTTTGCCGGTGTTCTGTAAACTTAAAGCACTTCCTCCCAGAGAAGATGTGTCACTTTTTTTCTCCTTTTTATTTAGATGCATCTTGGAACCTAGATTCTTGGCAAACTTTTTCAATCCTTTGCGTTTTTCTAAGCTTCCGATACTAAGAAGACTGCCACCCATATTTTGTGCTGCGAGAGATAATTGGCCCATAGAAGATTTGTATTTTTCCTTCTTACTTAAATCAGTGAGGCTTCCTTCTTTGACTGTAAAGCCAATTTTGACCTCTATGTCTCCCCGGTTCTTTGTGCTCTCTTTACCGGATTTGCCTTCGAGTTTGTACCACCGATTCTTAGGTCTTTCGTAAACGTCGAGTCCCGCTAGCGGTATGGTGACTTGACCTAGAAACTGATCTCCGATGAAGTTCCTGTGTAACACGGTTAAGCTGACCTCGGCAGTATTTCCTTGGGTCGGTATCATCAGGTCACATTCTTCATGCCACTCGACATTTTCTTCCGCCTTTTCCTTCACTGATGTTTGAAATTTCTCCTTGCCCAACCCAATGGTGACGAAGCAGTCGTTAGTCCCATGTTTACCCTTGGTTAATAAGCTTTTCGCTCTTTGCACAGTCACTTGAACATGAGTTGGACTCCACATGACTATTTTTTTTATATAAAACTATCAACAAAAACTACAAAACAATAAAGAATCCGACTGCGACAATAACAAAAGCGCTGTCAGCAATCACCAATGTGTCATGTCAAATAGAGTGTTGCTACTTGAATAAAAAATAAATCTCATGTGCGTTCACCACAGAAAACTTGTGTTGCTCGCCAGAGAAATAACGGCGTATCGCCTAGTGATGGGCAAAATCGAACTTTTTTAGATTCTATAAAAAATCATCGACATGAAAATCGATTAAAATGAATTCGAATGAAATGAAATCGTTATCAAATTGAATTAACCGAAAAAACGTTTCATCGCATCACCTTCATATTTTGATATTCAGTTACGATTATGTATGTCGATCGCTAAAATAACGATTGCAATCGTGGATCAATGAACTAGATTTCTACCGTTTTTATTGTTAAACACTGTATTTCATATATTTTTGATTTGTGCGTGATCTTCCAGATAAAATTTATAGTAAGTACACGTGAGCAAATATTTTTTTGTTTTGACATTAACCCCACACAAGAGGCCATATAATATGTTAACTTTTGGGATGCTATGTGGAGGTATGATTTGAGATTTTCACGGCCAAAAGTATTATGGTGATTTGTGTTTGGGGTATTATGCCGTGTTGCGCTACCCCCTTCTTTAGAAAAGGTTTCGGACAGCATTGCAGTGTCCATCATCAGGGCAGTTGTGTAATTTTAAAAAATTAAACCAAACAAATTATTGACATTGCAATGCTGTCCGAAACGTTGGCTAAAGAAGAAGGTAGCGCAACACGGCATAATACCCCCAAAACAAATCACTATAATGCTATGTGGAGAGTATTTTTTAAGAAAAGGAAAGAGAGGAAGTTATGGGAAGGTAAAAGGTGTGAGGTTTGGGTAGGAATCTAGGGATTAGTGTGTACAGGAGTGACAAACATATGAATATATTCTCCCACCACGGCGCAAAGCGATGGGTCGAGAGACCAGTTTGAGAGGTCAAAGGTCAAAGGTTTGAGAGGTCTCCCCTAACCAGTCTTCCCCGATCTGGCACGTCACACAGCTGGTGGGCAGGCGCATCATGAACACACCTCATCCGATGAAACCGAGCACCCCTACTAAATCACTTGGGGTGACCTATGGCAGAGGTGTTGGTTATCCAATAAATGGTTCCTGGGGCAGCGGTATCCAAACCCACCTCAAAAATTGAGAAATAGTAATTTACTGACTTTTATAGTAATTTACTAGTTCATTCCTCATATTGGGATTCTAATATTAATATTTACTATTTTTATATATTTAAGTGTCTTCAGTAGGAGTAAGTATTCTTAGTCTTTAGCTACAGTAAAAATACATATACGGAAATTGTACTGTTCCTAGAAGGCAAGATTTTTCATGAAATCCCAAAAATGAAAAAGTACTACCTCTACTTTAAAACCTTAGGGGAAGAATAAAAAAACAATTTTCGGATGATTAGCAGTATTATTTATTGACACAAAATCTAAATAGTCATAATAATAATTGTATTTAAAGATAATTACATATTTAAATTAATCTTATAAAATAAATTACAAGATAATAATATTTACAGAAGACATAAGAATACGACTCCACTTGAAATGTGTCTTTCTTTCGCACAATTCAAATAAAACATTTTTAATTTTTTCATTGAGTATATTATGATTTTTCTATAAGTGTTATTATTAATGTTGCTAAAAATTAAAATACGATTTGAAATAAACAAGTTCAGAACATTTTTAAATATTTATTATTTATTGCACACGACGTTTTTTATTTCTCTATCTACTCGTTTCCGAAATGCAAACGACAGTGATAGGCTGCCAAAATATATAGTTTTCTTTAGATACCTACTATTATACAACAAATAAATACAGAAAATGACACAGTTGGTCAAAATGTACATACTTAAATATACCAGATTAGTTAATTCCCCGCGCAATATAAAATATACAATATAAAATCACATTTTTGAAATGGGCGAAAAATTTTTTTTGGTTTTATTTTGGTATCTATTATTTGCAATATTTTTCAATTTGGCGATAAACATAACATATTTTCAATATTACATACTGATGTACTTCCTTTTAAATCCACCAGAGGCAACATAAAACAATGCGGCGTTTATTTTGTTAGTACAATCGCAGAACATATTTGAGAACAAAAACATCTAAATATTCTTAAACATTTACACATCTAATTGCAAATGAATATTGAAAAAATCTAAATAATGGTATTACCTATTAACATTTCAGTGATATAATGTTCTGAAAGTATTCGATATATAAGATCGATCATTTCGAACTGACACTTCGATTTATACCGATATAATAGTATTAAATATGTTTATCGCCAATGAGTACTGATGTCACATGAACTTCATGGACTGCCTTTAGTGGTTTAGTAGGTATTACTTTTAGCACAGCAAAAAGGTACATCACAGTGCAAGTAAGAAAATTCATTGCATCTTAATTTTGATGAAGAGGAGGCAGGTAATTTCTACAACATAATTTTTGCAAGATACTTTAATAGACAGCTCTACAAATATTATTATAACTTAATACTTATCGCATAATAACACGATTTGACAATAATGAATAAATAGTTAATCATCATCCTCATCACAAATATACTATAAAATAATGACTTTTATACAATTTAATTAAAATTTAAAACGACTATCACAATGTCCAATTGATTTCCATCGTGAAACACCATCTACCTACTGCTTGATCCCATTTCCATTGAGTATGTAATCAAGAACTAATAAATAAAAAAATTATAAATTCTTAAATAGACGTTACTTTACTTACTCGTCGATACACAGTACATTTTTCCAATCGAACATCTTTTCTTATGCTTGATATTTTCAACATTGACACTATCGATTATTTACCATTATTGACCTTTCTCGTTTTTGGCGATGTTTTCTATTTATTTCTACATATCGAGAAAAGCGGTGGGTTTTCAAGGATTCTCTATTTTCTACATAAACACACAAAGTTATTAATTATTAGATTTTGTCAAGTGAAATCAAAAAGTTCCTATCGAATGCAAACACAACATTATTTTGATGAGAAGAAAAAAAGGTTTTTTAGGTCAATAAGCAATGATGGAATTTAATTACATTCTTATTAACACCATTACTAATCGAATGGTGTTTTTGCATTATGTCGTTTCCCTGGTTACAGTTTGGTTCATATAAATAAGATGTATAGTATTTTATGTCTTATCCATTACAATGTTAATCTTTCACTTTAAAACTTTAACTGGGAGAGGGTTCTACGAATTCTTTCTGATACGAAGCAAATTTACACATTTTAATAATAAATGTTTTCTTGATTATGGTTATTTTTTATTAAGTAACCGCTTAATGGATTCTCTAAAAGTAAAGGGTTTTCTGATGGCAATTTTACTTTATTTTATTAATTATTGGCTGTTTGGAAAAAAACAGGTAGGTATATTAATTTACATATTTTATTAAAAATACCCCAAACTAGGCAAATGTCGGTGTTATGGTAATAATAAATGATTAACAATTATATTTAGTGATAATAAATGTATAACTAATAATAAATGATAGTAAATAAATAATGAATGAGACTTGGGCAGATTTATTCATACTTCTTGTGAATCACATCAATCTTATTCTTCAGTCCTCACGTCAAGTGATTTAATTAATTTTAATTTTAGATTTTGCACGCATATACTTAGACCCACTCGAATTTAATGAAATTTATTGTAGTAAATAATGGTAAAGGCTTAGGCATTAAAATTCATTTACTTATTATTTTATTGAAATTCTTGATTAGTTGACCATACAAATTTCAATTTTATGCATGTTAATAGGTAAAAGATTATAGCAAAAGCATAATCACTTGGTACCTACCTCAACAGATTTATTAAAATATAGTAAAACAGATACCCTTTAGAATTTTTTTTTGGTTAAAGTTACCGGACTTAATCCTTTCTATAGCAGAGTTCCAGCTGAGGAAGATGTAAAAAAAACACTCATGATTTTGTAAAAAAAAAATCAGCATTTTGCATATCGCTTGTGAAGGACATTCCTCAAGGAGTCTATTGTTTTTGCTAAGTTGCAAATTTTATTCCAGTAACAAATACTGTAAATATAATGACAGATCCCGTTTTAGCTATTTTGCTTTGACTGGATCCATTATTATTTTTATGTTCTCTTTAAATTTATGCATAATTAATATTCATATGTCTATGATAATTACAATGTAAATTAATATTTTTTCAAATAAAACAATTGTTTATGTGATGCAATTTTTTTCTCCTTACGAATAAAAAATAACCCTTTGAGACATATAAAAAAATAAAAATAAAGTTAAAAAATCTAAATTTGTAAGCAAAAAAAAAATTATTCACCAAAAATTTTCAAATAAGTGTTTAAAGTGTTATCAAGCTTAAATATGGTCTACATGTGGAAATAAAAGTGCGGTACTGAAAGGTTGATTATTTTGATATTTATGGCCATTGCCTACTTTGACAGCTTAAGCCGTAGGTACATCTGCAAGAATTCAAATTTACCGCTAATAACAATTCTTTCGTGTTTTTTGTTATAAACTGAGCCCTTCACACAAAACACCAAAGAATTTGTACCTATTTACTGTAACTATAAAATTTATCACTTATTACGGCACACACGACTAAGGGCATCCATAATCGTTCCAACATCCAACGATCGGCGTAAAATAACGAACGCGTTAGTTTACAGCCATTTACAGCCTTGTGGCATGACAACTTTCCGAATTTACACGGCAAACCAAAAATGGCTAATTAAGAAAAAATATTTTTATATCCTAGCAAAATTACTCCAGCGCAATATTTTTAATAACGCACGCTCGAGAGACTCCATAATCGTAAAAATAAAAGGTCTGACTTTTAAAACGTATGAAGGTTCGCACGGAACGCGTGTAAAATTGTTGACATTTACCCGTTACTAATTTATGCAGTATCTACTTTAAGTAGAGGATTTTATTCAAATACAGAATGAAGTTGAAGCAGTTGAAACCACAGAAGAAATAATTAAAAGAAGCGCAAGTAATATAATTTATTTGTGCATAAGGCGGGAAAAACGCAAAGCGCTGAAAAGCGCGGGAAATACAGGAGGAAAAAATATTATTTTTTTTAGTTATTCCTTCAGATAACTTCAGTTTCCTCGTGTTTTTTCTCAAGTGGGAAGAGATACACAATTAAATGAAGTTGGGTTTATTCTGTTAATGTAATTTGGTGTACGTGTTTCTGTTAGGTGAAGGAGCCGGGAAGGGGGGGGGGGGTGTAAACTAGCTTAGACAACAAATGTTTCTCGTGTTTACAAGCTATTTGGTGAAAAAATCTTGGTTTGTGGGTAAATTCGCATAAATTTGTTGAGATATTTTAAAACACAATTCTGTAATTTATTATTAAATTCATTTTTACCTTACTAAAAATAAGTATTTTTTGTATTTCTATGTAACAAATTCTAGACATTTTTGTTTTATTGAGTTTTATTTTCCAATATACATTCGGTACTAAAATAAACAAAATTTATGTAACAAATGTACCTACTTTGGAAAATAAAACTCAACAAAACAAAATAAGTAATTGATAACACAGTTCGAACATTGCGAAAAGAGGGGCTATAACACAAAAGCTATATAAATAATAAATACGAATTCAAAACAATAGTATTTTTCACACACTTTTCTACAACATGGATGTCACTTTTTATTAATTATATATTATATTGCTTCGCTTGTTGCGAAATTGACTTGTATCAGATACATCACGTTCATTAAATAATTTTTTTCTATCAATTTATTACATTCAATCAAAAATACGCTTTCAAAATGATATTATTGTACATTAATAATAATATAATTTATTTATAACTATAACATCACATACGAATTTTATTTGACATTTTTATCGTCTTTTTGATAGTGAAAAATACACTTTCAACTAACCCATAATGAAATAAATACAATAAAGCTTGAAACACATTCTATTGTCGTTACCTAAGCATATGAATATTAGATCTTTGATATTTTAATTTTGAGGGAATTGAAACAAATATATACATTCCAACAAATAGAATAAGCAATAGTTAGTATCGGCATTCGAGATATTTTCACTTATTGATGTGATTTTGCACAAAAACGACGCTATACAAATCATCCAAATATTATTTTATTATTAAATAAAACCTTAGCTCTGTGAGCATAATATTAATATTTTTATCCATTGCTAAAATAACACCACATTTATACTAACATCATGTTCATTTTCTGAAAATAATTTAATTAATTAATCTAGAAAAACAACGTTTTCTTAAAGTCATTCAAACAAAATAAAGTCTTATGTTAATAAGTATAAGGTAACTACGTGACAATATGAAACATGTTTTTACAGTGACTTAAAGTAGATATTTTTTAATCATGGTCAGATTATATCAAGAAGTATTATTTAAAAATATTAAGTGGTATGTATGTATACATTTTATGAAGTGCGTAAAATAATTTAAATGATTATTATTTCTTTGATAAAAAAAAATGGTTATTTGTATGAAACGAAAACAAAAAAAAGTCATGCTACATTTTAAATCAATGTATTATAACGTAAGGATGCTGACAGACTGGACGGCTTTACCGGTCGGTTTTCTTCAGCCGGTGTCTATTTTGTGTATGGCAATATACGCAAGGTGGCACATCTATGTGGCACACTTACACCAGCCCCGGCACGGGACCGTGAGTGGTTTATTTATGGTCCTGCCACTATGCAAACTGGGAGCACAGGCAGCGCCGGGCCCGTTCAACGGCGCGGCGCGGCAGGAGACGTGCCGAGTCGCCTTAAAAAATCAACTGTCACGCGCTGACAAAATAGAATTTAATTTGGTAACAGTAAATTGCTTCAAAGTATAAATTATTCAAAATGATTAAATGACATTCTTTTTTTTATCAATAATAAATTACGTGTGTTAGACTATAATAAATTACAACAGCCGAATAGGTAACAGAATAATAATTTTTCAGTCCAGTAAATTTTATCAATTCTTCTTTGAAGCTAACATTATTTTTTTAATTTGTATCTAGTTTTTAATCGGAAGGGATCGTTACTCTCAAGTACGTAGCTTTAATATTTTATTCTATTAGAAATAACATTAAATAGGTATTTCAATTCCATGGTACCTACGCATTCGAATTTGTGGGCGAACGCACGAACGACTCATCTCTCACAATCGTACTCACGGACTTGGGCTTTTTAGGTTTATGCTCGTATTACAGTAGCCAGGTAATACTGGGGAAACGTGATATCCATGGCGAAAACCGCCCAGCTGTCGGTTCAATGTGTCACCTCTTATAAATGACCGGTTACCGCCCGACACTCGGCACCAGTCTGCCAGCAATATTAGAGAAAAATATAATTTATTGTTGATTATTAAATAAAATTATTACTATAAGACGTTTTCACGAAAAAAATATTAAAAGATGGATAAATTTAAGCTTATTTTAGTGAAAATTTAATATTTTTGGTGTCAGATTATTTAGAACACTTTTCTACTTAATAAAAGATACCTAGAACTACATGTACACAAGTACTCGTACATTCCTACATGTACAAAAGTACTCATACATTCCTACATTATTTGTCATGATTTTTTCAGATATTTGTTATTTTCAGAAAAAAGATACAGTTGTAAAGCAACGAAGAAGAATGTTTACATTTATTAATGGATGATATAATTTTTGAAGTCGTCGGAAAGCTTTGAGGAATCAGACACAGGTGTACCCTAGTGAGACAGATGTCGATAAAATACACGTAAAAAACTTTATATTGATAGATAAATAAAAAAAAAATCTATTTGTAAGTTGAGAATCTGAAAACTCAGCAATACCTGGAAAAGTCACAACCCATCACTGCCACCTAGAATCAACATATCATCTAATTTATTCAAACTAAAGCACTTTTCTTTCCATATGTATTTTTCTTTGGTTTTTAGCCATATTATATAGTATGCGGTTAAATCTTTTGACTTAAAAAACTACGATAAAATGTTTTTTTACATGAACTACTCCAATATTAATAATATGACTGAATCTTGATGGTAATTATATTGAAGAAGTGGTCAGCTATTACTGCCGAACAAATACGATATCTTTATGGAAATCTCAATGTTCAATATTAGTTTTAAAGAATGTATAAATAAAATCAATTTTTCAAAAGAACTGCGCAGTCTACAGTCTACACCGATTTAAACTGGGGTCAAAATGAAATCATCCTCACAACCCTTTGATGTACCTTTGATTTTCAAATCTGACGCTGGTCGATGCGAACGCAACGCGGCGCGGCGCGCGCTAAAAATATCAAATGTTCACCGCCACTTGAAAGTATCCCACGTAATGCTACGTATACATCCGCGAGCCGAACTGCCGAACTGAACCTCAACTTATAGGAAAGAAATTTGCAAATGGCGCAAAACGCCGCTTGAGGTTGATTCGTTCCTTTCCCGTAATTCGTGGTACGGTTCGCGTTTCGGTTCGCAAATGAACCCTGTACCCTTGCAAATAACACGTGACATCCGGTGCGAAGCGTCGCTGCAGGACTTCAGCGAAGTTATCAGTTCGTTTGACATTTTCGCGTGAAGTGGACGCGGCAGATAATGAACAAGATTGTCCATTGAGTACTTTGCTTCATTTTGAGTTTTTAATCATTTGTGATTTAATAAAATATAACATTTCGCACCTTAAAGTCACACATCAAACTTTCTTCTACAGAAATGGGTTGCCGAAAATTTACATGTTGGCACGTAGGACAACGTTTCCGCTTTGCTTTATATCGCTTTAAACCGTGTTACAAACGCGTTCGAATGGCTTTGCCTACGTAAGACGTAGTGTAAAAATTAATCTTGTATCCCAGGCAGTTCTCCCAAAAATAGACTATAGATTGTCAAGTTTTTATGATAGTTAAAAAATGTGATATTCTGAATATTTATCATTTGTTTAATGAACTCTCCAAATCATTTGAGAATTGCATAGAGATTTTCATAGTAGTTTAAAATTTTCATGACTCCCAAGTAACTATCCTCGCCTCGCAAGCATGATGTCTCGAATCACAAAACATAATATTGTTAAAGGAGCACTTTACATTCATTTTATTACTGTTCACAATAAAATTATTTGTCTCTACTTCACCGGTTCACTGTCTAAGAGCAGCACTCGAGGGCCCCCCGCCAGGGTGCTCCGCCCTCGCGGGGGCCAGGGCGGGCCTGCCCCCAGTCCAGGGACCCTCAGAGGTAGTTGGGGCGGGACATGCAGCACAGGAGCCCCATGTTCTTGTACAGGGAACCCCGCCGAGCCTTTCCGGCCCAGAGGGCGTTGGCATCGTCGCCGGTGAGCGCCACATTTTTTTCTGGAAATATGAAAACTATGTGAAACTTTGATTGAAGTAAGGATTGCAGATGTAATTTTTTTGATTCTTGATCTTGATATGCCAAAGGAAACATGATATTTATTTAGAAAACCAATAATTATAATATATTTATATATCTTAATTTTGTGAATATAAAATGGTTACATTAGCCTATGGGGTGGGATGGTGGGCACTCTTTTGAATGTGTCGTGTGTCTGATGGGCACTCTAATTGAATGTGTCGTTTGTCTGATGGGTACTTTTAATTGAATGTTTCGTATGTCTGATGGGCACTTTTAATTGAATGTGTAGTGTGTCTGATGGGCACTCTAATTGAATGTGTCGTTTTTCTGATGGGTACTTTTAATTGAATGTTTCGTGTGTCTGATGGGCACTCTTAATTGAAATTAAGTGGTTCCGGGCATTCTATCATGGAGGTGGCTATTTTTTCTAAAAAAAGGACGTTGCGGAAGTTCTACGACTTTCCAGTGAGGAAATCCTGGAAAACGCGGCTGACTTCTCAAGAATTAGATGAGGACGATACCTCCTTATATATTTTTTTATTATAGTGCCAAATAATATCAAAAACTCTGCGTGTATCGGTAGCTACAAGAGTGGCAAATACTCTCAAATCAATAATCACCCTGGTGAAAGACCAAGATTCAGTATCGAAACCTTGCTTAAAATTGCTTTAGCCGTGTTTGATGACCATATCTGAATAGCCAGGTATTCCCCAACCTTCTCCTCTCCATCCCTTTTCCATTCCTTTCAGCCTCCATAACATACAACAATTTGGGATATTATGTTCCAACTGGCTTCGGAGAGTTGGGAGTAGATGGGACAGTAAGAGCAATGTAGTATTCACATGAAAAACGTTTTTACTCATTTTAATATTAATGATGCTAAATTTAAAATTTCTGAAAAAAAAATCTAATTTAATGAATACTGACACAATCGCACAGTGGACCGTATAGAACAAACCAGCTTGACAAAATATTTTAATTTAATGAATACTGACACAACCGCACAGTGGACTGTACAGAACAAGCCAGCTTGACAAAATATTCTAATTTCATGAATACTGACACAATCGCACAGTGGACCGTACAGAACAAGCCAGTTTGACAACATATTCTAATTTAATGAATACTGACATAATCGCACAGTGGACCGTCCAGAACAAGCCAGCTGGTCGAAATAGTTTAATTGTCTTTTATAGCACATTAAATGGTCATTTATAAAGTATCGTAATTTAACAGCATTTACGTTAGTTTTTTTAATGATATACAGCGTTAATTATGATTTTTGAAACCACTTAAATTTTGTTTTATAATATATAATAAGTGTTTTAATCTTTTTTTGTAAGAAATATATATAATTATATCCTCACTAGGATCTAACGTGCTGAGGATTTCACCTGATAGGGTTAAAATTGAGTAGTATGGATAATATAAAGTAATAATAAATATTTTGAATAGTGTTTTTTCTGATGTTATTATAAATATTTTACAAAGTATTTTTTTGTTCAGTGGAGTTGTTTCGGTTTCAGTCTGTATTTGGTGTCAGTATATTATCTATTTCTAATTTCCCTATGTTTTGTATCTAGCCTTTTATTTTGGATTTAAATGTTAAAATATTTTTGTGAGTGTAATTTTGTTGTAGAATTTAGTACCACAGTACATGAAGCTTTTTTGCCCAAATGTTGTGTTTGTAGTTGCTTGTTGGATATGTTTTAGACCCTGAGATCTAGTGTTTCAAATATATGTGTTAGTTATTATTTCTTGTGTTTTGTATTTATGAATGTAAAGGAGTATTTTTTTTTGAACAAAGTTATTGTGAATGGGTAATTATTGTAAATATGCAATTGATTCCAAGCTACACATTTATCATCTAGAAGAGTGTAACTGTATAAGTAGGCAGAGATTAGTAATGAAAAAAAATTACATATAGATGCACAATTTTATTTTTTCTTGAATCACAAATTTAAAAGCTTTCGCTTAAAATGCACTCGCACTACCTTATTTATTACAATATCTAAATGAAATATTCTATCAAATTATAAAATTATTGCACTTATTTAAAAATTGTACTTAAAATTCGAATACCATCAATAAATTTCCACAATCGATATTTGCATATTATTTGGAAGTACTTAAAACATAAAACAGTGGAAATAAGAACATTTCAAATAGTTAAAAAATAAAATAATCTATACAAAACTCGTTTCTGAACAAAGAAAAAGATGTACTGGGGTGCATTAGGGTGCAAGTCGCGGTTTATAAATTATATTTAACAATAAGATATTCTTTCATTTGAACACAAAATTCACCTGGGATAGACTGAGATAAATGTCTATTTTATTTAGATGTTTTTTTTTAATTATCAAGAAAAACACCACGTACTCTTATAAAATTTAATTTATCGATAGAGACAATATTATCCAAACTAGGTATAAAGTAGGTCAAAGTAGTGAAATAACCCGTCCTAAATATTAAATAATTAGTCACAACCCAGGAAGAACGAATCAAAATTCAATGATGATTTTCAAGTTCTGTGAAGGTTCTATTTAAGTTCTTTTCTTATTTCAGTTTTGTAAAACAACCGACCAATAATGAAATACTAAAATATCCCTTAACGTGTTCCAATAATCGATTTGTTAATATCGTATATGATTCTTGCCGAGCTGGCTTGTTCTACACTGTCTTCGGTGAATCTTTGACGCAATAAATTTTAAATTTTGTTTTAACTTCACTGTACAATTGGATAACAATTTTATCATTCGTAAGATAACAAAAAATTTTCAATCAAAGACAAAAATTTCAAATTAAGTAGATACTACAAGTATCTAACCTTAATTCTTCCTCATAAGAAATTAAATAAATCATCATTTCTACCAAAATAACGTTTACCAATATTAATATAATATAGCAAGGTTATGAAAATTGACATCAATGAAATAAAGTTTGTAATTTTGAATGTATTATCAAACAATCAACAGTTATTGTATTATTTCGGGTAATGTTTTCACTTGTGTGTATGCTCTGTGTACCCACGTGATATTATTGACGAAATATGAACTGGTTTTCGGAACAAAAGTATTCATTTGCACGCACTAGCGTGTTTGAGATGTAGCTAATAAAAATAAACCGCATAAAATAAATTAGTAATAATTTTATCCAAAAGATATCGATGTTTTATAAAAACGCAATATTTTTGGTAAATATGTTCTTTCATTGATTAGATTACATTAATGTGCAGGTTATTTAGAACGCGCGCCGTTCAAAGCTCATGAAAAAGGTTGAGCGAATTCAACAAGGAATGTCAATCCTAAAACAAAGACATTTCTAATACAACGGAGATCTAACACCCGAAAAAGGAGTTAAGGGCTCTACGATTGTTCAGGCTACAGTCGAACAGTCAACTTTTCTCGGATCAATTCTGCGGTGCCACCGTTGTGCCGGTGTTACTAAGTACAAAAAAGCTTTGAAGCACCTACCAAATACATTCCATGTCGATAAGGCCAGTAACTTGTTAGAGCACCATTAAATTTTATAAATTTTAGATTACCCATCTTGTGGTGAGAGTTATGTATGTATTAATTTATATTATGCAACCATAAAGGATTTTACAAACATGTGACAGTATATATTTAAAGAAAGACAGCTACGTAATTCCATTTCGATTTTAAATTTTTTCGTTGGCAACACTGATACTAGTATGACAAAGAATATCATGAAACCCACCACCCCCGTTTTTTTGGAAACACTGTAAATGTGACGCATTTAACTTTGGAGCTGTCAAAAATGTATGTGTTGCCACGAGCAAAATTATTTGCGCGCATATTTGTCTGTCATATCTTTGTTTTTTGGAGATAGATCTAGCGTGTGCAGTAGCAACACTCTTATACCAGATATGATGTTGACACGACAACGACTATCCTCTTCGGTTTCAATGTCTGTACGTCAAAGTCGCAATTAATCCTAAATTAACGTGATATAAATGCCAGATTTTGTAAACCATGTTCCTGATATTAAATGTATTGAGAGCCGCACAAAATAGCTATATAATAGGGCAGCAGGTTGAGTATGACTGCTCTAGATAGTGAGATTTTTTTAAAATCAATGTATTTCAATTATAAACACGTTATGAAAAGGTTAAAGAGTGGTAAGGAGTCTAAAAATATGTCGCGAGTTGAGTTGGGACAAAGGTTATTGAATGTTTGGAGAACACGCGAAGTTGATGAGTTTGCTGCATGATTTGTTTTCTTGTTTAAAGTGTTATATACGAGTATGTGTGTATTTTTAATTTTAATAAATACTAATTGAAATTTCAGTCTTACCTAAATGGTTTTCTTGTTGGGGCATGTATTCCTGTAAATCTGTGAGAATTCTGGTTATTTCTTGCGAGTCCTTTGTGATGCTGCACAGCTCCTCCTGATTGAAGTCCGGCGTTATCGTCTTGCAGAGCAGGATTTGGCTAATTACGTTCCCCAAGTTTGACGGTCCAGCCCGATTTTCTGAAACAAAATGGATTTGGAGTGTTAGTGCACTAGTCGTTTGTCAGACAAGACCTGACGAGGTTTGCAAAAGACAAGTTCTTGGGCTTAGTAGGTACTTACTCTTTAAACAGTTTTGTTCACAGAGTTAGCAAAATGATATAACCAGACCAAGTACAAGCCACAATACCATAAAGGGTCTGTGAATTGTATTGATAAACTAAAGCTCATTCTAACAAATCCTAGATATTATTTTTTAATGTTAAACTAATGTTTATAAGACAAGGTTTTTATGCTTAGCACAAAGGATAACAAATTATTATAAGCATTAATTACTCGCCTGAAATATCCATACAAATTGAAGATATCTCCCGAGTAAAAATAAATGCCGCCGACAGGAATTAAACCCGCACCTCCATGTCCGGTCAGGTGCTCAGGACCACTGAGCTGCGTCGGCTTTTCAATTTAATGAATAAACTGACAGGTTTCCTAACAAACCGTCGGTAAAACACGAATATGTGGATTTCGGAACACGCGTTCATGAGAATACAGATAATTTCTCATTTTGCCTTAATATTTATTGAACACGTATTCAGGCAGTTTGTTAGGAAATGGCGTGCCATCACGTTTTTATCATATTCTAATAAATCAGCCGTACTCATTTGGGTCGAGAGAAAAAATCATAAAAAAATATATATATACTATATAATATATATAATTATTATCATGCTTCTCGAGAATTTATTTTTATATGGCAAAAAAAATACAATCATTTGAAAAATTCCGTGGTAGATATTTTATCTTATTTTCTCCAGTTGGGCTGTACAGGTACTACAGTGTACAGGACTGTACAGCGCACCCTTTTGAATATTTACATCAGTATCCTTGAACACGAAGCTTTTTTATTTCCTGGGAGAATCCACTTAGACTTCTCACTGTCAGTGTCATATCTCGGGCACGTGAACAAAAATATCGACATCTCATAATATTATGATACTAGCAACCAGACATGGTGCGACAAAAATAAAATTATTATCCAATAAGCTATCTTACATATTTCGTGCTGGCAACAGAACATGGAAAACATTCTGAATTCAAAAAAAAATCTGAAATTTTTGGTTGATATGTTTTCGATAAACATTACAATATTACCATAGAATCATTTATTGTGTAGTGGTGTCCTGATTCGTCGGATTACTGCGAGGTAAAAAGGAAACCCCTTCAAAATCTTCCACTTCCCATCTCTCCCCGCTCCCGTCAACCTTACAACACACCTAAAAGTGTCGTAGATACTCTCAATATAAAAATTAATCAGCATTCAGAATCTAAGCTCGAAATGGCTTTAGCCGTTTTTGGTGAACAAATCTGAATATCCAGGTAACAACTTATCCACCTTCCTCTTCCCATCTCCTTCCCTTCCTCACTCTCTTACAAAATAACCTAATTGATATTGCTGCGCAAATATTATGATGTCAGTACGCACCGTTGGGGAGTTGCTATTTCATAAACATAATCAGATTTCTGCATTAGGTAGTTGAGGTTTACATTAAAAACAGAAGACCTGTGACTAATTATTTAAATAAAAACATTCAAAAGCTCACGATAATATAATCATTAATCCCCATAAGACTATAAATAGGGTTACCCGCTACTACAGGCCCATAGCTAATTTTTTGAAAGGCCGACGAGCTCCGTAGGTTGGTACCAATTTTTTCCCTTCATTCATAATTTGGCTTCGTTTGATGAGGCGAATTAGTTTAACGTCCTTTTGAATATAGTTAAATAAAATAATTTTCCGGATTAACTCTATGACCTCTCAAATAAATTCTTACTTTAAAAAATTCTCAATAAATAATATAAATGGCTTCGTTAGAGCTTAAGGTAGGCGATACATTACGCTATACGCATCATTGCTTAGTCTATTCCAGCATATTGCTTGCCATACACTACCAATGGGAATGCATGGCTAGCGATATGAAAATATAGCGTGATCTGTAGCAGGCTTCAATCTTTGCAGTTTCATCATCTTCGAAAATATTTAGAGTTCTTGAATTATTCTTACAGTCATTGTTAATATTATGCTATAATAATACTATATTATTGTGCACCCATTAGGTGAGAAATGAAAATAAAATATATAGACCAACACAATCATCTAATAAGAAACAGTACAACAATGTTGAGGTTTGCGCTTTGAAGAAAAAAGTTGTAGACAATAATATGATTAAAGTTAATAAAAGTAAAAAAAATATATTTGTGTTATTTTTTTTAGTGTATTTAATTTGTATTTTATCCGCCTCTCTAAAACTTTTCATTCTCTTTAAAATGTTCACAATAGATACGCTTCACCATTTGAAAATCTATTAAACTCATCATTTCGACCGGCCGGTGGCTGACATCGCGTTTGGGTCCCACCCAGGCGTAGTGTGTTCAATTCCTCGGCTGGCTAAGTCCTCCATCACAACATAAGCAACATTTTCCGCTTACTGTGATGGTAGTAGCAGATTTTCAAATATTGTCAGGTTATTCGTAACCCGGAAATGTTTGTATTTCTTTTAAAAATATACATATATATCTGTACGGGACGTGTTTGCCTGCACAAGAAAAGACTGTAAATAATAAGCACCGGCACACATCAGTCCTCAACATGGGTAATGATTTAAGTAAAACACCGTGAGGTGTTCTATCCAAACCATCATAAAAGAAAGACGATTCGAATCAAAATTCACATTTTAATTACAAGTATTGTTTTTGGTATACAGAACGTATAAAGAGGTGTAGCTTATAGGTACTTCCTATTTTTTACAGCCAGCCCAATTCACAAGAAATAGTTATATGTATTTCAATACAACTGGGATTTAAAACACAGATAGAAAACTGATACAACCGGAATCCTTTCAGCGATAATTTCAGATACAGTAAATGGCGTGGGCGACTGCTGCAGCAGTGGCCAGTTCAATTGGTAGCCAGCAGGAATCGGCCATCTTCTAGGTTGTCAGCATCAATGGCTAATTTAGTCGGTAACCAGGAAGAATTGGCCAGCCTCTAGGTGTTCAGCATCAATGGCTAATTCAGTTGGTAGCCAGGAAGAATTGGCCGGCTTCTAGGTTTTCAGCATCAATGAACGATTTATTTTGTAGCCAGGAAGAATTGGTCAGCCTCTAGGTTATCAGCATGAATGGCTAATTCAGTTGGTAGCCAGGAAGAATTGGCCGGCTTCTAGGTTTTCAGCATCAATGGCTAATTTAGTTGGTAGCCAGGAAGAATTGGCCGGCTTCTAGGGTTTCAGCATCAATGGCTAATTCAGTTGGTAGCCAGGAAGAATTGGCCGGCTTCTAGGGTTTCAGCATCAATGGCTAATTCAGTTGGTAGCCAGGAAGAATTGGCCGGCTTCTAGGTTTTCAGCATCAATGGCTAATTTAGTTGGTAGCCAGGAGGAATTAGCCGGCTTCTAGGTTGTCAGCATCAATGCAGCAGGGATTGGCCAGCCTCTAGGTGATCACCGGCAGTGGGCAGTTCAGTCAGTAGCCAGCAGGTATTCGACAGCCTTTAGATTGTCAGCATCTGTGGCTGGTTCAGTCGGTAGCAAGGAGGAATTCATCAGAATCTAGGTTGTCGGCATCAATGCAGCAGGGATTGGCCAGCCTCTAGGACCTCTAGGTGATCACCGGCAGTGGGCAGTTCAGTCGGTAGCCAGTAGGTATTTGTCAGCCTTTAGGTTGTCAGTATCAATGCAGCAGGGATTGGCTAGCCTCTAGGTGATCACCGGCAGTGGGCAGTTCAGTCGTTTGATTATAAGAGCCGGCACACGGAGACGCCCCATTCTTGTAATGATGAGTGATGCGTCTGACTCAGCTGATAAAGTGCCGGCCGTAAACAGCTCGTTAGAAATAGTTGTAATCTTTAAAATGATTGTGCCGTGATGGAGGAACAGAAGCGACTACAGATTTCAGTTAACACTCAGGAATTTATAATTATAATTAACAGATCGCGTTTTAACTGTTTAAGGTGTTCCGTCCATTCGTGTTAATTATTGAATTTTGACTGCCGAATATTGTAGTGTTTTTAGCTATTTATAATTTCTCTAGCAAGCCCTCTTGTGACGTCAATATCGTTACCACAACTTGTTTTCGTTTCAGACGCAGGTGTTTTTAGGTGAGAATAATAATTTCGCACAGCGACTGGTTTGTCAATATTTTTAATGGACTATTTGTCCGTAAATAAATAAATAAATAAATAAATAAATAAATATTTTGATTTTTCTCCGGCCCGATTCGCTTAGTAACCGATAATTGTGGTGCATTTTTCAACTCGTAAACATTATTTCTTGGAAAAAGGGGTCATCAAACTTGCCAGGTGTTCAACCTTAGTTGCAATAGAGTCAAATGCAATAAATCTTGTTTTCACGTTCGATACAATATCCATAGACTAAAAAAAGACAATATTAATATATTCTTATGAAGATTTGGCATTCGAATCGCTATATGCTCGTATCATCAATATCGTTTACCCTCGAGTAAAGGGCAATTCTAATATACGTCAAGAAAGAAAATGATTTTTGAAATTAAAATTAATTATAAAAGTAAATATTTTTAAAATTTTATTTGAATAAAATCATAAAAATATGGGATAGAAGGTGAAATCTTTGTGGTTCATTGGCTTTAAACCACATTAAGCAGTTAACATAGACCGGTCAGTGGCCGAGTTGGAATCGCGTTTGGGTCTCACCCAAGCGGAGTGTGTTCAATTCTTCGGCTGGTTAAATCCTCCATCACAACACAAGCAACATTTTCCACTTACTGTAGGGGGAGATTTTCAAATATTGTAGGCTATTCTTAACCCGGGAATGTTTCTCTTTCATCTAAAAATATACTCGTATATATATGTAAATGTTTCCGTATATTTGGAGGTATGAAATTAATTAAATAGAATGGTCGAACCGAAAACCGAACACCCGGAAATCTCGAGTGGAAATAGTACATTGAGAATTAAAAAAAAATTACACCTAAAAAAAATAAATCGAACATAATATTTTGAAAGAATCTTCACAACCTTTCAGTCATCGAAGTTGTGTTTATTTTAGGCCGCTCGTTTATATGCAGTAATTCGCCGTCTGCATGCAGTTTTCATGCCGTTACCAGTTTCACAAGTTGCGAACGTGCTACTATCCACACGGCTTATTTTACTGTCCTCTTTTGTAACGACGTGATCCGTCTCTCTCAACAGGGAGCTTTTCTGTGCGGGCGATTATGGCACCTGAGGTGCAGATCTTTTTCTCCGGGGAAAGAATCTGAATGGTAGAAATAAATCTTGTGTACGTGAGTTCTCATCTTCTCGTATTATTTATTTTACCGAAGGAAGTAAATTGAAAATCACGTCAGAGCTATAATATTTATTATTATATAAATGTACATTTTTTTCCGTAAAAGGGAACAACAAAATTTGGGTTTGGTTGTTGTTAAGAACATGAAATATATAGACAAATGAAAAACCATTTATTTACTAAGCCATACAAAATTACAATAAATTGGACTTCATTATTAAGAAATCCAAAAAAATAAGCAATAAAAAATATATAAATATATTTATAAAATTATTATATTTTTGTAATAAATATAAATATTATTTCAAAAAAAATCTTTAAAAATTATCTTTAGCATTAATTTATCATAATAATTTTATAATGACACCAGCAAGGTACGCTTTATGTCCTGTCTTTGGTAAAAATATATGCCTGTTTTTTTAAACTAAAACAAACCTGTTTAATATAAACGCTTGTCATTAACGTAGACCCTTCGCCAGATTAGGACGTGGCAGTATGATAAACGACCCCAAAGTCGTGTCATTACCGACCCCTGTTGATAAACTTTTTAATCCCGAAAAGAACTAAAATCTCACTTAATTGCTTCCTCCCCTTATTATGCAAACAGCCATAATATGTGGACGTTCATAATATACGAAGGCCTTCTGTAGGCCTGCTATAGGCGGATCTATGGCCTGTTACACAATGGCTTCATTGTGCTCGATCTGAAGGCCTAAACAAATATGTTTACCCTTATGAGAAGCCTTAAGCTTATCACCATCCGAATAATATAGGTACACCTACGTGCATGCATGTTATTATATGCCGTGTGTAAAATAATGTCACTAATTATACGTTATATAACCTTCTGATAGTGGCGTAGAATCATTAATGGTACAAATAATATGCAAAATTTTGTGTCAGCGAACACATTAAATGTGATTGCCTACTTTACACATTCAATGGGAAATATACTTGAAGATATTAGTTTCAAAATACAACTTAATGATCTTGCTAAAATAGACGCGTTCAATAAGAAAGCCTATCTATTAAATGGGCTTCCTAAAAATCTTTATAAAATTATGCAGATCGAGGAAAACGAGGATTAAAAGGTTTTCGTGCATAAAATGGAATGAAATCATTAGTTATTTCACAAACAATTCGGTAATGTGTGTATAGCAGTGGCGTACAATCCATAAAGGCCGAAAATGCGCCTACACGAAGAAAACTTACCAATATGAAATACTGTTAGTTTATTAAAAATTTGGTCAAATTATTCGTTTTCCTGTTAAAAATGAAACTGTGGGTCTATAACGAATGAATTGAAAAAGTTCCTAACAAAGTATCAGTCAAAAGCAAATGTTTTTTGAGGATGGAGAAACACAAATGCTGATATTGATAATGACATACTTATACTTTAGCATTCCGTTATGATATCTATTAGAAAAAGAACACGTGTTCGCGATATATTCTGAATGACTAATATTTTATCAGGAAGTTCGCATTCAGTCGCTTTTTAACAGGATCATTTTTCTCCGAATATCTAAAGAAAAACTAAGAAAATACATGTATATTTAGTAAAATAATATTTTTTTGTTTAAAACTTTTTTTCCAATAACATTTATTTTTCACCATCATTCTAGATTGATAAATATTTTTTTCACTTGACAAATGTATAATTTTTAATAATATAATAAAATGGTCATAGTCCAATATTTAATGCACAATAACTTATACCCGATCTCGAAAAACTACACACACCCTAGCCTTGATCACAGAGCAATGCACGCCACTGTAGTATAGTATATTTTCGGCACATTCCAGAATGGCGGATACTGTCAGTATTGCCCTGGTGAAAGACCATCATTCTGAATCGAAACATTACCTGAAATGGCTTCAGCCGTTTTTGGTGATTAGTTCGGAATAGCCAAGTACATCTCAACGTCTTCTTCTGTAATGTCCATTTGACTTAATTTATTTTTTCTTAATTTAAATTTAATCTAAGGTATTATAAGAACTTCTTTTTCATACCCAAATATTAAATCGGAAACATATAAACTGCTTTCTACGGCTTCAAATATGAAATTGTATGGGAGAGAGAAAGCATTATGTATTTTCACTGTAGGTAATAATTCAACTTAAATAATATAAATCCACTCAGATTTCACCCTTTGTTCCATATAAATTGTTTTCTACGGCTTAAAGCTAAATAATTCAGTAAGATTTCACCCTTTATCCCACATACAATGCTTTCTACAGCTTAAAGCCAATTAATCCACCGAGATTCCTTTATCCCATATAAACTGCTTTCTACGGCTTAAAGCCAATGAATCCATTCAGATTTCACCTTTTATTCCATATAAACTGCTTTCTACGGCTTAAAGCCAATGAATCCACTCAGATTTCACAATTTCTTTGACTTTTGACAAGACTTCTATAATAATGATATAATTAACATTTATGCTTTGGCTGAAGTGACTTAAAAATATGAAACAAAGGTTTAGGTTGAATTATTACCTACAATGAAAATACACGATGCTTTCTCTCTCGCACACAATTTCATATTTCGTCCTAATATTATATACATTAAGCTAATAATAATAACAAAACTGATTAATATACTAACTATTATTTTGTGAAATGATTCCATAGAAGTAATACACACGAAAATGCACAATTTTGGCGATCATTTTGAATTTATAGAGCTGCACAGATTTGATTCCAAATCGGTACAAAAACACGAAAGTTAAAGAGGAGCTGAACTCGTATCTTAAGCCAAAATGCTAAATTTTCGCTGCCAATCTTGAAATTCTACATTTTAAGTTGATTAGAGAAAAGCTGAACTCTTAGCTAAAGTTTTACTTCTAACCTAAAGTTTTACTTTAGCCTAACTTAAAGCTTACTAGATTTTGGCGGCCATCTTTATATTCTAAAGTTCTGGACCGATTTGCTTCCAAATGCTGAACTCTAATCGTTTGCCAAAATGCAAATTATGACCTTCGTGCATTGAATTATTAATTGTAATGGCTTACAGTGGAAGTCTAGCCGTATTTCCAGAAACACCAGAACTTTTAGAGGGATAACTATTAGAGAAAAGAAATCAAATGAAAGCAAGAATTAAAACAATTTATAAAAAAAAATGGTGGATACAATTTAGCTTTCCAGATTTCCGGAGTAATGTAAGGGATACTGGTTTTATACTAACATTCAAAGTAGGTACTACTCACTTTTATTTCAAAACGTTTACTTTCACCTTTCAATACCACACCGTGTTTTACTAGAATTCACGTCAAAACTTTACTTCAAACCACCATCTACTCAACCACTTGACTGGATTTAAAAAGATTATTTTTTAATTTGATAATAATTTCCCCAATACATCCATCGGTTCCATTTTTGAAAAGTTCCCGCTCTTACGGATATTAAGTTACAAAATGGAGTGCTAAAAAAAAACAAATATTACAAATCTGTTCAATTTACCATAATACCCCGTCATGTCCATGGGAACTAGCTGCACCAGTCGATGGCACTTAGCCAGCTCCCTCAGGAATAGTTGCGCCATGAAAAAGAGCAACACCAGGTGAGGATTGTCCACTGGAATGCCTTCAGCCACGGTACTGCAAGGAAATGAAACAAAGTGGTTATTGTTAAATTTACAGAACTGGTATAAGAACCAATGGAACTTTGGTGAACTTATACAGGGGCCAATGAAAAAAGAAATTCGATGTTTTATGTCAGCCCCACGTTAGCCCACTTTACAACAGTATTCAAAATATTCGCACATTTCAGAACACCTTCGTAACCTTCACTGGCTCAAGTGCTCTGAAAGAATCCAGTACAAATTGTGCTGGATGGTGTTTAAATCCATCAATGAAATGGCCCCACCCTACATCTCTGAACTATGCGTCCCGGAAAACATTGGTCTGAGGTAGTCAACTCTTAGATCAGCAACACCATCAGCTGTAGGCAGACTGATAGAACCTAAGCGCAAACCAAATACTAAGTTTGGTGATCGCGCTTTCGGAGTATCTGGGCCGAAGGCTTGGAATAAACTCCCTCCGTAACTAAGATCCATAACAAGTCAATTCAGAATTCAGGTCTAAACTAAAAACTTACCTTTATAAGCTGTCATACCCTAAAATTAAATATACCATTCCTGAGAGAAAGTCCAGTTATATTCAATTTTCTAATTATGTCCTAAATCCTGTATCTAAATTTCGCTAATAAACAATTAGATAATTTTAATTAAGTGTTAATCTCAAGTGACCTACCAGGTAAGTATTGTACTGTATATTATCTCCATAAATAGTCAGTAATAACATAGATCACTGTAGAAATGTATTATAAATTTGTACAGCGCCCTTGAGGTGATTTTGCACAAAAACGGCGCCATACAAATCATCCATTATTATTATTAATACGGTAAAATAAATTCATATATGTGAGTTAAGAATAGACTTTTTAGGTAAGAAAAGTAACTAAACAATTGTATGTAGCACTTTTAACAATATAACTTGCTCCAGCCTAGGTTTGTAAGACGAAAATTGCTCTGATAACCTCGATGGAAGGGATGACACAACTTGCTACCAGGATCAGGTTGTCAGCCAATGACCAGCTCGGGATCTCTACTGGTTCAAGCCCACGTACTTGTTTTTATAGGCTACCCACGGTACATTCTTTGGTTGGTAAAGTGTGGGCAATTAATAAATGGTGAAATCTAAGCTTCGTGACAAATCAGAAATCTGTGATGTCCTCCGTTTGTAGAAAAAAGATGTTGTCGTAGCAGAGTTCTGCATATATCACTATACAAATAATTCACTGAGGAGTGAAAATTGGTTTTACCATATTCATAATAACTTTAGAATCTTTTAAAATGACCCTCTGTGTAGACTTTCATGTATTCATTTCTGTAGAAGTAAGGAAACCGTGAGTATAGAACAGAAACAAAGGGAGATATGGCATCAATGAACTGCAACCAAACTGCTTGTACTATCAAAGAAGCGCGGCGCGGCGGTGCGAAATGCAAGTTATGTGTTTGGCGCCGCTATGCGTAGATAAGATTTGCAGGAATGTAGGTGAAAGATAAATGAAATGAAAATACTTGGTTTAAGTTACTTTATTGATAAATTTTATTTTCTACCGATTTCGGTACCTCCGTACCATCATCAGGACAGTTATAAAAATTATGTTATTAAATACAGAAGTACACATATATATATATATATATACAAATATTATAAAAAAAGAAAGAGACAGTATACTAGAGTGGGACAGTGCGTCAGTTGTGCGAGAGAGGTGGGGAAGGGGAACGTGGGATAAGTGAAGTAATGGGGAACATACTTAGAATTAGGCTGACAGTTTAATTTAATTGGTTATTAATGATTTCAACCTTTGAATTTACCTTTTTTTTTATTTCCAGAGCTTCTAAAATGATTAGTCTTAAACTTATTCAATTTTTAATTCATATTTTAATTAATAAAGACAATACTTCCAACAGTGATACAGGAATTAAAGTCGTACATAAAAATGGATATAGTTATGCAGATGTCACAATTAGCCAGTCCACATTTTTGACAAAAGTAAGATGTTGTTGTCATTCGACGGAATAAGGTGATTTCTTTGTTCCAAAAAATCATAGTAATCACCTTCCGAAATGTCGGTAGATAACATTTAAAAATTTGCAGAAAGCACCCACGGCACTAAAAACACTTTTAATGTGGCATTTTCTGAAAACATATTTACAAGAAAAAAATTCAGAGTCAACTGGTAGATTTCAGCAATATAACTAACATTCGAATACTGACATTTATCCTATCAGCAGAAATCGTTCAGGGCGTTTCTCTGTTTTTGTTTAAAAATATATACATGACGATAATTAAAAATTGCTAAAGAAAAATAAATTATTAGCTACTTATTCAAAATAATATCCATATACTAAACTACCTATTTAATATGAAATTATTCTGTGTAAACATATATATTTACAGCTTTACTAAAGAAAAACCACTTCGCATTCGTTACGGTGTTTTTGTTACACATTGTATTAACACTGTATAAGTTTTGATTCGAGTTGGTACTAAAAAAAAAATTCTTTAACTGGGCTCCGAGAGAACTGGCAAAGTTGGATTTTCCGCAGACTGGCAATTAAGTGAAATTACGTTCTTGACAAAGTTACGTTATTTCGGACAAAGTATTCTTTAATTGACTGTTACCGCGCGAATTTAATAAGAATTCTATGAAAGTGATGTTTTTAATAACACACATGTTTTATGTTTGTGTAGGTAAATACAAATTATATAAATCAACGTTTATATTGCGCTAATAATGATAGAAAAATTTCAATTTTTTGTTGAAAAAGAAGAAATATTTAGCACATTTACAATAATTATTTTTATAAGCAATAATTGTTCGCCTGAAACACTCATCCACATTGAAAAAATCTCCTGATAAAAAATACATGACGCCAACGGGACGGGGCGTTGGCGTCATGTATTTTTTATCAGGAGATTTTTTCAATGTGGATGAGTGTTTCAGGCGAACAATTATTGCTTATAAAAATAATTGTTATCCTTTGTGCTATGCATAAATAAAATCTTGTCTTAAAAACATTAATTTATCAAAAAAATAATAATTAACATTTACAATACCTTGTAAATATTCCGAAATTCAATGAGTAATTTCAAGTTTATACAACAGATAAACAACCCCCTTTGGCTCTACAAATATGTAGGTATAGATCTTTCCATCAACTGTTTTATGTCAGTTTATATTATTTGAGTAATGTTTCACATACAATTGAATAAAATTTTCACTAAATTTTTAGTAAGACCGTTGTGTTTTTGGTAGTTCTGGCTGTTTTCTGCAAAATGCATAAAACTAATAGTAAGGTCAGACTGTCATTAATATACACGAATTATTCAAACGTATTCTACAGAAAACAGCAAGACTTGAAAACACACAAATTTATCTAAAATCTCATTTAAAGTTATAAGAGTTTTGTAGGTATCTATGTATTATTTATATTTTGAAAGTTAAAAACCATTAAAGTTTTTGTGTAGATTTCATTATTCAATATTTCAACAAAAGTGCTTTTATCTCAGTTTTTTGTGGCTGGTTGCATTCTGCAAAACTGTGTTCAATCGGCATTTCCAGGCCGCATTTAAAACCAAACAATTATGACATACCAACACATTTTTTTTCTAGACTTATTTTTTTTTTTAGACTTACGCAATACGTGAAAGCCGTTTATAACTACTAAAGCACTTTAAATTAGTAGTTATAAACGGCTTTCACGTATTGCGTGAATGTTAGTAACATTCACGCAATACGTGAAAGCCGTTTATAACTACTAAAGGACTTTAAATGTTTTCCAATGTTGTTCTTGTCGGAATCTTTGGAAGTTTTTTCCAACTCATTGTGAGTACATTGTTTTATGAATGAATTGTTTCTATGAAACACTGAATAGGTAGAAAAAAGTGTGTGCCTAAAATAAGTATAATTTTTTCTTACTTCGATAGGAATTGATCAAAGTTTTTCATATTATATCAAAATTATTCTTTGAACAGAAAATCAATTTCATTGGCCTTTATGTCTTGAAGTCGATCGGTAATGTGTGATAATGCGACCTCAGATTTATTTATATCGGTAATCTTATTCCACAAAAAATGTTCACGATATGTTTTTATAACCGTGCTAAATTTCGAATACCTCCACGATTTTCCACTATGCCTATGGAGCTACGTTTTCTAACACGATGGGATGGAAGTCTTCCTTGAGGCGACAGATAATTTTTTACTTTATTTTTAAAGCAAACTTACAGTCACATTCATTTAACTGTTAATTAGTTTTTCGGTTGCTAGAAAATGTTTTGGCAAATTTCGTTGCTTTTATCTTATCCGCGTTAAATGTTTTAGTTGAAATAATGATCCCGCATTTCTAGGAACATTTATATCTCCCGGCGAAGGAAGCCACAATTCAATTGTTGACTTTTAGTTCATTAATCGCTCGAGTTTAATTTGTTACGATTTAATCGTGTTCGTTCCACAAACTTGTTCCTACGAATCGACTTTTAAAGGGAATAACGTTTAACCGATATCTTACGTAAAACACGAACACATTTAGGTACATTTTATTAAATGCACTACCGCATTTGGTATGATTAAGATTTTTTCAGTCAATCATCTAGTGTCCGAAACGTAGGATAAAGAAGGAGGTAGCGCAACACGGCATAATACCCCAAAAAAATCACTATACTACCGCATTTTTTTAGTATTTAAGGATGACTTATGGGAAACACTGTTAACTGTTATAATAGACTTTATTAATTCAGACGACATTTATACTTGGTCCCATAAATCACTTGGTCCTTTGACAGATCGCCAGACAATAAAAATATCTTAGTTACTCACTGCCTATAGTAGTAGTGATGTGACATACTTGAAAGTAGTGATGTGATACCGCAGATCCGTGAAAAATGTTTGGATATAATTTTTTTTATTACAAATAAAATTTTAAATTTGATCTGTCTACCCAGGTTCCTTTTAACCTTCCTTCTCCTTTCCAGAACCTTCAGCCATACAATAACCTAATACCTACCTCAATTTATCTAGATGCCATAGTCCTGCTGGCTCCGGACAGTTGGGAACAGTTTTTATAATAAGACACGGTTTAAAGTTCCTAGTTTATAAAGCACAATGGTCATCAAATGTAATGCTCATCTGTAAAATTCACCCGCCATAACACAGGGTCATCCCTAGCATGGAGGGTGAAGTATCACAAAAACCATATGTACCCTCTAAGTCTTGTATTAATAAAATAAATATGCTTGGTTATTGTTATTTCATAACCGTGTAAAAAATACGTATTTAGAAAGCAATCACTTTGTGGTTTGACATATTAATGAGTGGAAGATACTCTCAGTATCGCCCTGGTGTAAAACCATCATTCAGAACTAAACGTTCCTTGAAATGGATTTGGCCGTGTTTGGTGACCAGATCTGAATAGCCAGGTACTTTCCCCCCTTTATCTTCCCCATCTCCTTCCTATCCTAATTACCTTAAGCCTCTCAACATTCCCCAATTGGGGATTCCATAGTCTCACTGGCTCTGAGGGTTGAGAGCAGTTGGTGAAAAAAAGAATAAAACAATCACTTCATGTATAACCACGAAATTTTATTTATTTCATTTTCTATTACAGACCATGCTTGTGCTAGGTGAAACTGGTCAGTCATAGAATATTAAAAAAATCATTAAACTTTGTTTATGCAAAGATTTTTTTTTTCATTTGTATATAACGTTTTTTAAAAGAAAGACAGACATTCCCGGGTTACGAATAACCTAAGAATATATGAAAATTTCCTTCTACCAAGCGGAAAATGTCGTAATGGAGGTCTTTGACAGCCGAGGAATTGAACTCACAACGCCTGGATGGGAACCAGATGGTTTTAATCCCTGTGGCGGCAGAGCCTTTTTACGGATAAAGTGTTCTAATAATATGCGATGTACATAAAGCGGTAATTGTTTTTTGTACTAAAATGTGTTGTGTATTGGATGTGTATATTTTTCGTCACATGTTATTTCTTTCAATACCAGAGTTCCTCCTGGGGAACATGAACAAAAAAAATATTATCTTCTAATAGTATTATTGTCCCAGCGTCTGGACGATGTAGGCCCTGTGATTGGTCAAATTCAAATTGTGTTTAAATAAGACTTTAAAGATTAAGACACGATTTCATACTGAAATAGAATCGCCACATGTAATACGATATTTCGTTTCTGCTCATACAATTTTTGGATAATATCGAAGAAAATATGTTTTAGAAAGTTCATGATCCATTGGATTAATTACATTACAGTGAAAATTATCCACAATTACGTGATTACGTTTGACGTTTGACGAAAAAAGCACGCGTTCATTCAACATGGCCGATACTCACCGCGTCAAAGATAGCCGACAGAGCCCTCCTCTGGCGGTGAAAGAACGAACCAAGGGGCTGGCGCGAATATTTAAATATGCAAAATAAAAAGATTTCTTCTGGAAGTTTATTTAAACTTTGCAATGTCATCGTTTCTAAAACAAACATTTGATTCAACTTAATGACAATAAACAACAACTCTTTGAATGTACGATTTTGAAAAATATTGATATTTAATATTATTTACGTAAATAATAATTTCGCATTATTTTGACAGAACACCGATATGATATACGCGAAAGTATAGGCACTGCCAACCCAATAAAATAACATGAAGACAATCGGAAGATAGAAACGCTTCGTTGATTGTAAAATTAGCCAACAAATCTCTAATCTGACATGTACTTATATGTATAATAAAACAATCATTTTGCCAGGTATAAATATTTATATAATATATATTAAGGTATTATTCGGAAACGCTGGACAAGGATAATACGAAATATTTTTAAGTAAAACCTTCGGATTTACCTTAATTAATATAGAAGGAATCTGAATGCATTCGGGAATTTTTGATTTTTAGCATTTTAATTTTTAATCACGTAAAATTAAAATTTGCTTTCGTTGTATTGGATGACAGCCGGAATAATTTCTATTGATGACATTTTCTTTTTTTGGTATTCCTGATATGAGTGTCTAGAATTTTTACCATAATTTACTCTATGCAAATATTATTTTGGTATTTTGGTTTCTTTTACAAGTAAGGAAATATTTAAAAAAAAGGTTATTATAGGTTAGGATAGGTTAGGTTGGGTTATGCTAGATTAGGTTAGATTAGGTTGGATTAGTATAGTTCAAGTTAGTTTATAGGTAAGGTTAGATTAAGTTGGATTATTATGGGTTAGGATAAGTCAGGTTATGTTAGGTTAGGTAACGTTAGTTTGGGCTTTTATGGGTTAGGTTAGGTTGGGTTATTATAGGTTAGGTTGGATTTGTATAGGTTAGGTTAGGTTAGGATAGGTTAGGTTAGGATTGGTTCGGTGAGGTTAGGTTAGGTTAGGCTAGATTGGATTATTATAGGTTAGGTTAGGATATAGGTTAGGTTAGGTTGGATTATTATAGGTGAGGTAAGCTTAGGTCAGGTTAGATTATTATAGGTTAGGTTGGATTATTTTAGGTTAGGTTGGATTATTATAGGTTAGGCTGGATTATTATAGGTTAGGTTAGGTTATTATAGGTGAGGTTAAATAAAATAATAGTCAAATAAATCATTTGTGCTAAGTAGGCCCTATTTTGCCGGAATATTGTATTACATTATATTTTTTTAATTTACGTTTTTCAATTGTCTCTAGCCGCTCATTTCAGGAATACCGACAAAAGAAAATGTTATCAACAGAAATTATTCAGGCTGTCATCCCATACAGCGAAAGCGAATTTTCATTTTACGTAATTAAAAATTAAAAAGCTAAAATTAAAATTTTCCCAAATGCTGTTCGATTCCTTTTATAGTAATTAAGGTAAATCAGAAGGTATTATTTAAAAATATTTCCTATTTTCCGTGTCCAGCGATTCCGAATATTTACCTATATTAATTTACCTTTAGCCATTTAGGCAATTATTCGGGAAAGGTAAAGTTTTACCCGAACAACTGTCATTATTATTATGCCTAAACGCCTTCCTGTTCCGTGTTTTAACAATATATACTCACCCTCTCTCTGTGAATGACCTAATATCTACCTATTAAATGTAACTGTTGTTAGTATCACTTAAACTGGGCAAACCCCAACTAAGTGCCGCCCGCAGGGCCTAGCAGAAAAAACCCGCGGAGCGGGTTTTTAACTGCTAGTCTCTTTTATTATATCAAGCAAATCACCCCGTATTTTGCGTATCGTTTGTGAAGGAAATCCCTCGTTGCAATTTTATTCCAGCAACAAATACTGTGAATATAATATCGGTTTTGCTTGGACTGGAATCTATTAGTATTATTACATTTTTTATGCTATTTTTATATTTATGCATGTTACACTGTAAATTAATATATTTTGAATAAAACAATTGTTTGTGTGATATGTTTTTTTGTCTCATTACTAAAAAAAATATCCCTTTAAGACCTAAAAATAATAAAAATCATCCAGAAAAAAAAAATTACACTGAAAATTATCAAATCATTGTTTAAGGTGTTATCTATCTTAAAATATAGTATATATACATGGAAAAAAAGAGCGACGCTGGAAGGGTTATATTGCGTTAAGAAAACATATGTTAAATAATTGTTTCTCCGCTGTAGGTAAAACGACACGAGGGCCGTGAAATTACCAAATAATGTCAATATATTTACAGAAATATTCACCTCATATTTCTACACCAAAATATTGTGCGTTTCTGTTACAGTTAAATCGAAAATATTATATTTTATCTTCCTGCCCCTCACACTACGTAATTCCCCTACCAGAGTAGGCAATGAAAACTAAATTAAAAATTTGTTTTATGGAACGAAATAGATGAAACCTTAAAAGGACCGCTCCGAATGAACATAATATTGGTTTTCAATAGAAATTAGACGTATTCACTCTTTGATAGAACCATCGCTAAGTATTTTGCTTTGAAGGTTTGGCTCTACTTGCAATACTGATATCTTCCATAATTTTGTTTACAGGGAGCAAATTTATTTCCAGCAGATACTTACCTTAATTTACTACTGAATTTAAAATGTGTACCTTGATTGTGATACAGTAAAAAAAATCTTAGTGCAGCTAGCCTGGTATGGCAAATATTTCAAAATATTCATACTATTTCCAAAATTCTATAACATAAGAGAATAAAACATATACACGCAACACAAAAAAATGTATAAGGCAAGCGGCACGCACAAGCACATAGATCATTGTAAGTGCCGATTTCCATTCTCTTCTAATGTTTTTATTTTGGTGTGAGAATTGGATTTTGATTTCTAATCTTTATTTTTGGTGTAAATTTATCTTTATTTTAATGTTGTTTTTTGTTTAAATGTATAAATTCGTATATTTTAAAATGGGGGCCTCAGCACGGGTGAACAACCCAGTGAGGCCAACGTTGCTGAATTGAAATGTGAAGTACTGTAGAGTAATGTATCAATAAATAATAAGAGCGTCGACCAATATATCGACATATAAGAAGATAAAAAAAATATAATTTTTTGTCTTTACCAAAAAAAAACTGATGTTTGATCTGCGTAAGGCGAAAAAGCATAACGCGTAAAACAGGCGTTTTACGGTTCTTTTTAATTTCGCTGTATACTTAACCACAGGAATGTAGCTGATACATTGTTTCAGCTAGGTATGATTGCACGGTCCAAACAGCAGCGCAATTTTGTGGTTTAAGGGACTGGTCTTAAAAATGGGGCTAAAAGTCACTTTGTAATGCCCGCGTATAAGCAAGACTACAAATAATTTATCTAAAAAATCTATATGGGAATTTTGAAAAAAGTCTAAAATTACTAGCGAATGAATTTGTTAAGCTGTAGTCTTTTAAATTCTATACGAAAAACATCCTGCATCTTTTGATAAAGCCTGCGCAAAAGAACTTCTACCTTTTACAGGTTTGTTTATTCCTATAATCTAAAAGGTATAGAACCAAGTGAATGAAATTAAAAAATCATTCAGTGTATCTGGATTTTTTGTTTATTCGCTTAAAATTCCTGAATTTTTCAATTTCAAATCCCATTCAATTTTTCAAAATTGCATGGGAAAATTACTTGTGGTGTCAGCTTATGAACATTTACATTTCTCAAAACCTATCATTCGTGAGGTAAATGCAAAAGCGGGAACACGCATGTTTAGTTTTCGCAGGCACAATAATATTAATTCGATTTTGTAACAGGAATCATTGAGGAGACGGGTGTTACAGCCGAAAGGTAAGTAGAAACGAAATATTAATTATAATCTTATGAATAATTTTTAACCTATTTTACCGTCTCTATTTTTTAAAGCTTTTTTAGTATTCATTGTTGTTTTTAACCGATTTAACTACAGGGGAGTTTGGAGGCGGGTTTAAATCAAATCTAATGTCTATCTTGAATTTCTGGAGTTTTCCACCAATTTGGTTCAAAGTCGGGATTAAGGAGTTTGGAGGTGCATTGAACGCGGACCCAATGCCAAAATATAGTTATAAGAAGGCTATAATAACATACCTCAATCACAATAATCAATGTTAGGCATGATAATATTCTTATTTTACTACATCAAAACTATTTACTCCAGATATCTTATAGTGTTTGCTATCATACCCGCCTCAGAACAGAAATCTTCTAGTGAGGCGGGTTACTTTCATGTTAGTAATTTTGATTATGTTATTGCAATAAACGCCCGGGTTGCCGGCAATTAAAAAAAAATCATATGTATTATTTTATTAAACATTATTATTTCTTATTCAAAAGTATTATAAAATTGCTGACAGCCCTGAATTATTAAAGCCAAATTGCGATACTTGCCCAGCTATTCCAAGTAGAATTAATTTTGAAGGTAACAATAAACTCACTACTAATTACTATATTATTTTATTTATATACACATGTTAACAAGTCACTTTTTTATACATATTAATATTCTGTTCAAATAAAATATTCTTTATTATTATAATATTCTATACCATAATAGATTTTTTTTATATTATACCTCGATTTATGTCAGGTCTTATGCAAACCTAGTATTCATTCAACTATTTCTTTTAATTATGTATTGTCTTACTGCACTTTTATTAACAACTGTATAACTTGCAATAATATTTTTATTTACACGTTATTTGTTCTGTAATTTATTACTAATATTCTTCTGTGTAACACTGTATGCTTATAATCCGATGTATCACTCTATTGTAAAAGCCATTTTATGGCATTTAAATAAATAAATAAAATGCATAACTTAGGCATCCATCTTGAATTTGTTAAGTTCTCTACTAATTCTGTTGAAACGGTCGGTATTGCAGTTGATAAATTCACTGACCAGCATGGGTCGTAAGGTAAAGATGGGTTAATTCTGGGTAGTAGTAGGTATTTATTAATTTTTATTTATTTTATTGATACATGATTTAGAGAGTATATGTGGTTTTTTTTGTGATACTTCACCCTCCATGCTAGGGATGAACCTGTGTTATGGCGGTTGAATAATTTTTTTTCGTATTTTTTGAAAAATGTTGGCTGCTATTGAAAAAAAACAGAGAAAGCAAGCATCAGTTGTGATATAAATGACGTGGCTACAAAATGACAGTACCTACTGTGAATTGCTCGCATAATCACTTTGATGCTACGAAAGTGTTATAATTTTATGTATTTATTTTAAACGTACCTACCTACATATTTTAAATTTCAATTTCTGTAAGATGCATATTTCATAATGGTCAAAAACGTTAATAGCCTTCCAAAATTCGCAAAGGATGCTACAAGTCTTGATACTTTCGTATGATATATTTCTTATATATATTTGCTTAGTACGTGAAAAAAAAGGTTCGTTTACTAAATTATTTCATAAATTTTTAAATATGTACGACAGTAATTTGTAAATTTCATTCACAATTCTGAAATCAAATAAAAACATGAATATTTTCCCTTTTATTCACACCCATTGTTTACTGGTGACATTATACAAAGCAGTTATTATCATTATAGTCATTATACAAACCATTCAATCAAATATCTGAACCAAAAATCTTTTTCACGTCAAAATACCATTAGAAAAACAAAACGTCAATGAGCTATCCGTGCCATTGCATTATATGATGTTTAGTCTGTCACGCTGTATCCATTAAGCAATATATGATTTGGAGATAAAGCCGTCAAATTGATATAATACTACATATATATGTATATTATATAAGAGCGGATCAATAATGACAATTATTGTTATAATGGAACATTGTTTCATTGTGGTTAGGTTAGGACAGGTTAGGTTAGGTTAATAGTTCATACACTGAAAGAAATGTTTAGGTACTATTTACTAAATTTTCAGTAATTATCTACTAAACAGTTTAGTTGCTGTGGTGACTGCCGAACTTTTAGCTACTGTTTGCTAAACAGCAGTTTATTTATGACAGCTTAACGATTCAGATATTCTAGCTAAACTAATCGGTTGAGACAGCTTTCTGTGTTTAGTTGTGTTACCTAAACTGTATTTATGACAGCTTAACGATTCAGATATTCTAGCTAAACTAATCGGTTGAGACAGCTTTGTGTTTAGTAGTGTTACCTAAACTGTATTTATGACAGCTTAACGATTCAGATATTCTAGCTAAACTAATCGGTTGAGACAGCTTTGTGTTTAGTTGTGTTACCTAAACTGTATTTATGACAGCTTAACGATTCAGATATTCTAGCTAAACTAATCAGTTGAGACAGCTTTGTGTTTAGTTGTGTTACCTAAACTAAAAATTATATACCTAAACCATATTGTAGTGTTTGGTTAGAGAAACATAACTGTTTAGATGTAGTAACCTTATTATTTAGTTAATATTACAAAATGGTTAGGTTGATTAACTAAACTTTGGTTGGAATAGCCCTACCGATATAGGTGTTTTACCTCTCTACTGCTAGCTAGCTTTAGGTACTGTAGCTTAGTTTTTTGGTTAGATTATCTATATTAAATAGGAAGTGCAGCTTTGCAGTTGAGCTGAAAACAATACAGGGTGTAAATGTAACCACCATCAACTCGAACGATTATACCCATAATGCAGAATCATGGGTTAAATACTTTGAGTTGCAGGTAGTTTATTACAACCCTTTTGAGAGATGAAACCTAAATAAATAAATATTATGTTTTGTAAGACTAGAATGTACTTATTAAAAACCTCATTCATATAAAAGTTATTTTGTTAAGAATCGTCTCTATTGTTTCCAGCTACCAGCAAAGCCTCAAAAAAGAAAACATGTTTGATCATACACACATTTATATTATCATTTTTTATTATAATTTTTTCTTAAATATAGTAAAAATTGTTTGTGTCCTGATTTGGCAAATTCTTTTCGGCGCTGCCTGTATGTGTCTAGTAATTTACCTTTAGCAGCAATTTTTTGGGTAGGCCCAAAACACACATATGGGGTGAAATACGCAGCTGCGCTTTCTTTATTAAAGACTTTGGTGATTTGAAAAGCAAATTCATAAAATCTCTTGCTTGTAATGGATCTATCTGGATTACCCTGCAATTCCTTACTTATAATAGTACTGCACAGTCTGGCAGAATTTTCCAACAGACCCTTTGACTCAAACTGCATTAAAAGTTCTTGCCCTTCATTGATTGATAGGAGATGATGTCCTAGAAAACAAAATTGCATATTGATTATATAACTAATAACCACTTCTATAATCATCATAATATCAGTCACAGGACGGCTATTCTACGCTGCCACTACTAAAATACACATATCGGAATGTATAAAATAATTAACCTAAGTTACTTAGGTATCTGAAACCTACTAAAATTATTTAACTTACATTCGAAATTTGCTCTTCAAAAGCTTCTTGCGTTATTCTTTGTGATTTGTTTATATTTTCCAACAAGGAAATGTCATTTTTAACGAATTCATCGTGTTAATAATATATGGGCGTTGTTTGTTTGGAATTTGAAGGTATGTATATCTTCAATCTGAAACAAAAAGCAGGTTTGTACACAAAGGCGAAAGAAGGGGTAAAGGGGTCAAGCTTTGTTTTTATCCCTTTGGAATTGCTTGACCCCCGGCAGTCGATTTATTCATTAATTACAGGAATTATTATTTTAAATACTATTATTTTTGTATCAAAATCGCGTCCGGTACAACTATTTCCAAATGGTTAGCCAAAAAAGACCTAGGTATACAATATGTCATCATTACTGCTTTTTAAAAGCAGTAATGATGAATTAAAATTTAAAAACTTACACTTATGACAGGTGGATTAATAACATCCTTGAGCGCATTAATGTGTGCTGTAAACAGTGCCCGGTGCCCTACAGTCGGAATCAATTCTTTAATATCATCTTCAGATATTATCAGGAGTGTTTTTGAGTCTATGGCTTGTTCTGAAATAAAGAAAAAAACGACGAGAAAATAAAAAAAAATTCAAATAAGAAAATAAAAAATTATTTTTCAAAGGAATGAAAATTATTCATTAAAAAAATGTATATTTATACAACAGCAGATACCGAACACCCTGTATCATGAATCAAGCGGAGATAAAATAGTTTTAATAATGAAATTATTTAATTTATATGAAAAATTCCAATGTAAACATAAACAATGGGTACACCCTGTATTTAAAAAAACATATCCCTCCAAAAAAATCAACAGAATTCAATGTTCAAAATGATATGTCCGAATTAATAATTGCAATAGACATTTATTAAAATTAAACATAACCTGCTATGATTGACCATCCATCGGTACGATTTAAAAGCTAGTTTGGTTGGTTCTAGTTTTTGGCTAGGGTAAAACTGTAACTTAGAAAATACTGCAGTTTCAAACAACATTCGTTCAATACAAAATAATACTGGCAGAAAGGAACAAAGAAATAAAGGCGCCCTTGAGGTGATTTTGCACAAAAACAGCGCTATACAAGTCATCCAATTATTATTATTTTTTTATATACCACTCTCTGTAAACTGTGTCAAGACTCCTGACATAATCTGGTTGTAGCGTCCACACGCACAATGTTATGATGCAGGGCTAGACTCCTTTTGTTTTAATATTTTATTCATTAATTTATTCTGCATCATCACATTTATCCTCGCCGATTCTCTAACCTAGTTAGGAACTGGGCGATTGTCGCTGGTATTGGTTTTAGTAAAATTTCGAATTTTAATTTAAAATTTAACATCTGAACCGGGCGGAAACAAAAACACTTCTTGGCTGGGCAGTCAACGGGTGGGATCGTCAACTGCACAGCTGACAGTCACGGTGATTTTTATTTTGGAGTAATTAGTTGTATGGATGGATTCCATTCTTTCTTTTGTACCGTAAAATGCGAGTTTGCTTCGGGCACGACGGGATTCTTTTCCGCAACCTGTTAAACAACCATTCCCGATGTGGGTAATGGTGATTTCTTTGAAAGAAATGGTGTACGAGCGAACCACGCGACAATCGTAATCCGGTAATCAGCCGACAGCGGTAATCCGTAAATAATTGTCCCATCCGGCGTGAGATGAAATTATATTCAATCCTAAATTCGGCTTACGCAAAACCGTCAAGCGGGAGCCTCGTTATTTTGGACGTGTGATGTTTGGGAATACTGACCGCACGTGGCCGGCGGCCGAGAGAAAGCTACTGGCCTAAGTTGCAGCATCCTCAAAACCCGGATACATCCGCGTTATTAGCTGGAGATCGAGGATGTGGCCGGGAGATATATTCCTGCCCCTTTCGGAGGCCCGATCCACGCTTCACGGGGTCACGTCAGCCGCTGGATGGAGTCCGGGGGACGTTCCGTCGCTTCGCCAATAAGAAGTCACAGTGTTCAGTAATAGGAGACGTAGTGATTCGCTCTCGTAGAGTAGATTATGATTACGGATACAGGTCGGTCTTGGGGTAAGTCCAAAATGTATAATTTTATAAATGTTTCAGTCATACTAGGGCTCACAGGTTAAATTTCATGTTTCTCAATACATATAATAACATACTATGCACCGTTTTTTTATTTTATTTACTATGTAAGACCATCCCTAAGAACAAAACAGGATTCCGACACGCGACCTTGGTTGCGAACCTTCACACCTGAGATCATTAAGTATAAACATTCTAGATGATTAATTCTAACCTAGATTGGCGCGTTCTACCGAACAAAGTTTATACAATTATTATTTGTACCCTAGGTCAAACCTACTTAACAACTCTTCAAACTAGGTACATAATAAATACAAATCTACTAAATCTATTGCGTACTTGAGTCGTGAATAATGAAGGTGCCAGTTTCTAAATCAAAAAGAATGGATATTATCGTAAAATATATCATAGTTCCATGATCTAAATTCTAGATCAATAAAAAAATGAACAAAAAACTCACCTTTAAATGTTTCTATGTAAGCTTCCAGATTCCAAGAAATTAAATAATCCTCCACGGTGTTGTTTGCCATTATCACTAGCAACAAACGTCAATTCAAGTATGGTGCGAACTGTGGCGAACGGACAACTGCGTCGTAAATAAATCGCGGACGGCTAGCGACACCGATAAGATCTACCAAAGTTCGGGAAATTTAACTAAAGTTTTGTTGCATTAGCTCAAGTTTGTGCAAAGCAACTAATTGTTATGTAAAAATACCAAATTTAGATATTCCAACCTAAGTTTGGCTATAAGAACACAACATTTAACCAAACTAGAGGTTTAGTTAAATTTAGCTAAATACTTTGGGAAGTAACACATAAACTTGAGTTACTAAAGTGAAATAGGTTTAGTAAATTACTTTTGCTTAATTAACCAAACCGATTATTTTGTTTAGGTAAGTAAGCCTTTAGTATGCTATTATTAAAGTTTGGTTGTAATAGCTCAAGCACATTTTACTAAACAACGACGGTATCTGCACATAAAGTAGTTTGGTACTAGTAGCTCAAGTTTAGGCGATGGTTACACAACTTCAATTAGCTTAACACTTTAGCTAACTCATTTTTTTCAGTGTACTACAATATTATTCAGTGGGTATCTATTGAAACTGAGCAGTCCAAAATAACGGAGAGAGAAAATAATTTTTAATATTATAAAGCGAGTATTATTATTTTGCATTTTATCACAATGCTGAACAGTTTATGAAATCCGTAGTGTGTATCGTACCCGCGTCTGCCCCAAGTAAACAGCTGGGCCTCGATTCTCGACGAAGTCATTCCACTCGAACAACGAGAGGTTTGACCCACTCATTAATTGTTCGAGTGAAAAGACTTTTGACGTTTGGCGTATGTAAGCATGTACCTTCGACGAGACTCAATAACAAGAATGTCGACAAATATATGGACTTTCGACAGCGATTACGAGCGGCCTGGATTGGAGAATCGATACCCAGGTCTACAAGTACAAAAAATGCCTAACTGCAGTGAATGTGAACTTTAATGCCGGAGCCTTAAAATCCACAATCAGTTACATTTTCGTAAGGGCGCGGTTGTCGCGGTCAAACAATAGTAGATGACGGCCGGCATGGTCTAGTGGTATACGCTTTTGACTACAGATCCGACGGTCGCGGGTTCGAACCCGGCGTGCGCAAATAAATTTTATTTGATTAATTTGTGTTATTTCACAATTAATTAATTTAAAATTATATATAGTATATTTGCGGCACGTTCCAGAGTGGAAGATACTCTCAGTATCGCCCTGGTGTAAGACCACCATTCAGAATTGAAACGTTGCTTGAAATGGCTTTAGCCGTGTTTGGTGACCAGATCTGAATAGCCAGGTACTTCCCCACCTTCCTCTTGCCCATCTCCCTCCCCTCCCCAATACCCTCAGCCTCACAACATACCCCAATTGGGGATGCCATAGTCTCACTGGCTCCAGACGGGAGCAGTTGGGACTCTTGTGCGGTATTACTGTAAAAAAAAAAAAAAAAAAAGATGACCCGAATTTTCTCTACCGTCTAAGCAATTAATTCTTTTCTCCAGAATTTTAACCAATTATTTTTTCAACTGGTATACTTCAATTATTTGACGAAATGGAATAGAAGGCGAGCTCTTAGCCTAGGTAGGCATCATACGTATTGTCATGTCATTGATGGTTCCATTATTATCCATCTTCCTGTTAAATTCGTCGTTTATGAGTGAGGGGTTGGAGTGGAGTTATCGATTGCATCTCTTAGTGTATTTAATGGAGTTTATTTAAGTCATAGAATTGTTAAAAATGCAAACGATTCTTTCAGCAGAGTAAGCAAATGAATATGCACATTGCAAAAATATGCTCCATTGTAAATATCATTAGAAAAGTAAAGCGTTTGGCAGAGAAATCGACATTTCGAAAACACGGTTCAACTGAGGAGTTCTTCATTATTAATAATTAAATCTTGGCAGTTGCTAACGAGTTGTTGATGATTTAGCTCGTTATGGTGATCAATCAAACCTCAACCTGCTTTTGTGAAAATAATCCATTCATTTCAAATCAAAACTTATTGCGAAAAACTATCATTCAAAATGTTTTAACGATGTAAAACTGTTGCTTTAGGCATGATCGAAAAAAAAATGAATGCATTTAAAATTTTATTAATTACTAGCTTTACCCCGCCACGCGATGTTGTTGCTCAGTAAGTCTATGCAGATAGAGAAACAAAAGCGCGTTTTCCTTTTACGTCCAACAGATGGCACTGTTTAAAAAATGTTTTTACCTTTCACAGGTGACATATATATAATATAGGGATATGAAAATACACGGGTATTCAAATGCAACGTTGTTTCAAAATTTCAAAGCAATCGGTAAAGAACATAAGGAGAATTAAGATTTTTAACAAAAAAACATTAAAATATTTATTTATTCAGATTTTACATCTATTGAAAATTGTGTTAACTATTCCTTTTAGGAATACTGCGAACTAGAAAGCAAAAATATAATATTAAACTTTTTTGGAAATAGTTTGTTATTTTGAAAATAGTTATTATGTCCGAACGAAACTGGCGTCTCTGTAAAATAAATATTACATTAGATCTATTTTTGACGTTTTGCAATTAATTTAATAATCTCTCTAATAATCTCTTGCGTTGCCACCGATAAAAAAAACATTACACAACAGATAGGTATGTAGGTAGCTACTTAAATATTATTTCCCTCCTATTGTACCCTCTTGAAGGTTAAGATGATACATATTATGTGAAATAATAATTTATTGGTAATTTTATTTTTTTATAAGATTTAAAAGAAATAAGGTAATTACATATAAAATTGTATTTACATTGTGTTTGTAAATATTGTGAGATTTGAATACTACTCTTCCACGAAAGCTTTAGCTTGTGTTTGGAAGAGGAGTGTACAGTACATTATTGTAGTTATTTATAAGTAATTAAGAATCAAAGTATATGATAAGTACATATACTTTGAGATGTTAAAACTACGTAGGTAAGTATGTAATAAAAAATAATTATTTTACATGATGGTTAAATATGACATAAATTTATATTATATGTTTTTTAAATATGATATGAATGTAGGTAGCTAAAACATATCTAAAATAAAGTAAATAGTAATAAAAACATGATATTATGAAATATTTGCAGAAGAAATTGTCACTTATGGGAAATTAATGGGATTTAGGTTATTTTCAAGACCAATTCAAGTGGAAACAGTTTTTTTGATTGTCATTAATATATTTTTCACAGTGTTTAGAATTTGAATTTTGTCATCAATGCTTCTAATTTTTTCCAGTAGTCGTTTGGAAAAGTTATACCTTCGTAGGAACATCTAATAATTTTATGCAAATGAAGTATTAAAATTTGGACATGGAAAAATATATTTAAGTTGCGTATTAAAATTGGTTAAAACATCGCTTCGCAACCACCGATCACCAATCCAACCCACCGCTGCAATCCAATCCAATCGTGTACAGCGCGCTGTACACGATTCACGTAAATCTGAGGTTTTAATCACATCTTTTATTTAGTCATTTAATTAGTCGGTTTAAAACATTAAAAATTATATTTTTAAATAAAATTAAGCCGTAAACGGTTAGGAAAGTCATAGAAAATTGTGTGTGAATAGCACAAAATGGAACGAAACAAAAGAGTATCGGAAACAACGTTCGAACTTTTGAAATGCGTAATATGGGGATCAAAATTTTAGTTGATTCTTCTTTTACGTAATGACGCGTTCCCACCTCATCTATTCGATGATATATTTCATAGATAATATGAAACACATCAGTGAGAATAGGCTTTCTATTTAATAGATTTTACCAGATCTATTCTACAATCTATTACATGGAAGATATGTGAGATCAGACTTAGCTATAGAATATAAACCCACAATTGAATAGACTTTAAATTTTGTTCTGTAAATTGGCATTGAAATTGAATCTAACATAGAATAGCGTAAGTTTGAAGGAACTAGAATAGAGCGTGTGAACGCGCACAATTAATTTTTTTAAGGAACGGTTCCATCTTTGAAATAGATCAGGTGGTATCTCAGCTTAACTGATGCCGAATGAGTGAAAAAAATAATGATACATACCGAAGTCATATTGGGATGCAAGCTTCATATATTCCCCGATAATGTGTAACTAACTAGCGTGTATTGTGTATGTTATGTGCAACAGTGACAACAGTATAACAGGACAAGAAGGATGATGGAGGGAATGTATTTTTAAGTAAAAAATAGGCATTTAGAAACGTTCTAGGGAAACAAGTAGGTCGGTACCAATTTTATAAATTTCTAACGAGGTATGATGATATGTATGATATTTTAATTTTCGAACGTGGTGTTTGATTTTCTGAGGACAATTTGAAAGAGACCCTTTATTATTTTAGAAGATTCTAATAGCCGCACAGAGAAGACTTACTGATATGAAATATTGTTCATTCTTATAAAATCTAGTCAAATTAATCGTTTTTCTGTTAAAAACGGGACTACAGGCCTATAACAAACTTTCAGTAAAGCTCGAATATGTTATGATGATGTCGGAGCAAGTATACTTAAAAATAATATTTTTTCCGCATCTCGTCCATTATATTTATTCGGACAAGGGCACCTTCGTGAACACGTGTCCAGATATATTCTGAATGACTAATATTTGACTAGGAAATGCTCATGCAGTCACATTTTTAACAGACTCTTGAAAAAGCGTTACTCATTTTTCTCCGTGCAGAGACTTCGCAACTCTACTTCCTTCTACCCATAAATAAACCACTCACCTTCTGCCCATAAATAAACCACTCACCTTCTGCCTCACATCATCCCGGTTGAGGATTATGCCACAGATTACTACAAATGATCTACTTTATTTAGGCAGTCAAGCTTCTTGTGTCAAATGTATACAAATAAAATATGCGTTCTTAATATATCACGTAAATGACCTCCAAGCGGTTGTAAAAATAAATAAATTATTGCCTACGTGCTGCAATATTATAAACCGTATCGGACGTTAATTCTGCGAGCAGGTACTTACTGAGTTCTGGGTAGGTAGGTAGTACCGCTCCTAAAGGCCGTGACAAAACTCGCCCGTCAGTTTGACAAATTGGAGTACACTCTGGCAACATTCGCCGTTGATATGGCGGTTAGTGCGGCGGCAGCTTTCCCGCCAAATTAACCCAAATGTCTCTATTTCCCACAGTGCTCCGCGAAGAAAATAAAGAAAAACGGATGGAGACGGAATAAGATAAATTATTTATTAATCGAATACTTCGCATTAGTTCGTTGTCACGTGAGCTTTATTATTTATTTATCTTCGTTTAAACATATTGAGTAATTTAGTTCCTACCTAATGCTGGGACCTACCTATATAACTGAAATACACTCTTGATTGTGGAGAGTCATCGCTTACATTTTTAAAGACATTTTTATCTTTCTCTCTTTTTTGCTTTGAATGGGGTTGAGAAAAATGCCAAAATGCTCGATGAATATTTATTATCAGTAGATATTAATTTGAACAAACGTTTGGAACTCCAGTGAAAAATATTATGACTCGAAAAATATAACGAACCTCAGTCAAACAGACAACATTTCATTGTTGTTTTTGTATTTAAAATATTTCATTGGGCCTTTAATATTTATATTATTTAATATATTTTTAATATTTATATTATTTTTAAAGTTTAATACTGTCTATGTCAGTGCGAAATTTCGTAAAATAAAAGCTTTAAGAAAATTTAATTACTTGTGTGAAATCATAGTTTGTTGTAAAAAAATACAATTTGACTTATGTACGGTGAGTTTCAGACTGTTTAAGGTTATGATATTAACAATAATATCGATTGTGTTTTTAGATTAGTTTCAGGATCAAAGGATTTTAATATATTTATTATTACAGTCGTCATAATGAGTGTATTGTATATTATACCAGGTGTTTAGATGTAATGCGATGCATTTTTTTCGTGGTAATGCAGGTTTTTCAGCACTAACATATTGTTTACCAGATGCCGTCACGGGTGTATTTTTGAACTTATGGATGTGTTAGGGATGAGATGCTGACATTTTACCCAGTGTTCTCCAATATTAAAAGCGGTTAAACTTAAGAATTCAAAAGCGCCGCCATATGAAATACAGTGCCTGTCGAAATAAAACGTAGATTTTTGTGACTGGTGACGTCATAAAAAAACACAGATGTGACGCGATTTCAGGAGACCCGAAAAACAAAGACTGAACATGATTTTAATTATCACAATCAACAAATATATACTGGTATTTAAGTTAGTGTTGGGAAGTGAGTTAGCTAAGAGCTTCACAGATGCACTCATAGAGGGCAGTGCAAAGAGCTTACTTGGAAGTCCTCAAGATGGCAGCTAGCTGTAGTCAGTAGTCGCTAGGGCCGGTTAGGCTGCTTCCAGACAAACTTGGTGTTTTGCAGATCTCACTCAGCCAGCTCCTTGTTAGGTCGACTATCGAAGTCAATATTGTAATTAGCGAAGTATTGAATAAATCCCTGATTTAATATAAATAACCTATTCTTTAAAATCTTCTTCCACGACGAGTTGGAGAACTAATGAATGAGTTGGAGAACAGTTAGAAAGTCATTATTGATTGGGAAAGGAACTAGAGTTCCTTATTAGGCGAGTATATATATATATATATATATTTTTTTTTTTTTTTTTTTTTTGTAATTATTCTTTATTTTTAATAATATGTTTACATGGTAGATAATTCATTTTACATCTTGGGTATTTTTACTACTCTTCCATTGAAAGCATTTGCTTGTGACTGTATATATATATTTAAAAATAATTAAATAAGTAGAAGAGAGAATGCAGGAAAATCATTTCACGTGGAACTAATTGCAGCTAACCGTAACGAAAAGTTGCCAATAGAATGAAGGATAGCAGTCCACAGCGTTGTTTTGATACCCACCTTAATTTATGGTAGTGAGGCATAGTCGCTTAGGTTTTATCATAGATTTTCAGTTAAATAAATAGTTGTTATTATAAAGAGTCTATTTTATGTGTTTCCTATCACGTTTTATCGTTAGTTGATATACGAAGAATTTGAACTTAAGATGAAACTAAAGTTAACTCAATAATAATCTGTAGAGTTTAATCTAATCTCATGCATACTTGGAATTAACTAAGCATTTAAATCAAAAGTATGATTATGTGCTAGGCAAAAACCGAATCCAAATCGCTGGGTGAGAGTAATGGAATGTAGTTATCTACTTTTCTCGTGTGCACATTCCTGACAGATTCCATACAAAATCGTGGCCGTGAAAATGTTCCACGCTTAAAACTTCCTGAACGAAGAATCAATTTAACACTCAAAATGTATACAATGTTTATCATCATATTTGTAATATGATGATAAACATATGATGATAAACAATGAGATTATTTGAAAAGTGGCATTTACTGTAAGGTATTAAAATGAATAAATAATTCTCTTGCCTCTATTTTAATGTCTGTTGTCTCTATTTACCCAACTTTGGGGTGAAAAGAGACGAGAGGTCGGTGATTCAAGACTAGGAAGGGGTGATAAGAGACAAAAGGTGAGTAAATAGGGAATTTCTTGAATATTGTCAATCACTTGCTACGGGACTAGTTCATTGTATTTTTGTACCTCTTGCCTAGATGATATAGGTTTCTCTGACAAATGGCATTTTTTCAAAGTATAACTGGATGGTAGGTTCTGGAAAAGCATATCAAAAAATAATAAATAAACAATCCCTGTTATTTAAACATAATTATATCTAATTTTAGTGTAATCACTTTCCCCATTCCTCGCTGCTTGTCTCTCTTTACCTGTAAGGCATCTCTATTGCCCCCTTGGAGTCTATATTCACATTCGAGACTAAAGCGAAGAACATCCAAAAATGCACCCAAATCACTAAAATTAAGTATAAAATATGCTTAGATAATAGATAATGAACTTAACAACAAAAAAACAGTACATTTTACTCACTTTTTTGCAATTTTATCATCAAATACTACAATCTTTATTGATATGTATTGATATGTTCTGTTCTGTTTTTCGTTCGTTAATGTTGCCATATAAATAACAATATTGAAAAATCAAAAATGAATTCCCGATTACAGAATAGCCTCGTATTCAGTTTGAACCACTTTGAATAAGAGGTATCGAAAACAATTCTATCCCCCCTGCAGTCTCTATTACCCCAAACCACGGAATACTCTGAATACAAAATGCTGCGTCGGGAATATTCGTTGTTTTTCTAAGAATCAGTGTAGAGATATCGATCATTGGTGCATTTTTTCGTTTAAAATGTTTTCTATTTTTGTATTGCGACAAATTTTAAGAAATTCATTATTTCATCAAAAGCAAATCATTATTTTTTTCAAATTGGAAGGCGAGTACGGGTTTTTACATGTTCGTAGTTCGTAGTAGTACCATGATTTAACTCGATAATTTGGAGTTGCATCCGTCTGTAATTTTTTAAAGTTCCGGCTCCAGTTCAAGATACTAAGATCAAGTCCTACCTTTTTATCCCGCCAGAGTTCGCATGATCGTGATACCTACTACGAGCTCTGAAATTGAAATAACGAATTTTATAGTACCTACCGGTCGGATCTGTAGAAGGTTTGAAAAAAGAATTGTTATTGGGGTAGTGACGTTTCTCTGGACAAATTGTTTAATTCCTTATTTGAAATAAAAATAAAGTGACAGTAAATATTTTATGTTTTGTACAGGGTGCAGCAAAATAGACAGTGCAATTTTGAAGGGCTGGTTCATCCCGTTTAGAAAGGGTAGGAACCTAGGAGGGGTCTCATTGTGTCAGGAGGGTCGTGCCGTTTTTAGTCATAACCATGATTTGATCCGGACAACACCGGGGTTTCGCCGTCCGCCCGTTTCTCGAAAATGGCCGTCCTTTCGTCGCCACCCAGCGGGCCTTTCGGCTGAAATTAAATATATATATATATATATAAATTTATTTTTTTTGAGGAAATCGCCGCTACACTCGTACTTCCAAACAAAACTTCCTTCATTGTTGTGCGCCATTATCTTTCTGACGTCATCTTCAAGACTTGATTCATAAAACTGCATGATGAATCGAATAAAATATAATATACCCCATTTCTGTAAGTTGCGCCGTTTTAGTTTTAGTAGCCCCCCAAAATTGCACTGTTTATTTTTGGTGCACCCTGTAATTAAGTAGGTAGATATTTATGTACCTACTTACAAATCTTATGATTTCATAGAAAATGTTGGCATTAGTTTATTAAAAAAAGAGAAAACTAGAATCACTGTTTTTGGTCGCGAGGTCTATTGTTCACAGAACTATATGTTTAGATTCAAACGGAATCGAATAATCCATTTGGTAAACATCATCCGACTAGTTTTTCCTTCGCAGTAACGAGTTTTGCTGACATCTTTGGAAATGATACGATATGAAAGTACGCGGTATTTCGTTTGCAAAAGTTCCGAGTAATACGCTATCTTGTTTCCTGCAGTACGTAGAAATGTTTTCGGTCCAATTGCAAAGTTTCTCGTCTGTGATAAATTTTATTGGACATTGTATTTTCGAAACATGCAGCGGATAATCTTGAAATACTTGCTGATTTGCAGGTTGATTTTTATTCCATCAGGTGCAGCCTAAAAAAAAAATTTGTACAGAACTTGCTCCCACAGATCGATTCAAGACATAACTTCTTGACTTCTTTACATCTTTCAAAATATTTTTCTCACAACATTCTTAAATATGACATGAGGGGTTGTATTGACAGAGGAATTTAAAAGAAGTCATCGTGGTCTAACAAATTTTTTCTGTTTATCGAAAATATATTTCAGTTTAAATAAAGCCTTTGATAAAGTCAAAAATATAAATCACACAATTGTGTAAAATTATTATCACATAATTGTGTACAATTTATTTATATATTCACTTATACATACAGTTTATAGGTATACATATTGACATTGGGTGCAAGTAATACAGATATATGTTCCATATATAAAACGTGGTAGTAGAATGAAATGTGATATGCAACTGCATATACATGATTGAAGCTTAGGTGGTAATGTTCTGTGAACACCTCACTAGGAGAACCTGTGTCGAGGTGTTCGCATGGGTGTTATTCTGCCGTCATAGGTGGAAACACAATATCCTCATTGGGAGCCTCCACCATAGTTCCACCCATGGTGGCAGTACATTATTAGGTTAGGATTATTATCATATATTTGTGTAAAACGTTACTTTGATAGTGAAATATTGCAAAGCTTATTTCTTTAGGGTAGTTCTGATACAGTTTTTTTCTGGATAGTTTTTTTGTGGCAGCTGGTACGCGTATTTGTCAGATCAACCAAAATAAGAAGGGTATTTAAAAAAAATCTTATTATGCTTTTTAAATTTTATTTATTTCTTGTTATAAAGTCTTATATATTCAACAATATTACTATTCAATTTATAAAAATAAAGTTTATTTATAAACAAGTTCCGTTGTGTAATTATTACTACGCGTGACAGCTGTTTCGCTTTCTTGAGTATCATGAAACTGTGGTGAAGCCATTTACAGACGATATATTTCCATTATTATTTACAATGAAATACATATTGATTTTTTTTACCTATTAATTTCAGATTAATTAACTCGTAAATCAATAATGGCGTAGGTAACAAAAATTATTTTTTTTGCTTTTATAAGTAACCTATGTAGAAATAAAATAAATATATAATATAAATGTTTGTGGTTTTAACACAGTTATAATAATAATTACACAGCAGAACTTGTTAACAAATAAACTGTTATTTATAAATTGATAATATTGTCAAATACAAGAAAAACGTAATTCCGCTTTATATGTTTATTTGAAAACACTTTAAAATTAACAATGATGTCTTAATGTTTTTGAAATGATAAATTGAATTAAATTGAATTTTCACAATCTCTGTAGCGGAGTTGTAAAATTGGTTGGTAAAAATCCGGCGATGCGCAAATAAGAAAATGATTATTTTATAGGCGTCATGATGGAATTGTAAAATGTGACAGGGGTCCTAACAACTAGCTGAAGAGTAGTTTTTTTTAATTACTTTATGAGTAAAACCTCAAATTGTAATATTTGAAATTATTATATTAATTATAAATTATATTGTTAATTATTGAAGACAATATTGGCGATTCCTAAACGAATATTTAACAACTAGCCTAAGAGATTTAATTTTGACCCTATTGGCGTCATGATGGAAATGTAAAATGTGACAGGTGTCCAAACAGCTAGTCTAAGATATTTAATTTTGAAACTACACTGTTGTACTAAATGGGTGCATGACAAATTTTTCTCTTCCTATTAAAATTAATTATCCTGAAATTATCCTGTTCCCTATACTTAATTCATACTACCAAACCATATGCATGTTGGGTGCAATAATCTGTAGTCATCTACTTAAAACTTCGTTTTTGTAACATAACCTCTCTCTTGTAATCTCTGATATTTAGAACAAAAGCGTTGTTGTCTTTCAGGAGTAATGATATCCCAACGTTTCTAGCTCATTATACTCCCGTTTAGTAGTAAAGTATTTTCTCTGCGCCCGTCTCGGAGAGATTGAAAGCCAAACACATGCGCAGGTAACCTACAACCTACTTCCTACACTTGACCTGTTTCCGGCATGATGGCTTGTTATCACAGGTAGTCCGGGAGTCCGGGCCGAGAGACATATTGTTTAGGGGACATGGACCAAATTGGATGGACCTCTGCCCTTATGACCTGAAAACAGGGGATGATTCTCTGATTCAATTGATAGAACGATTGTTTGTGTTCTTACGAACTGAACACAGGGGATGATTCTCTAACCAATTAGTAATATAGCTAATTTTTCCACCTTATTGAATATATACTATAGATATTTTAACTAAATATCCGATATCTAGTTGATTGAAGCCCGAAAAACTCTGGATAGATAAGCTCTGGCGCAATGAAATTTGCAATACGTTTTATTATTATTTTTTGAAATTGCAACGTTATTGATTATAATAAGTCATTAGCCATCAAATATCCTTTTAACTGAAAACAAAAGTCAAGATGCGATAAGATAAAAAATAAAGATTTTCTAATGCGTAGGGCGAACTACTTACTGGTCGATCATAGTATATTTTGGTACAATAGATATTTCTAAAAGCTTTTAGATGGTTTTTTTTGTTTAAGAAGGATTATGTTTTCAGCATGGTTCTTTCTGGAATAAGTAGACCAAGATTAAGAAAAAAAAAATCACAAAAATGTAAAAACGTGGTGCATATTTTAATATAATCAGGGGAATTATTTTTGACCTGGTTTATCCCAGTGAGGTTGAAATAATCCACAACCTTAAAATAAATGCTACTACTATGAAAAAGACCCTTCTGGGGAAAGTCTAGATATTAAAGAATTTCCTATGCAGAATAAATAATAAGTAGGGGTTCGGAATAAGTATAATCTTTTTCAGCTTAACCGGATATCATGGCCACGATTACTTTAGGATTATCCCATGGGCTCTCAGGCTATGTCATCAAAACCTCACGTTATGTTCCTGATCGTCAATACCACACCCTTAACTAAAGGTCAAACGCTTTAACAGATTTCGCAGTGGATTAAAACAGTGTCTCGTAATATCCCGCGAAGCGTTTTACTGAAAACCGAAATCTAGAATAAAATTTCTTATCATGAATAATGTTTGTGTTACTATCCCGTGATGCGTTTCCTCCTTATTTATCCTCCGTTTTTGACAGTGTTCATCGGAGGTATATATCACAAGTACAACATGCCACAATAATCCAAAAATTAATCACCATTATACTTTTGGCCGTGAAAATCTTAAATCGTATCTGAATAAAACTGTTGTTACAGGCCACAAAGTTATTTGGAAAATTACCAAATAAATTAAATAAAAATATTTTTTATAGTTGCGTTGGTGAAATTATTTAATTAGTTTATGATAAGGCGTAATATTTAATGGATGCACTGCTAAAAGTTATACAAAATAATATTTTGAAGCATTTTTTAAAACACCAGTTCAGTAAATGACACTTAAATGAAAAATGCAAATCTGGTTCAGACCTTAAAAACGGTTGGTTAAGTTTAGTAATGTTTTTCTAATTTGATTGTTCAGGAACATGGTTTTTGGGGTGCTTTTCATCCAGATTTTCAGTTTTCGTGAAGATTTGGAGTGCATATTTCAGAATTTCGGTTTTCGGAAAGTTGTTCAATGCAAATTTCGAAAAATTTGGCGGGATCATAAAAACCATCTCAAATAAAAATTCCAGAAAAACACACATTTGCTAGTTTGTATAGAATTAACCCCACTGAACAAACGAAAATGTGTTGCCCTTTTCTCAAATAACAGTTTTCCTGATAGTCAAAAAAGTATTACCTTAAAGAATTCCAAAATATTTAGAGATCCAGGTATGTCACTGTGCCATTTTTCCAATTTCCGTCGACCTTAAAAGCTCTCTGCGAGTACTCAGTAGGCTATGTTAGTAGCCGAGACGTGTAACTCGAGATTGGCAGAAGGCGCTGTTGACTCATTTGTCTCGGAATGAGGGATGGCGAGGGATGGAGGCCAAATGGCTGGAAACGGTAAGATTCTGGGAACTACTTGACAGCAAATGAGATCGTAGAACTATCGCAGAGAGATTTGTACATTTCTACTATGAGTGGGTACCAAATTATTGGAGATAAGGTTGTGGGAAATTACGAATTGCCTTTTGTAAAGGGGTGTGGTTCAAAGTATAAAAAATATTTGTTGTAAAAATATGATAAAGAAATTTCAAATGACCAAAATGCGTGAAAGATGTTAGATTTTTTTTTGCTTATAAGCCTTGGTAAAACATGGTAAAAGATAAATTGGTAATACGATTGAACCGCCCCTTCCAGGAGCACTACCGTCCTGGTGCGACCGATACAGCAGGAGGGACGGATTTGTTTGTCTTGGAATATGTGCCCTGAGCATGAGAAGGATGATGGAGTTTAATCGATCGGTATACAGCCATACTTTGACATTATTGGAATTTACTATATTGGCAGGAATAAAGGACACAGCAAGCCACCGACATATAACTGTTTTTATCAAATTAACTATTTTTATGTATTTAGATATGGGCAAAAGTAATGAACGAACAATATGATTTATTTCTGACCAGTGAATCGTTATAAAAATCATTTCCGAATTTTCATTTAAATCTTAAGTTTATAATTTTTTTAAAATATTTTTCTGCGATATTATTTATTTTAATATGCCCCACTGCTCAATTTGACTGTACACAGGTTGCCAATTTAATGTTAATTTGCACTCCCCTGCTCAATTTGACTGCACTATTATTGCCAACGTTATATTAATATTATGATAATAAAAATTTAATAAAAAATACGTGAACATAAAATTTGGTGGCTTCTAAAACAAACTAACAAAATGAATGCAATAATTTTGTATGGTTTGAAATACACGAAACACGTTACCAACGGTTTATTTTAATAAATTACCTTTGTCTCCATAGATTTAATTACATTTAATACAGGCAGAGGTTTCCTTACTTACATTTTTGTGTAGCCATGATTTGCAAACAATTGTGACGGTTAGTTTTATGGAATATATTAATTATGGAATCCCGCCAGAGTCCAGATTCCAGCACCGAAGAACACTGGATAAAGTCATTTGCCCCATCAATCTAGAAAAGTGCTACAAACTATTGAAGTATTTTTCCCAAATATTTTCTGGTTTTTGTTTTACTTGTACTTTCTCACCTTTAACTTAACTTAACCTCCCCACTTAACCAATCCAATAAATTATTATTATTATATGTAATTATTAGCTATTATTAAACGCTATAAATAATGAATAAGCTTATAAAGAGCAACGATGCGGAGGCGGACGTTCAAGAAGGAATATTATGCATCATGTGAAATTTTAAATATGCTTCTAGGTAATATACCAAATTTCCAGACCCCTACTCATTTTTCCCGGTACGGTTTTTTACAACACAAAGTTTTTTTGTGTTTGTTGACCCAAGGTATCCAAATTCTCAATTAGGGCTTATTTTGTGGTTTAAGATAGTTGGAAAGGGAGGAGACGTGAAAGAAAAACGTTAAGAAGTACCTGGCTATTCAGGTCTGGCCACCAAATCCGCCTAATACCGTTCAACTAAGGTTTCATTTCTGAATGGTGTTCTTTTTCAAGGACGATACTGACAGTATTTACGCCTTATTTTTATACTGGAAAAGGCGTTATTATCACTTCTTCGCAAATAATTTTATAATATTTTTGTGGTTTTCGAAATGTGGACTAGTATAATTTTGAAACATTGAATTGTGCTTTGAGTGACAATAATATTTAAATATTGAAGAAAATATTAGCGATTCCTAAAACAAATAATTTGAAACACAAAAAGATACGGTCAAATCTAGGACTTGAACACAGGACCCTTGCCTTGCCGGGGCACCGTTCTACCAACTGAGATAATGGGACCCTATCTCCTTCGGTTATATTTAACTGTATCATACTTCGATTAAGAACTACCAACATTGTCTTAATTTTTTTTGTTTGCTATATTTATGTATGATCGCAAGATTCAACTTGAACTAAATGCAATATAGACAGTGTCTTAGATAAATATATCTTATTTTCTGCAAGTCTAGGGTGAATATTTTATTTTTGGAATAACTAAGTGAGTAAAACCGCAAATTGTAATATTTAATTATGGAAGACAATATTAACGATTCCAAAACGAAAATTTGAAACAGGAAAATCAGAAAAAGATACGGTTACATCTAGGACTCGAACCTAGGACCCTTGCCTTGCCGGGGCACCGCTCTACCAACTGAAGAAAATAATAATATTTATTATGAACGATCCTAGTCCGAGGAATAAATAAATTCTCACTCTACTCTAACTGAGTCACCTTATAGAGAACCTATGTTCATGTTCAGTAAAAACATTCATTACTTTTTCCATATAACGTGATCTTATGATTAATGGTGACATCATTCATCATATAACATTTTGACGTGTTGACCCATATTAGAGTATGTCTTTCCGCGCAGAAGGTAGGGACTAGGGTGGTATGAATTCGCTGCATAATAGATTGGGGAGGGTGCCTTTATAAGGCTAACAGGTAAAGGCACCGCAGGTCTAAGAGGGACATTTCCGATGCGTGCAACCATTCACAAGTCATACTGCGAAATTAATGAATTTATCAGCGAAAAAATAAAATAAAATACATTATATATGATTTATTTAATATAAAAAATATGTGGCTCGCCAAGAACTATTCCGTTTTACTTGTTATATTATTTATCGTACCCACTCCGTTCAGCTTATAAGAAATATCAATATTAGAAATGTTGTAGTTCCACTGGCTCCAGGGTAGTTGGGACTCTTTGGTAATTACACAAAACAGGTGGGAAAAGAAAATCCAGTTATCAAACCCTATATCTATTTCTGAATTGTGGTCTCTAACGATCTAAGGATCGATACGCAAATAAGCTATTTTAAAGAAATTATTTTAGATATATTTGAAGAAAAAAAATCGAGAAACAATTATTATTAATTATTTTCACTTTTCTTGGTTTTTAACTCCAAGTATTTAAACCCAGAGTTACGGATAAAACCACTCTGCCAGGGAGGTCGTAAATAATTGAGTTAAACGATTCACTCTTAATGGATCCATTATATAAATCCAAAGTCACGAAAATTTTATAAAAATACTGGTACAGTTATAAAATAATATTTAAACGCCAAAAGAGAACAAGCTTTGTCAACAAAACATCCAAAGTGTTACGATGAAAATCTGGTTTATGTTCTGTGAATCAAAAAGTTGCTCCATTATAATAAATCTTATTTGTTTGGTAAAAATAATGGAAACATAATGGAAAGTTGATTATGAGGGAAGACATAACGATCCCGAAGGGAAGTTTAACTACGGTCTATGATTTGATAGATAAAAAACATACAAAGCCCGTTTTTATATTCGAAGCCGTAAAACGAACAAAACAATTTAGGAAACGCGGTATCAACGCACCTGGTAGACGAAAGCAGATTGGGGGGACTCGTGCAAGGCCGAAAATTTCGGAAAAAAGGATTAGGCGTAAATTTGGAGAAAACTGCATAAAATACAAAGTCCCAACATGCATGACGATGACGCTCCAATCAGGCTTCAAAATTTGCTAGTGCTTGAGCTGTCAGGTTCCATTAAAATAACAGGACATTGAAGAAAAAACTTAACCAAACTTACTATGTTATAATAATATTCTGTTTTATCCGGTTACCGTGCAGTAGTTCTGAGTGAGTCAACACGGTGAACATTTGATTGTATGATATAGATATGTGTAACAAGATAATAATCAATTGAAAAAAAATATTTTTCAATTATATTATTATTTCCACTTACCAGTTTATTAATAAGTGTAGTTTTTCATGATCATTTATATCGTTCATAAACCATAGAACTGGTTCGAGAATATAACATTTCAGGGAGGCGGATATGGGTATAGTAATTAAAAAAAATATTAAATAACAACATCTCAGCCATAGGTCACTCCAAGAGGTTGGCCACGTTTGGTGAGCAGAGGTGCCCGGGTTTACGGGGTGGGGTTTGTCTAGGTCTTGTCGGCGTCTTGTCGGGTCGGGTCTTGTCGGCGGATGCGTCTGCCCACACACTATGTGGCTGGCCGGATCGAGAGTGACTGGTTGAGGTCCTTTTGACTTCTCCAACAGGACTCTATCGACCCGCCGTCTTGCACCGCAATTAGTGATTCATATTATCGACACTCCTGAACACACTGAATCCCCGATTCTTACCCACCCTTCATACATTTTTTCCTTCCCAGAACTTTCTCGCATTTTTTTCCTTAAAAATACCCTTCACACGGCATCCCCTAAGATGATATAGGCGCTGTAGGAAATATCCGCCTATGTGAGCTACTGTAAAAAAGCCTTCGTTTGACAAGAAATTCATTTGATTAATGGATATTCCTGATAGCGCATTATTGCGCCAAACAAATAAACTATCAATAATGATCTAACGCATTAAAAGTTTTTCCCACCCTTAAAAGTTTCCATAGTTCTAAACGGTGTACGGTGAAGATATTTCACTCCTGACACTTTACTGGAGAAATTCTTGACGAGGAGAATTTTAATTATAATAAATAGTGAGGAAGAATTCAAATATAATGAGTTTACACTTTGTCCTTTTAGCAAACTAATGTCACAAGAAAAGACATCACTTTTAATGACTTTTGGAAACAAAATAATACTCTCTTCTATATTTAAAGTCATTTAAACAACACTCAAAACATAGAACTGCAACATTACATTATAATTCAAAATATCACCACTGCAAATTGTTGCAGGAAAAAAAACCATGATTATAAAAACGTATTTAATACTTTTTAAAAAAGTATTTTCAAAATTATTCAATAATTTTATTCCATAACGAACTGACGTGTGCTCGGGGTCGTGGATGATTTGGAATAAAGTTTTGAGATTTTGAATTCTATGATAAACATCGACTTTTCTCTACTTTTTATAATTATAATATGCGAATATATATATTAACCAAGAACTAAGCGCACAAACAGACAGACGCGGATGGCGACTTTATTTTATACTATTTAAAGATTTGTCGAATGACACACATTAAAAATTTTCTAAACTTTTTGTTGCTTTTGTGTGCCAGCTAGCATTAAAATCTTTCCATTTTTGAAAACAAACGAATCATTCATTCCACTTGCTTACACCATATTTTAACGAAAAAAGCCAGGGTTTCCCCGAAACGTTAAACCGCGCGACGCATGAACGCATTACAAAATAATTATAATATTAATAATAATTAATTGCATTATTTTCTATGTTAGTTTATGAAGATAATATTTGTTTTTAATAGATAAATACACAGATAACATGAATAAAAAAATATGTATCACTTTTTTTAAATCTTTTTAATATACATTTTTTTAAAATATCTTGTGAGAAATGAATACTATTTTTTATTATAGATGCATTCTTCTTATTTCGAGTGAAACCAAAAACAGTAATAATATTCCTGATATTTTAAAAGTTATATGCTTACCTGTCACATGGTTACACGCGTTGTATACGTAGAGCCAGTGTGCAAGTTGAATTGGTAACATAGTAATGCGTGTATCACGTACGTCGAACCAGTGTGTTTTAAAATTTATGGTGCGCTGATACGTGGTTGGTGGGATTTTACAAAGGTAAATAAAAAATGAACGATTTAAATAAAAAAATATATCTTTTTTTGTTGTTTGTTTTTGGGGTGTTATGCCGTGTTGCGCTAACTCCTTCTTTAGCCGACGTTTCGGACAGCGTTGCAGTGTCCATCATCAGGGCAGATCCGGTAGATCCGAAGATGGATCGCCCTGATGATGGACCGGATCTGCCCTGATGATGGACACTGCAACGCTGTCCGAAACGTCGGCTAAAGAAGGAGTTAGCGCAACACGGCATAACACCCCAAAAACAAACAACAAAAATGCTTTTGGCCGTGAGAATCTAAAAACTTACCAAAAAATATATCATTCGCTTACCCAATTAGCTTCAATTAGACCTGTTATTTGAGAACAATAATTCCTTAGACATTTTCAGAAATGTGAAAATAAAATATTTATGAACTGTTCACTCAAGATATTCTGTCGGGATGAGTGTAGTACGCACTTTATGACTGAGAGGGCGCAATTAATTAAGATCCAAAGTTGTAGTTTTCGCTATAGTGACGTCGAAAGTGAATCAATTCTTATGTTTTTTGTATCAATTGTAATAAGGAGATTACGTTTAAACATTTTTCATACTATAATATAAATAATGATTATCTTATTGATGTTTTATGTAAACAAACAACTGACTGCGTTACGTCTGAATATATTTGTTAATATTTTACACAAAATACAAAACGAATTAATAATTTTGTACTGAAAGAAGCGTAAAATTATAAGAAACAATTCATCATATGACCCTTAAATAATTAAAAAAAAAACAGAAATATATTCATATTTGTACTGACAAATCGAAGGAAACAAAAAATAACCTTAAAAATTCACTAAACTTTGACACTTAAACAACTTAATAAATATATAGGTTCAATTCCAATTCAGTGATTGTACGGAGCGAAAGTCTCGTTTTTATAGCTTTAATACATAAAATGCAAAGTACAAAAAAGTGGACTTGGCTGTTTTAAGGGTTTTCGGCGCAGATCCACTTTTGTGGTCCGGGCAAGCGAATGGAAAAATATTTAAAAAAAACATTTTTCTCTCATCTAAAATATCATGCATTAGCCCCAATATTTGTGAAAATATATTTTTTTTCCTTAAAGTGGAATTGTAGAATGATTTCTGTGGAAAAACTTTTTTAAATCGAAGGTCGATAATTGGAATACTTTCAACCTCTTTCAAACTCTTTCAACCGTTAGATTTTAATGATCACGAATATTTTTAGATTATTGATTTCTCAGTATCGGTCTGGTGAAAGATCAGCATTCAGAATCAAAATGCTGCTTAAAATGGCTTTCCCTATTTCCCTACCTTCATCTTTCTCCATCTCCTACTCCTCCCAATATCTTCACCCTCACAGATGCCATAGTCCCACTGGCTCCAGACGTTGGGAGAACTATGGGCTCTTGTACGGTGTTCACATAAAAAGACGTTTATAGATTTGCTTGGAATATCTAAGAACGGTCCATCGGGCGGTGCGGGGTATAAACCCCTTTACATCACTTACTCCGTCACAAATTTAGATGCATACAAAACGTTCTCTTTGACTCTGCTCTCCGCCTAAAGAATTTATTATACCGGTACTTTATTGAATTCATTGTATATAACCCCTCCCTTATAAGCCTATATCATTTGAAAGGAGAAGCCAATCTCCTTCTCAGTCACGTGTGATCTGGTGACAATAGGAACCCTTAAGGTTAGGTTTTCGAGATGTAAGAGGTGTGAAGTGTGATGGTGGAACGAGATCGTACCCAAGTGGAGCGCAGCGGGTTAAAGGATTTTCTGAGGGCAACCGTCTTTACAAGAAGCACAGTGAAACAGGTGTCACAGTGGATTTCAGCATCTTGTCAAAGGATCTCCAAATAATGTAGTTTTTATCTAGCTTCTAGTATTTACTTACTACGTTACTGGTGAATTCACCTTCATACTATTTATTATTCACAAATTAACATAGAAGCAGTAGATAAATATATTATAAACCTTTACAAATATTTTTTACATATAATAAATAGAAAAAAATATTATAATATTAAATGGGAAAATGATAGAAAGTGTAAAATATCTGTGAGTAAACGTTTGCAAATGATTTTAAGAAAAGTATACAGGGAAAATAATAAATGATAGAGTTGTTTTACAGAGAAATGAGAAAAGTATTATATCATATAAACGAAGTATAAAGAAACAGGAAGTACTGCATGCATTACAAAATATGTCGAAATCTTTCAGATTTTAATTTTGATTATATAATTTGCATATTCTGCTGATTGGATCCCTGACACAGCATTTGTGCGCGTCGTTTGGACGAATATTATTCCTCCAATGGGTTGCCAGCTAATGTGGAATAAGTAAGCGGGCGTGCAGAATGTGAACCGCACGACAAAGGAGCGGCAAATTCAACATTCTCACTAACACAATGAATGTCCTCACTTTAAATTTAAATCACTTCTCCGTTTAAATTAAGAGCCGGGTGTGAGTTCCACATTCAGTTAGTCTCGAAAAATTGCAAATTCTGTACCATTGGGAGACTTGTCCTTGTGACTTATAGAGTAAGTGCCTCCAATGATGTCGTCTAATCTGCAAAGGTGGATTCAGACTTAAAGGATCACGTTGTCCGCGCCAGTTGGTATATGAGACAATCACCTAGCTCAGACCGAAGCCTTACATATATAATCCCAGGCACAAATAGCAACCCTAATCTTGACTTTGAGCGTAGCTTCAGCGGGGATTCGCTCTAGACTCGAGGAAAGAGGCAATACGTTCATAAAGCCCAAAGTCAACTCCACCATGTGGTAATTGCTGCATTTGAGACGTGAGGCATGGGAATCATGCTTTTCACCACTTACACAAAATATGTAACAAAATTTCTCATTTTATTGCCGGCAACCCGGGATTTTATTATTTTAACTTTTACTTGAACATGTAGCTACCCGCTTCACAAGACAATGTCTCTTCTTAGATAGTTAACAATGCGCATCTTTTATGTTTATCAACGACTTTCACGTGTTTAATGTATAAAAAATATGGATGGTTGAAAAACCAATTTCAAATTTATTTTTATTTTGACGTTGCATGGATATAAATAATAAAAAAAGATCATGGAAATTCATTCGAAGAACATTTCTAGATAAGTAAATACCAAGATTAACTTGTTTTAAAGAAAAAAAATAATGATACAAAATAATTTGCTATAATTTTGCATGTATTTTATCTAATATGGTTTCTATAATAATACGCATTTTTTAATTTTTTGTTTTACCATAAGAATTTCCTTTTCCCTATTGAACTACAAAATATTATTAGGTTATTCTTAATAAATCACGTATGACTACCATAATACGGGCATAAGCCTAGTATGGTAGTTGAGAAAATCACTAAAATTGTAATCTTTTAAAATTTATAAAATAAAAATAAAATAAAGTACATACGTATATGATTCAATTTCGAGAACACGCTAAGGAATTGAATGTTCTTATTTCTTTGTGGATTACATTGACTCATCTCCTTTTCCTGCTGCGAAAGAATTAATAACCAAAACGCTTCTTTCAAAGCCCTGTTCAAATTACCCGCATTACCCAGTGAATAAGCTATTGTTTGTATACAAGAAAAGGTAATAATAAAGTTTGCCATCTCAACGGAGTTTTTTTTTCCATAATGTTAGTCACGTGTTAACTTATCGCCCACAAACTCATCTCTCCCAGCCTACCAAGCACTGAACAAAAAAATCCTTGTATCTGCTAGACCGATTAGAAAGAAAACAAATATTTTCAAGATCCTTAGACTCCTGGGTCCCAGACAAGCTGAGGTAGATTTCCATATTTGTAAATTTTTGGAGATTTTCACCTGAAATAGGATAAAATTTTACTTACTTCGGGCCCACAGACAAGCCCATAGCATAATTCTATCGGTTTACCTCTTCAGTGTTGCCAAGGAAGACTGAGGGTACATATTAGATGAAGATGGAATATTGATCAAAAGATGAATTATAAGGGGTGAAGTAATAGTGCACTTCCCTCCAACACTTTCCTAATATTGAAACAGGACTACGTAAATGTACGCCCTTTGTTGAAAATGAGCTCCAATTTATTATGCGCATAAGTTAAGGCTTATTGGAACGCAATTTAAAGAGCTGTGCTCTTCAAAAATATACACAGTAAAGGTAATACTAAATTCAAACACGGTAACTAAAACAGATTTCTACTTAAAAATTACAAAGTTATAAAATAACTACTTTGATTCCAGGATGGAATTCAATGAAGGATTCAATGGACCCAGAGGTCGAGAGTTCAAAGCATGACATGGGAAGAATGTTTTAGTGGATTGTTTAACTTAAAATTAATATGAAATATTATCGGGAGTGGGAAAACGTAACGCTCTGGTATGATTCATACTGGCTATGTTTAGTCACAAGATCTTTCCTGTCCGCGCTTCCTTCATCCTCACACATTCCACAAAATGAGATGCTGTAGTTCAACTGGCTCCAGGAAGTTAAAATTCTTGAACGGTATCGCATAAAAATAACTATACAAATGTAAACGCTTCACCGAAAACCGCGATAGTGATGTCAAACAACCGCTAAACTGTAAAAGCAGTTTATCAGCAGATCGATTTTATAATAATAATTGTAACACTAAAACACAAATTTAACAAGAAACCACAATATAAAAAATAGAGATGGAAGAATAACATAACAGGTGACTACAATCATTACAAATACACGGAAAAATAGATAAAATACAGTCAACACATTCATAAACTCATAGACATAAACACTCTCAAAGACTCGCAAGTATTATAATACGTATAATTACATGCATAAAACAAATGGATAAGCTTTTGGTAACCAAGTATTTGTGCACAAATAAAATAAATAACATTATTACACGAGTCGGTTAATACATTACCTGTAGAAAAGATATTATGGTTTAAAATTGTATGCCAAAACCTATTTTCGGATTCCATATGTAAAGAAAAAATAGATAACACACACATAACACAAAATTTAGTAAAAATTATGGTCAACGAACATTTATTTATCTTATGTCTTTTTTATATTTAATAAGATGCCAATGGATGTAAAAAGCCAATCAACCTACACAACTGAACTAAAAAACCTAAAAAATGGCTATTGGACCTAGATTTTCTGTATTGATGTTGTTTATATGTACATTAGTATCCATTGATTGAATGCGTGTACTCGTAATTATATAAATATGCCTATGAGAGTGTATATATTATGTTGTGTGCCTTTGAGTGTGTGTATGCTTATGAGTATGTTGACTGTGTTATATCTACTCTGTGTGTATTTTATATCTTTGTATTGTCTCTTGAAATGTTATTGTTTGTATCTATTTGTGGCTTCTCATTATATGCATGCTTTTGTGTTATAATTGAGGATATTGTGTAATGAGTATGAAGAATACATAAATGATTAAAAGGAAGTCTGTTATATTTTATTTCGCATTTGTTATTTATGCATGCGGATCGACCGCTTCCTCCACCCTAATTTTTTTTTACTTAATATTTATTTTATCTTGTATCGTGGTTTGAAAGTGTTATTTTTGTCACCGCTTACTCGTGTCTATTGCCGCTCGAGAGCTAGGTCACACTGTATACATTTTGAATTATTCGGATAAGATTGACTCGCTTGTGCTCTCTTAAAATAATGTATTATATTAATTTCTGAACAAATAAAAAATATTTTATAAATTTTATACAAATTCAATCAATTTGTAGCGGTAGCTACTAGAAGATTCTGGAACGTTGATACATGTAACCCGCATCGCATTAGAAAGTAATAATAAAAATCGAATGTATGGCGCATCTACCTACTTGCGATTTGGTGGTTTGTTCTCGAACGAGTGCAACCTATATAAAACAGCCACATCGAGGTACCTACGTCAGTCAGTCAGTCTCAAAGCGAGTACTCAGTACGAGCGCCCGCCGCTAACAGAGCTACAAGCCCCCACACCGGTTACCTTGGCCTTGTGACATCTTCCCTGGCCTGCGCCTCTACCCGCCAAGGTCCTGCGACATCTTCTCTAGTCTGCGCCTTGACTCTGCAACATTTTCGCCGGCCTGCGTCTTCCACGCAGCGATCCCATTGGCACTCGCATCATCTGTCGACCAGGTCAATCGTACCTTCGGTACTCTTACTTCACACTGGAGTACCATCTACAAGTCCTGTCTCCACCCCCGCGGTATCGAGCCACCGACTTAATCGCCTCGACTACTCCACCACCGTTCATCTCCGCTTACAGCAGGTGTCGACCATCGACCTAGGAAATTCGCCGCTGACTATATCCACCGACTCGATGTCAATCTTTGGCCTAGGTAATTCACCAACGACTACATCCACTAACTGCGTGAGCATCCGTCTGGAGTCATCTTGCAACTACACTGACTCAATAAACGCTGTGACCTCACAACCTTTTTCATTCGTCTCTCTACCACATCACTGGTTATGTTCACTGGTTTAGTATCAATGATTCCTATGGGCGGACCAATTATATGTTATTTTAATGGTAACAAAAGCACCTGTCAGCAAGTGTTTTAATGAATTCCAATTATTCTATATATCCCAGGTGAAACCGGTTAGTGAAGTTGGTAATCTGTAATAAGTTGAACGCTAAATTAGAATGTTATTGAATTTATCACCCTTAATTCAGTTCCAAGAAGTTCGCGGAAAACCGCTAATATGGAAATTCAAAATTCCCACTTATATTTCTGTTTTTTTTCTGTGTGTATTTTTGCAAAGCATCAACATTCAATAACTCTCGCACCTTTTCTTTTTCGACAGCTGTTCGTTACCCTATGAACGAATAAAACATCCAATTCCGAAGCATTCATAACGGAAAGCTGTGATACTTTTATCGATTCAGTAAACTTTTGAATAAGTGATCCGATATTGTTTGATGTTTCTTTTATTATAACATTGCAAAGCTGGGCGTTAGGGAGAAAATGTTTCCACTCCTTCAAATCCTTGAAAGTATCTGTGAAAAAAATTTTCAGCGAAAAATTTGTTGTTCATTTTTTCATTCGTAACTTTTCCAATTTTCAGAATTGAAATGAAATATCTCTTTGATACGGCGATTACTTCCGCAACAAAAGCTTATATTTTTATCCACTAAGCAAAGTTTTAGAATAAAGTACAATATTCCGTATTTGAATGAAATTAATGTAATGTGAAATCAGGAAAGCCAGGATACGAACAAAAGCACGATGAGCTTAAATAGGTATAAATAATCCGTTCTGGACTTTTACCGGTTACAATGCCACTAACTACCACTAACAGTCGATCACCCCCCCGATTATTAATATAGTTCAGAATATAATAAATCTTTAGATTTCCTGAAATAATCTTCATGTTGATTTAATTGATTTCAATTTTTGGGTTATTATGCGGTGTTGTAATTCATTCCTTTTTAACCAACATTTCGGACTGCGTTAAAGTGTTCTGATTCCTATGAGGTGTGTGTTTATATGTGTAGAAGTGATACCATGTGGTAAGCATTATTGCTATTAGAGTGGTTTTTTGTTTTGGTTTTGGTGTAGCCATCTAAAACCGGATACCAAGAACTATTAAACTAAGTCCTGTCGGCCCTATTAATATTTATGAGATTTTCGTGGATTTAAATAGCCTTCGTAATTAGGTGCGCTCGATGCGTATTGAGCATTGCTAGCAAAAGTCCAGACTAATCACAGGCTTAAATTAAGTCCTTGGGAACTGCCGATTTGTCCGGATGGCCGAGTTTGCACGCTTAAAAATGTTCTGACATCCTTTTGGAGATGGTCCATTCTATAAACTTTAGCTTTATCAAGAGGAAATATGGAAAATCTCAAAGCACATTTGATCTTACCCTTTCCTCATCTGCTTCCCTTCCCCCCTTCCTTCAGCCTCACAATAAAATAACCCCAAGTCGAGGATTTCATAGTTCTACTAGTTTTGAACAGTTAGGATTAGATTCGTGCACCAACTGATCATGCTACAATCACAACAACGTAGAATAAAGACGAACACATAAGGAAGAATACAAAAAATGCGATGTGGACCTCGTGATCCAAAGGTCAGACCATTCTTTGCTTAAAATTTAAATTCGGAAATTCGTTTCTTCATAATTATGAAATTTTCATTTAATAAAATGTAATGGCGATATTATCCGGTGCAGTGTAAAAGAGACATAATAACAGAACTTGGATAGAACTTCCAGAGAACTTGAAAATTAATCATTTGTTCGAATTGCGCGAAACAACTAGCAGTAAGTGGTGACATCGATTTCCATTCCAATCTACATGGAAGGTATTTCTTAGAAATAATAATAATATTTGGATGATTTGTACATAGCTCTGATATAGTATATCAATGTTAACCAATGGATTGATTATTTCACATATTTTGCAATTTTGATTAAAAATGTTTTGAGAGATTGCTTGTAATAATGTGCCATATTTATAGAACCTAAAAATAAGGCATCGACGGTAAAATCTAGGTGAATTCATTGGCTTTAAACCGCAGTAAGCAGTTTTAAATATTTTCATAATCATATTTTGAGGAATGGTATTGATTAAATAATATGGTAAATGTATATATATGACACCAATCACTCTAGTGACTAATTCACTTTCATGTTTAACTCATTACCAGAAAAAATTAGAAACATGAATGCAAATAAAAACGAATTCAAAAGCCACCTTAAAGTATTCCGAACAGTTGAACTGAATCATATCAAATATAAACCAATATAACAACACCCCCATACACACAAGCCCTGCTTATTTATGGTGGTACATCAAATACTTATATTACGTAATTAATAACTGTATTATATTCAATATTGTGTAATGTAATTCGTGTATCTTTTTATACTAATAAAAAAAAAAAATATATATATATATCTAATATAAAAAATTAAAAAAAAATGTTCTTACAATTAGATCAAGGTTCCCTAGTATGTATTATTGTTACAATTATACTACGGTTTCAGGCGACAATTCTGTTATAAATAGTTTACACACCATTGGTAAGCCGTATTCTATCTAATACGGTTCTAACGAAATATAAAACTTTACTGATAAAACATTTTAGCAAAATACCACTGCATAATAGGTATTATTATTTTGTACTAATGTGTATATTTTTTCTTGCTCACTTATATAATATTATTATTTTTCCGTTCTTTCCATATCGTACTATGGAGGGCAATAACTTTCATAAATGTAAATGACACTAGTGCCGTTAATTCTACATAAATAAACATTGATTAGTAAAACAGGCCAAACTGAGATAAAACGGGCTTTGTATGATGTACAATGTACTACACAGGTAGATTTATCTCTTTATTTGGCAGAACACTCCCTATCGAATAATGAACATGGCGACACCGGCCTCTACGGAACAATATTGTATAATAATATATATTGTTCCCTGTGATTCAGTGCAGTAGATGAGCGGCTTAATTTATTTCCTATAGTAGATGTTGTGGTCCCCTGTGACCGCCTACAGCCATTGGCACTAGTGCGACCGATCGAAAAATTACTAACACTCAAATTAGCAGACGAAGCCGTGGTGCCGTTCCTTTTTGATACGGTTCTCGTTTCGGTTAGAATTGTATTTGCTTTTGATCAGATATCTTTGAATATTTCTAGATGAGAAAATAATGATTATTTTTTTTCGGATATCGTTTAGATTTGTTATTGTTTACTGGCCCGGAATCTCATGAAGTAAGACACAATTATAGTCGAGGTTACTAAGTCATACAATTATTTTGCTTTTCAAAGGTTTTTGTGGCGTCGAGAAGAATCCAGATTAACTAATTAATAATAAACCGCTCGATCTACTTAGTACCTTTCTACGAGTACTTACCTTCAGCTCGGATCGTAAACAAAGCAACCTACCGGCAACAATACGATCGCAAGTAGGTCTGGCATATTACGAGAACTCGTCAGAAGGTTCGAGTCTACCGCCTATGCATAATAGCCGCGCTGTCGAAGACTCCCGAAACACCCAGACTGTGCGAGTGTCTCGAATTTAGTTGCAATTCATCTACCTACTGTTGCCACCGGCCGTACAGTATAAATAAGCCCGACGCAGCGAGCAGTCAGTCAGTCAGTCATCAATCTGCCGTCTGTGGACAAATCTCACGAGTGACTAAAATAAAAACTAAAGTAAAATAGTAAAGTTGTAATACAAATGTATTGTTTTTAGTGGAAGCCAAAAATGTGAGTAAAAAGACATTATAATGTTATGTCTATTTACGTGAGAACATCTGTCAAACTCTAGTATAAATTGATAAATATTATAATATTATATAGTAATTTATTATCTCAAGTAATTTATTGTGGGTAAGTGAAATAATTCAAAATGGGTAGGAATCTAGGGATCAGTGTGTCCAGAAGTGACGTATAAATATATCCCTCCCGCTGCGGCGCAAGGCGATTGGTCGAGAGACCAGTTGGAAAGGTGGTCAAAGAGTCTCCCCGAACCAGCCACTACCGATCTGGCACGCCACGCCACTGGAGGGCAGGCGCATCCTGAACGCGACTCACCCGACGAACCCGGGCACCCCTGCTAAATCACCTAACTTAGCGAACCACTTGGGTTGACCAATGGCAGAGATGTCGGTTTTCAACAAATGGTTCTCGTGGCGGCGGAACCCAAACCCGTCTCCCAAATTGGATTCATTTAAAAATTTACAGCAGTTAATTTACGAAATAAATCTCGGTACCATCCAATTAGGAATTGGCTTAAGTGATAGAGCGGGTCACTCATTTTAGTCAGTTCCTGGGGAGGAAGGTTTAATCCTCAGTCAAACAGATTCAAACCTCAAATTATAATATTTAATCATTGTAGACAATATTAACCACTCTCAAAAATTTTAGTTAATATGTAGACAATAGTAATTAATGGGAAACTAACCCGTGTAATTGCTTATCGTGAAGGTTTATCTGGTCAATTTGGAATATATAATGACCGAATTTTGCACTATAAACTACGCTCACTGACGGTCAGACGTAAACTTTCTGACGTACTGCTTCTACACAAAATTATACATGCATCAGTTGATACACCAAACATTTTATCCCAAATTAACATCAATATACCATCAAGAAAATCAACAAGGAGGATGAAATACATTTTCTATATTAAAGCCTACCACACAAATACAGGATATTTTTCCCCTGTACCGCGAACATTAAGAAATTATAACATTATACATGGCTCTAATAATGAAATAGACATTTTTAATGACCAATTTAAACACTTAAAAAAAATGTATTACCTTTAATCATATTAAGCTGATATTTTGATGAAGCCCTTTATTTAAAGAGAAGCAACATTGTACCTACGTAATCAGTGTCTCACCAGTACAGGTGTGACAATAACAAATCGTTTATGAACATATTTGTATTTACCTTTTACCCATTCTTATTTTTTATTTACTTCTGCATATTTAGCTTAATCATTTTGTTACTATTTTTTTTATTATCATTTTGTTAATATATTTAAACATCCATGAATGTAAATTTTTGGGCACCATGCCTGTTTTATGTACTTAAATAAAAATAAATAAAATATTAACCACTCTTTAAATTTATAGTTTTGAGTTTTTATAAATCATTTTTGGATTGACGGTGCTAATATAATTCAATGGTTAAATATTAAAAATCACTATAAAAATAATTACTGAAAATATCACTTCAGAAGCGCTTTATACAACGGAGTGAATAACGAAATTCGTAAGCAAACGGCCACCACATGTTTTATGACCGCTATTATCCTGTGTTATATTTTTATGGTTTAACAACTACAAACATAAAACCACAATTTGATAGTTTTATGTCAAGATAATGATTTAAAAACTCTCATCTCAATTTCTCCAATCAATATTTTTAGGACGTATCCATGCATATTTGCACAACAACACCTGCAACACACTTATTTCCATACCAAGAAACTGTTGAGGAAATGTTACTGTACGCCCCGAGTGTATTTCCTTTCCTTAACAAAAGGCATATTACGGAACAAGACATTTATAATAAATTATGACACACCAAGCACAGAGAAGCACAGAAGTTCCGAAACACGGCAGACGGCATTCAGGTACATAGATAAAGTTTATATTCCTTGCAAAATCAGTGTAAACAATTGTTCCTGTGCTAGAAGTAGGAAGGGGGTGAGGCGGCAGTCGATGTCGCCCGAATCTTTCCAACCGGAGTCGCCGGTGGCCGCTCACCGCGCCACCGCCCGTAACATTTAAGTTACTGGTGCGCCAACTTCAAGAGCTCCTTGAGTTTTTTTTAACATTAAAAAGTCAATTTGCTTTAACTACTGATTATGGTTACACCCTATTTACCGGTAAAAGGGTATATTATACTATTGCTTTCCCTGTATTTTCCAATACGACTTGTAAAATATTTAGGCGTGCATGTCATCATTTTGAAGTTGGCGGTCGCTTGTAAACGAATGAAGCCCGTCGTATCTCACAGCGGACAATGAACCGTTGCAAGTGGCCCAAACTTCACTTAGTCAATGTTAGCTCTATCTATATATTCAATGGCAGATTACTCGGGGTAATGGGCGACACAGCGGTGTTTGCGCGAAAGCTTACAGCGAATTCATAACTGGAAGATATGTAGGTATCATAGTTTTATGCATGAAAAGCGGTAACATTTTCAGTCAGGTGATGTATTCTTCTGTTTCATATTCGAGAGACATGTTACACGTTACGCTCCGATCAGCTACAATATAAATAGGTCCTACGCATTGAAAGGTTTTGCTCACATTCTTTTGAAAATATATACATTATTCTTCCGTGGGTTGAATTTGTGTCTAGTGAAGCTTTTGTACAAAGATTTTCTTATCCGAAACTTTTAATAATACCTTCACTAATATTTTCTTCATATTTTTCGTATCATTTTTAAACAATCAATAATCAAAATCACTTTCTTAAAAATATTTTATATTTATCATTTTCATAAATATTAATTATTATCTTGATGGCCTCCGCGGTCGATGGGAAATCTTTGAACTCGCGAATCTCACCTCTCCTTCGTCTTTCCCATCTCCTTCCCCTTACCTATACCTTTAACCAAACCACTTAGGGATGCCATAGTTTCACTGTCTCCAAACGGTTTCGAGCAGTTGTTGCGGTATTCACATTAAAACAAAAATAACCATATTTATGATCTAGACTTCACAGTGAAAGCGCCATTAATGATGAGCATGATGGTAAAACCAATTCTAAAAAAATCAGTCTATTTCATTAGATTGACATACCTAGATAATTAATAGGATTAAGAAAGGGAAGCTTGGATAGTTAGTACATATTGAATTGATAGCCGGAGAAAAAAGTGCTATAGTAGCGCAAGCGGACGCACTTATGAATAATAAAATACGTGAATAGCGCATCGAATCATTTCAGACTAATGGAAGACATTTTTTAATGTATTACTAAATTGGAAAATATTTGTCTGATAGGCACATTTTAAATTAATTGCCTTTAAAACCCAAATTATTATTGATCGTTTGGTGTCCAATTATTTTTCGTTGAGACGAAATGTAGATACACACATTTATCCAATTGGCATTTGTTACAAACTAGCTGTACCCCGCCACGCGTTACTCAGTCTGTCTGTGCAAATAGATAAACAATAGCGCGTGTTGCTTTTACGTTCAATAGATGGCGCTGTTTAAAAAAATAATGTTTGTCTAACAGGTGGCGCTATTTTTTAGAAAAAGCATGTTTTTACCTGTAGCAGGTGACATTTATTAAGTATTTAAAAACACACGCGAATTCGAATACAACGGTGCTTCAACATTTCAGAAATCGGTGAAGAACTTTCGGAGATTTAATTTTGAACAAACGAACATTTACATTTTTATTTATATAGATTATAATATGAAGGGAACAAAACATTGGAAGAGCTAAACAAATTTTTATGTGATATCTCCGGAATCAAATCCATAATAAACTGTGGTAGAGAAATAAAATTACAATTTCTCAGTTTTTAAAAAAAGGATTCATTTCGTAGCACCGTACCGTACCTATTTATTGATTTAAATTTTTTAATTTGATTTAAAGGACGTACACGTACGCGCACTATATAAATATATTATTATTCTGTAGAGGAACATGAATTTGCGTAAATTCGACATGGGGAAACAATTTTTTACCATGAAACTAGTTTCAATTGAAAAAATAAAATCTAATTGAAAAACAAACAGAAAATAGATCAATAGGGTAAAACAGAGGATGGTTGGCAAATAACATGGTTTTCCTCTTATCTTAGGAACAGTCGCATAAATTTAGAATAGAATAAAACATATTTTTTCGTGTGTTCAATATTCCGAATTCCATTACCACATTAATTTATGCACCTTCAAACAAAATTCTTTATAACAAACCTTACCTTGAAAACCAGTGGCGTCTTATTTTTGCCAACGTATATATGAAACAAATATTCAACCCAAGAGAATTCGGAAAATGTGGTACATAGTTACATCGAAATGGCCTTGAATATTGATGATTTGAACGTGAGTATAATTTTTATTTATTTTTAAATTTTCGTTTCATAAATATTCAAAATTAAAAATTTTCATGGCTTTCCTACCACACTAGGTTCATGTCCGTATTTTGGCAGTCGTACTTGTGACACCTATATTACACACATATAAGATTTTATATAAACGTTCAATAACGTTATGAAAGTACCGATACTTTTCAGGATACCTACGTTTCTGCTACCAATTCTAGGAATAAATAAGTTTTTCATCGTCAATTATTCTTGTCAAATTTTCAAATGGGCTCTCTAATTAATAGGCTAGGAAACGAAAACACCAAAGGCGCCGACAATGGTATATTATTCTGTATATCTTTCTTAATGTATTTATGAAAAATTAATCAATTAACTGTCCGCCTTAAAATCTATGTAGGTACTATCTCGTACATTCACTTTTAAATTTGTATTCTTATGGAAAAATAAATTCATTTATTTCTGAAATAAGTTTTACTAAACTCACTGGGAATAATGTATTATAAAGAATATTGTTATTATTTTTTTAAATATTATAACTGATATAAAAAATAAAAATTTTAATTTATAAGGATTCTAGAAAATTTATACAAAAATTAAAACAAAATACAGAAACATGTCAAATATTATTTTAAAATTCTTATACCTTTTTACACCACTTCGTCAGAGATCTAATACTATTTAATAAAAATGATTTCTTACTTGAAAATTTTGTATTAATTTATTAAAAAATACGTACGAAACAACAAAAAATGTGCTTTGTTTTTTGACGGATAAATTAATAATACGATGCTCCATAACTTATGATGGAAATGACGTTGTGACCAGAAATTCCAGGAAGAAAAAAATGTTATTGCATCAGAACTTACCGTTTCAAATTGGTATACACAAAATATCTATGTTTCCTATAATATTTGGAAATGCATTGCAATAACAGTACGTACTTCCATCCACAAGCAAATACTTCTAATGGATGATTACTATACAATCTCTAAAATAACTGTTTTGTGAAAACTAAATTATTTGTACCTTAAAGTTTCATGAGTAAAAATTAAATAAATTGAAAAATTGTGTAAAACATGAGGGGTACCTGGCAAAATATTTTTCCCTGTCGCATTTCAATTCTTAATGACTTGTGAGTTTCAATTTTTATCAGTAACATGTTTTATCATTTCTGTTAGTCCTTTTACTCTTCATCTTATCATTGAAATGGTTAGTTGTTAATATTACGATTTCAAATGGTTCTATAAAAATAACCGTAAATAAACAAGTTGTTTTTGTAAATGCCATCATTCAAAGTTTTCCTTTTCTTGTGACATAATACTACACCTAAACGATCCCTGAGGACTGAATAATCAATGTAACACAAAAAACCTTTCAAATAACATTTAAGTCTATTTCAGATAGCGTAATGTATGATTTATATATTCCCCAAGCACCGCACGCCACTGTCTTACGTCCACAATTTTATTTTCTCCAAAGCCCACATTCTTCTCTTTTAGCAATATCGGCCTTACTATGTTTTGAATCCGGGAACACCGAGGGATAAAAACATATTCCCGATAGATTTCCCGCACGTGTTAGTTTTTGCAATCCAAGCCAAAGCGTCGCGTTGGGTTTTCACAGTTTGTGAGGCTGAAAGGAATGGTGGGTGATTGATGACCGGATTATGATGAACAAATAATAGATTTATAAAGCCGTGGATTGATAGTGTTTTCATCAGACAGGTGACAATGAATGTATGAAAATGTATGAAGGTAGCAAAAAAGTTTTTTTGTTGTTTACGATAGCTGAAGTGCCCGGCGTTGATCAGGCTTTACACAGAGATATATAAAAAAATAATTTTCCTCTTAATTTAAACGTCGAGTGTGAAAAATTTCATCAAGTATAACGATTCTGCTTTGAGAGGCAAGCGAGTGTGTGTTTTTCGAAATCTCATGTAGTTCAATGTTCTAAGTAAATACGTGTATTCTAACGACCGCTATTGCAAAGCGGAAAGTCATATGACTCTGGAACCAGCAGTCGCTGGAATGTTTGAAATCCGGTACGAAAATTTAAAAAAAGCAATTGTGGTGTTAGTCGTAACAATAATAAGCTATTATAATTATTTGTTTATTCGAGCCTTGATGGTTTTTACATGTCGATACCGGTAAGTTGTACAAAGAAGTACAAAATAAGTATACAGTTACAGCGTAATGACTATTAGTTATTTTATTTATTTTTATTATTTAATAAATATTTAGATGATGCAATACATTTGCTTTATGTGTAAGTTCATTATCGTATAAAGTTGTGTACAGTACATACATGGCTTAATAACAAGAGTTATATTTAATTAGTTAGAGCCCAATGAAGGTAAGTTTTGTTGGAATTATATTTTTACACGTGAACGGTAGCTGTAACGCGTGTTTTGAATACAGAAAACCTTTACCACGCCTGATTGTGTGTTTTGCAGAACATCACATTATAAATACAAAGATAAAAGTTTCACATGAAAAAACTTACTAATCTATCAAAATTTTTTGTTTGGATACAATGTCACATATTGGTGCTATTTGATACAAACAAGGGATGTAATTATCTTACTACTACTGCTTGAATGATAGATTATCCATGTCATAAAATGAGCAGTTGTCAAATAATAGTTTTCGTATCAGTGTATTTTAAGGCGACACAATACTCTAATAACGGGGATTTGAACAAGCCTCATTTTTTTATTAATTCCGAAGAATTCGTAACGATAATATATATATTAGATCCAAACCGATCAATCGTACGTTATTTTATATTGAAGCTTAATAAAAACAGTACCTTACCACTAAAATATTTTATGTAAAACGACTTGAAAATATTATAAAACGTTTTTAAACCACACAATTAGCGGTAAGCAGCAGATTTTTTTTCCAGACGACTAATTTCACATTCAACTTTATTTCATTTTAAAAATTTGCAGGGGCAAATTCAACCGTAAGTCTGTCCAGTACACATGGTTTCTTCATTTACGTAGTTAAGATTCCGACTTTATTTTAGGGTGTTGTCCCGTCTTAATTGAATATCATTGCCATATATAGTTTTCGAGTTCAAAATTACAACCAAAAGCTTCAGGTTCTCGAATTTAAAATACTTCCCAGACTGTCTGATACCACATAAAACACGTGCTTACTTCATATTCTGATCTATCATGTATTTATGAATTTTAATATGTCTGTCTGTACGTTTTTATGTTTATACATTACATCCAGGTGATATTCTTGGAAGGCATCTTTTCTTCGAGGGCAGAGAAAAGGCTTATGTGGGGTATTTTTCTACTGCGGATAACGTAGGCTTATCGAGGGAACTTTCTACCATCCCAAGTTTTCCCAACCTTTCCCCTAGATAGAGACCAAATTGCATAATTTTGCATACCTTTTATTGATTACACATTTTTTATTCGCTAAATATGTTCAGTTAATCTCTTGGACCCAAGCGGTAAAACAGGCGTTTAACTCCCTAGACATTTCACATTTCTCCTGCATGGACCAAATTAAATATGATGCTATTTTTAATGTGAATATAGCACAAGAGTTCCAACTGCTCCCGTCCGTCTGGAGCCAGCGAGACTATGGCATCACCAATTGGGGTATCTAATGAGGCTTAAAGTAGTGGGAATTAGAAAGCGATGGGGAAGAGAAAGGCGGGGGAGTACCTCGCTGTTCATATCTGGTCACCAAACATAGCTTTATCCACTTCAAGCAACGTTTCAATTCTGAATGGTGTTCTTGCACTAGGGCGATCTGAGAGTATCTTACGCTCTGGAACGTGCATTACATACTGTACATTATATTAAATTAATAAATTGTGAAATAATAATAATATTCGGATGATTTGTATAGCGCCGTTTTTGTGCAAAATCACCTCAAGGGCGCAAATAACACAAATTCATCAAATAAAATTTATTTGCGCACGCCAGGATCTGAACCCGAGACCTTCGGATTGCTAGTCGTAAGTCTTACCCCTCGGCCACGGAGGCCGTCGAAAGAAAAAAAATGATTTGCAATAACATCGTACAAGACTGTTATTTAAAAACCAATATTGGGGTTTATCTAATTTGTATTCCCGTGCAACATCAGATACCACCGTATTTAATATATTGGTTTCTTTAGGGAGCTAGAGAACTCGAGTTTGGGAACAGAGTGGTGAAGGTATGTACCTACGCGCTGGAGTTGAGAAGAAAATCTTTCACGTACTCGACTTTATAATTTGTTCTGTAGACATACTAGTAGACGCCTGACTCTGTTCTGGATGTTTGAAGCGTTATTATTTTAAATGCATCTGGGTAAGGTTAATAAATTAAACTTATAAAGGAAACAACAACAAAAATTAAGCATGATATTTTGATCTCCGAGTGTTTACTAGACGTTTGGCTACTATATCTACTAAAGGTTAAACATCCATCTATGCCCTTAAATTGTGAAAATAAATTGACAATATCATTTTGAAGGGACAGACATTGAGTAGTTTATCAAATAAACTATTCGCAGCGTGATTTTTCTAATCACAATGCAAAGATATTATTTAAATTAAAAATTAAATAAAAAAATGTTACTTTGTTTGAACTACTATATATTTTTTTTATTTATATACGAGTACGCCGACGGTTTCGGAACAACCGTTCCTTCCTCAGGGAAAAATATACTTCACTTGAAATTACAAAACAGTTGGTGAACAAACTATATTATTTAGTGTAGAAGTGGGGGCGGGTGGATTTTTGAATTTTAAACACTGTTGGTAATAATATTTTTTCGCACGCGATTCAGTATTTATTTATTTATTTATTTGGTACAATATTTTTTTACATTTCAAAGTTTTCCAGTAATGTTGGGCTCACTGGGTGGCTTGCCGTGCTGAGGCCTTCATTTTATAATATGAAAATAATCTAAATACAATCTACAATATAAGATAAAATAATACATTTAATATATAATCTTGTGTGTTTGTGAGTGATGTGTGTTTATATTGGTTTTGTGTGTTACGTGTAGGTTTTATTTTTATTTTATGCTATGACATTTTGGTAATATTGTCTTTTTTGTTGTTTAATCCATTTTGTAATTTTGTGTGTGAATTTATTTTTATTTTCCTCAATTTTAATTTTAATTTTTAGACTGTTGAAAGCTTTTATAGCATGGTATTGGTAGTGTCTTTGTCCAAAGCTTGAATTTACTTTTGGAGTTTTTATGTTTTCTTTGTACGCTTGTCTAACTGGTCTGTTAGTGTTATTTTGTGTATGTTGAAAATTTTTTTTTTTGTAAAAATTGTAGTTTAGTAGTGTTTTAACGTATAATTGGCGTATATCTAGTACGTCACAGCTGTTGAATATTTGGTCTGTATCAGTCAGACTATGTTTTTTTAATATTACCTTTAAGATCGTTTTCTGTGCGGTTTCTATGTAATTGATAGCCGAGTTTGTTGCTCCTCCCCAAGCAATAATTCCATATTCTATTATTGATTGGCAGAGTGCAAAATATATTGTTTTCAATTGTTTTATTTTATATATGTTTCTTATGTTTAGGAAAATGTGTATTGTTTTGAGAAGTTTATTTGTGATTTGTTTGATGTGAGGTATCCATCTAAGGTTATGGTCAATTACGATTCCTAGATACTTTATTTGTTCTGTTTTTTCTAGAGGAGGGCAATCGCAGATGTTGGTGTTTAAACATTCGTGTATTTTTATGGTGTTTGTGTTGTTTTTTGGCTGTCCCGTGCTATTTATACTGTATGTTGTGAATTTTGTCTTTGGTATGTTAAGTGTAAGTATGTTTGAGTCTAGCCATGATTTCATTTGCGAGATTCCCAAATTCGCTATGTTATTTACACTATTCCAATCCTTAGATTTGAAAAGTAAAACTGTGTCATCAGCATAGCTAACTATTTCACCGTCTATTTTCATGCTGCAAAGTTCATTTATGTAAATAGTAAAAAGAACGGGCCCTAGTATGCTTCCTTGTGGAACTCCATATTATGTAATCGGCAGTGGTTTACTAGTATGGTTGTTAATTTTGACTTGTTGAGTTCTGTTACTCATATAACTTTTAAATAGTTGAAGTTCCTTGCCTTTGATACCCATGTTTTCTATTTTTTTTAAAAGTGAATTGTGGCAGATTGAGTCAAAGGCTTTAGCTAAATCTAGATATATCGCTATGCATTTGTACCCTTGATCTAAGTTGCTATGTATATAATCTACTGTACATGCCAAAGCTTCTTTTGTGCCTATTTTGTCTCTAAATCCATATTGGTTATCCGAGATTAATTTGTTTTCTTCTAGGTATTTTATAATTTGGTTTTTTAATACTATTTCAAAAGATAACTTTTTATAGATTATTGATTTGTTTCTGTACTCAAAAATTTTATATTTTTTTAATGTTATTAAAACTTTGTTAGATTATTACGCCAAGACGAATGTTGTTTCGCAACCGGTCGGCGTATATAAATACAAATATATAGTCTTTTTAACACAGTAACATTGTTTCATTTATTAATGTTTGATGGATATCCAAAAAGTTACATATATAGCTGCATTCAAAAGTTTAAATATTAGTTTATTTGTTTAGTGAAAATCTGAGTTCTTTCTAATATGATAATTTTTTTTCAGATGAGCAATAACCGATATTCGCCCTAACACGTAATAATTCTTGTTTATTTTGAAGTTTTTTCTGCCATTCACATTTCACATTATTGATGTGCGCCACTCCGGCTCTATGATTGACACAGCAATCTTCCAAACGTCAACCCCGATGTCAAATTACCAACCAACCGGCATTTGTTTTAGCTTGAAGGTGACCCTTGAAACAATATTCTGCCCTTACGACCAATGATTACACGGGTAATTTATTATATCTTAACACAATTTATTAGATTCATGAAATGATGATTTATTTTACTTCTTTGTCTTTTTACTAAGCAGTAGAGAACTTTGCTGCAGCTTATTTTATCTGAACTAACAGTGCTAAAGCAACCCTTAAAAGTTGCATGTTTGATTCAAAAAACTTTACACTGCTCTGTTCTCTCTGCGACATATTAATACTACACAGTAATATTCGTATATTGTGTTAAATATACCACTAATAAATTTGATAATAAAATGATTATGTGCAGAGTAAAAATAGACGCTGTGTCATCCCGAAAAGATTTTTGTTTGTTTTTGGTTGTTTAGTAAACAGAATTGAATAGCTAGGTAATTCCTAACCTTCTTTTCCCCCCTTTACCTATCCTTCCTCAATCACTTTTGCCTCAAAAGATTCATAGCGGTGAAATTCTTGATATGTTAATAAAAAACATACCTTTATTCATTTTTCAACGGTGGGGGGTGCAACAGATTAGTTCCACTAGTTTCCGCTAGAGGAATTCTTGTCTTTTGTACACGTAAGAAAAATAAAAAAAGTGGGTGTGTCAAGCCTACGCAAGACAGAAGTGAAACTTCTAGTTTCAGCTGATGCTTGGCGTGGCGCAGTTCGCTGGTGTCTGAGAGAGAGGAAAGAAGAGAAGAGAGAGAACGTTCGTGAGCGGCTCCCCCACCTCAACAAGGTTTCACTTCAAAAATGCCACAGCCGAGAATCGAACCTCGCTTAACTGATTGAAAGCCAACCACGCTGAGCACCAACTGTAAGCAAAGCCGCATAAATTGATTATATTATGTAGGTTCTGAAAATATGAGAGCTTGTTATGTTTTATAATGTTACCTACATCACACCCAAAATATAATATATTTTTAAAAATAATGTACAATGTACAGAAATAGAATCCCACACAAGATCGCGTAGTGCGCTCTAGCGAACGGATATTTTATCAGAGGGAGATAGTTTTAATTTTTTTTCTGTAAATTATTACATATTATCAAAATAAATAAATTAATTAAATAAATGTAATACAATTATCATAATATACGGATTAGATAATAATTTTAATCCAACACAATAACGCAAAGCGCGCTCTAGCGGAGTAATGTTTTATCACAGTGAGATAAGTGTTTTTATTATTTTGCAATATTATTTTCTTTTAAAAAATGTTCTGACCTACTAAAAAATAAGATATTGAATGAAAAAGGCGTTAAAAACAAAAAAATAATGTGCGATGGCCGAGAATCGAACTCGGATCAACTGCTTGGAAGGCAACTATGCTGACCATTACACCACCAACGCCAGTTGTCGGGATGAGCTAAGAAGCATTTATATGTTACTTCAAAACTTTGACTAGATCAAATGAACTTTAATCGGTGGTCCCGCATTTTCGTTTCGGTCATGAGTCGGTTTTACTCCGGTCCTCGAAATTGCATGACGCGCGTAAAGAAGTTTCACTTCAAAAAGGCAGCGAACAAAGACGAAAGAACGATTTCTGAGTAGGTAAAATACGATAACATTGCAGGAGTTTAGGAGAGTAAAAACCAAGTGAAATTCGTAAAATGTGCACTCGCGTTTTAAACGAAAGAAAGTTTTTACTAGTTTGCATTACATAAAAATAATACAAAATGCTAATTACAACCAAGTAACTGTGTAATAAACTTATTAAAAATGAAAATATAAAATATTTTGATAAGTGTAAACCAAAATTGCTTTTAATAGGAATAGAATGTTTTCAACCGATAAATTGTACAAAGAATCAAATATTTGTAACATTCTTCACATTTTGAAATAAGCTGAGAACGAAAGTGAAATATGTAGAAGGACTAATATCAACGATGTATTTTGCACCCCTCAAACTAATTCAAATTCGAGCATTCATACACTCATTTATTCACATTTGATACGGTTTCTCATAAACTATTTGAAAACTAGAAAAGCTCGGTATACGGGGCAACATATTAGTCTATCTTAAGAGGTATCTTCTGTTTGACAAAAAATTGTTAAAATAAATTCCTCCCAGTCAGAAAAAAATAATGCAACAAGTGGAGTCCCACAGGGTTCACACCTTGGTCTCATATTGATAATCTTGTTTATAAATGATATTACATAATATTTCACTATGTATTTATCTTTCATTTTGCTGATGACCTCAACATTTTTAGAATTATGTAAAATATTTATCATAGTAATATTCTTCGTGATAATATCAACAAATTGTGAATTTGGTCCAACGAAAACAGAATTTCATTTTTTAAATATCTCAAAGTGTTAAAGTCAGATTTTTTAGAATAAAAAAACCAGTGATCTTTAATTACAATATTGAGAGTATTGTATCTTGAGACATTAACACAAATTAATGACTGAGGCATCTCTTTTTAATCAAATCTTTATTTTGCTAACCACATAACGGAAATCTCTAACAAGAGCTTACACATGTTGGGTTTAACTAGAAATTTTATCAATATTAAAGCGTATTAAACACTATTGTATCTTTGTTAAAAGTCAACTTGAATACAATTCTCCCGTCTGAAACGAACATTACAATATTCATGTATAAGATATTGAAAGAATCCAAAATAAGTTCTCGTGTTTTTTAAAATGGGTATTCCAGCAATTTTGTTGAACTACAGCCTTCTTTTAAATGAAGTGAATATGCTTAAATTGTCTGATAGAAGGATATAAAATTCTAAATGATGCATTTGATGGTCCAAAATTGCTTGCATTTATAAGCTTTCGGATTCCACTACGTAATACTAGAAGTCGGGATTTATTTCAGAGCAAAAATTCTGGTACTAACTACCAAATGTATTCCTCATTGCCCAGAATACTTACACAGGGAAATAATTATACAAAATCAATGGAAATCTTTAATTTATCACTTAACAAATACAAAAGATTGTTACTGAGACAGTTTAGTTATGTGTAATAAATAGGTGCTGTATTAATATGTAATTTTTACTATTCATATGTAAAAGCCATTAAAAATGGCGTTAATAAAGTTATGCATAACTTAATATTCGATTACTTATATTACCCACACACGGGCAGCGCCAAAATTTTCATCTAAAATAAAGCTTGTATGTAAATTTGTTATTCAAATGATGATATTTTTGTTTGTATCAGAAAAAATAAATTAATTAAATAAAGTTTTTCCATGGATTTATAATTGAACATAATAACATTACAATAAAATAAGCCGACACTGTTTAAAGCCACTATCTTTGTTTAAATTGTTGCGACAACGAACAGTTTAGGAAGACCCTTCCTTCGAAAGAACAAAAGTTTTTGGGGATCAGGTGGTGAGGCACGAAATGAAAGAAAGTTGTGAAGGTCACATGTGTTTATTGGTGAGTCAGTAGCCGTGACAAGGAGATGATGAAGGACAGATGTAGAATACTCCGGTTGCTGCTGTGATGTGTTGGCAGGTCAAGCGCGGGTCAGTGAGTCGACGCCGGGCGCTGGTGACCGGGACTCGATGGAGGTCAGGCACTGGCGAAGAACGTAGGTCTTCAGGCACTCCAGTGCTGACGAGACGGCCGAAGGTGCGGCGGACCTTGTGGGCAGTTGAACGGGAACGATGTAGACCAGTGAGGATGCTGCGTGTCCTCGTGGTAGTCATGGTTGCGTGGAAGAAGCGCTGGTCAGAGGCGCTGGAACCAGGGCGCTTGTAATCCGAGTAGCGCTGGCCGCGGACGTGGCCGAGGCGCTATGATGATGTCCCGATAGAGTCCATGATGATAGGGGCGAAGCCGGGTACGTTGTCCCTCGCGCTAGTAAGAAGAACGCGGGTGATCACTCGTTGAGCCTTGCAGACTGGCGGCAAAATTATGACTGACTGACTGGCTCGCTGCGTCGGGCTTATTTATACTACTCGGCCGACGGCGGCAGTAGGTAGATGGATGGCAACTAAATTCTAGGCACTCGCACAGACTGTGTGTTTCGGGAACCTTCGACATTGCGGCGATTATGCATAGGCCGTAGACTCGAACCTTCTGGCGAGTTCTCGTAGTATCCCGGACTGAGTGCGCGTTAGTATTGTCGCGAGTATGCAAGTAGGTCTTGAAACAGGTAGGTTGCTTTGTTTTGATTTCGGCTGCAAATACGTACCTAAGTAGCAAGTAGCAAGTACGTACCTAAGTAGGTCGAACGGTTTATTATTAATTATTCAATGGATTAATATCGACGCTACAAGTTTAACTGGTCAGCTTAACTTATGGCCTGCTACATTTTCCACCAAAACCAGTTTAACTTTTCTCCTTTGCTGTAGAGTTCCGAATCAGGTCAACAGTAGTTGTTAACATAACTTAATTAATTAGTTTAGAGCAAGATTCAATGCGACAGTTTTATACCAACATGTAATATTGAAATACTCTTACACATAAGCGTGTAGGACACCGTAGTCAGTAACTTTAAATACACGCATTTTATACCAAAATACTCTTACGTGTAAGCGTGTAGGACACCGTAGTCGGTAACTTTAAATACACTCATTTTATACCAAAATACTCTTACGTATAAGCGTGTAGGACACCGTAGTCGGTAACTTTAAATACACGCATTTTATACCAAAGAATTACAGGTAAGCGTAATATTACTGAAAGTGGTTCATATTTGAGGTATGCCAAAGGGCACACAAACTCCAACGGCTCGGAGGGCTTTGAAGCAGAGAATGGACGGTTATCTCAGGAGTATTTCCTCCTGGGGTAAAAATAATCTCGTCGAATTTAATGTTTCAATGACCCAATCCTGTCTGATTACGTCTAAAAGGGATCCAAATGATAATCTAGTCTCCTTCAACGGAAGCAATCTTCCGAACAGGCCTTCCATTTATATGCTTGGTGTAACTATAAGTGACCAGCTCAGGTACGGGGGCTCCATCGAAGCCAGAGTAAAGTTGGCCTCTCAGAAGCTAGGCGTACTGTACAGTAAACAACTGCTGACCCTGTACAAATCGCAAGTGCGCCCTACTGTCGAATTTGGCAGCCATCTCTGGTCCGGAGCCCCTAAATACCTGAAAAAAACCCTTGACTCTGCAAAAACGGGCGGTCCGTTTGATAGATTCCCCAATCTTAATAAACGGACTGCAATCTTTAGAGCACAGGCGTCAGGTAGGTATGCTGTCCTTGTTCTATCGGTATTACAATGGAAGATGCTCTGAGGAACTAGCGTCATTGATCCCTTCGGCACCGGTGCGTAGTCGAGATACACGCCAAACGCGCGCCCAACATTTGTACACGGTTGACATTTGTCACATGAGAACGGGTCGCTTCTACGATTCGTTCTTAAGTTCAACAGCTCAGCTGTAGAACGAACTGCCGGCCTCACATGGGACTCTTCAAGACCCATGTTCACTCCTTTCTCTCCACAAAAAGACCCTCCACACAGCATCCCCAAAGATGACATAGGCCCTGAGGGAAATTATTTTCTTCAGGGTCTCCTGTGTGGAGTTAATATAAAAAAAAAATTTTAAAAAAATGTTTCGGTATTTTACTGAAAACCACAAAAACGGTCTTCCGATCATAAAGCCACCATTATCATTAAATAAAACATTAAGGAGTAAACATGTTTATAAAATGACAAATACATGCCATGCCATGTTTTGTGTTGGTATCGCTAAACATGACAAATAACCATATTATTTGAAGGGATGTCATTGATTAGATCGAATCTATAAATATATAATAAAACCGTCATAATACTGAAATTACTATTTGATAGAGTGGTTAATACTTGTTTATTATTCTAAGTAAATAAAAATGTAAATGAACGTTTGTTAAAAATGTTAAATCTTTGAGTGTTCTTCACCGATTGATTTGAAATTTTGACACCACGTTGCATTCAAATGCGCTTGTTTTTGATATACCTATATTTTATATATACCAAATACAGTGCCATCTGTTGGACGTAAAGCAACACGTGCTATTGTTCCTCTATCTGCACAGACAGACTGAGCCACAGCAACTCGTATTGGGGTACAGCTAGTGTCAAATAAAATAACACAAAATGACTGTTCTAGTAGAATTGGTTTGGAATCATTAAATTTGAATGTATTTCTTCCATAATGGGATTCGTAATTTGAGACCCTCCGTATCGTAACGAAATTGAGAATAAATTGAAAAAAGTACGTACGGTAACAGTTTTCAATTGTGAATTCACGTACATATTGAAAAAAACAATGTTTTAGAAGAATATCGATATCAAAATTTTGTTCACTTTTTTATCTTGTGAAATAGGAAATGTCGTCAGTGATGTTGTGTTATTACCGGAATAAAAATAAGTATCGGGGAGTAATAATAATTACTATCATACCTTAATAATTATGAGTAAAGTAATAATTAGCCAATAAGTTATTTGATAATTCATTAAAAAATATGATTCCAAAAGCCAAACGAAAACAATATAAAATGTTGTTTGATGTTTCGGGAAAAATGGCTTAAAATAGACTCACAATGATACTACTAAAGCCAGGTATGTAGATAGTGTTAAAAGTGTCAAATTTATGTATTAGTAGGTATCGCTGATACATTTGATTTACCATTATACATTTGGTTTTAGTTTAGAAGGTTGTCAAATGTTTTTTTTTACTTTTGACAAGCATTTCGGGAAATATATCCAAAATGACATGTATGTATAAAATGAATTTTGCTATTATCTCAGAAACCGTTTGATTAGAAGTTCCAATTTGAACCACCGTGACACGACCATACGGCTACGCAATCCCCAGTATGCTGCCGCAACCTAGGCGTGTTGGTATTGCCGTTTGATCGTATAAGACATAACTGAATTTGGTTTGATTCATGTTTTTAATATGCTACTCGCAATGGTATTGATTAAATGACACATATAATTCACCAATGGTGCTATTTGTGCACGTTTAACACCTCTTCCAGCATTTCTTTGTTTTAATTTTTACTTCCAAACAATTTTTAACCCTTACGGACAAAATTAAATGATTTATAATCTCAGTCGTAACCAGGCGAATTTTGGCTCAAATGCGTGTCTTGTGGGTTCATGGATTTTGTGCTGATAAGCCTAAAAAAAACAACAAACTTATATGAGAATTGTGCACTTGGATAATTTATAAGTATATATAATTTTTCCATATTTCGGGTATGTCATCTTAAACATAACGCTATAGTAGTTAACTTGTTTTGCTTCGATTTCGTAATCTTTTGAATCTTCTTCGTTTTAAATATAATTAAAATTGATATGTTAATTAGTACGAAGAATAAAACACACTTCTCAAAAATCTGTATTGAGTACCGAATTATACATAAAACATTAACAGTATATCATTTTGGCCTTATCCCCATATAGCTTCGTTATGGGCAAAAAGAAAATGAGATAACCAATCTGTCGCTTTAATGAGAGGCCATTATTCATAATCAATGCGTTACTAGAGCTTACTGAAATAATTTCCGGAATCACTTCCGTTCTTCTTCCTCTCCCCATTTCCTTCCGCCTTCCAGCGTTCCTTGATTAGGGGGATGCGGCAATCACTTGTTATGTGTCAATAAAAAGATCATAAATGCAAAGAAATGAATACATCATTGCAGCTTGTTTACATGAATACATAATCTATGTTCACATAAATAAATTTTCAGGTGTACCTACTTATATCTGGTTAGTTAGTCGAAAAAATTACTATGAAAACGTATAGAGTTATAAATATGAATGTTCAGTATACTGCTAAAAATTCTTTAGTGACTTCATTTTGAAACGTAACTGTTCCTTGTTTACCCACGATATTATGATAGTATTTTTTCAGTTAGATAATAAATCAAATACCTAGGACCAAATAAATAATTCATCTTGTGTTTGTCATACATTGCACGAAGAAAAATAGCAAAGATTTGCCCTTTTTTTGGTTACACAACATTATAAGTTTTTATATTTTACAACTCGTGGTCTCTCTTCAAACCATTCCAAGAGTGTCTTTCATTTTTATTTATTTATTTGTTAGACAATTTGTATAGCGCCACTTTTGTGAGATATCACCTCAGGGGCGCTTTACAGTTGATGCAGGTATTACAAAATTTATAAATATTGCAAAAATAAAGTGAAATTAAGTTAAATAAAATGTACAGTAATAGGTGATGTAAAAGTACAGGAATAGGCGATGAAGTACAGGAACAGGTGACACGAAGATAGAAGATGGAGACTGCAGCAAGAATCCTAGGTGGTGAGGAGACTGGACCAGCTGCTGGAGCGAGAGTCCGCCGCGTCCACCAACAGTGCCAGCACGAGGTTCGTCACCCGTCCAGGATTCCGTCATTATTTGAAATTCCGTCCGTCGTTATTAAAAGAAGTGAATCATATAATTAAAAATTGAATTAATGTTGTGAAAATAATCAGCATTTCACACATTTTTCCCCCTAAAATGATTCTACTTGCATTTATTTAAAAAAAATATTTGTCTTGCTTGTCTACAATACATGATAATATAAATTCAAATCATTGCAAAATTACGAATATAATTATATTAATATATTTTAGCTTCATTGCGATAGCGTTATTGAATTATTTTTTAGATTATTTGAGAATACTCTATATAAATTCTAAGAGTATGCTTAATATTTTTCCAACACACTACATTTATAAAGTAAAGTTTTATCTCAAAATAATAGCTCCGCACTTTCCTTCAAGGGCAGATAAGAATGATAAATTTTAGGGTAAACGAATGGCTTTATTTTTTATAAGGGTCCCGAGGTTAACCGTATTGCCAACTTAACTTTTTGCGTGCAAGGAAACGTTATAATATGCATGAGTTACGAGGTTATAAAACGCTTTTGCCTTTGTGAATATATCGGTACATATCATATGTTTATTGTGGAAGCATGATTCAGTAATAAAAAATTCTAATTATCCAGGATTTAAAAAACACTGCATGTTAAATGGGGTGATTTTTAACGTATTGTATTGTTCAAGGTTTTTTTCAAAGAAATATCTTTCGATTTATCAATTGAGGAAAGAACGCTACAGATGACTTACTGATTATTGTTAGAAAATCAGTTATTCAACAGCAAAACATTATTTAAGTCTGTTTTCCGGGATATAAGTTTCTACCCTCCTACATTTTTGTGTAATGAGAAAATAGTACTTGCTAAATTAGATAACATGAAAATAAAGTTAAAAAATATCATTGAAGAAGAAAATAATACTAATAAATTTAAACGAAACATGAAGCAATACAAGAAAACGGTCACATCTAAATTCTTCAATGATATACGTTTTTAAATTAAATTTTGTTTTATTCAAACAAAAAAAATTTCCACATAGCGACACCTGTCACTCAGCCCAACACCTCACATGATCCTAGCTGTCAAATGCCTTTTGATTTTCAATTTTTTGAAAAAAAAATAAAAAAACACGAAAAATTTCACCTGAGACCAAAATTTAAATTACATTTTTTACACCAAATAATGTCAAGAATCACTGGTTAAAGTAATTGAAGTACGTCCCTTAACATCATAAATAGCATATATCTCTACCACCCAATAATAATTATTATTCGTTAATTAATTAACGTGTGCAATTGTTCGTATCAAACACAAATATTTGAAAGTAAAAAAAAAAACAATTAAAAACACATAAATTTGTTTTTGACCACTTTCATTTTATTTAAACTCCACTGGTTTCGGGAGAACCCTTCCTTCTTCAGGAGAATATTAAAAACTAATCTACGATTCAAAATATTGACATATATATATTTTAAAAAACCTTAGGTGTATGAGGGAGAGGTGGACATAATGGAAGGGGTAATTACGTGATTTCCAGGAAGAACAGAGCGGTCAACTGGAAATATATCTAGAATCGGACTAAACGATAGATTACTTTTTCATATTCTCCTGACTCCTGAAAGTGGTCATAAACAAATTTATGTATTTTTTATTGTAAATTATGACGAGCCACAAAGTTAATATTTTAACAAACACAAATATTTGAATCTTTCAAATAACTTTATCCATATTAATAAGTAACTTTTGGCAGTACAATAATTATCCACACTAAGCTATTATACTAAGTGGATAAATAATTATGATTCGAGCGAGGATTGCAAAGAATCCTTCGTTAGCATTTCCAGATTAAGGAACCAAAATAAATTTGGCGGGACGAGAAACGTATAAATTCTAAGAGAACTCAATATGGCGCAAGTTTTATTCGCATTTTGTTTTGCCGACATTCCACCAAGACTATAAATACGTCTTCTTTCAGAAAAGGAATATGTATATTCAGTATAACAATAGCAATATAAATAACTTCGAGTATTCGGGGAACGAGGACGAAAATAATATATTGTAATAAAATAAGCAGTAATAATAGAAACTCTTCGTCTACGGGATCGCTAAGAAACTGCAGACCAGAACGACAGTAAATTCTACAGTTATAAATTAAAAGATTGTTAGATTTGATTCCCATGAAACGGGCAGGATTTAGAAACAAGTACTAAATACTTTACGTTTACCTATCTAGTGTCTTGTTTGACGGCCTCCGTGGTCGAGGGGTAAAGTTTTCGACCAGCAAGCCGAAGGTCGTGGGTTCAATTAATTTGTGATATTTCACAATTTGCTTGCGGCACGTTCCAGAATGAAAGATATCTCTCAGTATCGCTATTGTGTAAAACCACCATTCAGAATAGAAACGATGCTTGAAATGGCTTCAGCTGTGTTTGGTGACCAGATATGAATAGCTAGTTACTCCCCCAACTTCTTCTTCTTCATCTCTTACCCTTCCTCACTACCAAAACAATCACAAACATCATAAATCATGGCGATTAAACTTATAGACAGGAGGTATGTGTGTCGTTGTAGATTAGAATTAGATTGGAATTAAACGTACATAAGTCTTGATGACTCACGATATCTTTTACGTAAGATGACTTACGGTGTCTTTTACGTACGATGACTTACGATGTCTTTTACGTACGATGACTACCAATATCTTTTACTTACGATAACTTACGATGTCTTTTACGTAAGATGACTTACAATGTCTTTTACGAACGATAACTTACGATGTCTTTTATGTATGATGACTTTTCATTGGAAGTTATAATTTTGGCAACAAAATAAGGGGACGTCATTAATGGTTATTCATTATTCATTTGAAGGTTATAGAAACATACCGATTCAAAACTAAAACAAAATTCAATTATTTCATCTTGCATTTTCCCCTTAAACATAAACGGGAGCATTTATGTATTGTTTCCAAAATATCATTTTATTATGCTTTCATGTTATGATGATAGATATATTATTACGCTTCAGTTGAACTAGACTAGGTTCAAGAGTTATTTGATGTGATGAAATATGAGGTATTTCTGAAGCTTTATTGTTGCTTTATCTGCGTGGGAAAACGCACCGTGGAGCCTGAATAGATGTTGGGAATATCTTACATTAAATTCTAACCACAATGTAAGATAATATTAACCTCCCGTGGCCCTTATGTAGAGAATTCAATTTGAAAACGCGTTTATTCTGGATGAAAAAATCTGAATTTTAAAAATAAAGTTTGAATCTGATTGTAAAATTTAGGTATTGGGAGTCTTAATTTTTGACATAATATAGATTTGTAAGAAATCTCTTGAAGTGGAGACCTTTATACCCTTGGAGTTAAAAATAGAAAAAACAAAGCAAAAAAACTCATAAGTGAATTATCTTTATAAATCTGATATTAATTGTTCATACGTATAATTATTTTATCAAACATATCATAATTATAGAAGACCAACAACCCATTAATCTTAAAATTATATCTTGAATGAAGAAACTGTTAAATTATCAAAATAGACATGTGCTTTCCACAACCCTTGGTTAAAATTTAATTATTTGAAATCATAATTTGTAAAAGGGTCAATAAGAAATAAACATCGACACAGTGAGCTCATTGGCTCAGGCAAATTAAAGGCATAATATGGGAGGAAGGTGGCGACTCCATTCAGAAGTGTTTATTCAGGCTCTATATTACAGATCCGGTGGGTTACCGGATGTTTTGGATTCATTTAACGTGCATGTTTTTTAATGTAAGACATCAAGATCTTCAACTGAATATTTTAGCCCACTACATGAATTTCCGGGACATGCTGACTTCATTCATGCCAAAGCCATTAAAAAAAATTGCATTATGGAAAATGTAGGGCCAAAAAAAATCATTTTTTACAAATCTTTTATTTCAGTAGCATTGGAGGCTACCAGAACCATTTGCGCAATTACGGCAAGAACGTAATCTGTCTACTAACATTATAAAATGGACTTGATAATAGAAAAGGCGATTTACATCTTTTCGATCGCTATTCATCAATCTCAAATAATACATCGCTGCTCTTGAACGTTTGCCGGCGCCTCCAAACCACCTACATTGTTCAGACGTGAAAATTAAAACTTACTGACTATACCCTTTATTGGTTAGTTATTGAATTTAAATTATTATTTTTTTAAAAAGTTGATTAGTAGAACTAGTGTAATGAATATATCAAGATGTGGCTTTTGACTGAAATAAATAATTATTAGGGGTTGAAGGATAGAATTTGCTAGTCCGGGTCAAGATGAGGCTCAAGTTCGTTGAGGGTGAACTACCCGCTCATTGTAACCCGCTCATAAACCACCAATGAGCGAGCGGGTTACTTTTACAAAAAAGATTCGATCGTCAGCACCCGTGTTCCGTAACGGGTGCCTGCGTGGCAAGCGACGATGAATATGAATTCTGTAGACCGAGCATTCGATTGGCGTTCTCGGAACAGACAAATAGAGAAAACAAGGTCAATCTCACGTATTTTTCAAGATGATCTATAATGATTTGAAATATAGTTTAAATAAATGATAAGTTCAATTAATAGGATTCTCGGCTGATGAAATGGAGCGAGTTCGAATACCAATTCGATTATCGATCTAATTTTCGGTTTTTATCGGCCCTTTTTCTACTCCGAAATGAGAAACTTAGATGGGATGCATTTTATGTGATAAATTTTGATATAATAAATTAGAATAGCCATCAATGAATTACTTACAAATAATATACATTTACTCAGATTCATCCAAATATCCAGTTTGCCCCTGCCTGTATAACTTCGTGATATCTCTTGGTTTGCTAAATGTAAAATGTACCCATTGTAAAATTTATCCAGGCAAATCTCAAATTAGAGCCGACTGAAATATTTAGGGAACTTTCAACTTATAGCGTTATAGGGTCTCAACGGCCATTAAATAAGTATGCCTTATATTTGCATTAATTAACTAGAACAATTTTACTATATTAAGTATTTTGACAGGAAAAGTAAATGTTCACATTGGAATTTATGTTTATACAAAACGTGTTTTAAGATTTTCAATTTTATTTTATAAGGTACAATTCGTATTTATGAATTATTATTTGTTAATGTTTCAATACTGGTATGTTGATAGTTGGTGCTTCGATAAACTTTTGTCATAGATCCCTTCGGCACCGGTGCACAGTAGAGAAACACGTCAAACGCGCGCCTAGTATTTCTAAGCGATCGATATTTGTCGCATGAAAATGGGTCGCTTCTTCGACTGGTTCTTGGGTACAACAACTGCCGAATAATTTGCCGGTTTCTGTGTTTCCTCCTTCCTACAACACGCATCGCCTCAGACACAGGTTTTGAACCTCAAAAGATATCGTAGGCGCCAAAAGAAATACATTGCGCAGAGTTAATATAAACAATAAAAAGATAAAATATATATATCTTAATATATAAAAATCAAGTGTCACTGTGTTCATATACGCTAATCTTCGAAACCGCCAAACCGATTTCTATGAAATATTGTGAAAATGCATGATTGGTTCCAGTTTCAAATATAAGATAGTATTGGACCCGATAGGTGGCGCTATTGTCGAGATAAAAAATTTTTTTTTTTCAAATTTCTCATCCAAACATACATACAATTACATATTTTACCTTCCGTACACCCCCTCTTCCTCAATATTTTTCAGTACCGTATTCTGGATTTTTCAGGAAAAAAGGGTAGTAATTATTTTTTAAGTGTAAGCTTTCAATTGATGGTGGTGTGAAAAAATCTATTGACATCTATATTACGCATGTAGAGAAAATACCACACTCAAATTTTGTTCCGTTTTCTGTGCTGATAACGTTTCCCTGAAAACGCAATGATGTTTAAGCGTATTTTCCCTATATACTGATGTCAATATATAGAAGGCGGTTGTGGTAGGACAACGTGTGCTTGGGCCCACTAGTATATTATTGTAAATGAGTAATTTGTGAAAAACACAAATTAATCAAATAAGATGTATTTGCGCACGCCGGGATTTGAACCCGCGATATTCAGCATGCTACTTGAGAATCTCGATCACGCAGGCCAAGGGGCAAAATGAAACACAAAAAAGGCTTTTCTGTTTATACTAAAATCCTAAACTCCATCAATATTTTACAATAATAATTCTTAAAAATAAGAGATATTATTGTGTTTATTCTTTGTTCTAGTTTGTTCATTTGAATTAATTATTGGTAGCACACGGAATTAAGTGCGAAAATTGCGTGTGTAAATTAGGCGTGTTCAAATCCGCGTAGGCCTCAAGTATGTTTTTAAGGTATGTAGTTTATATTTATATATATTTCGAAATAAAAGATTCGAAACTCGGGAAAAGTCGGGCAATATCAAAAAGTTTATAAGATATAATAATATGAAGTTATAAAAAACAGGTCATAAATGAGGACGTTCTTTTACGAACATATTGACATATAAATAATGCTTTCGGTAATGAAAACCGAATTCTATCTCATGTTTCAAAACCCATCATTGTATTAAAACAGTCTTGTGATCGATATAAAACGTTACCCAATGAACCACTTGCATGATATATATATATATATAATACAAGTATATATATATAAAAAATACGAGTGTATATATACTCGTATTTTAGGTTCTGAAAAGATTTTTAAAACGCTCAGTGTTTTTTTTAAATGCTCGGATAAAACTAACTTATATAAATATTGATAATATATTAAAAATACCTTAAATTATTCGTAATCTTATTAAAAACGGAACTGCAGAACCTAAACGAATGAATTGATAAGTTTCATGTTTAATTTTTAATAAAAAAGGAATGTTATGTCAGAACACGTGTTCATACAAATCATTATATTTTCGCAATTCATCATTATATAATAACAGGGCAAACGTAGTTGCATGAACTCACGTATTCCGATATATTCGGAAAGTTTATTATGAAATTGCCTGCTGTCTAGTTTTTAACACGTTTTTTTAAAATAAACATTACTAATTTTTCTCCGTGTATCTTCAAAGCCGTGGGAATTCTTAGAAAACATAACTGAAGTTATGTTTAGTTTAGTACATAAAATCAAGCTTTTTTACATACCACGAAAGATCTAGTGGAAAATTTATGTGGCATGTAAATTTAAAATAGTATATACACAGGGTGTAACAGCACGTACCCGAAGGATTTTAAAGATTGGTGGTTTTTCACTAAGCTAGATGCTAAAAGTATCTAAATAATCAGAAAGAAAATGATAATAATATTAACAATTTAAATAGTTTAATTAATTCATAATTTAATTAATATTAACATTTTTATGGACAGCTCCAGAAAATTTATAATATTATAGTTAAAAAATATGGTATTACACACCTACCTTTCACTATAATGCTTATTATCCTAATAACATAATGCGTAAAAACCCATTGGTGTATTAATAAATAAACTCATTTGTTCCAGCAGCAAACATAATAATATAAACTAACAAATTTTATAAACTAACTAAACGATTTAAAACCTTTCTATAAATGAATAATTCTTTAGTTTTAAAAATTAAAAACAACGACAACAAAAAAATAAAAATAATCTACTGGCCCATAAAAGCCAAACCTGCTCAGTCAGAATTCGTAAATAAACTTTTAAATAATCTTCTATGTAAATAAAAATGAAATTGTTCGTTAGTTCAAAATCTCTGAAATTTCTTCTTACTGTGAAATTTTGATACAACTTTGCATTCGAATACCCTTATGTTCTTATATATAGATGTCTACTGTGACAGGTAAAACATGTTTTTTTTAACAGCGCCATCTGTTGGATATCAAAACAAAACGCGCTGTTGTTTCTCTATCTGTACAGACAGACAGCGTAGACTAGCGGGGTAAGGCTAGTTTGATAATATGTTTCAATCTAACTTTATGAGTTGAGAGCACTTACCCATCTTTTTACCTCGAAGATATCCCGTGGGTAGCTTGCGCCAACCAATTTGCGACATTGTACGCAAGCTTTGGGAACAAAATTTCGTGTATTGTAATTTATTTGTAGGGGTTCAGTTCATATAAAGCCCTCGTGTGCCTTGTGCGAGTTGTATTATATCGCAGGATAACCGCGCTGGGGAATATTAAACGGAGTATTTCGGGTTCTGTATTGTCTCTGAAATATTGGTTAGTACAAAGGAATAAGGTTCTTGCGTGCATTCTTAATTGGTTTCAACTTTCAGGTGAACGGATTTCTCAACTTAAAATATATAATTTTGGAGTGTTTTATTTTAATTTTTAGATTTATATGTTACCAGCATCAAATTTATATTAGCTCCAACCATGATGTCCTGAGGAAAATTTAATTTCCCTCATGGCTTATGTCAACTTGGGATACTGTGTGGAGGGTCTTTGAAAGGAAATAATAGAGAATAAGTTCTGGGAAGGAAACAGGTATGAGGGGTGGATAGGAATCTGGTGGTCAGAGTGTCCAGGAAGGACAGTCGTATGAATTCACTCGGTCGATAAGGTCCTATTGGAGAGCTCAAAGGGTCTCCCTCAACCAGTATCTCCCGATCCGGCCTGCAGTTGGTTGGCAGATGCATCCGCCACCAAGACCTTGACAAACCTTATCCTCATGAACTCGGGCACCCCCGCTAAGTCGCCAAATGTAGCAAACCATTTGGGGTGACATATGGCAGATGTGTTAATGGTCCAATAAATGGTTTCGGGGGTGGCGGTACCCATAACCGCCTCCCAAATTAGCTAACAAAACATCAAGTCATCTATCCGTAGGGGTAGGCAGAAATAAAGTCCACCACGCTCTGTCTAGGCACATACCTAACCTATTACATTTAATCTTAAGGCTGTCCACAGACAGCTGCGCATGGCTACGTTTCACATGTGGCTTAAGCTTCGTTCATTATGAGCTGACATACATATCCAAACACAGTGCGCCACGGGCACGTTACGCACGGCTACGTGGGGTATGTGACGTCATAGGCACATCCGTGGGCTGCAAAGGATGCGCCGGACACGTTACGCACGTTTCTCTCACAAGTTTTTTTTAATAAAGCATCCTTAAAATGAGCGTTTTCGTGGCGTAGTTCAGTTAGCAATGTGTGACCACGAAGCTGTATCAAGCCACGTAGCTTTCGTGTCAGTCTTGGCCACGGAATTAGTGCGCAGCTATTTGTGGCCCGCTTTACATGCAAATATCGCGTATTTGCATGACGTGTCAATATTTGATTCTCTTATGATTTTGTGAAATTCCCTTCTCTTTCCATCCGCATTACATGTATAAACCATGAAAGTATCAATTTTATAGTATTACTTCTGCTTAGCCCACTCGCTGGAACACATTAGAAATTACATTTGACCGGTTTTCGATTCCTCTTCTGGCTAAGTCCTCTATCACAACACAAGCATTTTTTCCGCTTTCTGTGGTGGTAATAGGAGATTTTCAAATATTTTCAGGTTATTCGTAACCCGGGAATGTCCGTGTTTCTTTTTAAAAAAAATATTAGTACATTTTTCTTTTAATATTAAAACTTTTAGATGTATAATCAAAATTCGCCATCTTTATTTTAACAACTTAACCCGTGGGTATAATCTTAATCATTATCGATCGTTTACGTATTCGTATTCGTAAACTAGTCAATTTATTTCAAATTCATAAGCCATGAATTATTTTCTAAATAGTCCATAAATTGAAGCTTCAAGAATTTCATATTTATCTTTGATCCGAGTTCAGAAACATTCAAAGTTTTTGATAAATATTACTTTCGTTTTTTTTTAAACCACTTTGAAAAAAATATTGAAAGTATTATATTAACAATAAGACCAATGGGATTGGTAACCCACGCGGATATTTTTATGCATAACGTATTCAAAGCCGGAAAAAATACATTCCATTGAATACGTAAATGTTAAAATGTTTCTTGAAAGCCACAGAATCAGAAACGTATCACTATTCTGTTTTTTTTCTTCAGTGTCGATGTGTTTGCAGTTTTGAATATTTCTATTTTTGATACTGATAATTCGTGGTGGAATTCCACTATAATGATATATTGAAACAAATTTAAGGCGATGCACTACGTAGTAATGCAAAATCATATGATTTTGGTTTAAAAATTTGGTCGCCTAGAAATGTTTCAGATGCTTTAATTAAATACTGCGAGTAGAATACATCTTGGTCTTTGAAATAATCAAGAATTTTTTTGATGAGTTTTTTTATAAGCCTAGAAAAAAATAATGTATAAGGCCTATGAAAACTGCTTTAAAGTTCAAAATCTTCTACTTACGAACCCATTTTCGGTTATGATTTTATTGAATAGTGTGGAAAATTAAGGTAACAATAAAATTCTCGGAAAAAAAAAATATTTATGCCTGAACATCCACAAAATAAAACAAAAGTCACTTTTTGGCCATGTTTTTTTCTTGCATAAATCAAAACAGGCGGATGGTGTTAGGCGGGAATTTAAACCTTATCGCCATCTACGTAAGGGGTGTTATTTAAAATATTACACGACGTAGTGCATCGCCTTAAAACTTTTTTTCCAGTATAAAAAAAGTTCAGTATCAAAAATACAATTACGTTTATTTGAGAAAAAACGACATCAACATACACATTTAAATTTCAATGTTATGTATGATCAATTAGCTTTTTACATAAGTATTCGCGTATTATGAGAGTTGTATGCATCTTTCTTGAATGAAGTCCACTTCATTGGCGTCATCAATCCTCTGTCAATTTGCCAGTCCATTCATTAGTGTCGTTAAGTAATTTTCTTCTTTGTTTGCCAAATTTTACTCATTTCCTCAACCTTCGTAGAAGAAGCCCGGGAGCAATCATGAGAATTATTTGGCTTTTTTCATTTCTCTGCCATAAATTCAAAATTAAACGGTTAAGAATAAAAAAAATTAATAGTGTTGCTACTAAATGTATTGTGTTGAGACTAAGAGAGGTTATTGAACAAGAGAAGACAATTTTGACGAAGAAAATATTGATCTTGCGTATTTAAAAACTTCACTTTCCGTCATGAAATCAGCCAGATGTTCAATATTTTTTCTAGGTCCGGCCAAAAGTCTTAAAAGTTTAAAAAGAAGAAGATGGTTTAAAAAGGAGATATGTGAATACGACTGTTAGAAGGAGCGCGCTAATATTAAAAAATATTATAATCAATTGGTGTCAGCGAAAATGTTTAATAAAGCATGCATTTTTAATAATTTGCAAAAATCTCTCGACAAGCAAGTTGTAGAATTGAAAGAAACAATATGAATTTTGTCATTCTTGTAACAGAACCAGATATAAATTTTAGATTTTTATAGCATATTTGGCGATTTATTTTCATCGAGGGAATTTCACAAGCATACTTTCCGGCTGGGCAAATATATAAAAATTATCTTAAAAAAAACCATATATTTTCAAGACTTTAAAATCTTCAAGAAAAATATACTAAAAATCTTAGTGGGACTATCTTAAATTACCGATCCTTGTTAGTCAACTAGCTCTCACTCTGTTGGTCATAAACATAGATTAATCTGACGTCAATGGTCCTAACCCATCATAATGGATCACGAAACGTATTCTGCTACTTTCCGAAAATGCATTCATAAAACAGACAATTTCCATTCCATACAAATTAAACGTTTTAATTAAGTAGACCGTTTTTATATAAATGTGTAAGATTTTTCTATATTTCTATTATCACAAGACTTATTTATCAAAACGATTAATTGATAGGTCACGTAATCCAGAAATGGTAGTTTTAATAATACCTTTGCTAAATCAAAAATTATTGAATGGGGTATTTTCACAAACTGGAAGTACCGTTAAAATTGTATGGAAGATTTAAAGTTTATTTTTCTGATTCTGACCATAGTTCTAAAAATGTGTAATATTAATATTTTCATTCATAATTATTGATTTAAAAAATCGTACATTCTCAAACCGTTCCAACGGGCTACAACGTCATTATGACATATAGGCCGCCTCTGGCTGGTAAGACGGCTGTCACCAACGGTGAATTATTTTAAATCGGTATAAAAAATTATTCGAGAAAAAAATAAAATTAATATACTTTCATCATCGTAATTTTTTTCTTATTTTTTCGAGAGTAAAAAAAAACATTAAAATGTCCTATTGTTGAATTACATGAAGCTCGCGTAATATTTTATGCCGATATTAAAAAATTCTAAAGGTTATTAATAAGTTATATTAAACAATATCAATTTCCATCGATGAACTCCCAAATACAGGTGGATACGGCATCAAAATTATCCATACCTTGCTGTAATTTTAAATTTATCATGGGTATCACGGGTATATATATATTAAATTATCGTGCAATCTTGATAGCTTATTCGCAAGATAATCTTGCAAATTTATAAATGCCCTGAAGAAGACAGGGCTGAAAGCTGTTGGCAATGTTGGCATCAACCAAGATTGAGTGATGTGGGTAATACAATTTATTAATTATCACAAGTTAGTTTATGCTGCTTAAAACTTTGCATTGTTATGTTTGAAGTTTCAGTAATCTGTCTAACATTAAGGTCCGTTATATTCGACGGCTGAGACTGCAGTGTCGATGTTAAAGATATTGATAATAATGTCTAAAGAAGGCTAGCAAAATCCAGATTTTTGAAAACTGAAAATGATGTAATTGCTTGTCAGTATCAAACATATTATTTTTGTTCTTTGTTCGGCAATATGGTACGATTGGTAAGAAATAGCGTCTTGTTGCTCTTAAACATATTCATAAAATGCAATGCTCGTGGTAAGTAACTAGATAAATTTAAAAATGTGGCGAATGGCCAAAGATTTTTAAGAACTTTCGACTGTGGTAAGGTTAGTGAAGATGTATCGATCTGACTTCTATCTTGCCCAATTTTACCACCAATTAGTTTTTCCGATTTGGCAAGAAAACAAAAGAGAAATTCAAATAATCCATGTATTTAAAAACACGCTGCACCGAGAAATCAATTATCTGCAATAATATACCTGTTCTAAGTTTACATCAAAATGTATCACACGTATTAGATGTATTTGACTATAACTATGTATAATATATATACAGGATGAATGATCTGAGCAATAAATTCGGGGATACTATTGATATCACATATCAGAAATCTCTGATGGGAAAATAATATATAACGTACAAAATGACACAAAAAATTGTTGTAATATTTTAAATAACTATTTTAATAACCTGGGGAAAAACCTAGCAAAATCCATAAATAAGACTAATATATCTAATCCACAACAAATAATACAATGTCAAATTTATAAATTTCACCCAGTCACAGAAATCGATATTGACAGAACTATTTCGGAACTAAAAGGAGATTCTGCCCCCGGCTTTGATAACATATATACTAAAACAATAAAATCGATGAAAGTATACTTAATTATCCCCATAACACATATAATAAACCTAAGTCTAGCAAATGGCGAATTTCCCAATAACTATAAAAAAGCAATTATAACCCCCATTTCTAAAATAGACTGTCGTAAAGATCCACAAAATTATCTCCCGATTTCACTTCTATCAAATATATCAAAAATATATGAAAAAATTGTAAAAAAACAAATTTGGACATTCTTAGAAGAAAATAAAATAATTAATTATAACCAATTCGGATTAAAAAAAATACAAGTACTCACGACGCGATAGCAAAAATAACTAACTATTTATATACGGCCCTAGATTCCGATAAAAAATGTCTTGGCATATTTATAGACCTTAAAAAAGCTTTCGACAGCATATCTGTGATAGACCACGCTATAAGCGCGCTATATTCTGGTGGCTTGGCATATTTCAGCATATCCGTTGGCAATACATTACCATTGGGATTGTATGGCGAACTATACCAGTACTTAGTTGAATCCTACAAATTATAGTAGCGTTAGTAGTGTAGTTTTACAGATTTGTCTTAAATGTAGTATTTTTCTAGTTCCTATATTATTTTATGTTACTGTTACTTATTTTAATAATATTTATTCATATTCAGTTTATCAGTTTGACGTCATTTCATGATTTAAAAACATCGTGTATAATTTTCGATAGCTCACTAGGTGTATCGAACGTGAAAACAAGATTTATTGCATTTGACTCTATTGCAACTAAGGTTGAACACCTGGCAAGTTTGATGACCCCTTTTTCCAAGAAATAATGTTTACGAGTTGAAAAATGCACCACAATTATCGGTTACTAAGCGAATCGGGCCGGAGAAAAATCAAAATATTGACAAACCAGTCGCTGTGCGAAATTATTATTCTCACCTAAAAACACCTGCGTCTGAAACGAAAACAAGTTGTGGTAACGATATTGACGTCACAAGAGGGCTTGCTAGAGACATTATAAATACCCAGTCAAAACTAAATATTGGGGCAGTCAAAATTCAATATTTAACACGAGTGGACGGAACACCTTAAACAGTTAAAACGCGATCTGTTAATTATAATTATAAATTCCTGAGTGTTAACTGAAATCTGTAGTCGCTTCTGTTCCTCCATCACGGCACAATCATTTTAAAGATTACAACTATTTCTAACGAGCTGTTTACGGCCGGCACTTTATCAGCTGAGTCAGACGCATCACTCATCATTACAAGAATGGGGCGTCTCCGTGTGCCGGCTCTTATAATCAAACGACTGAACTGCCCACTGCCGGTGATCACCTAGAGGCTGGCCAATCCCTGCTGCATTGATGCTGACAACCTAAAGGCTGACAAATACCTGCTGGCTACCGACTGAACTGCCCACTGCCGGTGATCACCTAGAGGCTGGCCAATCCCTGCTGCATTGATGCCGACAACCTAGATTCTGATGAATTCCTCCTTACTACTGACTGAACCAGCCACAGATGCTGACAACCTAAAGGCTGACGAATACCTGCTGGCTACCGACTGAACTGCCCACTGCCGGTGATTACCTAGAAGCTGGCCAATCCCTGCTACATTAATGCCGACAACCTAGATTCTGATGAATTCCTCCTTGCTACCGACTGAACCAGCCACAGATGCTGACAACCTAAAGGCTGACGAATACCTGCTGGCTACCGACTGAACTGCCCACTGCCGGTGATTACCTAGACGCTGGCCAATCCCTGCTACATTAATGCCGACAACCTAGATTCTGATGAATTCCTCCTTGCTACCGACTGAACTGCCCACTGCCGGTGATCACCTAGAGGCTGGCCAATCCCTGCTCCATTGATGCTGACAACCTAGAAGCCGGCCAATTCCTCCTGGCTACCAACTGAATTGGCCATTGATGCTGAAAACCTAGAAGCCGGCTAATTCTTCCTGGCTACCAACTAAATTAGCCATTGATGCTGTAACTCTAGAAGCCGGCCAATTCTTTCTGGCTACCAACTGAATTAGCCATTGATGCTGAAACCCTAGAAGCCGACCAATTCTTCCTGGCTACGAACTAAATTAGCCATTCATGCTGATAACTTAGAAGCCGGCCAATTCTTCCTGGCTACCAACTGAATTAGCCATTGATGCTGAAACCCTAGAAACCGGCCAATTCTTCCTGGCTACCAACTATATTAGCCATTGATGCTGATAACCTAGAAGCCGGCCAATTCTTCCTGGCTACCAACTGTATTAGCCATTCATGCTGATAACCTAGAGGCTGACCAATTCTTCCTGGCTACCAAATAAATCGTTCATTGATGCTGAAAACCTAGAAGCCGGCCAATTCTTCCTGGCTACCAACTGAATTAGCCATTGATGCTGAACACCTAAAGGCTGGCCAATTCTTCCTGGTTACCGACTAAATTAGCCAATGATGCGGACAACCTAGAAGCTGGCCGATTCCTGCTGGCTACCAATTGAACTGGCCACTGCTGCAGCAGTCACCCACGCCATTTACTGTATCGTATGGCGCGATGATGCTCCAATCTGAAATTATCGCTGAAAGGATTCCGGTTGTATCAGTTTTCTATCTGTGTTTTAAATCCCAGTTGTATTGAAATACATATAACTATTTCTTGTGAATTGGGCTGGCTGTAAACAATAGGAAGTACCTATAAGCTACACCTCTTTATACGTTCTGTATACCAAAACAAAACTTGTAATTAAAATGTGAATTTTGATTCGAATCGTCTTTCTTTTATGATGGTTTGGATAGAACACCTCACGGTGTTTTACTTAAATCATTACCCATGTTGAGGACTGATGTGTGCCGGTGCTTATTATTTACAGTCTTTTCTTGTGCAGGCAAACACGTCCCGTTCACACGGGGTATGTTCTTAAAATCCATGTAAAGCCCTGTTGATCATAAAACCAAATATATATATATATATATATATATATAAATATATATATATTTGGCGGAAAATGATTCTCCTCGCCAACTGAGTGGCGTGGCAGATTAGAAGAGGCCGGTTGATGGAGACCCTTTGACCTCTCCAGTCTTCAGCCGGACTCATTCGATCCATCCCATTGGATGAATGGATTCATACTCTGTCACTTTTGAACACTCTAACCCTGAGATTCCTACGCACCCATCATAACTTTTTTTCCGAGAACTTACTCCCCGTCCTTTCCTTAAAAAGCCCTCCACACAGCTTCCCTAAAGATAGGTCCCAATGGAAATTATTTTCCTAAGGACCTCCTGTGTGGAATCAATATTATTTTTAAAAGCTGCTTTTATTTCTACAATGACATGAGTTATGATAGAGAATTATTGATGTATTTGAGCTGACGTTAATACGCAGAAAAATGACATCTAAGGTTTCAAGCTTTTCATTTCCTGATAATATATATAAACTAGTAAATTTAACAAAGAAACACGCTAGGTCATATTTAATATGAAAATATCACCTTACTTAGACTATAATTCCAGCTTTCTTTTTACATGCTTTGAAAAAAATTGCCCTTGTTCTACAGAATTTATAAAATAACCTACTTTCGTGAATTACGGTTATGTTGAGATATTCAGAATTCATTACTTCATTTGTATTAAAGTACTATGAAACAATGTGGTAAAAATAAAATTAGAGATACAGCTAAATTTTATTAAGCTAAGTATTTACGACAACGTTTACATTAAAATGTTTGCAGAAAAGCAACAGTGACATTGTTAAAGTAATTTAAATTAAGGAGAAGGATACGATATGTGAAATGCATGGAATTGCACACAAAAGAAAACAGATTGAGAAATTACGTCAAATTTTTAAGATTGCATTGAAAAGGACTCAGATCATTGAAAAGTTATCAATTATCTACGGAAAATAGATTATTATTTCCTTGATACTACAGGTTTGCCAGAAAAATTGTTATGCTTAAATAAAGTATTGTACAAAACAATATGTTTCATTTAAATGGCCTCCAAATGTAGAGCCACTGAATGCTGAAGAGCCATGGAAAATGTCTGGCGTTGCAGCCATCTTGGCAGCCATTTTTGTGATAGTGTTTGGAGAGAAATTTTTATTGGTATGCCAAGTCCTCTCTAAGGTATTTTATTTAGTAATTTACGAGAACACACAATGGAGTGTTAGGTATCAATAATAGTAGGATTTATAGGCCCTGTTAGGAGTTCTACCGAGCCGAACCCTCTGATATGAAAATATCTGGAGTCGGTGAATTATTTTCCCATTTGATCTCTGGCGAGTTGACGCGTTGTTCTTGTATTGTTTTGTATTTATTGGCACTTGCATAATGTGGATTGACTAGATGATCATTTGTGGAAAAGTGTGTGGAAGGGTTTAGTTTTTCCTAAGGAGAAGATTTAACCCGGACATAAAGTCGGAAAATTTACAGTTCATACACATATTTGTCTTCCACGTCATCTTAGTTTAACAAGTTAGCTACAAACTACTCGTCCGCAAGTAGAGATACGACGTAAGTTTACTCCACGCTGTGTAGTAATATAATTATATGCCTTTTCCCGTCATTGGGACGATTAGTATGTAGATCGGGAAATGACTTGAAGTCTACCAACACCTGTTCCTGATTGCGCGACACAAGGATTAAGGTTAAGATTGCCTCGGGATGCTGGCTGGAATGACGGTCTTGTGAGATTATACACAAGTACTATCTCCTCGTAATTGCGTTCTCCAATTTTGACACTGATTATACATTAGAATGTTTCGAAAAAATCTTTTTTTGGAAATTCGAAATTTCAATTTGATGAAAGTTGTCAAAGTTGCAAAAAGTTGCAAGAGGCCTTAAGTTAATAATTTTCTTAAAAAATAAAACATGAAAAAGCAATGGTTGGATTAATCGTTCCCATCACCATTTACACTAATTTACGAAAATAACCCGAATTACTAATTAACTATAACTAACTAACCATCACGCCGTTTCCCCGCAGGGGTAGGCAGAGAGGACGGACTGCCAAAGAACTCGGTCTTGGCACACATTCCTTTCCTCATTCACATTCATACATCGTCTCATACACACTCTTCTATTATTATGACTCTTGACGTGGCCCGATACAAGTATCTGATTCACTTGATCTTGTCATGTCTTCGGCGGGCGTCACTGACTTCTGCTAAATAAGCCAAATTTGTCAAAATTATTTAATTTTGCTTAAACCTTGCATTAGAGTTTCTTTTACTGTGCTTTTATTTACCTTTACCTGGGTACCTTTTTTTTACCTGGGTACCTTCCGCCCTGCCTCCGACTTCCTGACGCTTTTCTCCCCTAGGGTCTTTAGGGTTAATCCCTATCATCCCATATACTTTCTTCTGGGCACCACCACGAAGTTGGCTTAGGGGCGCGGTACTTGGACCTGCATTTGTCTTCCCAACCACCACCAATCCATCCTTGGGACTGCCAGCTGCGAGGCATTGAACCACCTTTCTTTTGTTTTCTCTCTATGCTTACAGCTCATCTGAATTCGGTGACCACACGATATCGTGATGGTTGCTGAACATGTCTCTTCTTCTTCTCTGTTATCTACCATTATGTACTTCTCATCTCTTTTTTCCTATTTCAGGTTGCTGACACATCTGTAATTTATGTTCTCTTCTTTCTTTTCTGGTCCCGTTAAATGATTGCGAATCCCACGTTCTCTAATAATGTCCAGTATTTTTCATGCTTTATTAGTTATTTGTTTTTAGTTGAGAAGTATTTATTTGATCACAACATCCATTGTAGCTACTTATCTGTAAGCGCTTGCATACCGCTTCCTAACACTGTATGCGGGGACATTGAAGGTCTAACATTTTATACATTGTAGAGCCGTTTATTCAAAAAAATTAGATTCTTGCGAGAACTCCAAAGGGGTGACCATAAGTCACCTATACCGGGGTGGGACAGCGGTGGGTCACTTCAATGTGCTTTTATTTGTATTTGAAATTTGAAAAAAAATTACTTCGTCTTTAATTAGAAAAACTAAATAATTATAAAAAATAAACATTTCAAAGAAAATTATAAGCCTAAAGGCTCTTACGTGATGTGGTTTTGCTAATGTATTAGAAATTTACAAAAAAAAAAAAACAGGAAACCTGTTAATACATTCGTTAAAGGCCTGAAATCTCTTGAAAAGATTCTTAATAAGTTGGCAATACTCATTTTCCTTTGTGCATTCGCGAAGCTTCCCAATTGCGATAACAACTCTGCTGGTAGGAGTCTTTGCTGGAGACTCGGCTAGAAGGGCCTTAGCTGCTTAACTGAAGAAGCTTCCACCCATCGAGGACTTCAGCCTTAATAAAGCCCAGGGCTGGCCCTGAGCAAACAGCGCCCGGCGCGAGTATACTTTTGATGCCCCTTGTCACTATAATCAATAATGTTCGAATGATTTGTATTTTTGTGTAGCGCCGTTCTTATAAAAAATAATCTCAAGGGCGATTCGTTCGGACTGTTACGCCTTGGCAATTCGGCGCCCGGAGTGGAATGCTCCAATTGCGCTCGCGTAGGGCCGGCCCTGCTAATGCCATCGCAGAGAACCCGGTGATAACAAGGTAGTTACGGTGAATAATATTGTGCGTTTAGTTATCAATGAAGGTGCGAACAACGGAAAAGCAACCCCGAACCACGTGATAATTATTTAAGCTTTAAATTCAAATAAAATTGAGGTTTTGTATTAAAACTTGGCCAAACTTCATTAAAATCCATAAACACATTTAAAAAGATATTTATAATTAAATACAATCCCTCGTCCTAACCCAAGGCGACCCAAATTGGTGAGAAAGCAGAGTAGAGAAAGTTCACAACTGAAGAGGTAAAGTACAATGCATTTAATTATCTAGATTCATTTATAATTATTCTGTACTAGTTACCTGAAACAAAACAGAATGTTACACTATATGATGCTTTTTTGTACCCACATTTGAAAAGAAACTACCGCAGAAGACGGTAATGAAGTGAAAATTAAATGTAATAAAAACTGAGATAAAATTAACTTGTTAATCAATTATATATACACTGCATCGGTCTTTCTCCCACCTTTATGAAACAACCTTAATGTAAATTATATTTAAGACTCATTTCGAAAATAGCAAACAATCTAAAAATTAAAAATTTAAATTGATTTGCAGTAGATTGTAGTACAAATAAAAGTATCTTATTAAATTGAGTTTTCCTGGGACCTTCGGGGAACCAAAAGGGAGTGGAGGGAAAATATGAGGCTCTCTTTCCTTGTGGGGCCTTCAGGGAACCAAGGAGTAGTGGACTTTTCTGTCGTGGGGCCTTCATGGAACCAACGGGAGTGGACTCTTCCCCCGTGGGGCCTTCGGGGAACCAAGGAGGTGTGGAGTGGAGAGATGACGCCCTCTTCCCTCGTAAAATCTTCAGGGAACTAAGTAGGAGTGCAGAGGAGATATGAGACCTGGGAAGATACATTATGGAACAAGAAGACATAGCAACATATACAATGACAACCCTGGAGAACTTTATAAAAAGGACCGGGTGACCGTTCAGGGAATGAGGTAAAATGGGAGATCGCACAATGGGGCCTATGGCCCAAGTGTCCGTCTCCGCCCTATACTCGTACATAAAAAAAATAAGTTTTTAAGTATGTCTATGACAGAAATTTTTTTAACTAAAAAAATTATTGCCAAAAATATCGCTGCGGATCCTGTTTTCGGAATATTTAATCCCTGGCTTAAACACCTTCGCCGCCGATGTCTTGGGATGGAGTTTTAGCTAATTTTGAATAATGTATTCAATGTAGACGTCCTTGAATCAAACTTACTTTACGAATTTGAACATCGAACCCTCATCCTTCTGGAGGGCTGGGAAATGGAATAAAAGAAATGAAGCGGATGAAATGCAATGATTAGTATAAATATACTAAAGTTCGAAAATTGCTCAATTCTTCGTGATATTTTTCCTTAAAGGAAAAGTTCCTTCTTTACTTTCATTTTTTTTTTTTTTTTTTTTGCATTTCCTTGTTTTATCTATTAATATTTCTTTAGTTTATTATATCAGCTAAACAAAAAAAAAAAATAGTAAAAAAAAAAAAAATGTCGTGGTATAACTGAAAGTATACTAGATTATGAATATACATTTGTATTACTTTACCAACAGAATTTCTTCAATTCAGTTTCATTTTCAAATTCATTTTCTTGTTTTTATCTATTAATATTTCTTTAGTTTATTATGTCAGCTAAACAATAGTAAAATATGTCATGGTATAACTGAAAGTATTCTAGAATATGAATATACATATGTATTATTTTAACAACAGAATAGTCAACACTATAATTTACTATAATTTACATGTAAAAACATTATCATATTGGAATGTTCTAAAACGGGCACTCGCCTAGTTGGACATTTTAAGTTGTATTATGTAATATTTACAAACAAACAATAAATAAAATAAATAAATACTAGGTTAATTAAGAGATTGGAGATTGTGAAGTGATACTTATTTGTATTCATTAATATACAACAAATGTGTAGCAATCTTTAGAGTGCGTGCGTCAGGTGGGAATGCTATCCTAGTTCTACCGGTATTTCGAGGAACTAGCGTCATTGATCCCGTCGGCACCGGTGAATAGTCGCGAAAAAACGCTTTGTGCATTGTTGACATTTGTCACATGGGTCGTTTTTACGACTTGTCCTTGAGTTCTCGCCTGCGGATCGACTTGCCTGATTCCGTGTTTTCTCCCTCCTATAACTTTTCCTTCACTCCCTCCCCTCCTCAAAAAACCTCCACACAGCATTCCTAAAGTTGACAAAGACCCTGAGGTAAACTGTTATCTGTCTTTAGGGCCTTCTGTATAGATTTAATATTTGAAAGATACATCGGTTGTCGACAACCAATAACACAATATATCAATGTCGTACAACGCATGAATAAAGTTAGCCGGAAATTAAATTTTTACAGATCTTTAGAAAAAAAATAAAAAATTACGCTCCTGTTAGGAAGTTCGACTCATAAATTTATTATGTTCTGTTGGAACTGTCTTTTATGTCAGACTTTTTCTTATGATGTCTTTTTCAATATTAGCTACCTTAGCCTGTTCTCGTGCAAGGTGATTGGAACGTTATGCAATATTTTTAAAGTTAACAAGATTTGAACACAAATTCGTGACCATTGTAAAAATGGTTTGGTTGGGATAGTGATTACATTGACAAGTTCGTTAAACTAGAACAACGAAAGAATATATATACAAAATAATTCCCTCCACTTCACAATTGTTCCTTCGATGATTTGAAGGTATTATATCTGTTTATTCTCTTTTCGTATGTTGTTCTCATTTTTTAAGTATATTTTAATTTCACTTTTGTTTTCGTCAATGAATGAATGCAAATCTTGGAAGTGGAGATTAACACACTTCCCGAAATTCGTTCGAGCTGAAACTCGGCAGATAGACACTTGTTGGTAATCATGTATACACACGTTGAATTATATTCATTTCTCTGAAATTGGATGATATTACAACAGCTAACATAGGAAATAGATGTCGGTCCTACCCAATCGCGATTTGGCACGGTTGTCTCCAGTTCTCTCTAGTATCTAACTCTACATTCCTAGGGAGGAAGGTTCATTCCTCAGTGAAATAATAAAAAAGTTATGTATTTTTAAATACACCTTTTAAAACAGATGTGTTACAGTAAAAACAACTATGAATTGAAATAAAAATAACATGAAATTTTTTTGTGTAAATACTCCCCAATCGGTGGCTCTAAATTCCGTTTGTGTAGTGAACTCCTATAAAAGATACAAAATAAGATAATTCTTTTATAATTTGACCACACTTCAAACAGTGGCCGGCGTCCTTTTCTAATTCAGTGCTAAAAAATTACGTCTTTACTGAATTCCACAAGTGCCTTATGATTATCAGCATATAACAAAGGTAAGATCGACTCGTATTACTAATCACCCTGTATCCCATACCTACACAGTCAAACTTATAAAGATTCCATAATACGCCGCTGAAGCGCTGGTATAGCAACACGGTGAAGGGGTCCGTATACTGCTCGGGTTAAAATATTTATTCATAATATTCATGCAAAATTATTTTAGACTGGCACCACTTGGTTCCAATCCTAAAAACATGGTTATTTTCGCATTTCTCGTTTAGTTGCAAACTTCACGATTCTTCGGATGACATTTGCGATGTCATTGACCTGGTATGCTTTGGATTGCTTCGAAATTTGGCCAATTTGATTATGCGTTCCTTATTTGCTTTGGTAAATCGATATTATCGATATTTCGATTTAAAATATTGCTCTGATAGTGCTGCCAATAGGTATTACTGATTTTTTACATTTTCATTGCGAGACCAATCGATATTGTCAAATCAACCAGATTATTATCAAACTCCGCCACCTCCGTCTTAATACGTCACTAATCCTGAGGGTCGGGGGCTTTAAAGATCTGTCAGCCACTAATATTGCGGTATTACGGCCGGTATAAGAAGTATGCATGTGCGTGATTATGAGTAAGGTTTTGTACTAACCCGTTCTTATCCCTCCGTATTATCAATTATGAGTAAGACGGACAAGAAACTTTTTGATAAGATGTTACCTTGGATATTAGGTTAGAATAGAATAATTATATATTAGGCGGAATGCAACCAAAACGAATACCCATATAAAACTGTTATTCGAACACACCAGGGGTCCCGGTGACATATCCTCTTTGTATTCATTCAGTTACTGTGGAAAGGTGAGGAAGGGGAAGTATGTGTGAGCGTGTAACTTTTCCGTATTCAAACCTATAAAATCTCCCAGGAAGTCTTTAACGTATAATAAAATTGACCCCATTATACAATATAATTTATTCATAAACTTGATAGACACTGACTCTGAAGAAATTACATTATCAAATTAATTGCTATCTTTAAAACGAAAGTTAGGTACTATGTAATATAAGTGCCTAACGAAATAACAAATTTTATGTCGTTCAATTTACTCATTAAAGGTAATGTAATTGATGTTTTTTAATTATACAAAAGAATGATAATCAATATTATTTATCATTGTATCACAGCCGTTGTAAGTTCAAAACTTCGTTCAGTAGAAAAAGATACTCTTAGTATCGCCTTGATGAGGGAAAATTATTTAGCAGAAATGAAATAGAAGAGTTTCTGTAATGTATGCCAATGTAATGTAGAGGCTGGAGTATTATTGTAGATGGTGAAGGTCGTACACAATAATGATACATGATCTTGTATTGATATGTATTGGGGAGCTGCTATTTACAAACGAGGGACATTCCTAGTATGCATCGCCTTTTATAGCATCTCGCAAGAATGCTTTCTCGCTTGCACTTACACACATTCATAAAAACACCATTTTTTCAACCAATCCCCTCACAATTTTAAACCTAATAATTTTAAATCGTTGTTCTAGTTCTAGTTTAATATATATTTAACAACAGTGGTGTATTATCAAATCTTGGTATCTTTAGAATCTAAAATTATTAATTACCTTTTGTACCTATATAAGATTCATTCTTCGTTTTCGGGATGAAATTTGATATCATTTGCCTCCAGTAGTCTTTTTTAATAATTAACTAATGACATTGGCAATTTTACGCTGGAATAGTATTTCTTAAATATGTTTATGTCATTTCATAATTAAATTTGTTTGTCAATGAAAAAACCAAAGCAAAGATGAAACAATTACTAAAATAGCACAAACTTCACAATCCACTCTTGAAAGAATAACAAAAATAACAGAAAAAACTTTTTTTGCGAGAAAACCAAGTTTACTTCGCTAAATTTAGAATCTCCGACTGACCAAATTGATACCTATTACTATTCTTGCACGGGATTAAAAACTAATAATAAAAAAATGGCGTTGATTTAATTCTGCTTGGCTAGAGTAATGAATGATTCGGAAATCTGATTCGTGTATTTTAACCGCACCGCCAATAAAATGCATTTTCATTAATTTGGAGCAGCGAAATAAAATTTCAGTTGACTTTTCTTATAATTTATTAAAGCTTCTTGAACCATAAAACACCGTAACAAATATTTTGCGTTGAGTATTTTTATAAACTAGGTACATACTAAATCATTTTCAGAATTAAAGAAAAGCTTCTTTCCAGATGATAAAAAAATTTAAGCACGGAAAAAATAGTACACCGCTTCCAACGCTTGCCGCATTCTGTTACCTCGTAGCATGTAAGTAATTTATTATAATCAAGCAAGTTTTATTTAACTTCTGTAAATGGTCTCCACGAAAAAGTATTTTTACTTCATTTTCTACTTTCACTAACATTTTCCTTTCACCAAAGGGTCGGGAACCAATTGCGTCGATAAAGTAACTACTGATAATATCGGTGGGTGTTCTAGATTTGGAAGAAACAGAGGTCATTCAAATATGAGATGGGCTGATGACTAGAGGCTTTGACTTTGTATGGGTGAAAGTTAAATTCTGTTGGTTTTTTTATTGTTTAATCCATTTAACTAAGGTTTTTCTTATTTTTGATTTTTTAAATGTTTCAAACAAAAATAATGTTACATAATTTACAAAAAAAATAGTAATTATTTCACCTAATTTTATACATACCATGTACCTCCATAAAGCTAGGTTTGTCTATGGGGGATGTGTAACATAATACGTTATTTTTTTATGTATATGCCAAATTATTGCAACAATTAGAAGTTTCATGTAGGGTGACCAAATTATAAAAAAAATTGGGACAAAAAATTTAAAATCTTGTAGGGTGACCACACTTTATGATTTTGTGGGATAGATTTATAATATCCTTAAAATAATATTAACCCTGTGGGACCATCCCTTACGGTAGCTCCCATACAAATGTCATCCAGAAAATGTTTTAAAAGTTTATAACTTTGGAACGAATTAACGTAGAATTGAAAAAAATCTGTTTATCTTAGAATTTGAAACTCAACAATCTCTCATATTCATTTTTCCGACTGCATACACTTCCTTCCTATTTGGGGTGGAATTTTCATTGCATGAGAAGGTATGTCATATTGCGCATTTCTTGAGCTCGATGCCGTCTGATCACCGCTTTAGATACTCGTAGTTCACTATGACGTCAATTAGTGGAAATTTCATCCATCCATCCCATCATGGTGTGGAAGGTTGTTGTGTTCGTTATTGTTTATTGTGTGATGACGCAAACTAGTCATAATTCACTATGACGTCACTTCGTGGATATTTCATCCATCCCTAGTGTGGCAGGTTGTTCTTAACGTAATTGATTGTTGTTTGATGTAGCAGTGATGACGCAATCTAGTAATGTAGTAACACCAACAACAACAAACCAACCGAACTTAACCTAACCTAACCTTTCCTAAACTATCCTAACCTAACCTAACTTTACCTAAGCTATGCTAACCTATCCTAAACTATCCTAACCTTACCTATCCTGACCTAACCTAACCTGTCCTAACCTAACCTATCATAACCTATCCTAACCTTACCTAACCTATAGTAACCTAACCTAAGTTAACCTATCCTAACCTAACCTAACCTATAAATAAATGAAAAAAAAAACATATATATCACAGAAAAGAAAACACTCGTGATGACGCAATCTAGTAATGTAGTAACACCAACAACAACAAACCAACCGAACTTAACCTAACCTAACCTATCCTAATCTATCCTAACCTAACCTAACCTAACTTTACCTAAGTTAACCTAACCTATCCTATCCTAACCTATCCTAACCTAACCTATCCTGACCTAACCTAACCTAACCTAACCTATCCTGTCCTAACCTTTCATAACCTAACCTAACCTATAAATAAATGAAAAAAAACATGTATCACAAAAAAAGAAAATAATGCAGACACTAGTATTTTAAATTGGTACGAGTTTTAATCAGCGACAGATTTTATCGTCAGTCGTAATTCGAACAAGTTGTGGGTATTCGTTTAAATGTTCCGGAAAGAGTTGTCGTACGGTGTATTATTTGGTAGATCATTATGCAAATTATTGAATAAATTAAGCTAAATGACAGGTATTGCCTACTCGTGCGTATATATATGTATTTACCGATGACTCGTGCGTAATTAACTACCGAGAAACACCGACTGTTTCCGAATCACAAGTTATTCTATCAAACACTCCTTGATTGCAATGTAATTGCTTCAACAGCAAGTTGATTGCTGTTAACGCAAATAGAATTTAATTTGCCCTTTAAGATTTGGGCATCCAGACAGATGTAAACACTCTAATTTAAAGGGAAGTGAACATGGAGGTAATCGACTTCTAAAAAAGATATTTTATGAGATGTCATATCTATAAATCCTATCTTCAAATATATTGAAGGTTTTTTATAAATTTTTTCTTCCTTTCAGAATAACTACCAAAAAGTGTGAATAAACCAATTTTAATCTTTCAATACAAGCTGAGAAGAGAGTTTTTAAACATATTCGTTTTTTGTTTTTGTTTATACAGCATATTCAAGGTTGCAGTATGAATATGATAATGTGTACGCTTCAGTGCATTTCATATCACTTGTGTAGTTATACTAGTTTATCACTACTTAAAATTTGAAGGGAATTGAATGACGTAATATGTTTATGTAAGATAATTCACAGTGATGTTCAGAGATGTGCTTTATTTAAAATAAATTCATTTCAAATGGAAATGCAAAATGGGTATTTTCCATTTTTCATTTTATATGCTTTTCTAAAAAAACATTTTGCATTTTGATTTTAATTGCTTTTCTCAATGCATTTTCCATTTTAAATGCTTTTTTGCAACATTCTTCCTACTATCTCCACTCATCTTTTTTTCATAAGCCCCAAATATCAATCGTTCCTCAACCTCGCTATGAGAGATAATTTACATTTATCAAGTTGCTCCCTGGTAGGAGCCCTGGCAATTGAGTGATCAATGACCATTACAAAAAATACTGATTCAAATGCTGAACATGGGGCCATGACGCTGTAATATTAAATTATTTTTTTAATGATAAACTAACGTTTATAAGACAAGATTTTATGCATAGCATAAAGGATAACAAATAATTATATTAGTATTTCGGATGACTAATTATTGTTAATAATTATTTAATATTAAATGTTAGATAGCAGTTTCTATGTTTTTACGTTGGCAACATTAGTCCCGCGCAAATTTTTTGTGGTTTCATAATCTGTAGTCGTGGTGTTTTTGGATTTACCATCATGTTATATGTTTGTTCTACATTGATGTCCCTTATTAAATGACAAAACTGTTTAAAAATTCTAAAATTATTTTAATTGGTTGACCTGAGAAACCATTTTGCATTTTCAATGCATTTTGAAAATAGGTATTTTGCATTTTGCATTTTGCACTTGAAATGCTTTTCCAAAAACCATTTTGCATTTTGCATTTTCAAATGGAAAAGTTTTGACCCATTTCCATTTTGCATTTCAAATGGTTTTGGGAACCCATTTTGCATTTCAAATGGTTTTGGGTACCCATTTTGCATTTAAAATGGTTTTGGGTACCCATTTTGCATTTCAAATAGTATTGGGTACCCATTTTGCATTTCAAATGGTTTTGGGTACCCATTTTGCATTTCAAATAGTATTGGGTACCCATTTTGCATTTCAAATGGTTTTGGGTACCCATTTTGCATTTCAAATAGTATTGGGTACCCATTTTGCATTTCAAATAGTATTGGGTACCCATTTTGCATTTCAAATGGTTTTGGGTACCCATTTTGCATTTCAAATTGTTTTGGGTACCCATTTTGCATTTCAAATGGTTTTGGGTACCCATTTTGCACATCTCTGGTCATGTTAACACTAGTCTTGTCAATATCGAAATAAATTGTCCCAATTTCTAAAGATTAAGACGCCAAAGCATACATTTATTTCACCTGAATACATTTAAAAATAATATCGCTAATTTTAGCCCTCTAACCCAAATAACGTCTAACTATATAAAAAAGATAAAATGTGCTGAAGTAGACGTTTTTGTTAATAAATTTTACGGATAAAGAAATATACTATGTATAACTTTTGTCTCCCTCTTTGTGTTGCTTGCCTCTTTTTGTATTATTTACCATTTGGGTGAGCAATTACATAATTTTATGATTTTGCAGCTTTATGTACACACTAAATATATTTTGACTGGGTAGATTTCCGTAATGTTTTGTACCTATTTTATTGAGAAAATCTGTAATTCCCACTATAAATAAATAATCTACTGAAACATGAGCCCGTTTAATACCAAGGCCGACATCTTGCAAACTCGTCGGCGACGCCAGTCTCCTTCGAGCATCTGGGCGTAGTTGTTCCGACTCGCATCGTCGAGACATTAAACAGAGCGTCTTTAAATGCGTATGCTTAAAATCTAAAAAAGCAGTAAAAAAATAACAATATCAGGATTTATTATTTATTACATGACAGGATTTAAGAATGAAAGCTCAGCAACTGTTTGGTTGTAAGAAATGACTATTTTACCTTCACTCTAAAATTATACGTGCAACGTTTTATGGTTTGTAATATTTTATACTATTCATTTGCGTTATAAACAGTCTTCATCAATAACGTTACAATACATCTAGACTTGATATTTTCTCACAAAATTAAGATAAAATATGGCAAATAAGAAACACTCTTATGTTTCGAGCAAATTATTAATTCAAACGTCATTTACATATGACGAAGAAAGCCATTCAATTGTATTGAAAGTAACGTCGAATACTACATTATTTAAAATAATTTAACAAGATAATTACTTAGCGGATTTGAAATTGAAATGTTATTCCTTGGTTTTTACAGTTCAATAGTTTTTGCCGAGTAATTAAACACAATTTCACCTTTCACGAAGGCATTTCGGCACTTTTTAATTCTTGACAGGCCAAGATGCCAAACAAAACGTCTGTAACCAGGTGGGTCTTCCGGCGATCCCATGCATTTTTATGTCTTATGTGCTTTTAAACTATAGAAATCCTTAAAAATTATTAATGGTAACTTATGTATTTGCACAGAAGTACGTAAAATACTAAAATGATTTAAGATAAAGTATTTTAATAAGTAATTTTGGGTACTACCTACTCCCCCACTTGGCTGCGGGATAGTTAAGGCCCTGTAGTAAACGTTCAAAGATGGTTTGAAAAAGAGATATGTAAAGACGAATGTTAGAGGGAGCGCGCTAGTATAAAAAAAAAACATAATAAATTATGCGAAAATAGTGAAAATATTTAATAACATACGACTCGCTTGAAATAGAGCAAAGTTTTTAGTTGCATTTAAAGATAAACTTTGGATTTGTTAATGCCTATAACATAATTATTAACCGAATCAAATGTGTTTTTAATAATTTTCGGAGCTTATTTTGCGATTTTTTTGTATCGAGGGAATTTCATATAATTAAAGTTTCGGCATAATAAATCTTCAAAAATAAATTTATTTAAAAAAAATTTAAAACTTAAAGAATTAACGAGAAACTTGTTATAAATCGGTAGAAATTAGGTATGCGGGGACTAAAGACAATTTAATTAGGGGTGGCACATGACCTTACGTGACCCGAGACAGTTTAGTATTAAGACTGTAGTATTATTTGCGAATGTAGGGGAAAATCTTGCCAATCTCATTCATACTGACCCAAATATAACATTTCCAGACTGTAGTATTGATACTGACAATAATATAGCAACATTCCAAGTCACCACAGAGAACGAAATAATATCAATTATAAACGGTATGCAAGGAGGTTCTGCCCCGGGTTTTGATGGAATAACAGTTAATATTTTAAAAAATATTAAAAATCAAATTTCTAGACCGTTAAAACACATAATAAATATAAGTTTCCAAAGCGGAGTGTTTCCATCAATCTACAAACAAACTACCATTACTCCAATATTTAAATCTGGTAACCCAGAAGAAGTTAGCAATTACCGACCCATATCAGTAATCTCGAACATAGCAAAAATTTTTGAAAACATAGTTAAAAAAAGGATAAACCAATTTGTAAAATGTAATAAATTAATTAATGAAAATCAGTTCGGTTTTATGGAAGGTAGAAGCACTCAGGATGCAATTGCAAAATTAACTAGTCTTGTTCATAATTCATTAGATAAATCATTAAAATGCATTGGAATTTTCATAGATCTAAAAAAAGCTTTTGATAGCATATCACACGACAAACTTATAAGTAAATTAAGAAACATTGGATTAAGTGGTACAGCTATAGAATGGATAAAAAGCTACCTTTTCAAACGCCCTCAAGTCGTAAAAATCAACGATGTACTTAGTCAACAAAAAACAAGTCACTTCGGCATACCTCAAGGTACAGTCCTGGGACCGTTACTGTTTATCATTTATGTAAATGACATATTCAATCAAAGATTAAATGGAAAAATAATATCTTATGCTGATGACACTGTCATAATAATTGAAGGTACTGATTGGAATAATATTAATAACTTAGCAAATACTGATATTAATATACTGAAAAATTGGTTCGATAAAAACCTCCTCTCATTAAATACTGAAAAAACAAAATGTATCCCATTCTCTATCAACAAATTTAAATTAATACCAGAATTAAAAATTATAATACATCAACTTAAATGTAACAGAACTAATTGCAATCAAGAATGTTCTATACTTAGTCTAACTTCTGAAATTAAATATCTTGGTATATATATAGATCAACATTTTAAATGGAAAAAACAAATTTGTGAACTTGTCAAAAGAATTAGAAAATGTATTTATATATTTATAAGACTTAGAAATATTCTTAGACTAGAAAACCTAAAAAGAGTGTACTATGCAATTGTACAATCTATATTACAATATGGTATTATTGGCTGGGGAGGAACTTATAACAATATATTAAATCCACTTAAAATAGTTCAAAGATTGATAATTAAAGTAATATTGAAAAAACCATCCAAATTTTCTACTGAGGTTCTCTTTTCAATATTCAATGTACCCACAATAGACAATATATATAAAAAATATTCAATTCTACAAATTTATAAAGAAATACAGTTAAATAACTTACAATTTAATTCATCAGCAAGATATCAAAAAACTATCAAAATCCCAAAACTTAATACAAAGCACACACAAAATACCTATCTCTATCTAGGTATAACATATTTTAACATCCTTCCATTATATCTAAAAAATATTGAAGATATTCAGGAATTTAAAATAAAATTAAAAAATTACCTAAAACTACTATTAAAGTCCATTTCTTACTCTTATTATTATTTTCTTCAAATCTTGAAACTGTATTATTGATAAATCTTGCCTATTTCTTACTTATCCCTTTGGTTTTGCAAATATATTATTTTCTTACTTACATGATTCCATATAATTGAGCTAGGATTCACTCACCAAACACAAGAGCCTCGTCTCTTTATGGTGAGGAAAAGCTATTATTATTTACCTTTGTAACGCTGTATAATATGTATAAATTGTATATAATTATTGTAAAAAACATACAAATATTAAATAAATAAAAAAAAAAAAAGACTACGAAATCAAAAGCACTACAATTGATGTACCTTTTGCCCGACAATTTGAATTTTTTCGGCTCGTCTATATATATAGTAAAATATTTTTGAAAACAATAGCGTCATTAAAATTATCCAAGTGTTATTACATACTCAGAGACGTGAAAGGCGTCTAACAGTCCGACATCTGGACTTGGACATATGAACCTGCATTCAGAATACTTGCAGTATGCACAGAATACTCGATTGTATTGGGGTCAGTGCTGTTTAATCAAACTGATTGCAGATGATAATCTTTTATAAATAACAAAAAAAATTAAAACAAAATTTAACAACAAGTAAATATACATGGCAATATGTAAAAAAAATCAACGGGCTCAGTAAAATTATCATAGACAATGAAAAAATAGACAAAGTAGACGAAATCAATTACTTGTTATTATAATAGACAATCAACACAATTTAAACTCTAACTGAATTATTGACTTAGAAAATTAAAAAAAGGGTATTTTTTTGAAGAAGAATAACGAATAAATTAGATAAAAATACAAGTAAGTATCATTTTTATGCAATAATTATTAGATGGAGCACCTGAAGGCAGTCAGAAAGCTGCGGGTTCAATTCCCGTCGACGGCATGTTTTTTTTGGAAGTGATTTTCAATTTATATAGATGTTTAAGGCTAATAATTATTGCTTAAAAATAGTACGTTATTGTTTGAGCTATTCATAAAAAAATTATCTTAAGTATCTTAAACATCAGTTTATCATTACGAATAGCGAGTAAATTAGTTTGTAATAGTATATGGAGTCTCATTTAAATTACTACTCCATTGTCCTTTTTTTGTGCAAAAAAAATCGCGAATAATTCAAAATAGAGGCATACAAGCAGTCCTGAATTGTAGTAGGTATTCTAAGATAATTAATATGCAGAAAAAACTAGGTATGTTAACAGCGTATAATTTACAATACCTTAATATTTATATTTAAGCTAAAAAATAAGATGCTCCCGAAATACATATTTAAGAAAGTAAATTTTAATTTCTAAATGTAAGCCTACCCCACGAGAAGCTGTAGAGATTTTAGATCTCCAAAAGAAATTTGTCGGGAAACCAAAATAATCGTTATTTTAAAGGATTCAAGATATTCAATGAACTACCTACTGATGTTAAAAAAGCTAAGAGCTTGGCAAATTTGCGTGGGTTATGCTTAAATGCTATAAAGAATAAGTTTTAGATGTAGTATAAAGTGTGCCTAAATTTCAGAAATAGTTGTTAATTCTAAACGTTTTTACTGAATAAAAAAAATAAATAGAGATACCACTAAAACCTGCTCACATGTATTTATTTTATCTACAGATTTACCAATAATAACTCTTATTTTAAGCAAGTTTAACCACTTAGCTAAAAATAACCACAAATGGTATTTACCTCCCGTAAGTGTTCCTACAATACAATGTACCAATTCAGGACGCCGTACATACAATCAACAAAGAAAATTATACACTTTACTCAACCTCACTTGATGCAGCAAAGAGAGATGACACGATGAGATGTTGGTACATCATCTACGTCAATTATAGAGAAAACTCGAAGCCATGAAAAGAGAATGTTTTATAAGTAATCAACATAAAATTCAAACAGAAAAATCACATTTTCTTCAGCTTTATAACTGCAGTGACATTATTTGTGTTGTGTATAATTTTAGAAGATGCAATCATAGATCAAAAAGATTTGTATATTTCAAGGCCTGTTCAGTAATGAAAACGCCTTGCACCAATGCTAAAACATTTTATTATTTATATAATTAGCATTTATGAATATGAATTTCAGTAGAACTACTGCAAATTAAATCTAAATCGTTCACTAAAAGTGGTGACAGATTACACTATAAGTTCAAATCGTTTTATGTAACTCTCATACAGACCTGTCATACATAAAAAGATGATGATGCTGTGATCTGCTAGCCAGGCTATATTTGAAAATTATACAACGCCCTCTCCTACCGTAGGTAGGAGAACTTTATGTCTTCAAATTTCTCCCTACGTTTTTTCATGTAAATTTGGTTGAAATCATTTTTATCTATTGTTATCAAGTTTAATTTGTAGAACTCCATATTTTTCCCTCCATATATTCAATCATTGGGTACCGCCATTCTTGTCACCCTAAGTGGTTCGCTACTTTTGGTGATTTGTTTGTGAGGCACGTTCAAGATGTCACTGCCCACCAGCTGCGTGGCGTACCAGATCGGAAGAGGTTCGTTTGGTAGCTCCAACTTGTCTCTCGACCCATCGCTTTGCGTTGCAGCGGAAGGGATATATTCATATGTCCGTCACTCCTGGATACACTGATCCCTAGATTTCTACCCAACCCTCATACCTTTTACCTTCGGGTAACATCATCTCCTTGATTTCCTTAAAAAAATGTCGATTAACACAGAATCCCAAAATTCCAATGTGGGGTAAATGCAAAAAAATCATATTATTATTCAATTTACAACAATTTATTATAAACTATTTCTTAAGTGTAGTTATCATTACGCGTGGTAGCCTTTTTGCCTTCTGAAGGCATTACCAAAAAATTCAAATGACATTCCAATAAATTAATATTTGTTTCTTTACAGTTTATATTTTAAAATTACTAATCATTTTATAAATAAAATATATAACATATTACGGAGAAAGCATAATTTTTCTTTGCTCTGTAGTTCGTTTAAATAATGAATTTTTAAGTTTTTCCAAAAATCAGTTTTTATTAAGTACCTACACAGATATTTATGACCTATCACTTATTTCTTAGTTAATCACTTTAAGGCGATGCACTACATCGTGTTATATTTTGAATCGAGCCGCTAACAATGATGCCCTTTATGTAGATGGCGATAATGTTGAAATTCCCGCTTAACACCATCCGCTTATTTTCATTTAAGCAAGAAAAAAAACATCGCCAAAAAGTGCCTTTTATTTTACTTGGTGGACGTTCAGGTCAAATATGTAAATTTTTTACGATCATTTTAAAGCAGTTTTTATAGGCTGATAGTTTATTTTTTCTGGGCTTATAAAAAGACCTACAGGCAAAAAAAAAACTCTCGATTATTTCAAAGTTCAAGATATGTTCTACTCGCAGTATTTAATTACAGCATCTAAAAAAATTCTAAGCGATCAAATTTTCATACCAAAAACGTGCGTCGCCTTAAGTAGTTACTCTATTATTTAGTATTTGTATAGTGATGTAATTAGTAAAGGTCCAAAAAATGAAATGAAATTAAATGGAATGGAACGGAGAAGTAATTAGTTAAATTTTCTACTTTGAATATGTGATGCTTCTTTATGGTAGACTTCTCTAAGGGCGATGGGCAAACAAATTTGATGTATCTTAAATTATCCGACACTTAATACTTCATTCTGCTATTCATATTTACGACTAATTCATCGCTGGTCATAAAATAGAAGAGGCGTCCAAAGGCCTCACAGTTTCCTTATAAATAACATGATGCCGTTAACTGGAACATAAACCATTTCTCATTATACGAATCCATTAAATATTAAATCTTCCGAACTTTCCACAGAATTTTATAGGCATTCAAAGTTCTACTCACTCCGTCATATTCATAACCGATGGCAACGTATAATTGGGACTTTAGAAATACTCGTCTTAAGTACAAAATGGGTACAAACTATCAAACTATCTATGGCAGGAAGGAAAATAGTGCCTAGTTGGTATCAAAGATTTTGTAATTCGAAAACACGTGTGACAGAAACATACTAGTGTAAATGCTGAAAAAGATCGAACAAAACACCCCCACATTCTTTCTTTTTTAAATACGTCTATTTGAATTTCACTTATGTTTTCGATCGTGAATGAATGCAAATCTCGAAAGCGGAAATTAACCAGTTTTCCGTCATCCGATCGAGCTGAAACTTTGCAGATAGATTCGTCGTCGATGACAATGCATTCTATCAATTGTTGGTATCAATCACATGCACACACGAAGACATATATGCATTTGTCTAAAATCCAAAGACATCATAGCAGTTAATATACGAAATCAATGTCGATCCTACCACTCTAGTCGCTGGGGGGGAAGGTTCAATCCTGAATATCTCATTACAATATCTCTGTTGTTTCATCTCGACTCAGACTCCCCGGAGAGCAATGGACTGTGATTGTAGAGCAGGTGCAATGCGCACTAAGAATTTTTTTTACTAAAATTAGCGTTAAGTTTATCAAGAGATTGAATCTGCAAGGTATTGGCGGGAACTTGGCATTGTCGCAGACTTTATTAGAATATGCCGTGATAACGGTATCCGGTCGAGTGATAAACCACGTATGTTCTGACATTTATCTTAACCACCCTATTTTTCTCGGTGGATAAGAAGTTATACCCCAAAAATACATGAGATAGATAGACGGCGTAGAAGATGAAGTGGCAGGACAGAAGGACTGTGGACTGAAGGCGAATGGTGAGGGACCGCAGCCAATGAGAACATTTGTGAAGGAGGCCAAATCCCACCCTGCGATGTGGCATGATGACGACCTTAGCATATAACTAATAGTATCTTACCTTCTAAGGTTGGGTAGGATCAGCGAGCTTGTGTGCGTGCAGGACTCTACGCAGGACCGCCGCAGCTTCCTGATTCTCTCCCGCAGCTCGGGCGAGTCCCTGGCCTGTCCGATGTGGATGAGCAGATCCCGGAACAGAGCCACCTGCCCGTTCACCTCCATTATCAACTGGAACACATTAAATAATATTTTGTGATGATTTGTGCGAAATAAAAATTAAGTACAGAATATACGCCTCGCTTATTTAGTGCATTTGTTTCCAAAGATAATATGACTAATACATCGTTCTGACAAAACATGCTCGCAGTAGCATTTGTAAATATTTTAATTACCAAAATTATTAGTACTTACAAAAGGACTTTGTTCTCTGGTGTTTTTTTGAGGTATTTTGAGTATTTTATTATCCATTTTAAACGGATATGGATGATGTAAGATTAAAGTGGGAAATCTTAGATGGTTTGGACCCGAAGAGCAGGTGGAAGGAAATGGGGGTGTCAAAAGAATGAAAGAAGTCAAGAACCCTTCAGGAATGGCACTTTCAAGAGAATTGAATACTGTAATATGCATGGAAGATAGATGGGTGCAAGCGAAATAGAGTGCTAGTTGTAATACCTATATTGATATGTATAAAAGCGTGCATGGATATATTCTTCCTCATTATTATTCGATACTGTTACTCTATTTCCAAATAATAACCTTGCAAGCATCACAAATACTTCAGGTAGGTCATATCAATAGTCGGTATGTCTGAATAATATTACAAGATGTTAAGAGACGCACTTGACTAACTTTATTTAATTTGGAGTAAAACACGTAAGCGATGTTTTGGTCTCCAGTAATATTTTCTGTTTTTTTTTTCGAAAACAAATAGACAAAAATTCTTTCACCTGTCGTCATTGGACGTTCAGCTCAGTATCCGCCCAAGCTCTCACCTCGACCCTAATTGTCATATTGATTTGTTAATGTTTTGTTTCCATGATAACTCAACACAGAGACAATTCAACACACTTTTAAAAAGTAAAAGAAAGTTATTAGAAACGATGAAATTAAATAAAAATTTAAACCTAACCTAACCTACTTAATAAAGTTTTTGTTTCATCACTTTCCATGACTTTATATAACTTTTTAAATATGTGATGAATTATCATTTTGATGATTTATCCGGTCACCGTTTATTCAATGCATGCAAGACAATTTGGTTGTTGATAATGTAGGCTTCTTGCCACCTGGAAATTATACCACCGTGCAACGTAATAATTGTTTTACTTATAGTAATTATTTTACTGTTATTTCAGTTAACAAAAATGTTAGGCTATAGGATGTATGGCAAATTTCTATATTTTGAAAAATTATAGAAATAGATAGTAATAGAAAAAAAAGAAAGTTATTGTAAATAAATAAGTAGCCAACACAGTATTAGTCTGATCCTTCTCAACTCCAACTCAACTAACAGTTCGACGATAAACATTTAACGATTTAACAAAAACAATATTAAAACCATGAAATTTGAATTATGCATTAGATTTGAAATAAATTTGCATTTCCTCACGAAATTCCGCCGTGAAATTAAAAACAAACGCTGATGAAAATGAATTAACGTTTTATGCATTTGACGAGGAGTTGGAAAATCAAAGTGTTTATGAAAAATCAACGACTAAAATAAACCATACCTATTGAAAGAAAAAAAAATAAGCGGATGAAATGTTCATAATTCACTTTTAGGCCCCATTTGTCTGTGGGTTTTTTTATGTCCCGCTAAAATTAGTTTGGGTAAAATTAAAGAGTATTAAATTCCACCTTTTCACTTCCTACGAACTTTCTCCGTCTCGAATACATGAATAAGTAATCCCGACCGAGGGACGGTGGACGGAATTTATTTTATGTTAATATTGAAAAGTGTTATTTACTGTGTAATAATTCAATTTGTAAGTTTCAAAAATCAAGCGCCCATTTAATCAAACAATTTTTATGACGTACCAAAGTACAATGCTCGGAACTTTTATTCTAAAATTTTGTATTAGGAAAGCACCCTATCCTTGAACATATATTTTTTTAAGAAATTTTAATTCTTTTTCGGGTAGGTTAATTTTGTTTTTTCATGATTCCTTCATGGGCCAGGCACATACGAGCAACTTGTGTCGCGGCGACAGTTGGGCGACTATTTCCAAAATCGTACAAATCCAACAAAGTGACTTCAATACTAAGTCCATATACCGCAATGGATTTTCAAATAGTCGCCGCGACATAACTCGCTCGTGTGTGCCTGGCCTAAGATTAAGAAAAAATCTTTGAGAAAATTGTAATAATATTCAATTATAATTTTACATTGTAGTAGTAGATTATGCTCCACTATTGCTAATGTCTTTCTCTGGCGTCTCCAACTTCTTCCACCATTCACTACTGTATACCCCAATATTACTGTTAAAAAACTAAATTAGATTCGACTCCGTATTTCATTCAATTCATTTCAGGTGCAGAGATATTCGGATTATTTCTCGGGCGTGTCCGACTACTTTTACCATTCAAACTACTCTCTAAACACTCCTGGCACTAATAATTTTTTTTTTTAATTTTCGACGATATCGGTCGACTACTTTTCGAGTATAGCGATGACAACTACGCAGGCTGATTTTTTATATATTAAGATTAGCGGACGTGTACCCGGCGTTGGTTCGAGATTTTTTCTACTTTATATAACAATTATATATATAAACCTTCCGGAAGAAGTTCTCTAAATGGCGGTGAAAACCCTATCAAACTACGTTGCGTAGTTTAGAAGAACCGACAGACGCGGATAACGACTTTGGTTTTTACTATTTCGAGATAAGAGATAGAGATTCACTGTCCCAGGTAGTATTTGCTAACAAATATAATTTGAAATTGATTTCTTAGAATAATTTTGTAAAACGATTTTATCTGCGAAAAAACTCACAAACTAAAAAAAAGTTTTGACTCAAAGAAGTTGTAACCTAGCGGAAAAAGTGTGTAATTCATTTATTTGCTGTCGAACTTGTGATTAACTTTTAAACACATTATTAACTTTTCGTCTTTTTCGTTTCAAAGTCGTTTTTAAGGATTATTTGTAAAACAAGCTTGAAAAATCAATTCCCTTTATTTTTCTTGAGTTTTCCTGGAATGTACGAGAGAAATTGTACGTAATCCGGTGAGAGCTATTTTACCCGTAAGGCAAAAAAGTATTTTTTTAAATGTTTGTGCCTGTTTAAATACGAAAGTATATAATTTCAAAATAATATTTCCTTAAAAAGGGAAAATCTAATGAATTATGGATTTTATAAATTCGGTTTCCATTGTTAGGTTATTTTGTGTTCCAGGGTTTTAAAAAGCTTTTGGATTCCTTTAACGTCAAGCTCTTTTGTGGGGTCACTGCCAGGTATCGTGTTGTCCAAAAGGGATATTTAAATATGCAGGTTCGAGTGAGATAAAGGGATTACAAAGGTCACGCTAGAGCTTGTTCCGTAATTTAGTATCAGTTGGGTCAGAGGCAGAATTCCTAAGTCATTGCATCCTATATGAGAATTCGGGTTCACCTCAGATATTAAAATGCTGTTACGTAATTTATTATTGATGCGTTTAATTTAATTTCAACTATCATTATTAGAATTGTGGTTATTGTGGTTCCCAATGGTTGCGGGTTTGACTGCCACAGTATTGGTATCATAAATGGACTTGTTGTTATTTAATCAATTTCTTATGATGTAGATATGGGTTTGTTGATTTACTTCGATATTTTTATTATTTGTGATTTTATGTTTATCACTATGTATGCAATATGCAAGTTTGATACACAGTATCAAACTTGCATATTTAAAAAAAATATTTTTAAAATTATATATATGTTAAATTATATCATGAGCAGTAAATATAATTTTTAAACATTTGTAAGTAGGCTTAATATATTCGTAATAGTGATAGTGTTGCGTCCCGTTGAAATCCACAGATTTCAGCGTTATTGAAAACTAAGTAGAACTGACAAATCCCAGTGTAGAAGTGAGAGAGCCGATGCTCCACTGCCAATTGCTACAAGCCACGGACCCTATGGTAGTGAAAGAGATAAACACATTTTGTTGTATGCCATGATTTCTGATTGTTAGAGTGGGAGAACAGACGCTTCCTTTTCACGGGTCCTACGTCGTGGTCCTACTGAGGCGAATGAGTTAAATATGTGTCGCTGCTTATGGCATTGTGTTCTTGTGTTCTGATATTCTTGTCATTGGAATAATGATATCATCATAATATCTGATATTACAAAATATTTAGTATCGCCGGTGTCGGTATAATATTAATGCAGGTTCCGAACGTTCGAATTTAGAGTTTTAAAAGTACTAAAGGGAAACAAGTAAAAATAAAAATTAACCCTTTTTGTTCAACATTCCATGATAATAATTATATATCTGGACAATTTATGCAACGCCGTTTTGTTAAAAATTTCCTCTACAAACCATTCAATTATTATTATTTTTAAATTTTACTTAAAAATAATAACTATGTTTTAAAACACCTAAAAAAACCTACACAATTTGATTAATGTGTATAGAAAGCGTCGACAAAAGTTGGCGCCACTTGGACGTTACCAGCATGTCCGTATATATCTAGGGATAGTACTATGCCATATTACCGGCAGACTAATATATCAGTATTAGCCAATACCGTAAAAGAACAGTTTAACCCAGGCCTACTTGAAAAGTGAGAGAGAATTGATCAATTTCCAATTCGAACGAATATTTTCACACTCCCCAATTGATATCGAAATACTTTCCATCAAGTCTGATTATTGACGACAAATATAAATGTACGTGAAAAATTTAATTATTTGTTTGAGATTCTATCTTTATAGCATACATCGCAGATGTAAAAACACATCGGCAGGGTTCCCTGTATCCACCAAAGAGCGTTCGCAGTCGAAAAAAAATTGTTCGTCAAAGCGATCAAAGAGAAACGTGCCTTGAACACTACCTGACGTTGACATAACATTTATATCCATGACATGCCGTATAAATCATCCCCCAATATGTTATACTTTTTGAATTATGGGGGTAGAACAACATAAAACCGTTTTTTTATGTTATTTCTTCAACTTTTTCCATTACATATAGCCATTCGAGGCTCAGGTATTATTACCTACTTCTGTGTTAACAGCGGTTAATGGGGCATAAAATATTTCTTTCGGCGGCGATAAGATATATGATCTCTTCGAATGAAGATATAAAGTTTGTTACAATATTTTGAATTATTACTATTGATTGAATATGGATTGGTAAGAACTGAGATTGTTTTCTATTTAATTATTGACAATGTAGTTTATATTTAGCCCTTTTGCACTGCACGTGTATTTGAAATTACATGGATTTCATATTTTTTTCCTCCTTATTTAGAGCGTATCTTTTTCTTTTTCTGAAAACTGACGTTACGCGTTATTTGTTATTGAATTTTAGCTGTTCGTTCAGGCGGTAGACATTTATATATTTTTAAATTTAATTTTTATAATGCATGTTGTGGTGATGAATTTATTCTATTTTTGTAATTAATAAAATAATATATGTGAAACATAAAGTAATTAATAAATAATAAAAAAATAATTCAAAATATTACAAATAACGCAACCAATTTTTATCAAGTATCAAATGTGTTCTACTACTGCGTCAAGCGTAATTTTAAAGTATCAAATGTGTTCTACTACTTAACTGCCAATTTCGAAAGATTTAAGCGTCATTTTAAAGTATCAAATGTGTTCTACTACTGCCAATTTCGAAAGATTTAAGCGTCATTTTAAAGTTTCAAATGTGTTCTACTACTGCCAATTTCGAAAGATTTAAGCGTCATTTTAAAGTATCAAATATGTTCTACTACTGCCAATTTCGAAAGATTTAAGCGTCATTTTAAAGTATCAAACGTGCTCTACTACTGCTAATTTTGAAAGGATCAAGCGTCAAGTATCAAATGTGTTCTACTACTGCCAATTTGAAAGGGTCAAACGTCATTTTAAAATGAACATTTCCCATATTGTGCTAATTTTTTTTCCGTGATCGGGTGCTGGATACACACTTTACATTTATAGCTTAACTAATAAACGTGGTGAACAACCGTCTATGAAATAAACCTTAATAGAAACGTAAAATTGAAACTGCCGTAAAATATTTCATGGAAAGATACAGTACATAGTTTATACGGTTCCATGATAACTCAACACAGTGACAATTCAACACACGTTTTAAAAGTGATATAAAGTCATTAGAAACGATGAAAAAAAAAATTAAACCTAACCTAACCTACTTAACCCAGTTAGTAAAGTTTTTGTTTCATCACTTTCCATGACTTTATATAACTTTTCAAATATGTGATGAATTATCATTTTGATGATTTATCCGGTCACCATTTTACAGCCAAAGAGGGTTGTTTATCTGTTTTATAAACGGAATATTTCAAAGGTATTTTATATGTCATATATATTTCTTCATTTTGAAGATGTAAAAGAAAATACCATTTTAGGAACAAGATAAAATTACGTTTTTGATTTTTGTAATTGAAATATACGTTGATATTTATAAATATGAATATTTTAATTACATACAAGAAAAAATTTGAAAAAAAACATGTTTTTACTCCAAACGTCGAAAGATTGAACAGATTGCGAAATTTTGAAAACACATTTCTTTTATATAGGAAATCTGCAAGAATACCTTTACTTCATTTTTTACGAAGAAAATTACAAAAAAAAAAAAATTAAGATTCATTGTTTCTGCTACACAAACGTTTAAGGATTTATATTTATATTTGCCCACATGCATAAGACATTTTTGTTAATAAAAACATGATTTTTATAGAATTCTAATCAAACTCACACGGTAACAGTCAATTAAAATATAATGTGTCTGAAATAATTTCTAAGATTTCAGGTGTCATTTTGCCGAAATGCGACGTTGGAGCAGACATTTTTTATTAGTAAAAAATCGAATCTGAGATTGCACAGTCTTTATTGTGTACCTAAAAAATCGTTTAACGGTTGAAAAGTATTTTTTCATTAGTAAGGCTGTTAAAGTTTTGTCACGTGGTCACTCGTGTTGAAGTATAAGTAACCGGGTATTATTATATAGTACTTTGTAAAACGTAGGTGTTTTTGGGTAGTGGAAAGTCTTTATGATCAGTTAACGAGCATCCAGAGGTAAAATTGGTGTTTACGTGATGTAACTAGCACAATATACCCATTTCACTAACATCTGTTGTAAATTTACCAGAACTTCACCTTAGATCGTTGTTTTAATAGTGTACATAGTTTCCTAATTGTCTCCTAGTAATTAGTTGCGTCGTTGCAAGGTTTCCAAAACTGAACTAGAGCAAAGTGACCTTACACCGTATGGCCCTAATTTACGAAAACTATTTTGATAAACAGTTTGTACCTGCCCAAAGTATCACTCTTAATACTGCTTCTGAATACCTATGAATATACGAAATAAAATAGTGTATTGAAATCGAAAAAAATAACATATTTGTTGAAAACCAATTTTTAATTTGTGATGACTTGTAAATAATATGTTATTAATTGGTAATTATTGAAATGCAATAATACGTTATTTTTAATTACATCTATTTGAATTTGGTCTTTGTTTTCATGAATATATGAATGCAAATATTGGCAGTGGAAATTAACCAACGTAATAAAATATTGAAAGTTCAAAGAGGTTAAGAGTCAGTCCCTGTGGAGGAAGGTACAATACTAAAAAAAAAAACATCTGAAAAATAATAGACGTTGTTTCATGGAGAAAGTATTCCGATCCGTGCGTCGGACGAAATACAGCGCGCTACAACGTATTATAGTTTTAAAAAAGGTTATTCTTTATGGGTTGATTTAAACAATAAAATATTCAATGATTTCTCATCCAAATATACATTCAGCTGCAAATTTTAACTTTCCTACATAGAAGGCGGTCTATGGCAGGACAACGTCTTATATTATAAAATGAATTCCAAATGGTTGAATGAAATTTTATCTGATTTCAAATAAATAAAAAAATCAGCCTACGTATGTTTGTGGTCGCAAAACTCAATAAGTAGTGGACGGATTTCGTTGAAAACTTCAAAGTTTGTTATTATTAGTACCAGGAGTGTTTAGATGATAAAAGATATCGGGAACGCTCGAGGAATAATTAACGCAATATCTTTGCACCGTAAAGAGACACGGAGTCGAATAACAGTCGTTGCAATGTAGTTTTTTAACAGTGATTGTTCGGGCATATATACCGATATATTTTCAACTATTATGTCTTACCTACCCGTCCTTATAACCCTGTCACCAGGAGAAGAAAGGTTCGTCAGTACGTGGCCAGTACAATTTCTACACCGCCGCTGTAAGGTTGCATTTAAAGTGTCAAGTGCAATTTCGCCGTGTTTTTCTTTACGTGCTGGCCGAGAGGAACATTGGAGACACCATAACCAAGGTAGGACTTTTATTATCCTGGTCGCATCCTCATATAGATACCGTTCGTTCCTCTTTCGCTATATAATATTCAAGGAAGAAATTCGCAGCCGGAAATATATCCGGTTATTTCCAAGAGCTATCGAATCAGTGATATTGTGGTATAAAGTAGTGAATGGTGGAAGAAGTCGAAGGCGTCCGATAAAGACATTAGCAATAGCAAAGCGTTGCGGGGGATCCACTAATCCATTATAAATAAATTAAACAATGTATCTTTGTTTGAACCACAATGGTTGGCATTTATGAAAATATAAAAATATAGTGGTTCAAACAAAGTTACTTTGTTTTATTTTTTTAATGCATTAATTTAATAGGTTGATGAAATTAAATCCACCGCAGATGTTGTGTTTTAATTGTTTGCGACGTCGCTTATTTAATCCAAATGTTTCCAATTTAATTTCCCTGAATAATTATGTACCCTGAGCTCGATACGCGATCAATATCAGAGTGTGTGTTTGACTTTGTCGTGTGATCAGTGAGCACATGAATCTGTTACGTATGTATATAGAGATGTTTTGGGATGTATGCAGCAGTGGGGAATTTTAATGTGAAGCATTTTTTGAAGTGAAACTTCTTTACGCGCGTTATGCATTTTAGAGGACCGGAGTAAAACCGACTCATGACCGTCACGAAAAACCGTGATCATTTCGCTATAGGAGCCTAGCTAATATTATATACCTAGTTTAAGTCACTCTCCAAACTCAGCTTCGCGGTCTAGAGGCAGAGCGCCCGACTCTCGTCGTGAAGAACCGAGGTTCGATCCCCGCTTTAACTATTTTTTTTTCTTTTTGTGATTTTTTTAATACGAGGAAATGTGATAAAATGCTCTCGTGCTGCGACTTTGTCAGGCATACATATAAGAAGATATCTACATGATTGTTGTCAAAAATGCACATTTATATTTTTTTATTAAGTAATTTATTTTTAGAATTTTTGCGATCGAACCTTCTAATTCTGTTTGAAACGATCGATTGAAGGAAGCGAATTTTGTATCGTAATATAATATCATATACAAACTCCGTTATAAAGATAAGCGCGGGACAAGTCAATTGAGGAGTACACGTTGTATACGCGGTTCTCGTCGCGCGAGATACCTCTCCTCGCTGTCTAGAGGCAGAGCGTTCGACACTCGTTATGCAGGACTTCAACGCATTAAAAATGTTCACCCCGCCCCCATACTTCCTGAAGATTAACAAATATTTTTGCTTTGCAGAGACGAGAAACGGGCCGCAGGCGAAAATAATGGATCCCCAGATTCTTACCAACCTCTCATACTTTATCCGTTCTCAGAACTTCCTCTTCTTTTTTCTCTTTAAAGACTCTCCACACAGCGTCCTCTAGGACAACACAGGCCCTAAGGCAAAATGTTTTCTCAAAGGTTCCTGTGAGGATTTATTGTAAAAAAATAATCATTCAGTTAAAAGAAGAAATCGTTGCTCGTTTATAGAGTAGTTTCAAAAAACATATTTGTTCACAAATATCCAATCCGTTCCTGCACTGAAAGATGTCTGTAGCTCACTCAGAGTGGATAAAAAAAGCGCTTACGCTAAGATAAATTCGTAAAATGGGATACAAGTGGCCTTTGCAAAAGACAACATACTCGACGTTAGGACGTAATTAATCTTCGTTGGAAACAAACATTGTTCTCAGTAAAGGGCATTTAGAGACAAACAAAACTAAAATAACACGATTACGGGTGCTACTCGTATTTTTGTTTTACCAATGACGTGTTAATATTTTTTTACGGTTCCTTAATTGAAAACAACCGATAATAATTAATCATGAAAAGTTTAATTCAAATCAATTAATGAATTCTGCAAAAAGTTAATCAGTCTTAACTCTTCACCCAATTCTTTTAAGAGATTAAACTAATTTTAATGAAAAATTTTAGCCGTGAATTTTAACCACGAAAATATTCAACAGAAGTAATCAGGTAAAACGATGGAAACATTTTTAATGGAAGTCAAAAAAATGGTTGTTTACATATACTTCCGATACAATAGACTTGCTCTAACATGAAACCTAGGTATCATTTCGACGAGCTGGGTATCTATTCCCCAGTCTAGATCGCTCGCAATTTCCGCCGAAAGTACATACACTGGTAGAGTTTGTTATTCTTGAGTCTCACCGAAAGTACATACAACACGCCATACGTCAAAATTCATTCGACTTAAACAACGAGTGGGTCGAAGCAGTAGAGATCGGCAAAACTGTCAAAATCTCATTGCATCCTGGTGAATTGCCTTATACAAAAAAAATATCGTTTCCCGCGCGCTTTTCGAAGTTGGTATCAGATTCTTTTAGTTCTGCAAAGTTGTTTTAACCATTTTTCTGGCATTTTGATATGTATCCACCACCGCCATTCATTTCAGAAAAAGTGCGGTAGCAAATAAAAACGTTGACAGAACGACGCGGCAACGGTTTGTTTTTGACATTTCAAATTAACTCCATAGAAACCTCAAACACATCAGAAACATAGACAATATTCACAGGGTTGCCAACACAGTCATCTCTTCAACCGTGCGACACTCAAGAACGTATAAATATAGAACTTATGACAAAAGTCGTAGAGATTTTCGTTCGTAGATGGCGCATAGCGAGTAATTCGTGGTAGAGACTCTGGAATAGATACCCTGGAGGCAAACCACGTGACCACATTTTTGGCACCAGGTGACATTGACCACCAAAGAGCGCACTTTGAAATAACCAGACCACGCGCAGAAAAGTTAAGTTTGGTAAAGTAAGTCAAAGGTTTGCAGCGCCGTTAATCGTGCGACTTTTCAGCGCAGGATCTGAATGTTCGTTCTTAAACGAATCGCCGATTAAGTAAATGTAGTTTTTTATGCTGCCAGCAATTTGCGCGCCAATGTAAAAAGGGCTAATAATTTTACTTTCGAGGACCGAATATTGATATTATAATGCCAGTTGCCTGTATACTGTCAGATTCATTTACTAAAAAATCATTGAAAGTGGGACGGTCACGCCGCCGATCTGTTTCTCTGATTGTTTGTTAATTTGAATTTTCATACTAAATAATAGTTGATTTTCTTCATCTCATACCTGGCTAAATAAAATATTTAATATATAATTCGCATTTCAAACATTTATAAGCTGGTCAAAATGTATAACTTAGGCTACCACCGACTGTCATTTGAAAGTTGTAATGATAAATTTGTAAAGAAGAGTACTTAAACCTAGTATTGTTATCACTCAAACCCAATTCAATTAATAATCCAAGATTGTATATAAGTCGGTTTCAAAGAGATCATAATACCATGGAAGGCGGCAGTGAGCATTGCTCCTCGTTTAAGAATATTGGAATGTCAAAAATAAAACTAAAACATTTTCTTATCATTATCACAAGGAAAATTATGTGTCTGTTTATGAAATTCTTATTTGCACGATGTGTGGTCGCAATTTGATATTAAAAGGTGACTTTTTATATCAATACGCTGTAAGTCTTACAGGTTTTATTTGTGCACTTATAATATAATATACAATTGTGCACTTATGTTAATGTATATTATGACCGTCTTTGTGTTGCTTATATTTGTATCATGTTGTCTCCCTCTATAATATATTTGTATCATGTTGTCTCCCTCTATATTTTGTTATATATATGCACACATTATGTACTTCTTGTTTAGTATTAATTTGTACCCTGATGATGCTTAAGTAAAGCGAAACCGGTCGGTTCTTAAATTAATAAATATCGTGGTTTTAAAACAAAAAAGTATTTTATTTTATTAAAATAATTTTTGCCGAGAAAATCTCAAATTATATCTAATTAAGAAAGTGTTGAAAATATTTTTTAAGGAACTCATCTGAAATAATAAGACAAGGTGAAATACGTCGAAAAGGTAGAAATTGTTTTAAAAAAACCAGTTCCACGTAGTAATGCGTAAGGTAAAGCCGTTTTCAAAATCATCTCTAAATAAATTTGTATCGTTGATCTATTTTGGGGCCAGGTTAATGTAATTTAACAATAAATCTTAAAATATCACTTCGATCGTGAAGCTATGCGCAATTCACGAGTACGAAATCATTTTATGTAATCCGTCAATTAGCTCCTATTTTGGAAGAAAACGGTATCCATTTATTCCCAGATTCGTTAAGTACCTTCACTCCAATTAGCATGAAGCCTCTCGGCCTTTTCAAAAAGCTTTTATTGCGAATTGAATTAATGTTCAAGCAATTGAAAACAGAAAGGTTATTTTATTTTAACACGTAATATTATAATTTCAGGGGAATTTTTGGAAGAAGGATTAATTATAATATCGTTCAAAGGGTTTTGATTTCTACGAATAAATATTTTCTTCATTATTGTTTTGGGAACGGTTCAAATATTAGATTACATATGAAAAAAATGAAATATCTTATTAAACCACTCCAGCAATTTTTGTCATATTATGCCAAGTTTTCAAAAACGTTTAGAGCGATCTCTTGCCATAATGTGCCAAATTTTTATCACTTAAAAATATGGAATAAACGGTGAAATCTAGGTGGATTCACAGTGTTCCCGCAAAAATATTTTGAGGAATGGTATTAATTAAATAATATGGTAAATGCATATATTATTTATTTATTTATTTATTTGGTACAATATTTTTTACATTTTAAGTTTGCCAGTAATGTAGGCCTCACTGGGTGGCTTGCCCGTGCTGAGTCCTTCATTTTATGATATGAAAATGTAATCTACATAATACATTTAAAGAGATAATAATACATTTAAAATTAAAAATACATAATACAAAATAATATATTTAAAATTAAATAATAATGCATTGAAAATAATCTTGTGTGTTTGTGAGTGATGTGTGTTTATATTGGTTTTGTGGGTTACGTGTAGGTTTTATTTTTATTTTATGCTATGACATTTTGGTAATATTGTCTTTTTTGTTCTTTAATCCATTTTGTAATTTTGTGTGGGAATTTATTTTTATTTACCTCAATTTTAATTTCAAGTTTTACACTGTTGAAGGCTTTTATAGCATGGTATTGGTAGTGTCTTTGTCCAAAGCTTGAATTTACTGTCGGAGTTTTTATGTTTTCTTTGTACGCTTGTCTAACTGGTCTGTTAGTGTTATTTTGTGGATGTTGAAATTTTTTTTTGTCAAAAATGTTGTTTAGTATATATATATATATATGTGACACCATTCACTCGAAAAAGGGTAGTGTGGAGAGAAAGAAGAGAGTGGGGAAGTATGTGACTATTCAGATCTAGTCACTAAATACTACAAAAGTCATTTCAAGCAACTTGTCAATTCTAAACGGTAGTCTTACATCAGAACGATACTGTATCTTTCACCTTACTACGCTATATATATGAAATACCTTACGCTTCGACCAAGGAGGCCTCCTCGGATAGCTTTTAAGCTCATAACAAACATTATAGGAACCTGAAAAAAATGTTTCTTTGGCCTTAAGGCGACACAAGATTCTATTTAATAACGGGGGTTTGCTCAACGTTCATATTTTAATTATTTCTGATTAAGTAATTTATATTTAAGATTAATAAAAATAGGATTTTACCATTGAAATATTTAATGTTAATCGTTTTGAAAAATTTTTAAAAGGTTTTTCAACTATAAATTTAGCTTTAAGCACCAGATTTTATTTTTCTTGACGATGAATAAGAAACATCCCGAGGATCCCTCTAGAAACATTTGATATTTTAGTAATACGTTTATCAAAAATAACTAAAATAAAACCCTACAAAAATATCACTTTTCTAGGCCTGTTAGAGCAAAGTTGATCATAGGTCAGTCCGTTACGCTGGTCGCGCGCCGAATATTGTTTTTACACGAGTTCATCACTTATTTTATATTAGATTCCCACTTAATTTTGGAGATTTGACGAGGCAAACTTAAATGCAGGTCTATCCGATACACAGGGTAACGCATCGCATATTTTTGTGCACGGCTACTTTACTTACGTCGTTAAGATTCTGGATTTATTTTAGGGTATTACCTCGTCTTAAATTTACATGTACAAAAAGTATGGCAAGTATCACTGTTCGAAAGTTCTTACTGGTTCAGACACCGGACATACGCATTTTCCGCTATGTATGTTAAGACTTATATGTATGATTGTTTCATATAATATGTGAAATGAGTTCGCAAAAAGATCAATAAATAAATTAACTAATTGACGAAGAGGTTACAGGAATCTTTTTTTCTATTTCTGATTTGTATCTGATGTCAAATTTGTTTTTCCATAGGGGGTCATTTTAATCAAATATCCATCTCCGAAAAAGCTTTCGCAGTGAAACATATTAACAACCGTCCCCATTACTCGCAAAGCACTCACCCGACTAACGTTGACAAACAGGACTCTCTGTATTAGGTAAATACACTTTTACGTTTTTCTTTTCAGTTCGTTATGCATTTTCCTGCCGCGGAAAAGTGGAAAATGATTTATGACGTTATTCACCACTGGACGGGAAATGACTTAATGTTTGTATTTATTATTATACTCGTGGCGGACTTATCGCGATTGCCCAGGCGCAATTACATTTTATACCCAGCTTGGTATTATTCTAGACTCAAAGAAAAACTTGCAGTGTTATGGAACTTTTAATCATTGACATCTTTTGCTGAATCTGATTCCGTCTGCCGTTACAATAAATAAGATAATTTCTATAAATATAATAAATTACATGATTTATTTTGTTTGCGGGATTAAATATACTGCCATCTTAAATTATAAATAATTATTTGTATGAAGCAACACAGCGTGAATTGCTCCTATAATTATATTTTAAGCAAACACTTTGTACCATTAAAGTTGTTTAAACTGTTAATGATTTCAGGAGAACTATACCCAGCATTTGTTTATTTGTAATTACTTATAGTCTTGTAAGCAAGAATGTTACTTTTTGATTTAAATGTTTATTTTTAATTACTTAGGACGGGATGTTTCACAGAATTTGAAGAATTCATCAAATTTTAATGATGATTTTAAAGTTCTATGAAGGTTTTATTCAAGTTCTGTTATTATTTAAGATTTGTGAAACAACTTTCCAGTAATGATATAATAACAGAACTCGAAAAATAACCTTCGCAGAACTTGAAATTCAGCATTGAAATTTAAGAAATTGTTCAAATTCTGTGAAATAACCGGTCCTTACAGTCTCAAAAGAATGTGCATTTAAAGTATAATAAAATTTATATTTATTTTTTGTAAAATTTTACCAATCATTTATGAGGTTCGTTTATTTTTCTTTTAATTTAGTGTAAATCAAATCTTATAATATTATGAGAAGTTTTGAAAATAAGTATTTTAGTTGTGTTTATTTTAGGACGTGTTGCTCCCAACCGCTTGGAGCCAGTGAGACTATGGCATCCTCGATTGTGGGGTATGTTGTGAGGCTGAAGGTAGTGGGGAGGGGAAAATATGTAAAGAGGAAGATGGGGGAGTACCTGGCTATTTAAATCTGGTCATCAAACTCGCCCAAAGCCATTTCAAGCAACGTTGAAATTCTATATTATGGTTTTACACCAGGGCGATACTGAGAGTTGTTAATAATATGACATTATATATAGGGTTCGGAAATAAAAACAACGTGCTTGGCTAGGCTGACAAAATGGAAGGAGTTTATTATATATCATATACAAGTTTTTATAAGTACCTAAGTACATGGTAATTTGAGCAGACTAAAACACCCCCACTCTCAAAATATAGGTATTTTAGACATCAAAATACGACATTTAGGATGACTAACGTTTTTACAAACTTATAATATTTCAATATTGAAGACAATATTAGTGATTTTTTAAACGAAAATCTGAAACAGAAAAATCAGAAAAGGAAACGGTCACATCTGGGACTCGAACCCAGGACCCTTGTCTTTCCGGGACAATGCTCTACCAACTGCGCTAATGGAACCCTATCCTCCTCGGTCACTTTTAACTGTATCATACTTCGAATAAGAACTACCAACATTGTCTTCATTTATTCACCGCACATTTTTATTAGCAACTATCTTTATGTATGATCGCAAGATTCAACCCGAACTAAATGCAATCCTAGACAGCGTCTTTTTAGATAAACCTATCTTATGGTTTTTTTTATTTTTAATGTGCGACATCTATTGACTTTTTCTGCAAGTCTAGAAATGAATTATTATTTTTCGGAATAACTTTTATTGAGTAAAACCTCAAATTGTAATATTTAAATATTGAAGACAATATTAGTGATTTTTTAAACGAAAATCTGAAACAGAAAAATCGAAAAATTCGAAGTATGATACAGTTAAAAGTGACCGAGGAGGATAGGGTCCCATTAGCGCAGTTGGTAGAGCATTGTCCCGGAAAGACAAGGGTCCTGGGTTCGAGTCCCAGATGTGACCGTTTCCTTTTCTGATTTTTCTGTTTCAGATTTTCGTTTAAAAAATCACTAATATTGTCTTCAATATTTAAATATTACAATTTGAGGTTTTACTCAATAAAAGTTATTCCGAAAAATAATAATTCATTTCTAGACTTGCAGAAAAAGTCAATAGATGTCGCACATTAAAAATAAAAAAAAAACAATAAGATAGGTTTATCTAAAAAGACGCTGTCTAGGATTGCATTTAGTTCGGGTTGAATCTTGCGATCATACATAAAGATAGTTGCCAATAAAAATGTGGGGTGAATAAATGACGACAATGTTGGTAGTTCTTATTCGAAGTATGATACAGTTAAAAGTGACCGAGGAGGATAGGGTCCCATTAGCGCAGTTGGTAGAGCATTGTCCCGGAAAGACAAGGATCCTGGGTTCGAGTCCCAGATGTGACCGTTTCCTTTTCTGATTTTTCTGTTACAGATTTTCGTTTAAAAAATCACTAATATTGTCTTCAATATTTAAATATTACAATTTGAGGTTTTACTCAATAAAAGTTATTCCGAAAAATAATAATTCATTTCTAGACTTGCAGAAAAAGTCAATAGATGTCGCACATTAAAAATAAAAAAAAAACAATAAGATAGGTTTATCTAAAAAGACGCTGTCTAGGATTGCATTTAGTTCGGGTTGAATCTTGCGATCATACATAAAGATAGTTGCCAATAAAAATGTGGGGTGAATAAATGACGACAATGTTGGTAGTTCTTATTCGAAGTATGATACAGTTAAAAGTGACCGAGGAGGATAGGGTCCCATTAGCGCAGTTGGTAGAGCATTGTCCCGGAAAGACAAGGATCCTGGGTTCGAGTCCCAGATGTGACCGTTTCCTTTTCTGATTTTTCTGTTACAGATTTTCGTTTAAAAAATCACTAATATTGTCTTCAATATTTAAATATTACAATTTGAGGTTTTACTCAATAAAAGTTTTTCCGAAAAATAATAATTCATTTCTAGACTTGCAGAAAAAGTCAATAGATGTCGCACATTAAAAATAAAAAAAAACAATAAGATAGGTTTATCTAAAAAGACGCTGTCTAGGATTGCATTTAGTTCGGGTTGAATCTTGCGATCATACATAAAGATAGTTGCCAATAAAAATGTGCGGTGAATAAATGAAGACAATGTTGGTAGTTCTTATTCGAAGTATGATACAGTTAAAAGTGACCGAGGAGGATAGGGTCCCATTAGCGCAGTTGGTAGAGCATTGTCCCGGAAAGACAAGGGTCCTGGGTTTGAGTCCCAGATGTGACCGTTTCCTTTTCTGATTTTTCTGTTTCAGATTTTCGTTTAAAAAATCACTAATATTGTCTTCAATATTTAAATATTACAATTTGAGGTTTTACTCAATAAAAGTTATTCCGAAAAATAATAATTCATTTCTAGACTTGCAGAAAAAGTCAATAGATGTCGCACATTAAAAATAAAAAAAAACAATAAGATAGGTTTATCTAAAAAGATGCTGTCTAGGATTGCATTTAGTTCGGGTTGAATCTTGCGATCATACATAAAGATAGTTGCCAATAAAAATGTGCGGTGAATAAATGAAGACAATGTTAGTAGTTCTTATTCGAAGTATGATACAGTTAAAAGTGACCGAGGAGGATAGGGTCCCATTAGCGCAGTTGGTAGAGCATTGTCCCGGAAAGACAAGGGTCCTGGGTTCGAGTCCCAGATGTGACCGTTTCCTTTTCTGATTTTTCTGTTTCAGATTTTCGTTTAAAAAATCACTAATATTGTCTTCAATATTTAAATATTACAATTTGAGGTTTTACTCAATAAAAGTTATTCCGAAAAATAATTTTAATATTTCGGTGAAGCTAAGCTTTTAGTTAGTATTTTTGGTGTGCTCTGTCCTCAGACGGAAAATAATAACATTAAAGTAGTATGTTGTAGTACTGGGGAGAAAGTATCAGTACAATCATCGAAACAACTTTTCTGATTATATCCTTTCGCAACTAAATCTGGCACGATAATAAATGTTATTTTCCCTATCACACCTTTTTATAACCACCCACTTACACTTAACAACAGTTCCTTTTTTTGGGTCATTCGCAAATTCCCAAGCACTGCTTTCTTCAAAGCACTGTAACTCCTGTTGAACTGCACACAACCAATATTACTTCTTCGGGACTCGTAAAGCTTTCTCCGATGATAACTCACTGACATCTACATTAGTACCTTCTGTATGCATATTCGAAAAACCATACCTTTTTGGTTAATTCATTTGTCTCGCAGGTAATGCTTGTACCACACTGTTTGTATTTCCTGTAGAACTGACTCTTCTTCATTCTCACTTGGCATATACGTAGGATCATTGCTGTTATCTACGAAAGTAAATTAATCATTTGACTGACTGTTCCCCACTGAATCTAAACTCTTTCTTCTTTTTCGATGCTAGTTTCTGAATTCTTATTCTCTTCAGTAACAGTCACACTGTTTACATCCAAATTCTTCTCAATTTGTTCTTGTTTGCAAGAATAATTTCGCCAGACGCATTTACTATCCAATGTTCATTTGTTGTTAAATGTACACTATCTCCCGAGTCAACATACCAGTCACATTTATTGTAATAGCCGCTTAAGAAAACAGCACTAAACACATTCGTTGTTTTTGATCCATTTGTTTGGAAATTGTTGTACTTGTGCACTGATTCCAGTAATGTACATTTAATCTTCGACTTTGACAGAAGGCCGCCGCTATCTTTTTTGCGTCTTTTGTCTTTCTCTATTGGCTTGACATTTTTCTTATGTTGGCCCCATTGGTTTTTGTGTTAAAAACCACCAAACGCAACACTGAAATTTCCACTGACATCCGATTTCATAAATAATAATTTAGATTTAGTGGAATCCGTTGTGGTGTACAATCCCGAATGTTCTATCGCCATAATCATAAGAGAAATTTTTTCCGTTAATTCATTAACTAATAATGAACCGATCCATTCGTCATTAATCTTGAATCCAATTCCCGTCAACTTCTGACCAGTTTCCTCTAACTGAATAACGTAGAAATTCATGAAAATATAATTTTCAAGCCTATATTTTCAATGAGGTTTCTTAACAGACTTATCCTTTTGGTAAATCCCGAATCATCGTACAACGATTTTAATTTATCCCAATGTTCCTTTGTTGATTTTACTTTTTTGTAAACGGAGGGATCTATTGTCAATATCAACTTGGCTCTGTTCTTGGCATCTTCTGCAACTGGAATTTGTTCATGACCTTCATCTGGCTTAATGCATCCAACACAAAGAAGTTTTCTGCCGCAAAACACCATTCACTGTAGTTTTCGCGCCCTTTGAGTTTGGGTGCGCTCACTACATAGCTTGAATTAGACGCCATTTCATTTTTTGATAACTCGACTACACAAACACAAAAAAAAACACAACTAACTGTTCTCTTTCTGCAACTTATCAACATCCTGATAATACACTGTCACCGAGAAATTAGCTGATCAAATAATATGACATTATTTATGGTTCGGAAATGAAAATAACGTGCTTGGCCAGGCTGACAAAATGGAAGGAGTTTATTATATATGATATAGACAAGTTAAGTATTCTATAAGTACCTAAATACCTGGTATTTTGAGCAGATTATAATGAGAGTATCTTCTACTCCAATTTACATGCTTCTTCATTCTTTGATACTCATATGTTATTCGACACCAAAAATCTTATACTCTTTTAATTTATTTAAAACACGAAACTTAAGAAATATCATACTTCTGTTTGTCAGGTAATATACGAATTGTAACCTTGTTAAGTATTTTGTTGGCAAGGTTACATTTCGCAACAGTACAGGCAATAGGTTTCACTTGTACGTCAAAATGGTTCGTGATTTCGCCGTTTGCCAAAAATATCCCCAAGTCCATTACGAGTATTTCACGGCATGGAAAACAGAGCCGGAACAAGGTTGGGCTTTCATTATTTACTATTTAATTTAATTTATATATTATAGTGCTTCGTGAGCACTTAACTGGGTAAAGAATTTTTGTGGATTAAATATATTATTACCTTATAGAATAATCACAATGTAGATGTGTAAGTGATGAAGTGTGGGTAGTGTAAATGATTTATTATTTTATGGTGTTTTGCGAGGAGAGCACCTTACCAGGAGAACCTGAGGTGTTTACGACTTTTTTGAAATGGGACAATGTGCTTTTTACGTGGTATCTGAAGGGAACAAATTAGATTATTATTGGGTTAATATCGATATAAGACCACAAAAAAATTATATTGAGATAAAAAAATATTTGACACCTATTAAAAGGAACGGAAATTATTATTTTTTTTGGTGAAAGATTCAATTAAACACAACATTCGACAGAACCGTGTTTGCTTCAGGGTGGACACATCATATCAATGGTAATATATTTGTTTGGATATTATTTAAGATTTTAAACGTTAAAAGTATTAACGTGATTTATATTTTGGGTATAATGACATGTTATGCTTTTACTTTTTTTAGTCAACGTTTTGGACAGTTACATAATCAGTACCATCTATTCTCATGATGGGCATTATTAACACAGTCCAAAACGTGGCTAAGGAAGGAGGAAGCGCAACAAGGCATAGTATCACTAAAATAAATCACGATATCATGCATTTATTACTAGTTTGATGTACGGCCTCCGTGGTCGAGGGGTAAAGCTCTCTACTAGCAAGTCAAAGATCGCGGGTTCAAATCCTGGGGTACGCAAGTAAATTTTATTTGATTAATTTGTGTTATTTCACAAATTATTCATTAAAAATATTATATAGTATACTTGCGGCACTTACTTACTCTCAGTATTGCCTTGGTGTAAGACCACCATTCAGAATTAAAACTTTGCTTGAAATGGCTTTAGCCGTGTTTGGTGACAAAATCCGAAAAGCCAGTTACTTCCTCACCTACCGCTTCCCCTCTAAACAAGCTTTGGTCTAGCAACATACCCCAATTGGGGATGCCATAGTTTCACTGGCTCCAGACGGTTGGGAGCAGTTGGGACTTTTGTGCGGTATTTATATAAAAAAATGAAAGGTGATAAGATCAGGTTCGACGGTAAAAAGAGCAATAGTTGAGATGAAGGTGGGCTAGTTTTAATGGGAAACATCGCAAAAATCTTTAATATCACATGGAAAACAATTACCCAATGTTTTAGGTTGCAAAATGATTTCTTTCATGAAATATATAGATTTCGATGACCTCCGTGACACAACGGTAATCTCCTTGGTTTTTGATTCAGAGGCCGCGGCTTCAAAACCCAGTATTAGCAAATGAAGGGTTTTTACATTTTTGTAGGTTACTTGATATGTAATAAAATTAAAATAATGTGTTGTATATTATGTACCAATCGCAATGAATTCTACATAGTATCCCAAAAAAGTAAAATATACACGTATCAGAAAAATTATTATCCAAAAAGTATTAGTCTAAAACGTCTAATAAGTAAGGTATGTTAAGAATGTGTGCCTGATTACCGTAATACCTTGCTCCGGATCTGCACTGCAAAACACTGGCAAGCAGCCATAAAGCATTTATCACGTGGTCCGGCAGGCTTTACCGCCTTACAAATGGTGGCAATAAAGGCGCTAATTAAGCTAGCAATAATTTCACCTGGTAACGGGTTAATACAAGAAGACGAGATGCTTAGGTACTATACTACGGACTTAAGTAAAGGAGTAAACGGTTGCGCCTGAATGCGGCACGTAATTCTGGCAAAGACCGCGCGGTGCTTTGGTGATACTGTAGCGTCCCTGCAACGGGTCGGAACCTGCGACCTGTCCTGGCAGGGAAGACGATATTTTGAATGGATTTTCTTTTCTCCATATTTTTACACACATTGTACAGATCTGAGAACAATGTTGCCGAGTTTGAGGTAAGCGTACGAAAGCATATAAAAACGCGTAAGTGTATTTACTGAAGCGCGTACTTATAGAACATTTCAAAACTCCATACAGAACATCCTGAAAATTATGTTTCGAGCTGAAAATAGTTGGGTTGTCATGCAAACTTCAGATTCAAAAAGGCTGTGCAGATTTTATACCACCAGTGCTCACCATTTGAATGTTTTTACTTGTTCGGAAAATTAATATAAATAAATGTTTAGAATCAATCTTCAAGGATTTTTTGTTTTCGTCGAGTTACAATCTTTGTAGGGATGGATTGTTTCACAGAATTTGAACGATTCATCAAATTTCAACGTTCCTGGGAAGGTCCTAATCAAGTCCTGTTATTTTATCATTTTAGGCTAGTTGCTTGACAGAACTGAAATAATTACAGAAATTGAAAAAAATTTCACGAAACTTAGAAAATTAACTTTAAAATTGAAAACCCGTCCAACAGTTTTAGCGGTAACGTTATAATATTCACGTTGCGAGCGCTGTGCAACAAAACTTGACGTGATCAATTTAATACCGTATTACTTCCACAGTTTATTCCACTTGCCAAATTTCCACACACGAATTGCTCCCACAATTCACCACCGTCTGTCCACAGCTTCACAGTTAGGTTAGGGACTCGTATTCTCTACCGGGTAGTTTTAGGTCTTCGTAAGTAGTCTAGTCACGCGCGCACAGGCGCAAGGGATGATATTCCTCAAACGTACTGTGGTGAACGTATGTCTGTCGGTATGAAAGAGACAGGCATATCTGAGTGAGACAGCATGACCGAGACGTATAAAAAGGCGTGTCTGTTGTAACTCGTCCTCTCTTTGCAACAACATCTCGAATACTGTACATTAGTAATAACACTAAATAAACCAAATAGTATGGAGTATCCAAACGACTATTATTTACATCTTATCTGAGTGATCGACACGGCAGATCACCACAGTTGGCGCAGCCGAAAAAGGAAGCTGAACGGCCGCAAAATTCTTCCTGGAGGAAGAACCGTAGCCGCAGCTGAAAGAACTACAGTTGGAGCAGCCGAAAAAGGAATCTGAACAGCTATTAAATTCTTCCTGGAGGAAGAACTACAGTTGGAGCAGCCGAAAAAGGAAGCTGATCAGCCATTAAATTCTTCCTGGAGGAAGAACCACAGTAGGCGCAGCTGAAAGAACCATAGTTTGGTTATAATCCCACCGAGCACCGCGGAAGGGATTATTGTCGCATAAAAAATAAAATAATTTGGGGGCAGCTTCACGGACAGTATCGGACATTGTTTCATCTGTGTTTGTGAATTCAAGTGAAATAAATTCAAGGTTAACAAGAAATACCGATCCCATTTATTTATCGTTAAAAGTTAATAACGGTATCATCATAAAAGGATTATTTGACACGGGTGCAGGAATATCGATCCTATCGGATAAAGATTATTGGGAACATTTTAAAGATGTACAATTGAAGCCGAAGAATTTAACCCTGAAGGGTTACAATAATTGTAAGTTACAGTTACTTGGATGTTTAATTTTGTCAATTAATTTCAATGGTATTACTAAAATAATGGAATTTTGTGTTGTAAAGGATGGTTCAACCACTGTGCTAGGTAGAGACTTCGTAAAAGAATTTAACATTGGTTTTACGGGTTTCGAGACGGTTTCTTCACAGTTGAAAAGTGAAATACTCACGCATAATATTCACGACGTAAACAATAATAGTGTCGATACGTTAGTGCGTAAATATCCGGAGGTATTTTCAAGTAAACTAGGTAGATTCAATAAATTTAAAGTTCATTTAAAATTGAAAGAAAATGCAGAACCGAAATTCTGCAATCCGAGAAGTATTCCTTTCGCTTTGAAAGCGAAAGTTGAAACGGAATTGAACCGTTTACAAGAAGAGGGAATTTTAGTTCCGATTAGTTATAGCAAGTTTGCATCTCCTATCGTGCCCGTAGTTAAAAGCGATGGAAGCATTAGAATTTGCGGGGATTATAAATGTACTGTGAACCCACAATTGATTGTTGACAAATATCCCATGCCGAAGATAGAAGTTTTATTATCACAAATTTCGGGCGGAATAATATTTTCAAAAATAGATTTACGTCAAGCTTATTTACAGTTGGAACTAGACGAAGAAAGTATGGAATATACTACGATTTCTACACATTTAGGATTATTTAAATTCACTAGGCTAGTGTTTGGGATTAACAGTGCACCGGCAATATTTTGTAGAACTATAGCTTCATGTCTACAAGGTTTGAAGAAAACAGCGGTTTTCCTGGATGATATTATGGTTACAGGAGAAACGATAGAGGAACATAATGCTAATTTAAATGCAGTTCTTAATAGGTTAAAAGATTGCGGTTTGTGCGTAAATATTCAAAAGTGCAATTTTAACGCTTCATCGGTATGTTTCTTAGGGTTTGAAATCTCGAAGGAAGGGATTAAACCTATGGAAGATAAAACGAACGCAATTAGTAAAGTCGCGCAACCAAAAGATTTATCAGAGCTACGCAGTTTTTTAGGAATGGTAAATTTTTACCGATCTTTTGTGCCAAATATGTCTATGTTATTAGATCCTTTGCACAAATTATTGAAAAAAAATACGAATTTTGATTTTAATCAAGATTGCGTAAAAGTTTTTAATAAAATAAAATTAATTTTATGTGATAATCGAGTGTTAGCACATTACGATCCAAATGTTACTTTGAAGGTAGTTACGGACGCCTCAACGAAAGGTTTGGGTGCAACATTGTTACATGTGTATGAAAATAATTTACAAAGACCTATTTCTTTTGTTTCTCGTAAACTGACAGAAGCGGAAAAGAAATATTCAATTTTAGACCTCGAGGCTTGTGCAATTGTGTTTGCTTTTAAGAAGTTTTTCGAGTACATTTACGGAAGGGAATTCATTCTAGAAATAGATAATGAACCTTTATGTAGAATTTTTGGTGAAAAAAAAGGAATTCCTGTTTTAACTTGTAATAGATTACAACGTTATGGTGTAATTCTCTCATCTTTCAATTATAAAGTTCAATACGTAAAATCAACATTAAATTGTTCGGATTACTTATCTCGCGTACCTGTAGGAGATCCTGTTGAGGAAAATAATAACTTTGATTCAAGAATTTTGTGTTTATTCAAAAATAATAGCGAGATGCCAATAGATGTTGAGGAAGTTAAAGCAGAATCTAATACGGATAAATTATTATTAGAGATAAAAAATTATCTTAGAACAGGGTGGCCAAATAAAGTCAATAAGGATGATTGCAAATGGATTTATTGGATAAAAAGGAACGATTTATCAATAATTGATGATTGTATTTTCTGGAACCATAGGTTAGTAATTCCAATAAGTTTAAGGGATAAGATATTAAGCTTATTGCATAGATCTCATCTAGGGATTGCCAAGATGAAAGGGCTAGCTAGAGGCTATTTTTGGTGGCCAGGGATTGACAGTCAAATTGAATTTTTAGTTAGAGAGTGCGGAATTTGTGCGGAAATTCAACCATCACAACCCAAGAGTGAGTTAACTCCATGGCCGATAACGGAAGAAATTTGGAGTAGGGTTCATATAGATTACGTAGGGCCTATCGGAAATAAATATTTTTTGGTAATCATAGATTCAACCTCAAAATGGTTGGATTGCGTGGAAGTAAATTCACCTAACTCAGATAATACCATTAAAATCTTAAAGAGATTATTCAGTTATTTCGGTAGTGTACAAACCTTAGTTTCTGATAATGGAGCAGCATTCATGTCAGCAGACTTTAAACAGTTTTGCGAGAGAAATGGCATTAAACATTTAACAACACCTATAAATCATCCTCAATCAAATGGATTGGCAGAGAATGCAGTCAAAACGTGTAAAAATTTTTTTAAAGAAAATATTGTTAGAAAAAAAATTTCAGTCAGGTTATAATGAGAAGTTAGAATGTTTTCTCATAGATTATAGGAATGCACCACACTGTACAACAGGGTTAGAGCCAGCAGTTGTAATGTTTGGTAGAAGGTTAAGGTCAAATTTGAATAATTTTATACCTAAAGGGGGGAAGGTAAAGGAAAATGTGATTGATAAAGATACCAAAATGAAAATGTCAAAATGTCAGGAAAATCAGAAATTCTATTATAAAAGGAATAACAAAGTATCTACGAATTTTAAGATTAATCAGAAAGTTATGGTTAGGGATTTTAGAGACCAAAACAATGATAAGTGGGTACCAGGGAAAGTACATAAACGTTTGGGAAATAAACTATATTTAATTGAGGTTAAATTGAATGATAAAATCATGTACTGGAAAAGACATTTTGATCAATTATCCAAACTGTGTGTATCATGGGAAAAGAACCCTAGTATTTTAATCCCTGAGTCTGAGACGAGGAGGCTATCGTTCGATGAGTACGATGTCTCCGACTTTGTTTCGGATGACAATCTAACGGGTGACCCTCTTTTTCCTTCCAGCTCCAGTGAACCCGTGGCGTCAACGTCGGGGAACTGGAAGGAGCGCCTTCGACCAAGGACAGAGAAATCAAAATAAGCAGCAGTCAACTCTCCGAATCAACATGGTTATAAATAAAAAAGAAAATGTTGTAAAATAATAATTAAATATGTGTATGTATGTTTTATAATTATTATTATGATAATCATGTTGTGTTACTGTCTGCTGATTTAAGTGTGGAGGGATGTGGTGAACGTATGTCTGTCGGTATGAAAGAGACAGGCATATCTGAGTGAGACAGCATGACCGAGACGTATAAAAAGGCGTGTCTGTTGTAACTCGTCCTCTCTTTGCAACAACATCTCGAATACTGTACATTAGTAATAACACTAAATAAACCAAATAGTATGGAGTATCCAAACGACTATTATTTACATCTTATCTGAGTGATCGACACGGCAGATCACCACACGTACTGCGGTACAAATGGAGTCCACGGATGGGAGGAAATGCTCAAAGAGTTCCGGGAATTCACTCGATACAAATAACGCACGCCTATGGTTGGTAGTATGTCTTCATTTATTTATTACAGGAATAAAGTAGCACGGAATTGACATGGGGATTACAGCACACCCCCTTTGCGATACCTTACTTTAATTTTAAATAAGGGAAGGAAATCATACATTTTATTAGGTTTTAGGAAAACCAAAGCAATATCCCGTAAGTGGAAAGGTTTGATAGCTTCGTAAACGCATCTTCAGCAACAACAAAAAATCTTTGACTCGGATATAAAACACCACCGAAGGTAGATTTGGAAAACACTTTATATTTGCCTTTGTGGTCAATACACATATTGAACATAACTGTAATTTTCTTTTAACATCCGTATTTCATCGATAAAGGTTCACAAATATATTTACGTAAAAACATTTTTTTTCTTTTTTTTACCTCACAACATAACCATTGATATTACCCGTTAGGCTGGTAATACAGTTAACAAAATAGGTACTTAATTATGATGAAATATTTTGATAGCGTTATGAAATTATTAGTCTTTACGACCACCAGAAATGCAATTTAATGTCATTTCTTTTTCCGATTATGAACGAATATATTGTTTTAAATAAAATAAAATTACGAGTGTATAATTAACTAAAATAAACAATTAATAATTTAATCGATTTACCGCAAGGCATAGCATATATTATAAAAATAATGTAGTATTTTTCTAGAAAACTTTCCGTGTTAAGAAGCAATTTTAAAATGTTTCCTTGTGGGAAGCAGTATTTCTAAAATGGCGATGTTTGCCTTGGTCGTGACATGAATGCATTAAATTACATTGCCTCGCAGCCCCAATGACAAGATGATAAATTAATGCCGCAAAGAGGAAAAGAAAATACGAAAGCTTCTGGAAATAATGCAACCAATGGGAATAAGTAAGACCTTTTATTTATTTCTTCCATGCTATTTGAAGAAATATATTTTTCATAACGAGCATTTATTTATTTATGATTAAATTAAGGGATAGAAAAACACAAGTTTCAGAAAAAACTGGCATTTAAAAAGTAGAAGCATTTTTATTAATTTAATAATCAGTGATTGGAGACTACAAATATTTAAGCTTTAATTTTTAGAAAATCCGGATTTCATTTTTAATACCATTTGGGAAGTAAGGCTAACGTAATTCAAAATTCATTATTATTTTTGGAATTGCTTTAAAGTTATAGAAAGTTACGTACTAAATGTAATTCTGATTTTCCTTATTAATTATGATAGGAAAGTTTGTTAAAAGATGATACAAATTAATTTTTAATTAGCCCCTTCAACGCAATAAAATTCTTGTTCAGGAACATGAAGAACATAATTAAGATGCTGTGTGTGTATTAGTTTTGTTAAACTAACAGCCCTAAATTTTTCGTATCGTTAAAGAATATTCCTCACGGCGTCTTTTTTTTCCAGCTAAGTTGCAATCATTATTCTAATGACAAGTACCGTAAATATATTGACTAATCACGTTTCGGCTATTTTGTTTGGACTGGGATCCACTATTATTATTTTTTTGTAAATTTTATATTTATGCATGTTAACACTGTGATTCAAATTTTTTTTATTTGTGTTACCGGTTTTTTTCTTACTAACGAAAAATAGCCTTTAGTGGCCTTACAATAATAAAAATCAAAATAGGCAAAAAAAATTACCCCCAAAATTTTTTCAAATTATTATGTAAGCTTTTATCAAGCATAAAAATATAAGTCTAAAAGTCGAATCGAAAATGCGGTACTGAAAGGGTTAAACTGAATCGAGTGTTGTTTTGTCACTTTTGAAAATTGGAAACAATTTAATTTGCTTAGTCATTTAATATATTTACTTTATATTCAAAGTGTCAACAGTTCAAATCAGAACTTTGTTGATTTAAAAAAAAATAATATTCTATTGTATTCGGGCAACGAACGTTTTACAATTGTATACAAATAATTTCATGTTTTATTAACCAGTGAAGTTTCCAAATAAAATTCATGTTACTTACAGATAAAAAACATAAATAAACAGAAAAAAAACATAAAAACACCTTATTGAAAACAACTGAGATATCTCAGATATATTACCCACCTTAATAAAAACAACTTAGATGTCTCAGATATTTTACCCACCTTAATAAAAACAAATTATATATCTCAGATATCTAACCCAACTTAATAAAAACAACTGAGATATCTCAGATATTTTACCCACCTTAATAAAAACAACTTAGATATCTCAGATATCTTACCCACCTTAATAAAAACAACTGAGATATCTCAGATATCTTACCCACCTTAATAAAAGCAACTTAGATATCTCAGATATCTAACCCACCTTAATAAAAACAACTGAGATATCTCAGATATTTTACCCACCTTAATAAAAACAACTTAGATATCTCAGATATCTAACCCACCTTAATAAAAACAACTGAGAAATCTCAGATATTTTACCCACCTTAATAAAAACAACTTAGATATCTCAGATATCTTACCCACCTTAATAAAAGCAACTTAGATATCTCAGATATCTAACCCACCTTAATAAAAACAACTTAAATATCTCAGATATCTTACACACAGTAGGGGGAGAGGGTACGTAGTTAACAATTTGATTTAATTTTCTTCAATATGCAATTTGTGAACTGAACCAAGGACAAATGGAAAAATATCGGCTACTGAAAATATGTCCAATTTTTTTTTTTAATTTTTCATATTTATATTTTCGGAGCTTTTAAGTATTAGGTCTGATCTTCGACAGTTCTTAAGGGGTCGTTTTATCAAAAAATTAAGTTTACTAATGGAGATTACCAATTAATGACAAGACCAACCCCGACATGATACCCAGGTTGGTAGCTGTTATAATTTTGAATTGGTTATTAAAATATTATGAATTACTTTATAGTGAGTAAATTAACATTCTATTCAAAAAGTGAATGCTACTTAGTAAGATCCAAGCGCTTAAAACAGAACACATTTTTATCAAGAAAATAATTAAATACTAAAATTAAAAAGATAGTATGATTTTAAGCCTTAGTTTTCCGGGAGTATTTCAATTGCTTTGTAATATTAATGCGGGATGAACTAGGTACGAAATTTACCCATAACAAAAACTCATTTTCGAGAATTCTTTACGTAGTAAGAGATGCGGTGCCCATTTCCTCGGAACATTTGTTCAGGAAGCTATTCAAGGCTTCTTAGACAAATGACGTAAGCCGAAACATTGCCGGAACATTGCTAGAACGTCAGCGGAACATTTGCGATACAAAACATGGAACATAACGTGGATGACGCGGGCTGTAACAGCAAAAATGCGAAAGATTTTGAAGAAGAAAATTCATCTTGCAAATGTCAACTTGGTTTTTGTAACGTCGTAAATTTTCTAGTGCCGCTGACTTAGACAATTTATGATATTAATAATTTATGCTTGGATAAAAAAAATCAACAATTTATTAATACAATCGTATATTTGCAAACTTGTTTAATATGTTCCCATTTCGTGTGGCGGAATGACTGGGTGATATAGTAAGGAAATATATTAACTACAATTTATTGGTACAAAGGTAACCTTAAAGCGAAAGTGTTATTGTGTTAATTTTTCTTACTTTATTTTAATTTATTGTAACTTTAAAATAAACCTAGGGGTATTTTTCTACAGCTACCTATAATTTATTTAAACAGTACTGTTTTACCGTGGTAAGTGGCGTCGAGTTTTTTCTGAAAGCTTTATTGTTTTTGTCAAATCCCTCAAATTCGATCTCTAAAATTCATTTTGTCTACACATGTAAAGGGTTGACTCTTATGCTAGATGTAAACACATCAACATTTTATCACAAGATAAACATATTATAGAATTGATTAAAACTATTCAACTTATTATTGTACACTAGCAAAATTTTTAGAGCCAGATTGTGGAAGTGGAGAGTGGGGAGAAGAAGGCCAGATTGTGGAAGTGGAGAGTGGGGAGAAGAAGGCCAGATTGTGGAAGTGGAGAGTGCGGAGAAGAAGGCCAGATTGTGGAAGTGGAGAGTGGGGAGAAGAAGGCCAGATTGTGGAAGTGGAGAGTGGGGAGAAGAAGGCCAGATTGTGGAAGTGGAGAGTGGGGAGAAGAAGGCCAGATTGTGGAAGTGGAGAGTGGGGAGAAGAAGGCCAGATTGTGGAAGTGGAGAGTGGGGAGAAGAAGGCCAGATTGTGGAAGTGGAGAGTGGGGAGAAGAAGGCCAGATTGTGGAAGTGGAGAGTGGGGAGAAGAAGGCCAGATTGTGGAAGTGGAGAGTGGGGAGAAGAAGGCCAGATTGTGGAAGTGGAGAGTGGGGAGAAGAAGGCCAGATTGTGGAAGTGGAGAGTGGGGAGAAGAAGGCCAGATTGTGGAAGTGGAGAGTGGGGAGAAGAAGGCCAGATTGTGGAAGTGGAGAGTGGGGAGAAGAAGGCCAGATTGTGGAAGTGGAGAATGGGGAAAAGAAGGCCAGATTGTGGAAGTGGAGAGTGGGGAGAAGAAGGCCAGATTGTGGAAGTGGAGAGTGGGGAGAAGAAGGCCAGATTGTGGAAGTGGAGAGTGGGGAGAAGAAGGCCAGATTGTGGAAGTGGAGAGTGGGGAGAAGAAGGCCAGATTGTGGAAGTGGAGAGTGGGGAGAAGAAGGCCAGATTGTGGAAGTGGAGAGTGGGGAGAAGAAGGCCAGATTGTGGAAGTGGAGAGTGGGGAGAAGAAGGCCAGATTGAGGAAGTGCAGAGTGGGGAGAAGAAGGCCAGATTGAGGAAGTGGAGAGTGGGGAGAAGAAGGCCAGATTGTGGAAGTGGAGAGTGGGGAGAAGAAGGCCAGATTGAGGAAGTGGAGAGTGGGGAGAAGAAGGCCAGATTGAGGAAGTGGAGAGTGGGGAGAAGAAGGCCAGATTGTGGAAGTGGAGAGTGGGGAGAAGAAGGCCAGATTGAGGAAGTTGAGAGTGGGGAGAAGAAGGCCAGATTGTGGAAGTGGAGAGTGGGGAGAAGAAGGCCAGATTGTGGAAGTGGAGAGTGGGGAGAAGAAGGCCAGATTGAGGAAGTGGAGAGTGGGGAGAAGAAGGCCAGATTGTGGAAGTGGAGAGTGGGGAGAAGAAGGCCAGATTGAGGAATATGTAAATTAGTCGGCCTGATGACCAACATTTTTTGGTGTTTTCTTGCGCTCTTGACATGATCCTGTTGCAGGTGAAATTTCAGTGGATTCATGTGAATTTGTAGTTAGCCTGAGAGCCCGTCTTTTTGATAACCTTTAAAAACTATTATATATTTAATTATATTATTAATACTATAAAAGGTATTTACATTCTTATTTTCCTTACATTTTTGCTTTTAGATTTAGTTGGCAGTTTTTTTTCTATTAGATTTTGTTTTTCAAAACATTTTTTCATTTATAAAATTAGTTGAATTCACCCCCCTCTTTAAACCGTTTCAGCATATCCCACGTATCCTGAGTTTAATTTGATTCATGCTCTCGTTTTATGTACTACGCATAAAAAAAATGAGTGACAGTCAACTGTCGTGACATTGCTATCATGGCATGCTACCTAAATGCAGATCTCTACGTTACAATAGTCCTAAAAGAAGAAAAAAATTCCTTTCTTTATAGATAAGACAAAATCGGAGAGTAATTAAATTAATTATTAGCAGTCGAATAAAGTTTTAAAACGCTAAAAAAATTAATCTGAAGAAAAAGACGGATCTTTCAAAGAAGATGAGTGTTGCAAAATGTAGCAATGCTTATGCACGCATTGCAGTGACATGTGATCAAAAATACTTATCGATTACAAGAAAATGAAAGAAAACAATTTCACATATGGTTCACCGACAATGACCTTAAAACAGAAGCAATATTTTATACATTATTCCTTTACAATATTAAAGAGTCTTAAGGAATATCCGATGTACGATACTTGGCAATGCAGCATGAACGTGAAGAAAAAAGAGGATTTATATTTCTTGATCGGTCAACCTTTCATAAGCAGCAGCGGGAGTACCAGTCCTCTGGAATGGATTTATCACGTATGTCAAGTGGGGGAGGGCAGAGCCATTAATACCACATATAGTCAAGGCACAACATACTGCCGATCTGGAGAAACTGGAAAGGTATGTTTGCTGATATAGCAATGGCATTATCAAGAGGTTTAAACTTTGTAAAAGCTGAAATCCCATCGGATGTAAGTAAAAGTAATTTAATTACTCTTTGCCAAACTTGAGATATTCTTGGGTTTTCCCCGATGCATAAAAATAAATTAAAAGTGAGCTCCCACATGGTATCGGCAGGTCGAAACGAATAAAATTTATAAAACATTTTTATAATGTAAGCAATTTACATCAAAGGTCTCTGCCTCTGGGTTCTTAATTAAGTTGCTCGATCTAAATTTCCATCAGGCTTGCAATTTCCTCTAATTAAATGTAATTTCAACTACCATGGCTAGGTTAAAGGTTCATCATTGCCCACTGCATAATTAAAACACACCACCCTACAAAGTTTCCCAAGTTCACACACGGCGGTGCTTTATTTAGTAGAAGCTCTAAAAAATACACTAGAAACTTCAAGAACTTTGAACAGTCCGGTGATTAGTTTAACACGTGTACAATTGTCTAAGTATTGAATTAAATTGAATTGGAGAATACAGAAAAAGGAAGCTATAATGATTGCAAAATAAATGTATTAATTCAGAATTATAGTGGATGTTAGAAGTAAGAAAATACTGTTGTAATGAAAACAAATATTTTAAGGAAATTTAGGCTTACAACCCCATGCTAATTTTAACATACCACGGATGTTTTTTATATCACAACTCACGAGAAATATCTTCCGAGTTTAAATAATATCATACATTACACAAATGTATAGGATCTCATCTTCATTTACTTACTTAAGATAATCCTTTGTAAGAAACCAATGCCACTTAAAAGGCTTTACGTGGTATAGTTAACGTTTTTCTTCACATTTATTCCCTAGACCATTTTACTTTCTCCAGATTCAACATAAGGCTAACTCCCATTAACTACAGGTAATGGGGTAGGTAAGACATGCAAATTTAAAAAAAATATTTGGACTCAGTGCACTTCTTTACTAATTATTGTGAAAGAATTATGCAAAAAATGTATTAAAAACAATGTAGTTTCCTTGTACATACGATTGAAACATTTTCAAAATTTGAAATAATGTAGGTTAAACAAAAATGTGTTAAGAATTTTAAATTTTAAAAAGAATCTTTTCCAATCCAGAAAAGCGATAAAGTTTCTACCTACATAAGTATTTTAAGTATTCTAATTTCAACTTTCGGTACATGGGTGCGTGATTTAAGATTACATTCCTGCTTAATGTGTAAAATTATCCAAGCTCAATGAACTTTTATTTTTTTTAAATCGGAACTGATTAGTACTAAATCATATCGGAAAAGAGATAAAGTAGGCACCGAAATTATTTTATTCCTTAATAATTCTTTATTTGAAGTGTGCATTTCTTTTGTTTAATGTTTGACAGATAGATAGATGCAGTAATTTTTCAAGCTTACTAACATTCGAAAAGTAAAATTCTTGCAATTAGTTAAAATGACCTAGTTTGAATACCACTAAAGTGAGTATATATCTTTAATATATAAACAAACCGGCTTTGATTCGACCGGAACCTTCATCAGGGTTTCGTAAAACATTATAAATTAAATACAGATTTACATTGTACAGGTAACACAAGAGAAATAGAAAAAAAACATCAACTATGGTGATGGAGTGGCGAGCGGATGTAGGTAAGAGAGTTGGTGGTAAAATTGGGTGTAGGGAAAGGGAACGTGTTGCCTCCCTCCCTCTTCTACATTACCCGTAAAGAGAACTCTGTAATTGAAACATGATTACTCAGTTTTCATCTTGACAAGTGAAATAAAATCCAGTTAATTTTGGGTTGTATTATAATTGTTGTAATCTCCCAGGTAATTACCGTGTGCAGCTGGTGGGTCGGCGAGTCGTGATCATGGTGGTGATGGTGGAGGTGGAAATGTAGCGAGTGGCTCGTGGGCGGGTGGTGCGAGGGCTCCATGGCGGGGGCCTACGCCCGGGCCCGCGCCCTTGCCCCGGGGCCGCACGGGCCCCTCAGGAACGGTGCGCCAAGGTGGATGGCCATCGCCTCCTGCTGTTGATGCCTTCTGCAGATGGTTTGTTTGGTTCACATCTCATTCGAAGCACTGTTTTATTACCAAGTCACAGTTTTATTTTTTAATTATGTATTTTTATTGTTTTACTGAAAGACGTTTGAAAATATTTATAAAAAGACATTGGGTAAAATTCGGTTTAGGGGAGTCACTCGAATAATCGAAATTGAACTTGATTTAGATTATTTTGGACTGGGAAATCCGAATCTGTAAGAATTACGTGGGGGTCGGCACTATTAACTGAGTTATAGGGTTTTGAAATTTCGTACGGGATAGATAGAAACCATGTTTTATTTATCAACTATGACTTAAGAAAATCAAATTAATGACTACAGATTCGGATTCTCCAGCCCTAAATTAGTCTAAATCAAGTTCAATTTCGGTTATTCGAGTGACTCCCCTAAACCGAATTTTTTCCAAGACATTTTCGTAGAATTTTTCCATTCGTTCGTGTTAGAATCTGGGACCCGTTTGTTTTATAAGTGAAAAGTGACTTCAAGGAAAATATCCTAAAGTCACATCGTAAACGGGAAGTAAAGTTAAAATATCGAAAATGGCTTTTTAACTGATAATATATATAAGTCAACTAATGTTTACGTCAACCGCCCAAAAATGCAAGCTTTTTGGCTTCTTTGAAGTCTTTCGATGATATAAATAGAAAGTCCAAGCTACCTACAGTAGCTTAGTGGGTACAAATTCAATCTTTTTAAAGCTTTGAACTGCTGAAATTGTATATAAACTGACCAAATTTGAGTGTCTAAAAAGAACGCTTCATTTTTGCCACATTGACCTCTATGAACTGAAGTATGCCACCGCCAATAAGTTTTTCGGAAAATCCAAGAAAATTTGTGGAAATTTGTTGCCCTTGATGAAACCTTTTATGTTATAATACCAAAGGGAAAGAAAACCGCCCCAAGCTCCTTCATAATACTTTCGTTACAAAAAATGCGTGAAATAGTTTACTCAATGTATTTTATCCGCCGAGCCTTTCTGACACCAGTGAAATTAACTCTATACGACTGTGTGTGTTTATTATTAAATCCGATTCTATTTACTCACAAATGGGAATTTAGATATTGCGCCTTTTTTGAGGGTATATATAAAAAGTATATACCCTCAAAAAAGGGTATACCCTTAGATAAAAAGTTTTGAATTGAGTTACTAATAAAAATGGAATTATTTTCTAGCGAAAACTCAAAATATAAATCTTTGGTTGTTTGTGATTTATGCAAACCGATAAACTATCACGGTTATTTTTACGATGCCAATTTAGATTTAAATAAAAAAAACTGTGATTTTTGTGGTCAAATAAGCGTGTGTTTTTAAATATTTTTTATCGTGATTTCAAAGCATTATTCACCGTATTCGTGTTTGATTAGTATTAATATTTGTGTTTGTACAGTGAAAATAATGTCATAAATATTGCCTGAATTACTTTGAGGGTCATTGTCGCTTTTGATTTATTTTTCGATTGCCATTTTATGTATTTGTTAGGCAGCCACTTTTTACTGCTCAAATTGACCGAAATCAAGAATAATACTATTTTCGTACTGCAGTACTGTATTCTTCAAGTCAAAGCAGTATTTAGTAGTTATATTACTTTACATGTCAGTATTTCTTAATTGGGGTGCTATAAGACCTCTGGAAATACTCTTGTTTGGTACATAATATCATAAAAATTGTATCTTTCTATAAATTTTCACATTGCAAAAGCGTTTATGAGTATTAGGGCAATATTTAAATGGAACACTATATCTTTGTATTTTATATTAGTGTTACAAACATGAAACCACTTTCTGTAAGTTATTTTGATGATTAATATGTGATGATTCTATTGGTTACCTTCCTAGGTAGAAAGGCAACCGTTTAAAAGTTTTTTTCAAAAGAGGAAGGTTATTTTAGGTTTGCTGACGTCGAAAAATCTGTCTTTCTTTTCAGGTCACAGGTGATTTCATCTTCAGGTTACTGCATACGAAATCTTCTTAACGTATGTTTGTGCTAGGAAGTCCACTGATATTGCTGATTGCAAAGTCTGTTTTTATTAGTGCCAGGAGTGTTAAGATAGAGGTTTGAATGGTAGAAGAGGTTGGGGATGCCCGAAGAATACTTAACGCAATATATCTGGATCGGAATAAGACACGGAGTCGAATTAAAGACAATGTAATGCAGATTTTTAAAAGAAACATTTTGGTATACAGCAATGCATGGTAGAAGAAATCGGAAACGTCCGAGAAATATATTACTAATAGCGAAGCATTTGATAAAAGGCAAAAGGTAGGAAAATATACTAACCATTATGACATTTAAGAAGCACAGTATTCATTTTTTCTATTTTTGTTGTAAACAAATGATTCATTCAAAAACATTAAATATAAAACTTATACAATATTTTAATTAGGTACAAAATACGCTGTTCAAAACAGTTACTTACGTATGGATAACGATCAAAATTCTATTGTTCGATTATATGCCTTTTCGGCTTGAATTGTAACTGTCAGCTATGCGTCAGCTGATTCGGAACTCTCAAACGGAATCTGTCTGAGATAATTCTGCCAGACACCAATATAACGGTTAAATTAAATTTACTTTTGGAATGCTATCCCGATAATTAAAATGAATTTTAATAATAATTTGAATGAATTAGATATTATGTTTGTGTCCTCTGTGATGAAGACAATTATTACGAACGGATCAGGTGCTGATGACAAAGTTTGCCAGAGTAAATAAACTTATTTATTACTAGAAATATATTTTACCAAACAAGTGCCTTGCATAATGCCGAAACAAATTTAACTGTGATATTAAGGGGTCCCGTGATGTAGGTAAGTATAATATTTTTCAATCATAAGGTTGGCCTAACTCAACCAGAATATTAAATAAAGTGCAAAATTTATGCCAGAGCTAGAGACGCTTTACTTAAATTATTAAGTAAAAAAATTGACTAAATATTCAGGATCGCTGGCCACGTTTAATACGATTTTTTTTATAAAACCTTTTGATTCATCAGTTAAGAATTTTTAAAACTTAACTACGTAATTTTTAACTTAATTCGCTTTTGTTGTATGGGATGACAACCATTTTCAATAATTTTGATTACATTTTTTGGTTAGTATCCTCAAATTACAGATCTCAGTTAATGAATAGGAATAATATCGGATGGTACCTACTGTCTATCCGCTTGGATTGAATTGCAGAAATTCTGTCGAACAAAACTCCAGCAAAGTTGTTCGAACAACAATAAGTATTGAAGTACAACTGACCTACCCAACTCATTGAGGTATGTTAGTTCATTAAATGAGTATTATATTACAGGTCTTTTTCAGAACTGCTCTGTGATAGTGGGACAAAGTGACCTCGAAATTCGTCTTGCGAACTTTTCGTTTTATTTTTACACCTATAAATATTGTTTTCTTTCTTTATTCTTTCACTTTAGATGCCAAACCATCACGCGATGATCTTACTTCGAATTATTATGAATGTGAGTATGCATACATTTTATTTTTTTTACGAACGATCCCGCACGCGTGAACAATGGAGGTTTCTAGAATCGTTTGTTATGTTTGCACATAGCTTGCAAGAGCTAACTGCATAGTTATGTATATCCTCACGGCCCGGAAACGGAGCACTCACTCAGTACGTGTAAAAACACTAATATATACGCATCTCGGCATGTCTACAATCGGGTGAACACTAATACATACGCAGGAGCTCGCGACATCGCCGCCTGATACCAGTCACGTAGGCTTACAAGTACCTACAACCAATCATTTGGCTAAATCGAAAACGTGTCCTTATAAGGGCATCGGACCAGGCACCAAAAATAGAGGTGAAAGGGACAAGCTCCCCCCCGCGAGCAGGCCCACGCGCCAGTTCCCCGACAGACGCGTAGCAAACAACATGCTGTATTAGTTCCGAGTTAACATTTGCCGCCAAATCGGTGTCGCCGTAAATATGGTGTAATATGTTTTATAACGTGCCGCGTCTATAGACTCAGTTTATCACGTCCAGGCAATCTTCAGCCGACTACACCATCATGGATAGGATTGCGTCACATCCCTGGGCCGCGGCCGTGCACCCGCTGCCGCCCACGGGGTTCAAACCCAGGCCGCCCACCACTGCTCTAGGCTGCTTCTGTGCCGCCCTTCGCCATGAGCCGCCCACGTGTTTCCAACAATGCCCCAGGCCGCCTCAGGCCGCCCAAGGCCATTTCTGCGCCGCCCTGTAGGAGTCGTATTCCCGCCCTGCATCAGCCTAGGCATTCCGTTTATGGCATCAGCACCATCGTTCACCGCATCCGCCGCAAATTACACGTGAGCGAATAATATACCTTTGTCAATCAGAGCCCTTAGAGTCAATAGATTGCCTAGTAACAAGTTAGGCCTTAAAAAGCTATGTACCTTTTGTAGATCTGTTTGATAACCTGCTTATATGTACAATAAACCCTCATATCAAGAGACTTGTTTTATTGGGAGACTGACTATAATCCACACCCTGAAAGATAGGAGTATCAAGCTCTGCTGCCTGACTTGTGCGGCGATGCCTATTTGTGTAACTCACCTGTATTATATTATATGGCTTTAACAGTTATATAACACGTTTTAAAAATAAATGTAGCCTTCTTTTTACAAATAATAAAGTCCTGACGGTTCCATGATAACTCAACACAGGGACAATTCAACACACTTTTAAAAAGTGATATAAAGTAATTAGAAAGATGATTTTTTTTAAACCCAACCCAACCTAACCTAACCTACTTAACTCAGTTAATAAAGTTTTTGTTTCATCACTTTCCATGACTTTATATAACTTTTTAAAATTGTGATGAATTGTCATTGTGATGATTTATCCGGTCATCAGTCTTGACATGTGTGACTAAGGAGGTTAAACAATAAATTTCCCCATACAGCTATTGGGAGAGTGATAGGGTCCCCTTAAATGACCTTTTCTAATGTAATAATAAATAAAAATGTATCCATTATCAGGAAAACAAAACTTTTAAGTCACATTAATTCAGTATTCGCCAAATATTTATAAAGACCTGAAAGCCTTGAGTCGTGTATAATTTTATTTTCCTGCTTATTTCAAAGAATAAATTTAAATCTTAATGAATTGTTAGAGGGTAAAAGACTTTTAAAATAATAACCATCCCTTTTTGTTTAGAGGTTAACCAAACCTGAGTGCCTTTAATTTAAATCCTCTCTCAAGTAGTCAACCTCACGAAACAAAACTAATAACGAGAGAAGACGGTAATAATTTGTATTGTCCTTAATTACGCCGCATAGAATAAACCACTTTATGTATCCAGTATCCCATACACCAGTTTTGTAATAGTAATGCAAAAGTACAAAGATTTAGTAAGAGACAAATAAACTTAACAAATTGGTAAATGTGTAGAAGGAGCTATTGATTGATCGTGAAACTAATAATAATAAATATTATATTATATTATAATATTATATTATATATTCTGGAATAAACAATTATTTTGCTGTCCGGGTTAAATCTTCCCCATAGGAAAAACTAAACCCTTCCACTCACTTTTCCACAAATGATCAGCTAGTCAATCAACACTATTCAAGTGCATTATATAAGTAAAATAAATACAAAACAATACAAGAACAACAACACGTCAACTCACCAGAGATCAAATGGGAAAAAAAATTCACCGACTCCAGATATTTTCATATCAGAGGGTTCGGCTCGGTAGAACTTCTAACAGGGCCTATAAATCCTACTGATCCCTCAACATAAATATTTAAAAAATCTTTCGTTATCCTACATGTATTCAAAATGACCGACTTTTGCATCTTTATATATAATTTTTTTGATAGATCTAATACGCCTAAATTTTTAATGAGAGAGCTAGGTATAATGCCAGTAGCCGAAATAACGAATGGTAATATTTTTATAGTCTGAGAATGCCAAATTCTTTTTATTTCGTTTCCTAAATCTGTGTATTTTCTTATTTTTTCATTAACAGATTTTTTAATGTTACAGGAATTTGGAATAGCGACATCAATGATATAAGTTATTTTTTTTTAATTTTGTCATGTAAAACTATATCGGGTCTATTATGACTAATCGTTCGGTCTGTTAGTATAGTTTTATCATAATATATTTTATAAAATTCGTTTTCTAAAAATGAATTTGGTTCGTATTCATAATATGGTACTATATTACGGCAGTCAATCAAGTAATGTTTAATTACCAAATTTTGGTGAATTATTTTTAAAGCTTGATTGTGCCTAAATGTTTACTCGGACGGTGCTAATATAGAACATCCCGATATAATATGTTCGATAGTTTCCGGAAAAGCCAAATATTTTCTACACAAATCATCAATTTGATTTGTATCTTTGATTATATGCTTTCTATAATTTTTAGTATTAATGACTCTATCCTGAATGGCAAGCATAAATCCTTCTATTTCTGCGCTCAACTCTCCAATACTCAACCATTTGTTTGACGAAAATTTGTCAACATACGTTTGGTTGAGATAATTGAAGTGTTTTGCGTGTAAAATTTTATTTGACCAGGAATCTAATAATTCCTGGTTGGGATTTATAAAAATGTTGGCATTCTCATCGTATAAATTTAAAGGTGTAATATTTCTATCTGCCTTGTAAATTATTTTGTGCATTTCTGAGCTATGAGCTTTCCTATGGAAAAAAGTTCTTAGCATTTCTACCTGATTATGTTTCAAAGAAGTTATTTTGACTATACCTCTACCTCCTAAATTTCTAGGTAAATTAACTCGTTCTATAGCTGAATTTGGATGATGGCAATTAAACTTTGTTAGCGTAGTTCTAATTAATCTTTCTAAGTTATCTAAATCTGTATTAGACCATTTAATTATGCCAAATGAGTACGTTAATAGAGGTATTGCCCAAGTATTTATTGCTTTTACTAAATTTTTAGCAGATAGATTGCATTTTAAAATTTTCCTGATCCTAGTTTGAAATTTAATCCTAATATCATTTTTAATACTAGTATGGTCTAATCTATTTGATTGTGGGTATCCTAAATACTTATAAACCTCATCCCTTTTCATACTAGTAATTTGGAAATTTCTAAATATACTCTCATCCCCATCTACAATTTTGCCTTTCTCTATATAGATCCTTCTACATTTATCTAAACCAAAAGTCATTTTGATATCATCTGAAAAGTTTTTAACTACCTCGATCATTTTCTCTAAATTTTGTTCAGAATTCGAAAATAATTTTATATCATCCATAAATAATAAATGCGAAATTGTACTACTCTCCCTTGTATTACCCTTAACTTTTATTCCAAACTTGCTTTTAATTAACATTTTAGATAGACGATTCAATGCTAAGCAAAACCAAAGAGGACTCAATGAGTCTCCTTGAAAAATGATTTATTAATTATTTATTAATTATTTATTATTATTATTATATTTATTACGGAATGTGGGGAGGTTAGTGCATATAAAGTATATAAATACAAGTTAAAAATAAACAATAATATGAGAGTAGTATAAAACCAGTGAACCAGTAAGGAAATATAAAATTGGAAAAACTAATATCTGAAATTTACCGAAATAATAACCATAATATAAATTAAATAATAATAAATAACTCGTATAATCAGGACGCGCTAAGACCTGGTCATTTTAAATTATTGATTATTAAATGTATTGTATTGAAGATGGTTTCTGAAAAAAAACTTGGTGCAAATAATAAAAAGTGCTCGTAAGATTTTATTCCAAGGGCAGTGAAATTTGTATATTGAATCAGAAATACATATTACGCAAAAAAATCGTTACTCCATTAAAAATATATCACTTACATATTTCGCATCTTGGTAACTTGAAGAAACAACCAAATGTTTCTAATTACTTTTAAAGTTAAAGTGAAATTTCATTAGTTACACTACAGACATGTAATATAGCCATACATATATACATATATATATATACATATATATATACATGTAATAAATTTTGTTAGTTCGCAATTTAATTAAATATTGAGTGATTTAAATCAACTCTAATTATTTTGTTTTCCAGTGCTGTAAAGTCAGCAATTAAACAGATATTTTATTGCTTTCTTCAAGTAGGTACTTATTGTCATGATGTAAAGGAAATAAAGGGAATTAATCAAGAAAGCTTCCTATCCGTAGCTTTCTTAACGAACAATAGATTGCATAATTAATGAATTTCCGATAAACTTCTCAGATTACTTAAGTAAAAATACACGAATAATTTCATTTGCTTTAGTAGGTGTCAAATAGAATAATTAAGTTAATTTAATTAACTAAAATATTATAAAAAATAATTAAAAATCTAATTAATAAACTCATTTGTCCATAAAAACAATTCTCATTGAATATTTTATTAAATAAATTATTGATCGCATTATTTCAGCAATCCGCATGCTCTAAGAATGCAGACAATTTTGTGCTAAGTCGCACACGCGTCTAATGATAAGTAGTAATCTGCAGTTTAGAAATAATTTCCAAAGAAATAATTATAAATAATTTAACGTTTTTTTGAAATCTTGCTAATTTATAAATTGATATTTGTTGATTTCAAATTGACATGAGTGGAATTGACATTACCTACTGTTAAACCGACAAAACCGAGCTACGTATGACGTAATGAAAAATACAAGTTTTGAAAATTGTTTTTGAGTAAGATTGTAAACATTTTTAAGAAAACATAATGATACTGTCATTCCATATTAATTATATTTAAGGAGTAGTTACTTAACCCTTTCGGACCGTGCTAACATTTGAAAATACATTTATTTAAGAATTTTTTCTAAAATATAATAAAATTTTTCGGTTCTCGTTTTAAAATTGCTGGTATAACTGGCTTTATGGGCTATTTTACTTATTGTAATTTAGCTTCTAGTTTAAGCGTTAGTCATTTGCATGTTTAAAAAAAAATGTTTTGACCGAAAGATTTGAAGGTATTTTTTGAATATTAATTGAATGAAATGTTATATTTTTTGTACACAGTGTACGATTTGTCATTTTTATATGAAACTCGGTCTCTGAGATCAAATGTTCTATCAATTAAAATAATCAATAACTTCTGTACTATCTAAAAAAATACATTTTCAAAAATTCTACCAATTGTTATTATGTTCTAGCTTCCCCAGTTATAACTCAGGTATGAAGGGTATATACTTTAATCAAACTGTCATAGCCATTTTTCTTTGGAATACCTAAGACTTATCAGAGAAATGTATATTTTTTAAATAAAATATGGGGTAATGAAGGCCCATAAAATAATCTTACATATTTCAGTCTTCACAGATCAAAGAAATTCTTTCAAAACTTGTATTGTGTCAAACTATTGCCTGACGTCAAATGAGCACGTGTCAAAGTGGGTCCGCCACGTTAAGAAAAATAATTACCACCAGGCTTACATTGACTTGTACAACAATTTTTTTAAATAAAATAATCTTATTTTACAAGCAATAATTATTCGCCTGAAACACTCATCCACATTGAAAAATCTCCTGATAAAAGATACATGACGCCAACGGGACTCGAACCCGTGTCCCTTCGATTTCCGGTCGACAGCTATGACCACTGAGCTATGGCGGCTTATCTCTTATCCGCGAATATTGAATACTAGTGTTTCATTCAACAATTACTGCTTGTTACATTTTTTCACCTGAAAACAACCAACTTTATTTTATATGAGAAAGGCATTGTAAGTGCTAACTCTCTCACTAGATGGCGTCGAGACAAATTGTCTACATTTTTAGGTGAAATACTTGAACTTGTCAAATAAAATCTTATTTTGACAAAACACACATTGTATCATTACTCATTTTTTGTTGAGAAATAAATCATGAATAATATTACTATTATCGATTATTTAAAATGTCTTTGACATTGGATTATATTGTGTGTGCATTATTATTTATGCAAAAGGATCCTGCCTACAAAACGATCGTTTGATACACACACAAATTATGTCTTTTTAATTAAGGTTAGATTGTTTGAATTTCCGTCACAAATGATTGACAACCATATGAACGAATATGGTTATTTTGTAATTTAAATTGTGAATCTAGTCGTCCCGTTTCGCTTTTGATCAAATCGCGATTAGTCTGACCATGACCAACATATGATCGTTACGCTTGAGTACTGATCAAACGATGAAATGGAAAATCGGTATAACGCGGATCGCTCAAATTTAAAATAATCACAAAGGCGCTAATCATCGATTGGATATGACAGGTTGAAAAAACCTAACCTTAGATATTCAATATGAAAAGTGTTTGTAATGGCTTTCTGACAAAATTACGACGCGAAGATGTGATGAAAGTATCTACCTACCTACATTAAATACTCGGTTGAACGAGAAATAATCGATCAAGGAGTAATCGCGTTAACAATCGTTGTCTAATTGATTTTTTCTAGGATATTTCGTGAATAAAAATTGAGGGTGTTTAATGTAATATTGTGTCCGACTTTAACGGATGTACGCATGTTCGTGATCAGTCATCATGACGGCGCTGGAAGTATGCGGTGTCAAATTGATGTATTTACCTAAACACATTGTGGGAAAGGGTTGCCGGGGTGTCTAGAACGAAGAGATGGAATATATCTAAAGGATGCTGTATTTGGATTCACAAAATTTCTATATTTTAACTTAGGTCACGCGTGACATTCTCACGTAAATTGCGGTAAAAACTATTTGCCAATATGGTTGTATATTAAAAAATATTTAGAAGACTCGAAGAAATTAGTGACATTTAAACCATATATATATTTTTTTTTAATTTTTCACATTCGAGTCCCTGAGGAAACAAAAATCCTTCAGGGCATATGTCATCTTTGGGGATACTGCGTGGAGTGTTTTTTTTATGAAAAAAAAGGGGAGGAAATTCTTGGAAGAAGAAAGGTATGAAGGTTGGGTAGGAATCACTGCGACTGATGGTTATCCAATAAAAGTTTCTAGGGCGGCGGTACCCACACCCTTCTCCCTAATTAAATAGCTAAAACCGAGATTAATGCTCTTCCTTTCCGTTCGCATCTACTAACATGTTCGTAATCTTGCTCACATGGTCTCATAGAAATCGTTGTGTCTCCCTTACTATCACGGTGAGTAATATGATCAAAATGATGTAAACTAAAAAAACACCTAGATTTATATCAAATCTAGAAGTAAACCGCAAAAGAATTAAGACGTACACCTTTATAAAAGCAAAGGTTCCGACCGCAATTTAAAAATAATTTACGATAATTTTTAGGTGAATTTTTGTAATGATTATTTTTATACAAAAGGATACAAAGTGTGGTAACTATAACGTTTATAACAATTTTTTCTAATAAAACGTATGTTTTTATTTTTATTTTCGTCAGTAATTTTAGTTGTCAGAAACGAAGAGTAGCAAATTAAAAATAATTAAAATTTGCATTAAAATTTTTAATTTTTGGAAAATTTATGTTAATTTATAAAACAAATTCAAATCGTATTTGATCACTTTTAAAAAGGGTTTTTAATTTTTGGTTTCGTTTGGTAACATTTTATTTGTTTGGATATTATTGCAAAACGGAAATACTCCGACCATCTGACAGAATATGCCAAAGGTTTGAGAGGTTAAGTCATTGGAAATATTTTCTTACTTCACAATAGATACGTGCTTTCATAAAATATGTAATATTACATGAAGGTACTAACTAAAACAATTTGGGAATTTCAGAACTTCCTATCATTCATTTCCTTAAAAATACCCTCCACTCCATCCCTACAGATAATAAAGGCCATGAGGGAAATTATTTTTCTCAGAGCCTCCTGTCTGGGGTAAATGCAAAAAGTATATTATTCAATTTACAACACTTTATTATAAACTATTTCTTCTGTGTAATTATCATTAGGTGCTAGTGTAAAAAACTAAAACGATATTAATATTGTATTGTAAGTGCCCCTTTCTCAAACGTTTCATCAAATCGAGGTCAAACTTTGCTTATTTTGTATTATCTCTGCGTTACCTGCATAAAAAATACTTTTGACTAATATTTTAAATACAGGGTTTTCCAATAAGATGTGTTATTTTGATATTCCATCGTAAAAGATCAATGGTTTCGTTGCTTGTGTTGCACGTAGCGCCTTCTTGTTGAAAGTAAACGTTGTCCAAATCAATACCATCCAATTCGGGTTATAAAAAATCATTAATCATCTCTCGATAGCGCAATCCATTCACCGTAACTGTTGCTCCAGCCTCATTTAAAAAAAGTAAAGTCCAATGACTCCGCCGGACCATAAACCGCACCAAACAGTCACACGTCAAGGATAAAGAGGTTTTTCAATAATAATTATTGGGTTTTCCGAGCCCCAGATGCGACAATTTTACTTGTTGACGAAGCCACCGAGGTGGAAATGGGCCTCATCACTCAAGATGATTTGAATTTGATTCACTCAAGTGAATTTTAATAATTTCTATGCGTTGTCAAAGCGTGTATCGTTTCTACTTATCAAATGTCAAAAAATGACTTAAAATGTCAAAAAATGCTTCAAAAGTAACATCTACCGAATTAGTGGGCTATTCAAAATAACACCTCTTATTGGAAAACCCTGTATAATTCATCGCTGCGTATTATCCTTTACAATTAAAAAATCTAAGCAACCGCATAATGGGGTACGTGAGGATGTGTGGGTTGGCCTTAATTAAATCATTTTGAAACTTCGTTATAAAGCGGGAAAGCCATGCAACGAGCTAATGTTTTAACGCAAAACACGCTGATTTATTTGCCAAACTCTCTTTTAGCTCGTTTAGACCCTTTTTAAAAAATACAAAAATCTCCTGAAGCTCGTTGGTCTCTTTTTATTAATGCTCTTAGAAATTATGAGGCTTGATTCTATGTTTTCAAAACGTGGTGATAACAGGTTAAAAATGATACATTTTTACGATAAAAAGAGCTTAAATTATTTGCTGAAAATCGGCGTAATCGGTTTATGTCGAAACTTTCAGAAAAAAGGGGAGAAAATGGAAAAAATATCAAGCGTGATCGTTAAAAAATATTTGTTTTAAGAACTGAACCTTTTTCGGATCAAATTTGTAAGTTACAATGCAAACACTTTCTTGTTGATCTTAATATTTATGTTTGGAGTTGTATTCTCTTTGCCTATTCTCGTTTGGAACAAAACCGTAACGTTAGAACGTAAAAGTTCACAGATATCCACAAAATTCATGAATTGGTTGGTTTTGAGAAAATAATTCTTCTTCCATTACTTGGAGAGCCGTATGATTCAACTGAGCAGCGTGTCATCAATTTTCTTAGAACGATTTTGCGCACGACAAAACTATTGGACTTTGATGTACAGTACCTATCTACCTACGTTAGAAAGAGGTTTCATCTAGTAAGTTAAAATGATCTTAAGATTTTTTATTACTTTCATCCGTATTCTGTAGATTTTTTGCCATAAATTTGCCATTTAGTTGACTTAAAACACTTTTCTTACAAAAAAAAATTATGTGAATATCGACAAGAGTCCCAATTGTCTGGAGCCAGTGAGACTATGGAATTCCCAATTGGGGTATGTTGTGAGGCTTAAGGTAGCGGGGAGGAGAAGTAGATGGGAAAGAGGAAGGTGGAGGAGTACCTGGCTATTCAGACCTTGTCACCAAACAGGGCTAAATCCATTTCAAGCAACGTTTCAATTCTGAATGGTGATCTTACACCAGGCTGATACTTAGAGTATCATCCACTCTGGAACTTGCCGCAAGTATACTATATATATTATTATCAATGAATAAATTATAGAATAGCCCAAATTAATTAAATAAAATTTAGAATTGCACAAGCAACAGTTCCCGCTTATATTGGGCAGGAGTTATTCAAATCTTTTCATGTTACTCGTAACATGAAGTCCTGTTTTAACTCGATTATTTGGTATTTCATGTGAGAAATTTTTTGTTTTGATTTAATTTAATAGAAAATTGGAAAAATTTTTGCACGCGAGGTCTACAGTTCACAGAACTACTAGTTATTTTTTTTAATGTCTTGAGTATTTTAAAATCGAAGCTAGTAACAATTGCGTTCAACTCGACATTCTATAGGGGAGAGTATGGTATATCGTACCGGTCGGTAAATCGTACCACCTCGATATTTTTGCTACGGGTGACTATTTTTTAATCCTGATAATATTCTGCCAACCGTTAGAAGCGTCACAGTTGTCCCGCCATTTTTATTTAGTGTTGGATCGTGCGTGCGCTGGCAGTGGAGTATTTTTGTTTTTTCACAATTTTCATCTAATTTTTTCGGCTCCTGCGTAAGGTGATTTCGTGTTCAAAGGTAGGTATGTTAGTTTTTTCTCAAATTAAGTTCACTTAGCATGTTTGTATTCTGCAAATTACGATTGCAAAATCATATTGTCACCTGTCGTTTACGTGTTTTGTTGTCATTTTTTCATAAAAACTCAGAGTTTGTTAAATCGTACCACAAGTGGTTTGGTAAATCGTACCGGTACGATTTACCGTAATTTGTTAGTTGTTTCAAAGTAAATTATTTTCTCGTTTTAAATTAAAGAGTTCAGTACAACAAACACCAGATATCTCGTCAGAGCCTTTGTTGCGACCACCAGAACCAGTGACCTCGTCAGAGTCTTCCTTTTCACCACCAGATGCAGTTCAGAAAATTGTTGAGTTGGGGCAAACGAATTCAAACGCTTCGACATCTTTTCAACTATCAATTCTTGAGATTTCTCCAATACCAAAGAACCAAAGAAAAAAGAAGATGAACACGGCACAAAAGGCTGCTGAAAAGGACTAGAAGTTGCTGCTGGTAGACGCTCAGCTGTCAAAATGCCCAAATTAAAAATTGAAAAAAAGAAAAATAATATTATTAAAACTGATAAAAAGCCCATTAAGGGTAAGAAGTGTGCTCGACGAAAGAAGGCCAATTGCAGAAGTAGTGATAGTGAGGATACTGACAGTATTGTCGTTTTGAATGATTCGGATACGGATATTGATGATGACGATAAAGAAAACGTATGACACCTATGCTTTGGCAATTATTTTGAAAAAGCAGGATCGAAAGGAGACTGGATCCAGTGGGTTCGTTTGCCATAAATGGGTGCATGAAGATTGCACCAGTAACCCAAACATTTGCTACACATGCATGCTTTAAAAATGTCCATGTTTTCTTCGATATAAATTGGAATAATAGTCTAGGTACGATTTACCATACCGGTGGTACGATTAACCGTACCGGTTCGTTAAATCGTACCGAAAATCATTTTTTATAAAACGTGTAATTTGAAAACATTCCAGATGCCTGTAAAATATGATTTAAATAAATATCGTACCTAATAAAATAGGTTTTAATATTTCTATTTTTGAGACCGATAATTCGTGGTGGAATTCCATTATAATATATTATAATAAAACAAATAAAAAACTTTATTCCACTTAATTTTTTTTATGTAAATACACCTATTAAAAAAATGTTAAGGGTTTATTTTTTACATAATTTAATGACAATCATGGCTTAATGTACCAAGCTGCAAGGCTTAACCCGGGGAATTAAAGTTTTTTATTTGTTTTATTATAATATATAATAAAATAGGTATTTATTTGAACCTTACTCCACTTCTATAACCCTTTTTAATCATACAGTATTGAGAGTTAAGTGTGAAGTGGTACGATATACCATACTCTCCCCTATAGAAAACACTGTTAATTTTGTGATACTTCGTACGACAGCTTTTACTGCACTGCAACTAAAAAACGATTTTTTGTGCTGTAATTGATTGTAAAATAAAATTTATATTCGGATACCTTATATTGATCTCTTGAGTGAATGAATAAATTAATGAAGTGGAATCTTGGAAGTGAAATTAATCCACTTCCCAACATACGTGCGAACTGAAACTCGGCAGATAGACTCATTGTCGATGACAATCCATTCTACTTACTATTGGTGGCACTCGTGCGCGCCCGCCCACCCACACACATTTTTCTGAAAGTGGATGAAATAGATGTAGGTACTATCCAATTGGAATTTGGCTTAGTTGTTAGCATTGTTGACTCCTCGGCAATTCAACTCGTTGTTTCAGTCAAACCAAAAAATAAAAATAATGTTTTAAAAGTTTACAGCGGTTAAGAGGCAGTCCCCGCGGGGAATTTTCAATCCTCAGTCCAACAAAAAAAATGTATATGTAAATACACCTATTAAAAAAATGTTAAGGGTTTATTTTTTACATAATTTAATGACAATCATGGCTTAATGTACCAAGCTGCAAGGCTTAACCCGGGGAATTGAGCATCATTTTTGGATTAATCCAGTATTACGTTTCAAGTATCGGGGGAGCAAATAGCAGTTATAATTGTATTATTATTGCAATATAATCCAGAGGGACCACCGCCCCCCGCACCCGCATCCCGCGTAGCGAACCCTACCAATGACAGTATTTTGCAGCTTGGGGGCGCATTATTATATTTTTGTATGGCGGGGCTCATTAAACTCGGCCCCGTGCTTAATGATTGCAATTAATAATTTCGTATTCTCGTGGTTTAAGGAGGACGATGCTTTGATGTCGGTCTGCTAAAAGATCAACGTTTAGAAATAAAACTTTGCTTAAGACAACAACTAGCTCCCTTTCGTTAATCATTTTATTCCAAAATGAAAATTCGAAATCACAACTAACTGCGTAAGTATATCCAAAATCTAATTGAACGATATAGCGATAGCATCTTCAAGAGTGGGAGCCACAGTACCAGCACAATATTTTCGTACGGTTTAAAGAGTCAGCTCAATTGAACGGGAGCCGTGACCTCAGAGCTTATGAGCAATCCACTTATGAGCTTGCACGATACAACTCGCCCGATACGGCTCTCCCGGTGCGGCTCCACGACACAACTCCCAGCTTCCAGCGTATGAACGACTCTTACGCGAGATAAATATGTCCAAGTCCCGATGTCAGACTGTCAGACGCCTTCACGTCACTGAGTATGTAATAACAATTAATTAATACTTGGATAGTTTTAATGGCGCTAAATAACAAGGCACTTTACCACCTTCTTCTTAACCTCCGGACTGAGGACTGACGACATGATGGGAATGGTTAGGGACCGCAACAAGTGAAGACTGTAATGTTATATAAAGTAGGCTAAATCCCACTCTAAGATTTAGCGTAATGATCACACATATCCAAAACTGCAATATCTTTGTAGAGTATAGCCTACTCAAAATATAATCAATCAATTTGCTTACCTAGTAGTACTTAGGTTAGCGGATTTCAATATTTAAAAAAAATTATGTAATTTTATTATTTTAAATTCTTTACTACTTTAAATTCTTCTATATTTCACAGTCCTACCCTGATGTACGGAAGTGAGGCATGGAACTGGCAGAAAAAGGATGAAAGTAGACTGAATGCTGTAGAAATGAGATCCCTGAGGCGTATATGTCGTAAAACCATGTGAGAAATGTGGAGATCCGCAAAGAGTGTAAGGCTGATGTAAGCGTAATGAATAAGATCAAGAAAGGGACGCCTAGATGGTTTGGTTATGTAGAGCGAAAGAGCAAAAAAAAGTGTAAGGAGAATATACGATGCAAATGTGAATGGTAGCAGAAAACGGGGACGCCCGAGGAAGACATGGCACCACCAAGTGAATCAGATATTTGAGTGGGGCCATGTCAAGAGTCAGAATAATAGAAGAGTATGTATTAGACGATGTATGAATGTGAATGAGGCAAGGAGTGTGTGACAAGACCGAGTTGTTTGGCGATCCGTCCTCTCTGCCTACCCTTTCGGGGAAACGGCGTGATGGATAGTTAGTTATTTATTTAAGACTGTAACTTTCACATATACTAAAATAACATCAGTTAATTTTTCTCATTTCCTTAGTTAGTACTCACATTGATTTTATTTTTTTATTTCTAAATCATATACCTCTTATATTCTTTTAAATTCTATACTCCATATTATATTCTTTTCTTTGTATATTTCGTTTTAATATATATTTTAAATTATTTTTGATATCCTTAACGTAACAATGGCTGTTGAAAAATTGTCGACGGTAATAAATGAATAAAAACGAATATAAATACAAATTAAGATTTTCCAAGCTGATGCGAAAGTTCTCAACGTAAAAAACTCACGAGTATAAGCTATAATCATTTGAAAGGATACTTCAGCCATTAATATTATGATGTCTATGTAATAAGAATGATTATGCATGTATATACCGGTAATAGAGTGATGATTCCCTGTAATGTGTATAATTATGTATCTACCGGGGATATTGTGATGTGCTTTTGAATTACGTCTAAATAGTAAAATGTTACAAACTGTAACGTATAGGTACTCTTCTTACAGTTGTAATGGACCTGTTTGGGGTAAAAGGACGTAAAGAATTTTTTTTCATAAATTAAAATACGTTCAGAGAATAGGGAGAAACGAACAGACTACGGACATCTTTAGGACATACTAGAAGCTTTATTGTAGAAACCTACGTCGGTAATAGGTGTTAACCACGTAATAATTGAAAAGGGGCGTCATGGGACTCAACGAATCAGATCATTCCCAAAATCAATTAAATAATTTTTCGCCAATCACGGAGATTAAGGGCGGTCTAAGACACGATACACTCGAGATTGATTTACTGTTGGGTTAACCTTGGGATCCGGTCCCACGACACGTGCAAAGGCACTTGACAATTGACGATAAATTTACATTCTAAGGCAGAAACGAAGCGATACCCAACCATCGATAACGAAAAAAGGGGGAGACGGATTGGTGAAAGAAGAGGGTGTTTTAGGATGTTTTGGTCCAGAAGACATATTACGAGTTGATCCTTGTAGAGAGAATTGTTTTCGTTCGCTGGAATTCTGAGTGCTTTTTCAAGTGGCCACAGTGAACACGAATCTTAACTTAAGATAGGTCGTTTGGCCGAAATTGCCTAATTAAATTAACACGGGGGAGATGCAAGTTGGGTAATTAAGAAAAGACATAAAAGTTAATGGGTCACGAAGTCTTTGATTAACGATCAAAATTTTATGACCTTTTTTTGCGCGTAAACAAAGTTACGAGGATAATATATTGAAATTCCTAGATGAAGCGAGAAAGAGTATATGGGTTGGGCTAAAACTAGACGCAAAAAAAAACTGTAAAAACAGGGATGTACTGGGCGTAGATCACCGAAAAGAAAGGACCAGGAATTGAAAAGAAACCCGAAAGGTAGTTTAGCTCATGATGGAAGAGGTTTCAACGACTTGGGTAGTGGATAGCGGTGGGTTACGAAAGATTACCAGAAGAGATGCGGCGGATATCACGAAAAGAGTCAAACAGGTAGGCGAAATTACAAAAACGTGTCGAATCAAATTTTGGAACGAATGCCTACGTATGTCATCACCGAGAGGAAGGTATATGTGTCCTGGGATCACCCACGGATCGTGTAGACACCAATCAAATGCTAGAAGGCAGCACACAAGGAAGGATACTGTATGCGCAAGCGCTGGACATAATGGGTGAAAAAACTTCCGGTAGTTGGGATAATTTATCGATTATATTATCGATATCAATAGCGAATTTCTCGGAAAGATTTCAAAAACAACGATATAGAAATGAGCTACACCTAGTCTATAGGCCGGAAATCAACAAATATTACAGACACAACACGTGTACGAGGAAAAATAATCAAATAATTTTGCGCAATAATCTACATCGCCGAAAATCATTTACGGGAGGGCGCCCGAAAGTCAGGTCACCGAGTACACGCCTGTACCCGCCTCGGCAGGGTGGTAGGTGTTTACCTCAACTCGGCAGGCGGGATCCAGAAATCCTGAAACGGGGTTATGCAATTCTAAACTTAACGGGAAGTGAAACCTCGAATTCATAAAGGCGAAAGTCGCACAAATTTTAAGTCGATTTATTCGAAAAGACATTATTAAATAGCGTTGTTTGGAGGAAATCGGGGCTTTTTTCGTTTTAACTTGGTTGGAGTCGGTTCGAGAACTATACGTCGCGACAGTTTCGCGTGCCATTTTTAAACTAAACTGATAGAGTTTTAAATATAGTGAAGTTGTGTTTTTAATATTAATTTAAATAATTGAAGTGTTTTAAAATTTAATTAGATTCAACCAAAAAAAGGGTAGACTCATAATTAGACAATACTAAATTCACGGGTTGGCGTCTATTGGTTTAGACTAATATAAGACGATGAAACTCAATTGCAGTAATGTTTAATAATAACGCGTGTGCCATTAGAGGGAAAAAAAATTGAGAGCCATAATAATTATCAAATGATCTGACGAAAACGGCTAAGACAAGGTTCTAAATTTATCGTGAAATTGAAGAGACAGTGTTTTCCTTGCGAGCACGGGAAGGATTTTAACGGTTTACACGATATAAGAACTTAGTGAAAAAATCGAAGTGAACGCGGCAAATAATATATGAAAGGTTCTAGGGAGGGGGAGGGGGTTTTGGGTAGATCTCGGCAAATACTTACTTAGATACTCTAAAATAGTCGATGGGGAGAGATATCTAGACTAGGTACAGTGGAGGCCAACAAATACCTATGCATGTCAGCTATCAACTTACGGTTAGGGAGGAAGAGATATTCTATTGAAAGAAATGATCCGCTTAAACATTCCGAAATCTAGTATCCGGTAATTTATGTGCTATCTATGGGGCGGCGTATGAAAGTAGAAATTTTAGCTAGAAAAATTAGATCCAATATGGTTATAGTTTCTACTGGCGAGTAGACGGGTGACATAGAGAATCGATTTCGAATTTAATACGAACCCTTAACGGCTTAGGGGCTTCTACTCATACCCACAGTTCCTGGACGCGGATTAATGTACATGTCGTCGATATCCCGACTGGACTGGTAATATTACGATTTTGGGTGAGTGAACTTGCATGAATATATATTTCCAGAACATTAAAATTACGACGAAGATGGGGCTGCAACCAGCAGCTCGGACAGGGCTGCGATACTGATAAATATCACATTTAGAACTGTTTGCTTGCTCCTAACATCTGTGTTTAGCACGAGGCCAATGACCTACTTATCTGTAAGCAGTTAGTGTCGACGCACGACCTAAAAAGGAAGAAAAGGGACCCCCATAAATCACTTGACGTCCGTGTCTGACGACAAAAGTCGTACACTCTACCGAGTTGGCAGCCGCGCAGAGGCACCCCAAATCAACATGGAAGCGACTAGCTGCAACCAACTCATGCTCAAAACAAATAAAAAAAATCAAATTAATAGTATGTGTATAACCTTATATGTTCACTAACAAATTCCCAAATACCTTTGGCCTCGGTTTAGAACTCGCCGTTGGAGTATGTTGTCCGTAAGCTGTCTTGGGAAGCACACAATTTCCCCAGCTCAGAAGATTTTCTACTTTCCTCATCACGCGATTTCGGGGCGTCAACGTTGTATGGCGAATCACGAAGAGTTCGGAAGGTCATCCCTTTTCGCGGAGCCGGGTCGGGTGAGAGGACACGAGAGGCAGTATGAAAATTAATGTCAAGTTGGAATGTTTGGGCCTTGGTTCGCTGCGAAGGCGTTTAATTGAACGGGCTCCAAGTCTTTCAAAATCGCGTGGAGGGGACGTCGGCGTGATGAACGAGGGTTCAAAATCGGAGGACGAACACATACTAAAGCGGGGTTTACCCGGAGGTTGATGCAACTCGACTGGAAATCCCTCGAGATCCTTTGCAGCAGCTTTCGTGAGGTGGATAGTAGGCCTGGCGGCTAGTGGACGTTGAAAGCCTCACCAGAACAAACCTATTTGAAACATGCACGCGTTTAGCATCATGACAAGGGACGCAATGAAAATTCCCCTTTTACAGTCAGTAAAGTAGTCCGTCGGAGGAAGCGGGGCGGGGTGATTTGGGATATTCCAACAGGTGTATTACCTCTCCCTCTGACGTGAGCGGTCCGGAGGTGTCAGGGCGACTATAAGAAGAAGTTAGACCAGACCTCGGGGAAAGCCAGACACGTATTGGTTCTTGGGGTTTTGCATTTGGAAGAATAGCGACCATTTCATTTGGGGCAGTGAGGTGCCGACCCAGTTTGCAAAAAAAAACCCTTTTTTTTTCGTCATTCAATCCGTTCCCATCTCCTTTTTCTCTCGTTTCCACTCCCATCCGCAACATCCAAAGTTTACTAACCACAGCTAAATTCATCTATCTAGTTTCAGTACACCATTACAGAGGTCAACGAAGGAGTCCCAGTACTTATGCGGAAACAACACCCTATTCAACGGAGGTTTTAATAGCGCGTACACACAAAAGGGGGGGGGGGTACGGTTCTATGTCACAATCTAGAATTTATAAACACGGGGACATTAGATAAGGGCGGGGATACAAGGCAATCGTAGGGATATGATAGAAACTGATAGGTCGATTAGTAATAGAGTCCAGTATTCGAAAGTTAGGTGAGACACGTACTCGTTCCTTGTAGAACTCGATGAGGGTCGCTGGACGTTTTCCCCACACTTTGGCTAAAAAGAACCGGGAGTTACCATGGAAATGAGACATTAAATACCTACCACCCCATAACGGTGGGCTTCGAATTAACAAATCACACAACGTGAAGTTAAGGGATTTATTGTAGATCAACCCCAAAGCGAAAGCCTTACTTTACTGTGTGCAATATCACAGGGGCGGGGGGGGGATATTCAGAGTTAGCTAGGCTCAGCACGATATCATTTTGCAAAAGCGAAACTGAACGCTGGAGAGAAAGAGGTATAAAAACCTCATTCAAGCGAGTTAGTACAGTTAGGAGGTCGAGTCAACACACAGTGAGATAATTAATTCCTGGGAGTACAATTCCATAACCTTGGACCAATTATAATGGGATAACCCAATTTTTTACACCCAAAATAAGAATTTTATATTATTGACTTATATAAATACTCGAATCAAACAAAAATATATTTTATGTATATATATATTTTTTTTTTATAGTGAATACCTCACAAGAGTCCCAACTGCTCCCGTCTGGAGCCAGTGAGACTATGGCATCCCCAATTGGGGGATGTTGTGAGGCTGAAGGTAAGTGGGGAAGGGAAAGAGGAAGGTGGGGAAGTACCTGGCTATTCAGATCTAGTCACTAAACACGGCTAAAGCCATTTGGGGCAACGTTTCAATTCTGAATGGTGGTCTTACACCAGGGCGATACTGGTAGTATCTTCCACTCTGGAACGTGCCGCAAATATACTATATATTATTTTAATTAATTAATTGTGAAATAACACAAATTAATCAAATAAAATTTATTTGCGCACGCCGGGTTCGAACCCGCGACCTTCGGAATGGCAGTCCAATGCGTTACCACTGGACTATGCCGGCCGTCGATAAGATAGTATCTGTGTGAAAAACTTTTCCGTAACATTTTTAGTAAGAATATTTTTACTAAAGGTATAAATGTTTTGGGATCATTTTTGTGTTCGATATTTTATGGTAGTTTGAATCGACGATTTTTCACAGCATTTTCAATATTAGGTGACTCCATTTTCCAACTAGACAGACTCTTAAGGCGATGCACTACGTCGTGTAATATTTTAGATGGCGATAAGGTTTAAATTACCGCTTAACACCATCCGCCTGTTTTGATTTATGCAAAGAAAAAAACATGGCCAAAAAGTGCCTTTTATTTTATTTTGTGGATGTTCAGGCATAATTTTTTTTTTCGATCATTTTATAAATAAATTAATTTTCCACATTATACAATAAAATCGTAACCGAAAAGGGGTTCGTAAGTAGGAGATTTTGAACCTTAAAGCAGTTTTCATAAGACTTTACATTACATTATTTTTTTCTGGGCTTATAAAAAGACTTATTTAAAAAATACTCGATTATTTCAAAGGCCAAGATGTATTCTACTCGCAGTATTTGATTAATGTATCTGAAACATTTCTAGGCGACCAAATTTTCAAACCAAAAACACATGATTTTGCATTACTACGTATGGCATCGTCTTAAAAGACATAAATGAAATAATGAATTCTTCGAAGTATTCTCACCTCTTGTGAATCTTGTGATTCCGTATTATGAAGTCAGGTGGATCGTGAAATAAATTAAGCTAATGAGAAAACGTATTTTCGTTTGTCATGAAATCGATTAACAATAATATACCGTGACGTTTCACAAAATAGGTGCTGTAAAAATAAACCAATTATTACTAAGTGATTGATTGAACGATAAGGGGCTATTTTCGATGACAAATTGGCCAATCTTTCTACGCCTTGCTATAGAAAAGAGAAAGGCCTTTGATAGTAAATCGAATTTCATTAAATTGGATTCCTCATCAAATGAATAATATATATGTACGTATTTTGCTTTTCAAAACAAATTGTGTCTATTCTTCAGTAAATAAAATTTTGAATAGATTTTCAGTTCCATATGAGATTCAACTGGTTGGATCTAGTAGGACTATGGCATCTTAGATTGGGTGGTTATGTTGTGAGACTGGAGAAAATGGAGAGGGGATAGAGATGGATAGGAGGAAGAATATAAAATAAATTCAAAACTATTTTCGTTTCAAACAACGTAACGTTTCGATTCCGAATTGTGATTTTTCACCACGGCGATACCAAGAATATATGTACTTTTCTAAAACGCGTCGCAAATGTACAACATTTTTATTTTCACATCCGGTTTTTGAAAACCGTGACCTCTTGATCACATGGATCTTGAACATTCGGCAGATGAGATATCTTTGATATTTTTTTCAAATAATACAAATCTAATCGAATATTCTATATTTCGTGCGAGGAGTAAACAGACAAATTAATAAACAAATGAAGTCCTACAAAATAAAGCAAAATAGCTGAATGTAAACAAGTTGAAACTGAAAGTAAAAATATATGGAAGTAGGAAATAAAACGCTCAACGAATAGTTAAAATTAACTAATGATGAAAAAAAAAGAAAAAGTGAATGAAATCAAATATCTAAGTGTAATATTGGATGCAAAATAATCTTCCATGGCAAATTTTGAATATATGCTAAATAAGGTATCAAAAAAGTCATTTTTCATAGAAAACTTAGAAATAAACTAAATAGATTCACTACAGAGCTTATTTTTAAAACTTTACAATCTGCACATTTAGATTACTACTCTGCCGTATTATATTTGGCCAATTAATGAAACCTAATCAAACTGGAAAATATACAAAAAAAAATTATAATAAAGAAAGGCAAATGTGCAAAAATTAATCAAATGAGAGAAGAGATAAATTGAAATAAATGAGAGACAGCTATAAATATAATGCGGTAATTGTTAATTTTAAATACCAATTGCCAAAAAAATTTAAAGATGAAATTTTTCATAGTGAATATAATTAGATTCTGACGTGAGAGAAAAACAGAGTCAGAGAACTGTTTAGTGAATAAAGGACTAAACATGTATGGCTAAATGCCTGAAAGTCTTAATAACGAGGAAAGAACGAATGTATGTATTTAAAAAAATGTTATTATGCTCACTGTAAAAATGTGATTCTACAAACAATGAAATGTAACCACGTAATAAAAACTTACTCGATAAATATTAATTTTAAAATAAATCGACTTATACATTTTCAAAATTAACACAAAATTAAAAATGATCTTTACTTTCAGTATTTTAGATATTGAGCGGCTTTGATGCATAAACCTTGTTTTACAGGCGTTGATGAATATCGACTGTTCCATTAGTGTGGGTATCGTATTATTACAATCTAAATTGATGCGTATACATTCAGAATGAGCTCCAAGGAGGGGTCGTATGACGTGAACCCCTACCAATCCTACCCAATCTTTCAGGAATTCCTAATATGGGTGGCTGCTACCCGCCACTAATGAAGATGAGACCATTTTACACTGGTTTTATATATTTATCAACACTTTAAAAAATCACTTACACCAAAATATCATTCGGCAAATGCATAATTATTAGATACTTATTTCGCTTCTGTGCTGTGCGTTAGTGCTGCTTGCAATCTGGTTCAAATAACTCAAATTTTGTTTTGAATTTATTTTCAAAATTGGAACTAATTGTGTGAAGAATCCACACATGGAATTAAGCGCCTACAAAATTTCGATAAATGAAATATGTATTTCCTTTGTTTAAATGATGATCAATCCTACAATTAATATATCCCGTATTTTTTTACAGGATTGAGCTAGTACCTGTATTATATTGTTTGCTCAATATAGTGTAATGAAGGAAAAATCAAGATCGTAAACACACAAGTAGCTGGTCATCGCGTATCCTATGCAGAGGAAATTTAACATCACACAATTCTGTCCTAATACTTTCATACATACATTTTCATACTCGACATAAATTTGATTAATTTGGCCGTCGATAAATTATTCTATCTTCAACGTTGAAAACGGCCAACGTTCCTTCCTTTTTTCAACTACATTATGCTTTCTTGTCATTTAGTTTTTTGTTTAATATATATATATATATATATATATATATATCGATTAGATACATAATACACATTTTAAGTTATACAAAATATATCTCATTATCACAGTACTTAAAATTTGGTAATAATTTAGGATCTCTACCTTCGTATTTTTAAATGTATGCTTGAACCACCCAGCCTTTTGATTCTCATTTCTAACACACTCGGTTTACATTCATTTTTCCAAGATAAGTTTAATACCTGAATTCACATATGGATACCAGTTGAACCTCCTTTGATTACTTCTGATTATTGACTATTATTACCGTTCGATTCTCATTTCAAATACACTCTGCTTAGTTCATTCTTCCAAAGCCAATGTAATACCTAATTTCCAATGTGGATACCAATTGAATCACCTTTGACTTCTTCTTATTATATACGGAGAAAAATGAGCAGGGCTAATTTATTCAAAATCTCTACAAGTTATTAGTAATTTGGTTAAAAACGGGATTTCAGGCCGCTTCCTGATTTCATTCTTAATACACTCGGTTTATTTTCATTCTTCCCAATTAAATTTAATAAGTGTATTCGCATGCGGATACCAGTTGAAATCCTTTGACCGCTTCTTATTAATAACTATTACCTTTCAATTCTCATTCTAATACACTCGGTTTACGTTCATTCTTCCAAAGAAATTTGAATATGTTAATTCCTACGTGGATACCAGTTGATATTCCTTCGACTACTTCTTATTATTCCTATTATTGAATTGAACCTTTAAATTCTCATTTCTAATGCACTCGGTTTGCGTTCATTCTTCCAAAGCAATTTTAATATGTGAATCCCTGTGTGAATACCACATGAACTACCTTTGAATATTTCTTATTATTAACTTTTACCTTTCAATTCTCATTTCTAATAAACTCGGTTTACATTCATTCTTCCAAAGCTATTTTAATATGTGAATTCCTGTGTGAATTCCAGTTGAACCTCTTTTGACTACTTCTTATTAGTATTCATAAATCCATAATAATATTTTGTGTTTTAAAGAACTAATATTTGAACAAAGAACCTCAAAGAGTTTTATAAAATATTTATCCCGAAGTGCAGTAATTATACAAGTTCTTGAAGAACAAAAAACCTCAAATTAATTAACTTTATTTTTAATTTGACGTGATCAAACAATCTTAAAAGAAGGAAAGTATTTTGCCAGAAAATTATCTCTTTTTATTTTCTTTATTTCTCACGCGGAAATTTAATTTTACGCTACTAATCAAAAGAAGCTTCAATTAGCTGGGAAAATAATAAATCTGGACAAAGAAAAGTCTTTTTATTTTTCGCCATTTTATCCAACAGCTATCGAGGGAAAAATACGCAAATAAAGAATGGTGGTTATTCCTTGTTGTTATAATAATAACAATATTTGGATGATTTGTATAGCGCCGTTTTTGTGCAAAATCACCTCAAAGGCAATTCAAAACGAAGAAAATTAAGTCGGATTAACAACGAATAATTTGCAAACTTTTGAAATTTTTTTCTTGGGAATTTAGAATAATCTAAAGCACAATAACTAACCGAATAAACCATTACACGAGAGGGCGAACAACTCGGCCCTGCCACACACTCCTTGCCTCATTCACATTCACACATCGTCTCATACATAATCTTGTGTTATTCTGACTCATAGCGAGATTCAAGTATCTGCTTCACCGTGCCGTGTCTTCCTCGGGCATTCCCGACTTCTTTTACCACTTACATTCTCCTTACATTAAAAAACTTACAAGCCAAGTAATACCGGGAAAAGCGACCGGATAACTCATCAAAATGATAATTCATCACATCTTTAAAAAGTTATATACAGTTAACTGGGTTAAGTAGGTTAGGTTAGGTTAGGTTTAATTTTTTTTTTCATGGTTTCAAATGATTTTATATCACTCTTTAAAAGTGTGTTGAATTATCATTGTATTGATTTATCATGGAACCGCCAGGAACAAACTCGAAAACGACAATAATTTTTTTTAAAGTTAATTTTTTTTCCCATTAGTACACAATAAATTAACAATATCCCCCAACCTGGCATAAAATTCAACATCCTACCACCAATCATATCTATAAAATTAACGTTTAACTTATTATATTACAACTTCATATCATTCCTTCAAGGCATGCCAATAAAACAGACTCGATGCATCGAACCAATTTGAATTTGAAAATATTTTATTGGTATGTACGTTATTGTTTCGTTGTGCTCAAATCCTGTATTATAAATAATCCGTTAAATTAAAAAAAGTTCTATATCGTTTTTTTTTCGATTTGGCTCTAAAAAATCCTTTGGATTTGAAAATAAATTAAAACAATTATTTAATCATTGAACTCAAGTCACACGTTAATAATTTATGCCGAAGTATAACTTTTTGAAATAAAAAATGCCAACTTTCGTCAAACATTATTTATGAAAGGACTTTGTTTACGTTCAGACATGGATAAATACTGACTTAAGGACTTTATAGAAACAATTTTTGATGGCGAAATAAAAACTGAGATCGACCCTATCGTACTTAAAATACTTATTACCATCTATATATAGACGTTTGTACGATTTACGTTTTAAAACAATAATTTGGAAAATGTTAGACTTAATGCTTGTTCACCTTAATTTTTTTTTAAATTAGTCCATTTCTGTTTCTTAAATCCCCTTTGGATACTGAGTTTTCGATATGAAGAACTTAAATACTAAATTATTCAGATACGATGTTTTTCGAAGGAAAACTTACACAAAATAAACTGGATTTCTATCTGAAGTAATACTGCTTTGAACCTAGAAGTCAGCCGTTCAAATTATGGCTGTGAAAAAATAGCTCCACATACCACATAATACATAATTAAAATGAAAGTAAGTATTTTTGCAGCTAACTTTAGACTGAAAGATAATCTAAGTATCGCTTAGCTTATCACAAAACGTTGCTTAAAAGTTGTGTTTCTAGTTCGATATATATACCATTTAAAATATTGACTGTGTTGTACAGTATAATAATACAGTTGGTGGCCGAATTATTAGTTAAATATGACAAAAATACTTTATTATTAGTTTGATGGGGTGTAATATTTTCAAACAGGGGGATTTAATACTTTTTAAAAGTAAATTAGGTATTTCTTGTACAATACATTTTTTTTAATAATACATAAATGAGAAAAAGCAAAATGCAAAATTTTTTTAGTATTTAGTAGAACCTCCTTTGGCGTTAGTTAAAGTTACTTCATTTCTACAAGACGACACAACATACGGTTGTTCTAGCAGAAGTAATCACTTCGGCTTCATTGATAATTTTCGTCTTTCGCACTCCCAACTAGCGCTTTTCACTTTTCTTTGTAAATTTCCTCCTATTTTCGTACATTTTCTAGAGAAAAAAAATCACAAATTTGTCGATTATTTTGAGGCTTTCCTTCTCATTTTCCAGGTCTACGACCGTCGAATTTTTCCATCAAGTTTGTCAATTAAATCGCCAATAAATTTAAAGGTTAATTAAAAGTTTTTAATCCTTAAATAATAAGAAAATACTATGGTGTACCTAAAATTTTATTTATAAAAATAGGCAAATATTTTCGGAATACATTATTATTATTAGTTTTCTGGGAAAAATTCTTCGCATATTTTGATGAATACAATTCAGGAATCTCCCGGAATCCATAATGATAAACAATAATTAACATATTCATATCGCAAAGCTTTTGGCCATGATGGTCGGCAAACTTTCGTAGACTTAAACTTTTGACTTTAAATCCAACCCTGATCCCATAGTGGCAACTGACAACTCCGCTTTCAAATTGGTTTAACCCAAAAATATCGAGTCTACAACCGCTATGGTTACTGTGGGGGCATATGAGCTATTTAAAGTATTAAAACCTCTCGAATTGTTAACTCCTAATAACTGTATAATGCGGATTAGCGCACGTTTAAAATGCATCGCAAAATTTGAATTTCAGAACAATGATATTCATCAGTGTTATCCGCAATACCTGATAAATCCGAACAAATTTGAAAATCCCATTAATAGATGATGTTACTTCTTGTGGTTTCCGCAAATTTACACATTTCACTTCCAAAACGGTTAATTTATGGAATTTTCTTGTATTGAAATTAGCATTCCAAGTCACGAAATTATAATTTTATTCAGATAAATAATACAGGAGAAAATACGTGAGCCGCTTCGAAGGTAATTTTTGAACAAATTAATAGTTTTTTCCCACATTTAGCTCGCTATAATTTTAACTGCCCAATAAAAAGTGTTACATTTTAGCATTCGTTAAAATTCTTTACGTTGCTCGAACAAAGCAATCCATCTTATTTTACTATATTTTCTTACAGAAAATAAACAATTTTGTGTTAGGTAAGAGACTACAATAAATCAAAGAACTCCACCATCAACATCAACATAACAATGCTGATGTTTATATCGACAGTCAATTTGTTAAATAGGAAGTTTTTCCCAGCTCGCAATCATTTTTGACTCAAACTCCAATCAGGTATTTATTAAAATCGATTGAATGTCTTCCCGGTGGCTACAGTGCTGTTTCCTGACAATAAGACCCAAGCTTCCGGTCGCTGCCATTTCTTTAATATCCTGTTCTAGATTTAGTACGACAGAACAATAAAACTAAAAGATGACGCCTTTTGTACTTTGAGAGCACAGCCTTTTGAAAGGGGTTTTGACGAAATCCCCAATGTGTTATATTACATTGATTATTCCCCAAAGCTCGTGCGAACATACGAGTAATACCAATGAAACATTGATTAAAGTACGATAGAGTTTTCTGTGAAACATCTTTCACTAACTTTAACATCATATTCTATATTCTATATTAAAAAAAGCACAATGTTTAGGATCCAACTAATGTTCAGTTAGTATGATAAGGTGTTCATACTGGAAAAAATTGTGTTTCACCATATATATATATATCGGCATTATCGGCATAACGTTCGCAAAAATAAGTCTGAAAAAATATTTTTTTGAAAATAAAGCAATTAGCCATTTTTCATTTAACATAACAAATTTATGATTGTTTTTCAAAATATTTTTCTCGTTGCTTTGAGCAATAATTAATAGCGCATTGTTTTCAAAAGCTCTACGAGTATTTTAAACAACGTTTCTACATTATTGGCATTTGATTTAAATATGTTTTCGTCGGTCAGTTTTTTTTGAGTTGGTAAAATACTAGAAACTGAGAAACGTATCTACCAATGGAGTGGGAATAATATTTGTGGAAAATATTTACTACAAATTTATTAAACTTGTTGTAAGAAGCCGAGGAAGCCCAATAACAAAAAAAGTGATAAGTTTCGTAATCATTTTTTAGTTCTTTAAAACTTGGTCACTTTAGAAAATTTCACCGGAGAAAAGTTGAATATTAGTAAGTAATTTGAACAGTGGAGGTCTTCTCAAAGTTTTGGGGAGCAAAAGTTTTCATTGTTACAATTTCGTGAAAGCTTTTGTATTGCCTACTCGGATATATTATTTGTAGAAACTGGTTAACGAAGTGTTTCCTCAAAACGCTATGTTAATACATTATTAAAGTACGTTTTAGTTAGGTAATTTGATACTCAATTAGTTTTTTTTTTATTTGCTAGAATTAAAATCACTGTTTTAATTAATCAATCGACTGAAGTAGTTGATTTTAAATTGTTTTTATATGAATACCGCACAAGAGTCCCAACCACTCCCAACTATCTAGAGCCAGTGAGACTATGGCATCCCCAATTGGGGTATGTTGTGAGGCTGAAGGTAATGGGAAGTGAAAGGCGATGGGAAAGGCGATGGGAAAGAAGAAGGTGGGGGAGTACCTAGCTGTTCATATCTGGTCACCAAACATGGCTAAAGCCTTTTCAAACAACGTTTCAATTCTGCGTGGTGTTCTTACACCAGGGCGATCTGATAGTATCTGGAACGTGCCGCAAGTAAACTGTACATTATTTTAAATTAATAAATTGTTAAATAACACAAAGTCATCAAATTAAATTTATTTGCGCATGCCAGGATCTGAACCCGCGACCTTCAGATTGCTAGTTAAGAGCTTTACCTCTCGATCACGGAGGTCCTTACTTAAGTAATGATCTAGTTTTCTAATGAAAATTGGTGATAATTATTTATTATAATCAAGTTTAATTAGTAAGTTAAGTTGTTGTTGTATTAAACAATAATATTATTATTCATCAACGATGTCTGCTGTTTTTTTTTTTTTTTTAATTATTGACTGTTTTTTGAAAGTACTATTCTGAAACTGCAATTTAGCACTTTGTCAGCAGAATGTTAAATTACAACGTAAATATACACAATATTTTTATAGTAATTATAAATATATAGATTATTATTATTGACACACGGAGAAAAATTATTTGATAATGTATTATGATGAAGTGCAAAAATATTCGAATTTTCACGAACGCGTGTTCCGACATCAGGATAACACATTCGTGATTTATTAAAAGTTTATCAGGAAACCTATTAATTCATACGTAAGGTCTACAATCTCATTTTTAATCGGAATTACCAATAATTTGAAGAAATTAGCAATAGTAATTTTTCTCCGTGCGCAAATAAAATTTAAAATACGTCCAAATATACACGCCACATTGATTAACAACTGTAATCATTATAACGATTGACATCTGTTTCACCTCCTAAAGGCATTATCGGTTAACTGTAATGGTTAACATCATTTCCATAAAATTAGTATTAGAAAAAAAAATCTCTTCAGCAATAAAACCAAAATAATTTAATAATGACAGCAAGTTTTTTTTTTATTTAAAGTTCTGCTCATTTAACTATTTTTTTATATAAAAATAAAAAAAATCCTTCTTTTTTTACATAACTACTCAATTTTAATTGTGAATTTTTACAACCCAATTCGTATCTTAAAACCTCTTTAATAATATTTCAAAAATGCTAAAACCATGAAGTCGTTCTTCCCAAAATAATTATTTATGTACATTCGATTTCTTGCACTTCGTGATTGGTATTTATGACAAAAAAACTCTGACTTGAAGAAGAGAAATCTTAAAAAAGCAATATTTCCCAGCGCGATGTAATTTCCTCCACCCTATGAAATTTATTTGAGGTTTTATTCAAAGATTTGGTTAAAAAAACAAGATCATTAATCTCAATCAATGTAAAAACGTAACTAAAGCGATTAATGAAAACCAGAAGCACCTTCTTATAAACTCTGTTTGTGTCAGGACAGAAAAGGAAATGAATATGCGCGCTTTCTGAGCATGGAGTCCTATAGGATGTGAAGAGAATGGAAGGTGATTTGAAATTGATGAATCGAGGCAGTTCCGACCAGCTTTAGCTCGTATGATGATTTATTATTTATTATCCATATTGAACTGACTTTTAAAAATTTCACTTTTTAATGTTAATTCATGGTGTCGACTATTTCATAAAGACTTTTTTTATTATTTGTGGTTGTATTTTACAGGACGTAATGATTGTTTTGAACAAAGGGGCTAATTATATAATATCTGCGGTGAGCTATCGTACAATTTTTGAATTTGAAATTTTTATTTAATGAACATTTATACAGCGGATTTTAATGATGATGATGTTTTAATGATAAAAGTGTCACAACTGAAGGAAAATATAAAAAATATTTTTTTGTAATATTTGATAATTATAAATATTTTATTGAAGACAATATAAGCGGCTCTCAAACGAAAATTTGAAATAGATTAATCAAAAAAGAATTCGGTAGCATTAAGAACGTAGCATAGTTTCCTATCATATTGTCTTCAATGTTTTAGTCCGGTTAACTTCAATGGAAGATTATGAAAGTTGGTTAATTAATTCATATTTCTTTCAGAAATACTGATAATAACATAGAAGAATTAATAAATCAAACTGTGTTAATCGGGAAATAATCTTCAAAGTTTGAAGAGGACCTTTAATTTTAATTCCATTTCCAATTAAAAAAATCAACAATCAAACCATTTACCAAAAAATATAATATCTAAGAAAATTCATTCATAACATCTTATAAATTAAATCAGTTATCATATTTCTGAAGGTGTTTATTAGAAATGAGAAACACTTCTACATAAATTGTTCGATCGAGAAATTTAATTGTATTGTTCTTATCATCGTTTGTATTATCTTTAAAATACGAAAATAAATGTGTATATATCTGGGTAAACAATTAATAAAATTAATAGTACATATTTTTGAAAGTCATGAACGTCGAAATAGTAATGCATTAATTATGTAAAATATATCTCACCATTTGCTTTGAATCATAAATATATTGAACAATATTTAATTGTAGATTATATTTTAAAAAGATTTTACGATTCTAATTTTATTAGATGATATTCCCAATAAAGATTTATTACGGTCATTTTATTGCTTAATTATCAAATAACTGGTTATATTTATAAATCAAACTATTAAAGGAATATAATAATATATAATTTTAGAATTTTTAAGGTCGTCGGTTTTATTTTTTTATTTTCAAATATTGCAAATGTTATATTATTATTATATAAGTTCAACTAGAAAAAATAAGTACACAATATTATTCACGTTAGCGCCAACCGTAGACCGTGGCGATCTGTTACCGTAGCAGTACGTGTGCTTATAGCGCGCCGTAGCAATAGACTGACGCATCGTCGTAGCCAACAAGTACACGCTACAGGCGGTAGGTAGCCACAGCGTAGCACCGGCTTCGTAGGGGTTCCGTAGACCCCGTATACCAGTCACCAGCCACTACCTGTAGCAACACGGAACTTAAAGCCATCAATTTATCATTTTAGTGTTTGATTAGCAAATCAGTTTTGTTAAGATGTTTATTTATTTATTTTTTAATCTCACAGTAAATTGATTTCATGATTGTTTATAAATTTATTTATTTAGAAGAAGTTAGTAAAAATATTATTAAATTTGATTTACTTTTAAAAAGTGGTGCTCTACAAATTAAAAAAAAACTAACAATAAATCAACAGTGAAAAATTTGATTGTAAAGGAGTCATTGTTTCAGGCATTAGGTATATCAAATTACAAAAAGCACTTAACTGACAAAATAGATAACTTTAAATATTTATAAAGAACATAAAATTAAATACATATTTCTGTAAATATTATAAATAACTAGGTATGGACAGTGGAAAGGCCTATAGAGGCCTATAACCGTGTGGCAGTACCGTATGTGGAAAATATGGAGGTTCACAAATAATGCATGGCTGATGTAAGTATTGATGGACGATGGATGATGTTTAGACATGAAGAGCGAATGAACGAAGAAAGGATTGTTTAAGAAAAATATATGACGCGAATGTGAATTTTAAAAAATCCAGGATTCCCGGGAAAGTCATGGTACGATCAAGTGAACCAGATACTTGAGCCAGGCTATGTCAAGAGTCAGACTAACAGAAGAGTATCTAGGTACAGGACGATGTATGAATAAGGAATAAGGTAAGGAGTGTGTGCCAAGACATGGCGGTTCGTCCTCTCTGCCTACCCCTTCAGGAAAAAAAGGCCTGATGGATGGTTAGTGAGTTAGTAAATACAATCATTTTTGAAAAGATATCATAATGTAAGAAACCCGAAAACATAACTTTTTATAGCAAAAACATGTTCCATAATTCATAATAAAACGGATTTTTTTCAAAAATTTTGTTCCCACTAGGTACAGGGTAAACAAGTAAACAAGGTTATACCCGTGTTATTATTTCTTTGCCATTTTTGAGTGTGGCGTTAGTTCCCAGCAGGGGGCGCTTTGACTGCAGCCTCGGGCCGTGGATCAAAGGGTGCATGATGTATTCATCAAGTGTAAACCAAAACTGAATTTTGCTTTCAGGGAGCAACACATCTTTATTTATTCATATGCTGCACTATTTTGGTGCAAACGTGATGGAATATTGTACTGTAACAATGAGTTACACAAGGAATACGAATTTTAAAACACTTCATACATTTTTCATTTGGAAACCATTTTGAACCAAATGCGTTAATTTTTTAAAGGAAAAATTATATTATACACCGCTGAAAGTCAGATATGAGAGACACTATCATCGAACTTACTTATTTCGGTTTTCGGTGATGTCGTACGTAAAATTTGGTTCAACAAACTCAAATCCTTTGAATTTAAGCGCGATTTTCAAAATCGGAACTGATAGTGTTAAATATTCAGACGACCGATAATATAGATACCTACCTATTTATTATATATTAAGAAAAAAATATTTTACATTGTTTTCGAAAATTTTAACTGATTTGTCAATAAATCAGAATATCCTCTGATTTTAAATGAGGGAAAGACAAATTTTAAAATATTTTGCATTTTTCCCTTGAAAGTCATACATTAAGTTTTGGAGAAAGTACATTTATTACTACGCGGAATATCAACAGATCCTGTTGCGAAGAAAATCACGTTGGAGGAATCATTCCTGGCAATCCTCACTGAGATATGGCTAATGGTTAACCCAAAAACATGTTCATCTGAGCTGTTTGGCGTTGTGAATCACGTTCAATGGATGTTCCTGGCGGCCCCAACCAACGCTCACGTGCAAAACATGTAAACTTCTTGTACACCGACTAAGAAACTACACCTGCGGGTTAAAATTAAGGTCACTTACGCGTAAAGGTGCACCTTTGAAATGCTTTAACCCAGATATCAGCTTTTTACTTATGGTAATGCCAAGTTCTAAGAAAATACTTAATGAATACGCTGCCTGGGAAACCATTCATTACCCACCCCAAGTGGTTTGCTACGTTTGGTGACTTAGCAGGGGTTTCCAGGCTTATGGGGAGATGTTTGTTCAGGTAGATGCGTCTGCCCACCAACTGCGTGGCTGGCTGGATCGGGAGAGGGTGGTTGAGGGAGACCCTTGACCACAGCAGCAGAACTCTCTCGAACTATCGATTGTCTTACATCACGGTGTCGGAATGTATTCATACGTCCGTCACTTCTGGACTCACTGACCCCCATATTCCAACCCACCCCTAACACCCATTTTTTCTCTGATCTTCCTCGCCGTCCTTTCTTTAAAAAGGTCCTCCACACAGCATTCCTAAAGATGAAATAACAGTGAGTGTAAATTATTTTTATTCTTAACATCCTTCTATTGGATTATTGTTCGAAATATTCACATTACTATAAAAACTAAGACAATACAAATAATTGTTTGTTTTATAATAAGTATTATATTTCATTAAATTCATTTAATAAAGAAAGGTTTAAACAAAGTTTTACTTTAAAACTCGACGGGTAGGTAGACTCATAAACAAAATGGTTAATTGGTCAAGAAAATTATACTTGTCAAAAGCCGGAACGAGCATAATTAATGACGTTAAATGATTTAAATATTTAATGACTTTCAAAGACTCCAATTACGAGTGTAATAGATATACTGAAATTGCGGTGGGTTTAGCTAAATTAATCTACTGCTTTAAGAATGAGTATCCCAAAATTTGAAATTCACTTTTAATGTAACTTTTGGTCAAATAACTGACATATTGATTATTGGGAACTGAACTTCATTGATACAATACATAAGAAGTAGTCTTTCTGTAGCCAGAAAAGCTATCAATCTTTGTCCCTATAATTGGTGGCATATTTCAAGCGAGGTAATTTGATTAGACCCCTGTCATTGTGCAAATTAAGCAAAATTTAGTGTAAATATTCTGTGGTTTCAAATCTAAATTAGAGTCTCAGAATGGTCGCTTAAACTGGTCAGTTATTTGCATTAAACGCTTCGAGTTGCTTCAATTAAAATGGCTTTTCAAAAAATGTATAATGTGGTTGACTGAAAAAAAATGAACAGACATTTAAGTTATTCTAAATAACTAACACTACACAATATTATGGACACACTGCAATCAATTTTTAACAACGTTACAATATAATAAAATATACATTGCTTGTTTATTATCACGTACTTACAATATAACTTTTATATTTCTATGTGTATTTTTATTTTTACAGTATGTAGTCTAGTGAGGCGTAAAAGAAAACCATATAACAACCAAAAAAATAAAATAAAACAAAAGTCCGGGTTGCCAGCACTGAAACAGAATCATGCGAACAGCTTTACGAAGGCTTGCACTCAATTAAGCGCTTGGCGCTAGACTCCCTCAACGGTTTCCGCAACCTTCCAGAATAGTGGAAATTGAATAAAGTCACGCCAATACAGAAGTAACAAGTCCGCTACCGATAATTATAGACCTTTTTTGTATTGTGTAACTGAAAGAAAAATATATTTTTCTCAGAATCCTAACTCTGAAAATAATTTTATAATTATTGAAAATGAACTAGCTGTTCAAATAATTACACTCCACCAAGCTTCAATCTCACAAATTATCTTATTTCCTTATACCTACACAATATTTAGTTAATGAAATGTATTATATTATTATTATTATGGTGCAATATTTTTTACATTTCAGAGTTATCCAGTAATGTTGGCCTCACTGGGTGGCTTACCAGTGCTGAGGCCTTCATTTTGTAATATAAAAATATAATTTACATAATACATTTAAAGAGAAAATAATACATTTAAAATAAAATCTTGTGTGTTTGTGAGTGATGTGTGTTTTATATTGGTTTTGTGTGTTACGTATAGGTTTTTTTTATTTTACGTTATGAAATACTGTCTTTTTTGTTCTTTAATCCATTTTGTAATTTTGTGTCTGAATTTATTTTTGTTTTCCTCAATTTTATTTTCAAGTGTTAGACTGTAAAATGCTTTTATAGCATGGTATTGGTAGTGTCTTTATCCAAAGCTTGTATTTACTGTCGGAGTTTTTATGTTTTCTTTGTATGCTTGTCTAACTGGTCTCTTAGTGATATGTTGTGTATGTTGAAATTTGTTTTTTTTTGTCAAAAATGTAGTTTAGTATGGTTTTAACGTATAATTGGCGTATTATATCTAGTACGTCACAGCAGTTGAATATTTGGTCTGTACCTGTAAGATCGTTTTCCGTTCGATTTCTATGTAATTGATAGCCGAGTTTGTTGCTCCTCCCCAAGCAATAATTCCATATTCTATTATTGATTGGAGTGCAAAATATATTGTTTTCAGTCGTTTTATTTTATATGTGTTTCTTATGTTTAGGAAAATGTGTATTGTTTTGAAGAGTTTATTTGTGATTTGTTCGATGTGAGGTCTCCATCTAAGATTATGGTTAATTACGATTCCTAGACACTTTTTGTGTTCTGTTTTTTCTAGAGAAGGGCAATCGCAGATGTTGGTGTTTAAACATTCGTTTATTTTTATGAAATTTGTGTTGTTTTTTGGCTGTCCCGTGCTATTTATACTGTATGATGTAAATTTTGTTTTCGATATGTTTAGTGTAAGTATGTTTGAGTCGAGCCATGTTTTCACTTGCGAGATTCCCATATTCTCTATGTTATATACATTATTCCAGTCCTTGGATTTAAAGAGTCGTCAGCATAACTAACTATTTCATCGTCTATTTTCATGCTGCAAAGTTCATTTATGTAAATAGTAAAAGAAACGGGCCCTAGTATGCTTCCTTGTGGAACTCCATATGTAATCGGCAGTGGTTTACTAGTATGGTTGTTTATTTTTACTTGTTGTGTTTGGTTACTCATATAACTTTTTAATACTATATTTGCCCCAAAGCTTACGTTTTATTAATTACGGAATTCATTGCTTCCTGTGAATGAATGTTAATACCATGAAACAATGCAGGGTATCTTAAGAATCCGTATTTATTGATTAAAAAAAGAAGAAGATAGTTTGAAATGAAGATACGTAGAGTAGAAAATACGGGAGCGCGCTTATTTAAAAAACGATTAGAATTAATAGGCATGAGCGAAAATATTTAATACACAATGATTTACTCAAAAAAAGCGAAAATCCATCAAAAAATAGCTTAACTTGCTTTTGAAGAAACACTGTGATTTTTTTCATACCTATAACGCGTTAAATAAAACGTGTACCAGATGTGTTCGGAGCATACTTAGCGTTTTTATTTCTGTCGGAGGAATTCCATATTAACATTAATAGAGGTCTCTCTCAGATTAACATTAATGAGACGTTAGACCCTTCATATTATTATATTGTTCACTGAGAAAAAAGATTTCGCAAAATACTGTTAAAACTCGGTGAAGCCGGGTAGTGAAGCTAGACATCCTAAGGTGATACAATGACCTCGATTGAATAAATAACTAGTAATGAAAAAGGAAACGTTCTGAAAAACCAATAACGCTTATGTTTATTTACGTATATAAATAATATGTAAATAAAAATGATAACTTGTAATAAATATATGTAAATAAAAATAAACGTTATCGTTTTTTTCAGAACCTTTCCTTTAGGTTGTATAATATCTTTAAAACGAATTCCGGAACTCCGCAGGGATCTCACCTCGGGCCTCTTATTTCTATTATTCATTAACGATGTTGGGAAGACCATAAAATGTTCTAACTATCATCCCTAAGCTAAGGTTTTTAAGGTCTTTACAGCTATCCAAAGTCCAATCGATTCCATACTATATGTAAAGGCATATAATTATTTCCTTAACAGTTGAAAAAATAAAATTGTTAAAGGGTTCATATTTTTAATGGCACCTTCAATACGAAACTATGTTCCAGAACTGTTTAGCGTTGGCATTGATTGAGTTGTACCCGAAAGTATTCGCAAGCCAAAGAAGATTGAAAGAAATTTACATGTTAGAACCAAGTAAATATAATTGCAAGAGAAATTACATTTATTTCTACATCTACAAACACAATAAATTCACATGAGCATATACTGTTTCAAAAAGCGATTCAACCATTATATGAAGCTACATATATGAGTGCCTTACCTATCGTATCTTAGACGTGCTTGTGTACCTAAACAGCATGATGAGAAGATATTAGTTTACATTGGAGAATTAATGTACCCACCGTTGATACAAACCACACGCCTTGAAGCACACGTACTAATCTTGTTGTATTCGATGTGTCATTCTATTCTCCTCTCCAATATACCTCACTCGACTGTATGTAGGTACCATCGGAGTTTGAAATTAGTGTTATTTTCGTAGTTAGCAATCCCTTTGCTGTTCGATATGAACATATAAATGACCTACCGGTTTCGTCTACTGGAAATCGAAACTCATAGGAGACAAACACCCGAATCAATTTAATTAGAGATACTAGTACTTACAAGAAAATGCCTTTTATTATGAATTTGAAAAAAACTCATCAGTATTTTTTTTGTGTTTTTAACAATATGTATTGTGTAGGAGATTTTATGGCAAGTTTGTAAAACTATAGGGAAACATTTATATTCTGCTTCTTTCATAATAATATTTGACGTATTTCGAATCCAACAGTTCAAATTATAAACGTGTAGTGAAAAAAAATTCCACTAACTTAACACAGGAGGCTGTTTTTGCACCTTTGGGGGTGCTGTGCGGAGGGTCTTCTTAAGGAAAGGAGGGAGAGAAATTTCTGGCAGCGAAAAATGTGTGAAGGGTAGGTAGATCAATGTGTTCAGTAGTGACGAACGAATGAGCATATCCTTCCCGCTATGACAGAGGTGTTGGTTACCCAATAAATGTTACCCGGGGTAGCGGTACCCAAACCCGCCTTCCAAATTGAAAATATACATTAGACAATAAGTACATACAGACAAAAAAATCTACAATGAGCGGTGATTAATCAGTTATTAGTGTAAAAAAAATTACATAAAATAATTAAGAATTGGAAAATTATTATATTTATGTAAATGAAATGTATCAAAAACGTTTGTAAATTAACATTACAAAATCAAGGAGTACCTTACTAAGATATCTCTTAAAGGAAAATTAAATATTATTGTTAAAATATGTAATAATTTGAAAATTAATTTAAACAGTGGCAATTTAAAAATAAAAATAAATTGCAAAAAATTTCATACAAATTTATAAAATGGGTTTACAATTACTTTTTTTAAAATTTTTATTGTTCTTCAAAGTACAATCTCGTTAAACCGCCATTAAGCAGTTTTTCAACAGGATGTTCATGTTCAATTACAATATAACATATTGTGCAGAATATCATTACTAATTAAAATACAACTTATACATAATATTTATCACTAACCACTGCCATAATCAATACTAAAACTTCTTTTGGTCAAAGAAATTATTTATATCAGGCACCACTTATGTTTAATATTCCTACAAATCATATTAAGTCTACCAATTCCTTAGTTAAATTTAAAAAGTTAATTGAGGTTTTTTTATTGACAGACGATTGTCTTAATATTTTTTCATCCTTGTCTTTTCTTAAATAATAAGATTTTATATAAGTCCCATTTGCTAAAAACTGAATGTCACCCTATCTGTCTTTATTATCTACTTTGCTTATTCTTTTGAATAATGATTGATGATTAGTTATGGTGCAAATATTGTTACAATATACTGTCAAATTACCCATCTGGTAACACATCTAATACTTATTTTTTCTTTCATTTTGAAATATTTTGTGTTTGTATGTAGAATTACTTTATGTTTGTGATTACTCTTATGTTTGTTTCACTCAAATGTAAATTGTTAACCTCGATACAGGCTTAGTCCTAGTGAAGTTGATTTTGCAATAAATAAATACAGAGTATCTCTGCTTAGTAGCCATGTTTTCAGCATATATCTGAATCTCTTAGGTGATTCGCCATTTTTTACATTGCTTGGTAACATGTTGAATATTTTAGGCACGTTGTATTCCAGGGTTCGCTGTCAGCATTTATTGTTATACTTTGGTATAAGCATTCCTTCATTGTTTGTCAACCTAGTATTGTGTTCATGTTCCATTTTCCTCTTAACATTTAACTTAACTTAAGATATCTTTGAAAAAAAAGTTTTAATGAAATAAATAACTTTATAGGAATGATATTTTAAACAAATCAGGGGTGTATCGGACACAATAATATGCAACTAGATTAAAACTTGCTGCCACTCACTGGTCGCCGGCCTTCGGTGAACTCCTGCGAGTTCGTTGACCCCCTTTTCCAGAACAAAATCATTATATTTGCTAAGTTGAAAACTCCAACGATACTTGAGTTATTTAATGCATCTAAACAAACTGTTCCTAGGCGATACAAGTCGAGACGACAAAATGTTGTTTATAACCAAAATAAGATTGTTAACCTCAATTCGACACCTGCAGGTTTGATTACCCCTCTTTTTAGGACAACAACATATTGTTACCGCCTAAATTGAACAAATGCATAAAACTGAGAAAAACAACATTACGTTTTGCAAGCCGACAAGCAGTATGTATTAACCGAAACCCAAAACATTTATGTTCTTCAAAATTTATAACTGGTTGAGACAACACTCTACAAACGCGATCATTTTCTAAATCTTGACTTGCCGTCTCTGATTCTCAACTAAAAGTTGCGTCACCTTCCACACCCACCGCTGACGTCCTGGACAGCTGAGCCGGACGCATCTCTATCAAGACATTACAATAGTGGGGTGTCTCTGTGTGCCGGCCCTTATTAAAAGCTGCGTCGCCTGCCACAGCCATCGCTGACGTTCTAGACAGCTTGGCCGAACGCATTTTTATCAAGATATTACTCCGTGTGCCGGCCCTTATATTCAAATTAACCTTCCATCGCCGACGTCCTGTGTCTACCGACTGCTGGCCATCTCGTAGTATAAGTAGCTATCCTGGAAAAACTACATAGGACAGATATATAAATTTTACATACACATAAACACATTATCTGATAAGATGGCACAATTTACATAAAAATCATTTTGAAAAAAAAAAACAAATAATTTATTACCAAAATGGGGTCAGCCGGTGAACGGCAGCGATCGGCATAAAGGCTTAGTGGATAAGTAATTTTTTAGCCAAATTCCCCTTTTCCTATCAAAACCACCACTTTAAATAGTGTGATATATTGTAAAAACTTAGTTTTATAACAAAAGGTGAAAAAAAATATTTTCTAGCTAAACATGGTATCAGTAATTAGGATGATACGACGCTGCCTTAAAAAACTATACCTTACTACTCATACGCTAGCGCAGACATGTGAACGGGAGTCATAAGGGTGCTATTAACTACCTACTTATTTATATAACAATAGATATTTCTCGTTGAACTGTGTTCCACTATTATCACGCAAGTAGCAGCAGTGCGCGGGGATCGCATTCGGTTGTTCCCGATCTTTCGGTGTTAGATCTTGGGTGCGTAACGGTCAAACTGGACCAATTTGAGCAAAAAAGGTGGAACCAATTTTTTCACTTCCTATCTCATCCAAATGGGATAGCCGACAAATTCCATATCAAAATTAATGTCAATTTTTAAAAAATTAAACTGAAACGGTTACCGATTTAGGCACAACCTAAATTAGTATTTTTAATTTAAAATACCTATATAATAGACATATTATAATACAATTTGATTTATAATAGGTATATTTGTGTACCCATAATGAACAACACAAGACAGAGGATCATTAATGACTTTGGAAAATTGATGTATGGAGAAGATATATCATCCTCCACTCTGTTAATGACGTGCTGTCGCCGCTTTCACAGCCTTCTAAAGGCTTAACCTTTATCACAGCCAGGCTTAAAGGAACGTATGTCTGACTACAACTTTGATAACGGGTGGTGAATGAAACCTTTTGAATTTAAATCGCCGTAATTAATATTATTCTAAGCTTTTACTCAAATGTCAAACATAAAATGTCCCATTTTTCGGTTCTTTGCTTCTATCAAAAACGAGGTAACATAAACATGGGAAAATGGAATATACATTTTTGATACACTAGCTTTTATACTATGATTCAATACTACCAGGTAATAGACTATGATACAAAATGACCAATACTTTTAAAGCTTTGGCTTGAAACAAATAAACAGATTTAGCGCGCTGGGAGACTGCAGCCGGAAACTTGAGGTTATTTTGACCGGCTGCCGGGCAGTCGAAATAATTCGAAAAAATTCGAACACGTACAACGGAATATTGAAATTTATTTCTGACATCTAAATATCGTTCCCTCTCAATGACAAATTAGTCGTATAACTAGTTTATCATCGAGAGGGATGTTTATGTGTATTAATTAAAGTAAGCTTCAAAATAGGTCATATTAAATTGTCTTTGCATTGACGAAAATAAATGTTAATTTTTGAACGGAATATTAATTATTTTGTTACCTATGCGATTATTACAATTTATAATCACATTTATTTTGTACAACCTATCCTAACCTTACCCAATCTATCGTACCTAATCTAGTTTTATTTTTTTTAATGTTTAAAATTTATTTTCCACGCAATGGGAAATTGGGTTGCCGCAGCAAACATGATATACAAATTTGTATCAAAATGTACTAAAGCTAGGCTACAATGGCTGCAAGAATTGGCCCCTCCAAATTTAGGCTGCCACTGCGCGCCCAGCCTTAACATTATAAAATTTAGACCCCTAAAAACAGACTTTTTAATGATTTGTTTAATTCTAGTAGGTGTAATTATCTTTTCTTTTTTTCAATATGTGAAAATCTCCTACTACCGCCACAGTTAGTGGAAAATGTTTCTTGTGTTGTTATGAAGGACTTAGCCAGCCGAGAAATTGAACACACTACGCCTGGGTGGGACCCAAACTCGATGTTAACTCAGCAACCGACCGGTCCTCCATCTGTAATTCCGTCCATGTATGTATTTCGGATACATTGCTCGATAGCAATCATGTTTATTACACACGGAGAAAACTTACTGATAAGAAATACTTTTAATTTATTAAAAATCTGATCAAGTTTTTTGTTTTCCTGTTAAAAACGGGACTGCAGGCTTTAACGGTTAAATGGAAAAAGTTCCTAACAAAGTATCAGTTACACGCGAGTGTTTAATGAGGACGGAAAAACGTGTTCATTCATTTATTGATATTGATATTGGAATGATATTTATCAGGAAAAGAACAAGTGTTCTCGATATATTCTGAATCACTAATATATTATATCAGGAAATTGGAATGCTATCGTGCTTTTTTAACAGGATCATGTTTCTTCGTGTAATATTATATATTTTCTGTCGTAGAAGTGCCCAAACGTTGTAGATCAAATTATTATTTGATCACATTATAGCCGATTATTAAAAGAACATCACATCGGCATCAATGACGAGGGGTTGACTACTGTGTTTTTCATAATATTTACCCAGAATTTGATGAACTTAATGAAGTTATTGTTTGCTTTAATTTTTTGGTTGGAATTTCGTTATTAAACTTTACAGCAAAAAACAGAACTTATTTTTACGAAGGAATTTGAGTCCTTGTAATGCCTTATTTGTGATAGGTACATTAAGTAATTACTGGGTGACTGTAATCTTTATAAATATCTGTATTATTCTTACATTTATATTGAATCATAGTCAAAAAAGTAATACATACACAAATTATCCGTTGATAGCACTTATTGCAAATACTTGCATAATTTCCAATTATTATAGCTTCGAACCAACCGTTTTCCAGATACCTATTAAGATAAAATTTTAAAATGTGCAATTTTCGATTTGCCGCCTAAACGACATCTTCCTTTTTATTCGTGAATTCGGCAGCGTTAAGCATAATGGCGTTGTGGCCAATTGGAACAGCTTAGAAATTCTTCAGAGCGTTTTCGAAATCAATAATCATGATTGAAAATATATGTTCTTAGTACCACAATTACAATCAGAAAAATAAATGTTCAATCTTCCACGCATTTTTGACTGTTTTCTTAGATTGTTAAAATACTCCAGTTAACATTTTTTCAAATAACAAAAATATTTAGTTTTTAATCGACAGTTCAATTTATTAATAAAATTAATCAAAAATGATCATTTATTTAGAGCAAATTCTCCAATATACACAGTTAACTAAATTCAAAACATTTCCACGGAAGTGTATTAGTGATTTTATATTGCATCGTACCTGAAGTTATCAATTAATTAACTTTACCCAAATTTTCAAAATGAATATTATAAATCATCTCAAAATGTGAACTCTTGTAATTAGTGACAAAATTACGCCGACATTAAAGCAAGGACAGGTTTGGAATTCATGTAAAAATTACGAAAGTCCATTAAAAGTAGTACAGACTGTATTCAGTCACACCTTCACATTTTAATATACTTTTCGCCCAAAAACCATTACGGGAGTTGGTAGTTTTTAAAAGCTTGAACGTTAGCTCATCAAATCTGTCAACTTAATTATTAACTTGCCACTCTTAAAACAACATGTTTCTTTTTTAAGTTAATTTTTAGTTTATATTTGGCCATTCAACTTTATGAAGCGCGCAAAAAATTTAGCATGGCTGTTACGTACATTATTATGTTATAATCTGAAAAAAGGTTATTATCATTGCATTTCAATTAATATTAATAATAATGTCTTTATTTAAGAAATTTGCAACTATAAACATGAGAGTAAATAGAATAAATAACAAATTGATAATGTTGAGGTTTCTTATAACCTGCCTTACTAGGCTAGCCTGTGCTTGAGGCAGTCATTTTAATAGTTTATTTAAATACTTATGAGTATACCTACACTTATATTATAATATAAACACTCAATATTTTTTGGGATCAATAGTAAAGGCCCTATTATTACTTTTTATACAAATTGTAATGTTCTTTTTGAAATTTATTTGAGTATCACATTTTTTATGTTCTCTGTTCTTTGAGTATTGTAGAATCTTTTTAGAAATTTCTTTGACCGAAAGTAATATGCATTTAAGGAATTTGGAGTAAATCTTTGTCATTGTTTCTAGTACAACCAGCTTTTAAACTTTTTTGTGGTATTTATTTATGTTTGTATTTATGATTGTTTTTTACTTATATCTGACGAGGATTGATTACTTACAATGTTTATTCAATTTTACGTAGGTAGGTCCAGATTGTCAGGTTCGATTCCTAAAGAACTTTAATGAAGAAATATGTGCAAAATAGTGTTGTGATATGATTTGAGATTTTGACAGCCAAAAGTGATTTATTTAATAGATTTAATAGTGATTTATTTTTAGGGTATTATGCTGTGTTGCGCTACCTCCTTCTTTCAGATGTATGCCTCAAAAATAAATCACATTAAAAATGGTGTTTTATATTAATTAACAGTCATTTGAAACTTTGTGTCCATTTTGTGAATGTTACCAACTATCAACTATGCTATGAAATGGGTATTGGGACAACTGGGCGAACTTCATTCAAAAGTATGGCGACAGTGGATAAGTTGACAAAATACGATATTCCTCCATTTCATAATGCAGTCTATACACACACACACATATATTATATATATTAAGTACCGCTCAGGAGTCTGAACTGCTTGCACTAATAATACTATGGCATCCCTAATTGGGGTATGTTCCGAAGCTGAAGGTAGTAAGGAGGGAAAGGAGATGGGATAGAGGAAGATGGGGAATTACCACGCTATTCAGATCTGATCACCAAACACAGCTTAAGCCATTTCAAGCAACGTCTCAATTCGTAATAATGGTCTTTCTGAGATTATTTGTATTATTTTGAATGAATAAATGGGAAAATAACACAAATCAATCAAATAATATTTATTTGTGAACGCAGGGATTTGAACTTGACCACGGAGGCCGTCAATTTAAGTTATCTAAATATGTATCTACACTTTCGATCACTATTATATCTAGGTTCTATTATACAAAATTAAGCTTGTTATTTTCATAACGCAAATATAATACTAATATCAAGCAATAAAATTTCTCTGGTAGATATATTCCACCAAAGTTTCTGTTTCCCAAATATGCATTTATATTTTCCCAAAATAAGCACGTATGTTTTACATTCCCTAACACGATTTCATTTATTTACATTCATTTCATTTCAACCGTTTGCTTTTCCAACCCATAGAAGGAACATTTCCCTATAATTTATTGAATGTTATGAATTAAACTGCATACAGAATTTATTCAATAGATCTACCCTTCCTCGACACACTTCCCTGCTAAATACTAGGAAATGCATCCACAACCACACCCAATAAAGCAGAAAATGCATTAAGTTTGCAAATATGTGGAGCATTGGTTACTACAACACAGAACCTAATAGATTTATACCAGGTTTTTAATTGAATCAATGCGATGTTGCCTATAATATTTAGCTCCCCTCCTGTTAAACATGTGTGTGTTTTATTACCGTAGAAAATGTATGGCTTGCGTTTTGAGTAGGTATCTACAGTTCAATAATAATAACTTATATTACCAATACCTAAACGAAAGAGTATTAACGATTGCTATATTAATAACCTAAATTTTTTTGTTTGTGTATCTTTTTATGATTGTTCAATGCGCTTTTCGGTTTTATTACACGTTATCATAGTTTTTGTATTAACCTTTTTTCTTACGATATTACTGTAAAAATAACGTTCTAACAACTCAGAGTCAGTAGGAACATGGCATCTCCAAATGGAGTATGTTGTGATGCTAAATGAAGTGGGAAGCAGTGGCGGCACGTGACTTTTGGGTGTGCTAGACTTTCTAGAGTGCTAAAATTGCAAAAAATGGCATTATTGATGGTGTTGTAGCTGAAAACGATTTCAAATAATGAAATAATAAAAAATCGTTTTCAGCTACAAAAAAATCAATAATGCCATTATTTGTATTATTAGCACTCTAGAACACTCAAAAATCACGAGCCGCCACTGGTGGGAAGAGGGAAAGAGTTGGAGAACAGGCAGATTGGCATGGATCTGGTCAATAAACACGACTAATGCCAAATCTATTGAAACATATTGCGTAATTTTAAAGGATCTCCTATCTCACTTTAAGAATTACTAAATGACTAGCAGTTAAAAACCCGCTCCGCGGGTTTTTTTCAGCAAGGCCCTTCGGGCGGCACTTGCTTGGGCTTCGCCCAGTTTAAGTGATACCAACAAAGGTTACATTTAATAGGTAGATATTAGGTCATTCACAGAGAAAGGGTGAGTATATATTGTTAAAACACGGAACAGGAAGGAGTTTAGGCATAATAAGAATGACAGTTGTTCGGGTAAAACTTTACCTTTCCCGAATTCGGAATCGCTGGACACGGAAAATACGAAATATTTTTTAATAATACCTTCTAATTTACCTTAATTACTATAAAAGGAATCGAACAGCATTTGGGAAATTTTTAATTTCAGCTTTTTAAATTTTAATTACCTACGTAAAATGAAAATTCGCTTTCGCTGTATGGGATGACAGCCTGAATAATTTCTGTTGATAACATTTTCTTTTGTCGGTATTCCTGAAATGAGCGGCTAGAGACAATTATAAAACGTAAATTAAAAAAATATAATGTAATACAATATTCCGGCAAAATAGTGACTACTTAAAAAGCACAAATGATTTATTTGGCTATTATTATCATTATTATTTTATTTAACCTCACCTATAATAACCCCAACCTAACCTATAATAATCCAGCCTTACCTATAATAATCCAACCTAACCTATGTCCTACCCTAACCTATAATAATCCAACCTAACCTATGTCCTACCCTAACCTATAATAATCCAACCTAACCTATATCCTATCCTAACCTATAATAATCTAACCTGACCTAACCTAACCTCACCTATAATAATCCAACCTAACCTAACCTATATCCTAACCTAACCTATAATATAATAATCCAATCTAACCTAACCCAACCTAACCTAACCGAACCAATCCTAACCTAACCTATCCTAACCTATAAAAATCCAACCTAACCTTTAATAACCCAACCTAACCTTACCCATAATAACCCACACTAACTTTACCTAACCTAACATAACCTGACTTATCCTAACCTATAATTATCCAACTTAATGTAACCTAACCTATAAACTAACTTGAACTATACTAATCCAACCTAACCTAACCTAACGTAGCATAACCCAACCCAACCTATCCTAACTTATAATAACATTTTTTTAATATTTCCTTACTTGTAAAACAAACCAAAATATCTTTATTTTATTTTCCGAGCTTGGCTAAAATAGTACCACCTACCTAGTATTTGCATAGAGTAAATGGTAAAAATTCTAGCCACTCGTATCAGGAATACCAAAAAAAGAAAATGTCATCAATAGAAATTATTCCGTCTGTCATCCAATACAACGAAAGCGAATTTTAATTTTACGTAATTAAAAATTAAAATGCTAAAATTAAAAAATTCCCAAATGCATTCAGATTCCTTTTATATTAATTAATGTAAATCCGAAGGTTTTATTTAAAAATATTTCGTATTATCCTTGTCCAGCGATTCCGAATAATACCTTAATATATATTATATACCTGGCAAAATGATTGTTTTATTATACATATAAGTACATGTCAGATTAGAGATTTGTTGGCTAATTTTACAATCAACGAAGCGTTTCTATCTTCCGATTGTCTTTCATGTTATTTTATTGGGTTGGAAGTGCCTATACTTCCGCGTATTGTTATCTTCAAGTCGGTGTTCTGTCAAATAGTGCGAAATTATTATTTACGTAAATAATATTAAATATCAATATTTTTCAAAATCGTACATGCAAAGAGTTGTTGTTTATTGTCATTAAGTTGAATCAAATGTTTGTTTTATTTGTAAATGCGTATTAAAACGGTAGTTTCACGTCAATAATAACCGTTGTTTAAATAAATGAAATTGTACGTATTTGTACATCGCTCTAATGCGCTCTGTCGGCCAATAGCGAAACTACTCCAGCGGCCGGTAAAGGAGGGATTGACATTTTTAAGGAACCTTGGAATGTTTGATTCTTGACAGACGTCAAATATATAAAACGTAATTGTGGATAATTTTTACTGTAATGTAATTAATCCAATGGATTGTGAACTTTCTAAAACATATTTTCTTTGAATTTTATTAGCAGAAACGATGTTGTCCAAAAATTATATGAGCAGAAACGATGGTTTTGAAGAAATCTGGTGATCCTATTTTAGTATTAATTCGTGTCTTAATTTGACCAATCAGAGGGCCTACATCGTCCAGACGCAAGCGTATTAATACTATCAGATTGAGGATATGTAATATCGGTAATTCTTTAGTTGAAACGTGTGATCGATCACAATCACCGAAAATAATTCTTATTTTTATTTTTAATGATAAACTAATGTTTGTAAGACAAGATTTTTTACGCATAGCACTGAGAATAACAAATTATTTATTATAAGCAATAATTATTCGCCTGAAATACCCATACTAATTGAAAATATCTCCCGAGTAAAAACAAATGCCTTAATGTATTTCCTACAAAAATAAAGTTGATAAAAGTTATAATATAGTTATATGAAAAAAAAAGATAAGCATTAATTTTTAAATGAAATACTAGTCTACATTGAATTGTTTGGCATGTTTGGGGGCCGACATAGCTTAGTGGTTTGGAGCAGCTCACCGGCAGTCAGGAGGCTGCGGGTTCAATTCCCGTCGGCGGCAATCATTTTTACTCAGGAGAAATTTTTAATTCATATGGGTGTTTCAGGCGAATAATGATTGCTTATAATAATTTGACAATAATTGGGCCTCAATAGCTGAATTAGTAGTGTTGGTCCCGGTAAGATTAAATTATCTGCGTTCAACTCCCAGTTTCGACGCGATGCCTATGGTTTTTTTTGTTTGATATTTTATTGAAAGATGTTCATATCATCTTCTTCAATGAACAAATATTACAATAAGGTTTATAAGCTTCAAATAATTTATTCCTTATATAATAAAATTGATGCAAAGCGAACAGACGACGTGAACCTACCGCAACTTTTTTTGTGTCAATATTTTTTGTGGTTCCGAAGTCTCTTTGTTGCTTGCGGTATCATAAAACTGTATCAACTGAACCTTGAAATCCTTTGTTATGGGCTTATTTGGTTATTTCACATTTTTTATGGCACAGGTTTGGAAAAGGCTTAGGTTTACGAGTATTTAAAACTGAATCATAACCAAGTTTTTTTTTAAATCCACGAAATTAATTTAAATATTTATATAATCAACTTGCTGTGAAAGTTTTTTTTTGCGAATGTTTAGTGATTTTCCAATCATAAAAATATTTTACCCACTTCATAACATTTTTATTACCTACAAGAAACATATGCCCACAGATGCACCATATGCCCCACGATACAATTGCCACCAGGATACTACAGCATAATAAAAATAAAAATAATAATTCGATGATTTGTATAGCGATGTTTTGGTGCAAAATCACCTCAAGGGTGCTCCTTCAAATATTCCAGAGAAGAACGGTCCATGGGAAAAATAAATAATAATTGGGGTTAAATGTGGGTTTTAGCTACGTTTTTGTTTGGGTATAAAGGCCTCCACGGTCAAGGAGTAAGGCTCTCGACTACGAATCCGAAAGTCGCAGTTTCAAATCCCCATCGTGCGCAAGCCAATTATTTTTAACAATTTTAATTCAACATGTTCTAGAGTGGAAAATACTCTCAGTATCACCCTGGCGAAAGATCGCCATTTGGAATTAAAACGGCCAGACACTTCCCAACCTTTCTCTTCCCCATCTTCTCATAAAATACCCCAAATTGGTGATGCCGTTATCTCACTGGCTTCAGATGGTTGGGAAAAGTTGGGGGAAAAACTTTACGTCAACAGTTGTCCCATTGGAGGCAAATTTTTGCGGTCAACTAAAAACTAAAACAAATTGAAACAAAGAACTGGATGTACAATTTTAGGTACAGAATGAATGTATACATGAGAAAGCAGGTCAGTAAAAACATTTCGAGAATCCAATAATGTGCAAGGGGTTAAGATAATATATTTCAAATAATTCTTTCATGTCTGGACTTTTCCCATAGAGAAAGTTCCGGAGCAAAATGAAAAAGAAAATCTACGCAAACATGTCGCTAACATGTTAAAAGTTTGCCATTGTGAAGATTCTCTCAGATCCTAAAGTATTCTCGATGGCAGATGAGATTGATGAATCGTGGATAATCGAAACTCAAATAATTTCAATAAAATCCATTAAACTATCGACAGTTTGATTTATATTATCTGCCGTATGGAAGTGTGTCCTTTTTCTCGAAGATTTATCGGTTACTTTTAAATGAATACTTGTAATCAGAGAAAAGAGGAAATATTAATCGAAGTTCTCAATCATATTTCTTACGCAGTTTGCTTTGTGACATAACGCTGGGTTTTCTGTAGAAAGTTTATAAATAATATTATAGGGTACTCGAAATATATATATATATCACTGGCAAATAATAAACAACGTCACCAGTCTCGCGCTCGACAAGCACACAGCGAATTTATCGAGTAAGTGTGTACCTCCACTAACAATTTTTAGTAGGTGTCTTTTTTTCTGAAAAAAAAAGTTGGAATTTCGGAAAAAGTTATTTCTCGTTTTTGCTCCTATGTACGAGCAAAAAAGTTCTTACCGAAGCCTCCCGAATTTACTGCACTTTTACCTCGGACACCCTGTATATTACACTTATACACATGGGCGTTACCTAGTAGTAAATTGAAATACTTAAGTCACTGAAGCAGAAACGGGTGATTTTCAGAATTAAAATTCTTTCCGATACAATTATATATGTTAAAAATTGTTTTTGTATGTAATTTCCACTTTGTAACAGCTGTTTCCGAAACTCATCCGTTTAAAACTCAATTGTTAAGTGGCATATATTTTTTATTTATTTATTTAAGGAGAAAACACAGATACAGACAGTAATTAAAAGATAATTTTGTAAAACAATAACTTGAGAATTCGCCTGCATCCTAACTATTTCTCACAGATTGACTTGTAGATAATAATTTTTAGTATGTAAATAAGGAAAAACTATAAAAGAAAATTATTTTGTATACAGATAATGTTCAGTGTCAAATAAAAGTTTACAAAGTCAACTATTGTTCCCAATATATCGGAACATGTGTTCATTCATCTGCATTTGTCCTGATAATATACAATGACGAAATGCGAAAATATTAGAATTTTTATGAACACGTAAAATTTATTAGGAAATCTGTCAATTTAGTCGTTAAAGGTCTCTAATCCCGTTGCTAACCGAATTACGAATAATTAATAGGAACATTGAAAAAAAAGCATATTCAACCATTAACAATCTTATTTTTTCATATCTCGCGTAAAATTTGTAAAACCATAGCAACCATTTTCTGCATTTAGCTTTCTATCTGAAAGTGAAAAATAATCCCAACTTGCCTCTTCTGTGGGATAAAAAATAATGAACGTTAAACTATGAAATTTCGAAGCAACTTTACAAGTAGTTATGTTAAGTGGAAACGTTTGTTTAGTACTCGTTCACATAAGGGTTTCATTTTCGTGAAACGTTCGGGTTGTTCGAAAAAATCTTTCAACGACCAATTAGCTCAAAACCAGTCAGTAAAAACATTTTCACGGTAGGAAAAAATAGATGTAATTGAAAGATTTCCTTTTAGTAAAAATGATATCCGATTCAAAGCATTTTTTTCCTCTTTACCCATTACAACTCGACATCAACAACAAGTCGTAGAAATGAGTAATTTTTTTGATTGATTTGATTAAATGTTTGATGTAGTCGGGTATATAAATTTATTTTTTATTAGTTGCACTTGCAAAGTTTTACATGATGTAGGTATAAAGTATAGTATAAGTACAAATTTAAAAAAAATCACACTCCTCACTAGGGTTTCCTGTTCTGAGCTGTTCATTTTTTCTCGATCTCATGAAAGAACGTACATTATTGTCCCGATTAACAGAAGAGTATCATCGTGATTCATTTTTAAGAGGTTCCTACTTCTTAAACCAACCAGTTTTTTATTTGTAAATACTGCACAAGAGTCCTTACTCTCTGAAACTATGGTACTATGGCATTCTCAATTGGGGTATGTTGTGAGGCTTTGTGGGAAAGGGAATGAAATGGGGGGATAGGAAGATTTTAAGTACCATATGTGTTCAGAAAATATGGCTAAAGTCATTTCAAGAAATGTTTCCGTTCAGGATTTGACCAGAGCCGTATATACAACTCTGGGTTAGTTGGTTAGCTATGTACTGTCGACAGAACCACGCTCATTTGACATCATAAATCAACTATTCAATAATTCACTCACCGAGTTCAAAGATCTTGGAAGCTTGAACGCGACCGGTGGAGAGTCAACACGGGGCACATAAATTAAATGTTGACGTATAATATTCTAATACTCTATTATGTCTGGAAGCAGAAACTACGGCGCTAAGTCTCATTTCCCGAGGGCCGAGCTCACTTTGCCGCTGAAGAGCAAAGCAAACACGAGAACATTTTCTGGTAAAGTTTGCTCTACTCAAATATGGCAGAAACAACATGAAAAATGTATTCGGGATTGTGCTATGTACTCACGCATGAAAAGGGATAGTAATTTAATTTTAAATTATTCCGTGCTAGAAGTGTGCTAGTGGTTGTTGAAGCTGTATTATATTAAGTGCTACATATTGTATTAAGTGATTAGATTATATTTATATTAGTGGCGTCTTTATTTGTGTTTCTTGTGACTCTATTTGTGACTCTTACATTTTTGTTCTATTTGTCATTTTATTTAGATGTATGAAAATTCATGTATTCTGTATAAAACTAAAATTATTAAAATTAATGTATGAGTTGAATTTTATAATTGTTAAACCAATTGTATATTAGCGGAGTTTTTGTAACTGAATTGTTCTCACGTAAGTGAGATCATCTGAAAAAAACCCAGTGTAAATAAATATTTAATGGTGTAAAAAGTCTTGTTTTTATAACGTGTCTCTAATACTATTAAATTTATTTTCATCGGTTTCTAAGGTACCTTGCCCACTGGAACACTTGTTGGCATATTATGCAAAGTCTGCAAATACTATTTGAGCGATCGCTTGCCATAATGTGCCATATTAATAGAACCAAAAATATATAATAAACAGCGAATTCTAGGTGAATTCATCGGCTTTAATCCGTAGTAAGTAGTTTCATTTGTTTCTATATTAATTATTTAGATAATATGGTAAAAGAATATATATTACACCAATCGCTCGAATGGTTATGTTTAGGTTCAAGGAAACATTGAAACATTTGTATAGTTGTGTGGGTGGAATTTTAGATATAAATATAGATTGAAACTTTAAAAAAAAGCATTCGGATGTTTAAAACAAGAATCCTAATTTGTGGTAATAAAAAAAAACAAGATTAAGAAAAATTTCAAGTTTTTACTCACAAACTTACATATTTATTAAAATTATATATATATGTACGTACCTTCTCTAAAACAACCGATATACTTACTCATAAGTTGGTTTGTAGTTGAGTATGGGATGCCACTGTGTTATGGCGGGTGAAATTTACAGATTGAAAATTTTCATACTATATTTACATTTTTGTATAAAATTATGCAATTTCGGTTTAGTTATAAATATTTTTTATAATAGTGATTAGATAATTTAATTATGGTGGTTAGAGTGTAGAAAGTATGGAGTTGTTGAAGTTATCAGGGAGAAGGTTGTAGATTTTAGGAGCAAGGTAGATGAATTGTCCTTGTACTATTATACGAGTAGTATGACATTTAGGTACATTGTAGTGTCAGTTGGTTATATTTATGGTGATGTAATTGTGTTGTAATGGTGTAATAGTTTTTTATTGTTTTGCACAAGAAATGTCCGTAAATTTTAAATGAATTTGACGTATATTTAAGATATTATACTCATTGAAGATTTGAATAAAGGAATTTCTTGTCGGTCGCTTGTCGATAAAACGTATTACCATTTTTGTGCTTTTTGTAGAGGATCAATAATAGTTTTTCTTTTTATTTTTTGGAATAACTTAGTGAGTAAAATCTCAAATTGTAATATTTAAGACAATGATAATGAAACTTATTCGAAGTATGATATAGTTAAATATGACCGAAGGAGATAGGGCCCCATTAGCTCAGTGGTAGAGCGGTTCCCCGACAAGGCAAGGGTCTTGGGTTTGAGTCCTAGATATGATTTTTCTGTATCAGATTTTCGTTTAGGAATCTCTGATATTGTCTTCAATAATTAAATAGTTTAATATGTCAACTTAATGTTTAATGATATTTTTTATAGAGAGCACCGATATGTGTAGATATCTTTCCTACAATACACATATTGTCTGGGATATTACTGGCTTTCTAGAAACTTCAAATAATAGGACATAGGGTAAAAGTTGTACTAACCATCTAATTATTATATGGAACAAAACTTTGTAATGGTTGGATGCTTCAAATTTGCCTATTATTTTAAGTTCAAAGGTTAACCTAGTTCAAAGTTGAAGTCTCTTCCGTATTTTCATCCCATATTACGTCCCTGTCAAAACTATTACTGAATTCCTGATCAATAGGCGATTCCTCAAAAACAGAACACAAAGATATTCCAACAATAACTAGGGGTTGTTTATATATTGACAGATTCGTGGAATAGAGTTGTTTTTGAATAGTATAGCAAGCTGTAATATTCTATATAGACTGTCAGATATCTCATAATATCGTGTTAGTTTGAAAGTTGATTGCTTTTTGGGGTGTGGGTTTGACTTCAATCGAGATATAACAATGAAAATCTTTGTTTGATAGTGGATAACGTACGTCTAAATATCTGTAGTAAATTATTTCGACTTATTAGTCAAAGATAATACTTTTTTTGGTTTTCATTTAGGTACGTACATTTAGACATATAGCCACTTGTTAAACTTGCACCTCTCCCCTCATCCCTTATTTTGTTATAATAAAAGATAATTTTTCCACATTATAACACAAAAAAAAAAAAAATTACCTACCGTCGATACTTTTAAAATCTATTCTATAATAATTTCCTGTGTTAAAAAAAAAAAAAAAAAACAGAAGAAGAAGAATAGATCTTTTACACGAAATTCGTGTTATACGGGGTGCCTTTCTATTTCCAGGTCGATGTTTTTTTAATAAATTTTAAATGACATACAATTTAATATTTTATTCATTCGTACGTCTGTACGACTGTCAAAGGACAATAGGCAAATTTCATACAAACCAAAATGCCGGTCAAACTAAATCGACTTCGGTCAGACAAAACATGGAACATAAAACACACCCTGTATTAAGACAGGTATTTTGACATTCAGGAGGAAACTTTTCAGATGAATGGAAAAATTCTTCAGATAAAAATCATTTATTCATTTATTTAAAGCCGGATACTTTTTTTACAGTAGCTACAAAATAATAAAAACGTCCCTCAGGGCCCATATCATATTTGATAAAAATGAAACTTTTTTGCTAAAAAATACCACTTGATTAAGTGATATTTAAATGTATTTCAATAACTTGCTTCCTGGAAATTCTTGGAAAAAGCTTCCAATAAAAAAATATCAGCTCTTGTGAAACGTGATTTCTGATTTTGTACCTGCTGAACTGTAACTGAACATCATTATGAAGTATGTTACATGTTGCGCAATGGTATACCTACAAATATATGAACTACAAACATATCTGAATGGTAATTTAAAAAAATATATATTTATTGACATACTATAACTGTACTATATTTTTCCTGAAAGCTCTAGGTACCGATATTCAAAATTTGGAAAATTGTTTCCATAGCGTTAAATATATCGTATGTTATGCCTTATATGGTTGTGTACGTAAATACGAGGTATTTGTGAATATATAATATGGATATAGAAATGTTTCGTCTGTATAATTTTTTTTTATTAATATTTTTTAACATGGAATTTTGTCAGGCAGATCAACTTTGACAAATCTCTCACTATATGAAAACTATATATCGAACGCATTAGCTAATAGAACTCATGTCAGTTCCATTTATACGGACTTTACTAAGGCATTTGACAAAGTTTGCCATAAAATTCTCCTAGTTAAAGTATGCAAGCTTGGTATTGATGGAAAATTTTTAGACTGTTTCGCTAGCTATCTACCTGTTAGAGTTCTACTAGTAAAAATCGATTCGTTCCTCTCCAACCAATTTATAGCTATAAGTGGCATACCACAAGGTTCTCATTTAGGCCCAATTTTATTTTTACTGGGTATAAACGGGATTTTTAATATATTTGATAACGATATAAAAGTATTAATTTTTGCAGATGATTTAAAAATAAAAAAATAAAAAAAATTGTAACCGCTTAAGATTGTATCTGTCTATAAAATAACTTAAACTGGATAGTTAATTGGTCTACTCTTAATTAACTTTATCTTAATATAAATAAGTGTCATTCAATAAAATTTAATAAAATAACCCTTACCTTTGTCGAATAAATTAATGACCTGGGCATCATTTTCGACTCTAAATTAAACTTTATATCTGAAATAAACGCAATTAATAATAAAAGAATGAAAAGACTCATTCTTCGAAACTCCAGAGGCTTCAGGAATATTTCAATTTTGAAAATTTTGTGTAAATCAGTTCGAAAACAAGTCAAGTATAACTCCTCGATCTGGTCCCCCCATTATAAAATACATTCAGATTCAATTGAAAAAATTCAACATAAATTCCTAAGACACATTAATTAACTCGGTATTCCCATTGAAAGTATAAACTATAGTTACTCTCAGATCGAAGAATTAAATACGACTTATTATTTATGCTCAAAGACAACGTTTAATGCATAGCATAATGTACAGCAAATTTCAATGTGTATTGATATCAATTTTCAATTTGTATTGATTTCAATTTTCAATTTGTATTGATATTTCAGGCGACTAATTATTGCCTATAATTATTTGTTTTCCTTTATGCTATGCATAAAACCTTGTATTAAAAACATTAGTTTATCATAAAAAAATAATAGTATTGACAAGTCAAAATATTTCACCAACAAATGTAGATATAATATGTCTCGACGCCATCTACTGGGAAATTAAGTACTAACAAAGCCTTTCCTACAAAAATAAATTTGGTTGTTCACAGGTGAAAAAAATATAATAAGCAGTAATTGTTGATTGAGGTACTAGTACATATTGAGTTATTTGGCGGGTTAGAAATAAGGCGACATAGCTCAATGGTTCAGAGTACCTGACCGGACATCATAAGGTACGGGTTCAATTCCCGTTGGCGGCATTTATTTTTACACTGGAGATATATTCAATTTGTATTGATATTTCACCCGACTAATTATTGCTTATAATTATTTGTTATCCTTTATGCTATGCATAAAACTTTGTCTTATAAACATTAGTTTATCATTAAAAAAATAATACAAGCATTGATTTAATTAACCTCATTACATTTCAAACACTCGCTTGTACCTAGATTACATGAAGTTAGTAATAGGTACGCAGATGTAGCGGATCTGTTTAACTGCACAGAAACTAGGTACAAAAAAGCTACACTATCATATCTTATAAATTATTATTAATTAAACCTAAGTCGACCCATACTTGTTTATAATATTTTGTATGTACTTGTATCTCCTTCTAGAGCTTGTATTAATTTTATACTTTCTGTGGTCATTTTATGTTCAAATGCCACAGTCAATTGTTATTTTTGTTTAAATTATTATTATTATTGATTATGCTTGGAAAAATTTAAAAAAAAAAATATTAGTTTTAAAAAGCACGAAACGTGAGTATGAATGAAAAATCTGACATTATGTTCGTTAAATTCACTAAATACTCCCTTTAAAAATAATTTGTATCACAAGTGTCCTCACCCACAAAAATTTCAATTATCATTTACTTGCCATATGTAGGTACCTTAGTACATGATTTAATTATTTGGTGTGATACTTATTCAAATACAGTTAGAGCTAGTTAGGAAGTTGATAGTCGAAATAATGAATTACTCACCGCCTTAACTTGCGCCAAATTCACTGCACTGTTGGAGGCCAGATGGATCCTTCCGAACAACTCCGTAGTGGAAGTTGTGAACGATACAGTTTTCCTAAGTAGACTTTGCATGTCTGCAATTTAACTTGTTAAATAAGTTAATTATTATTACTACACAGTTTCCGTAGCACAGTAATGGACACAGGAAAGCAAATTAACAGTCGTAACTCACCGGAACGAAACAAACCACAATTCTCATTCAGGAATGACGTTTGAACAGATAAAAAGCTAACAAACTTGTGTTTTCCGACGTCGTGATGATATTGTTATGTGTAATGTAGCCTGAATTTTAATAACAGTAGAGAATTTGTTACAGCAAAACAGTCTCCACAGAGTGCTATAAAATTGCCACATTAATTTAAACAGGTATTAATCATTTATTTTTTTTAATATTGGCAATCTTCTTCTTTCGTATGGTGAGGGGTATAGAAGGGAACATCTAGGTTATTGAAATGAGGCGAATATTTGTCTACAATGTGTGAAGACTTTGTCACACCCTGCTTTGACAGCCGTCTGGTTTTTAGCATGAGAAATTAAAAGCCATCAATAAAATAACATATGAATTTGGGGCGTCGGAACTCTTACTACATTTAAAAATGCTTAAATTGCAGGACAGCATTTTATATATAAAATTCTCAATGATGCATTTGGTAGTCCAGAATTACTTACATTCACAAAATAACTTACATTTACAGAATTGCTTTCGAATTCCATTACGTTATACTAGAAGATGGGATTTATTTTAGTGCATTATTTCAGGGACAAACTACCATATGCACTCCTCATTGTCCAGAATAGTGATAGGGGGAAATAATGATGCCGAGTCAGTGGACATCTTCAATTTATTACTCAACAAATACTAAATATTATTGCTGAGGCACTTCAGTTGTATTATAATTATAATTTAATTTATTTACTGTATGATTATAATATTATATTCACGTGTAAAATCCCCTAAAAAAATCGTTACTAAAAAAATAAATAGAATATAATGTAACGATTAGCATCATTTTGAATTTTTCATATTTGAACCGTTCCTGTTAACTGCTAATTTTCGGTCCGCCACAGCTTTTGATAAAAATTAATATTAGCCGTTACGATTGGCCGAAGTATAACAGCATGACTATTATACTGGACAACTGATAAAAAATAGATAAAACGCTGTCAGGGACCACTAATCGAAATTCAACTTGGACCGACAAAATGTAAAAAAATACAACCGAGGTTGAAACCAACCTTAGGAACACATATTTTTGTTGTTCTTAACTTACCGAAACCGGCAGTCCATTGCTCAGGCAATTTGTCATGAAAAAAGTTTGGTTGAAAGTCAAATATGTTATTTTATTATTTAGACATGTATTTAACCATTAAGTGACGTCTTGGGTTCATGGGACCTTCGTCGATACTTCTCCCATCTGCCTCTCTGATCACTTCTGGGCCCCGCGCGTCTCATTACATTCTTACATACATCTTACATTCTGAATAAGATCGCGCAGGAGGATAGACAGCTCCCTCACATAATTACAAATCTATTTACGAGTCTTATGGGTCCCCTAGACCCACTATGTCACTTGCGTAAGTTTTGTTCACCACGTCACTTAAGGGTTAATTGTTATAATGAATTATTACCTACTATTATAAGAATTTGTAATATTTACCGAATTACCAAAGCTTCAACGAATCACAAACCTTTAACAAATGCGCTGAGAATATACAGACTAACGTACATACTTACCCAAACAAATTTTTTCGAAGAAGCATTTTTGAGTTTACATTTCCATCACTGTGTTTCTTCCTTCACAGTTCTTTAGTCATGGGTCTACCAGTCAGCTGTTTACTTCTTGAGTTTCTTATCAGTTCTGTTTAACACCAAACTGTTCGTTATCAACTTTTTTACTGTTTATTTTGATAGCGAAGGCGTTTAATTTAACAAGATTTACTAGACAAACCGGGCGTGATTTATTGTTGTTTTTGTATTTTATGGAAAAGAAATAAACAGATGAGCATCGGGTATTTGATAAGAGATGTGAACAATATATATATATTTTTAAACATATCAACATAAACACATCTTATCTTGCTCTCTCCAAAAAATGTTATCAGAACCGTTGCAATGGAGGCTGCGTAATTTGTTATAGTTATGGTTTATTTTACCTACCAGGAGATAATATGGTGTATTTACATAATATTATAATCGCCATAAACTTCATTTGTGAATTCAGAGCCTGCATGATTTAAAATTGTTTATTAGCTTAGCAATGTAAAGAATGAAAAAAGACTGCCTAAATAAATCGGTATAATTTCGTTTTTAAATTGACGAATGGCCAATAATTATTTAGTTAATTAAAAATAAAATATAAAAGTAAATAATTTATTTAATTGACAAGTTGTTTTACTGCTTCAAAATTTCTTTGATTTTAAATGTTTATTTTTCTTCAGTATAATTCTCGTAGCTCTATTTTGTAGTAGTGTCATTCATGTTATTAATCCATCGTTGGCTAAGAATAGAATGCTGCGACAGTAATTTATTTAGAATGATTTTCCGATATAATATATTTCAGTTGGATCATTGTAATACAACCAATACTATTATTTTCTTGTTATGCGTGGCAATAAGATAGTTTACTTTAAGATAGAGAACAAACAGAGCGTATGCATTATTGTACAGTAGCCTAGCAAATGTGATACGGTTGATATAAATAGGTTTGAAAAGAGACCATGATAAAGGATCAGGAATATATGTAGGTTCTCATTAGGTTAGATATTCTATACATGTAGGTAATACTCGTATCTATCTTCATATGAATTCATTTCTACTCTTCAGCGGTTTGAAGGAGTAGAAGTCACAGTAGTGGAGAGGAATTCACTAGAACTCTATTTTAAAAATTAGCGGATGCAGTAATTTTGAAAAGGAAAAGAGTTTATTATTTTTATTTTTTTTCATTTACGCTCGTCGGACTTTTACATTAAACATTTATAAAATAATTACATAACATAGTGCATTCAAATTAACATAATAATAATAATAAAAGAATTAATAATATTTTTATAGCATCATAATAATATGTATACAATCAAAAGAATATTTTAAAAAAATATTGGAACAAAATGAATTAACGTAATACACAATACGACAATTAAAAAAGGCGAGAAAAGGGTATTAATTACCTGCCTGGAGTAAATAACAAAAAAAAGAAAAAGTTACATATTTACATATAAAAGTAGGGTACAGATTTTATTTATAATTTACGCATATTGGCGAAAAAAAATGTTAGAAATTTCTGAATAATAAATTTTAGTATGGAACAAAATAAAAATAAATATCTACGGTATTGTTTTTTTCCACGCCCATGTAGTTTTTGGACTGGGGAAATAGTAAAATAGTTGGTTTTGGATGAATTAAAAAATATTCCCTCAGGGCCTATATTATCTTTGTGGATGCTGTGTGGAGGGTCTTTTTGTGGAGAGGAAGGAGTGAACATGGGTCTTGAAGAGTCCCATGTTGTAGGAGGGAGGAAACACAGAGGCCGGTAGCTCGTTTCACAGCCGAGCTGTTGAACTTAAGAACGAATCGTAGAAGCTACCCGTTCTCATGTGACAAATGTCAACCGTGTACAAATGTTGGGAGCGCGTTTGGCGTGTATCCCGACTACGCACCGGTGCCGAAGGGATCAATGACGCTAGTTCCTCAGAGCATCTTCCATTGTAATACCGATAGAACAACGACAGCATACCTTCCTGACGCCTGTGCTCTAAAGAATGCAGTCCGTTTGTTAAGATTGGGGAATCTATCAAACGGACCGCCCGTTAATACATACATAAATATGTCAAGAGCAAAAGTGAAATGAAAAAAATAATAGGAACTACGTAAAATAGTGTATTGTACATCCTAAATAAAATATAATAAAAAATATATCAACATTAATTATAAGGAATAAAATAATAATAACCTTTTTTTATAACTACAAATTTATTTAATTTATTACAACCGTACAACATTAAACTAATAAAAAAATAAACAGTGTGTGCTTATACAATACATGTCACATCACTATGTTAATGCCACCACTATTATTATTGTAAAGTGTCTATAGTAAATCTGTGTGTGTGTATTGTCAGCGAGCAAGCTCGCATCTCTATAATGTCTTCGGCATAACAAGTCTAAATAAAGTAATTATACAGTGTTTAATATAAAGACCAAAGATCACATGAAACAATACATACATATATAATGAGACCAAATATAATATAATGTAAGCAAATGGCACAGGCTCTGCTCTTATTTCTTGATCGACAATTGTTATTAAAAGAGTTTGTTATTCTGGGCCGCAAAGGGCTTTCTCTGTAATGACCCCCGAGTGGCATAGATAAAGTGTTCCCTGTCTCGAGTGCACCCCCAGCGCTGGTTGCTAAGTTGATGTTCTCTCTCCCTCTTCCAGCTTAACTATAAGTACCCATACACCTCTGTAATTAATTTAATATGTTTTTATTAGCCCTGATGAAGGTTCGGGTTGAACTGAAACCGGTTGGTTATAAATATATACAATAAAGTGGTATTCAAACAAAGTTATTTTATTTTAATTATTATAATTATGTATACCCACAAAGTGTTTGCTACAAGTGAAAAATTAAATCTATTATTATTACGCCGTTGATAAAATGAATATGTACCGTACCAGTTATCTCTCTGTTCAGTCGGAAAATAAATTCGATAATCCGTAGAGAAGTTTATTCAAGCATTCTTGCATTCTGCCATGCCTCCACGTTAATACATATAGAGTTTGCACGTGTTTAGTCGTGCAGAAGACGAGAAATTAAATCAGTTAGTACGACGTATATGTTTTACAAATTAATAAATTCATTAAACCGAATATCGTTATATTTGCACATTTTATCTCAGGAAATTCGTCCATCTACTTCTTCTTTTGATAACGTCTCAATCAAGCCAATCTTTACTCGGCAGGATGAAGTTCGAAAAAACTCTGAAACTTCTATTATACCAGTTAATAATTAGTAGGTAGGAAATCACTTATATAGGTACTTATTATTAAAAATGTTTTCTTTGTAAGCTTCTCCCTCACAAAATAGCTTAAAAGCATTGCAATGTTTCGTCACTTATGCCAAAATTTAAAAACAAAAAGATTTATAATCTTTAAATGAATAGAAGATACGTAAAACAAATATTTTATCCACGATGCGTAATATTATTTTACTTCTTATTAAATGACTGACTGACAAAACATTATTTCAATCTGAAATAAAGCTTCCTTTGTGTGGTCAAATTTGAAAAGAAACTGATACCGTCACTTGGAGTGAGGTTTAAATTTTCTTCAAATTAATAATAAAGGTGACAAGTAACCTTTTGGTATTGCGAAAGAGAATTTGAAATATATATTCTTTACCTACATATTTGTGTATTGACTAATTTATATTATTACCTACATATCAGCTTTCCGACAATTAGTAAATACCAGACGGGTATTCGGGATATTTCGGTACCGTTCGGGCGCTCTGTAAATGGCCAACGCCTTGTGACAATAAGTCAGCTACCTTGTTACCTTGTGAGTTGTTTTTAACAGAGAAAAGTTAATAAAGAAAAATGTATATACATTAAGATTGATTGCCTATATTAATATAAACGGGAAACGCAGAATAAAGTAGGAAACGCAATAGGGTATAAACCAACAAACATTGCATATTTGATAGGTAAGTACTTGTGGTCAATCGACTTTAAAACAATAATGATTAAGAGAGAGGTAAATACCTGACGTATCGTCACGTCAGCCATTTACGGAACGCCCGAGTGCTGCCGAAATATCCCGGACGTCTGGTATTTACGAGTGTGCAATCGGGCTAGGTTTTATATATATATTTTAAGTACCTTGGAATTTGTTAATCTAGGTGCCTTAATTGCATTGCTCAAGTCTCGGTATTTGAGAACCTGTGCTTTAGTAATGTACAATGAAAATGTTCGTTTTTCAATAAAGTCTCGTGCACACGCTCTCTCAGCAGGTGTAAGAATAAATGTAAAAAAGTAAACTGTAAATGTAAATTGCATTATCTGCGGTGAAAATTTCGATTGTATTTTCGATAATATTGATTTAAAGTGACTATCTCTTTCCTAGTCGTCAAAATAATATTTCCAAAAGCGGCTCACGGGTTTCACTCAAGAATATCATTAGACTCGATCTGATGCATTCCGTAATTGGAAACGTCAGATTGAAAATGTCACATTGTTTGTATTGGAAATATTATGCCGCAACGTTACTGGAAACACGAGCTTTGACGCTGCATCTTATGTAGGCTGCATTATTTATCTAACTTTAGTCAATACTACTGCGGCTTATACTTGTACTGTAACCCAAATCAAACCACTTATTTCTGGGCCAACGAAAAGTACCTACCACTTTGCTAACACAATTATTACTGCAGAAAATGAACTTAATCTAAACGTCTATTGCAAATAAAGGCCTTTGGTAAATAGCAGTCTGTTCAGTATTCCTGAAACTATAGTCTGATTTGTGAGTGTTTTAATTACAAAAATTGCAGAAGATGTTCAAGTTTGAAGCAAATTCAATTAAACCGACTATTTCAAATGGATGTGAACATAATTTGACATTGTTGATCATACTATAATTAATTATAATTTACCATACTTAGGTATTTGTACCTATTTAGATTTTGAAGGGTTATGCTTAGGTACTAGATCTGAAAAGCCAGATATTTCCCACTACCTTGAGCCTCACAATGTACCCCAATTATTGGGTCCCACTGGCTCCAGATGGTTGGGGGCAGTTGAAACTCTTGTGCGATATTCACAATCCTGGAAAAATTCTGTTAAAAAAACGATACGAGATGTCAATAATTATGTGAGGATCCGCGAAAATATTACTTATGAAAATGTGTTTCGTGATTTTCCCATAGAAATGATGTGGTCAATTTACATTCCATAAATACATCACCCATTACATACAGATGGCTAGAAAATGATTCGACCATTCCTCCCAGACGCTGGCGCTGCAACAAAATGTTGAGTAACATTTTCTAAAGAATGGAATTCATTTCTTAACCCTGTGCTTGAGTTAATAAAATGTATTATTACAATTTTTCCCAGTTTGAAGATTCATATAATTTTGTGTTTGTATAAAATTTTATTTTCCGTCAAACATTATAATCAACAATACAGATCTGTACGTTAATAATCAAAAGTGTCATATGTTCGTGAAATATTTTTTCCTGCATTAAACGTAAGTATTAAAACAAGAAATAAAACATTATCTATTAATTTGTTATTTAGACGTATTCACTAATCACAGATTGTGTTAATCGGATGACCCCGTTTTCAGTTACTCTAAGCTTTTGAGTTGATTTAAAAACTGACCGGTCGTAATATAAAAAAGTCAAACAACAAGAACGAAAAATTGTGAAATATTTTATAATGCGGTATATTTCAAACCTTCTTAACTAAATAAGCGCGTTTTGTGACACGAAACAAATAAGTCAATCTTTTCTGTTTTTCAGCTGTCAAGTGGTTAAGACCACTCCCGAATAAACCTTCCCCTCCCGAGAGTTTCGGAGATTCGGAGCTTCAAGGTTTCAGCGCGGAATGGGAAGATAACCCGCTCCGGGTGCAATTTGGTTTAATGCAACGAATTTTTGAATGAAACCTAACTTTTTATCGGACTTTTGTATTCAAAATGGAAGCCGTAAAGAAGAATAATGCTGTGCGGCCATGGCGGGCACATTTGAATAAAGTTACCCTCTTCGCTAAGCTCTTGAGATGGAAAATTATATGTGGAGAAATTGCATTTTAAGCTGTTATTAGTCGTAGTAACGATACGCCTTTCAGGCTGAGTGCTGGAATTTTATATTGGAATTTGGTTTCAATTGTGTCGTTAAAGCAATTTTATTATACGAAACAGTATTGTTATTTCTTAGACGTCTTATTAAACTGAAATTACCAATTTAGTTTTCATGTATTTGAATTAAAATTGGATAGATGTTTAGTATTATAAATGCCAAGAGAATTTTCAGCAAATTTCACCCTAAACTCTTGAAAAAATTACTTACGAGATAAATATATTAATTATTTGAAAAACATGTTGAATAATATTTATAGCAAGTGAGATAAATTCATTAATCATTTCAAAAACATGTTGAGTAATATGTATCGCAAATGAGATAAATTCATTAATTATTAGGAAAACATGTTGCATAATATGTTTAGCAAATAAGATAAATTCATTAATTATTTGAAAAACATGTTGAATAATATGTATAGCAAATGAGATAAGTTAATTAATTATTTGCGGTTAATTCTACAGCTTCGCAACAGTAATTTCTTACTTAATATGAACGCAAGTTGCAAAATTTTGTGTATACAGCGAATGTATATAAAGGGAGTGATGGAGTTAGCGCCGCAGGGTAAAATTTAGGTTTATCTTGTTGAATTATAGTTTGAGACAATGCATTCACCCCGTGAGAGTCAAATAACCCCATTAAAGTAGGTCTTGGGGGCATGGAACCCCCTACCTTCGAGAAGCCGTTACATGTGTTAATAATTTGCTTGAATAAACAATATTTGTATAAAATTGAATTTTTAGCACACGCCGTTAAAGATTAATAAAAATGAATGTAATAAAGGAAAGGTAATCAAACAAAATAGAATTTAACTAACTGCAAAGACAGGCAGAGAGAATGTACCGCAACGCAACTCTTTCTTGGTATTCTTGGCACGCACTCCCTGCTGCATTCACATTCAAACATTCCCTTCTATTATTTTGAGTCTTGACATGACCTGACTCAAGTATGAGAAATACTTATTTGTCAATTAACTATTAATTTTTTTTTTTATTATTTGTGTTTTTTACGATAAATATACAATGTTTACATGTCATACTGTTTTAATTTATACTACACTTCCATTAAAAGAATTTTCTTGTGGATGGAAGAGGAGTGTACATTTGCGAAAAAATAATATAACTAGGTTTTTTTTCCCATTATTTCTGGCTTTCACCCTTCAAGAGTGTTCTTGGCCATCATTTAAAATTATTGTGAAATGAAAGGTGAATTTAAATATTAATTTTATTTAAATAGGCAAATTTCAAAATCATAATGAAAATCGGAGTCGAGTTCAGACTGTGATGTTTTGAATATCCACATAAATAAACGATAAATAATAAACGAACGTGCTCCAAAAAATTTTTTTATGGCAGCTAACAGATAAGATTTATGACAGGCGGGCTTGAAGTGCATATGTCCCACGGGAAGGAAGAAAGAGATCGCATGGCAGTCAGTTCTTGAACGTGGGTACGTTGGCAGCTCCAAGAAATGAATACAAATCAGAAGTGTTATGTGAAATTACAGTTGATTAGTGAATTCAAAATGGTATTAGAGAATATTGTGGAATATTGAATTAAAGTGAAGGATTATTGAACCGGTGTTTGTGTGAAGTGAAAGTGGTTCGACTCAGTGAGAATACAATTAATAATAATGACAATAATAATAATTGGATAATTTGTAGAGCGCCGTTTTGTGAAAGATCACCCCAGGGGCGCTAAGGGTTGAGCGATCGCGATTATAATATAAAATGTGTTAAATTAAACGTGATTTCGTAAATATGTAGTTCAAACTAAATTACTTGTTTTAAGAACATGAAAATAATAATAATAATGATTGCGTTGTAAAATAAAGTGAACGTATTTAAGGGCGGGAAGTGTTTAATCGGGCTAGGTTATTGATTTGGCGAGATGGCATTTTATCCACGGAGACCGAAAACCAGAGAAACAAATATATCATTAACTGTGGGTTCGAATCCTGACAGATTAGGGAGGTACAATTTTATTTACAGGAATATTTAATTACCCTTTTAAAGTTGTAGGGAGGGGAACAAAATTTAACAGATTGCAAGGGTTTCGCTAAAATGATGAAAGAAGCCGATAGGGAGGAGAATAAAAATTAAACTGATTTAGCTATATAGTGTAACCAGGTAAGTTTCACACTAGGATTTGGAGGTGACTAACAGGGTGAGTTTTTATATTATTTATTAAATTCCAGAGGACCCTTTTTAAAGGACGGGTACAACCAAAGTACAGGAACCGAGTTTACAACGCCTGCAACCCAAATAATGTTCTCATTAAAATGAATGTGCTAGGCGAGTTGTGAATCAGCTGTGAGTGGGAGACGGACCAATGACCTTTTCATATATAGGACAAGACGCAGGTACAGTCAGTCAAAGGGGAAGTTTTGCTAGCGTATGACCGCCCGAATAGAAAGCGTTCGGATGCAACCAGACGGAACAAAATGAAAACTTTTCTTCTGTTTTTTTGACTTTCTAATTTAATACTTTTCATCTATTGTTTGACTTTCTAAGTTACGAATCGGGGTGCACAAAAACAAATCTAAAGTCAAAAGAGGGAGATGGTAATCTCCGAAATAAAACTACCAACCGAACAACTTTTCTCAACAGGTACCTTTCGAGAGGTAGGCAGCCTCTTTAAATTAAATGCAAAAATTAAACCAATTATCCGTTTATACCTACCTGAGAGGATAGGTATTCAATAGAAGTTACCCATACCTAATACACGAGGATGCTAGTAACCTCATAAAATAATTACTAGAACCAAATATTAAAGTACAGACAGTCCTCATCCTAAATTTGGCATTTCGAGTAGACCTTACATATATCTCACATGATAATTGGCTGAATGGGTAGGCACACAACCTATCGTTAATAAGCGGGCTAAATGTCGACAAGATCGTCGTGTGTTATATATGTTATTGACCTAGAAAGGGATGTAAATCCCCGACGACGAGGGAGTTACAACGTTTTCTAGAGGTGGCACGTAACTTAGGACCTTACGTGTCACATTTTCGCGACTAGATTCGTGACAAGGGATGTCATGGTTTTCCCCTTCTACACTCAGTAAAGTAGTTTTTCCTGGAGGTGTATGAGATTGGGGCAATTCTGAAATTGGTGATGAGACCTGGTTTTCTTTATTCTGGCGTGACGGTTGCCGATTTGGAACAAGGGGAGACCCGGCCGGTTGCGATATCCAGACACGCAGATATCGATCGCCTTGCTCAAATTATCATCCATCGGTTTTGTTTGGTAAAGAGGAGGAGTCAATCTTAGCTTGATCAAATTCATTTTCTTTCCTCTCCTTCCCCTCCTAAAATATATACATGGATGGCGCCGACAACTAACACCATAAATTTATCGTATGTTTATCACACACATAAAATCTAACACTTTATTATACTCACATAACCATATGACAGGTAGAGTCACGTAGTTAGTTGGGGAGCAGGCGACTTAGAAGATAAGGTTTATGAAATGATTTTAAAACACAGCGGTAATGGATTCAACTCACTCTATCTCAAAAGAACCGAGGGATACCACACATACAAAGATAACTAGGTTTCTAAACCGAGAAACAAAAAACCAACACAACGTTCGGTGAAGCCTTTTTATACTGAACCGTCACGTGAAATGAGTACGTTCAAGGTCGTACGTCACGTAGACAAACTAGGGTGTACACACTTGAAGGGGTGTGTAATAAAGAGAGAGGCAAGGGCTTGAAAGACGGCAGGGAGAACCTTCCTACCCCGGATATATACATAACCAAAGCCTTATGGAAAAGTTACCTATGGGACTTAAAGAAAATTTATCGTAGAAAGAAGAGAAGGAAAAAGTTTGAAGTAGAAAGGGCGTATCATTACAAGACTTAGAAGAGATGAGATGTTGAATGGAGGGGAGGCAATTTTAGATAAGGCTTGATAGAAGAGAGGATATTTGTTTAGAGAGGGACAACCAAAAAATATGTGATCTAAAGTTCCCACTTCTAGACCACAGAATGTACAATCTGGGGAGTCAAGGATGTGAATTTTAAAAAGATGGGAAGGAACGGAACAATGTCCGATCCTCATTCGAATGAGTGAAGAAATTTCTTTTTTGGAAAAATGAGGGAATTGCTGAAACCACGGTTTTAATGGGATAGTCCTTTGTATTGAGGCATAGCAGGCTCCCTTGGATTGACTAGCAATGTGCCAATACTCTGACCAAACATTGCGGGATCTATCTTTGATGATGGAAAAAATGTCAGATAGGGGAATGTGGTTTACGAGGGTAACAACAGGGTTGGACGCTCCTTGTTTTGCCAAGGCATCCGCAATATCATTACCCATGACACCAACATGTCCAGGAATCCAAATCAGAGTTACAGTTTTACCAGAGCTTTGAATGGAGGCTATCATCTCTCGAAAAAGGCATACAAAATGATCATCAGGATGAAGAAGAGGACTGGATTTAAGTTTTTGGAGGGAACTGAGAGAGTCAGAGAGAACGAGGGAATGTTCAAAATTATTTTTGATTATATATTTGAGAGATTCTATTATTGCAATGCACTCGGCTGAAAATATTGAAAATTGATTTGAAATTGAATGAAATATTCTGTCATTAGAATTATTGTGGTAAACGTTAATACCTATACCACAGTAAGGAGAGTCGGGAGATTTGGATCCATCAGTAAATAAAAGAGAAAAGTTGGGCCATTTAGATGAAATAATGTCATTGAACATATTATTGACAGTTCGGGCCGGGAGATTGGAATTTTTTTTTTTTATTTAATATTAAATTTACAATTGCATGTTATTACATTACATAAAGTTTTTTTTTTATTTTTTATTACAGTACATCGTGAAACACCTTTTTATAGAGCAGATGCTCGTGTTAAAAAGGCGGAGAATTGCGTGTAAATAGTAATTTAACATATTTTTTATCAAGATAATGAAAAGAATTTTTATTTTTTAATATAACAAAATAAAAATTTTATATGCAACAAAATTTTATCAAATAGAAAAGAGAAAATAATGTAGAAGAAGGAAAGAGATAATAATAAGAAATAAGAGAAAAGGATTTCAATATAATAATAATTGAGAGATTATATTGTATTTTTAAGTATAAACGATTTTAATATGCTATTGATATAGTGTTTTTATTGAGCTTTTGAATTTTTTATAATTCGTTTCCAATCTTAAGTTAAGAGGTAATTGGTTAAACCATTTGACACCAAAATATTTATAAAATTGTTGGGCTGTGGTGGTGTTACAGCGCGGGATAGTTATAGAGCCAAGAATACTTTGTCTATTGCTGTTCGAAAAAGTTGTTAAGTTGTCAATGTTGAAACAATCTTTATGTATTTGAAAAAGAGTTATTTTTTTATAAATAATATGAAGTGAAGGGACTTTAAATTCTTGAAATAATCTAAATGTAGGGTAATCATACGGTTTTTTCAAAATTATTTTTACTAATATTCTTTGGATGATTTCTAAAGGTAAGAGAGAAGTTTTGAATGCTCCACCCCAACCAACAATTCCGTATTGTAATACTGATTGAATTAGTGAATAATAGATGGTTCTTAATAATTTAAAATTTAGTATGTTTCGTATTCTAAGAAAAATGTACAATAATTTTCTTAACCTTTCTACTATTGCATTGATTTGTAATTTCCACTTTATGTTACTATCTATAATTACACCTAGATATTTTACATTAGTTTTAACAGTAAGTACAGAGCAGTCAGGTTTACATAAATTTGAAATTCTATTACAATTACATGAGTGTATACTTATCTTTAAATTATCAGGGAATGAATTTTTATTAATGGTGAAAGGTATTATAAAAGTTTTTTCAGTATTAAGTGTTAACAAATTTTTATCGAACCATTTTTTTAGTATGTTTATATCTAACTCTGCTGTTCTTTGGGTTTCATTCCAAGTTAATCCCTCAGTTAAAATTGCTGTGTCGTCAGCGTATGAAATAAGTTTTGACATAATTGAGAGTTTAAAAATATCGTTGACATAAATGATGAAAAGAATTGGACCTAGAACAGTTCCCTGCGGGATGCCAAAATTTGTGGTCTGCGAATCACTCAGAGAGCCATTTAACTTTACAAATTGCTCTCTATTAAATAGGTAATTTTCGATCCACGTTAAAGCATTGTTAGTTATACCAATTTTCGCTAGTTTCGAGATAAGATTAGAGTGTGATATACTATCAAATGCTTTTCTTAAGTCGACAAATGTTCCAATGCATTTTTTTTTATTATCTAAAGATTTGTATATTTCAGATGTTAAGTCAACGATAGCATCTTGAGTGCTCATATTTTCTCTAAAACCATATTGATGTGCATTTAAAATATTATTTTCTTTTACAAATTTAAATATTTGTTTTTTTACAATTTTTTCAAATATTTTGGCAATGTTTGAGGTGAGAGAAATTGGCCTATAGTTACTACTTAGATTGGGGTCCCCAGATTTAAAAATTGGGGAAATAATAGTTTTTTTGTAGGTAAAGGGAAAGTTGCCATTTTCAAAACTTGTATTTATGATGTGAGCCAATGGTTTACAGAGTGAGTCAGAATTTTTTTTAAGTATTTCTACAGAAATATTGTCAAAACCAGGGGAAGAATTACCTTTTAATTCATTAACAATTTGTTTAATTTCATCAACATTAGTTCGTTGAAATTGACTCAAGTTGTTACAAATATTGGATGGTGACGGTAGATCTTTATTATCAGTGTTATTTATTTTAAGTGCTAATTTTTCATTATTATCAGTGTTTTTTATTTTGAGTGCTAATTTTTCACCAACTGACCCAAAATAACTGTTAAAAATATTTGCACATTTCGTTGGATCCGTGTTTACATCGTAAAGTTTGTTATCAATATCTGTGATTTTGTTTATGTTAGATTTTTTTGGTTTTTTATTGATAATTTCATTTATAGTTTGCCATATCTTTTTATTATTGTTGCCAGCAATATTGATTTTTTCTTTATAGAAATCTTCTTTGGTTTTCCGAATAATGTGGCATAGTTTATTTCTGAATTTTTTAAAATATTCGTATAGTTTATAGTTTTCTGGAAACTTTTTATGTTCTTTATAAATTTTTTCTTTGTGTCTAATTGAAATTATGATTCCTTGAGTGATCCATGGTTTTAATTTTTTTAATTTAGTTTTTGGAGAGTATTTTATAATGGAAGAGGAAGATTTGATGTGCTTATTCAAGATTGCTTCAAAATTTAGTGAACATAAGTCGGTGTTATTAGAGGATAGAACAGTTTCCCAATTTTCAATATTAAGGTTTTGTTGTAATTTTTCGTAATTAATAATAGTTTTTGGAAAATTATTGCGGGAGTAATTATTCACATCTATTTTGTCAGTTTTAAAAGCTACAATACATGTGTGATGATCAGTAATGTTATTTTTCCAAATAATTGTTTTTATTTTTTCAGTTTCATTAGAATTACACCAGATATGATCTATGCATGATGGCCTTTGTCCATGAAATTCTCTCGTATATTTTTTTATACATGGTTTAAAATTTAGTTCCGTTAATGTGTTGATATATTCAGTTTTTTCTTTATTTCTATTGTTTTCAAATTCATTAGATATATCAATATTAATATCGCCTACAACAAAAGCATTTTGAGAGCAATTAGTATTTATAATAGATTTCAGATTCTCGGTGAAATTACTAATGCTCGAGTTATGTGTTCTATATAATGCTATTATATCGTAAAACGTGTGTTTTATAATAATTCGAATATGAAGACAATTTACAAGATCGATATGAATTTCATTAACGGAAATATTCTCATGAATAGATTTTACAAAAACAATGATTCCGCTGTTTTGATTTATTTTGTAAGTTGTGACAAAGTATTTGTAACCAGGTAAATTATAGGTACCTGAGTAGCCGCTAATTCTGGCTTCAGACAAAACAATACAATCCGGTTTATTAGTGAGTTCGTTTAATGCAAGTGTAAAATGATCAAAATTTTTCGAGACACTTCGAATATTTAGGTGAAGGATTGTTAATGCTTTTAGAGGATCTATTTCTAATAATGTGTTATTACATTCGACACTAGTTAGACAAATATTTTACGTAATATTAAAAGATGAGTCTATCTCTTCAAATAATGAGTCAGACATGGGAGTGTATTAAGAGTATAGAAAAATAAATTTTTGATTTTTACATTATTGTATTGTAGAAGTATAATTGTAGGAAAAAAATGTATTTGAGGAGAAAAAGTGTTCGCCGAGTGAAACATTAGTTTCAGCAAGAAAATTAATAAAAATATGTATGTGGTTATAGCAGAAGAGTGTGTCCGATAAATAGTAATGACATTAAATGAATAATTTATAAAATTTATCTCCATGTTTAATATATTGACAATATTCACCATTATTTCATTTACACTTGTGACAGCGTAAATATTTGATACAAATATGGCAACGCCGCTATTTCTGTTAATTTTATAATTTGTTTTATAGTACGAGTAACCCGGTATATTATAATTAATTTCACTCGATGAATGCGTTTCTGATAATATTATACAGTCAAGTCTATTTAATTGTTTAATAGTTATTAGAAATTCTTCGAAATTTTTTTCCAAAGATCTAACGTTCATGTGTATTATTATTAGGCTGGCTGTAGGTTTTATATCTATAAGATCGTTTGTATTTTTTACCGTGTCAAAAATCCTTACGTCTATTTTATATGAATTATCTATTGGGTTTATTATAAAGTCGTTCATTTTGAGGTAGTAATAAAAATTAACAATAATGTTGGCGCTGGGAATACACTTCACATTTGCAATTATAATATTACTTGTGTTGACTTGTATATTATCACTGCGTGTTAACACTTTGCGGGAGGGCTTTTCGAAATATTTTTTTGAAATATTGTGCAATTTATTTAGGTTTTCGTTAGACTTGTAATTAATAATATGCATCATTAGTCGTAATCGATGCGATCCCTCGCAATTTTCAGCATTTTGTTTCTATAGTTGCACCTAATACTGTTGGCTGCGTGGTCCGTGGTGTTTTTTTCTCCATATTTAGAATTTTGTCTGGTGCAGTTTACACATGCTGGTACTGTTTTTCCTCTTCCCGGACATTTTGAAAGGATGTGGTCGCCCATGCAGTGTGGGCAAATTGGAGGGCTGGTTCGGTGTAGGCATCTTTTAGCCGTATGCATGAACATACAGCAATGAAAACATTGAGTTAAAGGATCGCAATCTTCAATTTTTACTCGTTGAAACTGTATATTTAGTTTACCGAGTGCAAGGAGACTTTTTCGCATTTTGCCACTGGTTTCCATGATGTAGCTAGTGAAATGGCGCTGCTTTTCGTTTATGTTTGTGTTTTTTATCTCCGTTATAAGTGTGATTTTGTTGTCTTCACTTTCCTTGTAAACATCTTCAATTCCTTCGTTCTGGGTTATTATTCCGCAAAATATTTCGTCTTCAGTAAGATTGGATTTTAATCCTTTTATTATTATTTTTGGTCTTTTCTTTTGAATTTCATTTACCACCAAATCGGTATTCAGTTTTTTTATTTCGGCGGTTAAGGTATTTGCATATTCCTTTTTTGGGCATGATATTATTATTTTTTCTTCTTTTGTTTTTCTCAAACCATTTATTCCTATCTTTATGTTACTTAAATTTATTTCTTTTTTTATTATTTTTTCAATTTCTTCTGCTTTAGCATTATTTTTGGTCGACGAAATGATGATTGAGAATCTCTCTTCTTCTCGAGGAGTAATTTTGGTTGTTGATACTTTCTGGGCATATGATGGTGTTGTTGCGCTTTTCATTATTTTTTCAAAGTTTCCCACCAGCTGGTCGTTTTTTTCGATAAGTTTGTCTTGTAGTTGAATTATTTGTTGTTGCATTTTTAATATTTCAGATTTCACTTCATTGTCAAGATCGATAATAATTTTTTCGATGTTTGTTTTGGTTTTTGAGTCTTTAACGGTTTGTATTTTTTGAACTTCATTTTTTAGCGTACTCAACAACTCTTCTACCGTCATGAAAGTGTTACGTTGCGGTGTAACGAGAGCGCGAAGACAGTGCCGTGGGACGGGCTGCCGTTACGAGCGTAAGACACGAACTGAATGACTTTTAAGGATTCCGATCCCTTCTAATATTGTTGGGGATAGGGTGACGTGACTATATTTTAATTTGTATAAGGGAAGTAGATCATTTTGGATGATGTGAAGCTCTTTCTCTCTTTTTTTTATAACTAGGTTATAAAGTAAAAAAAATTACAAAATTAAAATCCATACAAATTATTGTCTTTAAGCAAGGAAGAAAAAATATATATTATGGAGGATAAATAGAGTATAGTAGGATAATTTGTGAGATTTTCAAGTGAAACTAGGGGAATCAGTTTTGTTGTTAACGATTTCCCTAAAATATTTTTTTATATAATAATAATAAATTTATTTCACATAAAAATCCTACAATAAGACATGCGGAAACTTTGACTAGCCAACTAGGAATGAATACTGTTTTAGGCCAGTCAAATTTACAAGTTTAGTTCATATCATAATTTAGCACTTAATATAAAACAAAACCGGTAAAGAAAATAACAACCAGATAGTAGATATTGTTATAGATATAGTTCAATATTTGTTTTTTATCATTAATGCTTCTAATTTCATCTGGTAATTTATTAAAGAAATGTTTTCCTTGGTGGGAATAATGGTGCTGGGCAAAAGAAGTAGTTTAGGGCATGCAAATATATATTTAAGTGTGGTTCGATTTTCAGCTATGAATGAGTATTTATCTTTTTCTTTTATAATTTGAATAATTTAATTTTTCATTAATAAGTGTTTAAATGTAGGAACTTTGAATTCTTAGAATTAATGACTACGTATGTTATTTCTACCCGACTTTGTCTAATGGATTTTAATTTTACTCGCTGTATAAATTTCTTGACAAAAAAGCAGAAAGTCAGAAGTTAGAAAAATCTCTTAAATTTGCCGATGGCACGATATTAGGAGTTAGCACAGTTCAAATCAGTTCAAACCGGTTTGGAATACTCGTTCCCTATGGGGATGGGGGGGTCTTTAAATTAGTCGTGGGGGGGGAAATTAACTGAAGTTTATTACTAATACTCCTTGTGACCTTCGGTTCATAACTAGCGAAGGTTCACAACGTAAAATAATTTTTGATACGTTTAGATAAAATTAATTCAAATACTCCAAATATTGCACATAAAAATATATATTTATTGTTGTAACTCTTTAATGAATTCATATTTAAAAATAGCTCGTTAACAAATTCAAATAACATTGTTAATAATGAAAATTGTTTTAAAATTTTACTTATAATTATTTAATTCGTATCTTCCTCGGGAGAACGCGACTTTATGTAACGTTCGCTTCGCGTAGTATTATGAAATCTGATATTTTCTGATCAATATTATTACGCTAGCGTCTGGACGGTTTCGGCCCTCTGATTGGTCGAATTCAAATCTTATATTTCGGCTAAATTCCGCATAGGTTTCGCGCAAAATAAATAAATCGTGGGTCTGCAGTCCAAAAATGACCCCTCTGCCCCTCAATTTAAAACGACCGAGATTTCTTCAAAAGCATCTTTTCTACTCATGTAATTTTTGGATAATATCGAAGAAGGTATGTTTTACAAAGTTAATAATCAATTGGATTAATTGCATTACGGTAAAAATAATCTACAATTTCGTTTTAAATATTTGGCGTTTGTAAAGAATCACACATTCTGTGTCAATGTATGTCCCTTACCGGCCGCTGGAGTAGTTCCCCTATTGGCCGACAGAGCACACCTTTGGCGGCATAATAGCGAATAATAGTGTTTCATTTGAAATAATCCATAGCAAATACGTACAATTTCAATTATTCAACGGTATTTCTTTACGTACAACTACCGCATTAATTCATTAATACGCATTTAAAAATAAAACAAACATTTGATTCAACTTAATGACAATATACAACAACTCTTTGCATTTACGATTTCTAAAAATACAGAAATTTAATATTATTTACGAAAATAATAATTTCGCACCAATTTAACAGAACACTGATATGAAGATTGCGCATAATACGCGTTTGTTTGTGGGAAGTGTAGGCACTGCCAACCCAATAAAAAAATATGAAACAAAATCGGAAGCTAGAAACGCTTCGTTGATTGTAAAATAAGCCAACCAATCTCTAATCTGATATTTACTTATATGTATAATAAAATGATAGGTTAGGTTAGGTTAGGTTAGGTTGGGTTATTATGGGTTAACTGTTGTTAGTATCACTTAAACTGGGCGAAGTCCAACGAAGTGTCACCGGGTTTTTAACTGCTTTTCTACATTCTTACTGTCACAAAGTTTACATTATATCGGCTTTAATTCAACTGCGTATCTCATTTCAGTGCAGCGTTTTAATTTTTGTGAATATGGTATCCGAGGGAAGTTCAGGGGGTGATTCTAAACGATGGTAGAGGAAAAAAGAAAAACTCTTTTCTAAATTCCAATGTTTATTTTGCCATACAAAAATATTTATTCTAGGAGGATAATTTATTTTCCCATACAAACAACTAAAACTATAAAATTTCTAAAAAAGTTGTTGTTCATCTTTTTTACATTTGAATAGTTTGTGTGCGTTTATACGAATATAATAACAATTCACGATAGTGTAAATAAATTTAAAACGTTTTATTAAAATTCATCTCTTTTAAATTTATTTGAGTCCGCTTATAATTTCGCATTGTAGGAACAGAATTTCACTATGATGATTAAGTAGTTAGCACCTGATTGAAGGTGACATTCCACAATATTACTCTAATTTAACTTTACTCTAAATTGTTGCTGTTTCGGTAGGTATACTGTCGATGTTGACGCAATACTTGTTTTATTGTGTAGCCAAACAAACATGGCAAAATTATAGTCCTTAAATTAAGTACACTTAATCCAACGTAGGTTGTTCACAATTCGTGACAATGTAGTGTTTTATTGCTATTGCGGTAACACAATGTCTGGTACTTCAATAAAACTTGCATTATTTGAACGGTAGGTAATTCTCTGCGGTATCGTTACGTTGGTTGTGACAGTACGCGTAAAGTGTTAAGGGCCGTAAAACAGTTATTATTATTTTTCCACACACACTTTGCTTTGAGAATTGCGGCAACTAAGTTCGCTAAGGTATGATACAAAATTCGGGTGGAACTTTAGGAGTAAGTAAAATCCATTCGCACCACTATTCAAATCATCAGACGTCAGACAAATGTGTGCACAGTGCACGCATTAACTAACTAAACATAAAACATGCTAACTGGTACATAATTTAAAGTGTAAGAAAAATTTATACAAAAGTTTTTTTTTAAGAACGAAAATAAATATGTAAAATTTTAATGAAACCTTTTTTTCGTTTCACTAGTGCAAACAGAAATTAAATTTGTGAGAATCTTCAAAATTATTAAAATTTCTCTTCGTTCCGAAGTTCTTAGAAGCCAAGCTAGAAGTTAGAAGCTAGTAAATTATTTCATACTTAATGTACTCCCAACATAGGTATAATAAGCGAAAAGGTCTATGAGTTACTCATCAATGCTATTGCTATATTAATTTTAGACCAATTAACTTTGGGGAGAAAACATACACGAAGAATTTTGTTATTAATTTGATTCTAATCCGACCTAACCTAACCTAGTTCGATACTTTTGAAATTACATATCTTTTATACTTCTTTCTTAAATTTATTTTGTTGAAGAAGTAAAAATTACTTTTGAACAAATTCCCTAAAGCACACATTTCCCTTAAATCCAAAACGAAATCTAGGTTGAGTACTTTGTTCTCCACATATTTTTAGGGGGAAAGAAACGTTTTTCTCGAAGTCACACAACCTTGAAACCATTCCAACTTAAAGGTAAACTAAAGTTCAACAAAATTCAAATTTAATATTCCGTGGAATTGCTAAAGAAGAAAACGGGATTTTGCAGACTTCGTTAGGGCACATTGACCAAAGAAGGATACTTCCTTTCAGCAGGATCGGTTGGATGTCCTTCCGCCAGGGTTGCCAATCCTGCTACTTACCCCGGTGTCCTTCAGGCTCATGCCTTCTGCTGAATGCTGGAGGTCCTGTTTCATGCTAACGAGTTGGTTCCCAGGGGTATCGTGAACTTGTCGCGTGCAAACGCCACGGTTAACATCCTTCCCTTAATACGCGGACTCGTAATTATTTGCAGGGTAACCGGATTTTACAAAAACTAAATATTATTATTTTTTTATTTCTTTGAAATTATATTTTTTCCTTCACAACACAGATATACGTTAAAATAACATATATACTTAGTTCAATCAATTAAAGATTCTTTAAAAAAGATCGTAAGATTAATTATAATACATGCGTGTCACAGACGTATATACCTAATATAGGCATGTACGAGACACCATCAAGGTTGCAAATATATTCTGGTAAGAACTTTGCAATCGTTCTAAAGACGGAATTCTTATACATACGAAAAACTATTAGTGATTATTTAAAAGAAATACGACATAGATAAATAAGACCAAATTAAATTAGGTGCCACTAGCTCAATTTGTTCAATGTAGGTCCCGGTAAAACTACAGGATCTGGGTTCGAGTGCCAGTTGAGACCATTTTATTCATTATTTTCGGTGTCTTATTATATTTTCATATGTTCATTGAGAGTTGTTAATATATTTTTTTTAATGATCAAATATTCTAATCATGTTTAAATTCCCATAAGTAAGTTCTACAATTGATTGTATGGTACTACTTTGCTTTTATTTGCTTATGTCATCATTTCTGAAGAGGAATGTTTAAGAGATCAATGTAAAAGAAGATTCTAGTTTTGGCAACGGGGAGAATATGACTTACCGGTAATGTGATTACTTTTGTTATAATGTATTATTACATCTCTCTCGTTAGTACATCAATCACAAGTTCACCTGTAATCCTTGTGTTAACTAAGTCACGAACAAAGGTGAATACCCTGTTTATCCAAATTGGAAACTATAAAGCTCCTTTAGGGTCTAAATCCACTTTGGTACAAATGTGTTTCGGTGTGTAAAATTATATATATAATTCCAACCTTGCAAGACCTTGTCGGTAACTAACCACCCATCTTAGTAGAGCTTGTCGGGCTAAGTGAAATAATAATCTTATTGTAATTATTGTGCATGGTGTAAAAATTTGTCAGAATATTTTGAGTTCTACTCAGGACTCGCTAATAATGCAACATTTTTGTTTTATCAACGGAAATATATACTTAATAATAGTTTTTTCAAATCCGTTAAATAAATTGTAATATAACATGACAAAACTTCTGATTTTGAAACTACTGTAGAGTAACGTAAATTTTCCTAGTTCTGACAGAACCTAAGGGTCCTTGAGGTTCTGTCAGAACTTGAAACATTTTCGTTACTTTACAGTAGTTTCAAAGTCAGAAGTTTTATCATGTTATATTACAACTTTCTGAATGTTCCTGTTTATAATGTTTGAGAAAGTTTTGCATGCAACTTGCAAGTACATACTTACTATAAGATATTTCTCAACGAAATTAAGTGAATAATTCATTTTGTAGCACTAAACTGTAATATATAAAATAAATATAAAGGGTCAAAAAAATTATGTAATTTCAAAAAACATAAGAATGTTTTTTTTTAGTTTTGTGTAACAATTTGTTTATAAATCAAGCGTTCATTCGAACAACGCTGCTCTGTGACTCGCCTAACACAAACCATAAAGTATACAGGGTGACCGGGGGTAAAGTGCGTTAACTTCGGGGATGATTCTACGTGATATTAGAAGTAAAAAAGATAAAAGACTTTTTTTTAAATTTTAATGTTTTAATAAAGTTTTTAGGTTAAAAAGATTTTTTTTTGTATGGGATAATAAATATTCGTTCATGGAAAAATATATTTGTATGGGAAAATAAACACTGGAATTTCGACAAAACTTTTTTATCTTTTTTACTTCCACCATCATGTAGAATCACCTCCCAAGGTTAGCGCACTTTACCCGGGGACACCTATAATCTATAAATATAATTTTTTGAAAAATGACGTCATGTGGGTATTACCAGAAGGACAGTATGACAAATGCATTCTTAATTGGGGTGATTAATGCGTCGTCAGTAATGAGTCTGAACGTCTGATAATACTTTAATTATACCATTTTAGATTTATTTAAATAATTAATCAGTTGTGCGTTTGTACGTAGTCAAAAAAATATTATTTTTATAACTTATCGAGGATTTATTTCGGAGAGTATCAAAATGGCACGAAAATATTTTTTTTATTAGAACAATTAAATTTCAATTCAAATCAGTTTCGATATATTCCCGCACGAACCTGCCTTAAGCTTATTTTGTTATTCTACAGGCACCACACACGAGACGTCCTTCATCAATTCAGGCAGAATTTGTTCGTGACATGGAGGAGTTAGCTGAAGAAATAAAGGCTTCATGGAATGAATAATAATAACTTAAGTGTATTTGAATACCGGAAACTTAAAAGGGTGTAAGTTCCATTTACTAAAAATAAAATAAACAGGAAATTAAAAACACCCAAACATTCAAAGAAAACGTTATTTATTTTTACGCCAAATCAACAATTGGACATCTTGATACAGTTTATTAAAAATATATATAAAAGATATTAAAATATTTAAAATCATATAAAGTCATATAAAGTAAGTTAATTGTCTTTTTAATATTTAAAAAAAAAATGACAGCCAAATTGAAATCAAAGAAATTTTTTGTATAATTTTATTTAATTCTACTGTGCATAAACAGTGATAACAAAATATAAATATTTGGTAGGAATTTGTAGGTATTCACAGAAAATTCCAGGTCAGTACATCACTACGTCACGTCACTTAGTAGAGACAACCGTTGAAGATTATAGGTCAGCATATCACTAGCGCATGTGGTATGATATGTCACCTTGTATAGACAACCGTTTAATATTATAGGTCAGCACATCACTAACGCATGTGGAATGATAGGTCACCTAGTAGAGACAACCGTTGAAGATTATAGATCAGCACATCACTAACGCATGTGAAATGATAGGTCACCTAGGAGAGACAACCGTTTAAGATTATAGGTCAGCACATCACTAACGCATGTGGAATGATAGGTCATCTAGTAGAGACAACCGTTTAAGATTATAGGTCAGCACATCACTAACGCATGTGGAATGATAGGTCACCTAGTAGAGACAACCGTTGGAGATTATAGATCAGCACATCACTAACGCATGTAGAATGATAGGTCACCTAGTAGAGACAACCGTTTAAGATTATAGGTCAGCACATCATTAACGCATGTGGAATGATAGGTCACCTAGTAGATAAAACTAACATTGTACCAATCTCTTGATTTGGGGTCGTTTTGTAGGAATCAACTTTCTACTTGATGAATATATTCTTGTCCAGAATCCTTTAACATCTTTCTGGCCACTTGGACACTTTTTTCACCATTTTTACACCTTTTAATGCCACCGCAGTATGAAGAGACATTCAGACGTCAGCCATTTCGATACTCATAACATGTGACTGGCGATGGCACTTACACCCTATTAAAGGAAAACGATGGTCGAGACTTACAACCAACACCATCTTTCGGATTTTTTAACGGCGATCAGTGGCACTTGTACTCTTATGTAGGATATTGGCTTTGGCACATGCTATCCATTTATTAAATAAAATCGTTTTCACAGATTTTTAAGTTACCGGTATTAATTTTCCATGGAAAATATCAGTGTAAGTGGTGAAAAACAGTTTCAAATCTGAGGTGGCTTAAAATAAATCTTAAATTATCATTATCTCTGATAACTCATAATAAATAACTTGTAAATTCACAAAAATTAATAATTTTATAAAACGTTTGTACGAAACGTATTTTATATTCGTCTATTATTAAAAATATTAAAATTAAAAAAAAAAGTTTATTTTTGTTTACCACAGATTTTCTTCATATTATGGTTAAATACACCCCACGTGTGGTTACAAGTACTTGATTGGTGTGTTAGAGTTTTGACCGTCTAGCTTGAATGAAACGAAACACTGTGCGGTGAATAATGAATTTTGGTTAATTTTGATTTTTTATGTCAATTATATACCTACTTTATAATATTTACGTTATATACACGATATAGTACGTGTCTACATAGTACAAACACTGTAAATAAATTAAGATTACATAATCGTCGTGTTAATTTCTTCTCGCCCTTGTCTACTTACGTCGCTGTTAATTTAACTTTCTAGTTTTAACTCGACAAATAATGTTTAAGCAGGTAATGATAATAATTCTAAGCAAAGATCATGATGTATTTATGTATTGAGTACAGGTGCAAACGAGCAACTATAGTTGTGGCGACAGCTGTTGGCGACTATCCGTACAAATCCATACAAATTCAAAAAAGTCTCCCCAATGTCGCGTCACCTCGTACATTGATTTCTGTTTTAAAAAAAAAGAAAAGAAAACTATTTTTTAATCACAACCGATAAAAAAATAATTGATTTGCACTTGTGTGGTCACTGTAAAATATTCAACTGCGGTACACCGTGTGTTCGGCTGAAGTAATTGTATTACCGAACCTTGTTGCCTTCAGAGAGTAGCCGTAAGCGAGTTCCAGTTACAGTAGCATAATGTACCTACTACATACCTACATAATATTGTATATTTACTCGTACAATATTATTGTATATTTACAATATTATGTATAATATTCAGTATTGTGTAGGGTGGTCGAGAATACCAAGAGAGCGATGCTGAAAGCGCCTCGGGTAGCTAATATCAATTTGCGATCGGGTATCAATGTCCTGATAATTAATTAGGCGTTTGGGACATGACTTGGTTACCACACTGTAGCTAGTTACAGTTATATTGGAATGTTATTAGGGTCATTGATGTTTGTAGTACTGCTTGAACCAAAATACACAAGAGCTTTACTAATAATCGTGGTTTTAATTTTACACAATTTATAAACTTACATTATTGGTAAGATGATCTTGTATAGTGTAATTGTTAATACGTGTGACTCGGAATGGGAGGTTTAGGGATCAATTTCTGCCTGAGTGTAAAATTATAATATTTCTAGATTTATTTACTTCCTGACGATGTCGAATTGAAAAAATTACAGTAGGAATTTGTTTTCTTGTCTTATTTTGAGAGATAACTGAATAGTGAATAGATATTCGCATAGCCGGTTTGCACGCGAGCTTTCAGGTGCCCAATGGCGGCCAAGGAAGTTTCAGGGTTTTCAGAACGTAGTACCTTTAATAATGGTTCCGATTTTTAACCCGCAGATACTGGTAGAGCCATCTTCCGATTTCCACTAAAAGCTTAAACCCTAGACTCAAACCTTATATTATTACATCATTCAAACTGATGCGGTGTGAGTCTTTTCTTATAGATTTCCTCCTTTGACATCAGAGATAGAGTGTAATAATACGGAATAAGAGTGCTAAAAATGACGTTTTCAGTTACTGATGGTACATACTTATAAATTAATTACACTTTAATATGTAGAAACACTTTAATTGAATGGGAAATTACTATGCGATTTAATCGTGATTTGAAATCGGTTAGATTTTTAATAAAGCAATTCCTATTTCAAACTTCAATAGTTTATAAAAGAGCGTGGCATTTTATGATGTCAGACATAAATAATCCACCCACGTCTCACTTCATTCGGATAAGCTCCACATCTGATGATAGACAGAAAATAGCTGCGTCTCACAACAGTTTAAAAGTTTAATTTCAATACAGAAAAGTGTGTAATTACTATGATAATAATTTCCGCATGTCAAATAAAAATAAGATAAGACGGAATTAATTTGGTTGCAAACCGAGAAATTTAGTATTTATAAAAAAAATAAAAACGTTATACATTTAAAATATAATTTCGGTTGTACCATGAGTATGTACGTAACACTTTGATATTTTTTTACATTAGTTCCACACAGTAATGTCATCTTGGGGATGCTGTGTGAAGAGTATTTTTAGGGAAAGGAAGGAGACGAAGTTCTGGGAAGGAAAAGGTATGAGGGGTAGGCATCTGGGGGTCAACGTGTCTATGATTGACGGGCGCATGAATACATCACCCCCACTGTGGTGGAAGGCGATGGGTAGAGAGAGAGTCCGGCTGTAGAGGTCAATAGTTAATAGGTCTCCCTCAACCAGTCTCTCCCAATCCGACCCGCCTTGCAGTGGGTGGGCAAACGTATTCGCCGCCAAGCCATAGACAAAACTAACCCCTTGAAAAAACTAAACCTTGGCACCCCTGCTAAGTTACCAAACGTAGCGAACCACTTGGGGTGGCTTGTGGCAGGAGTATTTATTATCGAATAAATGGTTCCCGGGGCGGCCGTACATGCCTCCCAAATTGGAAATTCAAACATACATAATTCTTATTACTTTCTGTACATATATATAAAATAAAATCCCGTTAATATCAAGTTGATTGGACTCCCTTGGTACTGCAGCGGCCCCGCGGCAGCTTGCAGTTCTCAGTGGAGGGTGGCGTACAGGGTATGCATATTTAAGACCGCAATACAATCCGGAAAAATTCCCAATTAGCGTGTGCAGATTGCGTTCGTTTGTTTGGGCTAGGTTTATAATTAAGTGTTCCAACAAACTGGGTTTATCAACAAACAAACCACGATGATGTAAATGCATGAAGTGTTAAATTAATTATGAAATTGTGGTTCGGTGGCATAAATTACATTATACACTCATTTTTGTAAAAAGAAAATCTGACGTCTAACTTTGTATTGCAAAACGTTGCTTTAGGGGCCGTTCAAGTATTATGTAAGCACTATAGGGGGGCAGGGGGGTCTTTGTTTGCTTATTTTTGATGACAGGGGGGGTGGGGGGTCGAGATAGTGATCACGTCAGCACTGCTCAGCAATAGTTTTTTTTTTTTTACACATTGGCAACCCACACATTGTCTATGTTGATACATATTCGGGGATTCCCACAAATAATTAATACGTTTAGATACTCACTTAAAAAACAGAATACATTAACAGAAAAATGCATATAGGCAGTGTTGCCAACGAATGATTTCCCGCATGGATTTCAATTTCAGCGAAGTTCTGTAACAATCCCCCCCCCCCATGGATTTCGAATAATAACAGAGGGAATCAAGCTCACATACAATTTGTGGGGAATATGTGGGCAGAATTTATTTTATAGAAATTCGGCTACATTAGGCTACTAAATGTTTGAAAAACGGCGACATTAGGCCAAGACGCGTTGGCAACACTGCATATAGGTACCAATTTTTACGTAAGCATGGGAGGTGGGGGGTAAGAGCTTTGCTTACTTTTGGTGACAAGGGGGAAGAGGGGGTAAATAATTGTAATAAATCTGCTTACGTAATACTTGAACGGCCCCTTACCGAAAACCAGTGAAATGTATTTTCTCATATTTTTTAATATTTTCACATGATTAATCAATAAAAAATCCTATTTTCAGATGTTTTACTCGAAAACAAGTAGTGATGTTTAGAAAGCAAGAACCAAGATTACGATATCCGATGCGTTCCTTTACGGAAATTCCCATTATTCTATATAAAATACATTATTTCACAGCAATTCTTATTATTCTCTATAAAATACATTCGTTCACAGCAATTCCAATACTATTATTCCCTATAAAATACATTCCTTCACAGCTATTCCCATTCTATTATTCTCTATAAAATACATTCGTTCACAGCAATTCCAATACTATTATTCCCTATAAAATACATTCCTTCACAGCTATTCCCATTCTATTATTCTCTATAAAATCATTCCTTCACAGCGATTTCCATTCTATTATTCCCTATAAAATACATTCCTACAAAGCGATTCCCATTCGATTATTCCCAATAACTTACATTGCTTTGCAGCAATTCCCATTCTTCTATAATCATTAAATTTAAAATATTTCCGACGTAAGTTGATCGTTTGTAATTTAAACTTACGCCCATAAAAATAAATTTTTATTTTAGATTTCATCATGAAAAATAGAGTTATTTAAAAAAAATTATCATCTTTAACACAATTAATTGCCAAATTTGGTTCTAAAATCATGAATATGGAATTCTTTATTTTATAATTTAAAAAACAAATAAATAGTAAATATCCGTACTAGATCAGTTGCTAAGCTTTTGATTAAGAAAATAACTCTTTAGTTTGGTCTGGCATTTTGGCCTCAATTCCAACTTTATGCTTTCGGTTAAAAGGGACACGCCGCCGTTCCTCTTAACATTAATAATATTAAAAAATTATGGGTGAACATAAATTAAGTATTAAAGTGGGGGTGGATGAATGACTAGGAATTATTTAAGAACAGGTTTATCAGACAGAATGGGCTGTGAATAAGATGTGGCTGTAAAATAGTTTTTTATGTTTGTTTTTATATTGTTGTTTAAAAATATTGTAAAACTTCAATTAATGATTGTGGATATAACCGCAAAGTGATTCACGCTACATTGGTACAAAATAATTTATTTATTACAAAAATGAACGATTCTCCTCCATAACTATTTATTCATTGTTTTTATCGTTCACCGAATATGCAATGAAACGAGACATGCCGCGCCATAGATAAAACCAGAAATATTCTATATTATAGTGAATGTCTCATTTGAGGCAATGAAAATTATTGTAATTGGCTATAATTATGTAAATGAGCATTTACTATTCATGTGGCTAATTTATAAAATTCTTTTTTCTTTTGATGACCAAACTAAACACTTTTTTTAATATTTTATGATTGATCAGACTCAAGATGATTAACATTAATGGTTTATGGAAAACTAGAACCAATATGAATTATTCAATTATATTAATTTCAGTTTATACAACCAATATGTATTTTATATAAACACTGTAACTCGCGTATATAAAATATCATCAGTTTTTTTTTTCATTTCTTTAATTAGTAGTACTAAGTACTACTGAATGCTACTGGTATTTTTCTTGTAAATTCTTTTATATTGATTTATTCTTTGAAAATATTTTAATCTACTTTATATACTATGCAATCAACTACCACAACATGGGCATGTGCCTAGCATGGCGGTCGAAAAATTCACAGAGACTCTAATAAACAATGCAATGAAGAAAGATTTTTTTAAATCTTTGAATTCCAAGATAGCTGTTATAAAAGTATGAAAAACATATTTAAAATTACACACGAAATATCCTTTTATGCATCATAGAAAGGGACATTTGAAAGGAAATTGATTTATTGCATTGAATTACATAAAGTTTGGATTTCCTCTTGCGTAGTAAGTACATAGGTTCAGATGCGCAATTACGTTTTCCGAAGTCAATTTCCCATGAATTACAATATTTGATCAATTTGTTCGATTCTGGAAGGATGATACATTCAGGTATAAAATTGATTTCTTCCTGTTTGTAGTAGTAAGTTTGACTCTTTGAGGAAACTTAAATGTGAAGTCGAATCGTTCATTGTTTCTGTGAATATTCAAGACACAAATATGGAATTAAAAATATTGATTCTATCTGCCCGAAGCCAGTACGACCAATTGGGTTATGTTCTGAAGCTGAAGAAAATGGAGAGGAAAAAGAGATGGAGATGAATGTGAGAAATACATAGAAAGGAAATAAAAAATAATAATAATTACTTTCTCATTTGGCCGTCTGCACACATTTTTTCACAAAAGGTAAAAATTTGATGTTATTCTTAGAGTGGTACAATTTATGGACGTATATGGATATACGATACAAATGCCAGTGTCGTGTTTAGAAAAAAAAAGATGTTGCATAATAATTTTTCATTTCAATTAGGGAGACGGGTATGGGTACCGCTGCCCCGGGAACCATTTATTGGAAAATGAACACCTCTACCATAGGTAGCCCAAATTGGTTCATTGCGTTTGGTGACTAATGGGGGTGCCCGGGCTCATGGGCGAGGTTTTCCTAGGTCTTCGCAATGGATACATTTGCTTATTTACTGCGTGGGGGAGCCACATCAGGAGAGACTGGTTGATTTTGACTTCTCCAGCAGGACTCTCTCGACCCAATCGCCTTGCACTGCAGTGGGAGGGATGTATTTATAGTTCCATCATTCCTGGACCCATTGACCTCCAGATTCCTTCCCTTCCATCATACCATTTCCTTCCCTGAACTTCCTCTTATTCTTTTCCTTGAAAATAACCGCTACACATGATATAGACCCTGAGGGTAAACAATTGTCCTCAGGGCCTCCTGTGTGAGCTACTATAAAAAAACGCACTTTTCATACGCATGACCGTTCTAACTATAAATATGACTCACAAACTTTCTAGTGTGCGATTAAAACAAGTGAGATGTATTTCTCGAGGACAGCTGTTCATATTTTAAAATTTGTTAAACTTAAAAACTAAATTAGTTTTAAGGCCAACCCAGTTTAATAAAGCTCTCCCGTATATTCCGCAATTCGCAAGTTTAAGAGTGTTGCGCTATTTATTTCCAGCTGAAGAAATCTCATTTCTCGCCTCATTTTGTTCTGACCCCCAAACTTTAAGGCGAAACACCCAAACTTCTCAGGGCTTTTTCGGAACGAATAAATTTTAGTTGCAAAAGCACTTCGGCTCGTAAATCCGACACGTTATTGAATAATACGGTATCACCAGCAGAATTATGCGGAATTCTGTGGAAGTTGGTATCATTACTTGTGCTTTTAATTACGGATTACGCTTTGTTTCGATTAATGGATCACTTATTAACATATTGATGGGAATGTATTTTATAATTGATTGAGGAACACGTTTTTATTCAAACATTATCGTAATATACTTTTGATTGATTTAATTTGTAGCTGAAAGGTATTTTTACAAGAGGGGCAGTAAAAAGTTCAAACAAATATTATTATAACCAATACTGCATGGAATAAAGAATAGCACAAGAAGTGCCTTGTGAGCTTGTTTCGTGATCAATATATAAGTCCAATAATTCTAATTTTATATTTTCACACAAAACTGTCATTTAACCATGATTAATAAATTAACGGGATGGCGATATACAATTTAAGGAAAGCGTAAGAGAGACAAACCGCGTGCTAAATGGTCTAGAACCAAAAGGTACTATTTCAGCAATACTTTTTTTTCATTAAAATTTGTATGGATAGCACTTGTAGTTTACTTCTTTATTCTACGCACTACAGGCACCAAATATATTTTGAATATTTACTAAGTAATGCTGCAAATGCAAACAGCCATGGATAAAAAACCAACCTCTCTCGTGTAGTGGTATCGTAAAAAGTACCGTAAATAATTTAATGAATTTTCTCGACAGGAAGTGCAAATACTCTTTATTTAATAGTGTCCTCTGGAGCACATATCTGAGATTTACTATCGAGAACGCTATGGAGAAGCAAGATTACTACTGCAAGGTTTTTCAATTATCATTAATGTTTGTATATTATTAATGTGTATATAGTATTAATGTTTATATGTAATTTATGTTTGTATATTAATAATAATAAACTGTTTATTCTGGTATGTGGGGAGGTTAGTGCAGTCCCACACATTCCATATAGAGATACAAAAAATATATGATCAAAAACAAAAAGATAGAACGGAAAAAAAAACAGAATAAATTGAAAATAAAATAGAATAAAATTATAAAATAAATAGAATAATAGAAAGTTGAAGCCTTTAGGGAGCCGTGACTATATTAGGCGCTAGTATTTTTCTCCATTGTGCGTCAATGCTGGAGGATGGAGTGAGGCGGGCTTCCATAGTGAGGATATTTCCAGAGCTTCTTATCCTTTCCCTCATTCCTGCCACCCTGGATCTAATAAGGGCTGCATATCCGGGAACTCGCCCCTCCGTGAACATACGGGTCGCGCTGCAGTATCTGGGGAGACAAAACATTGTGCGGAAGGCGTTGTTGTATTGGACCCGTAGTCTTTCTATACTACTCTTTTTGTAGTTTGCCCATAGTTCGTAGCTAGAGGAACATTTTTCGGGCCTTGCCCATGTCTTATGACCAATAGAGCCGTTTTAGCGGGGTTATATAACATATTTGTTTCTTCAGCATACTCTTCACAGATTTTCAGAAGAATGCGCAGTCCCCTTATAGATGGTGCCATCAGGACCATATCGTCCGCATAACTGACGTTATTCAGACACTGTCCTCCGATGTGGCAGCCTACTTCTGCATTGTTTAGCCTTTCGGTGAGTTCGTCCATGTACAGATTGAACAGTATCGGTGACATGCATCCTCCCTGTCTGACGCCATTCTTTAGGAGGAAAGGTTCGGAAAAATCATCCATCCATCTTACTAGGTTTTCCTGCTGTCTGTGCCACGAGTAATAATGATTGTATATTGTACATTAATAATGTTTGTATATTGTGTATTAATAATGTTTGTATATTGCATATTAATAATATTTGTATATTATCAATGATAATATTACTTATCAGTGGCGCCGTATTTTATTCATTAATAACTTTTCTAACTTAAGTGTAAAAAAAACCTAAATTGTAATAATTGTGCGGCATTTTATATCGGTAAGAAAACACGTAATGTTAATTTTAGGATTAAAGAGCATCTTCGTTGTCTCAATAATAACGGTTTCTCTGAATTTGCCAATCATCTGATTAGTAAAGATCATTCTTTCTGTCATAACACAGGCGCTAATATTTTACATACAAACGGGCATGGTAACAGACTCAATAATCTTGAAGCACTGGAAATAAAAAAAGCTGTAAAAACCAAAAGTCCTATTCTTAATAATCAATTAGATATATCAAGTAGTCCAATATTAAGTTCGTTTCCAATAAACCATTAAAAAATGTCCAAGTTCTCCTCATCACCATGTCAGTTGATGCTTTGTTTCTCCATATATATTATTATAATCCATTAGTCTACATAATTATCTTTCGGTTTTTCCCATGTCTTTTGTACTTGTGTAAATGTATTGTATGATTTTTCTGTGTTTGTTATATTTATATCATGTTGTTTACCTCAAAAAAAATTTTTTTTATATATAAGCTCACACTCTGTACTTTTTGTCTAGTAATAATTTGTACCCTGAAGATGCTTGAGTAAAGTGAAATCGGTCGGTTATAAAAATTATTAAAAACTCGTGGTTTTAAAACAAAAAGAATTTTATTTTATTAAATATGTCAAACCACAAAGTGATTGCTTTCTACAATAATATATTATTAATGTTTGTTAATTATTTAGATAGACCATACGCCGAAAGATCCATTTCAATAAATGCGCAACTCTCAACTCCGTGGCGTTAAATCCCCAAATAACAGTAGTTATCACTCCAGTGGAACTTAAGTAGAAACTGAACTATGTGTGGGATTACCAGAAACAATATATTAACTCCCAAAGATCCGGGTCACAGGAACTGTGTAAGTCCCCTTAATCTGTTTCCGGAATGAATCCGCAATCCGGACCTTATCACTTCCCACCCTGACCTACTTTCTCCTAAATTAAATAGGTGGGTATCTACTCAAAGAGTTGACGGTACTTTTTTATTGAATGTTTTTGAAACTTGAAAGGCAAAGAATTTTTAAAAACGAGTAAATAAGTAATTTTGCGTAAAATGATTTCATTAAAATCTGGAACAATTTTGCTATTCATGTAAATACTGCAAAACAGTTCAAACTTCTACCGACCAACCGAGGGAAGGGAAATAAACAGGGAAGCCGGATGAGGAATGCTAGGAAGTACCTGATTATTCAGATCTAGTCACCAAACTTGACGAAAGTCACTTCAAGCAACGTTTCGATTCTGAATGGTGGTCTTTAACAAGGGCGAAACTGAAAGTATCTAGTACTCTGGAACGGTAACCGGAGAACTTAAAAAAATGACATTTAAACACACTTTAAAAGTGATATTAAGTCAAGCGATAAAACGAAAACTACGTTAAATATTTTCCGTAGTTTAGGTATATGGGTAGGTTTTTTTTCATCGCTTTTAATGAGGACTTAAAAAATGATATTGAGGTCGGGTTGTTTCACAAAATTTGAACAATTCATCAAATTTCAAAGTTGATTTTCAAGTTCTGTGAAGGTTCTATTCAAGCTCTTTCATCATTTCAGTTTTGTGAAGCAACTGGCCAACAATGATATAGTAACAGAACTTGAATAGAACCTTTACAAAAATTGAAAATCAACTTTTAAATTTGAGGAATTGTTCAAATTCCGCCAAACAACTCGTTCATAATATCACTTTTTAAAGGTGTGTTGAATTGTCAATGTTTGGGGATCATTGGTGAGGCACGAAATGAAAGAAGGTTGTGAAGGTCACATGTGTTTATTGGTGAGTCAGTTGCCGTGACGAGGAGATGATGTAGGACAGATGTAGAATATTCCGGATGCTGGCTGATGATGTGCTGGTCAAGCGCGGGTCAGTGAGTCGACGCCGTGCGCTGGTGACCGGGACTCGATGTAGGTCAGCAACTGGTGAAGAACGTAGGTCCTCAGGCACTCCAGTGCTGACGAGACGGCCGAAGGTGCGACGGACCTTGTGGGCAGTTGAACGGGAACGATGTAGACCAGTGAGGATGCTGCGTGTCCTCGTGGTGGTCATGGTAGCGTGGAAGAAGCGCTGGTCAGAGACACTGGAACCAGGGCGCTTGTAATCCGAGTAGCGCTGGCCGCGGACGTGGCCGAGGCGCTATGATGATGTCCCGATAGAGTCCATGATGATAGGGGCGAAGCCGGGTACGTTGTCCCTCGCGCTAGTAAGATTAGCGCGGGTTAACACTCGTTGAGCCTTGTAGACTGACGGCGAAATTATGAATGACTGACTGGCTCGCTGCGTCGGGCTTATTTATACTACTCGGCCGACGGCGGCAGTAGGTAGGTGGATGGCAACTAAATCGAAGACACTCGCTCGATCTGGATCATTCGCGAACTTTCGACGGCTTGGCAATTATGCCTAGGCCGTAGGCTCGAACCTTCTGGCGAGTTCTCGTAGTATTCGAGACGGACTGCAGTGTTATTGTCATCAATATGCAGGTAGGTACTTGAAGTACGTAGATTACTTTGTTTACGATTTAACGATGCAAGTAGCAAGTACGTACCTAAGTAGCAAGTAGCAGTTTATTATTAATTATTTAATCTGGATAATTCGACGCCACAAAAATGCCCTCAGTTTTCAGGTACACTAGAATTTACAACCTGAAAACTTTACTTCAAACCATTCATAACCCCGAGCAACCTCTAGTACACGTTAGCTAGTTAGAAAAAAAAACGTTTTGAATTATTATACATCCGTGTTAAAATAGAACAGAGACAAAACGAAATATCATAAAATAATAGGTTAGTTTATATTAAGTTGAGTGGGGTTAGGTTTGTTATTTTTTTCACTTTGTCTTTCTGCTTTGCCATGGAACCGTTGAAATCAAAGTAGAAACTTTGTTATACAAAGTATTTTCTAGTCTAATCTGATCCCTTTATGAAATAGAGTATTTACGAGAAGTAGTCAAAAAGTTTACCAGAAATAATGGCGAGTACGTGAAAGTTTACGGACTGCGGTCTGCGGTCTGGTGTTATAAAGAAAGCGGGATGCGGAAATTTAAACACCCTTAACTTTCAAACACTCTTGCGTCTGCGGGGATGAAAACGGGGTAGGTGTCGCCGGCGTTATAGAGCGCACTTTTATACATTGACTGCAATTTTTTGGTTTTCACTATTTAAATTTTAAACATTACTTCATGTGGGCAGTGCAAAAAATGGTAGCTACCGGGAAGGTTTTTAAAGGTGATTTAAAATGATTTTATTTTCATTGAAACTTAACATTTTCATTGAAATTTTGTTGGAAAAATGGAATAGTTATGGCATTAAATCTAGAGTTCGGGGGTTCTAAACCCATCAAAAGGCATCTAATAGTGTAAATACTTGTATATGAGTACCTTCCACCCCAGCGTTAGTATGAATATAATAGCAGAGTAGATGGCATTTATGAGGTAAGAGGGAAATACCTGTAGGTGTTCAAACTAGTTCGAAAATCTTCTTTAAAACTTTCGATATTATCGGTGTGCACAAATACATTCAAACGTATCCCCTTCAAAAAGATTTGCTTTATGTAAATATTGTTTTTTTTTCTCTCTGCAATATGTTGTTATGACCGTTTTTTATGCTATATTTTCTTGCCAAATCTGAATAATAAGGTTCTATGAAAATTTCTCTTTCTCTTCTATTTTGAGTATTTGTAGCATTTTTTACTCTACAGGGGGCGATTTGAAATCCTCTGGAAGCAGACTAAACACGATCCAAAGTCATTTTGGAAATATGTTTTTTTTTGTATTAGGCAATTCACCCTAAAAAGAGTGCTATGTGCCGTTAAAGTTTAGGGAGAAGGTTATAATATTATGGGAAATATATACGGGAATAGGAAATCTCAAATATTGAAGTCATTCAAGTCTATGAACTTGTATAGAACTGAGAAAATGCGAGAATTGTTGAGAGAAAGTAAATAAGGAATACTAAGGGGAGATTGGTGGGTGATTTTTATAAGTAAACGATTAATGCCTTTGAAAGATGAATGATTTTTACAATTAAAGAAAACATGATCAAGAGTCTCATTTTCCATGCCGCACTGGCAGAGTGGACTATCTAGGACCCGGATTTTAAACAAATGGGATGCAATGGAGCAATGACCAATTCTCATTCTCGAGATACAGGATATAAAACTTTTGGATTTTTTCTTGCCGTGGAACCAAGGTTTACTTGGAATATGATTTTGTATTCCAGCATAAAAAGCACCAGTTCGGGTTTTCGTATTAGTCCAATTTTCTTCCCAGGAGCGAATCATGTTGGATTTAAGAATTGGGATGACGTCAGAGATAGGAATTCTAAAATCTAAGGGATTAGAGCCAGAAATTGTTCCAAGTTTAGCTAGAGAATCGGCTTTCTCGTTACCCTCAATTCCAAAATGGCCAGAGACCCAAACCAATATTGTCTCGAAATTTAATTCATTTAAAGATTTAAGGGTGTTTCTGTTATTATAAATAATATAGTCTTCAGGTTTATGGATATTTGGGAAATTTTCAACACTGCGCTTAATGAGTCAGTGCACAGTAAGGCTCGTCGAATATTGAAAAGCTGGATTTGACTCAAAGCTTGTTCAATTGCGAAGCATTCTGCAGTAAATATAGAAATTTTTTTAGGCAATTTATAAGACAAATCTAAATCGAATTCGGGAATGTGTACCGCAGCTCCACAATCTTTGTTACCAGACTTGGAACCATCTGTGTAAATGAGTGAAAATTCTGGAAACTTAGAAGATGTAATGTTTTTAAATTTTTTCTCAACTTTTTGATTAGATGAGGTTAAAATATCAGTTCGGAAGTCTGAAGTTATAACGTTGGGGATATAATTGATAGAATCAAATGGGATGGTGAAAATAGGAAGGATAGGATCTTTTTGTAGATTTTGGAGGGAAGAAGACAGAGATTTGAATGAAAGAAAACTTTTTAGAAGGAGAGGAAGTCGATTTTTATCTGTCGATCTTTTTTCGTTATTTAAGTTATTGAACAAATAATCAAGGCTTTGTTCTAAAGGGTGACACGATACAGAAAAAGATTTAAAAATATATTTATCAGCCAAGAATTGTCTCCTCAAAATTAAGGGGGGATCAACACATTCTACCTGGAGAGAATTAATAGGAGAAGATTTCATCGCTCCAATAATTATTCTGAGCGCTTTGGACTGAATTCTTTCAAGTTTTTTGTCCAAATATTTAGGAAGAGGATCGAAAAGAAATTTTCCATAATCCAAATGGCTTCGCACTAGAGCACCATACATTAGAGTAGTAGGATGAGATCCCCACCACACTCTGGAAACAGCTCGCATAATATTTAGCCCCTTTTCACACTTAGCCGAAATGTTCTGAATATGCGGGAGCCAGGAAAGTTTATGATCCAAAAGTAGTCCAAAAAATTTAATTTGCTTAACAATTTGAAGAGGGACATTATCAAAGCAGACAGAAAAGGGGGGTATTTTTATTTTGCGCGTAAAAGCCACTACTTTGGTTTTAGACGTAGCTAAATTCATCCCATTTTTCAACAACCAAACTTTAATATTATGTAAAGCCAAATTCAATTCCTTCGCAGCGCGCGAAAGATTTTTGTGTGATAAATATATAAGGAAATCATCAGCAAAATAAAGTCGCTTGATAGATGAAAGAATTACACTGTCTAAATCACTTATATATATTAAATAATAATGGACTGATTACGGACCCCTGAGGTAACCCCTTCCATAGTTTTCGATTTATCGTTTTTGAGGAAAAGTGGATAATAATGGATCTGTCTGTTAGTAAATTAATAATAAATTGAACTAGTTTTAAGGGTATTTTTATTTTAATTAATTTTTCTTTCAAAATGTTAATTAATACATCGTCGTAAGCTGACGAAAGATCAAGAAATGTGGCCAGAGTGCAAGAATTAAGGGACTGAGATATACGGATGTCTTTTGTTAACACACTTAAATTATCCATGGTTGATTTCTTTTTCCGGAAGCCATATTGATTAGGAGAGATAATTCTGTGATTTTCAACAAACCATTCCAATCTGTTCTTTATCAAGTGTTCTGCTACTTTCATTAAACACGACAAAAGAGCAATAGGACGATAGGATGAGATTTCAGATGGATTTTTGCTTGGTTTTAAAATCGGAAGGATTTTTTGAACTTTCCAGACTTCCGGAATAAATCCTGTTTCGAACATGTAATTAATTAGGGATAAAAAATATTCAACCGACATGTCTGAGAATGTTTTAATGAAACTATATAAGATTCCATCAGGGCCAGGAGAAGAGTCTGGAAGGGAATTGATTACTCTATTTAATTCACTTACTGAGAAAGGAGAGTCCAGCCAGCTAGAGTGAGATGGATAAGAAATAAAGTAAGGCATTTCCTCACATCTGGCAACTGACGGAGGAGCTATCTTATCGGCAAAACCTATAATAATTTCTTCTGGAATATGTTTGGAACGCTGGAGAGTAAATGACGAACCGATTTTTTTTAAATTGGACCATACGGATGACTGGGGAGATTCAGGAGACAAGCGTTCACAGAATTTTCACCATCCAGACCGCTTTTTGTTTTTCAAAACGCGTTTCGCTTCTGCCTGGGCGCGTTTCACAGAAAGGTAATTTTCGAAAGATATACATTTACGGAAAATGGAAATTGCTTCTCTTCTGGATTTAACGACACTAGTGCATTCTTCATCCCACCATGGGGTGGAATGTTTTATCTTAATGTTAACATTACGTTTTTTAAGTGTTTTTTCTGCAATTTTTATTATCATGTTAGGAAATAATTCACATTGTAAACTAGTGTTGACAAGGGAAGACTTAGATGCTTGAACAATGGAGTCTAATTCTGAAGAAAAATTTCTCCAATTCGCGTCTTTCGTTTTAAATTTAAAACTATTGTTTATTGAAAAGGAATGAGTGGAAGATAGATGGTGGAAGGTAATTATTATAGGAAAATGGTCACTGGAAAGGAGATCTTTAAGAGTGTTCCAAGAACATATGGGAATCACCGAAGATGAGCAAAGAGATAAATCGAATGCACTTTTCCGATGTTGAGGGGCAGTGAAACGAGTTGGAGATCCGTCATTTAGAATACATAAATTATAGGTATCCATAAAATCTAATAGATTATGGCCAGAACGGTTTGTTAACTCACTGCCCCAAGAAGGAGAATGAGCATTGAAGTCCCCAAGTATCATATACGGGGGATGAATCTGGGATATAAATGTTGACCATTCGTTTTCAACAAAAATTGTAGAGGGAGGGATATATATTGATAGTAATGTAATATCAGATACAACAGCTGCTACTATCTGAAAATTATTGGAGAGAGTGTGGAAAATGATTTGTTTAAAAGGGATAGAATTATGTATAATAAGAGCAGTGCCACCTTTGCCATCCAGTCTATCATGTCTTAGACAATGATATCCAGGAATCTTAAATTGATATGAGGGTTTTAACCACGTTTCGGAGATGGCAGTAACTGAAATATTATGTTCATCAAGTAACTGTACAAGATCAATTTTGTTGGCGAATAGACTTCTACTATTCCATTGAAGTATTTTGCTCAGTTGCGGATACTTCCCCACCTTCCTCTTTCCCTTCCCCACTTACCTTCAGCCTCACAACATCCCCCAATTGGGGATGCCATAGTCTCACTGGCTCCAGACGGGAGCAGTTGGGACTCTTGTGAGGTATTAAAATATATATAAAAAAATCATCGGGAAGGCTAGAGAGTAAAGATTTCATATAATCTGCAGCGTTGGACGGTACTTTATTGTTATTTGAAAGGATCGTAATTAATAGGGTAATTAAAGTTTGAATAAAAGAAGAATTTTCAATCATGACTTTAGGTAAGATATCGGAAGTGGAACAGTTTTTTAAAGCAGTCCCATTGGGAGCCTGGGATTTATTATTCCCATTCGGGTTAAGTAAAAGATCATTATGTAGTTTTTTATCGAAAGAAGGAATACATTTTGGATTAGATTTTATCGGTTTGAAAATTGTTTCTTTGTGGGAAGATGATAGAGGGTATTTAGGGGAAGAAAAATGAAAGAGAGAAGCGTTAGACGTTATCTCTGCAAAAGATTTTTTCATAGGAGGGAATAATTTAGAAGCCTGAAAGTAGGAAATGTTGTCTGCAGCCATTGACTGTTTAATATTTCTCTGTCTAGATAACTCTGGACAGGCCACACTAACAGGAGTATGGTTGCCCTTACAATTTATACAAATAGGGTTATTCGTTGTATTTTGACACTGATCTAAGGGATGATCCTCTCCGCAATGGAAGCAACGAGGAGGGGAACGACAAATAGGTTTTGAATGGCCAAAACGGCAACAGTTGAAACATTGGATCGTCGGGAATCTGTATACTTCAACGGGAAGAGCGTTATAATAAATAAATACACGGGATGGTAATGTTTGACCTTAAAAAGTAATAACAACGGATTGGGAAGGTTTCCATATAGTGATGCCAGTGGAAGTATCCTTGAAATTCAAACGACGTGCTTTTAAAACTTTTGGAGTTAATTGAGAGTCATTAAGAGCGTCTACTATTTCTGTTTCTGATAGATCGGTTGGGATACCTCTTACTCTGCCCATTCTGGTTAAATTGAAAGTAGGTATGAAAGATTTAAATTTATTATTTGAAAGAGAACCTATTTTTTTAACAAAATCATTTGCTAATGTGGCGGATTTGAATTCTAGGGATAGTTTGTATCGACCTTCCGGTTTTATTGATCCATTTATAATGAGTTTTGAGCTAAAAATAAATTTACCACAATCCAGGGGATGAATTATTTTCCCCTGTTCAGTCCTTTGGACATTAACAATAAATGGAGCTGAAGATGAAATAGAATACATAAGCTCAATGGCTTTTGCTTCTGTAGGAATGGTATCATTATAACTTCCATGGGAGATTGGGACTTCGTTTGTTTGTGAAAGAGATTTAATTTTAGGAGGTACATTAAGGCAAAGCGGAGGTCGTCGTTTTCGGGAAAGAATGGTTACAGAAGTTTGGGAATCATCAGAATCGTAGACGTCTGCAATATTAGAAATGGACTCAGGATCCGGAGGTCGATTTTCGTCCTCCTCCATTTCATAAATTTAAAAAAAAATTAAACAATAATTATTATTTTAGAAATAATAAATGATAGAAATAATACACGCAACTTCGTCGCAAACCAAAAACACAAACAAAAATAATGAATACGAAAAGGTAACAATAAATAAATCTTATCTGTACGCCGCGCCGTCAGCAAGCCGTAAAACACAGAGCACTGGAAGTAAACACGACTGCACACTACCGAGGTTAGGTGACTAATCTGGAAATATGTTTCTGACAAGAAAAATGACAGAGGCCTCTTAAATCATATTATTCTGAATGATTGTACTTACAAAGGAACTGATGTCCCGGAAGCTTTCGCGAAGTATTTCCAATCTGTCTATAATCCCGAAAAAGCTGATTTTGATTCTTACGTACCAGGACAGATTGGATTGACAAAAGCCCAAAACATATCTATAGAAAACGTTAATAACATGGATTTCAGTTTAGCAATAAGAAAATTGAAACCAAAAACATCGTTTGGCCCTGATTTCATTCCACCCTTCGTCATTAAGGGTTGTTCTGAACCACTGTCTAATCCACTTCTACATATATTTAATCTTACGATTAAAAACGGAATTTTTCCTAAACTGTGGAAGCTGTCAAAAGTTACCCCTCTACATAAAGATGGTGACAAGTGTCAGGCAACCAACTACCGTCCTATAGCGATTCTTTCCGCACCTGCCAAGTTATTCGAAATAATTATCCATAAATATGTATATGCCAAGGTTGAACCATTCTTGATCGAACAACAACACGGATTTCGACGTGGCCGATCAACCACTACAAACTTGATGGCATATACTGATTACGTGGCGAGAGCGCTCGATAATAATGAGCAAGTTGACACGTCATACCATGACTTTGCGAAAGCTTTCGATAAGGTTGATCACTTAGTGCTCTTAAGTAGGCTTGAAGAAATTGGTTTTTCCGAAAACTTAATAAAACTCTTTGCTAACTATTTAAAAGAAAGGGAACAATACGTTACCTATGGTGGATTTAACTCTAACGCGTATCCTACAAACTCTGGTGTGCCGCAGGGTTCCAATTTAGGACCCTTATTGTTTCTAATTTTTATAAATAATATTCGGGGAAAAATCAAATTCGTCCGTTTTTTACTTTTTGCAGATGATATTAAACTGTTCTTAAAAATAAGATCATAAGAAGACTGTAAAAAGGTCCAGGAAGATATAAATGCAATTATTGACTGGAGTATTGACAGCAAACTCGGTTTCAACTTCCAAAAATGCTCAGTTATGTGTTTTACGAGGTCACAAAAGATCGAATATTTTAATTACAAAATGAATGATACATCACTGAAGCATACGGTGACTTATAAGGACTTAGGAATTGTGTATGACGCTCGCTTAACATTTCACGCTCACATTGAAAAGATCTGTAAATCAGCTACAAGAATGTTAAGTTTTGTCATACACAATTCAAAGGAACAAACCTTGCAATCATTAGGCTGCTTTACTTTAGCTTAGTGCGTAGCATTCTCGAGAGTGGATCTCAGGTATGGGGGCCAGAGGACACTGTCTACGTACTAATGGTCGAGAAAATACAAAAAAAAATTTTACGATACCTCTATATGAGAGAGTTTGGTTTTTACCCATGGCTGTTTCCAACAGCATTTATCTCGGGAATGCTGAATATCTGCAGCCTTAGTTCCAGACGGGACGTCGCATTATGGTTGGTGGCTTACAAGCTTCTGAATGGTTTACTATCAATTCCAGACATTCTGTCAAAAATAGGACTTTATGTCCCGGATAATTTCACGAGAGGCCGCCAACACAGGCTTTTAATTCTTCCCAGGTCCAGAACTAACTTACCAATGGTGATGCCCCTGGGAAGACTCACTAGGTTAATTAACTCCCTTCCAGCTAAGTTGGATATTTTCCATATGTCCTACAACGACTTTAAGCGCGAAATATTGTATTTGTTCTAACTGTATACTTATGTATAAAATTTTCTTCCATAATTTGTTTACCGCTTTTGCAATGTATTGGTTTTTGTACTGTTTTTGCAAATAAATAAATAAATAAATAATGTTCAAACCATTACTGCAGTTCTTTTTTTAAATTTTTTTTTAAATAAATTTAAAATAAATCAAATTTAATAATGTTATAATAATTTTTAAGTTCTGCAAGTATTTCTGTTATTTTTACAGTTTTTAATGTGACAGCTGTTTCGGCTTTTGAGGCCATTATCAAACTGTCTGTAAATTTGATTTATTTAAAATTTATTTAAAAAATTAAATGGAGTTCTACGAATTAAACACCAAAACAATAAATATACATTACTGCAGTGGCGTACATTGCTCTACGACCAGGGGTTAACTGTTTGTAGTTTTACATAAATTATAAAATTATGAAAAAATACATTGTCTTTAATTGATTTTGTGTATTTCGTAAATATTTGTAAGTTTGGTTGTGATTCATTGCGTTCATCAACTTCTAATATCCCGAAAACCTTTTTTAAATCAACCGAAATTTACTCGACAGTATTCTTTTATTAAATATTATTTTTTACGTTTGTTTTTCTTGTGGTAGTCACAAGTTTTCAAACTGTAAGGATTTCACGACGTACCACCACACCAAGAAAACTAATGCAAGGTGTAAAAAGTTGTGGATTAAGTCATTCTCTAATATTCTTTTTTTAAGTCCAAGTACGGCAAGGGCTTAAGTGTGTCAAGCAAAATCATATGCAATTTCTTCTTTTCCTTTGAAGAAGTGGGTCATAACAAATGCAAATAAATAAATTTAATGGAAAAATTATGGCGGTCGGAGTACGAGCTATTAATGTCAACTACGGTAGATAAATATGAGTAGGTACCTACTTTAAATTTACTATGCAGATTAAAGGTAACGTGATATGTTTTAAGGATTCCCAAGCGATGTCACAATGTTTTCTAAATGCAAATTCTCAATTATAAATTCGTCGTTCTTACATTAAAATGGTGTTTTTTTGTTGTAAATGCTAAGAAAATTGCTTATAATACAAATACATAAAAGTGTATAGGTAAAACTTCGAGGAACTTGAAATTATGATGATGGGGCTGATAGACAGGCGCTATAATAATAATAATAATAACTAGCAGTTAAAAACCCGCTCCGCGGGTTTTTTGCTGCTAGGCCCTGCGGGCGGCACTTGGTAGGGTTTTGCTCAGTTTAAGTGGTCCTAACAACATTTACATTTAATAGGAAGATATTAGGTCATTCATAAAAACATTCCTGGTACTATTCAACCGGCGTTTTACACTAATAACAAAATGAAGAAATATATTCTTAATAATAAAGATAGCGAAAATCAAACAAAAAAATCGGGAGTTTATAAACTCAATTGTAATGATTGTAATTTCTTTTACAAAGGTAGAACCAATAGAAACTTTGAAGTCTGAGCTAAAGAACATCAAGGAGCTCTAAATGGAAATAGTGAATCTGAGTTTGATCATCTTTTGAATAATGATCACAATTTTGAAAAAAATTCAGGTCTTAAAATACTTCACACAGGATATAAAGAATCGCAAATAAATAATTTTGAAATTTTAGAAATAAGTAAACATGTCAATATAAAATAAGATATAATTAATAAGCAAAAAAAAATATTAACCCTTTTTTAAATATTTTCCAATATTTTTCAACTGGTCTTTCCCGTCTAAAGATATTGTAATTCCTAATTCTGATAAAATCCGTCCACTACTACATTTAATTTTTGACTTCAATGTATGCTTACTCCTGATGAAGTGAACTGATGTAATTAAGTGATGTAAACAAAGTTATTTGTGTTTTAATAAAATAAATAATGCCATCACAAAGTGATAAGCTTCCAGAAGAAATCTTCTTACTAAACGCTTGTTAATGGTCAAGTAATTTTGCGTATTGTTAGCTGCATATTTAAATATTTGCGCCAGTCATTTGGTTCGTTCTTATACCGCCAGAGGGGCAGAGTGGTCGAATTTTGCCTGCAGACCCCCTATTCGGGATTTACCCGAAACATACTATTTGAATTCGACCAATCAGAGGGCCTAGATCGTCCAGACGCTAGCGTAATAATACTATCAGATAATAAAGTTTATTTCAGCTGGACACAGCGGTGTGTGCAATGCTCTGCCTGCCATAAAAGTTTACATTTAAGTTAATACATAAGAATAAAAAGAATAAACAAATAAATAAAAATAATCAATACATTGATGAGCACATTAGGACTTTATGGTGGCTTGAGTGAAATTCTCCATCTCTGGTGTAGAGGCGCTCCCTGCCACTGGGCAACGGCCTGGACAAGAGTGTTGTCCGATCTCTGGTAGCGCTGACTCGTCCCGGCTATTCTGTGGCGCATCAAAGCAGCGAACCTATGCACCCTTCCTTCGGTGAACATCTGTGAGCTATACTCTCATGGCTTGGCCTACTTCATGCTTTCCCATTGAAAATGTATGACGACCCGAGAATATAGCGTAGTCTGTCATGGGCATAAATGAGCATCACTGTCATTATTTTGATTTTAATAATGGTTTACATAAACTGAAAATTTTATGATTAGAAAAAGTTTAATGAATAATTTAAATATTATCATAATCCAGAAAACTTTTTGAATGCCGAATTTGTTTCCATTGTTTCCCCCCCCCCACTAAATAAATCTGTCTACTAGTTGAGATTTATTAATAACTGTAGCGGGATAAAAACCAATAAACTTGAATGTACTCGAACATCATAACCTTGCAGGAATGGATTACAACGCTGGTAGAAACAGTACAAAAGAGTTATAGTTATTTCTACCCATGAAAAAGAACATGTTTTACCGGGCACGCGGATATCTATCAATATCTCTGCCAGAAATATATTTCACATAGCTCCCGAGGTATGTGACCCTTTTAACTCAACGCTGCATCTATAAATTAAATTATTCGAACCGACGTTTTTTATGGCCTGATTACAGGCCCGCTAAATGAAGAGCACTGGAATCATTATCGTACAGAGCAAGGTCCCGCAGGAACAAAGGACGGCCTTTGATCGCGAGTCCCGATTTAATACAGCTGACGGGGAAATTCAGATATTTCGGGAAAATTTTCGTTTGAGGTAATTTTTGATTCTCCGTCTTGCCGATAGAGGCGTTAGTTTATAAAAAAATTAAAAAGGGTTATAACTCACACACTGTGGGATTATCAAGTTGTGAACCTGTGAGGATTTTTTTGTAGCCATGGCTTTGTTTTTATGGGTATAATTAATTGGCTACAGTTTTGTTAAAGTCGTTTTTTACCACGGAAACCCATTTTCTCTATACTTTTTTGTTGCAATGGAAACGTACTTCAGAACGGATATTTCAAACTATAAAATAACCTGACAAGAACAATGACGTATTTTTAAAACATTTTATAATTGTTTCAAAGCCATATTTTTGATATCGGGTTTCAAAATGTTGTAATTAAAATTATTCAAATTCCTGTGCATACTTACATTATTAACCAAATTATTCTTATATCACTCATTTTAACAAACTTTTTATTAAAGTAAACTCATCACATTACTCTCTGGTATTATATTTAACAATGCCAGAGAGTAATATTATGAGTTTACATTAATAATAAATTTGTTAAAATCAGTGAACCGCCACTAGTTAGTAATATATATTTATATATGAATGTATGCTATAAGTATAGGTGTGCGTAAAATAGAACACAACTATTTGATCTAACTCATTATTAATAAATAATTGAATTACCTAAAGCAGTAAATTCATTTGTGCTAGACCCCGGTAAGCAAGTGCGAGTGCAAAAAAAAAAGATTTCATAATAATTATTTATTTGAGTTTTTATAAAATACTGTGCATTTTTTAAAATATTGTGATTAGATTATACTTTAAGTACTGATTTATTTATTTATTTTTATTTAAGTACATAAAACAGGCATGGTGCCCAAAAATTTACATACATGGATGTTTAAATACATAATGATAACAAAATGAATAAGCTAAATAATATATGCAAGTAAATAACAAATAAGAATGGGTAAAAGGTAAATACAAATATGTTCATAAACGATTTGTTATTGTCACACCTGTACTGGTGAGACACTGATTAGGTAGGTACAATGTTGCTTCTCTTTAAAAAAAGGGCTTCATCACAATATCAGCTTAATATGATTAAAGGTAATACATTTTTTTAAGTGTTTAAATTGGTCATTAAAAATGTCTATTTCATTATTAGAGCCATGTATAATGTTATAATTTCTTAATGTTCGCGGTACAGGGGAAAAATATCCTGTATTTGTGTGGTAGGCTTTAATATAGAAAATATCTTTTATCCTCCTTGTTGATTTTCTTGATGGTATATTGATGTTAATTTGGGATGAAATGTTTGGTGTATCAACTGATGCATGTATAATTTTGTGTAGGAGCAGTACGTCAGAAAGTTTACGTCTGACCGTCAGTGAGTGTAGTTTATAGTGATATTTGATTTGGTGACAAATCACCATTCCCAATATAATCATTGTTTGCTTGAAGAACTTCAGCTAAGGACTGCATGCCCCAACAAAGTGTATTGTCTTACATGCATTTGAATATCCTTTCTGGAGTCAAGAACTATGGCATTTCCTATAATTGGGGCCTACCTCAAAAACCAAAACATATTTTGAGGCTGAAAGGCGTAGAGAAGGTAGGAAGATTAGGAAGGTTGAGAAGTAAAATTAAAACTTAAAAATGCTAAAATCTCCGTGGAAATTAAGCTAATCTTATAAAAGTTAGACGCCGTGGTGACAGCTTATTTTAAAGAATGTTAATTGTTCCTAGTTGATAATACCAAGGAGAAATATTTTACAAGATTGTTCGAAGAAGCATTACTCAAGTTGGCACACTCATTTTTCACAAATTCTAGGTAACAGCTGGATATTTTCAAATTATTTTCACCATTGATTTCTTAGAAACTTTTTAAAGACAGCTCAGACAACCAAAAAGTGGTTCGCGATCCATAAATCTATTTAAAATAATATTCCTACCTTTATAATGTTGTTCTGAATGTTGTGTCGACGCATTCCCCCTACTTTCGACATAAACACTAACCTCCTACTAAAAAAGTTGATAACCCGAATTTTAAATGACAAAAAATTGGCTTAAAAACAACATAAAGTTTAATAAATAAGATGCCGTGAAAAATTCAGCCAGCGAGTATAAAGTGTTTCTTCGAATTAAAAAAAAACGTCAGGAGTATCATTTCACAGTTTAGTGAAAGATTAGGAAAACATTCCTGTCAAACATTTTTCAAATTATTTGATCGTTTGGTCATCTTTTTTCGTACGATATTTAATTTTACTGTTAGTTAATATTGTAATCACCGAGGAGCTTATCCTTTATGACAACAAAACTGACAAATGTGTTATATTTCACCAATTAAATGGGCAACCGTTGTACAAATATTTGCAGTGAACAATAAAAATGCGGTTAGGCCCGGAGCTAATATATCTTTCTTAAACAATTTATTTGTAATTATATCAATGATATTATTTACTGTAACACCATTATCTTTACATTCATAGAAATATTCGTTAAGCACCATTCATTCATTTATCATAAACCGGCAATCAGTATTTAAGACCATTGTGAAGAAGGTTAAGCTAAATAAAGGAAATCATTTTCTTTTCTTTGTTTCACTTTAAGAATGGGATAATATTTTTATCTGTTTTGTTTAGTATCTTCCATTTTTATAGATAAAATCAATTACAGCCTAATTTTTTCACAATCAGTACTACCAAAGCTTTTTGAATCACTGGTCCTTGATGAAATCTACCCCAAATTAATAAAATTAATTGATAAAAACAAAAAGGTTTTATCAAAGATACATCAACCGCAACTAACTTAACAATATTTCAAAAGATCTAGTACGATCAAATACAGACTTTTCGAAGGCATTCCACGAAGTATCCCATAAACTATTAATCCAAAAACGACATGCCCTATGAATAAGAGATCATATGCTGAAATAGTTATTTATCCAATCGTAAACTGTTCGTTAAAATAAAATCGTAATTATCGAAAGCTTTCTGTGCGACTAGTGGCTTACCGCTTGGTCCGGTTTTATTCCTAATGTTTATCAACGATATAACAAATTGCTTCGAAGATGCCGAAGTGATACTCTTTGCTGATGATATCAAGCTATACAATAAAAATAATGATAAAAATCGTTTGTCAAATACTGCAGTCAAATATAAGTAAGTTTAAAGATCGGTGCATATAAAATAATCTATTCTTAAATGTAGAAAAAATCAAAACCTTGAATTGCACCAAAACGAATCTCCTGTTTTATTTGATTATTCAATTAACAACAAAAGTATGAAAACACTAGGCTTTAAATTAAGAACGACCAATAAGTTTGTCTCTATTCAGAAGCATAATCAAATACAAGTCAGTAGTTTGGTCTCCCTCATTCATATTAATAACATTAAGCGAATACTAAAAAATATTCTACTTTTCATAAATTTTAAATTAAATATATCCCGCTAGAATACATAAGTTTTACTTTCCTATTAAATACTCTAAAAGAATATACATTAGAATACATAAGCAAAATAAATAATTTAACTTTCTTACTTAAAATACTTAACTCTAAATTAAACTGTTCCAAACTTCTGCAAGTTATAAACTTTAATATACCCACCAGAACAACAAGATTCAATATTCTATTTGACCGTAGAGGTGTGCAGAAGAGCAACTGCATTTCTAATCCTCAAATACAGAGGTTTCACACTATGGGAAATCAATACTAGGTGATATTGATATTTTCTATGTTGACTTGGTGAATTTTGTGGATCATATTAATAACCTGTTCCAACCCTATTCTTGAACCTAAGGTCGTCTCTTTGTTACCCTATCTGTTTAAAAAAAATACTTGGTATGAAAAATTATGTATCTACGTTTTAAAAAATTGATAATTATTATGATTTTCTTGACAGAGTCCAAGGTTTGCCAGAAAAATATTATCCTTAAATACAGTATTGTACAAACATTTACATTGCATTTTATTCAAATCGAGTGGGTAATAATTGTTGTTTCTCCCAAATGTCGGTAAAATGTCAAGTGACTGAAGAATAACATTGGAAACTGTTAAGCATTGCCGTCATCTTAGCAGCAATTTTTGTGTTGCCGTTTGAACAGATTTTTTTATTGGTATACCAAGTTCTCTCTAAGGGTATTTTATTTAATCAATGGCATTTACTAATAACTTATTTTAAAGAAAAATCTGGCTGTAGTTATAAAAATGTTGTCAAGAAAATCATTTTCCCACAAAGTTTTTATTTTTTGGCCGCTTTTGTGAGATATCACCTCAGGGGCGCTTTTTGTGGTTTTCAATTCGAAAAATAATGCATTGCATAATGTTATATTAGATTGTTAGGTACATAAGATTAGCGCTGCAAGTCGTGGTATTTCCAATTAAGTTTATCAATCCTTACAATATTGACATGCTGTGATTAGGAAAATTAATTTAAAAAAAATCTAAACAAAACTTTTAAAAGGAGAGATGCGAAAATCAGGCTCACCTACAAACGAACCTGGTGTTTTAAAACACACTTAAAGCCAATTCTAAAAATATTCATAAAAACGGGATTCTTTCATTAACCCCCGGATTTGCATAGAAAAGAGTGCCGGATGGAGTTTATTCAAAAACCACCAACAAGGGAAATGAATTCAAAAAATATTTTAATCACGTAACTTTTTGTTCCGAGAGATCATTAGACTTGAGTAGCCAGAAGTTAGTTTACTGAGGTACATGTGACGTCAATTTAATATAAGTCCTTTACACAAACTATTATAGATAATGCAGAACTTCCTTTATAACACTTCTGGCGTCTCGTTTCGATGGTGAACGTTTTTCCTCAAATTATTCAAAATATTTTCCAAATTATATTTATTACTATTCCAAATTATATATACTCGTATGTTATTAATTTAACTACTTCGATTGAAAAAATATTCAAACATGTACCAACTAAGCTCAGAAGCACCTTTATTATATTTCAAATGCTTTATCTTTTTTCTTTAAAACATTTCAATATAATAATTTTATCACAGTTTCCATTTTGATCCGCTAGATGCCTCCAAGCGATCGTTACTATGCCATGTTTGGAAAATTCTGATTTGTAGCTGACTATCGACTAAATTACCACAATATTATTACGGGTTTTTATATGTTTGTATTGATCTTTATTTTTATTTATTTTCCTGAAAAATAACACTCACGTACTTCATCCAGTGTAACATCATTTTTGTCACATATTTGTTTTTGAGTTCGATAAAATTTTAGTAGTGTAGGTATTTATCTGTTGTTCGTGTGTAGGTAGGTAGATGTAAAAAAGATTTAGGATGCGAGCGATTAGTTTTTTTTTGTCCCAATTGCTCCCAACCGTCTGGAGCCAGTGAGATTATGGCATCCCTAAATTTCGAGGCTGAAGGTAATAGGAGAGGGGAAGGAGATGAGGAAGAGAAAGTTAGGGAAGTACCTGGCTATTCAGATCTGGTCACCAAACACGGCCAAAGCCATTTCAAGCAACGTTTCAATTCTGAATGCTGATAGTATCTTCTACTCTGGATGGTGCCGCGAAATATATAATGGTTCCATGATAACTCAACACAGTGAAAATTCAACACACTCTTAAAAAGTGATATAAAGTCATTAACTATGAAAAAAAATTTTTTTTTAACCTTACTTAACCTAACCTAACAATTATTTTTTAAGCAATAATTATTCGCCTGAACACTCATCCACATTGAAAAATCTCCTGATAAAAGATACGTGACGCCAACGGGACTTGAACCCGCCTCGAGACAAATTTTGTAACAAAATGTAACAAGCAGTAATTGTTGAATGAAACACTAGTATATATTGAACTATTTCGCGGATAAGAGATAAGCCGCCATAGCTCAGTGGTCAGAGATGTCGACCGGAAATCGAAAGGACACGGGTTCAAGTCCCGTTGGCGTCATGTATCTTTTATCAGGAGATTTTTTAAAGTGGATTAGTGTTTCAGGCTAATAATTATTGCTTATAAAATAATTGTTACCCTTTGTGCTATGCATTAAAAATCTTGTCTTAAACATCAGTTTACAAAAAAAAAATAATAACCTAACCTAACCTACATAACCCAGTTAATAAAGTTTTTGTTTCATCACTTTCCATGACTTTATGTAACTTTTTAAAAATGTGAGAATTATCATTGTGATGATTTATTCGGTTACCATGTATAATATATTATTTTTAATGAATAATTCTAAGTGATAGGAATAAATTAAATAAATAAATAAAGTTGTTAAGCGCCCTTTAAGTGATTTTGTCACGAAAACGGCTTTATACAAGTAACCCAATCATTATTATTTTGTCAATTCATTCGTTATGGGCCTCCAGTCCCGTTTTAAACAGGAAAACGAATAATTTGACAAGATTTTTAGTAAATTAACAATATTTCTTATCAGTAAGTATTCTCCGTGTGCATCTCAGGCTGATTATACCTCAATAAAATCGAAGTTTTGTATTCTTCCGATTTCTTCTCCAAAACTTGGCGGATTTTAAAGGTTTTGTTCACCAATTACATAAGAAGAAAACATTTAATGTATGCGCGTTTTGTTTTTTTTTAAATAGATGTGCCCCGGGGAACTAGTAGACTTGAGAGTAGGCATTCTCCAACAATGTGCTGCGTAATTTTGCCCATCCACATCCACACAATGCAACGTCCTTATCATACGCATCATATATCATGTACGCACAGCAAAAGTTACTGCACCGTATGTGGTTTGATGTTGTCTAGGCTTTTCGAGATAAATAGATAATCCAGGCAATTTTTTAGCAGACTCGATTGTTTTTTATTTATACTGCATACTTGCGTGATTTTTAATTGGATTACAAATGTGAATTGACTTTCTACTGGAATTTTGAAAATCTGCCATAAAAACAATTCTTTTGTTTCGTGAAAAATGAAAAGGCACTATGTAAAATAAGCCTCACAACTTTAATATGTATCTTACAGTTTTTTTATTTAACGTGTATGACTATGCAAAGGCCAATAAAGGACACTTCTGTTTAAAAATAAGTACATCAATTACAAAAAAATATGAAATTGAAAGTGCCGCGGTTTTAAAAATACTCATAAGCCTACGAAATCCCTCTTAAATAAAAAAAAACTATCATTTATTGCAAAAGGTTCATTAATTGATGAGGAAACGGTTTGCCCCGTATTGCATTCAAATAAAGTATTGCTTAGGAGAGCTCGGAAGTTAATCACTACGCCACTGAATTTGTCCCCAATACATATAAGGAATACACATAAAGGAATTTGAGTCCATTTTTTTAAGTTTGTTTTCATGGTTCAAATTAATTCCCTAATTCTATATAGCAAGGCTGCCCAACCCCAGGCCCGCGGGCCACAATGTGGCCCGCGAACGAATTATAAGTGGCCCGCGTGAAACATTTTCAAAAAACCCGCCAATCCGCCAATCCGCCAATCCGCCAATTTGAAAAAGTGTCGCGGGCCCGCGGTAAAACAAACAATGCAGCTTGCGCGCGGTCACCAGTGTTGCCAACGACGGCGATTTATCGCTATTTAGGCTACTCAGAACGAGAATCAGCGACGAAAAAATCTAACCTTTTGAAACAAAAATACACCGGTTTTCGACATAATATTTTTTGCGTCGAAATGGAATCCTGTAGCCATCCCCCCCCCATGGAATTCGAAAAATTGCTGTGGGGTATCACATATGATGTTCGGAATTTTTTCTCAGCGAAGTTCCGTAACAACCCCCCCCCCTCCATGGATTTCAAATATTTTGTGCGGAGCACTTATTTAGATTTTTTTTTTGTGGGGAATTATGTTTTATGGAAATTCTCTAACAACCCCCCCCCCCCCATGGAAATAGGAACCGTCAGGTATTCAGTGGCCCGCCAGTGATTCAAAATCGTCAATTTCGCCCAACTGCTAAAAAGGTTGGGCAGCCTTGCTATATAGTGATCGCGTCAACAACTGGAATATGAGATGAGTAATTAATTGGTTTTCGAGTTGGAAACTTCCCTCCCTCATTTAAAAAAAATCATACCTCTGAATTTTAATACGAAGACATATAAACTAATTATAATGCTATTTAACCAATGAATTCACCTATTTTTGCCGCTTATCCGATATTATAAAAACGTAAACGCGCGAATTCTGCGAGTAAAAAATGGCATATTATGGCGTGCGATCAACATAACATTCATAACGTTTTGCAAACCCAAAAGTGGTTCTAAGTTTGAATATTTTTAAGCCCGCCAAAACGATCGTAATCCGAGCGGTAAGAGTGGGAGAGTGCGTGACGTCATCCATGCACTGGACGTCCTGTAGTTAGTGCATTTTGTATGGATTTTTTTTATCTTCAGTAAGGAATTTCAGTACATTTTTTATCGTTTTTTACCGTCGAACTAAATTAGGGGTATTTTTTTAATTTAAAAATATCATACGCTAATTAATTGTAACGTTAGAATTTGTTATTCTCGCCCAAAACATCATTAGACAACGCCCGTACTTTGAAGTCTACACGGTATCATCGATGTACTTCGATGTACGAAGCTCACGCCACGGCAGTACGTCGGGTTCTCGCCAACGGGGTTATTGTCATTGCTTTTACATAAATTTGAAATGAGTTCTTACTTACTCATTTTTACAAAAACAGTAAATTAGCATGTAGGTGAGTTTAATCGCGGTCGCGCTAGTTGTTTGAGATGCATTATATTATATTATGGAGCTTATACACAACAAAGCTTTTACATCATTTTTAGAGAACGATTTATTAATTCTGAGAGTAAAAATATAGAAATATATAAGTATATTCAGAATTGGTATTTTTATCCACATTTCTATATTTTTTCCTCAAATTCCTCATTTCCCCAACAAAAGCACAAATGTTTAAAACAAATAAAAACCTTCAGAGTTTAGAGTTAATCATTGAATAAACTGTATGAAAACGGATTCCCTTGTTTAACATATGATTTTACGGTTAATATTGTCGTCCACTGAATGTTTAGAAACTTCTATCGAAAGTTGCTCTACAAGTCTCAAGTTATAAAATTTATTATAATACGAGACAGCGTACTTTCTGGTGTAGTCGGGGTACTTTTATTCTTGTACACGTGTACCATAACATCTGCGAGAACAGAATAATAGCAATGCAATACTATGCTTTTCAACTACAAAAGTTCACCATAAGTTTTAATATAAAAGCTATGCAAGAAGTCTGACAACGCTGGCTGCTTGATATCTAATTTTATAAAGTGATTAAATGTTTGCGATTGAATCAGAACATAAGTAAGTGTATGTACGGGTGGCGGTCCGTGAAATTTTAGTGAACTATTGTGGTAACACTGAAAAATACGACATTGATGCTATTGTTGTAGAAGAAAATATTTTTTCGGAGATGCTGCGCTTCCTCAAAATCTTCATACAGAAAATTGAAATTTTAAAAAAGTTATATGTATTTTTTTCCAGCTTCAACAACATCAATAATCATATTTTTCAATCTTACCACTCACTGAAAAATCACGGAACGCCACTGGTATGCATTTATATAATTACACTACTTAAGAATCTCAATTGCTCGGAGCTAGTGAAATAATAACACCAAAATTTAAGGTATTTTCTGAGACTGAAAGAAGCGAGGATAAAGATGAGTAGGAGGAAGATTGAAAAGTTTATTTATCCCTATACTGTGCAGTACAACAACCAGTTCATTATGAAATATTAACAAAACTACAATAGAGTTTTCAACGATATTTGAATATTATTTTTACTTTGATATTTGATGAATTGTTGAACCCGTACTAACTGGGTTTTCCTTTTCTAGGTTTTAATCCCGCCATTGTAGACACCGAGCTTACCGCTCTGCCACAGAAGTCGTCAAAGTATTAGTTTTTGAATATTTAATAAATTTTATAACAATTTCAGGGTCGAGTCTACACAAACCTCATGTTGGCAAAGACTCGAAAAACGCTGTGGTAAATGAACTATCGTAAAAATATATAAAATAATTCTATCACTGAACTAAAATGATGAACATAAAGTAACCGACGCCAAAAATATCGAAAAGCAATCTAATGCACGGCTGCCTTTGAAGTTTTTTGAGTAAAACTAACCAGACTTAGGTCGCTGTTTATTACACTTTTATGTCAGGTACACAATTTTGGGTAGAAGTAGATTGAATAAACAATCAATTTTCTTGGCTGGTCCTAAAATCGTCAAGTAAGAACAAAACTTAAAGGGTTGGTAAGTAAAAACTTTAAATAATCTTTATAACGGCACTTGGTCATATGATTTTCGTCACTTTTTTGTTTGCACATTTGAAAAGAAAAGTTATTCATAGCGACGAATCCATTTATTTCCAGTTAATTTAGTTAACCTGTAACTTTTTGGATTTGATTTCATATATATAAGTCATTCTATAAATACTTTTAAGGGCAAATATTTCGCCACCTGTTACACAAATTTAAATTATTTTTTTCTAAAATGTCTTCAAAAGATTTTCGTTTACATTTTACGGGTAAAGAGAAGTTAATATATTTTTTTTATGGCTTCAAAGTACATTAAATAATAAAACTCTTGACGGTAATATTTTATTACGAAAAACATATTCTACTTTTATTCCGCTTTGCTACTTCATGTAGCTTGTTGGCATCGAGATAACTTTAAAAGTATGTTTTAAAAAGTACTTAAATGAAATGAACAGAAGTCAAAATAATAATGAGTCAAATTCAACGTTAAAAAGTAATAAAAGAGAATTCCTACGGGATAACAACAAAGTCAATGCAATTAAATGGCTATTTTAAAAATACTCGTACAGTACGAAAAATCGGTAACCAAACATTATTTTATTGATTTACTGGGTGTACCCCACCTCCCGTTGCTGTGGCTTAGTTTGCCTGTGCAGATAGAGAAACAATCCAAGTCCAACAGATGTTTTTTTTTAGATGAATTCGAATGCAACGTTGTGTCAAAATTTCAAAGCAATCGGTGAGGAGCTTTCTAAGATTTAAGATCTTGAACAAACGAACATTTTTATTTACATGGATTTTACTATTGGCGAATATGTCATTTCTTCCGCTTTACAAAACATGCAACTAATTTAGTATACTTCTTCAACAATTATTGTGTCACATCACTGATATTGTGTGTCACACAGTGTCATAACTATAGCATTTAAATGGGTGGGGGTTCGACCCTGATGGGGGGTATGGGAGAATGGGGGGGTGTTGAAAATGTATTAGAAAGATTTTCAGGATCTCTACTTACCACAACGTATTATTTTCATCACATTGATAAAATAGATGGTGCAAATAATATTGTTGTTTTTCCCTGTAATGAAATCTACAAGTACTACCCTCTTTTTTCTTGAGTGTCTGAACCTCCTAACCCCTTTATATACGCCCTTCAGTTCTGTAGGGAGCTGTGATTATATATTTTTTTGTGAGTCTCCGAAACAAGCTTTATATGAAAGTCTGTCATATTAAACAGTAATCAGGGTTTTCTATAAATCACTGACAATATACGAAAAGTCATTTAAATTACATGAAAATACTTAAGTTTGTTAAAACCATTAATTTGATTTAAAAAATCTTGGGCAACACTATAAAAATCACTATAATCACTATAATTAAAAAATCTTCGTTTTATGAGCAAAAATTTTGGTTGTGAAACAAAAAACAATCTCTGTTTCATAACCAAAAGGTTGCTTTGTATCCTGATTGAAAAACTTTGTTTCCTGAGAAACGAACCTATGGTTCTGAATTTTTTGTTGTTTTTGGTTTTGATTAAATGAAGTTTGATAATTTTATTTTAATTGCATGTAATAAAAAAATAATAAATAAGAAAAAAATTAACAAAATAATAATAAATATTTGAATGATTTATATAGCGCCGTTATTGTGCAAATTCACTTCAATTCGCTGAAACATACTGTAATCTCAATTTTTTGAAATCATGTTATAATTATATACGTATTTATATTTATAAAATAATTATAAAAATAAAAATTGTAAAATGTGATATTATTAAATTCCATTTGCTGTACTTTTTTATTTGCGACAGAAAAAGAATGCAAGTACATTAATAATAAATGTCTAAAAGAAAAATCCTTTTTCGAGTGGGTATTTTGCAATCTATTATTACCGGTATTCAAAAGCAGGCTATTGTATTATTTCATTCACTAAAACTTTTCCACTTATCCAATATTATTTCTGAAAAACAATACTAATAAATGTGGAACCCATCGGGAAAATGAGTTGGTAATGGAAAATCGAAATTCTATCAAAAATGATAAAGTTCCTAAAACTTTGTTACACGCGAGGTAAAGTGAACGACAATAATGATATCTTCTACGTGTTCGTTTTGGGTTTGAGTCTTGGCTTTTCATTTCCCATTGAAAAACGAATAACGTACCATTTCCCAATTTATGTGGAATTATATTAAGGAGTCCCTGCACCAAATATCGTCCGTTTGGGCACAGTTGGCGTTGACAGTTATATCTCCGCTATTTATAGAGCGGTATCAAGTTGTTCGTATGGAACTCCGCTGACTTTATTAAGCCAGTTATTATGGCAACTGTCGGGTTTGGATGAAATTTAAACACTTTATGTTGTCCTTCGATTACAAAACTGCTAAATAAAATACCCAGGTCGGAAAATTGATAATTGTGACTTATAACTGTTCGTTGTATTCTTACGACATCTATGTCTACATGTTGGAAAAATAGCTCAATTATAATGTGCATGAAATTTGCGCTTCGGGTTTGTATACTTTTTGCAATAGTTTTTCTCAAAAATGAATTCTAATGTGTAAAAACTTAAATATAATAATCAATTTCGGAGAGCCGGAGGTTACTCCATTAGTGGATAATTGCAGTGTTCAAATCCCGGTCGAGGATAATTATTACTTACTGGGCGACTGGGCACATTTCGTAACCATTGTAAATAATATTTTTTATTTTAAGATATATAATATAAAAATTTATTTTTTTAATAAACGTTTCCCTATCGTTATTATTTTTAGGTTATTTTTCCATGTTAAGCTTTTTCCATATTTAGCCAATATTTCGGACAGAGTTTCAATGTCCATATTCAGAGTGACATGTAATCCTTTACATGCATTTTTTACATCTGTCCTGATCATGGAAATAATAATGCTGTTTGAAATGTTATCTAAAGAAGGAAAAATTGCAACACGGCATAATAACCCCCAAAAAAATAATCACGATAACACTTTTGGCCGCGAAAATTTCAAATTACATCGAACGTTTTCCGGACAAGATTTCTCTGCAAAACGTAGGAGAATTTTATAACTACAAAATACACATTTAGAAATTGTCGTTTTATTTATTTATTTATTTATTTATTTTACTTAAACGCCCATAGGGCTTTTACATACAATGCTATTATGTTTTTTAAATTCAATAACAATAAAGAGTTTACATAATATATAAGAATATACAGATTACATAAAATATAAGACTGAACAATGCATAGGTTAACAAAATATAGGTAATAAAAAAGATAAAATGAAATAAAAATATATGATCTGCCAATATCCTCCAAAACAATTGAATAAAAAAGGATGAAATTGTTGTTCACATTAGCCTATAAACTATGTAACTCTAATTAACAATCTCTATTACGCAAGATTAGGATAAGAAACGACAAAAAGTCTAATAGAAAAACATTTAGTTTTATGGGACGACCAGCGTAACTTAAGATTTTGGTTTATTAAAAAAATAATTTAATTTATTTTACATAGGTACAGTTAATTTGAATTGATTATTTTTATTTTTTGGACAGTAAATCTAAATAAAACAATGAATAATTTTCAAAACTGTTTATTTGATATACTTATTTATCTAAAATAATCTTGGATTTCCTCTTGGATTCAGGCAATAATATTCCTTCCCAATCCTGGGCGGTTGGCACGACTATAGGTAACGATACGAGTAACGTTACTGTGTCAATATGGATTGTATTCATATCTCGGGTTGACAATAGGGAATTGCACGGCTCTGTGACTGATATCTCACAGAGAGATGCTTCTTGCTATTTGCGTATGCATCACTGAACTCACCTGCATAAAATATGCGTCTGCAGCCAGCATTTCTCCTGCCTCGTTTCTCAAACGTATCAAAATGTATCTTATCATATCTTATTACTTCGTGCTGTTGGAATAACATATGATATGTTCTACTATAAATACAGCACTTTAAAAGGTATTTTCTTAAATTTTAAAGCAACTACATTTAAAGGAATATTTACATTCAAGATTTATTTGTACATTTATCTCAATACCATATAAAATTTTACTGAAATGCTAATGCTCCGTTTTGATCTCATTTTTGTATAATTCACATTTCATTAAATTTGTTTATTTTGTTTTAACACATTACTAATCTTCTTCTTATCTATAACATTATCCTTATAAGCGCTAGACATTAAAGTGATGATTAGATGAAGTGATGCATGGAACTGGCAAAGAAAGGATGAAAGTAGATTGAATGCTGTTGAAATGAGATCCCTGAGGCGTATGTGTGGTAAAACCATGTATTATCGTGTGAGGAATGTGGAGATCCGCAAAGAGTGCAAGGCTGATGTAAGCGTAATGAGTAAGATCAAGAAAGGGACGCTTAGATGGTTTGGTCATGTAGAGCGAATGAGCGAAGAAAGGAGTGTAAGGAGAATATATGATGCAAATGTGAATGGTAGCAGAAGTCGGGGACGCCCGAGGAAGACATGGCACGACCAAGTGAATCAGATACTTGAGTCGGGCCATGTCAAGAGTCAGAACAATAGAAGAGTATTTTTTTTTATTTTTATAGTGAATACCTCACAAGAGTCCCAACTGCTCCCGTCTGGAGCCAGTGAGACTATGGCATCCCCAATTGGGGGATGTTGTGAGGCTGAAGGTAAGTGGGGAAGGGAAAGAGGAAGGTGGGGAAGTACCTGGCTATTCAGATCTAGTCACTAAACACGGCTAAAGCCATTTGGAGCAACGTTTCAATTCTGAATGGTGGTCTTACACCAGGGCGATACTGGTAGTATCTTCCACTCTGGAACGTGCCGCAAATATACTATATTTTATTTTAATTAATAATTGTGAAATAACACAAATTAATCAAATAAAATTTATTTGCGCACGCCGGGTTCGAACCCGCGACCCTCGGAATGGCAGTCCAATGCGTTACCACTGGACTATGCCGGCCGTCAATATGTATGAGACGATGTATGAATGTGAATGAGGCAAGGAGTGTGTGCCAAGACCGAGTTGTTTGGCGGTCCGCCCTCTCTGCCTACCCCAGCGGGGAAACGGTGGATGGTTAGTTAGTTAGTTTTTTTTTTTAACTTTATCTTTATAAGCGCCAATCATTATTCTTATCTATAACATTAACTTTATAAGGGCTATTCATTATCTTATCTATAACTATTGTAATTCAAAAAGGGGGAACCAATTCATTTATAAATTTTGATTTAGTAGATAATATTTTACCCCTTTATTTTTGGACAAAGGCGTTTTTATGAAGAAATTAAAACGTTAATTCAAAACTATATCTATTCATAATGTTTATATTTTTACCCCAATACTAATGTGTGTTTTTTATCTATTTTGCAGCTGAGAAACAACCATTTATTCTACATTAAGAACATCTGTTGTGTAGGGTATGAAACACGTTTATTTATTCAAAATAATTATAATGTATTGGTCACCATGAAACAGGCAGTTGCCTAGTATGGTGATTCAATGTATTAACATACCTTGTAAATTCACACGACAAAAAGTATTTCATAAATATTTTAAATAATATATTTTTAAATATAAATATATTTAAAATTTAAAATAAGTAAAGACATCTGTGTAAACTTGAATGACATTCTCCTAATGGCTTATATGGATTAATTTCCATTGTGAACTTCTACATATTCACAACCACTTCTGGACAGGTGGACAAAAGAGGAACTTTAATAAATCACCAAATGACATCAAAAAACTCTTTAAAAAACGTTCCGTTTACTAAACACCTAGACCACATCAGCAGTGCAACTATTTAGTTTTTTTCTTGAAGGCCAAATTTCTTTACAAGAACCTTGTTTTAAGAAGTCGGTTAAAACTAGGAATAATGAATAAATCTATAGATATTTACATAACGTATCATATTTTATTATAATCCATCTGTCAAAAATAAACAAAAATAATATTATGACATTTATTGTCAAATTCCAAACGCCTACCTATAGATAAGGTTGTATGGGAAACTTCGGCGATAAAGGCGTGTCAGAGAAACCGTCGAAAGCGCATCTTGGCGGACGAGAACAGTATCGTTCTCACATGAATGTTTTGATGTATTTAGTACCTATCTACTGTAATTTTTATTTTAGACTGAAACATGTTTAGACGACCTTCGTGGTCGAGGGGTAAGGCTCTTGACTAGCAAGCTGGAGGTTTCTTAAATAATATATTGTATATTTGTGGCACGTTCCAGAGAGGAAGAAACTCTCAGTATAGCCCCGGTAGAATTGAAACGTTCCTTGAAATGGCTTTAGCCGTGTTTGATGAAGTGATCTGAATAGCCAGGTACTTCTCCACCTTCCTCTTCCTTCTCTTTCCCCTCCTACATTCTAACTACCTTCAGCCTCACGATATTCCTCAATTAGTGATGCCATAATCTCACTGGCTCCAGAAGGTTGGGAGCACTTGGGACTCTTGTGCAGTTTCACATAAAAATAAATAAAAAATTGACTGAATTTTATCTAATAACAATTAGTAGAAATAACTGTATAATATCGTTATGAAAATATAATCAGAATTTTATTGTAACACACAAAACAAAATAAAATTTATTTTATAAACGCTATCCGTGGCACTCAAGTATCCAAAAAGCCGCACTTGGCTCACGAACCGCTTTATGCGATCACTGACCTAGACGAATATATGTTTTTTTTGCAAAGTTGCTTGTTTCAATAAATTCTCAAAAGCGTCAATAAATCAATGATCTGGAAGGAAATAATAGAGAATATTTTAGTTACTCCCATTGTTGTTTCTGGGGTATTAACTAGAAAACGGTTTTACCCAGAAAACATTGAAAGTATTTTCCAACTTTTGCTGTTTGTACATGAAAACTTTCAGCTTGCAAAGGTTTTTTTAGTATTCCAGAAAATACGCTTGGATTAATTTACAATTCATTTGCTCAACGCGATGATGATGGTAGACTTTGTCACAGCTATCGTAAGTAAAAATAATATCTTAATAAATGCTTTTTATTTATACAAACAATGTCACTAAAAAACACGTATTTGGTTGAATAGCTTGAATAGCCAAATTAAATATATTTTTTAAGATTTTATGATTTGCACTAGATGTATATGTTTATAGACCATCTAGCTTCTTGTCAATATATGAACCCTTATAAACATTAACTTCAAACTAACTCGGGATAGTTATTTATTAATATTAAACTCTTTACAATTCTATTTCATGAGCGAATGTAATATAAAAATATCTGGCATTAAAAATATTCCATATTTCATCTCTTGTAACATATTGCTTCTTATTATTACTCTTCTACACATCAATTGAAATGCCCCCACACGTTCGCGGTATGTTCCTATCATGTTTGCAGCAATCGCAGCATGTTCCTAGCATGTTTCCAGTGTGTATCTAGGAGGCTGAGACTCATCTACTGCAACATTTCTCGTGGGAGTTGCTTAATGCAAATTCCAGATACAACCTCGCTACTTCTCTTGCCCATATTCCAGTGGGTATATTTATACTGATGGTATTAAGATGTATTGAAATTTTATCTTATTTTGTCGCGTATATTATAATGAATAACATGGGTACATAGTACCTACGGCCTTACGCCGAATAATCGTATCTCTAATTTGGACAAAAAGTAATTATGAACTAAACTCTACTCACCTAAATTTGTATATATGTGTAATTTTATGGCATATTTAACTATAACTTTAGCCGGGCAACTCAGGACCGTGTAAATTCAACACACTCTTGAAAAGTCATGAAAAGTGAGGAAAAAAAACTAAGATACGTTAGGTTAGGTTTAGAAGACAGTTTTTCAATTACTCTTATATGTATTAAGAATAAGAATAAGATATTTTCTGTTCTATGCCATTGCCATTTTTTTGTTGTTATCAAAGAATCTATTTTGATTTTAATGCTTTGAAATATGTAAATATCCTTTGAAATTGTTTGAGTTAAAGGGTTCTATGGCCACTAAAGGTGGTGGTAATTCAACACACTTTTGAACCTTATTTATATCACTTTTCAAAAGTGTGTTGGATTGCCACTGTCGTGAGTTTCCATAGAACCCTTTTACTCAAACCATTTCAAAATATATTTACATATTTCAAAGCATTAAAATCAAATTAGATTTTTTTAAACAAAAAAAAATGTGTCAATGGCATAAAACTTGCTCAAAGTGAAAGGATGGAAATTCGAATCACTGGCTAATCGGTGGTCAATCGATTGATAATCGGTGGCGTGCAGCAGGAACCAGTAGAGCTTAATGATGACTGAAAACCCTCTTGATGAAATGAATAATCAAAAATGAATGCAGTTAAGCCCTCATTTAGCAATAGCTCGTGATGAATACACTCGTACGACACTAACAATCATTAATTTGAATGTACTTACCGAAATTATACTAACAGCAAAATATTTCAACGGATGTGGTAAACCACATTCATATCATATTTTATTTTTAAAGTATTAAATTCTTTGCCTGAATCAATGTATCTACTAATAAATACTGTGCTCTACTTTGTTAACCAGATCTGAGTGAATCGTTTAATTTTTTTACGGTTACCAACACTGGTCAATCAAAACGGCTTTATGCGCTTGGTGAGCGTTCGCATTCGCATATAAAACAATATAGGCATTCACTATCGAACAGGTAATATCGAACAGGTAACCGCAATTTTTTGCAATCTGGTTTGAAATTCAATTGGGAGGTTTATTATTTATAAATGGTGTTTATTTGTTTAATTTAAGCTTCTAGAAATTTTTTAAAATTAATGTTTAAAAAAAACATACACATAAGATTGAAATAATTTTTCTCCTCAGGCGAGACTCTTCTTTGCGACAGTGAATGAAAGGTCTTAGAAGTAATTCTTCAATGCCCCTAAGATATTTCTACCGATATGTTAGTTATGACCATTATCATCCATCCACAGTATTGTTTAAATATTTTTTAAATCAAATATTTAAAAAAAATTCTAATTGTTTAAAAAACATCAACAATGACTACTGCATAAAACCCAAAAAACCCATTTGGATTCAATGTTCAAAATTAACATAAGATATGAAAGGTTTTGGGAAATATATTCGCAGGTTTGCATTCTCAATGGTCGAGGGTGGACAGCTGCTTTCCTGAAGTGGAGATCTGGTTTTCCGAGCAGACAAATGAAATTTCCAATTCCCTGCGACCATCGTTTGCATTTTTACTTTGAGTTTTCTTTCTTGTTTTCGCGCCGTTTTTCACCCGGGACTTCCCTACCTCACTACCCAAAAGCATACCTCTCCCCTCCCCATGCGTTTTGCATAGAGCACCAGAAAATATATACGGATTTAATTTAACCCATTGATTTTATGCAAAGATTCAATATCAAACTTTACGTTCATATTGTAGATAATTATTACTTTATCGCTTTGTCATTTATTTTCTCATTAGCTGTTCAGAAAATATATTTACTAAGATTCTTCCGCATTCAAAATACGTGAATATATTTGAATTAATTTCTGAAAATGTTAAAAGCGACTTAGCGAAAACCATTGAGTATTAAATATGAATAAATAAATCGAAAACAATGTTTTTTGTAATGATTTTTGAAGATATTGCTTCAGGGAGACTTGGCACGATTAATTTAATCAAACGCTTGATTTGTTCATTTTTAGAAATGGAGAACAAAATAACAATGGAAAACATTGAAATATATGCAGGACAGACTCGGCTAGAAGTCTAAATTGCGTCTGTGCATTAGAGGTGGCAAACGGCCTGTTAACAATGTATTGTCAATCAGACTAACCGCCCTCCTTTTCACAGGTTCGATATAAGACTTATAGGTCAATTTACAGCTTCGAGCAGCAGGTACATAACATTGGACTTAACATAGGTCCAGCAATTTGTGAGATGGCCGAGCGAGGGTGAGTGTATCCGGCCTAAGGAACGAATTGTTTGGCCTATGGAGTAATGGTGCCGTTTTGTATTGGCGAAAAGATGTTAGGACTAATTGCAACATTTATTACAATCGGCTGGGGAATTCTCAATTCCAGTACACGTCCGTTGGAAACATTAAAAACTTAATTACAGGAATCGTCGTTTTCGGTTAAAATAGATCTTTGTTTCGTATTTTATTTTTTTTTTCGTTATGAATTACCTATTTTCCTTTTTATACGAATACCGCACAACTGTTCACAACCGTTTGAAGCCAGTGATACTATGGCATCCCCAAATGGGGTGCTTATAAATTCGATTCCCTGATAATACAATTTTCTTGTAACGAGATTTTTTGAGTTACTAAGGAAGTTTGTAGGTGCCTATTTGTTCTAAATACTTGTATTTGTCAAACCGTGTCCGGTCGTAAGGTGTATTTTGAAGATAAATGCAAGAAAATAGGACCTCATGCATACGAGAGAAAATGTATATTACACTGCGATATTATTCAATATAACAAATACATTCAATATAACAAATACATTCAATATAACAAATACATTCAATATAACAAATACATTTGCGGCACACTCCTTGCCTAATCAAAAAATAAATAAATATCATCAATAATCCTAATTTCGATGGTCAGTGCAAGAAGTTAAATACTCCTGTGTGAAATGATTCGCGTGCAATGAAATCAAATTTTATTTGTGATTTCCAAAATTTGAAATGATTGTGTGAATTCAGACAAGCGATAAAATCGGTACATACCCTTACTAAAAAAATTATTTTGTTTATTTTATTAATTAATAATTTATTTCAAATTAGAAATATGTTTTTCTCATATGAATTTTTCTTAAATATTAAATTTTTAATGTGATTTCTCATGTTTGCTAACGGTGTTTAATCGAACGGTAAATTTTTGATCTGAGTATCCTTATTTTGTCAACGAAAAAAAAATGTTTTTGAAAGGCTGAACTTTTATCTTAACAAATGCCACAGTTTTAATATCCCGTGATATTTTACTGATCTGCGATTGTATAAATATTTAACAGAAACGTAACGAAATAATTCACATTTTCAACCAAGATACAAATGGATCAAAATATTTTCACAAAATTTTCTGGTTCGAATTTTCCGATTTACTTACGTTTTCACTCAATTGCAAAAATCCACGGAGAAAATGACTTTTAGCCAATCATTGACAAGTGCTTCCAATGAGATTTCGGTCCGAAAATTGCGACCAAACATTTTGAGTTTTTTATATTATCTCGTGTGTATTCTTTTCCGTCGGTTTTTCTCTTTGTGACTTCAGTTTGGAATATCAAAGAGAAAAACAGAAAGTTCAAATGCAAACTTGATTCAGACCTGGGAGGCTAAAAAACTAGTACAAATGTGAGTATTTTGGTCTGTCTTTATGAATTGTTATGGTTTGTGACAGAATTATTTACATATAACGTTCACATACCAAGCTGTTTGGTATGTGACAAATTATTACACGTCTTTTCGTGTTCTGTGATTGTATAGTCAGGATCTGAAATTTGTGACAAAAAACATTGGAAATTAAGGACGGGTTGTTTCGGAGAATTTAAAAAATTCATCAAATTTCAAAGTTCATTTTCGGGTTCTGTGAAAAGTCTATTCAAGTTTTGTTATTATATCATTATAGACTAGTTTCTTGGCAGAACTGAAATAAAAACAGAACTTGAAAAAATCTTTCTTAGAACTTGAAAATGAACGTTGAAATTTGATGAATTGTTCAAATTCTCCGAAACTACCATAAACTGTCCTTAATTTCCAATGTTTTTTTTTATTGACAAATATCATTTTTGGGGATGCATAAACGTATCAGAAATCTAAATATTTAGTAAGTTTTCAATTTGAATATACGCAACGATGGTGTATTGAACATGAAAACATGAATTTATTGCATTTAATATTATGTATTATTAATATTATATTATTATAAAATAATCGGTTACTAGGCGATTCAAGCCGGAAAAAAAATCAAAATATTGACAAACCAGTCGCTGGCCGAAATTATTATTCTCACCTAAAAACACCTGCGTCTGAAACGTAAACAAGTTGTGGTAAAGATATTGAAGTCACAAGAAGGCTTGCTAGAGAAATTATAAATAGCTAAAAACACCACAATATTCGTCAGTCAAATTTCAAAAATTAACACGAGTGGACTGAACACCTCCAGTTAAAACGAGATCTGTTAATTATAATTATAGATTCCTGAGTGTCAACTGAAATCTGCAGTCGCTTCTGTTCCTCCATCACGGCAAAATCATTTTAAAGATTACAACTATTTCTAACGAGCTGTATACTGAGCCAGACGCATCTGTCATCATTACAATAATGGGGCTTCTCCGTGTGCCGGCTCTTATAATCAAATGACCTGGCTACCGACTGAACCAGCCACAGATGCTGACAACCTAAAGGCTGACGAATACCTGCTGGCTACCGACTGAACTGCCCACTGCCGGTGATCACCTAAAGGCTGGCCAATCCCTGCTGCATTGATGCTGACAACCTAGAGGCTGATCAATTCTTCCTGGCTACCAACTGAACTGGCCATTGATGCTGAAAACTTAGAAGCTGGCAAATTCTTCCTGGCTACCAACTTAATTAGCTATTGATGGTGAAAACCTAGAGGCCAGCCAATTCTTCCTGGCTACTGACTGAATTAGCCATTGATGCTGAAAACCTAGAAGCCGGCCAATTCTTCCTGGCTACCGACTGAATTAGCCGTTGATGCTGAAAACCTAGAAGCCGGCCAATTCTTCCTGGCTACCAACTAAATTAGCCGTTGATGCTGAAAACCTAGAAGCCGGCCAGTTCTTCCTGGCTACCAACTGAATTAGCCATTGATGCTGAAAACCTAGAAGCCGGCCAATTCTTCCTGGCTACCAACTGAATTAGCCATTGATGCTGAAAACCTAGAGGCCGGCCAATTCTTCCTGGCTACCAACTGAATTAGCCATTGATGCTGAAAACCTAGAGGCCGGCCAATTCTTCCTGGCTACCGACTGAATTAGCCATTGATGCTGAAAACCTAGAAGCCGGCCAATTCTTCCTGGCTACCAACTGAATTAGCCGTTGATGCTGAAAACCTAGAAGCCGGCCAGTTCTTCCTGGCTACCAACTGAATTAGCCATTGATGCTGAATACCTAGAAGACGGCTAATTCTTCCTGGCTACCAACTGAATTAGCCATTGATGCTGAAAACCTAGAGGCCGGCCAATTCTTCCTGGCTACCAACTGAATTAGCCATTGATGCTGAAAACCTAGAGGCCGGCCAATTCTTCCTGGCTACCGACTGAATTAGCCATTGATGCTGAAAACCTAGAAGCCGGCCAATTCTTCCTGGCTACCAACTGAATTAGCCATTGATGCTGAAAACCTAGAAGCCCCCAATTCTTCCTGGCTACCAACTGAATTAGCCATTGATGCTGAAAACCTAGAAGCTGGCCAATTCTTCCTGGCTACCGACTGAATTAGCCATGGATGCTGAAGCATAGAGGCTGGTCGATTCCTGCTGGCCACCAATTGAACTGGCCACTGCTTCAGCAGTCGCCTACGCCATTTGCTGTATCGTATGGCGCGATGATGCACAATGTGCTCCAATCTGAAATTATCGCTGAAAGGATTCCGATTATATCAGTTTTCTATCTGTGTTTTAAATCCCAGTTGTATTGAAATACATATAACTATTTCTTGTGAATTGGGTTGGCTGTAAAAAATAGGAAGTACCTATAAGCTACACCCCTTTGTACGTTATGTATACCAGTACAATACTTGTAATTAAAATGTGAATTTTGATTCGAATCGTCTTTCTTTTATGATGGTTTGGATAGAACACCTCACGGTGTTTTACTTAAATCATTACCCAGGTTGAGGACTGATGTGTGCCGGTGCTTATTATTTACAGTCTTTTCTTGTGCAGGCAAACACGTCCCGTACAGATGGTATCTGTTTTACTTTGAGTCACCAAAATGCATATCATCCCATTCACATTTAATATATTGATAAGATGCAATACAAAATTACTAAAAATCAAAAAACCACATTTCTTCAATATTTATGGGTAGGCATTGAAGTATTTCTTTTTAAATGTACTTCAATTTACGTGAATTAACAAGTGTATTGATTGTGAAAATGGATTATAATTTGGCCGAGGCTCTTTAAATCTGCATGTCTATCAGATTGAAGACCTCAACACAGTTAATATTCGTAATTGATATTTAATGAACTTATTAGTGTTTTCAAGGTCGATTATTCTTTATCATACAATAGAGAACCATACAGGCTTAGCATAACATGTATTATTATTATTAAATTATGTCCTGATGATCCAAATATGTTACGAACTTAGGAAAACCCTTGAATTTTAATTAGTTCCTCATATATAAAAAAATGCATATTTATCTAAGAGTGAATTATAGGGGTGGAAAATGAGTGAAAAAATTTAGAGCGGTGGATTGTTCATTTCATGAATTCTCATCTCTCTAATGAAGGAAGAGGGGATTTTCAGAAACAAAGCAAAAAGTGTATCTCTTACATGAGATGTTTATATTATTTTTATTTATTAATTTTACTTTAGCCATGTATTCATCCAAAATTACAAATGTCTAATTTATAATAACTTACATACATACATATATTATTACATTTGATTTTGATTAATATGTCTCCCACAATCCAGCTTGAATCTATAAAATGTTGTAGACTTTATATTTTTCGGCAACGCATTATAATATTGCATTCCTTTGTATGGTAAATTATTTAGTGTATTGGCTTTGTCTTTTTTTGGTAGCCTAATTTCACTTTCTGGTGTTATTTCTGTGAATACCTTTGTTGTGCATAATTTAATTTTCAAAAAAAATTGGTAATAGGATGTTTATTATTTTATGCATAAATATCATCGCGTTCAAGGTCAGCATCTATTTAACTATTAGCCAAATTAGTTTCTCTAACCTTTTAGTTACTTTTTAATAATCTGTTTCAAATCAAATCAAATCAAATCAAAAATTATTTATTGTAAAATAAAAATTACAAAAATTACAAATTACTTAGGTTTCACCTAAGTATTATTCTCATTGCTCTAGTTTGTAGAATTTTCAACTTTTTTTGTTACTTGTCGTTAATATGTGGAGCAATAATGGAGTTGTAAATAGTGATTGTAGTTTTTTGGGAATTTTTTTGGTATATTGTAATATCCCAAAAAGAAAATTTCTTTCCAATTTTGTGTATACTCGGCTCACTTGTTAAAAGTTAGTTTGGAATATATAATATAACAACTATTTTATAACAAGTATTTCATATCGGTAACAATTTCAATAACTTCACCATCAATTTTAATTCTATTTTAACTGAAGGTGTATTTGTGTCCAATTATCATACATTTTGTATTTAATCTAAGCTTATTTATTTCATATGCAATTTGTTGTCCAGAAAACTATTTTTCAGGTTTTATTGAAATTTAAAAAGCACCCTATAGTTTTGTCGTCGGTCAGTATGAGTGGGCAGAATCTTAAGGTTAGCAGAAATAATTAATTTCAATGAATATCATAAACCCCTTTATTACTCTGAAAGCTCAGCAAAGCAATATCGCTTGGAAGCCTTTGTTCATAGTCCTGCCGTGACTTTGGTCTTTATGAAAAGGTGAAATAAATATTGTTATTCTGTGAATAGTCCGGAATTGTAGTTCGTGATTTAATGCAGTTTTTTCAAGAATGCATAATTTAAAGTGCGATGGAATAAATAAAACAATGCTGAGATTAAATAACGATTTGAAAAAAGCGTTGTAAGAATCTTTGTCGAACAATCGTAGTTGCAAAAGTATTGTAGAGATTTATTAAAAATATTCGATAGACTGGAAATAAAGGTTTTTACCGCCATTGTTAAAGTTTTTAAGACTTTATTCTTAACAAATTGTTAAAGTTTATTTGGTTAAAGTTAATTAAAAATTTAGTTTTTAATTAACTTTAACCAAACCAACGCTTTTTTTCAGGCTATATATTTGAGATTGTTTTCATTTTCAACCTACGTGGATGTAAAATACGATGTAAAGCTTTCTCCTGATATTCACGAACGAAGAAATAAACCTTAAGTATACAATATTATTATTACTTCAGTTCTCCGGGAAACAAAGAACTTTCATTGGCTTAAGATTTAACCAGAAGGATTTTCAGATTTTATAAAAAATCCCGCAGGGCCTATGTCATCTTAGAAGATGCTGTGCGGAGGAACTTTATGGAGAAAGGAAGGAGAAAAAATCTGGAAAGGAAAGGTGTGAGGAAGAAGGAGGCACAGGAAGATGGGGTAGTACATGGCTATTCAGATCTGGTCATCCAACACAAGACTGTCTTCTGTCTTTGTAGAAAGTCTAACGTACAATTTAATATCCCTAAAAGATGATCCTAAAATATGGCCGGTTCTCCAAAGCATGTAGATATTTTAGACCCAATTATGATAATGATAATGGAATGCTAAAAACATTGTATTTTTTTTCTCTCGAAAATACGATGTCCTAACTTTTTAACTAAAATTAAATTTACTTCCTATTCCGAGGAATGGAATCCGATTTTAATGCAAATTTGTTTAAAGCGACTGTGGCGTCGAGAAAAATCTAGATTAACTAATTAATAATAAACCGCTCGACCTACTTAGTACCTACTCCCGAATTATGTACCTGCAGTCTAAATCGCATCGTAAACAAAGCAACCTACGTACTTCAAGCACCTACTTGTCTATCGACGACAATAACATCGCAAGTCCGTCTTTCACATTACGAGAACTCGCCAGAAGGTTCGAGTCTACGGCCTATGCATAATTGCCGCGCTGTCGAAGGTTCCTGAAACATACAGTCTGTGCGACTGCCTAGGATTTAGTTGCCATCCATCTACCTACTGCTGCCGTCGGCCGTGTAGTATAAATATGCCCGACGCAGCGAGTCAGTCAGTCAGTCAACAATCTGCCGTCAGTTTACAAATCTCACGAGTGACAACTGGTGCACCCCGCGCCCCTCCGCGAAGGACATATACCCGGCTTCGCCCGTACCATCATGGACTCCAACGGGACATCATCATAGCGCCTTGTCCAGATCGCCGTCCCTGGCAAGCGCTACTCGGATTACAAGCGCCCTGGTTCCAGTGTCTCTGACCAGCGCTTCTTCCATGCTACCATGACCACCACGAGGACACGCAGCATCCTCACTGGTCTACGCCGTTCCCGTTCAACTGCCTACAAGGTCCGCCGCACCTTCGGCCTCCGTCAGCACTGGAGTATTGATTCCCCAGATCGCCAGTGCCTGACCGCCATCGAGTCCCGGTCACCAGCGCCCGGCGTCGACTCACTGACCCGCGCTTTACCAGCACATCACCGCAGCGTCCGAAGAATACATCTGTCCTACATCATCTCCTCGTCACGGCTACACTGACTCACCAATAAACACAGTGACCTTCACGACACGCCTTTTATTTTCGTGCCTCTCACGCCTGATCCCCAAACGACAAATTTTCGAATATTTTAAATCATTTCAAACATTTTTTTAAATATTTCAAATGTAAACATATTACTTCCAATCTGGTATTTCGATTATGCCAAATGAAGATATCAAATGAATCGATTTTCCGTTCCATTTCTGTAATGACAGAACGAGTATTCCTCAAAGTCAAAATCTTAAAATTCTGTTACACGAAAAAACATTTAAATAACGAGACATTTCTCTGCTCAGAATTTCTTACACATTTACAAATTCCCGGGGGCTTGTAGGAAGTTTCAAATTTAACAGAAAAAACTAAAGTTTTTGCCCTTCACGCGAACTTACAAATGCAAGTTTTTCCTTGTAATTTTATTGTAGCATTAAATCAGAGTTTCTAACGAAAGGGGCGCTTTTTCCTTAGCTCTGGAAATACCAATTGCTGCAATGCATCAATTCCGAATAAATTGAAACTTTGGCTTCACAAATCTTATTGAGATTTGCTGGATTATAAATTAGCTTCGCTTAGGGGTGTTTTTCCCGATTTGCATCCGAAGCAGTCAAAGAGAATGAACGAAAGGCGGAACTTTGGGTTTTGCCGTAGTGGCTGTCAACGTGGACCAGGGATTATTGTTCCGAGACCGGTACAGTGGTGTATTTTCACAAACCATAAATACCGTTAAAAATGTCTGGAAGATACAAAAATTTACTTTTCTGATATGTTATTTTAATATTTTCATTCGTAATTAATGATTTCGAAAAACGATCTAAAACGGTTCCAACTGGCTAAACGTCATTATGACGTGGAAAACGCCAGTTTCTGGTAAAACGGCTGTCGCAACGTCACCCGGCGTGACGTCAATGCCGCCGAATTCACAAATAAAAACGAAAATGTAGTTTGGACGACAAATCAAATTTATAAGTTTTAATTTAATTTAATTAATATTTTTAACCATTGTGGAAAAGATATTAGTAAAAATAAAAATACCTTCATTTTCAAAATTTTTAACGCTAAAAAAAAAGTGAAAATATCTATCAATCTCCATTGAAAGAATTAGGTAGGTGAGGTAAGGTAGATTGGGTAAAGCTAAGTTTGGCTAGGTTAGGTTATAATAGATCAAATTAATTTAGATTAGGATAATGCCAGTTAGATAAGGTAAGCAAGGCTTAGAAGTAGAGGGTTCAATGCCTTTTGAATTGTAAATATATACATGTATTAACTATTATATTAAATAAACTCAGGAGGCCCTAACAAAAATTATATCCCTCGGGGCCTATGTCATTTTTGGTGATGCTATGTGGAGGGTCTTTTTGAGGAGAGGAAGGAGGGAACCTGGGAATTAAAGTGATTCATAATGCTGGAGGGAGAAAACACAGAGGCCGTCAAATCGTTCCACAGCCGAGCTGTTGAACTTAAGAACGAGTCTTAGAAACGACCGGTTCTCATGTGACAAATGTCAACCATGTACAAATGTTGAGCGCGTGTGTAGCATGTTTTCCGACTATCCACCGTTTGCCGAAGAGATCAATGATCTCCAAAGATGGCAATCCGTTTGTTAAGAATCAAAAGAAAGTTAGGGAAATCTATCAAACGGATTACGACCGTTCACGAAGTCAAAGTTTTTACTAATAAAACAAAAACCATTGCTTAAGTATTATTATTGTGTTGATGGCTATTAGGTCCCTCCACTACAATACAATGTGTGCGAATGTATTTGAATACATTGTTTACAAGGTAAACGATACCCACCTTGTGATTCCGTCTGCGTGTGACCTGATTTTATTTCTCATGAAATGGATGCATCCAGGTGCATGTTGATTAACAAGCTAACTACTAGTAGTTAATTAATTCTGCTCTGTCGACTGCTTTATTTGCTATTCGACAGGAAAATAAAATTCTCGCTTGCGCTGCAATGATGGTCAATATTGATGGCAATTTTATTTTTTTACTATCCATTACTTCTTGGCGTTGCGTTATTTGTGAGCGGCTAGATTTGGTTAACAGACCATGCTGTATCTTGCGTACGAAACTGTAAACTGTTGTATACATTATCTACACAAAGTTAGATCTACAACGCAGATGGAAAATTAATAATATTATATTGTATAATATGAACTGTTTGCAATATTCATCTGGGCATTATGTAATCTGTGAAATGCAAATTTTGAAATCGGAGACACCATAGAGTCCACTTGTGGCGCATTTTGTGAAAGAATAAATTCTTAGTACAATTTTTTTTGTAAAAAAAATTAAAACTATACTACTACTTATTTTAATAATCATCCCAAAAAATACCATAAATATATATATTTATATTATAGAAACAAACAGTACATGATTTACAGAGATGAAACAATAGACAGGAATAAGATACTTCATGTTGGGTACCTATGATGTGTTTCCTTGTAATGTGGTATGTTTATTCCTTAATTACCAGGTGACTTGTGTAGTATATAAATGTGTGTAATGTATGTTGGAGTGTTTGTGTGTGCGTGTCTATATTTATGCCCATTGAACATTTTAAATTATTGATATGATGTCACGTTTGAATTTGGGCAGTGAATCTGAAAAGATGTCAATGTTAGAGTTTAGACAAATATTATTTAGAGTATGAAGAGCTCGGTTAATTGGTGAATTAGATATTCAAAGCACAATCCCTATTAGGTAACGGAAAATTTTGAATATTCGAAACTGCAAAATTTTTCATTTATTTACGTTCGTACCTACACAATTTGATTTGTCAGTTACGAAGACCTTTAAAAAAAAATAAGTTTTTCCTATCACTACCTAATACGAGTTTTATCATCTCTCATCTCGGAATCTTCGAGCATCCCATGCCACTACCCTTGCCAACGATAGCCCGTGCCTCATTCCCCGCATGCCCTATATCGCGCGTGCCACCGACCGCTCGTGCCACCACTGCTCGTGTTCAGTATTACCAGTAACCCATCCCACAATCTGCCACCAATCTGTAAATGAATTGTCCCTGTTTGGAGCTAGCGTTAATGGTTATAGATGGAACCGAAGACTTCGGAAAGCTTAGTGGAGTTATAAAACAAAGATAAAATAAAATCGCACCATAAAATGGGATTCTGGTGACGATTTCATGTCATTTTTTAAACAATTTGATTAGATCCAAAAGCAATTTAATTTAAAACAGCTTTAGTAAGGTACCTATACTCCACTCAGAAGGAAAAAAAAAACAATTAAAATACAATCGAATTGTAAGGGCACATCGAAATTTTAGGGTAGTATTTTACTTCAATCGACCTCAGGGCGTATGGAAAATACCAGTCATAAAGTATATTTATATTTATTTATACTGGGTTTTATAGAAGTTCTCACTTGCACGAGATCAATCAATTTATAAAAACTCAGTTAATAAACAAATAGGTTCATAAAATTACGCAAATCTACTCAGTTAAACGATACATAATATCCGCATAAAAATACATAATTATTTATATAAACGCTTATTCAATGACAAATAATTCAAAGAGAGACAATATGCGCAAGAGACAAAGAGAGAACCAAGTTATACATAATATAATTATCTATAATACTCATCATATTTCTTGGCACATTTTTTCTAAATCCATATAAATTATCGACGAAAATGTCTACTTCAGCACACTCTATCTTATTTTACTTGTAAGAGTAAATTTTTATCTAAATTTAATCCAAATGTATTTCAACTAACGATAGTAGAATATGTCTTTGATTCCAACAATAATTGACCAACAAACATATAAATTTTCTTGGTTCTTCTTTATTCCGATTCCAATTTTATTTTCATATAATATACATTAGCGTTCCTTTTTCTATGTGATGTATCCCCACGCTCATCGGGCAATCGACCTTGTCTACATAGTGTCACTAACAGAACTTATGGTCCATCAGATCACAGTTGGCGTGTTTAATTCGTAATATCAAATACCTACCATCTGATGCAAAACCCAATCAAGTTATACACCATTCCTAGAGATGGGTATTTAATGTTTAAGTCTATTGAGCGTAATACGCCTTCCGCCTCATTGGAATATGAATCTACAATTATGGAAATAAATGTGAAGGAAAAAAAATCCAGAAATCTCATGTTGATAACTCCATTTACACGCAAAAAATTGAACTTGTTTGAGTTTTTTTAAGGGGGAAGATTTACGAGATGTTTTCAAAATCAGGCAAACAAAATGTTAATAAAATAACTTCATTTGGGCCTTGTTTTTTTAATTTTAGTTGGGGAAAATTACATCTGTAACGAATTGCTTTATTTTAATAAAAATGTTTTGAACCTTGAAAACTACGTTTTTAAGGATTTGTGAACAAGGAAATGGAAATCATAATGATCCACAAGATCCATTAAATGATAAAATGATAAATTTTGGGTGTGTTCGTGTGCCATTAGTTAGTTCAAGTTTTTCTTAATTCTGAAATGATCAAAAAATTTAAAATGTTGCTATTCTTTCTTTGATAATAAATTAGTCTAGAGCCTAGGAGTTTAAAAGTTGTAGGTGTAGATCACGTTTCTTCAGATTTTCTGTTTATAACCCTAACTGAAATATGACGTACATAGAAAACTACATAATTTCAGTTTATGATCCTTTTGTATTCCTCCTACGCAAAAACCTCAGGAATTCATAAAAATGTCATTCTAGAAATTTCCTTCTTTGTTAGTATTGAAAACGATAGTTACGCACGATGTAATTTAATATCAACCTCCTAAATCTGTGAATACAAGTTCAGTAATATGTGCTGTTCTATATTTCAATGTGACGGGCAATAAAGTGCATCCAGTATAACAATTAAACGTATTAATATTTAATCAAATAATGAAGGAATACTGATAAATACATCCATTAACACAAGATTGTTTACCAAAGAATCTTATTTTCATAAAACCATAATTGTTTTGCCGAATCGATTTTTCGATATGGCCTAATCCACTTAATAAATACACCGCAAAAAACGAGTGTCTATGATAATATAACTACTGTATTTTTATTATGGTTAGTTCCTTAGAAAATACGCTACTCGATAATGTAATAAATACTCATATTTGTTCTTCCAATTACTAAGGCTGGAAATAGTGCGACGCGTACGTCGCGTCAGTCGCGTGTCGTCGGTCGCAGGCAGTCAGTTAGGCGATGATGCGATAGTGCAGAGCGATGTCACCCGAGTACAAACGTCTTCAATTAATTAAATTGTTTTTATTTATATCGTATTAATCAAATACGGGAAACAATGCCTTACACACTACAAGCCAACATTTTTGCTTAGTATCCCGATCTTTATATAAATTACTAGATTAGAAAAAACCCGCTTTGAAAATATTCATTTTATAAGAATGTACACATGCACCTCCTTCAGTTCACATCAGTGCCGCACTGAAGGCTGTCATGCCGACAGTAATCGCGTCAGTCGACCGACGACGTAGCGCTGACGAGCTGGACCGATAGGTCTCGTACGCCGCGCGTAGCGACTCGCGTGCGCCTGATTGTCAGCGTCGCACTACTACAAACAGCTCTTTATTTATTAACCCACATTTTAACTTACGCGACCGAAGTACACGTCGTACTATTAACCCACATATTACCGTACGCGTCGTACTATTTCCAACCTAGCACGAACTCTATTATTATTCCATCACCATATAAATGTACATTATTATGATGCCATAATATGTTATTATATATATATATATATATATGTACCTACGTATAAGACAGTACTCCAACTTATTCCTCAATATCAGTGAAAACGCAAAAAATATATATATCATTCGTGCGGTTTTTACAAGTTTTCTGTGAAACTGTTGTCTACAGAATGCAATACCTAAAAGTTTTATAATCATCACAGGATTATATTTCAGCCGCAAGAAAGTCGAAAAACTGATTTCCTTAGCATTCCTTTCAGAAGCTCGTTTCTTCCCAACAAAGGAGAAACCTGCTGACAGAAGCAATTGTGTTCCTCTTACGGCACTAATAATGCCAATATTTACTGTTCATTGTATGCTCTTCTCGTGATCATGTTCATTATTCAATTGAAATAAAGCCTCCCAGAAATTTATTACAGTCACTAACATGTCCGCCATGTGAACATTTGTCACTGAAACAGCTAAACCCCAGTTATTTATAAGGTATATTTTCTTCAAATAGAAAATATTTTTCTTTAAGAACATTACTTAGAAAATGGGCTTGTACGTACTTGCACTAACTTCTCTTTACCACAAACTGTTTGTAATGTAAAAATAAAATCACGATAAATACAAAAATGTTCCTGACTGAAAAATGTGTCGTTTTGAAAGCACGTAACACATCTGGGAAAAACCCGACGCGCTAATGTGTCAAGATTTTCATGAATCTTCACACAATATGTTTTGCATTGATAAAAAATATGTAAAGGGGTGTGCGAATCGTGCTTATTTCACGTATTGGGTCATTCTTGCGTATAAATCTCTCGATTCTATGTATTGACAACATAAAAATGTTTCTTAATGAAGCCAAAACAATTTTATACGGATAATATTCGATAGTAACCTCGAAAGGGTTTTTAAATAAAGCTAAACATTTATTTCCATTTCTGCAGATTTCAAGATTTTTCAAAGAAACAACTTAGAAACATCCATAATTCCGCGAGCTCCAAACTAAACAACGTTAAATGTTACGTTTGGTACAGAAACATTTATATGTACACCACCTCCCTCCCACCAGAAAGCAAGAATATAAATGAGATTGTTGTTTCCGTTTGCCCGCTCGTAGTCATCGAAATGAAATTTTGTGGAAATTGTTTCAAAGCTTCTGAAAGCGTTGCATTTTGTTTTCAATTATTCAAGGTTCACTTCTTTCGAGATATTGATCTTGTTTGTTATCATCCAATCTAGAAACTCTTTCTGCACACAAAAAGAACAAGACTAATGAAATAATAAACTCTTCTTGTTGTTTCCTTCGGGTGTATTTTACGCCCATGCATCTTTAATAATCTGTTTGAAGGTTTTACTTACAAATCATACCAAGATCTGCTCCTATTCTTAGCCAACGATTATAAGATATATCTTTTGTTACAATAAAATAATAAACAAGAAATAATTATCGGAATTATAATTATTTTGGAAAGAAAGGTAACGAAATTTTTTTATGTATTTCCACTTGGTTCCGGAGTAAATTATCTTTTTATATTTACTCCCTGCAGGAAGCCTTAGAAAAAAAAATCGCTCAGGGCCTATGTCATCTTTGGGGATGCTGTGTGAAGGGTTTTCTTCAGCGAAAGGAAGGGGAGGAAGTTCTGGGAAGTAAAACGGTATGATAGGTCTATAAGACGTATTAATCCATCTCTCTCATTGTGGTGCGCGGCGATAGGTCGATAGAGTCCGGCTGGAGAGGTCAAGAGGTCTCCCTCAATCAGTCTCTCCCGATCCGACCGCCACGCGTAGGTGGGCAAACGCATTCGCCGCCAAGACCCATACAAACGTCACCCCGTGAACCCATCACCCCTTCTTAGTCACCAAATTTGCAAACCACTTGGGGTGACCTATAGCCGAGGTTTTCATTATCCAATAAATGGTTTCAAAAATATAATGTGAATTAGTTTTGGACCGACTCATTACCGAAAAATTGATATTTCCTCGAGTTTTGTTGTAAGGTTAAACGAAACGAACTTTATAATCTACGCGTTCACAGATGACGTTAAATAAATTATGTTATTAAAATACGCTTTTTTCAAGTCATGCTCTACAATATAAAAATGAATTATTTGTTTGCGCCCATACATGAATATGGATAAATAGTTTTGACCATATAAAATCTCAATTTTTTCACGGGAGGCATACGAATATAATATTGTATCGGTGAATCCAATATAGTATTTGTATGCCTCTCTTAAAAGAATTGTGCATTTAACGCATAGCTTGCGAAACGCGTATTAAGTGAAATAATTAAATTAGCGCCATCTATCGAAGAGCAGATTATGATTTTTTTAAAGTTAACCCTTAATTAATACTGAAAAACATAATTAAAATTTTCTTAATGAATACCTCGGCAACTTAGTAATTCAACGTCTAGAATAATAAAATCTGTTTCTTACGGATAATTTTATATTTGAACAACGTTTTAAAAAAAATTTCAAACTATTTTTTCTTGAAATATTTATCTTATTCAGAATAAATATCAAGGCACTTCTGATGGCCTCCGTGGTAGAGCCGAAGCCGATAGTCGCGCGTTCGAACCCGGCGTGCGCAATTAAAATTTTATTTGATTAATTTTTTGTTATTTCAAAATTTATTAATTCAAAATAATATAAAGTATTCTTGAGGCACGTTTCAGAGTGGAAGATACTCTCAGTATCACCCTGGTGTAAGCAGTTGAAACGTTGATTGAAAAGGCTTTAGCCGTGTATGGCTTTAGCCAGGCTTTAGCCAGCTCTGAATAGCCAAGTACTCCCTCACTTTCCTTTTACACGACTTCTTCCCCTCCCCACTTCCCTTCGACCTCACAACATACCCCAGTTGGGGATGCCATAGTGTCACTAGCTCCAGACAGTTAGGACTCATGTGCTCACAATAAAAACACTTATTTTATTTATTTTAAGTATAAATAACTTAAACCGTGAGAATCGGTCTGAAAAAAAGATGTTGTGGATACGAATTCATCTAAATTAATTAAAATGTGAGCCTCGAGCAAATTCCCGTTATTAGATTCTTGTGTCGCCGTATTTTGTTCGAGACGGGAAGAGATTTTTAAAAATTGCATATACTCGTATATTATATTATGTAATGACATGTGATAGTGTGTTTATATACTAAACCGTTTTTCCCCCTCTCATATCCATTCGCATTACAACATTCCCGAATTGGAAACGCACTTTTTTTTGGTGACTGCGGTGACCGTCTAGCCCCAGCATAAGATAGCTTTCAGGCTTGCAAAAAATACATGACAGGTTGGAGTAATAAATAAATAATAAAGAGTGATAGAGTGATAAATGAAGCTTCTTAAAGCGGTCGTCAGCGGAGAACAGATTCAGTTTTTTTTATGTCTAAGGCAACTTTTTCTAGCATGTGGCTACTTTTTTAATATTTTTTTTGTTGATATTTGGTTTTAGTTTCGATACCTCCAAACAGATGCCGGTAGGGTGTGTAGATCGTAGTTATTGTTATTCGGTTTATGTACTTTAAAGATATTTCAAGACAGAGACAACATGTCGGCTGTAGCCGAATGATTACGAGTAATCACTAGGACGGCAGCTTAGTTAAAGTTCTCTACCTCGCCAGAATAACTCATAGTCTCCTTTAGAAAGGACTTATGTAGATATTCATTATAATTATCTTACGATTATAAAATAAATCGTTATCTTTGACGGAACGAAGCATTTATTGAAAACTCCCGATATTAAAGTTTTTTCCGTTTTAAAAAGACATTTAACAATATTACAGCACGTTATGGTTTTTGCTGTTTTTTTTTTTTTACTTTTCTACACATGAGGCCCTGAGAAATTTTCCTCGGGGATGATGTCCTTTCTGAGGACGCTGCTATTTGGACGAGAAAAATGAGTGATCGTTGCAAGAGAGAGGAAGCACAGAGTCCGACAAATCATTCCACAGCTGAGCTGTTGATTTTGAAAAATTAGTAGAAACGACCCATTCTCGTGTTTATGTCAATCATGCACGAATTAGTGAGTTGTTAGAATTATCCTTTTGAATTTTATTTAAACTAGAGAAACATACCTAATCAATTACTTTATAAAGAAGTTCACAAAGATAAAAATTCATTTCGATTTTCACTTTGTCTGAAATGGCTTTAGCCGTGTTTAATAAATAGTCAGGTTCTTCCCAATATTTCCTTAAATATACTTCCCCATTTCCTTCCCTTTTACCCTCTCTTCGGCTTCATATCATACCCATTCGAGAATACCAAGTCCCCCTGGCATTTGGGACTTCATTCAGGCATTCGGGACTCGGGTGCGTTATTTAGATTTTCATCATAGATTTAAATGGTTCGTTGAAAAACTTTATAAATTGTAAAAAAAATTATAGAGTACCACCACAAATGACTTATTCTGAAATGTCAGAAAGTGATTAATTTCAAAAACAATTTGTCAGACTTTATTTATTGCATACTATATCTATGAACGCTTTTTATTAAACTTTCTATAAAAAGGAAACTAACTAATTGGAATTATATTTACGGTGAAAGTTTCAATTTCCTTTAGTAAACGAATTATTTTTGATATTTCAATGTCAGAGTTAGGTTTTGGCGGACTAACTCTACGCTTCCAATCGCATCGCATCGCAAAATGAATGCTAACCGATTGTTATACCTACCGGCAACCGGTTCATCAAAATAAAAATTATCAAAATAAAAATGGACCAGGTATATTTAAAAACTTACATAACATTTTGCAAACAATCAACCAAATGCATTGTAGAAAAGTTGTTTTTAAAAAATTTTTTTTTTTGGGTTGCTTGAGGATTGAACCATCCTCCCCAGGGACTGGCTTTTAACTGCTGTGAACTTTTAAAAGGTCGTTTAAAACCTTGTTTTGTTTGACTGAGGATTAAACTTTCCTCCCCGGAGACTGGAGTCAACCGCACTAACGACTGAGTCAAATCCTAATTGAGTAGGACCGACATTTATTTCGTCAATTAACTGCCGCAATTTCTACACTCCAATTGTTTACAACCCTTATTATTTAACATTTCAATGTACCCTATGTAAAAGTCCCATGAGAGTATAAAAAGAGTAAATAAATAAAAACATAAGTTATTATTTTTAATTGGTGAAATATTTTGACTTGAACATAATAAACAAAGATATAATATGTCTCGATGCCATGTGGTAGGAGATTTGGCTTTATTAATGCCTTTCCTACATATATAAAGTTGGTTGTTTTCTAATGAAAAATCTAATAGACAATAATTGTTGAATAAAAAAATAACAGTTCAAATTGAATAATTTGGTCGGTTTTGAATAAGCCGACGTAGCGCAATTAGTAGAGCACCTGACCAACAAATAGGCTGCAGGTTCAATTTCCGTCGACGGCAGGTATTTTTTTCTTAGAAGATTTTTTAAATTTATGTTGGCGTTTCGGGCTAATAATTATTGGATAAAAATAATACGTCATCCTTTGTGCTGTGATTAAAAAACCTTGCTCTCAAAACATTAGTATGTCATTAATAATAAATTAATGACCATTTCATCTTGATTCCGGAGTGATGGCTTCTCAAACAAGTGGAATTTGAAATTGAAGCACAACATCAAATGTGTTTGTACTCCATACCATACCAACAAATACACAACATTTAAGGCAATACACTACGTCGTGAAATATTTCAAATTGAGCCGCTTTCAATAACAACCCTTACGTAGATGGCGATAAGGTTTAAATTCCCGCCACCATCCGCCGGTTTTGATTTATGCAAGAAAAAAGCATGGCCATAAAGTGCCTTTTATTTTATTTTTTGGATGTTCAGGCATAAATATTTAATTTTTTTTCGATCATTTTATAAATAACTTAATTTTCCACATTATACAATAAAATCATAACCGAAAATGGGTTCGTAAGTAGGAGATTTTGAACTTTAAAGCAGTTTTCATAGGTTTTATAAATTACTTTTTTCTGGGCTTATAAAAAGACTTATCTAAAAAATACTAGATTATTTCAAAGGCCAAGATGTATTCTACTCGCAGTATTTAATTAAAGCATCTGAAACATTTCTAGGCGAACAAATTTTCAAACCAAAAACACATGAATTATTATTTTTTTTGGTAAACTAATGTTTAAGACAAGATTTTTTATGCATAGCACAAAGGGTAACATGAAAAAATGTAACAAGCAGTAATTGTTGAATGAAACACTAGTATATATTGAATTATTTCGCGGATAAGAGATAAGCCGTGTGATGATTTGAACAATCACATAAATAAACGAAATGAATGTACTCCAAAAAATTTTTGTTTGGGCTAACAGATAAGATTTATTGACAGGCGGGCTTGAAGAAACACATTCCCACGGGAAGGGAGAGAATGGGTAGGCAGTCAGTTCTTGAACGTGGATACGTTGACAGCTCCGAGAAATCAATACAAATCAGAAGTGTTGTGTGAAATTACAGTTAATTAGTGAATTCAAATGGTGTTAGAAAGTACTGTGGAATATTGAATTAAAGTGAAATATTATTGAATCGGTGTTTGTGTGAAGTGAAAGTAGTTGGACTCAGTGAGAATACAATTAATAATAATGACAATAATAATAATTGGATAATTTGTAGAGCGCCGTTTTGTGAAAATCACCCCAGGGGCGCTAAGAGTTGGGCGATCGCGATTATAATATAAAATGTGTCAAATTAAACGTGACTTCGTAAATATGTAGTTCAAACTAAATTACTTGTTTTAAAAACATGAAAATAATAATAATAATGATTGCGTTGTAAAACAGAGATTAGGGAGGTACAATTGTATTTACAGAATTATTTAATTACCCTTTTATAAGCGTAGGGAAGGGACCAAAATTGAACAGATTGCAAGGATTTCGCTGAAATGAGGAAAGAAGCCGATAGGGAGAAGATCGAAAATTAAAGTGATTTAGCTATATAGTGTAACCAGGTAAGCTTCACGCTGAGAATGAGAGATGACTAACTGGGTGAGTTTTTTATATTATTTATTAAATTCCAGAGGACCCGTTTAAAAGACGGATACAACCGAGGTACAGGAACTAAGTTTACGACACCTGCCGCCCAAATAATGTTGTCATTAAAAGGAACGTGCTAGTCGAACTGTCAAACAGCTGTGAGCGAGAGACGGGCCAATGACCTTTTCATATATAGGACAAGACGCAGGTACAGTCAGTCAAAGGGGAAGTTTTGCTAGCGTATGACCGCCCGAATTGAAAGCGATCGGATGCAACCAGACGGAACAAAATGAAAACTTTTCTTCTGTTATTTGACTTTCTAATTTAATACTTTTCATCTATTGTTTGACTTTCTACGTTACGAATTGGGATGCACAAAAACAAATCTAGAGTCAAAAGAGGGAGATGGTAATCTCCGAAATAAAACTACCAACCGAACAACTTTTCCCAACAGGTACCTTTCGAGAGGTAGGCAGCCTCTTTAAATTAAATGCAAAAATCAAACCAATTATCCGTTTATACCTACCTGAGAGGATAGGTATTCAGTAGAAGTTACCCATACCTAATACACGAGGGTGCTAGTAACCTCATAAAATAAATACTGGAACCAAATATTAAAATACAGACAGTCCTCATCCTAAATTTGGCATTTCGAGTAGACCTTACATATATCTCACATGATAATTGGCTGAATGGGTAGGCACACAACCTATCGCTAAAGGCAAGCTAAATGTCGACAAGATCGTCGTGTGTTATCTATGTTATTGACCTAGAAAGGGATGTAAATCCCCGACGACGAGGGAGTTACAACGTTTTCTAGAGGTGGCACGTAACTTAGGACCTTACGTGTCACATTTTCGCGACTAGATTCGTGACAAGGGATGTCATGGTTTTCCCCTTCTACACTCAGTAAAGTAGATTATCCTGGAGGTGTTTGAGGTTGGGGCAATTCTGAAATTGGTGAGGAGACCTGGTTTTCTTTATTCTGGCGTGAAGGTTGCCGATTTGGAACAAGGGGAGACCCGGCCGGTTGTGATATCCAGACACGCAGATATCGATTGCCTTGCTCAAATTATCATCCATCGGTTTTGTTTGGTAAAGAGGAGGAGCCAATCTTAGCTTGAACAAATTCATTTTCTTTCCTCTCCTTCCCCTCCTAAAATATATACATGGATGGCGCCGACAACTAACACCTTAAATTTATCGTATGTTTATCACACATATAAAATCTAACACTTTATTATACTTACATAACCATATGACAGGTAGAATCACGTAGTTAGTTGGGGAGCAGGCGACTTAGAAGATAAGGTTTATGAAATGGTTTTAAAACACAGCGGTAATGGATTCAACTCACTCTATCTCAAAAGAACCGAGGGATACCACACATACATAGATAACTAGGTTTCTAAACCGAGAAACAAAAAACCAACACAACGTTCGGTGAAGCCTTTTTATACGGAACCGTTACGTGAAATAGTTACGTTCAAGGCCGCAAAATACGTAGACAAATTATGATGCACACAGTTGAAGGGGTGTGTAATAAAGAGGATAGAAAAGGCTTGTAAAAGGCAGGGAGGAAATTCCTACCCCGGATATATACATAACCAAAGCCTTATGGAAAAGTTACCTATGGGACTTAAAGAAAATTTATCGTAGAAAGAAGAGAAGGAAAAGTTTGAAGTAGAAAGGGCACATCATTACAGCCGCCATAGCTCAGTGGTCAGAGCTGTCGACCGGAAATCGAAGGGACGCGGGTTTGAGTCCCGTTGGCGTCATGTATCTTTTATCAGGAGATTTTTCAATGTGGATGAGTGTTTCAGGCTAATAATTATTGCTTATAAAACAAAAACACATGATTTTGCATTACTACGTATGGCATCGCCTTAATGAAAAACAGCAGTTTTGCTACCAACACACAAACTAATATGTTCCGGGAAGGGATATTTTAGTGATTGTTTTACGTTTTACAATAACAAAACATAAAGATGGTTTACATTTCAGTTTATCTGCAACTTTGTATATGAATGGGATGCACTCTCTCACATAGTCTTGATGACAGAGTTAGAAAAGTTTCTCTGAAATGTGATTTTATTAGCGTTGTGTGACCAGATTAAACCAAGCTTACTTACCAAAATCTTGACTAATTTCAGTCTCACAACATTTCATGAATAGGGATGCCATTATTCCACTAGCTCTGCGGGTTGAGAATCTTGCACTGTGTCATTTTTTTTAATCCCATTAACGAAAAAGTCAGCAAGTTTACTTTATTTATAAATAAATAGCTTTCCTGCTGTTATTTATAGCTCTAAAAGCTCCCCTTTCAATTAAAATGTCAACCTTTTCGCTTGAGCTTATCAGATAATTGTAAAGATCTCCAATTGGGATGGTACAGTTTGTAAAATTTCTAATTGCTCACTAATGAGACATACCATCACGGAGTGAGCGCAAATGCTGAATAACGAGGTGTTTCAGGATGATAAACATTTCAGATGTGGCAAGGTGGAAGTAATAGCCAATGAATACACATGGTGTGATAACCGACCCAGCAAATATTAAAAATCTAAATTAAATTCACATCATAACTAAGCATTCTTATAAAAATGAAAACATGGGGTGGTATAGGCAGATATATTTTCCATGAAAATGTTTATTTTTATAAATGACCATATAAGAAAAAAAAAATTATTAAATCAAATAAAACACTTTGTTTATTAACCACGACTTTTTTTATTATTACATCTACCGGTTTCGCTACAGTCGAGCTTCATCAGGATGTGAAATATAACTTATATTTATAATTTAACTTATATTTCACAAATTATTTATTAAGTTGTTAAGTTATTTCACAAGTTATATTTCACATCCTGATGAAGCTCGACTGTAGCGAAACCGGTAGATGTAATAATAAAAAAAGTCGTGGTTAATAAACAAAGTGTTTTATTTGATTTAATATATAATGTCTAACCACAAATTGATTGCTTCCTACAAAAAAAAAAATTATTGATCGATTGACGATTTATTGAAAACAGCACTTTTGTAAACTGTCATAAAGTAAGAAAAAATATTGGATTTCAACTGAGTAAGATAGAACATGCATTTATCTAACATTTATCTTGTTAAACTCTTTTTTCGAGCTTCTGTTTTGGAGATAGACGACTTCGCAAATGCACAATCACCACGTGCACTCAACTTACCGATTGATAATGTTATTTTTTTATGATAATCAAACGGTCAAGCATTCTTCTTTTACAGATCCCCCTATCTCTCCGGATCGTTTTAATTTCCAGGATGTGGTTAATAAAGTTTTAAACATTAAATCAGGTTTATCTTTTTAATCTCTTTATTTAGAAATTACCACCAATCAAACACAAAATTGTTCAATTATATTCAGACTCTTTAAAATGCACAGATCAATGTTAAGGGATGTTTGTTTAACGCTATCCGTAAGTTAATCTTACACTGTAACTATTACTACTCGTAGTTTTTACCAAACATGTGTATTAAGGGACTAACGTGTGTAATAATAAGCATAAGGGACGTATGTTTGTCGCTATCCGTAGGATAAGCTTACACTGTAACTATTAGCAACATTATTGGTTCACAGTACCTAGTTATTACCTAACATGTGTAGTTAAACATGAGGGATGTTTGTTTATCGCTATCCGTAAGATAAGCTTACTTTGTATCTACCTATTAGCAATATCGTAAGTTCACAGTAGCTAGTTATTACCTAACGTGGATACTAAGTACTATATCCGTATATTAAATTTACTAAAAAACCTTACGCTTCCTAGGATCGCCGTATAAGTACTCGTGATATATTTTTTTAAATATAGATAATTTTTTTTAAGTGAATATCACACAAGAGTCTATTATTATACTATCCGGAGTCTAATGGGGATGGTGTGCCAAAGATAGCGTGGGAGGAGATGCTAAAGAAGAAGATTATAAAGTGCCTTGCTCTTCAGATTTGGTCATTAAACACGACTAAAACCATTTCAAAAAGACGTTTTGATTCTGAATGGTAGGCTTTTCACCAGGGTGATAATGAGAGGTATCGATAAATCGATATGATTTTTAGCCTATTACTGGTATACATAGGTTACCATTATTTATTTCTCTGCGTAAAAAAAATATAGAGAGATATTCTGGTGCTGTCTTCTGCTTTTCAATATTTACAATAAGAGAAATCTCGGAGAGTCCATAGAGAATGATTTTTAAAACATCCTCGTATCTCCACAAGATTCAGAGATATTATGAGTGTGTCGTATCTCATCCCGTGGCGTATCTTCCCCATGCCGTCACTTCGGATTTTACTCCACCTGTATTTGTGGTATGTTTCACGATGCAGTGTAGTTTTGTCTTCAGTTTTACTAGCTAAGAAAAATAAATACGGACGAAAGTATAATTTTTTTAAATTATTAAAAAAAACCTCGTTACTCTTAATGATTTTAATTTTTTTTTAAATTAATTCCCTCGCAGATATTTTTTTTTAATATTTTAGTCTTTTAAAAATGATTAAAAACCATAAACGTGTCATCCTATTCCCTGCTATCATCAAGCGCTTCCACAAATAAGATGATTCCCAAAATCTATATAATTATCCAGATTACACGCGTCATTATAGAAACACATGAAAATGAATGGGCCAAATCGGCAGGGGATCTAATAGTTATTACTAGTTATTACCGACATCAACCAGGCTGCGAGTGAATAGGCTGTAGCCTTAGCGATAAACGCGTTCGCGTACCATTTGCTACTAACTACTTGCTTTAATCTAATTCATGGAGAATGACTAGTTTAAGAAGATACTAGCAAACGATTGAAGTTAAAAATTTCACAACAATACAGCCAATTTTTAAATCCCGAAAACCTTTATTCAAGTAAGGTCAGCTTCTTGTAACAATTTTTTTTAAATAATTCATTTTGTAATTTTTTGTACATTTATGTTACAAAAACCGCCAATTTATATGGAATATTATTGTTATAATACATAATATTTGTATGGATTGAGGCGGCATTTGATTAGCGGCAAAATTCGATTGTTTTTTTTTTAACTGAGCATAGCGAAGTCCTGTCTTTACTCGATCAATTGGCATTTCATCTGCAAATTTGTATTTAACGTTCCGGTTCCAGTTTAAGATGGTAGACGTATTGGATACTACCATTTTATACCGCCAGAGTTCTCATGATCGTGGTTCCTACTGTGAGCTGTCAAATCGAAATAATAAACAATATTGTACCTACCTGACTAAAGAAAGTTTGAAAAATGAATTGTTATTAAGATTGTGACATTTATTTTTCATATTACACATTTTCTTATTTGAAAAAAAATAAAAATAAAATTACGTAAAATATGTATGGTTTATAATTAAGTTGATAGGTATTTAAGTAGGTAATTACTTACAAATCTTAAGATTTTTGGTGAAATTTTGGTTTTCTTTTAATAATTAAAAGAAAATTAGAAACATACTTTCTAGGACGTAAAGTCTACCATTCCCAGAACCAACTAGTAGTTTATTGACGGATTATACTAAAGCTACTTTGGATTAACTCAAACGAATATGAAAAGCTACATCAATTGACAGTACTGCGAACACTTTAAATCGGGAAGCTTAAAATCTTTTGACGTTTCGATAGCGTGGAACTCGGAGGAAAGGGGAACTAATGTTGTCAAATTCGAACATAACCAAAAATTTTTTTAAATAAACTGTATAGATATCGCAACCAGAGTTGACCCGTACACCATAAGCATTTACTGAGGTGCATTGCTTGCTTGCAGTGTATTTCAAATTTCAGACCACCATTCAGAAATGAAACGTTGCTTGAAATGGCTTTGGCCGTGTTTGGTGACCAGATTTAAATAGCCAGGTACTTCCTGACCTTCTTCGTCCCGATATCCTTCCCCTTCCTACTGCCTTCAGCGTCTCAATATACTCCAATTGGGGAAGTCATTGTCTCACTGGCTTCAGACGGTTGGGAGCAAAACTATTCATAAGCAAAAAGTTGTTTTTCCATGTAATCACATCCGGAAGTATTATATATTAGTATAACCCTTAACACCTATATATTGAAAGATCACCTAAACTCAGAGAGCACGTCCGTTTTTTGACGAGTTGATTGATAAGATTGTTACTGATACATTTTAGCTAAGTATAATAAATATATACTGTATTAATATATAATTTTTACTAGGCATATTTTTTTTTTTTTTAAAGAAAGACAAACATTCCCGGTTTACGAATAACCTGACAATATTTGAAAATCTCCTACTACCACCACAGAAAGCGGAAAATGTTGCTTGTGTTGTGATGGAGGACTTAGCCAGCCGAGGAATTGAACACACTACGCCTGGGTGGGACCCTAGGGCGATGTCAACTCGGCCACCGGTCGGTAAATGTCTTATGTAAAAGCACCTAAAAAGGGCGTTTATAAAGTAAAAAATAAAAGTGATGATTTATTTTAATTGGAAAATTTATTTAAATAGACTACTTAGAAGACTGAAGACTTACAATAATAATACGATGGCCCGATAACAAAGCTCTAAAATTCAAGTATCTTAGATGTAATTTTTTATATTAACGTTATAAATTCATTCGTTACCAAAATATTAAGATTAACTAGTTTTCAAATGTCGTAAATAAGTAACTTACTTATTTTTCTTCTCGCCTCTTATAGTATTCTATACCCTACGAGTAGGCACATTTTCTTCTCGTCTCTTATAGTACTTTATACCCTACGAGTAGACACATTTTCTTCTCGTATCTTATAGTATTCTATACTCTACACCAACGATTAGGCACATTTTCTTCTCGTCTCTTATAGAATTCTATACCCTACGAGTAGGCACATTTTTATTTTTTTGTTCAACAGGTTTGTACTTCAAATGAATAATTATTGTATCCATCTACGCTTATGTAAATATTAGTAGTTGCTTTTATATTTCACATTATTTATTTAATTGTTTTTTCTACTTATGTTGTACTTATTATCTTTGTATTTCTTTTATAAACTGGGTATGTTAAAGCTCAATGAGCGTCTAAATAAATTAATTTAAAATTACGAAACTTAAGAAAATCATATTTGATGAATACCGTATTTTTATAAATCACGTTTTCTTTTCGAAAATCGTATCACGTATACAATAATATAAAACTTATCATTTTATTTCTTCATTCCTTAAAATATCATAACTAAGTACGTGTTATGCTACATATACATACGCGAGTCGAACTACCGAGCTAAAACCTCAATTTAGTGGAATGGAACGAAGCAACTGCAAATGGCGCGAAACTTATTTAAACCAAAATATCAATGTTTATAGCCAAGATAAACTATTCTTATATTATTGTGTTAAAACATTTAATTAAATGATACAAAGTTTTATATCTATGAAAAGTGCATTTTAACCTTGTCCCTACTTTCTGTATATTTACCCTGATATTTATTGAAATATTAAAAATGACAAGAGACAACGATTTTATTATCTTATTTATCAACAATAAGATTTTTATCCCAAAGTTATTTCTATTTGACTGCGTTCAATCCAAGTGTTTGATTACAAAATCAGTAGGTTCACACTTAGCCATAAACTTTTTGTTTTTATTGTTACCAGTTAAACGAGTATAAAATACGCTTTTATTGTTGGAACATACAGCAATACACATTTACAAAATGGTTGTATTAAAATTTCACCAAGAGGGTGAGATTTTAATGGCGATTAATCATTAACCGTATATTGTTATTGTTGGGGACGTACACGAGAGTCACTCAGTGGCTTTCAGGATCGATACGGTCGATTGTGGGGGGGGGGGGCTCCGTAATCATACACAGCTTTGGTGTTGATAGGATGACTTTTGAATTTCAAATTAACTACAAAAATTTGGAGATAATTTGGTGGGTAGGAAATAAAATTAGTAATGGTATAAGATAAATAACAATTCTAGGTACCAATAATTATCTCACAGTGATTGTATTTCAATCGGAACTTTGCCCCTTAATGAACGCCGGCGATTAAAGCCTTCTAATTATGATCTAATGAACATAACTACGCCAAACCAGAACTCAATTAAAAGCCCCTTCGTTATGATATGGCCGGTGATTTATTTCAACGGGCTGCCACAGTGACGTGAATACATCATATATTTGTGAGAAAAAAATGGATGGAAACCCGACGCGTTGGTTTTCTCGGCTAGTAACCGGTCAACCGCACGTACTGTTTGAAATGTAAACAAAATATTTCCTTCTGATGTACCTATGTAAATGGGGAACTAATTCAACAAACCTTTCTCGTCTTAATTAAATTTTCAGGGCTTAAAACATTTTTCACTCGATTAAGGTAGCGAAAGATAGTAGGCAGAAAGGTAGGGTTGGAAAAAGCCTGACTCTGAAAAATACACAAAGCTAAAGGCGTTTTAAGCAATATAACTATTCTACGAGTATCTATCTTTCAGCCTAGAACTAGGTGCATGTACTGGTGTACAAAAATTTTACTTTGACACCAAATAACCATGTCTGTTATGAAGGTCTTCAGATGTCGGTTTAAAATTATGTATTTTTTAAACAAATATAGGCATGGAACTTAGATTGAAAACACCTACAACCAAAATATTGAAGAGAAAAAAATATAGTCAAATATACAGAGTGTCCGGGGGTAAAGCACTAACTTTGGGTGGTGATTCTACATGATTTTAGAAGTAGAAAAAAATTAATAACTATTTTCGAAATTCCAACGTTTTAAGGTAGTTCTTCGGTAAATTACTTGAATTGTTGGAATGGGAAAATAAATATTCTTCTATGGAAAAATATTTTAGAGTGGGAAAAAGTTATTTTTCTTTTTTACGTCTACCATTATGTAGAATCACCTCCCGAAGTTAGTGCACTTTACGTCCGGAGACCCTGTATTTGTGAAAGTCCGTAAATATCTTAATAGAATAAAAACTATATAAATTGTTTGAAAGGCTATATAAATGATGTTAAAAAAATCACTAACGGTTTGAAATATTCCACAATATTTTTTCTGACCAAAATTCATTTTGCTCTGCTTGTAGAGGGCGCTTGCGTCAATCCTGTCTTCTGTAAATCATGGGATTGATACATACATCAGTAGGTTAATGTCCAATTTGTTAATTTGTTAATTGCAATTTATTTTACATAGGCAGGACCAATAGAAACTTTGAAGTCAGAACTAAAGAACATCTCAGAGCTCTAAACGGAAATTGTAAATATGAGTTTGCAGATCATCTTTTAAATAACGATCACACATTTGATAAAAACTTAGGTATTAAAATACTGCACACAGGATATAAAGCTTCGTAAATAAATAATTTAGAAATTAGAAAACATGTGAATAAAAAAGAAGACTTAATTAATAAGCAACAAAATTTTAGCCAAAAAAACCCACTTTTAAATATAATCCCAATAAACTGGTCTTTCCCGTCTAACAATATTGTAATCCCCAATTCTGAAAAACTCCGCCCCCTCTTGCCCCTCCCCACTTCTTCCACTGTTCAATTGTAATCTATATTTAATTTTTGACTTTAGTATATGCTTGTTCCTGATGAGGTGAACATTGTTCATGAAACATGAAGAGCTTATATATTTTAAAGTGATGTAAACAAAGTTATTTGTGTTTTAATATAATAAATAATGACATCACAAAGTGATGAGCTTTCAGAAGAAATTTTTTTCGAAAAATTAAGGTGATCATTCGTATACCAGTTTCTTTGTTGATTTTTCAGTTGATCCTTGGTACAACATTCTCAGATATGACAGACGCCACTCGGGGTATTGCAGGGCTTTCCATGTGGAGCTATTTTTATAATTAAGTCCAAGCTAAAAGCTCCGGGGTAACAACATATACCACTTTTATGGTGGCTGGCTTATAAATTTAAATTAAGTCCAGTTATTTCTGAAAACCACCTTCATGCATTTGGATTTTTTGAGTCCCAGATGCTCCCAACCATCTGGAGCCAGTAGGACTACGGCATACCTTATTGGGATATGTTGTGAAGCTGAATGTAGTTGGGAGGGGAAGTAGATGGTTAAGAGTAAGGTGCGGAAGTACCTGACTATTGAGATCTGGTTAACAAACGCGGCTAATACTATTTCAAGCAATGTTTCAAATCTGAGTGGTTTTATTTATCTTAGTAAATAAAAAAAATAAATATAATAAGTCACTATACTTAATAATACACCTACTGTTCGTCTACTGATGGATTGACTGGTTGACAATCCATTGTTAACAGACCGATTGCTATCTATAATACACAGACGCAATGTGGGCATACTGAATTTGCTCTACAGGTATTTTAATAGAGTCGGCTCTAAAAAGCTGGCAGCATTAAACCCCGGTGCATCGGAATACAAAGTATACTGATGATTAAGATATAATTTAAGAAAATACAAATAACTGTAGACTAATAAGTAATTATTTTCAAAAATATGAAAGTAAGCGGTGATTAATTTGTCATTATTACAAAAATATGAAAGTAAGCGGTAATTAATTTGTTATTATTACAAAAATATTAAAGTAAACGGTGATTAATTTGTCATAATAAAAATAATTATGTGAAATGAATAAAATTATCATAAAATATCATCGTTTTTATAAAATATATTTTTTTATAATTAAAACAACAGAATCAATGAAATATTTTTTAAATAGTGGCTTAAGCAAAGTTGGTTATTTTTATTTTTGTGTAAAATGACGTCATAAAGTAATTTTGTAATTGTAGAAGAAATAATTATCATAAAATTATTTTGGAAAGGTAGGTAAAAAAAATACTATTTTTTTAAGTATTTCCACTTGGTTCCGTATTGTATTATTTTTTTACATTTACCCCACATAGGAGACCTCGTGGAAAATAATTTTTGTTAGGGCCTATATCATATTTGGGAATCCTGTGTAGAGGATCTTTTTAAAAAAAGAAAGGAGAGGAAGTTCTGGGAAGGTAAAAGATATGAGAAGTGTGTAGGGATCTGGTATCCAGTGTGTCCTGGAGTGACGAAAGTAAAAATTCATTCCTCGCACTGGGGTGCAAGGCGATGGGTCGATAAAGTCCGGATGGAGAGTTCAAATAGTCTCCCTCAACAGGCCTCTCCCGATCCGGCCCGCCACGCAGTTCGTGGGCAGATGCATAAGCCGCCAAACTTCGGACATACCTCTTACTTCATGAACCCGGACACTCCTGCTAATTCACCAAATATAGTGAACCCACTGGGGGACCTTTGGCGAGGTATTGGTTATCCAATGAATGGTTCCCGGGGTGACCATTCACATTCCCGCCTCCCGAATTGACAAGAAACCTCCATGCATAATTGAAACGTCACGATGTGACAAATTGCTGAAGCTATGTTAGGATGAATTGTTTCACAGAATTTTAACAATTCATCAAATATAAACGTTAATTTTCGGGTTCTGTGAAAGTCCTATTCAAGTTTTGTTTTAGGCTAGTTACTTGACAGAACTGAAATAATAACAGAACTTGAAAAAATCTTTCTCAGAACTTAAAAATTAACTTTGCAATTTGAAGAATTGTTCAAATTCTCAGAAACAACTCGTCCCTAGTGTTTAATTCCGAATATTCCCTTGTGCATGTTGGTCGGAAGGAAAGCTGCGTTTTGATATTGCACTCTTTGAACTCATCTTTCAATGAGAAATATATATTATCACGTCTTGAAAACAAATCTAAATTCAATTTTTTCTTAGAGAGGGATCATTTCTACAATCTCGTTTGTGCTCACAATTTTATTTAAAACGCATATTTTATAACGTAAAAAAAAAGATGAATGGGGATGTTTAAGATTAAAACAAATTAAAAAGCTCCACCGGAAATGAGTATTTGCTTCTCATTTGAAGAAAAACGGGAAGCAGTGTGCGGTGGTCTTAATAGCGGATGCGGCGATGGCGAGAGCTGGCGGTAAGGCGGGGTGGGGGCGGGAGGCTTTCATCCAGAAAGTAAACACTTTCAGAGGCGAATGGCAGCAAACTGCAGAGCGTTAAATATTATGATCCTTTGTCTTGCTAGGAAACCATAAAACTACTCTGTTTACAAAACTGCAGAATTTGTTTATTGTTGCTTAGTAATCCGTGCAAAATTATGTACGTGATGACAAATTTACAAAAGTGTTATTTGTTCTTTGTTTGTTTCCAGGGTATGAATTTTCTTAGTATTTAAACGACCGCTTTATTTTTATAAGTGGGAATGGGAAATTTCTTCATTAAGTAGTTAATAAAAATAATAGTTTTTTTACAAAATGAAAACAAACACTTAGTTTTAAACCACTTTATTTTGATGTATATTCGTCGACCGGTTTCGATTGGACTCAATCTTCATCAGGACAATAAAATATAATACTGATGAAGATTTTAATGACTTATTGTCCTGATGAAGATTGAGTCCAATCGAAACCGGTCGACGAATATACATCAAAATAAAGTGGTTTAAAACTAAGTGTTTGTTTTCATTTTGTATAATGTCAAGCCACAAAGTGTTTGCTTTCTTCGATAATATAATAGTTTTTTTATTATAATGTTAACCGTCATCAGTAGTCATTGTTTCATTTACATAATTCTTAATATTTTAGCGATGGTAAGAAAATTATCATCCACGATGCAAAAATACAAACTCTTTGAAATTTTCAACAAATTATAATAATTTTGAAAGAAGCAATCTTAGATATCTATTATTATTATTTTAAATGTTAATTTGCCTCAGAACACAATTTATCAAGTGTGGCGGGTAAATAAAACTATGTAATTTAAAAAAAAAACCATTAAATTAAAAACCCGAGTTGCCGGCACTGAAACATAAAAAAACTTATGTTTTTAATAAACGATTCATTTTAATTCTAATTTAGATGTTTATGTACTTATTTATTTATTTATACTGGGTTTTTACAGATGTTTTTACTTACGTGAGAACTATCCAGTTACAAAAACTTAGTAAAGTTACAAACAAATATCTACAAATTACATACATACAGGTAAAAATGCAATTAAATGCAGGTTACGCACAATTAAAAAACCAAACAAGTAATAGTATAAAATTATACATAGGCTCAGTAAAATGACAAATAATACTAGGAGAGACAAGAGACACGAGAGTTACAGTGATACACATAATATAATTGTCTTAACATATTATTTAGCAGCAGCAGAACCCTTGTTTTTGAATCTGTATAGATTATCGAAGAAAATATCTACTTCAGCACACTCAATCTTATTATACAGTCGACACATTTGAGTCAGAGGGCTAAAATAGGCGATATTATTTTTGAATATATTCAGGTGAAAAATGTTATGGTGTCAAACAATGAAAATTGGAGACATTTATTTCAATATTGCTTAGACATAATGAGGTATCAAGATGGCCGTGGATAATTTAATCAAACATACTAGGTCAGTCAATTGCCTTCTTATTTTAAGTGTATTCATCTTAAAGTATTCACGACCTGCGTCGTTTGATCTAAGATGGTCATGTAGTCCACATTTGAAAGATAATAGTCTAAGCAGTTTTTTTTTGAACCGATTCTATAATGTTTTCATACTTGCAATAATGTGGATAACGGAATGCATTTATGCTGCAGAATAAATTAACCTTAGCAACTTTAAACCTCAAAATCAAATGGGTATACAGTAAGGCTACTGCAGTTCAAGAATTCGGAATATCAAAATAGTATAAAACAAAGTCACTATTCGCGTCTGTCTGTTTGTGTGCTTAGTTCTCCTAAGCAACACAACAGATTTTGATAGGATTTTTACCATCATTTAGATCATTTCTTTTGAAAGGTGCATATATGTAATACATGCATATTATATTTATAGAAAGCAGATATAAGTTGCCTTGCAACGCCGGGTACGTGTCAGCTAGTAAAAATAAAGTAAAGCTTTATTCACGGGAGAATATGGTGTTCGACGCCGAGAATCTTTGTCGTATGAGTTGGCGCACTGCCAAATGACAACGAGTGATTGGTCCTTTTTTGCTACGAACAAGCTTTTAGTTGTCAGTTTGAACTTTATACTTTCGAATAAAAGATGTCTGCGTTTTTGTCGTAGAGTTACTAACAAATGAAGAGTTGGTTTAACAAAATGATAAAACTCATATAATGTTTTTTTTTTCCTTTCAAACGCGTACAAACATATTTATTTATGTATGTTATTGTTTTAACAAACCTGTTAAATACATAATAATTTAGTAGAACATTATAAAAATAAGATTTGTAGTAATTATTAGGGATGACTGGCCACTCTTAATGCGATTTTTTAAAATAAAACCTTTTGATTTACCTTAATTAGTATAAAAAGAAACTGACTGCATTTAGGAAATTTTGAATTTGATTCACTATTATTATGGATAACATGGGGGAAAGCTCATACAAACACCCACTGGTACACAAACATACCACAAGATTTAAAGAAGGAAAGGGTCTAAAAACTCCTCGAATATTAAATAAATATGGAAGCCGTACTCTTGAATATGTAATTCCAGTGATTTTCAATAAAATTAATAAAAATCTTAAATTTAAAAAAATGAGAGACTATGCCCTAAAATGGTAAAGCTGCGGCTAATGTATGAAAATTTCATCTCTTCTTTTTAAATATATGTATAATGGCACTCACTAAAGTTGAAATACTTAGGCTTTGTAATCTGTCTATACATAGTTAAATTCAGTTTTTTATAGTTTTCATTGCGAATATATAACTACTTCGGCACAATCGTAGCGTTATCCGATATGCATACTGCTGTAAGATCCCATATAAAATCAGAATATGAAAATTACATCTCTTTTTGTGAAAGAGGCTTAAAGGATGTGAAGGGGTGCATGTATTATAATAAGATGAATAGCTTGTAGTAATAAGATGAATGAACACAAAGCTTCAATCGGAAGAGTTATGTACGCCACTCTATCATCCCTGCCCTAAGGGATGAGACGTTATTTACGAGTTCGTCCGTGTTTGATTTCATTTCATTATTTTTAAATCCTTCGGGAGGAACGATTATAAAAGTGTACATCACATTTTTCCAGACCTTTTCTTCGCCCCTTCGGGGGTTGCGGTTGTGGAAAAATAAGGGAATTTTCCAACACACTGAACCTTATCTGAAATTAAATTGTTTTTATCCAACCCAATGTAAGAGATAAGTTTTCGAATTTTCTGATCCGTTGTGATATAAAACAATAGGAAAATGTTTTTATTAGATTTTTGGGAAAAAATTCTACTTTACGATGGGTACATTGCGCTCAGTCATGATTTATCGTTATTTTGTGAACATGTTCCAGATTATGAGAATTAAATTTAACGAACGCTGTAGCGAAGTGGTACAAGCTTATGCTCATAATGTCGTGTTCGATTACCGATGATAAAAAAAAGAAGTGTTTTGCCAAAATCTACTTTGCCGAAGAAATGGTGAAAAAAATGTTGTGAGGCCATCATTCAATAGTAAAACAATAATTGCTTATAGGATAATAAATTATCATAAGCAATAATTAGTCGTCTGTAATATCAATACAAATTTAAAATATCTTCCGAGTAAAAATAAATGCCGTCGACGGGAATTATTTTTTCTCTGGAGATATTTTCAATTTTTATTGATATTACAGACGACTAATTATTGCTTATAATAATTTATTATCCTTTGTGCTATGCATAAAAATCTTGTCTTATAAACATTAGTTTATCATTAAAATAATAATAATTGGTTATATTTGGAAGTATCTAATTTGAGGTATTTGGAAATAATATGTTCTATTACGATTTGCGGAGTTTTTGTGTTTTTTACCGTGTTTGAGATTACTCCAATGCAACATTTTGTTAAGCGGTTCATTAGCACACCAAAAACTACGGCAAATATTTCAAAAACAATATCTTATTGTACGTGTTTTGTTTGTCTTGCTTGAGCCAGATAATGGCATTGAATAGATCTTTGTCCAAGTTTAAACTCCTATAACTGTTTTGTAGAATTAGTTCATTAGCATTAATCAATACATATTATTTTTATATTGAAGGTGGTGAATAAACAATGTTGGAAAGAATGATTTCAAAACTTTGTTAAGATGAAGCACTGATCAAATAATGTCAACCATAATATACATCTGTACTGAATATTTATCATTTATGAAATATCTGGTCAGAACATTATCTCAACAAAGGTAACCCTTTTTACCCAGATTCCCGATTGCCTTTCCCAGACTTAAACCAAACATTAATCTTCCGCTCTAGTAAAAGCTTCCCGAAGAAAATGTTTTATTACTTGCAAAAAGGCACAAACCCGCAGTTTTTAAAAACGATCTGTTCACGTACGAGCCAAATTCAACTCCAGCTTTTTTATCTATACAGAAACAGAAGGGTTTGTGAGACTAGCTGTGGTTAGAAAACGGCTTATATGTATTGTTAATAAGATGAGTAAAATATCGTTATTAACATAACAATGTTAATATCGTTATTAACATAACAATGTTAATAACGATAAGGCTAAAATTGAATTTGCTTTTATTTTATTTGTTCTGTATGGACTTTGACCTTGACCTTCACGACCTGTCCATAAGAGTCATTTAGTTGCTTTATAATATTATTCTCTAATCTAGTCGACGTACAATTAGCGGTGGTATGAAGGTCGTCGTAAAAATATTAGCGTATTTTACAAGTATCATTTGTCAAAATAATAAATATCATAGGCAATATTGTTCCTACCAAATCAATGTCTCATTAGTACAGGTAACAAAAATAAATTATTTATGGACAAATTTGTATTCTACATTCAACCCATTCTTGTTTGTCATTTACTTTTGCCCACATTATTTAATGAAAATTATTTCTCAATAATATTATTACGGAAACATGTAAAACTGCTTACGTATGTGTGTAAATGTTGTGCATCATGCATGTTTTATATACTAAAATAAAATAAAATTGGTTTTGTTGCAATATTTTATATTATTTTTTTTGGTTTAGGCACGCAGAATTTTATTTTGTCTCACTGTTTTTGTTAGGTTTTTCTTATCAATAATACGTCTCTCAAAATGCGAAAGATATATCAGCTTATAAGGTAGGCCGCTCGCCTAGAAATGGGTGGAATTGAATTTGATACTCTCACAGCATACCCTACAATTTGTAGAAGTAAAAGCTTATTTTTATTTTATTTTAAAACTGCTTCAATTACGTTTAGTACATCATTAAATAAAAACAAATTGAAGTGCAAATGAAAAATTTGAATTTATCTATGCATGGTCTATTTTATCAATTGCTTTTAATACACATATAAATCCGCTTATATGGGGTAAAGGTGAAATAACTGAAATAACTTTTTTTTAGTTTTTTTATATTTAAGGTTTGCATCATGATGCGTGATTTATACCTATTCAAGGGGTATCTAATACGTTTTTCGATGAATCCACAACTATTTTCAACAATTTTTAAAAACTTGACAAATTTCGATTATACCCCTTTCGGGTTTCGCGCCTCTAAATCCAGTAGGTACGATATTCCCACCCTTCACCGCCACTGGTCTAAAGGTCTGCAATATAAATCAAAGGGTTTACAGCTTCAGTTAAAAAAAGCTAAGCCCTTACACCATTTCAGTAAAATTCACACACCGTAAGCGTCCTATTTTGGATTCCCGCGTAATCTGTAATATTCAACTTTTTTTTATATCCCAACACAAATCCCATTATTTCTCATATTCAAATTAAATGAAAAGGTTTATTAATCTCCACTGTTCTAAGTGGCACATATCCAGTCATCTCGGATGAACCGTTCATCACGTGGTCCACAGAGAGGCTGACACATTTTAAATTGGACTTTTCCACGGCAAGTCAGTCCCCTCTGTACTGTACTGGTGACGATGTAAATAGAGAAGACGTTGCATCGGTCATTTGGGATACCAATATATGCGGGTTTATTTTTAATTCCGTAAATAAAACGATAAGCGAACCAAATAAATGAGAGAGCTTTGAATTTTTCTTATACTATAAATAAATTTTAAGGGCCTTACTAATAAACGTCTTTTAAATTTTACACATGAGTGTATCGTAAATGGTTATCTATCTAAATATATTAATATCGAGGGTGGGTCAATAAGTCCTTAGAAAAAAGCATTAAAACAGTTTGTATTTTTTTTTTTTTTCTCAACATAATCTCCTTGGAGCTCAATACACTTGGTTACACGTTTGTCAATTTTTTTTAAACCGTCAGAAAAATAAGTTTTCGGAAGGTCCTCAAAATAAGCATTTGTCCGATCGATGACTTCTTCATTTGAAAAAAAACGTTGTCCACTTAGCCATTTTTTAAGTTTGGGAAAAGGAAAATGTCACTGGGGGCTAAATCTGGCGAATACGGTGGGTGGTCGACCAATTCGAACTTCAATTCTTCAATTTTAGCCATTGATCGTAAACATGTGTGAACACGGGCATTGTCCTGATGAAAGAGGATTTTTTTCTTGTTTAAATGAGGCCGTTTTTCTTCAATTTTGTTTTTTAGCTGGTCCAATAAAGATGCATAATAATTCCCTGTTATTGTTTTTCCTTTTTCCAATAGTCAACGAAAATAATTCCACGTGCATCCCAAAATACAGTAGCCATAACCTTACCAGCTGATTTTACGGTTTTCGCCTTCTTTGGACATGGTTCGCCTTTCGCAATCCACTGCTTTGACTGTTCTTTCGTCTCGGGAGTATAGTGGTGTATCCATGTTTTATCTACAGTCACAAAGCGACGAAAAAATTCATCCGGATTGCGTTGCATGAGCGACAACAGGGCTTTAGAGGCCACCACCCTATTGCGTTTATTGTCGACTGTGAGCAAACGCGGCACCCATCTTGCAAAAATTTTTTTCATGCCCAATTTGTCATGTAAAATAGAAATGACGCTACCTTTTGAGATCCCTGTATCCTCAATTATCTCACTCAACTTTAATCTTCGGTCACTTAACACCATATCGTGGATTTTATTGATCATTTCTGGTGTAGTCACTCTACAGGACGTCCTGAGCGTGGTTCATCCTTTGTTGATGTACGACCACGTTTAAATTCATTTAACCAGTTATAAATAGTTGCAGGTGAAGGAGCAGATGTGCCGTGAACTAAATCCAACTCATTTTTTATTTCCTTTGCTGTTAACCCTTTTATATTAAAATGTTTAATAACAGCTCTAAACTCAATTTTCTCCATTTTTGTAAACAAGCAAATTTTTTTTTTAAATGTACGAGAAACACACAACATCCCGACCAATCTGCTTGAAACTTCGCAGCACACTGAATTAGAGGTGTGCCTAATATAACGTTAACAGGTATGGATAACATAGTATCTTAAAATAATGGCATACCTGTTACTCTAGTACCGTATAACATAGTATTGAATAACTTCCCGTTATTTTATAAGTCGACTAGTCGACCGTTCTGACATGGAACGGTTGACTTGTAAAATAACTGAATAACTAAATAATTCGAATAACGAATAACGAACGGAACGGAATAACAAAATTATGAAATAATGTTAACTTCTTGGAACTTGGAAGTTCCAAGTTCTAAGAAGGAAAGAACGTAATTTGGGTAATTCCCGATCACCGAAGATATACGAAGTATTGTTTGATAATTATATGGTATATTTGCGGCAAGTTCAAGAATGGTAGATGGGTACTTTCAGTATCGCCATGTTACTTGAATAATGCAATATTTTAAATAACTACAAAATAGTTGTTCATTGTTTCGCCGTTGAGATTGAGATTACGATCCTTGGCTACGAATTCGGAGGTCGCGGGTTCAAATTACGGCGTGCGCAAGTAAATTTTATTTGATAAATTTGTATAATTTCACAATATTTATTAGTTTTAAATAATTCGTTAGTACCTATATGGTATATTTGCAGCACGTTCAAGAATGGTAGATAGGTACTTTCAGTATCGCCATGTTACGTGAAAAATGCAATATTTTAAATAACTACAAAAAAGTTGTTAATTTTTTTATAGCTAAATCCTAAAAATATGTGATAAAAATATATGATTAAATATCGTTGGATTCATTGCCTAGATATCAATTTAATCAGTTTTGTGTGTCTCCATATTCAAATTCGGCGATAAGATATTTTTAATGTAGAATGAAATTTTTTCGCGCAGGAATGTCAAGCAATCAAAGAGAATATTTTTTATTTCTGTAATCGCTCCAGTGGTAAAAATATGTATTTTTTATTTGAGGTATTTATTCAAAATTAATTCAACAATTTTATGTACTTCATAATGTATATGCAACCTAACTGTCACTAGAAAAGTGCAAAGCAATAAAAATCATCAAATTATAAACATTATTTATTTTATGCTCCTCTCCTGCCCTAATATGAATATAACATTTCATTATCGACTCAGCCGCTCGGCCCCAGCAACGAATAACGATGCCGTTCGTTATTACGTATCTACAAGCTTATCCAAATTCTTGGAATACTATGTTATTAAATAACAGGTATGATACTATGTTATTGGGTTGGGGTGTTATTTGTTATATTAGGTATCGGAAAAAAACCGTTATTCACACCTCTACACTGAATCGGTAGTGCCGCTGCATGAAAACAACGCTTACAGTACTAGTCGCGCCACCTGTCGGCTTTTCTAAGGACTTATTGACGTACCCGTACCATCGGCGTGATATAAATATTTTCTGAACAATTTAGCCGAACACTTTCGATTGCTGCAAATTGACGAAATAATTCGACATTCCTACAAAAGTAAATGTATTAATGCTTACTAAATTGGAATACTTATTACATACTTTGTCAGAGTTTCGCAACCTCTAAAGTTCTGTAATCTAAGCCGCAGAACCTGAATTCTAGTTATATCGCTGGGTCCTTTTCACTGAGAAGGCCCCAAGGCGTACCTGCGAGTGCCCATACAGTATACAGTACAGGGTGTAGTGTATATACCTCCCACTATACTCGGTAGTATCGTACTTACCACACATTGTGTAGTAATGGTGAATACTAGAGTACACGCCCTCATACTGGAGAGGCCGGCGGTGGAATCGTGGAAACAAAATAATGACAGGGATAGATTCACCTTTAGCGCTAGGCAATTGACAGCAGCAGTCTCACAAATTGCTGCTTACTAATTTACGCAGAAATGCCTTTGTTAACTGCAGTTGAATGCAGAAGTGAGAATTACAAGGCTTTCGTGGTAAAACCATGTATGACCGTTTTAAAATAATGCATGGCTTATGTAGGCGTTATGTACAGGATTGAGGGATGCGTACATAGATCGTGTATAGATGTAAAATAATGAACGGAGAAAGGAGTGCCACGCTTTTGAATATCAATTATTTGATAATGTGGGCCTCACTGAGTGCTTTAGCCACATAATTTCATTAATTTACGGACATACATTGAACATACTAATTTCAGTTGTCGGTGCAAAGGTGCATGCGTGATTTGAAATTGTTTTCCTGCGTAATACTCAAGATCAATGAACTTCTAATTGCTGCACTAAAAATAAAATTGATTAGTATAATGAATTATATTATAATCAAGAGATAAAGTAGGTACTAAAATTACTCTACTGGTTAATGATTCTTAATTTGAATTTTTGAATTTTTTTATAGGTAGTTCTTACGCGGAGAAAATGAGTTTTGCTTATTAATTAAATATCTATTCAAATTATTCGTAATCCAGTTAAAAACGGGGTGGCAGGTCGTTTTCTGATAAACTTTTAATACATTCCTAATTTGTTGATAATAAAATGCGAAAAAATATGATTTTACGTGTACGTGTCCAACATCGTGATAATAAATTCAACTTTTACTAAAATTTTATCAGGAAACCTATCAATTCATTGGTTAAGGGGCTGCAATCCCGTTTTTAACCGAATTACAAATAAATTTGAAGAGATTCTTAACAAATTAGAAATATTTTATACATAATAATAAGAGTAAGTTTTCTCCATGTAGTCGAAGTATGTAATGCAGTTAAAAATAAGTTGATAATTGTCGAATTAGCTCAGTGCTCAGAGCAATTCTCCGGCAAGGCAGAGGTTCTGGGCCCAATTCCATTTTAAATATTTTCGGTTTCACATTTTAAATTTGAGAGTGGTTAATATTGTTTTCAACTATTAAGATAGTATTCCTTTTGTTTAAATGTTCGAATGATCTAATTTTGAAACACTTGCGATTTTTAAAGTTTACTAACGGTTTTCATTAAACGGTAATAATAATAATAATAATATTTGGATGATTTCTGTAGCGAAGTTTTTGTGCAAAATCACCTCATTCTAATACTGGTTGTCTCTGTAATTATTTTCCAACAAACAATATTATTATGTTACAAAGAAAATTGACATTATTATTTTTTGATCTGGTAGATTGTGAGACAAATATTTTATATTTTCGTAGAAAGCAATCACTTTGTGGTTTAACATTTTAATGAAATAAAAACAATATTTTTTGTTTAAAACCACGATTTTTTATTAATTTTAAGACCGACCGGTTTCGCTACACTCGAGCATCGTCAGGGTACAAAATTAAACTGAGTTTAATTTTGTACCCTGACGATGCTCGAGTGTAGCGAAACCGGTCGGTCTTAAAATTAATAAAAATTCGTGGTTTTAAACAAAAAATATTGTTTTTATTTCACAAATATTTTATAAATATAAGAAGCATCTTAGAGTACGGCTCTGTGATTTGGTCACCACATTATGCAATTCATAGCAGGAAAGTGGAGTCCGTTCAAAAAAAATACTTAAGAATACTAGCTTACAAATCTGGAGTACATCGGAATCTCAGTAACTATGCTGAAAGACTTACTCACTTTAAAGAAATCTCACTCGCCAAAAGAAGAAACGTATCAGATATAATCTCTCTGTTTAAAATCATTAACAATGTATATGATTCATCTTTAATTAATCAAATTAACCTTAATATAAGACCGAAATCCACAAGAAACCCTGAAACCTTTTGGATAGATACTTGTCGTAGTAATACAAGTTTTTTCAAACCAACATCGAGAATGACTCGATTGTATAATAGATACTGCAATCTTCTAGATTTAGATATATTTTCAAACTCAATTAATACCTTCAGAAAGAACTTACACATACTTATACCTGATGATTTCATTTTCTTTACCAATCACCTACTTATGCATTAGCTCCACTATATATGATTCGTGCGTGCATATGTGTATATATGTTTGCATACAATATGCGTACAGTGTACACACTTATGAGTGTGTTTGTATTTAAATGTGTATGTACGCATCTATGTATGTGTGTATATATGTATGTATGTGTATTTATATGTGTATTTAGATGTATGCATGTATGCGTATACATATATATGTATAATATATTAATAAGTATGTAAGTTTCTTCCTAATAATTGATTTCGATCCTCATTGTTTTTATATACACTCTTTTAATTAAATTTATTATTACTGTAACTAACCAATTATTATTACACAAATAATATTGAGATGAATGTTGTGCTCACCTATAATTAGAAACATCATTATAACCATGTATAAATGTAAATTACTGTTAAAATTATGTGATGTATTCTGTTGGCGAGCCAATAAATAAATAAAAAAAAAAAAAAAAAAAAATAAACAGTCTCAGCTTCACAAATCCTACAATTATAATATCCCGTGATTTTTCACGGGTTCGCGCTAGAATTATAATAAATTGTAAACTGTCGATGCGTTAGACTTTTTTATGAGTTAAGTGAGAAATCATTTTTCTCGAGTTTGACGAGAAGACATGTGAAATTTTATTTTCTTGATATATTTTATGGTCATTGACTGTAAAGTGATAAAAACGAATATGGTGTAAGAGCGAGTTTTCTAAAAAGAGTTTATATGTGTACATCAAGTAATGATGATGATAGTTCATAACAAAATATATGGTTTCCCCAAGGAAACATTAAAAACGAAAACGGATAGTAAAAATATAATCAGAGTACCCAACAGTTTTCTAAAACATAAATGATTATTCAATGCGAAACTTATTTTAATTTTTTTAATTTAGTTATTTTTAACTACTTGTTGTGTTTTTTTTAATTTCAGTGAAGACACCTAGTTTCAATCAAACTTGTTTTGTTTTATCTTAACATTTTAGTAACACAAGATTTATAATACCCTTTACATTATCGTATTGTGATTTCAATAAAGCCATGGGTATTGATTGTTTTTCTCCATCACATCGTCCGAAAAAGAATAAATCATGGTGGCCTCTTCTTCTTTTATCGTTCCCTCAATGCTGAAGAAATTTAGACAGATTACTTAAACCTCTCAGCACCCTACTTAAAGGGTAATTTTTTACTAGCAAGGAAAAAACCCTATCGTACAAACAATTGTTTAATTTTATAAAATATTAATTATGATTTGTATCATTCATAAAAATAAAAGTAAAATAATAAAAACATTATAATAATTATAAATTCCAGTCAAAGTAAAACAGCCGAAACGGGATCTGTAATTATGTTTACGGTACTTGTAGATGAAATAAAGATTGCAACTTAGCTGAAAAATCTATGCATGTGAATATCCTTTATAAGCGATCCACAAAATGTGGAGCTATTTATTTCCCAAAATCAACACACATAATTTGTTTTCATATGTTCCTTAGTCTGCTATTCCATAAGAATATGCTTTTAAAAAAAAAATGGTTTTTATTTAATTCTAAATCATATATTAGAATGTAGATATTGTATATAGTAGCTTCCTTTTATAAATTTACAAAATTAAAGTAATGTGACCAATATTTAATCACATACGTTAACAGAAATTAAGCTGTCAAAAGTATTTATTTGATCACTGAGCCAAACTTCAACCGACTGATAACTGTGCTTAACTTGTGTATTGAATTCCAAAGACTGCAGAATGTGTTTTGCTTGGCTTTAGTAGCCATTATGAAAAAAAAACTTCTTCTCTTTCAACAATATTGCCCTATTTTGCGGTTCTTGATCCGAAATACGGGCAAAACCCAATTAAGTTTGTGTAATCCTGGATCAGAATCATTTATCTTCAGTTCTCTCTGAGATTTTTTGAGGTCGACCTAGGCTTTCGATTATGAATAGCTAGGTACTTAAGTCGTTTTAGAACTATTGGCTGGAGGCCGATATTTATGCTTTGAAATTCTCAAAGATGATGTAATCATTTTTTGATCCAGTGGTTATGGAAAGATGAAAAAAGATTGTTGAATATTGACATTAGACGTAGCGAAGTGTGTGCGTGATGACCAGTGAACGTCACATCCTTACATATTGGGTAATTTTTAATGTACAATACATATTAAGATGTAATATTAATTATTAAAAAAAAACTGTGACACTGCATGAATAATGAAACGGAACGACACAAAAAAACGACAACAGATTTCAGGTGGCACGAGGACTAGAATCCAAATTACCCGCCTGCCGGGTTGTCGTTTTTTATAAAATTACACAACGTAACCTATTATCCAGTTCATCGGCCTTGGCTTAAATTTATTTTCTTAAAAATATTCCCCACATAGCATCCCAAAGGAGACGTAGGCCCTGAGGTTAATTACTCTTCTGTGTGTCTACTGTGTGGAGTCAATTTTAAAAAAGCTAAGCCTTTAAACAATGTTTTAGTACGAGTACACAGATGTAATCAAAATCAAACTGGCCAAAGTCGTGCAACTAATTATAAAAAGCCGAACAAAATAGGGCGAAAGGATGTTGGAAAAGGTTTTCCCTTTTCTTTAATTTATTCCCCTCGGATCGCTGCGTGTTGTCTCTTCAAACAATTTAAAGGCCTTTCACTTTGATCTACAATGTAACCGAAAACAACAACTGCTACTGCGTGCCGTACCTGAATAAAAATATATTATGGTAAATGGTATCTTTAATTCTGAATTGGCCGACATCCATAAATCAAATGAAAAGTTATAGTATTCGTAAAATCATACGTATGTACCAAAGTATTTTTTTATAAAATCACATGAGAATAAAAGTTATTTAAACGTAAGTTTGACTAATAGGACGTCTAGGATATCTTTACCACTGACCTATCATGGCATCTATCAGACCCAATGTGTTTTATCAGTACCGACAATATTATATTACTGATACTGATTAATATTACACTGGGAGAATATTTTTTTATGAATCTTGAAATCAATACTAAATCACATCTAGTTGGAATGGGCGAATTCTATTTCCGCTTTGTTGCGACCATTAAGCTTTTTTTTAAATATGCGCGCTGCTGTGGGAGCCTTGCATATTTTAATTAAATGTCACTACATGGAGAAGATTAATATATTTTTATCCGGCAGAATGGCATTTTGTGACACTGATGTTGCGAACTACGATTCTTGATAAATCAGTCAAAGCGTAGTCAATGTTGTATCACCCGTCAATAATAATAATGAAAAATCACCCCAAGGGCGCTGTACAATTTATTACGAGTTCCTAGGCTCTATCTAATTTTATTTTTAACAAACAGATAAAGAACATACTTATCTGGAAGGGCACTTCAGATAAACACACTTTTATTAAAACTTCACGAATTTATTAAGAATTTCTTCAAATAATTGGTAGGTAATCCGATTAAAAACGGGATTGCAGGCATTTAACGAACGAATAAATAAATTTCCTGATAAAGTTTTTGGAAATTTCCGATTATTATCACAATGCCGTAATAATATATTCCCAGTTTACTAAAAGTAAACTGCGAATTAATAATCAGATAATTCGTTTGTTAAAGGCGAGTTTTTAACCGGATTACCAATAATTTTAAAATTCTTAATAAAACACTGGACATTTATGAGATTTATCAAAGGTCAGTACATATAAAATAGTCTTTACATGGTGATTGTACATTTTGTGAGATTTGAATTCTATTCTTCCATTGAAGCTTTAGCTTGTGATGGGAAGAGGAATATACAGTAAAATATATTAATATGGTAGGTACATGTATTTTGAGATGTAGTTAGTATGTGGCAGTGAGACAGTAAAAAATAATGATATTATATGTTCAATAAATGTGTTATATATGTAGGTAGGTAAAACGTATCTAAAATTATTAAAATAGTAAATGTACATATTTAGAGAAGAAATTGTCACTTATGGATAATTAATGAGATTTGGGTTATTTCTGACTAAAAACGACTTGATTTTATTTTATTTGCAATACTTTTAATTCCAAAAATATGTTAATATCGGAAAAATAATTAAATGACTACATCGGAACCAACTCAATTTCCGCTACGTGAAATAATTTAACTGAGAAAGTTTGCCTTAATTCGCCCAAATATTTGTATATGGACACCACCTGCTACGCAATCTCTGGCCATCTGTGTTTGGGCGAATCCTGAATAAATGATCACTTAATGCAGCACGTGCCTTCCTGATCAGTGATCTTGTCCTTACCATTACCGGCCTAGATGTGCTCGTACTTCCTAGGGCCTACTAAGGCACCTACACTACCTGTCCACGAAATGGCATATTGTAATATTTGTTTTGTGTATACTCAGTATACCAGACCATATTGTGCAGTGGTGTGGTTTAGTATATAACTACAATTTACACGTTTGAAATAATGGCACAACTCTGTTGTTTTCTGAAAGCTCACTGTATACTGGAGTTATAGATAATATGAAGGGTAAAGGCAGGTAATCGTAGATATCTAATGTTTCGTCAGGGGGGTATCGTTTTATTGTATGGTATAACCACAAATATTTAACAAATAGATATTGAACGATATTAGAGCATGCCTATTATTTACTGGCCGTAAGAACAAAATACAATACTATAAAAATATTGAATAGTCACATAAATGTTAAGTTTCTTTTAAAAGCAAAAACTGTGTCACGAATTTGAGTCAAAATGCTGTAGGTACGATTCCCGCTTGCAATAAATTATATTTGTGGGTAACGGTAACAAATCTTTCTTATTATTTTATCTATTGAGATCCTAAGCAATTTTAACCAACATAGTCATCACTTAGGTTGTGTCAATTTAACTATTAGTTCTGCAGGTTTTATATTGGTTGAATATTGGATGTTGGATTCAAGCAAACTGGTGTCTACGTGATACTTAAGAGGTGGTTTATGTAAGTTTAATCCTTTGTACCGACGTTGCTGTACCTATAATACATAAATAAACCAATCTCACTATGTGAGCAATATAAAGGAATGGGGGTTGGAGATTCCTATCGTTACAGAACTTGCCCCGAAGTTAAAAGGCGATAATAATTAATGGAAATTTATGGGTTTCGTTAGGTTTTTGCAAATACCTGTACCTCTGTCGAACGGCGTATGAAAAAACAGACCACGAGTTTGCGCCATTATGTTTTTTGCGGGGCCCATAGCATACAGGTTGTTCTTTTTTTTAATACACCAAACTAGGCAAATGCACGTATCATGGTGGTAACATCATTAATTTAATAAGACTAGATTTGCCTTCTGGAAAAAAGCTCCGATAATATAAATGCATGTTCTCTACAATGTAAAACAGAGCACGCAGTTATCTCTCAAATCCCGTGATATAGTTTTCTCTTCTATCAGTCAATAGGAAAGCCTAAACAGCCTGCGTCACAAGATATGGAGATGATCTTTTTAAATTCATCCACATGTTGATACTGGTCACTCAGTTGAGTAACCGCCCAGCCTTTCACATCGACCCCAGTTGTCCAATATCTACTGATTTATTATGTTTTTGTAGAGTAAAAAAGTCACCGTAGACCAAACTTTCATTTACATTTTTTACTCCAACGTCAGGAATCTGACTACATTCTGGAACTGGTTAAAGTAGAACAAGTACGTTCCTTAACACCGTGTATAAAGTCTCATCTTTCACAATTTAGATTAACGAAAACAACAATATCTAAACTAATGGAAATCAAGCATGATAACTTATATGAGTGCACCGAAAGTTCAGATATGTTAAGTTGGGTAAAAAAGAAAAAGTTAAGTTCAGTGGAAAAACATTGCTTTATCACCAAAGCCTTTTTGGCAACGGCCCAGAGTTTCATAAGAACGTTCGTGTTGTTGAAAGGCATACTATATACGGTTCAATCACCATAACATCATTTGCGCAAGTTCATTTTTTCAAAGTAAATTTATCCTCTCAACTATTACACTATCTGTTATAATAGTGAATTTATACACTATTTTTTATATTTATATGAAAGGGAGTCGAGATCAGATGAAAGATGAGATGTTGAATGAAGGGGAAGCAAATTTAGATAAGGCTTGATATAAGAGAGGATATTTGTTTAGAGAGGGACAACCAAAAATATGTGATCTAAGGTTCCCACTTCTAAATGACAGAAAGTACAATAGAGTCAAGCCACGTGAATTTTAAATTTTTTAAAAAGAACGGAATGATGTTAAATTCTCATTCGAATAAGTGAGGAAAACAATATTTTTGAGAAATGTGGGAATTGTTGAAACCATGGTTTTTAAGGGATAGCCCTTTGTATTTAGGCAAAACATGTTCTTTTGGATCGACTAGCAATGGTCCAATAATCTTCCCAAGCATTATGGGATGTATAATTGCAAATGGAAAATGTGTCAGAGAGAGGAATGAGGTTTACGATAGTATCAATACGGTTCCGTCCATAGTTTCCACTTTAAGTTATATAAGGATTTGCCTAGTAATAATATTCTAAATTCTCAATTGTAGTTATTGCGATCAATTAAATTTTACTTTGCAATCGATCGGCTGGGAACCTTTGCAATAGATGGAGAAATTGATGGTGCACTTATATTTTAATATTATCTCAAATAAGCTATTCCAAAATAATTTTGAAGAAGAGTTTGTTTATGATTTTTGTGTATGACATTCAGTGTTTACATTTATCATCGGTATAGGTGACTTTCAAAGATTTAATTATTTTAGGAAAAAACACTTTGTGCAAGTTGTTTTTTTTTTAGCCTGACTATACGGAATACGAATATGTAATAAATAGTTTTGTCCTTACAAATTAAAAAAAATAATTTAAGAAAGGCATTCAAATAGAATATTGGTTTGAATCACCGATACAATCTTGTATTTCTTGAAAGAATTAAGTTAGTATACTAAACATATAAACTTGTATTTTAGAGTGTCCAACACGACTTAAGAAAAAATCATGGATTAAATCTAACATTTTAAATAAAACTTTTAGTTAGTTATTCACTTTGGACTATTGGTACTGATAAAAAAGTGAGTTTTTCATGGCTGTATTTAACTGCTCATGTCCTCATTGTACATGCCACTCTAACCTAACCTAAGCATCCCTCTCCTTTTCATTGCTCAATTTGGCCAATCCCCACATACTCTCTTTATGTTAGATTAGGTTAGGTTTGGTATACCCAATGCGATCGTGAGCAAGTTGGTTCAGTCACACAAGTCATAGCAATTTTACTATGGACATTTATTTTACAACTTTAACAGTCGTGTACCTTTATTTGAGGTAAAGTCAATGAGTGCTCAAAAATTTGCAGCATAATTTCAGAAGGCGTTCACCGTTAATGTGATTTAATTTAGTGTAAAGTTCAAGTTTAATGCAGATGTACCTACAAACGTACCCGCGTGTAATTAGTTTTGTTTGCTCTCAGCTTAGGTGGTGGTGAAGCCTGCCTTAATTAAGAAAACCATCCCCCCACACTATAGGCTGTAATTTATGGGGATCTTTATCTAGGAAGTAAAGTCCGAAATGTTTGCATTAATTTCACCACCATAAGGCAGTTTAATACAGTCTCGCTATTACGAACTTTCAAATAATATGTAGGCGCTGCGACATTACTAATTTCAATAAATAAAAATGGTTAAGTCTTGACTAGACGATGGGTAAATTCACAGGCTCGGGGTCCATTGGATACAGATACAAAACTCTGCAAAAAACGTACAAAAATAGTAAAAATCAAACCTCAAAAAACATTTTCAACAACGAGTCTATCGGCCGAGTTTCAGCTCGATCGGATGACGGGAAGTGGGTTAATTCCCGCATCCAAGATTTGCATTATTTTATTCCCGAAAACAATAAAGAAGTTTAAATAATTATTATTTTTTTGGTAAACTAATGTTTAAGACAAGATTTTTTATGCATAGCACAAAGGGTAACAATTATTTTTTACAAGCAATAATTATTCGCCTGAAACACTCATCCACATTGAAAAATCTCCTGATATAAGATACATGACGCCAACGGGACTCAAACCCGTGTCCAATCGAAGGGTCATGTATCTTTTATCAGGAGATTTTTCAATGTGGATGAGTGTTTCAGGCGAATAATTATTGCTTGTAAAAAATAAGTTTAAATAAAATTTTTTAAACTCATGTAAGTTCCTACACATAAATAATCAAAAAGTGTACATAGTTGGAGTGAGGAGTAAGGAATTTCAGTATTTTGACTAAAATTTGAGTATCGGTAATTCCCTGAATAGTCGGGTACTTCCCAACCTTCGTCTATTCTTAACCATACTATCCTCATCTCAAAACACCTCTTTCAAAATTCCATAGTTCCACTCATAGAATGAAAAAGATTAGACCAATATTTCTATTTTGATACTAACAAAACTCGAGGTCGAATTCCGTGATAAAGATTTATTAAAACAATTGTAAAATATCATAATTTTTTTATTCTATTTATGACCGTTACAGGTTTTGGCCTATCAACAGACTGCTACGATTTTTCCTTATTTTGCTTTAAAGTATATAAATACACGGTTTTCGGAAACTTGTAGTACAAGCGTGAAATTAGTGAATCTACATAACATACGGGTAGAGATCCCAAAAATATTTGATTTCTTTTATACTAAAATGGTTAGAATACTTTAAAAGAAGGGTATATGCGTCACCACATATTGAAAGACATTAAACAGTTGATATTAACCCTAAACTTTATCTACAAATTCCAAATTTGCACACGATTTACTCGAAAATGTAAGCTCAAATCAAAAAAGTTATACCACAAAATAAACTCCAAATGTGATGTAGATTCACTAGCCTCCCGCTTGTACTATTGTGTGTGCAATATTTGGGTATTAAAGGCTGATTTTGCGTATTGTTTACTTTTTTTATTATTAACATACTTATTTACATACATTTTGCGCTTAAAAGTGGACGGTTTTTCTAATTGTAATATAATTTGAACGAATAAATTGTTATCTTAGTAGAGAGAAGATCATACCTAATTAAATTCAATAAATTATACCTACACCAAAACACAACTAACCATATTTAAACAGAACTCACATAAATCTCTTTCCCTAGATACGAGACATGACTAAATAGCAAATATCTACATAAATGCATTGAGCAGAGCACACTAAACACCGATCCACATCAACACATAAATCCAGATCCAGAATCATGAAAATCTTAATCCAGTACGTTTAATTTCATCAAAAAGCTCTACCATGGCTTAGTAATGTAGTTTTACCCCTTGGTGTGATTTGCCTTTTTGACACATTTTCGTCAATTTCATTAGAGAATTGTTGTGTCTGGTGTTAATAAAACCCCAAACAACGAGCTTAACAAGACCGCAATATAAATAAAGCTATTTGCAGATGGTACAAATTGTGATAGATTGTCAAAATGTTCATTATTGAAGTCTTCCCCGAATAGAGTAAGCATTCTATGTGTTTAATATTCTACATCCCAATACTCTATTTTAATTGTCATTTCCTTTTGTTCCTTTCCTTTCCTAAAAGTCTTACCTTGGAAAAAACAACAACAACAACAACAAGAAATTAAGAAAGAAGAACTCTCGCCAGTATTATTCATTTTGTATTAAAACACAAATGTCATTGGTTTCATGATATGAATTCTCGTCGTCTCCGAGAGTGAATGTTATTTGGCTACTTGGATCTTTAATCTCGTGAAAAGACCTTTGGAATACCGGATCGTTTATGAGGGAAATCAAAAATGGAATCAAAAATTTACTCTAAAGTGTTTCAAGTGCAAGCGATTATTTTACAAATTTGTATGCACTTTCTCGTGGCATAAGGTTTATATATATACATATCGAAAAATTCCAGCTAGGGCGAAATTCAAATGCCAGTAGCGCATGAACGGTTTGTCGGCGGGAAATTATTATTTTTTTTAATGGTGCACGAACGGTTTTCTAGAGGTTAAATAGTGCAAATTGCATCACCAAGCTCAATATTGTCGTGTGGTGAATTTAAGCCAAGTCGTGTGGTGAAAATACAATATTAAGGGTGATTGTATAAGGTGTACATCTATAAACTGTAATCTATATGGAATGTTCAAGAAACCAACAAGGCTCCAAAAGAAACCAATATCATCGCCAGATAAAGACTTTCTTTCCTCTATCCTCGTATTCCTTTTGATATTTCCTTTTCATTTACATACAGTCCATTTTAAATGCCAACTGGGCAACAAACACATAGATAAAAGAAACGAAAGGAGATATGGCATGAATGTTGTGAATTGTCCACCGAGCTAAACTATTCCCGACGATAGTCCTCTTCCTTCTCAGAAGTTTTGTATGAAAACGAAAAAGAGACAAATATTAGAACGATGACGTCAGGTACTCTCTCTTGACCAGTATACAATTGCACGTGCCACCTATCGAAGCGGTCCGGCGGATCCAATGATTGTTATGTGTTTGGTGTGTAGGGGGAAACAAAGGCGGGCGCCGCGGTGCGATGATGCGGTTTGTAGTAGTATGGATGGACGTTGTTAGCAACACTTTACTTATAATGATTTCTCTAAGCATAGTATGATTTGCACAGTTTTTTTCAGGAAATTTCAATTTCTATGTCAAAGCAACTTTCCTGAGAGGAAAGGTTGCGCGACCTGTTTCATACATACAAAATAAAATTAGATTTGACGCTTTAGCAAAAGTATTTAATACATGACCAAATTGTATAATTTTTTAACAAATATCTAGTACGGATATATGATACTTTACTATGTTTTTTTATTATTTTAAATTATAAAACACAGACCACTAAAGAATTCAACTTTTCTTAATTTTAGTGGTGATTTGACATATTTGTGAGTTAATGGAAAATTTAAAAAAATCTTTACTTACATATGTATGTTGCCCTACGTTAATATAGTAAAATGTAAAATAAAAAAATAAGACATATTTAAATTTAGAGAAGTATTAGTAGGGAAGCCAAAATTACTTCTAAAATAATGAAGAATCGATTTATTTAATTACTTATATTTTACATTCTAAAACATAAATAAAATTAAATTACATCTATCCATTTGCCACACCTATTAAAAAAGTAAAACAGTCTAAAACTTGCGCGAATCTGAGTTTCAAAGCTATCAAATTATAAGAAGAAATGAAAAAGATTTGCTTTGCTATGGAAATCGAATCCGCATCCTACCAAATCGAAGTCAAGTGCGTGCACCATTAAGCCACCGAGCCCGTCTATCTATCCCCATCTATATCCGTCGCTTACAATATACATCACTTCAAAGCCTACTCCTCCAAAACCTACCTTCCTTCCCCCGTCTGAAATATCCAGGCTTTCGAATAGTGCGAAAAATGTTTACTCCGAAATATATATACTCGTACGTAATGAGGGAGTTAGTTTAATACTGGTAGTATAAAATACTTGATTAACAGCGTGCGTGAAGCATTGCTTAATCTTTTAACCCCTGCAAACTAACTGCTCATTTACAATTACTCAAAATCAGCAACGGAGAATTCACCAAAAGGGGGAAAACGTGTAAAATTTTTCTTGGCACTGGCATCAACCGTCGTCACTTCTTCGATGTTTTCGGAACCGTCGTAGTTACATTTATTAGTTTGAAGCCGCTCTGAGTAACACCTTCATTTCAGTGCTTTAGTGACTGCCCTCCTTCTGATATTATTTTATTAGTTATCTTAACAAAACTACAGTAAATATACAAGTACATGGAACACGGTTAATAAGCCCTAAATTAAAAAAAAAAAAATTACAGTTACATTCCAATTAATAATGAATCACTTGGCGGCCACTTATGTCATTGATTAAAGTTTTAATGTTCTATTTTCTCTTATTTAACTCAAACTATGAACCTAAATTTTTGCTTGTATTTAATTAAGAAATAAATAAACTAGCTTAAAAAACCTGTTTTAAAAATTTTATTTCAAAACAAGGCCAAAGGAATGAAATCAAATTATCCGTATTTGGAACGAAATAGCTATTAAAATACATTATTTTCCATTTCCGGTTGCTGGAGGAGTTGTTTCTCATCCTTATCTAACTGATAAAAAGTGTTTTTAAAATAATATATTCCTTTTAACCGTGTCTCGAGTATCTGTATGTTTACCAGTGGAGCATTCGTTTAATATCCTAATATTTTTCAAGCAGGTAAATACACTGAAATTATACACTAGAAGTAATGAAAAAGTTTTGTTAGGTTTGAGCATTTTTGTGTGTGAACTTATGATTTGCTAGCGATTTTGATGTTTTTGTCGGGGTAAAGCTCACCTTGGTTCTGCTTATAACAGAATTGAATCATTGGATGTGGACGGGGTTAAAAGATTAGACCTCCGTGCTTTAGTATGCAGAGCAGAAGCTTATCCGCGGAACCAACTGAGATTCTGGAACGTGATGAAGTACATGTTCTAATTTTCAAGATAAAATACTGGCTCAATTAATGGCTCTGTCTGACGTTGATGTTTACATGCAGATGTTTAGATGTGCCGTTAAAACTTTACGGTATTGGCAATTAATTGATGTTGACATTATTACATCCACGATTTTTATTTGAAAAAAATATAAAATAATGTGTACCATATTTGCAACGCCTTTCAGGTGGCGGACATTCCCAGTATCACTGGAGATTGCCATTCAGAATCGTAATGATACTAGAAATGGCTCCTACAATTTATAGTGATTACTTAATACTACATTTCTAAATACTAAATACGTAAGTACTACAGAATAGAGAACACTCTCTAAAACGTCCTAGTTAGAGGCCTATATTTGAACCTGATTCGAAAATAGGTTGCTTGGGCTATTTTTAGTGACTAGATATGAATATCCAGGCATCATGCTCTAAATTTGGAAAACCACCACTTTTTTTTTTTGAAAAAAATTAATAATTTTTATTTGTGGTGTTCAACATTAATTAGCAGAACTCCATTTTTTAAAGTTACATTTAATACTAGTATTGTTTTTCTGTTAAAAAAAACCGGCTTATTTGTAAGCAAGTTTTGAGGTGTCATTATTATTACGCGTGGCAAAATAAGGGTGAAAATTCAATAATGCCTTCGGAAGGCTAAAAAGCTGTCATGCACAGTAATAATTACACAGCATAACTAGTTTATAAATAAACCGTGTTTTAAATTATAATAATAATATTGTTGCATATAAAAAAAAAAATAATTTAAAAGTTTAAAATTATCTTCTACTTCCCCTCTCTCAATACCTTCAGTCTTAAAATATTCCCCCAAATGGGGATACCGTAGTTCCACATGCTTCGGCCAGTTAGAATTTTATGCTATTTATTATTTTATTAGTATAAGAAAAAACATATTTTACGATTATAAAGATCGATTAATTGAATGATGTCATTATTTTAAAGACGATAAAACAATGAATGGTTAAAATTGCGGATATTTCTGGTACAGTGTTGTACGTTAGTACAGCAATGGAATTATTATAGACCGATTAATATCGGTTTCTAATCTTTCATTACACGCCAATGCACCCCACATGAACTACAAATAGATATTATCAGGGGTTACAGTCAGATGACAATAATTAATTATAACATGATACGTAAGTTGGTAGATAGGTAGTTACACTGCGGCTGCGAGGGTTAAATTTCGTCTAAAGACCAAAAGGTCGAGAGTAAATATTAAATAATATCCCCTTCCGCTTAAAATCATCAACCCTGTTAAGAACAACACGTTAACGGCATGTTTTACCTGAATTAAACACTTTGAAACTAATTTGAAAATGTGATTAATAATTATTGTACGGAGTTTGTGGTTATAGATAACCACCTGATTCTAGATTCTCCACTTCATTATGTTTGCGACATAGATAATAAAAAGAAGGGAGACGTGAGATGAGCATCGACCAAGTATTATCTAGACAGGCCGAACCAAAAATCTTGGTTTAAAAAATTATCAAGACGATAGTCCATTATTTCGCAGTCGAAAGGTCGGTGAAAGCATTGCTTTTTTCCTTTTTTGGTATGCACGGAGCAAATTTGTATCCGAGCAAGTTCGTCCTAACGCTAGTGAGCTTTGTGAAATTCATTATTTTTCAAACAATCGCTTGAGGCAAATAGAAATATGTAAGGTAGGAGCTCATTCATAATTTAATCAGCTATATTTAATCATACATTTTGGATAGCTTCGAGGTGGCGTATTGATGAAAGTCATAATTGATAAAAATCTTACATTTCTTTCTAGCAAAACAACTACGTCACTTTCGCCACAAAATCAACGTTTTTGAAAGCGTGTACAGCAAGTTGACATCAAGTTGGGTTGTTAAGGTCATCTCTGTTGTGCCACGATGATTTTCATGTTGGCTATTGGTCGATAAATGAACAAATTAAATCATACGATTTGAGCGATATCTTTGTGCTCTGTTCTATATTGTAGGGATCTTGCATTTATATCTAGGTTTTCAGAGCGAGGCATTGGAATTCGATGGGGAGTTAGTATTGTGAAAATGCTCTTAGATGGTGTTATTTTTGGATTAAAATTAGGTTTAAGAGGGCTAATCTATTCGTATTGTATATCGATGGAGATGGGCTGTTATGCCGTCAACATCGTTCACCCATACTACTGTAAATCTCACATACGCACAGCGGCGCTTCGTTTTTGTTTATACCTACACACCAAGGACATACTTGCATTGCACAGCCGCTTTTATAGTCGTTGTTCGGTCGGAGCTCAACGACAGTCGATACACTTTCATTCCTTATTTCCTTGCCTATGTATCTTTATTATCTACGCACTTTTGTTTAAAGTTCTGGATACGATTACTATATCAGCGCGCGATACAGAAATACTTCTTTTCACTCAATCACTCAATTCGAACATTAATTTACCCTACAGAATTTGATTAATATTTTAAATTTCATATTTATGAGTTCACTGAAAACACTCTAATAATACAAAATTTTCCTCTCATCGGATTTCAACGTCCTTGCTTCTTGTTCAACTATTAAAAAATAAGTTTAGTGTTGTAAATAATATGATGTACGAAAATTGTCTTTTTTTAGTTATATTTATGTACTATATCAAAACTCCGTAGAACGGTTTGAAAAGAGGAAGATGCACTTTTATTGATGCCAGAACTCGCCATTCGGGAGATTTTTCATCATCTTCATCGTTTGGATGTTTATCTTCCTAAATAAAATGTTAAAACTACAATATTTTTGCATTTTTTAAATATAAAATAACTATTACAGATGCCGACACCTGTCTTAAATTTTTAAAATGTACCGATATTTTCATTTTTCCAATTTTCAGTAAATCTCTTTGAATGACGCAGAGAAAAATAGGTATCCTTATCGCCCCCAAGCACAGTGTTTTTACGGCCTGGTATAACTTTGATTTTAATGACACTTGGAAGCAAGGACGAAGCTTTTTATCGTCATAAGGTGTCCTTTGATAAAAATGTGTTTCTCTTTTTGTCAACATCCTATCGATTTCCAATTTCTATCGCAAAATATCTTTTAAACCGAGTCGTGAAATGTGAACACTTCGAGTGAAGTTTTACAAAGTAGAAAATAGAAACACCAACGTGGAACATTCTGCAAAATATTTTCAAAAAAATTATTAAGTATGAACCAATTATTTTATAAAAAAGTTAAGAGATTTGAACGCTTGCTGGCACATTAAAAACGACGCGACGTCAAAATAGTTTCTAAAATGTGTGACATTTGGCAAATTACAGAAAAGGTATTAAATAATTTAAAAATATACAAATTCATTATAGGTACAAACATATATGGCAGCGCGGGGTCACCAGTATGGCAGCGATGTGTGGAGTCACCAATGTGGCGGTGAGGTGTATAATTTACGGTGGCTTCCGGTACCGTAAATCAGTGTTCAAGGAATTTGGATGATTGAAAGATGAAGGTCTGCGGTCTTTGTTGAATTTATTTGCGAGAGTGAATTTACAAGTTATGCGAACGCGGAGACGGTGGTAGTGAAGAGTGGTGGTCTGGTCGAAAGTTGGAACTAGAATGACGGAGAGTTCTTTTCCCGCTCGCGCCTAGCTCTTCCGGGGCTTCAGGCGGCGGAGTAATTATAAAAGTGTTACCATATGTGGGATGAGTTAAAGCAGTCCCACACATAAATAAAATATCGTCATATTAAGTATTTTTATAACCATAGGTTTTTTTCTGAAATAATATACAGTCTGGCGATATTTTGAACACAAATAAATTCTAAGTTATAGTATATACTTCTACCACAAGGTACATTTTTAGGGTTTTATTTTTCGTTTTGTTTCAATTATTGAAAAAACTTATAGAAATTTTGATTGCGATGCATATTTCTTTCTTTCATAACAGGCCGTTCACAAAAAAAATAAGTAAGGTTTTCCGGTTCAAACCACATCAACCGATTCTTGGTCCCTTTAAGCTTTTAACAGCTGACATGCATAACAATATAACAGTTATGCTTGAAAACTGATCAGATTTTGATCAGAAGCTGAAACGAGCCGAGAATCAGTGTTTAACGGGGATCATTCGGGGCGCTGATCGTCGAATTGATGGTCATTATGTGATGGAGTTTGAAATAACACAACCCTTATGTTGGAACATTAGAACAAAGGAAATGATGCTCGTGTATTATTTATGGGACCCTACTGCAACTAAACAAAAACACTGTAGTTACGGGAATTTTTATAGAAATTGACAACTTTTCCATAAATAAATCCACATTCTTCTCTCGTTGTAATGGAGTCTCGCGTCATATTAAGTATTCTTCACAAAGGCCTTCCATCTATAAATGTCAACTCATCTTCCCCTCGCTGTTGCTGGTGAATTATCTCAAGACCAGACAGTATTTCTAATGGCCCTTATAGCGGCAGTGTTACTCGAAGCCTCTTCTAGGTTGGACAGAAACTACGCACAAGAAATATTTTGATGAATTTTCTAGAGTTGTTTATTTGCCGGACAGCTTTTGAAAAGTTATTAAAAGCAAAACAAAAGGTCAATTTTGGGTGCCTCTAAAGATCTTAAGTTTTTTTAATTTACATTTATTAATCTTAACTTAAGAAAAAAAAATTAAGTGATTATTTAAAGTAAATAAATTAATTAATCTGTATCCTTGTTTCCTCATAAGTTAAAAAATTCAAATGAATATTGCATTTCTCATTCTCGTGCCCGGGATCTCATAAGAGAATGATTTCCTAGTACGAGGACTATTTGTATATCTGTTATAAAACAAGCTGACAATGTACTATATATATATATAAACCGGAAGAAATTCTTTAAATGAAAGTGAAAACTCTATCAAAATCCGTTGCGTTGTTTAGAAGAACTAAGCGCACAACCAGACAGACGCGTATAGCGACTTTATTTTTATATAATTAAAAAGAGATATTATTTTTTGTTTTACGTGAAACCGCACAAGAATCCCAACCGTCTGGAGCCAGTGAGACTATGGCTTCCCCAAATGGGGTATGTTGTGAGACTGAAGGTAAGGGGGAGGAGAAGGATAAAAGGAAGAGGAAGGTATGGAAGTACCCGGCTATTCAGATCTGGTCACCAAATACGGCCAAAGATGTCTTACAACACGGTTGTCTTGCAACACGGCGATATCTTCTATAGGAAATTATCTTCCATTGTGTGTATTGATGGTGGTTTTCTTTATTGGGTAGCGAAAATTTTAAGTAAAGGAGTATTTCTTGCAAAGGTACCTCAACACAATATAATTTAAATGTTTACTGATATTTTAAAATATTTTTTCCTTGTCAACATAATTTATCGAACCAAACAAATATTAAATAATAAAATAATATTTCAAACGTAAACGCAGAAATTCTGATGTTTGTCAAATGTAACGTTAAGTAGAGTGGCGCTATTTCAACGTGGCTATATTTTATATACTGGCCAGAAAGGGTGAAACGCTAAAATACACGCCAGCTGGATTATACAATGAAGCTGTTTTGGGATATTAAAGTGAGGAGTATTTAAGGGATGGTTTGAAAGAACCTTACACGAGTTTGAAATGTCAGTCACATTTTTTTCCTGTTGAGTGCTAATCGATTGTAGTGTTTTCTTCAGAAATATTTTAAATGTTTCCGAAAATCAAGTAGGAAAACAAGAGTATTTAAACGAATAGTGTAAAAAATATTTATAAAAATTCTTTTCGTTTATTTATTTCAATGATTTAAAAAAAAAACATATTTTTAAACATGGAAATATTCGAAATATTTAGCCATACCCATCTAGAAGTATGCAGAAAGGATGGAAAGCCACGTACCTTTGCTTTGAAAATCCTTGCCGTAGGTTTTCATTTTATCTCCGTAGCGGTTACTACAATTGCCTCTTTTATTGCTAAACGTAGTTTTTTACAATACATTTTATCTCCGTAGTGAACACTTACTGTAATTTCCTCTTTGGTTGTTAAAATATGGTTTGTTGTAATATATTTTGCTATGATAGTACAAAGAAAAAAAAATTCTGGTAAGGTATAAATAGTGATTATTCTCTCGTAATATTTTGGTAAATTCATATAATAGGTATCAGAGTGGTAGATATAGCTCTGATGAAAACAAACAGGGTTCAGGATCGAACGGTTTTAGCCGTGTTTAGTGACCAGATCTTAAAGAATAATTATATTTGGATTATTTGTAAGGCGCCATTTCTGTAAAAGGGGCAAGTACTTCTCCACCTTCTCTTCACCGTCTCTTTCTCTCCTCATATCCCAACATTCCCCAATTTTGGATTCCATAGTTTCACTGGCTTCGTTTAGCAAAGATAAAAGTGCTGTATGCAAATATTAAAATTATAATATAAAACTTTTTATTTTATTCCTTAATCGCCTAAATGCCCCGAATCGAGTATTTACTGATTCATATTTTGGTGGGATGTCTTGACAAAGAAATGAATGCATTTTCATGAAAATGTATTAGACATCACCACTTCCCAAAGTAAATTCATGCAGCTTCATAACTACTAGTCTAAAGTGGTGATGACTGAACAATGGAAGGCTTTTTGTGTACAAAACAAACTTAAACAATAACTGCCATACTTGTCTAACCTGACTCAAAAGCAGCCAAGACAGAAGAAACGTTATTTTAGCGATTACTCATAACCGTGAATCATCTGATCTGGTTTCACTATTCGTAATAATGACATTGGTCAATAATACCTACGTTCATGATTTACAAATGATATTATTACAAACAAATGATATTTCACCAAATTAATAGTGCTTTATTAATAATGCCAAAATGTTAACTTTTAGGTTGTCATTAAAAACTAGGCTTTGGTCATATAAGTTTGAAAATTATATATCAGGATTTCTATGTAAAATTAAAACATCATTTTATTGGTTATTGATTTTCCCAAAAATGTTTTGGTTACCTAGATAAACTGGGTTATGCAAACTAAGGTATTTCCCACAGAAATTATAAATAAGTATTCTATTATTTATTTTTTGGAATAACTTTATTGAGTAAAACCTCAAATTGTAATATTTAATTATTAAAGAAAATATTTGCGATTTCTAAACGAAAATCTGAAACAGAAAAATTAGAAAAGGATACGGTCACATCTAGGACTCGAACCCAGGGCCATTGCCTTGCCGGGGCACCGCTCTACCACTGAGCCAATGGAACCCTATCCCCTTCGGTCACTATTAACTGTATCATACTTCTATTTTATAAGCAATAATTATTAGCCTGAAACACTCATCCACATTGAAAAATCTCCTGATAAAAGATACATGACGCCAACGGGACATGAACCCCTGTCCTTTCGCTGGCGTCATGTATCTTTTATCAGGAGATTTTTCAATGTAGACGAGTGTTTCCGGCTAATAATTATTGCTTATAAAATAATTGTTACCCTTTGTGCTATGCATAAAAAATCTTGTCTTAAACATAAGTTTACCAAAAAAAAATATATATATATATCATACTTCGAATAAGAACTACCAACATTGTCTTCATTTTTTTCATAGTACATTTAGTCTAGATTGCATTTAGTTTGGGTTGAATCTTGCGATCATACATAAAGATAGTTGCCAATAAAAAATGTGCGGTGAAAAAAATGAAGACAATGTTGGTAGTTCTTATTCGAAGTATGATACAGTTAAAAGTGACCGAAGGGGATAGGGTCCCATTAGCTCAGTGGTAGAGCGATGCCCCGGCAAGGCAAGGGTCCTGGGTTCGAGTCCTAGATGAGACCGTATCCTTTTCTGATTTTTCTGTTTCAGATTTTCGTTTAGAAATCGCTAATATTGTCTTCAATAATTAAGTATTCTATTAATCCATAACTTAAACATACATAACCTTACTTATTAAAGCCAATCATGAAACCAAAAAGCCAAACAAAATAAGTAATTGATAGTATCTCATCCTGGTTCCGGAGGTAAATAAAAATTTAAAAACGAGAAATGTTTAATGACCATTCGATTTTTTTAAATGTCGCTCTGGTGCTCAGGTATCGTTTTTAGGGTGCGACAAAAAATTAATTGATTCAATACATACCTACGTTCCTTATTATCCCATTAATTTAAATAATGTTCAACGTCAGTGCCCAGTTATGGAAAAATCAAAAGGCTTAAAAAATCTCGGATTAGTAACTGATAAAAATCTTAGATGGGACCTACACATAAAAGGTCTTACGGAAAAACTCACAGGCCTTATACATTTCTTTAAAAATCTTAGAAGTGTGGTAAATAAAAAGGATGTGAAAAAGTCTACTACGCATTATGTCACTCTAGAATCGAAAGTGGAATGACAAGATATGAATTGGCTAAATCGAATTACTTTAAATACTTCGTTTGTCCAAAATTATTATACTTACCAAGGATTTTTTTCCAAGCTTTCTTCAATCGATTACCGGAATACTAAACGCATTAATGACAACATCCAAACATTGAAAACCAAAAAAATATTTTAAAGACAAATTTATCAAAAAAACTCATTCCAAATGAATTACTCTTTAAAATAACCCATATCACCTATTTTCTGTATAAAGTATATTACTTATCTACTTCACTACTAACACTTATATCAGATCTAACAAACATATAATGTAACTATTTTTTTACTTTCTCACTGTGATGTACCTACTACAACACATGATACCTATCACATTAATTACTTACTAATGACTACAACAATGTACTGTGCACTATTTTTCCCAACAGAAGCTAACGCTTCTATTGAAGAGTACTATTCAAATGTTTCTCTTAATTCAAGACTGCGATCTGTACAGGTAAACGGAAAAAGTGCTCAAATTAACCAAAAAAATAAAATTTTAGTGTGTAACAAAAGCAAATTATGTTTAAAGTGAAAACCATCGTCTCTGTGGAATTTTCCTTGGTATTCTATTACCTACATAAAGTTTAATTCACTGTTGTTCTCGGAGTGGAAGTTAACCAAAGACCTTGCAAAAGTTTTGATTGCCAAATTTCAGTATAATTAATTTTAAAGAATTGCTCCCTTCCATGAGAAATCTCCCAAAATTAAGAAAGGAAATACTTTTTAAGTGATGTCATTAGGAAAATGTTCCTCCGGGAAGCTATTATATCGTGATTCAAATATTTTTTAGTTTTGTCGAATTATTATCATTATTCCGTGATGCAAAATTATTTTATACACTAAGCTTCTTTCTACTATCGTGGTACGAAAACACCCTATGGTAGGCAGGAAAACATTTTCTTCAGTTTTTTTCTTCACGTCAGTTTCATTTTTATAAAATATAAACACAAATATTACTAACTTTCAGCCACAGCTGTTTAATGGTAGGTACCAGATTAACTGTGTAATTTCCCTTAATCAGTAGTGGAAATCCACTACCTACCACTTCTGATAGACTACCGTAACAGTCTACTCTCAGAGCCTGAGTCTCACACACTCACTGTCCGAGACTCACTCCGATACTCACTATCAGCCGCAGCTGAAGTTTACTGGTAGGTACCAGATTGATGGGCTAATTTCCCTTAATCCGTAGTGGTATTCTACTATCCACCACTTCTGACAGACTACTGTCACAACCTACTCTCAGATTAAGGGTCTAAGTTCGGTATTATAAAATTTTATTTAAGGTAGGTATTCCACTACCTCCCACTTCTCACCGGCTACTCTCACAGACTGACCGTCCAAGCCTAACTCTCAATGACTGACCCCATACTAAATGCATCTGTCTTTTAAATTAGAAATACAAAAACACATTTTAAAAATTGACCTTACCAAGGCTTTTTTCTCCCACGCCTTGGTTGCTAAGGACGGGGAGAATTCGAACAATTCATCAAATTTCAATATTAATTTCACGGTTCTGTGAAAGTCCTGACTCAAGTTCTATTATTATATCATTATAGGCTAGTTTCTTAACAAAACTAACAAAAAGTTGAAAAGGACAAGACACGAGCAATAGAAATATATTTACAATATCTTAAGAATAAATTTTGCAGTTTGCAAGGTCTTATTTTATTATGGGTTTATAATAATAGCGTTGCCTTGGTCAGAAGCATCCTTGCAATTATTATACCCCAGTGGTTAATGAAGTCGGAACTTCTCTTTGGAGCTGAGTGCAATATAATTTGGAACATTTTAATTGAACATACAAAATTCAAGGACTTCGGAAAAAAGCATTGGTCAATGCACACGAACCGAGAATTAAACATACATTTTATATTGAGAAACAATTCTGAATCCTAACAGGACATGTGATTATAAAATACTAGGCTGTTAAATTATTTTATTTGGGATTTTACATTGCAGTTGTGGGAAAGAAAAAATATTGTGTCATGACAAGGATAATATTAAAAATGGTACGAAAATTAAACTTATGTCTAAATAATTTGCAATGGGTATTGTCGCATTCATTCTGGAATGAACAAAGATCATTTGTTTACATTATTTGTAAATGTAAGCAAAATTTTTAGCTCATTGGAGTGTCAAATTCCTTTGACATTTTTAATAAATTAAAATGTGTAAATGTGCACGTTTAAGTTCTGGCAAGGTAATTCTTCGATTTTTTAAATTTATTCAATTTGGGCGGCGTATATGGGTACCCCCGCCCAGGAAACCATTTATTGGATAACCAACACACCTGCTATAAGCCACTCCAAGTGGTTTGCTACGTTTAGTGTCTTACCAGGGGTGCCTGGTTTCATGGGATGAGTTTTGTCTGGGTCTTTGCGGCGGATACGTTTTGCCCACTTACTGCGTGGCGGGTCGGATCAGGAGAGACTGATTAATGGAAATCTTTTAACCTCTCCAACCGGACTCTTTCTCTCTCGTCCCATCGGCTTGCACTGCGTGGGAGGATTCACAGTCCTTCACTCCTAGACACATTGACATCCAGATTCCTAAAAAAAACCTCTTTCCCAGAACTTTCTTTCCTTCTTTTCCCTAAAAAAGGCCCTCCATACAGCCTTCTCAAAGATGACATGGGCCATGAGATATTTTTGAAGTGAAACTTCTTTACGCGCGTTATGCAATTTCGAGGACCGGAGTAAAACCAACTCATGACCGTCATGAAAAACCGTGATCATTTCGCTATAGGAGCCTAGCCAATATTATATACCTACTTTAGGTCACTCTCCAAACTCAGCTTCGCGGTCTAGAGGCAGAGTGTCGGATTGTCGTCGTGAAGAACCGAGGTTCGATCCCCGCTTTAACTATTTTTTTTTTCTTTTTTTGATTTTTTTAATAATAATTTTTTTTAAAGTGATAAAATGCTCTCGTGCTGCGACTTTTAGATATTTTGACTATATGATATTTTGGTCGAATACGTAATAACCGCGGTCTAGAGGCAAAGCGTTCGACACTCGTTATGCAGGACCCGGGTTCGAATCCCATATTTTTATAACTTTTAATTTTTTTTTATCAACGATTTGTAATAATGTAGTAAAAAATTAGATAAATTTGTTAATTTAAAATTAATTTACTTTACGGTACTTATATGATATTTTGGTCGAAATATAGCTTACAAATCGAGCCGGTAGAGTCGCTCGGTATTTTGATTAATTATTTTTTTTATAAAGGATTTGTAATAATGTAGTAAAAAATTACATAAATTTGTTAATTTACCTTTACTTTAATTTACGGTACCTATATGATATTTTAATCGAAATATAGCTTACAAATCGAGCCGGTAGAGTCGCTCGGTATTTTGATTAATTATTTTTATTTTGAATCATTAAAATTACTAATCAAGGCCGATAACGCTGCGTCGCGCGAAATATCTCTCCTCGCTGTCTAGAGGCAGAGCGTTCGACACTCGTTATGCAGGACCCGGGTTCGAATCCCATATTTTTATAACTTCTTTTTTTTTATCATATGCTACTTATAAATATGTCAATAGACAGAAAAAAAGAGAGAATGAAATGAAAAGAGAGAGAGAAGAATAATAAAAGATTCACTTCCGTCGTGCGTAGGCTTGCCACACACTGTATTTTTTTTCCTCAGGGCCTCTTGTGTGGAGTAAATATGAAAAAAAATATATTAGACTGAAAAGGAGGAGCTCTGACGTTATGAAATTTGTTATTTATTTTTCTGAAATCTTTAGGTCACGACAAATATTTTTTATATGGTATATAATATCGTGAACTAAGGCCATTTTAAATTTCTTCAAAAATATATGAGAGTAAACACCATTTTATTCTATTTCTTTAATAAGAGAAGAAAGAGAACTCGGATGAAGCCAGACAGCAACCAAATGGTAAATGATAAAATATGAAGGATAAACCGACATGTCTGCGATTCTAATACTTATAATAAAAGCTTGTAGGTAAGAACATGGCATTAAAGCTTCACAATACTACTTTCGGGCGGAGATTAAACAGCTTCTGTTGTGAAACTGGTGCCCACTGTTCACGTGTAACCGGGGACTAAGAGCACCGGCTTTAATACCCTCGTCCGCTGAAACTGTACGTGATAATGTACCTTCTGCTAAAAGTCACGCTATGATGAATTAGAACACAAAGGGTAAATAGTCTGTGAAAATAAGTCATATTGTAAAGTCTCGTTGAAGGGAGAGCATTCTTTAGATGGCTGCATCTCGCTCTAAGGAAACTTTTGAGATATTTTTGAGCATTCAGCTAAAATATTTTACGTGTGCGATAATATCCCTCGGTCTTGAAAGGAATGAAAATTTTACTGATTGGCTTTAAAATTGTGAAATTTCCAAAAAAATTAATAGTTTATTTTTTTTATTATATCTTGGTTTACATTTTAATGAAAGTATGTACAGTATATAATCTGAATCGAAAAAATTACAAATATTTATACGAGTTTTTTATCTGACCGTGTAGTCACAAGTAGTGCAGAAAGGTTAGATGAAAAGATAGACAAATAAGAGACAATGATAGGTGTTTTTAACTGGCTGCGTAAATACAAGGAGTGCAGAAAGGTTAAATGAAATCATAGACAAATAAGAGAAAATGATAGTAGTTTTTTTAAGTAATCAAACTTTTTTATCTTCAATTCATCGCATTGGAAAATGAATAGTAAAGTAGTTTTATTATTTTAATATTATCAGAGAAAGATGATACCAAAGCAAAGTCACTAACAGTAACGTTGTCTATACGATAAAATATAACTAGAGATAGATTGTGTTATCTACATTTTATATTGTGTTGCTGTAACCTAAAGAGAGTTATAATCTTAAGTGTCAGCCACAAAGCAAGTGTGTTATATCAAAGTGTATTATTTTTGTAGTCAAATAATACAAAAATATGCCACGAAAAATACACCCCTCAAATTATACCAAAATCGTCTTACTCACAGTTTTCTTCACGTTTTCAACCTTTTTAAGCCACGGCCGGAGAGGGGACAGGAGAAATAAATTATATCTGCGAGATGTGGAATTCGTAAGGTGAAAACATTTCGTTTAAATTTACCGTAAATTTGGTAAACCGACATTTTACCAAAATGTTTCCACACATTTATTATTAAAAGGCAAAAACGGAACTTTACCAAAGTTATTTCGTATGGTACTCTATGTTATAGTATGTTATATACTTATGTGTGGAAAAGTTACAAAACTTTCTTAAAAATAATTGCCATAAAAATAATTGCCCAGGGTTCTGCTTTATCTTTTTGGGCTTAATGGAAATTGGGCATGCTCATTACGACTACTAACACAATTCGTTACTTAAAGTGTTTTAAACTTAGTCTATTATAGCATTTATTAGTCTTTATTCGGTATATATGTTTTTGGTATCAATTCATAATTCCGTTTCCAAAATATTATTTTAATCACTCTGACATTAACGAAGCGACAACTCCAACTTTGTTGAATACACCCGCTATACACATTGGATTTTTTTCCAATAACATTTAAGTCGCACATATATAACTTATTTTTACATATTATTATCTAAGAAATTCATAAAATCACTGCATAATAATTATCAGTTTAATTTTTGGTACTGAAAATTGTATTTTTTACTACTTAATTTCAAATAAACATTTGTTTTATATTTTTTTTAAAGTAATTTTATCAATGTAAAAATTTTTTAAATTATTATATTTTTATTCTTTGATATTATTAATCTTTAATATTAGTGAAAAAACTGTATTAATAACCTGTATTGTTTTTAATACCTATTTTCAATAAATCCATATTGAATATTTGTGAAAAAATAACCTTTTCTGTTTACCCATATACGATTTTAGTTCATAAGTTCGAGTTGTTACTCGATGGTGACGCAGATAGTGATGCCTTTGCTTAAATATTCTGGGGAAAGCAGAACCACCAGAAATATTTATTTATACGCCTAAAAATGCTTTTAAATAGAGATATATACCTACGAATATATGCATGCATATTTTATTTAATAACTGATTATTGAGCCAATCGATATCCTCACCAACCAAATTAAGTACTCCATTTATTTTCGGCTTAAGATTTCGCACCCTCTTAGCCTTTTTGGTTTTCCTCTTATCCTTTTTATTCTACCCTTCCCTATAAGCCTCCACAATCTTTCCCATAGGGAGGGTGAAAGATACTAAGATTAATGATTCATTAGCACTATATTTAAAAAAATCAGATTAATACTCACACAGTTAATAATATATGTTTAAAACTTGCGCGAACATATTAAGAGAAATTTGATAAATGATGACATTAAATTGTGATTTACAAATAAAAATACTGCTCTTCAACTTTGTGTTGATCACTTGGCAAAATATTTGCAGAGTATTATCAAATAGATATACTACAGCCTCTAAGATACTGCGAAAAATTATATTACCCATTTCGAAATGTAAAGCTTACAGCAAGCAGTGTTTTAACATACAAAACGTTTTTTCTTAATTTTGTCTAAATAATGGAACATAGATAGTGACTTTAAAATATATTATTAGTAGAACACATGTATTTAGTTACGTTATTTCGAAAAAATATCTACAGCCACAGTAATATGTCAATAGTTTGTTGAACCCGGCTTTTATTCTACTTCTGATGCCAGAGGTTGAAAATCATAAGGGCAATCTTTACCCTGCAGGCCTCCCGAAATTCAGTGAAATTGCACTTGTACCAGTACAAAAGCTTTCTCCACCATAACTATAGTTTTCCCTAAGATAGGTAAACGAAATATCATATTTGTTTATTTAAAACCATTTCATAATTGTGGCCACTCGAAAAAAAAATCTACACATTGGTCACTCTATCTGTACACGGAATGTTGAGGCTGCACATATTATAGATAGATTTTTCAAAAGCCTCTACCTTCCTTCTCTGATGCTTGTTTAACTGTCCAGGTTTCCACGACAAATATTGATAAACGTAACATCAATTCATTCTGATTTGCAAATTTAGTTTTAGAGCACGGGTTACATAAAGGTCTCCCTTTTTAATAAAGGCGCTCCTATCCATCTTGATGCCAGCCCTTACCACTTGAGATAGATCCCATTTGTCGCCAACCCTAACAAGTTACAAAGAATTTATATTGAGAAACACTACTAACGTTCTATCTGTGTGTTGTTGACTATCAAATTCGCCGGTTGGGACTTTTTGAGGCTTGAAAGCTAGAAGCTCGTTTCGAATGAAATATGTTTATATGTCTGCTGGGTTGCTAGTCCTTAATTTGATGAATTTGCGCTTCCGTGTTAAATAGTATTGACAAAGTACAATTCCAGATTAATGAATACTCATCAGATATGACATTGAATCTTTCAGCAAGGGTCTATCTCCTACGATCTAGCGCCTCCGTGTTAAATAGTATTGAAATAATACAATTCCATATTAATGAATACTCATCTTTCAGAATACTTGGAATCTTTCAGCAAGGATCTATCTAATCAATACCATCCAATTTAAAGTTTAGGCAATCTTGATAAATTCCGAGGTTTTAATAAATTAAATTCAATTATTTTGTGGTACTTGCAAAATAAATCGATTACACTATCCCCAAAACAGGTGTAAATATTACGTGACGTGTTAGATCGGAATTGTAAAAAAACTTTACTTATACCCACGGTGCAAGAATAATTTAATAGTTCGTTACGCTAGCTTGTAGACGAATTGGAAAGTGATTGTAAAAACGTCTCCATGTCATAAAGTGTATTTTTCCTTTCGAAATAATTCCGGTAATGCTATAAGAACTCCTTATCTTTAATGAGTCAAAAATCATTATGGAATATCCGAACAAAAGTTGATTTTTAATAAACTATTTAATAATGTGTCAACTGGGTTAATCACAATGATCTCAATTTTTTTTTCAAATGACTTTCCACCTGGAAAACTTTATTTTTACTTGGAAGTTAGCCACAAATTTCAATTTAATCTTTGCAACACCTACAGCTTTCCACTCTAAATTATTTTAACCAGACCTCGTTGCATAAAAATGTTTTCATTACATTACCGAGCTCTTCTTTCCTCGCTGAAAATAATATTCTGTGTTTAGATTTTCAAAACATTTTATACTAAATTGTATTTAGACTGGCACATTCGGTGTTAAATCGTGCGGAGATTATCTGGTTGGATCTAGGCGGAAAGGAAGGGGGCGTGGAAATGATTTCAGGAGGAACGTGATGATTACTTGAATCATTTAGTAAGAAGCCCTAATGGCTTGAATATACAACATTAAGGTATTAAGGACAACTCAAATGTTTTTGTAAATCCAATTTTTATTTCATTTAATTCTGTATCTACATAGTAAATGGTCAAAAGGATATTCACGGAAGAGACGAAAACATGACAAATAAACAGACAGGAACTCATAGTTTACAAATATTAAATAAATTTAAAAAATATAATAGCTGAAATAAAAATAAAAATTTATTACGTTCCAGTAAAAACCTTCTAAAAATTAAGCTTTTTTTATCCACTCTAACGATTTTTGGCATATTATGGCAAGTTTGCAAAACGTCTTGAGCGATCGCTTGCCATAATGTGCCAAATTTACTTATAACCTAAATATATTGAATCTATCAACATTTAAATCGGATGGCCAAATCAGAAATCGAACACTTTTTAAATGTTTAATGGATGATTGCCATAAAATATTAACCAAAAATATATAAATGCGAAACCCCGAGTACTGTAGGCATTATACTATTTATAATTAAATAAAATAGAAAATTTCTGAATCTTAAAACTTATAGTAACACTTTAGAAGAATAGTTTACCTCAGAAATTGCTTGCAAGAAACTTTTGTAAAATATTAAAATATCTAAGTGACAGTTTCTTTTAAAAATCATAGACTCCTTTTATAACTCCTATTTGTATCTTTGTAGAAATATCTCAGTGGGACATCTTTTTCTCGAGTTAAAGGATTATTATTATTAATTTAGACAACAGCCAAGTCAGTTGGGCCTAATTGAATGTAAATTTGTTCCTTGGTCTTATAATCCAAGAGAACTATAAATTGATAATGAGAATAATAATTTTCTGAAGTTTCAACAATTTATAAGTATATGATCAAATCCGTATCTCGAAAATAATTACAACTATTTTTGAATCTGTTTTCCGAAGCAGCAATAATTCTCAAATAATGGCTCTGACATAAAATAGCATATATTTTTCCGTTCAAAATTTCTAGAAAATATATTTACACGCAGCGTGCAGATACGAAATACGCATTTAATTATAAATAAAAATAATGCAGTACTCAGGGGGGTTTTTTATTTATTTTTATATTTCAATGAGAAAACAGAGATGGTGCATTAATTAGTAGTTTCGTTGAATTTTCCACATTTTAATGATACCACGCTCGGAATAAACCACAGACATCGTTATTTACAATCATTTTTTGCACTTTTTAATACCCGCGTTGAATTCAAAGGAAAAAATATTTATTGCCACTTCCTTGAAAAGAAAAATTCATCAAAAAAATAACCGAATTGCGTATATCGAATCCAATTCAACTCCACATGACGTTCCGATTTATTACCGAAGATCTTTCTTCGATTTGATCATAAAAATACAAAAGGGGGTCAATCAAAATAATAATATGATGAATAGGAACTGTTTATTTTCATTTCAGAAAAGTAATGATTTTTTTTTCTCAGGATGTGAAAATTTATTCACGTGGCAAATTATAAACATAATTAATGCAATGTGGAATGCCGCATCCTGATCACAAGTATTGAAGTAATTTGTAAAGTGAATTTCGTGGTTTAAAAATGTGAGAGATGTATTTTTTTTTTTACAAAATATAACTTATTATGGCTTACATATTTTATACACTCTCCTACAGAAACTGACGCTTTTGATTAGGAGAGGACAACTTATTAATAACTTTAAAAAACTTAAGAATTTAACATATTAGAGATTTAGAAATAATATTTTTTAAGATTGTAAAGGTAACTAAAACAAGAAATGTAAATAAGATGTACATAAAACCTTAGGAATAACAAAACAGTGAAAAATATATCTAAGAGGAAGTTAAAATTATATGGTGATACTACAAAAATATGATTTAATTTTTTTTTATATTTGTAGTATTTTTTTCTGTTCGCAAATCAGCGGGTAATTGATTAAATAAATTTATTATTTTATATACATAGTGATTCCCTTTGGATTAAGAACCCCGATCTAGGCACCTTATTGAAGTTATAGACACAAACACATCCTCATAAATGAGTTCAGACGTATTATAGCGAACCTTTGTTCTTAAATTTTAGATAAAATAAAAAGGGTTTACATAATAATTGTAAACAACCAAAATGATCAAATTAAATCGTAGTGATTCATAAAGTGCGAAAGATATATGTATCAATAAATTCATAAGCCAGGAAATTTCTCAAACCTGTAATTTTTAAGGCTTTCAGATATATTTTTACCCTACAAGGAGAATAAATATTGGAACGTAGTGGCGTCTATGGACGTAGTTTTTCATCAATAAACGTCAATATTTATTTGGTGAAGTTCGGGCAATATCGATGCACGTAGCTCCTAGTGTAAGGTTTATCGAATCATTTCTTCCATTTCCTACAGCCTAGAACTGGATGAAAATAAAAATCCCCAGATCTACCGGGAGAACAAAATGTAACTATCCAAAATATCGTTTTTTTGCTATCTACCAATAAACGATGATTAGAAATTAATTGTTATTGGACACGATATAAGAATTTGGAAAGGATTAAAGAATACGAGTAGTTTTTATAAAGACATTAATTTATCATGATTTTAAATATTTACACTGAGAATATCACGCGTTGAAAAGGTTTTAAATATCAGTTATGGTATTTTAGCTCGATCTCTTCGACTGCCAGCTTAGCGGCTATTTTATACCCACCGTACTATTGACGATTGTGTCTATAAGAAATCCTTCAGTACTTTAATATATCTTTGTAGCAAATCTGCTCAGCGATTCAAAGATCAACGAGAATCAAAGTATCAGTAATCGCTACGTGCATCATTTTTTTGTTGTAAAATTATAAGACGAAACAATGAAAAAACTCCAAAGATCAGTCCTGCAAAGTTAATCATTACATGCTCAAACGATTTACAAACAATACAGAATAAAGTTAAAGTTAATAAAAAAACTTTTCCATTACAACAAAGTGGAAAATACCCTCAGTATCGCCAAGAAAAAGCTATACCAAGAAACGAACTTATTGAAAATTAGAAAATTGTACGAATATGACTTTTAATATCTGCAAAACACAAAATGCTCTTGTACACACGATCACAACGTTTATAATAACGTCACAAATACAAGAACACTATACAAGACAACATAATAAATTATACACTAATACAGTAAATACTGAGTGTAGTGAGAAAAGCATAGGCCATAAGGGTATACACACTTACAATATCCTTCCCGATAGCCTGAAAACGTAGAATCGAATAAATAAACTAACAAAAAAACTGTTCAATTTTAAGATAAGCTATGATGCCGTTTAGTGTAGAATAATTAATAAGATAAGGTTTAATGTATTAATGTTATATTATGTAAAAATTTGTATTGTTATTTGTGTGAATGTCAAGTAGCTTTTATTTATGTAGTTAGTTAGAAAGCGAAATATTTTTATATCTGTAACTATAACAAATATTTAAATAAATAAACCAATAAGGATAAAAAAATCTATTGAATTTTGGTTGGTGTACTAATTTAACGAAATAATCATCGTCATTTCGGTAAGTAGAGGAATAGGAATAGGGGAAAGGGGATTCACCCACTCTTGCACACGCATCTGTTATTTTATTTTATAGTATTTCTTCAACAATTTTGTAAATTGACTTCAAAACCAGTCTATACGCGTACTTTGCTTCCCGGTAGGGGGAACACGAAAATTGGATACCGCAAGATGTTCCTTCTATTTGGGTTCGACTGTTTGAAAATTACAAAAATAAGCATCGCCTTCCTCCGTTTTATTACTTGTTTACATAATATTACATTAAATAGTATTATCATAACACGAACGATTATGCTCACCAGATAACAGAGTTTGCATTTGTATATATATAATATAGAGGTAAGTACATTCTACTTGAATTGTTTTAGAGTTATCAGACCCTTAAAACTACTAGTTGCTTTCTTATCGCTTGTCATAAGTTCAGTTTATGAAATACATTAGTGTGTTTTGAAAATGTTACCATATCTGTGACAGATTATAGATTAAAAAAGAAATCTATTTTTTTCATACAAGATATACATAATTTCCTCCACGCTTGGAGTTCATTTGTACTGTGGAGAACGTTTCACAAAGGTGAGTTAGATTTAAACGAGGAAGATTTAAGAGAAATAAACAGTTAAAAAATATTTCCGCAAAAAAGTTCCAACACAAACAATAATAAAAATAAATTATCTTTTGAAATACAATGTTTATTTAATGATATTTATTTAGGAGTGTAATTGGGGTGTGATAATAAAAAATGTATTTATATTATATATTCTTACTATGCAGGTCCACAAGTAATTACTTTAACAGATTTAAAACATTTAATTTTGAAAGGACTGACAGACAGGTCTATGTATAGAATTCAGCCGGTTTCGTGTAATTTTGCAACGCTTAACCATAATATAAAAACAACAACAAAGGATTATCTGCATAATGTGGCCTGTCCACTATTATTAATGTGCTAAGTCACCACGTATAATTTGAAATTACGTGACGTTTGTAATAAGGTTAAAAAGTCAGCACTTGGTAGAAAGGAAACAATCTACTTTGCCAGATAAATTTATAGTATGTCGCATATGTGAACCGTTTTAATTATACATTTTTACACCCCAACTTGAGGGTGAGTATACACACGATAATATTATGAAAGAACACGTTAGGTACATACTTCACGACACGACACGATACACCAAGAAAGTGTAAGGTAGACCTTTGTTCTGAAATTCAACTCCGTTATATTTTATAATCTGGTCACATTTCCCTAAAGAAAATGAGTGAATGGAAAAAAAGAATAAGAAAGTCCCCTTTTAAATACATTTATCTGAATTACACTTTTGCTTTTCTTAATTTTTATTACCGACCTTACGTTTAAACTCCGCTGTAACTTTTCTCTATATGCTGATGACCTCAAGTTATATAAAGCAATTAAATCTATGGAAGATTGTGAACTCTTACAATAAGACCTTAACACTTTATCTGCTTGGTGTGTTGACAACGAAATGGAACTTAATATAGCTAAGTGCAAAGTTATAAACACTAAGAACAAAAACAAAACCCTATATTTATATAGCTTATGTGGTCGCAATCTGGAAACAGTTGAATCGATCAAAGATTTAGGAATTATATTTGACAACAAACTAACGTTCAACCAACACATTGAATACATTGTAAGTAAATCAAATAAATTACTTGGTTTTATTGTAAGATCAACTAAACTGTTCAAGAATTCTAATAGCCTAATAATTCAATTCAATTCGTTAATCCGCAGTGTTCTTGAGTATGGGTCAACAGTCTGGAATCCACATTATATCACACAGGTATCTAGACTTGAATCTGTCCAAAGAAAATTTACACGGATTTTCTCTTATGATCTATTGATGGTGGACATCTATCAGATGTCCACCATCTACTAGACGGTTACGAACAAAGACTTTCATATTTCAAATTAGAGAGTCTAGTTAAAAGACGAAACATAAATGACCTCTTAATGCTTTACAAAATTGTGAATAATCAAGTAGATTGTAACATAGTCCATCTAATCAAGTTAAACGCCAGGCCCAAATTCACTAGAAACCTTAACATATTTTGGATCGAATTTTTTACCAATAACACTGGTTATTTTAATCCTATGTCTAGAATGACTCGATCATACAACGATATTACTAAAACACATGCTTGCATAGATATTTTCGTAAATAATATAACTTGTTTTATGAGATATCTCCTCGATTTCTGTACCTAAAAAAAAAATAAAAATAAAAAAACAAATATTGTTATTTTCTATTATATACCTAATTTAAACGGTGATCGGATAAATCATCACAATGATAATTCATCACATCTTTAAAAAGTTATATAAAGTCATGGAAAGTGATGAAACAAAAATTTTATTAACTGGTAAAGTTGGTTAGGTTAGGTTAGGTTAGGTTAAAAAAAATGTTTTTCATCGTTTCTAATGACTTTATATCACTTTTTAAAAGTGTGGTGAATTGTCACTGTGTTGAGTTATCATGGAACCAATTTAAACATATTTTCAAAATTATTATGTCTTCTAATTTCTATAATTTTTTAGCATTGTATAAAAAATAATGATATTGTTTTGATAGTGAATGTGCAAATGTGATTGCTGCAGACACATTAGTCTAGGGACATTTATATTTGTATATAATTTTATTTTATACTATACAAGAATGTACTTTAAATGTCCTGTTTGTGTCTCAAATAAAAAAATAAATAAAATAAAATATTGCATTCTATAAACTTTTGGTGCAATCTCGATGACTTTACAGCTGTAAATATATGCAATAAATGTCTGTCTTATCCAATCGTTATTTGTAGAGTTGACGACTACAGTTCCTGAGTAGGAAGGTTCAACCCTCAATCAAACCAAAAATAAAATTAACTTTTAAAAGGCGCATGAAAATATTTGCAAACTAGTAAAAAATATTGGTTTTTTGATTTTTAAAATTTAAAATAATAATTAAAATGTAACTCCCTAAGATTTAAATCGCAAAGCTATGAAGTTGCTTAACTTTCATAATATATTTAAATATAGAACCATGGAATATGTTTTATTCAAAACAATGAATTGATTTACAACGTAAATCTTACAGATTTGCAAAATTATTTATGCTGGAGGACAAAGGAGAAACTAAGGAATAAACGAACCGGCTAGAAGACGAACGAACTTTGTTTTGGAACTTTTAGTACCAATATTTACATAGGCAATAATTGACACTTTATATTTTATATAAAACTACATATTTAAAATGTAATATATAGTTTAATTATTGAAGACAATATTAGCGATTATTAAACGAAAATCTGAAACAGAAAAATCAGAAAAGGATACGGTATAGGATGAAAAAATGAAGACATTGTTGGTAGTTCTTATTCGAAGTATGATACAGTTAAAAGTGACCGAAGCGGATAGGGTCCCATTGGCTCAGTGGTAGAGTGGTGCCCCGGCAAGGCAAGGGTCCTGGGTTCGAGTCCTAGATGTGATCGTATCCTTTTCAGATTTTTCTGTTTCAGATTTTCGTTTAATAATTGCTAATATTGTCTTCAATAATTAAACATTACAATTTGAGGTTTTACTCAATAAAGTTTTTACAATAAGTAAATATAATATAGAAATTATATAATGTATATTACATAATTTATGCTGCAGTGCTGTTAGATTTTTCAAATTTTACTATAAAATAATTCTCATATCCAGAAACAGAAAAGACAGAAAAAGATTTACTCACATCTTAGAATAGATGTCGCGCATTAACATAAAAATGAATATATTTATGCAGCACACTATCTATTTAGATTCCATATAGTTCTGGTAGAATCTAGCAATCACATACAAAGAAAGGCCGAAAAGAAAATTAAGTTAATGTTGGTGGCTCTCAGTCAAAGTATGATACAGTTAAAAATGACGCAAGTGGATATGGTCCAGTGGTTAATATTGTTAAAATCATTGATATTTAATCTCCAATGATTAAGTATTACAATTTCCTTTGTTTGAATGTTGATTCCACATTCTTTGGTGGCCTTTGAATTTAAACCATCGACACACATTTTAAAGTCAGAATAAAAATAATCAGCTGGATTTCTTTTACCGTTTTTTAAGCATCAAGTCGATCATATGGGTTAATGGTATTTATGTTAAAATGAACAAATTTAATTTATTTATTTATTTATTATTACACGCCCTAATGGGCTTTTATACACTACAAAGTTTAGTAGTAGAGTATCACAGTTATTATAAATTCTACAAAATTAAAACAATAAAGGAAACATAATACAACGAAAAAAGAAAAAAATATTAAATGTTACAACAAAAGCATATAATAAAATAAGATACATTAGTAAAAATGATAAGAAGTCTCACATAAATAGATATTCAAAATAAAAATAAAAATACATATGTTGCGGAAATTATAGATGTCTATTTGTGTCTCGATATATAAAAGAATTGAAATAAACAATATTTATATTGATTATTTTTAAGATGAAATATATCTCCCAGATCAGAGTATTTATTTCCGAGACTGTGAAGTCTTGCAATCGGGGAATTTTGATAAGACAGTGTCCTGATGTTGTAAAAATAAAAGGGAAGTAAATTTCGGCAAGATCTTTTGGGTATGTGGATGCTGATTAATTGGAATAACTCAGGACAGTCAATTTTGTAATGAAGTATTTTATGTAGTACTATTAAATCTGTGTTAATTCTTCTTTCTGAAAGTTTTAATAGGGACAATATATCTAGTAAGTAGTTATAATCAATGTTTTCTACAGGAATATGCAATTTATAGTTTATATACTTCAGGAACTTATGTTGAATCTTTTCAATGTTATCGGCATGAATATTGTAAAAGGGAGACCATAACGTAGAGTTATACTCTAGTTGGCATCTAACAAGGGTTTTGTACAACATGATAAATGTGCCTAAATTATTGATAATTTTATTAATATGATACACAAAAGTTAGTTTGCTATCGAACAATATACCTAGGTCAATAATTTCACTGACGCAATTTAAGTGAATTTAATTTAATTTCGTGGTTGCAAGTTGCATTTTTAAGATATATTGTCGGAGCTAAAAGATATTGAAATGGGTGTAATGTACGCGAATTTTTATGGATATTTTTTTATGTGAATACCGCACAAGAGTCCCAACTGCTCCTAACCATCTGGAGCCAGTGAGACTAAGGAATCCCCAATAAGGGTATGTTGTGAAGCTAAAGGTAGTAAGGAGGGGAAGTAGATGGGGAGAAGAAGGTTGGACCTCCCTGGCTATTCAGATCTGGTCACCAAACTCGGCAAAAGTCATTTCAAGCAAGGTTTTAATTCAGAAAGGCGGTCTTACACCAAGCCGATACTAAAGATATCTTCCACTTATGAAAAATGCCGCAAATATACTATATATTATTTTAAATTAATAAATTGTGAAATAATACAAATTACTCAAATAAAATATAGTTGCGCACGCCAGTATTTGTATCCGCGATCTTCGGATTGCTAGTTGAGAGCCTTACCCCTCGGCCACGGATCGGATATAGAAATAGAACTTGCAGGTAAATTATTCCCAGAGATAGCTCTAAGTACATCGTCAACTATCGCCCTCATCCTTCTCACGCGTGTTGTGTGAAAACGAAAAAGACAAAAAGATCCTATAACGGTGACGTCACGTACAACCCCTCTCTCTAGGACTAGTATATATTTATTTATTTATAACTACATGTTACATGATTAATACATTTATTTAGATAAGATACATTAGAGCACCATACTAGGCAGCTGCCTGTTTCATGGTGCCCAATGGAGGAATGGTTAGTTTGAATTTAAGTCTAGTGTAAACATATTTTGGTAGAATTATAAAAAAAATTGAAAATTTGTAAATAATGTTTTCAATAACTCACAAAGTTTTCTATAAAATAAACACAAATATATAAAGTAGTACACATACGTGCATACATACATACACATGTACACGCAAGTATATATCAGTTTTTGATCATTGCGCAAAAACTAATAATTAAAATAATATTAAAGAAATAATTTTTATATTCATCTGAACTCATTTTCAAAGAATTTAAAGTCAGAAAATTAAATACTCTTTTCCTGTATAACTTAACCTTACAAGTTTACAAAGATGATATCCTAAACAAAACCGCACCATTCAAAAACACAGCAAATCTCAGGCAAAAATATATGTTACCAATTCCGATTTGTAAAAAACTTTGGGTCAACAAAACTACAAATACTTAGGAACAAATTTCTTCAATAAATGGCTAGAAAATATAAGATCACTTAAAGATAGATTCAAAGAATTCAAAACACAATTAAAAAAATATACTGAAAACCTAAACTAAATTTAAAAAAAAAAAAAAAAAAAAAAAAAAAATTGCTTTTTATGGGAGAACAATGAAAATAATAAATAATAACCATATCATAATATCTTTTGTCTTATTACTAGTGAAATATATATGTATATCATATATTGTAAAGAATTTTCTTGAATAAATATAATTAAAAAAAAAAATTTAAAAAATACATACATTTATATAAGCCTATACATATAAATACATATACACAACATATATATACTTACATACATGTATCTTATTCCTCACACATGTAAACAATATTTACACCTATATCTGAGTACGAGAAGCAGGTTACCGACACTATCCCACTCACTCGTCAAGAAATCCCCAAGCGCCTTCCTGAAACTGTCCTATTTGGCAATTGACTTTATTTCTATTGGTAAATTGTTGAAGATTTTAGGAGCAAGAAAATTAAATTGTGACTGCGCCATTGAGGTTCTTGTTGTTGGAATAGTATAGTTGAATTGGTTGGAATATCTTGTGTTATAGGTTGATTGAAAAATGTTTTTTTTCGTATGTTTGAATTTTTAATAGGAGGATAAGTGTTTGATGTATAAAGATTTTATATTTATTTATCTATTTAAACGCCATAAAATGGCTTTTACAATAGAGTGATTACAGAACAAGTGATGTGTACACACACTATTGCAAGTGATACAGTTGTTAATAGAAGTGCAGTTAAACAATACATAATTAAAAGAAATATCTACTAGTGTAGTAATAGTTGAATGAATACTAGGTTTGTATAAGACCTGACATAAATCGAGATATGAGGTGTTTATGATAATGAATAGTAATTAATATAAAATAAATTCTATTAAGGCCTTGAATGTTATAATAAGAGAGAATATTTTATTTGAACAGAATATTAATAAGTTTAAAAAAAGTGATTTTGAAGTCACTTTTTTTTAGTACTTTGAAGTCCTTAAATAAGTCCTTCGTGGGGTGAGTGTAGTGTACTTTGTAGATTGTCCGCATAATCAATTTTTGTGCTTTAATTATTTTATCTAACATAGTTTTAGAGCATCCACCCCAGACATAATTGATTGACATGGGGAAAAGTATACCGTCTTTAGTGTGTTTTTATTTAGAATATTTCGTAATGATCTGAAGATATACGCCAGTTTCCGTATACGGTTTGTAACATTAATTACGTGATCTTCCTATCGCAGTTTATTGTCAATTATAACACTCAAATATTTAATGGAATCTACTCGTTCCAGTGAGTTGCATTAACAACTAGAGATAACTCTACAATAGTGTATTTTTAGAATATGATTGGTTGAAGGTTGACCTTGAATGTTAAGACTGTAGGTTATATATTTCGTTTTGGTTATGTTTAATGTTATTAGATTATTATCCAACCATTGTTTATTAATTTGCAATGTTAGATCGGCTCTATGAAATGTTTTTCCCATGTTTTACTTTTTATTACTAGGGCCGTATCATCGGCGAAAGTGATTATGTTGCCATCAATAGATAATCTACATAAGTCATTAATATAAATGAGGAAAAGTGTGGGACCGAGTACACTGATCTATGGTACACCAAAATTGATAATAATAATAACAAATATGTTACAATACTTAAATTGTTTTTGCAATACAATACCTGTCTCAATTAATTTTAGCAAGTGTGCGTCGTGCTTTCCGGGGTCATTTGTTTCAGAAGATTTTTTGTCACGAAATAATACAAAAACGGTAAACAAAAAAATGAAAGAAATGAGTGGTTGTTCAAATATAGAAACTTTTGTTTCTACAAATCGAATTATCGTCTCCATAGAGCCTCGACCATATTGTCGACAAATAATGAGGTACGGTTATTCTTTTATTCTAGAACTTTATTGGTTCAATCTTCCTCGTGTTGGCACTCTACAGATAATAAGATTACAGTCCTGCCAATGAAAGCGGTGGGAAGACTCACAACTGGCAAACAAACTCTCCACACCTTCTTGTCCTCTTAAAAATAATGTATCAAAAATATACACAATTCAGCGGGAAGTCAGACCAGAGCTATCGCCAGTTGAATTACAGTAAGATTATCACTCGTACTATTTTGTGTTTGGCAGTTTTGTGTTTTATGGGTTTAGTGAAGATTTCGTTTTAGGTAAACTACTCTTAGGCGAGCAATTGTTGGCAGTGGCGACAAGTGAATCTTTTTCAACGGGTCAAAGTAAAAAAAATATAATTGTTGTTAAAAAAAATCGGTAGTCCATTGCCAAGAAAAAAATATATTTCCGCTACCACTACTCTTGAGTTACTAAGTGAGTTCTTCAACGGTAAGGCTTAGATGTTTCTATTATGTACTATTGACATTTATTTATTACAAAATAATATAACATTTCAAATTCAGTATGCAATATGAATAAAATTATTTTTCATAATTATTCTGCAACTCCTTAAGGTTAGTTCCAGGAGCTCGTTTTATTGGAGAAGTATTTATAAACAAAAGGAAAATAATGCTTAAAAGGCGATTTGTAAATAATATTCATAGATTTATTAACCCTCCAGGCCTCGGAGGAACATTACTAGCCACAAACATTATAATCCATTAGAGGCTCTGAAAGACGGATCTGAACGGGGAGTCAATACATTAAGAAAGCATTTTTATTTTGTTTTTATAATGCGTATATATGAGATTGCTGCGTAATTAGAAAGATAAATAACTATTCTTCTCATTTTGTCTCATTTTTTTATAAACGATTACATTAATAAAATCCATTAAATTATCAAACTGTTTGATTACAAATTGGCGGGATTTTTTCACTGACGGTGGAAAGTTCAAAAATTATTTATATTTTTTTTATTGTACAAACGGCATAAAAGTGAAGTGACAGTTTTCTTACTAATTTTATACACAAAAGGAATGTGTTTTTTAAATATCGCATTCTTTCAGAATTGTGATGATTACAAAATGTCCCGATAAGTTTTTTTGTTATTTTTTTCTTGATTGATATTAAAATTTTATTTTATAGTAATGTTATTTCAAATACAAAAATTTCAAAGGTAACTTAATCTAGTTTCTAAAATGGTATTTATTTTTACGACATCTTAAAAAAAAATACGTATGTAGCACATATTAGATAACTCCGAAAATCCATGATATTTTTTGTTGAGACTTGTAGGTAAAAATATTGTAAAAACCTGAAGGGTTAAATAACTACAAACGTAATTCAATATTAAAATTACCTAAAAGCGTAATGCAATATATTCAATTTTAGACAATTAGATTTAGAAAAAATATAACATTTGCCAAAGTTTTTTGAATGCTAGATTGTATAGATTATGTATACATATATTAAGGGTACAATATATCATTATCCTATTTCAGGAAGGTAATTTGCTTTTTGAATTGTTCATGTTTCAAAGTTTCATTTTTATTCATTTTGTTTTTGGACAGTAATATATTGTACCATCCACACCTGAATACAAATATTCGTGATGAGCCGTGATCGTTCTTAGCATTGGGACAACTATTAAGCCATTTGTTTTGAATCTATCGTTTGTGCTGTATAAGGGGTAAATTTTATTGAAGATATAATGATAAAAGGCTTTTCTTTCCATACAATTCTGTGATAGTTGAGACATTAAATTCCCGAAATATCTCTAAAGTTGGGAAGTCGTATGGTTTCCTGAGGATAATTTTAATAATTATTCAATCATTATTATATGCTGTAAGGTAGCTTTAAATTCCCCTCTCCAGGGGACTATATTAATGCATAACAGATAATTTTTATAGTTTTCTTGTTTTAAATGTTATAGAAGACATAGATAAGTTTTCTTATTCTTTCCACTGTGAGGTTGATATGGTTTTCCATATAACACTTTTTATTTACAAAGTTTCCAAGATATTTAAAATTAGATTTATTATTTAGCTAAGCGCAGCCCATAATACATGTAATGCCTCTTCTTCTTCTTCTTCTTCTTCCTAGCACTATCCCAACTCATTGCCTAGGTAGGCTGTTGGGGTCGGCTCTTCTCGTTCTCAGGTTATAGCTTCTTCGGTTCTGAGTGTCGCTTTCATCTAGGCCGTTTCTTTGTAGGATTTTGGAGCATTGGGTCATCCAGGAGTAATGCCAATTAATTTTTTTGGAATATCGTTTTGTAGAGATCAGGTAATATTATAAGTTTTTTCTGTGTTGAGGGATTGCAATCGAACCATTTTTGATAACCTTCATGTATTAATATAAGAATTATACCTACAAACCAGCAAATGAAAGCAGACCATATCTCCATATACTTCCCCACTTTCCTCTTCCCAATCCCCTTCCCCTCCTCCACAACCTTCAGTCTCACAACATACTCCAATTGGGGATGTCATAGTCTCACTGGCTCCAGACGGTTAGAAGCAGTCGGAACACTTGTGCGGCTTAACATAAAAAATTAAATAAACATCTTTCACTATTAAATTCTATTTACAAAACATTACGACCGCTATCTTGAAATGTCAACAACAAAAAAATCTTCCATTCCGTTTATTTCATTCTCATTTCTCACTACTTCCCTTAACATTTTTTCATTCACTTTAAAATGGTAGGTGTTCGTGTAATAGTAGCGTCTTAATAACTTTTCTGCTAATACTTTGGCTAAATAAACTTCGTCAACGTGAACATATATTTTGATCAGGTTGCTAGCTTTTTTTAAAATTAGAAGCTACGTATGTTCATATTGTGAATTTTAAATTATAATACCTAAGAAAATATTGCTTCTGAAATTTTTTAACGTAGTTTCTTTAATTTACACTTTGGTGCCTGAATTTACTCATCAGTCAACAGAATCTACTCATAAAAAAATTACTTCTAAATTTTTAAACGATCTAATATTTCATACAAAATGTGCATTAAAAGTGTATGACAAGGATGAACATTGAGTTCGACGTCTTAATTATTTTAATTTGGTTAGCTATTGAATTATAGCTGCTCAAAGATAAAAAAAGTGGGTGTGTCAAGCCTACGCAAGACAGAAGTGAAACTTCTAGTATTCCTCTCTCTCTATTTTCATTTCATCATCTCTATTTTCTCTCTTAGGTTAGTTTGAAAATTAGAGGTTAAATAATTCAACGACGAAGCATGGATTTGCTTTTTCTAATATTTTCTTATAGATGAATGACGTTCGATTAATGTATAGTTCCAAAAATTTTCAATTTATTCACAAGTATACAATATTACATAAATAACAATATTACAATTAAAAATTACAAAGAAATTACAATGACAATTTACCAATCATGTGCCATTTTCATTGTCAATTTCATGAATATCATTTCCTAATGTCGTGATAATTGGGTTATGGTAACTAAAGTGCGAGATATATACATGAGCACTTAAATCCTTAATGAATCGTGCAAAAACTGCATCGATTGTTGTCCCGTGTCTAGTCGTGCTAGTGTTCCTATCATTAACAATATCCAAATTGAGGGTGTTTTTGAAAAAGTTCAATAACTCTACAGATTCTTCCCTCGCAAAATTAACATTAAAATCTCCCGAAATGATCATAGGAATTTCGTGATAATTCTTATTCAATAGCCTCGAACCACCCTCTGTGTATGGCAGAAGCAATTTTTTTTTTCTGTAAATTATTACATATTATCAAAATAAATAAATTAATTAAATAAATGTAATACAATTATCATAATATACGGATTAGATAATAATTTTAATCCAACACAATAACGCAAAGCGCGCTCTAGCGGAGTAATGTTTTATCACAGTGAGATAAGTGTTTTTATTATTTTGCAATATTATTTTCTTTTAAAAAATGTTCTGACCTACTAAAAAATAAGATATTGAATGAAAAAGGCGTTAAAAACAAAAAAATAATGTGCGATGGCCGAGAATCGAACTCGGATCAACTGCTTGGAAGGCAACTATGCTGACCATTACACCACCAACGCCAGTTGTCGGGATGAGCTAAGAAGCATTTATATGTTACTTCAAAACTTTGACTAGATCAAATGAACTTTAATCGGTGGTCCCGCATTTTCGTTTCGGTCATGAGTCGGTTTTACTCCGTCCCCGAAAATTCATTACGCGCCTAAAGAAGTTTCACTTCAATAATATCAAGTAAGATTTTATCAACCTGAGGTTGTTAGGTATGTCAAAAATAACATTATTCACAAAATTAACGAATCGAAGAGTCCTTCCTTTTATATACGTTAGTTGAGTGTAGCGAAGTCCTGTTTTGATTCGACCAATTTGCATTTCGTCTGTTTGTAAATTTGTTTGTGTGTTCCGTGTCTGGCCAATCCTGTAAAGGTGATAGTCATGTTTGGTGGTTTATTTTTATTCCGCCAGAGCGCTTGAGTTTTACGATTGTTTCGAGCTGTCAAGTCGGAGTAATCGGCATTATTGTTCACAGAACTACCAGTTTACTCGTAGGTACTTAGATGATGTGGCCAAGTTGGATATTCGTCATTTTTGTCACTCTCTTTACCTAAGTTGATATAATTCAAATTACCACTACTAAGGACTGGCACAGAAATTGAACAATTCATCAAATTTCAAAGTTGATTTTCAATTTCTGTGAAGGATCTATTCAAGTGCTGGTATTATTTCAGGTTTATGAAGCCCCTACCAATAATGATACAATAATAGAATTTGAATAGAACTTTCACAGAACTTTAAAATCAACTTTCCAATTTGATGAATTTTTCAAATTCCGTGAAACAACCCGTCCTTGGGATGGGTTTATTCATAGAATTTGAGCAATTCATCATATTTCAATGTTAATTTGCTACTTCAGTGAATGTCCTATTCAAGTTATGTTATTATATCATTATGGGCTTGATAAAACTAAAATAATAACAGATCTTGAAAAGAACTTTCACAGAACTTTTAAATTAACTAAAAAAAATTCACATTCTCTGAAACAACCCGTCCTTAGTCATCAAGATTCTGTCATTTACCTACATATACACATCTCACCAAAAAACCCACTGCCATCAGTAAAACAGATATAACAGAGTTCCTGCCGATCATTATACAAAATAGTTAGCTTTGTCCATTTGCACTGCCTATTATTGGTTTCTCTGTATCTACTCAACCACAAAAACGTACAATGTTCCAAACTTTTTAGTACGGGTCAGCTTAAAAATTCACCGCGATGTTATGCCAACCGAAACTTCAGTGCAATATTTACTTTCTGTGATTACACTGTTGCAAGCAATAACGAAATAGCCATAAATTTTACTTGCAATGTTCACATTCGACAGCGTTTCTGCGCTGTCAATATAATAAAAAAATAATTGAGTGACGCGGCAACACCGCCGCTGGATATAAAATGTTTTACAACGTTGTTAGCGTCGAGTTTTATTTCGAATTCGGAGCAGACCTCTCTGGGGAACTGTCCCATTTTCGAAAACACTGAAACAATGACATTGCTTGGTGCAAATAGTAAATGCCTTTGACCTAGTAGGTTAGAAATATTACTAGGTGTATTAATTTTTTTGGCATAAACTCTTTCGATGGATTACAGTAGTTATGAAACACGGAAGCCTTACTGTTTGATGATGAGTAGAGAATTAATCCGTTGTATTTCTCCATTTTTTAGAGTAGACGGGGATTTGATATTATAGATGTAAAAAAATTTAGGTACTGTTAGATAAAACCAATTTAATCTACGTTTATATTCTGAATGGTGGCACCTTACCAAGACAGAAAATTTATTTCATTGTTCTTGTTTTAAAAATACATGCAAAGAGACCCACATCAATTAAAAAACGTTTTATTTGCGCTATGTTAGATTTCAAGCCAGCAAGTTTCGGAAAAGGAGCCAAAGATTTTACCAATCTGCACGAAGGTGGTCGTATAAGTTTAGTGTTTCAGCATTGATAAGGTTTTACATTTTCACCCTATTGGAGATTGAATATAAATAAGGCTATTTTAATGTCATGCAAACCCTAAGGATTCCATAAATTATGGATGCCAACCACCCCGGTAGATGTGATTCTTTTGCGTTGTCTCAAATATATATTTATTTAATATGCAAAGTAGTCAATTTAAGTGAAAATTAATGGTTTTTACGATTAACATTGGTGGTTATTGCTTGTCTAAAATTGGTTATGGAAAATGTATTTTTTGCATTGGTTTTTAGCATACATAGTACACATGTATTGCAGAATATGAAATACAAGCATAATAGATTTCTAAGGGATGGTCTCCGCCTCTCAAACCGTCCTTATCTAAAAAGGGTTTATATCTCTTTGTCCGTGCGTACTAAAGCGATCCATTTCAGGAAGGCGTTTTTTCAGGATTTCCTATTTCCTGGAAAGCAAACCATACGAAGCAACGCGAAACGAACTGAAGAATTGATATATGAATGGTTTGGATAATTAAATATTAATCCATTATCATCAAACTTAGATGTTGTGCTTTTGATTTTATACATATAATATGGTAAGTAAAATATTATCTTCGTGAATATTAAGTAAACGTTAAGAAAATTTTAATATAATTCAAATTTGCCGAATTTCTTCCTCCACTTCCTTCACGTACTCGATATATATTTCTCCTCTAGCATTCTATGCACATCATTTTTCCCACTTTTTATCCAATTGAACTTTTCCTTCCAATAATGTATCTGACATAATTAATAACTACCCTAGAAACTAATTAAAACAATGTTAAGCAATAAGTACCTGCCCCATTTTCATCTAAGAATTAGTGCTCATTTTGCCTTTTAATTGTTAGTTAATTATTATTATTTATATAACTTAATTTATATCTTGTTCAATTAATAATTTGTTTCTTCATTCACGCTGAAGGAGAAATTAATTAACAAAGCGCTTAATTGATAATTAGGTCGTGGAAACGATGAGCGTGGAAACGTACGAAGATAAATCTTTCTAAATAAAAAAATTAATTTAAACGAAAGAAGAATTATTCGAAAACGATTCAATTAAGTCCTTCCTAAGTAGGGTTTTAATACACTCGGAATAACAATATTAAAGTTTCTTGGATACAAAAGTGTCGGAAAACGATAAGAAATTTAGGGAAAGGTACCTATCATAAATGGCTTTTTCCACCACTCCTACCACCTCAAATAATCGTAAAAGTTAGCTGAAAGGACAAAAGGTTTTTGCGGAAACACTCGAGAAGTAAATGCTTCGCTTTTTCTTCGCCTATTTTTTAAAGTTTTTTGTCTGAACTTAGTTGAAAAAACTCTCATTGAAGAAGTGAAATAATAAAGTATTTCCCTCGAGGATCCGTTAGAATTAATTAATTAATTTCCCCTCGTTATGATTGATCAATTAAGCCATATTTCTCTCCGCCATAAGTCGTCGAAGTTTTTAAAGTATTTTTAATAATCTTTTATTTTCGTCGTCCGAAGGCGTTCTTACAAAACTTGAATATGAAATTTTGATTATACTTATCTTTGATAAAGTCGTAAGATTTTTAACAGTAAACGTGAAGCATTCGAAATATACCCAATTACAAAATAATCAGAAGTTATTGTAATAAAAATGAGGATAATTTGTAAGGTGCCGTTTTTGTGAAAATTCACCTAGCGTAGCGGAAGTCCTGTTTCAACTCTACCACTTTGCATTTCATTTGTTCGTAATTTTTTTTTTGTGATTTCCGGGTCCGATCAATCCTACCGAAATGATAGCCGTGGTTAATAGTGCAGTTTTTATTCCGCCAGAGCGCGCTCGTGCATTCTGGCGCACGAGTTGTCAAATCGGCATAATCAACGATACGAAAAATTTACTGTTCACAGAACTACTAGTATTATTTTGATTATTAGCGTTCTATATCTATTGAAATATTTATGAAACGAAAATTCACCGACAAGAAAATGGTTTTTGTGAATTAAATGTTTTAAATTGGCAAATAAGGAACTATTAATTTCATAGTAATAATATCTATTAAACTAACAATAAATGCCTTATCCTTTCAGGTTCACTGACAGACTATATAGTCTAAGTCTAGATTCTAGATCAGTGATCGTTAACCGGTATTCCGCGAACTTGTTATAAGTGTTCCGGGACAAGCAAGTGTTCCGGGTATGCAAGCAGCATACTAGCTAGGAAACTATGCTCAAACGAATTTCAGCTTAAATGCGCAGTGCCGTTTACGACGCAAATAAGATGCAACTTTTATTTTCAAGTATACTAGAGGTATCCTATAAAAAAGTTAAACAAAAGACCGAAGTTGATATAAGACATGTTTTATTTGGTTACAATTTTTGTTATCAGTATTTACAAAGACAACAAATCTTGAAAATTAACTTTGTCTAGGACAGAAAAAATCATATAACAATCGATGTTCAGCACGGTTAAGCCAGTGAGGCCAACATTACTAAAATGTAATAAGAAATGTAAAATATTGTACCAAAATAAATAAATACATGATCGCAGAACTTGAAAATTATCTTGTTTAGGAGAGGAGATCGAATAACAATCAATGATCACAGAACTTGAAAGTTAACTTTGTCTAGGAGAGGAGATCGATTAACAATCAATGATCACAGAACTTGAAAGTTAACTTTGTCTAGAAGAGGAGATCGATTAACAATCAATGATCACAGAACTTGAAAGTTAACTTTGTCTAGGAGAGGAGATCGATTAACAATCAATGATCACAGAACTTGAAAGTTAACTTTGTCTAGGAGAGGAGATCGATTAACAATCAATGATCACAGAACTTGAAAATTAACTTTGTCTAAGAGGGGAGATCGATTAACAATCAATGATCACAGAACTTGAAAATTAACTTTGAAATTTGATAATTTGTTCAATTTCTATGAAACAACACGTCCTAAATGTCCCAGCTTTGACTTTGGTAACGGTGATAATATTAAAGTTAACCTCAAAAATTTTCATATAAATATAGCTTTCATCACAGCCATTCTTGATTTTCAAAACGTAATAATAATCATTACTAGCAGTTAAAAACCCGCTCCGCGGGTTTTTGCTGCTAGGCCCTGCGGGTGGCACTTCGTTGGGCTTCGCCCAGTTTGAGTGATACTAACAGTTACATTTAATAGGTAGATATTAGATCAATGGGTAGATATATAATAGAAAGACATTCTGAACCATTAAACACCCCTCACTCCAACATAAATCTCGTCAATGAGAAAAATGTTTCCTCTTCCATACCACCGAAATGATTTAATTTTTAAATCGAAATTAAATTGCAAAATATTTATATGTAATTCGAAAATAAAAAAAATATCAACATATTACAATATTACATATAACTTTGGTAAAATAATATACTCTTACCAAAAGACTGTCAAACTAATTACATTTTTTTTTAAATATATTAAGAATTATTTTATTGGGATAAGTCTTAAAAATCTACATATTTGGGTGAAATAATATTACGCTCTTACCTAACGATTGTCAAAGTAAATACACCAAAACTCTCTTAATTCTTAGGCTGGAAAACCTTACAGGTGGGATAAATTGAGTCAAAAAACAAAACTTTTTAAGCAAGTACAATTTATTATACTTTTATTTTTTACAATCTACAACATAATATTATACACTTTCATTAGGAAAAAATCTCTTTATAAACAATATTATCCGTATACCAATCAGTCAGAATTTGTATAAATAACGATGACTGCGCTCAAACTGTCCATGAGAAAATACTGGTTCAGGAAGTAACAGTCCACCCCGTTCAAAAGTTTGTCCTTGAGATTTATTGATGGTCATTGCATAAGCTAATTTGACTAATTGTAACATCCGACAAAGTGTTTTAAATTCTAGGAATGAAATGTACTGTACCTTTTCTGTTCCCCGTAATGATTTTGGCTTGAATTAAGTTACAGCTGAAATTTTTATAGCACCGCTTTTGTGAGATATCACCTCAGGGGCGCTTTCCGTTGAAGTACATCCTCATTGATTGCATAAACATGACTATTTTTAGGGCACAATATGGTACGTTGACTCATCACTAAGGCATCAGGAGTTGTATGTGTCTCACTGTATATATAATGAATAATATCTTGACAAATATTTACATTGGGAATAAGCACAGATGATTCTAATGTTCCTTCTACCGAAGGAAGTTTGCCATCTTCCAAGTCCAAAAGCCATTTAGAAAATATATTTTCACTTTCTAAAGCTCTGACATTTGTTTTTAATTGAAAAGTTTTCAAATGGTACCAAAGTATGCTGCTTTTTATGCAAGCGGCAATTAATTGTCCTCGTGAAGTACGTCGACACACTGGAAGGATCTGACAAAAGTCTCCGCCCAAAACAATAACTTTGTTACCAAAGACAGAATCACTTCCCATGATATCACGTATAGTACGCTCAATAACTTCTAAAGCTACACCTGGTGCTTCATCCCATATTATAATATCTGCTTCCGTTATAATTTTACGATTCTTTGATGTGACCTTACATGTTGTATTGTATTGTAAATTGAGGGGTAAATTAAAAGCAGTATGATAAAACTCTTTTACCTTTTCGTCTTAGAGTGTGAATTAAAGTTTAGTAAAGGTATGTTTTCCCTGTTTCGCCTGGGCCATCAATGAAGAAACATTCATTGTCATCATTTTCATGTGAAAAAACTTATTCAAAATAGAATTATATGCTTGAAGTTGTACGTCATTGAGTTTGGCAGCCATCAATTCACCTAAAGTGTTTTCAGAAATTACATTAAAATCAGATACTTGTCCAAAACTGCAACTTTCATCAGGTTCATGTAAGCCCTGCATAATAGCTGTTTCTTCAGCAACACCACGATGAAAAAAATCTTCAGCCGAAGATCGAAGGGATACATTGTATTAAAATTAAAACAAATAGATGCCTTAGAATTTTAGGCATCAAATACAATGAAGCCTCCGTCATGCACTGCGTCCATTCTCGTATGTCATCAATGATGTTGCCGCTTCCCTGCTGTCGCCTCGTCCACTTTTTACCAGCTGAAAAGACATAGTTATTTGGTACATCTTGATACAGAATAGAGCGTCCCTCAATATCTTTAAGATTTAATTGGAACCACGCTGTTAAAGAGGTGTTCCTTGTAGATGCTTCCCTAAGAGCCCGTTCCTCCCGCCCCTCTACAAAATAAACAGATTGGCTGTCGGGTAAATGTAAAGCCAGAAGTAAAATTGAGTGAGATTGATCATGTATAGATAAGTGAGAACATCTCTAAAAACCCAGTATAAATAAATAAATACTATCCAAAGAGGAACAAATTTCAACGTTAATATGAGCATCATATTTTTTGCTAAGGAATGCATTATATGGAACAACAAATCGATTGTCGATACGTATATCCCGAACAACGTGATTTTCAGAAAAATTATCACGTATCCTGTACTCTGGGTAGCCTGCGGAGTTATTATCAGTAGCATCTTTAAATGATTTGGGGAATTTTTTAGAGCACTTACCGTCTACCATGCAGACTGACCTTGGATTAAGTACGCCACATGGTCCATGAATGTTATTTTTTTAAATAATATGGTACAAAGCCGTTCTTCGGATGGGGTAGTTCTGCAGATACGGCATTATCAATATCAGAAGCTGTATACAACTTATCTTGGCTGCAAAGTGTAAACACACCATGTAGATGAGGGAGTCCTCTTTTTTGCTGTTCAATTGTATACACCCAACAAATTACCTTTCCAAAAACATGTTTCTCAGTCATATCATGAATAAATTCCTTGACTTTTAGATGGAAAACCTTGGCTACTATATCAGGCCTGTCCGCGGCCGATTGATAATGTTCCAATTCGGTTGGTATTTCTGGCCATTTGGGATTGCATGTAAAAGTTATGACGACGACAGGACGACCAAATTCACGTACCATTGCCATTGAAACTTGATAAAGTTCATTCACATGGCGTGGTCCACCAGTAAATGAAGATGGAAGAATGACTATATTACCTGCACATACTCCTCTATCAGTGGCTAAATTTCTTACATGGTTTTGCAAACCTTGATAGCATTCCACTCTGAGGTGTCATTGGTTTTTCCTAATGTAATCTAGGCGACCAGATTGGTAAATAATGTAAGCATGAATTAAATACTGTTGAAAAAGTTTACCCGCAAAATGGATTGGATTAAATATGTTTCTTCGCACTGCTAATTTACTTGCATAAAACTACATAGCAGTTACAGTATGACATTGAGCAGTACAGAAATCAGCATGATGCTGAAAACCTGGGGTCCAACCACATTCACCTGATGGAAATAGTAGTGGGAAAACCATAGGATCTAAATGCTTTGATAAAGTTGCTATCCTTTGAGGTCCTTCAACATTTTTAGGTTAAACAGCGATATCTATACCCGATGACAAATTCCCGTCTGTCTGCTATGTAAACCATGGCGATATCGTGAGAACTGGTTGGAGCATGGTACCTTTGATGAACGTGTAAATAATAGACGTATATCTCTCACCTGCCCACCATCAGCCGCAATGCGTATTTCTTCTTCCTCGACAGCTTCTTTTAGTTCAATCATCAATTATTCGCATTATATTTTTAGCAATCGGCATAACATGGATGACTCATACGCACTCTAACAGCCTCATCAGGATCGTATAGATAAAGCTGAGCATAGGAAGGTATTTTACCCGCAACTTGTATACTTCTGGAAGTCAGATGATAAACCTAACCAAATTTTTTTAAACAATATGGACCATTACCTGGGATATTAGCTATTTGCGCTCCAAATGATGCAAATCTATTAGCACTGTTTACATCTAGTAGCATTTGTATTGACAAACAAAATTCCTAAAGTTTTTAGATTGACTACAATCTCCTGTAAATCATTCGTTAAGTGCTGGAGGATAAGCTAAAATTTGTGGTATATGGCAGTTCGATCGCTCGGTAAATTTCCCTCTCATTCGAACATTCCGAAATTTGACCAATTCTGGTAAAATATTGTCCACATACCTTTTAGCCATAGTAATTAAATTGAAATAATAATCTGAAAACAAAATATTTCTTTTTAGCGATTCACAGCGATAGTTTTTAAAAGAAATATCTACGGTTATCACGTCAATAATAATTCTGTAATTATCACATATTAAACATGACAGCTGATGACAGCGAATGGGGTCGGTGTTGTAATATCAAAAAATAATTAATTACGTATTTAAGTATCGAGTGGAACTGGTTATTTTTGCAGCCGGCTTTTTAATATATAATTATAAATGGTGGATTTATAATTATAAATTATATTTATTATTTATAATTAAATATTTGTATATATATATCTCACTTTAAAAAATCACACTGACATTGTACATTGCTTGACACTAACTGGCTATAGAAGCTTTTTACATTGATTGGAAATCGATATACGCTGGCAACACTGAACAATGTGTCTTTCGCGTGAATAATGATAAACGTCAAATTTCAATACGTAATTGTGGATAATTTTTACTGTAATGTAATTAATCCAATGGATTGTGAACTTTCTAAAACATATTTTCTTCGATATTATCCAAAAATTATATGATCAGAAGAGATGCTTTTGAAGAAATCTGGTGATCCTATTTTAGTATGAAATCGGGTCTTAATTTTCAAGTTAGCGGAATTTAACCGAAACAGACAATTTAAATTTGACCAATCAGAGGGCCTACATCGTCCAGACGCTGGAGTATTAATACTATCAGATTAAAACACACGTCAATACCATTTAAGGAAGGGTTTAATGGCATTGGATTTTGTTAAATCAAATTTGTTTTCAAAACTCCTTGAATTTATTGCTTTAAATATAACATTACAATAAAAACTGTTTTTACGAGTTAGATTGAAAGGCCTTCGGGTCAAGGGGTTAGCCTTTCAACTAGCGAACCGGGGGTCGCGAGTTCAAATTCTATTTATTTTAAATTATTTATGTTTTTTCACTAGTAATTAATTTAGAATTATAAATAGTATATTTACGGCACGTTTCAGGAGTGAAGATACTCCCAGTATCGCCCCGGTGTAAGACCACAATTCAGAAACGTTTTATATAGTGACCAGGTCTGAATAGCCAAGTACTTCTCCACCTTCCTCTCCCTCATCTCCAGAACCTCCCCATAGTCCTCACTTCCTTTAGCCTCACAACACACCCTAATTAGAGATGCCAAAGGCTCACTGGCTGCAGATGGTTGGGAAAATTTGGGACTCTTGTGCGGTATTCATATAAAATAAAAACGATTCAAGAAGCTTTGAAAACCGAATTTATTTCAACAAAATCCAATGTCGTCAAACCCTTCCTTAAATAGTATTAATGTATTTTTTTTATTATGATTAAAATTCATATCAAAGTTGTGGAGTTTTTAGTCCCATCTCATTCCTATGCATGGCAGCGGTAGGTGAAAACTGAATGGTCCACACATATTATATGTATATATTTTAGTTTTCGCCTATTTTTGAATTTCGTATTCAGAACACGGGCGGGTATAAAACCCCAGCCTCTTTCCAACCTTCGTCATTCAGCGAGTGACTTCTCTTACTGATGGAAGAATTGATTTGAAATAAAAATATGTAGGTACACAACACAAAATATATACGTATGAGACCTTTTCGTGGTGCGTTATAAAGAAAGTAAGGAGTCTGGTAGTTGTATATGCATATTATTTAGAGCGATGGTGACCGAGATATTTCCTCGGTAAATAAACCTTGCTAAAACAGCAAAATTTCAAATGGAATTTTTTTACAATGAGCTAAAAACTTTATTTATGTTTATTCCATATTTTAAATTAAATTAATAAAATTGAAAAATAAATAAATAAAAAGGGGTGACGATTAAATGTGATTCGGCTTCGTCTTTTTTTAATAATTAATTTACAGGAATTTTTAAAATTATACACCACAAGCTTCCCGACTGCTTCCAACTCTCCGGAAGATCCAGAAGAATTATGCATCCCCAATTGTGGTATGATTCGAGGCTGAATATAGCGAGGAAAAGAAGGTCTGGTCACCAAACTCGACTAAATCCATTAATATATCCATCCATAATATATTTGAAATTTATATAAATAAACAAGTTAATGTTTGTTTGTTCAAAATCTCAAATCTCAGAAGGTTCTTCACCGATTGCTTTGAAATTTTGACACAAAGTTGCATTCGAATAGACGTGTGTTTTTATATACCCATATTATGTATATCATCTGTGATATATAAAAACATGTTTTATTTTAAAAAAACAGCGCTATCTGATGGAAGTAAAAGCAACAAGCGCTATTGTTTCTATATCTGCACTGACTGACTGAGCCGCAGCAACGTTAGTATGTTTAATAAATAGATTCAATAATGGTTAAAGTTTTGAATAAAGCCGGGTAATAAATAGTGAATCTAGTAGCATTTTTTTAAATTTAAATTCCCGTCAACAATTAAAATGCATACACATGGATCACGTTTAGTCTACTCGTAATAACATCAACAAGTGAAGTAAGCTTAATTTACAATTTTCAAATCACTTGAAAATTTGGCACAAAACCCAAAGTCAAAAACCGATACATATACGCCTTAGGGAAAACTTGACTTATCTTAATGAATATCGAGAATTTCCAAGGCGATGGTCGAAGTTAGTAAAATATATTTTGCAAATGTTATGTGACATGAGTTTAGATTCGGGAGGAATACACTTTCATATCTTTTTAGTGACCTGAATAAATCGATAAAAAATGTATTATCCATTACTTCTTCCGTGCAAAATTGGGAGGGTCCGTTTGACCCCTCGTCTAAACGATGGCCTCCGTGGTCGAGGGATAAAGCTTTCGACTAGCACTCGTGCGCAAGTAATTTTTTTGTGTTATTTCAAATTTTATTCTTTTAAAATAATAAATAATAGCTATGCTTTCGGCACATTACAGAGTGGAATATACTCTTAGTATCGCCATGGTGTAAGACCACCATTCAGAATTGAAACGTTGCTTGAAATAGCTTTAGTCGTGTTTGGTGACCACATCTGAATAGCCAGGTACTCCCCCGCCTTCCTCTTTCGCTTCTCCTTCCCCTTCCTTCAATCTTCAGCCTCTCAATTGGGGATGCCATTATCTTACTGACTCTAATAATAATAATAATAATAATTGGATGACTTGTATAGCGCCTTTTTTGTGCAAAATCACCTCAAGGGCGCTGTACAAACTTATAATACATTTCTACAGTGATCTATGTTATTACTTAACTATTTATGGAGAAAATATACAGTACAATACTTACCTGGTTATCATTATCCAATTGTTTATTGGCGAAATTTAGATACAGGATTTAGGACTTAATTGAAAAATTGAATATAACTGGACTTTCTCTTAGGAATGGTATATTTAATTTAAGGGTACGACAGCTTAAAAAGGTAAGTTTTTAGACTCTAGACGGTTAGGAGCAGTTGATTCTCTTGTGCGGTATTCATATAAAAAAATATATACATAAAATTGCTTGCAATCTTTAGAGAGTCGGGCTTTTGTGCACAGTTGACATTTGGCACGTGAGAATGGATCGTTTTTGCGACTCGTTCTCGAGTTCACTAGCTCGGCTGTGGAATTATTTAATGGCCTCTGTCTTTCCTTCTCTCCTTCAGCATTTACTCTTACAGCAGGTTTATTATATAAGCGATATGGGTACGAACAATATCAGCACAATCGATAGTTCTACTTATGTAAATAATGATTCTTCGATTGGTTACATAAATATTGATAATCTAATGATCAATAAATACCTGAAAAATTTAGATGTTAGTAAGGGTGCTGGTAGTGACGGTATCTCGCCATATTTCATCAAAAAATGTGCCACAAATCTTTCTTACCCTTTAACTAACATATTTATAATGTCACTAAAAGAAGGTAAATTTCCCACAAAGTTTAAAGAAACTATTATAATCCCTATTCATAAAACAGGGTCAAAAATTAACATTGAAAATTACCGCCCAATCTCAATACTCACGGTATTTAGTAAACTTTTTGAGCGAATTGTCTACGATCAAATGTACACAACAATTGTTCGAAATATACAAAACCAACAACACGGATTTCTTCAAAAAAGATCAGTACTAACAAACTTGGTAAATTTTACGGAATATTTAACTTGCAATATGGACAATAGAAACCAAGTAGATGTAATCTACACTGATTACTCTAAGGCCTTCGATAAGGTAAACCATTTAATTCTAATTCAAAAATTAAAACAATTAGGCATCCATGGTGACTTACTCCGGTGGCTCACTTCATACCTTTGGAGTAGACTTCAAAGTGTCTTAGTTGAGGGAACAAAGTCCAGCTTCTTCTCTGTGCCCTCCGGTGTTCCTCAAGGTTCTCATTTAGGTCCATTATTATTTAATGTATATATATAAGATATTCACAAATGTTTTTTACATGCTAATTACCTAGCATATGCAGATGATAAAAAAATATACTTAGTTATTAAATCAATAAACGACTGCATTAAACTTCAAGAGGACCTCAATCGTCTCTTTGTCTATTGCGAATTAAACAAACTTGTTATTAACATCGCAAAATGCAATAAATTAACATTTACACGTGATAAAAATAAAATATCTTTTTTTAAAAACACTAAACGGCACACACATCAATGAAGTAAAATATATCAGGGACCTTGGGGTAACACTGGATGTTAAATTAAACTTTATCCAACACACTGATGACATCATTAACAAAGCCAATAAGATGCTGGGATTTATAATTCGCATAGCAAAACCCTTCCACAACATAAACACTCTATATTCCCTTTACACCTCATATATTCGCCCGCACCTGGAACACTGTACACCGATCTGGACTCCTTTATACCAAGCCCATATCGAAAGAATAGAAAGAATTCAAAAAAAAAATTTTAAACACATAAATTATAAACTAAACTTACACTTCTCAAATTATTCCGAATCCATTAAATTTCATAATTTTAACTCCCTCCAAACCCGACGTCTAATTTTTGATCAAATCTTGTTATTTAAAATCCTAAATAATGGGCTGGACTCACCAGAACTTACCAATTTAATAAATCTTCATATTCCGTCTAGATCAACCCGACAATCTGATTTATTTTATCTACCCTCTTGTAGAACAAACATTCGAAAAAATTCCCCAATTCCTCGTATATGTGCACAATATAATACAAAATTTTACAGCATTGACATTTTTGGTAATAACCTAGAGAAATATCGATATGAAGTAATGCGTACGATCGATTATTAATATAAGAGTATGGAATGTATCGGGAGCATCTCCTATCCTCTTCCTATTTTCCCCTTCCTCTCCCTTTCCTAAAACCAAATTAATTTTAAGATACTAAAACATCATTTTTAATGCACTTTAACATAAGAAACTTCTGTGGCTTGACTTCAGCTAACTTGTATATTTTTATCTATCATTGTATTTTATATAAAAGCTGTTTGTTTCTTACTAAATAAATAAATAAATAAATTATTTCCTTTCAAAGCACCACACAAAGCATCCTCAAAAATGACATAGACCTTGAGGTAAATAATGTTCCTCAGGGCCTTCTGTTAATGGAGAAAAAATAAGTTTAAAAAAATCAATCTGTATTATTATTTAGGTCAACCTTTTCACTGGAACATAGAATTGGCCTCCAAAATGTGTGAAAAAGATATAAGTGTCTTATTTTCATGTAACGCCTTATTATAGAAAAGATAAAGCAATGATTGGATTCCTTCTGGGGGTGATTTTTCAATAAGAATGGACCTGACACAAACCCGAACGATAGGCATTTAAAGGAAATCGAGAAATTCCATTATGTCATCTTTGATCAACCTCCTTCAAGCACTATCTTGATTGAGACATTTTGTTTCATTGCATTCTTATTCATATGGAATTGACACGAGGGGTGGCAATTATTCTAGGGTTCTTGTCATACGCACGTTTTGCGAGGAAGTTCCTACGTTAAATGTTACGATCGTGAATAAACTTAAATTTATTGTGGGTCTCCCGACATGGATTTGGACATAGCGATTTTATGAACGACTGGGCTTCTGTTAGGGAACCTTTCACTTTGAACAAATTGCTTTTAGGAATTAGGGATCACATTAAATATAAACTTTATCTCTGACAAGATCGGAATTATTTTTACCAGGTGTGCTTATTTAAAGATCCTTACACACCAAAATATGTTTAAAGCGTTTAATAACATAGGTAATAAATATAGGGCAACAGTTAATTGATATACGAAAAAGGTCGTTTAAATAAACACATTCTTAAATTTGATATTGTTTTTGGCAGTTAATAAGGGCATAATCAGCTCAAAACATCACTCATGAATAAAAATCGTTTGACATAAATACATAACACATTACACAAATTACAATACACATCTCTTGTACTAAATGAAACGTTGATAATTAAAACAAATTGTTTCTGTGGAATTACCATTTGTTAAGGTCCTATTTCCTCGAAGATTATCTGAAATTGATCCTTCATAGTACACTTCGTTTCATGAACCTGTTTGCTGTTCATTGTGCAAAGAAAATCACGGTCCCGCCCCGGAAGGCTCGGTAATAAAGGAGTTCGCTTCTTAACAAAGATTTAGGTTTTAGCTCGTGTAAAACCAGCCTGATAGTGTTTGAACATGGCGACCCCCCAGGGGTGGACTGGGCTTATATACTATTCAATTATTGAGCATTTTCCTTAGACCGATAATCACCGTTAAAAGTAAAAGAGTTTTATAAGACGCAGTAGATTTAAGATAGGTTTATATATATATATACATATTTGTTTACTGTGGATTCTTCAGAGAACGCATACATAGAGCAATATATATATACATATATTATTATTATTTTTAGTGTAAATATATCGAGATAGATAGTGAAATTGTAGAATCAAATAAATCACTTGATACAATATTATCTTTCGTTATTATTACAGGAAGTTCTTTATAATATTACGTGGTGCATCTGGTGGCTAATGATAGTGGAGGGGAGATGATAGAGAAGAGAAATATTGGAAAGAATCTGGCTATTCAAATTTGGTCACTAAGCATGGCTAAAGCCATTTAAAAAAACCGTACCGTAAGTCGCGGTCTTTAGCCAGTTTATAGCACTACAGGTTTTTATTTACTAATGGACAAATGTATTTACATTTGTATCTGTGTATACTTATATCATCTAGGTAAGCTTTCGAAAAATGTAAGCTAAAACTTTGTATGGGAAACATTATTTGTTTTCAATAAAGAGATATTGAAATATGATTTATCAAATGAAAAGGAAACATCCACAAAAATGCCAATTCACTACTGCTGACTCCGCGGAGAGGCACCTGAGCAGAATAATTGTTTGATAAGATGCCAATAAAAAGTCCATTATTCAGGTAGTCAGGTGATTAGCTCTACGTGAGGAAATGTACTTGGAGTGACTCAAGAAATTCGATCCAAGATTGTTTACTTGATTTCGCTTTACCGTACTTTGCCAGGGAATTTATTACTACATCGGTTTTGATTACAGCAGTGTACATAAGTACACACTGTACATTATACTCTAACGTGCTAAACACGAACTACCAAAGTTGTAATTGCGACGAATTCATTTAGCTCTTTTTTACTATTTTGGACTTGTTTTTACCATTAGCGCCGTTTAATGGTTTGAACGTGGAATTACATGTAAATCTATTTTAACCATATATATTGTATACGTACTACGATACAACGCTACAATAATGGATTAAGGAGTTCCTGAATATCATAATATTAAGTGTGAACCACTGACATTATTTTACCGTACGAAAGAAGGAACACTAATTGTATACCATGAAGAGAAACATATATGATGATAATTTTCTGTTTCTCTTCATAGTATACAATTAAATACCTTAATTGAATACTATTTAGAGAAGCAGAGATGATGATTATTTCCTGTTTCTCTTCATAGTATACAATTATATATAATTTAATGTTATTATTATATTAAGTTTACATATTTGTATTGTTTTAAATGATATAATTGTAAAGCTGCACATCTTGATACAGGAATGCCCTGTATCAAGATTGGCATTGGTTAACAGTATGAGCGAGGCTAAATTCTATTTATTTTTTTTAATACGTGTCGCAAAAGAAAATTATTAAATTAGTTGAAGGTATGTAATATTGTTAATTCTGAATTTGAAATAAGAGATTGACTAAAATGAAGCAAAAAAATGATGTCACGATGTTTCAGAAAAACAAAGATCCTGGGTTCGATTCCCAGTTTAGAACGTTACCTTTTTATTTTCAGTGTTTTGTTCTTGTTCATGTTTCGTTTAGATTTATTACTATTACCTTCTTCTTCAACGAAAATAAAAACTCAAAAGCTTCGATTATAAAATCTAAGCTGAAGGGCTTTTCGAAAATATGTCTACGGAAAAAAATAGCACATAATTGTAAAACACACAAGAAATATAATCCGGTTAAAAAAATTATTGCATGCCAATTTCCACATAAAATATTAGTTATTCAGAATTTATCGAGAACTCGTGTTATTTTACTAATAAATATCATCACGGAATACGACAATATCAGTATGTCAATATAAATAGCAATGTTTGTATGAATACGTGTTCCTCCGTCGCTTTTAACCGATACTTTGTTAGGAACTCTGTCAATTCATTCGCTAAGGGCGTGCAGTCCCGTTTTTAACAGGAAAATGAATAATTTGACTAGATTTTTAATAAATTAACAATAAGTTTTCTCCGTGAAGAAAATAACCGAACGCACTCAAAATTTAAAAAAGGAACCCTTACAACAATAAAATTTTCAAATGGCAATGAAACGGTAAAATTTTATAGATTTCCGATTTGGGTACAGAATTTATGTTTTTCAGAACAATATGATGATTTATTAAAGTATCGCCGGATGTGTACTTTTATCGTGTCTAAATTGCCCATATCCTATTTTTCCGCTAAATTGATTGCCCAGAACGACTCTTTTCCCAAGATTGATACTGTGCTTGTAAACATATCGTATTAAATGTTTGCATGCTCTGTCTATAAACATATGACCACTTATAATATTGTTTTAATACGATCACATAAAATAGTTATTCCGGATATCCTGTATAAAGCTTGAGTGATATATTATATTATGTTGTAGGCATAAGGCAAAATGCTAGCGTGAAATAATCTACTAAAAAATCTACTAATTCTATTCGATTTATGATAGGTTTATAATGTTTCTCCGTGATTGTAACAGAATGTAAGTCAAAACTTTTTGATGTCATATTTTTTCTTCACTCAAATCTGTTTTAAAAAAACATTAACCTCAAGACGACTGTTCGAGGAACGAACAAGGGTTGGGATAGCCGTGTTTTGAAGGGCTATTACACATGGATAAAGCCTAAGGCTTATGACGAATGCGGTAACACAATTTGTAAGGTTAATTCACAGTCAGCTTACCGGGTGGCGAACGAAATCTGCATCTCGAGAATCATCTGTCAGCACTGGAACGGTGATCGTTGTACGGTAGCACTCGTTATGTTGAATTGGATTGCGATAGTTGCGATAAAATACGTTTAAGGGATTATTCCGATAAATAACCGGCGAGAGTACACACATTGGTTTTGACAAGACGAACGTTTCGATGCGATTGTACGGCTCACGGCACTCCGTGATTATAGTTGACATATGTGAATTCAACCTGTCAGTTCAAATTCTGACCATACTATATGTCAGCACACAGCCTGTCAAAAGCAAATCGGCGTGACGGAACAACGACATAACCCCTAAATAAATCCAGAATCTTAATGACGTATGTGAATCAGTCGTGCACAAAAATATGCAATGCGCGGCCCTGGTGTATTGGACAGATTTTGCAGTTTAATTTGTCCTATGACGTCATGACACAAGTGATGAAGTCGTGTAAAAACAATATTGTCGCGCGGCCCGGCGTAATGGATGGACCTACAGTCGACCTTGCCATATCAGGCCTATAATATCGATCTTTCCGTGAGGTTTATTTTAATTTTTTTATGATTTTTTTTTTTATATTACTAAAATCTAAACATTTTCTGAAGGGATCCCTCGCAAAGATACTAATTCATCGTCTGGGAAAATCAAATATGGTGATTACCACTAATTTTATAATTGAAAAACGTTTTATAAAATTTTATTTTTATAACGTTTTATTTGAAATATTTTAACTATGAAGTCCTACTTTAATTAATCATAAATATAAATAACTTACTTCCGTAAGGACCTCTCTAGAAAAATTTGAGATTTTAGTAATACGTTCATCATAAATAATTAAAATGTAGGCGTTGAGCATACCCGCGTTGTTAGTCTTATGTCCCCTTAAAGCGGAAAAATTATCGAACGACCTTTTCGGTATCGTAAACATTTCACAACGTGTAACATAGTTTTTTTTGTCATTCTTAGTCAACTTTACTATTGTGAGGTTGTGGCGGTATTTCCATCATGAGTTATGTAGTTTTTCTGTTTTTTTTTATTAACTGTTCTTACTGAACAATTGTGAAAAAATGATTTAACAATTATTTTACAAGCAATAATTATTCGCCTGAAACACTCATCCACATTGAAAAATCTCCTGATAAAAGATACATGACGCCAACGGGACTTGAACCCGTGTCCCTTCGATTTCCGGTCGACAGCTCTGACCACTGAGCTATGGCGGCTTATCTCTTATCCGCGAAATAATTCAATATATACTAGTGTTTCATTCAACAATTACTGCTTGTTACATTTTTTCACCTGAAAACAACCAACTTGATTTTATATGAGAAAAGCATTGTAAGTGCTAACTCTCTCACTAGATGGCGTCGAGACAAATTGTCTACATTTTTAGGTGAAATACTTGAACTTGTCAAATAGTAAAAAAAAAAATAAAAATAAATAAAAATAATAAAAATGATTTAAAAAAACGAACAAAAATGAATTTTGTTAATTGATCGGGTATTTTGAAACTACATAAATCATGATGGAAATACCGCCGCAACCTCACAATAGTAAAGATAACTAAGAATAATAGAAAAACAAGACATAAGACTAATAACGCGGTATCGTAAACATTTCACTATGTTACATGTTGTGAAATGTTTCACAAATGTTCACTAAGAACAGTCAATTAAAAAAAGTCGGTTGCCCGAAAAAACAAAAAACGACAGAGGGAGTAAAATACTCGTATCATCATGAGGCAAGGAGAGTGTACCTCTGTACTGAGAGTTGTATGGCGGTCTATGCTCTCTGTCTATCCCTCTGTGGAAGCGGCGTGAAGGTATTTAAGAATAGTTAGTAATTGGGGACTGGAGAAGTTGTAACCACGAGTGTTATTAAAAATAATAAATATTAATAACTATAATACAACAGTGTTTTTAAGCCGATTACGATATAAACGGGTTAAGAAACGGCGAAGATATAAGTTAAGCTGGAAAACTTTGTCCATAAAATGAAGAACGCTAACTACAAAGTACAGCGTTCATTCAAGGTAAAATAATTTAATGAAAACGAAGTGCCGTAGGACGTAAGACTTTCTACCTGAAGAGCCTCCGAGAATGGTTCAGATGTACTACCACTGCTTCTTTGTTCAGAGAAGGAGCCTCTACCCATCCTACCTTCTACGCTAAATACACCAGTGAGGGAGGAGTATTTAAATAATATATTTAAAATAATGTATTAATTTTTTTAAACATTATCGGCATATTGCTCTTAGCTCCATTGTTATCTCTTTCTTTCTAATAAACGACGTTTTCGACAAAATATTATAACGGACCTTTCATCAGTAGAGACCTAATACGGAATCGATTTCTTTTACGCATCTCATTAAATTATTATTGGAAGTAATTTTTTTCTTTGTAAATTCATTTTGACCACATTGTGGCTTTATAGTGATTTATCTGTGAACACCTGATGATGGACACTGTAATACTGCCTGAAACGTTGGCTATATAAGGAGGTAGCGTAACACGGCATAATACCCCAAAAATAAATCACTGTAATACTTATGGCCGTGAAAATCTCTAATCACAATGTTTTTTTTTTTATGAGACACCTCACAAGAGTGTCCCTGCCTGTGCAGTGTACAGACAGGGGAACTGTCACCACCCGGTTGGGCGGCGTTGTGAGGCGGAATAAGGTAGGGGCTGTAGGAAGGGATTTGTTAATGCGGGCCTTGAAGAGGCTCGGATTATAGGAGGGAGGAAAAACAGATGCCGGTAGCTCGTTCCACATACGAGCCGACTTACACAAAAACGAGTCGTAAAAACGGCCCGTTCTCATGAAGCCAATGTCAACCGTGAACGGGTGTTCAGTTCGTGTCCGTCGAGTTTCGCGCACGTGCACCGGTGCATCAGGAATCAATGCGGCTAGCTCCTTGGAGCAGGCTCCATTGAAATACCTGTAGAACAGACACAGCATGCCTACATTGCGCCTATGCATTAGAGAAGGCAATCGGTCTGTTAACAACGGATTGTCAATCAGACGGATCGCTCTCCTTTGCACAGATAATTTTGTTGCTTTTTTCTTTAATTTTTGAAAAACAAAAGACGAAATTTAACGTAAAAGTGTACTAGAAACAATATATTACGGTCAATTTACATGAAATAAAATGTGTTTTCTTGCATTATCTTTTTGATAACTTTGCTAAGGAAATCCTTAATTTTAATCTTATTTTGTCGAAGTGATACGTCATAGCATAACATCAACTTTAATTTCATAACTGAATCATAATACCTCTTTTTCAATAATATTTACAATAAATGGACATATATTTCAATTTATCCAGTTTTCATCTTTCAAAGTTTTTTCAGTACCTACTTTGTTTCATTTACTGAAGGATAAGTAATTGTATTAGGGGAGACTCTGAAAGTTTCGTGGTGTATTTTTTTGCCCGTCACTGTACTCATTACATTTAATAAGCAATTAACACGCCCTTTCCGAACTTTATGACATGTGTGAACAATAGACGAATATAATATAGAAGAATATTTAGTTAATGTTTTGTTTATCCCACCCACAAAATATAATCTTTAGTTGTTTATCATAAGTCACTTTGTCATAAAACAGTCCTTTTTAACTAGAGTACTTACCATAACATATTCGTGCAGTTGACAAATAATTTCGTATCAGTATGGATTAAGATAACAACTTTTTAGGTAACATTATATTACTCTATATTCCAAAGTGTATAAATAAACCAGTCAAATATTGGCATGCCTTCTAGTTAATCATAGGTAGTAAACAATTTAAAATTCTTCTGTCTAATACACATTATTAATCTGATATTTTTTATATAAAATTGTGTAGGTAAATTGAAGTAGAAAGGCCTTTTCCAAATTGAAAGTATTTTTTAATATATTATTTAATTTGATTTATCTTGGGGTACTATGCCGCGTTGCGTTCCTCCCTTCTTTAGCCAACGTTTCAGACTGCATTACAGTGTCCATCATCGGAGCAGATGTCTAAAGATTGTGGTGAAGGGTGTGCTTATGTACAGGGTTTTCCAATAAGAGGTATTATTTTGATATTCAATCGTAAAAGATTAATGGTTTCGTTGCTTGTGTGGCACGTAAAACTTGCACGTAACTTGTTGAAAGTAAACGTTGTCCAGATCAATACCATCAAATTCCAGTCATAAAAAATCATTAATCATCTCTCGATAGCGAAATCCATTCACCGTAACTGTCGCTCTAGCCTCATTTTCGAAAAAGTAAGGTCCAATGACTCCGCCGGACCATAAACCGCACCAAACAGTCACACGTTGAGGATAAAAAGGCTTTTCAACAATAATTCTTGGGTTTTCCGAGCCCCAGATGCGACAATTTTGCTTGTTGACGAAGCTACCGAGGTGGAAATGGGCCTCATCACTCAAGATGATATGCATTTGATTCACTCAAGTGAATTGTAATAATTTCAATGCGTTGTTGAAGCGTGTATCGTTCCATTTTTATTAATGACGTATTTCTATCTGTCAAATGTCAAAAAATAATAGCTTCAAAAGTAACATCTACCGAAATAGCGGGCTATTCAAAATAACACCTCTTATTGGAAAACCCTGTATGTTGATGTGATACCATGTTGCCAACTCATCTAAGTGCTGGTAATACATTATGATTCAACATGGTGTTCTGCGTTTAGTTTTAGTGTAGCCGTCAATTATCTGATACCAAGAACTATTGAGCTTAGCCCCGTAGTCTTTACTAAGACTAATGGGATTTAAATTAATTTCAATCGCCTACGTAATTAGGCATGCTCTATCTTTTTTTGGTCTTCCCAGGACTTCGGGAAAAAATCCAAAGTAATGGCCAGTTTCAATTAAATGCCCGACAATTACCGATTTGTCAGGAGGCCGAATTTACATGCTCGAAAGTAAATGTAAGTGTATTTATAAAAATTGTTTTTAAATCTATTAATAATTTTATTAAATAAATAAAAGAAAAACTTTAAATTAAAACGGAGATCCACAAATTAAACTTGATAACAAATTCTTAGTACATAATTATGAATATTCCTCTTAGTTTTCAAAGGCAAAATTAAAACTTAAATTAATAAGGTATAACTTATACAATTATCCGTCATGTTATTTGTAGGTACCTCTTATATTAGTGACATCGAAAATCCCTGGGGCGTCATATATGTGCCTAATTAAAACTCTGAAAAGTGCGGTGAGGGGAGCAGATGAGAGATATGAAATAAGAGAAGAAATCCTTCATACACAGGTCAAGTCTGTTGCAGGAACTTAAACTTCAAATAATGAGTACTATTAATGAACAAACTCTTTAGACTAGGTATGTAAATATCAGTGAAGACGTGCTCTGCTCGGGACTCTCTAATCCAAAACTTTTTGGCCTTAAATTATCATTTTCTTTACGCTCTCAAGAGTCGGTTCTTGTGTTTCAATTTGCCTCTTGTGAAATAATGGGGTGCTGCAAGGTTTTTGGTTTCTAAGACAATGGCTACGCATAGACCAAGCCGTCCCAACTAGCAAATAAATAATTAAATAACGTAGTCAAAAGGGCAAAATAAAGTGTATGAAATCATTTGTGATTATAATAGTGTATTGGGCCTTCACATCAAAGGTTTCGCCCTTTTGACGACATCACTTAGTTTCCTGTAATGTTATTATTATTATTTCCATTTGTTAATAGATTATTCCATGCGCCAAGCAATTACACGGGTATTACTAAAAATCAAAACGAATATTTTATCAACAATTGAATAAGAAGATAATACTAATAAATCTATACAAAATAAGAAACAGAACAAGACACATAAAACAAAAAAGTAACGGTCGCAACTGGGAATCGAACATAGGATTTCTATCTTACCGGAACAACGCCTCTAACCACTCGGCCATTGTGACCTATTTTTTTAGGTCATCTTTGTGCATCTCATATATCAAAATCAGAAAAAACAATATTATCTGAAACTAGTTTTATTACCTTTTGTTTTCTGCGCCTTGTTTCGTTTAGATTTATTATCGACTTCGATGATTAATATTACAGTGACGGGTATAACCTTCCGAAAGTTATTAAAAAAGTTGTTCCAGTAAAATTGAAGATATTATCGGTCACAAATCTACATACATTCTTTTGACATTTCGAAATACGTAGTTATCTTCAAAATAACTACTTACTTTGTTGGAAAGTCTCGTACACACTTCAATATTCACAATAATTGATATCATAAACTTTGTTTTGCCCTTTTGATTGTAGAATTATTTATTTGTTAGTTGGGAGGTAATCGGTGCATTTTCAGCTTACTCTGGACGTAGCCAATAGTGATCCAGAAAATAAATATATCTTGAAGCCGAGGGTCGCTACACGGAGAAAACTTACTGATACAAAATATTGCTAATTTATTAAGAATCGCTTCATATTATTCGTAATGCGGTTAAAAACGGGATTGCAGGCCTTTAACGAATGAATTAAGAGGTTTACTTATAAACTTTCAGTAAAATACGATTGTGTTATCGCGACGTCGGAACACGTAAGAATTCTAATATTTTCGCATTTCGTCATTGTATATTATTAGGACAAACGCAAGTGCATTAACATGACGTTTTCCGATATATTATGAATTTACTACAAGTATATTAAGAAATTGCCTGCAGTCCCATTTTTAACAGGATTTGAATAAATCAGCAATACCATTTTTCTCCGTGTAGCCTGGTAAAAAATTGGTGAATTAAAAAAATAGTTCGTTCTTCCATTAATTCCTATTTTAGCTGCCTGCGGAGATAAGAATCTCGTGCTGTATATTTTTCAACATCGACGATGTTGTTATAATGCCGTAGAATTGATTGAAAAAAATCGAAAACGCTACGAACTTTCCAACGACTCAATAAAACAATGTTAATTTTCTATTTTGGATAATCTTATTTCCTGTAAAACTGATCCTCGTGCCTCTTCCAGAGAAAAGAAAAAGGGCGACATTTACCAGGAGACATTTCGTTGGAAATATTTGAATATGGGGTGAAATTATTCTTGTTTTTGTTCCCTTTAACCCTCGGACAATAATGAGCTACTTGAAGTCTAGTCTGTTTGCTAAAATCTTAACAGAGTTTATTTGGTGAAATATATTGGATTACATTCTTGACATAAAACACTCTAAACGAGCTGAATAAAATCTTTGATCAAGAGCAATATCGTGAAAGCATTTTATATTTTAATGGAAACCAGCATGAAGTTATTGCGTTGCACCTAAAGTAAAAAGTTTTCATTAATATGTATAAGCAATTTTAAAAAAAAAGAACTGTTGGAACAAATTTAGCCTAGCATTCAAATAAGATTTTAATAGTTGGATAATTTTTTTGTTGGTAGATTTGATTTGCAAAGAGCTGGGTGTCAAAAAATTGTCGAATCTTGAAAATTGACTATTTTTACCAGAACCATGTGTTTAGAAATTTCGCCTTAAAAACGGTCTACGATCGATTAATAAAAAATAGTTCTAACAGTCGATTCGGTATAATCACATAACCTGGTGTACAGTGTACACTCTTAGCCACAGAAAAAAAACACGTAGTGGCCTACTTAAGTATTACCTTTAATATCATTGCAGTGTATGTTGTGATTAATTACTTGTGTGATACATAATATATTGTTAAAATTTATTCACAGCTATTTTATCCCGGCAATAAAATAAATTTATTATAAAATATTACATAGTTTAATTTTAACATCGAACACGTCTTCAACCGTCACAACAACTTAATATGAAACCGGCTTTTAAATTAAAATAAGTTTGGCTAAGCACTACGTAAACTTCAAACCCATAAACTGGTACTGTTAAGTATAGTTGAGAGTTTTAAAAATCCTTATAATTATTTTTAATCATGGATATGTTGCATCCCATGGTTGGTTGGTGAAATAGTAGAATTTAGCTTTTCAGGTAGTTCTAAACTACCTTATATTATGTTCACGTGTTCTGTGAGTCGCACGTTTTCCTTTGCTTGGCACCTGTATTGCACAGGTAAGACAAAGCTCCTAATAAACTCTGGATTTACTGGCTCTCTACTGCCAACTAACCCGAAGTCTATTGTTCATTGAGCCTTAACTAAAACAACAAATGTTCAACAAATTAATGTTGAATCAAGTTTCTAGAAAATACAACAGGAATAAATATGATAACTGCGCTCGTTTGACATGTAAAAATAATTTAGTATTTCATAATCATAAACCAGAAAAGTGTGTGGATATGAAGAAATAAGAAGTGAGTTGTGGCATCACGAAAGTTGCACAGCTTTCCTGTAAGTAATTTCAAGGGATTAGGAGCAGAAAATCCTCCGTAGTCAAGGATAAGGCTATCGACTAGCAAGCCGAAGGTCGCGAGTAAATTTGATTTGATTAATTTCACAATTTATTTATCTAAAATAATAAATAGTTAACTTGCTGGACGTTCCAGAGTGGAAGATACTCTTAGTATCGCCCTGGTGTAAGACCACCATTCAGAAGTGAAACGTTGCTTGAAATGGCTTTAGCCGTGTTTGGTGACCAGATCTGAATACCCAGGTACTCCTTCACATTCTTCTTTTAACTATAATGGAATATTTGAGGAAGGCCTGTGTTCAAAGCCAGAGGACCCTTGGATAAGATTTTTTTAATTCAAATATTATTTTTAGCTCGCTTCAGCTTTATATTTGGAAGTTATGAAGAATATTGTAAGACACCGTATAGTTTATGCAATATTAAAAATAAAGTTAAATAAGAAAAGTTTATGGAAGAGGCAATATTTATAACAACAACGAAAAAAACATTGTTAACAATATAACGTCAAATTTTATTCTTGAGCGATGAAAATATAACGTATGTAAAGCTCTAACAAAGCTCCATTCGTCAGACTTTTTATTTGCTTTATATGCTAACGACGAAATTAATAACCGATCAGTTTAACGAAATTACTCTAATTACAACGTAGACGCGTTGCACGTGTCGTAAATCACTCAAATTGATTTCCTATGAATTAAGGATCGGTTGGTTTGATTAAATAGCGCATTAACTAATCGAATGTCTGCTAACAAAATCCCAATAATGTTTGGAAACGCCTTATTTTAAAGGGAGAATCTAGGTCGATTTTAGTACTACGGAGCGAGTCAGATCAAATATTTTCACGTCGAAGGTAAATAACGACGATTTACACCCTAGGGGAGATTTTCTAAAGGCGCCGAATGGTGTACTTACTTTGTATTCACATTATGCAGATTGAATTAATCAGTATTGTTTTACATCCAATCCAAGGTTTTATTATGTATTTTAACACCGTCTTAATTTTATTAGCATTTACCCATTGATTATAGGTCTTCCTTGATATCTTCAGTTTTGTATTTATTAACCGATTTAAAATGTAATGTCGGCGTGCGCAATTAAAATTTACTTAATTCATTTGTGTTGTTTCACAATTTATTCATTTAAAATAATATAATATAGTATTTTCCAGAGTTTCAAATTTCCCGAGTGGAAGATACTCTCAGTATCACCCTGGTGAATTGAAATTTTGTTTTAAATGGCTTTAACCGTGTTTGGTGACCAGAATTGCATATCTAGGTACTACTAGGTACTCTACCTTCCTCTTTCTCCTTCCCACCTACACTACCTTCAGCCTCACAACATACCAAAATGGAGATGCCATATTCTCACTGACTCCAGACGTTTGGAAGCAATGGGGACTTTTGGTATTCACATAAAAAAATAACATTTAATATTTGAAAAATATAGGAAGAAACAATTCGCACCTTCATTCGTTCATTGTTAGAAGATTGTTGAAATCTTGTTGCGCACTGAGAAACATGATGATTAACAGATTTTTACTGAAGGAGATTTCAGCTTTATAGGTAAGACTTATTCCACATTAGCAGGACGCGTACAAATGCTGGTGTCAGGGATCCAATCAGAAGAATGTGCGAATCACTTAATCAGAATCAAAACCTCAAGGACTCTGACTTATTTTTTGATACACGCACTACTTTTAGTAGAAAAATGAAGACTGTTTTCCTACAAAGTTCAAAGTAAACAACTTAGACATACTTCGTTTAAATATATTTATATATTTTTTTTTAATTTCTGTTTAACATTGTTTATCTATTTTTATATATTTTTTTTTTGTTTTACCCTCTAAATTTTTTAAAAAATAATTTGTAAATTCTTAAAAGGATATTGCTCATTTCTTTCATATCTCTATTTGTAAAATAATATTCTTATTTATATATTTTTCCCATATTTATAAGTGAAAATATTTGTAAATGTTTTTAACTGCTGTTTAAGTTAATTCGTGAGAAATAGTTTGGATGCAGGTGAATTCTCTAGTTGATGTTTCGTATATATTTTTGTCAATTGATATCTGTATCTGTTTTTTCTCCTGAATAAAAAATAAAAAATAAAAAAAAAGAAACCTAATGAAATCCGATCGGTAATAAAATATCATCACATTTCAATAAAATTTCAATAGAAATACCACCGGAAAAAAATTCTTTGCGTTTTAAGCCTGATAAATACTTCTTATCGCAGACCAGATATGCTACAAATATCTTCAACAAGCTAAACATTGTGTAATGCTTTTCAAAGGTAATTTGTAAAAAGCATTAACCTCTTCATGTCTTTGTTAACGGGTAAAATGCCCTACAGTTAAACATTTTTGTAAAGTGTACTCCATAAACATTTAGGATAAGCTTTTCTAGGCAGTTTCATCCTGAAAGTGGTTGAAGTTTTTATTGTTACACGCCTGAAAAGGCAGTTGAAGTTTCCTCACCGTAAGGTTATCTTGTTATTGGAATTTAATAATCGTTGAAATCTTAGTTTTTTCACTACTTTAATAAAACCTCAGCTTTGCTAGATACGAAGTGGAAATTTAAAAAAAAAATAGGAAGATTAATATAACTGGGATACGATTAATTATAAAATATTAAAATTCCTCCTACGTCCATCATCATATTCGAAAAATGTGTTTTGTGCAATAGATTTAGCTGGTAAAAAATCAAACTAGCAACGCTTGAGAAGAAACCCGACGCTATGGACCACCAGGCTACTGGCGACTAACATGATTCACGTGCTGCTTTACCTATGCTAATATAGTAAAAACTTAACAATAATCAGAAAGTAATATCCAAACCGAAATGTGATATGAAACATTGTTAATGAAGAACTCTTATTTTGTGTTCATGACTTTTTTCATACAAACTCGCAAACCGGTTTCGGCACATTCATGCTTTCGTTGGGGCAGACAATATATAAAGCTTAAAACCGATTGTTCCGCATTTTTGTTGTTTGTTTTCTTCTTCGGATCTACCGGATCTGCCCTGATGATGGACACTGCAACGCTGTCCGAAACGTCGGCTAAAGAAGGAGTTAGCGCAACACGGCATAACACCCCAAAAACAAACAACAAAAATGCTTTTGGCCGTGAGAATCTAAAAACTTACCCGATTGTTCCGCAGTTCGAGTTGCACAGTTTTTATAGTTTTAAAGTGTTCGGGTATTAAAGTATTCGACCTTTTTACCTCCACGGGTACATCGAATGAAAATTTTTAGTAATTTAGTAAAATTATTATAATTCAAATCAAAATCCCTAAATTCATCTAACATGCAAGTTCACAACATTTTTAATAATATCTTGGAAGAATTCTACCATTCGTCAAGTAAAACATTTAAGTCATACATTAAAACAAATCGATTTCCCGAACGCCTGATATTATTATTTCCCTTCTACAAAAAAAGGAATATATTTATTTAGTTCTCAACGTATTCATCGGGAAATTCTTACTCGTCTTTGAAAAAATATGGAAAACGGAAATTTGACGGTGATTGGGAAATGGCATGAAAATTTGTGTTTGTTCGTGTTACCCTTCAGCCTTGTTATTTGCTCTGAAAATTTAAAAAAACACGTGGAAAGTTTGTATTTTTTGTTTACGTTGCTTAAAGCTGAAAGGGTAAAAAAAACTCTTACCTTGAATGGATCCTGGTGAGCCGTGACATAGACGGAGGCCCTTCGACCAATCAGCGACCGGCATCCTATGGAACTGCTTCTCCTACCGGACATCCGGTCTTGTGGAACCGGCAACATGGCTGAGATCGTTTTTTCAAATAAAAACTCGTACCGAAATAACAGCCTTAGATGCTGTATCAAAGACCAACATTAAAATAACAAGGAACACATTACAGTAGTAAGAATCTAATGTAGTTTTTTTTAGTTTTAAACCACATTTTTGTTAGCTTCTTAAACACGAATTGAACACTTTTTTTTTTTAAATGAGAATCAAAAACTTTGTGACAATTTGTTTAAATACGAATGGAACACTATTATTTTTAAGTCACTATTTATTGTGATTATTTGTCAGAGGGATTTAATTTACAAAATAACGATCATTTAAATTTTTAAATTCACTTTTGGGAAATTGTTTTCACTCACAGGCGCTAGATGGCGTTAGTATACCACACTGCTTTGAGCTGGAGATAAGTAGGTCATTAAGAAAAACGGCCATGAAAACTGTGTCGACATTTACGCATTTCTGTGTTTTATGTCACTTGATTAATCGTCTCGTTTATTGAGGGATATTACATGATTAGTATTGTCACAGAGTTTAAGGAGCCCCCTGGAATAAACTTTTTTTTTTAAATAACACTGGTATCGAAATCTTCCCTTCGAAGCTATTATAGCTGTCAGGTACAATGAGGAATATAAATTCTCCTTACTAGTTTTCTATTCTTTAAAATTACATAATTCCGCTTCCACGCACGAAAAAAGTAAGATTCTGAAGATAAAACAAAAATAATTCTACATGTGATGCGGCATTGGAAACGAATTTCAAAAGAGTGAAGCTGATAATAATCGACACCTTTCAAAGTTCCTTTGATGATTCTAAATTCTATATAAATTTATTTTCATAAGAATAAATCCTTTGGGTAATATCGCAGAAACCTTAAAGTTGAAAACCTCTAAGGCACATGAAGACTTACACACGTATATTAAGTATACCTTTATATCACTAAATGGTATAAAACAAAGTCACTATCTGTCTGTTTGTGCGCTTAGTTCTTCTAAACTATGCAACGGAATTTGATAGGGTTTTCACTATCATTTAGAGAATTTTGCAGGAAGGCTTATATTTATAATACATAGATATTATATTCATTGAAAATAGAGAAAGGCGAGCAACGCAGGGTACACGTCAGCTATTTTATTATAATATTGTCTGTAGCTAAGTTTGGATACCAATACGGTCGGATATTATAGCAGCGTGGCATGGAACCGGCAAAGGAGGAACAAAAGTAGAAATGCGATCCCTGAGGCGTATGTGTGGTAAAATTATATGAACAAAAATTTTGAGTGGCTTATGAAATTATTGATGTAAAAAAACTAACTTAGCATAAACTAGCCTAACTGTTGTTTTTTTATTAAACGTGAGATTTATTAAAAACATTCCTCTTAGGGGCATGTAATTCTCTAATTGTGTTATAATTCTGGCCGTGTAATTAATATTGGTAAACAACAACTTTTACAACGTTATATCTATGTCAATGACACATGTTGGGCAGTATGTTTTTAAATAAACAAAAAATAAATTTGATTCCGTGTAATTTTTCATGGCGCGATTTGGACATGTAGAGCGGAAAAAATCAACATACAATTTTCTAAAATAAAATAAGTCGAAGACGCCCCGAGAAGATCACTTGCAAGTGGACAGTATGAACGAGTGTAAAACAAACAAGGAATGAAGGAATACAGTGTTACACTCCCTCTGTCTCTAATACAGCGCTCTTGAACTGATTTTTTACAAAACTGAAATATATTATTATTTGTATTTGTGAGCATTTTTCTGTTTTTTTTTTACATTCGGCTGTCCATCCCCTCTTTTGAATTTTTAATTTACTTGTTTTATATACTTAGTTAAAATACAAATTCTTATAAATAAACTAACTTTTACATATTTGTGCGTGCAATCACGCGTGAATATTATAATGTTCATAAGTGATTATGAATAAAGTAGTAAAAGCATTTTTTTGCTGAACTTAAATTAGGTTGTTTAATTAACTAGGACAGAGTTATGACCTAATTAATAATTTTTCCAAAAATCCTTCAAACGTGAGAATTACAATGGGAAAATTCTGTGATAATTTATAAATTTTCGTTCCAATTGGACGCTCCTGAGCCACCCGTGGCTCCAATCAAATGAAATATGGACTACTCAAATTTAACCCATGTGGGTTAATTAAAAGCATAATAAAAGATACCACATTTTATTATTTTAAGGGCAGTTTGCGGTTGAATGAAATTTTATTTAATTAATTTGCCAAGATTCAAAGAGTTATTTGAGAACGCTTAATATTTAAACCAATTAGTTGTATTCCACATTTTAAAATCAGTACAAATTCTTTAATTATGTTTACCTTAGCATTTTTGGAAGGTTTATTAAAAAATTGATCAGCAATATCCGTACTGATTCCTTATATGATCTAATGATTTTCTCAGTATCGGACATACTGTAAGACTACAGCATCCCCGAGTTACAGAATTTTTTGAAGCTGAAGAAAGTGATTAAGGGCGCTATGTATTAAGCAACGTTTTCTATCTGTTGATCTCTTACCAGTGCAATTCTGAATATTTGCCACTTTATTGTAAATTTAATGATATTTGCTGTTTTGTATAGCATCCACAAATCGGTAATATTGTGAAGCTGGAAGGAGATGGAGGAGAAGGAGAGGATTAAGAGGAAGGTTGGGAAATACCTGGCTATTCAAATCTGGTCGCTAAACTCGGATACAGCTACTTCATGTAACATTTGTATTCTGATTATTGGTCTCGTATCAGTGCAACTCTGTTAATATTCCCTAATTATTTAAGAATTATAGTGTGTGTTTTTGGTGTCTCCACAAATACGAACTTTTACTTTTGGGGTGTCAGAAAAACAGATGAAAGATTGGTGAATGTAGAACTTTGCCATACAAGAGAAATATAAGGCTGAATCAAGGGAATGATTCATGAATGAAGAAAGTTTCCCGCTTTGATTGGAAAACTTCCAGATGCTGAGATAATGCCTCATCATTCGCTTTAAAGAAAAGGCCGCTTTATTATCTTAGAACTAGGGCTGCCATCATTTTCTAAGTCCGGACAACACCCGGGTCACGATTTACAGTATTTGTCACGACTGACACGTCCTCGTAAAATTCTTTTATTTTATAGTCAGACATGATATCAAATGAACAATTTGAGGAAGGGAGAACACCACGCTTCCTTTTTGCATTTAAAAGTTTACCATATACTCGTTTAAAAAAAATAAACTTGAGTGTGTAAGTGGGAATATTTAAAAACATGTATCTTTAATCTTACAGATCTTGTAACTAGCGTGATAATATAGTTTTGTCTAGACCTGGGGAGGTTAATGATATTTAAATATAGGAGGTATTTTAAATAAGCAGCATTTTTTTACACAATGACGACATTTATTATCTTCATTCATTAATTAATTCTAGGCAAAACAATAACCGTTTATCTTATAAAGATTCCCTAGTACGCTGCTGCAGCGATGGTATGAGGAGGGCCGTATACTGCTGCTCAGGTTAAAATATTAACATTTTTTTAGAATAGCACCACTTTGTTCCAATCTTCAAAAACGCGGTCATTTTTTGCATTTTGCGTTTAGTTGCTAACTTCACGTTTCTTCAGATGACATTTGCGATGTCATTGACCTGGTCTGCTTTGAATTGCTTCGAAATTTGGCCAATTTGAAGAATATTTGTTTCGTATTTGCTTTGTTAAATTGATAGTTAGATTTAAAATATTCCTCTGACTTCCTCTTCCTCTACTTTTTACATTTTCATTGGGCGACCGATCGATATTTGTCAAATCAAACAAAGTCCGCGATCTCCGTTTTAATACCACAGTAATACGTCCCTAATCCTGGTGGTCAGGCGGTTTAAAAATTTGTCAGACACTAATACTACGGTATTACGGCCGGTATACGTAGTACGAATGCGCATGAGTATGTGTAACATTTTTTTACTAACCTGTTTAACCTTATCCCTCCGCTTTATATATTATGAGTAAGACGGTATCTATTTAGGACTGCAAAGAGTTGCATAGCTTCATGTTTCATGTTAGCGCCAAAACATGAGCAAAAGTCCGGACAGCATAGGCTAAATCCGGATTTTTAGTTAAAATACTATCAACAACGGTAAAAGAAAAAAATAACATCATTTTCTTAACAATGACCAGCATGATAAATTCGTTATTAACATCAAATTATTAAACAATTCAGCGTTCAGTCAATTAGGTAGGAATAATATTCCTTAACCACTATTGACTTAATCTATTTCAGATGAGTTGTATACACAATAACTTAAAATGTTAACATTTTCAAAAAAATTCTACAAATAGATTATAGTTTCGATTTTTTTGCAAAGGGGAAAGAAAAGGGAGGATTTGGGAAACCCTTCATTTATTTAGATCTCTCGACATACTGGTAACTTTGAAAATAAAATTGCAGATACCCTGCCAAAGCTATGCGCGTCCAACCCCATCATTACTCTCACCAATCCTCCCCCTAAAGGGTATTTTCCCGAGAAGATTTTTTAGAAAGAACCCGCTTGGAATAAGCTGAATACTATCATAATATTAACTAAAGGAACCCACAATGCCCCATTCAAAGAGTTATTCCCGCCAAAATCGTGGCTCTATCATTTCCCGCAACTTTCACAAAATAAATTTCCACTCCGATTCTTGAGAAAATTGGACATTGCTCCATTTCTTCTTATCGTTTTAAAATCTATGCACTTAGTTCTCCGAATCACTAATATTAGTCTAGATCTTTAAAAATTCCAGATTACGGATTTACAGTTTAGCTACTAAATATTATTATTTGCGCCCCGAACAGAATTCGTTTATATTCAAGCTCTAATTGGGCTTTATTTGTGGTATAAATATACATAGTTATCCATGTCCTAATACAATCCTTATACACATGTATTTATTTTTGTTAGTATTAATCAATCACAAATTTAAGTATAAAAAAATTTGTCATCTTCTAATTTGATGGCCATTAATTATTTATTATATTAAAAATAATTTTTTGGTGTAAATAATCTGTTTAATTGACAGAATATTTAACTCGTTCAACATTTTTTTGATATTCGTAAATCTATTTTTCTTCAGTATAATTCTTATAGCTCTACTAGCTGCACCCCGCCATGCATTGTTGTGGCTTAATATGTCTTTTAAAATAGAGGAACAATAGCGTATATTGCTTTAACTTCCAACAGAATACGCTGTGTTTCGAAAAAAACATGTTTGTCCGACAGATGGCACTGTTTATTAAAAAAAACATGTTTTTCCGTGTCACAGGTGACATCCATATAACATAGGTATATAGAAACACACGCGTATTCGAATGCAACTTTTCTTTTAAATTTCAAAGAAATCTTTCGGAACTACGGAAAAGAACTTTCGGAGATTTAAGATTTTGAACAAACGAACATTTACATTTTGATTTATATAGATTTTGTGGTATTGTCATTTGTTTCATTAATCCGTCATTGGCTAAGAATAATGCTACAGTACTTAACGGGTGATACAATGAATGCCTTGTTAACAATTTCAATGGAGATTGTGTTTAGGAATCTCCAAAGACAATTTTGAAAATATTTTTTTTGTAAATTACTTTTGTGCTTTGAGAAAAAGTACTTTAAAAACGGACATAATTAGTGCATTTGATTTATGACACAATGCAAAATATGTTCTTTCCATAAACGTGTTTATATGATTTCTAGTTCAAAATCAGTGTGATTCTCAAAATAATCATTAACTATTATGGGCCAAAATGATCTTCCAAGCATTGTCATCAAATCCGATCGTTACTTCCAAATACTAAATTGGCAACAGTGCGTAAAAGTCCTTGCGGGAGACATCTACAATCCACTAAGTCCCGCAATATACACACATAGACACACAGACCGGTTGATACCCTCTATCTATCCTTTAACGATAACTTCTTCGCCTTTAGCGCGGTTAATCTATTATACCCATCCATCGTTAAAACTCCGGCGTTGTTTAGCCGCTGTTTTTTGCCGACGTAAATCCCTTAGCTCGGTGGTGGTAACCGGACCAAACGGAACCGTCACAAAACAGACCACTTTAGAAAAGGTAACGAAAAATAAATAAAATATACTATTTTTCGTCATCAAGTTTAATTTGTAGAAATCCATTTTAATTGATAGTTTTTATTTTGTTAAAAATAATAGTATAATATATATAATAGCAGTACATGTTTTAAAGTCTTTACTTTGCTGCGTAATTACTATTACGCGTGACAGTAATTTGTTAGTCGTGACAGCTGTTTCGCCTTCTGAAGGCATTATCAAAGTGTGCAAACGCGATAACAAAAAAAATTTGGCTAGGTTGATGCTTTCATATAACTTTCTATAAGTGTTATGTTTTGTCGCTGTTCCGTTTAGTCGTGGAACCCTCGGTGATACTGTAACGCCTAAATTATATTCAGTGCAAACCATAGATATAAATCCAAGTGAAAGGGGAACAAAGCATTTTATATGGAAACTTTTCTGGTTGATGCAAACATGTAAAATATAATTATAAATAAAATATGAATAACTGTTTGTTTTCCCAATAAACTAAAATAAAATATAAAATCAATTTACGCGGAGCGTGGGAGACGGCGTGGCCGTCCCACTTTCGGTAATTCGTCAATAAATTAATCTGACAGTATACAGGCAACTCGCATTGTAATATCACCATTGAGTCCTCGGAAATAAAATCTGCTTATGAATTAATAGACATTTTTAAAACGGTGCGCAAATCGCTTGCTTCTTAAAAAACTTAACTAAACGCATATCCCGAATTGGATAAACAAAATTTCGGACATTTTACCAACATTTAATATTTTGTTACACTATTTAGTTACATAGACATATTTTAGACACTTTTACAAATGTGTAGTAATTTAGCTACCTCACTCCATTTTGGCAACTGCGCATGGTCTGTTAAGAACGAATATTCAGATGCGCAGAAAAGTCCCACAGTGGACAGCGCTTCAAGCCTTTGCCTTACTTTGACTAACTATACTTTTCTGCGCATGGTCTGATTATTTCGATATGCGTTCTTAGGTTGTAAATATACGACTGATGTCATAATTTTTTCAAAGCATTCTCGAATTCTCCCGGTGCCAAAAATATGGTCACGTGGCTTGGCTCCAGCTCGTTGAAATGATACTTAGATTTCATGTTATGGCAAGTCTATTAATTTGAAAGTCTACGGTGCTTAAGGAAAATTAAACTTCACAATTTCATCCCGCACGAATTTTCATTGGAACATCGCGCTCGTGTTCCATTTGGGTGTTTGATTTAGTATCTGTCGATCGGGGGAGCGTCATATTGGAGCAAACATGAAAGTTATAAACTAATCTTTAGTATACGAGTAAAGTAGTTCATCTCTATGTTGAAGCTTCAAACAAACGGTGAGCACTGACGTCAGGAAATTTGCACATCTTTTTGTTCTACCGCATTGCAAGATTAACTTTATGAACTGTGAATGCCGTTTTCGCCATGAGCTTTGAAATATCCAATTTACTATTAATATAAAATAAAATAATTTCAATAAGAAAAATATTTTTTAAAACTCGTATAGCTATCAAATTACAAAGTTGTTATTGGCTGGATACTGTATTCCAACTTCCAACCACCTGAATATATCGTTTTTATAAGAGGTTCTGAGGAGACTAATTTATTGACCAGATTTGAATAGCCAGGTACTTCCCAACCTTATTCTTACCAATCTCCTTCTACTCATCGCTTCACAACATTCCTCAATTGACCCAATTGTGAATAGTATGGAAAACATTAAAAAATAATACAAATAGTATGGAAAATATATGAAAGTGGCAAATATTCAGATCAAACCCCTTTTTGGGTGTACTTTCATTTTAAAGGTGGTAAAGTTCGTTAGAGTAGGATTAGAAAACTTTTTTTGATACGTTTACCATGTACGGACTAACAAAACTTTACTTTTACTTTTATTATCTTTATTTTGTGTTATTTTTAAACATTTAAAATTGTTTACCCCGAAACAGTCTTAGTCCTACTGAGGTTAAAACTTGAGTTATTAACAAAAAACATAAGTGATAAATAAATAAGATTTTGGCGACTTCATTGAATAAAACAAAATATTTCAGAAAATGCATTTTCGTGATATTTTTTGCAATAATCAAAAGAGGCAGGCGGGAATTTCAATATTATCTGCATAAGGAGTTCGTGATTACTGTGGAATTTTGCGAATTGGATTACCTGAAAGCTTTAGATACAAAACGGGGCCTTATGTTGTCTTGATGTTGTGTTTTGTGTTCAGTTGTCAACACACTGTTGTAAAAAAATGATACGTTGAGATTCCAAAAAATTCATATTTTCTTCAAAGTGCAAGACTCGTTGGGTTGTAACGTTAAAATTTATAAAAATCTTTTTTTTCTCCAAGTGAAAAGACCTTGTCGCACGCCAATGTGAAATTATTTTTTAAAGGAAAAAGGTAGGTACCTATATTGCCAAATAACTAATAAAGGTACTTGAAAAACCATTGACTCCCCATCAATAATCGGATTGCAATCTTTAGAACACGGACGTCAGGTGGAACAGGTGGGATGCTGTTCTTGATCTACCGGTATTTCAATGTAAGATGCACCAGTGCATACTCAGCAAACACGACAAAAGCGCGTCCAACATTTGTACACTGTTGACGTTTGTCACATGAGAACGACTCCTTGAGTTCAAAAGATCGGCTGTAGAACGGTTTACATGCCTCTGTGTTTCCTGCATCCCGCAAAATGCACACCATTCTCTCACCAAAAAGATCCTCCACACAACATCCCCAAAGATGGCGTAGGCCTCGAAGGAAATTATTTTCTTCGAGGCCTCCTGTGTAGAAAACCCTTTTTTAATATCTAATAAATTACCCAATACTTATTTCACAGAATATTTTCCTCTTAATTCGTGTTTATGGTAGGTACGCACTAAGGTTCGTTAAAAATGTATTTTAAATTTTCTACGAAATGTAGGTGTGTACCTAACTTTTTTCTGGGTTATTTGCTTACATGCATTATAAGGATTTACAATACAATAGTTACTGTACGCTAACAGGATGAATGTTTGTATATGGTAATAAAATTCAAAAAGATTTTGATTTAATCAAAAAACAATGTCACAGTTCATGAAAAGTAACTTTGTTGCAATAAACGTGAGAGAAGTAATATCCTGAACAAACACATCAAACCCTCAGCACACAACATTAACGTTATATTATTATTATGGTCATTTGATTGCTGTCTTCAGGGTCATAAAACCATTAATGGCCAAACTAAAGCTAGTGTCCAAACCGACACACCAAACAAATAACTGAACTTTATTACCCACGACCGTTAAAGGTTAACTTATAACCAGTCTTGAACACCGGGAAAATAATTAAGGTTTTGCATCCCAAAGGATTTTTATATTAGTTTAATTTAAAAAAATTACAACCGTTTTGGCCTCATAAAAATACCCAAAGAAACGGAGCTAGTATTCCCTAATGAAGTGTTGATACCAATCCTGATGTATGGCAGTGAGGCACGGAACTGCCAGATGAAGGATAGATTCAAACTGAATGCTGTGGAAATGGGTTACTCGAAGAAAAGCGTGTTAAAAATATGGAGAATGGATAAGATTAAGAGAGAGGCGCTTATTTGGTTTGGGCATTGTGTAGATAAACGAAGAAAGGGAAAAGTGGAATTGCTCATGCCTTGGAAGTGAATGGTAAAAGGAGTTGGGGATTCAGACAGGATAAAGTGAATCAAATACTTGTTTCGGGCAATTTCAATTCAATTCAATTCGATTCAATTCAATTCAATTCAATTTGTTTCAGAATAACAGAAGGGTGTGTATGAGACGATGTATGAATGTGAATGAAGCAAGTATATATACAAGACAAAATATAACATTCTTCTGCAATACATACACGACCATCTATCAGACACACTCACTGACCAATAGGATGCACGATCGGGGCACCAAGTATGGGGGTGCTATTGATTTATTTATTGACTCCATTTATAGAATTAAGCATTATCTATACCAACATTTTGTCGAATCCTACAAATTAGAGTAGCGTTAGAAAATTAATTTTAATGTTTTGTTTTATATGTAGTGTTGTTATAATTTCTTTTTTACTTAATATTGCTTCATATTTAGTTTTTTTTATTTATTTTTTATTTAATCAATATAAAGTTTTTTTACAGGTTGTTTTTTCGATGTCTGTCTCACTAGGATAAACCTGTGTCGAGACAGACGTATCTAATACATAAATTAATGTTTACATATTATTTCTTAATATTTTCTCATTATACTTGTAATCACAATTTTACAATTTTGTATTTTGTACCTACTTTACAATGGATTACATCTATTTACAGTCAGTATCTCCTGTATAATACAGATATTCTCCTATGTATCACTTTTATGAAAAAGCCTGTTTAGGCGTATATAAATAAGTGTGAAAGACATAGTTGTTTTGCGGTCTTCTGCCACTGCCTCTTTGTGCGGTAACGCCATGATGGTTAGTCAAAGAATTTATTGTTTTATGCGTAGAGTTTAAACCGTTGTGAAATTATATATTATATGACCTTCCTCATATAAATGGCTCAAGTACCGGGGCTCTATAGAAGTCCGTAAGTCTGGCTTCCAAGAAAATAAGCGTATGTATACGGCTACCAGATTCTTCAATAGTAAAAATCTGCTAACCCTATACAAAGCTCAATTACGCTCAACAATTGACTCATCTGTGGACACAACTCAAAGGAAACCATTCTCGCGTTCGAGTCAACTTATAACTTTCTAGTTCCACCCGAAAAAGGTTCCCCATCCCTGCTGTACCGTCAGGGACGCTCTTGTGAGGTATCACATAAAAAAAAATTATAAAATCAATGTAACATTTGGAATGGATTTTATGAATCATAATAATTTTCTCTCCTAACAAATGACTTCTACAGAAATTTCTCCCTGATGGGTTTGATAACATGTAAATAAAAGAGAGTGTATTCATTAAAAAGGTCCATAGAAAAACGTTGCTTTGTTGTAATGTTCAATCAATTCGTTTTGGTTGGAAAATATTTTTTTTTTATAAAATTTTAGCCTTATGGATATTTCATTAGCATCGTACAATAAAAATTGTTTTTTATGGTATTGTAGAATTTGCTAACAGGGGCTATTAATAATATTCGATCGATTCAAATTTCGGTTCGATTTAAACTTTAAAATAGTAGATTGTGTAATTATTTTGTAGTTTTAGTAATCACCGCCGATAAAATTTATTTATCATTAATGTGAGCATTGTTACATATATAATATCGCGTACTGTGATATGTAGGTGAGCTGTAGTGCAATACGCGCACTATACGCGCTGCGTACGAGGACCTGGGCCTTGATTCTCGACGAAGTCATTCCACTCGAACAACGAGTGGTTCGACCCACTCGTTGTTCGAGTGGAATGACTTTTGTCATTTGGCGTATGTAAGTATATGCCTTCAACGAAACTCAAAAATAAGATCATCGACCAATGTATGTACTTTCGACGGCGATTGCGAGCGGCCTTGGTTTGGAGAATCGATACCCAGTTAGTCAGCGTTACGCGCCGTCGGTCGATCGACGCCCTAACATCTGGATGAGAGCGTTCGTTCCCTTGTTAGCGCGATCGCTTCAGTGCATTTATACAGTCTTATAAACGTAAAATTGAACGATCGGGATATCACTGAGTAAAATTTAAAATGTTAGTTTGAAGTGAGTGTGGCATTGTTTCTAGTCTTGGTTGAATACGATATTATTAACAAAAACAACTAAATTAATATAAGATGACTATATTCGGGAACATCGGCACGGTACTATGGCATCATCGCATCACTGACGGTCAGCGACCGATAGTACGTGACCGACGAACGCTTCGCACTATTTCCAGCTTTAAACTATTCTGCAACCTGTCGCGTGTATACGAAACGCTTCAAGTAACAAGACTAGTTTGAAGCCTGGTTCAGTGACAAAGCTCTTGTCTTCATGTGGTGTGTACTGAGTAGAGAGTAGTAGAAATATGTATTCACGGAAAAGCCTTGCCGCGGTGTAGTGATAACGCAAATGACTGTGGCAACACGTGAATAATTTTCAAACGCCGCGCGCCTCGTCGCTGGTGTCACAAGCTCCGTGCGAAATGAAAATATTGCCTTTAAAGCGCCCGGTGACTGTAAATAATGCGAGCTTTTCCTGGCGGACTTCGTTTCTATAAAGCTATGAAATTCTATAAACCGTGACATTTTTTTCACAAGAGTAAGTTTAAAACACCTCAATTAAAAAATAATAACACACATTTTTCTAGTACTGTGTGTACAGCGGCGAGTGTCGAGTAAAATCGTTTAATGTATAAAATATTTTACCGCACGAAGGGTCGATGACGGAAAGTTCTCATGACAGCATTCTTCACTTTTTCGTTATCGTGTTAATTAAACTAAAAATATTTTAAATAACACAGTTCTTATTTGAACGCTTTCTATAATATCACAAATGTAACCCACCACACAAAAAACATAAAATAAGTTTTCAAATTAAAACTTCAATAATTCTTTAATATTTTTCCACACAGCTGGTAACTGGTTATTCGTAACCCGGCAATGTTTATCTTTCTTAAAAAAAATAAAATTATTGCACGTTCCGTTTCCGTTTCAAGATGGTGGTTAAGTGAAGATTATTTTTTCAAATGTGAATTCGTCGTATTTATTTATTTACATCTTTATTCGATTTTTTCAATATCATGGTACCTAACTGCCTGAATAATAGCAAATAACTATTTATGAAAAATAAGTTTAAAAAAATCATAATCTTATGATTTCTGAGGAATTTTAGATTTTGATTTATTAAATAAGAGAAAAATTAGAGACATAGTTTCTTGGACGCAAGTTCTACTGTTCACAGAACTACTATTATATGTTATGAACACATGAATGACTTTTCTCTTTTCGGTTTGTTGAAAAAGAATAGTGCGATTTTTTGCTCTTGAAAAATCCGCTGTAACCATTTTTCAGTTACACAATTCGTTTATAAAAAAGAAGACGAGGTTACAACGGAACTGAATGACTGATATCTCAATTTTTTCGATGTCATATAAGTAGATCTAGTGCGAGTCAATAAACAATACTTGTATTTAAATGGAATCATCTTCTCTATTCAAAAGCCCTATAGGTAAAAGATCTACAGAGTTCAGGTATCTCATGTCATAATTTTCAATCCAACCAGCTTTACTAGACGAAATCCCTTTATTTTGCGTTGCCGCCAATTATTTATATAATAAAATTTGAGGCCCAGATTGCCAGTATCTCCCTTTCATCTTGTAATAGCAACCAGTACAAGATCGTGATTCTGTTCTGAGGTAGATTTGGCCTCGTCCTGGTGCTTTCTCATTGGTCGAGAGAATCTTAAAATGGATTCAATGCCGAAAGAGGCACATAATGCAAAAATTTGAGGTCAATACAGTAGATTCTTGATCTCAAAGATACTTTGGCCAACAGACTGCGAACTTATATGATACAATATATATTTCCTTATTAGAGTTATATATTACCTACATGATAAAACATTTTTCATATAAATTATATAACCGTGATATTTTAAAATCACCTGTTCCGATAAATTGAAAGTCTACTGTACGTAGTAATTAACTATTTAAAAAAGATTATTCAACAAACTATACTAATTTTTCCTTAACATTCCCAAAAAATTAAGTAAAAATGATTTTTTATCTATAGTTTTACTTTTATACAAACTTTCCACTCGACTTCTCTTCATTCTCTTATTCCTGAGAAAAAATCAACCCGTGTAAAACAAAGTTTTTTTAACTTTATTTATTATTTTGATTAATAGTATGTGTACGTACATTTAAAAATTTATATTTTTAAATTGGTTTGACTTAGGATTTAATTTCGTTGTAAACTATTAAAATGTGTTATTGTATAAACAAAATAATTTTCGACTAACATTTTCCGCTTACTGTAGTGATAGTAAGAGATTTTCAAATAATGAATAACCTTTATAACCCGGAATTTTTTGTCTTTCTTTAAAAAAAAATGATATCATTTAATTTTTGAAAAATGTGTGTGTGCGTGAGTGCCACCAGACCAACAGCATTGACATCGGCAACGAGTCTATCTGCCGAATTTCAGCTCGGTCGGATATCGGGAGGTGGGTTAATTTCCACTACCAAGATTGAACTTCATTCATTCAATAAAGAATTTAAAACAAAATAGAAAATAGATGAATTTAAAAATGAAATAATCAATAATGCTTCTCGTCTTATTTTTTCACAGTTGTATGAATGTTTTAAAGATTTTTTTCACAGAATTTGAACAATTCACCAAATTTCAAAATTTTATTCAAGTTCTAACACTATTTCAGTTTTGTAAAACATTTGGCCAATAATGAGATAATAACAAAACTTGAGTATACCCTCCACGAAACTTTAAAATCAACTTTGAAATTTGATGAATTGTTCAAATCTGTGAAACAACCCATCCTAACTGTACAAATATGATAGACAAGAAAAACAATTTATTTAAAAGGAATAATTTATTAAATTTTAAACCTCATTGTAATAAAATATATAATTTAAAATATGCAACAACTCTCAACGAAAATATTACAAATATGTTTTATTAATTACATATTTTCATTGAGAGTTGTTAATATTTTTCAATACTGGAATAATGTATAATACACAATAATATAACTTCAAAAAGGTAAGATTGAACTCTATTTGGTTTACTTGGGCACAACAATCAACGATATCTACGAATAAAATAGCAAATTTTCAATACGCAATATTCAAATACGAACTTGAAAACTACATACAAATTGTCTTTTGTCATAGAGCAATGAACACCGCTGCTTCTACTTACGGTTATCTGAAAACACATTTAAACACCAAACCGCTTCAAAGAACGCGTTAGTAACACCTGAAAGTACTACGCTAACTCAAGCTGCCAAACTGCAAGTAACTGCACATCGCATATGTATCACATGTGTCATATAACTGCCAGGTATATCACTTAAATAATGCCGGTGTTTTCTGCTGTCTGGTAATATGACGTGCTATGTAGTTCTACCCTTACATGAATAGCACCCTACGGAATGCCTTCTAAACTCATTAATAAGTCAAGAACTCTGACTGCAAACTGCACATGCGAATATCATCACACCGCATAAATTGTCAAATTCATATGCAATGATAATGAGGAACTGCAGTCGATTCAAAAATATACACATTAATACTGACCTTCCAATTTTAAAATCCCTTATATTTTTATTGATATAGTTTGTTTAAATAATTGAAATATTTTTCATTAATTTTTCGGTTCTCCCAAAAACGCATCAAATTTCTGGACATGACTCGTGACGTCACCTACGTTTTTTTTCAACGATGTATTTTGTATGGGAATGACAATTTTTATTCTTAAGAATACCCGCTTTTAACATCGAAGAACACTATGTAAAATGTTAGCATGTCATCGCCAATCTTAGGAATTGGTTAGGAATTGACAATATGTTCGCATGAACGTTTATCGTTGAACGTGTGTCATTTGTTACGTGTTTTAATATTGGGCATGAAGTATTAATCACCCTGTATATTTTCGATGAAAAGTACGAAATTTTCAATATCCAAAACCAAAATACGAGTTTCTCTTCAGCAAGTTCTTCAGATAGTATTTATTTTTTAAGATAAATGTGTCACAGCAGAAAATTAATATTAAAATTCATGGGTTTCTTTACAGTATTTTTTTGCATTGTTTCAGTAATATTATTCATGGATAGAACACAGAATTTAAATTGCATTAATGAACCATTAGTAATTTAAAAAGCTTTCTTATGCGTAAAACGGGGAAAAACTTCATGATTTCACGGGCAATTAAGTGTAAAAATATACCAAGTCACAACGATGATGAATGTTTCTCATTTCTTAAATGTCAGGACAACGTAATATTGCGGTAGGTTACAGCCAACTCGCGTGTGTTAGGACTGCGAGGTTTACAGGCAAAGTTCATAGTGTTTTGGTGGAACACAAGCAAAACCTATTGAAGACAGTTCGTTTTAATATAATAAAGGGAATTTTGGGTTCCGAACTCAAAACAACTTTCATGTGAAGTGTAAGTATGTACTCGGTACTCATATATATCTATGAGAATGGTAATTACCTAAATATTGGTAAGCACAGTATTTGCGCACACATATCTTAGTGTATTAGTATCTTAGATATGTGTGCGCAAATACTGTGCTTACAGTATTTGCGTACACATATTGTAAGCACAGTATTTGCGCACACATATCTTAGTGTATTAGTATCTTAGTATCTTCAATATATTACCTTTACCTATGCCTATATGTACACAAATATGTATACTTCTATGTACATGAAAAGAAGATGGGTAATTAGATTTGAAAACGTTTCCTAATTTTTAATTTTTACTCAATTTTTATAGAAAATTTGTCAAACCACTAGATAGATAGACAGATATATCGACTATTGACTATTTACCATCAAATAAAATAACAAAGCATTTAATATAACTACCCTTGCAGTTAGTGGTGTTTAATGTAGTATCGCTTTCCTATGACAATGTATTTAGAGAATAACTCCTTTTAAGGCGATGCCATACGTAGTAATGCAAGTGTTTTTGGTTTGAAAATTTGGTCGCCTGTAAATGTTTCAGTAGCTTTAATTAAATACTGCGAGTAGAATACATCTTAGCCTTTGAAATAATCGAGTAAATATTAACTTTTGTGTCAACTCTTTCACGATAGTAAGCTCCAAATGATATTTTACACAATAATACGTTTAAAATTGTCTAATGAATTTTAAAAACATGTCTTTTCAAAAATCTTTTAAAAAATCACTACACTGCATTGTACGCTATAGATGCAATGTTAATAAATAAATTAAGTGGACATGCGTCTTCTCTTGTCTAGCCCCTTAAATCTTACGTGAGTCTTCCATGCGCTTGAGGAGATGGATGGACCAGATTGGCCGTTTTCACGCCCAAATTTACGGCCGCCATAAAGAGTTAAATACCCTTTCGGTCCGCCGCCCACCCCTTAATGTTATCCATTCGCTTTCTAACGTTTAATATAAATGCTGTAAATCAGCGTGGATTAAATGCGTTTCTTCGCCTTTACTCGGAACAGTCAGCAGTCAGCATTACCCTAACAATGCTATTGCAGTGGTATGGACGATTATGTTTCCTGCTCCAAAACAATACATAAAGGTAATGGGAACAGTGGGAGCAAGGGCGTATATAAGGGAGGCTTAGGGGCTTCAACTCCCCCCCCCCCTTCTACTGACCTAAGTATCGCGCAGGAAAAAATAATAGTTACATTTTTGGAAAAATCAACAATTTTATTCCCGCTTTATTTATATTGAAATAATAAATTGTTGTAAGTATGGGTCCATTAATCAAAACAAAATAGCAATCTTATATTGTGGGTAGGTTTTTATGGCTTGTCTGAATTCTTCACATATTCAGTTCCAATTTTGAAAATAACACTTACATTTTAAGCCAATTTAAGTTCATTGAACCAGATAACACGCAGGATGCACAAACAACTGATACTAGTGTGTTTGATTTCTTACGAATCAATATAATGTTTGAAACTTTTTATAAATTGCACGAAAAATATAAATATGGATAATGACTCGGTACTTACTTAAGAATGCAATCTGTCCATTAGAAGGGGAAATTTAATTAAATGAGTTCCTTTGATCGAATTGTCTGACAAATAGGCGCAAGTATAGGTTCTGGAAAGTGGAATCCTTTAAGTTTAAAATATTGCCTTATAAACACTCGTTTAATATAAATTGTCAAGGGAAAAGAGTTGAGAAACAGTAACAAGGAGTGCTATAAAATATCTGTTTTATCTCCGGCGTAATTGCCTGTCTCTTCTTAATGTACCAGTTTGAAATATCTAAGGCGGAACACATTAAATAGCGAATGTTTTGGATTACAACGTAAGTTGGTTTTCACATATTTTTTAATTCGTTTGATGACTAATAAATATTACTTTTTTATTTTTTATTCTCGCTAAGTCAAATATACGAAGTAATAGTATTTTTTTATTAGTGGCCTTTTTGATTTTATATTGTGGCGACCGTAATTCAATAATTTTTAAGACGACTTCAGTACTCTACCAGCTCAGAGAGCAAAATTTCCTACAGTTCATCCAAAAAAATAGCAAAGTAATTGTGACAAGAGTTGAACAGAAGAGAATGGTAGGTTAGGTTTGTTAGTTAAAAACAAACTAAAACTGAACTTACTGAAAATTATAAAAAGATACATATGTCTTTTAATCAAAAGAATACAAAATGGACTTATACACACGAACACAATATTTATAAAAAAGTGACAAGTGCCCGCACAATATACAAAACAACATAATAAACTGTTTTTAGATTCTCACGGCCAAAAGCATTTTTGTTGTTTGTTTTTGGGGTGTTATGCCGTGTTGCGCTAACTCCTTCTTTAGCCGACGTTTCGGACAGCGTTGCAGTGTCCATCATCAGGGCAGATCCGGTAGATCCGAAGATGTGTGACACATCTTCGGATCTACCGGATCTACCGGATCTGCCCTGATGATGGACACTGTGCAACGCTGTCCAAAACGTCGGCTAAAGAAGGAGTTAGCGCAACACGGCATAACACCCCAAAAACAAACAACAACAAAAAAACATAATAAACTGTACACTAACAAGTAAGGACTGAAAGTGGTAACAGAAGCATAGGCCGTCAGGGTATTCATATTTACAATCTCCTTGGTGAGTGAGCCTGAAAACGGAGAATCGAATAACATTAAATATATCTGTTCGATCTTAAGATAAGTGACTAAAATTATAATGCAGATAATGTGGAATAATTGTATGTATGATAATATTATATAAAAGACATTTCGTGTTATAAGTAGTTTTGTAAAATTATAATTATTTATCAATATTATTTAGATTTGAATTATGTAATCAGTTAGACAGCTAAATATTCATTATAAATAATAAATATTTAACAACAAAATATAAAAAGAGTTTGGTTTTCGTTCGTCTTATGACAGGTTGTTTTATTTGGGGTTTAATTCGTATTATTTCACTGTTTTCTGTCTATTTCATTAAACAATGTGTTTTATTTTACATACCTGTCGAAACAAAAACATTTTTTTTATTTATTATGATCACCTTTTCCATAAAGTAACAACATTGTGATATATTTAGAATATTTTTCACAAACAAAAAAATCATCAGCATCACTAGGGCCCAGATTCCACACCGAAAAGCATATATGTATATGCCATATCATGCGTGACTAAATTGACTTTAAACGAGATGTTTTCGCAAAACGCGCTACTCTACAAAGCATGATATTATACCTTTTGACTGTTTTGAAGTTTCAACAAATAGAAAAGCAGAGTTCTAAAGGTCACACAAATAATACAATTTAAAATATTCCCAAAAATCAGCTGACTCGAAATTGCCTCAAAACATCAAAGAAATGGGATTTTGCCAACGGCGAGTATTTAAAAAAGAGTTGATTATCGTGAACGTCAACGTTTCAACGTCAATCATTCATTAAAAAATTGTGCTCGTCTGTAAATAATGTGTTGAAATTGTATTGAATTTTTTTATTTAGCTGCAATTTTGGGAAAATAAAAGAAACAAGAGAGGACACATCCTGTGCTGTGTTCTTTTCCAAAAAAAAAATTCGGATGTTGTACCTGTTTTAAGAGATCTTGTACTATTCTAAAAAAAATACAGGTCAGAATACGAGTGCATTACCCAAGGGATCTTTGAAAAACCTTTCTTCCTATCAATATTTGTCGTATTAATTATTTACTTTGGCATGGGAAATTCAATATCTCTGAGAGTCACGCGCAGAGCTATTTTTCCCAATATCTGTTGAAATTTATGGTGTCTTTAGCAATAGCTTTTCTAAATGTATGTACACGAATAGCTGTGTGAAAGGAATCTTGGTATTGGAATAAAAATGATTTATTTAGTTTTCCGCTGGTTTAAAGTGTTGCTACGCCAGCTTTCAAGTTACATAATCGGAGAGTTCCCAAGGAAGGAAAGAAAGATTAATGCGCTAAAACGATTTGTTAGTTGGTAGATATATTTCAATAAAATAATGATGGAAATAACGATATGTAATTATGATTGATGGAATACAAAAAAAGTGCATTTTTTATTCATAGTTAAAAACGTGTTTTCAGAATTTACTTTCATCTTGATAATGATACGTTGATAATTTAAATAGGATCAAACTTTTGACATACAAGTATCACCTTTAGGACGCATAATAACAATGATTAACAATTTTGACGTTTTTGTACCGGGTATTAAGTTTCTTTCGCGTATTTTGTTTACATGTCTCTTTTAAACAAGAGTTAACTTATTGGTTAAATAATGCCTTCAAATGAATTAATTTTATATTCATGTGGCCACTTCAGTATTAAAATAGTCAAAAGATTAGATTTGCAACGAAGTGTAGGTAGATTGGGAGGTACGCATGTCGCCAGGAAACTAATGAAGTTATAATATTAAAGACATTTTTATTTCGTATCTACTGGAAACTAATTTCGTCCATAAGATTTAGATCCATCTAGTGGCCAGCACAAAGCTGGTAGCAGTGGTAGCTTATCGCATGTCCGCCTCTCTCGTGTCCTTCATTAAAGGTAATTTAAAATCCCTTGTGCAATTAATAAATCCCCTAATGCAATCAGGCCGCGTAACCTCGTCAATCCCTTTACGGGTTCCAATTAACTTGTCCCACATCCTAAATAATGAAGATGGTTTGTTATTTTTCTTTTAAATATTCAGCAATACACACGAGGAACCGGGGAAGCTATAAACCTTCGAGGACTAGCTGCTCTATCCTTGTGGGGTGTTTTATTTGCTAAATGAAATTGATCCACTATTATATGAATTGGCTCTTGCGCTGTTTTGTTTGCAAGTTTGTATAATCGATTAAAGTTTTATAAAAACCCCAGCTGAGCTTTTTCTTGTTACCCGGATATATTATTTTTAGGAACATCATCATTTAGGAGCTTCAAAAATTATGGGAAAATTCTTTGGATTCTGAAAATGTTTTAAGGTTCTTTAAAATGCATTTAAATAAATAAGGGGAAATCAGGGAGTTTAAACATGTTGTATTTAGCCATATTATCATAGCCTTTGTTTTGCTTACACCGTAAAGAAATAAATGTTTTAATCTTTATTGCGACAAATGAAAATTAAAATGAAAATGTTTTCTGGGAGTTAAAATATGTTGTATTTAGTCACATTATCGTAGACTTTGTTAAAAAAGTTATTTTTTTGTTTTTTTTTAGCCTTTTTTGCCTACACTGTAAATAAATAAATGTTTTAATCTTTATTGCGGCAGCGGGAGATATTTACCTACAAGATATAATGGCTATATTATTTTAATCGGTGTCTAGGAGTAAAATTTATCAAAATTCGGAATGAATTTTATTCAAAATAATTTTGTGGATTGGGGTGGAAGGTTCCAAAGAGTAAGTTTGCAACATTTGAGTTTGAAGTTTGCTTCATTTTTAAATAGTTTAGTAATTTTAGTAACTGGTAAGTAATTTTTAAGTGAATCTAAACAAAATTATTGGATATCTCACTTTCTAAATCACCCATGACATTTCCGCAGCAACATTTTCCAAATTGGAGCTGCCGTTTTCCGAAATGATGCATATAAATATTTTACATTTTCATGAACTATATTAACGCTGTGGCTTGTCATAATTTAACTAAATTAAACAACTTGTTTGAAACCACTAATTATTTTCATCGTGAGTGTAGTTTTCCTGAGGTTGGAAATTATTTTAATGCTGAAAAGTTGCCATTTAATATAGTAAATTTTTCATTTTGGTTAAAATAACTGCGTAGGTACCGCACATATAGCATAAGAAAATTAAAAAATATTTTCTAGCTGTGGTTACGTTCAGATGATAATTCTTAAGAGCGATCACATGATTTATGTTTGGTAATAAATTTACGGATTTCGCTGTGATTGCATAAGACGATCGTGAAGCAGCATTGATCTAGAGCCAATATTGCCTTCGTTCCCATGTTTGACAAATGTAATGTACGTGATATTTCAGTTTTGGAGAACCTCGGTGAGATGGTGTTGAAATCGTGAATGATTATCAATTTATTATAATATTGATTTATTGTTAGCAATAACATGGTGTGCACTTTTTATCAAGATTCTAATAAGTGAACTTTCTTAAATATTAACAACATTGGAAAAAAATTAATGTTTCATAGCAATGTCTAATTATGAAAATAAACACACAGATCATTCAACCATTGGAACTATAAGATGGATGTAGCATAGTTTTTTAAAAACTAAAATAAATAAAATATTAGACAAATGATGCAGTAGATATAGTAAAATAATGTTTTCAAATACAGTGAAGCCACGAAGTATATACCTACATGTGATTTATTTATTTTATAAGACGATTATTTGTATTCTTTACTAGTGGAACCTGCAATGCTCCGCTATTGCTAATTTCTTTCTCGGGCGTCTCTGACTTCTTCCACCATTCACTTCTGTATACCACAATGTTACTGCTAAAAACCTAAATCGCATCGACTTTAATTCAACACCGTATCTCATTCCGTTGCAGAGATATTCCATCAAGTGTTCCTAGGGCGTCATCGACTTCTACCATTCAAACTACTCTCTAAACACTTCTGGCACCAATAAGTACAAACTTTGCAAGTTTCAGCGATATTTTCGGATTTAGCGAACACAAATTACGAAGGCTGAATTTTTATACATTAATATTGAAATGTGTAACACTTTTTGATTTTGTTTGAAACCAGTTTTTCAATTTTCATCTTGGCAAGTCAATTTGACATTACGCTATTCTTAACGGGTAACAAATAATCTTAAATAAAATAAACAATCTTATCTACCTAAGTGCCTACACATAACATATTTTTACTTCTAAGAATTTCGTTTATGATATTATGAAAAGAAATAGGCATATGATTACCTTTTTAAAATTTCAAATATGGCTTTATATTGCTTACTGAGCGTTTATTTCTCCCCTGACGTTCCTATCATCGAAGAGTTAAACCGTTACTTTGATGTTTTTGAATTTTGATGTTTTTGAACTTCCGCCTAGGTGGCCCAAACACAAATATAAAATGATGTCAATACATATGTAGTAGATACTTGTATAAATATTTCATCGCCCTACATAGTACAAATTTTAAAACGTGATTGTATTTTTTACACTTTTTTAGTGTATTATTATGAATTACTTAAATTACTATTTTTATGAAGTATTGACTAAGAATCGTCTTCATTAGACACAAAAAGGAGACATGATAGGCTCAGCCACACGTACACTTCGGAACGGTGATACCGCTCGTCGCTCCAAGCCGCCGCACAATGGGCTGAAAATCGCCTTTCATAGACATAGAGACTTGAATTTTCAAGGGTATTTTTTTTGGCTAGAAATGGATTCTGCTGATCTATAAAATTCTGCTATGCTATAAAATTTCGTACGAAGCAATTGCGTGTACAAATGAAGGAGTTATCATTTTTTTAAGAAAAAATGGTATGGCACTGACATTAAAAATGAGGCTATCTCTGGAATCATAAGGTTGGTCATTATATTCTTGCACATAGATATACTACTATTTATTTGTATTTTTTGACATACTTCGTATTGTGGCGCAACTTGAGATTTTTTTTTTTTAAATCCTCAAAGTTGAGAAAAATACTTTGTTATGTTGTTGATTCATTTTAAAGCTTAAATGCTTTACATATGAGTATGCTTTGTCTAGTTTACAATATTTTATGTGCCATACAATTTTTTCTTAAAAAAATGATAACTCTTTCATTTGTACACGCAATTGCTTCATACGAAATTTTATAGCATAGTAATGATCAGCAGAAATCATTTCTAGCCAAAAAAAATACCCTTGAAAATTCAAGTATCTATGTCTATGAAAGGCGATTTTCAGCCCACTGTGCGCCGCACAGAATTCTCAATGGACTGCGCTGTAAAACCGTTAATTAACTTTTAGCGGCCTGGAGTGGCGTGCGGTACCGCCACTCCGAAGTGTACGTGTGGCAGAGCCTATTGTGTATGCGATACTCACACACGGAATGACTCGTTAATGTTCCGTGCCGTGCCGTTTGATACAAATCACAAATTTTACAATCAACCCTATCAATTAGTACCACTTTATTGAACCCGTCACCTCCGAATTGTTAGTCGAGAGCCTTATCCCTCTACCACGGAAGCCGTCAAAAAACTTACACTCCGAAACATTTAGCATAATACTTTTTTTCTATTACAAAATAATACAAAATTTCAAATTATAACAGTACGCAAAATATATTTTTTCCTAATTATTCTACTACTCCATTATGTGAGCTATACACAAAAAGAAAATAATTCTTAGAAGACGATGTGTAAACAATATTCAATGTCTTATTTAATAACTACAAACGTAACAAAAACATACATATAAACATTACTTGAAAGAATTCAATTAAGGGTGCCCATCAGACAAACCAGACAAAACCACATATTAAACATCCCTCATTGTAATACTAACTCAAAACAAAATTCATTCATTCACCGGGCTTCCCATACTTTCAACAATTCGTACAACATATTTGACTTATTTAACACAACACCTTGCAATTTTAAATCTAAAATCAAAAAATAACATTTACATTCGCATGTTACTCATCACATAGACTAGATCCATCCCATACCCCTCCCTTCATCCATCCCATCCCATCCCTATAGGCCAATGTAACTTTTTCTCTTTTATATTCACTAAATAATTCAAATATATCAGTGGAAACCTATTATTGGTTGTATTTTATATTACTTATATCGCTTTATATTATAAAATATTATAACTGTTGGTTTTCCAAATAAAACAAAATAAAAAATAAATTTAAAAAAATACAAATTAACATAATTCAATCTTCAAATTAACTACAAACAGAATTCAATATAAACAATTTTAGAGAATTAGTATTATAACAATGGCCAAAGTTTTTTTAAATGCTAGATTAAGTATACTTATATTAAGGTACAATAATATACCATTATCAAATTTCAGGAAGTTAATCTGCTCTTCGAATTGTTCATACTTCAATTTTTCGGTTACCTACATTTTGTTTTTGGACAATAATATATACCATTTCCCACCTAAATACAAGTAGTGGTAGAGTGGCTATTAGGTCCCTTGTTTTGAATCTATTGCTTATGCTATCTAAGGGGTGAATTTTATTTATGAAATATTCTTATTGAATTTTATGTAAAGCGTTTCTTTTACACAATTTGTTCTTTGTACATCTCATTTTTATTTAATTTTAGTGTGAACTAACCAATATTGATTCAATTTTTTACCCCGCCGAGTTTCGAAACTGAGACATTTAGTTCAAGAACCTAGGAGCTTAATGCTCTGTAACGGACGTCGTCAAAAGACGCCGTCCATGACTTATCTTACAGGGACGCCCCCGACTTAATATTCAATTCACTTATGCGGCTTATCATCTCCTGACACTCCTTTCTCCTTCCATTCATTTTACATATTCAAACCAAAAGCGTCTCGTTCTAAATTTAATCCACTGCACCATATTCGCCCTATTATATTTAGAAATATAATTGGTTATTAGAAATAATGGAAAAAGAAGACCATTTTTTTATAAATACAAATGACGGGTTTGGAAAATTCATGATAATCATTCAATGATCACAGAATTTGAATAGTAAATTCATCAAATTCCAAGGCAAAAATTAAAATTCTGTTATCCAAGTACTATAAAATAACGGGTCCATGATGAAATAGAAAGAGAATTTGAATAAAACTTTCACAGAACTTGAATCTTAACTTTGAAATATGATGAATTGTTAAATTTTGTGAAACAACCCGTCCAAACTATTTAAATACTTTCTAATGGTAACTTTATCATAAATGTTCTATAAAGTAAGTACTAACTATACGCCAATTTTTTTAAAATTTGAAATAAAAGCTTTTCGAATTGATGTTGTCAACTAACATAAGATTTTTCGATTCCTTAGATCCCAGATAAGCTAATGAAATTGATTATTTAGCCAAGAAAATATTCGATAATTTGGGGAAGTTGAAAACTTTCAATTAAAATCACAAGAGGTAAAGAAAAAATGGTAATTATTTACCTACGACTACCGTTTGAGAAAATATTCCGTACATGTTAGGTTAGGTTGGATTAGGTAGAATTAAATCACAAACCAGTCTATACAAACCTAGCGTAGCCCACAAACTACTTGAAAACTGGGATATAACTCTAAAGGGGACGCGAGCAGGCGTTATTAAAGGGGCAATTTTTTGTAGTAGTAAAAACGGTAGTCGTAGGTAAATATTTACCGAAAAAATAAGCTTACTTTGTACGTACGTAAACTCCCAAAACACTGTGGTTTTATTCTTTAGTGATCGGAACTTTAATCTCATTTTAATAGAAATATTTTCTAAAAGTTGATTACTGAAAAAAATAGTGGCATCTATGAATTAAAATCTCCTTGTTCCCAAGCAAGAGTGGGTACCTACCTATTATGCATTTTTTCTATATTTTTCTTAGTAATTTATATGTATCTGCTTAAACGGAAAGTCCTCAAATGGATTTCCTCGGCTGTTTCCTGTTTTTTTCTCTCGCCACAAAAGATCGGACGGGCCTCATAGGCTGCCGGGAATTTCCCGATGGGCCTATGTTATATGTGACACAAATTTCCGACAGCTATAAACAAAACACACTATTAGCCCTTAAATTTTTCAAAGGGGGCCGTTTAATAGTAAGTTTCTTATACAGATTTTATAGGTATGTTTCTTGCAGAGAAACTTCACTTCACTTCACAGACTTCAATATCGAGAGTAATATACTTTTTTCTGCTTCTTACAAAAGTTTTCATTAAAGCAGGTGGTAAGATTCAGATCAGATTGGTAAGGTAGGTATACGGGTCCTTCGTGGGATAAGAAATGTAAGATGGGTGCTTTACATTTTGACAGCCTCTATAGCGTTGGTCACATCATGAGGGGCGAAACATTCAAGATTGCCCAAATGATAATCCGGAGAGAGATTGATGGATGACGTCGTAAAGAAACACACCAAATCTCAGGACTTTGAAAATTCATTGACTGTTTTGAGCAAAGGTCTGCAGGGTCAAGATTTTCCGCCTCAGATAGGGGAGGGTACCAAAAAAAGAAGCATGACGTAATAGTCTATGCAGAAGTATGGTCTAATGTCTTGAGGATGTGCAACAAATATTTCTCTAGATCAGCTACAAAAAGCACAACAGACAATTATTACATTAATCCTTCAAGTACCTTATAAGCTGCTAAACATTTAATTAGACAACTTTACAATATATTCCCTTATAATGTCTTCAAAAACAACCAGGTCTTAAACAAACCTGGCCTTAACGTCTCACTAAAGTAGTCCACCCACGGACAGAAATTTGAGTACTATTCCAATAAATTTTATAACTGCATGCCACCTACTTTCAAACAATCTTTTGATAATTCACCAATACGCAGACTGGAAAAATATTTCAGCTACGCAATTTTTCCAAATCCTATTCACCTCATTGATATATTATATTTATATGAGACATGAAGCAAAAGAATAGGTTCCACGTTTTTTACCTCCAATTGACCTCCAACGCTCCAAATGATCTAAATTAAACTACCGAATTTGCTCTATGCGTACCATTTTTGCATTATAATAATAGTTGAACACGTTTCGAAGAGATATGAGTTCTCAATAGTGCCTCTTAGTTCTATGATTCACCCCAAACTAAACACAATAAATTTATTTTTTATGTAAAATAAATAATTAGATTTACTTAAATAGATTATTGTTGTAAAATTATTTGGTAATGTTTTTAAATACTCGCAATAATTAACATCTACATTCCTTCTGTTTTATTATCTTTCGTCTTCTAACTGCATTAATAACTTCACTTCATGTAGTATCAATTAGGTTTTCGCTAAATTTTTACTACATTATGTCTATTCAATATAATGATGTACTTAACCCGCTACTAATCTAATATGCAATACTGCCGCTATGGTTGGAACCACAGTATCTGTCCTTGAGAATCTCCAGGACGATGCTGATTTTTACTTACCACTTTATCTAAATCATGCGAACACCTTAGCAGAGGTTCTCCTAGTGAGGTGTTCATAAAACACTACTACTAACCAATTCAGTTACTGATTATTAATTTTTTTTTTTTAACTGGTACTTTTTATGTAAAATGTGTGTAAGAGAATAGAAATGAATAAATATATAAAATTTGGAATATTGAGACATATATAAATGCAATGTTATAATATACATTTAGGTACTCCTCGTTACAGTACGGTTGATTCTCACAGTAGATATCCCTTCTGTGAAAGACAACAATTAAACCCAACGTTGCTTTAAATATAGATTAATCTGTGCTTCACGACCAAATCTGAATAAATAGGAGCGTCCCAATCTTACCGTTTCCTTTCTCCCAACCTATCCGAACTTTATTCAGTAACACAATATTACCAGAATGTGAGAAGGTTTATTCGGAATCACGTTAGAAAATAAAAGAATTAAAAATATTAAAGATTTATCTGCCTCAGAAAACTTAACTTTAGAACTAGGAAATCTTTAGCACCCACCCATTAGAAAAATAGTAAATTTAATATTTAACGCAATGCTAAAAAAAAAGTCCCAAAACAACAACATAAAAAACAACAAAAAAAATATTATAAAGAAGTAAGAAGTATGCTGAAGAATAATTCATCTCCTAGGTTTCATTTTGGTTCTCGTTTACTGGTAATAATATAGTTTTGTTAAATAAGTTTCTAACATTATCGAAATAAGCTTCCAGCTCGTTATAATAATATATCAGAGTGATATCATATGTCTATCTCTCTTGAACAGAGCGAGGGTAGAGATACATCACAATCTTACTGGAAAAACTACTACTGGCTATCTGGAGAGAATGATCTTGAAAACCTTCCCTCAAGTGGCGTAGACACCTAGACTGAAGGGGGGGTGCACTGGCTCCTATCGTCAAGTTATAACACTGTTGAGAATTTTATTTTACGATGAAGATTCAATATAGCTACAAAAATTCAACATAAAGATAAGAATTCAATATAGCTACGAGAATTCAAGGTAACGATGAATATTCAACACATCGATGTAAATTCAGTAAGTTGAATATTCAAGATAACCACGTGAACTCAATGTAATGTTGAGAATTCAACATAAAAAAGAGATTTCAATAAAACTACGAGAATTCAGCAACGATGAGAATTAAATAAATCGGTGTGAATTCAATATAATAATGAGGATTCGACATTTGGAATTCTACAATGATGGAGGTTTACGTGACGATGAGAATTTAATATAGCGATGAGATTTCAATATAATGAAAAGAACACGACATAACATGAGATTTCAACATAATGAAGAGAACTCGACATAACATGAAACTCATCGTAAGACGAAAATTTAACATAATGAGAATTCTATGACGACATACTCGATACTCGGCTTCAGACCCAGACGTTACGAGTTCTCATTCCGACGCTGCGATTTTTTTAATGTTATTTCAATATCAATTAAAAATTATTATTCCAGAGGACTGAACGCAGTTAGTGCTAACAAAAAATTTTCCAAAGAATCGAAGTTAGCAGTCCACTAGTACCTACTCTGATGTATGGAAGTGAGGCATGGAACTGGCAGAGAAAGTAGACTGAATACTGTAGAAATGAGATCTCTGGCGCCTTTTTGCGGTAAAACCATGTATGATCGTGTGAGAAATGTAAATATCCGCAAAAAGTGCAAGGCTGATGTAAGCTTAATGAGTAAGATTAAGAAAGGGACACTTAAATGGTTTGGGTATGTAGAGCGAATGAGCGAAGAAAGGAGTGTAAGGAGAATATATGATGCAAGTGCGAATGGTAGCAGAAGTCGGGGACCGAGGAAGATATGGCACGATCAAGTGAATCAGATACTTGAGTCAGAATAATAGAAGAGTATGTATGAATGTGAATGAGGCAAGAAGTGTGTGCCAAGACCTAATTGTTTGGCGGTTCATCCTCTCTGCCTACCCCTGCGAAGAAACGGCATGATGGTTAGTTATTTAGTTTATCTCTTCAATTTATTGGTAATTCGGTTAAAAACGGGATTGCAGGCCGTTTCCTGATAAACTTTTAGTAAATTCCTAATATATCGACACACGTATTCAAGCACCTGCATTTGCCTTGAAAACATATAGTTACGAAATAAGAAAATATTAGGATTTTTATGAACACGTGTTCCAACTTTGTGATAATATATTCTTATTTTACAAAAAGTTTACCAGGAAACTTATTAATGAATTCGTCAAGGGCCTACAATTCCGTTTTTAAACGGATTACCAATAATTTAGGAGGTTCTTAACAAAATTTTCTCCGTGTACCCTAAGTAACCTAGTAGCGCACCGGTGAAAGACCAGAAAAGGAATAAAGAAATGACTTTAATCCACTAGATCTGAATAACCAGGTATCTCCCAACCTCCTTTCTTCTCTACTTCTTTCCACTCCTCGCTCCTTTTGGCAACACAACTTATCCAAATTGGAGATATATAAAAAAAATCCTCTTGCTCCTGTCTGTTTCTTTATTTATTTTGCAACAACTGTTTAAAAAACTAATATGTACTGTAAACAAGCAGAATGTACTGATAAGATTATATTTAAGTACATATAGTTAAAAGTTAAAGGATATATCATTCTTATAGTTGTTGAAGGACATGTGAAAAATATCTGCATTTCTTTCAGCTTTAGTGTATGGTTTCCGTGTGCGGTATTCACATACAAAAAAAAGTATTTTGAAAAATATTTGACATACGATTTACTTGAACAAACCCTTTAAAGTTTTATGATCATTTTTTCGAGCATATAAAAAACATTTTTCTTTCAAATAGCTGATCATTGATAAACCATGGGGAAAAGGCTCTGCAAGGTATTCGCAGCCTTCAACTAAAGTGCACACGGTCTAAAATACCTTGAACCGCATTTTTTTCAGTAAAAGCTTAACAGCATCTTTGAATCTAAAATTAAACGTGAAAGGATCTATCTGGTGGTGTTATCGTGATCCAAAGGCAATATTAAAAGATATCTCACATGTTTGGATTATCTCGTGTGAATTCAGAAGCACTTAAAGCGTGATTTATTTGAGGCCTTTGTAGGTTTTAATAAATTATTGTTTTATCTGACAAAGCTAATTAAAGGCTGTAACATTATTTTAAATTATAAATGTATTTGTATGTAGACACATGATAATGATATCAAATTTTATACGCTTTCAAAACTGACGGTAATCTTTAAATTTCACTTTATACTAGATTGTTGTTAGTTTGATTGTCATAGAAATCCAAAAATATATATATTAATTTCGAATTAAGCTAATCCACAAATAAAATTAATATCTTAGGTAAATAGATAGCTAGATAGATAGATAGCCTCTGTGGTCAGGGGGTTAGGCTCTCGACTAGTAAACCGAAGGTCGCGGGTTCAAATTCCGGCGTGCGCAAGTAAATTGTATTTGATTAATTTGTGTTATTTTCACAATTTATTAATTAAAAATTATATACAGTGGAAGATAGGATCAGTATCGACCTGGTATTAGACCATCATTCAGAATTTAAACATTGCTTGAAATGGCTTTAGCCATGCTTCGTTACCAGATTTGAATAGCAAAGTACTTCCCTTCCTTATTTTTCCATCCCATTCCCCTTCCCACTACATTCAGCCTCACAATATTTCCCAATTGGGGATGCCATAGTCTCACTGACTCCAGAAGGCTGGGAGCAGTTGAGACTCTTGTGCGGTATTCACATAAAAAAATAAAACATAGTTTCTTCTAAAAACTAATAAAATCATTTATTTTTAGATGAAGATAGACTGCTGTATGCATATTCAGAACGATTTTCAATAAGTGGAATAAAGGTGTAAATATTCTATAAATTAAATATTACAACGACATTCAACTGCAAATCACAGTTTATTAATAAGAAACATTAAGTTACAAAAACATCGAGTTTTCAATATTAATATAAATAAAGTTTTTAAACGAATTCATTACTTTATTCTTTTAATTCGTATAAAATGACGCATCACTTACCAGGATTCAACATTAAAATACTTGAAAACACACCGCATGCATCCATCGCTCATATTTTATAAAAAATGCAACGACCTCTTTTCATTCATTCAGAGCGGAAGATCTATTTTTACCGTCGAACAAATACTATTCACCCACACGTTAAAACCACGCGGGTTAAAAATACACCATCACTTCTTTAACTGCAAAGCTTTTAATGTTTGCACTGAAATAATAAACTAAAAAATACTCTCCCCTGAGGGATGAAAACGAACGAAAAATAAAACACACACGCGCGCACTTCAGTTCGAAATAACGCGGCAATTATTTACCGAGTGCGAGCGAGCTTTCTTCGGCGCAAAGAGTTAGGAGGAAGTGATAAGTCGGAGACTCAACTCGGCGTAGCACACCGTAGCGTGCGCTACGATGCACGTGGCGCGAGGCAGGCTACGCGCGCAAAGTGTCGGACCAAACTGAGAGACAGATCGTAGCGGGTGTCTCGCGTAGCGCAGCCAGCGACGGCCGCTTCCCAACACAACATACTCCGCCTAATGCCTAACTATCCTCGACACCCGAGAGCCTACGAATAGTTCGCAAACAAACAAACTAACCAACCAACTCTTTACTGTGCGAGTCGTGACTTGTGACTTGTGACTCGCGACTTGCGGCTATGTGAGGAGATGCTTCGTCACATAGACTGGCGAATAATAATATTCGGCGCTTTAACAACGCTAGCGGCTGGCGGATTCAACCCAATTGTTTCACCGCTTACGACATTCTACGCTTTTATTGTAAAGCGTTGACTTTGACTTATTTGCACGGTTGATAAAATATTGACAACAGTTGAAAAGTCAAAACAAAGTAAAAGGGAAATATCAAAACAATAGACTGAATAGACTTTGCTTCGGTATTTCGTTTCGTGCAAAGATTACTGGGTGGTTTATTTATTACAAAGCCTTTTTATTGAAATGCATCTTTTTCATGAGTTATTATTCTTAATTTATTGTTAACTTGTAGAAAGTTAACAAATTATTATATGCAATAATTAGTCGCCTAAAATATCAATACAAATTTAAAATATCTCCCGAGTAAGAATAAATGCCACCAACGGGCCATATTTCAGGCGAATAATTATTGTTTGTAATCATTTGTTATCCTTTATGCTATGAATAAAAACTTGTCTTATAAACATTAATTTATCATGAAAAAAAAATAATTATAGAAAGTTGTTCCTCGTCTGAACAAAAGCATGCAACTAAAACATTTGATTTTACACTGGCGCAAATGCATTAGTAAATTTTTGTGAAATACCAAAACATATATTTTTACAGACGACGAAGTGTAAAATGAAAAGTCAACTTAAATCACTAAAATCACAAGAAATGCAATTTAGTTAAAGTATATTTGAATTTATTAATACATTACATTTTATTTGTTTACATAATAATTACAACGTTGCAGATATTTTTATAATATATTTCAAAAGTGCCATTGATACAGTTATACGTAGTGCTTAACTTTGACTTTGCAAGCTCGCTGTAGGTTTCGAAGAATACATCGAATGGTCGCTCTACCCACGACCGAATTCGGGTATAGATTTGTGCTACTTGCTCGTCTTAAAAATATGTTGTGGTGATGTCCCCAGGTGTGATACTCTGGAACTAATATTTGGTTTGTGACAAAATCTCACCATAAAATACGTGGCCGTTTATTAATTTGAAAAAATATTTTAATAATACAAAACATCTGTGAGTTTCTAGTGAGTGGTAGAAAAAAGTTACGTTCCATGGAGACGTGAAAAATAACGCAATATTTTTTTCAATCTTCAAAATGTAAGATGCTTCATACGGTGCCCAGATAATACACTTAGCACAAGTAAGTTGTAAAATAGTCAATTTTACTGGAATATAAATAGGTATGAATGAGAATTACAAAAAAAATATTAATTACAAATTATGGAATTACGAGCCCCAGCAGTTTATACTCTCTTTTAAAAAAAAAACAAAGAAATACAAACATTAATAACCTGAATAACCTGACAATATTTGAAAATCTCCTACTACCACCACAGTAAGCGGAAAATGTTGCTTGTGTTGTGATGGAGGACTTAGCCAGCCGGGGAATTGAACACACTACGCCTGGGTGGGATCCAAACGCGATGTCAACTCAGCTACCGACCGGTCAAAAACCGGTTCTGCTGCATGGTGAAATGATTTTTTTTGCTCTCAGTAACCCTTAGATCTTTTGCCTGGGTCGGTTGATGAAAAATTTTATTATTGTTATTATTATTAAATGTTACGGTGATGGACAATTTCGCTATTTTGTAAGATACGACATTGCATTTTGGTTCACTGAAACTTTGAAAGTTTGATCTTGCCCAGTTCGCGATGGAATCTATATCATTTTGCAGAAAGACGCAGTGGATAAGGTTTTTGATTATGCAGTAGAATGGTAGATATTACATTAATATAATAAGGAATTGCAGTTCACCGTCTTAAGTTCACTTAAATACCAGTATTTTTTTCATAATTAAAATAATTTGCAAAGCTTGCATTTTCAAAGCCCGCCAAAACGTTCGAAATCTGACGTGGTACACGTGACGTCATACGTACCTCGGTTTTGTCGGTTGACAGTAAAGACAATCCCACTCAGTTCGGTAAGAAATCAATGATTCCCAATTTAAATATTTAATAAGATCTCAAAAAATATATTATTAATTCTTGTGGAAAATGTCTATACCGCAGTAGCAAACCCACTAAACACACTAAACACACACAACAGAGCGAGCACCTTCGCAAAAAAAAATCTGCATTCTAATGCACGAGGCCGACCAAATCGTGAGGTAGCGTTATAAGAAACCGCTGACCAATCAATGGACGTTTAAATCTCAGGTTTAAATAAAGTTTTCAATAGATTTTAATGACTATTTATTAATTTAAAGTACATGCAATAAAACTTTTATATTCGGAATCAGCGTTGGTTAATCTATTTAAATTTATATTTTTTAAGTCATCATATTTTTCACTCAAGTTCCTTATTATTGCTATGAATATATATAACAAACAGGTTTTACTCACCACTGCCACTGTTTTTTTGTACTTAGTTTCTAAGAAAACAATGAAAACCATTCACATATTCTAATAAAAAATTAAATTTTTCTGTCATAAAAATACATTACACACATTTTTTTATCATGTCTTTCAACGATGAACGTTTTCTGAGTCTGAAAACATAAATTATATTTGCCAAGGTCAGCTTGCGAGGGGTTCATTATACATTTTACGAGGCAAAGTTTTGAAAGTCATAAATCTCCGAAGGTGCTTGCTTGCAGCCAGAAGATGTTAACGAAGATAGGGGAAATTTTCCAAGGAGGCTCTTTCATCTCATTTCACTGGCCGTAAGTGACAAGGCGTGACGGCTAAGAAGTGCAAAAAACCTTGCCAGTAAACGGTCACGTCTTAGTCGTAAATTCTCACTTCGATATCACAGATGACACGGATGACCTCCTACTGCCAGTTAATATTTCGGCAGGCTGGCTGAGTAGATGCAATAAACGGAAAGCTGGGTGATATTATGTCGATTGAAGCTATTGTAGCACGTAGCCAATGTTAAATTACATGTTTAGTAGTTTTTTTTAAATACCCCAAATTAGGCAAGTTACTTGACACTTGATCCAAAGGTCAAACTTTATGTGATACAATACAATACCTCAACAGCCCGATCAAGGTGGGACTTCGGCGTCTTCATCAGAGGAATGAAGTGTGTTTGAAGGAAGACACTAAGGTAGGGAGGTAGGTACCTGGTTTTTGAGAACCTATTCTTATTATTCTCAACTTTAGCTCTTCCGAAAACCCCTATTTTCCCCTTGTTTCTAGGATTAAATGGTGCAATAAAGTATATTAAATTTATCATTTTCCCCAAACAAGTGAGTTGTTGCTTTATAAATTATTTTTTTTTGGTAAACTAATGTTTAAGACAAGATTTTTTTATGCATAGCACAAAGGGTAACAATTATTTTATAAGCAATAATTATTAGCCTGAAACACTCATCCACATTGAAAAATCTCCTGATAAAAGATATATGACGCCAACGGGACAACCCGTGTCCTTTCGATTGCCGGTCGACAGCTGTGACCACTGAGCTATGGCGGCTTATCTCTTACCCGCGAAATAATTCAATATATACTAGTGTTTCATTCAACAATTACTGCTTATTACATTTTTTCACCTGAAAACAACCAACTTTATTTTATATGAGAAAGGCATTGTAAGTGCTAACTCTCTCACTAGATGGCGTCGAGACAAATTGTCTACATTTTTTGGTGAAAATTACTAGAACTTGTCAAATATTAATTTTTTTTTTTTTTGGTAAACTAGTGTTTAAGACAAGATTTTTTTATGCATAGCACAAAGGGTAACAATTATTTTATAAGCAATAATTATTAAAATAAAGTTGGTTGTTTTCAGGTGAAAAAATGTAATAAGCAGTAATTGTTGAATGAAACACTAGTATATATTGAATTATTTCACGGGTAAGAGATAAGCCGCCATAGCTCAGTGGTCACAGCTGTCGACCGGCAATCGAAAGGACACGGGTTCAAGTCCCGTTGGCGTCATGTATCTTTTATCAGGACATTTTTCAATGTGGATGAGTGTTTCAGGCTAATAATTATTGCTTATAAAATAATTGTTACCCTTTGTGCTATGCATAAAAAAATCTTGTCTTAAACATTAGTTTACCAAAAAAAAAAAATTAATATTTGACAAGTTCTAGTAATTTTCACCAAAAAATGTAGACAATTTGTCTCGACGCCATCTAGTGAGAGAGTTAGCACTTACAATGCCTTTCTCATATAAAATAAAGTTGGTTGTTTTCAGGTGAAAAAATGTAATAAGCAGTAATTGTTGAATGAAACACTAGTATATATTGAATTATTTCGCGGATAAGAGATAAGCCGCCATAGCTCAGTGGTCAGAGCTGTCGACCGGCAATCGAAAGGACACGGGTTCAAGTCCCGTTGGCGTCATGTATCTTTTATCAGGAGATTTTTCAATGTGGATGAGTGTTTCAGGCTAATAATTATTGCTTTATAAATGTTTAGAAACCAGATCTAAATAGCCAGATATAACGAAACTTTTCATTTTCCAGTCTCAACTCCCTTCAAATTCATAACATTCCCCAAAATGGGAATTACATAGTTCTACCACATTCGGGTACATCTGTTTAGTTATGTCTGTTGTACGAATTACTAATTTTATCAATTCTCTCAAAACTTATCATTAAAGATGGCTTTAACTTAATTTTTTTATGTCGCACAAGAATTAATTATTTGCATTTGAGCTGGTAATCGATCTCATTAAAGAAAAAACTTTTCAAATTAAAGATTATCGAACTAATTTTTGATTTATCGCCTCACAAGTACAAAAGTTTTCTGAAGAACTGAAAATTTTTATATTTTCTTTTTAAAAAGTATGTTTGTCTCTTTTTTCCTCTGTCCTCTTAAACCTGTGACTTTGTGGCTCGAAAAAATATAGTCTTCCATAAATTAGGTCGAGTACAGACATCAAATATATTTTGCAAAAAGAAATGCCTATTTAAATAATGCTCGAGTTTCGAACTCATTCTCGCGAAGCGGAAAATCTTTTTGTTGTTGTTTATTTGCTTTCTGTTTAATGTACGGAGCTCCTTAATTTATCGCTCAGAAGAAAGGTATTGATTACATGGTATTCTTATTGGCGTAATGACAGACTTCAGAGAAGGAAGTTAAATAAACAAGTTAACTTAACATTAGTTAGTAGAACTGTTCAGATAATCCTTAGAAGTGCTTAAATTTTGTGTGTGTGCTTATAAGTTGATAAAAATGTTTTTTATACGCCGTATCGATTTTTTTGGTTTAGTTATTGAAGATAATATTAGCGATTTTAGAAGAAATTTTTGAACATAAAAATCAAAAAAAGATACGCCCACATCTAGAACTTGAACCCGGAACCTTTGCCTTGTGGGAGAGCTGATCTACCAACTGAGATAATGGGACCCTATAACCTTTCGATTCCAAAAATTCCTAAAAGAAATTATTTTCCTCAAGGCCTCCTGTGTGAAGTTAATGTAAAAAAATATCCACCTTTGAAAATGTGTGATTGATTTCGTCAGAAGTAAGGAAAAAATTGACTTTCTTAGGGCAAACCGACACATTTCTATTGGTTTATCTCTTCAGTGGTTACCTAGGGAGACAGATTGATTACGGATTGTAAGTATAACGGCGGAGGATAATTCGAGATCTTTGTTTTTTTTTTTTGTGTAGACTTAAATTGAAAAAGAAAACGGAAATACAATTTAAAAGCTTTAATTAACATTATTAATTCTAAAAGTTTTCGCCAAGTCTATTCATATTGTAAAAGCAGATTATGTCTAGACATTTTAAACTTACAAACCTGTGATGCATTCTCTAGTTATTAATATTAATATTCTTCTTTTGGTATTCTATCACATCGGAGGTTGTCTATCATCGGGGCACTCTTTACCTTCCAGACTGTAAGTCAAAAATCTCAACAATTAAAAAGAAAATCGGTACTTGACTCTTAAACAAAAATTAAAGAAATACACAATTCAGAAAAATGCGAGTTTTTGTGTGGCGCTAGTGCGTAGCTGAAGCATTCGCATGGGGAGGTTCGACACTGGGGGGTGGTTATTAGAAAGTTTTTTGGGACCTCTACTTACGACTACTTTTTTATTTACATCACATTGATAAGAGAGATAAGCAAATAATATTGCTGTATTTTCCAGCTATGTATTCTACGAGTACTATTATTTTTTTTGCTTGTGGGAAGGGGGGGGGGGTTGGAACCCCCTTATATTGAAACATGCGCGGCAGTATCAGCATGCACATGATTGCATTGTAACTTTTGGTTGATTCCCACTCTACCTGGGGGCCTACTCTATATCTTTCAAAACTTTCCTGTCGCTGGTTTAGCCACTTCACAAACCAGTATTAACCCTTCCCTCACGGTGTTAAAAAAAATCCACGTCCTCCAGTGCTATACACTCGGTAGATATTTATACATTCCTAATTACTTAATGCGATACTTAAATCTATTGCGGAGGAATACCAACAAATTTGAATCCTGTGTTTAGTATATTTACAGAGATATTTTATTAATTAGAGACGATGTTCACTCAGTTGACAGCACCGGCAAAGAAAGGTTAAACCACGGACTTACTGGTTTTTTAACCCGAAAGATACAGAGTAGGCCCCCTGGTCGAGTTTGGGTATTTTAGTTATGCATCTGTAGGCGCACATTTTAAAAGTCTATATCTTGGGTATTTTAATTATGCATCTCATATAAAATTAGGGGGTGTTAAACTACTGAATAGCGCTACTCATCGAGTACTACACCATCGCTAAAAATGCCTGATTTTACCCTGTGTTCATTTTAATACAATGATTAAATTTACTTGTGCAGTAACGAATTAATAAAGTATTATCGCTCAGATCTGCTGAAATACCCTCTCAGTATCCAAGTTTATGGGGGTGGTTTTTTCTTCACGCATTCGCCTAAAAATAATAACCATTAATCTTAAAAGCAGTGAATGTTTTATTATTTTATTTTATTTTCCAGGGAACTTTTCCATAACATAACGTTATAAATTCCACATTATAGTTTCACATTTTTAATTATTGAGCATTTAAGACTATAAGGTGGACTCATCAAAAATAATCTTACAGAACACAATTAAATTCAACGAGCTTGTGGGTCTATTTGAATCGTGTGATATTATGATTATGGTATGACTTCATTTAAATCATACGATTTAATAGGCTATGTTTATGATTATCAAATAACATTAACCTACTTACTTTTACATTATCTCTACAATTTATTCTACACAAAACATAACTTGTGTTGAAATGGGAGTATCTAATTCATTACCCGCTGTGAGTGGGTGAACTTGATCCGACCGACTGCTAGACGTGCGACCTACCCAGTGGTCTATCGACCAACTTATTCCTATTTATTGAACGTCCGTAGGGCTTTTACAAACAAAAATTTACAGATATAAAATATATCAGTACATACGTAGTTAGAATAGATATCATTGCAATAATTACATTTTACAAACATATCAGTTATATTCACAGCTAATTATGTTTGCTTTGATGTATGACTGAGAGTTTCAAATGTATAGAAAATCGTCTGTATGTGGTTTACATGTATTGGGAGTACGGTGAAATCGCGATAACTGGGAGTGATATGATTAGTTAGTGCTATAGTTATAACGTTATAACAGCGGAAAAGATGGTGGAGTCGAGTAGATTTAACAGGGATACTAATGATAATATTGTGTGTTAAAAAATTTAATTTAACCGTACCTACTTATATTATGAATAAAGCAGATATAAGCGTAACGAAGAAAATTAAGAAAGGGAGGTTTCGACGTGTATAAGGGAAGGAAAAGAAAGGACTGTCAGAAAAGGAGGTCGGGGAGTACCCCTATCGTAAAAAAGTAAATTTTATTTGATACATTTGTGTAATTTCACAAAATACTCATTTAAAATTGAAAAGTTACTTGAAATGGCTTTGGCCGTGTTTGATGGCCAGATCTGAATAGCCAGATACTTCATAATTGGGGATGCCAAAATCTCACTGGCTCCAGACGGTTGGGAACAGTTGGGACTCTTGAGTGGGTTTCACATAAAAAAAATAAAAAAATTTCAAGTTGGGGATGTTTGAAGAAACAACGTCACTTAGAATATGTATCAGACGATGCATGAATGTAACTGAAGCAAAGATTATTTATAACCCTGTAGAGTAACACGACGATGTTTAGTTAGTTTTATTATAACATTATTCTTATTTCAGTCAATGGCTTGGGTAAGTAAGTCATATTAATGTACTTTTATATTTTTTTGTTAAAATGATCGCCTTGAATAAGTAATTATGATTTATTACATTTTTTAAACATAATAATAAATATTATTCTAACTTTATCGATCTTTGCGTGTAAATAAAGCCTGGTTTGCACGGGTTGATGTATTATTTATTTTGAGGGGCACGACAAATTAATGTTTATAGTTGGAAGTTTAAAACATTTTCGGTGAATGCGAATAAATTAAACAGGGTAGAAATGAATTACAACTTTTAGAAAATCAATTTGAAAAACTTTAATTAAAAATCATTTTTCTGGGGTTGCCCAGCTTTTATGTGATTTAATTCTTTTTCATCGCAGGGATTATTCATATACCTAACTGGATACCTACGAATAATACCTGCGTTTATGTAAATAATATCAAATAAATATTGGGTAATACAATGGGTGGCCAAATTATTAGTAACACTTGCAAAAATTAAATTATTCTCAATTTGTAGCTGTATAACACTTTTAAATACCTAGTGGAAAATGAAAAAGTTTTGTGGGGAATTGAACCCCCACCTGACCGGCAATCAGAAGGTGCGGGTTCAATTCCCATCGGCGGCATTTATGTTTACTCGGTAGATATTTTAGAATTTGTATGGATAATTCAGGTATTTCAGTTTGGTTTATTATTGCTTAAAACTTGTTATGAAAATTACAGATACCCCGATTTTCAATTGTGGTTTTTGATAATAATAATATTGTTTAATTCGGCGGAACAGAAAGGTGTTCGCAATAATCCATCTGACTATAGAATTAAATTGATATTGAAAGTATGAACTTAATACTGTACTTAAAAGATTTGTGTAAAAATAAATATACAACATGATGACATAATAATAGTTATACTAAGTAAATTGAATATGCGGATACGATTAGCACTCTTAACTTACGGTGGCTTTAGGGAAACTCCATCTATGATGCTGGGGTGGGCTGTGCCGGACAGCCTGGACGAGAGTGTTTATAATTATAATGATTATAAATCTATAGCTTTTAGAATAGAACCTTTATATTTTTTGCTTAGATAATGCAATGTTACGATTATCCTATCTTATATTATAAATACATTATCTAACAAAAATGTTTGTTTTCGGTGAAATGCGTTTTACTCTGGAACTTTCTGTCAGCTCGGTGATTTAAAATACAAATGAAGAGAGACGCCTTAATGTACCTCATGAAGAAATTAAACACCGAAAACCGTCGCGTTCTGCCTTAAGTCAATGTTTGTATTCTCGCGACGAAAGATTTCCTCGTATTTACAGTTTTCCCGCTGAATTTAAGTACGTAATATCTTAAAATTATATAAGAATATTCGTGTACTTTGCAAAGTGCTTAATTTGGCAGAGGCTCAAAAATCTTTTCATTCTACTTTTGAGAAATCAAATGAAAATAAATTCCATCACCCTCGACTTAGATACTTAAAATAATGAAGTTTCCTGGAGTTGGAATTGTATTGATATTTCAGAATAGAATTTATTTCTTATTTTTCTGCAGCTCAGATTTTCGCACCTTTGTTGAATAAGTTGTTTGCTGAATATCTTTACAAAAATTTCCGCAATCTATCAAAAGAAAAGTATGAATTTTAGAAATTTTGGGCACGAATGTTACGTTCCTAGAAAATTCTTAAAGACGAAAAAACTTATTTTATTGACTCACCCCACGTACGAACAAGGCGTGATTTTTCAATTAAATGGTTAGAAAATGTTTCAACCAGTTCTTATGTAGGCACGGTATTATCACATCGATTCTTTCGTTTCTACCAAATAAATACAAAGTAAAATATTATTTTCCGTCTTTTTTTCATCTGGAATAAATCTTTTATATTTCTGACGTCGAAGGTATCTAAATAATAAAAACATTTTCGCGTGGGCTCGATAACCGCGCAGTGCTAAACCATACACCTACAGTCTTACTTATAAAGATTCCCTAATACGCCGCTGCATCGTTGGTATAGCTATACGAGGAAGAGGGCCGTATACTGCTCGAGTTAATATCTTTACGCATAGTAATATTCATGCAAGATTTTTTAGACTGGCACCATTTTGTTGCAAATCACAAAAACACGGTGATTTTCGCATTTCACGTTTTTTTGTTAACTTCACGATTCTTCAGATTAAATTTGTAATGTCTTTGATAGAGTCTGTTTTGAATTGAATCGAAATCTGACCAATTCGATTATGCGTTCCGTATTTGCTTTGATAAATTGATATTTAGATTTAAAATATTACTCCGATGGTGCTGCAAATGGGTATTATCTACTGTTTTTTTTTTTTACATTTTTGTTGTCAAATCAAGATTGTTAACAAAATCCGCCATCTCCGTCTTTACTACGATCATAATACGTTCCAATTCCTGGGGGTCGGGCGGTTTAAATATCTGTCAACTACTAATACTGCCGTACTACGGCCGGTATACGCAGTACGTAATCACATGAATATGAGTAATGTTTTCTACTATCGCCCGTATTATCTATTATGAGTAAGACGGCTATAGATTGTATTTTGATCTTAATCGGAATATGATGCCTATAATAAATATTTGGTTACCTACTTACTGATTTCATTGCCACTCTGTTCATTTAATTCATTAAGTATAAAATGAGTATGACCACACTGTTTAAAAATAGATAATATTTTGAATGGTTTATTTTGTGTATGCACAGATACTTGTATATCAATAAAAACTGAATATCATTTTAAATGACATTCAGTTAAAACTTTTCTTGAAACTGTCACATAAATATTTTGTGACAAGTGTAGTTCTTGCTTAATTGGGTTTATTTTGTCTATGGTGTTTTTTTTTTAACTTTGGCAATATTTTTAAGGAAGGAAGGACAGTTTTTGTTTTTTGAGCACTTCCTCCCCAGCTCTGTTTTGGCCAGCTGCTCGCGGATCTTGCCACTCGCCATTTAAGGTGTTTTGAATCTGAGTTAATCATGTGAATAGAAGTCATGCTTTTCTTTTAAAAAGGGCGCGGGGTGTTTTACCTTTCACGAATAGTTCGTGTTGATTATTATTTTAGTGGTGATTATGGAATCCCGCTTTTTATCCAGTGTTGGCCGGTGGTCATATTTGTAGTACTCGTGTTTCGGTTGTGAAACCGCAAATGGATTGGTCCTAGCTGTGGCTAGAAGTTGATGGCTGAGTATCCCCGCGTCGCGAAGGAACGGATTGCTGTTCCCGAAGTCTGTAAGACGAGTCTGGTTGGTTACCACGTGCTGCAGACTTGATGTTCCTACAGGCGCACGTTGAAGGAGTTGCGCCCTCCAGTTTCCACTAAGTGAAGGATGTCCTGGCTCCGTAAGACGAGTCTGGTTGCTTGCCACGTGCTGCGGACTTGATGATCCCACAGGCGCGCGTTGAAGGACTTGCGCCCTCCCGTCTCCATTAAGTGAAGGATGTCCTGGCTTCCGTCACGGGTCCGTTCCCCGTTACCGGAGACAAGTTTTCGTTCGCCACCCGTTGTTATTCCTTCGTTTCTCGACCACGTAAAGTTATTTTAGTTTGGTTCAGGAGTCCATCTGGTATGTGCCTACTTTTTATTCCTATTGTTACATGGTTATTATTTGTACTCCTTTGTTGTAACTTTTGATGGTTTCAATATAATTTCTATTAAGTAATTACTCTTATTATTTCTGATTTTCCTCCTTACTTGACAGAGAATTAACCCCATAATCATGAGATTGAGATCTTTGCTCTACCGTATTTGTACCCTATAATTGATCCTGTAGATCTCAATATTACATGTAAACATTGGAATGTTCCTACTTTACATTTTACACCGTTACAAAACTTTCAATATTGTCCTCATAAATCGTATATTTTAATCAGTGGTTTGCTTGGTTTGAACCGTTTACATATTTAAACACCACAGTTAGAATAGTCGCATTACACTATTTATTTATTTATTTATTCAAAAAACAGCTTTTAATATAAAAAAACATACTCTGCACATCTCAATAGGGCATTCCTGTATCAAGATGTGCAGCTATATAAAATATCATTCACTATATAAAATATGATTCAAAAATTATTATTGCATTCGGGACTCAGTGGACTCTTCCCTCGTGGGAAAATCCTGACAGGTTTTTTTTCCATGGGATGCTTACGGGGGAAAACAGGGACCCTCATTGGTGTTGTGGTATTGATTATGTGGTTTTATTGACATTCTCTTCAGTTTCTAACGTGCACATAAACTTGAACGAAACTAATTTCATGACGGACATTAAAGATATTATATGTCTACATTAAATACATCCGACCAAATTGAATAATCGTAACATAAATATGGTCACAAAAGCCATAACAAAGTATGTTACTGCGTTGGGTGCTTTACGCGTATTGTTTCTTCGAATTAACGCCGCGTTGCGAATAACTATTAAATCCAATACAGCGGAGTGCATTCCACCTCCCATCCCCCGTCGCCCGCTGCACGCTCTGCCGGACCGATGCCCGCTGACCTGTGCATTTGTGCATTATGATATGACGAACGTTTTTGCCAGATGCACAATACCAGTTGGGGATCTGTGTCCGTAAATGAATCGTAGAAAATACAATTATTTGTTGCAGTTGACCTGATTTGTTATTGTTTTATAAGTCCTACCGCAGCGCGCTAATTTGATGAAGTTTATCGGTTGGTGCAACATTGATTGAACACTTTGTGTATTAATAACTATTGTGGTTGTTTCTTTGTGGATATTTTGTCATTCTACTAGACATATTGTACATGTATTGTTAGTTATAATAAAATTGTACCATAATTGGACTTACCTGTCTGTCGTACAATAAAAAAAATAAAATAAAAAAAATATTTAGACATCCTCCGTGGTCAAAGGGTGAGGCTCTCGACTAGCAAGCCGGAGGTCGCGAGTTCAAATCTGTTATTTGTGTTATTTCACAATTTTATCATTTAAATAAATGATCAAATGCGGCACAATCCAGAAGGGAAGATACTATCAGTATCGCCTTGATGTAAGACCACCATTCAGAATTGAAACTTTGCTTGAAATGGCTTTATCCGTGTTTGGTGAGCAGATCTGAATAGCCAGGTACTTCCCTACCATCCTCTTCGCCATCTCCTTTCCCTCCCCACTACCTTCAGCCTCACAACATACTCCAATTGGGGATGCCATAGTCTCACTGGCTCCAGATGGTCGGGAGCAGTTGGGTCTCTTGTGCGGTAATCACATAAAAAAAATTAAAAAGACAACTAGACTGTATGAATCCATTTTGGGACAATATCATAAATTTGAAGCAATATATTGTGTCCTTTTTTCAGGTGTTCTGACTGATAAATTTCTACTTTATCTTTTTGTAATTACTTCCAGCTGGGCTTTCGAAGTATGAATATTTTATTTTTTTTTAAAGAAAGCAAGAGAAAAATATATATTACAGTAAATAATAAAATAAAATACAGAAAAAAACAGAAAATTTCCAATAAACTACTTTTCAGTAGTTTGTCGATGGCAACTTTTCACATTTGATAAATATTGGAAAATCTTTATGAGGAAAATTATGTTAACTGGGGAGAAAGTTACATAATAATAATAATTGGATAATTTTTATAGCGCCGTTTTGGTAAAAAATATCCTCAAGGGCGCTATAAGGTGAATTCACATCAGAAAATTAAAAAAAAAAACTACAATCACTTTATACAACTCCTTTATAGCTCCATATTTTAACTATTGCTTTACATAGTACAAAATATTTTCCAAAATAGAGCTCCAAATGAATTTTAATTTTTTTTTTATTTAATTTTAATTTTGAAAAGTAACCCAAATGTAAATGGAGCTAGATTTCCAAACAGCGAAACAGGTGCTGACCTTGAACGTGATGATATTACTGTTACCAAAATACTTTTACAACAAGGTCATTCACAGACATAACACAAGGACGTGCAATGAAATCTGACTAACAAAAAAGGAGAAATGCAATACGCAAAATAGTTTATTCTACAAAGGATGAAATATAATAATGCACGGACGGATTTAATAGTATGTAAGTTATAATAAATTAGTAATTTGTAAACATAAATGCACAAATAAGTAAATACAATTGATAAACAAATCAGTTTTAACAGAACGTACATAATGTTTAGATTTAGTGGATAGTAAACGCATTAAATATGTATAATTTTGAGGATCTCTGGACCTCATGGTTTTATATATGAAGGCTTCAGGTGTGGATTTCTTTATGTAAAGAAAGGTAAAAATTACCTGTTACAGACAGCTTGATAATTTTTTTCCGAAAATTTCTACCTACATCATAAAAAAGCGGAATTTTTTGGTTGTGCAATGATGGAGAACTTGGTTTGCAGAGTAATGAAACCACGATGCATTGATTATTAACTTATAGTTCTTATAGAAGGAACAAAGCAAAAATGTGTTTTTTCTGAAAAATCGGGTGAATCTGATAAAAGTTAGCCCCAGTCGGTCCCCACTAGCAAATATATAAATTCCAACTCTATGTGAATATAGGGTAATTATTTCATTTCATAATTAATATTATCCAGTTCAAAGGAAAGTCACATTATATCCATGGCAATGTTTCTCAAAAAGAAAAGGTTAACGCGGACAATTACCAGTAGGACAATATCTGACAACATTGTGGAAAAATTCAAAGAAAATTATGTAATTACGACAAAAGTGGAAACACCAAAAAAACGAGAATTTTTTAAGTGAATATATTTTCTGCCGGTAAATGAAATCTCGTGATTTTCCATATTTTCCTACGGGTACTCCACCGAGTGTATAAAAATATAGCTCTAAAACAAACTAGGAATTAAAGTGTACCTAGGAAGATACTTATATTTATAACAATTTTTTATATAATTACTAATAAAATAAATATAATTTACATACCAGAGCGTAGGGGGGGAATGGGAGGAGTCAACATGACAGGGAACTGTCAATAAAGGTCCATGATTCTAGTTTTAAAATCTGGTCATACCTACATACTGTGCGTCACGTAATGACATTCTAAGGGGTATTTACCATTTTTTTAGAATTATTAAAAACGTCCTTGTTATTAATTTCCATTTTTTTAGTGTAGATATCTGGGGAAATATGATCTAGTAATATGTGGGATAATTTTAAAGATAAGTCACCTGTACAAAGAAGTTTTTTTTATATTAGGTTGTTATTAAATTGATTTCCACTATAAATGTACTTTTTTGTAAAAAAATTGGCTTGTTTCTTATTGACTAAGCGGTTTCAGGTTGATATCCGATGTTTATAATTGACAATGTGATTATTTTACATTAACTCCACACCATGTCATCCTTGCGGATGTTGTGTGAAGGGACTTTTTGAGGAAAGGGAGTAGGGAAACTGATATTTGAAAAGACCCACGTCGTAAACAATAGAAAACGCAGGCTAGTTAACCTTTTCTAAACTCTTTCTGAACTCAAAAACTAGTCGTAAAATGATTCGTTCTCATGTGAAAAAAACGTCAACTGTGTACAAATGTTGGGCGCGCATTTGGCATGTTTCCCGACTGCGCTCCGGTGCCGAAGGTATCAATGACGCTGGTTCCTTGGAGTATCTTCCATTGAAATACCGATTAATCAATGTACTGAGTGCAATAATACGTCCCCGACAAACTTTAACCATTGATTCCCGAGCTTATTTGGAGCAAAAATGTAGATGGTATTTTGGTCACCGATTAAAATTTTTCGTGCCGTAGTAATTATGAAAGCGCCCATCGTTTGCCTTGAAAACTTCACCTCATTAAAGATAGTTGTAACCTACATTCAGAGAATTTATTCAAGGAATCAAATATATTTTCAGTTACTGATGTAATTCATGTAAGACAAAATATCTTTTGCACAAACTCTGAGAAACTAAACATACAATTTTATGCAACTTTGAGAAGTTTCGCGAGAGATTGTGAACACCTATACAAATGTTTAGGAAAGTTGAACTGCTCCATAGATCAAATGCAACATTTTACAAGTCACATATACAAAAGCTCTCAACTCCGAAGTTGTGTTGGGCAAATCCAAAATGTGTGTTGGCGAATATCAAAAGAACATTCACCTATTTTATAGAAGATATTATTTATATTTCAAAATGGAAAAATGGTTAAAAATGGATTCATATAACTACCGTAGGATCCGAGATTGTAACAATAATCATAGACGTTGTTTAATGCAAAAAAATGGTTTATTTACAAGTGAATTCATGTTAAATGTCAAGTTCGTCGAAATCTCAGTGTTTATTTTATTATTTTTAAATCACTATGGATTTTTATAAAAATAAATACAAAAAAATCGGAGACTGGAAATATTTATTTAATGATGTCACAAGCTAATAAAAACGTATTTATTTGTTTTATTGTTAAAATAACTAAAAATTTCAATTCTTTTAGTAACATTTTCGTATTCGTTGTAGAAACATCTATGCATACGATTTTTTCCAAGTTATTTTAAAATTCATGCAAGTGGCCTATTCGGGAAACAAAAGACAGAAGAGAAGGAAGTGGAGAGAGGAAAGAGGAGGATTCATAAATACACCTGGCAGTTCTCATTTCTATACCGTATAATGGTCCTTCGTCAAAGCAATTCTGAGAGAATAATACAGTCTGGAACGAGGTGAGAATATGTTTTACGTGAATACCGCACAAGAGTCCCAACAACCTGGAACCAATGGGGAAGAGAAGAAGGTTAAGAAGAGGACGACGGGGAAATACCTGGCTATTCAGATCTGATCACTAAACACGGCTAAAACCATTTCAAGGAACATTTAGTCAAATGCTTGAGAGGAACGGCTGTGAAGCCTTTTTCATTCAAAACTTAAATTTGGATTTGACGCCAAAATACTTGACCAAACTGAATAATTATTTTTTTAATCAAAAGGTGTGGCAAATATCTAGTACTGATATGTGCTTCTTTAATTGTTTGTTTTCAATTTATAAAATATTGGCACTTAAAGAAATCGATTTGTTGCGTTTTTAGAGGCAAATTTAGCAATTATTTGTGAGTTATATATTACAATCCAATATACATTATAAAAAGAAGCCCGTGTTTCCCTACCCACCTAATTTTTTTCACAACCAGCCACTGCCACCCACCGGTGTTTATGGTGGTAGATAGCCCTGGGTGTCACATCGAAAGTAAGAGAGTTTGGTGGGGGTGGCTGAGCGTGGATGGGAGTGTGTGACGGAAATTTCGGAATTATGGGAAGGCCGCTAATGTTTCAGTTTATTTCAGAATGGGCCCCCCGACTGTGTCGGTGATTCCGGTAGGTTCAAGAAAGTTCATGAAGGTTCTCGATTGCTCTAAAAGGTTCTGGAAGAAAAGCATTCAAAAAAGTTCTATAAAGTTCCAAACTGAGTGGCGGAGTGTGTCGGTGAGTGCCGGAAAGTTCAAGAATGCTCTTGAAAGATCTGGAAGGAGCCACAGCAACGCGTGGTAGGGTACAACCAGTAAAATATAAAAATATATAAATTATTGAAAAAGCATTTTGATGGGCTTAAATATAAATTACATACGACTGATTTACGTTGGAGTCTTGGAGAAATGTGTATATATTTCCTCCAAGGTAGGAACACAAAATTGTAGCACACAAATTTTAAATTTCAACCCAAAAATCTGTTTAATTTTTTTAAATATATTTATATATTATTTACAAATATATTTCATTATATTTGCATTGTAATTCGGGAAACGTGTTTTTAATTATTATCATTAACTCTCATAATATGTCAAAATGCCCTAAAATCATGCAAAATTAAATTCTTTGATGGTCTATGGCTCAGTATATCAGTATTTGTTGTGATGGTATCACTTGCCAGGGCTCCTACCAGATAGCAACTTTACAGAAGTAAATATCTTTCATAGCGAGGACTGTTATACGGGGCCTTTATATAACAATTTTAAATTAAAATAAATAAAATAGCACTTATCCGTACCATATACTCGGTATGCCTTTTGATAAAAAAAATATTGAAGAAGATAAAACTAACAACTAGGAATCGAAACTAGGATCACTCGACCATGTGGACCTAATTATCAAACCTCATATTTGTCGATCTCATATTTCAAATTCAGAATTAAAAATATTATCTTACAACTATTTATTTTTCCATATTTTTGGCAGCTTATTGAGCGATCACAATTTTCTAATGAATTGGTTTGTAACCCAGGTAGTGTCTCGTATAAACATATTCGATTTAATTTTGTAATTTGTGAATGAAAGTCAGTTGATAAATATCGTACGATTGCTTGTATCGTCCTCTTTCCTATATTGTTATCTTCCCAATAAATAACCGGATATAACCTAACCACGTCGCCTCATTGCATATACCAATTATTATTAATCAGTTTGTTTGAGTATTTTGGCCGCAAATCTAAATTTAAGTTTTGTATGAAAAAGACCGTTCAGGCGTTTCTCGTAATATAAAAATTGAGCAACAAACGTATCGAACTAATTGAAAACAAATTCGGGAGCTATCGAAAGAAATCCATGCTTTCCGAAGAGTCAACAATCCATTGTCACGAATTAAAAAAAAAACTGACTTCAATTGGCGCGCGAGGGGGATAATCTTAAATATACCCTGGTCAATCATCCCCACTTTCTTTGTGAAGTGTAATATTATATGACTCCTAGACAGATTTGGGTATTTGCTGCCCGGGGGCCGAATAGGAGAGGAATGGGAGAGAGAAATACGTAATCATATTATTTAACAAACAAGTGATTTTTTGCAATCAGTGAAGTATTTAGCTACGGTTTTTTGTGTTTTGGGGATGTTTGTTGCCACAGTGAGAATATAAAATCATCGGGTAGAGGGTGGTCCAATTTACTCTAATGCTACGTATACATACGCAAGCCGAACTGCTGAACTGAACCTCAACTTATGGGAAAGGAACGAAGCGAAACGCCGCTTGCAGTCTTTTCGTTTCGTTCTTTTCCGTAATTCGTGGCTCGGTTCGCGTTTAAGTTCGCAAATGTATACGTACAGTAAGGTGGTTCACATATTAAATCAGTGATTAACATAGTTAGGAAACATTTCATATCGCAGGGGAAGAGATCTTTCTCAGGGTCACGATGAATAACATAAACATAATGCTGTGGGAGTCTGATTTTTTGTGGTGTATGTGATACTGCACAAGTGTCTAAGCTGACGGAGCTATTGGGACCTCGGCATCCCAATTTCGTGAATGTTGTTTATTGTGCGGCTCAAGAATGGAGAGGGAAGAATAGGAAGATAAAAACGAAAGTACCTGGGTGTTCATATCTGGTCACCAAACACGGCTAAAGCCATATCAAGCAACGTTCCTATTCCAGATTTGGGCTCCCTGAAATAACAACGTAAGATGACTTTTCATCTGGCAGATTTGGGCTTCCTGAAATAACATCGTAAGACGACTTTTCGTCTGGCAGATTTGGGCTTCCTGAAATAAAAACGTAAGATGACTTTCCATCTGGCAGATTTGGTCTTCCTGAAATAACAACGTAAGATCACTTTTCGTCTAGCAGATTTGGGCTTCCTGAAATAACAACGTAAGATGACTTTCCATCTGGCAGATTTGGTCTTCCTGAAATAACAACGTAAGATCACTTTCCGTCTGGCAGATTTGGGCTTCCTGAAATAATAGCGTAAGACGACTTTCCGTCTGGCAGATATGGGCTTCCTGAAATAACAGCGTAAGACGACTTTCCGTCTGGCAGATATGGGCTTCCTGAAATAACAGCGTAAGACGACTTTCCTCTGGCAGATATGGGCTTCCTGACATAACAGCGTAAGACGACTTTCCGTCTGGCAGATATGGGCTTCCTGAAATAACAGCGTAAGACGACTTTCCGTCTGGCAGATATGGGCTTCCTGAAATAACAGCGTAAGATGACTTTCCGTCTGGCAGATATGGGCTTACTGAAATAACAGCGTAAGACGACTTTCCGTCTGGCAGATATGGGCTTCCTAAAATGATTTTGCGTGTTTTTCGTCAAAGAAAATGTTTTAAAGAAAAGCATGATGAATAAGGTTACTCAATAGATGTATCTATTCAACTTTGTATAAAATATGTATCTTGTTGGCTTTGTACTCCTTTCACAATCGCTAAAAGGTACAAACACATTAAACCTTACTATTGTGAACATGACACCAATATTATATTATCTATACAGTGCATTCTCTTTGCTGCCAGTGTTTAAGTCACGTAGTGTCCACAGAAAAACCAAAATAACCATATATAAGACCATTGTAAGAACTGTATTGGCATATGGATGTGAGGCGCTGACACTGACGGTAAAGATGGCTGAAATGCTGGATACTTTTGAAAGAAAGGTGCTGAGAAGAATATGTGGACCCGTGAAAGAGGGCGAACAGTGGCGTATCCGGCACAATATAGAATTGTACGATATATATAAGGCCCTTAGCATCTCTGCACACATGAGACTCCTCAGGCTGAGATGGGCTGGGCATGTACAGAGAATGCCGGATACACGCGTCCCAAAAAGAATTCTGACTGGTCACCCAGGTGGAAAGAGAAAAGTGGGAAGACCCAGACTGAGGTGGGAAGATGAGGTAAGAGGGGATGCAGCACAGCTTCTCCAGGTGACAAACTGGAAGTCAGCCGCTGAGGACAGGAGGAGTTGGAGGCGACTGTTGCAGGAGGCCAAAGCTCGATATGGGCTGTAGCGCCATCGAAGAAGAAGATACAGTGCATCAATAATGAAGTTTTGTATCTTGCAGATTCCTATGTCGCATGGCGTGGTGTGGCGTGGCGTAGCGTGGTGAGTCGGGGCATGGGGGGGCGGGGCGTGGCATGAAGTGCTCATGCTGATGATAATATATTATATCAATAAAGAGTAGTTCCAGCATTGCCTGGGCTTTACACAGAGTTTATCGAAATCAGATGTAGACAGTAATTTTCCTCTTATCTTGAACGTCAAGCTTGCAAAATTTCATCAAGAATTATCAAATTAAGGAGTGGGTAAGGAGGGTTTTTTTCGAAATCTCATGTAGACAGTTACCTTCCTCTTGTTTTGGAGGTTAAGTGCGCAAATTTTCGTCAATCTCAGAATAAAACTTAACTTAAACAGTAAGTATTGTATTGCATTACTGTCGGGTGAGGGTTTGGGTGGTTACTCGACTTAGTGATAAGTGACAACATGTGTGAGAATTTTTTGTGGGTGTGAAAAAAAACAAAAATTTAATATGGCGGGACCATAATACTTGAGAGGGTTTTGGTTATGGAAATAAAAGTCAGAGGATTATAAAAACAAAAAAGTTTAATTATAAAAACAATAACACAGCTTTGAAATTCAAGCAAATGAAATATAATAAAGATGTTTGGAATAAAAGATCAATAGGTTGTGTAGGTTTGTGGTGACAAACACTATTAAGTATTAGTGTCTTATGAAATTAAAACACGGTAAAAGCGATAACATTTTGTAAAACCATCTAAAAATCTGTTAAAACTAATCAAACATTATTAAAAAGTTTTGTTTAAAATGAATAGGAATACATCATTTTTTTCATACAGTCAACTGTATAAAAATAGGGCATTACATTGACAGGAACTTTAACTTTAAAAAAAAAACAAATAATAACATTTTTTGATAAGTGGGTGGCATCAACATAAAAAATAATTTTACCATTTAAAAAACAGATGCATTTCATAAAAATTATAATTCTTATGAATTTCTATGGAATGTTTTTATTTTTATGCAACTATAATTAATAATTTAAAAAAAATTAAAACTGACAAAATTTTGGAAAGAGAATATTTCATTTCAGCTTATATACCAATTTTTATTAAATACAATACATAATCACATTCATCATAGCATATATTGTGGTTCTGCAAAATTACTTCTTTGACAGTTTTATAAAGAATCATTTTCATTATTGTGTTTGAAGAACTATATTTATTTATTATTTTTTTTAAATCAAAGGAAATTAAATGTAATAATGTTATATCGCACATTATTAAGTTCTGCAAGTTTTTTTATTAATGTGTTAGCTGTTTCGACATTCAAGGCCATTGCAACAAGATAACAGCCTTGAACGCTGAAACATCCATCACAATAATAAAAAACTAAAATACTTGCAGAACTTAATAAAAACATCATGAAAATTTAAAAAAAAATTAAATAATCGACAAGAGACCAAGTCAATCAGTACCTAATCTAATTTGAGATCTTGAGCAGATTGATTTATTTCAATTAGTAATTAAATAAATACATTTAAAAAAAAAAAAACTAATAACACAACATGGTTGTAGCAAAATATTCTGCCTATACAATAATAAACAAAATAAGATAATGTAACAAGAATTGTAATAACCAAGAATTATTGTAAAAAAATATTGAAACTGTTTCATGTAAAAACTGAAATGCTTGGCTTTCTAATGGTATTCAACTCTCACCGATCACCGATCACACATATTCAGAGTTTAGAAGTTCAAAAAAGCAATACATAATCAAATTAACATAGTTTCAAATACATAATGTAAAAAATCTTATGGGTTAGCGTTATCTGCCAAAATGATGAAAGCAGAAAGTGAAATTTAGATAAAACTTGATAAAAACATGGATATATTTGTGTAAGTTAAAAGTAGGACAAGAAAAAATGTTATTTAAAATTCCTTAGTAAATAAAAAGCAGGAAATTTTTTGAAAAACTTTGCATAAAGATTGGTCATCAGTAGAAAAGCTAACTAATGGAGTAAAAAAATAAAACGAATTATTAAAATAAGGAAAACCAACTTATTATGTATTTCAAAGAGCTAATGTTTGCACAACAGCGGCACTTTGCACAAGAGGCAACAACAACAAAAAAATCAGTTGGCAACTGAAAATGTTCTCCTATGCACTTAAATGGCAATTCACTTTGAGATTGGTGAATTATTTGTTGGATTTAAACACAAAATCATATCAATCAATAAAATAAATGAGATAAATTACTGAAATCATAAAAACCTGAGTAGGGCTGAGAGAAGCTTGGTCAACAACCAGTTTTAGTTTGGTTTCGGTTTATTCGTGTGCGAAGGGCCGAAATGCAAAACATACACACTTAATCGCTGTGCTGAATCAATCACAACATGCACTCCTAATTGTTTATATTATAAAACTAATTATTTAAGGTATCACAATCGGCATTGCTTATTTCAGCATTACTATCGTCCATAAAACATACGGCTGAATCTGTAGAACTATTGGCGACTTCCATATTTTTTCCCTGCATTTCATTCTGTTCAAAATCACTTGCTTTTCCCACTTTTGGCAAATCCACATCTTCCACTTCTTTAGCCTTTCTCTTGGCTTTATTTGCACAAAACACTACATGTGTCTGATCACTATGGTTCGAGGCAAATGAACTATCTAGGGAAGAGGAGGAAGAGCTGGTGCTTGAGAAAGATCGAACTCTTCTGCCTGTGTACATTTGTTTTTTCTTGGCATTTTCAATTATTTTCTTCTCAAATTCTTCTATATATTTGTTCTGGTTGATGTAATCCTTCGGCCTTTGTTCCATATATTTTTCATGAACGGTTAAATCTGGAATAAACCAAAAAATGATATATAATAATCACTATTATCATTTTCACTCCTATTTTCCGAATTGCAGACCGGTTGCTTTGAAAAAGCACCACAATTCCTCGCTAATAACTCTACTTAAATGAAAATATAACATACATTTTCATAATCATAATCCCAAATCAAAAAAATTATTGCGGCCTACTAATTGTGCTTACACCAAAACTTTGTCTTACTCATACATACATTAGTTAAGGTTAAGAACCATTCTCATCACGGATGAAATTACTAAGATACTGTATGGACATAGGTAAATAATACCTTATCACTTGTAAAAAAAATGTACAGTGTGTGTCTAAATAATATAACAATCGGGACAGCATTTATGAATCTATATAATTATAACAATTGATGGATTTCTATTTGCTAGTTAGTTGATACTATGTACACGGCTCTGATAAAATCAAATACATATGATACGTATGTACATATTTGAATCTGGTTAAATTGTTTCACACAAAGTCATTTTGTTTCTACGAAAACTTTATTCATTGCAGATATAGAATAAAGAAAAAGACAAGAATTGCCTTGTGGGCATGTTTCGTGATACAAATATTTGCCCAATTTGGTCTATATTTCCATACAAAACTGTGTTTCTGAAATTTAAATGTGGTGGAGGACTATGATTTAATGCGAGTGTAAGTGAGACAGAACGCTGAGCGATTGGGCTAAACGAAAGATTTGTCGATGATTGCAGAGAATGAATTAAACCTAGATTAAAAAAGGATATTTTTTATTAGTCTGCATTATTTATGGTGGAATCAAAATGAAAAATTTCATAGACTTTAAAAATTTCTGTCTATTTAAAAACAAAACAAAAATGGGATATCAGAAGTAACGGGGGAAGTTAAATTATTTCCTAGAAAAAAATAAACAGCACTTACCTGGGCCTAGTAATTCATTAACCATGAAAGGAAACAGCCAAACCACTAAGGGAGTGTATCCTCTGACATAGTGACCCTCTTTGTGGTAAAAGAGTAACCCGTCTACAGGAGGATTGTTATCGGGGTAAACAGGCCATTGACTCATAAGAGCGTTAATATTCTCCCTGCTACATTCATTCTTCTGCACCGGGTGTATACAGTAGCTGTTCGCTTTTGATATGGTGCCCAGATGTGGGGATTCCTCAAATTTGGATTTCAGCCAATATTCTCTGAACTGCAACTGAAATGACAATAATACACCAATTATTCCCAATTTACCGTGCTTAAATTCAATGAGCTTCGAAAACAATTTGGTATTTTAAGAAATAAACGCAAGGTAATGCAAAATATTTTTAACAAATATAATAAAGGTGCTAAAGAAAAATATGTGTTATTATTTTACATAAAACTCTAACTTTTATTTATGCAGTCATTTACATCTATTCCTGGAAGTTCGGTTATACGGGAGAGGGTGCATACAAAATATGAGCATTCGCTCACATTTTGTATGGGAATCATTAACATATTGTTTGGAAAATTACTGCAATCAGAGAAGAAAGTTTAATTCAACCTCATTCGGTTAAATTAAACTTTCTCAAATAATATAGACAGTGAATCACAGCCAAAGTCAAAAGTGTTTGACCGCAATCAGTAAATTTTTCTGTTCACAAAACAGACCTGTTATTGTATATTCCGCAACTCCACCTTCACTCGCTCGTTTGCAATTGCTACAATATTTAGTGGATCTGTGACAAACCGTTTTTCATTAATATATTTTGAAGAACAGAACTCGATGTTTCAGTGCTGCACTAAGGCCTAAAATATCTATTAACTTCAATAACTGTGTTAGCGGATTCTGTTTTAATAATAACCTGTTTTTTGCAAAAACAAATTGTTCTGTATTACCAGATGAGTTTATATTAGTTTCGATATTGCGACTATATATTTATAAAAATAGTATATAATCTACTTTAAGCAGTTTTTCAGAAAGTCTAGTTATATTCAAAGAAATTATTTAAATAGTATCCTTAAGGATACGCTGGCGAACAAGAGGTTAATACTCACATCACAATCAGTCATAGACAAGTTTCCCCAAGCCAGTACATCCAGAACAAATAGCATTCCTAATTTGTCATTAAGGACACAGTCTAGCATGCAGAACTGTTCCAGTTTAATATTGCTTTTCAGTCCCCCAGGGAGCGTGGACCTAAATTCCTTGTAAAAGTTTCCGTGTTTGGAGTAAGCTCTTGTCCTGCCCTGTGAAAAGTAAACAAGATAATTTTTAGCAAGATAATGGGGCGTTTCTAGACGTTATTTACTTTCAATCTGAATGCTTAAAAAAGCTAGCTACTTATTTCTTCTCCCAAAAGCCTAATTAGACAGTTAGGTTCCCGAACTTTGAATAAGTATTGGATTCTCATAAAATATTTGTGAAACAATCAAGTGGGCATCAATAGTGGAAAAACCTGCAAGTGTGTCTTCTCAAAGTTTGGATTTCGAGGGTCCTAAGCCAAAAAGGCGTTAGTGCAATAACGGCCTCCGTGGTCTAGGGGTAGAAAGCTGGAGGACGCGGGTTCAAATTCCATTTATTTTCCCAGTTATTTAACAATTTACTCATTTAAAATAATAAATAGTAAATTTGCAGCACGTTCCAGAGTGGAAGATACCCTCAGTATCGCCCGGGAATAAGACCACCATTCAGAATTAAAATGTTGAAATGGCTTTGACTGTGTTTGGTGACCAGACCTGAATAGCCAGGTACTTCACCACCTTCGTCTTCCTCAACTCCTTCCACTCCCCGGTACCTTCAGCCTCAAAACATACCCCGATTGGGGATACAATAGTCTCACTTGCTCCAGACGATTGGAAGCAGTGATTTTTTTTTTTTTATTTAGTTTATTTTCTGGTTGTTTTTTTTGTCATTCTTAAATATTAATTGCTATAATAAAAATGGGTTATGTGTTTTAATAGAACCGTTAACTCTCTGTCGGGCTCGCCTGATATAACAGGTACCGCCCGGAATCTTTTGTTTCTCCCTCCCCACCAGAGCGGCATTGAATCTCGCCCTTCCCGGTACCTAACTATCTTCAGAAGGCGCATTGAACCCCCTACTCAGTTTTTTACCTGACAATGTGGAGAGTAGTATGTGACGTCCATGTTCTGTTAGGCTCATTGCGGCCGATTTAGTCACATTTTTTAAGGTAAGTGTTAACTTATTTATTCCTTCACAATTGTATATTCAGCTCATTTTATGATATAATAATACAAATTTTATGGATATTTTATAAAAGTAAGTAGAAAAGCCTCTCAGGCACATTGCGCAAATGATTATGTTTATGCCCGTTTCAAAATTTGATTCGTTTTGGTTTTATCAATTTATTTCATCAAACTATCATATTACTGATTATTTCGACACATTTTTTTTTTCATCTAATTTAATTTATTCTTTTAGTATCTATCCCTACAAAGGTCAGCCGGAAGGTTAATAATTAATGATTGATTTTTAAAATCGCTAACGCTTTTTTGCCTGTCCCAGAAATAAAAAAAAAAATACCCTCTTTAAATATACACGAACATACAATAATGTGAAAAGATTAATTATTGGCAAAAGAATGTAACAAATAATTTCAAAATAAGTAACAGTTATTAAAATTAGTGAGTTCAGTGAAATAATTGTATTATTATATTTACTAATTTTGATTTACAAATCACTGCTTTGAACATAGAAATGTATGGAACGTAGTGATTTATTTTTCTAAATTCAGACCACAAAACAACCAAAGCCCTTTTGGCATTCCGTTCATGCTTGTCATTTTTTTAAATCTCAGGAATGGATAAAAATATCGCTGATGCGTAATACAATTCTAATTCTAAGGAACCTGATATCCCAAAAAACTAATTTTCGCTAAAATGTCTCTTAACGCATTTTGGCTTAGGACCTTCGATATGTTCTTTTCCTGTGTATGTTTTATACTAATAAGTAGAATTTGTATAATATGTAGAGATATTCTTTTACCTGAAATGCCACCACCAGCACACGGGTTCCCTTTGGACAAGCTAAGATAAGCCAATTGTTTTGGAGATCTTCCGGAACATTAATCATCCATTCTGATAGCATCAGAGTATCAGCGTAAAAAGGCTTTTTTTTATGAAAACCTGGGACAAATACTTTGGGTTTATAGGCCTGAAAATAGCAACAAGAAAAAAATATTTTATAGTTTTGCTGTACATTATTTTTTTGTTGATTTGTTTATTTGCAAAAGTTGTGGTTTGAATATACCACAAGACAATAATGAATTAACATCATAGTGCAAACAAATTCTAAATTTCTGATGTTTACATGAAAGAACACGACTAGCACTATGGCTAAATGTTGGCAGTTCCATTGATCTTTGCTATCAATAAGTCATAACTAAAATATAAAAATACATCTGGCGTTCGAGATGTTTTCATATTTTGGCGAAGATTCAAATCTCCATCATATATTGAGCAAAAAAACTGTTTACTTTACCGGGTTTACAAAGCTAATATACATTTGAAATATCGAACAGTTAAACTGTTCTTGGAAAAATTTAAGAAATAACAGAGTAAATTAAGCACTGGAATTTTTACAAATTTATTTTAAGTACCTATCATTTTTATCAAGTGAGAGATCGGACCAGATGATATTTTACACTTATTATTTAAGTTGCGATACTTACTAGTTTGGGTTTCTTCTCAGATTTTTCTTCCAAATCTGCCTCTTTTATTAAATCTAGAATTCCTCGGGACGCATTCACTTGAGAATCCCTTTTCCTTGAAGCAAACAAAGGACAAGCAATGTGAAAATAATAACAGATGAAATTCTCATTCGGAAACATAATCTTCTTTTACAGAGCATGATTTGCATAAAGATTTATGCATACCATTGATGAAAGGGCATGTAGAAGTCAATATGAGCATAATTGTAATATAAAGAGTCTTTCACAGATTTTATGGCATTCATAATTCATTATGGCTTTAAAAATTATCATTTTAGGTAAAGAGCGGTCTGTTTATATTTCAGCATGTTGACAAAACAAAATGCACAACAATATTATTGCAAACCTGAATGTTGCCGACATTACAATGATTGGTAGCAAAATATGAATTAAAGAGTGAACAAAATACCACTAAGCGTAAATTGATCAAGAAAACTAAGATATAAAAGTAAAGTTGACAAGAAACAATGAAGAAAAAATTCGCGGTACGCAATGGTGTTTTCATTTCTACCCTACATTATAAAAGTACACATTTATATTTTCAGAAGGAAGTCTTGGACAGGGAAAACAATAAAATTTTATAATTAAGATTCATTAAAAGGTGCAAATGACTGCAAGTAGTATTAATCTTACTCTTTCTGGGCATTTAACAAATCCGACCTCCTTTTTTCTTGCGTGAATGCCGATTTCCCTTGCGTTTTGTAATACGCAGAGTGATTAAACGCATCTTTTTTCGTTGATAACGAAGTATTAAACGTTTCGAGTAATTCATCCATGATCTCAGTTAATTTAAATCAAACTTCTCCAAGAAATCAAAACTAATATCTCCAGCAGAGTTTCAAAATATAAACCGGGTGACCGGGTCTTGACAACTGCGCTCAGCGCTGGAAAATGAGGTTGCCAGAGCTCCAAAGTATTTACAAAAATTAACGAAAAATGGGTAAGTACTTGCTGTCACAGTGTAATTATTAGATTTATAGGGGTTAAATTTTTTTTTTTATATTTAAATTCTTAAAAGCCCACATGCTGGCACAAAATAATATATTGCCGTCTTGAACAAAAAAGGCAGATATTTTGACAAAATTCAAGATATTTTGACAATATTCACGAATCGAACTTAATATGAGGAAATGTTCTTTATTGATTTCTGAATACTTTGTGAAAATAAAAATATCCCTATAAAATTTTTTTCAGTCTAAAAAACCGTATAGTTCATTTTATTTCACAAAACCTGCATTAATACTCACCAAAATAACTAATAAATACAGTATTTGGGGGGGTTATAGTGTGCTTTTCTTATGATTCTCGATTTACTGTGTTTTAAAAAACAGCACAGGTATTGTTCCACGTTCTCAGAAAAGCAAGGAAATACAGTTAGCTTTCGATACAATTCGCGTAGTAATTAATTATTCGCTTGCGAATAATTGGCTGTCACTACAAATATTTCGTGCTTGACGTGATCCGGTTCCTCGTAAGAGCAATTCTTATTAACGCTACAAAATATTTTTTTAATATTTTGTAGCGTTTTTACAATTAATTCTTCTTTTTTTACTTTTGACAAACATTCCAAAATTATCTGGTTACTCAGAGAACTAACGTCGACAATTCCAGTAACAGCAAAGGAATCGGTTCCAAGAAGTAAATATCGACCATCTCTAGTCTCGTCATTTGCAACCAGTGATGGTATGTCTCGGAAATTTACCTAGATCCAGGGAAAAAAAAACAGGGAAACAGCGCAACATTTGGGGAAATTTCGACTTAATGTTTTGTGATCAAATTGATCGGAAAGACGATTGGCCATATTTTATTTATGGGCCATACTATCACTGCTCGCCGACATCGACACTCGCCGACATTTGGCCTTTCACAGAGACTGGTACATGTTCGCAGTGTTCGCACCGCACGTTCGTCATTCGTCTCCACAACGCGAACGCGAAGTTCCAACAATACAACTAAACTACTTTATCCAAAAAAAAATTTTTACGTTACTAAATCTTTTAATTTTATTTTAAACCTATCCAACATTTCATTTCACCATCCTAAATCTATTTTGAATGTGTTTTTAATGTTACATTTCATTTAAGAGGTACGGTTGCGCGGCCTTTTTCATACAAAACTTAATTTTGGTTTTGATGCCAAAATACCCCGAAAAATCTGTAGCTATTTACCTAAAGAGATATAAAAAAGACTTATAAAATTGCGAATACCGCACATTTGTCCCAATTCCTCAATAATCTCGGAGCCTTTGGAACTACGGCAACCACAACTAGAGTAAGTGACGGGAACGAAGGGAGTGGAAAATTTGTTATAACTCTCACTAAGGCACGGAAACGCACCGCAATTGGGTTATTTATGTGGTATGGGTGAAGGGAGTGAACTATGAATTAATACATTCACAAAGATACGGGAAAAGTGCAGCAGGCGAACCGATTTATCTAGGAACCGATTTACATTTTTTCAGCACTAATCCCAACAATATTTAAACTGATATCCTTTAATATTTTCTTAAGTGGAAATCTTTATTTCTGTTTAAAAATGAAATCTTTAAAACATATCAGCTTAACCGGCTAGTAACCGAGTTAACAAACGTGTCGTATCCCCCCCAGTCGTCGCGAGTTCAATCCAATACTAGCTAAGTCCTCCATCATTGCACAAGTAACATTTTCCTCTTATGTAAAAATGTGAAATAATTTGTCCTTTATAATCCGATAATAATTAGTCATATGTCCTCAATGTGCATCATTTTGGCATTTAGCCGGGTCACTCTCCGTCGTTGGGCCCAAAGATATTAGATTGGTTGGGCCGTAAAATTTTATATATTATTTTCAGAGTTCTGTGCTCACAATGTGTTCCATTTTCACAGGATCCATAAATATGACATAATATGTCTTAAGGAACCTATTTCCTATCGGGCCTCTAACGTGGAGTTAAAGATTTAAAAAAAATCTCTCTCCCCCCTCCACAACGTTTGGGCCCAAGACCGGGGTCTTTTGGGCCTAGTAGGCTGCGTTACGTCTGTATCTGGCACTAAATTTGACACATTTATTTCATATATAAACGTACATTATCTATAGTAGTGCGTGCCAACAATATTATAATTTCAAGCAACCTTTAAATTGATTGTATCTCAAGGGTGAAGTAAAAAATAGATAAGTACTGCGATTTTTCGGGCCCCGGGCGGCTGTATGACTTGTACCCCCTGAACCCCCCTGCCGGCAGCCCTGTCTATGGGAATGAGTTCAGAACCCTCCTCCCGGGCTCTGCTGGGCCCCGGGCTCGTGCACCGCGCGCCCGATAATTAAAGACGGTACTGCAAATTATTTGTTTGTGCCCGTACATAGGCAATATGAACTTGAATAAATAGATTTGTCCGTAAAAAAACTCGATTCTTTCAAGAAAATACAAATACATTATTGGATTGAATCATCAGTACAATATTATGTTTGCATGCCTTTCTCGAAAGAATTGAGTTTTTAAAATGTGAAATATACAATAATTTTATTTTGTTTATATTAATGTCTAAACGAAACAACCTGTATGTAAGTAATGCATCTGTGTGAGCAGGGCCGGTTTTAGTACTATCAGCGCCCTGGGCGAGATTTTTACGGCGCCCCCTAACTGCAATTCAATTCCATACGAAAAAAGGCAATGGGTATAATGGAATAACCGTTTATTAAAAAAAAACTATTTATTTAAAAAAAACTTCACTTTTCTAGCCTTTCTATCGGCGAACTCTTTTATAAGGTTATCAAAATCGATATTTTCAGCAATTTCATTTTCGATTGACAAAGTTGCCAAGTTTGTCAATCTAGATTGTGATATTGTCGATCGCAGATAGGTTTTAATCAGCTTAAGCTTAGAAAAACTCTTCTCCCCACTAGCAACCGTTACAGGTATAGTCAATAATATACGCAATACTATCCACACATTTGGATACAGTTCTTGTAGGTTGCGATCTTTGATAAAATTTAAAACATAAGCAGGGGTAACCACATTCTGATTAGGCAAAAAAGATTTCAGGCTTACGAGTTCATCACACAACATACAACCATCTATATCAGATTTAGAGTCTACAGTTAATTTCAATTGGAGATTACCACAGAGTTTGACAAGGTCGGGTTTTTCCGGAATCTGTTTTATATTGTACAAAAAAGACCAAAAAAGACCCAAAAGAAGATTCCGAGTACTCATTTAACTGTTCAAATCTTTCATTACCTGAAATTAATGTAGTGTCCAAGAGAGAGTTGAAAAATTCAACCTCAAATTTTTTTTCTGGAGAAGTTATAGGCTCGTCGTGGGCAGTTTCACCAGCTTGACGCTTAACAAATCGAATTCTTGTTGTGGCTCTAAACACAGGTTCAATTTCTAGTTCTTCAGCCAATCCCTTCGCAGTTAAAATGGCGCTTTTAAAGCCAGTATTTCTATATTCTTCCAAGAAAGTGCAGCATTTTTTCAACATTTCTGTACATTTACTGATATCCATATCTGTTGATTGTAGAGATTTACTAACGACATTAATTTGAAAAAGTATGTCATACCAAACAACCAACGAAACTATGAAGCTGAAATCTTTTAACTGTTCGGCTAGAGTAGTAGCCTCATGAGAGACTTGAACATCAGTTTTCTGAGTTTCAATAGCCAAAGTAATTAAAGCGTCATGGATGGCACTAATTTGATAACGGACTGCTTTAACACTGTTTATTCTTGCTTCCCAACGTGTGTCACTGAGCTTTTTTATAGTATATAATCCCAAATGATCGGTTAGAATTTTCCATCGATGAACAGAAGCTGAAAACAATGTGAACAACCTCTGAAGTACCCCAAACAAAGTGACTGATTTTACGGATGACTTAGCGGCATCGCATAGTACGAGATTGTAGCTATGACAACCACAAGGTACATAAACAGCTAAGGGATTTATGTCCAGAATCCTCCTTTGAACCCCAATATTTTTCCCTTTCATATTCGGTCCGTTGTCATAACCCTGACCCCTACAGTCGTTCAATTCCAGTCCGTGTTTATTTAAAACATCAATAATAACTTCAGTCAGTTTTTCACCAGTCGACTCATTTACAGGTATAAATTCTATGAAATGCTCTTTTACTGATACTTTATCGTCATCTGATGATAAATCAACAAATCGTATTGTCAGTGAAAGTTGTTCTACATGACTAATGTCCGGAGTACAGTCAGCTATAATAGAATAATATTTTGATTTCTTTGCGCGAGATATGATTTCTGACTTTATTTTTTCACCGATCAACTCTATTAATTCATTTTGAATGTCTTTTCCGCAGTAGTGGTCTGAAACATCACCCTTCATAGCTAATCGCAAGTGCTCCTGCATAAATGGATCAAATTTGGCTAGTAGTTGTACTAAGCCCAAGAACATTCCGTTATTTGGCGTATATAGTTTGTCAGAAGTACCTCTGAACGCCATATTGTTTTCAGCTAAGTAAAGTGTAATATGCATCAATCTAGACAAAACATTATTCCATCTGGTAGTTTCCTTTCTAATCAAATGTTGCTCTTGGCAATCTATTGTTTTTCCTGTTTTTAATCGTAGTTCAGTATCAACCCATGAAAGGTAAAACTTCTTGTGTGAAGTGCTATTCTCATGATTTTTTAACATTTCAGACAAGTGTTTCCAGTTGTTATATCCTTCAGATACTAAACTCGACGTTGAGCTACTATCAAATAGCTTGCAACAAAAACAATAAATTCGATCCTTAGAAACGGAGTATATTAACCAACGACGCTGAATTGTTTCATTGTTCGCTAGTTTTTTTATGAAATGAGAATTAGAGAAATGTCGCCCTGTATCGTTCTTCGGATAATTATCAATGTGAGTTTGCACTGGGCCACTTGTTATTATATGATCAATTAATTTGCTATTTCGAATGAGTGGCCAAGTGGCTGGATCCGCTATATTCGGGACAACAGTACTAACGTCATCTAGCATTTGTATTTGTTGTACATCACCAATGGAGTCATCCTGAGCAGCATCTGTAATTGTAGCACAACTTGTTCCCTCACTTCGGGAAACTACGTTCACAATCTCTTCAGCAGCTATCTGATCTGACTTGTCAGACAGAGGCTCCACTACCGATGAATTCGTTTGTATTCCAGATGTAGATGCCACATTCAGGTTTTGATTTTTTGTTGTGATATATTTATCTATATTCATAAACTTTTTTGTTTTTTGAAATTCCTTTTCTTTTTCTGCTTTCCGTTTTCTATATTTTGACCCAGATGGTTTTCTTTTGATAAGATCAACGTGTTCAGACATTTTTTTTACCAATCAGGTAAGTAGTAATCAATAAAATCTGCAACAAATTAAATCTCTGTAAGTCGAAACATTTCTAAAAATAAATTGATTACAATAAAATTTCATTACAACGCTATCCAGCGAGGACTACCAAAAACGCATTACATTTAGGATAGCGTTAAACACGGGAAGGAAGATAAAAAATCTAGTAACATTGACATGGCAGCAGAATATTTGTGAAATGTTTTATTTACTAGCTTGTGTTCCGCAATAGTGCTTAGACTTGAACGAAAAAGTCACGATCATCCACTTTTTCCCGTGGGAATGAGATTTTTCCCGCATTAAAAGTAGGTACATAATCTATTTATTTCCTCGGGATTTATATTATTTCCGTATCAAAATTGAATGGAGGTAAAACTTTTATTCATTTTAACTAATTATAATGTTCCAAATAAAATATAACAATAAGGAAGGCTAATTTCCATTGATATTGTATTATTTTGAAGCGCCAACGCCGCCAACTCTTTTTGAATAAAAATGAAATATTAAAAAGAGATGGATAATGTTTTTTATTGTTTTTCTCTATGGTTGCCAATTGGGTGGGGATTCCCGGTAAAATGAACTGCATGCGGTGCAATCGAAGGTTCCATTCTAGATTCTAGCGTTGCAACCATAACAATTTTTTCCTTATATTTAGGGAATTTACGAGTAAGTAGTTAAGTAGGCCTCGTTCAAAGAACGAGGGATATAAAGAGGCGCGCCGGGCGCCTGTGGCGCCCCTTTAAATCCGGCGCCCTGGGCGGTCGCCCAACCGCGCCCTACCCTAACGCCGCTACTGTGTGTGAGTATTGTGATGAAGTACATACGCGTTTGGTGTGTGGGTACTAGGTAGAAATAAATTCAGACTGTGCGTAGATGCGATTGGCAGTGTTATTGTAAAGGTGAACGATTTTTGCGACACTTTTTTGTTCGCGGCTTCATACGAATAATGGTTCACGGACTATCTCCCTTGTTTCTAATATATATCTCACACACAGTTACGCTACTGTCCAAACAAATTTTCAAGTCACATAAATTGATCATAAAATGGGCCCCATGCAGGCAGGGGCCCAGGCAGCATTTGTATAAAAGTAACCGTTGATCTGCCCCTGTATTACACATGCCTTTTATTTATTTATTAATCTTAAGTTAGCTCACATCTTCGTGTGTGCTAATAGTTTTATAAACATATAAACATGTACATTGTTTGGCAAACATAATCTTTCTTTAAATATTTCAATAAAGTCACAAAAAAAGAAACATTAATAATTGAGATAGACATATTTTCTTAATTCATTTTTGAACTTATTAATATTTTCTATCACAGCAATTTCCTTCGGGATTTTGTTATAGAGTTGAACGGCCTGGTACATCAGATATTTTTGGGTGCTTGTTTTTTTTCTTGTTGGCAATCTAATTTGCTTAGAATTTCTCGTCCCGTGTCCCTGTATCTCGTTATTGTAATTTATTTTTCTTTTCAGTTCCTTAGACATCATCCCTATGTTAATTTTATGTATAAAAATAAGTACATTCAAATACACAGTTTGCTTCACCGTCAAAATATACAGCTCCTTTAACATGTCTCTTATCCGTGTGTATATGTTGCGCTTAAGTATTATTCGCATTGCTTTATTTTGCAGTATTTGCATTTTTTTCATTTTCTCTTTATTGCAGAGAAAAAGAATACTTGAACAGTAATTAAAGTGTGGTGATATAATTGTATTGTATATTATCTGGCATGTTTCTTTATTTACTTTGTTTCTGATTCTACCAAGAAATGATATTTTTTTTGCAATTTTTTTAATTGTATAGTCTGCATTTTTTGAGAAGTTCAATTTTGAGTTATTATTTAACATGAACATTTTTTTTGGCCTCGATTTAACATAAAATTATATATTGTCCGTACATGCAAGAATGCAATGTTTATTTCAAATGCGTAAAAATATTGTTTTGCTAACCAGTTTCATACGAACAACGAAGTGCTAATATTTTTAAGATCTCTTGAAAATAATAGAATCAATCAAATTCTTCCTACCTATATAAATTGAATGGATCAATAAAATTATAGAAAAAGGTTGCCAAGTTCAAGTAGGTACCGATTAGTTCCATGGGCGATTAGATCGGGAATTGTACCATCGACCTTTGGGGCCAATATTACTCGAATAAGGTACCACTAACAAAACGACTGGTTGTATATTTTACCTGTGAATCGACGTATCGCCGAATTAAATAAGTCGTATTTGTAAATATTTTATGCTCAATTTATGTGACTTGAAAATTTGTTTGGACAGTAGCGTAACTGTGTGTGAGATATATATTAGAAACAAGGGAGATAGTCCGTGAACCATTATTCGTATGAAGCCGCGAACAAAAAAGTGTCGCCAAAATCTTTCACCTTTACCATAACACTGCCAATCGCATCTACGCACAGTCTGAATTTATTTCTACCTAGTACCTACACACCAAACGCTTATGTACTTCATCACAATACTCACACAGGTGCATTACTTACATACAGGTTGTTTCGTTTAGACATTAATAAAAACAAAATAAAATTATTGTATATTTCACATTTTAAAAACTCAATTTTTTCGAGAAAGGCATACAAACATAATATTGTACTGATGATTCAATCCAATAATGTATTTGTATTTTCTTGAAAGAATCGAGTTTTTTTACGGACAAAACTATTTATTCAAGTTCATATTGCCTATGTACGGGCACAAACAAATAATTTGTCATAATATTGTAACGCAATACCTTGCAAAGAGGGTATTTTAATAATGTAAATTAATTAACGCAATCTATGAACACGTAGAATATAACGAGCGTCGCGTTTAACCTTAAACACTAAACCAATGGTTTATTCTTCAGTACAAACGTACATTGAAAACATAAATTAACTAGGTAAGTTTTTAGATTCTCACGGCCAAAAGCATTTTTGTTGTTTGTTTTTGGGGTGTTATGCCGTGTTGCGCTAACTCCTTCTTTAGCCTTTTGGCTAAAGAAGGAGTTAGCGCAACACGGCATAACACCCCAAAAACAAACAACAAAAATAAATTAACTACTCTATTATATAGACAAAAATATTACAATGAGCTTGTTTACAAAGTAATTTATTTTATTTAAAGTTATCAAAATACGTACTTAGTTTATCTGAATGTGATAATTCTTCAGGACTGAATTCAAATGCATAATAAACAATGACAAGTTATGCGCTCTTAGAATATTATATCACGGTGAACATATGTATAAATTTGCCGTCCCTTTTCCGCTAGTCACAATAAGTAAGCGTAAACAAGACAAACGAAAACATGCTTAACTGTGCAGCGCATTTAACATATATTTTTAAATCATTGGTTCATTGGAAAAAATGTAACTGTATTGATAGATATGTGCATGTATCATCAACATCAGCCATTCTCTATGTACTATATTCAACTGAGGTATACCTACGTATGTTTTCTCATGAATAAATGAGACGAAAAGTAAAATAAATAAATTGTAGCAGAAAAATGAAATAATGATAACTGACATTATTATCATGCACCCGATCGAACTGGAAACCGATATGAATAGGACACGCTCTAAGCTTCCTAACAATATTATTTTTCAAACATCCTATACACTTGCTGTCCCTCTTCCGCTAGTGACAATAAGTATACGTAAATAAGACAAAGGGCTCTTTCTCACCTGTGGAAGCATATAACGGTGCACAAATACATTAATGTAATGCTAAACTTTTTTAGTAAAGCCAACTCTCGGTTCGGTACCTATGCATACCTATATTTGATAGCGTTCCATGATATTTCATCAAAATGAAAATTCAACACACCGTTAAAAAGTGATATAGAGTCATTAAGTTATGAAACAAAAAGTAGGTTTAATAGTTACCTATATAACTTATTAAACCTAGTTTTTAATTAATCACATTTTGATGACATACCCGGTCACCATTTAATTGGTTCCGCTGATTTGAAGATTCTTGCAGTTTGGTCGTAGCTCAGCGACAGTCAGCACGTTACCATGCCACATCTAATTTTGTTTCTATTGCTAGGTACTGTTCGGTCGCCAAGGGTGTATTGGATAGATGCGTTTGAAAAACATTTTTTTGCGGAATATTGTATGAAAAGCGAATCCAAAAATGTCCATCTGCAACCAACGTAGGTAGGTACTTCCTGCAATCCTTGAATACATAGTAATATGAGTAAGCACATACATTTATGGTGTATACAGATTGAGAAAATCTAGATTCAGAAAAATAACGAAGGCTATCGTCCACGGGTCGGTAAGGAATCGACACAAACTCTTCAGGGTTTGTAATAAGAAGACGTGGCTTGGTGAAGAATGTAAACCTTATCTCATAAAAATTAGTTAATCATTGAAAAATAACCTATAATTTTAATCTGCTCACATATATTATAAAGGAAATTTTATTATGTACACAAATTTAGACGATACTTTAATTGGTATAATATTATACTTGTTTTGAATCAAGTTAATGAAGTTATTTTTTGGTTGAGTTTGTCTTTTTGATTTTATTTTGCATTATTTTTCATCTTTAATTTGTCTCTGATGTTGTGAAAATGAGGTGTTACATTTATGTGATGAGAATACGTGTAGAGTTGGAATTAACATGCAAAAATAATGAATGTCCATTGTCCATTAGTTAGGTACTTGCCGTCCACCGAATAGATTATGTGTTCTTTATTGTTTCCTCCCATTTATTGTGTAGAGGTGGGGCATGGTTAACAAACTTGCCCAGGGGGGAGGTTGTTTGTCTGTGCGCCACTGTGTATTTTGGTAGGTACCTTTTTGCATGCCTACCTATGTAACAAACTCGTTATTTATCAAATACCTAAATAATTAGGTAAGTACGACGCATTGAACTTTTGGAGTAATTTACAGAAAGTGGTCTTGAAAGGAAAATACGTATAGGTATTATTATAAATTATTTCTACACCTCGCAAACTGATAATCCCAAGAAGTGGATCCGTACCGACTAAAGAAAACTGATAATACCAGGTAAACACCATACAGACTTCGGCTCTTGTCCCCACATAGGTCAATTCAAATTATTTAATTGATTATTATATTATCAGATTATTATTTAAAAGATTTATTCTATTTAAGTAAGAATTTCGATATTTTAAAGCGTTTTCTCAATTTCACCAGCAATGCGTAAGATATAAAAATATTATAAATATGTTCAGTTCGGTTGTGCCTGTAACTCCGGTTCAATGAACTCTAGAAGTTTTGCTTTGAATTCTGTCATCGTTTGAATATTATAAATGTTTGGAGAATCCAGAAAAGCGATAAAGTACCTACCTTTAGTGTAATACTTTTCCCAGAAAATTTGGCGGGAATTCAGACCATCCCCATTGGTGTGTTATATCTGCATAAGACGCGAAACGAAAAAAACCACTTTTTAACCTCCAATCAGTCCAATTTTACCTCCAACGCTCCAATTGCCGAACGACCGGAAACTACGGAATCCTACCCGCGCGCACTGCCACTCGCGTGGTAATAGTTTTGACGAAGTATTAGTACTCAATAGCGCCTCTATAACTAACCCGTGATTTTTCACAGCTCTGCGCTATTGCCTACTTATGTAAAAAATGAACCTTGCTTCAGAAACGCAGACACGCCTACAGCACACTTCTATCAGTTAGGATTTTTTATTTGATCGTATTATTTTCTATTCAAAGTTCCTAGCAATTAAAGTAGCCTTATTTCCTTGTTTACATTTTTAACCCTTTTCCTAGAAAGGTCAAGGAGTTATCGCTTCTGTACGACACCTTCAGATATCGATCATCAGATCTAGTGAATGTCGTTTGTTAATTATTTACATGAAATGAGTGATGTTTATTACTCCCGTAATAAACATCACTTCGTTACAGAATTACATAAATAACTATAGATACTACGTAGATGTAGGTAATTAACGACTGAATATTATTATCAAGTAAGTGGTCATATTATTTTAATATTGTATCTTCTCTACCCTTTTATATAAAATTAGCAAATTTTCAGTGTTTTAAAAGTGTTCCTATTTAGTTTTTTCGCATAATAGGTTAAATTTGCTGAAAACTTTTTAATCGACGATAACTTTCGTGGCAGACATGCATTTTTTTACACTTAAACAGTAAACAAACAAGACAAACCTAGACATTAAAATCGCATTTTTCACATCTTTGATTAATACATACTACTTTTATTTAGAAAAAAAACTTTTTTTTTGTTATAGTGGCATACAGGGCTCCGGGCCAAAAAGGCCCCTTTCTCTTTCATCATGAGTTTAAATTGGTTGTTGGAAAATAAGATTTAGTTTTTTTTGAAAATTTATTTGCAATGATACATGGCTGCAGTTAGGGGGGTAATTTACGTAGGATTTGTTTTGGTTTTTTAAATTTATTTTTGGCATTTACGTCGTACTGGGCGAGATAATTGATGGACGGGTTTTTATGGGTTGGAATGCCAGAGTAAAAAGATTCTGCGATACTTATGATGTGGTCTTTAAGGAGAGGGACTTCGGAGCTGGGAAAACCTCATCCACTTGGGAGCTCCCAGGACTGTGCTAGTGGCTTTATTTTGGAATGTTTGTAGTCTATTCAATTGGGAAAAAAAAATGTAATTTGTTTGTCTGTAAATTTCTCTATACGTTCCGTTTCCGTTTCAAGATGGTGGTCGTTTTGGTTCGATCATAATTATCCTTTAATTTCTTAAGTCGATGTGTAAGTTAAACCGTAAATTACTTTTTAAAATTGACCTTCACACTACGGCATATCCACAAAATGAAATAAATTCAAAACTCACAAAATTTTAAAAAAAAATTATCTCGTTTAGTGTTCATATTCGACACCCCGCTTTAGTATTTTTGTAAACCTTTGGCGACATTAAAATTAAATATTATAATGCTACGTATACATCGCGAGCCGAACTGTCGAGCTGAACTTCAACTTATGGGAAAGGAACGAAGCAACCGCAAATGGCGCGAAACGCTGCTTTCAGTTGCTTCGTTACTTTAACGTAATTATTACGTTTCGGTTCGCAAATGTATACGTACCATGTTTATTTTTTTTTATGTGTCCATACAAAAAGAGAATTTATGTAATTTGTGGCGTAAATACATGAACAGGCCTTCGCCTAGTGGCGGAATAGGCCCGTCAGAGGCCCGAGGCGGCAAAGATGAATGAGCCCCCCCCCAAGTTTAATAAGTTGATGTAATTTTACAAGCTTTTTATTCAACTCACATTTGAATGTGCAAGTGTTTATTTATTTAGTTTAAATCTTGCAAGCGAAATTTAAATATTGATGTGGACGAGGAAAATAAAATACGAATCGATCCGCAAAAAAAAACATCCGATTTGCATGCACCAAGTCTTAAAATCCATGGTCTTATGGCCAGAGCCGTATTATGCGTAAGGCAGTGTAGGCAACTCGTCGCCCCAGTGCTTAATTGTCCAAACGACCATTTTAGCGAAAATGAGTTTTTGACGCAATATTGTTAAGAATCAAATTACGCGTCGTTCGATGAAGAAAAAATAGTTTTATCAGCCTCCTACAATTAATTATAAGCATTTTAAAATGTCAATGTCCACAATAATATTCTAAAAGTGAGTCCTTGTTTGGCCAATCTCCTTATTAGGCCAACCTCCTAGAGTCGAGAATTAAAATTGCGTGCTAGTTTGTTCAAACTCCACCAACCGACCAATTACAGCACGATGCGAGGATCACGTGATGCCGCCATCTTAAGTTTTTATATTCCAACGGTGTTTGTTTTCTGGTGTTACGCGGAAGTAAAAAAGCATTTAAATATATACCAAGGAGTTTTTGATAGACAAAACAACAGGAAAATGTCAATAACTAATTACAAAAGTGCATACATACGCAGCAGTGCGGAAATAGAGCGAAGTGTTAGTTTTAAATATCTCTATCAATAACAAATTTGTTTTGTTTTTTACATTGCAATGAACTTTGTCATACAGCGTGTTCACTTTTCTGTTTTCGCTCAGACTCTACTTTTTGCAAGTTTTTGCTGTCAAAATTGGTTTTTTGACTGACGATTCATATTAAACTAGTTAGATTAGTATTTCAATTCGAAATTTTCAGTATATCCGTATTTGTATGTAGCCGTTTGAGATTTACAAATTGATCTATAGTGATTATGCAGTTTGTTGAAATAAATTATAGTTATATAATAAATTATAATTCTGATTTTTTCCTCATTTGTGTGTTTTAGGGTTTTGATTACGATTCTGAGCATTACCAACAAAAACGGTAGGATTTTAATTTTTAGCCAAAAAAACATGTATAGGTATATTATGCACTGAAATAATTTGCATAAATTTCATATAATTTAAGTGATTTAGTTTTTTGGCCACGCGTACTGTTTAGGCGCAATTCTATGGGAGCACTCTCCCCAATAAAGACTCCATGGAAATGCTTGGAGTTAGTATATCAGACCGGCTCAAGTATCGGGGATCCATAGAAGCCCGAGTAAATCAGGCTTCCAAGAAGCTGGACGTCTTGTACACGGCTAGGATATCCTTCAACAGTGACCAGCTGCTGACCCTGTACAAGTCTCAAGTCCGCCCAACAGTTGAATTTGGGAGCCACCTCTGGGCTGGTGCCCCAAAATACTTAATTAACCTACTTGAATCTGTGCAAAGGAGGGCGATCCGTCTGATTGACAATCCGTTGTTAACAGACCGATTGCCTTCTCTAATGCATAGACGCAATGTAGGCATGCTGTGTCTGTTCTAAAGGTATTTCAATGGAGCCTGCTCCAAGGAGCTAGCAGCATTGATCCCTGATGCACCGGTGCACGTGCGCGAAACTCGACGGACACGAGCGGAACACCCGTTTACGATTGACGTTAGCTTCATGAGAACGGGTCGTTTTTTGTAAGTCGGTTCGTATGTGGAACGAGCTACCGGCATCTCTCTCCTATAATCCGAGCCTCTTCAAGGCCTCTTCAAGGCCAGCATTAATAAATCCCTTCATACAGCCCCTACCTTAACCCGCCTCACAACGCCGCCCAACCGGGTGGTTACATAGTTCCCCTGTCTGTATACTGGCAGGGACGCTCTTGTGAAGTGTCACATAAAAAAAAAATCTGATCGTAAGAGATTCAGCCTACTGCGGTCATCTTCAGACTGGTACAGATATTCCTTAAGCTGTGTTTTATATACATTAAATTTAGGGAGGGGGATTAAAAGGGGTGGAATGCAATGATTTTATTCAAATTATATGGATATCCCATTTTCGTTGCTATGTCGTAACAACGAAGATGGAAGTCTAAAGATGGTTGATAGGCTAAACCCGGTCACGGTCAGAAATAAAAAAAGTTGGACATTGTTTAATATATTATTATCATTGAAGTAAATTATTATAATGGAACTGTCGAGTACCTGGCACGCGTTTCAATGCCACTCAAAGAAAGATTTGTCCCGCATCCCACGAACCCTCCCCCCTCACGGATTATCCTCACCCTTCCCTCTTTCAGTCCCTACTGCTAAGCTACAAGAAATAATGCACACATTTTTATAACAACTCGATCGCCACCTATTATACAATCTGAATGCAAATTTCATAACGCCAGAGTTCACCTTTATGTATGGAAACCTTCGCCGGCGTGCGCAAAGCAACTCACCAAAGTTTCATCGCAATCGGATGAATGATATAGGAATTAATAAGAGAATCTTTATACAAATTTCACAACGCCATAGTTCAATATAATATAGGGAAACCTTCGCGGGCATGCGCACAACTCAAAGTTACAAAGTTTTATCGCAGTCGGTAGAGTGGTATGGGAAATAAGATGTGAATTTGTATATAAATTTCATAACGCCAGAGCCCACTTTTATGTATAGAAAAGGTATAGGAAATAAGAAGGAACAAACAAAGAAAAAATCACTATTATAAATATATATATATATATAGATTCCACCACGAATTGTCAGTATCCATAATAGAAATATTGAAAATAAACTCATCCTGTATATAACTAAAGGTGGTCGTTTGAACAAACAAGCACGGAAAGTTCTACGCAAAAGTTGCCCTATCTCCAATTCCAGTTTGTTCAATCTCCATTTACAAAATTCTGGTGGTGCGTTTTTGTTCAATCTCCATTTTAAAATGTAAAAAAAAGTATCAAAAACTATCCTTAGTCAATTTACAAAGAATTATTTAAGCTGATCAGACCTTTAGCTTGACGGAAATATCTTCATCTGAAGCACCTGTCATAATGTTTCATTGAAATAATCAAAGAAAACCTCCTCCTGTAAAATTTGCAAATGGTCGTTTGGACAATTAAGCACTGAGGTGACGATTACTGCCTATGGGCCCCGCATCGGGTAGGGTGCCCCTAGGGTAAAGAGGCCCCGAGACGAGCATTGCCTAGGGGCCCCGACATGTTTAATCCGGCCCTGCAGGGCCGTATTGTCCATTAGGCAGTGTAAGCCACTGCCTTGGGGCCACGCATCGGCTAGGGGCCACTATGGTCAAGGGGCACCTAGCCGATGGTAGCTAAAGGTAAATGGTGCATGCAAATCGGATGTATAATTTGTTTAACATGTTGTCAACCAGGTTGAAAAACGTGTTAAAAAAGTTTCGAGAAAAACGCATTCAAGGTTTTGCTGAAGGATAATTCAACATACAAACTGTTTCAAACGGTTTCACATAAAATGATCTATCTCCGTCAATTTTTCGAATTTCTTTAAAAAAATTTGTGAGAGCATTCTTAACAAGAGCATCTTTCAAAAAATTAAATAAAGAAAGTCAATTTTTTTTTACAGTGTCCTGGTGCCTTAAAGCCTTGTTTAGGATTTGATCAAGGGAACATGGAGGCATTTGGGAGCCCCCCCTTAGTCCGCCACTGCCTACGCCACCTTCTTGTGTGTATCTCTGAATGTCATGTTTGCTTTAAATTACTTACCTGGTTTTCTTAGAGCGAAAAGAGACGCTTGTTATTATTAATCTCCGGACGAATTTAAAGAAGGAACTTAAAGTTTGTTTTACGTGAAAAAGATTAGAAAGAGATGTGGTTGGATTTTTGAGGTAAAACATCGCGACTCAGCGACATCGCGAAGATTATTTTTTATGCTTGATATAAGGTAGAAACCTTCGTGGAATGCAGCGACGCACAGTGGGCTGAAAATCGCATTTCATAGACATAGAGACTTGAATTTTCAAGGGTATTTTTTTTGGCTAGAAATGGATTCTGCTGATCTATAAAATTCTGCTATGCTATAAAATTTCGTACGAAGCAATTGCGTTTACAAATGAAGGAGTTATCATTTTTTTAAGAAAAAATTGTATGGCACTGACATTAAAAATGAGGCTATCTCTGGAATCAGAAGGTTGGCCATTCTATCCTTACACACAGATATACTACTATTTATTTGTATTTTTTGACATACTTCGTATTGTGGCGCAACTTGCGATTTTTTTTTAAATCCTCAAGTTAAAAACAAACTTTTTAATTTTGATGATTCATTTTAATGCTAAGTTGCGCCACAATACGAAGTATGTCAAAAAATACAAATAAATAGTAGTATATCTGTGTGTAAGGATAGAATGGCCAACCTTCTGATTCCAGAGGTAGCCTCATTTTTAATGTCAGTGCCATACAAATTTTTCTTTAAAAAATGATAACTGCTTCATTTGTACATGTAATTGCTTCGTACGAATTTTTTTAGCAGAATCCATTTCTAGCCAAAAAAAATACCCTTGAAAATTCAAGTCTCTATGTCTATGAAAGGCGATTTTCAGCCCACTGTGCGACGGCCCTGATCCAAACGGAGCCTGGCGCGAGTAAAAGTTTGGCGCCCCTTGTCAATACCAGTAGACGCCTAGGTAGTTGATCACTGAAATCAATAATGTTTTGATGATTTGTATTTTTATGTATGCGATTTGCGTTTTTAATAAAAAAATAATTTCAACGGCTACGTGTTAGGTTAGGTATTATCAGCGTCTTGGCGCTTTGGAAATTAGGCGCCTGGAGCGGACTGCTCCAATTGCGCCCGTATTGTAATGTAAAGTTACACAATATCTACGTAATATTATTAAAATGAAAGCTTTTTTCGAACGGACACGTCATCAGAATAATAAAATTCAAGTCAATTTAATTTTCAATAAATTATTCGCATTCTATGTCAAATTTGCGGAATATTTCAAAACTGTTATGTTTTGAAGTACCTACTTACGTACATTATAATAGTATTTTGAATTATTTTGTGGTAAGTAATTAATTATTTGCCAGAAGTCCAAAACTGTTAATTATATATAATAATCATCGAAGAAGAAGATAATACTAATAAATCTAAATAAAACCTGAAACAGAACAAATCACTTTTTTCTGTTTCTTGTTGTGTATCATTTTTGGTTTAGATTTTTTTTACATCAACCCCACACAGTAGGCCCTGAGGAAAATAATTTCCCTCAGGTCCTATGTCATCTTTGGGGATGCTGTGTGGAGGATCTTTTCAAATAAAGGAGGAAGAGGAATTACTGGGAAGGAAAAAGGTATAAGGGGCCGTTCAAGTATTACGTAAGCAGATTTATTACAATTATTTACCCCCTCTTCCCCCTTGTCACCAAAAGTAAGCAAAGCTCTTACCCCCCCCTCCCATGCTTACGTAAAAATTGGTACCTATATGCAGTGTTGCCAACGGATCTTGGCCTAATGTCGCCGTTTTTTCAAACATTTAGTAGCCTAATTTCTATAAAATAAATTCTGCCCACATATTCCCCACAAATTGTACGTGAGCTTGATTCCCCCTTTTATTATTCGAAATCCATAGGGGGGGGGGGGGGGGTTGTTAGAGAATTTCTGTAAAACATAATTCCCCACAAAAATGATTCAAAATAAGTACTCCCCACAAAATATTTCAAATCCATGGGTTGTTACAGAACTTCGCTGAAAAAAATTCCGCACAGACAAAAACATTATGTGATTCCCCACAACACAGTTTTATTTTGATCCATGGGGAGGGGGTGGCTACGGAATTCCATTTCGAAAAATTCCTCACATTTTTCCATTAAAATTAAAAAATCTGAGGTAGCCTAATCGGCGACCAGTCGCCTTTTAGATTTTTTCGTCGCCGATCCTCATTCTGAGTAGCCTAAATGGCGATAAATCGCCTTCGTTGGCAACACTGCCTATATGCATTTTTCTGTTAATGTATTCTGTTTTTTAAGCGAGTATCTAAAAGTATTAATTATTTGTGGGAATCCCCGAATATGTATGAACATAGACAATGTGTGGGTTGCCAATGTGTAAAAAAAAATAACTATTGCTGAGCAGTGCTGACGTAATCACTATCTCGACCCCCCCACCCCCCATGTCATCAAAAATAAGCAAAGCAAAGACCCCCCTGCCCCCTATAGTGCTTACATAATACTTGAACGGCCCCTAAGGGGTGGGTAGGAATCTAGGAATCAGTATGTCCAGGAGTGACGGAGTGAGAGACTAGTTGGAGAGGTCAAAGGGTCTCCCCGAACCAGCCTCTCCCGATCTGGCACACCACGCAGTTGGTGGGCAGGCGCATCCTGAACACACCTCACCCAATTAAACCGGGTACCCCTGCTAAGTCACCAAACGTAGAGAACCACTTGGGGTGACCTATGGCAGGGGTGTTGGTTATCCTATAAATTGTTCCCGGCCTCCCTAGGATTATTTAGTATTATCGTATTCTTCAATGATATAATATTGATCGGTATAACCTTCAAAAAAGTTGTTGTAGGAAATATTATTTAATTATTAAAAATAAAATTTTCAGTTATTTTCCATATGTTATTTGCTTATGGTTGTGCAAATAAACGTGTAGTATGATAAAATTACCAAACTGAAGTCAAGAGCTTACCAACGCCAAAAATACCAGTAGTATGACAATCAGTCATTGATGTGTCTAATTTAGTCAATGCAATCAGTACTTTCAATGGGTCTTCAGAATACTTCCTATATCCTATGGGTAGCAGCAATGGCGAACCTACGGTGCGCAATTTTTGCATTGATTTTGTATTCGAAAATGAAAACGATCTCGCTTTTCATCTTACCGATCATGGACCGAGGACATCTCCCCGCACAGACTCACTTGCGTGCAAGCGGGACAAGCTTCGTTCAGACAGTCTTCCAAACAACGCACAATTCGCAATCCCCGACTAGCAAGTTAATAAGCCGTCAAAAGGACAAAACTAGGTGTATGAAATCAATTGTACCTAAAATAATTTAAAAAAAAAAACAGTACAATAACATAAGAAATAAAAAACAAAAAAAAACAAAATTTAAAAAAAAAAGATTTACAATAAAACTTAACTAAACAAAAAAGTAAAACGATTGGTAGGTACCGTTGGGACTTGGGACAAGTTATAAAGTACCTACTCTGATATAGATAACAAATATAATCACTTTTATAAAGCAGTTTTCCTGGAAAAAATAACCTTTACGTTCGTACTCACTTAAATAATATTATAGTTTGTGATAACCTCAACATGGACCTAATAAGACTTAGCCTTTTTTAGGACTTTTTAGGTTCATTGACCTCAAGGCCAGTTAGGTTAGTTTTGGTTCTGTTATGTTAGATCAGGTTAGATTAGGTTACGTAACGTAAGGTTAGGTTAGCCGGACTGTGTTGGTAACTTAATGCAAATATTTTTATTTAAATAATAATTTTTATTATTATAATCAGCTGTACCCCGCCACGCGGTGCTGTGGCTCAGTCTGTCTGTGCAAATAGAGAAACAATAGCGCGTGTTGCTTTTACGTCTAACAGATGGCGCTATAAAAAAACACGTTTGTCCAACAGATGGAATTGTTCCCGGTGAGGGGGTACCTACACCTACCCAACCATTCCCAATTCCCAAATTCAAAAATAAAAAAAAACACAAAACTCGGTTTCACAACACAAGAGCGAATCAGAACGAGAATATACCCAAACGTAAAACTGCTTTTGGACAAAGGAACTACAAATACCTCTTCAATAAGCTCTATAATTTACTCCCAACAGCAATAAAGAAAACGGATATTGCAAATGATTTATAAAAACAAATCAAAACATGGCTTAAAGAAATCAGAAAAGGGGAATTATTATTTTCATTTTGAAAAAAAACTTTCATTGTATCTGAAACAAACGCTAACTATTAAAATAAAACCTAGTCCGCCTCAGCACAAGAACCCCTAGTGAGCAGAACTTGAGAAACAATTATGAATTATATTTTTGTTATTATGTATTAAAAAAATATTTATTTACGTACATTTTCTATAAGCTACTGATTAATGTGTTTTTTTAAGTAATAAACTACATATTGTAAGAAAATAATGTCCTCAAAACATCTATTATCTAGATACTCGAAGATTCTTAATTTGGGATCAAATTTGTGAATGTGTGGTCAAATTTGTGATTGGGATTCGACGACCTCCGTGGGTAAGGCTCTCGACTAGCAACCCGGAGGTGGCGAGTTCGAATCCCGGCATAGTCAAATAAATTTTATTCGAGTATGTTGTTTTATTTCACAATTAATTAATTAAAAATAATATATTCCAGAGTGCAGAACATATTAAGAAAATGGTAGTTGAAGTCGGCGACGCCCAAGGAAGACATTAAATCAAATACTGGGGTTGGGTCATGTCAAGGGTCAGAATAACAGAACATTATTTATAAAGGTTTAGACACATTACGTTAAACACATCAACGATTATTTGGGAGTGGCAAATTAAAAGTTTAGGTGTCACACTACGCTGTAATCTTCCTCAGGAGAGGGAGTGAGATCAATTGAGGAACTGCCGCGGAATATCATTTCTTTGTATGGGATCCACCACCTTGACATATGACAGCAGTGTCAAGACGGCGCGCGTTCCGTAAATTGATCTGCACCATTTTCAAATAACGCCCGGCTAGCAGATCGTGGCTTATCATCGTCGCCACGCCCACGCGTGCCAGGTGTGACAGGTTTATATGGGATTGTACGGCGAGTGATATGGAGCTATATAAAAAGCTTTGATGCGTATAGCGTGGTCTTGTCACTACCTTTAAGCTGCCAGTTCACGTTGAACCAACGCGTTGGGTCTATGCGCTGACCCAGCTTATACAGGACGCCATTGGCGTATATTGGCAGTCGCAACGTGCTGGCCGACAACATTGGCCACATCACAGGATCTTGGCTTCAGCAGCATTCATAGGTTGTCGGGTTTGGGCCAACGTTGGCCCAAAGTGTGGGTCGATCCAAAGGATTGTGTGCAGAGACAGAGAAGTAAGTAGGTATGTATATTACTCTCTGTCTACCCCTTCGGTGAAACGGTGTGATGGTTGTTAGTTAGTTTGTTAATCATGAACACATTAATCCTGTTAGTTTATCATTTTGAAATTCGAGTTCAAAAAAATTTGTATCATCCGAACCGTGAAAGCGTTGAAGTTTGGCAAGGGTAGGAGAGTTTAGTAAGTTCAAGTGGGTTCAACAAATAAACATTTCATACTCAAGCATTATAATATTATTATAACTTTACTTTATTAAAAGTGTTCAGTTACCGTACCTAGGCTGGATTTGATATTTATTTAGGTGCCTACCTAACTACATAATACATAAATAATTTCTCTCGTGAAGCGATGAGATTGGCTAACACGCGCATTTTTCTTTATACATATTACCGAGAGGTCGTACAAGCAAACATCGACTTCTAATGTGGTGGAATTTTTGGTTCCCTGCAGATTGAGCCCCGATAATTCATCCCCGACATTTCGTCCCCCCTCAATTGATCCGTTGGACAGTTGATCTCTCGAATAAGTGATCCCCAAAGCTTCATTAAGTAATTATAATAGTACATTCGTGAATCTTAATATACATTATATTATTTAAATAGGATGGGAGCAAATTTATTAAAAAAAATTGCCTTTGAGCACCAAAAAGGCTTTAAACACTGTCCAGAAATTGAGATATTCATAATTCGAATACAAAAACCATAAGGTACATAGAGTAATATAGTGTTGAATCGTACTCGTATTACAAACCTATTTTAGGTTATTTTCTGTAAAAAAATCGCTTTCAGAAATGTTTTAGGAGGGAGGTTACATACATTTATGATATCTACGATAGATAACTAATAACTACCTAGAGGAGCTATTCGAGAACAATTTGAAGCCGCGTGGTGAGGGGGAAAATGCATGAAAAATGCCGAAACCTACTTAAATATTTTAGCAACATCCCATTCATCCCATTCCTCATCAAAAGACCCAAAAAATTCATAAGCATTAACGATACAGAAACAAAATAAACACAGTTCATAATATACCACTTTGCATACAAATCATTTCAAAAGTTTGTCATATAGATGGTTGTCAGGCAATTTCCCCTCACCCTGGATTTGGTTTCAATGCCAATTATACAAAATCGCACTAATGTTCTCTCCAGGGTTAGGTTCATGGTTTGAACCAACAATTTATTAAAAATATAGATTTATTAAAAAATGTTATGCACCTATATTTGATTCAAATGATTACAAATATTATTTTTATAATGTTGTGATAGAAATTGCAACGATCGTATTATTGTATTCATCAATCAATGGCTTTCTAATTTTTTCGTGAGCTACAGTGGTAAGATTGGAAAATACAACATTGTTGAAGCTAATTTTTTCAGCTACAACATCAATATTGAGGTACTTTTCAATCTTACCACTCTTGATTCTAGCTTCCTGAAAATTCCGAAACCGCCACTGGTGTTCATGCAGTAAAAATCTAAAATAAATTTGCTTGCACATTTACGTATTGCGCATTCATCGCACATTTTGAAAAACACTGCAACACAAAACAGATGAGACTTTCAAAGGTCACGTGGAGGATTCATTGAAAAAAAAAAGAAGATTGTTTATTATAAAAAGTGTTTATTTATATAGTTTGCAAGCTACGCGCAGAGTGCGAAAACATCACAACCAATGATACATAATAGTAACTACTTACTTCATAAAAATGAGAGTATGTAGGTACCTACCCATTTCTTTCTTACTGCGAACAGCGATGCACATTCAAACTCCATACTACCTAGTTATGAGGAAAAAAGAAGATTAATTTTGAATGGAAAAAAATCTATTTCAATAACGAACGAAAAGTTTGTAGATATTGTAGTAAATTGTACATAATATAGATTGTAAGAGATAACACAATGATATAGGTACTCTCAAAACTACATACCATATCATGCATATTATTATTTTGTGTCTCCCAGGCATACCTATGGGCATACCTATCCATACCTATCTATGCTCCCAGGCAAGTAAGCGCGTGTGTTATGTTTGTACCGACACTACACCTACACCGTTTATGTGGTTAGGATAATTATATTTATGTACACTCCTGCCTGCATATTGTATGTAGGTACCTATACATTTTAACACAGTCATAATAATATACCGTACGAGCAATTTCGTTTTCGTTTGTAGGAGCTTTTTATCAGCAGAATAGTCGTTTTCCTTCGTTCTGAAAATTCTCGCTCTATCGTTTTTCGTCCGTTGCGAAAGATTCGTTCTCAATAACACACAGTTTCGGTTTTTAAAATGTTGGCACCGTAGCAATGGCGAGATAATTCAGGCGGCTCATTTCAAAATAATAAGATTTTTATGGAGACAAACTTTAAAAATCAACAAGACAAACAAAATGCTACAAAAAGAATGAATGTTTACCTATAATATGTGCAAGGAGTGGGGAGATATTATGTTGGTTTGGTTGTACGAGTACGAGAGGAGCCGAGCGGACCCGAACGGCTTTCCGCCAGTACCCGAACGGCCGAATGTGTAGGGAGGTCACGTGGTACCTATGCTGTGCTGCGAGTGTCGTGGCGTTTAGGCTTGTTCAGCTGTTTGTCGAAGCGGCTGCGGAATGGTCGCTCTCTGGACCTGCGTGCGATGAAGTGGCCATTTTGCTTTTTTTAGACCCTTTTAAGTGTTTATTTCAATGTATTTAGGAAGAATATATTATCAGGCTTCAAAATGACAATTATAGTATTCTTAATAGATACTTCGGCTTCTATGAATCAAAGAGCTTATTTGGGTGGACGCCCAACGCTTCTCGATGTGGCCAAGGGGGCCGTGGAAACGTTCGTTAAGGTACGTCTCGGAATATTGACTGCTCTAATTTGAGGTTATCTAACTCTAATTTTAATATTTATCAAGTGAGTGTGATTGTGAAAGTTTTAAATTGTTTATAGGTACGTCAAAGGTCTCCTGAAAGCAGAGGTGATAGGTATATGTTGCTGACTTTTGAAGAGCCACCCGTAAACATCAAGGTTGGTACGATTTTCTGCCAGTGACTATTCATAAATTCACATTTCCGATCATTTAGCTATGAAATATGGGTTAAAAATTATATACATGCACGCAGTATTCTATATCTCACTAGTCTACGTAGTATTTTGACTTTCGAGAACATATTTTATGAGAAATCACGGCTTCAAAGAAGAAGCATGATACATACGGCTCAACGTCTTCTGCCGTCGCTCGCGCAGAGGCTCGCAATGGCGAATTGACGTGCGTGCGCATCTCCCGTTTGATTGGCTCTTGTCACCTTCCTAATTTAAAACAATGGAGGGAATTTCATTTCGTACTCACCGAAAGTGAAAATAATGTGTTAATTTCAACAAACTGTTTAGTTTTATATCAACTGTTATATTCCAACAGTTGAGTATCTCCTGTTAGCTCCTGCCACAATAACATTAAATTTGCATATTTTGCACTTACAAAGAATTGTTTATTAATGACTAAGTAATGTCATTTTTATCTCCTAGCCGTGTGTCATATTATGTACTATTTTACTCATCAATATATTTGAATGATGTTTGCTGAGATAACCATTTGGGTGTATAACCTTAGCATTCAAGAAAAATGTCATCGCTTTAGATAACTGAAATTGGTTAGGGATAATTATATACATAATCTCATGTCATTTGATTCTAGGCTGGATGGAAAGAGAACTTGGCGACATTTATAAATGAACTGAAGAACCTCCAGTGCTTTGGAATGACAACAATGGGGGCAGCTTTGAAACACGCTTTTGACGTTTTGAATATCAACAGGATGCAGACGGGCATTGATACTTATGGTCAGGGAAGGTGTCCATTCTACTTGGAGCCCTCCGTCATAGTTGTTATTACCGATGGTGGAAAATTATCTAGCAACGGAGGGGTTCAAGAAGATGTGAGTACTTACCTTATATTATACTAGCAAGCCTTAAGCAAATTCAACTTCCTTTTAAAATAATGAAGTTGTCTCCTACAGCTTAATTTTTTGTTTTTTTTTTTACAAATGTATCATATTAATTAGAGCATACTGAGGACAGAAGTTTAAGAATTTTTGGAAAATACCAAATAGTCCCGAAGATATAAGCCGTCAAAATATTGATTTTTGATTTTGCGGCCGGTCGAGTGCGATGTCACAGGAAATGTGCGGCGATACTGCAGCACTGCATTCAAATTATGAATAGTACTGCGTGTGACTTCAAGGGGGCACTATTGCATACATTTTACTAATTTTCACTTCGAAAGCTCATAACATCTTAATTTTCGGAGATGTCGAAACACTAATTTAACTGTCGTTAATAACTGACCCCTCCAGCGTTTGAGGCTCATATGACCAGGCGTCCATATTTTATAATAGTATTTTTATCTTTTTTTTCTATCATGCGGAAATACTTAATTTTTTTGATGTTAGAACCAGAAATAATAATTCTTTCCAGTTTGCCTAAAATATTTATCCTGGAATCCATTAATAAAATCCTAAAAATAGCCAAAATGACTAATTCATATTTCGCGTCGTTATCGTAACAATTGGTTTATTTATAAAAATTATTTCTTATTTTATGAACGAGATAAAGGTGAAGGTACAGTTTCTTACAAATTCTCCAAACAAAACATAAGTGTTTTAGTAATATTGAGTTCTATCAATTTTTCTATGATTGGACTAAAAATTTAGGTAAAATTGTGGTTAGCGTTTTTTACAACATTTTCATGTTTTATATTAAAATTTGATTATTTAGAAAGAGTAAGGTTTATTTTAAATGCATACACCGGAAAGATAATTTTATCTGGTTTCTAAAACATTATTTGTTTTACGGAAAATTAAAAAATAAGATGTGTATGGCTCATTTGAAATACACAGAAAACATTGCGAACTGTACAAAAACGATGAAAGTACTGAAGGGTTAAATGTATGTAATACACTTTCATAATTTTTTCCTCATCCCATACACACAAGCAATTGCTTATTATGGGAGAACATTGAAAAATAATAAATATTAATCATATCATAATATCTTTCATCTTATTATTAGTGAAACATATATATGTATATCACACATTGTAATTTTTTTTATTGAATAAATATAATTTAAAAAAAAAAATAAAATCAAAAGAAATATTAAATTAGGAGACAAATTCACTGCGCAAAATTGTGGGACTTGACAATTAACTATGTAGGTATTTATTAATATATAATAATACTTGATAGTTCTTTGACGTTATGGCAACAGTCAAAAAGTTAGTTTCAATTTACAAAGAACAAATAGTTTTAACGTCGATAAGTTATGCAAAATTGTAGTCGTAGCAAGTCTCCTTATGAAGTAACTTTTTTAAGGATAATTAATGACTTGTCAAACAAAATTATTTTCACCACGTGCTAATGAATATTTTCAATAAAGTCGTTTAAATACAAACAATTTAAAAAATGCGCTGTGATGAATTGCAATCTTAAAAATTTGAAGCCATGTGGGTGAGATTGCGAACATAAATATATTTTGTAATGTAAATATATTTTTTATGTACTCGTATTATATCCTGTACCCACTTATATATATTAAATTTAAAAAAAAATGTACATGTCAAAATCTATGCTTTTGAAATAAACTATTTATACATTTTCTGAAACACTAATATTTCTGAGTGATTGAATTTAAATCCAAATTATAGAAAATTCATTTTATTGCTGTTTAATAGAAGCAGCCAAAATTCAAAAGACTAATATTGAATTATTTATTATGTTGGTTTAGAGTTAATGACACGTCGGACAAACTTTTCTAATGAATAGAGCGCCAAAGTATGATATTCCTATCATGCTATGTCCGTCCTGCGTGTCGCCAGCTCCTTTCGGATCATGAAACTTACCTCCCGGGCGGTGGGCACCGCTGTCATGCTATTGTGTCTCAGGGTGATGTGATGATTAAATAAAACAGTTTAATTGTTTAAATTGCACACTGATTATATATTTAAATGTCTGATCATACCAATATTTTAATTAAGACACTCACCCGAGATCGACCGTGTTATGAACTACTCTGACTATCTAAACTTGGCTAGGTATTCTTGAAGATGGGAAATCCATGACGGTGAGGATTGCATCCATGCGATCCGATGCAAGTTGGCTGCCTCTAAGCCTCCTTCGGAATATTCTGCTGCTGCGCGCTGGCCCTCTCGTGTGTTAGGCACCAATCGACATCCGCCCAAAGATTTGCTTGGCGAGATTAACTAAGGCTCGGCCCAGAATATTAATAACATGCCTGTACAAGGCCCACGATGATGGATTTAAATCCGCGACCACGGTCAACCCAGAGATGGCTCCGATTAATTGTCGATTTCGATCTACCGACATGCTGATCAAAATGTCGCCGTTATGGCTTTAAGATGTGAATCACGCACTTTCACGATAACTCGAATATCATGTTGGATATTTAAAATAACAAACCCATCAGGGTAAAAATCTATCGATTCACGATTGACTGTAATTACATTCCGTAATCCGATTTTTAAATTAATAATGTCTGCGACGGTCGTTATCGAACCGGGGTCCCGCCGGATCCATAACAAGAGTCCGGAAACGGCCCCCCTTTCTCCCGACCGCTCCTCTCTGTGTTGCCTGTCAAGAATCATCATTAATTTATTACCCTATCGAAATTAGCCTACCTGAGCCTACTTGAGTTTATGAAATAATATTTCATAACATATTTGTAATAATATAATAAAAAATGTATTGTTTATTCAATTTCTTGATCGCCAATGAAAATTATTGCCGTGCGCCTTATGATTTTATTTTCGTAATAGCTTACTTATTTTTAGTAAAATTATATTTTTGTAAATAGTACCGTCTTACGAGATAATGTGTTTCCCCAGAAATAGCTAGTTATATTATATAGTATCCTTAACAAGAGGTTAATGTGCATTACAGTATTGTCTTCATAAACTTAGTGTTTAACCACAATTTAATAATTTGATTTGACAAAGGAAATTTAACCGAATATGTAATTTTTCAATAAATCTCCATATCTGGGGGCCTGGTCAGTATATTGAAATATCCTTACCTCAAGACGTGATCAAGGTATTGGAGTTTAAATAAATGTCCCTATCTGGGGGGTTTGTATATTAAAACATCCGTACCTCAAGACGTGATCAAGGTATTGGAGTTTAAATAAATGTCCTTATATGGGGGGTCTGTATATTAAAACATCCATACCTCAAGACGTGATCAAGGTATTGGAGTTTTCTTCTTTTAATATGTAGCACCATTTCACAGTTTTTGGCCGTTCAATGAAGAACTTCTAAATTAGTTTTTGTTTTCCGATTTAGCACCATGCAGCTGGTGGGCAGGCGCATTCTGAACACCTTACCCGATGAACATGAATCCCTAAATGTATCGTGTTTTTTGAAGATGCGCCTGTATATCCAATTTCGCTGTAATTACATAATGGTGAGCACTCAAAAATGGTGCTAAACACTACTTTGTAACACAGGCAATTCTACAAATGACGAATTCCTTTGTGTGAAAGCACTATGAAGCTTATCAGTAAACTATATACAGATAGTTATGAAAATGTCTTAAGGTTTTCAGTGAATAAATTCTTAAACTGTAATTTTTTAAATCATGCTGCTGTAATGGGTCCAATCACCTCCGATCGTCCTCCGTGGTCGAGAGTTAAGGCTATCGGCTAGCTAGCCGGATGTCACGGGTTTAAATCCTGGCATGCGCAAGTAAATTTTTTTTAGATTAATTTGTGTTATTTCACAATTTATTAATTCAAAATAATATATAGTGTATTTGCGGCACTTTCTGGGGTGGAAGATACTCCTTATCGCCTTGGTGTAAGACCGCCATTCAGAATTGAAATGGCTTTGGCCGTGTTTGGCGACCAGATTTAGCAGCCAGGTACTTCCCCACCTTTTTCTCCCTGAACTTCTTTCCCTCTCCACTACCTTCAGCTTCACAACATACCCCAATAGGGGATGCCATAGTCTCACTGGCTGCAGATGGTTGGAAGCAGTTGGAACTCTTGTGTGGTATCACATTAAAAAAAAGTCTGAACACCAGCGATTTACTAAAATTCTAATATGTATTTCATATTGAATTCAAGTTAACAATTATTTTCACTGTAAACCTTACCCTTTTTCTTAACTACCCATATAGAATTTACACCTGACTAATTTGTTTTTAAATTTCCATATTTGAAATTCTTTTTATCTTGTTTCCAGTTCAATCTGCCGATGAATTGTCCCATCCCCGGTTCGGAGCTGACTCGGGAGCCGTTCCGCTGGGACCAGAGACTCTTTTCTCTGGTGCTCCGCTTGTCTGGGACCCCGGCCGTGGAGCGGGATTCGGGGCTCGTGCCTTCTGATACTTCCCCCATAGACGCCATGTGCGAAGTCACGGGAGGTAACTAACATACCAATTATTCTATTTCTTCTATTTATTATTTTGACATGATGTTTTCTTGGGTTGCTGTGGATAACGGTTGATTAATTTCATGCTTAGAGTAGATATTCTACTAGTAGAGTAGAGTCCAAAAATTTATCAAGATGACAATGTGATGTGTCCATCTGTTGCGGAAAACAATTGTGGTGGTTAGTTGCTTACAAAGTATGTAGAAAAAGCTTAGTTCATTATAAATATTATGTATGTACATATGTACTTTTACTAAATTAATATTAAACATTTTTCTAACAAAGTCGAATTATTACTATTTGTCATCATGGTTAATTTATTTATTGTTTTCTTGTTTAATTTGTAGAACACCATTTTAATTTAATGTTATTATTTTTATTTTTAAGAATAGATACATATTATAAGGCTAGCATTACACTTGTAAGTTTTTACGTAAATTTACGACTTCTAGCCAATGGGCATCTTGCATTTTGAAAATCCAATGCGCCCATTGGCTAGAAGTCGTAAATTTACGTAAAAACTTACAAGTGTAATGCTAGCCTAAAAAATCCTAAAATTAAAATCATCACTATTCATTTATCAAGAGTATCCAATTATTTAATGGGAAAACAAATGAACTTGTGCATATATAAATAGGTCTTTCCTCAGGGCATGAAAAACTGTCAAGTATTTTAATCATCTTAATGAGTGAGGTCTGTTATAAAAAACACACTTTTACCCTTCAGTACATTCATCACATTTGTTCAGTTTGCAATGTTTTCTGTGCATTTCAAATGCGCTATATACATCTTGTATTTTAATTTTCCGTAAAAACAAATACTGCTTTTGAAACTAGATAAAATTATCTTTCCGGTGTATGCAATTAAAATAAACATGACTATTTCTAAATAATAAAATTTTAATAGCAAACATGAAAAATATTGTCAAAAACGCTAAACACATTTTTACTTAATTTTTTACTCCTATCATAGAAAAATTGAGAGAAATCGTCATTACTGGGCGTTAAATAAATAAAAAATAAATAAAAAAATAAAAATTACAAAAAGACATTCGTTTTGTAAGGGGAATTTATAAGAAAACTATACCTTCACTTTTATCTCGTTCATATAATAAAAAATAAGAAATTATTTTTAAAGTTTAACCAATCGTTGCAATATGAATTACTCATTTTGGGTATTTTTTAAATTTTATTAATGGATTCCACTATAAATATTTGAAGCACACTGGAAAGAATTATTTCTTTTTCTAACGTCAAAAAAATTACATATTTTCACATGATAGAAAAAAAGATAAAAATACTTTTATAAAATATGGACGCTTGGTCCTATGACCCTCAAATGCTGGAGGGGTTAACCCCCATTTATCCCCTGCTTATAGCCATTCTGTAATTTTTTTAAATTCAGTGTAAGATTTTTTTTTAGGAGCCCGGAAAAAATCCTTAGTGAAGTCATAACAAACTGTGCAAATTGTACATTTAACCTCTCTAGATTTTAGAAGCTTCCATCTTGAGGAATGATTAGTGTCTTCCTATCATCCATCTCAATTCAATATTTTTCCTTTGTTTTCTTATCTACTGGAGCGATGGCTATTCGGATTTCGTTTTGGCTATTTGATTTAATTAATATCATTCCTCAAAATATTAATTTGGAAACGTATGCTTATTGCGGTTTAAAGTCAATTAATGCACTTACATTTCACCGTTTATCCCATATTTTTAGGTTCTAAAAATTCGGTACATTACGGCAAGCCATCGTTCAAGACGTTTTTGAGCAATGGCTCCAAATACCAAATTTTGTACATTATGGCAAGCCATCGCTCAAGATGTTTTTGCAAACTTGCCCTAATATGCCAAAAATCGTTTAGAGTGGTTGTAGAGCAGTTTTATTGACATCTCTAGGCCATGGTACATTCTTAGAGATTTCTTTGTGTGATGCCTTTTGGCTTACATTTTATTTTATGCACAAACTTTCTTGTTCCTGGTAATGGAATGCACTGTGGAATAATTTTCCTAAAATTTCAAACTGGATTCTATATATCATGCCTAAAACATCATATTTCTGAATTTTAACGTTAAAAGTATTTAACATTGTGCAAAATGCAATGCGTGAAACTTATATAAAAAATTAATCTTCGAGCTTTTCATCGTTATATTGAAACTTTCAAGCTTTGTTTTCATTTATAATTTCATAGTATAATGTCAAGCCTCAAAGTGATGCTTTCTTTGATAATATATTATTATATTGAAACTTTTACGCTTTCTATACATTTATTTTATCTACTCTTTCAAGCTTCTCAATTCAAATACCTGATGCCTGACCTAATAGAGATATATTAAGCCTATTGTATATATTTTGTCACTAACCAATATCTGAATCAAAGATACCGTGTAGGGAACATTCGAGTATCTTATATTGCTCCTGCGATCTGTGATATATATTGAAAAATTAATGCACGTAAATAATTCTTAACTGTAATGAAGCCGTACTTGTATTTCGTATGGTGTATTTCTCATTAATTTATGTATTTCTTTAACACCTCCATTTATAAGCAAGATAAAAACTGTGTCTTTGTATGTAATTTTTTAACTATAGATAGTTGGTACACCTCTATGTTATTAATTTAACTATTTATAAGCTGCCTGCAAAAAGTATGCAAATTGGAAAATAACTTGGTGTATTATTTGTAATGAATCTAAATTTCTTATACATACACTCTTATAAAGTTTTTGAATTGTTTCAAAGCTAAGTTTTGTCTTTATATCTTACCTTTTCTTTCCCATCTTCCAGGACGATCCTACTGCATCACCTCACACCGCATGCTGATGCAGTGCATTGACAGTTTGGTCCTGAAGGTGCAGAGCGGAGTAGTAATTAATTTTGAGAAGATCGGGCCCGACCCACCGCCCATAGAGAATAATGGCCCGGGTCGAGAGGATGGGCTTGATGACCCGCTCATGGGAAACGGGGCCCCCATGGACTTAGAAAATAAGGATATATATGGAGACGTGATCAACTGTGATGGTGAAAAAAATGGGGTTAGTGTATTTTCATTTTGATTTGTCAACATTCAAACTGGCATGAGTTACGTGACTGCTGTATCTATGATGAAGATATACTGTGGAAGTAAGGAGAGGATGGGTTGGATTCAGTTAGGAATATCTTTTTTGAAAGAATGGAACTCAAGATAGCTTACAGTTAATACAAATTTGTTAATAAAAAATTTAAAAAAATTCTGCCGTATATTATTATATTATATTATTGTTTCATGACAAAAGAGAACATTACCGTCAGTTGTGCCCTGGTGAGAGGCCACTATTCAGAATCAAAACATTGCTTGAAATGGCTTTAACTATGTTAAGTGACAAGATCTGAAAGCCTGGTATTTCTCGACCTTCTTTTAAAAATGTTCAGTTTTTCATGGTAACCGGATAAAACAGAATATTGACAAAGAGTGGGATGCTTAGATGGTTTGGGCACGTAGACAGCCATGTAGAGTGAATGAACTAAGAAAGTAGTGTAGGGGGAATATATTATGATGGTTTGGCAGTCCGTCCTCTCTGCCTACCCCTGCGGTGAAACAGCGTGATGGTTAGTTAGAGAAAACAGAACACGATAAATGAATAGGTTATGTTAAGTTAGGCAAAGTTAGTTTCGGTTTGTTTGTTTTTCATCACCATTCTGTTTGGTTGTGGAACCGTGTTTTATTATGTGTTCTGTATTAATGTTGATATTTTCCCATTAATTCCAGACACGCTGGAACAATGGAGCATCCTACATGGGCCCCGGTGGTCCGCAGAGCATGCTGAACAACACGGCGTGGCAGTCCTGCAGGAAGTTAATTTACGTCCCCCGCACAGTAGCGCAGAAGGGGTTTGCTGTCGGCTTCTGGCCTATCCCTGAGTCGTTTCGGCCCGACCCTAATGCTCTGTCGCTGGTAAGTTATCCACTTTACTATTTTTGCCTTAGTCACTCAAGCGATTATTGGCATATTATGCCAACTTTGATGTATTGTTTACACTATTTCATCCTCCCATATTACGTGTAGCTAAGATCAATATTCCATGACCTCATTAGTCCCCACTTATAATGTCTCAGCAACTTCATTTTTAACTTGTTAGAAGTTGTGAAACCCATTGTGTACTGTCAACAATTGAAGGTTTTGAACAATGATGCTTTAAAATAAGATGTAGGAAAATGTCACAGCATTCTGTGACCCGCTCTAACGAAGGGGTGTGGTAGCGGGTGGCAGGAAGGGGTCCCGAGTATCCCGAGAGTCTTACTTAATAGTGTATTTGTGTATATTGTCTGTTATTATTATTAAAAAGTTAAATATGTTGTTAAACAAAACAGCATTTAGTTTCATGCTTGAATATTTGCACGAAGCCGGTGAAATGCCCCTTTTCAAATTAGCGGAGACTTTTATTGTAGAAGATACGGGATACCCACTGCGACTGTAGAGATTTACTTTCGAGTAACAATATTAGTCTAAGGACGGGTTGTTTCGGAGAATTTGAACAATTCATCAAATTTCAACGTTCATTTTCGGGTTCTGTGAAAGTCCTATTCAAGTTCTGTTATTATATCATTGTTGGCTAGTTGCTTGACAAAACTGAAATAAAAACAGAACTTGAAAAAATCTTTCACAGAACTTGAAAATGAATGTTGAAATTTGATGAATTGTTCAAATTCTCCGAAACAACCCGTCCTAAGAGATTTACCAGATTATACAACTAAGCATAAGGTCCGATTGTTTCACACTAAACTCAAATTTATATTCCCCTAAATCCTGATGTTTTTTTACTTCGCTTCTTCGTTGTAAACAGTTATGTTGAACAGTTTGGAATGCATAACCCAGAATTCTGTTAGAACGGAGTTCAATATACAAAGTCTATTGGCAAATATTCATTTGGATTTATGATTAAACAACCCGGCCTAAGTTTAGCATACATAATAATATAATAGAATTGGGCAGTGATGAATGGAGAAATCTCCCTAGTAGATCTTGAAAAAAAAAAACAATCGGAATTTTTCACAAGTGAAATGATTTTTTGAACCTGGAATATTAGATATTAGTTATGTATTATTGTTAGCCCCCATTTAAAATAGAACTGACATTTTTATTTCTTTGTTATTATTTATTAGTTAAATAAATATACATATTTATGTATTTTTCTTACAACTACATAATTCAATACTGTCATCATAAGTGTTATATTATTTTGTAAATTGTAAATTTATCTCTTTTGATCTATCTAAGTATCAGTATAAATAACTAAAGGAGGTAGGTATGTACTTAATTTCAATATCATAGAAATGTGATCAAGAAAATATATAGTACCAATTTATTAGAATACACACGCATAGGTTTGCCTTTGTGGGATTTTATCGATTCACATTTTTTAAAGTGACTACCGCACAAGAGTCCCAACTGCTTCCAACCGTCTGAAGCCAGTGAGACTGGCAACCCCAATCGGGGTATATTTTACGTTTTCGAATGGGCTAACGGCAGACAAACACAGATGCTGATGTGCAGTGACAATGTGTATGTACATGTATTGGTTTGGCCGGTTGGCTACTACCCCCCCGGCTGTCTGGCCTTCCTCTGTCCCGTCCACGCTCGAATTGTGCAAATACGACACACATAAAAATTCTCGTGATATTCATACTCAATTTGGGTTTTTTATGTAAACAAAACTCTTTACAGTGTAGATTTTTTTTTATTGTATACTTGATCATATGCCTATCATAAGGCAGGATTTATGTGATATTTAAAAAAAATAGTATCTGTTAAGTCACAAAAAATTGCCAAATTTGTCTCCTAAAATCATGAATAAATCGCAATCTTTTAGGGCTGATATTTATAATTTAAAGCAAAAATCGAATACATATCCATATTTAATATGTGGTATACCTTTTGATAAAAAAATTAAAAATCAGTTTAATTTGGTATTTTAACCGTAAATCCAAATCTAAATTTTGTATGAAACAAGCCGCGCAGCTGTACAGCCTCTAAGTACATTTAATATATATATATATTTTTATCAATATCCACACTCAAAAGTTCATTTTCATGGTTAAATTAATTTGTTTGGATATTTTTTATTCTTCAGTAAGGAATTTCAGTACATTTTTTAAAATCAATGTTTAACATATAACTAAATTAAGGGTATTTTTTTAAAATTTCAAAATTTCTCACTGAAATTAATTTCAAACCTTAGAATTTGTTTTTCCCACCAAAACATCATCAGACAAAGCCCTTGCACTGAGGTCTACACGGTATCATCGATGTACCTACTTAGCTCTAGTCGCGGCAGTACTGCGGTCTCTCGCCAGCAGGGTTAATGTCATTGCTTTTACGTAAATTTGAAATGAGTTCCTACTTGCTAATTTTTACAAAAACATTAAATTGGCATGTATGTGATTTTGTTTGTGGGTGCGCTAGTCGTTTGAGTTGCATTATAAATAGGTAATAAGTTTTTACCCCTTTGAATTTAACAAAACCTTCTAAAATCTCTAGATGCTACAAATTTAAGTTAATACAATCGATTAAACTAAAGAGACGGCCACAAATCATCAACACACAAAACTGTATAGCGACATCTCCCTCTTATTCGCAAAGTACACAAGTAACATAAAGAGACGCACAGATTTTTAATGATTATTTTGTACAAACGTAACACGGTGTACATTTGACATCGTATTTCGTTCGACCAATCACGGAGCGTATACACAGTATAGTTTTTAAATCATTTTTCAAGAATGATTTATTAATTCTAAAATACAGAAAAATGTATGTATTTTTCAAAAGTCAAAATATTTATCAAATTCCTTGTTGCTGATATAGATTATAAATTTTGTTAATTCAAAAAATCTCCCTCACCATGCAAACATAGTTTTACTGTACACAAGGTACAAACATACTTGTGAGAAGACTAGTTATGGCTTCGGAAGAGTATTTTATAGCTAGGCATTGAGTCCCATTAATGTGGTCATCTCATTGAATATGCTAGGTGGGCTCCTGCTGTCCAATAAATGACTCCATACTCAGTTGCAATCAAAACAGTATTGTGCCAGTGTTGAATCATTTTCTCACTCATGAAATACCTCGATGAAACAAACGAGCGTAAAATAAATACATATAAAACTAAAAAGACAACCACAAATCATGTCAGAACCTCAAAAAAGAGAGGCAACGCTTTTTATGAGACCAAATGAGTTGTTTCCAAAAGCTAACAAATTAGCTTGAGGTGTTGAACAGAAGCTATTACTGCAGCCTTTCGAGGTTAGCTCTTTTGCAACTGAGAGATATTTTTATCTGAAGCTCCTGATACTAATATCTACTGAGGAATACTTGGAGCAGGTGGATGAGTTTGTGTATTTTTGAAGTATGTTTTCGAGAAATGGGAAGGCTGACAGAGATATTGAAAGAAGGGTAAATGCAGGTAACTCCATTAATGGAGAACTGAACGCAGTTGGCGCTAACAAAAAAATGTCGAAAGAAGCGAAGCTAGCAGTCCACAATGGAGTGTTGGTACCTACCCTGATGTATGGAACTGGCAGAGAAAGGATGAAAGTAGACTGAATGCTGTAGAAATGAGATCCCTAGGCGTATGTGTGATAAAACCATGTATGATGGTGCGAGAAATGTGGAGATCTGCAAAGAGTGCGAGGCTGATGTAAGTGTGATGAGTAAGATCAAAGGGACGCTTAGATGGTTTGGGGATGTAGAGCGAATGAGCGAAGAAGAGAGTGTAAGGATAATATATGATGCAAATGTGAATGGTAGCAGAAGTCAGGGACGCCCGAGGAAGACATGGCACGACGTCAAGAGTCAGAATAATAGAAGAGTATGTATGAGACGATGTATGAATGTGAATGAGGCAAGGAGTGTCTGCCAAGACCGAGTTGTTTGGCGGTCCGTACTCTCTGCCTACCCTTGCAGAAAAAGGCCTGATGGTTAGTTAGTTAGTTTTTTTTAGCTCCTGATATGATGAAATTTTTTCACTAGTCGATTTAATAGTAAATATTGAAGACAATATTAGTGATTTCTAAACGAAAATCTGAAACAGAAAAATCAGAAAAGGAAACGGTCACATCTGGGACTCGAACCCAGGACCCCTGTCTTTCCGGGACAGTGCTCTACCAACTGCGCTAATGGGACCCTATTCTCCTCGGTCACTTTTAACTGTATCATACTTCGAATAAGAACTACTTCAATATTTAAATATTACAATTTGAGGTTTTACTCAATAAAGTTATTCCGAAAAATAAAGATTTAATAGTAATTCACCAAAGGTATTCAACAAGTACACATTAAAAAATATAGATATTGTGCTGGTAGGCTGCCTTTACTCTTGTAAGTGTTTTCCTGTAAGTTGCTCACGTAAGCGACTTACGACAAATTTACCAATGTAAACGACACCATAAGTCGCTTACCGTAATTTATACCATGTTACAGAAGTTTTTCTTACGTAAGTTTTTGACAGGTCTAATCGCTCACGCGGGAATTTACGGCTCTCTCACAGCTTATCAATACAGATTGATAAGTTGAGACGCTTACAGTAAGTTTTGATGTAACTGTCGGGATGGTAAAACAGAAATCTGCAACACCGACAGTAAGATTCGGTCTTTCTGCCGTTGCTCCTCGGGACTTGTTTACTTGTCGCCATGAACAGCTTTATGAAATAATACACTGCAATAATCTATGGAGACTAACATAACATTATTTATCATTAACACAATGTCGTGTTTAACAAATGCCTGTGTAAATGTGTGATAATGATTCTAGTATTCGACTTCACAAACTGATGGATCAGCTATCAAACTTCACAACAAATTAATATCTCCAATGAATGCATACAAAAATGCAATATAAGAATACATAGGCCGGCATAGTCCAGTGGTAACGCATTGGACTGCCATTCCGAAGGTCGCGGGTTCGAACCCGGCGTGCGCAAATAAATTTTATTTGATTAATTTGTGTTATTTCACAATTAATTAATTAAAATAATATATAGTATATTTGCGGCACGTTCCAGAGTGGAAGATACTACCAGTATCGCCCTGATGTAAGACCACCATTCAGAATTGAAACGTTGCTCCAAATAGCTTAGCCGTGTTTAGTGACTAGATCTGAATAGCCAGGTACTTCCCCACCTTCCTCTTTCCCTTCCCCACTTACCTTCAGCCTCACAACATCCCCCAATTGGGGATGCCATAGTCTCACTGGCTCCAGACGGGAGCAGTTGGGACTCTTGTGAGGTATTCACTATAAAAAAAAAAAAAAAAAAAAAACATAGAAAACATTACCTGATGCCAAAAATCGAAGAGTCACCATTAATTTTTCTAACTAACTAATTAACCATCAAGCCGTTTCCCCGCAGGGGTAGGCTGAGAGGACGGACCGCCAAACAACTCGGTCACACCACACACTTCTTGCCTCATTCTTGAACATTCATACATCGTCTCATACATACTCTTCTATTATTCTGACTCTTGACATGGCCCGACTCTAGTATCTGATTCACTTGGTCGTGCCATGTCTTCCTCGGGCGTCCCCGACTTCTGCTACCATTCACATTTGCATTGTATATTCTTCTTACACTCCTTTCTTCGCTCATTCACTCTACATGCCCAAACCATCTAAGCGTCCCTTTCTTGATCTTACTCATTACGCTTACATCAGCCTTGTACTCTTTGCGGATCTCCGCATTTCTCACGCGATCGTACATGGTGTTACACACATACGCCTCAGGAATCTCAATATTTTTTCAGCTGGTGAAATAGCATTCCGAAAACGAGTATCATTCTTTTTTAATTAGCTGTCCAATCCTTTCCAATATGTGTTAGAAGTCAGTTGCCGTCATTTGGATAAAATTAAAGAATTGTTGTTGATCCTCAATTCTTAATTCTGCCGTTAAACGAACGAAAATCCCATCAGTACTTCTTCTTTGAAGCCAACTCCTAATCGCTAATCCTAAATTGTGCATATTATCGCAGCGGCAATCCGTTATGTGCGGAAATTGGTATTATATGGGGATCCATGATCTAACCGTAAATAAACAAATCCCTTTATCAAATATTACCAACTGACAGCTGTCAAAGTCGGCGGCAACGCGTTGTTGTCAGGAAGCCATCTTACCAAAAATAGAATTACTGTTGTAGCGGTCTCTGTGAATACTTCGTAAATTAAACTTGTAAACAACTTCTGTGACATTATTTACGATAAGTTGGATGCATATGTAAGCGCTCCTGTGAGTAACTTATCAAAAATTTACGAAAGTCGTAAATTTTACTTCCAAGTGTAAACCCAGCCGTAGAGCAGAAAACAACCAGTAACATCTAGTTTTCTATTATGGAGTATCTTGAAGCACCTTACAGGCAGTACTCAACAATACCAATAACTGCACTCAATAACAGGCTGATCGTACCTGTAAAACCAGTCGTATGAATTGCCACCTTAAGCGCATTCTTTTTCCGGATCACCTGCAACAATAGGTAATAAATAAATATTAATGACCAGGTTGGGAATAATATCAGTAACAGTAAGTTCAGTATTAGATTATATTTATCCATTAAATGATTGTACATTTTACTGATGTGGAATTTGTTGATTCTAAGTGCATAACTGATTTTTAGAATTGGTATTTATTACAAATTAACAGCCTATTACCATGATAGATGCTATTATAAAAGAAAATGAATTTCAAACGCATAACATGTGCAATTTGAAATTGTTTATAAATAATTTATTACAATAATACTTTCAGTATCGTAATGGTTTGATATCACCATGGAATCCCATTGGGGCCCACCAGTTGTATGGTTATAAATGAAAGAATAGAAGTAAATCCACGTATCATCTCATAATAATACATAAGATGGGGAGTATACACAGACATAGGAATTAATAGACGAGAAGATATGGGCGAGGGGTAAAATCAACTGTTGAAGAACGAGGGAACGAGGGAACGAGTGAAGCTGACTGTGATTCGTCAATAAATCAATCTGACAGTAAATAGGCATCTCGCATTATAATATCACCATTTACTTCTTTAAAGTAAAATCTGCTTTGAATGAATAGACATTTTTACATGGGAGCGCAAATTACTCGCCACGTTATGAACAAATTTGCGAAGTCCAAATTCGGCAAAGTAAGGCAGCTTTTATTTTCAGAGTCGTAGTTAGTTTCAGAGTATTTAGTTAAGACACTTTTATAAATGTTCATAATTTACTTCCCAGCAACCAACCAGCTTTGTGTTTCGCGTCCAGACGTTTCTCTATGTGATAGTAACAACTGATTCATATTATACGATGTGAATATGCTTAAAATAAAGTAAAATAATGCTTATATATGGAATGTAATACGACAATTGGGTTTATTCTCTTTTTTCACATCTATTTTTACCAGTTTTCATAGTACAAGTCAAAATTTTGCCGTGTTATTTAGTAAAATGAACCGATGATGCCTCGACCATAGTTCGCACAAGAATGATGACGTCACGTTTTCAAATTTCATTTGAGGCCAAACGCGAGCCCAGCCGGCTCAATGGAACCGGTATGGGGAGTGGGGATAATACGCTTTTAATCACTTAGGGCAGGTCTACTAATATTCATATGTCTATGGGAGTATACAAGAACAACAAGTGTAGTCCACAATTTATAATTGCTAAACAACCAATCAGAATAGGAATGTTGCAAGAATGACCAGGCATTTAAAAGAAATATTGAAAAAAGATCTTTCAGTTTGGTTTAGTATTTTTGCCTCGAATCCAAAATTCAAAGTTTTTTTGTGAAAATGCATTTCTCGTACTCCATCAGAACTTTCATAATTTTTGTTCAGTTTGCATTGTTTTCTGTGTAATTCAAATAATCTTTTTTTTTAATTTTCTGTAAAAACAAATACTGTTTTAGAAAGTAGATAAAATTATCTTTCGGGTGTACGCATAAAGTAAACATTACTTTTTCTAAATAATAAAATTTTAGTATCAAACTTGAAAAATGTTGTCAAAAACGCTAACCACATTATTACTTAATTTTTACTCCAATCGTAGAAAAATTGAGAGAACTCGATTTCGAAAACACATTCGTTTTGTTTGGGGAATTTATAAGAAAACTGTAACTTCACTTTTATCTCGTTCATATAATAAAAATAAGAAATAATTTTTAAAGTTCTTACGAATCGTAACCGATTGTTACAATAGCGACGCGAAACATGAATTATTCATTTTGGCTATTTTTGGGATTTTATTAATGGCATACATTTTGTTAAATAAAATTAAAATTGAATTAATAATTAATTGATTTATTTAAATAATTAATTTAAAATTGAAGCAAACTGGAAAGAATTATTATTTCTTATTATTTCTTATTTTTTTTTATTTTTTATTTTTTATTTTTTTTATTTAATTTTTTTATTTATTTTTTTTATTTATTTATTTTTTTTTTTTTTTCGTAGAAAGCAATCACTTTGTGGTTTAAGATTTTAATGAAATAAAAACAATATTTTTTGTTTAAAACCACGAATTTTTATTAATTTTAAGACCGACCGGTTTCGCTTCACTCGAGCATCGTCAGGGTACAAAATTAAACTAATCAATAATACAAAATGTGTCATTATATATACATACAGAGGGAGAGAGAAAGTAAAACCAAAATGAAACAACAATATATTACAAGAAAACGATTAGTGTATATAAATATTATAATAATAGAGAATAGGCATCAATAATTGTAAGGTGATTAAGGGACACCCTCTGTATGTATATATAATGACACATTTTGTATTATTGATTAGTTTAATTTTGTACCCTGACGATGCTCGAGTGAAGCGAAACCGGTCGGTCTTAAAATTAATAAAAATTCGTGGTTTTAAACAAAAAATATGGTTTTTATTTCAATTATTATTTCTCTTTCTAACATAAAAAAAATACATATTTCCGCTTGATAGAAAAAAAGGTAAAAATACTTTTATAAAATAAGGACGCTTGGTCAAATATGACCCTCAAACGCTGGAGGGGAATCATTTGAACTGAAAAGTTGGTACTGCACTACTTTCCAATTTCATTTTTACCTTCTCTATCTCATTCCTTCCACCTTTGAACACATTTTGATTGGGGTTACCATTGTACCCTGTACCCTGGCTTCGGGAAGAAAAATCCATGTGTAGTGTTAATAGTAATGATTAATTTCGTCTTTTCAGCCTCCCAGAACAGCGCACCCGGCTGTGAAGTTCACCTGCTCCTCCCAGGAACCGATGGTCATAGATAATTTGCCTTTCGACAAGTACGAGCTAGAACCTAGTCCGCTAACACAATTCATATTAGCAAGAAAACAGCCCACCATTTGTTGGCAGGTGAGATATTCATTTTTGCAATCTTATTATACGATCAAATACTTTATTGGCAATTTTATTATCGAATTTATGGCCGATAATGCACCACATGGAATGCTTATCCAAAATACATTTACATGGACTAGCATTGTCACAAGATTATCTGCAAAACCTTCCAAAATCCAAGAGTCCAGATAACAAGTACATTTCCGCAGGCTTAAAGCTTTTCTCTTGTAATAGTTTCATTCATATTATTATTCAATCTATAAAAAGTGGTTTATTTTTAAAGTAGTTCTGCAGTGAAATTATTATTACGCGTGACAGCTGTTTCTTTTGAAGGCATTATCAAACTATTTTAAAATAAATTGAATAATAATATTTTTGAATATCTAAAAGAAAAAACTTAAAATTAAAATCGAGTTCTACAAATTAAACTTGACAACAATAAAAAAATGAATAGTTGGTCTGGCTTATTATTTTGAGCCCCCTTTTTCTGACATTGAAATTTGTTTGAAATTTTCTAAGAGCAGTTTTAGAAGGTTTTACAAGTTTTTACAAGTAAGGCGACAGTATTGAACTTTTGTATGGAAAATTGTCTGATTATTGTGGAATGATTCCTATTGTGTTTATTACATAAGTTATTATTGTGGAATGATCCCTCTTGGGTTTATTCCGCAAGTTATTATTGTGGAATGATTCCTCTTGTCTTTATTCCGTAAGTTATTATAATATATCTTCATTTCGGATTATTTACATGAAATAATTTTATCATACTAGGAATCAGAAGACAATTTATCATAAAATTTTCTGAGCCATATGCTGATCCTTGTAAAAGGGGGCTTAGCTAAAAAAAATCTCATAAAATCATGAATAATTTTTACCACTCTTTAAATTCCAAGCAATATATATTATTTATGTCCCCACTGAAATTATATTTGTAATTTATTAATCAGATTTTTAGTCACAGTATGTGGTATATTTCAGTAATGTGTAAGTGCCTAAATATAATACAAACACTGCCATAGTGAATGTAACAGCTCCTGAATGATCTTAAAATAAATTTGCTTGTATGTTTCTGTTATTAGTTTTATCTTTGCTGTAATGTAAATAATTCATACTGCATAGTTCTTCCATTGAAATAATACATACGTAGATGTGATTCAAATGTTAATGCCCCTTAATCTTTTTTCTTGCAATTAACAAAGAACTCTGATAACCTTTTATTTTTCAACAAGAAACTTTTCTCTTTAAGTTAGTAATTCATTGATGTATTTGTGCAATGTAAAAATAAATATATTGTTTTTTAATTAAAAATTTGCACCATCTGTGGTCATATTGCTTACTACATTTGTTCACATACAATTTAATGTCATACATAATCATATGATGTAATGAAAGCTTTGTAATGGACTTGCACTCTCCGTTAAAATAATTTATTAGAAACATGTATACAATTGAGGTTGTAAAGCTGTGTGTGTGTCACTAAAATACAAATAACTTCTGATGAATTTATTTTTTTTATTTTAATAGGACGACCCATACACGGGTGAACCTGATAGTTCCTAAATTAATCTTTGTTGATAATCTACCCCACAAAAGGGTACATTGTAAAATATTATGCAAAATGGTTCAAACTGCTATGAATTAAGGCGAAATTTGATATCTAATTTTTCTGTTACAAACTGTAATTAAAATTATTTAAATATATATATATAATATTAAAAATAAATACTATAATAATTAAATGTCTAAATTATGTAAAATGATTTCCTTGGCATGAGAAATTCCAGCGAGGAATAAAAAAAACAATTTTTTATAAATTATTGTATAACAAATAATAGTTGGTTTCCGTTTAATTAGTGGGTTTTAAAAAGTAGTAATTTTGTTGTTGATATTTGTTTTTAATCTTGAATTTGTCCAATTTCCACAATGGCAGGTGTTTGTGGCGAATAGTTGTAAAAGTGCAGAGGTAGGCCACCCGTTTGGTTATCTCAAAGCGAGCACCAATCTCACATGTGTCAACTTGTTTGTCATGCCATACAACTACCCGGTGCTCCTGCCCCTGTTAGACGACCTCTTTAAATTACACCGATGTAAGCCAACCCCCGAGTGGAAGCAAATGTTCCAGCAGTACATCGACCGGATGCCTTCCTACTATGTCACAGTAAGTTATTTATTATATTCATTATACATTCATAATACATTCATAATACACTTCCTATAACTTCTAATAATCTCATTTGTACAAGGACATTATCATGAAAGCATTTTAAATTCATGTAGAAACAACATATTTTTTGTATTTCCTTTTTTCACTGATTATGATGTATTGTGTGAATATGGGTGTCAAATTAATTATCACATTGATAATTATCTACAGAAAGTTCGTTTAATGCAAATTGAAATTTTTTGCATATTGCTGAAATCCAGGTTTTAAGGTGCTGGTAAATAAGCAATATAAATTGCCTATTATTGTCTATTGCCGAACAATAGTCTTGCCAGGCAAGGTGTTGGCTGTCAATATTTCCCTATCCCATTCAGATTGCCGTAATGTAAATTCACAACACAAAAAATGATCTCCTACTATTACGCCACCAAATTTGTGTAAACTTGGAAGCAAAATTACAGAACTATTTATTAATATTAATCGCATTCGAAATTACAACATTTTTGGTAGTGGTAACATAGGGGCCGTTCAAGTATTATGTAAGCACTATAGGGGGGCAGGGGGGTCTTTGCTTAGCGTATTTTTGATGACATGGGGGGTGGGGGGGTCGAGATAGTGATTACGTCAGCACTGCTCAGTAATAGTTTTTTCGGGGATTCCCAGAAATAATTAATACGTTTAGATACTCTGCGGAATTTTTTTTCAGCGAAGTTCTGTAACACCCCCCCCCCCATGAATTTGAAATATTTTGTGGGAGTACTTATTTTGAATCATTTTTGTGGGGAATTATGTTTTACAGAAATTCTCTAACAACCCCCCCCCCCCCATGGATTTTGAATAATAAAAGGGGGAATCAAGCTCACGTACAATTTGTGGGGAATATGTGGGCAGAATTTATTTTATAGAAATTCGGCTACATTACTAAATGTTTGAAAATTTTTTTACGTAAGCATGGGAGGGTAAGAGCTTTGCTTACTTTTGGTGACAAGGGGGAAGAGGAGGTAAATAATTGTAATAAATCTGCTTACGTAATACTTGAACGGCCCCATAGCAAAAAGAATATAGATTTGGCCCCACAATATTGTCATAATATTGGTTGCCAAGCAAACTGACTGACAACACATGTGATCATTGCACATTACACATTGTGACACAAATAATTTTTATACTAAAGAAATACAAAATGGGACAATTTTTCAAAGACTGTTCTTGTGCATTCAAACTTAATTTACCGGTGATCTGGTGACTACTTTTAATGTGAATATTTAACCATTTTTTTAATGTGAATATTTTAAGCATCGGTGCCGCTGTTCTAAGGCAAAAATAATGTTTTTTTTTTTTCAATTTTGGTTCTTTAGCATGAAAGTAGTCGCCAGCCATCGCTGCAAGTTAGGCAATAATTTTACTGTCAATGCATTATTTTAGTTCTTTAGCATGAAAATAGTCACCAGCCATCGCTGCAAGTTAGGCAATAATTTTTCTGTCAATGCATTATTTTAGTTCTTTAGCATGAAAATAGTCACCAGCCATCGCTGCAAGTTAGGCAATAATTTTACTGTCAATGCATTATTTTAGTTCTTTAGCATGAAAATAGTCACCAGCCATCGCTGCAAGTTAGGCAATAATTTTACTGTCAATGTATTATTTTACTCACCTCCTATTATGCGCAGCCTTTACAATGTGAATACTGAAATATTTATTGCAAATAAATATGTGCTTACACAATTTTAACACATATTCATTTTTGTTCTTTCATGATACTAGTTTAAGTCGGTGACATGACATTCTATATCAATATCTAATAAAATATCAATAATTTTTTAAACTAGTTTTGTATAAAGAGATTTCAGCTGTCATAAATGTTACGTATTTTTGTTTATTTGTTTTGTAGCCATTGAAACGAGCGCTTACTAAAATGGGAGCCCCCACGCCGCTAGTCCAAAGCTTAGTGCCTGATTCACAAGACAACTCCCTGAGCTACTCTGTCGTCAATTATCTGAAGCGCTTAAAAAACCAGGCAAAACTAGAGTTCGACAAGCTGTGTGGGGAGGTTTTGAACAAAGTTGGGACCAATGCGGCGCCTGTCAAGGGGGCAGAGAGTGTTAGGGTTAATCCTCGGTTTCCCCTGAAGAAAGACTTGACAACGCACCCCTGTTTACAAGATAAATTCACAGCGTTAAGAGATCAATTGAACGAGTTTGGAGGATTTGTTGTAGGCTTGTCGAGAAGTAGACACAGAGCGCAAGCGCACACTTATAGGAATCCGTTTGATATACAAAGAAGAGACCTTTTAGATCAGGTGAGTTGTTATTTATAGTGCTTTTACAAAACTGCATCATCTTTTCATATTATCTGCAAACCATTTTTCTTTCTTTTCTCCCTGTAATAGCAAGGTTTTGCCTGACAGCAATGCTATGCGATAATTCATCAAGAAGAAGCTACTTTAGGGCTCATTACCTCACATCGTGTTGGTTAGAACTCTATCCCGAAGGGCTGATTTATCATATATGAAAGATAATGGGCTTGCTTGTCTAAATGTTATGATTATTTTTTAAAATTTGGTTAATGTTCAGTATTTTAAACAATTTGGTTTTTATTCCAGGTTGTTAGAATGAGAGCTAATTTCCTGCAACCCTCGTTGGCGCACACCAAACTAGTGGATGATGATTCTCTCCACTCCATGCCTGTGGCCCAGATGGGCAATTACCAAGAATACCTCAAGAGAATGACTCCCCAGCTGAGGGAAATAGAGTCCACCCCAGTTAGACAACACATGTTTGGAAATCCATTTAAAATTGATAAGGTTTGTATCACTCATTTCATTTTACCTGTGTATTTTGTATTTGAGCTTTTACATAAATAATCTTTCAATGTTTATATAACTGTCAGTTTTATGATATTGAATAACTATTTCATCAATGCTGATTAATGTTTGGTTTACTATATAAACTTTCAGATAAATATACACCAGTGTCCAAATGTATGCTATCCAAATTGTAAAAAACTAGAATTATGCTTATTCGGGTGATTTATAAGAAAAATCATTCAATTATGTTTCACAAATGGATTCCTAATACCTAGATCGATTGTCAATTTTTTAAAATTATACACACCGCTCTACTCAATTGTATAATATCCACTTTCTGTTTCCAGCGCATGATGGTAGACGAGGCTGATATAGTAGACCTTGTGGGAGGTGGTGGAGGCACAACCAAGGCGAGCAGTAAACGTCCCCTGACCCCCGTGGCCCCCGGAGAGATGCCCATGTCCCCAATGCTGTCTCGAGCGCCCCCCAAACGCAAGCCCGGCCCCCTTCCCCAGCACGTAATGGCCCGGCGGCCCTCCACGCCTGTACCCTCTCCCACTCCACCCCCCGCCCCCCTGGTTGCCCCCGCCGCCCCCAGTCCGCCCCCGGCGCCAGTTTCTCTGAACTACGGGCGGCCCCCTGAACCCATGGGCATGTGGGCTCAACCGGCCAATGGGGAGGTGAATCTCCCCTCCATAGACACGGGGCCAGCGCTCATGACTAATGATGTGGGTAATAACTTCCCGCAGGTGGTCGCCTACCTTCCACCTGTTTCAGTTAATATGAGCGCTCTTCCTCCTGTGGTAAAACCAATGCTCAATGGAGGTAATTTATTTTTAAATACAATACAAAATTTGCTATTCCTGTCTATAATTACTGTACTGCTTTGTCAATCAAATGTGTACCCCTCGGGTAATAGGCTCGGTACCTTGCCATCGAGAACAATAGAGTTGCCTTCCATCTTTAAATATATATGTATCTAATTTTATCCTTACAGACAGCTACCTGTCTGTGGGTCTGAAGCAGCCCCGCTCCCCGTCGCCGCCGCCTCCGCCCGGCCCGCCCTTCGCCTTTCCCCCTTACGTGCCCACAATGGCACCCGCGTCGCCCATCGACGACGACAACGAGATCAACATGATCCTGCACGAGGCGGCCGCCGGCGGGGGCATGATCGGCTTGGCCAATCGCGCCTTGCCCCCTATGCCGCATTCCCCCCACCCGCTGCACCTGCCCCACATGCACAGCCTGCCCAACCTGCCCCACATGGCACACGTGCCCCACCACCACATACAGGCGCTGCCTCCTCCACCGCTCAGCCGGAAGGAGGTCAGCGAGATCCGACGGCACAACCTCAATGTCAGGGCGCAAATTTACAAGGCTGTCAGGCGCCCGGGCAAAGGTAATTTAATTATTTCACTATAAGGTCAACTTGTCTTTCACCTTGGACTTGAACTGTTCAGAGTAACAATGTAACAACCAAACAATTGTTTGGGATGCAATGATAAGAACCTATGACATCATTTCATAAGTTAGTAAAGTAACATTTTTAACCATATCTTTTTCATCGCATACTCAGAACTCAGTTGGCTTTCTATGTTAGATAACTAATATTTTGTATAAATATGTTCATTCATTTGAAAATAAGGCCAGAAGATAGTAGTCATAAAATGTATATAGCCAACAAAATTAAACAAAGATTGTAGGTATCACTTACAGCAGTCGTAAATTTTGCGAGTTAACCTATATTTTTCCCTGTTCTTATCAAGTTTTTGTAAATTGAAAGTTATTTATTTACCTACTACGCATGTTTGTTTAAATCTAGTGTTGCAATGGTTCATAATTTGGTGACTATGTTTATTCAATCAATGATCACACGATTATGATTATTGATAATATTTATGACCGAAAATAAAAGCAATTTGTTTTCTCGAAATGTTATTTATAATGCCTATCTCCGAGGCTACCAAAATTATTTTTTTGTCAACACATAAGTATTGATGTATTTGAAAATGTTAAAAATTCATCAAAACTTTTAATCCACAACCAACATGTATTAGATTGTGTGCGAGCGGCCTAGAGATTCTTAAGTCTTGCAGTTATGATGCACTGGATCATGATTGTTGCATCATTACTTAATCTAAAATCTAATTATGTAAATGTTTACCCTTGAGTGAGTTTATTGTTAGCACAGTAGTTATTCTTACTACATATGTGTATAATGTATATTTTAATTGCAGATTTCACGGAGTTGTTTAACCAATTGAAATGCCTGCGGGGCGGGCTGGCCGTGAAGAAGGTGGTGCTGCAGGAAGTGATAGATGAATCTCTGCGCTTCAAGAGAAAGGCCCTGTCCAACCTGTTGCAGGAGTTCTCGGCCGCCATGGAGAAGAACGGGAACAGCACCAGCCCGAGCCCGGGCGGCTTCCCTTCCATCAAGAACGACTTCATCAATGACTTCCCCAGTGAGCCCACGTACGGCCCGCCCAGCAACCATCACAGCTAAGACAGCCGTGACGTGGACCCCATAAATGATGTGCCGCGTAATAAACACTTTAAACAATACTTCTTTTTAGTCAATGAATTGCAGTAGAAATCTGAGTGGTCAGCCTGTAGATTTATGTACCACAAATGCATTATTCTTGGAACTTTGAATATTTTAAATGTTTCACCGTAGGTGCTATTTGTTTTTATTTGTACTGTGACTGCCATCACTTTAAATACCGTTTTAGCATTTGTAAAATAATAGAAATATTGTTGGGTTTGACCTTTGATAGGACACGTCTGATTTTAATAATTGAATTTCGCGTGGCTGTTTTTGTTTGTATATTTTCCTCCCTGTAAACTATTCACTCCATCTCCTTGGAAAGAGATATGGATTGACTTTTAGCATTCATATGTAATAAAGGAATTCTCTGCAGAAATCTACTGTGATTCACAAACTTCTAAATACATAAATAATGAATTGTGTTCGGTTAATTTTTGTGGCTTTTTGCTTTTCCAACTATGGTGATGAAAGTTCCATGTGTATTATTAAATTTATGTTTTTGAATATATAAATAATGATTAATAAAAAACTAATTGCGTTAATGTGTTGAATAATTTGCATAAACCAAGAATACTTGAGTAAAACACGTGCGACCGCGACCACAGTGGTGACATGATAAGTTCAGTTATTGTTGTCACAAAGGTGGACAGTCGTGTGGATTGTAGTCAAAAGAGGGATTCAATTGAAAAGTATCAAATATAAAAACATCTTTAAATCTTAAATGTGAGTTTAATGAGTTGGTGATCTCTCAGCTTTAATAGTGGTGAAATAAAGGGACGGATTGATAGTTTTGGTATGAAGTTTTATTACCAAATATGATTCTAGTTTAAAATTTTTACACTGATATGATAATTGATTGATTTGATGTAAAATGCCAAATATTTATTACATGATTGTTATATTTTTATGAGAGAATTTTATTTCGTTAGGGAACCCTATCACAAAACACATTAGGGTTTTTGTGTACTTTTCCAATCGGCGACATCTGTGAATTTCTTGTGGACACATTGGGTTTCTTGGTAGATTTCTTCCGTGGTAAGATCTCCTTTCAACTTTTAAGCACAGAAGGTTGGACTTGTTTTGTTTTCCCAAAAAAATTGTAAAATCGTATTCTGGAAATTATTGCAAAATAAGATTCTATGCATGTATCAGGATTGAGCAAATTTTTTAAATCAACATGTGTTGTGGATGCTTTGTTGAAGGTTTGTATATGTAACGCAGTGAGAGTTGGTCCAATTCTTTCAGCACCTATAGCAAGTGAAATAATTCCAGTTTTCATTATTTTTAATTCAAATCGTTATTAGTACAATTTATTAGTGTTGTTTTAGTGTAACAATTATTATGACCATAGCGGCCTGTAATGTCCTGTAACAAAACGGGACATGGAAAATCATTAAACGGACAAAGTCGTGAAATTTTACTCATCGTGCTTAGTAATTTTAGGCCATAACACTAACATTTAGTTCAATTATATATATTCTGAAAATCTTCAGTATTTTAACAATGATACAAAACAATAATGACATGCTAAAATAAGTTTTATATAACTGACTCTTTGGCTCTAAACTCTCAATTGTGAAATAATTATTAAGAGGAAGCTACAAGCCAAAAATTTGTATATTCTTGGTATACCTTATATTGTAGGTAATAGGCATTAAAATCGCTTGACAAAGAACTTGTAGCATGTCTAGAAACGTTCGATTTCAAACAAAAAACTGGTTTTTATTTATTTTGTAAATAATTTTATAAGAAAGCAAAAAAGTTAATCAAGTGAAACTGTCACCGATAATCTTAGCTATAATACTGTATTTTTTTAAAGTTGTTTCCCTTATGCGATCATACATTTCTATTGAAAAAAAATTTTTTTTAGTACTTTGCATTTATATTTTTTATTGAGTAATTTATATATTTATTTGTATTCTACTCAAGCGAAGCGATAGGAAAACCTTCAATTTATCTAAAGCATTTTTTTTTTGTATTCATAATGTACACCAATTCGTTATAAAGATTAATCAAAATAGTGATTTGGTATTAAGCTTCGCCTTCACTTAAAATAAAAGCCTAAAATGAAACACCCTGTATGTAAGTTTTGCTTCTGTGTGATTACTGTGATGAAGTCAATTAAGGTTGGTATACCTATAACAACTATGCTAACTAGGTTGGTAAAATCCTAAACAATCATTACAAAAGAAATTGTCATTCTTGTAGTGCTGTTTTTATGTAATCGAAAATCATTTTGTCAAATCTCTCATCTCAATAACGCAATGGTGCTTTTCCTCTTTCAGAGATATATTTTTTGACACTAATTGAAGGGCATCATGTGTCAAACCCGCAACACCTTGTATTTTCAATATTGAATACTTTACTCTGTTTTCACCTTGAGAATCAATTTTTTTTTATTATATAAGTACATTTTTGTTTATTTGTTACAATATATGATCAAATATTTCAAGACCCCTCTTCCATAGAAGCGTTAGCTTGTGGCTGGAAGAGGAGTGTACATTGTTTTTATTACAGTAAGTAAGTAATTAAAAATAAAATGATTTTAAACTTATTTGAAGAATGGAATGTTACTTAAGGAAACTAATTGAGATGAGTTATTCAAGATTAATTCAATTGGAAACATTTTTATTTTTTGTAAGTTTGTCTTTAAAATATTTTTTCACAGTGTTTATTATTTGGATGTTATCATTAATGTTTCTAATTTCTTCAGTAATAATGTTACAATACATCTAGACTTGCTATTGTCTCACAATCTCTAGATAAAATGTGGTAAGTAAGGAACACTCATTTTACTCGTTTTCAATAAATTCTTTAATCAAATGTTCATGTATGACTAAGATAGATATTCACAGAATATGTGCGTATGAACGTAATAAGCGATAGTGGACGGCGTTTTCGTATTTATGTCGAATACTGCATTCTACATCACGGGTGTGACTAAGATAACAAGATTCACTTACTCGTTTACACTATAAGACGAACACGGAATACAGTAAGAGATGACCTACTGCTATTAGGTTGTCCTCATACAAGGTGGGGCAAAAGTAATCACCCCATTGGAAAACGCTATAACTTTTGCAAATGGCGCCAAATGTCAATTCGGTTTTGACATTTGTGAAGTAAACAAACGCAGAATACAACCGACAAGACATGAATCGGTTTAATCTGCAAGAACGCAGAATAATTGTTTCCATTTTTTTGCGCAACAATTCGTCGGTTGTGTTGGCGCAGTGTGAATTTCGTCGCAGATTTTCTGGCCGTCTGACACCAACTGGACAAACACTGCGGCGTTTGGCCACTCCCCTTGAAGAGACTGGGACAACACGAGATGTTCCCAAGGCTGGCCGCCCCCGGAGAAGCCGTTCTGCTGAGAATATCGCTGCTATTGCCCAAGATGTCGAAGATGAGCCTGGAACATTGGCCAGACGACGTGCCACGCAATTGGGCATTAGCCGGCGGTCCCTATGCAGAATTTTGGTGAAAGATTTGAAGATGTTCCCTTACAAAGTGCAGACAGTGCATCAGCTGTTAGCTGTTGACCGCCAAACGCATATAACCTACGCTCAAGCCATTCTGAATCTCAATGTACTTATTTGTTGACTCTAATGGTGCTGAAAATATTCAGGAAACGATTGAAATAGTAGTTTTTATAATAAAATATAATTTGTGTGTAATTAAGAATGTAATCTTATTTCTTGGCTTTTATTTAGTGTTTGCAGAGTAATGAAAACGCTCATTAAAGAACATAAATATATATTACTAAAATAAATACCAGAAAGTCCAATTATGTGGTGTGCATGTGAACCTTATCTTAATTTCGCTAATAAATAATAAACAGTGTTAATCTCAAGTGACCTACCAGGTAAGTATGGTATTGTATATTATATCCATACATAGTTAGTAATAACATAGATCATTGTAGTTTATTAATCAAAATGTTTGAAGAATTGCATACCATGCAAATAAGTTCGTAAACAAATTCTTATTAATTAAAAACCCTTGCGCGATCAAATAATGTAATATAAAAGTTCAAACACAAACGGAAGTATTTACCGTCCGGTATGGCCCGGCGGGGGTAATGCACAATGCTCTGTAATATTTCATTTTGTTTATATAGACATGCCCCAAAACATTTATTTTGAGTTATTTATTATTAGATAAGATATGGATGCGCAATTCGAGCAAGGTTTACAATGATCATAAAGAATGATCATGGGAAATATATTTTATTACAGTTTTAACCCTTTTAGTGCCATTGTTTTTTTACTCATATATACTTAGAAATGCAAAAGAAATCTTTTGTTTTTGTTATCATTTACCCGTGTCACGAAAAAAAAAAACTGTATCTCTTCAAAAAATTATCCAATTTTAATAATTTTTTCAGTGTTTTCTTAATAAAAACTTGTACAAGGATAATAAAATACAAAGAAAATTGTGGATATATATATATTGTGAACAAAAACTGGAATATAAAAGTGAAAAAGTTAACATGTGTGCTTTCCCGCACAGACTCCATAGAGCCACTTACAGCGGGCACAACTCAAGTTACTCCTATTCACAGCACTGTAATCCTTGCTGCTGCACACTACGCAGCGCCATAAATTACGCCCGGGTAACTTTTCTAATCCAAAACTTTGAGGGGAAGATGTAGTCGGAGTAGCAGGTTCTGGTCTATTTTAATCTTGTCATTTTTTTGTCGATATTTTTCTCACTACAATGTACATATATGCATTCACCACCATCCTTCCAAATACATTAAATACAACCTTTTTCCAAAATTTGAGAGTTCTTCGTTTATTCAATAGCTGTATAGCATTTTGTCACTCTCGTCTACTCCGCCCATCCTCCGTATCAGCAAAATAATTGTTATCGTCACTATTATCACCAACACTCAAAATTTGCACTAAGCGGTGTGAGCGCACCACAATGTCACTTCCGCTATCACTTTCTTTACAACTTGAAGAACGTTCATTTTCACTCGAACTATTTTTCGTATTCCGACATTTTGGGTTAAAAAAATTCTTTTCCTAAATTCTTTTTATATTGTAATTACTAATAATATTATAATTTGAACTTTATGTAACACGTAGAAACATAAAAAAATTAGCGATGCGTGCGAGCGACTTTCCCTACCGCGCGCTAAACAGCAACTGATTTCGCGAGCGCTATTGCGCTCGTGGCGGATTTAGGTAGTGCGCGCACGCGCGCAATGGCTCTCGTCGGCACTCTGATGGTTAAAAAGTATTATTGGTCGGCAAGACGAGTTGAAAAAATGCACAGCGTGGATGTGAAATCACCCATACATTTGAACGCAGCCTAAAGGTTAATCTAATGGTGCTCAGAAATTAGTCGTACTTTCTGAAAGGAGATTGCGAACATTAAAAATGCCAATGACGGTGGTTTTTTTTTTGGCGGATGTAATTTACTAATTGATTTTTGATCAAGTTCTCCACTTCGTTCAGCATGGTGGTATATTTGAGGATACTAATTTTAAATGGTATTAGTTTTGCTGGAGTAGTGCACTCTTTATGAAATTATGGCGCTAACCGTCGAAAACAAATTGGAAAAAACTTGTTAAATCATTCTTTATAATATACCTTACAAGACTATTTTTGATTGATTATTAATTAATAACATCAACATTCCTCATTGCTTTATGAATATAGTCCATACTGATAAAATTAGGCCTACATATCAGTAATTTTACAATGTAAATTTCGGTAAGACCCAAATGTCAGATTTCGGATTTGACATGTATTACTGGTAGCGCCTCGGTGATTTTAAAAAAAGGAAATAAAAGGTCGCTAAAGCCTTGATAAGGCCGCTTTAGCGACAAATTTAGCCTGCTTAATTTTGAGTGAGGAATTTTATACATAGCGAGGATACAGACTTGACTGATATGCCGGGCCTTATAGACTTAATTTAGAGAATCTTGAGAAAGATTAGCGGCTAATACACGTCCGCTTTGGAGTAACTGCTACTTGCCACTCCTGGCCGCCGCGCAGAAAAATAAAGTAAGGTAAATGGAGCGCCGTCTATTGTGAGACTTTTCTGTGCGGCGGCCTGAAGCGTCGCGAGGTTCCATCACTCCAAAGTGTGTGTGTAATATTGTGAACAACAAATTTCAAAGACAAAGTAAGTAACTTGGTGTTTCTAAGGTAATGAAAAAATTTAGTACCAATAATTATTGAATAAATTTCTAGAATATTTTGCCAAGCTGTACTGTATTATATGAATTAAATTTAACTTTTGAAATGACTTTGCACTTTGAGCTCCCGCAATCTAATACCTCTGTACTACGCCGAGGGTAAAAATCCCACAAACAGAAAGTATTATTATTATTTTTTTTTATTTATTTATTCTTAAATAAATTAGTTTTACAAAGGTAAAGTACATTGTCCTCCACGCTAGGAGTTCACCTGTGTTGTGGAGGACTTTTTCAATTGTAAAGTTATATCATAGACATAATTCCTATGTTTGTGAGTTATATACATAATAGTAAACAATACAGTGGCGATTAGTTACACAGAGAAACGATAGAAATTAAAATATAATATCGATTTTTACATAGTTATAACAAAAACAAATGCGAAATATAAAAAATTAAATATTAAAAGGATTGTAGTATTGTTTTCAGATTACCAATTGGATATGCGGCGTTCAACGGATACAAGTTTTCCGTATCCAATGGATACTTTCGGCGCTTGAGAAGTTAACCTAGGTCACATTCGTTGCTGGAGCCAAAGTATTGGTCTTTGTGAATAAAGTTCACAATAATATCATAAACTTTAATATTTAAAGAGTGTTAGTTTTCTTTTCTTATTGTCGGGCTATTAACTTTAATAAAATCATTTTGAAACATCATCCCGTTGCAGTATGTACGAGTATTAATAAAGGGTATTAAGGGACATACCTAACTACCTGACCAGTAATTCCTGACCTTTTTGGAGTAAAAATATGGAGGGTATTTTGGTCTCCGGTGACCTATTCACCTTAAGACCCCGTAGTAAGATGGTTTTAAAGGGAGATGTAAATACGAATGTTAGAGGGAGCGCTTTATAGCACATATTTAAAAAAATAACAACTAAGTGAAAATGGAGAAAATATTTAATAAAACACAATTCTTTTGAAATACAGCAATAATCCCGACAAATGCTTTAGTTCTATAAAGATACACTCTGAATTTTTCCATGCCTATAACATATTAAATAACAGAGCAAAACGTGTTTTTAATAATTTTCGGAACTTACTTTGCAATTTTTTTCTATACAAAGGAATTTCATATAATTAACGTTTCGGTGTAACAAATGCATAGATATTATCTTCAAAAATAATTTTTTTTTTTTAAGAACTTGTATACTTAGAGAGTTAAAGAGAAACTTGTTATAAATCGGTAGAAATTGGGAATGCGGGGTCTTAAAACATAAAAATTCAGTAGGTGTTGGACAGTTGAGATCGGGGTGGGGGAGTTGGTGGTTACTCGGCTGAGTGACGGCATGTGAAAGAATATGTTTTTGTAGAAAAAGAAAACTCAATAAAATAACAAAAGAGTTGAGAGGCAAGAAGCAAGGGGAGGCTAGGAGAAGCAAGCAGAGGCAAGTACAGAAACGAAATCCAAGTTGGGACTTAAGTAGGCAAGAGGAAGTCCGAAGAGAATAGAACCAAGAAGAGACAATAAAGGCCACGACGAGGTAAGACGAAGCGAGAAGATGCAAGAAATGAAGAGGAAAACCAAGAAGAGACGAGAATGAGTAAGAAAATAAAGAAGCTAAAATAGTCGAGATAGAGCAAAGAAGAAAACAGAAGAGCCAAAAAGAAGTAATAGGAATCAAGAAGGGATGAGGAGAGACTAGAAAAGCCAATATGTTAGAAGAGCCACAAAGAGACTAGAAGGTGCAAGAAGAGACTAACATAGTCAAGAAAGACTCGGAAAGGAATTATAGGAAAGATGAGACAAGAAGAGACGAGGAGAAGCAAGGAAAAGCTAGCCGAGGAAAGAAGAACAAATAAAGGCAAGGAGAGACTAAAATAACCAAGTAGACAATTAAAGATTTTGGAATAGATTTGTACAGTATATTTTACATTTAGGAACATACACATATGAACATAATTTTACTACATCGAAGGAAACTAATTTTCAGTTATTTGGCATAGTTAAATCTTTTAAATCGTTGGCCAAGTTAGGAATTATTCCTAAGATTTCCAATGAACATTGGTGAAAATGAACTGGAACTATTAAATAGGTTAGCCACACGAGCTCTAGTCTATCTTGAAACTTTAGGGTTTTTAGTGAGGAATTTAACATATCATTTTATCATCAAAAATTGAGGATTTACAATCTTAATGTTTATGAAGTTTTGCCTTTATAATTATTATTTTACGAACGGTTAGTTATTATTATTATTATGGTATTGCTTTATCGGCCATTGTTAGCACAAAATTTAAACTAATTAATTTTTTAGAATATTGTTTGCTTGTAGGGGTTCTGTGTTTTTCATAATTCGTAGCACATTTGAGTGAATTGGTGAAGATCACTCACTTCAGAAATCTTTGGGTATAGATGTACTTCATAGAAATGCGTAAGGTGTGCGCCTGAATAATCTAGAAGCCCTGGAAATAATAAATCCTTAAGAAAAAAAAAACAATTTGTTAAATAAACAATTAGATTTATCGAATAGCCCAATTTTAAATATTTTCATTTCCCTACACCTACTTTTATCCCCTGGTGGACATGCCCTCAACACCTCTCTATCGGTTCACCTCTTCAGTGTTTGAAATGCATCCAATTTCAATAGAATTACGACTGCAATACTGTTTTCATTTAGCATCAGGTAGGTACTTAAAGTTACAAATCTGACGGTTCCTATGACGTCACGAGCAGCCGGCACTGTGACATCACTCAACACTGGTTGCCGCTGTCACCAACATTGCTAAAGCCAGGCTAGACATTGCTAGAGTATTGCTACAGCCACGCCACGGTCTACGAAGTACGCCGGGCGTAATAAGATAACATTGGGCGATATAAATCGTGAACAGTCATAATAATATACGTCGAGGAAGTGGCACACTGGAAATATTTCAGAGTTTTCGAATGTGGTATTTTTACTAACTAGGATACTGTTACAAATGTGTGGAAGATGAATCATATTTTTCTGATTCCGATTATAGTAAGTGCCTACCTACTAAAAAGTAATACTTTTCGTACATCATTTATTAACTTTAAAAACACGAATTCCTAAACTGGCAACAACATCATTATGACATAGGCAACAGCGAACAACAAAAAATCTCCTTTAATAACCAATATAATATTCTTTCCCAAAGGTACTAGACTCTATGAAATGTTTTATTATTTTTCAATTTCATAGTACAGATATGTGCTACTTTATTTATTTTTGTTTTAAATGATAAAATATAGGCTATTAAATAATCTAATTTTTCTTGATTTTATAGGCAACTAAAATGATTTTTTTACTCTACCAGTCAGTATAGAGAAAACAATTAAAACGAAAAATTGAAAATAATTAATAATATAATGTAAACAAACCTTTAATCAGAATTGCATGAAAGTCGCACTGGTATCCTGATTTGACCGGCACTCACTATTTCAGTTTTTCTTCATCTATACAAAAAGTTGGCAAAACTACAAACATTTTCACATGTTTCACATTTTTTCCCGACGGATTTCATTGTGACTCCTCAATATTACACAACGTAGTGCATCACCACCGATTTGCATGGAAACACATGCCATTTTTAATGAATTTTATCACATTTAGATAAAAGGAAAAGTAAAACTTTAAAAAAATTATCTCAATCGTCAACTTATTAAATTCGGTCCCGACTTATGGTTATACAAGGTTTTAGCTGTTTCGGGTGACGCCTGGCTTTATTATATCACTGGTAGGCAACACCACCGGCTGTCACCGGGTTCCTACCAACGTTGGCCCGGCGTGTCAACAATGGCATCATAATGATATTATTTTACGTAAAAAATAGTCGTCTTGTTTTTACCTGTATCTGATTTCAATCTAAAAAATCGTTTGAGTTTGCTCTTTTGGAATATAACAAATTTCTTTTTCTGTAATTAAAAAAAAGAGTAACTAGGATGTTTTTAACGGTTATTTCGCATCACGAATCTCTCCCGCCTGGCTGCTAATTATGTATAGAAAAAATTCTAAATGATTATTTCACCTTTTCTCGGAACGTATTAGTTAGCGATATAATGTTTTCTAACATAGAATAGTTCAATCAAATGAATTCGGAAAACTGGTACAGGTTGACATAATTATCTGTGTAGTCGGGAGCTACCAGTATCTGTAGATGAATATCGTTAGTTCGTTAATATTTTAGCTGTTTGCATTTGCTGTTGAATTTTACAGTACCAAGGAAGTTGCTAAGGAGAAACTAACAAAAGAGTGAACTCTCTTCTTTTATCATCTAATCTAGCGACGCCACCGAATGCAAAGATAAGCCTCTCCTCAAGCTACAAGTAGTTTTTTTTGACCGACCCTAGCGAAGTCCTGTTTTAACTCGACCAATCTGCATTTCACCTATCTGTAAATTTGTTTATTACGTTCCGGTTCAAGATGGTGGCCTTGTTGGACACTACTTTTTTTATTTTATTTTAAAGGAAATCTTGGTATATCTACATCCACAATGCACATTTTTATCGATATAAAAAAAAACATTGAGCTGATTTTACACAGGGAACAGTCGTGTTTGGTGACCAGTTAATATAACCAGGTATTTCCCAACCTTCCTCTACCCCCATCTCCTTCCCTTCGCCCACTTCAGCCTAACAATATACCCCAAATAGTGATTTCATAGTTCCACTGAGTCCCGTGTTATGAACATAAAAAAAAGTATTTTTTAGTTTTGAGGATTCACGTTTCGCCTACCCGCCGCCACTGCATTATACAAATATTATATTTCCGTCATATCCCCCGGCAGGTGGGGATTGGGGATACTGGGATAGGCGAGCATGTAAATAAAAATAAACGAGCTTTTCCTCGTCTGCGTACGTGTACGTGTCCAAAGTTACCCCGTTGTTACTTTGATCGCCCACGTAGGCCTATTAATATTTCATGATTGAGGTGTTCTGTTTCAATATTTGCTGAAATATAAAGAAATGTTTACGGCCAGATCGAATTTCTTATTGACGTCTTTAGGACGTTTATCGGCGTGTCAAATATCGGAGAATAAAAAAATGATATTGTCACGATGATTTGGAAAACGATGTCGGTGTGACATTAAACGGTATTTGGGATCAGTTCATCTGTTCTGCTGATTCAATCATTCTCGATTCTTGATACTATTACTGAGTAGGTACTTACGCACCGTGAACTTTTCAAATTTAGAACTGATCACATGTTTTTCACATACTTTTTAAATGTGAAAAAATTTAAAAAGAATCAAATCCAAATAAGCTTTTAAGTAGGTACCTGACTGTAATATATTCTGTAACAAGACAATTATTTTTATTCTATATTTGAAATATGCTTACATATGGCTTACTTTTGCACATTACTTATTTTATTTATTATCTTCTATGCAATCACATCCGTGATTTTACACGGGTAACAAGTAACCACTGAAATAATAACAGGTACTAGTAGTTTTGCGAACAGTAGAAAAAAAAGTATGTTTCCAATTTTTTTCTTATTCAATAAATCCGAACCAAAATTTCCTTTGAAATCATATTTAAATACCTACTTGCGTCATTAACTATAAGTATTATGCAATGTTTTAAAAAAAAATCATAAAATTATACAATCTGTTCAAAGAAACGTCGCTCTCTCATTGACAATTCTTTTTTCAAACTTATTGTTATTGTAATCTCGTTATTAAGGGTTAAAAAAGAACTTCGCCAAACTCAAGTCAATAATTTTCCTGTACCTACTTATGAGTGTAACATTGAATAAATTGAAACTGGCGTGTGTGTTTTACCCATGGAACTATGGTATCCATACACTTAGGTTTTACCAGACGTTTTTTAAAATTCTATTTTGAAAAAGTGTAATATTTTTGGTTCTGTGGGAACAAAATATCACAGGTTTCATATTATCATGCCAAGACATGTTACATTCCGCGATTTTTTACCTTTACTAAACAACTAGAAATGATATTGGTAACTACTAATTATTTTACTAGTACCTATTTCAAATCTTGGCATGAGTAAATAAAATTAATTTAGTATATTTTTAAAGATTTTAATTTTAATTAATGTATATTGTGTTTGCACCTCGTGCGGCGTGCCAGAGAGTTTTATTCTTTAAGTACCGCCTTGTTGAGAGACAACCATTAAAAACTTATCCTCATTTAGTGTTGAAATCTGAAAAGCCAGAAACTAACCAATATTACTCCTTCGAACCTTCTTCCCATTGGGATGACTCAGTCCCACTAGATTTGTTTCGCTTATTAACTCAAAAGATAACTAGGTACCTGCTTATTAACTCAAAAGATAAATAGGTACATGCTTATTAACTCAAAAGATAACTAGCTACCTGCTTATTATATTTAGTCGTTTGTCGAGTGATGAAAGTAAATTATATCATCTTTTATATACTGTATAACTACCACAGATTCTTCAACAACAAATTAATTAGAAAATGAAAAAAGGTGGAAAAGAAAAATGTCACGGGACCGTTATAATTAAAGGTCAAAATCATTAAGTTCTCATGGGGTAATAGAGCCGGACCCTGAATTTCGCTGCTTCCTGACAACCCGCCCAATTTTTTTGTTACCAACACGGAAACGGGTAAAACTGTTGTAATATTCCCCACTCATTTTGATGGATATAAGCTCCTAGGTTTGCAGTCAAGAGGTCGCGGGTTCTAATCCAATTAGGGTTTTTTTCCACACGATTTATGCTAAATATAGAAAATAATACATTTATGTTGTAAGTGCTTCGTTATGGAGTGTAGGGTAATTGAAATATTCCGATGGTAAGAAATCATAATTAAGAATCGGAACGTTGCTTACATGGCTTTAGTTAAGTTTAGTGATCAGTTCTGAATAACCAGGCACTCTCAACCTTCTCCGTCCGTTTCTCTTCCGCCCCTTCTCCCTCATCTACCCTTGTGATACCCTTCTCTTTTCCCCTCCCCCGCTTCCTTCAATCTCACAACATCTTTAAAATTCACCCACAACCAGAAAATGCAGACAGTTGGGATTTTTGTCTAGTGCATTTTTTAAAAATAATAATGTACTCGATGTAAACTGATACTTTATTAATATATGTTCTAGTACAAAATAAAACGAAAATAGAGGTGTACTCGAACAATGATTTTTAACGTTTTTAAAACACAATTCTATTTTAAAAAGACAAAAAAAAAATTATCCGTTTTGGCACTCATCAAGATTTTGCGCCCGGGGTCATATTTTATTATTTTATTAATCTTAAGTTAGCTCACATCTTCGTGTGTGCTAATAGTTTTATAAACATATAAACATGTACATTGTTTGGCAAACATAATCTTTCTTTAAATATTTCAATAAAGTCACAAAAAAAGAAACATTAATAATTGAGATAAACATATTTTCTTAATTCATTTTTGAACTTATTAATATTTTCTATCACAGCAATTTCCTTCGGGATTTTGTTATAGAGTTGAACGGCCTGGTACATCAGAGATTTTTGGGTGCTTGTTTTTTTTCTTGTTGGCAATCTAATTTGCTTAGAATTTCTCGTCCCGTGTCCGTGTATCTCGTTATTGTAATTTATTTTTCTTTTCAGTTCCTTAGACATCATCCCTAATTTAATTTTATGTATAAAAATAAGTACATTCAAATACACAGTTTGCTTCACCGTCAAAATATTCAGCTCCTTTAACATGTCTCTTATCCGTGTGTATATGTTGCGCTTAAGTATTATTCGCATTGCTTTATTTTGCAGTATTTGCATTTTTTTCATTTTCTCTTTATTGCAGAGAAAAAGAATACTTGAACAGTAATTAAAGTGTGGTGATATAATTGTATTGTATATTATCTGGCATGTTTCTTTATTTACTTTGTTTCTGATTCTACCAAGAAATGATATATTTTTTGCAATTTTTTTAATTGTATAGTCTGCATTTTTTGAGAAGTCCAATTTTGAGTCTATAATAACACCTAGATATTTAATTTCTTCCACTTTTTTTATGATTTCTCCATTTATAGAAACCTTTGGTTCCTCATGCGTATTTGTTCTGCCTATATGCATGTATTTTGTCTTATTTACATTTAGTTTAGATCCAACTATTCCACACTTGCCCCACCCCTTGTCCTGACCCTAAACCCATATTAAGAGATTTCTGGAACTGAAAACTCTCGAAGTTCATTCCAAAATCTTTTCTGTTTGTGCCAAAGTTTTGAACCAAAATACCGACAAAGTAAACAATGATGATGGGGTTTGTAAAAGTCGAAGTTCACTGTGTATTGTTATGACGCAGGTACTAATATTCAATACTTACCTACAGTATATTATTATTGAGACATCGAGAGAATTGCTAATAGCATTGCTCGCCGCATCGGAATATTAGGTTTCATGACGTCATTATTTGCGCATAATTCTAAAATTTTATAGAGTTATTAATGTTTCGAGTAGTAAAGTATGTTAATTTTAACCGGCCTCGAATATTTTTGGCGAAGTTTTGGATAATATCAGTTGCTCTTCGGTTGTCTTTTAAACAAGATTTTACTTACCATTTTGGCAGGAAAGCTTTGATGCTACACATACATAATGCTTATCTGAAAGTCGCATTACGAGTTTGAACGTACCATTGAAAACATTATACGCAAACACATTTAGATTGAAAACGGTGATATTGCAGAAAATTAAACTACCTGTCTTTCGACTCAGAGGTTGCGGGCTCGAAACCAGGATTTGGAAAAACAATTTTATTTGGGTTATTTATTATAAACATGGTGCCTGGAAGCTAGTGGCACAATCGGGAAACTGCTAAATCTGCATAACATTTGGAGTCGATTATGCGGCATACTTTTTTATTGAAGCTTTCATTTTCAAATCGAGGTTGAAGTTTGACCGATTTTTCAAATTTGACCATATAATGGTTAAATTGACGATAGTGACAAATTTAATTTAATACCGTATAATGGTCAAATTTGAAAAAAATCGGACGCTACATGGTAACTAGCAGCTTTTTATTGTGTTTTAAAATGCGTCGAACCTTTAAGCGCAATATCCACGAAGCTAAGCTAGTACTAACTTAGCTGAGTCGTTTTCATACATTCTTTTCTACCACAAGTGTGTATGAAGATATGAAAAAAACTCGTTACGATGCAAGCTAGTCTAAACTAAGTTAGTACTAGCTTAGCTTCGTTCGCAGTGGATACTACGCTTTAGACCCGGTTCCAACATTGATGTATTGCCTCTCTAAGGGTTCCAATACTATCTTAACCCTAAATTTTCCGAAAAAAAGTTATACATGAAAATAGTATTTTTGTGTTCTCCATGTGATGTGGCTTCTGCCAGTTTCCCGCCTGGGGCACCACTAGTTCCAGATACCGGATACAGTTCTATACAATTAATTGATAGGTATACTTTCCACACGGAGAAAACTTACTGATTTAAAATATTTCTAATTTATTAAGAATCTCTTTAAATTATTTGAAATCCGGTTAAAAACGGGATTGCAGGTTTTTTACGAATGAATTAATAGGTCGGTAAAACACGTGTTCATAAAATATCGTCTTTGTATATTATCAGGACATGCACACTTTTTCCGATATATTAGGAATGTGCTAAAAGTTAAATGAGATACGGCCTGCAATCCCGTTTTTAACCGGATTTAAATAAATCAGCAATTCAATTTTCTCCGTGCATTATCCATCGCTTCCCCCACTTCTTTCAGTTTCGTGATATTCCAGATATTCGCCGTAAATGGAGATACCTACCTCAAATCCTTTGGCTACGGGTAGATGTATGTTCCTGTACATAGTTTGCACGTATGCATCAATATTTTGATTCTCAACAACATTTTTATATCTAATTTTAATGCTTTCTATTATGTTATAAAACAGACCTTAAATTATAAAAATTCTCAGAATAAATCTATTTTTGTCGGACTACAGAGTTTGTTTGATCCCATCCTCAATACTTTTGGTCGAAGGATCTTTTCCTCAACCAAATAATAAACGCCAAACGCAGAGTATTTATTAAGGACTTGGAACGACTTTGGAAGATTTTTGATAACGTTATGCATACCCTTAAGAATGCATTAAAGGCGGATGGCTGCAATGATTAGACCAATAAATTGCTTTAATATCTCTCCGCGGGGTGACTACTTTTTATAATGACGACATAAATACGAAAGGTTGTGGGGGCAACGTATTTTGATGGGTCGATTCAATGGAGTCATTCGAAATCACGTAAAACACGAAAAGTATCTTTGAATAAAGTACACTGGGTTAAGTTACCGAAGAATGAATCAATTGTAAGTTAGGTGTACCCTAAGTTTTATTTTTTTTATTTTCTTAAATAAAAAAATCTGATATATGAATTGTTGAAGTGCTTCATACTCATTTTTCACGAAACAATACATTCACAATTTGATTTTCCGAATCTGTTAGAAACTATAATGTTCAGAGTACTTAGTAGGAATACAAAAAGTTATAGTTCATGAAGAACTATTTCGTTCCAATTTTGCGTCTAACTCGTCCATTCAGAGACTTCACAGCCTTGTTAATAAATATTGTTCTGTGGATATGTTTAAATCAGGATTACAGAAATACAAAGTTTAAATTAATGAGTTCTTGGCAGTTATTTGAATAATTCATACACGATTTCCATTGCCTTTAATTTTATTATTTTCAATGTATTTTCATTGTACTAGTAATATCAATTGTATCACGTCAGCTATATTATTGTTTTAAACAAATTATATACATTATTTCAAAAGAATTTTTGTTTTGGGAAATCTTGTTAAATAATATCTAAATTAGGAACTGTTGAATTCATACCGACCCGAGTGGGATTGACCTTACTCTTAACTGAAAAAAACCCAGGTACGTATGACGTCACGCGCATGCTTAGAAATTTGGTGGGCTTTGAAAATTATTTTAACATTGAAGTCGACATTTTTTGTAAAGAACATATTGTTATTTTAGTTAGAATGTGAGAAGGTGAGCTTTCATAAAAAAATTGTCTGGAATTTCTTATTACATCTACATTCATTATTATTATTTCTTATACAATACGGATAATCTCCTGTGTATACTATACCTACCTATGATTTCATGTGTCACTTTTATGTAAACCTTTTTTGGTGTAGAAATAATAAAAAAACAAATATATATTTATAGTACTGTGGATGTTTATAATAAATTATTACACTAATAATAATTGTAATATAAAAGTTGCGTCGCTTTTGTGAAAATTTACGCCAAGAGCACTGTACAAATATTATTTCCTGAGCCCTATCATCGACCTAACCAGTTCAGAGATAACCGATAGAAACGTCTCGTCGGCGTGTCTGATGAGCCTAAACTGAGGTCAATTTTTACTTACTTCGGGTGCAAATAATAAATCCAAAAAATCTTATACAAAATATAGTACCTTATTATGTTTTAAATAATCGATTATATTTGGATATTAATTTATGTAATTTTTTATCAATGCTCATCTAGATACCTACATAATTCTCGGAGCTGTTCATTGTCCTTCTTACAGCTTACACATTTTGAAGATATACTGAGGGATGGAACTAGATTCCTCAATAACCCATTGTTCCTCATTGATCTTCATAGTGCTCATCGAAATAAACCCCGTCTCTATAATAGTAAAGCAGAGCTCTCCAAACTTTGAAAATGAACGATTTGGTTTATAAAAAAATCACGATCCAGTAGATACGAAGAGACAAATTAATCTGCTATTAGCTGAAGTCGATTTTTCGATATTTCACGTAGACAGTGACCTTCCTCTTGTTTGAAGGTCAAGTGTGCAACATTTCATCGACCTCGGAATAATACTGTAGGTTTGTATCAAATCAAATGCACGACGCCCGCCCGGTGCGGTATATACCTACATAGCTTCAGAATATCCGAACATTTCTGTACATTTTTAATTTTTTAGTTAAATATCAGTACGAAGTGGAATTCAGGGTGATGCAATATTATCAGTTGTGGATCAAACAATTATTTGAAAAAAATGAACCATAATTTTATGAGAACATTATAAATAATGCAAGTATATCACAGTGGCATTTTTTATCACCCTACTGAGGTGCCGAGAAACAGAATAGAAAGGTTGATTGCTCTAATAGCAGGGATTTTTTTTAATTCCCTCTAAATCCTTAAAAAAATATTATACTTTATCACATACATGGTATGCAAATGACCGCCGACTATACTAGCGCCATCTGCTTTGAGCTTTTCAGATTACCTGCCATTGACAATAGGAGTGTAGAGACAACATTTTTGAATAGCCAGGTTCTTCATCTCCTTCACCACCTACATTTCTTCTCTTTACCAATCGCCGTCCCTTTCACACCACAACACACAAACAATATATTTCACGGATTGTCACCGTACTCCGTGCAGCTTTGCACGGAATTTTAAATGGCGTACCTACTTGCGACTTACAGTAGTACAGAACGAAGTCGGCGATACTCGGTTTCCCACTAAAATTGTTTATAGCACACTTCTATAGCACACTCTTTTGGTTCTATGATCTGTGGGTATACCATAGTCTTACTGACGTTGAGAAATTGGGACTCTTGGGCGATACCATATTAAAAAGTTAGAAAACGGATCGGTTTGTCCTTTTTACGTCCCACAGTTTGTTGGGCTCTGCCCAGCAGATTTACCGGGGTTCTTTATGAATAGGTGGTCTCTGGCGAGCTTTGGTAGGACTCCATTGACTTTTCTAGGCTTTTCTATTGGCGGAAGTAAGCCGGCGTATTATTAGAAAAGAGTTATTGAATGTTGCATTGTGCGTAAGGGCGAACAATATTACCGGCCAACCAGAATGAGCAGGAGACAGGAATTAGGTACCAAGGTACCTACCTATGTAACACAAAATTTTAAAGGATGAGTGGTTTTATATGAGATTATACCATTTTGTGCGAAAAAAATGTTACGTTGTGTGAATTTAGGAGTTGACGTATTGCGCTTGCTCCCACTTTGTGTCGGACAGTATTGAAGTGTCCATAATTAGGAGAGCTTTGCAGTTACCATAATCAGATGAGATCCTTGCAGTGTCTACTGTCAGGATATTCGTGACTCATCTGTCCTGACACTGCAAGATTGTCCGAAACGTTGATTCAAGGAGGAGAAAGCGTAAGACGGCTTAAAACACAAAAAGTCAAACAACAAAACACTATTGGCCACGAGTCCGCGAATCTTGAATCATATCCGTAGTAAATTTGTCGTATAAAATAAAATAAACACAAAAATAAAAACGTTCTGTGGAGTGACATTGATGTCCTTTGGGATGGTCCGACTCTCTGCAACTCGCTTGCACGGTGCGAATGCAAAAGTTAAAATCGGAACTGCTTCGTATGTGTGAAAGCAATTTAATTAGTTTATAAATTGTTAAATTACATCTACTTAAAAACAGACTAATAATTTTTGTTTTCTTTTCGTCTTAACTGCTTCAAAGTTCAATTTATGTAGTATTCTTTTATTTCCACTAAATTGTTACTACATTGCGCCTATGTAATATTATGATGTACGAGTACCTTAACTGCTACATACCAAATATACAATACTGCAGCCATGGATGGAACCACAGTATTCTCCCTGAGAGTCTCAAGGACGATGCTGTGTTTTTACTTATGACGGCATAACAACAATTTATCTAAAACATGTGAACACCGCGGTACAGATTCCGAGGTGTTCACCAAACACTACAGATGACACATTATTAACATTTATGTATTACTGGTACTTATTTTGTAAACTGTATGTACATGCATAGAAATGAATAAATAAATGAATACGAAAAAATATATTTAAAATTGACACATGATAATTAATAAAGGCAGTACAAACATAATAATAGTCGATTGTTCTTAAACGGCAAAACTTCCATGTTGGAAAGTCAAAAATTTCTTAAAGTTGTCGTAATCTATTTCTGAAGGTACTATATAATATTGTATCCATTAACTCCCTATGTTGTATGCGTTGTATGTGGCATGTGGCTGGCGTAAGCCATGTTAGTATTCACGCACAGACATGTCTGACCGAGTATGACATCACAGGGGCATTTCTGTGTGTTTGGATACTGTGGATGGATCTGTCCGGCAGACGAGCACACACAAATGAACGTGGCTCGGACCGTGACGTCATGCTCGCCCGTGAATACTAGGCTTTAGAATTCCACGCTATCCGTTTTACTTAATAATGCCTTGTAAATATATTAGGAGCCGCGTAAAATGAAAATCAGTGAAAAACTTGACCTTACGCCAGGTTTAACTGTACCAACGCTGAGCCGGTGCATAAGAATCTTATACATCAAAACCCTGTTTGTTCATATTTCTTATTTATTAATTCTTTAAGTGTACATCATAACTAAATAAAATAAAAAAAATAAGCCACTCATCTCACTAGGGCAGTCCTGTATCGAGCTAAGCAGTTTTGCAATTAAGTATAAAAAAACAGTGTAAACCTGCATAGTTATTCAAGCTACAAATTCCACAGTTGGACAGTACATTTATACTTGTTGACAACAATAACAATTCATTGACGGCCAAAATATAACAGCGCCTGGCACTAATAAAAATATCAAGGGCGCTGCATCAGTCCCTTGGCTCTTTGGCTCCTTGACATGTCGGCACCCGGAGCGGACTGCTTCAATTGCGCCTGCACATTACCGGCTCTGAATGTACCTGTGATGGCTCCCAAGCCACATTCATAAGATGTCCATAGTCCATACTGTACACGACCAGAGGGATAGCGGGAATGATAATTATAAAAAAATATTAAAAAGTAAGTAAGTAATAATAAGTAAATAAAAATAATAAATGTATTAAAATAGATGAATAGTAATAGGTAATCCCTAAATAGTATAAATAAAGTCGCTATTTAAATGAAGATAAAAATTGTTTTAATAATATCGCGATACAATAGTTTGGGATCAACATGTCGAACAAGACTTCTGTGGAAGCATTAGACAGAAGAATGTGCGATTTGCGCAGCAAAAACTCACCTAAGGGCGGATGTACAATTTTGTTCTCCAATGACTTTCGTCAAATCTTACCGGTTGTAACGAGAGATTAACGTGCCGTAAATTAATGTTACATTAAAAATATCTTACCTTTTGCAATGTGTAAAAAAATTGGCACTTGAAACCAACATAAGAGTTTGGTTGTCTACACATGAAAATAGGCTTCAGAGTTGTTGTTCAAAATTGGTAATGGACAGCAACCACAAGACAACAACTGCAATTTCCAGTAAAAATGTCCTTTTCAATGACAATTAATAAGTCACAGAGTTAAGGCGGTGTCTAGTAATTTACCAATTCGAAATAATGAACATATTATTACGCAATACGGTAAATATGATGTTCTTAGCCGGAAAAAAAAATATTATAAATTTTTATTATTTATAAAGACTTAGCATTTATCAAAATTAAATCAGAAATATGACCTTTTTATGGCCGTCCTTTCGTATTGTTCAAAAAATATTTTTAAATTTTGAATATATCAAAAAATACCTTGAAGGTTTTTCTTCAAGACTTCGTTCAGAAATTTAAAAAAAAAAAAAGAATAAGGTTGTGGTATAATTATTTCCTAGGCACTATCTTTAATGTTTTTGGAAATGCGGTTTACTAAACTTTGGTTAAATTTATTCTAAAAAAAGGAACGAGGAATAGTTTCTATTATTTTTGTCCACTTTTTAAAATTATTTTCACATTTTTAAATTACCATTTGTTTAAGAGTTTCGAGTTTATTAAAATAATAAATTATTTTGCCGTAAAGTGGCGACATTAATTCAGCTACAACGGCAGAAATTAGAACTGAAGGCTTATTTTTAAATATGTCAACAGATGGCGTTAATCACGGAACGACACTTGGAATTTTCAACAAAATCTTTCGTGTCATCAGTCAGCGAAGATAATACCTACTTGTATATACGAAGTTTGCCAGTAATTTTTTATAAATTGACAAACGGTCTTGCTGTGCACGTGTTTATACATGTGTTAGTTTTCGACGTGGACATGCTCACACACACTTGTGTATATTATGTAAATATGTTTTGTCATTGATTTTGAGGACAGGCATCAGAGATGTTCATCGAGTTAGGTTGATACGATTCGTCTTCACAACATTTTATTGTATAAGTAAAATAATATTACATTTATTGTGAGGTGTGCTTAGCTGATTCTTATTTGGTACATGCTATATACGTTCATAATTTTTATTTCAAATTTAATGTACTTTACATACGATTTTTATATATTGAAGTGAAACTTCTTTACGCGCGTTATGCATTTTCAAGGACCGGAGTAAAACCGACTCATGACCGTCAAGTGACTCAAGGCCGATAACGCGACTAATTACCCTCGCAGATGTGCGTGACAAGTTTTTTTAGTAAAAAAACAGCCGTAAGTGAGTTTTTCAAAATTTAAAATTGCGCGGGACAAGTCAATTGAGGAGTACACGTCGTATACGCGGTTCTCGTCGCGCAAGATACCTCTCTTTGCGGTCTAGAGGCAGAGTGTTCGACACTCGTTATGCAGGACCCGGGTTCGAATCCCATATTTTTATAATTTTTAATTTTTTTTTATCACATGCTACTTATAAATATGTGAATTTATAAGTAGCAATTTAGTAGTCATTTATTTTTACTTGTGTCATGACATTGTTTTTAATAATGCATTACATATTATTTACTTAGGCACCGTTGTTTTCTTCTATGATCCTTATTAAAAAAAGCTTACAAAAAGCATGTTTTTTTGTTATCCTTCAAAACATGCATTTTTTACTCTTGAATAGTCTTCAAGCACGTTTTTTTATTACGGTCAGAGCACATTGATGTACCTACCTAGGTACCTACCTATTGTATTTTTTATGTCAGCGCGGAGCCTTCTGCAGTGGGAAAGTGTTTTAAAAAATCAAATATTGACATACAATATAAGTCAGTTATAATTAGTGACATCTTACGAATTTCAACAGAACTTTTTTAGTACAGAACTGTCTTTAAATGGCTAGTAAAACCTAGTTTCTCCGCTGGGGGGCATTGTTGTAGTTTCGTTCTGAACAGGGTACCTATTATACTTGGCCTTAAACATTCAATGTTGCAGGTTTAGATTTGAGCGTTGAGTGTTTTCACATGGACAACTATATGTAGCCCTTTTGCGTGTAACTTCTAATCCAAATCTATTTGTGCTGTCTAATGTAAACATTGTACATGGAGACATTCTATAGTTACTGGCAGTGTAGTCTGATTCGAGATAAGACATTGATATTTACAGCTAATATAATCTAATATAGTCGCTAAATCGGTTAGCTGTGTAAAAAATGTATGTTTAAAATAAAATATTAATAATAAAAACAAAGGGCACTTTGTAAAGTTAATTTATTACTTAAAGCACTATTTTGAACTATAAACTGTCAATGTTAAAGCACTAAAATATGGATCGGATAGTTCGTGTGTCTATATTATTCGGACACTTATGACGCCACGTGACACATTACACCCGTGCAAAGCCGCAAGTAAGTATTGTATAAGAATTAAATAATAACTGTTAAATAAAAATAATTCCTGTAGTAGGTTTATATCTAAGTAAAGCCTGTGACAGACCTCGCTATATTCTCGTGGCTTGGCCTGTTTCAGCATATCGCTCGCCATGCGTTCCATGGGATTGTATGGCGAGCGATATGCTGAAATAGGCCAAGCCGTGATGCGTATAGCGTTATCTGTCAGCACTATTATTGGCAGTAATAAGCTTAAATTATATGCGGAATGACTTTGTCTTACATATTTAAATAGATTTTGTATCGAAAATGAAGGCTTTATTAGGTATAAATAATTAATCATGGGATCCCACATAATTTATACCAATTATTTTCTAATTAAATTTCGAATACATAAATTTCAGTCAGTGTCTCCCCTGCGCCTACCGATATAATACATAAATTTGCCTCGTTTGACGGAAACATTTAATTAAAAAATAAATTCCTATCTAAAAGAGATATCAAATTACAATGAATTGTGTTTATTTACTGATATCTAATTATGATATTTAATTGTATATGATATTTATAATTGTACGCGCCGTTATAATAATAATTATTCAATGAAGAAACTACAAACTACATATATACTAGATTAGTCTTATGATATTTGACAATCCTTTGTGCCCATTGACTGTCCATTTCCACACTACTTCATCGTTTAAATTACTATCGAAATAGACAACAATAGTTCTTGATTGATACCTCTGAGAATAAGGAATTCCGGTCAATTTTTAAAATTTTTACGGATGTCGATTAATATAATTTCCAAAATTTTGTTTTTTTTTAAGTCTGCCAAAAACGATCGAGATCTGACGGGATACTCCTGACGTCATACGAACCTTGGTTTTGTTAGTAAGGTCAATCCCATTAGTCATTTCGAACAAAAAACGAAATTTAAATATTATGCAATTTTCCAAAAAAACATGAATTCTTTTGAAATAATAAAGCGACTCGTGTGCGATTATACACAGCGAGTAAGTATATATGATAAAACGTATATATTCAGAATCAGGGAAATTACTTGTAACTTATATATATGTATTTATAAGCCATAGAATTTTTTTCGTATCCTCGGTGGTTATGCAATGTTCATAATTAAAATTAAAAATATTAAATGACTTGTATATGTAAAACGCAGATGAGCCCAGTGAATTTAGCGGTGGTCAAGAATTTTTTTTATGTTTATAACTTAGTTTAACGTAGAAATGGGCAAAATTATAAAAAAACTATTTATCTTAACATTTTTTAATCAGAGTCTACACTATGTTTTAATAACATTTCCCTGAATTATTTAATAAGTAACATGTCCAGCTAGGTTTAAAGATAGATATTTTTTATTTAATTGAAACTTTTTTTAAAAACACTTATTTTATAAAACAAAAAAAGCAATAACATATTATTTATTATATTGTTACGCCGCTAGCTAATGAAGTTTTCAGTTTTCTATGTTTTGGATTTTGGTATTCACACAAAAAAAACATTTATATTTTATTTTGTACTTTCTTACTTTACTTTCTTCTTTTTAGACCTCGGACTATCGATGGGGGTTTTGATTTATTGCTTGAAAGTGCCAGGCGCATGGCTGCACTAGTAATCACTTCCAACCTGTATATTTTAATGTAAAATCGAATGCAACTGATCTGATTTTATTTATTGTTATTAAGTTTAATTTGTAGAACTCCATTTTATTTTATTTTTTTTATATATTCAATAATATTGTTATTACACAGCAGAACTTGTTTAAAAATAAACTGTTTTTATAAACCCAATAACAATATTATTGAATATTTAAAAAAGATCTGATTTTAAGTCGATAAGCGATTTCTATAGCGCTAACGTTGTAAATCCGTATTCCTAAACGAATTCCTTCCAGACGCATTGGATTACGCATGACCAAAGTGGTGCGCAATTCAGTTGATTTTTAATGCGCTTCGCGCATGCGTTGATAGTGCTCTGGATGAGTTATATATCTGCACTGCTTCAACTGATTTGCCGTTACGAGTAATCTATAATCCGTAATCTGTCTCGCTCATGACACCGTTTCGGTGGACCGAGCTGTCCTCCGGCCGGTGCTGTCCCCGTGTAGTATGGTAAAACAAAGTTTTTGCACATGGAAATATGCACGACTCGTTTGCGCTTGCGCGGGAGTATTTATTTATTTATTTTATTTATTTATTTATTTAACGCCCAGAGGGCTTTTACATGTGGGTGGTACAAATTTAATGACAGTTTTGAAACATAAGAAAGAAAAGAAAGAAATAATAAAAATAAAATTACATAAGTATATGCGAGAAACAAAATTAAAAATAACAAGAACATAAATTAAAAAATACAGCGATTTGACTGGTTTACAAAAATATAACTTCCATTTAACCAGAGTTTTTCCATCCATGTACAAACAATCTGTAATTATACAAATATTTAAAACCGGCAATCCGGAAGAACCAACCAATTACCGCCCTATTTCTTTACTATCAAACATTGCAAAAATATTTGAAAAAATTGCCAAAAAAAGAATAACTCAGTTCATAAAGATTCACTCAGTTCACGAAAACCAGTTTGGATTCATGGAAAACAAAAGCACAAAAGACGCCATTGCTAAATTATCTAGTACCATACAAGACGCTTTACACAAATCATTAAAATGTGTTGGTATTTTTATTGATCTCCAAAAAGCCTTCGACAGCATATCTCATGTCAAACTAATACAAAAATTAAAGATCGTGGGTTTTAATGACACAGCATTAAGTTGGCTAAAAAGTTATCTTCACCAAAGAACACAAGTTGTAAAAATTAATCACGCATCTAGTCTACCACTCACAAGTGATTTTGGGATACCACAAGGTACTGTTTTGGGTCCATTACTTTTTATCATGTATGTAAACGATATTTTTAAACAAAACCAAAGTGGAACCGTTATATCTTACGCAGATGATACAATTATCATAATTAAGGGTAATGACTGGAAAATTGTAAATGAAAATGCAAATAATGACATCCAAATCCTAAAAAACTGGTTCGATACAAATTTACTTACAATTAACGCAAAAAAAACAGTTTATATACCATTCACAATAAATAAATTCAAAACTTACCCCAACATTCATATAATAATACACAACAAAAAATGTAACAAAGATGTTTGTAATAAATCATGTACCATACTAAACCAAACAACTGAAATAAAGTACCTCGGTGTAATTGTAGACCAACATATGAAATGGAACAGACACATATGTGAACTTGTTAAGCGCATTAGAAAATGTATCTATATATCCATTAGATTAAGAAATGTTCTTAAGCTAAACAACCTGAAAAAAGTCTATTACGCACTAGTCCAATCATTACTTCAGTATGGAATCATTGGGTGGGGAGGTGCTTATGAAAAAAAATTAAGCTCTGTAAAAGTGGTTCAAAAACTAATTATCAAAGTAATTCTGAAAAAAACAACCAACATTCTCTTCAGCATCATTGTTCAAAATTTTCGAAGTACCAAAAATTGAAGACCTCTATAAAAAAGATGCAATATTACAAATATATAAAGAAACTGTAATAAAAAAACTTAAATTCAACTCATCCTTAAGGCATAATTTTAACATCCAAATTCCTCTATTTACAACACAACAAATGCACAATAATTACATTTACAAAGGCATAAGATATTTTAATAGTCTTCCCGAAGAAGTGAAAAAAATACCAGATTTTATTTTATTCAAAAAGAAGGTCAAATTTATCCTTAAAAAAAATTAATATCACCTTTCAAATGTTATAACTTCAATTCATGTTACAACCAAAATTAACGTCACAATCCTCTTTTAAGTTTATATTTATTGTACTGTATTTATGTTAATTACTGATATAAACATGAAATAACTGTGAAATAACTCCTACGCCAAGCTCAAGAGCTAGCACTCTTCATTGGAGTAGAAATTCAATAACATATGTTTTTCACTATTACCTACTATTACCTAATTTTATGTACAATGTAACGTTATAAGTCAAACAATAAAAAATAAAAAATAAAAAAATTTAGGAATAGTATTGAAATAGGTCTTTTACGTAATCCACAAAATTCGCAAAGTTAATATTAAATATATCGACATCACCTAAGTATTGGTTTCCCATAGTGTGAAACCGTTGTATTGGGGAGTTCGCAATGTAATTGCGCTTATGTGTGTTGCAGTGGAATAGTGTATTTTGTCGTGTTGTTATTGTAGGTATTCGTAAGTTTATGAGTTGCAGAAGTTCGCAACAGTCGAATTTAGAGTTTAGAATCTTGAATAAAAAAGTTAAGTCGTTTATTTTACGCCTGTCTTCCAATGTGTGTATTTTTAGAGTGTTTAATAAGAAATGATATTGTAAGTCTTCTAGTGGGATATTTAATTTATAAAACGCAGAAATTTTTTTTGTATTCGCTCAATGTTATTAATGTGAATTTTGTAAGAGGGAGACCAAACTACTGAGTTATATTCAATTATGCTTCTAACTAGAGATATGTATAACAGTTTAATGACTTGTATGGAGTTAAAGTTTTTAGTTTTTCTTAATACGAAGCCTAGTGTTTTCATGCCTTTGTTTACAATTTGGTGGATATGATTGGCGAAACTTAGTTTTTCATCCAAAATAATTCCGAGATCTCTCATTTCCGTGACTCTTTCTAAAGCTGTATTGTTAATGGAATATTCAAATAAAACAGGATTTTTATTTCTGAAGAAAGTCAGGGTTTTGCATTTGTCTACATTTAAAAACAGATTATTTTGTACGCACCAATCTTTAAACTTATTAATATTTGATTGTAGTATTTGGCAATGATTTACATCAGTTATTTTTTTGTATAGCTTGATGTCATCAGCAAAGAGCAATACCTCGACATCGTTGAAGCAATTTGTTATATCGTTAATGAAAATGAGAAACAAAACCGGACCAAGGTGACTACTTTGCGGTAGGCCACTGGTCGGCTTTCGATAGCAAAGATTTTATTTTAACAAATAGTTTACGATTAGTTAAATAGCTAGTAAACCATTTTAGCATGTTGTCTCTTACTCCTAGGGCAAATAGTTTTCGGGTTAGTAGTTTATGGGATACTTTGTCGAATGCTTTTGAAAAGTCTGTATATATGCAGTCGACTTGTTTATTTTTTGCAAAAGATTCTAATATAAAGTTTTGAAATATTGTTACGTTAGTTGCGGTTGATCTACCTTTGGTAAAACCGTGTTGTTTTTGGTCGATTAGTTTTATTAATTTGGGATAGATTTCATCAAGGACCATTGATTCAAAAAGCTTAGAAAGTACTGACTGTATACAAATGGGGCGATAATTGGTTATGTCAGTGTCGTCTCCTTTTTTGAGGATAGGTGTAATGAAGCTCGATTTCCAGCGGCTTGGAAAATATCCAAGGAACAAGAGGCGGTTGAATAGTACTGTAAGCGGTTTAGATAATGCATTGGAACATTTTTTAAGGAATATTGGCGGAATGTTGTCTGGGCCAGCAGATTTGTCAGTGTCTAAGGAAAGTAATTTCTGTTCGCAAGATTTTTGTGTGACATGGCAATTTGTTAAGTGTGTAGTATTACTAAATTTGTATTCGGGTATCATCGGGGGTTTCGTCATCGTATACGTTTTTGAAGAAATCTGAAAAAAGGTTTACAATGTCTTGTGTATTGTTTGCACTGATTCCATTCATTTGAATTATTGGTGGGTAATCCGTGTTTTCATTGTTAATTTTTTTAAGAAATTTCCAGAGATTTTGGGATTTAAAAACATTATTCTCGATGGTAGTTATGTACATTTTGTAGCAATGTTTAGAAAGATTTTTACATTTTTTCCTAGTTTCCCTAAAGTTTATATAATCATCTATGGATTTGCTTTGTTTGAATTTTTTGTGTTGACTTTTTTTTTTGCTGAAGAGAGGCAGTTAGCTCCGATGAGAACCAAACTGGGTAAGTATACTTTTTCGGCGTGTAAAAAGGTACATAGGATTTAATAGTGTTAGAAAATGTAAAATAAAGTATGTCTAAAGATTTATCAATATTTTCATCAGACAAAAAAGACCAGTCTATATTTGAGAGATGGCAGTTAATTGAGTCAAAGTCTGCTCGTTTAAAGTTCAGAGTTTTTTGTTCGGGTTTGGCATCGTTATCACAGGGTATGTTTAATTTCGTGTATAGGGGAGGATGGTGATTGCCGGCAGGTAGGAGCGGATCATTAGACAGTTCTACAGATATTTTAGGGATGTTTGATAGTACCAAGTCTAGTAAGCGATCGTTATTATTAGAGATGAAATTGTGCTGGTACAGGTTTAAAAAATTTGCTGTGTCCAAGATTTCTCGTGCCCGGTCATTTTCGCTTTCGTTTGTGATGTAGCCGCTGTCGTTGGATTCCCATTTTAGATTTGGAAGGTTGTAGTCTCCAAGAATAACAAGTTTTGAGTTTGGATATTTTGACAGGAGATGTTCAACGTCTTCACAATGGTTTCTGTATGTTTGAATATCGGAGAGTGGTGGTAGGTAGGTGGTTCCAATAATAATTTTTTCCAGTCCAGTAGAGATTTGCACAAATAAATGTTCAATGTTGTTGTTTTTCGTCGGTAACTTCCTAGATGAGTACTTTCGTTTAATTGCTATTAAAACACCTCCACCTCTTGACTTCGAACTTGATCTGGCATTTCTGTCACAACGAAAAATTTTGTAGTTAGTAAGTCCAAGTTCAGATGATTTTATTGCAGAGTCAAGCCAGGTTTCCGTAAGTGCATATACGTCATGATGATGGGACGGAAGAGCTGCGTGTAGATCGTCTAGTTTTGTTCGTAGTCCACGGATGTTTTGGTAGTATATATTCAGCTTAGTTATACTCGGTTTTTTGGATGGATGTTGACTATTTTAGGTGACGAATTTATATACTTTATAGTTATGTCCGTTTCTCCATTGGCTTTACGTTTTTCAAGTTCCGTCCGTAAGTCCATTAGGTGCTTTTGCTGTGCTGGGGTCGAGTCAGAGTAAATGCGTACATTATTCTTTAAGAGATGTTTTTTTCCTTGTAGTATTCTAGCTGTCTGGGAGTCTTCAAACTGGATTTTAATTGGTCTTGGCTTGTTATTATTATTATTACCAAATCGGTAAACTTTAATAATTTTATTTTTTGCAGGTATATCTATATTGGAAATTATTTCCGTTACTGCAGTTTGGTCATCCAAGATTTTGTCAGTAGCTGTTACCTTTGCACTTTCAGGTACATTGCACAAAATTATATTTTTCGACCTCTCCGTAATTTCGTTCATTTCGTGGATTACCTCACAAATATTAATATTGTTTTGAGATGGAATCATTTTTTGAATATCTTTGTATGCCCGCAGTTCTCCTTCCAAGGCACCAGTTTTGGCAGCTACCGCTGCCGACATGCTGCCAATTGCTGCTAAGATTTCGCATGCTATGGGTGTAATTTTAGCGATTTGGTCCTTGTTGAACTTATTTCCAGGGTCAAGAAGCACTTTGTTTATGGCGTTGACTGCCTTTTCTGCATTTGAGATATATGATTGGACATCCATTGTATATTATTATAATTATTATTTTTTATTATATAAATAATTGAACTCCGTTTCAGAACCACTGGTTTAACTGACGCAAGGTAGAGTGATATGTATTTTGTATAGGCGTATTTTAATTTCCATTTTTGAACTTTTGGCACTGGGACACTAAAAAACTGCAGTTTTAACACTTTATTTTAATAAAGTTAGCACTTATTATTAATATTATGTGTTGTTTTAGTGTTCAGATTTACTGTAAGAACTTTATTTTTATTATTTAGACTGGAGACGAATTGTTGACGTTTGCACTGTCAAATAGTATTGTTGTATATTTGTACAAGAATATAGCTTAAATAATGACATGGCGGGAATTATGACTGGGGCGTACTTTCGTGTAAGTTATGTGAAGACTGAAGACAAGCAGTGCAATGCACAAATGTGCATACCGATGTAAGACCTCTGGGTATTGGCGAAGGCTAATTTAAGAATCTTGTATTTTATTCTATAAAGATAAACGCCAAATAAATACTAAATTTTCTCACTGCAACAAGTTAAGAATAGTAATATAAAATCAATATTGGCGAATTGTGGCGCCCTTCATGGCAGCCGGACGCGTCATGCCGTCCTCCAACCGCTTTGTGTGTTTTTTTAGTATTTTCAAGGGAAATGAGGTAACATCCCATTGAAATTATTGTTAAAATCAGTTAATCAAAATTTTAAATTAACTTACCAATTAGTAATCAGAACTTTATAGTAATTTTATTAGAGTGCAGTGTGTTAAAAATGAATAATCGAAAATTGTGCTAAAAAATATTCGAAATTCGCTGAAGTTGAACTTGGGACGAGAATCGGTAACTGTAGGTACGCCAGATGTTTTCAACGGAATTCTTGGAAACTCTGAAAGCCCTAACAAGTGGTAATTTATTATCCCGACCGTCGCCTTTTATTGCGGGCACATTGCACCACTAACACAATCACCAGGAACAAGATTACATGGAGATGAATGATGGACTTGCCGAACGTCACAGCGGTGCTGCCAAGGTCAGTTATCTATGTGAGGATACTGTGTCAGCGCTTAATTAGCAGCAGACACATACCTGGACGGATGACGAACCTCGTGCTGGCACTGTTGGTGGACGCGGTGCACTCTCTCGCTACAGCAGCTGGTCCAGTTTCCTCACCACCTAGGATTCTTGCTGCAGAGTCTCCATCTTCGTGTCACCCTTTTTTCTGTACTTCATCACCTGTTCCTGTACTTCATTTTATTTAACTTAATTTCAATTTATTTTTGTAGTATTTATATTTTTTTGTAATTTAAAATTTGAAATATATAAAAATAATAAATATATAAATATCAAATTTGAAATCAACACAGAATGTTGCCATAATAATAAATTATCTTATTTATTATTTTATGTTGTTCCCTGGTAGGTACCGTCTACACCTGCATCAACTGTAAAGCGCCCCTGAGGTGATATCTCACAAAAGCGGCTATATACAAATTGTCCAATAAATAAATAAATAAATTGGCGGATTAAACATACCTTCGTAGAATACTGCGTGCATAATGCCAATCTCGTGCATCAGATATCTATGTTTGAAGCGGTCAAGTTAAACCACTGTCTGTGAGGGTTACTCTGAAATACGTACTCGTGCAATAAGAGGATTTTGATATAACTTCCCCCGATCATAATCCCCCGCCACCCACCTCTCTCTCACTGCCACCCGCACCCGTCCATCGCCCCGCCCACCCCCCTGCCCAACCCCACCCGCCCTGGTCACCCGGGGTCACAGAAACATGACAGGAGCATGTTTTCCTAACCCCTCGATTAAGCTGTATTGTCGGTAATAGACAAATACGACATAAGCGCTGTAATAACCACATTTTTGTGATTAATAATACAATATTGACGATTGAATTTTGACGTCTTTTGACATCTAAAAATAGTATTTAATTGCTTGATCTTAAAATAAAGTTATTCGCAAAAACCTAACACCGTACCTAACATATTTTTAATAGATATTCTTTTGTTTTTCCTGCGTTCCGTAGATTCACACACGAGTGTTTATATTGCTGGTTTTACGCAAATTGGTACATTATGAGAGAGGTACCGTGACACACGCAATTGAGTATTGTACGAGACCGGTCCTGTTTAATGATGATTTAATTTTCATTCGACTAGATATTTTGTTAAATGTGTGTATATATTTTTTTCCTTTTTAAAAGAAAGACAAACATTTCCGGATAACAAATAACATGACTATGTTTGAAATCTTCTACTACTACCACATTAAGCGGAAAATGTTGCTTGTGTTGTGATGGAGGACTTAGCCAGCCGAGGAATTGAACACACTACGCCTGGGTGGGACCCGAAAGCGATAGATAATAATAGTTACTAATTAGTGAATTAACATACAGTACACAAGCTTCGAGGACTTTATTTGAAGAATCACAATATCATGCTTAGTCTCGTAAACATTTGTAATCATTTTATGAAGATCGTAAAACAAATTCTCAGTAAAATATTTTAAGAATTAATTAAAATTTTCAACAAACATAATTCTAAAAATCAAAGTTTATACGAATGTCATTCATCATATTAAAAAAAGACAACCTGAATAGTAAAGCTAACTTGAGTCAGTTTCAAGCACTCCTTAGCTATCGCTCTTTAATCAAATAGATCACTTTAGAAAATCTCAAATGCACAGTTCCAGTGTAACCAATGCGGTTGATCATTGTTTGCACTGTAATTACACTTAAGGTATTAGGCTCTATTTACCTGGATTATATGCCGCTAAGCGTTTAATTAACAAAATAATAACTTTATGAACAAAATAACCATGATAATGGTTTATGCATGTCATGTCTGGTTGTAAAACGAACATTAATTTTCTGTTAATTAATTGGGCGATGCCTTCCTTAAAAGTATGTAGGAAATTTAAATAATTGAATAAGCCTTCGATAACTCTTCGACTTATCGAAGGATCAATTTAGATTAGCGAAATAATTGATTGAATTAACATATTAAATTACCATTTGTCGAATTGTCAAGAAGTTCAAATCAGGATTGAACAGTGGACATTGGCCGCATTAGATCCTTGAACCAAATATGAGGGTGTTTATTGACTTGTAAGTTGTAAGTTTCAATGCCACATTATTGGATCAGATACACATTGGAAGGCTGGGATTAGAATTATCTCAGTGGCTGGGTGCTCTACGTCCACATTCTACAAGTTTGGATTGGTTGGCCATTATCTCGAACTTACCAGGGGGTGAGTGGGAACACTAATGTTCTGGTCGCCGAGAAGACGATTCATGTAGAAATGTCATAATATATTGTCGTAGAATTTTAGATAGAGATGTTTTCTTAGGAAGCAACCATTCTGTTGTTTGATATGAATATTATTAAATGAAACAAACTTTGATTTTAACAACTAATTCATCGGTCAAACATTACAATTACTTTAATTGTATTTTCTGAATTTATTCATCTATGTAGGGGGTAGAGTGCACAAACTTCTGGAGGTAATTCTACATGATAATAGAACTTAAAAAAGATAAATAGCCGAAATTTTCGATTATCCGTTTATTTTTTCCAATACAAAACTACGTTTTTCTCTAAACTCAAATATTATTTTCTCCATACAAACAGTTCAACTTTTGTACATTAAAACAAAGAAATTTAGAAGAAAGTTATTTTCTTTTTTTTATTTTTACTGTCATTCCCCGGACACCCTGTATAATATTTCAAAGCTATAGGTTATATAACCTCATATTAATTTAGTATCAAGTGCAAGCAAACTTGTAAACTCATTCCTAGGTTTCAAACATAAAATAAAGAAGAACACTAAAAGTGCCTTCCATACAAATTTGAATAGAAACGAATGATCCATTTCGCCCAATAGCCCAGCTCTCTGTCTCATTTACAGTCACTTGACGTCGTAGATCTCCTTTAAAGAATGCGTCAAATTTGCCATCTACCGTATTCAGATTTATTTTGATAATAATATATAATGACGAAATGCGAAAATGTTAGGATTTTTATAAATACGTGTTCCTACATCGTTACAATATATTGGCGTTGAACTAAAAGTTTGTCGGGAAACCTGTCAATTCATTCCTTAAGGGCCTGAAGAAAATTTTGATGAGATTATTTTAATACATTTTTTATCAATGTATTTTTTCTCCGTCTACGTTTTCCTAAAAAAAGAAATAATTAAGGTTTATTTACTTTCAATATATGAGGAATTGCCTCTTTTTTCCCTCATTTCCCCATAATTTCTCACAAGAAGCGATGTTGAAAGCATTCATATCAAGATGTTAATCATCTTTAAAATCTAATTTGATTTAAGATTTTCACGACCAAAAGAATTATCGTGATTTATTTTAGGGGTATTTTTTGCCATGTTGCCTTCTATCTTTTTTAGCCAAGGTTTCATAGAGTATTAGGTGTCCATCATTACTGTAAATGTCACTGCAATTATGGACTCTGTAACGCTTTCCAAAACGGTGGCTAAAGAAGGAGGACGCGTAACAAGGCATAATAACCCAAAAATAAATTACAGTAATCTTTAATATCTTTTTCTTCATACATTTTTTTAGTCTCATGGTTTCATAAACATTAAAATTATAGCTATAAGTCAGAATGATTACGTGTAGGATTAACTTCAAACGAAATCGGTGAATAGATCCCCACAGTAAATGTACATTATTATTTACATTTTAGACAAAAGGGCACTAGGAGTAAAGCATCACTAAAACGAGCCTTATAAATTTTGTTATTTTTAATTAAGCTCGAAAAAATATTTAACAATTTAAAAGTGATGAAAAAATAGTTTAACTAGGTTAAGATAGTTTTTTTTACTATTAATGATTTTATATAACTTTTAAAAAATTTTCCGATTCGTCTGTTTAGCGATGGAATCATTTTTAATAAACCTACCCCTAAAAATATTATTTTCAATAAAAACTGTCAAATTATTATTTTTACTTAATTAATTTAAGTAGATCTACCTTTATAATTTATTTATTTTAGTAGCCAATACCAAGTTTTGTTTACGTTTGCGCAGCTACTTATTACATCAGTTTTGTTATTTTGACAGAGCCATGTTTAGATGATTTTCATCATTCGTTGATGCAGTAGAATCGTCTCCCAAGTCTAGAGAAAGTTATAGCAGGAAGCAAGTATGGAACTTATATGTAAGTTTAGTGTCAACTGCGTCCATGGAAGCAACGCACATTACACGCACAAACGTTAGGGCGCTGTCGCTGGAGTGCGGTACGGACGGTGTGATGTTGCCCGCACGCCGCTGAGGAAGGAATTAAATAAATAATAACGGGACCGTGTCTACGATGGCAGACAGGTAGATAGTAGATGGGCATTAAATAAACCAGGGTTGGCAAATATTTCTTACATTTTCGAACCGTCAACGAAGTCTGACCGCTGAAGAAAATTCGGGAGAGTTTTTGATCTTTGAATTCTTAGGCAATAAAAGATTTTTGGAATCATCATAGTAAAGATAAGTGGCAATTTAAGAACACAGACCGCCACGGAAGAAATGCTCCAATTTACAAGAAAAATGCCGTCCGTTACGAAGGTTACCTTTCAATATCTAAATTTATACGAAATGTATAATTTTTTTTTAACTCAGCGCAGTGTAGTCTCGTTTTAACTCAACCATTTGGCATTTCACCTACCCAAAAGTTTACTACTTAATACTTAATTTCTTACCTCCACAGACAACACTATTATAGGGACATGGTTAAATCCTTTATCCTTTCCGTCATTTTATTAAGTACCTATGTATATAAACCAGCATGCTTACCTTGTAATCAATATCTTTATGTTTTTCACGAAATTTAATGATTTTTATAGAATTATTTATATTAAATAAAGTTGATCAGGATCAGGTGCTTTAATGGACGAGTTTGGTATTTTGCACTTTTTGGATTTTCGTTAAAATATCAGTTTTTGGCTTAAAGTTTAAATAACGTTAAATTTTAAGAAACGATCTGGACATATTATCAAATTATGAGATCTTCTACATTTGCTAAATGAATGGCAACAATTTAGTTTGTCCCGTGATTATTGTCATCATGTACACAGTTTTGAAGATCCCGTTGGCCGTTGACACCCCTTTCAGTAGTTCGTCCCGTATTCCGGCAGTGAAAGTTTGCAGCCCAAGAAGGGACCGAGGGGACCCTCCCAATTAGTCGGGCTTACACATTATCCAAGGGTAAATCGTCGGATTAGGGCCTAGGATTTCTAATTTAATAATAACATAACGTGCCTCCACGGCTACAATTAGACTATCGCTATTGGCGCATATTATTCAGGGCTGTCATGAACTACCTATATACTCTAATTTATAACCAAATTGAATAGGTTTTCTCATTTGATTCACCGTGCGACACCAAAGAATGCAACATCTTTTTCTCAAAATACTCGAACGGCGAGCTTTAGCGTTATGAACTTTATAGAGCTTTCTATTTATTTATTTTTTAGGTAAAAGAAACTATTTTCATATTGTTTTTTTTTATCATGCGTCATGGAGTTTTTGAATATTTATTTAATTGTAAAAAAAATAAAGTTAAGCCAAATTATCGTTTGGTTTTCTAAATGCCAATTAAGATATATTTACATAAATAATCCACCAACGTAAAAATATCACTATTATGGACAGTGAAAAAAATTGTGTAAATTAATACTCTATCATGAGAGTATGTTCATAACAGTAGTAAAATGACACGTTTTTGATGGTGGTATGGATCTTTTGGAATCGACTTACTTTTGCTAGGTTTGTCGAGTCTTGATCGCATCCCCTCGATCACATTTCTTCAACGACGCGCTTACCCCTCTTGTATTTCTTAAGGGTGGTAATCCGTACAGTATTATGTAGGGGTGCTGGAAACTGGAGAGACAGATTTAAAAAAAACAACTGATTTACCGACTGTGTCCATTTACCATGCACAAGTACATCAAAAAAAAATTCAGTTATGTTATTTTCAATATAACTGTTAACCAGAATGACATGAATGATGCATTATTTGCTTGTCTACTGAAACCTTCAAGTTTTGTGTTATTGTATATTGTGTTAGATATCAAGAGAGATTTTATTCAGCAGCACCATACTCCATGTCATGCTGAAAATGTATAAAACGTTTTTCAATTATGAAATTAGCGGTAAGCAACAGATTTCATTTTTCTAGACAATTTATCTGTAACTTCCCGAAATGTTCATTTAGAATGATTTTAGTATTTGCTAGGGTAAATTCGACCCTAGATCCGTCCAATACACTGGGGCCGCGAGTTTAATACGTTTTTAGACGCCTTCTGTTCTTACATCTTACTTGCGAATTTATTTTAGGGTATTGTGTCGTTTTAAGATGAAGTACGCAATACTTAGATTTTTTGGTTTAACATCAGCAATATGAGAAAATACATGGTAATGTTTATTTTGCAGCCCTGCCAGGGCTATACTCACATGTTGAGGGAAGTGTCGGTTAAGATTTCAGGATTATTGCGGTGTTTAGCACGACAGAAATTAAGCCAAAGTGTGTAGACCACCGAGTGTAGTGTCTTCAAAATTTTGTCCCAAAACAAATAGTTTTCTGAAAGTGAATATAATAAACTAAAAATTCTATGGAAAGGAATAATAATTGGAAAACCTTATTTAACGGTAAACGTTGGATAAATTAATGACAGTGTGAAAACTGACATCAAATTAACCACTGTTTTCTTGTGTTCATCGTTTTTGTAAACAAGGAAAAAGTCGATTGGAAAGATTGATTTTATTGTAGGTACGCTTGAATGCTTTTTTGGACACTAAAATCTTGTTAACCAATGAATTAATTTAGAAAACCAATTGTGGTATTAAAGCGCAGACCATAGTATATTCTGAATTCTTGACAAATCAGATCAAATCTTGAAAATGGTAATTAAAAGATTCTCTGTTAAAATATCACATTAAAGGTATATAAATACTTTATGGCTTGTCTCAATTCTTTACGTATTCAGTTCCAATTTTGAAAACGACAATTAAATTTATAGAATAATCAAGTTCATTACACCAGTTACGTAGAACATACAGAGGACCGACATGAGTAGGTATTTTTGAATACAAGTATTATGGAAAAGAAAACATTTCGTCAAAAATAAAAAAATTTAAAAAAACGTACGAATTGTCGAGTATATACTTATTTTTACTGCGTCCAAAGAAATAAGCCACATGCATTAATAAATAATAATAATAATACATGATATAATAAGCTGTTGAGAATTGAATACTATTTTGTTCTTACAAAAATTGATTTTTAAATCAGTTCTTCCTTTCCTCTTCGATTTGTCGCATGTCGAGAGATAATGGTCTTCCTTTGTAAAGCTGGGTTTATCCCCTTCCATTCTTTCTGCGCCTCTGCTCTCCTGGTCGTCTTTAAAAGGTCCTTGCTAGCCTAGAATAAAACATAATACTACTTATCGGTCAGTGAAGTAATGGGCGAGATATGTTTAGTGTTATAAAAGGCTACTCGTCACAGAAAGTCATGTATATGTATATGAACTGATGCCAATTAAATAAACATTTTTTCTTTGTTTCTATATTTTTATTTTTACAATACTTCATATTTTTTAAAGAATTTTATTTTATTTTATTATATACACTACTTAATTTAATTTGTTAATATTATTTCTAATTTTAAAGAAGTGAATTCCGTATTATTTCAAATATGCTTAACTTATACGTTTTGTAACTTTATGTATTTTATTAATGAAAACCATGTACTTGCTTAGCCATTGTTAAAGTTACATATACCTAGTTAATACAACAGTTAAAAATACCTACAACTGTAATACTTACATTATATGTATTTCACGTAAAATCCCACCAGGGCGTAAATAAATAAAAAATATAAAACCCAGTCGTTCATTTTCTTATGCAACTGAAAATTTATTTGAATATAGTTGTTTTAAAAAAGTAGGCGAGTTGAAGACACAAAATCAAAACGTAGACGGCGCCGTTGTGAAAAAATACTTCATGGTTTGTTGATTTAAGGATTTTAGATAGATAATAATTTGTGAATGCGGGTGTTTTGTTATCAGTACAAACAAAATTGCAAAAGCATAAAGATATGAAGAATTAACTTTTAAAAATATTTATTTGATTTTCTTTCTAAACGTTTTCATGATATATGATATATATTTTTAGAAGCCAGAAGCTTTTGTGATTTTGTTTGTTTTGCAAAAGCAAAGAAGCATTTCCAAGGAAAGATCGGTGAAACGTTATAAGACAACTAATTAAAAACAGTATAAAACGACAGCTAAAAATAGTTATATGTGATTCTAATCAATACTGGTTGAAAAGTAATAACGTGAGATGGGCCATGAACAAGTGACGTCAACATCGTTCACCCAAATTGCGCCTAGGCACAGCTGCACCACGCCATTGTTTCTACCCATACACAAAACGCATACTTTTCATTGGCTCCACTGCTTTGATAGTCCGTGCAGTTTGGTCGTAGCTCGGCAACAGTCAGTACGCTTCCATTCCGTTTCTCCCTTTGTTTCAATTTTATATGGTGGCATGCCACCGTATCTGTCGACCCTTGGGGAGAAATAGGATGATGGTCGGTCAATTGCAAAAAAAATGAAAGACATATTTCGATGTCAAAGCGAATAGAATTGAAGCCTTTTTCCCACAGTGCGATGCGGGCGAAATTGACTGAGTGTAGCAATTTGACGTGGGCGTAGATTTATTAAGGTCCACACGATCTCCGTCAAAAAATATAAGAGAAAGAATCCGGAGGCAAATAGCTGCGGACACTCAGGCTCCAATGATGCTGGTCACGTGGCCGCTTTAGCTGGACCCGTAGCCGAAATATGCCCTTGGGATGCTGCGTTATCCCGCTGCCATAATGGAAAAGTTTCAACACAACTGGAAGGAAGAAATACCGAAACAAATAGACAAGCGGATAAGACGGACGATAATGATTTTATTAAATGGGTCAAACGTCGCGATAAACACATTTCCGTCGGGTTTTGTTACATTTGGGAAAACTTTTATTTACAGATACATTTTCAATATAGACGTGATTATTAAGGTTTTCAATTCCAGGGGCACTATTTTAATAGTAGATTTGATGCGCACATGTTTTTTTTTAGTCGCCAAAAACAATAATAATTCTTAGGTTGTTTATCCCTCGTAATACATTTTGATTTACTAATCGAACTAATCTAACTAACTAACTTTATATATTCTCCTCACACTACCTGCTTAGCTCATTCGTTCTAAATGCCTAAACCATCTAAGCGTCCCTTTATTAATCTTACTCATTACGCTTACATCAGCCTTACACTCTTTGCGCAACTACACATTTCTTACACGATAAAACATGGTTTTAATAGACATACGCCTCAGGGATCTCATTTCTACAGAATTCAGTCTACTTTCTTCCTTTCTCTGCCAGTTCCATACCTCACTTCCATACATCAGGGTAGGTACTAGCACTCCATTGTGGACTGCTAACTTCGCTTCTTTGGACAGTTGAACTTTGGACAATCTATCTTGATCAAATATAAAGCGTCGACCTCAAAGGTATTTATTAATATATATACTATAGTAAAATGTTTCTAGAGAAAATAAATTGGCTGTTGAAAGTACTAGATATATATTTAGAAAGAAAAAGGTCCAACTCCGGTAATTAATTCCAAACATTATGAATATTTTAATCACTAGAGTTGGGCGATCTGGCCGATGTCTAGAAGTTCGGCAAACATCTTTATCCCCTAAACTGCTGAGCGTTAAATTAACCAACAATCACTTGACACGAAAAAACAAAGTAGAGCTGTAAAAGTAAGTTTCGGAGCATCTCACAAAGTCCCCTAAGTGAGTTTACATCACTTTTAAGTAAGAACCGATACCGGTGGATACTACCAACTTCTCTAGATCACTACCTGCCTCCCCTAGGTGGTATCACGTTAACTTGACTTGAGAAATTCACTTAAAATATTAATACGTAGTGCATTATGCAAGAATCTTACAGTTCCGTCCCACGTCCCTGCAATGAGGGACTAAGTGTCTCGCATCGTATTATTAATTTTCGTCTTCCTGACACGTTCTAGCTGGCGTTAAAATAGTTTCATCATTGTCGCAGCATCGTGCATCGCGTGTATACGTTGAATAATAATAATAATAATAATAATAATAATGTTTATTTCAGCTGGACAGAGCGGTGTGTGCAATGCTCTGCCTGCCATAAAAGTTTACATTTAAGTTAATACATAAAAATAAAATGAATAAAGAAAAAAATAAAAATAAAAATAAAAATAAAAATAATAAATAAATAATCAATACATTGATGTGCACATTAGGTCTTTATGGTGGCTTCAGTGAAATTCTCCATCTCCGGTGTAGAGGCGCTCCCTGCCACTGGGCAACGGCCTGGACAAGAGTGTTGTCCGATCTCTGGTAGCGCTGACTCGTCCCGGCTATTCTGTGGCGCATCAAAGCAGCGAACCCATGCACCCTTCCTTCGGTGAACATCTGTGAGGCGCTGCATCGCCAGGGGAGGCCAAATAGGGCTCTGTATGCGTGGTTGTACTGTACTCGGAGTGTGTTCATGACGCCTTGTGTGTATGTCGTCCATAGCTCGCTAGTGTAGAAGCTCATACAATATGTTTGGAAAAGTTGCTTCTTCACCGGAGGACTGCATTTGTTGAATCTCCTGGCAAGCATGTTAGCTCGCACACTCAGTACTCTTCTTTGACGTAAAATGAATGATGTCACATTTGTATGCTGGCTCCTAAGGCATTCTATTGTACGATATGCTACAAAATATTTAACTATGGCCCAATTGTGTCGCCGAAATTCACGTGTGATAAAGTCATCAAACGATTTTTCAGCTCCTTATTTGTTTTTTTTTTGTTGGCATTTTAAAGGTACACGTTAAATGCCGATAATATGTGCGTTTTTGTTTTGTAAAAATTGTAAAAAATCTGACAAGCTTAACAAAATGATAATTATCGTCTTCTGTTGATCACGATTTTTCAAAAGCTGAAACGGACTTGCGTGTCAAAAACAAAATGGCGAGGAATTTCTCTGAATCAATCCGTCCTAAGTGTTGCGTTCATCAAATTAAAACGAAATGTGCTATTTTCCAAAACCAATTTATATAAGGTGATGCAATGCAAATTAATGCAAAATCATTTATTCTTTGCTAGATTAAAGCAAGATGAGAAGAACGCGTATTTACCCTTGCTTTAATCTAGTATTTGTTTGATATTATTTTTGCAAGCTTAAAAAAATGAGAATAATAAAGTATCACGCGCAAAAAAATGCTTTGAAGTGTAAAATCTCGTGTAAAAGTGTTTTCGGGCATGGTTTTATTGTATAATGTGGCAAAACAAGTCATTTACATTGAGATCGGAAAACATATCAATAGTTATGTCTGAGCTTAAACTAAAACAAAAATAAAGTAAAAAGGGCAATTTTGCGATGATTTTTCTTGCATAAATCAAAAATGGTTTCTGGTGTATTCGTGAATTTCAACATTATCCCCATCAGCGTAAAGAGTGCGTAATTTCGCCCAATTCCGAATGTAACACGCTGAGGCAGATAGAATTATTTTTTTAAGAAATAAAAGGAAAATGAAAGACCAATGGCAATGTATTAACAACGTCTTAAACTTAATTTAAAAGCGGTGTTTATTCTTAGTTCTTGTTTACTCTCTACTCCCGTAGCAGAACCGACAAACCACCGTAAACCCCAATATCTCACTAGTAATAAATGTTACTCCGTTGTCTTAGCCGAGTCAATGTATCAGCGGGTGCCGAAATAAAGATACACATCCTTATTTACCCTTATCCGAGGAAGGTTTATGGGGTTTTGAGATTTAATCGATTCTTGATATCAACTGGGCATTAGTGGTTCTTATTCATTTTATATTGAATAATTAAAGTTAATTAAGAGGCAAACTATTCATCGTCAAATCGAATCAGTTGACTTTATGGACCATCTATAGAATTTTTTTTAACTTTCATTTAATCTATAGATTAATTTTATTAATTAATGCCCTTTCTAAGAATAAGGCGAAGTAAACGGAAAAAAATGTGCTGGTGAAATTGCACACTGAAAATTTATTCGTCAACAATAAAATACTTTCAATATTGTAATTTTATTCGATAACAAAAATTACTCCACTGGCTATCAGCAGATTTAGTTTTTACGTTACTAAAATGGTTCTTATATTTAAAATAATCGCACAAACAAAAATGTTACATCATACAACTACATAACTTAATAATATCGACACTAAGTCATTTATTTACATAGATACTCGCTTGTACTTAGATTGCATGCAGTCGGTATTACTTAGGTACGTAGAAATGGCTGATGGAGGTATGTAGAAACAAAAAACCTTGAATATCACTAATAAAATTAAATATCCCGCTAATAAAATTATTAGCGTATAATGTAGTATTTTGTTATACATTCTTATTGTTTATGTGAGTACATCATTACTCTTTTATCGTCAAGAATCCTAATATGTAAAACACCATTTAGTCATACATAAATAAAAAAATTAAAAAAAAAACAACATAGTGTTTATATTTATTGTAAGTAAATTACTTGCTTTATAAGACGATTATTTAATAATGTTTAGTTTTCCGTTTTCCCTAAGAAGGTTTACCTCCTAACAAGGCTCCGAGTTTTAGCACCGTTAGCGATTGGTGGGGTGGGGGTTGAAGGAACGTACAGAATATGGAGTATAGCCAAAACCACATCAAGCCAAGCCAGGATACTGAATCGAATCGGCCCCTTATTTTTAGAATACGTAATAAAAGTAGAATCGCTTATAACCTAATATAGGATAATTTTATAGAAATAAGAAGCCGATTTGATTTAGTGTCCTGGCCTGGGTTGAGGTGGGTTTCGCTACAGCGCAAAGGCTCTGCAGACGGCGGCTTTGTGTAATTTATTGCATTTATTTGCAGATTCCGAAGCAGGAAATTGTGGAAGTAGTAAATAGCTTCTTCCGGAATCAACCGAATAAAAATATGTACAGCGACAAGATAGAAACAAGTACAGATGGAAGTGAAAGATTTATTAAGATAATGTAATTTCGTAGGCGAATGGAAAGCTGAACGATTGAGGGAAGCGTTTCGTCGCATTTTGCTAGAAAGACAAAAAAAAAAACAAAACTTCTTCAAGGTTTATTGCCTCGCGGCAGAATGGCTAAATCCTTTGCTATAGGTCTATGCAGTGGAAAGATTGCCGTTTAAGATTCTTTCTTTAACGGCGAACAAGTCGGTGGTCAAAAGCGATCCAGTTGTTCACAGATGATGTTTGCAGAACGACTCAAAACCAAACTAATCGCATTAGATAAATAATGTCAACGTTTACAATAAAGTTATTTGAACATTATTTTTTCCCATAAATACTTCATGTAAAATTTTACATGATTATGGAAAAGACATAGAAAAAATGTGTAATGCTGATTTATTTAAAATCTCTTCAAATTATTGGTAAACCTTTTAAAACCGGGACTGAAAGTCGCTTCCTGATAAAGTGTTGGTAAATTCATAATAATATTAGAAATGCAAAAATTTTAGGATTTTTATGAACACGCGTTCGGACATCGTGACAAAACATTGGTATTTTATTACAAGTTTATCAATCAGTTTGTTAATTCATTCTTTAATGGCACACAATCCCGTTTTTAACAGGAATACAAATAATTTGAAGAGATTCTTAATAAAATAGCAATATTTTTTATCAGCAAGTTTTCTCCGTGTAGTGGATAAGTTTCCCATTTTATCTGATTTGCTCATGAATGCTAAAGTAATATTACGAAAATTGAGAAATAATTTTTCTTTCAACGAAACGGCATTTGATAAAAGTCCGTGAAAAAAGCTATTTTTGCAATCATGTTTTAACCCTACGACAATCAGGCTAGGTGATGTAGGAGAAATAATCAGCAGTTCCTTCCGGAAAAAACATGTTCGCTTGCAATAAAAAAACGAGCTGGGAAAGCTTGAAATGATATTACTAATTTCATATTTGTATTGGCTGTACAACGTAACACTTACAGATAATACTTCTAGTAGAACAATATAAGTAAATTTGTAATTTCTAAATATAAGTCTTAATTGCTGAATAATGTAGTACTGCTAATCTTAAATAAATCGACTTATCTATGTAACAGGAAATCTTTGTTCGGGTTCAACTAAAAGCTCTCGAACTGTAAGCTTATCATCATGAAATATGCACAACATTTTCCTAGGTCATGCCATTTTGTTTGCGCTGCATAATTTTAATTCCATTGCATAAGAAAAAAGTGTTTTCAAATCTCCGAGTTCAGTTTAAATTTATTTTGTTTCACAAAATTATAAAGAGTAAAAGTCTCCGTGTGATGATTGATCAGACGTAAGTTGTGAAGAGCGGCAATCTGGTAAAATTTGAATGTTTTAATTTATGTACCTATATTAATTCTCATCATCAGCTACTTTACATAACACATTTAATTAAAATCAGACTTTATTTTGACAGTGAGGAATCTAAAAATTCTTAGCCAATTGTAAATCAATTTTGCAACCATAAAGTTATTTTCAACCTCACATTCGTCTTCAAAACAATGTTTATGTAATTTGTTTTATATTGTACCCATTATATATTAATATGGTTCTATCGTGAAATATATTTCATATACATTTTATAGCAAATGTTACTGTAAGATGAATTGTATATTTCTAATTATTCTATAAATTATTCCCATCGAACAGAATTTTTCATTAAATCCTTAAGATTCTTTTTTGGATGAAAATTAATTTTAATAACTGTTCATAGATACAATATTTTCAAATATTTTTATACTTTTATCAAAGAATTCTGTGAATTCTTCTGGTCTCAATTAACGAATTATTTCTGTACCTGGCCACAAAAATGTTTAGTAAACAATATGAATATCTCTGTACAAAATAAAATGAAGGACATTTTTATTTAACATAAATAATGGACTTTAAATCTCTTTTCAAAGAGCGAAATATTTTTTTGCGGTAAAAAAAATATAACAAAGTAAACTGATTCAGAGATTTTTACAATACAAAAATATTTTCCCCATCTTTAGAATTCGCGGAATTTTATTCAGACTCTTTTATACAAAATACATTATTTTCAATAGAATTGATTTCTGATGTGAGAAAAAAATATAAATCACAGTCATTCGCACATTTCTCCGTTCGGCTCAACATTTACATGTCTCCATTGCAGGAGGTGATTTACCAATTTCGTACGCGGCTCGTTCAATTTTCAGTCAGTCACCTGAAAAAATATACATTTTCAGTGGCGTTTACAGTTTACATTTGCATAGACCAGGCTCTACCATTTCATAAATCACGCTGCAAGATTTTACAGGGGAAGCTTATCCCCTTCAATCCAGTATTCAGTTTCCTCGCGAATTCTCGCACAATGCGGTGTAGACATGTTACGTGTGAATGTACAGAATGGAACGAATAATAAATATCGACGATTTAATGCTTTGTTGCTCATATATATAAACGATAGATATTGTAACAAATTAATATATTTATATCATTTAAGAAGATGAAACTAAAAAATCTAAATGAAACATGAAACAGAACACGACACAGAGAAATAAAAAGTTAACGGTCACAACTGGGAATCGAACCCAGGATCTCTGTCCTACTGGACAGCGCCTCAACCAACTCGGGACATATATATTTTAGGTCATGTTTGTCGATCTTATATTTCAAATCCAAAATTAACAATAACATCTCCAAAATTTTTCCCATTTTCAATAATGCATATATTACATTGATAGCTACAACCTTCAAAAGTTATTCATAAAAAATAACATATTTATGTTCAATTGTTAAAATCAAGACACGACGCAAGAAACATAATGTGTTAATGTTCGGGTGAAGCCGGGACATACTACTACTAGTTTATTATATTAAATTATGTAGGACAATCAAACATGGTATTAACAATTTTGTTTTTTTAGGAAAACGATGTTAGGAGTTGGGTTTTGAACGGGTTCAAATATGAATTGCGTCCCCATCCGTAATAATTCAACCTTTTGCCATACAACCAACCACACACAACCTACAACCCACAACCCACAACCCACAACCCATAACCTATAACCTGAACCGCGAACTTCGCTCCAGAACTCAATAAAGTCCGACTTTTTTACTTTACACGAAGATTAATGTTCTCCCTAAGACAGTTCACTTAAACCGGAGAGTTAGTTTGGAATTCCACGCCTTTTATTTGATGAATTGATGCTGAATTAACTGTTTCAGATGTTACCTTGAACGAAGCTCGTCTAATGTCATTTCAGATGAATGATTCTGCAATTTGAAGGGATTTTAAAGATTTAGCCTGTCTGCTCACACATACGTTATTTTGTTTACTAGATCTTTTAATTATTACCAGGTACATGGTATTTCAATATAAATACCTTTGAGGCCCAAAAAATTGGTCGTGCCGTTGAGAACTCATTTGCAATCTTTTTACAGTTTATGAAATAGAAGGGAGAATTTAATATGTTTTATCTGATTGTTGTTTTATCACTAACGACAGGAATATAAGCTTTTTGCAACACCTTTTCTGCATATTTTGCCAATATTTCATTAACTTTTCTTCTCGAAATACTTTTTCGTTATTCAAGAATAATAAACCATTTTTCACCCACAAATGGTACTTTATAATATCACAATAAATCAGTAACATGTTGCATTTAAACTGTTTTGGTTCACCAAACACAGGTCACGTCGAATATATTCTCGTTGGGCATTTAAAGACAAAAATAAATGTGGCATCAAGAAACCGATGGGCGGGAACGTTTTTGAGTTTTACAACCTTGGGTCTAAATGAAAAAAAAGGAATGTTTTAACGTTAGTCACTAGACAGAGTTGCGCAAGAGCGAGAATTAATATTTCAACACGTGGATCCATAAATAATAATAGTAAAATTATGAAGAAGTGCTCTTTGTGAAGATTTAGTAACATGAACATTTTTTTTTAAATTTGTGGTTAACCGCACCAATTGAAGATGTCATAAAATTTTGTGAGTAAAAAATAAAGAGATCGCTAAAAAATCGCTTTGATCTAAATATTCACGTCAGTTTGTATTCATTTTTAGGGGAGCAATTATTATGAAGACTTTTTTATCATAAAAAAGTACCAACTGAATGATTTGTTTTGTTTAACAGTTTTCTGGTTTGATTGAAAAACTTTTAAAAAACATTTCAAGTTTGCTGATAAGCTGCTTTACCTAAGGAACATTAAAATAATAATCTCTAAAGGTTGTTGCCAAAGGCTTAACGTTTTACTTATACAGATACACTGGAGTTGCATTTACAGAAGAGAGAGATCTTCCTTGAAAAACAGCAGGTAAGATAACCATGGTGTCACATTCTAGTGCAGTGATGAGCAACCTATTTAATCGGAGGGCCAATTTATCAATTTTCAATTTATTCACCGGCCGTAGGGTTTACGGAAAACAACAAAGCTCGACATGGTTAATTTTGCAGTCGGTGGTATTGGAAAACTATTTATATTTTCAAAGATCGTATTTTTAAAAATAAATCAGAACTCAAGATTTGCTAATAAATACTGTCGCTTTTACTATTCTGAAATAATAAAAAAATGCTGATTCAAAATAGGCAAGAAAAGTTTTTTGCGAAAGCCGTATAATATAAAAAATAATATTTGAACGCACACGGAAATTCGAACGATTGCTATTAAGCAAGATATATCAAATCTCTCTTCTGTTATTTATATGTTTTCAAAAACATTAATTGGAATTACCTATGCTTTTAAAAAAGAACCCTTGAAAAATATCAAGATAACAAGGCAACATATCCCTTTTCCGGTAAACCCTTGGATCAGAAACCGTTTAAAAATGGGCTCGAGGGCCGCGTGTTTCTTATCACTGTCCTTGTGTTTAGTTTCATTGCATGATCATTTTACATATGTTTTATTATTTCAATGTTATTATTCGTTTCTATGCTTTTAGTTTAGTTTAGTTTATTCAGCATGTGACTGCACCTTTGTAGTAGAATTTACTCAGCGTAAACGCAACCATAAGTGGTCAATTAGCTTAAATAATTCGAATCAAAGTTTGTATAGCATTTCTACGGTTTTGTCAACAATATAAATAACAGTACTCACGTTATTCTTCCTTTTTATCTACGAAAATAACAAGTAATAAATAAGCCACCTAACTGACAGTAAATAGAGTCAAGCGTCGCTAGAAATTTTTTGTGTGTATCGATATATAAAGTGTTAATTTCCAGAGTTTTTACCTACTGATCATCAACCCACCTGTGTCAATCATCTTCGAATATAAATAATTTTCATCAGTAGGCCCAAGATTTGTGACCCTGGACCAATAGAAGACTTTGGTCTTCGAGCCAAATTTCTTGTTTGAAATCAGAAACACGGTGCACGAGCGGATTTCACAAGTTTATTCGAACATCCAATTTAAGAGATGACCTTACAGTACGCAGCATCAAAGATAACACGACAGCGACGTAACTAAAGTTATATCAGTCCTTACCCGTTCCCAATGCTATTGTTGAAATATCATTGTATCTACTGGTTGTACCTAATTAACAGTCACTCAATTTAAAATCTACCTAGCCTAAAATGGCGGATGATGTGAATGCGTTATATGTATAAGATACTTAAAATACATGTAAATTTTTCCAGTTTGATTCCGAAATGAACACGAATATCTTGCAATACGAGAGTAAAAAGGAGCGATTGAAAACTGTTCCCATTATGAAAAACCTCGAAAGACACGAGGCAAGCGGTTTCAGTGGCGAGGCTTAGCAATGCAGCGAATCCTTAATCTTGTGTAATGAGATGCCTTCCCACCTCCCGTCCCCTCCCTGCCCACCCTCTCGCTCACTGAAAGTATGGCATAAGGCTTTCACATTTTAATTTTCACAGTGTCGGAAACTCATCATTTTTCTTTTCATTCTTCCCGCTACGTTTTTCCGGCGCCAAGAATGTGTATAGGTTAATATTTATGTTCATTGGGTTTGGTGTAGCAATTTCTTCCATATCTGAGTAATAAATCACATATATTTAGTTATTATGAAACTTTAATTTTTCCAAACGCTCTAAAAAAAATTACTAAATTTCGTTTAATTATTTATTAGATGATTTGTATAACGCCATGAGTTATAAAACATTGCTTTAAATGTCTGGTATGTGTCAATCAGAAGGACCAAGTTCGAATTCCGCAAGGAATACCCTTTTCAGCATAAATAATGTATTGTATAGAGACAAGCTCGGTAAATCTAACGTTTTTCCATTTGAAAAAATAGCAACAGAATGATGTAGATAACTACCTAATTGCCTTCATTTTTCAAATAGTCTCGGCGTGCTTAATAAAGAAGTTGTCTTTTCCATTTCTTACTTCATTGCAAATATCTTGAATGCATCGCTATATATGTGATAAATTACCGTACGTATTATCAAGTTTGCAAAATCAGGTTTCCCAGGTGCTCCTAGGTATAGAAATACGAGGCAGAGAAAATTTTCTTTGACTTCAAAATGCATCTGAAAAATTTGATCCGATTTATGAAACTTTATATAAACAATAAATGCTTTCTTCTAAATAACATTCACGAAGATTTTTTTATGAAAGAGTAGTGAAAAACGAAAATGTCATAATATCAAACCAAGACTTGTATATTTGAATGTAATGAAAGACTCAGGGGCTTAATCTCACGATCTTTGGTTTTTCAAGGCCTAAAAAATTACCCCCAATATTATAAGGGCAGAAAATCTGTTTTTTTTTGTTTAAAAAAAAAGCTCTCGAACGGTGAGCCTTGGCGTCTACTGCCCAGCTTTTAAATAAGATTTTTTGACCGAAGCAACTATTTACAGCTTCCAACATAATTTACATTACTAGCTGTAAAGTTTTGAAATGTTGGAATGAGCAGAAAACAAAAATTTTTTCGTATGTTTAATTTTCATTAAAAAAATTGTAAAAAGTCGGGATATTTTAATTAATAAAAATGACTTTAATTGACTAATCTAAAACAAATGTACGTAAAAAAATAATAAAATACATATTTGATTTCACAATTAAAATATTTATTGCATAAAACATATTTTGCAGATTACTGTTTAACACAAATTTCTTCGCAGGAGATTTAAAAATTACCATTAATTTATTAGAACAAGTTATTTTTTTCGGTAAAATTATAATTTTACGTAACCCCGGTAATCAAACTGTAGCAGTGTAGAATTCACTTCATTTGTCTCTCTAAGACTCTAAGCAAATTCATCTTTATGTCTAATGCCTTCATTGTGGATAACTTATAAAGGAAATTGATACACTACCGTGTAGTGATTAGTTAATTCATATGCCGTTTGAAATGTGTATATAATTGATGTGTTATTTCCAGTAACTTCTTAGGGTGGATTAATCTTAAATAAGTAAATAGGAAGTTGCTATTGTTTGTTATTGTTGATGATTTTCAACCAATGTTTTATTTATTTAAATTTTATTCATTATAACTAATTTATCTTTTACGTGCTCTTATTTGTTCGAAATACCGACTTATCCCTCGGCAGAAAACAATGAAAAGTGCGATTAAGAGAATAGCATTTAATTTTACGGAAATATGAAATTCAAATTAAGACCGAACTAATTAAAGGAAAAATGCTCAATCATTTCGTGAAAAGAACGCCTCGGATAGAAGGTAATAAAACAACTAAAAATCACCGCCACCCTTAAGTTTCCAATCTTACGGAGTACGGTGACCATAAATTATGCATGAGTGGCGCCATTTACATAATCCGAATTAATATAGAAGCCCCGAAAGCGCAATGTTAAGTCAAACAAATAAAAAATTGCATCAAGCTCGTACTTCAAGAATTCCTATTCCATTGTTATTTGAAAGGACTGGGTTGTACAACCCGGATCAACTGTTCTTAGTTTCAGAACTTTAATTAATAAAGTTGATCTTTCTATGTTCAGGAAAACTATCAATAGTTCGAATTAAATTATTGGGGTACCTTTTTTAAAATTAAATTTTTTTAACGATACTGTTTTAATTAGACAAAAAAAATGAAAAGTTGTCATAGTTATGTAATTACAAAACAGTCGGTCGTCAAAAAATTACGGCCACAGAGGGTTGTAAAACCTCTCAAACCCTTTAACATCATCTAAATAAATCGCAATAAAAGCTATGCCCGAACAAGCGGCTGCTTTTGTTCATACACAGATATCTATTTTATGCTCTAGATTATTTTAGTAACACTAGCAAGGTGCAGGAAATATATTATTTTAGCTTTTTTTTGGGTTGTTTCACGAGGTGTTTTAAACTGTAGGATTCCTAAAGCTTTCATTAAAAACTGTCTGAAATACTTTCACGCAAAGGATTCACAAGGATTTTTTTTTCGTTTCAATGCTCCAAGAAAATAAAGAAAAACAGAGTCACACTCAAAATAAGAGTTGAAACAAAAATGAAGAACGTCTTGTGTAAAGTTTTACAATCTGTACTGGCCAGCAAAATGTCCACTAAATAACTGCAATTGAGTGGTCTCTTTCACAACACCGCGCAGTTGCATCGTGCAGAGTAATTAAGGACGCCCGGTCACTCTAATTACAAGACACAAGGACTTAAGAGGAAGAATCTGGAGGAAGAAAAAAGCTCTCTGTGCCAGAGTGGGATGCCCGGGAAGAAGGGGATGGGGGAGGAATATCGTAGAGGGTTGGGGTGGTATTCCATGGAAACATAAAGACGAACTTTATTACAAATTTAATGAATAGAGGCTCGCGGCTGACTTCTTCCTTTTACACATACCATGCCTACGTCCCCGTTTTATAATCGATTAGTATTTTAGAACGCAGCGTGACATAAGGAAAAAAAAATACTTTTAAAATAGTTTGATATTTTAAACTAAAAGCAATGGAATTATTAACTACATATTTGTAATAAGCATTAACGCTGTGGCTCGCCATAATTTACAATAAAAATATGGAAATTTGTTTTAGACCACTTTAATTTTAATTACACTCTACCGGTTTCGGAAGCACCCTTCCTTTGTCCTGAGAATATTAAAACTAACCTTTGATACAAAATATTGACAGATATATACAACAAAAAAAGCATAATTTAGGTGTGGGAGTGAGAGGTCAACAAAGGGAGAGGGGTAATTGCGGGAAATCTGGCAATAACAGAGCGGTTTATTGGATTTTTTTTTTGAGTTTCTTTATTCATTAAAATTTAAATGATAACAGTTTTTTGTTTTCTACAGCCACCATACTAGGCACGTGCCAGTATTATGGTAGCCAATAATATAATAATATATCTAGAATGGGACTAAACGATAAATTAATTTGGTTATTCAATATACTAGCGTTATTATTTAGGGACTTTTAGATTTCAAGTGCTTCTAAGTTATCTAATTATTTGATTTTATTATTACGGTGAAGAATTCTGACCCATGTGTCCGTATTAAAAGTAGAGTATAATTAAAATTAAAGTGGTCTTAAACAAATTTATTTATTTTTATTGTGAATTATTAACTATTTTTAGAAGATGTTAATGATACTTTTTCTTAGAATAAAACACATGTATATGTGAGTGCATAACATTAAAGTAATTTTAGTAGTCCATTAGAAGATGTGCAAGCAAAGTTAATGTGTTACGCAATTAGTGAACAATATATACGCTCATCAACTACCATTATCTACCAAGGCAGTCTTGCATTAGTTAAGGATACATCACTTTTAATTGACTACTTCAAAAATATATTCAATGATTAGTTATTACCCGGTTTCGCCACGATTTCGACACATTTGTTTAAGAAGAGATCGTTAATCTTGGAACCTGATAATATTAATTCTGTTATCAGTTAATTGAATTTTTAAAATTCTACAAAATTTTAAAAATGATATTGTGAGCTAAAAATAATTGCATCACATTGCATAACTGTCTTTTTATTTTTAAATATGATATCTTGTCTTAAAACGACATCTTCAATTATAAGCAATCAAAATCCATAATTTTTTTTTTCTTGAGCGTTTTTTTGTTTTGAATATTTTTTTAATAAATTTCATTATTTATATTTTGTCTTGTTACATATAAAAGTCACAAGAGGATTCCATAGTAGGTTTTTTTATGGTACAAACTGGAAAAAAACTGTCGATTTCTCCAAAAAAAATATCATATGTGAAAATTGCATGTCTGTCAAATTGCAAAATACACATTTTTTTTGCTAATTATAAAAGCTCATTCTCACCTTAAGATTCCCCAAACTAATTCAAAGTGAGTTCAAAATTTTAAAATTTTGATTTTACAACGTAACCATTCATGTGTTACTTCCTTCTTCTCGAAATAGTCTAAACAAATCATTAAAAATGTTAAAATTAAAATTTGATTACGCAACTACTCGCTTGTTCTATTCTTCTTCTACGATTTCCAGCCTCTTACCCCACCTTCCCCCCCACCGCACCCACATCACAACCCCCAGTACCCCCTTGGCAGGATCATAATTTCCTCCTGCAACAGATGGCGCCAGCATCGCCCGACCGAAGTTCCTCCGCCCGCCCAAGAACCAAGAACACCCCGGGACAGATGGTATTAATAAAACGGACGCTGCCTCAAGAAATGATTCATAATTGTAAAGTTCAAAGCCTTCTTTTTTTCCCTACAGCCTTCTTCTCATCTTCAAATACGCCGCTGTTTTAATTGAACCCCCCGATACTTTGTACTTTTATGTAATTTGATTTTTTAAGGATTTGTGCTTATTAATTTGAACGCTCGGTAGTATTATGATATTTCAGGGCTGCCATTAAAGTGGATGGCGCTTCGTTAATTGGTTTAAATTGTTTTTTTTATATGTACGCATGAAGAATAAGAAAATATGTCGGCAATGGTAAACCAATTAAAATGTAAGTTTTAAATAAGTAAAACAATTAAAACCTTAAGAGTCCCAATTGGTCCCGACCGTCTGGAGCCGGTGAGACTGGGCATACCTAACTTGGATATGTTGTAATGCAGAGGGTAAAGAAGGTGATGGGGAAGAGAAAGGTGAGGAAATACCGGACTATTCAGATCTGGTCACCAAACCTGGCCAAACCATTTCAAGCAAGGTTTAGATTCTAAATAGTGTTCCTTTACCAAGGCAACACTAAAAGTATCTATAACTCTGCAACGTGCCCCAAATATACTATATATTATTTTTAGTTAATAAATTGTAAAATAATACAAATTAATTAAATGATATTTTCCTGTGCACGCTCGGATTTGAAACCGCAACTTCCGGATTTTGTAAAAACGTATCGTAACCACTAAACCATGGAGGCCATGTAGTCTATGTGGTCGAATTAGCTCAGTGGTCAGAGCACTTCCCCAACAAGGAAGAGGTCCTACGTTCAATTCCAAGATGCGACAGAATCTTTTTCTGTCTTTCCTGTTTCACATTTTCGTTTGTTCACCAAACATGGCTGAAGCCATTTCAAACAAAGTTTCAATTCTGAATAGTGGTCTTACACCAGGGCGATTCTAATATAATCTTCCACTCTGGTGCGTGCCGCAAGTATACGATATATTATTTTAAATGAATAAATTGTGAAATATAACACAAATATTTAAAATAAAATTTACTTGCACACGCCGGGATTTGAACTCGATGTCTTCGTCTTGCTAGTTTATTTCATTTTGGTGCATAATAAATATAAAAAATGACTAAATTGTAAATGCATAAAATATAAATAGAATGATCACAAATTTACAGCTACTTAGGTAAAATATTATAGTTAAGGAGGTAAGTACCCACTTATTGGTACATACAACTACATATAAGTTTAATGTGAAAACTACATTGATAAATAAGTCATGTACGCAACCAGCTCGATAGAAATGAACAATTTATGAGCTTAAAATTGATCAGAATTCACTCAGAACATCGATTTCAGTAAAATATTTGTTTTTCATAGTTATATGAGTTTGGGTTTGAAATTTGAGTAGTGCAATAAAATAATGTAATTTGCAGGGCGGATCGCGTTTAAACTCAGAATAATAAGTTCCGTGAGTTATTATAGAATAATATTTAGCCATTTGCTCTGCAAGTTTATTGGTTTTTGGAAGTCATTCAAATACTTGTTTCAACTTAAAATTAGTAATACATAAGCTGATAGAGGGACCCTTCTGGTCCGTAAAATAATTTGGAGAATGCGGTGCCGACCCTTTGCTGGTTTAGTGCTACGACGTAAATAGTAAACGTAAAACTCTAAGAATCTATTTCTGACAGAGTAACTATAAACAGTTTCCTTACAAAGCCTAGTCAGTGACAGGTTTCGCCAAAGACATTACAATACATCTGGACTCTACAGTTTCACAAAATTAAAAGAAAATGTGGCAAGTTACAACCATTATTATGTTTCCAGTGTAATGCTTAAAATAAACGTTGTTCATGTATGACCAAGACAAATATATTTAAAGAACATGTATGCATGAACGAAATAGATAAAGGATAATGTATCCACATACTCGTATGTCACTGTAACTCGCACATACTTATCAACAGTTTACCATATTTTTACATTTGCTTACCAATTATTAAATACTCACTTCGATTCTATATGTATATAATTTTAATAACTTCTTAAGTATTTTCTGGCGATGCCATACGTAGTAATGCAAAATCAAGTGTTTTTGGTTTGATAATTTGGACGCCTAGATATGTTTCAGATGCTCTAATTAAATACTGCGAGTAGAATACATCTTGGCCTTTGAAATAATCAAGTATTTTTTAGATAAGTCTTTTTATAAGCCCAGAAAAAAATAATTTATAAGGCTTATGAAAACGGCTTTAAAGTTCAAAATGACCTACTTACGAACCCATTTTCGGTTATAGTTTTATTGTTTGATGTGGAAAATTAAGTTATTTATAAAATGATCGAAAAAAAATTAAATATTTATGCCTGAACATCCACAAAATAAAATAAAAGACACTTTTTGGCCATGTTTTTTTCTTGCATAAAATTTATGGATGGTGTTAAGCGGGAATTTAAACCTTATTGCCATCTACGTAAGGGTTGTTATTGATAGCGGCTAAATTTAAAATATTACACGACGTAGTGCATCGCCTTAAATTCTTTACTTTTTACTATGTCTTATATTCTATACTTTATTTATTCTTTTTAAATTTTATTAACTTATTTCACATAAACACTAACTCGCACATATAAAATATCAACATCACATTTTTTTCTTATTGGTAGATTGATTTCTTAAATTGAATTTATATATATAAATTTTATTTTTAAATTTTTTGCTACATATATTATTTTAAACTCCTTATTTTCTTTTAAATTATCTACTTTTTATACTTATTTTAATTTCTTCTGTATTTTATACTTGAATTATTATTTGAATGTACTGTATATAATCTAATATAATCAACCACCACAACACGGGCATGTGCCTAGTTAAGTGGTTTTAACCTACCCATAAAATGAAATAACCAAACACACTGAATAAAGAAAAAAAAATAGGCGGCGTTCTCATATTTAAAAGGTGCGGCGAATACCATATAAATGCATACGTCTATCACTCCTGGACACACTGATCCCCTGATTCCTATCCACCACTCATACTCTTTTCTTTCCCAAAACTTCCTCTTCTTCCTTTCCTAAAAGAGACCCTCAACACTGCATTCCCAAAGATGGTCTCTTGTGTGAAGCTAATGTAAAAAATGCCAATATTTTACTGTAGAGCATTTGATGGTATTAACATTAAAAAAAGTTCAATAAATCTTTCTTAAGTCACCGTTAATGCATTATACCGTAACGTAACGACATGCACAATGCAAATACTGAACAAAAGCAACCACAAAGAACCCGCTTTAAAATGCTATTCCCATATCATCCGTTATCTTGGGTCAGAGAGCAAGTTTTTCAATGCAAAATAATACTGCAGTGGGCAAGAGATTTAGTTGTTTATATTCCTCGGTAGGGACTATCAAGAGTGTACCGGGCTGCATGTTCGGTACACTTGATAATAACTCCGAGAGACATGTGGCCAAGCGGTCATATACCAGTCTGCCTTAGTCCGCACCCAACCGAATGGAGCTATAGACTTACTAGAAAGCCTGTAATCTTTTTTATGATACAAGAATAAAAATAACGTTTATTACGCATTGTCACAACGATTGAAACGGTGAACAGTTTCATAATGTAGTAAGGAACTGGAGTGAAACATATTATGGCTTAAAAATATATATTCATATAGATCAAAAAACGCCGATTTTCGTCTGAGTCATTTTACTTCAATATAAATTACTTACATCCATAGGGTTCCCTCTAGAAACATTTGAGATTGTAGTAATACGTTGATCTGAAATAATTATAATGTGAGCCTCGAGCAAACCCCCATCATTAGAGTTTTATGTCGCTTTAAAAGCAGACATTTTTTTTGCCAGTTTACAAATTATTTCAAAATAATTCATATTTTTTGGAAATTTTTCATTGCATTTAAACTGGGTTTTATTGCATACCGACCCTAGTGGGATTGACTTTACTGGTAACCAACAAAACCGAGGTACGTCACGCGTACCCCGTCAGATTTCGGTCGTTTTGGCGGGCTTTGAAAAATGCAAGCTTTGAAAATTATTTTAATTATGAAATCGACATTTATAAAATGTAAATAAATGCTGGTATTTAAGTTAGAATGTGAACATAAATAATAAAAAATAAATATATATATATATATATATATACATATATATGTATATACTAATATAATGTATATCCCACGAGAGTTCGCATGATCATGTTTCTAACTACAAGCTGTTAAATCGGAATCTTCAATATTATGGTATCTACCGGCCTGCATAAAGTTTGAAAAAAGAATTGTCATTGAGATGGTGACATATTTGTCGACCAATATGTATAATTCCTCATGTATTTGAAAAAAAATGTTAGCAAAATATTTATGATTTTTAAAATATGTATATATAATATAAGTAAATAAGAATTTATGTACGTACTTACAAATTTTATGTTTTCAGGGAAAATTTTGTTTTTTATTTATTAAATAAGAGAAAATTAGAAACATAAGTTAGTTTTATGGTTGAAAACTATTAAATATTTATTTGCACAGTTAGCATTTTATTTGACTTCAACATAAACAAAAAATCCAAATAAAGCGGTGAATATGATAAATTGAAATGAATATGTTCTTACAATTATAAAAGGAAGAACTAAACACTTATATAATGAAGAAAGAACGGGTTTATTTTCAAACATATATACATATTATTTTATGTATTTTACATGGTTACAAAAATTGTCCATCGGAAGGGAAACTTCCTAAAGTTTTTTCACTTGTAAATTATTCATCAATCTAAAATAGGTATTTGACTGTACGCACGTATAAATTATATATACAGACTAAATAAAATATTTGCTGTGTCCTGGGTTTGGTAAACCAAAACATTTATAACATATATATATATATATATATATATATATATATAATAAATATAAATTTAAACTGTTTTGGTTTACCAAACCCAGGAAACAGCAAATATTTTCTTTTGTCGGGATTTTTATATAAAATAAGTGGGGTCAATAAATTGATGCGCGGGAGTGATTTTGAGTGTCATTTGCTTCGCTTCAGAGACACTTGTTTTAAAGAAAGTTATTAAAAATAGAACGATTGATAATAATCCAACACTAATAATCAATAGTAATATAAGTTACTTAAGCTCTAGGAAAACGTATAATATTAAGGTATACCGCGCCAACTGAAGATGTCATCGCAGGTTAGAAAAATTTTGTATTTTTTTCATATAGTACAGGGTCAATTATCAAACATATAGCAATTATATAATTCAAAAAAAATGGAAAATTCATTCCGCCCCAGTGTATATGTTTGCATTGAGGCAAAAATCAGACTCACTTTCCTATTGAGCCCTCCTTGTTCATACCTCGAACATTAAATATACTGTATTTATATTTTTGATTCCACGCAACTTATAAAGAGACCGTAACTTCGCAGTTGGTAGTTGTTGAAAACTTTATCAAGTTCTGCTCTAATGCGATCCATATTGTATCTTGTTGTTTGAAGTAAATAATCATTGGTCAGCTTCTGTTGTTTGTGGCGAGCATCATCTCGCCCACGCATCGTTAGTCGTTAAATACCAAAAACTTTCGGCTGCAAATATAACATTAGATCTAATAATTCAAATGCGGCTTTTAGTTTGTCGGTCAAATTAAGTTAAATGCATATTTAAAAAAAAAATAAACATTATTATTTTTTTGGTAAACTAATGTTTTAAAGACAAGATTTTTTATGCATAGCACAAAGGGTAACAATTATTTTACAAGCAATAATTATTCGCCTGAAACACTCATCCACATTGAAAAATCTCCTGATAAAAGATACATGACGCCAACGGGACTCGAACCCGTGTCCCTTCGATTTCCGGTCGACAGCTCTGACCACTGAGCTAATCTCTTATCCGCGAAATAATTCAATATATATTAATGTTCCATTCAACAATTACTGCTTGTTACATTTTTTCACCTGAAAACAACCAACTTTATTTTATATGAGAAAGGCATTGTAAGTGAACTCTCTCACTAGATGGCGTCGAGACAAATTGTCTACATTTTTAGGTGAAATACTTGAACTTGTCAAATATTAATTATTATTTTTTTGGTAAACTAATGTTTTTAAGACAAGATTTTTTATGCATAGCACAAAGGGTAACAATTATTTTACAAGCAATAATATAAAAACAATTATTTTACAAGAGAGGATGAGTGTTTCAGGCGAATAATTATTGCTTGTAAAATAATAAAATAAACATTTATAAAGATTTTTTTACTCATGAAAATCAGTATTATCTTATTTCTGTTAGTTCATTTCGCTATTTTGGAACTACAGACTAAAAGCTGCCGTAATGGGAAATTATTTGGTTGTTAAATAAAGTTTTTTTTGATGATTATATCTAAATAGGTCTTCTGTTTTTCATCCTTTCTATATATCTTGTTCCATCCCATTGCCTAATTTTTATCCACTATTTGAAATTCTCATTGATGATAATTAAACATTATTTTTCACATGATTTTAATTTATTGTATAATACACTAACTTACGTAAAAAATTAAATAGTACAATTTGAACTAAAAATATAGTAGCACACTCACCAAAAATGTAAAAGAATGACAACATCGAGAGCTAATCAAGTAAAAGTCAGACTTTAAAATTATTAAATATACTTGTTGGAGCATGAGTAATTTGAAATAATCCTACGTAACGCACACAATTATTCAAGTTCAATGAACTTTCAATTTTATAAATTGAAATTATTCATCATATTAGACAAGCGATAAATACGTACTAAAATATTTTAATTAATTAATATTTCTTCATTCGAAATGTGTATTTGTTTTGTTTAAATATATGACACATACTTAGAAAAATGTTATTAGTATATTTGAGTAATGAAAAGATTATTTTTATAATGTCATTGGATAGGTCGCGTAATTTTTCTAGTTTACCAAAAATCGCAAGGTAAATTTAATCTTTTGAAAGGCAATGATCGTGAAGCAAATTTAGTGGATTAATGAAAACATTAAAATAATTGTGGAGAATGACATAATTCTCCAGTTATTAGTAAAGGATATCCTTTTAACACTTTAACTTAATTTGTTGTCAGTCTGTAGACAAAGGGAGAAGAGACTGGATGAGTTGGAAGTAGACACTAAATAAGTGGGAAGGAATAACTGGATAAGTAAGAAAGATTATCGGCTCTTTTCTAAGCTCAGAGCTGTTCACAACAAAGAGTTAGTCGCTGAGACGTCCTAAGTAAGATCCTTGTATAATCACGGTATACTTACTCGCCTTAGCGATTGGTTCCGAGCCACGTAGGAAAACTGGGTGGGAATACAGCACTGTAAATTCAAGTTGGATGATCAAAGGAAAATTGGTTTCTCTTAGAAATATCGTCCCACTCACTATTTTGTTTTTGTTGGTTTCTTGTTTCCTAACTATTTTATGTTTCTGGAAATTTCTTCGGTTTTTCTGATATGTTTTGTAAAACTATTTTTCTGTAATATTGTATTACAGCTTTTTTCCGCATTATTGGTACGAAAATATATTTGTTTTTAATTCTTGGTAAAAAATTGTTGTGTCTACGTTCGTTATAAAGGCAAATGATTTGTTGCTAAATATTGTGGGAAATGCCCTTCTGCCAAATAATCTAAGTGATACAAAATAACTCTCCAGTTTAACAATTGCGTTTTTAAATCGAGAAAAATTTCCTATATCCCATCTTTCCATATAGTTTGCTCTTTAGAAAATAATTATATTAAATATATTTAAAACACATGTTTTATTGAGCAAAAACATTTTGTAGGAGATAAGAGTAGGTATGGCCATCTCGTGATTTTTTTTTAGTTTGATGCAGTGACGATTTGTGACTTTCTAGGTTTCTTTCTTACTAAGGTTGAAAACGAGTTTACAATTTTTTTTTCTGCAAATTCACAATCCTCCCCTTGATTGACTTGTTTGGTCAACGATAGCTCAAAGATTATTGACGTAATTACGAGAAAAACCGGTATTTATACATTTATATTATATATCCCATCTTTCCATATAGTTTGCTCTTTAGAAAATAATTATATTAAATATATTTAAAACACATGTTTTATTGAGCAAAAACATTTTGTAGGAGGTAAGAGTAGGTATGGCCATCTCGTGATTTTTTTTTAGTTTGATGCAGTGACGATTTGTTACTTTCTAGGTTTCTTTCTTACTAAGGTTGAAAACGAATTTACAAATTTTTTTTCTGCAAATTCACAATCCTCCCCTTGATTGACTTGTTTGGTCAACGATAGCTCAAAGATTAATGACGTAATTACGATAAAAGCCGGTATTTATACTAATAATGAGTTGCTCAATTAGTACCTGATTCAGCGACACCCCCACTTATCACCTACCTGCCCATTCCGCGAACTTAATTACGCAACCTCGTATTTGCATCTACCCAAAAATTCTGGATAAAACAAAGATGTGCAAGTTTCATACCGCCATAGCTCACCGTTCTAGAGTTGGTTCTGATTGTTCTGACTCATCACAAATAAAATGAAATTTTACGCCAATAATTATTGTTTAATGTCTAATTATTTTTTTATTAAAATGGGTGTGTCCGTGTACTGCATACCAAAGTGCTAAAGCGTTAAAAGTAACTTGGAAAGCACTCGACAATCGCGAGAACTGTCACGTTTGAAAATAGAATGTGTCACATGTATGCGTGCGCATGGGACTAGCGGACCCCGTGAAACTATCTGCTGCCACGGGGCAGGGGCGCGGGGCGGTGGGGTCACTGGGTGATGGGGATACGGGCCTTCCACGGGGGCTTAAATACAGTCCCGAGCGATAAATTCCCGGCGCGCGATAGCTGACCGTGATATATTGATGCCGATGCCCGCTACTGTGCGGCTAATCCACACTCCGCAGGATTTTCACGTTAATATTGCCGTTACACAATATTTTTTTTGTAAAGTTATCCATTAAACCAGAATAATTATATGGTAAACCACAGTCATATTGGAAATATATCATAATATTAATAAACTTCCAATTTAAGCACCACTTTTATTTGACACGATGACGTTGAGTTTTTAATGTCATGACAGCGTTTCTCTCTAATGGTTAGAATTTATCTACAATTTATAAGAAAACACAACTTTTTTAATGCGAAACTAGAGTCCTAACTGCTCCCAGTTTGGAGCCAGTGAGACTATGGCATTCTCAATTGGTGGATGTAATGAGGCTGTGGGTAGTAGGGAGGAAAGAAAATGAGGAAGAAGAGGAAGCACCTAGTCTGGATCTCCAGATCTGGTCACCAAACAGTGACAAAGGCTTTCCAGCAATGTGACGAATCAATCAATCGATCATCAATCAATCATCAATCAATCATCAATCATCAATCAATCATCAATCATCAATCAATCATCAATCATCAATCATCAATCATCAATCATCAATCATCAATCAATCATCAATCAATCATCAATCAATCATCAATCAATCATCAATCAATCATCAATCAACCATCAATAAATCATCAATCAATCATCAATCAATCATCAATCAATCATCAATCAATCATCAATCAATCAATCATCAATCAATCATCAATCAATCATCAATCAATCATCAATCAATCATCAATAAATCACCAATCAATCATCAATCATCAATCAATCATCAATCAATCATCAATCAATCATCAATCAATCATCAATCAATCATCAATCAATCATCAATCAATCATCAATCAATCATCAATCAATCATCAATCAATCATCAATCAATCATCAATAAATCACCAATCAATCATCAATCAAACAACAATCAATCATTAATCAATCATAAATCAATCAATCATCAATCAATCATCAATGACCCATCAACCAATCAGCAATCATTCAAAGCATAAAATAATACTACTTTGGTAGACGCAACTCTGTTTCCAATTTGGTTTAAATTTAAGTTTCATTTTCAAAATTGGAACTGATTTGTCAAGAATTCACAAGATATTTTTCACGGGTCAGCGCTAGTATATAATATAGTCAAGCAAAAATAACGATTTTCTAATTTGAAAGTTTAGCAAGGTTCTAATTTCACAGTCGGTGGACAAAGCATTTTAATAGAGCTACTAGATTCGCTTCGTTCCTTCTACGGAATGGGGAAACTGGGAAGAAGCGCTAACTTCGTAGAAATATTAAGATGAAAGTACGATGTAACAGATTTTTAATATCATAAAAATAATTAATTTTGAAAAAGTGTTCACAAAATGATAAACACATTTTTATGATGTCAGCGCAAGAATGAATATACATAGGGAAATGGTGGCTTTACAAACTTTTATTGAATTGTAACATCACGGTAAATTTTCGGAAAACGGCAATACACGCAAAGGTGTATTAGTAATAGTAAATCCGTGCAAATAGGTCGACTGTATTTGACTGATAATGCCTTCGAAGTACCTACGAAAAGGCTGTCAAGCATAAAAATTATTACCAGATAGAACTTCACGTTTAAAAAAATATATATCTACTAGCACAGACCCGTAATAATCACGGGAATAAATATTGAAGTTGTGTGAAATAAAAAAATTAAAAAAAGAAGGATTTATTTTTTAAATAAATGTCGTAAAATTAAAAAAAAATTGCCAGTTTTGAAAACCGAACAATATATCGAGAAGGAAACAATGCTACACAGAGAAAAATGAGTACGGCTTTTTTATATCAAGATACTGTTAAAAATATGACTGCATGAGCAATAAAATATTTGTACTTCCGAATTTATCTGAATACGTGTTCACGCATGTGTCCTTGTCCGAATAAATATAATGGACGATATTCGAAAATATTATTATTTTGAAGAACACGTGTTCCGACTTCCTCATATCATATTCGTTTTTTTACTGATAGTTTGTTATTAATGCTTTACTGATTTAGCTTTACTCGTAGTTGATAGTTTACTGAAATTTGTCAAATAATTCTTTATGGGCCTTCAGTCCCATTTTTAACAACAAAACGAAAAATTCACAATATTTCGTCCGAAGATAATAATCTAGAAAAACTGGACCGTTTATCACTCAGACAAATTACAATTCTCCCAAATCCAAAATGAAAAATTAAACAATGGGGCAATTTAACTATAAATATCTTGGAGTAATTTTTTTTTAATTCATCACAAAAAAATTATCAGTAATATAAATAACAATCAAGAACACATCCCCCATATCCACAAGCCTAACTATATTTGGTAGTACATCTTATTTATAAAATTATGTGAGTTAATTATAATTACTGCACTTTCTGTACATTATGTAACATTATTTTTAGACAAACCAACAAAAAAAGCTGTATGTATTGAACGTAAAAAAATGTTAAATATGTATGTACTATTTTTCACTTAAAGAATGGCGCTTCGTAAGAAAGGATAACTACGTTAATAGATAGCTACTTCCGCAATATAATGTAAAACCGGAAATACCAATACCAGTTTGCAGATTACACAGTTAAAAAAAATTGCGTAACAAGACTTATCAGACAATAATTGATAACGCAAAATTGCGTAACAATAATACTCGAGACTTATCAGACAATAATTGATAACGCAAAATTGCGTAACAATAATACTCGAGACTTATCAGACAATAATTGATAACGCAAAATTGTGTAACAATAATACTCGAGACTTATCAGACAATAATTGATAACGCAAAATTATCCGTCGCACTAATTAGATTCTTATGCGCACATTTAACGTTGATGTGGTAAAGCCGGCCTTGAGTCTAGTCTACAAGTTTTTCACTGCTCTGACATTACACGCCGCATAACGTGTACACCATGTTTTTAGTAAGGCTGTAAGAATTTTACTCAGTTTAATAATTTTGTTACGAAACAAAAAATCATTATGGTATGGAAAAGCTAAAGTGGCATAGTAAAGTTGAAGCTATGCGACGAGGGTTTCTCTCATGATAAAACAATGAATCAAATGAAAAATACTGAAAATTGGTTCAGAAAATGTTAACCATAATGTATGTAGCGAAATGCAGTAAGAAACCTGGCGAAAAATTCTATTACAATTTTTTGAAATGGGACGCCACTCGAATTGGACCACTTCCGATCTCTGTAAGAACTAACGATATCTTAAATAATCTCAATATCATGTCAATTAAACAACTCTATTCTAAAACAATACTCCTTTATAATTCATAAATACAAAAAAAAGAAATAATAGCTAACATGTATATTTATTTGGAACATTAGATCTCAGGGATTAAAAGATATCCAAAAAGTAAGTACAAATATAACATTCAGGCAAAAAAGCTTTCTACATTATGGTACTCTCATTCAAAACTCACAACATTATTATAACATTTAAATCTCAAATAAAGGAAGAACTTTTTTCAATCGTCTACCAGAAGAAATCAGAAGCATTAATGATAAAACCCGAATACTGCTCTCTGTCAAGAGACTCTTTGAAAATATTCTGAAAAAAAAAAACTACTGTCACTTAATTAATCTCACAAATATCCTTAGTTTTCCATAACTTCCTTTCTTTTTTAAAATTTATTATATTAATATATTATCCTTCACTACTATCAAAAAAAATACTACAGCAAACATACATTTATGTACAATGAATTATTTAAGTACTAACTAACAACAACATTTATGTACACTCCCCTTCCATACACAAGCAAATGCTTTCAATGGAAGAGTAGTAAAAACACCCAAGATGTAAAATGAATTATATACCATGTAAACATATATTATTATTAAAAATAAAAAATAATTACAAAATAAATTGATGGATACAAAACAAATGGAGATCAGAATTACAAAAAATATACTGACACCAAATATAGATTGCAATCGAAACCACTCAACTGCACGAAAAAATTCCACGACGTAATATATTTATAATTATTTCAGAAAAAAACACTACATAGTTTATTTAAATATATCGGCCGTACTGATAAAAAATCACTTCACAACCGTCAAACGGTGTTTTGTTACACATTGTATAAAGACCGTAAAAGTTTAGGTTCCGTTTTGTACCATTAAAATCTTTAACTCTGTTTTTCAAATTTGGCAAAATGTTTTTGCATTTGCATTTGCATATAATAACCGCAGGTGACAGTTTCTTGTAATATCCTCTTAAATCGCGTTTTGTCCGTAAAATGGTCAATTTACTATAATATTCATGTAATTCAATTTATTTACAACTTATTTGTTTCGTCAGTCTTGGACAAGTATTTATAAAATAATTGCATTAGTAAAATCTACTTTTATGTTATGTCACGAAGTGTGGTTATGCCAGTGTTCAAATTGAATTTATTTAATTATTGGTCTATATTTTGTAGGAACTTCATTAAAGTGATTTTATTTGTAAAATGAATGCATAATGCACTTGCATATTTAAATATATGAAGAAATAAACGATTTGAAATGTGCAAGCAATGCGTTAAACATTTCAGAGTTTATTGTAGTTTTTTTCTGGAAATTAAACGCCAGTTCATTTTTTGTTGTTATATTAACGAGATGAAAAGTGAAGTGACAGCTTTATTGCAAACTCCTCAAATAAAAGGACTGTATTTTTTAAAATATTGATTTCTTTGAAATTTTGCGACGTTTTGATCAAAAATGTTTGTGGTAAGAATTTTTCAACTTTTTATGTCTCAAGAATTGCACTTTATAAAAACTAAAGTATATTTTCAAATACAAAAATCTAAAAGGTAATTGTATTTTGTCTCTAAAATGGCATTTGTTTGTACGACATCTTCAAAATAAAGATATTTATTGTACATAACATTTAAAATACCTTGCAAAAATCGATGAGATTAAGTTATTATTATTTCAAGTTTATAAAACAGATAATCAACACTCTGACTGAAAAATCAATGAATATTTATTATGTATCTTTCTATGAGCTATTTTATGTCAGTTTTCTTTTACTTTTCAATTAGTAAGGTTTTCACATACACGGTCGTTTCTCAATTGAATGAACTTGAACGTTCATTAGATTAATGTTACAACGTAGAATGCAAGACTCTCGCGAAGAAATGTAAAAGGTGAGAGAAAGAGGTCAAGAAAAATCTTTGGAGTTCTACCCACAGTAAATTAACAAAATAACTCATAGCACACCGGTTGGGAAGCCTATCCAAAGCAAATACATGTCCTTATTCCGTTGGCATGTATGTTGAGCAACGCCCGCAGTAGAGTGCCCGCTTGCCATCTGATGACTGGTAACGGTAAACAGTTTGAAACTAGCTCTGTCTTGTTACTTGGCAAGTACAATTAAGTGCATCATACAACCAACTACATAAGATAGTATCATAAAGCCAAGTATAGCCAAGTGTTTGTTGGCAAGTTGGCGAGTTCGCTGCACGAGACGCTGGTTGTAATGCCCGTGAAATCGCACTGTTGCCGGAATAGTTGGAAGCTGTGTCTAAGATGCTTTTGATTAGCCCACTTGAGAATTGCAAGTTAACTTTGTGCATATCTAGTAGGCTGTTTAAGACGATATATTCTGTTGAAGTGTGACGCAAGCTTTCATGGCCGAACTGACAAGCTATGGCGATACTGTGATATTCGTTGTTAATTTGTTTTTCACAATAAAACATCGTTTTTTTTTTAACAACCTTAGTTGCGTCAAAGCTCTTCAAATGTAAATACTTAAATAAAAGATTTGAAGATTTAAATATATTTTTAGAAAAAAGCTTTTTTTTTCATTGTTGGAATTTAGTAAGGATGGGTTGTTTCGCAGCATTTAAACAATTCATCAAATATCAACATTCATTTTCGGGTTCTGTGAAAGTTCCATTCAAGTCATGTTATTATATCATTATAGGCTAGTTTCTTGACAGTACTTAAATAATAACAGAACTTGTAAAAATCTGTCACAGAACTTTAAATTAACTTTCAAATTTGATGAATTATTCAAATTCCCCGAAACAACCCATCCTTAGTGATGTTCAAACTGTAACTATCGAAATTGCAGTCTGGAAAATGAAACAACGAAAAAGAGTTGGTATCACGTTTGGGTCGCACCCAGTGGCGGCCAGCCCTAAGGAACGGAGGAGCAACGCACCCCCTGAATTTATGCCAATGTAAAAATTCCCGTTCACAGAAGAATATACTAAATTTTCGATACGCCTCATCACAAAAATAAGCCCACAAAACTCAATTCGGTTATTGTTAACGCATAGATACAAATGGGTATCAATAGTTAGCGTGCGTAACAAAAGCAGAACGTTTTGTACTTACCTTCAGAGAAGTGGCTCATTTCGCATATCGATCAAAGAATTTTACGAAAATGATTTGTTATTCAATCATATTTTGTTATTCAGTCGAAACCGTAGATAGGTAAGATAGTACATTGCCTTGCAAAATCCAATTTTTTCCACCACATCAAAAGGAACGATTTGTTCAACAGCATATTAAAATGGGACGCGTTTTTGTGATATTAAATTGTCGACATTTTGTCTAAAATTTAATATCTACTATTTTCACATATTTCACAATGCGGAGACACGTTATAACGAGTCATTATGTCAGTTGTTTCCTTTTTTTATGTGACAGGAAGACTTAAAAATGAGTTCTATTAATTACGTTGATTTTATAAAAAAACACTGCGCAGAACTAGTTCTGCGCAGTGTTTAGGCCCATTTGTGTAAGTCATAAACAATAACCTAAAATTATTATTTTTTTGGTAAATTAATGTTTTTAAGACAAGATTTTTTTTATGCATAGCACAAAGGATAACAATTATTTTTATAAGCAATAATTGTTCGCCTGAAACACTCATCCACATTGAAAAATCTCCTGATAAAAGATACATGACGCCAACGGGACTCGAACTCGCGTTCCTCTCGATTTCCGGTCGAAAGCTCTGACCACTGAGCTATGGAGGCTTATCTCTTACCCGCAAAATTATTCAATATATGCTAGTGTTTCATTCAACAATTACTGCTTGTTACATTTTTTTCACCTGAAAACAACATTCAGTTGGGTTCGAGTCCCGTTGGCGTCATGTATCTTTTATCAGGAGATTTTTCAATGTGGATGAGTGTTTCAGGCGAACAATTATTGCTTATAAAAATAATAACCTAAAAGTTTTAAAAGGAGTTTTATATGAAATAAAGCTGATTGGTTGTGTGGGTGTAATCAACAGAACAGTTTTTGTTTTTGTTTACGTGCTTAGTGTTTGGTGGGGATTCAAAATAATTAGGGCCACAAAGTTGGTGGATTGTAAAGAAGTGAGTGATATTATATTATCTCAACGACAACCATTATTTCTGTTAACCAGCTAAGTTACTCTTTTGTGATAAGTTTGTGAATATAGAACATATTTTCCTGGACTCGAGTTTTATGCCTACATAAATAGGAAATTTTTGGAAAGGTTTAAATTAAGGAATAAACTGTTTACGGATGCCAATGGGACAATATATATTTTATAATTTTTTTAGAGTGTGTCAAATTATTAAAATATGTTTACATTTCCTGTGAAATCGGTAGAGAGCGATAGGTATTTTTGAACAGAAAAAAATTTCTTTATAAATACAATGAATCAATGCAGACTCAATGGTTTGTCAGTGTTGAGCACTGAAAAGCACTTTGTAGTGAATTTTTTAATTGGTCAGTCCTCCATCACAACACATCCAACGTTTTACGCTTACTATAAAGGAAGAAAATTTAAAAATTAAATTAAAATTTTTTTACTTACTTAAAAAGGAAGCATACTAGGGCCCGTTCTTTTTACTATTTACATAAATGAACTTTGCAGCATGAAAATAGACGGTGAAATAGTTAGCTATGCTGATGACACAGTTTTACTTTTCAAATCTAAGGATTGGAATAATGTATATAACATAGCGAATTTGGGAATCTCGCAAGTGAAAACATGGCTAGACTCAAACATACTTACACTTAACATATCAAAGACAAAATTCACAACATACAGTATAAATAGCACGGGACAGCCAAAAAACAATACAAACACCATAAAAATACACGAATGTTTAAACACCAACATCTGCGATTGCCCTCCTCTAGAAAAAACAGAACAAATAAAGTATCTAGGAATCGTAATTGACCATAACCTTAGATGGATACCTCACATCAAACAAATCACAAATAAACTTCTCAAATCAATACACATTTTCCTTAACATAAGAAACATATATAAAATAAAACAATTGAAAACAATATATTTTGCACTCTGCCAATCAATAATAGAATATGGAATTATTGCTTGGGGAGGAGCAACAAACTCGGCTATCAATTACATAGAAACCGCACAGAAAACGATCTTAAAGGTAATACTAAAAAAACATAGACTGACCGATACAGACCAAATATTCAACAGCTGTGACGTACTAGATATACGCCAATTATACGTTAAAACACTACTAAACTACATTTTTAACAAAAAAAATAAATTTCAACATACACAAAATAACACTAACAGACCAGTTAGACAAGCGTACAAAGAAAACATTAAAACTCCAACAGTAAATTCAACCTTTGGACAAAGACACTACCAATACCATGCTATAAAAGCTTTCAACAGTCTAAAAATTGAAATTAAAATTGGGGAAAATAAAAATAAATTCACACACAAAATTACAAAATGGATTAAACAACAAAAAAGACAATATTACCAAAATGTCATAGCATAAAATAAAAATAAAACCTACACGTAACACACAAAACCAACATAAACACACATCACTCACAAACACACAAGATTATTTTCATTGTATTATGTATTTTTATTTTAAATTTTAAATTTATTATTTTCTTTTCAAATTTACTATCTTCTCCTTAAATGTAATATGTAGATTAGATTTTCATATTATAAAATGAAGGCCTCAGCACGGGCAAGCCACCCAGTGAGGCCTACATTACTGGAAAACATAAATTGTAACAAAATAATGTACCAAATAAAAACAAAAAACAAACTATGATGGTAGTATGAGACTTTAAAATATTGTCAGATTATTCATAACCAAGAAACGTATGTTTTTCTTCATTAAAAACACATGTAAACGTAATCTTCAAATGTTCTTCGATAAAAAAAGTTCAAGAAAATTCCACCTCGTATATCATAACTAGAGACCGGATTATATGCAACAAAAATAGCCCAAAATATGCATGCAAATATGCAATAAAAATAGCTAAAATATGCACGAAAATCCATAAAAAGGGTCAAAATATGCAACATGAAATAATACAGGAAGTCGTATTTTTACATATTTTTTTTTTATTTTAGTAAGCTATTAGTTCTCAAGGATAACAATTATATTTTCGAAAATATCAATTATAAAATGTATTTAACAATAAAATTTAGAATTTACCTTTAAAAACGTATATGACTAAGTACTGTTCAAAAATGTTCTGTAGACAAATTGTGTCAACGATCGCTTAATAAATTTTGTAAGCGGAAAAGTAACGTTCAACGTCTACTGATGTGGCTGGACAGAATTTAAATTTGTGTGCGATTTTTGAACTTATTGTTCCGGGCAAAATTTCACCTGCCCCGTTGATGAAGTTATCAATTTGGCACAAAGGTTCAAGCCCTGGGTTATTATTCAGTATGTTTTCAATTTTTTCTTTAAGTTTACTCGGGAATAGCTTTGGCAACGAGGAATTCATAAGGCGAATTTCCTTCATAACCTGAATAGATGCATTCAACGCCAATCCATGAGTTTCAAGCGTTTTTATACTTGCAGGTATGTAGGCGAAATGAGTCTTAATCATAGCTAGGTTTTTTTTAATACTGGCTTCGTCAAACGATTCTTTGCACTGGAAAACTGCCAAAGCCTCTGCACTATCGAAGTCATTGATAACACCCTTGATGGCTTCAAAATGTTCATGGTAAAACATCGCAGCTTCGATCCATGTACCCCAACGTGTTATTACTGGCTCAGGAGGTAAAGGGATATTTGGCAGTTTTTCTTTGTAGGCCTTTAAACGAGCAGGCGCCTTAAGAAACACTTTCTTTGCTTATGAAATCAGGTTATTTACATTCGCAAACGTGGATCTCACTTCTTCGGCGAGTCTGTGAATTCCGTGAGCAAAACACGTCACATGAATCAAATTGGGATAAAATACTTGGAGGGCTTTGCCTGCTTTGATCATATAGGGGGCAGCATCTGAGAGCAACACATACACATTTTCATCAGCAGAAGATTCAGGAAATATTTTTTTTATACCCTCATTCACAAATCTGGCGATCGTAGAATGATTTGCCTTTTCAAGTTCTCTGCAGGCCACCAAATAGGAAGGTGAAGGTTCAAGTTTTAATGCACCAACAATCAAATTTGCAATGTAACGGCCGCAAGTGTCGGTGGTTTCGTCAGCTGAAATCCATATGATGTTATCCTTGAGTTCATTGCATATTTCTTCCAGCACATGTAGATAAATTGATGGTATGTAATTTTTACGTAAAGTAGATCCATCCGGTATATTTTGATTTATGCAATATTTTCTGAGAAAATCCTTCAAGGCAGGATTTGTCAGTTTGTATAGAGGGATATTGCTTGCAAGAAATGCTTCACATAGATCCATGCTAAAGTGATTTTGTTGTTTACCTTTGGAGGTTACTTCACTGTTACTGCTACTTGCCACTGTAAAAACTTGTTGTCGTGGACCCTTCTTCTACACTCCTGCGATATGAACACTGGTTTTGACATGCTGGTCTATTTGGAACTTTTTTGTGCTAGAAATGTTTTTCTCGCAAACTCGGCAGTATAAAACTTTTCCGTCGTATGTAAATATTCAGCTATCCACGTATGGGTACTTTTTTTATCAGAGGGCATGGTTCACTTTCACAATGTACAACTTCGTGCAAACAAACAAAACACTAGACGAAACTCTAAAGAACAGCGCGTGCGACTAGTCAAAAACAAAATTCGCAATTCACTGAATTACCATAAAAATATACCAAATCACCCCTCATACGAATGAATTAATTGTTTTCGGCAATTAGCCAAATTAAGCCGAGTAGGCGCGAGCGCAGGCGAAGATGAGAGAGGTTCCCCCCCGCTCCGGCCGCCGGCCGTAGCGATCAGTAAGATCAGTTATCAGTTCTTCGCTCAGCTTTGCTGGCCGCGCGCCTTGCTATCTGACGTCTATAGTGTCACTATGTGAGGCATCTGAACGATATCAAGCGTAAATATGCAAGATCTCAAATTATTTGCTAAAATATGCAACTACCGCTGAAAAGGGTCTAAATATGCATTTGCATATGCAAATATGCAAATGCATATAATCCGGTCTCTAATCATAACACTCACGAACTAAAAGTCCAAAACGATCTACTGTAATACAACGACAATATTTTGGACAAACTATGAAAATTAAAACACAGAAAAAAAATATAATTTCGACTGATAAATAACAATGTTACGGTAAATAAATACATTCACTTTAAGGCTAAGGAAACTTCCTACCAATTATAGCAGTAAGTAGTTATTTAACATGTTGCGAATCAAGGCTTTTGTACCAGAAACTTGGTATTGTGGGACGTTTACGCTTCTCATGTTAAATAGTTGGCAAAACATACCTACTTGTAAATAAACTAGGTAATTTAGTTTGGTGTTTACCGGGAATAAGGAAACCATGCGAACCATAGGATGAAGAATAAACAGGAAGTACCTTTTGGGCGTGTTTCATTTAAGCTCAATTTGGGCTTATATTTCCATACAAAACTGTGTTTCGCCATTATTACAAAATTCAAATGGGATGGCAATATACAATTTCAGTTAAGTGTAAGAGAGACCAACCGCGTGCTAAATGATCTATAACCAAAAAGTACTATGTTTCCATTCAAATTTATATGCAATGCACTTCTAGTTTGCTTCTTTATTCTATGATACTAGCTTGTGACACTTGACGTTTTATCTTCTTGAGAATCTAATATATATTTTTTTAATATTTTGTACCTTAAAATTTTTTTTTTTGTATTACCACATAAATTTCTGCCTGCTAAGCTCTTTCAAGTAGCTTGTCGACAACAGCATTGCGAATTGTGACGAAAATAATATCAGAGTTGTAAAAAGTGGGTTCTGGGATAATACGAAAGCCAAGAATAAAGAAAAAACACAGAAAATTTAAGACACTAAGATGTTCATGAATTACAAGGATCAAAATAATCTTAAGAAGAAAAGTAAATATCAGAAGAGTTGCACGAATAATCAACAAAAAAAAATATTTCAAAAGTAATATTAAATAAAAGATAAAATTATTGTATTTGCTGAATATTTGTATATAAGAGATTCATCGAAAAATGTACAAGCAAATGATAGAAAGCTGTTTGGGTGGATTTATGCATACAGATGGTATCGCGAATAGGTATGGATCGAACTGGTTAGAACTAGTTTGGAGTCCTCTCTTACACCACAATGGTCCTTCGATACAGTACACCACTACATAAGCAAGGATCTCTTTATTAGGATTTATATGTACGTGGTTGAGTAAATGGTGCAGTGAATGCGGTATTTAAGTACTTAAGTCCATCAAAGAAGGATTACTTGTGCAAAACGGAATTCAAACCCTAATGAGGGGATTACTATATATTTCTCCGGATTATTACAGAATTGCAAGGCAAGTGTGTGTGGATGAATCGTATAGAATAAAATGTTACAAATATATTTTTCACTCTTCACCCGCTTGCTTGTTGTTATCTCACTTTTATTTTATTATTAATTATGATTATTTATTATTAATATTTAATCTGTCTGAAAATTGGAGTGATATTTCTCAATAACTTCCATATTTTGAATATTATTATTATATTAAAAATAAATAATTTTCTTAGAAATTATTAATTTTCCTAAATTTCTATTTATTTATTAGCTTTATGTATGTACTTTATTATTATGGTTATCAATAAATGCCGGCTTTGACTATAGATATGTACTGTGATTTTTTTTTTCTGAATTATTATTGTCATGATTGTCATCATTTTACATAATTCTGTATTGAACTTAATTATTATCTATTATTATTATTTTAATAATATGTTTATTAAAATATTAATTGATTATTATAACTATTATTATTATTATTGCATTTTAATAATATTATTTTCTTAAAAAAAAATTATTTTTATTTTTTTATATGATGTCTTATTAGAAGTAGTAATAAGGAGGAAATCCATAATTGGTTTGATTTTTCTATTTACAACATAATACATAGTTACCAACTGATAAAATGTGAGTTATCAATTTCTCGAAAATGAATACATAAATATATTTTTTCATAATATATGCGGTACTTGAAAAAGATTGTTTAAATTCACTATCATCACCTCGACAAGGCGCCTCCAGGCGTCCCTGACCTATATCAGTCCTAGCGAGAGATCGTACGCGACGTCATCGTTCTAGTATCTTCTATCTTTTTCGTTTTTAAACAAGACGCGTGAGAAGGAAGAGGACGAACGTCGATGGAGTAGTTTACGCTACTTCCATAGCCCCAATATCTCCTCGCATAGATATATTATAATTTATGATAACTTATTTGTGAAAACCATCTATAAATTAATTCTACCTCAATAAATTAGATATTATGCCACGCGCACTTCAAAATAACTTCATAGGAAAGATTACTGGTCTAAATCGCCGGGTTTAACTTCGAATAATGAAATACTCAAATTGCGTCTTGTCCCAAACATTAATTATTCCGAATCGTTGCTTCCTTTATGACGGTATTATATTAAAAAGTTTTATTCCTTCTTGACTCTACGGCGTAGAACCTACGTAGGCTGTCGAGATCCCCCGCAAGCCGATGACTCCTCCGGACTACGGTGCGCGGTGGGATTAAATTGGCAGGCTACTCTCTACATTTATTTATTGGACTAGTTTTCTCGTAAAAAATCTTTTTTTTGTTCCCTTCGTTCCCAAAATAGCGTTGACCTGAAATTTACAACACACGGAGTTGTTGTTAAATTGTGCACGTTATTTTCATAGTAATAATTGCATGAAGCAATTATATTTTTTTATATTGTAAAGGGATACAATGCTTCTCTTCAATGGGGTTGGCTTTTTGTTTGAGTAAATATTGGTTAATTATTAATTCGTAGTAACAAAAGTATGTATTTTAATTAGAATTATACGGTGGGCTTTGTGCTTGATTACTTCAGTTTAAAAGTATACCAATTATTTTTGAAACTTAATGCAAAGTTTAAATTTTCAAAAATTGCAGCCATAAATTACCAATGAGGTGTTTGAGTTGAAAAAGAGCACCCCTTTGAAAGTTGGGGGTAAATTTTTGATTGAGAAAGGGGTTTAATTAATATCCCTTTCGTTTGCGGCATTAAAGAATAAACCAAAAAAGCTATTAAGCCGAATCTATTTGGCGGTTTAAAGTGTTTCTTTCCAAGTCTCAAGCGTGATTCCTTGCTGGGAACTTTTTCAAGGGAAAAACATTAAATTAAACAACAGCGGACACAAATCCACCGTTTTATTACCACCCCTCTTCTTGGCCCTGTCGGCATTGAACTACTAACAAACAGCCTCTCGAGCTTTACAAAGTCCTGCAAAGTAAATATCCATGTTAAGACTTAAGTTACCACTTGAGTCCCGATGGCGCTGATATTTTTTCCCAAGACACTAAATGATAGCGGTCCAGTCCGAGGGTCTGTCCCCTTCACAATCATTATCGTGGAGAGCTTTTATAAGTTAAAACTTCCAAAGGAATGAAAGCGTCACGATGAAAGCCCTGTGAAGAGAGCTTTCTTTTTCTTTTAATCCCTGATTACATGTGGACTTTTGCACAATTTGGGGCTAGGCCCTAAAGACGTGAGGAGGTCTTTGTGGTGGCGTTAACTTCTAATTTAAAAATAGGAAAAAATATGAAGTTCATTTCCTCATGGAGAGAAAATAAAAGAATACCCTGTTTCTGTTTTCAATATCGGTTTATGATTACGACTACATAAATAAACCACCATAAAAAAAATGCTTAACAAAAATCATAAAGAACAAACGTACATAGGAATACAAGACTCTTTTTATTCTTTAAATAAGTTTCTTGAACAGTATGTGAAGCTTAAATTATCCATCTTTGATCATAAAAACAGATTTAGAAATGCTCATTTAAAAAATGGAACATGTAATGAACTAAAATATGTATGGGCGGAACAGAATGAAATAAGCTCTTAGTAAAGCACAGTTGAAAAGAGCTGTAATTATCCTCTCTATTTAAAAATAAACTTATTTTTCCCTTTCTCATCAAGAATTTTACATCCCTTGTATTAAAATACAGATTTTACTCAAATGAAAATCATTATTTCATTTTTTAAATACGTACTCTCTTCGAAGGAAGGTAGAAGTTGAGGTCAAAAGTTTAAAGGTTTGTTAATAGAGACTTTATCACTTTAAAGGCTCTCCTTCTGTAGAGGTTAGTTGTCCTTAATGTTGACCAGAAAATGATCCCTCTTTTGTCAGAAAAGATCAAGTATCTTCCAACAATAGACACTCGTCAAATATATGAAGGACTAATACTGAGCGAAGAATAATTCCTTTTCAATCCTCCCCTGTCCCATCATGATATTCAAATAATAAATGTTTAATATTCTACTTTAACTTCTAGCTAAAACGTAGGAAAAACGGTCAGGAGAATTTTCTTTTATTTGAGGAATAAGAGATAGAGAATAACTTAAAAAAAAGTTTAAGTATGAGCAAAAAAAAAACAGTATTTTTCAGTATAAAAATCATAAAAATATCTAGTGACAGTGATGCAACGATTTTCATAAGTACATAAAAAGTGAACGGTAAAAATCTTTATCCTAATGCTTAAGGCTACGCTAAAAGAAGAAAAATATGGATGAAAAGCAAAATACGTAAAGGATCTAAGGATATAAGGACTGAGTGATCGCTAAGCAAAAAAGTTACGTAACACACGTTTAACTGAAGATTTTCGAATGATTGCTGAAATGACATGCTGAAATAATTTCTTCTTTTCACATTTGTATTGTGCTATTTTAATCGGTTGCAAAAATAAAATATACAAATTTTTTTGGTAAATATACAGAAAATAGGGACACGCTTAGTTCGCACATTTTATTTAAAAACACTTTGTTAATTTAGATAAATAATGAGATGTGCGTATTTCACTTTTTATAAATGGAAAATAATGCATTGTAGTAGCTATTTTGTTTTGTATTTTTTCACGCTTTGCTTCGACATAATAAAATTGAGGTATTTTTCAGGCTAGCTTCTTTTTAATTAAACTAAACTAAGAATCTAAGCACTTATTTTAATAACATAAGTTCATATTTTGGGTTAAATAAGAGTAGAAAAAAAACTAACATCAGAACTTCTACATTAATAACAACTAGCAGTTAAAAACCCGCTCCGCGGGTTTTTTTCGGGTAATTTTACGTATTTGTGATCAATTATTTCAAATGAAACACTATTATTGACTACATGTCTACAACTGATATTATTAACTGTTATCGTACCTAATATAATTAGCTCATAGGAGACTTGCAGTGCTTAAATATGTGTTACAACCGTCAATGTCTATAAGTTGAATCAATATCGTTTAGTTTGTCACAATTAAAGATAGTTATAACAAAGTTGACTTAAATAATAGATTATTACATATTGATTAATTGTACCCGTGTTTATGAATAAAAGGAGGATAATTGTGCGATGAGATTAGCAGGCGGTTTAATTAAAAGGTGTTAATTTTACTCCAACTGGTGGTAGTTCTTTACCTACAACTGTTACTGTATCTAATAAAGTTTAAAGTTAGATTATGTATACACCTTCATCAGGAGAGTAAAAATATATATATATAAAGGTAGACTATTACAATATAGCACCCCTGAGGTGATATCTCACAAAAGCGGCGCTATGCAAATTGTCCAATTAATAAATAAATATAATGTTTACATTTTATTATGTACGTATGCATTGATATACAACGGAAATAGATAAAATAATGTTATCCGATTAAACTTTATTTTATTAAAAAACAAATAACTTTTTTAAAATCACTTTATTATATACAACCAATACATGTTTCATGAACGAAGTATACACCGAAGTCAAAAATTAAATATAGATTACAATTGGCAAAAAGAAGTGGAAGGAGGGGTAAGAGTAGGCTGGGTTTATAAGAATTAGGAATTACAATATGAAAGACCAGTTAAGTGGGAAAATATTTACAAGATAGTTTATAAAAAAAATCTTGTTAATTATATCTGCTTTTATAAACATTCTCTTATTTCTAAAATTTCTAAATTATTTATTTGCGATGCTTTATATCCTGTGTGAAGTATTTTAAGACCTGAAAAAAATAGCATTTAACCATAAAACAATATATTCATAAGAAAAATAACATTTAATAACGGTTATTCTAATAAATTGACAGTTGAAATACTAAATAAAAAATTAAACATATTCTCTTCAAACGGTATTTTTACCCTATTTTTTTAGATAGAAATAAACAATCAGGATTAAAGCATCGCAAATAAATAATTTTTAAATTTTAGAAATTAGAAAACATGTCAATATAAAATCAGATATAATTAATAAGCAAAAAAAAAAAAAAATAATATTGAAAAATGCCATTGCAAAGTTTAAATAAACTTCCAGAAGAAATCTTCTTATGAAACGCTTAATGGTCAAGTATTTTTGCATATTTAAATATTCGCGCCAGTTATTTGGTTAGTTCTTACACCGCCAGAGGTGCGCTCTGTCGGCCAGCTATTGCCGCGGCCATGTTGAATGAACGCGTGCTTTTTTCGTCAAACGTCAAACGTAATCACGTAATTGTGGATAATTTTCACTGTAATGTAAATCCAATGGATTATGAACTTTCCAAAAACATATTTTCTTCGATATTATCCAAAAATTGTATGAGCAGAAACGATATTTTTGAAGAAATATCGTATTACATGTGACGATTCTTTTTCAGTATGAAATCGTGTCTTAATTTTTAATGTCTTATTTTTTTTGTATCCAGTCGCCTGCAAATCGAAATGAACCTTACGGTTGCTTAAAACTGAGGGGCAGATTGGTATTTTTTGCCTGCAGACCCCCTATGCAGAATTTATAAGAATCACACAATTTTAATTTGACCAATCAGAGGGCCTACATCGTCCAGACGCAAGCGTATTAATACTATCAGATGGGCGCCAAGTTAACAATCTGTTTTAATTTAAACGAAATAAGCATTAATCAAACTGAAATAATCTAACTACCACAAGTGTTTTTGATTAGAGCGCGTAATAAGCGTGACCCTATTTTCTGTATATATACCACAGATTTTAAATTTAAATGTATTATTTATTTATTTGTAAGAAACAAACAGCCTTTTACTAGAGTATAGACATTTTATTTACACAATTTTCTTAAGAGTTGTAATTGTGATCCGCCAAAAATAAGTGTACAATTATTTTGGATGAAAAACTGAGTTTCGCCAATCATATCCACCAAATTGTAAACAAAGACATGAAATCACTAGGCTTCGTAATAAGAACAACTAAAAACTTTAACTCCATACAAGCCATTAAACTGTTATACATATCTCTAGTTAGAAGCATAATTGAATACAACTCAGTAGTTTGGTCTCCCTCTTACAAAATTCACATTAATAACATTTAGCGAATACAAAAATTATTTCTACGTTTTATAAATTTTAAATTAAATATCCCACTAGAAGACTTACTATATCATTTTTTATTAAATACTTTAAAAATATATACATTGGAAGACAGGCGTAAAATAAACGACTTAACTTTTTTATTCAAGATTCTAAACTCTAAATTCGACTGTTGCAAACTTCTGCAACTCATAAACTTACGAAAACCTACAATAACAACACGACAAAATACACTATTCCAATGCAAAACACACATAAGCGCAATTACATTGCGAACTCCCCAATACAACGGTTTCACACTATGGGAAACCAATACTTAGGTGATGTCGATATATTTAATATTAACTTTGCGAATTTTGTGGATTACGTAAAAGACTTATTTAAACACTATTCTTAAATGGAAGATATATTTTTGTAAGCCATTCAAATCGCTATATTTTTTAATTTATGTTCTTTTATTTTTAATATTTCTTTCTCATGTTTCAAAACTGTCATTAAAATTGTACCACCTACAATACCTACATGTAAAAGCCCTCTGGGCGTTAAATAAATGAATAAATAAATAATTCCTAACAAAAAGTTTACTTTTATCACTTTGAAGAATTATCGTTCATTGAAAATTAAATATTCATCATGGTCTTGTGTTTTTTATAATAGAAAAAGGATTTATACAGATAAGTAAATTTTAAGAAATATATTTTAAATGTTTATTTTCACAAAATGTTTTATGTCTGTTAGCATGAAAAATAATTATCTGGTGTCATGTAATCCTTCGCAATGTGTTTCTCAAGAGATTTTTTTATTTTCTTGGTGATAGTTTGTTTGTTGATTTTAATTAGTCGTCAGTCGTCGTTCCTCGTTGAGTCGAGCCTTAAGGGTTGGTGGCAGAGATTGTTTAATACTTCTCTAACTTACTGTGGAACAGAATCATTTGAATCAATATCATATAATCAAAAAATGATTTGAGATTTTCACGACCAAAGGAATTATGGTGATTTATTTTTGGGGTATTGCGCTACCTCCTCCTTTAGCCAACGTTTCGGATAGCATTAAACTATAATGTTATATACTGTAATGCTGTCCAAAACGTTGGCTAAAGCATAATACCCCAAAAATAAATCACTATAATAATCAAAATTAAAATTAAACAATTTTATAAATAAGTAAAATTTAAGAAAAGTATAAACAATCATTGACGTATTATATTTCGATGAGACACAAATGGACTCTCAACGTTCTAACCAAAACTACCGAATTCGGTCTATAGCGTTCTAATAATGGAAGGCGTTGCGATGAGATATTAATATGTAATAGCGCCTCTAATTGTAAAACTCTATTGATATAACATATTTTACATAATCTTCGAGTTTACCACTTACTAAACACCAAATATCAAAGGAAACTTTCTCAAGTATATGTTCACGCAACCGCTGTGTTTTACCAAGCAGCAACAGGCAGCTAATTATCGAAGCTTTTTGTCCAAAGATTACCGATAAATTCACTTTTTCCCAATCATTTTTACTCTAAGTTTTCCCCCAATGATTGAAATGATGGTACCTTTTAGATGATTGTTACTTTCATAAGTTTATTTGATTTTATTCATTTATTCGAATTATTAGTAGCTTCCACAATTGAAAGATTCAACATTAGAATTTTCAATATCAGATATAAAACAAATGAACTTAAAATTCCCTTAGGTGAAAATAATACTGGTTTATACCAATATAGTTATAAAAGAGTATTCAAAATTCTTTACCCCAAGTTTTTAAAACAATAATGCCCACAAAGACAAAAATGATTGGTCTTCTGTTCTATTGGCTAAGTCCTTTGGATTTCCAATACGGCCAGCAACCAGTACCTACCTAAAAATGTCACATTGTCTCTTTGCAAGGCCGACTAGAGTATACGTAAAAAGTAAATTTTATTTGATTAATTTCTGTTATTTCACAAATTATTCATTTAAAAAAACATTTATTTTATATTTTTTAAAAGAAAGACAAACATTCCCGGGTTACGAATAACCGGACAATATTTGAAAATTTCCCACAGTAAGCTGAAAATGTTGCTTGTGTTGTGATGGAGTACTTAGCCAGCCGAGGAATTGAACACACTACGCCTGGGTGGGGCCGAAACGCGATGTCCACTCGGTCACCGACCGTGTATATAGTTATTATATTTGCTGCACGTTCCAGAGTGGAAGATACTCTTAGTATCGCCCTGGTTAAAGACTATCATTCCGAATTGAAACGTTGCTTGATATGATTTTGGCCGTATTTGGAGACCAGATCTGAATAGCTAGGTAGTTCCTCACCATCCTCTTTCTTTTCTCCCTCCCCTCCTAACCAACTTCAGCCTAACAATATACCCAGATCGGGTATGCCATAATATCACTGGCTCCATACGGTTGGGAGCAGTTGAGACTCTTGTGCGGTTTCACGCGACGGATTTTAAGTGTCACGTGATGAAAATTAGTGTCATCGAGCAAAGACAGTTTGTAAAAGGCAGCGATTGTTATTGATGTTCGTCGTTACTGCTGATGTTGGAGCTGTTTTAAAACAAAAAAAGCATATTACATTAAATGATTCGACTCTTTTAAACATTAAAGATAACCTAGAATCAGCACTGACTTCGTATTTTGATGGTCGCGTTCCAGGCCTGTACTCTAGTTGGCCTTAGTATCTTGAGTAGACGGACCGTTTCTAGGAATAATTGACAGAATCTGAAGCCGAGAGGAAGAGGAGAAATAATATTTCATTTATTTTCTCCCCATAAAGAATACGTTCTTCTCATTGTTCTCCGCGCGGACAATTGAAGCCGGCGATCCACGATTTCCAGAGTTGGCTGACAATGGAGGGATGAGAGGGATAAAAGCCATTCGAGACTTGTCAACAGGACCGGATTGTCATTCACATTTTTGTTTTAAGACCCCCTTAATAATAGGCTACTGAAAATAGCCCGCTTTGTGCCTGACTCACAATTAACAGATACGTCATTGTCTATTTCATCAGCAACTAAAGCGTTCTGCAGAATAAAGCCAGACAACACAAACCCACAAAACTCGAAAAAGTTAAGTATTTAAATTTATTGAATTTAAATCAACCGTTACAATACATTCGTCAACATTATAAAATAAGAAAAAAAAACATTTTAGGTAGATGAATTCCTCGAGAATATATATTTTTGTCTAATTGAAAGTATCATTTCATTATTTTTCTGATTCAGCGAAGCCATTATGTGTTCTGATCGAAAAAAAACAAACATAAAATATTTAGTATGTTTTCGAAAGATTTTGAATACAAACAGTAGAGGTCATAAAAATTGTGATAAACTTTTAATAAAAATTAAAATGCAGAAGTTCTCTGAAAAATGTAAAAAAACTTGTATTTTTACTAAAACATTTTTTGAACACGATGGTCAATGAATACAATGCATTGATTCAATATAAGCAGTTTGTTAGAAGCATCAAAAACATTCCAAAATTGAGCTCAGGTGTCATGAGAATTTGACAGCATTTTGTTGTTGACTATTATGGTCAATACAGTTTCATTAACATCATAAGCACGGAGATTTATAATATTGCTCTTACTTGCAAAAAAATTCATGAACAAAGAAAAATTTGGCTGCCTGCACATTAAGAAATGAGTTTTATGTCCACCCCTGCCTATTATCCAACCAGTTGTTTGATGCCTCTTGAACTGATACCTCGTTAAATCTTTCGGTGAATTTTTCAATTTCAGTCCCTAGAGATTAGTGTCATGGAGACTCAGCGTTTGGCAGCTAAAAAAACATTTCTAATACTATTCTCATATCTACTGAATCAATTTCTTTCAAATTCCGAATTAGGCAATTCTAGATTTCTAGGTTTTCCGAGAAAAGAAATTAATCCATCATTCAAAAACGTTTGAAATTTTTTTATAAAATCAATAAATTTATTCTTTCGTAGGCTTTTCACAGCTACTTTAGGTACAATGGCATTCTAGTTTTCGTAGAGTAAAGCTAATTAATCAGTACCTAGTTCATTGAACTTCCACAAAATATTAAGACCAGTGGCGGATCGTAACTATAGTGTGAAAATTTCGACATTATTTATGAAGTTGTTTAGTGCAAAACGAATTTTTTTTTGAAAATTATATTTTATGAAGATTTTCAGGAAGTTTCAGTTTTGGCCGTGCGCTGCATGGATTTCGTGAAAATTTTCATACAAAAACCGGAGTTCCGAAAAAATTCCAATTAATTTTCAACTACAATAACATAAATAGGGCCATATTTGTAATATTAGCACTCTAGTACACCCAAAAGTCACGAACCGCCACTGATTAAGACTATGAGGCACGTGAATTATATTATTTGAGTGAACAGATTTTGAATAAATCTTTTGTAATGAGGTTGTCCCCTACAGCAAAATTTTGCATATTTAGAGCATTCTGAGGTCTAAACTTTTCGATTTGTTTGAAAATACCAAATAGTACCGAATATGACATAAGCCGTCAAAAAGGTGATATCATTTATTTGAATGATATAGCCATTTAACTTATGAATTGTATTGCTTGTGACGTCACGATAAACAAATGCATACTTTTTACCAATGTTCACTATGAAAGTTCATAACTTCTTCATTTTTGGAGGCACCGAAAAACTAATTAAATATTTATATATAATATATTTTCTTAAGAAATAGGAATACACCTTCTCCAGAGTACCTAAGCGTATTTTCATTATCGCCCTGATAACAGACCAAGATTCAGAATCAAAACGTTTCTAAAAAATGACTTGTTTACTGACGAGATATAAATATCAACCCAACTTTTATCTTTCAATTTCTCTACTCCCTTTAGCCCAATAACGTACCCCAATCAGATGTTATATTCCACCATCTTATGTGGTATTAACACAATAAATGACTTTGACACCGAAAAAGCTTTTAATTACCATCATGGTTTTATTAAAATTTATATTTAATCAATATAACTTGAGCTTCAACCTTGAAGATGGGCACAGGTTAATTTTTTTTTTTTATATTAACTCCACACAGGAGGCCCTGAAGAAAATAATTTCCCTCAGGGCCTATGTCATCTTTGGGGATGCTGTGTGGAGTGTCTTTTTATGGAGAGGAAGGAGTGAACATAAGTCTTGAAGAGTCCCATGTTGTAGGAGGGAGGAAACACAGAGGCCGGCAGTTCGTTCCACAGCCGAGCTGTTGAACTTAAGAACGAATCGTAGAAGCGACCCGTTCTCATGTGACAAATGTCAACCGTGTACAAATGTTGGGCGCGCGTTTGGCGTGTATCCCGACTACGCACCGGTGCCGAAGGGATCAATGACGGTAGTTCCTCAGAGCATCTTCCATTATAATACCGATAGAACAAGGACAGCATACCTACCTGACGCCTGTGCTCTAAAGATTGCAGTCCGTTTATTAAGATTGGGGAATCTATCAAACGGACCGCCCGTTTCTGCACAGTCAAGGGTTTTTTTCAGGTATTTTGGGGCTCCGGACCAGAGATGGCTGCCAAATTCGACAGTAGGGCGCACTTGCGATTTGTACAGGGTCAGCCAAAGATATTAGAAGAACGAGATATGCTATGTTGGCCGCCGGACCGTAGCCGGAGTACTACCTAATTAGGGTACTTTGAACGGTATCGGGACGTGTACGCACAGAAATCTGTTCTATGTATTAGTGCGGATACCTTAGCGATGCCTTAGCGTAAGCGAAGGTGTGCAGTAGTATTGGTGAACAAAACCGGCGACACTCGGCAAAACAATTCCACTCAGTACGAACTGCGCATAGCACATCTCGTTCTTCTAATATCTTTGGGGTCAGCAGTTGTGTACTATTAAAGTATCTGCGGGCCCTGTACAGTACGCCCAGCTGATTCAATGATGAAACTAATATAATATTATTGAATTTATTCTAAAAGTTTTGCTCAAACATGAAACTGATGAAATAATATCGAAAATATTTCCGCCCCCCTGCGACCAAATAAGCCAGAAATGAACACGTGTGGCATTATTTCGGTTTATTTGGGTTTTTATATAAATATTAATATTATAAGACCAACACCAGTAAGCCAGTGGGCTCATGTGCCAATTCTTATTATTCCCAACAAATTTTAATAAAACATGCGCTTTCACATGGTAGGTATACAAAACACATTTAAAAGTGGATTTAAAACTTTTTTACTTTTGAGAAATTAAATTTATCGCGTAATGAATGGCCATCATCCAACCTAACAGTTCTTAGGTAAGTTTATATCTCTATGAGTGATTGCATTAAACTTCACAATAAGGGATTCCAGTCAATTTTATTATTATTTTTATTATAAATGTTCACCTTCTTAACTTAATCTTAAATAACAGTTTTTTAAAAAACAAAATTTTATTATGTCGAATTAGAGTAATAATATTTTATTTTTATATATTGTAATAATAATTTTTTTGAAGTTTGCATTTTTCAAAGCCCGTCAAAACGATCGTAATCTAACGGGATACGCGTGACGTCATACGTACCTCGGAACTTTTGTCGGTTACCAGGAAGGTCAATACAACTCGGGTCAGTATGAAAACAACCAAAAAAATATATTAAAATATTTAGAGATAATTTGTAACCGCAGTAGTGACCCGTGGGCGAACGCGCGGCTGGCCAACCAGTCAGGTAGCGGTTTAAGTGCTGTCAAAACCCGCCGACCAATCACAGCGCATTTGAGTGTATCGCGGTTTTAATGGTTTTTAAAATAAAAAAAAATCACTTATAATAAAAGTTATATATTCAGAATCGGCGTCTATTGATCTATATGAATATATATTTTATGCCATATTATTTTTCACTTAAGTTCCTTATTCTTCCTTCTAGAGTACTATTGATTAGTACTTCTAGACTGCTATTCATGTATGGCGTCTTTTGAAGATTATTCTTTAGACAATTGATTTTTCTGATACGCTGATGGCAAATAAGTTTATTTTCACTGCTCACCAAGAAAATGAGTTTGTAGAAGCAATTATTGCCTGAATTAGACTTATCCCTTAATTATGTTAAATGTGAATCCTTAAAAAACTAACATTCATAGCCTGCAACAGGAATCAAAGTCGTTGATACTTAAATTGCTAATTATTGACGTTTGTCATAAAATATTTATTCCATCTTGAATATAGTTTGAAGGTAGCACTGTAAAGCGCCCATAGTACTATTTTAAAATAATATGCCACTATGAAAGACAAATATTATATCAAGCATTTTTAATCTCCCATGAGATAGTGGTATTTAACAAAAGACGTTTTAATAATAAGCTGAATATTAAATCAAGTATTATTGAGCGCCCATGAGATAGTGTTATTTATAAAATACCGTTTTAAAAGTAAGACAAATATTACATCAAGCAGTGTTAAGCGCCCATGAGAAAGTGTTGTTTTTTAAAATTCCGTTCAAAATTAATACAAATATTAGATCAAGCATTATTAAGCGCCCATGAGATAGTGATATTTAAAAAAAATGCTGTTATAAAAATAAGACAAATATTACATCAAGGTAAAAAGTGCCGAAATGACTTCTGTTTTCCCTCTCCTTGATTGCATTTTGACATGATAAGATTTATATTCCAGGGACAATTTAAAAGTACTTTATTTCAATTTTTATTTATGGTTATCAAGTTTTATTTGTAGCATAGCACTTCATTTCCTTTATTTTATTTTATGTATTCAATCATATAATTAGACATTATTGAATTTTTAAAAACAGTTCATTCATAAGCCAGTTCGGCTGTGTAATTATTATTACACGTGAGAGCTGTTTCGCCTTTCGAAGACATTATATTTTATACGGTTTGATTATTTAATCATTTTATCGAACATATAAAAAAAAGAAATTCAAAAATTTTTCCATATTAGCAATAGTAACACATTTTGCACGACTCATAAAATTTATCTAAAAATTAACGTAATCATTGTTATGAAACTCAAATCGTTGGAACCGTTATAAAACGACAATTTTAATTATTTGCTCAAGTCTTTGAAAAAAGAGTAAGATTAAATATTTAACTTAAGAAGTTGATATGATTTTCGTATAAAAACTACAAATTTTGACTCGTGTTAGTAATGCTAATATAGAGATAGGCATATGCCTATTTAATCTGCGCCAAACCTTCAAGAGAACTGGGGCTATTAGTAGGAACATTTAACAAAACTTAGCAAACAACTGATAATGTCTGATTTCTCTCCAAAGGAAACATTGGATAGATCACTTGAAAAGATAACCTATTTGATTGTGTATTCTAAGTAGGTAACCTATATTCCCATATCCTGTGAATAATGTATTTACAAGACTAGAATTAGTAGGAAAGGTAAATTCCAAATTGACGTTTGCTTAAATTACAGAAACAATATGTCCGTTAATTAATATGTAAACATTGAGACAATTTAATATGTAAACTCAAGTATAAACATCGTATATGTGTGATATTTAACGCACTGAGACATTAACTATGAAGCAGGATGTGGTGTTTTGATTGAAATAGGGCGCTTTAATAAGGAAAACCACCGTGCATTTTCCAACTGTTATATTCTACAAATAATATATTAATAATGTTATTGTATTATTATTCACTGTACAAAATCTTCCGTCAGCTTTGCCGCATAGTAATTTAAAATCCTCCCTTAAGACTCGTGGTACTCACTGATAACATTTCAGTTTTACTGAAGAATTATTTTTCAATTATATATTTTTTTTAAGTTAGTAAGTTAAATGAAACAGAGAATGACGGGCAATGACCGACGAGGTAAGGTGTTACTTTTAAAATGATTTAAATTTAATGGTGCGTAAGCAATCAGGACACCGCCAACGTCCAAATTTTTTAATAACGTTTAGATGCTATGATAATTTAACCTTTTTCGGAATGAGTTATTTATTTTATGCAGAACTGAACGGTTGCACATGAGAAAAACTTCCGTAAAATCTCATGATGAAAGGGAAAAGGGCCTTTTTGGCCCGGAGCTCTGTATGCCACTATATCAACAAGAAAAAGCGTAAAATGTTTTTATATAAATTGAGTTTCAAACCTACGACCTCTGGGATCAGAGTCAAGGTGTTTTCTGCTCCATCCTCAAATATTGTCGCTGAATAAAAGAAGTGCATATAAATTATTGAAAAAAAACACACGTTTATTCAAAAATCTTTTTAAAGCAAGATACACATTTATTTTCTCCAATTCAAAGTTCGGCGAAAACGAAAATTTTTGATTGTATGGAGAAGGTTTTGGCAAGGGAGAAATAATCTGTCTTTATATTAAATCATTCGAGCGTAATTGAATATTTGTCAAATTGTATACACAGGCAAAACCATTTCCTTCCCAGAAAATATGAATAGTTATTCCGCGTTAACTCTAACTCTAGGGTAAAGAGACGAAGCGTTAAGAGACCCCTTTCTTAACATTCTCTATAAATTGCCTCGATTTCTTGATTCATTTATCTTTTCCACATCGGCTCACCGTGTTCGCGTATTTAAAAATATATATTCAACGCAACAGACGCTGATTCCGCGAATAATTTAAAGACGTTAAATAATACAAAATTTCCCTAAACACGCTTATTTCCTTTGCAAGATGTTAAGCTTTGTGAGAATGTGCTCTCTTTGTTGTTTGCATATCAAGCGGAATCCGTTTGATGAGAAAAAAACGCCTAATTACGCAGTAGAAAAGAAAACTCAAGATTCCGACGCATTTCTAATTTAACAATACAATTACGAACATGGCAACAAATGGAACACCCACGAGAATATTATGTTCAAATAGTGAGAATCGATGAAATACTGTAATTTTAAATTATGAATGTTTAACTTACAAAAAGGTGAGCATTTTATATTAGTCTATTAGTTTTTTTAACTAATGTCACACCTCTGATTTTAGCAGGACTAGCCATGGATTTCAGAAATCGCCTTTGGAGGGATGCCTTAAATCCTATACCTGATTTAAACGGATAACCATGCGGATGATTGAGGTTCGTCTGAATAACTCTTGATAATAAACTAATAGCAATTTCGGAGAGTGGGAAAAATGTCAAGAGAAATTTATTGTATTGGGTTATGCGGGAAAGCAGAGTGCCTTAAAAAAAGTAACTTAAAAAGTGTAAATTTTCTTAAAATCAGGATGTTGAATTTATGCAGCACTTTAAGAGTTTTGAATCATCTAAAATAAGAAGAGAAGGCAAAAGGAGGTTAGAATATACCCGACCATTCATATCTAGTTATTAAGCATAACTAAAGTTAGTTCAAGAACCTTTACGATTCTCACCAGAGCGACCTCGTTCCCGAATGGAGAGTATTTGGGTACGAGGTGCAAGCAGCGTACGAGTATAGAGTCTAAAAAAATGTGCGAGAGAAAACAAGAAAGGCGATGACCCCGGTTTTGAAAAAAAATTTTTTTTAAATAACTCGGTCGTTAACAGTATTTAATGTGGTCATTTGATTTCGCCTTCTTCTCGTGGAGTATTATTGTTCGGTATCATTATTCCACAAGACTATGTACCGGAATGATTAATGGTGTACTGTCACCTCAACGAGCTTCTCGACTCCTAAGTGAAATGAAAAGCTCCTCCGTTTTGCCATTAACGCTTAATTGCTCCAAATTATGGGAATAAATGACTTACATAATGTGAGAATAACTGATACATAAAGACTAACTGAATTGTACGCCATCATTCTCACAGACGGAACTATTAGGTTTTTATTTTCAAAAATACACAAATAACGCTGTTAACATTAAAATAAAGTACGCAATTTTTATTTCAATTATTTCGGCCTTACTTTAATGACTCACTTTACTTTTTCTATTATGAACTACAATATAAAATAATTAGCTTTCATACCCGACTTCGCCCGTGTTTTGTTCCCAGGTATTTTGTATTCTTAGCACAACCAGACAGCTATATCTTTTCAAATTATTTTCATAATTCATTATTCATTATTTTCATTCTGCATCGTGTTATTAGGAAGAACATTTTTAGTGAAAGAGTAAACGCAGATTTTGCAATCAAAGCAATGACATCTATGAAACGTTCGATATTTCGTTTTCCGTAGTTATTTATCCATCCCCGGTTAATTTTTTTTAATGACTGAGCCCAACCAAATTAATTAATTAATTTACTGGAAAATTTGTATAGCGCCGCTTTAGTTAGGTTAAGTAAAATGAAGAACAGGAACAGGTGACACGAAGATAGAAGATAGAGACTCTGCAGCCAGAATCTTAGGTGGTGAAGAAACTGGACCAGCTGCTGCAGCGAGAGAGACCACCACGTCATCCGTCCAGGTATGTGTATGCTGCTAATAAAACGCTGACACAATATCCTCACATAGATAACAGACCTTAGCAGCACCGCTGTAACGTTCGGTGAGTCCATCATTCTAGTCTCTATTATTAATAATAATATTCGGATGACCTACATAGCGCCGTCTTTGTGCAAAATCACCTCATCTCTCCTAGTCTATTTTAGTCTCTTATAGTCACTTCTTAGCTATTCATGCCACTAAGTGCATCTTCTCGACCCTTTTAGGTTCGTCTTCTAGTCTATTCCTATCTCTTTTAGCTGACTTCTTATCGTAGCCTATTTTGCCTCTTCGTGGCTCTAATAAATAAATAAAATAAAAATCCAACAAAGAAATAAAAAAATTACAATATCATATATTGTGTCGTGGTCCTACAATTTCATACCTCTGTCTCAGACTTAGAAGGCTCGCGCATCGCAGGATATCATAAACAAAAATCTTGAAGCAAAATCAAAATGAAGATAATGTATGTTTGTCATCTGAAAATAGTTGTCATTTTCAAGGAAAACATAAAAAATAGGAGAAAAACAAAAAAAATATTTTTAAATCCCTGAGTAGAGCTAGAAATAATCTAGCAGATTATATTAAAAAAAAATATATATTTCGATTCTGTTTAGTGGGACTGACAAAAAACCAAACATACAATTTTAGTACCTGACAGAATGATATTATCTTTCGTATTTATACTGATTAATGTTTTTACTCTTTTTTTAAGTAGCGGAAACAAAATGCCCCATAAATCTTAGAACATACTTTTGTAAGCGGGATTCATTCACTAATATACATTTCAAGGCAAGATTTTTGATGAAATTAGAGAAAATAATACATTTTCTTTAATCCCAGAGAGACGAAGAGCGACTTTCTATCTTCGAAAATTATCTTTTCCTGTTGATTGAGCTTGTATTGATGGCTGCTAAAACGATACACTATAATGACATGAGCAAATTTTTACGAAAGATTTTTACAAGGCAAGCAATAAAGAATCTATTTTAATTTTTAAAGAAAAACAGTTAAATTACTTACAATTTAATATGCCAGCAATATATATAAATAATTAAAATCTAAAACTGAATCTGAAAAATTCATCAAATTTCAAAGTTAAAATTTAAATTAGTATTTTATAATGGGCCGGTTATTTCACAGTACTTAGATAATAACGGAACTTGATTGTTGGTTGAACCGATGATTCAATACAATATTGTATTTATGTGACTTTCTTGATAGAAAAGAGTGTTTATAAGGAAAAAATAAATATTTGTTTACATTCATGTTAGGTACGTACGGGCTCAAACAAATTATTCAATTCAATATTGTGAAGCATAACTTGCCAAAAGCGTATTTTAATAAAATTATTAAATTAACGCCATCTATGAAAACGTAGATTATAAGGAACGTCGTTTAATCTTCATGGTTCTCCGAGTAGACGGTAGCGGTAGTTTTAGATAAGAAATTTCAACTTACATTGAAAAATTCTAAGAAACTTCCATTGTACTTTCTTCAAGCTTCTGAATAAATAAATAAAAAAATTGAGAAATGAAAAATCGATATATTTCACCAAATAGAAGAAATTCTGGTTTGTTTCTGTTAAATCTGAGTACTGACCTCGCTTCACTATTTCAACGTCTTCTCGTCACCATTCATCAATGTCTTCTCATAGAATAGATACTACATTATTCTGTCTCTTGATGTGATTCCCCGACTTAAGTATTTACTTCTCTCCATCGTAGCATTTCCCGGGACGTATTTGATTCCGTCTAGCGTGATTAAATATTAAATTTATAAAAAGTTTTGATAAGTAGTAGGCAGAAGGTAGAACCTTCTCATAATGATAGAATTAACCGTTGCAAATAGGGATGATAGAGTTAAACAGCCTTCTGCTTTAACAGGGGAGATTTTTTGTATAGTTTAGCTTAGGTATGGGTATAAAGGTACATCGTTCTGGCGGCAAATACTTTACCAACTCAGGTCTATAAGTTTTGACTCAGTGAACCGTGATTGTTACTTTTGTGGCCATTAACGGAGGTTAATGTTTTAATAAACGCCTCGAGGGAGAAGTAAAAGTTTTGTTTTGCACAGCCAAAGCCGAAAAAGTACGCGTTATTAAGGAATCTGAGAATTGTATGGACCACATAAGGTAACCTTTACAAACTCTCAAGAAACACTTAATTTATTCTTTACATCCATAAAATTTCTGGATTTGAGTAACCTCGTTTCTAAAGTAATACTAAAATAGAATTGTAAATAAAATTACAAAATTATATTAATCTTACTCAAACAGATGTGGGAGTCATGTTATGTAAATAATGATACCTACATGAAAATATTATAACGTAAATTATGAAATACGTTTTTACAAAGATCGTACAATGAAGGCTTCCTCATGTTCCGTTCAATAAAAGCTTGTTACACACTAGGGATATGATATGTAAATATAAGTGGGCGTGTACAATATAGATTATACATGTTCAAGCTTCACATGGAAGTTATACGATTTACTATGTGCAAGGCTGAGGGGGGACGGTGTAGGTCCTAGAAAGGTCAGGAGAGGGGGGAAATATCAATTACAACAATTTTCGCTCGGGTCAAGGAATATAATCTAATATAATATAATATATAAAACGATATTATAATATTACTCGTTTGTGATGACTCAATTGTGAGTGCTATATTTTTGCCACTTATTTCCACAAATTACCTTAGGTGGCATACTAAACTAGTATTTTACCTTCGCGGACACTACAAAATGAAAATGATTTGCCGTGGGATACTTAAAAACGATATGCAATTAAATGCAAATAATAAAATACTCTCTAAAATCGTAAAGGATAAATGGATTCCTCTAAAATGTTGAATGACGATGAAATTGTAATAAATACTTATCTATCCCAAAACTTAAAAAAATGTTTGGGGTTTCAAAATATTAATCTTTTCCCAGAATTCGAAAAGATAATAGAAAATATTTCAGGGGTTTTCAAATTTACTGTATTATCATAAAGATATTTAAAATTTCACATTTTTTTACGATACTTGGAAACAAATAAAAACATAAAATTAAGATATTACAGAACACGGGCCAGAGTTTCTCAAACTTTTCTAAAATGGAAAAATAAAGTATTTAAATAAATAATTTATTAAAATATTGAAGACAATATTAGTGATTTCTAAACGAAAATCTGAAATAGAAAAATCAGAAAAGGAAACGGTCACATCTGGGACTCGAACCCAGGACCCTTGTCTTTCCGGGACAGTGCTCTACCAACTGAGCTAATGGGACCCTATTCCCCTCGGTCACTTTTAACTGTATCATACTTCGAATAAGAACTACTAACATTGTCTTCATTTTTTCACCGCACATTTTTATTGACAACTATCTTAATGTATGATCGCAAGAACTAAATGCAATCCAGACAGCGTCTTTTTAGATAAACCAATCTTATTTTTTTATTTTTAATGTGCGACATCTGTTGACTTTTCTGCAAGTCTAGAATGAATATTTATTTTTCAGAATAACTTTGGTAGAGCACTGTCCCGGAAAGACAAGGGTCCTGGGTTCGAGTCCCAGATGTGACCGTTTCCTTTTCTGATTTTTCTGTTTCAGATTTTCGTTTAGAAATCACTAATATTGTCTTCAATATTTAAATATTACAATTTGAGGTTTTACTCAATAAAGTTATTCCGAAAAATAAAAATAATTTATTATTTGAAAAAAATAATTTATGAATTTATAAAATAATAAAGTAAAGATATAGATATATTTCTTAAATATTTCACAAAAAAAAATATTTTTTCGAGAACATTATAAAAAAATTACGTTCATCCTTCTGGCACAGTTTAATACTTTTCATTTTCCAACAATTGTAACTCTATTGCAAGAATAAACATTGCGATTTAACAAATAACATTAGTAGATTATTGCGTTTCCACTGTCTAAGTATTTATTTATTGCAGACGTGCAACTAGTAAAAAAATAATAAGTAGAACGAGTAATAAGTAGGGTTTACACCCTTCACCACGACTGCCTCACTAGGGAAATCCTTGGTCGAGATATTTCAGGCAAAAATTTTGTTTTTAACAATAGGTTCATTTTCAAGTTAATTTCTACAGGTACATTTTATTGATAAGATAGAAGTAGAAATAATTGATAGATTCATGTAATTCAGGTTGGTATTGGCATTTGGTGACAATAATAAGATAAGAAAACTTTAACCTTAGATTTGATGACCCAATGTTTAGCCAAGATTTTAAACATGTTGAAGTTTTTTAACTGTATTGTTTTGTCAGATAGATTATTGTAAATTTTAGTTGCGATGTACTTGAAATTTCTTTTCTCTCCAAGTCGTGAATTCTTTTTAGGTGTATGTAAAAAATAGTTCGTTCATTTTAAATCGTGTGTTTTGCGAATTTCAGTAAAATTTACTAGTTTTGTATGTAAAGAGATGAGCAAAAATGGTCTTTGTGTAAATTTGTCGAAATTTGTTACATATATCTACAGTGCGTGTGATTATGGGACTTTTAGTAAAACTTTTGATTATTTTTTTAGGTATTGGTGATAAATCATAGTTCTTTATTCATTGAATTTATTAAAATTATCCGAACGAAGAATTTTTTGGGATTTAAGGTATTTGTTTAAAATCATTAATACTTTATTGAATACCCCTGAGTTGCTACATTTAATTTTGTTCCATGTTCATGGCAGGACAGTTACAAGACAGTTACAAGTACCTACCATACTATTGTGGCAATTCTTTTACAACTTCGCAGTATTACGCGCCTATAAGACGAATCCGAAATTTGGGACACATATAGTCCGATGTTGTAGATATATTTAGGTTAACAATATTCCAATATAAGTTAATATAATAATACATTTTATGACTTCAAATAGAACTGTTTCATTTGAAGAGACCGAGCAGAGTTAAGACTCTGGATGTACAAAATGTAGTTGATCGATTTATTGTATCTAATAATCAAATGATATTTATTTGATGTACTCAGGTATAAAATTTATGCGTTATTTTAACTACATTACGTCTGTAAAAGCCCTAGAGGCGTATACTAAATAAATAATTAAATAAAATCCAAGTAACCTAAACTACTGATGTCACTGTTTGTAAGATAACAACCGATATAAACATTTTGAATGTGGTCACTCATTTTCGAGGATCATATTTGTAAAATTAAAAGTAAAACCAATAAATCCTCGGCTGAGATCAAACCCCGATCAATTGCTTGAAACGCTTACTATTACACCACAACTATTTTAGGAACGGCGGCATAAAATCATCATATTTACTGAAAATAAAATTTACGTATTTTTTAAGTTTATAATGTAAGATATACACAAATGAAATAATATTTTTTTAAATATTAATATACAAAATATTGATTTTGGTTGTCTGTGCTGTGCGTTGCGTGTTGAGAATTAGTTCGATTAACTCAAAATTGGAACTGACTGCTTGAAACATTCAGTCAAGCGATGAAGTACCTACGCATAATATAATATTTTTAGCTGACCATTATTTTGACATCCATTTTCAAAATTGGAACTAATTTATTGAGAACTCTAATCGGGTCTGTGCTAGTATAGTATATAATAATAATAATAACCGCGAATCATACAATATACATCATTACAGTTTAAAAAGACACCTATTAGCGAAGCGAAATGTAAAATAGCGCACAATTTAATTACCCTTTTTATAAATTATTTACCATATATTATTACCAATGATATCGGATATTAACATTTTGTTTTTTGTTCAGTAGACATTCGGTACCTACTAGTAAATAGTGTAAGCAGAAAAATATGTAAAAAAACGTTTGATAATGTTTTTTAAATTGATAATCAATTTGAATAATTGAACGTTAATCAATTTGAATCATTGAACGTTAATCAATTTGAATCATTGAACTTTTTTTGCCTTTATGGAATTCGATGTATTGACGACAATAAATAATGAAATATAATTTTACTATCAGAAATAATAAATCCTAATCTCGAAAAAGGAAGCAATTTGTGGACCTTACGCACCGATACAGTTTTATGTCTAAATTTAAACGCAAACGAAAAAAATGTTACGAACACCGTTTTATGTCTCGTATACATTTTATATTCAAGGGGACCAGAAAAACGAGAGATAAATAAAATATGGAAGGGTACTGTACCTACTCTGTACTGAAAATATTTTGTAGGGATTCACAATCTGTGGCACGCTAGACCATGAAAACTTTTATTGAAATGAGGGAAAAACAGAAGGGGTGGAAAAACAATTTGATATAATTCCATGTTTTGTATATATGGTAAATGGGTATATTTTAGTTTGTTAATACTGTTGAGTACTTTTTACTTACGACTATACATTACTATTTACTACCAGTAATCAGGTCTACTCTCCAATCCTCCTCTCATGGAAGCGTATTTACAAAGTCTAAACCGTTTTTACTTACGATTATACAGTCTACATTGCTGTTCATTCCCAGTGCTCAAGTCTACTATTCAACCGTCCTCTCCTGGACGCGTATTTACATAAGTCTATACCGCTTCAGTTAAATTGACGACTGTGATTGATTTGGTTTGTGAAAAATCATTTACAAAGTCAATTTCAGCGCATAGACTTTATTTTATTAATCTAAGGCTGAAATGATAAAAGCTTTATAAATGAGTTTGCGAAAACAAAACCTGATCTATTATAGTCGTCACCGTGATTAAAAGGGTAAAGGTTTTATAAATATTCCTTCCGGACTTTTCATATGTAAAATTACTTTATCTTGGTTCACTGAAAAGCTTGGTACCTCTCATATAGCTCATGTTATCATTTACACGAAAATGTTTGGTCAAATATTCGAAATCATTTAATTACCAACTTATGATGTGAATTTTGCACAATAATCTGAAAGCGTACGATTTTCATAAAAGTTTGCCGAGCTCGGGCCTCCTCCATACACCGGATTTTCGTGGGTTAATAACAGCTCGTAAAAAAGTTCAAGCGAATAGACGAGGCATAAAAGCCCCAAGGCGTATGGAATATCATCCTCGGTGGTGATATGATAAGGGTTCTCTCGATAAAGGCTACAGAAGCGAGTGGAGTGGACTCGAAGACTTCCCTCTCAACTTTTATCCGTGTATAATTTCCTCATAAGATGTTTGTAGCGATCTCTTGGTCGCTTAGCTTTGTACTTTATACTTCATATGCTCTACTAACAGATGGGACTTATATGAATTTTTATTTGCCGATTTACTGTCAAGGTATTATTATTGACGGTTATTTGAATGAAGAGGGTAGATAAGGGGCTGGACATTTAAACGGCGATCGTTTACTACGGAATTATTGAAATTCTGCTTGGATAATGATTTTTTATAAAATTTTATTTTAGTATCTTTGATTTACATGATCTCAATATTTTTTTAGATAGGTAAAACAATAAAAATAATTTTAATTTGCTTTACATTTATTTTTATACCAAATACCAGAGTAGGACCATCTTTTATGATTTAATTTAGATTTGGAAAGAAAATATTTAAATGTTTCAAAACGTTAAAAACATTTAAATTTTTTTTAGATTTCTGTAATAGATAGTAGAAATGATTTGGCTTTTAAATGTTTTAAAAGAAATTTTGAAAGTGGAATAGGTCTCACGGACATGGTTCAAGTCTTTTATTACTTCTCTTGTCTCTCTTCTTTACAACTGTTCTCTTTCACACACTATCACAGATATACCTTCATTATAATAAGTTAACCTGATAACATGTCAATATCTACCTATTTATATAAAAAAAGTCTCTGGTGGGTGGGCAGACTTTATTTTAGTACTGACCTACAGTTTTATAGGAAATCGATGAAACTTTGCGCACTTGACCTTCAAAACAAGAGGAAGGTTAGGTCTACTATAGGTTTATAAAAAGTAAGTCCGGAAAACGTCGGGGACTTCAGCTAGTAAATATTAATATACTTTTAGGTGTAAGGTGAGCATTACGAACTAAATACTACGTAAGCCCGGAAAACGTCGGGACTTCAGCTAGTAAATATTAATATACTTTTAGGTGTAAGGTGAGCATTACGAACTAAATACTACGTAAGCCTGGAAAACGTCGGGGACTTCAGCTAGTAAATATTAATATACTTTTAGGTGTAAGGTGAGCATTACAAACTAAATACTACGTAATCCTGGAAAACGTCGGGGACTTCAGCTAGTAAATATAAATATACTTTTAGGTGTAGGGTGAGCATTACGAACTAAATACTACGTACCTAAGCCGGGAAAACGTCGGGGACTTCAGCTAGTAAATATGAATATACTTTTAGGTGTAAGGTGAGCATTACGAACTAAATACATTCTAAATAAATAATTATAAAAGTTTTTTAACATTATTCGAAACAAATAAAAAAGACCAAAATTATTCGTAAATTTATAACCTTATGATCATCACCAACCATTATATCTCTTCAATATTATTTTTACATTTATATATAGGTAAATGTATATTTTAAATAGAAACATGTTTTTTTAATTGAGAGTTGTTGACATTATGTCGTCAATGAAAACATTATCTATCTGCATGTGGATGAATCTGCGGCCTGCTTGCAATTTCCTTGCTTTCTATATTTGAGCTGCTGCGATTTATCTCTTCAATCCAGTGTATTGATAAAGAACAGACAGGGGATTAGTATATTTATTTATTTATTAACGGACATCATCCAAATTACAAAATAATAACACTAATACAGTAAAATGAAAAATACAGGATTAGACAAAGGTACATGAAAGCAAAGACATAAGGCAGATATAATATAAGAAAATAAAGTGACAAGTCGAATCAAGTCAAGACTAAGCCGTGGTTCAGGACCACGGGAAACTTATAATATTCCGGCACTTGTTTAGCGACCGCCAAAAATCATTCAGACTTATCCCAAAAAAGTTAAGGTTTTGACTTGAGTTGACCAGTCTACACATTCTGGACAATGGTGAATAATATCCAAAATTTGTCGAATGATGGTTGAGGAAGAGCAGTTCATTATTTCTGAGTCTGTGCGAGGGGATATTGAAGGGAATGAGTTGCAGTAGAGTAGGTTAGTTTTTAAAAAGAAGCGGCGCTAGATGTGCTCCTTGAGGTACGCCGGACGTTACTTCAATAATAGTAGACACAAAGTTGTTTAATTTAACTCTTTGTTTTCTATTGCTTAAGTAAGAATTAAAAAAGGATAGCAAGGGGTTTCTAATACCGATAGCATATAGTTTGGCCATAAGGATTGAGTGGTTTACTTTGTCGAAAGCTTTAGAGAAGTCGGTATATAGAACATCTATTTGTGGGTTATCTTCTAGGCCATTGACGATGGAATTGGTAAAGGATAGTAAGTTAGCGGTAGTAGATTTAGCAGATCTAAATCCATGCTGTTCCTCGATCAGTACGTTTTTAAAGATAGGTGTGATTTTCTTCGTGATTATTGACTCAAATATTTTAGGAATATGGGATAATATCGATATGGGTCCATAGTTTTCTACGTTCGACTTAGTGCCTGATTTGAAAATAGGTCTGATATAAGAAACTTTCCAGGAGTCCGGAAAAGTGGCAGATAATATTGACAAGTTATATAACAAACAAATTGGCTTAGATATAGTAAATTTACATTCTTTCAGTAATATTTCTGGAATATCATCAGGACCAGTGCTTGTTTTGCTGGGGAGATTTTTTAAGGAGTTAAAGACATCTATGAGTGTGATTTGGCAATTATTTAAATCAATAGTATTAGTATAGTTGAGTGGAGGGGTAGTGCACGAGGTATCAGAGTAGACGGAGGAGAAGTTTTCAGCGAAAAGGTTAGCAATGTCGAGACCGTTGGTAGCATGATTTTCATTAAAGAACATACTTGGAGGGAGATCATTATCATCAGTACGTTTTTGTTTAACAAATTTCCAGAATTGTTTAGGGTTAAGATTTAATTGTGTCTCAGTGAGTTCGATGTAAGATTTGTAGCACCTAACGGATTCGATTTTGGATAGTTCTCTTAGCTGAGAAATTTTTTGATAATACGCTAAGTTATTCGTACATTTGAATAATTTGTGTATTTTCTTTTTCTCGATTATCAACTTCTTTAGTTTCATGCTGAACCAAATGGGAAACTTAGGCTGAGAATAAGTTCCCTTAGGTACAAATAAGTCTATGGTATGAGTTATACATTCGTTGAATTTAAATGTAGCATCGTTAATATTGATGTTCGATTCAAGAAATGTCCAGTCAGTTTTGGCGAGATATCTGTTCATTTGTTAAATTTGTAGTGGTATGTAACCCTTGATTTTAAGGTAATATTTGATATTCATCCTTTGGTTACGTCATGTATTAATGGACCAATATTTTTTTCATAGTAACCAACCATAAATTATCAATCAGAAGCTACAAAATAATAAAATATTAATTAAATACATTATGTAGAAACAAATGTAAGAAAAACACATATGCTTTTAAAAATTATTTATTACTCTATTAACACCCGTTTTAGGAACTTTTACATATGAATCGTAAAAAATATATATTTACGCAGTAAAAATTTACTATATATAACTAAACTATCTCAGCAACAAACTTTTATATTTTTTACGTAGTGGAATCCGATAGCTTATCAATGCAAGCAATTCTGGACTATCAAATGCATCATTTAGAATTTTGTATAGAAACACTAAGTGAAAATCCTTGTGTCAGATAATTTAAGAATATTCATTTAATTTAAAAGAGTGTTGTAGTTCAACAAAATCGCTGAAATACCCATATTAAAACATAGAAAACGTAACAATTTATTTTGTATTCTTTCAGTGGCTTATACATGAATATCAGTTGAAGTTCAGCATATTTTTATTTATATTTTTTTTTTATTGGCAATTTTTTTGATACATACAGGTACATATAACTAACCTTCTCCCAATGGGAGTTGTATAGAGAATAATAATTGAAATTATATTAAAAAAAAAACCAAGCGACTACCCAACAAAGTGCAACCAAGTGTATTCGAAGAATTTCAAGTACTTCAACTTAAAGATCTGTACATTAAAAATTCAATACTTCAAATCATAAAAGAAAAAGACAGTACCAATTTTTAACTGAAAACCGAACTTGACTTAAAAATACTTTTCCATGGCAAAAATTAAATACTTCGTTTGCTAAATATTATAATACTTACTAAGGAAGGGCATTTTTCGATCGATTAACGGAAGAAACTAGACGCATTAATAACAAAATCCAAATATTGAACATTTTATAGACAACTTATCAAAAAAAACTCTTTCCACATGAATTACTCTTAAAAATAACCCACCTCACCTATTTTCTGTATAAAGTATATTACTTATGCACTTTAACTACTTACACTTATATCACATCTACCAATAATGTAATGCAACTATTTCTTCTTTCTCAATGTAATGTAATTACTACAACACGTAATACCTATCTTATTATTAATTACTTATAAATAACTACAATAATGTACTGTGCACTCCGCCTTTAGCCAACGTTTCGGACAGCATTGCAGTGTCCATCATCAGGGCAGATGTGTTATTTTGATGAACACGGCATAACACCCCAAAAACAAATAACAAAAATACTTTTGGCCGTGAAAATCTTAAATCATATTTGCGCACTCCTCGTTCAAACACAACCTAACGCTTCTACGCAAGAGTAGTATTAAAATCTTTTAAAATGTAAAAACCCAATGTAAATACGTACTCGTATGTACGTCGTGAATTGATGGACCAATATTTTTTACATAGTAACCAGAGATGTGAAAAATGGGTACCCAAAACCATTTGAAATGCAAAATGGAAATGGGTCAAAATTTTTCCATTTGAAAATGCAAAATGCAAAATGGTTTTTAGAAAAGCATTTCAAATGCAAAATGCAAAATACCTATTTTCAAAATGCATTGAAAATGCAAAATGGTTTCTCAGTTTCAGCAATTAAAATAATTATAGAATTTTTAAACAATTTGTGATTTAATAATGGACATCAATGTAGAACAAACATATTTCATGATGGTAAATCCAAAAACACTACGACTACAGATTATGAAACCAAAAAAAATTTGCGCGGGACCAATGTTGCCAACGTAAAATCATAGAAACTGCTATCTAACATTTAATATTACAGCGTCATGGCCCCATGTTTAGTATTTGAATCAGTATTTTTTGTAATGGTATCACTCAATTGCCAGGGCTCCTACCAGGGAGCAACTTGACAAATGTAAATTATCTCTCATAGCGAGGTTGAGGACCGACTGATATTTGGGGCTTATCAAAAAAAGATGAGTGGAGATAGTAGGAAGAATGTTGCGATAAAGCATTTAAAATGCAAAATGAAAAATGGTTTTTAGAAAAGCATTTAAAATGCAAAATGCAAAATGGTTTTTAGAAAAGCATTTAAAATGCAAAATGGAAAATACTCATTTTGCATTTCCATTTGAAATGGATTTATTTGAAATAAAGCACATCTCTGATAGTAACCAACCATAAATTATCAATCAGAAGCTACAAAATTATGTGGTTAACAAATGAACCAAATAAGTTATGTGGTTAACAAATAAAAGATTTGATTGAAAAGTGGTACCTCAGTCTCTAATTTGTGTTGATGTCTCAAAAGTATTGTTATCAGTGTTGTAATTACAGATCACTGGATTTTTTTATTCTAAAAAATCTGCCTTTTTGACATTCTGAGATATTTAAGAAAATTTGTGTTGAAATGCTGAGTGCAATTAAGGCACACAGGTTCTCTTCATTTTTTGCAAGTTTATTGGTACTGGAATACTGGCTCTTAAGGAAATCATTTCCCCCGAGGCCTCCTGTATATAAAAAAAATTATAAATTGTTTCTGTCAAGTACCATTGAGATAAACGAAATAAACATTGTAAAACAATTTAATTTTGTAAAAAAAATATTATTTTCTGAGATAATATCAGCTTATTCAATTGCCTTTTAAAACTCCTGTTAAAATTCAATTAAACCATTAAATATCCCTTATTACTCACCAATCTGTCCCATATGAGTTGTCGTAGACTTTCCTCAGATGCATGATGGCATCATTTGATGCCACATGTATCGAACCTTATTATATCTAAGAGTCAAAAATGTATTTTAATGAAAAAAATTATATAAAAAGAGAAGTCTTATTAATTTTTGAAAAAAACAGTGTTATCAATCGACAACTTTAATTTACGTGTTTATCAGATGTACTATGTTCATTCATGTTGGAGTTGTGTAAAAGTAAATAAATTATTTAAAATTTGATATCTACTAAAAAAATATAAAGATTTGTGAAGTAAAGCTTCAACGATGTATGATATCTGATCGATGAAACATAAAGAGAAGGGAAAAATATTTTTGAAATTTCCTGGCAACGGGTGATGCCGTAATGTGAAAACAGGCTAAGATTAACAACTTCATTCGCTCGCTATGCCACTCACTCTCTGACTACCAACTAAACGTGTGCTTATTACGCATCACGCGTAAGTAAAAGCGTACCATTGATAGCTTCTTTTCAACATCCGCCGCCTTCTCACAAACGACGCATATATAAAAAAAAAGTGTTACAACGTAGCGATCAGCGCAGAGGGGAACATAGTTATATTATTATACATTAAGGTCCAAATGAGCGTGTGTATCGACCAGCAGAATATAAATACATACATGTTTTTCGCGGTGCTTTTCTGTGTGTCTGCAGCAAGAATCCGAACGATGCACACAAAGGAATCTAACAAAACAATATAAATAGCACACAATTCCAGGGTGTAATCCACCCCATGCCGTTTGTCCAAATGGTTAACGCTGGGAGATACTGCAATATGGTGGCTGGACCGACTCCATCCGGAGTATTGACCCTCCATTATATAAGAGAATGATATATGAATTTGTATTTGTACGATTTTTTCGAGTTTCAAGTGGAATCGAGAGAGGGAAGCCAATGATCGAATAATGAGAGGATGTGCTATACTGATTGTTTAAATCTAAAGCAGGGAATACACAGACTGTTACAAGCAGCTGCCATTCGAGATACACGGACAAACGTGTTGTTTTCTTTCCATGGGTTCAACTACTTGTAGCAGTCTGTGAATTACCTGAACCTAACTATTCTGCATTGCCACTATTTTGGATTGTATCCTGATTAAGTTTCTTAGCTGTTTGCCGAATATTTTGAAAACGTCGTAGACCTGTTCCGCACAGACGAGATAAAGGACGTTGTTATTCAAGTAAAACAAATCCCTCACTGATATAAAAATAATAGGTTCATATTATTCTTAAGAGATTTTGCATAAGAGGATTTGTATGAAAAAGACACCACGAGCAAAATGCAAAGATAACGAAGACCACCAAGATGAGACTCAAGATGGTGTAGAAATATAAATACTTCAAAAACCATGGTCAGTCTATTACAGCCGAACGTACTTAAAGATACTTTGTACACTTGTTGTTCGCTAACTAAATAAACAATCCAACATAGAGAAACTCATAGTCACTGGCAAAGTGGAAAACAAGAGAAGCAGATGGAGGTCACAGATGCGCTGGAGCGGAAGCCAGTGAGCAAAGCATCACTGGCTTCTGGTACGCCGGTGTCCTTGGCTCTCTACGCAGCGCAGAACCGCGAGGAGCGGAAGAGCCTTGTCCAACATAGAAATTGAAGTAGCGGTAACGATTCTCAATGAGAACCTGATTTAAGAAGAATGGAAGAGATACACAAATTACACATCCTTAATAAAAAATACATCGATAGTTAAATGGTTCGTCTTCTTATCAAAGTTTCATAAAACTTACCAGCAAATTATTTGGAACCCAATAAAATATACAGAACAATTAATTTCATTGAACATTATATTATCACACAGGTGGTTATTAACATTGTTTAAAATTATTCAATAATTATTACGTTCCCTATTTCAAAATGATTAATTACGTCGATTTATAAAAATTCGTACGGTAATTATGAGTTTTGAAATGAAATAAAATAACTTCGAGTACGATCTTTTTTTGATCATGTAACAATTTAATATTAAATGATAAAAAATAATATGTGAAACTGAAAAATATTTTGCCAAAGTTAAACGCGCTACATCTTTATAATCGTGGAGGAAAAAACAGATTTACGGATTTTTGACTAGCGGTTTATTCTTTTGGTTTATCTGCGGCTTTTCTTGATAAGTTGCTGACAAGAGAGATGTTTCGGTTTCTTTATTTATATTCCTTTGTATACGCCTTCACAATTCATGCACTCGTTTTTGATAGCCAATAAAGAGTATTTGGAGAGTCAAATATTGCCTTTTTTCAGCTCCACAGAGTAGTGATCTACGGATTTATTTATTTTAATCGTTCGTTTATTATTTATTTGAATTATTTTCTTAATATTTTATTTATAAAATTAATTTTATTTACTTATTTTTTTATTATATTTATTTTTTATTTAAAATAAAACAATAGTTTCATCGAGATACTCGGTGAAATATATTTTATTTATTTATTGATCATCAAAAAAATTACAGGAATATATACAAACTATTCGAGCTAACGTAAGATATGTAAGAACGGTAATTAAATGTAAGCTGGCACAGTACTAAATAGACAATAAATAGTACGACAAGTTTGTATAAATTCCAAAGCATAAGAATTTCAATTACCAGTCTGAAAATTTCCGTACTAGGATGAAACCGGTCCTGGTGAAAATAAATAACTGAAACAAAATGTAAAAATTGTTTTAATTTTAAATCTAAGACAATAGTACTTTGTTTATTTAAGTTGGACCTAACCTGCCCCATTAGGCGAATCTGTATTGAGGCAAATTTTTGAGGAAAATAATTAATACACTGTCTATGGTTTGCCAATACATATAACATATTATGAGTTCCTATAAAATCATTTATTTACAAGTACCAACATCACATATACTCCAACAATAATGATAATAATTGGATAACTTGTAGAGCGCCGTTTTTGTGAAAAATCACCTCAAGGGCGCAGTACAATTTATTTCCTAGGATCTACATTTCATAACTATACCAACGTATGATAACTATATACGAAATTCGCTAGATGGGTTACTAGATATAAGTTCCCTGGTTATTTGAGACCTTTATTGAACATCTTTTTTAAAATTTTTATTTTGACTTTAAGGCGTAGATTGTGTGTTCGATGCCCGTCTAATGAAAATACACTCTCAAAATACGTCTCAGGAACATTTAACTGAGTTATAACAAATAATTTTTTTTTTTTTTAATATTGCAATTCACCCTAAAAAGAGCGCTTTTTGATAATACACTTTGACAGAAGCAAAATGAAAGTAAGGTTAAGTATTGGATAAAAACATAAATAATTATATCTATAAAGCAGAGAAGACAAAAATGTGTGGTCGTTACATTAAACAAAGTATCCCGTAAGTTATTAATCCAAAAACCATGTGCCATAGGAATAAGAGATAATAAGCTAAAATGGCTAACTAGTTATTTATCAAATCGTAAACTTTTCGTTAGAATAAAATCTCCACTATCGAAAGCTTTCTGTGCGACTAGTGGCTTACCGCAAGGTAGTCACCTTGGTCCGGTTTTATTACTCATTTTCATCAACGATGTTACAAATTGCTTCGAAGATGCCGATGTATTGCTCTTTGCTGATATTTTGTGGCCAGGCCGCTCGCCACGCGCTTTGTCGCCGGGACTGCCCCGTGATAGTGGAACAAACTACTCTCGATACGCGTCATGTATATTTGCTTTTATTTTATTCATATTTGCACCTGTAAAATTTGTTTTCTTTTTTTATTATTTCACTTTAGATGCTAAACCACCAGGCAAATACATCTGTGATGTATCCTTATTTTGAGTTACTGCGAATAAAAGTATGCATAAATTATTTCGTATTAACAATCATGCTTGCAGGGACATTGGAGGATCTAGAATCGTTTTAAAAATAAATGTAGCTTATTTTTTATACAAGAATTAGAGTCCTGATGTGTGCTGCTAAGGAGTTGAAATAATCCTCAGATAGTCATTGAGAAAGTGGTGGGTCCCCTCCAATGCTCTTTGCTGATGACATCAATCTATACAATAAATACTGACAAAAATCATTGTCAAATACAACAGCCAAATATTAGTATGTTTATAAATTGGTGGATACCAATTATTCTATTCTTAAGTGTAGAAAAATGCAAAACCTCGACTTTCTATCGATATAAATATCTTTTTTAATTGAATATATAATTTAAAACGCGGCATTAGAAGAAGTCACAGAAACTCTTCGTAACATTTTGCATGAAAAATAAGCTTTGCTAGTCACATCCAACAAATTGTGAACAAAGGTATGAAAACACTAGGCTTCATATTAAGAGGAACGGATTCGCGGACTGTTTCATACAAAATTTATGTTTGTATTTACGGCTAAAATACAAAATTAAAAAGATTTATCCTTATTCAATAAAAAATATGCCATGTTAAAAATACGGAAATGTACATATATTTTTCTTTAAATTATAAAATATCAGCCGCGATTTATTCATGATTTTAGGAGGCAACTTTGGCAATTTTTTGTGAAAACCTCAGGCATATGATCGAGAATACAATAAAAAAAATTGTATTGAACATGTTTTTTATTTTACATAATAACTCGAATTTAGTTTGCATTTTCACAATTCACTCGTGGACTGGACTGAGGAAGGCCAGACTGCCGGGGCTAGTAGCCAACCGGCCAAACCAATACATGTACACATTGTCATCGCACATCAGCATCTGTGTATTTGCTGCCGTTAGCCGATTCGAAAACGTAAAAAAAATGATTGAGTTGTAAGTATGTAGGTATTATAATTTATAACGTGATTTAATGGTACAAAGCTTTTTGAAAGGTCAACAATTATTTATAACTATTTTTACGCGTATCTGGGTTTATTTGAATATTTCGATATATGTATTTAAGTAATAAATTCCTAACCGTCTGGAACCATTGAGACTATAGCATCTCCGATTGGGGTGTGTTGTGAGGCTGAAAGTGGTGGGGAAGGAAATGAGATGGGGTAGAGGAAGGTTGGGAAGTATCTAACTATTCAGATTTAGTCTCCAAATATGGCTAAAGTCATTTCAAGTAACTTTTTGATATTATATATGTCTTTCACCAGGGCGATACTGAAAGTATCTACCAATCTGGAACGTACAGTGACCTTCCTCTTGTTTTGAAGGTCAAATGTGCAAATGTTCATCAACCTCGGGATAGAACTGTAGATTTGTAAACCAATCAAATCTACGCCTTCCGCCCGTCGGCCGCCCGTCCGCCGGTATCTCACCCCCCACAGATAATCGATTTATATAATAGAAGATATTTTTGGCACGTTCCAGAGTAAAATATACTGTCAGTATCGCCCTGGTGTAAGACCACCAATCAGAATTGAGACCTGGCTTAAAATGGCTTTCACCAAACCTGAATATACAGGTATTTCCCCACCTTCCTCTACACCATCTCCTTCCCTTCCTACTACCTTCAGCCTCACAAAATAGCCAGATTGTGGGGATGCAAGTCTCACTGGCTCCAGACGGTTGGGAGCAGTTGGGATTCTTGCGCGGTAGTCACATAAAAAACATATAAATCAATAATATTCCACAAAGGCAAACCCTTTTCTTGTCACATTTCTATGATATTAAAATTGAGTACATACTTCCTATACTCATGATTTGATAATTTAAAAGAGATTTTAGTAATTTAATATAAAATAATGTAATACTTAGGATGGAAGTATTGAATTATGTAGTTAGGAAGCGAAATATATATTTATTTAACAAATAAATAAAAAATAAATGTCTGTTATATTTTAAATGGGGGCTAACATTATATACACGGTGTCCGGAAACTCGTAGTACAAGCGGGAAACTGGAGAATATACACCACACGGGGAACCCAAATAAACATATTTTTTTTTGATTTAAGCATTTTCACAAAAAACAAAAAAAAAAAACAAAAAAAAAATATTTCTATTTCAGGGTTAAAATTATTTCGTCATTCGATCTGAGACGCCGACGCAACGGATAGGAATTATTATTAGCATAGGTAGGTACTCACAATATGTAGCGGTGTTCCGATCTCCAATTCAAAACACAAACACGTCACATAAATTATTTTAAATGTTCACCGTTAACTTCCAAGCACAGTTGGGTCCGTCTGATGATTGATTATTGCAATATTTGAATCATGTCGGAGTTAATTTTTACCTCGTCGAAGACATCGATGATAAGTCTCAAAATCAAAACATTAAAAACGTACAACTGTTTTCAAACACGTCGAACGCATCGATGATAAATCTTAAAGTATCACTATCAAAACAATAATAACGCGTATTAAAACACAAATTTCGACCACAATTCGCTTTTATGTTTAAATTAACGAGAAAACTTCTTAAAGCAAAATGCAATGTAAACAATCACATAAATACGGCCACGTGCGGCGACCCATAAACCAAAACTGATCTACTTACGATTTAATAGAAATGTGACATCTGCTTATCATGCGTCTCTTTCCTTCATATGTTAGTTGAACCCAACATACTAGAGAAAGCTATATTTTGCGAATATGTCAGAGATAGGTATGAATTTTAGAACAACAGATGTTTTAACCCTGCAGAGCAGAAATATTTATGATTACACCGGATTAAATCAAGGGTGATTTCAAAATAATGCTTTAAATTCGGGTTTCTTTATTTGTTTTACTTTTAAATAGTTTTAATAAGTTGGGTACTTTGATTTTCCGCAATAATTTATAAGAATTTGATTAAAAAAAACAACTTCTGACTCGATTTACTCGAAAACGAAAGCTCAAATCAAAAAAAATTATACTGCAAAATCGACTCCAAATGTGATGTATGTAGATTCACCAGTTTCCCGCTTGTACTACGAGTTTCCGGATACCGTGTATACATACAGAGTGTATTACATAACTAATTACTAATATTTTTTTGTCCAGGTACAAAAAATCATTTCACTGGTGAAAAATTACGAAGGTTTTTTTTTCAAGGTCTACCAGGGAGATTTCTCCATTCATCACGTGTCTGCCAATTCTATTACATTTTTATGTATACTAAACTTAGGCCGGGTTGTTTAATCGTACATTCAAATGCATATTTGACAAGACCTCGTATATTGAAGTTCTAACAGAAGTCTAGGTTAAACATTCCAAACTGTTCAATATAACTTTTGAAGTAAAAAAACATCAGGATTGACCTAAATATAAATTTGAGTTTAGTGTGAAACAATTGGACCTTATGTTGAGTTGTATATTTTGGTAAATCCCTTAGAGAAATATTGTTAGTATATTATGTTAAATCTCTACAGTCACAGTGGGTATCCCGCATCTTCTACAACAATACGATTCTCAGCTAATTTGAATGAACTAAAGAAAAGGAGCATTTCACCGGTTTTGTATTCAAGCATGAAACTAAACGCCCTTTTTTTTTACACCATATTTAACTTTTTTGCTCAATAATAATAACGGACAATATACACTAATATAAGTAAAAATACTAACACAATGGCTACAATTCTTGAACCTTGGTTGTCTCTTTGCAAACCTATATGATCAAAATATATTATAAAATTATTATTATAAAAAACCTACATTTTGAAAATTTTTGTGTAGGTATTGTATTTTTATTTCGTGTGTGTATTTTTCGTCTATTGTAATATTATTTTTATCTCATGTTCTAAATTATTTATCATGTCAAAATTATATCACAAATACATATGTAAATGGTCTACGGGCGTAAAATGAATTTAAGAAATAAAATAAATACTGCATAATACCCAAAAAATAAAAAAAGTTAATTCTTTCAGCCGTGAATACACTTAAGATTTGTTTGAATATTATTGGTGAGTTGAAGAATAATAAATCATTTTTCTTGATTACATAATATTTACGTTATACAAACGACATTATCATGCGAAAGAGAGGGTTAAAAGTGCTATATTGCCGTTGAATGTTTCATTTTTTTGTGATCTGGTTCTTACATTAAGACGTATTACAGAATTCAGCTCTGATATAATCATATCGTTTAATACTTTGTAAAAGCACGAAAAGTATTTTATTTTACGTCTGTTCGTTAGACTTACGATTTAAGTATTTTAATATTGCGTTGTTGGTATTTAGAGTTATATTATTATGTATAAATCACGCTAACTATGTCGATACAAAAATGACAAATTGAAAAATAACTTACAATAAAAATACATAAATTTAATATTTTTAATTTAAATAAATAAATTTTATTTTAAATTATATATTTTTCAAAGTTGTCTAAAACAAATTTTATTTTTTTTAAATATATTTTTATTGTAAATTATGACGAGCCACAAAGTAAATGCTTATTACAAATATGTGAAAAATAACTAATTTATTTAGAATGAAAATGAAGTATTTTAATCTGTGAGAGAAATTCATTCATACGTATCAACCTATTGCATACTTGAACAAAGAAAGAGAATTACTAGTAGGACGAAGTAATATTAGAAATATTATATTTTTTTTAAATATACGAGTATTCACTATATTATTGTATTGCTCAATAATTCAAACATTCAAAACGCATTCATCCATCTTGTTCAATAAACTATGATTTGACGTTGAGAGCAATCACATCCTTTGAATGTGGAGGACGTGTATAGTATACTGTACCTGCTACTCGCTGCGGCTTGATTGCGCCATTGTGAATTCTGACTCATTACGTCCTTAGTCCTCAGTCCTCACATCGTCGTCAAATGGTGCTAGCGGCAAGAGTGTCCTTGAGGAGGGTATTGCATGGCTATGTAGGTACATGTGTGTTCGTATTAGAGTTCTTCTTCTTGATGTGCCGTATCAGGTCCCCCCGACGTTGGCGATCACTCTGGAAAATGTCTCTTTGTCTTGCGCTGCCCGGAATAGCTCCTCCACACTTCTAATGCCGGTCCACTCTCGTATATTTCGCAGCCAAGACATTTGTCTCCTACCAGGCCCTCTGCGACCCTCTATCTTGCCTTTCAATATTAACTGGAGCAAGTGATACTTCTCCCCTCGAAGTACATGACCCAGATATGAAATATTAGAGTTATTCAGATTAAATTTTTAGAAAAAAAATACTTTCATAAGCTGCTTTTTGAGTTTTCAGCAATAAATCGATCAACTACATTTTACACATCTAGAGTCTTAACTCTGCTTGGTTTACATTTCACAAAAAGAAAACAGTTAATTATTCATATTCATAATGCGTATTAACTGGCGCAAACAAATCATTCATCTTAATATTTGAAAGCATATCTTGCAAAAATTATAGCATACGTGTTTTTTTCCTAAAATAATTAAATTAGCGCCATATATAATGAAAGAGCAGATTATGAATTCTTTTAAGTATAATCCTTAAAAAATATATATTATAAATAGTTATACTTTGTTTGAACAAGCTATTAACTAATTTAGTTAACCTCTTTGACTACAAATTCATAGGTCGTGTCGTGGGTTACAATTCCGATAACAATAATAATAATTGGATAACTTGTATAGCGCCGTTTTGTTAAAATTCACCTAAAGGGCGCTGTACAATTTATCACAAATTCCTAGTCTCTATCTAATTTTATTATTTACAAACAGATTCAGAAAAACATAAATATTATTTACTTAGGCCTTGCGCGCACCACGATTTTCTGTACCACGATAATTTTGTCGCAGAAATGCAACGTATGAGTTAGTAAGAATGTGCGCGCATATACGACAAATAAAAAGTTGCTATTTTAAAATTGTGATTAGTCACATTTTTCTGCGACAGCGCGCGACGCGATTGTCGCAAAATAAAATTATAGCATTTGAAGTTATATGGACACGCGCGCACTGCGATTTAAAATCGCTACCCGACAACCTTTCTTCAGCTGAGATTGCATTCCGCCATCTAGTATTATTGTATGCAATTTGAGGTCCAACAATTCTTAATAGTTTGTCAAAATATGTCTGAATCGTCATTCTATAATAGCCAAAGATTTTTTTTTGGATACTTTCGAAGATCATTGTATTTCAGATAAAAGAAACCTTTCATATCTTTCTGCTGTAAAAGGATGAGTCCAGTATTTATGTGTCCTTTTATTCCTCCTCTTCCGAAGAAGCAAAACAATACAAGCAATTTGTACGAAATCCATGTTGAGAATTAACAATTTATCGCAATTTTTCATCGCGATGCGCGCAGTATTATTTTTGCGATTTCTTATAGCACGATTTTAAAATAGTGTCGCAAAAAATACAATCGTGGTGCGCGCTAGGCCTTACGTGTTTGGCCTTTTCAGATAAACATAATATTATTAAAAAGATTACGACTTTGCACGCAGAGGACACTATAGTAAAACACTGGACATTGATTTTATATTTGCTATTTTACTCTCCATTACTAATGATATTACATTTTAGTGGAAAGAGTACAGTTGATGTTTCTTTTAAAAGGCTGGAGATTGTAGGACTCTTTATGACTGGAGAATTTCAAAGAAATGACCTTAAAAAGCTTACAAAAATATTTTTAATTTTTACACATTAAATTTTTGACAATGTTATTATAATTTTTACACATTAAGTTTTTTATAATGTTATTTTAATTTTTACACATTAAGTTTTTTACAATGTTATTTTAATTTTTACACATAAAGTTTTTAACAATGTTATTATAATTTTTACACATTAAGTTTTTTACCAACGTTTCGTAGAGCGTTACAGTTTCCATAATTCCTGCAGATAATACTTTTGGCCGTCAAATGATAGGTATCTTCCAACATAAATTTTAATTAGGTTTTTAATTGACATTTTAACCATCACTAATATTGATCACTCTGTGAAGGGCATACACACGCAGTTTCATATCACATTTCATTTCAATATCGTGAACTGTGAAGGTGAAAACTTTCTGACTCTATGGAAATGACTGTCTAAAAAGGTATGTTTTGAGTTTAGCTCTGTGCGCAAGTAAATTATATTTTATTAGTATTTGTTATTTCACTTTTTTTTACATTAACACTACACAGGAAGCCTTGAGGAAAATAATTTACTGTGTGGAGGGTTGTTTTAAGGAAAGGAAGAAGAGGACCTTCTGGGACGGTGAAAGGTATGAGGGTGGGGTAGGAATCTAGGGATCAGTGTGTCCAGGTTGCGGGCGTAAGGTCATTGGTCGAGAGACCAGTTGAAGTGTTCAAAAAGTCTCCCGATCTGGCACGCAACGCAGCTGTTGGGCAAGCGCATTCCGGACATACCTCAAACGCAATAAAGCATTTTTAAGGCAAAATAAGACTCCAAAAATATATCAGTTATGGGCGTGAACGTGCTTTGCGTGGGCGGAGCTAGATACCGAAGCATTTCGTATTTTGTGTATCAAGTTTCATTTGCTTTGCACAGTGTGACATGGTTTGATTTCACACTGACAAGTTTTATAAATATAAATTTCTGTACAGTAATAATAATTATTATTATTGTTAGCATTAGTTAATGAATTGCATAATTTGCATGGTGTTTGGAAATTCATGGTATCTACGTACAGTGAAACAATATGTAAGAGATCCAAAATAATCATAAATCACAAAAACTTTTTGGTTAATAAATATATATTCATTTGCAAAAATAACTTGATAGGATTTACTTTTTATAGGAGCAAATGAAAGTTCAAAAAAAAATTCGCATGTTTTTAATAATTAATGATTTTTTTTTTCTTGCTAAAGCAATCCCGATGAGTTACAAAACTTACTGTAGGAAGGGGATAACTTACAATACATAGGTGGAAGTTAATAGGTACAAATTTACATTGGTATTTTGACGGATCAGTATAAAATAGAAAAATATAATATTTTTACAAATGCAACGCTTACTCTACTTTTACCAGCAAGTCCTTAGCTTATTTTGTGTAAAAAATGCATTTCGGAAAAAATAAAAACTTGTCTACATATGTATGTAGATATATAAAATTATTTAAACTGACATTGAACAATTATGTTCTGTAGAAAACGTATCCTAAAAACCTAATTTTATGTGTGTATTTCAGTAGTACCATCTCCAATCCGTTAAGCATTTTCCTTAGTGTCGTAATTTTGTTCGTGATAAAACTACTTTTGTCTTGTGCTTTCCCATATTTAACTGAAACGTACGTATACGTACTAAAAAAACTTTCTAATATCTAAAATTTTATACCGATCACTTTGTGTACTATCTTATACTAGCCCATTGGCCTCAAACGACGCCGTTCGGGCGTGTGTACGGCGATGTGTCTTAAAATCAAACGACGCCGTCCCGGCGGGTCTGATGTCTGTCGGCTTAAAAACGAAAAAGGGATACATTAGTAACATCTGTGTTTAAAATTTTAAATGCCAATCACTCTGGAGATAATTAAGCATTCATTTCGTACTTATTGGCAGGACTCCGTTGGTACAGTTTTTTCCTGATATTTACGATTGAAATTTTGTTATATTTCAGCGTCATTGAATTTTTTTCAAAATGGCGTGTGGTTCGGGAATTGACAAGTTTTTTCGTAAAACGCGGAGTGGGCGGCTAACATCAGCCCAAATTGAAAAAAAATGAATTATGTTAATAAGTATGATTAATGTACAACTTTTCTGAATCCAATTATAAAAAAATGAAGAAAAAAAATTGATTTTTGTAAAAAAATATTTTTATATCCTCGTTTAATAACATTAATATTATTTTTTTAAACATTGCATATATTTTTTATATACCTTGATTCAATGCACAAGTAAATTAAAAGAAATTGGTTCGTTTACATGTTTAGTTTAAAAGTTATGTAAGATTTAGTACACCACTGCAGATTTAAAACTTGGTACAAAATTAATTCGGATGTGAAGGACAATTTTTTAGCTAAACAATTCGGATGCCAATGAGCTAGGGCAGAACCTGTGAATTCTTGAAAAATCAGTTTGTAATTTAAAGTAAAGCAATTTTTTGTTAAAATATTATATCAGCTAAAGATAAATATTTATGGCATGTGTGAATTCTTCACAATCACTTCCAATTTTTCAGTGCCCAACAATTGGCATGACTGAAAGCTAAATAATATAATTTATATGTAAAAAGAAAATATGTACATTATTTATAATAATTATAATTGAAATACTTTTTTTAATGAAAAAAAAGTACTTGGTACTTTATAATCATTTTTAGGCGTGATAATTATAAATAACAATCACACATAACAGCGGAACTTTTTATTGAAAAAGATATTTTTAAGGTAATATTTAACTATTGAAATAAAGAAACATAAGAATTAAATAAACTGTTTTCACATTTTTTATCAATGTCCAATTTTTTCAGAAACTTGACCACTGTGCACAATTAAAGTACAAATCATTTCTAAAAAAATAATCTATTCTTTTATATTGGTGAAACATACAAAAAACCTTTACTTAATTGTAAAAGAAGTCAAATTATAAAAAACAGAAAATTTCACTAATAGATTAAAAAGTAATCGTTTGATTAAATAAATAAATACGTAAAAGAAAGTTGCGTTGCGGAGTATTAAAGTAACTTACGGTGGAGTTTGCTTTAGCGGGACAGAAATTGGATATTTCCAAGTGGTATATTTTAATTATTTCTTATAAATACATTAATAAAATCTCCATTTTTTCTAGAGGGATTCCTCGCGAAGTTACTAATTCATCGTCTACAAAAATAAAAGCTGATGCTTCCCGCTCATCTTATAGTTGAAAAACATTTTATAAAATTAGCAAACCGTTTTACATAAGATATTTAATGGTAAGGTCCTATTTTTATTAATCTTAAATATAAATAACTTGCATCTCTGGGAATCCCTCTAGAAACATTTAAGATTTTAGTAATACATACATCAGAAATAATTAAAATGTGCGCGTCGGGGCAAATTCGCGTTATCAGGGTATTGTGTCACCTTAACGAATTTCAAAAGAGTGATAGGTACTTTCTATATCGTTTTTGTGAAAGTGAAAATCAATTGATTGAAATAGTTAATTGAATTTTGGAAATATGGACGGTTTTATTAATTTTCTGTAATCTATTTAATTAGCGACGTATATATTAGAACACTTGTGGGAATTATTTTGTGCGCTTTGCAGGTATAAAAAAAAATTTATTTATGCTTCTGATTTTTCCGATTTTTACAAGAAAGTGTCAACACTGTTTAGTGAATTATTGTTGTTTGCTTCAGTGATTTCAATGTTTAATAGTCTTACGTGTTAGATTTGATTTTTACTCTTTTGCCAGTGAGTCCAATTAATTTTGCAAATTGATAAAATTGTGTTAAAAATAGAAATGTGATATTTATGATATGGCTAAAAACTACTAACAATAAATTCATTTATAATGTAACGAGCTCAAGTAACGGAGTGAAAAATATTCAAACTAATTTTAACATTATGATTTAAAAAATTGTCCATGAAATTAAAAATTTCAAATTTTACCCACAAAGATATTATAATTAAAATTTCTATTCAGCCAACAATCATTCGATTTCAAACAATGCCCAAAACCAACAAACTACATATGCCAACCAATCAAGCGACTATAGTAAAATGATTACTATTTATGCAATTTAGTATCTACTGGAAAATTGCGTGCAAATTGAGAAATTATTTGCAGTTTGTAGGTTTAAGCAAAAAAGGTAGGTAACAACAGTTTTTAAATAATAAAAATGCATATTTTCTATCGAAATCCATTCAGTCATCCGTATTTATATATGAATTCAGACTTTGTATTTTTATATGAATTCTGGCATTGTATTTTTATATGAATTCTGAAATTATATTTTTATATGAATTCTGACATTGTATTTTTATCTGAATTCTGACACTGTATTTTTATATGAATTCTAACATTGTATTATGAAATGAATTCTGAAATTGTATTTTTGTATGAATTCTGACATTGTATTTTCATATGGTTCCAATTTTTTTTTTACTAACCATATTGCAGGTCCCTTTTTGTGATTAACGAATTAGAGTTCCAACTGCTCCCCAATACCTGGAGCAAGAGGGACTTGGCATGACTAAATATGATATGAAACTGAGTGTGTATGCCTTCCACAGAGTGATAAATATTAGTGATGGTTAAAATGTCAATTGAAAAACGAAATTATCAATTATCAGATTAAATTAAAGTTGGAAGATACCTATCATTTGACGGCTAAAAGTATTATCTGCAGGAATGATAGAAACTGTAACGCTCTACTAAACGTTGGCTAAAGAATGAATCGGTACTTTAAAATTAATCACGTTTTATTCGGAGGGTTGTGGAATTCCATTACAGAGTGAATATAATGTATGAAAATAATCTTGTGACATTATTTTAGGTTTGGCGAATATTACAAAAATATTTTTTCTCTTTAACCATTTATAATTAATAACAAAAATAACACATTTATTTGTCAATAGATATTAGCTTGTCACATCATAATACTTGAAAATATTGACAAAAATGTCTGTTATGATTGCTCAAAGCAGATAGCATTCTACTACGCATTTGGATATATCAGCACGTGGCCGGATATGGGTCACACGCGCTAATAGCATGTCAACACACAGATACATACGCGCAAGTTCGCGATAGCACTGCGTGATACACGCACAAACGGCCAATCAGATGGCCGAATCAAGAAACGTGACCTTATAAGGAGCGATGCGACCCCCTTCTACTCGCCTCGATTAGCAAACGGCAGAAGTGCTTGCCGGAGGATATTCTACAGCAGTCATCGACGGACTCGGTTGAGATCAATACTATGGAATTTGTTCCCAGTTCGCGGGGTGCCGCCAATTCCCGGCGGGATTACGTTTTATAACTGTGCCGTATCACAAGTCCAAGTTCACAACTTCAGGACTATCACCAGCTAACCACAAAGACATTGTTATATAGTTGGGTCATGTCTCCATCGTCCTCATCAGACGGAGGCAGCAAACTGTTTTCCCGCCCAGCCCTGATGCCAGCTCAGCCAATACGCCATGCTGTCCTGTCACGGTCGCCAGCACGGCCGCCGCGCTGTCACTGCCTGCCGCCGCCCTGTAGGCGTCGTATTGTCCATGCCGTCCGCCGTTCCTCGTAGGCGCCCGCCTACGGCCCGCCCTTGCCGCCAGCGGTGAGCTGAAGCTCCCCGCCCTTCGTCCGCATCCGCCTAGGCCTCTCGCCTATGGCATCCTCCGTTAATTCAAACGTGAGCTATTAATGTACTTAATTCTAACAGAGCCTTAAATTCCGTAGATTGCCATATAAAATATAGGCCTTAAATAGCCATGTATCTATTATAGAACTGTCTGACCTTCCGTTTTACTTTAATAATAAACATGTCATCTCAAAGTAACCTGTTTCATTGGAAATTGTCTAGTTTCCCCCTGTATAGATAGAGATTCAAGCTCTACCGGCCGTCTAGTACGGCGGGGGTTATTTACCCAGAAACACACATGTATAACACAATAACTTGATAACTTTAATTGTCCTAAGTTAACACATATACTACTTTATAACATTAACAGTTATAACATGTCACTACTCAGTTGTGTATTCCGGACCCGGAATGCAGCTGGTTTTCAGTAGTGCCTCTAAATAAAAGTCAGATTAAACCAAACAACTTTTTTTAATACTCTCTCATATTTTATTATTCGAAATCAACAAATATTTAAAAAAATATAATAATTTTTATTACAAACATAAAAAAATTTAAATGGCTCACTTTAATTTTTTGTAACAAAAATTACTAGTATAAAAAATATTTATTAAGAAAATCACAATTGCGGTCTGTACTTTTATTTATTTATTCATTTTCGGGAAATCGACAGTGTACAATTAATCAGTTTGTACATAAGTATTATATAGTAAAATGAAACCAATTATGGATTTCCTCCTTGCGACTTTACCTCTACTGAGACAGCATAATGTGGAATAAGTTAATTAAATTATACAAAATAAAAGATTATATAAAACGAAAAAAATACAAAACAATAGATATATAGCCATGGAGAGAGGTTGTAGATATAAATCAAATTATAATATAAACAATAGAGACATAAAAATTGTTCACAAACCATCAGAGAATTATTCTTTTATGGACCTCTTGTATTTGGTAAGTTCACAACTGAAAATATCGACCTTGGATTATTCTCTATTGTAATTATTGCATAGTCTGTTCAGGCAAGAATTCTGCTTAGTGTTCGTTTTGCTTTGATCAACCGTGAAAAGGACACAAGAGCGTGTTGAACGCGCAGGTACATTGAATGGAATCTTGTTTAGCAACTTTGGGCATTGAATATTATTGTTAACTACTTTATACAGTGAATCAATTTTAAAGTATGAAGCTGCCTCTGCATAATTGTTAAATCTTCTTGTAACAAAGATATTTTAGGAATTTGTTTTGAATTGCTTCGATTTTGATTATGTGGATTTTGTAAAATGAAGACCAAACAACTGATGCAAACTCCAAATGACTTCGTACATAGGCAAAGTAGAGTTGCTTAATGATGCTATTAAAAAGTTTCGTGTTTCTTATGATGAAGCCTAAAATTTTAGCAGCTTTATTTGTGATTTCATGTATTTGAAGGTTATATTGTAGTTTACTATCAAGGGTATTCCGAGATCACGAATATCTGAGACTGTTGCATTGTTGTTGTTGTTTAAAGAATAATTTAATACTATTTTATTTTTATTTCTCGAAAAGACAATGTAATGACATTTTGAAACATTCAGATATAGTTGATTTTGTTGGCAATATGTGGATATATTGTTTAAATCATGTTGTAAATTGACACAATCGTGTAGAATTTTTATTGGCTTGTATAGCTCAGCATTATTAGCAAATAATTCTATTTCAGAGTATTTTTCAAACATTGATCAAATCATTAATATACAAAATGAAAAATAATGGTCCGAGATGAGAACCCTGTAGGATACTAGAGGAAATTTCATTGAAATCTGATTCTAAGCCCTTTATTGCTACTGCCTGTGATCTGTTGAGTATATAAGATGTAACCCAACGAAATAAATTACCACGTATACCTAATGACCAAAGTTTTCTTAGTAATAATTTTTGATTAATTTTATCAAATGCTTTGGCAAAGTCTGTATTTATGATATCTACTTGAGTGCGGTTGCCCATGTGATCGACGATGAATTCAGTAAGAAGACCGAGATTAGTTTCCACATTTCTGCCTTTTGTAAAACCATGTTGCTTTGTTGTTACGATGTGATTGAGTTGTGGACTTAGATATTTGTAAATAATTTTTCCATCAATTTACTGAATATTGTTAGTTTTTGAAATCGGACGATAGTTTTTAACATTATTTTTTTTGCCATTTTTAAGGATTGGCGTTACATAGGCTCTTTTCCATATTTCAGGTACCGTGCCTTCGTTCATTGATTTATTCTATATAATGCAGAGATGTTTTGCGAGTGTTTCGTCGCAATTAGCTACAAAGTATGATGGAATGTCATTACATCCCTCGCTTGTATTTATGTTAAGAGCTTTTATTTCTTTTAAGACTATTTCTCGAGTGAATTTAACCATGGTTATATTTTTAGCAATCGACAGTACTAGTATGTTCCAGAAAAAACACCCATATTAAAATGCATGGACTTGGAAACTTCGAGGCGTTTTTTTGTTTCGCAAAACACTTTGTCTTACGTAGTGTTACTACTGGCCGCCGCCGCGTACGAGTACCTACTTGCGATGTCCGGAACAAACTATCCACAACAATTGTATCGAACATGAAAACACGAATTTATTGCATTTAATATTATATATTATTAATATTATATTATTATAAAATATTCGGTTACTAGGCGATTCAAGCCGGAAAAAAATAAAAATATTGACAAACCAGTCGCTGGCCGAAATTATTATACTCACCTAAAAACACCTGCGTCTGAAACGTAAAAAAGTTGTGGTAAAGATATTGACGTCACAAGAAGACTTGCTAGAGAAATTATAAATAGCAAAAAACACCACAATATTCGTCAGTCAAATTTCAAAAATTAACACGAGTGGACGGAACACCTCCAGTTCAAACGAGATCTGTTAATTATAATTATAAATTCCTGTGTGTCAACTGAAATCTGCAGTCGTTACTGTTCCTCCACCACGGCACAATCATTTTAAAGATTACAACTATTTCTAACGAGCTGTTTAAGGCCGGTACTCTATGAGCTGAGCCAGACGCATCTGTCATCATTACAATAATGGGGCGTCTCCGTGTGCCGGCTCTTATAATCAAATGACCTGGCTACCGACTGAACCAGCCACCGATGTTGACAACCTAAAGGCTGACGAATACCTGCTGGCTACCGACTGAACTACCCACTGCCGGTGATCACCTAGAGCAAGGCTGTCCAACCCCAGGCCCGCGGGCCACAATGTGGCCCGCGAACGAATTATAAGTGGCCCGCGTGAACTATTTTCAAAAAACCCGCCAATCCGCCAATTTGAAAAAGTGTCGCGGGTCCGCGGTGACGAAAAAATCTAACCTGTTGAACTCATTTTTTAAACAAAAATACATTGGTTTATCGGTTTTTGATATAATAGTTTTTTTGCGTCCGAAATGGAATCTTGTAGCAACCCCCCCCATGGAATTCGAAAAATTGTTGTGGGGAACCACATATGATGTTTTTGGGTGCGCAGAATTTCTTCTCAGCGAACTTCCGTAACAACCCCCCCCCCATGGATTTCAAATATTCAAATATTTTGTGGGGAGCACTCATTTTGATTTTTTTTGTGGGGAATTATGTTTTATAGAAATTCTCTAACAACCCCCCCCCCATGGAAATAGGAACCGTCAGGTATTCAGTGGCCCGTCAGTGATTCAAAATCGTTAATTTCGCCCAACTGTTAAAAAGGTTGGGCAGCCTTGACCTAGAGGCTGGCCAATCCCTGCTGCATTGATGCTGACAACTTAGAGATTGATGAATTCCTCTTGGATACCGACTGAACAAGCCACAGATGCTGACAACCTGGAGGCTGACGAATACCTGCTGGCTATCTACTGAACTGCCCACTGCCGGTGATCACCTAGAGGCTGGCCAATCCCTGCTGCATTGATGCTGACAACCTAGAGGCCGGCCAATTCTTTTTGGCTACCGACTGAATTAGCCATTGATGCTGAAAACCTAGAAGCCGGCCAATTCTTCCTGGCTACCAACTGAATTAGCCATTGATGCTGAAAACCTAGAGGCCGGCTAATTCTTCCTGGCTCCCGACTGAATTAGCCATTGATGCTGAAGCCTAGAGGCTAGCCGATTCCTGCTGGCCACCAATTGAACTGGCCACTGCTCCAGCAGTCGCCTACGCTATTTGCTGTATCGTATGGCGCAATGATGCATAATGTGCTCCAATCTGAAATTATCGCTGAAAGGATTCCGATTATATCAGTTTTCTATCTGTGTTTTAAATCCCAGTTGTATTGAAATACATATAACTATTTCTTGTGAATTGGGTTGGCTGTAAAAAATAGGAAGTACCTATAAGCTACACCCCTTTGAACGTTCTGTATAACAGTACAATACTTGTAATTAAAATGTGAATTTCGATTCGAATCGTCTTTCTTTTATGATGGTTTGGATAGAACACCTCACGGTGTTTTACTTAAATCATTACTCAGATTGAGGACTGATGTGTGCCGGTGCTTATTATTTACAGTCTTTTCTTGTGCAGGCAAACACGTCCCGTACAACAATAATGTTGCTGGTTTGGCGAAGTGAATTACGCGCACTCGCCCGAAGGGTCTAATAGACAAAGGTTCTAGGCATAATTCAACGCTGCGGAAACTTCTAGAAGGATCTAATTCCAGCTTGTGCCGATTGTGATTGTTCATTCTTAAATAAACGCTCCAACCGAGTAAAACGAGATTTTTTTTTTGTACACTAAGATAACCATATATTTATGTTATTTGTGTTTTCTGGTATTTCCAATATAGGTAGGTTATTATCGTTCATGTAAACTGATTGGAAATATTCCATGAAAATATTGCATATGTCCTTGGAAGAGACGATTGTGTTTTTTTATGTTATTAAAATGATTCCAGAAGAATTTAGGATGACCATTCATGTTACTTTCAGCAGTACGTATATAAATAATGTATAGTTATTGTGCAATTAGTTTCTGTCTAGTTCTTAAGAGTGAAAACATTTGGTAGTCACGTATTTTGAATTTTTTTTAAATTTTTTATGATATTTATTTTTTTCTTTAATTATTTTTATAAGAGTTGATGTATACCATTGTATTAATTACAATTTTTTGCCGGTTTAGTTGGTATATAATTTATTTTAACATTGTTCAATATGTTGTAGAATACGTCACTTGCGTGTTGAGTATTCAAATGGTTCAGTTTATGATCACAATCAATTTCGTTAAGTTTTGTGTTTATTACTGAATAATCCGATTTTCTGAATTTTAATATTTGCTTTGTGTTAGATTTAAGTTTTTCATTTTCTTTAGTAAGAATCGAAATTAGAAGGGTTTTATGATAAACATCTTCTGGTACTAATGGGATATTGTTATGCGTAATTTTCAGTAGTATGTTGCTTACAGCTAAGTCAAGAATGCGATTATTTAAATTATTACTTTGAGAGTTATATTGTTTCAAATTATTAAATGATAAAAATTCCATAAATACATATAGTCACCGTTCTCATTTATTGGTGACCAATGTAAGTGAGGTAGATTATAATCTCCTACCGTAATGAAAATTTCATTATTGTTATCTGTGATAATTTGTGATTATTTGTTTATACGTGACGTAACGTTTATTATCTGGTGGGATATATTAAGTGCATATGTGATTTTTTTTACCAGGAAGTGAAATAGTTACCCATATGTCTACCGCTTCAGATCCCCATTCTATTTTTTGATCAGAAATTAATTTACTTTTGACTACAATCAAAACTTCACCACCGCGATTCTGATTGAGGTTATGATTATCTCTATCTCGTCTGTAAACATGGTATCTTGAATCGAAAAGTTCATCATTAAAGATTGAATTGTTTAGCCTTGTTTCACTGAGACATATAATGTCATAGCTGTTTAATAGTACGTTTTGAAGAAAAGTATTCATTTTAGTTCTGACACCTCTTAAATTTTTATAATATAGCTCTAAAGATTCCATTTACAATGCAGTTAATATGAAAGTTGCTGATATGTTCTAAGCGTTGTTGATGGAAATATCTTATTTTTTTAGTTTTTCTGGATCGTTATAAGAGTTTATGCAACAGTGATCTGAGTTTTCATTTAGTCTAACATACATTGTACAATTTTTAATCCAGCAAAATTTGAATTTATTAATTTTGGTAAACTCTCTGACCTTTTTGTAGAGTACTTTGTTTTTATGAGTTAAATATTCATTAATATAGATCCGATGTTTTCCAAGTTAATATCCTCTGCTGTTAGGCCCCGCCTTGTCCGGATTGCTGCAATGATGTCATCTTTTTGTTTTCTGCACTTCAATTTAACGATAATATTTCGCGGTCTTCCTTCCTTCTTCTTCTTGGGGGTTACTCGGGTGGCGTATTCGATTTCATCAGGAATTACTATTTTTAATTCTGAGTAGATGCTTTTGATAATCTCCAACAGGTTTTCTTGTTTTTTTTTTCTGGTATCCCAATGATTTCTATGTTTTTAATGCGTGCATGTTGTTCGTTAGCATCCAATTGTTTTTGTAATTCGTTAAATTCACTTTGAATTACGACATTCTGTTCCAGGGCTTTTTCAAGGTTGTTGTTTTTTTGTGTCAATTTTTTTTTCCAGAGTCAATATTTTGTTTTTTAGTTCTTCGATTTCTTCTTTATACTCTTTTCTCACGGTTTCCATAAATTGCACCTTAAGCTCTTGAAACTTTTTGTCAAGGAGTTGGAGGAGTTGTGTATCTGTATTATTTAGTGCAGTCTTTTCAGTTGCCCTTGTAGTCATATTGGCACGGAATATTAGCTAATATAACTAATATTACAACACTTCACCATTGTAAACTTATTAAAATATAGATATTTAGATTTTAACAACGATTTTTGTTATATTTTGTGAAATTTCTAGAGAGTGATGAAAAAACACGACAGCTGTTTTGGTTTCATAAAAGTGTAAATTTTGATTCTTTTGTGGTTAACTTCTATATTTGGCGTCCCTGAGGTGATTTCTCGCGAAAACGGCGCTATATAAATTAGACAAATATTATTATTTGAATATAAAACACGGTGTTTTCTCTTTCTAACACCGTTTAGATCATATTTCTCACCACAATAGTAAGAAAGTTTTCCGATTTCTGTGATACCACATGAGTTGTTCCTAAAGGCGAACAAATTAGCCTGAAGGGTTAGATACATTCCTATGCATTATACAATGTATAACTGTGTATTATAAAACGTATGACTATGCATTCGTAAATGTATTACTATGCATTATAAAATGTATGACTATGCTTTATAAAATCACTCACAAAAACATTCAGCTGATAACTTAAAAAAAATAATGTAAAATTTTACATTATTCGGCTCAATATCAATATTTAGGTTCAGATGACCCACAAAAAATTTCTCTTTTAAAAAATACAGTAACGATTAATTAAATTCTTAAGGCGCCTTAGGGTCCAGTCGGGAGATTTCGGTAATGCTCGGCAAAGTTCGGTAATGTTCGTGGAATCTAGGAACCGATACAGCTTCCTGTAACGCGGGCAATGGCGCGTGCCGAACAAGATTATCGGCATCACCGGATGCTGGAAAAGCACCACAAGTCATCTGCCCCAAGTTATCTCCCCGGGTACAAGGGGATTGTTTTCTTTCTTAGGAATAAAGATAATATAGACAGTGTGCGAGCTAGCCCATAAATTTATATGGGTATTCACGTAGCAAAGATTCATTTGGCGCTATTACTTAGGAGATAGTAGTCTTGTTCGTTAAATTGTTAAAACGTTAAGTTAATAACCTCTAATAACCCAATGTTTTAATCTTCATAATAAAATAATAGAAATTAAATTACTCGATTTAATTAGTTTACAGAATTGTAAATTTTTTTCAACCTGTATTCTAAATTATTAAAAACAGTCGAATTAAATTACTTGGTTTGCATTTCCATAGTTGAACTGATGCTGAAAATTGAACCCTCAATCATCTGACTCAAAGTTAAATTAAACCCTCAATCGTATGACTCAAAGTCAAATTGAACCCTCAATCATTTGACTCAAAGTCAAATTGAATCCTCAATTATCTGACTCAAAGTCAAATTGAACCCTCAATCATTTGACTCAAAGTCAAATTGAATCCTCAATTATCTGACTCAAAGTCAAATTCGTTAATCATTTCCCCCCCGAAGACTATCCTTTGTTTGAATAAAGTTAAAATTCAAAAGGATTTTGATTAATTTATTGCTTCAAAACGAAAGTTCTTGAGTAGTATTATTTTAATTTCTCATTACAACATCACATATTCAATAACTAAACCCAAGTTAAATATTCTTTTCACAAAATATTTTTCTAACCACTAAATAATATGCGATTCGGAATAAAAGGTTTTTCGTTCCAAATATAATCTCTGGAATGAGTATGAGTTTGTTCTAGCCACGGTAGCAGATAAAATGTGCCTCGAATCGAATATTCAGCAGTGTAAAATTATGATTTTAACGGAAAGTTATACAATGGAGTTCGCCTAACTAGTGACTAGTAGTCAAGTGTACCAATCAAAAGTTCCAAACATTATTAGCATACAAAGAGTATTATTACCCCCCCCCCTGTCCCCAGGGGAGGGAGAGGGTGGGTAGATAGAGATATGATTGCAAAATAGACGAACTCTGTCATATATAGGATTCAGTAGATACCAATTTTTTGGGTAAAGGGTAACCAAGGGATCACAAGATAATATTGTTATTTTAATTTTGAAACCATTCGTCACCAATTTGATTTCTGACTTATAACTGAAGAAACTGGCGTGTATTTTGCGTTGCTCTGATACTTTTCTCTACTTTTTACATATAATATGCACGTATTAAATATATAAACCTTACGGAAGAAATTCTCTTAATGATGTAAAAACCCTATCAAAATCCGTTTTGTAGTTTAGAAGGATAGCGACGTGGTTGTATACTATTTAGAGATAAGATGTTTTTACTCAAAGAAAATAAATGGCTGCAATATAAGAAATAAATTAGTATTTTTTTTAAATATAACCCCTTTAAAGGGGGCAGAGGTGTTGAGAAAATTTCGCAAAATCTCTGGAAATATTGTATGCAGGACGCTTGTGAACTTCCCACTACTAATAAAAATGTTCATTTATTATAAAATTCTTTTAACAAATTCAACATTCCATAAAATCAATAATATAACATAAACTATAACTATGTATATCCACAAAGTATTTGATACATATGAAAAAAATATTTTTCCATAAGGAAATATTATTTTCTTCTTTCGTATTTTTACGTACATTTTATTTAAAAAAATAACCTTTTTAACCTGAAACAACCTTAAAACGTTGGAATTTATAAAATAGCCTTGAATATATTTTACTTGCGATATTATATCGAATCACCCCTCCAACGCAAGTTTGTGCACTTTACCCTGGACACCTTGTATACATAAGGCGGTCTCCAAATAATTATGTAAAATGTAAAGTGATTGCTACCCTTGAAAGTTTAATAAACTATTAATCACCTTTCAGTCCTGTATCAAAGCAAAAAAGGTGGTTCAAAATATATCGGATATTTATTTCTGTAATTATAAATGTCTACTATTATTTTTGTTTAACTAACTAATATATCTATAATTTTACCCTTTTGTTGTTCTGCATGTATTTTGTTTGTAAAAGGCATATGGACGTTCAAATAATTTAATTGGAGTTTTGATATTCTTGTGTTTAAATCTATATTCAAATATTTAGAACGATCGGCGTCAGAGTACAATACTACAATATCTGGTTGATATATTAGTACTGCACCACACGAATCCACTTTTTCCTTTTCTGTGTTATTTTATCGCGGATTTTCGACCAAATGATGAATTGAGTACCAACAAAAAAATGTTTCATTTGAAACGTCAATAATATTATGTGACTTATATTCTAATACGACATTAGAATCATTATTCAATGTTGTCTGAAATGAAGTTGGCAGCACTGTGTGCAGCATGTCTCGACTTCTAGAATATTTTGAAAGAAAACTTGACAAATAAAGCAAATAAAAATTGCCGGCTTCAAAAATTTCAGTATTTGATTCAATGAACAAAATAAACGCACTATTTCAAACGCGCCATAGAAAGTAAAAAAGGAGATTGTCAAAAAGTTAAGACAAAACAAAAACATGTTAAAATAAACACTCGACAAAAGAAAATCGATTTGTAGCATACTTAATGCCTGTTTACTTATTTGCGTAAGTTCTTTGGTCCCCTATTAAATAAAATCTTGTAGAAACAACTTTATCTCCTTAAACGCTACAAAACTGAAATAAATACGTTGCTATTAAGAAAATAATCTTAACTTCGGTTGGTCATGCTTCAAAAGTTATTTGCGGGTTATCAGTTCGTGAAAGTTGTATAATTAATCACGGAAAAGAAGATGTTATAAAAAAGTATGAAATCTTTTTCGAATGACCTAAATATTCTAACAACGTAATATTGCTCCACAATAATGACTTCAGAAAGAACTAAACTTTTTAACGGATTCTAGCAGATTTTAATGTCTTATCTTTTTCCAAATTGACGTTAGTTTGACACCCATTCTTTTAGTATTTAGACGTTTTTGTTATAACGTCTTTAATATAAATGTGTTAATTTGTACTAAATAACATATACCGCCAGGCCCAAGGACATTAATCATCCATTTTTTAACCGCTGTTCTCAACCAACTGTCCTTCCCACAAATATTCCTTCCCACTAACATTCATTCCCACCAACACTCAACAGTCCTTCCCACCAACAATTCTCAATACCCACAATAAATTCCTAACACCATTAATTTTTTTTTAACCGAATTCTTAGTACTCAAATTTTTAATACCCGCAGTTTTTAACATCCACAATTCTTCCTACGCACAATAACACTTATAATCTTAATATCCACAGTTCTTAAGCAATTTGTCGCTCCCACGATTCGTCTCACCCATTGTTCTTTTCTTATACATTTTTACCCTTTTCATATTGTTGATTAATGTTACTACAAAATATAACGGTTATCATTAATAATGGCATACTAATCAATTGATTTACATTTGTTTGAAGCACTGGACCTTATTTGGCAACATTTTTTGCAATTTGCAAACGCCCGCTTGCTCAAACTGGCCAAAATGTGGGCAATTTGAAGAGATATTTTGAAACATTGATTGAAATTATTTCATAAGCTCCAGCGCGTTGGAATCTACGATTTATCATAAAGCTAACTCAGTAGTTTCTCTCTAATAAAAGATTTCTCGCTTCTCTTCCGACTTATTTGTTATTGACATTCCATAAACCGAAATTATTTAATTATTTTTTCATACCAATCATTGATCATGTATTTAAATTACTTCAAAGGCAATTTTAAAGTAAATAATAATCACAATTCACTCTTTATATACATTGTATTATAAATTTTATAAGTTTAACGATTTTTAATAGTTTTTTCAAGATTCTTAAAAATATGCGATAAATGATAAAGGTAGGTGAATTCAATGATTTTCTATCATTATAAGAAGTTTATATGTCTCTCTATTAAAATTCGGAAATATAATTTTTTGAAAAAGGGCGGAAAATTTACAAACCAAACAATTTCCAACGGCTCAAGGCTGAAACTAATTATAACGCAGAAAGCTCCAGTGGTTGCTATTACGTGTAAATACTTGCATATATCACTATTTATTTTAAGATGTGCAATTCATAATTAACGATAACAATTTATTCAAAGATATTTCCTTTAGAAAGTATGTTTTCTATTGAATCATTTTATCTACCCTTAATTTTTACTTATATATTATTACGTCTGTCAAATACAATCTTCTCTTTAGATAGGTTCACATCTGCGATCTTTTAAAGGGCAAGTATACAAAGAAAAACAGCGTGAAATATTCGTGGAAAAAGCCGAGAAATCAATCGACTAAAGATGTACCGGGGGTGTTGTAAATCAATCCTCGATTGACTGGGCGGTACTTGGATAGCTACAGGGTGCCCGAGAACGGTTTTAATGAGCCTTACGACGGACGATAGATTGATGTGAGTTTTTATGCCCCATCCGCTACCACTCAGGGAGATTTATCCCACTTTGAAGGAAACTTCCACCCCTTTTAATATTCGTTTGGACTTTTTACAGCAGTTTAATAGTTGGGTTCTTATTCTCGGCCGGCGCTGATTCTTCCGGCAATTAGTCGAGGGAAAATGACCTAGAGCCATCCTCTTATTTTCTTCTGATTTATTTCCCGGAATAATATGTTTTTAATTCAATTCCAGTAAACCTCTCCTTCATTGTTCCATATATCCATGTCACCAAATGAATTGTAAACAACGATTAAGCGGAACCAATTACCGAGATTTTAGGAATAAAAGTTTTTGGTAAATATTTGATTTGTTTGGTAGTACTGGATAGAAAGCAAAGCTTTCAAAATTATATCGCAATATGGTGAAAAGCTTTCAAGGGAAAATATAATGTATTTTGGAATACTTAATTTTTTAAATTACTAGCTGACGTGTACCCGACGGTTATGTATATGTTTTGGTGTAATTCAAAACTGGGTGCAATTTTAATGTTGAGATAATACTATTATTAAAAATTGAAAAAGTTTACGTTTAGTTTTTTTTAAGAATTTGTTTCACTTGATCTTGCCATGTCTTCTTCGTTCTTCTATCAATCACTTCCACGTCATAAATTCTTCCTAAACCCGTTTCTTCGTTCCCCACATACACCACATTTTACCGCATATTTTTGATTTATTTGATCGTGCCATCATGTCTTCGTCGAGCGTCACCGCCACACACTTTTTCATATATCGTCTCTTACGTACTTTTCTGTTAATCTGTTTCTTAGACATGACCCAACTCGAGTATTTGATTCACTTGATCGTGCCATGTCTTCCTCGGGCGTCTACAACTTCTACCATTCACTTTCACTTCATACATTCCCCTTAGACCTCTTTCTTCCTCCATTAAGTACGCATCATGCTACCACAAAATATTGTTTTGATTCATGTCTTAGTCGTGCGCCCCGATTTTTTCTATAATTTACTTCTAGAAGGATCATGCAATCAGATTGCTTTTGTTAAAAAAAACTACATTAATTGGATTTCTAATGTACTAATTTTCCAATGCTGACATAATGCCTTGAGTCTTCCTCGAGCGTCCCCGACATTTTATATCATTTGCTGCGGTATACCATATTGTTACTATTAAAAACTAGATTATATAGGTTTTAACTCGACTCAGTATCTCATTCCAGGGCAGAGATAATGCGTTAAGTCTACCTCCGGCGTTACCGTTAAAACCACTCTCTAAATTTGGCATCCCGCAGGGAACTGTTCTAGGTCCAATTCTTTTCATCATTTATGTCAACGATATTTTTAAACTCTCAATTATGTCAAAACTTATTTCATACGCTGACGACACAGCAATTTTAACTGAGGGATTAACTTGGAATGAAACCCAAAGAACAGCAGAGTTAGATATAAACATACTAAAAAAATGGTTCGATAAAAATTTGTTAACACTTAATACTGAAAAAACTTTTATAATACCTTTCACCATTAATAAAAATTCATTCCCTGATAATTTAAAGATAAGTATACACTCATGTAATTGTAATAGAATTTCAAATTTATGTAAACCTGACTGCTCTGTACTTACTGTTAAAACTAATGTAAAATATCTAGGTGTAATTATAGATAGTAACATAAAGTGGAAATTACAAATCAATGCAATAGTAGAAAGGTTAAGAAAATTATTGTACATTTTTCTTAGAATACGAAACATACTAAATTTTAAATTATTAAGAACCATCTATTTTTCACTAATTCAATCAGTATTACAATACGGAATTGTTGGTTGGGGTGGAGCATTCAAAACTTCTCTCTTACCTTTAGAAATCATCCAAAGAATATTAGTAAAAATAATTTTGAAAAAGCCGTATGATTACCCTACATTTAGATTATTTCAAGAATTTAAAGTCCCTTCACTTCATATTATTTATAAAAAAATAACTCTTTTTCAAATACATAAAGATTGTTTCAACATTGACAACTTAACAACTTTTTCGAACAGCAATAGACAAAGTATTCTTGGCTCTATAACTATCCCGCGCTGTAACACCACCACAGCCCAACAATTTTATAAATATTTTGGTGTCAAATGGTTTAACCAATTACCTCTTAACTTAAGATTGGAAACGAATTATAAAAAATTCAAAAGCTCAATAAAAACACTATATCAATAGCATATTAAAATCGTTTATACTTAAAAATACAATATAATCTCTCAATTATTATTATATTGAAATCCTTTTCTCTTATTTCTTATTATTATCTCTTTCCTTCTTCTACATTATTTTCTCTTTTCTATTTGATAAAATTTTGTTGCATATAAAATTTTTATTTTATTATATTAAAAAATAAAAATTCTTTTCATTATCTTGATAAAAAATATGTTAAATTACTATTTACACGCAATTCTCCGCCTTTTTAACACGAGCATCTGCTCTAAAAAAGGTGTATCACGATGTACTGTAATAAAAAAAATAAAAAATAAACTTAATGTAATGTAATAACATGTAATTGCAAATTTAATATTAAATAAAAAAAATAAAAAAAAATACCACTAATAAAAACAATCTTTAAAATTTTCACTTTATGGCACAAATTATTGCCTTTTTTGAATATAGAACACTATAATAGGTCACTATAAATCACTATAATAGATGACTTTAGATCACTATAATATACCTGCAGGGTAATAGATCTGCAGGTCGTGTTCGAATTTTGACCTATTAATGATTCTTTTGCATTCCTTTGCCGATTTGTTGTATGCTGATCTGCTTTCGGGCGTTCGAGATGTGTTGAAGGCTCGGTAAGCCGCGTTTTTTCGTCGAACTGCTTCGGAGCATTGTCGACTGAACCATGGCTTTGAGCCCACACCAGTTTCTTTAGTAGTCGATTGTATGAAACCATCCATCGCCGATTTGATGACTTCACCAATCTCCTGGGCACATCTTGAAGGGTCCGAAGTCCGAAAACAAACAGTTGACCACGGAAAAGCGTTGAAATGGGCCCGCATACCGAACCAATCTGCTGACCTATAGTGCCACACTTTTCTCCTCAGCCTCTCATTGGTTGGTCTGAGGCTAACGGGGATTGATGTCGTCACTAGGCAGTGGTCAGATGATCCCAGAGGCGCTGTGACGTCAATCTTATAACCGTGTGGCACAGTAGTTAAGAATAGGTCTAACAGATTGGAACGGTGAGTCTGGACATCAGGAACCCTTGTAGGCTCCTGAACCAATTGCTCTAATTCGTAGCAAATGGCAAAGGATTCCGCCTGTCGGCCAGCCGAGTCCGTTGGGCCTGAGAACTTCAACCATGGTTCGTTATGATCATTGAAGTCACATCCCCCAGAACAATAAACTCGGCCGAAGGGCAGCGGGGCAAGAGATCATCAATAGTATCTCTCAAATGTTTGAAGAGCTCGGAAGTGTCTGATTCGCTATGGTTCGGTGAGCGGTATAGACATGCGTAGAATCTTGCCGTACTGGCAAGATTGACGCGCACCCACATTACGTCGAATCTGGAGTTTTCCAGACTCAATAGTCGTACACAGTTGACGTCAGCTCGACTATAGAGGCAGACTCCTACTTTGAGTCGGAACTTGCTTGCAAGGGTAAAGCCCGGGCAGTCCAGATAGAAGGAGTCTGGCGGCTCGGCTATCTGAGTTTCGGATAGGAAAAGAAGGTTGGGACGTTGGGACAAAAGATGGTGATGAACAGAATTTAAATTAGTGTGCAGACCGCGAATGTTGGCAAAATTTACCAACAGTTTTGGCCCGCATCGGGGACGCCTGCTACTCGCCGCTGTAATGATGTTAAGTTTGTTTTTATGTATATTCATGATTTTAATTTTTTTTTTAAAGGTATGAGGTGAAAGGAAGGTCTGGAAAGGAAAGGTATGAGGGGTGGGTAGGAATCTGGGGTTCAGGCTGTCCAGGAGTGATGAGCGTTTGGTTCCAGCCCACTCATTGCGGTGCTAGGCGATAGGCTGGGAGAGTCCGGCTGGAGAGGGCATCCAATGCGCCCCAAACGCTGCTGCTGGGTCCCCTCCGGTCACGAACCGGCACAACAGCAGTGGCGGGGTTTTTTCACTCGCTGATGGGGCAGCCCACCCTTAGTCGTGAGCCTGAGGGTCGGGCCCCTGTACTATCAAGCGGCCCGGTCAGCGGTAACCGGTTGTAAAGGTGGGCCGACGCACCCGCCACCAAAACCCATGAACCCGGGCACCCCTGCTAAGTCAACAAACGTAGCGAACCACTTGGGGTGACCTGTGGCAGAGGTGTTGGTCATCCAATAAATGGTTCCCAGGGCGGCGGTACCCATTCCCGCCTACCAAATTGTAAATATAGCCAAATTGATTGCATTTGTAAAATATGGTCATATCGATAGTTGAGAGCAGATAATTCGGAAATATTGCACCATTTTAAAGGTAAATTGAAGAGAAAACAGTCAAGTCTGCAGTTCTAAAAGCTTCTATCCTCTACGACAACAAGCAGGCTCACAGGTCGGCCGTTGCAATGGCAAAATCGCATGATTTGGCTTTAGAATTGATTCCAGTTTCACCGTATTTTCTGGACCTGACCCCATGCTAGTTTTTTTGTTGCCAAAAATGAAAGTTTGGCACGGCAGGAAGAAGTATAGAGCGAAACAGGAGAGAATGAACATCGTCAAGGGATATTTTGCACAGCTCTATGAGAGCTTTTTATGAACCTGTTGTAAAAAAAAGAAAGCCGCGCTGGACCAAGAGTTTAGCCCACAAAGAAGACAAGTTTGAGAAATATATAATTTTTTACAACTTTTCAAACCACCCTCATTGAATCAGGAGACATTGTCAAACGCACAACGATGACTGATGAGGGTTTATGGCCTTAGCGCTTATGGGATCTATACAGACCGTTTCCGTGTCAATAATTATGATTAAGTCATGTTTATTTATCTTTTAGATGCTCTTAATTATCTTACACTCTTGATGCTCTATATTAAAAAAATCGATTACAGATAGATTACAAAAAGTTATCAGTAGTTTAGAAAGTCTAGGATAAAAAGTAATCGTAACAAAATACCCCTGGAGCTAATGCATAATGCATTCAAGCTCACGCCCTCCCCCCGATTCGATTCAATTACAAAAAAACACTTTTTGTTTTAAGAGAAGGCTATATCTATTATGCAAATGAAGGGGCAGACGACAGGTGTGGGGGATGGGGAGGGCGGAGGGAGGAAGAGGTGGGACCTTTAAGCACGATCGGCTTCTTCAACAGGTTAATTAAAAGCACTGATTTTACGGGGAAAATGAGAAAACAACATGTGTGTTTTAGAAGGTAGCATTTTAATTCTGATACATAAATTATAAATCGTTTATTTTTTTAAAGACTCGTAACAGTTAAAAATATTCTATTAATTTTTTACCATAGATTCGACTTCCACTGGGATTTGTACTATTTTAACATCCACGATAAGAGGTTATATTTTTGGCTCTAGACCAAAAGATTGTAGGTTTAAACCAGACTTGAGCATTAATGTAAAATTATGATACATCAAAATAAATCATATTTTAACCAAGTAGTGTATTTCAGTACGAATGCAGTTCAGAATGGCAACACTTCTCGAAATGGCTTTAACTATGAATGTTTCATGACTAGATTTGAATAACTTTCCTTTATATTTGCTTATCTGGCTGGCTTCACTCTTTTCGGGAAGATGGAGTAATTTTTTTCATTTCGTTTAAAATATATTTTGACTGGCTTTGAAAACATCTATTATTTTACCCCATAAATTCCCTAGAAATTTATATAAGTGTAAGCCACGAACACTAAACTAATTATTTATACTTTTGCACCCCTGAGGGAATAGAACCCGCTTCTCAAAGGGAAACCAACAAAGACAAGTATTACCCTGTCAAAAGAGCCTTTTAACGGAAGATCAATCAACCATTTATATTTGGCATGAAAAATATATTTAAGAATGTATTTAGGAACTGGCGCGTATTTTTAAAACCGACGAATATTATCTAAGAAATAATCAGAATTTTAATAAACCAATTATTTGTCATCAATCTTGATAAGAAGGAGAAAAAACTCGCAATTAAAAATAATGTTAATTTATTTCTATCCAGAAGAGGAAAAAGGGTAGATAATAATTTTTCGCCCACCGAAAAAAAGGACGATATTTTTACTTTCTTTAACCCAGTCACCGTTCACAATATTATCTATTTTTTAACCATTAAATAATACAAACTTACCTGGAAGGAACTGGATGATTGGCCCAATTACAGAACCTTTGTAAAATTGTTTAATAAATACGCGCCCTGCCTTTGGCTACGGCGGTGTTTAAGGGCGAATCGAGAAGTATCACTTTACACAATTACCGGAGTACCTAGTACCTAGTGCCTAGCGCCTAGCGCCTAGTGCCTAGTGCCTAGTGCCAGGGCGAGTAGTAGCGGCGCCCGACCAACCAACTTCTGTTTGTAGCATAGCACTTCGTAGCCAGCCCCTTTGTGGATTGTAGACCAGGGATAAAAAACTCTCAAGATGACATTCAATATGTATCAGAAAGATTTTTCTGATAGTTTACTTATAATTCCATTCAGTTTGTTAGGATAGAGGAGCGCAATTGAGTTCTTGCTTTGTTTTATATGCAGTATATGAGTACCGTAAAAAATCACGGGATAGTCAGAGAAGTGCTATCTAGTCGAAATACATAACACGAGTAGCAGTGCGTGGGGACTGGATTCGGTAGTTTCTCGAGCGTTCTTAGAGCGTTGAGAGTGTTGTTAATCATATATTGGCCTAATTGCAGATAAAAAAGAAGAACTGATTTTTAGCTTCGTTTCTTGTTTAAAACTGCAAAATAGTTTTTTGTTAAAAATATTATATTCTACTAAGATACCTACTATTAAAATTTGAAAACGATGATACATAAGAGAGGCACCAGAAGAGTTCCTTGTGGTACGCCGTTTCTCATTAACACAATATATTTTGAATCTCACCAACCATTGAGGCTTTTACTTTCCATAGTCATATAGGTACCTCACTGAATGTGATGCAAACCAATCGTAGGCCAAAACTCACATTCCCCTTTATTAAATATCTTTTAAGTGACGTTTTATGTCATACCATTTAGATAACATGGACATCAGATAACTACATCTCTCTTTATATGTTAAACAAGCGGCTTAGTTAGCAAAAAAATATTTGCTATGGTTCCGCGGGTTGTCAATTCCTGCCGTTACCGTCTTTCACTGGCACCGTAGAAGGTTTATGTCAGAGGGCCGACAACACCTATTATTGGAGAATTTTATAACTACGGTTGCTACCTGTAGTGTTGCCCGACTCTAACACTCGCCACACTTGGATATAATGAAAAGTATTTTTACTGTTGAGGAGGTGTAACCTTTCTCACACTATTCTATTACCTTGCCTAATTTAAGGCTACCCTTTTTCCAAAATTGTACCTTATTTAATAATTCCTTTTATAAGAGCAGCAGGCTTTAAGAAAGAAATAAATAAGTATAAATGTATATTTTCATTTATAATGAATGGAGGAATTCAAATATGAATGATTTTATGAGTCTAGTTAAGTAGATTTTAATATCAATTAGCAAAAGTGCAATCATGGAGTAACAGTGGTAGATACACTCAGTATCATCCAGGTAAAAGGCCATTGTTCGGAATCGAAGCGTTGCTTGAAATGGCTTAATCCGTAGTTGGTCTCTAATAGACAGGCACTTCCCCACACTTTTCGGCCTCACAGCATACCACATTTGAGGTTACCGTTGTCTAATTGGCTCCAGACAGTTTGGACTCCCGTGCAGTGTTTACGTAACAAAACGTTCTTAAAATGGGGGCCTCAGCACGGGTAAAGCACCCAATGAGGCTAATAAATTATTCTATTGTATCACTTAAAAATAAAAAAAATATATTAAAAATTACATTAGTATTTACAAACACAAAGAAAAAAATCAGATTTTTTCTTCTTAGAAGTTGAGTACATTCGTGTATTTTCCATTGAATGTCCTTTTATTAAATGTGATATATAAAAAGAACATTTTGACAAATTCGTGCGAAATTATTTATCAACAAAAAAATGTAAGCATTAAATCTGTACGACTTAACCAAGCAAAGCAGATTTCGCAGGAAAACAACATAGATTTAATAGAATTCATATAACGCAACGTGAATTCACGTCAAATTATTCAAATTGCCGGGAAATAAGAAATTGCTCAAATAGTCTCTTCCTCAGACGTGAAATCTAAATCTTATTTTATATTTGGAATTAATAATCCCAAGGCGATGTTTCGGGTAATTCGGTGATTCGGGTTTTTGGGTGTTTCGAGTTCGGCCGCCAGAGCGCGCCAGGAGCGGGTAACGAGCTATAAAGGCGGGAATAAAATTCAAATTAAGAAAACGCCAAAAGGTTGGAGGGAATTTACTGCCGCAGACATTATTATGTTATATGTATTTTACGGCTAGAGGAGGAATGGGCTAGTTGTTACCGTTCTAGCCAGGGCCGTATAAAAGTCTCTAAAACAAAACAAAAAATATCACAAGCAATTGTAAAGAAACTATAACTTTGTAATGATACAAGACAGAAAAACTGTTTTTGTATAATTTGTAGGAACTTTATAGAAATTTCGAAAAAACTTAACAAAGACATTATAAGTAAAAAGAAAAATGTTTAGAATAAAATTATCCTTGAATTCGATTTAAGATTTTCATGGCCAATGGTATTATCGTGATTATTTGTTGGGTTAATGCAAAAAATCGGTGATTGCGAGCGCATTGCTAGGATTTATACCAAAAGTGCTGGGAAGGCCCAAAACGCATCGAGCGCGTAGGTACAGAGGCAATTGATATCAACAAAAAACCCATAAAAATGAATAGGTATATAAATGGGTATCCGGTATCACTTACATAAATAAACATACTTTAACAAAAATCTATACATCTGCCTTAATGATGGACAATATAACGCTACCCAAAGCGTTGGCTGAAGCGGGAACCGCAAGACGGCATAATAAAATATTTAAAATGATAAAATAACGTTTAGTTAAACTCTAATCTTTGTAAATAATTAAAAATACTCGTAAGTTGAAACTTATTAAGAACAAATATAAATATAATGAATTATCTTTATCTTCGTGAATTTACAAAAAAAATGAGTTAGAAGAGTAGTATTTAAATCTCATAATATGTTGAAAGCTAACGTAAGTATTATTTATATGTATACAGTATACAGTAGTGGCGACCGGTAACATTCAGGTGGTGTCAATATTAATATTGGATATTTTGCATTGTGCCTTTTTGTAAAAAATCACCATTAGAAAGTCATTTATCCTATAGTAGGTAGGTATCCCACGAAAACGTGGTGCATGAAAATACATAGAATAAAAGGTTCTTGAAGTCCGTAATGGACGATATCAAACATGCACTATTAAAATTGCACTAATGCACCGTAAATAAATATATTTTACCATTTCACATCATAAGGCCATATATATTTTTGAGACATTGTGTTCTTTAAAACTATTTTGTTATTTTTAACGAACCTTACTCACCTCCGAACTCGAGATTACAAAATATTTTACAATTTCGCTTAAAACCCCGTTGGTGAAATCAAATAAATATTCCACACGTAATGTTTTTCACAGTAGAAATGATTGGAAACTAAGTATATTACATATATTATTATATATATTATTTTACATCTTGTATTAGGTCTGTTTATTTTTGAGCCCGTACTTTTTAATGTATTTTCCTGATTTTGTTTTTATGCATTTCTATAGTCCATTATTGAGGATACTTTTTTAACTTTTTGACACCAACAGTACATAAATCAAATGAGTGATTATAATAATTCATAAAGTCTTATAAGACAATTTTTTTTGTGACATATCTGTAAAGTGATTCTTCATATGTTGTGTCTGTATGTTGCTTCTGTGAAATGTTTTCTTCATACATTGTGTCTGCACATTGGGTTGGGTTGGGTCTAATTTTTCTGTACAAAACTCTTTTTTATCTTTTTACTCTTCTATTTCAAAACTACCAATTGGCGATCCCTTAATGAGTTTAATAACTCATGGGAATACAACATCGTTTGTTGTATGTTTTAAAAAAAAAAGTAAGCACACTGAAACTGAATTCCTACATGGTTATTGGAGGTTATTACCTAAGGGTCTTAACTAAAAGCAACTCACAAAAAACTACAAAAACGATAAACTTCTACCTACCTACAAACCTACTACCCTGTTTCTACCTTCGGGAGAGAAATTGTTCATAAGTACGGAAGTAAAATTTGTGCAGAAATTTGACGAAATCTCCCTTTAAATGGCTCACCCTGTTTTGTATTACAACATATATATATATTAGTATTTAATTATTATTTTTTTAATTTTTTTTTTTTATTAATTTTCGGGAAATCGACAGTTTACATTTATTTCAGTTTGTACAAAAGAATTATGTAGCCAAAATAAAACCAATTATGGATTTCCTGATAGGTTCCAATGATTAGATGCTATCAGGAAATGAATATCAATATACCTAGCACGGTTGCGCTGTGGATAGCCGAACCGATATTCAACGATATCAAAGTTAATAAGAATTCGTTATACTGGCGGATTTCTTTATTAAAATTAAAAATACTGACGAACTGACAGCGTTGAATTGAAATACCATCTTGAATATACATTGGCTGCCCACTTTTTGAGACTAAAAAGGGAGTTAGTATTAGTTAGTTAATGAGGTCTTTAATCATAATAAGTGCTATTTGATCATCTTTAGTTCCTTCGAGCTGGAATGGAAACAATTTATCTCATCTTTGATTCTAAGAGCTTCGTTAGTTCACCCCCACTCATTAATAAGCCAGTTATTTTACATAACGATTTTATTAAAATATTTTGAGATGAGTGGGTTGTACTATATACTATAACAGTCGGATTTATTAAATTTAATGAGTTAATAAACACAGTAAAGTTAGTTTTTCGATATCTCCAACAATTTTATATTTTTTTTTATATATCTATTTTACTTTAGGGAAATCAACAGTTTACAATGTGGTTTATTAATACATATGTAATTTACCTAACTGAGAAACCAATTACAGATTTCCTCAATATACTATTGTATTATGTATCTAAAAATAGCACTTTACTTACAACAACTAAAAAATATTATGCTATTATATGCATTATGCTATTATATTATATAAATATTATGCTATTATATTTTTATATTCTACTGTATTTTTCCATACTTCCTTATATAACTATAGTCATTTACATTATTTTATGTTCTTAAATATTCTTTAATAATATGTTATTTTATTTTATATTCCCTCACATTCTTTATGTTGTATAGAAAATCGACCACCATAACACGGGCATGTGCCTAGCATGGTGGTCGAAAAGTTCCTCAATGCATGTAACTAATAATTTCATAGAATATAGAAACTTAAAAAAAAAAAAAAATGATGAAGTGAAGACCTTTCAAAGTGAACCTCGGTAAAATTTATGTCCCGGGAAGTCACACTCAGTACTTACTATACAAAATTCGAATGACAGTGCTGCAGTACCGCCGCAAGTCCCGTGACGTCACGCGCTTTTCGAACGGCAACAAACATCAACGTTTTTTCCATATATGTATATTCGGTACTATTCTGTATTTTACAAAAAATCTAAAAGTTTTGTTCCCAGTATACTCTAATTTATATGATACATTTGTAAATAAGATTAAATTTCGTTGTAGGAGATAACTTCATTGCACTTAGCACCGGCAGTCCCTGGATACTTGTGCATATTATCCGAAAATATTGCACGTGGTATTAGTTAAAGTTTATTTAAATTGATAACTCTCCATTTTATATACAATGAAAAGCACGCTACATTCTACACTCTTTTAATTTTTAATTTTATTTATTTAGTGGGATGTTTATTAGTCATTTAAAATTTGTCGACAACCATGCCCGTTTTGAAGTGGTCGATTTTAAAAGAAGAATATAAGAATTATATAATTTAGAAAAAATCATGGTAAATACTACCAATGTATGTAAGGAAATAAGAGAAAAATTAAAAACTGACGATACTTTATATTTGCGAGTTATTGTTAGTGAGTGTTCCTATAAGGTACATTTAAATAATTATATCAAATAATGTATGAAACATATTATTAAAAAGATTAAAATAATACAGAATATAAAAGAAAACAAGGAGTATAGAATTTAAAAGAATATAAGATTACATAATTAAAAAAAATATATATAAAAAATCAAAGTAAGTAATACTAGATAAGCATACAAAAAAAATGATAAACTGTTCATATTTTATATATTCGAGTTATAGTGTTTACACAAAGTTCATAAAAAAACACCATGTAAAATATTTATAATTATTTCAGAAAAAAACACTATTTAATATATTTACAATTACTTTATATTATCCATACTAATAAATTTTAATAATTTATGTTATGAATTACAATGATGGTAGTATGATGAATTTAAACACAGTCAGCTTGTTTATTTTATCGTAAGAAATTATTTTACAGAACGTAGAAACTTTGACTGTCCAATTAGGAAATTTTCGCTTTTCGTACAGTCAAATTTTCATACAGACAATCTTTGTTCATATTACGATGTTAGTAAAAAAAAACATAGTACATTATATTTGGATAAATAAAAATAATATATAAAAAACGGAAGATACTCTCAGTATCGCACTGGTGTAACACCACCATTCATAATTGAATTGCTAATAACGAACTGTATAACATAGATAATATCATATATTTATTTTTGTAGGCGGAAATGGGTACCGCCGCCCTGGGAACTATTTATTGGATGTCCAACACCTCTGCCACAGGTCACCCCAAGTGGTCGCTACGTTTGGTGACTTAGCAGGGGTGCCCGGGTTCATGGGTTAAGGTTTGCCCAGGTCTTGGTGGCGGGTGCGTCGGCCCACCTTCTGCGTGGCGGGCCGGTTAGGAGATGCTGGTTGAGGGAGACCCTTTACAACCGGTTACCGCTGTCTGGGCCTCTCGATAGTACAGGGGCCCGACCCTCAGGCTCACGACTAAGGGTAGGCTGCCTCATCAGCGAGTGAAAAAACCCCGCCACTGCTGTTGTGCCGGTTTGTGACTGGAGGGGACCCAGCAGCAGCGTTTGGGGCGCATTGGATGCCCTCTCCAGCCGGACTCTCCTAGCCTATTACCTAGCACCGCAGTGGGTGGGCTGGAACCAAACGCTCATCACTCCTGGACAGCCTGAACCCCAGATTCCTACTCACCCCTCATACCTTTCCTTTCCAGACCTTCCTTTCACCTTACAAAACACATTACAAAAAAAAAAAACTAACTAACTATCTTTACAGCGGCGAGTAGCAGGCATCCCCGGTGCGGGCCAAAACTGTTGGTAAATTTTGCCAACATTCGCGGCCTGCACACAAATTTAAATTCCGTTCATCACCATCTTTTGTCCTAACGTCCCAACCTTCTTTTCCTATCCGAAACTCAGATAGCCGAGCCGCCAGACTCCTCCTATCTGGACTGCCCGGGCTTTACCCTTGCAAGCAAGTTCTAACTCAAAGGAGGAGTCTGCCTCTATAGTCGAGCTGACGTCAACTGTGTACGACTATTGAGTCTGGAAAACTCCAGATTCGACGTAATGTGGGTGCGCGTCAATCTTGCCAGTACGGCAAGATTCTACGCATGTCTATACCGCTCACCGAACCATAGCGAATCAGACACTTCCAAACTCGTCAAACATTTGAGCGATACTATTGATGATCTCTTGCCCCGCTACCCTTCGGCTGAGTTTATTGTTCTGGGGGACTTCAATGTTCATAACGAACCATGGTTGAAGTTCTCAGGCCCAACGGACTCAGCTGGCCGACAGGCGGAATCCTTTGCCATTTGCTACGGATTAGAGCAACTGGTTCAGGAGCCTACAAGGGTTCCTGATGTCCAGACTCACCGCTCCAATCTGTTAGACATATTCTTAACTACTGTGCCACACGGTTATAAGAATGACGTTTCAGCGCCTCTGGGATAATCTGACCACTGCCTAGTGACGACATCAATCCCCGTTAACCTCAGACCAACCAATGAGAGGCTGAGGAGAAAAGTGTGGCACTATAGGTCAGCAGATTGGTTCGGTATGCGGGCACATTTCAACGCTTTTCCGTGGTCAGCTGTTTGTTTTCGGACATCGGACTCTTCAAGATGTGCCCAGGAGATTGGCGAAGTCATCAAATCGGCGATGGATGGCTTCATACAATCGACTACTAAAGAAACTGGTGTGGGCTCAAAGCCGTGGTTCAGTCGACAATGCTCCGAAGCAGTTCGACGAAAAAACGCGGCTTACCGAGCCTACAACACATCTCAAACGCCCGAAAGCAGATCAGCATACAACAAATCGGCAAAGGAATTCAAGAGAATCATTAATAGGTCAAAATTTGAAGACGACCCGCAGATCAGCAAAAAGCTGGCTGCCTGCCCGCATGGCAGCAGAGCATTCTGGTCGCTTGCGGGCTCAATAGGTCGGAATTTTTCCAGACCTGACGGCTTACTAGCAAACACCGCCACCAAAAAGGCTAACCTATTAGGGAAAATGTTTGCGGAAAACTCGACCCTCGATGACGGAGGTGCTGTTCTGCCGTCGGTTCCTCACTGCGGCTTCTATATGAAAAAGCTGAGGATCCGGCATCGGGATGTACTCCACGTTATACGGGGGTTCGATGTTAATAAAGCTATTGGACCTGCCCTGGTATTGCAGAGGTGTGCTGCCGAAATAGTTCCAGTTTAGACAAAGCTCTTCAAAATGTCCCTGAAGTGTGGCACTGTGCCCTCTGGTTGGAAAAAAGCGGTCATTCACCCTATTCCCAAGAAAGGTGACCGCTCCAACCCGGCCAACTACCGCCCCATAGCGATCACATCAGTTCTGTCCAAAGTGATGGAACGTGTGATCAACGACAAACTGCTCACATACCTCGAGAAGAACAAAATTATCAACGACCGTCAATACGGATTCCGGCGGAACCGCTCGTGCGGTGATCTTCTCGCGTATGTGACGCATGTTTGGGGGCGGTGCCTGGAACGTCACGGTGAGACCCAAACGGTCGCACTAGACATATCCAAGGCCTTTGACCGGGTCTGGCACCGAGGACTTGTCAACAAATTGCCTTCTTACGGACTTCCCGCATCCAATCTGATTGGAATCGCAATCCTGTCTGATTACGTCAAAAAGGGATCCAAATGATAATCTAGTCTCCTTCAATGGAAGCAATCTTCCGAACAGGCCTTCCATTGATATGCTTGGTGTAACTATAAGTGACCAGCTCAGGTACGGGGGCTCCATCGAAGCCATAGTAAAGTTGGCCTCTCAGAAGCTGGGCGTACTGTACAGGGCCCGCAGATACTTTAATAGTACACAACTGCTGACCCTGTACAAATCGCAAGTGCGCCCTACTGTCGAATTTGGCAGCCATCTCTGGTCCGGAGCCCCAAAATACCTGAAAAAAACCCTTGACTCTATGCAGAAACGGGCGGTCCGTTTGATAGATTCCCTAATCTTAACAAACGGACTGCAATCTTTACAGGGCGTCAGGTAGGTATGCTGTCCTTGTTCTATCGGTATTACAATGGAAGATGCTCTGAGGAACTATCGTCATTGATCCCTTCGGCACCGGTGCGTAGTCGGGATACACGCCAAACGCGCGCCCAACATTTGTACACGGTTGACATTTGTCACATGAGAACGGGTCGCTTCTACGATTCGTTCTTAGGTTCAACAGCTCTGTGTTTCCTCCCTCCTACAACATGAGACTCTTCAAGACCCATGTTCACTCCTTCCTCTTCACAAAAAGACCCTCCACACAGCATCCCCAAAGATGACATAGGCCCTGAGGGTAATTATTTTCTTCAGGGCCTCCTGTGTGGAGTTAATATAAAAAAAATATGATATTTCTATCAATTAATTATGTAATTCATATTGACAAATGTGATCATAGTTTTGCAATATCATGGGACAATTTGCTTATTATAAATAGGTGACTTCAATTTAACTACAAATTCCTCAAAGTTTTAAACATATGGTTGTTTCCTAGATATCCCGATCTATCAAAGTTTTTCTTATATATATTGTAGAAAAACATTTTGAATTTCTGTTGATCTTTACAGTGATCAAGGTTTATTCCGTGTCATTATCAGGGATAATTTATAATGAATCCAGCTTCACTTGATAAAATATTTCTCAGATCACATATTTTAAAAAACAAATCAACCATCTTCTACCATGATATGTTATGGAGAACAGTTAAGAGATATAATTGCTTTATTATTTTCTTTACTTTTCTTCCTTATCCTTTCTCTGTACATTTACTATATTTTATATTTCATACTTAATATTCATGTTTTATATTTCTTTTTAATTATTATTATATTTGTACTTTTTTTCTTTCATTACTAGCATCTCAGTCTAATATCAACTAAACCTTGTTTACGCATGCTGTGAACATTTTTAATTGGGGTGTTAATATCTGTGCACATTCCCACCGAAATAATATAAATGTAATAATTGTTAACACTCTGTAAATGTTTCAAACAATAAATAGATAAATAAATAAACAATTCAATATTTTGGGGTCACGCGTGACCCCAAAATAGCGATGGCGGTATATTATAACTGGTACCCATACATTCGCGAATCCTTCCCTCACTCTGCCAAACATATAGACATATATGCTACAGAAATTTCAGAAATAAAAAAAGTTTGAATTACTTATTTACTCTTGGGTGAGAATTTTGGTGATATGCAAATTAGTTTTTTATTAATTTATTAGTCCCCTCATTAGTATCACACGAAATCATCACCTGTATTATGAATTAAAAGGTCCTCCCCTACTCAGGGGTTTGCAGGAAGAGGAAATCGTAACAGGTCGGTTAAGGTACCTTAATATTTAATTCATCACAGGTCTGGTCACATGTCATAAACTTTCTCGGCGGCAAAAACTATTGGATAAATAAAGGAAAAGAAAATTATCCAACTAATTATAAGTGACAAAAGAAGCAAAATAAAGACTTTTTGGGAATAAACTTCAGTCTTTTTTTGGGATAGGGGTCATCATTGATTAATAAAAGTAACATATGTACGATATCTTATGTCTACCTAAAATCTAGATCAGCTACGATATTTAACGAGTATTCACTAATACAAATAAAGTAACTATTTAGCTAGGTAAGTCAGTTTATTTATTTTATTGAAATGATATTTCTTCTATTTCAAATTTTTACTCTATGTCAAGAGAATCTATTAAATGCTGCACAAATGCAGAAGTATAATATTTCAAAGGGTGATCTTTAGCGGAGTAATATTTTAACATGTTTTTTTGGGAGATAAAGTTTGAAATATGCATTACAGTGTCCGATAATAAGACAAGATGTTTTACTGTGCGATTAATATTTTACAACAGGTTTGTTTAGTTTAATTGAAGCCACGTTTTCCCGTTATACTTTAATTTACTAGAAAGATATTTTTATACACATTTTCATTTAGAAATGTATTTTTTTAAATGCGTTCTGCCGGAAATCAGTAATATTGGTCATCTTCGTAATTTTACGTAAGTATTTTACGTAAGTAAATTTTATTTTATTTTATTTTACGTAAGTAATAAGATTTTTGTGAAGACCTACCCACCCTCAAAATCTTTTATAAGTGAAAGTTGATTATTATTATTACTCTGACGATCTCATAAATTGACTTTTTAAAAAATATTACCAAAGCATAATAAATAATACTTGGCAATTTAAAACCTGCGGGTGTTGTCGTCACGCGCGGCATTTATTAGGCTTCTCTCTCTGTCTTGGTTATGCGATGTTAATTTTATATTAAAAAATAAATCAAATACCTAGATATTATTACAAAACCCACCCATTTGATTTTATGCGCAGATAAATTCTAATTTTTCAAATGTTTTACGGTGTACATCAGTATTTGACTTGACTCCCAGTGGACTTCTAGATATCAATTATTATTTATTAATAAACTTTTACGAGGTACAGAATAAATGCAAGGCTGACAAAAATACAGGTCTTAGCGCCCGACAAATTAAGAAGTGTCACGTGATTAAGTCAGTGCCATCGAGCAGCGACATTTTGCAAATGGTGGCGATTGTTTTTGATACTCATTGGCAATGCATGTTTTGTTTTACAGCTATCATATAAAATAAACGGAGTGATTACACTATTAAGGAAGTTTAGTTAGCAACAGCAATGGCTTCGTACTTCGGCGGTGCGCCTCCAAGGCACGTATGTAATATGACGTGTTGTTTAATAGTTTCTATCTTGTCTTTAGAGTTAATCAAATATGTGCAACATATAGGGTTTTAAGCCTTTGCCATGCTGTAGCTAGCTTTTTGTGATATAAATGCTTTAAGATTAAACTTTATGAGGGAACGAAATTTTCATCGATTTCTATTCAAAGATATTTGATGCCAATCTCAAAGGTTAAAAATATATTAAATTTTACTCTGGTCCAACCAAATAGTGTCAAACTAAAAAATAAGCCTTTATACAAAGGTTACGTTCCATTGCAGCATGGAATCTTTGGTTAAAATGCATACTTAAACTATCCACACGAAAAGATTTGAATGTTACATTGGAAGGTTCCAGAAGGTTAACTTTGGCTGGAGCTTAATATGACTATCATATTAAATTCCGTCTCTTAAAAGATGGATGTCCTCTAGAACGGAAGTAGTAGAACGATTGGGAAAAATTAACCGTTTCATGCAAAGTCAGTGTTTTCAGTTTATTATGAAAATTTGGGTGAACTATTCATGAAAGATATGCACAAAAATATAAACATTAATTTAAAATTTTATCTTTTACGGAAGATAAATAAAGCACTGGCAAAGGCTCGTGAAAAATCATAGAAGCACTGTTGTTGCGTACAAATACCTTGTCGAAACATGTTCCACTATTATCACGCGAGCAGCAGTGCGCGGGGACTGGATTCGGTAGTTTCCAGTCGACCGGCGATAGAGTTTTGGGGGTTAAAATGGTTTTAGCCGTGTTTCGTGACCAGAACTGAATAGCCAGGTACTTCCCCACCTTCCTTCTCCCCATATTCTTCTCCTACCTACTACATTGTGCCTCACAACGTACCCCGATCGTAGATGTCATAGTCTCACTGCCTCCAGAAGCTTGAGATCAGTCGGAACTCTTGTGCGGTTTTACATAATTTTCTATTTTGTATTTTGAGTTAAAAAGTGAGTAAAAAACATTTTTTTTTCACCTCGTTGAAATATGTTCCACTATTATCACGCGAGTAGCCATAATTTTCTGTTAAAAATATATATTTTTTGGTAGGTACTTTATTGCTTGCTTGGACTATCCAAACAAACACTTCCAATTGTGAAAATTAAGCTAAAATTCAAAACAAAAGTTTTAGAGTGCACTGAACCGGAGTTACAGACAAAGGCACAACCGAAATTAGTATTTTAATAATAGGATTCCGTGATGATATTACACGTTTACAAAGTGGAGAAATACGGCTAGTTTAAGGTTGGTGTGATAGATTATTTGCTTGGAGTAGATTAGAGTAGATCAGAGTAGATTAGAGTAGATCAGAGTAGATTAGACTAGATCAGAGTAGAGTAGAGTAGATTCAAGATTTCAAGCTCTGGTTACACCAGTTAGCGTTTTCCTTTTCTGTTATTATTTGTATTGAAATAACACTGTCAAAGAGTTACAAGGAGTTAGATTTATTGTTTCTCGGGAAGTTAAGTTGTTAATGTCCTTATTTTATGTTTAAAATATCCGATGGCCTGCAAAGTTTCTAATATCCACTGTTTTAAGGCAGTCAGGCTTTCGCAATAGGGAAAGGAGGAGGAAAAATGCGCCTTAATAGGTGAGTTGCCATCTAAATAATATATGTATATTCCCGTAGACTCAAACAACACTCCACAAATGATGGATGCCACTCACCAGAATGGCCAGACTTGTCAACCGAAGTTAGGGTCTTGAATTTTTTGTTGTAAGTCTCAATGATTTTTGTCAATCATTATGCAAGTAATCCATGGATGGCTTTGTCGCATGATATCCTTCTTTGCTTCAGTTTGTTAAAAACCCTTTACACAGTATCCTTAAATATGAGACCTCGGACATACATAGGATAACCGAGGGATCACTCCTAAGCAAGGAAGATGGTTAATTGGTTGTAGTTCGTCAGTTGGGCATTGGCTTGTGAAATTTGTGAAACACGTGCATCGTCCGTTCTTTTGTGCAAGCGAGCTTTTACAGGAGGATGTATTTCGACTTTTATGTTTTAATATTAACTATCGTTGTGATAAATTCACAAGATGGATATTTGAATAATAGTATTAGATATCTTCCCGGGTGATACTTTTTTCTCTATATTTTATTACTTTACCATCCGGTCCGTAAGTGGACTGAATAGTTTGTTGCATAACTTGCCCTCAGTCCATGCTTGTAAATAATAATATAACAACATTTATAAAACTTAACCTTTGCTGTCTCAATAGAGGCAAAGTCACAAGGAGGAAATCCATAATTGGTTTTATTTTGGCTATGTAATACTTGTGTACAAACTGAAATAAATGAAAACTGTCAATTTCCCGAAAATTAATAAAACGTGCACACTACTGCGGCATTAATGTGTACAGAATGATGGAAGGAATTTAAATAATGCCAATCAGTTTTTTTTCAACTTTCATTGGGCGCATTTCCCCAATGTGGTTAGGAAAGAGGGCTTGAGGCTAAAAGGTTCTAGTTTTTAATTACGATCTTATTTTTGTTTTATACTAAATAAATGTACTTTGCCTACTTAATAAATAAGGAGAATTGATAAAACACTTTCAGATTTTTTTTTAGATCATTATTGTTTATATTTAATCTTGTAGATGTAGGTACTGTCGAACCCTTAACATATTTTTTTTATTTGTTCTCCCAATTAACAATAAACCTACGTACAATGTGTGGAGTCAACATAGACATAAAAACACAAACACAGTTACAAATGACTGGTATATTTATAGTGGTAGTGGATGCTTAGTATATAAAAATGTCCTAATTCAACAATTATTTTATAAGCAATAATTATTAGCCTGAAACACTCATCCACATTGAAAAATCTCCTGATAAAAGATACATGACGCCAACAGGACTTGAACCCGTGTCCTTTCGATTTCCGGTCGACAGCTCTGACCACTGAGCTATGGCGGCTTATCTCTTATCCGCGAAATAATTCAATATATACTAGTGTTTCATTCAACAATTACTGCTTGTTACATTTTTTGTGTCAGTGTTTCAGGCTAATAATTATTGCTTATAAAATAATTGTTACCCTTTGTGCTATGCATAAAAAATCTTGTGTTAAACATAAGTTTATCAAAAAAAAATAATAAGTCCTAATTCAAGTCCAATATGTACCACACAGAAAGTACTTTTGCTGCGAAACATGCCTTTAAAGTGATTACAAAATATAAATTAAATATAAAGAAAGTACAATTTTAATGTTAATAATCGTAAACTTCTAAGAAGCAAGTTTCAAAAGTTTAAAATGTTGGAAATACTGTGAAATAAGAGAAAATATTGGGAGAATGAATATATAATGTAGCATTTCGAATGTAAGCCTTTTATTCTTAACATTGCGAACCGAAATAATATTATTTTTGATTGAATCAACCATCCCTTCGATTGAAAAAGGCGCCTCCTTCGAAATAAATAGTTTTGATGCGAAATTCGAAAGCAAAACGTAATTAGGGTGGACTTTGAGAACTAAAACATAGCCCCATTATTAGGTTACTACGAGCCGCCACTGCGTACCGTTATTACCTGAAAGTTTGCCGGAAAGCTTGCAGCGAAAAGGTGAAAGCTTCAGTAGTTTTTGTTGGCGAATTGGTTCGCCACCCCTGGCCATGGGGTTGGATTCTGCCCTTTAATTTTGGCGTCTTGTTCCGCGTATGGGCGCATGCCCGGGAACGCGAAGCGAGGATTAGCCGGGACCCGGGACTGAAGCAAACATATAAATGTGCTATATACTGTGTACCGTATGCATAATGTGTAGCGAATGAAGTCGTCAAAGCGCCGCTTGCCTGGGTATTCTTTTGTATTGCGTTTATTTTTGGAATTAATCCTAATCGGCTTTTAACAATTATTTAGAAACACTTTTTAAACAATTTATTTAGAAACACTTTTTAAACAATTTATTTGTTCACATTAATTTGTACATAAACTAAATGATGACCAGGATGAAAGTTAGTGGGCTGACTGCGTTGATGAAGATCGGAGCAGGATAGGGCTGTCCTAGGACTGGATAAGAGTAGTTGGAGAATATTTTTGGAAGAGGTCAAATCTCTCCCAGGAATTTAGCGTTGTAATGATGACGATATTATACTAAACTATGCATGGTACCTAGCGTTGCCCGAGCTTCATTCTGATTTAGAGGTGGGAAATAAGTGTTAGGGTGATTTTAAGAGGTTTCTTGATTTTGAAATTAATACCTTAAAAGTGACATTACTCAATTACTCAATTTTAATGTTATGTTTGCAAAATTAAAAGCAACCTACGAATAAAACTAGAGATTTGTATAAAAAACCAACTCATGATTACTCTTCTATTTATAAATATATTAAGTACAGTTACACTGGTTATATTCCAAAGAAAATTGGTAGATACCAGGTTAGAATGAACAATGTATTTTTAGAAAAATTCCCTCGAAATAGTATATGAAAATGAGTTTGGGTTTTTGATGTCAATATTTAATCTAATAAGGTTGTCATCTCTGATAAGGTAGGTACAGGGCAACCCAATTTAATTAATACTATTTATTTATTTATTGGACAATTTGGATAGCGCCGCTTTTGTGAGATATCACCTCAGGGGCGCTTTACAGTTGATGCAGGCATTACAAAAATATAAATATTACAAAAATAAAGTGAAGTTAAGTTAAGCAAAATGAAGTACAGGAACAGGTGACACGAAGATAGTAGATGGAGACTCTGCAGCAAGAATCCTAGGTGGTGAAGAAACTGGTCCAGCTGCTGCAGCGAAAGAGACCACCGCGTCCACCACACAGTTTCTGAATAATATTTCTTTAAACTTTTTAAGAAGAAATAAAAATAGACTGTCAAATAAGTTATCTCTAGTAAATTTAAAAACAGTTTTTAACAGATGAAAGAAAATTAAAATGATATCACGAAAGATACAATGTTTTATTGTATTTTCGTTGGTTTTCACAATTTTAGAAATAACTAAGAAAATTCTATATTCTTTAACACGGCTTATCCAAAGTAAACACCATTTCCAGATAACAAAATGGAAAATAAATAACACATTTATTAAATAGGTAACACGAAAAAAAATATTTAAATAGATGTTCAAGGCAGAAGCAAAACATTATTTTTCACCGGGTTCTAAGAATTTGTGGTTCACTTGGTTCCAAGAAACTTTGAAATAAATAATCCCTTAAATTTATTTGTCTATTTTAAAAACAAATTTTTTGTTGTGTGTTTTTTGCCTCTATAAAAACACCACAAAAATTTTGTTGTATGTTTTTTGCCGCTATAAAAACGCCACAAAAATTTTGTTGTGTGTTTTTTGCCGCTAAAAAAAACAAAAAATTATTTGTGGTGGGAATGGATTCAAACTCCTCCGCGGCTTCCTAAAGGAAGGCACCTAAAATCCCTGACGGATTCTTAGTGTTGCAAGCCTACGCACCGGCGGGAATATCTTCAAGTAAGGAGCACCCTATTTATAATCTGGTAATGAAAAGCGGACAAAGCGGTACTGGTCGATGATTTGTTGGTCGTCAAATTTGACGATAGTTTGAAACAACACGACATAACACTGAACTTTTACAAATAACAAAAAATAATGATAAATATTATTGGAAGAAATTGGAAGCATGAACACAAATACCCAAATATTGAACTAAGTCAAAAAACATTATTATCAAAGATACCATTTCCAATTGAATTAATCTTTAAAATATCTGATATTTATGTTCCATCAGTCCTAAATATTTATTTATAATTTTTTTTCGACTTTCCCGGGTTAAATCTTCCCCACAGGAAAAACTAAACCCTTTCACACACTTTTCCACAAATGATCATCTAGTCAATCCACATTATGCAAGTGTATTATATAAGAATAATAAATACAAAACAATAACACGTCAACCCACCAGATATCAAATGGGAATATAATGCACCGATCCCTGATATTTTCATATCGGAGAGTTCGGCCCGGCAGAACTCCTAACTGGACCTATAAATCCTAATGATCCCTTAATATAAATATTCAAAAAATCTTTCGTAATCCTACATGTATGTAAAATGACTGATTTTTGTATATAAATTCTTTGACAGATCTAATACGCATACATTTTGAATGAGATGGCTAGGTATAATGCCAGTGGTAGAAAGAATAAATGGTAATATTTTTATAGTCTGAGAATGCCAAATTCTTTTAATCTCATTATAATATTAAAATTTTCCATCAAATCTTAATAAATACTTATCATTATTACTAAATTTAATAAATTATAACTACTAGTAGATTATCACTTATACTTTTAATTATTATAATTATGTATACCCACAAAGTGTTTGCTACAAGTGAAAAAAAAAAAAAAAACTTATACTTTTATTTTACTTTTTCACTGCATTCACATAAATAACTAACTACTGTCATAATACATGTGTATATTCGAGTATTGTAGAATATTATTAATTACTGATAAATAACTGCAATAATGTACATTCATCTTCGAACCAAAAGGTAAAACTTCCATGGAGGAGAATAGTATTAAAATCTCATTTGTTAAAAGCTGATTTAAGTCCTAATTTATATGTATTTACCTTAAACTTCTTTGACAGTAATAAATAAAACAATTAAACAACAATGTTATTCTATTTTTCATCATTCTATTCTAGTATATTGTTTTGTTTTATTAGAAATTCCCTGATTGTTTGTGATAAATAATTATTTAATTGCTCGCTTAATAAAAGCTTCGCAAAGCCCCACGCCTCATGAAATTCAACCGATAAGTAAATGTTGACACCGTTAATGGTGCCTTCAATAATATGAGTTCAAAAACCTTCAACATTTTATTAATTCATAGCTTTTTCTCATAATCTTTTTTGAATAAGAAATGAAAATTAGGGTAGAAAAAATTTGAAAGATCGGAGGATATTTAAATTTGAAATCAATCATTATTAAAATGTTTTTTTCAACCATCTCGTAATTATGGTTTTTCAACATTTTTCGCTAAAAGTTAAACAAAGAATATAAAAATTATGTGTAAGAGTTCTAAAGGGCGCGTAAAAATAAATAATGCATGCAATTAATTCGGTAAAATAGGATAAAAATCTTATCATAATAGGATAAAATTGCATCACTGTAATTGTAGAGAGAATTTTTTTTCAGAACATCTACAATATACCTAGAATTATTTTCTTTTTCTTTTGAAATGTTATGAGACTATAGTGAAAATGGGGAAATTAGGGTATGATTAAACATGGGCATGGGGCGGATTGGATATACCTAGATATTTGTAAATCAAAGAAAAACCTTAGTTGTACTTCGGGTATTACACACTCAACATCTGAACCCGAGGAGGCAAGAATTTTGCAGATTTGCCTTGAAGATTGTCATGTCCATAAATTACACGCTGGTGAAAAATGACCGGCTATTAAGAAAACTGCCCGCATATGAGGGGCCGAAGATCATCTGACCTTAATTCCTATCGAAAGAAAAAAAACATTAGCTACTATTTGGCATTATCATTGTACTTCTTATTTTTGTAATATGCATAGTTTAGCAAGTTAAGACAAACATTAACATAAAAAAGTAATTATAAATGTCAATCCGAGAATAAAGAGGAACACAAGAAGTGCCTTATGGATATGTTTCGTGATCCAAACATAATCCTGATTTCGTCCTATATTTATATACAAAACTGTGTTTCACCACGAAATTTAAATGTGATGGCGAAATACAATAATTTAAGGCAAGTGTAAGAGAGACAGACTACGTTCTAAATGGTCTAGAACCAAAAGGTAATAAGTCAGTGGCAAATTAGTGTCCATTCAAATTCATATGGAAGTAAAAAAATATTATCCGATAATAATCCGTTATTTTTTTAAAATTTTTTCGTGAAGACTCAAAACATTTATTTTTCTTTGTAAATATAATTATTGTGCATTTGTTGTGTAGAAAATAAGGAAGTTATGATGTTATATATTTATGTCACGCTGAATTAAGTTTTAATTGTTTTAATAACGCATATATAAATATTTAGTATTATTGATTCTTTTTCATAGATATTCTCATTTTTTGGGATTTGGAATATTTCAAACAATGTTGCCAATGGGAATAACATTATATGCCGTTAAAATCTGCAAAGAGGCTAATCAGAAGGTGTTCGAAAATGACAAAAATGTTCTAGCGATGAATCTAAGTAAGCTTCAATATCTTAGTGATGTTATGTAGAATAATAAACACAAGATTTCAAAATAAAATTGATAATCTGTTAAATATAATGGATGACGTAGCAAAGGAAAATAATTAATCTACATGAATAATACCAACGAGTATAGTTGTGCAGTGTTTTTCCGAGATGTAGTCAGCAGGGAAACGATTAACTTTGTGATGGTCAAAGATAGAGGGAATAAAAGAGGACACCAGTAGAAGAATATAGCCATTTAATTTTCCCTGTTATCTTGATCAAGCGACATCATCCGTAGGAGACGAAAGAGCTGTTAAAAGTAGATAATACTATAACAAAGAAGACTTGAAAAATAACAAATCCCCAATCTTGCGCCTATTCCCCGTGCTATTTCAAAAGCATCAAGCTATTACGTAAAACGTAAAACCATCAAGTAGTGGAACCGTGAAAGAGGGCGCCGGGTCTTCCGGTAAACGGTTTTTAAAATAGAAACATAAACTTGAGAAACTTCTCTCCGTTATTCAGTGGGACTTGGGAGGCTGGGACAAAATGAGATTATAAACTGCAGAGAGAACACAACTACGATCAAAGTACTATTTTAAAATGCATTATTCGTGACGGTTCCACGATAAAAAATAATATTTTTAACCAAACTACCAACCTAACCTACCTTACCTTACCTAACGTAACCTAAACCTAACTTATTATTTTATCACGTTGATCACAACGCTGCCCAGTTCTGTGACGATATAGTTCCCTTGTCTTTTCAGACATGATGTTGGGGATAAAATATTGTATTATTTCTTCTATCGAAGAATATTCGTAGTCAAAGAAAATGGGCATTGAGAACAATAAACATATCATTGCCAGTTTGAAAAAATTTGTTTTGCCCATTTATTATAAATTAATTAAGTACTTACCTACCAAAATGTTGCCATACGAATTTACCATATTTATGTAACCCTCCCCCCCGAGAATAAATAGCGCAGCCTTTGTCCGCAGCTACTGCTCTCGCTGAACTCTGAAAGATTAAATGGATTAATCACTCGATTTTTTTGATGTTTCAATCCTGCCCATCACTAGTGCGAACACTTACACTACGGTATGTGTATGTTTACCCATGTATGCAATCAAAATGCATGTGAACTTTTTGACTTACGAAGCTGATGAGGTTTTTGTGTTAGCTTGATATACCTGAATAATTTTTTTTCGGTATCGCCCACGTTAGGAATAACTGATTTACAGAGATCGTAATGACTCTACGCTTCAATAAACGAAATAATATTTATTTATTTTTATTTTATTTTTTTTTTTTTTTTATTTTATTTTTTATTTTTATTTTTTTTTAATTTTTTTTTTTTAATTTTCGTTTAATTTTGTACCCTGACGATGCTCGAGTGTAGCGAAACCGGTCGGTCTTAAAATTAATAAAAATTCGTGGTTTTAAACAAAAAAAAAAAAAAAATTTGTTTTTATTTCATTGAAATAATATTTTTATAAATCATCCTCTTTATTTCTTTGATCATCCGGGTCGAGGTCCTTACTCAAATACAGATTTAACTAACAATAAACTTTGTTAACGAGAAAATTAAATAACTTGACACATTGCAGCGATGAAGAACGGTATGTTGTTTTACAAAGCCTCGGATGTTTAATTCCCAATAAAAGTTTATCACGGTTTAAAGCATGTTTTAACATCAAGCTATATTATCTATCAAATGCTTTATTTTTACGCCGTAAGTAATGCTGATTAAGTAATACTATGAAAGCTAAAGTAAGTACTTTCATAAAATTAAACACTTACTTAGCACTGTAGTTACAAAATATTCAAATAAATAAAAAAAGATTTTATGAAAATGACTTTCTTTAAGTTCTTTTTATGGACATTTTCAGATTATGGTCAACTAGTTTCGGACACAACCATGCCATCTTCAGGGAAGGTATTTAAAATTGTGTAGATTAAATAATGACATTGACACGCTGACGCATTGAATTCATCAGTAGTTTGACCATAATTAAATGATTGTGTTCGGGTGATCTGTTTAAAAATTGTAAGTAATTAAGTTTTTTACTTTTACAAGAAACATGTCTCTTTTATTAGTTACATCTTTATAACATTTTGATCTTTTTTATCGCCCATGTTTGTAATAATATACCACTGCACATACCAATGACCTACATTTGATTCGACTGAACAAAAGACGACAAGGATTCGGAAGTATGACTTTTACGAATTTGTTGTTATTCAAAAAATGTTTTCACTAATGCAGCTTTTTCCTGAAAATGTATGCAGTGAAAATATAGTTTTTAATCTAATTTTAATAAATGTGCTGTGTTGCCATTTAGAAACAGAATTATAATTTTTCATTTTTTTGCAATTTCCAAAAAATCAAATGAAAGGAATTGCATTTTATTTTGTGAATTCAGTTTTTATTTTCGAATTCAATCAACTACCATTGTAACTCAACAAGAATAATGCAATAAAAAATCCGATAATCTCATCAAACGATGTTTCGTTTGGTTGCATTATGTGCTCAATCGTTTTCCATCAGTAAATATGTCAAAATTAACCTGATTTTGATTTTTTAATTTAAATTTCGATATTTTTTTATTTTTTATATATTCAATAATATTATTATTGGGTTTATAAAAACAGTTTATTTTTAAACAAGTTCTGCTGTGTAATTATTATTACGCGTGACAGCTGTTTCGCCTTCTGAAGGCATTATCAAACTGTGGGTAGCCCACTTACAGACGATACATTTATATTATTTCTAGGTAGGTATTTTAATTACAATTACTGATTTCTTAATTGATTTCTGAGTAAAATATTAGAAATTATTAATGGTTTTTACCCCAGTTAATAATTTCTCATTATCACCATTAATAATTTCTAATATTTTACTCAGAAATCAATTAAGAAATCAGTAATTGTAATTAAAATACCTACCTAGAAATAATATAAATGTATCGTCTGTAAGTGGGCTACCCACAGTTTGATAATGCCTTCAGAAGGCGAAACAGCTGTCACGCGTAATAATAATTACACAGCAGAACTTGTTTAAAAATAAACTGTTTTTATAAACCCAATAATAATATTATTGAATATATAAAAAATAAAAAAAATAAAATGGAGTTCTACAAATTAAACTTAATAACAATAAATAAATTTCGATATTTTACCAATTTTCAAAGAAAATTATGGCAATTTGATGTTTTGCTAAGAATTTTTAGATCAACTTTTTCACAAACTATAATAATTTCCAATGTACACAACGTTTCATTGAATATCGACAAATGAATAAATTGTTAAAAATTATTAAAAATGATTTGGTGAAAGATAATAACATTCTTATTATTTACGTCCTGGAAAAAAATCAAACATTAAAGATACAAAAGGTTTTTTTAGAAATGTAGGAAAGGTAATGGAAAAATAAAATATCGGTTAAAAATTATTATTTCATGGTTCAAAAAACGTGAGAAGTAATGGAAGATTTTCAAATATTTTGGTTTTTTTAAAAAAAATATTTGAGAGTCGTAGATATGAGTACCGCTGTGATGAAATACCACAATTCAGAATCGAAACGTTGCGTTGCTTGAAATGAAACAGTCGTGTTTGGTGACCAGATCTGAATAGCCAGCTACCTAGGGGCACTAGAGGTGTCTGATGGAAATTATTTTTTTTTAACTTTATTTTTTTTAACTCTGCGATCAACAAATCGATCAAAAAATTTCACAAACTTTACACATCACCTTCTTCAGTAAATCCCTGATATGTTTTTTTCAAATGTGAAGATAAATAAAAATCTGACAGGTTCAAAACTGAGCTGTAGGGACGGTTTATTTTTCATTCGCGTAATCGGCATGGCGCGCTGCGCAACTTGGGCTGTGCGAAAGTTACCATTCTATTGAAGCAACATCTCGGCAATACGTTTTGCGTAGTAGACCCCAGTTATCGTAGTCCTTTTGGTATACAGGGTGTCTGTTCTATATGATGGTAGAGGTAAAATATAAATAACTTTTTTCGAAATTCCAATGCTTATTTTTCCATACAAAAATATTTTTCCATGGAAGCATATTTATTTTCCCTGACAAACAATTAATTTTTTTTCCTAAAAACTACCTTAAAACATTGGAATTTCGAAAAGAATCATTAATATTTTTTAATTCTAAAATCATGTAGAATCACCCCGAAGTTAGCGCACTTTACCCCCGTAAACCCTGTATAGTCTATAAATCAAAACTTCCTCATTGTCCCAAAAAATGAGGTCGTGAGTTTTGTGGAGCGCGATGAGCTTTAACTGTCCTGGCAGCTGTTTCTCCCTATCCTACCCGCTACATTGATTCTGATAGGGTCATAGTGGAGGGTGCATGTCTCATCACAGGTTAAAATTAGCACCGGAACTCATCACCACTCCCTTCTTAAAGATCAAGCAAGGCATGATACGTTTCACTTGCTTCGTCAAATCGTTATGAAGGATCTCTGTAACTCTTTTTCTAATAATGCTCACTTTATTGGCCGTCCGCAGAATTTGAACTCTCGGGTATGGGTTTTCTTAACTATTTCAATGTTTTCCTCATTTAACTTCTGATATGATATTGGTTCAGGTGGTCATTATCCTCAATGGACTCTCTTCCTTGTTTATACAATCGAGTAAATTTTTTTTAATTAGTCATAAGATAGTTTATTCCAGAGCAGTACTAAAATGTAGGAAATTCATCTGAAGAGCGCATAACGTTACTCAGTGAATATTTTAAGTAGTTTGAAGAAGTATTAGCAAAGTGAAAAATGCATTGATGTTTGAAAAGAGTTGACAAACTAGGAAAGTAAATTTGACGTTTACTTCCCACGGCTGATTTTCCATCAGGTAGTAATTCCCTACATTCTCTTCTCCACCTCAACCCCAGTTGAGACTTTTGTGCGGTATTCAGAAAAAAAAACACGTATTAAAAAGTAAAATGCTTATTTTCAAACAAAAATAAGGAAATTAATAATGGGCATAAAATGTGTGTTTTTTTTAAGTTTTTTTCTGATAATTCAGTGGTAAAAATGTTTCCAACAAAAAACTAATCTCAGAAAAAACGAATAATTAATTAACCCTACGGAATATTTCAATAGAATCCTCTATTGATTTGAGCACAAAGCTCAAAAATCATACATTCATAATTAGAACCAGCCGCGGCCGTTCGAATTTCGAATACGGCGTTCGACTCGTGGTGCCTTTTCCCGCCAGTTCAGCCCGCCGCGCCGTTTTCACACAATGCACATCGCACAAAGGTCTGACCAAATAATTCAACAATGGCGTCCTTTTTGAAGCGCAGCACATTTGTGGTAATCATATTGTGGCGCCATAATATTGCCGGGAAGCTTATTCTGATAGCCCGACCCAATCACATCAATTATTTAGCGGACGGAATGGATTTTACTGAAATCCGAATGGACAATGAACGCGCTGAGTTCATTAACGAAGTCGTGGGGTTACGTATATTTTATGAAATCGGCAGATTCCTGGTAGGGTGTTAGATGCTACGTAGAGGGTTAAATATGAAATTCTTAGGTTTGGAAGAAATATAATAAATCCGAAGGGTGCTAACTTAAAAGCACAAACGAATGTAGATATCTGTTGATATTGGTGTTATCGGTGCAAATATAAATAGTTCATTGGTTGGTAATTTCTTCTATAGCCCCCTATATAGATGCGTAAATCTATGCTTGGAATTATGTAGATTTCAAAAATGTATTTATTCATTTAAACGCCCTGATGGGCTTTTACGTGATACACATTTTACATGATTTAATGCATAATACAGTGCCAACAGAAGGTTTTTATTTTTAAAACAAACATATAAAAATTAAATAAATTATGGATTTATAAAACTAAAAGCAGAAAAATGTTATTTGTTTTATTTTTAAAGGAAAGCTCTGCCATCATGCAATTTATACAGAAATATTTTTCAACTTGCATTATATATTTTAATGTTTATCGAACTATGCAGCTTTGAAATATCAAACGTCATATTTTTGTAAAAACATTTCAGTTCGTTCAATGCGAAAAAAGGTTTGTCAACATTTAAAAAAGCTGTTTTATTATTATAAACCTAAGACCAAAAGAACAAGGGGATATTTTTAAATATGACAGTTGCATCTTTTAAGAAAATCTGTTTTTGTTATTTATTCGCTCGCTTTAATTAAAAAGATTACGATCCGAGAAACAGTCGCTTCCTAAAAAATATAAAAGGAAGAAAAAGTATTTATAAAGCTCGAAAAAAGGACGTTACTTAAAAGTTTCAGACCAGAGTGCTCAAAAACGTGTCATAGGAACTGTTAGGGAAGTTGAATTTTCAAAGAAATTATACCAGTTGCAAGTTGATGTTTTTCAAGAATATTACAAAGAAAATGGATACCAAATTTATAAATAAAGCATCTTTGAGATGGAGTATAAAATTTTGTACTTTAACAGTTCTCTTCTGGCAGCACGTCGAACAAAATGTTATATTATTATAATATAAAGTTTGTTTCAACTTTTAAGTCCTTAGGAGCGGGTGAATCCACAAGTCAGTTTGTGAGTTTTCGAATAGGAAATATGAAATACTGCACTTAACGACTTTATGTTTGTAGAAAGATAAATGTATTTAATACACGACACCGGTCTTAGAATGACAGCGGAAATATTCGTAACAAAGATATATATATGCAAAAAATTGGAAAAAACTGATCATAAATTACTAATTAATTGTTGTTTTTTTATATTGATACCTATACCTATTGTTCTTAAAGTGAAAACCCATTGCATTATTTATGTGAAAAAATATTATTAGTTTTTTTCACATTCATCACGGTTTTTACATGTTTATTTAAAAAAAAAAACAAAGATCATATAATTATGTTTATATGCATTAGAAAAAATGGGCGAAAATACTTACCCTGATGCACAAGAACATGAAAAAAATTGTTTCCAATTCAAGATGGAAAAATAATAGATAAGACATCAGATGGATTGTAATAAATTACTGGAAACACAATTAAAGAAATAAGTCGATAGAAAATCCCAAGCACGCTAAAATGCTTCAGTGTGTGTACAGTGTACATACTATACAGGGATCAGGCGTTGCACAATAAATAAATGAAATTAGTGGAAACAGAACAAGCAATTTTTTCAACTAGATGTTGTGTTCTGCTTGCCGAAATGAATTCAATGATTTGTTTTTTTTTTGTAATTGACATATTAAATCTGTCAATAACATCCTTATATAAACACTACCCGCATTCTGTATACGGCGAATGCGAAAGTACAATTGTGATTCCATGTTGGAGTTGTTGAAATAATAAGGCAGATAATGTCTTCATGTCTTTTGATTGACTAACTACCATGATATTTCTCCACAAGGGAAGGCAGAGTGGATGTATCACCAAACACCTCAGTTTTGACATTCACTCCTAGATCAATTTCTTTTACACAGTATATCGACTTTTGTTTTGAATTTTTATGCCTTGACTTCCTTGCATGTTCCAGGATTCAACTTCCAATCACTCGGGCGTCATATTATGTTCTCTTACCCCTAACTAATGTGAATAAAATTAAGTCACCAGTCTTAAGATTCGTGTTGCAGGTTGTAGAGATAACATGTTTTTAATCGATGCTAGATGATCATAATTTTGGAGTTATTATTTATAATGATGTAGCACTCTTCCGTGCTTAGATTGTAACGTATTCGTCGTATATCTTGCCTACATACCTTAAATAATTAATTAAATGTTTTAAATAATTTCTAGTTTCAAGTAAGATAAAATAGATAAAAAATCTCTTTGGATTTGGAGAGTTTGGAAGAAATTTTAAGAGAAAAGCAAAGAATGGAAAAATCAGTTTTTCACCAATGCTGAAGAACATAAAAAGAACTGGTAAATTTGCAGCCCAACGCAAAAAGAGCAGTTTATTTCGAAGATGTAAAAACCAAGCTCAAACACTTTAATCTGATTTTTCCGTATTTTGCCGATATTTATATCATCATACTTTGGTTATGCAAAGTTTTAGAGTCACGGTCTAATGGCCAAATTCATCTAGCAATTAGGCTCACATTCACCAAGCAGATTCCTATGAGGAATGGTCTTTTTGTAGCAGTAATTATTATCTGGAACTATCATGCAATTTGATGCTTGTGCCTATCAGTTCTGCTAATATGGAACAGACTGTAAAAATGCGAGAGACGTTTTATCGAACATTCATTTGACATAGGTAGCTATAATATAAATTACAATATCCAATTGTAACGCAGAACAGTTCCACCTGCACTAAAGCTCCGGGAGCCAGTGTGACTATGGCATCACCACTTGGGGTATGTCGTAAGGCTGAATATGTACGTTGAACACTGCTCCTAGTTATGACATATATATTTTTTCGTGTTATTTTATAATATATTTAACTTTGAACAAAAAATTAGGAAAAATGTTATGGTACAAAAATAAAATCATAATTCTTCTATAAATTTAAAAAGAAACATAACGATCAGGGACAAGAATCTAACCACCCCCCTTAAGGGAGAGGTTGATGACACAAAAAATAGTTCATCAAGTAAACTGTCGAATTCCTTACAAATGAAAACCTATTATTATTTAACTAATAGAGTTAACTAAGAGTCTAATAAGATAATAGCACAATAAGTACACAAATTCCAAATAAAAGTAATGATACAGGACTCATAGAAAGAAAAAGAAATACTAGAATCGTGTCTTTAAAATGAATCAATAACGTAATTAAACATCTATTTTTTTAAAAGTCCTCTGACAGCATTATATGTAAAAACTATGTCAAATATAAAAAATAGTAATTTAATATATTGATAATGATAGAGAGGTGAGTGACGTCTATAGCCAGAGAAAAAAGCGTCGGGAGAATTTACGATGCGTAAGCGAATGGGTAAAGTTGGGTATGCCCCAAGAAGATATGGCTTGATTGAATTTTTCAAACGCTTTCAAAAATCTAACTTTCATTTAAGGAATCGAATGAAATCACTTATCGATGTTTACCATTTATTTTTAAAACTATATTGTTTATGAAGACAAATAATAATCTGAAAGTAAAGCCAATTAACAACGAAATCTTTTATAGGTTTCATAAAACAAACTAATGAATTGCTTTTAGAATTAAAAATCAACACAAAAATCGCTTTACGATAATCGTATGCAACCCCCCACATAGAAAACACCGAAAAAATTGCTGGCCATAAGTACTAGTATTTACAAAGCAAGATTTTCGATTTATTATTGTCGTCGGAATTAATTATCCAAAATAACTACAAAAAGTTTATGAAGGTTGCACAGGGAGGATACGATCCTTAGTTTAAAGTCCAAAGTAGTTGGTCTGAAATGAAATTATCATCTACCCGAAACCCGAAGTATAAGTATAGTTTCTACCTGGCAGAATTATGCAGTTCCTACCTAGTGTAATAATATTACAAGTACGGCATGGTTGTTTCATTCTAGGAGGAACATGTTTGTGACCTCCCGAAGCGTCACACCGTAATTCGGACCGCACGCTGCGAGGGGAGATCCGGTCCACTGCTAGAGATTAATGCAGTTTACATCTAACGCAGTAGTTGCAGTCGGGTTGGCACATGAAAAATGCAAGCTCGCTGTTAATAGGTTGACTCTCGTGCTCTGCATGTAAACGCTTTATTATAATGCGCTGCGCGGCCCATATTCTAAACTGTCAAACGGTATATTATATAAAATAAATAATGCAGAATAAATAAAAATATTTAAAACATAATGTCTTACACTTTTAAAGTTTTCATATACTGTATTTTTTATGTGAAACCGCACAAGAGAGTCAGGAGCAAGTGAGACCGTGGAATTGGGGTATATTGAAGGTAATGGGGGAGGGAAGGTGACGGGGAACAGGAAGGTGGTGAAGTACCTAGCTATTCAGAATTGGTCACCAAACACGTCCAACGCCATTTCAAGCAATGTATAAATTCTGAATGGTGGTCTCACACCAGAGCGATACTGATAGTATCTTCCACTTTGGAACGTGCTGCAAATATACAATATATTATTTGAAATGAGTAATTTGTGAATTAACACAAATTAATTAATTAAATTTATTTGCACACGCCAGGATTCGAACACGCGACCTCCAGCTTGCTAGTCGAGAGTATAGATAAAGTTAATAAAATTACTCATAAAGTTAAGCTCATTGAAAAAATTGTATTGATGTCTATTGTAATGGTAACTAAGTACATTCGAATGCGTAGTTGTTTTTCTTTAAAACGATAATTAAAGGAAATGAATTGATAAAATCACAGGCACTTCCATGTTACATAAAAACAGTTTAGGTATTAAATTAGACAATTTAGAAGATTTAGAAATTAGGAAATCATTAAATACAAATATGTCGGAATTTTTACTCAATAACCAAATTAATTTATCGAATCAAAAAAATACACCCTATAGCCCAATCTTTAACTTGTTTCCGGCTATTCATCTCAACCCATGATACTATATATTGTTGTTCTGAGATGTTTAATTAATACCCACTATTATTATTGTGTTTAATTTCTATGATAATGTAAAAAATCCTTTATAATCTATTACCATCAATTGTTTGTAAATTTACTTGTAATTACATTTATATTGTTGTCTCCCTTCCACTTATTGATTATCCTTTGTATCGCTTTCAAATAATGTTATTTTTGTCTAATTATATTCTTTCTCCCTCTGTCTGTCAACCTATATATAACCAACAACTCTGTCTTAGTATTTAGTTATTATTATATCCTGATGATGGTCTAAGCGAAACCGGTCGATGTGTAAAATAATAAATATTCGTGGTTAAATACAAAGCGATTGTTTTATTTTAAAAAATATAATGTCTAACCACCAAGTTGCGTCTTATGAAGAAATGAATTGATTTAAAAAATTTCGATTTTTTTCAATGTTGATACCTTTCTGTATGTACCTATTTTCGTAGAAATAAAAACAGTTTTTGTTGGTATTTCAAGCGAACTTTTCGATTCGACTCTTTTCGAAAGGTTATCTCTTATACTTGTTATTTTGAGATTATCTTCCGGTTTGCTGTTGTTGAGAAGTTTTGGAATAAGACACCAAATAAAGTGTGCTTTTACATCACATGCATAAAATTATCAGTTATCAAATTTTATAAAACTTTGAACTGCACTTCCCAGACAAGTACCGGCGCATACTGGCAATTGTCGTATTCAATTTGGTAATTCGGTTGTCTGTGGAAGTAAGCAAGCCAGCGCAGAGTGTTGATACAAACATACGGGTACAATACATAATATACACACTGATAATATATTATATCGCGAGAGCAAATCTGAGGCAATCTTCATAAGAAGGAGACGTGCGACTAGTCTGGTACTAACATTGCTATGCAACTCGCACATGACGAAAAGTTGCTTAGCATTTTAAGAGAAATTTCCTTCGGGTTATATTTTACGTCTTCTTGTGTTTAACAAAACTATGTCAATAACAAAATGGAAAACAAAGCTAGCATACCAATTCGTGATTCAATGCTGGACACTCAATAATTTATAAGCTTTTTAATACACTCATACATACGAGTACATCTGAAGGTCGGTGGAATCTTTTCGCTGAAGTTGATAATTGTGTATTTTTGTTCTTTCCATTAGCTCCACACAGGAGGCCCTGAGGAAAATAATTTCCCTCAGGGCCTATGTCATCTTTGGGAGTGCTGTGTGGAGGGTTTTTAAGGAAAGGAAGGAGAAGAAGGAGAGGGAGATCTGGGAAGGAAAAAAGGATAAGGGGTGGGTAGGAATCTGGGTGTCAGTGTGTCTTGGAGTGACGTGCGTTTGAATTCATTCCTTCAACTGTAGTTCAAGGAGACGGGTTGAGAGAGTTCTGCTGGAAAGGCAAAAAAATCTCTCTCAACCAGTCTATCCAAATCCAGCCATCAGTCTATTCATAGTAGGTGGGTAAATGCATCCGACGCCAAGATCTAGACAATACTCATTCTTCACCCCATTAACCTGGGCACCCCTGCTAAGGAACGAAATTTCATCTTCGCTGTCTTGCGTTGTTGAAAGTTCAGTGACCATTAATATATTCGTATTATAAAACAATATCTAATGGCCGTATATTATTCGCATGTGATTTGTATAAGCGATGTTACCCTGGATTAGCGTTAATCAAGATACATTGCAAAATGTTTCGAGTTTTAAATGACTGAAATACAAGTTGTCCAAAAAGAGTAGCGTGTATTTAATAGTTGGATAAAACAAAAAAATACATGAATATTAAAATTCGTTGTTTATTCTTTATCTATAGACACTGATCTGAAAAATTATTTAGCGAAGATTATGTTGTCCAAATGCCGCCCTTTGCACTGCTGACACTCCTCTAATCCTAAACGAAGATTGGCAACAATGCGTTGACACATCTCTCTTAAGATGGCTGCCGTTTCTGATCTGATATTTTGCTTCAATAGTGTCAAATTCGTCCGTTGGTTCTCGTATACCTTATTTGTTTTATCCAACAATCATATACCCGCTACCCTTTTTGGGCAAAGATGAAACTGATATAAGTCAGAAGAAAAATCACACCCAAAAATCACATTTAAAACCTTATTAAGGCTGGCCGCATACATACGTTTTCCGTATTCGATTTACGAATTCGTTTTCCGTATTCGGAATTCCGTGAGACTAGCGCAAACGTTCGTTTTTCTCCATTCGGAATGTATAAACGTCAGTACCAGTGTTGCCAACAAGGGCGATATATCGCCATTTAGGCTACTCAGAGCGAGAATCGGCGCCGAAAAAATCTAAAAGGCGACTGGTCGCCAATTAAGCTACTTCAAAAACATCAATTTTAAACATGTCCCGAAATTCTCTATTATCTTTTTGAAATTCTCTAGCCACCCCCTCCCCCCACGAAATTTTTATTTTCACGTAAAAACATCAATTTTAAACATGTCCCACCTAACAGCAAATTCGGCTACTTTACGCTACCTTATGTATGAGAAACGGCGATATTAGGTCAAGATCCGTTGGCAACACTGAATTACGAACGGAAATTTCCGTGCGTTTGCGTCGGCACAAACAAACTGTATGCAATAGCTGCGTTCCACATGACGTCATTAGGTTTTTTCCATTCGTTTTCTCCGAATGCGCCGGCTCGCATTCGGAACGTGCGTACGGAATTTGTTCCGTTCGGAACTAAAACGAACGTGTTCGGCAGTTAATGTATTTTCTACTGATTCCGTGCATTCGGATGTCCGAATACGGAAAACGAATTCGGAAATCGAATACGAAAAACGTATGTATGCGGCCAGCCTTAATGCCACTGCCGTCCGGTTAAATTATTTCTTTGCTATATTGTGAAATGCATTTGTTGTTTATAACAAGTAAACTCATAACAAACAAATAATGTCTATTGAAATAAAATGTGAAATACAACTGACCATAATTTACAAGAAAAGATATAACTGAATAAGAAAATATGATAATTTCTGAAGTTTGGAAGCCAAAATAAATTAATAGTTTTAGCGTTTAGCAAAAATTAAAGGGTTTTAGTTTATGAGATCAAGTGGGTACCTACTTTTACAATGGTTAGATTTTAGAAGGAAAAATAAAATCAACGTTCTTGAATTCATATAGAGTACTATATCTTGCATACATATGCCAATAAGTCATCTCAGTGTAACCTAACCACAGTTTGATAATTGAGTTTTCAGTTTTAGTGCTGAAAAATCGCTGTTTTTTGAAATATTGTTAACAGTTTTATACAATTTAATATAAATATCTATGATAATTGGCAACCTGTTCTAAGGTATTTATAATTAAAATATCTTGATTTTCGTAATGGTTTTGAAAGCCGAAACCGATTTCGTCATTTAATTTTTATTTCGAACAAATAGTAAAATGTTTGCAGATCTTAATAATAAAATCTGTAAATTTGATTACTTAAAAAAATACTCAATTTATATCTTACACGGTAATGTAATTGATAAATTTAGATATCTACATTATTGTTTAATTTTTTTTTAAATTGAGCATTGTGTATTTAGAAATTCATTACTATGGACCTCACGCTTCATATATATTCAACATAAATTTGCATTCATTAAGGTATTCGAAATTTCCACAAGCTTGCAAGTAAAATATTACATTTTCATTCTGTGTTGCGAACCCGTTCATACTGTAATAATTGCGGAACTGTTTCCTTCTGATGTTCATTTAAAATAATTTTTTCAAGAGTTACATATTATATGTACATTTGTACCCAGTACTGTGTAGTATGGTTAATTGTGTGGGGCGCAGTGTCTGATCCTATGTGTGGGGGTTAATTTAAGCTGGGAGTTACCGACCCACCCTGTTACCAGCATTATTCTTGGATGATAAACTGGAAAAAAGTTGTAAAACTATGAAATTGATTCTAAGAATAGTGTCTCTCGATGTCTAAAGGTCATAATTCAATGAATTTTGCAATTTAAGGTTTGAAATTAACTTACAACTTTTGAAGACTTGTTGTTAATTAATGTAAACAAAATCAATAACTTTCGATGAAAATACGAGTTCAGGTTTCAGTTATATAGTCCATAATCTTTCTTTTTTTATTTTCTGTGTCTTTTTGTTTCACATTTTCATTGAAAGTCATTAATATAATTTTCAATAATTAAGGCTTAAAACTTTTTCAATAACGATCATACGATTTTAAGGGTAAATGGAGGAGGTTGATTTAATGGTTAGATTTCGTAGTAAATTACGTACTGATAAAAATAATAAAATTAAAATATTTATACACCGTGCGACTATGGCATCTCCGATTGTCAATATGTTTTGAGAATGGGGATGAGTACGGACAGCGTTTCACCGTGTAACTGTACATAATAATGTACATAATAATTATGTAGAATAAGCGCCTGATTATTTTAATATTTTGTCACGGTCGGAACGTCAACACACAAGTTAAAATGGAAAGGTATTTTTTTAATGAACAACCGATATTTTTCTACTGAAATTCCGTATTTGAGCATTTTTATTAATATATTTTTGATTTCATTTTTGAGCTGAAAAAACAGGTTTGAATTACCTCCGTACATATATTTACTCCACATAGAAGGCCTGAGGAAAATAATTTCCTTCAGGCATGTCTAATCTTTGAGGATGCTTTGTAAAGGGTTTTTTTAAGCAAAGGAAGAACAGGAATTTCCTGGAAAGAAAAAGGTTTTTATTAATTTACTTATTTATTAATTGTGTACTTGTAAAGGGTCGGTAGGAGTCTGTGGGTCAGTGGGTCCAGGAAAGACATATATTTAACGCTCTTTTTATGGCGCAAGGCGTTGGGTCGAGGGATTCCGGCTGGAGATTTCAAAGGTTCCGTAAACCTGGACACATTTGTAGTGACCAATAGCAAAGGTGTTGGTTATCGAATGAATGGTTTCTGGGGCGACGCTCGCCAAATACAAGTATTTACAAAAAAACATAGGTAGCACTTACACCCGATATAATCGGATTCTTGGAAAAAGGCGATGCTTTCCTTAAAAAATCGCCCTTCAAGGAAAGACGACACATATTTTTAATTCAAAATAATTAATTAATAATAAGCCGAAAATAACAGCAAGACCTAGAGATGTTTCACAAAACATGGATTTGCTAAAATTTTGGAAATAACAGCGCAGTTGAGGTGATTTTTCCCGAAAATGGCGCTAAACAAATTAGCCAAATTATTATTATAAATAGAATATATTAAGGAAGTCAAATATTTTTTAAATAATCATGTTTCACATTGAGCAGTGTCAAATCAAATGGTCTATTAAAACCAACCACTAAATAAAAACCTAAGATATTTCAATTCCAAAGACCTCAATTCAATGTTAAAACAACTGTCAATTTGCATTTCAATGATGGTTGCTAAGGTTGCTTTGTTCAGGTTCAGATTGATTAAAACCCAACCTTATTTCTATCCCAACATCGTTGTTCCTATCCCAAAATATAGTAATCTCCCCAGTACCGGTCACACCAAGGGTAGAATAATTCTAGGCTGGGTTTTTACTATAGAAAATAGAAACAAGAAAAAGAAGGGACATGAACAATTATTAGTATGAAACCGCGGGCACAGTCGCCAACACCCCATACATGGTATTATATAAATTTTAATGGCGCTGCCCCTTTGATAGTCCATGCAGTTTAGTCGTCGCTCGGAGATAGCCGACATGTTTTTTTGTACCTACAGAAAATACCCTATAATATTAATAATACCTACAACTTCTGACGTTTCCAATACACTCTGGTGGCAACATGTTACATTAGCTCCTCCTAGCGGTATGAGTTGTGCGCCTTGGTTTTCTCTCATATATTGGATTTCATGTGAAATTATATTAATTGTTTTAAATTAATAAATATATAATGTTTTGAACAGCAAAATTGACCATATTTATAACTTCAAAATTCTGAACACTGAATGCTACAGGAAACTAACACAGCTTTGCTGAATAATCCTTCAAATTTATTTTATGTTCTTTATGTAATCCACGTTTAACGTAATCAAGAACATTTTATTTGCTAGGATTTAAGGAAATCATTAACTTCATCAACTACTGTGACCTGTATACGTTTTTTGGCATCTTGAAAAACGACTTGGAAGAGTTTTGAATCACGGAACGTACTTTTTGAAACAGTTTTAAATATTTTTATGTTAAAATTGATCATAATAAAAATTAGAAAGTGCAAACACTGCCACCAATAACTAAATAAATTTAATTTGCGACCATTGAAAGGAATGTCAAAGTGAACATGCTACACGAGCGCCTCTAGCGGTATGAGCTATTGATATTGCCACTATTTCACCGGAGTTATTAATATTACGAATTGTTTATATTAATGGGTATTTGCTTACAGTCACAGCGATAATTTAACCATCTAAAGAATTATCGCTAATTAACGAACCTTAATTAGTTTTTCATCCCTCGCATTACTTATTCAGCGTGTGAACGCACTTGAATGTTCTAACCATGCTTTCATTATGTTGTTCTGAAATTTTAACAGAGCTTTTTTGATACGTTTTTTTCGCCTTTTTTTAATTCCGCTCGTTGTCTCGCTGGCATAAATCTCAGCGAAATGGCCAGATATTTTCAGAGCAGCGGCGCTACAGTCAAAAGAATTTACAAAGGCGAATGCCGCCGGACCATTGATATAGCTGCTCAATTTAAGAAGATTTTACAAGTAGAAAGGAAACCCCATAATAATATTACCAAATAAACATGCAATTAATATTTTTTTTACTTTACAAAAAAATAATTTCGGGGTATAAGTAAGTATATAGTTGAAGAAATCTTCTTTCCATTTTTCGGTTGGTGTGAAAAAACCATACAATTAACATTAATTTTTATCATCTAAAGTTATGTGCATACTTATTTTGACTCTTAAGTTACGGATAGAGCGTTAGTTAGTCCTGCATGAAATCTTTCTGCGAGAAATGTGATTCAATGAACTCAAATTAACTTTGAATTTAAGTGTCATTTTCAAAAATGGAACTGACGGTTCGAATTCAAGTGATAAAGTTCTATATAATATTATATGGATACCTATATAATATTTTTCACAGAAAATAATTATTATTGCCATTTTCAAAATTGGAACTGATTTGTCAAGAATTCGCACTATCCCGTGATTTTTATCAGGTCTGCGATAGTTTTTTTACATAAAATAATATCTCCAAGCGGAAAGGGAAAGACTGGAAAATTAAAAGATTAAGTAATTGAAAAACACCTTAATCAGAAACTTGAACGATTTTTTTGATATTACTGCTATGGTTTTCAATGATGTGAACAGATTACATTATTCATTTGTAGGCCTAAAGCACAAATCTCTATTCGCTTTTCGCCAATAGTATCAAGCTGGTTCCGCATTTATTACTTACGTTAACCCCCCTACTAACTATAATGCTTATTTAAGTCACGTTTATTAGTAAGACCCTTAGTATTTATTAAATGGGAGCCGATGTTTTATTGCTTTTCCGAAAACCTTTTCTGTCTAGATATCGGTAAAACGTCTATTTATTTATTTAAACATAATATATTACAATAAAATCATAAGCCGCTTGACTTACTTGGATATTTACAATTATAGTAAATTCTAAGAAAACATATGAACCTTATATAATATTTATAATATAAACCTAAAAAATTATTGAAAAAAATAACTACAATAAGTTTGATAAACTACAGTTAGTCAAACTAAACTCACAGCTGGGCCAAGATAAACGTTGGCAATAAAAATATTCTACTGACTAAATAAGTATAACAAAGTACCAGTGTTGGCTTATCAGCCACAATAATAGGGTGACTGTACTTACAATGAATGACAAAAGGGAAAGTATGAATAATTAATACCAAAAAAAATAAAAACAAATAAATGAAAATAAAAAATTGGTAACTTGATTGAGGTCCTATTTTACCCTATAGTATTTTATTTCAAAGCACAAGACGGATTTATTATTCCGGGCTACGCTTTATTGGGCATAATAAGGCAACTCCATTAAGATTAAAGGACGGAATTCGCAAATTAATTATGCCGCGTAACATGAAATATCGGAAGGTACTTTAATTTGATCAACTTTTGATGAATTTTACGCTTAGCAATGAGTTCAAGGTAGAAGCTTACAACCTACGTCTATTTGTGAACCATTAAAGTAGATTCGTGAGGAATTTCAGACATTTTTAGATAAAATTAAAATATTGTGACGTTTTTGAGATTGAATATATTTTTCACGGGCTTGATAAGAAAACAAATGACACCATTAAACCAACCACACATAAAGAAGTTATAGCATTGTGTTTTCTTGTACTATGGTGGTTGTTACCAAGAAAAATCAAGGAATGTAACTTCTTGCTAAGATTTAAACCATGAAATGTTTTTTCCGCAGAATAAAAAACTATTATACATTTCAAATATAGAGTAAAAATAAATGCTCTTAAAATATATCTATAGATTTGTTATGCTGAAACGTGAATTATATAAAATTCCCTCGATAGAAAAAAATCGAAAATGAAGCTCCGAAAATTATTAAAAACACGTTTTGTTCTGTTGTTTAATACGTTATAGGCATGAAAAAAATCACAGTGTATCTTTAAATACAACTAAAGCGTTTTTCGAGAGATTTTGCTCTATTTCAAACGAGTCGTGTTTCATTAAATATATTCACCATTTTTGCTTTATTGTTATCGTTTTTTTTTATATCAGCGCGCTCCCTCTAACATTCGTATTTGCTTGTCTCCCTGTCAAACCATCTTCGAACGCTTACTACGTGGCCTTAATGGAATTTAAAAATTATATTTTCATGTTTTTTTCAAATAATTTTTTAGTGCCGTATATTATTTGAAGTATTGCTACACCAATAAAGAGAACAGGATTTGATTTAGGTGCAAGAGCTACAAAATAATATAGGGCTGTACAAATAATGTATCTTGTACTAGGATGAGGTAATATTTATAATTTTGAAGTGTCACCAAGAGAGCTGGATTTATGACACAGCTGCCCAGATCACACCTACTTCAACGATGGTGATTTATTGTTTACTTCATTACTGGCGCCTTCAGAACGGCGATAAGATCTTTTAATTTAATTTATTACATAATCCAAATATTATATTACATTTCAGCAGGACATTACCATAGGACCGCTGGATAAAACTGTTTATTTTGTTTTCCAGTCGGCTTTTATTTAATACATTTCATAGGAGTGTCGTTTTTTTGTACGCGGAATACGTGAATTGATGAAATACTTTAATTTTAATTTCTCGGTAACGTTTTTGTCTTTTTGTTTGGGTATTTCAGGGATACCCGAAGAGCCACAGAAGAGACAAGAAGAAGCAAGAAGATGTCAGTTAGAATAAGCGCGAATAGACCAGAAGGGTCGGTAAGAATTAAGAAGATACACAAAGAGCCAGGAAGAAATAAGATGAACCAAGAAGGGGCAAGAAGATGCAAAAAAATGCAAGCTGAGGTAAGAAAATCCACGAAGAGACTAAAAGGGCCAATAAGAGACGAGAAGAGCCAAGAAGGGACAAAACTAGTTAAAAATGGACAAAAGGAGCCAAGAACAGACAAAACTAGCCAAAAATGGACGTGAAGTTTCAAAATGAGGCAAAAAGTGATGAAATTGACCAAGAAGAGGCGAGAAGTTGCAAAAAGATTCAAAAAGAGGAAAGAAGAGAGTACAATAGACTCGAAGATATTAAAAGAGACAAGACGAGCCTAGAAGGATCGAGAAGATGCAATAAGAAGCTTGAAGATCCAAAATGAATCTAGAAGAGATAAAACGAGCCTAGAAGGGTGGATAAGATGAAACAAGAGACATTAAACAAGAATAGACGATAATTTGCAAGAAGAGACAAAAAGGGGACAAGAAGAGACAAGAAGAGACCAAAAGAGACAAGAGAGGTGGTAAGACTTAAGAATATCCAAGAAGAGACTAGACCAGTCAAGTAGGGCTGAGGAGATGCAAAAATATGCAAGAAGAAGAGAGAAAAATCAAGGGAAACCAAAGAAAAAAGAAGAGACAAGATGAGCCAAGAATATACAAGATGCACAAGGAAGAGCCAAAAAGAGGGAAGGAAATGTAAGAAGAGGCAAGAAAAAGAAAGAAATAAAAAAGAAAAAAATCTCTCAGTCAATTCCTTTATTCCTGCTCATCCTAAATTCCAACATTGGCTTATTAGGTTGCCGGAATATCGGTCGATTAAACTTCAACCTCCTTCCCATCCTCAGAGCACGTGTTCTAAGTCCTAACAAAACAGTGCCCCCTGGCGTACCGGTTGCACCAAGACAGGGGTGCTCCTGGCTGGGGTGGTACAATCATATCGTTTTTAAAAAGGCTGGACAAAATCAAATACTCATTACACAGTTACGTATTAAATAACTGAGGTGACAGGGTATTTTTCAATCTTCTACATTTTCGTGATGGAATTCATTAAAATTAGGACGGGTTGTTTTATAGAATTCGACTTTTATTTTGCCATACTAAGATCACATCACAAGATCTTAATGTAAAAGGGCATCATGTAAAATGCAAAGGAATTACAATACATTATGCAGACTCACTGCAAGCTTAAATCAGTTCAGAAATACATATTACCATATTGTTAGGGTGACAATAAAATCCATGCAAGTATTTCCTTTGTTTTCCACATTTTTATTCCTCCGGGTGATTTCACAAAGAAGAACAAGATTCACGCACACTGTAATACTTGTATGCACACACGACAAGTAGTAGTTCTCAAGTAGCAAGGGGTGGATAAACTAAACTTGTTGCCAACCGCACATAGTTGTACGTCGCCTAAGATAAATAGAAGGGGATTTACTGAGCAACCCCTTAACAAAGAAAACTACTGAAAATAAAAACAAAACATACATTTAGTAAGTAAATTAATTTACATCGTTAGGGTAGGACGGGGGGATTGAACGCGTACTGATGGGTTTGCAAATGATCCTTAACCTCTCCTTGAATGTATTCTGAGTTTAACACTTTAAAAATTTCTTTATTCTGTTGATAATGCATTTTAATTACGGTATAAATGTTACAGGTCTTGTAACATTTTAGGTGTAAAATTAATGAAGTTTAAATTCAAAATTATTTATTATTTAATGTTAATAAGATTTTACGAAAACTTAAATTTAGACAGAATTTTTGCGATATCCATTTGATTTTGATTTGAATGATAAACGGGTTCAAGTAAATTAATGGCGGACTAATATTCAATTTGAGAAACGGGTTTGGGTACCGTCGCACCAGGAAACATTTTTTGGATAACCAACATCTTTGCAATATGTCACCCCAAGTGGATCGCTACATTTGGTGATTTAACAGGGGTGCTCGGGTTTATTGAGTGAGGTGTGTTCAGGATGCGCCTGGCCACTAGCTGCATGCCAGATCGGGAGAGGCCAGTTAGGGGTGACCCTTTGACCTCTCCAACAACTCTCTCGACTCATCGCTTTGCACCGCAGCCGGAGGAGTATATTCATACGTCATAGATTCCTACCCACCCCTCATACCTCAAGTGCGGGGCTAAAGCAAAAAAAAGCTGGCAAAGGAAGCGAGAGTAACAGTCAATAATGGAGTTGTAATACAAAGCCAGATTTAATATTATGCCACAAAGCCATAAAACTGGCAGAAAAAGGACGACTGAATGCAAAAAAAAATTGTAATCCCCGTCGCGTATTTATGATAAAATCTGGTTTTACTGGAGCATTAATAGGTAAAGAGTTCAGAATTAATGAAAACAAATGACAGCGCAATGAAGTCATGTATAACATGCAGATAGCATAAGAAGTCAGGGACGTCTATGCAAGATATGGCATGGTCAAATGAGTCGTAAATAAGTCAGGTCATGTGGTGAGTCGGAACTGCAGATTCTCCCGGCGTGGAGGAATATATTGCCTCTGAACCAAATCTCTTCCATTATCGATATATTTTGCGTCAGTGAGGAGAGATTTTATTTATTTTTTATTTTTCTATATACGTTCGATTATCTTTGCGATGTTCGAGTGTTTTTGCGATGTCCGTCTCACCAGGATGTAGAAGTTATACATATATACGTATGAAGTATAAAGGTTTAATACATTTTAACATTCTTTCAGGTCGATAGAATCATTTTTAAATGAAAACAAAAAAAAGGTATTATGAGGCGTAGGATAATCTAAAGTAAAGAGATTAATATTACAATTATAGAAAAAAACGATGAAATAGAATAAATATTGTAATAATTATTATAAAGATTAGGTTTACAAGATTATATTTTTTAGGTTATGTTGTATGTAAATTAATATTCACATCTGCGTGTAATTTGTTTTACAAAAGTTTGCAATGGCGGGACGACCTATTTTAGCAATTAAATGATTTAATTTGGTCATTTTTTCTATTGGTATAATTGTAGCTGGCAGTGAACACAAAAGAGAAATCCTGTTGATTCTTGAAAGAGTCCCTCCTTATTGACCCGATTTTCACCACGCCTTGAAATTTGCTAATTTTTAAGAAATTTGTCTCTTTTTCTGTTTGTATATAATTTATTTTGGTAGTTTGTAATAGGTATATGAGAAATTTATACAAAATATTTATAATTTAAAAAATACTAATAAAGGAGAAGCGAGTAGTGAACCTATGTGCGTGCAGAATGGTGTTGGCGGGATAGTAATTTTGAACAAAATGATTGAAAATTAGATATATTTTCATGTCCCTTTAAAACGTTTTGATAAATGCACTTTGCCAATTCTGTTCACGGGAAATGTCTTGCAATAAATTTTAACCTGAACATAAAGTTTCACTGATTTGTATAAACATTTCACACTTCCTTTGACAAAAGTTCTAATAGTGAGCAAAAAGATTTGCAAGATTAAATTGGATACTACAAATTACTGATATATAATAGGTTACCCAAAGTTGATTTTGCTGGTAAGAGCTAATGATTAAATAGCACTCGAGGATCCGTTATGCCATTTATTTTTCGGAAAATCTCTGAATGCGGCCACACCGTCTACCGTGAGTACTATTTCAATTTGTTTTACTTTAATTTTGGATGTTCATAAGCCTAATTTAATTTCTTCTATTATATTAATGTCTTGCTTTTAACATAATATTACATAGACATAATTGCAACATAAAATAAACTAAAACTTAGCTAACCGAAGGGCATTCACATAGAATACACCACTTGCAGTACATTTTCGTTAATTTTTAATAATATTTAATTAGGTTTTAATCGCGCCTTTACTATTTAAGGACAGCATAAAAACAATATTTATATAAGGTGAATCAAAAGTAAAATGTCTCATGATGATCAAAATAATTTCTTTATCAAAATTATAACTTTTTTTGTAGTACACTGTATCTTCTGAAACTGAAAGGTCCTCAAAAGGAACAGGATTCACTTTGAACGTCGGGATGTAAAGTTTTAAACCAACAAAAAGTTCGCGCGGATAAGTGTTCGCCATCGCAATCCACCCCTCCACCTAACTACCCAACCAGACGAGTGACGTTTGGCTTGTCCCCTTTCATTTAGGGGAGTACCTACTCTGTACCAACCAGCCAGTCGCCATCATTTCATTACTCAGACCCCATAACAATTTTTGATCCATTTATTTGTAGACAACTCATAAAATAATTATTTTTTTAGCTTTGTGTATATTTGTGTGATGGGAAGATGTGCGCCTAACTTTGTCATCCTCATTACCGATTCTCTACACTTGCGACTACATTCTTGTAAAAGCGTTGCGATTGGTTCGCTCCTTACCCATGATACGTGGTTCGGCTCGAGATTCAGCTCGCAAGTGTATACGTAGTGTTATATAAATACAATTTTCAAATGATAAAATAATTCAAATTCTGAATATGAACATCTTAATTCAGTCGGCTCTTCGTGTATCCGTGAGATTTTAAAATATTAGTTAAAAAGTGTTAGTAAGTAGTCTAAAAAACATATTGAAACAAACAAATTGATGGAAAAAAATGTTTGGCTAAATTTATTAATTTTTTTACAAAAATGATTGATGGAGAGGAGGGTCGGTTATGTAGATCAGACCATTTATATCATATGTCAGCAATAAACTCTAGAACTGGGGTTCACTTTGATTTTTAAAAAATGGAACTGGTTGTGAGAACGATTCCGACTAGTGATAAGTAGGCATCAAAATAATTTTATTAATTAATAATGTATACCTACCTATTTCTTCTGTTGACGTTTTTGATAGTTGTAGATTTATAACACTCACTTTGATTTTTTTTGGCATTTTCCTTAAATTACAGAATTCCTTACAATCCGACCGGATACTAAGGGTGCTCATTCGAAATGAAAATTTCAAATCGTGTCTAAAAACTAGTATGTTTGTTTTTGAAATGCAATCCATAGGAAAATGTATATTTTTTTTTAAATACTTTCAGCTTTACAAATCATCATAAATATGTTATAAAAATAAATATATGTAGGTACCTATAACCTAGTGAAAATTTTTAAAGTATTCATTCGTCCGAGCCAAGTAATTTTGGAACCTGCAATATCTGAACCCTACCTAATATTTAATATTTGGCTAATTTATATAGCGCCGTTTTCGTGAGAAATCACCTCAAGGGCTCTGTACCTAGAGCGTAAAATATATGTGTTTCAATCGCACATTGCATAACAAAATAAATGTCACATCACGCGGAGAAATCCGTGAAAGAACATTACATATTATACTATGTGATTTGGCTAAATTAAATTTCTTTGTAAACGATAAACCTTTGTACTTCACATATTTTGTCTGTTTGGAGGAGCAAACAATTTGGTTCTGTGTTGAATAGTAATTTCAATGTAGATTGCATAAGAGTATTCATTGCATTTTTAATGTGTGTTTTTAATTATGGCGATGCACCGTTAGATGCTGCAGGAATCTTAAGTGCTTTCTTTAATAGCGCCGAGAGGGTTGATGAATCGACTTAATTAAATGGTTGTTTATGTAGCCATTTTATTGTTATATTATCTATTTCTTTTTGTTGGTCATTTCTGCAATACGTATATGTTAGATAATGATTTTGTCGTGGAATAGAAGAGCGGTTATTTACGTTTTTGTGAAAATAAAACGGTTAAATAGTGAAATGCCCTGAAAATAATAATTCGTCAAATAATACAAATTTTAATTTACGAGTAAGACTATTTGAACAGTTAATTAATGTACCTGCATACTTCTATAAATTAGTCTTAAGTAGTTTATATTCTCACCAGTGAAAGAAAATCTAATTAAATTTATATAATTTCGTTTCATTCATCAATTAACATAAAACATATTTGAGGCCCATTACAGAATTGTAAAAACTCTCAGTACGCATAGCCACCCCGGCAGAAGTGAAGGACCACCACTCAGAACCGACCCCTTGCTTGAAATGGCTTTAGTCTTGTCGAGTGACCAGATCTGAATCCTGAACTACTGAACTTCTCCCTCACCTCCTCGTTCCCCCCTCCCACCAACCTCAAAACATACCCCAATTGGGGATGCGAAAGTCTCACTGTCTGTGGAATAAACATAGTAACTTACTGCTTTTGATTTCTTTTTACTTGAGGGCACTGACTCATATAAAAAATAATATTTTTGCTGAAAATATATAACTCTATTTTTATAATCTGACTTCAAAATACTAGAGAATCTCTCAAATTAAATTTCCAGGGAAAATAAAAGTTTTTCGGCTGATATTAAATATGTAAAAAATTAGGTTTTTTATCCAATTTAAGGCTTCTAGCATAAAGTACCACGAGGTGCCACTACTTAAAACCACGATTAACTGTTTTTTCCATTTTAATTAGAAAGCGAATATTTCATAAATATTCTAATCATCTATATTTATTTCTTCCCGACATAATTACATAAAATATAACTTACTTTTTAAAGCTTTGATCAAATTATAATTACAATGCAAATTGATGGAAAAGCCATCATTAACTAATATAATATACTCTATCATAATCCACGTGCAACAATGTTCCAATCGTTTTTCAAATTCCTTGCGCGATTGGATTTTTTTGTTAAATTTGGAATTTAATAACCGTTCACAGGTTAAATATTGCGTTGGCACGTCCGTTTCGTGAGAAATAAAATAAACTAGATGTGAAAATTCATTGTGATAAGTAAATACACGAAGTTTGGCTAATCCCAAAACAATAAATTAGAAGAAAGTAAAACTATACTGGGCTATCCATATTTTGCGACCAAGTTAAATATTGCGTTGGCACGTCCGTTTCGAGAGAAATAAAATAAACTAGATGTGAAAATTCATTGTAATAAGTAAATACACGAAGTTGAGCTAATACCAAAGCAATAAATTAGAAGAAAGTAATACTTTACCGGGCTTTTTATATGTTGCAACCATGTTCAAACCCAATAATAGTATTTGGATGAGTCGTATAGCGCCGTTTTTGTGAAAAATCGCCTCAGGGTAGCTGCACTAAAAATAAAATAATTTTCTGCTCTGAAAGATAATCTTCCTTATGGAACAAAACTCATTTAAATAATACGCAAAAATACATTATTGAATTAGGCTTAAATGTTTTTTTACAAATTTCATATACACATTTGGTATTTTAAAGAAAGACACACAAGACACCCGGGTTACGAATAATTTTTTTTATTACGTAAAAATTAAAAAAAAGACTGCTACTGCTATCATTTGAATCGATAATGTTGTTTAAGTGATGATTTATGATGGCTACGCGACACATTTCTTAACTCAGCTAATAACCGGTCAAAGTTACCCCTACTACCACTTTGCTACCGAGCCTCTAGTTTTTCAGTTGTGAGTGACGGTCATTTGGGCTACGTATTATGTAAAACAAGACAAGATTTTTGGAACAACGGGTTTATAACATAAATATTCTTCCAATTCTGTCGAGATATTTTTTTCAACTTTCAGTTGAAATGATCAATGTACCGACACGTAAAACATATTTAGACACATAAATATAATTTCATTATAACACTAGTCCTCAAATAATCCATTTTAGAAACAAGATAAAAATAATGTTTTTGGTCGGTGCTAGAAAGACTTTATATGTGGTGCGGTTACAACAACATCAATAATGCAATTATTTTTTAATATTTTTTTTATTTTTTTTTTATTTGGTACAATATTTTTTTACATTTCAAAGTTTTCCAGTAATGTTGGCCTCACTGGGTGGCTTGTCCGTGCTGAGGCCTTCATTTTATAATATGAAAATATAATCTACATAATACATTTAAGGATAAAATAATACATTTAATATATAATCTTGTGTGTTTGTGAGTGATGTGTGTTTATATTGGTTTTGTGTGTTACGTGTAGGTTTTATTTTTATTTTATGCTATGAATTTTAGTAATATTGTCTTTTTTGTTCTTTAATCCATTTTGTAATTTTGTGTGTGAATTTATTTTTATTTTCCTCAATTTTAATTTCAAGGTTTACACTGTTGAAAGCTTTTATAGCATGGTATTGGTAGTGTCTTTGTCCAAAGCCTGAATTTACTGTCGGATTTTTAATGTTTTCTTTGTACGCTTGTCTAACTGGTCTGTTAGTGTTATTTTGTGTATGTTGAAATTTCTTTTTTTTGTCAAAAATGTAGTTTAGTAGTGTTTTAACGTTAATTGGCGTATATCTAGTACGTCACAGCTGTTGAATATTTGGTCTGTATTAAGTAATTAATATTATTATTGTAATATTAGCACTCTAGTACACCCAAAAGCCATTCGCCGCCACTATAAAGGATTAATATATTATTATACAAGTTAACAAGGAATCACTAAGACGATTTAGTTCATCAACATAGGTTTCCAGAAATCCTTGAACACCCCCTCCCCAGCTTGTATTGATGCTTAATTTGCCGGACTGTTAATAAATTGAGATATTTTTTTGTCTAAATATCTAGAGTTCTCTACATCAATGGATAAAATGGATTGAAATTCAAAATATGTGCAAATATCGGAGCGCAGAGAAAACGGGCCACGTGTGGAGGGGAGATGAAATAAAAAGAGAGAAATTAATGTAATGAGTCTAGGCACAGAACGGTCCGAGGTTGCATTTATTCATATTAACTTTTCTGGACATAGGGGATCGAATAAGAATAATTGAACCCGTTTTACACACTTTAATGATGAAATACCGATGACAAACAAGACGAACTTTTGTTAATTATCTGCTTTGCGTGAGCTTATAAAGTAGACAGTTTCATTGCATTCGATGAATTATTATTAGGTCGTGGATACGATTCATGCGCATCGCAAATATACATACATATTAACAAAAAATCTGAAATAATTTTGTGGCCATAACCTCGTCTGGGTAATTTAATGTTGAATGCTTCATTTGTTTAGCTTAGAAAACTAGTTTCACGAAAAATGAAAGTTAATATAAGTACAGAAGCCGACATTAAACATTATTCTGCCTAACGTAAAATTTTTCCAACCTCAAATTATATTATCTGTAATGGAATAGGCACAGAATAGAAAAATTAAGTCAGCTGTAAAGTTAAATAATTTTCAAAGCCACTTTGTTATAGTAAATATTCTATCTTTTGTCTTAATACATTTAAAGGAGAGTGTATGTGGAGGCGCGGCTTTGTATTTATCTAAATCTACAGTTGTATTCCGAAATTGATGAAAATTTGCACACTTGACTTTAAAAACTAGAGAAAGGTGATTGTTTACATGAAGTTTGAAAAAACTGCATATATTCCCTTTCCCAACCCGAAAATCAGAATTTTAATACTTCTTGATCAATTTTTCACACTTGAAAATTACTTTTTACATCTGATTTTGAAAAACTCCGCATAGAGCTCGGGCATCGCCGGGAACTTCAGAATGTACCTCAAAGATATTAGCTAAAAAAATCAAATTGTCAGAGACAGCAATATCTGTCATAATGCATTTTTCGTTTATTTCATAAAGCATATTAGAAGTATGCTGTTAAAAGCCTATTTGCACAAAACTGGCTTTGTAGGATTTTTCAAGGTACGTTACCTATATTTTAAAGTTATTTTCAAAGATATTAGAAGAACGAGATATGCTATGTTGGCCGCCGGACCGTAGCCGGAGTACTACCTAATTAGGGTACTTTGAACGGTATCGAGACGTGTACGCACAGAAATCTGTTCTATGTATTAGTGCGGATACCTTAGCGATGCCTTAGCGTAAGCGAAGGTGTGCAGTAGTATTGGTGAACAAAACCGGCGACACTCGGCAAAACAATTCCACTCAGTACGAACTGCGCATAGCACATCTCGTTCTTCTAATATCTTTGGTTATTTTCCATATTTGTAAAGTTTACTAATAATGACACTACAAATAAAACAATAGTTCATTTTTAAGAAAAAAACTAAACAAAAATGAATATGACAGCATTAATTTATTTCACAAGATTTCAAAACTATTTTGTATATTGTTCTAAAATAAAAATAGAAGTCTTTGTGTATTGTGTTGATTACAGAGCACTTAATGCCCCTTCACTTAGAAGTCATCAGCGAGAAGCGCATCTTCATTTGGAAGTGTGAATGAGCAACACACTCTTTCATTATAATATCTCTACCAGAGGGAAGCCGGCGTAATCAATTATGGGTCGTAAAATGCCAAGTCAGCCATAAGCAATCGTCTTACTCTTTCTACTACCCTCGCTCTTTAAACTCACCCCGAACAGATCAAAGTCTCAAGAAATCAACAGACATTTCATAAAAAGACCCCCCGTTCAACGATGAGATGCACTTTTCACACAGCTTTTGATTTGAACTTTTTTAGAACTGTACACGTTTTAAAGCGTTGACCCATACGCTTTATTGAGTTACTCCTGCTGAAGTTTCAATCTTCATAACGAAAATAAAAATAGCGTGCATTTCCGGTTAGTTAAAAACCCCGAGTAAAACTTGCATTTTATTTATTTGGCTATAAATCGCAAAGAATTTATTGGTTTATACCTTTTGTAAATGGTGTCTTGCTGAAGTTATATTTTGATGATGAGGATATCTTGGTTTATGTTATCCGTAAATCTATGTGCACGTAAAATATTTAGTGCTGACGGTGGAATGAAGCTAACTGAAAAATGTTTTAATATTTTTTCATAAACTATATGAACATGCTTGTATCAAGTCTGTAAGAACTTAAACCCTGTTTTGACGTCAAAAATCGTACTACTCATGCATCGAAATTAAAAAATTATTATTTTGTTTAGTGTTTATATCCTCAAAAAAAAAAAAAATCTTTTGTCATCAGACCAATAAAGTTTATTCCATTATGTATCGTCCTGCAAACGTAACGCACGTATTTTGTATTTGGAATAAAATTAACCGTCTGGCAGAAGTACGAGCATTATGCTTTGACCCTTTTAACTGGGATATGAAAAATATTGTGTTTCTCGGATATATTCTATTAATAACTTTTTTTAATATTTTCAAGTTCGAAATTCGAGTTCTAACTGGATATGAAAAAAAAAGTTCTCGAATATTCGGTTAATATTTTTAAATATTTTCGAGTTCGATTCATAAAGTCTGCTAATTAATTTCAGTTCTTTTGAAACAGACACTGTACTTGCAAGGAAAATTGTGAAGTCATTTTTAAAGCGGTTCCATGAACGTAACATGACAGTTGAGGCGCTTAGCGTAAGTGTGACCCAACCAACAAAAAATCACGATCAGCGAAAACATCAGATAGTTTAAGTTTTTTGTCTTATCTATGAAGCCACAGTGGCCAAATTTTAGTTTTCAGTAATTTCAAAGGATGGCGCTATATTGTATCGTTCTTCCGTTACTAAATTAGTTACTTACTTTAACAATCTGATGTTTTTATTAGTTGGGCCACTCTTCCGCTGAGCGCCTCAATTAAACACACCTTTCAAAAGTGATGTAAAGTCATTGAAAGCGATGAAAAAAAAAACTCTACAACAAACCTAACCTAACCTACGTAACCTATTTAACCTAGTTTTTGTTCCATCACTTTTCTTGTCTTTATATCATTTTTTAAAGGTGTGTTGAATTGTCCGATTTTGATGAGTTATCCGGCCACTTTAGCTTATTTGGTTGGCGTAAATATAAGGTTTAGGCAAAATTACAAAATGGAGTAAAGAACAAAAAAGACAATATTACCTAAATTTCATAACATAAAATAATAAAACCTACACGTAACACACAAAACCAATATAAAACACACATCACTCACAAACACACAAAATTTAATATAAATATACCGATTTTAACTTTTATCTAATTTTATTTTTTCTTACATAAATTTTATTTTAAATCTATATTTTTAGTTTAAATTTATCTTAATCTATTTTTTTATCTTCACCAACATTATACATATTTTCATTAAATGTATTATGTATTTTTTTTTTTGTATTATAAAATATAGGCCTCAGCACGGGTAAGCCACCCAGTTAGGAAACATAACTGTATTGTACTATGAAATGTAAAATACTGTACCAAAAATGAATAAATAAAATTGCGACAAACAAAGCTCATTCATTCAATAAAAAAAATATTTCAATGCTTCCATCTTCAAAGTCCAAACTTCTATCTTCCATACTTATTATTAATTATTTAAATGAACGTTTTTTTGTTCTGACAATTAATTTAGGTAACAAAAAATAATTAAATAATAACATTTTTTATTAATACGAAGAATATTTTCAGTTTTTCTGTATGTATTTATTTTATCCCGACCAACTAAATTTAAGTTGATTTCACCTTCTTTTAAATAATTTTACACTCAAATGGCATCTTTGTAAAGTTTTGGGAAATACATAGTGTAACCGGCTAATTATAACGAGACACGAATAATAATAGTCTATATTGATTTTTGGTTGCCACATAGTTAAGTTTGATTTATAATACCTCGACAATTTACCATCTTATATTGAACAATAATCTTATTTTGGATTTAACGTCACCTTTTTTATTTTTTAAACTGTTTGCAGACAGTTTGATAATGCCTTAAGAAATAGCTGCCACGCGTAATAACTACACTGCAGAACTTGTTTATAAATTGAATAATAATATTATTGAAATATAAAAGAAAAAAATTAAAATTAAAACGGAGTTCAACAAATTAAACCGGAATTCAAATTAAAAGAATCCTATCTTCGACCTTTGTTGAAAAGAGTATATTTGAATGCTGTCCAGCATTTCAACATTCAAACCTTAGGACCAGTTCATTCATCCAATTGAAATAATTCTTCAAATTTGAAAGTTAATTTTCAAGTTCCGTGGAAAGTTCTTTTCAAGTTCTGTTATTATATCATTATGGGTCAGTTGTTTCACAGAACTTAAATTATAACAGAGCACGAATAGAATTTTTATAGAACTTTAAAAATGAATTTGAACTTTAATTATAAAATTATTAATGAATTTTTCAAATTTTTTAAAACAACCCGTCTTTAGTGTTTTGGCACCCGTTTGAGAGCAGAATTCCAGCTTTCAAATTGAATAAGAAATTTAAATCTTACTTCATGAAACTGCATCCGATTTGAATGCAAGTCACGCGGCGATGAAACATGAAATAGGAAATGCATGGTCCGTAGAGCGGATGAACATTAGTTCTCCGTCATTTTATATAAAATCCTATGCAAGATTTCGGCATAAAATTAACTCGAGCGTGAATTAATACTTTATAAATATTCTTTATGGGTCTTTGCGCTTGTAATTCTGCACATTTGGGAGTAGGTACGTGCCGGTTAATGTAGTCACGTTTCGGTGAAATGATATTGAGTGTTTATTTAAATGTGAAACCACACAAGAGTCTCAACTGCTCCCAACCGCCTCTAGCCAGTGAGACTATGGAATCCTCAATTGGGGTATATTGTGAAGCTGAAAATATAGGGGAGGGGAAAGAGATGGGGAAGAGGATGGTGGGAAAGTACCTGGCTATTCAGATCTGGTCACCAAACACGGCCAAACATTTCAAGCAACGTTTCAATTCTGAATGGTTGTCTTACACCAAAGCGATAATGAGAGTATCTTTAACTCTGGAACGTTTCGCAAATATACTATATATTATTTTAATTGAGTAAATTGTGAAATAACACAAATTACTGAAATAAAATTGATTTGCGCACCTCGGGTTTGAACCCGTGAACTTCAGTACGCTAGTCGAGAGAATAAGGAAGTTGAGTGAAAAATATTTTGACTTATAAAAAATATGTTCATGTAGATCAAAAAATATCGATTCTAAATATATAAATATATTTCTATATTATTATTCTTAGAATTAGTTAAACGTTCTTGAAAAAGCATTCAATAGCAATAGACTGTATACGCTCCACGATTGGTCGAAAGAATTCTGACGTCACTTGTGTCGTGACTTGTACGTACAACGGATCACCTATGGTGCATCTCTTTCTATTATATGAGAGATGGTCGGTTTAGATGAGAGAGGTGTATAGGCCAAACGTTTATTTGGGTTTGTCAAATATATGTACGTATTTGTTGTTATTATTATATGAAATGGATTTCTAAAGATACATATTCGTATAGTGCTTTATAATAATATGTTGTTTATTGCATAACTTAGAAGTTTTTATTGTTATACATGTCACATAACATGTGATACACTTCAGGCCGCCGGCCGCCCAGAAAAGTCTCACAGTGAACTGGGCTGTTAACCGTTGTTTTACTTTTGGTCTTTACTTTTCTGCGCGGTGGTCCTGAATTCGCGCGGGGCACGTCAACAAATAGCGACGGAAATACCGTACCGGGCGGGAAAAGCAAATATTCTAACTTAAAATATTAATTTAACTATGAAATCTTAATTAATTTTCTTTTTTTTAATAACATCAATTCTAATAGACGGTTAACATTGGTAAAAAAATTACTGGAATTCCTTGTTGAAGAATTACATTTTTTTCCATACAAAATGCTTAAGCGACGTGGTTTTCACAGTTCGAATGACGTCACACCCACACACCGCCTCTTACCGCTCGGATTCCGCTCGTTTTGGCGGGCTTAATTAAATTTAAACTTTGAGAATTAATTTAATTATGAAAACGAACTTTAAAAAAAAAAAAAATTCCAGTATTTAAGTTTGAATGCGAACATTGATAAAAAAAATAAAAAAAATGGACTCAACTTCCTTATTGCCCCTCGACCACGGAGGTTGTTAGATCACCTAATAATGTGGAAAATTAACTATTTACAAACGAATTCTAAACATATTCTGAATTATTGAAAGAGAATTTAATAATGCAATGATGTTTTTTTGTGAAATTGACGAAGATAAAAGTACTGCATTCATTGAGGCCGGATCTGGTTGATCGATTTATATTATTTCAGGAAAGGTTAAGACATAGATTAGCTATTTGGATGAGTATACAATAATTTCACATTTACATAATACATTTTAGTATAATTTAGGTTAGGTTTTTTATTTATTTAGGTAGGTAATTCACGAAAGCGCTGTAGTGGTTGACGGAAAGCTAGAAGAAAAAACCTTGTTCTCTGGGAAGGAACTCACTTATCAATCATAGAAAAGAGTTACACACAAAATCAGAAATAATGGAACACCGATGAACTAATATGAAATTAAAATGCTTTGGATAGATGGTGGGTAAGGGAGGATTCACAGTAGACTGGAACTTTTCTCCTGGTGGTGATAGGCGTGAAGCGATAAGCGCAATAAGAAGCAGGAAACGAGAAACAGCGGTAGCAATGAGCGGGAAGCAAGAAGCATTGTAGGGGCCCCACCATTTTTCGGAAGCGGAAAATATGAAGCAACGTGAAGCTGGAAGCGGAAAGCGTAAAGCATAAAATAATGGGAAGCTAGAAACAAGAACCAAGAAGCAATGGGAAGTAAAAAAAAACATTCACGGGAAGCTGGAAGTAGGAAACTGTAGGCGAGAAGCTGGAAGCTAGAAGCAGGAAGCTGGAAGAAAGAATAACGGGAAGTAAAAATAAGCGAAAGGTGAGAAACGAAAACCAAAGCTCAATAAATTCCTTTATTCCCACCCATCTCAATATTGTATTCATTATTAAGTTGCCATGTGTACTGGTCGATTAAACTTTGACCTCTTTCCCGTCGTCAGAGCAATTTAGTGTTACAAGTCCTAAAAAATCTGTTTATCTGGTGTACTTTCGTAAAACACAGAAATTTACACATAGATTTATATAATCTCTACACAAAACTTCGGTGTACTTAGATTCTACTCCAGACAGTACGTATGTACCAAGTACCTAATCAGTCAGGTCACTTTTAAATTATTTCGGATGACCGCATATCCAATTTTAAAAATCCATGAGAGCTAAAAGCTTTACAAATGCTATTATTTAAAGTGGTGTGGTTTTATGTGTCCTAATTTGATAGTGAGAGTGACTTTCAATCAAATTTATTATTTTATAAAATGCTGAAAAAAATATATCCGTATGTCACAAAATGTTTTAAAATAATATCGACACTGGAATTCAATAGTGAGATGAGCTGCTTATGATTTTTTTTTTGTAATATGCTATAAAATTATATTGACACTGGAATTTCCTAGTGAGATGAGCTGCTTATGATTTTTTTTGTAATATGCCATAAAATAATATCGACACTGGAATCCCCTAGTGAGATGAGCGGCTTATGATTTTACTGTAATTCACTATAAAATAATATCGACACTGGAATCCCCTAGTGAGATGAGCGGCTTATGATTTTATTGTAATTCACTATAAAATAATATCGACACTGGAATTACCTAGTGTTATGAGCGGCTTATGATTTTATTGTAATATGCTAAAAAATAATATCGACACTGGAATTCCCAAGTGAGATGAGCGGCTAATGTTTTTTTTTTTGTAATATGCTATAAAATTATATTGACACCGGAATTTCCTAGTGAGATGATCTGCTTATGATTTTTTTTTTGTAATATGTTATAAAATAATATCGACACTGGAATCCCCTAGTGAGATGAGCGGCTTATGATTTTATTGTAATTCACTATAAAATAATATCAACACTGGAATCCCCTAGTGAGAAGAGCGGCTTATGATTTTATTGTAATATGCTATAAAATAATATCGACACTGGAATTCCCAAGTGAGATGAGCGGCTTATGTTTTTTTTTTGTAATATGCTATAAAATAATATCGACACTGGAATTACCTAGTGAGATGAGCGGCTTATGATTTTATTGTATTAGGCTATTTTTGGAATACATAAATATTTAGATAAAAAGGTATATTTGTGGCGCCGAGAAAAATCTAGATTAACTAATTAATAATAAACCGCTCGACCTACTTAGTACCTACTGACTCACCAATAAACACATGTGACCTTCACAACTTTCTTTCATTTCGTGCCTCTCCCCTATCCTCAAAGTGGTGACCCCGACGTGATCTGAACAGCCCGACGTGATCTGAACAGCCCAAAGATATTAGAAGAACGAGATGTGCTATGCGCAGTTGCTATGGAATTGTTTTGCCGAGTGTCGCCGGTTTTGTTCACCAATACTACTGCACACCTTCGCTTACGCTAAGGCATCGCTAAGGTATCCGCACTAATACATAGAACAGATTTCTGTGCGTACACGTCCCGATACCGTTCAAAGTACCCTAATTAGGTAGTACTACGGCTACGGTCCGGCGGCCAACATAGCATATCTCGTTCTTCTAATATCTTTGGAACAGCCCGACCTGATCTGCAGCCTGACGTAATTCTGCAGCCAGACGTGATAGTGTTACCCCGACTCACCGGTAACCCCGTCTCAAAATGGGTGATCAGTAAAGGCACCACGGAGCAGCATGCACCAGACCATCTCCGCACAAGCGCGGATAATAGTGCCACCATGGTTATCTGAGTGTATCTTCAGCCTGTGTTGTGAACATGTGTTTTGCAATTTTTTTTTTTTTTTTATGAAGTGTCTCATTTAAGAAACGTTCGTCTCCGAGCTATTTCTTCTATCGCAGCCCTCAGCAAAGCTGCTGGGAAGGGGGTGTTGTGGCGTCGAGAAAAATCTAGATTAACTAATTAATAATAAACCGCTCGACCTACTTAGTACCTACTCCCAAATTATGTACCTGCATTCCAATTGGCATCGTAAACAGAGCAACCTACGTACTTCAAGTACCTACCTGTCTATCGACGACAATAATACTGCAGTCCGTCTGGGATACTACGAGAACTCACCAAAAGGTTCGAGTCTACGGCCTATGCATAATCGCCGCAATGTCGAAGATTCCCGAAACACACAGTCCGAGCGAGTGGCCTCGATTTAATTGCAATTTACTACCTACTGTCGCCATCGGCCGTGTAGTATAAATAATCTCGACGCAGCGAGTCAGTCAGTCAGTCATCATTCCGCCGTCAGTCTACCAGGATCAACGAGTGTTAACCCGCGCTAATCTTACTAGCGCAAAGGACAATATTCCCGGCTTCGCCCGTACCATCATGGACTCCATCGGGACACCATCATAGCGCCTCGGCCACGTCTATGGCCAGCGCTACTCGGATTACAAGCGCCCTGGTTCCAGTGTCTCTGAACAGCGCTTCTTCCACGCCATCATGACCACCACGAGGACACGCAGCATCCTCACTGGTCACGCCGCTCCCGTTCAACCGCCTACAAGGTCCGCCGCACCTTCGGCCGTCTCGTCAGCACTGGAGTGCCTGAAGACCTACGTTCTTCGCCAGTGCCTGACCTTCATCGAGTCCCGGTCACCAGCGCCCGGCGTCGACTCACTGACCCGCGCTTGACCTGCCAACACATCACAGCAGCAACCGGAGTATTCAACATTTGTCCTACATCATCTCCTCGTCACGGCTACTGACTCACCAATAAACACATGTGACCTTCACAACTTTCTTTCATTTCGTGCCTCACCATAGATCCCCAAATATTTGAATATCACTTTTGTTTCTTGCATGTATGAATAAAGTGGAATTTAACTTCCCGATATCCGATTGAGTTGAAACTCGGCAGGTAGACTCGTTGTCAATGACAATGAATTCTATCTACTTATATTGGATAGAATTTAATGTGATATTATCACGCATCTCTTCTCCATTTCCTCCCATTCCCCACTACCTTCAGCTTCATAACATACCTCAACTCGGGATGCCATAGTCTCACTGGCTCCAGACAGTTGCGAGCAGTTGGGATCTTTAATTTTTTTTATATTTCTGTGTGAAGGATCTTTTTTAAGGAAAGGAAGGAGAGGAAGTTTTGGGAAGGTAAAAGGTATGAGGATTGGGTGGGAATCTAGGGATCAATGTGTCCAATAGTTACAGACATATGCATATATCCACCCTACTGTGACGCAAAACGATGGGTCAAGAGACCAGTTGGAGAGGTCAAAGCAGCCTCTCCAGATCTGGCACGCCACGCAGCCGGTGGGCAGGAGCATCCTGAACACACCTCACCCGTTGAACCTGGGCACCCCTACTTAGTCACCAAATGTAGCGAACCACTTGGGGTGACCTATGGCAGAGGTGTTGGTATCCAATAATAATTGGTTCCCGTGGCGGCGGTACCCAAACCCACCTCCCAAATGAATTACTTGTATTTTTTTATTATTTTTATATTTACTCCACACAGGAGGCCCTGAAGAAAATAATTTCACTCAGGGCCTATGTCATCTTTGGGGATGCTGTGTGGAGGGTCTTTTTGTGGAGAGGAAGGAGTGAACATGGGTCTTGAAGAGTCCCAAGTTGTAGGAGGGAGGAAACACAGAGGCCGGCAGTTCGTTCCACAGCCGAGCTGTTGAACCTAAGAACGAATCGTAGAAGCGACCCGTTCTCATGTGACAAATGTCAACCGTGTACAAATGTTGGGCGCGCGTTTTGCGTGTATCCCGACTACGCACCGGTGCCGAAGGGATCAATGACGCTAGTTCCTCAGAGCATCTTCCATTGTATTACTGATAGAATAAGGACAGCATACCTACCTGACGCCTGTGCTCTAAAGATTGCAGTTCGTTTGTTAAGATTGGGGAATCTATCAAACGGACCGCCCGTTTCTGCACAGAGTCAAGGTTTTTTTTCAGGTATTTTGGGGCTCCGGACCAGAGATGACTGCCAAATTCGACAGTAGGGCGCACTTGCGATTTGTACAGGGTGAGCAGTTGTGTACTATTAAAGTATCTGCGGGCCCTGTACAGTACGCCCAGCTTCTGAGAGGCCAACTTTACTCTGGCTTCGATGGAGCCCCGTACCTGAGCTGGTCACTTATAGTTACACCAAGCATATTAATGGAAGGCCTGTTTGGAAGATGACTTCCGTTGAAGGAGACTAGATTATTATTTGGATCCCTTTTAGACGTAATCGGACAGGATTTGGTCTTTGAAACATTAAATTCGACGAGATTATTTTTACCCCAGGAGGAAATACTCTCGAGATAACCGTCCATTATCTGCTTCAAAGTCCTCCGAGCGCTGTTGGAGTATGTGTGCCCTTTGGGGGCCTGTCAAACAAAAAGCTATCATGAACTATACTGTCATCCGCGTAACAATGAATCGGTGCACATGTCAAAAGGTCATTGATGTGCAACAAAAACAAAGTCGGAGACAGAACCGATCCCTGTGTGACGCCAGCATTTATGCGGTATTCGTGAAATAAATGTCGGTCCTACTCAATTTGTATATCATCGTGGCAATCTTCACAATGCATGACATGATGCAGCCTGGAATAACTCTGATTTATTTTATTTCGCTGTCCGTGAGACAGAGTATAATTATCCGAGCAGTAGGCCTAATTAAGTCAGATAGGTAAACCATTTTTTATACAGTGACGAACCCACTCTTTACTACATTTCTGCCCTACTACAAAACTCAGTCAAGCTATGAATTTAAAGTTTGCACAATGCACAGTATAATTCGCAGCAGGACATACTTACAACGAAGTTATCCGAGCAACTCGGAAATCCCATGCAAATTCATGCGAGAATTCAAACATGACAGAAAAGTTACATGCCCAGGGGACAAAATTATTTTTGTCCAGTAATAACTCGACCCATCTAGGAGCTAAAAACACAACAACACATGGCATCGATTGCTCTCCTTGTACTTGTAGTGGTTAATGTTGACTATTTTAGTACCTATGCAATGTGTTTGTGTACTTGTTGAAAAGACACCGACTGAAGCTGTTATTAAATATTTTTACATATTCTAATGACAACACAAAATTCTGGAAGAAAAACAATCATATAGTTTTTTTTTCTCAATCGAATTATTTTCGTTTTAACAAAAAAAGTCACCATCATCAAATACCCTATAACATTAATAATAAGTCCAGTAAAATATTTGCATTATCAAAAAGCTGGCTGCTAGAGGCGCTAGAGTAGCGAATTGACGTTGACATTATTTTCAATGGTTGTAAATTTAATTTATTTAGTTCTTGATGGCGGTGCTTTGCGCTTTCTAATTTGTATTTTGATCAATATTAATTTGTAAGAAAAGGTATATAAAATGATCCACGAAGTATGATCCGGTGAAGTTGGTGAAATATACTACGAGTCTGTTAAATCCTGCAAAGTGAAATTTTCTTTATTTTTAATGATAAACTAATGTTTATAAGACAAGGTTATTTATGCATAGCACAAAGGATAAGAAATTATTATAAACAACAATTATTCGCCTGAAATATCCATACAAATTGAAAAAATCTCCCGAGTAAAAATAAATGCCGCCAAGTGGAATTACCCTTCGATACATACTATATTTGGCCGATGTTGTCACCTCATAAATAGGTTCGCAGTATTACCAATCAGCTTCTTTGGTTTTTCTTACCGATGAGTGGTTTTTAGCTACAAAATTCGTTGCAGATGCGTCAGGCTTTATTGTTGTTAATTTAATCTCTCCAAACACAACAACAGCGTGTAAAGAGTTTTGATTTTAGTGAAAGTGGTGTAAACTTTATTTTCATCCACTTCACAATCAACTTATTTTACCTGAAGTAGGGACCTTGAACATTATTTACATTCAAGATTATAGGAGGTACTGATAAATAAATAATAATAAAAAATCTTGATATTTCAGATAATGCATAAAATTCTGATATAAAAGGTATGATTATAAATAACATGTTAGTTTGCTTATGCTTTGTTTAATAAATATAAACAATAAAATCACACACTATACAAGAAAACGAATCTGGAATGATCACCCTCTGAAATTGTAATCTCTCGGGGGAAACTATGTACCTACAGACACTCAACGGCGCTGAAATTTATTTATTTCTTACGCTTATAACACTTGAAACGTAGCTTGAAATAATTTAATATGCATATTAATTAATAAATTTACTGGACAATTTATATAGCGCCGCTTTTGTGAGATATCGTTGTAAAGCGCTGACACAATATACTCACATAGATACCAGACCTTGGCAGTACCGCTGTGACGTTCGACGAAGATAGAAGATGGAGACTCTGCAGCAAGAATCCTAGGTGGTAAAGAAACTGGACCAGCTACTGTAGCATGAGAGTCCACCGCGTCCAACTACGAGGTTCGTCATCCGTCCAGGTATGTGTCTGCTGCTAATAAAGAGCTGACACAATATCCTCTCATACCAGACCTTGACAGCACCGCTGTGACGTTCAACGAAGATAGAAGATGGAGACTCTGCAGCAAGAATCCTAGGTGGTAGAGAAACTAGACCAGCTGCTGCAGCAAAAGAGTCCACCGCGTCCACCAACAGTGCCAGCATAAGGTTCGTCATCCGCCCAGGTATGTGTCTGCTGCTAATAAAGCGCTGACACAATATCCTCACATAGATACCGGACCTTGGCAGCACCGCTGTAACGTTCGACGAAGATAGAAGATGGAGACTCTGCAGCAAGAATCCACGGATACACACTTCATAACCTACTTCAATCTCATCTGCCAACCCATAGAATAAAGAATAACATAAGAAGTGCCTTGTGGATGTATTTCATGAGCCCAATTTGGACATACATTTCCATGCAAAACTGTGTTTCACCATAATTACGGAATTTAAATGGGATGGCGATATATATTTTCAAACAAGAGAGACAGACCGCGTGGTAAATGTTCTAGAACCAAAAGGTACTAAGTCAGTGGCACATTTGTTTCCAATCAATTTTTTATCCTAGGCACTTCTAGATTTCTTCTTTATTATATGTTCTAACTCTATCTCTACTTCCTTGAGTATCCAGTAGAATTTGTCGTGTTTACATTAATGTAGTACCATTGAGGAGATTTTCACATAAAATATACTATGCGAATTATCCAATTACTCTTATTTTTACACTATTTCACTCGAATTCGTGTACTGTACTCCCATAAATGGACTTACTAAATTAATTACTAAAAGACCGTGATCTCTCCGGTAAGAAATATGACATACAAACCCTCATCGTAACAAATTAACAAAGTTCTCATACTTTTTCCAGTGGAATTAATAATTGAATGATTTTAATGACTAGAAAGCAACACTTTGACCGCATTCCCGACCTTGAAAGTGATCCCAGTCCATCACACGAACACAATACCAGCGCCGGGGGAGTTTCGCGAACTGCCGTATGTCCCGCTAATGGTGACCCCATGTAATATTTAACACGGGTTGTCAGACGTGCTTTAATGTGTTTTCCCAGAGAGTTAAAAGCCGTGAATAATTTATTCAAAAGCTTGATTATATTACACATTTAACGAATTAAGTGACATAAAACTGAGCCACACGCTTCAATTAGGGAGTAGTCATTTGTGGAACTAGTAAAGTTGAGTCGTGCGTGACGACATTATATAACCATTTGTAAGCGTTTGATTTTTATGGACACTCTGCTTTGGAGATAATTAAGTGCTCGGTTATGCCGTAAAGCAATTAATTATTATTGTAAACCAGCGAATAAGGGACCATTTCGTGATGTATTATTCTCGCATCGTATCGTTTCATGCCGTTTTGATTACATACTCCCGGAATATCAATTTACCCAAGTTTGTAGGAAACTTGCCAAGGAAGCGAGTGGCTGTGTGATTTTTTATAAATGCGGACCAAATTAATGCTAAACTATAATTATAATTATGTAGAAAACCGGAACACAATGTTTTTAGTTGTGGGGATAGGTAGTGAGGGACATTAAATTTGGATTTAGTATTGTCATTAAAGGATTTTTGTTAAATTATTAATAAAAATTATACATATATTGAAAGCTGTTAACGTTTGAATGTTTTTATGAACACCGATAATTAAAAAAAAATAGAACTTGTCTAGGACTCCCGCCTGCAGTATATTCACGCAAATGTCCATAGAAGCTGTTTATGAATTCCATTTAAATTTGGACTCGCGGTTCAATTCGACGTGTATTGTTTTTATGAACGTCATTTCTTTCTTCGGCTTTCCAACAAAAACAAAATTATTATAATAATGGAACTAAATTGGCTAACGGTGAAACAGATGTTGACCTTGAACACGATGATATTTGTACATAAAATAGTAAACAACCTGCAACCCAAATATTTTTCAAATAATATTGTATACAACGAGGACATACACAAACATAAAACGAGGACGTGCAATGAAATAAAGCTACCAAAAAAGGACAAGGCGAATACTCAGAATAGTATACTATATAAAGGGATGAAATACTATAATGCGCTGCCGGAAAACCTAAAGTCTGCCCAATTCGAATGTTCAAGAAGTTGTGTAGGAGCCACATCAAGCAAGAAAAAATATAGTATATGTAACAAATTAATTAGTAATTTGTAAACGTAAACGTAAATGTACAAATTACTAAAATAAAATTAATAAATAAAAAAAAATAAAAATCAATTATTTTTAGATCCGGTCAGTACGCCACTACACAAGCAAGGGTATTTTAACACAGATTTACCTGTGCGTTGCATTAGGCTGCTTCTTAACCAAAGAAAGCTATTTAATTTTTTTTAAATTATGTTTAGTTAAAAAAAATCCCTTATTTGATTTTTTTTACAAGTTAAGGTTGTCGCACATATATCAGCTCGGCATCGGATCTGCATCGCCTCGCCTTATTTCTCCTGTCCCGAGGTGAGGCGATGCCGTTATGATTACGATGCTGATTAGTGTACGTTGCAGTATGGAGTTTCATGCAAAGAATTATTTTGATCGGCTCGAGCTGAGACATGCTGATCATTGCCAGGGTGATATGTGAGCGACAACCTTAAGGCGACACAAGACTCCAACAAGGGGAGTTGCCCGAGGCTTACTTTAATTAATTAATCGTAACGATAATATGTATGTATTTTTAGAGCAATTCCTACGGATTGAAGTTTTTTTATATATTTAATATCAATAAATATGGTAAAAAAACTCTAGAATACCTCGTTCCAATAATTTACAACATGTTACCAAACTCAATAAAAAGCTGTGAATTGACTCACAGAAGGAAATGTATGTTAAAAAAATGGTTATGTGAAAGAATTTTTTTGTACTAATGTAATTATGTGTATATTTTATGTACTTGTAAAAATTGTATATGTATTTAAAAAGTAATTGTTAAAAGAACCCGTTGACAAACTGATATCAATCAGTTTAACGGGACTTAATTGTAAAAAATGTATTTTTGAAAGTTAATAAAAAAAAAAAAAAATAAAATAAAATAAAATAAGTACCTTACCATTCAATATTTTGTAAAACGCATTTAAAATTTTATAAAACGTTTTTCAATTATAAAATTAGCGGTTGGTTCAGATTTTATTTTTTTAGACGATGAATTCGTAACTTCCCGAAGGATTCCTCTAGTAACATTTGAAATGTTATTAATATGTTAAGTCCGTCCATTACGCCGGGACGCGGGTATAATATTGTTTTTACACGAACTAATTTCTTATGTTATTAAGATTCCCACTTAATTTTAGAGATTTCAACCACTAGATCTGTCTAATACACAGGGCCGACGCACAGTGGGCTGAAAATCGCCTTTCATAGACATAGAGACTTGAATTTTCAAGGGTATTTTTTTTGGCTAGAAATGGATTCTGCTGATCATTACTATGCTATTAAATTTCGTACGAAGCAATTGCGTGTACAAATGAAGGAGTTATCATTTTTTAAAGAAAAAAATGTATGGCACTGACATTAAAAATGAGGCTATCTCTGGAATCATAAGGTTAGCCATTCCATCCTTACACACAGATATACTACTATTTATTTGTATTTTTTTGACATACTTCGTATTGTGGCGCAACTTGCGATTTTTTTTTTTTAAATCCTCAAAGTTTAAAAAAACACTTTTTAATGTTGATGATTCATTTAAATGCTTAAATGCTTTTAGGCTTGCAGTGTAAATAAAATATTGTAAACTAGACAAAGCATACTCATATGTAAAGCATTTAAGCATTAAAATGAATCATCAACATAAAAAAGTTTATTTTTTCAATTTGAGGATTTTAAAAAAAAAAATCACAAGTTGCGCCAAAATACGAAGTATGTAAAAAAAAATACAAATAAATAGTAGTATATCTGTGTGTAAGGATAGAATGGCCAACCTTGTAGAAGTCACTGTTCCAACGAAAATAGATATTACCCCGGAAGCCTTCTCAATTTTTTTTCGGGAAAAAATTTAATCATTTTCGTGCTTCCGCATCTCACGCCCCTCCGCCAATATTCACTTTAAATTCTAAAGGAACTTTGTCTTCCTTCAAACCCACAACGCTGGAAGAAGTAATACAAATTATTTCAAGCTCGCCTAATAAACAGTGCAGTCTTGATCCTATACCGACATGGTTATTAAAACAATGTTCTAATGTTATAGCTCCATTCCTAATTCACGTTTTCAATAAATCACTTAGCACGGGTGACTTTCCTGAACCACTCAAGTCAGCTGTAGTAACACCAATCCTGAAAAATACACAACTAGACGCTGATAACTTAGGTAATTATCGACCCGTTTCAAATTTACCATTTATTTCAAAAATCCTGGAGAAAATTGCTGCCGCACAAATAATCAGTCACTTGAATTCAAATAAATTATTCGCAAAACGTCAATCTGCGTACAGAAAGTTCCACTCAACTGAAACCGGACTACTTCGTATGCTATCAGAAATAACTTTAACCGTAGAGTCAGGTAAGTTATCACTTATCTCACTCCTAGACATGAGTGCAGCGTTTGACACGATTGATCATGAATTCCTCATTAGGAGATTAGAGGAAACATTTGGTTTGAATTCCGACATGAAAAATTGGCTGGTATCCTATTTATCCAATCGCTTACAAGCCGTGAGGGTTAGAAATAAATTGTCCAACTTCGCAAAACTTTCTTTAGGGGTACCCCAGGGATCCGTTTTGGGTCCACTTCTATTCATCCTTTTTACAAATGATGTCGCCAAAATAATCGAGTCATTTGATCTCTTGTCTCACTGCTACGCTGACGATCAGCAAGTTTATTTTTACTGCGCTCCAAATGAAATCAATAGTCTCAAGATCAGTATAACTGAATGTCTAGAAGCAATAACTCGTTGGATGTCTTTAAACAAGCTGAAGCTCAATCCATCTAAGACTGAGTTTCTCTGGGCAGCCACAAACAAACGTCAACATTTCATAGACAATTCACCTATTACTATTTCCGGCAGCGATATCATCCCAAAAACAACAGTCAAACTTCTCGGTGTCAATTTAGATTCAGACTTTTCGTTTAAAAGTCAAATAAATAGGACTGTAAGCACCGGTTTTTTTCACCTAAGACAACTCAAGTTTGTCCGAAGAAACCTTCCTTCAGAAGCAACAAAACTACTTATCAACTCTTACGTAGTCTCACGTCTCGATTACTGCAACGGCATTTATGCCAGCCTTCCAAAATATCAAATTGACAAACTTCAATCAGTGTTTAATGCAGCGGCACGGCTCATAACCGGGGTTTCAAAATATTCGCACATTTTAGAACACCTTCGTAACCTTCACTGGCTCAAGTGCCCTGAAAGAATCCGGTACAAACTGTGCTGGATGGTGTTTAAATCCATCAATGAAATGGCCCCACCCGACAACTCTGAACTATGCTTCCCGGAAAACACTGGTCTGAGGCAGTCAACGCTTAGATGTAGGCAGACTGATAGAACCTATGCGCAAGCCAAATACTAAGTTTGGTGATCGCGCTTTCGGAGTATCTGGGCCGAAGGCTTGGAATAAACTCCGGAACTTCCCTCCGGAACTAAGATAAATAACAAGTCCAACAGAATTCAGGTCTAAACTAAAAACTTACCTTTTTAAGCTGTCGTACCCTTAAATTAAATATACCAATCCTAAGAAAAAGTCCAATTATATTCAATTGTTCAATTAAGTCCTAAATCCTGTATCTAGATTTCGCCAATAAACAATTAGATAATGTTGATTGAGTGTTAATCTCAAGTGACCTACCAGGTAAGTATTGTACTGTATGTTTTCTCCATAAATAGTTAAGTAATAGCAAAGATCACTGTAGAAATGTATTGTGGGTTTGTACAGCGCCCTTGAGGTGTTTTTGCACAAAAACGGCGCTATACAAGTCATCCAAGTATTATTATTATTACTATTTGTGATTCCAGCAGAATCCATTTCTAGCCAAATAAATACCCTTGAAAAGTCAAGTCTCTATGTCTATGAAAGGCGATTTTCAGCCCACTGTGCGACGGTCGAATATTTGTGTACACGGCTTCTTCACTTACGTCATTAAGGTTCCGATGTTATTTTGGATATTGTCTCGTCTTAAGGCGGCTCGATCGCGGCCGAATCAATATTAGTCTGCTAATGTTGCTATAAAAATGCGTGATACCGAGAGCGCTCCGTTTCACACTTATAATATCTCAATTAAGCCCGTGGACGGGGCGGCGCGGGAACGGTATCGCGTACTTTCAGTAAAAAAGCAGCGCCAGCGGTACAATATTTCAGTAGCTTCTCGATCATAATAGAAATAATTTTAATAAACTTTTATATTTCTTGGATTAAAAACGCATTAAATATATTCTTATGTATTAAATAGGCATATTCATTATCACAAAAGCTTTGTGAATAAATGTAAAAGATCCAAAGCCTAGTAGTCACTTGACTCACATGCCACAGTACTAAATGCGAAACAGTAAAACAGAAATCTGTAATACGATCTACAGACATCAATATACAAATACTTTGCCATATTCTGCAGACCCGTGTGCGACTCCATTCAATGAGACATCGGCAATATAACCCCGCTTTTTTGCTGCACCCGGTTTATGTCGATTCTTTATCGGTCTATAAGGGAGCCGCCAAGTTAGATCTGTGCTTCCTACTCCGTAAAATATTTCCTGTGGGTTTAGGTTTTCTGAAAATTCAAATCCCCCTTTTTTCACAAGAATCTTTATTTCAAATATAAAAACATGATACTTATTCCGAAATCTGAAATTAAAATAGAACAACATTTTGACTGCAGTACCAAAATGATGTTTTCGCTGCTAGGTAATAGATCAGATTAGCCGATTTTAAAAGAACGTAAAGTCAATCTTTTTAAAAAAACTTTTGCTTTTGTGTTGTGATCATATTAAAATAGTTTAAAATACATAAAAAAGTGAACACCTGTTATTTTAGCCCTACTGTTTGTGAAATGAATTTCAAAATATTCTCTGTAGATTAAAAACTTTAGCTTGGGGGTAAAGGTTATGGACTTTATAAAATCAAGGACTACACAATCGTGTGAACTACATTTCCTAGTAATAATTTCAAATAGTAACACCCTAATTAGAGGTAAATACATTTTGTATTTTTTTTAACAATAATCAATGTGACTAATTATACCCCTTAATTCCAGTAATTTAATGACAGCATTTGCGGTATCCTATTAGCGGTAGCGGTTACAAAATCATACTGAATTTGTGTATTTTCGTTAACAGTGTCAATTTCATTTTAGGCGAACCTCGTTATAACTATCACTCGGTTGGAAAATAAAAGCATTTAATTAATCAACCAAATAGTTATAAACATCGTGCATTTACATCAGAGGCCGAAAACATGAATAATTTGATTCGTTTTTCTCAGAAATATTTCCAATGTGTTCGTTTTATTATTTGTCTTTCATCTGTTTTCTTAGATTCTTCTTGTTGATTGTCAATTCGAGCATATGATTTACGAGTGTGTGGTAAAATTATATCCAGTTTCCTAAGAATAACGAGGGTTATGGTTCTTCTTACACAATGTGATCTAATAAATATTTCCAGGAGTAGTGATTGAAATTTCAGATTGGAATTTTCTGTGATAGGGTATTTGAAAGAAATGTATCAGTTATACGTATTTTTTTACATTACCATGATTTAATAATTAACCAGTTGTAAACAGACTGTTTCCTTTTCTTTCTAAGGACAGGTACAATTTTCGTTTCATTTAATTTCTTTGTAAAATCTTAGTAATTTTAATGCGCGAATTTTAACTTTTTTGTTCATCTATTTTCAATAATGACGATTTATCTCAAAAATCTGCACCTTTTCACAAAATGTAGGGTCTTTAAATATAGAATAATACCTGATATTTTCAATGTTTTTTTCTAGACCTGTTTAGTTTAATTCCGGTGATATTTGAACAGTATTTTGCCCATGTATTATTATAGATATATTTTTTTTTTTACAGAGAACACCATATTATTTTTATATTCAAAAACAGTTATAGTGCGTTTAAATAAATACATATAGCATGACTTCGAAACATACTGGATCATAGTAAAAAAGTAAGTGTAACGTAATGTCACGTACTTGAGAATCAGCAAAAGACACTACGTATTTTATATATTCTCTTATGCAAACTATTTCAAAACTATCAAGGCCCTAGTGATATAAAGGTGAACAAAATAAATAAAAATATCAACACCTCCTGAAAGTTAGTATCCACCCCCGGAGCGCCACCCACCGCCGCCGCCTACCGGAGAAAGGAAACCCCTGAACAAACAATCCCGTTTATCCAGCGGGTAGTAAAAAGAGCAGAACTTGCCACCAAGAAAGCTCCGCGGCGCTAGGACAAAGCTCGGCCGGAAGCTCCCTGCGCCGCTACATCCTGAGCTTTGATGTCGACGCCTGTAAACTTGTTAGTGACAGTAGCTAATGTTGCGGCCGCTGACCAACTGGACTCCGGTTTGCGCTTACTCTGTTGCGGCGGTAAGTCTCGGATTGCGGTCGGCGCTGTGAGCAGTGAGCAGCGAGTTGAGGCAATGCTTGATGTATGTAGACTGTATGTGTTCGACTAATTCAAATAATGTTGATACAAAATCTGATAAAAGATTCGTGATGCTTCACTTAATATTATTAATACGAGTTAAATAGTTGAAAAATATATCTATTTACAAAGGGTGAAGTAAAGTATTCATTTTATATCAAATACTATTCTAAAACACTAAATATAATTATTTACGTCAATTATTCAATACATAGCCGAGAACACATTGAAATTTTTAAGTTATTAAATTTAATCATTGTAATCCGAAAAGAGTATGGCTGATTTATTTTAATCTTGTTAAAAACGTGATTGCAATCCATTTCCTAATAAAATATTAGTCCATTTAGAATATATCGTAACACGTGTTAATGCAGTTGTGCTTTTCGTGATAAATATATAAATATATATGACAGAATGCTACAAAGTTATCCGATATCTTAAAAACACATTCGTGTTTTACTGACAGTTTGTTAGGAAAATAATTTGACCAGATTCTTAATAAATTATCAATATTTTATTTCAGTAAGTTTTCTCCCCCCCCGAGTTGCCGGTTATTTTGGTTTTGCTAGCTGCAACTATTACAAATGTATTTTCAAAAAAAGTGTGTTATTTTATTTTAGCCAGCATTTCATTTTATAGTTCTAAATGTCTACAATATTTTAAACTAAAATTTTCATGATTTTTTTCGGCGCTCTAACAAAAATAACGGAAATGGACTTCTTCGAAAATTTAAGTACAAAATGGAAACTTGGTAAATAGGTTTTTACAATCTCTTGCGCAAAAAAATATTACCCCTCAAATCCCTGTTGTACACCTGATAATATTATAATTTTGGGAATGTGGTAAGTTGAGACGAATGTGGTGGTAAACACAGCGTTTATTGAGTGTAAGTGGAGATGTTGCGATGACTCCGAACCGACGCTCGATGTAGTCGGTTTACATGATCGGTGGCGAATTCCCTAGGCCGAAGATAGATATAGTGGACCTTGATGAAGTCGGTGGCTCGAAACCACGCTGGTGGTAATCGGACTTGTGGGTGGTGTGCGACGCAGGCCCGCTGGTACGTACCAACGAACCAGCCGACCCGTCGTTACCCGTGTCGCGAAAACCTCTGCCGACCAGGTCCATCGCACCTTCGGCTTTCTTTCTTCACACTGGAGCTTCAGGAAGACCCATGATCTTTACCAGTGCTGAACACCACCCATAAGTCCGGTCTTCACCAACGTGCTTCGCTTGGACTAACTGTGCTAGAGACTGACTAGCCGCTTTACATACTATACACATTATTTATATACACATTGTATATACAACACTTAAAAAAACAAATATATTATTACATACACAAATTATATTTAATATTGTAAATTTTAATATAGATTCTCCTATAAGTGTACTATGTATTATAAGTTCACTACTTGTAAACACATAACCTAACATAACTTCATCTCTTTATGTTGTAAATCTTAATTTAATTCCTCCAACATGTTATCAGGTACCTGGTTTACACTGTTCAATACTACTAACTTACCTAACTTATCTCATACACTGTAAATCCTTATATATTATTTGTAACCAGGTTAATTTGCTAAATTCCGAATATAATACATGCTACCAGGTTACTTTTTTAACATTGTCACAACTACAAACAAAAAAATCTCCATTTCTTCTTTTCATTACTACTAAATACCTAACTTATCTCTTATACTGTAATCCGAATGCAATATATGTTACCATGTTAATCTTTACAAAGCCACTAAATTTAAAAAAAAATTACATATATAAATATATTTATTTTTTTTCTTCACTACACAACTTAGTTGAAGAGAATTGTCATGTAATTATGTCCATTTCTTAAGGAATAATATGAACTACACCTGTCAATATGTCTGTCATGGAACGGGATACTTTCCTAATTGGACAGGCAAAGCTTCATAATATGTAATTAAGACTTTCTTTTGAACCTATTTTTAAATAAATAAAAAAAAATAAACATGGTAAATACTCGTTCGAGAACATTAGGCAGTCGCGAGGAGGTAAATGCAGCGCGCTTTCGCCACATTCCAAACGCGATGCACGTTGCACATATCGATGTTCTAGAACTTACTAGCAGCTTGCCGCTACATAATGGATAAAACTTATAAATGATATATCGCAAATTATAGTATGACAAATTATAGGTACATTTTCGCAAAATTTAAAATTTTTTTTGAGTCTTTCGGAATGAGAGCATACTCTTCCCTGTTTAATCTTAATTATTAATATAAACGAATAAGTTTTAAAGTTTACCCCACTTTTTAGTTACACAAGTTTTACCTGAGACTACATTGTTATCGGGTGTTAAATAACGAGCTCTCCTATCTTATTTCTTGTTCATATTTATTCCTTATTCAAATCTACTTTTTGACCTACATAATACCTTATGAAAGGTTAAATGTTATGAAATATCCATAAAGAAGGTAAAGTCATTACATGAACACGTTTTTGAACAAAACAAAATTTTATTGTAAAATATCATGCAGGGTGATTGCTCTCTTAGGTGATTTAGTTTCATGAACTATTTAAGTCAAATGATATTTTTAATCGATTGTGTAATAAGGCTGAAGGAAATATAATTATTAGCCTAATTTTTAATTTTTGTACTTCTTTTAAAAATAAATATTAACATTCCCCTGTTACGGATAACCAGACAATATTTGAAAATCTCCTATTACCGCTACAGTAAGCTGAAAATGTTGTTTGTTTGGCGATGGAGGACTTAGCCAGTCGAAGAATTGAACGCACGACGCCTGGGTGGGACCCGAACGCAATGCCAACTCACTGACCAGTCGCTGATTAATACCACATTTTTCGTGAAAATTACTAATGGCTGTATAATATGATATTAAATTTTCTCTAATTCACTTTATGTAAACTAAGTCAGTAAAAATTAGGAGAAATAGTTTTTTCTAAAAAGAAAACTACATTGCATTGCTATAATTTTTACATACTGTTACAGATGTTGTCCAGAGTAGTGACGTTACAATACTTTTTAATTATTTTGTGGATTATAACCTACACAATAGAAAGAAAATTAAATTTAAAAAAAGATTAAATTAAATCCAACAACAGTTAAAATGAAATGTAAAAAAAATAAAATATATATCAACCTAGCGCCCTTGAGGTTATTTCGCACAAAAACGGCGCTATACAAATCATCCAAATATTATTAATATTATTATTATACAATTAGTAAAAATAAGTAGCAATTATAGGTATAGGAAAAAGCGAGAACACATTAAAAGCAGAATAACGAGTAACCTGTATAGTGGCAAATCAACATACTTCAACACTCTTTAAAAGTTATATAAAGTAATAAAAAGTGATGAAAATGATCACATTCCACAAGTGAGTTGAATTTCCAATATTCTGAGTTGCCATGGAACCGGAGTTAGTAGATATGTACTAGTGAAATTCGTTGTAATTTTGGTAGATGCTGGCAGATATTAGCAATAGGTATCTGAGAAAATTTCAAATGGCTTTTTTTGCATATTCTTCTAATAAATTTACGTATGTAATAATTATTGGTTTTCAAAATCGAATATGCAAATACGGTTTGATCATGAGTTTTAAGAGGGACGGTAGATATTTCTAGCAATACGTTCTCTAATAAAAATACAGTAAAACATTAATTGATGTAGGGTAAATGGTTGTTTATCATTCGTGTAAATTTTAAAACACGTTTACTATTGAGTGGGAAATATGTACACATGAAGGAATACAAACTTATTTTTTGGTAGGTAGGCAGGCACCTACTAATTTCGTAAAATATTTAAAATTTCAAAATGATTAATGATTTACTTTTTTAACAATACAATACGAGAGAAGTTCTCTCAGAAAACGTGAAATACTAGTATGTTGAAGAATTTGATAATTCTGCGATTATGATTACACGGTATACGAAAAACGCGCATTTAAAATCATTTTTCGGGAGGTATGAAATCCCTTCATTGAGTGAGATAAAGACAAACACGCCATAATTCAAACAAAAACACTGGGGGCCAACTTGTAAGGGCGGTTGGTTGAAAAAATATAAAATTTAAAATGTAAACAATAATCAAAGTAAAATAAATATCCCTACAGAACCACAACAACAGGGAACAGATGGCGGAGTGTGTTGATGGGAGAGAAGGGTCCGGGAGCATATGGTCTGGAATAAGTACATTGCTTAGGTAAAACTATTTGTCTTGAATCAAAGCACGCACTCAAACGGTGTGAACGAAACACATGGAACTATATTTCTTTAATATGAAACGTTATGTCTTTTTTACTTGCAGATACTAGTTTTAAAGTGTTTGCAAATTTAAATTGTGTTTGTTTTTGTTCTTACGCTTAAGTGCACTTGCATTGTAAAGGCAGTGTGAAATGGTATTCTATAAAAACAGTTTAAAACAAAAATCCCTTTATGATAATAATACGTGTGTTGGATAAGATAATGATATGATGTAGCTCGAGGGCGAGTTTCTAAAAGGGTTCAATTGACCCTTCCTTTGAAATCATTTCTGTAAAAATAACAAAAACACAGGATTTTTTTGAAGGACGAGGAAGTGAAAGCAAAAATGTTTTCGTATACATGATCAGAATCGGTTAAATAACACATTCATATGATATGTATGAACGAAGGGTTGTTTATAAGAGACCTCTGTAAAAATCGTTCCATAAACAAACATTATATTTCTTATGAATTGACATGGTGTATCTTTGTTTACTAAAATACAGCGAGTAGCATAATATAAACAAATTCCCACACAAAGTTCTCAGAGCAACAAGATAAATAATTTGGCCCCTAATTCAAATAATTAACAAAGGTACTGTAAACTGAACTCAGAGGTGAGCGACTTCTAATGAACTCTTTACTATGAGAGAAGGAACTAGACATTAAAATATATCAGCCATTGTTCACCAAAATCTATTTGATATGTAATATTGCAGGTACTCTTATTATTTAACCTTTATTATAATAGTGTATTTATGGAATGTCACCCCAAGTGCAAATAACCCAATAATATAAACGTTTATGTGCGACTAGTTAATCCGTTCCACTTATCACTTCCACAGTTGGTGGCTGTTTTTTTTGGGTCTAAAATATTTAGACAATATTTAAAAACTTATTCTGTATTATATACATAGTGCAATGATATCTACATATAGTAGATTCAGAAATTAAAAAAAAATACTGTAGATGTTTTAAAAAATATGTTTATATTTAAATACTTAGGTAGGGTTGTTTCACAGAATTTGAAAAATTCATCATATTTTAAGGTAAAATTAATGTTCTGTAAAAGTTTAATTCAAGTTATGTTACTATCCAAGTCTGTGAAGAAACTGGTACATGAATAATTAATATCAGGACTTTCACAGAAATTCAATAAGTTCATTGAAATTTGATGAAGTGTTCAAATTCTGTGAAGCAACCCATCTTTAATATAAATTATTATTGATCGTAAGGAAATTTCGCTTCAAGTAATGATTCGTTTTATGCTATGCCACTTCGATGAGGATTAAGAACAACAGCACATCAAGAATATACAAATAAAATACAACATTATTACGTAAGATATAGTCAAATAGCAAAGTCATATTTCATATTATTCAAAACATCCTTTCTTCCCTTTATCTGTCAGGATATCGCCGTAATAAAGTAGCTTTTGCGGTAACTTTTCAATATATCTGTCTGCGGCGCATCTTTTTGTAACATTTTGAAAGCATCTTGTATGCATACAGCAGCGGGATGAGGCACCAGGACACAGGAACTAGCGGGGACCTCGCCTTCTGGGGACTGTAAAATATCACCACTGTCCCGTGGGAGGTACGTTGACCTGACCAAGTAAATATACTATGTAAATTTGAGCATTATAATAGAATTTAAATTACGTGTACGTCATTTTATTGTTCTTTCATGCTGGTTCGATCACCGCTGTTGGAGAATTGTAAGCATTCATATTGATTTGTTTGTTTACGGACGGTATGTTATATAGCAAGATGAATGAAAAGAGTTTATAATAAGAACAGCTCAGGCTGTAAAGATTAAAAAATGCAAAGGAGCTGTAATACATTTTTTGATTTTTATTTGATACAATAACTTTACACATTTCGGTAACGAGTTCCTCACATGATCACAAATATCGGCAAATATTATGAGGTACGGTTTATATAATGTAGTGTGTATTCTAATGTGCATTACGTACATATTTTATGTTTTATTATTTGGCGTTATAACTTTTTTAGAATACATTCTCTAACTAACCATTGTGCTGTAATCACTCTAATCTTAGTTAAATATAAGCTATAGAATATTAATAAACGTAACAATAATAGTTTTACAAAACATAAAAATAGAACATAACATCTCACCTTAACAATCATTCTAAATTATGTTTGCTCACCTTATGGCCCCGTAATAAGCGTTCAAAGATGGTTTTATTTATTTATTTATTCTTAAATAAATTAGTTTTACAAAGGTAAAGTACATTGTCCTCCACGCTAGGAGTTCACCTGTGTTGTGGAGGACTTTTTCAATTGTAAAGTTATATACATAATAGTAAACAATACAGTGGCGATTAGTTACACAGAGAAACGATAGAAATTAAAATATAATATCGATTTTTACATAGTTTTAACAAAAACAAATGCGGAATATAAAAAATTAAATATTAAAAGGATTGTAGCCAGTTCCATATGTGTTTTTTGTATTCTGTAAGATTAGATGTTTTATATTGTGTTGGAAGTGAATTGTAAAGTTTTATAGCCTGGAATCAGTAGTGTTTTTGTCCAAAGGATGTGTTGGTTTTTGGTATTAGTAGTTGGTGTGCATGTCTTGTTCTGGTATTGAGAGAAGTTTTAAATGTGTTTAGGTTCTTGTAAAGGAAAGTAAGTATTTGGTTAGAATATAATTTTTGAATCTTCAACACTGGGAATTTTTTAAATATGGTTGAAGTGCGTGTTAGTATTGGTACTTTAAGTATTACTTTTATTAAGGTTTTCTGAGCTTTATACAGTGTGTCTATGTATTTTTTACTGGCATAGCCCCAGGCAATAATGCCGGTTTGAAAGGGAGATGCAAATACGAATGTTAGAGGGAGCACGCTAATATTAAAAAACGACAATAATTAAGCGAAAATTGTGAAAATATTTAATAAAACACGACTTGTTTGAAATAGAGCAAACATCTCTCGATAAATGCTTTAACTGCATTTAAAGATACAGTGAGAATTTGTTCATGCCTATAAAGTATTAAATAAAAAACAAAACTTTTTTTAAATAATTTTCGGTGCTTACTTTGCGAGTTTTTTTCTATCGAGGGAATTTCATATAATTAACGTTTCGGCTAACAAATGCATTGATATTATCCTCATAACATATATTTTTCATTATTCTTATTCGATTCTCTAAAATCCCATGGTCTATGCGTCTCTCACCTTTTTCAGTCTTTACTGTACTTGTATACAATTTATTATTTTGTCTTGTATAAAGTTCGTGTACATGTGACGTATTTATAAATGTTGTGTTCGTGTATATATTTGATTCTCTTGATCGTACTATATCATCCTCGGGTGTCTCCAACTTTTTCTACATTCTCCGACCAATCAAAGGCAAAATCTGTCCACTTCTTGTGCATTGTATTAAAAGATATTTTTGTAACTGATTCATTTTATTGGACTAATGTGACTTTTCCAAAATATTTTTTGATAGTTATTTACTTAACTGCCGCACTTTTAGGCACAGATTATCAAAATTACAATTCGTTCCAACAGTTGATGCAAGAAATAAACATTTACATGCACATAGTAGGTAATTAGGTTTGTAATTTAGTTTATTTCAGTAGTTTATGCATATTTAGATTGAAACGAAATATTCACAAATACAACTCCACAAAATGCCGGCAAAGGGATCATTTTATTAGGGAAAATTTGAATTTTGGGTAAAAATGGAACTTTAATCTATCTTTTAGCATCTCTCCAAAGTAAATTAGTTGTTTCTTGTAGTAATTAAGTTGAAACGAAGTGTAATTTTTATAATCTGTGCCTAATAAAAGAGCGGCGAATAAGTAAATATTTAACATAAATAAATGTAAATATAACTTCTATAAAATGAAAATTTGATAGTATTTCCATCTTCAAGATGATTCTTTCAATTTAGTCTAGTGAAAATTCCATTTTGGTTCTCGTTTCTCGGCAAACTCGAAGGGATGCTATTATCAAATTCGTTTTCCTTACAGAGTGTGTGAAAACGTGAAACGTCAAAGGTGTTCTACTTGTAGGTGTGTTGAAATCTAGACTGAAGAACACTGCGTCTTTCCCATGCACATAGATTGTATACAAACATAAAGTCGGGAGAAGGTTGAACTTAATCTTTCTTAATAATAATAATAATAATAATAATTGGATAATTTGTAGAGCGCCGTTTTTGTGAAAAATCACCTCAAGGGCGCTGTACAATTTATTTCCTAGGATCTACATTTGTTATTTAGAAAAGATACCAAAACATACTTACCTGGCAAGTCACTTCCAACAAACACACTTATATTAAAAAGTTTATGCTTATAAAAGATAGAACTGCACGCAGAGGACACTACATCAAAAAACACTGGTCGTCGCATGATCTTAAGTCTGCTATAGTTTTTATTTTAATTTAAATGTATTTTAACTGTCTTAAAAGCCTACAAATTGTTACTTGTTATCATTTTTATTTATTTATTTTTAATTATTATTTTTATTTATTTTATTTTATTTTTAGTATTTTTTACATTTTGTTAATTTAAATTTAAATTGCCGTCAACTGTGAAAGTGGAGGTTTCTGAAATTATGGATACGACTGTCTGAAAAGGTGCGTTTTAAGTTTAGACCTAAATTCTGTCGAGTCTGCGATCATTCTCAAATCATGTGGCAGTCCATTCCAGGCTTTAGGTCCTGACACGGCAAAAGCACGCTCACCGAACTTAGTATCTGGTGTGCGCTTTGGTTCCTTCAACCTTCCGATAGCTGATGACGTTGCTGACCTAAGGGTTGACTGTCGGGAATTGGAATCTTCTGGAATACACAATTCTGATAAATAAGCCGGAGCCATTCCGTTAAGTGACTTAAATACCATCCAGCATACCTTGAACTGGATTCTTTCAGGACATTTGAGCCAGTGCAGATTTTTGAGATGCTCTGAAATGTGGGAGTATTTAGATACTCCGGTGATAAGCCTTGCCGCGGCGTTGAAAACGGATTGTAATTTGTTGATTTGACATTTAGGGAGACTTGCATATATTCCGTTGCAATAATCTAGACGTGAAACAACATAGGAATTGACTAGCAATTTAGTCGCCTCTGTTGGGAGGTTTCTCCGCACTGCTTTAATTTGCCTTAATTGAAAGAACCCCGTGCTTACAGTTCTGTTCACCTGAGTTTTAAGGGAAAAATTAGCGTCCAGATTGACACCCAGTAATTTGATGCACGTTTTTGGAGTGATGTCACTTCCGGAAATGGTTATTGGGGAGTTTTCAATGTTATGCTGACGTCTGCTTGTAGCAGTCCACAGAAACTCAGTCTTTGTGGGATTCAGTTTCAATCTATTTGAGGTCATCCAGCGAGTAATTGCTTCTATACACTCAGTTATACGAATTTTTAAACTGTTTATTTCTTCTGGTAAGCAGTAAAAATAAACTTGCTGGTCATCAGCGTAGCAGTGAGATAGAAGGCCGAATGATTCTATTATTTTAGCGACATCATTTGTGAAGAGGATGAAGAGTAGTGGGCCCAGAACGGACCCTTGGGGTACTCCAGAAGAAAGGGTTGCATAATTTGATTGGTTTTTTCCCACTTTTACGGCTTGTAAACGATTGGCCAGGTACGATGTCAGCCAGGTCTTAACATCACAGTTTAAACCAAATGATTCATCTAATCGTTTTATAAGAAAGTCATGGTCAATCGTGTCAAATGCAGCACTCATGTCCAAGACTGAAAGAAGTGCCAGTTTACCCGACTCAATGGCAGTAGTTATGTCCGACAAAACACGTAGTAACCCGGTTTCTGTGGAGTGGAACCGTCTGTATGCAGATTGGTATTTAGTTAATAATTCATTTGAATTTAAGTGACATATGACTTGTGAGGCAGCGATTTTTTCTAATATTTTTGATATAAAAGGCAGATTTGAAACGGGTCGGTAATTTGAAAGATCTTCAGCGTCCAGTTGTGGTTTTTTTAATAATGGAGTTACGATAGCTGATTTAAGAGATTTTGGAAAGTCACCCGTGCTAAGTGACTTATTGAAAAGATGAACTAAAAAGGGAGCAATTTCATTGCAACACTTTTTCAGTAGCCACGTTGGAATAGGGTCGAGCGAACACTGCTTGTTCGGTGAAGTAAGAATTAATTTCCTTACTTCTTCTAGGGATGTAGGTTTGAAAGCAGAAAGGTTTTCTCTATTGCATTTAGTAAAATACGGTGGTGGAGCGTAGGTTGTTAGGGCTCGTATTGACTCAATTTTGTCAAGGAAAAACTTGGAGAAGATTTCCGGAGCTATGTCGATTGTATTTGGTGCATGGACATCAGCAATGACTGTCTTAACCGAGTTCCAAAGACTACGTGGATTTTGGCGCTCTGAAGTGATCCTATTTGTCCAATATTCAGACCTTTTTGAACGGATTAAGATCATGTACTCTTTTTGAGCCTGTATCCAATCGTTCCGTGATGTAACCCCCGAGTGTCTGTAGGACCTCTCCAATTTACGCATCAATCTCTTCTGGCTCCGACATTCTTCGTCAAACCAGGCATCAGATTTTCGTAGACGCCGAGTTTTTGTAGAAATTGGAGCATATGTATTTAAAAGGGTTGAAAGGATGGTGTTATAATCTGCTGCTAGTTTGGTTGGCGACTCTGTTTCCCATGCGCTATGTGTACAGAGCGGAGAAGCTTTTAGTTCTGACAGGAAGTCGTCAAAGTTAAAACCGCGCCATGCTCTTGATGTGATAGTAACGTAAGGAATTTTCGGTGGGTTAAAATCGATTTCTGCGCGAATAAGTCGATGGTCTGATAGTCCTACATCCACACTATCCGCTACCAGAAACGGACCGCTTGACTTTGAGATAAAAATGTCCAAAGTTCCGCCAGCATCGTGAGTTGGGGAATTAACCCATTGACGGCATCCGAAGCAGTCTAATAAATCAGTGAATTTAAGAGTATTTGGTGATTCTAGACGCTCTAAGTGAATGTTAATGTCGCCTGTTATGAAAATATTATCGGAAAGTCCCACAACCCGCTCGAGAAAACACGAAAATTCATTAAAAAAGTCCAAAGTGATTTGTTTTGAACCAGGCCGGTATATGTTTATGTGTTGAATCCCTAACTCCAAACCATTTAAATCCCAATTGTTGAAAAATATCAGACAAAACCATATCTCAGTTTTTATTGCTTCCTTCAAATCATTTTATTCATGCGAATACAGCACAAGAGTCCCAACTGCTCCTAACTGTCCGGATCCAATGGGACTACGACATCCCCGACTGGGGTATATTGGGAGGCAAAATGGAGTGGGAAAGGGGATGAGATTTTAAGATTGAGAAGTACCTGACTAATCAGATCTGCTCACCAAAGATCGAAAAGCAACGTTGAATTGCATATATACCTTTCTGGAAATGCGAGTATATACGTAGGTACCACTCTGGAACTGGGTGCATCTACCACGCTGGTCTCTGGTCGTTTTTTGACATTTATACATTTCAAAGGTATCACGGAAAAAATTTCAAAACTTTTATATATTACAAGTATATACATAACCTGAACACAATTCAAAAAGGAATCATAAAGACCACACTAAAAGTACCCACAAGAACGCCTTCGATTGAAATTTTCAATAGTTTTGATGTACCAAATGAACACAAAATATATGCCTTAAATATACCATTGAAACTATTAAAAAATTCTGAATCCTTTACAATACCACGTATTCATCACACTAGGTCAAATAACAAAAACTTAAAATATTTCAAGTCATAAAACCACATCCGAACAAAGATACTATAGTTATGTTGCGACAAACTCTACAACATCCCTCCCCCAGATATAAAGCGAATAGAACATTTGAACGATTACTAAATCAAGAATAAAAATCTGGCTGAAAGAGATTAGTGAAAAATACGCTGAAAAAAACATTAAAAACAACATAGAAAACAAATAAAACAAAAATGAATAACTTTAGTCCGCCTCGGCATAGGTCATCCTAGTGAGGAGGACTAAGAAATAAAATGTTCTATTCATATATATTTTTTTTTTATTACTTTAATATATATATATCATATAAGTTACATTAATACATATTTTGCAGAAAATAATATTAAGGTTCATAATTGGTCATGTATACCTTATCAGAAAAGAGGAGCTCTTGTGCCTGATAAGGGAGCCACGATTCTTACTTAGATTCAATGTTATAATATATACTTTTTTTAATATAAGTTTTTTTCGAAAAAAAGTTTGATTTTAAAGTTTGATATATTTTTTTTTTTAATATAATTTTTTTGGAAAAAAAGTTTGATTTTAAAGTTTGATATATATTTTTTTTAATATAAGCTTTTTTGGAAAAAAAGTTTGATTTTATTTATTTGTTCTTGTTGGTTCGTAATACAGCGTAATTCGGAAGGGAGATTATTGTAGTTTTTTATGGCTTGGTAAATATAATGGTTTTGCATTTGAGTTGTTTTGAAGATTGGCGTAATAAATTGATTTCCATTTCTCATGAGTTTGAGTTTTTTTTTTTTTTTCAATATTCACATATTCTATGTACAATAGTCGCTATAGTAAAATAGTTAAAAATATTTTTGAATTAGAACAGAAAAACCGTTTTTCAGATTGTAATTATTATTTTCAAATTAAATTTTTCAACCTGTAACGTCATTGTATAATGTCCAATAATGTTAGTTAACACTAGTTTGTAGTGGTTTTTTATGTAAGGGTCAAGCAAGTAGTCACAGGAGTTTGACTGCACTTTAACATCGTTTAGTCTATTCTCATTTTCGTGCAGCCTCACATTTCTCTTCCCGATTATGTACATAATACATAATAATATATGTACTATAATATTATGGCGTAAATATTAGTGTAGTGGATATCACACCACGGCGGTTATTATTCCAAGGGGTCGCCAGATGTGGCCGCTGATGGGGAACGCATGCCCCGATTGATTCACAGCACAACACAACAAGACTAGAGTAGATGATAATATCGTTGATGTAGAATACGCAAGATAGGTCAGTGTAATATATTACCTATATGGTGTACTGGCTTAAGTCTCGAGCAATGAACAATTGTGTCCGGAGTTATTTTGTATTTGAACCAGAAAAAATACAATGTTTGTACTTATCAATGATTAATTTGGCTCTAAACTGTCTAAACACTAAGATTAATATAATTGAGTAAGCAGAAACTGTTTTTAAAAATCACCTTTTCAGAAGATAAATTGATTTTTATTTGTGGTAAATTTTATTCTTAAATATTGTAGCTTTTTTAATCAAGGTTGGAAACAAGTAATTTTTTTAGAACCTTCAATACATTTTTTTTTAAATAACATATTTTTTATAACTTTTGATGGCTATACCCATCAATGTAATATATCATTGAAGAAAAACATACTACTAATAAATCTATACACAATGAAAACGAAACATACAACAAAAACCCCTTTCTAATCAACGTGTATTAAATTAGACTATTTGTTTGTGTTTTAAACAATTATTTACAACAAATTGATCGTTGTTGATCAAAATGCAACTAAAAATAAATATGAAAATTAAATTCATACAAGTTAAAAGCTACCAGTTTCGGGAATGCATCTTTTGTATTACTTGTTTCCGTCTTAGCATAAAACTAACTAACAAAATCAGTACTTAGAAAGACTATCTCCGATCCATAGAATTTATTGTAGCGATGGAACCATCTAGGTTACGTTTTGTAAATGGTGAGTTCACCCAACATGTGGCCAAAGTTGCAGACATAACACTTTGTTTGGAAGATGACTTGAAATATTGGTTGACTAAGATAGGGTCCATAACACTAACAAATATTCGTTTATGATATTATCAAGATTTTTCAGAAATTCGTCTGATTTTTTTCGCAGTTGCATTTATCACCCGCATTACCCGCGAAATGTTTCATATCAAGTTGCACCCAATGTTTACTGATGTTATATTTCACTTCAAAATGAAGTTTTTTTTTTATTATTTATTTGGTACAATATTTTTTTACATATCAAAGTTTTCCAGTAATGTTGGCCTCACGGGTGGCTTGCCCGTGCTGAGGCCTTCATTTTATAATATGAAAATAATCTAAATACAATCTACAATATAAGATAAAATAATACATTTAATATATAATCTTGTGTGTTTGTGAGTGATGTGTGTTTATATTGGTTTTGTGTGTTACGTGTAGGTTTTATTTTTATTTTATGCTATGACATTTTGGTAATATTGTCTTTTTTGTTGTTTAATCCATTTTGTAATTTTGTGTGTGAATTTATTTTTATTTTCCTCAATTTTAATTTCAATTTTTAGACTGTTGAAAGCTTTTATAGCATGGTATTGGTAGTGTCTTTGTCCAAAGCTTGAATTTACTGTTGGAGTTTTTATGTTTTCTTTGTACGCTTGTCTAACTGGTCTGTTAGTGTTATTTTGTGTGTGTTGAAATTTATTTTTTTTGTTAAAAATGTAGTTTAGTAGTGTTTTAATGTATAATTGGCGTATATCTAGTACGTCACAGCTGTTGAATATTTGGTCTGTATCAGTCAGTCTATGTTTTTTTAGTATTACCTTTAAGATCGTTTTCTGTGCGGTTTCTATGTAATTGATAGCCGAGTTTGTTGCTCCTCCCCAAGCAATAATTCCATATTCTATTTTTGATTGGCAGAGTGCAAAATATATTGTTTTCAATTGTTTTATTTTAAATATGTTTAGGAAAATGTGTATTGTTTTGAGAAGTTTATTTGTGATTTGTTTGATGTGAGGTGTCCATCTAAGGTTATGGTCAATTACGATTCCTAGATACTTTATTTGTTCTGTTTTTTCTAGAGGAGGGCAATCGCAGATGTTGGTGTTTAAAAAGTTTTTTTCTGTTTTGTTTTTTGGTGTTTTATGCGATAATGCTGAATCGTCATGTTATTATAGTTTGCGTCAGTGCCACACATAAAAAAAGACGTCTTGACGGTTTCTTTAAAACACGATAATTACTTATTGAAGACAATATTAGCGATTCTTAATATACTTAATATCTTAAATGACAATAAGACGAGGGTCCTGGGTTCATGTCCTAGATGTGACCTTATGTTTTTCTGATTTTTCTGTTTCAAATTTTAGTTTAAAAATCGCTAACATTGTCTTAATAAATTTTACTGATTACGTTATTCAAAAAATAAATATTCATCCTAGACTTGCAGAAAATTCAATAGATGTCGCACATTAACATTGAAATATGATATATTTATCCAAGACATTGTATAGATTGCATTCGGTTCGAGTTGAATCTTGCGATCATACATAAAGATAGTAAAATAAATAAATAATAAAATATCATCTAATAAAAATGTGCGATGAGAAAATAACGATAATATTGGAAGTTCGAAGTATATATATGATACAGTTAAATATGACTGAAGAAGATATTGTCCCGTTAGCTCAGTTGGTTGAGCGGCTTCCCGATAATGTAAATGTAAATTTGATGCGATAATGCTGAATCGTCATATTATTATGGTTTGCGTCAGTGCCACACATGAAAAAGACGTTTTGACGATTTCTTTAAAACACGATAATTACTTATTGAAGACAATATTAGCGATTTTTAATATACTTAATATCTTAAATGACAATTAGACGAGGGTCCTTGGTGCAAGTCCTAGATGGGAACGTATCTTTTTCTGTTTCAAATATTCTTTTAAGAATCGCTAATATTGTCGTCAATAATTAAATATTACAATTTGAGGTTTTACTCATGAAGCTATTCCAAAAAAAAAACAATATTTACTTTATAAAAAGTTCATGAAAATGCTTTGTTTGAGATAAACTAACTTTGACAGAGCATTTTATATTCTTATTAAAAGAATCTGAAAGTCTTCTCTTTTAAAAATAGGTTTCAACGCAGACCTCAATTTTCCCTACCTTAAATACAGATCACAGTTGAATATTTAATTTTGTTAATATTTGCAGTCATTACACTCCACTAACTTGAACGAAAACGATGATATCGTTTTGAATAACCCATTTATAAAAATGATGAATATTTTCGAAATGAATATACGAGTAATATTCCTTCGCCGAATCAATTTTGCGCTTTTTAAATGTTGTTATTCACCTCTTTACGGGCTATTCAGATTCTAAGATTACTATAAACGGCCATCAAAGGGTTGCGGTTTGCCGGTCTCCGAGTCTCCAAGAAGGCTCTTTTCATCCCCGCGTATTGAGCTTTTCAGTGAACCCTTTACATACGGGGGTGTAAAATGTAGCTTGGGGCGGTTTGGCGCTCTCCCATAATGTAATATCTGGAGGGACTGGCTGTAATGCCGTTGTCAAGAAACCACCCTCGTGGATAAGCACTGATGTTTCTTTTTCTTCCCCTACAAAACTATCTACCTGCCGGGGATACTGTATCTGTACACGCGTACATATTCTACCTGTATTTATAGGTGCCTGGCGGGGGGAGGCCAAAAATGGATTTACATGAAAAGTGAAACAGACTGGAGAGTACTAAAAGCAACGTTTTTTCAATATCAGTATTTTCAACTACCCTTCGAGTTTACGTAGTTTGGAGGTAACAAGCCAAATAAATGATCGCTTATTTTATAATAAGCCGAAACTGATTCTGAGCAATGTTTTACATGTTAAGTTTTCTTTTTATGGACGAACTTATTAATGAGATTACCTTCCTTTTGGGATATTGCTAACTGTTTTTTTTTTAATTACGACACAATAAAAGATCTTTGTGTTTAAATCTACCTACACATTGGTGTAATCTGTAGCTATTATAAAGATAGGTACCTGTTTTATTGGTACATCTAAAAAAGACCATTAATATTAATAACGAATACTCGGTGGAGTTGTATTTATTGAAGATTCCACTTTCACCGCCGCACCTTTTACAGAGCTATTTGAGTCGATTTCGGAGTTAATTTTATTTATTTTCCTTACTATTGTCTCCGTGATGCAAGAATGGTATTGACATATTAATTCATTATAACCTGGCGAATTGATACATGAATAATTGTACCTATTTTATAAGCGGGTATGATTACCGCCGCTCCGAGTATCAAACACCTATTGGAAAACATTCACCTCTGTTGACATGTGAATCCTAGTGGTACGCTACCTTTGGTGTCTTAGCATGTTGGTGTGCTCGGTTTTATGGGATAAAATTTGTTCGGATGCGTCTGTCCACCATCTTCGGGGAGACCGCTTTAGGGAGAAATTTCGACCTCCTCAGCCAGACTGTCTCAACCCAGCGCCTTGCAACGTATTTTAAGAGATGAATTTATATGTCCATCACTACTGGACACACTGATTTTTACCCAGCCCTTATTTATTTTCTGCAGGAGAACTTCGTCTTCCCCCTTTCCTTAAAAAGACTCTCCACGTGGCCTCCTTAGTGGAGTTATAGTAAAAAAATGAAAATATATGTACTTTTGCCACCCGAAAAATGTATCTAAATAATAAAAAAAACAACTTATATATGCATTTAATCACCCAGCCAAAAGAGTTTAATAGTAGGTAAGTTACCTTCTAAGTTTCATTCCCGAATCTTATTCAGAATAAACTATGTGATTTTTACCATGCATTTCTGGCAAGCATGAATTTAGAAGATTGAAATAAATTGCTGTCTCTAAACGCAAAATTCCATTCTACTCTATAATGTGATTGACATCTACGTATGAAACATATTTTTTAACATTCAATTACTTACTTTACCTTTCCTTGTATATTTTAAGAAGCTTCGGGCAAGTTATCCTATTCAAGTCATTTCGGCCTGACGATAGATTTTATAAATCAAATTGAGTGATAAACATTCGCGGAAATTCTGTAGGAAGAGGAACATCGTAAGTAATCCTCTTAGAATGTGTTTTCTCTTCAGGAATTTGTAGAGTGATACAAGAAGGAAGTCGTAAATGTGTTTTCTCTGTCAAAAGACCAAAAATTAAGCTTTCCCCATAAATGTTTATTAATAAAGCAATGGCAGAAATATCACGTACCATTTTTATGTCTCTAAAAATATTGTGACATAATATCTGTTACCAAAAACTTTCTGAGATGCTTGAAAATTAACCCACGACGAAAACATGATATTCTTCTTGCTTTGACAAGAAGCTAATTTCCATTAAATTATGTATTTTAGTGTGGGTATATTACAAAGTGTTGTTTGGTAATTAATTCACTTATTTATCGACATCCTTATTCATGTTCTACGTTTGTTCATTCTATGATTGTCGATAGATCGTAAAATAGTTATCTCGGCTAGTTGATACTTTGGTCAAAATGTAATTCATAAAGTAGGCATCTACATTGTTATTAGCATTCCAAAATAATCTATATCTATAATCTAATCTATATAAATAATCTTGATACAAAGGAATATATTTTTACACATTACACAATTTATCTTACAAAAATACTAAACAGCATAAATCCATTCTTCTTAAGCTACTTATTTATTCTATTACGGTGAGCTCTGGCATCATGAAGTTTGCATATAGTTTTTGTAAGGGTATTTTAGGACGACGCAACTATTTTAAATTGACCACGTTATTTCCACGAGTTTTTAAGCTTTGAAAATAATTCGACTATTTGACTTAAATGCATCGTTTAATTCATTCTATGTACTATTTTTGTTGCTTATATTTAAAGTTTTCCAGAAAAGAAAAGAAAATTGTATTAAATTTTGGCGAAACCGGGTAGTAAAGCTTATATATTTACTAACGTAAGATGAAATAAATGTTGATAAATTTAACCCAACCGTTTACTCACGGTAAGTAATTGATTTTATAAAATGTCGAGCTGACTTTTAGAATCGGGTTAATCCACCGAATCCGAAAAATGATATTATCAACATTGAAAAAAGTCATTCTGGAGTATACCATTCACGGCCTTAATGACCGGGTTTATCCTTTGAAAATTACACACAATGGCGCCCCAGCGTGGGGGCGACTTCCCCCTGTGGAAGTATAGGTTATGTAAACATTTGGCAAATATGTTCTCCTAAACAGCGGCGGCGTGTGTGCGGATGTCGACACAGATACATAGAGATTGAGTTAGGGAGACACGGCGTAAAAGAGTTTGTAAAGCATTGGCGTAGAAAAAAAAGTTATATGTTTTTAAAAACATTAATTTAATTTTAAATGAAATTGCCCCGTTTCTGAGAACAAGTAGGTGGAAAGGGTTTATTTACAAAAAATATTTTCAACGCCGTTCGAATGATGATATTATAATTAAACCAAAAATAAGTTGAAGATAAATGAGGTGAATATCAGACATATGAGATGTGGTGAAACCGAGTCGAGAACCCTTTCAATCTTTTTATAACCAGACAAATTCTCTAACAACAGAGCCATTAAAAAAATATTTTTTATTCAAAACTTAATATAAAATCATCTCTTAATCATCAATAATTTCAAGGATAACGTAATGGAATTTAATTTAAGCTAACTCTTTCAGCTCCAATCTGAGAAGGTACTAACTAATAACATAACATTTAGTTTCACTACGATCTTGTAGGTACATATCTTGGAGAACGGAGATCAATCATTTTGTTGTATTTACGTTGAATGAATGAAAAAAAAAAATTGTTGATGAATCAACACATTAAATGATGTATGACAAATGACAAGCATTTAAATGTAAGAAGACATTCCTTAACTCTGATTAATCGACAAATTAAATAATGTATGACAAATGACAAGCTTTGAAATGTAAGAAGACGTTCCTTAACTTTGACCAATTTTAAAATATTTATATTTTTGATACTGACGTTTCGTGATGGAATTCCACTATAATGATATGATGAAGCAATTTTAAACTTTTTTATTCTAATAATTGTAATAAAATCATTATATGCCATCCCTGTTAACCCCCCCCCCCACAAATGTTGTAGATATATATTTAAACAAAAGTTTAAGGAACAATTGTACGAATCTGAAGATGGCTATAATAAGCTGAAACCAATAAAGTAAAAAAAAAAATAAATCAAAAAAAAAATGTATATATATATAATATGAGAGTTTTAATATATTATCTGACATTATGTTACAACTACGGCCGCTTTGAACAATCGAATCGAAATGGAAGAAACACTAACAAAATCCATTTAATAAGGCCTCTGTCAAGCTTGGGGATGATGTGTGGAGGGTCTTTTAAGGGAAAGGAAAGAGATGAAGAAGGAAGGAAGATGAAATATTTGAGGGGTGGGGAGATAAAAACAAAAAAAAAAAAAGAGGAAAAAGCTCTCTCGCAACCCGCCTTTCCCGAATCGACTCGCCACGCCAAGACCTAGACAAATCTCACCATACGAACCCGGGCACCCCCGCTAAGTCACTAAACGTAGCGAACCACTTGGAGTGTAGTTTATTTAATAAGTGGTTGGTGATTGCAAAGCAGTCGCCTTTCAAATTAAATTAATATATTTTTTTGTTTATTTGCAATATAGATTTGGTTTAAAAACAATTTTCAAGCGTTATTGTATATTTTATATTGAACCTAAAATTGAAGGTGCCATTATGGGTCGCTGTCATTAAGCAAGTTAAAGCTTTCCCACTTGACCTTCGTTCTGACATTGGGTCATTAGAGCATCGGGCCTTTTTATTTGCTACCCCAAACTGCTAATGGGAGGGACATAATGTTCAATTTATAAATACAGCCTTTCATCGTTAAGGAACTTCGTTGAACTTATTATTTGAAAATGACAATATTCGATGGTTTACCTGAGTAATAGAAGGTAGGTACTGATACATTGTTGATAGCAAGAAGCTTAAGGCAAGTAAGAGCTTAAAGCTTGGATGTTTTAATCTTCGATTAGAGAGTGTTTAATAATGGTTTTCACTTCTTGCTGTTGAATCGTAAGCAATCCCAACAAGCTTTCCATTGAAATACTCGGGATGTCTTCAACGATCTAAAGTTAAGATGACCTCTCAGAAGCTGGACGTAATATACAGAGTCCGTCGATAACTACTATAATAGTATAACTATTAACGTACAAAAGTGCCGATCTCATGAGCACCCCACTGTTGTGTGGAGCCTACATGTTACCTTAAAAATATATTTGATTACATTCCCCCGTCATAAAGAAAATATATCTCGTACTTGCAGTACGTTCCAGAGTGGAAGATGTTCTCACTTTTGTGAGAACATCATTCAGATTCTAAAAGTTGCTTGAAATGGCTTAAGCTGTGTTTGGTGACCAGATCTGAATAGCCAGATAATCTCCCACCTTCCGCTTGCCAATCTCCTTCTCCTCCCCACCACCTTCAGCCTTACAACATAACACTAATTGTGGATGCCATAATCTCACTGTATCGAGACGGTTGAGAGCAGCTGGGGCTCTTGTGATGGATTGCAATCTGTATGGGTATTTTGGGTTTGTTATTATAGTAATTAATTGAATTGAGCTTTATAAACTGCTGGGATGTAGGCTAAATACTTGTACACGGTTGGTATTTGCTTCAATAGAATGGGTCCTTTTTAAAAATCGTTCAGGTATTCAACAGTTTGACTACTGTTTTACTTCTCTCCAACAACACGAATCTTTTGGATACCCAGGGTCAAAATCTTTATTTATTTTTAACAGACCATCCCCAAATAACGTTAACACGGTCCCGTTATGTTTGAAAAATAATCCATAATCGAAAAGTTCAATGTTTTATTCTTCGTATCTCCAATAAACCCCTGAAAAATAATTTAACCGTGCGGATATCTACCACTGACTTGGAATTTAATATTACTTACAAAAAAAAACTTTTCTTATTACGAGAAGAAATTATGACACCGATTCAAAAGTTCCCTCACCGATTGACATAAATCCCTTTCATTTCTTTCTTTTTCCAATTTTCAGTTTTCAACTTTCAATTTGTTGCCAATTGGTTTATTTTTGACAGTTTGATTTGGATATCGCACATATTATTGGAAGTCTCATTAAAAATTATGTCAAGAGTAATAATTCAAATGGGCCGCCTTCCTCCCTATCACAATAAGTTAAAAATATGGAAAAAAAGAATTGAGTAATCTTTCACTAAGTCTTCCTCTAATACGAGTTTATATATCGAGCTATTTCCAAGTTGGTGGAAGCAGTCTTAACCCTAGAGTAGTCGCACATTTCCGTGAAACGTGAGTAGTCGTGTTGGGAGCATTTTTCCGCTCATATCAAAATGCATGTATCGCAAATTTGTAGTTAAACTAACTCATTAATTTTGTAAAATAATCAAAATAATACATAAAGGTTAAGAAAAAGGTTAATTTATTCAAGTGATATAATTATTCTCTGAAAAAATTGGCTTTTAATCATCTTTGGAAAAAAATTATCATTCTTAGGATAATTTTTACCTAAACCAACGTAAAATTAAAACAAAACAGCTTAAAATTAACACGAATTTAAATGTTTTCACTATATACGCTTCAGCGAAACGGTTTTGAGAAATCTACATACATTGTTCGTTGCACAGAAACTTTGCGCATACATTTCAACTAATAAATTATAGCATAAATAAATAAATTGATTAAAACACATGAAATAAACATTCCAACATGATATTTAAACCAAAACAAGCGCAAAAACAATACAAATCAAAATATTTCAACGTTCTTAGGAATGTGTACTTAAGTAAATACATAAATTATACTTATGTGAGTGGTCGTGCATTGAGCAATTTGCCGCCGCAATTTGACTGTCAAAACATACTATACAGGTAGGTGAGGAATGGCGGGGCAGCTACTAGGACGTTTGACATCGACCAGTGCAGAGTTAACAAAATAATAACATTTATTTTTAGAGGGCGGCAAAATGCTCATAGAGCGAGCGCTCTAGGGTTAAAAATAAAAAAAATAATTTACATGTTGTTGGTTCTGATCTTATATATAGATTTGACGATAAGTTTGGGTTAATTTAGATTAGTTGTCGCCTGTATTTAACCCTTAATAATAACCCTTTTTCGGATCACCAATTTGATTCGTACATCAATTGTTAGTTCAACATGTTCGTACATCAATTTTAATTATTTATCTTGACCTTGTACCTTGTGTGTAGATAACATTCACGTGGTTCGATTACGATAGATACCCTCTAACTGTTATTAAAAAGGTTTCAGTAAGTCAAAAGTTTTGAGTCAGACTCCTTTTGTTTGTTGAAAATATGAAGCTCACGAGTGATTGTACCAAAATAATAAACAGAATAACAACGTTATATTTATTACCAAATATAACGAAGTAAAGAGATAGACAGGTTGGTATGTGACTTGAAGCCCATTTTAAAAGTTAAGTTAGTGCATATCGACACCGTTTGAGAAAGGGTTGACAACTTTAAGGTCTGAAGCGGTAGGTAACTACTATCTTAATAGCCGTGTGTTCAAGAATTCTGCCTCGTTGTCCCCCTTAAGAATAACTAAGACCGCAAATCGAGTGAAACGGCAAGTGACAACAGTGATAAATAAAATTAATTGTTTATTTTGCATAAATAACAATGGACTAAATTGCCACGAGGGGTAATTAAAAATCAATTTCAGCGGCCATTTTTGATGACATTGAAACGTAACGACGCGATATATTTTATATGACTTTCAGAATAATTGCCACTTGCTTTACAATTAGAAATGAATTCAGCACTTTTGAAAAGTTAAATAATGGCCGTGATCCGTGATGTCTACGCGAAAGTTTTGTTTGTGTTCGAAATAGGACCCTCGTATTCTATGGATGTTTTAAAACCGGTTCGTTGGAAAGATAGAAACACGATCCTCTGAAAACTAATACGAACAAGTCTAAATTTATAACATAAACACAATGATAAGTAATTTGGTAGCAAAGAAAATGTATTAAAGTATGTATCTAATTTGAATTCGAATTTTAATTAATTTACTTCGATCATTCAGTTTTGTCAGACCCTTTCTTTTGTGTAAGTGTAGCAAAAACGTATAGTGCATTTTGCATGTTTCCTAATGGAAATAGAAAGATTGGTTAATTAAAATAATTACGCCAGGGTCACTGAACTATGAAGTATAGGTTATCATTTGTCAAGGAAAAAATAATGTTGTTGGATGCTTACAATCATACAAAAGCTAGCTTGAAATAGATGTATAATATTTTATTGCGGAGTAAACAATGTAATGAAAATGGCCATGGCGCCATTAGCTGGTCGTAAGTCGCCACGAGTGTTGCCATGTGAAAAGTATTAACGTTGTTTAAACAAACATGCCTAAAGTAGACTTTAATTAAACTCCCCGGATAGGAACGCGCGTAGCCCAGAAGTGAATACTATACTTACAATTCATTCAGCCCCACAACATACCCCAATTGGGGATGGTATAGTGCCACTGAATCCGGAACATATGAGAAAATTTGGTATTCTTCTTTGTAAATTTAAAAAAAAATCACGAGACACCACTGCGCGTCGTTACGTTATGTGACGTCTCAATACCTCGTCACACATTGTGGACGGGGAGCCTGGTAAGCCAGTGGCGGGTGCTGATTCCTTATTAGACTACAGTGGAGTATATACGAGGCAGGAGGGATATCATCATTTTTTCCCTTTCAGTAATGTACTGCATGATTTACTCCCGCCTGTCCACAATTTACATAAACCAAGGATTCAAGCTGTCGATATTTACGTGTCTTGTGATTAGAAGGTAAAGCTAAAAGTAGTAAATTTTATAATAAAACTAGAAAAAGCAGAAAAATAATATTAATTCATTAATAATAAACTATCGATAGAAGAGTTCTAACTAATATATTATTTTTATTCAAAATTATCAAATCTCTCATTGACAGCCCTGAATTATTGGAATTAATTTATATGAATGTACCTGCCAGACAAACTCGAAGCAAAGACACTATTTATTCACCAATTCCAAGAATTCATCACCTTGCAAATACTGTGAACTTAGTGATATATTTGGTGTTAATAACTTTGTTAGTTTCAAAATGCAACTAATTTCAGACCTATTTGCTAGTTATTAACTTGTATTATTATTAGTAATAGCTTTAAAAAAAGTCTTGTCTCTATACCTTCCAACGTTTAACTCACATACTCTTTAGTTTATTTGATATTTATCTTTTTGGACGCATATTAATTACTGTATGCATGTACCGTCATACTTGATACTTTACCATTTCAATTACTATTATTTAATAATTAAAATAAAATAACTTTGTTTGAATACCACTTTATTGTATATATTTATAACCAACCGGTTTCAGTTCAACCCGAACCTTCATCAGGGTTAATAAAAACATATTGGTTTAATAAAAACATAAATGTTTAATAAACATAAAAACATGTTTAATAAACAAAATGTTTAATAAACATAAAAACATATATGTTTTTACTAACCCTGATGAAGGTTCGGGTTGAACTGAAACCGGTTGGTTATAAATATATACAATAAAGTGGTATTCAAACAAAGTTATTTTATTTTAATTATTGTATTTATGTATACCCACAAAGTGTTTGCTACAAGTGAAAAACTATTATTTAAATTCAATATTATTTACTGCGTTGGTATTTTGCCATTACTTATTAGTTTTTTCTCTATAGATTCAACAGACATTATTATTCTTCTTTTTTTAAACATTTGTTTTATAATACATATCAATATATTACATTATTTTTTTTTCTATTTACCTTACGAGTAAATTATATTTGACTATTTTATCCATGTATTATGTTACACTTACATACATATACTGTCAATTTACTATGTAAAAGCCCGATAGGGCGTTAATGAATAATAAATAAAAAAAAAAAAAAAATTATATTTGAAGAATTAAAAAAAAAAAAAAAACAGCTAAAATTAAACTGAAAAATTAAGGAAAAAAAGAAACAAACAACAAAAACATATTAAAAACTAGATAATATAACCCCCCCCCACACACACAAGCACAGCTTTTCATAGGGTACAACTTAAAAATACAAATTTAATGGAACATATGTATTAATCTGAATGAAATGTCATATCTTTTTATATGAAAAATATTTAAATAATGTATGTCTTTGTTTTAATTATTTAGGACTGAAAACATAAGCAGTAATGGTGTTGGGATTGAACCTTGTTTGGTTACGTTTTTTCCAGTAGAACCCAGGTAAACCCAGTAGGTGTAATTTAAGCAATTGTAGATGTATTGGTAATTCCGTCGGTGTATAATATTGATTACAGAAATTTAAGTCTGTGTATTTTCACCATGTAACCGAAAATTAACACATCGCACCGGGTCATTATTACCTCCGACGACAAGTTCAGGGATCGTTGAAAAAAGGGTAATTGAGCTAAAATTCTTCTCCCATTACGCTTCTAGAATTTGTTCTCGAAATAAAACCGTAATTACCTAATGACGGCCTCCGAGCAGTAAGGCTATCGACTACCAATCAGTGGGTTCAAATCAACATATTATAAAATAAAATCGCAGAAAGTAATCTAAAGTCATTATTTCACATTAATATGTACTGTATTTTTAAAAAATTAAACCTCTGTTTTATATACATATAATATAATACAACGGTCAGTGGCTGAATTGGCATCGAGTCTGGGTTCCCCCCCAAAGCGTCGTGAATTGAAATCCTCGTCTGGCTAAGTCCTCCATCATAACACGAGCAACATTTTCCGTTAGCTGTGGTGGCATTAGTAGATTTTCAAATTATTGTCGGGTTATTTGTAACGCGAATTAATCTTTATTTAATCTTCTTCTTTATTCGTACGGCGGGGGGGGTCTGCGAGCCAATCTAGGGCCTCAGGCTTCGCCATGTGGACCTCATCAATCCCGCCGGGGTATGAATGGAGCGGGCATTCATTGACCACATATTTGGTGGTCTGCACCGCACCACATTCACACATCGCCGACTCTTTAAGGCCCCATTTGTGCATCATGTGGGCAAAGCGGCTATGGGAGCACCTTAACCTACTGATGGCGGACCAGGTTTTGCGAGGCAATGAGAACCCAGGCTGTCTCTCGGTGGGGTCCTGAATGAGATAGGCATTTCCCACGTTCTCCGTTTGCCACTCAAGTTTCCACCTATCTTCTGGTGTAAATGGTATTCTTTTATTAATTTAAAATTTAATAAAAAATACCCACCCACAGGCTTCGCCCTTGTGTTTTTTTGTTACTGACATATATTTTATGTTGTTATGTATGTGTAAAAAAAATTAATAATAAATATTTTGTTTTTCGGTCTTCTTTGACAACTCACTATTAATATTATTACTTTCATGGTAAATATTTTCACGAGTTCGTTTCTTGCACTACTTACATCTTGTACCCATAAGTTCAGTAAACTTTAGGCGCTTTTAGCAAGTAGGTACTTTCATAAACCAGTTTGAAGTTTACACACGTTTATATTTCCTCTGCTTCCTTGTCTTAACCATTTTCTAATGAGTCCTTCACAATTCTCTTATCTTCATTAAGTTTCTCTGAGTTTCGAGTTTCCCGTGCTGGGTCCGCCTTTCTCCTTTATTTATTCAAAGGATGCAGCAAATGGATTAAAATATATGTAAAAACTCACCATCGAACTGAAGCGCAGCAAGTATGGATGTTGAGATTTTGATTGAAAAGCTCGATAAAGCGCAAAAAGAGTTTCAAAATAAATGCATGGGCATGCCTAACCAAATAACAATAACATTACTGAAGATGACCATGATAGGCTGAGACCAGTAACGGTCAGAAATAAATAAGTTGGAAAAAAATTAAAAATAATTCAATATATGACAAAGCAAAAAATAAAATAAAAATAAAGATAAACTTTTTTCGATGGAAGCAAATACTTTGTGGTGTGACATTATAGTACGTTCACATTTGCGAACCGAAACGTGAGCCGAGCCACGAATTACGGAACAAGAACGAAGCAACTGAAAGCGGCGTTTCGCGTATCTTTCAGTTGCTTCGTTCATTCCCATCTCTGCTTCATCTGCTTTCTCTCCTTCCTCTCCTTAAAAATATCCTCCACACAGCATCTCCAAAGATGACATAGGCCCCGATGGATTTTTTTCTTCGGGGCCTCCTGTATGGAGCTAATATAAAAAAGTAAACAAATACATATTATTTTGAATGAATTAATTAATTTATTTAATTTTTAAAAAAGAATTTTTTTTTTTAAAAGAAAGACAAACATTCCCAGGTTACGAATAACTTGACAATATTTGAAAATCTCCTACTACCACCACAGTAAGCTGAAAATGTTGCTTGTGTTGTGATGGAGGACTTAGCCAGCCGAGGAATTGAACAAACTACGCCCGAGTGAGACCCAAGCGCGATGTCAACTCGACCACCGACCGGTGTTGTGAAAGAACATTTTGTAAATGCAATTTACTTGCGCAGGCGGGGATTTGAACCAGCGACCTTCGTTCGTAGTCCCCTCGACCATGTAGATTATGGTTTTAAGGCTGGTGGGAGTAAAAATTTGCGATGCCTTCAACGATACTAACGATCAGTTGCATAATAGAAAAACAACGGAGGTGGGCCACGAACCAATAATATTATAAAATTGTTGGCACAAACTACTGACAATCGGTTCCATGATAACTCAACACAGTGGCAATTCAACACACTTTTAAAAAGTGATATAAATTATTTAGATACGATGAAACAATTTTTTTTTAACCTAACCTAACCTACTTAACCCAGTTAATAAAATTTTTGTTTCATCACTTTCCATGACTTTATATAACTTTTTAAAGTTGTGATGATTTATACGGTCACCTGAAAAACGAATCTGCGCGCTCCGCCTTTGCTTTTACCTTCAAACGCACATCTTTCATTGGCTCCGCCACTATGAAAATTTGTGCAGTTTGGTCGTAGCTCGTCGACATTCGAACTCGCTTACATGTAATATCTTCCTTTATTTATATTTACAATATTCATCACAAATCCGGATTCCGGTTGATCAAAAATTTCTCTGTAATTATTCCATCATCGCTGGGCGCATTAACACACCGACCGAATGCAGTCCCACTCTCTACTCTGGAGGGAGTTTTATCTAGATTCGGCTTGTGAAATACAGGACTGTTTTAAGTTTCCTCTTTGTTAGCACCATGCACAACTTCTCATATTGTGGGTAGTGCGATATAACATATATCTGAAAATTCTTTAAAAAATGAAACCTTCTTCATGGATAACATTTTTTTGTAATACTTATTATTAAAATCACGTTACCGTCACTTTTTATTTTTTTATTTTACAGTTTTTGCGAATGTTAAAACGTATTTCTTTCTTCTTCAGGTGCCTTCTCCTATCGGAGGCTGACTATCATAAATCCTCATAAGTCCGGAATATCTCAACAAGCAGAGCTGCACTCGTGACAGTCATATATTACAAAGCCACGAACTACGTCTTTTTCCATCGATCTTCCCATGCATTTATTATCAATTGAGTAATTGATTAATTTCTCTCCATGATGTTGTAATGATTTGGTTTACTATAATTTCTCACCTAAAATAATTATTTATTTGTAAAATCTGTCTACAGATAAATTCTTCGAGATGTGTTTTCTAAATTAGGTAAAAAAGAATAAAATTAAAAAAACGACTCTTTTTGGAAAGTAACCAAACTGCCAATATTTTTTAACATTTTGAAAAATAGCAAATTTTAGAAGAGCGCATACATCAGCGGCACTGTACATATAATCATGAAAAATATAATTTAATTGGTCTGCTCTAATACGGCTGAATAATTACCCCTTTCTGCCCCGGGCAGGTGTTTCGACACTCATACTATTTTCGGTTGACTTTTAGTATTATTTTGAAGCTTTCATCACTATGATTAATGTATTCTTTCACACAGATGAAGAATTAAATTTTGTAAACCAAAACATTAACTTAACATTACACACCGTGCAAGCGGGCTCCTTGAAGAGCTTTGGACTCTAAACTAACCTTAAATAATATGATGCCATCTCCGAAAAGCAGTTTTCACCCCCAAGCATAAATGTGAAATAGTTTACTAAAAATAAACAGTTGTAAAAAATTGCTTGATTACGTATTTCCACTTTTTTCAATTTTTAGGAATAAACAATAAACACGTGTCGGTAAGTTTAGCATTTTTGAAAGCTTTATCGGAAACAGTTGTAGTTTTACAAGTCTTAGATAAAAATCTCAATCTTCTTTCAATTTTCTTATTTGTGGTAAGCTAGAGGAATGATGTAGATTGAATTATTCATCATAACTGTGTTCCAAGGATTTTCCCAAGGGATGTTTTTGGGTTGTAATCTACAGATAAAACACCATTCCTCGAAATCGATCAAAAACAACACCTGATACTTGAAAAAGTGAGGTAATAATATGTATCTGTATTGTGTTCAGTTCACCATTTCAACGATAATGCGCTGAAATGTTCTTTGCAAACAATTAGGAACTAAATATAATGTCTTATGAAAAAAATCATATTTGTTTTATTATAATATATTGAATAAAATAGTAATAATTAATTTAACATGCATTATAATTTATATATGCGTAATACAGGGTCTGCGGGGGTAAAATGCGCTGACTGCAGGGGGGGGAGTGATTCTACATGATTTTAGAAGGAAAATACATATTTTGTCAGATAAAATAGTAAAATGGCGGTGTCAGCACCAGTAAGCACCCAGTGAGGCTCATATTGCCAAATAATATTTAATTAAAAAAATACTTCTAATTAATATAAAAATAAAAAACGGGGCAGAGATCTAAAAAAAATTTTAGAATCTTGTTGAACGAAAGTCGCAATGCATTTATTTTCACAAATTTACATTTCTGCGTTTGTTTACAATAAAAAAAAACATTGATTGAGTTTATTCTTACATATCTATTATTGTTATCTGTTAGAAATGTTCCAGAATTAGAAACTTTTTTTTGTAAATACCGTAAAGTAACAGATATCAGTGAGACTATGGCATTTTCAATTGGTGTATGTAGTGGGGGGCTGTGCACTGGTGCAGTCTTCCCCTGAGCTCCCCATGACACGACAGCAGTTGAGTCATGTAGTGATCCTAATTGATGTACGCCCTTTCTATTCTGAGTTAAACTGACGGGAAGAAGGAGAAGGTCCATCTTCCCGTATTCGAACGAACCTCTTTCAGCAATCCAGAAAGGCACACTGCTCCACCTGATGTCGACTGGACGCCCAGGTGGAAAGTGGCCCTACCTCTCGTCTCTTACTTTACTCTTTTTTTGAAAGAACTTCCCTTATTTCTAAATTTTTCTGCAATATACCGGCCAGAACCGGCAATGTGTCCGAAGCCACTGTTCAGTATACGCCCGAGACTGCCAACAGGGGAGTTCGCTGGCCCCGCTTGAGAACCGTGTGGATCATTGCGTTATCCAGGCGATGCTCTCACACAGAGGCAGCGTACCAGCCACATACACGCACGCCCCTATATATCTTGTATTTTGAACAAAGCGAATTTTGGAAACTCCAACTACATTTTTATGGAGAGATTCCCTTCATCAGGAGTTTCATGGTCTTGTGGGGAGCGACATTAATTCAGTTTATCTTTTCCCATTCTAGAATTTCTCGTCAACTATCTTAGTCAGCAACCATCAGCTTCGCTCTCAACTTCTTTTCTGCTGTTCCCTGAAACCAAAAACAATTTTTCACCAGCGTAGTCGACCTAGATACATCCTTCAGGTAAGTGCATTGTTCAAAGTGATTAACATAAAGCAATTAATTTAAAAAACATAATTACATGACAAGCCCATAACACCGTATAAGTCGAAATTAATATAGCTGTAGAAAATAATTTGAATTTGAATCACAGTTTTTAGGAACCGAAACCGTGGTCTCTTCACCACTGTAATAATGATCTCTAATGGTTGTTGACGGCAGTTAACAACCATTAGAGATCATTCATTTCTGTTAGAAGATGAAATACTAAATTGTGCTTGGGCTTCGACAGGAGAGGAAAAACTGAGGATAATCATTCATTTTATGAAGTTATAAAGCAACTCGTACATTGGATGACTATGTTGTTGATGTTCAATCATTCATTTTTTCAATGAAAACATAATATTTTCTTAACAAAATTACTTACAGTTACATTAAAGATTACAATATTTAATAAAACACATAGAAATTGTCGTATAATGAATAAAAGTATGTCGAAGACGCTGAACTAACATATAAAATTTCTCGAAAATTGTAAATAAAAATTGGACAAAGAGAAAAAATAAAAAAAAATTGTGGCAAGCCTAAGCATGACGGAAGTTAAACTTTTATTATTCTTCTCTCTCTCTTTTCATTTCATTCTCTCTTTTTTCTGTCTATTGACATATTTATAAGTAGAATATGATAAAAAAATTAAAAGTTATAAAAATATGGGATTCGATCCCGGGTCCTGCATAACGAGTGTCGAACGCTCTGCCTCTAGATCGCGAGGCGAGATATTTCGCGCGACGCGGCGTTATCGGCGTTGATTAGTAATTTTAATGATTCAAAAGAAAAATAATTAATCAAAATACCGAGCGACTCTACCGGCTCGATTTGTAAGCTATATTTCGACCAAAATATCATAAAGGTACCGTAAATTAAAGTAAAGGTAAATTAACAAATTTATGTAATTTTTTACTACATTATTACAAATCGTTGATAAGAAAAAATAATTAATCAAAATACCGAGCGACTCTACCGGCTCGATTTGTAAGCTATATTTCGACCAAAATATCATATAGGTATCGTAAATTAAAGTAAAGGTAAGTTAACAAATTTATGTAATTTTTTAGTACATTATTACAAATCGTTGATAAATAAAAATAATTAATCAAAATACCGAGCGACTCTACCGGCTCGATTTGTAAGCTATATTTCGACCAAAATATCATATAGGTACCGTAAAGTAAAATAAATTTAAATTAACAAATTTATCTAATTTTTTACTACATTATTACAAATCGTTGATAAAAAAAAATTAAAGTCATAAAAATATGGGATTCGAACCCGGGTCCTGCATAACGAGTGTCGAACGCTCTACCTCTAGACGGCAGTTATTACGTATTCGACCAAAATATCATATAGTCAAAATATCTAAAAGTCGCAGCACGAGAGCATTTTATCACTTAAAAAAAATTTATTATTAAAAAAATCACAAAAAGAAAAAAAAAATAGTTAAAGCGGGGATCGAACCTCGGTTCTTAACGACGACAATCGGGCCCTCTGCCTCTAGACCGCGAAGCTGAGTTTGGAGAGTGACCTAAAGTAGGTATATAATATTGGCTAGGCTCCTATAGCGAAATGATCACGGTTTTTCATGACGGTCATGAGTTGGTTTTACTCCGGTCCTCTAAATTGCATAACACGCGTAAAGAAGTTTCACTTAAAAAATTAAGTACTTACATAGAATTTTTAAAACTGATGTGCTTTACCGAAGTTAATACAAACAACAAAATATTAAATGAAATAGTATTTTATGTGCAATACGGCATGGCTGTCAGATTTTCAAAATTATATTTTTTTTCTGTAGTAACCTAACATAAGATAGATACTTTGATCATAAAAAACTAGAATGGCAATATATAATTATTATGCCTGCGTATGATTGTGCTTGCAAAGTAGTCAACAGATATCGATAAAAATTTCAAAGTTTTGTTCTTATTAGTGTCAAGAGTGTTTAGAGAGTTGTTTGAATGGAAATCGATGTAATGTAGTTTTTTAACAGTAACATTGTGATATACAGTAGTGAATGGTGGAAGAAGTCACAGAGGCCCGGCGAAGACATTAGCAATAGGGAAGTATTTCGGGGTCCACCAGTATTTTATAAATCGTAGGCGTTTCACAAAAAAATGTCAATTTAAACTTAACTGTGGCAACAGAAAATGCAAATCGTATTCATTAAAATAAACACAACCTGTTTCGCTCTTTACCTTTTTCTGTTTACTTTCGGGTCGCTACTCTACCATTTCGCTATTTGCTTGCATCGGGTTGGGAACAAAGGAATGAATTTAAATTGAAAACTACATTATTTGTCTTAGTATATAGTTTATCTCGAATCGTATAATTAGATATGTTTATTAATAATAACTTTCATTCATTATTTTTAATGATAAACTAATCTTAAAGAGACAATTTTTATTATGCATAGCACAAAGAATAACATATTATTTCAAGCAACAACTATTAGCCTGCAACACCTATATAATTTTAAAACATCTTCCGAATAAAAATACATGTCGTCGACGGGAATTGAAAATGCATCCACCGGTTCGTCGATCCCTAATATATATATATATATATATGGTCCTGTTTATTTTCTGCCGTTACAGAATACAAAAAAATATTTATATATGTATATTTTATATATATATATATATATATATATAAATATATATGTACAAAGCATTTAAACAACAAAATATACATATATAAATATTTTTTTGTATTCTGTAACGGCAGAAAATAAACAGGACCATACTTACCAAATAGGTTAAATGATATAAATAATTTAGAAATAGAGAAGCAAATTTTAAGATTATAAATTATCTTCATAAATGTAATTCGTCTCTCGGTGAGAGACATATTGAGTTGTATAATTTTAATCCAATAATAAAAGTGAGATTATGATATATATAGGCGATTAACGAAGAAAGTACTCTCAGGTGGATATATTTAATTTAAGGGTATGATAGCCAAAAAATGTACGTTTTAAATTTAGATCTAAATTTCGTTGGGCTTGTTATGTATCTTAGTTCCGGAGGGCGTTTATGCCTTAGGCCCAGGTACTCCAGAAGTGCGATCTCCGAACATAGTATTTGGCTTGCGTTTAGATTCCGTTTGTCTGCCTAAGGCTGATCTATAATAGGAGTCGATTGCCTCAGAGCAGTGTTTTCCTGGACGCATTCTTCAGGGATGTGAGGTGGGGCCATTTCATTGATGGAATTAAACACCATCCAGGATAATTTGTAGTGGATTATTTTAGGGTACGTGAGCCAGTTAAGGTTGCGAATGCGTTTTGATGTGTGCGAATATTTAGATAAGCCGGTCATGAGCCGTGCTGCTGAATCTAACGCGGCTTAAAGATTGCATTATCAATTAATTAAAATTGCTTACTTTTATTCAAAGTTTTCAAGGATCACTCATTCATCCGCTTTTTTTTAACTGGCCGCATATAGAAAACGCACTCCATTTCAAATTTACTACATTATTAATAATCCATGTAACTTGGCAGTGAAATAACTCTGAGATTCTTCACCTTCACAGTCACACTGCTCTCAAATTAGTCCTGGTTCCCCGTACACACGAAGAAAACCTGCTCTTGTAACCCCTTCCACCTTTTGTCTTTGAACCATCAGCACATCTTACTCAACGATAGATGGGTCACACATAATATTCTCTTTATGTAAATACAAATATTTAATTTCAGCATGTTTCAGCTTTCGTTGTATTATTTAGCTTTTAGAGCTAGTTTGTTAAAATTAAAAATTCCCTCACAAAATTAATTTATCACATTTTTCAATCTCTGCTATCTAGGACGATAGTCACAAGCCATTGTCAACATCAGATGTTGCAGCCAGTTCAGATGTTATATATGTATGTACTATTGCAGACCCGTGTAAATCACGGGATAGTCGTAGATGCATTATTGCGTGCTAGTATCTCGTCAGAACGTATTCCACTATTATCGAGTAGTAATGGGGGGAGAGTGTTGGAGGTCAAATTAGACTAATTTAATTTAAAAAGGTGGAACTGATTTTTTTTGCATCGTGTACTATTTAAATATATATATATCAATGAGGATAGTCTGAATTCCGTTCCAATCTGAAATCAGTTATAATTTTAAACGGAAAAAAATAATTTTCCACCAAAAATAATATATTACTGGTAGGCAGGTACTTTATAGCTTGTCTGGATTCTACAAACACTTTAAATTTCGAAAATGAAGCTTTAATTCAAAGTAAACAAAAGTTCTAGAGTTCATTGAACTGAAGTTACGAGAGGCATATCCAAAATTAGTATTTTAATTATTTGATCTTTAACAATGATAAAAAATTAAGATTTTTCAAGAATTTTACATCTAGACAATTATCGTTTGAAAAGCTGTGCAAAATGATAATGGAATATAAAATTTAGTAAACCTTGATTGCAAAATTTCCTCGAGAGAAAACCCCTAAAAAAGGGTTGACTAATAATAATAATCACGATAATATTATTCGTACCTTAATTTCTATCATACTTCGCCGGACATAATCTGCGCATCTGTATTATTTAGTGATCATCTGCATAATTGTGATATGCGCTCGTCCCAACGAAGCTCATATAGTCTGCATTATCATAAGTTACGAGTCCAGATTTAATGTAATGGCTCTCCGCCGTTAATACTATACGATAACAAGGTAAATAATAGTGTCTCATTAAGTTATTAGACGCCATAGTTCACGTTGATTACTTGATTATTATAATTATTTCTTCATTTTATGTGCTCTTGGTACTTTCATACATTGAGATAGTAAATCTAATCATTCATATTTTCGTACTTATCTATTCAATCGTTGAAATTAATAAAAACTTGGCTTTCCATAAAATAAAAATATTGTACTGTTACAAAATAATAAATGTAAAAGGGTATTTAAATTGATTTTATTTTTTTGAAGTTAAGGGCTTAAAATTCTGCTTTTTCACACATGGAGCTAAATTAATCATTTTAACCATTTTGCAAGTTATATTTTTAAATATTAAGATGAATTATTTGTTTGCGTTCCTACATACGAAATATTAATATGAATAAATTATTTTATTCGTATTAAAACTCAATTTTTTCAAGAAAGTTATACAAATACAATGTTGTATTGGTGATTCAATCCAATCCAATCCAAAAACTCGGTTGTTGAAATAAAAAAAAATGTTTTAAAAAGAAACTCAAGACAAATTTTTCAATTTTCATAAACTCGTAAGTTAGAAACTATTCCAAAATCTATAAAAATTCTAATAAAGCCACCCAAGAGTCACGTCACTCGTGTGCCTCCCTATAACCATAATTCATTTTGATACACGAAAGTCGAAAGTCACAACCTAAAGTCTCTCGTGTGTAGCCTGTCTTCAATTCACAAGCATTTGTGATTCCCTGGACTATTACATTGTATTGGCACTCACTCCTTGATTCATCTAAATTAATAATAAATTCTGGGTTATTCCAATAAGTGACAGTATAGTTTGTTTTGTTTATCGTTTTATTTGCTCTAGTCATCCTAATCACAATTTCTTTTAAAATAGTTTAAATAAATTTAAATTAAATAAATAACTTTATATACATCACTATTAAATTAAAATAAACAACACGATTCAAAGCCAATGGTTCATTGGTCAGAATAAACGTACAATTAAAATTAAAAAATATACAGGGTGTCCCGGGGTAAAATGCGCTAACTTCAGTAGGCGATTCTACACGATGGTAGAAGTAAAAAAGAAAACCAATTTTTTTCAAAATTCCAATTTTTATTATCCCAAATGTTTTTCAACAAAAAAATATTTATTTTCCCATAAAAAAAATTCAACTTCTTAACCTAAAAACTACCTTACCCTACCTCTCTTTTATACTTGTACAATTCTGTGGACTCACCCCCGAAGTGAGTGCACTTTATCCCCGGACATCCTGTATTATTTCAATTCTTATCGATAGTGGTATCCAAAAAACTATGTACTTTATTTAAATTAAAATGATGCAACAGTAAATATAAAATTACTGAAGAAGTGGTCTAAAACAGTTTATTTTGAAAAGTTTTAATCTCTAAAAATGAACGGCTGACCATTTTTCCATCTAAATAAAATATCTTATATACATTAAAGAAAATTTAAAAAAAGTTAATTATTCGAAGAAATGTATTCATCTTTAAATAAATGCCAAACAGTATGCACATGATACACAGCGCACATTAGAATTTAATTATTTTAAATATAAATGGCTTCAAGGTATTCCGACTTTACGGTGAAAATTTTGAATTAATGATATTTGCGAAAGTCTTATATGGCACCCTTTCAAAATTTGTCACAGCTACGTATATCGGTTAAATAAAGTAAAATTTATAAACAACATGCGCACAAAACTACTCGCGAGCATGCCTTAAAATTTCAGAATGAAAATTCATTTAATCCTCGAAGGCAGTGCGAGATAACCCTGAGCGAGGGCTATGGGCGTCCCGGTGCTTCCCAGATAGCGTCGCGGCGCTCGCAATCGTCACTGGGGTTGCGGCTTGTCCGTCGGAACCCGCTGCGAGCTGCCAGGCCGTATCGCGCGACTACAGTACTCGCCCGACCACCGAGCGACAAACATGCCGCGAGACGCTTTAACGTTCTGATCTCGGCTCGTCCTTTGAATTACGAAAACTCCCGTCACTACTACGAATAAACCCCGTAAACTTTATCAGTGACATAATAATTCTAGACACATATTAATATAATATGTTCTCTTCTGATTATTATTATCGATAAGGTTTTGTGTCGGGTGGTTTATCATACTATTACGGTGCAAAACTTTCCGCTTTTTACTTTTTCGAAGCTCGGTTCCGACGTGATATGACATTTATTAGAGGCGAAGTTTTTGAAAGTTGCTCGGAAGTTTCTTTTTTGACTAGACAAGGTGGCTGTTATGTATATCCCGTGTCGAGTTTAACGGTGGCGGTAATATTCAAGAGGATTTCTTCTTTTGTTTAGTAAGTCGAGTTTTTATATTATATTAAAATATTATTTCGTTCAGTTTTATTTTGCATTTTATTGATTATTTTATCTGTACTTTAATATGATTAAAATTATGGATATACAATGCCTATTATGTTATTGAATTCTTGAAATTTTAAATGTATTTTTATAAATTATTCACATTAAATGTTTTTGTTAATTGCCAGTCTCAATTATTAGTTTTATTTGAAAGTTATTTATAATAATTAATTAATCACTTTTTCTCATTCATCATTTCTCAAATCAAATGTAGGGGACCACGAAAACAAAACGGATATTTTTAATCCGAAGCAAAAGTCATTCGGAAGCAAAAAATAAACTCCTGATCCGTACGATGAAAGGAGAATCCTTACACACCTTTTTTCAAAACCAATATTACAAATTTATATTTTAGGGTGTTCGCTTACCCCAGAAGCGTAAAGTAAAGTTTAAAAAAATCATCATCGAAAACCATTTAAAAATATACGCATTACGTACATAACAATGAGATATTAATAATATTTGATATGTACATGGTGACAGCAAGCAAAATTCTATTTGAATTTTTGTACGAAATGCAAATGAAAATATATGTAAATTTATTGCAACAACTGAACAAGATACTTGTCAAAGTGGCAGAGACGGTTTGCATAAAAATAATATCCATGGTTCACTTCTTCACTACAAAACAATATTTACTTAAACTGCTTTAGTACATTTCTTCAACATTGTTGGAGATGTGGGAAATATTATTTTTTATGTATTTTAAATAGTGAAATGAAACAATGATATATTGCGAGGATGTCATTTCCTGAAACTTCAATAAGTTAACAAAATATCTGAGGTTATTTTTGTTACTGTACTCGAAGACCAAAAGCAGTATGCGACGTTGGGAACGATTATTTCCAGGAACAAGGAGAACGTTTCCGGTACAATATGCGGGACGGAGAGCCAATAAAAACGGAATGAAATCCACTACAAAACAGTTTTATTTTCAAGTAATAATACGAAGGGGGTAGTTGTGCGAGTTCTGAACGAAGTTGGAAAGTCCTGAGCCATAAACAGGTGGTTGGATAGCTTTCCAGCGTACGACTGTTTCAACTTTGAAAGGGGAATAAAAATTCTTTCTGATGTAATATCAGACGTAAAATAAGATTACCGGAAAACTTTGAGGAATGGGAGGTATTTCATTCATAAAATATGAGTTACAGGGCACAGAATCCATTTAAGATGATATTGTTTTACGTACATTAGATACATATAATCTTGAATCATTAAAAGTAATGTAATTAATGTTTTATTTTAAAGGACATCAAATTATTATAAGCAATAATTGGTCGCTTGAAATACCCATCTGAATTGAAAATACCTCCCGACTAAAAATAAATGCCGCCGACGGAAATAGAACCTGCACCCTTCTGATTGTCGGTCAGGAGCTCTAAACCACTAAGTTACGTCGGCTTATTCTCAACACGCCAAATAATTTAATATGTAGTAGTATTTCATTAAAAATTTATTGCTTTTTACCATTTTCACGTGTAAACTGTAGAGCACCTGACCGCCAATTTCAGTCGAATAATTTTTGCGTATAATAATTTGTGATAAATTATGTAAATTTATTGATAGATAGTTAGGGTCGACAAAATTGGGAAAGGGTTAGAACCTCGACTTGGGATGGTAGTGTCTATTTAGTTGCAAACGAATGAATAAAAATTTAAGATTACATTAATGATAATTTTTGTTAACTACAAACTAAATTGTTTTTTTTTTAAATATGTCAACAAATATGTAAACGAATTTCAAAACTACTGCAACCAATCAATTGTTCAATTTAACTTAATTTAGTTTAAGCTAACATTAATTTAATTATTTACAATAATATAAACTACTATCAATGGCAATAAAAAAAAATAAAGCCAAACAAAAAAGGTAATGGTCTCAACTAAGACTCGAACTCATGTACTCTACTCTTATTGGGTCAAAACTCTACCGATTGAGCTACTGAGACTTTTAATTGCAATGAAATTGTTGGCTGGGGTGGTGAATGAAAAATTTTTGCTTTCCATTAGAATTAATCCAAAAAATAATACATATTCATTTAGAATCAGCCATATGACTATAATAAACAATGTATTATTGGCTCACTAACTATCAATAGCAGGATGTACATACACTACCACGCCACAACAATTTATTAATTATATTGGGATTAAATGGGTTAACCAATTCATTGTCTTCAATTCATTGGTGTTTAGAATCAATATTGTATCGCCTAGAAAAATAGCACATCTTTGACCAGGTAAAAATGTGAGTGATGACATTTTTCACAATTCTTCAGGTTAAGTTTCTATTCTCGAGCTGCTTGGTAGGTGCCGATTTGTTACTCACTTCAGGCCGAGTGTTCTTTTTACGTTGTATTATGTGTATTGTACGATATTGCGTCTTTATTCATAAGAAACTGCAGAAAAACTTACATGAGAAACCGCGTTTCGTTGATGATGATAAGAAAGAAAAATTTAACTTTTGAAAATCGAGAAGATAAGGTTTGTAGTATGACATAAAATGACAACAAATTAAGAAAAGAAGATAAAAAATATTTGTGAACTCCAAAGAGACACCTACGTAATTTTCTCTACAAAAATTTATCTCCATCAGCTAGGATTGCAAAAAAGAAAACGCTCAAAAAAGTCTCGAGAATAATTCCTTGAGATGCACATTCCTGATATTTCCAAGAAAAATCTGCAGTTTAATTTTTGAAATAATTCCGCATTTTCTGGAAGCTGAAAGGAATAATAATCAGTACGGCCAATATTTCTCCGGGATGACTAAGTCTCAGATAAAAGTATTTAACTAGATCCACTGTAACATTATATAAATAATTTTTTTAATAAACTTGGAATTTTATGATACGGCGATGGTAAAATAACAAATTTGTTTTGTTATGATTTTTTATTATTATTTGCTGATTTAAAAAAAAAAATATATATTTCAACCGGAACATAGTATTATAAATTTGTGATAATCTATCGATCGAAGTCACGAACTGGATCGGCGTATACCATGGATTCCATTCTCCGAAGCAGATCGCTGCAACATTCCGGTTTGCTCCGGTCGACTTCAACCACTTTAAATCATTAAACCTTAAATCCATTTCCTGAAGCTGCAAAAAGCTTGAAAAAGCTTCTAAAGCTTTAACCTTATAATTTTCCAAGGCTTGTTTTATGGAAATTTTTCAGACAATTTTGTCAATTCTATCAAATTCGTGATAATTGGAATAATATTTTTTTGACATAGGACACTAGTGCTAAAGATAATTTCTAATATTTATATTAAATACGTAGATTTCCAAGTGTTAAATTGATTGATTTTTAGAAGACGTTAATCTTACGCAAGACTTAAACCAAATCAAAACATTTCACCGCACAAATATTTGCATAAAACGAGGCCTTATCTCTTAATCCCTTGATCCGAAAATAATCTCCGAAAGAACATGAAGCGCCTCTTTGATGAACTTATTGTTTGAACACAGAGAGACACTGATGTAAAACAAGACGACGATTCCCAAAGTTGTGAGATGGATGCACGATGGCCCAGATCTCCAAACCTCCAAACTTCCGCACAGAGATCTCGTCCATAGCGAGAGACAGTTTTCAACTACACAATGGAAAAGTGACAAACGACAAAATTGAAGTTAAGCGCGATTAGCATATTATTCAGAGGAAGTTAGGAGTTAGGAGGAAGACAGAGCGCGTGGCTATGGTTATTGCTGTGTGTAAAGCTCTGTTTAACATGCGGTTTAGGCCTTAACACAAATTAATAGAGGTTAATAAAATTATATTTACTTAATGAATAAAACGAAAATTAATGTTCCGTATTTAATAGGAATGCTAAGAAGCGTAGCCTTCTTCATGTACCTGCTCATATTATGATATTATATACAAAAAAAATTAAGATTTTAAAAAGTCTTAATATTTCCATTATATACTATTTTCAATATGTAAATTATTTATTTATTTATTTATTTATTGTTGTTATACGCCCATAGGGGCTTTTACATAGATTATAAATAAGTTTTACATAAGTTATCGAGTTAGAATTTATACTAAGAGTTATAAAAGTGAAGAATTTTAAAAAAATATACAAGTAGTTTTTGAAGAATATGGCGTAAAGAAACATTTTAAACAACATAATATTTAACAATAACAAAGAACAAAATATAATATAAAACATTACAATAACATATCTAATCGTTAAATCTATTACAATAATTTGTATGATTCCACAAAGTGTTGGTTTAATTTGAATTTAAGATTATAAAGGGAATCATGGAATATATCTATAATACCACCAAACTTGTTGCCCAAATCATGCATCCTATTGGTAAGTGAGTTTGACTGATAGTTGGTTTTATATGTGTCGCAAAAGAATGTTGTATTTTGTCTAGTATTTCTTGTCGGTACATAGAGTTTAATAGCAGCAACGATGGCAGGGCTGTCAATAAGGTTGTTCATGACTCTGTATAATAAAATTAGGTCTGAAATGGTTCTTCTGTCAGACAGCGTAATTAAATTAAGTCCATTCATCAAATTTACATAATTAATGTTTTCTATTGGAATTTTAAGCTTGAAATTTAAGTACCTAAGAAATTTGTGTTGAACCCGTTCTAATTTGTTAGAGTGTACTTTATAGAAAGGAGACCAAATAGGTGAATTATATTCCACTTGGCTTCTAACTAGTGAAATGTAGAGTGTTTTCATGCAATCCAAGGACTTAAAATCAGTTAGGGTTCTACAAAGGAAGCCAAGAATCTTTAAAGCCTTATTAGTTATATCATCTATATGCGCTGTGAATGTTAAGTTTGATTCGAATATAACTCCCAAGTCACGAATTTGTGATACTGGTGTTAATTTAACATTATTTAAATTATATTCATGTAAGATATGAGAATGAGTTCTGGAAAATCGTATTACTTGACATTTCTCAATGTTCAAAAATAACATATTTTGTTCGCACCATTTAAAAAATTTATCTAAATTAGCTTGTAAAATTAGGCAATCATATATATTTCGTATTCTTTTAAACAATTTTAGATCATCTGCAAAAAGTAGGACTTGTACATCTTTAAATATGTTTACAATGTCATTAATGAATATTAAGAATAATATTGGGCCAAGGTGGGACCCTTGCGGGACACCACTTGTGGCCTCGAATACATAGGATTCTATAAAATTAATCCTGACACAAAGAACTCTATTACTGAGGTAACTAATAATCCATGTCAATAAACTACCTTTGATGCCTAACAGTCGGAGTTTGGATATAAGAATATGATGTCGAACCTTATCAAATGCTTTACTGAAATCGGTGTATATAGAATCCACTTGTTGTTTCAGACTGAGCGATTCAGATATGTAATTATTGTAGATAGTTAAATTACTTAAGGTAGATCGACCTCTGATAAAGCCATGTTGGTTAGGAACAATAATATTGTTGATAGGTTTTACAATGGTATCTAATACTAATGACTCGAAAAGTTTGGGTAAAGCAGACATAATACAAATAGGTCTGTAGTTAGATATATCGCTTTTGTCGCCTTTTTTATGAATGGGCGTTAAATAACTCTTTTTCCACAGAGCCGGAAAACAGCCAGACGCTAAGGATTTGTTAAAAAGTTTATGTAAGGGATATATCAAACTATCAATGCAAGTTATTAAAAATATGGGAGGAATACCATCCGGTCCAGCAGATTTATTACTATCTAGTGCTTTTATGCTTCTTTCTATGGAATCTAATTTTATGAAACATTGACTTAGGTTTAATGACTCTTCCACTGACGTACTGGAGACTGCTTTGATGGGAATATCTTTGTCGTAGACACTTTTAAATGAGTCAGCAAAAAGATTAACTATACCCTCAATACTGTCGGCACATTTTTCTTTAAAGAACATGCTATTAGGATATCCACAGTTGTCTTTTCGTTGAGATTTAGTAAAATTCCAGAATTTTTTCACATTGTGATGATGTACCTCATTTTCAATTACGTTAACATAGTCACTATAGCACTTTATTGATAATTCTTTACATTGTTTTCGTAGTTTAGTAAATGCTATATAATCGTTAGAATTTCTGGTATGTTTATATTTTCTGTGGATACATTTTTTTTTATTAATTAAATTAGTTAGTTCCCTTGTAAACCATTTCGGATAATTAGATGATGTAAAGCTAACCTTGGGAACAAATTGTTCTATAGAGGTATTTAAAATCGAGTAAAAGTATTCTAATTGATCATTTATATTATTTTCCTCATCTAAAAAGGACCAATCTGTTTGGGCAAGGTACTCCGTAATATGATGGTATTCAGCTTTGGAAAAGTTATACGATGGGACACTTGTTTTTTTTGAAGATGTTAAAGGCCTATTTGTTATGATAATGTCCAACGGTGGGTGGTGTTGATCTAATGGTAATAAAAATTCGTCGGATAGCTCAACCACTATTTTCGAATCACTTGAAAACACTAAATCCAACATTCGATTGTTAAAGTTGAAAATCTTGTTTGATTGAGTTAGTCCCAAAAATAAAGACATATCACGAATTTCACTACATTTAGCACACTGTAAATCGGCTTGGTTTGTAGCAGGTCCGTTGTCATCTTGGCTGGTCCAGTTAGGAAGGTTATAATCACCAGCAATAATGAATTTTGCTTTAGGATATTTGAATTTGAGTACTTCTATGTCCTCATTGTGATTTTTATACGTTTGCAAATCCGATGCAGGTGGGATATAGACACAGCCAATAATAATTTTTCCATTAGGTATATTGAGCAATACAAAAATTTGTTCAACACTTTTGTGTTTTACCGGTAATTTAGTAGATGATATATTCTTGGATACGCACAGCATCACACCTCCTCCGTTAGACTTTTTGCTCGTAATAGAATTTCGATCAGAACGATATGTGGTATATTGATGTAGGCCTAATTCTGACGAGCTGATATCAGCATTTAACCATGTTTCAGTTAAAAACAGAATATCGTGTGAGAAGATTGGGGAGTTAGTTTTAAGTTGGTGCAATTTTGTACGCATTCCCCGTACATTTTGATAATATCCTGTAAGTCTAGAAAATCTGTTCTGTTTGTTTTTTAGTTTTTTGCTTGGGTTTTGATGATTTTGGGAATTCCGTTGAAATGTTTGATTCGTAAATCGACTTCGCCCTTTTCTTTCCTCTCTTCTAATTCCTTCCAGAGGTCAGTTAAGTGATTTCTTTGTTGTAGTGTCCTGTCAGGTTTGATTATAATTCCATTGGACAGAGTAGTTTTGTTAAAGAGTATTAGTTTCGCCTGTTTGACTTCATCAAATTCTAATTTAATTGGCCTGGTTTTGTTTGGAATTTTACTTCCGAGCCTGTAAATTTTCACATCTTCTAGATTGAACTCGCTATTAATTTCACTAATAGCTGCTAATACCTTTTTTCCATCCTCCAAGACGCTCACTGTAGTTGAGTTCGAATTACACTCGGGGACGTTGAGTAAAATTATGTTCTTCGAGCGGGTCTTGCGTTCCTCTATCTCAGCGAGCACCTCACAAATTGGCGTTGTTTCCTGTGGTAATACTTTCTTTTCAATGATTTTTTCGAATGTCATAACTTTTCCTTCAAGAACTCCAACAGTTACTCCTAGGTCTTGCATAGTTCCAGATAGATTAGAAAGTTTACTGAGTATTTTTGCCATTTGGTCTTTTGTTATTTTTAAGACAGGATCGGTAATGGCATTGTGGATGCTATTAATCTCCTCCTTAGCTTTGTTTAGGAAAGCAATTGCTTCATTATTATTCATTTCGAAAGTTAAATTTAAATTTTTTTTTTTATAAGAAAATAATATGAGTGACAACCCTGCTCGCAATTATATTATCGTATTAATTAATTTTTATTTTCTTATTTTTAATAAAAATTCATATTTTTTGTACGGATCGCTGAAAAATCAACAAATTACTTCTGTCTTTACATATAATAGCTTTTTGTCAGTAAGTTGTTGAATAGATTGAATTGTTGATGGATATTGTAGTGAAAATAATTGTCACTAAATTTACAAACAAAATGATTATATTGTGTTGTGTTTATTAAATTACCAAATTATGGCAGCACACCGTAACTACTTTTTTGTTATTTTAAAAATTCTAGTATTATGAATGTTTTATAATAAAACTACTAAATAAATTATCATGGTTGGTGGTTTTATCGTTAGTTATCTCGATTGAGTCATTAATTGAAACTACTGAAGTAAAAGTTAACGAAATAATACTATCAGTATGCAAATTATGCGTACACGTGCTGGGTATGTACGAATGCATAACTTCAATGCATTTAATTAACACTCACAGTATTCTGTGAAGGTGCGAATAATTTCAATTATCAAAGACGTTGTACTATTGGTGGAAAATTATACCCTTTTTGGTTTTACGTTCCATAATTCATTTAGGGTATACCTAAAAGAATTCATAATCTGCTCTTTCATAGATAGCGCTAATTTAATTACTTAAAAAAAAAAACATTTTGGGAGTTATGCATTTAAATGTTATAAGATGAATTATTTGTTTTCGCCCGTAGTAATAGATTTTTCCGTTTACAAAGTCAATTCTATCAGGAAACGCATACAAATATAATAATGTATCAGTGATTAAATCCAATTTTGTGTTTGTATGCCTTTCTTGAAAGAATTTATTAATATTCTGTGTGTCCACGCGCAAACAAATAATTCATATTATCATTTTAAAACATAGCTGATTTACTTATTTCAGCGAAAACTATTAAAATTACTAAATTAGCACGATCTATGAAAGAGCAGATTCTCATTCTCTTGAGTGCACCCGTAAGCCACGACATTGTTTGAAAATATGGTTGGTACATAACGTACATATCATAAATGCCTTCATAGCATAAGAATAACTGATAATGAAGAGACGATTTTTTTATTTTCTCCGAAACATTTACTTTACTAACTCGTTTATGACAATGTCAATTATTTAAATTCTGTGAAACAATTGGCTCTAAGTCAAAATATAAACATATAATTTATAAAAGTACATTACAATTTTTTACAGGCATTAAAGTAATAATAAAGAATACTTTATCCAACCATATTAGTATCTTCTTTTTGCTTAAAAGTATTAATTTCTCTTTCAAACAGTTTCAAAACTGTCTTGAACTGCGAGACCGCTATTACTTGATGTTGGCTTAGTAATAATATTATGCCACGACATCCATTTGAATAATAATAAATATAAAATAATAGGAGACTTAGCACGGTGGCATTTGCATTGTATGGCTCGCTTTATAATTTCATCTCGGTATAACGCAATCAGAAATCACAAAGCAGATAATCTCGGATAATCTCATAATTGTCAGAAATATGCCGAATGAAATGCATGACCAATATAGAAATATTTTCTTAATTATTTTGAACATTTTGAGAGTAGAGTGCTAGTTGGTTAGATTTGGACGTGTCTGTGCTGGTCAACCTCCTTCCAATCCTCAGAGATGGATTTTATAAAAGTTTATGTTATGTACATTTTTATGAAAGCACTATGAAACAATACATAACAAAGGATACAATATGACAGGGGGAAACACAAATAATAATCATCAATATGACTATAAAATTATATCATCTCCCGAAGAGGCTACATTTTATTATATTTTTGAATTTTTTTCATTGATTTTTTGAAATTTTTTTTTGAGTTCTTATTATTGTTATTGCGATTAACGTTTTCAGAGATCACTTGCCATAATGTGCCAAATTTGTAGAACTTAAAAATATGGAATAAACGGTAAAATCTGGGTGGATTTATTGGCTGTAAACCGCAGTAAGCAGCTTCATATTAATATTTTGAGAAACGGTATTAATTAAATAATATGCCGTATGTATATAAATGACATGAATCGCACGATTAGGAAAGTGAGTTTATAAACAAATTGGTAACGACGTCATTTTTGCAGAGAAAAATATATTTTTAGTGTGTGTATTCATTTCATGTTTCAATTCAATGCATGTCTGTCAATAATGGAATTAATAATTTAAAAAAAATCCAATCTTCTGTCGGACAGCTATGGTATGCCTAGGAATAAACAAAAATTTACACCATTTATTAAATTCGTTTTTAAAATAATTGAAGATACTAGTTTTGTACTAGTCATCACTATCAATCAATTTTTGTTATTCATTAGCATGTAGATTTTACTAGTATTTTAGATTATGTGTATCAGTAATAAAAGTCTGTAAAACAGAGAGAATATTATTATGTTTATAAGCTGATTTTGTCGTTTACCTAATTTCTATATATATTTTCATTCTAATTGAACATGTACACCCTGTTAACAAACTAATCATAATAAAAAAAATCCAATATACGATTTGTTAAATTGCTTTCAAATAAGTATTTAACCATTAATTATCGTGTGCAAGATTACTTAATCAAGATTAATTTAACTATAGTTAATTGTAATCAAGATTCCAGATATATTTAGTGATAGTCCTCACTTTTCAAAATATCTTGAATCTCTTGTTATAAATGAGACTTCACTTGACTCAAATTTTATTGTCTCTTATTTTTTTATTGTTGTTTTACATATCTACCTACTAATTGTTTATGTTTACGTATTAATATATATTTTATTGCTATTCACCGTAATTGGAAGGTCGGTATTATTATTCTTTTGTTATTTTTTGTATGTTACCTGTTATTTACATTAATAAAACAAAATAAAGAAATTCATAAAATTCAGCTAGTCCCTCGATTGCGGACTGCCTTACTGTGATGGTAGTAGATTTTTTTTTTTATGTTGTCAGATTTTTAATCCTGGATTGTTTGTATTTCCTTTTATAAAAAAATATAATTTCTCATTTTAACCCTCTGTCTCAAATGTGTAGACTGTACATACAATATGATAGAATTAACTGATAACATAACAATGGCATGTTTTGAAACATTTCGTTATTTAGAAATATATTCTCTTCTGGTGTTTTATCATAGGTACCCTCTCCTATATGTATATGTCATATATTATGCATTTTTATTAGCTACACACAGGAGATCCTGAAGAATAAAATCACTCAGGGCCAACGTCATCTTTGGGGATGCTGTTCAGTAGGTAAAGTTTTAGGGAAGGGAGGGAGAAGAAGTTCTGGGAAGGAAAAGTTATGAGGGGTGAGTAGGAGTCTGGGGTCAGTCTCTCCAGGAGTGACGGACGTATGTGCTTCATTCTCACTGCGGTGCAAGGCGATGGGTCGAGAATCCGGCTGGAGAAGTCAAAAGGTCTTCCTCAACCAGTATATCCCGATCTGGCCAGTCATGCAGTAGGTGGGCAAACGAATCTGTGGCCAAGACCTTAAAAAACCTTACAACATGAATCCGGGCACCCCTGCTAAGTCACTAAACGTAGCGAACTACTTGGAGTGACCTATGGCAAGAGTGTTTGTTTTCCAATAAATGGTCCCCGGGCATCTCTTTGAGGTTTTATAATGTTTGCATTATTTTCACTCACGTGCGAAAGCCCTATAAAAATCCAGAAAATCAAATAAATAAATAAACCCCTTTATCGACACGAGCATTGAGATAGTAGGAAATAAATGATTTCTGTTTTCCAGAAAAAATATGTTTGTTGTTGATGGACATTTCGTACATTTATGTAATAAAGCATACCATGACATGGGAATATGCAGGGAGAATAATAGAGTACCAGGCATAACGCTAATAGAAATATATCTGACATCTACTACATAATATAATTATTAATATACGCGCGTCTGCTTTGTCGGTTACTCACTATGTCGTTACGTTCCATCTCAACTTGTTTGCATTGCTAATTATTTGATGTCTTGCTTAACTATTCGAGTCATAATTAACCACATTATTATTGTTGTCTTTTACCTGATTATTTTCAAATATTAGCTTCTTTATTTATGGAAAATAAACCACATTTATCACAATTTTTCAATTTTTTTGACAATTTTCAGAGCTCACGGGAAAAAAAAGTTTTTCAATTGTAAAATATGAAATTAATGGATACGGAAGAGAAAAACAAAAAAAAGGGGAAAAAAGATAGTATAATATTATTATTGAGAAATATTATATTATTTTTACTACTAGTTGAACAAAGTTTTGCTAGTTTGGAAATAAGATTAAACTGTCAAATCCTTTTTTTAAGTTAATAACTGACAAATATTCCAACACATTTTTTTACATAAAGATTTATGTATTTCAGATGTTAAACATACAATAGCATATTGATTGCCGAAATTTGATCTGAGCCCGCAAGAATAAGAAATTTATCATAATTCTTTTATTTGACACTTATGATTTTTTTCTCATTAGTAAAATCACCCCCTAAAGTTTTGCGGTATGAGTGTGGAACACGGTGTGTATGATAATCACATTGTAAATTGAACATACGTTAAAACAGGTGACCGGATAAATCATCACAATAATATCACATCTTTAAAAAGTTGTATAAAGTCATGTAAAGTGATGAAATAAAAACTTTATTAACTGGGTTAAGTAGGTTTGGTTAGGTTAGGTTAGGTTAAAAAAATTTTTTTTTTCATCGTTTCTCATGACTTTATATCACTTTTTAAAAGTGTGTTGAATTGTCACTGTGTTGAGTTATCATGGAACCGTTAAAAAATATAGTTTCAATAATTATGTAAGTAGGTATATACGTAATTGTGCATACTACAACGAGAAAAAAAAAATAAACAATATGATACTATAAGAATACCGAAAACAGTAAAAATGAGTTGATTTATATGTTTATTTAAGAAAAAAATGCCTATTGATTGCGTTACTATTTTCGTGACATCTAATTTGTGACATTGTGTTAATTTTCTCAATGAAATATATTCATTAAATTTGTAGAGGAATTCGAATGTCACACATTGGTAAATCGTATATAAATGTCTCGTTTTTATGGGTTTATCAGTCGATCCCTGTTATAAATGTAAAAGTTTGGTATCCTTTCCGTATCGTGCTGTCTCCCTCCAGTTCTATATATACCAAGACGTGGTATTTCTCCTTCAAACCGCTATTTGATATATTCATCACTACTTCGACATAAGCGCCCTTAGGGTGATATTTCACAAAAAATGGGCAAGGTAAACATTTAATTATTACTGGATTTTTATAAAGAAGTCTCTTCATTAGATGATTTCCCATCTTTGCAAAACTGATCAAAATAGTCCGATTTATTAAATAATGTTGAACATAATACGTGACATGACGTAATATATTTGGGTATAATACAATCATAAAAATACCATCAATTATTATAAGCGTAAAGTAGGAAACCCAGTAGCAACAAAATAAAGGAAATGGCCTTTTTGTAAAAAAAATGTAATTCGCATTTGAGTACAAAATACCCAACCAATTTTTTTTCTTTAATCATAAGGTAAAGCATCTACTATTGGATATATTTATTTATGTTTCATATTGTCATATAGAGGTTTTAAAAAAAAAAATTAAAAGATTTTGAAGGCATTTTTTGCGAGTTCATTTTAAAAATAGGAATTTTAAATATTGTAAAAGAAATTTGTGAAAGGAACTTAATAAATATTTAATTTGCAAAAAATCTTAATTATCTAACGTCAACATAATATTTATATACCTGACTACATTATAAACTTTCTAGATTGTGGTTTAAAAATACTTATCCATCTAAAGATGTCAGAAAGGGTGAAACTGGCCCGATCAAACATCTAAAAATGTTTTTTTTTTATTAAATAAACGATAATTTTGAACAGTATATTTCATTTGGATGCAAAATTATTTATTTGAAACCATAACTGTAGTGGCAACACCATTATTCATGTATTTTTTTTACTATGTAATCGCACAAGAGTCCCAACTGCTCCCAACCGTCTGGAGCCAGTGAGACTAAGGCATCCCTAATCGGGGTATGTTCCAGGCGCGGTCCGTCCATACATGCTATGGATGCTCCGCATCCCTTTTAGAGTAAAAAGATTTGGACTTCTAGCCGTAAACAGCAATACTGCAATTCAAATATTTTAATATTTCCCGTTTCTGTGTAGTAAGCACGACGAACGACACGATACAAACAGTGCGGGCAAGTCTAAATACACTTACATTCTCAAATACTGTGAAAGGCGTAAAACACACTGTGGTGTGGAAGCGATCTGTAAACCGTATCCAAGAATGCTAGAACTTTCGTTCTTTCCGAGCATGCGCACTGAGACCCGCAAGCCAATATCTTCATCAACTTTATACGATATTAATGACAGCATCCAACGTACAAAAACCGTCTTTAATATGTATAATGTATAATGCACAGAATCATATAATCTATTACTAATCCATTGGATTGTATGCGCGCGCTGCTTTGACAGTTTACTTTGAGCTTGGATCATTGGATAGTTTGCCAACGTGTTCTAAATGATAATAGTGAATTGTGTGGTTGTATAATTGAATCATTAATATTGAGAATATTATGATACTGGAAATATTGAGTTATGGAGCTTAATGGATTTATGGAGATAATTTTATTTTATCTTGTTCGAGGGCTAGAGTGTACATGTGCATATTTGATATCAAGTACGTAGTAAGTACTAGTAAAACATTTGATGTACAGCATCCCTTCTACAAAAAGTCACCGACCGCCACTGGTATGTTCCAAGGCAGAAGGTGGAGAGGAAGGAAGAGCAATGGGAAAGAGGAAAGTGGGGAAGAACCTGGCTATTCAGATCTGGTCACCAAACACGATCAAAGCCATTTTAAGCAACGTTTCAATTCTGAATGGTGTTCTTACACCAGGGCGATACTGAGAGTATTTAAGACTTTGGAACGTGCCACAATTTCACTATACATTATTTTTAATTAGTTATATGTGAAATAACACAACGCACTCGAATAAAATTTACTTGCGCACGCCGGGATTTGAAACCGCCACCTCTAGCTTTCTAGTCGAGAGCTTTACTCCTCGACATAATTACGTCAAAATAACGAAAATATTGGTATCCACGATTTCTCTAAGCTTAATTTTATCAAACAATATTTTTACATTTTTTTCGCCTGGCTGTCATTTCTCGCTAAAAACCATTATCAAACATTAACTCGGTCACACACAGTCAATTTGTTAAAATGACTATTCCGTTCATACATTTTATTCCGCAAACCGTTACATAGAAAAGCACAACATTTTTGTTACAAAATTAAACATGAAAACAATTTTTTTTTTAAATATTTTTGACTGTACACGTTTTTTTAGTATCTAACCATTTATAATGATTAAATATATATATGTTATGAAAATAAATAAATTATTATTAATATTAAATATAACATGAAGACATTTTTTAGGTAACCACGAAATTCTTTAATTATGAGAAGTTGTTACGCATAAATCCTCCACATTAACCACCTACACGATTTTATTAAATTCATTTTTAATATTATAACAGATTGAGAAGGAAATGAATTTAGGTTATAAGCTACAAAGGATGTTGGTACTTAAATAATTTATACAGTGCGGGGGTAGCGTAATCACGAAAAAATATTCAAAAAACTTACACAGCGGGTAATTTATAAATTCTCGATAAACTCAATTATAAAAATATGATAATCTAAAAGCTTTATAGACGGTATTCCCTTCCACGATACTACGGAGTGGTGTAGGTGTTTATTCTGATAACACCTTCGTCATTTTAGCTGAGAGCACGAGACGTGATTTTATCTCCATATTTTATGGTAGTTTGCTCTAAAGCTTATTGATAGATTATTATTAACTTTCTCTCTGATGGGCAGCTAATTTAAGTCAATTTATTGTTATAGGAGCTACAGAGATTTGTTATTTATTTATGTATGTACGCTCAGGTGGAATTTACATAGATTTAAGTGAATGATGATGAATAGTCCATGTCGAATGGTGAAGTACTATTTTGCAGAATGGAGACTTCGACTATAAAATCTACAGTGTTGACAAGAATGGATACGTGATGGAGCACATTACCAGTGAAGTGAAATTAATTTGTCAGTAACGCACAGAGAAAAATTAAATACCTACTCACATCTTTAAAGAACGGTTAGATTGTCGAGAAAAATGAAAGATATATTAAAAAACGATGATGCCTGGAAAAATTTTAAAACTTAGTCGAGTTGAATGCTTCTTTAATTGTGCAGAAGACATTAATATAATTGAAATATTTGGTTAGCCGATTAGCGATATTCGTACAAATTGCGATATTAAACTTAAAAAAACACCGCAGGATAATTCGTACTTATTCGCAATAAATTAAAATAAACGTAAGCATTTTCTCCAAATTAAGTCTGTTAAATTTTAAAACCCAAATTATTAACACGGAAAGAGAACGAATGTAATGTCGGAAGGAAAACAAAAAATAAATTCGTTAAAAATGGTTATTTTATCATATTAAATGTATGTACCATTTGTGAGGCGGGTATAGGTACCGCTAACACCTTTGCCATAGGTTACCCCAAGTGGTTTGCTACGTTTGGTGATTTAGCAGGGGTGCCCGGGTTTGTATGGTGAGGTTTGTCTAGGTCTTGATTGGGATGCGTTTGCCCACCTACTGCATGGCGGGTCGAATCGGGAGAGGCTGGTTGCGGGACACCCTTTGACCTCTCCAGCTGGTCTCTCTCAACCCATGGTCTTGGACTCATACGTCCGTCAATCCTGTACACGCTGACCACTAGATTAACCTTTAATACCTTTTTTTCCTTAAAAAAGACTCTTCACACAGAATCCTTAAAGATGACAGAGTTAATGTAAAAAACGGAAATTTATTTATATCCACCATCAGATAGTTTTCATAAGTGAGCATGTGAGTAATAATAATGAGTGTTTAGACAAATATTATGACAAAGAGGCGAACTTATCTACCGCCACTGCTCCGCCCCTGCCCCCGTCGTATATTCTTTTGTGAGATTTTTAAAGTTCCGCTAACAACGGACACGTTCTGCTTTAGTAATGAACTGCCCGGACGGATTACCATCGGCTATCCAATTTTATTATTCAGGAAAAATCTTTTTATCCCCCGAAAACAACACAAAGCCATCCCGGAATCCGCAATGTGTGTCCGCGATAAACGCCAAAAAATGTATTTGTACACATTCGGACTAGTGATGGACAACATCGAAACATTTGAATAATGCAATTACTTTTCGATTAACCACATTCTTGAACGTGCGGTTACGATTAAATTTTATTTAACCACTGTGTTTTGTCGTATTTTAATCATATATAGTAGTCAATCATTGAAAATGATATTATCAACTTTCAAATGAAAAATTTGAAACAAAGAAATGAGAAAAAAGATTCAGTCGCTTCTAGGAATTGAACCAAGGGCCTGAGCCTACCACTGAGCTAATCCGACCATAGTCATATTCCGGCGTTATTAACTGTACCATACTCTGACTAAGAACTATCTGTGGTGACTACCGGCTGCGTCAATTTGTAATATTCTAAAAAAAAAAAAAAAAAAAAAAAAAAAAAAAAAAAAAAAAAAAAAAAAAAAAAAAAAAAAAAAAAAAAAAAAAAAAAAAAAAAAAAAAAAAAAAAAAAAAAAATAAATAAATATAAATATTAAAAAAAATAAATAAATATTCATTCTAGACTTGCAGAAAAGTCAACAGATGTCGCACATTAAATAAAAAATAAGATAGGTTTATCTAAAAGACGCTGTCTGGATTGCATTTAGTTCGGGTTGAATCTTGCGATCATACATAAAGATAGTTGCCAATAAAAATGTGCGGTGAAAAAATGAAGACAATGTTAGTAGTTCTTATTCGAAGTATGATACAGTTAAAAGTGACCGAGGAGAATAGGGTCCCATTAGCGCAGTTGGTAGAGCACTGTCCCGGAAAGACAGGGGTCCTGGGTTCGTGTCCCAGATGTGACCGTTTCCTTTTCTGATTTTTCTGTTTCAGATTTTCGTTTAGAAATCACTAATATTGTCTTCAATATTTAAATATTACAATTTGAGGTTTTACTCAATAAAGTTATTCCGAAACATAAATAATTGTAATATTCTGCTGCACTAACTTGTGGAGGGCTGGTTCCTATTTGTATGTACCTACCCCGTCACTAATAAATGTGTTTTAAATTGTACAACAACAACAACTGATAAACAACCATTTACCTTTATTTTTGTAAAATTTATAACACGTTTATTAGTAACGCCCTTGGTGTATTCTTCTGGCAGAGATTCAGTTGATAATCTTGTGTACTATAATAACACGTTGGTTTAATGATACTATTGGAGTGTAGGTATACTATTTACACTTTTTTGTTGCCTTATCTTACCTTAGAATGAAGCTACTGGTAAAAAGATGAAACAAAATCACTTTCATAAATTTAGACGTACGTTCATTACACTAAGTAACAACATTATATTAATTTTCTTAATGCATATTTTATTGGCGTGATTGCAAGATTCTACTCGAATTTAGTTCCAATCTAGATAGTGTCTTCGATAAATATATCCATTTTTATTTTTTAATATGGTACCTACGTTTATAAAATTTCTCACACTTTAACAACTCAATTATTAAATATTACCATTTTAAGTTATTCCACTATAAAAATCTTTAATATAATATAGTATATTTGCAGCACGTTCCAGAGTGGTAGGTACTTAGGTAGGTCGGGACCACCGTTGCTTGAAATGAATTTGGTGATCCTATCTGAAAATTCAAGTACTGAATATTCATATTCCCCCTCACTACCTACAACCCTATGACATACCCCAAACGGTTGGGAGCAATTGGTACTCTTGTACGGTATTCTCACATAATCATTTAAAATATCTATTTAATTCTACCGGACTAAAGCCTGTTTTTTTTGGTTTGTCGTTTCCTTTTATTTCATCGAAATGTTTTTTTTAAATAACATTTTGACGTGTTCCTCTTCCAAAATTATCATTTCGAACAGGTAATTAATTTCCACCTGTCAATTTATTCTTTTTCAATCCACAAACATCCAATAGAAAACGCCATCTCTTGTCACTAGTGTGCCGGTGTGAACGTAATTAAAAACAAACAAGGATTCCTATGATCGCTCACAAAATTTTAATGAAATTGTTGTATTTGCTCTAAAGCCATTGCAAATTTTAACGTTTTTTTGTCTCCGTTCCAGTAAAGCGTAAAATGAGTCCAGTACTGATTACTTACCCATGTACATTGCTTTTTTTGCTTACTACCAATTTATAATTTGTACTATTATTAAAAGATTCCTTAAAGTCGGCCTGGCGTAAGATCACCATTTTTAAAAAGAAGGTCAACCGAAAATGCGGTTCCAATGTAAAGTGATTTTAAAAGGCGAGCATTTCCAATATTTTATCGTTTTTACTACTCTCATTTTCTCCTCCTTACAGCGTTTATGAAGGGGTCGCCAAAGTTTCTCTGATCCCCGAAGTAAAAATTACTATCAAAATAGTAGGTATATAAATGAAAAACACATTGTTAAAATTGTAGCAAGAACTTATTGCCATATCGATGTTATTGGAAACAAAAAGAGAAGGTACCCGCCTCAGAACAGAAATCTTCTAGTGAGGCGGGTTACTTTCAAGTTTGTAATTTTGATCATGTTATTGCAATAAACGCCCGGGTTGCGGCAATCAAAAAAAATATATTTATATATATGTTGTGCATGTCATAAATAAATAATAATGTATTAGTGCAAAGCAAAATAATTCAATATATCTTATAACTCACATCAACCAGATATTTTTGACTGTTGTCAAAAGTGGTTGAAGTGGACTTTAGTGACGACACGTGGGAGAATTTTTGTTGTTGTTTGTTTTTGAAAAAAAACACGGTCACAGTTGACCAAAATTTAGTTCAAATAATCACGGAAGTCACTTGTTAAAGTAACTACTTTCCTGACGCTCGTGTCGAAAGCTAAACAAAACTATAATGTAAGTACACGGCCTCGATGGCCGCGGGGAAAGGCTCTCGACTAAAATTTTATTTGATGAATTTGTGTGATGAACCCGCAACACGTTTAAGAGTGAAAGATACTCTCAGTATCGCCCTGGTGTAAGATCACCATTAAGAATTGAAACCATGCTTGAAATAACTTTAGCCGTATTTTTTGACCAGAACTGAATACATAGTCTCACTGACTCCAGACGGTTGGGAGCAATTGGGACTCTTGTGGGGTATTCACATAAAAAAATTATGACTCTGAAAAATATATACATTTTTGGTATTTCTGAAATTTTTTTCAGCCAATAAGAGTCGTGTAGTTATTATGAATTCGTTATAATTGACCAAAATATGATTTTTTAAATTACTATTATACGTAATGCTCTACTTGAATTATATTGCTAACAATGTCAAATCCTTTCTTACACCTGACCCTTCAATGTTCAGCGGGAGTCCAAGCTTAGAAGAAAAATAAGGTACATTTCCCCATTGATTTTTGTTTGGGCGACAAGTGCGTAGGTAAATAATCGTTTCTGCCACCGCCTTCTTGATAGCGGGTAGGTAGGTGCTCTAAACCAATAGTGGATACTTGATAATATGTTTTACGTGCAATCAATTTATTCCAACCAATGATTAATAGTCCAGGTTATAAATGACCGGGCATTGCAAATGCTTAAAGCTATGTCAGTTATTGATTGGGTTGAGCCAGCTTAATCATCCTTGGATCCTTGGAGGCGTTATAAGAGATGGTCAGAGCGTAATGGCAAGTCCATTATTGTAATGAAGATTCGTGGAGTTATTGGTTCGGCGATTATGCTGAGGGAGAGGGACTCGTTGAAGTCCAAACTCATTACAAAACTTTCTCATTGCCGGGTGAATAAATATTTGTTTGAATAATAATGATCTCACCTAAATTTCATTCCATTTTACTGATATTTCAATTGTTATTAGCATAAACCAAGATAGTTTAAACGAGATCAAAGCCTCATTCCTATAATCTCCGCGTCGATGAACTCAGTAGAATAATCCGTTTCGTAAGGTTTGGAGGATTATTCTATCAAGTATTAAATTGTAAAAAACAGATTTTTTCTTTCTTTTCTAAAACATAAATCTTAGGTAAAAAAAACTTAACCGCTAAAAAGTTGGAAATGAAGCTATGAAATCATGAAATTAGCACAGCTTTTCCGTAAAGAACTAGATTTTCATCTCACCTTTTCCATCGTGAGCGTTCAAATATTCGTCCAAGTGTCTAAAAATAAGAAAATAATGTCCTGTAATTTGTAAATTTAATATTACTCAATTGTTCAAAAACGCCTCGTAGATTTACTTCTAATATAATATATTCAATAATAAGTACATAATATCCACATTTAAATCCTCTAGGTTATTCGTTTAGGGTATTAGGCATATAATATTTTATAGCAGCGTCGTGCTACGTTCTAATCCGATAGGCAGGGAGGAATTTCGGGAAGGCTTTCATTCAGCGGAGGATCAAGCATAGAATAGGATACTTCAAGAGCTAGAAAAAAAATCTGAAACGTAGTTGATAGCTCGAGCAGTCATATTGGTCGAGTTACATGTAGCTGAAACCGACACATCTACTGCCTCTCAGAAGAAATTTTACCCAACGAAATGGTGTGTTATAGAGTATTATATATATTTTGTGGTTTATTTATTTATTGACTAGCAAGTAAACAGTTACATATCTCTTATTTTGTCAGTGTGAGAATGTTCATCAATCCCCAATTTTTTTTAAAGGTTTAATTATCATAATAAATCAAAATGTTTCTAGCAGCTATCCAACTATGTCAAAGTTTCAATACTCTTTTGTTCGAAACCTCTCTCCATTGGATATTTGAAAAATATATTGTTTTTTTTTCAAGCAAATGTACTGAAATATATTATGATTTAATTTAATGAGTTCTACAAATGAAATTTGAAACCAACAAATAATGTACATTATTTTAAATTTCAGTCAAAAATAGATGTGCACATTTTACAATGCCAGAGTTCACATATGGATTGCTTAAACAGCTTAACATACGCAAATTTACTGTTTTGCATTGTAAAAATCCATTAAATATAAACACCGATATTTTATACCTACTCAATTGTTAAACGAAAGAAAAATGGCATCAATAGCTTACCCATATTTCAGCATTATGCGAGTTTGTTTAGCAGTGAATACACAAAAAATTTGACCCGTAAAACACAGGACTCAGAACCTTAAACTATTGAGCGTTTGTGGGAATAGGGCAGAAGCGGATTCTGATCACGTCTCCCTCGGTACGATTGTCATCTTCCCGCAGATATGTGGGAGAATCGCTTACGGATGTAAGCCACCATGTATGGGACACTAGGGCTGGATTAGGCGAAATTATGCCTAGACTTTTCAAAGTATAGTTTAATGGTATCCACGCAACTTCCTAAAGACCTTTTTTGATAAAATCTTAGGTGTCTTAAGCAGCACTAGAAGTGAACGTTTTACACGTTGGTTGGTTAAAATATAAAATCTATCCTATTTAAATGAATTGAAAAAGTTATAAAATCCTTTTTTCTATTTCTAGACGATTTTTTTAAAATTAAAGGTAAGCTTGTATTTACAAGACAAGGTTTTTATGCAAATCACAAAGGTTATAAATTGATTTTAATAATTATGAGCCTGAAACATATATATATATAAATAAATGTAAAAATCTTCCGAGAAAAAATAAACCTGAAATAAAATTGAACCAGCACCTTTTGACTACTGATCAGGTGCACGTAGCCACTGTGTTAGGTCGGATTATTTTTATCCGCCAAATAATTATATACTATTTTATTTTTTCTCGGAAAATTTTATATTTGTGTTTCAGGCTAATAATTATTTTTATTTATTTATTCTATTTAAACGCCCATAGGGCTTTTACATACAATGCTATTATGTTTTTTAAATACAATAACAATAAAGAGTTTACATAATATATAAGAATATACAGATTACATAAAATATAAGATTGAACAATGCATAGGTTAACAAAATATAGGTAACATGAAACAAGAGCTTACGAAACGTAGGTAACATGAAATTTAAGTAAATGAAATAAAAATATATGATCTGCCAATATCCTCCAAAACAATTGAATAAAAAAGGATGAAATTGTTGTTCACATTAGCCTATAAACTATGTAACTCTAATTAACAATCTCTATTACGCAAGATTAGGATAAGAAACGACAAAAAGTCTAATAGAAAAACATTTAGTTAAGTATTATAATATTAAACCAAGTATCACAATATTAAGTCAAGTACCACAATATTAAACCAAGTATTATAATATTAAATTAAGTATTACAATATTCAGTCAAGTATTATAATATTAAACAAAGTACCATAATATTAAGTTATATTAAACTAAGTATTATAATATTTATTTATTTTAACGTAATTTGAAGAGTAGTGGAAATAGTTCGCACATACTCCGTTTAATGTTTGCAAAGTTCATATTTGACATACAGATTTAATAATAATGTGTTTATAGGCTGATAGACATTCAGTACCGTTAGTGTTCACGCAATATTTATTCCCTGCACTGTGTAGTCGGTTCATTACTGAATTTATTTCTGCTATGGTACCTGCAATGTTACAATGGTAAGGTACCTTCTGACGAACCGTTCTACTAGGCACATGAAAGTCGATCAACCTAAGGAGTTCAGGGGAGTCAAACATGTTATTAACAATTTTATAAAGAAAAAATAGATCAGAACATATTCTTCTTTCTTTTAATGTGGCTAGGCCCATGACTTTCAACAGTGAGGTGTAGTTAATGTTTTCAATAGGAATACCTAATCTATAATTTATGTTACGTAAAAATTTATGTTGGATTCGCTCGATAGATTTTTCATGAATATTGTAAAATGGATTCCAAATGGTTGAGTTGAATTCTAAATGGCTTCTGACAATGGATGAATATAATATTTTTAAAGTTTTTAAATTTTTGAAATCTTTTGCAGTTCTTAATATGAAACCCAACATTTGCATCGCTTTAGTGGTTATATTGTTAATGTGGGAGATAAATGTTAATTTGGTGTCAAATATTATCCCCAGGTCTTTTATTTCGGGTACAGATACTAAGACTTGATCATTCATACAGTATGTGAAAATCAATGGGTTTTTCTTCCTATAAAAATTCATGACTTGACACTTTTTTACATTGAGGGTTAACTTATTTAGGATACACCAATCAGAAAAGCTAATGAGATTTGATTGTAATAATAAGCAGTCATTAATATTGTCAATAATTCGGTAAATTTTCATATCATCTGCGAACATCAAAATAAAGACACGTTTAAATACATTTGTAACGTCATTTATAAATATGTTGAAAAGAATGGGTCCTAGATGTGATCCCTGGGGCACACCGCTTGTAGCTGTAAAAGTGTAGGACAGTTGACCTTTAATGCAGACAGTAAGCTCTCGATTAGACAGATAATTCTTAAACCAGGATAGTACGTTACCGGTTATGCCAATTTTCGCCAGTTTGCTAACAAGAATTTTATGGCAAACCTTATCAAACGCTTTGCTGAAATCAGTATATATAGAATCGACTTGTTGTCTATTAGCAAGTGCATTTGTTATATAATTTTCGTACAGGGATAGATTGGTTAAGGTTGATCTGTTTGAAACAAAACCATGTTGGCAAGTTGTAATGATGGATTTCACGCTGGGGTTTATCTCTAGAAGAATTAATTTTTCAAAAATCTTGGGTATTGATGATTGGATACAAATTGGACGATAATTTTCAATTGCAGATTTATCCCCGCATTTAAATATTGGAGTTAAGTAACTTTTTTTCCAAAGTTTTTTTGTTTTTTTATTGTAAACAGATCAGTTATAAAAGCTAGAAATATTGGATAAGCAATAAAATATAGGTGGATTCATTAGTTTTAAGCTCGAGAAATCAGTTTATATGTTTCAACATTAATATTTGGAGGTATAATTTTTTTGACTGTGCACTGCCAAATCCAAATTCGAATGTCTGGAAATCTCCTTCACTTAAGACATTTATTTTAGAAATACCCCATTGCGTAATTAAATAAGTAAATTAAAATTGTTCTTCAGTATTAACAATATAACATTCTTTTTAAATTTTTAGAAAATCTTCAGCCAATATATATTATACTTTTCTTTTGTATGTAATGTAATTTTTTCGTCTCCAGTGTGCCAACATCGTACTATAACCTTTTCTGATAATACAATACGCCTTATTCATACAATTTTTCATTGCGAAAAAATCGGCCCTGCAGATTAGTGTTTCATATATAAAATCTTATACCGTTCAAATATTGAACGGGAAAAATAATAAAAAAAATCTTTGAAAAGCTGATGGCCATTTACACAAGGCACGTCTCATCCTGTTTGTTTTGACGAATCTATTTGTTTGATTCATCCCTTGGCGTAAGGGGGAACGATATATCACTATTGTTAGAAATATTCATTTGGAATGTCATAGAGAACACACAACCTCTCGTGACAATTTTTATTTATCTTCTTATTTAAGAGCCCGAAAGGATTCTTTTTGATTTATTTTATTGTGATTGTGTTTTTATTCATAATTAAAACAATGAATATTATGTAAAGAAATGATGTATTTTCAAAATGATTTTAAATTTTTTTTGACGATGTATCTATGCCAATATGGATACGGTGCAGTAGATCGTGTGATGTTAAAAAAGCACACGGCCAATGAACTAATTCACATTCACTTAAAATTGAATATTATAAAACAAGCGAAAACCTTTTTCTTTTTATTTTTGTTGTTGTTTAAAATAATAAAGATATTATTTTCAACAAATTATTTCAGTTCTGTTGATTTCTCCGTAGTATTTTTTCGCAAAGCTGATCGCGTTTAATCTTTATATCAAACATATTGTAACGAAACAAACTTTATTTTCCTTCAAATACTTTTAAATTAACGGAAAATGTTGTAAGCAATTTGCCTACGGGGCGCTTCCCGTAGGCAAATGCTAATAAATAAGCACTCTTAGGAAAGTAACCTGCTAATAAATAGGCAAACACATAATAAAGTATTTACTTTGCCAAAGGAAAAATCTCATGCAGGGTTTATGATCTTATTAAAAATTAAAAATGAATTATTTCCGTATAAAGTTTTCTAAATACTGGTTAACACATGAATAATTTCATAATACTCAAATAAGCCTTACTAATAAAAAAAAACACTTTCCAACCGCATTTTAGTTAATATATATTTTTATTTCGCCATAAATTTTTTGCATCATTATAAATTGTGTAATAAACAAAGTGATATTGATTTATATTATATATTACTTTAACTCTCTTTATTAAGGTGATGCTTGTGATCAGGAAAGAAGAACTTACATATCAATTATGTATATTATTGTAAAAAATTATAAAATGAAAAAATTTCAAGTGAAGTTATGATGTGCTAATTTTCAAAGCAAAGTTTAAAAATTAAAGTGAATGTTTCGAAGTGAAATTTTAAGGTAGAAGGTTGAATGAAGTCATCTGCAAAATTAGTCATTCATATTAGATATTTTATTGCCTAAAGTTATTAAAGTAAATTTTCAAAATGGAGTTTAAAGTTAAAGGTTACACATTGATGTTTTTAAGTGAAAGCTCACAAAGCGAAGTTAAGTGAAAAGTTGGACATGTATACAATAATGATTTATAATTGTCATTGTGAATTTCTAATCTAAAAATAAATTAGGCGATTTATATTTATTTAACCATTTTCGATGATAATAGAGTAGAAAACATATAAATAAGAAGAGAAAGGATAGTTTTATTAGAAAATATATTAAAGTTATACACAATGTACATAAGATGTACATGATATATCGAAGAAAAGGTGAAAAATTATATGGTGGCACTACAAATTTTATGTATTTTTTTATATTAAGAATTTTTAAGTTTCGCATTAAATAAAGATTACGGTTTTATAATTCTCACTAATAAAACATGTTTCTAACTGTGCGGTGAAAGAACTTGCGAAGTTGCATTATGGCAGACATTTTTTTTCAACTTCTCTCATATTCGAAATAACAATATTATAATTCATAAATATAAATGTATATTTCAAATACAAAATCTAAAAGGTTTTCTATCTTGTTTCTAATATGGTAAGTAAAGAAGAAATATACAGCACATTTAAAAAACCTTGGAAATATTTTGAAATTAGATGAAAATTTTCAAGTTTGTACAAAAAATAAAGTATTCTCTTCCGCTGTGTAAACAATGTGCATGCCCTTTTTATGTTTTTAACTATCAGTTTAGTAACTTAAGTTTTTAGTAAGATATTTACATTCACGGTTGTTGATCAATTGTATCAAATTTGTACCATGTTTATTATTAAGTCTGATATTTATAATTTTAATTAAAGATTCATAAATTTTGTTCTCATATAAAATTATAAATATCTATATTTTATAAAAGTAAGTCATTTTAGACCGACGGCTTACATAGTTTTAATTATAAGAAGCCGTAAGTTGCGGGTTCAAATTCCAGCGTGCGCAATTAATTTTCATTTGATTGATTTGAATCATTTCAAAATAAATTTATTCATTTAAAATAATATATAGTGTATAATATGAAAGACCACCACAAGGAATTGAAACCTTCCTTAAAATGGCTTTAGCTTTGTTTGGTGACCAGATCTGATTAGCTACGAACTTCCTCACATTCCGCTCCCCCATCTACTTCCCCTCATTACCACCATCATCTTCACAACATACTCCTATTCGTGATGCCATAGACTCACTGGCTCCAGACGGTTGGGAGCAGTTGGGACTCTTGCGCGGTATTCACATAAAACATTAAAAATAAATAAAAAAATATAAATCTCGCGATTTTACAGGAAAGTTTTGTTTTGATTTATTCTATGAGAATAACAAAATTGTTATTTTTTTGGACGCGTTCACAAAACTACTAATATTTACTATATTTACTGTACATAACTAGCTGGATTATTTTGACCTGTAGATCCGAAGATGAGGAACTTTACTATACGGCAACGAAGCCCATCACATTATTGTTGGTTTTAATGTTTTGTTAAATATCTATAAATAACATTATATAATACGCCCGTGTGTGGCAATACGCTGTACCTGCAAAAAGCAAGTTTTGAGATAAATGACCAAATTTTTTGGACATTTTGTTACTTTCCTCGCTAGCTAAGAGTAGTAGTAATTTTAAATCTGGTGAAAGGTTAGATTGACCCTTGAACTGGTAGGCCTTGATGGTCAGAGTTTTGGTTTTTCGTCGCTCTGGACGATAGGCTTGTTTCCGATAGCATTCAAAGGATTCATGGTATGCCGAGTTGGCCTTAGAGCCTTTTTTTTGTTTTTTCGTCCTCGATGTTGTGTTCATGGTCGCTAGTAGTCGGATTCTGTTCTCTAGGGAAGCATAGTGGAATTTTATGTGCCAGATCGTGCAGATTGCGAATTTGCCTCACATCGGTGGTCCGGTGGTGGTGGAGAAGGGGTTTAGAGTGGCGGAATTTGTCGCCGGACCAAGAATTTCATCGTCATCGGTCTGAGGGTGTTGGATGGAGCTTCCAGTCGGAACTTGAGACCTTTCAAAGAGAATTCCCTGGCAGTTTATGACTGTGATATTTTGCGAAGTATTTATATACTTATTTTATTTCTTTCTTGAATTAACGGAATGTTTTTGGTTGGCGTTGATTTGTCCTATTGAATGTTTGTTCTTTAAGTCAATCTGTTATTTAACAAGGGAGTTGAGACCCTCATCTCAATAGTTGAAGGCAGTAGCAGCCTTCCCACAAATACCTGAGAAGGTTCAACAAGAGTTCATGCTCTTTTTCCATCTCTAACCACAAAAGCTATGCGAATTTTTTTTTTCTTGGTTTCATGATAACTCAATACAGTGACAATTCAATACACCTTTAAACATTGATTTATAGCCATTAAAAGCAACGAAAAAAAATCTACAAACCTTTAACTACGTAACCTATTAAATCTAGTTTTCGTTTCATCACTTTTTAAAGCTGTGTTGAATTATCATTTTGATCATTTTCGGTCGCCGTTTTTTTTTCCTTTTAAATAATTCAAATATAGTTTCAATCACACCTATTACTATTTTTTTTAATTATTACTACTGTGAGTTCGAGAGGAAAATAACAAAATGTCGAAAAAAAGTCGTTCATATCAAAATTAGTTTTGTGGAGATACAGCTTATCGACACGTTACGCGACGCGCACGTGGCTCAATACACCATAACTCAAACATACCGTGTCCCGCACAGCAACGGCGTCGTAATGGCAAAAAAACGTATTTGTGGTATTGTCCTGGCAGAATGCTTTATTTTATATTTCAATGTTCTGCCATTACAGTAGTGTTATTTTTGCAGTTACAGCATTTTCCATTATCAATTCCTTGGGAAGTAACCACATTAAATAAATAAAAGTAAGTTCATACGATATAACTCGATAGATTGAATTGATTGAGCGCTGTAAACCCAAAATGCCGTACCTATAGTTACGGCATATTGCCATATCCCCGGCGAATATAGAAATTTAACTTGGATACAATTGGAGAAGTTGAAATGTCCATTAGGCACATAATTAAATGTATTCAATTAACTGTCTGATAAGTTTTCTAAATAGAACAAACAAAGTTTCGAGAAAACATTTCCTAATGCAGTAAAACTAAGTGGCGAATAAAGGCCGCAGTTTAACTGCATTCTATAGGTATTATTGCTTCTTAATGAAAGAGGAAATGGTCTGCAAACAGTTTTATAGAGCGCTCGCCTCATTAAATAGAATCTTAAACTTTATCAAATATACGTTTTATGATAGGTGTTTTTAAACTTCTTAATTAGTGAGATGTCCTTGTCTTTTGTATAGAGACCTTTTACATTTCATATCTTAATACAGTATTGGGATGGCGGAATACTAGTCAAGATATTCTAATGACTGTTTAATTGGTGCCACAAAGATGCATTTTATATGATGGCCTTTTATGTTTAAGCTCTACTACGATATTGGGATGGCGGAATAATAGTCAAGAGACTGCGTAATTAGAGTGAAATCTATGCATTTTGGATGTTGGCCTTTATTCATTTATTTATTTTCGGGAAATCAAAAGTTTATATTTTATAAGTTTGTAAATGTGTAGTATAGCCACAATAAAACCAATTTTGGATTTCCTTCTTGTAACTGTACCTCTAATAAGACAACAAGCATTTAAGATTTTATAGTGATATGGGATGGCGGAATAATAGTCATGAGACTGTAGTGAGTGTTTTTAATTAATTTTATATGTTTGCCTTGAATGAAGCCGGGTATTAATTTTCATATTTTTTAGAGCTTTATCACATTTTAATATTTAAAGTTTATGAACAAATAATTTTATATCATTTTCAGATATGATCAAAATATAACGCTTTTATTTAAGGTAGATTTTTTTCAGGAATTCGTAATCAAAGGCTGTTCTAGGAAACACATATTAACACCGGAAAATTAACATATTTATTTCATGAAATTTACTTTTGGAGCGTTCTTTTATGTTTGACAAAACTAATCAGCAATTAACATGAACAAAATCCTGATAACACACCAGAATACTAATTATCAGATGAGTCCATTATCGTTTTAAATAGATTTTGAAAATACGGTCTATGTAAAAAAAGCTGTAGGTAAAGCTATATTTCAGATGTGTAAAAGAAGCTGTACGTAGAATTTTAACAGCTCTAGTAATAAACGTGATGAATATTATTTACAATTAATAAACTACCGTGTATGTAAAATCCTTTCTAATATAACTGACATTTAACGGACATGAAATAGCTCATGAAAAGATATATACATTGTTTGTACAGCCAAAGAAGGTTGTTTATCTGTTTTATAAACTAAAAATTTCTCATAGATTTTCGAAATATTTATAAGGTTTTTTAAATGTTTTATATATTTCTTCTTTTTGAAGATGTCGTAAAAGCAAATACTATTTTTAGAAACGAGCTAAAATGACCTTTTAGATTTTTGTATTTTTAATATTTATGATCTGAAATATTTGAATTTCAAACATGAACAAAGTTGAAAATAAACACACATTTTTTTACTCCAAACGTCGAAAAATCGTAGAAAATAGAAATATTTTAAAACAGATTTATTTTATTTAGGGAATCTGTAAGAAAGTTGTCACTTCACTTTTTATCTCATTCATACAATTAGAAAAAAAAATCCAGAGAATAACTAAAAAAAACCATTTGAATTCTCAGTTTGCGCAATATAAACGTCGATTTCTTAAATTTATATTTACCTAAACATGCGTAAGGCATTTATATTATTAAACAATATAAATTTATTTTTACCTAATCATGCGTAAGGCATTTATATTATTAAACAATATAAATTTATATTTACCTAAACATGCGTAAGGCATTTATATTATTAAAAAATATAAATTTATATTTACCTAAACATGCGTAAGGCATTTATATTATTGAACAATATAAATTTAAATTTACCTAAACATGCATAAGGCATTTATATTATTAAACAAAAAAAAAATTATTTACCTAAGCATGCGTAAGGCATTTATATTATTAAACAATATAAATTTTGAGGAGATCTTGTTAAATTCACGCGGTAACAATCATTGAAAAAATAATACGTTAGAAATAACCTTACTTTTTCAAGACGGGAAAAGAAGCGTCACTATACCAAAATGCGGCATTGCCAAATTAACCCCTATGAGACTGGCATAATTTTGTAATTTCTCAAAACCTAATCTCAAATTGAAAATTAGATGTGAAATAATAGAAATGTTTTTACAAAATTAGCTTTTTTGGACAATAAATAAGTGCGTTAACAACTTATAAAGCCTTTCTCCATACACTGCACACTGCAGTGCATCTTAAGGTAGTCATAATTTCACTCTACTGCAAATATAGCCAGCCGCACGCACAGTAGGGGAAGACATGTTTGTATTAGCAATAATTCGACACAGAAATTGTACAATCTTCATTCAGTGTGGAACTAAAACACCGTTTTACTGTTAGGAAGTGTTTTTTTCTTAATAGTAAGGCGTATTAGTAACTTGATAAAATATTGTGCTCGTGTCATGGAATTGGTTAGTGTATTTGGAGATTAAATTGAAATATTCCGTCTTATCACGATAAATTAACAAATTTAATCATTTCTTCCATAGACATATAGTGATTAAAAGCGTATTATTCCCCACTCCCCATACCGGTTCCATTGGAGCCGGCTGGGCTCGCGTATGGCCTCAAGTGAATTTAGAAAACGTGACGTCATCATTCTTGTGCGAACTATGGTCGAGGCATCATCGGTTCATTTTACGAAATAACACGGCAAAATGTTGACTTGTGCTAAGAAAACTTGTAAAAATAGATGCGAAAAAGAGAATAAACCCAATTGTCGTATTACATTCCATATATAAGCATTATTTTACTTTATTTTAAGCATATTCACATCGTATAATATGGATCAGTTGTAGAAACATATACTATCACATCGAGAAATGTCTGGACGCGAAACACAAAGCTGGTTGGTTGCTGGGAAGTAAATTATGAACATTTATAAAAGTGTCTTAACTAAATACTTAAACGAAATATTTGACTCTGAAAATAGAAGAAATTTATTTTGTCGAATTTGGACTTCTCAAATTTGTTCATAACGTGGCGAGTAATTTGCGCTCCCATGTAAAAATGTCTATTCATTCATAATCAGATTTTACTTTTATGAACTAAATGGTGATATTATAATGCGAGATGCCTATTTACTGTCAGATTGATTTATTGACGAATCACAGTCAGCTTTCCTCCCTGCGTCCCGCAACTCTTGTTTTAACCCCTCGTCCTTAATTTCTCGTCTATTAATATTCATATGTCTGTGATTTCTTCAGTTTAATCAAAAACCTGGACAATAAATACTAATAATATTCCAGGAGTAATTGAGGTTTTTCTATTTGATTTCAGAAAGCCTAATTAGGCAATATTAAAAACTTCTCGCGTTAGGAATGCTGAAGAGCGATTAAAGATGATTTTAAATGGGGAAATAGTTCTCTGTTTATGGTTCAGTTATTCGGTAGATTGGTAAAAATATATCACATTTTGTTTTAAAAAAGTGTGAAACTACAAAGTGCTGAAAAAGATATGCTCAGTTCAAGTATATTTTGTAACACCGCTATTCAAGTAACTAAATAAAACAATAATATTTATCTACAAGGTGTTTCATATCTGAACTGCTAAACACTAGCGTGGTTTATTGACTAAGTAAGATCTACAAAAAATTATGACACAGCTATTCTATTTATTTCAAAATTTTATACCTACATATTTATGTACTTATAAATATATAATGTGTAGATAAAAGGTGTATAAAAAGTCAAGCCGTAAAAACCAATTTGTTTTGTTAGTAATATACATCTATTTTTTTAAATTTTTTGAAATAGATGTATTTACAAATATTTAATTTATTTATTTTTGGTTTTACTGAAGATTGAGCTTTTTTCACCAGGGACTGGCTCTTAAAATAATAATTTGTTTGTCTGAGAATTGTACCTTTTTCTCCAGGGACTGTCTAAAATGAGTAAACAGCACTGTCACTTAAGCCAAATCCTAATTGCCAGCCGGACTCCCCCCACCTATATTGACTTGCATGGCAATGAGAGAGATGGATTCATACGTCAATTTTGGACACACTGACCGACAGATTCCTGCCCACACCACTAACTTTTTACTTCCCACAATTTCGACTCCTTCCTTTTCCGAAGAAGATCCTCAACGTAGCGTCCCCAAAAATGACATAGGCTCTGAGAGAAATTATTTTTCTCCGGGCCTCCTTTGTAGATTTTGATTGATACGACCTTTGGCTCTTAGGTTATGTCCGTGAAAAGCGGTTTATGCGTTTACGTATAATATAAAAACATTTATTTGCCCAGATTACCAAAAATATGAGTTAATCGCGAGAGAGTTATTAATTTCCATGCGATAACAATGACAAAGGAAGAGGGTTTGACTGGATTTACAAACCACCGCTGGTCCGTGAATCACTTTGACGTCTTCATAATAATTGAGTGAATACGCCGGTGTAATATTTTCCCTGTTAATGACATAAATTAAAGCCAATGGGGCATGAATTGAATTATCAGGATAACTCAGTTTTAACTGCAATTCAAAAAGCCAGTACAGCTGGCAGAAGTCCAATAACTCGTTTAGGCGATTAACCGACGCTTTTGATTTTTCCTTTTCGTTTTCATTTCCCTTTTTCCGCCATTTTGCGGGTAATACAGTTTTAAGGGTGACACGTAAGAGGATGGCTTCCACCACTATCCCCGGATGAGAATTAACGATAATGGCTCTGGCTTTGTGGAAATTCTTAAGTCAAGAAAAACTTTTCTCCACCTTCTTATATTTGTCGTTCACAGGCGAAAGCTTATCAGGTTAAGCCTATTCCCAACTTTACGTACAAATTACTTTCTAAATCACAACCAAATACGTGTGAGTATTTCTATGTCTATCATTTAAAAAGAGAGCTTTTGGCGAATGGAAGAAAAGCTTTCATTAGTATAATACACAAGTTACCTTATATCTCAGCGATTGAGTGATTTTTAAATTTACACATAAGCCCGTGTAAGGTATACCATCTTTGAAACATTCATATTCTGATAACGAATAGCTGAGAAAAGACAATGAAAAGCAAACACATTCAAGTTCATTAATTTTTTAATCATTTTTATTACTTTGATCGTCATTTTGCGATAAAACTACATAAACGGTTTTTTTCTGTTAAATCAGAAAATGTTAATTTCCATGTATCCATATTTCTATTTTATTCTCAAGGTAAAATATAAGATTAGGTTATTTATAACGGTGAGGCTATAGAATTTGACAAGAAATAATTATTATATTCAATTTACCCTTTCTTAAAAGGGTGTTTGTGTTTTAAAATGATGCCAACATAATATATACTCGAATATAACTAAAATATATAAGGCAACATTTAAATAATTAATAGTATGTACTTAACGCGTCTTTCATGGAATTTAGATGGAAAATAAAGTAATATTACAAAATACTGAAAAGTAATTAATGATAAGGCAATAACATATTTTTAACGTACTTTGTTGTTTACACGCTTAGTTTTAATTTTTCATTAAGTTGGGAACGTATAGATACCGCTGCCCCGGAAACCATTAATTGGATAACCAACACCTCTTCCATAGGTCACCCTAAGCGGTTCACCACGTTTGGTGACTTAGAAGGGGTGCCCAGGGTCATGGGGTGAGGATTGTCTAGATATTTTTACCTCTCCAGCAAGACTTTTGACCCATCGCCTTGCACCACAATGAAAGGAATGAATTCAAACGTCCGGCTCTTCTGGACACACTGATATAGGCCCTGAGGGGAAAATTATTTTCCTCAGGGCCCCCTGTGTGGAACTAATGTAAAAAAAGTGAAAACTAAGTTGAAAAAATGTGTGACAATCGTTTCATCACCAATCAAGGCATTTCAACATGAATAAACTATAAGTTCTGTGATCATTTAATGTAGACGTCATCAAAACGTATGATTTGTTAGTAAGTACTTACATACGTACCTACTTAATTATAAACCTTACATTTTTTGTAAATTTATGAAATTTCATAAAAGGAAATATACAATTTATCCAAAGAATGGACACTAATCTCGATGACAATTCTTTTTCAAACTTTCTTCAGGTAGATAGGTAAAACAATAAAATGCGAATAAGAAGACCGAATAAACACGACGTTTTCACAGTTGGGAAAATAATCTTTTCTAAACTTTTAAAACGGTCACTATCTTGAAACGGAAACGGAACGTATAAACATATTTACGGACAGACGATATGCAAAACGGTTGGGTTAAAACCGGACTTTGCTACGCTTAGTCGAACAAATCTATTGTTAATATTTTTCTTAATTTTTTTTACGGTAGGTAATCATTGATTGAAATTCATAAAACTGTGAAATATCAGCTTCTCAAAATTTTAATTAACCGCGAAGATATAAAATATGCATGTTAATTTGAATATTAAATATAAAAGTATTTTACTTCTCCACGGTTTGGTGAGTTGTTGCATAATTAATTATTTTAACTTTTAAGCTTATCGTAGGCAGGTACTTCTATTTTCTTTCGCTTTCGAGCCTACCCAGTGGCGTAGCAACGGCATGAAAGAAATATAATTATACGGACCTAAAATATATTATACAATGAACTAAATATTTTATTGAAACCTAATAACAAAAAGCCACAATACATTTTATTCGATCATTACAATCTCATTTTACCATTGTATTCTTTCTCAATAATGTTTTTCCAACAGCGGATAGAGTTCTCGAAATACTAGCCAATCTTAACAAGTCAACTTTAAAATCATTTCACCAAACCAGCCCCCAGTTTCCAAAACTTTTTGACATTGCTTAGTTCCTTCCCACCTTCTTAAAACTAAAGTCAAATATGTTATGACCGAGTACCAAGAATCTGGAATCACAGATTCTTTTTCCTACTACATATATGTGCGGGTAACGGTAGGTAGATACATATGAACTAAATTTGTCAATTTGACTGGCCTAAAACAGGATCCATTACTAGTTAACTAGTCATAGTTTCCGCATATGTTTTATTGTATAATTTTTTGTGAAATATATTATTATTATTATTATGAAATATGTAGTATGATACCATGAAATATGTAGTATGATACTGTGATACTGATAAAACTACACTGTCAACATAATACAGACATTGTGATAATGTCTGTATTATGTAGACAGTGTAGTTTTATCAGTGTGCAACATGATGGGCTGCATGTAAGTCACATTACTACGTGATGTGGGTCTGTGCTCAATGCACGGCGTGCGGAGATTTCTGATGATGATGATAGTCAGCTGGTGGGGAATATCACGGACCTTCCTAGTCCTCCAGTGAGATGCTCAAAACTGTGGTTGGTGGAGATGATGGATGATGGACTGCCCCAAGACGATTCTCAATACCACAGTGGTGGAAATCGTGGTTGTGGAGATAATCGATGGTGCATTCTCAAGGCCAATACTCAACACCGTAGATAGTAAAGATGATCAGTGGTGAAGCGTGGTCGTGGTGATGTAGACGGTGGCTCGACGCGAAGCGGGCGCAGAATATACTGAAGGTGATGTTAATCCCTGGTGGTGAAGACGACGGGTCTTTCAAGGCCCCCAGTGCGATGCAGTCCGGTCCTCGACGCTATGCGAGCGGAAACTGGTAGATACGCTAGGCTGGAGATAAGTGGGCCTCGAGCGGCCGGCGCGCGGTGAGGCATAGGTCGGCAAAATGTCGCCAGGCGTAGAAATCGGTGAGTTACTGTAGACTGAAATGCTTGTGGAACTTGACTGAATTATACAGGCCGCAAATATTGATAAATTTTTAACATGGAATGACCATATCGATTTATTTACAAAGAAGTTGTTATCAGGAGACTTACATTTATTTTTAAAGAACTTCGACACATATTGGGCAAAAAAAAAATTAAAAACTGTCTATTTTGCCTTAGTCCAATCTTCTTATGACATAGTAAGCTGGGGATAATGTCTAAAGTCCAATGTAGAACCCCTAAATATTACTAAAATATGATATCTACTTAAAGTTATGTACCTAAAACTATTAATCACTCAATAAATATGTCAATCACTCAATACTTTGTCGATTTTTTATCAATATCAAATTTGCAGAAAGAAGACAACAAATGCGGGAAAATAGAATTGGCTCTACATTGAACTTTGTGGCGGTTCATACTAAAACTTCTTTTGGCCAAAGAAACTATTTACATCAAGCACCACTTATGTTTATTATTCTTCCATATCACATTAAGTCTACCAATTCCTTAGTTACATTTAAAAAGTTTGTTATTTGTATAGACAGATATGTTTTTTCATCCTTGTCGTTTCTTAAATAATAAGATTTTATATATGTCCCATTTAATAAAAACTGAATGTAACCCTCTATTAGCTGTCTTTATTTTCTACTTGTTTATTCTTGGGAATAGTGATTAATAAGTATTTATGGTTCAAACATTATTACAATATACTGTAAAATTACCCATATAATAACTCATCGTATACAATGTGAGATGCAACAAATAAATATATGTATATGTAGGTAGGATGTATGAAGAAACATTTTTAATTTCAAACTTAAAGCTATTCATGAACTGCTCGTTCAGAGATTACGCTAATTTAATTAAAAAAATTAAAACACTTTTTAATAATGGCCTTGCACAAGGCCCAGTGGCGGCCCCATCGCATTTTAACACTTATACCCGAGATCTTCCTCGGACTAAATTTGACATCGCCGTCACAGCCCAAGTCAAAACCCTTAAACCAGCAGAAGAGATCCTTTATTCTAAACTAAAGGCGATGCAATAATGGGTCGAAAACATATGCGACAGCTTTCAATCTTGGCGATTCTCAGATGAATAGCGTGTTCAGTTTGATGGAAAAATATTAACCATTATTTGTGAGTTAGTCACTTTGGATAGGAGCCTGAACTACCAGCAAAATATGCAAACAGTGAGCAAATAAACCAGGAAAAGGCTCAATTTAGCCGATAAGCTGGAACTAGTTGGGGATCCGATGCCAACATCCTAAGAACGGCATCCATTGCCCTGGTTTTATCAACAGCATGGGCTAGAATCGGCCACACTTCCATGGTCGATGTTCAACTTAATGCAACAATGCGAACCATCAGCAGGACTTTAAAATCTATATCTCTACTTTGGCTCCCTATACTTGCAAATATAACCCCGCCAATTATCGGACGAGATATTGCAACACTGAGGGAATACACGAAGGCTCTTCTGAAAAGAGCAATACTTTGCACTATGATGTCGCCTCTCACCCTGTATGCCATCTGAAGTCCCGAAAACACTTCATGGATGGAAAGGGTGAGGCTCCTCCGATTATCTCTCACCCCTGAAGATATGTGAAAAGAATGCACGCTAAAGTCATTCCCCAGCGGGATTAATGAGGTTTAAAGGGCGACGCCTGAGACCCTAGACTGGCTTACTGACCTCTTTTTCCCCTCTGACCCCCCACAATATTAAAGAAGAAGAAGAAGAATACCATATTGGATTGAATCACTGATGTAAAAACCTTAATACTCTTAGCAATTAAAAATAATTCATTAGCTTTAAACAGATACTCCACCCAACGCACGTGAGCCGTTCCTATCTAGCAAACGAAATAAAATCGTGAAAAATAAAATTGTATGAAATCATTTGCCACTGTAATAATGTGTTCGCGCCTTTCCATGAATGTATTTATTAACTCATTTGCTAGTTGCTAACGGCTCATGAGTATATATATATATATATTACAATCAATTGTATTGTCTGCAAAATTTCTATTAATAGAGCGTATTTATCCGCGTTCCAGGAGGAAGTTGATGTTAACATATTTTTTTAGTAGCGAATAAGGGGTAATCCAAATGTAAGCTAATACGGATTTACATTTGTCAAATAGCTTCTTGATCATTTTAATTCCTAACAGAAAATAAAAAAATTTAAATCCAGAGATCGCAGGTGTGAGAAATTTGTTTGTGTTATATTAGTCAAAGAATGACAAAAACATCTAAAACGGATTTTATTCTAGTTGAAGGTTTGTTAGAAATATAGTATTTCATAATTTGCATTATCCATAAAAGTAACACCATAAAATTCCTGGTACCAACTCAGATATTCAAACTGTTATTTTTAATTCATTCTAAAAAAGGTCAAACTACTTTCTCAAGCAAAATAATTATTTTTAAATAGCAATCGTCTCGCTAGGCTTTCAGCCTAATTGGGATCGTTTACATGCATTGCATTACTCCATAAAAAGCCTTTAGACTGTTAATTTGTTTTTGACATTTAATATTATTTAACGTATCAAATTCGTGGCAACAAAGTAAGCCTTGCAACGGGTTGAAAATTAAATTTTCCTCTGTTACTTACTTTTAGCTCTGTAATTTGAGGGACGATTATTAATGAAGATATTATAATCTGCCTTGTGCTATCTTTACAAGTTAAACTGTCAAATAAAATTACGCATTTAGCACAAAAACCAAAAAATATGCTGAAACCACACAAATACGGATACTACTTTGTTTTATACTGTATTCAAATCGCTCACGGGGATATTTATGTTATGTTAATTGAAAATCTTGCAAATAATCAAACGTTTATTGATTATTGATAAGTGTTCTTCACAGATATTTTCTGTATTGTAACATCATGTCTTGTGAAAACGTGTTTATATTGTTTGCAATCGAATATTAAACTGTTGACATTGTTAGACACTTGAATTTCAACGAGAATTTGTAGCGCACGTCAGCCCATGTTTTACAGCAATAAATCTTCATCAATAATCATATTCTGTCACATCAGCTGTTTGCAAAGTGGTTTTGTTCGCTCTGACAATAGATCCAGGAGTAGGTCGTTCTACTAGAGAATGGGAACCATCAGCTCGTTTTTACATCCGTTATATCTTTTACTTACGAGCCATTTGTCTTTTCCGCGGCTTTGGTACAACAAAAGATGAGAAAAAGCAATCGTTCTTTGCAGAAAGCCTCCGGTAGCTCATCGCAATACAGCATGTTTGCGGTTATTTAGCAAAACCCCTCGCGAGGGTTTTGGCTTGAACAGTTGCCCGAATTGTGTCCCGACGTGACGTTTCTTTAATGTGTCGTGAGATTCATATTTTCGCCAAATCTTAACGGTCAAGTGGAATATGGACTCCGAGGTATTCATATTTATACTCTTAGATATATTTAATAGGTAAAAAAAATACATTTTTACGTTGGGTATTTCAAAATGACCAGTTTTAAAGTCCTAAATAATAAGAAAATAAATTTGGAATTTTGTTTATAATTTTTAACACTTCAAAAGTGAGGTAATTACTCAAATAATTAAGTTTTATTTTACATATAAATAAAATTATCGAATATCGTTGTTGTGCGGGTGATAGATATCTGTTAAATTACATTAAAAAAATGATCAGGAGGACGTAAAAAAACTGTGTATCTCATATTATTTTTCTATGTAGCAAAACTATTTTCCGTTTGATTAAATTCAATTGCATGAGTTGCATACATTATTTTATGACCTCCTGACCAATTTATTAAATGTTACTTAACATGACGATGTACCCCTTTTTCTCAGAGTACCTATACGAACTTTCTTAGGGGTGAGATATTATATTATTTGAAGTGGATAAAATGACATAGAAAATACAGCGTATTACAAAACTGATTGCCATTATCATTTTTATTCAAAACAAAGCACCTTCATTTCTTTCTCCTACCTTACGTAGAACATTTTGACAAATTAACAAAGAGACAAAGCGTGATTACTGCGTATCTCAGGGGGTTCCCGACGCGAGCAAATAATTATCTGGGCGACAAAAAATGGCATCTGTTTTTTTCGTTCAATTTTTCAGCTGTCAAAATATGTATCCACAGGAAGCCGAAATCAAAAGAGAAACGAAAAGATTGGGGGAAATTTTTCAGTGACTGATTGTCTGAATCAGCGACTGTCAGCGAGACATTCGGGCTTTATACCGTTTAGGGTAGAAAAACTTCAACTTCAACTGCGCGCTTTGAGGTATGAACCATTCAAATTAAGACGGATTACTAACGTTCAATCTAAGATGGCGCCCTGCGGACAATTTTATAAGGTCCACATAATAAAAAAAGTAACATTAATACTGCACGCATATTTAAAAAATCCGCAAGATATTATGTTTGAAACTTGAATGAGATAACTTTATCACGGACCTAGTATATAGGTGTTTCTTGATTTTTCATTAACAATTCTTCTACAACGTATTACGTATCAGTATTACGCGCCTATGAGACGAATCCAAAATTTGGGAAATATCCTCCGATGTTGTAGATATATTTAGCTCAACAATGTTCCAATGGAAGTTAATTTTAACAAATTTTATGACTTCAACGCTGGTTTCGTAGATACTCTGGTAGTCAAAATTACTATGCGTTTATAGCCTTATGAGTTATGGGAGTATAAGTGTGGGAATACAATTATTTTTGTTATTAATCAATTATACAAAAAGTTTGAGAATTAATAATTTTAATAATTAATACTGTACAAGAGTCCCAACTGTCTGAAGCCAGTGGGACTATGACATTCCCAATTGAGGTATATTATGAGTTTGAAGAAGAAAAAAAAGTGAAGAAAGAATGTAGATGAGAAACATGATGGTTGGGAAGTACCTGACTCTTCAGGTTACAAAACACAGCTAAAGTCATTTAATTTAATTAATTTCTCCAAAACTGCACAATACTAAAAAACACAAACACAATCAAATATCTAGGAGTAATTATCGATAAAAATTTAAATTAGAAGGAACAAATATGTCAAGTTGTAAAAAAAATCAGAAAACTGATATATGTATTTTTAAGAATCAGAAATTTTTTGTGTTTAAAAAACCTATATTTAATATATTATGTCTTGGTCCAATCAACTCTACAATATAGTATCATTAGTTGGGGATCCACATACAAAACTAACCTTACTCCAATAGAATTGGTACAAAGGTTAATAATTAAAATAATATTAAGAAAACCTTCCGATTACCCAACGGATCGATTATTCGAAGAATTTCAAGTGCCTTTATTTAAAGATCTTTATACTAAAAATGCATTAATTCAAATCATTAAAGAAAAAAACAAGAATCAATTTCTAACTGAAAACCGTACTCGACTTAAATATATGTTTCCATGCCCAAAATTAAACACTTCCTTTGCACAAAATTATTACACTTACCGTTCAAGATTTTTTTTCAATCGACTACCTGAAGAAATTAGAAACATTAATGATAACATCCAAATAATAAACACTGTGAAAAAATATTTTAAAGACAAAAATTAAAAATGTTTCCAATTGAATTAATCTTAAGAATAACTCATCTCAATCAGTTTCCTTAAGTAACATTCCATTCTTCAAATAAGTTTAAAATCATTTTATTTTTAATTACTTACTTACTGTAATAAAAACAATGTACACTCCTCTTCCAGCCACAAGCTAATGCTTCTATGGAAGAGGGGTCTTGAAATATTTGATCATATATTGTAACAAATAAACAAAAATGTACTTATATAATAATAGATTAAAAAAAGGAACGTTTTAATTTATTTATTTATTTCTAAATTCACGCCCGGCTGGACTTTTACATTTTCTTATTTTTTATACAAAGAACATCTAAATAAACACAAAAAAACAAAATCAATTTAAAATCAAAAAACAATGGAAAAAAATGAAAGACATAATAAAACACAACCTCTTAAACAAAAACAATGCCTAAACGAAATAAAGTATTTTACTTTTGATGTCTTCATGGTATTTTTCCATGGCGACACTGAGAGTATCTTCCACTCTGGAACATTTCGCCATTATTTTGACCACGGAGGTCATTTCTTGCGGTTGCTGGCCTGTAAATTGTGTTCTTGCGGAATGGAATAAAATCAGTTCATTTTACTGTACCAGAAATAAATAAATTTCAGGTTAATGAGTTGTATATAAGCATTAAGTTAAGCTAATAATGAACTTTCATTTGTAGTGGTTTGAACAAAGTTAATCGTGTATTTTTAGTTTAAATGGTGCTACAAAGTGAAAGCACAAATTTTGAAGTAGTGAAGAACTCTTTCGAATCTATCTTTTAAAGCAATCGCGTATGATTGACGCCGTGGATAGTGTTTAGTGTTAACCCCTCCCCAAGCAATCAGGTAACAAGCAGAAGTGGAAACTGCCAAAGGAATGTTAGTGAAAAGAACCATTAAACCCCTTAGTGACGTCAAGGCTGATAAGATAAGGTTTGGGGGGTAATTCAGACCACTTTTTGCTACGACAGCGCTTGAAAACAACCTGGAAGGGGGTAAGCCGGGTTATTTAATTCGTCATATTAAATAAAAGATTAAAAAAACAAACTAAAAAATAAATACTTGTTATACCAGTGGAGAATCACGAAACGTAAGTCCGCTAGTCGCGGCGATAGTTGGAAAAAAAAATTCCATTCAAAATTAAAAAAAGTCTCCCTAGTGTCGCGTCGCTCGCGGGCGCATTCTTCATATACCGAAATGAATTTTTATACCCGCAACTGTTACAACGTAACTGTTGCCGCGAATAAAGTCTCAAATTTGACTCATCAAAGTAAAAAGTATAACAGAACAAAAAAAAATAACACATTTAAAATTTGGAACAAAAATAATCGTCTTGTGAAATGAATAATAGTTCGGTAGGTACCTATTTTATCGCTTGTCTAAATTTGAAAAGATTCTCTATATAATTTGACGCTTTTCACAACAAACCACATATATCAGTGACAAAATTTATATTTTCACTCCATTTTCTACTGTGCACAAGGCTCCTCTACTCTGCACTGCGTGGAAAGCACAAGGCACCGACAGCGACGTACCAAATGCCAATGATACTTTGCCAGTAAGTGTTCCCAAGTTGGAGTCCCAGGTTTGGCGACCAACATGTCACGTGTCCAAAGTATCTTTAAATATGTTGTATGCGGACAGTTCAAAGCCTATTGTGAATGCGTAGCTCTTCCATGGACACATTTGTATCCCTGGCTGTCTATGGGATCATGTGCATTTCTCTAGCATCACACTTCCATGGCCATATCCATATATCCATTCTTTTTCGCTGCCTCAAAACGTCCTTCTTTCCACACCGCATACAAATATCATAAAAATCAGCGCTCGGACGAGTCTCATCTTGGTGGTCTTTGTTATGCTTCCGTTACTCCAAATGTTTTCTGCATTTTGCTCATTGCGTCTTTTGTCATGCAAATCCTTATTTTCATTTCTCAGCCTCTGTTATCACATATCTTTAAGAGCATTGTTTATTTATACAAGGGTGTTTGCCTTGTCGATCACTATTAGGTTTGTTTTTTTCATTGTTGAGAAATGCACAACAGTAGGCCTTTATTATGGATTTTTCATCTATTTTAGTAAGGTCTTTATAAGACAAGAAAATACAAGAGGTCCATAAAAGAATAGTTCTCTGATGGTTTGTGAATAATGTTTATGTCTCTATTGTTTATATCTCTATTATGATTTGATTTATATCTACAACCTCTCTCCATGGCTATAAATGTATTGTTTTGTAAATTTTTCGTTTTATGTAATCTTTTGTTTTGTATAAATTTTTTAATTCATATTCCTTTCTCACAAATTTAAATAAATTATTCCATATTATGCTGTCTCAGTTAAATTCACAAGGAGGAAATCCATAATTGGTTTTATTTTACTATATAATACTTATGTACAACCTGATTAAATGTAAACTGTCGATATCCCGAAAAAAAATCCCTCGAAGATCGTGCAAACGTAATGGTTTGCTTAGTGTTGAAAATTTATTTAGAATAGGGCAGTAGAAAATGAAATAAAATACACGTTTTCAATTTCAGTATACATTTATTCGGAATAAATTGTCAAAGTCATGCTAGTTATCGATTCCATCCTTTGAACTAAAGACAATATCGACCGGCTGGGTGTAAAATCAAAAAATTTATAATAAAAATAACATTTACCACTACTTATTGAGATAGGCGCATGAACTTGAGCTGAACTAGTTTTATTTTCCTTCAATAAATTGATTACAATACGGAATTCATCTTTTACAGGTGTGGTGTTATAATTTGAGATGGAAATGGACCCCTTTCCACACATTTTTTTAATACTTGCTGTCTTATCTGCCGGTCTAGCGTTGGTAAGTAAGTGAAAGTCTGTTTAATATGTGAGTCCGTGATAAGTCTATTTTTCACTATTCTAACCCTACACGCCGCGTAATAATTACACCATCATTATAAGCATTATAAGTAAGGTGGCTTACGTTTAACTTTAATGATATTTTCACTAGAAAAAAAAAATTAGGATAAATACAAGATTAAATAACAATCTAAAAATGTTTGGTAAGATACTGGAAATGCGAAAAATGTATTTATTAAAAACAATTGACGCCTATCGTAAGAATAGATGACCAGATGATAAAATTTGTCAATTTTTCAGTGAATTTAAAATACCAGTAATAGAGTTGTATTAAAGTTTTAAATATTTTCCTCTGTTATTTCTTGAAAGGTGACCATAGCATAATACGGATGAGGTGTGTTTTACATTTCAACATGAATTTGGTCTATGAATTCTTAAAACACAGGTAGTAGATATTTAATGTCGAGAGAATAAAATATATTGGTGGTCTAAAACTTGAATCCCAGAAAGCTTTCAGGCCTGTCTGTAAGTACGGAATTGGCCAACAGATTGACAGGTTCTTTAATTAATGAGAGACTGGAAAATTTAATCTTACATATGAGTATTAGAAAACATATTAATTCAATGTAAATTAAAAGTAAGGTAAGTATTAATTATTAATGTATTAATCACATATCTTGGTAAAATTAACCGGTTTTAATTGGCAGTTGCGTTAATTTTCCGCAAATTTTTAATGTTATTAATAAACTTTATTGATATTGTTTTTTTGATAAACTATCACACCGTTTCCTCCCAGGGGTAGGCAGATAGGACGAACCGCCAAAAAAATCGGTCTGGCCTCATTCACATTCATAATTTCTCTCATACACACTCTTCCATCATTCTGACTCTTGACATCGCCCGACTAAAGTATTTACTTGATCGTGCCATGTCTTCCTCGGGCGTTCCCGACTTCTTCTACCATTCACATTTTCGTCATACATTCTCCTTACACTCCTTTTTCCGTTCATTTGAGGGTCCATTCAAACCATCTGAGCGTCCCTTTTTATTAATTTTGATATTATTTACTTTTAAAAGACTTTGTCAAAAAAAGGCAATCTGGAGGTTAATCTTGTAGAAAAAAGGTCTGCCATGCCCATGTCGTATAGGTTTGTCTTTTTTTATCTATTGTATTTTTATGTTTCGAAAATGAATTAACAAAAACGTTTTACTTCTGAGACCTCTAAGGTTTAAGCGTTGACTCAATAACAATGATTGGGTTTCTTATCGATTGACTACTCAATGTATGCGAGTATTGTTGTTAATTATAATGATTTAAAACGCACATCGAAAAACTGTGTCAGTGTCTTAGATAGAGTCGGATGTTTCTCAGGGCTGGCTCCTCTGGGAATTGTAAGATTAATTTGAAGCAAAAGAACCGGTTAGGGGATAATTTGTGCCTGAGGATAATTTAAAATATCCCTCCTTTATCCGCCAGTTCCCGGGGGGCGATAAGAGCCGTCACGTCCTAAATGATTTTTAAAGTCATAAAAGTTTTTTTTACTTCTTTCCCTGTATTATGATTTATTTAACGGCATAAGTACTTTTGTTTAACAAGATTTGATGTCGCCGTGAATGTTATCGTTTATATTCATGTCTTGTTTCTTAAGCGTTGTAAAACATGAATCCACCCAAAGATTTAACCAAATAACATTCTGCCATAACCCCCTAGGTATGATTGCGGAATTACTTTGAAGCTAAGCGCTTTGTTTATGTAAGTCTTCCAGCCTTCCAAAAATAAAACATTAACAGTCTTACTAAAAAATTGTGTGCGTGAAAACCTTACTAATTGAAACATTAAATAGCAACTGACATATATAGTTCATGGAAAGATATATACACTGCTTATGCAGCCAAAGAGGGTTGTTTATCTATTGCACAAACTTGAAATAATAATAATTACTCATCGATTTTAGGTGTTTTAAATGTTTTTTTTTAAATTTTTGGAATATTTTGGAAACAAATACCATTTTAGAAACTAGATAAAATTGCCTTTTAGGTATTTGAAATGGTTCCATGATAACTCAACACAGTGACAATTCAACACACCTTTAAAAAGTGATATAAAGTCATTAGAAACGATGAAAAAAAAAATTTAAACCTAACCTAACCTAACCTACTTAACCAAGTGAATAAAGTTTTTGTTTCATCACTTTCCATGACTTTATAACTTTTTAAAGATGTGATGAATTATCATTTTGATGATTTATCCGGTCACCATTTGAAATATACTATCATATTTCAAAATTGTAAGATTTTAATTTCAAACATTAAAAAAGTTGACAAAAAGTTTACTACAAATATTTTAAACTAAACCGTCGAAAAATTTCAAATACATAAAAAAACACAGTCCTTTTATTTAAGGAATTTTGTAGAAAACCGTCAATTTACTTTTGATGTCGTTCATACAATTAAAAATTATAACAATGTTTCCCAGATAATGAAAAAAAAAAAAATCTGACATATTGCATCCATGTTGTGACCAACGTGAACTTGGATTTTTTAAACTTTGTATTTACGTACACATGCACATGCTATTGAACAACACCACTTTTATGGAAGTTTTATTGAATTCACTGCGTAAATTTTAATAACATAAATGTCTAATGCATGTGTAGGTAGATATATGTAAATCCTAAAAATCAACGTTTATTTTGCGCAAAAATTGAATCCAAAACATGTAAATGTGATTTTTTTTTAGTTTTCTCTTAGGATTATTACTATATTTTTTTATCGTGTAAATGAGGTAAAAATCAAGTATCAATTATCTTGCTGATTCTCTGAATAAAATAAATTTGTTTCGTATTTTCTACAATTTTTCGACGTTGGAAGTAGAATAGCATTAAATTTTTAATTTTTTTATCTGTAAAATTAAAATATTCCATTTATAAATATCAAAGAATAATTCAAACGCAACAAATCAAAAAGCTAATTTTATCTAGTTTGTAAAATGGTATTTTTTTACGACATTTTCAAAAATAATAAAAATATAGTATATTTAAAATACCTTGGAAATATTCCGTAATTCATTTAACAAATAATGTGATAACCTTAATGACATCCAGGGCCGGCCCTATGGGAGCAGTCCTCTCCGGACGCCGAATTGTCAAGGTGCCATGGCGCTGATAATGCCTAACACCTAACAGTCCTAACACATCGCCCTTGAAATTATTTTTCCCCAAAACCACGTTTCATTATTAATACAGTGATCACCGACCTGCGCGTTTTTGGTTTTGACAATGGGCGCCTAAATTTTACTCGCGCCAGGCGCTGCGTCGGCACAGGGCCGGGCCTAAATTGAAATCTTCACATTTATTGATTCAGTATTTCATAATGGGCACAAACAACATCTTGAAATCGTAGTTTTACTGAGTTAAATTGTTAGTTTTCATAAGACGTTTTATTTGGAATATTTGATTTTATACAAATATTCGAATACCCATTCACTTATACGAACATCATAAAAAACTTGCTCGTTCACTTCTAAGGATTCATTCCCCTTCGCTACGAGCAATTTTTCTATACTAGTCTAGTAGTAGTCTTCGATGTATGTTGTTAGAGTCTAGTACACTCTAGAGTCTAGGGTATACACTTTTCTAGGGACATTACAAAAACCCCTCACGATTTCATTAATCTTGCAAAAAGATGTTTGTCGTGAATCGACATCACTTCAGAATTGCGCTGTTTATCAAAAAAAATATTTCGAATTTGACAAAAAGAAAGAATTATCCTTACTTTGAATAATAAACATAATTTCTGAAAAAAATCACGGTAACTATTGGAAAATGCATTAAACAAATATGAAACCGCCGAACAAGTCATAAATGTTGGCTTGTTATGGTGTCTTAAAATTGATAAGAACTTATTATTTTACTATCATCCAAAACAATAAATAAAAATCTTATTTTTTAGGTGTTAACATTTGAATTTTCCAGATTTTTCTCTGACAACCCGATATTTTTTTTAATTAGTGATATTGTTCTGTCTTTACCGTAATCGCCTATGGTAAAAATGCATTTTTGTAAAGCGAGAGAGTAACGTAGCAGCGTTAAAGAAAACGTGAAAAAATGAAATAATTTGCATATTAAATTACCTCTCCGTCGTTCCAGAGATAAATACACACACCAGACACCACAGTACCTATATATACACGTAGGCTATAAGCATAGGCACCCACTGATACTGATGAAAATACAGGAAGCACGAGCTTGATTATATCCCTTCAATAACCAAAGCTTTGACAATGCTCTCGGATTTAATATTTTAAGCGAATTTCCTGGGATGATCAAATTAATCTCGTTCCTTGCGTCATATTGAATTTGTGAATTTCAGCTTCATCATTGAAATTGGTCGTCATCTTGCCGATGGTACTTTTCCATCGTCCTTTGCTTGCACGTAATATTTGCAAGCAAGTATGGTTATATAAAATGGAGTTTAGCAGAAAAATCTTACTGAAATTCAAGCGAACCAATAGTTTTTGTCTCTCACATGGTAATTCTGGATATTTTCTTTTGCACTAATCTTAAACAGGATTTTTTATTTATTTAAGTCTTTTTAAATTTGATGGCCCGTGGTGTGCCCGTGTGCACGAAGTAATTGACGTTTTGGTACTACACTGGGTTAATATAATATATGAGCGATATACGAGTATATGTGACCTTTCCGATTTGTTTGGCTATCTAACTAGGTGAAAGTATCCATTTGAGAACAAGTTCCAAGTCTTGAGATTTCTTTTATTATTAACAAATCTTTAGAAAAAACTGTACAGATTTAAATATTAAGAGCATTACTAAAAAATAGATTAATGTCTTGTAACGGACGTAGTTGACCACATTATTTAATTTCATAAAATCTGTTTTTACATTTATAAAATGTGCCTACCCCACGCCACTGGCAAAATCATCACTCCCCGCCACTGGCCATTTTGTTCCCGGCCGCTTGAAAAACTTTGTCTACGAACGGCATCGATACCGCATCGCCGGCTTACCTGCCGCGTGGATCGATGTCCAGCATTTTTTCTATGTAAAATTTACTAGGAAAAATCAATTTTTAAATGTTGCAAATGTATGTATTTTACTTGTTCATCCCCTCGGCGATAGTCAAATAAACACTAATTTCAATATACTACCGCTGAGGAGATTTTAAAAAAGCTGTTTTTCACACATATGTATAACCATTTTTTGAACAATATTTTTTACCTTTTTTGCGTGTACAAAAATCCAGGAACCTCGTAGCATAGTGAATCTTATCTCTTTCTGAGCGCTATGTTACGGGGGACCTGGGAAAAATACCAACTTAACATGTTTTACAAATTTGATCGCTTTGAGATCATATTTACACATTTATTTACAAACTTTTCTTACTTTTTGTCGTATCTTGGCAAACAAAAAATCTAGTTGTCAAGATACACATTCTTATAACTACTATGCATTTAAACTATGTAATTGTTATTCATGTAAGCGTTCAAAATCTTTTCTAACTCGCAAATTTAAGCGACTACTTTCGCCAGTGCTGCCGGCAAAATGAATATGCGACATTTTGCCGGGGCCTATAAACTCATTGTTGGCGCGGGTACAATCCCCCACCACTTTTTGACTCAAAGCCCAATGTCGGGTGCGAGTCATGCTTATTGAATATAAGCAGCCAAATAATAAAATAAAATTAGTTCATCTTTACCACCGAAACCAAGCGTTTTATTTATCAACAAGTGACTCCTGCTCAACATCTGCCTCACCTCGCCAAGTCTGCTGCTCCAAGATCTTCTGGTGTTACCTCTTCAAGACCAGCCGGCCCTCTTCTGGAAAACCGCCAACACCAGAAGCGAGCAGAGACGACAGCACACCCAGTGCCCAACATTCACCAAGCCTGGGTGCGGGAGGCAGATTTATCATCAAAAATCAACTACAATCATCATCATCGGCCGTAAAGGAGCATCTCATCGGTTGAAGACACGGTTTGGACCCGGCGCCTAAATCTACAGTCTTGTGCGGACTCCCGTCCAGTACATGTCTTGCTAATAAACAATCGCTGTTTATCAGTTGCGTAAAATATAACACATTTTTATATTAAATTTAGCACCCCTGCTAAATCACCAAACGCATCGAACAATTGGCGTGACTTATGGCAGAGGTGTTGGTTATACAAAAAATATTTTCCTGGGCGGTGGTATATGTTTACTAGTAAGTCTGTAAGTCTACAGGTTGTCAGCAGTAAGTTTTAAAATCAAGTTGTTTGACCAAATGATAGTTCCATGTGTTGCCGGAGGACAAATCAAGTCTCGCAGTACCAACTAGAAATAGCAATGCAAACAATCATAACTGCTAACAATACATGATGAAACAATGGGTACATGCAGATGTAGGTTTGCAGGGAGTTTATAAACCCATTGTCTAACACACCCTGTCACGTGACCTGCTAAATATTCCGTTCTCCACATCTCATGCCTCCCGACATACTATGTCACCTAACCTAACAGAGGATATTTGACTCGAAAGACAAAGTTGCGTTCGGAATATTTCAAAGCCCCTACCAGAAACCATGATATTTTAAAGAAATATAATACGATGGGTCAAACTAAACAATACCAATCCAGAAATTTGTAATAAAAGCCAATCAAAAATAATCATTACTCGTTGGATGCCATTTACCAAAGAGGAAGCACCTCAGTGCCTGGCATGTAAATCTAGGTTTTACCCAAATAGGACAGCAATAGTAATTAATGTCTTTAACCCCTCAGGACAGGCATATTCTATCAGAAGGTCGCAGTATTTTCGCTTTGTAATAAAATCCAAATAATGGAATAATTGTGAACGTATCCGAAAACTAAAAACTGTTTTTGAAAGGTAATGAAATAGGCTATTAAATGCTATCATTATAAATAAACATGTAACTTTAAAAAAATTAAAATTATGAATGATAACATAAAAAAGTTTTAAAAATGGCTCACACGTTTTTTCGCCTAAACGATGAACTGTTACTGATAACGAAAAAATACTCATTTTATGAGACAAATGTTTTATCAACATTATTGCCACCTCATTTTATGAGACAAATGTTTTATAAACATTATTGCCACCTCATTTTTTTCTTTTTGTTTAAAATTAATTAATAAAAAAAATCACAAAGTTACATAAAATTTTCTCAAATTGCGGTCGGAACTTTTGGTTTTACGGAGCTAAACATTTTAATTATTCTGTTATTAACTTCTAGATTTGAATTTATAAAGATAGTGTTTATACATTCGGACGCTCTAAAGATCATATTTCTAACCATGACAGTAAGAAAGACAACGATTCTAGGAGATCATATATGAGCTGTTCCCAGAATGGAACAAATAGATCTGAGGGGTTAAGGACGCAATGGAAGAAAAAATAAAACGTAAAAACAATTCTTTGCAGTAACCATAGGAGTATTATCGACTTTAAATAATTTCATTTTACGTTTTATGTTAGCTTATTACCACCATTAGCATTTAAATGTTATTATATCACAGATCATAATAATGCATTCAGAATACTTATAACAATTGTTTGTAAGGGAGCAGGACTTTCTACCCGTCTCAATCTCCGCACCCTTAAACCCAAAGGGAAGAGGAAGGACCCTTTGCTTCGTTCACCGCTCTATCGAATTCAATATTAGGAAATTCCGCCGATCTTAAATACCATACCCCATTAGATCCGATTTGTCAATATTTGAGATACAAGCCGCAACAAGATAACATTATTGTGTTAGTGTTTATTCACAAGGTAAATCCACTTAACGTATCAATATTCCTATTATTATCTTAAAGATCTATCGATGTATTTTAGAAATAATTTTGTAATAAAAATAATTTAATTTAAAAAAAGATACAACGGTTATAGCGAAACGTGTTTATTGTTTTATTTTAAATGATAATGTCACATCACAAAGTATCTGTTTCTTATGAACAAAAAATTTTTTTTTTCTTTAAAAGAGAAATATATAAAATTGTCTAAAATACGTTAGGACAGTTAAATCTTCAGTATTGCAATTCTTGGTCGTGTGTCCTCCCGTCAATTTTTTCTTACTAAACTCTAATCTAATCTAAACATACATTCCCATCAGTCAGTTATTGAAAATGACAAAACTAGAATTGCATGAGACACCCCCAAAATTAGATGATTCGTACATTTTTTACACACGTCCTTGCTTTTTAAATAGTGTTGCATCGTAAAAAAGAACCTTCATTGGTATAGATGGTACCCGCTAGGGTAGTTTTTTTTTCGAATTGGACTCTTTGACAATATTTTGTTCCGAAGAATGAAATAATGTGAACAAAATCTATTTTTTTCCACTTTTTATAAGTTTAGTGACATTAATATATTTGATGAACTGTTTAAAGATTAAATAAGCGTAGGAACAAGTTTTACTTCGCCCTTTGCTTAAAGTTGTTTAATTACGTTATCTACTAATATTTTTTTTGACATTTTCGAAAATTTATATATCTTTTTTACATTAACCCCACATAGGAGGCCCAGTTGGGAATCCTGTATGGAGCGTATTTTTAAAGGAAAGAAAGGATGAGGGTTGGGTAGGAATCTAGGGATCAGTGTGTTTAGGAGTGACGGATGAATGATCTGTCCCTCCCGCTGCGGCGCTAGGCGATGGGTCGAGAGACCAGTTCGAGAGGTAAAGGGGTCTCCCAAACCAACCTCTCTCGATCTGGCACGCCACGCAGCTGGTGAGCAGGCGCATCCTGAACACACGATGAACCCGGCCACCCCTGCTAAATCACCAAATGTAGTGAACTACTTGTGGACTACCTATGGCAGAGGTGTTGGTAAACCAATAAACGGTTCCCCTGGCGGAACCCCAAACCCGCCTCCCTATTTCTATGGCTGAACATAAAATAAATATTTTAAATTTAAATTTTACGTGAGCAGTATTGTTTGATTTTCTCGAACAAAATTGACTGTTTAGATTTTTAGGATCTCGAGGATTAAGTGAAAAGATTTCAGATCCTAAACTATCAAATAATTCTAACATATTTGTAGTAATTTTATGTAGACTTGTTTTTTATCAGATTTCAAGTGATAAATATTTGGTGGAGTTAAAAATATCCTAATATAATGTAAGGTCCCTCTATTACACCTTGAAGGGAAATAATCTAGTATGTTTTTCCGCCCCAACAAAGCGAGATCAGGGGTTAATAATGGAAATGGTATGTAATACGATTTAAAGGAATTCTACCATCTGGTACAACACACTACATAACGATAAAAGTTTCCCAGAATTATTATTATTATCATCGAACTTATAATTAAGCTCATAAAGGGTTTAGGATGAGATTTGTTGAGTATTTAAAATAACTTTGAAAATGAAATTCTCCTAACAATTTACTTATTCTACATACTTTACAAATATTATTTAAAGTTTTCATTAACTTTCTTTAAACTTTAACATTTTTATATTTCGTTTCCCTTTTTATTTTATTTTTTTATTAATAGCTATCATTTTATGTTGTATTATTTGAATTTAAAAGTTTATGAAAATTTTAGGCTTAAAAATATTAAAATTTGAATTTACACGAAAGCTTGAATTTCCTTATAAAGTTATCGATTAAATCTACGAATTTGTGAATGATAAAAATGCTGGGGTTTTTTCTTTTTCCTGTGAGAAAAGTGAAATGTGAATTTAACTAGGTACCTATACACAGCAGATGTGTAGAAGGCTGATGGAAATAGCTGCTTAATAATTATATAATAACTGTAGAAAGGGTTCTCTATAGTGATAAAATAAATTAAATTACTTTAAATACTCAAAAAATCATCATATTTCTAGATTAAACAGGGGCCGCAAAAGACGAGCAGCTTGTAGAAGTCCATTGTGGGCAACATACGTACTGTTGGCATGCTGTCGCGATAATAAAAAATCAACACAACAGTATCGCTCCAGCAAGGCAATGGCAGCTGCCGACTTGGTGGCATGCGGCAGCTCAAACCGTCCCATGTGTTGTTAATGAGATTTTTATGAAAACTGCAAACTACCGAGATACGACTGCACAGAGCTGATGATGTCGTAAGGTAATAGCTGCTCGTCTAAATGGTATCATCTTCTTTTGCCACTAATTCAGCAAGTATCATTGCTAACAAGTTTGGCATATTTTTTATGAAAATTAAGCACATTTCCGTCCAAGTAAAAATAAAACTAATGTTTTAAATCACTTTATTTTAACGCATTGATGAACCGGTTTCGAAAGTAACTTTCCATAAAAACAAATCTCTTGACGGTTCAATGATTCAGGTAAAGTGTCCGTGATTGTTTTATAAAGCGAAGTATCAATAATATTTTGAAACGCATCGAGTTTATAATAGTGACTAGTCTTGGTAGATACGACTGATACGAATATATTCAATAATTGTGTTGGTGAAACGATTCCCCACGGTGCGTGTTGTGTTTTGAATATTCGCGATCTATAGTTAATTATTAATAAGACAAAGGCAAATTGTAAAGCCAATTTGAGACAATTTCGAGTGAAACCTAAAATAATTATAAGCGAGGAGAGGTGAATGTTTAAATTGAAAAATTAACTTGGAAAATCAACAGATATTTTCTTGTAAGTAAAAAAATATTCAGATGAATTAAGAAAATGAGTAACCCTTATTTTATTAAAGTAATTGTTTGTATGTGGCATAGTTCAGTGGCAATAATATGCAACGGTAGTTTTATTGTATAGTGGGAAAAGGAGAAAATTGATGATCGATTTTGATAAGAGATCAATATAATCGTGTGCGGTATGTGTCTCAGTAAATCCACTTTTCGAGCATCAAAACTATGTCAAATAAACGTATTTAACGGTTTGTTCACAAGGTAAAAAAATATGACTCTCTCGTATAATTGTGTGTGGTATGCATGGTGGTAAATCCACTTTTAGCGCATCAACACTCTGTCAAATAAACGTATTTACATTGTTGTTCACGAGGTAAGAACTTAATGACAGTATAATTGTTAGCAGTATGTATGGCAGTGAATCCACTTTTCGAGTATCATAACTATGTAAAATAAAGTATTGTTCCCAAACTAAGAACATATGACCATAACAGTATCGTCGTGTGTTATGTATGGTAGGAATTCCACTTTTCGATCATCAAAATGATGGTAAATAAACATATTTAACTTTCTCTTGACAATTATTGACTGAAGTGAACTTTTAGAGTAAAAAAGTGTCACTGGATAAAAGTTGTAACTGTAAAAAAAGAACAGTGCCAAATTAAACATGTTAAATTACCAGGTAAAATTAGTTTAGATTAAGTAAGTAATCTATCCCGATGTTTATAATTTTTGTTTGCCTTTCTTTAATGTTTTTTCTGTTTTCAAAAAATTTTCTGAAACATTTTTGTCACCATAAGGTTCCTCGACCCGGAAATATTGATGGCCCATAGATACTCGGTTCGTTATTAATAAAGTCACCAATTTGGCAATATGTTCAAGCGGCGGGTATGTATGTACATCTGGGCCCAGACGCTCTGCATACCTTGGGTTCGGGTTTATAACAAGCCTCCCTTTAATTAATTCCATACGAACATTAAACCCAACCTCCCCACCACCCTGCCGCTTGCCACTCCTCACCCACCCACCGTCACCCTGTAGGGATTAAGAATTTATACACTTATTACGAATGTAAACGTGGGGAATAGATTAACATGACATTATTTTATTCTCTTGGCTTGTCGAGGTATTAAATAATGTAACTGTATAATAATTTCAATCACGTAAAATGACAATTTTCACCCTTATTATGATGTTAATTTTCAGGTAGCAGCGAAAAGTGCTCCCTTTAGGGGTTTATTAAAATTGAATTATCATTAATTCCTTAACAGACAAATTTCATTGTACAGCCCGGTACATATAATTTATATTACGTACGATATTAATATTTACCTACTTACTAACAATCCGGCTTTGACCGAGATTGGAACGTTATTTTATCGAAACCACTATTCTAATTGACTTATTTGATAATATGAAGAAAAAATTGGGATTTCGTGTGGAAGCATTTTAAATATTAAAAATATATCTGACAGTTTGATAACTCGTTATATAAAAGACGTTGTGTGCTAATCTCAATATTCCGGACTGTTAAAACTGTGAATATTTCATAACATCTTTCGAGAGCTTTTCCTACTTCACGCAAAGATATTTTCTGCTTTATACTAATCAGTAGAGTAGCGATCAATAGAGAGGGCTGGAAGCTTACCATTGGGCCTGGACCTTGTTGGGGCTCGTATTAAATTAATTAGAAATTAATATTTTGCTAAAGATCCGAAAAATTATCGCATGTGGCTTTTTCTCTTTCGCCTATTCTCCCCCGTACTTGCTGGGATTATGTAGAAAGTTTTATTAACTAGGTAAACGGAACCTATAATAATTTTCATCTGCACCGCAAGATTATCACACAAAGATTATATGGACTTAAGCATATGAAATAATAATGTAGCATACCAATTATTCGTTACAATTTCTATGAGCCATATTTTACGTATTCACTGGCATGAGCCCAGTTTATAGGCTTGCTCGGGGGCTGGATAATTTGTAGCACACCTCTGGTAGTAAAGATAAGCAATTTTTTTTATTTCCAAATGAAACGTTAGTGCGTAACCCAAATACAATAATTTACGAATTATTTAATGTTGACGATTACAAGTAATAATAATCGATTACGATCAACGTTTTTAAAATTATTATGAATAAAAATATAGCCGTCACGTGACGCCTGGCTGATGTGAAACATCGACATTGATATTTATTGGTGGAAGTAAGAATTAAACTTGACAAGTCTTCATATTTTTATAAAATAACACTAGCTGTACCCCGCCACGCAGTGCTGTGGCTCCTTCCGGAACTTTCAAGATCATTCTAAAACTTTCCGGAACCTTCTAGACTCACCGTCATACTCCGCCACTCAGTTTGGAACCTTATAGAACCTTCTTGAACTTTCTCCTTCCAGAACCTTCTAGAGCATTTGAGAACCTTTATGAACTTTCTTGAACCTTCCTGCAACAACTCACATTTTCGTCCCACCTATGCTCAACCACCTCCACCAAACTCTCTTACTTTCGATGTGACACCAAGGGCTATCTACCACCATAACCACCAGTGGGTGGCAATGGCTGGCTGTGAAGAAAATTAGACGGGTTGAGAAACATGGGTTTCTTTTTATGTTTATAATCTATATCAGATTAGATTATATTTATTTTATTATTATTAAAATATATGTACAGAAAGAAATACATTTCAACTTAAAAATTCACGATCACTTAGAAAAGATACATTGCCAATTATAGTGAGAATAGAAGTAAATACACCGCACAGAGATATGGCGGCCGGGTGGAAAGAGCCGACGAGTCACGAGGCCGGCCGAGTGAAGAATTTTAAAAGCGTTGTCTTAATAAAGTCATGATGTTTGGTTTTTGTTCTATTAACTAGCAAAGTGACTTAATAAGCAATTTTTTTTACTGCTTTAAACAGTTGTAAACAAAAATTGAATTAAAAATACGCCAGTCTTTGGTATGATAAATTTTGCTTATACGACGAGTTTGATAAGTTGTTTTAGAGTAAATAATAAAATTATTTAAGCTTACTTCTTTAAGCAGCTTTCCGACTAACATTGTCGATAAATGTAAGCAATGTGTCAGTACCCCCTCTTTATATAATTTTCGTCTATTTAAAAGGTCGTTAACTGAAAACTACGTTTCCTTGTAATTTTCTCAATGCATTATTTAACAATTCTAGTGAACCCGAGCGTAGATAGGTCATATAATTGAAATGAGGCTTTTTAACGACCGCATATATTATCCACTGTAAGACGCCATTTCAAATGTGATAATGGTTTCGCTATAAATCACTATAAAAAGTGAAATCTTAGGTAAAAATTTAAATTGACAATGATTTATGTTTGCAACACTAAATTTATTTAATGCTGCTCACACGCTGAAATACAATAATTTTTAAAAAGAAATCGAGTAAGTTTGCAGTATTTATGCGTCAGAATGAGATTGATGCTGCATATCAAGTATGAAGTATTTATGTATAAGAATGAGTCTAAATACTGCATTGTGTTGTGTGTTTCCTCTTTACATGGGTCTATTCAAGACTTATTCACTACTTTATCTCTTCAAAATCAACATCCCCAAAGATGACATAGGGTCTGAGGGAAATTATTTTCCTCAGTGCCGTGGCCATTGGGTGTGGAGTCATAAAAAGGTACTAATTCCGTGAAAAAAACAGTTTTGTGTTAAATTTAAAATATGTAAAAAAATAACCAAAAAACCTGCTGGAGTAGTACAAAATCTAATATGTATTTTACTTAGATTATTATGTTATGTCAACATTTTGTAAAGTTGACACAGATGCGACATCGTGGGTGCTTTAACAACATTTGTCAACATTTACTGAAAACGAGACAAAATGCTTTTGTAAATTTTTTCGAAAATTGAAATTAAAATACATATTTTCAATTTTAAAAATTTCAATTTTCAAAATTAACATTTTCCTGGCGGAAAAGCAGTTTTTTTATGTAATTTGTCGGAAGAAACATTACTAACTTGATATACATCTTGAAATGCAAACGGAAAACACAAATTTACATACAGATGAAATGTAAAACGATCGAGTGTGAAATTTTTTAGAAATGCCTGCATATAATAAAATGATCTAATAAGCCCAAATAAGCCTGTTGGAAGATTTTCTGTTATCTTATGATGAAAATCCATTGGTACACAACCTCAATACAAGGATTTAGGTTCGATAACTGGAATGGCTTTATCAGAAGACACATGGATACGGTGGAAGCAAATGGTGATTCACTATGGGCGGATTTAATTATCTGTATGTAAATTTATCTGTAGCACGTGTAGGCTGGAGGCCCAACTCCTCACAAGCGACGTGTTTATGTTCAAGCTTGTCATATACTCATATCATGTAATTACTCCAATAGAGAGTTGATCTGATAACATCAGAATTATTAATTTTGTAAGGTAACCACAGAACTCTAAAACTTTCAGCCCTCATGGTTAAATTGGTATGTGACTTAAATACAATACTGGACTTAGATATATTACATTGTTTACAGTGGAATAACTTGTAGTGAATAATGTCTTCAATTATTAAATATTACAATTTGAGGTTTTACTAAAAAAAATGAGTTCCTCTTAAAAATATTGAATATTCGTCAATGTATTCTGTTATACTTACATACTGTTATAATGTGTCAATGTCCATGTAAATGCCAAATAGGGCGATAAAAAATAAACAATTTATTAAAAAAAAATCACATATCAATAAAAAATAAAGAAAGCAGCCAAAAATATGCGTGAAGAAAATGAAGACGATGTTGACGATGATTCAGTAAAAAAATATGGATGTTGCTATGGTTGAATTAGCTCAGTAGTGAGAACATTGCCTCGAAAGGCAAAAGGTCCTCAATTTTATTTCCAGATACGACTGATACTTTTTTCTTTTGAGTTTAACGTTTTTCATTTGAGAGGATTTTGGAGAGATTTTGGTTTATGTTGTCTTTGGTAATTAAATTTAGATATACTCATATATTTTTACCTTATTAAAAATTAATGTAAATAGGTATGCATACAAATATATGCGAAGATAAATTGGTTGCCTCGATAAATTAGTGGTTAAATACAATCCAGGTTTCAACAATAAACCTTTTTTGAATTCATATATTTTGGTAAAATGCTTGTTGTTTCGTTATTTGTCTTATTATAAATAGATTTTAATGTCAACATGTCTATATTAGAATATTTAATACTTTAATACCAATTTATTTGTCTAAAAATATACTGTTTGTATTGCTAGTCAAATAAATATTATCAAATTAAAATAAATTTGAATGAAACAAAGAGAATTGTGCGCCTTATTCAATTATCCATTTGCTGATCTCGCGCTCTCTCCCACTACGAAATTACAATAATGAAAATGAAAACAATCATTATCATTTATATAACTTTAACAAATTTAATATTCATTATTGATAATATTTTAATGACTGAATCAATTTATCAAAGGAAGTAACATTCGTGGCATGTTTTCATCTGCCTGTACCTATAAAGGTTACGTTGGTGTCAGAATTAGGGTACAAACTTAATCAAGATTATGTACAATCGAACATGGATTGAATAAATGTTCATTTTCAATGGAGATTTGAGCTTAGCCTTCTAATGATGATGGGCAAAGACACGATCCTATAGAAACCTAATCTCCCCTAGTCTTACTGGTGAATAAAGTTATCCAATAAGCCCAATCTTCCCGGAGTACCAGGCAATCATAAAGGAAGGGAGTAATAATTTTATTGCTGAATTTACATCAATGTATTCTGTCGTACCTCCAAGTTCAAAGCTATTGAAGGAGGTTACACTATTACAACGTAGACATCCCTTTGAATCTCTCGATCGGCATTTACATTTGAATTAAAGTGTAGATAAGATGCATTGCTGTTGGTGAATTATTATTTAGGCAATTAAATAATATTTATCACATAAAAGCGTAGGCATTATAAGAAATACAACATTAGATTTTTTTTGTTGCTATCGGGAAATCTTTTTTCTCGGGTGTTTTTTTTTTCCGAGAACCTTGTGAGTTTTTCTAAAGAATTATGATGATCAATTATATTGCTTCTGTGGTTAATACTAGTGGTTCTGTGAACCGTAGACCCCGGTTCCGTAGATAATATTTGTAATTTTCTTAATAAATCAAAAACAAAATTTTCTCTGAAATCAAACGATTTGTAAGTACTTAAAATACCTTTTTTTTTTTTTTTAAATAAATTTAAGATAAATCAAATTTAATAATGTTATAATAATTATTAAGTTCTGCAAGTATTTCTGTTATTTTTACAGTTTTTAATATGACATCTTTAATTTATTTAAAAAAATTAAATGGAGTTCTACAAATTAAACACCAAAACAATTAATAAATATACTTAAAATACCCACTTACCATAATAATAAACCGTTAATACTTTAACTACATTTTATTTTAATAAGGAATCATACATTTTTTCCAAAGAAATATCATCCTAAAAATGAAAATTCCTTTTTAAACTTTCTTCAGGCTAAGAGATCGAATCATAATGTCGATTTTCGACTTAAAAAATAATTCAAATGTTTGTTTCAGATTGACTAATAAGTTCCATGGTGCTCTTTTGATGAGAATCATCAAGTCATGTTGGCCCAAGTTGTCATCTTTAGCGGCCTTTTAGCCTTGGCTAACACTGGAAACAACTTTGGTAAGTTTTATGTGATGTTACTTTTATTTGTGAATTTGTCTATTTATGCATTTTTAAATTTTGTGCATATTTTATATGATTTTACCTTTTTGGGTTTTAATGAAACATTTTCCAAAGTGATGCAAAGAAAAAGAGGAATCTATGTGTTTTATAACTTTTTATTCTGTTAACACCTATTCTTTTATTAAAATCTACAAGTTTTCGAATGCACACATTCTGAGTTTTAAGATTAAAAAAAACTCCGCAGGAACAGAATCTATTAAATCTTCTTTGTTCAAATTTTTTTAGCTCACCATTCACGAAGTAACGGAAATATACATTAAAATTACACAGACGCCTAAAAACCACAGAAATGTTTTCTTACGCTCAAAACCTCCTAATGCCACTTCACTTGGCATTGTTTGTAAGAGAGAAGCTCCTAGTTAAAAGTCCCTTTAATGGTTGCGTGTACACTTGGTGTATCTTCGTATAAAGACCGGCATTTTCCCTTTCGCAACAAATAGTACAAGGGTAAACAAACGGCTTTGCCTAGGCACAGCTCTAGACTTTGGAAGGGGCGGACTAGTTATTATGTGTGCCCGGAAAATGAATGATATCGTTATTTTGATAATTAAATTACAAATACACAATATAATCTAGGATTTTTTTGTTGTTGAACAAACGCTTTCCTAATTGATAACATTATATTTTGTTTGTCTATGCGCTTAATAGCTACATGATAATGTTTTGCATACGATCAATAGTTTTTCCGAAGAGATGAGGACACTGTAGCAGTGTTTTTACGAAAATGAACTCGATTTAATTGTGGTCAATTATATCAACAGTGTTGATAGATTTGGGAAGTATTAGATTCAGTCAAATACGGCAAAAATATTTGATTACTCATTCATGGAAAGGCAAAATGCAAAAAAAAGTAACCAATGATTACTATTTGATATAAACGAACACAAATTTGGGGATAAAATTTTACGTAAAAAAATAGGATTTGGAATTTCTGTAAAAAATCTTCTGAACTACTAATCTTCTCGTATTTAGCATATTCCAGAATGTTTCAGACATTATTAGATTTTTTAATACTCACCCATTGAGTTCATAAAATTTTAATAACCTAATAATAATTTTGTAAATCTCATATTTTAATGAAAATGTTTTTAATAACCCTGGTGATGGTTCAGGTTGAACTGAAATCGGTTGGTTATAAATATATACAATAAAGTGGTATTCAAACAAAGTTATGTTATTTTAATTATTATGAAAATGTATTCACTTATTCAAAATGTAATGCGTTTACTCTTTAAAAACGCTGAAATCTAAAATATATTCTGATGCGGCCCTGGGAGGTTTTACTTTACAATGCTTAGGAAAAATTTAGAGCTAACCAATATACTAAATAATTAATGAAAATGTTCCATTTTAAGAGACAACGGTGCTTTATTAGACGTTTGAGAGACTGAATTGTCTCTTTTAAAATGTCGCATTTTAATACTTTGTACGTTTGACATTTTTACTTTCGTGTTATTACCTTTCGTGCTTTATTTGATCTTGGAAACAAGTGACTACGTGCATTTACAACTGTTTTTCTATGGTCTTGGTTTTGTTTATTAGAAGTTTATTTTGTTTATTACAATGCAGTTATGGGGAAAATTCATTGCATCCGTACATTCGAGTCATTCGCATCCATGATAAAGTGGTTAAATAAACTATTTCGCAATTAACAAAACATTTATAAATTCCATTATTTTAATTAGAATAATTTTTCCTTTCTTTCCATACTGTCATAGAATGTTGCAAGATTATTGACTAGACTGATCATAAGACCGGAGAGAATTTGGTTTATTTTTACAATTTCAAGAGCCCTACATGTTTATACATTGATCCTATATCATATGAGAAAAAAACAAAACTTTTTATCAACCTTCAATAACATGTTCAGGTAGCACGGTTAACTTTAATTTTACAGTAAACGTTTTATTGTGATACTAGAACTCCTTTTCAAATTCAAGATTTTTTATTATTATTATTTGTGGTGACACGTGTTGGGCTATTGTTTCTCGCTCTTGCAACTTCTATGACTTCCATTTAAACAAACAGCAAATTTTCTTTCGTGCAAAACAACAGATTTTTACGAAGAAGCCACTGAGAATCATTTTGACAATGCTGTGTACAAATTTGTGGTAGCTGAATTGTCTAAATAACTAAAAAATATCTAGAAATCCTAAAAAACTTAAGAGAGATTCGTGATAAGGTTTATTGGACTATGGATTCCAAAACAACCAAGCGTCCTTTGGAAAGAAAATTCGGTGAAAACTCGACTTTTTTGTTTATGTTTCCATTTTTAAGCTGTTTTTAAATATTATTTTCTGTATTATTTGCTGATTGGTAAAGAAAGGAATAGAATCTTCTTAACATATTTTTCTGTTTATTTTGATAATATTTCACAAACTTCTCTAATAGAAACACTTTTTCCGTTATTCACTAATAATATATCGTTTTTCACTCACAAACACTTTACAACAATACAATAACTCGATATCATGTTGTATTTAAACTATTTTGGTTCACAAATACAAGGCACAACAAATCTTTTTTTGTGTTGGGCATTTTAAAGTAAATTAGTGTGGCTTCAAAAAAACCGACAGCGGTGATTTAAAACGAAACGACAAGTGATTTTCAGTTTAGGCGCTTCGCGTAATTTACAACTGTTTGTTTTAATGAAAGTCACAAGAAAGAGTTACAGGAACGAAACACAATGGTCCAACACGTGCCACCATAGATAGTAATAATAAAAGTTACTTGAATTGCTTTGTGGGGAGCTCAGTAAGCAGTCAATAAACGTTTTTCTCTTTTTGAGGTTAACCGCGCCACTCGAAAGTGCCACAGGTCAATAAAATTTTGTGTTTTTTTCTCGTATTGGAAGGGGTCAATTATAAAACGTATGGGCATTTTAAAATTCTAAAAATTAAAAAAAGCACTCAAGCTTACTGATCATATCCTTGGACTTGAGCTGTTAGAGATGGGTTGTGGTATTTCAAATTCCACCACACACATAACAAAATGTTCATAAAAAATCATTGTCACTTTTTTTACATTTAAATAGTTCCTGTTAGACGCCGATCCATTGTCCATTTTAGATTTTCATCAAAGTTGCGCTTTCAAATATAACGGTATTTTTGTATGCTTCTCAGCTGATGACAATAAATTATTTAAAAAGCTAAATCAGTTCGAGAATCGGTTTTTAAAAAGCTTACTGATCATATCCTTGGACTTGAGCTGTTAGAGATGGGTTGTGGTATTTCAAATTCCACCACACACATAACAAAATATTCATAAAAAATCATTGTCACTTTTTTTACATTTAAATAGTTCCTGTTAGACGCCGATTCATTGTCCATTTTAGATTTTCATCAACGTTGCGCTTTCAAATATAACGGTATTTTTGTATGCTTCTCAGCTGATGACAATAAATTATTTAAAAAGCTAAATCAGTTCGAGAATCGGTTTTTAAAAAGGACCGTTAAAATGACTTAAAATGAAAATGTCGCTGATCGTTGATTTGATGGACATTAATATGATGAGAGTTTTAAATCCTTCAACATAGTTCCTACATCCTTGAAAGCTGATGAAATGAAGATAGTAAAGATACCGGTCTGTGGCTGAGTTGACATCGCGTTTGGGTCCCACACATGCGTAGTGTATTCAATTATTCGGCTGGCTAAGTCCTCCATCACAACACAAGCAACCATTTACGTTTACTGTGGTGGAAGTAGGAGATTTGAAAATAATATGAGGTTATTCGTAATCTGAGAATGTTATTATTTCTTTAAAAAAAAAAAATCATTGATCTACAATGAATAATCACAGAAAAACTATTAATTATCGACATGGGGTTATAATTAAATAACATTACAGTATAGCTTGATTACTTCCCACCAGACTGCAGTTTGCAGCCGATCACCTAATGTCCGTATCATGTAGGTACTGAAAAATGATTTCCTCGTTGAGAAAGTTTCGCACAGTTTCCGGCGGCGAGCGGGGGCTGGTAACAAGATCCTGTTTGAAGTTTATCGAATAAGGCCGCCCAAGTTGGGATTCTGTTACTGTCAGTTGGCCTAGTCGGTTAATGTACTTCTATATACAGTATACATTATACACGCCACATGCCACATAATGCCACAATGCTTCCCCTAGACAGCAACAGAATAAACTTGTAAATAAGTTCGTTCTCCTTGCATTCCGGTGGCAGGCTATTTTTATATGGTTTTTTATCTTATAGTTTATGATATGCTTGATTATATGGTTGTTATTTTGAATATGTATAAATGAATTTGAAATATGGTAAATATTACGGATGAATTTTAGATATAAATTGTAGTAGTTGGCAACAAATTTGTCATTCATAATTTGCAATTTCGATCCAACAAAAGGTTTTTTAACGTTATTTTTTTGTATATTTCATCATATTTGAAAAGTGGGTACTGCAAAATTATTGTAAACATAATGTTAATTTTGTCACTAATAATTTTCAAAGTTTCCAATGAAATCATGAACAATCAGAGTATTTTATGACCTGTCTTTTTATAAATGACACAAACCATAAATATATTTCATGCATTTCATCAATCAATTAGATCACTCGGTATAGAAAGGGATTCCAGCCTTACAATAATAAATAAATAAAATAAAACGTAATTGCACACAAAACAGGTCCCCTAGTTCGTAGTTTTACAACCTTTTTTTCTAAAGTGACTGACATCTCAATTGACTGTTGATATCATAAACCGAATAACTACTCTTGCTTGCTACAAATTAGCAATCGAGTACTGGGCTTGGACTTGAAATAAGAAGATGATTGTAATTATTTCCTTACAAAGTAAGACGCACTCTTTCAATAACGCCTATAACCTATGAAAATATTAAAACTTCATATTTTTATTTGTAAAGTATTCAGTCCCACAGTGAAATATGTTTTTATTCATATGCACATAAATATAGCTACTCAGTGCCATGTTGATTACCCAACTGAAATAATCTTAGTGAATGGTAAGCTGATTATTTAAATTTACAAGAAAAACCGCAACTACATAAACAACGTTTGTCATATTATCATTCGCAGAACAACCTCCATCCCTTAGTAAAGCTACCCTCTCTCCGCTAGGGGTGCACTCACTGCGGTCACAATACAAGTTGTGCGATACGAATTCCGGGAGATTAATCACCGGAGGAATGTGCCGCTCTAACCCTGCGCGGCATTCCCGCCCTATGGTGAACCCGCCCGCTCTGCGCCCTGCGCTCTGCGCCCTGCGTCCTTCGACCGTTCTTTATCCTCGCTGGCGATCAGGTCATTAGGAGACACTCTTGGACAAATGGAATTTTAAGAGATTCGGCTAATTATTAAAAGTTCATTTATATAATGTGGTTTAGTGTTTATTCTCAAATAGTGCTGTTTTGGATAATTTTATTGTTTTTAAGAATGTAATAGAGTGTGCAGACATTTATTGAGCAGTAATAATAATAAAAGAAATTTGAACCGTTTTCGTGAAAAATCACTTTAAGAGTGCTGTAAATATAATTAACCTATTAAAACTCTACCCTATATTGTAATTCTGATTATTGAAATAATATTAAAAAATAGCAGAAAATAAAAAGATTAGGTTGTGACCGAGACTAAATCCCGGAACTTTTGTGGCATCTGGATGTGACGGGTTCGCCATTTTCTCTATCCCAAGTAATATCTGGACAACAATGTTTTTTTCCTTTTTAGCCAGTACGCGGAGAACTGTTTTGATATGGTTTTCGCTTGATTATGTATAACATGTATTAGGTACATATAACATTGTCTAGCAAAATTTATTGAAAGATATTCGTTTAGGCATAATCAGATAAAAGTTTATAATATGTATGTAAGTACCAGGGTACTACGTGTATTATTTTTTCGTAAATTTGCCTCGTACGAATGAATACTCTGAGCAAATTTTTAATTTTTATGCTTATTTTTATTGAAACATAAGAAGTATTGTCTTAAATATGATTTGGTAATGTGAGCCTTACCTGTGCTGAGGCTCCCATTTTTCAATTTTACTTAGCCAAATTATGTAAGTAAATAAAAATGTACCATATTGAAATTATGTTATTTAAACGAATTTAAATGAATTATTTAGAAATAAAATACAATAAAGTAACGTAATAAAAATTAAATCATTAAGGCAGTTACAAAAAACTAAGCTTTTTACTTTTGAAAGAGCATGAAAAATGATTAGTATTTTTAAAGTTCTTCTACGGCCGTTGGAAGAATATTTTTTCTTTAAGAGGAAGCTACAGGCCAAAAAAGGTGTATATTATTGGCACACCTTATATTGTAGGTAATAGGCATTAAAATCGCTTGACAAACGGAGTCTAGAAACGTTCGATTTCAAGAACAAAACTGGTTTTTATTTATTTTGTAAATAATTTTATAAGAAAGTAGAAAAAATAATCAAGTGAAACTATCACAGATAATCTTAGCAATAATACTGTATTTTTTTAAAGTTGTTTCCTTTGCGCGTTCATACTTTTCTAGTGAAAAAAAAATTTTAGTAGCTTACATTTATATTTTTTATTGAGTAAGTAATTTATTTTTTTTACTTGTATTCTTCTGAGGCGAAACGATAGGAAAACCTTCAATTTATCTGAAGCATATTTTTAGGTATTCATAATGTACACCAAATCGTTATAAAGATTAATCAAAATAATGATTTGGCATTAAGCTTCGCCTTTCAAAATAATTGATTCCGAATAAAATACTAGCTTTAAAACACAAAATTAAAAATTCAATGGCATAGACAACCTTGCATTGATATTTAAAAGCAAACTAGTCTTGGTGTATTTTTGATATTTCCACGAAACATTTGCGAAAAGATTTTTTAAGGGTTTATTATTGTTCTCGTGAAATAATCCAAGTCTTTAACGGTATCGGCTGTATTTAAAGGTATTTGTTGTTGGTAAAATATTTTTGTGTTTATTTTGTCGATCATAATTATAATCTTTTTTTTGATTTTTTACCTATTATTAAAATCTATTACGGTTTTTTAAACTTATATAAAGCGTTCAAGCTGTCTCACTTTCGGACGGATGGTTAAACTCCTTTCGCTTCCTACACATTTTCTAAATTGGTTTTTTGTTTAGGCACACAGACAGGTGTGTCATATTCACAATTACTTAGATAGATATTTTAGTTATGGTAAGTAAGTTTCTTTGATGTACTGGAGTACTTACCAGCCCTTGTTACAGTATTACAGTAATATACAATCAAAAAGTAACCAACCTTTATTAATTATCTAAAAAAAAGTACTTTTAAAGCCGATTTCTTAATTTTCAGTATTTTTCGCTAAAAATGTACTATTAGTGTCAAACAATTTTCCGAAACCCAAGGCTTAATTAAAGTACGTACCTACTGATTTTTTAAAAATAAATAGAATAAACGAATATACTCGGTGTACTGTCCAATGTAAAACATATTTTTGCCGGTATGATGACAACAAATTTGTACTTTTTTCCAAAAAAAATTAATATCTAGTAAAACCCTGCCCTCCGGTGGTAAAAACTCAAAATAAATCACGTCTTTCACAATAATTACAGACCTAAGTGAAGTGTTCGCTTGTTTGAGATGCTGCGCTCAATCAACAAGTAAATTTATATTTATTTATTTTTGGAATAACTTAGTTAGTAAAACCTTAAATTGTAATATTAAATTATCGAAGACAATATAAGCGATTCGTAAACGAAAATCTAAAACAGAAAAATCAGAAATAGATACGGATACGGTCACATCTAGGACTCGAACCCAGGACAACTTGCCGGTAAGGCAACGTTCCTGGGTTCGAGTCCGGCAAGGCAAGAGTCCTGGGTCCTGGGTTGAGTCCTAGATGTGACCGTATCCTTCAAAATTAAATTTATATTTGATGGGTTGTTAAATGACATATTCGTGGAAATAAAGTTTATACTGTGACACAAGTTATTATCAGGAAGGTAATAGTTAGTGTAATCGAGATACAAATCAGTCACGCCTATAATCATACTATTTAATTCTTTCACTTCTCTGGTATACCTACCATACCCTTTTTTGATATTATGATTACTACAATCATTCTGTAATGTTTATTTCAGAATTTTTTTCTAAAAAATATTCGTGAAATGGACGTTTTTCGGAATTTTTGAGCCATATCGGGAATCCTAAAGTGACCCTAGTTATAAATAAGGTAAAAATGTGTTCAATTTAAACCATTATTACGCCACAGGTAAACAAAATATTACATATAATCAACCCAATGATAGAGTGAAGTTATACGGAATGTAAATATCTCAAACTCACATACTAAATAATGAAATTATTATGATTTCGAAGTTTTCGAAAACATCGGGTTTCACTGGATTACCAAAATTAGAAGTCGGTCTCTTGTGTCATAATATTGTTTTAGTTTCTCTTTTATTGTTACTGTAATTTTCGATGTAAATTTTCGTTGTCGATGACAACATATTCATCTCGGTACCATCGAATCAAGATTTGGCTTAAGTGATAGCGGGGTTCACTCATTTTAGTCAGTCCCTGGGGAGGAAGGTTCACTCCTCAGTCAAAACAATGTTTTTTTATTTAAAAGTTCGTAGCGGTTAAGAACCAGTTCCTGGGGAAAAAGTTTTAATGGAGGGTCAAACAAAACAAAAAATATGAATTTTTAAATACATCTATTAAAAAAAATGGGTACCTATATTATATAAATATTTTTTTACGGTTTTTGTTATTTGTTTTTGGGGTATTATGCCTTGTTGCGCTAACTCCTTATTTAGCCTAAAGGCTTAAGGCTAAAGAAGGAGTTAGCGCAACACGGTATAACACCCCAAAAACAAATAACAAAAATACTTTTGGCCGTGAAAATCTTAAATCATATTTGTTTTTTACGGGTTGATTTTTCAATTACATGTTGATGTTTTTTTATGGAAGGGGGCGAAAATGATTAAGTTACACGAAATATAAAGATAAGTTTTGACTAAAATACAGAAACTTTTTGAAACTTATATTTACTTAAAATGAGTAAACGTAGCAAAGATGTTTTTAGCAATACAATGGTCAGGTTTATCTTATACCTACAAAAATACGCAATAAAAAGAAAGGTCTGTTCTTTGTATCTAACTACTCGTATTATCATGCGGGGGTTGAACTGACTAACCGGAACTAAAATATGTTGAATAATACTGAATGAATTAATATTTTGAATAATACTGAATGAATATATATATATATATATTTTATTTTTATTTTTTTTTTATAAATTTAATTTAGATTAAATTTTGATAATATTATTATTAAGTTCTGCAAGTGTTTTAGTTTTTTATTATTGTGACAGCTGTTTCGGCTTACAAGGCCATTTTCAAACTGTGGTTAGTCCACATTGAGACGACGTATTTATACTATTTCAAATGTAAATTTTGAAGGTGTATACATTGATTTATTACTGGTTTTTACATTGATTTATTACCGATGACATGATCTATTGTTGGTTAAACCAGTCTATGTTTTAATGTTGTTTCAGTCTATGTCAATAATAAAAAACTAAAACACTTGCAGAACTTAATAATAATATTATCAAAATTTAATCTAAATTAAATTTATAAAAAAATAAATTAAATGGAGTTCTACGAATTAAACACAAAAACAATAAATATACTGAATGAATATGTTGAATAATACAGAATGATTATTTTGAATAATACTGAATGAATATTTTGAATAATACTGAATGAATATCTCCAATAATACGTATGGTTTGCAGAGTTACAATTTTATTCAACGAAAGCTTATATCTTTTCCATGAACATATACTATTCTCTGACTGGAGAAATTACCAATCATTAAGAAGATAAGAATTTCCCAATGCTTCGTAAAATAAATCGAGTGATTCTTATATTTTCTAAGATCTATATCCAGTCACTGCTTTGCGACGTGACATTAAACATTGCAGCCAAAAGGTCAAACGAAGTTAACGTATTGCTGCGTACCTAGCAAATTAGCGGTCAGTTGTTCGCGTTGCGTCCCAACAGGCTCAGCAATCTGATCAATTCATGGCACCATCTTATTCATTGAAGCAATTACTAAAACGTCACCGTGTCAATAGGCAGTTGATCCCCTGCACGGCTATGGACTATGGAGGAATTGGCACGTTCTTTCATTTGTAAAAGTGTGTTTTAGTTTTAGTTTCTTGTGTCATAATATTGTTTTAGTTTCTCTTTTATTGTGACTGAAATTTGTTTTTAAAACGTTGTTTAACATTTTTACATTATTGTGTGCTAAACTTTTCGTATAATTTTCGATAGCTTTATATTCTGCTCTTATAATTCATGTAAAAGCCCAGCTCGTTGTAAAATCAAATAAAATAATGATACATCCTTGAAATAACAACACAAATCCATCACGGAGTGTAGGTATAGTCTGTTCAAACAATAGTATTACGGAACGAGTTAGTTTAAAGAACAAACAGCCTATAAGTTTGATGATCTTATCAATGTTGGGCTACAGCAGGTATCTGGAAATATTTTGACAGACTACAAATGATGATTTCCACTTTAATGTGACCTTTGCCAAATGAAGAATTCCATGTTAATGTGCTCAATATTGATTTTTGTTAAAAAGAGTAAAAAACTTTAATCGCGGTAATGACTATTTATAGCGATGTATTTAGTAACTTTTTTAGACACAAAAATGTTATAAAAGTAAGTCGCTCCCACCAAACGTTTCCATTTGATGGCTGTTTAATTATTTAAAAAATGACGATTGAAGTTTTTTAAATTTTTTTTTATTATTATTTATTAACCAATAAATTAACATACATTTTTTTTGGTATAATCCACCTCACTAGGCTGAACCTGTTCCGAGGTGGCTGGAGTTTGATCTAATTTTAGAAAATGTGAATTTACATAGAATCAAAGATATAAATAAAAAGATAAATAATTAGATAGATAAAAATTAAAAAAAAAAAAAAACATAAGAAATAATGAAAATACAAATAAGTGAATGAGAACAAAAGAGAAAAATTCAGGCGTGGAGTGTGCTATAATTTATGGTATTGTAGATGTTATCTGTCTGCAGTATACAATGCCTTTGTTGACTATCCATGTGTGGATTTTGTGTCTTATATTTACACTTGTTGCCAGGTCTTTAATATCTTTTTCCATTAAATTGAAAAATTTTGGGGCGAGATTATGAAAATGTCTTTGTCCATAGGTGGTATTTATCTTCGGGGTCATGTGTTGATGTCTGTTTCTTGTGTCGTAATTGTGTTGTATAGTATGATGGTTAAGTTTGTTTTTTTGGTAATATAGAGTTATAATTTTTATCTATAGTTGCTGTATGTCGAGTAAGGTGAAGTCCTTAAATAACTGTATTGTCGAGAATCTGTAAGGTTTTTTTGTGATAACTTTAATTAAGGCTTTTTGCGCTTTGAAAAGAGGGTCCATATTAGTTTTAGCAGCACCACCCCAACCAATCATACCGTGAGTGATAATTGATTGGACTAGTGTGTAATATATTGTTTTTAGAGTCTTCGTTTGCATTATGTTTCGTATGTTCTTAAAGAAATATTTCAGTTTTCTAACTTTACCCGCTGTTTTATTTATTTGTTCTGTCCATCTGAAATAGTTGTCAATGTAAATGTCTAAGTATTTTATTACCTGGGTTCGTGTTAATGGGTTGCATAGGCAGTTGTTTTTAGATGTGTAGTCATGAATGGTTAAGTTTTCATCGAGTCTTGGTTGTCGTCTGGGATCTATGCTAAATTTCATGTACTTTGTTTTATCTATATTTAGTGTCAGCAAATTATTGTTTAACCAATATTTAATCTTGTTTATTCCTTCAGTTGCATTTTTTATATTCACTTCTCCAAGAATCTGAAGTAAAAACAAGAACAGTGTCATCCGCAAAGCAAATAACATCTCCACTTATGTCAAGCTGACATAAGGAATTAATATATAGTAAGAACAGTATGTGTCCTAATGTACTTTCTTGGGGAACTCCGTAAGTTATGTATCTATTTGGGCTTGTTATACTGTCTAAATTTAGTGAGTGGCTGCGGTCAGTTATATATGATTTGAACAAGTTATAAGCTGAATTTTTAATACCTATGTTTTCCAGTTTTTTAAGGAAGATTTTGTGGGACACTGTATCAAAAGCTTTGCTCAGATCCAGAAATACCGTAATGCAACTTTTTTTTTTGGTCAACATTTTTTAGAATGGTCTCTGTTGCTTATCTTGTGCTCCCATATTCTTTCGAAAACCATACTGGTTTTCTGATAAGATTTTATGTTTGTCTAAGTAGTTTACAAATTGGATTTTTACTAGATTCTCGAGTAATTTAGTGAGCACATTTAAAAGTTAGATAGGCCTGTAGTATGTGGGATTATTTTTGTTTCCAGATTTATAAATAGGCACTATGTTTGCACAAAATGGCTGGGGAATATACTGCTAGTGATACTGAGATTACAAATGTATGTGGAGGGAAGAGCAATTTGATATTTTATTTCTTTTAAAAGTTTGGTGTCAATTTTGTCCAGTCCAGTCACACAATCGTTTCTCAGTTTGTTTATGTGATGTATTATGTCTTTGGTTTGGAAAGTTTTAATTCTAAATGTATTGATATCTTGGGCATTCGTGATGTATTTGTCAGCAAGTGTATGTTCATCAGTGTTCATTTTATTCAATAGTTTTCGGGCTAATGTTTGACCAATGTCTGCAAAGTAATTATTTAATGTGTTAGCAATATCAGTCTGGTCATTTATTATTGTATCATTAACTTCTATTTGTTTGATTTGTTCTGCTGGTTTCCTATTTATGTAGTTTATTTCCTTTACTGCGTTCCATAATACCTTCGGGTCTTCTTTGTTTTCTTCAATTTTTCTTGTTTAGTTCGTTTTACTATCGATCGGCAGATATTCCTATATTTTTTGTAGTAATTTTGGAGCCTTATGTTATTCGGCGATTTTGATATCTGTTTATGTAGCTTATCGCGCTTACGTAAATATTTCACCAGGTTGTCGTTGATCCAAGGTTTAATTTTTTTTATTTTTGTGGACCAGCTTTTGTATTTTATCACATTCATATTTATTTGTTCGGTGAAAATCTTCATTGCTGCATTTACATCTGTTTCATTTAAAATATTTGCCCAGGTTATGGCATCAAGAGATGATCTAGTAGAGTCAAAATCTGTGTATTTCAGTAGCGTTTTATTTTGTTGATTGTCGTTTTGGTCGTTATTTAATTTTATAACGACAAAATTTTAATTGATTATAAAAGATATTTTTAACAATTTAATTGAAAGCAAACTATTAATTGTTAATACCCGTCTTTCATTTCCGAAATCTTTTTTTTCTTACTAAACAAACACTATTCACAACATACGAAACAAACAAATTGGCGTCCATTCTAATTTTAATGCAAATAATATAAATGGTATGAGTATTATAATATAATGAGTATTTTAAAAAAACTCTATAGCACTTGATGGAAATGACGCAGTTAGCATCTGAACAAAAAAGTCTGTCCATATTTCATGACGTAAGAGCTCAACATTCTAGATTATTTATGGGGCCAGAATAAACAAATATTCTGATTAAAGTTAAGACTAGCACGTGTACCCGGGATTGTTGGGGATGGTGACCGGATAAATCATCAAAATGATAATTCATCACATCTTTAAAAAGTTATATAAGGTCATGGAAAGTGATGAAACAAAAACTTTATTAACTGGGTTAAGTAGGTTAGCTTAGGTTAATTTTTTTTTCATCATTTTTAATGACTTTATATCACTTTTTAAAGGTGTGTTGAATAGTCACTGTGTTGAGTTAGCATGGAATAAAATTGGGGATTATGGATGTTTTGGATCGGAGTAAAGTTAACGTAGTCCTCATTTTTACCGACAGGGTGAAATGTTTTCCGTTTTATAACAGGGCTATTGAACTCTGGCGGTCCTGACGCTCGTTAATGAAGTTTTCTTTACTACCGACAAATTTGTGAAAAATTCATAAAAACAAATGTATTTTTTAATTATGTATGACCATTTGTCCAACTATCCAGAATAAATTATTATTAAAAGTAAATTAGTTTGAAATTAGCCTAATACATTTGTGTCTGTTTGTTTGTAAATTAGTTCGTAATATTGAGCCTATCAGCATTCCCTATCTGCGGTATGAAATCAATCACTGGTCAGGTCATCTGCCCAACGCTGGAATGTGTTGTTTGATGATGGTGATCGGCTCCTCTGAGGGGTTGCCCTTATTAATGGGGAGATAAATAATAGCCCTAGGATTTGATATCCCCAAGCTGGTTTTATCAATCGATCAGACGTGAATTCTAGAAACTTGTTATTGTTGGGATTTTATTTAAAATGAGAACCAACGTAAAAACCTGATACAATGTATTATTAGAAAGCCTATATAGATAATATTATGCTATATCTAAGATTTTTCAGTACAGCTTTACCGATGGTATTTATGTTTACAAGACTGTTTTTTTACGAGGTGTGTTTTTGAGGACAGTAGTAGGCCTATGATTTAAAGCGATCCATCTTATTGTTTTATAATAAATACTAGTTTTGGTTCGATTCGTATATCATTTATAACATATTTTAATTGTTTTTAAAGTTTAGTGATTAAAAAAAACCAAAAAGTTTTATGCATTTCAATAATGGTGAAATATTTTAAAGTGCGGTATTGATTATGATTTCAGATTTTCACGGCAAAAAGTATTTTCGTTATTTGTTTTTGGGGTGTTATGCCGTGTTGCGCTAACTCCTTCTTTAGCCAACGTTTCACACATCTGCCCTGATGATGAACACTGTAACGTTGTCCGAAACGTTGGCTAAAGAAGGAGTTAGCGAAACACGGAATAACACCCCAAAAGCAAATAACAAAAATGAGGTATTGATGTAATTTTGTTTCAATGTGCTACCTATCCTACGTCCCAGTTTTGGGTTGATGAATATTATGAAACAAAAAATAATTTAGTTAAAGAAGGCTATAATAAAAAAAAATGCATAAAAATATTCTTGTGCATCGGTTCCATATGCTTTAAATCACATATTTCACTTCATGATAACGGTTCCACTGAATTATTATTAATATCACATTTTTGTAGAAGTATAATATAAATACATAACTTTTTTTTATTTATATTAACTCCACACAGGAGGCCATGAAGAAAATAATTTCCCTCAGGGCCTATGTCATCTTTGGGGATGATGTGTGGAGGGTCTTTTTGTGGAGAGGAAGGAGTGAACATGGGTCTTGAAGAGTCCCATGTTGTAGGAGGGAGGAAACACAGAGGCCGGCAGTTCGTTCCACAGCCGAGCTGTTGAACTTAAGAACGAATCGTAGAAGCGACCCGTTCTCATGTGACAAATGTCAACCGTGTACAAATGTTGGGCGCGCGTTTGGCGTGTATCCCGACTACGCACCGGTGCCGAAGGGATCAATGATGCTATTTCCTCAGAGCATCTTCCATTGTAATACCGATAGAACAAGGACAGCATACCTACCTGACGCCTGTGCTCTAAAGATTGCAGTCCGTCTGTTAAGATTGGGGAATCTATCAAACGGACCGCCCGTTTTTGCACAGAGTCAAGGGTTTTTTTCAGGTATTTAGGGGCTCCGGACCAGAGATGGCTGCCAAATTCGACAGTTGGGCGCACTTGCGATTTGTACAGGGTCAGCAGTTGTGTACTATCAAAGTATCTGCGGGCCCTGTACAGTACGCCCAGCTTCTGAGAGGCCAACTTTACTCTGGCTTCGATGGAGCCCCCGTACCTGAGCTGGTCACTTATAGTTACACCAAGCATATCAATGGAAGGCCTGTTCGGAAGATTACTTCCGTTGAAGGAGACTAGATTATCATATGGATCCCCTTTAGACGTAATCAGACAGGATTGGGTCTTTGAAACAATAAATTCGACGAGACTAATTGTTTCAAAGTTCTGTGGATACCAAGGGAACTATAATTACCTAATTGAGTCGTTACTATATTTATCAAAAGGGTATCCATGTATCAGAAGAAGAATAACGCACCCTTTGAGAGTTTTGCTGATTCAGCACACCGATTTTCACCTATCAAAAAATATTTTTCCCACTTTTCAAGAAAAGAGACTCTCGAATCGTCTAACAGTGTAATTGAAGCATTTAAATTTACCTTTCTTCGTAATATTATAATTCACCTTCGAAAAGTGACAGTTTAAATAAGTGAGGACGTTTACTTCGGGGGAATTTAGGGAGATATGAATAAATCCGTTTGAAAAATCAAATGATACCAGGAACTTCATTTGACAGTTAGGACTTCTTTGCCCCAAGTAAGTTGTTTATGTCACTTCTGGGACCAACTTTTACTGTACCACTTTACCTCGATGGCAAATTAATGTCACATTAAAGTTCCCATTCATAATATATTCTTCGAACCGTAGTATAACGAATATTCTGTCAATGGAGGAACTTATTACCTAAAAAGCAATTCAGTAAGATTTACTGAAAATAAATAACTTTTCATACATTACTATTTAAACTAAATAACCGACATGTTTCGAATCCTATGGTGCCTTCAAATTTCTTCTTTATAAGGATGACATTTTTTACTAATTGGGGTCTGTTAAGTAATTTGTAGCAATTATATTTTTTTTATACAGGTTAGACTTCTAAAAATGTTGATACTAGTAAGGAGTACCTAAAGTCTTTGAATTATTCTGAAAATCCCAAACCACATTTGGAAACAAGTTTTTCTATTGATAAAGGGTTAATTTTTTTACATTCAAATACTACGGATAACTGTGACGTTTTAGAAATTAGAGAAAGTATCAATGGTAATTTCCGTTAAACGAATTATTTGCTAAAATTAGGGTCTTAGATATTCGCCAGTTATTTACTAAGACAAACTTACTCTTCATACGGAAAAGTAACCTGCTAGTGTCTCCACAACATCGAGCATACTACCGTTTTTCATCAAACCTGGGATGTGTGGTTCCTAAAACTAGAATCACATTGGCTCAGCGACAATTCTGATTCATCGCTCCTAATATACGAGTATATAATGCATTGAATACCTATATAAAGTCAAATAATTCTATATCCCCTGTTCAAGCTGGCTATTTGAAACTAAAGAATACATGAGTTATTAACACTGTTCACTATCCTTAAAAAACGAAATTTATCGCTAAATTCAAATGTGACAATGTGACCGTAAATAGGTACATTTCTAGATAAGTACTTATTAAAAATAATGATATTTAAGAATCCCTTTTTTAATATTTTTATATCTATTTTCTTTAAAATATTTTTTTAACAATCGTTTAATTTTTTGTTTCCAATATGGTTTCTATAATAATACGTATTTTAAAAATTTTTGTTATGTTATTTGTTCTACAAAATATTATTTTGTCATTCTTATTTAAATCATGTACGACTACCATAATACGGGTATGAGCCTAGTGTGGTAGTCACCAAAATTGTAATCTTTTAAAATTAATTAAAAAAAAAATCATTTAAATATTATTAATAATAATGTATTTACATATTTGTTTATTAATTTAATTTAAAAAATACAAAAATAGGATATTATTGCAAAACTAGCAGTTAAAAACCCGCTCCGCGGGTTTTTTTCTGCTAGGCCCTGCGGGTGGCACTTAATTGGGCTTCGCCCAGTTTAAGTGATACTAACAACAGTTACATTTAATAGGTAGATATTAGGTCATTCACAGAGAGAGAGTGAGTATATATTGTTAAAACACGGAACAGGAAGGAGTTTAGGCATAATAAGAATGACAGTTGTTCGGGTAAAACTTTACCTTTCCCGAATAATTGCCTGAATGGCCAAAGGTAAATTAATATAGGTAAATATTCGGAATCGCTGGACACGGAAAATACGAAATATTTTTAAATAATACCTTCTGATTTACCTTAATTACTATAAAAGGAATCGAACAGCATTTGGGAAATTTTTAATTTTAGCTTTTTAAATTTAATTACGTAAAATGAAAATTCGGTTTCGCTGTATGGGATGACAGCCTGAATAATTTCTGTTGATACCATTTTCTTTGTCGGTATTCCTGAAATGAGCGGCTAGAGACAATTGAAAAACGTAAATTAAAAATATATAATGTAATACAATATTCCGGCAAAATAGTGCCTACTTAAAAAGCACAAATGATTTATTTGGCCATCATTATCATTATTATATTAATTAACCTCACCTATAATAACCTAACCTAACCTATAATAATCCAGCCTAACCTAAAATAATCCAACCTAACCTATGTCCTAACCTAACCTAAAATAATCTAACCTGACCTAACCTAACCTCACCTATTATAATCCAACCTAACCTCACCTATATCCTAACCTAACCTATAATAATCCAATCTAACCTAACCCAACCTAACCTAACCGAACCAATCCTAACCTAACCTAACCTCACCTAACCTAACATATAAAAATCCAACCTAACCTATAATAACCCAACCTAACCTATAATAACCCAACCTAACCTAACCCATAACCAGAAATTGTAAAGACAATATACCAGTACCAGTAACCAGAAATTGTAAAGACAATATACGACGGGGCAATCGTGCCGTTATTTACGTACGGATCAGGGGTCTGGGGAGATACGTGTAAAAGAGTAAAAAATAGGAAAAAACTAGAAAGTATTCAACGTCAATACGCAATAAGAATTTGTAAGGGGTATAGAACAATCTCCACCACCTCAGCTTTAGCCTTAGCAGGAACACCACCAATAGATCTAAAAATAGCCGAAATTAAAAATATCTACAGAATAAACAGAAGAGGAATACCCGCTCACTTCTTACCAGCTGACAGGGAAATAATGACCACATGCTGTATAAATGAACTACCACATCCAGGGAAAATAGTGAAAGAAAATATAAAAATCGAGTTAGAAAATGGAAATAAAATTAACGAGGATCCCATACAAATTTATACAGACGGAAGCAAACAGGATGGTAAAGTGGGCGCAGGAGTAGTAATAAAAGTAAATGGGAAAGATTGGGTGTCAAAATCATTTAAATTAGAAGACTACTGCACCGTTTACCAAGCAGAAATGTTAGCAATTCAAAAAGCCATAGAATGGGTTCAAAGGAAGGGAATAATAGATAAAGATATAACTATAAACTCAGACAGCAAATCATCACTAGAAACATTAAGGGACGAGAGAACTACGAACGATATAGCAAGAGAGTGCTTGGGAAAATTAGAAACATGCCGTGAAAATAACAACCGGGTAAAATTTCAATGGGTTAGAGCCCACAAAGGCTTAGAGGGTAATGAAAAAGCAGATGCGGCAGCAAAGAAGGGTAGATTACTGAAAAAGTGTCCAGACTACTGTAAGGTACCTCCAAGTTTCACTAAAATAACATTAAAGAAAGAGACGGAAGAAAAATGGAATATCAGATATATGGAAGAAAGCACGGGCAAAATAACTAAGAAATACTTCCCAGATATTTACGCAGCAATTCAAAAGAGAAAACACGCGGAAAATAGCTTCCATGCGACACAGATGCTGACAGGACATGGATGCTTCAAAGAATACCTGAAACGCTTCAAGATAATAGACGATGACAAATGCCCGTGTGACAAAACTTCTATTCAGGACAGTACCCATTTTTTAGAAAAATGTACAATTTTTGATGTAGACAGATTTAAATTAAATTACAAACTAGAAAACCATGGAATCACTGAAGAGAATAGGACCGACATATGGAAACGGAAAAAAACAAGCGAAATATACATAGCGTACTTAGAAAAAATCAACAAAAGAATTAAAGAAATAAATGAAATAGTTGGAAATTAAAGAAAATCCTGTGAAGGATAAGGAATATTTATAAAAAAAGAATTAGGAGAAACCTTGTGTGTAACAAGCAAGGTACCCACGGCAGATACTACAAATCCATACAACCTAACCCATAATAACCCAATCTAACGTTACCTAACCTAACATAACCTGACTTATCCTAACCTATAATAATCCAACTTAATCTAACCTAACCTATAAACTAACTTGAACTATACTAATCCAACCTAACCTAACCTAGCATAACCCAACCTAACCTATCCTAAACTATAATAACCTTTTTTTAAATATTTCCTTACTTGTAAAAGTAACCAAAATACCTTTATTTTATTTTTCGAGCTTGGCTAAAATAGTACCACCTACCTAGTATTTGCATAGAGTAAATGGTAAAAATTCTATCCACTCATATCAGGAATACCAAAAAAAGAAAATGTCATCAATAGAAATTATTCCGGCTGTCATCCAATACAACGAAAGCGAATTTTAATTTTACGTAATAAAAATTAAAATGCTAAAATTAAAAAATTCCCAAATGCATTCAGATTCCTTTTATATTAATTAAGGTAAATCCGAAGGTTTTATTTAAAAATATTTCGTATTATCCTTGTCCAGCGATTCCGAATAATACCTTAATATATATTGTATACCTGGCAAAATCATTGTTTTATTATACATATAAGTACATGTCAGATTAGAGATTTGTGGGCTAATTTTACAATCAACGAAGCGTTTTATCTTTAGATTGTCTTTCATGTTATTTTATTGGGTTGGCAGTGCTGGAAGTGCCTATACTTCCGCGTATATCATATCGGTGTTCTGTCAAATAGTGCGAAATTATTATTTACGTAAATAATATTAAATATCAATATTTTTCAAAATCGTACATGCAAGGAGTTGTTGTTTATTGTCATTAAGTTGAATCAAATGCTTGTTTTATTTGTAAATGCGTATTAAAACGGTAGTTTCACGTAAATAATTACCGTTGTTTGAATAAATGAAATTGTACGTATTTGTATATCGCTCCTATGCGCTCTGTCGGCCAATATGGAAACTACTCCAGCGGCACAAAAAGGAGTACTTAGGACAATTCTAAAAGTTCCGATTAGAACTCCGACACAATAATTATTTTAAAACTTCCAAGCCTACAAAATACAAAAACTTTGATCAAAAAATATTTTATTTAAAGTAAAAAAAAAAACATCTGAATACTCCACTGCCCAACATAAATAACCAGAGCAAAAAACCAAAATTTTGTGGTTACTCCCCGTTCGAATAGATCTTTTGGAACGAACTAAATGTTGAGCCGCTCTGTGTGAGTGCTCAAGGCAGACCCCCAACCAGTTATTCCATACTCTATTAGTGATTGACGCAAAGCGCAACTTTTTAATGTCGTTTATGTTGAGATGTTTCTTCAGAAGTATATATAAATGATATATTATCGTAGATTCCAATTTTATATCAAAGATATTTAATACTTTTAGAGTATGCTGTAGTGGGACAGAGGCATGATAAACCTTGATTAAGTTGGTAGATTTTTTGGTATTTATCTAATTTGCTGGGGAGACTGTGAAAATTAACAAGTATATATAGACCATCTAGAAGATGGCTTAGCGTTATGAAGGATGTTGGTGTCTCTACCCAAATCTTTACCATTTTTCTTACCTTACACAACACGATGACAGAAAGTATTTTTCGTAGTAAAAACAAATGCTCTCCCTCCGGGGTTTAGCGTCACAAAAATATCCATACAACTGACGAATTACAAGACAAGACGCCATTTTAATGGTTCATAATTAAATTTATTGTTCAAATACGTTTTTTTTGTGTTTCAGGCAACCGTAAATAAAATAAAAGATGAATTTTAAATATCTTTCACTAAAATGTTATGGATGTAAGATACCACGTGCCCAAAAAATTACCCCTAAATAATTTAGTAATATAAATACGTTAGCAAGTATAATCTTCCTTTTTATAATCAGTTTGAACATCGCACTATAAAAAAAAACTTGAAGAACAATGCTTCCACCCGAACGACCTTTTGTATCTTCCCAATTTTATATGGCCACGCCTCCAATCGCGGTCGGCTGCGATCCTGTGTGAGCAGGTAGTTTTTTTTATCACTTTTAGTACACGTTAAAGTTCCGTTACACAAGAATTCACTTTGCTCTTGCAAAAATGTTCCACCATCTCATTTCCCTACCTTGCTTGGCCTCTAACTCAGCGAGGATCCTTCCATTTGCGAGTGCACAGATAAAACGGATCCAGAGGCCATAAAGTTGGGTGGGTGGAGAAGAGACAGCCTCTCACGTAGCGGATCATCGACACCACGTAGATGGGAAACTTTACTTCAAATAATTTAACTATTGAACTGTCTGCGCTGATCTCGTATCGGAGCCGGGGACAATATTGTGTCTGGTTTACACGAAGATACGCGCATTTTCTACTCTGCTTTTCAAAAGTTAGGGATATGTTTAAAATCAATGTTTGCGCCTGCCTGAAGGATTTTGTATTCTTTACTTTCGGTAAGTAAGTTATTTAAAAATCTGTTTAAAGACTTGGCGAATGAAAATAACTTCTGACGGTTAAAACTACCGCTGTTTTATGGATGATCAATATCAACATAACGATTAATGTTAAGTATCAATTTAACAGGTCATCATTATAGCCTATAGTCTACTTGCTATGCATAACTTAACAAGGGACAATCATTTTCATCGTGGATATACGTGGATAATACATTACTTAAAATAATTGTTGTGAACAAACTAGAGAGCGGTGCTGTTTGAATAAATGTGGAAAAAACTTCCAAGATGACCTCCTCACGCCTCATAGAAAAAATAGGGAGCCTTAGTATCTAGCTGAATAATAATACAGCTAGGTTATCCGTCATAGGTATCCAGCAGGTCAATGTTAGTTAAAGCGAACGTGGGTTCACAAACCCACTTGTATAGAAATGAAAAATGAAATAATATTAAAAACGTCTTTACCCGTGTTTCATTTTTATAAAATCAGATCTTAATTTCAGTAAATACTTATAGCACCTTTAGAAAGTATAATGAGGCATTATATTATATTTATTAAATAGGATATTATATTTATTAAACAGTTTTGTTTACGACAAAATCAACACCATTGCGTCACAAGAAGCCTTTTCAATTCTTAAACACCTTTGTCAGGCATATTTTCGCCTTCGCCGTGTTTATGATATCATTCTTTGATATTAAATAAACATATCAGCATTCGTATCTTGCTCACATCACCATACATTTTAGCCAACAGGCGCGAAGCATCAGCTCGGTTAAACAGAAAACATAATAAAACTCGTACTTGCGTATGAATTTCACGAAACACACATTGAAAGTAATACGTCAACTTTGTCAACACATCCCTGCTTTGTAATTCGATAAGCTGACGTGTATTATTTTGATACACACGAAGACATTCCGTAAATAAAATCGAAAAAAAATATCGAAGGAAAGGAAAGGGAGATAAGGAAATTTACCTATACAACGCAATGTTTGATGTGATGTAGCGATGTAACCAAATAAACGAATGACTTCGGATCTGATTTTTGTATTTGAATCCTAGCACCATGTTACTAATAACCGCTTGAGTTTTTCACATAAATCCCAGAGAAACGTTAAACTGTCATCAAAGTGTTGAATTGTAAAAAATTGCATTACAAACTGCGTTACATTTATATTCAAAATAGGTGCTATTAGAAACAAATTATGACAATAATATGATGTAGTGTATTCATGGTAAGCACTAAACAAAAAATCAACACACGTGTAATCAATACCTATGTCGAAGAAAGCTGGTACGTTTTTTTTCCAAATTCAAAGCTGTTCCATATTTTGTTAAGTTCACCCAAAGTGAGATAAAATTTATCCTACTTCGGGTACTCAGACATACCTACAATATACTTCTTCGGTTTTCTCCCAGTTGATCACAAAATTGAGATCTTTAAATATGAAAGCACCATATAAAACATTTAACCGTCTTGATAATGAGTACATACTGTATTTTTTTTTCTTAGGATGAAATTATTTATGTACACCTACATAGTTACCAATATACCTCGTAAGCGGAAGATCAAATCAAGGCGCTGATATTTCATGGCAGCGAAATAATCATAATATTATGTATTACTTTTGGCATCTCGAACACGTCTTGCATTATATTTTTCAAATATTCACCACCGCAAAAGTATTACCTACGCCAAACTAACTTTTCAAAAATGTTCAAAATTGTTCAATGCGCACACATATACTCACCCTCTCACACACTCACACACTCACACACTCACCCTCTCACACACTCACACACTGACCCATATCTATGTACTACACACGTTACCCAGTTATGATGATTAATTATACATTCAACATATAAGACACTTTAAGGAAATATAAATATAAGGTAAAATTGTTAAATATCATATTTTTAAATAGAATATTTGTTAAATATATATAATCACTGTCACCTATGTACCGTTTTGTTTCTTTAACATAAAATAAAATATAAAATCTATTAAAATCAAAACCAAATAAAATAACTTATTAAGCACTAACAAATTAATTACTTACGTCAAACTATGATAATAATGTGATTTAAACTATAACACACTCACACGCAGTTTGACGTAGATACGTTAAACAAATTAACTTCCTATGCAATTTATTATAATACTTTATGTGTATTAAATTATTAAATGCAACTTTATTACTAAATCAATGTATTATTTAAATCTTTATGATGTTTTATAATTTCTTTCTATACTTTTTTATTACAGATGTTGTTGCACAACTTGCTGTTGCGATTCTGCAGAAAATCGCTCAATCCTAATCTAAGAAACCTAGATTCCTCTAATTTGTGGTGTGGAGAAAATTGCTATTTTATGACTTTGGTAATATTCTTTCCCTCCGTTCCTCCGCAGTATTTCGTTTTGTTTATGTGTTTCCCTTTATTTCCCAATCAGTAGTTCCCTGTTTGAAGTTCTCTGATATGGTTAAGTTAGCAAAACATATACTTAGTGTTGGCAGCTGCTTTTATAAATACTGTTCAAGAAAATATCCTGGCCTTTCATGATGATTTCTTAAGTTTAAGTTTCCTTTTTCTAATTTAGTAGAAACTAGAAATTTTTTTTTTTTTAACCATAAACATGTACTTTTATTTATTCTTGAGTTAACTAATTACGTAATAACTAGGAAATAATAGATAAGATTAACTCGCAAATAAGAAATCGTCATTTTAATAAACTAAACTCGTCGAAATTTACTATTCAAAAAATTATTAAGTGTTATGGTAATAATCATATTATAATTGTAGATTTTTTATAGGTCGGCTCGACATAGGCTAGTGGCGACTTTTTTATAGATCGGCTCTATATAGTAGAGTGGCGACTTTTTTATAGATCGGCTCGATATAGCACAGTGGCGACTTTTTTATAGATCGGCTCGATATAGCATAGTGGCGACTTTTTTTTACTTGCAACTCCTCAGGCCTCTGGCATTTTGACAGTTATATTTATTAAGGACGCTGGCAGAAAGTCGGAGAATCAGTATCCATTTCCACTTTGCAATAAAATCCAAGTAAATGGAATATTTATAAACCTATTCAAAAACTATAAACTGCTTTTGAAAGCTACGTTTTTTCAGTCTAAACACAAAAGTAAAATTACTGATAGCCAATTTAATATATTTTTTTAGAAAAATGTATTATAAACATTATAGTCACCTCACTTTTTTGTAGTTCAATGTGAATATAATTTTAAAAAAATTTTTCAAAGTTTCATAAATTTTTCTCAAATTACATTCGGAAACTTTGGTTTCATGGAGACGTACAGTTTTATTCTTATGTGGTTAACTTCTACATTTGAATATAAGTTTTATATTTCTACCTTTGTAAAACCGTTAAGTTCATATTTCTAACTATGACGGTAAGGGAGACACAAAGATTTCTATAAAACCATATTGTGATCGGTTCCCAAAAGCGAACAGAGTCTACAAGTAGTAGCTGTTTATTCCCAAAACCGAACAACTTAGCCTAAAGAGTTACGTTTTAAGCGTATTTTTTGTAAACGTAGTAAAAACTTAACCATACAAATTAATTGTTACATTTTGTTTTGAAAATTTTAACATATAAATATAGAAATAACGAACATAAATACATATCACCTATACGCACAAGCCTAGCTGCTTTATTATTATGGTACATATTATATATAACATTATATGAAATTATTGCTTTGTAAATTGTTACGTTTTTTCCGGAAACGATGTAACATTATTGTTATGAATAAACACATAAAAAAATAGTTTTCAATGTTCGGTTAGGTGTCCTCATTGATTAATAATTATTGCGTGATAACATTATCGATTTATGAGGTCATCATCGTAATGGTTTGAAACATCGAGGAGTTGAACCGAGAAAAATGTGTTATGGGAGTGTTTTCGTGCCCGACAAAACGGCAATTTTATTTTACTAAGGGTAATTTAATTGGTCAAATATTCTCAAATGCCGATTTTGATTTGTCGTCAATAATAATAATCATAATTTTTGTCCGTCCGGGGGTTAGAAGCCGAAAGGCCTTATATATATTAGCGAAATCAGTTTTCATTCAATTCGGTTCAGATCACACTTCTCGTGACTTTCAATTTAGGGGGTTGAAACCACCGACATTAGAGTTAGGCTTTTCTTACACAAGAATACGAAACTATCCGAGACTCATGTTTTGAACTCACGTCGCAAACGGTCACGAGCACGGTCCGTACGCGTCGCTACTGAAATCACAAGACCAATAATCGTTGAATTTATAAACGTCAAAGTAGACTTCTATTATAATCTCACTTACAACCTAACAGTTGCTGTAGCTGTCATTATTACATCATGTCATTCTTTGTTGGCTGTTTTGTTCCTAACATTGATCTAAATCACATGCATTTTTTTCAAAAGGTACACAAATGACGCCATGTTTTAAGTCGCGACGACGCGTCGTCGCGACGTGAGTAAGAGTAACCTCGCCCAAATATTAATATTGCGGGAGAATGATTTCTCTGAAAAGTTTACAAAATGTTGGCAGCGTGTGCCGGTTCACGAAACTTCTCGCAGATGTATGGCGGTAGTCGCCAAGATACTTGAATGGTCGAGTATCAGATACTTGCGTATCTCTAGAATAAGGGCCTTATTGTTTCTTGAAACTAAAGTTAACGCAGAACAAGTCAAGAAAAAAAAACAAAATAAAAAAAAACTGTCAAACAAAACCAAAAAAAAATGTCAAATATGATTTAAGATTTTCACGGCCAAAATTATTTTTTTGTTTTTGTTTTTGGGGTGTTATGCCGTGTTGCGCTGTAACGTTGTCCGAAACGTTGGCTAAATAAGGAGTTAGCGCAACACGGCATAAAACCCCAAAAACAAATAACAAAAATAGATAAATTGTGTATATCTGTGTATTTAAAACGGTTTTATATATCGTGTGCGAGTATTTGCTTTTAATAAGTATTATTGAGTATGTAAGTAACTGGGTGTGACATCAATATACACACTGCAGTGAAGCAAGTTCATTTTTAAGGAGCAGAATTTCCTTTTAACTTTCCTTATAAGGGAAGATGCATGTATTTATCGCAGCTACTTTCTATCTGCGAAGGGGTGAAGATTTAGCCGCCGAGGGGTGTTCTGTATGTACTAAAAAAAGCACTATTCACTTTCCTGCAGACATTTCGAATTACTGGCTATGTTACCTGAAATATTTGGAAATGTGAATATTTTGTATTGGTCATTATAATTTTTTGACAAAAGAAAACTGTTTGTGGTTGTGTTTTATAAAGATGGGTGTATAGAACTCTCGATTCTAGTCTACATAAGAATACTTATTCCTGGACTTACTTGACATAAAAAAATTTCAATGTCACGGTTCACAAACAAATTATGAAGCCAATTCTTTGCCTACATAGTTTAGCAACTGAATAGGTCTACAAAAGAAATAGATTTTTTTAACATAAAAAATTCAATGGAAACATTTTATAAAATAGTAAACATTAAAAATGTACCTCAATCGTCTAATAAACATATTTACCTCTACTTATCCAATCACATTTCATTTTCTATGGAGTGATTAAGTACATTTTTATTATATTAACGTGTTACTTACTTAGTTTTTCACTATTTTAGTAATAATTAGAGAATGGTACCCACGGCATCGCCATGTTGGAGGCTCTGCATTCCTTGCAGCTTGGAACTGGCTTTTTCGCACCTGACCACATCTGAATAGCTTCATAATTTTCTTCGTTCCTCCTTCTTATCTTCTTATCTACGGCACTGTTCAGCCTCACAACATACTCCATTTGGGAATGTGCTCACTACTCACTTGCAAAGTACAGACTTCCATACAAATTAAATTAAAGAAAATCTTCGTCAGGTCCTTGATTTATCCTTGACTTATGTTTGGTTTCACTGAAATTTCACTTTAATTTTTTTAGATTTTTTTTTTGATTTATGGTTGATATCTGAAATAAGGATTTTGATTTGATTGTTGATTATTTGATTGATTTTGAAATCTTTTCAAAACGGGTTTTTTTTTGGAATAAATCTTAAAAATGAAAAAAAAAAAAAAATTGTAAGCGTTCTTATTTAAAACATAATTTTTACATAGGCGTAGTTATGAAACAATTCACCTTTACGCTCTCAATTTGTTAATTTTGGTATGATTTTATTTAAATTTGTATAAATATGGAAAAAAAAATTATCTGGCTTTTATGTCCCTACAGTTTTTGACAGAAAACTAGACGCAAAGTGCAATATTAAATGGAAAATAGGTACGTTCATAGATTAACTAGTATAGTGTAGTAGTTAATTATACGTAACTTGCTATATTCAACTAGGGTTTATAATTTGAATAAAGCCGCAATCACAGAAAAGAAGCAATAACAGAAACAAAGGAGGCAGGCTATGAATCATTATTAATAAAAATCACGCGCACAAAAGTGTTGCCAACATCGTTCACCTATACAACTGCAAACCACAACTATGCACCATACATACAAAATGCATTAATTTCATCAAATTCACCCTTTCTGAAAGACTGTGCAATTATTACAATTGGCATCCTTCCAAGCCATATCTTCCTTCGTTTCTATATCGATCGTGAAGCATGATATTATTGCATTTAATAAAATGCATTATTTAAAGTATAAGTATCAGTCTAATACCTGTGAGTTCGATGACCCTATCGTTTTTAATTTTATGATGGTTTGGATAGAACATCTCACGGTGTTTTACTTAAATCATTACCCAGGTTGAGTACTGATGTGTGCTGGTGCTTATTATTTACAGTATTTTCTTGTACAGACAAACATATCCTGAACAGTTTATGTTAACTATGAGTGTCTTTAAAAATAATTGTACTAATATTGCACTCAGTTTTAACGAGGTTCTGAATAACTATTTACTACATCTTCTGCCAGCAGGTTAGAACTTTTACAACTAGTTACAACTTTTCCTGCTTTGTTTGCAGCCGCTATCCCTCACTATAAAAACGTTTCGAAAGTAGAAGAATCTGAATGATGAATCCTCTCAAATTGCGCTTTTATATTTACTTATTCGTTAAACTTTTTACCTACAATCACCGATTTACATTGACATAGCTCATTCTAGATTGGTCTTTACTGTAGATGACAAAACAAGGAAGATGTGCTATGATTAGTTTTTAGGATGAAACCGCGCAGAAAACGTTTCGCGAACTTCGTTCATACATTTAATTATTTTATTTAGTACAACTACATATTCTAACTGCCTACTCACCAAATGCATAACTTTTGGCTCCGCCGCTTTGATAGTCCTCAATCATTGAGCAAGCAACCCTTTTATGTAGATTGTAGGGGAAGAATTCAGTTACAGTTACAGTTCAATCCCATTACAGATTTTTTGTAAGCTATGGCGTTTGTCTTTCCTTAAAAAAATTACAAAAACGTGTATCATTTTATTAAAACATTTCAGCCATAAATGCTTGCTAAGCATTAAACTAACTGAAGTGTTTATCAACCTAATAAAGCTATTAAAACTCATTTATGTCTGTTGATGTAGGGTCTTATATTTTCGTTTTATTTGTTTATTTTAGGTAAATAGTTATAGGAACAAAGTAATGAACTGTTTTCATTTTAATATTATAAAAACTTTCGTCATGAGTCGTTTTCTACAAAACTTATTTTATGGTGAATTGAAGTGACATACATTATAATGAATGACATTATAAAAAAATACTCACAGTATATCACCTTTGCGAATGACTATCAATTAAAATCACAACGTTGTTTGAAATAGGTTAAGCTGTGATAAGTTTCCTGAAATTTACTGTATGGCAAAGTCCTTCTCAACATTTCTCTCCCAATATCATTTTGTTCCGCTCCCCAGAGCCCTAGAACCTCACAAAATAGCTCAATTGAGGATGCCCTTGTCCCAACAAAAAATGTATTTGAAAAAAAATTTATTCACATTAATCACATGACATGCTAATTACTCAGTCGGGGACCCTTCCATTGTTTTTTAAATCGGTACCGATTTACCTCCAAATGGTATTGATAAAATGAAATAAATTGTTTTGGAAGTTGGTCTGTTCTGATTGGATGTGACCACTGAATGGTGCTCATTTATTTTGATCAAAAGAAAAAGGTCTTCTCATTGAAGTAGGAAGATCAAAAATTTGCAAAAGCGGACAATCGATCATTAAAGCTTGAACAATCCGTAACTTGATTTGGAATTTACATCGATGAATGGATAATTTGAAAATCTCGTTATGGATAATTGCTACAATTGGAAATTTAACGAAAACGTGAAGATCATATACCTTTTACATTTCATTGAAACTTGTTAGAGGATTAAACTCGCATTAGATAGAAATATTAAATTGAGATTAATTTCCCAACATTATGTATTTCTTCTTTACTAAGTCCCACTTCGGTTTGATATAAACTAAATGGGTTTTAACACAGAACTAAACTAAACATCACGTTTTTGAAGCATTCGCGTTTTAAACTTAACGCTTGATGGAATACTGTAGTTACTTCGAAACTATTGAATTTGAGTTATTAGCACAGACATAACAACCACATCATTCTGGCTGGGTCATCCAATGGTAAAACTAAATTGTTAAACTTTGGAATAGTGTACCTATCCATAATTACAATCAAATTAAACATTTCACTTTCAATGAAAATAAAATCTTCTTTATAATTTCGACGATATGATGGATATCAAATGACATTTGAACGGTCCCCGTCAAACGCCGATTTTAAGTCCGTTTTAGTATTTGATAAAATTGTGATCAGCCGGGATATCAAATTTAAACGGCCTAAATTATTCAACATGTTACCAAATAATACCAAATATTGCATATTCTAAAATAGTTCCAGATATATGTTGAAAACATATTAAAAAGTAGAGATACTTTATACTAGTCATTACTATCAATCAATAGTTGTTTTAGCATGTAGATTTAGTGTTATTTTATGTTAATAATCTGAGTACTTGAAATTAGCAACAATATTATGTATATTTCCTCTTAGTAATAATATTTTGTGTACGTATTGTTTTGATTGTAATGTAATTGAACATGCAAATCCTATTGACAAACTGCCTAATTGTAGTTAAACCGGATAATACTTTAAATAACAATAAAAAATTAAATAAAAAACATAACCTCAAAGTCTAGATCAAAAACGACCTTTTAATAGTGCTGATAGCCGATTTGAGGGTTTTATTATTCTGATGAAGTTGGAAAATACCCCAGCCTCGTTTTGGTTTCTACATGGAGATAAACTTCTATGCTTACCTTTTTCGTGGTAATCTTCCACTCTGGAACGTGCCACGAGTATACTGCATATTATTTTTAATGAAAAAATAGTGAAATAACACAAATATATCAAATAAAATTTACTTGCGCATGCTGGCATATAAACCAGCGACCTTCGGATTTCTAGAGCCTTACCCCTCGACTACGGACGCCGTCAATACTTTAGAGTTAAATTATCGCCTGTAAAACGTGTTTATATCCACACAACAAGACGTGTTCCCTATTATTTACTCAGGAAATTGATATACGTAGACAGATGAAATAAAATCTCCGTACTCTGCGCATAATAAAACCTGAATGTTTCTTACAACGCCATAATCTTGTAGCGGGCGGAGCCACCACCTGCTAATGCCATGTACGCGTATAAAAATATCGTAAAAATATGCGATCCGCATAAAGACCGGATAATTCCGCCCCTTGAATTTGGCGAAACTTGCCACGTTATAATAACTTGTATCGGGCGAAATGAAAGCTTAATCTTACAATACAACTTCCCTCCTGCGCCCGTCCAAGTGTTTTCGTAATTTTCTATTCCCCCGCGCCGTTGGAATGGAATTTAAGGTTTCAAGATTACAAAACGGTTTTTAGGCGTATTTTTTCCAAGAAAAATGGGTTCCGCCAAGCTAAAATGATACCAAAAAAATCATCATAGGGAGAAACAAATGATTTAATTGTTATTTTTTAAATTAAAAAAGGCTATTCCTTCCTTAATTTAATGTTTGTTTTTCAGTACTTCCATTGATTAACTTTCAACGGGTTAAAATGGGGTAAATATAATTAGAAACCGTGACCTAAAAACTGAAAGCATACTTTTGTAGAAGCGGCGAACATGGATACCAATCAGATGTCAACACAAAACGTCCCGTCATCATGTTCACAAGTTTTTTGTTGTTGTTATTTTACGCCAGAATATGTGAAAATTTATTTTAGTTGGCAATACGAGTGTTTTGAATTTGTTGAACTGTAAACGTGAGGTTTTTGAAACTGGAATAATTGATCCGTTTATGTTTATTTTTTGGCGCTTGACGTTTGGCAGTTTTGTTAAACATTCTATGCTTTGGTATATTGTGAATAATATTCAAAAGTTTGCAGCGAGATTTATTTTTTATTTATCAGCACAAAATAAAGCACCACTGCCCGGAGACTATGAAATGTGGCACTTCGAATTGTGTGCACATTTTCATGAAGCGGATCCAAATCGGATAAGCCTAAGAAGAAGAGGAAGATTTAGAAATACTTAAACTAAGGACGGGTTGTTTCGGAGAATTTGAACAGTTCATCAAATTTCAACGTTCATTTACGGGTTCTGTGAAAGTCCTATTCAAATTCTGTTATTATATCATTATAGGCTAGTTGCTTGACAGAACTGAAATAAAAACAGAACTTAAAAATATCTTTCACAGAACTTGAAAATTAACTTTGAAATTTGAAGAATTGTTCAAGTTCTCCGAAACAACCCGTCCTAAGGTTATGGTTTTGAATTGCGATATCTCATTGAGGTAAACGAAGATTATTTTTTTTAATCTGAGAAACTTTTAGAATTCCACTTCACGCTTAATACGCAAAAATATATAAATAGTATTTGGTTTCAACTTAATTACTACAAAAAGTAACTATAGAATCGGAAAAGTTTAAGCTTAAGTTTTTAAAAAGTGTCGCCAACATTTTTAAATATGTAATAAATTAATTAGTGTCTGACATAATTAAAATTACCTTTTATTCAGAAATTACGTTACAAAATAGACAAAATAAAGTGATAGTTTACTGCGTAATTAAAAAGATTTTTTTACACGCACGCAGTACCTACGCACGGCTATTACCGACGCAACCCAAATAAAGCCGCACAGAGTGTAAAAAAGGTGATAATCATTTAGATTAACGATTTGCGAAATTGGCGAAACTTATTAGACCGGTTCACATTCGCGGGTTTGCCTTACCCCATACTTCGGTATCTACCAATTTGAAACGAAACTCAAATAAGAAACTATAATACTCAAATAAAATAAAAAATATAATATCGAAATATGAATTATTACTAATTTATATAATATGTCAGTATGTGAACAACCTCCTATCATTTAAACATTGCTTAACGACCCAAAACAAAACTCTTGCAAGTAAATGTTGTATTTACGTTTTTTTTTACTCTTATAAAATGTTTTAGTTGCATATTTAAATCCAACAATAATATGTACAATATAGGTATTTGGGAAATACGTAATCAATGATCTGCATATTTATTTTATAATTCCTTAACTTTTAAGTTAGGCACTCGAAATACTAATACTAATAAACTTGAACATGTTATATACCTGGTCGTTGGTTTATTGATACTGATATCGGTTAGTTTTTAAAATCCCGTGTGACTAAAGTTTTTTTTTCACCCAAAATTAGGGTTTTATAATATAATTTTTGGACACCCTTTTACATCGCAAATATATATAAGCTGTAGAAAAATAAATTACTCCTTCTAATTTATCGTAAAACTTTTAAGAGTTTTTTTAATATCAAAAATTTAACCTATTTTTTCAGTTTATATTAAGGAAGTCAATATTATTGACAACTGCCCTTACTATCCGGATTTGTCATTTCATCACTGTTTTTTCCGAGATTCCTTCTGTTATTTATGTATTGAAAAAAATACAGGGTGTCCGGAAACTCGTAGTACAAGCGGGAAACTGGTGAATCTACATCACATTTGGAGTCGATTTTGTAGTATATTTTTTTTTTATTTGAGCTTTCGTTATCGAGTAAATCGAGTTAGAAGTTCATTTTTTTTTTTTTTTTAATCAAATTCTTATAAATTATTACTGAAGATCAAAGTACCCAACTAATTAAAACTATTTGAAAGTAAAACAAATGAAGAAACTCGGATTTTAAGCATTATTTTGAAATCACCCTTCATTTAATCCGGTGTAATCATAAAATATTTCTGCTCTGCAGGGTTAAAACATCTGTTGTTCAACCCCAAACACCAGAAAAAACTTTAACCCAAAAATAGCCGAAAAATATTTTTTTTTTGTTTTTTTTTTTTTTTGTGAAAATGCTCAAATCAAAAAACTTTATGTTTTTTTGGGTTCCCCATGTGGTGTAGATTCTCCAGTTTCCCGCTTGTACTACGAGTTTCCGGACACCGTGTATATTAAAAAATGTTTGTTTAGCATAGTTGTTGATTTGTTAATTGGTGTTAGGTTAATTGGTGTAAAACTGTAGTTTATAGTTTGATATTTTGACAGGTTTGCATGTATTTACTGATTTATTCACAATTAGTCGCCCCTGTTGAAATGTTTCCATACATTGATAAGCCGTCTCAATTTAATGAAGCTAAAATTTTAATTTATCTCGTTTATATTTAAAAAAAAACTGCGTCCCGATTCTTTAACATAGGATTTCCAATAGCAGATTGTATTTGAAATATTGAAGAATTATTCCAACAGTATTGGTTGGAAAACTGATTAAAAAAAAGTTTTTTACATTTAAACCCAGTAGGTAGGAACTAACACAAAAATAATAAAGAATTCCCGATCCGTATTTAAATAACTTACTGGTTTCAAAAAGTCAGGTATTATTTGGTGATATTTTGTGTGACAGTAAACAGCGGTTGTTTCAATAACTATGGATACTATTATTCAAACACAACATGCCGATGTATTATGACTCTGATTTTCCGTTTCCAATGAGGGGTGTATTATTTACAGGGCATGTTTATTCAGAAGGGCAAGGGACTGATAAAGCGGTATAAATCAACATTGCTGTGGAAGTCTCTGTTTGTTCATGGTGTTCCAATGCGAACAATCTTATGATAACGGATCAATTTCATGAAGTTTTTCAATTTAAAAAAATCGCTAGAGTATTAATCGACGTTTTCGGTAAATATGCGCGGAATGAATGACATTATGTCATCGATGATGGTCCGCTATAGAACCGAACTTGGAAAATAATGTTGATAACAAATGACCGTATAGTAATTTTACACATTGTATAAACACTATACAGTTACTATTTTGGATTATTACAATTAAAAATGTTTTTAACAGGCTGTGAAAGAACTGGCAACATTGCATTTTGGCAGACTGGCGCATACGCCACGCGCATGATTTCCTCTGCAAAATGACGGTTTTGATTTGTGATGTGTGATTCAAATTTTGTTTTTTTTTATCATTTCAATTCTAATGACTAATTTAATATTATATACGTATAATTCAATATATTAACAACGAATTTGTGTTTTTTTTTCGTTAGTTTTAGTCAAGCAATTATACAATAATTTCACAATGTAAATTTTCATTTTAAGTCAAAAGGTGGGGTTAGGAAATTGAATTTTATAGTTTATATTGTATCAGAACATCATAAAAGTAAAGTTTTTATGTCATAAACGCCTAATGCATATGTGGGTAAGCGTGTATCTCACAAATAAACGTTTTAAGATGTCAGTTTTTTTGGAAATTAACAGTCACTTTTTAAAATACGTTTGTTCTATGAACGAGATAAAAAATGAAGGGACAGCTCACTTGCAAATTTCTAAAATAAAAGTGTTGTATTTTTAAAATTTAGATTTTAATAGTTTAATAAAAATATTTGTGGTAAGTTTTTTTACAACACTTTTCATGTTTGGAATTAAAATATTGCAATTTTTAAACATTAAAGTAAATTTCAAGTATAAAAATTTAATTTCAACTACTTTTTAAACGACATTAGTTTTTTTAAAATATATTTAAAATTAACAATAATATAGAACTTTTAAAATACCTTGGAGAATTTTCGAAATTCGGTGAGAAATTATTATTATTTCAAGTTTATACAATACAACATACATACATATACAACAGTTAAACAACTCTATTTGGCTGGATAAGCAACGTATTTTATATCCGTTTCTATTTTAGTAAGGTTTTAAGAACATTGTCACATTTTTTTCGTAAAGCCATTAAACACGTTATTCCATACTTAATATGCTATTCATTATTTCGTTTTTTTGGAGAATTCGTGTTAGAAACGAACATAATAACCAGCAATATAAAAAACACACATACATAAAGTTAACAAAAAGCCAACAAAAAGTCTTTTGTATTAATTCTTTAATAAAGCCAATATGTTTAGTTGAAACATAACAAAACCATCTTGTAACTTAAGAAGAAGGGCACCTTCAATAGTTAATATAGATCCTTTCCGCCGAATAGGATCAATTGCAGGACATTACAACTCTCCAGCTACTTGTAAATGCTTTGTTTCTTTGTGATATTTGTCAAATTATTGAGTACATTCCCTAACCACAAAAAGATTGTCGTGCGACTATAAAGCGCTACGCCACAAATATCCTTTGAATGTTCTGGAAATTGAACGTAATTTAAGAAATTGAACAATGCCGCGGTCTAATTACGGACAACATCAATCATCCCTTTCCCTCCCTCCTCCCGCCACCGGTTGGAACCCCCTTTGGGGCCCTGAGAGAATCGAAAAGAATCCTATTGTTATTATTTTTAATTTCCTTAAGTCCTTTGTTTCTGACAGGACGAAAAAGCCACGGCGTTTTCTATTTTGAATTCTTGACTTAGGTGTTTCTTAAACTGAAATTTTCGAAAACATTATTCGTACATTTGTGCTACCTAACTTGTACGCTAATTAGTATTATGAAGATAATCGAGGATTCCATAAATTTCCATCATTAAATTATATGCCTTTATGCCACTAACAACAAACGAGTTAGGTACTTAGTGAAAATAATACTACTGCCTCTTCGTTCTTTGGTATTCTTAGTACACAATATTATTTTGTTTAATACCAACCAAATATATCTTTTTCTGGTATTACTGTTATTCTTTTCGTAAAATTTGTGAAATTAAATCTGTACCTGGTCAATTCTTATTATGGGTGACGTATTTTTATTTTAAATATGAAATAAGTGATGTTAATAAAATTGGGTTGAAATTCTCACACTAACAATATAATTTGCGTTCATTTCCAGTCCTCTAAGTAAAAATCTACGGATAACCATTAAGCTTTGATATAAAGGGATTAGTTTAAGGACTTTAAAGAGTAGAAATGTTATTTTGGCGTGATAAACACGATTATTAGCTTAGTATTAAAATATTTCACCATGGTAGGTGTTGATAGAAAATAAACCCGACCTTGAATATAAAACAGATTATGTTCTATGTACCTACTCGTTTTCTGCAAACAACGTGGTTTACGATGAAAATATGTATCAAAACTTAAGAAGAGCGTACAATTTACTAAACCTCCGATGCGCGACATCCGGGAGGTAAGTGGTGGAACAAGGTCTGTGTAGACCTTATACATAATTTAATTACTATAAAAAATATGATACATAGTTGGTATTTGTAAGGTATATATTTTTTAAGAATACTTACAAGAACATTGAACAGCCTTTACTTATTTGATATGGAGGTATGAACATACCATGCTGAAATTATCAGTTGTGAGTCCAGCGCGGCTATGAACGAACATCTCTTATCAGTATTTCTCTTGGAACTGCCAAGCTAAACTAAAGTTCCAAGAGTATCCAATCACGAGAATATACACCCACTACCTCCAAATATTTGTTAGGTCTGCACAGACCTAAAAAAGTTTAGTGTTTCTACATGAAACTGGATTTAAAAAAAAAAATACTACAAAATCGAGCTGTTTTTGTACTCGTTGCGTTTGCTGCGTCGACATCAAGTTCTAATTAGCCAGAAAAAAAGTTACTCAGTTAAAAAATCGATTATTTCAACCAGACCTTGTCGCATCGAGTTATTCTCAAGAAACATAGAATTATTCACTGGAGTTTCAACAAAAAAACCTTAGTAATAAACAAAAGGCACAAAACATGCCATAAATAGCAAGATGATAGACGTGAATTAACAAGATAATATTATATTATATAAATATTATACTGTCAAAAAGACAACGAATATTGTTCCGTTGTGTCAAACTGAAATGGAACGGGCAGACCACGCAAGAAAATATAATATTCATGCAACCTTTCAAATTGTAGAACTGAAGGAAAAGGGCAACCAGGAAGATCGTGTGATGATTTAAAAAGATACAGATGGCTAATTTGAGCCTGATCCAAAACAAAAAAGGCGAGAAGGAGGCCTGTACTGAAATAATGCTTAAAAGTTCTTAGCAGGTAGGTCAGCGGTCACGTTAATCCATAAAATAATAACTTTCTTTTGGACTAAAAATCTAGGTAGAATCTCTAAGCGACTATGATGGGCAATAGGGAAACATTCAATATCTCGAATAACTCAAAGATGCAGAATTGCAGTTATAAACCCTGACCGATTAGGTAGTAGAAGGCCTTCGAAGAAGAATACTATTGATAACATGACATATCTTGGTTACGCACACGAAACAGAAAACTTAAAATCCTGAGTAAGTTTAAAATATTTATAAAAAATACCAACTAATATTAATACAATGCAAAATCTAGAAATCAATGCTTTCGTATTTTTAGCTGTCCTCTGAAATACCATTGAAACTGCAAATTTTATGTTCCACTAAAATTTAACGATTTGCAAATCGCGGAGATTTCTCGATTGTTATACGCTTGTAGATCGTTAGAATTTAAATATGGGGCAATCATTTTGATTGAACGGTAATATTTGCTATCGATGCGCTGTTTACAGGTTTGGTTCAACAAATATATTACTTTAACAAGAAAATAGTAATTTTCCTTACAATAATAATCAATCAATTCGTTAAGTAGATATTTAAGCTTTGTGAAAGCAAAATAAAGTAACCTTCTTAGTTTAATTGATAATAATTACATCTGTACCTTATAAAGCAAGACATATGAATAGAAATTTATGGATAGCCAATTAAAAAAAAATAAAGTACCTAATCATAACACCATTTTACCAGCAGTTAAAGTGTATTGTCATACGATTATATCTTGATATCCTTGATATCCATTTGATTATTCGAACGTCACCGGATTATGTTTTCTTCCATTTATACAACATGCTTGGTACAGTGCTACATTGACTTGTACTTCTACTATAGTTATGTTATTAATATATCATATTAACATATTCATATATAATAATCAAGAATTATTATAATAATTCTTGATTATTATATATAGAACTTTTAAAGCTTTATTTTGTATTCTTTACACCCTGTCATGATATGTATTTTCCCGAAACTGTCGTATTTGTAGACCTGCTTTACGATGACGATACGATTGTACCACCCCAGCCAGAAGCACTCCTGTCCCGGTGAGACCTGTCCGCTGACTTGTTATACTTGGAACATATGCTCTGAGGATGGGAAGGGGGTTGGAGTTGAATCGACTGGTATACATCTCAACCTAATAAGCCGATATTGGTATTTAGGTTGGGAAGGTATAAGGAATTGATTGACCTTTGTTTTTGTTTTATCTTTCTATGTTTTCCTTCTTCTTGCCTCTGATTGACTCTTTTAAATTTTTCTTAAAACTTCTTTCTATTCTTCGTCTTCTTGACTCTTTTTGCTTCTTATTGTCCCTTCTTGATTGGTGAAAAGCGTTTTAGCTGTCTTAGGTACGCGATGGTGCAAGTTCATAGCCTTGTATACTAACATATTTTATTATCAATCTCCTTTTTGTCTTTTACATTATCTCTTGTTCATCTTATATTTTCAGATACGTAAGTGTGTAGATGCGTATGTAAGTACTTGCATACTGCTTGTTAAACCCATATGCAGGGATATTGGAGGGTCTAGAACCATTTAAAAAATGTAGCTTCGTTAAACAAAAAAAAAATAGAGTCTTGACGTGTGCGGTGAAGGAGAAAACCATATATTTCCTTATAACGCCGTTGGGAAAGTGGTGGGGTCCCCTCCAATGTCCTTTCGTGGCTTTTTTGCCTATTCGTCTCTCTTCTTGGCTCTTTTAGCGGAGTTTAATCGACCAGTATACATGGAAACACGATAAACCAATACTGGAACTTAAAATAGACGGAAACAAAGGAATTGATTATGCATTGGTGTTTCGCAACCCGCTTGTTTTTGCCTCCCACGTCTTGGTTCTTTCAAAGGCAAATTCAGAGATTAATTTGATTTAATCACATTTTTTCAATATCAATTAATCATGGTTACTCCACTTTGGTTTGTGCAGTTATTCAACTATAGAACAATTGCCTTAAACATGAAATTTAACTAATGCTCTACCAATTAATAAAGCCAAAATGAATGTAAGGTGTATGCTAGCCATTTCTCTAGAGTTTATTCGTTGGGTCTGTAATGATTAAGGAATTTAGTCGGGACGTGACAAGAACAGTAATAAAGTGGAGCTCCGCCCACCCTTAATTGATTACTCAGAAGAATGGGGTGCGTGTTTTACATGAGCTTAAATTATTTAGAGAGCTGGTTAAATAACGTGGCTCGACCAACAACTTGTAAAGCGTTAATGACGGATATTCGTTTGTTGTTCCGATTCTGTGTTGGGCATTAGCAAAGAATGGGATTGAAAAATCAGATTAGAGCTTTTTTTTAACAATATGGGAATAAAAAACTTGTGATTTTTAAAAATGTTTTGTGACTTTGAATTCAGTCATGCTAAGGGGAACGAATGAGCGCCTTTTTTCATACAAAACACAAATTTGGATTTGAGGCCAAAATACCAATCCAAACTGATTTTTTTTTATTCGGAAGGCGTAGTAAATACAGTACGGATGTATGCTACTTTATTTATTTGTGTTTTGAAATAACAAAATAGGGGCCATTATAGAAATCGATTTTTTTATGATTTTAGTATCAAGTTTGGCAGATATTTCTTACTTAATGGTAATTACTAGAATTTACCTTACTTATCTTACCTTTCCTACTATGTAAATATAATTTCTATTTCATTATTTCAACATAGTTTTTGTCTTTTGATATATTGGCATAGAGAGCTCCGGGCCAAAAGGGCCCTTTTCTCTTTCATTATGAATTTATAATAATGGTTGTTGGAAAAATATGATTTTAACATAGTAGATTAAATTAAATTAAATAATAACCATTTCAAACATGTCGATTTTAGATACAACATTGTCTAAGTTGCATCTAAAATCGAGAAAAAGCACATATCCATAATAGATATTTATCTTTTGAATACAAAAGCAGTAATTCAGTTTAGTCGAGTATTTTGGCCTCAAAGAAATTATTGCATGAAAAAGGTTACTCAGCCGTTCCTCTTTTAATGTTTCATTATTTTATATGTAGTGAATAAAGAAAAGTTACAAGCAATGAATATGGATAAACATTTATATTTTAAACTTGGCAGATTATATTCCGTTAATCTCAGTTTCGTGTGAAGGGTTCGTGTTAAGGCAATAAATTAATTCGATGAGACCTAAGAAATATATCAAAATGGCTGAAAATAAACTAGTTGAAACTGAAGGTAAACAAAAAAATGTGGAAATAGGCAATAAATTCATAACATAGAGTTAAATTTGTCTTTTTTTATTATTGATGAAAAAATACAGAAAGTAAATCAAATCAAATACCTATAAATATTGGATTCAACTCTAACTTTCACAGCAGATTTTGAAAATATGCTAACGAAGGTATACAAACGTAATTTGTTAAGACTATGAAATAAACTAAATACATATAAACATTATAGAGCTTACTTTTCGAACTATAGTTTCTCTACATTTAGATTATACTGCTATACGATTTTATATTAAGCCAATAAAGGAAACCTAAACATACTAGAAATTATTAAAAGCAGAGAGCTATGAGAAGTGAAAGACAAATTTGCAAAAATTTATCGAATGCGAGAAGAGCTAAATTCCAAAAATTAATCGAATGAGAGAAGAGCTAAATTGGATTCTATTAAAAAAGATATCAATACATAATGTGTTAATTTTTATACATAAAATTATTAAAAACCAAACGCAGAAATACAGGGTTTTCCAATAAGAGGTGTTATTTTAAATAGCCCGCTATTTCGGTAGATATTACTTATGAAGCTGTTATTTTTTCACATTTGACAATTAAAAAACTACGTCATTAATAAAAATGGAACGATACACGCTTCAACAACGCATTGAAATTATTAAAATTCACTTGAGTGAATCAAATGCAAATCATTTTGAGTGATGAGGCCCATTTCCTTCTCGGTGGCTTCGTCAACAAGCAAAATTGTCGCATTTAGGGCTCGGAAAACCCAAGAATTATTGTTGAAAAGCCTCTCTATTCTCAACGTGTGACTGTTTGGTGCGGTTTATGGTCCGGTGGAGACATTGGACCTTACTTTTTTGAAAATGAGTCTGGAGCAACAGTTACGGTGAATGGATTGTGCTATCGAGAGATGATTAATATTTTTTATGGCCGGAATTGGATGGTATTGATCTGGACAACGTTTACTTTCAACAAGACGGCGCTACGTGCCACACAAGCAACGAAACCATTGATCTTTTACGATTGAATATCAAAATAACACCTCTTATTGGAAAACCCTGTACTATAAAGATGAAACAATTTTCCATAAAAATTTACATAATTATGATATCAGAAATGTAAACTAAATGAGATTGCCGCATATGAGAAATCATATGCATATGAGGAGTCACAGAATTGCTTAATGAGTAGAGAACTAAACATGTTGGATGAAAAGCCTGAAAGGCAGAAGAATGAAGGAAGTATTTAAAAAAAGTTGTTATGTTAAAATTAATTTTTATCCGCGTACATATTAATTTATATACGTAAAATGTTATAAATTTAAAAAAACGCAATTAAAAAAATACGATATTTATTTGAACATACTACTGGTTTCGCACAACCATGTTTTTGTCCACGCAGAAGGCAACTTGGGCACAGCAAAATGGGGAAATAATAAAACAACTTTTCATGTTTTGTTTTACAATGCTTTATTTTCTGTTATTATTATTTTGAGTGTTAAAACATTGATATTTGCTTAATTAACTAACCTAAGCACCACGCAGTTTCGTCTCGGTTCTAACCTAACCTAATTTATATGTCCGTCACTCCTGGATACACTGATCCCTAGATTCCTTCCTCTCTTTTCTTTACTTTAAAAACGACCCTCCATACACCATCCCGAAAGATGACGTAGGCCCTAAGGGAAAATATTTACCTCGGGGCCTCCCGTGTGGGGTTAACGTACAAAGAAATACGTTGGGAGTATTTGTATATATGTTGTGTTATTATGTGTATGTTGTTCAGGAGCGGTGTCGCAAGAAGTAGTTAGTACGGGTTGTACGGTATTTTGTCCTGGTCGGTTGCAGTACCGGGCTCAGCGTAATAGAGGTTGCCATAAATCCGTTACCTATTTAATATGTCGGCGCTATAAAGCTCTGGCCGGTATGCAGAGCCCATTAAATGTGTGATGTCTTGAGAACTTCTGGCGGTAAATTCACTTAAATTATCAGCCATTTATCACCGGGTTCCTTTAAATTGTGGGGAAAAGTTTGCGGGATCCGTGCACTGAAATGTGGACATCTATAATAATAATAATATTTGGATGTTTTGGATAGCGAATTTTTGTGCAAAATCACCCCAAGTGCCGCTGATCTAATCTGATATTATTTATACGCCAGATTCTACGCATAATGAAAGCTTGCTTGTGTTATTTAGCTATCAGATACCTATTATATACACAATTAATTTGAAAAAAAAAATGTTAAAGTTGAAAGACGAGCAGTCCTCAAGGGAATTCTGAAACCAACATTGAGGATGAACGTACTGAATTTAATTAAAAGAGATCCTGTAGGTAAATGAGTGGTAAGACCATGTATTAATGTGTGCGGAATTCTAAAAATGGTTGCAGGACGATATTAACATAATATACAAGAATAGGAAAGGGGCGCTTATAGGGGTTTCAAAATGCGGTGTAAATGGAGGGAGGAAGTTTCGTTTTGAGCATACAGGATGAGCAGTGGGATATAATAAGATGTTAGGGATATCCCAGAAATCAAGTACTTGAGTTGGGCCATGTAAATAGTCGGAATAACAGAAGAGTCTATATGACGCGATCAATGAATCTCAATGAAGGATGGTGTGTGCAAATAAGTATGGTGTAGCTCTCACAGTATTCCACAAATTATGAGGATATCATAGTCTCAATAACTGTTGGTAGTTGAAACCTTAGTTTACGAAAGGCAATGTTTGGTTTTGTTTATTTCCAAGGATGTGACTTGAAATACCCCTTGATTTATAAAATCTCGTTTCTTGCCACTAAGCACACAAATATGCATGTTTTAATGAACACGCTTAAAATATTATAAAAGTTTAACCATAGTAATTGTCTAAAATTCTACAAAAAATCTGTAATTGAAAAATAGAAGTATGCAAACAGTTTCCTACATAATAATTTATGAATTTTGTAGTTCAGTAAGAAAAATACACGAATACAGTTCTATAACAAACCCACAACAAAGAGTTGATATTAGCAGATTTCTTACGATGTGTACTGTCTTATGTGTTTTATGTTGGTGAACAAAGATTCCGGCTTGGCACCAACAAGAACGAGTGTTTTATAAATTGAATCGTTTGTGGTCGATTTCACTTGTTGTGCTTCGATTGCAAGCATTTTGATTCGTAATATCTGGATTAAACAAGAGTTGATTTTAAAGTTCAATTACAATAATATACTTACATTTTCTTATTATCTATAAGTACAATAATATACTTACATTTAATTACAATAATTCAATTACAATAATATACTTACATTTTCTTATTATCTCAGAGTATAGAGCATTTTTTTTGCTTTCAATGATACTATTGCGACTAGGCAATAATTTGAATTAATAAACGATAATTCACGACATTTTTTTTTGCTGTTAATTGAATAATTCTGCTAAGGGCGCTTCAAATCAAGTAAAATATGAGAGTGTTTCAAAAATCTACACAACATAATTTCATGACATACCTTCTCGTTTTCATTACGTTGTTTTACCCTTCGTATTACTAGTTGAAAGAATTCAAAATAGAAAAATACAATGAATGTACATATTCTGTCGGTATTTCAATGGAAGATGATCTGAGGATCTAGCGTCATTGATCCTTTCGGCACCGGTGCATACTTGGGAAACATGCCAAATGCGTGCCCAGCATTTATAGGTACACAGTTGACATTCGTCCCGTGAGAACGGGTCGTTTCTACGACTCACTTGAGTTCAACAGTTTGGCTGTGGAATGATTTGCCGGCCGTTATGTTTTTCCTTTCCTCTTCCCAAAAAGACCGGTCACACAGTATCCCCAAAGACGACATAGGCCCCGAGGGAAGTTATTTTCTTAAATGCCTCCTAATGTAAAAATATTCATAAGTAAATACAAATATTATTTTTATTTTATTTGAGTATATTTAGGAAATATACAGTTATACACGTACATTCATTTTACCTTTAAGATGTTGAGCATAAAATAAACCAGACAAGTTTCATTTACAACCTTTTTTATGGTTACAGGTTAGGAAGAAAGTAGATATTTAAAGTTATAAGTAAAAAAAAACACTAAGAAAAGGATAGATGAACAATTAAAAAGAATTGTTTTGGTTTAAGTACATTGTAATATGAATTATATTTTAAAAATTTAAGGATGCAGTGGAAAATATCAATATCTCTTAGGTAATTGTAAGTATTGATTAAATTATATTTAAATTGATTTGAATTGTTGTGTGTAAAATATGATATTCGATCTGGTATTGCGTTCAGGGCAACATAATGTAATTTTCTAATAAAGCTGGTGAGTCAAAAAGGTAGTCCCAGATCTTATATAGAAACAGTACTTTTTTTTCTTCGTTTGTACAGAGTAACAGGGTTACATTGATGATTTTCGGTTAATATAAGTTTGGTATTGAAGATTCCAAATGACAGATGGAAATTCGATATGAGATTTTACATATGCCATACAAAGTAGTTCGAGTGTAAAATGTTTATTGAATAGTTTTGTGATACGTAAATGAACCCCATTTGTTTGCAGACTTTTTCTATGATGTGTTAAACATGATCTTTAAATAACAATTTAGAGTCAAGTAATACTCCATGGTTTCTGATTTGTTCAACTCGTTAAAGAGGAATGTGGTTCAAGTATGGATCATTAAGTAGTTAACCTAACCTAACCTAACCTAATATATATATATATTTTAGGTTATGATCAAAACTAACTAATGTCTGGGTCACAGTCTAATCTTTTAATCTTCTTTGATGTTTTTTTACATACTTTGAATATTATTATTATTGTTTCAATAACACCGATATTATTACTTTAACGGTTTTCATTTTGCTGAGCACGGGATGGATAAGTACTGTGTGTTTATTTAATCTAGCAGTTTCTTCAGCAAAACTCAGCAACACAGAATAGGCTTGATATTTTAAACATAAAACCAGAATGCAGAGAATTAAGCGCTGGCAGCCGACAGCAGCCGACAGCAGCCCGGCCGAAGCGAATGCAGGAAGTACGTTACTCGGATGGGTGGCAACATTTGTTTGCGTACTTAAGCACCAGTACCCATCCGAGGATCTCAAGCAAGGATATCTGAGCACCTAACAACATGTCGCCCTCACCCAGTGTCGCCCGCAGTGCAGCACTACCACCCCAGTTATTCACTCAATCCACCCAATCCACCCAATCCACCCACGCACCCATTTCATCCCCGAGAAACTTAACGATCGTCATCCCCCTGAAATCCGCCCTGAAATTTCAACTGCAAACCGTTCACGATCTTAAAAATGTTAATGGCTGAGTTATGTGCCGTAAACTTGGCGTGTTTTGATGATAATACGTCGGATGATAAACTGAGACAGAATGACGGAGGTTTACAATCCTGAGGAGTGGCTCTTGCCTTGAAATTACTTACAAATATACACAATTGTTTCAATTAAAGCTGGTATTTTATGCGATATACCCATGGACCTAAAAAGTCATGGACATAGCATTAGTGCAATTTTTTATGAATAGCATTGCAGTCAAATCTAAGGTGAGGGGAAATTACCAGGTAGCCATCTTGTATGATAAAATTTTGAAATGATTTGTGTGCGAAGTGGTGCATAATGAACCATTATAATTGTATGTGTGTGTTGCTAACACAGTTATAACGGCTCATGACCTTTTTTAGGTATTTGATGATATAGGAAATGGGATAAATCATTAAAAAAATTTGGCATTCTTCATGCATCTCAAACCTCACCTCACCCAATGATTTTTAGGTTCATGGAAATACCAGACAGCTATCAAACTCTATGCTATCGTTGAATTTCCAGTGTGTACAGTTTTTAAGAGCATATAATTTACAAATCAATGACTCAAAGAGAAAATTGATTATTTTGATGTCTTTTTAACCGTATTTATTGCTTAAAAACCACGTTAAACAGACATTATTTTCAAACCAACCAATTTTTGCATTCTTGTGAAAAAAAACATAGACTTCATTATAGCTTATTGCGGTGTAGGTATAACATATGATACTTGTAAGTTAAAACCTAGTTTTAAAATGTCTTTCTGAACAGTTCACAAATTATATTATACATAAAGTACATAATATTTAATAGTGCATATTGTAAGTACATAATATTATTATGTATAGTGGTTATACCACTTCCTTTTTTATGTGAATACCACACGAGAGTCCCAACTGCTTCCAACCGTCTGGAGCCAGTGAGACTACGGCGTCTCCAATTGGGTTATCTTGTGAGGCTGATGGTAGTGAAGTGGAGAAGAAGATATGGAAGAGGAAGGTGATAAAGTACCTAACTAACTTTCCAAAACCGAATGGTGGAATTACACCAAGGCGATATTGAAAGTATCTTCCACTCTAAAACGTGCCGCAAATAATTTAGATTATTTTAAATCATATAAAAATTACTTGGATGCTAGAATTTGAAATCGCGACCTCCGGAGTACTAATCGAGAGCATTACTCCTTAACCATGGAGGCCATCGGATTGGATTACAGGATTTTATGTGTAAACGAAACATTGAAAATTAATACAGAATATACTTAGAAAGTGATAAAACGATATGGCGTAATTAATTTATTGAAAACGTGTTGAGTTTTGAAACTTAAATCAAGGATATATTTAACTTTGAGAAGCAGGAACTATTGAGAGACTAGTAGAGACAAGCAACCTGAAATCGATAACAGGTTTGTCCATTTGTTCAAATAAATTCCCCGTAATCAAAAACAATAGCTAATGTTCCTTTCAATTACAATAGATTACATTAATCAAAAATCGATTTGTCGAATTGTAATCACAATCAGTCATAATTATAATTGGATAATTTACATAGTCATACCGCCTTTTTATAAATGATCACCTTTAGTGCGCCTTATCACGTGTAAAATGAAATGAAAAAAGGATAGAAAGTTGCCTAGGTACCAAAATTGTTTTCGTGTTATTTACCATATACAGGTGTATAGATGTATATAATACCAGGGTTCGTAGAGCAGGCTAATGGGGTGCCAAGTAAGCTTATTGTTCCACGGTCGGATTTTACCTCTAACATGGTGTTTTTATTTCAACCAAAGAAATAACGGAATCAAAGTAATTTAGTGTAACTCAATCTTGGCCCTTATAAAAAAGGCGACCCTCCCAGCTGTCTCCCAGAAGAATTTCGTTCTTGCGATCATTTTTTACGGATCCTTTTAACCAAGGATCTTATTTCACTCACACACTTATTTCATTTCTGTTTTTACTTTGAGATGTTCATAGTACATAGTGTTAAAATAACATACACTCATCCGCCCACATTGCACGTTCATTTTGAATAAACCGGGCATTGACGGCCTCCGTGTTTGACGGTAAAGAAGTAAATATTGTATTGTTTCAGATATATATTATTTTATTTTTGTGTGATGCTTTTCTCACCATTATTTTTAGCTTCACAACATACCCCAATTGAGGATGCCATCTTCTCACAGGTTCCAGACTGTTAGAAGCAGTTGGAACTCTTCTACGGTATTAACATATATATATTTTTTAAAGCCATGCGTTTATTTTTACAACCTTGACAATATTGACATTAGAGCTTTAGGTGAAAAAGTAACGAGTCACATGTCCTTTGGATTGATGAGAGACACATAAAAGTTTTTAATATTGACTTTCTCTACCAAAACATATGTAACTACATGACGACTTTGCAAACTTCACTCAACATTTTCATCCATCGCGTTTTCCTTTGGCAGAAAAAAATGAAGGTATTCGAACATTTTTATATAAGGTAGTAGGTTAAGTCTTCTACCGGAATTATTAACCAAATACTAAAAAGTTTTGTGGTTTCATAGTTTTCCATCCCACCATAATACCGACACATATTAGTTATAACATTTGACTTGGTTACACGGGTAGAGCAGTCATCGTCGTAACATCGGGAAGATAGCAATTTATCGTTGGTATTGCATTATGAGGAGATGCATTATCGCGCAGATGTCACATCAGCCGACCCACATTATCCTCAGGGCAATTCTCCTCGCAGACTTTCCTACAATATGACCGAGTTGTCGTAAATCATACCTATGCCAAATTCACGTTTAATGTGACGGCAGTGGATAGAAAAGACGACCACCATTACAACTCACTTCCATTAAATGTGAACTCTCGTACGAGTAAAAATACGATACTTTTGTTTCATTTTATCCGCGTTATTTCCACCTTTCTCGCAGTTTTCTCCAGAAATGTAGGCGAGGATTTCGACGCATCGTTCCGCTGGATAGTTACTAACATTGTTGCGAGGCCGGGAGTGTGGTTTGTTCACGCTGGGAACTTTGGACTTTCATACAAAAATACAATAAGGCGGAATAGGCCTTTCGAATACATGTTTGCGGAAAATGATTTTTGTCAGATGTTTTCTTATTTGAAAAAGACGCGAGTAGATGTCGACATTCCCAGTAATGCTTTTACTCTCGGATATTGTGACATTGATGCGATATACTTCATTCACCGCACACCATGTTAGTGTAATGAAATTCGTTTTCAAAACAGGACAATTCTCATACAATATAAGAAGAAATATATAGAATATAAGAAGAAAGAAGACGAAAGGATTTTCATTGTTTTCATTTTTAAATTATTTCTGCGGTAGATAAATCGTATTCAGCCCAACATAAAATCTCTACGGTTCTAAATTACAATAAAAAATAGCTTAAATCGTTAATAAAATTATTTAAGGTACTTGGCTTCTCGGATAAAAACCAGCCAAAAACATAAATTCTTTCGGGTTTACTAACTCTACGAATTAATGGACTGTTGCGAGCATTAACCAAAGGTTAAGTCCTTCCTAAGCTCTGCCAGCTTGTAATCTCGACTTAGATATTTCATCAGAAAATATCTATCAGAAATATAACTCACATCCACGTTATCATTTTGGGTCATACCGAAGATAAAATATTACATAAAAACTACGTATGTTCATTGAATAGACTCAGTGTATTCTTTTTTAATAAAATGGTGTAACTTTATGTAACATAAGATAATAATACATACTCTTGATTTTATTATTTGCAACGCCGAGATTTATCTATATTATAATATTCTTAGATTTATATTGCAGCATCTCCCTCAAACTTTTAGTGTAACTTTATATAGCTTTTATACACGGTGTCCGGAAAATCGTAGTACCACCGAGAAATTGGGCAATAAAACAAAAAGTAGAGAGCCCCAAAAATATTTATTTTTTCGATTTGAGCATTTTGATTTTTTATATTTTTTTTATATATTGTCAACAACTAGAGTATTAAAAAAACTTTTGGAGCCAGTTCAACGCATTTGAAAATACATTAAATAGCTGATATTAATTCCGTAGTAACCGTTTTTTTTTAAATTTGACACCAAAAATTTAAACTTCAAAACTCGATTTACTCGAAAACGAATGCTTCAATCAAAAAAGTTACACCACAAAATCGACTCCATATCTGTTGTAGATTCACCAGGTATTCGCTTGTACTGCGAGTTTCCGGACACCATGTATATATGATATTTAACCATATTACCCCCTGAAATGTAGCCATGTGAGTGGGAAACAAAGGCTTTAATATTATTTTACATTGATGATTAATTATTTGGTAGGTAATGCAATTTTTCGGTAATGGGTAAGTTATTAATTACAGGTTATTGTTAAACACTTTATCGATTAAAAAGTAACGAATATGCATGATTCAATATATTTTTTAGAGTTATATTTTTGTTAGTAACTTTTTAATATATTAAAGCACCCCATCACACTAGTAACCAAATATCTTATGTATTTTCCTAATTCAATTGGGTAAGATGCTCATTAAAAAGTATTCAGCGAATGTTAATTTGAAAGTTTCGGAATGGATTTCGATAAAAAAAAATTTACTTGGGCAGCAAAACGGTTCGATTTTGCCGATTAATAGCTTTAATCTTCGATAAACTCACGGAAATCACAAGAATTTTACGTGATTTGGTTGTTATTGTGAACCGTCATCGAGTATATTTTCACGAAAACGGCGCTGCGTGAAGATAATTATCTAATAAATAATCTGTTCCAAAATTTATTTTTAAATAAAAATTACAAAATATTTATTTTAACGATTAGTTTATTTTAGAAATGAATCAAAGTGAGGACTGAAAGTAGGGTGTAATGAATAAGTAAAATCTTCCAGCTTTTGTCTGGCATTTGTCTTTCCAAGAAGGTTGCTATTTTCGAAAAGAACTAGGCCACTGTGATTCGATAAGAATTTCAAATTCAATAAAGAAGAAATAGTGGTCTTTACCCCGACGATGGATTATCTCGACCCTTCTCCATTTCTAGTGGATGACAAAGTAAATTCCGCAACCGATTCCGGCTGTCACCGATGATCACCGATGCTGGGAGCCGTCAATCAGGTGCTACATCTTCACATCTTAGAAACTACGACATTGGAAGATGGTCAGCCGAGCTTTTGATGTAAAATTTTAACAAGTATTCCAATGTATATAGGTACCTACACACACAGGTATATTTGTAGTACGTAAGGCGATGCACTACGTAGTAATTCAAAATCATGGGTTATTGCTTTGATAATTTGGTCGCCTAGAAATGTTTCAGATGCTTTAAATAAATACCGCGAGTATAATACATCTTGGCCTTTAAAATGGTTGAGTATTTTTTACATAAGTCTTTTTATAAGCCAAGAAAAAAATAATTTATAAGGCGTATGAAAATGGCTTTAAAGTTCAAAATGACCTACTTACGAACCCATTTTCGGTTATAGTTTTATTGTTTGATGTGGAAAATTAAGTTATTTATAAAATGATTGGAAAACATTTAAATATTTATGCATGAACATCCACAAAATAAAATAAAAGGCACTTTTTGGCCATGTTTTTTTCTCGCCTAAATCAAAACAGCTGGATGGTGTTAAGCGGGAATTTAAGCCTTATCGCCATCTACGTAAGGAGTGTTATTGATGGCGGGTCGATTCAAAATATTACACGACGTAGTGCATCACCTTAAGAAAATGACATCAACTTACTCTTCAATAAAATTCTCCACCGACGAAAACAATGATTGTTTTGACACGGTACTGACCCTTATGAAAAGAACACATTAAAAAATAGGATTAAAGCTTATTTAAATGCAATTCAAAAGTTCGATGCAGCATAAAATATGGCACTGAATTACATCTAAGAACTTGGTTGGAATTTTTCATTGCTCCGGAGCATAATATCTCCACGTTGGCATTTTCCATAGCAGGCCGAGCGCTGCGGCCGATGCATATCAGCATGTCAGCAAGGGCGGAACGGGAGATTTGGTAAAGCATTAAATCGAATACGTAGCACACAAACTAAACTTAATAAACTGTAACAATAATTTATAGTTTTAAAATCTGGCGATCGGTGGCGAGAAAACGTACATTATTATTGTGAGTGCTTGAACCTCGAGTTTGAAAGATTTATCAACTTTTATTCAAATGTACTTGTTTCTCTCTTGGTAACTTTTCTGTATATCATTTTCATTGAAAAATTATCCATACTGTTATTTTAAAAGTAAAACACAAAGTTTTTTTGTTTTGTTCTCGCTCTAAAAGGAATTATAGAGATACAGTCGACTCTCGATAATTCGAAACTCGAGGGACTCTTAAAATATTACGAATTATCGAGTGTTTGAAATATCAAATGGTTCGAAATTTGTGAGAGTAAATAAATAAAACTTCGAATTCTTAAGTGTTGATCAATTATTATTTATTAACTCCTATTCTATAACAATGACAAAAGTTTATATGTACATTCGTGTACATACATGTAATCATAATGTGAATTAATTAATCTTTCGAAAGAAAGAACTCTGTTATACTGGTTTGCTTCAAAGCACATTGCTGCTGCTCAGACTTCTCAATAATATTTTTAAAGAGAAAAAGTGCCTGAAATGCTTTTTCATCACTTTCGTTTTGTAGACAGAAGGTTTGTAAGGTATCGAATGAGGATCTTGCTTCCTTAACTGACACTTCTGCCAAAGGTTCTGATGTATCGTCCTCATCTTCTAATCATAACAAAAACAATACACGTTTGAACTTGTCGCAAAATTGTATTTGTACTAACGTGTGTGTAACAATCTTTCCGCCTCTTTCTCTCTGCAACTTTGAATTTTCGAATGTTGAACGCCGATGAGTTCGAATTACCGCGTCGTTTTGTTATATAGCAATGATTTTTTCGTTTGAATTACCAAGTGTACAAAAATGTATGGATTTAGTTCGAAATATAAAGAGATTTCGTAGGGAACTCGTGATAACTTTGAATTATAGAGAGGTTCGAATTATCGCAGGTTTGAATTAACGAGAGTCGACTGTACCCGGATTCCAATAGTTTTATTGAATTATTTAATTATGAAATGAGTAGTAGACTTGAAAGCGGGTCGGTAATTTGAAGTCCACATCAAGTAAAGTATTCCCTTATGTTGGAGATACTTCAGAATACATTTCTGAGATTTTTCTAGGCTATATAATATTTGCGTTCTTTTGGATGAATCGTCTGCGGGTCAGTTGAGATTAACACATTGCTACACATTTCTTCGGGCTGATTTGTGGATGGTTTTAAAACTAGGCTATCATTGAGAGAATTCATTTCTAGCATAGACTGTCATATTTTCCAGCCTGAAGGGCTAACTTTCCAATGGTCATAACAGTGGAGAGAGAATTCTTGCTGTTGAATAGAATCAATTCGGAATCTACATATTTAACATGGATGAAGCTGCCTTTAAAAGGCAACCTCTCTTAATACTAGTGTAGTTGATGTACTCACGGTCTATATTAATTTGTGTAATAATTATTATTTAAAAATATTTTTAGAGGCACTAAAATCAAAAGCTTTATAATGTTTTTAAAATAATAAATCGAATTGATTTGAATTTACAAAATTGAATAATCTGGACAAAGTACCATTTGAAGAATATTAGACAATATAATTATCTATTATATATTGATATTAATAAATAAATTTTTTTTATTATCTTACATTTTTTGTAACAAAAAGAGATAATGATATCCTTTCAGTGAGGAGTGAGTCATTTCAGTTTCAGTCTATATTTCTTGTGAGTTTATTTTATTTTTCTTATCTCCCTGTGTTTTGTTTCCAGCTTTTTTATTTGAGATGTAAATGTTAAAATATTTTTGTAATTTTTTAATGACAGTGGGATTTTGTTATAGAGTTTAGTACCGAGTATGGGAAGCTAATGTGATTCAGCAACATCGATAGTATATATACATAAAAAAAACTGCCATCTTCAACTTCCTTTCTGAGCTAAGTTTCTATAAAGTCTCCGTGGATTACATTACATTAACTTGGTTTACTAAATCTTTTCTATATTGCTTGAATTTTCTGTGCTGGTACATCTAATCGATCTTGGTCCCGAAAAAAAGCAAAAATATATTTGCTACGGTTTGGACTAGGTTAATGCCACGTTGAAAATCATATTCTGGTTTTTAACCATCTTTAGTCGTCATTAATAGTTATACAAAAATTATTAAAATAGTTTTATGAACTTTCGAATGCATATTAAGTTTATGTCAGATTCCACTCTTCATGGTTCCGCACTCTGTGCTTCCACTTAATTCCGTCCATTGCCACTTGTTCATATTATCATCAATTCAGTGGGTTTATGGGTGTTCTTGAGTTCTCTAAGTTCCTCTTAAAGGCGACTCGAATCCTCCGAGGGATGTATCTTGACCTTTGCTATGTAGGTACAAATCACTTAACTGAAACAAACAGTTTATTAAAAAGAAACTGTTTATCAATTATTTTATTTTATTTCTATACATTACCTTTACAGTAATCATTCACTTAACGTAATAAAGATATTTTTTTTAAAATGTGAAATCGTCGTTTTTATTTGGACTTTGGCATTGTTTCAATATTATGGTTCATATCCACCTAGCACCAGCTTGAAAATAAATATCATTGAGATAGTAATGTTTCTTTGGACAAATTATATAATTCCTTATTTGAAATATTACATAAAAAAACAAATAAAATATAGGATTTATAATTAAGTAGTACTGACATACTAGAGGTGAAGCGCACATACTAGAACATATGTTTTCAACAAATACACACATATTATGTCAACGTTACTTTCATACTTAGTATTTGTTCTTAAGTATTGCGTATACCTATACACCGTGGGGGGTATCTATATGCATCTTACTCGCTTACTCGCCTACTTAAGAAGAGTGCATACCTAATATTTGAATAATAAGAAAACAATCTTTTTTTATGTAGGTGAGTAAGCGAGAAGGGATCTGATACTGTCTGAAGTCTCAACACCCTTTTTCGCTTACTCGCCTACAGAAGAAGAGTGTTTCCCTAGTATGCAAAAAATTGGGACACCAGCGAGTATTAAAATACTTTGTACTCCACAATATGTCCGAAGTTGAAGTATTTTAGTACTCGCTGGTAGTTAGTATTGAAAAGAATAACAAGTATTTAAATTTTTAATACTTTCAAGCAGCCAGAAGCCGGAAGATATCTATCTTATAAAAATCACATGTCACTGTGTTCGTACACGCTACTCTTCGAAACCGCCCAACCAATTTCAATGAAATTTTGTAAATGTGTATGGTTGGTTCTAGCTTGAAATAAAGGATAGTTTTGGACCCGATTGGTGGGGCTTTTGTCGAGAGCTAAAAAAATATATTTTCAACGATTTTTTTTCTCAGTTTTCTCATCCAAAAATATATACAACCACCAATTTTAATTTCCTCACGTAGAAGTTGCGCTGTGGCAAGACTACGTCTTATATTATAAAATGCATTCTAAATGGTTGATTTGGTTGGTTTCTAATCTTAATATGTAAAATTTCAGCCTACGTATGTTTGGGCTCGCAAAAACTCGAAAAGTAGTCGACTGATATCGCTAAAAAATTCAAAATTTATTGTTATTAGTGACAGGAGTGTTTAGAGATGTTTAAATGTTAGTAGAAGTCGGAGACGCCCGAGGAATACCTAACGCAATATCATATGCACCGCAATTAGATACGGAGTCGAATTAAAGTCGATGTAATGTAATTTTTTAACAGTCACATTGTGGTGTACAGTAGTGAATGGTGGAAGAAGTCATAGGCGCCCGAGAAAGACATTAGAAATAGCTAAGCATTGAAGGGGGATCCACTAGTATTATACAGATGTCACCTGTGACACGTAGAAACGTGTTTTTTTGATAAACAGCCCCATCTGTTGGATGTAAAAGCAAACCGCGATATTGTTTCTCTATTTGCACAGACAGACCGATACAGCTAGTTTCTAATAAAAGTATTTATTCCTATACTAACGTTATAGTTGTAGTTAATTATAGGATAGTGTTTTGGGAAAACCTTAGATAAATATTATTAGAGATACTTTAAAGTATATTAGTCAATTGAACAGAATTGTGTATGAAAAGAGAGAGAAAGGACTGCCAAGTAAATATTAGAAAATAATACTGTTTCAAAAGAGACAGAAAGGACTACCAAGTACATAATAGGAAAGGATGCTGTACAAACAGAGAGAGAGAGAGAGAGAGAGAGAGAGAGAGAGAGAGAGAGAGAGAGAGAGAGAGAGAAGAGAGAGAGAGAGAGAGAGAGAGAGAGAGAGAGAGAGAGAGAGAGAGAGAGAGAGAGAGAGAGAGAGAGAGAGAGAGAGAGATAGTGAAAGGACTGCCAAGTAAATAATATAAAAGAATGTACGAAAAGAGAGAGAAAGGACTGCCAAGTAAGTTATAGAAAATAAACTACGGACTGCAAAGTAAATAATACTGTATCACAATATAAGGAGAAAGGTCTGCAGAGTAAAAAATAGGAAAGAGTACTGTACGAAAACAAAGCGAAAAGACTGCCAAGTAAATAATAGAAAAGGAGACTGTACAAATAGACAGAGAAAGACAGAAATGACTGCCAATTAAATCATATGAAAGAATGTTCGAAAAGAGAGAGAAAGAACTGCCAAGTAAATGATAGAAAATAATACTGTTTTTTTTGTTATTTGTTTCTGGGGTGTTATGCCGTGTTGCTCCTTTTTTAGCCAACATTTCGGACAGCATTGCAGTGTCCATCATCAGGGCAGATGTGTTGAATGTGTTGATGATGGACACTGCAATGCTGTCCGAAACGTTGGCTAAAGAAGGAGTTAGCGCAACACGGCATAACACCCCAAAAACAAATAATAAAAATACTTTTGGCCGTGAAAATCTTAAATCGAAAATAATACTGTACGAAAAGAGAGAGAAAGGACCGCCAAGTAAATAATATTTAATTTTTTATTTCGGTTATGTTTGTTTTGGGGTTTTGATGTTGTGATCTTGATCTTGTTTTTTGATCGAGGAATATTGTTTTTGTCTTTATTTATTGAAATATACATACCTTCACTAAAATACCTTCCTTAAACTATTGGATTTGAAAAGAACATTTCGTATTATTTCATTCTAAAATACAAATCTCTAAAGATTTGAGGTGATCAAAATTAATTGATGACTTTGTTGAAATAATAATAAATAATCAATATGAATAGAATATAACTAATTTTATTTGTATTTTTTTAATGCCGAACCCAGTTTCAATAATGATTATTGTTTATAAGATACAATAACTTTTGTTCTGTTGATAATTTTAACTGGTTAATGTTCCTTGAAATGTGATTCTAAAACTTATTCAATTACTGACTTCTTGATTCCATTGTATTCTTACCATAATGCTAATTTCCTTTGAAATCGATATCGTAGATAACTTAAATTTCTCTTAAACTTATTTAACGTATTAAGGAGTAACGGATTGTTCCCCAAATTTGAAATACAATTTTATGAACGCCTAGAACGCACTTATATTGAATAATCAGTTTTACTTCGATTGAAGTAATTTCTATTACGTCTCAGATTTTTAAAATGGCATTTAAAGTGGTAATATGTTTGATGCATAACATCGAAACGTTTCAGATTACTAAAATACAATTTTTTGAGATACTATGTAGATTGTGAGACGATTGAGAAGTATTGTAAGGAGGGTTAAGATAGGGACTGTAGGGAGGGATTTATTAATGCAGGTCTTGAAGACGCCCGGATTATATGACGGAGGAAAAACAGATGGCGGTAACTCGTTCCACATACGAGCCGAAGAAGCGGCCCATCCAACATCAACTGTGCACGGGTGTTCCGCTTGTGTACGTTCATCAGTGCTCCGGTCTGTTAACAATGGATTGTTAATCAGATGGACTGCCCTCCTTTGCACAGAATCAAGTAGGTTTATCAAGTATCGTGGGGCTCCAGCCCAGAGGTGGCAATTTGATTAATCAGTAATTCCTGACATTATTTGAAGTAAGAAATGGGTATTAAATTTTGATCTCCAGAGTTTTACCGAACTCGGTCGAGTATAATAAAAATGAAAGTGGTCAAAAACTATTTTATGTGTTTATGTCAATCGTATACAATGCGGGAGAAAATAATAGTAGGTATTGTTGATTAATCTATCTGTTTTAAAAATACATTGACGACGGGATATTGCATATATTACGTATATCGATTCAGCTTACATGATACCTGCTACCCATGTTACAACATTTACGTAAAATTATTGTTCCACTAAAAAATACAATTGTTACTAATTTACATTAACTACACAGACCCAAATATTATCTAGACATGACGTGTGAACCATAAAATTTAAACCGAAACCAAAAAAATTGGTTAAAGAAAATATTTATCGAAAAGAAAGTGCGTTATCGTGCAGCTAAAAGATCAGAAGAAGAATAGGTTTTTACCTTTTATTGGTCTGCACGGGGCAAATTTGTATTCTAGCTGGTTCCTTCCATGAGTGCTTTGAAAATCATTTTTCATCTTTATAAAGGGCCTTCAGAGCAAAACATAGGCATTAGATGACGAGTTGTACTTTAAAATTAGTTTTAAGATTTTTGGATTGGAAGTGGATACAAGAATGCTGATCTATTGTTATTATATATCGATAAACAGACCTGATCATATATGACGTAACAGATTTGACATTGATGACGTTGATTACCGTTAACTTACATATTTATCTTCTGGTCCGGATATCAATATTTACATTTAAGTGTTTTTTTTACCACAGTCAGTAGGTTGTAAAGTAAACTACCCACCCTCCTGTGGGAACGACGGCCATAATGTTGTATGTAATGGGTCCCCCAATTTTTATTTTCGCAACATATGCCTGCACCTTCCCACGGTTTTGTGTATATTTTATGAAGAAAGCAAAACATTAACATAAAGTTTTCTGCGGGCGATCACAGTTTTGCAGTTGCGGTTGAATATTAGCGTAACTCGAATAACATGTTTTCCTGAAAAAAAATTAATGTTGCCAAAAAATAATATATTTAATAACATTTTGAAATATCTACAATATTTGATTGCTTTCAAATTAGAAAAAAAAATCAAATAACTGTTTACATTTCCAAAATGTGTGACTAACGTAACGTAATATTCGTTGTAGGCTAATTTGATTTAAAAAAAAAAAAACAAGTAATTGGGGCCTCAGAACGGATAGACCTAGTGTTTCCCAAATGTTACATTAACGATTGTTCATTTATCATTTTTTCTCCATAAAATGAAATTTTTATATTCGCTTCATTCAAGTTCCACAGATTAATAATTTTTCAAAAGGGAATTAAAATGATTACCGTCAAATGCAAAATTACGTTGGAGTTTCAAAATCCATATCTGTCTCATCAATACTTATTTCTGTAACTCTGGTTCAACGATCTCTGAAAATTGGATTTTCTTTGTTTTTCTTTTAAATAGAAATTATAATTCAAGGGACGTTATATTTCAAGGGTCTGCGCTAATATATTATGGTTAAAATGTTGCCAGTCTGGTCAACTTTGATAACGATGCTTTCCTTAAAGGAATTTTTTCTTTCCTGAAATGTTTCACTGAATTGCAATTTTGTTGTTGTTGCATAAACTTCAGTGCAATACCTACAAAGATATTCAATTCTGTTTTTTACAAAAATTTATTTACAGTTTTGTGTAACAACTAGACAATAGTAATATAATAACATATCTTGAATAGAGCCTTCATAAAACATAAAAAAAATATCTTTAAAATCTTATTAATTGTTTAAATTCTGTTATTTAAAATCTAATATTAAAATAATTCATTTATATTAAAATAATTGTTAAAAAAAGAAATGAATATCTCGAAATAAAGAATTTGCGTAAAACAGGCATATTGTTTTGTATTGTCAGTAGATTAGACAGATGAGGATCATAAATTATTTTTAATGTTTAAGTTATGGCAATATTTTCTCGAGGGTTACATCCATTTTATTAACAAAATTTTATTACCAGAATATAATATAAGCTGCTCTACTAGGCATCTTAAAACATATTTTGGAAGTTCCGTAATTATATCTTATATTAAAATATTTTACTAATTTTTGTTTAACCGCACTTACTCAAACAGAGATGATTAATGATATTGCTATTATATACTTCACTATGGTTCAGAGGTCATCACAGTTTTAAATTTGCTAACACGTGGCATTTTAAAGACCATTGGGTTTTTAGAGCTTTGTGTGAAGTTTTCAATAAATTCTTTATCAAAAAGAATTCTTCCTGTAAATGCGGACTGCTCGTTTTGTGTAACACATAATATAAAATATTCATTAATTCTCCCTTTCAAAATGCATCAGAAATACGTTCAGCATACTACAAGTAAATAACGTAATATTTATTTAATAACATTCACTTCTATTACACTATGTCGTCTCAATTCTACGATAATCTTTTACACATAATATGAATGCAAATATTTAATAAGAATTACCACGTTTCACACTCGTAAAAGTGTAATTTTTTTAATACAGGAGAAAATTGTTCCTATATTTTTAGCGGTCAATAATATAATCCAAATAACTAATGGTAATTAGATTAAATAAAATAGGTCATGAAGAAAGTTAATTGATTAAATAAGTTTAAGTTAGGCTAAGCTAGGTTAGGTTAGGTGTGTTATTTGGGTTTTTTAAAATATTTTTTCCCTTTTCTTCAATGTTTTGTTTTGTGATATCTACTTGATGTATTCATTGATTGACAGATTAAATAAATGAAACATCCTTACAAAAAGTAATCAAATGAAATGTTTTCCATCAAAATGGCTGTTCCGCATGTTGACAAACGAGCGCGAGCGGCTTGGAATAAAGACGACTTCAACCGAACACAATAACGTCTCGCATGATTCCAAAACTCATAAATGTTGAGATTCAAATATTCCCAAGACACGTGTCTTTTAGATCATAATCTTTATTACCAGCCGCGTAAGTAAATTTCCTGTTCCCGCGACGTATCGCCGGCATTACGTCCTTTATTATTGTTGTCGAATCACTTTATCTCCCTAGCAAGTAAAATTATATCTTTTTGGTATGAAGGTCGGAGGATAGAAGATGTTGCGGTAATAAAGTTCCTACCTATGTCTCACTATGTCACATATGTCATTTGGTCCCGATCACAACATAAAAAAAATATTTATAAATTTGTATGCATCGGTGAAAATTGCTTAATTGCGAGTTAGTTGGGTTATGAAAAGAAAAAGTAGGTTCTCATTGTTACTAAACAGCAAGAAAATATTTTAAATAAACATATATAATAAGCGCACCCTTTTCATTGACATAACATTAAGGCGATGCACTACGTCGTGTAATATTTTAAATTGAGCCGCTATCAATAATAACCCTTACGTAGATGGCGATAAGGTTTAAATTCCCGCTTAACACCATCCGCCTGTTTTGATTTATGCAAGAAAAAAACATGGCCAAAAGTGCCTTTTATTTATTTATTATTTATTTATTTATTTTATTTTAAATGCACATTTACAGTTATACATAACCAATAATAAACATACATTTTATTTTAATTTATTAAGTAATAATAGCGTTTTTGAACTGGTGAATATTAAGTTGGAAAATATCTATATCAGGGGACAGGTAATTTAGTAACATAATCATTTTTCCGAGCGGCATTACTAATGGTAAGTTGGTTCTGCATTTTGGAACGACAAAGGTTCTGTGCCTGCGCGCTCTTGTATAATTGTCGGGGACATAAAACTCAAATTTTTCTATAATATCGGGAATACAGACGTTACCATTTAGAAGTTTATATGCTGTTATCAGCAAAGCAGTTTTCCTTCTATCGGTGAGGCTATTAATACCCAGCATGCCGGACAAAAAGGCTGATGGATATAACCAGGGATAATATCCGAAGTCTCTAAGATATAAATATCTCAGAAACTTCTTTTGTACTTTCTCTATCATTTGAGAGTAAGTTAAATCCATTGGTCCCCATATTACAGAACCACTTTCCAAAATGCTACGTACTAAACTATAGTATAGCACACGAATCGCGGCCGAGCTGCAAAAATGTCTGGAGTTGCTTAGCACAAATCCTAGCATTCTTAAAGCTTTGTTGCATATCGTTTCTATGTGGACGTGAAATGTTAAGTGCGTATCAAATGCGATTCCCAAATCTCTTGAAATAACAATGTGCTGAAGAGATGAATAAGACATTTTGTAGTTATAGTAAATCGTTTTGTTTGCCTTGGTGTAGCACATAATGGAGCATTTCTTAATATTAAACCCTAATTTATTGGTATGACTCCATTCGACGATAGAATTTATATCACTTTGTAGCTGCAAGCAATTTTCCAAAGATTTTATTAAAAGGAATAGTTTCATGTCATCCGCGAATAAGAGAAACTTGGAAAATTTTATGCAATGGTAAATGTCATTGATAAATAGCGAGAAAAGTAAGGGTCCAAGATTCGACCCCTGTGGAACTCCAGAGTTTGTGATGAAGTTGGAAGAGTGGAAAATACCATAAGTTACGTATTGTTGTCTATTTGAGAAATAACTTACAAATAGACATAGAAGTTTCACTGAAAATCCAAATTGGTCGAGTTTATTTAGGAGAATAAGCGGATCTACTGAGTCAAAGGCTTTTGCGAAGTCATTGTATGATACATCTACTTGATTGTTACTATCAAGAGCTTGAGATATGTACTCCGTAAAAACCATTAGATTAGACACAGTAGATCTGCCAGACCTAAAACCGTGTTGCTGGTCAATTATAAAGGGTTCAACTTGGGTATAAATGCATTTATGAATTATTAGTTCAAACAACTTGGCTGGAGAGGATAGGATCGCCACTGGTCTATAATTAGAGACTGAAGCCTTATCACCAGTTTTATGTAACGGTGTAACTTTAGAGATTTTCCACAGGTCTGGGAATATTCCGGAGTTAAGTGAGAGATTATAAATATACGCGAGAGGTGTTAATAAGGGCTCAAAGCATCCCTTTAACACGAATGACGGAATAAGATCCGGTCCAAAAGAAGTTTTGGATTTTAATTTTTTAACAGCAGCGGTGATGTCAGTGTTTGTAATATTTTGAATATCAACATTCTGTGCTTTTGTTGGCGTATTTTTTCCAGGTATAAAAGATTTCAAGTCCGCAGCTTCCTTACTATAAGTTGATTTAAAATAGTCTGCAAATGCTTCTGGAATATCTGCTCCTGAGAAAGACTGATTATTCCAAGTAACATGGTCAACAAACCCGCCATCACTTCTTCTGGACGAGATATACTTCCAGAAAGATTTGGGATCGCATTTGATATTTTTTTCAATAGAATTAATATATTGCACATGTGCTAATCGAATACTGCGTTTTATTTTTGTTCTAAGTAGACAAAACATTTCCCGGTCACTCACCATTCCAGTTTTCTTCCATTTTTTGTAATGTTTGAATTTGAGTTTTATGTCGCTAACAATCTCACTAGAAAACCATTTAGGATATTTTCTACCATTCCTCGGAGTGCGCTTAATTTTGAAACACATATCAAAATATTTATAAATTATGGAATAGAAAAAGTGTGTCGCTAAATTAACATCATTTATGTCCTTCAAAGGTTGCCAGTCATGAGATTGTAAATGGCAATAAAGAGCTTTAAAATCGCCATGTTCGAAGTTCCATCCTCGCCTAACACTATTATCAATATTATTCCACAAGTTTCGTGCTTGACAATTGGTTGTGTTTTTGTTCGGCGAAATCTCTATACACAACGATGGATGATAAGCGTCTTCTTTAACTAGTGAGTATAAGGATTTATATACTTTTAAATCAATGTTGCTGATAACAATGTCCAGCGTGCTTCCCTTCACATTTGTAATAGAGTTGCTTTGTTCCATTTGGAAAAGATTCATAAAATATATGAGATCCATTTCGGTGCCTTTGTTACTAGATTTTAGATTGAAGTCGCCTATTATAATAATCTTTTTATTGATTAAAAAATTAAAATTCTCAGTAACCTTATCAAAAAAATCGGTATATGTTTTATTTGGCGATGCTGGTGGAATGTACACAACACATATGTAAATAACACCAAAATCATTTAGGCATGTCTTTATCCACATATTCTCGTCTTTACTTTCCAGATAGGTAAGTCTCTGGGTTTGAGTTGCACGGTCACGTCTCGCGGCTAGCAGTACTCCTCCTCCCCTTGAATGTCCCGAGGTTCTGTCCTTTCTGAACACGTCATACCGTTGATCGAAGAGTTGACTATTGTAAATGCTGTCGTTAAGCCATGTCTCTGATAGTAATATAAGATCGTTGTTCTGTATTATTACACTTTGTAGGAAATCATCGGTTTTGGATCTTAATCCCCGTACATTTTGGTAAAAAATTGTGCAAGGGAGAGAATTCACTTTTAGGGGGTTCTCTAGTCATTTCGCGGTGGCATTTTCATTCACTTTGGTCCGGTTTTGATTATCATCAATAGGATTTTGTTTTGGTTTTAAGTACCGATAATGTCTTACCGGTACTCCTCGAGGCCATAAATCTTCCCGTAAAAGTTTTTCGTATAGATCCTCCGTTACACCTATACGGAAAGCTGCGTATTCTTGAGAATGTGCGATGAATTTTTCTATTTCACTTTTTGTTATTTCGTTTTTCTCCAGATGTGCCCGGATCTCTTCTACTGTTGTGTCCTTATGTAATCTAGACACGATAATATTCTTTATTCTTGGATATGATTTTATACTCGAAGACTTATCGGAGTTACCGATAGTTAAATTCTTCACTGTGCGTTGTCTGCGTTTAATTTTTATCCAATCTTCCGTATTAGGAGCGGTTTTTGATTCCGGCTCGGAAATTGGAACGTGTGGTTCCGTGGCGTGCGTTTTGGGGATCGCGCCGCTAAAAGATGCGGTTTCAAATTGACCGGCGTCATTTTTTGCTTTGGTGGCCGCTCTAGTTCTCATCCTTTCCTTGGTTTGCGTTACTGCTGACAGGGTAGCGGGCGCGGTGTGCGGTGCAGCGGGGGCCGCTACGTCAGCCCAGCGCTGAGTTGCGGGATTTGTAGGTAGTGCATTTTTGTTGTCACTTTTGCTTGTTACCTGCCGATTTAATGTCGCTTCCACGGCCTTTACACGGTCCAACAACTCGTTAATCGTCCTACTTTGTTCGAGAATGATGCTCTTCAGCTCTAGGAGCACGACGTCACTCATTATTCGATCCAGCAGTGAACAAAATTCGCGAAAAATTTTTTTTTTTAATGACAGCGCGACAGTAAGACGTGCGTACCGTATCAGTGGATGTTCAGGCATAAATATTTAATTTTTTTTCGATCATTTTATAAATAACTTAATTTTCCACATCAAACAATAAAACTATAACCGAAAATGGGTTCGTAAGTAGGTCATTTTGAACTTTAAAGCCGTTTTCATACGCCTTATAAATTATTTTTTTCTGGGCTTATAAAAAGACTTATCTAAAAAATATTCGATTATTTCAAAGGCCAAGATGTATTCTACTCGCAGTATTTAATTAAAGCATCTGAAACATTTCTAGGCGACCAAATTTTCAAACCAAAAACACATGATTTTGCATTACTACGTATGGCATCGCCTTAAGGTACATTTTGATAACTTTTTGCCATAGACTAAATAAACACCGATTACGAGTTCATCCATCTACCGCTTTCGTAGTGCATTGACAACCCTGCAACATCACTATCAAAACTTGCATTTTACTTAATTTTACTAAAAAAAAATCTTCATTAAGCTTATCACTTTTTGATGTCATTATTTATTTATTAAAAAGACAAATTACTTTGTTTACATCACTTTTATTTCTTTACACTATCTACATGTTTCGTGAATGATGATTAGATGTACACTAATAATATACCTACATAGATAGATACACTTGTAAGACGTACAGTGTACATCTAATCCTGATTATGTTTGTGAACATCGTTCACGAAACATGTAGATGGTGTTTATAAATAAAAGTGGTGTAAACAAAGTTATTTGTCTTTTTAATAAATGTATTTTACTGTTTGTAAACTTGTTCAACCTAGGGACCTTTCTTATTACACAACCGAATTAAATATTCTTCTATTAAACGCCATCTGTTTAAAATATTGTTCAATTGCACTTCCCAACCCTGAGGATAATAAAGTCACCCACCCCCGATATCTCACACCCTCCTTTGTCACCACACCCCAGATAAAAATGTGAATTATATTAAATTCCTTCTGATTCAAATTTTGCACGGTTGCATCCTAAGAGTATGGTGAAAATATAGTAGCCCCATCCCATGACATCGCACTCTTCTTCTGCCTGGACCAAATGTTGCATACATTGCTAAACTTTAGCGCCTGCGCAAAACATAAGTTTTAAACAAACCTTTACACGATTTCTTTGGTCCATTTCACGAGTATTGCATTTAAAAATACAAATAAAAAACAGTCCTGCGTCTAATGCCTGAATTACACCTGCCGTGCTCGGCTTATGTGATCAGTACAGTCAGTACTCGGCCTAGTAGCGGGAGAGTGATTCAGGCGAGATAGTGGATAGAAGCATGTCCCAATGACTCAGTCGAGTAAGTACTCCCTCCACCTGCATAGTCAATTCGGCGCTTCACTCCCTCTCCACACTGTCAGCGCGATCTGCCGGATCAGCCGAGCCAGTCAGGGGAGGAAAAAAATGAAATGTTAAAAATTCAGAATATTGTGACGTTTTTTGTTGTAAAACTGTTTTAATTTTTATGTTTTCCCTTCAACGCGAAACTATATTAACAATACTTAAAAATAAACTCAATCAATGGACTCGCCCACTGTCTCTTATACATATGATCATCTCTACTTTCCAGTAAGTTGCTCGGTCGAGTAACAAAGCGAGCAGTCGGCATGTGTAATGCGACTAATGCGGTCTTTATAAAAAGTGGCTTAGCTCTCCGCTCATCGAGTAGTGGATGGAGATGATGCGGCGATCTTAATGGCGTTACTTATTTTTACTTATTTTTATAACGTTTTTAATTTTGTTGTCATTACTTACTTAGTACATTTAGAATATCTTTTCTCTTTAAATAAAATAATTGTTTATGCCTGATGTAATATAGCTGTCTGGGATTGCACTGTTCTTCTAATCCCCTTGGATAAAAAACATAATTAAAATAAAATAAATTATAAGTGTGTAAAAAATATTATTTTTGCCAATGTGGATAATGATATAATTGAAGTGATATTTCAATTTCCTTTGACAGTTAAGGTAAGCAACAAAAGAATTGGTTAAAGAAAGTAGAACTTTCAATTAAAATTAATTTCCAATAATATTTTGGCAGACTGATCAGAAATTTTATCCAATATTTATGTAGCACCGTACGTACTAACTTTTTGACAATATTTGAGGTTGAAAACGAAATAGGTATTAAGTTATTATAATGATTTTGACCGGAAGAAATTTGTTTGTTGAATAATATGTAGGTAGGTGCTTCAAAAATGATACAAAGAAAGTGGTATTGATTTTTTTGAATATTTCTCTTGAAATTAACATATAGAGGGAAATAAAGTAATGAATAAAGGTATTTCGGATTACGGCTTGAAGCTAAAAGCTTAAGGCCCTGCTACCTGAAACTCGAAAAAGTTGATTTGCCGTCAGATCAAGCAGAAAAGCTTCCAAAAGGAAAAGAAACTTTGATTTCATAAGAGAAATACTACGCAATATCATTACTTACTTCTAAGAAAATATAAAATTTATCGTTATAGGTACCTACTCGTATGCTACGCAAACATCGAAAAATCTAAACGATTTTTACATATTTCATCATATTTCTACAGTAAATCTTAAATACAGGTAGAAATATTGTGATTATTATTTTTTTCTACCTTGTTTTTTTTTAACTTTTACGTTTTATTTTAGTTTTCTCGACCACCACAATGCCCATATCATGATAGACGTAGATATTGCATAAATAGAAGTATATTAACGCATTAGTACCTACAACATTCAAATTTGTATTTTGTAATACATTTCAGTTTCATAATGCTAACTAACTAACCAACCAATTATTATTCCTGTTATTTGGACTCTTGACATGACCCAACTCAAATATTTTATTAACTTTGATGGAGCCATGTCTTCTACGGACGTCCTCAATTTCTCTCAATATTCTCCTTTCTTAATTTGTTGCTCTACGTGCCCAAACCATCTAATCAACATTTTATTAACCTTAACCATTATGCTTACATCATCCTCATATAATTCTTACATTAATAAAACCAATGAAAAAGGTAGGAAGAGGAGAACAATTTTGCTATAACTTGGATTTAACCTGCATTCAACTCCATTTAACCTAAAACGTAACTTATTTAATAGTATTAAAACGGATGTTAAAATTAAATAAACCGCTGATTCGCGAAACCAAAAGATATTACAAAAAGTAAAAAGCTTCCATCTTCAGACTGCTCGCGCCAGAAGAAATGCAGTATGCACATTATGCACAAATACAAACCACCAAAGTGCCTAAATAAGCGCAATCCGTAACCGTTTGCAAGCCTTGCGAGTAAAGCGATGCGGGCAGAGTTCGGGCTTATCGGCCGCGGGAGTGAGGGGGCGGCATAAACTGCTCATTCTGTCAAAACTGCCGGTGCTTTTTCATCTCTGAGGTTCTTATAAAGATTGTTCTTAGTAGACTTGGCGGAAAACCGAATCTAGATGAAACCAAACTCAACACAGGCTTGTCCTAGTGAGGTTAAAAATTATAACTTAAAAAAAAATACAATGTAAAGAAACGATAAATAAATAAATAAATTTTGCTTCTTACATTTGAGAAAAATGCATTAATTTTTCTTAGAAAGCAAAAACACCATGGTTTTAAATTATATTTTACAAAAAAAGTTTAAAATTACGGTAGTGTAAAAAACCCAAAAAACGGACAATCCGACGCATTAAATAGTGAGTTTCACGATTGTTGGTGCCATATTTTTTACCTCAACACAGGCTTGTCCTAGTGAGGTTAAAAATTCGAACCTAAAAAAAGATACAATGTAAAGAAACGATAAATAAATAAATATTTACCATAAGCATAATATATATTTTTATAGGTAGGTGGAGAGGATATTCCACCATAAACTCTTTGCTTTCATTCACATTCATACATCGTCTCATACATAGTTGTATCGAACATGAACAATTATTTTATTGCATTTAATTTTAATTGCGGCTAAAGTTGAACACCTGCAAGTTTGATGACCCCTTTTTTCAAATCATAATATTTACCAGTTGAAAAATATATCAATCTGTTACCAGGCGGCTAAAATACTGAATCTAACATGAAACAGTTCGATAACCCTAATTTCTAAAACGAAATTAAAATATCGACAAAACCAGTCGCCGTGCGAAATATTATTCGCACCTAAAAACACCTGCGTCTGGAACGATAAACAAGTTAACAAGTTGACGTCACAAGAACTTGTAAGAGAAATTATAAATGGCAACTAAAACAGCAATATTGGCTCATTCAAGTTTAAAAACCACGAGTGGACGGAACACCTCCAGTTAAAACGCAATCTGTTAATTATAATTTAAAAATATATAAATTCCTGAGTGTCAACTGAAATCTGCAGTCGATTCTGTTCCTTCATCACGGCACAATCATTTTAAAGATTACAACTATTTGCAACGAGCTGTTTACAGCCGGCACTCTATCAGCTGAGCCAGACGAGTCTGTCATCATTACAATAATGGGGCGTCTCCGTGTGCCGGCTCTTATAATCAAATGACCATGCCGCCGCTGAATTCCTGCGACTGAACTGCCCACTGCCGCTGATCACCTAAAGGCTGGCCAATCCTTGCTGCATTGATGCTGACAAACTAAAGGCTGACGAATACCTTCTGGCTACCGACTAAACTGCCCACTGCCGCTGATCACCTAGAGGCTAGCCAATCCCTGCTGCATTGATGCTGACAACCTAGAGGCTGATGAATTCCTCCTGGCTACCGACTGAACCAGCCACAGATGCTGACAACCTAAGGGCTGACAAATACCTGCTGGCTACCGACTGAATTAGCATTGACTGAATTGTCAGCCATTGATGCTGACAACCTAGAGGCCGGCCAATTCCGGCTGGCTACCAATTGAACTAGCCAGTGCTCCAGCAGTCGCCTACGCCATTTGCTGTATCGTATGGCGCGATGATGCACAATGTGGTCCAATCTGAAATTATCGCTTATAGAATTCCGATTGTCTCAGTTTTCTATCTGTGTTTTAAATCCCAGTTGTACTGAAATACATATAACTATTTCTTGTGAATTGGGTTGGCTGTAAAAAATAGGAAGTACCTATAAGCTTCACCCCTTTGTACGTTCTGTATACCAGTACAGTACTTGTACTTGTACCGATTTGAATCGTCTTTCTTTTATGATGGTTTGGATAGAACACCTCACGGTGTTTTACTTAAATCATTACCCAGGTTGAGGACTGATGTGTGCCGGTGTTTATTATTTACAGTCTTTGCTTGTGCGGGCAAACACGTCCCGTACAATAGTCATCTGTTAGGACGCGTTGTTTTACAGATTTCAAACAATTCTTCAGATTTCAATGATTAAATTAATCAAGTTCTGTGAAAAGTTCCATTCAAGTTATCTTATATGATTTCACCATGGGCCTGTTTTTTGACAGTACGTAAATAATAAAAGAACTTTCACAGAACTTGAATATTAACTTTGAGATTTGACAAAATTTTCTGTGTAATAACACTATTCTTTGAACTCATGACATCACTCTTTTTATCTTCTCTTACCATTCACTTTTGCGTCACAAAATATTCTATTGTGACTATTCACCACTCATTCGCTATTCATGCCCAAACCATTTGAACGTTATTTTCTTGATCTTATCCATTACATCAGCCTTGAATTATTTCCGGATGTCCACAATTATTACCATACACATATCTCAGTAATCTCATTTCTACAACTAGCAAATATACTGTCATCCTTCCTATGCCAGTTTCATGCACCGCTACCATATTATCAGATTTGACATCAGCACTCAATTGTAGACTGCATGCCTTGTTTCTTTTAACAACTAATTTCCACTTATTTTCCCGTCAGTTTTCATCCAAATCACCATTCTATTCTATTCTTTCAGTTCCCCCATCCCGTACTCGTCGTTCCAGGCTGCGAGATGGTAGCTAACAGTCTCCCCAGCCGAATACTCCTACTAGCCCCGCACTCTCGTACATTCTATTCGACACAAAGCGTGTTAGCCGCACCCAATGACCCGTTCATAATGCAATGGCTGGGGCGGGCCAGATTCTCGTAGGATCTTCTCCTTTCAATTTCTTTGCGTGGACGCGGCGGGTTTCCAGTCAAAAGCACAAACGACTTGGCGCTGAATTTGTTTTTTTGTTTGTTTACGATATCGCTGCTCTGGATAAGTTACTGACAAATATTATTGAGACAATTGAGTTTTTTTACATTCTACATATTCATTACACATGTGATGTATCGATTGAGGAAGGGGAATTTACCAAGATAATAGAAACAATGTGAGATAATTTGGCGCCGACTATCACTGAGCTGCAACCAAACTGCACGGACTATCAAAACGGTACCACGACGGAGCTAACGAATGTCACGAATTTGATTAGATTTTGAGTACTATTCAAAAACAGCCACTTTTCAGGAGAGATATTTCAAATTTATAAACTGAGATTACTTTAATCGCGGGATTAAAAATTACTAATAATAATGTAACTTTTACTTATTTTTAATCGAAACAAATTTTTGAGATTTTATATTTTGATACCACTAGAAGATTTCTTGTCCCAGAGATTGAAAAAATGAAATAAACTTTGAACGTCGTTTTTTTACTTGTTCTCTTAATACTTAGCATGATAGATATATTGGTGACATTTTTATAAGCGCTTCATACTAATGAAGGTTCATGGCCAATCTCACTTGTTTATATTTTTTTATTTACCAGTGTGACGCATTGATTCTAGAAGAAGTTAAAAACCGATTATGAACATATAACACTTAATTACATAAATCGGCGTATCATTTTTATATATTTTAGAACCAACATTTTCGATGATATCCGAAAAAACAAATAGAAGGTATGTCTATTGTATTTACAAAAGTGATTTTTTTGGTTTCCATACGCGTCGTGTGACATGTGTTTTACACACATGCATACTACATGCCTCTTCCCGAATTAAAATATTCATATATTTGGAGCAACCAGTGAAATCTGCCATAAGTTCCAAATGTCTTTAGCCGTGTTTAGTGACTAGATCTGAATAGCCAGGTACTTCCCCACCTTCCTCTTTCCCTTCCCCACTTACCTTCAGCCTCACAACATCCCCCAATTGGGGATGCCATAGTCTCACTGGCTCCAGACGGGAGCAGTTGGGACTCTTGTGAGGTATTCACTATAAAAAAAAAATAAGTTAATCATAATAATTATTTTTTTTACAATATCCCCACACAGGAGGCCTTGTGGAAAATAATTTCCCTCAGGGTCTATGTCATCTTTGGGAATGCTGGGTGAGGGGTCTTTTTTAGGAAACGAAGGAAAGGAAGTTCTGGAAGATCTTCTTTATGAGTGGTGGGTAAGAATCTTTGGGTTCGTATGTCTCGAAGTGACGGACGTATGAATCCTGGAGAGGTCAAAGAGTCTCCCAAAACCTGCCCCATCTGCTACGCAATTTATGGGCAGTCACATTCACCGTCAAAACCTGACACACCTCACCCTATGAACCCCGGCTCCCCTGCTAAGTCACCAAACGTAGCTAACCACTTGGGGTGACCTGTGGCAGAACTGTTTCCAATTAATCAAAAGAATTATTCTCCGTCCGTCTACGTATTGTGTTGCAATTTCTTTGCATCAACATATTTTTCCATGTTTTCAGTTTTTCATGTATTATATTATTTTTCCGAATTTGTCAAGTTCCTCCGCTTTAATATTTATCATCTTCCGGTTAAATATTTTAACTCAATCTTTCCTATCACATTTAAATGAAGGGGATTGTTTTCGTAGGACGCGTAGAATTTCTCTATTTATTTTTATGTTTCCCTGTGGTAGTGTTCATGCGCTTGACATGAAAGTAAATTTGGTTGGCTTAAATAAACCACAAAATTTTGAGCCTCTCTACAGGGACAGTACTTTGCTTTACTTTATTTATAGAGAGTGTAATGCTATCCGTTTAAATACAGTTTTTTGAAGTTTTGAGAAAAATAAACGTTTTATAAATTTTGTTAAACATTTCTGTTAAGAGTTAAAAAAATGAGTAAGTTTTTGTTTATTTAAAACGTGTAACAAATAGAACATCCTCTTTAAAGGTGCGAAATGGCATTCATATATTTTCTCGTCAATCAAATCTTGAGATGGGTCATGTGAAGAGTCGGTATAATGTAGACGATGTATAAATGTGATTGAAGCAAGCAATGTTTGCCAAAACGGAATTGTGGAATTTTCTGTTGTTTCTTTTGTCCCTGTGGATTTTTTTGATCTTTTTGTTACTTTTTTCCATCATTGTCAGTGGTGCTACATCGCAGGGCGGGATTTGGTTTCCATACTTGCTCTCTTGACCTCGAACACTTCCTACGGTGATTTATTCTCCAGTCGTAAAGCCTTCCCATTATGCTCCAATTTTGCATCATACAATCAAACTCTTATTCGCTTCCACTGGGATACCCACTTGGTGCTATCACCTGATATTTTTTCAAAGTTTTCCACATATTGCAGTTTTTGAATGCATATAATCTTACAATGGTTTCATGCTCAGTTAAATTCTCGAGTAATGGTTCTTGGAAGTTTCCATTTTGTAGTGCAGTTGCAATTAGGTTTAAAAACAGGCTTTTATAATGCTCTCCAGTTATTAATTAAGTTGAATGTGAAAGCTTTCAGATTTCTATATATTTGTTACCTGCTAATAATTCGCTCTCCGGTTGGGTAGTGAAAAGGCCGTCGACCACTTATTGTATAATAATAATATCTCCAGCAAGATGGCACAATAAAACGTTCCTTTCGCTTGGCAAACGATTATATCCGTTCCACTTAACCGTTCGCCCGCCTACATAGCCATTTATCAAACCATAACTTTGCGCCGTGTCATTAGCAGACTGACTTTAAAATTTTCATAGAGAATCCGTGATATATAGGGCATATTCAAAATTGTCCGGGATTTCTGCGATGGAGCAGTGGTACGTAGATATTTATACTACCTTCCCCACTGGGCTACAGAATCCGGCAACCCCTTCTGCCGAGTGTCATTAAAGCCACTGGCGGTCGAGCCGCGTGTCTCTAATACCCGCCAGGGCCCGCTTCCCATGACCGGCATACTAAGTACGGGGAATTAATAATTGGCCCATCCGCACAAACTGTCAAATCGCACTTATTGGACTGTCACACGTTCCGGGAGTGTTTTAATTTTTTTACGGTCATTAAGGCTATGAGAATAATTTCTACTTCCTATTTTTTAAGGCTTTTTAAAATTATTTATTTTAAAGAAACCGATTTTATAATTGAAAATAAGTTTTTAATAAGTATTCAATTACGCTGTCAGGCCTGTAAATAGTTTATTCCTTTACATGAACTTTGTACAGGAATGTTATATGTCAATTTTGAAGTATTTTTATTACATTACCTTTACACAGGAGGCCCCAAGGAAAATAATTTCCCACAGGAGCAATTTCATCTTACGGGATGCTGTGTGGAGGAAGGAAAGGAAGGAGAGGAAGATCTGGGAAGGAGAAATGGGGTCGATAGAAATCTGTGGGTCAGTTTGTTCACGTATGAATCCTTCCGTCTAACTGCGGTGCAAGGCGATGGATCGAGAGAGTCCGGCTGGAGAAGTCAAAAGGCCTCCCTCAAACAGTCTCTTTCGATCCGGCCCGCCACGCAGTTGGTGGGCACACACCTCCGCCGTCGAGACCTGGACACACCTCATCCCATGAACTCATACCTGCTAAGTCACTAAATGTAGTGAACCACTCGAGGTGAGCTACGGCAAAGGTGATGGTTATCCAATAAATGGTGTCCGGGGAGGCGGTACCCATACTCGCCTCCCAAATTTTCTTTGTTATAAAAGAAACGAATGAACCCTGATAATGATTATACTATGTTCTAGAAGGTTATTCTCTCAAATTCAGCACATCATTCGACATTCGAGCACTTTTCATTAAAATACTGGTAGTACAAACAAAAACATAGGTACCTACTGAGCAGCGTCCTCGTTCGTGACTCTAGAAGCCTCCAGTCAGGTTGTAAGGCTGATCGGCTTGTTGGCTTCTTTCGTTTTCACGCCAAGGATTGGCTTGCCGTTTGAGAGAGATTGAGAGGTTCGCTTCTGAGTAAAACTTGTGTTTTTTCTTGATATGTTTTAATATGGGTACGAACAATTTCAGCATAATCGATAGTTCTACTTATGTAAATAATGATTCTTCGATTGGTTACATAAATATTGACAATCTAATGATCAATAAATACCTGAAAAATTTAGATGTTAGTAAGGGTGCTGGTAGTGACGGTATATCGCCATATTTCATCAAAAAATGTGCCACAAATCTTTCTTACCCTTTAACTAACATATTTATAATGTCACTAAAAGAAGGTAAATTTTCCACAAAGTTTAAAGAAGCTATTATAATCCCTATTCATAAAACAGGGTCAAAAATTAACATTGATAATTACCGCCCAATCTCAATACTCACGGTATTTAGTAAACTTTTTGAGAGAATTGTCTACGATCAAATTTACACAACAATTGTTCGTAATATACAAAACCAACAACACGGATTTCTTCAAAAAAGATCAGTACTTACAAACTTGGTAAATTTTACGGAATATTTAACATGCAATATGGACAATAGAAAGCAAGTAGATGTAATCTACACTGATTACTCTAAGGCCTTCGATAAGGTAAACCATTTCATTCTAATTCAAAAATTAAAACAATTAGGCATCCATGGTGACTTACTCCGGTGGCTCACTTCATACCTTTGGAGTAGACTTCAAAGTGTTTTAGTTGAGGGAACAAAGTCCAGCTTCTTCTCTGTGCCCTCCGGTGTACCTCAAGGTTCTCATTTAGGCCCATTATTATTTAATGTGTATATATACGATATTCACAAATATTTTTTACATGCTAATTACCTAGCATATGCAGATGATAAAAAAATATACTTAGTTATTAAATCAATCAACGACTGCATTAAACTACACGAGGACCTCATACGTCTCTTTGTCTATTGCGAATTAAACAAACTTGTTATTAACATCGCAAAATGCAATAAATTAACATTTACACGCAATAAAAATAAAATATCCTTTGTATACACACTAAACGGCACACACATCGATGAAGTAAAATATATCAGGGACCTTGGGGTTACACTGGATGTTAAATTAAACTTTAGCCAACACACTGATGACATCATTAACAAACCAATAAAATGCTGGGATTTATAATTCGCATAGCAAAACCCTTCCACAACATAAACACTCTATATTCCCTTTACACCTCATATATTCGCCCGCACCTGGAACACTGTACACCGATCTGGACTCCTTTATACCAAGCCCATATCGAAAGAATAGAAAGAATTCAAAAAAAAAAATTTAAACACATAAATTATAAACTAAACTTACACTTCTCAAATTATACCGAATCCATTAAATTTCATAATTTTAACTCCCTCCAAACACGACGTCTAATTTTTGATCAAATCCTATTATTTAAAATCCTAAATAATGGTCTGGACTCACCAGAACTTACCAATTTAATAAATTTTCATATTCCGTCTAGATCAACCCGACAATCTGATTTATTTTATCTACCCTCGTGTAGAACAAACATTCGAAAAAATTCCCCAATTCCTCGTATATGTGCACAATATCATAAAAATTTTTACAGCATTGACATTTTTGGTAATAACCTAAAGAAATATCGATATGAAGTAATGCGTACGATCGATTATTAATATGAGAGTATGGAATGTATCGGCAGCATCTCCTATCCTCTTCCTATTTTCCTCTTCCTATCCTCTTCCTATTTTCCTCTTCCTTTCCCCTTCCTTTAACACCAAATTAATTTTAAGAAACTAAAACTTCATTTCTAATGCACTGTAACATAAGAAACTTCTGTGGCTTGACTTTAGTTAACTTGTATATATATATCTATCACTGCATATTATATAAAAGCTGTTTGTTTCTTACAAAATAAATAAATAAATAAATATGTCACACAGAAGAGGGTAGACCTTAAAACTTAGAAAGAAAAGCGAGAGTTGGTTGATAATGAATGTTGAATGAATGATAATGTAGAATTGAATCCCCGTTTGGAATCACAACCCGCTATTTATAAACAAACCAATATTGACGTGACCCCAGACACAAGATATTATAGACGCGAAATTCATGACAATATTACACTATGACGTGCCATAGACAAAAATATTTAACATAAAAGGTAGCATAGACAGAAAAAGATAATGTAAAAGGCTCTACACATCGAGATTATAAAATGAGAAAGTTAAAGAGTTTAGGCTTGACTGAATTTAAATATAAAACAGGACAATCACAAGATACGACACGCAACACCCACCGGCTGCCAATAGATATTTTAAATGTTGCTTTTAAGGCCACATAAGACTACAATAATGGGGGCTTACTAGACGCTCACATTTGAATTATTTCTGATTACTAAAATCTAATCACAACTACTTACTACTTACTTGATCTGATTACTGAAATCTACTTACTACTACTTACTACTTACTTAATCTAGTTACTACTACTTACTATTTACTTAATCTGATTACTAAAATCTACTTACTACTTACTTAATCTAATTACTAAAATCTACTTTCTACTTATTTAGTCTGATTACTAACGAACGTTAGTTATTTAATTTAAGAATCACAAAAAACGGGACCTCACTATTAAAATATTTTATATTAAGTCGTTCGAAAAAATCCATCTATAAAATTAGTAGTAAGCACCAGATTTCATTCTTCTATTCGATGAATTTGTGACTTCCAGAGGGATCCCTCTAAAAACATTTGAGATTTTAGTAATACGTTTATCAGAAATAATTAAAATAAATCCCACGGAACGATCGATTTTCCAGGCCTGCTAAAGCAAAGTCCTTCCATTACTATTGTTTTACTCGACTTCATCACTTACTGGCAAATTCAACCGCAGGGCTATCCAATACACAGGGCCGCGTGTCACATATTTTTGTGCACGGCTGCTTCACTTACGTCGTTAAGATTCTAGCTTTATTGTAAAGGGATTGTCTCGTCTTAACAGATTTGAAGAATCTAACAAATATGGGTATTGAGCTAATGGACCTTGCAAAATTCCTTTTGAAGTTTGAGAAATTAATAATTGTTTGGTAATAAAAGTAATGGCTTGTAAAGGTACTTACGTGCATTATTGACGAAAATTAATCGGTTGTAAAGGTAACTACGTGAATTTTTGACGCGAATTAATCATGAAAGGTGAAGGTATGTACCTAGTATATATACATATATTTTTCATTAGAACCATACATTGCTTTTGTATTATAATTAACTGAATATTGAGAAGACGGGTGTTCTTTATAGAGCCCGCTTAGCAAACTTTTCTTAACTATGTACAGATTGGAAGAGATCACTATCGTTGACTTTGGCAACCAATATCGAGTTACTGGAAATTATAAAAAAAATCCTCGATTCTATGCAGTCCGTCTAAAAGACTTCCCTATCTTAATCTCCATCGCAATTGTTGGAGTTCAGACAATCGATGGGACTATCGTGGTGATTTTTCACGAAAACAGCGCTTTACAAATCATCCAACTATTATTATTATTATCGTGTCTCTTTCAACTATATTTCATTGGTAGTTGACAGAAATTGGTTTTTATTTATCCCCTCCGCTCTGAAGATATTTATCGTAAGTGCTTGCCCAGCAGTGTATGTTTGATAATTATTATGGATGTACTAAAAACAAAAAGTATTATAAGTAAGTGTTAAAAAGTATATCCTCATTGTGCAGGCTAGGTATCTGTCAGATACTTTGTTTCCCCACTTCCAGCCAGCATCTCCATGTTCTAGAGTTCTAGAGTAAAGAAGTAGGGATCTAAATATTTTACGAAATATCGGTTTGGACTGGCACAATGTTATTTTTGATTTATCATAAAAATTATTGGCTGTTGGTATCATAAATTGAAATACAATAAAAATATTGTATGTAGGTACATATGTGCCTATCCACTTTTTAATAATAATTCAGGTAGCTTGGTGAAGATACTCACCGTTCGTAAAATTTGAGTTGGGTTAGACAAGTCAAATTAATATTACAAATTACGAAAAGTAATCCCTTAAACATAATAAATAATAAATAAACACGGGCGATTATTAAAATTTGCCAAAGGAGTTTTGTGGAATTGAATCAATTGCAACCCTCTGTATAATTCCACAGTTTCCAGTTGTATTGTAGTTACCAGTTCCCACACTCTGCCACTTAGTGCGGCAAAATTGCTCATATTCCTTGACACTTTGCCAGCAAAGAGTACAATGGCATATTTTTGAATGGCTGGACTTGCACAATACGGTAGAACTGTCATCATTAGAAAGGTTATGAATAGGCTCTTTGGGAAATACGACTATCGAAGAGACGGCAAACGGGGCATAAAGAAAATGAAGATATGAATATTTTCAGAAACCGTTGGGAGAATATTTCACAAAGCGTTTATTTCTAGTTGCGGACACTTTATTTTTTATTCAATGTTGTTTTTTAGGAGCATAATAGTTATTATAATGTTTTCTCACATTTTACTTAAAATTGATAGATATTATACGTAACCAAGGACGAAATAGTTAAAAGACAGTACTCTAATTACTTCCGATGTGTATATTACCATTCCAATTTCGAAAATCTGTCACATGTATATTTCTTTTTTAAATCTTATCTGAACATCGCACAAAAAAGAATAACTGAATTGATACAGTGGAACTATGGCATCCCTTATCGGGATATGTTGTGAGGTAGCATGGAGTTAGGAAGAGAAGGAGATGAGAAAAACTAAGGGTGAAAAGTTCCTGGCCATTGAGATCATTTCAAGTAATGCGCAATATTTTAATTCTGAATGGTGGTCTCTCCCTCGGATCGTGCTGTAAATAATGGTGGTCTTTCCCTCGGATCGTGCTGTAAATATTCTATATTGTATTATTTGAAATAATTATTACAAGTGAAATAACATATCTGGAGGTACCTAAATTAAATAAGATTTATTTGCATACTCCATGTTTTGAATCCGCGACATCTGCTTCCTTGATCAAGAATTTTAAATACTCCAGATTTTGAACTCGTTACCAAGCAATTCTTCTATGTCATGCGATGTATAAGATAGCTTGGTTTCATATACAATCTACATAGATTTTTTCTTCCCCGTTTGGCATAGTACATCATGCAGCATGATGCTGACTGGCTCCACGCTGCCAGTTATGAGGGGTCAATAAGACCAGCTTAAACTGAATACTTCATCACTTCTCCTAACGGGTGTTGGCAACAAACGTGGCTCCATCTCAAAGGTATTTGTCCCCGCGGCCTTCTGAAAACCGCCGCTCTACTGCACCTGTAACCGAGTCAAACGGGATTCTCTTGAAAATGTGGCTGCAGAGACGTAGCTCTTTGAAACATATATATTATTTATCTTTCGGGTGATGATGTCTGAGAAATCCTCGGCATCCAGCACAAACACCACGTCTCAAAGAAGATATTTGCATTTACTGTATGATTCACACCATGTAATATTTACGAGTATATATTTATAGATACATTTATGAAGGAAAACAAAGATAACCCATTTATGTAGGAAAACAACATTACTATCCGTACATTTGCGTACTTTGCATTTATAAAAACATGCATGGTGTTCTATATAACTAACGATCACGCCATTTCTCCGTAGGGGTAGGCAGAGAGGACGGACCGCTAAACAATTAGGTCTCGGCGCACCATCCATGCTTCATTAACATTCATTAATCGTCACGTCACGTTTTGGGTACCGCCGCCCTGGAACCATTTATTGGATAGCGCAAACCTCTGCCATAGGTCATCCCGAGTAGTTCACTACATTTGTTGATTTAGCAGGGGTGCCCGGGTTCATTCAGGATGCGCGAGCTCACCATCTGCGTGGCGTGCCAGATCGGGAGAGGCTGGTCTGGGGAGATCCTCTGATCTCTCAAACTGATCTCTCGACCCATCGCATTGCTCCGCAGCGGGAAGGTTAGATTCATAAATCCGTCACACTGATTCCTAGATTCCTACCTACCCCTCATCCTTTTTCCTTCCCAGAACTTTCCCTCCTTCATTTACTTAAAAATACCCTCTACACAGCATCCCCAAATGACATTGGCCCCTGGGGGAATTAATTTTCCTCAGGGCCTCCTGTGTAGAGTTAATGTAAAATTATGCGCTCTATATGCCCAAACCATCTCAGCTTCCCTTTCTTAATCTTACTTTGTGTAAATTATTAATGTTTTACTCAGTGTAAGCTCTAAATTACATAAATCTAGGTTACATGAAGAAATTTCACTGCTAGAATTATGTGTGGATGAAATTACACTTCGACAAAATCACACATAGACGAAACTATTATTTTAAATACACCCACTGAAATCACGCCCGTCAATCAAACCTAACCTAACTTAACCATGACCAAATTTTTTTGTTCTTAATTTATTTAACAGACACTACGTGTAATTCTTTAATTCGGTAATTGAAATGTTCTTACATTAGGTACTTCATTTTGAAGATGTCGTAAAAAAATTCCATTTTAGAAACAAGATAAATTTTTGTCTTTGAAATATACTTGACAATTTAAATTTGCAATATTTTAATTTCAAACACAAAAAAAGTTGATAAAAAAGCAAACCACAAACACTGTTAATCAAATCGTAAAAAAATGTATGGAAATAATATTTAAAAAACACAGTCAAACGAAAAAAAAGGTCAACTTATTTTTACCTCGTTAGTGTGATAAAAAGGTTAAAGAAATATTTAAAGTTACTTTTGATTCCCTGAAAAACAACAACAAACAAACTGAAATAAACGCATTGCTTGCTCAACTTTATACGTTTATTTCGTCGATATAACCTACACGTACAATAGGCATTTATGCTATAAAAAATAAGACTAATAAAGTACGAGTACTCATAACAAATGGACCACATAATTCAAATTAAATATTGTCATAACCCCACTTTTTAACATTAAATGAAAGTACATTTTGCAACATGCAATTCTTATATAATTATTTGACTAAAATAGTCGAAAACTATTGAGTTGTAAATATACGAAAATGAACTTTTTTACTAACATAATACACTTTATGAAGATAACAGTTATTTACTAGGATAAACTTATGTTATATAAGGAAAAATAATCTACTAGTGGCTCCACAACATCAAGTACACACCCGTTTTTCATCAAACCTGGGTTGCTTGGTTCCTAAAAAAAATACCTCATTCGCTCAACGCTAATTCTGGTTCATTGCTCCGAAAATATATAATGCATTGAGTACCGACATAAGTCGTATAATTCTAACTCCCTTTTTACTGCCCGAGTAAAACATTGGTTATTTGAAAGGGGACGAGCTTTCTACAAAGACTCCTTAAACTTATAAAACTATTAAAAACAAAATATTTGCATATATTTAAAAAACATACTTACTCAACCACACCTGTACAATTCTTCTACAATTTTTATTTCAACTTTCAGTTATATCTCCGTCAAAATATTATTTTTCTTTATATCTCACCTTACTTTTAATTTCTGTATTTGCATTTAGTTTTTTATCTTAGATTTTCTTATTTTCATATTATTACTTTTTATCTGTTTATTATCATATTTTATAAATGAAGTATTTTATGTATGACTACCACAACACGGGCATTAGCCTAGTGTGGTCATCAAAATAAAATGTACTACATGATCGTGTAAATATTTATTAAATAAAAAAATAATTACAAGAAGAAGACACAGATTTTAAAAAAATAGTACCAACTCGAATCTAAACTTTTACAGTCTTTATACAAAATGTAACAAAAACACCATTTAACGGTTGTTAGGTGTTTTCTTAGTAAGGCTGTTAATGTTTTGTCGTCATAATATATTGGTATTGTAGACAACGTAACTTGTGAATTATTTAGCTCCAACTTACAAATAAAATAAATAAATCGGGGTTTTGGTAGCTCCACCGGTAAAAGTATGGAATAGATTAATAATAAAACGCGAGAGCTACAACAATATCAATAATGCCATTTTTCGTAATATTAGCACCCTAGAACATCCAAAAGTCACGAGTCGCCACTGGTGCGGGATGAATACGACATTTGCTCTGTGTAGGTGTGTTTTTTTTTAAATAATGAAATGAGTTAAAACTCAAATTGTAATATGTAATTATTGAAGGCAATATTATTGACTCTAACGAAAATTTCAAGCAGGAAAATCAATAAAAGATTCTTTCGTATCTAGGAATTGAACTTAGAACCTTAGCCTTGCCGGGGCTTTGCTCTGCCGTTGAAATCATCCGACCCTATACTCGTTGTTCATATTTAACTGAATCGTACTTCCGAATTCTCACAGTAGGCCCTGAAGAAAATATTTTTGCTCGTGAACTATGCCATCTTCGGGAATGCTGTGTGGATGGGTTTTTATGGAATCTTGGCCACAAAATAGATGGGCAGATTCATCCGTTGCCAATATCTTAACCAACCTCATCCCATGAACCCGGGAACCACTGCTAAGTCAAGAAATGTAACGAACCACTTGGGTTGACCTATGGCAGAGGTGTTGGTTAATGCAATTTATGGTTCCCGTCGCGGTGATAAACCCATTCTCAAATTGTAATGTAAATTATGAATTGCAAACCGTGGAACAAGCTTCGAGATTCAAAGTATTGTTTGATATCATATATTAAAGTTAAATGAATAATTTTCCCCATACCAGGATAACAGACAGAGTAGAAGAAATAGAGTCGTTGACATTCATACGTGAGAGGTTAAAAGCATTATCATCCGAGCCAAGTGAACCACTCAACGCGACACATTTAGTCAAGTGTCTTCTCCGTTATTAAGCACTGTCAACTAGGGCACAAAACACCAACACGCTGGCGCTAGATCCCAAACATTGCAACTTATTATTATTATTTTGTTTAATTTAGTAATAAAGCTCGAAAGTCTTGAATTTCAAACAGTATCAAATATTAAAAAAAAAGCCCTATTTTTTTTTGCGTAATGGCCGCTAGAAAGTTGAAATAAAACTATTTATAAGCGCGCTAATACGGAGGCAATGAATAATTTTTCTATAACATTTTGTGTTTTTCATATTTGTAATATCAAAAAGAACAGTACCTATAAGAATTTGAAAAAGACAAAATATCATTAACAAATACATAAACGAATAATTTAACTACCAATGTAAATTCGTTATACAAAATAAGAAACCTACATCGATTTTGGATAGCAATTTTTGATTGAAAATGCACGTAAAATTATTTGATTGATCAATTTCCGTCACAAATAAAATACCATTTCGTGATATGTCAACATCCTCGGCAGTTAAGCAATCCCTACACTCGAGCACGAATGCTTAAGTTGTGTCATTAAGGAGGCTTGTATGTCATTGTTTTCATCCCTCTCCCGCCCTCCCACAGAACCTTCCACCCACCGCTGGATTCTGGCAGTGGTACGGGCTTGCCAGTTCAACAGGTCCCTCAGTGGCGTGGCGGTGACTCCCAACCACCCATCCCACACCCCGCCCCCGCCCCGCCCTAGCTTCCTAATCCACCAGGCAAGGGCGTGTGAGGGCTGTAAACATTTCAGATTAGTGTCAGACTTATAAATTATGAAGATAACTTGTATAAGTTTAATCGATACATGTGTGGTCTGATGTGAAGTTAATCGGAACTAAATAAAATTAATGAACGCAAAGTAATCTTAACTCGCTTAAAAGCATAACGAACAATGAAATGGGTAATTTTATTTGCATGATGAAGCAGAAAAAATAAAATTTCGTAGTTACATTAATTAAGGATTTCTAATAAAAAGGACAATATATAAATAAGCGTTAACGAGCTTTGGTAATGTTAAAAAAATAAGCGTAGTTTTTCAATTAGTGAGGAACTATTGCTACTTTTCTGAGATGAAAATATATATAGTGGATCTACGAATTTCTTCATCTCAAAATCACTGAATTGTAACCACACGCTTTTGTATTGGTTGGTGTAGAATATTTATACCAATACCGTATATACCTTCCCTAGAATTTTTGTTTCAAAGGGAATTTCATAATGCTTCCGTTTGAACAGTATTTTCCTTGTAATTGAAATTTTACATACTTAGGAGTGAATATATCAGTCTCAATTAATATAATCAATTATTTGATTTATGCAGGTACTTTAATAATATCATAAAAATGGAATATTAACTTGTAATATTAATATGTTAAAATATTAAAAGTCATAACAACATTTAGGTACCCACAGTAATCGAATTGGTTAAAAAAATGCTAATTCTAACAGTTGTATAATTCTGTTTCCTTTAAATAAAACACAAGTGGGGATCTGAAGGCAAAGGAGGAATATCGAAGGCGAATAGTGCACTTCAGTTACTCCCAATTGTTGTACTAGGCTATTGCACTAGCACATTCTCAGTGAGCAACAACAGGAAACACATCCCGCGCTCAGGGGTATACGGGGTGTATGTGTAACCCTCGTGGCCAAAGCAAGACTCTATGAATAATGTATCTCGGTGTTAGGGGTTGAAGACACAAGTCTACTAACCAGATTGAAGTAAAGGGTTGACCACTAAGAAAACCATACAATTAAGTTCAATGAGAGCTTTATATTGTATATGGGCACCTACTGCACATTATTATATATTTTATTATTGGATTTCTGTGTTATGATGTTAAAAATTTTGTTGTATCAATTTTGTGGCCTTGATTTTATACACAGATTGATTACTTTGTGGGTGTTTTGGCGTGGATGATAATCGTTCTTTATTATATCACCAAAAAAATTCTTTACGTAAAAAAACAATGATTTTTGAAAGTTTTAATTCTTTTCATAAGTTAGAATTTTATGAAATATAAGGTCATTAGCTGAAAGTATTTCCAGCGAAATAATTCCTCCTCGCCGTCGCCGACGTTAGCGCAAACTGCCGTCGAAAGGCGCGCATAAAAGCTTAGCGGATTTCAGAAATCACGAAGCGCAATTAAACAGTAATGCCTTTGTCCCGATTGCGGGGAATAAAATTACTTTTGAATTGTGACGAAACCAAATTACAAGTGTTTTAAATGCTCTTTGCGACCGTAGGCCTGTAATTGATATGAGAGCCTCCATTAGCCTTTCGCCGTCCGCCGTCAGCCGATTGCTCGCTTTGATCCCTGCTCCCGCCATTTTGCCCTCCAAACGTCAAAATTAATTCGATTACTTGCCGCTAGGGCGGCGATAACCATCAACCCACAATGGACGCTTTTAATTTTGAATTTCTCTCCGTTGTTTTCGTCGAATCTTGGCGTTAATTTTAATGCTGGGAATTGTGTGGGAACCTTGGAGTTAAAGCGCCCAGAGAATTTGGCCAAATCTGCCCGAAATCGAAATTAAGACACGGATCTTTTTAATATAAGTCGGAATTATTTTGAATGGCGTCTTAAAAATCCATGATTCTACGGCCTTTTTCTTGGATACTTTGAATAAAAACATATACCTACCTGTAATAGCGTTCTTTACTGAGTTATTTTATTAAGTAACTAGTTATACTGCCCGGTCTCAGTCAAAAATTCAATCCTTTTGTTTTAATAAGTGTTTCTCAAATTGTATAATAAGAGGTACTAAAAAAATGAGGCGAGTGTTTTACTTTTTGAGCAAATTGTGCAAATTTCATGATGCCAGAGCTCACCGTCCAAGAGCTTATGTTAACTATTTTTTAGGGTAAATTTTTCGTCGCATAAAGTTAAAATGCATTTATATTTTTACGACCAAATGAATGTAGTTTTATTAAGCCACGAGACGTCTTAAAGCCCTTTAGAAGTTAACCTTAGTTGACCTGCCCAGTAATTAATGAATTGAAATATTATTAGAAAAGTAAAACGAACTTTTTTTCACTAAAAAAACAATTCTTTACCACTCAAACATCCATAGAATATATTACCGTTCGTCTGACAGCGATTTAAATTTATCGTCATTGACTATTGACCCTTTTCCCTCCCGCACAATAATGTAACATCGCTAACACGGTCAACATACAAATTGGTACTATTTTACCCATCTTGTTAGGGGAGAACAGGGAACAGCCCCCCGATAGTTTCATCCCTTATTCCTTTTCCCATCGAAAAGCTTACGCGATTGGAAATCTTTAAATAACTTTATTTGGACCACGAATGGAAAGGTAAAGGCAATGTGAAGTTTATTCACTTAATTGATGTTGACGAGGTTTTTCTACGTTTTCATTATTTACTAAAACTTGTGGAAGAAAATTTAATAGATAAAAAACCGAGTATTTAAACTAACTAATTTCGATGTTCGGTACATGCGTGATGTGAAATATTTAAGCGTAACGCGTTAAATTATTATATTTCTAAGTACTCTTATTTTTGCAAATAGGAATTGGAAGTATTAAAACATTCTATCAGACAAGCGATAAAGTAGGTACCATATCCTATTTATCAATAATTCCATATTTGAATCGTATATTTGTTTTGTTCAAATATTTGACAAAACAAATATAGAATTAAGTATTTATAATCTCACAAGTTACTCAATTTGATCAGTGGAAACTGCCAAAAATATTCGGTTTTAAAGCAATTATACAAATATTTGTTCAGACCCGTGAAAAATTACGGACTAATATATTTTTAGGGTTTGTGAACCTAAAAGTATTTATGAAAAGGATAATTGCCTTTCAGAGATAAATATTGCCAAATTACGACGAACAGAAATTTACATCCGAACACCGTAAGTAAAAAAAAACGAAGTTTGTCCAAAATTAAAACGAAAGAAATATTTCACATATAGAATTATTAATAAAGTAGGTAATTAAAATATAAAAAATTTGGTACCCACTTTATAGCTTCCAATTTTGAAAATCAAAGAAAATCCCAGTTCTAGAGTTCATTGAACCCCAGATACAGATAAAAAGACAACAGCATTTTTTTTAATGTATCGGCTAAATTGATGAACGACCTAATACGTTTCTATAAGGAATTTCAATATCATCAATGTTGATTTCCTTTGCCCAGAAACCGTCATTTTCAGGGTTTATCGTTGCAGAGCTCCAAGTCCAATTCAGGGAGTGTGAGCTGCGCAGTGCTCTGATTTTATTTAGTGAACTTTTTGTACCCTTGTTTAACATAGGACCACAATTTCCCGAATTTCCCCATCGCGCGTGGGACTTATTTAAAATATTCCCGTATTGAATACTCCCGCTTTTTTCGCCCAGCTAAATGGTGAAAAAAAAAACTTTGGTGGCTTGAAATAATACATTTTGCAAATTTTATATACCGAGTCAAACCAAGTAAAAAGTATTTTATTTGAGTTAACATTATCATAAATGATTTAAAAAAAAAACAATTACCCCTCTAAAAAAATGGAATACACATACATTTTCTATGTTTACACGTTATTTCACAGTGGAAAAGATTCTCAGAATGGCCCTGATAAACGATCGCCGTTCAGAATCGTAATTGCTTCATATACTGATGTTTAGTGACTAGATCTTTATAGCCAGGTACTTATCAACCTTCTTCTTTTTCACTCAACAGATAATCCGATTTGTTTCCGACTTAACTTTAAAAAAATAATAATAGAATTATATTCAGCCCTGATTTACTAGTTCAATCACCTTCAACATACCAATTAGAACTACTCGGTCAAAAATTATTTTTAATTGCAACAACAATATAATTTAGATACTCGCTTGTAAGTAAATTGCATCAATACTTTCGCAAAAATTGTGGATGTGTTCAGTGAACGAAATGTAGTTACAAGAAGGTTTTAATAAAATACCTCAATCATAATAATAATTAAGGTTAGCCTAATACTATTCTTCTGCATGGGTTTTATATAATTTTAAAAGCAAATTTTACATCAACATTACTGTTCACCTAATAAATTATTTTGTCACTATGCCCCAAACAGGCTAATGAAATCAAAAAAGTCTGTTCAAGAATATTTGCGATGTAGTTATAGAACTATGAAGAACTATGTTCAGCCTTCTTCACAACAAAGACCTACCAGGTGAAGAATCTAAGCAAATAAACATATGGCATATGGACACACCCACAATGTTCTACAACACACTTGAATCGATTTATCTCTTTTCCAACATATTCAGCCTTCTTCACAACCTGCCAGGTAAAGAATCTAAGCAAAAAAACGTATGGCATAAGGACACACCCACAATGTTCTACAACACACTTGAATCGATTTATCTCTTTTCCAACATATTCAGCCTTCTTCACAACCTGCCAGGTAAAGAATCTAAGCAAAAAAACATATGGCATATGGACACACCCACAATGTTCTACAACACACTTGAATCGATTTATCTCTTTTCCAACATATTCAGCCTTCTTCACAACCTGCCAGGTAAAGAATCTAAGCAAATAAACATATGGCATATGGACACACCTACAATGTTTTACAACACACTTGAATCGATTTATCTCTTTTCCAACATATTCAGCCTTCTTCACAACCTGCCAGGTAAGGAATCTAAGCAAATAAATAGGCTAGGAAGTCAAATTTGTAGGTGCCCTTAAGGTGATTTTTCACAAAAGCGGTTCTACACATATTAATATAACTAATATTATTATTAGAATTACTGTTCTCACTGACTGCCCATAGTGGGATTATTTTATTTTCTGTGCGTAGTGAAGTCCCGTTTTAACTCGACCATTTGGATTTCGTAAATTTGATTTTATTTTCATCAGGCACAAGAGCTCCTCTTCTCTGATAAAATATGTATGTATTAATGTAACCCATATGATCTATATTAAAATAATAAAAAAAAATAAAAAAATAATTTAAACTGTAAATTTATCCATTCGTTCCATTTCCTTTTCAGTGTGGTGTTCAAATGTGAAATTGCCGTGTTTATTTGGACTTTTTATTTGCATTTTTGTTAAAATTGCGGCATTTACCTGCCTGAAGAAAGTTTGATAAAAGAATTGTAATTACAGATAGTGACGTTTCTTTGGCAAAATGTATATTATATTATTGGAAAAAAACATGTTACATCAAATATACGGTTTATATTAAAATAGATAAGTATTTAAGTACCAACTCACGAATGGTGTTATTACTGTCCGACTTGTGTATGATTTAATTGAAAAGTTTTTCGACACGAGGTCAACGGTTCACAGTACTACTTTTATTCAAAACATCTAAATCGTTTTCACTAGCCATTTTATAAAACATAATTATATTTAAATTTAGTTTTAGTAATTTTTTTGTAAAATTAAAAATTTTACTTTGTCTTGTCGTCTTATCATGATATCAAAATTGTCACAGCGGCAAACAAGAAAACAATGCAAAACGTAAACTGGGTTAACTCCACACGAGAACGTACATTCCACACATGTGATGTGGGTATAAGCAAACCGATGTTTACGCGCCAACAGTCTACCAAACTAAGGGGAATGACTACCTCGGAGAAGGCTTAGTACACTGCGGCGTAATGGGAGATAGGAATGAAATCTTCCTCATGGATTTTTTCTTCGTAAAAAATCAGTAACGTGAGACACAACAGTGTCTCGTTACCTCCTCGTTTGCAACTGGTGCGTTACAACATAGAATAATTAAACTTTACTTGGATTTGTACCGCGCTTCGTTTATATTTAATTTTCAGTTACATCAAATTCCTCAAGGAAAAAAAGGATTCTTCTGTATATATTATATTCAGCTTACAGAACATTTGAACGATAATATACAACGGAGAAAGAAATTTCAGTATCGTTATGTAACTTGCCTAGTAATTATTGACAAACTGTTGATGAATTACAAAAAATACTTTGTGTAAGAATTTTTTCCCAGACTTTAGTGTAAATATTATTAACCTATAGATTTACGTTCTTACCCTCTCGGTGCTTAAGAAACCAACTATCTAATGAACGAATTATTTTTATGAATGGCTAAAAATAAATAAGCTTAAATTAAATACAAAAAAAACAAAATGTATGGTAATTGGTTATAAGAAGACATCCAGTGAAAGCAAAATCAAAATTGATGGTGAAATTATTGAAAATGTTACCGATATAAAATACTTAGGAGTTATAATAGATTCCAAACTCAACTTTAACAAACATGCGGAATATACCCAAAAGAAAATTGGAAAAAAGATATCTTTCTTGGGAAGAATTCGCCAAAAACTGTCCGAAAAAACTGCAATCACCATTTATAACTCCATTATTGCTCCACATTTTAATTACTGCTCAACTATCCTTTTCCTGTGTAACGACCGAGAGCAAAATAAATTTCAAATTCTCCAAAATAGGGCAATGAGAACAATACTCAGACGAAATAGATATTCAAAAGTAAATAAAATGTTAAACGAACTAAATTGGCTAACGGTGAAACAGATGTTGACCTTGAACACGATGATATTTTTACACAAAATAGTAAACAACCTGCTACCCAAATATTTTTCGAATCAAATTGTATACAACAAGGACATACACCAACATAAAACTAGGACGTGCAATGAAATCAGGCTACCAAAGAAGGACAAAGCGAATACCCAGAATAGTATATTTTATAAAGGGATGAAATACTATAACGCGCTGCCGGAAAACCTTAAGTCTGCCCCAATTGAAAAGTTTAAGATGTTGTGTAGGAGCCATATCAAGAAAGAAAAAAAAACATAGTATATTTAAATGTAATAATTAATTAGTCATTTGTAATCTTAAATGTACAAATTACTAAAATAAAATCAATAAATAAATGAATAACTTTTTTTGTTTGTATCCACACAATTAGCTTTAGCGACGCTCCAGACTGCACAAATATGTTTTTAGATCTGGAGGAAAAAATATCTTTCAAAAATTTAACAGTAAAAAAATATTTCTTGGACATGTAAAGAAAATTTAAGAGGTTTTCAAAAGTCAAATATCAAGGCTTATAAGTCAGGAACACAGTTTTGTATTAGAAATTTAAGGCTCGATTGGCCAAAAATTTGGTTCAAATGGCATTTCTTGTCTTTCTTCTTTATTATATGGAAAAGTTGAACGTACCTACAAAATGTACGTATTCAGTTACAATACATTTATCTCTGTTGTCATATGAAAGTAAGTTTTTTTTGATATTCACATTAACAATTCACACATTATAGAGCGTGAATAGATCATTAAAATATTGTTTAGATAGATTTTTTGTTTTTTTTGTTGTTGTTCTGTATTTTGATTTAAAGTGCAAGGGTTGAAAAAAATTTTAATTTAAGATTCATCGTTAAGAAATTATTTTGCAATGTTTGAAAATTTGATTTGGAATTGAATCAAAAGTTGAAATGTTGAAGGAGGCAGTGAATTTTTAGATTGAGCTATGAAAAATACTTTGATTAGAGTTAGGAAAACAAAACGCATACAATGTTCCAACTTCTAGATTCTAGACCATAATAACCAGAAAGTAATTTTTAATTAAGTAATCTCCCTCTTTTAAAATGAATAATTTAGCAATAAGTATAAAATTCTTAAGAACTTTAAATGCGGGGTTAAATTAGTGATATACTTATTATTTTTCCAACTTACCGGCTTTCTAATATACATTACGCTTATATTCAGGAAAAGTTGCTATTCTTGCTGATACATCATCTGGAAAAGTTTCGCCAAAATAAAGGAGGCAAGAAAGGTGAAACTAGAAGTCAAATATTATTATATATATATTTCACATTATTAGGAAGGAAAGTTTGGGAAATATGAACTTCGCTATCCCGATCAGTTATTCATGCGACTAGATTAGGTTAACCTTTAAATTTGAACGAATTAAAATAGTTTCAGGGACTCTTTGCCGGGATCAGAATATTATGCGGGAAGAACACACATGTAGGTAATTGAATAACTTTCTTGGGTAGAATAAGGGAGACTGGGGGATAATACACCGCCTGCGGGCGGGGGAAGGTGAGGGGTGAACCGTTCCTGGAAACAGAATCACGTAACCCAAAACTACGTTTTTCTCTCTTTCTTGGTGTATTATGTCGGTTTAACGAGGATTATAAAAGAAGGAAATGGTTTGATTTATCTTCATCGGAAAGCAGTATTTAGTTCAATCAGTAGAAATATCACGAAAATACATTTATCGAATATATCTAAGAAAAGACTAAGATACCTGCGTAGTAGGTACGTAGGTAGTTATTTAAAGAATATTGTTGACAGGAGTACGATAACACTATGATTTATGGTTGTTCTATATCTTCCAAAAGAAGAGCGCCGTTCCGTGACTATTCTTCCCGTTTTCCAGAACGAAAGTGTATTCTGTTTTTGTATTACGAGTAATTTTGTATATTTTTATAATTAAAACGTTAACACAATTTTCAAATTTTGATCGGTACGGGATGTTCATTTTTTAAAAGTATTTTTATTTTTATGTGAAACCGCAAGTGAGTCCCAACTGCTCCAATTCGTCTGGAGCAAGTGAGACCATGGCATCCTCATTTGGGGTATGTTGTCAAACCTAAGGTAGTGGGGAAGGGAAGGAGATGGGAAGAGGAGGGTGTGGAAGTACTTGGCTATTCAGATCTTTAGGTCACCAAACAAAGCCAAAGCCATTTTAAGCAACGATTCAATTCTGAATGGTGATCTTACACCAGGGCGATACTGAGAGTATCTTCTAAAACGTGCCGCAAATATACAATGTATTGTTTTAAATGCGTAAATTGTAAAGTTCATTTTGCGCACGCCGGGATTTGAACCCGCGACCCCCAGCTTGGTGGTCGAAAGCCTTACCAAGGAGGCTGTTTAAATTTTTTATCTTGCTGTCATTTTTTGAAACGAGTTTATTTTAACCCTTTACATAATATACCGATATAAGTAATTATTTTTACTTAAATTTACCCATCTAAAAGGATTTGTATTTAATATTCTATATTTTTTGCGAAAGGATCTCGGATCTTTATCAATAGTTTTTTATACGATTCAGAAATAAATGTTTATTCATCGTTTGGAAAATTTATTTTATTTTTCAAATTACATTAATAAGCCTAAGCTTGTTCAATCTTTTTGTCTGCTCCTTGCGTACAGATCTCGGCCTTTACTGGCAAAAGATGGATAAGAAAAAAAGAAAATTTGAAGGAAATATATTTATAAACGTAATGGTCCATGGCACATCTGCGTCACGCCTACAATAAAAACTATCCGTAGTGTAACAAGAGAGTAAATGTCCCATCTTGGGTCCTTTTACCCTTAACCCCTCCTTTGGGTTCAGCCAAACTAGATAAAGACACGAAAAAAGTATCTTGGCACTTCATAAAAAGAGATATTTTTAACGATTTTTTTTATTTACACGTTGAATCCGGTGAGTCAAATCAAAACATAAGCTGCTATGATTGGTACGTATATACCCATTCAAAGAATCGAATTTGTGTATATCAATGCATTAAATTTTAAATATGATATTGTGCAATTTTAGATATTTTCAATATCACTCGTTAAGTTTAGAAAAAAAAATCTTCCGATTATGTTAGAACGAGTGAGACACTGTTTCGACGGCAAGGCGGCTTTCTATATACTGCGTTTTTATTCTCAATTATACCAATAACTTACTTGAACCTCGTCCGATTATATTCATTGTTACTTTAAATTGTGGGTAAATTCTCGATAAAAAATTAGACTACAGAAAATTAGCCTCAACAAAATATCTAGAAGTTATAATAATTTTTGGAAACACTGGGTCATTTATCACTCATTGTTGGATTATGGGTGATGATGGTTTAATATTAATATTTTACAGATTATACTGATTATTCATTTCTATTTTTAGAATGTTATTCTTCCTTTCATACCGTACGGAGATTAATGTTCTGTAAATAAGGATATCTTAAGCATATTATCGCGTACATCATAGGAGGTTTTTAGTAATCGCAAACTTTGTAAAAGTTAACATTTGGTAATAACTATGTAATGTTAGTGATAACCCATAAATGATGGTTTCACACCGCTGCACCATAATGGAACGAAGGAGATCCTGAGCTGATAAAGCACCAATTGGTAGCTAACTAACAGATAAAGGGAAATAAATTTAGTCGTCGGACCAGGAGTTGCAAGGGAGAAATGCTCCATTTCGACTTACACTCCTCCTTCTCCCGAAACAAATTTTAAAACTTTATGAACGTGATTCTCGTAACCACGGAGACAATAACCTACTGGGCTCTTTTATAACATTCAAAGTCCAGTATGAAATTAATGATCATTAACAATACTTTGAATCCTTAGCCCTTTGTACCACAAAAGATACCCAAAAGTGATATAATCAATCCTCCATTTCACACCACTCTATTCCATTAAAAACATATCCCCAATCTTGAAAAAAAACCTGATAGACCTTACGGTATCTTTTCCACGAAGGATTCAATTTCATCCCCCGGCTTCCCAACTCTCTGTGTGCTGTGTGTTTCTTTGTCCGGCCCTATCATCCCTTACTAACACTTTTGTGTGACATTGTTTACCGGGTGTCTCTTTGCAAGGGATTCACGTAGCCTAACCGCTACAGATCACCAAAGATTTGTATTCTTTTCGTATCTTTCTACATTATCAAGTCAGTTTGCTTTTCACGTCCCTGACCTTTATTAATAGCTTTATTCCGTAATCATTCTAAGTTATATTTTTTACAATTCTTACATAATATTCTTAAAAAGATTATTTAATTAAATAAATTTATAATTTTTAATTGTTTCACAAAATTTCATTAATTGAGTATTAAGTTATGCTAAGGCATTTTTCAGCATGATAACTATTTCGTAAAATATTAACATGTTGAATCTATCTAATTCACGTATGTCATGATAGTGCACGTTTATTAAAAAGAAAACAACAAAAATTGATGGATTCCAGCTAGAAACAAAGTTTAAAAAAAACCTTTAATAAAAGCATACTTATAATGCTGAATTGATAGTGATTCACCCTTTTTCCTATTTTATGAACCCGACTCACGTCACACCTTTTTGTGATAGAATTGGACGTGAATATTGAATATTGTATAAATTAATAACCAAGATTATAATTTGACTGAATGTTTCATTACACAAAGATGTAATTAACAAAGGTAGGCTTTCGTCACGTTCAATTAATTTATTTAAGTCAAATCGGCTTTGAGGTTTTCTATTAGGGTTACTACGGAAACAGACCTCTGATATAATTTGCCGAAGCAAGCAGTAAACGTAATTACCGGAATTCTCTTCTTTCATTTCCCAACGTAACAAAATCACAGTTTGTACTTACATAAGTCTTTGGCCCAAGCTTAAAAATATTATTATTAGGGTTATGGAATTTGGGACTCTCGGCTCCGATCAATACGTGTTGTAATAATGGATCCCCTTTAAAAAAGTTATGTCAGCTTTCAAGGCCTGCAGTATATCTGTAATAACTAATAAATATATTGATCCGATATTAGCAATAATAGAAACACATAAGGTAAGTTTTGTACTTGCTTTCGTCTGCAAAATGACGATTTGTTATGATATTGATTATGTTTTTCATCACCTGATTAAGTCTCCATCAATAACACAGTGAATTCTCTGTACATTTCCTATTAATTAGGAGTTCACCCTCTAAGAGTTGTTAGTGAGTCGTGTAAAAAAAATTTCAATATTATTAGATTATAATACCAAAATGGGTATTATAACAAATTCTAAAGTAACTTCTTAGTAGATTTTTAGGTACGCGGAAAGCAAGATACGAAAGATTCAAGATTGAAATCTTCATCGAAAAGAGGAACGTGAATTTTATTTGCGTCAGCACTACTACGCCTCTAGGATATAAAAAAATCAAGATCAATTTGAAGTTCACTGCTTATTATTAGGTATATAAATTTCCCTGTAACTTCTCGCTATTTAGTTTTTACGATATTCTTTTGTAATCACAATTCGGGTAAAACATCATCCATCGAGGGCTGTTTTTCAGTGAACTAAATCCTGTCGTTTCATAGCAATGTTTCTTCATTCGGAAGCTTAGCCAAATTTTATATTTCGTGGAAACTTCTCTGAGGAATATTTTAGCTATCTAAGAGTTTTGTAAGCAATATAATGGCCATGATAGTAATCACTGGCGGCCATTGTGCTCCCCTGAGAATCTTTCTCCAAGTAACGATGTCAAAAGGAGATATGAATATTTCACAATAAAAAGGGTTGAACATTGTTCGTTATCTTAGGGCGTGTATCATTCCAGGGATATAGGATACTTTGAGTGTAAATAGATCTATGTCAGGGATACGGATGGCGTTCAGGTTAAAGTCGATGTATTTCAGTCATGTTTATTTTTTCGACGTTCGGAGAATAACGGAGGACGTGATCCAATTATGTTAGCGTTCAAAAGTGCGAATAGCAAAATGGAATGTCAAACTTTATCTTTGCAGATGCATTGTACAGATGTTTAAAACTACGTTATACTAAATCAGTATTTACTATTTAAATCCAATTTGAAAACTTTTCAATTAAGTCAACACAGTAAAATGGCAAAGTAAACACAAAGACAAAATCATTTAATATGAAATAACACCAGTTACCCAGTTAAATACCTACAGACAATAAACACGAAGATGTGAAAATCAACAAAATATAGTAAATAAATATGAAGATGAAGAAATCAACAGAGACAAAGATGATGAAACCAACAGACGTGAAGATGACGAAATCATGAACAGGAATCACATCGAACGGGAATCCCTAGTAAGAGGACTATAAATAAACTACAACGCTTTGAATTTAATAGTTATTTTTAAATAAAAAAAATAACAACATATTTAATACCGCCACAAAGCAAGCACCCATTAAATGCAACCTACTTAAACCCTTATGGAAACACGTATAGAAAAACCAAATATTTAACCAAAATTTTTAAGGATGAAGTACATTAAAACAGTAGCTATCGGATAACTTAGCAGGTGCATATGTAGTGTCATTTGCAAAAGAATCTAAAAGAACAGTAGAAGGTAGTACTAGTAGAAGTAACATCAAGAAGATCGGTAGTACCCTCGTTCCTCGCATGGAAAGCAATTAAAGACGGCGTGTTGGCGCTAATAAATAACACGGTACGCCGTTCCTTTCAGACTTAAAAACATATTATTGCTTCCAACAAGGGATGCAATAACAAGCAAACTAAACCTACCACTGTTTTCATTTACTTTATTTAAGATGTAGTTGAACATGAACATATATTTTATTTAACGCGTGATTATGGGTCCCGAGTTAAACCAGTATGTGACCTTCTTTCTAAGGAGGTAATGATTTTGATCGTCATTTTAACAGTACAAACATTACGATTTAGGTAGGCGAAACATTACGCTATACGCATCATGGCTTGGTCTATTTCAGCATATCGTTCGCCATACATTGCCAATGGGAATGTATGGTGAGCGACCCTAAAAAAGGCCAAGCCACGAAAATATAGCACGCTTAAAGCGTGGTCTGTCACAGACACTATGGTCGCTTTGGTGACATTATTATTTCGCTCAATTTGATTGGCAAAATCGAGAAAAAAATATTGTATTGGCTTTCAGTAGGCATTTAAATCCATTATAGAATCTACCACATTAGAATCCTAGATATTGTGTAGATCTACTCGAGCGGTTTGTGTCGTATATATAAATTTACCATTCCTTTATTATTTATACCGTTCCTCAAAATATTAATTTGGAAACATATGAAATAACTTCCTTTACGGTTTAAAGCCAATGAATTCACATAAATTCCACCGTTTATGCCATATTTTTAGTTTCTATAAATTAGGCACATTATGGCAAGCGATCGATTTGCAAACTTGCCATAATATGTCAAAAATCGCTCGAGTGGATCTCTTCAGTTTTGTATTAGTTTTCTATATTCACTCTACACAGTCCCTGAGATAAATAACTTTTCACAGGTTCGGTGTCATCTTTGGGAAAGGTGTATGAAGTGATAACCTAAGTACATAAAATATATTGCAAGTCTTTGCTCAAGTTTATTGTATTTCAACATGTTTGTGTAAATTATTATAATAATCAAATCATGTTGATGAATGAGAAGGATTCAGAGATCCTGCAAGACCTTCGGTCATTAGGTCAATTGTAAAAGATATCTTAGGTTTTCTTTTGACTGTACAATAATCAATATTTTATTAAGCATTATTCCTTAGAGCTACATATTATTTAAAACATATGTATATTTCTACACACAGTTACAGTGGTACTACAATGCTTTCTACATTGGCATACACCCGATGTGTAAATTGTGGAGCCGATTAAATAAGAGTGGATTATAGGGTTCACTATTTGCCCAAGAATATGGGTTGATGCTACGAAATATACTTTTATTTGGGCACTTGAAGTTTTAGCCATGCAATAATTTTATTTTGAAAGTATGTGAATTATTTTTTGCGCAATTTGGCTTGAAAAATCAATTGCAATATATGTTGTTACAAATGCAACCTTCAGACTTAGTTTAATTTAGGGAGCTTTTCACCACCTCTGCGTAAACTGTCGATTAGCGCTACCTACTCGTCGAGTAGCATGCTTATATTTATCATTTGTTTTTCCACCACTGCTACCTACTCGTCATGTGAATGTCTGTTTAATTCTCTTAAGGTTACTTGACGAGTAGTTACTCTCCACTTTACTTATATGAGGTGAATATCCCTTTAGTAAACAATTCTGCTACAAAGGTCTTGCCCAAAGTCATTTGCTTGAAAATGTATTTTTTTTACTAACTAACGATCGAGAAGTAAGCAACATAGATGAAAGGCTCCTGAACAAATAAACTTGTAATATCTCATCAGTACATTTTGTATGGGTGGTCTCGTCTGCGAATTGCAAATATCTCATTCCATGATCAATAAAATTTTCGGTTCCTTTTTCTAAGAAATCTGGGTTAAAAAAATACCCAGTTTGAGAAACTAGCCTAGAATCTAACCTTTTTATTTTAATTTTTTTTTCACTTCCGCGATTAACACATTTCACTATATTTGTATTTCTGCATAAATATGAAAGGAATAACATTTATAATTGTCTTTTTTCCTCAATAAAGAATTGGGTATAAATCCATGAATCTTCAAAATATGAACACTATAAAAACTTTTTGCGAGATATTTCCATTAGCGCGGAAGCTTTGAAGCCACATAGACCCTTTTCAAATATTTACTTACTCGGTCATTTATTCCATACTCTGAAATTCACATAAAACAGTGTTTATAATGTCCTCTAAGAAACCTACAAAATGTGTGCGTGAAAATAATGAAATTATTTGCTCGTATCAAAAGAAACAAGCTATAGTTCTAGGAATTATTAATACAAATAAAAATAAGCTTTGAAGCATTTTTTTTCAGTGGATTGGAAAAATTCAATAATATGTAGGCTTTCTCTGCCGTGAAGGATCAAATAATCTTTTGATTTATTTAGAACCGTAAATCACGTCATGCGGTTGTATCAAATGAAATAAAAATCTGATTTTTTTCAAGCCTTAGTAAGTATCTCTCATTAGTATGGAAGCGTGTCTCCAGTTCTCTTCAATACACACACTGATGAACTAATTCAAATACGTAATGACACATGTTCAAGGAGTATGTGTAAATAATAATGACAGCATAGATGATATGGTTCTTCTAGCACCATCACTTAAGAAACTACTCCAAATATTTGAAGATTTTGTAAAAAATTCATAACCTTCTATACAATAGGTCCAAATCAATTGTTGTGGTTTTCAAATATAAAATTAAACTCATGCAAACATCCTCTGACATACCTGGGACATATTATCATAGACAACCTTAAAGATATGGAGAATATAGAAAGACAAATAATAGTGATATTCGTTGGAGCAAAGTAGTCAAAGGTAGTCAAGTGTTTTCACTTTTGCATTACAAACGTAAAAAAATATTTTATTCAAAGCATTGTGCGCATCGATGTATACGTCAGAACTGTGGGTAGATTATATTGCATCCCAATGGCAAGCTAAAAATCGCTTACAATAATGCTTATTATCAACTATTCCGCCTATCGAGATTCTTCAGCGCCACGGAAATGTTTCTGGAAGGACGAGTGCACTCTTTCATAGCATTTCTCCGCCAACGCACGGGAGACTATGGCACCGACTACGTCAATCGAAAAATTTCATCGTCACTGCCAAAGTTGCTTGGATGGCGTTCCTCCTCATGGCCCTCTGGAGACGTTTAAAGATCCTCCATAAATGGCCATGTACACTTCCATTAATAAATATAATCGAAATGTCTTTATTTAATATTATTTACTCTGTTTTAACATTCTACATACATTCTGGAATACACTATTATTATTAATATTAGTTCCAACAACATAAACTAATAAACATTTCTTAACTTTAACAGCCTTCAAACAGATTTTTTTTTTTCATTTTATTCATCTCTGACTAGATGTTTGAACACCTTGAAATATGAGAATCAAACACATTTTTCGTTATCTTAAATTGATTTCTGGAATATTATGTTGCAAATGCTCGCACAAAAAAATCTCGAAATAATTGAAAAGACATATTTTCACAGCAAATGTAATAACATACACTTATATTTACTAAAAAAATACTTCATATTATTTTCTCAAGCGTTCTGAAATTCGTTTTCATATTTTTTGTAGAAATTTTCCTAAACTGTACGAAAAATTTGACAAAAAATAACTTTAAGAAAAAACTTTTGCTTGAATTTATCAATCAAGTCTCTTCTACCTACTTAGTAAAAGTTCCAATAAAAATACTCCAAGTTACAAAGTGATGTTATTTATCGAAGTTTTATTTATTGTTGCAGGAATCACACACCAGCCGGAGTTCGGGGAGCCGCTGTCTAACTTGACGGTTCCGGTGGGACGGGATGCTATCTTTAGGTGTCTCGTGGTACATCTTGGAGGATACCGGGTAAGGAATGCTCATAATAATATGGTGACAGAAACATGCAATGATTTTGGAAAACTATGTGTATTCAAAATTCCTCCCGAGTTACTTTAGTCGACTCCAATTTATTAGGCAGACAGGTCAGACAGTTTCTAATGTTCACTAGGTATTAGAAATAAGCTCTTTGAGGGTAGGCATATACATATTATGTATGCACTAGTATACAGATGCTTTTAAAGCGAATGACCGATAACTATGCAAGCAATGAATATATCAAATATCTTGTACGGGACGTATTTGCCTGTACAAGAAAAGAATGTATATTATAAGCACCGGCACACATCAACCCTCAACCTGGGTAATGATTTAAGTAAAACACCGTTAGGTGTTCTATTCAAACAATCATAAAAGAAAGACGATTCACATTTCAATTACATGTATTGTACTGGTATACAGAACGTACAAAGGGGTGTATCTTGTAGGTACTTCCTATTTCTTATAGCCAACCCGATTCACAAGAAATCTCGTATTTCAATACAACTGGGTTTTCACACACAGATAGAAACTGAGACAATCGGAATGCTGTCAACGATGATTTCAGATTGGAGCATATTGTGCATCAGCGCGCCATATAATACAGCAAATGGCGCAAGCGACTGCTGCAGCAGTGGCCAGTTCAGTCGGTAGCCAGCAGGAATAGGCCAGCCTTTAGGTTGCCAGCATTGGTGACCAGCAATCGGCAGCAGCAGGAATTGGCCAGCCTTTAGGTTGTCAGCATTAGTGACCAATTCAGTCAGTAGCCAGGAGGAATTGGCCAGTCTTTAGATTGTCAGCATCAGTGACTAATTCAGTCGGTAGCCAAGAGGAATTGGTCAGCCTCTAGGTTGTCAGCATCAGTGACCAATTCAGTCGGTAGCCAAGAGGAATTGGCGTGCTTCTAGGTTGTCAGCATCAGTCACCAGCAATCGGCAGCAGCAGGAATTGGCCAATCTAAGTGGCCAATCTAAGCCAATCTAATCAAAGTGTTCAACTGCACGGAATATAGTTATAAGAAGGCTATAATAACAAACCTCTGTCGTAATTATCAATGTTATTAGGCATAATACCATTCTATTCATAAGTTATCACAGAACCTAAACTATGCACTTACATTAGATATCAGACAGAAGAGTGTAATCTAATAATTTTACATACTTAATCAAAACTATAATTTTTCCCAAAATTGTTATGAGATGTCTTACTGACAGCCCTGATTCAATAGAGCTAACTCTTAGTTCTCAGCAAATTCAACCAAATTCAATATTGAAGGTAACAATAACCTCAATACTAAACTACTGTACGGATTGAAAATAAAAATGCTATTGTACCTATGTATACCAGATGTTATTCTTGTTTAACTTTCAACATAATTTCTCAGTAATTATTCTGTTTAACATAATACTGTTTCGCTCCTGTGAACCACTGTAAACATAAATCATGTATATTGTAAAAGCCTTTTACGGCGTCTAAATAAATAAATAAAAAAAATCTTTAGGTTGTCAGCATCAGTGACTAATTCAGTCGGTAGCCAGGAGGAATTGGCCAGCCTCTAGGTTGTCAGCAGTGGTGGACAGTTCAGTTGGTAGCCACCAGGAATTCAGCGGCGGCATGGTCATTTGATAATAAGGGCCGGCACATGGAGACGCCCCACTATTGTAATGATGAGAGAGAGCGTCTCGCAAAGCTCATGAAGTGCCGGCAGGAAACAGCTCGTTGCACATAGTTGTAATCTATAAAATGATTATGCCGTGATGAAGGAACAGAAGCGAATACAGCTTTCAGTTGAGACTCAGGAATTGTAATTTCAAGTTATAAGGTGTTGCTTATACGAGTTGTAAAAATTGAATGTTGTTTATTCATAATTTCTTCTACAGGTGTGCGTGTGACTCAGCGTCAGCTGGCTAAAACATGTTTTTCAGTTTTAATGCAGGCAATAGAGCCAATAATATCTCGCCTAGTAACAGCCTTTTGCCTTTGTAAATATTTCGATTTCGTTTTAGAAAATAGGGTCATCGAACTCACGGGAGTTCATTTAGCTGGAATCTGGATCTTCTGGATCTTCTATTTGATATTTCAAATAATGCTATTTATTAAATCAACAACATCATGATTCATGTTAGATATTTATCTCATAAAAATACCTTAACAGTACTCAGCTATCCATATATAAATTAAATTGGGCGATTAAAAATTTACTTTACTATGATACATGGTGGATATATAACTAACACTTCTTGTTTTTTTTAACACACATTTAAAACCTTTTTTAAACATTTTTGGTTCATTGCTCCAATTTCATTACTACACTTTCAGTGCTCCACCTTCATCACTCCACTTTCATTACTCCACTTTCATCACTCCAACTTTTAATACAAAAACGATTTTTGGTTCATCACTTCAATTTCATTACTATACTTTCATTACTCCATTTTCATCATTCCAACTTCCAATACAAACACAATTTTTGGTTCATCACCCCAATTTAATTAATACACTTACAGTGCTCCGCCTTTTTACCCCACTTTCATCCCTACAACACGATTTTTGGTTAATCACTTCAATTTCATTACTACACTTTCAATGTTCCATTATCCATTCATCACTCCAACTTCAAAACTCACTTCACACGCTGTTTTCTCGTAGGGGTAGGCAGAGAGGACAGACCGCCAAACAAGTCGGTCTCGGCATACACTCTTTGTCTCATTCACAATCATAAAACGTCTTCTACATAATCTGTTGTTATTCTGACTCTTGACATGGCCCGACTCAAGTATTTGGTTCATTTATCGTACCATGTCTTCCTCGTGGGTCCTCATCTTCTTCTACCTATCATATTTGCGTCTTATATTCTCCTTAGGTAAATCCTTTCATTGTTCATTCGCTCTACATGCCAAAACAACATAAGCATCGTTTTCTTAATCTTACTCACTATGCTAACACTCCACTTTCATTGCATTTCATCATATTACCTTCAACAATCCGTATTCATTACATATATATTTATTTTAAAGGAAAACAAACAATCCCAGGTTTCGATAACCTCACAACATTTGAAAATCTCCTACTACCATCGCAGTAAGCGGAATAAAGCTGCTTGTGTCGTGATGGATCACTTAGCCAGCCAAGAAACTGAACTCACTACGCCTGGGGCCTGAGTGGCCAACTCAGCCACTGACCGGTCTACTTTTATCATTTTAAAGATTTTATATAAACCTCTATTCTTATTTTATTTTTACATTGAATAAAAATGATTTTCTAATTTAATTATATTTTCCCCAGGTGGGCTGGGTGAAGGCCGACACGAAGGCCATACAGGCCATCCACGACCACGTGATCACGCACAACCCACGTGTCTCCGTGTCCCACAGCGACCACTCCACGTGGTATCTGCACATCAGGAATGTGCAAGAAGAGGATCGCGGACAGTACATGTGCCAGATCAATACGGATCCAATGAAAAGCCAAGTGAGATTTTTTTATCTCGAAAAATGCTGTTCAAACCTTCCTCTATAATATATACATCTTCTTATTTATTGCAAACTTTACTAGCCTTATTTTTTTGCAGAAATATGGCTACTTTATAACTCTATAGCTCATGATGGGTGTGATGCTGCAACTGAAAACATTAGTGTTGTTCAGTCAAAAAGCCAAGACAATTTAAAAGACATCTTCATTTTTCAGTTTAGATATCACACAAACAAATTTTCTGCTATATACTCGTAGTTAAGACCAGTGATAATTTTTATCCGGTTTCTCCAGAGTTTCAACATTTTTTTTGGAATTCATTTTTACCATTTTATACGCCATACAATTCATTTTTACCTCTTAGATTTGGACGCAGCCGTTCCTTCGTTATAGTCGAAATGAACTAATTCATTGGTAATGTTTTGTATAAGGACACGAATTTCCAAAGGATTTTTTAAAAAGTTTCCAATGATTCACTGAGATTTTTTTTTGTTAAATTCTCAGAATTTAAAAAAAAATACACATTTCACTCTTCGCTAAATAAACCTATGCTTGTTTTTTTTATTTATGAATTAACTCGAAATTTTTGTTTTCATAAGACTTTGTAAATATGAATTTTATGTTTGTTTTGACCTACGTAGACTTGATTGAACATGGACTCCACGGAATGATGCGGAACTTGGGTTTTATTATTCGATATTATTAAAAAGCTTAATTTAGGAACCTGTTTACGTGTTTATGATATTCTTTTGCCCTTAAAATCATGATGGATGATGAAATACGACTTGCAATCGACAAAATATGCTTAATTTCTCATCAAAACTAACACCAGAAGTGGCTGATAAAAAAAGGCATTATACAGGTTAGATGTTGTTCAACAATTTAAATAAATTTAATGCGTGGAAATTCCTTTTCATGAAAAAAGTTTCTGGTAAAAAGGTTAAATATGTTCGGCATCACAATTTCTGATAAGAAATCCTTCAAAAATGTCAAAAACACAAAAAAAATTACATTAGTAAAAAGTAAGAAATTGGTTGTGGGGGGATTCTAGAAGGTTTATAACAATATACCGTTAATTCCTGCTACATTCTAAAGAGAGTTTGTTAAATACTTGGTAAATTATGTTATATTATTAATAAGTTATGTGGAGGCTTTGATTTCAACAAAAACGTCTGTTTTAATGTTTGCATAAATTCAATTGTTCATCTCATTTAAAACCATAAATTTATTAGATTTCAGTAGCGTACTGTGAGTTGATAATGAAATACAAAAAAAATCTTCGAAAATCATTTAAAAAGTGTAAATTTTTCTCGCTTACCTGGTTTAAGACTAGTTTCAACGACTGTAGATAGGTGTATTACACCAAGTTTCTTAATATTTATGCATGTAACTTATTGTGTGAGAATTTTCAAATTCACATAAATTGAATTAAGTACAAAAAGCCGTCGAGACAGATTGAATAAAACAATCTTCAATTCTACTCACTATCTAGTTAACTCTGTTATTTCTATGATTAGGTACTTTCATTGTCTTGATATACCTAAATCAAACGTCATCTTTTTACTTTATTGACGTTTAGCTCAATTACCATTTGTAATATGCTGGTATCTACACAAATTATGTTTAAATTCGCATGATATTTTTTTCGAGTTCATTACTACATATTTGTATTTTTGTTCGTTCTGAAACGGTGGGTATACTGGATATACTTCCAGCCGGCCTAGGGGTCTGTCAGCTTGGCATTACACCACTGTTCACAAACTTCCTTTCTTCGTTCACAGGAATATTTCTTCGCGAAACTCTTGGAATAAAGCTGTATTTGCTATTCAACTTGAATAGAAAATCCAATAAAAGAATAAAAGGTGTATTTGCCTTCCACAAATGTACGTCCATTATACTTGTCGGGAGTAAGGGACTTAGTAAATAATTTAACATAGCTTTCTTTGGGAAAGGGACCATACTGAATTATTAACATTACAGAAATCTTGCTGCCATAGAGATTGATACACTTAAAGATTTGCATAGTCAAAGATCTGACAAATAAACACAATTAGTTTATTCCTAGATTTTCATACATGACCATCATACAAACCATCAGGCAATTTTCGGGAAGGGGTAAACAAAATATGAACATGACAGCCTCAGGTCGAGGGGTAAGGCTCTTGGCTAGCAAGCCGGAGGTCACGGGTTCAAATCCTAACGTGCACAAGTAAATTTTATTTTGGATAAACTGTGTTATTTAACAATTCATTAATTCAAAATATCATGCAGTATACTTAGGGGCACTTCATATTGCAGAGTGGAAGATACTCTCAGTATTGCCCTAGTGTAAGACCACCATTTAGAATTGAAACGTTTCTTTAAATGGCTTTGGCCGTGTTTGGTGAGTAGATCTGAATAGCCAGGCACATCACCAACTTCCTCTTCCCCGTCTCTTTCCCCTCCTCACTACCTTCAGCCTTACAACTTACCCTAATTGAGGATGCCATTATCTCACTGGCTCCAGACGGTTGAGACTCTTATGCGGCTTCACATAAAAAAGTATTCATTGCTAATTGTGTTAAAGTTCATTAAACTATTATCTAATATATCAACAAGATTTTTATGGTATTTTTTTTTGTTTTCCTTAAAAGGTTCCTCATTTACTTTGATATCTGTAAAATATGTCATTTACAAAAGACATTTAGGCGATGTTAACATGATAAACCCCTAAATCCATCAAATAGTTCGTAACAGTTCATCGTAGTTCCAAACAAATACGCTAGTGGAATCAGTAACAAGCTTGGACAGCAACCGCAGTTGATGAATTCCGAACATTTCTGTGGAAATTCCACCCTTCACCACCCACGCCGTTTAAGGCTCCGCTATCGCCGCAAAAGCAGTTACTGCTCCGAGACATTATACGTGATGTAAGTTTGCAAAGCTTGCCGTAACAGACGTCAATACTTTTAATCTATATATGTAAAATTACATTACAAGTACATACACATTATTTTGTCGAGAAAATAATAAATTGTAATATTTTATAATGTTTTCGTTGTCGATTTTCAGCCCCTTGAAATCTTTTTACTTTTTAAAAAAGTATTGTAGTAACTGCGCATAACTTTAAAAATGGCAGTAAGTAAAAACTATCAGTCCGTGACAAAAACGTTGCAACAAAAGTGACATCTTGGAAATAACGAATGGTTGAATACTTTCCTGGTGCAGCAGCAAAACTTTTGACTCTGGAGCTCTGGACCCAAAGGTTGTAGTTTGCGCCCTGGAACCGGGCCAAGAAAGAAAAAAAAGTTAGTTTCCAAAAAATCCTCTTGAAAACATCGATGTTATCGAAGATACGTAAAAATTCTCTTGAAAACACCGATATTATCGAAGATACGTAAAAAAATTTTTGAAATCATCGATGTTATCGAAGATACGTAAAAATTCTCTTAAAAACATTGATGTTATCGAATATACGTAAATACTAAAAAAAAAATTATCGAGACGAATTTTTTTTTAGAACACTTTTTATTTTCCTTTAGGCGGTAACTCAATTTTATGTAACACCGTTCCAGAGTGTACAACATACCAGCCAGGTACACCCCTGCCTTCTGTTCCTCACTTCTTCCCCCGTTTCAAATTTTTTCGGCTTCAAAAACCTCCTAATTGGGAGTGCTGTAGTCCTTTCGGCTACAGGCAGTGAGACATATAACAAGATCCATGTATTTTTAATCGATGCATGTACAATAAAGTTTCAAATCATAATATGGTTCTTGAATGGGTGTTTAGCCAGTCTTCAAAATTATATTATTTATTTCAGATGTACTTAAGCTAAACACAGACAAAAGAAATTTATTTCTGATATACTTAAGCTTAACACAGACGAAAGAAATTTATTTCTGATATATTTAAGCTAAACAGAGACGAAGAAATTTATTTCTGATATACCTAAGCTAAACACAGACGAAATAAATTTATTTGTAATATACTTAAGCTAAACACAGACGAAAGAAATTTATTTCTGATATACTTAAGCTAAACACAGACGAAAGAAATTTATTGACAATTAGTTATTTTATCTGTGAATTTATTTAACCATTTTATCTTCTTTCCACCGGTGAGGTTTATTCACCCTCAAATGCAGTCAATTTCCTTATCATTGATCTTTTGCGGTAGCTTTGTGTAGAGAAGAATATCTTGGAAAATTTTAATTGACACTATTATACAGAAATTTCGTTTGTAACTTTCTTTTAAAATAAGATACAAACTTTTAAGTAAAAAAGTTAATCTTTTTTTAATGAATTTATTTGAATAATTTTAGTTTATCAATGGTTTAAATTCAATAGCAATTATTACTTTGGACACAGCAAAAAACATTTAGTTACACAGTTTTAAAAAAATATAAAGATTTAAACCATTTTATTTACTTACGAAAACAGGAATTTTCAAGAAAAATAAGATGTGAAATAAGCAACGAAAACTATCCAAAAAAACTACAGTGACACAACTATAATGCCCTCCGGGGACTTTGTCAATAAACGTCGCCTTTAAAATGGTATGATAATTTTGTTTTGTTCACTTCTATTTTATTTTTTGTCATGTAATTGTACTTCACCCTTCAAGCGAATTTTTGAAGTACAAACATGGAAGAAAATAAGAATATTTTATATTTATGTTATGGTAGCTTGAAATAAGAAGCTTTGAGTAGTTCAAACCAAAAAAAAACAACTCTAAAAAAAATGAATGAAAATCGTTATTCTTATGCACTCTCTTATTGGAAGATAGCTATCATTGAGTCAACATTTACCATACAGAGTTAAGCCTAAAACAACAGTAAGACACTGCTCATAACCGGGGTTTCAAAATATTCGCACATTTCAGAACACCTTCGTAACCTTCACTGGCTCAAGTGCCCTGAAAGAATCCAGTACAAATTGTGCTGCACTTTTTTTTTAACCATCAATGAAATGGCCATACCCTACATCTCTGAACTATGCGTCCCGGAAAACACAGGTCTGAGGCAGTCAACTCTTAGATCAGCAACATCAGCAGCTGTAAGAAGACTGATGGAACCTAAGCGCAATCTGGAGGTGATTTTGCACAAAAACGGCGCTATACAAATCATCCAAATACAATTATTATTATTAAGATGCGGCATCTTCCGGTATGCGATATCATAAGTCGTTTAGCAATGCATTTATCGCCCCAAGCTGTGTACAAGTTTTTTTTTAATTTTTACAACTACTATAAATTTACAATGTTAATTTAACCATTGATGAATGATCTCCATATTAACACACAGATTCGGATTACAAAGACTACTATTCTTACTTAAAAAGAATTTATAAATTAAAAAAAAAAAATAACGAATTAATTTTTCACTTGATTTTGAAAAACACCGAAAACCAAATCTTTCTTAGAAAAATGGACGATGCTACTTTTAGACTTTGTCAACATACAGCTTTGTAATATTTGGTAACTGGCTAATTTATATAGCAAAATCTTCGTGAAAAATCACCCCGAGGGTGACTAATTAAAGATAAAGAATAACGTAAATCTATAGTGAAATTACCATGAATACATAGCTAATCAGATAAATTAAGCGGGTGCCATAAAATAAACGTAAACTTGAATTTACATATTTTCAGTTCCGGACTGGAACTTTTGCGAAAAGGTTAAGGTTTTCATAATACCAGTGTCTTTACAGAGTTTTTGGAATAAGTTTGTTTGTGATTGGAAAAAAATTGTTGTAAAATGAATAAAATAAGAGAGTTAAAACATTTTTTAACTCTCTTAATTCTCTTCTTTAATTTTTTAGTTCGTTGAATGTTCGTATTGTTTGCTGGTAAACAACAAAATTTTATTTTAAAAAAAAAGTGTATTATTTACGGGAATTTCGTAATTGGAATGCCAACCTTGCAAAAATGACCGTTAAAAAGCTGGTTGTGAAGTTATTTGGCATAGTTTTTTTTTTCCGCCCTCTATCATTCGTGGAATCTCATTTACCAACAACTTACCACCTATAAGTCAGCAAATCAAAGCACTGCAGAGTAACGTATTATTACAATAAGTAATTGTTCATTGATGTAGGTTAATAAGTATTGAGATTGGCTCTGGTAATACTCAAAGTAGAGAAAGTCAAATATAACAGTATATTATAGAAGTAGCTCGACCTCTCTTATATCCCAAACTGCTAACTATTCGAGACGTTTCCGCAATCCTGTAATCGGTCTAATTAATTGTATAAACTCTATCACGTAGTACTTGATTATTGGTTACCTGATTATCCACACGTGATATACAACAGTAACAGTAACATAATTCACATGATATATTTAATAATGTTGAAAATATCCGAATAACTTAAATTCTAAATAAGCTTTTTTCCGTAAAAACGAGAGTATGATTCAAATTTATGTACGTATCTGTGATATTTTATAGGATAAAAAATTGAGTGCATGCATTTTGAAAAAGATTGTGTATACTAGCTTAGATTCGTAAAAACATCACGGCATATTATAATTGTAGGATTGACAATTTATTATAGAACATTAGTTAAAAATCCCAGACGCTTGAAAAACCAGTCAAGATTATACCCAAGAAATTTCAAATTTGGCGTTAAAATAATTTTCTGCTAAAAACATTTTGTTAAACAAAGTTTCCGGGGATAAAGTGCACAAACTCCGGTAGGTGATTCTACATGATAAAACCAATGAGAGAAGGGATAAATAAAATTTTGAAATTTCAACGATTTATGGTAATTTTCAGGTACAAAAGTTTAATTATTTTAATGGAAAAAATTAAATTCAATTTTTGTATGGAAAAAAAAGGAATTCCGAAAAAAGTTAATTATCTTTTGTACTACTGCCATCATGTATAATCACTTCCCGAAGTTTGTCACTTTACCCCTGACACCAAGGTAATTTATCGCTTATCCGAAATCTTTACAGATTTTTTTTAAAAATGTTAGTTAAAATAATATTTTAATATTAAAATATTATATTTATAGGTCGGTACTTTATCACTGGTCTGATTTTATGACACAATGAATTCCAATTTGGAAAATGTAACTTCAAATTTAAAACAAATCATAGATCATTGAACCAGATTTAGGTATATCACAGACTGACCCACAACCGAAATTAGTATGTTTGATGATATTTGCCGACTAAACCCAAAGAACACACTCATCAGCTGACAAAGCTGCAGAAAATATATTTGTCAGATTAACTTATCTTAATTGGTTCAATTCCAAGCCAAGCGCTAACAGCTTTCCTGCTCCTCTGGATGTAATGTTTAATTGATATTACAAGATGTCCCTGGAGATCGAATCGGTGGGGGGGTTGGTTGGTCAGAACGGTTGGGGTGGGAAAGGGGGGGGGAGGAGGTGGATAATGGGAGTGGGAAGGGGGTCGAGTTCTCTGGACCAGTTTGGTTAATGAAGTCGGACACAGTGATAACATTGGTAATATTCCTAGGACATGCGATTTAATGGGCTTCTATTCGGACGTCATGAAAACCCGACGACGACCGTTCGACATCGGTTAGCTCCGGAGTAAATGCACTGAAATGATTTAAGTCAAACACACCGAGGGATTTATTCGTAGTCGGATTAGAATACGCGGCTCAAGTGTCTTTTCGATCTCTATTTGCGAAACTGGAACATATGTTGATTAGACCTACTATGAATACCATAATTAAGAAATACGAAAATGGGAATTTTTACGATTTTTGTAAAAAGTTCATCATTCCGCCGCTGTAACTCGATATGTATTATATTATAAAAAAAAATGTTGTTTTTCAAATGTGAGAAATTTTATCTTATTTTATTTGGCGTTTCACAACTTTGTCCTTAGTTGTTGAGGAATTATTTTGAAAAAAAAAATTTAGACACCTTTTATACAAAATGGCGATCTTACCGGAGGTCATCCGAGGTCGAAAACTCAAAATAAATCAAAATATCTTTTAGACCACCTTTTGCAATGCAAAGGCCTTTTTATCTCTACTAACTGGACTATTATAAAATATCGCGTTTTTGGGCTGGAATTAATCTGATAACAAATATTTGTGTTTGAGTGCCGCATAATTCAAAAATAAAAACTAACTTTATTATTCAGTCATAATTGTGTGGTTTTAATTGAAGTTATCTTTCGTATTAAAAATACTAATTTTAACGGTGACTCCAGTTCAATGAACTCTTCGATTTGCTATGAATTTAAGTGACGTCTTTTCAAAATTGGAAGCCTTTGTTTTGAGAATTCAGACAAGCGATAAAGTACCTGTGATATAATATTTTTAACAGAATGTTGGAACTGATGGCACTTGTCATACCTTGACATGGCTGCCGAAGTCAGGGGGTACTGTAGTATCCTAGAGTCGTGGAATATTTTAGGCCGCAAATGGTTGGGAGGGAAATGCGATTAGCAAGAGGATGGGGGAGGGGTCTTTGGAAGATAAACGCAATGTTGGGAAGTACCTAGCTTTTAGATATGTTTATTAAAATTTATACATGTAACAGCCATTATATGCAATGAATCGTATTTGAAGAGTTGTCTTTCATTATTACACTAAATTTAAAAAAACAATATATTTTTTGTGAATATTTATCTACGGAATACTTATGTCGTGGAATCACGAAATAATATTTTGCTGTTCTCATAAACTGTTTATGCTTTTACATGATTTATGTTTTTAACTATGTCACTTTGAAACTTAATTGCCTGGAAAAGCGAAACAATTATCACAATTAAATAAATAAATCGCCAGCGTTGCGTTCAGGAGACACTTCCTTAATTGTTCAACAGTTCAGTTCAACTAGCACACAACTAATATAATTTGTTTCTATCACAGTTACAACAGAAATTAATAAACGATGGAAGGAAGTTTTACAATTTGTATCACCGATTCGATGTTTAGAAAATAAAAACAATAACAATGCATTTATATAGCTGTGAAAGAACAAAAAAATTATGTTTTTTCGTAATTTATTTGCTCTGTTATTTTAAGTGGTCCACGTTAAGCGCCGATTTTCTTCTCGTTTTGGCTATTGATCAAATTGTGATCATTTGACAAGTAGAACAACATTACCGCTATTCTTGACAGTTGATCATAAGCTGAACCGATCCAAGAATCGGCGTTAACGAGGACCGCTCATATGTTAACAGTTCTAAATGGCGTAACGAATTTAAGTTTGAAATATTCGAACAAATCTATTATTAACTTTGTAATGCTATTTCTAAATGTTATTTCTCTTATTTTTTTCAGCTCGGGTACCTCGAAGTGGTTGTTCCTCCTGATTTCATCCCCGAGGAGACTTCAGGGGATGTCATGGTACCAGAAGGGGGTACCGTAAAGCTTACATGCCGAGCTAGAGGATCCCCTGCACCCCATGTGCAGTGGAGGAGGGAGGATGGTCAGGACATCACTGTCAGGGAGACCAGTGGAGTCAAGTCTAGAGGTAAGACAACAGTCATAATTATGATCTTCATTCTAGATATTATCTACCAGTAGATTGCACGTAATTGCCCGTCAATGGTGAACTGAGCCAAAACAGACAGAAGAAACTCCTCATTAAGTTAGAAGTCTAGTGAAATCAAGTCTAGAGATTAGAGAAACAATGTTCGGGATAGCCCTCCAATAGGGGTGCTGTGTGTTTGAATTCCACCCTCGAGTTCGAGGCAAGTACAAAAGTAAGGGATAAAACTGCAGATGATTTCTTGTCTAGATTCGACCCCCAAAGGGGTATTCTTTCGTTATTGCATCACTCAGTAGACGGGATACCATGGAACCTCAAGGGAGTTCCGTGAGGCTCAAATACCGTATAGGTACATCACCCCTTTTTTATTAAAAAAGACAGCGACCAGCAGGATATCATCTTCGGGAAGTTCATCACCGTCGTACATCATCAAGTCGATATGCTTGTTAGTATGTAAGTTTAAAATATTTCATTAGCACTTTTAAAACTACAGTACGAAAAAAGTACGTGGTTCTGCGTAAAAAAAACTTTTTTTTTGTCAGCGTCGAACCTCATCATTTGTTAATAGTTTTTTCGTCATTCAGCTTTCTTAATATGTAATTCCATATTTAAAACATTAAAATAGCTTGTAAAAACAGCTCATAACGAAGATGAAAAGTCAATAGTATCGAAATATTTTGAATCTTTTGTAATAAACCTCAATATATTTACAATACACTTATTAAAACACGATGCTGTTAATAGATGTTATTTTTAATGTATTTTATTTAATGAGATGATAATAATAACAAGGTTTATAAATTATTATACCATATATAAATTAACGCGATGTCAACTCGGCCACCGACCGGTCGGTGGCCGAGTTGACATCGCGTTTGGGTCCCACCCAGGCGTAGTGTGTTCAATTCCTCGGCTGGCTGAGTCCTCCATCACAACACAAGCAACATTTTTAGCTTACTGTGGTGGTAGTAGGAGATTTTCAAATATTGTCAGGTTATTCGTAACCCGGGAATGTTTGGCTTTCTTTAAAAAAAAAAATTAAAATGTTTCAATTAATTATGGTAGTGAAATGATTCCCTCTCGCCTTTATACCTAAATAGACTTTAAGTTACATAACGTTGGTACCTTTAACTTTGTTGTCTAATCCGGTTAAGCATTTCAAAAGTTAATATTTGACTGTTATACTATTATTGAGAATTGTGTAGGTATTATACCACGCCCGATAACGTTATTGCTTTATAAAATATCAAAGACCTATAAACGAACCCACTCATTTTCCTCCGCATTTCATATTATTATAGGTATTAAAAAATATTATAAACAAATATATAATAGTTAAATTATTTTTACTTAGTTTATTCCTTATCTTGCTAACCCCGAAATTACACCGCTTTATCATGTTCAACTACTTGAAATATTTTTTGCCCTTCACGACGGTATGATTTAATCTTTTTTTTTCTACCAAAAAAAGGGAAACTAATTGAAGCATTAAAAAACGAATCGATGTTTACCGAGACTGTAATTGAGACGAAGATTTCAATTAAAAAAAGACTCGTGGGCGTTATTGAATTTGGCCGGGGGTGGGTTTATTTGAATAACGATTGTTGAATGGTCGAACAACGCGGAAATATTGAAATATTTAGGGAAGAATCGCCAACATTTTGCTCTTTTAACTGACCAATTAATTTTCTATTTAGAAACTGGTAATAAGTCTAGTTTCAGAATGGAATATAATACTTTGTAATAAAGGTATTCTTACACCATCAAATAATTAAAACTTTTCAATAATCGAATTTATAGGGTATTTTTACTGTTTTTTATTCTCTAAAAAAATCAAGAAACAATTACCATAGTGAAGTTATTTTTATGTTAATAAATAAGTTTTTTGTAATGATTTGCCGCCAAAACGATGTGTTCATTTTTATTCGTTAATTCGGCGGCGTTGACGTCACGCCGGGCGACGTTGGTGGCAGCCGTCTAGCCAGTCATTGGCATTTTCCATGTCATAATGATATTGGCGTTGGAATTTTCTATGTCTTAATGACATTGTAGCCAGTTGGAACCATTTCGAAATGTGCGGTTGAAGATCGTTCTTAGGCCTCCGATGGGCAATGTACTTTTACCCCTTTGGATGGGCAATGTGACCTGGCCAGACCAGATAAGAGGTGTGGGCTATCAAACTAGTTTAAGATAAGGGCAGGTTTGCAAATAGTGTGTATAAACGTGTCAATATATTGTAAATATGTAGTATATACGTTGTATTTATGTATATAACCGAACAAATAATCTGTTTGCGCGTATAGTACTAATGATAGCAAGTCCTTTTTCCATCAGAATTCCGTCCAAGCCAAACTAAATCTAAATCCACTCGTGCACCTTAATTCACTTAATGATCAGGTTTTTGAAGTTTTCCTGTGTATATTTTTCCTCTGAGCGGGTAGTTGGTATCCGAATCGCAGAACCACCAGACCTTGATGTCATATATGATGGCCTGTCCAGTCCATGTGGTACAGTTTTTGAAGTTTTTATCGTAATTTTCATTTTTATTCTACGAACCGTACGTTAACTCATCAGCCTTAGCACCATTTGACGCAGCTCGCCTAATAAGGAAGTTGAGTCCATTTTTTTTATCAATGTTCGCATTCAAACTTAAAAACTGGTATTTTTTTTTTTTTAATTTTGTTTTCATAATTAAATTAATTCTCAAAGTTTAAATTTTATTAAGCCCGCCAAAACGAGCGGAATCCGAGCGGTAAGAGGCGGGGTGTGGGTGTGACGTCATTCAAACTGTGAGAACCACGTCGCTTAAGCATTTTGTATGGAAAAAAAAAAAAATTCTTCAACAATGAATTCCAGTAATTTTTTTACCAATGTTAACCGTCTATTAGAATTGATGTTATTAAAAAAAAAGAAAATTGATTAAGATTTCATAGTTAAATTAATATTTTAAGTTAGAATATTTGCTTCTCCCGCCATGCCCCCGCCTGGCACGGTATTGCCGCCGCTATTTGTTTGACGTGTCAGATGGCTGTCAGTTGCGTGTTGTCTTTTGTTTACAAAACATTAAAAAATGTCGGCAGATAATACACATTATTATTGCATTGTTCCGATGTGTAAAAATACATGTGTTACTGCACCCGATAAGCAATTTATCGCCGTTCCTAGAAATGCAGTTATTCGTAAAAAATGGTGTTTTGCGATGAAAAGATGCGAGAAGCGAAATTCTATTCTGTCGTAGGTTGTCAGACTGGGCTTGAATATATCCGATTTCTGACATGGTATGTAGTTTTTTTAACAGATTTTGTATTACATGAACACCAAACCATCCACTACTAAACTTAAAAAGTATTTTACGAGATAGAAAGCAAAACCGTTTGTACTGAAGACCGACTGTGGCATAAGGCTGTGGTTTGACCCAAATAAACGTTTGGCCTATACACCTCTCTCAACTAAACCGACCATCTCTCATGTAATAGAAAGAGATGCACCATAGGCATTGCAGTGACGCGTTCTACGTACAAGTCTCGGCAAATGTGACGTCAGAATTCTTTCGACCAATCGTGGAGCGTATTCAGTTTATTGATATTTAATGATTTTTCAAGAACGTTAAACTAATTCTAAGAATAATAATATAGAAATATATTTATATATTTAGAATCGATATTTTTTGATCTACATGAACATATTTTTTAAAAGTCAAAATATTTTTCACTCAACTTCCTTATTGTATGATATATTTATACTGCTCGCCAAAAAGAGAAAATCAAAATGTCCTCGCCAGGCCACATTGCCGATCGGAGGGTTAAGATCAATAATTATGAATGAAAACATTACAATTACATATTTTTAGTACAATAATCAGAATCAGAAAAATAATCTTGAACACATTTTTCCCGATATTCAAAGTTTTTAAAAATACCCCATTGCTTTGGTAAGAAATGACCCAAATATTATTTGAGTATCCAAGACACTATGTTGTGACTTGATTGTGATGTTCCCTCTAGGGATATGATTTCTTCAAACAATCGGTACCTACGAGATGTACATTGCCGTATCCAAGGTAATAAGGTCCGTATAAGGTAGTTTTAGAAAATGAGTTGAATTTTTTATAGAAAAAAATTATATTCGTCTACGGAAAAAAAATGTATATGAAAAAAACGGAATTTCTAAAAAAATTGTTTTTCGTTTTTACTTGTGCAATCATGTATAATTATCTTTCAAAGTTGTGCACTTTATCCCCGGACGTTTGCATATGGGATAGGTGAGCCAGGTTTTATATTTGTTGCCAATATTTATTTATTTTAAATAAAACAACTAACAATAGACACAAATATTACAATGAGCGGTGAATAATTAGCTATTTTATTTTTTTAAATTAAGAAAAACAATTATCATAAAAATAGGGAATTATTGCATTTATGTAGACAGCAAAAACATACACAAGTAATAGGTACTTACTTACATGTGAAAAGATTCTCATTTGTTAATTATTTATCAGAAAATCAGACGCGGATTATGTAAGCAACGAAATGATAAAGAAATTTAAACAATGATGTTATTACCCGAACGCTGAAAACTTACAAGTACCGAGTGCTTTCTTATTCTGTGAGCTCGCAAACCCACCAAAAGTCTTAGCGGTTTTTTGGTTTGTTTTCTGAGAGAGTAAATAAATTGCTTTGCTCGACTCAAAGGAATGAATCATTGCACAGTGTGATGTTTTCTCTGCCCAAATTTAACCAGAATACAACCGACCGGAACAAATTCCTCCGCCCGAGAATTTAACATTTGGTAGCTGGTACCCACTTGTACCGAATTATTTAATTTGTACCTACAGTACAACCATGTTCCAGTGTTAGGAGCAAGTCGGACTATTTCAAACCCGATTTTGAAATTTTGTGAGGTGAAATAAAAGGTGGGAAAGAAAGTCGAATGTTCAGCAATAAAATAATGGTAGGGAAATACTTATTCTATGAAATGAGATTTTTACGAAACATTAGTTTATGCATTTGGAAATATTTCATCGAAATAAATTTTACGCCTTTCGAGTAGTGCTATGCAACTTTAAACTTAACTCAGCCTGGAGATAAGGATGTTAATTATGATTGACTTACAGGTCATATTTATGTTTAAATTATTATCATCCAGCAATCCTAAGATTAATAAAAAAAAACGACAACATTTTTGATGAAAACGAAAATGTTCTTTAGTGGTGTTAAATTTATTGGGATGCATTTATTTATAGGTATATCAAAGACCTCGTTTTCTTAAAAAACACGGGGATACACTTTACGGATAGCCTCCTTCGATGCTTTGAAATCATAAACTTTGCATGGCCGTTTTTAAATTGAATACTAAGGCCCAGTTGTTTCGCAGAAATCTGCCAAAGTCATCAAAAGGCCATCCAGCGCTTTTTTTATAGTTGAAAAGTTCCTTTTAAATGCCAATTCTAAGTCCGTTTCAGCTTGTTAACGAATTGTAATCAGCAGAAGATGACAACCATGATAATATTAAGCTTACAACAATTTGATGACAAGAAGAAAATATTAAATTAACAAAATGGCGTTGAATGGCCATTTTATGACAACGTGACATTTGAATTTCTGAGAAACAAGTAGGCCTACTTTTCTTTTACATTTTGTACTTCAATTGTTAACCTTAAAAAAATCATTTTTTAATATTTAATGAACACAATGTATACTATTGATACATCGCCATTCTGTTTGCAATAATTCCATGCAATTATTTTATTATAATTTAATGAGCAGGTAGCATTCTGTTGATGCGCTCATATCTGATTTTACAATAAGTTTGACAGTATTCAACAAAGAAAAACAACGAATGCGCTAAAGATCATTTTTTCTGACAAATTATAAGCAAATAGTTTATGACATTATCCAATTCGAATAATAATAAACCTCAATGTTTTAACTTCAGCGCACAGCCTCCGGAATCAGAATAACTAATATTATGTTGCACTTTAAATTGCACCGGGCTATTATGGACGGGGCTGAGGTTTCACAGACTGATTTACTTCCCACACGAAGCGAATTTATCTGTTATTTTGTCTATTGCAAAATAGCATTCAGTAATTTACGTGTACGCGAAAAAATTACGCTGTGATTTAACGGCTCGTACATCGGTGAATTAATGTTTTATTCGAGAAATTATTTGCGTTTGATTAAAATTTATTTTTATGCGTGGAATTCTGAAAAATGTAAGTAACACAATGTAGGGGAGAGTCTGTTAAATTGGACCACTTTTCGGAAAGTAGTAAATTTATCGGGATGACATTACATTAGAGGACTTCAAATATACTAAAATGAAAGGTGCGTTATCAGACTACAAAGGCCGTTTATTATTTTATATTAAATGGTTACAGTTATTTTATTAAAAATATTTCACTTCATTGAGGCATTTGTTCCAAATTAGCCGACCGGTTTGTTAAATTGGACCTGTGAGTTTTGTAAATTGGACCTAGGCTTATTCTATTGTTAGAATTTACATTTTATTTACCTAAAAAATAAACATGCAATAACTAGCCTAACCTGACCCAACCCTCCTTACTACTTTTACCTAATGTATTTTAATAAGAGAGAACGCTTAATTTTTTGAAGCAATTATCACAAATATCTGGGTTGCTTACACAGGTTTCGTGATGCCATTTATGACAGTGGACACAATGCACCCAGTCTGCTTTTGGTCCTTGCATTTTCCCGCATGCATTTTCCTTATTTTCAGATGGTAGGCAGTATCAGATTCGTCCAACACAATTTCTAACTCAGAATCTGAATCATTGATGCTGTCGTATTTCTTGGGTTTAGTCGTCTTCTTTCCAATGCCTTAACCTTTGAGTGATACACTGCTTGCAGCTTTCATGTTTTTCTTTTTTCAGATTCCTACGCATTTACTGGTTTTGTTAATAGGCTCCATTTTTGTTCTCTTTCCTAGACGTTCCTGAATAGATATTGCCAAATCATTTTTATAAGGGCTTGATCTTAATATGACAGCTTTCTGAGCACCACGCGCCTTTTGCAAACATACACTGTTCCAGTGTTAAGAGATGGTTCACTAAATCATTTTCAACTGCTTCTAAAAAAAACTGTTTGGTCGTCCTTGGTGAATTATAAAATCATTTGCAACAGTATTATTCTAATCTAGATGCTTCTTTAAAGTCGGTTTTGGAATTTTATAAACACGAGCACATTCATTCAAACCAACATGTTCATTACGAAACGCAAATATTGCTTGCCTTAGGTCTTCTTGTGTCTATTTGTAATATTGTTTACTATCCGCCATCTAAAATAAATACAAATTTAACTGCGGTCACAATTTATTTTCACTTGTAACAGCATTGAGTAGGATAAATTGGACCGGTCCGATATGCCGAACTCACAGTGGTCCAATAAATCGAACACTTACTTCTTTCAAACCAAAATTTCTATCAAAAATAACCTATACATTTGGATATTCAGGTTATTGTAGACATAAAACTAAGAAAATTACCGAGTTTAATATGAAAAGATAGTAAAAAAACGGTAACCATGGTTGCAGTTAAAGACGTATGAACGTTTTCCAAATATTACATCGAAACAGAGAGATTTCGTTTTGTCCATGTAACTTCTGTTAATTCTTCTCGAATGTGATGCCGGTCGGTAAGTCAACAGTAATGTTAGATGCGCATCATTCGGTATTGCCAGGATCAGAATATGTTTTGTAGTTTCGTTAATTTTACGCTGGTCCAATTAAACGACCGGTCCAATATACCATACTCTCCCCTAGATCTAAATAATAATATAAACTTTGTGATGCAATAAAGGATATGCATATAATATTTATTTATTTATTCTAAGTAAATAAATAAAATTAAAAAAAATCTAATCTTGCGGAAAAGCGACAAACCACAAAATTGTTGAGTGCTCTATCCATTCTGTTTTTATAACAAAAAATATTAAAACTTTTAAATAAAAAAAATGTACAAAAAGAAAAATACTTTAATCATAACACTTATCACACACGTTTTATTTATTTATTTATTATTATTACATTTATTACATACAAGATATACAAATATAAAAGGAAGCTTTGACTGTCCAACTAGGAAGTTTCCCGTTTTAGGACAGTCAAATTGGCAGGTTGCGTGTACATAATTCCAGGTAGGTACATGTAAAATATAAAATAAAATTAAAATATAACATATAAATGTAAGAAAGAAAAATAGAAAGAAAATATTTTTTTAGGAAAATACAATTTAGCAGTAATAAACAATAAAATCCAGATAGGTACGTGTAAAATATAAAATAAAAATATAATATATCAATGTAAGAAAGAAAAATAAAAAAAATATTTTTTAGGTAAATACAAAATACAAAATCGAAGAAATCAACTCAGACTACGTTTTTCAATAATTTTTCGGAATCTGTCCTACCTAAGTCTAATAACCATTTAGTAATTTTAGTACCGAAGGCTGATAATTCACATAGTTTAAATTGAGAGGGGATTTTGTTGTATATTTTTGGTCCCAGGTATGAGAAAACTTTTTGATAAGCCACAGTATTGCTAGTTGGAATAGAAAGGTCGTTTCTGCTCTTACTTCTGGTTTGATGATTATGATCGACTGTTATCGTTTTGTTTTTATTTTTGTGGACGCAGATTGTTATTTTTTTTATGTAACACTGTCGAACATCAAGCACATTAAACTCCTTGAAGAGATCGTCGCTCGAGTATCTGAAGGGTTTCTTCATAATGACGCGTAGAATGGATTTCTGTGCCTTCAGTAGCGGGTATAATATTGTTAATCCTGTTCCACCCCATCCAATGCAACCGTAGGTTATGACGGAGTTACAGAGCCCGTAGTATATTTTTTTAATGTCTTGAGTTTTTATAATTTCCCGCAATGCTATAAATATATAAATAAGCTTGCGCACTTTATTAGCTGTGTTTTCAATTTGTTGTTTCCATTTAAGATGGTTATCCACTATTATACCTAAATATTTAATAGATTTAACAGATTCAAGGGTTTCGCATTTACAAGTATGGTTATTATTTCCAAGGCTACACTTAATATTATGTATTGTGAGGTGATGAGGTGTTTTGGGTTGACCTGCAAGGGTAGCGCTAAATGTGAGATATTTATAAAAAACTCATCAAAAAGGCATTTCTACTTCTCGAATGTGAACACTGTAAGAGATTTTCTCTGATTATTTATTTTGTCAAACATTGCCTGCACCAGCTGATACTTATAATAATATTTCCAGCTATGCTTGCTTAGTCTTTTTTTCATCAGCGCTTTGTTTAATTTTTAATTTTCGATAAATTATCTATACTTATGTCAAACGTACATTTTTTCAACCCATCAGAATTATATTTATATTGTATGCACATTATAAATATTTTTACACACGATCGGTTACCTTAAAAATATTTATTAAAAATGCAAATATTTTATTTCGAAACCATCAATATAATTTAATTTCAATCGGAAAACAATGTACTATACTAAATTAATGGTTTAGATCATAAAAAAACTCCATTCTATTTAGCAGGTGGTTTAATTGGTGGTTTTTGACAAAGACATGGTTGACAAGATAAATACAAAATACAGTACATGTATACCTTTTTGTTGATGTTATAATCATCACCCAAGCGAAGCCGCGACAAGCGCCAGATACATAAATCCACTCTTGTTTATGTTCAAATACTTAAGTAAATCAGTACCTACATTATCTCCCCCACAAAAGCTTAACTCCATCTGTTAACTCTATGGGAAACTAACTCATTCCCCATTATTCGGAGCTTGATTACATTCCAAGTGTGTTTCAACGCCCATGGTTTATTCCTTCATTGATATACAACTAATAACACTCAAGAAGTTAGTTCATAACCGAGTTTACAATTCCTTATAGTTTCTTGTACTATTTCTCTTACAGTTATTTGAAACCTACATTATGAATTGTCTTATATAGGTGTAAATCTCTTTTTTTTGATCCGGAAGGTTGTTTGTTTCTTTTTCTTTTAAGCCTAAATATATGTTGATACACCTATAAACTGCAGGTCTAACAAACATGTGTAAATAATATTGGTGCAGCTTACGATATATTTCCTAAAATAACTTTTTAAGTATGTAAATAAAAACAAAAAAATATACTAATAATATTTAAAATAATATATAGTATATTTGCGGCACGTTCCAGAGTGGAAGATACTCTCAGTATCGCCCTGGTGTAAGACCACCATTCAGAATCGAAACGTTGCTTGAAATGGCTTTAGCCGTGTTTGGTGACCAGATCTGAATAGCCAGGTACTTCCCCACCTTCCTCTTCCCCATCTCCCTCCCCTCCCCAATACCCTCAGCCTCACAACATACCCCGATTGGGGATGCCATAGTCTCACTGGCTCCAGAAGGGAGCAGTTGGGACTCTTGTGCGGTATTACTGTAAAAAAAAAAAAAAAAATACTATACATAGTAACATAAATATAAATATTTCAATGCCTAACTATAAGAGGTGTTATTTTGAATAGCCCGCTATTTCGGTAGATGTTAATTTTGAAGCTGTCATTTTTAATTTATATACATAATAAAATAAAAGAAGTGATAAGAAAATGATAAGTGATTGTGTAGTTTGTGGCAAGTTTGTGTTTATGTATATAAAATAAATAAAAATTTAATTTATATACATGACAAAATAACACCTCTTATTGGAAAACCCTACACATAAACATATCTATATATTATGTATACATATCACAAAATAATAAATTGTCATAATATTTGAAAATATATCATATTTTTACAGTTATTCTACATTATAATTTTGTTCAATTACCTTGAGGCGAAATAGGTAGACTTTACCTGAAATTTGGCATTTTTGAGGCCAGTTTTAGACGTATGGACACCTTTCTAGAAAAAAACACAAATTGATTTCGAAAGATCGTTATTTTATCTAGTAAAGTAAGATGTTAAATTTTGAAAATAATATTATTTTCATATCATAATAAAGTATTACCGATGGACGATGCGAAGATTTGTTGCATTTTCAAAGGTGAATTTGTATTATACAACAAATATTTCAAATCATATAATAATACAGTATAAACAATCAATAAATTATCTATCATAAGTAGGAATAAGAATTTTGTTTTTATTTCAAATAAAATTACTAATAAATAAATCCCAGCACCCGTTTTGTGACGAAAATCCCTCAATTGGACTATTTATTTATGGTCTTACAAATTGGTATAGTTCAGATTTTTTTAGAAAAATAATTTACTAAGGACGGGTTGTTTCGGAGAATCTGAACAATTCATCAAATTTCAACGTTCATTTTCGGGTTCTGTGAAAGACTTATTCAAGTTCTGTTTTTATATCATTGTAGGCTAGTTGCTTGACAACACTGAAATAAAAACAGAACTTGAAAAAATCCTTCACAGAACTTGAAAATGAACGTTGAAATTTGATGAATTGTTCAGATTCTCCGAAACAACCCGTCCTAAGACATTATTGAAATATTAGAAATAATTTATCACCAAAAAATATATTCAGTATATGATAGTAATTAATTTCGATTCGCCTTTGTTCGTTGTTTGTGATTACCCCGGCGCAAGCCGAAATTTTATCACTCTCCGCTGCAACAGGACGGCGAGCGGATGTCTATTTCACGCCAGTCTAGTTGATAACATTTTAAAGAAATTCCTCGCTTAAAAATGGGGAGGAAAATACCCTTGGAAATTTTTTTTATTAGAAAGCACAAATTACGACATCAAAAACGTACGTGGGAGATATATTTTCAGAAAAAACAAAGGTTAGTGATATTTAATTATCCGTGTACATTGTACGTACTTATATGCTACAGGGTCGTTCGAAAGAATCAGTCAGAATAAGCACATATTTTTTATAACATTTGGCGATAATTTTGTGTTGTTTAATTTACGGGGAAAATAATCAACTATGGACAGGAGTTTATGTCTATCATCGATGTTTCATGTATAAATGTTAAAACTTAGACTAAAGTACGTGAAACTGTTTGTGATTGGTAGTCAGAAAGTGCCACGAACCAAATGAATTTAGATTCGTGATGTGCGATTCAAATCATTTTTTTGTTCATAATTTCTATTTTATTGTCCAATTCACTATTACATTGGTATAATTCAACATATTTAATATTTTTTGTGTTACTTTTTGTCAGTTTCATAATATCATATTGTGAATTGAGCTTAGGAAAAAAGACAAGGTTATTTTTGACATACTAACCTATGATTTTTCAATCGAAATTTACCTCGTGAATTAAATAAAATTTCGAAAATTAGACGAGTCAGATCGCTCCGTTAATCATGAAAACAAATACATGAAACACAATATTATGCAATCGCATAACTACATATGTAGGTAGGTACCGTAGAAAATAGTTGGAAATAAAACCTAGTTTTAATATATATACTATACTTCAGTTGTAAGGAATAAACCCACAGACATATGGATATTAATAGACGAGAAGTTAAGGACGAGGGGTTAAAACAAGAGTTGCGGGACGCAGAGAGGAAAGCTGACTGTGATTCGTCAATAAATCAATCTGACAGTAAATAGGCATCTCGCATTATAATATCACCATTTAGTTCTTAAAAGTAAAATCTGCTATTGAATGAATAGACATTTTTACATGGAGCGCAAATTACTCGCCACGTTATAAACAAATTTGCAAAGTCCAAATTCGGCAAAAAAAATTCTTCTATTTTCGGAGACGAATATTTCGTTTACGTATTTAGTTAAGACACTTTTATAAATGTTCATAATTTACTTCCCAGCAACCAACCAGCTTTGTGTTTCGCGTCCAGACGTATCTCGATGTGATAGTATATGTTTCTACAACTGATCCATATTATACGATGTGAATATGCTTAAAATAAAGTAAAATAATGCTTATATATGGAATGTAATACGACAATTAGGTTTATTCTCTTTTTCACATCTATTTTTACAAGTTTTCATAGCACAAGCCACCATTTTGCCGTGTTATTTCGTAAAATGAACCGATGATGCCTCGACCATAGTTCGCACAAGAATGATGACGTCACGTTTTCTAAATTCACGGGAGGCCAGACGCGAGCCCAGCCGGCTCCAATGGAACCGGTATGGGGAGTGGGGAATAATACGCTTTTAATCACTTAGGGCAGGTTTACTAATATTCATATTTCTATGAATAAACCCAATTTTCAATGTCATACGTATCAAATCATGTAATACTTTAAAGATTATTATTAGAAATAAAACTTACCGGTAATACTTTTCGGACAAACGAATAAATATTTAAAACAAAAGATTTTTACTCACCTTTGGAAAACCTATGTAAAATAAATTAAAAAAAAAACAAATTAAACAAATATTTGAATTTTTTTTTAAATGAATATACCTACATATTTTATATCTACCATGTCAACGTACTGCATTTATATTTATTTATGTTTACGCACTCCGACGTATAATTTACAAACATGTATGTAATTACTTATTAGGAAGAAAGCTACAATCAAAAATTCAACAACAATAACTGTTATTTCATCGGAACCATGCTGTAGTTTTCGTCAGCCGCGAGGATGTACGGGTCGCAGTGGAATAAATTCGGTACTTCTGTCTCGTTCGAAAAAAACGTCCGATAGCGAGACCGCCTTTTAACTAAATTTGAATTCTCTTTCGCTGGTTAAGACGCCTTAAGATCAAACATTTATTTTTTAAATTTATTTATTCGATTCTCCGTATACAGGCTATCCGGAAGGAGATTATAAATGTGGATACCCTCATGCTCAATGCTTCTCTTACCACTATCAATCTTTATGGAATTAGTGTACAATATATATATATACTGATATAAAATATTACTATATAATACTTAATGATATTATACAGTATATATGTCAATTTTTTTTTTTTTCGAGTGCATTAGTCTATTTTGTAGATTAAAAGGCATATGTTGTATTCGTACAATTTTCTAATCTTCAATACGTTCATTCATTGGTATAGTTTTTATGTAATGTTTGTGTTTCTCCATATTTCTATCAGATTATTTAGGTGGGACTGGGTGAAGCTGAAGTGTAAGTCCCTCTTTACTTATATTGGTATGTGACTATATGACTGCATGATAATTTTCCAAAAAAATATAAGTCATTTAGAATATATCTGAACACTTGTTCACGCAGGTGCTTTGTCCGAATAAATGTAATGGAAGAGATGCGAAACTATTATTATTTTCAAGAACACGTGTTCCGACTTCGTTATGAAATTTGTCTAATCATTCGTTATAAGCCTCCTGTCCCATTTTTAAACTAATAATTGATTTTAAATAAATTAACAATATTTCAATTAGTAAGTATTCTCCGTGTGGATACTATGTTTTCTTTGTTGTACGATACAAATTAGATTGTAACCTTTAGATTTGACAAATTCTCATGGTGAACTATTTTCGTTAAAAAAAAATAATTTTTGTTTTATTTATACATACTTCATGTAATTTATCATTCACACAGTTTAAACCCTTGACATTTAGATAAGACGGTGAAAATTATTATCAACTATTGGTTATTTTACAATACATGTTTTTCATATAACTGTTCAGAAAATTATATTTTTTCAATTTCATGGCTTATCTTGCATGCTATATATTGGTGGCAGAAAAATACATAGGGCTATATTTTTGCCGTATAATATTTTGTCTCCGAAATGATAACGAGATGGACTAATATATTGTAGGGAGTCATGTGCTACGAACAACGTAGACAGGGCTCATAACACAAAAAAAAATTATAATGCAAAATTTACTATAATATGCCAAATGTATTTATATCGAGATAAATTTTATAAGGTTGCGTCATGGTATTTTGTAAACTTTTACGAAATCGAATATTTCTAAAAATTTTCAACTAATATATATATAATGGAGCTGAAGATGTGTATATACTTTGGAGTCATTTATTTAAAATTGTAAATAGGTACATATTTGTCCCTGAAATTTCATGGTTTTGTATTTTTGACAAAAAAAAGTTAACCTTGCCGTTGCCATAAGGGGTATTCAGAGTCTCTATAATTTAAAACAGTATCCTTATAGTTTTGAATGACTCAAAAAGTATTTTTTTATGCTTATTTAAGTATCGTTCATTGCTAACAGCATTTCTTGTGCACTGGCACCATACCACATTTGAAACCATTACACCCAGTACAGGTACCAAAACACGTAAAAATATTCATACCACGCGATTACCTCCGCCGTCCGCCAGAGTATGAATGAAGTGATTTTTTATAAAATTTACTATACTGTGATAGTTAAAATGTGGAAGCCATAATTAAAATTTATGAATAAATAAAAAATGGCATTAAAATAATAAAATGCGCGGGGTAACTCAGTCACCTCTCATGGCCACACTTTTTTTAATTTTATGACAGTTTTCTCATCCAGTTAAAGTACAAGATTTCTTTTTTTGACATTTTTAACATTTATGAAGATAATAAAACAAATTTTAAAGAGAACTTACTGAAATCAACTGTTTCGGAAATATCATCCAATAGAATCATTCCTCTTGTCATGCTACAACATCTGTTCCACGGCTATAGTTATAGGTATCTTGGCCTGTCGATTGTTAAGATGGTTTTATCTTAGAAAATGACTTAAAAAATTATATATAACTAATTGAGCACCGCCAAGCGTTGCTGTGGCTCGGTCCATTAGTAGAGATGGAAAAAAAATAGCGTGTGTTGCTTTTCGTCCAATAGATGGCACTGCTTTTTTTTGTTTTTTAAGCATTATTGTCCTATGATAACGCTGTTTTAGAAAAGAACATTTTTTTTACCTGCCACATGTGACATCTATATAATATATAAAAACGCACGCGTATTTGAATGCAACGTTGTGTCAAAATTTCAAAGCATTCAGTGAAGAACTTTCGGAGATTGAAGATTTTGAACAAACGAACATTGAAATTTTTATTTATGTAGATAAATAGATTGGTTAGAAATTAACTAATTGTTACTGTATGAAAATATCTTCTTAACTGCGCGTGCAAGAAAGGTTATGAATTCTTAATGAATTGTGAATTAACGAAAAAGTTATCTTTGTGTTTATCACGAATTAAATTTGAAAAATTGACCATTAATATTTTTCACAAAAGCGATTAATGATTACTCCAAGCATTTTTTCAAATATTGCTAAAAATCGTGCAGGTACCTTTTATTTTTTGCAATTATTTTCATTCGCATTTGACTTCGCATAAAATTTTTCATACTAAGCAGATTTACATAAGATTTAAAATCTTTTTATTCCACAACTATAAGAAAAATGCAAAAAAATAAATCTTCAACTTTTTAAAAAAATTAGTGAAGAACAGGTTCTTCACTGAATTCTTGTTATATCTGATTTTTACCAAACATTCCACGGATTGTTTGGTAAAAAACCTTCTATTGAATGATTAAGTTATTGACGTTGCAGAAATGAAAAAAAACCTTATATTTTTTAAGGATTCAACATAATTTGTAAAAAGCAGTACTTTAAAGGCTAATTTGGATACTAAACCTAATATAATAGTATAGGTTTAGTGGCCTAAAATAATCATTGTAGTACGTATTTAATTCAAAGGTTTATTGCATTCAAATATAATTGAAGGAGTGAAATGTGATTTTCGTTTCCATGTTATTTCTAGTCTAGTTTTCCGGATAACGTTGTTAGTAACCAATAATTATAATAGAGGGAAATTGCGTGTTCATTATAGATAATTCCATATGAACTGCCTTCTGGGAACTGTTACTCCACGTGGAACTATTAATTATTTTAGGATTATGCGGCAAACTGAAAATTATCCCCTGATCGACAGGGTCATACAATTAATATTAAAAACGCTTGTATAATTTACATTTTACGACCGTTTTTATGAAATATCAACGCAAAGGTTCAAGACTTTTGATCGATTCTAAGAATCGTATCCATAGATCGAATATCCTCGATTAGGTTCTAACCTACCCTAAGTATGATTGAAATTAATATAAAAAGGTTTTTAACTAGCCACTTTTTTATGTAAGCTTATTAAAATGGGCATATTCAGTGCAATGGTTAAAATCCTTGGATATTGATATTTTTAAAATTATTATCTATTATTAAAAAATGCAAATAATTCAATTTGCCTTCATAGTAAACAACTGAAATGAGAAAATTAATTTCTGTCTGAAAACTAATAAATAAAAACCTCATACAAGGCAACAAAGACAAATAATAATAATATGTCTAATGCAATAGTTCTTCTTGTAAATGAATTCCAACTTTGAAGAGTGTATTATAATCTTAAAAAAAGGATACAATAAAAATTAAAAAAAAATTTAACCCCTGGGCATTTTTGTACCTTTTAGTACACAATACATCGAAAAAAGTAGAATGCCTTTACGGCACAAACTGAGACGGACTAATAAAATAGTTGTATCTCATTTAGCACTACAGTGAGATATATATATATATATATATATATATATATATATATATATATATATATATATATATATATATTTAAGCAGTGTTAGAAAGAAGCAACACCGCAAGATCGTAAGTTTTTTTTATTAATTATTTGTATATGTAATGAAAACAAAAGGTTACAAAAATTTGTTACCACGGGATTAGATGGCAACAATTAAATAAAGTGATTTGTAAAATACGTAACTACTGCACTGAAACGGATGGGGTGTTTTTGTAACAGAAATAAATAGTTATAATAAAAATTATAACTCTTAAAAATTAATAATATTTACATATATATATATATACTTTTTTATATCTATATATCGAATAACAAATTGCATCCTAAGTTCATCTGTCTGGCAAAAAGGGCTTGCTGAATTAATAATTATGGTGCGATACCGTTCAATTTTGTGGTAATGTTGACGTCGAACTCCGTGGCATGCGGGAATCGGCAGCGAAAGCCAGAACGTCCCAAAATATTCTTTCCTCGAAAGAACGGCGAACCTTGTTATCAACTCTTTTCGTGTGAAATGTCAGTTTGGACGCAAGATGATCAGATATCTTCCGATTTCCAATATCCCGTGATGAACTCTACAGTTTTAAAATAACGACGAGATTAGTGAGCGGACTCATCGGTCACTAGCCAAAAAGAATGGCCATTGTTTTGGGCCATCTTTGGGCTGTTCAACAAAACTGTTGAATAAGGAATGAGACTGCTTCGATTTTGAACTGTTCAGTTTTTGTGTTCCGAGAGCAGGTGTGGCAACCGAAGTGTGTCAAAAAATTCCCGGGGTTACAATCTAACCAATGCACAATGCTTAATTGAGGTTACTGGAGGTCCCACACACCAAAATAATAAATGTAAATTAAGTAGAAGGATCGACGAAACAATCGTAAAAAAGTTCTCTCGTTTAGAAATCGACATTATAAACGTCAATTGCATACTATGTAGTTTTTAGGTGACATTACAATCTGAAAGAATCTTTCATTTGTTTTCAAGAACAGTTTTCCATTTTGGAATAAGTGAATTTATTTGGAAATTAATCTCAAATGGGAATATGTTTTAATCAAATCTTTGATCTCACAAGTGTCAATAAATTCCAGAGTAGTTTATTGACACTTCAGAATATCTTTTATCATTATCGTAAATTAAAAAATGCATTCAAACATTTTGTTTATTCCATGTGTATTTCTGAACCTCTGAAAATATTTGCCATATTGGTAGGGTAGAAGCAGCCTCATATGAGACCGGGTAAGGAAGGTAATAAAATTCCTAGTATTCAATGCGTTCTTCTGGAGAATTTTATTATTTCCTATTTTGTTTTCATTTATTCAAATTTAAGCGAGAAAGGAAGCAAATGTGAGCAAACTGCTGCGTTCTTTATTTTGTTCTGTTGGGACTTGTACCTCCATCGGGGTACACAGGTGTTTGAAATGCAATATGTCATTTAAAACACTATGGGAATACAAATGCAGAGGATTTTGTAAGGAGACTGTTGGGCCACTGAAGTAGCCACAAGATATGCCGATAACAACTTATTACAAACAACGTCTACTAAATAGCGTAGGAAAAACTTTGCTATTTCATTTGTGGTTCACACAAATTTTCCTTCACAGAAAGAGACGGTGTGGTAACTTAGATCACGGATACATGATAAAAAAAAATCATACATATCACGTTCACATTGAAAGCAACACCAAATGAAAACTTTTATTAAAGATCGAAAAAAAAATGTGTGAATAAAAAACAGATTTAAATGTGAATTAAATCTGTCTTCATTACATTTCTGGAAAGTTTCTCAAGATGGCCGCCTTTTATCAAAAACAGATAATGTGTTAATTAGACGTCGAGTCGGTAGAATAAGCCAATTTAAATTTTACACCATAAGGAACTTACCCACACTTGAATGAAAGACACCAAAGATCCTTGTGTTAGCAAGATTAAACTATTGGAAAGTCGTGAGTTACCAAATAAATTCACGGTGATCCTCCACTAGTTTGAGGAATTTGAAACTTGAAGAAGTGGAAGATAGATGAGTGTATACTTGATCTATTACTCTTCTCAAAGAACCCAAGTCTATTGGTCCATGAATTTGATAGTCTGACAAAGGATATTGATACTTGAAATATTATTTGTCATGAATTGTCAACTTTTTGTTTTTGTGTGTTATTTGAGAAATTTATACACTTGTTTAACTTCTTGAGATCCAAGGCAAACTAAAAAAAATCAATCCTTAAAAACAAGTATATGATACACCGATTTTTATGAAAAGTTTATAAAAAAAACACATATATGAATAGTTGCAAGACTAAATTGTCAATTCTGAATTTGAAATATGAGATCGACAAATATGACGTTTAATAAATCGGTCCCAATGGTCGAATGGATAAGACTCCTGTCTTGGTAAGATAAGAGATCCTGTAGTCGATTCCTAGTTATGACTGTTATTTTTTTTTCTATATCTTGTTTTGTTTTATTTTTCTTTTATTTATTTATACGCCTAAAAAGGATTTCACATAAAAGTAATACATGATGCTGTGTTCATTGGAAAATATCTTTATTATATAGGAAATTATAACAATACCTACTTAGATGTAATCCATTATAAAATAGGTACAAAATTAATCTATGAATACACAAATACAAAACTGTGATTACAAGTCTTATTGGAATATAATGAAAATATCAAAAAAACCAATTATGCAACAATATTAGTAAAACGTAACAGTAATATAACATAAAATAGAAACTAAAACAATATCACATATAAGACAAATCAATACAACTTTAATTAACAACGCTACTATAATTTGTAGTAACACAGTGCTGGTATGGATTAAGCTTAATTCTATAAATTGTGTCATTAAAAATATCAATATTACCCCCAAACTTATTTCCCAGATCATGCATCCTATTGGTTGGTAAGTGTGTCTGATAGTTGGTTGTGTATATATTACAGAAGAATGTTACATTTTGTCTTGTGTTTCTAGTCGTTTAGATTTATTAGTAATATCTTCTACCATGACATGTATATAAATTTATTCGTTTATTGAGACAAGAGTCAACCGCTTTAAACACTCAGGCAGATGGGTAGGACCGATAACTATTTCGTATATTATATATGTATGTATATAATCTGGTGTATTGTCTTCCAATTTCAGAGAAACGTGTATACGTCCACTTGTGTATGCGTGATTACTACAAAAAGAATACTAAATTATTGACAGAATAGGTTATCATCGATAACGAGTGTATCTACCGAGTTTCAGCTCGATCGGATGTCGGGAAGTGAGTTAATTTCCACTTTAAAGAATTACATTAATTCATAAAAACAAAAGTGTTAACTGAATTAGATGTATTTAAAAAAATGAAGTCTAACTCCTACATTACCTACTGAAGTTATTCGTATTACCAAGCCAATTTCAAAGCTTAATTGAAATACTCGAATACCTACGGAATTATTTTGTAGCAAAACTCGGAGACCAACTATTAAGCACATGTTTCCACTATGAGAACAATAGTTAAAATAATGATAGCTAGTTTTTTTATGTATCAAAATGAGTTATTTATTTCTGGAATACATTTGCCAATACTTGTGATTGATTTTAGTTGGATAACTTTGCGACGCACGACGGTTATCTGAGCTATCTCATCTAAAGCTCTAAATATGGGGAGATGAACAAACATGAGTTACTTAGAAAATAATATTTACCTACAATCTAGACAGTTGAATTTTGGGAAAATCACGAAGCCATCGCTATATTTAATATTAATATCCAGAACTTAATCCTTATACGACGATAATATTCTGAATTGTTTTACGTAGAACTATAATTTGAAAGCAAAGAAAAATGGGATCGAATTGAATTTCGGAAAAAGTCTGAAAAAATGGGATTAACTAACGAATAGGATGGGCAATAAAGTACGATTTTACAATTCACCATTGCGTCAGCGAGCGGTGAGAGGGGATTGGTGTATCGGTTCTTGGAAATGCATTTGCTATGGAGTGTTTCACAAGAGCGCTGCGTGCACATCGTTTAAAGAACTTTTACAAAATGGTTATTTGTACACTATTATTACGATGTTATTAGTCTCAATCATTGTCCCAGGCAAATGTTATAAGGTCATGGGTCGAAAATTCAGAAGCTACGGGTTCCACTCTCAATACGAAGCCTGCATGGCACCCAAGATCAATATGAACATAAAAAGCACTTAGTGTAAAACGCAATCCCGGTTTCAAGGGAATCAGTGAAATCAGACTGAAACGGTAAATTCTGGCCGGTACACATCAATGTCTTGGCAATATCTCTTACCGTAACTTCAAGAATTTAAACCGGCAACAGCAGGACACTGTTTCAACAAAACGACGCGATATGCCATACGTCAAATATGTCACTGGCAATCGTATACGAGGTGTTTACAGGAAAACGTGCAAGATATTCATGATATATCTGACTAACATCGACCAACTGTTTTTTGGGGGAACATTAAAAGTCTAGTTTATAGCAATATTCCATCCACAATTGCCCAGATGAAGTCCAATATTAGGAAAGAAATAGCTAATATCCCAAGCGCAATGTACCTGCGAGTTTTCACAAATTTATTGTTCAGATTTGAAGAGTGTTTGCGTCGTAATAGTTCACATCTGGAAAGTGTTGTTTTTAGGTGTCTTTTTTCATTTAAATTCATGTATGTTTTTGTACTGTTAATTTTTTTTTAACGATTTTTTCGAATCCACCTAACTTTATGGCCCACCATAAACATCCATGTACATAGCTTTATGTAGTACTACGTAAATATTGCACAAGAGTTCCAACTGATCTCGAGTGTCCGAAGTCAGTGGGACTATGGCTTTACCAATTAGAGATTATGTTAGTCTGAAGAGTGTGGGGAGAGGAAGATTGTTGAATTCTTCCGAAATTAGATCGGGGAGGATCAATTTGGGAGGCGGGTATGGGGACGGATCCTGCCGCCTCGAGAATCTTTTATTTGGATGAACATCTGCTATAGGTCACCCTAAGTGGTTTGCTACATTTGGAGAATTGGTAGGGGTGCTTGGCTTCACGATGGCGGTTTGCATCGGGAGAGACTGATTGAGGGAGACCTTTTGACCACACCGGCAGGAATATCTCGTCCCATCATCTTGCATTTCAGCGGGGGAGATGTATTAATAAGTTCATCACTATTGGGCAGATTCCCCAGATTCCTGTCCACATCACATACCTTTTCCTTCTCAGAACTTCCTTTGACTCCTATCCTTAAATAAACCGTCCACACAGTATCCCTAAAGATAACGTTTGAGGGAGATTATTTTCCTCCTCTGTGAAGCTAAAAATGGTCACCAAACACGACCAAATCTTTCAAGCCGCGTTTTGATTCTCAATGTAGGTACTTCACTTTATACTAACTCCATATCTTCCACTCTGGAACATGTCGCGAACTTTTAATGTAAAAATATAAATTTACGCACGTCGGGATTCTAACACACGAAATATGATTTTAAATAAAATATGTGATAATATCTGTCTGTATATTGTATCTCACACGACGAGAACGTGACGTATTACGCGTATGATTATGTGATTACGTGCGCTAAAATTGAGAAATAAAAAAATACCTTCAATAACTACTCATGTGTTTTTGGGCTGTTTTCGGATAATCGACTAACAGAAGCCAAAAACACACCAGTACGATTTGTTTGGTTTTCTTTGAAATATTTATTTCTATTTGCAGAATACTATTTGAAATAACTCTAAAAGGCGAGGTTCGATGATCCGACTAAATGAGTATTTAATTATTGAAGCAACGCCAGGTAAAATTTAAAATTATAACTCTGTTTGCATAAATTTTAATCTCAATTGATCATAATATTGGAATGAAGTTGTTTTTATTTTCATATCGTTCAATATTTACTGTTTATATAAAAGTGATGGATGTACGCCAAATACTCGTTCTTGAATCATTTTGATAATCGAATGACAGGACGCGCGACGTTTTAAATCAATTGCTCAATAATAAGTTCATTAATATTAGAGTTTTTTTCTCACATTCATAAAAAAACTCTTTTCATCTTATTCTCTTCAAAATTATAATGTTGTTTGATGTGTGCCTAACTGTTTCGTTTTTTTATCGACCGGAAATTCTAGCAGAAACCAACCTCACTTTCTTTAGCTTTTAAAAACCATCACAACCAGTGAATTCTGAGCTTATTTGGATTGATAAATGTAGATGGCATTTTGTTCTCCGATGACTTTTTTTGTACGTATCTTAACAAATTTCTCTTCAAATTTTTTTTTTTTTAATCTCTTTTGGTACATATTTTAAAGGGTTTTTATGTAAACATGTGGCCGCCACGGTCCCACATCTCCGCTACCATGAGAACATTCTCCTCTCGAATATAATATATTATATGTTTGCAATAATACATGTGCACACCGCAGTTGAGTTCGCAGTAAGCCCCGTATTACATCATCTATCGATAGACTCTTGGGCTCTAATGAATAGTTGAGTGTTGCCGATGAGGAATGCTCTGTAATTTAATTTGGTTCAATCCCACACAAGCGACTTGGGGATGTCTATCATTATTAATTAATATACCTTGTAAAATTACCTTATAACACACGTAATACGTACGTCATGGTAATTGATAATAATAGTAATAAGTGTTTATTCCGGTATGTGGGGAGGTTAGTGAAGTCCCACAAATTCCATATAGAGATACATACAGTATAAAAATATGATCAAAAGCAAAAAAAAAACAGATAAATTGTACATAAAACAGAATAAAATGATAATAATAATAGTAAGTTGAAGCCTTTAGGGCCATGACTATATTAGGAGCTAGTATTTTTTGCGTAGTGTGTGTCAATGCTGAAGGATCGAGTGATGCGGGCTTCCATGGTGAGGATATTTCTAGAGCTGCTTATCTTTTCCGTCATTCCTGCCACCCTGGATCTCATAAGGGCTGCATATCCGGGAACTCGCCCCTCCGTGAACATACGGGAAAAGCTGCAGTATCTGGGGAGACAAAACATAGTGCGGAAGGCGTAAGCGTTAGCAATTATGATGAATGCTTTCAAAATTTTCTTAGGTATTTTTTTGAAATATTAGTTGCCTAGTTTATTTATATACCTACAAACTGAAATCATAAAATTACACTAGAAGTTTAAACTAGTACTTACGCTACTTGGAGATTATTTTCCAAAGGCGTCGTAAAACCTATACATTTAATATTAACCATTTAATATCTAACCCAGTGAGGCCAACATTACTGAATTAGAATATGAAATATTGTAAAATAATGTATCAACAATAAAAAAAAAATATATATATTTGTAATTTTTTTTTTAATATATAAGCTGACTATCGGTAAACCTGTCTGACCATGCCTATGGCAAAATGAAATCCTATAGCCTGATCAAAGACCAGATCAATGGATAAAAAAGATTAAAACTGTAGTTTATAATATATAATAATATTATTGGAATAAAACCGCAAATAAACAATTCAAAACCATTTTTCAGTAAGTAGATATTTATATTCAGATAACCAATGAGCTATTCTAATTATCCTTATTGATAACTGATATTCGAAATAAATATTCTTGTTAAGTAATTATAATTTCTTATTTGTGCACACATATTCGCAATAAATATTCTGGTTACGTAATCATAATTCCTTCTTTGCGCACAGATATTCGTAATAAATATTCTTGTTACGTAACAATAACTCCTTATTTATGCACAGATATTCACAATTAATATTCTTGCTACGCAATTGTAAACTTTTGAGTATTTTTATTCGGATTCCAGATTTAAATAACCTAATTAATGGGTATTTATTAGTGTTGTAAATCTTAGAACTTCTCCACTTCGTTACAATATTTATTTCCAAGATTATGTTAGTTGCTATTATTTCCTATCATCACATTGTATATATTCGTGGTTTTCACATAAATCTTTTTTAATAAGAATCACTTCAAAATTAGTTTGATGTTCATCACACATTTTGTTCCGTACAGAAGAAATTATCCCTCCCTAATCAATATCTGCTATTTCTATTACTAATTCTCATCCGTATTTTAAAATATCTGTCTTTCTATTATTTTTATTATTTATTTCCAACATTACATTACCACACTCTCACAAAACTACGAACGAGACTGGTATTTTTAAAAATTTCTTACATTCGATTTTTTTCATTTGTTTCAGTAACCACATTCCAAGGAGAGATCCTGAAATTATCCAAGATTACACGGTCCGAAATGGGGGCCTACTTGTGTATCGCAAGCAATGGAGTTCCGCCTTCAGTTAGCAAGAGGATAAGGGTGAACGTTCACTGTAAGTACTAATCATATAATTATTTAGTTATTTTTACGTTAATACTGTATTCAACTAAATTCTCTCAATTTCTCAGTTGCCCGATTAAGTTAAATTAAAGCAAGAACTTTATTTGGATCTTTGTTGTTGTTGCTTACTCAATATATGTGATTATTTCACTCAGATCTTGAGGATTTATTTTTTTTTTATTTAGGAAGCAAACAGTCGTACAGTAAAAAAATTATAACAATAAACATTCATATGTTCTAGACTCTAGACCAATTAAGTTCCATTAAATTAAATGTAGATTTAGTATTTTTTACCTACACAACATATTAAATGGAAAAAAATAAACATAATAAAGAAATACATAAAATTAAAAACAAAAAGAAAAAATACAACTTTTCGCATAGCTATACTATTCACTACGGGTGATAATAATGTACTTTTCACAATTAATATTATGCTATGCGGAGTTAGTTCTGTTGTATGTTTTTAATATCGTACTAATTGTTGTGCTTCAATAAAATAATATTTTACGAATCTTTCTACCTTGAGAAACTATCCATGTTCATTTTCTACATGCATGTACATACTACATAATGATGTTGCAAAAGTGTTAGTAAAAATAATAGTCAATAGAAACATTTTCAGTGAATCATTCTTGAACCGTCAAACAACATACTATACGGTCGAACTATTAATTTGTACCACAATATATAATTTTCAAAAATTTTCTATTGTTGGAATTTCCTGGTCGTACTATGATGATTAATGGACTAAACTAAAAATACGGTTTCATATCCCTTTATATAACTATAGCATAGCGCTCTTCAGGTGATTTTGCACAAAAACGGCGCTATACAAATCATACAAATATTATTATTATTTATTAAAACCAAGTTTTTCTGACAAAATGATAGCATAAGCTTACAAGGTTTTTCTGCCAGACTTAATAAATAACCTAGCATAAGTATAAAATATACCAGACTGAATAATTAATACTGTTACATCATTAAGAAAAAGGTTATGGCGAAAGAAAACGAAATAAATTACCTTTCATAATTATTAAGTATCATATATTTTTTGACTTGTGTACAATGTTAACTGTTAAATCGTTCATTATTCGTATATGTTTAAATTCCTTGTGTATGAACAACAATGTTTACTTTTAAATCTTTCAGTATTCGTACATGTTTAAATTGTCTGTGTATAAACAGCAATGTTTAATGATAAATCTTTCAGTATTCTTATATGTTTAAATTCCTTGTGTATGAACAACAATGTTTACTGTGAAATCTTTCAGTGTTTGTATATAATAATAATAATAATAATATTTTATTCCAGGATGTGGGGAGGTTAGTGCAATCCCACATGTCCCATATAAATATACATATAGATTTACATTGTATAATACATATAATAAATTTACTAATAAGGACAACTATGCAGGGTGTGGTCTTGAGTGCGCTTGGGCCCAGCGCTCACTCAGGAGTGGCGCTTGGTGCTGGTAGGCTGCGGTCATCAACTTGTTGGCGGAGGCCATTAGCCGCATCCTAGCTCCAGTGACCCGGTGTCTCATCAGGCCGGCAAATCCATGCAGTCCTAGTTCCGTGAACTTCGTCGATGCGCTGCTGTATCTTCGGTATCCAAATATTATTCTACAGGCGTCATTGTATTGAATTCGGAGTCGTTCCATCGAGCAAGTTCGGTAGTGACACCATATCTCACACGTATACAGGCCAGTACAGAATGCGTTGAATAGTATTTTTTTAACGGTATTGCTGCATTTGCAAAATCTGCGGGCAATCATATTGGACACTATGCTTAGGCTTCTCCTTTGTCGTTCGATATCGCCATCGTACGATAGGTCTTCATTAATAATGAGCCCCAAGTATTTCACGTTCGAACATGTTTTTATTTTTGCCTCGTTAAGGTATACGGGGAGCATCTTACTTGTATCTTGTCTTTTTCCGTGGTGGAACGGAATCAATTCCGTCTTCTTCGGGTTGTACATCATATTATGCTGTTTTCCATAGTCTTCACAAGTGTTTAGGAGTAATCTTAATCCCTTGATCGACGGAGCTAGGAGGATCATGTCGTCCGCGTAGCTTATATGATTCATACATATACTGTTAACCCGCTCTGATGTCCAAGCGGCTTGACAACTCGTCCATGTATACATTAAATAGAATGGGGGACATAAACCCTCCTTGCCTTACTCCTGACCGCAAATATATCGGCTGGAAGTATGTTCTTGCCCACCGTATAAAATTTTCCTGCTGTGTTTATAAATAAGGTAGGTATATTCTTAGCTTTCAATTTATCCCATAATGTTTTATGACAGACCCTGTCAAAGGCTTTACTTAGGTCTAAGAAGCACCCGTATACGGTAGTTTTTCGTTTCTTGTAGAATTCTATTATTTGCTTTGCAGTATATTTTGCAGTATATGTTTAAATTCGTTGTGTATAAATAACAGAAAGGCGATTATTGCATCTTAAAGCTGAACACATTACATACCCAATAAATTATTTCAGATTTTTCAATTTCTAGCATTTTATGTTTTTAATTACATCTAGTTGAATTTCACTATTTTTTTCGGGAATCTATGAATGCAAATATTGAAAGCGGAAATGAACTATCTAACCCACTATCTGACATCTGATCGAACCGAAACTAGGCAGATAGACTCGTTGTCGATGACAATGCCTTCTGGTGCAATTGGTGGCATTCACGTACACACACGTGGACATAAACACGTACCTATCTCTAAAATCTCAAAATAACATTAACATACGAAATAAATATTGAGCGAAGGAAAAAAATGTCGGTTCTACCCGATTGGAATTTGACCAGATTGTTAGCGCGGTTTACTACAGTCCATGGAAAGGAAGGTACAATCCTCAGTGAAACCTAATCTTAATTGTTTTAATGTTTTAAAGGACATTTTGAAATATACGTATTACGGTACAAAAACTTCCCCCTTACATTAATGATTATTTATCAGTTGTTTATAATTTAAGACTCTTGTCTTTTACGGGTTGATTTTTCAATTTAAAATTACGCTTTTTTTACGATATTTACAGTAGTAGTGACTGGAGGGATTTTTGGCATATTTTGTCATTCTACAAAACGTTTTGAGAGTTCTCTTGTCATAATGTAGCATATTTATACAATTTAAAAATATGTGATAAACGGAAAAATCTATGTAGATTCATTGAACTTAAACCGCAGCAAACAGTTTCATATTAATATTTTGAGGAATGGTATTAATCAACCTGGAATGGAACCTGTTTGTGTCCAATACTTTTTTCGATCATAAAGGTATCCACCAATATACGTGGGAAAGAGGAAATGAGAGGTCAATTATCGATTTTGTAGTAATTGACTCTAGGTTGAGAGCTGTTACCGAGGACACGAGAGTTTTCAGAGGGGCAGAGGTTGAAACTGACCACTTTTTGGTGGTGTCGAGAGTAAACCTCTTTCGCGGTTGGCGCTCTAAAGTGAAAACGGTGCTAACTCCAACAAGAATCAAAATAGAAAAACTACAAAACGATAATGAGAGAAGTAAGTATGTGAATTGTGCAGAGGTGAGATTGAATGAGAAGAAATGGACGGTCGAAGCATAGACGAAACATGGAACCACATAAAAGTGAGTCTTTGTGAATCTGCTAGAGAGGTTTGTGGAATAAGTACGCAAGGTAGGAAGAAAGGTGATGCATGGTGGGATGATGAGATTAAAGCACTGGTCTCAGAGAAGAAGAAAGCATAGTTATGTCTGATTGCGGCTGGCAGTGCTTCCAGCGAAGAGAAGGATCGAGCAAAAGAAGTATATAAGTTTGGGGATCAATGGTGAGGCACGAAATGAAAGAAAGTGTTGAAGGTCACATGTGTTTATTGGTGAGTCAGTTGCCATGACGAGGAGATGATGTACGACAAAAGTTGAATACTCCGGACGCTGCGGTGATGTGCTGGTCAAGCGCGGGTCAGTGAGTCGACGCCGGGCGCTGGTGACCGAGACTCGATGAAGGTCAGGCACTGGCGAAGAACGTAGGTCTTCAGGCACTCCAGTGCTGACGAGACGGCCGAAGGTGCGGCGGACCTTTTAGGCAGTTAAACGGGAACGGCGTGACCAGTGAGGATGCTGCGTGTCCTCGTGGTGGTCATGGTAGCGTGGAAGAAGCGCTGGTCAGAGACACTGGAACCAGGGCGCTTGTAATCCGAGTAGCGCTGGCCGCGGACGTGGCCGAGGCGCTATGATGGTGTCCCGATAGAGTCCATGATGGTACGGGCGAAGCCGGGTACGTGTCCCTCGCGCTAGTAAGAAGAGCGCGGGTGATCATTCGTTGAGCCTTGTAGACTGACGGCGGAATGATGACTAACTGACTGACTGGCTCGCTGCGTCGGGCTTATTTATACTACCCGGCCGATGGCGACAGTAGGTAGTAAATTGCAATTAAATCGAGGCCACTCGCTCGGACTGTGTGTTTCGGGAACCTTCGACATTGCGGCGATTAAGCATAGGCCGTAGACTCGAACCTTCTGGCGAGTTCTCGTAGTATCCGAGACGGAGTGCGCAATAGTATTGTCGCGAGTAGGCAAGTAGGTCTTGTAGTACGTAGGTTGTTTACGTTGCGGTTTGGACTGCAGGTACATAATCCGGGAGTAGATACTAAGTAGGTCGAGCGGTTTATTATTAATTATTTAATGTATTAATCTCGACGCTACAGACACCCCCTTCCCAGCAGCTTTGCTGAGGGCTGCGATAGAAGAAATAGCTCGGAGACGAATGTCTTTTAAACTGTGACACTTCATAAAAAAAAAAATTTTGCAAAACACATGTTCACAACACAGGTTGAAGATTCACTCAGATAACCATGGTGGCACTATTATCCGCGCTTGTGCGGAGATGGTCTGGTGCATGCTGCTCCGTGGTGCCTTTACTGATCACCCATTTTGAGACGGGGTTACCGGTGAGTCGGGGTAACACTATCACGTCTGGCTGCAGAATTACGTCAGGCTGCAGATCACGTCGGGCTGCAGATCACGTCGGAGTGCAGATCACGTCAGGGTCACCACTTTGGGGATCAATGGTGAGGCACGAAATGAAAGAAAGTATTGAAGGTCACATGTGTTTTATTGGTGAGTCAGTAGCCGTGACGAGGAGATGAGGTAGGACAAAAGTTGAATACTCCGGACGCTGCGGTGATGTGCTGGTCAAGCGCGGGTCAGTGAGTCGACGCCGGGCGCTGGTGACCGGGACTCGATGAAGGTCAGGCACTGGCGAAGAACGTAGGTCTTCAGGCACTCCAGTGCTGACGAGACGGCCGAAGGTGCGGCGGACCTTGTAGGCGGTTGAACGGGAACGATGTAGACCAGTGAGGATGCTGCGTGTCCTCGTGGTGGTCATGGTAGCGTGGAAGAAGCGCTGGTCAGAGACACTGGAACCAGAGCGCTTGTAATCCGAGTAGCGCTGGCCGCGGACGTGGCCGAGGCGCTATGATGGTGTCCCGATGGAGTCCATGATGGTAGGGCGAAGCCGGGTAAATTGTCCTTTGCGCTAGTAAGATTAGCGCGGGTGATCACTTGTTGAACCTTGTAGACTGACGGCAGAATGATGACTGACTGACTGACTGGCTCGCTGCGTCGGGCTTATTTATACTACCCGGCCGATGGCGACAGTAGGTAGTAAATTGCAATTAAATCGAGGCCACTCGCTCGGACTGTGTGTTTCGGGAACCTTCGACATTGCGGCGATTAAGCATAGGCCATAGACTCGAACCTTCTGGCGAGTTCTCGTAGTATCCGAGACGGAGTGCGCAATAGTATTGTCGCGAGTAGGCAAGTAGGTCTTGTAGTACGTAGGTTGTTTACGTTGCGGTTTGGACTGCAGGTACATAATTCGGGAGTAGATACTAAGTAGGTCGAGCGGTTTATTATTAATTATTTAATGTATTAATCTCGACGCTACATAAGGAATGTAATAAAAAAGTAAGAATTGGAGTGAAAGAACGAAAGAAACGCCTGGAAGAGGAAGAAGGAATGAAAATGACAAACCATTTCCAAGAAAACATTAAGTTATTTTGGAAGGAAGTCAAAAGGTCCCGGTGTGGCCCTGAAACCGGAAGCATGAAAGTGATAAAATCGAAAGATGGAAAAATGTTGACGAATGAGGAAAAAATAAAAGAGAGATGGATGAAGAATTTCGAGGAAGTCTTTGAAAGCGAAGTGAGTGACAGTGATTCTAGCGGCGAATCAGATATGAATGATGATGGACTGAATCTTACCAAAATTAGCATGGATGAGATAGAAAGATCAATTAAGTGTATGAAGAATGGTAAGGCTGTCGGTTTCGACAATATTGCTGCTGAATATTTTAAAGGAGGTAGCCGTATAATTCTCATATGGTTGTGCAATCTTTTTAACCAATGTTTAAAGGAAGGTTACACGCCTTTAGATTGGAGAAGGGCAGTGATCATGCCATTATACAAAGGTAAAGGGTCACGTATGGAATGTGGGAATCATACGGCTATTAGCCTGCTAAGTTCAGTTGGCAAGCTGTATGGTAGAATTTTGATTGAAAGGGTAAGAAAGGAAACAAAGGATAAAATATGGGATGTGCAAGGTGCCTTTATGAGTGGAAGGGGGTGCATGGACCAGATCTTCTCATTGCGTATGCTCACCGAGAAGTTTCTGGCAAAAAAACAGAAACTTTTCTGTGCCTTTGTAGATCTACAAAAAGCATACGACCGAGTCGACAGGAAAAAGCTATGGAAGGTGTTGTCCAAGTATGGAGTGAATGCGAATCTGACTCAGGCAATTGCGTCTCTATATGAGGGAAACGTTGCATGTGTTAGGGTGAACGGTGGTTTTACGGGGTGGTTTGATATCACAAAAGGTGTTAAACAAGGCTGCGTAATGTCACCGTGGTTATACAATCTATACATGGATAATTGTATGCAAGAATTGAAAGAGGTGGGATTGGGCGCGAATTTGAGTAATCTGAAAGTATGTTGCCTGTTGTACGCTGATGATGCGGTGCTGATTGCTAATAGTATGGATGATCTGCAGTCTCTCGTGTCTAGGATGAACGAAGTATGCATGAAGAATGAGTTAATGATGAATGTAAGTAAGTCTAAAGTAATGGTGTTTGAAAGAGAAAGTACGAAAACAGTGTGCAATATAGCTGTGAATGAGGAATACTTGGAGCAGGTGGATTAATTTGTGTATTTAGGAAGCATGTTTACGAGAGATGGGAAGGCTGACAGAGATATTGAAAGAAGAGTAAATGCAGGTAACTCCATTAATGGAGGACTGAACGCAGTTAGCGTTAACAAAAAATTGTCCAAAGAAGCGAAGTTAGCAGTCCACAATGGAGTGCTGGTACCTACCCTGATGTATGGAAGTGAGGCATGGAACTGGCAAAGAAAGGATGAAAGTAGATTGAATGCTGTTGAAATGAGATCCCTGAGGCGTATGTGTGGTAAAACCATGTATGATCGTGTGAGGAATGTGGATATCCGCAAAGAGTGCAAGGCTGATGTAAGCGTAATGAGTAAGATCAAGAAAGGGACGCTTAGATGGTTTGGGCATGTAGAGCGAATGAGCGAAGAAAGGAGTGTAAGGAGAATATACGATGCAAATGTGAATGGTAGCAGAAGTCGGGGACGCCCGAGGAAGACATGGCACGACCAAGTGAATCAGATACTTGAGTCGGGCCATGTCAAGAGTCAGAACAATAGAAGAGTATGTATGAGACGATGTATGAATGTGAATGAGGCAAGGAATGTGTGCCAAAACCGAGTTGTTTGGCGGTCCGTCCTCTCTGCCTACCCCTGCGGGGAAACGGCGTGATGGTTAGTTAGTTAGTTAGTTAGTTATTAATCAAATAATATGATATATGTATATATATTTTACTCCAATCGCTCCAGTGAGTAGAAAGTTTTTTTTGTTATTTAAAAACATAAGTTTGGATGCCTATCACGGACAGTAATATTAAAGCAATGTTTAACTGATTATTACCGGTTAGTGGCTGAGTTGGCATCGCGTTTGGGTCCCACCCAGGCGTCGTCAGTTAAATTCCTCCTCTTGCTAAGTCTTCCATCACGATAAAAGCAACATTTTTCGCTTACTATGGTGGTCAAAGGAGGTTTAAAAACATTGTCAGGTTATTGGTAACCAGGGAATGTTAGTCTTTCTTTTAAAATTAATAAATTAAAATAAAATGACAGGATGGATAGGTTATCATTACACATTGCATCTGAGTTCGATTTTCAGTCGCACTGATTTTTATTTCCTTTCTGAAAGCTTTTCTAATGCACATTGTATATATATAAAATTATGACATTTGTTTTCTTTCTTTGACCAGTTCACCCTGTGATTCAAGTGCCCAATCAGCTGGTCGGCGCGCCACTGGGAACTGACGTCACGCTGGAGTGCTACGTGGAGTCGTCGCCGAAGTCAATCAATTACTGGGTGAAGGACAGTACAGGTAAATGACATCATCGTGTTACATATTCACTATTCACACGTGGATATGTTGAAACATATGTTGAAATTTTTGATTCTGTAAGTACACGGATAAAACTTACCGATATAAAATATTATCAAATTTATCGTATTCCTGACAAAAACGGGACTTTAACAAAAGCATTGACAGTTTTCTTATTAAACCAGTAAGACACGAATAATAACAGGATAAACGCAGCTGCATTAACACGTTTTCCAATGTATTGTGAAAATACTATTAGTTTATTAGGAAATCTGTGTAGCTAGATTAAATTATTATTTTTTTAATTTATTTATTATAACATACAAGATAATTATTTAAATTAACATAGTAAGTACATATTTCAAATTAGAATTAAAATACATTTACCTTTACGAGAGTCTAACACTCGTGTGTAAAGGGAAAAAAATAAAAGTTAAAACTTAACATACATATGTATATGAGAAGAAAAAAAAAAGTTTTTTTTATTTAAAGTGAAGAGTTTTTTTTTTGTTATAATATAATTTAAAACGAATACACTAAAAAGTGCAAAATGAAAACAAACACTTAGTTTTAAACCACTTTATTTTGATGTATATTCGTCGACCGGTTTCGATTGGACTCAATCTTCATCAGGACAATAAAATATAATACTATGTAATCGAAACCGGTCGACGAATATACATCAAAATAAAGTGGTTTAAAACAAAGTGTTTGTTTTCATTTTGTATAATGTCAAGCCACAAAGTGTTTGCTTTCTTCGATAACACTAAAAAGTGATAATACATAAAAGTAATGAGATATCATCGTGATTCTAATTAGCTATATTATTTAAGATGGTAAAGTTTATTTTATTTTTAAATTTGTTATAATCCGGTTCTAACCTCAGTTCTGCCGCTAGTTTATTTTTTTTATTTTTTTTATTTAACAATTTTTTTATATAAGATTATGTGTCCTTACTGGGGTACCCCGTTCTAAGGTCACATTGTAAGTTGATTAAACCAAACCACTCCAGTGTACGTGTAGTAGTATTGTACTGGTGTACATTAATGGAGTGCATAAGCGATAATACTAATAATTATTACAAAAACATCCTTCTATTCATGGTTTTTCTTAATATTTAGTATTTCCATTTTTCTGATTATTATTAAAATCATATAAAATATTTAGTATTTCTTTAATTTATTTTTAATAAAATGACAAATTTAGGTTCAAAATGAGGGTTCTAAAAAATAAAATAAAAAATTTGTTAATTTCATTTTATTGAAATAATATTTAAGAGTTTATTAATATTTGATTAGTGGTAAGATTCCGTTGCCACATCCAATAATTGAGCTCCAATCCAGATATCTAATAGCATTTAATAATAAACTATCGCACATCCGTGAAAAATCATGGGATGTTATAGTTGTAGGATTCATAATTAAATGTGATTTAAAACTCGCAGACCATTGAAATCTAAATTTGACTTTAATTGTAAAGAAATTAACCGTTTGAAATTTAAACAAATGAAACTTTGGAGGATTGCAAATTATGGCCAATTTAAATGGATTGTTGGCTGGATGATTCTGTGGTTCTCCAATCCGCAGAACCCAAGGTTAGATAGTTTCTCTCGGTGTGTAAAATCAGAATTTGAATATTTGAAATTTAGTTATATTTTTAAAAACTCACGTTACAATTATTTTCTGAACAAAAGTAGATCAAGTACGTTAGAGGGGATTTAGGGCTAAACCGGTGGCTGAGACCACTGGAGAGAGAAAGAGATATTTGCCGCGTGAGGCATCTAACGCGAGTTTACAATGATACCAGTCTGACATAAATGTAGGGAAAAGTAAATGTTTCATTATTTTCGGGAGATGTAAACTCCTTATAATTTACCCTACGAAACTTTTCGAATAAAAACCCTTATAACTAAAAAAAAAATTTAAACGAAAAAATAATTTTATTGTAATTATTATTTTTTTGGTAAACTAATGTTTAAGACAAGATTTTTTATGCATAGCACAAAGGGTAACAATTATATTACAAGCAATAATTATTCGCCTGAAACACTCATCCACATTGAAAAATCTCCTGATAAAAGATATTCCCGTTGGCGTCATGTATCTTTTATCAGGAGATTTTTCAATGTGGATGAGTGTTTCAGCGAGTTTTCTCACGGCCAAAAGCATTTTTGTAGTTTGTTTTTGGGGTGTTATGCCATGTTGCGCTAACTCCTTCTATAGCCGACGTTTCGGACAGCGTTGCAGTGTCCATCATCAGGGCAGATCCGGTAGATCCGAAGATGTGGATGTGGATGATGTGGGGTCTTCAAGTATTATGACAAGTTCAAGTATTTCACCTGAAAATGTAGACAATTTGTCTCGACGCCATCTAGTGAGAGAGTTTACTTACAATGCCTTTCTCATATAAAATAAAGTTGGTTGTTTTCAGGTGAAAAAATGTAACAAGCAGTAATTGTTGAATGAAACACTAGTATATATTGAATTATTTCGCGGATAAGAGATAAGCCGCCATAGCTCAGTGGTCAGAGCTGTCGACCGGAAATCGAAGGGACACGGGTTCGAGTCCCGTTGGCGTCATGTATCTTTTATCAGGAGATTTTTCAATGTGGATGAGTGTTTCAGGCGAATAATTATTGCTTGTAAAATAATTTTATTGTAGTTATGGGGTACTTTATCGCTTGTCTTAATTTTTCATAAAATCAGTTCTAATTTTGAAATTGAAGAAACGTAAATTTGAAGCAAATCAGAATTTATTAGAGTTACAATCACATAAGTTTCAAATTTCATCATTTCTTACGTGTACATTATCTTGAAGCACGATCAAACCACCATCTTTGCAAAGCAAAACAGTTTACAACAGTATTTTTTTAAATCTTAAATAAGTTAAAAATAATGTGCCTTTTTCCCAATATTTCTGGCTTCCATCCTTCAAGGGCGTTCTTGGCCATCATTTAAAATTATGGAGAAATGAAAGGTGAATTTAAATTTTAATTTTATTTAAATAGGCAAATTTCAAAATAATAATGAAAATTGGAGTCGAGTTCAAACTTAGAAGAGATGAGATGTTGAATGGAGGGGAGGCAATTTTAGTTAAGGCTTGATATAAGAGAGGATATTTGTTTAGAGAGGGAAAACCAAAAATATGTGTTCTAAAGTTTCCACTTCTAGACCACAACATGTACAATCTGGGGAGTCAACGACGTGAATTTTAAAAAGGTGGGAAGGAACGGAACAATTTCCGATGCACAATCGAATAAGTGAAGAAATTTATTTTTTGAAAAAATGGGGGAATTGTTGAATCCACGCTTTTCATGGAATAGTCCTTTGTATTGAGGCATAGCAGGCTCCCTTTAATTGACTAGCATTGTATCAATACTCTGCCCAAATATTGCGGGATCTATCTTTGCTGATGGAAAAAATGTAAGATAAGGGAATTTGGTTTACGAGGGTAACAACAGAGTTGGACGCTCCTTGTTTTGCCAAGGCATCCGCAATTTCATTACCCATGATACCAACATGTTCAGGAATCCAAATCAGAGTTACAGTTTTTCCAGAGCTTTGAATAGAGGCTATCATCACTCGAATAAGGCATACAAAATGATCATCAGGATGAAGAAGACTGGATTTAAGTATTTGAAGGGAACTGAGAGAGTCAGAGAGAATGAGGGAATGTTCAAAATTATTTTTGAGAGATTCTATTATTGCAATGCAGTCTGTTGAAAATATTGAAAATTGATTTGAAATTGAATGAAATATTCTGTAATTAGAATTATTGTGGTAAACGTTAATACCTATACCACAGTTAGGAGAGTCGGGAGATTTGGATCAATCAGTAAATAAACGAGAAGAGTTGGGCTATTTAGATGAAATAATGTCATTGAACATATTATTGACAGTATACGGGCCGGGAGATTGGAATGATTTTTTAGGATTCCGATCCCTTTTAAAATTGTGTGGGGTAGGGTGATGTGGCTATATTTTAATTTGTATAGCGGAAGTAGATCATTATGGATGATTTGAAGCTCTGAGAGAGACTTAATTTTTTTTACATATGGCAGGAAGAGGTTTAGTTGAAGCTCTGATTGTAGATGAATGGGTTTAGTGAATGGACAACGAGACTCTGAGGATAACCTGATTAAATTTCGAATTTAAACATTTAAAAACAATTTTTTCAGCAAATAGTTGACGCCTTAAATAAAGAAGGAAGATCAGAACATTCTACTTGAAGGGAATTGATGGGTGACGATTGCATCTAGATTGGATTAGATTGAATTTTGTCTAATTTATCAAGTACATTTTTTGAAGCAGTACTAAAAAGCGGGCAGGCATAGTCGAGATGGCTTCAAATAAGTGTGTTGAAAAGCAACTTAATGCAAGTAGGGCGAGATCCTCACCAAACGCCAGATAATGATCTAATTATATTCAATTTTTTTTTCGCATTTATTAACTAAATTATTAATATGGGAAGACCATTTAAGTTTCTTATCAAATGTTACATAAACAAATTTTACTTCAGAAGCGTTGGGGATTGAAGAATTTTTAAATAAAATTTGAACGGGGAGTTTTTATGGCGGTTTGAGAAGGTAACACATTACGTCATTTGAATTGAAAGTTCAAGACCATTTAATGTGAGCCATGTGCAAAGGGCATTCGTGGTTCCGTTAAAATTAATTATTACAGAAGTTATTATAGTCATCTTTGACGGAAAATATATCGGTGGTGGGTAAATTTAGTAGGAACTTGTCCATATGAGAGTTAAATTCATCCCATTTGGTGTGTTTCGTTTTCATCTTTGTCGGAATATGACACTTGTCTTATTGGAAAGAAGTTTAATAAATAATGGTGATCGGGAAATGATCACTGAAGCAAGGGTCGGGGGACACCACCCACGAGGAGAGAGAAGCCAGACTAGTAGAGCATCGGCATATCGAGAGATCGACTGCACTGGGATTTGTGCTGGGGCGTGGGATCCTAGTAGGAGGTCATTCAAAAGGAAAAGGTTGGATTCATCTTAGAAACCCATCACACTTCGACTAACTCGGTCGGAGAAAGCAGAACCCCAGATGGAGGAATGGGCATTAAAATCGCCTAATATAAAGAAAGGAGGGAAAGGTTGACTTACAATTTGCAACCAAATGTGTTTATTGAAGTGGGCTGTTGGGGGAAGGTAGACTGAAATAAAGAATGTGCCCTTTATTTCAGCTGCAACTATTTGAAAGTCAGCATTGGGGGGTTTGATATTATTTATTGGGGAAAATGATATGGATTTTTTAATAAAAAGGGCAGCACCGCCGCCCGTACCTTTCGGGCGATCATCGCGGAGACAGGGATACCCTCCCACATTAAAGTGGTTGGATGGAGTAAGCCATGTCTCCGATATAGCAGCCAAAGAAATCAGGTATGAATTTAATAGGTTAAGGAGATCAGATTTGTTAGCACTTCGGCTATTCCACTGAAGTATTCTGACAACCTGAAGAGTCATTTAGTATGAATGATTTTAATGTCCAATAATAAAAGCAGCGTTGGACGGTAGATTAATTTGAGAAGAAATTAGATCAATTAGAAGCATAATAAGTGTTTGGATAAATGATGAATTGTCTTGGGAGAGTTTTTCAGAAAGTTTTAGAGAGTTCATTGAGAACGGATTATAATTGTCTGCACAACCATTTGTGGCATTTGAAAGAGATGAACCATTGGAATTTAAGAGCAGTGAGTTGTGTTGTTGCTGATTGTATCTAGGAACCGGTTTTGAGATAGCGTTTTTGTATGTAAATTCAGTTGAACGAGAAGAAATTGTTGTAGAGGAGGGAAGAGGGTCGGATGAGGAGTTGTTGGATAAAGCCTCAGCAAATGATTTTTTGATAGGCGGGAATAGTTTAAAAGCTTGCAGAAAAGACAAGTTCTGAGAGGCAATATAATTTTTTATGTTTTTTGGCGAGATTGTTCTGGGCAAGAAGAGTTGATAGCTATATGTGAGTCTGAGCAGTTAAAACATTTAGGTGGGGAAGAAGAAGGACACTAGTCAGCTGTGTGGTTTCCTTCAAATTTAAAATATCTGGGTTTAGATCTGCATGCAGCTTTGGAATGACCAAACGGCAGCAATTGAAACATTGAGTGGTGGGATAAGTATACATTTCAACTGGTAATGAGTTGAAGAATAAATATATATGAAAAAAGATTGACCTTCAAAAGTCATAACGACAGATTGGAGTGTTTCCAGGAAATATAACCTCAGAGGAGTCCTTGTAATTCAACCTGCTGGCTTTTATGGGATTGCCAATGTGTTGGGGGGTTGAAAGTGAAGACAGAATTTCTGCGATGGACAGATCGGTCGAGATACCTCTGACCAGGTCCATGCGAGTGACATTAAAAGTAATGATATATGTCTTGAACTTTGAGTTAGATGAAATGAAGATGTTTTTGATAAAACTGTGAGCAGCTAACCCTGAGAGGAATTCGAAGGAGATTCGGAAGCGACCCTCGGCTTTTACACCTCTAGACTTGATTGAAAGGTTCTTGCTGTTTGATAAGAATTTAGCTAATTCAAGAGGGTGGATGGTTTTTCCTTGCTCAGTTTTTTGGGCGTATATTATGAACGGGCCACGGGAATGAGGAGAATAAAAGTTTATTGGAGGATGTTGAGAAAGTGCTGGTGGGGACTGTGAAGTCGAAGGCGAGTCAAGTTTTATTGGGGAAGAGGGAGTAAATTTAATTTTCTTGGTAGAAGTCAAAATGACAGGATCACTGTTAGAAATTTCTACATTTTCCCTGTCTGGATCTAAAGGCTTTGTAGGGGGTCCAGGAGGGAAATCTTCCTTCATTATTCACAACAGTAAGCAACTACAACAATAAATGACAGAATAAAAAATGAGTTTATAAATATCTAGAAATCAGCAGCGAAAAGTGACTCCTGGAAAATTAGGAGGGAGAAGAAACCTCAAGGCGCAACACACTACACTTTTTTGTCAGAAAACAATAAAGAATGATAAAATTATTTTTAGATACAGTAAAACAAAACAACTGATGCCAAACAATAAAGATTTATGTGCCTAAAAAAGGTGGATTTTCACAGTGCTCATTCCCAAAAAATCATTCAATAATAAATGAGGAGGTATGATATATATTATTGAGACAAAAAAATAGGTAACCTTATTAAACATGTCTATGACTTCTGTAGGCGGTCATTACTGTAAGGTTTATAGTTAAGTTCAATAAACAACAAAAAGCATTTACTTATTTTGAATCATAATCATAATGGTTTGCAAGCAGGTAACTGAATTTTCAGTGACCAATTTTCAGTGTTAAACTTATGGACATAATATAATAATCACTATGGAAGTCATAAGCTGTGCGGTTTATAAACCAGGTGCACATAATTCTATGAACCATTTGCAATAACCCTGTAAGCAGTGTAAGCACCCTGTGGGTTTCGGTGTAAATTAGTGCGCGAGTAATTATTTTAATACGTCAGAACACGCTGTACGCTAAACAATATGTAGGTGGGGGGAGGGGGGTGTAATCGAGACTTGGCAAATAATCCCCTAATGCATGTAAATGGACCAGAAACGTCTTACGAAAAATAATCTGTCAATATTTGAACAGTGATAGACTGAAAGAATTCATGACAGTAGAACGAGTTCAAATAATGATCACAAACAATAAAAATATCTGGTCGCAGATGCAAAACCATTTTTATTCCTCCATCAGACATTTCAAAAAACAACACTGCTAGAAGGAAATATTTTTTTAATGTATTTTACACAGCTTGAAAATCGAACCCATAACGCGCTGACTTTGTCACATTAATGTATAACTAGGTGAAGGATGACAATTTGTATAAAATTTAATAGCGATAAAGGTCATTAAAAAAATCATATAACTAGTTAAAACTTCAAAAATAGATCCTTTTTCGTGTATATTGTGTTATTACCGCTGTTTCTTGCTTATTTGTATAGTAAAGTATCACTAGAAGTGAAATGACACTAAACAGCGCTATTATTATTATTATTTCCTATGTAGTACAAAACGAGAGCAACACAAATTACATACAATGATTGCTTTCTTGTCTTCGCAGATAAAAATATTATTTGAAGCTTTACTAAAACTTTAGGCTACCCTGTGCTTTGACACAGTAATGCTAAATACATTTCAATATAAACATCGCAATTAGTAAATCACAAGAATGTCAGCAAAAGTCGATATATATATATTTGTTTTTTTTTTTAAATTAACACTACACAGGAGGTCCTGAGGAAAATAAATTTTCTAATGGCCAATTTCATCTTTGGGGATGATGTTTGGAGGGTCCCTTTGATGAGAGGAAGGAGTGAACATGGGTCTTGAGACTTTGATTTTGATGAATCCCATGTTATTGGAGGGAGAAAACAAAGAGGTTGGCAAATATTTCCTTAGCTGAGCCGTTGAACTTAAGTCGTAAAAACGACTCGTTCGACACAGATTCAATGGTTTTTAAAGGTATTTTGGGGCTGCAAAAGTCACGTTTTTTTCAATAAAACCTGTAATTTACCAATGCACGAGTATATTAATTAGCAGAGACGCACGTCGCGCGTCGATTAAAACTATGTCCTTGCTTGTAAACTATAGAAATATTTTTTCGTCAAACATTTAACTTACACAGTCATAATAATATGTTTATTTCTCGGTTCCAATTATAAGGTCCCGATTTCCACCGCCTAAAGGGCTGAAACACTTCTTGAATGGGTAGTTATTTAAATAGAAGGTTTATACGCATCGTAATCGCTGTCCAAGTACCCTGGAGAGATTGTCTCTCAGACTATTCCATCAGAACAGACGCAGTCGTATTGTGGAAAATATAAACAATGGAAGTCAGATAAAATACCCTTCACTTCTTCAGTATTCGTGAAAATTATTCCAAATATTTAATAATATTATTATTTTGTTCCAAAGTTCAGGTTATTTACATGTTATTTACCTTCAGGCTAAAACAATTAAATCTTTCCTGATAATATAATAATACACAGCGTTTGATTTTTTAATGTAAAAGATTCTAGCAAATACAGGCTTTAGGGGAGTGAGTGGTATTTTAATATTATACATTTTAGGACCGTTTGTTTTTTCATTTGTATTACACTTTTTTCTTTAAATCCTTTAAAATATTGGGTTAATGGTGACCCGTGGATATTTAGCCGTTATTTTTAATTGTATACATACATATTTATTTATAAATTTTTGTTCTATTAAATAGATATCAAACTTTTTAGAAATTATAACTCTTTTATTCGCCATGAGCCAAAACCAAAACCTTCATCATTTAAAAAAAATATTTATATGAAAAATAAGTTCACTATTTTTATAGCCGCGTAAACTAAAAATATATTAAGAGTACAAACATAAACAAAATGTTACATGGTATGTTGTATTGGAACCGTTTTTCAATACTGGTAACTTGGAAAATAATTTTGTGATAAAATTTCTTTAGAATTTTTGGTTTGGAAAATGGCACATTTTTGACGAAAATTGAGTGCTTTAAATAAGTATGACTACGGAAAGACAGACATATATCCATTGTCTTGCGATATTTTATGTTAGGACATGTTGAACACCTATGCTTTGTATCAGGGAGGTGGTTGACAAACATAAAAAAATAATTTTTTTGTCGGAATGTAAGTGAATCGAACTTAATACAGAATCATGTTTTTCTTCAACTGATGGTGCTTCAATATCCTTTACGGTTTGTCTCGGAGGCATTGTGAACATAGCAAGTCTTGAATAGTATAAAACTCATTTAAACAATAAACACCTGTTAAATAAATCGAAAAAAATATTGCTTTTTAGAATATAACTACTTCGTACATCTGGTAGGGTATATGAGATCCGCGCGGACGCGTATGCTTCTGAGGGCAGCTTGGGTATAACTTAGGGTAACTTTTCTTCTTATAATGCTAACGTAATAACATAGTGGCAGCTATCGAAATGCATGACTTTCGCGGGCAATATTTTAAATGGTTACAGCTGCTGTTTTAAAATGTTTGGTCTTTCAGACTCTACCAGGCGTTCGGAGGGTTAAACAATATGTCACCTGAAGCTATCAAACAAAAGTGAGCAGTAACAATATTTTATTCACAAATAAAATAATTCAATATAAAAAAAGAAAAGTTTTAGCATTATTGTGGCATTTAAAAATGTGTCAATTAATATGTGAGCTTATTCATTTGCATATAATCTAAAATATGACCAGTTTTATAATTTCAAACGTATTAACATAATATTACCAACATGAAACATTATTGTTTAAATCCATTACAAAATAACACTGTTACCAATAATTTCAGTAGTTTTAATCCACAAAACATAACCAACATTAAAAGTTCGATAGTTTCAATCCAATAATTATTTGGTATCTCGAACACACAGTAGCGTACATCGTAATATGTAGGCACGAGCTCGTGATGGAGGTACAATAATCCCGCCCCGGGGGACAGTACCAGAAAGTATTTACCCCGGTAATGGAATTGTGTCTGTTTATTCAAATACGCCGCACAGTGCACGGGCACACCAGTGGCAGTAAAATCGATGGTAATATCGGTAGATACCGCATGCTATTTGTTTAAGATATGGCGGGTGGATTTTCTCGACTGCATTCCCCTTAGAAAATACATTAATAGACGTACTATGTTTCTCAAGGAACCGAATCAAATTTTCTTAATTGTTTTTTGATATTGAATTTAGAATAAAACTTTGTTTATTTTATTATTGTGTTTTTTTTAAAAATATTTTATTAATTTATTTATTTAACGCCCAGAGGGCTTTTACATATAGGTGGTACAATTTTAATGACAGACAGTTTTGAAACATGAGAAAGAAATAATAAAAATAAAATTACATTAAAAAATAATATATGCAAGAAACAAAATTAAAAATAACAAGAACATAAATTAAAAAAATACAGCGATTTGACTGGTTTGCAAAAATACAACTTCCATTTAGGAATAGTGTTGAAATAAGTCTTTTACGTAATCCACAAAATTCGCATAGTTTATATTAAATATATCGACATCACCTAATTAAAGTATTGGTTTCCCATAGTGTGAAACCGTTGTATTGGGGAGTTTGCAATGTAATTGCGCTTATGTGTGTTGTAGTGGAATAGTGTATTTTGTCGTGTTGTTATTGTAGGTATTCGTAAGTTTATGAGTTGAAGAAGTTAGCAAGAGTCGAATTTAGAGTTTAGAAAGATGAGCGTGAAATTTTTAATTCGTGAAAATTTCATTTTGCATGAAAGATGAGCGTGGGGTGGTGTATTTTTTTCTATTTATAAAATAAATCGTATTTCAAAATTACTGACATGCGGAATAGTTGAATAAATACGAAAACATCAATATTTGATAATCATGAAATTTCATACAAAAGATATATTTTCCAAAATTCTGCTTCATAATATCAAAACGGAACTAACTATATAACGATGTGTAGTATTAATTTGAATGTCAAACGGGGCTTCATTTTTTTTTAATTTCCGTGTTGAACAATGTTGATCACGATCCTATTATTATGAATTATTTTTAACTAACATGTTGGACATGATACTATTACGACTATTCGATAATGATGAGCAGGATACTTTTATTATAAACTAGCTGTACCCCGCCACGCGTTGCAGTGGATCAGTGTATCTGTGCAGATAGAGAAACAATAGCGCGTGTTGCTTTTACGTCCAACATATGGCGCTGTTGTTCATTAAAAACATGTTTTTACCTTTCACATGTAAAATCTAAATAATATAGGTATAGGAACTTGTAAAAAACTTAATGTTGATCAGGATACTATTATTCTCTCTCACTCGAGTAATTTAAAGACTGCATTTTAAAAAACCTTTATAAATTCATACTTTCAAATTATATCGTACATTAGGTACGATTATGGTTTAAATTTAATAGATTTACGAGTATAGGAACATTCAATGTGAGGTTTTCCCTTGAATGAAATTATTAATATGATTATTGTTCCAAACCTTTTAAACTTTCAGAAATTCAGATAAATTATGATTATTATGAAAGTATCCAAAGTTGACATTACCTTCCAGTATTATAATTTTCCGTATATTCATAGTTGAGAAAAGGTGCTAATTCCATGAAGAGTTTGGTTTAATTGCGAATCAAAATAAAGATAATGTAATGAGTGATGTGTTTAAAGCTTTTCTCACCACTTATTTTTTTATAAGTTTTTATACCTGAGATAAAATAAAATAGATAATAACATGGATTCGTGGGATGTAATCACTTCCTTGTTCGAGACTACAGATGCTTCGTACTTCTAGTACGTTTGTTACGTGAATTTGTATCGGAATCGGGAGTTATTTACTGTCAATTGTTATTTTGTTTGCGCATGAATATATTATTAAGAAATCTCTAATCTCTAAATAGCATAAAATAAAGTTACTATCCGTGTCTGTCTGTTTGTGCGCTTAGTTCTTCTAAACTACGCAACGGATTTTTATAGAGTTTTCACTATCATTAAGAAAATTTCTTCCGAAAGGTATAACACGGGCATGTGCCTAACATGGTGGTCGAAAGGAATAAGGGAGCAACGTTAGTATTTTCATCAAATTAAAAACCGATTCAGAAAATTCCTATTTAATAGTTCCTAGGTTCTTGTAATGTAATAAAACTGCGAAAAATTAAGCATCTTGAAAGTCTCAAAGATAATGCTGAGAATTATTAATATGAATTCCAGTTCTAAATTTTAAAAACAGGAACTTTCCCGTTTCTTTATTTACAATCTCGTTTGGAAAATAGTTATTTTTGATCTCGTTGGTATTTTTCAGATCACACGAATGCTGTGTTATTTTACTATTATAATTTTTTGGCCGAAATTTGTAATATAAAATCCAATTTACTTTTAACCAGATTGTTTGATTTCGATATACTGTATAATTGACTTTGTTTATCAAAGGAAGAAGGGGTAAATTTGTGTGTACAAAAAAAGGTTAAATAACTATTTTGGTAGCAGCTTTGTGTCATGATTTTGCGTTATCCTATAAAAATAATTAGCACATTGATTTTTAAATATTTTTGATGCATGAGTTACACTGGTACTGTATAAATTCTTAACTACACGAATCTACCTATGTTTAAACTAACATTATTATGTATATGATTCACCACTCCACCGGTCGTATAAATTAATAAAATCAAGTTATATTAAAACATAAGACTTAAATGTAATAAATAATTGAAATAAGAGAAAAATTAAAAAAAAAATGCAAGGAAGTGCTCGGGATATTTTGCATGTATTTAAATAAATATTATTTAAAAAAAATTGAGAACTGTGAAAATCATTGAACTGTAAAATTTGAATTAAAAACCGATAAGTCTCCGGGCCATTAAAATTAGCAGGGATGTTATGGATTGGTATATTTAATAGAACTTTTTTATTTGCTTGATATTCATATAATGTGTCCATGATTTTAGGAGAGCTGATTATCCCCTCGGAGAAATACGAGATGGAAGTTCACCAGAAGAGTATGTTCGAGGCGAGGATGTCCATGTCGGTGAAGAGGATTGGAGCAGATGACGTGGGTAGCTATACCTGTGTGGCCAAAAACTCACTGGGAGATGTTGAGAGCAAAATTAGACTATACGGTAAGACTTCACCGTTCTAGATGCATCTTATTTTTGTATGTTCTATACGCAACAATTGTGGTTGAGCATAGAGCCAAACACATACGCTATTGTGAAAATGATTATTCAGTGTTTATGGTAGGTACATAATCATTTAGGAATGATAATAGCATGCCTATAAAGTGATTCTGTGTTTCAATAGTTAGTTTATTGCGTTACATTTATAGTGGATCATAGCGGTAAACTCATATACCACAAACAAAACACTAAGCTTTCTGAAACGTTTCATGACAAGTATATATAGATTTTTTTTAAATAAATAAGAAGCAAAAATAAATAATTAGTTATTACATAACATACTTAATTAGATAATTTAATTACCATGTTAGTAGAGAAAAAATCTCGGGTCTTACTTGGGAGCTAGTCTTTTCGCTTATAATTAATTATAAAAAATAAAATACCGAAATAAAAATTGTATGTTTATGGAACTACAAAATTTTTCACTAAGTACTTTAAATATTGGACAGTAAATAAATCAGTAAAAATACATACCAAATAGCAACAGAGTAGAAATAGAATATATCTGAAAAATATAATTTGTTGGTTGTGATAAAAATGTGAAATGTGTTTTTTTTTAAATTTATAATAGTTACTCACTTTTTATTTGAACAGGTAAATCACTAAATAGCTTCGGTTATAGGTATTGGTGCTGTGCATCCGTTGTGTTGCATGTAGGAAAATTTATATTCCGTAATTTTATAGATCCTTACACTTAGCGTTGAGGACAGTTCGGATTCTTCTTTTTTTATAAAGTTTTACACTTTATTTGAACGTAACATGAAAAATTTTCTTTTAAATCATTAAAATTAATAATTTACAATTGTTTTTACGATGCTACCAGTGTATATATTTACTTTATTAAACCTAAATCAAATTAAATAATGTTATTTATAAGTTGTACAAGTTCTATTTTAGTTTGATTTAATTTTTACTTAAATGAAGTTGAAGGAAATAATCATAAAGCTGTTCCGATTGTTTTAACTAATTGTATTTCTAAGAAAATATATGTTTTTACACACCTTAAACGTAGATTTAGAAAACTTATTTCTATGATTCTGAAAATAAGTGGGTATTCACTTAAAATAAACATTTTCCCAATTTCCTGATTATATGTGTGTAATTTTAATATATCTATATACATAAATTTTATCATGTAGCAAACACTTTGTGGATATACAAATTTACATAATCATAATAATTAGAAAAAAATTAATTCTGTTTTTAATACCACTTTATTGTATACATTTTCAATATATAAAACCAACCGGTTTCAGTTCACTTGAACCTTCATCAGCAAGCAATCTACAAGCAAAAATGTAATGATTGCCCAGCATAAAAAGGTAAAACTGCAAGAAATGGTCAAAAGAGGGTGTTCGAACACTTGAGGTGCCTAAATAGTGTAGGTTTTTCAGAAATCACAACAAACCTAATAGATAAAGATCACTCTTGTAATAAATCCTCGGGTATGGATGTGCTGCACAGAAATGGGAAAGGTTTACATTTGAGCAATGTAGGCGCTTTGGAAACAAATAAAACAATGCCTTAAACTAAATAAAACCAATTTACTCAATAAACAAATAGACTTGTAAAATAGCCCCCTTTTAAACATATTCCCCTCCATTCCACCAACATTCACCCCTACCTCCCTCTTGCCACCCTACCAAAGTTGATAATTTCTCTCCCCCTTCTATCTTACCGTTAATACGCTGTAATTATGTTATTCATTTGATATGTTTTTATATAACCCTGATGAAGGTTCAGGTTGAACCGAAACCGGTTTGCTTTATATATTGAAAATATAAACAATAAAGTGGTTTGAAAAACGAAGTTATGTTATTATAATTATTAAACATAAATATAAACTGATGTTTGATAAAAGTATCAACCTACTTTAGGAAACGTTTTAAAAAAATAAGCTACATTCCTAAAAACGCATAACCTTCATTCTCAACCCATGCAAAGCTTAAAGCTTCTAAAATATTCAATACCTTTTTGTGTTTTCAGAAATTCCAGGACCTAACAGAAGTCGTCAACCAGAGGGTGGATCTTCTGGAAGGCGGGCTGAAGAAGAAGATTATCCTGACGAGGATAAAGACGATAATGACAAAGCAGAAGAAGGAGATCAGAAAAACCGGGTGTCAGAGAGACCTAACAAATGGACCAACGGAGGAGCACAAGGAAACTCTGTTGTCGGTGCAAGGGAACATCACTCCAAGGGCAAGGACGACAGTCAGGTTCTTCTGACTCCTTCTGGAAGAGGGGAAGCCCCTCGATCAGGAAGCTCAACTCAAAAAGGCTACTTTAAAAACAAGATTCTTGCAATGTTAATAACTGTTAGCGTATTAGTTAAATTTTAATAACAGTTTTAAGACGTGCTTCATAGCTTCTTCTATAATAAAACATATTATAACGTATAAAATTTTGTCATATTAATGATTACTTGTATATTAAAAATTGTTTAAAATGATTACACAACGCATTCTTTTTATTTGATATTATGCTTATATAATAGTTTAGTATGTTTACCATCTACGAAAATATATCTTTCATTATATGTCACTGTGTTGAAGAGATGGGGACTGATTGTAAATTACGTTTTTATTTTTTTTCAAACTGATGTTTAAAATGAAAAAGAATATATATGTAAGAAAATTAAATGTTTTGGAAGATAAATAAAAGAATTTTAAAATCTTTAAATATTTCAGTGGGTTGTATATTTGTACGTATAAAGTATATAACTTAAGTAATGTAGTATATATGGCATATTATAATAATTTATTTAAAAAAATATTCGAAATGGTAAAAATAATTTGACTTGTTCATATTTTAATCAAATGAAAAAATATTATTATTTTTTAGATTACTATACTATATGAATGTTGAAAATGAAGATATTAAATCAGTTGAACATGAAATAATATTTAAGAAATCTTACATATTTATTAATATCTGTAAGTGGTTAGTCAAATTATATTAAGATTACATATTCTGTGATCATTTTCTTAAAAAAATATTTATAGTACCTACAATAAATACATTAACATTCATTTCTCGTGTCATTTTCAACAGAGTTGAGTTGAGACAAAATGAGTTGAAAAATGAGTGATTTAGTTTAAAATTCAATCTTTTCCTATTTTTTTCTAAATTTAAAAATGTAACAAATATTGTACAAAAAATTTTCATTTAAGAAAAAAGCCAAGCTATAAATGTGTACATAAAAATAATATTCAAATTTGTAAAAGATAATCTAGTTAATTTGAACATTTAAGAAGAAAAAAAAAATTCGTTCTATGGACTCTTGTTTTTTAGATTGATTTAAATTAATCGATGAAGTTATTCGCCCCATCTTTTAGACGAGAAAAAGTTTTACGGCAAACCTAGATCTCCATAAAGCAAAGAATTGTTTTTTTCTAAATTTTGAAAGCGATTACAAATATTATACTTCATTCTTACAGGAATCCATCAATAATAATAACGAATTTAGAAAAACTATCTATCCTTAATAATTTACTTGGTAAATAATATGTAAATATTTTTAGACACTAAGAAAACTTATATTATCCATCGAAGATAAACTTAAATTATTCAAGATGTCTAGAGATCAACTAATTATTAGACCTGTACTTACAAATTTATTAATTTTAATTGCATACAGTTTAATTCAATCCATATGGTGACATTTAAATGACAATACACAAATAAAACAATTTTTCTATGCTTATTTAAAGATGTTATTAATATTAATCATACATTAATCTCTACGATAACATTAAAGTTACCTCTATTGTAATGATTTTAAATAAAAATAGTTATTAAAAAAAAAAACCTGCAAAATTGTTAACTCAGTAAATTCAATTTGATATTTAAAAATTCAATTAATACTTAAACCTAATTTTCATTGAATAATCGTTCCACCACCATTTTATTACATATCTATAACAAAAAACAAGGTGTGTGTTTGTTATTTTAAGTTAATTCCAGATACTCTTTAAAATTAGAACATACCCATTTACAACAATACTGTCATGTTAGGTATAACCTTTTTTCAATGTATTAAATCAAATAAAGCGGCGTTCAGTATATACATGTATTCATCAAACAGTGATGTTTAACCGATGAACTCACGAGCATACCAGTGTTTGCATGCCACCGTTATAGCGATATGAAAATATTTTGTAAGAAAATTATAAACATAATATAATATATATTCTTCTTCAGGGATCCGCTACATTAGTTAAACATCAAAATATTATGTGTCATGAATGTCATGAAACTCATTGTATTATATTATCCTTAATAATATAAATGTATATCTATGTAATAATATTGAATAAAATCGCTTAAGTGTATTGGTGTTTTTATTCACATATCTGTTCATATTGATAAGCAATCAATATGCTTTTCCACCTTTCAGCGAGTTTTATTATTGAAAATTTCTATGTAACTGGTAGAAAATCTTTTTTTTTCAGAATACCGTGACCTCATTATTTGAAATGGTAAGGAGCCAAGATTCGATGTCAACATAAAATAGCGACATTTATATAAATTACGAAAACCGTAAATGAAAAGGAAATATTTTCTGTTCTTAGTATTAAGGAAATCGTAAGTAGGTAATGCTAATCGTAGGAGATTCCTCCACACTGGGGTAGTTTTGCGGAATTGCCCGTAGTAAGTTTAAGTTACGTTAGGTTAGGTAAGGTTAGGTTAGGTTAGAATTTATGATAGAAAGCAGGTTCGTTTACATGCATAGCTGAGAACATAATAAAGTTTGCAATTATGCTTTACTAAATCACTGTATCTGACTAAATATATTTTTTTAAAGGGAAGATTTATCTTATTAGTATTTCTTATTATAGTCTCTAGTAAGTAAGTGTTGCTAATAATTTTTTAACCGTGTTTTATTGCGAAAGAGGAACGTTATAAAGTCTGCTTATTTTGGAAAAAAAAAATCATTTGACATACTCGTAATATGTATGTCGAGTGTTTTAACCCTTCAATCTACAAAATGAAAGCATTACAGAATACATTAAATACTAATATTTACAGATTCGTAAAACTGCGATTCTCGTGCAATTCTGTTTATAATTATGAGATATTTGTGGGTTGAGTTATTGGGTCTACAGTTTTTGTAATAACTTAAAAACAATTGTAAGCATAAATTTAGTTTTTAAGGATAAAATTTTCTTAATCAGTAAAAACTACTCACATGTGTTGCATTTTGAAGAACATTCTATATGAAACCACTGAAACGTAACATTACCAAAAATGTCGCTTGAAGTGTTTTATAAAACACAGTCGATGTTATGAAAAGAGAACTAAACGGTAACCACTCGATTCATCTGACTGCTGGCCGAGGGTCCTACCCACCGCGCTCTCAACCACTACAATATGGCCGGTAAACATAAAAGAGGTTCTTCAAGGCTTGGATTTATTTGTAATAATGTAAGCAGAGTGAATCACTATAAAGCGAACTTGAGAATGTCTACAAAAGAATCATGTTTTGATCAAGTGAACCAAAAACTTGATGTTGACCAAAGAGAGAAGAATACCCAAGAATGGAAGGTATGAATAGTGCATGAATTCCATTAAAGCAAGAACGTACGAATAGTCTTTAAAACACGAGTTTATGGCAGTGCCTAAACAAGCGGAATAGATGATACATATCCTAAAGGTATAAAATGAAATCTGGTTTCATCCTAAAAATTCAAACTTTCAATCGATTAAATCTAAAAATGTTACCATGAAATTCAAGATAGATTAGGAAATCAGATGTTCTAAGCACACCATCACACACATAATTAATTTACTATAACACAGAGTGTAAGCGTTGGTAAATAGATAAAAATATATTTATAACAGCTAATTTAAAATTTAAGGTTTCGTTCTGCGAAACAAAACAATTTGTTAGGTGTTATGAAAAAACACCCACATAGTGGTTATAAGATTATTATAGTCATATAACCTTCGATCCATGGAAAAAAATATCGTTAAGTTGTATTCGCAAAAGATAAATATAATCATTATAAAATGAACAAAAAAACATTTAAAGCTATGCCAGTGGTTCAGCAACCGCCCACATTACTACCACCCGCGGAGAACAGATACAAACAAATATTCCGAGCCCTACCGCGACTTAGCACGGTAGGGTTTCGAACATTTAGTAGAACATAAGAACGCTATTTTTTATTTGGCCAAAAAATATCTAATATAAATGTTTATATGGTACATTTATAATATTAGACATAATATAATTATATAAATAACGGGAACTGTGTTTAGATGAACAAAAAATTTATGAGTTGTAGCAAATTCAATGAAACTATGCCTTTTTAATAATAAAAAAATGCATAGCAATATTTAGAAAATTTTACTAAAATCAAAAAAACTTTATGGACCAATTTTATTTTCTGAATTAAGATTACGAAAGCAATTTATTAACAAATATTGCAGCCGGTAAACTCCGAGTTTGGGTGTTGAGCAGCTTCAAATAAGGTTTTTAAGCAAGTTATATATTTTTTTCGTGAAAATAAAAATAATAAAAAAACGTCAGAAAAAGTTACCCTGATTTCTTCATTAATAATTGCAAATTCACTATATGGCGTAATTTAATCTTTTTTTAAATCCCCCACTAAAAAATTAAATAATTAATATATTTAAATCGCCGTGGATTAGGTATAATAAGTAAATAAATACGTTAATCGTTCATTAATACCATGCTATAAATTGAGGAAAATAAAAATAAATTCACACACAAAATTACAAAATGGATTAAAGAACAAAAAAGACAATATTACCAAAATTTCATAGCATAAAATAAAAATAAAACCTACACGTAACACACAAAACCATCACTCACAAACACACATCACTCACAAACACACAAGATCATATTTTAAATGTATTATTTTCTCTTTAAATGTATTATGTAGATTATTAGATTATATTTTCATATTATAAAATGAAGGCCTCAGCACGGGCAAGCCACCTGTGAGGCCAACAATACTGGAAAACTTTGAAATGTAAAAAATACTGTACCAAAAAAAAAAAAAAATTATTATTATTTCTGTTGGCTGCGGTCGTATTTTCAAAGATTGTGCATCTGCTTCAGGTTTGCATTAGTGAAGTAAAAAAATTAACAACTATCAATAAAATAATCCATAAACAATAAACATTAACAATAAACAATAAACAATAAACAATCAACAATCAACAATCAACAATCAACAATCAACAATCAACAATCAACAATCAACAATCAACAATCAACTATCAACAATCAACAGTAAACAATAAACATTAATGATAAACAATTAACAATAAACAATAAACAATAAACAATAGAAAATAGACAATAAACAATTAATAATTAACAATAAACAATTAACAATACACGATAAACCATAAACAACCAACGTAAACAATAAACGATACATAATAAACAATACACAATAAAAAAATAAACAATTGGCAATAAACAATAAATAATAAGACAATATACAATAGACAAAAGACAATATACCGTAGACAATAGACAATATACTATAGACAATAGGAGATTGACTATATACAATAGACAATAGAAAACAGATAACAGACAATAGACAATAGATAATAGACAATTCACTATAGATAATAGACAATATACTATAGACAATAGGAGATTGACTATAGACAATAGACAACAGACAACAGACAACAGACAACAGACAACAGACAACAGACAACAGACAACAGACAACAGACAACAGACAACAGACAACAGACAACAGACAATAGACAATAGACAATATACTATAGACAATAGGAGATTGACTATAGACAATAGACAATAGACAGCAGACAACAGACAATAGACAATAGATAATAGACAATAATGAAGAAAATATGCAATTTAAAAGTAACTTCAGCCGAAGGATAAATGCCACGAATGAACTGTTATTTAATAATATGCTAGAATTTGTAAATACACTAACGGTGACTTTGTATTATCTGGGTGAAGATTGGTGAAAGACGGAGTTGAGGAAGATACCATACTTCTTACCAAATTTATGAGACAAGTAACCATAGAATACAAAAAATTTGAAGTGCCTTTCATACATATTTGAATGGAACAAATGTTCCATTTATCTCAACAGCCCAGCTCTCTGTATCACTTACTCTCTTCTGACGTCGTAGATCTCCATTCGGTTTGCGTTTCGTAAACACGGTTTTGTATTAGAAATTTTCTCGTCGATTTAAAAATATTTGGATCTCAAAACACGTCCACAAGGCACTTATAGTTTTTTTTCCTTTGTGTAAAACTAACAGTTCATATCCTTGGAATAACAAGGCTCTATGTGCTATTGATATGAAACTAAAAAATTAGGGATCAAAATTTGAATCCTAAATAAAATTCTAACATTTAGTTCAATTCCAACACTTGAAATTTATAACGAAACACGAATGTATAGAACGTATTGTAACTGGGTTATCTTTAAGTTTGAAAGCATTGTTGCTCTTAAAATCAGCTAAACTCAAAGCAATTTTATCTGATTATTTGAATTAGGTTTTTCGGTTAAAAGCCATGTTTTCTGTATAGATGTTCTTAAAGCTTAAGATAATTCCATTATTATGCATCATGCATATTCATTATTTCATAAATGTGATTATTAATTTATTTTGGGATATTCAAAAAATTGGCAGATGGAAACTTGCTGTCCCACGTGAATGAGCTTAAACACAATGCAAATAGAACTATGTCACTCAAAAATATATCTATGGCAGTAAGTTGTCCGTTAAATATGCAAATATATACTTGTTGTTTTAACAAATAAAGAATTTTAAATAGAACTTTGTTGCATAATCATACAAATAATAGATGCTGTGCGAAATTACATATATACATTTAAAGTTTATAATTACATATAATGGAAGTTGGACATATTTTGGAGGTTAGGATTTTAAAGTGAAAAAAAATTTAGAAACTTGGTGTAAAATAGTCAATTTTGGGCGAAAGGTCAGATTGAACCTTGTTGTCTCGAGTGCGCGAGTTAATCTGGGTTGTACTTTTGCCTGATGATAGCTAATCTCCGGTATTAGTAGATAGCACCAGAACAAGAAGATGACAGTGAGTGTCGTAGAAAAAATGTCGTGTGAAACGAAAAAAACAACGTTGGTGACAATGAAACACAACATAGTTAAATAACCTAGTTTGACAAAAACAATCATCCGATGAACCGAAATATATCTAAATATGAAAACATATTTTAAGTAACTGGTGAGTATTTAATGCTCCATACGAGAATGGGCCAAAAGTAGTAAGTGCTTAAATAAAAATGAGTGTGTTACCAGTAAGGGAAAGTTTATTTTCTAAAAAACAATTTCAGTGTCATTAAAATTTTATTTGCATTATGACCCTGCCTGTGTTACGCAACCTTTCAATCATACAAACTTTAAAACAAAACGAAGATTCACGGAAGTTTGAAAAATCAAGTAAAAAAAATTCATTCTGGTTTATTCATAATCACTCTGCATTGTACAAATACACGGCGATCCGGAAGTTTGTGGAGTATAAATATTTTAAGTCTCCCGACGTGGTTTCCCGAGACAAACGGCTAACAAGCCACCCTGTGGTGGGGGTCCGGGGTAGATTTACAACCTCCTATTTATATAAAACTACCCCCTGTTTATAAAACACAAGTAAGGCTAGTTAAACTGAGCAAGAAACAAACCGAGGTTGCAAGGAAGTGTATTTGACATTTCACATTGCATGTTCGATGGTAAACGCCTCACTTTGGCTGAATCATGCATTGAATACGTTGTCATCATTGATTTCTTACAGAATAATATATGGCTTGTTGTTACGCATCCATAATATTTTAAAAAATGCAATTTAGCAGAAGGGAATAAAAAATGTGAGTCTCACCATGAAAATGTATAATTAAGCAAAGTTAAAGATCACATTGCAGCCAAATAATTAATGTTCTCACAAGGAGGTGAACATGATATCATTATGCTTATTACAGTATGTAAATTTCACAGCCATTTGGAAAAGTCCATTAATCCTTACAGATATTCTTAAAATCCCCAACATGAGTGTATTAAGCATTTTATTTTTAAATAATATTACCTATCTTTGTTTAATAGTACTGAAAATGAAATTGAAAACGGATAAGTAAAAAATAATAATCAATCATGAACAGTTTTTTTTCTAACCAGATCCCGAATAATTTTGCCTTTCGGCTTAAAAATAAAACAAAACATGCAAATTTTCAATAGCCGAAAACAAGGCGCCCAGATAATGGGATCACTCTAATTACTCTTTCATATAATAATAGATTTTACGCATCATTTCCCCCAAATTCGTTTGAGTGATTTTGTTCGATAATAACTGAAATCGATAGCAACCGACAGCTTTCGGTGATAGTGCAGATAATAGCTGAAAGTGAATTAAACATAATGGATCTTAAAGATTAATCGCCTTTTAATTATCGCCCTTCCTTCGGGGGAATCGATAAGATCACTCGATCGTTTAATCCGAACAAATTACCTTCAAGAGAAAGGGTTCGTTGTTACTCACAATTGCTCAGTTCATTCTAATACCGGCCCTCGGGCTAGCTATCTGCGGATCTTCAATTTTTATAATGGTCAAAAGTAATCGTCAAAACTACATTAAAGTTCTTTTAAAATGACATTTATTAATACGCAATGTTGCCATTAAAGAAAATATAATAGTAGGTCCTCTGAGAAAAGGCTATTTCTTGTATTTAGTTGTAAGTATAAAATTTCGAATTTTATACAAAAGTACCTACATTTTGCGAAATATGTAAAAAGTGTGCCCTATGATTACCTCTAATTAACGTTATCGACTTAAAATTGTAAGAGTATTATAGTCTAATAATAACTTCAAAGGTATTATAATTATTAACTAATGTATTAAAATACATTACCTAATATATTAGCTGTACAATATTGCATAAGGGAAAAGCATAAAAGTAGTAGAAAAGTAGCTAGATTTTCTTATTTTATTTGTCAGTCATTACGTAAAAAAACAGTTCCGCCAGTAAATTTACCATAAAAAATACAAAAAAGTTATTGGCATTGATAAAATCAACGCTCTATAATATCTACATATTTAGTACATTTGATTTGTATTATTATAGACGAGCTAATTGCGTGGCAGAGGTTTCTACCTGACATCCAAGTATTTTCCATTAATTTCAATCCTTCAGAACTAAATTGACTGCGAGTAGCGAAGTCCTTTTTTAACTCAACCATTTGACATTTCATCTGCCAGATTTCGCATGATCGTGATTCCCACAACAAGGTGTCGAATCGGAATAATCAATATAATGGTACCAATCGGCATGAAGGAAGCTGGCAAAAGATACTACCAATTAATGAGTTTAATAACTCATGGGAATACAACATCGTTTGTTGTATGTTTAAAAAAAAAAAAAAAAAATATGCCATTGAGAATTGCCGATAATTATCAAAATATTTTCCGTAAAATATTTACGGTTTATGATTAAATTAGTAGGTATTTAAGTACTTACAACCAAATCTTATATTTTTTTGAGATAGATTTGGTTTTAATTTATTAAATAAGAGCAAATTAGAAACGTACTTTTTGAACGCGAAGTCTACTGTTCGCAGAACTACTACACATCGACAGTTTCATCGAAATAATATTATTTTACCATGAAGAAGTAACAGGAAGCATTTTTTGTATTGTTTTAATTTCGCACACAATAATATGACCAGTGCCACGCTGAAGACATTGTATCGAACATGAAAAATGATTTTATTGCATTTAATATCCATTGCGGCTAAAGTTGCACACATGCAAATTTAATGACCCCTTTTTCCAAATCATAATATTTACCAGTTGAAAAATGCATCAATCTGTTACCAGGCGGCAAAACGACTGGATCGAACATGAAACAGTTCGATAACCCTATTTTATGAAATGAAATTAAAATATTGAAAAATCCAAAAAGCTGTTATTGGGCAAAATATTATTCGCACCACAATGCCTGCATTTGAAAACTCAAACATGTTTTTGCAAGCTGACGTCACACAAACGCTTGTAGGAGATATTATAAATAGCCCATTAAAACAAAATATTGGAGGATTCAAGAATTACGAGCAGTACACGGAACACCTCCGGTTATAACGCGATGTGTTGTAATTTGAAATTACAAATTCCTAAGTTTTATTCGCTTCTGTAACTCCATCACGGCACAATCATTTTAAAATATTACAAACTATATGCAACGAGCTGTTTACTGCGGGCACTCTATCAGCTGAGCCAGACGCATCTGTCACCATTACCATAATGGGGCGTCTCCGTGTGCCGGCCCTTATAATCAAATGACCATGCCGCCGCTGAATTCCTGCTGGCTACCGACTGAACTGCCCACTGCCGCTGATCACATAAAGGCTGGCCAATCCCTGCTGCATTGATGCTGACAACCTAGAGGCTGGCCAATTTCTACTGGCTACCAATTGAACTGGCCACTGCTGCAACAGTTGCCTGCGCCATTTGCTGTATCGTATGGCGCGATGATGCACAATGTGCTCCAATCTGAAATTATCGCTGAAACAATTCCGATTGTCTCAGTTTATATCTGTGTATTAAAAACTAGTTGTATTGAAATACATATAACCATTTTTTGTGAATTGGGTTGGCTGTAAGAAATAGGAATTACTTATAAGCTACACCCCTTTGTACGTTATGTATACCAGTACAATACATCTAATTAAAATGTGAATTTTGATTTGAATCGTCTTAACTAAAATCATTAACCAGGTTGAGGGCTGATAAGTGCTGGTGCTTATTATTTACAGTATTTTCTTGTACAGGCAAACCCGTCCCGTATAGACATCATTGTTACATTACTTGTTTTTACCACGTTTATATTAGACAGTATATTTTAGCTTAACAGATTACAAATAAAATGTTTCGTCTTAAAAATAGTCGCAATGAGAAACGTACATCACAATTCGATACTTTTATGAAACTTATACAAATTTAGATAATATCAAATCTTTATGATGGGTACAGTGACACGCTTAAATTATTACCAATCAATCGGAGAAGATAAGAAAAGTAATATAAGTCAATGCAAAAGTCTAAGCAAAACAAACTCGGTATTCTACTTCGAAAGATCTACATTTAGAATCTAAACTTTGGACTGATTGAAATTGCTCATAAGCATACAGATTAACGTCAGTTAATGTCTAACGAATATTTTTTTAAATTTATAAATTAATATTACACATCAAACGCCAGTAATTCAGTATAGTTGCAGCATTATTGTAAAAATAATATACGTACTGTACTGATAAAAACGTTAATTTAATGTAAAAATAAATTTTGGTGTATATAAATAATTCTAATTAATAATATGTACGAAAGATTTACATGACGTTACAAGCATGATAGTTTACAAAAACAATAACGAACACTTTTTTTAACTTTAAAATTTGTAAAAATAAAATTGTATGCATGTCGTGAAGATTTGCGGAAAATCTCAACCGGTCACTGTGGGCTAATAAATTGCCGCATTTATCTCAATTTTTGCGCCTATTTTAAAAAGTAAGTTCAGTGAGTGGCCGCTGTATATTTCAATTTAGGTCCAGCGCGGCGCGCGTAACGAAGGAGGCTGTTGCCGGTAGCATGGCGAACCGTATGACTACTATCAGCCAAAGGTGTATAGTGAAACAAAAGATAGTGTTTTCAATTTTTTATAATTTATTATGTTAAGATGGATAAGGAGTCCAATAAATTAGCAATTAACATTACATCCAAGTTACACACAAAGATTCCGAAGAGAAAATTAAATACAAAAAATATTTTTTTCATTTGAAGACTCTGTGATGTGACGTTATAATTTAAAACAAAACAATTACTTAGTAAACACCTCTTTTATTTTTTAAATATTTATAACACGTATAAATTGTATATTTTCTATTTTATTAGAGTGTTACGCTGCCCTGAACAAGCTTGCATTATATATAAAAATTAGAGTGGTGTTGACTTAGTTAATGTTTTAACTTAAAAATTCCTTTCTTTAATCGATTCTCATGTTTAATAGTAATTTTTAAAACTAAAAATAGTCATGTTTTAAAACTACTTTTAGAATTGAACTCAAATTATCTGTGAGCTCAGTTACTGTATAACGTATTTTTTTACGACTCATGGTTGTTTTTTTTTTTCTAAGAATGGGTGGAATTTGTTTCATTGTTTTTAAAAAATGAACTTTTTGAATTGTGATTTATGTATTAATTTTGTGAAAAAGTATAACGGTGAAATCTACAAAAGATCAAATTTCAATAAATAGTGCCAGCTTATTGATGGAATTCAAGTAAAACCACTGAAATTATCATTGATTTACAATGTCTGAAATGGAGTTTTTACTGTTTATATTCGCGTAAAATACTCCAGGACGCACAGGTCTTTGTTCAATTACAAAAAAGTTCATTGAAACTTCCAAAAGCAGGTCCACAGAAGTCATCAGTCTGTAGGTGTACAGTAGCCCGAACAGCGTTCAAGAGCCTCGTTGATGAGGGCGGGCGTTTACCATCATAAGGGCATTTTTCAACCCTTGCCATCCGGCCCCATTTTCCTCTTGTAATGCAAATTGATTGGTATTGTTGGTAATAGTGATTGATGTAGTGCCGTGTTGGGTAATTATTTTACCGGTGGAGGGCCTTAAGTGATGAGCAGATCGCCGATATAACTCTCAATACTATATGATGGATGAATTTATCTAATGGATTAGGAAAAAGATATTAAGCACCTCCATGATTTTCGAGTGGAATCATACACATCGCGCGTCGGCTTATGTCAAATTTTTGATGACCCGGAGTAAAATCCGTCCGAATACTTCAAAAACACAAACCTTTTTGTTAAAAATTACCCACTTGTAATTATGATCTCATTTGGATTCGGCTGCAAATTAAAAAAAAACTTTTCATTTCAAATTAACGTGATATTCTACCATAGTGTTATTTGTTGTGATATTAAATATTGAAAATAATATCAATACCCAATTCTCAATGAAACTACGAAACAGAAGACACACAAAGTAAACAGAACAAGACCAATTATTTTTTTCATATTTTCATTGAATAATTTAAGGAATAATGATATCATTAATTTTCAATAATTATTATATTTTTAATATTTGCACGACTTTTTTTTTTCTTCAGTTTACGTATTGTTAAACATAGCAAGGATAATGCTATAGTATTATAGGGTAAATGGTGTTAAGTTATTTTTGTTCTGGTGATAAGTTAATTTTTACAAATTACGTTTATGTACCTATGGTTTTAATCCAGATTCAAATCATCTATTTCATTATATGTGTTGGGGTATTCTCTGCGGGTTATTTCAATAAGGTATGTACGTCTGTAATTATTTTGTCTTACAACGAGGGGTATTTTATTATGTGTGGTATACGGAGAAAAATAAGTACAGCTTTTTTACCGCTGTAATATTGAAAAAGTCACTTCATAATAATATCCTAGTTAAATAGTAGTCAATTGGATCATATCTGAACGCTTGTTCAATGCAGGTGGCCTTTCAGAATAAATATGGGGACAAGATGCGAACTTATTAATATTTTAAGAACACGTGTTCCAACTTCCTCATAAAATATTTGTCCTGTACTGTCATTTTTTATGAAATTTGACAAATTCTTTTTTTTTTGGTCTCTAATACCTACCTACTGGTTTTAAGGGGAAAACGAATAATTGGACCAGATTTTTAATTGATTAAAAATATTTCATATCAGTAAATTTTCTCCGTGTAGGAACCTTCTGCTTTTTCAAAAGTTAAAATGCATTCTAGAGGGATCTTTTCACAACAAATGAGTAAATAAACCTTATCCAACAAACATGAGAGCTTGCGAGACAAGGAATATTATTGTAAATACAAATATTTATTCAACGTCATCTCGTCAGCAACGGTAAATATACCGGAAACTAGTCACAAGATTACACGAAGGTACTTATGCCATACCTGCTTGTTTTATACAATTCACATAATATTATTTTCTTCATTAGTTTGCGAAAAAATTCATTTCAAAATAACTTAGCGTAGAAGATATTCTTTGCTATTGTGAAATCATTTCATACACATTATGAAAAAAATCATAAGCGATTTTGTAAAGATCTGTTGTACCAGTATGTATATGTCTGCTACGTAAAGCTCTGCTATATGTATATGTCTTCTAAGTAAAGCTCTGCTATATGTATATGTCTGCTACGTAAAACTCTGCTTTATGCATATGTCTGCTACGTAAAGCTCTGCTACATGTATATGTCTGCTACGTAAAGCTCGGAAATATGTATATGTCTGATTCTATTTTTATACGCGTAAAGCACGACTTGTGAAAAATAAATTTTACTTCAACCATAACTACATACTATGAATATTATACATGAAGAATATGAAAACGGGTTACGGTTATGTTAAAAGTTATGAAAAAAAGAATATTTTTTCTCCCTTTCTCAAAATATTTTTTTGAGGGATTTTTTCATTTTATATTGTTTGAATATTTTATCATCTATTTAAAAGGCTTTTACAATGAATAGATTTTCTCAAATTGACAATACATGTATTTACTTAAAATTACAAAATTTAAAGCATAGTATAATTAAAAAATATTTATGAAAAAAATAATTGATAAAGAGATTCATTGTACTCATTAAGTTTACCAAACTGATTAATCATATTTTAAATACTCACAAATCATAAAAAAAAATTAGGTGGTCGCATGATAAAATTATGAATGTAAATTATTTTCAAATCTATCTATCTATCTTCTTTATATAAATAAAAATGTAAATGCTCGTTTGTTCAAAATCTTAAATCTCACACAACGTTGCATTCAAATACGCGTGTGTTTTTTATATACTAATATTAAACAGATGTCATCTAATACAGGTAAAAACTTGATTTTTTTTAAAACAGTTGTCGCAAACCACCATCAGTTGTTACAAACCATCTGTTGGACGCAAAAGCAATTATAAATAATAATGGAACCTGAACGAGAAGAAATTTGTTTTACTCTTCTGGTAATAAATAATAACGTAGGTATAGTGCTCATAATATACATGGATGTAATTTTTATTAGCAACAAATTTAAATTCTAATTCATTGGTCCCGTCCACACGACGATCAACAATCGTACTGAGTCGCTCCTAATAAGCTAATCAATAAATAAGCCATCAAAAGGGCAAAATAAAGTGCATGAAATTAATTGCGATCATAAAAGCGTATTCGGGGCTTTTCATCAATATTCAATTATTTACAAGCGTAAGTACCTTGTGCGGCCGACACGTAAACGGAACCAATCACTTAAGAGATAAGTATTTAGTTAAATAATGAGGTAAAATCAAGCGTACATACTAACCATATTGAGTCGTAAACAATTAAATATTTTTGTTGATTCTGACAAAATATAAACATAATTTCCTGGCCTACATGAACGTTTTTTTAAGTAATAATTTACACAGGGTTGCCACTAACCACAAACTATACTATCATGCTGAATATTGGAGAACACTAAGGAGCGGAAGACATAAAGACAGATTAGGGTATCCAGCACGGTCGATCGATAAAGGTTGTCATCCTTCCTGAGCATTACTGCAGATCGTCAAACAACAGTTCGCAACGACTGAGTGTTCTTAATTTATTCGACGCAAACTATTGTTTGTAGGTTAGCGAGCTGCAGTCGTGCTTGTGAACGATGACAAGTTGTCTACATTAAGGATAAATTCTTTATCGATACACCACGCTAGATACCCAGGTCTATTATACTGCAACGATTCAAACATTTCGTTTCATAATATGAAATCGTATCCACAAAATTTCGAATCAGCTGACAGTTAAATTTCCAATAACCTGCTCCATTTTGTCTGATATAAATGATTACTATACTCAAAGCAGAACACACATGGAGTTCCATAACTATCAACAGTCAGCGTAGAGTAGAGAGTATCCTAAAGCTAAAAACCACCCCGTACGTGATTACAGAGAAGCTGGCCAGTGGTCCATTTGTTTGGAGGAAAGGGTCAGTCAAAGCACCATCCCAATCAGGTACCTCCTACACAAGTACCCTGTATAGGTTGTACAGTACGTTTACATATATAGGATAGTATGTGCATTTTATCCAGTGCATTGTGTTTTCTGTGCACGTGAAGTTGCAAGTAGCGGTTCAGCGGCAACTCCATACACTGGCCGGGATAACAAAGAGCCGTGTCAGACGAGTTCACTTTAATTTCCGCACTTTGATAATAACCAATATGCAGCCGCCGAGTTCTCTTCGGCGTATCTCGTCGGTCGGAGATGAAAATAAATAAATGCATTTCGCGATGTAATTTCAAAGGCTTGTACATTATTATTTAATGCAACTATTGATAATATCGGACCATTTTGGTCTGAAAATACATCAAAGCTACTGGTAGGTACTAGAAACGGTAACCTGGTAATATTAGAAAAGTTATTTATTTTTGAACAAGCCGTATTTACGTGTGTCTGTGACTAAAATACAACTTCGTAATATAATAGGTAATCCACCTATGAATAAATAACAATATAAAATATATTTGGTTTATTATTAAGATGGTCCTTAAATATCTACCTACTTAATTACATAAACAATAAATACGTTATGCAACATATCTAACAACATAAAATATACATGTTTTATACTTTAAATGGTACATAAATACATACCCACTTAATAATATAAACAATAAATATGTGATGCAACATAACTAACAACATAAAATATACATGGTTTATACATAAGATGGTACATAAATACCTACCTACTTAATTATATATACAATTAATATGTTATGCAACATATCTAACAACATAAAATATATATGGTTTACACGATGGTACTCAAATACCTATGTAGTTAATTATATGTACCATTAATGTTATGCAACAATATATTTTATTTCCAATGAGGAATAAAACAATTTTTCAAAAGAAACTACACTATCTTTGTATCGAACGCATTACGCAATGCTACCCAAAGGCCGCAAAGCAGCTTTCTGACCATGGGAGGATAAGAAAGCTTGTATTATATCCTATCCCCTCCCCAGCCGGCGAGTACTGAGCACAACGCGCGCCCGGACACAGTATTTACATTGTATCCCCTCCCCGGCTGGAGAGCACTGGGCACAACGCTTTTTTTTTTTTGATTTTCTAGATTTTTATTTTCCATGAAGTAGTGAATCATTTAAATTTACTGAATTTAAAGTTGATGTTCTTTATACAAATAGTTTTAATTTTTACCTCGTATGGGTATTTCAAATATTACCTGGCTTTTTATAGACTTAGAGGCTTTGTATTTTCTCGGTAGGAAAAAAAATTTCTTGACGTCATATACTACATACGTGTCTGTTTGTGTTATGTTGGGATCGGGGGGGGAAATTTGGCTGCGTCCTGTTGTGGGAATCCTTCCGCATTTTCCTGTTGGAGTAAGGGAAACCGCAGAAAACCTTACCCAGGAAAGAGCGGCTGATAGTCAACTTGAAACATATGCGGCCTTCAGTAACATCGGTATATGATGTCCTGCATTTTGAGGTGTGTGTGTGTCTGTTTTTATGTTAATATATACTTATGGTAAGATAGAGAATAAACATACATATACATACACATTATAAAATATTATATAAATAGATATATAAACATTATATATTTGGGAAGGGAGTCGAGAGTTTAGGAAGTACCTACTGCTCGATGCTTATTCGTCTGCGTCTGAGTCTGATTCAGACCAGATATGGTCGTGGTAAATGAGGATGTGTTTGGGTAGTCTGTGTGTGTATCTGAATGTCAAGTCGCTCCAGGCATTGTATAGTCTGAGTGATTTGTAAAAGCGTTCAGTCAGTCTGTGTGTGAATTCGTATAATGTTGGAATTTGTTCTCGTTCGTGTGATCTCTTCAGGTTTGTTCTGGGTCTCGTGTTGTATGTGATTTTAATGCAGAGATTTTGAAGTGTCTGTAGTTTCGTGTGGTCTGAGTGTGAGATGCTGCTCCATACGGGAATCGCATAAGACAGTACCGGGCGAATGAGCGAGTAGTAGATGAAGAGTTTGGTTTTGATAAGTAGCGGGCTCCGTCTGTTGAAAATTGGCTTTTTCATGCCGATCGCTTGTCTCGTGCGCGCGTGCATCTTGGCTTGCTGAGATTTCCAGTTGAGGCGCGAGTCCATGATCAGGCCCAGATATGTAACTTCATCTTTCCATTCAATGCTGTGTCCTCCCATGTCGATGTTAAAGTCAGGTGTTTTTACCGTTTTCTCGTGAACATGATGGCTTCGGTTTTTGCTTCGTTCAATTTTAGGCGCCATTTTTTGTAGTACTCTACGAGCGCGTCGAACGCCCTCTGTAGGTAAATAGCGGCCATATTTGCTTTCAGCGAGGACACGTAGAGTTTGACGTCATCTGCGTAAATAGACAGATTGCATCTCTCGGTTTGGGGGATGTCATAAGTGAACAGGATGAAGAGGAATGGTCCCAGTAGACTTCTTTGTGGCACGCCTTTTGGAATCTCATGCGTTGAAGATAGCACGTTTCTTATGAACACTCTGAAGGATCTATTCTTTAGGTATTTCTGTACCAGCCTCGTTAGGTATATGGGCGTGTTAGTGCGGTGCAGCTTGTGCACGAGTCCGTCTATCCAAACAGTGTCAAATGCCTTCTCTAGGTCGATGAGCGCAGCGGCGGTAAAGCGATATTCGTTTAATTTTCTTGAGATGAATTCCGCTACTCTGGTAAGTTGGTGGGTCGTGGAGTGCCTCTTTCTGAAGCCGAACTGCTCGTCTGGCAAAGTCTTGTTGTCGTCGTGGTATGGGACAAGTCTGTTGAGTATAATCTGTTCAAATACCTTGCTCAGCGTAGATAATAGGCTAATCGGCCGGTAATTTTTCTGCTGGGTTCTGTCTTTATTCGGCTTTGCGAAGGGCAGCACGGTCACCAATTTCCACATCTGGGGAAAATGCCCGGTCATGAGGCAGGCATTGAACAGTTTTGTCATGTAAATGATGGCTTTTTTTATTTTTTTTTTAAATTTTTTTTTTTATTTATTTAGTAAAAGATTATACATTTATTTACATTATTTAAGAAATGTTTTGACTGCCCAACTAGGAGGATTGCCGTTTTAGGACAGTCAAATTAGGATGAGTATTAACATTTTGATAAGTTGTTTGATAAGTATAGTATTAAAATAATAATGAAATAATAGGTATATGTACTTTTAACTGGTGCCTTAGCTTACTAACATATGAATAACAAAGAGAAGAAATAAAATATCCAATTAAACATAAGATTAACTGCTGCTTGGATAGCATTCTTATTTTTTTTTTTATTAGGTACAATATTTTTTCAAGGTTTTCAGTAATGTAGGCCTCACTGGGTGGCTTGCCCGTGCTGAGCCCTTCATTTCATTATGTAAAAAAAACTACATAATACATTTAATGAGAAAAATTATACATTTAAAATTAAAAATACATAATAATATATTTAAAATTTAAAAAAAAAATAGTACATTGAAAATAATCTTGTGTGTTTGTGAGTGATGTGTGTTTATATTGGTTTTGTGTGTTACGTGTAGGTTTTACTTTTATTTCATGCTATGAAATTTTGGTAATATTGTCTTTTTTGTTCTTTAATCCATTTTGTAATTTTGTGTGTGAATTTATTTTTATTTTCCTCAATTTTAATATCAAGTTTTAAACTGTTGAAAGCTTTTATTGCGTGGTATTGGTAGTGTCTTTGTCCAAAGCTTGAATTTACTGTCAGAGTTTTTATGTTTTCTTTGTACGCTTGTCTAACTGGTCTGTTAGTGTTATTTTGTGTATGTTGAAATTTATTTTTTTTGTCAAAAATGTAGTTTAGTAGTGTTTTAACGTATAATTGTCGTATATCTAGTACGTCACAGCTGTTGAATATTTGGTCTGTATCAGTCAGTCTATGTTTTTTTAGTATTACCTTTAAGATCGTTTTCTGTGCGGTTTCTTTGTAATTGATTGCCGAATTTGTTGCTCCTCCCCAAGCAATAATTCCATATTCTAGTATTGATTGGCAAAGTGCAAAATATAGTGTTTTCAATTGTTTTATTTTATATATGTTTCTTATGTTTAGGAAAATGTGTATTGTTTTGAGAAGTTTATTTGTGATTTGTTTGATGTGAGGTATCCATCTAAGGTTATGGTCAATTACGATTCCTAGATACTTTATTTGTTCTGTTTTTTCTAGAGGAGGGCAATCGCAGATGTTGGTGTTTAAACATTCGTGTATTTTTATGGTGTTTGTGTTGTTTTTTGGCTGTCCCGTGCTATTTATACTGTATGTTGTGAATTTTGTCTTTGATATGTTAAGTGTAAGTATGTTTGAGCAGTGGCGGTTCGTGGTCTTTTTAACAGGGGGTTCAGAAATTCAAGAGAAGATAAACATATCTAATTAAAATTTACTTACTGTTGTCCTTCGTCAAATAGTCGAAAACGGCAGCAGTCACACAACTTAAATAAAGTTAGTGGGAGGGGTACCTACATATTATTGTTTTTAAATCACTTTACACAAGACACAATTATTAGATAATGAGAAAAGTTTTATAGGAATTAAATTATATTTATAATTATTAATAAAGGAAAGATCGTTTACTCCAATTTTACACCACGATGGGTCGCCTCCAAAAACTAAACAGGGGAAGCAAAATAACCGATTGGTTTCCTCGCAACCACATAACCAAGTACACCTCGCGTACCACTCACGTTTAAAAACTCTTAATGAGAGGTCAGGACGCGGAGGCCCTTTATTTTTAATTTACAACCTTTTTTCATAAGTATTGGCATTATTTTTTTATATAGACAACACTGTATTCCGCCATTGTATAAAAAAATTATGACAAAATATTCGCGACAATCAATAAACGCAAACGCATAAATAAACATATACGCAAACGCTTTCAATTTGAAATCCGAAAGAATGCGTTTAGGGCGTTTGCCGAAACTTTCGCAAATATAATTAAGGAATATAACGACTTATCTAAAAAAAAAAAATACGAAAACAGAAATCAAAATCGGTCTACTTCAATAGGTAATAGATGTACAAATGCCATAAGCAAACGGTTGGAGAAATGCAGAAACAAGAAAACAAAAATATGTACAAAAATGACTACAAAGTTAAATACCATAATATAACATAAAAAATAACACTTGCTTCCCTATGGTTCAAAGGTCAAACGTCGGCCTGTCAGTCCGCGAAGTGCTCGGGTTTCTTCGGTTACATTCGTCAATGTTCGGAGGTCACGTGATATCATGACGCGTGATCGACGCACACAATTTGTCTTAGTTTTGCAAAGAAAGACCAAATTTTGTATAAGTCACCGTCATAGGGTCTGTACCGGCTAAAATTCTTTTGTATGAAGAGTTTGGCGCGGATTTTAACTCGCACAAACTTGGAATATGTATCGTATTTTTCGGTGGCGCGGGTTTTGAAGGCGAAATTTTAATAGCGTGCTATCTATAATGTGCTTATATTATTATAAAACAAGTTTGTTTTATTTTCTCATCTTTTTAATGGGGGTTCGCCGCACAAACGCACTTTAGAGAAAACCGCCACTGTGTTTGAGTCTAGCCATGTTTTCACTTGCGAGATTCCCAAATTCGCTATGTTATATACACTATTCCAATCCTTAGATTTGAAGAGTAAAACTGTGTAATCAGCATAGCTAACTATTTCACCGTCTATTTTAAAAAGTACTAGGTAGGTACATATATACACATAATGATAAAGATTAGAAAATAAAGGTATCTTTTATATGGTTTTTTTTTTGTTTGAGTTTTTGTTGTTGTTGTTGTTTTTGGTTTGTGTTGATTTCATTTTTTGTGTAGTAAAAGTTCACTCTCCTTTCTGCCTAATTGATGAAACCAATTAGTGGTCAATTTATGAAGAATAGCTGTGTTTTCCCTTTTCCAAGCATCAGGCATGAAATTGTATAGTTTTGGACCTAAGAATGAGACGTGTCTTTGAGCGAGAGATGTTTTAGTTGTGAGTGGTACAATTGGATTTCTCTGTGAGTGGCGGGTGTCGTGAGAGCGGTTAATAGATGGGTAGAGTTGGCGTTGTTGATGGGTGTTTAAAATTAATTTTCTCATGTATAGTTGTCTAACATCCAGAACTCGGAGCTCTTCAAATAGTGCATCGCTATGATATCTAAATGGTTTTTTGAGGATTACCCTTAGTAGTGACTTTTGAGCATTTGCTAATTTGTCCAAAACAGTTTTTGCACACCCACCCCAACCTAAGGATGCATAATCTAGAAGTGACCCACACATAGCATTATAGATGAGTTTCAATTTTTTTTTACGTAAGATACTTTTGATTGTCATAAACATGTACGTAAGCTTTCTAACCTTTGTGGCAACTAGATCTATGTGTCCGTCCCATCTAAGATATTTGTCTAATATAACACCAAGGTATTTTATACTGTCTACGCATTCCAATTTATTGCAATTACAGGTAGTGGAGTCAATGCATTTATGTATAAAAATATTATATACTTCCTTGGGTTGGCCCACTTCTGTCGCACTAAATCTTATAAATTTAGTTTTTTCCGAATTGAGTGTCAACAGATTATAGTCCAATCAAAGTTTTAGCTGTTTTATTCCACTTTCTGCTTTGCAGTGTACATCGTTCCTTGTTTTTCCTTCAAATATTAAGACAGTATCATCTGCAAATGTTCTAATATGATTGGAAAAATTGCTGTTACACAGATCATTGATATAAATACAGAACAAAATAGGTCCTAAGGTACTCCCTTGGGGTACACCAAATTCTACAAGGGCCGGATCGCTAACAGGATCATTAATTTAAACTTTTTGGTATCTGTTAGTTAAGTAACTATCCATCCATTTGTATAGCAGTCCCTCAATACCTTTAGTTTTTTTAGAAGTATTTTATGCGAGATGGTATCAAAAGCTTTGGCAAGATCTAAAAAGAGAGCGATGGATTTATTACCCCGGTTTTCGAGGGAAATGTTTGAGTAGAATGTTGTGTATTTGATCGCTTCCCGGCGCTTTATTCGTTCTCAATTGCTTGATTGTGACTGCAATCTCGCTCGGCGTAGCAAAATGAATGTCGGCAGCATTCGTTTGCTCTGATTCGTTCAGGTCTCGTAGAGAATCGGCTACGATCCGGTCCGTAACCGGGTCGGAAAGGCCGTCAATTCAATTTCGCTAGAGGGGGGATCGTGGAATCTTTGTGTCTCAGCGCGCTTGCCATTTTCCACAGGGAATTGTCTTTCGGCGTGAGCGACGTGACTTTTTTGTTCCAAAGTTTGCGCTTGAGATCTGCAATTTCGGTGTTGTTTTCCCTCTGCAAGCAGTTGTAGGCTGTCTTGAAATATTCGTCGCGCGTGCGACGCATGTCGCAGGCGATTTTTGTAGTTGATGAGCGATAAGACGTACTCAAGAAGCTTGATCGTGTATGAATGTACTTCTTTGAGAGGTATGTGTGTGTCTTGAGCTGTTTGAAGTATCTCCGTGAGAGTGCTTGTAGCTGCGTCGATTTCTTGTGGCGAGCGCAGAGTTCCCGAAGTGAGATGTATTCGTTCGTTGAATTCCCTTTTGAATCCTTCCCAGTCCGCATTCTTATAATTGCGCTGTTTTCTGGGGCTTGTTAAAGTTGCACCTCCTATAGTGAAGCTCACGGGCAGGTGGTCCGATAACAGCTCGTCTAGCGTGCGCGGTGGAGATATTGACTTTAAATTTTTCTCGAGTACGATATCCAATGTACTCGGATATCTGGCGTGCTTCGAGTAGTACGTAGGTCTGTCGGGCGCCATTATCGAATAGGCATTTGTCTGCATGTGTGTAAAGAGCGTATTTCCGTTCGCATTACCTCTGTAGTTATTCCAGTAGCTGTGTTTGGCGTTCAGATCGCCTCCAATCACAACAATTGGTCCCAGATTGAGCAATTTATTTAAGACTCTCTCACTATTTTTCCGGTATTGCAGTAGACGGCGATAATGGTATGCGCTTTACCCTCTATGGTGACTTCAATAATCGTGGTTTCGGTGTGCTTCAAATTCGGAGTGGGGATTCTTGTGGATGTGATAGATTGACGAAGAAATATTGCGGTTCCTCCGCATAATCTTTCCTGTCGGTCGTCTCGATGAATCTCGAAGCCTGGCACTCTCAGCGGTATGCTTGGATTCAGGTGAGATTCTGATAAGAGTATAATGTCAATGTTTGTGTAGTTTGCCAAGGCGAGCAGTTCGTCTGTCTTGTAGCGGACGCTGTTGGCGTTCCATACGAGGACTCTTACCATCTCGGAATTAGACATCGACGGTGGTCGTTAGAAGCTCCATCAGGGCGACGAGCTTCTCAGGCTTTGATGTGCAGCAGACAAGCTGGGATCGCATCCTCAGGAGACCTTGGAGCAGGGCCACGATGTCCAAGTCGTCCTCGGTAGAGGTGGACGCGCGCACGGGCTCCTGCTGTGGGCGGGGCTGGGGGCGGGGCTGTAGGGGCGGCTCGGGCTCTTGCTGCTGTTGAGCGGGGGCAGTATCTCCGGCTACTGCGGCCCATGAGCGTCCATCCGAGGAGGCCTGCTGGGGTTCTGTTCTGCCGGCGGGCTTTCGGCCCTTCTGGCGGGTCGCTGCTGAATAGAGGCGACGTACGCTACCCGCTTGGGGCAGCCTCGGTAGTTGGCGGGATGAGGGGCCTGCGCAGTTGCAGCATGCGGCGGGCTTGTCTCGTGTCTTTTTGGGGCATTCTGCTGAAGCATGCTCCACCTAGCATTTAACACACCTTGCTGTGTGCGAGCAATTTCGGGACCCGTGCCCGAAGTTCTGGCACCTGTAGCACTGGGTGCCGTTTTGTAAATGGTTGCTCCTGTGCTTTTGAAAGCGTATGCGGCAGTGACACAGGTATTTGACAGCCGCGCGCAGCTGTCCCGTGTTCACTTTCTTGTTGAAGTGAGCCAAGTAGATGGAATATTCTACTGAGGCGGTCATCTTGACCACCTTAACAGCCGGGAATCTTTGTGACTCCAGGTCCGCCGCGACCTCTGCCACTTCCACGAGCGGCAGGCTCTTGATTACGGCACTTTTTAGTTTTTTGGCTTCAGCCGTGTAGGCATGAAGCCCGCGAGCCTCCGCTTGCAGCCCATTGGTGAGGGCGCGATGGTCCTCCATCGTGCGCACAAAAATGTTGGCCGTGCCGCGCCTGTTGTATTTGAAAGTAAATAATTTTCCAGCCCCCAGGTGTCCTTGGACCGTGGCGGTGATTTGTGCGTGCGTCATTTTACCCAGAGTCATCACCACCGGGGAAAGGCGATCTTTCCTGCGTGCACCTGTGGAGGAAAAAACATTATTATTAGTATTGGTGCGCTTTGCTCGCGGTGCGCCGGCGCCTTCGCTTACCTCGGGCAACTCGGTAAACCGGTTGCCACACTGGAGCGGTTGCGGTCCTCGGGGGGACATGGGCCTCTTGACGGTGTTGGACGGCCTCGTCCAACCTCCATCCTGGGGGGCAAACGTCTCCATTGGATGCTGGAGTCTCGGGGGTGCCACGTAGGCCGAGGCTGGGCCTATCTGGGGCGCCTGGGGGCTGGACTGGGTCATGTTGCCCAAGAGGATCCTGCTACGGGCTCTGGCATCTGACTGGGCATAACGCAAGCCGCGGACACAGTATTTACGTCGCATCCCCTCTCCTTTGCCCAGGCGAAGCCAGGCCCAACAGTGAACGGCGACGGTCAGCCAATCACCGCAAAGCACAATAAACCTAGAAATATTTCGCTGTTCATATATAATTGGGAAAATTAATGTTAGATTTGCGTGAGTCTCACCGCAATAATGCTAAATAAAAATAAACAGGTTGAAAAGCTGAACTTGCGTCTATGTTGTAAAGTATTATTGAAATATGTAAACATTTATATTTCTATTGTAAAAGCCATTTTATGGCGTTTAAATAAATAAATATTGATTATTTCGATTTGAAAGATGGTAATCTGATTCATGCTCATGCCAATTCTAGAGATATAAGAAGGGAGTATCCAACACGACCATCACTTTGAACCGGAAACGGGACACACAAACAAATTTTCAGACACATGAAATGTGAAATAATACTGTTCATAAAATTTCCAATTCTTCTAAATTATTTAGGCGTATTCCTATTTTATTTTTATGTATTACTTAGACTCCTGTATTGATATTAAACGTGAATTAAAGTTATCGCCGATATATTTAATTAATTAACTTCATTCATTCATTTGAGATATATTTTCTATAAACCCGGCTATCCCATTGGGCGCATTTTGCACCCGTGTTCTAAAATTAATTACAAAACACCCTAATATTATAGAACTTCCTTTTTCTTCTGGCGCTAGTAAAAGAAGAAAGAGCATTTATTGATGTATTTTTTTAAATGTAAGTAAAATGTAAGTGTCTACATATGTAAATAAATATCTCATTAAGACAGTAGTTATAGGCCTGAAACAATAAAAAACAGGTTGAGTTAAAAACAGGACTTCACTACGCTCAGTTAACTAAATAGCACATTCATCTATTTAGTTCATAAACTTTATTGTTAATTTTGTTCATAGCCAAACAATTTTAGGTTACAAACAGCGTGATAATATTTAAATTACAAGCTGAAATGTCGGTGATTAAGAATAGTTATACTGGAAATAGCAGAGAACTGAAGCCGTGACACATTGGTGAAAACCAGACGCCTTGAATCACTGGATCACTAAATTACAAATAAAAATACCTGAAATAATATTTTTCAATAAGATGTGAAGATTTGCTTACACCGTACAACAACAAATTAATTATTTCTTAGTACCTACCTACCAATTAACATTCAGATTCAATATCAATAATCCTTTAAATGAAATACTAGCGAATGGTGTAGAATAATATTTACAAATGCTTTGGGCTTAGAGCACCCGATAATTCTTTCAGTATTTTTCCAATGACGCCAGTCGAAGCATTAAAAACATTTTCTTTATTTATGTCTGCGGCGAAATAATGACAAATAAAAAAAGAATTACTGCACTGACTCTTAACAACTTTGCAACGCGTAGTAAATATTTATTGAGTAATAATAATTCCGATTAGTAACATCTAACCTCTCAGCATTAAGATCATCTAACGGGGGCATTTAACAACGTTTTTATAAATATAAGTATGTGCCAGTGTGAAACTCTCAATATTGCCGTGGTAAAAGAACTTCAGAGTCGAAACGGCTTTATCTGTTTTTGATAACCAGATCTGAATAGCAAGGTATTTGCCAACTCTCTTCTGGCCCATTTCATTACCTTTCCCCACTCCCTTTATTCTCACAAAATACTCCAATTATTGGAGATTCCATGGTTCCAGTGTCTCCGGACAGTCGGGAGCAGTTGGAACAAAAGGAATTTCTTTTGTAGGGATATATTTTTAGCGCTATTTTTTATTTAACTGTCGTGTTATGTAATAGTGTTGAACAAAATGCAGAACATTAAGGTATGTTTTGAGGCTGAAAGTAGTAGGAATGGGAAGGAGATGGTGAAGAGGTAGGTGGGGAAGTACTTGGATATTCAGATCTGGTAATCCAATGAAATTTACTTGCGAACGCCGGGATTTGAACCCGCGACCTTTAATGAATCTATTTTCAAATGTCTTTTAAAAACAATGGTTTGACTGAGGATTGAGCCTTCCTACCCAGGAACTGGCGTCGACAACTCTACCAAACAATAGGACTGACATTTATTTCGTCAATTTCATCCAGATTTCAGAGAAATGCGTGTGCGTGATTTCTACTCGATGTTCAGCTCGATCGGAAGTGGGTTAATTAAACCAAGATTGTATTAATTCACTATCGAAAATCAAATTAAATTCAAATAGGTGTGTTTAAAAATAATATACTATTTACTCCGTGTTGTAACGGTATCGATAGTAAATTAACTATTTAACCTGCTGTCTGTTGATGGCATATTATAAACTATCGATTTTTAAGAATGTTCTGAAACTATAGATGAGAAACGGATTATATGGAAAATGCATGGCTATTCAGGTATTATAATGATAATTGAACTCACAATTAAAAAGCAACGTCCCTGGCTTTTCAATCCATCACTCCAGAGTCCAAAGTCAATGATCTTACTAACTCTGCCAACCAGGTTCTCAAATATAATCATAATTCGCTCTCAAGTTCTCGTAAAGAGTTTATTATTTCCTAATATAAATATTTTAATATTGTTTTAACATCATAAATTTCCGTAAGAAAAAAATATTTTGAAAATTTCACAATTTTCATTGATCTAAGATTACTTTTTTGTATGAACAGCTGGAAGTTTTGTAGATTTTACATGATTATTTCCTTACTTTTATAAAATCTAATCCCTTCACTCTCCCAATCATCATGAAATGGGTTTATTAATATCGAGACATTAACGGTTTCACATAAATGGAGAAATTATTATGTTAAATCTTGCCATTTTGTTCCGACGACATTCATAAATAATCCATTAATAACGTACGCCCTTTAACGCCAACGTTAACTTCTACATCGTTGTACTTATTTTCAAAGTTTACAACTAACATAAATCGAGTGATTTCGCTGTAATTTTGTTACGTGTGCTATTAAATAATTTGTTAGTTTCTTCTACTCACAAGTGCTTTGACCGCTTTGACACCAGATTAACCCTAAACCTTATGACAGCACCGTTAAAATCAGCGTTGTTATGCAGAAAGGAGCTAGCAACCATAATACACATTTAAGAACAAATAATATTTCATATTATTGTAGAAAGCAATCACTTTGTGGTTTGACATATTTAATAAAATAAAATACTTTTTTGTTTTAAAACCACGATATTTATTAATTTAAGAACCGACCGGTTTCGCTTTACTTAAGCATCATCAGGGTACAAATTAATACTAAACAAGAAGTACATAATGTGTGCATATATATAACAAAATATAGAGGGAGACAACATGATACAAATATATTATAGAGGGAGACAACATGATACAAATATAAGCAACACAAAGACGGTCATAAAATACATTAACATAAGTGCACAGGTAATGGAAAAAACTGAAAAAACCGCCAGATAATTATGTAGACTAATGGGTTATACCAATAAATCGGGAGAAACAAAGCATCAACTGGCATGGTGGTAAGGAGGTAAGGAGAACTGGGAATTTTTTATGGGTTTATTGGAAACAGACTTAATATTGGACTACTTGATATGTCTAATTGATTATTAAGTATCTGACTTTTGGTTTTTACAGCTTTTTTAATTTCTAGTGCCTCTAAGTTGTTTAGTCTATTACCATGCCCGTTTTTATGTAAGATGTTAGCACCGGTGCTATGACAGAATGTATGATCTTTATCGATCAAATGATTTGCGAATTCAGAAAAACCGTTATTATTGAGGCAACGAAGATGCTCCTTTATCCTAATATTAACATTACGTGATGTCTTACCGATATAAAAAGCCGAACAATTATTGCAATTTAATTTATAAATCCCCGAATGACTTAATTTATCGTCCTTATCTTTAGAATTAATTAGAAATTTACCTATATTGTTATTGGTATAAAAGGCCGGTTTGACTTCAGAAGGAAGGTTTTTTACACATAAGGTAGAAAAGTGATTGATGAATAAAATTCGCCGCCATTGATAATTAATATTATTGTCATTGATTTGAGGAGAAGGACTAGCGAAGAGGAAGCGATTAATGGCTATTTGTTTTAGCTTTTTATTTAAAATTAAATCTATAAAATTTGATTCATAGCCATTATTTACTGCTATGTTTTTAATTAGTTTTAGTTCACTATCAAAATTACTATCGGACATTGGAATTGTGACTAAACGATGGACCATAGAATGGAATGCGGAGTGCTTATGTGAAATAGGGTGATTTGAGGTGCTGTGTATGACAACGTCAGTATAGGAGGGTTTACGAAAAATGTTAAAATTAATTCTGTTATTAACGATCGATAAGGTAAGGTCTAAAAAATTTAAGGTTGAATTTATGCCTATTTCTAATGTGAATTTAATCTTATTATGAAAAGAATTTATAAGATTGAGGAAGGAATTCAGTTGACGCCTAGTCCCTGTCCATATACACAAAACATCATCAACGTATCTTCTCCAGTACAAGACATTTTTAATAAGATGTGAGCTACTAGATAAAATTTTATTTTCTAAGTTATCCATGAATATATCAGCAATCAGAGGACTGGTAGGGCTCCCCATAGCTAGGCCGTCACGTTGCTGATATATGACATTATTAAATTGAAAATAATTTTGATTCAGGCATATATTAAACAAGGAAGTTAAATCTTTTATAAAATCTATAGAGAGATCGGAACTATTTAATAAATCAGAAATTAAAAGTTTACTCTCTTCTATGGGAACATTGGGGAACAAATTTACAACGTCAAAAGAAATTAGTGTAGAATTACTAGGGAGAATCATATCTTTCAATTCTTCTACTAATGAAAAAGAGTTTTTAAGGGTATGTTTAGGTGAAAAAACATTGGTATTTTGAAACACATTAGTAATAACGGATGATATTTTAAAATTTGGGGCATTACAACATGAAACTACTGGCCTGACGGGGCAATTATTCTTGTGTATTTTAAGGAACCCATATAATTTAGGAGTTTTGGGATTTTTAGTTAAAAATTTAACTTTGTGATATGATTCATCTTTGAATATTTTAGTTTTACATGCTTGAAGTGTTTGTTTCACATTTTCTTGGAACTTATTGGTTGGGTCTTTCGCAAGTATTGCGAAATTGTCACTGTCAATGAAGTCCGTCACTTTAGAATTATATTCATTTCGAGGGAGTATGATCACTGTATTCCCCTTGTCCGCTTTCGTGAGGATCAAATCTTCATCTGTTAGTTTGGCACGAATATTCTTCATTATAGTCAACTCAGGATTTGGGTTAGGTTTAAATTTAGGTATTATTTTTTGTAAAGTTTCAGCACTTTTGTAACAGAATTTTTTCGGTTTACCACATAGAGCTGTGTCTATATCCACTGCTACCTCTTCTATTGCAGCATTAAAATTATTATCATGTTGTCTCCCTCTATAATATATTTGTATCATGTTGTCTCCCTCTATATTTTGTTATATATATGCACACATTATGTACTTCTTGTTTAGTATTAATTTGTACCCTGATGATGCTTAAGTAAAGCGAAACCGGTCGGTTCTTAAATTAATAAATATCGTGGTTTTAAAACAAAAAAGTATTTTATTTTATTAATAATATTTCAGTTTAAATATTATTTAAAATCCCCCCGAGAAATTTCTAATAAACATTGAATCTCACTGTCGTATCTATAATATTATTATGCGATCGTCTGGACGGTCTGGGCCCTCTGATTGGTCGAATTCAAATAATTTGTTTTGGTTAAATTCCGCTAACTTGAAAATTAAGACCCAATTTCATACTAAAATAGGATCACTAGATTTCTTCAAAAGCATCGTTTCGCATATGATATACGCGGAATAGGCACTGCCAACCCAATAAAATAACACGAAAGACAATCGAAAGATAGAAACGCTTCGTTAATTGTAAAATTAGCCAACAAATATCTAATCTGACATGTACTTATATGTATAATAAAACAATCATTTTGCCAGGTATATAATATATATTAAGGTATTATTCGGAATCGCTGGACAAGGATAATACGAAATATTTTTAAATAAAACCTTCTTATTTACCTTAATTAATATAAAAGGAATCTGAATGCATTTGGGAATTTTTTAATTTTAGTTTTTTAATTTTTAATTGCGTAAAATTAAAATTCGCTTTCGTTGTATTGGATGACAGCCGGAATAATTTCTATTGATGACATTTTCTTTTTTTGGTATTCCTGATATGAGTGGCTAGAATTTTTACCATTTACTCTATGCAAATACTAGGTAGGTGGTACTATTTTAGCCAAGCTCGAAAAATAAAATAAAGGTATTTTGGTTTCTTTTACAAGTAAGGAAAAAAAAGGTTATTATAGGTTAGGTTGGGTTATGCTAGGTTAGGTTGGATTAGTATAGTTCAAGTTAGTTTATAGGTTAGGTTAGATTAAGTTGGATTATTATAGGTTAAGATAAGTCAGGTTATGTTAGGTTTGGTAACGTTAGTTCGGGTTATTATGGGTTAGGTTAGGTTGGGTTATTATAGGTTAGGTTGGATTTTTATAGGTTAGGTTAGGATAGGTTAGGTTAGGATTGGTTCGGTTAGATTAGGTTGGGTTAGGTTAGATTGGATTATTATAGGTTAGGTTAGGATATAGGTTAGGCTAGGTTGGATTATTATAGGTGATGTTAGGTTAGGTCGGGTTAGATTATTATAGTTTAGGTTGGATTATTATAGGTTAGGTTAGGACATAGGTTAGGTTGGATTATTATAGGTTAGGCTGGATTATTAAAGGTTAGGTTAGGTTATTATAGGTGAGGTTAAATAAAATAATAATAATAATAATAGCCAAATAAATCATTTGTGCTTTTTAAGTAGGCACTATTTTGCCGAAATATTGTTTTACATTATATTTTTTTAATTTACGTTTTTCAATTGTCTCTAGCCGCTCATTTCAGGAATACCGACAAAAGAAAATGTTATCAACAGAAATTATTCAGGCTGTCATCCCATACAGCGAAAGCGAATTTTCATTTTATGTAATTAAAAATTAAAAAGCTAAAATTTAAAATTTCCCAAATGCTGTTCGATTCCTTTTATAGTAATTAAGGTAAATCAGAAGGTATTATTTCAAAATATTTCGTATTTTCCGTGTCCAGCGATTCCGAATATTTACCTATATTAATTTACCTTTAGCCATTTAGGCAATTATTCGGGAAAGGTAAAGTTTTACCCGAACAACTGTCATTCTTATTATGCCTAAACTCCTTCCTGTTCCGTGATTTAACAATATATACTCACCCTCTCTCTGTGAATGACCTAATATCTACCTATTAAATGTAACTGTTGTTAGTATCACTTAAACTGGGCGAAGCCCAACCAAGTGCCGCTCGCAGGGCCTAGCAGAAAAAACTGGGTTTTTAACTGCTAGTTTTTATTAATGTTGTATGTAAACATGGATGAGGTTGCGGTCTTGTGGTGATTTTTGACGAAGACGGCGCTATCCAAATTACTCTATTATTATTATTTATTTTTTTCGATTTAATGTCCGAGTTAAATCTTCCCCGCAGAAATAACTAAATCCTTCCACACACTTTTCCACAAATGATCATCTAGTCAATCCACATTACGCAAGTGCATTATACGGGTTTTCCAATATATATGTTATTTTGAATAGCCCGCTATTTCAGTAGATATTACATTTGAAGCTGTCATTTTTTGATATTTGACAAGTAAAAACTACCCCATTAATAAAAATGAACGATACTCGCTTCAACAACGCATTGAAATTATTAAAATTCACTTGAGTGAATCAAATGCAAATCATTTTGAGTGATGAGGCCCATTTCCACCTCGGTGGCTTCGTCGACAAGCAAAATTGTCGCATCTGGGGCTCGGAAAACCCAAGAGTTATTGTTGAAAAGCCTCTCTTTTCTCAACGTGTGACTGTTTGGTGCGGTTTATGGTCCGGCGGAGTCATTGGACCTTACTTTTTCGAAAATGAGGCTGGAGTAACAGTTACGGTAAATAAATTGCGATAGACGATTAATGATTTTTTATGGCTGGAATTGGATGGTATTGATCTGGAAAACGTTTACTTTCAACAAGACGGCGCTACGTGCCACACAAGAAACATAACCATTGATCTTTTAAGGTGATGCCATGCGTAGTAATGCAAAATCATGTGTTTTTGGTTTGAAAATTTGGTCGCCTAGAAATGTTTCAGATGTTTTAATAAAATACTGCGAGTAGAATACATCTTGGCCTTTGAAGCAATCGAGTATTTTTTAGATAAGTCTTTTTATAAGCCCAGAAAAAATTAACGTAAAGGCCTATGAAAACTGCTTTAAAGTTCAAAATCTCCTACTTACGAACCCATTTTTGGTTATGATTTTATTGTATAATGTGTCAAATTAAGTTATTTATAAAATGATCGAAAAAAAATTAAATATTTATGCCTGAACATCCACAAAATAAAATAAAAGGCACTTTTTGGCCATGTTTTTTTCTTGCATAAATCAAAACAGGCAGATGGTGTTATGCGGGAATTTAAACCTTATTTCCATCTACGTAAGGGTTGTTATTGATAGCTGCTCAATTTAAAATATTACACGACATAGTGCATCGCCTTAAGATTGAATATCAAAATAACACCTCTTATTGGAAAACCCGGTAATGGAAGCATAATAAATAAAAAAAACAATACAAGAACAACACGTCAACTCACCAAAGATCAAATAGGAAAATAATTCACCGACTCCAGATATTTTCATATCACAGGGTTCGGCTCGGTAGAACTCCTTTCTGGACCGATAAATCCTAATTAACCCTCAATGTAAATATTTAAAAAATATTTCGTAATCATACATGTATTTAAAAAGATTGATTTTTGAATTTTAATATATAAATTCTTTGACAGATCTAATACGCCTAAATTTTATTATTAAAATATCACGATTATTATTATTATATATGATTATATTTTTTAATATATCTGGTATTAAACTAACCAACTAACTAACCATCACGCTGTTTTCCCTCAGGGGTAGGCAGAGAGGACGGACCGTCGAACTTTTATTGCCTCATTCACATTCATAAATCATCTCACACACTCTTTTATTATTCTGACTGTTGACATGGCCCGACTCAAATATCTTATTCACTCGATCGTGCCATTTCTTCCTCGGGCCTCCCCGATTTCTGCTACCATTCGCATTTGGGTCATATATTCTCCTTACATTCCTTTCCTTGTGCATTCACTCCACATGCCCAAATCATCTAAGCGTCCCCTTCTTAATCTTTTAAATTACGCTTACATAAAACTTGCACTCTTTGCGGATCTTCACATTTTTTACACGATCCTACATGTTTTTACTACGCATAAGCCTTAGGGATCTCATTTCTACAGCATTCAGTCTACTTTCATCTTTTTTTTTGCCAGTTCCATGCATCAGGGTAGTTACCAAGACTCCATTGTGGACTGCTAGCCTCGCTTCTTTTGTCTTTTTTTTGCTAGCGCCAACTGCGTTTTCCCTTTTTAAATATCTCTGTCAGCCTTCCTATTTATTTATTTATTTTATTTATTGCATCTCACTATACATAAAACAAGTTTTTTTTCACATAAAAATCAGCCCCACTGGGACTAAGCCTGTATCGATGTTAACAATTTACATTTGAGTGAAGCAAACAGTAATAACAAACATAAAGTAATTCTACATACAAACACAAAATTAAAAAAAAAAAAAGTATTGGAAGTGTTACCAGATGGCTTAATTTGACAGTATATTGTAACAATATTTGAACCACAACTAATCATTATTCAAAAGAGGAAGCAAAGAAGATAATAAAGACAGATAGGTGACATTCATTTTTGAGCAAATCGGACTAATATAAAATCTTATTGTTTAAGAAAGGAAAAGGATGAAAAAATATTAAGACAATCGTATGTCATTACAAAAATCTTAAATAACTTTTTTTAATTTAACTAAGGAATTGGTAGACTTAATATGATTTGGAAGAATATTAAACATAAGTGGTGCCTGATTTAAATAATTTCTTTGACCAAAAGAAGTTTCAGTATATACCGCCACAAAGTTCAATGTTCGCGTTTGTTGTGTTCTTTCAGCAAATTTAATATTGATAAAAAAATCGATAAAGTATTTGAGTGATATATAGCTGTTTTATACACATAACATTACATTCCTTATAAAGTAGGTTGGATGAATAACAGATTTTTTTTTGTACATCACTTTAAGGATCAATTTTTGAGTAATATTTAGTGGTTCAACATTGGACTTTAGACATGATCCCCAGCATACTATGTTATAAGAAAGTCGAGATTGGACTAAAGCTAAATAGAGAGTTTTTAATTTCTCTTTGTCCAATATGTGTCGAAATTCTTAAAAAATAAATGTAAGTCTCTTGATATTCTTTGTTAAGATATTGATATGGTAATTCTATCTTAAAAAAATATCAATCTTTATGATACAATCTACACTTTCCAAGGGGTGCCAATTACAATCTAGCAGACAATTATGTATAATTAGATTATGAGTGTCAGAAGGCTGACTTTTTGATGATATACTAAATGTCACATATTTAGTTTTTATTGTATTCAAAGTTAAGATGTTATTATTCAGCCAACTCTTTACTGCTCTTAATCCTAAGTCACATTTCTTTAAAGCATCTCTCCAGGTATTAAAGCAGTATCGTCTGCGAAACTAACAATGTTACCTGGAATACCTAAATTACACAAATCATTAATGTAGATTAAAAGCAATATTGGTCTAAGCACACTTCCTTGCGGAACCCCAAAAGAGATTGGTTAGCTATTGCTTAATCCTAGAAGCCTTATCTACGCATGCGAAGCGTACACACAATCTCAAATTCTATTTCTCTTTCTAACGGTTGAAGTTAGCGCCTCGTGCTTTTTAACCAACCCAGTAGCCGACGGGAGCTCGCCGATGGTACATGTATCACTAAGGTAAGTCCAGCCATTTTTGAGTTTTTGAGGTATAGTACGCCTGCAAGACGTATGTTTAGGCTTTGTGTAACTTTTAACTAAGATTATGTGTTTTACTTTCGTTAATTTTTCGTCCATTATATGTTTATTTTGGCATTGTTTCAGATACCAACATGTCATAGTCGAATATATTAAACAGGAACTAATTTTGAAAATCTTAGATCAAGAAGATAGTCTTTCTCTGGGAGAATCAGCTTCTGAAGACGAGGACCGCCAGTTTGGACGACATTCAAAGCGAAGATGAGAATAACTATGTAACTGAAGAGGCTTTCTCTTTACAAGAATCTGCTCCCACTGAAGAAGCCGACTCAAAATTTCAAAAGCTCACCTAGCATCTGATTCTGCTCATGCTTCGCAATCTGCCAACTCAGGGCGAATTTATCGTGTTCCTGAAAATACTCTTTGCGGTAAGATGGACGCGGGATGTTTGGTCAACGAATAAGGGTCAATCATCTCACAGAACTTCAGCTATGAATAAAGTCCGCACCTCTCGAGGATCAGGTCAAATTACAAATTAAATCTAGTGGCCACTATTCGATCAAATAAGCGGGAAATGCACGGAAAATTGAAGAACTCGAGATCTCGACCTGTTGGCAGTTCTACGTTTTGTCTTGATGGCCCTCTGACACTTCTATCGTACAAGCCAAAACCTGCAAATATGGTTTACCTTTTATTTTGTTGTGATGAGAATGCAATAATTAATAATTCAAGTGGCAAACCAGACATGATTCATTTCTAGAACCAAACAAAAGGAGGAGTCGATTCATTTGATCAAATCTGCGCCTCAATGTCGTGCAGCCGCAAAACTAATAGATGGTCAATGGCTATTTTCTATGGCATCTTAAACATGGCTTTTGTCAATTCTGCTGTAATTTATGGGCACAACATGAACAAATAAACTCTCAAACAAAAGAGAACTCATTTAACAACTCAGCACAGATTTGGTAAAGCCTTGGATTCAGACTTGAAGCTCCGACTTAAAAATATAAGCCAAAATCTCGCAAAACCTACTGATTCAGGTAATAAACTTCATACAAGAGAACCAGAGCCCAAAAAACGTGAATACTGCGCTTTTTGCTGCTAAAAAAAAGAGAATGTAAAAATTAGTGAGCTGTAAGTGCAAAAAGTCAGTATTTTCGGAGCACAGATTTGATGTCTGTGTAGATTGCTCTAAAATTATAGCTGGTAATCAAAAGCATGATTACTTTTAATGTTTGCTCTAAGAATAAGAAATTAATCTTAAAAAAAAATATAAGATTATTTAGAAAAAACATATGTTCCAGTTGATTTTTAAGAAGATGATTTTTTTGTTAGAATATAAGCATAATGTTTTGATTCGTTCTAATGAATACCTGTGATAGTAGTTTTCATTGATAAAACTGTGTTTTATTATTAGTTTACATACCAATCTTAACTTTCCATCGAAAAATAGGGCACAAGTATGTTTATTTTGGCCTACTGGCTGTCATTTAGATGTGTACGCCTCTGAGACGCATGTTAAGGCTTTATGTACCTATAAAATAGATTAGGCTTCTAGGGTTAAATGATTATTTATCTCTACTTATTGCGTTTTATCACTTAGATAGGATGTGAACCAGCCTAGTGCTGTACTATGAATGCCAAGAGAAGATAAATTTTTGAGGAGTAATCCATGGGACACCTTATCAAATGTCTTTGATAGATCTGAGAACACAGCCAAAGCTTTGTTTCCATAGTCTAACGCACTAGTAGTGACTTTGGACAATACCCTCAACACTGCATCACTTGTTCCTATATTCTCTCTGAAACAAAACTGATTGCTAGAGAGTATATTATATGTTTCTAAGAATGATACCAATCTCTCTATTACTTTTGAAAGAGTTTTGAGTAAGGATATAATTCTGTTATTATTGACATCTAGACGATCTCCACCTTTAAAAAGGGGAATTACTTTAGCTTTCTTACAGTGAGAAGGGAACATCCCACTCTCAAAGCTAAAATTTACAAGGTGAGATATGGGAACAGCTAATTCGGATACATGCATTTTATACACCATAACACTTAAAAAATCAATACCGTACGATAAAGACATTTTTAAATCATTTATCACATTTATGACTTCAGAAATGCTAGTTGGTTTAAAATAAAAATTGTCCCCTTTAACGTGAAGTTCAGATTTAAAATCATTCACAAGACACATCTCACTAGTTTTATTAGCACTGCACAAATTATTAGCGAAGCTTGGACCAATGTCACTAAAGAAGTTATTTATATGATTAGTAATTCTATTTGGACTCTCTTCCATTGAAGTAATAATATTATTTAATTTTTTTTATGGTAGTTTGTTCCTTTTGTAGGTTGATAGCCTTTATAATCTTCCACTGTTGTTTAATTTTACCATTGACTTCATCCATTTTTCTTCTGTAGTATGCTTGTTTTGTTGTTCGTATTATCTTTGTACACCAATTCTGATATCTTTTATAGTATTCCAAAAATTCTTTGTTATAGATTTCTCTTCTACATTTATTGTGCAATTTATCACGTGTTCTGAAGCATTTGATTATTCCAACATTTATCCATGGTTTTAGATATTTTCTGTAATGTTTCTTAATTTGTACTGACGTACAACTTTGCACGTGAGTTTTCGAACATTTAATGAAATTATCTTTTGCCAGATTGACGTCGTTCATTGATAGTAATGTATCCAAGGATTCCTCCTTTAAATCGGTCTTCAAAAGGTTATTGTCAACAACAAGTTTTGGTTTTCCATTATTATTTGAAATATTTTTAAGAGTTAAGCTCATAAACTTCATCAAAATTGCAAAATGGTCTGTTATGCCAGTAGTAAGGCCGCTCCCTGTGGTTTTAATTTTGATTTCGCCATAATATGAACAATGCAGCTTGATTTGTTATGAGTTACTCGCGTTGGTGAGTTTATTACGGGCTTAATTCCATGAAATGCCAGAAGTGATAGATATTTTTGTGTTTTTATGTTCTTGGAATCTAGAGTATCAATATTTAAGTCCCCACATAATATAATCTCCTTATAATGCAAGGATACAGAGACAAGCAATTCATCCAATGAATCGAGAAAGTTATATATATTAGTCTGAGATGGAGATCGATATATAGCTATTAAATATATTGTATTGGAAAACTGCATTTTTAAGCAGTTGGCATTATGGAGAGAAATTTCCTCAACAGTTACCTAGATTAAGAAAATTGATCCAAGTTGTTAGTTGATTAGAACTCTTGAGGATTGTTCCGGGTTCTTTTTCACACAAATTTTATCGTTACGGAATCATACAAATTGAAACTTAGCTTCTTTAGCTTTTTGTTTGGTTTTCCAAAGAAGGTTTTTTGAATAAGAGGATAAAACTTCACCAATGAATACGGTACAGTCCTTCAATTGCTTCATTTTTTTACGTGCGTTAATAAATTCAGATTGATACTTGTCATCTTTGAAATGAATGATCATCCTCTGAGCTCCAGGTTTATTGATGGATTTATCAGGAAATTGAGTAACTTTATTGATTCTACCTGGTTCAATCGGAATGTGAAGTTGTTTTATAAATCTTTCAACGGTTTCCACAGAATTTTCATCCATCAAAGTTTCTACCCCAGACAAATCAGCACAATTATAGCGTATGTTTTGTTGTTCCATTTCAGCTACACGAATTTCTAAATTTTTAATTTTTAAATCTTTGATATAATTTGCGTTTTCTAAGTAATCAAAATTTTTTTTTAATTGCATCATGTTCCAATATTCATAGTGATTTCATCATATTGTCGACTGATAAATTCAATACTTTTTCTCATATCGGATATCTCCGATTCAAGATTTTTTTTCAAAGTAGTCGATTCGAGTTCAATTTTGGCAAAAACTTGTTGCTTAAAATCGTCCATTTTTTATCCATGTATTTAACAATTTTTCCAAATTGATCCCCATTAGATGAAGAATCCAATGTTTTTGATCTAGTTTGCACTAGATTCTGATTGCTAGGCATTGTATATAATTAAAATAATGTGATTCACAACTTGCAAATTAAAGATGGTCACCCCACAGACTTTATGCTCACTGGTAAACAAAGTGTAATCTCTCGTAAACATACTTCCTAAATACATAAACTCATCCATATACGCTAAGAATTATTGCACACTGTTTTGGTACTCTCTCTTTTAAACACCATGACTTTAGACTCACCTAAATCCATCATTAACTCATTATTCATACATACTTCGTTCATCCTAGACACGAGAGACTGTAGATCTTACATACTGTTAGCAAGTAGCACCTCATCATAAGCATACAACAGGTAACATACTTTCTGATTGCTCAAATTCGCGTTCAATCCCACTTCTTTCAATTTTTGTATCCATGTATAGATTGAATAACCACGGTGACATTACGCAGCCTTGTTTAACACCTTTTGTGATATCAAACCACCCCGTATAACCGCAGTTCACCCTAACACATGCAATTCTTCCCTCATAAGGAGACGCAATTTCCTGAGTAAGATTCGTTTTCACTCCATATTTAGACAACACCTTCTATAGCTTTTTCCTGTCCACTCGGTCGTATGCTTTTTGTAGATCTACAAAGTCCCAGAAAAATTTCCGATTTTTTGCCAGAATCTTCTTAGTTCCACTCCCTCTTCCACTCAAAAGCACCGTGCACATCCCATATTTTATCCTTTGTTTCCTTTCTTACCCTTTCAATCAAAATTCTACCATAAAGCTTGCCAAATGAGCTAAGCACGCTATTGGCTTTATGATTCCCACATTCCATACGTGACCCTTTACCTTTGTATAGCGACATGATTACAGCCCTTCTCTAATCTAAGGGCGTGTAACCCTCCTTTAAACATTGGTTAAAAAGATTGCACAACCATATAGAAAAACATATTACTTACCTACATAAACCTTGTCACATCCGGAACAGTTGAGTTTGTACACTCCATCTGTTTCCAGAGGAAAATTTGTTTTTGCAGGTCTTAGTAAGTCCTGTATTTTAGTTGTGGTTCCGAAGACAGTCTTGATGCTTTCTTTCCTTAGTATCTTGGCGATTATGTCTGTCACATTGTGAACATAATTCATTGACTTTTGACTCTCGTTCAATCCTGTCTTCGTTTGGGGTAGATTTGGCTCTTATGATTTGCCTAATCTGTTTTGCGGGGTAATCGTTATGCTCTAGTGCATCTGTCTTCAAATATTCTAGTTGCTCTTCACATATTAAAGAAGGAGGTAGCGCAACACGGCATTATACCCCATAAACAAATCACTATAATACTTTTCGCCGTGAAAATAACAAATCATACCCGAGGATGTATTACATTTTTTTACATAATTTAATTTTTAATAATACCTACATAGTACACACATCATAAACAACAGGTCTAATAATTACATACATATTTGCTGAGTTTTTATAACGACCTAATTTTTTTTTAATTTCACCGATGTATTTTATTTACTTTCTTAATATTTAATTTAAATTCGTTTAATTTAACATAATTTTAACAAAATTAATTTTATTTACATACAATTGGTCACGTAAAGTTGTAACATGGGGGCCTCCGTAGGGATAACCCAGTGTACTAAATAATATGCAAAAAAAATCTTCAAATGTATAAATAAAGAAAAATATATAAAAAAACTAAACTAATACAACTAACGTTACAAGTACCAAATCGTAATAAGAGACTTCCTGAGTTTTCCTATGTCCATTCATCCAAAACCAACAATTTGATTGATTCCGCAGACAAAGGCTTGGAAATAAATTCAGTTTCCTTGATATTTTCATTTTTCCGTACTAAAATTTAAACCAGAAATTTCTTACCTTTTATATTATATAATCTGTAACATACTTTTTATATTATTTTATACTGATTTTCATGTTGATTTTTGTCATTTACTACAAGCAGGTAACATCTTTTTTCGCTATTCTCTCTTTTTCATATTTTTGTATTGATGTGTATTTCGTTAATTCGTTGCTGTGCTCATGACACTATAAAAATATTTTTTTAAATTTAGACTTTATGTCCGGGTAAAATCTATCCCACAGGAAAAACTAAAACTTCCACACACTTTTCCAGAAATTGTCATCTAGTCAATTCAGACTATGCAAGTGCAATATATAAGCATAATAAATACTAAACAATACAAGAACAACACGTCAACTCATCAGAGATCATATGGGAAAATAATTCACCGACTCCAGATATTTTCTTATTAGACGGTACGGCTCGGTAGAACTCCTAACTGGACCTATAAATCCTACTTATCCCTCAATATAATCTTTATAATAATATAATCTTTTAATTAAGTAAAATCTTTCGTAATCCTGCTTGTATTTAAAATGATTGATTTTTGCATTATTATAAATAAATTCTTTGACAGATCCTTACCAAATTCTCATCTCCTAAATCTGCGTATTTTGTTATTTTTTTCAGAAACAGATTTTTGAATATTACAGGAATTTGGAATAGCTACATATTATGTATTTTTATTTAATATATATTATCATATTCTTTTATTACTTCTATGTTAATTTGTATGAATATACCTACAATTAGTGTATTTTTTACCTATTTGATCAGAACCCTTCTCTGCCTTTTTTATTTTTTCTTTAACTCTTTCTAAATTTTAAACAAAAGAAATGTACACTTCAATATCGAAGTATTAAATTCTTTAAAATAAAATAATTTTGGCACCTTCTTTTTGCTTATCAGAATTATTCACACAGTCTGTTACAATTGTGAATGCCAAGTAAATTCAACGTAAATCCAAATTCTTAAGTTCATTGAATCGCAGTGACAAATAGAGTCAAAACGGAAATTAGGATTTTTAATTGCATGCGAATTTAACACATGCACTCTGTCACATATTAGTATTTTATGAATTGTTTTTTTCTCGTGATTTTAACGACCCGGTCGACTGGATTTAAAAAAAACAAAGTTCCTATCTATAATCTGAGTAGAGGTTTCACTTTCATGAAGGAAATTACATTTTCAGTTTTTTCATGGAAAATGCTTAAATTTGAAAGCAGATATAGCAGATTTTAGCAGTGAAAATAAACCTTTTTGGATTTGAAGACAGGTAAAATCTTTATACTCCACTATTTTCATTGAATGTATATTGAAAAGCCTAAAAAATTTACTGAATTTAATGACTTTGTTTCTATATAACAGAAATTGAACAAATTTACTATATTTATTTTTTATGCTTTATAGTAGTATCTTGGTACTATCCAAACTACCCAGCTAAGAAAGATTTTCAGGATTATTTACTTGTTTTTAAATAAATCTATTTGAATTTCACTTTTGTTTTCACTTGATGAATTAATGCAAATCTTTGAAGCGGAAATAAACCCACTTCCCGACATGTAATTGAGATGAAACTCGATAGAAATAGACTAGTCGTCGATGAAAATGAATCATTTTTTTGTGGAAATAACGTACTCACACATGGATATATGTGCATATCTCTGACATCGGGTGATATTACAGCAGTTCATATAAAAAAATATGTAAATCCTACGGTAAAGTTGTCGATTCCAGTTCCTTGGTAGGCAGGATCAATCCTCAGCCAATCATTTTTTTGAGATTCAAATACATTTTAATAGTCTATTATAGATTTGTATATAAACAAACAAAAAATTTTTTTACGAGTTGATATTTTTCCTCATTGAACAATAGAAAAATGTGGAAAAAACTTCATGGCATATTGTCTTATATAAACATTTCTTAGCTAGGTTAACAGGTGTTCAGGAAGACTGCACTAACTTCTGAACGTGATTCTACATGATAGTAGAAGTAAAAATTATAAGTGGATAACTTTTTTGAAATCCCATTGTCTTTAAAGGAAAATTTTCGATACAATTTTTTTAACTGAAAACCTCGAATGTTGTTATCGTTTTTACTTGTAGATTAGTACCTACATATCTACTGATCGTTCATGTAGAATAACCCCTCTAAGTTTGTCCACTTTACTCCGTAGATACCTTGTATAGGTTACAATAGAAATAATATCGTAAGGAGATAAATTACATTGAATAACATTCATGGCAGAAAAAACTATGCGGATTCATCATTACTCCAGAGCCCGACATTATAAAGTTTTATACACCTAGAAAGAAAAATTATTTGAATTTACTTTTAGTTTACTTTTAAGGCGATGCACTACGTCGTGTAATATTTTGAATCGAGCCGCCATTAATAACACTCCTTACGTAGATGGCGATAAGGCTTAAATTCCCGCTTAACACCATCCAGCTGTTTTGATTTAGGCGAGAAAAAAACATGGCCAAAAAGTGCCTTTTATTTTATTTTGTGAATGTTCAGGCATGCATATTTAAATGTTTTCCGATCATTTTATAAATAACTTAATTTGCCACATTATACAATAAAACCATAACCGAAAATGGGTTTGTAAGTAGGAAATTTTGAACTTTAAAGCGGTTTTCATATGAATTTTTTTTTTCTGGGCTTATAAAAATACTTACGTAAAAAACACTAGATTATTTCAAAGGCCAAGATGTATTCTACTCGCGGTATCTGTTTAAAGCATCTGAAACATTTCTAGGCGACCATATTTTCAAACCAAAAACACATGATTTTGCATTGCTACGTAGTGAATCGCCTTAATATTAATCTATGCCATAGGTCACCTAAAGTGTTTCGATACGTTTGGTGATTTGATAGGGGTGCCCGGATTCATCGGATTAGGTGTACTCAGTATGCGCCTGCCCGCCAGCTGCGTCTCATGCCAGATCGGGAGAGGCTGGTTTGGGGAGACCCTTTGACCTCTCCAACTTGTCTCTCAGTGGGAGGGATTTATTAATGTCTCCATCATGAACACGCTGATCCCTAGATTCCTACCCAATCCTCATACATTTTATCTTCCCAGAACACTTTCCTTCCTTTCTTTAAACAGACCCTCCACACAGCATCCCAAAAGATGACATAGGGCCTCCTGTATGGGGTTAATATTAAAAATAATGAATTAAAAATAGTTTCAGTAAGTAGGTAAATACCTAAACATAAAAACAGACTTTCTCGACACAACGGGACGGGAGTAGATTGTAAATCCATCCCACAACATGTAAACGTCACCTCTTTATAATAAACCTAATTATCTGTCCGTCCGATCCGATTCAAATCCGGTCCCCGTGGTATTGCAGAGTTCGCATTGTACGTGACGTTTGCGCAATGGCGGCCAGTGAACTATATTTTTATTTATTTTTAATCTATGATTATTTTAAAATGATCTAAAAATATTGTATTTTCGCACTTGAAATGAACATTCAACTGTAGAGAACTCGAAGTTTTATGATCTATAGATAAAAAAAATTAAAGAAAATAGGTTGTATAATAATAAAAGTCTATTCCAGAATGTACGTAGAGATTTTATGGGGGATATTTGATTGTCCCGTCTCCATAGAGCAACAATGGCAGTATTGATGGTATTCAATTGGCTTAGTCTGCGCGGTAAGCTTCTGAAGTGCTCTGAATGAGTGAACTCGTCACTCTAGGAACATTTCCGTGGTGCTGCAGTATCTCAGTAGGCAGAATAATTAAGCAGCTATAAGCTTTACTTGATGAAGTATAATCTGCCCGCAGTTCTGGCGTAGGTAGGTATTCGGCGATGTGCAGAATGCGTTGAATAGTATCATTTTGACGTAAGTACTGTAAAATTGAACGCCATGACAGCATACCTGTTCTCCTCTAGTCTTTTCATATCTTCGATATCTTTTAGATGGTCTGTGAAAAGTTTGTTTCTGGTGTTACTTGAGAGGTACAAAACTGGTTAGGTACAACGATAATAAACGAGCATTCAATATCACAATTTATACCAACGTTTGTTTGGTCGTATGTGTGTCTACCAGCTACGCTGCAACGTATTTCCTACACCAAGAAAACTTAATTATATAAAATATTATTAATTTATTAAAAATCTGGTCAACTTATTCATTTTCCTTGTTAAAAACGGGACTGCCTCCAACGAATGAATTGACAGAGTTCGTAAAAAAGGATTAATCAAAAGCGAATATTTTATTATGACGGCTAAACACGTGTTCACACAAATGTTGATATTGATTGGTATATACTAATATTGTCACATTACGTCATGATTATATATTAGGAAAAGAACACGTGTTCTCGATACATTCTGAAAGATTAATATTTTATCAGGTAAGTATCATGCTATGACTTTTTTAACAGGATCATTTTTCTCTGTGTACCTACTTATTTTTGTCAAATTAATTATGAAAGGAAATAGTAGAAGAGTGAAGAAATTTTTTTGGAAATAAAATTTTTATTGATTTATTACTCACAGCAAAGACGAACATATTTTTGTGGTGATTTTTACTGAAACATATAAGAAATATGTACGTATACAAATATCTCCATGAATTTGTAATCGTTTCAACTGTAGACGTGGGAGATTCCTGTAAAAAAACTTACTTAATTCCTCTTTTGGCTGCCTACTAAGAGTTTTCAATTTGCAGTTTGCTATCTAGATGACTTCTTTGAAGTAAAAATTGCTAGATCCCTGCTTTCAACTTTGTTTTTATACCTTTGTCTACCATTTATGAAAACAAATCACAGTGCGGCTATGTGTTAATGTGGCGATGCATCGGCGGACCGCGTGCCCGGCCAGCCAACGAACCACCGCCGGCCGGTTTCATTATCGAGGGGAGTGTGCAATGTACAACTCTGCACTGTACAAGTATACACTGTACCCTGCACAATGTACACTGCACTGCAGGCTGTACGACTCCCTCAGTAGCGCGCAGTAGATGCATCAGCGGGCCTACACACTGCCCCGGAACAATGCAGGGCTAATAGTTGTTTTTTTATACTTCGATTGGCGGAGTGATTAGCGTTGATTGTGATATGCATCAAAATGTACTTTTACGTTTGCGTTTAATATTGTGTAGGAGCATAGGGACTAGATACATTACAATGCTATTTATTATTCATGAAACGTTATTTAAACCCGTTGTTGAAAACGTCGGTTTTAAATATAATGACAAAATTTGATGTCATTATATTTAAAATTACAACGTTGTCATTATCATTACAACGTTCATATGTATTTGTTTTCCGGCATACTAAAATAAAACCGATATATACTTGCGCAACGTAGTGTTATTTGTTACAATGGCCTTAAAAACTATATTTTATATTCTCTTTGACAAAATACAAAAGTCCTGTCACTAAAATGTTTTCACATGTGAAGTCGACAAAAAATTATTAAAATCTTTATAGGTAGGTAGGTACCTTGATATGGAAGCGCGAAATCTTTCTTACATGGTAATATCGGTGTAATTAATTACGAGATTACATAAATAAGTTAAAACAGATCTTAGAAATAATGATACGAAATAACTATGGACAAGCGTGTTATCATGAAAATATCGCCCTACGATTATACTCTAATTGCGTCACGTTACGCACTACTTTTCATTGCAATAGCCTATAGAACCTTAATAAAAGATACATTAAAACGCCAATGGGCAGTTTGATAGTAAATATGATAGCATAAAAGGAGATGGAAAACATACCCAATTTTATCTTTTAATATAACTTTTGCACTTATTACTGGAGTTGAAATACATGTAAATACAATCACTATGAAAGATAATCTGACAATCTAAAATTAATTATAATCGGTAGTTTCGAAAGCGATCCGATCAAACCGTTCAATGTAACATTTAAAAAAAAACATAAAATGAAGGACCTTTTCCACCATAACTAACCATTTCGCGCGTTACCCGGGACACAAAGGAATAAATGGTAGGTATCCGGGGCGCAGAAGTCGGCGGCGGTGTCCGCTGACGTCGTAATCAGATATTTGCCGGGCCATTTAACCCGCGCGGCGCGGTCCGGTCGAGCGACTGCACCGCCAGCGTCTGCCCGGGGACAAGAAGCGTGAATTACGGCCGCGTTATGTACGAAGGTTACTCTTTATGTTTCTGCTACCCGGTTATCAATATGGGAAGCTTTTCGAAGACTCGAGGATATATATAAAAATCAATTAAAATAAAAACGCCAGCTTTACTTTACCAGCTGAATTAAGTAGAATTTATGTTTCATGAATGTGCTTTTGTTTTGTTTTTTGCATCATGCCATATGGAGTGTCATTTATGTAATCCATGTTGAGGTAATTTTTCAAATGGCGGACCAACAAAACTGATATGTTTATGTATATTTTATATTTTTTTCAATTGTTAAAAATGGTAATAATTTATTTGCGATATTTCTTAATCATATCAATATAAATTTCTTCACGAACACAATAATAAAAATGGAACCACTGTATTTGTCAAGCATTTATTTAAGATGGAATCAGTATAATTCTGCTACGGGCATTTTCAAAAACTTATAAGCGTCTTAAATCCGAACTGTTACGTAAACCAGATTAAAGAAAAAGTTAAAAAAAAACCTACTACTAATCAATCCAAAATTCTCGGAAAGAGTTCAGAGATTCTCAATTATAACAAATTGTGGGGTATTCTGGTTACCAAACAAAGCAAATCAATAAACTAGTGGTAACATTTAACAAAATAATTTTTAAATTGTATCCCATATTCAAGCAATTAATAGCACATCAAGACATTATTTTTAAATCTTCGCAAGAAAGAACTTTTCAATAGAAAATTTTCTTTGTTTTAATTAATTTGTACCTCACATGGTTGTATTCCACGATTCGCATAAACTTTCCATTCCGACTTAATTACCTAATAGTGTAAGGAGAAGTTTGCAGGAGATAGGGGAGTTAATTAAATATTTTAACGATAGAGCTTTTCCTTGCAGCTCCTCGCCTTGCCATCAAATCCTCCTTTTGTTGGCGCGCCCGTTCCATTCCTAATGGATTATTCGGTAACCAGATGATGGGTGGGGACTGAGGACTGAGCATGTTTCATACAATAAAACTGTTGAACCTTTTGACTTTTTTTATAGCTCCATTATCAATCAACTAATTATGTCTAAGGGAAAACTGATTACTGTGTTTACGGCAACCAAACAAACATTTCTTAATATTTATTCATAAATTAGATAAATATTTAATAAGTAAATAACTCTAAAGACGAAGAATATTTTAGATTAGCAATTTAGAAAAACAAAACTTTGAAGCTCTGTATAATAAGTTTAAAACCCAATATAGATTTCGTAAAAATTCAATCAATAATTTTTAGATACAGGGTTCGTAAAAAAAAACTAAAATGCTTATTTCCATATTTATTCATATTGAGAACTTGTAAAATGTGCTGTATTGTACTTACTTGCATGTCTTTACATAAATCCTTCTTTGTTATTGTTGTTACTTTTTCACATAGTTAACACCATCTTCATAAAAAAAATATTGGTAGCTAAGCGCAAAATTGTGCGTATCTGAGTTTTTTTAAACTGTGGTTGATTTCAAGATTTTAACAACCCGCAGTCAGATATTATTAAAACGTACAGAAATGTTTCATTATAATTTCTGCAAAAGCTTTTGTTGTAAAAATACAGATTGCTTCTCCTAAAATACGTTTTCCTCACAGGAAAAGAATAAAGGAAAGAAAATCTCTAACAATGAATCATCCCTCCAATTCCTTTGAAGAAGACGATAATTTTACAAATGAAACATAAAATTTCATTTTGAACACAGAATTAGGTACGTCCAAATCAATCTCAATTCATTGGGAGTTAAATTCTAAAAGCCACAATACGGCTATCATTAAAAATGCTGGTGAAACGAGGAGGGATGAGATGGAAATATTCATCATTCCTATTTTTGGTTTTGCTCCTTGAAAGGGAACCACAAAGACAAATTACAAGGTTGAAGTTCCTCGGGGGGTGAAGGATCTGGTGGTTGTTTTACCCCTTAAACGAAATTGGTTTTGTAAAGAAGTGGAAAATCGTAAGTGGAATATATCAGATGATTAGAGGCCTATTGAAGGTGAGGGTTGGCATGATCCACAGTTAGTGGTTATGGCCATGAGAGAAAATTGTTATTACGAGGTCTTTACATATATAATTTTTTTTGCGAAATTTTCTTAGAACTTTGAAAGTCTCTTCATTATGTCTGCATTATCTAAAACAAACAGAATTTAATTCTTAAATACTTGCAAATTAACTCTGTGGCGTCATTTTAATTCAAATAACTTTGTATACCTTAAATATATACCGTATATCTTCAAACCAATGGTTTTTTCGCCATATATTGAAACGCATAATTGATAATATAAATTATTTATGAAAACATATATTTATTTAATATTAATACACTATGTAATGTAGTTTGTACATGTTTTACGAAAAAGCCCGACAGATGTAAGCGAATAAATAATTAAATGTAACGATTTTATTTTGCAATAATTTTAAGTAAATCTATTTTTTTTTTGTGAATACCGCACAAGAGTCCCAACTGCTACCAACCGCCTGGAGCCAGTGAGACTATGGCATCCCCAATTGTGGTATGTTGTAAGGCTGAAGGTAGTGGGAAGAAGATAGGGGAGAAGAAGGTGAATAAGTACCAGGCTGTTTATATCTGGTCAACAAACACGGCCAAAGCCATTTCTAGCAACGTTTCAATTCTGAATGGTGGTCTTACACCAGGTCGATACTAAGAGTAGCTTCCACTCTGTAACGTGCCGAAAATATACTGTATATTATTTTAAAGGAGTAAATTATGGATTCCACAAATAAATCAAATTAACTTTGATTTTCCTCTACAGAGGACGTCAATTTGTACTTTGTACACTTTAAAATATGAAATGACTGTCGTGACATTATCAAACTTTGATGTGGTTTAAATATTATGATTTAAAATGTACTGGATGAATTAAAACATACGATTATAAACCTTTTTAACGCTTGAAGTTTGGATTCAAAATTTCATATATCAAATTTTAATAAATTGTACAAATACAAAGAGAAGAGAATATAGCTTATAGTTAAGTACATCCTAATACTTATTATTGTAAACATTACAAAGAGTTAATATGCTTTAATCGGGATTCTGGGTTTAAACGGTATTCCTTTCTAAGTAGTTACTCGAGTACTGATGCTAGATGTACATAATCATTTTAATTCAATTTACAGATAACATTTTTAATAAACACAATTATTCATAAACGTCGTAACGCACCCAGTATTTTTTGGCAATTGCAGGGTAAGAGGGGACTGCTGGCGGGTGTACTAAACGACGTAGTTCGATAAACTTTTTTGAAATTTTCCATACTATTGGTATACACAAATAAATTCAAACGCTTCCTCTTTAAAATGATTTCCTCTTTAAAATGATTTGACATCGTGTTCACATTTTTTTTAACCTGGAATTTTGAGATTGAGGGCAATGTTTTCTTATTTAGATAAGAAAATATTTACTTTAACACCACCACCTTATTATTGTTAACACACTGAACTATTTTTATTTAACAACATTATTTCAATCATGTGCTGTGGATTTTAAATATGAAATATTTTTTAAGCTTGTACCACATTTTTCAATCGTTTAAAACATAATTATATTTATCGATAGTATTATATCTCTTTCAAAGTCAAGTAGTAGCTACTATTTCAATTATAATTTATAAACAAACTTTGGAGTTCAACAGAGATATTCTCGAATAAAAGTAACTCTCGTTGACCAAAAAGTGAACATTAAAACATTTTGTTTTCAGTTCGTTGAAGTTAAAAATATAAAAGATACCAAAAGGTAGTAAGTTGGTTGGTACATAACATATATATGCAATTTTTTCGATAGCAAATTTTGTGCCCGAGAGTAATTGTTAAGGGAAGCACCCACTACTTGGCATTTGCTCAAATGCACCGTTATTTTGAAAATGCATTGAACTTAACAATGGATAAATCTAAATATTTCTTCAAGAAAAAAAAATATTTTCAACTAAACTTAATTAGGTAGGTACAAGATTTTAGTAGTTCGTTATAATATAATTATCCAAAGGTTTAAATTTTGGGTTCCACCCTTCTCGGAAATCTGGATTAAATTAATCAATTCACTGGAGCAGTAGAGGGGAAAAACTTGGTTAGTTGAACGGAAACCTAAAAATTTCAGTTGTTTAACCTCAATATTGGTGCTTCAGTTTAATTACTACTCGTTCATTAATTTACTAGCCAAACAAAAAACTAAATGTTAGATAGGTACTCTCCAAATTTCCCGGTGTGTCAAATTTACTATATTTTTGCATCTTGTCTATGTTTTGTTTTTTTTTTTTTTGTTTGTTTGTTTGTTTTTTTTTTTTTTATATTGGCTTTCACCCATTAAGAGTGATCTTGGCCATACATTACAACATTTTTCTTATTAATAAATACAACAAATTACAGGATAAAATTGATGACACAACATGACATAACATAACGTAACATAAATAAACCAAACATAACATAACATAACATAAACATAACATAACATAAACGTAACATAACAAAACATAACATAACATAACATATCATAACATAACATAAACATAACATAACATACTTAACATAAACGGAACAGAGCTGGTAACAGTAGATTATCACAAAATTATAAAAATAGGAACCTGTGTACAATATAAGTGGGCGCTTTTCGTTATTTAACCAAAGCTATGTTTTGTTGTTTGTATTAATAATGTTGATAGCTAAAAAGCTGAGCGAATTTCAAAACTCGAAATTCAAAATTCGAAAGTTTTTGATGCTTCATACAATTCTAACAAATCTGCTTAATACGAATAGTTAATTAAATTTCATAACTGTTTTTAAAGGCACGCCTAGTAACCAAAGTGGTTACTAGGCGTAAATGATACGTAATATTAATTTTTTGAAGGTTCTGTTTGAGCGTCATCATATTATTTTTTCACGGTTTTGCAAAATCCGCATAAAATTTAAATAAAAAAATAGTAAGGTTACGGAAATGAATCCTACTATTTCAAAGTCAAGTTAAGTCAAGAAAAAAATTTAGACAAACATCAATAATATTTTAAAGTTTTAAATTGTTAACTTTACCTTGCTTACTGCGTAATTTAACCGTGGTTATTCAATCTGTACATGGATAATTGCTTGTAAGAAATGAAAGAGGTGGGATTGGGCGCGAAATCGAGAAATCTCAAAGTATGTTGCCTGTTGTATGCTGTTGTTACGGTATTGATGTCTAAAAGTATGAAAGATATACAGTTGCTACTATGCAAGATGAACGAAGTATGTGTGAAGAATGAGTTGATGGTGATTGTAAGTAATTCTAAAAACATGGTGTTTTAAAGAGAGTACGAAAACTGTTTGCAATATAGCTGTGAATGATGAAAACTTGAAGCAGGCGAATGAGTTTGTGTATTTGGGAAGTACGTTTACAACAGATAGGAAGACTGATAGAGATATTGAAAGGGGGTAAAAAAAGAGATATTAAAAGAGGGTTAATGGTTAATTCAGATAACTTGCTAATTGGCGCTAACAAAACAATTGTCCAAAGAAGCGAAGCTGTTCACAGTAGAGCACACACACTGATGCATGACAGTGAGACATGAAACTGGCAGAGGAAGGATGAAAGTAGACTGAATGCTGTGGAAATGAGATTCCTGAGGTGTATGTGTATAAAACCATGCATGATTGTGTAAGATAATACCAGGCTGATGTAAGCGTAATGAGTAAGATTAAGAAAAGTATCTTCAGATGGCACGTAGAGCGAATGAACGAAAAAAGGGTGTTAGAAGAATATATGATGCCCATGTGAATGGTAGAAGAAGTTGGGGATTCCCGAGGTAGATAAGGCATGCTCAAGTGAACCAGATACTTATGTTGGGCCATATCAATAATCAGAATAATAGAAGAGTTTGCATGAAATATGTATTAATATGAATGAGGTAATGAGTTTGAGCCTAGACCGAGTTTGTTTGGCGGTCCGTCCTCTCTGCCTATTCCTTCGGAAAAACGGCGTGATGGTTAGTTAGTTCGTTAACTATCCTTGCTCCCGTAGAAAAAACTTTTGAAGAGGTACCAAAATCAATCTCATAGTTTATAAGACTTTTTATATTTTCTCAATCTTGGAAATAGTTATCCGATTTGTTGACATAATTCCACTGATCTATTTTCTCTAGACAAAACATAAATTTCAATGAAGAACCATTTTGATATTTCGCTTCCTCTTTCATTCCTCTGAACAAAGACTTTCATTCCTTTCTTCGTAATCAGCGGTCATTAGTAGGAAAGCAGTAGATTCCCCAACCTCTCACAAACGTGGTATCTCCACTCATGCTGCGGGGTATCAGACCCAGCCTTAGGTATACCCACACACAGAGGGGTATCATACCCACACTGAGGTATTCGCACACACAGAGAGATCTTTGGTACAAGAAAACTGTCTTTTCTGTAATGTTTTTGTTTCATAAAACATTCTTGTACAGTTAAATAATTTTGCTTCTACAAACGTAATTATGACGTACTAATGATACCTAATCGTGTTGCGTATGTATATTTATAATTTTTTTGATATTCAATCGTGGTTTCGTTGCTTGTGTGGTACGTAGCGCCGTCTTGTTGAAAGTAAACGTTGTCCAGATCAATACCATCCAATTCCGGCCATAAAAACTCATTAATCATCTCTCGATAGCGCAATCCATTCACCGTAACTGTTGCTCCAGCCTCATTTTAACGAAGCCACCGAGGTGGAAATGGGCCTCATCACCCAAGATGATTTGCATTTGATTCACTCAAGTGAATTTTAATAATTTCAATGCGTTGTAGAAGCCTGTATCGTTCCATTTTTATTAATTGCGTAGTTTCTACTTGTTAAAAGTCAAAAAATGACAGCTTCAAAAGTAACATTTACCGAAATAGCGGGATATTCAAAATAACACCTCTTATTGGAAAACCCTGTATATATATATCTATATATATTTCATTTCTTACCTCATTTTTTTGTTGTTATATGTTACATGAGACATACATACGTACCTACATCGGTACATTCTCAACAATATCACGAAAAAAATTAATTCCTGTTTCATAAACCCAATTCTGTTATACTATACCATGTTAAATATTACGTTGGGCTGCAAAAAATTGTTACTCTTCTTTTTTTTCCGTATCAGTAATATTATTTTAATGACAACTGTTTTTGAGAAAATAAAAATATGTATTTCTCCCACCTATCGAGAAATATCACACCTACACTGAGGTATTCCTACATAAAGCGAGGGGAATCACACCCCTGCTGACGCAATACATCAAGTCCGTATCAGTATTTATTCACGCACACTGAAGTATTCCTCCCATAATAAAAAAATATGCTAATGAAGGTATTTTTATGTTGACGAATTAATTTTTTTTAACGATGTAAAATTTGCCATTTTGTGATTGACGTCAATCCACATCATAGGTGTATTTGTGACACGTTCCACTACAGAAAATACTCTCAGTATCGCCCTGGTGTAAAAACCACAATTCATAATAACCATACCCGCCTCTAAAATTGTATTATTACTATTGTTTACTGATGCCCCGTAAACAATTAAATCATTGTGATTATTCAAAACAACGTAAATAACCTCTGTAATAAGCAATTAAATAATAATGAGCAATAAAAATAAAAAAGTCAATATATTACTTTACCTTTATTGGATCAGTTTTCGTCTGCTGCACAAATTGAAAACTAACAAATCCTTTGAAATATATCACGTAGTTATAGGCTTCAACACAATAATTGTTTAAAGGTAAATTGAAACGAATTCTTGAAAATAACAAATCCTTCGTTAAATAAGTTTACATGTAATACGAATGCAGACATTATCTGAACCTCTGAACAGAAAAATTTGAATAAAATATTTGCACTAATTTGGTTTTTCTTTCATTCAGCATGAGATAATATTTTTTAATGATCATTTTTTGAAATGCTTTGAGCTCACAAGCAAGTTAAAGGGTAAAATCGTAGACGATACATTCCAGTTCAATGCCATATCAGAATATTGAATCGTTCTACCAATTTAAAAAATATTTCCACATAACATCATAGGTTTATAAATTATAAATTGCATATTCCTATACAAAACATAAATTACAATTACCTCTTGGATAAAATGTCTCTATCAAAACTTTCAGAAAGAAGAATAAGCACAGATTTAATACTGTTACAAAGAATACTACATTTTAAAATTGACTGTCCCGAATTACTTCAATGTATCAATATCCATGTTTCCAAAAAATCATGCCGACATTTCTTACCTTTTTACTTCAATAACACCAGGACACTAGCTTACCAAAATTCTCAAATTCCGAGACTTCACTATATCGGAAACAAATATTCTGATCTGGGTGATATATTTCATTTGAAAACTAATCAGTATAAATGTTGTATATTCTATCACTTTTATTCTTCTAGACACAAATAGACCTATGTACCCATATAACTTCTCCGCTTCTACTATTTTGATTTGTTGAATCTTTTAAATTCAATTATATGCGTGAGGATTCATTTTTGCCATTATGTTTACATTCTTCTTTATGGTATTAATTTTTAAGTGTTTACTCTTATACAAAATGCTTGTATTTTGTTTAAAGAAAAGCCCACTAGGGCGTGTAATAAATAAATAATAAATAAATAATATGCGTAAGAAAAAAATACTTACCAATAGAAAGCTCGTAGAAGAGCACTACTCAAAATGTTTTTATTTTTCATTGCAAATAATGTAAAATCTCAATATAGTGGTGAACTTGGTAATATTTCAATAAAAATAATATTTCAGAATAGTTACACAACAAAAGAGGCCTTGTTTATACGGTTGCTTTATTTTCTGGTTCAGATGATTATGGTACGTAAAGTAGTACTAAAGAAAGCTTGTACGTATCGTAATCGACTATCATCCTTTTCCTTTTCACAAGTCTTCTGTTAAAACGAAAAATGCGAAAGATACTAGAACGAAGACGTCACGTACGACCTCTCTCTGGGACTAATTTACTTGCATGGCGAATAAATTATTTTCCATAGTACGCCGAAAAAATGTTCAAAATAATTTTTCCATTTCATTACCCAACTAAGCTTAGGTTAGGTTCAGTTATGTATAATATTTACCTAACTAGTGTTTTAATGTTGTATTTTGCAAAAAAAATTATAAACCCACAAATAGAATATCATTTGAAACTCCATTAATCTCTTCCACCGACTGTTGTTAGTAAGTTAATCAGAAAATAAATAAAGCAGAATGAGAATCACACCTAAAGTAAGAGTACCTATGTACATATTATACGAGTACAGAATGAGCTTACACATTATACCCAAGATATTATTTACTCAAGAATAATAATATTTGGATGATTTATTCAGCGCGGTTTTTGTTCAAAATTACCTCAAGGGCGCTGACTTACATAGTGAGTAATTTTTTGGCAAATTGATGAATGATAATGAGAATATTAAGTACGCACAAAATGAGAATATGCATGCAAAACGAGAATATAGGTAGGAACACACAAAATGAGAATGCATAGTGCAGTACGAACATATTTTTCTTTTTATGTGAATTCCGCACAAAAGTTCCAACCGCTCCTAACCTCCTGGAGCCAGTGAGACTGTGGCATACCCAATTGGGGAAAGTTGTGAGGCTGAAGGTAGTAGGGAGGAGAGGATATTAAGAAGAAGAAGGTGAAGAAGCACCTGGCTAATCAGATCTGATTACCAAATACAGCAAAATCCATTTCAGGCAACGTTTCATTTATAAAGGTGGTCTTACACCAAGGCAATAGTGAGAATATCTTCTTCTCTTGAATATGTCGCAAATATACCTTATATTATTTTGAATGATTAATTTGTGAAATAACAAAAATTAATAAAATACAACGTACTTGTTGCACGCCGGAATTTGAACCGGTGACCCTCGGATTGTTAGTCGAGAACCTTACTCCTCACGAAAACAACATACATCATGAAAATACCTTTACATACATAATGCGAATATATGAAGAGCATACACAATGAAAATAGAGAATGATAATAAAAAGATATACAGATAAACTTTTTGAATGATAGAATAGATTACTTTTAAATAAAATAAAATTTTTGGTACCTACAGTAATTCAATGAGCATCCGAACCTTACTACGCACGGCGTAAATTCGTAATGATGTTGAATAATTCAGCAATCTCCATCGCGAGAGGGTCCAGATCGCGACCTGAAATTGTCACGGCTAATTGTTATGTGTTAGGTCCGGGACCTTTGACAAGGCCTGACCCCGTGAATATAAATTATTAGATACATACATAGCCGCTGATAGGGGAGCACTAGAACAGCGGCGCCCAGCACTCGATATCGAACTATCGCTTGTGGGTAATGCTTGCAATGGTTTTCGCTAATTCCCAGGAAAAGCTTTCTGCGAAGTGACCTTTGATTGGAGTTTACAAATAAAAAAAAAACACATTCGAATTCGAAATACTAGATTTTTAATAAATCAGCAATACTTTATATTGGAAAGTTTTTTCCGCGAAGGGTTGAAACGAGCACACTCTGTTACGATTTGAGATTTTCACGGAAAAAGTATTATCGTGATTTATTTTTGGGGCATTACACATCTGTCCTGATGATGACCACTGTAACGCTGTCCAAAAGTTGGCTAAAGCTGAAGATAGCGCAACACGGCATAGTACCCCAAAAATAAATCACGATAATGAGCACGCATTGTGTTATTGTCATTCTATCTGGAATGCACTAATTCCGGTTGTCCGTATGTCTTTCGGAACTCGATGAGCTTTGGAATTCGAAATTTCTTTAAGTATAAGTATTTTAAAAATTGGAATTGATTGGGTGAAGAATTTCGAAAAGCGAAATAGCACCTCCACAAATTATATTAAATTTTACAATTAATTTATATTATTTGTCATTTTCAAAATTAGAACTGATTTGTCGAAAATTCAGGTCATCCGTAATTTTTAACGGGATTAGTACACTCGCTAGTTAATGTGTAAAATATAAGTATGTAGGTAGGTTCAATTCAAATAATTCCTCGATCAATTTGTTCAAAATTCAAGCACAGTGTTTCTATTGGTGACAAAGTAAATATTAGGCTTACCTGTATAATTAAAAATTTTCACGAGATTGTTTCGGTCAACATGTTATTATTATTTTTAGATAATATTAATTTTTAACGAAGTCAATTATTTACGTTCAACTTTAAAATGGAACCATGAAAATTATTTTAAACAAATTATTTTAAACATAATGAAAATTATTTTAAACAAATCCCCTATCTCCTTCTTCTCTAGGAAGGTTCATAAAAAACATGTATTATACAATCATATTTTTTTTTAAATGTGAAACAAGAGTCCCAACTGCTCCTAACCATCTGGGGCCAGTGAGACTATGGTATGTTATGAAGCTTAAGGTAGGTAGTTGGTGAGGGGAAGAGAATGAACCTTAAATTATGAGTTTATTTATTACACTGTTATACGTGGTGGAATTATATAGTATTAAAATAGAAAATAAAACATTTTTTAACTTATTTCCAATTGCAATTCTATTATATTTTTATTATTCTATTATTATTATTATTGCCAGCCTGAAGATGTCCATAATAGGACGAAACCGATACTGGTAAAATAAACAAGTGGAAATAAGTTAAAAAATGTTTTATTTTCTATTTTAACCTTAAATTATATTAAATGTTTAATTTGTGAAACAACACAAATTATTTAAATAAAATTTGCTTGAGCACACCGGGATTTGAACCCACGACCTCTATCTAGCTAGTCGAGAGCCTTATCCCTCTATCACGGAGGCCTTCAGAAAAAATAGTAAAATAGGATTAGCCTAAATTGAATGTTAATAGCATTATTTTTTTAAAGAATTCTTGTTTCAAAGAATGTGTTTAATTCGTAGCTAGATTTTTCTAATTAATATTTAGTATTCTCAGAAGTCACCCTTGACTTGTCTTTCTCTATGCCCGAACCCCTTCCCCTTTCCATTTCTGGGCGCAATCAGAACCATTCATAGCCAGGACAGGGCTCGCCGCAATTTGCATAGGGTTATCAACCTCCAAAGCAATGGGGATTGAATTTCTCTCCGTATTTGCAGGTATTTATCAGTGTTGGTTGAGGGAAATTACTTGGAAGTATGTGTTTTAATACATATATGAATTTGAACATGTACCTCTTTGATGTGATGACAGCAACATGATTGCGTAATGTATTCAAAATTACCTCACATCAAGTACATTTTACTGTATACATTCTACAGGTAAAGTGTGACGATAAAATCCTCACACTTTTTAATTTGGATATATTTTTTTCATTATTATGGTAAAACCGATTTTAAACAATTACAGTATATTTGAAAGTTTAGCTTGACTCCCGAATATTAACGGTCCAGAGCCAGGAAGACTATGGCATCCCCGTTTCAACGTTCCAATTCTGAATGGTGGTCCTACACCAATGCGATACTAAGAGACTACTACGATATCTTCTACTCTGTCGCAAATATTCTATATTTTATTTAATATGTGTTAATTGTGAAAAAACACAAATTAATCAAATAAAATTGACTTGCGCACTGTGGGATTTGAACCCGCTGCCTCCGGCTCGCGAGTATAGAGACCCTTACATCTGTAGTGGTACGCCACTACTTGATTCGAACGTCATTTTAGAAGTTTCGATTTTCTTCCAAACAAACTTCTTGGATGTTTTTTTATTCTGTTTAATTTTGGTTTGGCAATATCCACATAGCAACCAAAATCTTCGAGAAGCTTCTTCACCTTATAAAAGTGACAGCATGAAGGAACTCGTCAGTCAGTCAGTCATCAGTCGTTCGATAACACCCGGCTTTGCACGGTTCAATAATGGACTCCCATCGGGATAATCACACCACCCTGGCCCCGGTCATCTTCCCTGGCCAGCGCTACACCGGATCACAGCGCCCTGGTTCCAGCACATCTGACCAGCGCTACATTCACGCACCTAGACCACGCGGCTTCCTCGCTAGTCTATGCATCTCCCATACAACCGCCGACCAGGTCCAACGCACCTTCGGCTTCCCTGTCAGTACTGGAGCACCCGGAAGACCCACGCTCTTCACAAGTACCTGATACGTCAACGAGTCGGGTCACCAGCAGCGGCGTCGACTCAATGACCCGCACATTGACCAGCACTTCATCGCCTGCATCCAGAGTCTTAATCATCGGTCCTCAAGTCATCTCATATACAGCAACCTGACTCAAATAAAACACTGTGACCTACACATCATCTTTTATTTCGTGCCTCCTCACCAAACATCTAAATATAAAGAATATGGTGAAAAGGCGAAACGTACATATATTTTTTAAATTAAAGCGCACGTCTCCTCCAAGTAGTTTTTGAAAATCTATTTTATTTAACCTCGAATAAATGGTTAATTATTTGATATCAATATTTTAAAAAAACATTCACTTCAATTAGTAATAAATTCCCTACTATACAATCTATATCTATATTCATCAATGAATAACTCTGCAGAACTTAATAATTATACTTTTAAATTTGATTTTAATAAATTTAAAAAAAAAAGAATAACACTTTAATGTTAAAAATATCCACCTGGAAGGTAAATCCTTTTACTTTTGAACCATATTGATGTTGCCATGAAAGCAATTTAAGCGATCGCTTCGCCCTTAATTGTTTCTGCCTTAATTTGTTTATCAGACTGTTACCGCGTATTATTTTTAACTTAATGCAGAAACCCATCAAAATGGTCATTAATTTCAATCTTTTCTTTAGTGATCAACATTTCACATTTGAATCTTCAAAACAATTTGTTTTTAAGCTAGTTTAATTAACTTTATTTGGTGAATTAATATTAAATAGTATTACGAGTACAAAGAACAGCTTCGAAGATAAATAAATAATTTCTTAATACGTACATTATTTTAATCAAATAAATAAATGTAAATACCGCCACAGTGTTGACGAATCTGCCTTTGAATAAAAGAGTAAAAAATATCCCAAATAAGGCTGTCAGTTTTAGTTCAACAAAAACCTACATTTCCTAGGGGTTATTTTTTTAAAGTTATTGGTTCAATTTTAACCTTTATTAACCACACCGATATGTCAGTAGGGTCTTAATTTAACAATTTATTGGAGTATGGGTTTTTTACAATAACTTAAATAATTAATAGAAAAAATATATTATTACCATGTTTCTAACATTGTTTTATTTAAATGCTTAATTTTTTTACATTTTACAAATTTTTTCAAAATATTGCGTATATATTATATAATGCTTGGAGAAAAATGACTACTGCTAAATTATTTTTTTTTTTCAAATTATTGGTAATTCCCGTTAAAAAACGAGATTCCAGGCCTTGCAAATGAATTAGCAGGTTTGGTGATAATTTTTTCATTAAATTACAAATATATTATCATGATGTCGAACACGTGTTCATAAAAATCGGAATACTTTTGCATTACAGTGAAAATTCAGTTTCGTCATCACGTACAATCAAGGCAAGTCGATTAAACATTCTTAAAATGCTTTTTGATTAACAAGGCCTGTTAATTTAGCGTGAGGAAAAAGCATGATTCATCTTCGTGTGTAATAATGTAACGTATGGGATTTCAGAAAAAACACAAATCGTTAACGATTGTTGCATAATATATTGTCACAATTTATGTTACTTAGCACTAATATGCTCGTAATCTATTAAAAATCGTTATTTATTGAGATAAGGTATTTTGGAAACTAAATAGTAAGCATTAAAGTGAAAACGTTTAAATTGCCCCACCCGCTCCATTGAAATGTGATATTGACCGATGTTGTTCAATGACTAAATCCAGTTAACCGAAGACATGACAAGAATTTGCCGATCAAACGAATACCATTGAGCTAATGGTCACTCGGATGCTATTCAACTGCTGCTGTATCGCATTTCTCGTACGCCGAATTGGGCAAATCAATGGACCGAGTCCGTTCTACCGCTCCGAAGTGGGATGAATATAGCCATACCGTAGTAACTCAGCTGCAGCGATAATACTCGTATATACATACGGGAATCTGTAATACTAAATATTTTGTACCTTCGATTTATAAAGATGGAAAAGCTCAGGCGGAAAGTTAAAGTCGAAATGGTCTGCAATCGAGGGCCAACTAGACTTGAATCGCCGGTCTAGTAGTTTTCACATTTTATTTCGTTTTTCAGAGGTTAGTCTTTTATTAACAGTAAGAAAGGTTTTTGACCATATGTGTTAAATGTCTAGTTCAGACGAAAACATTTTCCAGTTTGTCTATCCACAAGTACTTGACAAAAATATCACAGGGCTAGTGTTAGTAGTGCTTTTTAGTAATTGGTGTGTAAGAAGTTATGAAGTTGGTTTTATGATAGTGTAAGAAATAATTGTCGAAGGACCTTGGATGATTGAGCAATGACCACTGCACATAAGACAATATTTGTTGTACCTACGGATAAAGGAAGGACTCACCATTAGGAAAGGGCACTCGTTTCTTCCCGTCTTTTCTCCTCACAACAATGTCACTTAACACAAAGTGGCTTGCACGATATCGGCGCGAATTATAATGTCTTAAAGGTAAGGGAGATGAGATCTCGCGCGGATGCGGTTTATTGTGAGCGGTTCGGGTTATTGCAACATACTGATTCCAAAGGGCACATACAAATCAGCAGGAATGGAAAGGAAGGTAGGACAAAGGACAATAATACTATCTCAGTACAGTGGTCGCAGGTATGTGTGTATGTGTGCATGAGATGTATGTATAAGTTAATGTCTATTGCGCATTGGCGCAACCATGCCCCCCGCCTGGAAGGGGATGAAAGAATCCACTTCCATAAACCATAAGAAAGTCAGTAAGCTTTAACGTTAAAACGAACAAAATTGTAGTAACACGCGGTAAAATTAATATTAATTTGTAAAAGGTCAGAAAAATGTTAATATGTGATGCTATTGTATTAAATTAGTAATAAAATTAATCAGCGGTAAATTTAAACTAAATTTAAAAGAATAATGTAGAAAATAAAAGAGAGGGCCATAGATGTACCATCTGATGACCAAGTTGCCAAAGACTATTATTGCGACGGTAAAGGGCAGAGTTTTACTACTGCTCTGCGGTATATGCCAGTGTTCGTTTTGACATCAGCAACACGGGTCACTCCGTCCAAACCGGGATATACGTTGACTATTACGCCAATAGGCCATTGAAGAGGCGCAATATTGTCACACTTGTTCATTACAATTGTGCCTGCCGTTACCGGGTTTGAACTCGTGTTCCATTTCTGCCGCGATTGTAAAGTATTTAAATATTCCATACGCCAGCGGTTCCAGAAAGTCTGGACGAGATGATCGACGAGATGCTTCCTTTGCAGTAAGTTTACGGACTCGTTGGACAAGTCAGCGGCGGGTAGAGATTTTAACGGCGTAAGTTTTAAAAAATGCGCGGGTGTTAAAGGTAACGGAGCTGAAACATCGGTGACACTAAGTACCGACAGCGGACGTGAGTTTAGAATTGCTTCAATCTGAGAAAGCACTGTCTGCATCTCTTCGTAAGTCAGTAGAGAGGTGCCTACGATTTTATTTAAATAACTCTTCAGGCATTTAATGTTACTTTCCCAGATTCCACCAAAGTGTGGAGATTGAGGAGGATTCATCTTCCATTCGATGCGGTTTTCCCGTAGATTATTTGAGAGTTCCTTCTTATAATTACGAGACTCTATTAAATCGAATAAAGAGTTTAAATGAGACTTAGCTCCCACGAAGTTCGTTCCATTATCGGAGTACGTAACACTCACAGGACCACGACGAGATAAAAAACGCTTGAAAGCGTTGAGAAAGACTTCGGTGGAAAGATCTGAAGCGAGTTCAATATGAACCGCACGGGTCACTATGCAGATAAATATGCAAATGTATGCCTTTTAACTTCGGACCCCCGACGTCTATAAGGGATTATTTGAAGCGGGCCAGCGTAGTCAACACCTGTGTGTAGAAAAGCCTTGGCTTCGCGGACGCGACAAGCGGGTAAATCTCCCATTATTGGGAATTCTGGTTTAGGCTTAACCTTGAAGCACGTATTGCACCGATGTACGCGCTTTCTGACCAGATTACGCGATGAAAGTATCTAGAATCTTTGTCTTAGCAGAGACATGAGTAAAGTGGGACCCGTATGTAAGTTCTTGATATGATAGTAATCTATTATTAAATCGACTACATGATCACGCGCGGGTAATAGAATGGGATGACGACTGTCAAATTCTATTTCAGCGTTTTTTTAATCTGCCTCCTACCCTTAGAATACCGTGATGAAGAAACGGATTCAATTTTGCAATAGTTCGCCAAACCTTCTTCCCATCATTGACTGCCTTTATATCTTCCGAGAAATGTTCTTGCTGTATTGATTTTATAACAGCTATTTCTGCAGTTAAGATATGATTTAATTCGAATGTTCGCGGTAATTTCTTAATCAAACGAAAAACATAGATTACAATCCGAATTAGTTTCGGCCATGAACTAACACGAGAAGCTAGTGCAGACAGTAATGGTGGAGCAATTGTTTTGAGGCGGTTAATGTTTCGAACGGACATCAAAACTTTAGTTTTCAGTTCGGGTGGATCAGATACAGATTTTCAATCAAAACGCTGTAAAGGCCAATCATTTTTAGGTAATTGAGCGAATGCGGGGCCATTAAACCATAAGGGATGGTCTATGAGTTGAGCGGTGGTAAGACCACGCGACAGGCAGTCGGTGGGATTGTCTTTCCCTTTTATATGATAGAAGCATTCAGCCCCCAGGTGTTTTTGTATTTGTGACACACGATTGGCAACGAAGGTCTGCCATTTCGCAGGCGGTGAATTTATCCACGCTAGAGCAACCGTGCTGTCGCAAAAAGCTAATATCGTATGAGCTCTTGAATTTGATGCGTAGGTATTACTGACCGTATGCATTAATCGCGCAAGTATAAGCGCTCCACATAGTTCTAATCGCGCGAGTGAAATCGTCTTAGCAGGAGCGACTTTGGATTTGGCACATAATAAACTAATTGTGATTTTATCAGTATTCGGACAGTAAACATGTAAGTAAATAACACCTCCGTATGCGCGTTCACTTGCGTCTGAAAACCCGATAAGGGTTAGTACACATTGGTGTTCAATTCCTACAAAACGAGGAATTTTAATAGATTGCAGCAATGGTAATTCTTTTTGAAACTGTCGCCAAAGCGTGACAACAGTTCCAGGAGGAGTATCGTCCCAATCAAGATTGTATTCCCCAAGAGACTTAATAATAAGCTTGGCTAATAATACAACTGGTGCAACGAAACCCATCAAATCCCAAAGACGAGCAATCGTCGAGAGAATGTTTCGTTTAGTACAAGTTCTTTCGTTGGAGTGTACAATAAATACGAAATTATCTGAAGCTGGTATCCAATGAAGCCCTAGTATTTTTAGGTTTTCATCAGGATTAAATTCCACATGTTCCTTAACACTCCCGCACCGGACGGGGGGAACACACTTACACTAACGAGAGTTTTATGCAATATTTAAGTTCTTTTTTACACCACATACTTTGTAATTTAGGTAATCCTAAAAAAACTATTTGGTCATCGATCTGCATTTAAAAAAATTATATTTTATTTCTAGTTTCTTAGATATTAAATAATTTGTACAAAATTCCGGGAAAATTCCTGTCCCCTGCCCCGCACCTCAGCTTAATAGCATCGGCTAAAATTCCCCCGTCCCTATCCCCACTCCCCGCTCTTCACCGAGAACGATCCAGCGAGCTGCGAACTGGACCGTAAAAGTTACATTTTATGGAAAGGGCTAACTCCCGGTCGCGTACACTGCACTACTGGTATTTCCTTTTACGATGCTAAAATGTTCACTTGCCGGACTAAGATCGGCCTGTCTGGGATGCATCCGGTAAATTTTTCATGTTTAGAGACAACATTAAAATTATGTCTGTCTCTGTTTCTCACATGGAAAAGAAATCGGTCTGAAAGAGACACATATTTTGTTTACATTTTTAAGTAATTTGAAGGAACTTGAATAAAAACAGAGTACTATAAGTCTATCGCAAACGTGTGTTAAATTGGATATTGGGTTTTAGTTGCTAATTTTCTAAATTTTCGTAGTAAATAATTCTCTGAAAAACCGGACTAATTTCGCCCTGCTTTCAGGCGTTGTAAAATATTAGAATTTATGTAATCAGTCGACATGTATTTATTGCAATTTATTACGGCATATTTACCAATGTTTTAAATTATATCAGAAAATTCTATGGTTTTAATTAATTTGTGTGAAAACCGCACAAGAGCCCCAACAGTCCTAGCCAGTGGAACTATGGCATCCCAAATTGGGGTATTTTGTGAGGCTGAAGATAGTGGGGATGGGGAGGGGGAGGATATTGGAAAGACAAAGTTGAAAGTACATGCATATTCAAATCTAATTACCATATAGGCTTAAGTCATTTCAAGCAACGTTTGGATTCTACCTGATGGTCTTTTACTAGGGCAATACTGAAAGCATCTACCGCCGTGCAACTTGATATTATTTTTTTTTTCATAAATATTACAGCATCCTTTGTCGAGGGGTAAGGCTCTAGACTAGTAAACCGAAGGTCGCGGGTTCCAATCCCGGTGTGCGCAAGTAAATTTTTATAGATTACTTTGTGATATTTCACAATTTACTGACCAGAATTCATTTCGAATGTTGCTTGAAATGACTTTGACCTTGTTTGGTGACCAGATCTGAATAGCCAGGTATTTCCCCACCTTCCTCTTTCCCATCTCCTTACCCCCCCCACTACCTTTAGCCTAACAACATACCAGTAGCGGCTCGTGACTTTTGGTATACTATTAATTGTAATATTATCACTCTAGTACACCTAAAAGTTACGAGCCGTCACTCCAACATCCCCCATTTGGGAATGCCATAGTCGCACTGGTTACCGATGATTAGGAGCAGTTGGGACTGTTGTGGTGTATTAACATAGGAAAATCAAAAACAGGAATATCTTAGGTTACAATAAAAAATAATTTACTCCACGTTTAAGTTTTAAAAATACCTTCCTTTTTTCACTATTTTCCAAAAATTCGTTTTATTTCGAACCCCTTGACATATAAACGAACCCATTATTTATGGTAAGGCAAACACTACGATTTAACCCTAAATGTAAATGTTCTATATAAAATCATAAATTAGGAATTATAACCTTCACATACATCTAAACATTCCATAATATTCGAAATAACAGCCATACCTGGTTTAGTAGTGGTAGGTTTTTTAAACTTAAAAAATATATATTTATAAATATATCCATCATTTACCGACCACCCTGTGCAACAAACTAGCTACGCTGTAATCGCCAATCGCCAGTCGAGATTCAGAATCGAGGAGTTATGCTCGTTATCGGCCCGCCTTCCCTGTTTTGTATGGAAAAAGGCGCATTATTATCTAAATTCATTAGAATATTAACTACGACTTTATTTATGAAATTATTTAGATAATGACTTCTGAAACACGTTGAATATACTCTCCCCTAATTATTACTAAAACAAATTACGCAAGATTATGCCATTAACATCCTTTAATAAGCAAAACAAATTGGGGGACCCTAGTGACCCCCCTTCGGATCTTATGTGATTTTTTTCTCTCCGGGACGAAAAGGTTAACACGACAAGCTGAAAGAATCGTGGACTAAAGATTAGGAGCATTGCTAGAGAACTTTACAAGGTCAAATCCTCCAGCAGCGAACAGCTGAATTAATTCCGTCGATAACTCGGAAGCTTCCTCGACCGACGAACAACTGGTGACGAAATCGTTCATATAGATAGAGCCATTTTCCACCAAGTTTGCAGCAAGTGGAAAACGAGGTCGTTCATGCGACGCGAGTTGACGTAGTGTACGCATTGCCAAAAATGGGCTACAAGACATGCCGAATGTGACGCGATTAAATTCGAACAATTGTAAAGGGTCGCTATCAAAGATATTAGAAGAACGAGATGTGCTATGAGCAGTTCATACTGAGTGGAATTGTTTTGCCGAGTGTCGCCGGTTTTGTTCACCAATACTACTGCACACCTTCGCTTACGCTAAGGTATCCGCACTAATACATAGAACAGATTTCTGTGCGTACACGTCCCGATACCGTTCAAAGTACCCTAATTAGGTAGTACTCCGCCTACGGTCAGGCGGCCAACATAGCATATCTCGTTCTTCTAATATCTTTGGTCGCTATCGATAAATCTATACAGTATTCGCTGATAACGACGGCATTCTTCTTGCACTACAATTTGAAGATACATTTGTTTTATGTCAGCGGTTATAGCTACTGCAAACAATTGGAACTTTAGTATAATCCGAAACAAATCACCTTGTAAATTCTTACCCGTATGTAGAATGTCGTTGAGCGAGTAGCCCGAATCGGATTTCATGCTCGCGTCCAGAACCATGCCGATTTTCGTAGTTAATTTATCCTCGCGAACTACAATATGATGCGGAATGACGTAATGGGGTAAGTCAGAATTATCGACAGGTGAAATGTACCCTTTCTGTAGGTATTCGCGCAATATTTTGTCGTACTCTAACATTATAGCGGGTTGAGCTATTAATCGGCGTTCGAGAGATCTGAACCGGCGCTCAGCGGCTGGCAACGATTCACCGAGGATAGAAGGACTGTTGCGAAACGGCAACGCAACAATGTAACGACCTGTCGTGTCACGGAAAGTGGTGATTTTAAAAATGTCTTCACATTCCTGTTCATCAGGCGTTAAAAACTTCTCGTCTGGAATGTCTTCCAATTCGAAGAAGCGCGAAAGGCAAAAGTCATCATTTTTCGCGAACGTACAAAATGATGGTGTGCCGTTTATACTTAGGGTTTCAGTCATCGTTGGAGCAGTGCCTAGGATGAGATAGCCCAAAGTAGTTTCGATAGCAATTGGCTGGCCGGGATAACCTGATATATTGTTTGCTTTAAAAATGCGAGCAAACATGTCACATCCCAAGATAAAATCAATCTCACCGGGCTTGTAGAAAGTATTATCTGCTAAGGGCAAATTGTCGAGATACGACAACGAGGCGCGGTTAACGTTAACAGTAGGCAACTCACTAGTTATAGTTTCTACTACATAAGGTTCAATCATATACGAGTGAGTGTCGTCGTAGCGGGAATATAATTTTAGACAAGTCATGCCCTTTGTCAAATTTCTTGAGTCGCCTATTCCCGTGACGTAAGTGCCTTGCGACGATCGCACCGTGAGATTTAAACGTAAACAGCATTTACGCGTAATAATGTCCCTTTGGGAGACAGTCGACCGCAATTTAAATTAACAAAATGTAAAAAATACTAAAAATAAAATAAAATAAATAGAAATAATAATTAATAATAAATAAATAAAAATGATAACAACTAACAATTTGTAGGCTTTTTAAGACAGTTAAAATACAGTTAAACTAAAATAAAAACTATAGCAGACTTAAGGTCATGCGATGACCAGTGTTTTTTGTGCAGTTTTATCTCCTATAAGCATAAACTTTTTAATATAAGTGTGTTTGTCGGAAGTGACTTGCCAGGTAAGTATGTTTTGGTATCTTTTCTAATTAACAAATGTAGATCCTAGGAAATAAATTGTACAGCGCCCTTGAGGTGATTTTTCACAAAAACGGCGCTCTACATCCCATTATTATTATTATTATTATTAAGTATAGATAATGCGGGTAGAACAAATTTATCACTTTACGTCTTATTGAAGTACCTATTATTCTTTTTATGTATAATTTTTTTTATTTTTTTTATTAGTAGCTATATTATACATTTTTATTACATTTTTATAAGAATATATATATAAAAAATAGATGTTGATTATATTCGTAGTCCTCCTCACTAGGAGATCCTGTGCTGAGGGGGACTAGGTTTTGGATAAGTTATTCAGCGACTTCTATGGTATGACTCCATGTTTTGGGTAAGGGTTTCCAGAAACTTCTACGACGATGTTTTAAATATGCTAGTAAGTTCTTTTTCCGGTAATTCCTTAAGCCAAGATTTAATGTTCTTAATGCAGTTGTTTTTTGTTTTGATTTGTTTGATACTAAGTGGGAGTTTGTTATATACCTTTACTGCTAAAAATTCAGAGCTTCTTTGTCCAAAGGTAGAGTTACACTTTGGTATAGTTAGTATCTCTGTTTGTTTGGCTCTGGTTTTATGAGTATGTGAGGTGTTTTCCTGAGAATTATTTTTGAGGTGTTGTACCAAAATGTTTTTGGCATAGATTTTCTGTATGCTTGGAACGTCAAATTGTTTAAAAATTTCTGTTGTTGACGTCCTTATGGGAACCTTTAGTATGGTCTTTATGATGCAATTCTGAGTTACCTTCAGCTGTTTTATATGTTTTGATACTGCTGAGCCCCATCCTATTATTCCATATTCCAATTTGGAGTGGCATAAAGCATAGTAAACTCTCTTTAAATCCCTAGCTGACAAAATGTTCCGTATTTTTTTGAAGAAGTAGATGAGTTTCGTTAACTTTTTTGAAGTTCGATCAATGTGTGAATCCCAGTGTAGTTTATCGTCAATTTCAATACCAAGATATTTTATGCTTTTGGTTTGAGTTATAATCGAGCAGGAACATTGAGGAAATTTTTTTTGACATTCATGTAGTTTGAGTATATGCTCATTCATTGGTTGTCCTCTTTTGTTTTTGGAGAAAATTAAATATTTGGTTTTATTCACATTTAATGTAAGGGAGTTTGCTTTAAGCCAGTTTTGAAGAACAGTTAGGCCATGTTCAGCCTCCTTATATGTGCTTGTCCAATCTTGTTCATGGAATAAAATTACAGTGTCATCTGCAAAGCTCATTATGTTTCCTTTGATGGGAAGATTCATAAGGTCATTTATGTAAATTAGAAATAGTATAGGTCCTAATACGCTTCCCTGGGGGACACCGTACTTAATGGGTAGAGTTTTGCTCCTTCTTTTACTAATTTGTACAAATTGTTCTCTTCCCGTTAAGTAACTTCTAAGTAGGTTTAGGGTTGTTTCGGTTATTCCATTTTTTTTTAGTTTTAAATACAGTATTTCGTGGTCAATGGTATCGAAAGCTTTTTGAAGATCAATGAAAACTGCTAGGCATTTTTTGCCTTCATCCAATTTTCTAATAATTGTATTTGTTACATTAGCTATAGCGTCACCAGTACCCAGGTTTTCCCTAAAACCATACTGCGTAGATGATAATATTTTATTAGAATCCAAAAATGTAAGCATTTGTTTTTTTATAACTTTTTCTAATATTTTTGATAGTGTAGTTAAAATACTAATTGGTCGATAGTTTGATACATCATTTTTGGGACCGTTTTTATATATTGGAATGATCGTAGCAATTTTAAGACAAGCAGGAAAAATACCATTTGATATTGACAGATTTATAAGATACGTTAGTGGGTGGATTAACTCATTTTGTAGATATTTAATTGATTTGCTTGATATCAGTTCATTTCCCGATGAAGTATTTATATTTAATAATACATCCAATACTGGGATGTAGAACAATAAACAAAATATTTATAATGAAATGCGGTTAATTTTAAATGCGGTTGATATAACAATATCGGTATTATTATTAGAAATAGATATTAAATAGCGGTATTGGCATATATTAAATCTATTCTATTTGCTGGTAAATATGTTATTTCCGTTTAAACCATCCAGTAATATCGGATAGGAATATCCAGAAATAAAATGCGGGTAATTATTAATTGATTACGCGGGTATGTAAAACGCAATAACACTCTTATGGTTTATTACCGAAATTACGGAAATTACGGTTCAATATCAGGCTCGATCGGACCAACTATGGTGTGTAAGAAGTTATGAAGTTAGTTTTATGATAGTGTAAGAAATAATTGTCGAAGGACCTTGGATGATTGAGCAATGACCACTGCACATGAGACAATATTTGTTGTACCTACGGATAAAGGAAGGACTCACCATTAGGAAAGGGCACTCGTTTCTTCCCGTCTTTTCTCCTCACAACAATGTCACTTAACACAAGTGGCTTGCACGATATCGGCGCGAATTATAATGTCTTAAAGGTAAGGGAGATGAGAGCTCGCGCGGATGCGGTTTATTGTGAGCGGTTCGGGTTATTGCAACATACTGATTCCAAAGGGCACATAAAAATGAGCAGGAATGGAAAGGAAGGTAGGACAAAGGACAATAATACTATCTCAGTACAGTGGTCGCAGGTATGTGTGTATGTGTGCATGAGATGTATGTATAAGTTAATGTCTATTGCGCATTGGCGCAACCAGTAATAATTACAGTAAATATACATCGAGCCAATTAAGCAAAAAAAAACACAATTTTTTTTTTGATTTGTTGAAAGAAATCGATTGTGTTTTGTAGTTCACACCGATTGTGAATTAAAAAAATTCACTTTGAAAATAACCATAACTTAAGAAAAACCAAAAAACTACAGAGCGCATACAAAATTTATCACGCAGCTACTAAGTGTAACAACTGAGTGCATAATTTATGCAAACAATCATTGTTTTTATTTAATTAGAGCTACGAATCTTAGTTGTTTTATATGTCAACCATGGAACGTTTATGCACGACGACGCTCCCTGCCACAACGCCAAAGTTGTCCACAAATATCTTCCAAGATATGCAAATTCTAACGCTCGCATAGCCTGGAAATAGCCGCGCAATGAATCGACAATCGTCTATGGTCGATTGTGTAGAAAGAATAAAAGAAAACCAACTCATTTAAGAATTCACAACCAAGAATTATTCATTAAATTCATTAAAAAAAAAACAGTTGCAAAAAATTGGTGAACAACATGCTGATTAGGATTAAATTGCTTCTTGAACAAAGGAACGTTCACCAAACACTAGATATAAGCCATTCATGAAATTGTAGTAATTATATGTCATTATAGTTGTTAATTTTATCAGTAGTACCATACAAAAATCCCTATCTTTTATTCAAAGTAATTTTGGAAAACCGTTGAATGTCGTAATCTTCTTAGAATCGTGTCTAATGCAAGCTTAATTGGGATGACCTTTGAATTTTGAATATTTCTGAGAATCATGTCTTATAAAAGCTAATTTGGATTTGTATAAAAGTTGACATTACCAATGCTTGTACAGGTATTTTAGTTTTAGATGTTCGTTTTCGTGAGGAGTAAGGTTCTTGACTAGCAACCCGGGGGTCGCGGGTTCAAATTCTGGCTTCCAACAAGTAAATTTTATTTGATTAATTTGTGTTATTTCACAAATTTATAATTTAAAATTTTATAAGGTATATTTCAAAGTGGAAGATATTCTCAGTATCGCCTTAGCGTAAGACCACCAATCGGAATTGAAACGTTACTTTAGCTATATTTGGTGACCAGATCTGAATAGCCAGGTACTTCTCCACCTTCTTCTTCCCCGTCTTCTCTCCTCCCTACTACCTTCAGCCTCAAAACATACCCAAAACTGGGGATGCCACAGTGATCTAGGAAGTTAGAAGCGGTTGGAACTCTTGTGCTGAATTCACATAAAAAATACTTATTTTTGTATTGCATTTTGCATTCTTATTCTGTGTGTTCCTACCTATGTTCTCATTCTGCATTCATATTATCATTATTTGCGTACATAATATTCTCATTTTCATTCATCAATTTTCTCATTATGTAAGTCAGTGCCTTTGAGGTGATTTTGCACAAAAACGGCGGTACACAATTCATCAAAGTATTATTATTTTTGGGTAAAAAACATGCAAAAGATATCGTGAGAGCCCGAGTATAAGTATGTACATTTGTAAGAAGATTAATTTTCTAAGCATTGTGTAATTGAATTCAACCATTATGTCCATTCAAAACAATGGAGTCTCAAATAAACCTACTTAATAAGCAGATTAATTCCGGTTAAATAGATAATTGGCCTTTTGAAAACCACGCCGGCTTCCTTCTCCCGCTAAGTATTGGCATCAACACCTTCTTGGTACGTTTTTATAAGTCTCTCAATATTATTTTTGATCAAACTTTTTATAAATGGGTCTCTCTGATGCTCAAATAGCTTTCTTCCTTCCATGCTATATGACCTGCCCATAAAATATGGAACAGATCTATGATAGATATACTCGTATACCTACAAAATCTACATATTTTTTATGACTCTTTAAACGATCATGTTTTTTTTATTTGATTGCACCTCGTATGCCATATACTGTTATCTTATTTGTTTACTTATATTTTACAAAAACAGTACCTACACAAGCACAAACATTGGCGATTAAAAAATTACAAAACATAGGTTACGTGTAGGTATTGAAGGACACGTGGAAAATATCCACATTTTCTGCAGGGCAGTTAATTAACCTATTAAGTCTTCTCAGGGAATCAGAAACAGTAAGTTATTTCTGCACCTGAGAAGTATCAGAAGCCTGTGTTGGCGGCCTCAAGCCACCAAACTAAAGTAAAGAAGACATATAACTGCAAGGTTGATCAACCATTGGCGGGTGCATCTGCCCGGGCCGAATTGGGAGAGGCCGGTTGAGAGAGACCTTTAGACCCCTCCAGCAAGACTCTCTCGACCCAACGTCTATGTACTGGAATGAGAGGGATGGATTTATTTTAAAATACCATCCACCTAGCATCCCCAAAGATGTAGCCTCACGTGTAGAGTGAAATTAAAAAAAAGAAGCATTTGTGGTTGTTTTGGAACACTCGACGACGGAAATTACACTTTTTTATGATTCCAAACACACTTTGATAGGTTAAAAGATTTTACGATTAATTTGCGGCCTTTTATCATTTACCTCGAAACAAAAATTCAAAGGCACACGGCATCCATGGAATTGCGTTTAGTGGAAATTTATCATGCAAGTGTTGTAATTGTGTGCGTTATTGAAACATGAACAGAAGTGTCAGTTCACGTTTCCCTTTTTCTTTGACATACAAATTTCGTAAATTACGAACGATAACTTCCTCTAACACTTGATTTTTTTATAAATCATAGTGCGCACATTCAATTTAATTAGTCAAATAACTAGTGAAAACTAACAAATTAACGGTAACTTTGTAAAGAAAAAGCACAAAATTATTTCATTTTATTTGGTTTTACGCCCAGACGGGCTTTTATATGGATTTTAAGAACAGAATATATCTAGTGAGCTATCGAAAATTATACAAAACACGTTTAAAGCTTGATTTATCAGTAAACTAATAAACTGAATATGAAACAATATTACAAACTACGTAACAGTAACAGAAAATAATATATAAAATAGAACAATACTACCCTTTGTACCCTTGTTACCCTTTGTGCTATGCATAAAAAAATCTTGTCTTAAACATTAGTTTACAAACAAAAAAAAAAAATAATATTTGACAAGTTCAAGTATTTCACCTAAAAATGTAGACAATTTGTCTCGACGCCATCTAGTGAGAGAGTTAGCACTTACAATGCCTTTCTCATATAAAATAAAGTTGGTTGTTTTCAGGTGAAAAAATGTAACAAGCAGTAATTGTTGAATGAAACACTAGTATATATTGAATTATTTCGCGGATAAGAGATAAACCGCTATAGCTCAGTGGTCAGAGCTGTCGACCGGAAATCGAAGGAACACGGGTTCGAGTCCCGTTGGCGTCATGTATCTTTTATCAGGAGATTTTTCAATGTGGATGAGTGTTTCAGGCGAATAATTATTGCTTGTAAAATAATTAGAACAATACTACATACAAGAAAAAAATCTACATTACCAACGCTACTATAATGTGTAAGATTCAAAAAAGTGCTAGTATAGATTACGCTTAGTTATCCTATTGGTTAGTGAGTGTGTCTGATAGTTGGTTGTGTATGTATTGCTGAAGAATGTTACATTTTGTCTTGTATTCCTAGTCGGCACATGGAATTTAATATTGGCAACGATGGCAGGACTCTCAATTAAGTTGTTAATGACTCTGTGTAACACAACCAGGTCTGACATTATTCTCCTGTCAGTGTTATTAGATGCAATTGATTCATCAAACTGACGTAATTAATGTATTCAATTGGAAAGCTTAACATTTACCTACTTAAGAAATTTGTGCTGAACTCTTTCTATATTGTTAGAGTGAACTTTATACAAAGGGGACCAAATAGGTGAATTACATTCCACTTGACTTCTGACTAATGAAATATAGAGGATTCTCATACAATCTAAGGAATTAAAATCAGTTAAAGTTCTGCAAAGGAAGCCAAGCATCTTTAAAGCCTTATTAGTTATATAGTTGATGTGTGCAATGAATGTCAAGTTTTCGTCGAATATTACACCCAAGTCACGATTTTGTGACACTGGTATTTTTTAATATTCACGAAAGATATTTGAACTAGTTTTTGAAAATGATATTACTTGACATTTCTGAATGTTCAAAACTAAAGCATTTTATTTACACCATTGATGACGTTGTTCTGAGTGAATATGTAAAATTTCGCAATCATATACATTTCGTTTTCGTTTATTTATTTTTAAGTCGTCAGCAAATAGCAGAACTTCTACATCATTAAATTGGTCAACAATGTAATTGATAAATAAAAAGAAAAATTTACTGCCGAGGTGAGACTCTTGAGGAACCCTACTTCTGGCCTCAAACATATAAAACTGTAAAGAATTAATCTTTACGCTAAGCACCTTATTGCTAAGACAACTGACAATCCAACTCAATAATTTACCTTTGATGTCCAACAATTGTATTTTTATATACAAGTAAGTGATGTCGAACCTTGCCAGAAGCTTTATTTTCATCAATCGTTAAATTACTTAATATAAGGCGACCTGTGATGAAACCATGTTGGTGATGAAGCCATGTTGGTTGTAAGTCCTGAAAAAGGGCGTTAATAAATAAATAAAAAACAATAATCATCAAATATAGACGAAAACAGTGTAAATCTATACAAAATATCAGGATTTAACTCATTCTATTATTGCCGAACAAAAATATCGGGAGGCGGGATTATGGTTTATATTAAAGAAAACCATATATTCGAAAAAAAGGTATAATAGCTACTACATTCGAGTGCCTGTACGGAACCTTCTCCGTAAACAAACACAAACGCATACATCTATTTGCATTATATCGACCCCCGAACACGAACAAAAAAACCTTCCTACAACAGCTCGAAAATATAATACGAAACATTGATATTAAGGAAACCATCTTGATACTTGGAGACATTAACTTAAACCTATTAAATAAACACGACTCAATAATTCTGCAATACGAAAATTTAATGGCTGATTAGGGTCTAGTGAAATGTATATATAACATTACGAGAGAAGCGGTGGTAAATACCTACACAACTGCGACGTGACTGGATCACATATATATTAGAGAAAAAGAAAAGTGTGAAATTAACTCATGCGTATGTGAAACAAGGATAGCAGATCATTATATAACTGCAGTGTCTGTATACCTTTATACTAAAACCGCACAGAAAACGATCTTAAAGGTAATACTAAAAAAACATAGACTGACCGATACAGACCAAATATTCAACAGCTGTGACGTACTAGATATACGCCAATTATACGTTAAAACACTACTAAACTACATTTTTAACAAAAAAAATAAATTCAACATACACAAAATAACACTAACAGACCAGTTAGACAAGCGTACAAAGAAAACATTAAAACTCCAACAGTAAATTCAACCTTTGGACAAAGACACTACCAATACCATGCTATAAAAGCTTTCAACAGTCTAAAAATTGAAATTAAAATTGAGGAAAATAAATATAAATTCACACACAAAATTACAAAATGGATTAAACAACAAAAAAGACAATATTACCAAAATGTCATAGCATAAAATAAAAATAAAACCTACACGTAACACACAAAACCAACATAAACACACATCACTCACAAACACACAAGATTATTTTCATTGTATTATTTTTTTAATTTTAAATGTATTATTATGTATTTTTATTTTTAATTTTAAATTTATTATTTTCTTTTCAAATTTACTATCTTCTCTTTAAATGTAATATGTAGACTAGATTTTCATATTATAAAATGAAGGCCTCAGCACGGGCAAGCCACCCAGTGAGGCCTACATTACTGGAAAACATAAATTGTAACAAAATAATGTACCAAATAAAAAATAAAAAAAATAAATAAATAAATTTGGTATCATTGACGAATGTCAGTACGGGTTCCAGAAAAAAAAGCTGTGACGCAATACTTAATAATTTTTCTAATTTCATAAACACCCAGCTCAACTCTCAAAAACATGTACCTGTACTGTTTATTGATTTCTCTAAAGCCTTTGATACACTATGCCATAAACAAATAATAAAATTTCTACAAATTATTGGAATCCGTGGTAAACTGCTAACTTTTTTTAACAACTACTTATCAAATAGAATAATGAGGGTAAAAATATTGAATGAGATGAGTAAATCTACATTTTTAAGGTCTGGTGTCCCACAGGGGTCAATTTTGGGTCCAAAATTATATATTATATATGTCATAGCTATGTCGAAACTATTTAGAAAAGCGCGCAGATTCATTTTCGCAGATGACACCGCACTTGTAACAAGCTTTAGATTTCCAGAAAAAAAAAAAAAAAACATTTTTCACTTAGTTAACTAGAATTTTAATTCTATTGCATTGTGCTACAGTACGTGTTATTCACGTTCAATGTGTGTTATCGTATATAATATATTACTTTTGAATGTGTGTTATCTGTGTGCTATATTGTCTTGTACTTTTGAATGTACGTTATCGTATTGTCATTCAAAGTGTTAGTGTACTTGGGACGCTTTAGTGAGTTCTATGATTGTATGTAAGAGTCTGTTATTTATTTTATATAACGAAAGACTTATATTGTATTATAATTGTATATTGAGATAGAACCTGCAGAAGGGTAGCCATGTGGCAGCTTCGTGGGTCTATCTATACATTGTCTAAAAAAATGTAAAAATTATCAGTCAATAAAGGTCAGCTTTAAAATAAAAAAAACAATAAAGTTGAAAGGTTTTACAATGATATCTAGTACTAATTTCTCAAAAAGTTTCGGATAAGTAGACATCATATAAGTTGGTCCGTAGCTTGATATATCGCTTTTATCGCATTTTTTATGAATAGATGTTAAATAACTCTTTTTCCACTGAGCTGGAAAAGACCCAGAACATAATGACTTGTTAATGAGAATATATCAGACTACTAGAATCTATCAAAATATGTGAAGTATTATATTGTTTAACTTTGTCGCATCTTTTAGGCTAATAATAATTAATACTTTTATACTTTAGCAACAGTATGCCGAGTTAATTATATAAAAATTATATTAAAATGTTCAGATATAGATTTATCAAATATGAATTAGAAATTAAATAATGAAATCCCCCTAGAATAAATATGTATACTTGAGTATAAAAGCACCGTTAAATATGTAGTTATTGTAGGTAATTTAAGATAATTTTCTAGTTTTGTTATTATTTTAGTTCTGTGAAGCTACTTGGTCCAAAATGATGAAATAACAGAACTTGAATAGGACAGTACTTTAAGAAAATTTCCGACAAATTCGATGATTTTTTTAAATTCCGTGAAACAACCCGTCCTAAGATTTCAAAATTATTTCAGATAAATTTGGTGAATGGATTGGTTTTATTTCTTGAAATTCCTAATTCAAGAGGTACTTAACTAATTAACGAACCATAACGCCGTTTCCCCGCAGGGGTAGGCAGAGAGGACGGACCGTCAAAGAACTAAAACCTTATCGTGCGCTTATAAATAAAATATGTATTTTAAACATAACATATTAAGGGAATGTTTCGTCATTCACCGGTATACCAAAGTAACGATATTTCAGTCCCTTAATGCAACAAAGCCCCGCTATTAGAATAGTATGGATTAGTATAAATATTAGTTTAACTCGTACGGGAGGCTGGAGCTCTCAGGGGATAGTCAGGAGCTGTAACTAACCAATGAGGGGATTAGGGCTGCAATGATTTACTGTACCGGATATGGAGGTGCATCTGGGGACCGTTTAATAACTGTCATTATTGAAACCGGATACGGAGTTATTGGATTAAACAACTACGGGTAAATTAGCAATGATCTATGTACGGGATACGGGATACGGGTATGGGATGATGTATGGTTTATATCTGGTGAAAGGATCTGATCTGACTTCAAATCGAAACCGGTAGCGGATTCATAAAAAATGGTATCATGTATACATTGAAATAAACTCATGAAAACAAAATAACGAGTAGGGGAGACCAGGGACAATTGTACCCTATGACTTTTACCATTTTCTACGTCTTAGGTAAAAGGTTGGTGAAAAATAAAATGCTAATACTCAAGGGGCAGATAATTTGTGTACAAAATTCTTATATTATTGTTTACTAAATCTAATAGAAAATAATACTAATTTAGGTATAAATTATCAAAGAAAGAAATTTGTTTGTAAAAATTGTTTGTTTTAAACCACTTTATTGAGTTGGCCGGTTTCGAGTGAGGTTTAGTGCAAACAAAACCGGTCAACCTATATAACTCAATAAAGTGGTTTAAACAAATGATATTTTCTTTAATTTATCAATTTTAATAATATCGGCGAGGAAATAGTATATTAAAGTATAAGTGGATAAACAGGTCTTTAAGACACGCGCGATTTTTCGAGCACGACGGCGTAGCCGAGTGCTCGAAATAAAGCAAGTGTTTTAAAGACCAGTTATCCACGAATACTTTACGCTATTTTTTTTTATTGGTACACTTTGAAAACATAAATATTGATATTATTATTAAAAATTTGGAAATAAGAACTATTAATGAATTCGTGATGTGACATCATAATATCTTGTTGTCATGGAAATGAAAAACACAAACGTCAGATTTATAGTTAAAAGTTGACATTTAGACATTGCAGCACGGGGTCAATTGCACCGATACAATTATTATTATTATCCCCCATAAATCAGAACAACTATCCCCGACCGATCATTTCAAATTAAAAAAAAAGTACAATTGTAAAATGTTGGTTATTCACTACCCACGAAGGCTTCACAACTCATCCAAAAGTAAACTCATGTGTCCAAATAAAAGTGTGGATAGTAAAACAGATACATAAAGAGCACAGTAATTGTAATATTATGTTATGAATGAAGTCGAAAAGAGTTACTTTTGGCGCTCAGAAATTACTTATTCCAATTACAAACGGTTTTACTGTATCCCGCGGGCTACTAACGGCATGTCAGCATGTGTCAGGGTCATCGCCTGACGACGCATCATAAACGTACTTATTATAGTTATTCGCTTTGGTACTGCTGACCCGCGGTACAATTGTCCCCGGTCTTCCCTAGTTGTTAGTTATCCATCGCTCAAGAAAAACAAAAACAGTAATTTCAACACGTTCATTCGTTGAAATTGAAAATTTGTTCAACTGTAAAACTTTCCAAAAAGTTTAACAATTATTTTTCTTTTTACTTTTAGGTTGTTGTAATTTTCATGTTAATAAGAAAAAGTAACCATCTTAACAGAAAAAATGAAAGTCAACACTTCTAGAAAGAAGCCACCTAGAATCTAACCAAAATATACAACAATTTGTGTACGTTAAAACGCGTACAGAAAGAAAATTAAAGTTTTGCTATTTAAGAAACATTAAAGAAACAAGCCAATTTTTTAAATATATATAAAATTGGACTTTTTAATCTGATATCTCACAAGAGTACTCCTGTCTGTACATTGCATTTGTGCCCGGTTGGGCAACCTTCTGAGGTGGGTTAAGGTAGGTGCTTTGAGAATAGATTTATAAATGAGGTCCGATTTATATGAAGGAGGAAAAACAGATGCTGTTAGCTCGTCCCACATTCGAGACGACTTACACAAAAACGAGTCGAAGAAATGATCCGTTCTCATGAAGCCAACATCAACTGTGAACGCGTGTTACGCTCATGCGCGTCGATCAATGGGATTAATGCAGCTCATGAGAGCAGGCTCTATTAAAATACTTGTAGAATATACTCAGCACGCCCACATCGCATCTGTGCACTAGACATAGCAATCGGTCTGTTAACAATGCATTGTTAATCAAAGGATTGGCCTCCGTGGTCGAGGGGTAAGTCTCTCGACTAGCAAGCAGGAGGTTGCGTGTTCAATCCCGGCGTGCGCAATTAAATATTATTTGATCAATTTGTGTTATTTCAAATTACTCATTTAAAATAACACATTGTAAATTTGTGGCACGTTCCATAGCGGAAAATACTCTTAGTATCGCCCTGGTGTAACAACCACCATTCAGAATTGAAACGTTACTTGAAATGGCTTTGATTGTGTTTGGTGACCAAATCTGAATAGCCAAAAACTTCCTCACCTTCCTCTTTTTCATCTCCTTTCCCTCTCCACTACTTTCAGCCTTACAACACAATCCAATTGGGGATGCATAGACTCACTGGCTCCAGACGGTTGGGAGCAGTTAGGACTCTTGTGCGGTTTCACACATATATATATATATATATATATATATATATATATATATATATATTTTTTTTTTTTAATCAGACTCTTTTGCACAGAATCAAATAAATTTATGAAGTTTCGAGAGGTTCCAGCCCAGAGGCGACTCCCAAATTTAATTGTTGACCGTACTTGAGATTTCGCTTCACTACTGTTACTGTTCACTTTCGAAGAATCTACCCACAAGACGCCCAGTTTCATAGAAGCTAGATTATTCACGCGTCAATGCAGCCCCGATACTCGAGACGGTCTGATATACTTACTCCAAGCATTTGAATGAAGTCTTTATTGGGGAGGGTGAATATATTATAATCCACTGACTGATTCAAATACATAGACCATTTTGAGGACATCACGTGTTATTTTTGGAAAAGAAAAACAAAAAACTTTTCTACCGGACTCTTTTATTGACTGAACAATTTTATTACTTTTAATGGTGCGTCCCATTCGAAACAAATACTGTATGCAGAGTGAGAAGTTGCTGGGAAATCGTGGTGCAGACGATACATTTCAGCACGTTTAGCAATCTCTCAGTTGCGTCATCCGTCACGCGAAGAAAGCGCGCCAAACTTGTCTCTTTTCCCGCCTGGAGGGAAATCGGCGGGAAGAAGTTTCATCAGCCGCCGCCAGAGCGCCGTGTACCGCTCGCGGGACATCCCATGCCCGACGCAAGGAGGAGATTCACACCCTTCGGTGGGAAACGTTGGAAGCATGGTGATAAAATAATAGCTGTAATAGGTCACATACAAAATGTTAGATTATTCAAACGGATAATGATGGCACTATTAATACATTATTTGGAATGAACAGCCAGCCGCTTTAATCAATCAAAAATGAGTGAATAAAAAATATTATTAATTATTTAGTATTTTCAATGAAAATAATTTGATAGTAAAGTAACGCCTTCAAGTATTTAATTATCATTGAGTGAATACTTTCGAAATTATTGCATAAACGACTAAACGTGCTTTATATAAAATCCTGGAATACAGACCGATATTATTTATATTTTCATTCCGAACTGAAATCAACGTGAATCAAAATCGAAGAGGTCGAATCGGAGAGGTCAAAGGGTCTCCCCAAACCAGCCTCCCGATCTGGCATATAATGGGGCTGGTGGGCAGGCGCATCCCGATGAGCCTGGACGCCTCTGCTAAATTACCAAACGTAGCGAACCACTTGGAGTGATCTATGGCAGAGGTGTTGATTATCCAATAAACTTTACAGTACCCAAACCATCCTCCCAAAATATCTTAAATATAAATTTAATAGCCACCATTAATAATTGGCTTTATTTTTTACAAAGTGGTTACATTTTTCAGCTAAATGGATTACAGTTACAATTCAATGTTGACAGTACGCATCGCTATCATACGAAAACGCAACGACATATATTGAATCGCCTCCCTCGCCGCAAAGAGCGCGGGTGTTGAAAGGGTGGATACTGTGGATATAGTGGATAGGGCGGCACAGCTCGCGCTCTGCGGGTAGCACCATCACCAGCACCAGCACCATCCCACCTACACAGGACCGAGGCAAGTTTCCAGGATGATCCGCCGCCGCCCCAAGTTTGGCGTATAATTCTTTCAAAAGCGCCGGCGGGCCGCTGAAATGTCTCCTGAATTTATTGCGGCAGTGCTGCCGCGCCACCGCCAGCCACCACCACCAATGCTATTCGGGTTTATTTTACAAACGCCTGCAAAACTTCTGCACTAAATATTCAATTGTAATTTTACGTTCGAGTACCTATTTAAAACTAATTTACCCTATTAATTTTATAAAAATTAACAGTTTTTGTTCATTTAGAATCGAAACGTTGCTTTTAATGACCAGAGCCATTTTTTTACCTGATCTGAACAGCTAAATCGATCCTCTTTCCCATCGTGTAAAAATAATTGTGATGTGTAATGGTACGTATACATTTGCGAACTTGAACGCAAACCGAGCCATGAATTATGGGAAAGGAACAAAGCAACTGCGAGCGGCATTTCGCGCCATTTGCGGTTGCTTCGTCCCTTTCCAAATAAGTTGAGGTGCAGTTCGGCAGTTCAGATAGCACGTAGATGAATTAAGGAATTCCAAAGATAAATATAACCAATAATATTAAATAATACTGTTTCTGACAATATACTTTTTCTCATAATGTGTTATTTGTATTTTTTCATAAATGTTATTCTAATATATCCATGTCTAGCTAAACGTCTATGATTGATCGATATTGTTCTAAACTCTTCAGAATGCTACGACAGTTAATAATTTATATTTCAATTTGTCATGTTATATGCACGTAGAGCAAATAAACGAAGAAAGGAGTCTAAGGAGTTCATATTATGACGCTAACGTGAATGATAGTAGAAGTCATGGACGACCGGGGAAGACAAAGCATGATCAAGTGGAACAAATAACTTAACGACTCATTCCATATTAGCCGTACGCGCACAAATGCTGGTGTCAGGGATCCAATCAGAAAAATGTGCGAATTGAATATTAAAAACCAAAACCTGAAGGTTTCCAACATATTTGTTGATACATATGGTACTTTTGGTAGGAAATTGAAGTCTGTTTTCCTATATAAAAAATATAAAATGTGTATTTACTTCATCCACTATACTCTTTAAGTACTGATTTAAATAATGATTTATCTATAAATTTGTATAAAAAATATTTGTACACTTTTATTTAACACTGAGCATTATCTACATAAAAATAATTTTATTTTATACTTTTGCCTTATTAACATGTAAAAAATGTTTAAAATTGTTATCTACCAGTCAATCTGTGATAAATAGTTAGGATGCAGGCGAATTTTCAAGTTATTGTTTTATAAAATTATCTTTTAATTACTGTCTGTATCTGTGTTTTCTCCTTAAAATAAATGTATGAATAATTACTTAAGAATAACATACAAGTACGTAAGAGTCGACGTGTGCATGTGAATGTGGTAATGAGAGTGTGCTAAGACCGCGTTGTTTGGGGGTCAGTCTTATCTCTCTACCCCTACGGGGAAAGGCGTGATGGTTAGTTAGTTAGTTGTCCCTCGTAAAATAATCACCAATAAATATTATGAATTATCTGTTTTACTGTGATTTTGTCGAGTTTTACAATTTGTGACAACAATAAAATGATTTACTCTTTACTCACTATCGTTTTATAGTTTTATGTAGCACAAAAATAAAATTAATATAAATATGACAGAAGTAATTTATTTATAAAGACCTTTTTATAGCAAGATAAAACACAATAAATCGATGTGACCATGACACATTTATAAATGCAAAACATGTGGTTATACATAAATATTTCTTGGTCATGATCGATTTCATTTTAATCAGCTAAGAAATAATGATAATGGACATCATTGCAATATAACAACACTTCGAATCTACCACACGTTTAAATGCAATATTTGCTTGTGTAGTGACCAAGAGGGAAGGCATTATCTTCTTAATATCGTAATTTATTTATGTTTTAACTTTTTATTTCAAATTATCGTTTCTTGCTTTTAACTAGTATAGAATTTAACACTAAGTACAATTTTTTTTATGAAACATTTATTGATTTGGTACATGTTACAAGTGATGCGCACGTAGTACCAATCTCGTGAACATACAGCAGATGGCGATTGTATGTCCTACCAATGGAACGGCATATACAACATCCTATCATTATTCCTTTTTTTATTTACGACAAACTAAATGACGATATGAAATAATATAATCAAACATTCACAAACAACTTAAACGTATTAATATCACTATGACAAAATCTTGAAGAAATTTCAAAACTCTGACAGACCTAGTTTTAACATAACTATTCCCACAGCTACCGGGTAAAGGTTCAATAATCAATGAAAACATTTTTTTTACTTTCCATATTATACAATTTATTTTTTGAGAAAATCATGACATGATTTTAACTTTACACTACTTTTCATTTGGAACATGAACAAAATTTTACTTCACCTCTGATTAATTGAATTAAGGCGAAGCTTCATGCTAAATCACTATTTTGATTAATCTTTATAACGAATTGGCTTACATTATGTTTTTCTATCGTTTCGCTTGAGTAGAATAGAAATAAAATAATAAATTACTAAATAAAAAATATATACGTAAACTACTAAAAAAATTTTTTTTCAATAGAAATGTATGAACGCGTAAAGGAAAAAACTTTAAAAAATACAGTATTATAGCTAAGATTATCTGTGACAGTTTCAATTGATTAACTTTTTTGCTTTCTTATAAAATTATTTAAAAAATAAATAAAAACCAGTTTTGTGAAATCGAACGTTTCTAGACTTCGTTTGTCAAGCGATTTTAATGCCTATTACCTACAATATAAGGTATACCAAGAATATACACATGTTTGGCTTGTAGTTTCCCCTTAAGTACAACCATGGACTTAATATTACCTTCCTTGAACCCAGCATCGGCCCTCTCCGGGTGCCAAATCGTCTAGGCGTCAATAATTCCTTAAACCTACAGTCATACCACATCGCCTTTGAGATTATTTTTCATAAAAACGACGCTACCCAAAAATACAAATCATACTAATATTATTGAATGCAGTGATCTCCCACTTGGGCGTCTACTGGTTTGGCTCAGAGCTGGCCCTGCTTGAAACCATTTCAAATGACTTTTAAGCTGTCTTAAAAAATAGACCAAAACAACGTCATTTTCTCGTACTCTTTTTTCCTGTCAGTTTGAAGTTTTCTGAATGATTGTTTTTTTATCATGTTTTTTTTTTTGACAAAATATATGTAATAGTGTGCGTGTCCCATTTGAAAATAATTTAGCAATTGGAGAAATGTGACAGACGTAGGAATAGGACGATAACTAAAAAGACAAGAGCATGATGGTGACAAAAGTTTGGAATTTTTAGAAAAATCTTTTTAAATGTTTCAACCGAACGTTCTGCTAACCCAATTGAGTGGGCATTATACGGTGGAGAAAATAACAATTTAAGAAATTTTTCTTGTGGTTTTAATGGACAAACATTATCACAAATAATTCCGCCAGAACTCAGTGTTTGAAAGTTTATAATGTTCCATGCACACAGGTGATCAATTTTTACATTATTTTTCTAATTTTCACAATAAAATAATGAAGTTCAATGGATATCAATCTTATAATTCTATTAGGCGGTCATGCTATTGAGCAAAGTAAACCTGCTATAAAAGCTTTAATTTCTTCAGACTTATCCGTATAATCTCTATTGGATTTTATGGTACATTTTTTCATATTAAAAGGCGTACTTTGAAGTCCATTTGGCGCTTGTATTGTTTTAATTAATCTAGCTTCTGGGAAACGTTTTTATATACAATAACGGCCAGTTAAAAGTCAACGTAACAAGGATTTTCCGCTTATTACGGTTGAATTAAACTTTTAAATGCGTATTTAAAAGATACTTAATAAAGATAAGAAGAGCCAGTCAGATGGTAATGGTTGTAAAAGAATAACTGCGGCAGGGGAATGTAGTTTTATTTTACGAGATAAAGTACTAATAATTAAACTTGAATGTACTTTTAAATTAATATCTCTTTAGCAGGTTAAAAATATATATTTTTTAATATTTATAACACCCACCTTCTCTTATAATTAAAATAATTTCGTTAAAAAAATTACATTTGTTAATAATTTTTTTTTTTTTAATTTTTTTTTTTTTTTTTTTACATTTGTAATTGTCAAAAAAAGCCACATGTAACTATTATGTTAAATAATTGGAAAATATGGAACACACATTGTAGCGTCTTACCTTATCATGTAGTCGTGTAAGCTCGAGGCAGAGAAAATTAAGGTTGACCTCGCCACTTGTAAGGTTTTGCTGCTTTTCCTCAACTAGGTAGGATCCTTTGGAGCGTGATTAATTATATATTCTTCCAACATCACAAAACTTAATGATAAAAACATATTTTGATACGATTCTACGAAAAAATTTACTATAACTAACATCTGTGAAAAGTCATTCAATTCTCGAGCAAAGTGCGAAGGTTCGTGTCGGAATTAAAAGCCGTTTTATTAGGCGTTATGGGAACGATCAGAATGAAATTTCAGATTTGTTCTCAGATTTTTAGTTTTCACTAGATTCGTCAAAAAAAAATCTTAAAATATATTTAAATATACGAATACTACGAATTAATGAAAACTTTTTTTGACTGATGTTTTTAATTTCATGACTCTTACTTTCATACATGAAAATTGGATTCCAATTTATAAATGGTCTAAATAAATAATTGGTAAACCGTGTCAAGATCAGCAATCTTATAACAAATATGAAATATCTTTCCGATTGGTGACATGAAGTCTGAGATAACCTTTTTAATGTGTCGTTCATTGGGCTTTTTTGCATGTATTTGCAAAGTTATCTTAGGCTCCATGGCACCGATCGGAAACGTATTTTTTTATATTTGTAATAAAATTATTGGTCTTTACACCGATTACCAATTATTTACTTACACCATTTATCAATCGGAATAAAATTTTACATATAAAAGTAAAAGTCATGGAATTACGAAATGAAAAACATCAGACAAACAAAATGTTTTCATTAATTCGTAGTATTTTGTATAACAAAATAAATTTTAATGAAATAAACACATAATCCTTTTCATAGAGTAACTGTGTCATACAAACTTGCAGGTTGATAAAGTGCTTCCTCTAATCCTTTCAGTATTTCATTTCCTTATTTTTCAGAGCTCAAGGTGCCTACTTGTGTATTATGAACTCTTGAAAGTGGAGATGATCCTCGTGAGATATTGAACATTCCGTGAATAGTTATTCTGAACTGAGTTTACTCTGAACTCACTTTACTCTGTGTATATCTGTACAACGGCAAGTTCCTATAGCGTTTAATCCTTTCGTGCTTCATTCTTCCACACCGAGAACTTAATAACTAAATTGGATGTCTAACTGTGTGACTATTAAGTCTGTTTATATTTTTGTTTCCTTTCTTCCCAAGGGAATTAAAAACATGAGAAAAGAAATTTGTTTTTTACAGAAAACTAATTAGATTTGTTGGTGCAGTCTTGTAAAATTGGTGTCATAATTTATAATCTTAAGATAATAGGCAAATAAAACAAATATACAAAAATGTGTAATATTAAACGTGTTGCTTCTGTTACTAAAAACAATGCATTCAATCGGGCCATCTCAGTATCACCATGGTGAAAGACCACTTTTCAGAAGCGAAAACTTAGCGTTACTTGAAATGGCTCTGATGAATTTGTGACCCTATTAGCTGAGTTGTCAGGTACTCGTATATACTTAATAATTTCAGTTACAATCTGCTTTCTAACCTTCTTTTCCCTTCCACTTACTTCATTCTCACAACATACCCCAATCGGGGAGTCATAGTTCTACTGGTTCCGGGAAGTTGAGACTCTTGTGCAGTATTCAGATAAAACCGTGAATATTATTAACCGACTCAAGTTATATCTGATGATTTGTAAATAGTGCCATAAGTCACCTCAAGTGGTGCACTGCGTTTGGTGCCGTAGCAATGCTGCTAATTAGTTTTACTTTTTGAATAATTTTCATTATCAGGGGTGTCCCGGTTCATGCTATAAGGTTTGTCCAGGCTTTTTTGGTTGATGCTTCTGCTCACCAGTGGCGGGACGGATTGGGAGAGGCCAGTTGATCGCTCAGCCGGACTCTCTCGACACACCGATTGTACCGTAGGGGAAGGCATGGATTCATACATCACTTCCGGAAACACTGACCACCAGAATTTTATTCACCAATTTTCTTTCCCAAAACTCTCTTTCCTTTACTTAAAAAAGACCACCCACACAGCATCCCTAAAGATGGTATAGGGCCTTAGATACATTAGTTTACTCAGAGCCTCCTGTGGGGAGTTAATGCAAAAAAGCGCTGTCTTTTTAAAAAATCACCCCAAGGGCGCTGTGCAAGGTTGACATAATTATTTGTGAATTTAAGGAATAAAATTCTGTTATCTGGAGCAGAAAAAAATATTTTTACAAAGTTACAAAATAATTTTTAATGCTTTTTCTTTCTAAAATGTATAACAAATTGACCAATATCAAATAAACTATCTTCAGTTGCAATTGTCATTTCATTATGATCCAGGAGTGTTAAAGAATTATTAATTCAACACTAAAAATATATTTATACAGGCGCCATGCGCTATATTGTATAACGCGTTAAAAATCTAAATATACAACTAATTGACTTGTTTTTATGCGTTGTGAATTGTTTGAATCGTAATTTTAATCATTGTTTGAGTTTTATTCTCTGATTGTTTTATCAAATGGAGCGATTATTGGTCGTTGTTCCGTAGCGAGCACGTAATGATAAGTCTTTAATCATATCTTAACAATAATAATTTTATCGTTATACCTGTGAATCACCTGATATTCACTAGCCGATATCAAACAGAAAAATAAATAATAATAATAGTCGCTAGGGATTCCACGATCAATCAATCACCTCCTTAATTGTTTTTTTTTCTTTTTGAAAACTGATGTTAAAATTACTACTTCATTACCACCTTGTCTAGTAATACTAAGACTATTAAACATTTAATATTATTTAGTCTTAGTTACTAGATTCTTATGCATCGGTACAGCGTTGTTACTTATAGTTAATACGGCCAGAAGCCAGTCGTAAGTTCGGTTTAATAACTACGCTATGCCATGGTAATAAATCCTATTGTCTCACGTGGCAATGCATTGATCAGAATCAGAAATAAAACCGTTTATTTTATGACATTGGTTGAAACGAAAAAAACAAACAAATAATGGGTTACTAAATAATGTGACCGGAAAACTTATCAAAATGACAATTCAACACACCTTTAAAAAGTGATGTAAGGTCGTGAAAAGTGAAGAAACAAAAACTAGGTTAAATAAGTTACTTAGGTTAAGTATTACAGGAGATTTTTTTTCATCGCTTTTAATGACTTATATATAACTTTTTAGTTGTTTTGAATTGTCACTATTTTGAAATTATTTTTTTTTTAAACTTAATGATTTGATAAAAAAAATATTTATTGCGATCGACTTGAACTACTGAACTTACGCTACCACAATTAACCCAGAAAATAAAATTGTTAGAAAAAAACGTTTTACTAATGAATTATTTATTATGACTTTTAAAACCGATATCATAGTATGTCAGAGGCGTGATGACAATAAAACAAAGTAAAAGTGTTGAAACAAACAAATAATTAAGATAATGAGTCACATTCTTACTATAATGGTTCATCGTGTCTAAGCAGATTTTCATAACTTTTTACAGGAAATTTTGCATTTGCATTTCAAAATAACTTTTAATATGATAATGAAAGCAGATCATCGAATAATGCTTAGTCGGTTATAGATAACTGCTGGTATTGATGAATTTTTACACATATTTGTCGTGTTATCGTGCAATTAGTATCAAGTGTGATTATTTTTCTTATCTTGGGCCGTTTACATCCTTTATAAATTGAAGACTGCAGAGATAATTTCTCAGTACTGTATTGAATTTTAACAGCAGGTAACGTCAGATTTTAGGTTTGTGAATGAGCACTTCCACAATAGTTTCAACACTGTTTTAGTTTCAGCATCCGTGACTAGAATGAAAATAGCCTGTTTTGAATACTGATCGTGTTGCGATTATGAACTATTTATCGTGTTTAATTGAATAAATATAAATGAACAATGTGTTTTAATTGATTAATAATACGTGAGACGTGTATGTCACGATAATGGATTGTACCTGAGTGATTTAGTTACCTGCTTATCATAACCTTGAATCTCTTAGTTTTGTTAAGTGTCAAGTGGTAAGGTAAAGATGGTTCCAGTGACTAAGAAGGCGGGCCTCGTTCCCCCAGATGGGGGGTGGGGGTGGATGGTTGTGCTGGGGGTTGCTTTAACAAATGTAAGTGGATATATAATTTACAAAAAAACGTATATGTATATCTTTCAACTTGAGGTTTTCAGATATGAACAAAAACTTGTATTCTTCTAAAATATTTAATGATTTTAACACAAATCCTATTGTTTATTACCGACCTTTGTTCGAAGAAATAATATAAATAATGGATTATTGCTTCTTGTTAAGTTTCATCTGACATTATCTAACATAAGCGTGGTATACGTTTGGGAGTTTCATAAGTTTTCAAATACTCGTATAATCATTAAGTCGTTGGTTATAATTATGATACAATTTGTTCCCTGGTTTATTCGATTCATTATTTTGACAAAACTGACAAATAAGATCATAGTACTCATAGTAGTTTGTACATCGTATCATTTGGTTATCACATTCTTTCGAAAGAATTCAAAATATATTGTGTAACGATTTAAACTATTTAAATAACTAACATTAATTAATTAATTTTCACTATCCCGACAAAGAAGCCATTGGCTTTGAAACATATTGATTATTATTTATTAAAAAGTGGTGTAATCAAAATAACCAGAGAAAGTAATTTTACAACTTTTGAAGAAGTAAATAAATTCCATCTGAGAATTCGATTACTGATAAATTTTGACAGTCAATTTTCATGAAAAGAGAATACATACCCCAAAATAACTTTTTTTTTTTAAATATCTTTATATTTTATAGTTTAATAAACGTTTTGTTATGTATTTAAATTACAAATCACATTTACCTTTTCATTTATTTCAGACCTTCAATCAATCCCTTTTATCTCTATTCGGTCTTCTATTTGGAGAAAAACTGATTGACATGGGCCAGGGGACAGTGGGAGCAGCCTGGGTAGCCAACACCATGCTCCTGGTCTTCAATTTCTCTGGCCTGGTGACTGGACCAGCTCTGAAGACCTACTCGGCCAGGACTGTCACCATCATAGGAAGTCTCTTGGCTGGAGGTGGCATGATAGCTGCCAGCTTCTCAACTTCCATGTGGCATCTGATTGTGACGTACAGTGTCTTTACTGGTGAGTTAATCATCTACCTCCTTGGACGTTACCGGTTAGTTTTTTGGTTACAAAAACAAATATATCTCACCTTACATAACCAAACCTATCCAACCTAAACGAACCTCACCTAGGCTAACCTAAGCTAATCCAAGCTAACCTAAGCAAACCTATGCTAACCTAAACTAACCTATGCTAACCAAAGCTAACCCACTGTAACCTAAGCTAGCTTAAGCTAACCTTAATTTACCTAAGCTATCCTTAACTAATATAAGCTAACCTAAGTTAAACTAAGCTAATCTATTATTTATTCGTGATCTGTTTAGTCATTTTTCTGTTCTACCGGTTCCCGTTTTATCCAGAATTTAATTTCTTTTAATATTTTCATGGCTCAAAACAATAATTTTAAAACATTTTCCAAATTCGTCCTTCATAAAACAATAATAATAACATTTTTTTATCATTTTCTGTTTGGGTTAATCAATTTTCTATTCACAATCTGTCAAATATTTTCAACGCAATGATTGATAAACAAAGAAAATCAGGATATCTTTATCCATCTGAAAAACCAATTGATTTATATAATGTTTTGCTAATAAATCAGCGAAAAAGTAAATATCATCAATTACTTCTTTCCGTTATCTGAATTTTTTATTGATAAATTACTAACTATTGAAATATTTTTTTACTAATTATTTCATTCGTGAAGTAACGTGTAACATAGATGGATTTTTTATATGTTAATGTTTGACCCCAGTAGCGTGTAACCACTAATTGTATTTTATTTTTAAATTAACAAAAAATCACGATAACTTTATTTTAGTTTGTATAGTTGACATAACATTTTCTCTTATAATTAAAAATGTGCTAGTTTTGATTTGCCGCCAGAACGACATGTTTGTTTTTGGTCGTGGATTTAGCGTTGTCGTCGGTCGTTGACAGCCGTCTTACGTTAACAGTCGGACTTGATGACGTTGTAGCCAGTTAGAACCATTTAGTAATGTGTGGACTTATATCGTTTTTAAATCAAAAAATTTGAATGAAAATATTTTTATTTCACATATTTAGAACAATGATCAGAATCACAAAAATGGACTTTAATTTTTCCATACAAATTTAACAGTATCCGTGTTCTAAGACGAGTTCTTACATTTTTTATTCAGCTGATAGATACTACGCAATGATATTTTCTAAAAATTTTAATTCTTCAGCGGATTGCAACTTTTTTTATCTGGCCAGGACTCAAACTCAATTGCGTCTGTCCGTTTACCACTTAAAATTATCAAAAAATAAACCAGTTTACGGGCTGACAATTGAAAAATTCTCGCATTACGTGGCAGTTCTTAAATTAAAATAGATTGCAATCAGGTAGGTAAAAATACGTATTAAAATAGAAACATAATTGATTATTAAAATGTATTTTTTTTAAATATGCGACAAGATTTTCAATTTTGATATCCTAAGGTTTATTTCAAATAAGAGATTTGTTATGTATGTATTTTGAAAAATACACTTTTAAAATTGATTATAGCAGCAATTGGATTTGAATTCGAGATCTAAAACTATTCGGATGACTGGTGTGTATCAATGAGCTATTGAAGCAACCCGTTGCAAATATTTTATTTTAAAATATCTATTAGAAACATCTTCGATGAAGTATGAATGGATGATAAATAAAAAAGATTTTCACACAATATGACAAGCGACATGTTCTCAGAAAATTAACTTCGCAGATAGATATATTTACTTGCGGTCTATTATAATTTTTGTTTTGTATCTTTTCTAATGTTAATAACCGCATGGCTTCAAGATATTACAAATTTAAAAGTGATGTCTTTTAAATGAAACACCACTAAAAATAAGTTATTTTGAAATGGATTTATTTTTTCAAACACATTTTTTTATTGTTTTAATTTTTTATCAAAAACGGAGATTTATTTTATAGTAGGGATTTGGAAAAATAAGGAAATGTTGATTAATTTCTAAGAATCTGAAAAATGTTGTATTGAATAACATTTTAAATATGGTAATTTTTAAAAATATTTTCATAAAGATTTTCGTTTAATTAGCTTTATTTTTTTATCACAATATTAAGGTTTAAGAAATGAAAATATTTCATTAATTGCACGTTCTAAAATAATAGATATATTACAATTCACATAGTTTCAGAAGACCTTCACAAATGTGAAAAAAATTACCTACTATAATTATATTGGAAGTTTATTATCAGCAGTAGCGATTTTCGTATTTTAGTTCAATACAACAATATTACAATATTTGTTTGGTAATCTATATCTTAAGTATATTAGAACCATTTACCCACTTACTAATAAATGTATTTTAAATTTTACACAACTGCCAAAAAAAACCTTATGCCATACATTAATTATTGTTGTTTATCCTTAAATTTAAAACAGGTATCTTAAAACACCATGGGATCAATTAGTATTCACAAAATGGGAAATATATGGAATTCAATTTAAAATATATATATTACTTAAAGTGGTTAAATGAACTTTTACCAAAACATTACCTTACGATAGATTTCAGTAAAACACTAGACTCAATAGTCGTTGATGTTAAATAATATATTCCGAATAAATGAAAATTAAGTTTTAAAAGTATGTTCTAAACTGCATCTGATAGTATTATTATCCTAATGACTTTAGTAGATATGTTTAGGAATGTTGTAAACGCAAGTGGCGCCCTCTGTTATTAGAAAAAAAAATTGAAGTTTTCAACATAAAATAACTGCTAGTTACATAATATTTTGTAGTACTTTGTAATTTCCATCCAACTTAATGGTCATTTTTATCTGCCATAACACAAACTAGCAAGGCGAGCAAAAAAATACTAAAATTTAAACAATTTAATTTTTCGTATTATAATAATTTTTAAAAAAACACACATTTTTTTTTGTAATAACCTAACTTTCCATTGGTAACCTAGGCCATATAAATAAAATGATAAGGTTTTAGCATTTAAATTACCTCTATTGCCTCTATGAATACTTAACACTACGAAAACAAGGAAATATTACTTACAACGATGTGTGAATAATTCGCTGTCGTTTGGTAAAGCAATAGTTGAATAGTTTTAAGCTTCTCGTTTTGGCCGAAAAACAAGAGGATGAAGGGGAACTTTAAGACAAAATAATGTGTTGAATATTCAACGGAATAATTCCATGAAATGCACTTGTCCCGGAGGAAATGTGAAATTTGTCTGAAATGGAGTTGGTGGAGTTTGTGTAGAGGAAATTGGTATGAAATTATGCACTGCAACTAGTCCTAAACCATTTAGGTAACCGCAAAAAAAATTGCAGTAGATGCATAATTTTTTTTTTTGAAAAATATTATTAACAAAAAAATGCCATTTAAGCCCCATATATATTGTATACTGTACAGTGTCAACGCAGGGGAGCTATGTCAACACACGGTTGGGCAGCGTTGTGAGGCGGGTTAAGGTAGGAGCTATAAAGAAGGATTGATTATTGCAAGTCTTGAAGGGGCCCGGATTATATAAAAGAGGAAAAACAGATGCCGGAAACTCGTTCCACATACGAGCCGTCTTACACAAAAACGATTTGGAGAAGCGGCCCATTCTCACGAAGCCAACATCAACTGTGAACGGGTATTCCGCTCGTGCACGTCGAGTTTCACGCACATGCACCGGTGCACCAGGGATCAATAATGCTAGCTCCTTAAAGCAGACTCCGTTAAAATAACTGTAGAACAGACTCAGCATGCCAACAATGCTTCTGTGAATTAGAGATGGCAATCGGTTTGTTAACCCTTTGCACTCCAAATATGTTTTATATGGTATACCAGCTACTCCATAGAGTTTTATGTAAAAATATGAGGAACAATTACGATATTTTAAGAAAATTAGAAAAATTGTTTTTTGGTTAGGCAGTAAGTAAAATAAAATAGTTATATTAAGAAATATATATTTTTTATCATATAACATTGTTAATAAAATAAAATAAACATATTCTAATCTATATAATTTTTTTGTGTGGTATTTTAGAAAGCAGTCGCCCGAATGCATACGTGGCGTGGATTGGTTTCCCGTCTTCTACCTTTTACTGCCCTTTTCGAGCAGACCACACAGTCCCGCTTGGATCTTTTTCTTAAAATATGGAGGATTCCATTGATACTGGTCTCTGATGGAGTGAGAATATTTAGTGCCCAGTAAAAAAAATCAAATAAAATGATTGCATTGTTATTGTTATAAATGAAAAACAGAGCAAAAATCGCAACCAATCGTACGTGTGTACTGTATAACTGAATAGAATCATGTATATACCTGTAAAAGGACCCATTTATTTTTAAACAATAAAATATATACCTATTGATTATGTCGCCGCTGCGGCGCCATCAGAGTTAGAATATTTCGTATGTCGCCGTGGCGGCGACAACGGAGTACAAAGAGTTAACAATGGAATGTCAATCAGACAGACCGCTCTCCTTTGCACACAATCAAGTAGGTTTGTTAAGTATTGTGGGGCTCCAGCCTTGATGTCACTTTATTACATAAAACATGTTAATAAAATTACTTTTAACTGGTAACAATACATTGCACCCCAATATCAGAGGTGTTAGGAGGCCTGTTAGTTATTTTTCTCAATTCCTTAGCTAAAAGAAACTATATTTTGCTTTTATATTTATATATATTTATGAATTACTTTATTAACCGCCTTTTTAGGGGCTTTTACAAATTGTAGCAGTGCGTACTTCTGGACGGGCAGTTCCTACCCGATTAAGATAATCATTGGTCAACATTCTTAAATTGGCACGACTGTTTCGAGCTATGAGTGCGGAGCGTCACTTCATCGACTTCAGTTGCTTGCTGGACTCGTGGGATTACGGTGTGTTCGGACAACGCTGGAACAATGAGGGTCTACTGTGCAAACTACGGAAGGTCTTTTTCACTTATATCTTTTAACAATGTACTTATAATTTAAATAGGGATTACTCATTTTAACTTCTTGCTTAGTTATTTTATAACTCGCTGGCGCCCGCTCAGACATTCTTTACAAGATTAAGTGTTTTTAAATTCATTAATGTCACATGTTCTTTAGTCAAAATTTTATCAAGATGGCGTTATTTACACGTACATTCTTGTCACGCTCTGAGTTAAATTATTTGATAGAGTCTCATGTTTATTTATCTGATTAAACATTTTAATTATTGTTTTAATAAATTAGCGTCTGTTGATATTTAAAGTAATCTATTTTTTATCATCCTTATCAGTTCTCATTACTACCTACCTACTTTGAATTATTGCGTGTGCGTGGATGACTAGATAATTGTATTCGGTAATTTTACCAATTAATGTCACAATCGAAAGACCCATCATTAATTAATACAATTATCCTTTCTTCACCCATCCACGATAATATGTTACAAAATGGCAGCCCTTGTGGGTGAACCTAAGTTTGACTAAATAAAAATTGCAGCATTTTTTTTTTTCTTTCATTGTTTTAATCTTGTATTGGATGTCTGATTTTTTTTTCATAATTTTCTTGTATAATCCCTTGGAAAAAGACCTTTCGTTTTGCATGGTAGATGTTCGGGTGTTGCTCGAAATACATCGTGTCACTGAGATTTTATTAATTTTTCATTTTACGCAGCTTTTTATCCGGCACAACTCATGACGTTTTTCGTCTTATTATCGTGTTCGTTAGTACGCTGACGTCACACTTATTTTATATTTTTTTGTGTTTTGCGGCGATTGTGGTTGTTGTATTGTTGCTTGCATGTTCTAATAATTTTTTTTCTACCTACCCTGTTAGTTAGGTATGACGGATTCGACCATTTTAACAAGAAGTCGTGCGTTAATCATGTCTAAACCAGAGGATGGCACTTCTTCGGCAAATTCGGCGGTCGCGTCTAACACAGTTCCGGTTCACAAATGGAACTTAACCTTCGACGGTACGGGGAACGTACATAATTTCATTGAACGGGTCAACGATTTGTCTATATCTCGGAACGTAAGTACAGCTTCTCTTTTTTCATCTGCGGTGGAACTTTTTTCAGGTCATGCTTTAGACTGGTTTAGAGTCAACCGTTCTTCTTTCAAGTCATGGTCGGATATTGTAATTGCTCTAAAGGAAGAATTTGAGCTTCTGGACCATGAAAGACGATTAGTTGCTCAGATCAGAGCCACGTACCAGCAACAAAAAGAGAACCTGGGTTCATTCATAACGCGGGTCTTGACTTTAAACAATCAATTGTCGTCAAAATTACCAGATGACGAAATTCTGGAAATATTACAATGTAATATGTTACCGAGATACATACAAAAATTATCGCTCTCTGTCATCTCGGACATTAATTGTCTGAAGAAATTGGGTAAAATGATTGAACTTGCAGACGTTCGGTCTGATTCCAGACCTTCCCCGCCAAATGCAAATACTGTTAATTTCAATAATGTTTCGCATTCCTCCTCAAATAATGCATTTAGCAGAGGGAATAACAGAATGTCTCAGAATAATCCCAATTTCAGGAATCATCGTCAATCTTTTGAATTCAGTAAACGTAGCCCGTCAAATATGAGTTCTAGGGAGGTGAAATGTTTCCGCTGTGGCCGTCCTGGTGTGAAGGCGCCTTCATGCAACTGTCGGCAGGCAAAAAACTAGATGTCCTGGGGGTCCTGTCTGCGGGCGGCAAGTCGACACCGTTCGCTGACATCACCGCCAGGCATCGGCTTGCTGTGCTGTCGGAAACCAGAACTTTCTTCAAGAACCTTTGGACTTCGAAGGTGGTGAGTGCGGCTAAAAGGGATGGCCGTCCACACATCATTTTCCAGGTTCTGGGTTCCAACTTTTCTGGCCTTCTTGACTCTGGTTCGCATATCTCAATTATTGGTAATAATTTTCATCGTAAATTTTTAAATCTAGGGTTAAATCTTTCTGTTCTTAAGAAAAAATTTTCACTCACTTCTGCTACGGGTCATACTGTGGAGTGCGTTCACAAAATTGCGGTTCCGGTAGTTCTTGGTAACGTTAAGAAAATTTTTAATTTTGTGGTTATGCCAGATATAAAATCTAACATCATCCTCGGTTGCGACTTTTGGAAAGTTTTTAACATTTGTCCCAAGTTAACTAAATTAATGACTAATGACTCTGACAATAGTTGCGTGTCTGAGGTAAGAGGACTGGATAGCTTTGAGAACTTAAACTCATCTCAACAATCAATCTTAAATAACGTTATACTGGAATTTAAAGCCTTTTCTGGTAATCGTTTGGGTAGAACGTCTCTTGAAAAACATGTTATTGACACGGGTGATTGTCAACCTATTAAGCAACGTGTTTATCCGATATCTCCTCATTTATTGCCGGAAGCTCACAGAGAACTTGACAGACTATTAAATCTGGGAGTAGTAGAACCCAGCAATAGCTCGTGGAATAATCCTATTGTTTTAGTGCCTAAGAAAAATGGTTCTTTTAGACTTTGCTTGGATAGTAGAAAGCTCAACGCGGTCTCGCGGCGGGACGCTTATAGTCTACCGTTGATATCTGATATCTTAAATAGTCTCGGAGGAGCACGTTATCTATCAACTTTAGATCTTAATGATGCCTTTTTTCAAATCCCGTTAGAAGAAGATTCTAAAGAGAAAACCGCATTTACTATCCCTAAACGAGGCCTATTCCACTTTGTAACAATGCCTTTTGGTCTTCATGGTGCAAGTTCTCGGATGATGAGGCTAATGGACAAGGTCTTGGGTCCGGAGTTCGATGGGAAGGTCTTTTGTTATCTAGATGACATAATTATCATTAGCTCTACCTTTGAAGAACACATTGATCTTTTAAGACGGGTTAAACAAAAGTTACAAGCCGCGGGTTTGACTATTAACGTAGAGAAGTCAGTCTTTTGTCGTGACTCTCTTAAATACCTAGGTTTCGTGATTGATAAGGATGGGTTGAGAACTGACCCGGGAAAAGTGAAAGCAATCGTTGACTTCCCCATTCCAACGTCGCAAAAGAGCTTGCGTAGGTTTATCGGTATACTTTCTTGGTACAAAAGGTTCATTTTAAATTTTTCTTTAATTGCAGCACCTTTGCATAATTTAACCAAAAAGGAGTTTGCTGGTAAAAAATTTGTATGGAATGAACAGGCTGATGCTGCCTTTACTAAATTAAAGAATATTCTGGTCAAGGCTCCTGTTCTTGCTTGTCCCGACTTTAGTAAACCCTTTACAATTAGTTGCGATGCATCGAACACCGGTTTGGGGGCGGTCCTTTCTCAATCTGACGTTAATGGTATAGAACACCCTATTTCCTTTATTTCCAGATCACTATCTGCACAGGAGAAAAATCACTCCACAACCGAGAAGGAGTTAAATGCTATGATCTTTGCACTAGAGAAATTTAGGGGTTATATTGAAGGTTCGCCTATTCCTGTCAAGGTGATCACTGATCACTATAGTCTAAAATGGCTTACAAACTTAAAGTCTCCGTCGGGAAGATTAGCGCGGTGGGCGGTTAGACTACAGCAGTTCAATTTTGAAATAATTCATAGGAGCGGTAAAGACAACATTGTTCCGGACGCACTGTCTCGTGACCCTTTACATGTTGACTTGTTAGATCAGTCCTTTTCCACTTCTGACCGTTGGTACTTAAGTTTGAAAGAAAAAATTTTGGCTAATCCGGAAAAATTTCCAGCGTTTAAAGTTTGCAATGGTGTCATCTTCAAACACATTCAGAGCATGGAGGCTCTTCACAGGTCTTATGACTGGAAGGAAGTTCTCCCAAAAGAGTGTAGGAAAAACGTCATCGTTCAAAATCACGTTCCGCCTTCGTGTGCACATTTTGGCATCTTAAAAACGTTAAATAGGATTAAACTTAAATACTACTGGCCAAAAATGGCAGCTGATGTGAAGTCTTTTGTAAGTAAATGTCATACTTGTTTAGGTTATAAAAGTTCTAACTTACTGCCTCCTGGATTGATGGGTGACCCGAAACTGGTGCAAAGGCCGTGGCAAATGATTGCGACAGATCTATTAGGTCCTTACCCTAATTCTTATAAAAAGGGTTATACTTACCTTTTAGTGGTTTCTGATTTCTTTACCAAGTATACTAGACTTTTTCCACTTAGGAAAGCAACGGGTAGTGTTATTGCGGAAATTTTGGAAAATGATATCTTTTATAAATTCGGTGTTCCAGATACGATTGTTTTGGATAATGGCCCACAATATATATCGCGTGACATGAAAGCGCTGGCCAATAAATTTCATATCCGTCACTTGTTTTATAATTGCAGATATCACCCGCAGAATAACCCTGTTGAGCGTGTAAACAAGGTGTTGGTAGCAGCCCTGGGTTCTTTTGTGGGATCTGATCACAGATCCTGGGCGTGCCATCTACCTGAAATTGAACTGGCTATAAACACGGCTGTTCATGAAGTCACAGGCTATACTCCGTTCTTCCTTAATTTTGGTAGAGAAATTGTAATTTCGGGAAATGACTACAAAGGTGTAGACTTTAACGCGGAAGACATTAGATTCTCTAAACGCGATTCATGGGCATCTGATTTACATGAATTAAATGACATTTTCTCCCAAGTTCGCACGTCCTTAAGACAATCATACGAACGTAATAAGGTTCAATATAATCTGCGTCGTAGGGACGTTCAATATGAGGTTGGGGACATTGTCTGGAGAAGGTCATTTGCTTTGTCTGACGCTGGTAGATACTTTTCAGCAAAATTAGCCCCCAAATTTATACGTAGTAAAATTATTTGCAAGATATCGCCGGTTGCTTATCAATTAGCGGATATGACAGGGAAACCCGTGGGAACTTTTCATGTTAAGGATATAATCAAGTTAGAAGAAGCTAACTGACCTTGGGGTGGGTTAATTGATGAACTATTTTTTCTTATGTTGTAATCGTTATACTTTTATTTGAGAATTAATCCCTTTTCTCTTGTTATATATTAGGTTATTGCTTGCCTTGCCCTCAGGTTTGCAATTTTTCTTGTGTTCTCTCATTGTGAGGACATGACTAGTATTTTTGTGTCTTCACATTGAGTGGATTTTTTTGTATAAGTTTTGTTTTGTCCTTATGTACATGTGTAGTATGTGTTTTGGGAGTAATGTGTCCATTCCGATTCAACGCGGGGGATTGACGTTTTTTTAATCTCACGCATTGAATCCACACATTTTTTTGGATTTAAGTGCAATTATATTGTATTGAACATTTTGTGATCTCACGATTTGAATCCATTGTATCATTTTATACGTTATCCTAGGGCAGTGAAGTTCACAATCTCAGTTGGCCACTGTTTTGTGCTATTTTTCTGTTCGAGGGATCTTTTAATAGCTGATTTTACTTTGTGAGATGATACTAATTGTTCTTTAATGAACTAAGTCCGCGATGGCGACTTGTTTTGAGGTACGGGTTGTCCTTTCTAGAGGGACATACTGTATTTCAATTATGGCATATACGAAGCTGTATTTCGGTTTAACAGTTCTGTACCAAGCTTGGTCCTCGTGTCATTTTAATTGTGCGCATGGTTGTTCTTTATATGTTGTTCCTTAGTACCTTAGTTTGCCTTGGTGTTGGTTGACTATTTTAATTCATTAATTTAGAAAATACTTCATGCAGTTTTCCGCGATAGCCTCAGATGCTCATAACAATCTATTTTTCTCTGGTTTTAGGAAACCATTGGCATGGTGTTTTCTTTGATTTAGTCACTGTTGATTACACTTTTCAAATATTTTTTTTTTAAAAAATTTTATGCCATAATAATTAATTTAATAATTTATTTATTTATTTAATATTTATTTTGAAATTTAGTGGGTTTTCACTCGCTCAGGTTATTTGAGATTTACAGAATCATAGTTTTTTTTAACATTTAAAAATTGCATCCTTTCATGAAGTTTTTTTACTTTTATTGCTCTTATTGTCCTTGGCTTGATTTATTATTAAATTGATATTTGTTCATATTATTAAGAATGTCATTGAGTAATTTTTTTTTTACATTTTCTTTTAACAAATACTATGCGTTTTCACATGCAATTGCTGTGGTTTCTCTCTGAGCTCAAGATAAGTCGCATCAATTTCATTTGGACTTAGCTGTATTTTTTGACAATATTGGGTCATCAATATATGGTTCTGTTTGAGCCGGTCACTTCTATCTTATTATGAATTTGGGTTTGTTTCTGGGATAACTTTATAATTTTTCATCTCTGCTCGCAGAGGGCAGTAACTGCAATGTGGGTTTAGACTTTACTATTTTCATTTAATAGCGTTTCTTTTAGCTTCAATTTAACTTTTGTTGGGCGCTCAGCTTTCACTTTTAGCTAGACTCGTTTTTAAATATTTTTTTTTTAATAAATTTTGTTAGTCTTTACTACAGGTTATCTTTTCATTTGTTATTCTATTCAAGTTTTGTTTACACTTTAGTAGTTGTTAAATTCCTTGCTCAGTAATCCATTTTGTCAAGCATAGCATACCTTTCTTTTCACTCGCCTCAAGGAAGTCAGTCGCCTTCATCACTCTTCGGTTCTTCACGTCAAGATAACTCAAGATAATACAAAATTTCAAGATTTACAAACTTTTATCTATTCTTCGAGGAAGCAATTTTGTTCAAGATCGAGTCTTCAGGGAAGCAACATTCTTCTACGGGATGAGTTTAATAGGATACTACCTGGCCGTTCACTGCTATCAGAAAGAGGGTGCAGCTTCTCAAGATTGCATTTGTTGTCAACATTGGAGTATGGTGATACAATTTTCGGGGCTCATTATCTTCGCCAAGCAAGTTCAATCTTCATCACTGATGTCAGAAGAGGGTCATTCAGATATTCCATCAGCGAGAATTCTTCCTTCTACTTCCTGGGTGTTGGCGCTTCAATCCTTGCTCAGCGAGCACTTCACGGACTTCTACAGAACGTGCTGGACTCTTCTTCTAAGGCATTATCGGCATTTGTGACTCTTTACCACTCATTGGACTTGGAGGCATATGGAAAATATCAAAAAAAAAATTATCGTGCCGAAAATTTTTTTCCTTTGGAAGGGGGGTAATGTAGCAGTGCGTACTTCTGGACGGGCAGTTCCTACCCGATTAAGATAATCATTGGTCAACATTCTTAAATTGGCACGACTGTTTCGAGCTATGAGTGCGGAGCGTCACTTCATCGACTTCAGTTGCTTGCTGGACTCGTGGGATTACGGTGTGTTCGGACAACGCTGGAACAATGAGGGTCTACTGTGCAAACTACGGAAGGTCTTTTTCACTTATATCTTTTAACAATGTACTTATAATTTAAATAGGGATTACTCATTTTAACTTCTTGCTTAGTTATTTTATAACTCGCTGGCGCCCGCTCAGACATTCTTTACAAGATTAAGTGTTTTTAAATTCATTAATGTCACATGTTCTTTAGTCAAAATTTTATCAAGATGGCGTTATTTACACGTACATTCTTGTCACGCTCTGAGTTAAATTATTTGATAGAGTCTCATGTTTATTTATCTGATTAAACATTTTAATTATTGTTTTAATAAATTAGCGTCTGTTGATATTTAAAGTAATCTATTTTTTATCATCCTTATCAGTTCTCATTACTACCTACCTACTTTGAATTATTGCGTGTGCGTGGATGACTAGATAATTGTATTCGGTAATTTTACCAATTAATGTCACAATCGAAAGACCCATCATTAATTAATACAATTATCCTTTCTTCACCCATCCACGATAATATGTTACAAAATGAATAGTAAAATTATAGTTTTGATTATTATATATAACTATACTGCCTCAGTAACAATCTTTTGTATTTGTTAAGTGATAAATTATTTCCCTCTATAAGTATTCTGAGCAACGAGGAATACACATGGCAGTTAGTACCAGAATTTCTGTGCTGAAATAAATCCTGACTTTTAGTATTACGTATTGGAATCCGAAAGCTTATCAATGCAAGAAATTCTGGACTATCAAATGCATAATTTAGAATTTTATTTAGAAATACTAAGTCAGTAGAAATTTAATTTAAAAGAGTGTTGTAGTTAAAAAAAAATTCCTAGAATACCCATTTTATAACATATAAAACGTAAGAATTTATTTTCTGTTCTTTCAATCGCTTATATATGAATATTGTAATACGGTTCCAGACGGGAAAATTGTGTTCAAGTCGACTTCTAACAAAGGCGAATTATAACAGTTTACTACACTTAAGATGAGACAATACCCTAAAATAAAGCCAGAATCTTAACGCCGTAAGTGAAGCAGCCGTGCACAAAAATATTCGTCGCGCGGCCATGATGTATTGGACAGACCTGCGGTTGAATTTACCCTATCAAATCTCTAAAATAAAGTGGTAATCTTAACTACATAAGTGATGAAGTCCTGTAAAAACAATATTCAGCGCGCGGCCCGGCGTAATGGGCGGACGTACTGTTGACTTTGCCATAGCAGTCCTGGAATGTCAATCTCTATACCGTGGGGTTTATTTTTATTATTTCTGATGAACGTATTGATTGCCAACTTAATTCTCGGCAGTCAATACCCTCTTTAGAAAACCATTATTCTTAAAATACCTTCACGTTGCCACCATATATAAATACATATTTTTTCCAGGTCTAGGAATGGGTTTGATCCAGCCATCTACTTTCGTAGCTGTGAACTCGTACTTCCGGGCCAAACGTGGCCGGGCAGTGGGGGTGTCTATGGCCGGAACTGGAGTCGGGCAGATGCTGATGCCTCACCTGGTGCGCTACCTGCTGGACTGCTACGGGTTCCGTGGCACAGCCCTGATTCTGGGTGCATTGGCATTCAATGGAGTGAGTAGTTTTTTCATTATAGTTAGAAAGTTACCCATGTTTGAGGCTCCACGTATGATTGCATTTATTCTAATTATCATTTTGTGATAGTCCTTGTTATAATTGATATTTATATAGGTAACATAACTGGCGTCATGTAAAGTTAAAAGGGTTAATGAAATTTACTTTTCCATAGAGAAAGTGTTTATTTATTTTTAATGAAAATACAGCAATGTTTGCCTAAAATGCTTGTCGTTACCATCGCTGAAAGCGAGATAGTGCTACGAATGATCTATCAAATCGTTACTACTGGAGATAGTATCTTAAAAACGTGTGATTAATTCCTATTGATAAAACTTCCAATTTAGATAAGATATTTAGACTGCACAGACAGGTCGATTAATGAAAAATTGAACTTACTCCATACGGATACATGGCCACATCCACAACACACATTTATAGGTTTATCTTTTCAGTGATAAGCAACTCTTCAATAGATTAAAGAATTATGAGGGATCATTTAGGTTCCTACTAAGACGTTTTTAGCATGTGTGCGGGATCCAGTTAAAATAATATTGGTCGATTTAAATCATTGATTAAAAAATAGAGATTATGGGAATAAAATTCTTATCGAAAGAAAAAATAGCAGTTTTCGAATGGATGGCAATTTCATATCATTGGCATTTTGCAATTTGACCTACTTAAAAAGACAAAGACCCATATTAGCGAGTTTTCGATTATCAAACAAGCCCATCTTCGAAACTTGAGAATCCAAATATCAGAAAAGTAATTATTGGCATCTTGATAAGCCAGTTTCGACTGCAAAGTGGGCAACTTATTCGGTTCTGACACGGAAAGTTTTTCTGTATCGGCGGATCTGAGCGAGAAGGAAACGGGGAGCCTCGAGAACGAAATTCGGCTCTTGCTTAGGGCGGGCTCGCTTCACATATCCGATAGAGAACTGCGGCGAGAAGTGTGGAAAACATGTGATCATTTTGAAGATATTTATAACTGTATCTGTTCACCAAGAGCGAATCATTTTTTTGTGTTAATTAATGTGTTTATGGCACAACATTAACATAAAGTATATTTCGGAAAAAGTTAATTTTTCTCAGGTAATGTTGTGATATTGGTGAAGTTGTTCAGCGCATGTTGACCAGTTGGTAGTAATGGTTAGTTAGTAACATTTTCTTTGATGAGAATTTATAGTTGTGTTGTGCAAAATAAGTCTTTAGCTTAGGGCTTGCAAGTATGTACTTGTGTTTAGTATGATTTTCAGTTATGAACGAGTATCAACGCATTTTTTGAATGATTTGTTTAATTTAATTTTTCACACAATCAGTTGTTAAATATAGGAGCCTGAATTCTTCGTAATTGAACAGGCATTCGGTTCGGTAGTCTGGAGGTTTTTTTGAATAGTTTTTTATTATGAGCTTCTGAACATTTTCTTTGGGGATTAGACTAGTTCTTTAAGCTGCTACCCGACAACAATGGTACCTATATCGTATATACTAATGCGTAATGTACATCGACTAAATAAGACTATATCGATGGCAATACATTATCTAACCTAGGGTTAAGACGTCGCATAAGTGTCATTTGTGCAACGTTATTGTATTATTTTTCGTTATTATTTTATTTGAATGTCTGACCGCCTATACTTCCGATGAAACAAACTGCTAGAATCGAGTTTCAGGCAAGTCTATAATAAAATAATAAATGAAAACATTATCAAAAATTAAAATTCTTTCTTGAATAGATGAAACAGACCCATTGACCTGTTTAAGCTTTAGGTGTCGAAATTATTTACGTGAATTGGCGACATCAGTTTACTTTCAAATTGGCAATGGGATTTTTCGTTTTGTGGGTCTAGCGTAAGTAACTTCTCCTAAAAAAGCAAAATTATATGTCGACACTGATTTTGGCTTGGGTCGAACATGAGCAAGCATTCCTAATAAATGTACCTATAAAGATAATAAAAAAATGTTTAATGGGTCAGATAAATATGTAAATATTGTTAATGCATTATGCATGCATGGGGTGTACGATCCATTAATTCCACTTTCGCAATACGTAGGCACCAATATTAATCTGCCTATTCAAACATGCCAAGTAAACATGTTTAATACAGCCTTATCAAGCAGTATTATTTTTAATGGTGGTCTTCAGCAGGGTTACAATAATTTTAGTGTACACGGGATGCTAAATATATATATTTTTTAATATTGATATCTACTTGCAATTATAAATTCATACATATGTATATTATTTCAATAAAGTTTTTCCAAGCACTTACTTATACAAATATATCTGTCTACTAAAACCTTTGACAGGTTCTCATGAATTTAAAGAATCGACAGAATAAAAAATAATAATTGATGGCAAAATACCTGAAATCTCTGACGAGTCACTTAAGAGGAATGCACTCAGTGCGTGTTTCATACAAAATTTGCTTTGGATTAGGGTTAAAATACACAACCAAGCAACTGACAACTTTTAATAAAATTATTTGATAAATATCTAGAGTACATATGTTATTATTACATTATGGGTTATTTTATCCGACGCTCCCCTGTTTGTAACATTGTATGCGCTTGAAACTGAGGACAGCGATTTTGTATAGTCACTACAAAACTAAATATTGGAATTTATTTATTTTTTTTTACTGTAATACTATTTAAAAAAACAACTTCACTATCTACTATTGTTAAATACAAAAAACATTACAAAGAAATATGTGTTATATTTTATAATCTTCAGGCATTCCTCATTTTCACAAAAATCGCATGGACACATTAATTATAAGCTCAATAATTTTTAATGATAACCAAATGTTTAAGAGACAAGGTTTTTTTATGCGGAGCACAAAGAATAAAATATTAATTTTAAGCAATAATTATTAGCATGGAAAAACTATTTAAATTTTAAAAAACATCTGAGAAAATACATGCCCCCGACGGTAATTGAAGCCGCAGCTTGCCGGTCAGGTACTTTAAATAAATAAAAAAATATATATATCAAAATATTTATTCGATATTGTTTTTTGTTGTTCAAATAGCTGTGAATCTTCAACTATACAAAGAAACTAATAATTCACATCAATGTTCTATAAGCTTAAGTATTAAAATGGTCTATAAGTTATGTTGACTTTACCCACACAACAGCACGCGTGCGGAATCTGGAACCAAATCAGAATCAAGAAGTCAATTTCCAGGCTGACGTACCTACTTACTCTAATCACTGCGTAAACCACAATAGTACACGTGCATGGTTGGTTCAGGTTGCCGAGGTAATTCGGAAATGTCCTAAAAGCATCGGCAACGTTGCCAAATATAAAACGAAACAAGCGTAGGTGGGATTCGTGGGCCGCGCGCTTCTGACGATCGTGATGGTAGGTCATGAAAGGTTAATTAGGTACGTAATATTACAAACGGTTTAATTTTTTTTATTTTTATTAAAAACGCAACTATCCGTGACTAGATATTATCATTTTTTAACTAAATTATCTTATACATATACCTATGTATTTTTTTTATTCAATTTTTAGAGAGCTCAATAAAATTTATTCTTTCAAATAAAGTCAGAATAATGGATTCTGGTATTTTATTAATCTAATGATGTAGGGGGGACCGGGGACAATTGTAACGCTGGTCAGTAGTAAAGCGCGCTCTACACTCGCGGCGCGAACGGCCGCGAAGGCCGCGAAACGCGAGTGTGGATCTTGTTCACGCCTTCGCAATCTTCGCATTCGCGCTTCGCGTCATTCCCCGATTTTTGTCGGTTTTTTGACCCGCGACAAAGGGTTTGCGGCTTAAAGTCGCGAATAAGACTGAAGCTTTGCAAGTGTGGATAGACACAGTTCACGCGCGGATCGCGGCGTATATTCACGGCGTGAATTCACGGCGCGACTTCGCGCGTGAGTGTAGAGCCAGCTTCGGTTTTTTGGCCCGCGACAAAGGATTTGCGGTTTAAAGTCGCGAACAAGACTGAAGCTTTGCGAGTGTGGATGGACACAGTTCACGCGCGGATCGCGGCGTATATTCACGGCGTGAATTCACGGCGCGACTTCGCGCGCGAGTGTAGAGCCAGCATAAAACGCACTGTAGTCAGTATAACTCGCGTCGTGTGGCAATGGTCCTGACTCGTGCGGACATGTCGCCATTATCTCGCGGGACACAGTGGAACCCGGACGTTTGCAATTGGAAGAAGAAATTTTTGAGCGCCAAAAGTAATTTTTTTTGATTTCATTCATAGCATAATATTACAATTACTGCGCTCTGTTCATACCTGTTTTACTTCCATACGGGTTTTAAAGCGTCCGTGAGTAGTGAATCAAACTTTTACTGTGAATGTTTCTATTTTCATTGTAACCAATATATGAATACATATTTTTTGGGGGATAGTTGTACCACAGAGACAAGTGAAGCACATTGTTTTCACAGATGTTTTCTCATTTTCTTGAGTTTAAAACAATATATGATATTAACGAGTATTTGTTTTGTTATTTCTATTATGTTAGGACTTTATTATAAAGAGTTAAGTTTCGTGATAACACTTCAACTGACGAAGTTTACAAGAGTTGTTTTAAGGCAAAATAAATTGTATATTATGTTAAATATTATTGAAATTTTGAATAGTAATTTTAAAAACTAATAAAATAACTGTTATTCCTTGCCGAAATTATTAAAATTGAACAACTGTATGCCTAAATTCTTTATTATAATCAACATTCCGCTATTTGAATAAATAAAAAGTTTTCAAAAACCTTTCATTTAAGACGTAGAAAATGGTAAAATTCACATTGGTTCTACTGTCCCTGGTCTCCCCTACTTTTATATTCCTACCTTTCTGTTCTCCTATATCCTCTCCTTCTGATATCCTTCTGATATATGATTCCTATATTCTCTCAGCCTATCAACCTACTATGAAAAATGGGGTGACACAGTACCACTGGCTTCAGGCACTTGAAAATGTTTGCAAATGCTTGGAAAACTCTTGTGCAATGATTGCATTTAAAATAATGGACCAACATACATATCGATTATTATATTCTTTTTTATACATGGCAAAAGTCGGCGAATGTTTTTTGGAAAAAACGGCATTTCTAAGGAGGAATAGTATTTTTACATTTTCACATCAAATCGATATATTGCTTATACATGGAGAAAACTTACTGATATTTGCTAATTTATTAAGAATCTCTTCAAATTACAATTAAAATACAGGCCTTTAACGAATGGAATGACAGGTTTCCTGAAAAACTTTCAGTAAAACAGGAATATGTTATCGGGACGTCGGAACACATATTAATAAAATATCTAATATTTTCGCATTTCGTCATTGTATATTATCAGGACAAACGCGGATGTTTATTATGATTGTACTCAAATTTTATTAAGAAACGGCCTGCAGTCCTGTTTTTAACAGGATTTTATTAATCTGCAATGTTCATTTTTCTCCGTGTAGCTGAGCAATGTATTCGAAAAATAAATGGATTACATATTTCTGAAACCAGATTATTAATAGAACCATAACGTACTTTATTTATCCCACTCATAAAAAAACATTATTTTATCCCATCGAAATCTTCCGTTTTACAAGCCTTTTTTGCTGTTTTCTCCTCCAAATGTAATATTTTGGCTCAAATATCATAATAAAATTTTCCATACCTGCAAAATTTAAAATCCTCTTTGCTTGTCATCGTGTGGGGAAAGTGCCTGCGCCATGCTGTGCCTACATACTCTTTACACTGTACACCGTACAGTGGGTAATGTAAGTACACAGTTTATAGATCGTTAAAGTTTTCAAGTGGGTAAGAATATAACAACTTATGCAAATTCAAAATTTAGCTTGCTGTATTACTGGAAGGTGTCTCGTGGAAATCTTGCAAGGAAAAGGATAATTTGATTGCTTCATTAGACTTATCATAAAAAATGTTTACATCTTTATTTACAAAATTTGTGAAAAGTCTCGTAATATTGCGATGATTTTTTCGTTAATTTAAAATTAACACGACAGAATTTTTGGTGTGCATTACACATCTTGATGAAGTATTATTGTTTACATCTTATTGGCATTATTTTTAAATTAAATCAATTTCGATGAAATAACTAGTGTTTTGTTTTCAATATTCTTAATTTGTTTAAAATCACTGGGTAAAATCAGCTGCTACAAGCATTTTCACACTGGAATTTTCTTGTGTGAAGCTTTTTAATGTTTGTTGTTTTGTGGTCTTCTCGCCGTGGTTCCATAGACAACATAAACAGTGGTAAATAAGGAAGTCGAAAGAAATTTACTATATTTTTCTTCAAATTGGTATGCATTTGGTTAACGCAGCTATTGCTGGTAATAATCCTTCTGTCTACCATTAGTAATGTCATAGCTAAGCATTTTATTGTGTACACATAGACTTCATAATGACCTGAAATACGACCATAATGTTTTTATCATGTTATTCCGAATGAGTTTTTGAAGTGAAACTTCTTTAGGCGCGTAATGGATTTTCGGGGACGGAGTAAAACCGAGTCAGGATCGACACGAAAATGCGGGTACCCCCACCACCGCTCACCGTTCACCGTTCACTGTTTTCAGTAAAAGCAACAAATCATTAGCATGCGCATAAAAGTTTTTATGTGTTTTATTTAAGTACTTTTTTACTCGGTAGTATAATTTTGTTTGGCGCATGCCTTAGCTGTGGTACAGACGTGGACAGGGCTTTCCTGTACCGTCCGTCCGCCGTTCAGTCTGGTTTAGTCGTCCGTCGAGAGCGCTCGCGTCGCGCGCTTTGCCGTTCCATTCGTATTCCAGTATATAAATATTGTTGAAGTGAAACTTCTTTAGGCGCGTAATGGATTTTCGGGGACGGAGTAAAAAACTTTAATTAAAAAAATGATATGATAAAATAGAGATGATGAAATGAAAATAGAGAGAGAGGAATACTAGAAGTTTCACTTCTGTCTTGCGTAGGCTTGACACACCCACTTTTTTTATACAACAATCTATTTTAGTCATTTAATTGCTCGCGTAATGTCACAGAAAACACTATAAAAATGCAATGTTATTGAGAAATAAAATAATATCACATCCCAAACAAATAAAACAAACGTCATCAATAAAGGCCAGAATGAAAAACAATACATCACTTATTCGTAACTTGGCAAAACCTATCAGGGAGTTGATTGATGGCGCCTCTTTGTCAATAGAGCGATGCAGTTAAATAACAACTACGGTGAAAATTGAAAATAAACAAACGTTTGGACGGGTATTTGAACCAAAATAATGCAATATTCTTGTTGCCTCGTGGAGTGCGGTGGAATGAAAACAATATGCTACCGTTTTTTTCTTTCATTGTATTGATATCTATTTATAAATAATTCTACTAAAGTATAATAGCCGTTTTTTTTATCACTAACAGTATCAAATATAATAGAAACTCAGGGACAAAAAGATTTTGCATAGAAGCGCGCTAACTACGACCAAACTGCATAGACAATCAAACGGCGGAGCCAATGAAAGTTATGCGATTGGTATGTAAACAGAAACAAAGGCGGGACAGGATGTGCGGTTGTAGGAATTAATAAACGATATTGACAATGCATGTCTGCGCGTGGTTTCATACTAACAATAGTTCATGAATTCCTTGATTTCCCTTATAGTAAGGAGAAAGTCCGATGATTTGGTCACGTCATGAAAACTTCGTATTAATCGGATAGTGCATTCGAGGATCCCACCACTTACCCGCCCCGGTATAGGTAACTTATGGTTACCCCTTCAGGGCACTAGCATGGACTCTAATTTTTTTTTCATGAACGACTCTACATTTAAAGAACGAAGCTAAACCTCGAATGTCCCCGCATACGTTGTTAGCAAGCAGTATGCAAGTGCTTGGTTATGTACAGGTTAGTATAGTATTAGTAAATGCTTACCTTTTGATTAGTGGATATAGGGATGAAGAATAAAACACATAGGAGGACACTAGGTCCGCCAAAACCAGTTTTGTGTACATAATGCACTTGAATAGAAAAGTCAGAACATTATATTTAAAATGGTATGAACTAAGATACATCTGAGAGAGGAGCTAAGAACTTCCCTCTCGGCAGTCCAGAGTTGGGTGAGACTGTGATCAGGCTGTCCGATGCGAGTTTCGGGTACCGCGCCCTTAAGCCGATTTCCCGATGGAGCCCTGACGAAAGTGTAACTGGGAACAGATGGGTAGGAGCCCGAAGACCCTAGGGAGTTTAAGTAGCGTCGGATAGTGCAAGGAAATATTGATGAATAACGTGGTGGAGGATGTCACGTGTCTTCTAAACTTATGGCAGTTCCGGGCTGCTTTCTACTGACAATAGCCAACGACTATAAAAAGATACTACAAGAATAAGTTGTTTTAGGTCTCGATGTATTGATGGATAATTTACCTAAACAAAAATGATATTCAACTTCATACAAAATACAATTACGGTGGTGCATTTTATTGTTAGGTAAAAAAGTTAAGCAAGATACTTTCCAAAAATATTTGTGTAATCAAACCCATGATATAAGTTGAATTATCAGATAAGAGAAAGAGATTATGTCTCGATTCTGAGTAGTTATAAGTATATAACTAATATTTATTAGAACGTTTATTTCATTTTCACATCATAATAACTGTAATTCCCTAATGAACGTGGAAGTGATTTTGCTACTTTCTTTAAAACGTTATCAACGTTGGATATTCCTTTTTTACTTCTTAGCAGTCAATTTAAAACACTTATTTGTCGCCATTACATTTAGTTATTTTGAAACTAGTTTATGTTTATTGAGTTTTAATAATATTTACAATATCATACTTCAATGGTACTCACGTCAAGACGGTAAAAGTGGTAAGTTGCATGTTAATTTGTGAATGGAGCATCCTATAAACATCATGTATACGCTAGTACCTTGGTCCACATTACAATTTAGATTGCCGGAACCGTTATACAAAAGTTCCCTAACCCTAATATATTGATTGGAATAAAGTGATTGTATATGCAGGTGAAGTGATATTGTTCTTGCAAAAAATTTCCTAACGTTTTACAAACAAATAATGATATTTATAACACTCCATTTGACGCAAAAGATAACGATGGAAAAATAAAAAAACCACTGCCAACAAATTAAAATATCGTGCTTTGGCATATTATAATTTTAACAACACTAAAAAAAGTATTTTCAATAGACAGCCGGTATCATTTAATTAGCATTCAAATAGAGTGCAATAACTACAAAGGTAATTATTATTGAATAACTCCATTAAAAGTACGGATGAGAACCAAACCAATTGATAATAAATCACAGTGGCCGTCGATTCAACGGCACATAAAATAAGTTAAATAAATTCGTCACGTTTCGCAGGCGCCACTGCCAATGGGCGGCGTTAATTTACGCAAAAATATGCAACAGCCACTTGCTGAAATTGAATCTGTAAAATTGCCCCCATTCCACCCTTCGCTTCTCCAATTCTACAGATGTTCTCTCACTCGCTCCCGCGCGAACGGTGCGCCTTCCGTCCCTCTCATTTGGGCACCAGACTGTTTAATTAACGAAAGAGTGGCGTCCGGTTATAATACGGTTCAGATTTATAAATAATTTCAACTTTTCTTTTTATCAAAGGGCGATAATAATTGTATATTTCTCTCGGCGACATGCAAACTTGTTGGACCATTTGAATAACTTTTTATGCTCGGCTGAAAGTTTTGTTTAGAGTTTTCAGCACTCGAGCGGAATTTTCATGAAAAATATTTAACGTTCAAATTAAGGAGCGAATTGTCGTGAATTGTGGTGGTCACATAAATTACAGGTAGTTGTTTTCATCTTTCCTGAATTTTGTGAGAGTAAATCATTTTTAACTTGAAAGACAGTAATGTTTGTACAGCGACTTTTCGTATCAAGTAGTTTCACTCGCATGACCATACTTTACTAAAACAAGGTTTTTTGAATATTTTTACCCCTGCGTACCTACTGTTGCGGGTCATTCATTATTACCGTTGGAAAGATGTAAATATGTTTTGTTGTGATACGTTACGTTACGTTACGTTACGTTACGTTACGTTACGTTACGTTACGTTACGTTACGTTACGTTACGTTACGTTACGTTACGTTACGTTACGTTATGTTATGTTATGTTATGTTATGTTATGTTATGTTATGTTATGTTATGTTATGTTATGTTATGTTATGTTATGTTATGTTATGTTATGTTATGTTATGTTATGTTATGTTATGTTATGTTATGTTATGTTATGTTATGTTATGTTATGTTATGTTATGTTATGTTATGTTATGTTATGTTATGTTATGTTATGTTATGTTATGTTATGTTATGTTATGTTATGTTATGTTATGTTATGTTATGTTATGTTATGTTATGTTATGTTATGTTATGTTATGTTATGTTATGTTATGTTATGTTATGTTATGTTATGTTATGTTATGTTATGTTATGTTATGTTATGTTATGTTATTTTATGTTATGTTACAATACTTGAAAAACTCGATTATGTTCAAAGGAGGGCAGTCCGTCTGATTGACAATCCATTGTTAACAGACCAATTACCATCTCTAATGCACAGACGCAATGTGGGCATGCTGTTCAGTCTGTTCTGTAGTTATTTGAATGGAGCTTGCTCTAATGAGCAGCAAAATTGATCCCCGGTGCACCAACGCACGTGCGTGTTACTCGACGTACCCGATCGGAACACGTGTTCACAGTTTATCTTGGCTTCATGAAAACGGGCCGCTTCTTTAACTCGTTTTTGCGTAAGACGGCTTGTAAGTGGAACGGTCTATCGGCATCTGTTTTTCTACCTTTATGTAATCCGGGCCTCTTCAAGACCCGCATTAATAAATTCCTTTCTACAGTCTCTAACTTAACCCGCCTCACAATGCTGGCCAACTGTGTGGTGACATCGCTCCCCTGCCCTTACACTGTACATAAATGGACGCTCTCGCGAGGAGTCACATAAAAAAAGGCAATGTTAATCCTCTTGGTTCCAAGAAATAGATTTGGGCAGCAATCACAAAAAATCGTAGATAGATTGCTGACAATCATAGATAGTTAGACACACACAATATGCTACACTGGAGGTTATCCACCGCTTACCCGCCCTGGTATAAGTAACAGATTGTTACTCCTTCAGGGCTCTCACAAGGACTATTTTGGTTAAACTACTCTACATTTATTATAAAATCAATCTAGACCCCCAATGTCTCTGCATAGTGTGAAACGTAACAATATTGGCCATCCAACCACGTTGGCGCCATTATAACGTAAATTACCACGTTGTGCGGTATTGTAACCTAGATTATGAGGTGAAGGGCATGATTACCTCAGGAAAGGTTGTAACATAAGTGTAGTAAATAAAAGAAGGGAGGAAATGAATTCCAACATACAACATTTATTTCTACATCATTTAAACAGCCTTTAAATAACATGAGAACTCTTTTAATTAATGACAAATAACTCAGGCGTGTGCAACAACCGAAGGTTGAATGCACGATTGGTAATTTAAAAATTGCATAGAGAGCGACAAATGGATGGTGACATTAAATATTTAACTAACCTGATGATTGGTAATAATGGGCGCCAAGCGATGCGGTATGCAAAGCTAATATTTATAAGCAGAACGATGGATGACCAAAGGCAAATTACTAAACTGCGGTATCATCACCGTTCGTAAATTGTGTCAGCTCATGGCGTGGTTCGTGTCCTCCTCTGCTAAGCGATGTTCCAGAAGCGCAGCCAGTTGAATACTGAATTGTCGAGCTGCGCGTCTTGACCGCGAGCCCCGTCCCTCGTTGTCCCGGAGTTGCCATAGTTGCAGAGTTGCCATAGCTAGCAGCTGTAAATTAGAGATGGGCACTGAATAATGCTAAGGCTCTGTAGCGGGCAGGAAATGACTGCTACAAGTGGTTAGGCTGCAGGATGCCTACAATATACACAAAAACACAAATAACAATATTAAAATATGTAAAGGTATAGTCAAATAAAACAAACCTAAAAATAATACAGGACGAAATAACTGCTTAAAGACTAGACTATTTGAGAAAGAAAAAAAATTAAAAGAAACATTACATACATTCATGTTTATATTGTAGGAATCTACATTTAAACATATATAAATATTACCGGAGAGTATTACACCCGTCCTCTGGCAGTCCCATCGATAATGTGCATGGCAATCGGTCTGTCCGTACACAAAGAACGACTAACGCGCCGCTCCGCCAGATTACCTGATAATGCCCTTAAGAAAAAGTATGTGGGAAGTTTGGAGGCGTGCCCGAAGACCCTAGGGACAAAGTGAGCGTCAGGCATTCGGAGGGTGGGCGGAAGGTTGCCGAGCTTGTTCGGCCATTCCTCAAGCCCGCCATGGTGGTGGGGGAGGCGCAGTCGTGCAAACACTTGTCCGGTGTGGGAGGCGTCTGATTAGGCAGGGACGAGGTCTATTTCATACCCAACACGGGTTGAAGACGGTACAGGACGATTAAAGTTCAGTTCTGGCTTACTGTACACACTCCTCATAATATGTAAAGCAAAAAATTAAAAATAATAAAGGACAAGTTAATTAAAAACTCAAATAAAATTAAAAAATTCTGACCCCGAAAAGCATCGGTACCGTATCGCGCACGTACCCCGGCCGAGCGGTACGATGTTCAGATTTTTCTGTATACAAATTATAATTTACTAAATGTTACTAATACCTGTTTTAACTTGTACATCTCCTCGGCGGTAGTCAAATAAAAACTATTTGCGATATGCTACCACTGAGGAGATATTTAAAATGCCATTTTTGTATAATTAGTGTCACATATTTGCCTCTACAAAAATCCTGGAACCTCGTAGCATAGTGAATTTTTCCCCTTTCGGAGCGTCATATCACGGGGGACCTGCAAAAATACTGCCATAACCATTTTACAAATTTTATCGCTTCAAGATCATTTTTACAATTTTATTTTACAAACATTTCTTATTTTTTGTCGTATCTTGACAAACTAAAAATCTAGTTGTCAAGATACACATTGTTATAACTGCTATGTAATAAAACTATGTAATTGTAATACAGGCGAGCTTGCAAAATCATTGCAAACTCTCAAATTCAAGCGTCTGCCTTCAGCTAAACCACCGGCAAAATGAATATATGCAACATTTTACGGTGGCTTATGTACGCGTTTGTGGCGTGGGTAGAATCCTCACCCTTTTTCGGTCGACAGTCAAATGTCGGCTGCAAGTCAACCTTATAGAATATAAGCAGCGACATTAAAAATATTAAATCAGTTCAATTTTACCATAAAAAAATAAGTGTTTTTATTTCAACAAGTGACTCCTGCCTTCCAACTGCCTCACCTCGCCTAGTCTTTTGCTCCAAATCATCTGGTGTTACCTCTTCAAGACCAGCCGGCCTTGCCTAGTGTAGTGTTTCTGGTGTTTACTACACTTTATATTGAAGCTCTAGGCTCGTTAGATGATTGAAACTCTGATGGTTCTTTTACAGATTTATTACGATAAATGCTATTTACAACCGAGCTGTACAATCGTGGTTTGATAACGTGTGCTCGCTAGCGGGGTAATTTTTCGTCTGGCGCTGCTCGGCACAGCGCCCGTAGTTTACGCGACTGGATCGGAAGTGCTCGGCCTTCCCAAGCAGTTCCAAACCGCCTGTTCAGTGTTGCTAGACACTGCACCTAGGAAAACCGCCAACGCCAGAAGCGAGCAGAGACGACAGCACACCCAGTGCCCAACATTGACCGAGCACCGGGTGCGGGGGGCAGATTGCAATAATTAATACAACTATCATCATCATCGGCCGTAAAGAAGCATTCCCATCGGTTGAAGACACGGTTTGGAACCGGCGCCCAAATCTACAGTCTTTTGCGGACTCCTGTCCAGTACAAAGGTGATGGGCCGGTACGCCTTGACATCTGTCCGGGGCTTATCGTTCCCTTTTGGAATGACACGGAGCACGCCTTTCTTCCATATTGTGGGGAAAACTTCCCTTCTCATGCACGTGTCCAACACCTGGAAGAGCTCCTCCTTGGCGTAGATCCACACATTCTTCACTATTATGCCATTAAGTCTGTCGAAGCCTGGTGCTTTCTTTGGATCCAAACCCTTTATAATAGCGTCAACCTCAGCAACAGTTATAAGTTATAGTAACAGTTATAGTAAATATTATCCTCCTGGGCGAGGTTCCTGGGCGGAAGCCGTGACAGATTTTTAATCTGTTTGTGATGGTCGCTTTCCCCTATTACAGAATCTAAAGGGACTAACTTGCCTAGAAGTGTCCTGAGCGTAGATGCCACGTCTACACTCTCAACATCCCTGCCGTCAATATTGAATGTAATACTGGTTAAATACCGGTCAGAACTTTTACCCGTTTTTTCAAGGGCGCTGTGGATATCCCACGGGTTCGCGTTTCCCACTTCTTTAACCCAATTATGCCATGCCACTCGTTTCGCCTTAAAGACGGCCGGTTTAAAGGCACTACGAACCATGAGGGCGGACGTCTCTTCCGACGCATTTCCGACCCGTCTCGAGATTTTCAGGGCCCTGTAGGCACTTTTGTAAATTCAGCGAATTTACTGCCCTTCAGCGAAATCGGCTCACACGACCACCACGGCGTCCTAAAAATCCTCTTCGGGTTTGATCTTTCCAAGGATGATTCTGCGGCTGAACTACTACTACGGCCGTGTTAAAAAAATTCCCTTAATTATCCGGATCTCTAGACGCTACGTCGCGGAATCCCCTTAAAGTATCTCGCAACGCCTCTCCAAAATTTTCCCAATTCGACTGAGTGGTTATGAAGTTCCAGGAGGATTTTGGAGCTTCGGTCTTCTTGATACCCACTTTAAAATTAATTAATCTATGATCTGAGGCAATTTCGCAATCGTGCACGTTCCACATTGATATTTTGTTCGCAACTGACCCAGAGCAGAGAGTTAGATCAATGTTACTCTCACCAAAGTGATTAGAAAAGGAAAAAAGTTTTCCTGGCTCATTAATTAAAGTTAGACCATGCGCCGCAATAAGGTCTTCGACGGCGTCTGATCATTCCGTCCGGTAATCACAGTTATCAAACCACAATGGCGAGTGACCATTGAAGTCTCCTCCTATAACTATGTTACAACCTTTAAGTGCAATTAGGGCGCGCGTCAAGCACAAGATATGTGGAACGACCGGGTTTCCGTATTTAAAGTATACCGAGATCAGAATATCTCAGTTTTATCGAAGTTAAATGAGACACAGGTTTGGAACTCGTTTGACAGCCCGACCAGAAGGAGGAGGCTGACCATTGAAGAATTAATCAGAACACCCGCCTCAGGTGAGCTGCCGACTTCGAGAACTGCACCCGGATGACTTACTGGCGTTTTACCTTGCCATGTGTACTGCTACTGGATAAGCATTATGTCGATGTGCAGGTCAGTCAAGACCCGCAGCGTCTCGATCGTGGCCACCCAGGACCTCTGCAGGTTGCTATCATTAGAAAAGATAAATATCCAGTACCAAAGGGTTAACATATTGGATTGTGATCCTTTAACCCAGTGCTACCACTGCTGCAAATTCATGCACACAGCCTCCAGATGCCTAAATCGAATGAATCCATCGGTGTGCCCGCATTGCACGGGTGATCATACTTTTGCTAAATGCCCTGAAAGAGAAAAAACACCGGTTTGTGCAAATTGCACATCGCAAAATAAGAAATATGGCGAGAAAAATAAAACAGACCACACAGCTTTCAGCAACTTATGTCAATACAAAAATAAAATGCTCAAAGTAGCAAGAGACAGAATAGATTTCGAATAAAAATGACAGATTTTTTATATAACGTACTAGACGAAAAAAATAATATTGACGAAAAAACATATAACAGCTATCAAGAATATCGTACCCACCAAAACGACCTCAATCTCAGTCCTTTAATTCTACACATGAATATAAGAAGTTTGGAACGAAACATGGATGAATTTTTGACAACAGTAAATAATGATCTCAGGAAGCCCGCTTGCATTGTGTTAACGGAAACACATTCAAGTGGCGAAGTGGCGTACTATATACCGGGATATACCTGTGTATCTACTACAAACCAAATTAACAAAAACAGTGGAATCGTTATGTTCGTACAACATAATTGTGACATATTGTGCGAGGAAGAAATTAATGTGAATGGAACAAACTGCTTACATGTACAAATGAAGTGTTATAACAAAAAAATTGATATTATCTCTCTATACAGAACACACTCGTCTACTGTCTGTTTGTTTATAGAAGAATTAAGACATGTGTTATTAAACTACAGAAACGCGAATACAATAGTTTTAGGTGACATTAATTTAAATATATCGCACGATTATACATCGAACGATAAAGATAATTACTTAAATATGATGGCGGAATTGAATTATGTGTCGTGTATAAACTCTTACACCAGAAACGTCAATGGGCAACGTCCATCATGCATTGATCACATTTTCACAAATATCAAAGATATAAATAATTTAAACTCGGGAATTATAAAAACCTCAATTACCGACCATTACATGACTTTGCTACATTACAATTCAATAATACCTCAGGCGATAAACCAACATTGCGGACAAACTGCTAATAATAAAAAAGAAATATCTGTTGTTAATATCGAATCTTTGAAAAATAAATTGTCATCTGAATTATGGTTAGATATTCTCCGAAGTGATAACGTCAACGAGTGCTGTAAAATATTTTAAAATAGATTAACTAACTTTATAAATGATTCAAAAAAAATTATTCCAAAAGGAAATACAGCAAAATTTCGTAAAATCAAACCGTGGATAACACATGGGCTTGTTGTGTCCATAAGACACAAAGAATGGCTTTATAAAGAAACAAAAAAAAAACCACTAGACATTAAATTAAATGTTCATTTTAGAGAATACAAAAATAAATTAACCACGCTCATAAAAAACACGAAAGAAAATTATTATAAAAATAAACTTGATGATTCTGAAAATAACAGTAAGAAAGTTTGGAATATAATCAATGAAATCATGGAAAATAAACAAAATACCAAAAGTAATACTATTAAGAGTGTAATACAAAACAATAACATAATTAACTGTATTGAAGAACCTAAAAAAGGAGCAAACGCTTTTAACGAATTCTTTGCAAATATCGGAAAGAGTCTAGCAGAAAAAATTACCGTGAAAAAAATAAATAAGATGTATATTGAAAATATTCCAAATATAGAAACTAAACTTGAACTCTTCGAACCAACCAATCCGTCTGAAATTGTACAAATTATATCAAAAATGCGAGGTGGTTCTGCTCCGGGATTTGACGGTCTCGCTGTAAAAACACTAAAAATCATTAAAAATTATATTTCTACACCAATCTCTCATATTATAAACAATAGCTTTAAGACAGGAGTTTTCCCGAGCACGTATAAGAAAACCATAATCTCTCCAATATTTAAGTCCGGTAGCCCGGAGGACATTTCTAATTATAGACCCATTTCACTCTTATCTAATATATCGAAAATTTTTGAAAAAATTGTTAAAAAAAGACTAACTGCATTCTTAAAAAAAAACTCGATTATAAATGAAAATCAATTCGGTTTCACAGAGGGAAAAAGTACCCAAGATGCCATTGCAAAAATTTCATCTAGTATTCAGAGTGCCCTGGACAAATCAAATAAATGTATAGGAATTTTTATTGACTTAAAGAAAGCATTTGACAGCATTTCCCATGAAAGACTTATATTAAAATTAAAAGAAAATGGCATTGACCACTTAGCTCTTAAATGGATAGAAAGCTACTTAACAGAGAGACCTCAAATTGTAAAATTAAACCAAACCTTTAGTACACCACTAACAAGTACATTTGGCATTCCTCAAGGCACGGTCCTCGGACCATTACTATTTCTAATGTATGTAAATGACATTTTCCAACAGAAAATCAAAGGTGAATTAATCTCTTATGCTGATGATACTGTTTTATTAATAAAAGGTCAAACATGGGAACTAGTTAACAAACTTGCAAATGAATGTATTAATATCTTAAAATCATGGTTTGATAATAACCTACTCACACTTAATGCCAAAAAAACAACATATGTATTATTTTCACTACAAAAAATACCTAAACACAAAGTAAATATCATAATCCATGATGAAAATTGTGACAATGTCAACTGTAAACTACTTAATCCTATTTGTACTGTAATCAACTCTTCTTCTGAAATTAAATATCTTGGTATGATCATCGATGAAAATTTGAAATGGAAAAGCCATATTACGGAGTTAGTAAAGAGAATAAGGAAATGTATATATATATTTGTTAGGTTAAGAAATATTTTAAATGTGAAAATACTAAAAAATGTATATTATGCTCTTGTCCACTCCCTGCTTATTTACGGAATCATAGGTTGGGGAGGATCTTATAAAAACAACCTAAACTCAGTAAAAGTCTCGCAAAAAATTATTATAAAGGTAATACTTAAAAAAAACTCTACTTTCCCAACAAAATTGCTTTTTAAAATGTTTCCAGTACCAAATATTGATGATATATTTAAGCAAACTTCGATTATAAAAATGTGTAAAGAAAAAAATAACACAGAATATCAAGAATTTTACAAACTGATGAGAAATGGAAATCAATTTATTACGCCAATCTTTAAAACAACTCAAATGCAAAACCATTATATTTACCAAGCCATAAAAAACTACAATAATCTCCCTTCCGAATTGCGCTGTATTACGAACCAACAAGAACAAATCAATAAAATCAAACATTTTTTCAAAAAAAACTTATATTAAAAAAAATATATGGATATATTATATTTATATTTTACACATAACATTGAATCACTGAAGTAAGAATCGTGGCTCCCTTATCAGGCACAAGAGCTCCTCTTTTCTGATAAGGTATACATGACCAATTATGTACCTAAATATTATATTTAGCAAAAAAATGTATGTATTAATGTAACTATGATCTATATTAAAATAATAAAAAAAAAAAAAATAATAATAATCTGACCTATTATGAGGGGAGAATTACTGTCCATAATCCGTCATTCGAACTTGTGCTTCGATGGCGGCTTTGTATGCCGGGCATGCTCTGTCACCGGTCACGTGATCCGCGCGCTTATTAAACTTAGTGCAGGTTGCACATACTGCAGCTTGAGCACATTCTGTGGCACTGCGAGTTGATGAAGGATGCCCGAGAGGAAATGTTGGATGGCTTGAGAGGGATTACAAGACCGGCATGGAATGCCGATCTCGTGTTAAAGAGAGAATTTCGAATGCTTCAAAAAGTTTGTAAAGTCCTGGGTAGAGAGATGGCCTGTGCTTAGAGTTGCTGATTTAGATTAAAATCATCTTTGTTTCAGGTGCCAAGCGTATTGTTCCTGTCACTCCACGGTTAATCCTCTATAACAACTATAATATTGTTTATGCGCGATTGCTTTGTGTTTTATTTTTATTTTTATATACTCATTGGTTTAACTTTTTTTGTCTTATGGCATGATCGCAATGCATTTATTATTTTAATTGTTTGTTTTATTATTTTTTATTCATTTATTGTATATATTGGCTTTTTACACCGTTTTTGCCCGTTCTTTACACTGTTTATTTATGCACATTCTTCCTTTTACTTTTGAATTTGGGCCTTATTTATTAGGAACGCGTTGATAATTATAATACTGTTTCTTTTTGTGTTTTTAGCTCTTCCCTTCTTTTTTTCTATTATGAACGGTCAATTTTTTGTTGATCACAACTTATTTTCTACGTTTGTTATTTGCCTTTTTATTTGTTACTAACAAATTGGTTTATGATTAGGTTGTCGAACTGAACTTTATCGTACTGTGTTGTTCATTTCCCCACCATGGGGGCGGATAGACCCTGTTCCTGCATCCAGTAAGGTGACATTAATCCGGTGCGGCTGTCCCACGAACCACGGGTGCCTCCCCCGGCATCATGATCGGGCCTGGGCCTGTTTGCGAGAGCCCGGTCCCCTTCCGTCCTGCCTCCGGTGACCTGAGGTTCACTTCATTCCCTAGGGTCTTTGGAAGTATCTCCCCTCCCCCCATTTACATTTCTTCCAGGGTACTTTCGGAAAACTGGCTAAGGGACGCGAGTGCTCGGGATCGTTGTGGCCAGGCCGCTTGCCACGCTTATTCTTGCCGGGACTGCCCCGTGATAGTGGGGTAAACTGCCCTCGATACGCGGCTTGTATATTTTTATGTTTTATTCATACTTGCACTTGTAAATATTGTTCTACTTCTTTATTATTTAATTTTAGATGCCAAACCACCAGGCGAACACATTTCAGATGTGTTCTTATTTTGTGTTACTATTAATGTAAGTATGCATACATTATTTCGTACTAACAATCATGCATGCAGGGACATTGGAGGGTCTAGAATCGTTTTAAAATAAATTTAGCTTCTTTTTACAAAAAAAATTAGAGTCCTGACGGGTGCGGCTAAGGAGGTTAAACAATCAGTTTCCTCACACAGCCGTTGGGAAAGGGTGGGTCCCCTCCAATGAACCTTTTTTGGACAGTCTTCGAGATCATTTCCGGTAACAGAACAGTGGCGGCATGTGATGTAAACCTGAGTACATACTTTACTTACATGTCCGTATTGATGCCACTTAAAGCACCTTGTTGCTCCTAAATAATCTCGTACTCTGCACGCGTTCTAGCCTAGGAAGCACAAACATGTTATGATCATTTTATCGTGGGTGTGTCTCTTTTTAATAATCATCCTTATTTAGGTTACAATTACCTGTAATATTGTTAACAAAAATTTCCTCAAATAGGGCATCTCCCTTTGGTACATCATATATCACTATCTTTGGTAGGCGTCCCTGAGGGCTGATGATTTTAATGCCTTACTCAGTTAACTTTGATTCAGCTTTTTTAATATTACTTATACCTCATGGACTGCTTGTTTGGAGAGCCACGCCACCACCCTTTATCTTCCTAGTACGAACAACCAATCTTTTTTGGGGTTTAGGAGTTCTGTAAGTTTCTTTTGCGTATCTTCTGAGGTCTTACCTTCAGGGATTGTTGGGTAAAATAACACGGTTGGTTTTAGGCGAGACAGCGATTGCTGGATACCATCCACATTAATAGATTAGGACATGGGACCAGAAGTAGCGGCACTCGCGTAAGATTTTCTGCTCAGGATTGTCTCAGAAGTTGCGGGAGCAGCTGTTTTTTTATTAACAAGTCAACCTTATCGAATAATCCTTTTTGAGGCTCTAGAATTTCAGATAGAGCTGCCGCATGGGCCACCGCCGATGCATGGGATACAGCCATGCTGGATATGATTTTTAAATATCGTCCATAGATCGGGTAATTATTGATCGCTCGTCTTTGTTCATCTTGTTCTTACCTGTTGTCAGAGTAGTAGAAATGGTGTCCATAAGTGTCCAGATAGATGATAGTGATTCATGGGTGTTGATACTCAAGGTATCTATAACTAACGAGTTTGTGATCCTAGGTCGTTTCCTTTTCTCCTGATTGGGAGAGCTAGATGGTTTGGGTTGCGGGGCAGGGATACCTACCTCTGCTGAGGTTGAGGCAATGATCTCCGTGTTGCCATCCTTGGCTGCGTCAGCTACTGTAGTAGGATTTTGTTCCAAGAGTCGACCTCCGTGAATGCTACTGTATGGAGAGGAAGGTCTGTCTCGAGAGCCTTGTGTGGGCGTGGGTTCACGTACAGATAAGCTATTGAGCCAAAGAACGTGGAGTAAGGTCTTTCTGCTCCTGTAGAGCCTTCATCAAAGCATCATTTTTGCTCCTCAAAAAGGCAAAGTCACGAATGGTACACCTCTGGGGAGCCACCTTGCTATCCGAGTCGTCCGAATCAGACATATTTGCGCAATTTGTGAGGTGCTCGAGTTTGTGCAAATATTATGCAAAAATTATTTTTGGTTTTTTTTTCGTCTCTGGGAAAGATAGCGATGTCTGTTTGATTTGTAAAGTCTGTTTTATTATTCCTCTATGGAAATAGACCATTGAAAAAATCTTTTCTATGGTCAGATCCAAAAAAAATTCTGTGGTCGCGTCTGTCAGTGGGTAGTCAAGTAACAATAATATAGGGTCTGAAGATGGAAAAATTTAAGATTTTAAAAGGGCTAAAGCCCTGTATTGAGTGCAGAACTTATCGAGATAACGCTCGATGATATTCCCCACTTATAATTTTCTATTTAAATTAAAAATTTGATAAAAAAAACGAGTTATTTCCGTGAATTTTGTTAAAAATTATCGGAGCAACTACAAATAGTGTTTAGCACAGATAAAGTGAAACTGAACTTCCTTCAATGTGCTACAAATAATAATTACTCGATCACAAAGGTTCTACAGAGGCCATCTTCCTACAAATCTACACTACCTCAATTTCTCTCACCCACTGCCAGCAACAACATATCTGGAAATATTGCTGTTGGTGAAAAATAATTTACCTCAATTCTGACAAGCCCGCATGGACTAAGCAGTGGCAGATTTGTATGAATGGTTTTAATCCCCGAGGGACCATTCCAGATATGAAAGGAACGATCCCGGAACCAGGAACAGATTCGACGCTGTACCACTATTTTCAGTTCACAAGTTTTCGTTAAAAAATATGTAATTCCGTGAACAGATTGATTTATAATTTTTTTTTAAGAATAGTTTTGTAACTCTAGTTAGGTGTATAAATATCAAATTTTAATTTAAGGGAATCGCAGGTTAAAGCCTATGCTAGCTAACTCCTCCATAACTGCAGTTATTAAGCTCAGAATTACACGACAGAAGTACAATAATATCAAATATTTTCACTTAATAGTCAGTTATTATTTTTTAATTTATTTATATGAATACTGCACAAGAGTTACATTTGCTCCCAACCGTCTGGAGCCATTCTATGGCATCCCAAATCGGGGAATGTTGTTGGGCTAAAGTTTGCGGGGAGAGGGAGGAGATAGGGAAGACAAAGGTGGGGAGTACCTGGCTATTCAGATTTTGTCAAGAAATACGGCTAAAGCCATTTCAAGTAACGTTTCAATTCGGAATAGTGGTATTACACCAGGGCGATACTTAGAGAATCTTCTTCTCTGGTACATGCCGCAAGTATACTATAAATCAAATAAAATTTACCTGTATTATTATAATATGCTAAACAAAATATTAGTTTTTTTAAATAACATTATCAAAGTTGGATAAAAGTTATAACTTAACTTCTGACATTGAGTTTGTTCCACTTTCTTTTTATTGAACCTACACAACTTGAAGGCAAGTCGATCTATACTCAAACTTCTACGTAATTTCAACTGAAAAATGATTCCCATTTGTATTAATAAACATACTAATATCTAGATCTGAATTATTATATTTAACGGAGAAGTTTATTCGAATTTTAAATTTCTGACCCTGGGTAATAATTTCTTTGATGTGCAAATATTTTATTAATAACACTTTCAACTTGACAAATCCTACAATTATAATATCCAGTGATGGTTCACGGGTCTTCAGTAGCATAAAATGAGCACTAATTATATTTATGAAAAAGTTAAATTTTGTTAATAATTTGAAAAAAAAAATCCAAATGTGGGAACAAGCAACTAGTGTTTCTTTAGAAACAATACTATTTTAGAGCGTTACATTGCGTCCAATTTTATGTATATGTGCAATCAGTAAAACTCAATGTATTCAAAAGCGTTAAATTGAAAACACGGTATTTTTCTCTTACGCCGAGTTAAATAAATACCAGAGCCGGCGCTGGCGAGGTATTTGAAACGATCCTGTCGGAGTGACCCGACGGAGCGAACCTAATCCCTGACAAATGAACGGATTTCCAGTAAACAATTTTACGGATATATTGCTATTTTTCATTATTTAAGTTCTGTGATTTGTGTAAGGATATTTGAGTTTCAAAACATTGCCATGCCTTAATACTATAATCTGTGTGTGTACATCTTACACTGTAAAGTAAACAGTTAAACATTGAAATTGTAGTTATCTGTCCATTTCAGATGTAACACAGAATATATAACATTTTTTTTGTAAGAATGTCACCTAATTAATTAACTATCACGCCATTTACCCGCAGGGGTAAACAAAGATAATGAAAGACAATACATCTATATCTTGACATAAAATATTTCTTACTTTATTATACTTTTCATAATTTGGCCAACATTTCTAAAAAATTTTAAATTTCATTGATTGTAACTAGGTTAGTAATACTTTATCGGATATATTTGTACAGCTCTCTTGAGGTAATTTTTCTCAAGAACGGCGCTATACAAATCATCCAAATATTATTATTATCTTTCAGATCCAGCTCTTGACACATTGAAACTTTTGCTGCTTTCTCTGGAATCATTCTTCAAAGGCAGCATCAACAAATATATTATCAGTAACGACAGGAATACATGGATAACGGTTTATTAATAATTTTCCTTTTTCAGATAGTGGGGGCGGCATTATTCCAGCCCGTAGAATGGCACATGGTACCTGAGCGTAAGGTGAATAGTGAAAAACTGAGACTACTAGCTGAAAAGAAGAGTGAACCTTTAGTGTACAGAACCGTAACCATGGAAAACGACAAGAGGTTGAAGAAGAGAAGATTCTCAATGATCCAGCCCCCAACCTTCTTCGAGGATATATCCATGTCTCTTCCATGCAGTCTGGAAACACTGACCAAAAATGAGACAGAAAAAAGTGCAGATAGATTCAAAAGGTCCCAATCATATTGCTTCTCTTCGAATATGGATTCCAATGGTAATAATTCGAGTAATATAATGTTTATAAATAAAAAAACATAAATTTTTTATAGTAAAAAAATCGTAGACGACGAAAAAAATGCTATTTACAAATGTTTTAAATTGGACTGAGTTGAGTAGCTCGTGCGCGTGGGTAATCTTAGAATTTAGTTGGAATAAAACCTTTACTCAAGAAATTCAATATACTGTAATATAAGTTGCGTGGATACATTGCTCTTTTACTTTGTATTTTGGCTCAAACTTTATCCTTGGGGTAAGGCTGACTTAACAATGGTTGATATGTTGGTGGTGTGGGCACCTACTAATGAAGGTAGTTTCATTAATACTCTGCAAGTGTTACTTTATATTTCTTCTCTGAAATCTACAGAAACTTAAAAGGGTTAATACTCGTAGATATTAGTTATGTCAATTTTTAGTGTTGTACCTACCTATTAGAAAACCTTGTTTTGCTTTTTAACATCTTAGTGAACCCTTAGCTTTTTAGCGTTTATGACCCGCATGCGATGGATTAACCATGTAATTTAAAGTAAATTATCATGGGACTATTTTGAATGCAAAAGTACGCATCGTTATGTCCTAAATGCATAACAAAATATAATTAATCTAGATGCACTTCTCCTTAGACAAACTAGTTTTTATTGTTGAATCTATTTCTTTCAATGAAATGCTATACATTAGTCCTAATTACACAAAATAAGTTGTTCTTTTATATAACTAGTATCGGTTTTATGATAAACCCGTTTACTAATCGCATTAAATAAAAATGTATTATGTTTCCAGATAACGTAAAAGAGCTTCGTACCGAAGAAGTGACAGCGGAACCTCGGGCATTTGGAACAAAGTAAAACGTTTACTAGATTTAGATCTTCTGCTTGACTTCACATTCATCAACATAATCTTCTCTTGCGGTTTGGTATTCACTTCAAATCAGAACTTCAACATGCTTTCCCGTTTATTTGCAGGTAAGGTTTATCTCATTTTATCCTCATACGCTTGGTTAGAAAACTACTTCCTCCCAAATTGAGTTATAAACATTGTTTAATTTTTTTATGTTGCTGTTCTGAAGCCATGTAAATTTAATACAAGCAAATTCCATACTTTCCAGTTTGAAAAACAAGTTTGCCAGATTATATTGCATAGTTACACGTTGTTTTGTTGTTGTTGTAAATTAATTCTGTTATTGGGGAATATACAGTAATTTTTTTACACAGAAGATGTGTTATTAAATGCAGAATAATATTGAAAATTTATTTTTTATGGTGAGATCGGTTACATTTAAAAGTCATTTAAAAAAATATATAATTACAGTTAAAAATAAAAATAAATGTAATGATCATCGTAATAAACCCCGAAAATACTCAAATTTTTTTAAATGAAAACATTTTTAAAGTATAATATAAATACGTTCAAACTTTTGTTGGAAAAGGGATAAGTTTTCATTTGTTCTAAACAAAGCAACTCTGAAAATTCCTACCAAAATTCTTCAAGCTCAGAATAATTTTTGAATTTCTTGCGTGAACGATTACAATTGCTAATAAACTCGAAACACAAATAATCACTTAGTTTTTGCCACCGACCGAGAGATTATTAGTCTATCCCTCAAGTAGAAACGTTATTTTTTTTAGATAATTTCACCAGAAATCCGAAATATTTCTCTTTCAATGCTCAAACAATGTGGTCGATTAAAACTCGCCCTTGAAGATACATGATTTTATAGTTGACAGGGACTGATGATAAGATATTTGTGTTTCTATTCGCATATTAATAAAACCAATGTTTTACAAGTTAATCAATAAACAAAGATGCTTACCTCAAAAAACTTATAAATATGGTAAAAATGGTCTTTCGTTTGGTATTATAGTCATATAGAGCCCTTACCTGGAAAAATGATAATTAAAAACTTTTTACTAGTCAACCTTTTGGAATCATATATAATAACTTATACTATCGTAATAGAGTCAAAAAACTTGCTTTGCGCATAAAGGTAATTCAATATAATCAAATAAAATATATTTTTTTCCTTTTTTGAGAAATATTTACGGGAGACAAAAATCATCATTGATCCACAACCTCGAGAAGGTTCGTGCCTGGAGAAAGGCCAATCTGGTCAGTTTCAACGTATCAAAAATCTAAGCGTGACCAGCTACCAACCCTGTACAAATCTCAAGTACGCCCAATAATTGAATTTGAGAGCTCTCTAGGTTGATACCCCGACAATACTTGATTCTGTGCAGAGGAGGGAGTTCCGTCTGACTGACAATCCTCTGTTAACAGACTAATTACCATCTCTAATGCATAGACACAATGTCTTCATGCTGAGTCTGTTCTACAGGTATTTTAATAAAACCCTTCTCTAAGGAGCTTGCAACTTTGATCCCCGGTCCACCGGTGCGCGTGCGTGAAACTTGAAGTTGTTGTTTTTGATGAGAATAGGTAGATTCTTCGACTGCTTTTTATGTAAGTCTGCTCGTTTGTGAAACAAGCTACAGGCATCTGTTTTTGCTCCTTCAAGATTGACATTAATTAATTCCTTCATTCTTCCTCTGCCTTAACCTGCCTTACCACGCTGCCATACAGGGTGGCGACACAGTTTCCCTGTTTTTACCCTGTACAGACAGAGGCGCTCTTGTATCAGCAATCAAGAGTATAATAGGCACTGGGTAACTTGTGTATTATTATTAAATTGGGTCGATTTAGAGCCTCTGCCCTCCGATAATACAATATATTTTTCACACCCCGCAATAAATAATGTTTCGGCTCTCTATCGTGGTTGAAATGCTAAACTCGGAATTATTAATTAAAACGAACGCTCTTAACGAACAGATTTAAATTCGTGTAAATTAATAATTGCCAGCCTTAAACAAATGCCGGGCCGCACCACAACATGGTGGTTTTATTGTACGATACAAATAATTTGCAAGGGATATTTTCTAGAACGATTTATACCCATCTGAAATACGCAATGGCTTTTAAGTTATACCCCTTTTCTCCTTGTATTTGAAATCTTCCTTTTTTAATAATGTTTTTTTGCTTTCTATCCTGGCACGCTCGCGTTTCTTTATTTTCCATCCGTACCAAACAATAAAATATTTCACAATGGTCAAATGTATAAACAAAATGATCACATCATCATCTCCAAAAAATGGCATTGTTTGATAAAATAAGATAAAAATTTGATTTGTTTGTAAATCAAATTTCCTAAAACAGTCGACCATACCCTTCGTTCATCAGAACGTAATTTTTTTCTTTATTTATCACGATAACATAACATTTCACTTGAAGGGGTTTTCTTGCCAATACAGGCGTTAAACTGATAACAAAAATAAAGAAAAAATAATTCTAGTTTTATTTTTTTATTTATTTATAGTAAATAGAATTTAATGGTATTGTTTTATATAAGTCTCGCAGGTATATTGGCTATTACATTATTTGGTTTATTTTTGTTTGATTAAATGGAGTTCTACATATTAAATACAAGAACAATAAACAAAATCTAGCGTTGACTGGGAAAAAAAGCATGTAGATAAAATAGGGTAAGTAATTGAAAAGTTCAATTCATGATCGATCAGTGGCCGAGTTGGCATCGCGTTTGGGTCCCACCCAGACGTCGTGTATTCAATTCCTCGGCTCCATCACAACACAATCAAAATTTTCCGCTTCCTGTGGTGGAAGTATAAGATTTTCAAATATGTATTATCAGATTATTCGTAACCCGGGAATGTTTGTCTTTCTTTTTTTAAAAATAAAAATTACTTGGTTTTTTGATTATTCAGTACTTAAGCAATATTTTTCGAAGTTACTCAAGAACTTGTACACTTGTGTAATGTCGAGGAATTTTATTCTGTGTTTTTTTGAGTACGGTGTGATAAAACAGGAGGAGATAAATAAATATATTCAATTTACTTACGATTGTTTTGTTTCTACAAACTTCAAAGAATATAATAATATAAAACTTGTATAGCGCAGTTTCGTGCTGTTTCATTGCAAATATTAACTTTTATAAATTCTATTACTTTGATAATAATATAATATAAGATGCCCAAAACACAATGTAGTTTTCGATGGAAGCGAAAAACTACGTTCAATAATTCACTTCACTAATTTATCCAAATAATTTAGTATATTATTTAATATTTCAGCAACAAATAGGATTTGACAGGGAGCAGACGGCCATGTGTATGTCTGCCATGGCGGCCACTGACATCATTGGAAGAGTGACAATCCCCAGCTTTACCGACAAGTATAAGATCTCCAGCAGGTTTACCTTCCTCTTCGGCTGTTTCACGCTTATTCTATCGCGGCAAGGTGTGTATTACAAAAAAATATTCATTTGAAGGTTTCCGGGGTAAAGGATAGGGTCAGGCCACAACAGTCTTAATTCCAATCATAGGCACGATGAAATGAAGGAAAATATGTTATGGAAGTGTGTCGATCATAGAACTATGATAGTCTTATAATATAATAGGTGCCGACTGTCACCGAGCTGCGACCAATCTACACGGACTATCAAAGCGTTAGATCTTGATGGTTCTCTCTATCAAAAAAGGGATGAAGCTAAACAACAACCACCCGCTGCCTTAGTTCTTGTATGTTCAATAGACCATTTAGCAAATTTTACAGGAGACGTTTTTTTTGTTTTTACAGGCAAATTCTAAAATATTCTCGATTTTGGTTATTTCGTTTAATACATATGTGTAACAGGAAATTATTAAAGATCATTTTTTGAAGATTGAAGCTATAATATGCCCATATTATGACTTTAAAGGTGGACGTTGAACATGGCTTGAAAATGATGAATGATTATTTTGGATATTGAACATATCGTCTGGAGATTGAACAATTCGATAAGTTTGAGGTATTTTTTGTTCAATTAGCCAATTAGTGGTAAATTGTATACACAGGGTGATTTTCAGATTTCAAATACTTTACTTTTATCTTAGTTAGTAGTTGACTTAAAGTATTACTTTAAAATATACAAACAGAGTCCTTGAGTTGATTTTTCACAAAAACTGCTCTATATAAATCATCCAATATTTTGGAAGTTTGAAAACAATGCACAAGTACAAAGGTACCTACCGCTAATATACTACTATCGGTTGTCAGTGCATGCGTGATGTGAAATATTCTTACATCTTACGTATAACGGCCTCCGTGGTCTAGGGGTACTCTTGACTAGAAATCCGGAGGTCGCGGATTCAAATCCCGGCGTGCGCAAGTAAATTTTATGTGATTCATTTATGTTATTTCACAAATTATTCATTTAAAATAACATATAGTCTATTTGCGGCATGTTCCAGAGAGGAAGATATGGTGTAAAGACCACCATAAGAATTGAAATGGCTTTAGCCGTGTTTGGTGATCAGATCTGAATAGATACTCACATACCATCTCTTTTCTCCTTCATCCTCCTTCTCTTTCTCCGCTCCATCTCCTTCCCCTCCACACTACCTTCAGCCTCACAATATACTAATATACCCCAATTGGGGATTCCATAGTCTCACTGGCTCCCGATGGTTGGCAGCAGTTGAGACTGTGTGCGGTATTTCATAAAAAAAAATCCCGAGTGATGCGTAAAATTAAAGTTCAATTTTCAGTTGATAATTTGTTTTTTTTATTGTTTCGTTACCTACATTTGATAAATGTAATTTTTAAAGTTTACTTACTTTAGAAAGATTTTTTTTCTTTCGGAAGTTCTTATTTGCCGTGAGCTTATTATTTATGTTGATTATCGTGAGTAAAATATTATTTTTTTAAATACTTTCAGCTCTTAAAATCCTAAAATTATAATATCCCGAGATTTGGGTTATGGGTGTGCGCTATTTAACATTACATTTATTGTTGTTAGTCGTTTGCCTAGTTGGTTTTATTCACAGACATAGGAATTAATAGACGAGAAGATAATGGCGAGGGGTAAAATCAACTGTTGAAGAACGAAGGGGGTGAAGCTGACTGTGATTCGTCAATAAATCAATCTGACAGTAAATAGGCATCTCGCATTATAATATCACCATTTACTTCCTAAAAGTAAAATCTGCTTTTGAATGAATAGACATTTTTACATGGGAGCGCAAATTACTCGCCACGTTATGAACAAATTTGCGAAGTCCAAATTTGGCAAAACAATTCGGTTCTTTTTTCAGAGTCGAATATTTCGTTTAAGTATTTAGTTAAGACACTTTTATAAATGTTCATAATTTACTTCCCAGCAACCAACCTTTGTGTGTCGCGTCCAGACATGTTTCTACAACTGATCCATATTATACGATGTGAATATGCTTAAAATAAAGTAAAATAATGCTTATATATGGAATGTAATACGACAATTGGGTTTATTCTCTTTTTCACATCTATTTTTACAAGTTTTCATAGCACAAGTCAACATTTTGCCGTGTTATTTCGTAAAATGAACCGATGATGCCTCGACCATAGTTCGCACAAGAATGATGACGTCCCGTTTTCAAATTTCACTTGAGGCCATACGCGAGTACAGCCGGCTCCAATGGAACCGGTATGGGGAGTGTGGATAATACGCTTTTAATCACTTAGGGCAGGTCTACTAATATTCATATGTCTATGGTTTTATTGTAGTTCCTACATAAGAATATGTTTATTGTTTTTTGTGTGACTAAAAAAAACAAAAAATCAGAAACTTTTAATTGAATGATTTCAAAATTGAAATATTTGGACTTCGTTTTCATCAGCGATCTCAGCAGTGATAACGGACAAAATATGTGTCGTAGATGTCTTTCAATCAGACTATGAGGACAGTCTACTTTTTGCACATTTCCATTTCCTGGCTCTTTTGTTGTATTTCTTGAATAAAAATAAGTTTTAATACACTAATATAATTTATTGATACTCATTTTAGGTAAAAGTCCTAAGTGTGTAAGTAAATAATTGAATAAATAATTGAAACATCCTGTATATTTGCCTAGCAAATTCAAGAAGTACATGTAAAATATGGTGAAAAAGCCTATAAATTACATAATTTTAAGACTTACTTTTCTATTTGAGCTACTGTTCTAAGGTTTATTGATTCTGGAGTCGGTGAAGTCATTTTTTAGTTCAATAACAGTATATATTCGCAATTAAACGTATTTTTAGTGGAACAATTTCGTTGTTAGAAAACAACTAAAAATCAACATGGCTGCACATTTTAACTAGCCGGCTCCTGATTGGTTGACAGTGGAGATTGAACATTCAAGACCTCAACCTTCTGCAGGATGTTGAACAAATATTTATGAACTTTTTTAAAAATGTTATATTCATAACTTTGAGTGTTTGAATGTTCAATATCCAGGAGATTGAACAAATAAGAACTGAAACATTATTTCGTGAGTGGATATTGGCACTCGAAAAATGCTTAAAATGTCACTTAAAAACGAAAAAATATGGTTTTTTTGAACTTCATTTATGCACAATAGGCTAATGTACATATTGGCATTCAGAACTCAGTTTTGAAAAAAAGGTCTATTGAACATACAAGAACTAGGACAGCGCACCGTGAAAATTAAAAAATAAACACACGTTTGGACGGGGTTATTGAACCTAAATAATGCGATAACCTCGTTGCCTTGTGGAATGAGAAAGAATAAAAATATTATGCTTAAGTGATTTTTCTTAAACAATAATGATATGTGGAGCTATACGCGGAGAAAAACGAGTACGGCTTTTTTATCAAAATACTATTAAGAATGTGACTGCATGACCATTTCCCAATAAAATAATAGTCATTCAGAATATATCTGAACACGTGTTCACGCAGATACCCTTGTACGAATAAATATAATGGACCAGATCCTAAACTATTACTATTTTCAAGAACACGTTTTCAGACTCATAACATATTCGTGCTTTACAGATAGTTTATTATGAAATTTCGTCAAATCATTCGTTATTGGCCTCCAGTCCCATTTTAACAATAAAACGAATAATTTGACCAGATTTTTAATAAATTAACAATATATCATATCAGTTAGTTTTCTCCGAGTAATAAATAGCTGCACACGTTTTGTACCCATTCATAGAATAGTGACCACGGATAATATACGCAAAGGGATATATGTCATACAGTATATTTCTTTAGGTGAAGACACACTTTAAATAAAGATTTATTTGAAATGAAATTACAATGAATGACTTTGTCTTCTTCCAATTAATAATACATACATAATACAATATTACAGAATGGGGTGGAACTTATATAAAACAAACACAGCCCCTTTACATAGCACAAAAAATAATAATAATAACAATTCTACTTAAACCGGATGCATATTTTGGTGATTTATTTTTAGGAGACTTGTTTTATTTATTAATTTTCGGGAAATCATAAGTATTATATAGCCAAAGTAAAACCAATTATGGTTTTCCTCCTGGTGACTATACCTCTACTGAGACAGCATAATGAAGAATACTTAAATTAAATTTGTAAGAAAGGAATATAATTCAAAAATTTATACAAGACAAAAGATTATATAAAACAAAAAAATTACAAAACACAACATTTATCGATACTTTTATAGCCATGGAGAGAGGTTGTAGATATAAATCAATTATAATAGAAATATAAACAATAGAGACATTATATTATTCACAAACCATCACTGAAATTCTTTCTTATGGACCTCTTGTATTTGGTAAGTTCGCAACTGAAAATATCCACCTTGGATAATACGCTATTGTAATATTGCATAGTTTGTTCAGGCGAGAATTCTGCTTATGCCGTGTTGCACTATTTGCGGTTGGTGTGTGGGTAGATAAAAGGCGGGGCGTCGCTGCATGTAAATGCAATTAGAGTTACAGTTTTGTGATTACCCGGTTCATGGCACATCATATTTACTTATATTATATGTATGCCATTAATATCATCGCTTTGTCGTTTTTCAGTATTATGCCTGCAGTACGACTACATCGCCGTTATCTTGGCATCAGGACTCTGCGGTTTCTTCCGTTCCACCATCGTGGTCAACCAGAACCTCGTCGTCGCCGAGCACTGCAAGGAAAACGAGTCCAAGCTTCCCGCGGCGCTGGGCCTCAACATGGTCATGAAAGGAATCTCCATTATATCAATCGGCCAACTTTTGGGATGGATTCGGGATTATACCGGGAGTTATTATTTATGTATTTACGCTCAGAATTCGCTTCTGGGTATGATTATTGCGCTATGGACTCCAGAATTAGTATACAAATATGTTAAAGACAAAAAAAGATGACGTTAACGCTAGTCTTAGGCACTTTTTTCAATAAAAATTAACAGCACCCCAAACTTGTAACAAAAATTTTCTGAAAGTTTTACACATATGATTCAATTATTGATGATATAAGTATGTAAGAGAATAGCTTCGTGTGCGAATATGAAATTTGGCTCTGGTACGCTAACAACACATGTTTCTATGTATTTTTTTTTATTTTCACAGTTCATGAATATCTTAGCCTATTGCATAAGGTTAACAATAATAATAATTTTGATTTCAGCTGAACAGAGCCTTGCCGAAATAAAATAATACCTATATATAAATGAAATAAAGGATACAAAATAGATTATAAAATACATAAAAATTGTAATAAATTTAGCACTTGTATTTCGGTGTACCTATTAATAATTTTGCAAAAATTTTGATCATGAGTGTGGTTGGCGGTTAGTGAACATTTATCAAAAAAATGTAATGTAATGATATATTATGTTAAATAAAAAAAGTTAAATTAATTTAATTGATTAGGCGAAATATAACATAAAAAGTTATCAAGTTATGATTTAGCGAACAAAGGGGATAGATGAAAGTGGGAGAATATATGGCTATTCCGATCTAGTCACCAAACACGGCTAAAGCCATTAAGCTTTTCGATTACGAATAGTGGGTCTTTCAAAAGAGTAATACTGAAAGTATCTACCACTCTCGAATGTGCCGCAAATACACTACAGTTATATATTATTTTTAATTTAAAAAAAGTGAAATAACACAAAGTAATCAAATAAAAATTTCTTGCGCACGCCTGGATTTTAACCCGCAACCTCAAGATTCTTAGCCAAGGATCGTAACCACTCAACTTAACCGTAACATCCGACCTGCTGTAACATTTGACCTGATGTAACATAACATTTTTAATTTTATTTTTTTATATTTTTCAGTCATGTCTTTTGAATTATAATTATTATTTTTTTGGTAAACTAACGTTTAAGACAAGATTTTTTGTGCATAGCACAAAGGGTAACAATTATTTTACAAGCAATAATTATTCGCCTGAAACTGTTTTGAGACCTGTTTTCAGGTGAAAAAATGTAACAAGCAGTAATTGTTGAATGAAACACTAGTATATATTGAATTATTTCGCGGATAAGAGATAAGCCGCCATAGCTCAGTGGTCAGAGCTGTCGACCGGAAATCGAAGGGACACGGGTTCGAGTCCCGTTGGCGTCATGTATCTTTTATCAGGAGATTTTTCAATGTGGATGAGTGTTTCAGGCGAATAATTATTGCTTGTAAAATAATTTTGAATTATAATTCAATAAACATTGATTTTTTTTATTTTTTCAATTTTTTTTTTCTATTCTTCCACAAAGATAATGTATATATGTGACTAAAACTGTTAATAAACACAAGTATACCCACGAACTTGGTTAATCTGCTAAATGTATTATTCTTTACCTTTTAACTGTTTATATAAAAAAGTGTTTCCTATATTGTAAAATTATACCAATGTATGTTTAAAAAAATATTTTTAATAATTTTTTTTTTTTTTAAATCTCATATATCAAGAGTAACTCAGTAAAAAAGTAGTAGTAGCAAATAGAAATATGCGAAAGTTATCAAGATATTCTTATATTCAGCTAGTTCCGACTACTAAGCATGGCTCAATTATGGTGGAAATTTATATTTTTACATAATAATACCTACATACATTTCAGATACCTACCTACGTGTGAACATTCAAATAACTCCATCCCTCTAATTGGTTTTGTTAGCTAGCATATTCATCAAACTGTGTATGTAAAATTAAATTGCTCCAGCGAATAATCAAATGACAAGCAAGGCCGTGAAGGGTGAAGTATCGTTAAATTCGTTTCGTCATAACACGAAATTGCTGAAAATTCCTGTTATACTGAAAAAGTATACCGAATAAAACTACTGGAAATACACCGAACACAGTATTTTCAAAGTCGTTATAGTTATGTGCATTCATAAAGCTTATTTATGGGCAAGTTTCTGATATATAATCGAGACATTTATTTCCAAAAAATCAATTACTATTCAATACTTTACTGATGGGTACAATGTTTAAAAAAATATTTTTCTTTGTATTATAATATCATATAAATATGTCAAGACGACATCACTGGTGTGAATTTCACTGACCAACCTACCAATTACGCTGTCAGAATTACAAATGGACGAAATTAAACTTAGTCGAAACTCCATTTGGAGAGAACTGCACTAAATACCGTTAAATATTAAAAATATGTTAAACTCCAGTGAAATTGTGAGAATATCAACAACTTAAGCCACTAGAGGCGCTAGTGTAGCAAATTGACTTTGACATTCATTTTACTGGCGGCAAATTGAATTTATTTAGTACTTGGTTGGTGGTGGTGTTTCGCGCTTTCTAATGTGTATTTTGATAAAAAAATATTTTTTTAAATGTATCGAGAAGTATCAAGAAGAAAGTTCTGTCTGTGCAGTTTACGGATGTAATAATTAGAAACGACAAAAACGCTAGCAAGTCGTTTTCAGGATGCCGAAAAAACATGTTGTTAGGTCAAATGGTGAAATAAAATATGAATTCATTTGTAGCGATGCTACGAGATTCATCTAGAATGACTCGTCAATACAAAAAGCATCGTAACTAGAACACCTGTCTACGGGCTACTGACGTCTAGAGCTACCTACAACAATACATTGCGAGTTGGTCTAGCACATTACGCGCATTCGCTAGAAGGTTCTAGCCTATTGCTTAGGCGTAATTCCAGTTCCATCTAAACTACCAGATCGGTCCTAAAGTCAACTCATATTACGGCATCCTGACTCAATAAAACACTGTGACCTTCACAATTTTTTTGTTATTTTTTGTATTTTATTACCCGAACCATCAAAGACAGGGTTAATACTCATGAATGAGCAAAAAAGCAGTAAGGTCGGTTGTAGATTACCTAATTACATTTTTTTAGATCTCTATAATTTATTAAGTATTATTATAATAATATCATTATAGTAAAATTATTATCACCAAAAATTTATAAAAATGTACGAAAGAAAACCAAGAAGCACAACTCAAATGGCTAGGAGGCTCTAGTGTAGCACGTTGCCATCAGAATGTATGGGAAATGTTAGAAGTTTGAGGTATTATAAATATTATTGGGTATTTGACTTCACTTACTTTAATTACATATTACCTACACGTCAAAAAACATATTTCAATAAGTTGGTTTCAAACTTTGATTGTTTGGTGTTTGTAAAACAAATTTTATATTGGAATAAAACTGTTAGGTAAGGTGTTGTTGATAGGTATAATTCCAGTTCGTGTAATTTAAGTGGGTAAAATTCTCTCCTCTTATAATTTCTTCAATGTTTTTTCCGTCCGTGTGTGATTCTGGGAGTGTAATAGTGGTAAACTGAAATTCGAGCCTATCTAATTTTGTCATGAAACTTTAATGTAATAATAATGTACATAGTTTATACGCTAACTTTTGTGAACTGCAGTTTTCAAAATAAAAAATAATTGTGGCTATTGTAAAATTTAATTAAAAAACATTCAAATAGTAAAGGTGAATAAGGACGAGAATTATCGGCCGAGTGTTCGGCCGAGTCATTTGCTTTGTTACTCGGCTAGGCAACTTATTGGAGAGTAGAGATGATCACATGTAGAAGAGATGGTGGGCGAGTCAGTTCATTGAGATGAGTTTAAAGTGTTGTTAAGATGGATTCGCGATGGCCGAGCACTCGGCCGAATGCACTGCCTGTCGGCGGGTGTAATTCGGCATTAATGTCCAGGTGACGAATTTGTTTTTTTAAACACAGTTTAAGATATATTTTATTAAATGGCATTCAGATTTAAAATTCCAATATTGTTTTACGTAATTAAAACATCTCATATAATATACCTCCCCGTTGTTACGGGCATTAGCGTCCTATTTTTCTACCGCCCCCTTGGCCCTGTCGCACGCGTCGCTCACGGGGCGGCTTTATGCTCGGAGTGTCCACCCGTCACTCCGCCCGCCCGTCACTCAGGGATATTGGCACGGGGTTATTTTTAACACGGTCAATTATTATTATGCCCGGTGCTCGGAGTTCGCACTAAGCATATTCTGGATAATCGACTGCGATAATGGAAAATACGGAATGAGGTAAAAATTCCGCTAGGTGGATTATGCGTTGATTGGCAATGTTGTAATTTTTGTTGATTTGGGTTAGAAATTACTGAAGCCTGTACTTCTGTAAGTAGATTATGTGATATATCAAATATATCAAAACTATTAACATAACTTCCACACATAATTGTTATTTCTTTTTTGAAAAAAATATTTTGAATTACGATCGTTTATTGTAGTAGTAATAAAGTTTAAACAATAAATAGCAGCAACTAAAAATTGAGCAGAGTATTAACCGAGTTTAAAAAACTGAAAAAAAATTATAAAAAATATATAGCATCTTTATTAAAGTGTATAAAAATTATAATAGTGACAACATAAATAGTGAGTAAAAACAAAAATTTACTAAAGAAAAATAATGAATTCAACATAAACAATGTATAATAATTGATGAAATATGCAACTATGAACGAGCGTCATATTAATAGTCAATCAGTAAACATTTTTGCTGTCTGTCGTAAACATCTTAAACAAGCCAGGTGTAATACTAAATCTAGGTACATAAATTATAGAGATGCTGTATAAGTGACCAAATATTCACCATGTTTAACATATAAATACGCTGATTATACATTAAAAAAACACTGCTACAATATATTATACTATGTTTTTGACCATGGAAACAAATTTCAACACATACAAACCATCATTAATATAGCAGTTAGACAAACGTACAAAAAAACTTAAAAACTTCGACCGTAAAGACAAGCTTTGGACTACACAACAAATACTAGGCAATATAAGCATTCTACAATCTTTCACTCGATACAAAAGTTAGGAAAAAAAACATTTCACGTACTTTTGTTAAAGGTTAATTAAAGAACAAGAAAGGTAGTATAATGCAAAAAGGTTATAGAATAAAACATAATATTCGTAACACACATACCATTACAATGGACACACAATTATACACAACCGTACGGCATAATATTCGCCATTTTTTTCATTACCGACTTTATTTCTTAAAAAATGTATATATATATATATATTTTTTACAAATCACCTCAAGGGCGCTGTACAATTTATTAGTTCCCAGGCTCTGCTTAATTTTATTATTTACAAGCAGATTCAGAAAATCATACTTACATTTTCAAACAAGTACAAAAAAAACATACTTATCTGGCTGGTCACTTCAGATAAACACTTTTATTAAAAAGTTTACGACTTTGCACGCAAAGGACACTATAGTAAAAGCGCTGGACATTGATTTTGTATTTTCTATTTTCCCCTCCATTATTATTGATATTAAATTTATTAGAAGATAAAAGTTGAAAATTAACTAAATTCTCCAGTCTCTTAAAACATTATGCTAACTTTTATTTTTAATGGGTTGTCTTTAAATTCAATATTGCTTACCTTACGTAACTTTTTTGAACAAAAAGATTACCTAAGGTATTTTTATGGATTGACCAGGAAATAGGATTTTATGGACAGTATGGTGATGCCTCGTAGTATTGCAATGTTCGTTGTCATAGGGTTTGTTATTGATGTCAATACAAGTTTTCATATTAACGGTCGACTAAGAAGTGATTCGATGATTAACTAAATCACATCAAATGTTGAAAACAAATATATGAATCACTGGCTAAATTTTATCTGATCTGTAAACAAAATCAGAAATCATAACGTGATCGGGACCCATTAAAATAATTGTCCATTGTCAAATAGTTAATATGAGTTCTGTTGACACAAGTGCAAGCCCGTCAGTCACAAGCTGTCGATGGCATCGCTTTATGACAGGATCGAAATTAACTGGATACGAGTTGCAATGTCGAGCCATTCCACCTCTTTCATCCCTTCCACCACACGTTTGCCACCCCATCTGTCCAGCCAACCCCCTCCCACAGATAAAATGACAATCTCCACAGATTTCAGTAATTAAAGCTCCATATAATTTATAAGTTGTGTGCAGCGATTTGCAGCGAGGAGTCTCATAGATAATAAATACAATTCTCGAAAACAGGTTGCGAGAACTTTTGTGAGTATGCTCAGAATAGTAAAACGTATGACTTATAGCCCGGCACAGATATAGTCTAACTGGGCGTAAAAGGTTGATTTAATTGTACCGGTAATGAATCGGTGCGAAACGGTTTGAAATCAAAGATCATTATTTTATTTTAAATGATGATTGTTGATAGATGCATAGTAAGTAACAAGGAGATGATTTGAATGGTGTTGGACTAATGGAAAATGAAAAAAAAAATCACGAGCATTTTGAAAATGAAAGAAATCAGTTTATAGCATTCCAGGAAGACACGGCACGAGGAAAAATTAACAGCAGAAATATTGTCTAAAATCAGAAAAGGAGAAAATTTCGAATGCGGAAGTGTTGTACGTAGCGTTCCGTCTACCAAAACTAACCCTGCGAAGAAAAGGCATGATTGTAAAATAAATTAACTAAAATATGGTAAAGAAATAAATTCAAAGAAAGGGAAGGGATGTTAATAGGGGTGGAAATAAAAAAAAATCCTTAGAAATAATTGTTTCATAAAGATAATAAAATATTTTTCTTTCCAATTGAAACTTTTATCTTGTGGTTTATAACCGTTTCGGTTTTAAACCCCGTGAATTTTCAATAATTTATATGAAACGGTTGGTTTATTAGTTTAATTTTCACCAAGCAGCCCTTAGCTTTATCGCTCAAGGTGAAAATTTTTTTTTTTATTACTGTCGTATTTTATATTAATGCTAACGCTCTCAATGTACTTTAAAATCTATTACTAAATTGACCGACACCCATCATGTATTTAGCTAAACATGCGGGAGTGTAGTAAAATACAAAATCGCTTTAATTGTAATAAAAAGATAAGAACCTAAATTCTGTAGTGTAGAGTTGTAGCAACTTTTTACTGAGTGTTTTTTTTTCAAAATTTCAAAAACCCACTGATCACTTAAAATGTCGCATTTCTATAAGAGGATGTGAAGTATTCTATCGTTCAAAATAATAACTCTGATACTGATGAGATATTCATCTTACAAACATTTTGCTCAGAAAGAAGAAAATTGGGTTGAGATTACGTTTAGTGATAGCCACTTGTGTGATGGAATACGCATTAAATATTTGACAACCAACACATAGTAATAACTCGAATTTACAACATTTTCAACGAGTAAAACCGGTATTATATAATCAGGCCTAGTCAGCTTTCCACTAAAATCATAATTATTTTGTTAGGTACAATAATTTATATATTTTATAACATTAGGTATTTGATAATAAGGGTCTCATTGGGTCATGCTGAAGACCAATATTTAATAATATTTAATAAAAGTATAATATGAAATATAATAAAAAATTGAAAATTAAATTAAATAAAACTGAGCTGAAATAAAATAAAATGCAATATTTAAGGCGCTAATGAAGATTTTTTTAAAACTTTGTAATGGTACCTTCTACGAGTTACGTTGTACATTTATTTATTGTCTCGCCAACAGAATACATCATATAATTTTAACAGTAATTTACATTTATAAATGGTTATAATGATGTTTCTAATTAAAGGTGAGCACAACATTCATCTCAATACTCTTATTGTAATAGTAATTGGTTAGTTATAGTAATAATAAATTTAATTAGAAGAATGTATATAAAAAGAGGAGGATCGAAATCAATTATTAGGAAGAAAGATGCATACATACTTATAAATATATTATACATATATATATATACGCACACATGCACACATCTAAATACATATATATATATATATACACACATACATAGATGCATACATACACATTTTGATACAAACACACTCATAAGTGTGTACACTGTACGCATATTGTATGCAAACATGTATACACATATGCACGCACGAATCATATATAGTAGAGCTAATGCATAAGTAGGTGATTGGTAAAGAAAATGAAATAATAAAATGGCTCTAAGTGAGGAGATCATCAGGTATAAGGATGTGTAAGTTCTTTCTGAAGGTGTTAATTGATTTTGAAAATATATCTAAATCTACAAGATTGCAGTATCTATTATACAATCGAGTCATTCTCGATGTTGGTTTGAAAAAACTTGTATTACTAGGTTACAGGGTTTCTTGTGGATTTCGGTCTTATATTAAGGTTGATTTGATTCATTACAGATGAATCATACACATTGTTAATGATTTTAAACAGAGAGATTATATCTGTTATGTTTCTTCTTTTGGTGAGTGAGACTTCTTTAAAGTGAGTAAGTCTTTCAGCATAGTTACCGAGATTCCGATGTACTCCAGATTTGTAAGCTATGATGTGTATTTATAACATGATGTGTGTATTGTAATACTTATATAAATAACGCGTGGCATGTAAAATATAAGTTCTCACCAACCAAACTTTTTCGTATTACCCTGTGTTGCGGAGGGGAGTAAAGGCTGTTGTGTACAGTGTGTTTCGGAAGCGCAGGTCTGCGCTACCGGAAGGAGACTCATACAGATTGGGAAGAGGAAGAGGAGCGGCAAAGTGTGGAAACATATTCTCTTCCTTGTACGAGAAACAAGGCAACTCGTTAAAAACTTTTTTCTGCCGGAAGCATTACGCACAAAAAGGGAAAAAAATGTTTTTTCGCCTTTCATTCTGTAGTTTCAACACGATGTGTGCACTCTGCATTAATTCGTTAAAAATTTTGCAAAACTCAAAAAAATTATCTTAGTGTACTTCAACATCTTCCCATGACTCCCAACATTCTGGCAATTCTTGTTTTATTACCGTCCTGACAAAATCCAATGGTTTTTAGAGGGAAAGAAAAGATGTCTTCATTTCCAATACAGAAAAGTGTTTCACCATGATTACGAAATTCAAATAGGATGTAGATAGACGATATCAAGCAGGTATAGGTGAGGCAGAGCGCGTGCTAAGTAGTCTAGAACCATGGTACAAAGTCAATGGCGATATATGTTTCCATTCATATTTGTTTCAAACGCACTTTTATTTTTCTTCTTTATTCTATACCTAAAAATGTTTTTACACCTGATAACTTTCGAAAAAGGATCAATCCGTGCAATTTAGTGATTGGAATAATGAATTTATTTTCAAATCTGACTGTGTGTTTCCGAAACATAGTAATAGTTGATTGTTTTTCGAAACATTTGTTTGTGCAATAGAAAATAAGGATTCCCTCTAAAGCTGAACAAAAACACATTTTTTCAAAATATTATGTCAACCAGGTTTTGAATTTTTTGAATGCCCGTTTAACTTAATTCATAAAAATATGTTTAGCTAAATTATGAAAGACGTCGTGAAAAAGCTGAGACACAACTTGGGTATATTATTAATAACCCTGATCAAGTTTTTAGGATCTAACCCTCCTGTGTAAATAAAAAAGTCAGCTTTTCCTACTGACGCAATGGCATCATTGAATTGAATATTTTTGAGAGAGTCTTAAGAAATATGTGAGGTTTGACCATACATGTGATGAACTTATAGAGTAATTCGTATGGGGAATTTCGTTCTGTACTTGGGATAAGAATCGAAAAGAAAATAATAATGTTACTGAAGTACTTAAATTAAAATAACTGCGCGAATTACTATGGAAATGCATTTCATTTCTAAGTAAATCATCTACCTTGCCTTATCCGGTAGATATTTCACCCCCAGTTTATGAAACCAAAATCTGCGAACCCTCATGAAAAAGTCATTTAATATCCTACTGCTCCGGGATGTCCGCTAGCGTTTAATCGACACTAGTTCCGGTCTCGTGCTACAACCCCGATACAACAATACTAGCGACATATGAAGGAAGGAGGCATAAGAGATGGGGTGAATTAAAAGGAGAAGCCTTGCGGAATTTGACATATCACAATAAAGCGCTGTTGGAAATATAACGAACAAGGGGGTGATGCAGTTTTGTCCCTTTAATTTCACAGCGAGTGTGCTGAATATTTTAACAACGACGCGTAATAAAAGTATTTATTTATTACTCGTAAAATCATCAATTAAAACAATGCTACAAAAATATCTGCAAAATATATTAATTTTTTAATTGTACCAACTAGCTAACTATCACGCCGTTCCACACTGAACTGCGCTGCAAATCGTTATCTTACTATAGCGAACTTAATTTTCTGCGCAGAGTTTTGCAACATTTGGTTTATGTCGATTGCTTACCGACCCGTAGGTCGACGGGCTAAATCTGACAGAAATAACAGAACTAAGTCATTTAGTCAGGCAGTCGGTAATACAAGCACAGCGATGGCTGGAAAGCTACAATCATTATTATTTTCAATAGATGTGAATATAAAAAAATTGTCGTTTTACTACTTATGCTTAATATTTGTATGAGTAATTTTTTTACATTAATAATAACCCTCCGAGCGTATAACATCTTCGGGGATGCTGTGTTGGGAGTATTTTTTGTAAAAAAATTACATTTTTTCTAGAACCGATACATAAAATGTATCATAATGTAAAAGCCAATTTGGGTCTACAAACAATTAATAATGGAGAAACTTAAAAATATTTATTGTTGTTGAAAATTTATGTAGGTACTCGCACAAACTTTCAACCCATATTGATACAATCCATTATTAAATTATTGTAGTATTTTTCGATAAAAGTTCCTAAAAACTATTGTAAGGCCAGTAAAGTAGGGTACAAAGCGTGTGGCAAAAGATACATTTTGTTATTCAATTTGGAAAGTTTTCAATAGCATTCTGCGAACGTGACCGGGTCATGATTTATGCCCGGGACGCCAGTACAGTGTCAGGTGTTGGTTATCTCGTCGGGATAAAACAATATGCTGGCATTTTAAATGCTCCGCAGAACGATACAGGATGATATACGACAACAAAGACATATTTTCTGAGTGTTAAATTGACGAGATTACGAGTATATCAATTAACTGAATCAAGCGATAACAAGTTTTTTTCCTAAAATTTCGGTTAATACGACAACTCTAGTTCGTTCAGCTAATGATGATGACGATGACGATTTCAATGACAAATGCCGAACGACGTTCGTGATGAAAACTTTCTATGATGAAAAAAAAAAATTAATTAATATTCTAGAACAAAAAAACTGTAGTGGATTTGTGGAATGAACAAAATATTGTAATGACAAATAAAAAAAAAAACAACTGTAATATAATATAATGACCAATAAATCTCAGAATGAAAAAAAGAAACTGAAATTACGAATTACTAAAATGGAAAAAACCTGTAATAAGAAATCAATATCTTTCTAGATTGAAAAAAATACTGTAATATGGAATGAACTTCTAGCACGATTAAAATATAACAACGAAAGACTGCCAAGAATGACAAAAAAAATGTAATGATGAATGAAAAAAAAAAGTGTCGAATGACATTTATTTTGTGGAATGAACCAAAAAAATGTTACGATTAATGATTTTCTAGACTGAAAAAAACTCTGACGACAAATGACTTTACAAAGATTGAAACATATTAAGATAATTCCAGGAATGCGAGCATATTAACGTGTCAGTATCGCACCCTGTTTGGCAGTATTTAAATGCCCCGCAAAACAATGTGATAATTATGCTTTTTTAAGTGAGCATTATCAACAGGGTTGGTGTGTGGGTGGCCAAGCCTGATTTATGTGCGAGTGTTTGCGGACTATATTTCACGGCTTCCCTGTATTACCCGAACACATTATTTTTTTCACGCAGTGAAAATCGTATATGAAGGAATTTGGGTCATTTGTGCGAAATTCGGTGAACAGTATAAATTACCTGCCGATCGTGGCTGAATAATATTGGTGTTCCTGTACAGGTACTGAAACAGATAAAGAAATTTTACATTTATTTCCCTTAAAATGGGGTAATATTTTGTATGTGATGCACAGGGCACAAAAGTCCCAAACTGCTTCTTACTGTCCGGAACCAGCGGGGGTAGTCCAGATTGTGGAATGATATGGGGCTGAAAGCAGTAGAGGCATAAGGTCGAGGGGTAAGGCTCTCGAATAGTAATCTGAAGGTCGCGGGTTCAAATCCTGGGGTGGGAAAGTAAATTTTATTTAATTAATTTGTGAATTTCACAATTTATTCATTTAAAATAATATTTAGTGTACTTGCGGCACCTTCCAGATTGGAAGATATTCTCTGTATCGCCCTGGTGTAAGGTCACCATTCAGAATTAAAATGTTGCTTGAAATGGCTTTAGTTGTGTTTGGTGACCAGATCTGAATAGCTAGGTACCCCCCATCTTCCTATTCCCCGTCTCCTTCTCCTCCACAATATATTCAGCCTCACAAAATGCCCCAATTGGGGATGCCATAGTTTCACTGGCTCCAGACGGTTAAGAGTAGTTGGGACGCTTATGCGGTATTTGCATAAAAAAAGAGAGTGGAAGGAGATGAGAAACATTAAGGTTAGAAGTACCTAAACACGGCTATTGTCATTTTAAGGGTTGTTTTGATTTTGTAAGGTTCATCAATACGATACTGAAAGAATTCAAAACTCTTGTATGGAACCTTCCATTGCCACGCCACCAGCACGTTTAGTAAGTACCGCGTGTACAGCCACTGGAACACCGCGTCTTATACACATCAGGCCAGAAATCGCATTAATTATGCTCTTCATTATTTTATGTATTATACCTTCTTATATCATGATCATAATACTTTATTTATTTATCGATTTGAAATTAAAGAAACAAACAGTACGTGAGTTACAGTGATGAAACAATATACAGGAATTAGATATTTCATGTTGGGTACCTATGATATGTTTCTTGTAATGTCTGGTAAATGGTATGTTTATTCCTTAATTACCAGGTTATGTTTGTAGTATATAGGTGTGAGTGTGTGTCTGTGTGTGTTTGTATGTTTGAGTGTGTTTATTTTATTGACATGAATCCACGTTTTAATCTGGGTAGTGAATCCGAAAAAATGTCAATATTTGAGTTTGGACAAATATCATTTAGAGTATGAAGAGCTCGGCTAATTAAAGCTAAGCGTGTGGAATAGCCTGTATGTCGTATACATCTTAAAGGTATGTTCAAATTAAGAAGGGACAAAAGTTCGGTACAGTCTTTATGTATTTATAATTTGATCGGGTTGTTTCACAGAATTTTAGGGGCTTCGAAAAAAAATATTTTATTCATTTAAAACATGTGTTTTTTACAAAAAAATAAATATTATTATTTTAAACATCAAAGATATATAGTTTTGCAAAACTATCCACCTAACAAATGCCATATCGAAATAAAGAAGAGGACGTCTTCAGCGTTACAGTTTGCGAAATTTATATTATATAATCTCCATATTATTTAATATTTCATGTTATTTTTGTTTGTGCCTACAATAAGCTACCCATTTGAACACCCGAGCAGATGTTATGCTACGTTTAAACGGGTCTGGAGTAAATGAAAATTCGTGAGTGATGGATGAATGTTCATATTGGTTTATGTAAAAACCGTGTGACGAGAAGGCTTGAAAAATACTCGGAATAGTAAAGCTATCTTTTCACGGAACTGTTACATAATGTTTTATCATTTGGTTGTTTTTGGTTACCCCTTTTGTCAAGCTCCCAGTTTACATATTCTTAAATCAATTCTCTTGAACGTAATATAAAGAAAGATAATAATATGAAATCGACTGTTCAATCTATTCATGGCTTTACTGGTCAGCAAAAAAAGACATTTAAAACAAATGGTTCTACTTATGTAATGTAAATTAATGAAATAAGTATTCATTTGTGGAATATAAATGATTGAGATGCGTTTTCGCTTCTTTTTAAATATGTCTATATGAATTTCAATTTTTTTTTTCTCGAATGAATGAATGAATGAAGTGGATATTTGAAAATGGAAATTAGCCCACTTCCCGACATCCAATTTTGTTCAAGCTCGACAGATAGACTCGTCGTCGATGACAGTGTATTCCATTAACTTTTGGTGGTAATCACGTACACGCATTTCTCTGAAATCGGATGAAATTACAGCAGATAATATACGAAATAAATGTGGGTCCTACCCTGTTATGAAAATAATTACCCTTGTTTAATAAATAATATTTCATATTACCCCGGGTTTATTGCAATAAATTCATAATAATTAACTGGCTATCAACTGTTTCACCTTTTCTCCGGGAGTAGTTATAACTTTGAACTAAAGAGGGTTATTTGTCATTCGGGGCACTTCTTGGGAACCCGCCGACGGGCCACGTTACGTTACTAAATTGTCATCAAAATGTGGATTTTTAATTAATAAATTGTAAACGGATCGGTGTGCTATTTATTTAAGGCGTAGCTTAATGCCAAATCACTATTTTGATTAATCTTTATAACGAATCGGTGTACATTATGAATACCAAAAATATGCTTTAGATACATTGAAGGTTTTCCTATCGCTTCGCTTGAGTAGAATAAAAATAAATTACTCAATAAAAAATATAAATACAAACTACTAAAAAAAAATTTTTTCAAAAAAAATGTATGAAAGCATAAAGGAAACAACTTTAAAAAAATACAGTATTATAGCTAAGATTATCTGTGACAGTTTCACTTGATTAACTTTTTTGCTTTCTTATAAAATTATTTAGAAATCGAACTTTTCTAGACTCCGTTTGTCAAGCGATTTTAATGCCTATTATCTACGATATAAGGTATACCAAGAATATACACATTTTTAGCTTATAGCTTTTTCTTAATATGTGATCGTTAAGTTATGCACTATGCAGCCAATCGTGATGCGACCGCGCTGTTTTTATTGTGTTATCGGGATAATTCAAGTTTGGAATTCATGTTATAATGGCGGGCGGTGATACCGTCCATGTAATATTTGTATCCGCTGGATATTAGAGTCATCCAACTACGTACGAGCTGCACAGGGCTAAATAAACGACGTATTGCACTATTGTATCTCCGTGTCCGCTTATTTGTGGAATTGGGGGATTTCACCAACCTCATGTCGAGGGTCGCCTTAACCAGGTGGTCTGCATCCACGCGCACTCCAGCCAGAAAGAGGAAGGAGCTACCAGGCCAGACGCTGATGCCGTGAGGAGGGAGATGGAGGGCTCCTCAGGCCCGTGGAGACTCCATCCCGTTTCTAGGAACCGTTGTGATTGGAATCGTCGCATCGAGTGTTGTTAGGTTGTAGATAGTTAGTTCACGTGTAGAATTGGTTCACAGGTGCGTGTTTTAAGCCATGTTCATTAATCAACACAATCTTTAATATCAATCCACATCTATTTACCATGATTTAAAAACTCTTATTAATGCAAAAAACAGTGCACATCCCTGATGATGATTCTCAGACTCTACCTCACAGTTCAGCATACTTGTCTTCACTGGCATAGTTTGGCGTCCAAGTTTCCGTCACCAGAAATGAAGCTGTTCACTGTGTAAATTGATTCCATCTATGTACCTCCATATCTTATAATACCTACCTCACACCTACTTATTAAGCGGTGATCGAGCCTTTATATAAAATGTCACACAGAGTAAACACACATACACCCCAACTACCGTAGTACCCTTGTACCTATAATTTGTACCTACAATTTGACCCTACGCCAAACCAAATATAGCATTTGGCAAATCACTATTTAGCAACCCAATCGGGATTTGTCTCAGTTGTTAGCGCGGTTGACTCCTGGAGAGTTGTCCTTAGGCAAACCAAAAAAATAAAATTGTTGGAGACCTCCATAGTAAAATTTTTTTGTTTTTAATGATTTTTTAAAAACTTTATCTGGTAGTTAGTCCTAGTTGGACCAAATACACTCCTTTTGGACAATATTCCGATCTACCTGGAGAGACTGGGTGAGTTGGATTTCTGGTAGTTAGTGAAATGGCATAATCATTATAATCAAGGATGCTATAGCCCTTCGTGATCTGTAATCTTGTCGAATTATGTAAAGGGCTGTAATGCAGTAGTTTAGAGGGGCATGCAACTATAGAGTATTTATCTTTTCTTTAATAATTTGAATAATTGATTTTTTCATAAATTCCTTTTTAAATGTAGGAACTTTGAATTCTTCGAATACGCGTTCAGTGGGGAAATCTGTAGGTTTTTTTAGAATTATTTTTATTATGACTTTTTGAACAATTTCAATGGGGGTCAGGCTAGTTTTGTAAGCTACTCCCCAACTGATAATGGCATATTGCAGAACAGACTGTACTAATACATAATATATTGACCATACATTTTCAATTATAAGAAATTTCTGATTCGTAAGAATATATAAATTAATTTCCTAATTTTCTTTATTGTATGGCAGATGTGATCTTTCCATTTTAGGTTTTTATCAATGATTATTACTAGATATGTAATTTTATCCGCTGTTTTAAGAAATGAGCATATTTGTTGACAGAGGTTAGCGTCGTTTTGTGTGAGAGAATGATCATGTAGGATTATTTGAAGATTTGGAGGTATACTGTAAATCAGTATTTGTAAATTATTATATATAAATGATTTTGGTTGGGGCAGAAACCAGTATTTACGTATTTAAGTATATTCTTTATATAATACCTACGTCCACATAGACATACCGGTCCGGTCACCAGTACCAAAAAGCGAAAGAAAGATATAACGTTGTTTTAATACATTAAGGGCCAGTTGTTACACCGAATTTGAATAATTCATCAATTTTCCAAAGTTAATGTTATTATTTTAGTTCTGTTAAATTATGATATTATTCCACAGTTGAATAATATCATAACTTGAATAAAACTTTCGCAGAACTTCAAAATTGTCTTAACTATATTTTATAAATTCTTCAAATTCTGTCAAACGAATTGATCTAAAAGACATATTCAAATGAAATTCCACCATAAGAATTCCTGCTGATATCTGTAATGTAACATAACATTATGGCGAGTAACTACATAAATATATAAAATCTATTTATGTAATTTGTCAATTCTGACATAAACATGATTAAATTAGCAAATTTATCAATATCGCCAAATGAAGATTTTACCTCCATTTTCTCTACAGCACGTACTTACTGCATTAGTGCATATTTGTACTTTATATCCTGATTCACATCAGCCTTCATGTGAAAAAGTGATTAATATTATTTTGTGTATAAATTGCTTAAATACATTTATAACATCCTTTATGTTTTACTGACCACCAGATAAAGATAACGTTGTATAATAACAGTGGTAATAACTCCGCCACAATTTTAAGGCCAGTTCTGTGATCGATTTCAGAATCAGAGCTCGGAAGCTCCACTTTAATCTATCCGAAGTTAGTGGTAATCTTAAGTTGCTCAACTCGAGACGTGATTTGGGAGTATTCATTTACACAGGGCTAAGTAGTAAGACCATAATAAGATTTGCGGTGGTCCGAGTCACGATCTGATACGTATCCTGTTATATATCGTATATATTCTTAATTAAACCAACATTAACTAAAATATATTTATTTTTATAAATATCTTTAAATGTATTATTTTTTTATATCTTTAGGCACATTTATCATATTAACATATTTGTGTAATGAACGTATGTCCATGTGTACAAAAGAGACAACCGAGTATAAAATGAATTATAGGTTGTCTATTTCATTCTCATTTACACCACGCCCATTTTTCGGCTTTAAAGTTTATTTATATTTTATCAATAAATGCGATGATTCATTTTAATTAATTAGAATATTATGGCGATGTTCATTTAGTTAATAATCTCATTTAATGAGACAGCATGATAGTTGGTATGCAATGACTGTTTGTCTCGTGCGTCTTGATATTCTACCTACCTTGTTTGTAACATCTCCAGTAGTACTCATTTATTTACAAGATTACTTCGCTATAATATGCATATCGTTTGGCGACAAACATCACATATATTGATAAAAGAAGGAAAACGTCAAAAAAAGATAATAAAAACTTCTGGGTGTCAATGGGTAAAGTGCACCAACTTCGGGAGGTGATTCTACACGATAATAGAAGTAAAAAAGTCAAAAAAACTGTTTTCCGAAATCGATTGTTTTTTTCCCCATACAAAAATGGTTTTCCATAGATGAGTATTTATTTTTCCATGCAAACAATTCAACTTTTTTACATGAAAACTTCCTTTGTTGGAATTTTGAAAAAAGTTAATAATCTTTTTTACTCCAACCATCACCTCCCGAATCTATTTCATTATCATTTGAATGTTATTAATATAGTTTAAAAGTTACGAATAATGCATATAAAGCTAAGCAAACATAAATCAAAACAAAACAAATAAAAAATTACCTTCATGTACCCAAACTGACAAACAATACTACTTGGCGTTTTTCATTTTAAACTTATACGACATCAATAAAAAATACCAACTTTTAGAAAAAAGTTTTTTTTTCTCACACTCATTATGCCAAGATTTAAAAAATTCTCCAAAAATATTTCTATAGTTCTACTTATATTTGGCAGTCAGTTTAATATCGTACCTTTAAATAAAATAAAATACAAAATTTAGAGATATGTACTTACCTTTTATTTTATCATAAAATAACAAAGCCTAAGAAGAAAGGTTTAGTGGTTACAATATCAAGTAGTCACTTAATAGAACTTAAGTCATGAACGTAAACTACCTACCTTTGTGGATCTTAATTGAAACGTAAGTTGCGTTGAGTAAGTACCTCAGTACAAATTTCGATCCTGTACAGTACTGAAGAATAAAGGGATGAGAGTCTGAAGGGTGGGAGTTTTGGCAGGGTATGGGGTGTGGAGTGCGGGTGGGGATGGCGGCACCCCTAATGGAGTTTCCATGCTTACAGGCCCCGGATGCGGACAAGTGTTCCAGTGCCGGGCAAGTGATGTGCCTTCAAGTTTATAAAAGGGGGTTAGTGAAGGTTTACATTGGCTGCGGGACTTGAACGATACTTCCTAATGACAGCGGATTGGTTGAAAATGTTTTTTTTTAATTATTATTTTAAGTTTTTTACATGGCCCAAAATGAGTTTATATGTACCCACTAAGTCAACATCATAATCTTAAGATAAAAAGAAAATAAATTTACAATTATCGATTTCTTTTTTATGTGTTTCTATATTCAAGCTAGATTATTTTATTCGAGAGTCACCCAGAAAGTAAGGTTACAAGGGCTCCTGAGGCTATGGAAATTTTTTGTTTCAATTTTAGCGCACCTGGTTTGTGGGGGAGTTCCTGACGGTCACTTTTTTTGGTCTTGCGTGTTTGTATGCCGTTTTGTTGTCACAGTAAATTCTTTCGACGGAGAGGTCGTCGCGCGTTCCCGCCACCTTCCGTCCATACAAGATTCGCTTGAATTTTGGAATTATTTTACACTTCTGGACTCTATCGTGACGGGAGATGATACGTGGGTGTGTCACTACACTCCAGAATCACTTTAGTGGCGTCATTCATCTCCTCCATCCATCAAAAAGTTCAAGATGACCCATTCAGATAGAAAATACATGTTATCTGTTTTTTTGGGACCATAACCCCCTTACGGTTGATGGATTTTATGCCTAGAGAGACTGCCAGAGGCTTATTTCAATATCCTAAAAAATCTCAGAACAGCCATTCAAAACCGCAAAAGAGGAATGCTGAACGGGGATTCAGCCTCCCGCATGACCATGCAAGGCCACACACCGCGCTAGCGGTCACAGGTCCTGTCACAGGAGCTGCTGACATCGTTTGGATGGGATATTTTAACTCACCCCTCTAATTCTGAATTTTAAATTTTCACTAAACTAAAGGAGTTGTTGGATGGGAAACGTTTTTCCAACGATCGGGAGGTCAAGGAAGCTGTGAAGAAGTTGTTGAAAGTGCTGGCAGCAGAAGTCTATGACACTGGCATACAAAACCCGGTGACCTGACCGAAGAAATGTCTCGATCTCAAGGGAGGGTTGTTTCACAAAATTTGAACAGTTCGTCAAATTTCGCACAAACTCTGTAAAAATTCTATTGAAGTGTTTATATTTCATCAAGGGCAGGTCATTTCACAGTACTTGGGTAATGACAGTTTAGTTTGGTGTAGCGCTCTACCGGATATGAAGAACTAACCCCGTCGTCTCTAATATTAATGGTCTGGTTATAGATATCAATTACATCCATAATTAGTAACAAAATTAATTTGTACAAAAATAATAACTTAATTTAACTTAATTATAACTTATTTTTAATTTTCACTCTCCAAGTTTGAGCACCAGTCGAATTAATTGAGAACAGAAATTTATATCAAACGACAATTATTTTTAGAGTGTTTATAAGGAATTCCTGAAAAAATTATATTTTTCGGGTATACCGAAACATTCATTGTATCCATATTATTCACAATGTAAAGCTACATTGTGCAGGACAAGTCAGATGTCCAGTTTAAGCCCTCTCTATTCTGCGCAAGGGGCGCGTTTTACCTTCGTAGGAACCCAAATCTGGAATTGACACAGTACAATTATTATTATCATTGAATTCTTTTACTTTGAATTGATTTATTTAGCTCAGTTTCAATTCCTTTATTAGGCAACAAATAAATTATTACCCAAAACTTCAAAATCTCTTCTTGCCAAGAATAATGGAAAAAAAAGTTTTACACCACTTTCCCAAAAATATTTTTGATAAAGTTTTGCAACCACCGCAGCTTAATAGAAGCAATTTAATAGAAACTATTTAGATACTGACATGCAATGGCTTACAAACCTACACCATTTGTTGTATTCTTGTTACTTGTCACTCAATGTTGTAAGGATAGGACAGAAGAGAGGTGTTAGATAAAAAAAAATGGAGTATGAAGTATATTTTTTTCAATAGAAGTCATTTTTGGTGTAAATAGGACTTTTGTTAAAATTTATTTGATTAAATGAATTTACTATCAAATTTTCGACCTTCTTTATCGCTAATATAATTCCTATCCTATTTTCATAAAGGATACTAATGCTTTTATTGTTATTTTTTAAATATATTCATATGTCTGTCTAGTGGCTATCATACAGTAGTCAACCAAACCAAAAAGAAATTGCTTCATAATTTTAAATCCGTCTTCTAAGTTCGAAGTTTTGTTTTTTTAAATTTTTCTCGGATTTTTATATAGCTGATGTTGGTTGGCTTGTATGAAATATAATATAACCCTTAAATTGAATTTATGAAAAAAGGGCGGCTTATCTTTGGGTGAACTTTTTCGATTATCTAAATTTATGATATGTAGGACACATGGCAACAATTTGACATAACTTTGGAAATAAAAGCGTATTGGTGAAATTATTTATTAGTTTAGTCTAAAAAATACGTTATTTTTTTTGATATTTCTTCCTATTACAGCGAGTTATTTCCCGATGAAATTTCAAAGTAACAACAGTTGAAATTAATAAAAGCAACATACTTTTTGCTTGTAAGTAATAAAAATGTCTTCTTTTATGATGCATGTCTGAGTGAAAGGTGTACGACAAATGTGGAAAGTCGTAAACTGGGGTATTTAATTATGTAATATCACATAAAAATTCAAAATGCCCAAAGCCAGTTGAACTATGGAATTACCAAATCCTGACATGACACAACATGGAAAAAACTTCTGCATTTGCGTTTGCTATTGCCGTCAAGAAACACTCGAAAATACAAGCGAAATTCTCAACACCGACAAGTAATACAAAGTTTTCATGCAAAGCACAAAGGATAACATTTTATTTTTAAGCAATAATTAAAAGCCTATTAAAAAAAATACACATTTAAAAAACTCTAATAATCAATAATTATTAAATTAAAAATAACAGTACATATTGAATAATTTTGTGGGTTTTGAATAGCCAATAGGTAGAACATCTTAGGCGTTTCAGGCTAATGGAATCGTGGAAGAAATCAAACAACTTCCCAACATCCGATCGAGCTGAAACTCGGCGAGCAGTCTCGTTGACTATGATAATGCATTCTGTCAACTGTTGGTGGCAATCACGCATACACGAGGTCATATACACAGTTGTTGGGCGGTTTGTGGAAATAATTGAAAAAATGGAAAATTACAAAGTTCTTTGTTTTTAGTGCCAGGAGTGTGTAAACGGTAGGAGAATTCGAGGACGCCCGAGGAATACTTAACGCAATATCTCCGCACTGTAATGAGATACGGAGTCGAATTAAAGTCAAAGTAATGTAGTTTTTTTAACAGTAGCAGTGTGGTATACAATTATACAATATGGTAAGAATTGCGGGGATCCACTAGTATTAAAATATAAAATAGACAAAAAATAAAATTAGGTTGCAATCTAATTATTGTCTCGTTTATAAAAATCTTATATAATTTTAAGAAATGTGAGGAAACCGCAGACAGGTGTGTTTTAGAAATATATATTTATGTAGACGCTGACAACTACAGGGTATCCAGGGTGTTGCGAGGCGTCAGGCTCATTATTCTCCGACGGACATTAAACGGCTCCAGCATAAACCATAAACGGGACTGGAACTGACCATCTTTACCCGCTCAAGTTCCACCCACCAGAGCCGAACCGACAAACCGCATTATTTATTAATGGCGAATGAAAACCTTAAAAATGCCGCTAATGTAGTCCCCCTTTTTATGGGCAGGGTGAAAAATACTTATAATATCTTACTGGAAGTGTGAGAGCAGTGCTATTGCACCAAGCAATCATGAAGTTCTCATTTTTACGGAAATTTCTGTGAAACGGTTCCATGATAACTCAACACAGTGACAATTTCACACTTTTAAAAAGTGATATAAAGTCATTAGAAACGATGATTTTTTTTTAACCGAACCTAACTTAACCTTAACCCAGTTAATAAAGTTTTGTTTCATCACTTTCCATGACTTTACATAACTTTTTAAAGATGTGATGAATTATCAATGTGATGATTTATCTGGTCACCCTGTGAAACATACCTGAGTTAGTACATCCGTATTGATATACAGAAAGTTCAATGGTAAAAGGGAGTAACTTCGGGAGATGATTCTACATGGTGCAAACGAAAAAGATGAATAACTTGTTATTTTTCAGAAAGAATTATTTTTCAATGCAAACATAATTTTTAGTTGAAAACTATAGTTAAACGTTGTAATTTCTATATTATTTTTTTGTATAGCACAATCACCTACCGGAGTCACTGCATTTTACACCCGGACTCCTTGTTAAAGCTACGAACAATGAACTCTGCATAGAGAGAAATTAATAAGTCCACCCCTGCAAGCCACCTTGGGACTTGGTTAACTACTACAAAACCTCATTTCAAGTACGAAGAACATATTTTGTTTTATTGCAGTTAGGACAGATAAAAAAAGTTTGTAGCCATTTTAATGCGCGGTGATAAACAAGAAGTTTTTAATTTAGGGCCGATTTGATTTTTTTTATTAGAATTAGTTTCCATCCAGGGATAGTTGTAAGGAGTTTGCTGTCTGACCGTTATAAAATAATATTGATATTTTTTTGTAATTGATATTCTATAAATAAAGCGGCAACAAAAGATTTTTATTCACAATGATAGCATTTAGAATCATTGCAATACGATATATCCATATTGAATTTCGTTGCAACTTTTTTTTAAAATTTATTTTAGAGGTTTACTTTGATCGCGCATTAAATTTCGCGAAAAACAATCAGTGTTTCTTTAAATACCACATTACATTTGTCTTGAGATTCTTGCAATATTTTAAATAGTTTTATTAAATATTTTCACAGCACTCGCTTGCGCCTATTAATTATAATATTTTTTTTTATATTTGCGCATTTCCTCTAATGTTCATATTAATATAAATCTCTCTTTCTTATTTTCTTCAATGGAGATGATGTTTTTATATGACATTTTATTTCGTAGCAATTTTAAATGCTTCCCTATAACAAGTAATATTGAGTCGTAGAAGATGACTTTCTACATAATCCAAAGTGAAATTGACAAATATAGGCAATGAATAAACATGTGGGTATGCCATTAAGGTATAGAAATCACGAAAAGGCATGCCTCAGAACAATCAGTCTTTTATAAATTAAATTTTATATTGGTAATTGGACGGATGACGAACCTCTTGCTGGCACTGTTGGTGGACGCGGTGCACTCTTTCGCTGCAGCAGCTGGTCCAGTTTCCTCACCACCTAGGATTCTTGCTGCAGATTCTCCATCCTCTATCTTTGTCGAATGTCACAGCGGTGCTGCCAAGGTCTGGTATCTATGAGAGGATATTGTGTCAGCGCTCTATTAGCAGCAGACACATACCTGGACGGATAACGAACCTCGTGCTGGCACTGTTCGTGGACGCGGTGCACTCTCTCGCTGCAGCAGCTGGTCCAGTTTCCTCACCACCTAGGATTCTTGCTGCAGATTCTCCATCCTCTATCTTTGTCGAATGTCACAGCGGTGCTGCCAAGGTCTGGTATCTATGAGAGGATATTGTGTCAGCGCTCTATTAGCAGCAGACACATACCTGGACGGATGACGAACCTCGTGCTGGCACTGTTCGTGGACGCGGTGCATTCTTTCGCTGCAGCAGCTGGTTCAGTTTCCTCACCACCTAAGATTCTTGCTGCAGATTCTCAATCTTCGTGTCAACTGTTTCTGTACTTCATTTTATTTAACTTAATTTCAATTTATTTTTGTAGTATTTATATTTTTTTGTAATACCTGCATCAAGTGTAAAGCGCCCCTGAGGTGATATCTCACAAAAGCGGCGCTCTACAAATCATACAATAAATAAATAATAAGTAGCGGCAGGTCTACAGCTCTAAGATTCTTTCAAACGGAACATCCCGTCCTATGATGTGAGTGAACGCCCGCTTGCCGGCAATAAAAAATAATATATATTTATATATTATTTTTACCAATATAACAAAAATATTAATATAATAAAAAAAATATTTTAAGTTAATTAAAATAATTAACTTAAGTAAAATGTATAATATACCACATATGTATATATGTCAGCGACATGTCATTGGTACCAATTATTGTGTTAGCTTGTATAACTTTGTAACTATTGTCTACGTAATTATGTACTGTTTGTTTCTGCAATAAAAATAATAAAATAAAATAAATAAAAAAATAACCCATATAATTTGATCTAATGGCTCCGAAGGAAAATAAGACTTGATTAAAGTTTCGTCGGCTCCGTGGCGCGTTGGTGCAAATATAAGAAATTAATGGCCTCAACAAACAAACAGATTCCTACTTCATGACTCCAAATCGGTTAGATGTCATTTTGAGGATTTGAAGACTTTCCGAAATTATAATCGTCAATCAAAAATAATCACACACCCTAGATTTTTCTTAGCATATGAACAAGTTTTATACTGTGTTCGTGGACCAATCAACATTCCATTTTAAAATAAGGAAAAATCGAAATTTTGATTGACACCCAACCTTATAGTGTCATATCCCGCAGTTTCTCGCCGCTTACATGCCACCATAACGGTGTGGAATATGGGTGCTAAGAATGTAAAGAGGAAGCGAGGGTGGTGTGCTCCCGATAAGGGCATTTAGCACCCCTCTCTGCGAAGAAGCAGCTACTTCGCGGCCGGCGTGCGATATTTTTGTGTGGCATTGAACACAAGCGATAAAAATACAAAGCATTGAATTTTTCATAAATTTCGCAATGTATATAAAGAATGTTTAGCATTTTAAGAGTTCTGTATTTTTCTTTTCTTAACTAATTGGTAAATATTACACTCAATCCGTTTTATTTTTCAGTTCAATTCCTTTTATAATATTAAAATACAAGGACGCTCCACAGGACGGTCACAAGCTGTTTATTTATTTATTTATTTATTTATATAATTTGTACATTTATTTATAACAATTACAGGTAATATAGCCTAAGACGTTATAATTGTACCATTTATGCAGTTTATATGCAAAGCCAAAAATCTCGCATATGCGCTATAGGACACAAAAAATAAATCTTTTTTTTTTATCTACTGCATTCAAAAAGCACGTAGCTCTCTCCACAGGTGAGTTCATAAATAAATTAGTGCAGCTTGCTCTACTATATAGAAGATTGTGATGACGTCCTCGAGAGTGAGACTCTGGTACAAAAAATTTTTGTTGGGCCAGTATCTCATTATTAGATAAGTGACCGTTTATAAGTTGAAAAAAATATTTAAGCAAAGCAATACCTCTACGTGTCTCTAGGGAGTGGTTATTGGTCATGCCTAATATATAAATCGATGGGTAAAGCCAAGGGTAACGTCCATAGAGCCGCGAGAATAAAAAGCTTAAACAAAATTTATGGACTCTTTCAATGCGTAAAGTGTATGTCAATTCATGTGGAGCCCAGATGATCGAGTTTGTAGAGATGTTTGTTTATTGTAGAGTTAGAAGATTTGAAGAGAGAAACATGCTAACAGAAAACAAAAAAACACCGATTATAATGTTAAAACAGGAATCGACAAAAAGAACAAACTGGTTGCTTTGGTGAAATCAAAGTGACATCTCTTGACATCATTACAAATACTGTCACGTAACGAATCGGACACGTTCAAAACTCCCGCGAAATCAAATTAGTTAGCTGTCAGTTGTTACCATCGTTCGCTGTGCGCGTGCGCCCGCTTTGTGCACGGCCAAGTTGGTAAACTGCTCTACGCTCGACACACGCCGGCTATCAAAATCACCAACGGTCACTCACAATCTAACCTTGGCCTTGTCAACATGTGTGTTTTGCAATCAACCAAGACGCTATCGTTGCGCGCCTAAATTAACGGCTACTTTTGAACAAGTACTTTTGAAACCTGTACCTTATTTCTGTGCCAACTTACAATGGAGAAATGTACGCGTAATGGCGCGTACAGTATAGAAGATAACCCTCCATTTGTGGTTCAACATGTACGCGAAACCTACTGCAAATTCATGTAAGCGGATTAACTATCATTACCCTTTATGTGCCTTTTTGTGACTTGAATCATGCCTACGTACAAACTTGCCAGCCAGAGCTTTAAATAGAGAGAGATTGTTCCTAACAAACCGCTAGGAATATTTAGGATGTTAATAATTCTCCTCACTTGTATCTGTTATGTAATCGTGCTTTGTGAATATACTTTCATACCCCAATTCTTGTGTTTCCTTTGACGAATATGGAGTGGTTGGTCTGGCATTTGTCCCTCGTGTAAATGCCCTATTGGCTGACCTAACGCCTGACGATACGGAACTCAATCTCTACCACCTGAGCTAACGCCGATATGTACCAAGGCACCCTTTTTGCAATGGACCTCTCGCAGGGAAAATTGCGCTTTTTACACTGTCGCCTAACATGGGGAAAATTTTTTTTGTCATCCCTTCATAAGCCAACAATAGACTACCTCATGTTCGTCAATTGAAATTCTATTCATGTACATTATTCTTGTAACAACATGTGATTTCCTTCTCAGCAAATGTCCACAAACCGTTCCACAAACCGTTTTTTTTGGCGCGCTCGCAAAAAACTGGGTTCACAAAATGGTGGCCACGCGTGCTCACACTTTGCCGCGTATCGTGAACACTCACGACAACCACAAACAAACACAACAGAGTTGTTTTTGTTTCTCAACAAGCATAAACATCACGAATTCGTGTTTGTTTATCTTTTTTCAAAGCCCATTTCAAAACCGTAATGTCTCCTCTCGCATAGCGAACATTACCAACAAACAAATCACCTTCCTTCAACGAGTGTAAATAAAAACACGGGTTTGTCTCAACACTAATTATACATTTATTCCTAATAAATTATAGGTACAACTGTTTTTTCCTCTAGTGTGCAAATCCAAGTGTTAACCTTACGACAGTGCCCACCTTTACAACAAGTGACGTGAAAAGTGAAATTAAATTCCTTCCTTTTCTTCAACATCCTCAATTTCAAATCAGTAAATCTGTGGCCTATTTTTTCTCAACAAGTGAATAGTGACTAGTGAAACTAAAAAACACAGTTTTACAAAGCAAAGTCCTGGCCAAATTTTCAAAAATTCAAACACTTCGAAAAAATCCGGAACACAATAGTCTTCTTTTTTTTCAAACATCAAGCAAACCTTCAAAATGGACTCACCCACTGTACCTACAGGAATTACATTTGGTGTAATCACCAACATTTTCCAATCAAAAAGAGAAATATTACTACAAGCTCTTCGTAAAAGGGACCTGTCGCCAACTGACAAATCAAGGAAGTCGCTCATAAATTACGCCTTGTACTTCAACAAGAAATACATCAGGAATTTACGTTTTAATTGCCCCGAACCAGTGGAAGCAAAAATAATTACACCAGTACCACCCGAGTCAAAAAACATACCAGCACCGGTATGTTTCACTTTAAAAGGTTACCATTCGGCCTCAAAAACAGCCCTGCTGAACTACAAAGGTTAATGGACAAGTTATTCGGCCCAGAATCGGATAATAACTTATTCTGTTACCTAGACGACCTCATCATCATAACTGACACTTTCGAAAAACACATTGAAATGCTGGAAAAAGTCTTCCAACAACTCAAGCTCGCCGGTCTTACCATCAACTTGAAGAAATCAGAATTCTGCAAGTCCCGCTTGCGTTACTTAGGCTTTATTATCGACGAAAAAGGTCTGAGAACGGACCCAGCTAAAGTCGAAGCCATGGAAAATTTCCCCAGACCCAAAAACGCAAAAGAAGTGAAAGGTTTTCTAGGACTGGCCGGTTATTATAGAAGGTTCATCAAAGACTTCTCCAACATTGCAGCACCCCTCAACGAAATCACTGGTACACGCAAAGGCATCAGTAATTTCTTATGGTCTCCTAAAACCGAAAAAGCCTTCATCACTTTGAAATCTGCTCTACAAACAGCACCTGTGCTGAACTGCCCTGATTTCACACTTCCTTTCACGCTCCATACTGACGCTTCTAATGTTGGAATCAGCGGAGTACTAACTCAGGAATTCCCGATGGAGAACACCCTGTAGCTTACTTTTCCCGAAGCTTAAACAAACACGAAAAGAACTACGGAATAACGGAAAAAGAGTTACTGGCAGTAATGGATTCTATTCACCACTTTCGAGGATACATAGACGGTAGCAAATTCACTGTAATTACTGACCACAGCAGCCTAAAATGGCTAATCTCCTTGAACAATCCATCCGGTAGACTCGCTCGTTGGTCATCACGTTTGTCTCAATACACTTTCGATGTCATACACCGCAAAGGCGCCGACAACATTGTACCTGACGCACTCTCAAGAATCGAGCTTGCTCTCCTAAACACCGAACCAACTGCCCCCATCTCTTCTACTAAGGACACCTGGTATCTAAACATATTCAACGGTTGCATTAACTCTCCTCAACAGTTTTCCAATTTTATCATAAAAGAAGGACAATTGTACCGTAATTGCAAACCTCCTTTGTCTATTCTCGAAGACCATGCCTGGAAACTGGTTGTTCCTCTTGAAGAGAGAGAACAAATAATATTCAACAACCACAGTGCCCCGGAATCCATACACCCCGGAACCTTCAAGACATATAAGAAAATATCCTTGAAATATTATTGGCCCGGTCTTTTCAAACAAGTGCGTAATTATATTTCTAAATGCGACATTTGCAAAGCTTATAAACACAGCACTGCACCCCCTGCTGGTCTTATGGGTAAACCCAAACGCGCCGATAGACCACTGCAATCACTGTCAATGGATCTTATTGGACCTTTCCCCAGAAGTTATGCTGGACACATGCATATACTCAGTGTAGTGGACATTTTCACCAAATATTGTTGGATTTTTCCTTTAAAAAGAGCCACCGCATCTGCAGTCGTAAGCCTTTTGGAAAAACACATATTTATACCTTACGGAACCCCCCGTACAATTATCGTGGATAACGGAAAACAGTTCATCGCAACTGAATTTAAGGAATTCCTGTCCAAATACGGCATAAAGGACATTTTTTATAACACTCTCTACACACCACAGAACAACACTGTAGAGCGTTATAACCAAAACATCAATACTGCCCTGGCTATCCTAGTTGATAAAGACCAACGCACTTGGTGTAAAAACTTGGAAAAAATTCAAGCAGCTATGAACAACACGATAAATCTTACAACCGGTTACACCCCATTCTTCCTCAAACACGGCATGGAACAAATTGTTCACGGTTCTCTACATCGGAATATTGATTTTCCATCATCGGTTCCCTCATCTGAAGACCCTGTAGAAACTTATGCCCACCGTTTAGAAGAACTCTCTGCTATCTACAGCGAAGTAACAGACGCTTTATTACTGGCCCACCAAAAGAGTGCGGACAGATACAACTTACGCAGGAAACATGTCACTTTTAATAAAGAGGATATTGTCTGGAGAAGAAATAACACATTGTCACAAGGTGCCATGTACTTCTCTGCCAAATTGGCACCCCGCTTTATCAAGGCTAAAGTACTGAGAAAAATCTCAGATTTGGTGTACACCCTGTCCGACATTTCTGGTAAACACATAGGCAACTACCACATAAAGGACATTGTCAAGGCTGGAAATATGGAAACAATAGAAACCATCACTCCTGTCCCTACGTTTGTACCTCATTGGCAGAAACAACCACTGTCATACACTACAAACTTTGCATAAACAACTATTAATGACTTTTACTATTGATCTCACAAGCCGTCTACCATAGTGTTATTCGTTTTTTGTTGAAATCATTAGCCTTTTTAGCCATAATGTTCTTGATTTTCATAAGTTAATCATCCATTATGGCTTGTTGTAAGTAAATCTTACACGACAAGGTACAATAAGTGTCAATTGTAACCTTGACCTCGGTACACTATTTCATTGTATATAAACTTTTGTTCATATTCTTTTTCTCACGGTTCACTTTTTCTCATGTATACACCTTTTTTGAAAATGATCATTTCAGAAAAGAGACACCTCCTCAATGTCGGTTTGTATTTTTTGGTACGCGCGATACTCGAAAATTTTCTCCATTCCCTGTTCCCAACACACCAAGTTTTCTTGTCATATCATTTGATATTGTTTTTTTGCTCTTGTTCTTCCAATTGTCCTTCATATTTGTTCTATTGGGTTCCATCGTATATAAAACAATGACCCTTTTGCAACATACACCCAATTGAGGTGAATGTTCTACCCCTGTAATTTTTATCAAAATGCGTGTGTAATTCCAGTTCGTTATCGTCATTTGATTCAAGTTACACAGGTGTAACAAATATAAGTTACAATTACCATGTTAAAGTTTTTTCAGTTTTCCAAAAAATTGAATGGCGCTCAACTATCCCATTTGCTCTAGTCTTTTTTCAGAATTTGATATTGACACGTCATTTCTGAAAATAGTTGTTGTAAAGAAAAACAAATTCCGATTTGTCTTCCTCATCAATAACAATGTACCATGTATAACACCTTTCGGTCATATTGAGTATGTAAAATCATAGGATCTCAACTTCCTGACCCAAATCTGTTATATTGTTGCACTTTATTTTGTCTTTAATGACATTTATTTGCCTTGTTAAATACACCAAGCCAGGTCACTCATATTAAGTTATCCTGTGTCTCAAGGTGCCCCCTTTTGTATATAAAAATGTATAACATGTAAAGTTCATAACATTAGTGTTTGTAGCAATTGTGGAAACACCAAGTGTGTTTCCTTGCTCATTTTGTTTGGTCATTTTAAGTAAGTAAAACCCAATCAGGTCTTAAATAAACCACTACAAACCTTTATATTATAAGCAAAGAGTATGTAAAACCAAATAGGTCTCTTTTGCTATATTCATTTTTTTTGTCTTGTATAAAAAATCCTTGTTGGCATATGTCTTGTATTATTGCCAACCTTCCGTGTAAACTCAGCATAAGTTTGCGTCATCACACATCGTGTAAACTCAACTTATGTTTGTGTCATCACATACCGTGTAAACTCAACTTTTGGTTGTGTCATCACAGTATATTGTAAGCAAAGAGTAGGTAAAACCAAATAGGTCTCTTTTGCTATATTCTTTTTTTTGTCTTGTATAAAAAATCCTTGTTGGCATATGTCTTGTATTATTGCCAACCTTCCGTGTAAACTCAGCATAAGTTTGCGTCATCACACATCGTGTAAACTCAACTTATGTTTGTGTCATCACATACCGTGTAAACTCAACTTTTGGTTGTGTCATCACAGTATATTGTAAGCAAAGAGTAAATAAAACCAATAGGTCTCTTTCGCCATATTTGTGCGCTGTGTAAGTAATTACTACCATCACATCACATGTCTTGTACAATTGTATCTGCTTGTCATGTTACTTTTGTATTATGAAGGTACCAATAACTAACGACATCACCGTATATGTTTATTGTGTATTTTGTGCATATGCCGTCTGTATTAAAATGGAAACTTCTTTATCAACTTGAACGTAAATTTGTCTATCCACCATGATACGAGAGATCGTTATAAAATCCACCATGATACGAGAGATCGTTATAAAATCCACCATGATACGTGCGAACGTTATAAAATCCAACGCTATACGAGAAGTTCGTCATAATCACTTAATTTTTTCGCCAACGCAGCGAATAGGTAATTTGTCTCATGTTTTGTTATAAATACCTACTTTCTTACATCCTTTCAATACTGGGCTTGTCTTTCATCAAATCGTTCAAATTTTTACATGATACGTGAAGACGTCATAATACTTACCGTGATTCGTGTGAACGATATAATATCAATTGGTTTTTCTTAAATAAGATTGCCACCTGTTTATACTTGAACTACCTGACGTAGATCATTTTACCCGGATATATCTTGTCATTTTTAAAAACATTTGACACCTTTGTTAAACTTGCCAAACAGCAGGAAATTTCCCTCTTGGAAGAGAATTTTTTTTTAAAAAAATAACATTGAAGCTGTGCATTCAGCAAATTTTGGTTGAACTGATGCCTGTAGACTTCTTGTAACTAAACCCAAGAACTATCTACTATCCATTGACCATGGACTAATCATCGGCTTCACTTTTGATTATGAGGTATCGTGTCGTAGGAGGTCAATCGGGACATGACACAAAAACACCTAACTCGTCGGCTGGGAAACGAATAAGAAAACTCCCAGGTTTGTGAAATTTGAGCAAGGGTCTGTCATTTTCTCACAAATTTGTAGAAGATTAAATCGACCCCTAGTCTTTCATCCAATACACATGAAAGACTAGAATTGTATTATGTTGTATGTTATGTTTCATCACACTTTCTTGTAAATGTAATGAGTCGGGAAACCTGCTGTCAAATATATTTCGCTCTCTCCTGAAGATCGAATCCGGACTCTAGCCAGTTTTCAGCAGATTTCTGTACTCAAACGTCTTTTTTCTTCATCACTTTCACCATGTACATATCGTAGAAAATTATTCTTGGATTTGGAAATAGTACGATAAGCATTGGCTTATCGTCTGTCAAATAGGACAAACCTCATCCACGAATTTTTTTTTTCCTCTCACCCCTTCTCCCATCATCCCTTCACCCTTCAATGAAATATCTTCACTATGTTTTCTTCCTTGAAAGCCTTACGTTGTTACCGCTTTAGCGATGACATTGACCATGAAAGGTCAATTGCTTTCAAAGAAGTTATTTTTTTTGTCTCATTGCACAAACATGGTCTTGTATCAGTGGATTTGTATTCAGTACTATTGCACTGAATGGACTATACAGAGTCACCTCTTGATACGAAAACATTTTTACATTTGTAAAATATCAACTAGTTAGGAACATCTCTATCTTTCTCTTTCTCTGGTTTCTGGCAAGCAAATCTCTTTCTTCTACCAAAGGCACATTTGTTTCTCTCCAACCATTTTTGCATCATTGGTCTACTAGGCAGGTAAACTTCAAGAATTTTGTTCTAATAATAATTTACCCCTGGACTAAAAAGAAGCCCAGCAGCCTCTCTCATCACCAGCTGAGCCCTCTTCATTGCCGCCTTCACTACCGTCACGGAGGTCCCCTCTCTTCAGCCTCGTTATATAAAAAGCACCCGACCACACCCAACTAAGTGTGAGCCGTTTGTGCAGTTGCAAACAAGTTGTCTCACAATATAATGACACTTTCCAAACAACAACCTCCGAGCATGTCAGCTCCAGGTTAGTTGTCCGTTCCTGCCAAATCAACTGTTGTCTTTTGCTCCATCACGCACTGACACAAGCATTGTCTTGCAAAAACAAAAACACGCAGACCAACCAGTCGCCGTTCGTGCAGACTCACCAAATGCCGTTCGTGCAGACTCACCAAATGCCGTTTGTGCATACTCACCACCAATCTCCATTTGGCACCAACCCATGTTACTCGCAGCCCTGCAAGCTTTAATAACCAGTACAACCTTGCTTACTACCAGCATGGATCCACTCTGGCATTTCTGCAAACCTGAAGCACCTATTTTGACCTCTGTGATAGTAGAACCCCTCCGCAACAACAAAGTTCCACACCGTGTTCTTTTCCAAGACCCTAGTGTTCATTTGAGTGTAATCTCAATGGGTCTTGTGTTAGTGAAAATAACAAGTGCTACGCAAACTCCGACCACTACGCAAACAAACTACGCTTCGCAAATCTTAGCTTCGCGGACCAATGATAAACTTAGAGTCATTTTTTTTTTTTTTTCAAAATGTCATGTTACTATGTTTTGTCTTGTCTTGTCATGTCATATGTCACTGTGTTTTGTCTTGTCTTGTCATGTCATATGTCACTATGTGTTTTATGTTTGTCATCATGTAGCTAGCACACCCAACAATCTCTCTCTCTCTCGCAAGCCATCTCTCTGAGAAGCCAGTGGCATGTTTTAAGTAAAAGAGGATTCTTTAAGCCTATTGCTTAATTGCCACGTCGCTTTTTCTCGGGCGGGCGGGGATGTGTCACGTAACGAATCGGACACGTTCAAAACTCCCGCGAAATCAAATTAGTTAGCTGTCAGTTGTTACCATCGTTCGCTGTGCGCGTGCGCCCGCTTTGTGCACGGCCAAGTTGGTAAACTGCTCTACGCTCGACACACGCCGGCTATCAAAATCACCAACGGTCACTCACAATCTAACCTTGGCCTTGTCAACATGTGTGTTTTGCAATCAACCAAGACGCTATCGTTGCGCGCCTAAATTAACGGCTACTTTTGTACAAGTACTTTTGAAACCTGTACCTAATTTCTGTGCCAACTTACAATGGAGAAATGTACGCGTAATGGCGCGTACAGTATAGAAGATAACCCTCCATTTGTGGTTCAACATGTACGCGAAACCTACTGCAAATTCATGTAAGCGGATTAACTATCATTACCCTTTATGTGCCTTTTTGTGACTTGAATCATGCCTACGTACAAACTTGCCAGCCAGAGCTTTAAATAGAGAGAGATTGTTCCTAACAAACCACTAGGAATATTTAGGATGTTAATAATTCTCCTCACTTGTATCTGTTATGTAATCGTGCTTTGTGAATATACTTTCATACCCCAATTCTTGTGTTTCCTTTGACGAATATGGAGTGGTTGGTCTGGCATTTGTCCCTCGTGTAAAAGCCCTATTGGCTGACCTAATGCCTGACGATACGGAACTCAATCTCTACCACCTGAGCTAACGCCGATATGTACCAAGGCACCCTTTTTGCAATGGACCTCTCGCAGGGAAAATTGCGCTTTTTACAATACCCATAAATAAACCACTCACCATACACCTCTAAAATTAAACACTAATTATACGGTCAAGATTTGTAGGATATGATCAAAAACAACATTTATTTTTTTAACGTTGTAATTTTTATTTTATTAGGAATATTTATTTTTATTTAAACTATTGTTTTTAAATTAGGAATTTAATTTTACTATTATTTTTTAAAAAACGAATAGCTTTTCTCAATTTATATTACACCCGCTAAATATTTAAATATTGTTAGAAAGCGTTGATTACTTAATAGGGCTGTCATGTTGTATCTAGGTTCATACATTCAATTATATATTCCCAGATGTACTAGGTCTTCGCGTTGAGGAAATTTTGGAATCTTTAAAAACTTATAGGATGTAATTGTTTCATATCGATTGATACACATATTACGAGTACATTCTATTGACATATTCGTATCGGCAGTTTCTGGAGGCGCTTAGTACGAGTACCTAGTAAGTATGGTTCTCAAATAATATGTAATGCAGTATGCACGCTATTACAAATTCAGATATGGCCGCCTGCAGTTGCTACAGATGCTACGTTTGGTACGTAATGCATTTTACGATGTAACTATTTGTTTACATATAACATGACCACATATCTGAGTGTATTTGTATCTGCACGAGATAGTACGGGATTTAACCGATGTTTGATACCTAAAATTCTATGATTTCTATCTTCCAATAGAATAATATTTTACAATTAAATTTGAAGTGGTGGGCTCGACATCGTTGAATATATTTAATTGAAAAGTTGTGTAACATTAGCACACCTTTTTGCAACTAGCTCGTAGATGCCTTGACAAAGCCGACCACGTGACGTATACTAACGCCATCTCTTAGTAAGTCACCACAACAATCACTGTGCAGCTGTGAGCACTTTCTGCTTGGAATATTTATATTTTGCGCGACCAAAGAAGGAACTTACGAACGAATGAAACAATGTTCTTTTTTATTAAAAGAGGAAGGTTGGTAAGTACCTAGCTATTCAGATATGATCAATAAAATAAGTAATTATTGAAGACAATATTAGCGATTTCAATACGAAAATCTGAAACAGAAAAATCAGAAAAGGATACGGTCACATCTAGGACTCGAACCCAGGACCCTAGCCTTGCCGGGGCACTGCTCTACCACTGAGGTAGTGGGAACCTATCCGCTTACGTCACTTTTAACTGTATCATACTTCGAATAAGAACTACCAACAATGTCTTCACAGCACATTATTTATTGGCAACTATCTCTATGTATGATCGCAAGATTCAACCCGAACTAAATGCAATCTAGACAGCGTCTTATTAGATAAACCTATCTTATAACGAAAATCTGAAACAGAAAAAAAGGACCCTTGCCTTGCCTGGGTTCGAGTCCTAGATGTGACCGTATCCTTTTCTGATTTTTCTGTTTCATATTTTTGTTTAGAAATCGCTAATATTGTCTTCAATAATTAAATATTACAATTTGAGGTTTTACTCAATAAAGTTATTCCAAAAAATAAATAAAATAAGTGTTTACGTAGGTATATTCATATTTAGTGTGAGTACTGCGCAGGAGTCTCTACTGATCCCAACTATCCCGAGACAGTGGGACTATGGCATCCCAAAATGCAGTATGTCGTGAGGCAGAAGGTAATGGTAAGAGAAGGAGATAGGGAGACGGTTAAAAAATACCTGACTATTCAGATCTGGTAATCAAAAACAGCTATAGCCATTTCAAGCAAAATTACGAATCCGAAAGGATGTCTTTCACCAGGGCAGTTTTGAGACTACCTACTCTTTAAAATCCTGCTCAAATTCTGAAATCAATCGTAGGTAGATACTGTTTAAATAATATTAAAAAATTATTACGATCCTGAAACCTTGTGTAAAATATGTTTGAAAACTTAAAATCTGAAATCTCCTCAAATATCAGTTAATAATAATAATAATTGATTGACGTACTTACAATAGAGCACAACGTCCGCTCGGTGATCACAGAAGCCAAGAGGTATATCTACTATTACCAAGTTTTGATGACATGTGGTTGCCTGCAAGGGATTGCAACACAATAGGTTCACTAGATCAATTCCGATCGTTCAAGAGTACAATTTATCAATTTCCTCATATCAATTGCATCAATCATGTTGTAATAAATTAGATACTGACTGGTAAGTTTTTAGATTCTCACGGCCAAAAGCATTTTTGTTGTTTGTTTTTGGGGTGTTATGCCGTGTTGCGCTAACTCCTTCTTTAGCCGACGTTTCGGACAGCGTTGCAGTGTCCATCATCAGGGCAGATCCGGTAGATCCGAAGATGTGTCCTGCCCTGATGATGGACACTGCAACGCTGTCCGAAACGTCGGCTAAAGAAGGAGTTAGCGCAACACGGCATAACACCCCAAAAACAAACAACATAGATACTGACTCTTTGTAGCATCGTGCAAACAAGTCATTTTCTCGTTTGTTTCACTCTGGATTGGTTAATTAATTTGGGGTACCACCGCTCCAAGAACCATTCAACGATACGGAGACCGTTTGAACTCTCTTGCCGGACATTCTCGACAGCGCCGCAGTGGGAGGTATGGATTCATACGTCACTCCTAGACACGCTTACTCTTATATTTTTCCTTCCCAGAACTTCAGCTCTTCCCTTTTTTTAAAAGACCCTCTAAACTGCATCCCCAAAGATGACATGGAGCCCGAAAAAAAAATCTTAACGACTCCTTGTATAAAGTTTTAAAATAGGGAGTCATTTCCCTTTTTGCCTTTTTTACGACAAAGTCAAAACCAATGTGATCAAGTATTTAGTTCGGTATTATTTGTTTGTTCTCTTTTGTCAGAGAATCCTATTTTGTACCGAGACAATTAATAATGTTTAGATGCTTAACATTATCGGATTTCAGAACACGAAGTAATATAAATTCTAACATAGAAATGAATTAACTTGAATGGTTATTGATAATCGACTGCATTCATCTGACTTGCAGTGAACTCCTGAGGCCAGAAACTAAATTTACACTTAGACTTTAACCCCACAACCGTTCCCGGCAATCGCCCCGGGCGCAGTCGATGATCTGACAATACAGTGAGTTAGTCGCCATCGGCCCCCGGGTGAGGCCAATATTAATTAACTAGTCCCATCCACGTGGCTAGTTAATGCTGAAATCTACCGAAATTCGCTGCGGTGGAAGTGTTGTAAAGACTCCTAAAAGCTTTTTGTTGCAATTTTGTTTTCAAAACCTTTCATTACATATTCCTTAGCACTTTATCAAATGTTAAGACTGCCACCTACCACTTTTTTCAATATGGAAGCTTCTTCAATATTTACTGAAATTTCGGAATAAATAATAACGCTTAGAGTTTAATATTATTTCATAATTTTAATTTTAATGAACAAATCACGGGTATTAAACGTTGATTTTCACAAATGTCGTCAGTTCCGTTATCTGCCGTATCTTTTAGAGAAAGTACTGCTGTATTTTCTGTCAGTGGTAATTTTTTGCAGTTTCCCGATCCTGTAACACATCAACAATAAACGGAAAACATCGCCAAACAATTACGCCCAAGTACAAGAACAAACCCAATGTTCAACAACGACAAAACGTTGGCAAGTCAAGCCGGCATTAGGCAGACAGTACAACAACATCGATAGTTAATTTTGGGACATAAACAGTGGAGTGGTTCGGAATTCCTCCGTGATTAATAGCACGAATTTGTTAATGTAGGGTGTAGGGGCCCCCCAGTGATTAAGGGGGCGGGGAAGGGGGGGGAGGGCGAGGGGTGTGGTGTACTAATGCCAACCCGAGGTTGCCACAGGGTATCAACCAAGGCAAGATAATTTAGAAAATTCAAACTACACGACGCAATTTGTCGCTGGATTTATTACACACTAAAATTCATGCGTCAAGAACTTGATTCACGCACTTCGATCCATGGAAGATTGTATCGATTTTGTGACAACATTTCCGAACACGAGATTTAACTGGGACACTAAATTGATTAAATTTCTAAGAAGGTTTCATTGTTCATATATTATATCACCACGTGTCCAAAAAAATATTTGTAACGAATTGCATTAAATTTTCAACATGAAAACTAATTGTAGGTAATCAACTTCATCACCCACATCAAAAATGTTAGTTGTCGTTTTAAATAATATGTAGCCATGTATTTGACAAGATTAACAAGCGTCAGTCTTTTATAATAAGATTTTTATGGAATTACCATACAAAAGTTCACTGCTGATATTATATCGCCTTTCTATTTGGGGAATCTGTCGAAGCAGAAGAAAGTGGTGGAGAAGCAGCTTTTTTAATATATGTATAAGACATCGCAAAAGCCATCTCAAGCAACGTTCTACTTCTGAATAGTGGTTTCTCATCAGGGTAATTCTGGGAGGACATTTCACCCTGCGGATGTCCATGTTTTCAATTTAATGATTTCCCAGGAGATGCAGCTATAAACACATGCAATGTATTTCAGACTACTTGCCATGCCCGTTAATAGTTATCATTACGATTAGATAATATCCACTGCTAAATGTAACCCCCCACGAGATTTTCTCAATAAATATATATGCCAGGGGAGTTTTAGGATAAAATACACAACGCTTTTAAACCTAAAGATGCAGTCAGTTTATAACCACGATGTACAAAGTGTTTCTCTCAAAGCATCAGGTCTTGCCATAAGGCTAACCACTCCCTCCCTGTCAGTTTACCATTTGTAATTTACCTCAGTCAATGCATTGATGCAAGACCAAGCAAGAATACAAAATATTACCTTAGGAACAGATTGGGTAACACAGATATTTGGTAGGTAAAACTAACCGGAAGAATATAGATTATGATTTCTCCTTTAATCTTCTACTAAATATTAAAGCTGTTTTATTCTGTACTAGCAGTTCTGTGAACAGTAAACCTCGCATCCAAAAAAGTTTGTTTCTGATTTTCTCTTCTATAATAAATCAAAATTTACACTAAGGTACTAAAATAATTACATTTATAACAATCATACAAACCTGACGTTTTATGTTACGACGGCCGTTATGACGGCCGGCGTGGTCTAGTGGTATACGCTTTTGACTACAGATCCGAAGGTCGCGGGTTCGAACCCGGCGTGCGCAAATAAATTTTATTTGATTAATTTGTGTTATTTCACAATTAATTAATTTAAAATAATATATAGTATATTTGCGGCACGTTCCAGAGTGGAAGATACTCTCAGTATCGCCCTGGTGTAAGACCACCATTCAGAATTGAAACGTTGCTTGAAATGGCTTTAGCCGTGTTTGGTGACCAGATCTGAATAGCCAGGTACTTCCCCACCTTCCTCTTCCCCATCTCCCTCCCCTCCCCAATACCCTCAGCCTCACAACATACCCCAATTGGGGATGCCATAGTCTCACTGGCTCCAGACGGGAGCAGTTGGGACTCTTGTGCGGTATTACTGTAAAAAAAAAAAAAAAATGTTAATGTTTTTAATTTCAAATGAACGATTATACAATTTGTCGAATGAAACAATTGCGGGCAGCTCGTGGAAGGAATCATAGTCGTGCGATCTCTGGCGGGATACAAAGGCAATAGGTCATGGTAGGAACACGGTAGGAATACGGAAGGAACACGGTAGGAACATGACCACCATCTTATATTATATATATATATATCTAAATATGTATATAGACTTATTTTACCTTAAATATGTTTTCTTTATTTTCTCTTTCTTATTTCTTATGTTTTATTACACCTATTATATTTTGTTTTACAATATGCTATTTTTCTACATTTTAATATATTTTTTTTTTTTTTTTTTTTTTTTTTTACTTTATTTATTTTCATTTCTTTACATATATTATACATATTAATAGATAGTATATAATAACATAATATATAATACAAAATAGTATACACAAGAAATGAAAACCCACTAAGGCACTGCCTGAGTGTGGGTAATATAAAATGATTACTATATTTCAAGTACCTAAAGAAAGAAGAAAAAGTTTTTTTTTTATTATAGTTATTATAAAAAGTAAAGAGAAAACATTATGTACAATAGTTTATAAAGTTTCAGCAAGTGAGTTGTAGAAAGGATCAATAAATTGTCGCGCGTCGGACCTGGGGTGCCCTGACTTTCCCTCGGCCAGCTCAGAGCGGGGCATGAGACGTCTCTCTCATAGTCAGGGTTCGGGGTCAGCGCGAGGCTCAAGAATCCATATCCCACCGTCTACACAAAACACTCCCATACGACTGCTATTCCCAAATGAAAGAGGTTAGGTTTTTATGAATCAACATTGTATTTGAGCGGCAAAATGGACATTACATAGGTGAATAACAATAGAATACAGGTTGTTACATCCTAACTGGAATTATCATCAAAGGGTTCCCTAATCTCTCTCTGGGGAATAATTAACAGCTCTCTCTCTCTAGACCGACAGGCAGCGTGGACGAATTTAGGTTATTAGCGGACACATTCAAGGGGTAATAGGAAACGTAAGAGACTCACAGCGTGGTGTTGTCGGGGTATCCTGTTGATTGTAGGGCTGAGCGCCGTGTTTCAAACAAACGGTGCCAGCCTGTCGATGTTCAAAGCGCGCCATTCTCGTACATTATGCTTTTCGACCGTGCGGTGCGAAATTGGGAACGCGGGCGCCGGAACGAGCACACGTCCAGCTAGGTCAGAGGTCGGGGCGTAAGAAGGAGGAACGAGGCGCTGGGTCGCCGGGGGGTGGGGGAACTCTAGCGGATCTTTTGCGCGTTATTAACTACGTTTGGTCCAGCAACCAACCTGATAGTTCCCGCTACTTAGGCTAGCAACTGTAGGATCTTCGCGCCTAAAATCTGTTATATGACACCTCCCCCCGCGCTCGTAAAAAAAGGCGACGTGGTAATAGAGCATCAAGGTTAAAAGATCCTCTATGTGCCTCCCTTGGGGTTTTTTGACAAAATAAGAGTTGCCCTTAGTTTGAGAGACTCGGACGGCCAGAGAGATGCCTAGCTAAAACATAATGACTAGCTTATGCCATAGGCTAGGTAACAATATTTGTGGGGAGAAATGAGGAAGGGTACATAGCATGTTTGGAGCAAATAATTTTGGGGAGAGAGCAGGTGTGGAAACAACAAGTAAAATTATGCAATTAGAAAACAATAGACATGGTTATGCAATTGAAAGACAAAAGACAAAATTATGCAATTGAAAGACAAAAGGGCATGGTTATGCAATTGAAAAAACAATAGACAACATTATACAATTGAAAAAACAAAAGATGGAATGTTAAGGTGTGATTCTAGGGTTTCATTGGTCTGGAAACTAAGTTTGCGTTGCGATGGTTTTTTGGTTTCGAAGAGTTGCGAAGGAAACGAGGTTTCACTGACTCTAAAAAATTACATTATCACTGTAATCTGACCCATTGAGATAACACTCAGGAGTACACTTAGGCCTTGGAAAAAACACTTTGCTTCGTTGTGGGCGTTGATGTTTGCGAAGTGGGGCTGTGGTTTGCGGGGCTGCGGCTATGGTTACAGTGGTCATTGGAGAGAGTATGACGAGAGTATACCTTTGACGGCCGGCATAGTCCAGTGGTAACGCATTGGACTGCCATTCCGAAGGTCGCGGGTTCGAACCCGGCGTGCGCAAATAAATTTTATTTGATTAATTTGTGTTATTTCACAATTAATTAATTAAAATAATATATAGTATATTTGCGGCACGTTCCAGAGTGGAAGATACTATCAGTATCGCCCTGGTGTAAGACCACCATTCAGAATTGAAACGTTGCTCCAAATGGCTTTAGCCGTGTTTAGTGACTAGATCTGAATAGCCAGGTACTTCCCCACCTTCCTCTTTCCCTTCCCCACTTACCTTCAGCCTCACAACATCCCCCAATTGGGGATGCCATAGTCTCACTGGCTCCAGACGGGAGCAGTTGGGACTCTTGTGAGGTATTCTCTATAAAAAAAAAAAAAAAAAAAAAAAAAAAAAAAAAAAAAAAAAAAAAAAAAAAAAAAAAAAAAAAAAAAAAAAAAAAAAAAAAAAGTCCAGGTTCCGTAGTTATGCCAGTACGAGTCCTATGTGCTATTATGGTGGGCACGGATCGTATGTGTTGGTTATCGGAGCATAATGTAGCTCAGGATAACTTTTTAGAGGTGCGCAGTTTGTGTTTACTGGAGGGGCAAAGGGTAGTTATGTTTCACCCATGACCTGGTATGTGTCACTGCATGACAGAGCAAGAGACGGTATAACTGGCATTGGCATTGAGGGCAAGAAATTTGAACTCCGGGACTAGCGTGTCCGAAAGGTAGTTCAGAGTGTCATAAAGTATAGTGGGACAACTCGGCTTGCAGTGGTGCGACAAACGTCATACATATGAGTGGTATGGTCTGTGCTTTCAGGAACAAGATGGAACAAGTGTGTAGCGAGTAGTAGTCGAGGGACCTTTGTAACCACAGCGCAGGCTGCTAGGAGGTGAGGCTCAGCTTGGCTGCCGGAGATGACATCCGCCTGGGCTTCTTTTTAAATCCGGGGGGAATTATTATTAAAGCAAATTTCTTGAAGTTTACCTGCCTAGGGACCAATGAAGAAAAGTTTGGAGAGAAACAAAATGTGTCCAGAAAAAATAAACAAACGAGGTTTAGCTGCCGGTCCGGAGAGTGACGAAGAGTGTGAGAGAGAGGTAGAGAGAGGTTCCTAACTAGTTTTGATTACATAAACATTATCCTTTATTAGGATGACTTGGCGTTTGCCGAATGACAAACTGTCTTGGTTGAAAAAAAAAACCGGCCTTCTTTGGCCTATGTTAACATACAGGTGGTAACATTTTCGTAGGATTTCAAAGAACAAGACAAAAAAATTCGTGAACGAGTCACGGCAACAGCAGGGAAACTAATTCATGAATAAAGGTTGTCAGAAGAGACAGACGATACGCCAAGTGCGTATCATACATATTCAAAATTCATGAATGTGTTTCGTTGAGGAGAGAAAAAAAATGACAACATACGTGAAAGGTGAGGTAGGAAGCCTGTTGGTGACCGGAACAAATACCGATTCGAACTCGAAGTGAGGGCGAAATATGGTCGACAACAGATTTTCCACTTCATACATATGCCTGAGGGCATGGGGGTAGGGAGGGGGAGGAAAAAGGACGGGAATTGAGTTACGAAATTTGCTAGAGACTGGACTGATTTCCAATTCAACCTCTATGTGAGAGTGAAACATATTCAACCAGCAGATTTCCTGACTCTTTACATTTTAATAAAGTGGATTAATTTTTAAACAGCATTTGAATACACATTGTACTAAAGAGGCTAATCTTTTGCGTGTATTTGGCAAAAGATTAGGGGTCGTTTTAAACTTCTACATGATTGTGAGAAAAGACAGACCCTAGTTCCAATTTCACAAACCTGGGATTCTTCTTATTCGTTTCCCAGATGACGAGTTTAGTGGTTTTGTGCCCATCGATTAACTCCTGCGGCACTATGCCCCATAATTGACAGTGAAGCTGAAAACTAGTCCTTTTGGGATAGTAGATATTCCTGGGCTTCTTTTCTTTTTGGAAAGCAGCAAAAACAGGAAGTCCACGGGCATTGGCGTTGAACAAAGAGGCTTCTGTGAAATACTTACGTAGTTCACATATAAAGGTTTGATATTATTTCGTTCGCACGATTCATGGTGAGTATTGTAACGTCTTCACGTATAGTGTACAAGTATGCAGTATATGCAAGGTACAACTCAATTATAGACAGAAGTCAAGGAGTGTAAAAACAGTTCCTTAAAGGAGATGACGATGTCGATATTATGTCGTTCACACGAATCACGGTAAGTATTATTATTACGTCTCCACGTCTCGTGTACAGGGTTGTACACAATTATACACAAAAGCGGTTCTCATGACATGTTAATGACACACGACCAAATTATACACAAAGGCGGTACTCATGGCAAATTAATGTCACACGACCAAATTATACACAAAGGCGGTACTCATGGCAAATTAATGTCACACGACCAAATTATACACGAAGGCGGTACTCATGGCAAATTAATGTCACACGACCAAATTATAACACATGGTAATAAGTATTAAGTAATTGTAACGAACTTCTCGTGTAGTGGTGGATTTTGTAAGGATCTCTCCTATCGCGTGACAATTTTTACATTTAAATATAATTCAACAAAAGCTAGCAGTATCATTTGATACTGTTTGCAAAGATTTGTTAGATTGACTAACTCCGTAGCCTGGAGGGGCGTACGATGGAACAATAGAGAAGATAAACAATTTTAATGTTACTTCATTGTGTTACAAGGTGCAAGATGATGGTAGAAGGTATTTCTACTTACATCGAGCGATGGGTGGGAACAGGCCCATAATGGCTTTACATACTGTTCATTGTAGCGTGCAATTGGGTTGCAAACACTTGGTTAAATGGTGAGACAAAGGTTGGGTGTTTATATTATGCAACGATGATCGAACAAAGTCCTGTTGATTTACGTTGTGATATAATTATTTGCGTTCGAAGATCAGGATAACCGTAAGGTTTTACTAACCTGTCCCGTAGGGTTGAAACGTGAGGTACGAGACATACGTGACGTAACAGTAGAGAAAAGAAAATCGAGATCTCGTCATACAATAAAAGACCTTAATGGGTTTTACATACTTTTAGTTGAAGCGAGTCCAGTTATGGTATGTGGTTTTATAGGACCGACATTTGGTTTTCTTTTATAAATACAATTTCCCAAAATGGATGTGTCAAAATCCGATTTTTGGTAAATGTGAGCTTGGGTAGGACGCCATCAATTTTTGAAAGGAAAAAATTGAAAAAAAAATGAAAAAACAATTATATACATACAAAGAAGACAATTATGTGATTAATTGCTACTTGGTTCTTGCCTTTGAGACCACTATAGGGTTTTACATACTCAAGGTAACGTTGAATTGGACAAGAAAGAATTAATGGCTGTACTTGACAGGTTTTCTTTTTTTTTAAAAAAGGAGGGTCGGTATTTAACACTTTGGAATTTACAAAATCCGAACTCTTTTGGATGGCACTCTTATGAGTGATTACCAATCGTTATTTTACAAGGACAAAAACAAAAGTGGGGTGGTTCTTTCTAACACGACGAAGGGAACAAAATGAAACGAAAATGGGGTGACATGACATAAACATTGCATAGTGTAGAGGTTGAGGAGCAAAAGCGGGTTCGCGACTTCCCGGCGATTGTAACTCGAAGACGTGTCTCTATTCTAAAATGATCAGTTTCAGAACAGGTGAGAAAATAAAACGTAAAAAAGGGAGAAAACGATTGTCGTGAGGGAAAGAACGTTATTACAGGAATAATACTTCATGGTCATAATATGTTAATATACATTTATTTACAAAGGTAGGTTAAACTCGTTTTGACGAATAGGTTGACATGTAGTTGACACTTTACACGCCTAATTATGGTAAGACTTCATAAGCTTACAATAGTTTGTGATAATACACAATGGGTTAGTTTAAAGTTGCTGGGGTGGTGGGGCAGTTTCAACTGTCTCCTCACTTCCAGACTTTACAATGTCCTTAATATGGTAATTACCAGTATGTTTGCCAGAGGAGTCGGACAGGTAGTAAACTAAGTCCGATATTTTTCTTACAACCTTGGCCTTGACAAAACGGGGTGCCAGCTTGGCAGAGAAGTACAGGGCTCCTTGAGAGAGGGTGTTATTCCTTCTCCAGACAACATCGCCTACATTAAAAGTGATGTGTTTCCTACGTAGGTTATATCTGTCCGCACTTTTTTGGTGGGCCAGCAATAGGGCATCAGTAACTTCACTATAAATGGCAGTAAGTTCTTCCAAACGATGAGCGTAATCAACGGCAGGATTGCTTGTGGAGGTGGTTGACGTGGGGAAATTCGTGTTCCAGTGCAATGAACCATGTACCACCTGTTCCATACCGTGTTTTAAAAAGAAGGGGGTGTAACCAGTGGTTAGGTTAACAGTGTTATTCATGGCAGCTTGAATTTTATCTAAATTCTTACACCAATTACGTTGGTCTTTGTCAACCAAAATGGCCAGAGCTGTGTTAATAGTCTGGTTATACCTTTCGACAGTGTTATTTTGGGGAGTGTACAAGGTATTATAATAAATATCTTTAATCCCGTATTTAGCAAGGAAATCTTTAAATTCTTGTGCTATAAACTGTTTTCCGTTGTCGACTATTACGGTTTTGGGTGTTTCGTAGGGTATGAAAATGTGTTTTTCCACAAGTTTGACAATGGCGGCGGCGTTGGCTCTTTTTAAGGGGAAGATCCAACAAAATTTGGTAAAGATATCCACAATGCTGAGTATATGCATGTGTCCAGAATAACTCCTGGGAAAAGGTCCGACGAGGTCCATAGATAACGATTGGAGGGGTCTATCGGCACGTTTGGGTTTTCCCATTAGGCCGGCAGGGGGTGCCGTACTATGTTTGTAAGCTTTACATGTTTCACATTTGGAGATGTAGTTGCGAACTTGCTTGAAAAGACCAGGCCAGTAATACTTCAAGGAAATCTTTTTATACGTCTTGAAGGTTCCTGGGTGTATAGAGTCGGGGGCACTATGATTGTTGATGATTACTTGTTTTCTCTTTTCGAGGGGCACAACGAGTTTCCAAGAGTAATCTTCAAGGATGGACAGTGGGGCCTTACAATTGCGATATAGTTGTCCTTCTTTTATAATAAAATTGGGAAACTTTTGTTGATTGTTTTTGCACCCTTCATAGATTTTAAGATACCATTCATCTTTTGTGGATGGGGTAGAGGCAATTGTATCGATGTTTAATGTGGCAAGTTCAATTCTTGACAGGGCATCTGGGACAATATTGTCCGCACCTTTACGGTGGATGACATCGAAAGTGTATTGGGACAAACGAGAAGCCCAGCGAGCGAGTCTGCCGGAGGGATTACTTAGAGAGATCAACCATTTCAAACTACTATGGTCTGTGACTACAGTAAATTTGCTACCGTCTATGTAACCGCGAAAATGGTGAACAGAATCCAATACTGCCAGTAACTCTTTTTCGGTGATTCCGTAATTTTTCTCGTGTTTATTCAAGGTGCGGGAAAAATAGGCTACAGGGTGTTCGCCATCGGGGAATTCCTGAGTTAGGACTCCACCGATCCCTACGTTAGAAGCATCCGTATGGAGGGTAAAAGGTAGTTCAAAATTAGGACAATTCAGGACAGGGGCTGTTTGAAGAGCATTTTTTAAAGTCGTAAAAGCTTCTTCGGCTAGAAAAGGGCATAAGGTCTTCCATCTTTAGCTTGTTTGCAACAAACCGAAGAAACATTTAAGGTCTGGTTAAAATATTTAATGTGTGATAACCAATCAGTCCATTCCTTAGACCTTGGTACAGAATGAATACCTGAGAGGTTATTATTTAGTTTTTTGGTTTTCTCGCATGAAAATTCGGTGGGGGTTTAGAGAAATCCACTTGAGGTTTAACAAAGTAAGGGTCTTGCAACCTTTCCATGTTATTTCTTGATTTTTTGAAAATTTCACGCAGTTCGTCGCGTGGAGGAGAACGATCCCTGGAGCGATGTCTCTTTAAGGTTCTGGGTTCTTTAGCTTCCAGAAATTTGGCCTGCTTGAAACAAGTGGTAGCTAGGTGACCTACTTTTTTGCAAAAGGAGCAAACTTTTTTGTTGTCAAATTCTGGTTTTAATCCAGAAGGACGGCTTGGTACAGTGATATTGTCCGTGGTGGTTTTGTTGTTTTTCCTGTCTTGGTGGGATTCCAAAATGAGGCAAACTTCGTTTAAATGGGCCAACGACACAATTTTCTGTGAGGTGATAATGTTTTCATATCTTTGTAGGAGGCCATCAGTTATAACTGGTAATAATTCGGCTTCCGAGACAGGGTGGGAAAGTTTGATGTTGATGGATTCGGCCCTCTCTATGAATGTTGCCACAGTTTCGTTTACTAATTGTTTAATGGATAGTAACGATAATTTAATTCTGTGTTGGGCCTCTGATTTGCCGAAGCTAGTGATCAGGGCTGATCTGAGTTTATTCCAGTCCTTGCATTTTGATTTTTGTATTCGGTGCCACGGGATTAATTCTGGTGATATTAGTTCTATAAAGTTTTTCTGCAGCACGTCAAATGGAACATTTTTAATTGAGGCCGTTTCTTCGATTCGGTCAATGAAATCCAGTACATCAGAAACACCGTTATATTTGATCTTCCAAGGAGTGAGATCGTATGTTTTTTCTTGTGCCGTGATGGGTGCATTGTCTTGTTTTACTGTAACATGTGTCCTGGTTTCTTTGTTAGAAACGGGGATTTCCAAAACTGGGGTATTGGGTGCCTTGTCTTCACTTGCAACGGATAGGTTTATTTTCCTGATGAACTTCTTGTTAAATAACAAAGCGTATGCTTTCAATGCTGACTTTGATTTGTTTAGTGGTGATATTCCTCTGTCTTTTAAGACGGCTTGTAGGTGCACTTTGGATAAGTTGTGTACATTGGGAATGACACCCATGTCCAAAGATGTAGCCATTAGATTGGAATTCATTGTTAAAAATGGTTTAAAAAGGAAAAAAAACTCCGAAATTCTTCTAAGTCTTTTTGAAGAAAAATCGGCCAGGGGGACACTTTAGGATTTGCATTATTTAATTTTTGTGGGCACTATTCGCACTTATATTCACTGCACTCGAGGAAAGGCACGAAAAAGGCACAAAAAACAGCACTTTAGAAGCGAAAAAACACTTTTGATGGAAAGATTTTATATTTGCTTCATTTACTGGCACTAAATCGTGAGATTGAACACACGTTCTTATTATTGCGTCGAGAAAGCACTTCCTTGCAAAAAAAACACTGCACTTCTGAAGTTAATTTGAAACAATTCACTTAAAATCACTTTTATAACAGTCAATGCTGAAAAAAGAATATGGACAAACACCGTACCTATATAATTAATCGGGATAAAGAATTACTTGTGTTTTACAGGTTGTAGCTGATATACTTTTTAGAAATCAGCTTCGATGGGCCGTTGGGTGTATTGTGCTTTTTTTAAAAGAATCACTTCCGGTGTAAAAATTGGCTTCACAGTTCTAAATCCTGACTGTTATTATTACGGTGCAATTTATGCCGAAATTAAAACAGTGGGTTTGTTTTGTTAAACAAAGAATACAGAATCTAGGTTATTGAGAAAAAAAAACATTATGTTCGAACTTTCGTTATCACAGCATTTTGGCGGGAATTTCACGCGTCTCTTTTATTCGTTCGAGAGAATTCCTATCGTTATTTTTTCGCGGCAAAATGCGCTTGGCAACAAACAAAGTCACGACAGGATTGCGTGCGTTTCTTATTTATTCGAGAAACTTCCACCGTAGTTTTCGCGGCAAAAATGCTCTTGGCACAAAATTGCATAGTACATGTTTTCAAATTGGGGACAATCGTAAAGGCAATTCTGTGCAGTCGGGAAGGATATGTTTAAAAAAAAATTCTGCCCTATGTTGGTCGCCAGTGTCGCGCGTCGGACCTGGGGTGCCCTGACTTTCCCTCGGCCAGCTCAGAGCGGGGCATGAGACGTCTCTCTCATAGTCAGGGTTCGGGGTCAGCGCGAGGCTCAAGAATCCATATCCCACCGTCTACACAAAACACTCCCATACGACTGCTATTCCCAAATGAAAGAGGTTAGGTTTTTATGAATCAACATTGTATTTGAGCGGCAAAATGGACATTACATAGGTGAATAACAATAGAATACAGGTTGTTACATCCTAACTGGAATTATCATCAAAGGGTTCCCTAATCTCTCTCTGGGGAATAATTAACAGCTCTCTCTCTCTAGACCGACAGGCAGCGTGGACGAATTTAGGTTATTAGCGGACACATTCAAGGGGTAATAGGAAACGTAAGAGACTCACAGCGTGGTGTTGTCGGGGTATCCTGTTGATTGTAGGGCTGAGCGCCGTGTTTCAAACAAACGGTGCCAGCCTGTCGATGTTCAAAGCGCGCCATTCTCGTACATTATGCTTTTCGACCGTGCGGTGCGAAATTGGGAACGCGGGCGCCGGAACGAGCACACGTCCAGCTAGGTCAGAGGTCGGGGCGTAAGAAGGAGGAACGAGGCGCTGGGTCGCCGGGGGGTGGGGGAACTCTAGCGGATCTTTTGCGCGTTATTAACTACGTTTGGTCCAGCAACCAACCTGATAGTTCCCGCTACTTAGGCTAGCAACTGTAGGATCTTCGCGCCTAAAATCTGTTATATGACAAAATTTACAATAAAAGCGTTTCAATATCTTCGTCATTCAGCCATAATTTTACCTCTTTGATAAATTCTATCTTTTTATTTATCATTTGAGTTTGTAGTGGTAGAAGGTTAAATGTACGAGGACCAATGAAACTGCTATGTGTCTGCATTAATTTAGTATTGGTTTGGGGGGTGTAAAATATATTATTTGTTCTTATACTCATTCTGTTTTCATTTATTTTGAAATTATTTTTGTTTTTAAATAAATATTTCATAGTTTGTAATATAAATAATTTACGAATGTTAAATAATTTAGATTCCTTGTATAATAGGTCGGTCGAGAATGTTTTATTTTTGTTATATATGACTTTAATTATGTGTTTTTGAATTATTTGTAGAGGCTTAATAAATGTATCAGGTGCACCACCCCATCCTATTATGCCATAAGTGATTGCAGATTGCACCAGGGAGAAGTAGACCATTTTCAATTTTTCAGCGTTTAAAATTTCCTTGAGTCTATAAAATATGTAGGTAAGATATCTTAGTTTAGAAGTGGTTTGATTAATATGTGATTTCCAATTAAGATTAATATCTATTGATACTCCTAAATATTTTATATTTTTGACATTAGCGAGTTCGTTGCACAGGAAGCACATTTCTTGATTGCAAGTTGTATTATGGATTCTAATTTTAAGGTTTTCTTTTGGTTTGTTTCTTATGTTTTTATAAAAAGGTAAGTAAAATGTTTTGCTGTAGTTTAAGACAAGTTTGTTGTATTTTAACCATTTTGAAACAAGTGAAATACATACAGTTGCTTTCGAAAAAGTTTCTGTCCAATTATTACCATCCACTATTATTGCCGTGTCGTCGGCGTAAGAAACAATTTTACCAGGGATTACAAAATTACATAAATCATTAATATAAATTAAGAATAAAATCGGGCCAAGAACAGTTCCCTGCGGAACTCCGTTTTTTATCTGTTTCTCTGAACTATAATTATTCCCAATTTTTGTTTTTTGTGTTCTGTCTTTAAGATAGTTTGATAGTAATTTTAGTGTGTCTTTTTTGAAGCCCAGTCGAGTTATTTTTTTAATGAGTAAATTATGATTAACGGTGTCGAAAGCTTTTCTTAAATCTAGGAATATGGCAAGACATTTCTTTTTTTTATCGATAGAGGTATAAATATTTTTTGTCAATTCATATATGGCATCCTCAGTGCTTAGATCTTTACGAAAGCCGTATTGGTTTTTCGATAGAATTTTATATTTTTCTAAGTGTTCAATGACTCTAAATTTGATGCATTTTTCGAATATTTTTGATAGGTTTGAAACAAGGGATATTGGTCTGTAATTGTCTAATTTATGCGTATCCCCAGATTTATGAATAGGTATTATAGTGGAGATTTTAAATTGTTCTGGAAAATGACCATCTTTGAGGCATATATTAAAAATATGTTGTAATGGCGTTAATACATGTTGTTTTATTTTTTTTAATGTATCACATGATAGTCCATCATTTCCCTTAGAGTTGGATGGTTTAAGGCTATCAATATATTTTTCAATTTCATTAAATGTAATGGGAGAAAAATATTCTATAAAGTTAATTGAATCGTTATTAGAATCCAATTGAGAGGATGTCTCCATATAATCATCATTAATATTAATGCCGGAAGATTCAAGTACCTCGTCTACTATATTTGTAAAAAAGTTATTAAAACATTCTGCAATGGTCGATTTGTTAGTTATTATTTCATTATTTATTTTAACCTCATTTACAATATTTGAAGAAATAATTTTTTTGTTGGCAATTTCATTTATAATATTCCAAGTTTTTTTAGTATTATTTTTAGCATTTTCTATTTGTTCACAATAGTATTTCTTTTTGCAGTTTCGTATCAGTCTATTTAGTAAGTTTCGGTACATTAGATATTTTGTTTTCAGATAAGGCATTGTTCTGATATTATTATTTTGGCAATCCATTTGATATTTTAACATTTCTCTATATAATTTATCCCTTTGTTTAATTGATATAATTAATCCAACTGTAATCCAAGGTTTAATTTTTTTATATTTTCTGTTAGTGACAAATATTTTACTTTCACTTTTTAGAATATAATCTCTAAGAGTATTATAAAAATTCTCTAATGCTATTTGTGGATTTTCTATTGATATTACATTTTCCCAGTTTTCTGACTGAAGTAAAGAGTTTGGAGTTTTATAATCAATGTCAACTTTTTCTAGAGTTACAGAATTTCGGTTTAAAGGTGTATTTTTGAAATGGTGTCCATAGAAGGTCGGGTAATGATCTGTGATATTAGTTTCAAGAATTGAAGAGATAATATTGGCCGCCTTGTGCGACTTGACAAATATGTGGTCTAAACATGCAGAGTTACTTAAGGTTACTCTAGTTGGTGAGCTAATATATGACATATATCCAGAGCTTGATAAACAATCTAGATACTCATTTTTGCAATTTACATTTATATTGTTATCATTAATATTTATATTAATGTCACCTGTCAAAATGGAAAAAGTAAAATTGTTTCTGTCAAGATTTCTAACAAAAGATTTTAGTTCTTTTACAAATAAAAAATCATTTAATGATGGGGATCTGTATATGGCTAGTACATGATATTTATAGTTGTTTTGAAAAAAGGTTAATTTTATTGCATTGGCTGACTTAAATTCAATAAATTCAGTGGCAACATTTTTCAGAGTATTATGAAAGAAGACAGTGACTCCATCATGACCAGTATGCTTACAGGCAGTAGGCAGTCGGCGGCCGGCGTGGTCTAGTGGTAAACGCTTTTGACTACAGATCCGAAGGTCGCGGGTTCGAACCCGGCGTGCGCAAATAAATTTTATTTGATTAATTTGTGTTATTTCACAATTAATTAATTTAAAATAATATATAGTACATTTGCGGCACGTTCCAGAGTGGAAGATACTCTCAGTATCGCCCTGGTGTAAGACCACCATTCAGAATTGAAACGTTGCTTGAAATGGCTTTAGCCGTGTTTGGTGACCAGATCTGAATAGCCAGGTACTTCCCCACCTTCCTCTTCCCTATCTCCCTCCCCTCCCCAATACCCTCAGCCTCACAACATACCCCAATTGGGGATGCCATAGTCTCACTGGCTCCAGACGGGAGCAGTTGGGACTCTTGTGCGGTATTACTGTAAAAAAAAAAAAAAAAAAAAAAAAAGGCAGAGGAAATTGTGGTATATTCTGATAAGTTATATGGAATAACATTTTTCATTTGAGTTTCAGTCAAAACAATTATGCTTGGAGAAAAATCTAGGTTATTAATAAGGATACAGAGCTCATCGAAGTGTTTCCTTAAACTTCTAATATTCATGTTTAAGATCGAGAAATTAATATTTTTTAAAAGTAGATTTAGTTCATATGGGTTTCTACATTTATAATTTTCATGTATATAGTTTTCTTCAGCCATGTTAAAGGTTGATAGGTGTTTGCTATCATCAGACATTTTGATAGATATAAGTTATTTTACGTGCAATGCGGTTAGATGGTCCTTTATTCTGAAGGAATGTCATTCGGCTGCCTTATGTGGATGATTGGAGCTGTTTCATCTTTTCTCATCATAACGTTACCGTTTTTTGCCCAGATGAATTTGTAGCCGAGTCTTGAGGATTTCGCCAGAAACAGGAGGTGTTTGTTTAGTTGTGTTAATTGTTCGTTAATGAAAATTTTGTTATCTTCCGGAAAATTTATGTTTTTAGTGTACAAGACACCATATTTTCTTTTTTGGTCGATAATTTTGTCCTTTGTTTCTTTGTTTTGGAATGATACAATCAAGGCTGGATATTTGTTTAAAGGGTTTCTGTTTCTGATACGAAATATATTTGTTATTTTTGATGATTCCATATTGCATTTTATGGTTTCCATTATATTATTGACTATTTTTGGTAAGTTTTCATTTTCTTTAAAAGGAATACCTTGTATCTCAATGTTATTTTGTTTGTGTAATTGTTCCAGTTTGTTTATTTGCTGTTTTATTTCGTTGTTTTCTGATTGCAGTTGTTTTATCAGTGTATCTTTCTTTTTATTATTTTCTTCATATTCATCAATTTTATTGCAACAAAATTCTACAGATTTCGTAAGATCTCTTAGTTCATTTTTAATTTGTTCTCTAAAAGATTTCATCAATTGTTCCGATAAATCTTCAAACTTTTTTTCCATGAATTTAAATATTTTATTTGTGTTGTAGTCATCATCAGAGTCGCTAGATGGTGTTTTTTTGGTGGTTTTCTTTTGCTTGCTCATTTTAATGTATTTGATGAAATTCACTAGATGGCGTTTCACTTATATTATTATAGTTTTTAATAATTATTTTTATTTTTATTTAAAAAAAAGTTGCTTAAACCGGGGAGCGAACTCAGCTCCTCCGCGACAATAGTGAGCGACGCTAAAGTTGCTATCCTCTACGCCACGGCCTATTTAACCACAACCGTGATAATATTGGTACTAATATGTGATATTAGCCTGACAGTAAAGTATTCTGTTTGCGCTTAAATGCGACAACACTTTCACTGAAACACTACACAGATTTAAAATCACTGTAAGATACTGATCAGCGGGCGTTTTAATACGAGTACGCAATAAAAAGTTCACCACTGTGATATAAGTAATTTTGTATTTTTTTAATTGATTTTTGTTTTACAACATGCTATTTCTATACATCTTAACATTGTAATTTAAAGCATTATGACTACCATAATACGGGCATGAGCATGAGTATGGTGGTTGTTAATCACACAAAAAATTGTAATCATTTAAATATTATGAATAAAGAAACACTAAAATCTTGAGCTGTAAACGGAACATACAAACAAATGTACATGAAATACAAAAAGATCCAGTTTAAAAAGATCTTGGCTACATTCAGTAAATAAGTATCTATTTTCTATTATATTACCAATAATAATATTTTCCATTTAGTTGATTCTTTAATTGTTGAACAATGATCACCGAAGACTTCCGCTGAATTTGCTTACATCGTGTATAGTTAATTTTCCGCGTGGTTAGACGTGGTGGGTGGTGGTAGGATCTGTGAAGCTGAAAGCATTTATAAAAACATATTTGCTTCAGGATTATTGCCTTTCAAAAGAAATCAGAATTTTATCTTTCGAAAGAACACCTTCTGTAAACTTGAAAAATTACACATCTGCCAAAATTTAAAAAAAATAAATACACGTTTTAAATATAGAACTCTTAATAACAATGAAAAATGAGAAAAAATAAAAGAGAGATGGATGAAGTATTTCGTAAGTCTTCGAAAGCGACCTGAGTGACAGTGATTCTAGTGGCGAATCAGATATGAATGATGATGAAATTGGGTGAATGTTACTGAAATTAGCATGGATAAAATCAAAAGATCAATTAAATGTATGAAGAATGGTAAAGCTGTCGGTTTCGACAATATTGCTGCTGAATATTTTAAAGGAGATAGCCGTATAATTCTCACATGGTTGTTCAATCTTTTAAACCGATGTTTAAAGGGGGGTTACACGCCTATAGATTGAAGAAGGGCTGTGATCATGCCGTTATACAAAGGTTAAGGGTCACGTATGGAATGTGGGAATCATAGGGCTACTAGCCTGCTTAGCTCAGTTGGCAAGCTGTATGGTAGAATTTTGATTCAAAGGGTAAGAAGAAAACAAAGGATAAAATATGAAATGTGCAAGGTATTTTGATGAGTGAAAGGGGGTGCATGAACCAGATTTTCTCATTGCGTATGCTCATTGAGAAGTTTCTGGAAAAAAACAGAAACTTGTCTGTGCCTAGATCTACAAAAAGCATATTACCGAGAAGACAGGAAAAGCTACAAAAAGTGTTGTCCAAGTATGGAGTGAATACGAATCTCGAAAGAATACGAATAAGGAAAGCGTTGAATTTAAGGGTGAACGGTAGTTTTGCGGGCTGGTTCGATATCACAAAAGGCGTTAAACAAGGCTGCGTAATATCACCGTGGTTATTCAATCTATACATGGATAATTATATGCAAGAATTGAAAAGGGATTGGGCGCAAATTTGAGTAATCTGAAAGTATTTTGCCTGTTGTATGGTGATGATGCTGTGCTCATTGTTATCAGTATAGAAGATCTACAGTGTCTCGTGTTTAGGATGAATGAAGTATGTATGAGGAATGAGTTAATGATGACTGTAAGTAAGTTTATAGTAATAGTGTTTGAAATAGAGAAAACGAAAACAGTGTGCAATATAGTTTTGTGAAAGAGGAATTCATGGAGCAGGTGGATGAGTTTTTATATTTAGAAAGTATGTTTACGAGTGATGGAAAGACTGACAGAGATATTGAAAGAAGGTTAAATGTATGTAACTACATTAATGGAGGACTGAAAGAAGTACGCGCAAAAAAAAATCTCCAAATAAGCGAAGTTAGCAGACCACAATAGAGTGCTTGTACCTACCATGATGTATGGAAGTGAGGCATGAAACTGGCAGAGAAAGGTTTAAAGTAGACTGAATGCTGTTTAAATGAGATTCCTGAGGCGTAACTGTGGTAAAACCATGTACTATCGTGTGAGAAATGTGGAGATCCGCAAAGAGTGCAAGGCTGATGTAAGCGTAATGAGTAAGATTAAGAAAGGGACGCTTAGATGGTTTGGGCATGTAGAGTTTATGAACGAAGAAAGGAGTGTAAGGAAAATATATTTATTTATTTATATATATAATTTGTACATTTATTTATAACAATTACAGGTAATAAAGCCTAAGACGTTATAATTGTACCATTTATGCAGTGTATATGCAATGCCAAAAATCTTGCAAATGCGCTATAGGACACAAAAAATAAATCTAATTTTTTATCTACCGCATTCAAAAAGCACGTAGCTCTCCCCACAGGTGAGTTCATTAATAAATTAGTGCGGCTTGCTTTACTATATAGAAGATTGTGATGACGTCCTCGAGAGTGAGACTCTGGTACAAAAAAAATAAATTTAATAATATATGATGCGAATGCGAAAGGTAGCAGAAGTCGGGGACGCCCGAGGAAGACATGGCATGATCAAGTGAATCAGATACTCGGGTCAGGCCATGTCAAGAGTCAGAATAATAGAAGAGTATGTATGAATGTGAATGAAGCAAGAAGTGTATCCAAACACCTAGTTTTTCGGCGGTCCGTCCTCTCATCCTACCCCTGCGGGGAAACGGTGTGATGGTTATTTAGTTAGCTCTTAATAAATTAATTTAAATAATTATTTTTGGTGTGTACTTTATCGAAAGTCCGAATCGTTCCATCAAACAATTCAATTTTGAAAATCAAAGCAAATCCCAGTTATAGAGTTCATTTAACCCTAGTTACACTTAGACAAAGAGATACACCATCGAAATTTTTATTTTTAATTTACTGAATTTTCCCAAGAGGATTTTCCATACAAGCACATCCAATTTGGAAAATGAAATTTAAATTTAAGTCTAGAGTTCATTGAACCAGAGTAACACACAGAGGCACAACCGGAATTAGCATTTTTAGTAAAAGAGCACAATACGAGTACATAGTATGTATGTAAAACAATTATTCATGAACCATTCCAGCTTTTGGAGTGGCATTAAAAAAGCTTCTATTAAAACTCAAACAATGCGAAAACGCGTTTGAAGTAGCAAAGCTAATTTCTAAATTAATTATTTTTCTTGTTCTCACTCATAATAGGATCATCTTATTTCGCCTTATTCCGAGTGAAGCCAGTGAAAGAAAGTTATTTCTTAAAGGCTTTATTCTATCACAGGAGAGACTCGCAACGAAAACTGCATTATGAATCGGTGACGTGTTGAAATAAGACACTAAGTGCACTGTGCATTCAGAAGCGAAATTGGATCAAAATTAGCCATCTTTTATTCATAGACTTCAAAAATATATCTACAATTTGAAAGGTTTCATGGTACCTGATTGTTATCGCAATGTTACGATAGGTAAAATTCCCAAATGAATCATGACCGACTTGTTTTCGCTGGTGCGTTCAACGTTACGAGTTCAGTTTCTAACACAAGATTAACATTGTCATTAAAATAGCACTATTTCCTACCCCTCGACAAATTATTTTAATGAAAAAAAATTAAAACTATTGAAAAATGAAGAGTGTCATCCTTTTGTCATGTATTTCTAAATAATTCCTCATTTCTAGACCTCTTGTTAAAGTGAGCACTTTAGGTCACGTGTTATTTTGTTTTTCTAGTCAATTCAATCTTCATTTGCTTTGTATCTAGTATGGATTACATCTATATTTTCCTTTCTTCAAAAATCTGCATCTTACCTTTGACGTAATTCCACATTTACTGTCTAAAACATAATTGATTACAAATTAATTATGCTCTTATCTAATTGATTCAAAATTAGCTGTCGTTTACCCGGCATTGCTCGGGGACTTACTATTATTGTATTTTAATACGTATTTATTTCACTTAACAGTGCCATGTCTTCCTCGACTTCTTCAACCATTCAATTCCAAGTCATACTTTGTCCTCACACCCCTTTGTTCGTTCATCACGTCAGCTTTATTTTACCTCAAATATTTTTTTGATTCGTGTCTTTTCTAAAATTCACTACATGTACTTTGATGAAATCCACATTTTAATCCATCATCCACATTTAACACGTCTGTCTGGACACAGGTATATCCTAGTGAGGCAGATATCGAAAAACACCTGTAAAAAAATTATAAAACTACATCGACTATAATTCGACTCCATATCTGATTCCAGTGCAGAAATGAGATTTAATACTTCCTCGGGCGTCCACAATTCTTTTTTTCCATTCACTACTGTATTTCACATTGTTACTTTAAAAAATCTACATTACTTAGAAAAAATCTATCTTGACTTTAATTCAACTGCGTATCTCATTCCAGTGCACAGATAATGCGTAAAGACTTTCTCGAGCGTCCCAACTTCTTCTACAATTCAAACTACTCTCTAAACACTACTGGGACTAATATGAACAAACTTTGACATTGTCAGAGAAATCGGCCAGTAGTTTTGGAGTCTATAAGGCACAAACAAAGAAACTTTCATTTTTATATATGTAGATAATTCTTTAATAAAAATCCTTTTGAATTTTACTAAAGACGACATATTTTTACCCCTTTAATAAATTATTTATATCTAAGAAGTGCAATAATTTAGTGCCATTATATTTGCACTTCTTTTGAAAGCGGCCAACTCTTCCAACATTCGGTCCATTAAACGATAATCTCCTTCGGTGCTATATTTTGGCTTAACTGGCGCCTGCAGACGGTGGTAGGCGTGTGCACGGTGCAAGGAGCACAATGGAATTAGTCACGCGTGGCATCTTTCTAAATGGGTTCAACTCCAATGTAAATTTTAGGGGAGTCGCACTTTTCGTTGACGGGGCAGAATTTTTTGTGCCGTTTGCGGAACTTGAAATATAAATGTTTTTAAATCTCTATAATTTATCGTGTAGATTATAAAATACCCATGTACAAAAGCGTTCTAGTAAGTTTAAATTGTATCAGGAACATTTTTTTTACTTATTTTAATGTATCATTGAAGAAGAAGATAATACTAAAAAATCTAAACCAATCATGAAACAAAACAAGACACAGAAGAAAAAATAACGGTCACAACTAGGAATTGAACCCAGGATGTCTTGTCTCACCGGGACAGGCGTCTTAAACCACTCGATCCTTGGAACCTATTTATTAAGCGTCATATTTGTTGATATCATAAATCAAATATAGAATTAACAATATCATCTTGCAATTAAATTTTCACATATTTTTGGCATCTACCTTTTTAAATGGAAACAAAGTTTCTAATGAAATTGGTCTGTAACCTAGATAGTGTCTCGGATAAACAACAACGATAACGCACGCGGACATATACGCATTTCTCTTAAATCGGATGATATTACAGCAGTTGACACACTAAATTCGGACCCGATCGGCATTTTGCGAGGTTGGTAGAGTACACTCGCACGGTAGAGGCTTCCCAGATCAAAGCCTAGTTTCCACGAGGTCAGAAACTTCGAGTTTCCTGCGAGTTAACACAGAAATGCACATGTATCGAGTTGAATATAAAATTAGAAGAAAATGAGTAGCAATTGTTAAGATTAAGAATTTCTGGAAACTGTAAGAGCAAAAAAAAAAATTAATTTAATATAATATAATATAACCAGATAAAACAAAGTAAGACAAAACAATACGTTACCTTAGGTGAGTTTTGTAACGGCATTATTGAATAAATGCACGTTTTTATCGATAAACATAATTAGTCCTTATTTTGGGAATAACAAATTTGCAAGTGTTACAAGTTTTTATAGCAAATCAAAAATAGTAAGATACTGTAATAAACTCTAACAACGACTTTATGGATTCACTGAGGGAAAGTTGGATTATATGAGGTTAGGGCCGGCCTTGTGAAGGTGCAATTGGAGCAATCCGCAGTCCGCCAAAGAGCCAAAGAGACAAGGCGCTGGTAATACCCAACGAGTAACACAACGACCTTCAGGTTTTTGATTCAATTCAGAGTAGGCGGGACTAGTAAGCGCTACCAGAAATCGGAAAACACCCTTGTCCAGGCCGTCACCCAGTGGCAGGGTGCGCCCCTCCACCATAAATGGAGAATTTGCCTCACGCCCGCGCCACCGTAGTACAAGTGCTAAATATGTTTTATTTTTAACTTAATTATAATATCACGTAATTTATTTGTTTTTTTAGGCAGACAGAGAATTGCACTCTCTGCTCTGTTCAGCTGAAATAAACACACATTATATTTTATTTGCCAGCACCGGTATTTTAAATTTTTACAACTGATAAACAACCACCATAGATAAATGGTAGTTTAGCAGTTGTGTAAAATTTAAAATTTGTTTGTTAGTAAGAGAGATATTTTACTGCCGACAACTACGTTTTAATGTTTTTTAATTATCTTCGAGGGTCGTTTTCGATTTTGTAATATTGACTGTGCCTTGAAAAATCGATTAGAATCTAAATAGTGGGTGAATAGTGGTAAAGTATGTAAAATAGCAGATGATTGACGCGTCATTCATCAAGGGGACTTTCATCTGGTGGCACAACGCTTACCGAAACCCCCCACAAGAAGTGTGGCAAAAAGGAGCTCCCCTCATCCAACAGTGTTATACACTTCACTCGTCTCAACTGAGATTTGAAAGATTTTACAGATCCATTTAATGATCGCTGTTTATATAAACTTACTGTTTTTATAAAATAATCTTACTTTTGCCATAGTAACGAGGGAAGATATTCATGAAAAATTAATACGTAATAAATTTTGTGTGCCATACATTGTACCTACATACGTGCTGAATTGATGTAAAAAATTTTTTTTCCATAAATATTAACATTAAAGGATTGGCAATTAGTTAAGATTGGTTTCTGAAATTCTGGGAAGATCCAAAACGTATCGAGCACACCTAACTAAGGAGGCAAGCGAAATTCACAAAACCCTTTTAATATCAATGGAAATGACGGGGCTAAAAGCTTAACAGTTCATGGCATCAGGTTCTTGACCGTTACACCAAAACTAAACGCCAAAAACCAAATAAATTTCATTAATTATTTAACTGAAATACTGGCCCAAATACGATTAACGTATTAACGATTATAAAGTAAAAATACTTTAAGCTTCACAAATCGTGACTTTTCACGGGTTTGCACCAGTTATAAAAATATTGATCTGACAAATAATGATACAAAGTAACGATTTAGAATAATTTTTTTCATTGCGTTTTGATAATGGTTCAGAAAAATTTTCGGAAGAAAATTATTTAACATTAAATTTTTTTTTTAAATGTGGTAAAAGCCTTGCAAAGAAGTGGACTTAGACATCGCTCATTCCTGCGGGCGGTAAATCCTCATATAGTCCTTGTGCGGCCCCGCCCCGCCCAAGGATTAGATCTACTTGAGGGAAAATAATATCCTTAATCCTTGAAAACTATTCCCATGGTAGCAATTCTGTCCTACTGCGTGAAATTTTATTTTTATTATATGTAGTCAGTAAAAGATAAATTTAAAACTTTTATCACGAAATTATTTTATAAAACTGACGAAATTTGATTCGTGATGGTTTTATTTACATATTCGACATTCAAACGGTTCGCTTGATTCAGTTTTTTCTGACCTGATGTTTTGAACTTGTAGAGTTGATAGAAGAAGAACAGTGTCAGAATACGGTTTAATTCACGAGTAGATAGGACTCAACTAAAAACAAAAATGCCCCTGGAAGACCCCCGGAAGTACGATCAAATAAATTAAATATTTGTTGGTTCGAGTTTCGTCAAGGGTTTTTATCTACCTAAAACAGTACGAGATGAATGGCATGTGAATGTGGAGTAAGTATATTTTCTATTATTTTTCTACAACACAAAAGTATGTTACGTTACCCTTTAACGACTTAAATTGTTGTTTTGTATAACTCCAGGTTTGATACATACGCTAATAAACTTCTATAACAGTTCAAGAGGTTTTTGATTGGGAGTAAATAAATGAAAAGCAAATCTCTCTGCCTTCATTGCAGGGATATAGCATGATGGTTTGCAAGTTAGTGATTCGTACGGAATTAATTAGGATTATAAAGTTTACGCTAATTCCCAACCATCGCTACTAGCTTCTGAGAATCGATTACTTAGACATGTATTTCAATATTCAATAATGATATCTCCACTTGAGAATAAAGCTATTTCGGTGTAAATGGCTGGGTGTACGTGGTATTTGCATGGCAGGACTAGTACACCTACGTATACTGTACACTGTACACTTGACGAAAGTACAGTTTACAGAACCGTGATCCCAGTTTCCCAAAGCGTCGCTCTGGCATCTCTGTAGAGGCATTAACCGTTAATGGAGAATATTCCCAAGCGGTAGTTTCGGAACGTGCATCATATCAGCATTAACAATGCAAAGGCTTTATTTCTCTACCCCTATTCTAACCACCGATGTCCCCCGCCCCCCCTCATCTTGCAGGAGGTCCTTGTGAGAAGGATCCGCCTAATCCGTAGGACTAACATATCCTATTTTGAAGGAATCCACGATGTGACCACACAGTTTTAAACAAAGAAGACTATGATATTAATGAAGGACTCTACTTTTTTTATTTAATTACTAACCGCAGCAGAGTATCACACTGCCTAGAAAATGGGGAGTGAAATTAATTTGTATACATATTTGTATTTATAAACGCAGCCCTGTTGTACGACCATCTGCCACTTTACTAAATATTTGTTAACTTTAATGTATAACTAGTTATTTTACAAAGTAAGTACTGCGAATTATCAAACGCTTTTACTTTTCCATTTTGAAAATAATTTTTTTGTTGGATTATTTAAAATTATCTTTTGAAATACATGTACATTATAAACACTTTATAACAATAAAGTAATAGATTTTGGGGGTATTATGCCGTGCTGCGTTATCTTCTTCTTTAGCCATCATTTCGGACAGCATTGCATCTATCATAAGAGTACATGTGTAACTTTGTAGCTACTCTGCAAAACTTTAACCTCTTGACTCTAGTTAAATAGAGCGAAATCAATTTTATTTATAAAAATATAAATATTTATATTTATTTATTGTGTTCGTTTATCGTATTAATACGTGACATTGTAAAATATATTTTGTATACATATAAAAACATGCATGCACATACGGAAACACAATATGTTACATATTATATATGTGGGGTTATCGCCCTAAACGAGGTATTTAGAAATTATTAAGAGTTTTTTGTAATTTCATTAAATATTTTCCTAATAATTCGTTTTTTTCTAAGTACTCATGATGTATACATTTTAATGTTGACTTAACGTTGAAAATACGTAAATTATTATAAAAGAGGAATGGAATTATACAAATCTTTATTATTTTGTGTAGGCAGGTAGGGAAACACTTTTCTGAACAATTAAAAAAACGTTTTATCTAAAAAAACATTTTTTATTTATTCAATTTATTATTTAAAAAATATATATGAACTGCTTCGCTTAAAATATTATTAGCATGGTAAACATATTCTTACCGAGATTCTTATTTGCCTAGATTGGGTTAAAAATTATTTTATTTTTGTGATGAATGTAAAAGTAATTTAAAACATGTATTTAATAGAAGAAGAATAGGGGAATAAGCAATTTTTTAAAAAAAGTTTTAAACTTAAGGAAATTTTAATTCATGTTGACTAGCACATTGTAAAACTATGATATGACTTCCATTTCTTTGGATTTCGTACAATCTAAGCGCTACAAACGAGTCACAAGTGTGTAAAAATTAAGCCGTAAATTTTTTTTTAAAATAAATATATATATGTTCATATTTTTTTTTACACTTGTGCACACCATTTTTAATTTATAATAATATTCATATTTCAAAGCCAATGGCGTCTTAGTCTGGATAGTTAAAATTAACGAATTTAAAAATAGATAAGTAAAGACAGATAAGTACAAATCGACAAAAATATTAAAATGAAAGGTGGTTAATTAGTTATTATTAAGAAAATAAAAAATAAATTAAACTGTCATAAAATAATTAATTATTACATGTAATAATCGGAAACTTTTATAATTTAACATAAAAGAATCAAGGAGTAACTAAGCTGAATAAATAAATAAAAAAAAATATAACAATTTAGGTATCAATACTATAAATGCCAAAATAAATTTAAGAGATAGCCATTTTAAACAAATATTTTTTTATTAATAAGGTTTAATTTACTTTAACACTTTTTGTTAATCCATCGAGTTTGTATGTGAAAATTCGAACCCTCTATTTATATCAAAATAATGATTTATTTCCAAAATTTGGTTGGAAAATTCAGAAGAATTATTATTATTCTAACGCCTAAGGTGCCCCTTAACTCTAATATTAAAAATTTTAGAAGTCTTTAATGAATAAAAAAAGGGAAAATAATTACAAATTAATTTATAAAGCCTTGATTTGCCTAACTCTTAGATCAGCAACATTATCAGCTATAGGCAGACTGATCAGATGAAACCCAAGCGCAAGCCAAATACTAAGTTTGGCGATCGCGCTTTCGTAGTATCTGGGCCGAAGGCTTGGAATAAACTCCCTCCGGAACTAAGATCCATAACAAGTCCAACATAATTCAGATCTAAACTAAAAACTTACCTCTATAAGCTGTCATACCCTCGAATTAAATATACCATTCCTGAGAGAAAGTCCAGTTATATTCATTTTTTCAATTATGTCATAAATCCTGTATCTAAATTTCGCTAATAAACAATTAGTTAATGTTAATTAAGTGTTAATTTCAAGTGACCTACCAGATAAGTATTTTACTGTATATTATCTCCATATATAGTTAGTAATAACATAGATCATTGTATAAATGTATTATATATTTGTACGCGCCCTTGAGGTGATTTTGCTCAAAAGCGGCGCTATACAAATATATATATATATATAATATTATTTTTTTTTTTTAATTTTTTTTTTTATTTATTTATTACTTGTAAATTATTTAACATTATAAATGATAACAATATGCAGACAGATATATAGATTTTTCGTTTTTTATTCTACTACTCCATAAGTTGAGCTCCAGGAGCTCGTGTTTATGTTTTATCATCAAAATATTATTATTAATATAACCATTATCTATTTGGTTGGCCCGGTTTGCCCGGGACCATAATTCGGTGAGCGTAGAATTGCGTTGGCATCTTTTTTTTATTAGTTTTGGCTCGTGTGATTGAATTGCCTTACTGGACCGTCTTCGCATTGCCAAAATATCAACTGATACTTTAACGCACCGTAGCTGCACTTTTTTTAGCAATACGTTGGGATATATTGCTTTCGCGTTGAATGGTGATGTCTCGCTTGCAGCATTCATTTTAACGATTCACCTCGATTCTCAGTGATAGCTGAAAAAATAAATCTGTAGCTTAAAGCGTTTCTTGTGGTTTGATTGCGATTTAATGAAAAAAACTGTTTTTCTTACAAAACTCGCTTATAAAGTATGATTGAAGTTTTACTGTCTGGACTGCACACAAACAGATTTTTTGGTTTTCCAACTCTTGATCATGGAACGTACCACTGCCCGTATGGAAAGCATGATTCCATCAAATTAATACCGCAAGATTTAAACTTTTGACCTTAAGCCTTGTTGAGGTCATACTACAGAGGACGGACGTTTTTGAGATGGGTAGTACTCTCCCTCTCCGTCTACGAGAGAGGTGGGGGGGGGGTGCCGCTTGACTCGTTAGTTCCTAGCATTGTTTTACCAGTTGTTGTCATGGAGCCGTGGACGGTGGAGCACCGCGTTTCCGCCTATGATTGTTTCGTCCGAAATAATGAGTCAGTCACTGTCGTACAGCGTGAGTTTCGTCGCCACTTCAACATTCATCGGAATAGAGCTGTTCCCTCTCGAAACACCATCCTTCGTTGGGTTTAATCACTTCGCAGGCGTGGTGAACTGATCAACAGAAGACCAAGAGGAGCTCCGCGAACAGTTCGAACTCCTGAAAATTTTGAACGCGTTCGACAAGCCTTTCTTCGCAGTCCGACTCGATCTGCCCGGAAACATGCTGCTGCACTTCGCCTCAGTGATCGTTCGGTAAGGCGAATTTCGCATATGGATCTCCGCTTTCACCCCTTTAAATTGGCCATTGTGCAACAGTTACAGCCCGGAGATTATGCACAACGAATGAACTTTGCACGTGAGATGGAAGCACTGATCGATCAAAATGAGAACCTTATTTTGTTCATGAGGACGAAGCCCACTTTCACCTAAACAACATGGTTAACAAGCAGAATATCCGTTATTGGGCTAATGAAAATCCGCAACAGTTACACGAAAGACCGCTGCACAGCCCAAAAGTAACGGTTTGGTGCGCTGTATCGCAAAATTGCATCATTGGCCCTTACTTCTTCGAAGACGGTAATGGTCGTGCTGTTACTGTGAACTCAGAGCGCTACGTCGAAATGATCACGAACTTCTTTTTCCCTGAATTACGACGGCGACGTGTTCCAATCCGACGTGTGCGGTTCCAGCAGGATGGGGCGACCGCCCACACAGCCAGAGCATCAATGGACGTTATTCGCCCTCTTTTACCTGGTCGCCTTATTTCCAGGTTTGGCGATGTTCATTGGCCTCCTCGGTCCCCAGGTTTATCCATATGCGATGTTTTCTTATAGGGACACCTCAAGTCTAGAGTATACGAGAACAAGCCTCGAACTCTGGATGAATTGAAGGACGCAATTCGCGTGGAAGTCACCCAAGTTGAGAGAGCGATGTTGGAGAGAGTCTACGCGAACTTCCAAGAACGCCTCCAACACTGCATCAACGATTTCGGCCACCACATGCCTGATGTGATTTTTCACACTTGACTGTCTCAAATGCTATTTCCTCGCGAATCTGATTCCATCAATATATTTGTTTTTGAGTAAAAATTAACTATTTTATGATATATTTTAAACCGTCCGTCCTCTCTGCCGCACCCTGTATAAGCCAATTTAACAGGAAGCTGATGATGATGTCTGGCTTGCTAAATTCACTATTGACGATTACCACTGCGACTTCATTGACTGGAGGTGTGTTGAATTTCCTTACATGCTCATTGCTCACCGGTTTTTTGTCGGCCCGAATAACGATTTTATAGTTGTCGGAGACCATTCACTCCAGTGATGTCTCCTAAAAACACGTTCACCAATTGATTGCGGATGGAGTAGATGTTGTAAATGCCGGATGATTTTTGGTTATAGTCCCGTTATATTCGTGCAACGTTGGTCCATTCCGAGTTATTCTTCGCCAATGAAATACAATTGTGTTGACAGTAGCGATCCCACACGATGATAAATTTGGCCTTGGATCTTGAAAACTGGGATGAAGTGGTCTTCGTGTTGTCTAAATATAGCCCCGAATGATGTCATTTGGAAGCAAGCATTGTAATGGCGTATATTTTGTAGAAAATATTTCGAATCTGTTGTTTTGCCAGTCATGTATCTAAATAATTCGGTTGGAGGCACTTCTAATGCTGGCAGTCTAACTTTGCCACTCATGCAGCACATGCCTAGTCTCACCTTTGAATTTTTTCAATCTTTGCGCCCAAGTATCCACACGTTTGATAGATGTTAGATATATTCTTTCGTATGATCGTAATGAAACGCTTTAAGTTCTATATTTTAATTCTTACGTGTTCTTTCTTCGATAGCAGTTACGCTCGTGTATTGCTCTTCCGCTTTGACTCGCCGTCCTCCGCTTCGACTCGCCGTTTTTCGCATTCTTTCTCTGATTTGTTTTGTTTGCTTCTTTCATTGTTTCTCTTCGGATCTTTTCTTGCTCTATCACGTTCTCTGATATCTTCACCTATATTCTTTGAAACTTTTCTCGTCCCCGAGCCAAACTTCTTTCTCTTTCTGCTTCTGTTTCATTTATATGGGCTGACTTTTCTCTTTTCGGTTTTGTTTGAGATTGTGTAAATACTGTCTTTCATTTTGACATTTTAAACAAAATATTCAAAATCACTATTGAAAATTGTCACTTGGATATTCGAAAAATATTTTTCGAGTTCACTTTTAAAAACTTTCACTTGCACATTCGTTTAGACTTTTTGCAATACTGACCATGGTGCGTCGAATTTTGCCTGCTTTAACAGTCTAGAGGGAACCTTCCAAAACTTTCTAGATCTTTCTGGAACCTTCTCAAAATCTTCTAGAACCTTCTAGACTCACTGATTAACTCCGCCAATCATTTAGAAACCTTATAGAACATTGTAGAAGCTTCTGGACTTTTCACCTTCCAGAACTTTGAAGAGCATTGGATATTCAAAAAAGATTAAAAAGTAACCTTATAGAACTTTTTCCTTCCAGAACCTTCTAGAACGTTCGAGAACCTTCATGATCTTTCTGGAAACTTCCAGACTCACCGACACGGTCGGCGGGCCGATTCAGAAATAATCTGAAACATTTTCGGCCTTTCCGTAACAAAGCAATGTGCTAGAAGGCACATTTTCGTCACCCACTCCCACCCACGATCAGCCACCCCCACCATACTCTCTTATTTTCGATGTGACACCTTGAGCTATCTACCACCATAACCGCCAGAGGGGTGGCAGTGCCTGATTGGGAAGAAAATTAGGCGGGTTTCTTTTTATTTTATATATTAGATTAGATTGTTATCAATTTTATTTTGCGGAACTCCATTTAATTTTTTTTATTTTATATATTCAAAAACATAATTAAATTTACAAAAAAGTTTATTTATAAACGTTCTGCTTTGTAAATATTATGATGCGTGACAACTGTGTTTCGCCCTATGAAGGTATTATCAAACTGTGGTGAAGCCACTTACAGACGGTGTATTTATATTATTTCCATAAAGGTACTTATAATGAAAAAAAAATAGATTTCATTTGTAATACCTACGTCATTATTAATTTCCGAGTAAATACCGGAAAACATTAATGGTGATTGTTAAAATTTGAATAAAAATAAAATAAAGTGTTTCCAAATTAATAATTTGGGTGACTCAGGGGTTTCATGCATTACTTTACATAATTATAATTTTTATGTTCTATAATAATTGAAGTCGGCTTGAATTTACTTAGGAGTGGCTATCGAATTGTTTTTTTATTCATGTATCCAACTAGCTATATGATTATTAGATATTTATTTTGTTTTGGAAAACACTCACTCATTGATAATAATATACAAACTTCTTTATATATATATACAAAATGAATTCCATAAGCTCGACCTATTAGAGCAGCTGAAAATAATAAAATCTTCAAGGACTGACATTTATTTCGTATATTAACTGCTATAATGTTATCCCATTTTACACATGCGTCTTTATTCGCGTGTGTGTACGTGATTGCAACCAAAAGTTGATAGAATGCATTGTCATTGACAATAAGTATTTCTGCTGAGTTTCAGCTTATTCAGATGTCGGGTAGTGGGTTAATTTCCTCTTCTAAGATTTGCATTTATTCATTCAATCATTCCCGAAGAATAAGTGATATTCATAAAAATGATAAATACGTAAAACTTTTTACTCCCTGTTTTTAAATTTCATTAAAAACAGTCAATCTCTTATAACTTTACTATTCATGTCTTCCGGCACAAATGAAAAACTACATTTTATGATTTTATGCATTCCATATTGAGAGTTATATATGGATATTGAATATTTGAAGAGATCATACAATTATGAACATTACTTGTTATTCCTTGTCGTTTTATTATCAAAAGAGTCAATGAATAAACTATTCATGTCGTCGGTACAAATAAAAAGCTTCATGTTACACAGAACAGAAAGTGGCAGTCGAAGTTTTATGCATTCCACTTCTGCTCGCAAATTGTAATGAATAAAAGGCCGATACTCCAGCAAATGCACCCACAACAAAGGATATTGAAAAACAAAGTTCCCAATGAGCATTCAAAGGCAGCCTTCTAACTTATCATTATTCCGCCAACAAAACAACATCTCTTTGTCGAGAATTTGTTTTATGTCCACTTTTACTCTTTTCTCTAGTCGGCAAAGGAATCGTGGTCTGCATTGACGAAGAAATCACTAGAGAGGATGACTATGACTTATCAAGTTTGTGAATATATCATATGGATTTTCAATGTTTATCTATTTATTGAACGCAGGTAGGGCTTTTACAAACATTATATATTTATGAAATTCAAATTTAAAAAACATTTCATAGAAATACATGTCAGTACATGTTATACACATCCGTACAATACTTGTACGGGACGATGATGGCCGCACAAGAAAAAAAGAAAATAAATTATGATGGCCGGTACACAGATATGCCCGACTATTGTTATGACTTGATAAAGATGCTGTCGAGGTGCCAACAGTAGGAAGCAAGCGTTTGTAGCAGGCGTTGTTCTGAGTGGTTGCGATGAATTGACCTGCCCGTTCTTGGTGCGTTCCATTTTTCGGTGCTTCCAGCACGGGTCATTTGTATTTCACAACATTTCGAGTGCCTACCGAAACGGTGTGCAATAATTTGTTGTGATAAAGTAACACTTATCAAAGTATTTTTTTATAAAATTTTTAGTATCAAACTAGCTTATGTGAACGGATTAAGTTTGTTTCCAATCCATTTCTTTTAGCAAAATAACTCGAGTGTTGTCGATGTTTTCAATTTTGCCAATAATATGATTTTGTCATGTTTCATCTAGTTTGCATTAACATGTTCAATATAATACTTACCTATTACTTTAGAAACATAATATAGGAACGGATACATATCAGAAATTTTCACAACGAATTATTTCTGCTTTGATGCCGGACGAAGAGCTTTTGAATACATCGATAGGTTTTGTTAATACATTAGCAGTTCGGTGAAATTGCGCTAGTGGTGAGTGATACAAATAGAGTGTTATGGTTGTCACAGTGGAATATATGGTAGATTCAAGTAGATTTAATATGAACTAATTTTAATTGTAACACAATATAGTTACATAGAAAAACAAACGTTTAATGATAGTTGGTTTTATATTACCTCAAGGGTGCCATAGTTGAACGTAGCTATTTAAATCAAAATACTGTATCTATTTTATGATATACTAGCGAAAATATTTCCGATATTGAAATCGCTTGTATGAAATTATTCTACACGAAAGCAGTTTCAATTTTAAAAATGACACTTAAGTGCAAAGCAAATATTGTTTTTTGAAGCAGATTTCACGGAAACAGACAACCAAAATTAGAATATTTAATAATTAGCGCGGACACGTGAAAAATCATGGGATACTATAATTTCATTTTTAAAAGATATAATAATTTTTAAATATAAATAATTGAATATGAATAATTTTACGACGTCGTAATATTATTCGTGTATGGGGCAAGAGTCTCAGGACAATCCGCTTAGCCTCGGCGTAATATTTAATACCAAAGCGAATCTGTGATGTTAGATTTCAATGGCAGTCGTGCTGTATGCGTCTCCTTCAAAGCTTTTTCAAAGAACCGCTCTTAATAATTATTCCCCAAATATGGTGGTAAGTATTGCGTCTGATGGCCGCTTTCCCCGAAGCATGACGATAAAAATATGCGGAACGGCGAACACAATGAGAGTTTTCATTATTAAGGTGTGTTTTGTGTAAATACTGCGGCGCCATTTAAATATTTACATCAAAAACCTTCACAAAAGAATAATTTCGCGAGATAACAAGATATTTGTAACGAAATAAAGATGTCTGTACATTCGTACTGTTTTATGTTTCGAAATTTCAGTCTCCAGGGACTGTCTTATATTGTTGTTTATCACAGGATTGTCACGAATATAGTAAAATAGTGGTCCTACCTATCGGGACGAATCTAGCATAAAGGCCTAGGCTTGGGCTTTCCGGTATAAAGTGATATTGAATTACTAGGTATTAATGTAAGTCTCCCTAATGAAAAACATGCTTTTTCATTCAAAATAGAAAATCTTTCGAGTAGGTACCTTCCTTAATGCATTTAAAATGAACATATTATCCAAAATAGTGTTAATTTAGATTGAAGTATTAATGCAACACCTTTTAAAAAGTTACTGTTTTTAGATAATTTTTCAGGCTAAATCCAAAGTTCGTTAAAAATGTATTAACAAATATATTTTCTACGAACCTTGGGCTAAATCATGGAATAAAGAAGATTTTACCAAATTTAAAATAAAAAATACTTAAAGATTGATGGGAAGGCCCGAATACGAGACACTACTTGATTTCATACGCTTTATTTAGCGCCCTTGGTTGATTGCTTAATTATATATATGGAAGCCGCATGTATTTTCTGTACAGAATTCGGAGTCAAGAATTAAACCGCTGAGCCACAGATGTATTGTATTGTTTTATTATTTTTTATTTGAATATCGTACGGGAGTGCCAAACGTTTTGAGCCAGTGAGACTATGGCATCCCCAATTGGAGCATGCTTTGTGGCTAGAGGTAGTAGAGGTAGTAGGGGAAGGAGATGTAGAAGAAGAAGATAGGGAAGTAACTGGATATTTAGATCTGGTCAACAAATACAGCTACAGCCATTTAAAGCAACTTTATTTCTGTAATTTCATTGCAACGATCGTGTCAGGTAACCTCTCTCTTGAAACATATTATTAAATTGCCCTATAAATTTCCGCACTGGACACACTAATTTACAGGTAATTGTACAAAGTTAGGACATGATACATCAATACCTACGGGCAACTTCCGTGAAGCTGCAGTGTATTAATTTCCTGTGTTACTTCGTCTCAGACTATCCAGCTACTGGAACAAGACATGAAACTAAAACAATGCCATTATTTAGGCTGCATCAGAGTGCTTCAGTCTCCCTTGATGAGCATTGATTTCAGAGGTTTCGACCACCATATTTTTGAGCCCCGTTGTACAAATAAGTTATTAATTTTTAAAAAATATTTATTTAACGTAAACAATATAACAAATTTAAATAAATTATTAGCAGCCACATCATTAGTAAACAATTAAGACAACATTAATGTGTGGAAAACAGACTTCAAAATACCCCCACAGAATATGAAATTTATTTTCACAATTATTTTATTATGAAATCGGTTTAACCGATAGTAAATCATTTTAAATTGGGATGAGGTAAAATAAAATCATATAAATAAGTCGACTAAACGTGGTTAAAACCAAAGTTTTAAAATGGCCTTGTAAGCCGAAATAGCTGTAATAATAACAAAAACCAAAAAATACTTAAAATAAAAAATTATAAAAAAATAATTATTTTATTAAATTTGATTTTAATCAAATTAAAAAAAAATTAATGGAGTTCTACGAATTAAACACAAAACAATAAATAAATATGGAAGATATATACCATCAATTTCACCCTCGTGATAACAACTTTGATTGATGAATGCACTACTTATTTAATTTTGGCAATCTAAATGCTCACGTAACGCAAAAAAACATTACTGCATTTTTCATGTTTTGAGGAAACGGTGCAAAGATGATTTTTTGATGAATTTTCAAACGTTTGTCGAAAATCAAACAACTTCAATATACTTTTTACGTGAACGAAAAATTATTTAAAATGGATCAGAAAAACAAGTTGGTTTTCAGTTGTTTTCACCAAAAAAAAGAATTTTAGCGGCACGCTACTAGAAAGTTAGATATAAGCAGTATCAGCCGCGCAGCGTAGTATGGAAATTTTGGGACTAGCGACGAAAGCGCGCCGATCTATCTGCGAATAAACAGAATCTCACTGGAGGATCAAGAAGACCCGTGGTCTTTACCACCAGTTATGAATATCACCTTCAATTTAGTCTCCGCCTGCATGGCGTCGAGCTACAGACCACTCTACCACCGTCCATCTCCGCTGTCTACTATGTTGAACATCGCCTGGTGGATTTGCCACCGCCGCGCGCCGCGGTGTAGAGCGATCGGCCTGGAGGATTCGCCACCGATCATCTCCACCACAGTGTTAAGCATTGGTCTCGAGGAGTTAATCATTTAGTTTGAACTCGCTGCACATCGAGCACGAATTCACATCCCACTATAATGGACACACATCACACCGATACAACTACACTCACTACCAATAAAGACGCTGTGAATATAAAACCTCTTTCATCTTCTCTACCTTTCAATTACCCACAGATTATTTCGACCTTTCTTAATAATTATTCTTTTTCCCTTCCAAAATTTAAACATTAAAACAGAAGTTCCAAATAATTTATCATCCATGGGTTCTTAAAAGGTGTTATTTTTTTTTTATTTGGAGCTAATTATTCCTTTGGAGAGAATTGTTTTTTCAATAATGGCCTGAAAGCCAGGCTTTTAAAGTAGAAAATAATAGCTTTCTCTTGGTTTTAAGCTAATGTACCGATTGCCTCTGAGATTATGATTCGGCATTGTTCTAAACTCATATTTATCTCCGATATCCCCAGAGAATCAAGGGCGTTAAAGGAATACCTACTGAAATAATTTTCTTAAAATAAGTTCAGAAGGTTTCCTCAGTCGAAAATCTCTTAGAGAATAATAACAGCACCTACTACTAAAACGTTTAAAAAAACTTGTGTCGAGAAACAAAAAAAAAAATGTTTATATTTTTACCTTTGGAAAGTGCTGGTTTTTAACTGGTATGGAATTGTTTATTGACCAAGCAAGTCTGTGAAGTTCTGTTACATGAAAAAGTGACCAGACTACTCGTTGTTGTTTTCCATGTTGTATTTTTTTATCCGCGCAATGGTAACGACTTAGGTATTTTTTTACACAAATGAAGACTTGATCGGTCTCATCTGACAGTTGAGCTGTAATTTTGCTGCAAATTTTGATTACCAATGCAATACTTTTTGAATCAGAACTCTGCAATAATCGGGTGTTATTTTAATACAATTAGAGGATCTTTAACGTTGCCTGTGTTTTTTAAGTAACCAATAAAATAAGGAAATGCAAGCAGCGACCTTACGGAGCTGGTTTTTATTTTATTTTTCTAAGTCGGGTGCAGTTTCCCAAGAATTATTTATTATATGACACATTATTTATTAGTTGTATACATTTTAAAACACATTTATTAGTTAGGCCTTTAAGGGATAGAAATTCCAAGCCAAGTTTATCTCATTCAAAAAACGACTATTTTCAACTCCTTGAAATTACACAACAGTGAAAACTGGCAGTTTTATTTTATTCAAAAAGCCAATTATTCAATTTAAAAAAAACAATCTTAAAGCATCAATATTAACACAAAATATTTCTATAGCCTTGTACTATATGAAGCAAAATTAACTTTTTTTATTTTGATAAATTGATTTGAAAATATAATAATATTTTTTTGTTAATTTCTGTTTACAAGACTAAATTAATTTAATTTTCTTAATTTCTGTTTATGCAAAGCACAAATGATAAAAAAATATTATAAACAATAATTATTAGCCTGAAACAAAACATAAATTGATAAAAATCTTCCCGTCGGTCGGTGGAATTTATTTTTTTCTCTGAAGATTTTTTCAATTATAATTGTTTTTCAGGCTAATAATTATTGCTTATAATAATTTGTTAAAAATATATTTTCTAACCTGAGTTTGTATATATGCAAAAACAAAAAAATAGGATTTTGACTTGGGAACTTTTCTTCGTATGATTACTGTATATATAAAAATTGTTATTAATTACTAAAAATCTTAGTAAACTAAGATTTTAAAAATTATATTTATTGCTTCATTTCACCAAGGGAATACGGATATTTAAACACTCTACTATAAACATAATAATTCATTTAAAAAATATATGAAAAGTTTCAATTTTATGTTATGATAATATTATCATTTTCTATAAATATGATTTCACACTGCCGTCTAAGTCTATTGTCCAATGGCATGTATGGCATCCTCCCGGGAATATTTCGAGGTTAAAAAAAATCTGGATGAGAAGAAATGGGAAAGTAAGAAGTGGAAGGGCCACGAAGTATCCGGTTACGAAACATCGATATGAAGCATATGTCCATTAAACATCGTTATGGATAATCTGGCTACTACACATCGATATGAAATATCTGGTTATTAAACATCGTTATGATAGTAATTTAGATAACTGTTTTGGTTATGATCAGTTATCCTCCACAAGAACAATAATTAGACAATCTGAAATCCTTTTTTTATTTTATTTTCTTGAATAAAAGAGAGAAATAGAAATTTTGCTGTCAAATAATCAAATTTCCAAACCCTGATTTTCTTTTGGTGTTCTCAAATGCTTTAGAACCCGCGACTACTGGGTCATTTTCTACCACTCCATCACGATAATTAATGATTATTACAAACCCTACAAAATCTATAAACCAAATTCTCCTTTTAATTAGTACCTATCCTTGATAATCATGTGTATCCAAAGCATGAACCAGAAATGCCGTATTGTGTATTCAGCTCCCGAATGAGCGAAACGTTCGGCCTGAATAATTCAGAAGACGAAAACAAAGAGATTTTCAACAAAAGAAAGAAATTATTACAGAATTTCTTACGTACGATATCCGCGAAGTCAATTTGAATCATTCATTCAATTTGAGGCATAGTTTCTATTTGGGGTTCGGTGAATTTTTCACAACGCAACGTCTGAGTTAAATCATACTCTAGCCTAGTTTCTGTTTAACTAAAGTAATTGCATTATTAGCATTCAAGAAGTGTATCCTTTCATGTATGTAACTGCTGTTTCCTCTTTTTATTCCATGAACAAAGAATACTTTACTAAATGACCTTTTTCAAAACATACTTCTCCTAGCTATAATTGTGTGAGACGTTTGATATAAATACAAGTTTTCGGGTAAATAATTTGTACAGAAAAAAAACACTTTTCTTCGACACGGCACCTCTTGGCGTCCTTATGTTTTATTTTCTGAACGAATGAATTTAATTAGTTTTCAGAGCATGTAAGAAGAAATTTTAACTTGGGTCTAGAGTCTAGGGTGTTAGCAATTTGGCTAGCAATTTTTGCTAGCAATTTGGCGAGCTTATAGTTTTAATACTTTCAACGTGAAAAAAGGACTACCTTCTTGCCCCTTTCACTATGATAAAGTGGAAAGAGAAGTAACATCCGCCAGAGACTTTATAAAAACAACTAATCCTTTTTCGTCACGAAAAAGTCAAAAGTTTCGTCACACCAAAATTGATATCACGTAGTGTTTTTTAGTAGTCATCAAATGTATATTCTGCATTTCTGAAAATAAAACAATAACTTAGTAAACACAACTTATATTATTTTACCGGGTGTCACTACAACCGTAGCTTCTTCGGGGCAGTACAATACCGTTCTAAAATCTAATATGTGTTACCAATATATTAAGATTTCACATGAGAGTGTTCTTTGTCTTAGTTTGATTGAGTCTTGTTTGAATGATAGCCCAATTTTTCGCAATCTTATGTGAAAGATTAGTATATTGGTAACACATGTTATTTAGATTTCAGTTGAAACGTTTGTAGCGAAATCCTGTCAGCAGTTATATTTTTACTAAAGTTATTGTTTTATTTTTAATTTTAATGTCAGGCCACAAAGTATCTGCTTTATTTGAACAAATAACTATAAAATGCTGGTTGTTTAGTTGTATACTAATTATGAACCTGATGATTATAAAAAATTTGGTGGTACTGCAGCTCATAATATCATTTCTTGGGCACGTAGATTGAACAACACGGCGTTTCTCCAATAAAAATTGCTCTAGCTACTAGAGATTCAAGACCTCTATCAATTTCTGCTATTCAAGAGATAATGTTTGATACATAAATTGAGTTTGCGTCGTAATTCCTGTGCTAAAAAATAGAGTCCAATTTTCAGCTTTATTGAAATGTTTGTTTTGTATACTTCAAATCGTGTCATATGTTTTATTCATGACATCAAAGTGAAGAATAAAAAAGTGCTAGATGCAAAATGACTTCTTTTTATCATGGCGGTTTCTGATTTGAAGGTATTGTATATAAAATACTGAATATACGAAGAACGTGGATATTAAAATAATGATGCAGGATTCATCCATCCTGCTTACATAAGTTTATTTTCATTCTAGAGAAAATGTAGTGATTTTTTTTAAATAGCAGTGTTATGATAACTATGCTTTCAATGTGATAAAAATAAATTCTGGTTTGAATTTTAGAAACGAACTAGATAATCTCTTTTGAAAGTGTAATGACCATAACAAAATGTCTTCATAGCGATTGAAAGATGTAAATAATTACATGAAATGTATGAAGATCAACATCATTTAGCAAACACATTAGTACGATTCCATTCCAATCTTCTCATTTATAGTCTATGCTCAGTCTGGCGACCGGAAGCCCGGCCACGTGACGCCGTTTCCGGCACTGAGATGCCCAAGATGGCCGGAAGCCGCCGATGCTACTACTGCAGAAATAGTACTACTGTCACTGTTCATGCATATGCTAAAACCGCAAGCATACTGCCGCATTCAAGGCTTCACACTCAGACCAAAGAGGTCCCAAATAATACTCTGAAAAGAGATGATAAGTATTTTTGTGTAATTTTTTTTTTCACATATTTGAACGTGTTTCATTTTTTTAATGTACACTAAACAAAAGCAATAAGGTGGTTTTGACAGGTGGATTATTGGTGAAAAAGGCGAGTGTGAGAGGAAAAAGTAGTAAGAAATAAGAGGGGTTTGGAGATGGTTTGGGGATGTAATGTGTGGTAAAAGCGGTTTAATTGGTGAAGTAGGAATATAGATGAGTGCTTCTTTGTGATATAATGAATATACCGCAGGTAAGTAATGAATATCACCAGCTTGTAATTGATTTAATTTTTTATGCATTATTTCAATCCCATATATTTTCAGTATTTGTTGTACGAGACCTTACATTCTGTACCTGCTGAAATACTGCAAAATTAGCGGGATTGAAATGTTAATAAAAACACACATTTTTCTGTAATCTGCATTAATAAAACAATTTTATTTTTACAGAGTCTTGTCACAAACTACTCCAATAAATTAGTGTAGATTAAAGAAGAACATAACATATCCAATGTGAGCGTGTTTTGTGATCCAAAATGTGACCATTCCTTCTTAATTTACATTTTTTTTTACAAAATTCAAATGGTGTTTCGATAAACAATATCAGACAAGTTTAGGCTAGAGCTTAAAGGTACTAAGTCAGTGGCGACGTTGGTTTCCATTTTAATCAAAACGGAAGTTATTTATAGTGGTCTTCTTTATTCTATTGTTAAAAGTAATAATATTATTCACGCTCGCTTCCTGCAAGTTTTTGTTGACGCAATGCGTCATCCATTATCCATTTAGTAAACGTGAAAATGGGACATTTTTGCAATTGCGGTACATGAAAAACGCCTTTACATTCGGGGGTTATTTCAGCATCCCAAACGCTAAAACAACCTTTCATAAATCCTGAAACAACATGTGGCCATGAGCAGAGAAGCAAACGCCGCGCAGAGCTGAAAAACTGTTTTACTGTCAAACATAATTGGTAGAATTTCATTTAGTTTTCATACAATGCAAACGCGAAAATTTATTAATTGAAGCTTTTTCATTCGCGGGCCTGGCAGTGCAGCTTTTGAATATTTTTTATTCTCCCCAAAATTTTTAATTGATTCTGTAAGGCTGTTTTTTTTCATTTGTGCTTATAGTTATAAGATTTGTCAATGAAAATTATCATTTCATGATTAATCTTCACTACCTATTATAATATAATTTTGTTTCCCTTCTTCTGTAGAAAAGAGTAAGCAACTAACTAAAAAATTCAAAAAGCAGTCGGCTTTAATATCTGCCTCATGTTGTTACATAAATAATTCAAGATCATGTGGTTTAGGCAAAAACTAAAGATGGTAGCATAACGTCTACCGCATTCTATAAGTATTTTCAGATGGAAGGCGATCAGTTGGGCTGTGAGAAGAGAGAATACATTATCAATAAACTACTGAACAAAACACAATATACTCGTAGGAAAGCTTGGAACTATTCATTATAATGTTTTACCGATCCTATTAGGAAATGGGTTGTGATGATGATAATTACAATAAAAATAAAAAAGTTATTTTGTTTAAAGCCACGATTTTTTTGTTAATTTATTTTTTTTTTTTTTTTTTTTTTTATTAATATCAATAGCAAAATTTGTACATTATGTAGGTTTAAAGTATAATATAAGTATATTTTTTGTATTTTTTTCACAGTCCTCCTCACTAGGGTTTCCTGTTCTGAGGCGGCCTGTAGTTTTTCTTAAATTTTTGTATTTAGTTTTGAATTGTCTTTACATTGTCTTCATAATGTTTGTAAGTTGATTATTATTGACCGACCGGTTTCTTTTAGCTCAAATATCATAAGCATACTCTGTATTAATTTGCACCCTGATGATGTTTGAGCTAAACGAAACCGGTCGGTAAGTAAATTAATAAAAATGTTGTAGTTTTAAACCAAATAACTATTTTATTTATATTAAATATGACAAACCACAAAGTAATTGTTTTCTACAATACTGTTCCGTCACGCCGATTTGCTTTTGACAGGCCGTGTGCTGACAAATAGTATGGTCAGAATTTGAACTGAACAGTTTGAATTCACACGCGTCAACTATAATCACGGAGAGCCGTGAGCCGTACAATCGCATCGAAACGTTCGTCTTGTCAAAACCAATGTGTGTACTCTCGCCGGTTATTTATCGGAATAATCCCTTAAACGTATTTTATCGCAATTATCGCAATCCAATTCAACATAGCGAGTGCTACCGTACTACGATCACCGTTCCAGTGCTGACAGATGATTCTCGAGATGCAGATTTTGTTCGCCACCCGGTAAGCTGACTGTGAATTAACCTTACGAATTGTGTTATCGCATTCGCCTGTCATAAGCCATAGGCTTTATCCATGCTTTATCTGTGTGGAATAGCCCTTCAAAATACGGCTATCCCAACCCTTGTTCGTTCCTCGAACAAATACTATGATAATTTTATTTTAATTATAACAATCACAAAAATATTGATTATTGTTTTCAAAGTTTATTCACCAATCATTCCTATATTGATATATATATATATATATGACCGGTCGGTGGCCGAGTTGACATCGCGCTTGGGTCTCACTCGGGCGTAGTGTGTTCAATTCCTCGGCTGGCTAAGTCCTCCATCACAACACAAGCAACATTTTCAGCTTACTGTGGCGGTAGTAGGAGATTTTCAAATATTGTCAGGTTATTCGTAACCTGGAAATGTTTGTCTTTCTTTTTTAAAAAAAAAACAAATATACATATATATATATATATATTTTATTTTTTCATATATACGGCATAACGTTGTCATCAACAAAAGTAAGAATATTGAATGTACAAAAACTCAAACAAAAGTAATAAGTAACAAGCATAAAATGTAAAAGTTCAACAACTCAAAGAAAGGTATAAAGTAACAAGTATAAAATGGAAAAGTACAACAACTCAAATAAAAGTATAAAGTAACAAGTATAAAATCTAAAAGTACAACAACTAGAAGAAAAGTATAAAATGTAAAAGTACAACAACTCAAAGAAAAGTATAAAGTAACAAGTATAAAATGTTAAAATATCTAAAAGTATAAAATGTACAAAAAATATTATTTATTTAAAACGGTTTTAAAAAGTGAGTACTGCTGTTCTGTTGCTGTTACATCGGGAGTTCCTCAAGGCAGCCTGTTAGGACCATTACTATTTAATATCTATATCAATGATATTGGTCACTGCTTTTTATACTCGCAGACCATCCTATATGCAGATGACATGAAAATCTTCTCACCTATAAACTCAATCGAAGACTGTCACAAGCTGAAAAAGGATTTACAACGTTTAAACGCGTATGTTAATGCCCATTGTCTGGAATTAAATATATTCAAATGCTTCATCGTACGCTTTACTAGAAACAAAAACATATTTAAACACGAACACTCAATTAATCATCAACCTCTATCTACCAAATCAGAAATTAAGGACCTCGGGGTTATACTTGATAGTAAACTGAATTTCAATAAACATATTGACCACGCAGTCATTAACGCATCTTCTATGCTGGGTTTCATAATCCGTTCCTGTAAACAATTCAAAGATATTACTACTTTCAAAACACTGTATTTCTCATACGTTCGTAGTATCCTTGAATACGCATCACAAGTGTGGAACCCAGGCTATGCAATACATAAAAATAGAATTGAAAGTGTTCAAAATAGATTTTTAAGGTACCTTAATTTCCGCTCTTTTCGATCTCATATTAGTAATGAAGACTCTGCAAAGTTCTTCAATATACAGACGTTAACTTTCCGAAGAAATATAGCAGATTCGGTAATGTTATTTAAAATTACACACAATTTAATCGATAGTCCTGATCTTCTTCAACGCCTATTATTCCATGTTCCCAATCGCACCAGCAGACAGTCGTTTACTTTTAATCTCCCTCATTGTAAGACCAACTCCAAACAAAACTCATTTATCTACAGATCCACTCATTCATTTAACTTAAATTATTACCATATTGACATAAAGATATGTTTTTAGTACTGAGAGAAGCATTTTTAACAATAAAATAGTTGAAAACCAGTCAGTAAAGATCGAATAATGAGAATTTTATAAATGTATATGCACCTTTTTTCTTAATTTATTAGTAAAAAGGCCTTCCAAATTCATATTCCTGAAGACTAATATAATATCCATACTTACAAATATATTATTCCTATACTGGTAACTAAATTATGTATTGAGACAACTTCCAACTCGTAAATACGAATTTACAACCAAAATATATTTTACGCATTAATTTAATTTATGCCGAAAGATCTCAAGTTTCCCAGTTGGTATTGGAAGATTTTTCTCAGTCATTACGAAAAATCACAAATGGAACCGCCGCAGTCCTGATGCGAAATAAAATGGCAAATGTGTGGGGTGAATCAAGGTTTCTGGGGAAGATAGTGATTTGGGTGGAGGTTACAAGGGCTGTTAGGGGAGGGGTGGGGCATGGGGAATGTTAGGGTAGTCGAGTACGAGGGACGTGAGGAAAAACGTTACGAGACTCCGAATCGTAAACGGCGTCCGGGACTTCTTCCCTTTCTTAACTTTTGTCGATGGTAAATGAAATACAGATCTCTTTCTGCATAGTTCATGTTCTCCAAATGAAATATTGATAATGTGGTTGATATTTTGGCGCGGCAACATAGATTCGAGTGTGTCAACTTGACAGACACTGAGGTTTGTGAGTTTGTGTGTGAGTGATGATGCATGCTTGATCTATTTGCTAAACATATTATAGGTTTCTTATTCCTTTTCATGAGTTTTGATGATGATGATGATGATGATAGCGGCACAGTCTGTTGGTAAAACAGTGCTCTTTTTTTACAAAACATTTTAAACTAAAAAAAATATATATTTTTATATTTCATGCATTTGACTTCTGTTGTGTCTTTGTACTACTGCGTAGGGATAGGTAGAATAATCGGCAGTGGTTATATAGACTTTTTCTGTACTCCACAAGTATTTCTTCAGATTTGTAATTTTTGAAAAAACGTTCTTCTAACCACTTTGTGTTGTGGACAAATAACTTGAATGAAGGTGGCTGAGTTGATATCGCGTTTCGGTCCAACCCAGGCGTACTGCTTTCAATTCCTCCACTGGTCAAGTCCTCCATCACAACACAAGCAACATTTTCGCTTACTGTGGTAGTAGTAGGAGATTTTCAAACATTATCAGATTATTCGTAACTCGGGAAGGTGTGTCTTTCTTTAAAAAAAATGTTCCATAGACAATGATCACTTATTTTAGAGTAAATGCTTACATTAACTCCTGATTTACATCTTTAAATAGTTTAATCATCTGCGTAATCCCAGAGGTAACTTTTTGGATAAATACATGTCACTTACATGATACACTTAGACACATTATTTTATACTCTCATAGCTTAATGTCCGATCGTATCGTCCGAACTAGGTAGTAATAGGTCGGAATAGTGGAAATGTGTCTACGCCGGGGGGTAAAACCCTCGGATAGTTGCACTTTATTACATTATGCACTTTATTGTAAATTATGTTATCAATATAAATGACACTCAATATTTTAATTTCCAGGGATCTTTTCTGGAGTTTGAGAATGATGTTACTTTACTTTTTACCTTTTTCAGTATATAATCACGTGAAATGAGCAGCAGGTAGCAAAAATCAACGGTTCACGTACATAGGCATAGTTTTCCACGCGCATCACAAAAGCGTGCAAACACTTCGGCTGGTGATACGCTTTAGTAGGAAGTAATATTTTTTTTACATTTACCACGCAGAACACTGTGAGGAAAATAATTTCCTTGTCATCTTCGGGGGGTATTTTTATGGAAAGGTAGTTCTAGGAAGGAAAGAGGTTTGATGGGCGTGTAAAAATTTTGAAGTCAGTGTGTCCAAGAGGGACGGACATAAATGAATCCTCCCAAGCGGTACAATGCGATGGGTCAAGAGAGTTTGGCAAGAGAGGTCAATGGGTCAACAATTCTGATCAACACTTATGTTCTCCTGTAAATTAAACTTGTTATGCTAACTTAACTTAATTCATCAGTTGGCTTTTTGTTTTAATCTATTTAAATATACATATAAATATATAACTATATATATACATTTATTTTTATTAATTAAACTTTGAACACAATATAACAGTTTATGTTTTACACAGCTTTTGTTTTCTATTTTTACTACTCTTCCATTACATTAAGGTTATACAAATTAAAAAAAAAATACGAAATTAAAATCCATAAAAGTTTTGTTTTTTTTTTTTTTTTTTTTTTTATTAGGTTCAATATTTTTTACAATTCAAGTTTTCCAGTAATGTAGGCCTTACTGGGTGGCTTGCCCGTGCTGAGGCCTTCATTTTATAATATGAAAATACAAACTACATAATACATTTAAAGAGAAAAATTATACATTTAAAATTAAAAATACATAATACATAATAATATATTTAAAATAAAAAAATAGTACATTGAAAATAATCTTGTGTGTTTGTGAGTGATGTGTGTTTATATTGGTTTTGTGTGTTACGTGTAGGTTTTATTTTTATTTTATGCTATGAAATTTAGGTAATATTGTCTTTTTTGTTCTTTAATCCATTTTGTAATTTTGTGTGGGAATTTATTTTTATTTTCCTCAATTTTAATTTCAAGTTTTAAACTGTTTAAAGCTATTATTGCATGGTATTGGTAGTGTCTTTGTCCAAAGCTTGAATTTACTGTCGGAGTTTTTATGTTTTCTTTGTACGCTTGTCTAACTGGTCTGTTAGTGTTATTTTGTGTATGTTGAAATTTATTTTTTTTGTCAAAAATGTAGTTTAGTAGTGTTTTAACGTATAATTGGCGTATATCTAGTACGTCACAGCTGTTGAATATTTGGTCTGTATCAGTCAGTCTATGTTTTTTTAGTATTACCTTTAAGATCGTTTTCTGTGCGGTTTCTATGTAATTGATAGCCGAGTTTGTTGCTCCTCCCCAAGCAATAATTCTATATTCTATTATTGATTGGCAAAGTGCAAAATATATTGTTTTCAATTGTTTTATTTTATATATGTTTCTTATGTTTAGGAAAATGTGTATTGTTTTGAGAAGTTTATTTGTGATTTGTTTGATGTGAGGTATCCATCTAAGGTTATGGTCAATTACGATTCCTAGATACTTTATTTGTTCTGTTTTTTCTAGAGGAGGGCAATCGCAGATGTTGGTGTTTAAACATTCGTGTATTTTTATGGTGTTTGTGTTGTTTTTTAGCTGTCCCGTGCTATTTATACTGTATGTTGTGAATTTTGTCTTTGATATGTTAAGTGTATTGTATTTATTTGGAAAGAAAAAAATATTATGCCCGATTAATAGAGTATTGTGGGATAATTTGTGCGATTTTCAAGTGAAACTAGGGGAAACAGTTTTTTTTGTTAATGATTTCCCTAAAATAGTATATAAATATTATTTTTTTAATCTTTTTTTTGTCCACAATGTGTGTGGTCTGATTCATCCTAATTTTGGCTATCCTAAAATGGGAATACCTCCTAGTTGGTTATTCAAAACATTTTACAAATGTACGATATGGGTATCTTATACTAAATAAATATATAATTACTTATTCATATCGATATTTGGTCGATGCTTATTCATTAAGACTGTTTTTATGTTTACATTGGTGTTTATTTTCATACTAGCTCACATTTTTCTTTTTTCATTCTATTGTATCTAACATTCTTGTCTGCCATAATTTTTTTAAATTTAAGTTAATACATAAAAAATCAATATAGAAATAAATAAAAAATGAATAAATTGATCCAACACATTAGCACTTTATGGTGGCTTGAGTGAAATTCTCCATCTCTGGTGGAGAGGCGCTCCCTGCCACTGGGCAACGGCCTGGACAAGAGTGTTGCCCGTTCTCTGGTAGCGCTGACTCGTCCTGGCTATTCTGTGGCGCATCAAAGCAGCAAACCCATGCACCCTTCCTTCGGTGAACATCTGTGAGGCGCTTTTAAACGACTTAATTTTTGAGGTTATTATATTTCAACCGTCTTACTTATAAAGTTTCCGAAATTCGGTGTTACAACATTGGTATAGTCGCTTTTATACAATGTAATGAGCTTGGGTGATTAATTCTTTAATAATATTAGGAATTTGTTTTTGTAGACTAGAATATTTACTTTTAAATGGCTGGGCTAAAATTTTTGTCTTTTTTCTTTAGAGTTATCATATGTTTATTCACTACAAGCTGTGTTTTCTTTATCATATTTTCAGTTTCAGTGCCGGCAACCTGGACGCATATTTTATTATGTTTTTAATTTATTTATTACATGCTTTGGTTTACCGCCCCCACTAAGTAAAGTCGGTTCTGAGGCGTCTATATGTGTGTATCAAATTCACCTACAAAATATAGCTCTTACTAATAGCTGAATCTTTGAACGGAATAAATTGAATAATTCCGCAATTTTTAAACGCATTTTCTGATACTGATTAGGAATTGAGATTAAATATTTCACAAAAAATATTTTTTTCCGATATAATTCGGAAAAATAAACAAAAAGTTCTATTGAATTTTTGTTCGGAAATATCTATATCGCTAAAAGGTCATATTCCTCGAAGAGCGTGGAGATATAGATATTTCCCTAAGCAGTAAAACTAACGGCTGGTAGCAACTTCCCCCACCCCTACACTCCCGAGGACCAGTTAGTATGGCGTGTTTTTATAGTGTCTGCTACAATCTCCACAAAGTATTTTGCTGTTGGGGATTGTGGGATATATTATGGCCCCAAACGTGTATGAAAGGTGAAAGATACTAAAATTCGTCTGGGATTTTACCCGTGTATTTAGGATTCTTTTGGTAAATATACTTTAAAAAACTACACGTGTACACACTTGTACTATACATTTATAGTACTATTTTCGATAAAAAAATAATCTTTTTAAATTAAAATTCAACTTATAGTCAACCTACCCACCTGTTACAAGGATGCTATTTTGATTTTTATTTTTGTTTCTCATTGAATGCTAATTTTTCGTACGTAGATTTCGGCCAATTAATGATTTTATTTACCGAAAAATTAAACCGAAATATCCAATTACAATACCCATTTTCAGGAAAAAAATTGTTTTGCTAAAGGTAGTGGATATAGAAGAGATGATGGTTTTAAAATATTTAAGAAATATCCTTAAATCTAATTTTTTGATACTAAAGAATGTGGACATAAAATGGAGATTGGTCTTTGGAAGTTTAAGAAGTACTGACTTCTTATTTTGTGATACTCAAAAAAGTGGGCATGAAAGGAAGGTAAGTCTGAGTCACCTGACTCCTTAAATCTATTTTTTTATGGAAGGGAGATTGGTTTGAGGATGTTTAAGAAATACGTGACTCCTTAAATTTAATTATTTATTTAATAAAATAAAATACTTTTTGTTTTAAAACCACGATATTTATTAATTTAAGAACCGACCGGTTTCGCTTTACTTAAGCATCATCAGGGTACAAATTAATACTAAACAAGAAGTACATAATGTGTGCATATATATAACAAAATATAGAGGGAGACAACATGATACAAATATATTATAGAGGGAGACAACATGATACAAATATAAGAAACACAAAGACGGTCATAAAATACATTAACATAAGTGCACAAGTAATGGAAAAATAGACTAATGGGTTATACCAATAAATCGGGAGAAACAAAGCATCAACTGGCTATCATGTTGTCTCCCTCTATATTTTGTTATATATATGCACACATTATGTACTTCTTGTTTAGTATTAATTTGTACCCTGATGATGCTTAAGTAAAGCGAAACCGGTCGGTTCTTAAAATAATAAATATCGTGGTTTTAAAACAAAAAAGTATTTTATTTTATTAAATATGTCAAACCACAAAGTGATTGCTTTCTACAATAATAATTATTTATTTATTCATACTCGATTTTGTATAAGGACAAAATTTTCATTCAAAACTGTTTACAAAATATATATTTTTGTAACGGTACTACAAATCTGAGTTGAGAAATCTATCTCACATTTGAGATGGATAGTAGTGCCATTACAGTTTTAATTTTAATGCACGATATAATAACCTAATTTAATAACAATGTTATGAAATATAATTAAATAATAGGGCAAGCAGATAGTAATGTAACGATAAATTATTTTGATTGAAATATAAAGGAACACAAATGTATATATTTATATATATTTGGGAATCTGGTAGCGAGACAAATGAAAGATGTGGTTGTTGTGTAATAGCGTTTATTTGCGTGAGTCAGTAGCGCAGTTGTGATATGACTCCGGACCGATGATGATGATACCAGGTGTACGCGGCAATAACGGCGGTTATGTATGTATAACGGAAACTATGTTAAACGCTAAAGGTTACGTTAGGTTAAGTTTATAGATTTTTTTCATTGCCTTTAATGAAAAAAACTAAAACATATAGATTGTAGTTCTTCGTCAAACTGACATTTAATGTGTGCTCTACTACGGTGACAGTAAAACTAATTTTATAGTTCAGTGGGATTTAATGGTACTACTACTCTGGGACTGGTTTTGTTATGTATACATCCAATATATAAAACACAAGATACTACGATGTTAGTTGAGCTTTTATCTGACCATAAGTCTTAATTTTCTACTGGAGCCAATGCATAGAGCTGGATAAAATTAAAACAAGAATAACGTGTTCATAAAATTAAGCTCATGCAGGGCCAGCCCTATGCAGGTGCAATCGGATCAGTTCGCTACCTGCGCCGAATTGGAAAGGCGTCAAGGTGCTGAAAATATCTAACACCAACTAACCTTAAAATTTATTTTTCACGTAAATAAAATCATCCGAATATTACTGATTTCAGTGATCACCTACCTAGGCGTCTCCTGGTATTGACAAGGGGCGCCAAAGTATTACTCGCGCCAGGCGCCGTTTGGCTCAGGGCCGTCTCTGCGTGCATCACATATAAGTTAATACTTATTAAAATGATTGCTAATGACCTCTTAGATAATAGTCTATTAAATGCCGCATCACACTTTGATGCGAAATCAATATATCGATTAACAAAAATCAAAAGCTTTGAGAGTCTCTAATAGTAATAGCGTGTAATATATTTTTTCGAGTTGTTGGCTCGATGGTGTTGGAAGCGTATCTTCGGCGATATATTGCGAGTTCGATGGCCATTGTGCGCTAATAATCAATGGGTTCTTTCCTTCGTTATGACGAACATAATGGGGATGACGCGCAGATGCCAGGGCGGGTGGCAAGGGCGGCATAGGGCGGCGGAGGCCCGTTGTCTGCGGAACAATTCTCTGTGCGAGAAACTTTGACGTACGAACTGGAAACGAGACATATGGCCGTACAGAAGTTGGTGACAAAGCGCGGCCGAACATAGACAGGAGGAAAAGTACGCTCATTGTTGACTTTTATTTTTTGTGGAAATGGGCGAAAAGCTATTAGGAACATAAATTTAATTGCAAAATCAGTAGCAGTGGCTTATTGTAATTTTTATTCCTAAAAGGGATGATCTTGGCTAGTAGCCATTTTTATTTGAATCATCATTACCGAGTTGTTTTTTTTAAACTATTCTAACGCCTATTTTAGTCAAAGTGTATATAATTTTGGGGAATAATTTATTTTTTGTTAAATAAAAAAACTTTTGTTAGATAAAAAAAAATTATAAAAAGTTTTTTTAAAACCTACTAATATCAGATTTTTAACATTAACTCACCAAAGGATTAACATGAGACTGTGAAGAAAATAATTTCCTTCAGAGTCTATGTCATTGTAGGGGATGCTACGTTGAAGGCCTTTTTGAGGAAAGGAAGGAAAAGATGTTCTGAAAGGGGAAAATGTATAAATGGTTGGTAGGATTCTGAGTGTCAATGCATCCAGGAATGACTGATAAACAAATCCATCCCTCACTGCATTGCAAGCGGCCTTTTCCGATTCGGCCAGCCTCGCCACTGAGCAGACGCATCTACCGACAAGACCTAGACAAAGCTAACCCTATGAGCCCGTGTACCTCTGCTAATTTGCCAAACATAACGAACCACTTGGGGTGAAAAATGGCAGAGATGGCAGTTCCTGGGGCGGTGGTTACTGTCTTTCAAATTTGAAGTTGCTATTCGTTACTATTTTACTACTAAACATTTTTTTTGTTAAATAAGCCATCAACGTGTGTGTTTATTGTATACTATTATTATTAGATATTTGCCAAAAATACACTAACATCGTATTAGATCATTTTAAAAATAAAATGATCTAACGCCATAAGAGATAATTTTAAAAAAATGTGTTACGCGCATGTGCAGTCATTAGTTCAGCATAATATTATTGGATGGGGAGGTGCATATTAAAATTTTATAAACCCGGTAAAGGTGTTACAAAGGCTAAGCATTAAACTAGTTTAAAAAAAAAACAATCTACATTTCCTTCAGCAAAATTGTTCAAAATTTTCTAAGATCCAAAAACTGAAGATATCTATAAAAAATAATAAATTTTCTAAGATAATACATTAAAAAAATTAAAACGTAATTAGTCGTTAAGACTCAATACTCAAAAATGCATAATAATTATATTTACAAAATAATATAGTTTCTCCGAAGAAATTAAAAATATATAAAGTTGGTATTTGTTAAGAAAAGTAAAATAATTTTTAAGAACTGAACAGTCGTAACATCATTCGAAACATATTTATTTTTTATTTAATTTTACCACATCCTATACTAGTATACTCTCTATGATATTACTTTTTACTCCAACACCAAGCTCAAGACTTTGTTAACTTCATTGGTTTAGTAATACTTAAAATATGTATGTCACTTTTATGTTCTGTTATGTAGCCGTTTGAATCGTAAGAAATAATAATAACTAAAACTGCCACAAGCTGGTTCTTGCGATCGCCGTCAAAAAGCAGAACGTGTCTGCTTAAATGCACTCCATCGGCGTCCTCGCGGCAATTTCGGAACTAACCGCGCACACCGTCCCCGACGCAGTTCGTTCGCCGGCCTCTTTGTAACTCCGCGCTCAGGATAACAACACGTTGCTCTGAGACAAAGAGTATAGTATAAATTCCTGACCGGATTTTTCAGCGAACCTAACCATTCTCTCTCATGTTTCAACGTGATCCGGGCACGTGGTAAATGGTGGCCTCACATTGCATCACTGTTATAAGAACTATGTAAGCTTGACCTTTCTACCCCTATTCATGTGCTATAGTAAACTCAGTGCCGATTTCATAACTTAAATTCAGAGAGAGAGAGATCATAATTAGATGGGATTTTACTTTGTACCTGTGATGTTTACCTTGTACTGTACGTATATGATGTAATACTTTTGTGTTGACTCCTTTGTGTATTGTTGTAAAGTAGCCCCGACATAATAGAACCCCTGTCTCGCTCTGAATAATGTAGCGAAAGATGACAGCTGACCTCCCGGCTTGAGTGAGAGTCTATATCGTGCCTTCGAATGAGCTAGTCAAAAGTGATGTCGATCGACTGGTACTCAAATCCTATTTCTATAATTTATGTTGCGCTGGCCACCAACCTAGGAAAGCAGCTATTGTCATTACTGAAATTATTGTACTGGCGGCTAACATGGAGCCTGCCACTTATTATATTATACAACACTAATTATAAATCAGTATCTTGGAAATCCCATTGCACAACCAAAAGCCACCTTTTCAGCAATAAGTGGGTCGTTTACCCATGTCAGGTTGTAAACTACACAATAATATATCATCACATGTTCCAGGTTAAGATAGGTTAAGTTTTTGACCTTCCTAGTACAGTTGATTTATCTCCTGATGAAGCCTTTTTATGTTTGATGTGAAATTTTTTCTCGGAATCTGTGTCGTTTGGAAAAATAAAAAAAATATTATGAGGTTTGTTGGAACATTTTCCTCGTCAAAGGGGCTTTCACACAGATACTTAGACAACGATGACGCTCATTGACGAACGCGGCTGATGCCACTAATTATATAGCAGTTCTTATGCCATTTATTATGTATTATTGCAAAAAATATCATCTACCGCACGTATATATCGTTGAAAATATCGAATCAAATCAAAGTAAAGTTAACACACATTAAAATAAAAATATCATTCTTTGAAAACAAAATCAAGCATTTTTAGAAATAGAATTGAACTTTTCTGAATTCTTAAGATCTCACAAACAAGCTAGTGAAGAGCAAAATAATATTTTATTATATTCACGTGCATCGAAGTATTTTCTGTAAAGCAGCCAATATTATACGAGTTTGAGATGCAAAGAAAATCTATTAAATATACCGGAAGCGTACAGCGTACCACACGGAATGGAAGACGCGATATTTGTTTATGAAACAATCCAGCCTTTGCTCAAAAGAAGTCGGTTGTTGCGCAGTTTGCTTTTGTCGGTCGAAAAGTTTATTAACAGGAAAACTTACCGAAGAAACAGCCGTATTTTTCGTAGTACGATACTCCCATTAGTGTTTGAACGAAGATTGTGAAAACTGTTCGGGAAACTCTTTAATGATTATTAAAATAATACAAAAAACTTGGACGCTAGACAACCAGTAGGCTAATTAGTATCGGCGATGATAAGTTTTTGTCACTTTTTGGTAAGAAATAATATGCTCCGTGGGAGCGCTGAGGGAGTTTTAATTCTGAGTGCAGAGTTTGTAAGCTCAAACCCGGTGAAGTACGATAAGTAAGAAAGACAATTTGCATTAAAAATATATTTTTATAGGAGATACTAGGCTTCGTCGTAAAAAAATTATGATTGAATGTGCATTGGGAAAATTTGGGATGAATATTATTTATTAATTTCTTAATTTTCGGGAAATCGACATTTTACATTTATTTCAGTTTGTACATAAGTATTATATAGCCAAAAGCATAGTAAGTAACAAGCATAATAAGGAATAAATAAGTAATAAGAAAATAAAATCTGTAAAAAAGGAATATGAATTCAAAAATATATACCTACAAAACAAAAGATTATATAAAACGAAAAATTTACAAAACAAAACATTTATAGCCATGAAGATAGGTTGTAGATATAAATCAAAACATAATAGAAATATAAACAATAGAGACATAACATTATTCACAAACCATCAGAGAACTATTATTTTATGGAACTCTTGCATTTGGTTTCGCAGCTGAAAATATCCACCTTGGAGTTCATTTTGCATTGATCCACCCTGAACTGGACACAAGATCGTGTTGAATGAGCAGTGGATTGAATCTTATTAAGCAACTCTGGGCATTGAATATTATTTTTAACTACTTTATACAGGAATAGTGCATCCTTATGATGCCTCCGTACACTCAGTGAATCAATTTTAAAGTATGAAGCTGCCTCTGCATAGTTATTAAATCTTACAAATGACTTGTAACAAAAATATTATGATGACGATGAGTTTATTTGAATGAGCATAGGGAAGTCCTATTTCAACCACTTTACATTTCATCTCTCTGTATATTTGTTTTTTTGTATTCCGGGTCTGGTCAATCTTGTCAAAATGGCTGCCGTGTTTATCGTTTTGGCACACGAGCTGTCAAATTGCGCTCTAAGTCTACTCTGTTCACAGAACTTCACTTAGTAGATTCAGAGTGACTATATTATAGTAAGAGATCAAATTAAAAAGGTTTAAAACAAATCATTGAAATATTGCTTAAATTCATTCAGTGATTTTTAATTACCAGACATAATGGCTCACTTGCTCGTGCGTTCAATTTCTCGGCTGGCTAAGTCCTCCATCCCGATGAAACCAACATTTTCCACTTATTGTGGTGGTAGTGGAAGATTTTCGAATATGTCAGGTTATTCGTAGCCCGGGAATGAAAATAATTAATAGACTATCGAGGTTCTTCCAAGTATTCCCTAACTTCTTCTCATCTACTTCCTCAATTTCCATTGGCCTTACAATAAACCCTAATTGCATTAAAATGGAGGATTCATGGACGCAGTGGTATTTGTTTTTTATTGTCATTTAACCTTGATCTGTCCAGCGGAATATGTATAATTGTAACTTTTCCGATTTTATACTGTCGTTACTTTTTTGTAGAGGTCGTAGTGACGTATGTGACTCAGTTAAATTATGTATTACAGGATGTAATGTTATTAGTTCAAGTTTTTACATAAACAGGCGGTATACATTTATACCTCCGTTCATTTTGTAAGGAAATTATCCGAGAAAAAAAACCACAAGTATGTTGACTGTGATACTGAATGTTCATTACAAATAGTTAACGTGCAAACCACGCATGTAATCCTAGTATTACGTCGTTTTCACGTCTTGTGTCGAAGTACATAATAACACCGAGATACACTGAAATGTATCATACGAAATATATTATTTACAATTATGCCTGTGCCGCTAGCAAGTGTTGTGAAATTATGCCGCTGGACAAGTATGACAACAAACGTAGAAATGTTTGGATCAAACGAATTCAATTTGAACCACGTGTGTCTTGCAAACTGCCGATGTTAGTAAATCTGCATCTTGCATATTTTATGTGGTGTTTTGTCGAGGCGGTTGTTGCACTTAAGTAAGCCATTTTTGTGACAATATTTTTTCCAGCTACCTATGTGCAAAAATAAATATATTTTGTTATAATCCGTCATAAACGTTCTTTGGAAAGTGGTCAAATCTTGAATATTGAATAATTTGTAACTCGCGATGGGTCGAGTAGCAAATTACGTCATGGACGGCGGTGGAAGTGCATATATATATAGAAATTCATTTGTGCACCACCGAGCCTTTCCAACACACAATATAATACCAAGACTAACACATTTCATTTTGCTGCCTAAAAACGTTTAAATTAGAATTCACGATTTAAGTCATGAAAAATCACTTAAAAGTTCTGCTTCCCATCGAGTCAGTACCGTTGAAAGACCAACTCTTGCGAGTAATGTCCCCTTAATGGAGAGGCCACCCTCTCCCATACATTAAAGGACGTCTGCCCGGGTAATTAGGTTAAATAGGTCTTCTGTTCCCGGAGTGCAATCAAGCCCATAGCAAAGTGCTGATTTGTTAGACGACACCCATACTGACTATCCTGTGCCCTATACCCTGTTTCCCACCCATACTGGCACTTACTGCGGCACACCACTGAACTCACTAGAGATAATTTTACCCAAAAGACTAATCTTCATTCATACTTCACAAACGTTAATGATCTGAGATTCTAAGGGTTGAAATCACATAAAAAAAACCTTTTTTTCACTTTAATTTATTATCCTCTTAAGAAGACAAGGTTTATATAAAAAAATAATTAACCATAAGATTTTTTGGGGTAAAACAAGGTGTACACCAATAATGTTTTAATGAATATTTTTAAATTTAGCCCGACATTCCAAAAACAATTCCAAAAACCCCTTTTTGTTTGTTTTTTTTTGTTTTGCTGCAGATATCTCTCATTTATATTTAATGCCGTTTAGATAAAGGATGTAAAATGTAACCGAGACGCGATTATTAAGTCATGCCGATATGCAATTCAGTACGATTGATGGTATTTTTGTTGGCATCTGAAGTAAAATCCGAATAATGCGCTTAATCAATAGTGACAGGCTGTAGAATGGAATGGAGCTTCTGAAATTTGGAACGGCAAAACCGTGCCACGGAAATTAAAGTGCCTTACCGATACAAAGCTTTAAACATCGAGTCCGATTGATTGATAACAAATTGTAATCGTTGACAGAACGAACGCATCTAACTTCACTGTAGTACAAAATGCTAATACTATTACTATTTCTACCAAGAACTATGACTAGAACAATGGAGTACGTGCAAGTAAGTATAAGTAAAATAAAATTATAAGCGAAGGTTTTCTCAGAAAATGGCATAAAATCCAAACGTATTTTTACTTTTACATTTGAAAATTTTCGTCGTCATACAAAGAGTAGGAGAATGCCAAAAAATTATACATTTAATTAGTATCTTCCTTGAGAAGACCATTCCTCTCTTTGCTTACATATTTGAAATATTTTTAGAATAAAATACTTCCAAAGAAAAGTTTTCCTAATTTATATTTTATTACTGTGTTATTTTGTATTTTTTCTAATAGCAATTTTTGAGCCCTTAGGGGATCAAGGCTATTCATAAAAACTATGAAAAGAAATTAATAAAATTATTTGAAATTATCATATATGATAAATGCTTTGATCCTTTGCCAATTTTCAAAGCTTTTAATAAAATGGATGTGACAGGCTGAAAAAGCACGGTAAAATAAATGAAAGGGTGCTAGAAATGCATTTGCACTATTTAAATATCTATATCATTTTCAATTTTGAAACGGCAAGTTTCCAAAAAAGATTATTACCGCAACTACGCTTTGATTTTGAACCACTAAGCTATCGAGGCAAATTATTGACACACAAATTATTGATACCTAAATAGTCAATACATTTATCGAATACTTATTATTTTGCAAGATCTTACTGTTAAAGGCTAGAGGTTTCCAAATACAGTGTTTGTCTGCATTTAAATATGCCAGTGCAAGCATATCTCGTAAATGACAAAACATATGTATCAGTTAGACTTTCCAGTCATTTTTACATAAAAAAAATATGTATCAGTTAGTCTTTCCAGTCATTTTTACATAAAAAAACATATGAATCAGTTGGTCTTACCAGCCTTCTTTATATAACAAAACATACGTATCAGTTAGTCTTACCGGTCTTCTTTATACAACAAAACATACGTATCAGTTAGTCTTACCGGTCTTCTTTATATAACAAAACACATGTATCATTTAGTCTTACCAGCCTTCTTTATATTTTTTTATAGTTAATTAGAAAGTTGAAAGCCCCGAAATTCAGCATTCAAGAGTTTTTACTGTTTCAAAAAGCTCTGGTGTAATTTTTGTTTTTAAAAATTCTGTAGGAATGTAGGTACTGCTGATAACCTCTACCCCTTTCTAAACATGGTTACAATGGAGGTCTCAGCGAAAGAGTATAGATTGAAATTTAGTGATATAGGTACCTAGTCAAATAAATTTGAAAATAAAGTTATGTATTGTTTTTAATCATTATGTTTGTGTAATAATCCTCTTTTACGGAAACTCAAAATAATTATTACTTTTGATAAACATAGTTTTAGACACTGAAAACTCTGAACAGATAAACTTTCGAATTGTCATCTTCACCGATTTTAAAGAAAATGCGGACAATTTACATTAGACCCTTCAAATCCCAGGCACAAGACAATAAAAGGCATTGACTCTTTGTGCCAGCAAGATTTTCGTAATCAGCTTATCTCTTCAAAGGATTTATTATAGCATACTTAGAGTACTTATTATAGCGAGTAATATTATTTATCATTTTTACAATAATGGGTAAGTTAGAGTATTTATAATAAAGATACATATACCATTGTATTCTCGTGCAAGTATTTACCAGGCGAGCATAAAAGTGTACTGGTTATGCCGCCAGGAACATGACGTCGATGTTTCGTTTCAGCGTAGAACAATAGGTGCGCCTTCCGAAGCCTTCAAACTTTGCTGTACAATGTACAATATGTACATCGTCAAAGCCAAACAATGTGACTGCGGAAATAATAATAATATTAATGCAAAAGCGATGTTCGGTCACGCGCGGCTGCCAGGAAGCATTAATAATATCCCTTAATTATGAAGGTTGATTTATTTTGGGTGGATAAAAAATCCCCTGCTAGGGCATTGAACAAATAAATAAGCATGTCAAATGGTAAGTGATAATATTTATTTATAAAAATGACTTTAATAAAAAAATCATTTTGCATTGGGAAAAACAAAACTTGAGGACATTAGTGATGGTAGATTCTTGTATAATATGGTTTCAGAGATTGTTTGTGAAAATTCCAAAAAATAATTCACCTGTAAGATAATTTAAGTAGGGGGAAACACATAAGATGATTAGCATATAATGGGATGAGCTTTCTTTAAATAATACATGAGTTCCTAACACTGTTTAAAAAAAGGGTTCAGTCTATCATTTACTTTTTATATCAATAAATTCAAATGTGACAGTGTGACCGTAAATAGGTACATTTCTAGATAAGTATGTACTATGATTAACCTGTGTTAAAGAAAACAAAAATAATTGGTATAATTTTGCTTGTATTTTAATCATATTTTAACACTTTGATTTTTATTTCTATTTCCTTTAAAAAATCTTTTTTTTTTTTTAATATGGTTTCTATAATAATATTAATAAATAATTCTTTTTTCCAGAATGTGTGGAGTTAAATGCAATCCCACACATTCCATAGAGAGAACATATTTATAAATAAGAATAAAGATAAAACAAACAAAAAAATAAAAAAAAACGAATTAAAGGAAAAAAAAAGAAAAGAGGTTGGTATCATACAAGAATAAATATTCAACCACCTTCACAGTGATTTGTTTTTGGGGTATTATGCCGTGGTACGCCACCTCCAGCTTTAGCCAACGTTTCGGACAGCATTGCAGTGTCCATCATTAGGGAGACACTGCAATGTTGTCCAAAACGTGATGTGTAATTTATGAAAATTACAAAATACGATGATGGACACTGCAATGCTGTCCGAAACGTGATGTGTAATTTATGAAAATTACAAAATACGATGATGGACACTGCAATGCTGTCCGAAACGTGATGTGTAATTTTTGAAAATTACAAAATACGATGATGGACACTGCAATGCTGTCCGAAACGTGATGTGTAATTTATGAAAATTACAAAATACGATGATGGACACTGCAATGCTGTCCGAAACGTGATGTGTAATTTTTGAAAATTACAAAATATGATGATGGACACTGCAATGCTGTCCGAAACGTGATGTGTAATTTTTGAAAATTACAAAATACGATGATGGACACTGCAATGCTGTCCGAAACGTGATGTGTAATTTTTGAAAATTACAAAATATGATGATGGACACTGCAATGCTGTCCGGAACGTGATGTGTAATTTTTGAAAATTACAAAATACGATGATGGACACTGCAATGCTATCCGAAACGTGATGTGTAATTTTTGAAAATTACAAAATATGATGATGGACACTGCAATGCTGTCCGGAACGTGATGTGTAATTTTTGAAAATTACAAAATACGATGATGGACACTGCAATGCTGTCCGAAACGTGATGTGTAATTTTTGAAAATTACAAAATACGATGATGGACACTGCAATGCTGTCCGAAACGTGATGTGTAATTTATGAAAATTACAAAATACGATGATGGACACTGCAATGCTGTCCGAAACGTGATGTGTAATTTTTGAAAATTACAAAATACGATGATGGACACTGCAATGCTGTCCGAAACGTGATGTGTAATTTTTGAAAATTACAAAATACGATGATGGACACTGCAATGCTGTCCGAAACGTGATGTGTAATTTTTGAAAATTACAAAATACGATGATGGACACTGCAATGCTGTCCGAAACGTGATGTGTAATTTATGAAAATTACAAAATACGATGATGGACACTGCAATGCAGTCCGAAACGTGATGTGTAATTTTTGAAAATTACAAAATATGATGATGGACACTGCAATGCTGTCCGAAACGTGATGTGTAATTTTTGAAAATTACAAAATACGATGATGGACACTGCAATGCTGTCCGAAACGTGATGTGTAATTTATGAAAATTACAAAATACGATGATGGACACTGCAATGCTGTCCGAAACGTGATGTGTAATTTTTGAAAATTACAAAATATGATGATGGACACTGCAATGCTGTCCGAAACGTGATGTGTAATTTATGAAAATTACAAAATACGATGATGGACACTGCAATGCTGTCCGAAACGTGATGTGTAATTTTTGAAAATTACAAAATACGATGATGGACACTGCAATGCTGTCCGAAACGTGATGTGTAATTTATGAAAATTACAAAATACGATGATGGACACTGCAATGCTGTCCGAAACGTGATGTGTAATTTTTGAAAATTACAAAATATGATGATGGACACTGCAATGCTGTCCGAAACGTGATGTGTAATTTTTGAAAATTACAAAATACGATGATGGACACTGCAATGCTGTCCGAAACGTGATGTGTAATTTTTGAAAATTACAAAATATGATGATGGACACTGCAATGCTGTCCGGAACGTGATGTGTAATTTTTGAAAATTACAAAATACGATGATGGACACTGCAATGCTATCCGAAACGTGATGTGTAATTTTTGAAAATTACAAAATACGATGATGGACACTGCAATGCTGTCCGAAACGTTGGCTAAAGAAGAAGGTAGCGCAACACGGCATAAATAAATCACCATAATACTTTTGGCCGTGAAAATCTAAAATCATACATTCAACCACCTTGATTTTAGCGCAGGTGAAAAGAACGCTCTTTTGTACTTTTTGTACTACATGCACAGACATAGGAATTAATAGACGAGAAGATATGGGCGAGGGGTAAAATCAACTGTTGAAGAACGAAGGGAGTGAAGCTGACTGTGATTCGTCAATAAATCAATCTGACAGTAAATAGGCATCTCGCATTATAATATCACCATTTACTTCTTAAAAGTAAAATCTGCTTTGAATGAATAGACATTTTTACATGGGAGCGCAAATTACTCGCCACGTTATGAACAAATTTGCGAAGTCCAAATTCGGCAAAGTAAGGCAGCTTCTATTTTCAGAGTCGTAGTTAGTTTCAGAGTATTTAGTTAAGACACTTTTATAAATGTTCATAATTTACTTCCCAGCAACCAACCAGCTTTGTGTTTCGCGTCCAGACATTTCTCGATGTGATAGTAACAACTGATTCATATTATACGATGTGAATATGCTTAAAATAAAGTAAAATAATGCTTATATATGGAATGTAATACGACAATTGGGTTTATTCTCTTTTTTCACATCTATTTTTACCAGTTTTCATAGTACAAGTCAAAATTTTGCCGTGTTATTTAGTAAAATGAACCGATGATGCCTCGACCATAGTTCGCACAAGAATGATGACGTCACGTTTTCAAATTTCATTTGAGGCCATACGCGAGCCCAGCCGGCTCAATGGAACCGGTATGGGGAGTGGGGATAATACGCTTTTAATCACTTAGGGCAGGTCTACTAATATTCATATTAGTAGACCTGCCAACTTCAAAAACAGCCAACCATATAAAGGCTTCGGGTGCAATACAATACATAACGTATGATGTTTGGACTTCTCAGGCATTGCAGTGCCTCTTCAATGTTCACGGAAGGGCGAGTTCCCGGATTTGCAGCTCTAATTAGAACCAGGGTGGCAGGACTGAGGAGAAGGATCAACACCTCCAGAAATGTCCAAATCATTTAATCCCGTATGACTCCAGGATCGAGCATTGAAGAGCGTTGGAGAAAGATGTTGGCCCCCATTATTGAAACCCCATCGGACTGCGGACTGCAGAGTCGAAATCTTCTACTAAGCATATTACCTTTTTTGCTCAAGGCCTGTCGATGTCGTCATCATCCGTCAAAATATTAAAATTAATATGCCCTAATTTTTTTTAGCTTCCACTATTGTGAGAGGCTCACCGTTCAAAAAGGCTGGGGGAATATTTTTTGGTCCTTCTCCGTGTTTAATGACCAACAGTACTGTTTTTTCGCGTTGTATATCATATTTGTTTGGAGTACGAATTCTTAGCAAATCTTAAGGAGAATTCGTAGTTCCCTTATTGACGGTGCCATCAACACCATATTTTCTGCATAACTCACGTTGTTGATGTATTGTCCTCCAATATGGCAGTCTATCCCAGCATTGTTTAACCTTTGAGTTAGTTCATCCATGTATATGTTAAACAATACAGGGGACAAGCAACCTCCTTATCTGACCCCACTTTTTAAGAAAAACTAAGGATCTGAAAAACCGTATTTCCATTTCACGAGGTTTTCCTGTTGATGGTACCATGTGTCCGGAATTCGTACAATTTTCATGGTAGACCTCTTTCTTTAAGTTTAGTCCATTATAATGGGTGGTAGACTCTGTCGAAAGCCTTACTATGGTTCAGAAAGCACGCGTATGTTGTGTTTTTTTTCTTCCTGTAGTATTCTGGAGTCCGTTTTGCGCAAAATATGGCTGAGTCCGTGAAACACTCACTTTTAAAACCCATAAGATTGTCTTTTGTTTTCAGTTGGGGTCCGACTTGATCTAAGAGAACCCGTTAAAATATTCTAGCGATGGTGGTGGTGACGGATATCGGTCTGTAGTTTTCCTGTAAATTTGTTTATGTCTGACAGTTAAGATTTTATTATCGGTATTATAATTGTCTTTGTCGTATCTTTGGATAGATAACCACTCTTTATGATGTCGTTGAACAGTGTTGCCAGTAGTTTCAAAATCGCTATCCCTGCTTGTTTGACATGTTCGGTGCTTAAGCCATCATGCCCTGCTGATTTCATGTTTTTAATGGCCATTTTTACCATGTTTCCAGGGACTTCCAGGGTTCAATATCATCATAAGCAGTAAAGTGCGTTTCGTTTGAGGAGATGGTCGACGTGGTAGTCGCAAAATGTACTATGTTTTAATTTTTTTTTCATTTTTGACCATAACATGTCCTTCCCTTATGTTGTATTATTTTTCTACAAAATAATTATTTTGTTATCTTTACATAAATCATGTACGACTGTCGACTAAAAATACATGGGCATAAGCCTAGTATATTAGTTGAGAAAATAAAAACATTTTAATTTGTTAAAATTTAAAAACTAAAAAAAATAATAATACAGATACTATGTAATAAATTAATTTTATGAAATTAAAAGAATATACTTGTTTATTTCTTTTATTGTTTTATCATGGACGTTTTAGTTGGGTGATAATCTATTTTCCTTCTCAGCTTTAAGTATGCCTAACTAAAGTAAATAAAGAAAAAAAATGAAACAATCCAAAATATTATATTTTTAATACAAGAATGTTATAAAATGTGCGTCATAATTTAATAGCAGTGTAATTTGTCGTAGTACCTAACAAGTAAACAATATTTCAAGCGGAGACTCGTTTCCTTACATAACAAGGGTGTAAAAAGCCCCGAGTCGGGTACGTGTGGTCACGTACTCGTCACGTGATACGAAATGTTCCTTTTCCGAAAAAAAACAGAGTCATGTCACATTACCCGGAGCGTTCACATGGAAAATTAAAAATGCTGCGGGAAATGTTTTTTCGTGGAATAAGAGAAGAAAATATTTCCATATTTAAAGAGATTTTTGGGTAATTCGGTTGGTAAAAGCTTCTTTTTTAAAATTTGCGTACCACACTTACATATTATAGAAGCTCTCAAACTTGCTGAAAGATAATGGCTTAAGACAATATGCATAACATACTTTCATATTATAGAAGCTTTCAAACTTGCTGAAAGATAACGGCTTTAGACAATATGCGTACCACACTTTCATGTTTTAGAAGCTCTCAAACTTGCTGAAAGATAATGGCTTTAGATAATTTGCGTACCACACTCTCATATTGTAGAAGCTCTCAAATTTGCTGAAAGATAACGGCTTTAGACAATATGCGTACCACACTTTCATGTTTTAGAAGCTCTCAAACTTGCTGAAAGATAATGGCTTTAGACAATTTGCGTACAACACTTCCATATTGTAGAAGCTCTCAAATTTGCTGAAAGATAACGGCTTTAGACAATATGCGTACCACACTTTCATGTTTTAGAAGCTCTCAAACTTGCTGAAAGATAACGGCTTTAGACAATATGCGTACCACACTTACATGTTTTAGAAGCTCTCAAACTTGCTGAAAGATAATGGCTTTAGACAATATGCGTACAATACGTTCATATTATAGAAGCTCTTAAACTTGCTGAAAGATAACGGCTTTATACAATATGCGTACCACACTTCAAAACATTAATTGATACAAAAGAAAAGTATTCCAAAATTCTACTGTTTTTGAAATGTGTGCGAGTACGTACTGTATTTTCATACTAATAAATCTCTTGAACATGTACTAGAATACCATATTAAACAATAACGAATAATTGCTTTTTGTGGAAATAAAAAAAAACTGAAAAGGTAAAAAAACTTTCACAGAAGATGAATTAGAGAAAGGAAAAGAAAATAAAAAATAAAAATAAAACATTTGGTTGCGACAAGAATCGAACTCGGAAAATGTCACTATCGAAACCTTTTTATCCACTTAAATAATATAAATACTATCCTAAACATGCCAAAAACTTTAAAGATTTTTACGATTTTTCTGGTTAATGTCCTGATTAAACCAATTTGCATATAATATGAACACAAATAAAATGTTTTTATTTGATTTCAATCAAACCTGAAGCAGTACCAAAGGTTTAAATATTTACTGCGCCAAGAACTCTTAACTTCATTAATAGCGACAAACTTTCAGATAAATCATAATGCACTGCTGCAGATAGAGAGAGCAGTACAGGCAAAATGCAAGTGACTATAAAAAAGAAAGAGATGCATATACGGGGGCGGGGTCTCAAACGGAAGGGGTGGTCGCAAATCCTTTCTTAAACAGATCACGTATAGAACTGGAAAATACTCGTATAAAAATGAGCCAACCTGTCAAAAAGGGTAAAGCGAGGAGTGATAATTTAAAAAAGAATTGAAAACCTACGTGACGTTTTTACTAAGTGTGTGATGACTGTTGAAAATTCTTCATTTCTTGAAGAAGAATTTTCAAAGGAACGGATGCAAAAGTTCTGTATTTAAAAGCAAAAGAAAATCGTTAAGAGTTTTGGAGCTTCGTCGAAATGTGCAGTATTTTAAGAGATTCCGATGTTTTTAGCAGATTGGTTTTGTGACCTTTTTTTGATGGCCAGGTATAACCGCCCGATGAAGTCTTCCTGGTGTTATCTGGAAGAAGCCCAAACTCAGGCTCGGCCGCCAGTACTCCCGCTAGTTCCGTGGGCGGAGGTCGCGTGCGGAAATGAAATAGGTAATAATAAAACACTCGCAATTTTGGGAAGAAAGTTTTCTAAACTTTTACGCAGTTGTGCATCGGGAAGTTCACCAGTTAAAATGCTTGCAGTTTGCAAACTAGGATTTACGAGTAAGGATTTTGAATATTTTACTTATTTTAATGCTTTCTTACTCCTTTTAGATTTCCGAGAGGGATGTTTATATATTTACAATATATCGTGCATCAGAAAAATGCATCGATAAACGTACAAATCAAAAAAATTATATATTAATTTTTGTAAATCTGTACTTACAATTTTTTTTTTCATTTTAGAAGGGCTTATTATGATTTATACTTTTAGTCTTATCTACTTATTTACTGACTTTGATTACCATACATTAAGATGTATCGAATTTTTTTAAATTGTTAATGGATATGACTCCATAAAAACTATTCGAAATATTTTATTTTATTTTTTTATTTAACTTTCATTATTTATTTTTTATCAGAATTATCTACTGTTTTTTGTACAACATTTATAAATTAAGTAACCCTCTTACTAATAAAAGTATTTAAAATTTTAAAGGACTGATAAAAAACATGTATGTATAGTAAAAAGTTGTTTATCAGTTGTGTAATTGACATTCGTATTTTTTGAAAAAAAGTGCACATAAAGATATTTTTGGAACATTGGTCAAAAACAAAAAACCACCCCAATATTTACCATCGTTCGACTGTAGGCTATTTAAAACAAAGCATTATTCAATAATTGAATTTAATTTTAATTTCATTTAATAATTTTATATATGCATAATTGCTTCACAAATTTAATCTGATGTAAGAATTATGACAAAAAATATTTCTCAACCAATTACGTATTTAAATGTAAAATCAAGTATGCGTTTTAATCTAACAAGTAACATTACAATATTATATAGGAGACAACTCCGTTATCTATCAATACAATCACACAAAGTAAATTGAGTGGGACTTTGCTCGCAGGGAGTTTCCACAGAATGATAGTATCACGCCACAGTCTCACTGCGGACAAGGAACCATCATCGTAAGATATACATCTCTTTGTTATAACAATTATACAGGATGGGACATTGTTACATGAATATAGCTAATAAATCAGTGATAACTTTATCAAATGGTAAGTTAAACAATCATATCGTTATTATATTGTTAGCATAATAATATATCACGAAAATATTTTAGTAATATGTATTCATTTTAATTTTTGTTTTTTTTTTTTGTATTTCTTTCTTTTTTTTAATTCTTCAATATAAGCACCCGCTAAACTGCCAAAGCAGTTTTGTCAGCAGGTCATGTTCACAATATTAATTAAAAAACTAAAGCACCCATTTAATGAGAAGACACAATATAGAAAATAAATACAGAAAGTGACTACAATTCAAAGACTTAAAATACATAGACAGATAGATACAACACAGTCCATATATTCATGGGTATACACACACTCAATAAAATCATGGGTATACACACACTTAATATAATCATGGGTATACACACACTCAATATAATCATGGGTATACACACACTCAAAGGCACACAGCGTACTTAAACACTCTCATTGGCATATGTATGCAATTACATGCACACAATCAAATGAAGTCAATGTGAAAACATTATTTCATATAGAAACTGAAATAAAATAGTTCATGAAAATATATATACAGTGTTTGTGCAGCCAAAAATAGTCGTTAATCTGTTGAATAAACTTAAAATTTCTCATCGAATGTCGGAATATATCCAAGGTGTTCTAAATGTTCTATTTATTTCTTCTTTTTTAAGATTTCGTTAAAACAAATACCATTTTAAGAAACTAGAAAAATTATCTATTAGATTTTGGAGTTTGAAACATAATTTGGTATTTATAAATTGGAATATTTTAATTTCAAACATGAAAAAACCACAAATATTTTTACGGCAAACGTCGAAAAATTGTGGAGAGTGCGAAATTTTTAAATCACCTCAATTTTCATCTGGTTCAAGACGGGAATTTTTCAAGACGGGAATTTCACGTATTAGTTTGCTGAAATGCGAAGTTGCCAGTTCCCAGTTAAAGATATTTTTAATAAGTACCAACTCGAATCTAAAATTTTACAGTCCTTATACAATGTGTAACAAAACACTGTTTAACGTTTGTAAAGGGATTTTTTTCAGTTAGGCTGTTAATATTCAATCAATGTACAAAAGTTAAGACTTTTCTCGAGAAAACACTTCATAAGACAAAAAAATGTTCTTTCCAATCTATATGTCTTGGCTAAGTTTCATAGCTCTGATGCGATCACAATATTTTTAAATGGATAAATTTGTGCAAAATTTTAGGATGCCAGAGCTCTTTTTAATTAATTATTTGTTTGCTTGGCAGTCAAGATTGCAGGTGTGAAAAAGAGATTAAATCATTAATTTAATTTTGTTACTGATTTTTTCTCGTTCTATAAATATAGGACAAATGAGTTTAAAAAAATATTAAATGCAGTTACCACTTTGAAAAGCAAAAACTACAGAGTTTTTAATATTTATATCCTTGTGTACTACTACAATTACTACAAATTTAAAGGAGAAATTCTTAAAAAAACAGACAAACGCCGACGGATTGAACCGATCAAGTATAATATACGACATGGTTTTCTTACTTTCCCCAGTAAATTCTTCAGCGTTTAGTTCCATTCTTAATAGATCTAATAAATCTATTTATTCTTAGAAAGGCGGACTCTCCTGTCATGTAAATTTCAATTGGCCTGTATAATTAACATGCCGCCCCTATTAAATAACCCAGGTAGAAACAATGTTTGATTAATGCGAGATTTCTCAGCTTCAAAGCGGAGATTCAGCGTTGCGGTCCAAGCCGCGCGACCTTTTCCAATTAAATACTTGCTTTATTATTCCACGGTTTTAATTGTAGGTTGATTAAAACTGATCCCGTGATTGGTAGAGAAGCAGAATTAACAGAATGTACGGCAAATAATACTTTCAATTTGACATTGAAAGCAGTCAATCATTTTTCCAGATACTATTTAGAAGTAACATTGGGTACTGCCATCTCGGGAACCATTTATTGGATAACCAACATCACTGCCATAGGCTACGTTGGTGACTTTAGCAGTGGTGCCCGGGTTTATCAAACTCGTAGCAGGCCGGATCTGGAGAGGCTAGTTGATGGACTCCTTTTAACCTCTCCAGCCGGACTCTCTCAACCATCGCTTTGCACCGCAGTTGGAGAACTGGATTTATACGTCCGCCACTCCTGGATACACTGACTCCTAGATAGCTACCCACCTTTTATTCGTACTTCTTAAAATACATGTTTTGTAACAATTCACCACAATAAGTATTTCCTGGAGGCTGTGTTTACTTCTTATGATACCAACTTCTATCGGAGGTTGACTATCATCACGGCAATCTTCACCCTGTAGGTTACAATGCAGAACAATTAGGCGAAACAATCCTCGACCTCGTACTAGGGACATACGTTTCGAAGCTGCGTGCTATTTTTTGAACCACGTGTTACATAAATCTTCCATCAGTTGGATAATCTTGTATTTGTCGCTCCTCGTGATGTTACCATCATATTAGTAAGGTTTCGTATCTTTGGTTTATATAGGGTGTTAAAGGATACACTTGACTTACTTTAACCAGTGATTTCTGACATTATTTGGATTTGTCCTCTGGCGACATTTTTCATGTTTTAATAATTATTGTATTTCAAGTATGTAATATCGTTTTATTTTGTCAAACAGTTAGTTTAATGTACACTAATATTTGAATGTTTTAAAAATTATTATGTCAAAAAATATTTACTCATTCTTATAAATTTTATTTCAAACTTTTCCACGAAAAATTGTAATTTTTTCACAATTTAATTATTATTCAGCACCCTTTTCCCTGATTTCGGGCCATTCTCGTAGAACCTCTGTATTTATCAACCCATCTGTCCAGGGTATTTGGAAAGTGAGCCTATAGATCCATATTTCACAATCTTCCCCGTCAATGCTTGGCTTAGGGTTCAGGTTTTCATGCAATACATAAGAATAGAGAAAATATAAAAACGAGCCATATTGCTTCACAACTATTGTTTAAGGCGATGTTATTAGTAGATTTTTATCTTCAAAATATAAATTTTAGATGTAATCATGTTTTTTTTACCCTAAAAACCGTGTGCTTTGTTAAGTCTGTTTTTAAAAATTAAAAAAAGCTTAACCTCTATTGTGCCGGCTGATCCGCCGTAGATTTGTTAAAAGCTCACTGCATTTGCCTCGATTTTTCGACTCTTCGATTTTTCGACTCATCGATTTATATTTATAGAATTGTGAACCTTATAAAATGCTGCTGGCATACTGAAAAATATTTTATTGGCTTGGTAAGAAAAGAATGAATTCTAATATAAATCTGGATTGTGAAAAAACACTTCCCGAAATTCCATGTCAAATGTCATAAGTTAGATTTTCAAAAGTCATGTTTTTTTTATTTATTTCCAAGAAATATAATTAAATTCAAGAATATTTTCATATGTCTTGGAACAAAAATATATAGCTGTAATATATGCCGCGCGATCGTGTTATTTAAGTGCTCGACGAAATTTTCTGCCCTCATTAATAATAAAATTACTTCTCTGATTATGGAGACATATAAAAGGATTTTAGTGCTATATAGCCAATAATTTCACCTATATTTTGCCGTTTATTTAATACTTTTAGGATTTATAAAAAATCATTCCCTTTATAAACATGCGAATTCTACGTATTAGTTATTTTAAAATGCCGTAGTTAACACTTATTTAGGTCAACATTAAATATGTTTCTATTTTTTGTTTACGGCTTATTTGATAATCATAGATAGAAATATATATATCAAGACTAATTTTTTAATCCTAAACAGCTTTTCTAAAAGTTTTGGATGAATAATTATTTTATAGAATTTTGTGTCAACTTAGGTTTGCCAACCGTCAAAATTGAATTCATATATTAGAATATTAAATACTTCAACACAAAAAACTGGGATTGCTTTAGAAACATATCTTCACTGTTTACAATCTTCAGTACGAATAATCTCGATTCTTGCTTTATTTACTTCGATAAAACCTTTTATGCAGACAGCCATGTACATGACATTTCAAAAAATAAAAGACACGTGGCAGGTAATTCACTCTTTGATCAGATAAATTTTGAATAAAAACCTCTTTATAATTAAATTACGATTACACTGGTTTATAAAAATGTGATAAACATTGAATAAAACAAACATGTGCATCACTTTGACAGCCAACGTTCGAAAAAAACTTCATTTCAGAAAGTACTAAAAATCTATGAATTCTACAATCTATTGGCAAAATACGAAAACACAAACATATATTAGCTTTCTACATATGATAACTGATATACGCGGGAAATATTTGAAAAAATTAAAATAACTTTTTTACAAAAGGTACAGAAAAATCGAAAATTATGTATGACATGCGATCACTCAAGACGTTGTCCGAAACTTTGGAATAATATGTCGAAAATCACTCGAGTGGATAAGTAGCTATCCTGGTGAAACTACATAGGATAGATAAATGAAACATTATATACATTTCAACACGTTATCTACTAAGAAGGTATAATTTATAAAAACATAATTTCGCTAAAAACAAGTGAGTTATTACAAAAAAAAATGTCAGCTACATGCAGCGGGCTATCGGCGTTATACCCCTAGCACACTAAGGAGTACCAAGTCGAGAGAGCATGGCGATCCAGGGGTTAAAAATTAAAAATCTGTGCTGATACTTAAGCGTCACATTATTGTATCTATTTAAGTTAATTTCAAAATGTTATTTGTATCACTCAGCATAATAAATTGTGAATGTCATAAAGTAAAATTACCCCAAAAACAAAAAATCTAAAAATGAAATATGATTTAAGATTTTTACGGCCAAAAGTATTTTTGTTATTTGTTTTTGGGGTGTTATGACGTGTTGCGCTAACTCTTTCTTTAGCCAACTTTTCGGAAAACGTTACAGTGTCCATCATCAGGGCAGATGTGTATCTATAAATGGGTCAAATTTAACAAAAACATGCAAACCATTTTAAAAACTCCAAAAAAAAAAAGTCAAATAACAATTTTGGGTAATCATGGAAATTAATTTAATTCAAGAAATGAACCGACTACGTCTCCTTTGACGGGTTTTACAATAAAGGCAATTTAAAAGTACATATTCATCGATTGAAAATAAATCTAATAAGGAAGCGATTGAGTCGTTACGATCCAAAGGTTAAAAAGCGTAATCAACTTGTCGCTACAACGCATTTAAAGTAATTCAATTGAAAATGTATTTTTATATTTCTTGCTTCTTAAGATGTTCGCAAAGATATAATAATTTTTTTTAGTTTCTCACAAATTTCAATATTTTATTATTTCGAGCAATATTTTATTATTATAAAATTTTCTCATAAATTTCAATTTTTTTCATCACAAGCAATATTGTGTGTTTTATATCATTTTTTCAAAAATGTTTTTTTGCAATTTATGTGTATTTTTAAGCTTCCTTTGTGATATATATACATATATATAATTCTCTCAAAATTTTTATAGTGTTATAGTCTTTTAATTACAAAATGTTTGATCGCACAATCATTTTTTTTTCTTTACTGAAAAATGTATTTTCAGTACCAAAATGTCAAACACAATCAATAAACGTATTTACATAATGGCGCCATAAGAGTTTAGTGTGAGATAAATAAAATAATATTATATTTTGTTGCTTGTATAGATTTTCACACGCTGCTACGAAGAGCAGTTTTCGAAGAAAACGAGCGTTTTCACTCTGTAAGAGCGGATAACGTAACGGGGGTGATTTTCATGAGAGCTTTCTAGCAGGCGGGTCACGGTGGCAAGTAACATTTTTATGATAGGGAATTTAACATTAAACAATATACATTTATATTAACTACTACGAAGGGTAAAATCTGTTCATTTGTCTCAGCAAAACTCTCGAACGGTGAAGTCTTTTTTCTTGTCTGAAAGTTTTAATTCGAATTCGGCGGTTTTTATTTTTTAACTTCACTTTCACTCTGAGTTTTGAAACTTTGACATATCAATGAAACTGTTATAAAATAGGGTAAGTCCGTTTTTTTATTTTGTATTAATATTTTTTTACGTTATATGTATTTATAGCTTAAAACCAGCATCCTCTACAAGCGACAAAAATAAAATAAAAACCTAATAAAGAGATAAAAATAATACTAAATAAACGTAATTATCATAGAATAATTAAAAATAATTTTGTATATATATATATAATTAAATTTGCCTATATTGAATACATAATTAAAAAAATCCCACATATGTATGACAATTGAGTTATAAAGTTTGTTCTATATTTGTCGATGTCTAATAAAAAAGAGAATACAAGTTTTCCGTTATCATTTCGAACAGTTTTGGTCAGGTTAGGTTCATTAAAAATCTAGAGAAATTAACCTAACCTGACCAGGGTCTTTAGCACGGTCGATCAATAAAGATTTTATCTATAATGTCGGTAACTTTTCATCGTTACCGAGCAGCTACGACCAAACAACAGCTCTCTCAATGACTAAGTTTTGTTCATTTATTCGATGTGAACTGTTGTTTTGACATTAGTGCAGTAGGTAGGTACTGCTCGGGAACTATGACAACTTACCGACGTTATTTAAAAAGTCTTTAAGATTTCTTGATCTAACCTAACCTAACTCAACTACAACTTTATCAGCAAGGATCGAAAAAAGATATCTGTTAAAAGAATAAGTTATCTATAAACTGTAATTATTTGAATTTATTTTATTTTCAAGATTAATTTGAATTGAGGGGATTGTTTTCCCTCGTTAGATACATCGATGCATCGGAACCGAGGATGAAGTTACCGCCCAACTTCTAACATGAGACAGATGCATGGTGTCGGACTTAGGGCGATCTGGCTAGCCTGCTTTATTGCTTGGAGTAAGTACAATGTTCATTGTAAATAACGATTTATTTGTATTTGTCAATTTGTTCAACTAGGTCCAAGTAACAGTTTAATCCCAAACCCAGGGACTGAAGCAATTGATTTTCTATTTAGAATATTTATCAAGTCAAAAAGTTTATTAATTTTTATTGACATTTTCAACCGGTACTACTACTAAAAATCTGAATTTTTTTTTAAGTGATTTTGACCTTGATTTATAAGTTAACTGAGGTAAGGTCAGAAGCGCTAACGCCAAATATCGGATGCTAAACCATTTTTTTTTATTGAAATCATAGAAAATTTATTTAATAAATCCATCAGAGAAGCTGCAAAAATTAAATACAAAAGTCGTTTCAAAACCGATATTTAGCGCAAGCGATTCTGACCTTTTCCTTTATGCAGCTCCTTTATACATAAGGGTTAAAATCGCCTTTAAAAATGCCAGGATTTCTAGTAAGAGGGCTCATATATTTTTTATATGTCTTAGCATTTTTTAAGAATAAGCTTTACTAAGCAATATGACTGATTTAATAAATAAAACTAGGCCGCCGCTTAGTTAAGTTTTAATTTAAACTTATTGGAAGACAAATACTTTACCTAATAATTTGCCAGAACATATCATGCACAACGTCATTATAAAACTTCATGTCATTTAACGAGATAATGGCTTAGCAAAGTCATGGCAATTCCGTTGGTGACAGTAGAATCGTACCTTTTGAGTGAAATTCGCTCATCCCGGCTCACAGCGATCATCTTGAAAAGGGCGAAGTATTTTAGATTCTTCAAAATAGCTAAAAAAGGTTGGAAGCAAATAGTCAAAAGAATGTATGAAATGGTTGGTAACCGATAGTATATTCGTTTTGGTTTTTTTTGCTTGAGGCATGCAATTATTTTTATTATTGTGGTATTAACAGAAATAATAATAAAAATATAATCTTAGGAAACTGAGTGTTGGCGTCAAAAAGGCCAATCTTTGAAGGGAAGACCCTAATACATTATTATAGTCAATTGATTTCATGCCCTTTAAATACTTAATTTTACTATTTATTTGCTAGTTAGTAGCAGCTCAGTGCGCTATGCGGCTTAGTCTTGACCTAGCCATTGATCAAGAATAAGGTATAATTGTTAAAGATCTAATTACATTTAAACCACAAAGCAAGGTTCTATTTAATATATAGAGGATTCTCGTCCACTTTTATGTGATTCTTTTGACTTGTAATTGATATTTTTTCGGTTAAAGTGAGTTATTAATGAATCTGATTTACTTTAGTTGAAGCGTTCCAACCGGAGTTTGGAGAGGCCATCGTGAACCTTACCACCCCCCGGGGACGAGATGCTACTTTCAAGTGCGTTGTCATGCATTTGGGCGGATACAGGGTAAGCTAATTTATTTATTTTATTTATTTGTATATACAGATATTTTTTATTTACTTGCAGTGAGTTTGACACTGTTACAGTACTAAAAATTTCTTCTGATTCGGATCTTGCCATTATTTAAATTTATTTAGAACAGTTTATTTCACAGAAATCCAAATACAATCAAAATTATCAATCAGCGCCATCTTGATTTTCAACAGTATAAAGGTCGACGTTAAATGCCGATTCAAAGTCCGTTTCAGCTTTTGAACCAATTGTAATCAGTAGAAAAGGACAAAGATCATATTGTCAGCTTATTACAATTTAATGGAAAGCTGAAAAGTAACTTAAATCAGTGTTTAACGGAGATATTTCAACTTTAAAATAAAATGGCGCTGAATGGCCATTTGATGACTTTGTCACACGTGAATTTCGGAAAAACCACTGGGCCATAAAACTTAAAGTTTTTTGTTTGGTATTCATATGATAATTTATTATATTATATTACACATATAATTTATATATTAAGGCACATTTTATACTTAAAACACATTTGAAAAATTCTAAAATGTGTTCTTAAACAGAAATGTTGAATCGCTTTTGGCTTTTTGGAAATCCGTAAAAACACTGGGTTATGGACTATTTAAAATGAGTACATATTACTCCTTTCTTTTCTAAAACAGATCCTTACAGTAACATTTCAAAGATCCAATGGAAACCGTAATATAGGGAATGTAAATATGCAATTTTAACAAAATATAGCATTACCAATATTAGGCTGAAAAATAGAGAATAATAATTATAATTATTATAGTGCCGTTTTTGTGAAAAATCACGTCAAGGGCGTTGAGTAAATTGTAAGTAGTCGCCATTGGAATGGAAAGCACATTTTTTAATCTTGAGTTCACCTATTTAACTTCCTCGGCTCGCACCGTAACGCTTTACAGGAAAATTCAAATTAATTCGCAATATTATTCCTCGACCAGGTGGGCTGGGTGAAGGCTGACACAAAGGCTATACAGGCCATCCACGACCACGTGATCACGCACAATCCACGTGTCTCTGTGTCCCACAGTGACCACACCACGTGGAACCTTCACATCAAGACAGTCACCGAGGAGGACCAGGGACAGTACATGTGCCAGATCAACACGGACCCGATGAAGAGTCAGGTAAATATCATTTTAGTGCGCCAACATTATTAGCATTTTCTCGTTTTCAATGATTATTTAGAACTAACCACGTATTTTTACTGAATGTTCCTAATACATGTCACTTGAGAAAAATTTACCTCTTATTAAACACTGTTGCTGTAATAAAAATACCGACCGGGAATAAGGTTGACAAACCAGACCGCTATCGACGTGTGCCGTGATGTATTCATTTCAATGCGGTGGGTGGACTAGAGTGACTGGGTCCTTCTCTAGTTCTTCGGATAGTGCCATCACTTCTACAGGATAGTATTCGCATTTAAAGACAAATTTAATTAATGATGTAGTTACTTAATTGAAAACCAAACATTTACGAAATCATAATACCCAACGAAATCATAATACCCAAAGATTGCTCTAAATATCGTGTTTATTGATAATTACAACACTCTTAATCAATCTCGCATTTTCGGAATTCAATAATAACAATAATTTGAATGTTTTAACAGCCGTACAAATGTGAGAACAATTAAATCAATTAGAGTTTTCCTTTTGATTCCTTCTTATTAAACCGCTTATTAATTATTAGCCGGTAATAGCGCCCCATTAACCCGCCCCGGGGTAGAGAGTAGATAGTAGAGATTGGAGACAAGAGGGTAGTTCCTATTTCAGGAATTACTCGAAACACGAAACACACTGTTAGTAGAACATATCTGATGGGTTTACGATTCAGATGTTCAGGCTCTAATTCCCTTACTATTTCGATACTGAAATAGTCCTGTAATCTCCCTACACCGGTTTAATTATATTAAACAGAACACAGCCTCTCGACAAACGACCTGAGTTTGCACAAGGGTTTGTTATTAGCCTCCTCTTGGCCTTCGCAGTCCTTACCCCTTTGCTTCTCTTAAATAGATTCCCTTATTACAAATCTATTCTTTTGTCTACTAAAAGGAATCTCTCTGTATAAATCGTAAGTAAACAAAACAAAGGTCGTTTGTTTAGGGTAATAAGTAATAAGCTATCTCTTGCCTCGCCTACAAGACTTTTCATTAGATTACAATGAATTTAAATCGTATCTTGTGTGTATTTTGTTCGCGAACATAGCAGCCGCGTGCCTTGTTTGCCGTGGTCTGTCCACCCCAAATAATACCGTATATTTATTACCCTGTCAATGGATTGAAATATATTATCATAATGAGTCGGTTGAAAGAAAAGTTCATTATCAATAAACGATTGTAATTAATGCAACATCCAACCTGTCTTTCATTAAAAAAATGTGTTTTCAATTACTACTTTGATTTTGGGCACAGCATTCTAAAAATGTCTAAACATTAAATTAATTCAATAGACATATGAAATCAAACCTGAAAGCACTTTGTTTTATTTTCGCTTCGTTAAAAGGCGCTGTAATCGAGAAATCTTACTAGTCAGTACTAAGGAGATGTACTCAGTCATTAATTTGTTGTTCAGTAAACCGATCGTTTACACGGCTCAGGACTGTAAACAGGGAATCTAATACTACCGATGCCAGGCTGAAGTAAGAGAGAGACGATTTTAAATATAAAGTAAGTAAGGTCGCATCGATAGCGATAACATTCCAAATGAACTGAAACTTCTGTTGGGACAAAGTTCATTATTTTGTCTGTAGACAATTTGCTTCGAGCACTGTGGAAACAGGGCTGCCGCGTTAAATTAAGTGGACAACATGTAGTTTATAAAGAACGCGATAAAATACTGTTAAATAAATTAAAAGAACTTAATGAGCATTATGAGAAGATGAAATTTGGGGTATTTTAATCAGCTCTCCTTAAAAAATTAGAATATTCAATCGATAATTCATAAAATCACTAAATATTTTATAATGTGATGTTCTATATGCATATCGGTTTGTTATTTATCATTTAGGTATTTTTGTTGTTAAGTGTATATTCTCTTCGGAACCTTTTGCAAGGGTTGATAAATTATTATTTCAGGCAAGAAAACTAAATAAAGTGGAATCCAACAATAGAAGAATATGATGATATTTTGCGATTCCCATTCTTTTGATTTTGTAAAACATATTTCTCAGTTTTCATCTTGGCAAGTCCGTATTAAAACAAATATTTATGTACTATTAAAAAGTACCTATATTTGAATAATTAGTTCCTACACAAGTAGAAACCTTTGATTGTTAATTGCTATATCAGGAAGGAATTTTTTGGGTAATATTTTTAATTAATTAATTTTATGTACAGTTTGAACCAATCCTGTCCCAATCGACTATCGATACGATCATTAGACGTTCGTACTTCGAACTGAACATCAAGTTAAACAAGGTCTTTAAAGTAAAAACATCATTGTTTAGTTTTGGCAAAACGCTGCTCTTGACTTATTACAAATATCATTAATGTGAGCCGCCTTAAACCAATAAGTTTATTTTTAAACTTTCCTAATGATATGAGCATTTATAAATACAAATATCTATAACAATTACAATATTATTTTCCCACTAAACTGGTTTTTCCCGTCTAACAATATTGTAATTCTGAAAAACTCCGCCCACTCTTACCCCTCCCCACTTCTTCCACTGTTCAATTGTAATCTATATTTAATTTTTGACTTTAGTATATACTTGTTCCTAATGAGGTGAACATTGTTCATGAAACATGTAGAGGTTATTTATATTAAAGTGATGTAAAAAAGTTATTTGTGTATTATTCTAATTACAATGAATCTTATTGTACAATTTGTAATGTGAGTATTAAAAGATGTCAAGTAGCTAATTTAGCACATTGTGAAGAATATAATTTTAAGATTCTCTTTAGTTTCTTAAGAACGAAATGCTTTTCATATTACCTTGGATCTATTGGACGGATATCAAGCCAGCCCATATTTCACCCGTTTACAGAATAGGAAAGGTATCACAATTATATATTTTCACAATAAGATTCATTAGGGCTGAAACCAAAACCTCCCAGATCACAAGGCCGGGACACTCAGTCAAAGCAGCCTCCTAACTTGTATGAGATTTTATTTATTGAAACATCTTACAATGTTTTGGTCAATTAAAAAAAAATACTGTATAAGTTCTCATATAAGTTAGGAGGCCGATTTGATTAATTGTCCCGGCTTTGTGATATAGGAGGTTTTGCTGAAACACGGTACGAAGAAAACATAAGAATACGTATCAACATTTCAAACATTATCAATAATTTCCATTATTCCATGTTGCATCAAAACAAATCTAAAATAATAAAAAATACTTTATTTTATTCCAACGCGTATTTTACTTTCTTTGATTTCCCAATTTTTTTTTTTTATTTAAAGGATTTTTGGTCGTGGTGAACATTGACCATTGAAATTATATTATTACACTCGACCATTAATTCAGAATTAGTTTATAATCATACTTATTAAAATGCTAATAGATGTCACTCCTATAATTTATTAGAAGTCTACTTTTCTAAGAACGGGTTAATTCGCAGAATTTAAATAATGAAAGTTCCATTCAAGTTCTGTTTTTATATACTTATGAGCCAATTGCTTCACAAAACCGAAATAATAACAGAATATTCACAGAACGAGAAAATTAACTTTTAAATTTGAAGAATTAATCAATTTCTGTGTAAACAACCCGTCCTAACTTTAACATTTAACTTTGGTAATTTTACAAAAAAATCTTCATTCTCTCGACCGCCTTATACGAATGACATTTTAAGCAGTTGAAGCTTGAAGTCATTTCCAACTTGATTTCTCTTTTTATTAATGATATTAATACGAAAGTTTTCCTTTAAATCTAATGGTCTTTATGATGCTATTACTTGTCCGCAGCTTGGTGCCCTGGAAGTAGTAGTGCCCCCCGACTTCGTGCCTGAGGAGACTTCGGGCGACCTGATGGTGCCGGAGGGCGGGTCGGCGCGCGCGTCGTGCCGGGCGCGCGGTTCGCCCGCCCCGCAGATTCTGTGGCGCCGGGAGGACGGCAAAGACATTGTGCTGCGCGAGCTAGCGGGCACCAAGTCCAAAGGTAAAAATCAATCTTGTACCACTAATATAATAAATATGCATGACAATAACGCCTTTTTTGTCTCATATTATAATCATCTTGATAAAATAAGTATCCACAATATGGTTGTTTTTCAACCCCCAACACCCTATTTGATGTTACCCAGACCTTGCCTCTTTAATATCAAATATTTCCGTAAGTTTACACAAATTGAACTTTGAATTTCAAGTAAAAAATGTCATTAAATCCAAAGATATCCAAGTAAAAAATCATTAAGAGGTAAGAGAAATCCGACGCATTGTTTTAAAAAATCGAATTGTGCCAAATATTTAATTTGCTATCCCGTCTTAGGTTTAGATGCACCTATATTTTATGTATGACATTAATTCGATGGCTGAGTTGGCATTTGTCGGTGGCTGAGTTGACATCGCGTTAGGGTCCCACCCAGGCGTCTTGTGTTCAATTCCTCGGGTGCCAAGTCTTCCATCACAACATTAGCAACATTTTCCGCTTACTGTGGTGGCAGTAGGAGATTTTAAAAGATTGTCAGTTTATTCGTAACATGGAAATGTTTGTCTTTCTTTATAAAATAAAAATAATTTAAATATAGGCCACTTACATTTAATGCAATTTTTTTTGGTTTAGTGAAAAATTATATGACATTCTGCGTTTTTTTAATCGTATTTTTGATACCATGGCGATTTTTTAAAATATTTTATTCCGCGAAATCGGGCTGTTTTTTGGGTGCGAAAATATTTTTATTAAATATACAAAAATCGCTTAATTAAGGAGGTTAGTATATTCGCACGAGTCATTAAAATAACCCAAAAAACCTCTTTAGTGCCTATTTACTTAAACCCCCGACTTAGTTATCTTCATTCGATAATTAAGTTGAAAACAATTGTTGATTTTTAAAGAGCTTTTGCATGCAACGAAATTCGACAAAACCACCTTAATTACTCCAAGAAATAGCTTTTTATGGGTAGGGGATGGAAAAAGACGCATTAAATCTTCATTTTTTTCTGAAAGTTTAGTTTGAAGGTTAGGAAAAACGAACAAATTATTAAAATAACTATAACTAAACCCTAAAAACCTAATTTGTGCATGTTTACTTTAACTCCGTTTTACTATTTATATGTAAATAGTTATCTCCGTTAGATATTTATTTTAAAATAAGGTGTTGTTTTTTTCTCAGTATTTGCATGTTGCGGAATTCGACAAGTTTATCAAATTTTTTTTACCGGGCGAAATACATTGGATTCCTCAATAGTGAAATAAAGATTTGCAGTTTTATCCATATGTTCATTTTATAACTACTTACATATAGATAGTAAAAAAAAACCTTATGAAAGTTCATAAATTACTATTCTTTTGATGTATTGTAAGTAAAATGAAATGACATTCTCAAGTTTGTCCGCGACTGACGCGACAGCTCTTAACACCAGTTTGGGCGGTAAATGCAGTGTCATCTCTGAACGATCAAATAATCTAATTTCAGCCATTTTTAAATTGTAAGATTTCTTTGTAATTTCTCAAAACAACGCTTGCCTAAGAGAAGTAAATAAGGTTATCATAAACAAACCACTCACTCATGCATGTCATGTAATATCAAATGTTAAATATATTTACGTAGATGTCGTCTTGGAAACGAAAGAATATTTTCTTGTTTGGTAACGGGATAGTAAAAAAAACCCTTATTTTTTCTTAGTCATTCCCTCAATGCTAACGATCACGACCCCCGCCAAACACCGTGAACCAGAGAGTTCAAGGTGTGTTACAACCCTTTATTAACCCTCTATTCATGGGTGGGAAGATGGGGACAACGATCTTTCGGACTCTTTAGAGTCGTTTTCATGTCAGTGCATCAATTAATGTTGTTTGCTCACTCTGGATCATATTTTTTTACGTGTCCGAACATAGTGTTATGATAGTATCCTCACTGGATATATTTTTTTTCGAAGGTAAAATCTTCATTAAGCTTATGACTTTGTGATGTCATTATTTATTTATTAAAAATACAAATAACTTTAATAAAATAAAATACTTTTTGTTTTGAAACCACGAGTTTTTAATAATTTTTAGAACCGACCGGTTTCGCTTTACTCAAGCATCTTCAGGGTACAAATTATTACTGTAATATGTTTTAGTAATAATTTGTACCCTGAAGATGCTTGAGTAAAGCGAAACCGGTCGGTTTTAAAAATTATTAAAACTCGTGGTTTTAAAACAAAAATATTTTATTTTATTTTATTAAATATGTCAAACCACAAAGTGATTGCTTTCTACAATAATACAAATAACTTTGTTTACATCACACTTATTTATATACATCTTCTACATGTTTCGTGAACGATGTTCACATCATCAGGATTAAATGTACACTTAGTATATATTATATACTAAGTGTACATTTAATATACCTCGACTTCACCATAGTTGCTTTTTTATTTCATTTTCGATGTGCCAAAAATAGTAAATTCTGCGCCAAATGAAGTTGAAATTTATTTTTCAACTAGCGCAAAACCGTGAAAACCGTGGGATATTATAATAAAATTGATTCAAATCAGGATTCAGATTTGCATACACAATTTGTCATATAACATTGTAAAATGGGGGCCTGAGTACGGGTTAAAAATACCAAATAATACTAATAAAAAATACTTACAATTTATCAGTAAATAATTAAATCTGAAAGTATTTATAAAAAAAATAATTACCTTTCAAAAGACGATCAGAAATTTAATTTTGTAAACTTGAAAAATTACGACATCTATCAACAATTCAAACAATGAAAACTCATTTAACGTACAGATTATTTTTTTAAATTGTTGCCTGCTTTATCATTTGTCATCGGTTCCAAGATTATTCCAATTTTGAAATTCGAAGTAAATTCCTTTTTTAATTGTTGTCAAGTTTAATTTGTAGAACTCCATATCAATATAAAGTTTTTCTTTTGTGTATTTAATAATATTTATTTTCAATTTACAATTTTTGTCTGATTATTATAACGTATTACAACTGTTTCGCCTTCTGAATGCACTTTTATAATTGAACCCCAGTTACACAGGGACACATGGACACAAAGACACGCCATCGAAGTTATAAAATAATTGCTTTTGTTGGCGTTATTACCAACAAAACGAATTGTGATCGTAATAATATTGAAATAATTATCATTAAATTCAATGATCGAAGGCCTTGATGTGGTAAGTATCATTGTTTACGTTGTGTAGTTTGAACAAGGCAACGTAGTTGTGGTTACTATGCGAATGGATAATTGAATCTTATGATGCGGTATCGATAACCAATTGTTTTATTGACTTTTTGGTCGATTTGTAATAATATGTTTTTACCAATTTATTATCACCTATTATTACTGGTGAAAAATAATCGCTCATCGGAGAAAAGTTTTAATTATTTAGTTGGCTAACTACAAAATAACATTTGTAAAATTATGAATTGTTTTGTTCCCAGTTTCCCAATATCAGGGGGAGGTTCTGATGCTCTCCAAGATAACCCGATCCGAGATGGGCGCCTACCTTTGTATAGCCAGCAATGGAGTCCCCCCTTCAGTTAGCAAGAGGATTATGGTCAGCGTGCACTGTAAGTTCTCTGACTAATACAACACATAAGTTTAAATTATTTGTAAAGCTGTTCATACTGTCCCTACTGCTAATATTTGTTTGGTGTTCGTAGATTCAGGTGATGAGAATATTATATATTGTCATACATTATGCAGCACAGAATAAACTTGCTTTATGTACGTAACTTACCTATTTTTTTTACTGATACAATTTTGCATAGAAAATAACTTTTACTCTCTGATCTTTAACAGTAAAATTCTATATGACCGGTCGGTGGCCGAGTTGACATCGCGTTTGGGTCCCACCCAGGCGTAGTGTGTTCAATTCCTCGGCTGGCTCTCCTCCTCAAGTCCTCCATCACAACACAAGCAACATTTTCAGCTAACTGTAGTGGTAGTAGGAGATTTTCAAATATTGTCAGGTTATTCGTAACCTGGGAATGTTTGACTTTCTTTTATAAAAAAATTAAAAAATTAAAAAAAAAAAAAAAAAAAAAAATATATATATATATATATGATAACCGAAAAAAGTGAACGAAAAACGACGAGAAGAAAAGAGACGTTTGATATTAGGTACTACGTCTTATGCACAAATAGCCCACAGTAGATTATCGCCTACTATTTATTTTTTACATTTCGGGAAATCGACAGATTACACTTCTTCAGTTTATACATACGTATGTGAGGTATAATATAAAATAAATTATGGATTTCCCCCTTGTGACTTTACCTCTAAAAAGACAAAGAACCCGGTCACCCCCTGCTAAGAAACCAAACTTTCGAACTTGGCGTGACAAGTGGCAGAGGAAATGGCTATCAAATAAATGTTTCCCGCGGCGGCGGTACCCGTTCCCGCCTCCCAAATTGAAATTTCAAGTGACAAGACATAATATAATAAACATATTATCACACTAGACATTAGTTTATTTAGGTAACTACAATCGCCAATTTCTTAAATTTTAAAATAAAATAATTAAAAAAAATTCACTTAATTAATTTTAAAAATACCACATAAGAGTATGACAAATAAAAAAAAAATAATATTCCGCAATCTATATGAACCGACCGTGTTTTTTTTTTATTATAGATACAATTTATCACTATCTCCGACGAACGTAAATAAACATGAATGATATTTCGCGAAAATGTTTTTATCTGCTTGGGCCCAGCGCTCACTCAGGAGTGGCGTTTGGTGCTAAGAAAAGCTTCGGTTAACTATTAAACAACACATTTTTTTAGTAATTTTCGTGATGCCAAATTACTCGTTTATTAATGAACGAAACTAGAAAAGCTCTAAGAATTGAAAGAAGTCGTATACCTGTTTAGTTGAATTCGTTCGGGAGAAATTTGTTCACAAAACAAGTTGTGAATAAAGATCTCGTTAACAATTAATCAATGTTTTTATCTAACTGCATACAGTCATAACGTTTGACTTTTCGGATTGTCAATTCAAAGATATTTTTTAAAAATAAAGACAGACATTCCCGAGTTACGAATAATTTGACAATATTTAAAAATCTTCTGCTACCTCCACAGTAAGCTAAAGATATTGCTTGTGTTATGATGGAGGACTTAGCCAGCCGAGGAATTGAACACGCTACGCATTGGTGGAACTTAGCCACCGACTAGTCAATAATATCTCCAGTGTTGTCAACGTTTATCAATTTTTTTATTTATTGCGTTAACAGTATAGATTTGGCCATTACAGCGCAACCGTGCATAGGAAATCTAATTCAATGTGCTAGTAGACCCCCTGAGTACCTAACTAAATCCTTTTTTTTTAATGTAATAAATCTGTAATTTTTAACATTTATGGAACTTTCAAACAATGATGAATACAGTCATTTAAACAACATTTTTTATATGAACATGACTGTAACCATGCACTAAATGCACTTGCAACGTCAAGCTAAGCCTTATTGTTACTTATTGCATCCACTGAAGGTTCCTAACAAGCCGTCGGATGGCATCCTCACCATTCTGTCGATGACATGACATGCAATTTAAGATTATTTTCCAGTCCATCCTGTTATCCAAGTTCCCAACCAACTTGTGGGGGCCCCTCTGGGAACTGACGTCACTCTGGAGTGCTACGTGGAGGCTTCTCCGAAAAGCATCAACTACTGGCTGAGGGATAATAGTGAGTATTAATTTTATAGAATATTTTACTAAACCACTGTTCTTTATAAATATCAGAAAAAAGTAGGACAAAATATCTATATGTTGATGAATACATTTTCTACGATGATTTAAAATATGCCATTACCCGATTTGCCGCCAAAGCGATATGTTCGAGCGCGGTGCGTTTGTGACGTCACACCAGCCAACGAATGTAGCTACAAAAATATTATTTGTAGATTTACTTCGTTAGGTATTTCGTTCTATACCTACGTACATTGATGTAAGCGAACACCTATCTCAACGACAAAATGAAATTTAGATCTATGTCATGATTACAGACAAATATATGTAACCATTTTGTAATGTACATAATATATCAAAATAACATTTTGTAAAAAATGAATGGTCGTGAACTAGACGAAAATGTATCATACCTGTATATTAATTTTACAATGTGTACCACCAAAAAACAAAATTTTTCATAAAAATATTAGTTAAATTGTATTAAATTTGATTCGTCATCAAACTCTATCACTGTTTACTTAGCTTGAGTTAGGCCTCCCTAGCCTTTCTCACAGTGACGGATAAGAGGATCGATACGGTACGAGTTAATCTACTAGAACTAATTTGTTGTTAGACCATGTCTTCGTTACGGATATTGCTAAACAAATTGTAAACCTAACTTAAACGGGAAAGAGGAGAAAATGCACAATGTAATTAGTGCCTTTTGCTTTTGTCTGGCAACTAGAAAATAACTACCAAGATTACCACAGCGCCCTTAAGGTGATTTTTTTATAAAAAAACCGCGCTCTACAAAGCCTCCAAATATTATTATTCTTATTATTAACAGAGATGAAACGATGATCTACAGAGAAGCGGGGGGATACAGTGTTAGAATGCCACCCGTAAATATTATTATTCTTATAATCAACAGAGATGAAACAATGATCTACAGTGAAGCGGAGTGATACAATGTTAAAATACCACCGGTAAATAGTATTATTCTTACTATCAACAGAGATGAAACGATGATCTACAGAGAAGCGGAGGGATACAATGTTAGAATGCCACCAGTAAATATTATTATTTTTATTATCAACAGAGATGAAACGATGATTTACAGAGAAGCGGAGGGATGCAATGTTAGAATGCCACCAGTAAATATTATTATTCTTATTATCAATAGAGATGAAACGATGATCTTCAGATGAGCGAAAGGATACAATGTTAGAATGCCACCAGTAAATACTGACACAAAACAAAATTTGAATGAGAAGAAGATACATTATAAAGGAACTTTTGACATACCACTGAAAACTAACCATTCGCTTTTCCTCATAAGAAAAAGAAAAAAAAAATTGCAACTGCGTTTTGAAGGGCATGAGGACCATGCCTTATTTCTTTTGCTGCACGATATTGGTCATATGCTATGTCATAACAATCGTTGGGGGCATTCTGCGACTTCTATGTAATAACTCTGACAATACATATACGTCATACCTGCGACATATAATCACTTAATTTTATACAAACCTCTCGACCGGAGAACATTCAAATATTTCAAGAAACTTTTCACAACTATCCTCGGTTTATGTACAATGCACGTCGATACAATTGGCATCTTATTTCGTATATCATTGTTTTCAGTTAAATAATTCTGGTGCATGAACAGTGAATATTCTCATACCAATTATATATCACGATGGTGTTGACCATCGTCCACCCACATTCATGAGTTCTCCAACCCAGTGCATTATGAACAAATAATAACAATGGGTGTTTGCTTTCGAAAACCATCATATTGTTATGGGGGCATTGCTTCCACTTAAACCGATTGTATTAGTTTCTATTGTCTGAGCATTTTAAGTGTTGTAGTGAAATATATGATATAGGTAGGGTAGGTACGATTTTATTTTGATAACAAACCAAAGAATTGATTGACATGGACTAAAGCAAATAATCTTTTATCCCATGATAATAATGATAATTTGACAATTCGTATAGCGCCGTTTTTTATGAAAAATCTTCAAATCATCAAATCGTGCCAAGTAAGTTAGTAGGTATGTAGGTCCCAATAAGTGTGAAAAATATTTCCCCTATTTATTGTCCTATGCATAACAATTTTACTACAATTCTTAGTTTTAAGAAAGTATTTATTTAAATTCGGCTTTAAAGTTTTACATTTTCTCAAATTGTTGAACAAGATCACTAGTATCGACTACAAGACTTTAAAATCTAAACAAATTTGAGAGCAATTTCGTATGCATATTTAAAATTTATTACGTTGGTATAAAAATTATACCTCTTAATAACGTCATCATGTTCGACAATCAATGTGAAATATCTATTCTAGTCAAGTCATTTTCGTCTGAAGCTCTATTTGTAAAGTTATTTAAATTAATTTAATCCAAAATAATTGCTCTTGTGTTTGGTATAAATAAATTCGTGTAAATAAAAAAGCTTTGGTGGTCATTAATATTCTCTTTCAATGTTATTATTTTAGCATTATTTATAAACATCTTGTTTGTGTATCAAGGGTATTTTTGTTTTTGAATTGTTTGAAATCCGATAGTTCAAGCATTCAATTTAGAGAGCCAAATTTGTTATTTCCATTTTGCATTTATATTTTCAGCAAAAAAGCAGGACTTGCTTACAAAATATAATAATCAACGTTATGTTTAAACGATGAAAGTATTTGAACCACAAACTGAGTCGTAACTTTTAAATGATTTCAGGATCGCAATACGTTTCACTTAAAAGTTGACTGTTTTCCGTTGATATGGTGATAGAAAAGAATAAAAACAAACTTCGCCTTAGGAAGATCCACTTTAAGTAGATTTTTTTAAGCTTTTCACATTTTAAAATACAGATAACTCTTAATCTAAAGTGCGTATTCTTAAGCGCGTGGAAACTTTTGACACGTTTGTTGCCCGAAGCTTTCCCAGAGGTGAAGTTGACTCGTTCTGACTTGGACAGTCTGATTGCTGATTTTCAACCCTTTATCCAGTTTATTTTACGAGCGCTTTAAAATATGAATGATGACTACAGAAAACTTTCTCAAAAAGAAAAATGTCAAAAAATACACGAATTTAATTTTTTTTAAGTGTCAAGTTGACACTCAGTGGTTGGCTTTACAGGCCTTTATTTAAAATATAATCCTTTGGGACAAGTAATTTCAAGTTTCATTCTCTGGATATTCAGAATCATTGTCTGTTTCGCGTCAAGTTATTTCAACTTGAGAAAAAACGCTTTCATAAAGTTTCTCCGCGTGAATCTATTTAAAATTATCAGCCCAGTTGAATTCCCGTTTCCATCCCGCGGGCCAATCAATTACCATTTCGCCTTTACCTGGAACAGTAATTATTAAGTGCGAAGGTGGTTCGGGGATGTTAGAAGTTCCCCTATTTAAATATTTATCGAAAGCTCGCGCGGTCGCATCTGGCGCGAAGCTTTCAAACACGGCTTTTGGCGCCAACATCCAGCGGAGATTTGGCTCAGGTTCTCCGCCCGAATAGCACATGCCCTGCCCTGCCCTGCCCTGCCCTACTGACTGCCAACTGCCAACATAGCAGCAGGCTGTTTGATCCAAACAAGTCTACTCCCTAATTCCGATGGGATTGTCACCTAAATTTGCAAGTTTGAGAGAAGCGACTCGGTTACGGCGGCTCACGGTATAATGGCTCAAAGGATCGATATCAAATATATCACACAAATACAAGGTGAACTTCAGGATGGAATTTAGGAAAGTTATTGCTAACACTGTACTGTGTTGTTTCTTGAACATTTAGATTATTCTTAGTGAACTTAAATTACTATTATCTATTTAATGTTGGTTCACAGATGTTCAGTATCCCATTAGGTTACCGTACGCAAGTTTTCCTGGTAAAGAACAGAATCAAAAAGTGTTAAAGCATCTGTCCATTCATTAAATTTTGTTGTGAGATTGATTCAATACGTTTGTATAAAACGAATTGTTTAATGAAAGTTTTTACCAATCTATCATATTACTTTACTCATCTATCACTTGTTCTGATGAATCTAAAGATTCATAGAAACTTAACTGAAGAACCAAAAATGAATCGCGTATGAAAATAGAGGTAGTTTGTTAATTGCTTATATATTAATATATTCTTTCCTTACAGTGTTTATTTTGTGTATTTCCATCAATTTAGCGAGTTTTAGTAAAACCACTATTTATTTCCTCTTCATTGCAAATTAATAATGAGGTGTCCTAAAATGAACGCATTTCGTTTATTTTGATTTGTAACATTAAACAAATTTAAACTCTTTATTTGTATTTCAAGAATTCTTTGGGTGATTGATGTCTTGCACGCAAATTTCCATCCAACGTTGTGATACATTCAGCTTTTGCACATCTTTACTATCCTCGTTTCATACACAACCACATAAGTACAAAATACTTTATAATACAAACTGATTCTCTTCAATAATTATAATTTGTATACATTTTGTTAATTCCGTGTCAAAACATGTATAAAAGGTGACTTGTGGTGTGAATGTTCAAACTCATAAAAGCACAGCACTCCAGTTTGGCTTTGTGTAAAGAACCCTAAAAACTTTTGGTTGATTTGCTCTAACCGGATAACGTCAATGAGGATATTTATTTTTGACCAAAAAGCAGTAGTTACTTAAGATTTTAGGAAACCTACTCGTATTTACTAATTTGGTCAGTTTATAAAATTCATTTTGAAGGTCATTAGGAACATGCTGAAAATATCTGTTTATAATGTATCAGTCATCTTATCAAAGTAATGCAAATATTCTACGTCAAACGTTTGTTCTGTCTACAAACATGGGTTCACATCGTATTCGAATGTCATGTTTAGATAACTCGTAATATAACTTCAGGGTGTATTCCCATCAAATTGATAATAATGTAAATGCACCCTCGCACGATAAATATTCCTTAAAAGCGAGTGTACGCCGAACATATTCTAATATTACAAAGGTTGCCGTTAATGGAAAAATAAAGTAACCGAACCAGAATACCCGGCTTGATAATTTCCAGGGAAATAATGGAGAGAAGTCGTAAATGTTAAATGCAAGAAAATGAGAAAATAAATAGGGCCATTGATCATAGAATTCAGTTTATAAAGCAAATAGCTGCCAGCGTTCGGCTGCGAATAGACGTGTCACTTATGATAACAGAGCTAGAGAGAACATGTTCAGTACCTAACCGTTTAGGTAAATTACTATTAAAAACCTTACTTTTTAAATGACGTACATTTTAATTGTGACAATCTTTTACAAAACAACCTCGCAAATATTTGGTTTATCATTACAAAGTTTGAAAAATTTGACATTTTAACATGTCAACATATTTTTAACATTTTAACATATCAACACATTTAACATATTTTTATTAAATATTATAGTTTACAGGTTAGTTTTATGTTTCTGAATATCTATCTTTGAACATTAATAATTTGTCTGTTTTTTTGCTATCCTCTTATGTATATTGTATTACTAAGACTGTTTATGTTCCTCAAATAAATAAATAAATATCAATGGTCATTTTGGTGATGTGCCTTCCTACCAAACGTCTTTGTGATTTTTCATATCCATAGTGAATGATACGTAGCGCCTACTAGGCGAATGATCATACTAGCAGCAAGAAAAATACGTCACCACAGTTAAATCTCGCTAACGAAGGAATTCCCTAATATTATTAGGAGGTTGGCGTTATTTCCAACAGTTGATAATCGCCAACTATGGCGGCACTCTCATTTTGTCGTCAACGCCCAGTACACAGTTAACAATTTAAAGTGTACGGGGAAAAATATTTTTTATGACAATAAGAACAAAAATAAGAAAAATTTAACATTCCCATCCAATATTTTTCTTCTGCATTTTCGTCGTACTAACTCGAAATAAACTTTATTTCATCATTCTACTGCCTCCCAACAGTTTACTTAATCGGCACGTGTCACTTGGTTGTGTTTTGCCCGTGCGGATCGCATGATAGCAGAACCGGAAAAATGTGTCATAAAAAGGCTTTTTTACAACGCGTTTAATTTCTCAATACCGCGAGAAAACAGAAGCACATTTTTATGGAAATTTTATGAATATAGTGTCATAATATTTCTACGGTATCTTAGTTGCACTGCGATACCAAGATTTCCTTTGTTGCGACTTGAATGTAGGACTTGATATCATCATTTCCACGGCAATCGCGAATTATTAAAACAAACAAGTTCTTCAAGAGGGCTCCTCAATTGTTCTTTTTTTAAAAAAAATTGTTTACTCTTCTTAGTTGTTGTAAATAAATTATTACCATATACGACAATTTAGGCAAATTTTTTGCCTGGTGGAAATTTATATCGACCAACTCGTGAAGATGTCTGCCAACCAATCTTTGCTTACTAGTCATTTTGCAATTTTTGTTTTATGCCGTACAGCCCTATCGCCCCTATATTGAAGCTGGTGCGGACAATGAACAGTGCGAGGAGTAGAGGAGAAAGGGAGAAAAAGTAAAAAAAGATTGGGAAGTAGCTAACTATTTAAATCTGTCTCCTACTAGGACGATTCTTCTATCGAGATAGAAGCAAATAATATTCCTACTTTGTCCCGCTTAAAAATCTGAAACTATTTTTATTAATATGGATTTTGCCAGGGAATTAAACTTCCTTATTTTTTTACCGATCTTGAATCAACTACAAGTCTTACAAACCGTAGTTATTGTATAGGTTTGATGTATCGTTTTGTTAATAGATTGATAAAACTGTATGATAAAAGTTGAATAAATAGAAAGTAGATTGCAGGTACAATCAGAAACACACTGCCAGTTTCAACCAAAAATGAATAATATCATCAAAAGCGTCGACAAATTGCATCAAGTTGTTGCAAAATATTCCGCGAAAGCTTTTAATGGAGTCTCGCCTCTACACCATATTTCCTTAGAAATACGAGATCGTGCCAAATAGAAAATAAAAACGTCCGGAGTTATTACGGAAAGTAAATGCAAAACCGAGTACGAATACGAGCTAGTCATACCCTCACAAGAGGCTACATGAGAAACACTATATACCTACATTATTAATCACCAAGACGTCAGAGGAGATTTCATAACATGCTACACGTAATCTATCAAGTACAAATAGATTGCCTTTTCTATAAGGTCCACAAACTTACCAGTTTATATTTTATAAGGGGAGACCTGACGTACATGCATGCAAATTAACGTGCGTCGCTCTCCAAAAAGAGAAAAAATGCCTTATTTTAAAACGGGTCAAGTCTCAAATGTTACGTATGATCTTTAGAGATTCGAAAACGTAAAAATAAATTCAATTACTTTTCATTATTTGCTCGCTAAAATGGCTTGATGTTTTGAAAAACATGACATTTCTTTATTTGGGAAAAAAATTCATCCATTTTCATATTTTGTAGCAAACTTGCAATATAACAAAACCACACTAAAAATAGTTTTTGAAATATACGTGATCTATTTGTTAAAATTGTAAAAGGGAAAAACCACACGTTTTCTGGATAAAATCAAGATATTCAGCAATAACGTACACCAATATTTTTGAATAAAATACAATAAATAAAAAATAAATGTTGCGTTAAATTCAATGTTATCGTAGTATAAACACAGTTATTATTTTAAAATCTTGCTTATCATTTAAATTCTGCATTATATTTATAAAATTTAGTTTGGCGCAAAAATAATGTTTTCGACCATTATAGCCAGCTACAGAAGAAGATGCGTCGGTAGTCAACTACGGACATCTCAGGTGTGGCAAAGAAATGTAGGTAAACGGAATCTTTTAACAACTTTTTTATATAATTTTAACAATTCAGTCGTCTTTATACTATTCAGAAGTGGGGGATGTGTCAGAATGACATGTGTGGCCTGTCAGTCAATTAATTCAATGCAGTTGAAATTTATTTTCGGAATGACGAACTCTCATAAATTTTGAAAGATTCCATCTTGTGATCCTTCTGCATAGCTTTGCTCTCTTACGACCTTTTTTCATCGTTTAACATTGATAGAATAATGCTCTCTGAGTGTACAAAATTCGCACTCATTTGTATCGACAACAGTTTTCAATTCTGCTTAAAAATATTTGTAAGTGCTTAACATTTTCAGAGAGTACGGACGCAATCTACAAAATAAATATTTCACTATATGGTTAACCATCTTAGATATTATAATAACTTAATAAATGTGGCCAAAATCTGCAAATTTCGTATTGGCCTTTCGTTATAAAATACAATCTTAATATCATATATATCATCTTTGCAGTTTTTAGCCACCTGGCATGAGAAATTTTCCCTGGTTGTCAAATTTGCAGTTTTCACACCGATTGACCCAGTCAAATATATATTCTGTTAACAATCTTGGTTTTTGCTATATTTTATCGTAAAATTTTGTGGGATGGATGATCGAATTAGAACAAACCGTATAAATTCCACATTCTCACAGAATTAATCCGATTAGATCCGGTTAGGTTAGGTTAGGTTATGTGGGGGGGGGGGGGTCTTATTACATTATATTATTACCTGATTACATTATATTATTAATTCTGTTTTTCATAATTACGCGCCTTATAAATTTACCCCACGAAATCGGCTACAATCGCATGTAGCTGATGTTAGTATTAGGTCTACCAACACAACAGTGACAAAATATGGCGGCGGACTGTCCTAATATGGTCATAATATCAGATCGCGAAGTGCAATTTTATTAAACTTTGATCGGCTGTATCTCCCTCAATTTATTCTTCCGCGCCTTAATTCTTTTAATGAGTTTCTACACACTTTTCTCATCTAGAAAGTGCATTTTTATTCAATTCCCAGAGTTTGGCGTAATCTGCATTCCTCCCAAACACAGTTTTAAATAGTTATCCAACATTAAAAGTAAAATTGTTGTGAATAACATATTAATTAAAATAATTTAATAATATATATTTTTGGATCGTTAATTTTTTTCAAGGCATTTTAGCGAGCTAATAACATAAAAAAAAAATTAATTGCTATTCTCATGTACTTTGCAAGACGCAAATTTTGAGATATCATGCGTTTCTAATTTCTTATGTTGAAACAATTGACACACTCCAATGCAAATGCACTTTTTATACTAATAATAAATAAAACGTACAAAAACATTGATTTTAAAAAATAAAAATTAAAAAATTACCACAGAGCCATACATAGTATTAAAAAATATCAAGTCATAGATATTAATTGAATTAAGATCCTGAACCGAGTGTTTTGCAAAACTATCGTAATGAGAAGAATCAAAATGATGGATGTCATAAGCATCCACCATAAAGAACATCGATAAAAAATGGCGCTAAAGTAGTCAGAAGGTTGTGCTTAAAGTGGATAAACGAAGAAAGGAGTACATTGTTTTAATTAAAGCTCAGTTAAATGGAAAAATAAATCATGGACGTCCCAGGAAGACATGGAAATCGAATAAAATACTTCAGGCGATGTGTGCATGTGAATGCGGGCCAAGACAGAGATAGGTGCCATTATCATCTATCTGCCTACCCCAATGTGGCGTGATGAATAGGTAGTTTGTGTTAAGCTGGTTTAAAATGATAAGACATCAATGTCATAATATTAGCCTCACCCATAAAGCTACAGATTTAAAATAAAAGAAACATTTTTTTTTAATTTAATTAAAATCAAATTTAATAATATAATTATTAGGTTCTGCAAGTATTTTTTGGTTTTTGTTATTGTTACAGCTGTTTCGGCTTTCAAGGCCATTTTCAAACTGTTGTTTTAGCCACGTTTAGACTACTTATTTATTTGATTCTTTTTTACCTCCTCCCAATTTAAAATGATTTATTACCGGTTAAACCGATTTACTGATAAAATAATTGTGACAATTGATTTCACATTCTGTGGGGGTATTTTGAAGTCTGTTTTCCCCACATTAATGTTATCTTTTTTTTTTTATTGCACAACAGATAGATTATCCAATTACTGTACAATTCTCAATTCGACAATCTTAACACCTATGAAGATAATTATTATACAAAAAAAACTTTAGGCTATTTAAAGAAGAATTATATATATCTAGTGCTTCTGAGATTTCATTCAATAGCACCATTCCTCTTGTCATGCTATGTTGTGCTAGAATATCTGTTCTGCCGTATGGTATTTTGAATAAGTCGTGTCGACGACTACGGCTGAAGTTTTCGGGCACGTATAAACCATAGCATTCCAAGAGGAACGGGCTATCAATATAGTTATGGATTATGTTAAAACTAAGTATTGCAAGATTTGCATGACGTCTAGTTTCCAAGCTAAATCTATTTGTTGCCTCAAGTAAGTCCACATGGTGCATGAACCTTGGATAAGTTCCGCGCATCCGCATATTGACATACCTGAGGAATTTTTTCTGTATTTGTTCCAGCATATTAATATACTTAGTTTGGTGCGGAGTCCACACACCACTAGCATACTCCAGCTTACTTCGTATGACGCCATCAAACATGGCTATCATTGCATCTGGGTCGTGAAATTGTTTAATAATGATGTAGCAGTTTTTAATTTATTTAAACGTGGCTAAAACCACAGTTTGAAATTGGCCTTCAAAGCCGAAACAGCTGTGACAATAACAAAAACCAAAAAATACTGGCAGAACTTATTAATTATATTATTAAAGTTGATTTTAATTAAATAAAAAAAAAATTGAATGGAGTTCCACAAATTAAACAAAAAAACAATAAATAAAACAAACAGTATTCAGAGGATTAGAAAAGATCAATCCCTCTGTTCTAAGTACAGTATTTCCAAAATTTAATCATCATCACATTAAAGTTCCCATTAAAATAAAACGATTGTGTTTTTCTCGCATATTATCAACGAATAAAGTAAACTTGAACGCAATCTGCTATTTTATTTTCTCATAGATCGCTGGGTGTTTATGAATGCAGGTAAAATCCCCTTTGTAAAATTTTATTCTTATTTCAAGGTATTATAAGAATACAAAAGTTCAAGTAATTATATTGCTTATTTAAAAAAAAGCAAAACAGTTGTGGCTCCTTCCACCATGCTTTTTTTCTCTGACTGCACAATTATTAATCTTTTCCGATATCTTTGTATTTGCAAGTGGGATTAATTTTCCTCCCATTGCTTTACAAACTTTCCAGCGCTTAAAAAGTTCTCCTTTAAAAAAATCTTATAATTCTTTTACAGACTAGAATAAATTCCGCAGAAACAGGGCTGGAACTATAATAAATCCAAGGAGAATTGAAGATGGAATACGTTTTTTCGTAGCTGTGACGCAGTATGATGGATTTGGGTAGGAAATATAGCACATACGGTAACATATTATTTTGTAAAGAAATAATTTGGTCGGTGAATATCAAATTTTCAACGAGAGATACATTTTTCAATACGTACTCAAACGACCATTTTCGTAAAACTGTGATAAAAAGAAATTCAAATATGTTTAATTTAGATCAATTTTCGAATATTGCTCAGTGTTATTTAAACAATGTGTGCAATTATTATGTTCCGTAATAAACATCACTATATAGGTGTTGAACTTTTTCATCCATTACGATAATTCTATCAATTTGCCAAAGATATTGTATTATGAATTTACTAAATTATGAAGTACTGTTCAATTTTGGAAATGTTATAAAACTATCGAAAGTAGGGAGTAGTTGGATATGTAGACAAATATGGTTGGAGGAAGTTTCTGGCTGTTCAGATCAGATCCGATATGCGGGTAAATAAAGAGTGTGAACTAAAACATTTGATTTGTCTACGCTGGATTTGAACATGTGATTCTCACAAAAAAACACCTGACAGTACCAAAAGTCCTGTATGAACTTTAAATCTCTTTTTTAAAGCGAAGTTGAAACAATCTCTTATCTTGATTTTCTGAATATCGAAAAGCCCCTTCTCAATATATTCACACGTTTAAGGCCTATTGACATAATATAATTATAATATAAGAGGGTATGACAATATTCCTTGTGGCATACCTGCCAAATTCCAGAAAAGTCAATGAATTATATTACAATGTAGAAAATGTTATAATTTTTTCTATTGATTACTTAATAGTATGTAAAATTAAAATATTTAAGCATTTCTTCAACACTAACAGTGATTTACCACGAGTAATAAATGAAAATATTTTTTTTATTATAATAGAGCCTATTTTAACGTTTCAATGGGAAATCTGTTGTACATATGTTCGTCCAAGTAAAAACTCTAAATGGTGAGTTCTGACGCCATGCAATTTGAACAAATTTTCTCTATAATTTATAATTCTACGCAATTATTAGCTTACAACGTCACTTCGATCATGAGCTATGGAGCTTTGATATATTCATTAAAATGAGAGGAAATTTATTTATTTATATATATAATTTGTACATTTATTTATAACAATTACAGGTAATATAGCCTAAGACGTTATAATTGGACCATTTATGCAGTGTATATGCAATGCCAAAAATCTCGCAAATGCGCTATAGGACACAAAAAATAAATCTATTTTTTTATCTACTGCATTCAAAAAGCACGTAGCTCTCCCCACAGGTGAGTACATAAATAAATTAGTGCGGCTTGCTCTACTATAAAGAAGATTGTGATGACGTCTTCGAGAGTGAGACTCTGGTACAAAAAAATTTAGTTGGGCCAGTATCTCATTATTAGATAAGTGACCGTTTATAAGTTGAAAAAAATATTTAAGCAAAGCAATACCTCTACGTGTCTCTAGGGAGTGGTAATTGGTCATGCCTAATATATAAATCGATGGGTAAAGCCAAGGGTAACGTCCATAGAGCCGCGATAATAAAAACCTTAAAAAAATTTTATGGACTCTTTCAATGCGTAAAGTGTATGTTAATTCATGTGGAGCCCAGATGATCGAGTTTGATTCTAGTACACTTAGGACTAGTGTATTATATAATAACGTCAGTGTTTTTGTGTTACGAAACGGATATGAGTTCCTAATTACGAAGCCGAGAAGCCTGTATGCTCTGCTTATTAAATCATCGATGTGTTGGTGAAAAGTTAGTTTGCTGTCGTAAATAACTCCTAGATCTTTGATTTGGTTTAGGTGTTGGAGAATAATTTCATTGATTGTATATTCAAATACATGCGGTTTCTTTGATCTTGTATACGAGACGATATTGCACTTGGGTGTACTGAAGTTCAAGCCATTTATTTTGGCCCAGTTTGAAACGCAGTCAATGTCACGTTGAAGGAGAATACAGTCAAGATGGTTTTTTATTGAGCGATATAGTTTCAAGTCATCTGCAAATAGTAAATACAGCGAATGTGTGATGACTGAACCAATATCGTTAATAAAAATCAGAAACAGAAGTGGTCCAAGGATAGACCCCTGAGGAACTCCAGAAAAAACTATGAATTCAAAAGAACTGGAACCCTTATAATAAACAAACTGTCTACGATTTCGAAAATATGAAGCAAAAAAACAGAGTAGTCTTTTGGAAAAACCAAATGAAGCTAGCTTATTTAGAAGAATGTCGATGTCAACCTTGTCGAATGCTTTTTCCAGTTCGAAATAAGCAACATCCACCTTTCCCCGATTGTCGAGAGTTTGTGATAAGAAATCTGAGATGCATAAGAGGTTTGATGTTACTGACATCTGGGGTCTAAAACCATATTGACGGTCATCAAGAATTGGATTAACGTGATTAAGTATATATTTATGTAGAATTTTCTCGAATATTTTCATGATGGAACATAGAACGGCAACTGGTCGATAATTCTGGATATCGCGTTTGTCACCCTTCTTGTAGATAGGCGTTATTTTAGTTAATCTCCAGATGTCTGGGAGAATCCCGTTTTTTAGGCATACATTGAAGAGATGACATGATGGTGGTATTAAAAGGTCGGAACAACCCTTTAGTATAAATGTTGGAATATTGTCAGGACCGCAATAAACAATAATAATATCAGAAGTAATAAACGCTTCATTGCTTATGTCTGAAAAGTGGTGTTCAAACTCGAACAAAACCGGGTAATAACAGCTACTAGAATGCAAATAAATTCGTCTTTGAATTTAGCGAAGGCATTTAAAGGTAACTTATATTGCTAATCAATTACTAATTTTCAATGAAATGTGAAATGTGAAATGTGAAATGGAAGACGGTACAAAAAAAAGATCGCGATTGAGACTCAAACTAGAAAATCTATTTTATCCTGGAGTAGAGTCTCTGCCAAATGAGCTACCGAAACCTTTTTGAATGATTTTTTCGATTACCCATCTTATTATCAGTACGCAAAGTTCTACATAGATAGTATCATGTATGACACTATTTATTTGTATTTACGGAAGACATATTGTGAAGTTTTCACAAAAATGAAAACTTCACAATTCAAAAACATATTTATTGCACAAAAATACAGAGTACAAAGGGTATAGCTTATAGGTTACATCCTATTTCTTCCAGCTAACCCGACAAATACACATTATATTTGTTGTAATGTATGTAAATAAAAAATAAAAAACAGGGGTATTTAATTTATGTAAGTTATTCATTTAAGGTGTAGTGATATTTGTTTAAAAGAAATGTTTTTAGTGATGATTTAAATTTAAGTATGTCGGTTATTTGTTTGATGCTACATGGAAGGTTGTTATATACTTTAATGGCCATGTAGTGTGGTCCTTTTTGAAATATAGTTTTGTTTGCTTTTGGAATTAATAAGTTTTCTGTGAGCCTTGTAGCGTGTTTATGTGTTGAGTTTTTTTGTGGGAACTTTTCTGGAGATAATTGACCTAACAGTCATAACTCCATTATTTATATGTCCGTCACTGTTAGAAGTTTGAGATTTTTAAAAATTGTTTTACATGAATCCCGGTGATCAGAGTTTGTAATTTTTCGTAGGCACCTCTTTTGGATGATAAAATCATCTTTGGCGTTTACTGAGTTTCCCCAAAAAACTATTCCAATACGTTCAATACTTGTATCATCATTGGTGGCATCATTTTAATTAAATAAAAACATTTTTCGTTATATTTTTTGAGTTTATTAAGGAAATAAACAGTTATATTTTTCAATTAACTTTACATTTAAAATGTAGAATTTAAAATAAACTAAAAACTTCTATTTTTATAACGTTTAATAAGATAATGTTAATTTGAATACCAGATGAGTTTTCAAGTCTTAATGTAATGAATAGTGTATTCCTTAGATGAGATGGTGATATCTTCGAGCAAGTACGTGGTGCACAATTCGGCTAAGTCGATGTTCGAGTCCAAGATGACGCTGACGGTGCGCCGCCTGCAGGCGATAGATGTGGGCGGGTACCGCTGCATCGCCAAGAACTCCCTCGGGGAGGTGGAAAGCAACATTCGTCTATATGGTGAGAATCTGCTTTCTTTCACTTACTTTTTTTTTAATCTTAGTAGTTCTGTAAATAGTTGAAAATACTTCATGTTATTTTTTTTCAAATTTTATTTGAGACACAAGCAGACATTTAAAGTACATTCTTGTGGGTAGTATAAATTAAATTTACATACAAATATAAATTTCCTTAGACTAATGTGTCTGCAGCAATCACATTCACAGAAGCAAACACAACAAAAACGAATACAACAAGTTATGTTGTTTTCGAAAATATCTATGCTAGCATGTGTTTTAGCAAGACCGTTGTATCATCGAGACATTTTAGACATAGGATTAAAATAACCAGCGTTATTGGCAAAAATTTCGGTCCAAAATATGTTAAGGTTTCTAGTGAATTTGGGGCTGGCGTTTAACTTGATTAGATGGACTATGTTACAATCTACTTGATTATTCACAATTTTGTAAAAAATTAAGAGATCATTTATGTTTCGTCTTTTAACTAGACTCTCTAATTTGAATAATGTTGATTACTCTGACTTGGAATAAAAAGGTACTATCAAATACAGCCACCATCTTGACAGGATTGACCGGACATGGAACACACAAATTAACAGAGAGACAAAATGCAAAGTTTTCGAGTCAAAACAGGACTTTGCTACCTTGAATCAATTATCACTGCAAAAAGAGAGATAAAAAATAAGATGTTTCTTTTTATGTTTATTCCAAATTATTTACCGCCGTCACGGGAACCATTTATTGGATAACCAACACCTCTTCCATAGGTCCCTCAAGTGGTTCGCTACATTTGGTAGTTTAGCAGGTCTGCCCGTGTTCATCGGGTGAAGTGTGTTCACGATACGCCTGCCCAACAATCGGAAGAGGCTGGTTTGGGTAGACCCTTTGACCTTTCCAGCTTGTGTCTCTCTCACCCCTCTTACCTTTTTCCTTAGAACTTTCTCTGAACTCACTATCATTCCTTTAATTTACCTTACACAGCATCCGCAAAGATAACATAGGTCCGGAGAGAAATTATTTTCCTCCAGGCCTTCTATGTGTGATTAATGTAAAAAAACAATGTTCATTTCAGATATTTGGTTTTTCCCACGCATTTCCTCATTTGATTTCATATTCTCAACAGATTTTTAATGGGTTTTGAAGAAACATCTATATGTTTCCATAAGAATGGAAATTATTGCAATAAATACTTAAAATTAGTTATGTTAAATATTACTAACTAAAAACCTACATGAACATCGCTTGTTGTTCAAACATCTCATCCGGTTTTGGCACAACCATGCCTTAGTCAGGAATAATTTCCCTCTAGGCCTATGTCATCTTTGAGATGCCGTGTAATGGGTCTTTTTAAGGAAAGGAAGGAGAGAAAATTCTAGGTGGGAAATGGTATGAGGGGTGGGTAGGAGTATGGGGGTCCCTTTGTTCAGGAGTGACGGACGTATGAATCTATCACTCCCACTGCAGTGCATGGCAATGGGTCGAGGGAGTCCAGCTGGAGAGGTCAAAGGGTCTCTCTTAACCAGTTATTAGAGATCTGGACCGCCACGCAGTAGAAGTGGACAAACCTCACCCCCCTTGAACCCGGGCAATCCTGCTTGGTAATAAAAAAAAGTTTAATTATTTTCTTCCTGGTATATATTATAATGCAACACTAAAAATAATTTATCGAACATTTCTATCTATAAACATATCTTTATCAAATTACCTTGAACCATTCTCATTTAAATGGTATTTTGTGGTTGAGTGCTTATTGTTTAAGGCCCCAAAAAAGCAAAATTTTAATAATCCTAAAATTTATCTCGATAAAATGAAAAAATCTTTTTTTTCTAGAAATACCGGGCCCCACCCGCAAATCTCTAAGCTACGACAACGAAGAAACCGATTATTCCGAGAATGACTCCGGCCCCGGCAACCAGTTCGGATCGGCAGAAATCGGCGATGATGAGGACGGGGGTGACGACACCGAAGATCGTGACGTCACAATCGTCAGCAAAGGTCGCAACATGCCTGCCCAGGGGAAGCAGGTACCAGGCACACAGAGGGGCAAGGGAGGCTCTAAGAATCACCTCGATAACCACGTCAAGATTGAATCTAACAAGTGTAACGTGTTAATTGTGGATCACTTCTTCGTAGTTATGAGCTGTATGCTGTCTGGATTGTGGACATTTGCGTGAATTCTCCGTTTTTATATTATGAAAATTATTTTTCATTTTGCTGTTTTTTTTGGCTTCACGTCAATTACAATTATTAGGAGTGCAATGGACAACAAAATAGTTTAATGTGTAATAACTCTGAGTATCATCAGTATTATATCAGACCTTAATAGTTTTAAAATCGTGGAAAATTATTCGATACATATAAAGTTGAAAGTGTTAAATAAAACAAATATCTGCAAACAGCTGAGATAGAAGAAAATTTGTTGTGCAGAGCGGAGTGAAGGGAAGCGGTTTAAACAGCCTGTCCATCGTGACAGGTTATGTCTAATTGGATAACCCAGCAAATTAATATCAGGCCTGGATTAAAGAAATATACTGTCGAAATAAGAACTTTGCCCAAGTAAAGCAAAAAGCAAGCTGGATATCTAAAAATAACTGTTTAATAGTAGCATTATTTAATTATGTACCTACATCTAATAACTGTAGGGGTTTATTATTTAATCAAGAAAAATTCACTCGTATCTATAAAGCTTCACATGTTCTAAAACGGCAAAAGAGTGTTGAAACATGAAATTTGAACAGATTTTTTTAATGATATATCTAATTTTATGCAATTACCTTCGTGTAACAACATTATTTCGGTCGTGAGCTTCGAAATATCCATTTAAGTGTCGAAAATAAAAGGCACATTTTTCGATAATAATCCTTCGTGAAAAATGTTTCGAAATTCGGCCAAAGCCAGCTGGAAACCACTATAAATAATAAAAATTAAATTTATCTTGCCAAAAATTATTCAACCATATAATTTTGTCTTAACAAGTGAAACGTATTTTTGTAAACTACTAAAAGTTTAGCATTATTTATTTATAAGTGGTTCGGTTCAGACAGCGTTTTCCGACATCACCGTTAGCGTAACCTCCCCATAAAGCGTCACGGGGTGACGATAGCGGCGGCAGTTCAGGGAAGGTTGCGCCCTCATGTCTATACCCCGTACCCGGTCTCATGTACCCGCGAGCAAACACTGCGGGGGAGGAAAGTGCAAAACTGTGCCGAGTATTGTGTGTTTATGGCTTTACGATAACACCGCGAGCGATCGCTGGCTGCTCGGAGATTTTTAATGTCGCGTACTAGCGTTTTAAATATTCCACGAAGGATAATACACATTTTCTTGTGCATCTTTCCACTGTATAAAATATTTGAATAATGTATGAAAATGTGCTTGTTTTAAGATATATCATTGATAAATATTTTATATCCAGACTTTAAAATAATGTTATGTATAACGTTCTGTTAATGCCGATAAGTGCTTAGTTACTTGGCAGGTAAAGGTTTATAATGATATTGATGATAATGGTGGAAATGTTACATAAATTCTATATTCTTCAAAGTGGTAGATATCTACTTGCAGTATCCCCCTGGTGAAATGGTGAAAGACATTCAACACCTAAACGCTGCTTGAAATGGATTTAACCGTGATTGATGACCAGCTCTAAATAAAGAGGTACTTCCCAAACTTTCTCCTGCCCATCTCCATTCCCTTTCCTACTCCATTGAGCCTCACAATACACCTAAATTATGAGTACCATAGTATGCACCACTAGCTTCAGACTGTTATAAAACTTGTGAGGTATTCACATTAAAATATATGTGTTACAATGAAACCCGTTTTTAGTAAGTTCGCGTTCTTGCTAGTTAGAACTAGAAAAAACGAACTAGAGAAAACGCTTTCTAACTAAAATCCTTTTTTGACTACAACATACATATCTACATTTATGTGTAGTTACATATTTAAAAAATACAACATACTTAAAAATATATTATTTATATTAATTAAATAATTTTACAAAAATATTTTAAAAAAGTATTCATGGGACAAGTTTCTTTTAACACATCAATTTGAAGCATTTAATGAATAAAAAATCGTCTACAAATGCCATACACGAGCAAAATGTGCGAAAAACACAGCGGCAAGGAAGATTACCCCAATAACTTAGTGGTTAGAGCAATGTTTTTTCATTGTTAGTTTTTAAAACTTTGTCAATCATATGTTTATCATTGTTTTCACACAATAAAAGCAATTTTTTTTTCTAAATACACATTGAAACTATTGATAATAGAGAAATGTATACTCCCAAAGACGCTGTTTGTGGCATGGAAATTGGCTTTCCACTCATTGAAACGATGTACATATTTTTTAGATAGACATGTTTAATATTTATGTAGCCATAATATTTTTTTAAGGATATAATACCAAAATATGTTGTAGTGCCAATATTTTTCTTTGCTATGCAATTCCTATTATCATTTTCCAATCTGCGTATTGGTTTTGATCATTAAGTTAAGTATCAATAACTATTCCGTTCATTTAAATAATATTATGAATTAAAAGCGTTGATACCAATATATCTTCGAACTGTAAATAAATTGAAAAAATATATATGATTTTCTCGAATAGAATTTTTCTTCTGAAATACGCGTTAAGAAAAAAACTATTTTTCCCTAAATAAATTGTAAATAAGTAGATAGAATGATACTGTTGCTTAGTTTTAACAATAACCAATAGAAATATAAAGGAAAAATTGCAAAACTATTAAACTAAATATAAGTGACAATAATAAACTAAATCAATTATTAATATTTTACTGATGAATAGTATTTCTTTGCCATATAACATAATATTAAGAATTAAACAAAGGCAGATAACATACATGTGTCTATTTCAGAGATGTCTAACGAATGTATTCTCAATTAATTAGTTATTTAAGAAGCAAAAATACTCCTCTAATGAAATTGATTTATGCCCCATTTTAACATGTTATTTATTGATTTATATTATATTAGTTTTCCAGTGCAGCCAAATTTACCATTTATTATGTAAAACCATTTTATTAAATAATGTAAAGTTTGAAAAATGTTGTCTTATTTTATGTTATATCATTTGTTCCCCTAAATTTACATAAATAATATTATTTACTATAAGAACCGATTTTCATAACAGAAATATGTATCATTTAAACCTTTAATGTGCAAAATTATTTTTAAGACGTTTGTAATGGGGGACTCAGCACGGAAATGGGGGCCTCCCAGTAAGGCTCGTATTATCAAATCATGTTTTATGAAAAAATTATTTTAAAGTATCATTAAAAATTTAAAAAGGATCATTAACGAGGAATCTACAAGCCAAAAATATGTCTATTCTTAGTGTATCATAAATCACCACGTATAAAGGTAATAAGCATAATAATTGCTTGGCAAAACGGAGTCTAGAAATTATCGTTTTAAGCGCACTAAACGATATAAAGGGTTTTATTTATTTTGTGAATATTTTTAAAGAAAGAAAAAAATATATTCAACGGAAACTGTCACTAATAAACATTAGCCATAAAACAACATTCTTAAATGTTGTGCCTGAAAAAAAAAATCTGATATTTTTTTTAAATGTTTGTATCTGAAAAAATATTATTTAGAAGTTTACGCTTATATTTTTTAAAAGGTGGATTATTTTATTTTATTTTAATAAACGACAGGAAAAGCTTTAATTTATTCAAAGTATTTTTTCGGTATTCTCCATAAAAGCCAATTTGTAGTAAAGATTGATCATAGCTCCACTGATGTTCCACTGATATCTTCACGTTAAAGAGTCTTCCCTAGAAAACTTCTTCAAACTCAAATTCTGCTGTCTCCTTCTAGTTTCTTACACTTAAAACTGGTGTATTTCCTTCTACACTATCCAGAGACCTAATCGTATACTTGTCAAACACTACTCCTTACTTCAGATTTTTAATAATAATATTTGATTTATATTTCTTTTAGATTTAACCGACTTCAGTTAATTTTAAAATCCCGCAGTTCAGCAATAGATAAAACATTATCGTGCAGAGTTCAAACGTTGAGATATAGCTGAATATTTCTTGCGAGTCTGTAGGCGGTAGGTGGTAGGCAGTGTAGACATGCGCCACTGCGCAGTTCCACACACCTGCCGCCGAGGAAATGAATGAAGTAAACCTCACTTTACTATTTTCTTCCCGCAAAAGGCACGGTGACACGAGGAGCAAATAAATGGGTGAAAATACACTTACATTAGCTTGTACTCTCACTTAGAGATTGTATAAAATAATTTTATGTGATATCACAATAGTTTAAAATGGCGTTCTAAGATGTTATCCGAAAAAAAAGAAGTGCTGTTGAAAAAAAATCATCGTTGGTTGAAAATAAAATCTACTGATTTTTTTTTTGTATGTACCCATCACAAGATTTGAAGGTTTTTTCAACAGTTCATGTTCATTCAATAACCATGGTAGAGTGCAAGCTTAATTCATTAACTTTCATGACAGTTTCCCGTAGTGGAATATCGAGTGGATGGAACACCTACAAATCTTGTTTCGAAAAAACTTCTTACTTAATCATTATTCATGCATATTATATCCTCTTGATCGCGTCGCTTACTATTCTCGGAATATTCTTGATTCCTAGATTCAATCAGTCGAATTGCATATTGTGTTTTCTCCTGCAACTCCTTCCTCCATTCATACGCTCCACTTAGCCATACCATGTGAGCGTTCATTTATAATCTTGTTCATTATCTTAAGCATATCTCAAAAATACATATATAAAAATGCTTGACGACCTACGTGGTCGAGGGGTAAGCCACTCGACTTGCAATCTGAAGGTCACGGGTTCAAATCCCAATATAATACATTTAATTTGATTGATTTGTGTTATTTTACAATTCAGACATTAAAATGTGTATAATACGTATGTAAATACTCTCAGTATTGACCTGGTGTAAGACCAACATCCAGAATTGAAACGTTGCTTGAAATGGCTTTAGCCGTGTTTGTTGACCAGATGTGAATATCCAGGTACTTCCCCACACTCCTCTTCCCTATCTCCTTCCCCTTTCCACTAATTTCAGCCTCACAACATACCCCAACTCGGGATGCCGTAGTCTTACTGGCTCCAGATGTTTGACACAAAAAACCACGGGTTTTGGTTATTTTAAATTCACACAAAACAGAAAACTGCAGAAATTGTTGCAAAAAGTACATTCAAAGTTTGCGCCAGCATTCAAACAAGCTTTTGAGCGATCATTTTTACTCAGAGGTAAGAATTGAAAGGAGGAAATATCGTAGATGCAAAATGTAAAAGTGTTGGGTTGGTGACTGGTGAGTCGCATGAATGAATATCAAAGGCGTATCGTGATTGTTTCCATTTTATAAAAAAAATATATTAAACTAGCGCAGACCACGAAAGACCACGGAATATTATAACTGTCCGATTTTTCAAGCTAAAATTATATATAATATAAAATATTTGACTTAAGGATCACTGCTTTCCGAAAAAAGAAATTTACCTTTTCTAATCTATACAATGACACTATTAAAATACAATACAAGTTGTATTCATAAAAAATGTAGCACCGCTTATGGAAAAGATAGCCACTCAAAGAATACACATGTAAGAATGAAATAGCTATGTGAACGGTCCGCTAAAGCTAAAGCATGCCCACTGGGCCAAATTCAGTAAAACCAAGCGCGCCATCTCAGTAACGTATCTTTACTCTATGAATTTAATTAAACATCTATCAAATATTTAAATAAAATAAATACACAATTAAAATAAAGAATTATTAATTTGATAATTATCAGTTCCAATTATGAAAATTAAATTTGAATAATTTTTCGCACCATGAAGGAATACAATTTCAAATCATTCACCCATGCACCGATAACCGATATTATTACGTTTAAAGATTCAATTTACGTTAAACCATGCCAAGCGCAACTTCCAAATGCAATTGTTTTGTTTTATGGGACGTTGTGTAAGTCTGAAAAAACACCATAATACATCATTAAACTTAAATTGATATCTTGAAAGGATTCAAAAAAATATTTTTAACTCACGCAAAGTCAGCAGTCGTAAAAATAGAGTTCTGAGTTTTTTTGTGCGTACCAACCTCACACTTTTTTCACGAAAACTCTGAAGAAAGGTGGCCATATCGTGCACACCTTTGGTAAGTAGGTACCTAATTCACACCCGTCTTTGAAATAACGCTGTGAACAAAGGTTTTTATTGTCCTGTGGTGTCACGGTGCACTCTTTACCGTCGACTGGTTGCACCGTTTCATGCTTTAGGATAGGTTTTAACGGGGAAATATTTAGTACCCCATTTGCCAAAACTTTATGGACAACGACTGCAAGGAACTCTGCAAGGAGAGTATTAGGAGATTTGCATTGACGTTATGTTTGCAACGTTTAAATCCTGATATTTTTTAACTAAAATGTTAGATGATAACCATTAATTATGCTTTTAAAATATTATGTAAAATTATATGTTTTAATTCACATAATGTTATGTTTCATCAAACGTATGAACTGATTGATACAAATATGGCTATTAAAATTGATTTGTTTTGAATATTTCAAACACATCATAAATATTTTTTTTATTTTTTTAATGATTAACTTATGTATATAAGACAAGGTTTTTATGCATAGCACAAAGGATAATAAATTATTATAAGCAATAATTGGTCGCCTGAAATATCAATACAAATTGAAAATATCTCCGGAGTAAAAATAAATGCCGCCGACAGGAATCACAAAATCTCCGTAAAGATAAGAACTTAATTGACGCTTGATTTGCCGCTCTACCGCCAGAGTGCAGTAGCGCTAATTTAACCGTTGGTGGTAAAAAGGAGAAGTCCCTGTTTAATCCAAACCATCAATAACTCCAAGCAACGCCGGGTAAACGTTAGCTACTATTTGATAAATCTGTTAAAAAAGAATTTCACCTTTTTGTCTGCTATATCTTACGACAAAAATTGAGTTTTTTATTTTCATGAAATTTATATGGATCCCGACCCTGTTTTTCATTTTAAAGCTTTAAAAATAGTCCCACAATCCATGGTCCTTGATATCCTGAAATCCGATCCTTAATATTCCGATCGCAGCCCCCAGCAGAGAGTGTCTAGTAAAGGCAACATCTGCTGTGACCGTATACGGGTAACGTGTGCCTATTCAAAACCTGATTCCGCCTCAAAACTTAGCGAAAAACAATATGAAATTGATTAAGAAGAGATCGCGCACGTGTTTACGCAGGGATCGGATGTGGATCTGACGCGTTTGATGTTTGTTAAGTTTTCAACTGTAAAATGTTCCCTTTTCGCCAAAACGTTGTGGACCAATCGCTTCAAGGGGACGTGGTGTCTCTGGTGGTATGAACTCACTAAGTGGACTCAACACATTTAACAGCATTAAAGCATGTCATCAACATGTTAACTAATAACATAAAATCCTCCACCAGGAAATATAGAAAGAGAATCTTTATTTAATATTTCTAATCTTGAAATTGACATTTCGTGATAGAATCCATTGCAATAATATAACAAAAGGATTTAAAACTTTTTTACAGTATATTTTATTTTTTAATGAAGCTGGTTTCAGCGTGTTAAGGCCATCTTCGGACTGGTATAAATATTTCTTAAACTAAGGCCTATATAATACATTACATTTGGGGAGGGGGTAACAGGGGGTGTCATACAATGGTTAATTCAATAAATTTATTATTTACTTGGTTTGTTTGCTTTGTAGATTAATATTTATTTGGGGAATACCTTATTTGATCAAATCCGATTCAATTTGATTAAGCCGAGGTTATTTATAAATTTAGTGAATAGGTAAAATTATATTATATAATATAGTCCATATCATTTCAGTTGGAAAGCAAGACACAACAATGTAGATACGAAAATCCAAATAATTTGAATAAACCCATTGTATGACACCTCCTGTTACCCTCTCCCACAAATTTAATGTTTTATATAAGCAATAGGTTAAGAAATATTTGTACCAGTCTAAAGATGGCATTGACAGAATGAAACCGGTTACGGTAAAAAATAAAATATAGTTGAAAAAAGTTTTAAAACTTATTTTTATTATATTATCAAGTCTCTTTCAAGTTTTTGTATTGCTTCCCGTTTACCTCAGCCAAGACGATTATTGTCTCCGGATTCCATTTTTTTTAAATTATCTAATCTTCTAAAGAGATGGTGTTTTTCCACATTTGAGGTTGTTACCAAGAAAGGCGATACAAAAATTCTATGTTTCTAGTTACCTTATGTTACTCGCTAGTCGTCCATTCCTTCCGTAATACCTACAATATGCGAATTGTTAGGTTTGAAAAAAGTTATTTTTACACAAAATGGTAGGTAAGCTAATAAGAAACGGTAAAGTATGGGTAGATAACAAAACTTTTCCCGTTGAATGAATAAATAAATCTTCCATTCCGAGAGTTGCAAAAAGATTAGAAATGATCGAGAAAGGTTATTAAAAATGATTCGCAAAACGACGGCCTTTGTGATTCACCGGTTAGGCTATCGACTAGTAATCCGGGGGTCGCGGGTCAAAATCCTGTAGTGCGCAACTAAATTTTATTTCATTGATTTTTTGATTCTCACAACATACCCCAATTGAGGATTTCATAGTCTCACTAGTACCAGGCCGTTGGGAGCAGTCGGTTCTCTTACACGGTATTCAAATTTAAAATTAAATTTAAAAATATTACGAAACTACAGTCAACTAAGCTAATCTGTTATTCCTATAAATCAACTATCGCATATTAGCTAACTAAGCAACCCTTAAAATAGCCGTGAAAAAAAAACATTGAAACAGTTGCTATTTTTTGTCCGACAGACGCATTTCTCTTTAGTTATTTGATGCAAGCATAAAACATCGGTGTCGGGAATTTTATTCGCCTGCTGTCGTGAACTCTCATATAGCATTTTTTCATTTTTAAAATATCATCATGTCACGCTTTGCATTCTAAAATAGTGACTCTCGACCAATTAATTCTGTTTTGTGAAAATTAAACAACTTATGGTGTCCTTTAGGGCAGTATTTAAAAAAATGTATTAACTCATGTCATATCTGCGAAGGGTCTTTTAAAGGAAGTGTATCAGGTGAAGTTCTGGGAAGGAAAAGCGAAAGGGGGTGGGTACGAATATGGGGGTCAGTGTGTCCAGAAGTGACGGACGTATGAATCATCAATATGAGAAAAAAAGTTTATTTATAAAAAAAAATTTCAGAATATTATTTAATTTTATTATCAACGCCTTTTTTGGGGGGTATTTACATAGGAGATCCAACAATTCAGTTTTTTATTACTTGTTATACATAATTGAACGTCCCCAGCATCAAACTTGTGTATTCACCGACCGGTCGGTAGCTGAGTTGACATCACTTTTGAGTCCCACCCAGGAGTATTATTTTTCAATTCCTAGGCTGTCTAAGTCCTCAATCAAAACACAATCAACATTTTCCGCTTACTGTGATGGTAGTAGAAGATTTTAAAATATTGTCAGGTTATTTGTAACCCGGGAATCTTTAAAAAAAATCACTATCTTTCTTAAAAAAATAAATTAAGATATTCACTGACTCGGCATAATTATTATGCTCCATTGGAATTTATTTATTATGAATGTATTCAAGAAATATATTGGGCATACGGAGAAATAATATGGATTAAAAAAACCTGAAGTTCTGGGTTATGTAATGAGGAGCAAACAACACTAGTTTTCTAAACTGAAAATCTGGGGAAGAACTGGTGGGAGATGTCATAAAAGACGTCGCTAAACCTCATGACTTCGAAACCTACCAACAAATATTGGACCAGGCCGCTGCCTGCATGGTAATTTTTGGCTATCCCATGATGATAGCATTCGTTTATAGAGTTTTGGGCCAACTTAAAGCAGTTTGTGTGTACCTGTACGTGTACCAATTAGCACTATGTAGAAAATATAAATAAACGTGTTAATTTTTTTTTGAAGAATTTTTATTTTTTTATTTATTTATTACTTGTAAATTATTTAACATTATAAATGATAACAATATGCAGACAGATATATAATTTTTTCGTTTTTTATTCTACTACTCCATAAGTTGAGCTCCAGGAGCTCGTGTTTATGGGAGGAGTATTTACATTTAGTTCTAATGATTTCTTAAACAATAATCAAAAACTTTTGATATAAATACAAACATAATATTAACATAGGTATACAAAATTAGAAAAGTGTCTTTTTAAGGATAATTAAAAACAATATATCTTCTTACATATTAAGAAAGCGTGAGGAAATTAAGGGTACAATATATCAGGTAAACAAATTAGAAAAATAGTTTTTTAAAGACAATTAAATTAATATATATTTTTTTACAAATTGAGTAAGTGTAAGAAAATTAGGGGTACACTATATCAGTATCCAATTTTAGGGACTTAATTAACTTTTTGAATTGTTCATAATTCACAGTTTCGGTTACACTAATTTTATTTTTGGACAATAATATATTGTACCATCTTACACCTAAATACGAATAGTGGTGCTGAGCCGTGGTCGTTCTAAGCATAGGAATGGCTATTAAGCCATTAGTTTTGAATCTATTGCTTATGCTATCTGAGGGGTGAATTTTATAAATAAAATATTCTTTATAAATTTGATATAAGGCGATTCTCTTATACAATTCTGTGATAGATGGTACATTAAATTCCCGAAATATCTCTAAAGTAGGGGAGTCATATGGTTTCCTAAGGATGATTTTTATAATTATTCTTTGAATTGTAATTATGGGCTGTAAAGAAGCCTTAAAAGCCCCTCCCCACCCGATAATCCCGTACTGCAATATGGACTGAATTAATGCATAATAGATAATTTTGATATTTTTCTTATTTAAAATATTTCGTATATTATAGAAAATATAGATAAGTTTTCTTATTCTTTCAACAATGAGATTAATGTGGTCTTTCCATTTAACATTTTTATCTATTAAGATACCAAGATATTTTATATTAGATTTATGATTTAGTTTCGCGCAGTCCGTATTACATGTACCGTTATTTACACAATTTTTAGAATGAATTGTTATGTTAATTTGGTTATTTGGCACATCTTCTTGTAGAGTGAAAGGAATACAATATGTTTTTTCTGTGTTGAGTGATAATAAATTGCTATCGAACCAATTTTTTATAACCTTCATATCTTGATTGGCTGCATTGGTAATTTCGTTCCATGTCTTTTTTTCGATAATTATTGCAGTGTCGTCAGCAAAGGATATAAGTTTACCATTAAGTGATAATTTAAACATATGGTTAACGTAAATTATAAATAAAATTGGTCCAATAACAGTCCCTTGGGGAATTCCAAATTCTAAAGTTTCATCCACACTTAGTGAGTTATTTAATTTTACTTTTTGGTTTCTTCGAGTTAGATAGCTTTTCAGCCAATACCTTACCTTACCAATAATACCGATATCATTTAATTTATTTATTAGTTTTGTATGGGAGATACTATCAAAAGCCTTACGTAAATCAATGAAAATGCCAAGGCATTTATTTTTTTTATCTAATGCACGGTATATAGTTGAAGTTAGTTCTGCAATGGCATCATGAGTACCTAGTTTCTCTCTAAATCCAAATTGGCTAGGACTAATTATTTTATTATTTTCAATATAGTACAAAAGTTGCTTTTTTACGATCTTTTCGAAAATTTTTGCAATGTTTGAGACAAGAGATATTGGTCCATAATTTGATATTTCTTCAGGGTTGCCAGATTTAAAAACAGGTGTTACAATAAATTTTTTATAAACGGAGGGGAATATTCCACTATTTAAACTAATATTTACAATGTGTGTAATTGGAATGCTTAATAATTCATTATAATTTTTCAATATTTCTACTGTGACTCCATCAAACCCTGGTGCGGATGCACATTTTAATTCACTAATAATATTTTTTATGTCATCTGTTGTTACCGGTTTGAAAACTGATAGATTATTTTGTTTAAGGCAGTCCTTTTCGAAATTATCTATTTTATAATTTTCATCGATCCGTGTAGCTAAATTTTGACAATATTTATTGAAGGCATTAGCACATTTTGTCGGTTCCTTTAAGGCATTAATAGAATTTTTTCCGATATTAATTTTTTTAATTTGAGTTTTTTTGTTTTTTCTACTATTTATTTCATTTATTGTTTTCCATATATGTTTTACATTTTGTTTAGCCACATCAATTTCATTTTTGTAAAAGTTTTCTTTAGTGGTTTTTAGTAAACAGGTTAATTTGTTCCTAAATTTTTTATAATATGTGTATATTTTTTTATCTAAGGCAAATTTCTTTGTCAAGCGATATAGCTCTTCTTTTTTTCTAATAGACACGATTAAGCCATGTGAAATCCATGGTTTTATTTTTTTGAATTTTGATTTATTTTTTATAGTTTTAACATCTGTTGATGCTGTAATATAATTGCATAGAATATTATCAAAAATATTTGCGCATGTTTCAGCACAGGTTGATTCTAATACGGAACGCCATGTTTCTGTTTTTATTTTTAGGCTTAATTTATGATGGTTTAGTGACTTTTTTGTAAAAGTATTGCATTTTGAATCAATATGATTATTAATATTAAGTTTTTGTATATAGATGCAAGTGTGATGATCAGTAATATTATTTTTTAATATTATCGTGTGTAATTTGTCGGTATCTTTAGTGTTACTCCATATGTGATCGATACAAGATGGACGAAATTGAAACGTAAAGTTTTTTATAAATAACAAAACCATTTTTTAGTTAGTGACGTTACTGTATAAAGATGTTAGGTCCATTAATTTCGTTATGTATATTTTTTTATAAAATTCCACACTGGTTTTTTTTATAAATATAGAATAACGCAAAAGTTCAGTTGGCTTTGACGTTTTGCATTTCCAGGTAAAACGAAAAATCTTTTTCTTTTGGCAGAAGTATTTTTGCATAAAGAAAATAAACAATATTTTTAGTCAGACAGCCCGCAGACAGTTGCGGAGACAGTTGCGGGCATGAAAACCCATTACGGTACATAGAGAAGCACACACGAGAGACTATTTTTTAATTTGTGTGAATTTTGGATTAGTTTAGACCCTACGGTAGATAATGTATCCCAATTTACACAACGAAACACATGGAAACACAAAACAAAGTCCGCTAGCTGTCAGAATTTTGACAGATATTATGACGCGAAGTTCGTACGTTTTTTTGGCGTCTGACTTAGCAGCTTACAAATATAGTTGGTCGAATTCCGCTGCGTGCAAAAGCTCTTTAAAAAAAAACATCACTTGATTTGAACTTAAAAATCTAACGGAGACAACTATTTTAAGTCGGGGGTTGAAGTAAACATGCATATTATAGGTGTTTAGGGTGTTAGTTTGGGTTACTGTTATAATTTATACGTTTTTTCCTAAACTTAAACATAACATTGATTGAGAAAAAATAGAATATTAATTCAACTTTTACCATCACCACGGCATAAATAGTTATTTCTTAGTAATCAAGTTGAAAGCAAGTGCTAGTTATCATTTTTTTGCGTTTTAAATATGCAGCGATATTCGACAATAATTGTATAATTTTTTTTCAATATCACCATGGTTTCAAAATACCATAAAAAATTATGCGGAACGTAATAGAATTTATAGCTTAATCAAAAAAAATATGTGATGCACGTGGCCTATTATGTCGTAACGGCGTAGTCTATGACAATTATTTTTGGTAAAATAATACCAGTTTCACGAGTGCAAAGAGGCAATTCTCTTATAGATAAACTTTATTTTTCATTTTTATGTTTGATGGGGTAAATGTTGCGCACCTATATAACCGCGTATACTTACCCCTACATATAAAATTATTATAGATATCTACATTATATTTCATCTCTTATTTATTTAGTGAAATATTTCGCTTGAAAGAAAGATGGTATCCGGATGGTTCATTTCGCAACCAAGAGCAGATTAAAAACAGGCTGCGTCGGTTTACGTGCGGGATGGTCAGATGCTCTGCAGATAACCCGATCGCATAGCGCGGATGTAAACTGTACGCTTTAAAGTTGAGACTTATGAAATTCCACACTTATTTTGTGTGAAAGCACCACGAAACTATACACTTATCCTAAGGTATACGTATTTTCGTATGCTTACCCGGCATAATGGTCAAAATCCTGGTATGCTGGCGCTAAGTTTTCAATGATTCTATTTTCGTAATAATTAATTTGTTTCTTGAAAAATCTTATTTTTGTAAATTGTATCGTCAAAAATGATATTATTTCTTTTATAATTAAAAATTCCTAATAAAAGAAATATTATTCTGAAATAAATATTTCTACCTATTCATAGCTAATGAAACATTTAAATGATCATTAAAATAATTGGGTCATGTTGTGAGAATTTTCAAAACATCGTGTCGTTCGCTATGAACGCTAATAGCGCTGTGGATAAATGTTTTATATGAATTTCAATAGACTGAGCTCAGAATTAGTAGAACCACCCACCGGTTCTCCCCTGCGTGAGATAATATATGGCACAGGAAGGATGCTGGGTACAGACAGAACAAGGGGATGGGTCTCGGATGATTTGCGTTGTCGCATTAATGCAATATATACAGCAATCTGAGCGAAATTTGTATCGACAACAATTATTGTATAATATATTATGCCGTTGTTTGAGCACAGTGGTAGCATTGTGAAGGAACTAATGGAAATTTCAGTTGTATGCTAATTTGTGTAGCGTTGTTTTTCCTATCTATGACACTGTTTTTGTAGTTCTGTGAACAGTAGAGACCTAGCGTTCAAAAAAAGTATGTTTCTTATTTTATCTTATTTGACAAATCAAAACCAATATTTAATCCGAAATCATAATATTTAGAATAACAGACATAAATACCTACCTACTTAATTATAAACCATTAACTTTATGAAACGTTGTTTCAAATGAGGAACTGTACAATTCATCGAAAAAAAACGTCACTTTCTCAATGAAAAATATTTTTTCAATCTTTCTTAAGACAGGAAGGTGTCATAATATTGATAAAATGTGAACAAGAAATTCCAAATAAATACAACTTCACACGTGAAAAGGGAATTTTTACTGAATTATTAAAACAGCTACTATCTTGAACCGGAAACGGAACGTTTAAACAAATTTACGGAGAGACGAAATACAAAACGGTCGAGTCAAAACAGAACATCGATACGCTCAGTCGAATAGTGATGAATCATTTAAGAATAAAAGACAAAGTATTGTACAGTGTTGACGGTTTTGATATGTAAAACGAGTTAACTAAAACGACAAGCCGGCAAAAAAACATGAAGTTATCGAGTGAATCAAATTCTTGATGGTTGTTATATTAAGTATGATAAAAAGATGTGTGGATGTAATTGAAGCAAGGATTGTTTTCCGAGACAGAGGTACGTAGTGATTTGTCCACTCCTCAGTTAGTTGATGTTACAGAAAAAAATGCGCTTTATATACTGCTGACCTAAGCTAAAAGGCGGCAGTCTCGTAAATCAAAATGTGACCTTTACAAATTCCTAGCTGTCTTTTTGCTTATCATGGCAGTATAAAACACATTTGTTCAACTTTGATTCTCAATAATCTTGTCCAATTTATTAGTCTTTATCGATAGGAAAATGCCATTTTTGAAATAAGGCTAAATAATAGAGTCGTAGTCTTTTCAGAAAGAAATCTAGTTCTCCATGAAAGACAGCCACAATCATTCTAAACAATCAAACAGCGTAGTTACCGTCAAGATGCGACACCGTCACGGCGTAACAACTTCATTCGTTAACACGGTATCCCAAATTAGTTGGCAAATTGTTAGGCGGCAGTTCATTACCGCACGGCAGTAAGTACTCGCCAACTTACGTGGCGGGGAGTGGCACCGAACGGAGAAGTGCCTGGGAAATCAAGCTTTATTTACATACATTTGAGGAATAATCACCGGTGCTTGTCGGTATTATACTTCCAAACTGGCGCAACGAGATAGGCGTGGAACATCAATCATACGTAATAAGGGTTTTCTTTTTTTTGTGCAATACTCAACAATAGTCAGGTGTAGCTGTGGGTAATTTCAATTTACTCAGTTCAAAAGAAATGAATTGCTTGCTGCAGTACAATCATAAATACAGACAATTTGAATAAACGAAACTAACAAATGTCTTGTTCTATTTCTATAAGTAGGCATTGTTAAGTTGTTTAAGCTGGTTTGCTTAAATTATAGGTATACAGTTTTGATGTGTACACTTATTTGTAGCTATTTACATTATGTATTCAAATAACTGTAAGGCCGCGTGAAATCGTACTTCTTAATTAATGAAAAATGTATATATGTTGAACGGTGTTTAAAGAAGCTTTTTATTATTTCAGCTCAGAATACCAATTACAACATGAACTATGGAGCTTTGATATAAACATTAAACTGTCAAAAAAGTAGACAAGACGCTGCAAAAAAAATTATCTTAAAACTAGTTGAAATCGAGCGATTCGGATGGAAATGCTAATTATAAATAAATCTAATATTAAAACAAAGGCCACAATCATAATTTATACCAGTATCTGGTAGAATACCTATATAAAAAAAACGATTCGCAGTTTTTTTATGCTTCGAATGTTTTGTCGACTATTTTATGTTTTCAACATGAAACCATAATGTTCTTTATACGGAGCTTTAATTTGTAATAAAACTGTATTATTTATGAATGACAACATTTATTACGTATTCAAATTTTAATTAGCTCTTTAACTTTACTGTTATAGAGAATGTTTTATTTTTAAATATTTAGCTCTTTTGGGGTGATTCTTTGACCTCTCCAATTGGTCTCTCGACCCAGTGGGTGGGATAAATCCATTCATCCGTCACTCCTGGAAACACTGATCCCTAGATTCCTACCCACCCCTCATACATTTTTACTTCCCAGAACTGTTTCTCCTTCCTTTCTTTAAAAAGACCCTCCACATAGTATCCCCAATGATGACATAGGCCTGAGAGGGTGAATGTAAAACAATTTTAAAAAGTTAGGAAATATTTTTTTGTTTGAAAACGCATATGGAAAAATATTTTTAAAACCACAATAATACATCTTCAAGCACTCCTTTTATTTTGAAGTTTCTTTTGGACTCAAGGACTCTATTTTAAGTGTTTTTTTTCTCTTCTTTTACGAGTTACCAACTTTTGAAAAAGTGGCAGTATGCCATACCTACCAGGCACAGACGATATCTGGAGATAGTTAAATATTTGCAGAAAATTTCAATAAATTTCTCTCTGCAGTCACAAGGATTTTCCTAACATATTGGCTTTTCTGGATTGTTATTGCATTTTTATTTTGATGAATTCTTGCATGAGCGTTTCGCTGAAAACTTATTGAAATATTCTGGATGTCAACGCACACTAAGAATGAAAACATAATATGCCTCTTACCCCTTTATCTAGTTACCGGGCTTCAGGGCGATTGCCAACGTTTCTGAACGTTCATGCGATGTTTTGCGAGGTATGCAAAATCATGTGTTTTCGGTTTCAATATTTGATCACTTAGAAAATTATAATTATAGACAAAGACGTAACAATACATCTAGTTATTGTCTCAGAAAATTTAGATAAAATGTGGCAAGCAAGAAATACCCTTACGTTTAAACACCAATTAATTCTTTATTCAAACGTTGCTTATGTATGACACAGATATCGTTAAAAAATATATTTAAATAAACTATAATACTGGATGGCGTTTTCGTATTCAAAAGTTGCGTCGAATACAACTCAAGGCCGACTAGAATTACAAGCCTGGCTCTTGACAGATTCTGAGGAGTCAAATGATTGTGCTGTGCCGAGATAATACAGTTTGCAAATGGGTATTTTTGTTGATAATCGTTGTTACTGCTGCTTGTGTGTTGTTTTACCGCAATTTTATAAACAAACAGAGTGATTAGACTTTTTTTAACAGTGCAATTTAGTTGGCGACAGCACTGTCTGTTACCTTTCGTCTTGTTTGCTATCTGATCTTTCCTCTAGTCGGAATTGCATTTTCTGTACGGTGCGTTAAATATTCGGACGGGAAACATCTGTATTATTTAAAGATTGAGATGCTTATATGCCCAACTGTATGACCAACTAATATGCCCAACTGTATATTTTAGTTATTTTACAAGCAATAATTATTCGCCTGAAACACTCATCCACATTGAAAAATCTCCTGATAAAAGATACATGACGCCAACGGGACTCGAACCCGTGTCCCTTCGATTTCCGGTCGACAGCTCTGACCACTGAGCTATAGCGGCTTATCTCTTATCCGCGAAATAATTCAATATATACTAGTGTTTCATTCAACAATTACTGCTTGTTACATTAAATAATTATTGCTTGTAAAATAATTGTTACCCTTTGTGCTATGCATAAAAAATCTTGTCTTAAAACGCTAGTTTACAAAAAAAATAATAATTAATGTATATTTTAGAGATAAGGCTTCGTGTCAATTATAAACATGATTATGGCATTACGGAAACTAAGTTAACTCAAAACACCAGTTTTTGTAGATAGGCCCATGTGATCCTAAACCCCCGTATTTAAAACCCTATTTCGGATACGGCTTAGTTGAATAATGTGGCATATGAAGTTCTTTAGATTACGATACATTAACTTAAACTAAAAATATTTCAGCATAAAAATATTAAGTAAAATAAGTATTGCATTTTGTAAGTAATAGTCATACAATAAAATAAGTATTGCATTTTGGTGATGTTTTTTGCAGAAATGAAACTGCAGCCATCTGCGAAAGGATTATGTGATTTTACTCGATGTTTCACGAATGTTACCTACACACTGAGATAAATTAAATCTTTACTTAATATAAATATATTAATAATTTCCCTCGGGGCTTATGTCAGCTTAGGGGTCGCTGTGTTGAAGGTTTTTTGAGGAAGAAGGAAGGGTCTTGAAAGGACCCATGTTTTAGGATGGAGGAAACACAGAGGCCACCAAATCGTTCGTTCTCATGTGACAAATATCGACCGCGTACAAATGTTGTGCGCACTGTTGGCGTGTTTTACGACTATGCACCGGTGCCGGAGATACAATGACGCTAATTCCTCGGAGTATCTTCCATTGAAATATCAAATTCTAGTAGAAGAAGGACAAAATTCCCACCATACGCCTATGCTCTTAAGAATATCCGTTTGTTAAGAAACGGGAAGCTATCACACAGACTGCCCTTTTCTGCACAGAGTCAAACGTTTTTTTTAATACCTTAAGTCTCCAGGACAGAGATATCCGCCAAATTTTACATTGGAGCGCACTTGCGATTTGTACAGGGTCAGGAGTTTTGTACTAATAAAGTATCTGCGGACACTATACAGTACGCCCAGATTGATTAAATGCAGGAGTTCAGAACAATCGAATGTGGAGTATAAGAATTTTAATAAAAAGGTTGTGTAGATTATTTATTTTTGTAAGTTTTCTCAAGTTGAAATATTTAAAATATTCTTTTACGTTTATTATTAAACGATGTGCTCTAATTGGATGATAATATTAAAATTTATGAAGAGTGTTTTTTTTTTTTTATAACACTGGTACAAATAATTCAAAAGTGAGCAGGTTTTGTATGTATATATGAAAATTATTGACGGCCTCCGTGGTCGAGGGGTAAGGCTCTCGACTAGCAAGCCGAAGGTTGCTGGTTCAAATCCCGGCGTGCGCAAGAAAATTCTATTTGATTAATGTGTGTTATTTCACATTTCATTGTTCCAGCATGGAAGATACTTTCAGTATCGCCTTGCTGTAAGACCACCATTCAGAATTGAAACGTTGCTTGAAATGGCTTTAAGCGTGTTTGGTGACCAGATCTGAATAGCCAGGTACTCCCTCACCTTCATATGTCCCATCTCATTCCTCTCCCCACTACCTTCAGCCTCACAACATACCCCAAAAAATACGAAAACCAGAAAATAACCTAAAACTGCAGTTATGTTAAAACTACTAAGCAGCTAACAAAGATAAAACGACGTGTTAAAATGTACACATAAACCCAAAGATATTAGAAGAACGAGATATGCTATGTTGGCCGCCGGACCGTAGCCGGAGTACTACCTAATTAGGGTACTTTGAACGGTATCGGGACGTGTACGCACAGAAATCTGTTCTATGTATTAGTGCAGATACCTTAGCGCAAGCGAAGGTGTGCAGTAGTATTGGTGAACAAAACCGGCGACACTGGGCAAAACAATTCCACTCAGTACGAACTGCGCATAGCACATCTCGTTCTTCTAATATCTTTGCATAAACCCATGTTCACATATTAACTAATTACTCTCACGCTGTGTAAATGAATCTATTGTAATTTTTGGGTTTCATGACAAAACAGAACATTAAAAAATGGAAAGAATAATTACTTTAATGTACTCGTACATATACATATCCTATCCTAACCCAAACTAATGTACCTAATTTTAAAAGCTTTAAATCTGTGGTAGAATTCCATTTTAGATGACTTTTTTTATGGATTTATACGCATTCAAAACTTTCTTACAATTTTTTATTCATAATAAAATCATGTTTATCATAAGCTTTCATGTATTTTGTTTTGTAAATGTAAATGTAGATCAAGTTAAGACCTGAAGACTTAGGTGCAAGTCTAATTGATTTTTGTCAGTTTTAAGAATATAAATTTTATTTTAATTTATTTTTGTTCACTTAGATATTATTTGAGATTTTCAAGACTAAGAGGATTATCGTGATTAATATTGGGGTTATTGTGACGTGTTACGCTTTTTCTACTTTTCGAACAGCTCACAATGTCCATCATCAGTTTTTTTCTGTTTACTTCATCAAAACCTTATTCGAACTTTGAATTGAGATTATATTTTTAATACATATTTAAACATTAAATTGTTATTGTTTTATTAGTACGTACATACCGAAGTTTAACTTCTATTTTTTTTATATTTCGTGTTATTTGTGTTTTTATTGTTGAACAATAGTCCATAAACACAATAAACAAACAATTGTAAGTAAAGATTTTATAATATTATGATTGTATAATTTCAATAACAAAAACCTAAATGTGCATACGAACAAGCTTACTGATTAACCTACGGTTAGCGGATTCAGTGGCTTTTAATCACGGAAAGCTATCGCTAAACAGCCTTAAACTCTTGTGGTCGAGTTAATCCTCTTACAGCTATCAAAACACTTGCCGCCGCAACTCTTTTCAACCCCAGTTTTAAAAGTTCGCTTGTAGTTGAGTTTAGCGCTGATCCTTATACAAAGATGAACTGTTTCTGTAATGTACTGTTAATTCTCTTCTTATCTTGGTATGCACCTGATGATGGAAGATTTTCAATAATTACTTGCGTTCTTTGAGATAACTAGAAAGTTTATTATTATTACAATGAATTTCTAACTGGACTTAAGTCCGTTCTACAGGAGGCTCTAAGTTATTCTGTTGCAGGAGTGAGACGCTCGCCTGAAGATCAGCTATCGTTGACTGTACTCGTAACCATTCAGGTATGGCCGAAATGTTGTCTCTGTCATGTCGCGTTACTACTGCTACCTATGGAGACACCGAAATGCTGGTCAAGACAGCAAAGAGTTCTAGAAAATTATCAAAACAATAACCAACAAAAGAAGTTACTCATCAAGGAATCAATACTGACACAGATAAAAACCCAAAACTTTGTGGTGATATCTTTAACGATTATTTTGTTAATGTCGGCGCTAATCTTGCTAGTAATATTATCCTAGGCAAAAAACAAACTCAACAACCAGAGCTAAACCCAACTTTTGAAGAAGGTTTCCACACATTTGCCTCAGTAACTGATAAAGAAGTTGAAAACGCTATAATAAGTTTACGAGGATCAGCAAGCTCTGGCTACGACAACATAACTGTAAAAACATTAAAAACTGTACGTGAGATAATCAGCAAACCGATTGTTCATATAATAAATGTAAGTCTAAAGAAGGGCATATTCCCGAACAACTATAAGAAGACTATTGTGACCCCTATTTTTAAATCTGGTGACGAAGAAAACACTTCTAACTATTTTCCCATAGCACTCACATCAAACATAGCAAAAATATATGAAAAAAATGTTAAAAAAACAACTCAACAACTACATAAAAGATAAGAAGATAATGAGCTCAAACCAGTTTGCATTTAGGGACAATCTCAGCACACAGGATGCAATTGCTAAATAAACATCAACAATAATGCAAAAATTAGATAATAAAGAAAAGTGTCTTGGAATCTTCATTGATCTCCGCAAAGCATTTGATAGCATATCACACTCAAAACTGTACTGAGAAACTTAAACAAATTGGATTGGACAGAAAAGTGCTATCATGGTTCCAAAGTTACCAAAAAGAGAGATTTCAGTATGTCAAAATCAATAATACCCTTACTGATCCCAAAACCTCATTTTTGGCATACCGCAATGAACTGTCATCGGTCCAATCCTTTTTATTGTATATGTAAATCAAATGTTCACTCTTTCCATTGTTGAAGATATCATATCTTACGCAGACGACACTGTCATTATCACAAAAGGAAAATCATTTGAGGAAACAATGACGATAGCCAATATCAATATAAACATACTCAAAATATGGTTCGACCTAAATTTTCTCTCACTAAATACCGAGAAAACATATTTCATCCCATTCTCTTTGCAGGAAAAAAATTTCGAAAACAATATTACCATTAAAATCCATTCATCATAGTGTGATAATAAAAAAGAATGCGGCAATGCAAATTGTTTACCAATAACATGCAAAAATAGTATAAATTATCTGGGTATCATAGTAGATGGACACTTAAAATGGAACGAAGAAGTCGAAAATACGGCAACCAGAGTAAGAAAACTTATTTACTTATTCATTAGATTGAGAAACATCCTATCATACAATATGATTAAAACTATTTATTTCTCTCTTGCCCAATCTATTCTACAATATGGTATAATTGGGTGGGGGACTTTCAAAACTAACCTCTTACCTGTAGAAAAGGCACAGAGGTTGATTCTAAAAGTCATCCTACGTAAACCATCTATATTTCCAACAACACAGTTATTTTACTCTTTTAGGGTTCTCAGTCTAAATAATATTTTCAAAGAGGACTCATTGTTACAAATTCATAAAGATCATTTCAATCCTACAATAACATTTCCAAAAATAAGTAGCCGATCAAGATCACGTGGCAACTTAGAAATCCCTAAATTTAAAATGAGCGCTTCTCAACACCATTATACTTATCAAGGTATAAAATTTTTTCATGCACTCCCGTATAAAATCAAATCTGAAAAAAATTATAAAGCCTTTAAATTAAAAATAAAACAACTTCTTGATCAACCAAATAATAATTATAAGTTTTAATTTATTTTTTTACGTATCTTTTGATTACAGGTACATATTAGTAGTAATTGATCAAATTCAAATTTTAATAGTACATACTAAGTATATAATTAACTATTTAATTTCATTATTAATTAACAAAAAAAATATATATATTTTTCTTCTTTTACCATATCCTCTTGAAATATTATATCAGCATTCGAACCACCAACAGCTTATTGTCGCAATTTATTATGACCCTCGCTTGCAATATTATCAGCTCCGTATACTCCAAATTAATGAAATAACTTCATGTACTTATACCACCTACTACCTACTTATCAATCGAAATGTAATAATATTATTTTTATTTTACTTTTATTCTTTAATTAATTTTAAATTAATTTAAATATATTCTTAAATTTATTTACATTTACTGTGTATCTAATTTAGTAACTGCTATTTTAGTCTATTTTCATTATCTATACCTTTGTTATCATGCTATATACTTTTTGTTTATTTCTTACTTCATAAATAAAAACTTTATTTCTTTTCTTTACCCAATATAATATATTGTAATGGCACTACTCCCCAACTCAAACACGAGAAACGTTTTTTCTCTATTGAATTGGGTAATTATGTAAAAAGAAAACATTTTATATTGTAATTTTTTTTTTTAGTATTACATATTTATGTTTTCATATAAAAGAAATATATTTATTAAAAAAAAAATCTTAAAACTACATCTGTTGAGCGGTATTAAAACTACAACTATTTATCATCACTACAGTTTCCAAGGGTTGACGTGTGTCATTTTGTGTTTGTGTGAAGAGTTTTATAAACCCAATCAATATTTGTTGCATAAATTAAATTATTAGAATACTATTTACAAGACCAATTTGACTATTACCGAAAGATTTTGTTTTTGCGAAAACTTTGTGGTACTTTTTTTATTCTACTTGTTTTTCGACTTCAAACGTTCGCGGGGACCAAAGATATTAGAAGAAATATCTTTGGCGGGGACATTGTGTCAAAATTATTGACTTACAAAAACAGTGTTCGTGATCGAGCTGTTCTTCGATCAAATTCAGTGGACTTGCATTCTAACCCAGCGTTAGCAAATATTTCATGTGTTTTATTACATCCACAATTAAAATAAAATCATATATACTTACTATATTTGAGTTAGTAACAGAGTAGTAAGACCACAATTCAGAATCAAAACGATGCTATAAACGGCTTTAGTTGTGTTTGGTGACCAGATCTGAAAGCTAGGTAATTCGCAACCTTCCTCTCCCCAATCTCTTTCAAGCCATTCAGTCTTACAACATTCCCCACGGAGTAAAATGACTATGGCTGATTTTTTAAAATCCTGTTAAAAACATGATGGCGATCCATTTCCTGATTCGATTTCGACATTCGATTCTTTAATTTGTTTTACTGATGTTAGGAAATCTGTCAATTTATTCGTTAAAGGCCTGCAGTCACTTTCACTAACGGAATTCGAATATTTCGACCCGATTTTTAATAAATTAGCTATATTTTATATCAGTAAGTTTTCCCCGTGCCTGACTAGGGGATTCCATGATCCTACTGGCTCCAGGCATATGGGACAATTATGTGATACCAAAATATAAACATATGGAAAAGTACCTACCTAGCACCAAACATCGAAAAGCTCTTACATAATCAACAAGGTACTGCATTTGCTACGCCTTTAACTAACTATCCGTAACTAATTCAATTCATTTGTCATGCCTTCAGCAAGTTCTCCGTTTCATTAGCCACGCTCTCAACTACTCAGTGCAAGAAATATAAGTTTACTTTACTCCAATCTAACAGCATAATATATTATTTGAACCTTAATACAGTCATGAATTCTTTATAGCCCTTCTTATAGTACTCTCTGAACAAACTAGCGGAACTCCATCATAAAATACGTACGAATATGTTTCATTCCGTTTCACTGCGATGCAAAGCTTGCATTAGGTGCTTAAATTTCTGTCGCCAGAATAATGTAGTACAAACGGCGCACTTTGGATATGTTTGAGTTGAAAGGGCGAACTTACGTTATTATTTATTTCGGCCAGAGCAGATTCTACGTAAGCTTGAAAATTACAACATCCTCTCCATGCATACTCCCCTAAATTGAGCAACTGATTCCAAAAACGATATAAGTGCAAAAACAAGGAAAATGTTTATATTTTATTAATCGTTCACGTCCGACGCAATCTGTTTGACAATCATACTGGTGTGCCAAGTTTCTTAAAACATTTATCGGAAAGATAACCGTATCTATCTATCCTACCCATAACGAACCAAAATATGAATTACTGTGCTTTACAATAAGATATTCGGTTATAATTTCTATTAAAACAATGAGAAAAGGTATTGTAAACTCGATGGTCGTGAGATTAAACATTGTTACCAATTTATAAAAAAAAACAGATTTGAAGATATTTTTTATTGGTACCAACTCGAATTTTAACATTCACATTCTTTATACATTGTGTAACAAAATACCGTTTAACGAATGTGAGGTAGTTTTTTGGTAATACTGTTAATGTTAGTTAAATAACCACTTTTTTGTTAAGGCTAGCAACCTGGTAATAATAAACAATGTAAAGTGCCTTTTTGGCGATTGAGTCAATAAACAGCTCTAATTAAATTAAGGAACAATTATTGCAAAAATTCACTTCTAAAATACGCTCAATAATATAATGCATATAGGTACATATTAAATGCCTGTCAAACATAACTCTATCTCCGTCTATGTTAATATACTTAAATAATATATTATTAGAGATTGGTTGAAACAGAATTCTGTTCATTAAAATGATCAGTTGAATTCTAAAACGACCTAAGCGGACAAAGGTCGTTATTGCATCCAGGTACTAAATTCGTCTAACCGCCACTATGTCTAAGCGGACTATACTATACGCTACGTCCTACGTTCTGTCCACTGGCTTCAGCTTTCCTTCCCTATCATTAGTTACACCCTCTATCTCTCGGCTTCAATCTCTGTCTCGTTCATGTATTTGTGCTGGCACGATAGCTCAGGGGTAAAAAACTCAATCAATCTTTAAAGGTTTCGTAACGGTTAATTCGAGATCGATAAAGCGAAAATGGTAATAAGGGTGATAACGCAGACAGCTGACGCTCTATTTTACTGGATTTTTTATTGTGCGAAAAGAGACTTACAAAAAACAGACTAACGTACAAAAAATCTCTATTTTCAAAGATAAAATAAGATAAGAACTTTTAAAAAGGAAAATATTTTACATTTAATTTTTTAATGTTAAGTACCTACATAAAATTTTCTCATTCCATCCAAAAAGAAACATGTTTCAGGTCGTAAAAAAAGAACTGGCAAATTACGAAAATACGTATAAAATTGCAGATATATCTTTGCCTAACTCATATTCAGAAAAAAAAGTGAAATATCTCACGATGATTGTCAAAATAAACACTAGGTACACTGAACTTTTATGTCAGAGAAAGCATTTTTCCAAAGAGTGGTACATTTTTATTAAATTATTATTCAAAAATATATATAATAATACAACTGATGATGAATATCAAAATCATTTTGCTAACAGAATTACAATTGGTTTTAATTCGTATTTAGGGTTGAGCTTCAAAAAGCAGAATGGAAATATTGTTGAGATTGAGTGAATTTAAACGTGTGCGCTGCAGTTTTTAACCAGAGTTCAAAACTCTTACTAGTAAACACACAATGTTGACTCGTCAAACATAAGTTTTATTATGGACTATTTAATTTTTTCATTCGCTAATGTGGTTCAGTTATATTTCGAAGTTAAGTGTAAAATTGGAAGAGAAATGGTAAGATATTATGTTTTTACTTTTGCGCTTTTCCTTATTCCTGATAATTGTAAATTTTTATAACGATTAAAAACCTTTTTTATATTGTACACTTGACCTCACATCCTCGCTCTTTATTTATTTTTTGAAATGCAATTAATTTACCAACAACTACCAGAAAAAACACGATATCTCTAATGCCATAAAATAATTCTATATGTACTGAAATTCATCATTTTGTCATTTGCACAATAAGGTTGTGTTTATAAGTTTAAAACATTAGCATAACATTTTCTTAATCAATTCATTCTACTGACATCGTACAATAATTTATTATTTTTAACATCTTGGTGAAATGCATGCACGAAATCTTTCCACTAAAGGAACTAATTGGTGACATTTACGTGAAAAATCTCAGTCCTAAAAATTATTTTTTGGGGCTACTTATTAGTACAGAAATTCGTTCATTACCTTTGTTTTAACTCGAGCTAAGTGAAAAAGATAATTTATATTCAATAAAAAGAAATTAATTGATCAAAGACTTCATAAATAAATGAAATGTATTGCTTTATTGTAAGATATTATGGATAAGGAAATATTTAACCAATTGTGAGAAATAAATTTTAATAAGCAAACATTAATAATAATTTTTTAATTTTTTAATAATAATTAAGAATTCTCTCTCCCTCGGGGTAAGTGAAAATAAAAAAAAATCGTTAAATCTTATCCGTAACAGCAGCTGACCGTATACGTGTGAGGTGTGCGCTTCACAAAGGGAGTACAAACGGTTCTGATTTGTGTGTATGTGGATAAATTCTAGCCTGAAATATCTCCTTCATCAGTTTCCGTGCTAAACCAAATAACTCCCGATGCCGTCGACTGGCTGAATAACCTTAGCATCTCACCTTGACCTCCACCAACTCTCCTACGTCAAAAGAAAAACTATTATTGACGGGCGTTTAACTAGTGTTAAACCAAAACAGAAACATTTCGGCATGCATCGCGTATTGGTCATCCCTGCCCTAAGCCAAAAACCCCTCCCCATTCCACCTAATCACTCGCCATAGCAAGCGCGACCCAAACTGCGCTGTACGGGGCCCCGCCGCTCGCTTGCTCGCCTACCCGCTTCCCGCTGCCCGGCGCGGCGCCCGCTACCGGCAGATAATGACCTCCTGTGTTGTTGTCGTCCGTTTGCACTCAGTAGCAGTAGCTGGCGTTGCAATTGCGCCTCGTCCCATAGCCATATTCCATGCTAATTATCCTTAATTGCCAACAAATAGTTTACACTACTTGCTCCCCACTATTCAAATCAAATTTGGGGGCTGGATTCTGAGCTGTGTACACTTCACAACAGTGATTTCATTAGTCGCCATAGAAAATCTTTATTAGGACAGCATTGAACATGAAAATTGTCTTATTTCGCGAGTGTGGCGCAATCAAACAAAGATAAAGTCAAACTGCCTGAACGTTCTTGAAATCTTATGTTTTTCGGAGCCCACCAATTTGTTCCCAAATCTGGAAATGTTTCGATTGAAAACAGAACCCAAAAATATTAATTCATTGAGTTAATTTCTATCGCCAGAACTTTTAGTCGCTTATTTGAACTCACATTTGAATTACAATTAATACGTAAAGTGATATATTTTTTTCATTTGCACTACACTTACACATTCATAATATACTTAAATGGTTTTTGTCATCTTCTATCCATGCATAGTTTCATAATATGTGATAACGCGCTGAACTTACTTTTGTGGAGAATTCTTGAGCTTCTGTGCAAGTTCCTAACTTTCTTTCTGAAAGCAAGAAAAGAACAGAAAAACTCATTTGAATTCGTAGAACGTGTGTCAAAATGGGTATAAAGAAAGGATATATAAAAAAGTTACGCTGGTTATTATATTAATGTGTGAAGTTCTATCTCTTTTTCAACCTGAAAGTATTTTTTGTATAATTTACGAATGCGAATGTTTCTATATGGACCGTGAAAAGCAAAAGAAAATAGCCAACATACTCGTATATTTTTACCAGAAATGAGTTTTTTATTATTATTTACTACACATTGTATTATATTATTATCATTTATACAATCGTTGAAATTTTAAACGTAAATGTGTAAACTTATCAGTGTTAATATGAGAGATTCGGGTAAAATTGGTACTTTATTAATTAACGCGATAAGAAAATAAATAGAAAAACGTAAGATCCATAGATGCGCTATTACCTTTTCCTTTTATTTTACCTCTATTAATGTTAAAGCTAATTGAGAAATGCTATAGCTTTCTCATAACCACAGATTTTTCGGAGTTAACTGGCTTACCTGATATTGGTTAAGTAAAAAGCATAGTGAGTACAAAAACTGCTTGATTCTTACCTACGATTTATTCTAATTAAATATTTTCTCTAGAGAAGAAGATAATATTAATTAATCTGAAACGAGACATGAAACAGAACAAGACAATAAATATAAAAAAAGCTGACGGTCGCAACTGGAAATTGAACCCAGGAACTCTGTCTGACTGGGAAAACCCCTATTAATTCTCGTAATTCCTATATTTTTGTCATTAGAAGTAATATTGGTAATTTTGAGAAATCGACAAAAATTACGTAAAATAATCAGATCTCAATCTCAAAGTGCCGGAAAGATATAAATCCTGGGTTCGTTTCCCTGTTGCAACCGTTACCTTATTTATTGATTTTGTCTTATTCTGTTTCATATTTCGTATAGATTTCTTTACATTATCTTCTTCAATTACTAAATATTACTTTGATGGATACAAGTTCAAAAGATATTACTATAAAATTAAATATTTTCGTACAAATTAATGTGTTATTTTCACGTTTCATATCATCATAAAAAAGTCGTGTTTTTTGCCTTTTCTCGGTTGATATTATTCGGTTGATTTAAATTTATTTCCAATCGCAAAATAATTTAATACAATGCGTGACCTATTTATAAAAATGAATGTCGATTGAATTCACCGTTTAAAACAGATTCATTTTGATGATGCAGACATAATATTCTGTTAGCAAATTGGTTTATTATTTCATTTTGATCGCATAAACAATAATGACATATTAATGGCGTCTAAATTAACACTTCGTACTTAATTGAATATTAATGAATACCTTGTGATCTACCAAAATAGTGTTTGACAATGAAGTAATTAAAGATTACCATAGCTTAATAAAAAATAATGCTTGATAATGAGAAAATTAAAAATGTATTTATATATATTTCGGTATTTTATTTTATAATTTTTTTGTATAATAATGAAGAAATTTAAAATATATTTATTTATTTCTTTATTAAAAATTGTGTGGGATAGTAAGAAAGTTAGAAATGCGTATATGTATTTCGAACGCAATAGTTTTATAAAAAAGTGATAAATGATGTTCAAAACTAATTCCTTATTTTAATATTTTTTTCATTGGGTCCCTATACATTTATAGATTAAAAATTATCGGTTAAACATATGGGGCGAACACATTTCGCTTGATAATAAATATTTTATATTATGCAACCTGAAACCAGTCCTAAGATTTTTATAAATATGACTTTTTCTGACATCTTCTGACAACAAACTTTCAGTTAAACGCAACTTCAGAACATGTATTCATAAAAATTCCAATATTTTTGCATTTCTTTATTGTATATTGTCAGAACGCAGGTGGATGAACACGTGTTCCGATATTATGAATGTACTATAAGTTTATTAGGAAATGGCCTGCAATCTCGATACCAGGATTTTAATAAATTAGCAATACTCATTTATCTCAATGAGGAACGAACCGTGGATGAATGGTTAAGATAGATCAGGGGGTCTTAGAAAAATATTTTTAATTAATTCATTATAAATGGGAAATTTTATAAATAATATTTACATAAACATATTGTGTAGTATATTTGTATCACGTTCGTTGTAGTGTGTACTCTTTATGTCCCCCTGGTGAAAGAAAGAGATCGAAACGTTGCTTTCAATGGCTTTTGCCATATTTTTTGACTATATTTGAATAGCTAGGTCTCAACATCTGTATCTTATAATACCGTTCGTCTTAACGAACTAGTCTTAACTGGTAACACAAAAACTGCTGCAAGCAGTCGATATCGACTACCTCAAGCAGATACTGTATACTTAGCAGCTGTGATTTGCAGTTCTCTCTTAACAAAATATCAAAAAGTCACGGTACTCCGTGTATTCTCAGCCGAAGACGTTATGTTTACATTTTGAAACAAATTTCCACTACAAAAATAAAGCAAATCATCGATTCAAAACCTCCGCTTACAAATGTTCAATTTTCCACAAAGTAATTCAAATTATATGATATAATCCTTCAAGAATAAATTTATGTGAAGTTAAACATCTCTATCACATCCGTCACTATATAAAACACATGGTTTTTCATGTATTCCCATCCCAAGCTACTTATTTTCCATCTCGTACAAAAAATTACAATATAGGAAATCATCCATTTAACATCCCCCGCTTACAAAAGTTCCATTTTCCTAAAAGTAATTCAGTTGAAATGTTATAATAATTAGGTAAAGTTAAACGTATCCCGCAGATCCGTCACTATAAACTCGATTTGCGTGGCTTGGCAGGCAACGCCAGATGCCAGGTATCCGAGATTAGAATCCAGCAGAGACTGGGACAGCCGAGATTCCGCCTGCAAGTCTTCGTAACTCGATTTGGAAATGTCTCGTAAATCGGTAATGATTTGCGGCAAACAGTTCAGTTATAGTTTGTTAAGTAGGACTTGAAAAATACCGATTTTCATTTATGGATTTTTTTAAACAACCGGGTTTTAAAGTTAAAACATCTAATAAACAACCATTTACAAAAGATTTTTTTTTTATTACTTGTATAAATTTTAAAATCCATTTATCAGTAAGGTGGCTATAGTGTAATTAATATAGTAACAACTGATAAGTATGTATAGTACTGTCAATTTGATAGTGCTCCCTCCCTAAACACGAGAATTTCTCAATCAGGGAGGTATTGTTACCACTAATATTATATATATATATTGGTTAATTATGTATTATATGTAAATTGGTTGGCCGGTTGCAATTCTTTGCTCTGTAGCGAAAATATTCGAAAAAATCCTTCATCGGTATTTGTACAGCCATGTCAAACCTCTTCTTGACGATCGTCAACATGGGTTTAGACCCCAGATGTCAGTATCATCAAATCTACTATGCATTTCCGACTTACTATCAAGAACTCTCCAACAAGGAAATCAAGTAGATGTTACATACTTTGACCTTGAAAAGGCCTTTGACAAGGTCGATATCGATGTCCTATTAAAAAAAATAGCTACGTTTGGCTTTTCCAAAAAACTTTTATTTCTTTTTGCTTCATACTTCACTAATCGCAAACAGTACGTTTTTTATAAAGGTTCTCGCTCTGCTGAATTCCTGTTTTTTTCTGGAGTCCCGCAAGGATCAATTCTTGGACCGCTATTATTTTTGTTGTTCATCAACGATATTGGCGCAATCATCACTCATCCCTCTCATTTATTGTTTGCTGATGACCTAAAACTCTACCGCATAATAAAAAATCTCGCTGACTGTGTCCTCCTACAAATCGATGTGAACTCTGTCGCAAACTGGGCAAAAATTAACTGCTTAAGCTTCAGTGCACCTAAATGCAATGTAGTCTCTTTCACAAGGGCAAAACAGACGATCATATTTGAATATTCAATTAACGATAAAATTTTTCATCGCTTTAGTCAAATAAAAGATCTAGGGGTTACTTTTGACAGCAAAATGACATTCCACCAGCACACAAATGACTTATGCAACAGAGCATATAAACTGCTGGGCTTTGTCATTCGCAATTCACGCTCATTTCAAAACCCTCTCACAATTAGGCTACTTTACAACTCACTGGTGCTAAGTGTACTGGAGTCGAATTGCATTATCTGGGCCCCATTCGAAGCATCCTATATTTTAAACATTGAAAGAGTTCATAAAAAATTCCTACGTTTTTTTTTATTTTTACGCCTCTATGGAACAAATCCATATTTATATCCATCGAGATTTATTCTAGGTATGACTAATTACCATTCTCTAGAAACTCGTAGATGTTTTGCGTTGCTAAAATATTTCTTTCAATTAATCAATGGCCTCGTCTCTAACGGTGAGATTCTGGCGCAAATCAATTTATTTGTCCCAGAGTCTCACTCTCGGGCACGTCACCATAACATATTATATTGCCGATTGAGTTGTACAAATCTGTACCCGAATTCGCCCGTGGGAAGAGCGATACGCTATTTAAATATACCTATTAGATAAAAATTTCGACAAATTCTTCGGAAAATTCAATGAGTTTGTAAGGTTTTTCGCGCTTCATTCTCACTGTGAAAATGGTACTTTTACAATTAGTGAGATTAAATATCTGTAATGTTGTAAAATTTTTTGTACACAAATAAAATAAATAAAATAACAATGCATTAGAATAATAGTACAGTTATTTCACAAAACATTGAGAGTGCTACATTGCGTTGGTAGCCAATGTATATATTGAAATGCATAAGAAGAATAGTACAGTGATTTCACAAAAAAATGAGAATGCTTTATTGCGTTGGTAGCCAATGTTATATATTACCATGCATTAGTAGAATGGTACAGTGATTTCACAAAATTTTCTCCCTCTGACCTCATTTTCGCAAAGAAGTATGTTAAAAGATTACGAAAGTAAACGTGTCAAGATATTTAAAATAATATATTTGAATAATGCCTACACCCCTACTGCCAGGCCTCGGTGAAAAGTTTTTAAAAGTTTCCTGAAAACGCGAAATGTTTCCAGAAGTCTTTGCGGCGTTTGCTGTTTATTATTTTTATTTCTGTATTAAAAAATCTCGGGTAAACATTATCAGACGCTTTGGATTAAATTATCTCATTACAGAATTATAAACGCAAAAAAACATAATCTAATTTGGCATTTCGGGGAGAAGACATTTCATTTTCTTTCCCGGAAAGTCTAAATAAATGTAGCTACTTATCAAAATTCTCTTTGAGTATCTATCTTGTATGAAATATTGAGCGATAGCAAAGTGACACGAGTTTTTTTTCAACTTTTTATTGGCTTTTTGTGCGTTTATGTTGTGTTTTATTGCTAAAATTCTTTATTCTTGTGGAATAAACAAGTTCTCCCCTTCAAATGTTAGCCCACATGGCACGAATTTGGTTTTCAAATCAACATTATTTTATCTGAACACTTGTCTGTTTTATCAACAGTGAAAAAATAGAAGCGAAGGAAAACTTTTCCAAATTTCATTCATGTGTTATAATATTATATGAAAACACTGGGTTTATTTTGGTGTGTTCTTTTGACAAATTGTCTCATACAAAAGCTTTAAAGTGTTAGTAGGAAGAGCTTAGTAAAAAATATTATCAAGGTGCTTTCGTCTTAGAAAAAATACAGACAATCTGTTAAAGAAAGTCCTTGGGTATATACTCGTTTGCTGCTACTCACTTATTTTTGACATTACCCGCAACAGAAAAGGTTTTTGGTAGCCAAATGGTTTTATTTAGTGAATACACGTTAAGAGAATGTGTGTCCTTCGTGCTCTAAATGTTGAAAGTATATCACTTTCTTAATGATCCGTGAATATACAGCTATATTATCCTAATCTTTTAAACATAAACAACGCACTTTTCTTTTTCATTTCCCTCTCGAGAAGGGACACTTTTCACTTAAATAATGTATCAAGCGTAGGATTAAAGTCAAGGGTCGCTCGAGATGTTTAGAAATAGATTTTTTAAATACTCGTTGATATCAAAAGTTAGACTTTGATATTAAAGAAAGCTTTAATACAATTAATTCTACTTAAGAATCATTATTATGAGGAATTTTAGCTCTAGGCTGGAGCCCCACAATACTTAATAAACCTGCGTGATGCTGTGCAAAGGAGGACGGTCCGTGTCTTTGACAATCCATTGTTAACAGACCGATTACCATCTCTAATGCACAGACGCAATGTCAGCATGCTGAGTCTGTTCTACGGGTATGTTAATGGAGCCTGCTCTAAGGGGCTAGCAGCATTGCTCACCGGTGCACGTGCGTAAAACTCGGCGTATACGAGCGGAACATCCGTTCACACTTGATGTTAGCTTCATGAGAACGGGCCGCTTCTCCGACTCGTTTTTGTATAAGATAGCTTATGTGTGGAACGAGTTACCGGCATCTGTTGTTTCTTCTTCATATAATCCGGGTCTCTTTGAGACCCGCATCAATAAATCCTTTCCTGCAGCCTAAACCTTAACCTGCCACACAACGTCGCCCAACCGTGTTGTAACATAGCTCTTTTACACTGTGCAGACAGGGGCGCTCTTGTGAGGTGTCAAACAATAAAAAAGGAATTTGAATATGGCTAGTCAAAAACTCAATTACTACGAATAACTATCAATCACGTTATTGAATTTCTCTCTCTTAGTGCACACCAAAGATATTAGAAGAACGAGATGTGCTATGCGCAGTTCGTACTGAGTGGAATTGTTTTGCCGAGTGTCGCCGGATTTGTTCACCAATACTACTGCACACCTTCGCTTACGCTAAGGCATCGCTAAGGTATCCGCACTAATACATAGAACAGATTTCTGTGCGTACACGTCCCGATACCGTTCAAAGTACCCTAATTAGGTAGTAATCCGGCTACGGTCCGGCGGCCAACATAGCATATCTCGTTCTTCTAATATCTTTGGTGCACACCCTTTGTTTTGTCCACATTCGTATATCGTGCCACGTACCTAATTTCATATAATATATCTATCATTACGAATCTTGATTTGACCAACATTGATTACTTTGATTAGGCCACGCGCACCGACTTGAATGTAAAATTTTCTTAACTTTAAATGAATATATTGAAAATATGTTCACATTTTATTTCGCAGACAATTCAATTAAAATCAAAGTCCCATTACGCAATTAAAAGGCAGAATAACTGTGCTAATTTAAAAAAGTCACTGTTCAATTGACAATAAGATTAGTACAAATATTTCAATCAAATTATAAGTCAACTGCAAATGTCAGTATTCTTTTGAGATGAGCGCATTTAGCATTTTTGCAAAATCATCATTAATCATCCCTATCATCTATCAATATGATCGTTCATTTCTATCATATATTCTTTGTCATAACTCAACACTCAACATAAATTTTAACTCCCGGCCGTCAATTAAAAAAAAACATTACTGGTAATTTAATCAATGCGCACTCACAACGCACCACAACTTAACACAATTTAGACACATCACACGTTCACATGTACACACATTCTAGCGTCTGCTAACCCCGCCCGGTAAAATTTATTTAATCACTCCCCAGATATTCTACAGAGACATTTGTAATTTGCGGGTTGGCAAGAAGACGAGACGAATGAAAGATTGTGTGTAATATCTCATCGTTTATTGAAATTACTGTAGATGTGATGATGTTCCGATGACTCCAGGCCGATGCTCAACGCATTTGGTGGACATTGCCGGTGATGAATTTCCTAGGCCGATGGTCAACAATGCATTAGCGGAGATAGACGGTGATGGAGTGAAGTGAAGAAGGTACTTCGATGCTTAGAAGCGGAGACCGGACTTGTAGGTGAATCACTGGTGGTGAAGACCATGGGTCTTCTAGGCGTTCCAGTGAGGAAAGAGCCGGAGGTGTGGTGGACCTGGTTAACTAATGATGGGCTCGAACCGCTTGCGAAACTGGGTACGCTTGTAGATACCTCCGGCCTGATACGAGATCGGAGCGAGGTGCGCGTGCCCGGTGCGCGGTTGTCAGTTGCAGCTGGACGTTTGAATGGGTCTCGGAGAGGGCTTGAAGACTGACTAGGGACCTCGACATAGCCGCTTTGTGTAGGGTACACTTACACCTGGTCGAGTATAGAATCATCCCGGCCACAAGTAGATATACTGGCTGAATCACTGATTCTCGTAGGTACGATATGTATAGAAGATCTAGTACACTCCATTAACTCAGGAATACTCCACAGTAGCAATCCTTTGTTCCTTATTTCTTAAAATTTGTAAACTGTTAAGCACTCATTATATTTATGTACTATTACTTTCGAAAAAAATACAAAAAATGATTAAAATTTTTAAAATTTTCAAAGTTGCTCAAACTCAATAATATTTTTGAATTCTTATTATTATGCACTGGAGGCATTTTTAAAAATCTTATACACTGGTACAAGTAACTGTGGAAGTTATTTAGGTATATCAGGAGGCAGGTTCGTTTGTTTGGATGGCAGGAATTTAAACTAGCACAATGGCGCCATCTGCCGCTAAATTCATAGATACTTTACTTGGCGCTTGCTTTCCTCGCGGCCGTGTATGTATCGCTATATAAATGGGAACGTAGGGTAACGTTGCACCAATTTAAAAAAAAAAGTCAAATATTATTTGAAATAAATGGTTTGTTAGTTTTCTTAAGCTTTTGATCGGTTTTGAAACAAAACATCAATAACAACAGGTTAAACTAATTGAAATTTAAAACTTAATAATAAGTACCTACATACTTGCTGCTTTCCAATACACCACGAGAATGCGGCAAAAGTAGAATAATCAACGATATATACCTATGTAATATATAGGTGTGCAGGGGGAAGAGGTCAGTTCCTTAGGAATACATTATGAACGGGACTAAGCATAACACTTTTAACATGTTTGTCCCTGTATATCCAACTGATATATAAGTCTATATGGTCAATTTATAGAACAAAAGAAGTCTTAAAAATATTACAGGATTGACAATCTAACCAATTAACACACCTTGTCACTAATCCATAATGTAACACATTGATCTCAAAAAAATATAGGAAAAGAGTGATATTCATTTTTGAAATTTATTTATACAAAAATGCTTTTTTGGGTATTTTTGAACCAATGCTAATATAAATAAAACTCGCTCAAAATGAACAGTTTTCCTTTAATCACTAATCGTCTAAGTAACCCTTTGTTACGGAGTTACAAAATAATGTTCATAATACGAAACAGTCCTACGTATGCCAGTTATCCGATATGCTAGGTCTGGTAGTTGTTTGTTTGGTAATACAAATAATAATGCTACTATTACTATTAATTTATGCGCTTACCTGTATGCAGACTCTACAGCAACTAATTATTCATTAATGGTAATGTATTCAAAAATGTTTCAACAACAATTAAAATTGAAAAATGTTTTAATTTTAAGTTCTTCTGTAAAAGCTAGTAACTGAAAATTTTGTGTGAATTTAACATCATAGAAAAAAAATAAGTAATACGGAAAATAAGTCAACGAAAGAAATGTGTTGTGTATGTTAAGATATTCACATTATTAAAGGTGAAATAGAAGCACGTCTTCAATTCCACTAACGTCAAATAAAGTTTGTGTGGAAGACATACGATCTTATTTGGAAAATCTAAATGAAAGAAGTTTTCAGTTTTATGTGCACGATTGTCTCACTATTATTCTTTTAAGCTTATAAGCTCCACATCCATTATTTTTATAATGAAGGAAGAATTTAATCATTTTATTTCCATTTTGAATAGCTTCGATAGATACGAGTACAAATATTATAATTTCATGTGAGAAAAAAAAATCGAAATATTTTAATGAGTGGTAAAAATCTTAACCATCATTATCATCATCATCACCATAATCAGCATCACCATCACAATCACCATCATCATCATCATCACCATCACCATCATCACCACCATCATCATCATCATCACCATAATCAGCATCACCATCACAATCACCATCATCATCATCATCACCATCACCATCATCACCACCATCATCATCATCATCACCACCATCATCATCATCATCACCATCATCACCACCACCATCATCATCATCATCATCACCATCATCATCATCATCACCATCACCATTATCACCACCATCATCATCACCATCATCATCCTCATCATCATCATCATCATCATCATCATCATCATCATCATCACCACCATCATCATCATCATCACCATCATCACCACCACCATCATCATCATCATCACCATCATCATCATCATCACCATCACCATTATCACCACCATCATCATCATCATCATCATCATCATCATCATCATCATCATCATCATCATCATCATCATCATCATCATCATCATCATCATCATCATCATCATCATCATCATCATCATCATCAACGTTTGCAGACAATCAAACCCGTGGAGAGACGTCAGCGTATGTACGAGTTGCATTTTTAGAAACGTTAGATCAGTTGTTTTAAGAAACGTCAATTAATTAAGAAGCTCAAAAAAATCTGTCAGTAAAACAGATGTAAATATTTCAAAATAATTTATCGCAGGTTTTTTTAATGTATTAAGGAACAATTAATTTCACTCAAAAATGCCAAATGAGCGATAAACGTATATATTTTTTTTAATCCGTGTATTTATTAAGATTCTCTACAAACTAATCATTGATTTGTATGTTTTTTTCTACTCTTACTTTCACGAAAAAAATAATCTAAATTCTATCGGAATTCTAGTATAATTGTTTAGCAACATGTTAAAATGACAAAACTAGGTTTTTCTAGTATAATAAAACGAGTAATTTTATTTGATAAATGTTGAGTAGATTTGCTCGGCCCATAAAAATATTATTATCAAAATATATTTACACTGAACACAAGCCAACGTAAGTGTTTTATTGCCTTAATTTCGTAGTATTGAAACAACACGTCCACTGAAGTGTGCTATTTCTCTGCAGATGCAGATTTGGCTCAATAAAGGTCTGTTTACACGATGCCATTGTTTATTGGGGAGATGTAGTGGCAACTAAAAGGTTTAATTAATTTTAAGGCGCCGTCCGCGTGTTTTGGTAGCAGTTAGTAAGTCACCGTCAAAGCTATGTAGTGGCCACTAATTTACATATTAACACAACCGAAATAATTAAAACAATCCATTAAAATATCTTTGTTACAAGTCATTTGTAAGATTCAATTATTTTAAATTAGGCAGCCTCATACTTTAAAATTGATTCAATGAGTTTAAGAAGGCATCATATAGATGCATTATTCCGGAGTTGATACTCGTAAGTTCATCTCCATTCGCTTTTCTGTCTTATTCAAAATGGATGAATGTTTAAAAAAAACCGTTACAAAATTCTTGCATGAATAAACCATGTAATAATCACTATAACATGCTATGAAAATTGGTATCGTCAATTGCAAGCTGAATGAATATAAAAGGATAATAAAATTGTGTTTTTGTAACATATGTGTAAGTTTTCTGTTGTTGTCTTTACAATTCTGTTATGAATTTGTTTTACGTCCTGTTGTCTTATTATATTATAATATTTTAATTTTTTGTTTTTATTGTATGCAATTCGGTTCTGTTAATTTCCCATCACAAGGAGTAAATATGTAATTGGTTGTATCTTTGGTATAATGTAAAAAAATTGTAAATTGATAAAATTCGGCTATTGATTTCCCAAAGATTAATAAATAAATCACTCAACTAAACACTGGCCTCGTGTTAACAGACCATAACGCAGCTTTGGCACGTAGTGTCGTCTCCTTCCCGAGTCAATAATTCTCGAAAAAGTATTAGAATTTTCCATGCATAACGACTCGGTGGCAGCGAACTTTGCCGCGACGTGTAAAACTGATTTGGAGAACACATGTTTTAAAAGTAGGTTTTTAAGGAAGGGTTAAGGATATATAACGCACTTTGAAGTTCATACAGTATATTTTACGATCGCCTACGTTGATTTTTGACTCTTGACTGTGATTTTCCGACAACAGAAAAAAATTCCGCTTATTAATTTGTCTAAAATTAATAAGCGGAATTTTATATATATATATAAAAAAAAATTAATTCTGTAACGTTTTAGAAGTGCAAAGCAAAGCGCTCTATTACATTATTAACAATATTGAAGCACTATCACGTATCAGGAAGACACATTAAAAAAAGTTTTTGGTAAATTCGTAACTCGAGAAGTACTGAAAACGTTCCGAGCTTTTCGCTATATGAGTTATTACACCAAATACGTTATTACACCAACCTTTATATTTGCCGTATTATCTCATTTTACTTACTGTTTCTTTAAACAACTGGCAAACAAAACAATTATAAAAATTATCTGATGGTACACCAAAAGTAAGGTAGATAAGCCACTTGCCACAAGCTATTGCCTACTTCAATATATATTCCAATATAATAATCAAACTTCATGTACACATACAATAATATTATAATACGGTACGTTCCCACATGAATAAAATTGATATGTCTCATTCGAAAGTACGCAGAGTCAAAAATTGTGATTCATGTTACTTTTGTGTTTCCATTAGAATTACCTTTTATTCAAAATTTCCCCTTTTCCTTGTTGGAGACTTCATGAATAAATCATCTAGTCTAAAGATGTCACACACGGGCTTGTTACTGGCGTGGAAAGTTATTTACGTTATGGAATGTAAAATGGATGAAATGAACAGATAATATATAGTACATAATATGTTATTACCAAATGAAATAAACAGAATTTGCAAATGAATAAGATTTAATAATTATCTTATAAATTTACGCCATGAAAAAATTTTAAAAATATATTCATTGCGGTACATAAGCGTCATGACAAATTATTTCCATACAAATTGTTCATAAAAATACGTGTTTTGTATAACCACCATTAAAAGCTCTTATAAAAATAAAATCAAAGTCAAAGAAAATATGTTATATGTGATAATATCGGTAGCTACACGCAATTTTTTTTTTCGAATTAATCTTGACTATTTGATCCGTAGGTAATGAAACGTAAAATTTTTGAGAGGAAAATGTTTGGAGATAGTTCATGTATAGTGAGATATTAAGATTAGATTATCAAAAAACATTTCAAGTAATCTTAGGTTTTCAATAATGTTATTATTTAGTTTATAAAAAAAATAAAAATAAAAAAAAAAATAAATTTTTATTCAACAAGTTCTGCTGTGTAATTATTATCATGCATGACAGCTGCTTCGCCTTCCGAAGGCATTATAAAACTGCAGTGAGGCCACTTAGACACGACCTATTACTACAACTTCCATGTACTACCCTCGTAAGTACTTGTAATGTAACATGGAGTTCGAAAAATCAAACTTAAAAACAAAAAATCTCCCACATAAGTTTTTATCTTGTATCTTCCATGTGAAAAATACCTTATCTGTGTGACAAGCTACACGGTAAAAAAAACATGCCGAAAAGAGAGCATCCTCAAATTCAGACGAGGTTCATTATTAAGGCATAGAATTTCCAACGATGCCATATACAAGGTGGGGCAAAAGTAATGTCATAATGTGAATGTGCCATAATTTTACGAAATGTCATTGTGCTTTGACATTTATGTTGTAGACGGTTCCATGATAACTCAACACAGTGACAATTCAACACACTTTTAAAAAGTCATTAGAAACGATGAAAAACATTTTTTTTTAACCTAACCTAACCTACTTAACCCAGTTAATAAAGTTTTTGTTTCATCACTTTCCATGACTTTATATAACTTTTTAAAGATGTGATGAATTATCATTGTGCTGATTTATCCGGTCACCATTGTAGACAGCTCAAGAATTTGTTTACAACAAGCAATAGAGCGATAAACATCTGAAGAACGCGGAATTATTGTTACAGCTTATTTCACCGATTTCCGGTCTGTTGTGATATCGCGGATGGGCAAAAGTAATGTCATAATGTCAAATGGCTGCCATTTTGTAAGAAATTTAAAAAAAAGTTTATTTGAAAGTTTGCAGGCGACGCTTGGCCAAATGCTTAATTGTTGACGCACATGGTGCAGAGTGAGAGGAAAGCGACGAAAAAATTCACGCTGCGCTAAAACAACACACCGAAAATTGGTCAAATAAGCAATAATAATTCCGTGTTCTTCAGGTGTGTATCGATCCATTGCTTGTTGTCAACTAATTATCTAACATAATTGTCAACGCACAATGAAATTTGACGCTAAATCCAAGAATGTTGGCACATTCACATTGTGACATTACTTTTACCCCACCTTTTACCTGCAACCGCAATAAGGGCGTATTTCCTCATCCGATTCTGGGGTCACCACGTAACCGATTCCATCTGCATAATTGATCAGATTGAATCAAGCTTAGCGGTAAGGTCCCTTAGAATAGCCCTCGACCTCGTTTAATGTTTCCGCGCCCGTACACTGTAGATCCGCAACAACCACGGGGCGCGGGCCACCTACCCTTATTTTAAAAAGCTTTAAAAAAACTTTTCACGAGGCATAATTTTTTGCGAGACTCCCACTGGATAACGATGCGTGAATTTTCGGAAAACGAAATTTTCAGCATTTTAACGCTTTCTCCCCCGTGTTATTACGAGTTCATTGTGCGATTTTTGCTTCCGAAAGTTCAGACCGATAATTTTTCTGTAATTTGACTGTACTGAACTTTTGTAGGTAACGGAAATCGACTTACTCGGTAGTCTAGAAGCTGAAGTTATGCTCTTAATCCAATATAATAATAATAATAATAATAATAATATTTTATTCCAGGATGTGGGGAGGTTAGTGCAATCCCACACGTCCCATATAAATATACATATAGATTTACATGAATTATATGAAAATCTTCCAAAAGGCATCAACCCGTGTGCGGTTATTACAAGTGCTAGTCTTGAGTATTTTATTGACGCCCCTCTATTGCAAAGCATTTGATTTATTTATTTAGCACAGGTTATCATGAACAATCGAAAAATGTTTTGACTGTCCGACTAGGAGAAATTCCGTTTTAAGAGAGGCAAAATTTAAATAAATTGACATTCATAATTTTTACAACTAAAGATAAAAAAGAGAAGAAAAGAAAAATAAAAAAAAGTTAAAACTTAAAGAGTTGATGTTTGAATACCAACCCTATTAAAATAATAATAATAAAATAAGAGATAATTGTACTTAATAAAGGTTAAAAACATAAAGAATGGTAGGTGTTGGTTGCATTGCATACTATATACATATTTGGTAAAACAAAAGAACGAAATTAGTCTTGAATACAGATGTTTTTGTAGGTGAATATTGTTGGTGAATTTTGAGAAAATAAATAATATATTTGAAAAATATATTTCGTTGTAGGCGGCAGTATACTCTAATAATTTGAATCATTTGAGAGTTTAGGGTTGGAAATAATTAATACGGGTTGACCATTTAACCCTAAACACACAAACTCCTTTCACGCTCTGCACGCCCCCATGTAACACCTCTTGTTTTAACTTCTTAATTTACCAAAAACCCCAATAAATTAATAGCGGTTTACAATCAATACCCTTTAATTTGAAGACCCGTAATGATTCCAGAAAGGCAAACAACCCCTGGATAAGGTTACGCCCATTCACTTCCGCCGTATTATTCAATTACATACAACCTTACTTGGAGGTTCTACTCGAGGCATTTCCATTGCTAGCAGGGCACTCTATCATTTTTCTAAGTACACAAATGATCGATCAGCTGGCGATGTATCGCTTCGTCTGGGCATCAGACAGTACCCTGTCATTATCCAAGAGGGGGAGATAAATAGAAATGTGTATCAATAAACCATCCCCCTTTGGCCGTAAGAATTCACTCCAGTTCAAATAACGAGCTGTTTTCAATTTATAATAATACTCTTAAGATATTTGAATGAGATATGGTTAAGACGGTCAGGTTGATGTGTTTGTCTGCTGATCACAATGTGATCAAAAGCTATTATATATACGGGCCAAAAATTAGCGTTTTACGGGGTCGTAGAGTTGAAAAATTTTCACAATGGCGCTGATCGACGATTTGAATGTCATAAAATATTGAGATGGAATTTGAAACCGTCCCCTCCTATAACATTGCTTTAAAAAGTTAAAATACAAGTAGCCATAGATTACCTAATTATTTATTTTTATTTTACATTAAAACCCTGGGAAGTAATAATATCAATTATATTTTATGTTATTTCATGTGAATTCGGGGTTCATGCCTTCAGTCAAATTCCTCGAAGTATACATGGGAACTCACACAAATACCAACCTTAAAATTTAGAAGCCATTATTGTAATTCCAAATATTATTGTAATATTAATCGAGATGATAAAAACTTAGCAATAATGATAACAGTGAATGCAAGTGTCTCCAAAGAAAATACTTAATTTATTGCGTGTTAATTAATGCTACTTCTTAGTACATAGTTACTACTCGGCTTCAAAACTTGGTATAATAAATCGTTTTTCATATTAAATAATTATTATGTACCAAACAAAAAACTTTACTTTGTAACTCATACAATTCAATGTAAGTAGATATATTCTTAATCTTGATGCTCACCACTATTCTAGACACAGCTTCTATAGAAGAGGAACATTAAAAAAACAAAAGCAGTGCAAACTAATTGTATGAATTATTTTAGTTAACATTATTGATTATACTTTGTAATACTATTATTATCTAAATTGATTAATTATTTAATAAAAAAAAATATATATACAGGGTTTTCCAATAAGAGGTGTTATTTTGAATAGCCCGCTATTTCGGTAGATGTTACTTTTGAAGCTGACATTTTTTGACATTTGACAAGTAGAAACTACGCCATTAATTAAAATGGAACGATACACGCTTCAACAACGCATTGGAATTATTAAAAATCACTTGATTGAATCAAATGCAAATCATCTTGAGTGATGAGGCCCATTTCCACCTCGTTGGTTTCGTCAACAAGCAAAATTGTTGCATCTGGGGCTCGGAAAACCCAAGAATTATTGTTGAAAAGCCTCTCTATCCTCAACGTGTGACTTTTTGGTTTGGTTTATGGTCCGGCGGAGTCATTGGACTTTACTTTTTCGAAAATGAGGCTGGAGCAACAGTTACGGTAAATGGATTGCTATCGAGAGATGATTAATGATTTTTTATGGCCGGAATTGGATTGTATTGATCTGGACAACGTTTACTTTCAACAAGATGGCGCGACGTGCCACATAAGCAACAAAACCATTGATCTTTTACGATTGAATATCAAAATAACACCTCTTATTTTAAAACCCTGTATATATATATATATATAAATAAATAAATAAAAATAAAATAAAATAAAATTTTAAATAAATTGCCAGGGCCGAGAATCGAAATATATCATCTGCTTAGAGGGCACCTATGCTGACCATTACACCATTTTAACTAATTTAAGAACGGCGGCATAAATTTATTACATTTAAAAAAATATATTTTTTTTAAGTTTAGAATTATACGTACACACAACAAAAATTACATTTTTAATGAAATAATGCCGTAAAATAATACTGTTGTGATAAAACTTAGTGGTGAAAGCAATACCAACTGTCGGGAATATCATTAATCGTGTGGTTTCAAACGAAATACATAATAATTATTGTTTCAATTAAAATTGTAACGCCGATTTGATTGATAAGTCTAAAACAAATCACCAAGCACTGATTGTAATTCCAAACCGAAGAATAAACCTTTTCCTCAACCACAAATCAGAATTAGCAGAGAGGCCTATCAAAATCAATCGTATCTCGTAAGTGGCTGACATGGGGTGTACCCAATCAACGTAGTACAAATAATGTTAGTCGATCCGATAATAGAGTGATACGTCAAAGATGTCCGTTCTCCAATTACAGCACTGTGGTGAAACTCTACCCCGGTGGCCGGTTCTACCACCCCATCCTCTCCCCGTGACCCATTGGCCACCACTGCCTATTGCTTACTACAATCCGCACTACCTCCTATATAACTACCCCTAGTGGACACTGCCGCATACATACTGACGTGAGGGAGGGTTACATCAGTGGTTCAAATGGTTTGATACTTATTTAATATCGTGTAAGATAGTGACACCTATTAATTACAGTGAAATATAGTCAAATTACAGTGGCAACTCAATACAAAGGACCGGTCAGTGGTTGAGTTGACATCGCTTTTGGTTCCCACTCAAGCGTTGTACGTTAATTTCTTCACAAGCAAAATGATCTGCTTACTGTTGTGGTAATAGAATATTTTCAAATATTATAAGGTTATTCGTAATCCGGAAATGTTTGTCTTTCTTTTAAAGAAAATAAAATACAATTCAACACACCTTTAAAAAGTGATATGAAGCCATCAAAAATGATAAAACAAAAACTTAGTTAAATCGGCCATGTAGGGAAGTTTATAGGTCAGAACTATAGGTTAGCTTTATTCATCGCTTTTAATGACTGTATATCTCTTTTTAAAGATGGGTTGAATTTTCACTGTGTTGAGTTGTCATGGAACCAGTTTTTTAAAGCTTTCTGATGTTTCCTTCGCTTGTAGAAAGGCTTGAGCTTGCACGTTAAAAGTGATACATTTTGTATTTAGCATGAATGCATTGCAAAAAAAATAAAGATTCATTCCTTCAACGGAAATGAAACGACGCAATTGAAGCACAATTTTATTTAATATTTTCCACAAATATTAAAAATTCTTTTTACCTCTAAGCTTGAGTACTTCTCGTTTTTAATATATTTATTGATTAATAGGTCAAGTTGGTTGAAAAGCTGGTATTGTTCATATTTGTAGCATTAAACAGTTTCCACCAAAATGGTCAAAGAGCATAAATGAGTAGCAGTTGGCGGCATGTAAAACGATAGGAAAACGTTATGTCCACTATATTTTTTTCCAAATCATTTAATAAAAAATTCAATTAATTCAACGTGTAGGGCAACAACATAATTTACTATCACGATAATATTATCACTAACTTCGTAGCTCTCAATATAAACAGGCGTATCTCATAATTGGAAATCTTTTTAGGAGAACCAAAAACTTGTTTTCTTACCCAATTCTTTTAAATATTATTACATATTTTTCTTTATTTATTTTTAAATAAAATGCTTAAGAATCCAGCAAAATAATATTTATGGGTCCTTTTATATAATTTACAAATATGAGATAAGCATGTCTGTATTGAGAGAGAATTTTAATAAACATCCGTCAATCGAGAAATCGAACATCCAAGTCTTCAGTAAATCAAAAATTAAGCTAAATTTAATTGTCTGGCTCATACTTAATTAGGTAAACAGTTCTCGATGAAGTCGAAAAATAGACGTTTTTTCCGGCTTGTTCCGGCCAACTGTACAAAATGCACGGACTGCCACAAAAATTCTATTATTAAATTATTTCAAATAAATCAAATTTTATTAAAAAATATTTTTTTTTAATAAAAAAAAAAATTAATTGTCCAATTGACTACAATCACTGCTTGTAGCAGTGACTGTATTCAAAGTCTTTATTTATTTAACAAAATATAAAATAATTATTTAAGGGTTCCGGTGAACCACTTCCATCACTGACCATGTCAGGGGAGGATAACGTGGTGCATTTGAGGCTAGCCCACAATGTGTAATTACAAATGAATTGGAGTTCCATACCATAAAAATAATGAAACGGCGAAACGAGACAACAAAATACTTTGTCTGATTGTGTTATAATATATTTCTCGTCAGTTTAGTGAAAAGAAACTGGTAAAGGAATAAATGCTTAGGTTTCTAGGATTTTCTAATTTATTGGGAATAAAATATTGATATTTTTCTAAATTCATTCGATTTTTTTTTTAACTTTTAGTTTTAATAAGTGTAAGAAAATAGCAGTTGTGCTGTTGAAAATGTAAATAATAAAATAGGTGTCAACTTTGCGAAATATTGAACTTAAGATATATAATTATTATTTAATCTGTGTTTATTTTTGCAGGTTGGAAGGTTGTTGCGATAGCTCAGTTGTTTAAAGCGGTTGCCTTGGCGGAGGAAATTGGGCCCTTGAGGAACTGTGCTTAAGCAAGCTCTGAATTCAACTAAAACGTAGTTCGTAGCCACTGTGGGGGTGTTCAAGGGGTCAATTTTTTCAACAACAACCCTAATCAATGCTTTTAGGTTTTTTTAATGTATTAATTAATTTTGCACAACTCTTGCTTCAGAATTTCACACAAGAGAAAATCTTGTGCAGTGAAGTCGGTTGACTTGAACTCGAATGTTGCAGGCAAACTTTTAAGGCATATTTATTATGCAATTGTATAATATTATTTTTATTTAACAGTTTAGCGAAGTTACACTTTACCTTGCACTCTTATGGTTATTAGTAAATATCGGATGTGCATGGGTCACAGTGTGTAATTTGCAGTGTGTAATTTTAGTGTGTGGATTGTGGTGTGCATTATGTAGTATGTGGAATACATTGTGTAAGTTATAGTGTGTAGGTTGTAGTATGTGGGTTGTAGTGTGTAAGTGTAGTGTGTAATTGTAGTGTGTGGGTTGTAGTATGTAAGTTGTAATTGCATGTGCAGTGTATCTTCTCATCTGCACAGTAGTTGAAGCTCATCTGAACGGATGTATTTTTCTCTAAGGAATGTAAATGGATGTTAGTTAAATATCCGTTATTATGTTAATATAAAATAATCAAATGGTTACGTAAACAAATCTTATCCGTCTGAAAATGCTATTGATAAATAGGATTTTATATCTTCTCGTATGCAGTTAATAAAATTACTATTATGACGATGTTGTACCTTTTCTCCATTAAACGACATTAAATCTATCATATTACCTACTACATTTCACGGGTACATAAAATTATTTACACATCAATATCAAATTATATCACTTTCAATATGTTTTTTAGTAGAATCGTTTTCACTTTCTTGTAACAAAATGATGTTTTTCACAGACACTAGAAAATAGTTAAAATATTTTAAGGAATAGTAGCATGTTAGTAAAAATGTAGAAAACTCCCTTGCACCATTATTCTAATTATCCAACAAATGTAGTGAAGAACTAATACGTAAATCTCCTGTATTTATAATGATTTAAAAAAGTGTAACTGTGCTATATTAGGGTGGGCCTCCTATTTCTACTGGGGTTTACTGTAAGTAACACACATTTTCCATTTAAGTACATTCCCGGGACTGCTGTCGAAATCTTATTTTCTTTTTACACTTCATCTGTTTTACCAAACTGGGAAACTTTTTATTAGAGTTTCGTATTTTTTGTCCATTTCCAAAGAAATGATGAGAGCTTTTTGTCATATTACGGAATAGAATTAAAAACTTTGTTGGTGATACAATTTTTAAGAGTTTTGAATAATCTTCACGGAACTCGAGAAGCGAGAAAATTTTGTTTTTTATTTTTTATTTTATCTGTAAATGTAAATGTCTTAAATTCAGATTATTATTGTTTCGACTTTTTATGAAGTTTTAATACATTCTACTGTTTTCGCAAATCTTAAAAATATTATCATGGCTCCGTAATTTGTAATCAGATCCTCCTCCATTTTAATGAGTAGAAATATATTAATAAAATAATGTAGGTTACAAAGTTTTTACACTGTTTCAATTTTTATTTGTTAAAAGCTTAACTAAATACAGAAGATTGGTGACATCTGTTGCTTTGATTGTGAATTAAGGTTGAAACTGCTAGCCGTGGCGCAAACCTATTTTTAACAGCAATTTTCCTCTGCAACTCAACTGCTACATCCGATAGAGACATCTGTGGAGGGGTTGCAATACAAATCTAGAACGGTTATGAAATCAAAGGAAAATCATTTTACCTAGTTAATGCCAGCTTTGTTTAGGGTATGCGCGACACCTACAGTCAGCAATTGTAAATTGTATTATCAAACCCTTAAAGAAGTATATTTCGTCCAATACTAGATGTCGTCCATTCATAATTTATTTTATTCCCAAGTTTTAATTTATTTCGTCGAAGAAAATGACAAATGAAATTTTAAATTTCGGCCCATGCTTTCTATACCATCAAATTTATGAAATGTTTTTTTTTGTATTTGTACATCGTTAAAAGACCAATAAAATAACTCCAATATAAAATCTCAAATACTGAAATAAATAAATATCAAAATTACAGCCTCTCAAAGAAAAAAGTCGTTTTAGATAAAACAGTTACATAAAAATAATAAAAAAAAATTGTGACTGAAAATAGTCATGACCTAAGCTATTTTTCCAAGAAAAAATCGGTTTAAAATCCACGACCCTAATTTAAATGTTCCTAAAAAAACCGTGAGTAATTTAATTTTAAGAACTTTTTATGAACTTTTATATTTATTAATTTCTTTTTTTATTAAAAGGAAAAAAATTAAAAAGCAATAGAATTATTATTTAATACATTTATTTTCTATGGCAGTAATTTTGTTTAGCATTTCTCGTCCCGAGTCCGTATATCTCCTTATCATTTGTATGTTCATTTTATTCATATAATAATAAGGTCTCATCGCTGTAAGCCATGGCTGCCCAAATTTAGGTAAATGGTTTTCGCAAATTTATGTGAATTAATTTTTTAAATATATTTTTTAACGTACATGCACAGAATATACATTGAAATATTGGTGAATTTATTTATATTTATGTATGTTTTTTTTAAAATTAGTGCAGGCGAATCCAAAACCGAACGCCCGGAAACCTCTATCGCTTAAGGATTTTTTTTGTAAATGAGTCATCGCTAGAGAGAATATATACCCCCATTTATATTTATAGATTGCTCTAAGCTAATAAAAATTATTCTTTTTTCGACTGTTAATTTTAGCATCACATAATATTATAAAATATTTCTAGTGAAGTAACACAAAATTACGCTCTATGAACATGTAATGTTATTATCAGTAAATGCTTAGAATATATACGCAATATATCTCTTCATTACAAACATGAAGCATAAAATTTAATTAGAATTTAACACCTATTTAGAAACCACGAAAGTAGCAATTCTATTTCTCATACGAAAACAAATTGATTCATCACCAATGTAGTAAGACGCCCGCCCCGAGATCCCACGAAAACAATGATACTTACGGTAACCCCCTTTTAAAATAACTCTCGGAATTAGACCCGGAATTGCCTTCCAGCTTCCCTGCCACCCTCATATCCCCCAGACGCCTTTGATAGTCTAATGCAATAAAACTTGGGCGAATTTAATAATGCAGTAATGAGAGAATTCCTTATTCCCAACGTATGTGTTCTTATGGTGGCACCTTCACGGCTGGATCTTCAAAACGAGTTAAGTCACGTGGATATGAAATATAACATCTTAACATAAGCTTAACTCCTCAGGCTAATTTGTTCGGTTTTTTAACAGCTTTTATTCGTAGAATAAATTTGTACACTTTTCGGAACAACATAAGGTTTCATATACATCGTTGTCTTCCTTACCGTCGTAGTTAGAAATATGAGCTAAACGGCGTCAAAGTTTTATTAAAATATAGGAGTTAATCACAGAATAATTAAAATGTATACCTCTATAAAATCCTAGGTTCCGACCGCAATTTTTAATTAATTATTCTTATATGAAACCTCGAAAAGTCAGGTGGAAGTAACGTTTATAATACATTTGTCTTATAAAAAGTGAGGTGGAAGTAATGTTTATAATACACTTGTCTTATATAAAGTGAGGTGGAAGTAACGTTTATAATATATTTGTCTTATGAAATGACTTTTTTTCGTTATCAGTTATTTAAGTTCAGTTTTTAGACGAAAAAACGTAAGGTTAGCTCTTTTTAAAACTTTTAATATTTAAAATGGCATGTTTATTTCTAATAATAATATTTGAAGGCAACCCCTCATCACCATTCTAGAACAGATATTAGTTTTCGGATACGTTCAGAAATATGCTGATTATTTGTAATTTATTAATAATATATTATTTGTTTATTAATTATTTATTAATTATTCTAAATATATTATTTGTTTCAATTACATTTTTATTTTAACATAAAAAATATTTTAATTAAAATATACCTACTTGAAATCTTGGGATTACAAAAATTCATTTTGACAAGTGCATACCGTCTTTGAAAAAGTTCAAATAAATATCGCCCTTTAGCATTGTTAAAATTTATGCCGTTGAACGAAGGTCAAATAATAATGTAATTTCTTTTCGTGTAGTGCTGTTTATAAATGAGCTTTACTTCACACATTTACAATAAGTGTCATTATTGACTTTCGCAATATTTCAGATAATAACTATTTTTTAAAGATACTTACATTACATTAAGAGAACTGTTAGTCGATTAAACTAAAAAGTCACATTCAAAAGGAACGTCCTGAAATTAGCACGGATTTTTTCGCCTACATTTATAAAAAAAGAAATTTAGCAAGTAAGTCTTAAATAGACATATTTTGTTGGTTTTTATAGTGTTTATTTTAACATAGGTACTTATCCAATTTCAGGTCATAAAATCAACTTTTTAATGAGGGAGACTTGAAAAACTAGCCTCGAGTCTTGCAATAGTGGCGTTACTCCTCAAGTCTCTTATGATATGCATAAATTTAGGCGTAAACTTAGCACGTTTGTAGAATTTGGGAAATAATTTCCTTCACCTTGCCTTACTTGTTTAGCTGCCACTGTACGCAATTATAAGCTTCCGTACGCCGAGCGATATTGCCTGACGCTATCTACCGCCTCTGCGTTCGTTTTGATTGGGCGCTAAAAGGGATTAAAAACAATTTAATTAACGCAAACTTAAAGCGGTTAAAAGTCTTGAATACTATATGAAATTTTTGGATGAAGAAACGCTCGTATAACTAAGCGCTATGAGGATTATTGGGTGGTTACGGGGAAACTGTGCGCCAAATATTTATATATTATAAGAGTGTAAATATAATTGAATGCACTAATTTCGGCTGTCAGTGAAAGGTACATTGGTGAATGAGCGTGATCGTTTTTTGTTCTATCATGGAAAGCCGCTTACTCTGCAAACTGTATAAGCGTCATTTTCAGAATTGTTCAAACAAGCAATAAAGTAACTATGAAAGTATCTAATCTGATATTATTAATACTCTAGCGTCTGGACGGTGTAGGCCCTCTGATTGGTCAAATTTAAATTGTCTGTTTCAGTTAAATTCCGCTAACTTGAAAATTAAGGCACGATTTGAAAATGACACGATGCTCATATAATTTTTGGATAATATCGAAGAAAATATGTTTTAGAAAGTTGACAATCCATTGGATTCATTACATTACAGTAAAAATTATCCACAATTACGTATTAAAATTTGACGTTTATCATTATTCACGCCATATTCACGCGAAAGACAGATTGTCCAGTGTTGCCAGCGTATATGGATTTCCAATCATTGTAAAAAACTTTTATAGCCAGTTAGTGTCAAGCAATGTATGTTAATGTGAGATATATTATAATTATAATTATAAATAATAAATATAATTATAAATCCACCATTACCACCATTTAAAGCCGGCTGCAAAAATAACCAGCTCCACTCGATACTTTACGTAATTAATTATTTTTTGATATTACAACACCGACCCCATGCGCTATCATGTTTAATATCTAGGTAATTACATAATTATTGACGTGCTAACCTAGAAATTTGTTTTAAAAAGTTCCTGTGAGTTACTAAAAATAAATATTTTGTTTTCAGATTATTATTTCAATTTAATAACTATGGCTAAAAGGAATGTGGACAATATTTTACCAGAATTGGCCGAATTTCGGAATGTTCGAATGAGAGAGGGACGTTTACCGAGCGATCGAAGTGCCAGAAGACGAATAGAATATATGACTGATAATCAAATTGAACACAATAATTCCAGAAGGCGGTTTTCCACAGCAAATAGATGTAATGTATTCTTGAAGTGTGCTTTAATCAATAATCCAAATTATGTGCTTCCAGAACAGAATTATTTCGGCGTCATGTCAAAAGAATGTATCGAGCATTGCAAGGCGCTTCATTTTGAAGTTGAAAAAGGTAAACTGTTACATTCTTGCTGTCATAATGGAAAAATAATACCACAAATTTTAGCTTATCCTCCAGCACTTAACGCATTATTGACAGGAGATTGTAGTCAATCTAAAAACTTTAGGAATTTTATTCGTCAATATAACAGTGCTAATGGATTTGCCTCATTTGGAGCGCAAATAGCTAATATCCCAGGTAATGGTCCATATTGTTTAAAAATTTCTGGTGAGGTTTATCATTTGACTTCCAGAAGTATACATGTTGAAGGTGAAATACCTTCCTATGCTCAGCTTTATGTATATGATCCTGATGAGGCTGTTAGAGTGCGTATGAGTCATCCATCTAATGCCGATTGCTATCAAAATATAATGCAAATAATTGATAGCGAAATACGCCAAATAAGCCCTTATGCTCATCAGTATAAGAAACTAAAAGATGCTGTCGAGGAAGAAGAATTACGCATTGCGGCTGACGGTGGGCAGGTGAGAGATATACGTCTATTATTTACACGTTCATCAGCTGATGACCAACGGAGGTACAATGCTCCAACCAGTTCTCACGATATCGCCATGGTATATGTAGCAGACAGAGACGGGAATTTACCATCGGGTATAGATATCGCTGTTTATCCTAAAAATGTTGAAGGACTTCAAAGGGTGGCAACTTTATCAAAGCATTTAGATCCTATGGTTTTCCCACTACTATTTCCATCAGGTGAATGTGGTTGGACCCCAGGCTTTCAGCATCATGCTGATTTCTGTACTGCTCAACGTCATACTGTAACTGCCATGCAGTTTTATGCAAGTAAATTAGCAGTGCGAAGAAACATATTTAATCCAATCCATTATGCGGGTAAACTTTTTCAACAGTATTTAATTCATGCTTACATTATTTATGAATCTGGTCGCCTAGATTACATAAGGAAAAACCAACGACAACTCAGAGTGGAATGCTACCAAGGTTTGCAAGACCATGTAAGAAATTTAGCCACTGATAGAGGAGTACGTGCAGGTAATATAGTCATTCTTCCATCTTCATTTACTGGTGGACCACGCCATATGAATAAACTTTATCAAGATTCAATGGCAATGGTACGTAAATTTGGTCGTCCTGATCTATTCATAACGTTTACATGCAATCCCAAATGGCCAGAAATACAAACCGAATTGGAACATTATCAATCGGCCGCGGACAGGCCTGATATAGTAGCCAAGGTTTTCCATCTAAAAGTCAAGGAATTTATTCATGATATGACTGAGAAACATGTTTTTGGAAAGGTAATTTGTTGGGTTTATACAATTGAACAGCAAAAAAGAGGACTCCCTCATCTACATGGCGTGTTTACACTTTGCAGCCAAGATAAGTTGTATACAGCTTCTGATATTGATAATGCCGTATCTGCAGAACTACCCCATCCGAAGAATTCGGCTTTGTACCATATTATTTTAAAAAATAACATTCATGGACCATGTGGCGTACTTAATCCAAGGTCAGTCTGCATGGTAAACGGTAAGTGCTCTAAAAAATTCCCCAAATCATTTAAAGATTCTACTGATAATAATTCCGCAGGCTACCCAGAGTACAGGAGACGTGATAATTTTTCTGAAAATCACGTTGTTCGGGATATACTTATCGACAATCGATTTGTTGTTCCATATAATGCATACCTTAGCAAAAAATATGATGCTCATATTAATGTTGAAATTTGTTCCTCAGTGGCCAGTATTAAATATATTCATAAATATATATCTAAAGGTTTTGATTGTGCTAGAATCGAAATAAGACAAGAAGCTGGAAATTTGGAGAGTGCGGTTATTCAATATGATGAAATTAAGCAATATATCAATTGTCGATATGTAAGTGCCCCTGAAGCTGTCTGGAAAATTATGGAAAATCCTATACATGATCAATCTCACTCAATTTTACTTCTGGCTTTACATTTACCCGACAGCCAATCTGTGTATTTTGTAGAGGGGCGGGAGGAACAGGCTCTCAGGGAAGCATCTACAAGGAACACCTCTTTAACAGCGTGGTTCCAATTGAATCTTCAAGATATTGAGGGACGCTCTATTCTGTATCAAGATGTACCAAATAATTATGTCTTTTCAGCTGGTAAAAAGTGGACGAGACGACAGCGGGGAGGTGGCAAAATCATTGGACGAATACCTTCAATTTCTCCTAGAAATATAGAACTGTATCATTTACGGCTGATTCTTATAAAGGTGGCTGGAGCTACATCCTTTGAATCTTTGCGAACTGTTGATGGTAATTTACTAGCTACTTTTCGTGGTGAACTGAAGCTCATTGATGACATAGGAGAATGGACGCAGTGCATGACGGAGGCTTCATTGTATTTGATGCCTAAAACTCTTCGACATCTATTTGTTTTAATTTTAATACAATGTATCCCTTCGGACCCGTTGCAGCTGTGGAATGATTTCAACAAATGTATGTCTGAAGATTTTTTTCATCATGGTGTTGCTGAAGAAACAGCTATTAATCTTTGTCTTTTAAACATACAGGATATGCTTATGAAGGAGAATTCATCTTGCAGAATGCAGGGCTTACCTGAACCTGATGAAAGTTGCAGTTTTGGACAAGTGACTGATTTTAATGTAATTTCTGAAAACACTTTAGGTGAATTGATGGCTGCCAAACTCAATGACGAACAACTTCAAGCATATAATTCTATTTTGAATAAGTTTTTTTCAGATGAAAATGATGACAATAAATGTTTCTTCATTGATGGCCCAGGAGGAACAGGGAAAACATACCTTTACGAAACTTTAATTCACACTCTAAGAGGAAAAGGTAAAAAAGTTTTATCAGTCGCTTGGACAGGCATTGCAGCTATCTTGCTTCCAGGTGGGGTAACGTGTCATACTGCTTTTAATTTACCCCTCAGTTTACAGGACAATACAACATGTAAGGTCACATCAAAGAACCGGAAAATTATAACAGAAGCAGATATTATAATATGGGATGAAGCACCAATGGCTCCAGGTGTAGCTTTAGAAGTAATTGAGCGTACTATACGTGATATCATGGGAAGTGATTCTGTCTTTGGTAACAAAGTTATTGTTTTGGGCGGAGACTTTCGTCAGATCCTTCCAGTGTGTCGACGTGCTTCACGAGGACAATTAATTGCCGCTTGCATAAAAAGCAGCATACTTTGGTACCATTTCAAAACTTTTCAATTAAAAACAAATGTCAGAGCTTTAGAAAGTGAAAACATATTTTCTAAATGGCTTTTGGACTTGGGAGATGGAAAACTTCCTCCCGTAGAAGGAACATTAGAGTCCTCTGTGCTTATTCCCAATGTAAATATTTGCCAAGATATTATTCAATGTATATATGGTAAGACACATACCACTGCTGATGCCTTAGTGATGAGTCAACGTACCATTTTGTGCCCCAAAAATAGTCATGTTTGTGCAATCAATGAGGATGTACTTCAACGATTAGAAGGACAAATGAAGACTTTTCATTCTGTTGATACCATCATTAATGAAGAAGGAAATTTAGATTATAACGAGCAGGCTAACTTTCCTGTTGAATATTTAAATTCTATAAACCCAAATGGCTTCCCACCACACATATTAAATCTTAAAATTGGTGCCATCATTATGTTACTTAGAAATTTATCTGTTGGTGATGGCCTTTGCAATGGAACAAGAATGGTTATTAAAAATTTCAGCTGTAACTTAATTCAAGCCGAAATCATTACGGGGAACAGAAAAGGTACAGTACATTTCATTCCTAGAATTTACTTAAACACTTTGTCTGATGTTACAATACAATTCAATATGTGCAGGAAACAGTTTCCAGTTAAATTAGCTTATGCAATGACCATTAATAAATCTCAAGGACAAACTTTTGAACGGGTTGGACTGTTACTTCCTGAACCAGTATTTTTTCATGGACAGTTGTACGTTGCCTGTTCCAGAGTACGAACGCAGTCATCGTTATTTATACAGATTATTGACGGTTCCAGACAAGGGCAAATTCTGACTGATTGGTATACGGACAATATTGTTTATAAAGAGATTTTTTTCCTAATGAAAGTATATAATATTAAGTTGTAAATTGTAAAAAATAAAAGTATAATAAATTGTAGGTACTTGCTTACAATAGTTTGGTTTTTCAGGTCAATTTATCCCACATGTAAGGTTTTTCTGCCTAAGAATTTTTTCTTTGAAAAATTTTTAAGAGAGTTTTGTTGTATGAGTATTTACTTTGACAATCTTTTGGTAAGAACGTAATACTATTTCACCCAAATATGTAGATTTTTAGGAATTATTCCAATAAAATAATCCTTTATATTTAAAAAAAAAATTATTTACTTTGACAATCTTTTGGTAAGAGTTTATTATTTCAGCAAAGTTATATTTAATATTGTAATATGTTGATATTTTTTATTTCCGAATTACATATATTATATATTATATATATATTTTTTTTTTTTTTTTTTTTCAATTTAACTTCGATTTAAAAATGAAATCATTTCGGTGGTATGGGAGAGGAAACATTTTTCTCATTGACGAGATTTATGTTGGGGTGAAGGGTGTTCCTCTCATTGTCCGCGCTCGGATTGATCTAATATCTACTTATTAAATGTAACTGTTGTTAGTAAACTGGGCGAAGCCCAACTAAGTGCCGCCCGCAGGGCCTAGCAGCAAAAACCCGCGGAGCGGGTTTTTAACTGCTAGTTATAATTATTATACGATTGTTAAAGAAGCAAAAATTTTATATGAAAAAATATTATTTATCAACATTCTTTGAAATGCGTATTTCTTTTGTTCATTATTTGACAGAGGTCATATTTTTACAAGTTCACTAATATTCGAAGGGTAAATTTCTTCTTTTGAAAGGCAATGATCCTGAGCTAAAAAAATAAATGAATTCTTTCAGCTTCACAATTTATTTCGTGATTTTCACGTGTTTGCGCCAGTACATAATAATTATTATGAATTGAGTAACTTCAACTTAATATTACATTTTTATTTTTTTCTGAAAAGTACATACTTAAAGTAGGAAGAAACAAGCATTAATTAATTAGTAAAACTTTGGCCTTGTTTCAGATATTGATGGGGACTACCAGCTCCATAGAACTCAGCAAGTGGTTCCATCTTGTGGTCTTCATCTCTTCGTGTTATTGAATACTTTCAATAAAAAATGATAAGTATACATTAATATGCATGGTTATTAATTACATGGTTATATGTATGGTTATACAGGGTGTCCTGGAGTAAAGTACACTAACTTTGCGAAGTGATTCTACATGATTTTAGAAGTAAAACAGATAACTAACCTTTTCGAAATTCTAATGTTTTAGGTATAAAAAGTTGATTTGTTTGTATTGGAAAATATACATTGGAATATCATTTATCTTTTTTACTTCTAACATTATATAGATCACCTCCGGACACCCTGTATAAAAATGTGGATTAGTACCCATATACCTAGTAAATTTTCGGCAGGGCAAAATCATAAAAAACTGATTAAAAAAACAATTTGATAATTTTTTAAGAATTACGATCTTTTATATACAATTGTAGGTACAAATTAATTAATATATTTTGTAATGAAAAACTAAAATTGTAACACTATACATAGAGTAATAAATTGTAATTTTGCATGTTTGGTTTAAACACGGACTGCTTAGTTAGAAAAAAAATAAAAAAAATATATATATTCGAACATACATGTTGATAGATCGCTGCTACTGAATGATCATTTCAGCCCTTACTTCTAGGCCGATCAATAATCAAAAATAATCAATTCTAATAATTAATTATTATCTATTCACTATTATCTTGTTAATATAACAATGTCGAGTATAAGTTCATTGAATTTCTTAAAGAGAGCGTCGCTCGAATATGTGAAAGGTTTCTCCATATTAAAACGTAAAATTGATTTCTATGCTTTCAATAATAATTGAAGGTTATATAGTTTTATATAGTTTCATTTTTTTTTTTGGTCTTAAGGTCGTTTTTCTTCTTCTTGGCTGTTATATTAGCGAAGTGTTCAGCCACGTCTGAGAAATTCGATTTATCTTCTATCCACTTAGTTGAATAATAGTTTATTGCCAATGCAATAGGTGCATACAACTTGTTCTCTTATGTTTCTCCTCTTCTCATTTCCTTCATCTCGCAACATTTTCCAGTAAGGTTTTTTCTTAAGAGTTTACAACCACATCCTTTTCATCATTACCTAATGCGTTCTGTGATCAATAACCTTGGCCCTTAAAACGTGAGCGAACTGCAATTAGGTGGTTCCACGATATTGAAATGAGCATCCAATATTCCTGGGCAGGGCCGCGGCCGGTGGGGCTATTAGGATTCCACGCGCGTAGCGCTAAATGAACTGAGGCCTCGCCCCGCTCCGCCCCTCCCTCGCGGCCCCTCCTCGGAAGATCCTCGAAAGCCCAGCAGTAGTAGTTCATTAGAATCTCATTATATTCTCCCGAATTAAATTCTTTCAATTTTCTGGCTTTGTTACGGAAAATGTTATTGTTTTGAATTATAATTACATAACTTTGTACCGTTTCTAATTTTAAATCGTGAAGTCAATGATGATTTTTTATGTATAGATGAACACAACTTCGGCATGAAAATTGAATGTAATTTCTGTATCAATAAATAATACTTTTTATTTATATTTTTTTCTATAAAAAATGTACTTATTATTACTGGTTACTGATTACTACTGATTGACACTTCATTCATCAATATTTTTAATGAAATCATTTTTGTTAGTTCGTTCCCTCGGCAACAAACCTTGTTTTTCAAGGGTTCCCTTGGCACAACAAGGTTCTATCTGATGAGAGTATTTCTTTAGAGTTGATTCCGCCTAACATTTCTCATTCAGATATAACCTCGTTGTTCCAAGGGCATGAGTTCTAATCAACCAACACCACTGCCCCGGGGCCAGAACAATATGCTATGATTTCTATATCCCTATTCTGAAACAAAAAATAGATATACTAATATATCAGTATTTTTCAAGTGATAATATAATCATAATAATCATTAGGACAAGGGAGACAAGTAAGGCAGGTTTTCATAAAATTTGTGGCTTCCCTTTTAATTAACCTACGCCGTATTCCCAGGAAATAATGAACAATCGCAAATAAATAGGTAACCCTTAGTTTCGTGACGAGAATTCTTACCGCCGTATTATTTATTATACGGATTTCTTTTAACCTACTGTACATTTTATTATTTAAACTCTGATTACCTTATACTAATTATATTTCCGTACGAGTATATTTATAGTTTATTGCCTGACTTTGGTAATAATTGATGCCTATTACAAAACTAATTACTTCAAAGAGTACAAACATAATAAGCAAAACATATTGCTTTTAATAAAATGTATATTAATATTATAAATACATCTTTATATTTATTATTAATAGATTTATTTGTCACAAAACTTGCATGCAAATTCATAGTTTGGTAATCGATAGAGATCGAGAAAACGTCTAAAAGACATTTGTTATAACTTTGTTTTTAATACGACTTTATTGAATATATTTTTAATGTATAAAATTAACCAATTTATTTTATCTTTGTTTTTAATACCACATTAATGTATACAGGGTAACTAACTAACTTCAGGAGGAGGTGATTCTACATGGTGGTAGAAGTAAAAACGATATTTTTTTTCCAAAATGTCAACTTTTTTTACCATACGAAAATATTGCTCCATATAAGAATATTCAACTTTTTACCTAAAAATTACCTTAGAAAATTGGAATTTTATAAAAGTTATTTATCTTTTCTACTTCTAAAATCATGTTGAATCACCCCCCTAAGTTAGTGCACTTTACCCCCGGACACCCTGTATATTTTTAATATATGAAACCAACCAGTTTCTTTTCACCCTGAACCTTCATCAGGGTTATATAAAAACGAGTTATAATATGTTACTCGTTCAAATAAAAAAAGTGTATATTTTTCATTTTAATTAATTTAAAAGCTCTGTATTTTGACACCATTAACCTCAAAACCTTTATATCTGTAGGAAATTAACTCGTAAAAGCATTTATAAATATCATCGCGTGACTCAGTTTGCAATGAAAAGTGAAGAATTTTAAATGCGAGAGTAAAAACTGTTTTTTGAATAACGTCGCCGAGAGCCAGAATAAAATATTCCACTTTTCAAGTACCGTCTAGACGGAACATAATATCTTCAATAAAATCAAACCCTTCGATATTAAATACTCTACCAGTTTTCTCGTTAAAAATTTCATACCAAGCATGTATTCACTTTTATGTGTGTCGGTTTTTAATTTTCCCGCGCAAAGGGAATGACGCCAGGGGGGTATGATGGGGTGAAGCGATGTGTTGAGAGGAATGGGTGAAAGAACGTAGGTCGGTTAAGAGGAATTCTGCCAATTTGCACCTGATTGTATCCGCTTACAGATTCACAGCCTAAGGATATACGAGGATAATACACACGCCTCGTGAAGCGATCTGGCTTCAATTCTTTGGGGTATTGTGGAGAAATATAACATATTTGGTGATATTGAAAATCTGACTGTATAACATTAATCGAGTAGGTTTTTAAGGAGACATTATATCGAACTCTGTTACGTGTTGAACTGACATAGTTTTTTTTAGCCAAGTGATATTAATTAATTATTTTTAATAATAATAATAATATTTGGATGATTTGTATAGCGCCATGTTTGTGTAAAATCACCTCAAGAGCGCTGTACAAATATATTATACATTTCTACAATGATCTATTTTATTACTGAATATATATGGAGATAATAAACAGTACAATACTTACCTGGTAGGTCACTTGAGATTAACACTTAATTAACATTAACTAATTGTTTATTAGCGAAATTTAGATACAGAATTTTGGACATAATTCGAAAATTGGATATATCTGGACTTTAGTACTCTCAGGAATGGTATATTCAATTTAAGGGTATGACAGCTTAAAAAGATAAGTTTTTAGATTAGACCTGAATTCTGTTGGACTTGTTATGGATCTTAGTTCCGGAGGGAGTTTATTCCTAGCCTTCGACCCAGATACTCCGAAAGCGCGATCACCAAACTTAGCATTTGGCTTGCGTTTAGGTTACATCAGTCTACCTACAGCAGTTGATGTTGCTGATCTAAGAGCCTCAGACCAGTGTTTTCCGGGACGCATAGTTCAGAAATTTAGAACAAGCAAGGAATTAATATCAAACATAATGGCAACTTACATTTACCTAAATTTATAATATATTATTACATATTTTGAATATGTCCAATTAAAATAAAATGTAAGTGTTGATGATCAATTTATAAAATATTATTATATTTAATTTAGTTAATGCAAAAAAAAATACGAAATGATTTTACGCTTTGATGAAAATAAATAAAAATCTGCTAACAGAAAATTGTCAAAAATACGTATTTATTTTTTCACATAGTGGATAAAATATCAGAGCACGGTCAATGGTGGATTATTACCTGCTGCAGGTGAACTAATACAAATTGCATCAGTCGGGGTAATGCTGTTTAACATACCCACAGCATTCCCATTGGCATGATCGCAACTCCAGATTTTGAATAAACAACACTAGGACGGCCTATGAAATAACTACAAGAAATTAATTACCTTAAATAGGAGAAGTAAAAGAAAATTGGACAGCTATGTCATAATATTGGTGTGAAGCTAAATAGGTACGTAGTTGTATATTTCACAACATATATAAATAATTGCAATTAGGAAAATAATTGTCCAAAGCATCAAATCATTATTGTAAAACCATGCAATCAGTGCGTCAGAGGATGTAACAGTTGACGGTTGACTTTTGGTGAAGACGACGGTCTGATAGTTTAAAGATATTATCTATGTACAGAAAAGATTTATACTTAATCTCAAGTGACCTACCAGGTAAGTATTGTACTGTATATTATATCCATATATAGTTAGTAATAAGATAGATCATTGTAGAAATGTATTATAAATTTGTACAGCGCTCTTAAGGTGATTTTGCACAAAAACGGCGCTATACAATTCATCCAAATATTATTATTATTATTAAATTAAATCCTGTCGAAAGCTATACTATTTTTTGCAATGCGCGTCGCATGAATGGTGTAAAACGAATCATTCTTACCAGAGGCGGTTGGACTGCTTGCCTTCTGTTTTCACATAACTTACAATAACATCTGTGCCCAAGTCGTCGATATATGAAAGTATGATATCTCCGGTCGTAATTCCCGCTAGGTCATTATTTGAGCTTAACAGAGGGCGACCGTGAATGACCTGTTCATTGGCATGGTCTAGCAGTCACAGTACCTACTTTCTACCTACGTAAGGATAGTGAAAATAGCCGGGTGACGGGTAATCGGGTTTCGAGCCGTGAATGACCTGGTACGGCGCGGCGACCCGCTCACGACCCACTTGCGTTGTCAAAAAAACATTTGGTATTGCAATGGGCATAAATTTTTTTTAATGCAAAACTACGCAGGTCAATATAATCATAAACTCTCACTTATGAATTGGGTATCAACAATGCAGTTTTATATAAATATTGAAACAAATAAAATAATATCATCATGTAGTCTCGGAAAAGTATGATACTTTACCGCATTTTTTTATAAAACATAGAAATATTGTATTTTTTTTATAAGATATATTATCCCTATGTTTTTGTTTTTATTGTAAACCATCTGTAATATTATAATTTACACAAAAAAAGAATCAAAGCATTTTTTTTTTAAATTAATACCTTGTAGAGTAAAACTTCAAGTCGTAATATTTAACAATATTAACGACTTTCAAACAAAAAATGTTAGACAAAAAAATCGATTGCATGTAAGAAATGAATAATTCGACTTTAACTGTACTTACATTGAGAAGAACAAAAATATCTTTTTTTTAAGCGATGCACTACGTCATGTAATATTTTAAATTGAGCCGCTATCAATAACGACACTTACGTAGATGGCGATAAGGTTTAAATCCCCGCTTAACACCATCCGTCTGTTTTGATTTACGCAAGAAAAAAAAAGCCTAAAAGTGCCTTTTATTTTATTTTGTGGATGTTCAGGAATAAATATTAATTTTTTTTTTCGATCATTTTATAAATAACTTAATTTGCCACATTATACAATGAAATCATAACCGAAAATTGGTTCGTAAGTAGGAGATTTTGAACTTTAAAGCAGTTTTCATAGGCCTAAACATTATTTTTTTCTGGGCTTATAAAAAGACTTATATTTATTTCAAAGGCCAAGATATATTCTACTCGCAGTATTTAATTAAAGCATCTGAAACATTTCTAGGCGACCAAATTTTCAAACCAAAAATAAATGATTTTGCATTACTACGCATGGCATCGCCTTAACGCATATTTTTGGCTGCCGACTTTATGTATAAATTCAAGATTATATTTGAACTAAATGCTATCTAGATAGTGTCTTGGATAAATATATCTATTCTTATTTAATGTGCGACATCTATTGACTTTTCAACAAGTCTAGGTCCTAGACTCTAGGATGAATTTCTACATGTGACTGAATCTTTTCTGTCTTTTTCTTTACATTTAAAAATCGTAAATATTGTCTTCGACTATTAAAAAATACATATTTTTTATTACCATTGAAGTCATCTAGTATATTCGGTAACATTGCCACGCTCACAGCCGATACAAGGGCACGCGCGCGTGGAATACCACGCCAATCCGGCCGATACGTTTGACTTTCACGTTACGACCCCGTAAATTTCCTCCGTGACAAAACAAGGACGATCGTATCTCAATTCCATGGAAAGGATCTCGGATGAGATATGAATGAGAAGTTGGGTGCTTTGCGACAAGAGGGGTGATAATTAGATTTCATGCACACATATATGCAATGATATTTTGACAGTGTGATATTAAATTAACAACCAATATCATCTTAGGTACAATGCAGTAAAAAAACAATGTTAATTATTTGTATCGCACATTTGTTATCGAAACATTGCTTAAAATGTTTAGTGGTTATTAATTATAGCCGTGTTTGGTAACCGAATCTGAATAGCCAGTTCCAAATCTTCATCTTCCTCATCCCTACAGAATTCCACTGGCTATACAATATGATGCAATTTATTTTTTGATTTTATTTTGGATTTTTTATGTTTTGTGCCTGCATGCTGTGTAGATCAAGTTCAGTGATATTTTGACTTTATAGTTATTTTTTGGCAATTGTTTTAAATATTCGCCTGCACTATTTTCATGTATAATTTCGTAAATATTGTTTTATATATTTGTATGTAAAAGCCTTAATAGGCGTGAAATAAATAAATATTATTTTTCCATGGAAGGCATAGCAATTTTTTAGTATTTTTAAATGCCAAATATCTATGAATTTAATCAAATATACTCATTGGAAGTTGCCCAACACTTTTTTTTTGTTCTTGCGTTAGTTCCTCTTTTGGCCGCGTTCAAGAATAAAAATCGTTATCAAACTGTAAAGAGATGCAATGAAAAATGCTCGATCTGAAAATCTCTTACGTCCGTCGAAAATTTGTATATTCGGAAAATAAGAAAAATCAAGTGTCTTAATTTAAAAATTGACAATGCGTAGATTATAAATTATTTGCAAGAAAGAGACGGAACAGATAAATTTAACTGATCTACTATTTTTTTATGTCATTCTATTTTATAATTCGGGTACTTTAACGCCGGAGCTAAACTGAATTTAAGTATAAAATTTAAGTATTAAATTGACATCAAATATTTATCATTATAGTCAAACAATATGTACAGTAACCGTGTTGGTGCCATGATGCCAATGTCTGAAATCTTAAAGAATATTACTTCTAAAAAACTGTATTTTTCCCATACGCCGGTAATGTACAATGGTTATTAAAAAATGTTATCCTGAATGCAAATTATATATATATTTCACGAATATATCTATGATTACTTTATCCATACTACTAAATTTTAATTATATGTGAATGAAATCCTCAGCACGGGAGATCCTAGTGAGAATATCATTATATCCAAAAATTACAAAAAATGATAATAAAACACTTAAAATTAATTTCGTTCCCATGAACAACCTTAGTTATCATAAATTTCAATGAATTTATCAGATGTTCTAATAATATGTATTTTCTTAATTTACAATCCATTACAAATTATTAATTAATTTATTGGATAATTTGTATAGCGCCTCTTTTGTGAGATATAACCTCAGCGGCGCTTTACAGTTGATGCAGGTATTAAAAAATATAAATATTACAAAAATTAAGTTAAATAAAATGAAGAATAGGAACAAGTGACATGAAGATGGAGATGGAGACTCTGCAGCAAGAATCCTAGGTGGTGAAGAAACTGGACCAGCTGCTGCAGCGAGAGAATCCACCGCGTCCACCAACAGTGCTAGCACGAGGTTCGTCACTATTATTTCCGACTAAAAATGTAAAATATGATTCCTTAGTAAATTAATCCATAAAACCGAGATAATTAATTACGCCTGCTGGTAGTAACCGAATAATTAAAAATTTAGCTGTGAAACACCACTTACCGACATAGATTGGAAAATCCACATAGTTATGATAAAAACTTTGTATACATCCATATTAATCCCCACCCCCTCCCTTAATGGTTTTGTATATAAACCATAGTTTAAAGAATAATACCAGTCTGGAGATAGGTATCATAAGCTTAAACGGTAAAGGTCAAAAAATAAAATAAGTGGATAAAAGTTGAAAATTATTTCGATAAATCATTGTGATGGAATTCCACCACTTAAATCAATATCAAAAATAGAAATGTAGAAATTTCATCGGGGATATAAATTTAACGTTATATTTATAATATCCTTTAATCCACATTAGCTTAGCTTGTTATTAAAAAAAAATAATACTAACCAAGTATTAAATTTCCAAAAAAAAATTTATAATTATTTCCATTATAGTTTGGCCTCACTAAACTATCAGAATATTTAATGAAAAAAATGGATGTTGAATTTTCTTGCACACATTCTAACTGTTTACTCCTATAACGATGAAGCAAAACGTAAAAAAATACTAAAATTGTTTAGTGTTATCTTATATCATGTTGACACTCAAAAAGGCTCGTAGCACTCGCGAGTTAATGCGGTGTAGATCTAAAATAACGTTGACTTACTTCGCTGAAAAAATAAGCATGTTGCTATAAACTCGATACTGCTTTATGTGCATAGGGAATAAAATCCAAATTGCTCAGGGAACAGGTTCATATTTCATCGTATCGCAGAAATATTCCCCGCATTCCTAGCGATCCGGAACTTTCCGGGGAGCACGATCCACTGCCACCGCTAGTGCTGAGTAAACCAATGGATTACTTTTCTCGTACGAGTGCTCAGGAAGCAAAAGTCCTCATTCAATTTATTTTGTTAATGTGTTAATTAATATAAGAATATAGATTTTTTAAGTACGAGTAAATATTCGAATATTTCAAATACTGGTTATGTTAAGTAATCAATAATGAGTTAAGTTACGCAGAATTCAGTTACAATAAAAGTCAATATTAATCAGTTTTGTAAGAGTCTAAAAAACAATTTAAAGAAGAAACAACTGAAAATTAAAAAAAACAATACATTAACTATAAAAAAAGTGAAATAAAATCAAACCACATTTTAAAGATCCTCTTAAAAAAAACAAACGTACTAATTTCGGTTGTGTGTACGTCTGTAACTATGGTTCAATGAAATCTATGAAATTTTAAAAAATTGAACTGTTGTGTAAAAATTCAGACAAAGCAATAAGTTGAAATAACCCATAATACACCCACCTATACTACCCACATACACTTGAAATGTGTAGGTATTTCATTTTTACAATTTTTTAACAGATTTCATGTTTTTTCAAGTTTAATCGCGGTTTTCTTTCGAAAAGAATATGCTTTATAAAGAAAATTGACAATACTTGTTTAGAAATGCAAATATTCAATAAATACCTTCCACTTCATAAATCCTACAAAAATTATAATATTCCGAAAAAAATGACGGCTAGAGTTAAATAATGTTAGAAACTTATTTATTCGTTCAATGGGAACACAGGTTGTGATAGTTTTATTTTTATGATTATTACGTAGGATCTAGATTCTAGGATCTAAACTCCATATTATTGGTTTGTTTAGATAGAAACTTACTATTTGCACATGCACCCTGTTATTTTTATTTAATTATATGAACACAATGGCGATAATCAAAACGTAACAAGTATACTCGTAACAATGTTCATTTTAGGACAGATATCCAATGAGCTTCATAGTTGGATGAAAACACAACAAAAAAGTATATTATTTTGAGTGACCTATTCTTCAAATTACGCAGATGACCATTCTGCCACAGCTTTCGTTGAAAGTTTCATCAGCTAACAGGAAACAATAATCCATTCCTTGAATTCCAATCGATAACCGGGTATGTCAGCAAAATGACAATTCAACACACTTCCAAAAATTGATATGAAGTCATGAAAAGTTATGAAACAAAAACTAGGTTAAATAGGTTACATAGGTTACTATAAAACCTAGTTGAGACGCATTAATACATCCCTTCCTACAGCCCGTACCTTACCCCGCCTCACAACACTGCCCAACCAGGTGGCGACATAGTTCCCCTGTCTTTAATTTGTACAGACGGGGGGCGCTCTAGTGTTATAAGTTTTTTATTAAAGATTTGAATGACGTAGCATTTCTCAACCTTTCCTTATTAATCTTTTTCCCTTTACCAGACTTACAACATTCCCCGTATTGAGAATGCTAAAGTACCACCGGTTTTTGCTTTTTCTCTACGGGTTCTTAGCCGCTCAGTCACGGAAATTATTCAAATTTTCTATGTTTGAGGAAAAATCTAACCTTTTGTTTTATCACTTTTTAAGGTGTGTTGAATTTTCATCCATCCATAAAATATCGCGGAACCATTCCAATCCACTGACGAATGCTCTTTTTCCGCAAAAGTACCTGGTGCACCTATCACGGAGAAAAATGAGTACGCATTTGTATCAATAAACTGTTAAAAATCCAATTGCATGACCATTTCATAGAGTTATATTAGTCATTCAAAATATATATGAACACGTATTTATGCAGGCGAATAAATATAATGGACGAGATGCAAAATTATTTTATTTTATTTTGAAGAACACGTGTTTCGACTTCCTTATACAATGTTCGTGCTTTACAAATAGCTTTTTACGAAATTTGTCAATTCATTCGTGAAAAGCCTGCAGTCCCGTTTTTAACAGGAAAACGAATAATTTGATGAGATTTTTAATAAATTAACAATATTTCATATCAGTAAGTTTTTTCCGTGTACATATTTTTTAATACGCAAAACCCATAAGATGAAATGAAAGTACCTACCGGGATGATTATGTACTAAATAAATCTATTCCAATGCTCGGTTACTGGAAACATAAAATTTTATCTAGTTTATTTATTGAGTAATGTAAACGGATGTTTTCCGCTCCCCGGATTATTCCCGGATTAAAAGACCATTAGATTCCACAATACCATTTTTCGCTACGCTGCATCAAAATTGATGCTGGGGTGAATTCTGTAATAAAAACATAACAAAATAATCGTTAACTTGTAGTTTTGCAAAACTTCAAAATTTACATAAAAACTAAATCAAAAGTTTTTAAAACAAATTCTGAATTGGACATGATTTGAGATATTCATGGCCAAATGTATTGTAGTGATTTATTTTTATGGCATTATGCCGTGTTTCGCTACATCCATATTTAGCCATCGTTTCGGAGAGCATTACAGATCTGCCTTGATGGTGGACACTGCAATGATGTCTAAATCGTTGTCTAAAGAAGGAGGTAGTGCAACACGGCATAATACCCAAAAAATAAATTACTTTAAATTCATAGTTGAATGAAATCGACAGTTAAAACAGTGTTTTACATACATCTTTAAATTTTACTTTTGTTTTTGGTGATGAATTTTAGCAAATCTTGGAAGCGGAAATTAACCCATTTCCCGAAATTCAATCGAGCTGCAGCTCAGCAGATATACTCGTTGTCGATAACAATGAATTTTATCATTTTTTTAATGATAAACTAATGTTTATAAGACAAGGTTTTATGCATACCATAAAGGATGACAAATAATTATAAGCAATAATTAGTCGCCTGAAATATCAATAAAAATTAAAAATATCTCTCGAGAAAAAATAAATGCCACCAACGGGAATTGAAGTCAGTCAATCAACTGGTCAGATGCTCCGAAACCTCTGAGCTATGTCGGCTTATTTCCTACCCACAAAATGATTCAATATGTGCTAGTACCTCAATCAACAAATACTGCTTATTATATTTTTTATATCAGAAGGCACGGGTTCGATTCCCGTTGGCGGTATTTATTAACTCGGGAGATATTTTCAATTTGTATTGATATTTCAGGCGACTGATTAATGCTTATAATTTTATTTGCTATGAATTTTATCAATATTTTGGTGGCAATCGCATACACACACGTAGACATATACGCCTTTCTCTGAAAATGGATGTCATTACAGTAGCTAATGTACGAAATAATTCTCAGTTCTAACCGATCGGCATTTGGCGAGGTTGGTAAAGTTTTCGATTCCAGTTTCTGGTTAGGAAGGATCGTTACTCAACCTGACCAAAAAAATAATTAAAAGATACTTTAAATCAGATGTGTTATTGTAATATTATAATGTGTTTAATTTTTGTTTTTTACGGGTTGATTTTGGAGTTCGAATGATTCATTTAGAAGAGTAATTCAAAGTGATAGTCAATCAGTATTTATATAGATTGAAATATCAAAAATTATCTTATGCATTTTATTTACTTCATTTAAATAAAAAAAAATTATTATCTCAAACTCTAAATAAAATGATTATCAGCAGTCAAATGAGTCCAAATAAATCACATTATATCGGGAATCAGTACAAGTAAAATATTACACAGTTCTTTATTTAGCATTTTTTGTGACATATTCAATGAAAAATCCATTCAATTGTAATAATATTCTTGCTGTACTGATATCAAACCAAAAACCTTAATCCTCAATGATGTTATAGTGTATGCCATACATTTTATTAACGGTTAATATATAACAAATACGAGTACTCTATAGTTATTGGGTTTGCTAATTTATTCAGAATATTGGAGAAAGCTACGTGATATCTTTGAAATTTTTTAAAGCCTTGCTGCTATTTTTCTACATTAACATTTTGTTTTTCTTTCGTTTCGTCACCTATTTATTTACTGAAAACGCACCATTAAAAGCAATAATTATACCCCCCTATTTTATAAAATACTATCTGAAAAATATTTGCCCTTGTGTCATTTCCTACCAACCGTTACTTTTTCATTGCAGGTAAACAAATTGCACAAAAACCGTAATAAAATATGTAGAATTTTACATATAAAGCCAACGAAGTCATTTTTATGTCTTAAAAAGATAGCTCTTTTAAAATAAAAGTTTACCTCTAATTTTTTTCTAAATGCAAGGTGTAAGTACATAATATGCTTACAGATAAAACACTGTTAGTAACGCGAGGGGGTGTCCGTTTTTAAAACGTGGTCAGGCCGAATGTAACGCCAGCGTCAGTTTGTTGTAAAATTACGGTGGAATTGCGTGCGCCCTCCACTGAGTAAATGTTGAGAATAAATCACGTTAATTGCATTCCCGGCCCGATGCACTACTGGGCGAGCGGGCGGGCGGAAACTACGTAGGGGCCGCGCGGGCGATTTTAAAACACCGCCCTTCCGACCCGTAAAGCCTAATTTCGTGTGAGACAAACGATACATCATTGTGGAGTTTTATCTTGTGAATTCTATGCTTGAATTTTTCTATAAATGCTATCTTTTTTAAAGTTATGAGTAACAAAATATATCCAAAACCTCTCAATATTAAAAGAACGCTGAGCCCTTGAGCTGCGCCCCATAAAACCTAATTTCGTGTGAGACAAACGATCCGGATTTAAGCACATCAAATTCATGCTGCTCGGTTTTAAATTTTTTGTTGTGTTTCTAGAAACTATTTTATATGAGAGTCTAAGATATAGACTTCAATAAAAACTATGCATTCATCTAACCCTCAACACTGTGAATGAATGATGACACTGTGATTGAATGATTCCAAACACAGCTTTTCCTGCATATACTACGTTAAAAATGGATGTGTTTCGAGGAAGTGTTTTTTTTCGTTGTGGATACCTACCAATTTAATATGAACAATAATCATAGAACACTCAACTCTTGGAAGATCGCAAACGATTTAAAACAGAGCTCTTCGGCTAGGAATACGCGAACTGCTAAAAGCAGTCAATACTACTAGTAACTGAATAGTGCATAGTGACCTGCATTTCTTGAAGATAAAAACCGTTTCGACATACACTGACTGCCGTGCATTTTGCAGTAACTCCTTGTAGCAGTCGATTTCAGCACCCATGTTAGTTTTTGAGATTCAATTTTTTTGCACTTCGCCGAGTTGTCATCCTCGGCTACATTAGACACAGAGCAGAAAAACGTTTGCGTAAAGATTTTTATTAGTATTTTTGATTTTTACTAGCAATTCATTCGCCTTATGATTTTTAAAAAGGAAAATTATTTTCAAAACTTTATAATTTTTCACAAAGAATCCAAATATTTTTTTTTAGGATATAAAAACTTTGAAATTAAAATAAACGTTGAAGGTTGGTTTCACAAAGTTACGATTTATTTTATAGCTCATAAATTGAATAGCCTCATGGAGTTCAAGCTAGTATTTTGGTTAAGTCTGTGATATGTATCTCTCTATTAGGCACCGGCCGATAGTCTAGGCTCTGGGCCATTAACTCTTAATACTCACCCTAATAGGAAATAGGAAGGTGCCTACCTACCACTTACCTGAAGAGCTTTCGTGATTAACGTACTTTTTGCACCCCCTTACGGAATGTCTACACACAACTTGGGGCAAAATGTACAGACACGTTTCTGAACCACGAGAAATACTTGTATTAAATTGTATAAAATCAATTCTAAAAGAAATACTTTTAAAGTGTTCTGGGCTCTCCAATCAATTATATTCATCCAGGAAATGAATCCAAGAGTAGATCATCATAGTATCAGAAAGCACCTGTAAATAAGGCAATGCAATTAAGCTCGATGGAGCTGTATCCTCCTGCTGATATCTTAATTGATTTACAAATAAATACTTTAATGACTGTCTCTTCAATTTGGGAGGCAGGTTTGGGTACCGCCCCCCTGGGAACCATTTACTGGATAATCAACAACACTGCCATAGGTCATCCCAAATGGTTTGTTACGTTTGGTGATTTAGCAGGGATGCCTGGGTTCATCGTGTAAGGTGTGTTCAGAATGCGCCTGTCCACCAACTAGGGGGCGTGCCGGCTCGGAAGAGGCTGGTTTGGGGAGACCTCTTTTACTGGTCTCTCTTGACTCATCGCCATACGCCGCAGTCAGAGGGATAGACTATTTGTCCATCACTCCTGGACATCTTATCCCTAAACCTATCCCTGTACATCTATCCCAAGATTCCTTCCTATCCCTCATACCCTTTTCCTTACCAGAACTTCCTCCTTCTTTTATTCTACACAGCATCCCTAGTTTGGGATAAATGTAAAAAAAATGTTCACAACGTGTAACAAAAATACCCCATTCCAATTTGGCTTGAATGTGATTGCATAAATTTCTAACATTTTATTAGCATTGCATAAAACTTTTTTGATTAATGTAAATATTTTTACATGTTTTTTTTTAGGGATTATTGTGTTCAAATAAACTTTTATACCTTAAATTAATTAAAGTAAAATCAGCTTCAGAAGGTCATCTTACTACTGTTGGCAGTCGGAGTATGATGATGATAATGATGTTATATTTATTGGCTAACAAAGTAATATATTGTAATAAGTATCAGCAGTGAAGGTGTTTTCTAAAATTTTTAAAAAGTTTACCTCGAATCGCTAATTATTTTACTTCCGCAATGAAAAATACCTACGTAAATTATCATCCGCACTAAACATCAAATAAAACATTCCAAGAATTTTTAATCCTAACTAACGAAATCCTTACATAACTTATCTAGCATGCTGAAAAATGTTCGTCGAGAAATTTTCCAGAAAACTGTTTCATTACTGAGTAACTAACTCATTGGCTAAAGTTTCGATGCATTCAAGCACATTCTTTTGAAGTTTCAAAGAAACGCCGAGTTCTTTAAACAAGCGTTACGTAAATTTCATTTCCTTTACAGTTTTCATTGGGATTTTTCATCTTTGCAATATCAACTCGAATAAAATAGCAGATTCGTTTAAGAAATATCGGTAATATTTAAAAAGTTTAAATGTTAGTTTCTAACTATGGAATCTGAATGTTGAATCTTCCTTGATGATATACGAGTTAGATGTGAACTTGTTCCAGAACGGATGTCTCGCGCTTGTGAGAAACCACAAGTCAAAATTGACACGTTGCTGGATATAGTATCTACATAATGTTATTAATGTTAATATTAACAACTAAAAAGAAAATTTGAGTTCCACTACTATATGAAAATAATTGTACAACATTCGCACCGAGTTACATTTTGTAAAGCTGTCAGCGGTTGATTGTTTGGTATTTCTCCAATAAATTGAAAGTTGTAATTATTATTCAAATATCATATTTCCCACGCAGCTAACAAACAATAAACACTGTATTTCTGAGTCCATCATCGATGGTCTTTATACAATAAACGGTATCGCTTTCTAATTAAAATTCCTCTTGGAACCTCCGACCCGATGCGTTATTCATGGGGCATCTAGCCCTGTGACCTTCCGGGGCGAGGGTTGTAAGGGCAGAGCCTACAGCCTTCCACCTTTACACCCTTAAACCTATAGCCTACCGCCCCATAGCCCCATAGCCCTACCGCCTCACAGATTCTATTTGCTACTTGCTACCCACTGCGGATGACACGGAGTCAGAATGCCAAGAGATACAAACAAGAAACAAGGGTTGGGGTGAATAGATTTTTATGAATTTGTAGTGTTTATGTTGTGCGTATTTTCTTGCTGAAATAATATACGTACCTTAGAAAACGTAAAAAAAAATTATACTCAAAATATTATATTGGATATGAGATTTTTATAATTACTTTACTCTTATTATCCCTGTATGACATATATGACATTTATTAATTAATTTTATAAATCGTATTTATAAATCGTACGACATACGGAGGAAGGATGAAAGCAGATTAAAAATTGATGAGATCCCTAAGACACATGTGTGGTAAGTAATGCAAGAGACGACGCATGAATGTAAATGATGCAAGGTGTGTGTGCCAAGACCGAGTTGTTTGGCGGTTCATCTTTTCTGCCTACTCCTAGTGGGTATATGATGTTATGGTTAGTAAGTTATGTATGTTACATATTTCTCAAAAAATAGTAAAATTTGCAAAGTAAGCAGATCTTGTGTAAAATGAAATAAGGAAACAATATTATAAATTTATTTTAGACGTTTAAGCTTTCAATTTTTTCCTAACAATTGACATCGCCATATTGGTATACATAAGATGATAAAGAACGATAAGTAATTTAAAACTTTTCAGTAATAATTACAAATTTAATATTATGTGCTTATTATATTTTCAAATACATAAGATGAATTTCCATTAGGGTGATTTTTATTACATATTCGTACTTACATTACAAATAAAGAAGAAAAAAAACTTGTTTTAAAACTTGTTCAAGAAATCTTTCGAATAAATTTGCTTCAATTTCTTTATTCCCCATAAAACAGTGGATTTTCAGGTTAGGAATTCATTCGCGTGTTTCGCGTGTACCCTTGAAAGCCTTGCGAACTCATGGCTTGGTTTCCGTTTCCATGACCAAAAGCTCTCCCTCATTCGGACCGGTAAAAGCTCTCCGACTGTGTTCTGTCTTCCAACCTTCAGAGTTACTGGGATTAGGGGAAGAAATAGAAGATATGTTCTCACGCTCTGCCTGGTTCGACTTTAAGAAATATCATTTTCCGGTCACTTAGGATCCGGGGATATAAAACGGAAGTTCGCATGGGAACTAGTGATAAAAGGGTTACTAAATACTTTCAATCAGTGGGACCATTAAAACTAAGATTTTTAAATATAATCTGCGATATGCCAATGTAAGCGTCAATTTTAACCAGTCAGGCTTTAAAATATTTTGTACGTCCCAACAAAAAGGTGAAATTTCATGGAATTTAAATGCGGCCATTTAATTAACCCAACTAGACCTTTGAGATGTTAATGTTTGAAATAAACATAGATATTTCTAAATAATAAATTTTAACATCAAACATGAAAATTTCAATAACAAAAACTTATCGTAACATTTTGAAACGATACGTCCATATTTTTTAAAGAATTTGATGTTTAAAAAACACATAGCTTTTTCAAATTGTAATTTGTAATCATACACTTTGACAATTTAAAAAAAAATTATCCATTGAAAAGAGTGTAAATATTTGAGACAAACTGAGAAGAATAATCATTTTTCTTTCCATCGACAAATAAAAACGACAAATTTCCCCATTATAGAAAAAAAAAAAAATTCCACCATGTGTACGGACGCCGCCGTCAGATCTGTCCTTCAAATGCTCTAATATAATATTATATTTGTGGCTCACAATGACGTTCAGAGGCTTGAGGGGTTAAATAAAAATCTATGATACATCACTGAAGAATATTCATTAATTACAATAACGTTTGCCTTTTGGCCCTTTGGAGAACAAATAATAACAAGGTAAAAAGTTTCCTTGCTCAATCAAAGTAGATACTAGCAGTTAAAAACCCGCTCCGCGGGTTTTTTCTGCTAGGCCCTGCGGGCAGCACTTACGTGGAATTCGCCCATTTTAAGTGATATTAACAACAGTTACATAATAGATAGATACATATCAGGTCATTCACAGAGAGAGGGTCAGTATATATAGTTAAAACACGGAACAGGAAGGAGTTAATGTATAATAACATGCTAAATTTACGCATAATAAGAATGAAAGTGTTTAAATAAATTAAATTTTACGTATTTGTGATGAATTATTTCAAATGAAACACTATTATTGACTACTATTATTGTCTACAACTGATATTAACTGTTACCGTACCTAATATAATTAGCTCATAGGAGACTTGCAGTGCTTAAATATGTGTTACAACCGTCAATGTCTATAAGTTAAATCAATATCGTATAGTTTGTCACAATTAAATATAGTTATAACAAAGTTGACTTAAATAATAGATTATTCCATATTGATCAGTTGTACCCGTGTTTATGAATAAAAGGAGGGTAATTGTGCGATGAGATTAGCAGTCGGTTTAATTAAAAGGTGTGAATTTTACTCCAACTGGTGGTAATTCTTTACCTAAAACTGTTACTGTATCTAATAAAGTTTAAAGTTAGATTATATATACACATTCATCAGGAGAGTAAAAATCTATATATAAAGGTAGATTATTACAATATAGCGCCCCTGAGGTGATATCTCACAAAAGCGGCGCTATGCAAATTGTCCAATTAAAAAATAAATATTTTTGAAGAAATATCGTATTACATATGGCGATTCTTTTTCAGTATGAAATCGTGTCTTAATTTTTAATGTCTTATTTTTTTTTTGTATCCAGTCGCCTGCAAACCGAAATGAACCTTACGGTTGCTTAAAATTGAGGAGCAGATTGGTATATTTTGCCTGCAGACCCCCTATGCAGAATTTATCAGAATCACACAATTTTAATTTGACCAATCAGAGGGCCTACATCGTCCAGACGCTGGGATAATAATACTATCAGATTCTGTGCTCACATACTGAACATTGGTTTCTACTGTTATCATGGGTGAATTCTGTAGTAATCCAATAATCCAATAATGTTCTTAAAAAAAAATTACCAAGTAAATCAAATATTTGAATGAAAAAAACATACGCTAAGGACGGGTTGTTTCGGAGAATCTGAACAATTCATCAAATTTCAACGTTCATTCTGAAAGATTTTTTCAAGTTCTGTTTTTATTTCAGTTTTGTCAAGCAACTAGCCTACAATGATATAAAAACAGAACTTGAATAAGTCTTTCACAGAACCCGAAAATGAACGTTGAAATTTGATGAATTGTTCAAATTCTCCGAAACAACCCGTCCTTAGTAAGACACCACTTTATTTTTGAATCAATAACGATAGCCAACCGGGTTTCGCTTGTCCCAAGCTTCATCAGGGCTAAATATCAACTAAAGCTAATTAGATACAGGCACATATATATAGGTAAATGAAAACAATGAGTGAAAGAGATACAAAACAGATAGAAAGAGATGCAAAATAGAAAAGGTGGAGACAAATTATTAAGGACGAGGAGGAAGGAGGGGGGGGAAGGAAAGAACAGTTTCTGCGGCGGAATAAATTTAATATGGGACAATTCACAATTCATCCAACCATCCTATCTCCCACAAACATTCAGCATTTCACTCCATGATTCATAGATTGGTTACCGTACCATTGAAGTGTATGTTTTTTTTCATTCAATATGTCATACCCCAAAGTATTTGCTTCCTTCGAAAATATCAAATATTTGAGTCTGCCCGGGTCAAGAGTCAGAATAACAGAATAGTATAAGAATGAAAATAAATCCTCCTTAATATGCCAAGATAAAGATGTTTAGCGGGCTATCCACTCGGCCTGCCACTGCGGGGAAATGGATTGACTGTTGGTGAATTAGTTATTTACTAGTTAACTACTAGTAACTAACTAATAATTTTACTGGCGAACCTTTCTTCTCCTAGTGACTAGTTACTAGAAAATAAATAAAATAAAAATATTACCTTTTGTAAACAACGCTGCAAAATATGAAAATAAACTTATGAAAAACAAAAATTATTGTTTCACAAGTAATCATGTTCGAGGAACGAACAAGGGTTGGAATAGCTGTATTTTAGGGCTATTCCACACAGATAAAGCATAAATGAAATCTATGGCTTGTGACAGGCAATGCGAAAACACAAATCGTAAGGTTACTTCACAATCAACTTACCGGGTGGCGATGGTGAAATCTGCATGGTGAGACTCATCTGTCATCACTGGAACGGGATTGTGGTTCGTTAGCACTCATTATTTTAAATTTGATTGCGATAAAATACGTATTAAGTGATTATTCCGGTAAGAATCGGCGACGGTGTTTTGACAGGACGAACGGTTTTTGTGCGATAGTTCGGCTCAAGGCCCTCCGTGGTTATAGCTGACGTGTGCGAACTTAAACTACACAGTTCAAATTATGACGATACGATTGATTAGCACACGGCCTGTCAAAGCAAACGGCGTGACGGAACAAATCATATTAGCAATAAAAAAGACCTATTGATGCACGTAGAGGCATTTCATTGTAATGATAATTATTGTTAATTTTTAAAGCAATTCGATATTAATTTGTTGAACTGCACAAAAATAATTTACGGCACAATGTAATATGTTCGGCGGTTTTGTTTTATTGCATCTGTAAACACTGGTCGAGGCGCAAAAATACAAAAAGGCCACTTCCGACCACCGCCGCATGCACAGCACACAGCGTGGCGCTGGTATAGGTCGGTGTTCAGTTCACTGTTCATAAACACAATCATATTTTATGTGTGTATGTCCGCACTTTGTCCGCATTATTACAGCGGGTATTCCAATGTTCAATTGTAAAAAAACACAGGCTGCACCATTAATTTTTTAATTTACATAACTTTTCCTAACATTTTGCTACCTTTGGAGGCACGTGTCTAAATGTTTAAAGTTACTTTGTGAAACAGTATATTTATATAATTACAACTCTTAATTTTTTTTCGTTTTTAGATACGTTTTTAGGACGTTTTATAATTGTTGGATGTAAGGAAGTGGAAATTAATCCACTTCCCTACATCCAACATATGACACTGAATTTTATCAATCGTCTATCAATATGGGAATCATTCATACACACACGCGGACTTCATTTCTGAAATTTCATGATGATCCTGCAGTTATACACGCGATAAATGTCGGTCTTATCAAATCGGGATTTGGCTCCGTCGGTAGAGTTGTCGACTCCAGTTCCTGGGTAGGAAGGCAGTGACAAAACATAACGAAGACAAAAATAACAGTTACAAAACAGAACGGCTACAAAATAGAACAGCGATAAAACAGAATGTTGACAAAACAGAACATAATAGAAAAAAAAAACAGAAAGGCGATAAAAATAAAAATAAACCTCACCTCACCTAAACTAACCAATCTTGTATCATGTTATATTTCGTCAATCCTCTGTTTTATCTGGTCACCCTTTAGAATACATTAAAATTTAATAAACTTTTCGATGCATTAATTAATCGATTGTTTAAAACTAAAAAACTATAGGATTTTCACGAATTATTTAAAAAGATATCGACGTTCTCTATATATCCTACGTTTCTTATTATGACAATAAACATCAATATATTTTTTTTAAATTGCCACCTGTATTTTGAACACGTGTTTTTTGGTACTTAGGTCGCTGGTCGGTAGCCAGGCACCCCGAGACAAGGTAGCCCCAGGTGCAGTGTCGGCTCTTTGTCAAACTACTTTTTTAGTACGTCTGGCACGCGCCAGAGAAGTAAGTTATGTTGCACAAGGCTGCCCGGTGCGCATTAAACTTACAAACAGATTACACCTGCAGGAAGATTTTGAACAAACTTGACTACCAGGAAATCGTTTGCTTTTGAAACATTAGGAACATAACGACTTTTGAATTTAATGTTTTTTTGTGGTTTATGTAAGCATTACGACAAAGATTAAGAAAGGGATGCTTAGATGGTTTGGGCATGTAGAGCGAATAAACGAAGAAAGGAGTGTAATGAGAATATGTGAATAGAAGAAGAAGTCAGAGACGCCCAAGAAAGAAATGGCCCGATCTAGAAACTTGAATCGGAATCAAGAGTCAGAATAACAGAAGAGAATGTTTTAGACGATGAATGAATGTGAATGAGGCAAAGAGTGTATGTCACGACCGTGTTGTTCCTCGGTCGGTCCTCTCTGCCTGCCCCTTCACGAAAACTGCGTGATGGTTAGTTATTTTTATGTTTTTGTCCTTTCAGAGCTACGGTTAGGATTTTTTGTGCAGTCGAATCTTTCGTCAAAGATATCATTCTTATTTATAAGTAACAAAAGATGAGCAATTAACAATTATTATTCCAAAAATGTCGCCGAAACTACCTACATCGTTGTTAACTGCATCACTTTCATTAGTTCTACCACTTTAATAGCTTTGCACGCTTACATGGCAAACCTCCCTATATTTCTATTATCTATGGTAGATACTACCATATGAAAATCAATTCTATAGGTACGTACATTTAATCATGTCCGATACCTTTATTCTAAGGAAGTATTTGCTTTGCATTATGTCGGTATCATCAGCAATTCAAAGTTAACGATTCTTGGTATTTTACTGAAATCATGGAAATTATTTGGGTTGCAAATATTGATTCCTCAGAATTAACGTCGATTCAGTTTAATTTCTTTGTAGGTGTTGTATTATTCTGGCTTTACCTCTATAGCGATTATAATACCTACACGTTTCTAAATAACCAGAAGCTATATTGCACAAGTTGAAAAAAATTTAGGCGCTCATCGGAATAGTGGCACAACCAACACAAATCATAATCAGCGAAAACATCAGTAACTAATTTAGTAATGGAAAAACGATATTATACAGCGCCATCCTTTGAAATCAGTGAAAATTAATCAGTAAAATGGGGCCACTGTGGGTTCGTAGATATGACAAAAATCTTTAACAATCTGATGTTTTCGTTGATTAAATTTTTTGATGGTTGGGGAACTCTTCCGCTAAGCGTTTCAATTTATGAGATGTAAAAAATACAGTAAGGGGCTGATAAAAATAATATATATGAAGAAAACACGTTGCAAACATACAGTATGCAAACATATACAATGTTCGTAATATCCAAATATTTAAAAAAGGTTTCTAAAACAAAAAATTGTTGAAAATTGATTTTTTTTTTTTTTTGGAAAATCAAATATTTATCCAGGTAGATTTCCCGAGTATGGTCACGCTGTTGATAGCGAGACCAATATTGATAACGCAATAAATAATAAATGGATATAAGCTGGCAACACTGAAGGTATTGTCTATGTGTACCAAAACAAAGGACGAGGGTTTTGGCTTTCAGATTATCCGTACACAAATCTGAACCTGCCTTCACTATGTGTAGTCTCATACGTTTACATACAAATGTTCTTGTCAGCACGCCTGTGCCAGTCGGCCTCATACGCGCCGACTAATCAGAAAACCGAAACCCGCGTCCTTTGTGTTCGTACACTATGAACTGAGATTCCGAAACGTCAGACGTCGTACAGCTACGTAGAAATATGAAGAAATTGAAAATGTTGAATTGAAATACATACCTAAATATGCATCGGCAGTCCGCATGTAGTTGTTGCTACTAAAAAGGAACTAAATTAGGTAATGAAGTCTTTATTCACAACAAATATCATTTCTCTGCCAGAACCAATGTAGTATTATTGACCAAAACGGATTCAACTCGCCGCGTTAAGGACTTTTTCAATTCTGAGAGCTTGGTTAGTTCAATTCCGTTCGTTAATGGGCTAGTTATTTTGCACAACGAACGACATCATTAAAAAAATCTAGTAATAACGAAACCGCCCTAAAATTTGTCTATCGGCCGTTGGAACGTTTCTTATTAATTGTTGACAGCGCTCGCAAATAACACGGTAACTGGCCGTAGATGACGGTTGTTTTTGTTTTAGTTAAAAAATATGCACATTTCATTTTCTTAACTTAAAAGTAAATTTTAAAAATAAAGGTCTAAATATTATTGTTTACTACATAACTTACATAAGTACATTTTAATTTTGCTCGCTGATCTTAAGTGCAAACATTTTTTTCTTAAATATATTCATTTTATTTACCGACTATTTGGAAGGAGATTATATATGTGTACACCATCGTGGCCTCTGCTTCTTTTACCATTTTCAGTATTTGCTGAATGTGTTTATATAATATGTTGTCTTGTGTAGTATACTTAGGTTTTTTTATAAATGTTGTGTTCGTGTGTATAAATCTATTTTGGATTTTGTAGATTAATTTTTTAATGTAGGCTTATTTTTCTGATTTTCCGTAATTTCGTTTCTTGGTATACTTTTTTGGTGGGGTGATTGATCTGGGTTATAATTTAAAAGTTTTTCCATAACTTTATTCTGTATTAGGTATAATGTACATAGTTGTAAATACATAAATTACAAATATAATGTACGTGTTCCCCATTTTTCAATTGAATAATTTAGATGGGACTGGATTAAGCCACTCTTTTCTTGTTTTGTTAGAAAATGGGCTGTTCTACCAAATACACCAATTAGTGGGATTTTTTTTATGTTTTTCGTATGTGCTGCTTAGATGATAAGTGCTTATCGATATGTAGTCCCAGATATTTTTCACCATCTGAAATTAGTATGTTTTTTTCCTTCTGTTTGACATTGTTTATGAGATTGCTTTTTTCTTTATATAATCAATACCGTATGGAAATGTTGCATTATCGATCATCCGTGCTCGATTTTGATTGAAGTTTGATATTATTTGTTTTTTTTTTTACTAGGCCTCCTTTTTAATAATTTGATGAAAATTTGATAATTTTCTTCCTTTAAGATTCCATGCATTGTGGCCCAACTATACAGCGGTTGCTGAACTGATCTCTAAGTATATTGTTTTGTCTTTCTCTACAGTTAAAGGGGGTGGGATAGACCCTGTCCGTGCATATCACCTGACGAATGTACAACAGAGCTTAATTCTTGCGACCCATCTGCGCCTGACCCAACGACATGCCCAGGCCTGTGGAATGACTGCGCGACCTCGGCACCCTTCCGCCTCTCCTCCGGCAACATGGCTCTCACTATTTCCTCATGGAATTTCCCCTTCTCCCCCACTAACATTTCATCGAGGCACAACCGGAAAGCCGGCTTAAAGGCGCGGACGTCGGGTATTGTTAGCGGTTGGGCCGGTCGCCAAATTTATTCTCATTGGGATTGCCCGGCGGTCAGTGTTTTATATTCTGTATTGAATAAATTTTATTTAAATACTGTAATCACTGTAAATATTATTAGCATAACACTTTTTTTCTCCACTTTACGGATTTAACCGAGAAAACTTTTATGAAGGGTTGCAGCTTTTATGTTACGTTTATTGTTACTAACACTATGTTTTTATATTTTAATATTATCTATTTCAGTTGAATTCTTCAATGGAATATTGTTCAAACTTTTCTTTATTTTCTATGATAACGTAAGTACTTGCATAGTACTCACTAACTCCGTATGAACGGACTTTGGAGGGTCTAGACTCTAGATTCATTAAAAAAACGTAGCTTCATTCAACAAAAAAAATAGAGTCTTTAAGTGTGCCGTGTAGCTGGAAATCATGTGTCCTTATAACGCTGCTGAGAAAGTGATGGGATTCCCTCCAAAGACCTCCTGACATTATATATCTCTAGTTTGAAGATGCCAAAATAATAACATATTCTTAAATTTTTTTTGGAAGTGCGGATTTATGAAAATAAAAATCACCTTATAGCGTAGTGAGAGTGAAACAGTCAGATGCAAAATAAATAAATGCGAATACAGCTTCTTAATTATAACTAATTAACTATCACCGTTTCAAGGGTAGGTAGAGAGAGTCAACCGCCACACAACTCAGTCTCAGCACACACACGGATAAAAGTGAGCATTATAAAGCATTCTGGAAGTTTCGTCGTAACTTGCTTCTTACAATATTGATGGGTAATAGCGACCATTACTCTATAATTAACGGGACCTTTACAATAGCATATTTTTGTATTAAAAACGTAGTAATACAACGAAAAAACTAACTGATAAAAAATATTACTATTTTATTAAGAATCTCTTCAAATTATTCGTAGTCAGGTTAAAATGGGATTGCAAGCTTTAAGCAAATGGATTGATGATAGGTTATGATAAACTTAGTAAAAAATACCAATGAGTAAAATTTCGATCACGAAGTCGAAATACGTGTAAATGAAAATGTTAACATTTTCGCATTTCGTCATTATATACTATCAATATTATATAATATCAACGCAGGTGCCTAACAAATGTTCCGATATATTAGGAATTTACTAAAAGTGTATCAGGAAACGGCCTGCAATCCGGTTTTTAACCGGATTACCAATAATTTGAAGAGATTTTTCACAAATTAACAATACTCATTTTTTTCCGCGCACTATTCACTTCATGCACATTATTATATCGTCTCATACATACTCTAATGTTACTTTTACTCTTGACATCACCCAACTCAATATTTGGTTCACTTGATCTTCTGTTAGGTATTCCTATTTAGGATGTTTTTTCATAATTATCTATCTTTACCTACTGTATAATATTATCTATGTGTCGTCAAGTACTAAATAAAGACAATTAATAAAAACGTCACGTAAAAATCTCTCAGCGCGCGTCTATGTGTTAATCGTAAGCGATGATTACACTCAACGTTAATATTTACACATTTCGTTGTTGAAATGGCACGTTTTCATTGTGTCGGCGCTATTACCACTTCTAGCAATAATAGAATAACGTTATAATGCCACGAACATAATACGGGGAGCAACACTACGAAACACATATAATTTCGAAGTTTGATGTTCAGCCTGAAATTCCATTTTATTACGTGAACACCACACCGAGACGTTCTTCTGCTTCGACGGCGAGTTGCTGAGTTGTGGTTTTGTTTTGTCATCTATTTACAGTGCTCACCCCTATTCCACTCTCAGTGCACATAAATAAAATTTTCAAAAACCCTGATTTTTTGTTCTTCTGTTAAAACGCTAAAATACTAAATCGAAGCGGTAACTTTCCGATTGTTCTTTAATTTGCGTAAACACTATGCGAATATGACCAAACGGGCAAAGCAATGTACATTTTACGTAATACACATAATAACTGCTGCCTTAACACGGTATCCGAAAACATGTGGTACAAGCGGGAAACTAGTGAATGTACACTTGTACACATCTTCACAATTGAGAACATAAAAAAACTGGGTAGATAGGTATTTCGATTTATTTTTTAAGCTTTAATTTGTTTTTTTTTTTCAACTATAACGATCATAGTATTTGGGGACGAAATTAATAAATACTCAAGTATAAAATACTTATGAGTATTTTTAAACCGGTATTTTTAACAGGTATTTTTGAAAATCTGGTAACGAAAAAAGTAACGCGAAAGCACCGATAGAAGCATAAAAGAGGTCACGAAAAAAAATGTGGGGAATTTTCTAGCTATGGATTTGTAAAATTATTGGGGGGAATAATTTAACGTGGAAAATTTGTGGGGAATTGTTGTCGGTAGAAATTATCTGAGTACAGTTACAAAAAAATACCGGTTACAAAATACTCATAAGTATTTTATACTTGAATATTTATTACTTTATACATTTAATAGTGTGGTAGTCGAAAAGCATGTAATAAAACTGTATACAAATATATTTTACGAAAAAAGAAGAAAAAAAAAAGAAAAAAAAAAACTTTCCGTCCCCAGATACCATAATCCTCAGGTCGATATAAAATACTTTCGAGTACTCACTGTATCCATAAACGAAAAGTACTCACAGGACCCACCTCTACTCTCAACGGTTCCATGATAACTCAACACACCTTTAAAAAGCGATATAAAGTCATTATAAACGATGAAAAAAAAATTAAAACCTAACCTAACCTAACCTACTTAACCCAGTTAATAGATTTTTTGTTTCATCACTTTCCATGACTTTATATAACTTTTTAAAAATGTGATGAATTATCATTTTGATGATTTATCCGGTCACCACTCTCAACACATCGTATTAGAACATTGTAATATATTGTGTGCGTACTATAATGATATTTGAAAAACTCTAGAAATACGACATATGCACCCAACATTTGCTCACAGTTGACATTTGTCACACGAGAACGGATCGTTTCTACAACTCGTTCTTTAGTTTAACAGATGAAACAATTTGCAGGCCGCTACGTTTCCTCCTTTCCATGTTATACATGAGTCTCTTCAAAACCCACTCCTTCGTCTGAGTTTAAAAACCCTCCACACAGCATCTCCAAAGATGACATGCACTCGTGTGTGAAATTAAGGATTTAAAAAAATATTTATTTCCAAAAAATGCAACAATTTTCAACGGACAACAGAGCGTTTTTCCCAGTATAATAAGGTTATAATTCTACAGTACAGTTTGTAGTGAGAGCGATACGCAAATGTGCTCACATTCCGAGCAAGAATAAGCGACTAAATGATTTACTCAACACATTATGTCTCGAGTTCCTTGCTCGGGAGTAGCAATTTACTTCCCTTGATACACTCCCTGTAAGATGGCTTTAATACGCCAACACTGGCTTGTGGGGCTGTGCTCACTTGCACTTATCCAAGGATAATATACTTACTAAAAGTTCTTGTATAACTTTATTCTGACTTTAATTATTTTATCAATAACAATTCATAATACGACATATTGTACGTACTTGTATATTATGGGTGGGCTGTCAAAAAGTGTCACTTTAAAATCAGGTTAATGAATCTATTTTTAATTTAATTTATAACATTCGTTGCAATAACGGGAATTTTTGAATTCCCATCATTAAGCCACTAAAAAATCGTTTGAATATCGCACAAAAGTTCTAACAGCCCGGAGCCAGAAGGACTATGGAATCTCCAATCGGGGCATTTTTTTTGCTGCTCTGAAGTTAATGAGGAGGGGAAGCTGTGGGCTGAAGAGATGAGTGGGGGAAGGTTTGGCTATTCAGACCTGGTCACTAAACACGGTTAAACAATCACAACTGATTTGTTTCATAGAAAATATAAAATTGGGTAATTTGACATCACCGTACAACACTTACGCCAGATATGTATAATTTCAACGCAGTGTTCTCAACTATAATAAAAAAGGGACGGATTATAATTATTTTTTGTTTCAGCATTAGATTTTTTTAATGTACGACATACAACCTAGCGGATTACAATATGAAAGGAACTCATTTCATAAGCTTGTTGAGAAGGCTTTATGTAATAGAGAAACTTGTGCATGTTAAAAGTAATATATAAAATACGCGACGTACGCGTGATTTAGTTCATTTCACCCGCTAGATTTACGAAATGCCTCACACGAAGCTCCACCCTATTGGTAGCTTACTTATAGGGTATAATGTGTGGCGGTACAGGGCATCGTCAGGGGCGGATTTACCAATATTGGTAATACTAGTAATAAACGCCCTCAAAGTGATTTTTTCAAAACAGAGCTATAGAAATAATCAATTCATGCTTTGTCTTCATTTTGTGATAAACCAAATACAAATTGACTTATATTTAAAGTAAAAAAGTATATCAAATCAGTTTACTGGCTAATTAATGCATCCCCAAATTACTTTCATCATATTTGCTATAGTTTTGGGAACACAACACCACCCATGGTGTCTAGGGGAAGTAATCACAAAATTCAGACCGATTCAAATTTTTTTTGGGGAACGAACCAACGATCAAACCTCTCATTGATGGAGAATTTTTTTATGTAGACCTCACATTTTAATTTTTTGGTTCCCAGCGATCGCATTTCAGCCATTTACACTACGCATATATTTGCTATAATCTGTAAAATAAATTTTTACGAGTAAATAATAATTTATAAATAAATAAATAAAAATTTCGATGTTCAGAAAAGGAAACTTACTCGTGATATATTAAAATGGTTTTAGATTTTTAGACTTTAATAGTACACAACTGCTGACCCTGTACAAATCGCAATTGCGCCCTACTGTCGAATTTGGCAGCCATCTCTGGTCCGGAGCCCCTAAATACCTGAAAAAAACCCTTGACTCAGTGCAAAAACGGGCGGTCTGTTTGATAGATTCCCCAATCTTAACAAACGGACTGCAATCTTTGGAGCACAGGCGTCAGGTAGGTATGCTGTCCTTGTTCTATCGGTATTACAATGGAAGATGCTCTGAGGAACTATCCTATCGTCATTGATCCCTTTGGCACCGGTGCGTAGTCGGGATACACGCCAAACGCGCGCCCAACATTTGTACACGGTTGACATTTGTCACACGAGAACGGGTCGCTTCTACGATTTTTTAAGTTCAACAGCTCGGCTGTGGAACGAGCTACCGGCCTCTGTGTTTCCGCCCTCCTACAACATGGGACTCTTCAAGACCCATGTTCACTCCTTCCTCTCCACAAAAAGACCCTCCACATAGCATCCCCAAAGATGACATAGGCCCTGAGGGATATTATTTTCTTCAGGGCCTCCTGTGTGGAGTTAATATAAAAAAAAAAATATAAACATGGAGCACCCTGTCACAGTTGTTGATGTCAGCTCGCATGTGGAACGAGCTGCCAGCATCCGTTTTTCCTCATTCATACAATCCTGGCCTATTCATGAAACGCATTAATAAATCCCCTCCTACAGCCCCTACCTTAACCCGCCTCACAACGCTGGCCAACTATCTTTATGCCGTAAATACAGTGGCGCTATTATGAGGTGTACCCTCGCCAAATGAAGTTAAATAACCAAAAGCTATGTTATGCAAGTAATCTTATTGGTCCTAGGGGGAGATTCGTGATCCGCCACTGTATATAGTAAGTAGGTGGGTACACAGACCTAGTACTATTTGCTCGGGATCGCTCGCTTGAGTCCCGAAGAGGCTCTCTGTGCGGGTGGCGCGCGGTGGTGACTTCATTATACGCTAATACCTCCGTTTGTTTGCCCATCCAATGAAATGTTAACTCGGCTTATTTTCCATATCTCTTTCTCTTTGCTCACTGAATGCCAATTAAAGCCCGTGTTTGCTGTGGAAGTTGAGGAAATATTGCGAAAATTCGAACTCTGGGCGATATTCCTGGCGAACTTTCCCACTGTGAAATATAAATTAATCGTTAAATATTCTACTTACGAAGACGATAATTCAGGAATGGGACTAAAAGTGTTTTGTTGTGTAGCTTTGATATGAAACATGTTAGGTTAGCCCTCTGCTAGTAGGAAATAATATTATTTTTATTTTATATCTTTGACGTGACGCAGCTACCAAAAAATACTAAATATGATGTATGTGTTATTTCAATTATACATTATTTTATGTTTTCCGCACCTTTCAGAATAGAAGATACTCTCAGTATCGCCCTGATGAAATACTACCATTCAGAATCAAAACGTTTACCGTGCTACGTGATCAGATATGAATACACGGAGAAAACTTACTAAAATAAAGTATTAGTAATTTAAAACAAATCTCTTCATCTTATTTGTATTATTTTTAAAAACGGGAAACTGCAGGCACTACACGAATGATTTGGAAGGTTTTTTTATTTTTTTTTTATTTGGTACAATATTTTTTACATTTCAAAGTTTTCCAGTAATGTTGGCCTCACTGGGTGGCTTGCCTGTGCTGAGGCCTTCATTTTATAATATGAAAATATAATCTACATAATAAATTTAAAGAGATAATAATACATTTAAAATATGATCTTGTGTGTTTATATTGGTACGTGTAGGTTTTATTTTTATTTTATGCTATGACATTTTAGTAATATTGTCTTTTTTGTTCTTTAATCCATTTTGTAACTTTGTGTGTAAATTTATTTTTATTTTCCTCAATTTTAATTTCAAGTTTTACACTGTTGAAAGCTTTTATAGCATGGTATTGGTAGTGTCTTTGTCCAAAGCTTGAAGTTACTGTCGGAGTTTTTATGTTTTCTTTGTACGCTTGTCTAACTGGTCTGTTAGTGTTATTTTGTGTATTTTCAAATTTTTTTTTTTTGTCAAAAATGTAGTTTAGTAGTGTTTTAACGTATAATTGGCGTATATCTAGTACAATATTCACAGCTGTTGAATATTTGGTCTGTATCAGTCAGTCTATGTTTTTTTAGTATTACCTTTAAGGGCCCACTATTCGAATTTCATCCAATTTCCGACATACTTTCCTTAAAATTTTGAAGTTTTTAAGCTCTTAAAAAAATATATGTTATTCTTTAAGATAGTATCTATTTGTTCCAAAAGCCGAAACGGTAATTATTTGAAATTCCCTCGATAGAAATAAATCGCAAAGTATGCTCCGAAAAATATTATTAACACGTTTATTTCTGTTATTTTACAAGTTATATGTATGAAAAAAATCACAATGCTTTTTTTAATGCTACTCAATAGACCCCAAAAGTGATTTTTGCTATTTTTGAAATACGCCGTGATTTATTAAACATTTTCACAACTGTCGCTTACGCCTATTGCTTTTAAATCATATTTATTATAGCGCGCTCGCTCCGACTTGAAGATTAACCTATCTTCTTTGAAAAGTTCATTCGCCAACTCGAGGGCTTTGGGGGCAGACATGTCGTTCAACGTTCTATGATCTACAGACGTGCGATTACGTGCAAATATTTGAATCTATAAAGATAATTTTTACGCGTGTAAAGTTTATGAGTTAATAAATATTGTTTTTTCAAAGATGGGAAATACACGAAAGATATCCCGTATTTCAAAGAAAAAATGATATCTCATAAAATTATATCCTATCTAATAGGTGAGAAGAAAAAAATACAATTTTTGATTTATAAGCTTATATTTATTATAAACGATAATTTACTATAAAAATTAATAATTCATATTTTTATTTATGTATTGTGTAGTAAAAAGTTATAAAAATTATTATTTTATTTTTTTCAGAATACGATAAACGATAATTTATTATAAAAATTAATTATTATTTTTATTTATGTATTGTGTAGTAAAAAGTTATAAAAATTTTTATTTTATTTTTTTCAGAATACGTACTTTGGGAAATAAAACTAATTCCAAAACATTAGAAATTACAGGGCAAGTTCTTATTAATTCACAATGCAACGATGTCCGAAATATAATATAATATGTAATAATAATATACGGGCCATCTGTTTCAAATAACAATACTCGAACGTGGAATTCAGAATAATAATGAACATGCGAGCGAAAGAAGCTATTGAAAGTTCTGAAACTGTGGGGAATATAATTTAATAAAATAAAATACTTTTTTGTTTTAAAACCACGATATTTATTAATTTAAGAACCGACCGGTTTCGCTTTACTTAAGCATCATCAGGGTACAAATTAATACTAAACAAGAAGTACATAATGTGTGCATATATATAACAAAATATAGAGGGAGACAACATGATACAAATATAAGCAACACAAAGACGGTCATAAAATACATTAACATAAGTGCACAAGTAATGGAAAACCCGCTAGATAATTATGTAGACTAATGGGTTATACGAATAAATCGGGAGAAACAAAACATCAATAAAACCTCAATAATAACGGTTTTTCCGAATTCGCAAATCATTTGATCGATAGCTTGCCTTCCTGAATAAATCTAATTTTATTTAATCATTTACGGCCAAGATATTTTTGACAATGGTGTGTTTTTATCTTTCTGTATTCCAATCATTTAGCTTTGCTTCTAGGGTTGTGCCCCAGTATTGCTTTTTGGAGACTGTAAACGGATCTCTCGGCATTTAATGAAACTGCAGCAGAACAAAGGCTGTTGCTATATTGACGTTCATGGTATGTTTTGCTCAGATTGACGATAAGGTTTCCAGATCCGCATTTCGCTCGAAGCATGTTTAGGGTAATAAGTTTATAGTTTAGGGTTCTTTCACCGTATTTATGGGAACATTTCAGAACCACCAATCTTTCATTTTGAGTGAATCTTGTGTTTGTGATTAAATTATATTTGACGATTTAAACAAATAATATTTAGAGAAGTTAAAAATAAAATTGAAAGTTCACTGAAAGCTTAAAACTATTAAAAGTAGTAATTTCATAAAAATGTAAATAAATAGAGCCCCTTTCACATTTTAGAATGTAATTTTATGTTGCTTACATGTTTTATTACTCTTTATAATTATTGAATTGTTTAAATGAATAAATAAATAATTACAAAAAAGTCTTCTGATTTGTAAGTCCTCAGGAAGCACTAAGGATCTTTCTATCTATCTTTATAATATAATAAATTTGATGAGCATAAAAATGTAAACGTGTATATAATTTATATAAATGTACAAAAGTAGATATTACACGTGTATAAATATTATATTGCGCATATTATACAAGATGTCGGGGGTAAAGTGCACAAACTTCGGGAGGTGATTCTAATTGATAGTACAAGTAAAAAAGAAAAAAAAACTTTTTTTGGAATTCCAACGTTTTAAGATAGTTTTCGAGTAAAAAAGTTTAAAACCTTATTGATGTAAAAATATATTTATTGATTTTATAAAAGTTATAAATTACTTTTATAAAAGTGAGAATAGTATTTTAGTAAAGTAAAGTAATTTTTATACCTATACAAATAACTTTCGTAAATGTTTTTTGTAAAATTAAAAAAAAAAATAATTAATTAAATCCGTAATAAAACCCATATTTTGAGAACCATCTTCATTTCGACTTCCTTCTCATTTGGTCGGTGCATTATTACTCTAAGGTCGGTGCTAACTAAAAATGGTTCTGTTTTTCTAAAATTGCAATAGATGTCGGTAATTTAATTTCATAATCCCCAAAATTATTCCTAATACGAATTCAGACACCTCTGTCGGATTCTTTTAACACTAAATTTTGTGGGTGTTGCCAAATCTAAATTCTTTACGCGGAAAGCGGGCCCTTAAGATCGTTTTCTGTGCGGTTTCTATGTAATTGATAGCCGAGTTTGTTGCTCCTCCCCAAGCAATAATTCCATATTCTATTATTGATTGGCAGAGTGCAAAATATGTATTTTTCAGTTGTTTTATTTAATATATGTTTCTTATATTTATGAAAATGTGTATTGTTTTGAGAAGTTTATTTGTGATTTGTTTGGTGTGAGGTATCCATCTAAGGTTATGGTCAATTTCGATTCCTAAATACTTTATTTGTTCTGTTTTTTTCTAGAGGAGGGCAATCACAGATGTTGGTTTTTAAACATTCGTGTATTTTTATGGTGTTTGTGTTGTTTTTTGGCTGTCTCGTGCTATTTATACTGTATGTTGTGAATTTTGTCTTTGATATGTTAAGTGTAAGTATGTTTGATTCTAGCCATGTTTTCACTTGCGAGATTCCCAAATTCGCTTTGTTATATACATTATTCCAATCCTTAGATTTGAAGAGTAAAACTGTGTCATCAGCATAGCTAACTATTTCACCGTCTATTTTCATGCTGCAAACTTCATTTATGTAAATAGTAAAAAGAACGGGCCCTACTATGCTTCCTTGTGGAACTCCATATATAATCGGCAGTGGTTTACTAGTATGGTTGTTAATTTTGACTTGTTGTGTTCTGTTACTCATATAACTTTTTAATAGTTGGAGTTCCTTGCCTTTGATACCCATGTTTTATTTTAAACTTTGCTAACTTATGGATAAACCGGGACTCGAACCTGGTTAAACATTGGCTAAGCTCAGTAGAAAGGTAAAGCAGATGACTCGTGTACAATCAGGGGTGGGCAGTTCTTTGATCAGCAGCTCGTCCATCGGTCAGGAGGTTGGAAAAGGACATCACAATAATAACACATAAGTAAAAGGCACAAGGTATATTAATCATCTTCTAAAGAAACACAGGTATAAATTGGATCTCTACTCTCTACACTCTCTGTGACGACCGGATGAAACGAGTATCTTTACAAGAAGTTACAAGAATTGAACACAAGAAAGGGATAGGTTGAAAGCTTACGATTCGTCCTGAGGTGTGGTATGGAAGATCATGTTGACCAGGACTACCCGCGCTCAGAGGCGACGGGGCAGTTGAGATGATGAAATGCACTCGGAATTATATACGGAGGCGGGACTCCATTGAGTTTAGTTCGAACCGAGATAATAAACATGATTGGAAGTTTGATGGCGAAATGCATCTAGTAGGAAACTGGCACGAGATCGCGTCTGTTTCTATTATTACGTAATTCCGCGCGCTCGAACATTGTGAGCGTTTGTGGTTCGCTCTGCGAGAAACACACTGTTGCAATGACCGAGGTCCGCTCTCGACTGGCGCAGCGCGGGAAGCGACCGACCGGGGCCCGAGTGGGATTGAGACTGCCGCGTGGCGGAGCGTTGCGAGCTCTGCTAGCGATGACTGACTGGGTGGTCTGTGCCGATCACGCGGCGGCTCGCTGCGTTTTGTCACGTACGCCACGACCTTCTGGCATGGGGAAAGCGAGGCTAAAGTGTGCATCTTTTTTATAGGGTGACTTGTATTACGTAACAACTTTTAGTAAAAAAGGAATGTTTTAAGAGGAATATGAAAGCCAAAAGTATTTTTGTTCTTACCCCTTCCATAATAATAATCACAAAACTCAGATTGTATGTCATATCTGCGCGAGGCAAGAAATTGTTAAATAATACATTTGCCATGTGCGGCGAACCTGCAATAGGTAGAAAGCGCCCGGAAAGATCTTGTTCCGTTAATGCTTCCGCACGCTTGCTAAAACCCTTTTCAACTGGTGGACGCATACTGCCGGAGTTTTGTTGACAACTCAAAAACTTTTGTAAACAGCCAACAATTCTCCAACTTTAAAAATTACTGATTAATAAACTAAGCTAAGCTGCATTTTTTTTTTTAGATATGTTTTTATGTATTTATAATCATTAAAAATTACAGGAGCCTTATTAACACGTAATATGTGTAAGTCAATTTTAAGTCATTTAGTGATGTTTTATTTGTAAAATATGTATACATTTACTTTTTTTTCATGCACAAATCATTACAAAACAAACAAAAACTACCGCATCTCCGGTGCAACAAGTGGGAGGACGTCTTACCCGCTTTACGGGCTTATACACAGTTTCCTTTTGATAAAATATTCTTACACACAAAAGACAAGAAGTTGAAGAGTTGGTTCAAATTCATTAAATACATATACAGATAGTTGGAAGTTGGAACCCTTACAAAGAGATTGTTAAAAAAAAATTTGTATAAAATTATCGGAGAGCAATGCATTCCTCGCCATTCAAATAGGACCGGCGTTAGAGGTTAAATTACCCTTCCTGCCGGAAGAGTTAATTATTACTTTTAAAAAAAGACAAACATTCCCGAATTGCCAATAACCTGACAATATTTGAAAATCTCCACATCACAGTAAGGGGAAAATAATTCTTGTGTCACGATGAAGGACTTACCCAGGCGATAAATTGAACTCACGACGCCGGGGTGGGACCCAGCCGCAATGCTAAATAAGCCATTGACCATTCATACACATGTTAAATATATTTTACTATAACTATTATATTATATTTTTTTATAAAAAGATGTGCTCCAGAAGAAGACCTAACATAATCTTAGTATGTAAAAATTACGTGTTACTGTGTTCGTACACACTAATCTGAAACCGCCCAACCGATTTCAATGAAAGTGTATAGTTGGTTCCAGCTTGAAATATAGAATAGTTTTTGACCCGATATGTGGCGCTGTTGTCGAGATCTAAAAATATTTTTCGAACGACAATTTAATTTTTCTGATTTCTCTTCTAAAAATATATACAAACCCAAAATTTAACTTCCCTTCAAAAAGGCGGTCTGTGGCAGAATAAAGTCTGCCTCGGCCCACTAGAATCATTATAAAAACCATTTTACAAATGCAATTTAAAAAACAATTTAATCAAACAAATCTCAGTATTAGAAATTATCGAGGAATTATAGAGCTATAAAAACGAATTATTAGTCAATATAAATACAAATGGAAAGCATTTTTTCCATGAGACATAAATCTTTAATTCGGGTAAATAAGGAATAAAACCATCGATTAACAAGTAGTATTTTGAGATTTGAAAAATCAAACTATGAAAAACAAAAAAAGTTTTTTCGCTATAATACATCTGTTTTTATTAATAAAAAAGTTTAAAAAATGGTCTTACTGAGGATTAAACCTTCCTCCCGCGGACTGGAGTCAACCGCGCTGACAACTGCGCCAGATCCCAATTTGGAAGGACCGACATTTATTGCTTATATTAACTGTTGTAATGTCATACAATGTCAAATAAATGCCGAAACCGAGTTTCAGCTCGATCAGATTTCGGGTAGTGGTTTAATTCCCACTTCATAAAGTATTTATATAATTTTATAAAGATGTATTGAGACGATATAATATTTTGGTCATGAAAAATAATTATATCGGATAAAGACAAGCTTACACACAGTTTGAGTACTAAAAATACTGCGTGCGAAAGTTATTTAAACAAGGAAAAAACCGTTGAAAAAACTGGAACAGATCTGACGTCTGTCCGTTGCCGCGCTCCGCGGTCTTCTGACGAAATTCTAGAATTCAAAACAATTTTTCACTCAAAAAATTATTACGTAAGCACCAAAGTGGATTTTAATTTTTTGTGAATAATTTAATAAAAACTGAAAAAAAGTTAATCAAGTCAAGTGGTAGCATATTAAAGTATTTTTTCAAAGTTGTTTCTTATACGAGTTCATAGTAAACTCTTGAAAAAGAAATCTATTTAGTAGTTTACGCTTATATTTTTCATGACGTAATTAACAATTTTATTTTAATTTTAAGCCAAACGATAGAACAAGCTTCAATGTATCCATAGCATATTTTTGGTATTAATAACCTATACCGATTTGTAGTAAAGATTAATCTAAATAGTGATTTCTCTTATAGATTCACCTTCACCTGACGTCAGAACATGTGTTCATATAAATCATTATATTTTCGCTTTTCGTCATTTAATATTTACAGACCATGTACAGGGGCATGAACACGTGATTTCATATATTCGGAAAGTACTAAAATTTCACTAAAACACGACCTGCTGCCCCGTTTTTAACGGTTTTGAATAAATCAGCATTTTTTTCTCCGTATAGCCATTTACTTCCAGAGGTATCTTTACTCTTCCCATTCTCCTCGTCATTCACGTCATTGTTCTACTGGCTCTGGGCAGTTGGCACAAAGATTTAATACAATGAACCTCAGTGCAAGCAAAAAATATGACATAGCGATGCTCAAAATATGACAATATTATCGATTCATTCTCATACTTCCGGAAATAGCATGCGAATGCAATACATAGACATTTCAAGTTTGAAAAGTCGTAAAAAAATCATAAGACAACCTAAAACTGTGGTGAAGATGCGACTGACGAATAGTATGAGAAAGACAGCATGAAAGAGATACATAAGAGTGAGCAAGCTTTTCCAGTCTGTCTTCGAGTCGTCATATCGAGATAACACGTCGTGTTAATTAAATATATTATTGACTTTTATTCTGCCAACTCAATATCACAATCTTAAATTTTATAAGCTATCAAAATGAAAGATATCGCAGAAACTGGGGTCAAAACTTTGAATGTTTTTTTTTAACCGTATAGACCAATCTGTAGTATTATTTAGGTTGGTACGAGATCATGGAAGCGTAGAGACTCGCATGAGGTTGTAATGTGTGCGCTCTTGGTATTCTAATAACACAATTCCAAAATTCTGGGGTTGGGAGCAAACCCCATGGTAAAATTAATATAAACTTGTTATTGGTTGAAATGCGCAACTTTTTGAAATTGAGAAATCACAATATTATCTGGAAACAGAATTTAACACAAGCATTTCTCTTGGTGAGATAATATAACTATTATCATAAATTATTTACATATTACTAAATAAATGATTTAATATGTATTAATTCGTATTATGTAAGCATTCGAACGCTTCGTTAACCTTATCAACAAAATTAATGGAGATGATCTGTTAACCGTATTTATTACAGAATAATCAGCAGGAACTCTATATTTATTTATTTATTTAGACGCCTGTTAGGCTTTTACAAACATAGGCAGCATAAAAATAATATAATACGAAATAAAAATCTTATATTATCGATAAATTCTTTATCGATTGACCGTGTTAGATACCCAGGGCTGCTTAGTAACCGTTAACGATGTAAAATATTGATAAAATTTCGTAAATCTTTATTTGCGGCTTAGTTAATTTATTTATAAACATATTGTTTTTTACTGTTTCATGTATCGTTATGAGAATTTTCTACTTCAAGCGGAACCATGCTAGGCATCTTGTATTACTTACGAATCATCGTTGAAATAACAGTATCATCACATGGCGGTCTTGATTAAAAAAGGGAAGTTAAAGTCACCAACAAACGTCAGCAAATCAGCAAAAAATAGTAAGACGTTTGCTTAAAACTGGTGCCAGAAGTAGATGAAGGAAGACTCCTGAAGCAGAATTGGAAGAATAATGTAGTGTCTTCATAAGCCGCTGTTTTTTCCACTACAGGACGGCATCTTAGGTGTTTTGAGGGTTCACTCGTAGTTAAACAGTGATATATGCTTATCGCCACTAACTGAATCCGTTTTAGATCGTTAAAATAACCAGTCGAACATTACACTATGCGGTAGCAAACATTGTCTTTATAATATTACACCATTATCTGGCGCTGTATTCACCCAATGTGTTTATTCAATTTGAGCGCTGCTTCCTCAATAAATAACGCGGGAAAGCGCATTCCACATTTCCCGCCAAACACATCCACATTCAGTGAAGGCTAAAAAAGTGATAAACAAAAGTAGTGATATTAAATTCCAATAGTACCTACTTAGTTACACACTACGTATATACGTGCTTAGTACATGTGTCCAAACATTCCCTTCTAATAAAACTCCATACAAGTATTTCCAATAGTATGGTGTTGACTGTCTTTTTAATTTTAATTTTATATATTTTTTTACTCTTAGGACGGGTTGTTTCGGAGAATTTGAACAATTCATCAAATTTCAACGTTCATTTTCGGGTTCTGTGAAAGTCCTATTCAAGTTCTGTTATTATATCATTGTAGGCTAGTTGCTTGACAAAACTGAAATAAAAACAGAACTTGAAAAGAACTTTCACAGAACCCGAAAATGAACGTTGAAATTTGATGAATTGTTCAAATTCTCCGAAACAACCCGTCCTAAGTGTCGTAAACTGCGCATGATCTCAACACAGTATTTCCCAGCGGGGCAAATAATGTACATCAGCCATGTAGTAATTTTTACTAAATAGAGATGAAAAAAAAAGTTAAAAGTAAAATAAATATGCGAAGTTTTATATTTATTTTAAATATATTACATTCAATTGCATAGGTACTTAATCTGAAATACTATATTTATAGCACCCAAGAATAATTGATAATCTGGCGGTATTTACATCACAAAACTACATCACAAGATATCAAAAATGGAAACGTTAAAAAACATGCCTTTTCCGTAGGTTCAAAAATATATATTCCGCACAAACAGTGTACCATTTTTGCATCCTTTACGTTTATATCTTGGCCGATTTTAGCTAAACACACTGAAACCCACGCGCGCGTGCTACATAAACACGCTTACACAAACATGCTTACACAACACAGATCGACAGTGCATGGTGCAGTGTGATGCACGCCTGCACTGCCAAACACAACTTCACCCCAACCGGTTAACTTGTACCGCGAGTCTGTTAACACTGCCCGCGACCTTGTGCATGTGCAATGTGCAACGATAATAAGAGATCAAGCATCCAACAAGGTTATTAAACCAATGGGATATGGGATAAATACTTGAATAATGTTATCGAATTTATAATTTCATTCTCAACCGGTCGGTGGCTGAGTTAACATCGCGTTTGAGTCCCACCCAGGCGTAGTGTGTTCAATTCCTCGGCTGGCTAAGTCCTCCATCACAACACAAACAACATTTTCAGCTCACTGTGGTGGTAGTAGGAGATTTACAAATATTTTCAGGTTATTTGTAATGTTTGTATTTCTTTTTAAATAATTAAAAATCGAGTTTTAACGTGAATTAGTAAACTTTAATTAATGATTTAAGAACAACGATTTGCATAAATCTTGGGCTAATATTAGCAATATGTGCCTCAATTGAAAGAGCGACCTCATAAAATCCAAGGTTTTTTCAACTCCAACTTTTTATTAAAAAATAAGCTCCGCTGTGTAATGTAATATTATGCTTTTTTTATACTTTCCGATTTTTTGTCCGGTTTAAATCTTCCCTATAGGAAAAACTAAACCCTTACAAACACTTTTCCACAAATTATCATATAGTCAATCAACATTATGCAAGTGCGTTATATAAGCAAAATAAATACAAAACAATACAAGAACAACACGTCAACTCACCAGAGATCAAATGGAAAAATAATTCACCGACTCCAGATATTTTCATATCAGAGGTTTCGGCTCGGTAGAACTCCTAACAGGGCCTATAAATCCTACTGATCCCTCAAGATGAATATTTAAAAAATCTTTCGTTATCCTACATGTATTTAAAAAGACTGATTTTTGCATTTTTATATATATTATATATTAATTTTTTGATAGATCTAATACGCCTAAATTTTTAATGAGAGAGCTAGGTATAATGCCAGTAGCCGAAATAACGAATGGTAATATTTTTATAGTCTGAGAATGCCAAATTCTTTTTATCTCATTTCCTAAATCTCGTATTTTCTTTTTTTTTCATTAACAGATTTTTAAATATTACAGGTATTTGGAATAGCGATATCAATGATGTAAGTTTTTTTTTTTAATTTTGTCATATAAAACTATATCGGGTCTATTGTGACTAATCGTTCGGTCTGTTAGTATAGTTTATTTCATAATATATTTTATAAAATTCGTTTTATAAAATATATCTATCATTTTCCGATTTTATGTCCGGGTTAAATCTTCCCCATAGGAAAAACTAAACCCTTCCACACACTTTTCCACAAATTATCATCTAGTCAATCAACATTATGCAAGTGCATTATATAAACAAAATAAATACAAAACAGTACATTTTATATGTATATATTTATTATGCTTATTATTATTATTATTATTAATCATCTGTTTCTCCCTCCAAAAGCATTTTAAAACCACGATCAAGTTATTTACGGACATATTTTTTTATATTATTTCCATATGGATTCTTATGGTGAAAATTTTTTAACAAATTTCCATCATTTATATCATAAAATAAAACTCAATTACGTAAAATAATATTCAAGGAGGTGTGAAATACATTACTGCTGCAATATATATATTTTTTTATATATTCTGTTCCATGAGCCACTAGAACATAAATATATATTGCAAAATTAAATACACATGTACATTCACAAGGACATTCTAATTCAGCATCGCGTTCATTGGTCAAATGCACTGAAAATGTGGTTTTGTATTAGTGATTTATAAACCGGTGGATGCATTCTATTAGCCATAGGTTGATAATGGTTTGTCTGGTCTACAGTTAGTGATAATATGGGTCATTGTAGAAATATATTATATACTAGCCGTGTCCCACGAGAAACAATAACGCGTGTTACTTTTACGTCCAAGAGATTTTTTAAAAACAGCTTGTTTGTCCAACAGAGGGCGCTGTTTTTTTAAAGCATTTTTCACAGGTGACATCTACATTATATTACATATACTTTATTATAGACATATAAAAACATGCGCGTATTTGAATGCAACGTTGTGTCACAATTTCAAAGCAATCGGAGAAGAACTTTCGGAGATTTGAGATTTTGAACAAACGAATATTAACATTTTTTATATAGATTTAGCCTTTTTTTAAATTAAAAAAAAAATTATTTTACAACCTATAAGTATTTACAGAACAAAATAAACTACAATCAATAAAAAAAAACAGTTTGTACGTTAACGCCTTTAAAAATGACTTATTTCCACCGTTCTAATTAATGGCTTTCCAACAATCCATTTTTCAAAAGGAATTACTATGTTTGAATGCATTACATTCAAATATCGATGAAAATCCATTGCCACTTAATAGTCACTGCTTTTTCTGGCACGATTTCAATTCTGAATGGTGGTCTATCAACAGTGCGATACGAAAGTATCTTCCACTCTGGGCTAATTAGTTCCGATCCAGTATTCCAGACAGACAGGGTGTTTGTTATACCACGTCACGCAGGCAGCACTGTTCCACGTACTATATATCCAGCACGACTCAGTATATCTAGTATCATCTATAATAGTCGTATTATAGTACTCTTCAGTACCGGATACGGGGAGGATGTACCCCCGTTGACACCTTAACCTTTCATGGGCATTGTTGTTCAATATACAGAGCGGAACGCCCGCCCGTAATAGAGCTTAGCGGCATGATTTCATAAATCACTCTGTACCATTAGCATCATCCTGTTTGTATCATTTACCTGACTCCCCACGTACTAAATCCAGTGGCGGTCAGTGAGCGAATACAATAAAACATATTAATAATATTATTTGTCGGCAACAATGTTATTCAATTGATAAACGACCGCGTATGTTAAAACCTTAATAATTGAAACGTAAAATAGAAACTTACATAAAATAGTTCATGGAAAGATACATAAGTTATATACATTGCTTATTCAATCAAGAGGGTTTGTTTATCTGTTGTATAAAATTGCAATATTAATAATTAGGTACGGAACTTTTCCGAGATATTTTAAATGTTCTATATTTTTCATCATTTGAAATACCATTTAGAATACCAACTAGATAAAATTACCTTGTAGATTTTGTATTTGAAATAAACTTAATGAAATATACTGAAAATTAAAAAGTGCCAAAATGTTTAAAAAAGGGAACCAATTAACAAAATCATTTTCGATCAAAACGTCGCAAAATTTCAGAGAAATCAAAATTCAAAAAACACTTTATTTTTTTAAGGAGTTTGCAAGATGGCAGTCACTTCACTGTTTGTCTCGTTCATAAATAATATATATAAAAATGTTGAAACTGCTTTTAATTTCCAGTAAACAACAACCAAAAGCGAAAACATTTTAAAATGTTTATTTCTTCGATACATTCGATGCCATAAGTAGATTTTATAAATGCAAGTATTATGTAATTACTTGAATAAAACTGACGAAAAATAACACAAATAACTTGTAAACAAATTAAATTATACGAATATAATAGTAAATTGATCATTATATGAAGAAAAACATAATTTACGAAGATATTACAAGAAGACATAAAACAGCTGTCACTCACGATTTCGGCGGTTAAAGAATCTCATAATGCGCATGCGTGAAGTCATTGCTAGATGCAAAAAAAAACATCGTTGCCAGATCTAAGAAACAGAGTTGAACAGTGTTTTTTTTATTAGTACCAACTCGAATCTGAACTTTTACAGTCTTTATACAATCTGTAACAAAAACACCGTTTAACGGTTGTGAAATGATTTTATATTAGTAGGGTTGTTAATGTTCAGTGCTCTAATTATTTATACTGGGTTTTTACAGACGATCTCACTTACGTGAGAACAATTAAACGTTATCACTTACGCATTTAACGAGTATTAATTTAAATTGAATAAATAATGAACATTTTATTCCAAGGTTTATAGGTATTTATTGCGCCATTAAGGTGATTTTTAAAATCATCCACTATTATTTTCTTTTAATTTTAGGTTATGTTTTGTCTTGTAGATAATACTTACTTCGACTTTACTTGCCGACGCTGAGAGTTTCATTTTGTTGACACTACGACGCAAAAAAAAACAAAAAAAGGTTCCAAGGAATTAAATAAAAAATATCCTTCTGTATTCATTTGCATACTATTTTTACATTAGAATGCTACAGTATAATTTTATTACCAAAAGGTTCAATTCGATTTTCGCGGTCACACTACGTGTATGCCGCATGCCCCATGTCTTTTCACAGTAAAAAAGTGATTTTTACTAACGATGTAAAAAAACACAGAAAAGCAGCGATATACAATAATAGTTTATTATTCACTATTCTCTCTTTTCCATATATTTTCTTAGTTCATATTCTTGTTCAGCTCTTGTAATACAGTTCAACCTAACTATTGAATGAAGAATAAAACTACAAGTAGATTCAGTACAAATTTAAACGGAAAGAAATTTGCCACCGATTGAACACCTTTTGGTTTTAGACCTTTTAGCAGGCAGTCTGTTTCTCTTATTATTGCTTCAAATTGTAAATTACCATCCCGTTTGAATTTCTTAATAAGGTGAAACACATTTTAGTATGAAAATATATTCCCAAAAAATTGGGCTTATATCTGGTTCACAAAACACACCCACAACGCATTTCTTGTGTTATTCCTTATTATTAACTAACGGTAAAGTTTAAAAGAAAGATTTCTTATTTTCCGTCTCTACTTCCACTCTCCGCCTTTCTCTATCAGTGTCCACAAGGTACAGTCCACACGCTCCAGGGGTGGAAGTGGATTTACACAACAAAACCCACATTGACAGCCTTCACACAGTCGCACAGTTCCACACTTTTCACATTTGAACGGTGGGGTTCACTGCGGATTAAGATGAAATTAATTTAGGTCTGTTTGCGGTGTTAACAAGGCATTGAAGTAGATAACATTTCAATTTTCGAATCAATATCGTAACTCTAATGAACTGGTTTGGTATTTTTTTGGTAATAAAAAATTGATTGGACAAAAAATGCCATTTTTTGGATGCTTTTCATTACAAAATATGCCCATAAATATAATATTTCTAACAATAATGTGTGTTTTATGTGTACTATGGTTATAACCGTCGTCTAGTCTTTTTTATAGATTAACTAATGCTTCAACCTGTAGTGTGTTGTAAAGATCAGTGGTCGCAAATTGCAGCTCTCGAATAACATGTTTTAAATACATTTTATTTTACTAAATTATTAGTAGCTATATTCTATAAATCAAAAAATATATATCCTTCGAAAGTAAAAATTACAGTAGGTTATTAAACCTTTGCCTGTAAGAGCGGTATCGATTTCGTCCGTCAGGATGCGCTGTCAGCGGCAAATCTGGGACGCTTTTACCGCCGAAGTTTCCCATCTATATGACAGTTTATGTCATGTACAGTAAGTTATACTATATGTGCATAATCTAACTTTATAAATGGGTAAGCTTTGGAATTAGATATTTTGTGTACTGTCGTTTATATAAAAGTAATTATTTATCTTAAATATATTAATGGGTAAGCTAATAAACTGGTAAGCGCGTCAGAATTTTTAAAAATATATTTTGCGCTCGTTGCTTATTAGTTTTGTAATTAAAAACGTCAGTTAAATAAAATTTAAAATTCAATTGCGTTTTGAAAAAAATTACATTTTGTAAGATTAATTGTTTTTTTTCAGTGTAGGTACCTAGTTTTAACTGACTTCTAAAAACACAGTTCTTTTAATGAGATTTGGATCTCAAAAGAGACCCAAATCGTTGGATTGCTGATATTTAGCTGTTTTAACTAATTAGTTTGCCGACCATCTGTAGAGATTTTTCAATGCATCTTTTCACGTGTAAGCCATATCAAGTAACAATAATTTTGTCTCTTGTTGTCTTTATTGGGAATGCCTTCATATCCCCTTTTTATCTTGTGTTTATTTTGAATTTTATTTGTAACAGAGCAATGCTGGCTTTTGGAACTGACCTAGTTTTATTCGCGAATAGTTTGGCACTACATCTAGCGTTTCTGAATAATAATAATAATAAAATAATAATAATAATAATAATAAACAGATATGTTGTTATACAGGAAAAAATTACATTTACTTTTCTCACAAAATTATCCGATTGCCCAAGTAAGCGAACAAAGATTAGCAGACCAAAAGCGAGCTATTTTCAAAAATAATTTAATTTCTGTAGTCACATTAGAACAGATTAAAAGGGAAGTAGCAGATAGATTGCAAAGGGGAAATAATTTAGAACAAATTAACACAAGTAATAATGTCATATCAGATGCATTGAATGTAGATAGTTTGGATAATATTCTAGTCGAAATGTCCAATGATATTACAGTAGATTCAAATAACTTAGACGTTATTTATAATCTTAGGGAAATCAACATTGCAAATTTAAACTTTGTTGATGAAAATGTAGTAGAATTAGCTAACTTACTTCATAATAATATAAACAGATATATAGATGTAGAGCCAACAGTTAGACCAAAATTACCGAAATTGCATACGTCAAAGAAATTATCTAAATTAATTTTTGAATTAAATAACATAATTTTACCAAAAATCATATTTGACGAAATTAGTTTTTTAGATCTTCATGCAATAGTATATGCTAGTGCGATTACTGTTTGTAATAAGTTAGGAATTAAATTATCATCCTCTGACGATAGATCATATAGTTATAGTAAACCAGAATGGCAGATCAGATTAGAAAATGATGTAGTATTTTTAAGAAGTAACATAGCTAGAGTAATAGAATATAAAAATGGAAATAGAAGTAGGAAAATTTTGAGACATGTAGATGAAATTGGTAGAAAATTTGGTTATAACATTGATAGTCATAATAATGAAAATATAATCAATGATTTATTGGATTTATTAAAACAAAAATTAGGCGTAAAAGCTAGTAGATTAAAAAGATATAATTATACGTATAATAAAAATAATAATAATAGATTATTCCAGAAAAATGAAAAAATATTTTATTCCAAACTTGACGATAAACAAAATATTATTTCGAATAATAATATTCCGTTGCCATCTGAATCAGATATGCGCGATTTTTGGACTAAAATTTGGAGTAAAGATATAAAACATAACGATTCAACTCCATGGATAGAAAATGAAGAACTCAATTTTTCAGGTATTGAACAAATGAGTTTTTCTAATATATCGGTTGAATTGTTAACCAAAATTATTAAAAATACTCATAATTGGAAAGCCACGGGTTGCGATTGGATACATAATTTTTGGTACAAACGTCTGACTACTTTACATCCTCTTTTGGCAAAAAATCTTTCAAAATTTGTAAGTCAACCTCAAAATTTTCCAAATTTTCTAACTAAAGGCATTACTTATATGTTACCCAAAAGCGAAAATATTAATAATCCTTCTCAGTACAGACCCATTACATGTTTACCGACAATATACAAAATTTTAACCTCTTGTTTAACAGATTTAATATATACTCATTTAGATGAAAAAAATATTTTATCTGAACAACAAAAAGGTTGTCGCAGAAAACATATGGGATATAAAGAACAATTAGTTATCGATTCTGTAATTCTAAAACAGATTCAAACTCGAAAACGTAATTTACATACTTGCTATATAGACTACCAAAAGGCTTTCGATAGTGTCCCGCACTCGTGGCTGATCAAAGTATTAAATATATATAAAATCAACCCCATTATTATTAGCTTTTTGGAAAATATTATGTCCTTTTGGAATACCAATTTACTTATCAATTTAAAAGGTAAGAAAATAGTAATACCGGGCATTCCAATTAAAAGAGGAATTTTTCAAGGAGACTCATTGAGTCCTCTTTGGTTTTGCTTAGCATTGAATCCTCTATCTAAAATGTTAATTAAAAGCAAGTTTGGAATAAAAGTTAAGGGTAATACAAGGGAGAGTAGTACAATTTCGCATTTATTATATATGGATGACATAAAATTATTTTCGAATTCTGAACAAAATTTAGAGAAAATGATCGAGGTAGTTAAAAACTTTTCAGATGATATCAAAATGACTTTTGGTTTAGATAAATGTAGAACGATCCATATAGAGAAATGCAAAATTGTAGATGGGGACGAGAGTATATTTAGAAATTTCCAAATTACTAGTATGAAAAGGGATGAGGTTTATAAGTATTTAGGATACCCACAATCAAATAGATTAGACCATACTAGTATTAAAAATGATATTAGGATTAAATTTCAAACTAGGATCAGGAAAATTTTAAAATGCAATCTATCTGCTAAAAATTTAGTAAAAGCAATAAATACTTGGGCAATACCTCTATTAACGTACTCATTTGGCATAATTAAATGGTCTAATACAGATTTAGATAACTTAGAAAGATTAATTAGAACTACACTAACAAAATTTAATTGCCATCATCCAAATTCAGCTATAGAACGAGTTAATTTACCTAGAAATTTAGGAGGTAGAGGCATAGTCAAAATAACTTCTTTGAAACATAATCAGGTAGAAATGCTAAGAACTTTTTTCCATAGGAAAGCTCATAGCTCAGAAATGCACAAAATAATTTGCAAGGCAGATAGAAATATTACACCTTTAAATTTATATGATGAGAATGCAAACATTTTTATAAATCCCAACCAGGAACTATTAGATTCCTGGTCAAATAAAATTTTACACGCAAAACACTTCAATTATCTCAACCAAACGTATGTTGACAAATTTTCGTCAAACAAATGGTTGAGTATTGGAGAGTTGAGCGCAGAAATAGAAGGATTTATGCTTGCCATTCAGGATAGAGTCATTAATACTAAAAATTATAGAAAGCATATAATCAAAGATACAAATCAAATTGATGATTTATGTAGAAAATGTTTGGCTTTTCCGGAAACTATAGAACATATTATATCGGGATGTTCTATATTAGCACCGTCCGAGTATACATTTAGGCACAATCAAGTTTTAAAAATAATTCACCAAAATTTGGTAATTAAACATAACTTGATTGACTGCCGTAATATAGTACCATATTATGAATACGAACCAAATTCATTTTTAGAAAACGAATTTTATAAAATATATTATGATAAAACTATACTGACAGATCGAACGATTAGTCATAATAGACCCGATATAGTTTTACATGACAAAATTAAAAAAATAACTTATATCATTGATGTCGCTATTCCAAATTCCTGTAACATTCAAAAATCTGTTAATGAAAAAATAAGAAAATACACAGATTTAGGAAACGAAATAAAAAGAATTTGGCATTCTCAGACTATAAAAATATTACCATTCGTTATTTCGGCTACTGGAATTATACCTAGCTCTCTCATTAAAAATTTAGGCGTATTAGATCTATCAAAAAATTTATATATAAAGATGCAAAAGTCGGTCATTTTGAATACATGTAGGATAACCAAAGATTTTTTAAATATTTATGTTGAGGGATCAGTAGGATTTATAGGCCCTGTTAGAAGTTCTACCTAGCCGAACCCTCTGATATGAAAATATCTGGAGTCGGTGAATTTTTTTTTCCCATTTGATCTCTGGTGAGTTTACGTGTTGTTGTTCTTGTATTGTTTTGTATTTATTTTACTTATGTAATGCACTTGCATAGTGTTGATTGACTAGCTGATCATTTGTGGAAAAGTGAGTGGAAGGGTTTAGTTTTTTCCTATGGGGAAGATTTAACCCGGACAACAAAATCGGAAGCAAATAAAAAAAAAAAAATAATAATAATAATAATAATAATAATAACAATAATAAATGATGATAATAATGATCACAGCAAAAAAAATGCCTTTCATTACCCTAGCGAGGAGAACTGTAAAAAGTTTGAATTTAGAATTTATCTTTATATTATGCTTTACTCATAACGTGTACCTACAAACTTTGTCATGGAAACTAATAAAAATTAAAAATAAGTATGTTAATTAATCAGCTCTCTAAATGAAAATTAATTTTGTATGTATGTATTTACATATTCGTAAAATTGAGTTTGTTGACCCGGCACATCAATATTATTTTGAGTAAAATTAGATCATATAGTCATAGTAAACCAGAATGGCAGATCAGATTAGAAAATGATGTAGTATTTTTAAGAAGTAACATAGCTAGAGTAATAGAATATAAAAATGGGAATAGAAGTAGGAAAATTTTGAGACATGTAGATGAAATTGGGAGAAAATTTGGTTATAATATAGATAGTCATAATAATGAAAATATAATCAATGATTTATTGGATTTATTAAAACAAAAATTAGGCGTAAAAGCTAGTAGATTAAAAAGATATAATTATACGTATAATAAAAAAAATAATAACAGATTATTCCATAAAAATGAAAAAATATTTTATTCCAAACTTGACGATAAACAAAATATTATTTCGAATAATAATATTCCGTTGCCATCTGAATCAGATATGCGCGATTTTTGGACTAAAATTTGGAGTAAAGATATAAAACATAACGAGTCAAGTCCCTGGATAGAAAATGAAGAACTCAATTTTTCAGGCATTGAACAAATGAGTTTTTCTAATATATCGGTTGAATTGTTAACCAAAATAATTAAAAATACTCATAATTGGAAAGCCACGGGTTGCGATTGGATACATAATTTTTGGTACAAACGTCTAACTACTTTACATCCTCTTTTGGCAAAAAATCTTTCAAAATTTGTCAGTCAACCACAAAATTTTCCAAATTTTCTAACTAAGGGCATTACTTATATGTTGCCCAAAAGCGAAAATATTAATAATCCCTCTCAGTACAGACCCATTACATGTTTACCGACAATATACAAAATATTAACCTCTTGCTTGACAGATTTAATATATACTCATTTAGATGAAAAAAATATTTTATCTGAACAACAAAAAGGTTGTCGCAGAAAACATATGGGATGTAAAGAACAATTAGTTATTGATTCTGTAATTCTAAAACAGATTCAAACTCGAAAACGTAATTTACATACTTGCTATATAGACTACCAAAAGGCTTTCGATAGTGTCCCGCACTCGTGGCTGATCAAAGTATTAAATATATATAAAATTAACCCCATTATTATTAGCTTTTTGGAAAATATTATGTCCTTTTGGAATACCAATTTACTTATCAATTTAAAAGGTAAGAAAATAGTAATACCGGGCATTTCAATTAAAAGAGGAATTTTTCAAGGAGACTCATTGAGTCCTCTTTGGTTTTGTTTAGCATTGAATCCTCTATCTAAAATGTTAATTAAAAGCAAGTTTGGAATAAAAGTTAAGGGTAATATAAGGGAGAGTAGTACAATTTCGCATTTATTATATATGGATGACATAAAATTATTTTCGAATTCTGAACAAAATTTAGAGAAAATGATCGAGGTAGTTAAAAACTTTTAAGATGATATCAAAATGACTTTTGGTTTAGATAAATGTAGAACGATCCATATAGAGAAAGGCAAAATTGTAGATGGGGACGAGAGTATATTTAGAAATTTCCAAATTAATAGTATGAAAAGGGATGAGGTTTATAAGTATTTAGGATACCCACAATCAAATAGATTAGACCATAGTAGTATTAAAAATGATATTAGGATTAAATTTCAAACTAGGATCAGGAAAATTTTAAAATGCAATCTATCTGCTAAAAATTTAGTAAAAGCAATAAATACTTGGGCAATACCTCTATTAACGTACTCATTTGGCATAGTTAAATGGTCTAATACAGATTTAGATAACTTAGAAAGATTAATTAGAACTACGCTAACAAATTTTAATTGCCATCATCCAAATTCAGCTATAGAACGAGTTAATTTACCTAGAAATTTAGGAGGTAGAGGTATAATCAAAATAACTTCTTTGAAACATAATCAGGTAGAAATGCTAAGAACTTTTTTCCATAGGAAAGCTCATAGCTCAGAAATGCACAAAATAATTTGCAAGGCAGATAGAAATATTACACCTTTAAATTTATACGATGAGAATGCCAACATTTTTATAAATCCCAACCAGGAATTATTAGATTCCTGGTCAAATAAAATTTTACACGCAAAACACTTCAATTATCTCAACCAAACGTATGTTGACAAAATTTCGTCAAACAAATGGTTGAGTATTGGAGAGTTGAGCGCAGAAATAGAAGGATTTATGCTTGCCATTCAGGATAGAGTCATTAATACTAAAAATTATAGAAAGCATATAATCAAAGATACAAATCAAATTGATGATTTGTGTAGAAAATGTTTGGCTTTTCCGGAAACTATAGAACATATTATATCGGGATGTTCTATATTAGCACCGTCCGAGTATACATTTAGGCACAATCAAGTTTTAAAAATAATTCACCAAAATTTGGTAATTAAACATAACTTGATTGACTGCCGTAATGTAGTACCATATTATGAATACGAACCAAATTCATTTTTAGAAAACGAATTTTATAAAATATATTATGATAAAACTATACTAACAGACCGAGCGATTAGTCATAATAGACCCGATATAGTTTTACATGACAAAATTAAAAAAATAACTTATATCATTGATGTCGCTATACCAAATTCCTGTAATATTCAAAAATCTGTTAGCGAAAAAATAAGAAAATACACAGATTTAGGAAATGAAATAAAAAGAATTTGGCATTCTCAGACTGTAAAAATATTACCATTCGTTATTTCGGCTACTGGCATTATACCTAGCTCTCTAATTAAAAATTTAGGCGTATTAGATTTATCTAAAAAATTATATATAAAGATGCAAAAGTCGGTCATTTTGAATACATGTAGGATAACAAAAGATTTTTTAAATGTTTATGTTGAGGGATCAGTAGGATTTATAGGCCCTGTTAGAAGTTCTACCGAGCCGAACCCTCTGATATGAAAATATCTGGAGTCGGTGAATTATTTTCCCATTTGATCTCTGGTGAGTTGACGTGTTGTTCTTGTATTGTTTTGTATTTATTTTGCTTATATAATGCACTTACATAATGTTGATTGACTAGATGATCATTTGTGGAAAAGTGAGTGGAAGGGTTAAATTTTTCCTTTGGGGAAGATTTAACCCGGACAACTAAATCGGAAGTAGTAAAAAAAAAAAAAAAAAATATAATAATAATAATAATAATAATAATAATAATAATAATTTAATAATAATTCGATAATTTGTAGAGCGCCGTTTTTGTGAAAAATCACCTCAAGGGCGCTGTACAATTTATTTCCTAGGATCTACATTTGTTATTTAGAAAAGATACCAAAACATACTTACCTGGCAAGTCACTTCCAACAAACACACTTATATTAAAAAGTTTATGCTTATAAAAGATAGAACTGCACGCAGAGGACACTATATCAAAAAACACTGGTCGTCGCATGATCTTAAGTCTGCTATAGTTTTTATTTTAATTTAAATGTATTTTAACTGTCTTAAAAGCCTACAAATTGTTAGTTGTTATCATTTTTATTTATTTATTTTTAATTATTATTTTTATTTATTTTATGTTATTTTTAGTATTTTTTTCATTTTGTTAATTTAAATTTAAATTGCCCTCAACTGTGAAAGTGGAGGTTTCTGAAATTATGGATACGACTGTCTGAAAAGGTGCGTTTTAAGTTTAGACCTAAATTCTGTCGAGTCTGCGATCATTCTCAAATCATGTGGCAGTCCATTCCAGGCTTTAGGTCCTGACACGGCAAATACCTCTATATATATATTTGGTTTCAGTACAGTGTAAGACACGAGTATACATGATGTTCTGGGGTAAAGTGCACAAACTTTGGGAGGTGATTCTACATGATAGTACTAAATAAAATTCCATTGTTTTTTCCCATACACAAATATTTTTCCTTAGAATAATATTTATTTTCCCACGCAAAAAACTTTTGACCTGAAAACTACCTTGAAAAAAAAAAATTTAAAAAAAGTTTATTTTTCTTTTTTACTTCTATCATGCAGAATCTTCTACCGAAGTTAGTGCACTTTACCCTCGCATACCCTGTATATTTTCGGGCAAAATAAGTTTGTATATCAAATAAAACAAATAAATGCGGTTTTTTTTCACAATTAATAAATTGACTGATGTTTTCCATATGCACTATAGATTGTTATTTGCAAACCATTATGTGGCTTCATGTCGGCAACCCATAAATCGAAAACCGATAACTGCCATATTGAAATATCAATCGCCATGGTTTATGGTGGCCATTCCATTAAACAGATTGGTGTTCACAGAAGTACCACTGCCCATATCGGGTATCACGTACCTAGTCCGCACTGCACTACTGTAATCCCACTGAACAGAAAATCCCTAGAAGTGTCATATTACTCCTTTTCTACGAGATTACTTGCACTGACTCCGAATCATAAAAAAAATTCTTCCTTACTAAACGCGGAGTAAATTTTACGTTGCGCGTTAAGTCGGAATTGTGAAAAACTTGTCTTGTAACCACAGTGTAGGCAAAGTTAAACCAAAACCTCCTAGATTACAAGGCCGGGACACTGAATCAAATCAGCCTTCTAACTTGTATGGGAACCTTAAAAAAATATATTTTTATTTGTTTTTTTTTAAATTAACTAAAACATTTTAAGATGTTTTAATAATGAAGAACAAATTGAAAAATATATAAATTTTTTGTAAAATCCCATACAAGTTACGAGACTGATTTGAATGAGTGTCCCGGCCTTGTGATCTAGGAGGTTTTGGTTAAACTCGGCGTAAGACGGCTTTAACTATTATATCATGCTATATTTTTAAATACACCTATTTGAATATCACTTTTGTTTACGTGAATCAATGAATGCAAATTTTGGAAACGTAAATTAAAGTCCCACTACAGTCCCCGAGCAGGAAAGTTCAATCAAACCAATTTTTTAGTTTTAAAAGTTCACAGCACTTAGGAGCCAGCACTGGGGAGGACGGCTCAATCTTCAGTCAAATCAAAACCAAAAAAAAGGTTTTATTTTTATTTTTAATCTATTTTTTACATGTAGTCATAAAAATATAAGTATCGTGGAAAAAAACTGTTTTAAACCGTTGATTTTTTTATACTTCTAAAGCGTGAACTTACTAAAACAGAATGCGCCATTCAACAGAGCGACTCAACTGCCTATCGACGCTGCATTGACTTTTGACATTTTCAACTTCACTACTAGCTAGTTTAACAAAATTATAAAAATACTCCCTTAATCGTTTTATACCTGTTCTATTTCCCGTCACACTTTTCTGAATGTGCCAACGTTATACCACAATAATTTCACATCTTGCATGATTATTATATATTGTTCTCTTTAGAATCAGGAACTTAAGTGGAAAATATTATCGCATAACATGTTGTCTAGAACAAACCATCAATGTCAAATATCTAGGACTAACTTTTGACACACGCCTAAACTGGAAACAACATATATATAACATTACAAACAAAATTCGTAAATCTATTTACTTTTTCAAACAAACACGTAATTTCCTTGACCCCAAACTTTTAAAATCTGTGTATTTCTCACTATGCCAATCACACATAGAATACGGAATTTTAGCTTGGGGTAATACTTCTTCTAGTGCCCTCGACCCCATTATTAAAGCACGAAAATAAATTATAAAAATAATTCTCAAACTTCCTCTTTCTACCAGCACTGATACTATCTTCAATACTATCAACGTTATGGACATAAAACAGCTCTTTGCAAGATACATATTGATTAATTTACACCAAAACAGTAAAACACTATACAGACCAACTCAAACGATACACAATACCCGAGCCAAAAACAAAGAACTTCTCCAAACTCCTTTTGCTAAAACCACCTTTGGACAAAGACAACAAGTATTGGGCGTCCCACTATCACAAACATATGTAAACCAAATTACACGTAAACAGTAACAACAATTAACAAACTAAATAAAATAATATATTCAATAATTTTATAATAGCTCCTTTGTAAGTAATCTTGTACCTGAATACGTCTGTCTCGACACAGGTGTACCCTAGTGAGACAGATGTCGAAAAATTTATGTAATAAAACTTTATATTGATGAATAAATAAAATAAAATAAATAAAAACATAGATCAACAAACGCTGATTCTTAATATCTAAGTTTTATTGTGTATAATTACATGTAGAATTAATAAATCGTTATTGAAAAACAATAAACTAGACATAACTAAGGAACTCGGGTTGGCCGCGTGCATTAAGAATGCGGACAATTTCACGCTAACATGCTTTGCGTATATTTACAAATTATTTCAAAAGAATATATGTTTTATCGGAAAACATTCTAAATATTTAAATTGGGTATTTTTATTTCATATGACCCGAGTGGGATTGATATTACTGTTAACCAACAAAATCGGAAGGGGTACGCGTGACGTCATACTTAACGTCACGCGTACCCCGTCCGATTTCGATGATTTTGGTGGGCTTTGAAAAATGCAAACTTGATTAATGCTAAAATTAATTTGTAAAAAAAAAATTAATTACTGGTAGTTAAGTTAGCGTGTGAAAAATTAAAAAAAATGGTATCCCTTATTGTTTCACACTTTCAATACACGTATATTATGTTATATACGTACTTCTACTATTTTGTATTACTACTTCTTATTTCTATATTATATCTCTTTTACCAATTATCATAAAATATTGGTGTACATTTGTTTTATGTAGACTATTAAAAATACATACGTTGAACCTGTGCATAAAAATTGAATATGTTTCACGGTTTGTGTACAAAGCATTGAACGTTATTACACCATTTTACTTAAGACGAGAAGATACCCTAATATAAACCCAGAATCAGAACAACGTAAGTGAAGCAGCCATGCACAAATATATACAACATGGATAGACCAACGATTGAATTTGCCCTATCAAATCTTTAAAATAAAGTGGAATCTTAACGACATAAGTCATGAACTTTTATAAAAACAATATTCGGTGCGCGGCTCTGCGTTGTGGATGGACCTACGGTCGACTTTGCCCTAGCAGGCCTAGAAAGTCGCCTTGAAACATTTGAGATTTTAGTAATACATTCAACAGAAATAATGAAGATGTGATCGTTGAGCAAACTAACCCGTTATTAGAGTCTTATGTCGCCTTAATGGGTGACAATCTTGTTCAGAGGCAATTAGCGCTCAGGTCGGTCAAGTCCAAAGATATTAGAAGTCAAGTCTGATGCGTAGCGTCTAATATACTGGGTGAACCCATTCATAAGAGATGGTTCACATAGTTTTCTTCAAACTTCTAAGTTTCCTGACACAGCATTCAATGCGCTAGGATTCCACATTCTTGGAAGGAAATGACATTTGGTTTGAGATCAAAAACTAGCTGTGAAAACTTTAAATAACACTTTTTTAAAAGGCTATCAACAATAACTTATTTAGACAGCGTTTTAGATGATTGAACCACTAAACGGTGTGTAAAGCCAACCATTTATAAGTTTGAACTATAAAGCTGATTTTAAAAATAAATCAATGTCGTCAAGATATTTCGATTGTTATCTCCCATACAAGAAATTAAATTGATTTTCTCTTCAAGAAAAAAATTCGATACTCGAAAATCTATTTTTTTTTTTTTTTACGTATTTGTAAGAAACAAACAGCTTTTACATAATATACAATGATAAATATAAATATACAAGTCAACTGAAGTCAAGCCACAGAAATTTAATTTTATCCGAAGTAGGGGAAATTTCCCTTTCAAAAAATATCATTTGAACGTGAAGTAATGAAAAATTGACCTTACTTCGGACGCACCAGATAGGCCAACAACATACTTCTATCGGTTTATGTCTTCAGTGTATTACTACTGTGTCAATGACCTGGCCTAGTGGAGGAACGATAGGTAAATGGACATGAAATAATCAACATGCGTCAGAAATGTGATACACCGTACCTACTGAGATTGTGTACTATTTACTAGATAACTTTATTTTATCTCTAACAATTAATTTTAAATGACCAATTGTTACTAAAATAGTTGTGCCATACAGTACAAGATAATTAATTTTAAAATCAAAATAAATAATTATTTTGATCATATAATTATTATTTTAGTCACTGCGCACGAACACGAACAGCCCATTTTTGCGTTTCGGGGGTACCTACCTCCGAGTATTATAGATTTATGGTTTATTTTTTTATTTTTTTATTTTTTATTATTTTAATATTAAGGTACATAATTGGTCATGTATACCTTATCAGAAAAGAGGAGTTCTTGTGCCTGATAAGGGAGCCACGATTCTTAAAATGTATTGTTTTTTTTATGATACTGCTCGAAAGTTCCAGCCACTTGCATCACATTTAAACAAAATCGATTGAAGCAAACATTTTAAGACATTCTGTGTCTTTTTTAAATCGTATTTTAGAACGCTTTTAATCAGTTTTCATAAAATTATGAGTCACTAGGTCAAAGCAAAGAAACGCACGAAATTCATGTCATAATGTCTGTTACAATTCTGATAAGGAACGGTCTATGTATTGTGTTTTATTGTTTAAATATGGATTCATTAACTACCGCAGGGTAAAAATAACTAAAGATTTTATTATAGTTTCTTTGTGCAAAAATACTTTTGATTTTTCCTTGTACCAAGAAATAAAGCGATCAGAAATGCATAACGTTAAAGCAAACGGAACTTTCACTGCTACCATAGTAAAAAAATCAGTTTATTTTTATTTAAAAAAAAATAAGGAAATTAGTGGACCGAACATTTGTATACAGTGACTTCGCGTGCAAAAAAACTGATTTGTTTATTTCATTATTAAAAAACTACACTTTAAAATTTTGTTTTTTTGTAAAATTTTAGAAGAAAAATCTATCCACCCGATTAAGGTTTTATAAAATGCATGCAAGTAGCTTATTGACCAGAAGAATTAAAATTAATTGTTTATTCTTATTGAAAAATGATTTGAGGCTTATTTTTGGTGAATAAAGTTAGATTTTTATGAAAAACGATCAGTAAATGATGGCTGAATTTCTAGTACGTTATTTGTACGTTTCGATAATGGGTGGTAGTCCTTCAGTGGGGTGATTATAACAATGTGTCGTGAAATAAAAGTGATTCACTTGTATTCCAGGTCAAGTGTTGACATTGACAAAATGGGATAACCATTTAGTTTTGAAATAGTGTGAAAGCGATATTTTAGTATTCTTAAGGAAGTATTAACCATGGTAACGCCAGAAATGCAAATATTCTGAAGTTATGAGAACTTTTATTGTATCTCAAAATTAAGTAAATTCAATTGGGCGAAACTTATATTAAATTTATGTCGGAATTTGCCGATATGATACTTGAAACGGAATGAGTGTCGAAGGGATTAAAACTTGACTAAATCACCCCAAATCCACACCCCCGAATGCACACAACGCACAAGTCTGATGTTCGAGCAATAAGCAATCAGTCAAGTGGTTCCACCATCCTGTCATCACGGCGTATGCTGTAATCTTGTACCTCCATCAGTCAGTATAATAAATGTGTCGCGAGGGTTGTCAGCGACACGTTCCCGTGTATAGATTTCGTGTATGGAACCGTGTATAGAAACCGTGTTTTACTAATTATTATTACGGGGATGAGGGATCTACCTAGATTACATTAGGATGCTTAATGAAGGATGCGTATCATTTTTGAGGATCCTTGAATACGTCGCGACCCCCGTCACAGGAAACCCAAATCAAGGTAAATCTTGAAATGTTTTAGACATTTTCTGGTGTTTAACTAATGAAATTCAATGAGTTCCATTTTCGTTTACTTTAAAATTTACCCCTTTCCACGTGAAAAAATACGAATTCACTGCAATACATGTTGGTAGGATGAGTTCACATTGTTGTAACCGATCGACGACTATCATATTTAATTTACATACCGCTGAATATAAATAATTGCACTTATTTTTCTTTTTGCATTTCTTTCCGGGGTTTTTGTAAACAAATATACCTATTGATTCACCCGTGTGAAAAAAAATGTATTTATACCATTTTATTTATTTCTTATTTAATCATACTTCATTTACAATACAAGTCACTTATTTACGCAATACTTAAACATACGAGTACTTAGGTCATTTGCAATACGAGTAACTTATTTATTTATTACTTACACATACTTAGGTCATTTACAATACGAATTACTTGTTAAAAAGATTTCTGACAACTTATCTTATAAAATAGGCTGTTACTTTGTTTATAGCCACGATTTATTTAATTAAAAATGTATATTCAATAAGTCAACTATCTTAGCATAAAGTACATATTATACAGGCTTCAGGTCTAAAAATTTTGATTAGACGGCACAAAATACTGTATTTTACATATTTGTATGATAAGCTAAAATAGCAAATCGTGACATCGGTAGGTGCAATACTTAATATATTTTTGCAGTAAGCAGTTTTTCACTCCATATAGGTACGTAATCTTTATAAAATACTCATTGATTACTGTATTATTTTACGATTTTGATAAGATGAGTAGATATTCTGGAATTTCTAACACGTTTTTATCTCAATTAACTTGCATCACGTTTCTAAAACGCAAGATGTGATAAACTACCGGAGATATGAAGCGCTAAAGATGAACGTGCTTTATCATAGTAAACATTCGGTTAACTATTTACAGGGCTATTTAAGAGCAAATCCTTTTTTGTAATCCTCAGTTATCTATGACAGTTTGAAACATACGCAGTCATCATGAACTACGCCATCATTATTATTTTTGCCTTAACGAATCTGGCGTTGCAAGTAAGTACTACTACATAATCTCAAAAAATACTACTCTGCCTTTTAAATTCTTCGTTTTATATTTTCAGGCCCAGATGTTTCGCAGAAATTCTAATAAAATATTGTTACCATTTTGTTTTATAAACATTTGAAATGTCCCCGCTAAACGCCGATTCTAAGTGCATTTCAGCTTTCTACCAAATTATAATAAGCCGACAAGCTTAACATCATGATCGTTATTCTCTTCTGCTGATCACAATTTGTCCAAAAATTGAAACGGACTTAGAATTAGAATCGCCGTTTAACTGAAACATTTAAACTGTCAATAACGAAAATGACGCTGAATAACCATTTGATGACTTTGTCACAAGTGAATTTCTGTAAAACAACTGGGCCCAGTGCTATCTTACCTGACTCAACCAGTGCTTTGTTTCCAGTTTTATCGTATTTGTTCTGATTCTTTAGCAAGTATTCCTAATAAATATGCGGCTCACTGAGCGACCGTCTTTCGTACTTAAATTTCAGAAAAAAAGTATTTTAACTTCCTTTTATATAGTTTCGGGCTCTATTTAAATGTTTATCAATTATTTGAGGAATTATAAAATTTCATTTATTGAACGTTATTCCCGATAGCTCAATAGTTGAATAAAAACAATTAAAATAGAAAACTTATTAATATATATTTTAATCAAGTAATGTTTTGTGTACAGGATGCCGAATGTAACTGGATTCCACCATGTCAGGTGGTTATAAAAAGATCTGCACTTCTCTCCGATCTCGCTCCATCCATTATTCAATATGATGAAACCAAACCAGACATTTGTGTCTGTCCCATTGAAGACAAACTAAGTCGGAGAGTTGAACCAGAAGATGAATCAATAAATGTAATCAACACGGATACTTCTGATGAAGATGAACTATCACCCTCCATAGAAATTGAATCAATTCCTATCAATGATAAAATCGATGAAGGACTGAAGATCAGTTTTGACTTAGATGAAATGTTTGTACAGCCAGAGGAAACCGAAAAGGAAATTTCTGATTTCGAGGGAGATAAAATAACTTTTGTAACTAACAAGTCTAAGTCAGACATTGAAAATCCTAACCGGGATGACGACCAAGGTGGAGACTTTCTTGATGGAATGAAATTAATTTTCTCGTTTCCTTTTAAGATGTTTACTTTTATTTGATGATTTATTTATATGATATAATATTATTAAATATTAGTAAAAACCTTTGTACCTGTTTTTTTGTACGAAAAAATTTTGTTTACTTGTAACAAAAATTTCCGAAGTTAGTCGTTCAGATACATATATAAATATTTTTTTAAAGAAAGACATACATTCCCGCACAGCATTACAGTATCCATCATCAGGAAAGGTGTGTGATTGGCTAAAAAAGGAGGAAGGCAACACGGCATAATACCCCAAAAATAAATCACTTTAATACTTTTGGCTATAAAAATCACAAATCATATATGTCTGTAATTTTTTTTGTATTTTCTAATACCTGTTCAAACACCATGTAACATATTTATGATTAATTCGGATTTTATTTTTTTTTTAAATTAATACAAAAACACACTCGGGTTACGAATAACCTGACAATATTTTAAAATCTCCTACCACGACCACAGTAAGCGAAAAATGTTACTTGTGTTTGATGGAGAACTTAGGCAGCCGAGGAATTAAACACACTACGCCCGTGTGGGACCCAAATGCGATGTCAACTCAGCCACCGACCGGTCGAATATGTTTAGGTACCTAAAAGTTTGAATTTAGCTTTTTACTATTTGTTGAAAAACATTGTTTCAAAAAATCATTATTATTAATTTGTCAATACCTAGACCTACCAGTTCATAAATGAATTTTGTTTGCCCGCTTTCGTCAAAAAATCGCTCTCTATGTAGATATTTTGATATCCATCATTATCATAACACACTTTGTTAAAAAAAATCATTATAATTGTGTATCCTTGATATTATTGTATGAACTCACCCTTATATGACACTTGATTAGTTTATTAGGTTACCCATAGAGAGCGTTAGATGTCGAGTATTGTAAAAACAGAAGGGATAATAAATAAGGTAGGAACCTCAAGGTCTGATCCCATATTATTTCAACCGCCTGACAATTAAGATATAAGATTGTTAATTTATCAGATTAAACGTCCAAGTTATTTGTTGAAGCCGGAGTTTTATTTAATAAAGTTTTTGTGAGAAACCCCGGAGAAAACAGTGACAGAATAATATTTATTTTTGAATTATTTTTTTAACTCACTACATAACCTCAACTCAGTTGTTTTCTAATAAGCCTCCGTAAACAGGGTAAGGAAATATTTGCGCTTAGGCACTTTGGAACTACGTGTTTGAAAAAAATATCTTTCCTTTCGACAAGGTGTTTCTTTTCGATTACTGTTCACTGTTTGCCATCGTTTTCTGGATCAGCTAATCAACTTTGGCTACAAACAACCCCTAAAAATACACTCCATTTTATATACTGATAACATCCTCAGCCAACTTGTCACTTTCCTTGTAAATATACTTGAAATGCCTTACTCACGAAGGCACGAATGTTTTCAATGTGAAATAAACGAAAATAATAAATATTTTCGCGTAAAGAAACGTGTCTCAACAAACTCAAACAATAATAAAAAAATTGTCCTACAGAATAGAGATATGCATCAAAAATAACAAAAAAGCAATCCTTGAAGACAATATTAAAGAATCTAAAACTCAGTTCCTAGATGCGACATAATTTTTTTCTGATTTTTCCATTGAAAATTTTCGTTTGAGAGGCGCTAATATTGCCTGCAATGATTAAATTTTACAATTTGAAGTTTTACTCACTAAGTTATTCCAAAAATTTATAAAAAATCATCCTACACTTTTGGAATGGTCAATGGATGTCGTACGTTAAATTTAAAAAAATGGATATAGTTATCCCAGACACTATCTAGATTCCATTTTTTTTTTTTAAAAGAAAGACAAACATTCCCGGGTTACGAATAACCTGACAATATTTGAAAATCTCCTACTACCATCACAGTAAGCTGAAAATGTTGCTTGTGTTGTGATGGAGGACTTGGCCAGCCGAGGAATTGAACACCCTACGCCTGAGTGGGACCCAAGCGCGATGTCAACTCGGCCACAATCTGAAAGAATCTTGCAATCATACATAAAGTAGCAGCTAATAAAAAAAAATCGTTAAAAAAATTAAGATAGTGTTTGTAATTCTTAGTCGAAGGGGATAGGATCGAGCCACGGCAAAGCTGAGGTCCTGGGTTCAATTAGACCAGACCGAATCTTTTTCTGATTTTTCTGTTTCAAATTTTCATTTTTGAGTCGCTAATATTTTCAATAATTAAATATTATAATTTGAAATTTTACTCATTAATTTATTGCAAAAATTAAAAAAAAAAAAAAAAATACTCATTATAATCATCGCATTATAACACCGTCCAACCACCTAAATGTACGTCTCCTAAATAAATACTTCAAAAGCGTTTCTGGTATTTACCTATCTTTCATCATTTTAACATAATATATTAATCTTATTATTGTTATGATGCAGTGTATGATTTATTTTGTTCCCGAAATACATAATTCAGTCATCTTGAAATGAAAAATTTGCCTCAAAAATATAACACCAAAGCCGATTTTATTCGAGTACAAAATGCACGATTTATTACTTTGGTTGAAATAATTAAATAAACCGAACAAATAAACCCGAGCGAAAGAATCGAACTCCGGGGGAACTTTAATAACACTAGGTCATGTAAATCTATTTTTACTGACTGAGCCGTAGCCAAGTGCTGTATTAACTCGACCATTTGGCATTTCATCTGTCTGTAAATTTTACAGACAGATGGAATGTTTGGGGTATTATGCCGTGATACGCTACCTTATTCTTTAAAATGTTAATTGTTAAATTAATTACTTAATTTTTTCACAATATTAAGGAACATTTATTGAATATGAATAATTAATTTTAATAGTAAAATATGGTACGGAAGTATTTAAAAAAACGGAAGAGTAAAAAGAAAAGAATATTTTTTTAGGAATTAAATTGTACATCTTTTTAACATCAACCAATATAATATTACGCTGATACTTCAACGTGTATAAAATGTAAAATGATTTTTTAATAAAATTGGAGTTAAGCCACTATTATTCTAAGTGCCACATGCGCACCTGCGTGGGTTGGCTTCTCGGATTTCCAAGGATGCCACCATTTCGGTCATCATTATAACATTTCCATCAGCGCTAATGCGTGAAATACCGAAATCCCATGTCCGGTTTAATAATCTACATATTCCTCTCTCCTCCATTACATTACAAATACGTGTTGTTCCAAAGAGGGTGTCGCTGTATACTTTTTGTAAATTTAACTCGCATAATCCCGAGTGAGAAAACGTGTTTTGTGTGTTGCGGACTGCGGTATATGATTTACTCTACGTGTGAATGGATTCCGGTCACGTTCGCTACAAACACGAATTGTATTAACTTTACTTCTCTATGTATTTTTCTCTGCGCTGTTCCTTGTCTTTCTTCCCCGTTTCCTGAGTCGAGTCTAGTTTGTGGTGCAGTAGGACCCACATAGTATAAACACAAGTTCACAGTGTAAGTACAAGTACAGAGTATAAATACAAGTACACAGTATAAGTTCAAGTACTTACTCAGTACTACATTCTGTCGGATAGGTTGCAGGGTGCAGTTCGCAGATATACTGGGAATTGTTCTTGTGAACAGAATACATTAAAATGTGATTTGAATCTAGTACAAACTGCATATCTTATTGTTGTTGTTAAGTAATAAATAGCCCATTGGGTAAGACGCCCGACTAGTAGGCGAACGGGCCGAGTTCGGTACTCGTGAGTACCAATATACTGACTTTTCAACACAAGTTACGCTGACTGATAGTTCAGTAATGTTTAACTTTTACAAATACCTATAACATTCTCTCATTAATTTATTCCACTATAAAAAAAGAAAAAATGGTATTTTTTAAATACATTTATTAAATTACATAAAAAACCATGAAATGAAAAGACTCAAAAATAGTTTAGTCATAAGAGATTAATAATTATTCATTTTTAATTATTATTTTTGTACTACTAGAGGACCCGGCAAACTCTCGTTTTTGTATTATCCATGTCTTCTTCAGGTGTCCCCGACATATTTTACCATTCAAACAACTCTCTGAACACTTCTGCCTTTAATAAGAACAAACATAGAAAATTTCAGGAACATAATAGTTGTGAGTCTGTATGGTAAAAACAGTCATTGCCTTTTATTTACGTAGAAAAATTTTTTTTTTTTATAGAGCAGTCAAATATAATTAACGATTTGGACATTTAATTCACTCACCATATGTGCTAGAATATCTGTTCTGCCGTATGGTATCATCAACAAGTCGTGGTGGTTTTCATGCACGTATAAATAAACCATGACATTCCTTGAGGATGGGATGGATTGGTTATTAATAGAGTGATGCACTATATCAAATATAAGTATTTGCAAAACGTCTGGTTGCTAGGCTAAATCTATTATTTGCTTCATTGTACAACCTCGGATATTTTTCATGCATCCTCTTATAGACATACCTCAGCATATTATTTTCTTCCAGAAAAACATTAATCATCTTGATGTCCATTTTTTTAAGTAACAGTCCTATTTATGCAAACGACCTGACCCGTCCACATTGTCCTTCCTGGGACCCGTTCTCAGTGATGAGTTGCCTCCCCCATTATTGGTGGGACCCGCCCCACCCCCCCCCCACCGCCGCCCCCACCAGATGGAGGGTCCTTCGGGTCCCAAGGGGGTCGTATAGACCCGGCGCGAACGATTGGATCCCCCTCTGCTATTGCCACTTGTGACGTCACGTACCACGTATCTCTGAGAGGCGGGATTTTCAATTACGTTTGCGGAAAAATGTTTTAAATATTAATTAATATTAAACAACCATAATATAATTCTGGATACAAAACAGATTGGTGAGTGTTTTTTCATTAACGCGAAACTTTCACTATTTCGGATTGTCGTCACTTTTTGGTAGAGGTCATAGCGACCTGAAATGTCGTGACATTTTTAGTTAAATTATGTAAGCTAAATTTAAAAAAAAAAATCGTCGTTCATGAGATAGGGGGTCGAGTAGTTTTTACACCCTTAACAGGCGGCACAGGTGTACCTTCACGCGTTATATAACTTATTTAAGACAATATGTAATACTTGTGAAATTATTACAAGTTGTCTTTAATATTGAATTTTCATCGCAAATAGGTTACGTGCAAAGCTAGTCTAACGTTTATCCATGTATATATGAAGGCACAATTATTGTGCGAACCCGCCGACAACCTTGAAATTTCACAAAGATCGTTCAGTAAAAACTAATTTATGCTTATGTTACTTTATACTGTCTGAATCATTTATCAACAAATAAAGTATCAACGTTCATAAAAATAAACATAAATTATTTTACTTTGATTGATTTACTGTGCAGTGAATCCGTGACCATAAAATTAGTGTTTAGTTGGGTTTAATTGATATCGCGAGATTTTTATGTCACGTTGAGCGTCCATTCTTTTGAACCCTTTTGATTTTCACAAATCGGGGAGCGTTTTCACACAGTTTTAACTAAATGATCATTCGGGGTAAATATTTTATGATAACATTTAATATAAATTTAATTAACTGTTAGACAAGGTGATTAAAAATAAAACTCAATTCATTTGTAAAATGTCATCTTTATTTGAAAAAAGTAAAAATATGATAATTTTAACAAAAGCGAATATTACGAAGTTAAAATAAAAGTTTTCAAAAAAGGGTTTGATATATTTTAGTTTTATAATATTTTTTATGTTTGCTTTATCTTTCAAATTACCTAATTCCACCATATAAATCTAAAATATAACACCTACCGTTGATACTCACGGCCTCCTCAGATACATTGAAATTAGATAATAATGGCTCTTTTACATTGTATACCTACTGTTCATTCCAGAATGAATGCGACAATACCCATTTTAAATAACTTAGACTTAAGATTAATTTTCCACCATTTTTTTAATTTAACATCATCACAACAGAATATTTCTTTCCCACATCTGATATTTAAAATCCCAAATAAACATCTAACAGCCTGGTATTTTATAATCACAATGTCCTTCGAGGATTAAAAATGATTTTTCTGTAATGTGCTTTTAGTGCCGGTTCGTTTTTCTTTTAAGTACCCAAATTTTACTGCCCTCAGCTTCAAAGATCAACTTTATTGCCTTCTGAGTAATAATTGCAAGGATGCCGCTAACCTATAATAAAATAAGAGCTTGAAAATTGCAAAGTGCGACTCTAAGTAAATTTATTCCTATTGTTAATGTCACGTTGCCTTAAAATTATTGTTTTAGGCTAAGAAACAATATACCCCACACGACAACCAAGACGTGGGAGAAAATGGCCTTAGCAAGGTCAATTTTTTTTGTGTTTTTGTATTTTTAGTTAAAAGGCAGATAACCCGAGTATCGGCAGTTAGTCAGTGAGCTGAGTCAGTCAAGTCAGTTAATCATATAGAGTCTGACATAGAGAGGCAGTCTCGAAGAATAGTCTGGGACAGTAGGCAGTCATAAGTGGTAGAGAGTATTACCACTACTGATTAAGGGAACTTAGACCCTTAATCTGAGAGTAGGCTGTGACAGTCATCTATCAAAAGTGGTAGGTAGTGGAATTCCACTACTGATTAAGGGAAATTAGACCCTTAATCTAGTACCTACCAATAAACTTAACCAATAAACAGCTGCGGCTGATAATTGGTAATTTTTATGTTTGTATTGTATAAAAATAAAACTGAAATGCTGAAAATAAGAAGAAAAAAGTGTTTTCCTGCCTACCATGGGTTGATCTAGTACCAAGAGTACCAAGTAGAAACACCTACCTTATTATTTCACTTTAATATAGATGTAGAATTGGAGGTGTTTCACTTTATGAAAATTTACGTTTTCTGTTCCACATAAGCAGATAAATACTATTCATTTTTATATATCTGACTTAGCCGTTTGGTAGACTTTACACATGGAGAATAAGAACCAAAACAAAAAAAAAACGTTAACCGTTTTGGGTAGATATTTCTCTATCTCTATGTATAAACGCTCCTCAATTTTTTTCTTGATATGCGGGCTTAATTTGTTCAACGCAAACTGTTGTTTGTACGTTAGCGATATGCCGTCGTGCTATATTGATAAATCTTTTATCGATCGACGACTATGTGCTAGAGACTAGAGCTTCATAATATAATCGATATTTTGAGTTGAAAAGTATTACGATCACTTCCCAAAATTTGAGTTTTAGTAAAATGTGATTTTTTTCTTTTAAATGTTTCAAAATTAACTGTAACTTATAAAAAGATGGTGCGTTTAGAAAACCAGCCCTGTGTGACTTGCGACTTGATGTCACGTCGTATTTCCGACGGGTTGACGGGACGCACCCTCTATATTATGTTTGCACCGGTATCAATCGGTTTATCTAATAAATAACGCTTATACTCCACCCGCACCTCTTTTCTCCATCTTCCTCCATCTCCACCACGACCCGCTACACCCTATTCATCTATTCATTCCACTTCTCCAAGATTTTACTTCCCTTCCTGTATTGGAATTATTTTGATTTAGGAAACATATTTTATTTCGATTCTGAGGTGAAAATTGTATAATATTATATTTGACCGATCATTTAGTTATTATTTTAATATTTTCTTTCTTTGTAATAATAATAGCATATAAATGCAGCGTACGGAATGCAATATCCTCCCGGAGATTTGGAATAAAAAATAATAAATCTCATTTGTTTTAATGATATTGTATCATATAATAGCTATCTACCAGTGGCGGGTCTACAAAGGGGGACGGCTTGCTAAATCCCCACCAAATATTCTCAAAACTACTAAAGTTCCCCAAACATCAAAATGATTAATACTGTAAACATGAAAGCAATTAACATTTGCAAAAAATATTTCGTATTATTTTCAAGCTCGAAATTAGAATAGTTCCTATAGACAAGCCCGCTTCGTGACCTTCGTAACCTTCCTTATGGAGTACCTACTAAAAATGAAAACACTAGGTACTTAAGCTCGGGCTCATGACCATAGACCATGCGCTGCGCACTCTATGCAGTTCGCACTCTGTGCTGTGAGCACAGCGCAGACAGCTGACATCATCGAGATTTTTCGTTTTACAGGAATTCAAGAAATTAAATCTCATCTTGCATGATATTGCGTTATTTTTATTATTTTTAGTGTAAATTGGTATCTGCAAATATATTTCTTTATTTTGCGTAATTATCGAAAAAGTGTTCCAAGCCGCCACTGCTATCTATCATAACGCGATTAATGTGCTTAGTTCAGAAGAACAGCTGAAACCCTTGGTACACTAAGGCGCCGCAATTGACTTGTAGTGTTGAGAAAATTTTAATGGTTTGCGGAATAAAATAATATATAGTTAATGCTAAAAATATTTATGTTTTGTTTCGTAAGTGTGCTGTAATGTAAAATAGTGTGCCGTATTTTATTTTATTTTTTTTTATTTATTCGAGACACAAACAGGATATTTATAAAAACATAAATTATGGATTACAAAATAATAAAAAAAATACAATTATAAATATCCCTAGACTAATGTGTCTGCAGCAATCACATTTGCACATTTACATAAGCAAACATGTAAAACAATGACAGTATTTTTATACAAAACTTAAAATTTAATTACAAAGATTGAAGCACATAATAAGTAGAAAAATTTTAAGAGTATATATTAAAAAAATTCTAAACCACAAAACAATTTTTTTATTTTTCTTTTTTTTTTTATCTAAGTACAGAAATCGTGGAGATATTTCTTGAAACAAGTTATATTATTTGCAAAAATATCTATGACAGTGTGTGTTTTAGCAAGATCATTGTTTGATCGAGACATTTTAGACATAGGATTAAAATATCCAGTTTTATTGGCAAAAATTTCGGTCCAAAATAAGTTCATATTTCTAGTATATTTGGGCCTGGCGTAAAAATTGATTTGATTGACTAAGTTACTATTTACACGATTATTCACAATTTTGTAAAGCTTTAAGAGGTCATTTATATTTCGTCTTTTAACTAAACTCTTTAGTTTGAAATGTGTAAGCCTTTGTTCATACCCATTTAGAAGATGGTAGACATCTGATCGATAAGACAAAATCCGTATAAATTTTCTTTAGACAGATTCAAGTCTGGATACCTGTGTAATGTAATGTGAATTCCAGACTGTTGATCCGTAATCAAGAACACTACGGATTAACGAATTGAATAGAATTATTAGGCTATTAGAGTTCTTGAACAGTTTAGTTGATCTTACAATAAAACCTAGTACTTTATTTGATTTATTTACAATGTATTCTATGTGTTGGTTGAACGTTAGTTTTTTGTCGTATATAATTCCTAAATCTTTGATCGATACAACTGTTTCCAGATTGTGACCACATATGCTATATGAGTATAGAGTTTTGTTGGTGTTCTTGGTGAAATTTATAACTTTGCACTTAGCTATATTCAATTCAATTTCATTGTCAATACACAAGGCAGATAATGTGTTAAGGTCTTGTTGTAAGAGTTCACAATCTTCCATAGATTTAATTGCTTAATATATCTTGAGGTCGTCAGCGTATAGAGAAAAATTACAGTGGAGTTTACATTTAAGGTCGTTAATGAAGATTAAGAAAAGCAAGGGTCCAAGGTATGATCCTTGTGGAACGCCCGACGTAACTAATATTGGGGAAGAGTTAAAACCGTTAACAGTAACTAATTGACTTCTATTTGATAAATATGATTCTAACCAACGAAGCAGATTTCCGTGTATGCCGATTTTATCCAGTTTATTCATTAAGATAGGGTGACTAACTTTGTCGAAAGCCTTACTGAAATCGGTGTATACGGCATCTACTTGTGTTTTTTTATTCATTGATTTACACAGAAAGTCCATATACTCGATTAAATTAGTGTTTGTGGATCGTTTAGCTACAAAGCCATGTTGGAAAGGGCTCAGTATGTGTGTTACATGATTAAATATATCTTTATATACAATGGACTCAAATATTTTGCCAAAACACGATAAAAGGCTGTTAGGACGGTAGTTCTTTACATCGTTTTTACTGCCAGACTTATAGATCGGAATGACGTGGGCAACTTTCCACAGATCTGGAAATACCCTTTCGTTCAGACTTTTGACGAATAATTTGTGTAAAGGTGCTGCAAGTAGATCTGCACAATTTCGAAGGAATAGTGGAGGAATACCATCAGGACCGGAACCCTTATTGATATCGAGAGTGTTCAACTTCACCTTGACCTCGTCTAGGGTTATTTTGATATGAGATAGTGGATAATTATAGAGTGGGAAAGAAAGTTTAGAGTCACTTTTAGAATTAGATGGTGAGCTAAATACAGAAGAGAAGTAAGTAGAAAAGAGTTTGCATGTTTCTTTGCCATTTGTTGCTGATTTGTCGTGGAGATGCATGATTTTTGGGAGAGAATTAGAAACTCTTTTCGATTTAATGAGGGTTGATAGATTTTTGATACTGTTAGGGAGAGAATTTTCTATTGAATCTACGTAGGCTTTAAGGCAGGTACGTATGGATAATTTTACTCTAGCCCTCAAGATGGAAAAACTGTCATAGTCACATTGATTTTTGTATTTTTTCCACTTCTTTCTAAACTTTTCTTTTTCTCTGAGTTGGTGGATCAAAGCACTGCTGAACCAAATTGGAAACCTTTTGTTTCTGTTTCTTCAGCGCGGAGTGTGTTTTTCAATTGATATTCATAATAAGTTATAAAAATGTAGTAGGGAGTCATTACAATTCAGAGTATTAAGATCGTTCCAGTTATTTAGTGATAGCATTTCATTACATTTAGTGTAGTCCGTTATTTTGAAGTTATATTTGATGTGATCTGGGTTGGTGGGTAGGGGTCTGTATTTAGACATTAGAAAATCGAATTCAATGGGACGATGATAGGATTCAACTTTAGATAGTACATGTGAAGCAATTTGAATTTCAAGGTGATGGTTGGAAAACACTAAATCTAAAATTCGATCTATATTATTAGAGACGTGATTAAACTGATTAAGTCCAGTCAAATTTTGGAAGTCTAGTAGGGATATTGATTTTTGGCTATTATATATGACTGTTCTGGTGTGAATTTCATTGACATTTAGTGGGCATTGAATAGATGGTACATTAAAATCACCCATTATTATTGTTACATCCTCTGATGATAAATTATTATATGTTGTTTGACACTTTTCGAAAAAATCTGTGAGATTTTCGATTGGTATATCTGGAAGCAAATACGCCAAACATAAGTTGATGGTTTGCCTAGATGTTTCATGCAATTTAAATTTAATCCATAAATCTTCTGTAAATTTTGAGCTGTATGTTGGGACTGTGATAGATGTCATTTCTTTCTTTATGGCTATTAGAACTCCACCACCTGATTTTTTAAAAGAACTCGAAGTGTCCCTATTTCGTCTGTAAATATTATATCGATCATCTACTATTTCATGGTTATAGATTGAGAAGTCTAACCATGTTTCGGTAAGACAAATTAAATCATAATTGCAACTGAGCACTTCGCAGTGCAAATCATTTAGTTTGCTTTTCAAACCACGAACATTTTGATGGTAAAATTTTATTGCCGTTTTGCTAGAATGCATTTTGAAAGTATATATTAAGCATTATTAAATATGTCTTTTTGTAAAATTGATGTGAAAGTAATTTATGTGTTATTAAGTAATTATGCTTTGAAAGGGGGCAATTTTGAACATGAGAATTTTTTGTTTGTTTGTGGTAAATGATTTTGTCTATGGTATCAGATATTGACACAACTAGTTTAAGAAGTTCATTTATGATTAGGTTAATTGATTTTAAACATAACATTTGTGTCGTAATGACACAATTACTTGCAATGGTGTGTAATAGTTTTTTGTACTTAGCAGGACGTAATAATTCATGAGAGTAGTGACAGATCGTGTGAATCGTGTTTTTTAGTGACTTTGTACAGTAATTAAATAATCTTAGATTTATATATTTCAGGCCTGGTTGATCTGGTAGAATGTGCATCTTGTGTTGACTTCAATGTTGATTGCCTGTTGACATCCTCTTGGTCAGCGATTAGGATTATGGGGGTTGAATCGCTTATACGAGTAAATATTTTGCAGTTTCTTACCAAATTATGGCTATTTTTATGTCGCGACATTGTTTCAGCAGATGTTGGTTTTTTGGGGTTAGATGGTCGTTGATGTATATTTTACCGGCACCAGGGAGCTGTAATTCATCCCTTTTCTCTTCCTTATTGCAGCTATAAGTTCATCCTTGAGGTACCCGCGTGTTAATTTGACGACAATGTTCCTTGGTTTACCATTATTTGCATCATGATTTTTTCTGGGAGCAATTCTGCTGGCGAAATCCACTTCTTGTCCGGTGATATTGCAACCAGCGGTAGCACTAATTTTGGAGAAAATGTCGTACACATTTTCGTTTTTGGTTTCGGGGATCCCACTTATAATGACGTTATTTGAACTATTAAATTGGTCGTTGCTTTCAATTTGTTTTTCCAAACATTTTCTTTTTAAGCTCGTTAATTTCCTCCTTGAATTCATTTTTATGACTCCGACTATAGTGTTTTTAAATTCCTTAAAAGTTTTCTCTAGGAAATGAATCTTGAAGTCTTCAAACTTGTTGTCCAGTAATTGCAGAAATTCCGGATTGCTGGCAGGCTTAGAGTTTGATCGCGTTGTCATTATTATATAATGTAATAAATATTTTTAAATTATAACTTATTAAAATGATCGCAATATATTATTTTATTAAAAAAAATATTGGAAGAGCAAAGTTTGACAGCAGTTGCAAGCAATGTTATTGTTGTTGTGTCAATCATTATAAACTAAATGTACATTAATCTGGTATGGTTCTGTAAACGTTCACAACAGATACTTACGGAGAAATGAGTCGTACCTAATTTATACAATACGAATAAACAATGGGTAAAGGTATTAAAAAAACAGTGAATTGATATTTTTTCGAAGGAATTTACCAAAGATCTTAAGTTTAACCGCTTTTTCAAATAATCTTTGTCTGACAGCGAACAATAATAACTGAATTACCTTAACTCATTCGACATAATAATAAATAAATACAAATAATTTACCTTTCGAAACCTGCATTTCTATATAAAGCAACTCATATATATTTTGTTGCTTTTAACATTTTGCATAAGTATTCTTTGTGCACCGGCGGCGAAGTAATACCAAACTAAATTCCAAAGTAGGTACAAGTAGTAGGTACGCGCCCTTCCATTGTGACGTAATAAAATAATTTTAAAAACTTACCTTTTCTTCGCAAGTTTGCAACTTTTCGCCGGTTTGTTCCCCTTACCAAACGGCGCGGGGGGAGAGGCGGCTTATTCAAAATTCCGGTTCGGGAAAGTTTGATGTATAAAAGTTTCCAAGTCTGATAGTATATGGGCCGTCCATTTCAATAATGTTTGAACACGTGAGTGCCCGCCTTAAAGTTGGCAGAACAAGCGTGGAAGCAAAAGGATGCTCTCTCTGCCGACATCAAACTGTGTACCAAGATGGAAAATAACACGGTTACGTTTGATTAAATGTGACTCCGTTCGTATCTTAGAAGGCATACGATACTACGATCTTGTATTTTTTAATAAATAATATTTTAAGTGGTGAAATTTCCAACGATGTTTGTGAAAATGTGTCTGGAAATGAAAATCGCAGTAGGAACATGATAAAGGTAAGAGGATGGGAAAATAATATATAATTAAATCAGCTTTCTTACTAAATATTTTAACTTAATTTGCCACTAACTATACCATAAACGAATACTATTAACAAACTTAACGTCCACATTCACCGACAAATGAAGAATGTCATGATAAACTTTGTTTAAAAAAATAAACAAGAGTTGTAGTCTGCTGTCGTTACTTTATCAAAACATCTTGATTAGTTACTTTTTCAAAACATCTTGATTAGTAGTCCGGTCAGTGGCTGAGTTGGCATCGCGTTTGGGTCCCACTCAGGCATAGTGTATTCAAGTCCTCGGCTGGCTAAGTCTTCCATCCACAACACTAGCAACATTTTTCGCTTACTGTGGTGGTAGTAGGAGATTTACAGTTTACAAAACTTGCCTGACTCCATAGAAATTGTTCAAAAACTCATCGGACGGGTTGTTTCAGAGAATTTGAACAATTCTTCAAATTACAAAATTAATTTTCAAGTTTTGTGAAAGTTTTTTTTAAGTTCTGTTACTAGTCTACAATGATATAATAACAGAACTTGAATAAGACATTCACAGAACTCGGAAATGAACGTTGAAATTTGATGAATTGTTCAAATTCTATAAAACAACCCATCCTTAATAAAAATGATACTAAAGAAACCTCCAGATTTCCTTACTGATCGCGTATTTTAAGAATTTTATCAAAAATCAAGTATTCTAATTTTAAAAGAAAAAGATAAATACCTACTCATTTAAAACTAAAATTCGTTCCAGATTTAATTATATACTAAATTTAAACAATTATTATACCCAACACCATTATACTCACCAAGGAAAATGTTTCTTTGATAAATTACTACAAGAAATCATAATCATGATTATGATGAAACCATATAAACAATGCATCTAAAAAAATCCTTAATTCGAACAGAAAATTCTGTTTTACAAAATTATGCCGGTACAAAATGTTTTCAAACTGCTATATTTTTCCAAATGACTCTTCCTCCATTCACAACAATTGCTACAAGAAATGGAAGAGTGATATAAATGTTAAGATATAAAATAATAAAAAAATATTAAAAACTGTGTGTGTGCAAAAGTTTTATTTATATATTTTTTTTAATTCATATTGTTTATTTCCAAAACCAAATGTACACTGTTTATCCTTTCTCAAAAAAATCTACAACAAATGGAAGAGTGACACAAATCTAGAAATCTAGAAATAAAAAAAAAAACAAAATAATTATCACCTAAATGCAATGTATGTACGAGTATGTTATATACATAATAAAAGTTTTATCAATAAAAATAAATAAAAATCTTTAGGGCATGAAATGAAAATCAAAATAAATACTCCGAACAATAGTATTAAGATTTTTTTAACGGCGTACTGTAAATATTATGTTTAGTATTTTTTTAGACCTTTATTTATTTCACCCTGCATGTGTTAAAATTTATATTTTTTTCTATGTAACTGGCTGGCTACATGTATTAAAAGCGTATTTTTTTGTGCAATGTATCTGAATTTTTGATATTCTATTTTTTACACAAGATAATTTTTTGAGATTTTGCTAGTTGATAATGTTGTTATTTTTTGTAAATCAAAGTTTATAAGACGAGGTTTTAATGCCAAGCACACAAGATAACAAATTATTATACTCTTTCTCGGGAGATTTTTTCAATACATATGGGTTTTTCAGACGAATAATTACTAATTATGTTGCCTTTGTAGGCATCATTATTAGCCAGAAACACAAATAAATTGAAAAATTTAATTTTAATGTAATAATCATTGCTTAAAATAATTTGTTAGCATTTGTAATTTGCAGAAAACCTTGACTTGTAAACATATGTTTGCCTTCAATAAATATTAATTTTCGTTACAATTTCACTATCCATGAATGACAGGTGCTATATCTCCCACCTTGTTATTTGTTCAGACTACCCATCCTTTCACAAAGGATTTTTAAAAGATTATTACAGTGTAAAATACGTATTTCACTTGGGTACAAACGTTTTCAGTCTGCAGAGCCACTTTTTTATAAATGCCTTTAAACTGCTCCCAGTTGCATGCCAGATCCGTATTTATCGTGAAATTATAGTAAAAAATGGCTCCTTTGTGATTCAGTCTTCAGTTGATAATTAATAACCCTTCATCTTCAGGGTCTGAGCAAGTCCACTGGCCTTAAAATGCTCCCTCCTTCACTAAGACTTTATCAATTAATTGTGTTATCGAAACATCTTTATTTTTTCAGAAGTTCACTATTAAACAGAGCCTGGATTAAAACGACAATATTTATACTTTTTTATCTCTAGAGCTTTTAATAAATAGGGATTATCGGAAATTTGAAAAATTTCCACCCAGAAAATTTTTCATTTTTAGGAGAAACAGCATTTTAATGAACTTATCAAACACTGCATGTGCGTATTAATTTTAACGTCAGTCAAACGAATAAACCACAATGACAATATCAAAGATCAATTTATTTTTTAATTGAAGTAGACGTCCATAACTAATATGGAAAAATATCACAAGTAATAAAATAATCTTACGTAGCACAGTGGTTCCGTCCACTTGACCGGCAATCAGAAGGTGCTGGTTTAATTCGCGTTGGCGGCATTTATTTTTTCTCGGAAGATTTTTTCAATTTATATTTGTGTTTCAGGCTAATTGCTTATAATAATTCGTCATCCTTTGTGCTTTGCATAAAAAGCTTGTCTTGTAAACACAAGTTTACCTTTAATAAAAAATAATAATAAAATATTGTTAACTATAAGATATTTATTCTATGTTTTTATTCTAAGAAGAGGATAGAAAATTTTATGGATTACGTATGGAATTTTATCAAAATAGCAAAAGCATTACAGGCATCATGAAAGCACATTCCATTTATCTTGAAATGTGAACTTTATCAACAAAACATATCGCAATAAATAAACTACGTAAAATTTCGCGTTTTAAAGGAGCCATTCATTCCATCTAATAATCTTCCATCCATATCTGAGATTGGGAGCGCTAACTCCTCAGCAGCAAGTCAAATATACACTCCCTTTAAGAGCGAAATCCGATGAAAGAGAGAATCCTTCCATTGAAGGGAAATTTTCCCTCAAAGGCTGGTCAGTGGAAGCGTGTGCTTTATAAATAACGACTAGAGGAGGACGCAGAACAACATATCAAATAATTACCTAAAGATGGCTCACCAGATTTTTTAAGTTGTCACAATCAATCCACTGCCGACGAAAATCGTTCCGTGCTATTTCTGATCTTTTGTTGTTATTTTTTTTTTTCAATTTTCTGTGTAATTTTTTTCATAATTGGTGAACTTCGTGTTTCCTCTTTGTTAATTGTCTGTACGAAGTAAGTACAAACATGGCACTTTTTATTTACTGTATTTATTAATTATATATTGTAACTGCTTCACCATACTGAACCATACCAAGTAATTAGGTAGAAGCCAGCAACTCAAAACTGGTAAAACTTTGAGTAACTCACTAGGCACTAACTTTGGTGTACCACAAGGAAGCACATTAGGACCCCTTCTATTTATAATCTATATCAATGAGTTGTGCGAGCTACCAATCGATGGTAAAATTATTACATTCGCAGACGATACGGAAGCTATCTTTGAAGGAGATGACTGGACTGACACACACAAACTTGCTGAAAGTGGAATTAATATGATAAAACAATGGCTCAACAAAAATCTACTAACACTGAACACTTCTAAAACCAAATACATGAGATTCAGCTCAACCATAAAGGGACAACCTAGTACAACACACATAATAAAAACACATAATCATGACTGTAACTCCTATAATACTGAACCTCACTGCAATTGTGAAGATCTTGAATGTGTGAAAAACATCAAGTACCTAGGTGTTATAATAGACAATCATCTTAAGTGGAATTATCACATTGACAATCTTACAACTAGGGTAAGAAAACTTACTCACATTTTCTTTGCAGTGCGAAACATAATTAGACAAGTAGATCTTAGAAAAATATATTTTGGACTGTGCAACCCCCTCTTAATGTATGGTTGCATTGGCTGGGGAGCATCAGGAAGATCAATTCTAGATCCGCTTATGAAGGCCCAGAAATCAATAATTAATGTCATAATGCGCAAACCATATAGGTTCTCTAGCGATGAGCTCTTTAAACAATTTAATGTACTTGATGTCCGTCAAAACTATATAAAAAAGGTTATTATCCATGTACATAAAAATCTAGACAATATTAATAAAATTGACCATAAACACATCACAAGAAGCCACACCAGAAATGACCTTATGATCCCAACGAGCAATACGGCAAAGTACCAAAAGACACACACATACTTGGGACCTAAATTGTACAACAAAATCCCCCCTGAATTAAACATTAAAACTTGTAATATTTCATACATAGGCCCAATAATAACTAAATGGTTGATTGGACTGGGCAGAGGAGAATCTGAAAAAATGTTAAAAAACGTCACGTAATAAATAGACATAGACTAATCACACACTATATATATCTTCCATTATTCTAATTATTGTTCATACACAATGGAAACATACACAACAGCTCAAGTTCGACTCTATCATAAGATTGTAACGATTAAACATCACAAATTAAAACATTAATGAGATATATTATAGACATAGACAAATCACACACTTACTTTCATATATTTTTTGGTTTCTTGGAACTGGCAATTTGCCTAGTTAGGAATCAATAATTTCGACCTGATAAGGTACAATAATCAATAATCACAAAATATTTTAATTATATCTTGTATCATATTGTACTGTGTGTAAATTTAAATGAATAAATAAATAAATAAAATTACTGTTAACCCTTAAATAGAGCTACCAATTTTATCGGATTCTGATACTGCTGTCTATGTCAAACAGTTATCCAAAAGGGTCCATGCTGCATTGGCAGTTACTTAAGATCCATCATGTCAGGCTCCAAGAGATCAGCAAAAAAGTATGCATCTCCATATCTAATTTGATGTTGAAATGATTAAACTGGAGGCAGCTCTTTCAGCGTACACTGCTAAACACATCCCAAGTAAAACACAAACTGCTTAAATCCGTACCTGGAACATTGTGCCTACCGTTTTTTCTCCAGTAATACACAATATCCGTGCTTACCATTAATAACTTGGAATAACGTTCCCACTGGCCCTTCCAGACCATCTGACTTCGTTTTTCCATCCAACAATATCCCATCCACATTTGAGGAAACTATTATAATATTAAAGAATGCTTTAAATAGTACTGCACTGGGCGTACGGGTTTCTAGTATGCGAGGATTAAAAATTGGTGTAAATAAAAAATAATAAAAGGTATTTTAATACACCCCAGTACTTCTGTTGAAGCATGTAAATTAGCCAAAGCGTCCACTCTAGCTGAAACTGGTCTGAAAGCAACGGTCGCCTCCAAAGATATTAGAAGAACGAGATATGCTATGTTGGCCGCCGGACCGTAGCCGGAGTACTACCTAATTAGGGTACTTTGAACGGTATCGGGACGTGTACGCACAGAAATCTGTTCTATGTATTAGTGCGGATATCTTACCGTAAGCGAAGGTGTGCAGTAGTATTGGTGAACAAAACCGGCGACACTGGGCAAAACAATTCCACTCAGTACGAACTGCGCATAGCACATCTCGGTCTTCTAATATCTTTGGTCGCCTCTAATCGCCTCGACTAATGTAATCATCAATCCTAGTCATCATCAATATTTTACTGATACCGGTCTGTCTCTGCACCGAAAAAAATTATTGATATGAAATTTTATTACTTTATTAAAAATCATTTTTTACATTTTCCTGTAAAAAATGGGACTTTAGGCCTATAACGAATGAATTGAAAGAGTTCCAAACAGTATCAATCAAAAACGAATGTTTTTGACGACGCGACGGCGGAATAATGTGTTAATTCAAATACTGATATTGATATTGACATACTGATTTTGTCACACTCAGTCATGATATATTTATAAAGAAAAGAACGTGTGTTCGCGATATTTTCTGAATTACTAATATTTTTTCAAGAAGTTGGCATACTGATACTTTTTTTAACATCATTTCTCTCCGTGTGGACACCCTGAAATCTAGCATATCGTTTTCGCACAAGTCTGGCCCACGCACTGGTAGCTGTACTCGAGTGCCTCCATCTGTACGCCAATAATAATAGCTAGCAACAAGCTTGCAGTAGACTAGCAACGTGTGAGAGACTGGATACATAGCTTGAAATGTGGTCATTGCTATAAGTAGCCACCTGTCCTCACAACGCTAAAGTTGGACATAATCGTGATGCGTACCCCAATAATAAGAGATCTATGTTATGTGCAACATTCACTTTCTTCCGAAAACCGGCCTCCCACACAACAATAATGAATCAAAAATTTGTCCCTGTTTTCCTTCTTCTTTCTTATTTCACGCTGGAGTACCTGGAAAACCCATGATCTTCACCAGTGCTGAACACAACCCACAAGTCCGGTCTCCGCCAATGCGGTGTAGAGCAACTAACTTCATAACTACGAACATTCTACCACCGTTCATCTCCGCTTTCATATGGTGTTGACCATCGATCTGGAGAATTCACCATCGACTACATTCACTGACGGCGGTGTTGATCTTGAAAGCCTGGGGAATTCGCCATCGATCATGTCCACGTCCAGCGTCCAGCGTCGAGCATCTGTCCGGAGCTTTCTCATCTAAACTGACTCAATAAACGCTGTGATACAACACCTCATCTTTAATTTATCTCCTTACCATCACACAAACAATATTCATATACAAGCTATTAAAAGAATACATACTAAATTCTTACATTGCATAAGTTTTAAAATGGGTATTCCAGCAATTTTGTTAAACTACAACACTTTAGACATGGTATTATATAATTTGATAGTCCAGAATTTCTTGCATTGATACGCTTTCGGATCCCGCCACGTAATAACAGAAGTCGGGATTTATTTCCAATGGACATCTTCAATTAATCACTTGCCAAAATAAAGTTGTTACTAATGCGATTTAGTTATGTATATTTTACTATAAATAACTTTTACTGCGTTTCCAGGTAGTTAATTACCTTTTTTTAAATCTATTTATGTTTGCATTATACTTTAGGTATATTTGTGTTTATTTTGTATCTTCGCCCACGGTTTATAGTTTGTTTGAACATTTTTTTAATCTTTTTAAATTTAATTCTTAGTAATTTTTTCATTGTAATTAATTTGAGTACAAAAACACACTTTTTACCAATATATGCTATACATTAGATGGGATATTAAAAAACATTATATTTTTAGTTAAAGTGTATTTACATAGTGATATTTCCATTACACCGATGATTTAGTTTTTTCGTCGGCGTTAGACAGCGGTACCGAGATAATTCGTTAAATAGTCGTATCAAAAGAAAACACACACCCCTCCAGCGGACTACTTAAACAAGTCGGGTGAATTTCTGTGAAGATATTATTCGCAAATGAATTTGCCCGAAGGCATCGCAAACCTACCTTCTCTCCGTTCCCTCTCCCTCCCCCTACCGAGATAGGAGATAAGCTACGCAGCCCGTTACAAACCACAGAGATAATGCTAATACATAAGACGACTGAAAAGGGAAAAAAAATGGAAAAGGAAGAAAGGAGTAAAAGCTTATAATAATAATAAATTTATTCTTGCGATTTTTTAATTGACACTTACTTGCTATATGATGCTCTGACAATATAGTTTGATATTTCTTGAGTCTGTTATTAAGACCAAAGGCATCGATTTTTAGGAGAGTGGTAAAATGAATGCGAGTTTACTGTAAAGCGCTGCAAAAGATTATGTATGCGGTTTGGCACTGCTCTCGAGCTTGACGTGAGAACGGACTCGGGTGGGATGAGAGTAATTGGGATATTTAACTTTAAAAATTATAGCTTGCATTCTCTCTTGTATTTTCCTTCCGCTCTTCAAAGGTGTCCCCAATTCCCTATATAGAATACATATTATAAAATTTATTCAATCCAATCCAATTATTTAAATTTTCAGTAAAACATTATATTTTAACCTGTTCTCCGTACATAATTAATATTCGCATAAAGTGCCCGGTATACAAACATACTTTTATAAAACTACATTGTTAGATTAATTACACTTACACTTCAAAAGCGTTCACTTAATTCCGGTAATCCGCATGCTTTGTAACAGCTAAAACATACAATCATTATAACCTCTTATTATATTACAGAACATCCCTAGTCTATGAAGCATTCCAAACCGGCATTTAATTCCGGTGTTCATTTTATGTGATGATTTTAAGTAAAAGAAAGATCCCTCTACCCACCGAAGCTGTGGAACGTAGATAGAAATTGAAATACTGAATATACACTTTCGTTCTCAGCTAACCATCTTATAAGCGTCAGTATTTATATAACAACTGATCTTATTTATAACGCTTTATTAGCTTAAACTTTAAATTGAGTGGGATCATTCTTGTGTAAGGAAACCGTGATTGAAAAATTTAGAGCTACATAACTGCAAGCGCACCACTTTTGATATAAAGGGGAGAAAGTTTACTTTTGAAGCGTTTTCTTCACCCCGTGGATTATCTGCCTTTGCAGGATTTGTTGAAAAAATATCATTAACTATAAGTTTTATGTTTGGAAAAAAGACGTTAGAACGATTTTTTATGAGAAATCTAAACGAGATACGGCTCTGAAGTAGGCTCAATAGCAATTAACTCCAAAGTCGTGATTTTTTGTGTAAAAATGTATGAATGAATGTCAATAAAAATATCTCTTCTTATCGTCGCTAGGATATGTAATTGATATCAATAATTAAATTTACTAAAAAGGGTCATACAATATCATCATTTTGTTTTATTTGAAACTAAATCTTGAAAAAATATTTGCCTCTCTGGTCGATCTTTGGCAAGAAACGAATTAAAATCTTATTAATATTACGAGCATTTGAGCTCCACTTATTAATTCAGACTGGTACAATATATATATTCAAAAAATATAACACGAGTATTATAGTGGTGAATCAATCCTAATGTATTATACCTGATATTTGTATTACCTGATATGGTATTTAAAACGGTTTTTATTTAAATGAAAAGAAAATATCAGTCGATCGTTTTATTATCAAAAGGAATACGAGGAGAGGGGAAAAGAAGCCATTTTACCTGGTTATGAAGTTTGTCTCTTTTGGATTCCTGTTAGTTTCTTTAAGATTCCGTGGGCCACCTATATGTATGTACACCTTTTACAATCACCATTAATCTTAGATTTTCACAACACGAACTCTGTTTAGATTCACCACACGAAAATATTGAACTTGGGGATAAAATTTGCACTATTTTAATAGAGAAGCAAAATAACTATAAGAAATAACTCTCAACTACGACGAAAATTCGAATCCCAATAATACAAGTGGAGTCGGTCACCTTTTTTCAATTCTTGTTTCTTCTAAAGAAAGGCTAAACTTTTAGGAAAGGAACAAAAACAAGGGAGAAGGCAATTTAAATAGGAAATGTGGAATAATTTCAAAAGTGTGTCAACATTAAACACCTAATTTGAGAATGAACTTGACCTTTAGTGTAGAAATAGTTTATTTCAAATCCAAGAAAATAGGGTTATATTTGAAGGTAATATATCTCAATTGCTTGGAAAAATGAATCGTAGATAGAACAGAAATGAAATATTGAAATGTAAAGTTTTTATATATTACGGGAAAATTAATTGACAGTATAAATGTTTCTATTTCAGTGTTTTGAAATTGAGAACTGCTTAACACACATACGTTTTGCTGTCGGTGGAGTGTATAATATAGATTTTGTCGATAAATAATAATTTAAATATTTCGTTCGTTACTACCTGATTTGTGCCCCTCAAAGATATATTACTGTCAACTGTGAAAGAGTATTTTTACAATAAATTGTTGGACACATAAAAGCATAAAAGGAAATTCCAATAAGAGTTTGAGTTAGATTGAACAAGACTTAGACATAACGTAAAAGGTTATATTTTATGGATAAAATATAAGATTGGAAGATATTGTGCGATTTTTATAAATTTATCAAGAAAGACTTGTAATACACAACATTGAAGCTTTTCATTGGAATAGCTCAAAATACAAATAATATAACATCTCAAAGATCATAAATGGAGATTAAGAATATTTTTCGGAAAAAATAATCTTTATGATAGGCAAATGTAAAAGAGTTTACTTGAATAGGGGTTGCATAAGTCGCCAAAGGGTGAATGGAGGGTGAATAAAGAAAACATGAAACAGTTGAGAGATACATCAAAAGATTACCTCTTCCCTTTAATAAGAAGAACTCCTTTGAACTGTTTCATTTCTTGCAAACATGCCCTGTGTACGTAGAGTATATCATGTATTTTCTTACACGGGGTATGTTTATATACATTTACATGATGGCGTATATTGATATAAACAAGATACAAAAACATCACCGTAATAATTGACAAATAATTGGTTGGAAATTAAGTTTTAGAGTATTTGAAACATAATTGAAATATAAGTATGTTTTTCTTTTTCAAAATGAATTACCATGACTAGAGGCATCCGTATACTGGGACGGGTGTGCAAAAACTGTTTAGGACCACTTAGCAAAAGCTCAAAAATCATTACTAAGGAACATCCTCAAAAAACCATTTAGGTATCACAGCAATGCACTATTTGAAGAGTTACGAGTTTTGGATGTTAGACAATTGTACACTAGGAAATAAATTGTAAACACTTATAAACAATCTTTACCCTTCTATTGAATACTCTCACGACACCCGACACTCACGGAGAAGTCTAATTGTATCACTCACAACAAAAAAATCCCTCGCTCAAAGAAACTTTTTTATTCTTAGGGCCAAAACTATTCAATTTCATACCTTATGCTTGTATAAAGGAAAACCCAAGTGTTCGTAAATTGTACTTCGTAAATTAACCAGTTTTTGGCTACATCAATTGGCAATTGACAATTGGCTACATGGAAGAAATGATAGTGAACTCTTAATTATTTTTGTTGTTTGTTTTTGGGGTGTTATGCCGTGTTGCGCTAACTCCTTCTTTAGCCGACGTTTCGGACATCGTTGCAGTGTCCATCATTAGGGCAGATCCGGTAGATCCAAAGATGTGTACCGGATGATCTACCGGATCTGCCCTGATGATGGACACTGCAACGATGTCCGAAACGTCGGCTAAAGAAGGAGTTAGCGCAACACGGCATAACACCCCAAAAACAAACAACAAAAATGCTTTTGGCCGTGAAAATCTAAAAACTTACCTAACTCTCAATTAGCTTAATATGCGATGCAAACACCAGTTACCTGCCTTTATGTTTTAATCCTTTATAATATGTCCGTATTATTTTACTGTTATTTTTATTTTAACAAGTATGCTATCAGTTAACTTTGTTTTAATTTTTTTTCAATTATATTACTTCTCTTTTTTTCTTTCTTTTTCTATTCTCGCCTTTTTTATACAAAATGTAACTGTCCTAAACGGAAATTAGTCCTACAGGACAGTCGATAGTATTTGGACAGTCAAAACATATTAAAAATGTATTTGATGTACTTAATAAATAAATAAAACGTAAAATTTAAACGTGAAATCTAGAACAACTGTCAATATATATATACGGTTGTGTTCAATTAAAGTATACACCATTTTTTTATTACTTCACTGTTGAGAAAACTAAAACAAACTCCCTATAAAAAGGATGCAAAAGAATTTTAAAAAATCATTCACGCAGTTCTCTGAAATTTTGAAGGCAGACAGCAGAATTTTTTTGTTCTTGACACAGAGGAAAAATACCTAGTAATACGTTGGGCGATATCAATATTTTTTTAATAAATTTATAATACGTACATTTGAATTTTAGAGCACAAATCATGAGTAGAAAATAAATTAGTTATAATAGTATCATTTTCGAGAAATCATTGTTTAAATAAAATAAATAACTTTGCATACACCACAATTTAATGAAAATAATCCAACTTTTTCAAAACGAATTGTTTCTTCATCAAGATAATGAAAATGAATTAATTCAATAATTTGTTTAGTTAATATTTAGAAACCATCGGTTTTAAATTAAAATGACGCTAAAAATTGAAATTGCAACTATTAAAGAAATAATTATTTATTTATTTAAATTCAAAATAAAAGCTACGGCAGATACGAGCCTTAGCTTGAATTGTATATTATTAAGTTTAGTATATTGTTTCCTGTTCACTTATCGTTGAGTCCCGTTACCCGCAATTGACCCGAGTGTCTCATTGTGCCCGATTGTCCCGGATTGTCCCGGATTGTTCCGATTGTGTGTGACTCCTCGACCCAAACGGCATCCGGAATCCCCCGCCCATAAAATCACCCGCTCTGCCCGACCCCTTTCCCCGCCCTAACTTCGGGGGTAGGCGGCATTTAAATGTCGACACATATCTCCAGCCGCAACACAAATCTCCCCGTGCGAAGGTGGGCAAAGTCTTTTGGTTTATTGATAAATATTGACTACGGACGAAGCTACTTAAGGATTTGTCATTTTTAGATGCACTTTCAGATGTCCACGAGTTGCAGGAACACTTATTTTGATACTAGATGAAAAAAAAATTAATTATATTAGTTGAATAAATGTTTGTAGGAAATTGAAAATAAACAAAAAACAAGTGAAGAACACTGTCGAGTTAAATCTTGAGCCTAAATTTGAACGCAATTATTGATAAACGTATCTTTGGGTATTTGTTGAGTAAGAGGAGACTGCGGGACAAGCCAGTTCGAAAACCTTTTGGAAATTTTCGAGGCTATATGCATAAATAAATTCAAACGAAGTAAACAATAGTTTTGAACCGCTAAGGTACTGCATGTATGAAAATATCTTGTGGCAAGATGTTGTCAACTATAAATGTGCTGCTCAATTACAAAATTTGTAGTTTGAATAACAACCGTAGTGTTAAGTTTGTTTTTGTAATAATTTGTTTTCAACATTATAACACGAAGGTTTATATTTTTTAACTTAAATTTTAAAGCTGCTCTTCTCAACACAAGATTGCCCAAGTGAAATATCGTTCTATATTTTAGCTTTAGAGAATAATAATATAATAAATAAGAGTCCGAGAATCCACCCCCATCGTGAAGGAGGTACCGTGCATCGTCTGGCTCAGATAAATAACTAAATAGCTAACCTGACGGGACTTATGAATAATTCAATAGCGATGGAGTGTTTTTTTAGAGCGTTCCGATTCAAATTTATTTACTTTAATCAAGGTCTAATCAGGGATATCCGGCGGCTCCGACCGAAGCGGAGATTTATACTCGGAATTTATATTATCGTGTTGCTTTGTGTTTTATTTTTTATTGACTGTCAAATTAATGATGGGGAAATGGAGGTTGAAAGGGCGGTTCGCGGTCGAATTATCCTTAGGATTTTTGTGTAATTTTACAAGATATTTTTTTTGGCTTCCTTCTACTTGCTGGGTTGTACCATACATAGCCTAAAAGCTTCAATATTCAGAACGACTGTGACATAATGGACATCGATAAAAAAATCAACCATTATAGAGGACATCTTTTCAATTCAATCATTCAAAATTTCAACGTTTTAATGTAGTTTTTAGGTTGAAATTTTGAATTGTTTGTATGGGAAAAAAAATATTCTTCTATGGAAAAATATTTTTGTTTGAGAAAATAAATATTGGAATTTCTAAAAACTTTTTATTTTTTTACTTCTACCATCCATCGTGTAGAATAACCTCCCGAAGTAAGCGCATTTTACCGCCGAATACCCTTATATCAGATTATATTCTAATGGAATCCTTGTCCGCCAATTAATTTTTTTGCTTTTCCTTTCGTTAAAACGAAAAATAAATAACGTAGCATCTCCAATAACATCCCATGCACAATATTATGTCCTGCGTGCAAAACTGTTGTTACGTAGCGGTTTGAATCGAAGTAAATAATAATACTCACACTTGCCGGCATTCCGGTTCGCACCCTCTTGCAATCCTGCCCTCAGCAAAGTCTCGCACTCCAGAAGCTGAATCCGAATTCAAAAGAATATCCAGACTAACATCTGGATAATCACCCTGAAATCATCCTGGCCGAACTCACTCATTTTTCGACGGGCGCACGCACCACACGTGGACAATAGGTCACCGCACATTCTGCACCACCGATAGAAGAACTATATAAGTTTGACCTTTCTACCCCCCATTCATATGCTTTCATAAACTCAGTGCCAATTTCGTGACTTAAATTCGGAGATAGAGAGAGAGATTGAACTTAGGACTATATTTTGTACCCGTAATGTTAACCATGTACCATGTGTATAAGATGTGTTCTTTGTGATGACCCTTTGTATGTTGTAACGTTGCCTTTTGCTATAATATAATGTTGAAACCTTAATCTTCATTGAACCTCCTGTCTCGTTTTGAGTAATGGTGGCATAAACTGATAGCTGCCTTGAGTGAGAATTGACATTATGCCTTTCTACGAGCTAGTCCGAGGTAATGTTTAGGGATATTACCCCTGATGCCAACTATTTTGATTGACTTATATTCTAAATTCTACGCATATCACACTGTATTATTGCACTGCCACCCATCGTGTATTTCACGGACACAGGGGCTTTGCACTGGCGCCCTTACACTGGGGCCCAACGTTGTATTACTGCTTATATTGCACTGGCGTCCAATGTAGGATATCTACTTATATAGCACTATATATTAAAATTCCCTATCAACACTAAAATAACCTACGTAAGTAGGATTCTTTTAAATATAATGGTCTGTCTCTACCCAATATAAAAAACATAATTTTATGTAGCATCACGCTCATTTGTGATACATTATACACTGTACATACAGATTTCGTAATGTTATTGACTGATGAGCTGGTAGATGCAATCTTTTTGCCTTGAGTGATAATTATTATAATAAAAGTATCTATAGGACAGAGCTTTAAAAAAATGTTACCTATGGTGAAGACATCGGAGATGGAACAAGCAAAAGTGGAAAATTATCTAGAAATTACCGGCATCCAAGACCATAACGTTAACAGGACACTAAAAATGGTTCAACAAATAACTATTGCATGTAGTGTTCAAATCGAAGATGCATAATTTTTGTAGATAAATCGAATCTAGAATCATCGACCAAACCACCCACCAAAATAACATTTAAAATAATATATAAACAAAAAATTGATGTCCTACTATCTTCAAGAAGACGTCTTACAGCGGATGTAATTAACCGACCTGGATAGCGAAAAAAAATAATTCTGAAGTAATGACGCCGTACATTAAGGAGCTTATGTGGAAACTAAAAAAAAGCATTAAAAAATAACTACACATTTGAATGGTTCCGTAGAGGCCAACTACTAACCAGGAAGACTCTAGAAGACAAAATTATCGAATCAGACATTTTGATGACATGAATAAAATCAAATAAACATAAACATAAATCTTGCGCCGTTCTGAATTCTTACACAAATACTCACATAAACATGACCGACTATATGGAATTTATTGACTCGAATAACCGACATGGCTGTATATGTACAAATGACCATTATCAATGGACTAGTATCACAAAAGAATAAAATAGAATCGAAATACTACACCCAAACATTAAGTAGATCAACAAGAACTTTAATGAATTTATACTTGGAAATATTTGGATGTCATTGTGCTCACAGAATGCTGGTTGAATGATAATTACACACCAAAAACCATCTAAAACTATAACACAAAGAAACACAAAAACCAGAATGATGGTATAGTTATATACACCAGTAATAAAATCATTCAATAAATAAGCATCATAGACGACAACTGTATAACAATTAAATACGACGATTAAACAAGTATTCTAACTATGTACAGATCTCCACCCAAAAACAATATTTCAAATTACCTAGCTGCACCTAACAAAACATTAACTGATCACAACAAGAACAAAAATATCATCATCATAGGAGACCTGAACGTAAATACTTTACATTACGGATACAAAGCATAGAATGCCTAACAATACTAGCACAGAATAGACTGAAGCCCACGATAAATGTCCCAACATACACAAAACGATAAAAACTGTACCGACTTTATAATGATTGAAAAAACTAAAAACGCAAATAATAGTACTTGATAGCACAATTACAGATCACTACATAAATATGATAGCAATAGACACCGAAAACACGACGCCTGACCAACAAAATATTTACGAAAAAATAATTTTTTACTCAAACTTAAAAGAAAAACTAAATACCTAATACGGAACGCTGAAGAGGTCTGGGATAAATTTTCAATTATGTTAACGCAAGAAAAAAATAATTACACCAATCTGAAACATTTAAAACTTACACAAAAAACATATGGATAACACAAGGAATATTAAAATGTATCTGTAAACGAGAAAAATACACAGACAGATCAAATACGCTGTATCACATATAGCAACTTAATTACTATAAAAGATTTAGAAACATACGCACAAAAATATAAGAGTAGCTATTGAGAACTACAGACAAAAACTACAAAAAGAAAACAATAATCCAAAACCGATATTGAATATATTAAAAGAAATTACTTACACCCAAAATACAAACAGAAAAATAATATCGAACATCTTAATATTAACCCGAAAAAAATAGATGCTAATACAAATATAGAAATACGAGTAATAGCAAAAAACGTGAATATCTTCTTCTCAAATATAGGAAAAGCGACCCGTAAAACACTCACGCAAACAAAAAAAAAAGATTTACAATAAAAACAACTATAGAAGAATAACTTGAGAAAATGAGTATCTTTAAAAAACAACATTGCATCAAGAATAGACGAAATAACAACAGATTGCATTAAGAAAATAAAAAAATAAATATTTAAACCTATAACACAATTTTACAAACCTCAGTATAACACAAATCTGCTTTCCTAGTTCTGTTAAACAAGGATTGATGATCCCTATGTCTAAAGCAGGAGGCAAAATGGAAATAACTAACTATAGACCAATCACATTGGCAACTTCACTATCAAAAATCTTTGAAAGAGTATTAAAAACAAAATTATAAAATAATCGGAAGATAAAAAATTTATCTCGGATAAGCAATATGGATTTGGAGAAAAACGAGGCAGAAAAGAAGCAATAGCATACGTTATAGATAAAGGACATAATTGAATAGCGATTATCTAGATTTGCATAAAAAAGCCTTTGATTCGATCTGCCACAAAATCCGATTTACAAAAAAATTGAAAAGTATTGGTATAAAAGGCAAGGAACTTCAACTAATGAAAAGTCATACGAATAACAGAACTCAGCAAGTCAACATTAATCAACATACTAGCAAGCCACTTCCGATTACATATAGAGGAGCAACAAAATCAGCTATCGGTCATACGGAAATTACACAGAAAACGATCATAATAGTAATACTTAAAAAAACATAGAATTACTGACTGTGACCAAATATTCAATGTGTTTGACGTACTAGATATACCCCAAATATACATAAAAACACTACTAAAGTACATTTTGACCAAAAAACTTGATTTCAACAAACACTAATAGACCAGTTAGACGAGCGTACATCCAAAACATAAAAACTCTATCGGTAAACATAAGCGGACAAAGACACCACAAATACAGATAATCAAAGCATTTAATAACCTTACACTCGCCCCAAAAAATTAGGAAAAGAAAAAAAATTCACAAAAAAAATTAAGAAATGGATTAAATAACAAATAAGGATGTAGTACAAAAAAAAAATCTATAAAAAAAAAAAAATTACCAACATAGTTCACATATCATACACAACCGAACTAATAATTAAATACATATTGCTTAGTTTGTATAACTACGTTAATTGTTTTAACTTCATTACTCTATTTTATATCTGAATATTTCAATCCAATTGGTTTAATTTAACATACTGTCAATACAGACCATTTTATTTACAAACAATTTGTCACATAAAATTGTAAAATGGGGGCCTTAGCACCGGTAAACACCCAGTGAGGCTCACATCACATTATTTTATACAAAAATACTTCTAATGTATCAATTAAAAAAATTAAAAGAAATTGTACAGCGCCCTTGGGGTGATTTTTCACAAAAACTATACAAACCTTCAAAATAATTTCATTATTATTAAATCTGATTATCTTTTACAAATTTTCAACATTAATTTATCATCATCTTCTTCCTCTTATTCTCTTCCGTCTGAGGACCCACCGTTTCCATGAGGCGCCTTCAGACATCCCTGTTCTTACGTCAGTGGACTACGTCCATCGTTGGACCAGCTCCTAGAGTTGCTTTCTTTAACTTGTCCTCTGAAGTAAGTCCAAATAGCATAATGTTTATGTGACTATGCCACTCAATTCTGGTGAAGGTGTTGACAAGATTCTTTATTGTAGATCAGAGGTATGATGCAAGAAGTTCAGAAATAGGTAATATTAAAGAGGTAACAAATTTTAGCAAAATAATAGAACTATCATAACTAACTTACTAATTAACTAATTTTTTCCAAAACGAAACTAATTTAGCACGTAATACAAACACTATAAAACTATTAAAAAATAATATTTTGAAAGTGTATAATTCAATCTTTCTTCATTGCATTAAATTTGTTCTTCGCGATATTTGTTCCACGCAAAATTTGTGTGAAATATGAAATTTCACGGGTGTAATTTCAACATGTAACCATTTTTCACATTTGTTTGTATGCAGTCACGTATGGATGCATCTTATAAGATAATATGTACGTATGTATGAGTTTTGCATTAACCTCCTTAAACTTTATATTACATACTACTTTCTTCAATCACATATTATTTAATTATGCTTAGTACCAAATCACAACAAATTCGCACCATGATATTATTATGCCACGTTAATTTGGTATTTGCTAAAAAATATGACGTGACTACAGTGATATTTGGAGTATAATTCACCTATTTGGTCCACTTTATATAAAGTTCACTCCAATAATATAGAAAGAGTTCAGCACGAATTTCTTAAGTACGTAAATTTTAAGCTCAGAATTCCTATTGATTACATTAATTATGTCAGTTTGATGAATCAATTGCATCTTATAACACTGTCTGACAGGAGAATTATTTCAGACCTGGTTGTGTTAGACAGAGTCATTAACAACTTAATTGATAGTCCTGCTATCCTTGCCACTATTAAACTACATGTGCCGACTAGGAATACAAGACAAAATATAACATTCTTCTGTAATACATACTAGACCAACTATCAGACACACTCACTGACCAATAGGATGCATGATCTGGGCAACAAGTATGGGGGCGCTATTGATTTATTTATTGACTCCATATATAGAATTAAGCATAATCTACACCAACACTTTGTCGAATCCTACAAATTAGAGTAGCGTTGGTAAATTAGTTTTTATGTTTTGTCTTATATGTAGTTTTGTTGTAATTCCTTTTTCACTATATGTTACTCTTACATTTTACTAATATTGCTTCATATTTAGTTTTTTTTTGTATTAATTATTTCTTAATATTTTCTCATAATACTTGTAATCACAATTTTACAATTGTGTATTTTGTACCTTCTTTACAATGGATTGCATCTATTTACTGTCAGTATCTCCTGTATAATACAGATATTCTCCTATGTACACTGCATCATGTATCACTTCTTTGTAAAAGCCTTTTTAAGCATATATATATAAATAAATAAATAAATATATCACCACTACAGGGGTGTAATCATTCAGGCTTCTGCGAAACAAGTTTCCTTGCTTTTATGAAATATCCATCATTGGTCCTTTTTCCTCATCAATGTCACATTTTGTAACATCTCAAATAACATAATTTGATGACATCGATTAAAAATGTCTGATATTATAAATATGATCGTTAAAATGTGTTTAAAAAAATATTACCATGATTAAGGTAACAAAGAGTATGACTTTAAAAATATATTTAAACTTTCAAAAACTTGCACCATCTGCATGTTTCATGAAATACTCGATGAATACAATATAATGAAATTAATCAAAAACGTTTTAACTCTTTGGCTGAATTTTTTTTTTAACAAAACTGAAAAACAGTTGTACTGTAAAAAAACATTAAGCACTATCCTACTAACCCTTATTGACCCACTTCCTACCCACCTAGATACCTTTTTCCTTCTCATATCTTCCTCTCTTTCATTTCCTTTAAACATCCTTCCACACAGCATTCTCAAAGATGACATAAGCTTTGAGGGATATTATTTTCCTCATGTCCTCTTGTGTAACGAAAAGGTTAAAAAAATCGATTGAAATTTAATTACGCACGCTGGTTTATGAACCAGCAGAGGATCCTATCTACTTAACCACAGAGATTTTTTTTATATATTTTTTTTTATTATTTAAATTATAACATTGTTACAGTAATAAACATAATATATGGCAAAAACAAAATAGTGAAATACATTTACAAGGATTCTACGCCAATTAAGAGAGCTTGGTGTAGGAGTTTTTTCATAATCTTACTACATTTTAGTCTACATTGATACCATAAAATAGTGCACAGTAAATATAATCTTAAATACTAGGATGTTGTAACGTTAAAAAATTATAATATGGCATGAAAGGAAGTGATTGGTGATGTTGTTAATTTTTATATATTTTTTAAATGATACCAAATCTGTTATTTTTTTTATTTCTTCGGGAAGACTATTGAAATATTTTCTGCCTTTGTAAAAATAATTATTGTGCATTTGTTGTGTTGAAAATAGAGGAATTTTGATGTTATGCTTATGCCTTAATGATGAGTTAAGTTTTTAATTTTTTTATTACATTTTCTTTGAAAATTTGTAATATTGAATCTTTGAATTGAATGTTGCTGAAGGAAATGTTGGTTGTTTTTTCAAAATTACTTTAATAATTAGTTTTTGTACCACCTTTACAGGACTTGCAATTTTTTCATATGCACCTCCCCATCCAATGATTCCATACTGAATTAATTATTGGACTAGTGCATAATAGACGTTTTTAGATTATTTAACTTGAGAATATTTCTTAATCTAATAAATATATAGATACATTTCCTTATGCGCTTAACAAGTTCACACATGTGTCTGCTCCATTTCATATGTTGATCTACAATTACACCTAGGTACTTTATTTCAAATGTATGGTTTAATATGGTACATGAGTTATTACAGACAACTATGTTACATTTGTTGTTATGTATAATTATGTCAATGTTAGGTTGAGTTCTGAATTTATTTATTGAGAAAGGAATATAAACAGTTTCTTTTGCATTGATTGTAAGTAGGTTTGTATCGAAACAGTTTTTTAGGATTTGGATTTCATTGTTTGCATTTTCCTTTACAATTTTCAAGTCATTACCTTTAACTATGATGATCATGTCGTCCGCATAAGAAATAACGTTTCCACTGAGGTGTTGTTTTAAAATATCGTTTACATACATGATAAAAAGTAATGGACCCAATACATTACCTTGCGGTATCCCAAAATCACTTGCGAGTGGAAGACTTGATGTGTGATTTATTTTTACTAACTTTTACTATTAACTAACTTAAGGTTTAATGAATTATACTAACTTGATACTTACCACTTCATCAAACTTACAAATAAAAATTATTGGAATTGCGAAGCGCACAATCTCGGTTAATAGACAGGTTAAGTGTGTCTGATTTATTTACACCGTGGCATTAAAACTATAAATTATTTAGCAATAAGACAACAGAATTTTTGCACGAAAAACAAACATGCTTGTTTTAAGACAGTGGTTCTCAAAGAAAAAAAGCTACGTTCCAAATAATGTTTCCCACCCCAATTGCTTCAACCTATCTTCAACACATATTTTGTAATCTAAAAGCGCTAATGTTACATAATAGCACACAGCACATACGCACACGTATCTATAGCGAGTAGGACGTATTTTTTCGGCGACGCCTCGTGATAGATCACAAGCGTTCGTTCCACACACGCAGGACGCTTGTCTACACAATACCCGCCACACATATACGGTTTACATATGCCCCACCAAGATATAGCGGCAAAGACGAAAAACCATCCGCCAAACAAAACAGCCAAGACAGCTTCCGAGGTAGGCGTATCCCCCGGCTCCTTAAGCTCCGCCCCAAACCCCGAGGGCCTCTCGGGAATCATCGGAGACACTCGGGAATCATCGGAAAAGCTCGTGACTCCGGGGAAGTCCGTTGAACAGAAAATGCTGGAAAATATTCAGTTGCACGCTGACTCGTGGCGAGCATACACCTATGCGCGCGCTGTAGTGCTTCATGCAAACGAAAAATTACGAAACAATTATTTATTTGAAAGTATTCCAATCTTCATGTAATCATAAATTAACGATGTAAGACTGACAGAACAGTACCAAAAGTCTCAAAAAACTTATTAAAAGTTAATTAAGTCAGTGTAAAGTTAATTTATTAATGTGATTACTAATTATTTTACATCATTAAATGACTATTAAAATATAATTGACTCTACTAAATGCCACGATAACAACAGTGTATTTAATGTGAAACATTATCCTTCGAAGTAAATTAATAGCAGGTGAAAAAAGTTTAAATAATTAACAAGGTATGAACTTTTATTTCTTTCCAATAATTCTGATGTCAGTTTATAAAAATATGCCTAGTTTTTTAATATTAACAAATGATTCATTTTTAAACTGTTAATTTTTTTTGGAAAAAGAAAAAAAAAAATCTATGTAGGTACTAGGAAAACACATCTACAATATAATAATAAATATCTATTGATAATCACGTCAGTTACTAAACCAGAAACATCTTTTATTGAATTGAGAAACTTTTGGAAATAAAAGTTTTTTATTTCCGGATATAGTCTTCACTTTTATTTGTTTTCCTTTTAAGTCGATACGCATTAAAAAATCCATAACAGCAGGCACGCAAGATAAGTGTTACTTTTTACTGAATTTTTTTTAAATGAGATAATTTTATTTAAGTTTCTGCCGGAAGGCACTTAATTTAAAATATTGATGACTAAATTTTTTTTTTTGTTCCTTAAAACAAACTGATAAATTTGCTGAATAATTAATTTTAAGTTTTTTTAGGCGTCAAAATACATTTCCGACGGATAAGTTTTTCTTCGAAATTTAATCCTTTAAGCCAATATTATATGAAAGTTATTTTTTTATTCATTATTTTGACTTCGTCAGCATTGTTAAATATCACTACAGTAACTTATAATAAACTCGTTCAAAAAGTTTTAACTTATCGAAAAGTAACCACAGAATAACCTATTTAGCTACGAGAACCCTCGTTTAATTTAAAATGCAACAATTTGCATTAAAAAAGTTAAACTTGACATCCGTCGGCTCTGGAAATCCCTGTATGCGAGAGAACTTTTATTTTTACCACGCGAGCTTTCGAATTCTACTGATAGACGCGCAAATGTTCAAATATGTTTACTCGCAGAAACTTTGTTTTGAAAACTAAATTTTGTTTTATTGATTAATGATTTCATGTTTGACGATAGTAATTATTATAAATTAAAATTTATAGCTTTCACAAAAAAGAGGTTTTGCGTAACAATTTGAAATGTTCAATTCACAAATATACATTTTGAAAATAATACAAAAATTTCTAAGAAAACATGAGTCAAGATTTCAGAAATAAATATTGAATTAAAAATCACCCAGGAAAGAAAGGTAATGTTGTAAAATATAGACATATTGAACGATAATAGAATATGAAATGACAAAGGGTTCTAGCCCCATATTTCATGAGCTTACAGGAAAAGTTTTCAACTTCCTTTTTATTACGAAATTATTAAAACGATTATTTTTTATGACGCATAGAAAATTTTCGATAAAAGAAAAAGATTTCCGGTTTTATTTTGGACTTTTTAAACAGCGATTGAGTGTGCAGACCATTTTATATGTATATTCTGATAACTGCTATAATAATATACGTCAATTAATTTATTCTTCTTTATGTATCTTTAACCTACTTGTCTGACATGATCCAGCGGATTATTTTATATATTATACTATTTACTTACATTTTATTATTTATAAATATTTTAATTATTACCCATCTTATAATCAATGTTTCATGGAGTTTGAAATACTATTACAATCTCCGTTGTATTAATAACACCTCCATGGTGACATTCCATAACGTAGGTACACAAGTTTTATTGGAGTAAACAAAAATATAAACGCTTAATAATTATAGAACAGCACAATTCGTTGAAATGTGAAATAAACCACCATTGATTTACGGAACGGAGATTTCCTAATACTTATTGTTATGTGTGTTTGAGAATAATGAATGGATGGCACCAAAATGCCTCAGTCAAAAATAATGAAACAAGCAAGTTTTATTGAAATATCCAAAACTGCAAAAGGCCCAATACATATTGTTCACTAGGCTAAAACACAATTTGTAATGCGAAATAATCCACAAGATTTAAGTCTTTGAGATTTCGCTAATCTTGTAGCTGTAATTTTTAAGGATTTTTTTACGTTAAAACCAAAAATCCCAACTGCTTTTAACCGCCTGTAGCCAGTGGGTCACAATTCACAATTATGCTAAACCACAATTATTTTTACTAAAGTTAACGGCTTTGATTATTTCAGTAAAACTTGGATCTTTCATTGCTATAAGGACATTTTTGGTGCTAATCGTTTAATATTTATAACACTTAACAAAAAGATATACTATATCTTCACAACACCATGATTCAGAAACGAAATTTTGCTTGAAGCTGTTTTTCCGTGTATTGTGGAAATAAGTGAATAGTAATTTACTAGCTTCCTCTTCAATATCTCCTTCCCCTCGCCACTACCTTAAGCCTCAAATCAATCAACTAACTTAGTTAGTTAGTGTTAGTTAGTTAGTTGATTTAGTTAGTGTTAGTTAGTTAGTTGATTTGAGGCTTAAGGTAGTGGCGAGGGGAAGGAGATATTGAAGAGGAAGCTAGTAAATTACTATTCACTTATTTCCACAATACACGGAAAAACAGCTTCAAGCAAAATTTCGTTTCTGAATCATGGTGTTGTGAAGATATAGTATATCTTTTTTTAAGTGTTATAAATATTAAACGATTAGCACCAAAAATGTCCTTATAGCAATGAAAGATCCAAGTTTTACTGAAATAATCAAAGCCGTTAACGTGGATTACCCGACGTCCGCCGTCCGCGCCGGCGTCGCTGACCACATTAACGTCCCTAACACTCGCGCTATGACAGCCCGCGTAATGGTTCTCATGATAACTCCACGTTAGTTAATAGTCCGGCTGGGAAACAGTTCTAAATAATTAACGTTCGGCCGCACACGTCGTAAATTTGCTACCCTTATCACACGATCTGTAGGCAGTGGGATTCTAGTATTATAGTTGACCGTTCGTTGCTGTTATGATAAACTTTAATGATTTTGAATGTTGTTAGAACAATATAAATTGAACGTGCTGTAAAATGTCGAAAAATTATAAACAAGTTACTGAAATATTTTCAATAACTAGGCAAAGTGAAAAAATACCGAAATTTTTATTATAGTCTTGATCGATATAATTTTTGGTTGATTTTTTTCTTGGAATATTAATAGGTATTATGATGTATTACATTCGTATATATTTCTTGGATATAAGTTGTTTTAAGATGTACTAGCTAGAGTATCCGCCTATTGTCTTTTGGTAATTTGTAGAAAGCAGATTTTAATTAATTATGAAGATATAATAAAATAATATTATAGAGTGAAATTTTTAAATTTAAATTAAATTAAATGATCGGAACTATTACTTAGATAATCAATTAGTAATGAAGTTCTAAGTGAAATGTAGAAAAAAATAAAATTTAGTTCACGTTGTAGGCAAAAATTACCATCCGAAATCCATAATAAACCAATTTAAGATAGCCAATATTTCAATAAATAGATTCAACTATTCCTTTTACCGTATTAAAACTGAAGGTATCATTGTAAGTTAACCATTTTTATAAATAATAAATGAATAAAACAAATTTACTTCAATCAGTAACAACAACAACAGTGTTTCTCAAGAGGTCGGTTTATTGTAAATAATTTAGTCTCAAAGCTGCTAATAACCTTTCGTGCAGTATTACCCAAAAAGGTTACACGTCAAAGTAAGGAAATTCGGCAAACTTCAATTAAAAAGCTTTCACAACTGCTAAAAACTCAACCGTTTTATAGTCAACGAAAATGCACGGCACGACGAACATGTCGGAACGTTTTAATTCCAGCAAAATGTTCGGCAGTTGAAGTTTTTGATGAGCAACAAACAACTTCAGAAATTGAAAGGGTTTTATGCAAGGAAAATTCACAGGGTTGTCACAATATCATGTGCTATTATTTGGATTTGATGTTAATCATAGTATTAGTATTTGAATTATCATTTTTCATATGTTCATGATATTATCCATGTATCCTGTTACACTTACATACATAAATTTTCAATTTTATTTGTAAAATCCCGATAAGGCGTTCATAAATATAAATAAATAAAATTAACTTGGTCATTTTAAATAGTGGCCTTTAAACAATTTTTTTAAAACAAATTTCCAAATAATTTTCTCAATAAAAACAGATAAAATTGGGTAAATTATATTGGGTATATTATCTTCCATATCCATACTAAATCAACATTAGCTTATGAATTGAAAACTTTAAATAATATGCTTACTTGCATTCTGCTAAAATAACATGCTTACACTGCTAAAATATCCGTTGTAATCTCTGCCTGTTTCACACAATCAACGCTTGTAACAGAAAAAAACAGGTTTTACGAAATTCTCAGTGGCAGGCTCATAATTTTGATGGTTGTAGCTCTTGTTGTTGCTTGTCTTGCTTTGGGTTATTTGATAATCTTACCGACAATTTTTCGCTTTTCATCATTCAACCTCTTCGGGTCGGCCAGCAGCCAGGGGGCCTACTCTGTATCTTTCGAAACTTTCCTGCCGTCGGTTTAGCCACGTCACAAACCCGTATTAACCCTTCCCTTACGGTTTTCAAAAATTCCTCGTCCTCTGGTGCTATACACTAGGTAAATATGTATATATTGTAATTACTTAATGCAATTCATAAATACCTACAATTTGTATTCTGTGATTAGTATATTTAGAAAGATATCTTATTAATTACATACGATGTTCACTAATTTGACAGCACCGGAAAGGAAACGTTATACCACGAATTTACTGATTTTTTAACTCGACAGGTACATAGTAGGCCCCCAGGTCTACTTATAAATACTGCTGCTTGACTTTGCACCACGACTGAATGATTTTGTCTTTCCAATCGGCATATAATATAAACATACCCATTGTAATATGGAACTCCAGTGAAAAATATATACATACTTACATAAATTAACAAATGCTGATTCTGAATACACAAGTTTTATTATATATTATTGTGCATGGAATTTATAAATCCTCATTTAAAAACGAATAAAACAACATCACATCGTTTGGTTGGTACGACGGAATCTGCCGATACTTACACGATCTGAAATCACAACCAGTCTACGTAAGTAATATATCTATGGTCTACCATAATTTAAATTTATGCAATTGTTGTTTGTATTTAATGATAACATTGTTTTTTCAATTTTAATGGAATGAAAGATTATTATAGTGATAGGCATTGACAATAGGTGATATGTTGAGGTTAGTGTCAAAATCAAATACCAATAATATTTATATGATTATCTTCTTTCATAATAATATTATCATTTTTATATAATAATTCGAATATAATAGGCAGAGCAAAGGAAAAATTCTACAACTATTACGTAATTAAAAAATAAATTATGCCCTTGAATCACCAAAATGTAAACAAACTTTAAATACAGTATAGATAAATTGTATAGCAAGCATTTATTAGACCACCTAAATTAAAAGTTATTGCACTTGCATCAAAATGTTCTTCAGAACAACAGTTGACCAGTTGACCCAAGTGATAAAGCATTTTTAATGGTGTCACAGCATTTCTTGCACCGTAATTAAAGTAGGTTTTTAGACACCTGCACATTGTTTATGAGGTGCGATGATGGATGTATATTTTCACATTGGCACAATACAATAACGTTAGTGAGGAGATGCTAATATTTTTTCTAGTGTTATTCAGTTGTAAAAGCGTGTAATCTTAATAGTATCTATAAAGGCGTGTAATCTTAATAGTACCTATAAAAGCGTGTAATCTTAATAGTATAAAAACGTCTCGATCCCATTCAAAATACAGTATCTGTGCCGTGTGACAAACCACGTCCATAGATTTGGTGCGATTTCTAGAGACCCTAAAAATAAAGACTTTGGAAATTATTTATAAATAGTAACCTAGCCTAGTTACCTAGGCAAGGTTACTATAGTTTTCGAAAAGCGAATAAATAAATTTTTGCTCACACAAATACGGTTTTCAACATAATTTCGCATGTAACTAAAGTGAAGAAAAGTTATTTCCACGATAAATTTTAACTTAATATTTTCCCAGTCAATGGCAACAAAAAAGTTAATCACTCAACCTACAAATAAAAATACTTTTTCATAACTTTGTGTGCAGAATTCCATTCAGGTATAGGGTTTACATTAAAAGGTATGTGCTAGTAATGAGAATCGAAATAATATTTTCATTATTATCATTTAGGTGTTCGAGAATTAAAATAATTTATTGGTAACGAAACTCATCACGATAGGTAAAATTACTGCTGCCACATCAAACAAGTCACAAAAATCGCTGGCTAAGATAAAATAAATGATAACTTAATATACTAACAGATATTATGAAATAAGAAATCAAATAAATGTTACTGTTTGGTTAACTACAGTAGACACAGAAAATCTAACTAATACTCTTCTTTTATAACTGCTCGAATTTGTCGTGCTTAATAAGCAAGGCGTATCGCACAATATATTTAAAAAAAAAAACATAACCCACTTATTACTATTGTGGTGAACTTAATAGCAAAGAACTAAAAAGGAAAATCCTTACTTTTTTAAACGGCCTTCTACTATTTTTGAAAAATATGCTCTGTACTAATTATTGTGTAAGAATACATTATCTAACCAGTTAACAGTGTAGTCATATCTCTATTTTTATTTCCTAACACGCTAGATTAAGGGAGCTATATGAAAATACTCTTGTAATATTAACTATCATTCCGAAGGCTAAATGGGTTTTTCACACAACAGTGTTGATGGCATTAACCCATGTAATTTGCTTTAATTAACCGGCAACTCCGTACTGAAATAACTATTATTCCAACTATTATTTTAACTTCCATATTCGAATACAGAAGATTTGCCTGGCTGCCGGAGGACTCAGAATCGATTCTTCTAGAAGTCAAATAAAAAAAATTTCGAAGGAAGAGTTCAACGTATTTATAAAATACAAATGTATTCTTGGGTATTGTGATCATCTTTCATCTTTCGACGCTCAAACCAATGGTTCCATAAATGGTCTATTTTTGCATCTTCCATAAGTGTAAATTTCCTTTGCGTCATCATTTTAATGAAATAATAATATTTATTTAAAAATATTACAACATGTAATATTTTAACTTATTATGCTTGAATGAAAAAACCTTCTGGTTCTGAATCATGCAGATATTTTTCTACTAAAAAAGTGGTTTAAACAAAGTTAATTATTTTCATACAATAAAATAAAATACTTTTTGATTTAAAACCACGAGTTTTTAATAATTTATAGAACCGACCGGTTTCGCTTCACTCAAGCATCTTCAGGGTACAAATTATTACAAAAAGTATTTTATTTTATTAAATATGTCAAACCACAAAGTGATTGCTTTCTACAATAATATTAATTGTTTTCATTTGATGATCTGGTTTTGAATTATAACCCTTTCAGTTCGGTTTTTAATTGTGTTTTTGAACCACTCTCAGTTTTTGCTTCCAAATTCAAAGTTATGTAATACACATATGCATAAAGGTGTTATAATAATAACATAATGTAATAGTATAATAATATTTAATAGACCGAACGGTTAGTCATAATATACCCGATATAGTTTTACATGACGAAATATAAAAAATAAGTTATATCGTTGATGTCGCTCTTCCAAATTCCTGTAATATCTGTTTCTGAAAAATAAAGAAAATACACAGATTTAGGAAATGAGAATAAAAGAATTTGGCATTCTCAGCCTAAAAAAATATTACCATTTGTTATTTCGGTTAATGGTATTATACCTAGCTCTCTCATTCAAAATTTAGGCGTATTAAATGTGTCGATTTATATAAAAAAAAATGAAAAAATCAATCATTTTAAATACATGTAGGATTACGAAAGATTTTTAAAATATTTATATTGAGGGATCAGTAGGATTTATCGGTCCAGTTAGGAGTTCTACCGAGCCAAACCCTCTAATATGAATATATCTGGAGTCGGTGAATTATTTTCCCATTTGATCTGTGGTGAGTTCACGTGTTGTTCTTGTATTGTTTTATAATAAATATGCTTATATAGTGCACTTGCATAATAGGAATTAACTAGATTTTTATTTGTGGAAAAGTGTGTGGAAGGGTTTAGTTTTTCCTGTGGGAAAGATTTAACCCGGACAAAAATTTAATTGCAAAAATCACTAGTATTTGCGTTAATACTACTTTTATAATTTTGAATGCACAATATCAAATAAATGGCCAATTTGACTATTTTGGCACGGTACCAATGTTTTGTCAAAGATGTGCATGAAATTTTCAAATAATTGTTGCTCTGTTTCACGAATAACTGTTTCAATGTTGGCTTTTAGTTTTGGGAAATTTGCATAAACGTTTTCCTTCACGCAGACAAATTTCCTTCGTGAAGACAAATATCTGACAGAATTAAATTGTAAGATTTAAGTTGGCACTAAATTTCAGAAAACTGATAATTTTTTTTAATCTGACCATTCCAGATTTTGATCTAATTACAATCAGCTGATAAGCTTAACAAAAATGCTAATTCTCCAAAGTACAATTTTAATAAAAAATTAAACGGGTAGAATTGGCGTTTAACGAGGACCGTTCAAATATCAAAAACTGAAATATCATTTAATTTCGATTAGATGATCAATTTTGACAAAGCTGAAACACAGTGTCTTTACTTGAGGTACTTACATAAGTACCTGCCTATCTACTTTATAATATAAAACGAGTACAAGTATTATACTTTTTTATCAGTGGTTTAAAAGATTTTTTTTTAAATTTTTGTTTGGAAAATATCCGCAGCTTTTATGAATTGAAGTAATTTACGAAAATCGAATTGATTTTAAGCATGTATTAAAGCAAAGACAATCATTTAGTGTATCCTGTGAAGCCTCGAGCCTTCATTATAGCCTTCCACTTCCCCTCGCACTGGGATGGTAAATTCGAAGGAAGCGATAAATTATCTGAAGATTTATATCTCCGTGACGTATAACACGCCGGTTAACAATTACAGGGAAACTTTTTCCCCCAGTCGAGGCCCCGAATGAAAAACTAATTTGTTGGTTGCGGATTGTGGATTTCAGAGTTTGCTCAATATCCACACTTTTCGTGAAAAAATGTTGGGTTAATGTACTCAAATTGTTAATAGTTTTACTCTATTGTAGTTAAAATACCTCTGTAATGTTGGGGTTGTGCACCTACGCAACGTACTAATAGTTTCATACTTTCTTTGATAAAATATTTAGGTGACGTAAGGGTGATGTACATAATCAACGTACTAATAGTTTAACACTTTCGTCGCTAAGACATCTATGTAATGTTGGGGTTGTGTACCCACTAAACGTAATAATAATTTCACAATTTCGTTTTTAAAATACATATGTGATGTTGGGGTGATGTACCTTCTGAACAAACACTAATAAACAATAAATAGTTTACACTTTTGTGATTACAATAATATTGTGATTGAGTAGGTTAAGGTTAAACGCGACTCTCGTTATATTCTGCGTGTTCATAGATGGCGTTAATTAATTTATTTTATTAAAATACGCTTTTTGCAAGGTATTGCAAGAAATTATTATTAAATTATTATTTTATTACAGTAAATTCAAGCTTTGGACAAAGACACTACCAATACCATGCTATAAAAGCTTTCAACAGTGTAAAACTTGAAATTAAAAATGAGGAAGATAAAAATAAATTCACACACAAAATTAAAAAATGGATTAAAGAACAAAAAAGACAATATTACCAAAATGTCATGGCATAAAATAAAAATAAAACCTACACGTAACACACAAAACCAATATAAACACACATCACTCACAAACACACAAGATTATATATTAAATGTATTATTTTATCTTATATTGTAGATTGTATTTAGATTATATTTTCATATTATAAAATGAAGGCCTCAGCACGGGCAAGCCACCCAGTGAGGCCAACATTACTGGAAAACTTTGAAATGTAAAAAAAATATTGTACCAAATAAAAAAACATTAACACAGATTATTTGTTTGCACCCGTACATACGCAATATGAATATGAATTAAAAGTTTTATCCGTAAAAAACTCAATTCTTACAAGAAAGGTACACAAATACAATATTGTATTGAATCATCGGTACAATATTGTATTTATATACCTTTCTCCAAATAATTGAGGTTTTAAACTAACAAAACTATTTATTCATATTCATATGGCGTATTATGGGCGCAAACAAAATATATTTTCTTATTGTAAAGCAATACCTAGCTAAAAGCGATTTTAATCAAATAAAATTTTTATTTGATTGCCATCTATGAACACGTAAAATATAACAAGCGTCGCGTTAACCTTAAGTATGTATCTAATGCTGGGTTCGTACTAAACTCATAAATAGTTTTACACTTTTGTGATTGCCTTATACTTATTACAAATGCGTTGGTAAAGTATGTAATGTTGGGTGGTGCACTAATTTTAATAATACTTAGTTATACACTTTCAAAGAAAGCGCATTATAAAAGAGTATGAAAGGTGTTTGTAATTTTTGGGTTATGTAGGCACCTACTCAACATACTTACAATTTAACTATTTCGTTGTTGGTATTAGAGTATACTATGTTATGTTATGGAGTAAGTAAGCTAGGTCATGTTGGAGTGGTACTCGTAATGATAATACTAATAATATTTTTTTTAAACATTACAAACTTTAAATGATACACGTAAGAAATTTAGATATTTATGAATATTAAATTTTTTTTAAATAAGAATTTACAATTTTTAAAAATCCGACTATGGATCTCGTCAATGAGGAGATATTTAATTATTGTATTGGGATAATACAGTTAAACAAAAAAATTATAATTGTTTTTTTTTTCATTTTTGTTTTAATACTAATTAATAGGTAATTTGTGAAATGTTGAAGAAATGTACTCAAGTTACTAATAGTTTATCTCTTTTGTTATTGACACTCATATATTTAAGAATGGGTAGGTAAGGTGTGAAATTTTGGGGCCCAGTTAACTTATTTATACTTATGTTTCCTTATTTTTTCGTTGTTGACATAGAATAAAGAAGACAACTAAAAGTGACTTCCATAAAAAATGAATGGAAACAAGCCATTTAGAAAATTTAACACTCGATCTGTCTCTCTTGCTGTACGATGACACTGCAGGTTGCGTCACCGTAATTGGGGCAGAGAAAGGCGTTCTATCCTCTCTCTGTTCTAAGGAGATTAGTGATTCGGTAGGAATCGCGCTGCCACAACCAACACACAAGTTAATCGTAAGATTTGTACAGTTAATTGATGATTCTTTTGTATTTTTATATCCAGTGGGACATTCACTTGCGAAGAACGTTCGAAGAATGAATGAATCACTTTTATACATGAACTAATGCACACACAATCGGCGATCCCATGCTGCAAATAATTATGTGAAACGGCGGTATTTCTCGACGGTTTAATATATGTAGGTACGCGGTACCTTTCGTATGTCGTATTGGGATAACTTTTACGGCAGTATCTCTAATTCACGTATAGAGAAAACGGAAGTTGATCAACAATATATTTAAAACACTGTTCAAGATAGAATTAATCATTGCCTCAATCGGCGGACGATTAATGGATTTTACAGCGTTTTACGGAGGTTTTTACTCCGGTAAATAATTCTCCTATCTTGAGTAGATGACGGTTGATCGCTTACTTTCTGCATTTTTCGTAAGCTGCGTTCTGTTGCACGTACCAAAATTAAGCGTAGAGTTTGAATTCCTGCTATATAATTGGCGGGAGCATAACAAAGCTATTAATGTGGCGTAGCCAGAAAAATGACAAACGTCGTAACGGGACACTTGCACATGCCTGAAATTGTATATATCAAGCTCATTTGAATTAACAAACGTAGTTTTGTGAGAAAATTAATAATGTGTGTAATTTTGGAACATAACATTTACTTATAATTTAATTACTTATTTCACTCCTTCGAAATTGAAGTTTTATGAATGAGTATGTAAAGTACGTTTGTAATACTGGGGTGATGTTTTCAAGTTACTAATAGTTTTACTCTTTCATTAATGGCGTATTACGAATTGCCAAGGTACCTATATAACGTTGGGGTACTGTACCAAACTTACTAATAGGTTCACTCTTTCGTTGTTGACGAATAGCGAATTATTGTTTATGTTGTAATGTTGGGGTATTGTACTCAACTTACTAATTGGTTTACTCTTTCGTTGATGGTGTATATTACTACACATTAGTAATGAAGAAATGCACCGAACTGGAAGATGGTTTAGTTGTTTTCATGTGATAAATATGTCACAAGTAGTCGAGGCCAATAGAACTATTGCTATTCAGGTGGGATGGTGATAGTTGGGTGAATGAAAGAAGTGTTAGACAAAAATTTAAGGGAAACAGTAGGACACAAAAGTATAAGAATATTCTGATCTGATCACTAAAAATATATTTTTAAAGTTGAATTGATTCTATGAAATTTAGGAAATTTATATCCCAAAAATAAAAATATAACACACAAATAAACAACATTTTATAAAAATAGTTATAGGTTTGATTAATGTGCGAAATAGTGAGAATGCTGAGGTCCATTTATAATCAAATGTTACCTTAATTAAGTGGTTAGTATGATCATCGAAACAACTATATTGACAAATGAAAAATGGTGAATTAATAAAATTAGTTTTTAAACCATTTTCTGATTTAAAACATTTTAACAACGCGAAAAATCTAAACAGTCAAAATACATGCTGATATATTATTCAAGTGAGCTCTCTCTAAGCCGGCGATACTTTTTAACTGGGTAATTTAATAAACCCTTTAATGCGGTGCGTGGAGGGAACGGGAATTGAGTTTGTGTTCATAGTTATGTTAAGGGGCTGTAATATTATCTTAAGCGAGAACCGACTACAATTGCGATAATGTTCTTTCCTTTCCTCTCTTTTTCCCTACTTGCTGTTTTCATTTCTCTTTTAACCCAACCCTGTCGCGGTGAACTTAAGAGGGGAATACTTTACACGAAAAAATTGTTACGTTTTCACTGTTTTTATTGCATATTACCGTTTTTTTTCAATTCATACGAAAAACAAATGACTTGCCTAGTTTTCAATAAATTGTTATTGTGCGGGGAATTTCTCAAAGAAAATGTAAATATCACTTGATTTTATGCTAACTTCTTTTAATTTATAAAGTTTTATTAGCTAGTTGGTGAAAAATAGTGATTATAAAAAAAAAAAATACAGTGTGTGGCAAGCCTACGCACGACGGAAGTGAAACTTTTAGTATTCTTCTCTCTCTCTCTTTTCATTTCATTCTCTCCTTTTTTCTGTCTATTGACATATTTATAAGTAGCATGTGATAAAAAAAATAAAAGTTATAAAAATATGGGATTCGAACCCGGGTCCTGCATAACGAGTGTCAAACGCTCTGCCTCTAGACCGTGAGGAGAGGTATCTCGCGCAAATTAAAGTAAAGGTAAATTAACAAATTTATGTAATTTTTTACTACATTATTACAAATTGTTGATAAATAAAAATAATTAATCAAAATACCGAGCGACTCTACCGGCTCGATTTGTAAGCTATATTTCGACCAAAATATCACATAGGTACCGTAAAGTAAAGTAAAGGTAAATTAACAAATTTATGTAATTTTTACTACATTATTACAAATCGTTGATAAAAAAAAAAATAAAAGTTATAAAAATATGGGATTCGAACCCGGGTCCTGCATAACGAGTGTCGAACACTCTGCCTCTAGACCGCGGTTATTACGTATTCGACCAAAATATCATATAGTCAAAATATCTAAAAGTCGCAGCACGAGAGCATTTTATCACTTTTCCTCGTATTAAAAAAATCACAAAAAGAAAAAAAAAATAGTTTAAGCGGGGATCGAACCTCGGTTCTTCACGACAAGAGTCGGGCGCTCTGCCTCTAGACCGCGAAGTTGAGTTGAGGAGGGTGACCTAAACTAGGTATATAATATTAGCTAGGCTCCTATAGCGAAATGATCACGGTTTTTCGTGACGGTCATGAGTCGGTTTTACTGCGGTCCTCGAAATTACATGACGCGCTTGAAGAAGTTTCACTTAAAAATTTTGAAACGATAATGGGAAATGGAAGAATATGAATCATCACATATTTAATTTTTTGTATCTTTATTTAATTGTAGATTTTTGTAATTGTACAATAACTGAGTTTTTATAAGTGGATTGTTCTCACGTAAGTGTGATCATCTGTAAAAACCAGTATAAATAAATAATAAATAAATAAATCACTTCAAAAATATCGTTATAACAAAATAAACTATTAGAATACAGCAAGCGTTCTTCGTTTCTTTAATGATCTGACACCAAAACAAATGTCATTGAAACTGTAACATACCTACTCTAGTAACAAAATGTTTTGCAATTTACAATGCAAGTCATCTTAAAAAGGAATATTAAGAAGTCATTAGAGAAGCTGTGCATTTGTCACACACCCTCCATCTCCCCTTCATCCACTTAGCATTCAGCTTTTATTATCGTCAATTAAATGTAATATCCTTTATCTCGTTGTTCGAAGCCTCGCAGGACTTTCAGTTTCCGTTTCTGTGTTTTTTCTTTTCCCTTTAAAACCTTTTTTCTGGAATATTTATAGCGAGTCGGGCGTATCGTTTCGCAAAAGGGGTTTAATTTGATTTGTGTTCATACTATTATTAATGTTTTGTAATTGTGTTATTAAATTGTCCCGTTTCATAAAAAAGCTTAATTGGGTCTTTCCGCTGGTTTGTGTGCGAGTGGATTTATGAGACCGGGCAAGACTTATTACATTTATTGTTTAATTGTTTATTGTGAGTATTTCTGTACATGAAAATTGCCTTGTTATTATTATTTATGTGGTAGAATTTATTTAAAGCTTTCCGAACTCTAGGGAATAAATTATTCTTACGTATTTAGGGAATAATAAAATATGAACGTATTTAATTAAGACAATATGTCTGGTTTATAAATAAACTTTTGACACATTTCGTTCTAAATATGATTTAATTGTCTTTTACATATGGTATTTACATTTCTCCATTAAGCTTTTAATACCGATGAAAACAAAATGAAGTATGTAGAACTCATGATTACGTACAATTTTTTACTTTTAAATTAAATTATTTTTAATTATCATCTTTTTTCTACGAGCATATAAATGACATATTTCCTTGATCATAGCTGGGGTAGTCACCAAGCAGCTTCTAGTTTGATAATACACAAGAATTTGCATGGCCAAAGCCAGTCAGGCAATATCAGCTCCCAATCGGTAGTGAAATAGTGGAAACTGGAAAGAGCAAGGATAAGGCTTGAAAGAATTTCAGTTTTTAAATAAAATAATTTTCAGGATTGAAGAAGTTATATCCAGTCAATGGTTTAGTTTTTAGTGGTGTTTTCCACTGACGACGATTTTTAAATAATATTTAACTTAACAATCGCAAACATATTTTTTATATTATTTTATTTTTGCAAGTTTTTAACCGTAGGTACTATTAAGTTATTTTTCAATCATTTTTTAACTTATTTCGCAAACATTGAATTCCCAAACTCATAGAAGCTAAAAAAACATCACAAGTGATCTTTCAGACTTTGAAGAGTACCTACGAGGGTTTGGTGAATATAAAAGCTTTCATCGAAATTGCGAAAAAGGCCAAGAGTTTACATTTTCCTTGGTTTTTAATTAATCAAAATATGCATTAAAGGTATCTACTTAAAAAGGGAAAGATTTTCGTAGGGAGTACTTTACTCATGACAAACATTGATTTAGTACTCGTATATACGAAACATATTTTTTATTTATTTCTCTGAAAATATTACCGCCCCTTATTATTAATACCTACCTATAACAGTTCATATGTACGAATGTTACGTCATGTTTAACCATATTATATTTATTACTAAAGCCACACATGCACGGGCTAGTAACTCGCTGAAAAGCATGACAGTAGCGGTATTCAGCTTACCGGTGGCATGTGTATCATGTCGCTGATTTTAACTCGCATGCTAATGCTCATACACCATTCAATCGCACGTTGAACAGTTGAACTAGTTGAACATCAACTTCCTTTGTAGCAGTCAACTTTTCCACAGTATTGCCTTTTCTCACTTCCTTCAGGCTCACATTCCAAAAAAGTAAAAAACCTTTATTCCGCTGACTCTACTAAGAACTCTTATTAGCTATCTCATTGTGTGAAGACCTCAATTCAGATTTTAAACGTTGCTTCAAGGTTTAGTTGCTTTAGCTGTAAACGTTTAGTAAAGAACATATATGAATAGCCAGGTGCTTTCTAACCTTCCTCTTTCTCACCGCCTTCCTTTCCCGCACTCTTGAGTCTCACAACATACCCCATCAAGGAAATCCAGTTAAATAAAAAAAAATAATCATTACATTACTTTATTTTTTTGACAAATGTCGATTTGATGATTTTTTTTGGTTTTATTTTTATTTTATTAAAAAAAAAATACTTTTTTATATCTAGTACAAAACCCTTATTAACTACAAACAACGTATTTATATGAATTGAGACACACTTTACCCTACATCTAAAACTTATTATTTATAGCATTTAGGCATAACCCACGAAAAGCAGCAAGGCTTTTAGCTTCTTTAACACCTGTCGGTAGATAATTGAAAATCTTAAAACCTTTCAAATAGAGGTTATTTTGGGTTCCCGACAAATTTGTTTTCGAAACTCCGAAATCTCCGCAGTTTCTCGTTGGGTATCAATGAATTTAGAAATTAAAATTTACATACTTAAACATTAAAATAATTGTCAAAGTTTGCATTTTTCGAGGCCACCAAAATAATCGAAATCTGCAATTTAAGCAAATAATGGTTAGACTTTTGGAACATGAAACACGCCCACATTGCCTTTCTTTTGTTGTTCTTAATTCTACACCCATCGAAGAAAGTCTTTTTCAGTTCATTTGTAAAATTTAGTTTCCGTTTTACCTTAAACAATAAAAAACATTTAAAACTCTAAACACTGTTTTTAGCGGCAAGATTTTTTCGCCGAATAGTCATCGACTCTTATCATTCGCAGGAAAGACGAATGATCTGTATTTCCTATTTTGGCTTATATTTTCCCCGCTTATTAATTGTCTATTCCTGTTGGTGAAGTGTCCCGGATGTGTCTGTACCGGAAGTGATGCTATCACCATCGTTTTCATTATACCCCCAGCGGGTAGCCTTGTCTACGCCTAACTTCCTCACTTGTGAGTTTGTGGGAGAAAGTACAGATAGTATAAAAATAAACAAAACTTAGTTAATTCACTGAGAGCAAAGGTAGTTTGAAATTAGTAGTTGTTGTGGGCCAATTGTTATTTGACCTAATCCAGTTTTAAAATACATAAAAAGATTAATGTTTTCATTTGGTCAGGTTTTTTATCTCAGCTTCTCTTTTACACATTAAAAAACGATGATATGTATGAGAGTTCACAGAGAAAAATGGCTATTGCTAATTTATTAAGAATCTTTTTAAATTATTGGCAATTCCAGTTAAAAACGGGATTGCAGGACTTACGAATAATTATGGATTTCTTATTTCTTATTTTCTGGATAGACTACTTCAAAAATATGGTTTATAAATTTCATAAAGATCAAAGCGTTCTAAGTATTATTTTTTAGAGTTTATTTAGGGCGTGCTTTTCCTTGAGCGTGCAAGTATTCGTCAGCCTAGCTGCTCTGCCCCTTCTTAAGACCCTCGTCTTTATATACACAAAAAGCCAGAACGAGCTGAAAAAATGCCAGACTTAACTCTTAAACTTAATTCTGAAAATTAACTCTTTGAATAAGCGGGAGGCATCCTGTATGGTGATAGCATTGCTGATTAGCTGATAAATTTTTTCAGTAAAAGAAAACATTAAACAAATTTATCTAGAAACCATTTTTTCTCGTTTTGTTGATATTTTCTCTGGAACCATTAAACCGATCATACCAAATTTTAACTACACATTTGCGACGCATATGGCCACTGCTGGAACTAGAATTATTTAAAAAACCATACTCAACTCAATTATTTTGGTTTTTGTGTTTCAGATAAATCTACTAAGAAATAACATCAATGAAGCTATGTTTTTTGAGAGGGTATGCGGATGCTGCTACCAGGGTTAGAAAAATTATGTAAAATAGATAAAATAATCATTTTTCCTACATTTCCATTATTACAAGCCCAGAAAGATTTTATAGGAAATTCTCTAAAATACCTAATTTTTCATCCGTCTAAAGTGGGATGATGCCTTAATACCTACACTATACGAGACACGTATAGTGTAGGTATTAAGAGGTATTGCTTTGCTTAAATATTTTTTCAACTAATAAACGGTCACTTATCTAATAATGAGATACTGGCCCAACTAAATTTTTTTGTACCAGAGTCTCACTCTCGAGGACGTCATCACAATCTTCTATATAGTAGAGCAAGCCGCACTAATTTATTTATGAACTCACCTGTGGGGAGAGCTACGTGCTTTTTGAATGCAGTAGATAAAAAAATAGATTTATTTTTTGTGTCCTATAGCGCATTGGCGAGATTTTTGGCATTGCATATACACTGTATAAATGGTACAATTATAACGTCTTAAGCTATATTACCTGTAATTGTTATAAATAAATGTACAAATTATATATAAATAAATATATGTAAGTAGATTTTCATTAAGTCAGATGAAAATATTGTAACTTTAATTTAAAATATATCTGCATAAATCAAACGTTTCGAAAACATAACGTTACTATTGTAGTTTCAACAAATTATGGCTTGAAATATTTCGAATACTTTGCTAACACTGATTATGATGCATAACATTGTAACATAAAGTTATTTTAAACAAACCAAAAACTAAAATTACAAATCAAAAAATAACGTGCACATAAATAACCATTATTACACTCTTAACATGATTCGTATCCGGTCTTTTGACTACTGACTCGTATAATACTTGCATAGATATCCTTTTTTTATTCTTTTGACATGATTCTTACCCCGCCTTGTGTCTTAACTTGTATCATATCTGCATAGATACTCTTCTGTCATTGTCTTTATATGACTCTTATCTTGTTTCTTGACTCGCTTCATACCTTTAGATGATAATCTGTTATTTTCTAATAATTTCTCTTATCTCATCTATGACTCGTCATATATGTGCATACATACTCTTCTGTTATTCTCTTTTCGTAGCTCTTATTTCATCTCTTGACTCTTATCATACCTGCAGAGATATCCGTTTGATATTCTCTTGACACGACTATTATCTAACTCTCTTTTCTCATTCGATATGTGCATATACTCGTCTGTTTTTCTCTTAACATGATTGTACTAAAAAAATTGATAATGTTATTTCTATTCAAATATACTTTTTACAGATTGTTCGTAAAATGAACAAAAGCATAAAATGACTAGCATAATGTTGTGTTAATATTAGAAAAAATCATTTCTGATCGATTTTGTGTCATTTTTGAATTTTTAATTCTATTATAATGTGTCTTTTTTTTCATTTGAATCACTTTTATCAATGATTGATATTGATACAATAATGAAAATTTATCAGATTATACGAATTTTTCAAAATAAATATAATGATAAAATAGTTTTCCACGACGCTCTGCAAATTAATTTCGCAAAGTTAAAATAAATTAATGTACACTACAAAATATGGCTGAGTGTTAGGTGGGTGGAGAGTTGGGGTTGTGTATGGTGAATGTGGTAAGGGAAGGTAAACACAATTTAAAATCTGCGCGAGAAGCTTAAAAATTAGAATTCCCAACTAAAAAGAAACAACATATTTTCATCCCTTTCAAACGTTAAAGCTGAATTATTTTCCCTAAAGGGAACACATTCATATATTCAAACTAGAGATAAAATTCCTGCAAATGAGAGGAAAACACGGAAAGTTTCACCTCTAAATATTTACGGTTTTTTTTTCAAACTTTGAATTGAATACCCCGCTGTGCCTAATCGCGGAAAAGGGGTGGAAATGAGTTCCTACGTAAGGGGAAATTAATTATTTTCACCGTATTACAGTACAAACACCTACAGAAAAACTCTTCAAAATAATGCTTATATTGTAATGATAGAAAATCCTAAGAAAAGTAATATCTATTTAGTTAGGTATATATTTAGGTACAAAGGGAAAAATTTTAAAATTATTTAATAAGAATTAATCAATTAATAATAATTCATGAATTTTATATAATAATATCTGCAAATTGTATACGTACACTCAATGAATCAATTTTCTAAAAACACAGTTGCATTAAGATAATTAATTACAGGTTCCATCGTGCGATTTGTAAGAAATGTATTGTAGTTTTTTTTATGAATTGTTTCAAATTATATTACATATATTTATAATTTGTAATATGTAATGCATAAATGGAGACCACTTAGTCGACGCAAATTCTAAATATCTTCATGCATATGCACGAAGATAAGACAATGTTTGTGAAGTGTTTTGAATTTCTTGTTATTGATCCAGGTATTTTGGCTGTTATTATTACAATTAGTGTGTCATTTATTGTTTTGATTTAACATACAATTGATTTACAATTATTTATCATTGTTAAAAAATTCATTCAATTCACTAATTCGTGATTATTACTTTTTTTTATCCTTGAACTCGTATATTTTTTTACATCCTATACTTTGTACTTACAACATAATGTTTTTTTAAATAAATAAATCAATAAATTTCACATAAAGCAAAACAACTGTTTGTCAACTCTTTTATGGTGATCTCTGGTGTCATTTGACGAATTTATTTTTCAATTTGCACGTCAATTTTTACCTCAAATGTTTAGGTCAATGCAAATATTTTCAAGGTCAAACCATTTTCCAAAACGCCCTGTGGAGCTTTTAAATATGAATTATTGATAAGTAAAATTGCCGGTGAACGGATAAATCATCATAATGATAATTCATCACATCTTTAAAAAGTTATATAAAGTCATGGAAAGTGATGAAACAAAAACTTTATTATCTGGGTTTAGTAGGTTAGGTTAGGGTAAATTTTTTTTTCATCGTTTCTAATGACTTTATATCACTTTTTAAAAGTGTGTTGAATTGTCACTGTGTTGAGTTATCGTGGAACCAAAATTGCCATTTGTTAGTTTTAAATAAAGTTATTCGATAAGAAAAAGAGTGAAACTCGGGCGAAAGCGGTTAATAATCTCAAGTATTATAATCAGGTTGTTATTGTGCAACGTTTTATTTTATTCTATTTTCCTCAGTGCTACGGTATTTGGAATTACTCTGCGATATTGAGTTAAACTAATATAAAATACCCAACACACTGCAAAATATATTAAAGATCAAATAAAATCACGAGCTCGCATAACTAGTGCTTGCGGTTCATTTCTTTTTGATGAATCCAAACTCAAAGTAGATGCACTTTGCACTGCAGATTGTGCATTGCACCCCCGGTAAACTGAGACCCGCACCGTCTCGAGAGAGCCGTCTGTGAATCTGCAAATGGAATGCTTTAATTTCAATATTGAACAATGCATTTACGAAACATTCATACTGACATATTTTTGCCCAGTTTAAAAAAAAAACATTTTTCAAAAAAATAAAAAAATTCAAGCATTTCTAGATTACAAATAATATGATAATATTTTAATTCATTTACCCAATGCGGAAAACATTTAACGATAAGTGCATAACACAATTGATTTTATAAGTAAATCGGTTTTTATCTAGAATATTAATTAATCATTTTTAACATCTTATGCGCCCAATACATACGTTGGCCCAATCAATTCATTGGGCCAAAGCGCTGACCACTTGGCGAATGCACGTGTTGGCCGTCAACGTTAGCCGGCCAACCCGATTATTGTCTGTTTTCAAGCACGGCTCTGTCATAGTTCAGTGGAGACAGCAGTGTTAATTATTGCGTGAATGATTATTTACGTTTATAATTTACGATGATTAATAATTAAACGTACTGTACAAATTAATTTCCGCGGCTACGATTGTTTCTCCACCCATCTTTCGTGTTTATATTTATTATTTTCGAAAAAATTACGAATAAATTTTCTTTTACGTTTTAAAGTGTACCATTTTCGATTTGACTACTAAACGTTATATGTCGTAATGAAGTTGTAGCCAGTTGGAACCGTTTCAAAATTTGCAGTTTTAGATCGGTTTATAAATAAAAATTATGAATGAAAATATTGTAATTATATATTTTAGTACGATTATCGTAATAAGAAAAATATAATTTAAATCTTCAGCATACTTCTAAAGGTATTTATAGTTTGCGAAAATACCCAATTTTTCAAGAGTATTGGCGCCAACGTTGGCCCAAAGCATTAAGCCAACATATATTAGGTGCATTACAAATAAAAGTAAGGCAAGGGAAAAAAACATTTTAAAAAGTTTTCTCAATGTGGCATCGAATGGCAATAATAAAAAACTAAAATACCTACTTGCAAAACGTTATAACAACGTTATTAAATTAAATAAAAGATAAACATCTATAAAAATAAATGAATATGCAGATGCACCAATATATATTTGTGTATATTATGTAGGTTAAATAAAAACATTTATGAGAATACCATTTGCAAACGGTATTTATTTCATAGAAAACCCGACCATAGTATTTATCATGATCAAAGATTTTCGCCAGAACCATTTGCTGAATTATTTCTAAATTTAATATGCGAGTTTGTGAATTTGTGGGTCTGTAGCGATAAACGAGTATTTTCCATTTGAACTGAGGACTATTTTTGGGCTTAAACAAATAACTTGTATGTTTTAATCATCGAGCGGACATTTTTTGCGATGTTCACTTTTTTAAAGCGTAATTCAAAACGTCGAGTCGAAACCGGGCGGGGCTGAACTGCGGGGAGAGATTGGGTGGGGGAGGGTACTGGATACCGGGTAGGTTGTATGAATTACGGGTGGAGGATCGGGGTGATACTTTTATTTAAATTGTTCGCCAGGGGGTGCTCCCATCAAACAACTTTCATCGTGAATATTCACAGTGACATCGCAGCGGGTTAGCGTGCATGTAAATTATTTGACCGTTACACGGGTCGATTGTTCAGCTGCGTGTATTTATTAGCGGAAAACGCCGATACGGAAAAATGTTGATAAAAGGTAAACATTTTGCGTAAGCAATTTTGATAAGCGTTTTTTTTCTTTTTTTTGCTTGCAAAAATATTTAACTCAAGTTGTAATTCGCTGGTTGGTGATTTTATACCCATGCCCCAGCTTCGGGAGAGAATGTTTATTTATGTGATAATTAAAAGGTTTTCATATTTACTCAAAACTATGATCTTCTGCAAATATGTTGTAATGCTGATATAATATTATGTTATTATATTATGCACAGATATGGCCGCTTTTCATCATTGTACCTGTATTAATTATTATTATAGGTACTGACTTAATTTTACACGATAGTAAATAGTAGTCGATTAGTTCTTAAATCGAAATACCTTGATAGGTATCTACATTTATATAATAATCATAAATATTTACCTACAGATCTGTAAACATTGGGGTTGTTCTACAGTAGATTTTGTGAATGAAAATAAATATTTGGATTTATAAAATAGTTCGTTCGTACTGTTACAATCCTATAATGGCCTACGTCGATCAAATGTGAGTTCCTACTACCATAAAAGTACCTACGAATAAGATTTTTATAATATGATCAAAGTGGTTCTCCCACACTAAAGATAACTACGTACATAATGTGTCAATAAACATCCTGTTGATTGCGGCGTCATAAAATGGCAAACTATTAAATTTAAAAAACTCCTACATATAATTAATTACCCACTCACACATTTACATAATCTTCAGTTACTATAATCCTGTTATTCCTTATTAAACTCTATAAATACCTTTTCTATTCTCCACTTGACTGTTATTTTAATAAAGTTCCTATCCTGACTTTTTACTTGTATCAATTTGTTCAAATAAGCTTATGATTACTATAAACATATTATTTATCTACGACCTGAACATTACACTTCAAAAACATTTCAATTAACATAAAAGTTAAAGAGATTAACAAGTAAAAACAAAATCTCTTAGATCCTCACTTCTACTGACGGATCTACCTATTTGAATGGCTCAACTCAGGTTGCTTTTATTTGTATTTATTTTTTTTTTTTTTAAAGAAAGACAAACATTCCCGGGTTACGAATAACCTGACAATATTTGAAAATCTCCTACTACCACCACAGTAAGCTGAAAATGTTGCTTGTGTTGTGATGGAGGACTTAGTCAGCCGAGGAATTGACCACACTACGCCTGAGTGGGACCCAAGCGCGATGTCAACTCGGCCACCGACCTATATATAACTCTACATACTATACTTTCATAATCAAGATTGGCATTTCTTCAACCCTTCGACTGATTCAAGTCCGGTTATCGTCTTAGGAGAAAATTTTGTTAAAACAGTATTTAGTTCATCTTTTGACAGCCTGCACATATAAAATTACAGATTTTTACCGCTCTCTAATGAATAGCGAAAAAACATATGTCAATACTTTATCAATCTTTCACGAAATGATTCCACCAACAGTTCATTTAAACATTCTCGAGAAGCAGAAACGTCTCATTTTTTCCTTGATTTTCTTCATGGAGATGTAGCAAATTAGGGATAAAGTGAAACGCGCAGTAGAAGCACGTGTCTTCCTCGTATTATTTTACATCGCATTTGAAAAACTGTAGATACTCGTAGATTTCTAATGAAAAAACCCTCAGTTAATGTACGTGTAATAGAGAACCCACAAATGTGAGACGAAGATGGAATGAACTATGCATCTTGCCTTAGGCTTGATCCTGAGCCAATCGAGTTTTCGAGTAACCACACAAAAAGGAGAATATCTAATAACTTGATTATGATTTTAATCTCTTCATTTACAAGTACCCTTTTAACTATGTTCCACCGACTTCTTGCAAAATGTAGGTTAGGTTTCATAGAGAAATGTACAGTGGGAATGAGATAGCATCCCACCGTATTCTGCTGGTAAAGGTTTCCACATTCAAACAGATGTAGGCAAATAAATATAACATGCAGACTCGCTCTGTGGTATTTCACAGAAGGAATTTTATATCAAAAAGAGATACTGAGTGAATGGACGTGCTTCCTGTAATGGAGGAATGAAAAACAAAATATGTGTGCGAGGCTGTAAATTGAAAACAAATAATTACATATTTACGTCGGCGCGTAATTTACATTTTACTTTGAATTGAATAAATAAGCAGAAAAGTTTTTACTACCCTTCTGTGCTATGGTACGGTGCACGAGTAATTTATTTCCACGTAATACTTACTTTACTTTTGTGAAATTTTACGATTCACATCGATTTCATCACGTACTCCTAAGTAGGTCGGGTTCAGGGTTTCATCAACGCCCATTATTTCAGATAATAAAACATCTTTAATAATTTAATGCAAATATAAATGTACGCTTAGATATACATGAGTAGGGTGGTCGCGAGAATTGGTGTAGAAATCGGGTAGATATCCTTTGCTTATTCCAGCGGTTTGTAATGGAAGGTACATAATTGATTCCTTGCAGAGCCTTAGTATTCTCCTCAGGCTGTGCAAAAACCAGAAACACCAAATGAATGCTCATCATTTTTAGACACATGACTGAACAGCTTTTGTATATCCCCGCTCATGCATCACCTTGTGCTATTTAGATGGTCTCGCCACAAGATCTCGTCTCTAAACACAAAGCCTCTAAATTATTTTACCTCTTATTTGGGTAGCTCGATCGACTACATTCTTAGTTACACTGGCTTTGGGAAAAGTCGTAGTGCCTTCCTCCACACTGTAAAAATATTTAACAAACACATTATTGTCACACATAATTTACGCAGTGACATTGTTTCGACATAAATGTTATTGGTGTGAGGTTATATATATATTTGGTATTTTCTAGATTACTACTGAGTGCATAGCTATCAATTATGTTTTGATATACATTTTCACATATATAACCGTTTATTTTTTTTTATTATTATTTATTGAGTTAGTTTATACAACATTTGAATACAAACTAATATAATCAAGATATTTCAATTTGTAACTTTAAATGTTTTTACAATAAACATTTCTTTTTAAATACATTCATTCTTCAGACTTTCAGGCATTTCATCATACATCTTTACTTCTTTGTACATTAGGCAGTTCTGTGATTTTGATTTCTTCGTATTCGTAAAAACGATTTCATCCTTAAAATATTTTGGCATTTGGTTTTTTATGACTTTATGCACAAAAATTAACACATTAAATAAGAGTCTCTTTTTTATTGAAATCCAATTAAGCTGCTCTCTCATTTGATTAACGCTCGCGTATTTTCCTTTTCCCAGTATACATCTCATAGCTCTATTCTAATGCTCAATATATTATAAGATAACTAATGCTCTTAAAATATATATTAAGATAACTAATGCTCAATATATTAAGTGTAACCTCAAAAATATGATGCCTTCACTTAATCAGCTTGTAAAATTGTCTGACTAATGATAAATAATGTCAATAACTCAACTTTATCACTAGCTGTTATTAAATTAAACTAATCAGATGAGAAGTCTGAATAACTTTTTTTTTTTTTTTTTACAGTAATACCGCACAAGAGTCCCAACTGCTCCCGTCTGGAGCCAGTGAGACTATGGCATCCCCAATTGGGGTATGTTGTGAGGCTGAGGGTATTGGGGAGGGGAGGGAGATGGAGAAGAGGAAGGTGGGGAAGTACCTGGCTATTCAGATCTGGTCACCAAACACGGCTAAAGCCATTTCAAGCAACGTTTCAATTCTGAATGGTGGTCTTACACCAGGGCGATACTGAGAGTATCTTCCACTCTGGAACGTGCCGCAAATATACTATATATTATTTTAAATTAATTAATTGTGAAATAACACAAATTAATCAAATAAAATTTATTTGCGCACGCCGGGTTCGAACCCGCGACCGTCGGATCTGTAGTCCAAAGCGTATACCACTAGACCACGCCGGCCGTCAAACAATTACACCGTCAAACAATTGTATTATTCAAACAATTACACCAATACAAACAGAGATACTAGTACTAAGACGACCTATCTGTGAAAAGGGGTTAAAACCTGAAACGTTTTATGAAATAATATATTAATTATGTGGTTTCCAATAAATATTTTTTGATTCGTATTCAATGTGGGTACACCAATTTTCTTTCAAATTGTTGTTGATCACACTTAATTTTCTGTTTAGTTGCAACATTAGTGATTTTTATTTTTCTAATCGCTATAGGTCTCACTTGTAATTTTCTACTTAGTTTCAACATCGATTGTTGTTATCTTACTAATCCCTCTCTCTCTCTCTGGTTTCAATCCTGGGATTGGTTTGCAGCAATTTCATCTAATCTCCTCTTCCATTCTTCCTTGTCTTGTGCGGCTCTTTTGACTTCTGCATATGATGAGCAGCGCACGTCCACCAGCAGGTCCTCCAGGTACTCTCGGCGTGGGCGTCCCCTAGAGTTGGTCCCCTCGGTCATACCCTCTATTATGACATGCAAGAGGCCTTCTTGTCGTATAACATGGCCGATCCATCTAGCACGCCTTTCGGACAAGGTCCTGAGCAGGTGCCTTCCTCCTTCGATTCTTTGGAGAACCTCCTCATTTGTAATATGGTCTCTTCGGGAAATTCCTAACAGTCTTCTATAGGACCACATCTCAAAAGCCTCTAGTCTCCGTTTATCTCTTTCGGATAGGCACCATGTTTTTTTACCATGTTTTTTTTTTTTAATCCCTCTATAGATCATAATTCCAGGAAGTTTATGTTTAATTGCAACATAATTGATTTTTATCATTCGAATCTCTATAAATCACACTTCTAGGGATTTTACGTTTTGTTGGAACATCCGTGATTGGTATTTTTCTAATCGCTACCTTTTTAGGGATTTTTCGTTTAGTTGTAACATCAGTGATTATTATCTTTCTAATTGCTGTAGACCACACTTCTGGAGATTTTCTATTTAATTGCTACCTAAACGATTGTTGTCTTTCTAAGCGCTATAGATCACACTTCTAAGCATTTGGGTTCAGTGGATTGAGTGCTTACAATGAGTTTGATTTTGTGTTGCAGTGATGGTAACGTAGGCGACCACTGCATCGAACACGAAGGACGAGGACGCTAAGGACGACTGGTTCAATGTGGGCCCCGGAGGTTTGACGTGAGAAATGACTCCCACTGGAGTGTTTGCCTTACAGCTTCTGTGGACCAGGCTGCTGGTCTTTGTTATACTCTCTATGGAATTCGTCGGTGAGTTACTTTTCAATTTCTACAATAATATACTAAAATTTTGAGAATAATCCCCGAAACGATGTATTTACATGCACTTCGTACTGGATTCTAGATAAAATGTTAAATCTACAAGGCCTATATTTAAGGTTTAATAAGGTTATATTTAACTGTATCATACTTCGACTAAGAACTACAAACACAATTTTTCATTTCATTCACCAAACATTTTTTATTGGCTGCTATATTTATGTATGATCTAATCCAGACAACGCCTTGAATAAATATATCATATTTTAATATTATTATTTATAACGAAATAAAATTTTACAATAATAGGACATATCTTTTTTTTTACATTGATACTATAACTTTACATATTCATTATTTGATAATGTGGGCCCCACTGGAAGCTTTACCCGTTTTGAGGCCTCCATTAAAAAAATATTAATATTCAAATAAAAGATAATATGAAATAATTAATTAAAAAGCAATTACAAAAAACTAATAATATTGATAATACTATGTGGTTTTTATGAATGTAGTATCTGCTCCAATTTGAAATTATTTTCCAATTGATTTTTTAATTATTGCATTGCCCTGAAGAAGGAAGAATTAGAAAACAAACTGTCTTTTATTGAAATGAAAGTGTAGAAATGTATTTTATCTTTTCAAAATGTGAGTAACCATGGCATGCTTTTCAGTCATCTGCCGCTATCGGAAATGTATACATGTACCAAATAATTTATAATTTTTACAAGCTTTTTATTAAATATATTTTAATTTAATTATATGTAAATGTAAAAGTACATTATTAAAATAATTAAATTTAGGTATTTTTTTCATAATTTTTTTAGTCCCATAAAATTAATGATTTTATACTTAACATTGATGCAGTCATTCTTAATTATTTTAAGACGTCTCCTTTTCAATTACCTGGGAAAATTTGTTACCTACTTAACGTGAAAGTTTCACCAGCAAAAATACTTTCCCAGAGAATACAGGTAAGCCGACCACTTAGAATAAGTTTACAAAACGTTTACCAACTTACGATTTCCATTGTTTTGACCAAAACACTTCCATGTTAAATGATCGTGACCTTAGTTATACAAAAAATTGAGATTAGAATTCTTATACCGTTAGTTCAAGGAAACCAGATAACATTGTTGGATATAAAGACATTTTTATTCAAACTCCTCCGTGACACGCTTTAATGCATACTGAAAACAGTAAGACGCTGCTTCGTATAAAATTTGATTAATTGGGACAGAATTTTTAAAACATACTTTAGTGAAAAGCAAGAAAATTAACTTTAAATTTGATTAAACGAAAACTCTCAAAAATGGTCATTTTGATTGACGTTTTATAATTTTAATTTATTTACTTTTGCAAAAAAGTTTCAATGCACTGAAGTTGATTTAAGATTCCACAACCTCTCTCAGGTATCTGCCTTCATCACTAAGCTATCAAGGCCACCTTTTCGAAAAGCTATCAAATAAATATTTTTGCTAGAAAAATTATTTCGATTCATTCAATAAGTACAAATTGTTTGTAAGTTCAATCGACCAGACCGCTAGAGTGATCCATTTTTGCCAGTGAATAATATTGTTTGCAAGGTAGATTGTACACTGGAAGGGAGCTGACATTTTTTTTGGATGATCTATGGACTGAATACGAATTTTTATTGGACAACAGTTATATTCCGATTAAATCCTTATTAACTCCGACCATTATATTTTACATTCGTTAAGATAATGGGGCTTTCATAAATAATATGTTCCTATTTGGATATAATTTGAGGTATTTAAGGATTTTGTCGTAATTCATTTTAGGGAAATTATGACATGTTGCGTTGCGTCCTTCTTTAGTCAATATTTTGGAGAGCGTTATTTTTTCCACCATCGGTGTAACCCCTAAAATAAATCACAATGTGTTCCTATCTATTAAAAACGGTTAATGACACTAACCAGCATGCAAATTTTACAACTTGAAAATATTGTAAACTCAACCTTTTTTCTGGACAAAGCGTTTCAAAAATATATCTCTTCTTCACACATAAGGCAAGTTTTACAGTTTTTGGAAAACAATCTGCAAGAGTCAGAGTTCTAACCGCACTTAACCCCGACCAATGTCATCGATCATATCTATGTGAACACATAGCAAATTTCCTGCGTACAACATCTTACCCCCGTTGATACGTGAAGAATGTTTTCGCAGCCCATCGCTAATCTAACTCGGGTAGGTGAGGGCAAAACTAAAAGTCATCTAAAGGTCTCGCCTTGTTTTCTCAGGGGGAGGAATTCACCCCTGCCCTATAAATCACCACCCCTTAAATGTGCGGGTCCTAATAATAATATGTCAACAGTTTGTAAGCCATCAAAAGAAGCCTATTTATCAGACGGGACCTTTGTGATGATTAGTAGAGGTCCGGATCAGCAATTTGACGGCCCTTATTGAATTTGGACCTTTCTTGATCAAATTATGAGTACTTAAGTAAATTCATATTACATTGAATATTTTGGTTGTAGTGAATTTTCCAGGGGACCACAATCAGAAAGGCATATTTGTCAGTAAGTATCAATTATATTTTGTTATGTGTTTTGTTCCGAATTTCAGTCTCAGAAGGATAGGGTAAAAGTAATGTCATAATGTGAATGTTAGGTATACAAACCTGAAGAACTCGGAATCATTGTTACTGCTTATTTGACCAATTTCAGGAGACTTTTTTTTAACGCACCGTCAATTTTGTCATCGTTTTTCTTATCGTCCTGCACAATGAAGGCAAACAATAAAGCGTTCGGCTGAGCGCCTTATGCAAACCTTTAAATAAAATCTCCGTGAGCTCAACTTTTTTTTAATTTCTAACAAAATGGAGGCCAATTCACATTATGACATTACTTTTTCCCCACCTGCTTTAAAACACAGAGCGGAAATTGTTCATTTAAGCAGTAAAAATGTTTACACGTTCTTCAGATGTGTATCGCTCTATTGCTTTTTGTCAACTAATTCTTAATCAATCTACAACATCAATGTTAAAATTGTGGCACATTCACATTATGACATTATTTTTGCCCCATCTTGTACATTACATAAAACAAATAATTTTATAATTCACAGAGTCGCTGAAATCAATTTTTTGCAACAACCACTTCAAGTTGTAATAAAATTTACATTTATTTGAAAAGATTAGATTAGAAGAAAATACCTGAAAGTCAAATGTGCGTATTTTTCCGGTTCATTTCGAAAACTATTTTTACTTATTTATTTAAGAAACATAAACAGTTTTAATATTATATACAGAAGAGGATGAAAATAAACAGACCCATTATAAATAATCACATATTCAGTATTATAAAAACTAAGGGCGGTTTTTTTAAAGAATTGGAACAATACATAAAATTTCAATGTCGACTTTCAAGTTCTGTGAAGGTTCTATTGATATTCTGTTATTAAATCATTATTTGCCAGTTGTCTCACAAAACTGAAATAATTACAGAACTTGAATAGAACGTTCACAAAAAACACAACCATTAAATTTTATGAATCGTTCAAATTCTGTGAAGCAACCCGTCCATCGTACTAAATATTTGTAAACAAAAATATTAAAAAAAAAGTTTTGAGTAACAAATACAAAAAAAGGAAATACCAGAAGTGTAATAAACATAACTTAATTATATAATTCATTATACAGCATTATATGTGTATATAACAATACCGGATATAGTGTGAAACAGGTTTTGTCGTTGGGGCGGGTTAGGGGAAGAGAAGAATAAAGGGGTGTTGCCGCGCAAGTGAAATGAAAATATCAGGTACCTACCTATTAATTTAATTATCATGAATTTGTGTTATTCGCACCTAAAATGTGACACAATGAACTTCTGTAACAATAGAAACTAACAGTGAATATGTCAGCATGTACGTCTATATTTGAAAGTTTGTTATTGTAACAGTTGCAGGACTTATTCATAAGTTGGTGTTGCATCTATCAATGTAGAAAAAGGTTTTTTGTCTGGTATATTAAAGTGGTGCGAGGAAATTTATTTTGTTTACCAACTCCGGGTAGTCCACTTCTGAGTAAATAATTTTGTATAGGAGCATTCGATCATCGACAAGCCTCCTGTTGAATAGTTTCGTGATTCGAAAATGTTTCTCGATTTCGTAATAAGAGTTGTGTACGCTGAATGGTTTAAAATTGAGGAAAATGAGATATCGCGCCTGCTCTCTTTCTAACCATTTAACATAAGCAATGTAGCGCAGATTCCAAACCTGTGAACAGAATTCTATGTGTGGGCAAACATGTGAATTATAGAGAATCAGTTGCGTGCGAACTTGACCTTGCAACTTTTGATATATTGACAAAAGTTTATTTCTGCATCTCAACATCTGTTGCAGACGCAAACAGCAGTTTATACAATCGTTTATTGCACGTTTCAACTGCTACTATGGCGTATCGGTTGTCTTATACATTACATATACTTTTACATTACACATACTCATTACAACATTAATTGTATTAATCAAAAGCAGACTATCCTTTTTTGGTGGGATCATTGATATTTCTCAATTTTGGTATATATCTGTTAAAGTTTGTTTACCGCCAAAGAATCTTAGTACTTATTGTTTATTAGTAAGCTAAATTAACATCCCTTTAAAGGTCAATCCTTGTTGTAATTTAAGGCACTTAATTGAATTGGGTCCTTCCTTGAATGAGTTATTTGTGGGTTACGGTGTTAGATTTTCACTATCATGTCTAATGTTGCATCATGGCATATTGTACAGTTCTTCTATCTTGTAATGGACACAGTACAAAGGCTGAGCAATATGCTCCATAAAATAAAAATAAAAAAAACACAAAACACAAAACGGCTCATACAACAAATGAGAGATTTTCTGCCGTGGTAAAAAATAAAAAAACAAAATGTCTTCCCTGAAAGCCTCACTGATATTTTAGCTACCGCGGCAGTATTGTGAAAAAATCATTGATGAATGTTAAAATAGCAAAATATGAATGCATAGTGTAATGTACTGAATGTATATATGGGATTGTTTTATGTGTGTGATAAGATGACATCTTAAAAAGACGTAGACCCTTACTTACAATGATATTTATTTAGTTCTCAATTACAAGAGTGAAAAACTACTTAGCCGTCATACGGCCGTCTCTGTCCAGTACTAGAATTCGTCAGCCGTCAAGATCGAGTAGAATCCTGAAAAAGTGTAATGATCCTTGTTGGAAGATAAATCACTTGAGTTAATTTTCGGGAGGAATATAGTCTAATCAATGGATAAGAAAAAATAAGAGTCATGGTAATTACGTTACTTACTTTACTCTTCCAAGGTTACTTAACTAAATTTTGTAGTATCATTTCGAACTATTTTATGGGGATAAACAAGGGCCTTCCCTTTGCTGGAGCAATTGAATCAGTCCGCTCTAGGCGCCGAATTGCTAAGGCGCTGATCATAATAACCTCACCTAACACATCGCCCATAAATAATTTTTTTTATTAAAACAGAGCTACACGAAAATGCAAATCATCCAAATATTATTGATTACAGTGATCTCCTACTTAGGCGTCTACTAGTTTTGACGAGGGGCGCCAAAATCTTACTTGCCCCAAGCGCTGTTTGGCTCAGGGCCGGCCCTGGGATAAACCAAACAAGCTCTTTGAATTTGGAAACTAAAATCTCTAGACTGTCGAAATCCAAAACCTATAATTTTTGTATTATAAAGAGTTGTCGGAGCTTCAGTTTTATATGTAATTAAATACAAATAAAAAATCTTTAATTTATGGATGCCTGTTGTAATATTCTCACCCTTTCGCCATGCTTTTTATTATATTAAAACAATATAAAATTTTCTTCTCTCTCGGCTATGACCGATACTTCTTTTTTTTCTAAGGCTTTGCATATGTGTTCACAGGGATGGAAAATTCCTCCCCTACAACACATAAGCCTCCATGAAAATTGGACCCTTAATTTCTTTGATAACTTCAGAAAGCTACTTAAAGCTCTCTTGTACTGTATATCTTTATAGACATATGTACTTAACTAATTAATACGTTATTTACGATATTGAACGCAAATATTTTCGTATTTATATTGTAATTAAATTCCATCAAACGTTGTTTAATTTTTTGATTTATGATATAGGATTTTATTACTTTCATTTTTGTGGTAACCCTTTTGATTCTGATCAAGGCGTTGAATTTCAAAATTGAATTGGTCTTTCCGTTGCAAGTCTAAATTTAAATGATTTCTCTGAATGAGCTAACTTTCCCTATGTAACTATTCTGATTCCCTGCACCCTAACAAAGTCGTAGTTAAACGCTGATAAAAGATATTATACATGTTTATTTGGACAGGCAATTTAATATAACTCAAATGGTCAATTGTTAGCAAATTTGATTTTGGTAAACTCTTGTGTCTGTTTGGCGCCACTCCTTTATGATTCTGCTGCTATAAGGTACATGTAAAGATTGATTTAGTAGGTTAATGTAATTAGTTAATTGTATATTTGACGAACTCGGAATAGCCCTTTGCTGGCATAATTTGGCTCCTATCCTCCTGCAAGTAAACGAGATGATCGTGAGTCAACGAGAAATCCGCACAATCTTTTGACACGGTTCATTGATTGGTGCCTAAGTCACCGCGTCCCAATGAACCTTCCACGTCATCATGCACTGCCTTCAAGTCTTTTCTCGGGTCCCGAAACTCCCAAATTCCTACTCCTCCTTGGACTACAATTTACTTAGGGCGAACCGGTTTCGTCCTATATACAATCATATACTCACGGTTGGTGTGGACTTACGGGTCGTGAATCCTCATTCCACGTTTAAGAGAAAATGCGAGAATGGTCCACAGACCTAAATGCAAGCTGTATGCAGGTCCGCATTCTCCAGTAAACAGTACATACGAATAAATATATGTATACATACGTTTTGGGAAAGGTTTATAACTTGCAATACAAGGCTATCTACCTCGCATTCCAAGCTCGGACCTCGCGCCAAGAACTCTGCGAAGCTCTAAGTTTGGTAACCGAATAAATACGTAATAATAAGGTGATACTAATAAATACTAGTAAAATAAGATCTTATTGGTAGTTTGTTTTGGAGAGCTATCGAACTCCAGGCTTTTTGTTTGGTTTTGACGTTTTTATTTAAGAGAATCGTCATCTCTATTTTGTTTGGTTAATGGTCTTGTTATAGGAGCGACCACTGCCTCCTATTTGATGAACTGTATTTTTCTTTCCCCAGGATTCAACATTAGATTTAGTTCATCCTATCCCGTGATTTTTCAACTGTTTCATGTAATTGATTGCCACATAGGAGGGTACACTCCTCTCAACTGTCTCAGGCAACTGATGGGATCTATGCGAACACTCCATCAATGATACTCAAATGTTTCGTATAATATTTCGATATAAATCTTACTAACCCGTGATTTTTAAATTGTCGATTGTGAATGGTAGGTATTTGTAAGCACGCAGCTTCCAGCTGTTTCAGGTAATTAATAAAATCCTATGCGACTATCTAATCAATGATATTTAAATGTTTCATGTAATTAATCGATATAAATCTTGCTAACCCATGATTTTTCAATTGTTGTTTGTGGATGATAGGTATTTGTGAGCACGCAGCTTCCAGCTATTTTAAGTAACTAATGAAACCTATGCGACTATCTAATCAATGATATTTAAAAGTTTCATGAAATTATTCGATATAAATCTTGCAAACCCATGATTTTTCAATTGTTGTTTGTGAATGATAGGTATTTGTGAATGACCCATATCGCTGCACATTGTACAACGACATCCTGATGATTATCCTTATAACCCTGATAAATTATCTAGTTACGGCCAAGGTCGTTTTCAAACTTGCGGTTGACACAGTTCTCCAGTGACTTTATTTTGTAAACAATTAATGTAAACATCTCCTGACACACTAACCTAAATGTGAGATTTGTTTATTTAAGAAATTCCTTAGAAGTCACTTGTGTCTCTTTACTTTTATCGTGCATTGTTAATTAAAATATTTTTAATTCCTTTTTGAACTAGCTACTTATTTCATTTTCCGAATTTAGTACATTTACTAGAGGTTAAATGAAGAATAAATATATATTCAAGTACACATATCTCGATTGTCAAAATATGTTAAATAAGAGGACATATATTAATAAATAAATATAAAATATATGATTCTACATAGTCTTGAATATTAATAAATACATATTTTCCTTTTCAATAATATAGATATGCCCATGGGTAGGTATTTAAAATCGCTACCATTTCGATGTTTCGATTAATAAATAAAATACATATACACGTAGGTACATACATTACTCATATATATATTCTTTATACACAGTATATTACTTTACTTTTATATAGATAAATACATAATATACATATTTTAATGTGTAATTCCTTTTTGGTGTTTTATTTTAATAATCAATTGATATACCTCCACCCCACAGTCCTTCTGTGCCTCCTGGGACCTGAAAATTATTTGTAAAAGGAAAACTTACCCCCACCAAGATTTTTCCAGTTGGGTGCCACACAACAAAATCTTGTCAAAGAAAATCCTACCTAATTAATTGTATTTTTCAACAAATTTCAAAATAAATCTTTTCGACTATTTATTCCTATTTAATATTTTATTCTTGCTTGATTCGTATAAATTAGCTGATATTTAATATTTGTGATATAGATGTGCCGGAAAATTATAAATTATTTAGGTCGAACTATTTTTGTTATTTTCACTCCTTTTTAATTTTTTTTTATATAAATTTATAAGAAAATTCATTCCGAATTGCGCAAACTTTTAATTATTTCGATTCTGAATAAATTAAATATCTGTTAAAACTTTCTTCTAAATTGCACTGGATTCATCAATATTTCAACCTATCCACAATTAATTTTTTTTTCGAACTGTTTCTTTTTTGAACAAAGGTTTGAGCGTTTATTATTATTGAATCCTTTTTTTTGTTTTTGTGTTTGATTGATGCTAAATTATAATCTATTTTTAAATATCAATTCGCGAACGCGTTCATTCTAGATTAACGATAAAACTCTCAATTAAATTTGAATGTTGTCACTTTGAATGAAATAATTATTTTCAAATTTTAATAATTCACTAAACACTTTTTGCACTATTCACGTAACACTTTTAAGCACTGAGTTTAACCCCATTTATTTTTTATTAACACTGTTTGATTAAATTAAACTGACTTATTAAAATTTCACTGATTTTAGTACTTGTACTATTCACAAATTCTCTAAGTCCGGGGACTTATTTAAAATTTAACACTTAAAGATTTTTTCACTATTAATTTTTTACCAAGAAACGTAGTACTTCGGCGTATCCTCCTTTTCAAAAACCTCGACTGACTGTCCTCTGACTGATGTGCTCCATCTTTTATACCCCTCTCAGGTTCCAAAAGACGTATCTGAATTTCTTTTGATGCTTAATTCTATCTCCTATCAACTCGTAAATTTGAATATCCCTGCCTCTAGTATCGATTGTGCCTACATACGATCTTCTGTTTTCCGGCTCTGGGCGTCAGTTAGTTTTTTCTCTCACGTCGCTAGCTCGATAGGGTCCGAATCGGGTAAGCCTGCGTTCATTGGCCAGGCTTCCTTTGTCCCATGGTTCATACAAAATGTAGTTAAAATATCATGATTTTGCGTTCCTTTTTTTCTCAATTCGCGATAGGTCCGTCCTCAGTAACATATATATAGATTTCAATTTTATGCATCTTGTGCGAAAAATGATTAAATAGATGTCGAAATCTTTACTATGCATTTTTGAATTTCGATTTGTCTAAATTCTACTTAATTTTATTTTCTCCTATGTGAGCTTTTCCATTTTTACCAGTACTTTCTCTCTTTATGTCGCAGACTTGAGTTTTACCTTTTTCCTCTTGAATTTTCTTTATTCAGATGTTCCTCTACACAAATTTCTTCTTTATTCTTATGTTATTTCTCATAACTCTATAACTAATTATATTCCAAGCCGTATTTATTTATTTCACGGATAACTTAGAATTGTATCGCTTTTCTCCACTTGGATCATTCCTCATCCCCGTTCTCTACCCTTTCTTTTATCTTTTCCTCACTTTTCCCGATGTGTGTGGTCTCCAGGAAAATTTCATACTTCATTTATTATTAATTAATATATAGTTTTCCACACTTCCATGGGAGATATACCTTATTTGACTCTGGGATATCTGTCACTTTTATTGCCTTACTCGATCTCCGCCCCATCTTCTATCTCTTACATACAAGATTTCACATATATCATACGTCTGGACATCTGTTTACATCTCAAATTTATGTACTACGGCCGTAAATTTAATTTAATTTTAGAGCCATTTGTTTTAATCTATTTTGCTTTATCTAAATATTCCATAAGCCCTACGTTAAATTTTATTGGTTTTCTAATCGTTTATTACCTTAACGTAAATAAAAATCATGTTCGAATTTCGATTGTTTAACCTCTAAAATACACATGAGATCGTCAACCTTTTATCTTGTCTCATTTCTTCTGCAGTCTTGTGTAACTCTAATATCTATCTACCCTGATAATCATGTAAAATGCCTATGTTTCCTGAATTTAATCTATCGCTATATGTTTAGTTTTATTGCCTTCCTATGGTACCCTATTTTCATGTCCCTAGGACCTTTGCAGCAGATCAAAATCTCTGTATTTTCCCTTCGTCCAGTCTCTGCACTGTTTCTAAAATGTCTATTTTAATGCGAGATTTTCATTCCCAAATTGATTTTCCAATATGTCCGCTTCATCTTGAATTGATAACGATTAGTTTCTAATGTCCCTAACACTTTCGTTTTCCTTTATTACGATTTTCTATCATACTTGACACCCTACTTCTATCATAAATAATTGCACTACAGTTGAAAATTCTGCCAGTAATTTCCCTAAGTTTTTCCGCCCTCTCTTTTATACCATTTCGTTTATAATTTTTCCATTGCATTTTCGCGTGTGTGTTTTTCAACTTGTGGAGGTCCCAAAGCCCTCGATTTCAATGGTTCGTTATCTCCTAAATGTCTCAGTTATTGTAAACATTTCCTAGAGTTTGTCGCCTTGAACGTCGGTGTTTATACCATAGTGCGTTCACCTCTAATTTTTGTGGGAACGGAAATTTAATTAATTATCTATTTTAATGTCGGGTCCAAAGTTCATTCCTTTGTCTTTCGTAAACACACGCCTTTCCGTTCACTGATTGGTTACTCAAAATTTTATAGCTTTTTGTTCAGATCTATTGGTTGACAAAATTCAATGTTTATTTTTCAGGCCTAGGAAAAAGAGGATTCCTAACCGTCCTAGACGATTTTACGACCTCTCTGCTTTCGTCCTAGAACCTCGATTTAATTCCAACTATTACAGGTGCCTACTGAAAAACAAACTGAATCAATTTTAAATCAACAGATGTCGCTAGAATGACGGTTTTCATAAATAATTTGCATATTTTTAGCAGCTATGGTTTATCTGTTTTTCACTGTGATTTAAGCCTTTCATCACACTGTAGATTAAAATTCTGAAGCATTTTTCAATATGTCTTGTAATTTCAAAGAAAAATTTACGACAAATTCCTGCATTTAATTTCTAATTTCCGACCACCTAGAAGACGGGTTTTTGTGCGTTGTCTTGTGATCGAATAATAAAACTAAATATAAAAACTGTAATGAACTCTATTACCTACGCTGGGTATTAAGCGACGTACTGACTTACTTTAACTAGTGACTCCTGACATTATTTTGAATAAAAATAATAATATACGAAAATGACGCCAAAAAGTAATTTTGCAAATATCGAAGAAGTAAAAAGAGGAAATTATATTTTTGATGTTTATTTTAATTAACTAAAAATCTATTTTTTAAATCATAAAATATTGGACAGTTAGTTTATTCGGCTGAGTGGCTGAGTGACCGGTGACAACATATGACAGATTTTTTATATTTGTTTTTGAAAAATAATTTAATTTTTTACTCCAAATAAAGTCATGGTTTATGAAAGATAGATTACGAAAATAGTGTGCAATATAGTTGTGAATGATAAAGACTTGGAACAGGTGGATGAATTTGTGTATTCGGGAAGATGTTCTAGAGAAATGGGAAGGCTGACAGAGATATTGAAAGGAGAGTAAATGCAGGTAACTCCATTATTGAAGGACTGAACGGACTGGACATTGGAGCTAACAAAATATGGTTTAAAAAAGCGAAGCTAGCAGTCCACAATGGAGTGCTGATACCTACCCTGATGTTTGGCAGTAAAACATGGATGAGGCAGATAAAGGATGAAAGTAAACTGAATGCTGTGAAAATGAGTTTCAATAGTGTTTCAGAATCTAACAATATATTAAATTAATGTTTTTTTATTGCTTGTCTACTACTATTTTTTGACCTTGCATTGTGAATAATTTAGATTTTTTTATGTTTTTGCACATTAAGGACGAGTTGTTTCGGAGAATTTGAACAATTCATCAAATTTCAACGTTCATTTTCAAGTTCTGTGAAAGATTTTTTCAAGTTCTGTTTTTATTTCAGTTTTGTCGAGCAACTAGCCTACAATGATATAAAAACAGAACTTGAATAAATCTTTCACAGAACCCGAAAATGAACGTTGAAATTTGATGAATTGTTCAAATTCTCCGAAACAACCCGTCCTTAGATGAAGTTCTTAATCTCAAAAAAATGTAAAAGCCCAGCTGGGCATCAAAAATGGAATGAATTAAAAGCCGTGAGATATTTAAAAAATGTGTCGCCAATACCTGCTACCACATAAGACCGAAAGAAAAAGGTCGTTTATTTTTTTAGGAATCCCAAAAACATATACCTAACTGTGTTTTCTCAACTACGAAACATGGTCAAAAAAATACTCATGCCCTGATCATGGATACCGAAAAGCTGTGTGAAACAATAGACGCGGCACTTATCATTATCATGATTATTTATTGCAACAAGAAAAACTAAAAAATATACTCGTTCCACCAAGTTCATCTTGCAATATTTCCGCAATATAAAACTTTTCTGCCGAAACCGAATGCAACGAACCAGCAAAACCCTCCATTCTTACCTACATTAACGTTGGTTCTTAGAAGTTGACTCCCCCCCAGAAGTTAAAGTTAAGGAAACCTTCTTTTTAAAAATATAACCTCCTGTCCATCACAATCTCAGAGCCTCCCCGGAAGTTGTCGGCGTGTCCCGTCCTCCTTGCTTCTTTTGCCTCCTGCTTCTTTTAGGTAACCACCCCACCCGCCGATGCGCCCCCGTTCGACACATTCTTATCTCAAATTGAAATTCTCGCTCCAAAAGTCTCGAGGAGAAGCTGTCTGTAATGTTTAACACCCCTGTCGCCGTGCTTCTAGTGTGTTATTAAAACTAAATAACCGGGTTGTAAGTACTATAGAATTAATTTTAATGGGAGGTATTACCGAAAAGAGTACGTAGGCCCTTGGGTTTTTAGCAGTACAGTGAATGAATATTTCCGCTGCTTGCATCTAATGAGGCGACCCGACTTTATTCTGAAAGAAAGAAATTATAAAAAGATTTATTTGCAGATTTTTTAATATTTTAATGAAGGAGGTATTTTTACGGCCTATTTTATAATGGGAAGACATTCAACTTCAACTTCGTAGTTTTGAACACCGAAAGGGGTTAACTGTATAAATATCTAAACGATAAAGTATAAAACCTATATAAGATATGTAATGCAGCAAAAAATGGAAAGCTGAGCTTTGTTGTCGTGAAATGCCCATGTTTTTCTATCTTAACCTGTAGGGTATTGCGATTATTTAGTTTTTTACGCTATTTCTATCATTAGGTATGTAACTCTTTAGTTAAGATTAACAACCGTTTTCATTCGAGGCAACATTACTGATGGCATATGAACCTACGTAATAAGTACTTTAGCCGTGTATAATGTAATGTACTTTAACACTTTTATCATAATGTACTATTTATGTCTTAATAAACAAATAAACAAACTCTCTTAATTAAAACAGTTTGCTTGTTCAATAAGAAAAAATATTAACTACAAGCATTTTTATAAAAAGAAAACTTACGTAATGGATCTTTAATAGTCATTTAAGTGTTTTTATCAATACTAAATGCCATATTAATTAACATTTCTTCATTATGAAATTAACTATGCAAATTCCATGGCTGTTGGTTGGTAATTTTACAGCAGAACCAGCATAAATCCCTCTGGAAATGTTCATCAAGGCATCAAGGAACATCACCACATTTGTTTCCGAAAACAAATCATCAAGTTTAACAGGCTTTAAATTCGTTCGGGGGCGTGATTACAGCCGCTTTCCGAAAATTCACACTCGGGAGAGAAGCGGCAAGAATTGGGGGAGAAGATTTTCACGGAGGTACCCGATAAATTTACAAGTGTACGATATAATGCGGCGGGGTGCCGGGGCGCTATTTAACTGCGGGAACCCGAAAGGAATAGAGGGAACATTTTACCCTTTCCCGCTAAGCCGATTAACCGTTAAGTCCTTAGATTCTCTTCCCGTCTTCCCGTCTTTTGCTGCTACCCTGCCGTCTTCACTACCCCCGCCAGAATATACATACAAACTCGTAAAGACGGCGGACATCGAAGCGTGAAATCGTCATCCAAATGATTAAAAACGGCTTTGTTGCAAACCACTGGAAATATGATGTTTCTTTTTTCAATTTGTTTTCAATCAAAATCATTTTCCCCTAGTGGTAGCTTATTATTTTATATTGTGAAAGTGATTCGTGGTTTTATTGAGCTTTTCTGCGGACCTTATCATGTAAGCATTAATGTTATTTTGATTGATTTGGCTTCATACGTTCCACAATCTTATAAATAATTCATAGACCGATCGTACATTATCTTATTACATATTTTATGATAGCTTTGACAATGAAAATAATATCGTATACAATATTTTACAATGATTAATAGATGATGTATTACGAATTTACGAGTACGTTGTTAAACTTGGAGTATAGAAAACATAGGTAAGCGCAAGTTACAAGTCGATGTTTATTTTTTAAGGGACCAGTTAAATTTTTTTATTTTATTATTATTTTAATATAGATCATATGGGTTACATTAATACATACATATTTTGCAAAATATAATATTTAGGTTCATAATTGATCATGTATACCTTATCAGAAAAGAGGAGCTCTTGTGCCTGATAAGGGAGCCACGATTCTTACTTATATTCTTAAATGTAAACTATATACAATAATATATATATATATTTTTTTTACTATAAATTTTTTACTATAATAATTTTTTTACTATAAATATATATTTTTTTACTATAAATTTTTTTGGAAAAAAAGTTTGATTTTATTTATTTGTTCTTGTTGGTTCGTAATACAGCGCAATTCGGAAGGGAGATTATTGTAGTTTTTTATGGCTTGGTAAATATAATGGTTTTGCATTTGAGTTGTTTTAAAGATTGGCGTAATAAATTGGTTTCCATTTCTCATCAGTTTGTAAAATTCTTGATATTCTGTGTTATTTTTTTCTTTACACATTTTTATAATGGAAGTTTGCTTAAATATATCACCAATATTTGGTACTGGAAACAATTTAAAAAGCAATTTTGTTGGAAAAGTACAGTTTTTTTAAGTATTACCTTTATAATAATTTTTTGCGAGACTTTTACTGAGTTTAGGTTGTTTTTATAAGATCCTCCCCAACCTATGATTTTGTAGATAAGCAGGGAGTGGACAAGAGCATAATACACAGTTTTTAGTATTATCACATTTAAAATATTTCTTAACCTAACAAATATATATATACATTTCCTTATTCTCTTTACTAACTCCGTAATATGGCTTTTCCATTTCAACTTTTCATCGATGATCACACCAAGATATTTAATTTCAGAATAAGAGTTGATTACAATACAAATAGGATTAAGTAGTTTACAGTTGAGATTGTCACAATTTTCATCATGGATTATGATATTTACTTTGTGTTTAGGTATTTTTTGTAGTGAGAATAATACATATGTTGTTTTTTTGGCATTAATTGTGAGTAGGTTATTATCAAACCATGATTTTAAAGTATTAATACATTCATTTGCAAGTTTGTTAACTAGTTCCCATGTTTGACCTTTTATTAATAATACAGTATCATCAGCATAAGAGATTAATTCACATTTGATTTTCTGTTGGAAAATGTCATTTACATACATTAGAAATAGTAATGGTCCGAGGACCGTGCCTTGAGGTATGCCAAATGTACTTGTTAGTGGTGTACTATAAGTTTGGTTTAATTTTACAATTTTAGGTCTCTCTGTTAAGTAGCTTTCTATCCATTTAAAGGCTAAGTGGTCAATGCCATTTTCTTTTAATTTTAATATAAGTCTTTCATGGGAAATGCTCTCAAATGCTTTCTTTAAGTCAATAAAAATTCCTATACATTTATTTGATTTGTCCAGGGTACTCTGAATACTAGATGAAATTTTTGCAATGGCATCTTGGGTACTTTTTCCCTCTGTGAAACCGATATATAAAAAAAAATAATAATATTAATACCAATAATAAAACTTTTAACGGATCTTGAAGTTTCAGATAGAAACACTTTGTTAATTCTAGGTCGAGGGTTAGGCTCTCGACTAGCAATTTGGGAGTTGCGGGTACAATTCGCGGCGTGCGCAAATAAATTTTATTGATTTTTTTTTAATATGTTTTAAGTTCAATATAATATTTAACACAAATCTTCAAAACTGAGCAATGAGTTTGATTTGCGTTATTTCGGATTTAATCATTAAACATAATATATGGCACGTTCTATAGTGGAAAATACTCTCAATGTCGCCGTGGTATAATACCACCATTTAGAATTAAAACGTTACTTGAAATGACTTTGGCCGTGTTTGGTAACCAGATCGGAATAGCCAGGTACTTCCCTTCCTTCCTTTCTCCCATTTCCTTCCCCTCCCCACTACATTCAGCCTCACAACATACCCTAATTGGGGATGCCATAGTCTCACTGGCTTAGACAATTGAGAGCATTTTGTTTGATATTCACTAAAACAATATCATGGTTTGCGACAATTTAAGCTCGACATAGGCTCAATTTACGAGTTAAAATTCAGCTTGTTATTAAAAAAATTAAATCATAAGTATCTATGTACGTTTTGAAGGAATTTTTGGAAGACTTGAAATTACGAACGTTTCAAGTAAGATTTAATTGTATTAATTAATCTAGCTTGAGTCCCCGGGGTTGCCCGGGCTTTACTCAGAGGTTTTCGGTATCAGATTTAGACAGTAAACTTCCTGAAGTATTAGTGTTTTGAAGGTCAAGCATGCAAAATTTCAAAGGTATCATAAGTATCGGAATAAAACTGTTGATGTGTATAGTATACAAATCACATCCGAAACACGCCGCCCTCCCGTTGTCCGCCATACGGACGCCCGCTCGCCATAGTTTAAAGACACTCTTCTTTAAATAAATAGATACAAGCACAGTAGCATTCACTTTATTTCTTTACTTTGTTGATCGTCTTTCAAATGGCAATAAATTCTTAAAAGTCTCTCAAATTTGTTTATGGAATACTTTTAATGTTGTCCCTGCATCTTACTTCAAAATTCTAGTCGCATCATGTCCCAGTAGTTTTGCTAGGAACTCTTTTGTGCACAAAATAGGGATAAAAAACCGGTTAGAATATAAAATCTCAAAGTATTATTTAGTATACAGTATCTGGAGTGGAATAGCAATTATTTGAGACTTAAATTAATTATAAAACTCAAGGAAGGTGGAAGCAGGCTTAAAATGAAGATATTAAAAGGGTGCCTTCAAAAAACTTTTGAAGATACATAATAATAATCTTGAAAATAGAACAAATCGCTCTTCGAAAAATAATAACAAATATTCATTTTGTAATACATAAATTTAAATCAACACTAAAAAAAATTCTTTTAAACAAATGTCACTAAACCTTAATGAATACCTTACATAAATTAAATACCTCTGTATTTTTTTATTATTTACATACATTTGTTAATATGTAATTGTTGGGTTATGTAATATAATGTGTATTGTTGGGTTAGCTGGAAGAAGTAGGATGTAACCTATAAGCTATACCCTCTGTACTCTTTTTGTGCAATAAATATTTTTTTGAATTTGAATTTGAATGCAAGATAAAATTAACAAAGTTTGTGAATTTGAATAGATACATATTCAACCCGCTATTATCTGAAGCATTAGTTTTTTAGCTTTAATTTGATTTTTTATGAATAATTATATACACACGAATACATGTTAAAAATTGAAGTTGACTCTCAGTATAGCCCTGCTGAAATACGACCATTCAGGATCCGAAACGCTTTTTCTTGATCCGAAATGTCTTTTGCTGTATTGGGTGACTAGATCTGAATATCAAGAATCTTCATAACTATCTTCGTCCCATCCCCTTCCTCTCCTCTCCACCGTCAGCCTCATAACAACCCCCGTTTGGAGATGGCATAATTTCATTGGCTACAGACGTCTTGGAGCAGTTGGGACTCTTGTGCGGCATTCAGATTCTAATATCAACAAAGTATGCATAATTTATATTAACCGTCATTTTCTTTATGCGAAGCCACTGCTTTATTAATTTATTCATTCAATAAATAGTATATATAGAAAATGTTAGCCAACAAATTGATTACAAAAATAAACACTCGAGTTATTTAAACCATAATTACAGCTGGGCAGTACGTTTGAAGTTTGCAACAAAAAATTCTACTGACAAAAGAAGTTACAATAACTAAATATTATGTAGTAGTACAATAACTAAATATTATGTGTTGTTTCTTTGTTGTCAAAAATGGTTTCATAATATTTGTGTCAAAGGGTCACGCATAAAGGAAAACTCTACACCAGTTTCCATTTCTTGAATGTATAATTCGTCTTATCCGGTGTATCTCGAGGTCCGGGGTCATTACAGGCGGGTTCCATCGTATTTCCGCTCCGGCGTCGCAGCGTATCCGGGTGCCGGGCGTCGGCGTCGGCGTCGGACGTACCTGATTGGTATGCCGCAGGCGTTCCCGATTGATTTCCGTTATCGCGCTCGCACGTGACCGTTCCACGGTTTGATCATCGGAAGAGGAGTGAGCGTCGTGCTTCATGGGCTCACTCGTCAGTTTTACGACTTTGATCCCGAGTTACAACTGTTGGTCGTAAATCAAACGATTCAAAAAAATATATTCTTGTTATATTGATGGGGTGTTTTTATCCGTTCGCGGAACATGTCTACGTAAAAAACAACTTTTTGCGAGTCGTAAGCTGTTTTGATGAAAAGCTCAAATGTAGCTCGGTAAGAGGAATCGTTAAATCTAACATCGGCTCTTCATGAAGTTATCCATACGTTTTACGGGATGAAAGGTATCAAATGCGCTCAAAATAATGTTCTTCGTATATCTTAAGCTTGTTTTTTTGTAAAAATTTTAGGAAAGAGATTTTGTAAAACCCTTACGACGATGATTTAACATTCTTGGAAAAAAATAATTGGCAAAAAATTACAATCAACTCTTTTGGACGAACATACTTTACGTTTACCGGTTGAATTTTTCATCTCTAACGTAGTATGGAAGTTACTGGTATAATTTTCATTTAAATTTATTGAAAATTATTTACTTTTGCTCAGCAACTATAGTCATCATTGAATAAAGAAGAAAAATAGAAGTGCTTTTAATACAAATGTGTCACTGATGTAGTACCCTCTAGTTCTAGACCTTTTATAATGCGGACTGTCTTTCTTACACTTGCCTGAAAATGTTTATTGTCATCCCATTTGAATTTTGTAATCATGGCGAAACACAGTTTTGTATGAAATTATATGCCCAAATCTATTTAGATAACGAAACAAGTCCACAAAGCACTTCTTGTTTTTATTCTATGATATCATTGTCTGTTGGAAACCTCTATTATTTTAATGACAAAAAAAATTCAAAATGCAGTTTTTTCTCCGACTTGATAAAAAATTATATTGAAGTGTTTATATTATCAGTTTTTTAAATTGCTCTAGAATTTTTATTTGGTACCTAAGGAACCCAAATTCCATCTCACTTCAGTCTGGTAATATGTTATTGTATTAGTATATATGTATTGGTCAGTTGGGAATAAAGAACCAACTGAGCGACCAACGCAAGCATGTATATTTATGTATCGTACTTAGTACAACACATAATACATGTACCTATTATATTATTAATTACTTATAAATAACTACTATAGTGTACTTAACACTCCTCTTCCAACCACAAACTAACGCTTCCGGATGAGTAGGATTGATATTTCATAATATGTACAAACTAATAAATATATTTTACCCAATTTTAACACTATTTTATACGTACTTGCCGATAAAATATATTTTATACGTAATTATAAAAAGGCGGGTAAGCTGCTTCGAGTAACACATCCTGACATCCATGCCTACCTTCATTATCCTGTCTATTCTTTCTATTTTATAATATATCTTAACGTCTACGATGCAGAAAAAATCACTCACCGTATACTGCAATACAATTTAAATAGTGGTGCGTATTATATTCAAAAATTCTACGATCGCTTCTGGTAAAGAAATAAATGGCTAATACTGAGGCAGCCCTAAGACAAACGTAAATATATAGCTAGTATGCGTTTAAGTGCTATTTTTACTTCCATTAAAATCATTAAAATGGGAGACCAATAAAATCTCTATTTGATAATCCAAGGGAAAATCATGAAAAGATGTGATTGACGAAGAAACCGTATCCTTTGTTCCTGATCAGTCTTTTTGACTGATTCTGAAATACATGAAAAACTGTGCGATGAAAAATGATGATAGCAAACCTCTGATAAGAGAAGGCACCAAAAGGAGATTAAAAATCTACTATCATTTACTATTTGATACTGTCGCGGAAGTGAAGACTTATTATATTTTAAAATCTACATGATTAAAAAGTTAAATTTTAAATACGTTAAGAATGTTACACAACTTAATGATTGTCATGCAAAGCTAAAACTATAGTGCTATCGTAGAGGCACTATTTAATCAACCGCAAAAAAAGCCGGCAGCATATAACCTTTGAACTTATTTCAATCAAGCTCCGAGGCAAAGTGATTATCTATTCAGCGAATGGTGCATTCTTCTAGTTCTATAAGAAATGCCCCAACATGGAAAATACAAAGGGTAGCAGCGGCACCCTCCCTCACGTGAAGTGACGGCTCCCCAACTCTTAAACTATTTTAAGTGGATTTTGCAAAGGACCGCGTGGAATCTTGAATGAAAGGGCGTGATATAGGAGACGATCCTGGAATCCTTATTTTCCATTTTCACCCCTTCTTGCATTCGCTTTATTGGGGAAACTAATTTAAACAATAAAAACTTGTCTTCTCAGCGTGACGTTTATTTTGTGACGTTATCACAATCTTAAAAATTGTTGTGGAATTCTTGTGTACACGTAATAAAGAAGTCGTAATAACACTTTCATTTTGAGTGGATAATCAAAATCTGTCATCCTAATTGCTGAATTGCGTTCGTTTGAAATTGGATACAATAAAATTTAATAAGAAATATTCAAAAGATGCCAAAAGATTAATTACCGTAAAATTAACTATTTGCAACGCACATGGCAACATTAAGATATTTGAATATTGGAAAAAGGTTTATTATTAAATCATATGCATCATAAAATTATACAAAACCTAATTTCCGTGGCTGTTTTATGAACTCATCACTGCTAATCACGGATTACTTGAAACATTGAAAAAAATATATTTATTAATAAGGCGCATTGACTTTTCAAAGCTGATGTTTAGGTTATTTTGTTACGAAAAGGTTATTAAGGAATGAAAATTAACAGTAATTTTATGAAGCGTTCAAGACCATAACTAAATACTTATAGCCTTACTAAAATAAAGTGGTATAAATATTATGCGGCGCGTAAGGTCAGAACAGTGAAAAACTTTACTTATTAGCATGGATAATTAAAACAGTCTTAAACCAGGCTCAAAGCCGGCCTAACCAAACCAACGTTGAACGGAGGTGCAAGAATTTAATTAGTAAGACGGTAAGGGTTGTAAGAGTGGAGATGGAATCAAATGCTAACCAACTATCCATCATAAGTAAGTAATAAGGTTACATCTAAACTATTATTATTTATCTGTTAAGACCTTCATGAAACTAGTTATTCACTTTTTTTATTTCTGATAGCTAAATATATTTTCAACTTACAGTTATTTTAGATTAATTAAACCGACACATTACTCATCACGTCTTAAATGAATAAACTTTAATTCCTCCTGGCCCCGTATCCATCGAAACTCTTAATATGGTAATGAGTGACATAAGTACATATAAAGACAGGTTACTCATTAAAAGAGCCTCCCCTCCGGGGGATGTAAATTGCGGAGGTATTTTCAATTACGGTTTCCGAGAAACTTCCCTTGAGGAAGCTGTTGAATAATTATCTTGCGGTACTTATTAAAAAAACGCTTATATTTAGCGTAACAGTTTTCACCTGCGAACTATGCAAAGTGAACCGCACAGAAAGTTACGGCTCCCGAGCCCTGGGGAAAACATTGCTGTATTTTTAATTGTAAATAACAATAAAACTATAATTTTTTCGGTGACCGGATAAATCATGAAAATGATAATTCATCACATCTTTAAAAAGTTATATGAAGTCATGAAAAGTGATGTAATAAAAACTTTATTAACTGGATTAAGTAGGTTAGGTTAGGTTTAAATTGTTTTTTTTTCATCGTTTTTAATGACTTTAAATCACTTTTTAAAGGTGTGCTAAATAGTCAGAGTTATCATGGAACCAATATTTTCATAAATTGTAAAGTGTTAGAGAACATAGAAAATGAGACAAATTACGGTTATAAAAATAAACCAATACATAAATGCTTAAGGAAATAGATATAATAAGTGGTAAACAATGAATTTGTTTTGACAATCTACTACCAACTTGCTTAAGAGACAAACTACAATATGACAAAAACTTCCACAAACACTGTACGAGACAGAAAGACAACATTAGAGAAAAAAAAATTACAAAATCAAAACTCATAATTATTCACTGAATAAAACAACAGAAATGCTGTACTTAGCTCCTAGTGAAATTAAAAATCAACATAGTTTAAAAAAACTCGAAGAAAAGTGTAAAAACAATGTAGGAAGAATACAACAAAATATTTAAGTTTATATTAGACTACATGAAGTGAATCTATTTTAAGAGAAGAAAACTAGAAGTGCCTTCGATACAAATTTCATCGCTGACTTAGTACTTTTTAGTTCTGGACCATTTAGCACTCACTCACACACACTTGCCTGATATTGCATATTGCCATCCCATTTGAATTTTGTAATCATGATGAAAAACAGTTTTGTATTGGAAATTTAATCCCCGAATAGGAATATTTAGATCACGAAACACGTCAATAAGGCACTTGTGTTATTTTTAGTCTGTGTTTTAGACAAACCGAAGGAAATGCTATAAAACCGATTAATTTAAGTGTTTTTTTGTGGTTGTGATAAATTACTTTAATATTGAATAAAAAACTAACTAACTATCTAACAACTACTCCGTTTCACGGTAAAAATACTAGGTACATAATTTATCGATAACATTTTTTCGGGAAGGTGCTGTACAGAATAGTTAAGTCTGTTTAAAGATATAAATTTAGATGTTTGTGTTTTTAATGTACGTATATAATATATATTTTTAACATCCAAATTCATGAGATGTCCGTGGTTAGTGAGTTTCGAATCTCGTTGGTGCAAAATATTATTTTATTTATTTCTGTTCTTTTTTATATACAGTTTGAATAAGTTTTTTTAACACCTCACTAGGAGAACCTGTGCTGAGGTGTTTGAGTGTATTGATAAAGTGTTATTATGCTGTCATAAGTAAAAACACATCGTTGTCCTTAAGCTACTCAAGGACGATACTGTATGATCTATGCAAATTAGTATATATGCAGTTAATTCATTAATTTACCAACTGTAATATTTTTTGAAATATATGAAAATAATTCAAATGATTACACAGGTATTAAAACTTTATTCTTCTGGTGATCTCTTTCATCAGAAGTTGGCTGTCATCAAAGCACGACCTCCGTAGTCGAACCATTATTCTTCCCGTTGCCAACATGGGTAGTCGAAATCTTTAAAATTACTTTTCTTCATTTTTGTTTTATTTTGAGTCCTTTCGACAACCATATTAGGTTCATGCCCAGCCACAGTCGTATATATATTATAATTATGATGTAATAAATACAATAATATCATGACTCTAAGTTAAATTTCAACAAAAACAAGGAAATTTATAAAAATGCTCTCTGCATTTCACGCAATAATGTCTACTTTAACATTATGAATAATCATAAATGATGTAATTAATTAATTGATTATACATCTCTACTCCCCACACGATGCAAACAATATAATTGGTTCACTTGGCAGTAGTACTAACACTAAGTAGAGCATTCAACAGTCTATATTTGACAGCTAAGTGAAAACTTTGTCTAGTCATGAATGCTAAAATTCTGACAAACTGAAGATGATTTGCTTCTGTAGATATCTACCTAAGGACACAATTATAAATTTGCTGATTTACTAAACTTGTCCGAATCGATAAAGAATACACTATTCCAACGCGCTTGAGAACTAAAACTAAGGTTGAAAATTGTACGATATGATTTTCACATGTTTTATTAAATTTAACATGTATCTCTGGAAAATAATACATGGTAAAAAACTGAGAAGTGACTACTAATTCTCAATCACCAAAATAATCGAAACTAACTACTTGAAAATGGAAGAAAAAGCGGTGACGTGTATTAGAGAATACGTGAGACCGCACAAGAGTTCCAACTGCTCCCAACCGTCTAAGCCATTGTGGCTATGGCATCCCCAATTGGGGAATGATGTGATGCTAAAGGAAGTAGGGAGGGGAAAGAGATGGGTAGAGTAAGGTTGGGAAGTACCTAGCTTTGCAGATCTGGTTACCAAACACTGTCAAAGCCATTTTAAGTAAAAACCTTTCAATTTTGAATTGCAGTCTTACACCAGGGCGACACTGAGAGTATCTTCCACTCTGGAACATGCGGTAAATATACTATATATTATTTTAAATGAGTAATTTGTAAAATCACACAAATTAATAAAATAAAATTTTACTTCCGCACGCCAAGATTTGAACCTGCGACATCCAGCCTGATAGTTTTATCCTTCGACCACGCAAAATTGTTGTTCGTCTCTTTGAGTTAAAAACTATAAAAAATATAAATATTATATCATCAATCTTTTGAATTTGGATTCTAAAAGTATGTATCAACACCACCTGCAACACTTTCACGTAGGCACATATAACATAATCATATCACAAAGTTCCCCCATGCAACCTGTAGTAAGAGCAGTAATACACCGGTTGACAATCGCCCGTAAGTGGCCCCCCTAAGACGCCTTGAATGTACCTGCCGAGCAAGCATCCTAGTTAAGTAACTACCCCTACTTCTGGAGGCTGTACCAAAGGCTGACACAGTGTCACTTGCATCCCAGCACAGGCGGAAGTTAGTACGATAGTTGGTCGGGCTGCCAGATTTCAATATTGCAAATTGTAAAACGAGAAATTTGACTAAAGTTCCAACACAGCATTATCGATTGGGATGAAAGCAGTTTTGTAGAAGGTTTTTAATGAAAATAACGTCATGTTTCTTCAGTAATTCAATTGAATTATTTCATATTCCATTTATGAATAGTAGATTTATAGAGCCTGCCAATCTCTTGACATTTTTTAGTAATTTATTGTATGGTAAAAAACACGATTCCTTCCATAACCAATTGTACTATGACACCTCACCTCTGAGAGAGAGAGAGAAAGATTTTCGAAATCAATTAAATTCGGTAAAGGAAAGAAAAGGGATAGATGGACTTTGGAGAACTATTAGAGAATTATTGAGAAATGGTCACATGGTATTAACAGAACTTAGGACGAGTTGTTCACAGAATTTGAAAAATGAATAAAAATTTAAATGTTAGATATCAAGTTCGACGGTTAATTACGTAAATTTCGGGTTCAAAAAAGATCGAATACAATTTGTTGGAGATAGGGTCCCATTAGCTCAATAGGTAGAGCGGTGCCCCGGTAAGGTAACGGCCCTGGGCTCGAATCCTAGATGTGACCGTAACTTTTTTTGATTTTTCTGTTTCAAATTTTTGTTTAGGAATTGCTAATATTGTCTTCAATAATTAAAGATAATATAACTTTAATGCTATGGTGGCATCTTCACTTTGGCTCAATATTCGAAAACTGTGAAATTTTTGGTAACCAACAGTTTTATGTGCGGCGTTTCTAACTCTCAGCTTTATTTGGTGGTAATGTTCACTGGAAACAAATGGAAAACCAAAAACACTTCTTGCTACTTCTTGCATGATTTATGTGAACAAATTGTTTTGTGTAGTTCTTTGTATGTTTTTAATTAGTTATAAAATAATTACATTTTTATGTCTAGTATAAAACTTTTCACAACTTATTGCTATGACATTAAGGACACTTTACATTACATCTAAAACTCATTATTTATAGTATTTAGGCATAACCTACGAAAAGCAGCAAGGCTTTTAGTTTTTTTAACATCTGTCAGTAATTCATTAAAAATCTTAAATCCTTTAAAATAGAGATTATTTTGGGTTCCCGACAAATTTATTTTTGGAAGTCTAAAATCTCGAAATTAAAATTTACATTTTTAAACATGTATTTGGGGAGCATCTTATTTTTAGCTTAAATATAAATATAAGTTTTTGTAAAATATTTGCTGTCTCATGCTTAACATCCCTAGTTTTTTCTGCATAATAATTATCTTCAAATACCTACTACAATTCAATACCTACTGCTCGCATACCTCTATTTGCTATTTCTTAATCTGTGTTTGATTGCACAAGAAAGGGACACTAAAGCAATAATTCAAATGATATGCTTCTATACTATTATAAACTAATTTACTTGTATTTACATCGAATTTATTCCTTATTCTTCTAAAAAAAATAATTTGCTGTTAATTCGGTTAAAGAGACATTAATAAATAGAGAAAAAAAAATCTATGTCAAACTCTTAAATATATGAATATAGCTATATGACTAACACCTTACAAATTGTTTTAATTTTAGTCAAAAGGCTATCAAATTGTCAGATTTTAGTATCCCATAGAGCACTGTGCCTCGACCAACATTACTCCTTATTCTACGAGAAAAGTTCTTTTTAGGATTGTAGTTCAATGGGACAAAAACAAGGTCATGATTTTTGACGCTATGTCAACGGGCGTTCTTTCTTTATAGGTAGCAGATTAAAAAATACGCCCTTAGGCTAATGCAACGCGTTGAAAATAATAATATGATTTATGCTACTTGTATTGATTTTGTGTTACTTCTTAGTCTTATTTATTCATAGTTATTTTTTCTTCATGACCAGCAAGCTTAAAAAATATGTTTTATAATACTTGTTGTGATGTCTGAATTAAATGATTGTTTTTTTTTGTTGCAGCCCTTGGTTTCGAGCCGGACTTCCTGTACCCGCTCGAGAACGTGACCATCGCACAGGGCCGGGACGCCACGTTCACTTGCGTGGTTAACAACCTCGGAGGTTACAGGGTGAGTGGCGACTCCGCCACCGCCAGGGTGTGTATCCCTTCACTTCTTGGTTCTGTTTGTACCCGCCTGCCAGCCCTGCACCACTCGGTCTCTCTCTTCACTCTCTTCACCCCTTACCGGGCACTTCCTTCTCTCACTCTGTCACCCTGTCTCTTCTCACTCACTCACTTGCTCTGTCTATAGTCACACACCTGCTGCATACAATTAATACTAGTGAAGTGTTGGAGGATGACTTTTAAAATGCATGATTAACATTTAAAAACATGTATTTTTGAGATTCAAAGATAAATTTACTTTACTATCGGCGTATAAGTATTCTTCTTTATTCTGTGATATAGAACAAGTCATTTCAAATCGACTCATTTGATCTTATCAGTTGAGTAACAAGATCCAAAAACGTTATAACAAAATGAAAACTAATGTTATAGAATCAAAATCAAAAACCATCTGAACTATTTCAGCTAAACCTTTTTTTTCTGTGGAAGAGGTATTAAAGAAGAAGAAAGGTTCTAATAAGTGTTTGCTACGTGTGAACATGTAACATAAAAGTTTATCATTAAAAATAATCTATTTACCTCAGAAGCATTGAAGGTTTACAGGCTTCCCTTGTATTTTTTCTGAGGGCAGAATAAAAACGATTGCAATTATTAGTCTGAAATTACTGAAATTATTTTGTAGAATAATAAGAACAACTGGCTTATTCGTAATTCTCTTGGAAGACAGGCCTGCTCAACAAATTCAACAGCATAGATAATTTGTTATTTTTTCCGTGAAATTTTTTTTGATATCTTGCAACCGCGGTATATTTCTGATATTTTGTGACCGCTGTATATTTTGAATTTAGTTTGAGACCACTAGTTAAGAATTCAAAATGGATCATTAGTTTTTGATGAGTTGATTATAAACATCATTTGTTTACTTAGTTAAATGCTGATATTGACTAAAGTCGGATATTTAAGACATTGCACAGTATAATTTGATAATTTTGCATCAACCCTACATAAACCAGGAATAAAAAATTACCCCTTCCCTTCAATCACGGTCATTAAATTTTATGAGAGTTTATTCTCATTTCTGCCTAGGTTGTTTAGTTTTATTTGAGTAATATAATTATCACTCCATGACAAAATCCATTAAAAATTCTACCCTCCGGCACTTCTCTGCATCCACTCTTCTATCTTCCACTATTAGAGCACAAAGCACTTAGGGAAATGTCAACAGATATAATATCTCACTCTCATCTCATTTATTTTGGACCAGAATGTAAAATGAAATGACCCATGATGGCGTTGTTAATTTCAAAAGGCTTACATTATTTCAAACAACAGCAATATTTCGATGAATTGACTTATTTCGCAGTTAAAAGCTCTTAATGGGTGTTTGTACAATTTTAAATTCAAAAGAAATTTATTTTCAGTATTTATAAACTTCTGTCAAAGTAAATAGTATTTGACCATCAAAATGCTTTTATTTCTAATTATATAAAAAAAAAACATAGTTTAACATTTTAAATAATCAATGTTGGTAATGTACATTGCACATAGGCGTGTGATATTTTTTCATTCTACATTCTACAGCTTGGTTCAAAAGAGCAGCACAACTCTAAGCACTTGTGAATTGTACGTCTTTTATTGTGAAATAAGCCCGAATGTTCCAGACACGACTTACGGGCAATTTCACCCTCTTAACTTTCTTACTCTACGACTATCTCTCTTGAAATGCACTTTAGAGAAAGCTTTTTTCCGTAGACAAAAACTAAACTAACTACTTCACAGTGTTATCCTCCTGAAAAATCTAATAAATTTAGTAAATATGTTAATACATTTTGAAAGTTCACGAAACCTTGAAAAAATCGTACTTGTATTTAAAACAATTATTAAAAAAAATTGATTTGGATTTCTTTTTCATATTTTATGGGAGGATAATTCTGCCTCTTTCCTTGCACCGTGAGCTTGTCACCAGTAAATTTTAAGTGCAACTGAATGACTCAATATAATATTAATATCACCACTTCACACCTGCTTGAAAATATACACTACCTTAGAAAATAATGCACAAATGATTAGTCTAGCACAAATTTACCCCCTACCAACCAAAAATTGTTGTTTTAAATTTAATGAAATATTTCTTTGATTCGATTTCTACCAAAAATCTATCAATTTTTAATTTGTGATGATTGTATCTAAATTATTTGTAACATTTTATTTAATATCATTCAATATTCTTTTTATCAATGAAACCAAAAATACGTAAGTACTATACGAGAGAAACTTTTTGGTACCTCCCAGATCTCCCTTAAACCTTTCTTATGATTTTCTTTCCCATTTCGAATACTTTTAGTGATTTTTTTTTTTTTCTCCAAAAATCCTTGTTTAACCACCATTTAAGTCCTTCCAAAGCCCCTCTTATACCACTCCTTGCACGAAAATGCTACAAAACGCACCGAGTTGCACTTAAGTTTTGCACCCTGTCACCTCTAACTTTAGCACCTGCACCTTATGCACACACTGGTTTGCGATGGTAATGGTATGAATATCTATATGAACTTTCACATGTTTGTACCTTTCTTCTGTCCAAACTATAATCATGAATTATTGCAATAGAAAAAAAACCCTACATCTTACATGCATAAAACAAAAATTCATATTTCTTTTCATGTTGGTCAAATAGTTCATTCGGGAAAATGTAATGTAAAATTTTCCTTCATCATTTTTAAATGAAAATAAGTTTCATGAAATTTCGAGTTCCATGAAACCGCATTCACACTATAAGCTTTTGATATACAAGGGCCTGGGTTTTTTTTATTCTAACCGCGGTACCACCTTGCGGCAACAACGGCGATAATTAGCTGAAATAAAGTTGGGCCACCATCGCACCCAGGCAAGAACAGGGAATTAAGATGTCCCCCATTTTTTTAGTTTAATTCTATTATTTTTAAATCAACAGGGAAAATGGAACTTACTAAAATATTTTAGAGAGAATGAAAAAACTGTTTTATTTTTCTCTGTTGACCTATTTCCATCTCGTGCAAGATAGGGGAAAATGTCAGATTAACCAATTAAAAATAATTGAAAATTCGACCTTGCATCGCAATTATATTCATTGTACTTGTATTATAATTATATTAGAATGACTTAATTTTTTCTTCAACAATAGCAAAGTCACTTTGTGGCGTCATTAGATTATATGAAAATAAAATACTTTGTACACAACAGTATTTAATTAAAATAATAGACGTGTTTCAAAACAAATAGTTTCTTCGATTGGATGAACGTATACATTAGATTCTAAACCAATAGTTTCTTCGTTGGGATGAACGTATACATTGGATTCAAATGCAATAGTTTCTTCGTCGGGATAAACGCTTACGTTGGATTTGAAACATGTCTACTATTTTGATGTAATAGTGGTATACAAGCTTATTTTTCAAACAAGAATAAAAAATTATTAAACCACTACTTAAGAAAAATTACAACACGTTTACATATTTAATAAAATGTATGTAATGTAAATGTTATTATTCAATAAAATTAAAATGTGCCACAAAGTGTAATTGTACTTATTGCAGAATTTATATAATTGGTTAGGAAGTTATTTTTCAAACTAAGTATTTGTTTTTCTTTTGTATTTTCTTTTTAGTGGACTTTTTAAAGTGTAATAATCATAATTATAGTTTGGACAAACAACCTATCTCTTTCTTTTTTCACTTGGATTTGATGATATTATAGTATAAGAATTGCACCTATTTTTAAGATATTGACATGGTTCATGTTTTTTCTCTTTCCACTGAACTGATTTGCACAGCACCTTGTATTTGATGAACTGTTTTTTTCTAACAATCTGTGTATTTAGAAAAACAATGAAACCGTTTATGGATATTTGAATGCACAATAAAACATGATTTTTCCATTTTTTATGACCTTATTTATTTCAGTGCCAGGATTAAGGTTAAGTATCTAGAAATAAGAAAATGTTGGTCCACTGTTTCTGTCTTTATTAATTTTCATCTACTTCTAACATTTATCTAAAATTCTTGGAAGGTGTGGTAAGCAATTTTAAATTAAGGAAAAATAAGCTGTTTACATTGAAACTATTTCAAACTGTCAATTATTGAATTAGTTTTAAAAAAGAAATACTTTAGGTAACGATAATAGTCAAGGTGGAATAGTTTAATTTGTTTCACGATGAATGATAGCGTCACCGCTGAAATCAAAGTATTTGTGACAACTTTCATACAAAAACTAAAATGTTGTTAAAAAAAACAAAAAAAAGTGACACAAAATCATCCGTATTAAAAAAAAAGATTTCTACGTTTAGACTATAAGAACAAGAGTATCTTGTATTTGCTCTAAAAGATAAAATTTGTTAAATTTTACAAAATATATTTGTTATATGATAACAATTCGTGAGGGTTATACGATAAACACTTATTTTAAATTATTGAGCAAAATACAAATTTACCTGTTATGAAGCTGTAACACTTACACGATGTAAAAAAAAAACTTTTGTAAAAAATGTTCTAACTGTTATCAAATTAATTAATTTCAAATAAGAACCATTTTGAGTTTATTTCTGTTAAAAAAAAACACTTTGAACTAGAAACTTTAAAGATTTTCATTAAAAGAAAAATCACGATAACATATTTTGTGTGATAGTAAACACTTCATTATCCAAAACATTCTGTCCCTAAATGTCCTTCCATTCTTAACGGTATATCTAAAGTACGTTTGATTATCCACACACACACACATATACACACTCGGCGGGGCTATCAGGTGGCGTGGATAAAGGCGGACACTAAGGCCATCCTGGCCATCCACGAGCACGTGATCACCAACAACGCGCGCCTGTCGGTCACCCACAACGACTACAACACGTGGACCCTCAACATCCGAGGGGTGAAGCGGGAAGACAGGGGCCAGTACATGTGCCAGGTTAATACGGACCCCATGAAGATGCAGGTGAGAACTATTATAAATGACATTAATCAATTAATTTATGTTAAACTAGCGCAAACCTGTGATAATCACAACATATCTTTTTTTAAGGGTAAACGTAATGGACGTTATAATCTACGCGTTCGTAGGAGGCGTTAATTTAATATTTTATGTTACAAGTTTTACTTTAAAATATTATGACGAATTCTTTCAAGAAAGGCATTCAAATACCATAAACTTGAAAAAAGTGTTAATTCTTAAAATAATAAAATTTCTTTGAAAGATCAGATAAATAATTCTTTTAAGTTAATTACCTAAATAAATGTATATTTTTTAATTAAAAATATGAGTAAAAATTTAAATAAATGCCACTGTCGGAATTGTGTTCTAATCGACTGCAATGACGTCATATATTCTGACAATTACACCACCAAATTATTGTATGAAAGGCGGCATGTATTCATAATATCTACCGAAAGGAATAAAAAAATGTGTGTTATGATTTTTAGAATGTAATGTACCTCACATTCTAATTCCATTGATTGGTAGTAATATTTTCGCTTTGTGAGATGAAAAGAACTGCATTATAGAAGTTTTTTGTAACAGAAATTATCTATTATTTCATCTTTCTATTCTAATACTTTCTCCTATTCTAGGTAAGTTAGAATCGGTACAATGTACTCCATACATGTAGACGGCCGCTCAAAACAACTCAGTGCACTTCCGATTGTGATTCCGTAACCATTAGATGTGGCTTCTTCCTCTACTACGTCTCGTATCAATCTTTTACGGCATTTTCTATTCGGTCATTTTATATTTGGGTCTTCTCGAAGTGTCCAGTACGACCATAGAAAGAGAATCATTATGTAAAAGGAAAATACCATTTGTTTCCCAGTTTGGATACCTACACAGAACAAAGCCTACCTTTTCGTTTTTTTATGACGCTCAATAATCTGGTTTTAAAGAGTAAGAATCTTAACAGGAATCTGTACACCAAGTTGGATTTGTCAACTTTGGTCTGCAACATGAAGTACTTCAAAAGTTGATTACTTATCTCTTCTCCCTAGTGCTTGCTTGGAACAAATGTCTTCTGTATTTTTGTTTCCATATTTCAATAGCCATTGACATTTCTAGACCGCATTCCTTGAGGTGGTCATTCCCCCTGATATAATATACGAGGAGACTTCCGGGGACATGATGGTGCCCGAGGGGGGCTCCGCTAAGCTGGTGTGCAAGGCGCGGGGTCACCCCAAACCCAAGGTGGTCTGGCGGAGGGAGGACGCGGGCGAGATCATCGCTAGGGGCGGACCCCAGGGCAAAACTAGAGGTAAGCTTTTTTATAATGATTTGTTTGTAGAGTTCGACAAATCAAATTAAATAAAGAAATAACTTATTTACTTTACAATTTTCTAAAAAACTGATAAACCAAAAACTTTTAATGCTAATTGCTACGGAATTGAGAAAATTTTCGCTGCCACGACTTCGATAAAAATTGCTACAATTAAAGATACAAATGGCTACAATTACAGAAACAACTGCATCCATCGAAGCCTTCCATCTTTGGCTTTCTTTGAACGGAGAGCGCCCCGTCCGCACTTCCCGGGGACCTATTCCTATTCCTAGTTAATCCGCTGAGATTTAAGCCGAACCAGTGCCGGGTGGAATAATTAACTACCCCCGTAGTGTATCACAAAGACTTGCGGTAACTTAGTCCTTAAACTTTCCGATCGACATTTCTCAGGGCCTGACACCCGTAGAAAGGATGATTAAACACGCCCCTCGCACGTAAGCCCAAACCACCCGAACCTCCCCCTGCCCCACCCCACCAACCCCCCGCAACCCCAACAACCCTTCCCCGAACTACGCCACTTCTGTAAAGTCAATCAACGGAATTTATTCCGGAGACCAATGACTATGGGACTTGAAATAAATTTATCAATTAGATAGACACTTTGAAGAGTAATGGCATCTCTTTACAATAAATTCGTTGATTAAATACAATTGACATTATCTCAATTAATCTGAAGGCTAAATGAAAACAACGAAACCTGAGAACAATCCTATCTTTAACATTAATGTGCCTACCAGTACATTAGTTTTTTTTGTAAACTAAAGTTCGTCTTGTACAATAAGAGATAAGATTTATTAATTATTTTTGTGTTCAATTCGTTGAACCTCAATTAATTATTTTTATTTAATGAAAATCCAATTTATTTGCGTCATTGTTAAATATATGTTTTATGTGGATGATAAGGTAGCTCCTATTGTGCTTCCTTATAAATAATTATACATTTATTAGAGTAAATATTAGGATTATTTAAAGTTTTTACGAGTTAACAGTACTACATTATATACTGTTTATCAGTATTGTCAGAGTTACCTTTATTATTTTCCTACGGTTAATATTAACTTCAGCAAGTATTTTTGTTAATTTTTTTTGTTATCACTGTGACAGCTGTTTTGAAGTCCAATTCTCTTCGATGAAATGTCAATAATCTTTTAGATCATAATTTTTTTTAAATATGATTTTATATAAATTAATTTAGTAAAATACGCATGAGAAATACTATGAAACGAGATGTACAGGTACCTAAAGGAAACAAAATTCCACGGCATATCTACGCGTGGAAAGTTAAATTTGAAAATTGGTAGCTTATATATATTAACACCTTCGTAAATCTATTGCACCTACTCAAATTTGTAATTTAAACGATTTCATCTTTGATCTTTGGAAATAATTACATCTTAGATCAAATGACTTATCATCCAAAGTGAATCAATTGTCAATATTTATCAAAATCGACAGAATGGTTTTCTTCAGCATTTGCCCCATGTAAAAAGGTAGACCATTTGTGATATTTTTAGAGAAGTATTACGTTTGAATAAGATTGTTATTTTATTTTTTATAACAATAAAAAATATATACTAATGAAACTTTATAGATACTTACACACAAATTAAAATTAGGTTTAACAGTTAGTTATTTTTTTTATCTCATGGATGTCGGTGGGTAAAGTGCAGTAATTTTTGGTGGAGATTCTACATGGTGATAACTTTTTTGAAAAACGATTTTTTTTCCATAAAAAAATATTTTTCCATAGAAAATAATTTACTTTTCCAAACACACAATTCATCTTTTTATCTGAAAGCTACATTAAAAAATAGGAATTTCTAAAAAAATCATGAATTTTTTTTTAATTATTCTGCATTGTAGATAAACCTCCCGAAGTTACGAAGTTAATACACTTCAACCCTAGACTCATTGCATAATAATGGCAAAATTTATTTTTAAACCAATTTCTAACTAATTTGTCTGTTTTTCCATAGTTGCATCCATAGAGGGTGAAATTCTCTCTCTGACAAAGGTGACGCGTTCTGAAATGGGTGCCTACCTCTGCATAGCGGCCAACGGGGTGCCTCCCTCAGTCAGTAAAAGGATGATGCTGCACGTACACTGTAAGTAAACCTATTATGATCTTTTTTAATTTCTGTAAAATTTCAATAACGATTTTTAATTCAATTACATTATTCAATGTATTTATTATATACTGGATCGGTCTTATTCCGCTATGTGCAGTGTGCTACATTTGAACTGTAGTGTTTCAGTTTTATCCAGTCTAAATAAAATAGAGTGGAACGGAGCTAAAATGTTTTTTAATTAAAATGTTTACAGTGGAATTCAAACCTTTTTAATAGTTCTAAAAACAGAAATATTGATCTGTAAATAATAAAAAAATAAATTAAAGATTTTTATCATTGTGTACTTTGTATCAAAGAGACTTTAATCACGCGTGTTTATTATTATATATTTAATATGAATCTAGTTAATGATAACAAACTAGCACCTAAAAACCCGATTGTGTTCCATGTTTTTTAATTGGGTTGGCAGTGCCTTCACTTCTTACAAACAAACGCGTATTATGCGCGAACTTTATATCGGTGTTCTGTCAAAATGGTGTGAAATTATGATTTACGTAAATAATATTAAATATCACAATTTTTCATAATCTTAAATAGAAAAAGTTGTTGTTTATTGTCATAAAGTTAAATCAAATGTTTGTTTTTTTTATTTTAAATGCGTATTATAACGGTAGTTCTAGTTAAATAATTGTAAAGAAGGGTAAAGAGCCAGAGGTGCGCTCTGTCGGCCAATAGGAAAACTACTCCCGCGGCCGGTAAAGCACGATTTATTTATTTTGCGCGAAGATTTTTGCGGAATTTACTGGAAACATTTGACTCAAAGATTTAAATTTTTACCAATCAGAGGGCCAAAACCGTCCAGACGTAGGCGTAATAATACTACCTATCAGATGAATAATTTCCATAAAGCCGTTTTCGTGAAAATCACTTCAAGGACGATTGTCATAAATGACTCTTTTATACTCATATTTATTGTTTTTTTTTCTTCATAAAGTGACTTATTATTTATCATAATACTCATAATGTGATAGGTAACCATAAATTTATAAATAATCGATTTGACATGCGTTCAATTTGGTAAAACTGTATTTCTAATTCATCTACTTTATTCCAATATGCTAGACATGATTTTAACGAAAACGGCTACTTAATAAGACTTAAATCGTTTCACATCTTTAAAAATGTTTTATTGGATCTCCGTTAAAGTTCTCGTCTGAATTCCTTAAAATCAATAAGTACCCAATCAATTTCATTTCATGGCATAAAAGTCACTTGATGAAATAACTCTCCAAGTATCCAGTGGCAAAGGCCGTCACCGCCACAAACTTTTCTTGATAATTAATCCTTAATCTCCGGGATCTGAGTGGCCACGGAATTCATGTTACCCTTAAGCCGCATTCCAACTATGTCATACCAAAGAAATCAAACTGTCAATATACAGATGCGATAAGCCGAGAATTTCAGAAAGTTTTCTAATTTGCGTCCTCATTACCGTGTCAATTAAATTCTGAAATGGCAGAAAGGGGGCTTACGAATGCTGCTGGGGGCTGAAGGGAGCTGAAGGGGCCAGCGGAGGCTGATAGGGAGTGATTGGGCGGCTTTCTTATCGTTCCTCGAATCACGGGATTGCGATTGGTAATGGAATTAAATAAATAGGAAAAGTTTATTCTCACTTGTCACAGGGACATTCTTTCGGATTTAATTATTCAGAATTTGAAATTAAAAAGCTTCAAACGGAAGGAAACTCGTTATGATAATGAAAGGACATTTATATCCTTTCGTCTGTTAAGTTCGTTGTTTTTCGAGGAATTTCAAATCCTTACTATTAAAGTTAGTTTTAAATTCCTTTAAGATTTCAAGTACTAAAGGCATAAAACTTTTCAATATTGGTCACAGCCAGGCGACAGATTGGTACTACTACTGATGTTGGCCAATCACCTTTTTATTTTTGAAGTTTTTGCTATAGTTATCCTATCTTCCATCCTGTATAATTGAACTACTTTTGATAAATGCAGGATGCGGCAAAACAGACAGTGCAGTTTTGAAGGTATCAAGTCTTGAAGTTGAAATTAGAAATATGATGGCTCCCAGCAACGATACATTGATGAAGGCGATTTCTGAAATTTTCGGCCGCATTTGGCATATGTTGACGGGTATTGCGGCGATTTCCTCCCGAACTCAATCCTTGAGTTCTCTCAAGGTGTGAGGCCGATGTTTTAAAACATTTTCCGTCTCCCTACAGGTAAAAGTCGTAAATTGTACTGTAACTTAACTGAGTTTTTGTTAACGGATAGTTCTCACGTAAGTGAGAACATCTGTAAAAACCCAGTATAAATAAATAAATTGTAGCCGGTTGCCACGAAATAACGGACGTTTTCAAAAAACGTGCGGAAGCCCCGGTGTAATCCGGACCAAACAAAGGTTACGTCTGAAAACGGCACGACCCTCCTGACTAAATGAGTCTCCCCCCAGGTTCCTACTCCCACTACACGGGATGTACTGGCCCTTCAAAACTGCACTGTTTGTTTTGCTGCACCATGCATTTGTCTTCATTCAATACCATATAAATCATCGAGTTTAGAACCAGTAGAAAAGTTTTCTTTAAAATTCTATGAAACAAATTTCTTCGTATGTTTGACGTGTAGTCTAACATGTTAAAATCATCAACTCACGTGCACGATGACACTTTGAATTGCGATAAGTCAATTAGATGTGATTTCACATGATATTATATAACCACGTAACGTTTCCGATGACCTTTTACATGACTGAAGCGACCGGTCAGTGGCTGAGCTGGCATTACGTTTGCGGGGGCTTAGTATCACAGGGGCCTAGCTAAAAAAAGTGGTATTTTGAGTTAAGTTTGGTTTCGGTAATGCCACAATCATATTTATTAGTGACTCGAACCTCTTTCTCTCACATACCGCCGTTTAAGAGTTAAAGTTGGGCATATGAGCATTCCAATCTTTATTTGCGTTTATCTCCCAAGTATGTTTTTATAGATACGTTCCTGTGATCCTAAACCCCCGCTCGGGTCCTACCAAGGCATCGTGCGTTCAATTTATTTGCTGGCAATGTTCTCCATCACGACAAAAGCAACATTTTCCTTATTATATTAAAACACAAATAACTTTTTTTACATCACTTTAATATATATATATATATATATATATATATATATATATATATATATATATATATATATATAACCTCTACATGTTTCATGAACAATATTCACCTCATCAGGAGCAAGTATATACCAAAGTCAACAATTAAATATAGATTACAATTGAACAGTGTAAGAAGTGGGGAGGGGTAAGAGTGGGCAGAGTTTTTCAGAATTGGGAATGGAAAAGACCAGTTCTGAAAAACCACCCACTTCCTCCCCACTTCTTCCACTGTTCAATTGTAATCTATATTTAATTTTAAATTTAGTATATACTTGCTCCTGATGAGGTGAACATTGTTCATGAAACATGTAGACGTTATATATATTGAAATGATGTTAACAAAGTTATTTGTGTTTTAATATAATAAATAATGACATCACAGAGTGATAAGCTTTCAGAAGAAATTTTCTTCGAAAAATCAACATTTTCCACTTACTGTGGTGGGAGTTGGAGATTTTCAAATATTGTCAGTTTATACGTTCACCGGGAATGCTTGTCTTTCTTTAAAAAATACATATGCAGTATAGTAATTGGCCAAATATCTCAATCTGAAGGAGTTTTCTTCTGTTATGTGAGTCTTAAAGTACCAGGCATTGTCCGCCGGTTGCCCTTGTGTTTTAAATTGTTTGTGTTTACAAATTCTATTCTATTCGTGTATAACTCCAGCTATGTCTTTATAATTTACTCTCTTTTATACGTCATCTCTGGCTGACCGAATTTGTTTGCTTTTAGCACACCTAATTCTTTCAAATGTACCTACATATGTCGTATTTTTTATCTTTTTCACAATTTCATTTAGTGTAATGAAATATTTTATGTATCAAAAAATATGTAAACATCAATTCATGTATCAAATACGTCTGTCTCGACACAGGTTTATCCTAGTGAGACAGACATCGAAAAAAAAACCTGTAAAAAAACTTTAAATAAAAAAAAATTTAAAAAAAATAAAAATTTGAACTGGTATTCTTAACATTTGTTCTAAATTTCCACCAATTCAGAGATGTGTCCGCTTCGTATGGTGTAATTTTTAAATCCTGAACAACTAGTATTTATTATTAAATTTTGCTATTTTGTTGCAGTTCACCCGCTGATCCAAGTTCCGAACCAGTTGGTGGGAGCTCCACCCGGAACGGACGTCACGCTGCAGTGTCACGTGGAGGCTTCTCCGAAAGCTATCAACTACTGGACCAGAGAATCTGGTAAGTTGTCATTACTCTACTGCCCAAATATATAGGGAAAGAATTGATTTTGATTTTGACATTGGTTAGTTATTTTGTGGTATGAAAATTTGAATCTGTTGGAGAAAGTTGGGGAATGAATGACGAAGTTGGTATCAAAACGAGTAGCAAAAAGAGTGGCGGGACTGGTGGTTTTGCGAGTGTCGGATCAAATATCATAATACAAGTAGAGTGGTATAACATATCGCGTAGCGAGCGTCGGAACGATTTGGCGGCAATATTGGCGTAGAAAGTACTGGAGTGAGTGAGATAACATTAAAATCATCACCCAATAGTAAACGGATTTAAATTTTCGATTTTTTAGATCACTAAAAATATATCAGTTTGAAAGCAATATTGTTTCAATGACCAAACTTACCAATACTGTAAAAATGGTGCTGCTTTGATATGTTTTATGGCAATAAAAACATTCCCAGATAACAAGATTGATATTCCTCCTACTCCCAAAAGCGAAAATAGTGTTTTTGTGCAATGATGGAGAACTTAGCTAGCAAAGGGTAGAACTCCAACACTTTGGACCACTCTACTACTAATCGATCCATCCCTTTGTATTATTTGGGAACCGTGGAGAGGATAGAATGACAACTAGATGCATTTTACTGAAAGACATGCCTTGAGAATAAATATATATTTATATAATATATATCGAAAAATCGAAATTTAAGTCATATATTATATATGACTAAGGTTTCAATTTTCCCTTATTTAAACAATACTAAATTGCACTAACTTTATTAATTATAACTCAGTGTATTTATTATATTAGCATTGCATTCGATTCGAAAGTATGGAACTTTCTAAAATCCCCACATCGCATAAAATTGAAGTACGTTTCCTTAAATTGCAGGGCAGATCCTCTCGTATCCCATGTTAATTTAATTACCAAACTAAGGTTCACGCTTCCTGATTTTCACTTGAAATGCTCACAGAAGTGCACTGAATTCTCTGAACGTTGAACGCTCTGAGCAATAAACAACTAATGAACTAAAATAACTGAAATTCACTATCATACTTCAACTATTCATTCAAATATTTCATTCGGCTCTCCTACAAATCCTTGAAACTTAAAACTTCTTGATATTTATTTTTCATTAGAACAACGGAAATTTTGGACGAAATAATTGATTTCTGTGATCTTAAAAGATTTACCAAAAATGTTATTTTATTTAATTTTGTCGTCAATTTATTTTTAATTCAATTTAAAACCGATGTAAAGTTCCGATAATTCATGTTGCATTGTCAGCTTTTCGAATTTATTTTTGGGTAAATGTCATTTTCCAGGAAAAGGATTTTTTCGGCCACTATGTATTATTATAATTTGATATGAATACTGTTCTATTTTTCATTTCAATATTTGTCTTAAAATATCAAATAACACTCATATTATAATTATAAAATGTTTGATTTGAAGCCTATATTCTCCCCATTACTAATATCTTCGAATTGGTTTATTTTGTAAGAACCTACATACAAATAAAAAGTCTTTCAGTCGATTATTCTTCAATCTTCGAACTGGTTAATTTTGTAAGAACCTACGTACAAACAAAAAGTCTTTCAATAATTATTCTTCAATATTCAATCTTTGAACTGGTTAATTTTGTAAAAACCTAGATACAAAAAAAAAAATTTTCAGTCGATTATTCTTTAATCTTCAATCTTAGAACTTGTTAATTTTGTATGAACCTACATACAAATAAAATTTCTTTCAGTCGATTATTCTTCAATGAAATTCGACAGTATTCCTATAATATAACTATATATATAACTATTTTAATAACCATTTTGTTGTCGAAAATGGTTCAGATACCTAAGATTTATTTTAATATAGATTTCGGATGCGACTCTTGTCTGTAACTCTGGTTCAATAACCTGATAGTTTTTCATAAAATTTAAGTGTAATCATTTTCAAAATTGGAAGTGTTTTATGGAGAATTCAGACAAATAATACAGTACCAAATAATATAATACTTTTAAATAGAAAATTATTTTTATTGTAATTTAAAAAATTGGTACTGATTTGTCGAGAATTTTGACTATCCAAGATTTTTTGCAGGTCTGCGCTAGTTCTTAAATAAACTGAAATCATTATTTTACGCATTATTGATACCGAAAGAAAGAAATCCCCACTTAGTTATGAAACCCATATAAACTATTTGAATTGTCTTTCGTTTTAAAAATAGTTAATTTAATTCAGATTTTTCTTCGAATAGAAATTCAAAAGGATATAATATGAAATGTCCACATGCAGCGCATTTTTTAAATTAGTAATTATTTAAAGCTTCGGTACAATTTGGAATAGTCCGTTATACCGCTTGCCATTTTACATCCTCAGGAAATTGTGGAAATACTAAATTCGTAGAGAGTTACCAGCATCCCCACAAATGGAAATATGCAAATAATAATTAGAAATCCACCCTTGCTGGACCGTGGACCGTGAATACATTGAGGCGGCGTTTTCACGAATATACCGTATTCATATTTATTCAATTACGCGCAAGATATATATTTACATTTGCAATAGGTTGAAAAAACGTACAATGATCGATTTCACGTGTATATTTTATAGGGCGAGTTTATTGCGTAACTAAGGTGCATCTGACATAAAAATCTAATTACGTTTTCACCCCATATTATTAATTAGTGTTCTCTTTTACAACTTATAAATTTACATTGACAAATACTTATTATACAATAATAAAACACAAGTTTTCTATCTTTCTTGAAAAGCGTGAAATACGTATATAATTTACGAGAATAAGGACAAATTCAAACCACGGAGAATATTGTTGAATAGTGTCCACTCTACCAGTATATTGTGGACAGTTACATGATAACTCAACGCCGCCGCGGCATTGTCGGCGCGCCGTGACAATTCAACACACTTTTAAAAAGTGATATAAAGTCATTATTAACGATGAAAAAAAAAAATTTTTCAACCTAACCTAATCTAACCTACTTAACCCAGTTAATGAAGTTTTTGTTTCATCAATTTCCATGACTTTATATAACTTTTTTAAGATATTATGAAATATCATTGTGATGATTTATCCGGTCACCATCGTGGACACATCGATGTGGCACGACGCAAAGCCGATATCATTGAACAGTACAAAAATATAAATATAATGTATTGACATGCACCCACCATGAACTCTTCACCATGCGAAGAAGAAGAAAAAAGGTTTACAATGATTCACAAAAACCATGAAAATCTCAGTGGTGTGCAGTACACAAACAGTAAACAACAATAGAACAATGCACGCCACTGTGGAAATATACCTACACAGACATACTCAACGTAATTTTATGGCATATTTTTCACACTACCAGGAAGTTTTTTTTTTAATTTAAAGAAAAATGTATATTTTTCTGCTCACATGGTGGTTTCATTGAAAGTTTAAATAAATATTACTGGAAACTGAACAATTTTTCTTACCGTTACACTTACATAATTAATGTCACTTACCATAAAAAGCCCAATAGGGCATTAACAAACTAAAAACGAAATTGATTTTGAATAAAAATACATTGGTGGATGGTCAATATATTTATTGGCGCTAAATAAAGCGAGGAAAATTAATTGCCGCAATAACAATCAGCGATATGTTCGTGTAAAATGTGAATACCTCCATGCAATAAATGAAGTACGAGCAGAACAATGTCAATGTAATGGGAGGATGTTTATGAATATATGTTTATGGAGGTTTGCGGTTTATGCACTACCCGATATTCCATCATAAGTCCCACCAGCGGCGGATCGTTTTAATTTACATACGTTTCATTTGTCCTACAGAATGTCAAATGGATTAACGTTTTAGCTCAATTAATTTATCGGTAGCGTTATTAGTGCATTTCCATAATAATTCATCGTGTTCTTCAAATTCCTAGAACTTGCTCCAAGAGAGCTGAATTGAATCAATGTTGTTGATTTCAATTATTGTGGTAGTAACTTCCCAACTTCAAGCGAGTGTTTTCTTTCTTATTAAACAGTGCAAAACAATCGTCGATTAAAAACATTGCGCATTTTCCAATTAAATTAATCAGTATGAAATATCTGAATATTCAGATTACTTTTCGAGCTTCAGTAGAGCACAATAGTTGGTAAATTCATTTTATAGAAAGCACTTACATTAGACATAATCACGTTGACACTTTATCTTTTTAAGTCTACATTTAAAAAAAGAAAAAAAAGTTTTGTAACAAAAAATAACATAATATTAATTTAAAATAACAAATTTAAACACCAACATTTTCACATGTTATTTGGGAAATTAAGATGAATAACAATCTAAGTCTGGTAAATAATATTGTATTTTTAACTAAAATATTTGTGTAACCCTTCATCACGCTTTCAAAATAAATTCCGGCGGAAAAATCTACATTACAAGGAAATTGTGTATTTTGTGTTTCAGACCGGGGCCATTGAAAAAAGGGGGCCACTACAAACGAACATTAATCACTTAAAGCTTTTGTGAGGATTTTTATCAATTTTTATCAAAACGTTAAATTCCTCGCCGCTATTATACTGGTACAGTGACATTAAAACACTTAACGGAAATTTATACCTCGCGATTCCACATACATAATATAACCTCCCCCAGTTTCCCATCCCCAATTTCCATATTACCGCGTACCGCATATAGCCCCGCGACCCGTCACGACCCACCGCGATCCGCCGACCCACCCTGCGGTTCCACGCAGCCCATAGGCGGATCGGAAGCGATCGTACCGCACGACAATTATCTTGTATTATTTATATGACGAGTATATCATTCTCATTTCCCTTCCGTATAATGATGACAGTGTGAATTGCGCGTGTCAAACTTTGATGAGAAATGGTTTAGTGTTTCAAAATAATGTTTGGATGGAGCAAATGATTCGACGTCAGCCAAAAAACTTTAATTGAATATATGTAATAAAATAATATATTGGAATATAAATGGATATTTTTGTACAGATGTGTTATTGTAGCCTGCTTGTATATCTATAATCAGTACAGTGAATTTTGTGAAAAATTTAAGATAATACAATGACTGTCTTCGTGGTCAAAGGGTAAGGCTTTCGACTAGAAATCCGAAGGTAGCGGTTTCAAATCCCGGCGTCCGCAAGTAAATTTTATTTGATCGATTTATGCTATTTCACAATTTTATTATTTAAAATAATATTCCGTATATTTGTGGCTTGTTCCAGGGGTGGAAGATACTCTCAGTATCGCACTAGTGTAAAACCACCATTCAGAAATGAAACATTGCTTGAAATGGCTTAAGCCGAAAGCCAGGTACTTCCCCACCATCCTTTTCCCCATCTTCTTCCCGTGGCCACTACTTTCAGCCTCACAACATACCCCAATTGGGGATGCCATAGTCTCTCTGGATCCACATGGTTGGGAGCACATGAGACTGTCGTGCGTTTTTCACATAAACAAAACATAACCATCAGGGAAATACTCTAAAATGGAGATTTAAAAGTAGGTATAACAAAGAATTAATTGGCCTTAAAACTAACAACCTTAAGTAACTATTTACGCCTTTATAAAATATTTTGTTGTGAATATATTAAAAAACACAAAAGTAATATTTTATTTCATAATATCCTATGCGATGCAGTCTATGTAGCTTTATAATTATAATTAGTTCCATTTTCGTAATAAAATTATAAGAATTTATAACTTTCCACTAAGTAGACATAACTTTTAGTTAATTAGGCAAATAGGCAGAAAAAACTTTACTATCGTCAAATTATAAATGAAAATTACAGCTAAAAATTTTAATCTTAGATATAACTTAATCTAGAAAAGGGGATTATCTTTGTTAAGGTTTGTGAGATATTTTTGTACCTTATTTCTTTCCGTGCTATATTTATCCGTTGCTTTTCTTAGCTAATTTTGTAAATCTTTCTTAAACTTTGAGGAACTTTGGCGAAAAGAATAAAATTGACTCTTTCACCTTTTATGAAATACAAAGGCGTGTCAAAAGCGTAAGGTCACATGTCTATTTACTTCGCAAAGCAAAGGAAATTGACACTTCACCCCAATAGAATATGTCAGATTTCTTTTGAATTTTCCTATACAAAGGACTAAAATACATAAATAGGAAAGTGTAAACTTGAATAAATTAAATTTTAGGGTCATTCACGTTGAAACTTTACTGTGGTGCATATGCATAGTTTCCTTCTGGAAATTTCCTTATAAACAAAGCCAAATGAATATATGTTAAATCTTGTTTAAACATGTTGCTGCTTTCAACATTCTGGCGATCACCGTCAATGTATCGCTTATCCATGTTTTCCCCATAAATATTTCTTTAAAATATGATATTTTATCAAATTTTGCAACTCTTAAATTGAATTTTATGTATCTATCTCTCCGCTTCTAATTAAATTCTACTAAATATTTCAATTCAAAAGAGACACTTTGGCACCTGGGGCACCCATAAGTAACCCCAAAGTACACTGTTTAGAGGCGGAAATTGATAAAAGCTCTAATCACTTGTCCTCAAATTTTAAAACAAACGATTTTGTCTTTTCAAAATTGCAATTTCATTTTATCACCCAAAATCGATATTTGTGAGATCTAATCATTTACTTGTTGTTTATTCCTGTATCCCTATTATAAAATTATGTATCATACAAATACATGCATTTTTTTGTTCATTTGTACAAAAATAAAGCATTTTCTAGAACAAATACCAAATCTTTATATTATTTAAACAATATTCGTTTTTATGTATAATAAATAATGTTGGACTATTTTATGTTTTATGCGTCCTTTGGGTAATGCGCTGGGTGACATTTCTGTAACTGCAATATTACTGGAGTTCCGCAAGGTTGCACAAATGTGCCATCATTATAATACAATTTTATGTAAAATGGTTGCAATCACTGACTGCACTAAAACAATTCTTCCCTCTAAACAAGCTATTAAGAAATGCTATCTTTTAGACCGCATTAGTTTCTACCAACAAGGTTTTCTTTAAAAAAATTGTCGAAATACGTACAAATTTTTGATTAAGTCTTTTCATTAATAAAAACAATCAAATATATAGAAAAGCAAAAAGGATAAAACTTATATTATAAAACAATTTACTATGCCATATTTCTCCACTCAGTTGTAGGTAATTATTGTAAAGTAATCACATTTGAAATAAAACCAACCATCCTATTGGCGCACGGACTGAGCACTCTAAATTAAATTAGTTGCGCTATTGAAATGGATGTAAACTACTGCATTTTCGTCGGTATAACAGATACAATTTATTATAGTTCATGGATTTAAACAAATGGATCCGTAGGAGCAGACCGTGTGTCTTTGTGCGGCCGCTAATGATCATCCCGGCTTTAGCGTGCCTTGTGCATTAAACCCCTAATGCAACACGTTGGTTCCACGCCAAACATTATATATATATATATTATTATTATGCAAAAGTGGGAAAAATGCACGCGGACGAAAATTCATTTTTTTAGTTTAGTGAAACAATCCTTCAAAAGGAGTTGTCATTTGTTTGTTTGCTTTTGAGTTTATGTTTCTTTGTGAGTACCGTACAAGAGTTCCAAGGAGTTGAAAGTACCTGGCTATTCAGATGTGATCACCAAATACGGCTAAAGTAATTTCAAGCAAAGTTTTGTTCTGAATTGCAGTCATTCACCAGAGCAATACTCAAAAGAATCTACATCTCTGGAATTTAAAGCAATATGCTATTTTTGATGAATAAATTGTAAAATAAAACTCGCGACTTCCGGATTCAAAGTATTTAATTGTATATTTATATGGTGATCGGATAAATCATCACAATGATAATTCATCACATCCTTAAAAAGTTATATAAAGTCGTGAACTTTATTAACTGGGTTAAGTAGGTTAGGTTAGGTTAAAAAAAAATTTTTTTGATCGTTTCTAATGACTTTATATCACTTTTTAAAAGTGTGCTGAATTGTCACTGTGTTGAGTTATCATGGCACCTATTTATATATACACACACTCATATTCGCGAGATCTTCAACTTACCTGAGCTATAAAGTCTGTTTGAAACGGTTCATTATTTTTTAAGACGAAACAATACCCAGTAAATATAGCCAGAATCTTAACGACGTAAGTGAAGCAGGGATGCACAAAATATCCGACGCGCGGCCATGGTGTATCTCATCTCTTAAAATAAAGTGAGAATCTTAACGACGTAAGTTTAAGCAGGCATGTACAAAATATCCGACGCGCGGCCATGGTGGATCTCATCTCTTAAAATAAAGTGAGAATCTTAACGACGTAAGTGAAGCAGGCATGCACAAAATATCCGACGCGCGGCCATGGTGTATCTCATCTCTTAAAATAAAGTGAGAATCTTAACAACGTAAGTTTAAGCAGGCATGTACAAAATATCCGACGCGCGGCCATGGTGTATCTCATCTCTTAAAATAAAGTGAGAATCTTAACGACGTAAGTGAAGCAGGCATGCACAAAATATCCGACGCGCGGCCATGGTGTATCTCATCTCTTAAAATAAAGTGAGAATCTTAACGACGTAAGTGATGAAGTCGTGTAAAAACAATATTCATACTGCATGTCATTGTGGACGGATCTACAGTCGACTTTTCTCTAGCAGGCCTAGAAAATCGATATTTCCGTAATATCAGAAATAATTCAAATGTGAGCGCCAAGCAAACCCCCGTTATTACTATGTCGCCTTAAGCACCAAAATCAACACCATACCATTCAGATATCCAGCAACCTAATTATTAAATTAGAAAATTTCCTTTTTATGTTTTACCCTGGGAATCATTCAAAGTTACGTGCTTAGACCGTTGCGATACGGAAACCATTTGAATGCATAAAGCTTGACTGTACCTACCTTACAAATTCATGACAAAGTAATCGGTTGGCAAAAAAAACATTAACATAATGCCCTCGATCTCAGAATACAGCAGACAGCGAAATTTTGCTTGTGTGCTTCAATTCCTATAGCCGTATGTAAATTTGAAAGAACTTCATGTCTGTTATATTTCTTGCAAAATTGTGCACACATACTCGTATATTCAACCTTTACCCTCCGTTCTATTTTCTTTCAAATCTTTGAAATCATAATTATTCAAACTTCATAGCTTCTATTTTTTTCAAATCCATTAAAACATATATTCAAACCCTATGGCCTCCTTTCTATTTTCTTCCAAATCTATGGTTACATATATATTCAAACTTCATTTCGTTCCGGCAATTCAATAAATATTCTCGCGCTTAGGAGTGGAAGAGGCCATTAGGCCTGGGTCCTTTCCTCCACTACAAGCGGAGTGCGCGGGTGTAATGTCACCTGAATATGACACATGCGAATCGTTTGTGTGGAATTTATGTAGAAAAAAAGGCGGCAAAAACAGCGAGGGCCGACCGAGAAAACGGCGACGAACGGGGGCCAAATGTATTTCGAATACATGATAAATTACTGCATATTACAGGCATTAATGTATATTTTGTTGCAATTGAATCTATATAATCGATGATTTAGTTGTTTTTTTTCTGTTGACCATGCAATATTACAATCATATCTTCACTTATGTCAATAAATCTAAATGTTGTTCATAAATGATATTTGTAATCAGTCGATATTTACTTACTACGACAGTTGACGTTGGCTAAAATATTGTTAGTTTATCAAGCCCGCTCGCTCTATGGAGAAGTTTGTCTACTAGTTGATAAACATCGTTCACTAAAATCTTCGGCTTGGACGAAACTTGCTCGGGATGTGGATGCTAAATGAACGACTAGCGACCACCATTCTATTGGCATTTTCAGAGGGAAGACGTTCAATTTGTCGTTTCAGTCACACAGCTATGGAAAAGATATACTTAAACTGTGTTAGGAGAGACATGTGATGAACCTACTTCTGGAAGTGGCTGGTAGTAGTGATCCTGATCCATCTAAGCAGAGAGTATAAACGATGTGATTTCAAATGTTAAAAATAAATTTCGAAGTCATTAAATTTGTTAAAATGATGTTATTGGAAAAATAAAAGTTTTAATTAGTTAATGTTGAAGTTAGCTTCATAATTTATTTTGGGTTAGTTTACTTACCTACCTACGTTACAAATCTTAACACTATTATCGTAGATAATTAATTCACTAACATTTTAAATAAATACAAGGACGGGTTGTTTCGGAGAATCTGAACAATTCATCAAATTTCAACGTTCATTTTCAAGTTCTGTGAAAGATTTTTTCAAGTTCTGTTTTTATTTCAGTTTTGTCAAGCAACTAGCCTACAATGATATAAAAACAGAACTTGAATAAGTCTTTCACAGAACCCGAAAATGAACGTTGAAATTTGATGAATTGTTCAAATTCTCCGAAACAACCCGTCCTAACTAATGAAGACGCTCTGTTTTTGCATGTACAAAGATCAAAATATCAACCGAAAATGCTTAAATGGAAATAAAAATTTTAAGCATTATTCTTTTGCCCATATTCATTCTACGACCATTTTTTTTCTATCCATAAATTAGGTATATTGTACATAATACATTTTGCAAAACTTACATTGTAATGACATGGGGTGTATTTGGTACTTAGACCAAGGCCCGCCTCACTAGAGTGTTTCCTGTGTCGAGACAGGCGTTTCCTTTGGCTAAGCTAGCCGAACCTTATGCTAAGTTAACATGACGTTATTTCTCGAGCTAATTGAAAAAAAACTGGGTAGCAAGAACAATACGTTGTAGTGAAGTTTAAGCTTTTTAAAAAATCTACCGTGAAAAAGTATTTTTACTATTATACACCTATTTTTAATGTTCAATCTAGATGAGCCATCTTTTCGGAAACTTAGTAGCCAATATTAAAAAAATATATTGTGTTTTGACTGAGGATTGATCTTCCTCCCCATGAACTGCCTCAACTGATGTGAACTTTTAAAACTTGAAAAGGATAAATTTGGTTTCACTGAGGTTTGAACCTTTCTCCCCGAGGAGTAAAGTCAACCTTGCTAACAACTGCGCCAAATAACGATTGGGTAGGACCGACATTTATTTCGTATATTAAATGCTGTAATGTCATCCAATTTCAGCCAAATGCATACAAGACCGAGGGTGTGTACGTGATTGAACACTTTATTGAATGCACTAATATTAAATAATAATATATGGCTAATTTATATAGCGCCGTTTTCGTGAGAAATCACCGCAAGGGCGCTTTTCATCGACAACGAGTCTATCGGCCGAGCTTCAACTCGATCGGATGTCCGAAAGTAGATTTATTTCCTTTTTCTAGATTCAAGCGGTCGTTCATTCACGGCAACAAAATTTAATTCAAATTTGAAAAATTATTTTATCTTTTTTTAACATGTTAAAATTTTTGGATTATTCTGAAATTTATAAGAATTGTCTTATTGGGAGATATTAACACATTTTCTTATGTAGAATTGTACTAGTTATTACAAAAATTACTCACTTTATACAAAAATGCTAAAGTTTTTTTCATGTGAAAAATCTAAACAACCGCGAAAAAAAGGAATGCTTTATCATTATTTTTTTTTTACTTTTATTCTGTTTATTTGCACAGTTGACGCGTTCACATGTGTGTTTGTTTAATAAATGTGATTGAATTCCATAGTAGAATGAGCATTCCATATCCACTATTTCATCTCCCTTTTCGACGTTTCTCTATCAGCCCGTATGGGCATAATATAAGGTGCAGTGTATACCATTATTCCGTTTTCCGTGAGTTCGATGCCATATAATACAGGGTCGCCTAAAAACTGTGTTTAGTAAAACACGTTTTTGTAAAAAAAGGTTTTCTTTGATACCTCATTGCAATGTCTCTTGAAAAGATGGTTAAGATAAATAGCGTAGGAGAAATTAAATTAAATTAAAAGATCTTTAAATATTGAAGTCAATATTAGTGATTTCTAAACGAAAATCTGAAACAGAAAAATCAGAAAAGGAAACGGTCACATCTGGGACTCGAACCCAGGACCCTTGTCTTTCCGTGACAGTGAAAAATAAAAAATAAATAAAATAGGTTTATCTAAAGACGCTGTCTGGATTGCATTTAGTTCGGGTTGAATCTTGCGATCATACATAAAAGATAGTTGCCAGTAAAAATGTGCGGTGAAAAAATGAAGACAATGTTGGTGGTTCTTATTCGAAGTATGATACAGTTAAAAGTGACCGAGGGGAATAGGGTCCCATTAGCTCAGTTGGTAGAGCACTGTCACGGAAAGACAAGGGTCCTGGGTTCGAGTCCCAGATGTGACCGTTTCCTTTTCTGATTTTTCTGTTTCAGATTTTCGTTTAGAAATCACTAATATAGTCTTCAATATTTAAATATTACAATTTGAGGTTTTACTCAATAAAGTTATTCCGAAAAATAAATAAAAGATCTTTAAACAATAAATTGTTTATAAGCCAACATAAACTGTGAACGAGTGTTCCTCTCGTGTGCACCGGTGCACCGGGGATCAATTCTGCTAGCTCCTTATAGCAGATTCCATTAAAATACCTGTAGAACAGACTCGCCATGCCCACATTGCGTCTGTGCATTGAAGATGGCAATCAGTCTGTCAACAACGAATTATCCATCAGACGGACAGCCCTCATTTGCACAAAATCAAGTAGTTTTATCAAGTTTAGTGGGGCACCAACCAAGAGGTGGATCCCGAATTCAATGATTGGGCATACTTGAGAATTGTATAGGTTTACCAGTTGGTTAATTTTATCTTATTTTAAGCTTTAAAAAACACTTAGGTCTTAAGTGCTGGCGCTTTTTAGCTACTTTATTAAAACAAACGGTTCAAATATCTACGTGTTCACCTTAAAATCCTACGAGTATATCTTGGGCGTTGTTAAACACAGTATAATTTTTTAAAAATTCGGTTAAGTATGTATTTTCTGATAACCCTGTCAATAACACGGTTGGTGGAAGTGCTCTCTTACAAAAAGGCGAACGTGTTACGGGCTGCGTTCGGATGGCGATTGATAAATTGAGAAAATAAACTACTAATGGAAAATCTGTGTAAAAATAGGATATGTTTTTTATAAATGCAATACACAAGCGTGTTTCATAAGATCCTAAAGATAATATCACCTATGTGTGTACGGCATAAAATCTAGTAAGGATGCACAAGGAATTGAAAATATGAAATATATATTTACAAATAATGTAATAGGCCACCATGATTTTAACCGACTTGAATGATTCTTGAGAATGTATTTGCAAACTCAGTTTCTGATACATTAAAAATACAAATATAGCAACATTATACGCCACTAAACGAATTCAAAATTTGGGAAACACATACTCCGATGTTTTTCATATAATATTTAGTTCACCAATATTGAAATATAGGCTGGCTTTATATCGTTTTTTTCATGTTGAGCTGATTTATTGGTAAAATTGTTTAACTTTAGATGTGCACAATATCATTTGTTCGATGGTTGAAGGTTTCAAATTGTGTGTTAAACTTCGATATTACTTCCTACCACAATTTTTTTTTCTTTATTGTGTAAAATTTTAAATATGTGTATATCAGGCATACCTACTAATCTACTGCACTGTTTATGTGTATATTGTATAAAATGTACAGGGTGTTAAGGGACGTACTTGATTGACTTAATTTAACTTTGTAAAAATTGTAAATTAAATTTTACCGGGGACCAAAATTTCATCAGTTTTTTTTTTTGTGTATTACAGACTGTGTGTCCATGTACAATACACATGTAACATTAACTACATATAGATGATACGAAACAACGAAAGAAAAAAGAATAGAAATAACAAGTTATAAATAGTGATTTTTGGCATTGACATGCCCCTTGAATTCTTCAAGGCTACTATTAAAAATATCGATAGTCTTGGAGGTGTTGTTTAACAGCGCCATACCTCGTGTCATGCTATGCCGAGCCAGTACGTCCGTTCTGCCACGTGAGATACATAGCAGATCATGGTGCCGTCCCTGGCTGTAGTTGTTCGGTATTTACTCCAAATAATGTCCAGGATCACTCGTTAAAGTAATTCAAGTGCGTCCCTTAACATCTTCTACAAAGGTAAAAGCATGTTTGTAATAATAAATAAATAAAATAATATTTTACCCACTCACGATTTACAAAATTGATTTTTAGTTAATTGCCTTGTTTTCATATTCTCAAAAGTAGAACGTTGCGAGAATTTCACAAAAACTCGATTGCTTTTAGTTTTGGCGTTCAGTGAGTTCATTTTAGATGGTGTCTTTTCTCCCTTTTTTAGCTTATCTCCTTTTTTAGCTTATTTTCGGATGTGTTATCATAAAAAGTCATTTAAATATGTAGTGTATGTGAGTAAAGAAGAGTGGGATAGACAAGAATGAGAGAGCGAATGTATGTGCGTTTGTTTAATAAACGGCCCTTGCTAATTTGGGGTTACGAGTGACGGTCGGAAGTTGGGTATGTGTAGTTTATAAATGTCGTTTTAGTTAACAAAATGATCTAAGTAATGAGTTAAAAATATGTATTATAAATCTGAGACGGACGTCTTAATTACTTCTCCTGACACGTAAAGGATATCACAGAAAATGTTTTGATTTAACTACTGGCGCGTTTTTTACCACATATAGGCCAATTTCCAAACACCCACGATCGTCCGCCTGCCAAAATATGGCCAATTTGAAAAGATGTTTTAAAACATTTATTGGACTTATTTTAAAAGTTCTCGAGCATTGCAATCTACAGATTATAATGAAGCTAACTTAATTGATTCATACATATATATGAGGAATTATATATGTATCTTCCCTCTTGTTAAATCATATTTGTATAATCTGGTATTTTCCAAAAAATTATATTTTTCATGCAGGGTGTCATCGTCGCGTTCTAAACCCATGGATGTTTATTTTAGGCAAATTCTGTTTTGTATTAAATATCGAAGTGTTGGTTATTGATTTCTCAGGTTATTTTAAGTTATATAAAAGTCCTGATATTAAAAATAAGGTGTGAAAGTGATGTTTAGTTTGCAACTATCACAGAATTGCCATTGTAACAACACAACGGTATGTGTTTTTTTTTCAATAAAATCATAGGTGTTCTGTCAAAACCAGTGCGGTTTTTAATATTGATTCAGTTAATTCGAGTAATTCATAACATAAAAAACATAGGTAATTTTTATTACTGTAGGGTAATTTTTAGTCTGAAAAATGATATTTCAACTGAAAAATCGAACGAACGTTTTGGTAAGTAATTTTTTTATCCACTTTTAGGGCTTATTATTTTTTTAATACGTTTTGTGTTACGGACGTAAATTATATTTTTTTTTGTAAATTATTCAATTAACTCACATGCACTGCATCATGGAAATATTATATTGATTCATTTAAAGAATTTAAATGAATCAATTTAATATTTATAATTTTAATTTCTTCCCCTTTGTGGGATTTTTTTGTTACTCTTTCATTCTGTATTACTATGTATGTACCTGAATTGTATATGTATCAAAAATTTTGTTAGTAAAAAAAAAAAAAAAGCAATGTACTTTGGGAAAATAATAAATACTGATAAGAAGTGAACGTACTTTTATTTATGGATGGAATATGCATCGCTTTATTTACATAGAAAAAAATATGCAGCTTGGAAGAATACTAATTCTACTACGGAAAAATACATAAAATAAATATCTGAACTCCTCTTTCCACCTTGCTTTAAAATTTACTTAATATTAATCAAATAATGAAGCCACTTTTCTTCCGCCTCTTCCTTTTTTCCGCCCTTACTCCTACCCTTCTCATGGAAATGAAATTAAGGTACGTGCGGAACAAAATAGTGCAGCAGCGGTCAAAATTTAATAAAAATTCTCAAAGTCAGGAAAATTAAATAACAGGTGGAACCGTGAAGCGATGGATCTCCGTTAAATTGATAGTGCAACGATGGGATGACTTTTCAAGTCCGAATTTTATTATTTTCTGAAAGGATGAAGTTATTAAATTCTGATATTTAATCTTGGATTTTTAAAGCTATTACGTAAGCTATCAAGAAGAGAAATGAATGAGAGATTATTTATTTAAAACAAAATAGATTTCAAAACTTACAGAGCTTCCATATTTCAACTGGTTATATTAGTTGGCGAATAAATTATTCATGTTCATAGATTCTTTGTTGTATGGTCAATCTCTGAAATATTAAAAAAAACCGTTCGTTTCATAATCATCAACTCCTATCTGCATTCTGATAGATGAAACCACCTCAAAATAAACCAATCTCTTCACGCCACGTGTTTTCATGGACTTGTTTATCGTATTGATTCATTGGATTTTAAGGGTAGTATCTAGTCGTCTTTGTTCCTCTTAGGTGCCATTTTTCCATCGATTGTTCATCTTCTGAGCAAAACGTTCTTCCATTGCCTTTTTTGGACCTTAGAAAAAGTTTGAGAGAAAGCGTACGAAAAGCAGCAAAAAAAAATTCTTCAGTTTTTAATAATTCCAATTTAATTTATCAGTGGCTTCTTACAATCCTTGCAAAGCCCTGGCTCGGTCATCCGCCCAGATACAGAAATGTTTCAAGGCCCGACCATGCAAAGCGCTTGCCTTTTTTAAATTTAATATCTAGCTACCACCGTCCGCAGGGTGGAAAGGGGAAATTTCCTCCCGCCCATCAACCCCCTCCAGACGTCCAACCAAATTGTTTTAAGCCGACATGGGCATGCCGACGAGGCCTTTTTTATCCGCTGCCTGTTTCGCCGCACCAATACGGGAGGAATAAGATATCATAATAACGTAGTGTGCAGGTATTCAATTAATATTTATCAGGGGGCATGTGTGCCACGGATGGCTGCACGAAGGATTGAAAACTGTGTGGCAGATGAAAGGATGATCGAAACGACGCAGTATTGAATAAGCATTATGGTATTATTATAAGTCGCATTTGGCTTACATTTATTTACACCAATCTTCACAACTAAAACGAACAAGTGATAGTTTAGGGAATTTAGCTAGATGATAAAGAGCTATTATTATTTGTGTTTAAATAAAAGAAATAAATATAACAAATTATCTAAATTACGCTACTTTATTAATTTGTGCATTGGTGCATAATGTAATTCACTTACAACAGTGATGTCCCCGTCAAACGTCACTGAGAAACAGCTTTTTGTTTTATTTACGCAAGTTTATTGTTTTCAGCAACAAATACGTTTGGAAGTAAAAAATATAATAGTAAAAACTTCTTACATTTTACACAAAACTGTTATTTTTGTTGCATTAATTTATTTTGTCAAATTCACGGAAATATTATTTTAGGAAATCGAATAACACTTTGAAACATGATATATTTAAGCAATGCTATAGTGTTTCACGAGACAAATTATCATATTGAATGTACATATTATATATAAATATTGTGGTTTACTTCAAGAAACGATTGACTTTAATAGCTTTATCATGAGTTCCTCAAGGCAGCCTGTTAGGACCGTTACTATTTAATATCTATATCAATGATATTGGTCACTGCTTTTTACACTCGCAGACCATCCTATATGCAGATGACATGAAAATCTTCTCACCTATAAAATCAATCGAAGACTGTCACAAGCTGCAAAAGGATTTACAACGTTTAAACGCGTATGTTAATGCCCATTGTCTGGAATTAAATATATCCAAATGCTTCATCGTACGCTTTACTAGAAACAAAAACATATTTATACACGAATACTCAATTAATCATCAACCTTTATCTACCAAATCAGAAATTAAGGACCTTGGGGTTATACTTGATAGTAAACTGAATTTCAATAAACATATTGACCACGTAGTCACTAACGCATCTTCTATGCTGGGTTTCATAATCCGTTCCTGTAAACAATTCAAAGACATTGCTACTTTCAAAACACTGTATTTCTCATACGTTCGTAGTATCCTTGAATACGCATCACAAGTGTGGAACCCAGGCTATGCAATACATAAAAATAGAATTGAAAGTGTTCAAAATAGATTTTTAAGGTACCTTAATTTCCGCTCTTTTCGATCTCATATCAGTAATGAAGACTCTGCAAAGTTCTTCAATATACAGACGTTAACTTTCCGAAGAAATATAGCAGATTCGGTAATGTTATTCAAAATTACACACAATTTAATCGATAGTCCTGATCTTCTTCAACGCCTATTATTTCATGTTCCCAATCGCAACAGCAGACAGTCGCTTACTTTTAATCTCCCTCATTGTAAGACGAATTCCAAACAAAACTCATTTATCTACAGATCCACACACTCTTTTAACTTAAATTATAACCATATTGACATATTTAACTCGACTTTACGCGACATAAAACAAAAACTCAATAATCAACAAAACTCAAACTAGAAGTTCAATTCTTATATATTCCCGTCCTTTGCCTCTTAATCCTTATCCTATATTTCCCCCTCCTCCCCCCCACCCTCCTTTATTTTAATATTTTTAATATTTTCTAACTAAACAAGAAATTAATTTAAGAGAACATCTCTATGCCATTGTACACCATTGTAACACCATTAACTATTCATCAGTGGAAAGTTCATAATTGGCATAATTAATAATATTATTATTGTATTATTATATAATTAAAGATTTGCTGTCAACTTTTCCAAATAAATAAATAAATAAATAAATAAATAGAAAAGTATGTGAAGATGAAAGTTTAGCTTTTATTAAAAATCAACATTCTAAAAATGATTTATAACACTTCAGGGCTAAGATTAAGGTAGATACTCGAAATTAATATTAAAACACCGCGTTAAGGCGAAGCTTAATGTTGAATCATTATTTTGATTCATCTTTATAACAAATTGGTGTACATTATGAATACCAAAAAATATGCTTCAGATAAATTGAAGCTTTTTCTATCGTTTCGCTTGAGTAGAATAGAAATAAAAAAATAAATTACTCAATAAAAAATATAAATTTGACATACTAAAAAATATATTTTTCCAATAAAAATGTTATAGCTAAGATTATCTGTGATAATTTCACTTGATTAACTTTTTTGCTTTCTTATAAAATTATTTACAAAATAAATAAAAACCAGTTTTGTGCTTGAAATCGAACGTTTCTAGACTCCATTTGTCAAGCGATTTTAATGCCTATTACCTACAATACAAGGTATACCAAAAATGTACACATTTTTGGCTTGTAGCTTCCTCTTAATACTGATTCGACGTCAATATGAAATCCGGAGGAACAAAAACCAACTCAAATTACAAAGAAAACTTCAGATTACGAATTCTTTAAGACCGTCTTGAGAAGTTTTTATTTTTCGCGTACTTGAATATAAAATTTTGTATAATCAATAAAGAAACACGTCGGGAATGCTCGGACGGTACTGGGTGGCAGAAATCAGCTGGTCACTCTGAACTTGAAGGAATCCATTGTTAATGTTGATTTCAATTATTAATATTCAATTTTCATTGTGCCTCGCTTACTAGCCGCCAGTCATTACCAGAAAGTGATTGTGGTAAGGCAGCAACGCGATTGTAATAAAAAACAAATAATTTTGTTTTTTTTTAATTTTATTTAGTAAACAAACAGTCATTTATATATTTAACATAAACAGCAATTATTTACAATATTAGACCAATAATGTTCCATCAATTCTAGTCGTTGATTCAATATTTGCACCTATACAATATATTTATAAATGACAAAGAAATATAAAGAATAAACATTATAAGGAATTACAAAATGTTATAAAAACTATTAAAAACAGTTAGTAGTAATACAGTTTTCGCATGATTATAATAAAAACAATATACAAACTAAGATGATAGGAATATTTCACAAAATAAAAAATTAAGTTATCAGTTTTGTAAGTTGCATTTTATATGTTTTCAAGTTACATTTGAAAATGTCTACATCTCTAGAGGCATTGTGAGTTTTACAGATACGTCCGATTAAAGAGTTTTGCGCATATTTAGCTTTACAGTGTGCTGTTCTAAATAAGTCGTTCAATCTGGTGTTGTATTCAGGGCAACGAAATGCAATCTATTTATTATTATCTTATTTTACGTGATGCAAGAGTTTCAACTGCCCCAGAGGCAGAGAAACTATGGCAAACCTATGTTTTTGTTCACGTTCTCTTATTTTATTCATCCCTTTTCGGACGGTGTGTATATTTGTAAATACGTAGATGTATGTAAATTTTTTCTTTCTATCTAGAGCAAACAAAAATTGGCGGTTTTTATTGGCTTTTAGCCACGAATTTAGGCGGTAGCCATTGTTATATTTTGATATTTGATTTCTGTGCCGAATTCCCGATTTAGTTGTGAATACATCCCGTAGATTGAAGTTATTTTTTAAATCTCTTTTTTATTTGACTAAAGGCGTATTCAAATTGTCATTTTATATGCTCTATGAAACCTAATGCTCTATCAAATGAATTTTTTTTTTTTTTAAATACCAAAAATTTTCATACAACTCTACCAATTGTTATCAAGCATCAAATATTATGTTCTACCACTGCAAGTTCTCAAGAGGGTTAACATTATATTGTGTCGTTATCTGTAAAGATTGTATATTGTCCTTCCCGCTAGGAGTTTACTGTTCTAATGGGGGACACTTTTCAAGGGTTATTTGATTCAGTATAGGGGAATACTTTGAGACAATAATACAAAAACAATAAAATACAAAACAAAATGTGAGAGCAGTACAATTTCAACAAAAAAAATCGATTTTGATTCAGTTTAAAACTTTAAAATAATTAGGTACATAATAACAATTCATTTTTTGTAATATAAAAGGAATGTAAACAACTTCGGCCCACTAAAATAAATAAACTTTTTCCTTTGAAGACTTTAATATAAAACAATTTGGGGGATTTCGTAAGGCTGAATTGAGTTAGAAAGAAAATTTTTTTATTCTTTAAAATCTTACTGTTACAAAAAGCATATGCAATATTTTAAAATAAAACTTTTATTTATTTTTAAATACTAATATTACACCTTTTTTAGAGCAACGCTCATGTTAAAAATGCGGAGAAACGTAGGTAAATAACGATTTAACATAATTTTTTCAGAAACTTCTCCTAAACAGCAATTTTGAATTTTTTTTTCCAATCTCATATTAACGGGTAATTGGTTAAATCACGTCACTCCAATATATTTGTAAAATGGTTGGGTTGTAGTGGTGTGTGGTGTTATAGCACGGAATAGTGAGAGAGCCAAGAAGGATATGTAAATACCGCACAAAGGTCTGTCTGGAGTCAGTGAGACCATGGCATTCATGACGCTGAAGTTAGTGGAGAGGGGAAGGAGGCGAGACATTGGAAGTTAGGGAACTAACTGGCTATTCAGATCTGGTCAGCAGATATAACTAAAAACATTTTAAGCATCATTTCTATTCTGCATTGTGATCTTCCTCAGGGGCGATATTGAAAACTACTCCGGAACGTGCTGAGAATATACTGTAAATATATATATAAATACACTTTTTATGTGTGTAATATCACAAATTGATCAAATGAAATATATTTGCGCACGCCGGGATTTAAACCCAAGTATCGTAGGCACTCAACCACAAAGGCCGATTGATAAATGTTATCATCAGCTTCTTAAAATTTTACAAACTTTGGTCATTCGACGAAGAACTTCTGAATTGATGATCACACCTTCTGAATTGATGATCACACCTGATAATATATGTAGATAAAATCTCGGTAGTCGTATGGAAAAAGGCCCCATTTTTTAATTCGAAAATTGTTCAAGAAAGCAAAAATACAATTTTTATTAATTCCTCCAACCGACGCGTTTGGCCAATGTTATCGTTTTAAGCGAATTTATAGTCTCTGAAGTGATGTCTATTAGGTTTAAAAAATATATATTTAGTATTTCTAATGACAAATTTAAACAAATAATAGCGAATTTATTGTCTCTGAAGTGATGTCTATTAGGTTTAAAAAATATATATTTAGTATTTCTAATGACAAATTTAAACAAATAATAGCGAATTTATAGTCTCTGAAGTGATGTCTATTAGGTTTAAAAAATATATATTTAGTATTTCTAATGACAAATTTAAACAAATAATAGCGAATTTATAGTCTCTGAAGTGATGTCTATTAGGTTTAAAAAATATATATTTAGTATTTCTAATGACAAATTTAAACAAATAATAGCGAATTTATAGTCTCTGAAGTGATGTCTATTAGGTTTAAAAAATATATATTTAGTATTTTTAATGACAAATTTAAACAAATTTGTGATTATGACAAATTTAAACAAATGTTTAAGAAACAAAATGATGGCGTATTATTTTTCAGCAATAATTTTATTAGCCTAAAACACCTACATAAATTGAAAAAATCTTTAGAGGAAAAATACATGCCGCCAACGGGAATCGAACACGCAGCCTTCTGATCACCAGTCAGGTCTACCAATTACGCTACGTCATCTTATTCCGCCAAATTATTGAATTTGTACTGGTATTTATATCAGCAATTATTACTTATTAGTATTTTCACTAGAAAACAACTTGTTTGTGAAAGGTATATGCTTACTATTTTTATTTTCAGAAATAAACATATAATTTTAGAAATAATAAAATTATAGAATCAAACGTTAATAAATTGGCTCACCTTACGTTTTTTCGTCAAAACACTGAACTGAAATTACTAAATATACATTTTATTAGACAAATGTATTAAAAACATTACTGCCACCTCTATTTTTTGTCAATTCAAGTAAAAAAAACACAAACTAAGCTCTATTCTTAAATAGAGCTTTCATTTTAATTAATGTGATGTTAACTTCAATTTTTGAATATAAAGCTTGTTAAGTTTTTTTTTAAGACCTTTTAGTTCATTTTTCTAACTGTGAGGTTAAGGGAGACACAACGATTTATATAAACCATAATAGCTGTTCCGAAAAGCGAACAAATTAACTCTACAGGTAATAACTGTTTGTCTCCAAAATCAAAATTAAGTCTGAGGAGTTTAATTAAAAATTTAGTATAATATAATAATATATAATGTCGATTATTAAAGAAAACGTAAATTAATTTAATTCACAAACCACTTCATCTGACAAGCACCGACAACAACAGCAATAACTACTACTAACATTGGCAATCAGAACGATAGTATCCTGGACAATGTGAAAATAGTAAATAAGACTTATAAAAAACCGTATTATTTCCTATGGAAAAAGTGACCACCATGAATATTTTTGTCATGCAGAAGTTGGAATATGCTCTTAATTTTTCGGCCAAATTTATATTTCAGCCAATTGCAGGTGGCTCTTTTAGAACTTTTATAGCAGGCTACTAATAGATGTATCCTTTTGCCACGGTAAAGATAAGAGCATTTTGAAACTTTTGTAGAAGAAACCTTGAAAACAAAAAAGTGCAGGTGGATCCTTTTGCATATGACTACCGTTCTGTTATTGCGATTCGTATTTTCGAAAAATGATTTTGAATAGTTTTTCTTGTAGTTTTAAAATTATTGCAAAAGCTTAAAGAAAACTTTTCATCGATAATCATCTTTACCAATTATTGTACAGGAAATAAAGCTTGAGACATTCAAATTCAGACTTCCCCGCGCCCCACTCCCTCAGAGCTCTTCCTATTCTTTATTTATTAACTTTGCGCATTTTTACGATACTTTTCTCCGGGAATCACCTGATGAGAAGGAATGAAATGAGCTCCGCGCGTGCTGTGGTTTCTTTGTTCGCTTTTAATGAACTGAAACAGCTCCCCGTGGTTTTGTATTAACACCCCTGCAAATTGCCCACACTTGAATGTCTCTGTCGGCGGGAAAAAAACATTTTTACATGTATAATAAAAGCACGATTGACTTTTACTTTCATTGCACGTTTTGCTTCTCTTCCGCACTGGCGTAAGTTGAGTTTTTTTTGGCAACGGGTCTGTTTATTTATTCTGTTGGGTTGTGTTCTAAAATATGAACAAGGGGAAGGCAAACCGAATGTTTTCGGTTATTATTTTCTTGTGGTAGGTTTTCAAGACGTAAATTGTCTTACTGAAATTATTGAGCTAGTTGAATAGCAGATTTTTTTACGACTCACGAAATGTATCTGAGGCATGAACATTTTTTAAACCTTATTATGAAAACCGGATTTTTCACATTCTAATCTAAAATTATGTTATGTATTCTGAAATTGTTGTCTTTTAAGAATTTTATTTTTTATTTTTCTTTATTTGATACAACAATTAAGATATTTGAAGACATTATTTGATAATGTGGGCCTCACTGGGTGCTTTACCCGTGCTGAGGTCCCCATTTTATAGATTAATAATATTTTATGAAATATGTAATGAGATAATATTTTTTTTTTAAATCTAATAAAACTGAATTTAATTAAAATAAAACACAAATAAACAAGGCGATGTGAAGAAAATTTTTAAAAATCTGTAATTCTGGTCCCTGCTATCAGTTACGGTTGTACATAATGATGTGTGTATTGTGATAGTGTTGTGTAATATGTATAAATGTTTTAGCATTTTTCTATATGATATTTTTGTAATGTTGCCTAATCAGATTATTAGATTAAATATCTTGTGAGATTTGATTTGTTGGTTGACAAACATAAATTATCGAAAGATTAAAATTAAACAAAAAAAACTGCCATCAAAAAGTAAAAAAAAATCTATTCACAAATCTCAACCATTTATTAATTTCAGTAATTGTAAAAAGCATTCACTTTGTGGCTCATCATAATTTACATTTAAACACATAAATTTGTTTTTGACCACTATAGTTTTATAACTATACATAACACGTCAAACTATACATAACACGTCAAACCACCCGATATCACACAAACATTATGCCTATCATTCAATGGTACACCGCTTAGTAAAAATCCCACTATCAGCTGTTATTTTCGAAATTGAACTGTCAAAAATAAAACAAATTGCTCTATATAATGGTTACTCGACACACTTAATTGATAAAATTCTGAATAAGAAACTTAAACTCATTTGGTACACCTGAAACTAATAATAAAATCATAAATCCCTTTCAATGGCTTAAAATCTTATACATATCCAATTTTTCTTCACTTAGTGCAAAAAATTTGCCTACCCACATTAAACCCGCGTTACTGATAACAACTTGGGAAAATTACTTAAAAATACTAAAGATAAAGATCACAAATTTACCAACTATGTTGCAATGATTGTCCATCGTTCTACATAGGTAAGACAACTAGAAATATAAATATTAGAATCACGGAACATTTAAGATGTTTAAATAACAATAATTTTTCAGAGTTTGCCAATCATCTCATTTCCACCGATCATACTTTTAGTAAAGATACAGGGTTTGAAATTCTTCACCGTAGTAATAAAGGCAAAAAATTAGATTATTTAGAAGCACTTGAAATCAGAAAATCCCTCAATAATAACTCCAGTATAATAAATAACGAAATTAATCTGTCTTATAGTCCTATTCTAGACATATTTCCAGTTAACCGCTCTGTTCTTCCTGGAATTCCCTTAATTACCCCTTCCACTTTGTCCACCCCTCCCTCAAACACTTAACATTTTTGTATATATATATGTCAATATTTTGTGTAGTAGATCAGTTCTATCTAACGCCTCTAAGTTATCCAACCTAAGGCCTATTCCGTTTTTATGCAATAGACTGACGCCAGTGTTTTTGTCAAATTCATATCAACCAACCATACGTTTGACAAAAACACTAGAGGCGTTAGAGTTAAGGAAAGCCAAAAACGTCAATAGCAAAGTCATCAACAACCAAATAAACCTAAACAAAAGTCCTATACTCAGATTGTTCCCTATTGACAAAGAGCACTCGCATCTCAATCTCCCACCTATCCCTACCTCTTCCACTGTAGCTCAGACCGTCTACTTACCGTGATATCAACACATGTTAATTTATATTTTAGATGTCTAGGTTTAGTATTATACAGTCCTGATGAAGCTACGGTTGTAGTGAAACCCGGTCGACATTAAGTATTTACCTATAAGTGATGTTTACAAAGTTATTGTTTAATTTTAAACAAATTTATGTGTTTTTATTGTAATTTATTAATTTCATTTTCTTAAATTCTTAATTATAATAATCTAATTTTACTAACTTTGCCGACTTAAGCCGATGTGTTTTTCTGTTGGTTTATTAAATAATTAAGTTTTTTCTAACGTTAGCAGAAAACAGGAGGCTCTGAGGAAAAAATTCCCCTGAGGGATGTATGTGATCTTTGGGGATGCTGTGTCGATTGTATTTTTAGGAAAGGAAAAGGGAGGAAGTTTTGGGAAAAAAAACTTCTGAGGGGAGGGTAAAAAAATCTGGGGGTCAATGTGTCCAGGAGTCAAGGATGTTTGAATCCATCCCCCTCACTACGGTGCAAGGCGATGGCTCTAGAGAGTCCGGGTGGAGAGGTCAAAAGGTTTTCATAAACCAGTCTCTCCTGATCCGGCTGGCCACGAAGCACGTGGGTAAACGCATCCGCCGCTAAGATTTAAGCAAACCTCACACCATGGACCCGGGCACTCGTGCTCAATCACCAAACGAAGCGAACCACTTGGAGCGACTTATGGCAGAGGCGTTGATTATCCAATAAATAGTTCCCGGTAAGGCGGAACCCATACCCGTCTCCCAAATTAAATTATTAAGTATTGTTAGGTTGATTTTTTTCTTTGCAAAATAACAGAAATCAGTTAAACTTCCTGGATACCCAGAAGCATTATATTTTGAATAAGTGTGGTGTTTTTCTTTGCAAAATAACAGAAATTCGTTAAACTCCCTGGATACCCAGAAGCATTATGTTTTGAATAACTGTGATTTTTTTCGAGTTATAATTTCACACATTCGCACTATTGTGACCTACGGGAAGGAATTTATATTAGTATCAATCCACAATGTGTTTATTGGTACTGGTACATACCCTGATATATATGGCAGTGAGGATGAAAGTAGACTGAATGAGATCCCTGAGGCGTATGTGTGGAAACCATATATGATCGTGTGAGAAATGTGGAGATCCGCAATGAATGTAAGGCTGATATACGAGTATGTATGAGACGATGTATAAATGTGAATGAGGCAAAGAATGTGTGTGTCAAGACCGAGTTGTTTGGCGGTTCATCCTCTCTGCTTACTCTTGACAAAACGGCGTGATGGTTAGTTAGTTAATTAGAAGTTAACTTTTGTGACCCGAGAGAAGGAATTTATATTGTGTATATATACAGGTATTAGAAGTTAACATGTGTGACCTGAGGGAAGGAAATTATATTATCTGTAGGTATTAGAAGTTAACTTTTGTGACCTGAGGAGAGTAATTTATATTATGTTACATTGCATAAATTATCGCTTACGCCTTTGTGCCTCTCCGGCGTTGATATGTACTCAAAGCTTATGAGGTGCGTAAATAAAACCATGTAAAAAAATCACAATAAAATAAACACCTGGTTTGCTGGCACTGAAACTAAAACCTAATTTCAGCCAGACAGGTTAACCCTAGTTTCTAATAAAATTTTTAATTAATCACTTTTTCGTCTTTCCTTTCCATCTATCTATCATTTCGAACAAGATATGTATATTTATCTTAAAGTCTTTATCAAACGTATTGGCAGCTACGTAGGCGCCCAATTCACGGGGATATAATGTACTTGCCAAGTTCGCAGAGAGTTAGAAATGTTTGAAGTTACCTCACGGTATTATTGGTTGGCAACGCAATTATTTAGTTAACATTATCGGATACGATCAAGTCATAGCTCCGAGTATCAGAAACGCTACGGATCTCTTCCTTTTGTACGCAGCTAGATTGAGAGTGATGTTCAAAATTGTTCAAAGCAAAACGAACCTTTGCTTTACCTTCGCTTCTCATTCATTTCAGATGTTCAAATCTTGAAGCTGGAATCTTCTTTATTTATGTAAAGTAATTAAAACAATTTAATGTTACGAAATTTGTGCATATGAAATAATGCTGTATCTTAACTGCACATCTATAAAGCAAAACATATGTGTGTTGGTTAGATATTATAATGTGGCTTAGTAAAATTTACGGGCAATGCTTATTTTTTTAATATTCACGTAACTGTCAGAAATATGATCAGGCTCTATATTGCAAGGATTCAAATGTATGATAAAATTCTTAAAGGAAGTGTTGAAATATCACTCAAGGCCGGGGGTAGTCTAACTAGTACATTGAAAATTAATCTTTCGAAACGTCCTTTATTTCACGACTTTCGGTGGCATTAATATCTGTACATATATCATTTACTATAACCACACATAATTTTGCATAAGCATTCAAACGTTTTGAAATTTTTTTGTGGAATTACTGACACCGGTATTTTTCGTATGAATCAAATTGCTTCGAAGAAACAGGTCAATTGTAAACATTGTAGAAACTTATTCCTTTATTTATTTTTTCTTATTGTTTTTCTCAGGTGAGATGATAATCTCTAACGACAAATACAAGATGTCGGAGATCAGCAACTCGTACTACAGCGTGCAGATGAAACTTATCATCAAGAAGATCCAGAAACACGACATGGGAGGATACAAGTGCATTTCCAAAAACTCCATTGGCGATGCTGAAGGGAATATTCGTCTCTATGGTGAAAATTAAACTGTTTTAAGATTCTCAAAAAAATCATTTCCAAGTGTTTATGGAAATGGAAGCATCTGTTAGATCTTGTATGTTTCGTCATCAACAATCCTACAGTTTAATAATCTAATACCTAAGTCTTAAGTGAATCCTGTTTTAAGGGAAATAAGTTTTTGCTAATAACGCAACATGACTTTAAAATATTTTGAAAAGCAAAAACTTTTATCACCATTTGATAAATAACTCATACATCTTCACAAATCGTTTCCCCTTCAGCAAATGATTTTGTTTGCGAATAAAGCACAGATATTGCTCTCTTGCACTTATTTTATTTATTTCTGAAATGCCGCCAAATATTGCAGGCATGGGCTATCTACAAGTTTATTTATTTAAACAATGGTCATATTATTTGTTCTAACTTATTGATGGTTCGACTTGGGAGATTTTATTTCGGATTTAAAACAAAATCATATTACAGAGCCAACTGTTTCTAACAAACATGTCATTTTGATGTAACGATTTTTTCAACAGAGATGGACTTACCCTACCGAGTGAAATCAGCCCTGGACCGGGAAGACTTAGATTCAGAAGAGCCTTCAGGGGAGGTCCAATCCGAGGCGGATAACAATCTGTACAGCTTCCAGGGACCTCTCCGCGAGATCAACCATGGAGCCGAGTCCGCCTCGTCCTCTGGCAACTCTGTCAGTAAGGAAACAAGTTTCCTTGAGTCTTCGAGCAGTAGTAACAGAAGGGGCATAAATAATGTTCTTTTGGTTTTAGTAGTGAATTTTTTTGATGCCTTTCTGTTTCGGGTCGGTCTGAACAAAACGCGCTTCTTCGACGTTCCGGTTTGGCTGTGTTTTTTGTGTTTATTGCAGATATTTCACTAAATTGATCATGTTCTTGCTCGAACAATTCAAAACTATAAAATATTCGTTTTTTATTTCCAAATGGTCCCAGAACCTATTATGTACACCGTATATAAGAAATTATAAAAATTCCATCTAAAGATGTTCTGCAGAAATCATAAATACCACGATTATGAATGAAAAAATTCACTGATCTGAATTCAAAAGCAATGTTTTATAAATTATTATTTTTTTCTTGAAAAAGTTGTTTATTCAACAATTCAAATAGCTGGAACTGAAGCCTTTCTGAGAGAAAATGCATTCCACAAATAATGTTACGTTAGAAAGCCATATGTACACATATAAATTTTATATTAAAAAAACGAAGCTAATTTTCTCGTATTTGCTGTCGAACGATTTCTATAAACAATACCTACCACTTACCTATTGTGTACGCAGTATTATAACTTAATGTTAAAGCCAACACTTTATTGATAATAACTAACTTTGTAAGCTTGCATTAAGTTTTGGGAAATGTGTGTATAAAAATTGTAAATAATATTATATACCTTCATAATTTTTATATTAATGAAAAAACCTATAGTACCATGTTCAAAATATGATACATAATATTTATACTGAAAGTTTAATATAAATTTATGTATTGCCTAAGTTGAAAGCATAGAAATAAATAAATATAACACTTATAAAATAATGGTGGTTTGTGTTAAAAAAATATTCAAAAATCTGTTTGTTCATTGCGTGAAAATATTTCCTGCTGATGGCAGAAATTATAATTGTTTATTTTGGCAACCAATAAATACGTGTAAATAATTATGCCTTCAAGAAAATAAATGACGGCATAACTTCTATGCAACATTCGCAAATTGTGCCAAATTGTATATAAACATTAAAATATATATTATTTAAAAAAGCTAATTTATTTGATAAATAATTATCAACTTTTCTTTGGTACTTTTTCAACCAGAAAAATACTTCTTTAAATCATCAAAATAAGCTTTATCTTTGGAAAAATGTTAAAATATTATTTATGAAAAAGTATGATACGTAATAATATATAATATTGTCAATTTTAAGGTGAATTGAAAATTTCAACTACATGTTTTAGAAAATAATTATTTTGGCTAAATTGACCAAATTCTTATTTCGTTTAATGCCTTCATGGACAAAAATAAACATTTTCCGACTATGCATTTAATGCAACGGAAAGGATAAAGTTGTATATTTGTTATTGTTTTATAAATATATTACATAGAAAAATAAAAAATACTGTTTATATTGCTTAGTAATTATTTTATGATAAAAATCATGCAATTAGAAATAAGAATTTATTCGTTTAATTATTGTTCCGCCTTAGTTGGTGAATATGAAAATAGACACATTTATTGATAGAACTTCAAAAACAAATTATATAGATTTTAGTAAAAAATATACTTAAAATAACGATCAATTAAAAAACCTAAGTATATAAAGAATTGATATTATTATGACATGTTTGCGCATCTGGTGGTGAGTGTTTAGAATGGAAATATTAAAAATATAATCATGATGGTTGATTTATTCTGTTTATTTTCGATTGATCCATGGTCATCATTGTAAATTGCTCATTTATTGAAATAAACTGCATTGATGTTAATTATTCATCGTTATTTTTTTACTGTTGTTAACCTTTCGCCTACATATGTAATTTAAAAACAAAATGTTTTGTAGGTACAAACCTGATTAACTTTTCAGCATCTTTATTCTCAGTTCATACTTATTTTACCATTATCACAATGGGGGGAGCTCGAAATTTTACTTACCATTCTATCATTATAGTTTACGGTTTTCTTTCAGACGTTTGACGTAAATTAAAACGTTATGTTTTCAATCGCTGGACCGATTCAAAGAATGTCAATACCGAAGTTTATCATTTATGGAATTCAATAATTGCGTACGTTCTGAAACCTTTGTTTCTGAAAGAAAGTGATATTATTTTATTAATGGCTCACAAAATAGCCATCTTAAAGTGTTTATTCTCGAGGATCTGAAAAACCATGACACGTTACTGAGTATATTTACATTGCATATTATGATTGTGCAACTTTCATAAGAGCTAAAAGGATTCTTAAGTGCATGCATCGCTATAGCGATAAACTTCTTCAACGTTTCACTATCAGGATTATAGCAAGTGAAATTCCTGCCCATTATGGTAATTCCTCGTACTATCTAGCAAACCGCTGCCGTGGCTCTGGTAGAGCATACTATAAATATAGGAATACTGCAGGGTTTCTTCAGAATGGAACTTAAGAGAACAGATTGCTGAAAAATATCTACGTACCTTTATAATTTATAAAGTTGGCCAGCAGAAGGTTATAATAGAATTTCTCGACAACTTTTTCAGCTCACGAGGTACTGCAGTGCTTTGGAAATGTTGTTGAGGGACGAGTAAACTATTCAGACTACTTCACCAAGCAAACATTCCACCAATACTATTATCGATGCCGCTACTGCCTAGATGGAGTACCCCTCGATGGCCCTCTGGAGACAGTAGAAAATCAAGCATGACGTATCCTTTAATATGTCATTATCCACGAAATAAAAAATATGAACTATTTCAATATTAACGTCCTACGGGTTAAAAACTAATATGTCTTAGAAGTTCTCTATTTGTGAGTATAACATGTTCTGAAAAAGCAGTAAGACATTAACTTCTATGATTTACAAACCCGATAAGTCAGACTGAAGTTGGGCATCCCATCGACTACCTTCATAGAATTAATTACCATGCAAAATAAAGTACCTAATGATAAACACGAAATTTGCTCTCATGCAATTTATTCCTAAAGCTCATGCAATAAGTGTATTTTGCAAAGCATTAATAAATAAAAAATTGTTTAGGGGACTTGTTAATAAAAATGAATAGATAATGGAGGAAACATTATTTTTAAAAATCATTAACATTTTATAAATTGTGTACAGCTTTGGATATCCTTACATCAGTAGGATAAAGAAGTGCAGTTCAAGAAATGTATCTAAACTTTCTGCAAATTGCCCAGAAGACCAGGAAGAAGAAAAGGTAGTTGCCAAATTAGTCCAGGGGCACACGAGCAACTTTAGTTGAGGCGACAGTTTCGAAATTTATACAAATTTAAAAAATCTCCCTAGTGTCGCGTTGCCTCGTGTGCGCTAATTCATGTACCGCAATAGATTATAAATGCTGCCCGCAACTAAAGTTGCCCATGTGCGTCTGGCCTAATATTAACGATGATTCTGACAATATGAAAAAAATAAATTATACCATCTTTGCCTCATAGCTTAATGTTATTAATTTGTTATGTCTTATTATAGCTAGATATTTATTCGGTTCTACCAAAAAGCGTCAGATTTCAATATTAAATGTGATTTTCGCGTTATCACTGCTTTTCGGGTTGTCGCTTTCCTGTTTTTGACATCGAATAAATTTCCCCTTCACCATGAAATTGGCAACCGACTGCGACCAAAACTACCTCAAACCTCAAACCTGCTAATTATACATATAAGATCCTCCTATATAATTTTTAATATAAACTTTCGGTTATTCCATTGTATAATCATGTTATAAGCTATTTTACCCTGGGTATCTAAAACAGTTTAAAATGTTTTAATGAAATTATAATGGCTACCACGCGAAAGGATCGGTAACGGGATTATAACAGAAAAGTGTTAGTGTTAAAAAAGTTAGGTTAGCTTAGATGTAAGCATTTATTTTTCTTGGACTTTCCTTAATTTTTCTTTCATATTCTGTTTCCTCGTTGTTCTGTTTTTCCATGAAATCGGCTAAATATCAGCTCATATTATTGAAGTTTCTTGCCCTGAGTTGAGATGGTTTCACAGCAACTTTACAACCAAACAGTTGATATTAACTTGACCTCAAACGATAAATTATTCATCTGAAAACAATGTTTGATACAAAAAATATCTAAATGAATCGATGATTTTAAAGAGTCCACTAGCAAAACTTCGAAATAGAAAAGTTAGTAAAGCTAAATCACACTTTTTCTCTTTTTTAAATGGAAAACTATTTTGAATTGTAGGTTTAATATGCAAACAAGAAAACGAAGCTGTCCGCGTGTGTCAGAATCAGGGTCTCACAACCTGAAGGGGAGTAGGGGTTGAGATAAACCTCCCCGACACCCCTAACACTCCCTCCCATTCAGCTGGTGAACTCACTGCTTTCCGTCTAGAAAATCAGTCTCTGAGCAGTGCTTCTCATTGGATTACAGTAGACTCTTTAAAAGGAACTTTGCTTTTATTAGTCAACTTTTAATTCGAAGATTTAATTATAAGGAACCAGTTTTTGAATTTTTTAACGTGATCATGATATTTTTCCATAGATTTTATCATTTCTAGATTTAAAAAAGTCTTTATTCCATTTTAATTACAATATTTTTTTCACTTTATCCATGTTTAATGCTAAAAATATGAACCAGCGCATCGCAATTAAATCTCTTTCTTCAAAAAGAAAAAAAAATTTTTATAGCGCCTATTCTTGAAGAATGTCACTTACAGAGTGTAAAAATATTCTATTTTATTTCACATATTTAACGATTGACGCTTTTATGTGTTTGAAATTTGCTTTGCCAAATTGATGAGTTAAATACCCAAAAAACTACGAAGCGTACAGCATTGTAAAATGCAGACACCATCCAGAATCCCATATCTAAATTATCGAAAACAACATATTTTTTAAATAAATAAATTATTTTTTAGCATTTGAGTAAATCGGCAATGGTTCTGTTGTAACTTTACCACATCACTAAATAAATCAATTCTTAAAAACCAAAAATTAAAAAAGCATGTCCTAGATTGAAAAGCATTTAAGGCGATGCCATACGTAGTAATGCAAAAACATGTGTTTTTGGTTTGAAAATTTGGTCGCCTAGAAATGTTTCAGATGCGTTAATTAAATACTGCGAGCAGAATACATCTTGGCCTTTGAAATAATCGAGTATTTTTTAGATAAGTCTTTTTATAAGCCCAGAAAAAAATAATGTATAAGGCCTATGAAAACTGCTTTAAAGTTCAAAATCTCCTACTTACATTTTCGTTTTTGATTTTATTGTATAATGTGGCAAATTAAGTTATTTATAAAATGATCGAAAAAAATTAAATATTTATGCCTGAACATCCACAAAATAAAAAAAGGCACTTTTTGGCTATGTTTTTTTTTTGCATAAATCAAAACAGGCGGATGGTGTTAAGCGGGAAATTAAACCTTATCGCCATCTACGTAAGGGTTGTTATTGATAGTGGCTTAATTTAAAATATTACACGACGTAGTGCATCGCCTTAACCTCCTAGACCTCTGGCACATTATGTCAGAAGGTCGGAGTATTTCCGCTTTGCAATAAAATACAAATAAATGGAATATTTCCGAACTTATCAAAAAATTAAGATGATGAAATATGCTTTAAACTTTTATTATTAGAAATAAATATAATTTGAAATACATTTTTTTTAGTACACACGTAAAAGAAGTTTTAAAAATGAACTAAAATTACCGATACCGAAAAAAGAATATACCCAAAATATACCATACAAAAGTATTATAGATATTACTGTCACCTCACTTTTTTGTGGTTTTATATAAAAAAAATAAATAATAAACATTGCCAAAAGCTAAAAACTTAGCCTGACGGATAACAGATACTTTTAATCATCCTTTATTTTAAAGACGATTTTTCAATCTAATTAGAAATATAATATCCCTACGTGACTTACGTTCAAGGTTAATTATTACAAAGGGCAGAAACGTTCATTTATTCCAACACAGCAAATAATACTTGGCAATGATAATTCTTCTTTTTTAATAGGGTTTATTTTTAAAATCACTGTTCATCATTTGTGAATTACAATGAATAGTAGAAAAGTTTGAAAACATCCCTGGAATCTGTATCTCAGGTAGGCTTTCATGGTCGAAACGTGGTAGTGACAGTCCTGGGGAGGGAGGCTCTGCCGCTCCACTGCCTTCCTTGCTGCTTACTGAAATAGTAGTGGGATATTTGTTGGGCACAGTACCTACTACCTCCCTCAATTTACAAGCACGATCATGTTGAATGGATTGATAGTAAATTATTATATGTGATCCTCTTAAATTATGTACTGAAATGTGTTATTGTACTATAAATTTTAAAACAAATTATTTTATCTCAGTCATGCCTTTTTATGGAATTCCAATACGACTACCAAATTCAATTTTGACCATATACCTAATCTTAGTCTTATAATGATAGTTTTTTCTTATTTACTATAGGCGGTTATAAATATTTTTTCTCTTCTCTTTCTTTGTATTTATTGTACCTACGGGTATTACATTGAATAATTCCCATTTTATTTTGTTATATTCTATTGTTTGCTATAGTACCAATATGGAGAAATTGAATCACATGTCTCATTCGTGAGGCTGGGAAATAAACTATTATTATTTTTACTATCATTATTTGTAATTAAATACACATATGTAATTTATTAAGTCTTATTTTATGTAAAAGCTCTAAGGGTGTAAAAAAATAATCTTAAAAAAAATTACAATTTTCCAGAAAAATAATACATCATACATAACGTGCATTGCCGTAATTGTTAAAGGATTTAATTGAGCGCAAATTAGGTTTTTCTAAGAACAATGTTCGTTTTCTATATCACAGACGACCGCAGGTCAGTTATAATAATAATAATAAGAACTTATTCCAGAATAAATGCAGGGATAGAGCAATGCAATACATTCCATATTTTGAAATAATTTATAAAATAATTACAATAAGAAAAATAATAATATAGATAGTAATAAAAAAAAAAAAGATAAACACAAAAATGTGTGTAAGCAGCCGTTTATGGAGGATATTTGAACTCCCGTCCCATAGGGCCATCAGGGGGGACTCCATCCAGGCAGCCATGGCAATGATGATTGTATTATTTGATTGGCGTAGTCTGCGCTATAAGATTACCATGTGGTGGCGGAGAAGCGCTCTGAAAGAGTGCACTCGTCCCTCCAGGAACACTTCCGGAGCGCTGCAGTATCTCGGTAGGCAGAATAGTTGGCAATAAGTATTACTTTAAGCGACTTTTAGCTTATGCCATTGGGATGCAGTGTAATCCACCTACAGTTCTGACGTTTACCGCGAAGTGCAGAATGCGTTGAATAGCATGTTTTGTACGTTTACACTGCAAAAGTTAAAACGTCTTGATAACATACCTGCTCTAACGGATTTCGCTCTTCTTTGCCTTTCCATGTCCTCGATGTCTTTCAGGTCGTGATAATATGTTCCAAGTATTTGACGCTGCGACTAACATCCATTTTCTTTCCGTCTAGCCATACTTTTTTTTTATATCTAGAAAGAAGGTATAGATTGGCGTTTTCCTTAGCTTATAATAGCTGATGGTTTCGTTTAAGGAATAAATTTCTCAGTCTTTAGATGGTCTGTTATGACAATCGATAAAAAAATTTCAAATAATCTTGCCAAGGCGGTCGAGAGTGAAATCGGTAGTTATTGATCACGGATGGATCAAGTTTTGTAGATTTTTTTATGGGAATAAATACTGTCTTCGTAATTTCGTTTGGGATGTGTCTATGACCAATAATATTTTAAAATAGTTTTGATAGGATAATACATAATAATAATAATATGGTCCAGCACACTTAATGTACTCAAGAGCTATTGAGTAATGGCTTTTCCTGAGGCCATTTTTCTTACAGCTCTTTCTACCATATGTGGAGTAATACTGTTAGTGGTAATACTACCTTCGGTTTTCAAACTAAAATTTTCATTCAGATATTTTCCGCTACTTCTTCACCCGCCATGGAAAGAAACCCTTCCTCTTACTCCATTCACACAAGGAGGATTTTCCATATTAGTTTTCAAATCTAAAGAGGTTTTTTGCCAAAATTTATAAAAACCTTTATTTATTAGTGAAGTGGCAATACCATCCATTCTCTGTTGAATTTCTCCTTGTTGGAATTTTTCAGAGCTACTTTACTACTTTCTGCCACAGACAGACTGATCCACAGCAACGTGTGGCGGGGTACAGCTAGTTATTTATATATTTCGTATTGATGACCCGAATTTACGAATGTACTCGGTATCACATAATAGTGTCTAGGCAGTTATTTTGGGCTATAAATGCTGAGTACTTTATACAATCCGATAGTGTGCAGATGTTAATGCTAAAACGAATAGAGAGATTTACATAAAATTTCATTTAGGAAGAAGTACATATTTATACATAACTTATCTTATTTGCTCAAAATATGTATTATCAACCCTTTTATATTAATTTATATTACTCTTTTGCCATCTGCACTTTTAAAACTAGTTTAGTTTTTCTCCTTTCTTATATTATGTACATTTAAATGGAAAATTAAATGTACCATGAGTATGTTAATTTTTTTAAGATTTTTTATTTTATTGTTGCTGAAAAATAAAAACCTTCTTTTGTCCCATTGGGGCATTTTAATTGATAGATTAATTAAAATTATTTTAAAAAACGCAGTGTCAATTATGAAATGAATAATTTGAGCCAATTACACTGGGAGTCTGGGAGTAAATCACAGCAAGTATGGGGGTGATGGTACATGGAAATATAAGTAAAAAATAATAAAATAGCTACTTCCAATTAATAAAGTTTATTTTTATGAAGAAAAAAAATCGTACAAAAATTTGAAACGTGATATTATAGAATAGTGATAAAACAGATCGCGATTAAATAATAGGTCAGGTTAACTTACGTTATTATAGTTTAAGTTAGTTTATATTATATTAGGTTGGGTTAGATCAAAAGTGGTTAAAGGCGGTTTTTTTTATTGATTCATGCACGGAGAAAAATGATCCTGTTTAAAAAGTGATAGCATGCCAGTTTTCGGATAAAATATTAGACATTCAGTATATATCAAGAGCACGTGTTCTTTTCTTTGTAAATATCATGACGAAATGTATATCATGACAATATTAGAGTGTAAATATCAATATTTGTAGGATCACGTGTTCCACCGTCTTGATAAAACATTCGCTTTGATAATTTGATAGGAACTCTGTCAATTCATTCGTTAAAGGCCTACAGTCCCATTTTTAACACGAAACCGATTTATTCGACCAGATTTTTTAATAAATCAACAATATTTCATATATGTAAGTTTTCTCTGGGTGGATGCACTAAAAATCGCAGTGATAAAAAACGAAATAAAATCCGCAGTGTAAGATCGGATTTAATAGAAAAATACCCCAAGTTATTATATTTGCTACAGCACAACACACAAAACCAAATATTTGGTAAGTTACTCAATTCCAAGAATAAAAAAGAGCGTATTAAAAATTTTGGTTTGTAAGAACATCGTTTTTAATTAATTTTGTTAATTTTCAAATACGCTTTTATTATTTTGCCGTGTATGGCCGTAGCACGAGGTGCGGGGTACGGGGTACAGGGTGTACCGACAGAGCTCGTTGCTTATCTACATCTAGTCTACGTGCATTAGCGGGATTGCCTGTTTCATTATTTCTGCTACTCTCTGCCGCTCGCCAAACGCCCCCCACCCTGTAGCGGTACGCTATGTTGAAGGTACCGATCTATTTATACATTACGGAAGTATCTGAACACATCAACATTGCACTGTCCGCAATAGTGGTGCATTTTCAATACCATTCAGTTATTTATGTTTCAGTACTGTATAAATGGAACTAAACACAAATAAATAATATCTGACTTTCACTTGTATTAAAAACTTGTTCTCTCGGTGAGTGGTGACTTTGACTTGAGATTTATTTTAAACTTGCTCTCTCGGCGAGTGGTTACTTTGACTTGAGATTTATTTTAAACTTGCTCTCTCGGTGAGTGGTTACTTTGACTTGAGATTTATTTTAAACTTGCTCTCTCGGTGAGTGGTTACTTTGACTTGAGATTTATTATAAACTTGCTATCTCGAGGAGTGGTGGCTTAGACTTGAAATTTATTTTAAACTTGCTCTCTCGGTGAGATTTATATAAAACTTGCTCTCTTGGGAGTGGTGGCTTTGACTTGTATGTATTATAGGGCTGTTTTTTCTTTACAAAAACGAGCTGTTATAATTTTATAATTAAATCTGACATTTATTGTTTAATCATTACAATTTTGCGTTAAACAATATTAAGACAAAATTAAGGTCAATGGAAACAATCTTCCTAACATGCCTACCATTGATATGCTTCGTGTAACGCTCGACGTAGCATCTCAGAAGCTGGGCGTACTGTATACTGTACTAAATACCTGAAAAACTCCCTTGATTCTGTGCTTCTGCAGTGGGCGGTCTGTTTGATAGATTCACATCTCTTAACAAACGGTTTGCTATCCTTGGAGCACACTTGTTCTACCGGCATTACAATGGAAGATGCTCCGAGGAACTAGCGTCATTGATTCCTTTGGGCACCGGTGGATAGTTGGAAAATATGCCAAACGCGCGCCCTACATAATATGTACACGGTTGAAATTTGTGACAAGATAACGGGTTGCTTCTACGACTCGTTCTTGAGTTTAAAGTTTTGGCTCTTTCTCCTTCAACACTTCTTCCTCTCCTTAAAAAGAACCACTTCACAGCATACCCAAAGATGACATAAGCCTTGAGTGAAATTATTTTCCTCAGGGCCTCCAAGTGGAGTTAATACAAAAAAACGAATAACTCGAAAGTTACTTAGTTTTAGATGTTGGTTGAATAAAAATAATCACTTCAAAGAGTTCTAAAAACGGTATTCGATAAAATCGTTTGCTAATAAAAAGATACTTCGTTACAATCGAAATATCTATTTATAAGAAGTAATTACATTTCTTTTCATTTGATAATAATTAATTATTTTTGATAAATATTTCATTATTGTTTCGGTCAAATAAAAAAATGTTTAATTCTGATCCAGACGCCATCTATGTTTACACTCTTCTAAAGATTATAAAGGTGGATGGCAAAAATTCAGGAAAAGGGCAAAGGTGCATTTATATACAGAAGTATGACTGTAGTGGGCGGGTGGGTGGATTTGATTTCCATGCAAACTGCAGTTTTATTCAGAAACTGGTGAAATTTCGCACAATTGACCTTCCAAACAAGAGAAAGGTAACTGTCTACATGAGGCTTTGAAAAACTACCCTCATCCCCTTTAACCACCTATCTACTAAGAAATACCTTCATTTCGAGAAATCTATAGGATAAAAAAACATTTTTTTAAGATGGAAAAGTTTATAAATGTGCTGCTTCCGGATAGAATGGAGGTCCCGAATTCGTGTCTCTGTCATAACCTAATTTTATTATTTTCCATGCCTTTTTTCGTCTCCATATTCATTGAAGATTTAAAAATTTCTTTCGTAAATCAATTTTTTTATATATTATGATATACGTTAGCACTATTTTTTGACAAAATCATCTACCAATAAAATGTTATTCAAATTACCCAGGTGACAGAAATGCATTTACTGTACAATGCTCGTAAGCCATCAAACACTCTATCTAAATATTCGGTACGAAACCAATGACAATGATGAATTTGTTAGGTAATACGTACATTATTATTTGATGTCACGGATGATAGTGGACGAAGCGCTCGCCGCAGTAACACGAAAGCCTTTTCAGTCTACTACTAACTACACAAAGTTTGCACGGAGTGAGTACCTTAATGAAACAACGCTTATTCAGCTGACAAATTAACTATGCTACTGACTAACTATTTTTTTATTGATTTGGATCTCACCGGGACCTCACCTACTTGATGGCCTAATTTATATTTATATATTATCTCATCGGGAACGAAAATTCAGAATAGATACGTTGCTTAAAATGGCTCTTGCTGTGTTTTTAAACTAGACGTCTCGATTTGAATCGCCAGTTATTTCTCAACTCCCTATCTTCTTCTTATCTTTATCAATTCTTCTTAATTCTCACAGAATTCCTAATAAGGTTGAACTGTATCTTCATTAATTTTCTGTCGGGTTGAACAAAAATCATTTACGCTACATTATTTTATAATTATATTTCTATTATAACCTTATATTTATGTACCTCCAAAGTCTGTCTCAACAAAGGTTTTTCCAAATAAGACGGCCATGAAAAAATCATCTGTAATTATATATCAAAACAAATAAATGATAATTTTACTAAATATCATCATTTGACTCAATTACGAGTAGGTTAATCGATCGATTTTTTTTGTGTTTCGACCAAAATATTTTGATCGAAACACCATTTTGATAGTGTAAATATTTTTATCCCGCTCATCACTAGCCCCAAGTACTTATAATGATTATTATTATTGTAATGTATCATCGTTTGACCTCTGTACTTATAATGACAATTATTTTTTAAATTTATCATTGTTTGACTCCTATGTATTTATAATGACTATTATTTTTTAATGTATCTACGTTTTATCCATATATACATAAAAAACAAATATAATTTACATTTACAATTATTACAAAATTCAACAACAACAGTGACACGGTGAGCACATTAAATATTTGCTCTATACAAATTAACAGAAAATCAGTGAATTTCTTTACTCAAAAGCAGTGAAAAGTGTATTAAAACGTGGCTTTATTTGCCCACAAGTGTAACTGGTCTTACATCTTATAAAAATAAAGAAGTGACTCAGTGCGAATATCTGGAAGATTATAATTTCTACCTGCATTGTGAATTTTACTGTCTCGCAGTGTATTGCCCACATAAGTAGTCTAAGAAATATTACATAGGTACTCGGAGTAAACCAACTTACAAGGGAATGAAACCATTGCAGTTAAATAATTAAATAAAAATAATAATCTTTTTCTTCTTGCAATCCAGTTTTTACCAAAATGGATGTCGAAGCATTGATAACAAATGTAGAAAATGCTGTGGCTGCATTTAATATCTGTTTAACGGATCCAGCAAATAAGTTCACCAAAGACCAAATTAACAAAACTAACTAACTGTGTGCCGCTTACCATAATATTCAATAAATGTCTGAGTGATGGGGTTTTCCCTGGCAGGTGGAAGCTGGCCTACATCATACCGGTCCACAAGGGTGATTCGCGTCAACGAGTGGAAAACTACAGGCCAATATCCATTCTCTCGGCGATCCCTAAACTGTTGGAAAGACTTGTCCATACTAATATATATCCCCAGCTTGCTGCCAAAATTACAGACCAACAACACGGGTTTGTCAAAGGCAAATCTACCGTGAGTAATTTACTTATTTTTTGTTTACTAGCATGGATCGAGGCCATCAGGTAGATGCAATTTACTGCGATTTCAAAAAGGCTTTTGACAAGGTTGATCACCTTATTCTTATTAAAAAAAATTATGTATAACGGAATTAGGGGAAACTTATTACGTTGGTTCATCTCATATTTAACAAAAAGACAGCAAGCTGTATCGTTACGAGGATATACTTCCGTATGGGAACCAGTTACTTCTGGCGTACCACAGGGATCAATCCTAGGACCGCTTTTATTTATACTTTTTATTAATACAGTTTCTGAATGTTTCATGCATTGTTTATTTCTCTTGTACGCCGATGACATAAAAATATTTGCCATTGTTAGGAATTTAAATGATTGTCTGCTCATCCAACGAGACTTAGTAAGGTTCGAAGCGTTTTGCAATGAAAACAAAATTTACCTAAGTTACAACAAATGTAAACAAATAAGCTTCACTAAAAATCATAACACTATTATACATGTAGCGTCGATATTAATCCATTGAATAATTAATAATAAACCGTTCGACCTACTTAGGTACGTACTTGCTACTTAGGTACGTATTTGCAGCCGAAATCAAAACAAAGCAACCTACCTGTTTCAAGACCTACTTGCATACTCGCGACAATACTAACGCGCACTCAGTCCGGGATACTACGAGAACTCGCCAGAAGGTTCGAGTCTACGGCCTATGCATAATCGCCGCAATGTCGAAGGTTCCCGAAACACACAGTCTGTGCGAGTGCCTAGAATTTAGTTGCCATCCATCTACCTACTGCCGCCGTCGGCCGTCTAGTATAAATAAGCCCGACGCAGCGAGCCAGTCAGTCATAATTTTGCCGCCAGTCTACAAGGCACAACGAGTGATCACCCGCGTTCTTCTTACTAGCGCGAGGGACACGTACCCGGCTTCGCCCCTATCATCATGGACTCTATCGGGACATCATCTTAGCGCCTCGGCCGTGTCCATGGCCAGCGCTAAAACGGATTACAAGCGCCCTGGTTCCAGCGTCTCTGACCAGCGCTTCTTCCACGCTACCATGACCACCACGAGGACACGCAGCATCCTCACTGGTCTACATCGTTCCCGTTCAACCGCCTATAAGGTCCGTCGCACCTTCGGCCGTCTCGTCAGCACTGGAGTGCCTGAAGACCTACGTTCTTCGCCAGTGCCTGACCTCCATCGAGTCCCGGTCACCAGCGCCCGGCGTCGACTCACTGACCCGCGCTTGACCTGCCAACACATCACAGCAGCAACCGGAGTATTCTACATCTGTCCTTCATCATCTCCTTGTCACGGCTACTGACTCACCAATAAACACATGTGACCTTCACAACCTTCTTTCATTTCGTGCCTCACCATTGATCCCCAAATACACAATTATTATTTAAGCAACTATTCACTAGATCGTGTATACTGTATAAGGGATCTTGGCGTACTTTTTGATTCCAAACTTCATTTCGATGCGCACATTAAAAACATTGTGAATAAAGCTTACTGCATGCTAGGCTTTGTTATCAGAAACAGCCGCGTATTTCGAAAGCTTGAAACCTACCTTCTGCTTTACTATACGCTGGTCCGTTCTCAACTTGAATACTGCACCTCCATATGGACTCCACTTTGAAAGTATCCAGAAGAAATTTCTGCGTTACCTCAACCACAGAATGAGCGCACCTAAACGGGGGTACACAAATATGCTCTCGAAATATAACGTCTCCACTCTTACTAACCGGCGAACTTACTTTGACCTAATGACCTTGTACAAAATCTGTAACAACTTTATCGACTGTCCTGGCTTACTCAATCTAATAAACTTTAAAATACCACTCAGAACGACGAAGCTTAACGACTTATTCCATATTGGCCGGACGCGCACAAATGCTGGTGTCAGAGATCCAATCAGAAGAATGTGCGAATTGTATAATAAAAACCAAAACCTGAAGGATTCTGACATATTTTTTGATACATATAGTACTTTTGGTAGGAAATTGAAGTCTGTTTTACTATAAAAAAAGAAAATGTGTACTTACTTCATTCACTTTACTCTTTAAGTGCTTTATTATGATTTATCTCTAAACTTGTATAAAAAATATTTGTACACTTTTATTTGATACTGAGCATTATCCATATACAAAATAATTTTACCTTATTTAAATGTAAAAAATATTTAAAATTGTTATCTACCAGTCAATCAGTGAGAAATAGTTAGGATGCAGGCGAATTCTCAAGTTATTGTTTTACAAAATTATCTTTTAATTACTGTCTGTATCTGTGTTTTCTCCTTAAATAAATAAATAAACCTTAATTACAAGTCATTTTTAATAGCTATTGGTAGATTGGCGCAAACGGTTTCTAATAAAACTGCTAATCTAAAGGGTGAATTACGGGCTTATAAGGAAACCGGAATAAATAACCTTGAAATTTGCGAGGTAATTTCAGAAATCAATGAGCGTGGCGAAGAACTAAAAATATCATCGTTTGTAATATACCCGAAAGCATTGAAACAACTGCGGCCAACAAACTTATCGATGACAAAAACAAGGTTACTCTTTTAATCTCTGCTCTCGATGATACCACAAGTCGTGATATGCTACGCGTTTACCGCATTGGAAAACCAAGTGATGAAAAACTAAGTGATGAAAAACCAAGGTAGAATTCAACAACTCCATAACATCCAGAACATTGCTAAGTAAACGTCATCTTTTAAAAAACAACACAAGGATATACCCCGATGCTACATTTTTTCAACAAAAACATCTAAAAATCTAAGAGAAGAACTGGAAAAACGAAATTCAAATGGCAAAAATGATATTACTATAAAATATGTAAACGGAAACCCTAAAAGAGTGCAAATACCGCCAAAAAACGATGCAAACTCAAGATATACTACCAGAATGCGCGGGGACTACGCACCAAATTAAATGAACTACGTTCTACAATATCTCTACACCATTACGACTTATATGTGCTGACAGAAACTTGGCTCGACTCAGAAATAAAATCAACGAAACCCGTTAAAAAAACTCTCAACTACAAAAAAGCAGATTTTGAATCCATAAATTCTCACTTTCGCATGTTGACTGTTCTTTTTTGTCTGACGTTAATACTGACGATTCCTTACAAAACCTATATTCAATATTCTCCGCCATAATCAAATCATATGTACCACTATGTACTCCTAAAAAACATACATATCCAACTTACTTCTCATCAAAACTAATAGCCTCACTACAACAAAAAAAAATTCTTAGTAAAAAGTTCAAAAAAACTCTGAAGAAAATCGACTGTAAAAACTTTCAGTGAAAGTAGGAAAAAATACAAAGATCTCTCTAAAATCTATTTCTACCTACTTTGTAAACTACTTTTATACTTTCTTATTATCATTATGGTTGATTTTGAGGATTTTGGCAGATTTTCTATTTTTGGTCTCACTTATTTGTACTCTATCCATACCTATATTTTTTTAACTCTTATATTTTATTTTACAAGCATTAATTATTCGCCTGAAACACTCATCCACATTGAAAAATCTCCTGATAAAAGATACATATAAATAATAAATTCGAAAGATAGGCGAATAATTAATGCTTGTAAAATAATTGTTACCCTTTGTGCTATGCATAAAAAATCTTGTCTTAAACGTTAGTTTACTAAAAAAAATAATAACTTATATTTTATGTATCATATTTTGCTAACACTGATATTTTTTTATGTAACCTACATTTTGTTAATACTGATTTTTTTTAATGTAATCTGTATAACTAAAAAAATAAAGATGTACATTATTATTGGTTAAAGCCCTATGGGCGTTTAAATAAAAAAAAAATAATAATTATAATTGAAATGAATCATCACTTGACCCCTTTGTACTTGTAATGACTATTATTATTGTAATTTTTGATCGTTTTACCCGTATTTACTTTAAATTACCAAAACTATATACATAATCACTCAATTAATTTACTGAATGAAGCGTTTTGAATCCGTTATTACGTGTTTGAAATATGAATTTCAAAGTCAAAGAGCTTGTTAACTGCCACTAAAACACTTTGTGTACATTTCCTTCGGCGAGTGTTGTAGTTCGAAGACTATTTGGCGAAGTTATTAACAATTGCACCCTTCAGTGAAGGCTCCGCAGTAGGAATAAACATCTTGAATGGAGCAGGGGAAGCTGGGAGGAGCGGCTCTAAATCCTAACGACCTCAACTAACTGTCCAACTGCCCGTAAATAAACATTATGTTTTCTTATTAATATTGTTTTATGATATTATCGGGCTTTACACAAGCTTTTTTTTAACGGTCATCAAGAAAAATAACTTAACACGTAAGTTATTCTTCTTGATGACCGTTGATTTTTTTTTTTTAAATTTATAATTTTTTTTTTCAAATGAGACATTTCACTAGCTGAAGTTGATTTTCGAGGCCGTTTTTCGATATTTAATGTATACAAAGACCTTCATCTTGTTTTGAAGGTCAGGTTTGGAAAATTTCATCAGTCTCGGACTAAAACTGTAGATTTGTATAAAAATTAAATGCAAGCCGCCCGCCCGTTACTGGTCACATACTCTCTGCTTTATATAAATATAAACCTCCTTTATAAAATAGATAGAGAGCCGGAATTACTAGTAGTTACTGTTCGACACTATTTTTCGCTATCGAATATTTATGGAACACACGACGATGACTTATCTTTTTTTGACAAGGAAATGGATAAGCATTTCATGGCATCTTAGCATTTGATTGAAATTAGCTGAAATTGTTGCACAAAACATTTGAGGCGAAAAATTTTATGCCTGTGCTCCCCGTTCAAGAATCACATTATATGGTGGTGGTAGTAGGAGATTTTCAAATATTGTCAGGTTATTCGTAACCTGGGAATGTTCAACTTTCTTTTAAAAATAAAAATGAAAAAAATATCAATCAGATATCAATTTATTAAATTATAGTTTTTAATGGAAAAGGGCTTGCTTTTATGATTACCTGGGAGTAGCGATGTCCTGTTTTCAACTCAAACGTTTTGCATTTCATCCATTCAAGAAGGTGGCTGTTTTGATTGTTAAGTATGGTGACGTAATGTAAACTATGACAAACTGAGAGGTTCTAATAATTTGGTGACGTAATGTAAATAATGACAAACTGAGACGTTCCAATAATAATTGTATCACTGTGTGCACTCCGAGTCGAGGTCTTTGGTCGATGAAAGCAATAAATGGTAATATTACCAAGGGTACTTGGTACTTGCGTACTTAATAGTTGTGTACTTGGTACCTGGGTAGTTAGGTACCCACCTCGAGGTGAGGGTACACGCGCGGTTGCTGATTAGCATATCAATAGCTGTTCATGATGTTCCGTGCTCATTGTGTTCAGTTGGAAATCAATAAATGCTAATGTTGCCTATAAACTATTGTTTCGTGTGACATTTCGGTGATAAATGTAGGTTAGATACTAACTTATTTGTGTGTGGATATTGTATTATGTCTGTTAATGCGTATTAAATCATCCACAAATGCTTCCAAAAGCGTTGATAGTTCAAAATGAATATAAAAATAGGAAAACACTTTTCTGTAAATATTTATACATTCGAAGTATTTTGAAGGAAAACATCTTTTGGATTTTAAAGAGTAGCCAATTATTTATGGTGTGTGTTTTATTATTAGATAACAAATAAGCTTAACACTACCCGGAACCCATTTTGCTGTGACGCCCCTAGTAATTGAAGCATGCTGAGGTAAAAATAATGATTCAAAATGTTGGTAATTTTCTGGCGACCAATCTGTTTTTTTGACATTCAACTAAATAAGTTAATCATTTCCAAGCCCGGTAAACTCGCTTCAAGCTTCAAAGATAGCGTTATTTAAAATTGCACAAACATATTTTTTTGTCACCCTTTAAGTCTTAATTCCCAATTGCTCCTATCCGTTTGGAGCCAGTGAGACTATGGCTTCCCAATTGGGCTATGTTGTGAAATTGAAAGTAGTAGGGGTAGAAAGGATAGGGGAAGAGAAAAGTTGGCAAATACCTAGACATTCAATTATTGTCACCAAACACGGCAAAAGCAATTTTAAGCAAAGATTCTATTCTTTCAGCAGGGTGATATTGAAATCATCTACCACTCTGGAACATTCCGCAAATTTGCTAAAAAATATTTTAATTTAAGAAATTGTGAAATAACACAAATTAATCAAACAAAATTTATTTGCGCACGCGAAAATTGGTACCGTGACTTCCGAATTAGCAGCCAAGTATTGTAACCACACGACCACAGAGTTCGTCAAATACTACTCGTAATAATTACTAATTACTTACTTATAATACAAATCTAATGAAGACTGATATTTTTCCAGTGCTGTAAAATTGTTTAATTCTAGTATCAAAACCAGTAAAAAGTGTTATCTCCTCGGGAAAGGCAATAAAGCCTTGTGTTTTCATTGAATTACCGCCGCGACGCGGCGCTCCGTTTCCCTCAAGGACTCCTCTTCTTCTCTTTGTTCCTCAGACAATACGTTACCACTCAGTAGACTCAGCACTCCGATAACAAGTGTGGGATGGCTCGCATTGTCGCTAATGGTGCTTTTTACTGGTAAACTTCTCAAAGGATTTAAAGTTAATCGCACTAATCACAAATATTGTCTTGTAGACCACAAAGTTGTAATCTTTGTGGAAATCAAAATGTCGCAAAAATATTTGTGGAAGAAATTCGGTTATATTTGAAAATTGAGATTTTTAAAAAATAAAATTAATTACAAAAAATATATTAAAAGCTTTTGTAATACAATTTTTTTAGCAATGAGGTTGACTCCATTTTTTGTGAAAATGTATTAGGTATATTTAAAGAGTTTTTAACGACAGTGAAATTAGATTTCATATATCTCCAAAAATGACGAACTTATGAGCTTTTAAAGTGAGCTTTGATAAAAAGCTCTAGACACAATTCAGTACAATTCACAATTTAAATGACAGTACCGCATACTGCTTAACCAGTCATTTTATATACTGTTTAAACTCGTATCGTCTCACACGCTTATCGGTCAACCCAGCGAGATTCTCTTAAAACATCGACATTTTTATACGTTCGGTAATATTCGGTATTTTCTGAAAATTCAAAAAGTTCTGTATTATGAAAATTTTCTGTTGAACTAATAAATATGATATAATTGTAAATAACATAATTGAAAAAAATTATTTTTAAATTTAACTTTTATTTTTTTTAAGACAATACGATCTCGTGTTACGAATAACCTGACAATATTTGAAAACCATAACTACCATCGTTGTTGGAAGTTGTTCCTTGGACACCTGAGTGGGAACCATACGCATTTGTGAACTCAGCCACTAACCGGTCATATAAAATTATGTTATAAAAATTTATTTAAATGTACATATTTCTTTCATTTGTGCACATAATATTACAATATTACTACATATAAACATGAACAAAAGCTTTAAAGAGTAGTTCCTGATTATGTGCCGAAGAAAACATACACAACTTTTAGAAAAATAATTGAGAAATATTTCTAAATTTCTTTCGATGATGCCAGTCTCATGGACATAGTAGAGAGTAGAATCCTTTATAATTATTTTCTAATTCACTCCTAACCGCAGCATTCACATTAATTTCAGTATTTAATATATAAATACACGAGTGTACATATACACATAAGAACACAGCCAAAATAATAAATTATTTGGTTTGCCTTCAAGCACGATTTTATTTCAAAGCAAAATAAATTTAAAAAAACATGAATCAATCCTCAAGTTATTCCAGCGTCATAATTTGTCTTCTTGGCACCACTTTATGATCTGTTAACAGATCCAGCAACCCTCATCCCTTCCGCCCTTGTGTAGGGCTTGCGACTCCTACCGTTATTCGTGCGCCACCGGTAACGGGTATTCAAACCGTTATTCACAAACACTCAGCGTTGAGCGTTCCATTGTTCGGCCGCAATAGTGCCATCTATATGTAAACAATGCCACCGGATATACCACGACCCGTTATAGACAGGGCTGCCACAAATATTAAAAGCAAAATTTTGATGACGTCTACGTATTTATTTATAAGAATATTGTATTATATCAGTCATGAAACAGATCTAAATCTTTTTTTTTCCTAAAAAGCATTTGAACATTTCGCTATCACGAATTAAACCTTCCTAAAATACAGATGTACATATGAAAATAGAAATATCGGCGTTCATCAGAAACAAATATAAGAAAACGTGACAAATTTTACGTTTAATTTCTTAAGAAAATTATTTTATAAGCAATAATTATTAGCCTCATCCACATTGAAAAATCTCATCCACATTGAAAAATCTCCTGATAAAAGATACATGACGCCAACGGGACTTGAATCCGTGTCCTTCCGGTTCTCTGTGTTCTCTTAACACATACATGTAGCGAAAAAGATATCATTTTAATTTAGTAACCCGATTATTTTTTAGTTATTGAACCTAATACTATTGCTATCTTCTTCGAATATCACGCTATCGACCATAAGTCTAATTTTCAGTAACATATTCCATAATTTTAAAATCTAGTAACGGTACGAAACATTGGATTTTTTTTTCGAGCTTTAATGATTTTTAATTAATTATGTAAATAAATGCTTTGTAAAAACAGGATAATGAAAATTGTACTAATTTATTATTTTCCTAAAAATTTGAATAATTTTCTCACCCCTGCAGACATCAGGAAATGGTCCCGCTTACATTTACGGTCGCGGAAAGGCTTTTGAGCTAAGCTTCATTCGCCTTTACGGCTTTCAAGCGAGCTGGTGGTGGAATATCAACCTCGATTTTCTGCGACTGTTTCATTCATCGTAGTATGCAAACATCACTTCTTAATGTTAATTAGTAATGTAACAATATTTTGAAAAATTGTGGTCATTTATTGTTTTCATTTTCTAACATTTATCTAGAACCAGTAATAGATTTATTAATACCTTAAGACTTTTGTGCGACTTCCCAAAGCGTTTTACATAAAATTTATTAAAGCAAGGGTTATATTGCTTTCAGTATTTATTTGCATTTGGGAGCGAATATAGGTAGCGAGGGTGCTACGGTGAGAAAGGGATTTGTTTACGTCTTGGTGGCGGATATGTCTGCCACCTACTGCGTGGCGGGTGGGATCTGGAATCACTGGTTAAGGTAGACATTTTGACCTCTTCAGCACAACTCTGTCAACCCATCGTCTAAACACCGCAGTGGGAAGTATGGATACATACGCCCGACACTCCTGCATACACTGACCCCCAGATTGCTACCCACCCCTCATACTTTTGTTTCCTTTCCAGAACTTCCTATCCTTCAAAAGACCGTCAACAAAGCTTCCCCAATGATAACATAGGCCCTAAGAGAAATTTGGCTTTTCTGCTTCTTCCAAACTTTTTTTTTTATTTTTATTTATTCATTTAAATTTACACACAGTACAATATGATACAAGATAAAATTAAAATATTTTGTGATTATTGATTATTGTACCTTATCAGGTCGAAATTATTGGTTCCTAACTAGGCAAATTGCCCGTTCCAAGAAACCAAAAAATATGTGAAAGTAAGTGTGTGATTTGTCTATGTCTATAATATATCTCATTAATGTTTTAATTTGTGATATTTAATCGTTACAATATTATGATAGAGTCGAACTTGAGCTGTTGTGTATGTTTCAATTGTGTATGAACAATAATTAGAATAATAGAAGATATATATAGTGTGTGATTAGTCTATGTCTATTTATTACGTGACGTTTTTTAACATTTTTTCAGATTCTCCTCTGCCCAGTCCAATCAACCATTTAGTTATTATTGGGCCTATGTATGAAATATTACAAGCTTTAATGTTTAATTCAGGGGGGATTTTGTTGTACAATTTAGGTCCCAAGTATGTGTGTGTCTTTTGGTACTTTGCCGTATTGCTCGTTGGGATCATAAGGTCATTTCTGGTGTGGCTTCTTGTGATGTGTTTATGGTCAATTTTATTAATATTGTCTAGATTTTTATGTACATGGATAATAACCTTTTTTATATAGTTTTGACGAATATCAAGTACATTAAATTGTTTAAAGAGCTCATCGCTAGAGAACCTATATGGTTTGCGCATTATGACTTTAATTATTGATTTCTGGGCCTTCATAAGCGGATCTAGAATTGATCTTCCTGATGCTCCCCAGCCAATGCAACCATACATTAAGAGGGGGTTGCACAGTCCGAAATATATTTTTCTAAGATCTACTTGTCTAATTATGTTTCGCACTGCAAAGAAAATGTGAGTAAGTTTTCTTACCCTAGTTGTAAGATTGTCAATGTGATAATTCCACTTAAGATGATTGTCTATTATAACACCTAGGTACTTGATGTTTTTCACACATTCAAGATCTTCACAATTGCAGTGAGGTTCAGTATTATAGGAGTTACAGTCATGATTATGTGTTTTAATTGTGTGTGTTGTACTAGGTTGTCCCTTTATGGTTGAGCTGAATCTCATGTATTTGGTTTTAGAAGTGTTCAGTGTTAGTAGATTTTTGTTGAGCCATTGTTTTATCATATTAATTCCACTTTCAGCAAGTTTGTGTGAGTCAGTCCAGTCATCTCCTTCAAAGATAGCTACCGTATCGTCTGCAAATGTAATAATTTTACCACCGACTGGTAGCTCGCACAACTCATTGATATAGATTATAAATAGAAGGGGTCCCAATTTGCTTCCTTGTGGTACACCAAAGTTAGTGCCTAGTGAGTTACTCAAAGTTTTACCAGTTTTGAGTTGCTGGCTTCTACCTGCTAGGTAACTCTTTAGCCATTCGTATGGCATACCTACAATTCCAATATTTTGTAGTCTTTTGAGGAGTATTTTGTGAGAAATTGTGTCAAAAGCTTTGGCTAGGTCTAAGAATATTGCGATGTTTTTCTTTCCACGATCTATATTATTAGAAATATGTTTTGTGAGTTGTGCTTTGGGGATCTACGGTGAGGCACGAAATGAAAGAAAGTTGTGAAGGTCACATGTGTTTATTGGTGAGTCAGTAGCCGTGACAAGGAGATGATGAAGGACAGATGTAGAATACTCCGGTTGCTGCTGTGATGTGTTGGCAGGTCAAGCGCGGGTCAGTGAGTCGACGCCGGGCGCTGGTGACCGGGACACGATGGAGGTCAGGCACTGGCGAAGAACGTAGGTCTTCAGGCACTCCAGTGCTGACGAGACGGCCGAAGGTGCGACGGACCTTGTGGGCAGTTGAACGGGAATGGCGTGACCAGTGAGGATGCTGCGTGTCCTCGTGGTGGTCATGGTTGCGTGGAAGAAGCGCTGGTCAGAGACGCTGGAACCAGGGCGCTTGTAATCCGAGTAGCGCTGGCCGCGGACGTGGCCGAGGCGCTATGATGATGTCCCGATAGAGTCCATGATGATAGGGGCGAAGCCGGGTACGTGTCCTTCGCGGGGCGCGGGACGCGCCGATCGTCACTCGTGAGATTTATCCACTGGCGGCAGATTGATAACTGATGACTGACTGGCTCGCTGCGTCGGGCTTATTTATACTACTCGGCCGACGGCGGCAGTAGGTAGATGGATGGCAACTAAATTCTAGGCACTCGCACAGACTGTGTGTTTCGGGAACCTTCGACATTGCGGCGATTATGCATAGGCCGTAGACTCGAACCTTCTGGCGAGTTCTCGTAGTATCCCGGACTGAGTGCGCGTTAGTATTGTCGCGAGTATGCAAGTAGGTCTTGAAACAGGTAGGTTGCTTTGTTTTGATTTCGGCTGCAAATACGTACCTAAGTAGCAAGTACGTACCTAAGTAGGTCGAACGGTTTATTATTAATTATTCAATGGATTAATATCGACGCTACAGTGCTATGGCGTCGTCCGTACCTCTCCCTGATCGAAAGCCGAACTGATTTTTGCTTAAAAGTTTTCTGTTCTCTATGTAATTACTTAATCTATTTTTAAAGATTTTTTCAATAATTTTTGAGATAGCGCTGAACAGAGATATTGGTCTATAATTGTTAACTTGGTTTTTGGGTCCACTTTTGTGGATTGGTACTACTATAGATTTTTTAAGATGATCGGGGAAAATCCCAGAGGAAAAGCTTTTATTGATAATGTTTGATAGAGGCGTTGCTACATTGTGTTTAATGATTTTAAGTATAAATGTGTTTAGATTGTCAGGACCTTTAGAGTGTGTAGTGTTAAGACTGTCAATGATTTTTAAAACCTCTTCGTTTGTCGTAGGTGTGAGTTTAAATGAAAAAGGATTTTGTTTTGATTCTATTGACAATGCCAGTGAGTCTTCGGTTTCCTTGGTGACACTTAAGATGTTTTCTGCAAGCTTAGACCCAACCATCGTAAAGTATTGGTTTGTGTGGCACGCAATTATGTCCGAATCAATGATGGATGTATTCCCAATTTGTAATTCGTTAATATTGAGTTCAGTTTTATGTTTAGTGTATGTAATTTGTTTAACGATTTTCCACATATTTTTGCTAGATGTATCTCGGTCGAGTTGTTGCTTATAGTACCGTTCTTTAGCGTTACGCATAACATTTTTACAAATGTTACGGTACCTACGGTAAATCTGTTGTTTGAGAGTATCCTGTATCCTGTGGGTCTTTTGTCGCCAGTCTGTGTAAGTGATTTCTTTTGTGTATGGCTTTTACAATACCCCTGCTGATCCAAGGAGTAAGTTGTTTTTTTTTATGTGCAGTGAGATTATTTGTTGAATTTTTAGTTATGTACTTGTCGATTTTGCTAATAAATAAATTGAATGCACTGTTAACTTCAGTCACTTCATACAAATCTTGCCATGTTTCACCATTCAGATCTTTAATTAGTCCCTCATAACAGATAGTTGATATACAGTGGTTAGTTTTTACTTGGTTTTTATGGGATGTGTCCGGAATGCTTATTGCGGTTGTGTAGTGATCGGTTATTGTATTGTGGATAATAATTGCGGTGGAGTCCGTAATATTTCTGGTATTTATGTGGTCTAAACATGACCTGCTATTACCTTGAATTCTGGTAGGAGCTTTAATATTTAATGCGAAGTTGTTTTCTGCCATGGCACATAGGTAATCGTGACATTGTCTGTGTATATTTCCGTAGGTGTTGATGTTTATATCCCCCATTACTATTTGTTGTTTGAATTCACTACATTTTTTGAGTTCAGATACGAGGTTATCCAGAAATTCCTGAATGTCAGTGAATGATGGTGATCTGTAAATTGCTAAAATACATAGATGTCCATTAATTACTATTTTTAGACAGTTTGATTGACTGATATGAATTTCTTGAACTTGAGAGTGAATATCATCGCTAATGTAGGCTACCACTCCACTGTTTTGATTCAAATGTTGTGTTGTGTGGTATTCATGATAACCTGTAATTTGTTTTGCGAGATATGAATCATTCAATCTGCATTCCGACAATATTATTATATGAAATCTCACAGTCATCTTAGTATTATCTAAGAATAGAAGAAAATCGTCAAGATTTTCCATTGTGCGGATATTCTGATGTACAATATTAAATTTATTATTTCTCCAGTTAAATTCTTTGAGTTCATCAGTACCTTCTAGGATAATTTCAGTATTTGGGTCCCCAATATTATCTAACTCCGAGTAAGCGTTTAAGATCATTTTAATTTAGATTTATTAGGAGGTGCTGTCATAAGATCACTGAGTATTAGGCCTGTATTTATACTTGCATGGCGGGAGTTTGAGCATATTATAAAATAAACATTAGTGTAAATACTTGAGAGATGAGAGAAGAATAAATTATATCTAGTGTACAATATCATGGTAGTGGTAAGACTCATAGAACAAAAAGAAGAAACAGTCGATCTAAATAATAATAATAATGATAAGTAGAGAGAGAGTACATTATTTTGAGTTTGTGTTATCTTGTCGAAAGTTAATAAGTCGAAAGTAGCCAATAGGGAAAGTAAGAATACATATTGAGTGTTATAAAATAACGGATAAAAGCATATTATAAGCATGTTATAAAATAACGGATAAAAGCATATTATAAAGTAAACATTACTGTAAATAGTTGATAGATGATAGGAGAATAATTTATATCTCGTGTACAATATCATGGTGGTGTTATGACTCATAAAACAAAAGTAAAAAACAGTCGATCTAGATAATAATAATAATGATAAGTAGAGAGAGAGTACATTATTTTGGGTATATGTTTTCTTGTCGAATGTAGCTAATAGGGAAAGTAAGAATAAATATATAGTGTTATAAAATAGTGAATAAAAGCATATTATAAAACAAACATCAATGTATATACTTGATAGATTATATAAGAATAATTTAAATCTCGTGTACAATATCGTGGTGGTGTTATGACTTATAAAACAAAAATAAAAAACAGTCGATCTAGTTAATAATAATATTAGGTAGAGAGCGAGAACATTATATTGAATATGTGTTTTCTTTTTGAAAGTAGCTAATAGGGAAAGTAAGAAAACATATGTAGTGTTATAAAATATTGGATAAAAGCATATTATAAAGCAAACATTAATGTATATACTTAATAGATAATAGAAGAATAATTTAAATCTCGTGTACAATATTATGGCGGTGTTATGACTCATAAAACGAAAATAAAAAACTTTCGATCTAGATAATAGTAATATTAGGTAGAGAGCGAGTACATTATATTGAGTATGTTTTTTCTTGTCGAAAGTAGCCAATAGGGAAAGTGAGAATACATATTGACTATTATTGAATAACGGATAAAAACATATTATAAAACAAACAATAATGTCTAATATAGTGGAGTGGTATAGCAGCACAGTAATTTGTATCATTAGTCACAGTAATTGACGTTTTTCACGGTCCAAATCAGCAATATTATTTATTGGAATTGTCTTGGAAGTATCAGATTTCCTCAACAGAATGCGCCCTCCTCTGGACCAAGCATGTTTATAATTATGGTCTCTAGCAAATTTTTTTGTTTGTGATAGCAAAAATTTTCCTTTCTGAGTTAATTGGTCGGATATATAAATGTGATTGGCGGTTTGCGATAATCCTAGGTCCCTTGTATTTATTTGGTTTGTCACATTAGTAGTGGATTTCTTGTAAGATTTGAATTTGGATAGGAACTCGTCCCGCGATGTTATGGTATTGAATGTCGCCACGATAGATCTTGGATTTTTGTCGGAGAACTTCGGTCCAATCCTGTTTATTTTTGTTATTACAGAATGCACGTCGCTATTTTCGTAGTTGATGATGTTACAGATTTTTTTGAGAACTTCTGCATTATTTTCAATGTTTGACTCCGGGACACCTCTTATCTCGATGTTACAGATTTGGCTTAAATACTCCAATTTATCAATTTTTTCCTCTTGCTTAGAAATAGTATTGAGTAGTATATTATTATGATTTTTTTGTGCAGTTAATTCATCATTGACTATTTCTTGTGCTTTTTCGATAGTATTTATCCGTTTTTTTTAGTCTTCTTGTTGATCTGCCATAAATTGGATAGTTTTTATTAATTCGATATTTTGTGACATGAGAGCTTCATATTTATTTACATATGAATCAAATTTGTCTTCCACGAATTTCATTATGGTTGATTTGAATTCAGTGAGCTCATTTAAAAATAGTTGCGAGGTTAATGGACCATTAGCTCCATCTATATTTGAGGTTGGTAAGCTTTCTGTGTTTGTTTGAATTGCGAGTTCAGGTTTTGGCGCTTGAGAAAACTGTTTTGCTTGTATGGCGATAGATGGCGTTTCTTTTTCGTTGTTCAATGTTATTTCATTATTCGCCTGCTTTGATTTGATATTTTTATTATTTTTAATACATTTTTTGCATTTCCACTGCAAACTCCTTGCACTACGGCGTGTCGTTTCAGTAATGTCAGCACAGCCAAGGTGGTAGCTTTTTTCACAGACACTACAGCTTATGAAGTCCGATGGAGTGTCAATGTTTTTTTCACAAATAATGCACTTTGTATTCATTATAATATTGTTTGACACAGCCTTTACGTAAAAAGTGATTTTTAATGGCTAATAATATTTTAAGATAGTAATCGTTAATCACTATAGCGTCACAACCGATGATTTTTTCCAATAGGTAGAGATAACACTTCAGGGCAGTTTGACACTTCGAGATAGTTTAGAAATGTAGGTAAAAAAACACTAAAACAAGCCACTTCACGCGATAAAAATTCACTGGTTTGACGCGCGGTCTACAATTTAGAAGAATTGGGCACTTTAAATTCAGTTCACTAATGGTTTGTTTGGTGATTATTAATAAAATTATGTAGACATAAAAATACGTCACACTGGATGAATGGGTAGGTATGTGCTTCATTTACACATTCTCATTTCTCCAAATAACCTCGTCTCATTTTCTAACACGTTCAATAATATCCAAGGTTGTTGTTTGGCAAAGAAATAATATCATTTATTTAAGATTAAAAATAAATTAACATCAATTTCATCAAATGGTCTAACTTGTTGTGTTGCGAATAAAAGGGTTTATATCCAACTAGCTAATTTGATACCCCAACATTAAAGAATTTTGTGAGAACGCAGGAAACAATTTTTGAACCAGTGAAGTGAAATATGAAATTTTTTAAGGTTAACGGTTAACAACAGTTCTTCCAAAAAATTCAATATCTAAAAGGTTTCTGGCGTTTTATTGCATTATGATGCATTTAACCCCTAGAGCCTTCATATTTTTCAAATGTATTTCTCTTAAGCGTAATTAACGTAAATAGCGGGGGAAATATTTTCGAATTACATTCGATTTCAGATAAATTCGCTGTTTTCGAACGTATTTCAAAATAAAATCAAAGAAAGCAGAAGAAAGATTTCTTCAGTTTTTCCGGATTATTACAAATCGACATAAGCAATTATAAATGTTAAAATTTTGAATATAAATATAGATAAAGTTTTTTAAGTCGCTTACAGATAATTTTTATTTGACCAAAAAGATTAATTAATTAGATATTATTTAATTTTTCGGGAGCATCTATTGTAAACTATTAAATGTAAATATGGGACTTGGTGTATTCTGTTTCTACACTGTTTAAAGCGCTGACCGGATAAATTATCAAAATTATAATTCATCACATCTTTAAAAAATTATATAAAGTCATGGAAAGTGATGAAACTAAAACTTTATTAACTGGGTTAAGTAAGTTATGTTAGGTTAGGTTAATTATAATTTTATTTTTTTCATCGTTTCTTATGACTCTATATTACTTTTTTAAAATGTGTTGAATTGTCGATGTGTTGATTTATCATGCTTCTCAAAAAGTTTATGAGGTTTGCCTAACTGAGAGAAATATCTCCCAAAATTTCTCTTTAGGGGTTAACTGTATACCTTTCATAAAGAAGGAAAGATAAACTTTAACATTCACAATAGTATGGAAAAGAAAAAAATGAAGAGTTTCTTAAATACTTTAATTTTTCCAAACGGTTTCTCGTTTCCACAGTAATGCTTCCGACAGTTGTATTCTGGAGATCTTCCTATAAAAACGTCTGCAGTTCGTTTAGTTTTATATTTTTTTTCAACTTAAACATAAATGAAGAATAAAGGCACTTTCAAGGAATGAGTTTTTACCTCTTTAAGCACCACTGCGTGGAGAAGTAAGCAAGTTTCCGGGCCTTTTGTACCACAACACCTTACAATGAAATAACTGTAGAGGATTTATGTTTCAATCTAGTTCTCTCTATAAACTCGTAGCTGTCAGTCAAATTTATAAGTTTCAAGTTAAAAAAAATCAAGGAAATTGAACACTTTCATTCTAAAACGTATTCCAATTCTATATATATTTACGATACATTAATAAATTACGATCAAATTAAAAATTTTCCTTTAATTTTAATTAAGCAACTGCCTTAAAAAACATCGATTAGTGCAGCACAAATAAATTCTCGATGAGACTTTCTGCAGAAATATTGAAGACCGAATAATATTATATTTTTGTCAGTGCGAGTGTAACTGATGCACTTTAATGTAGTTCATGCTTTTCAAGGAATAAGAAACCAAAAATTTCCACAGTTATTATTAAAGATTTCTATAATTATTGGACGTACTGTTAACAACTTTAATATCGTCGATAGCCCACCCCTGAGTCCACTAACTCTTACCTAAACTTAGTGGGTATGTCATAAATCTGTGGAAGAGTCATCTAACTACAAATTTAATAGTAAAATAATAGCTCTTCCAGAGCAATGTCATATCCGTCATGAGCTATAGAGCTAACCACATAAAACTATAAAATAAAATAAGGTCAAAATAAAAAACTTCGTATTTTTCTAAAATTATTCATTATGAAAATAAGTTCTAGAAATAAGTGTTTTGGTAAAATGGTAATACTTTTTTTTTGGACTATATTCATTACTTTGTTACGCCCTAAGCATATCCTTGAAAGATTATATATTCCTTGCTTTGAAAGCGCAATACCTCACGAGATAATATTATACTGAGATAAATAATTTTCCCCAGGGAAATATAAAACTGCACTCCTATCAGAAATCTTTATTAGTCTGGAGCCTTCCTCCGATTATTCTCACCATATAAGTACAAGGGTTGTTTATTTAGTTGACTGGGAACTCACAGTGTTTAGAATATTCAGACGGCTTAAGGAAACTACACTAATTGACACTTAAGATTAAACAGAGTTTTAAGAGTTTTGAGTCAAGTACACGAGATAAAAAAAATAGGTGGTGTTATAGGTACGGTCTTTATCAATTATTCTATTTCAATAACAAGTTATCGTAGTACATAATTTGATGGTAATTTCGTTATCACTCTCAATAAAACTATTATTCACCAAAATAGTATGGAGATAACACGATAATATAACGGTTATAATTAGTTATAACTGAGAGAACATACGGCAAAGAGTCTTTTGATAAAAAAATCGTAATAGGAAAAATAAAAACCGTTCCAAAAAAATTACGATTTTCTTTAATCTTTTAAAATTTATGGTGGAATCAATTCATTTCAAGAGAAACTAAACAAATTAAATTCAGCGTTGCCGAACCGGAAAAGCGGTGGGTGTTTTTTTAATGTTGAAACTTTGTTTTTATCTTATTTTTTTTTATTATCACAGTTTCAAATAATGTCGATTGACTAGTTTTTTAAATTAAGGCATCGATCTCTTTACGAGTCGCTGGAATTAAATAGGAATATAATGTATATTTAAATATAAGGTTTTATTCTTTCAAAAAATAATAAAGCCTTGGAATCAAAAATTACAGTCAATATGTAAGAGAAAAAACTGCAATTTAAACAATTTCTTTCAAATCGACGAACATCAAAAAAACGGTGACCGGATAAATCATCACAACGATAATTCATCACACCTTTAAAAAGTTATATAAAGTCATGGAAAGTGATGAAACAAAAACTTTATTAACTGGGTTAAGTAGGTTAGGTTAGGTTAGGTTTAAATTTTTTTTCATCGTTTCTAATGACTTTATCATTATTCACATTTTAAAAGTGTGTTGCGTTATCACTGTGTTGAGTTATCATGGAACCTAAAAAAACATTGTAAGTTATTACCTATTTAATTATTTATTTATTTACGTTCTTGGTTCTGGGAACATAAAACAAGCCATCAATTACACTAGTGCATTCAAATTTACATAGTAAAAATAATAATAAATAAATAATAATAATTTAATTCCCAGCTACATGAATGAGAGTATGCAATTAAATTTATCTATATTGGTACTAAAGATTTGTGTGAAAAAAATTAATCAACGTAATACTCCTAGGCATAAAAAATACAAAGAAAAGAAAAAGAAGTGAAGCCAGCCGATAGTAAATAACAATGAACATTTAATGAAAATGTAACGTAAAAATAAGCTTAATTAAATTATAGATTTTATAATATTAACCAAACAAATCTTAGATTTTTCTGATTTTAATTTTACTAAGGAATTAATGAAAACTGAATAATTTTTTTTTCACGCTTTCGAGGCATTCGGACTTGGGAATGAGTGAAATGGTTTGTATTCGTAGAATTAACAAAGAATAACTCTGGAAACTGTTTAACTTAAAATGAAGTTAAATAATTTAATTATAAGAAAAAAAAAACTTTGTAAACACCACAATTAAATTTAAAAAGAACGACATATTTCAAAACCAATGGTTTCGTCTTCAGGATAAACATATGATATTAACTATTCATACTTTGAAACATGGCGATCTTTTTTTATTGAATTATGGTATTGACAATGTAGGTATTTAATTTTTATATAATTAAAATGACACCACAAGGTGATTTTTCTATTTTAATACTGATTGAAGAAGGAACTTATTTAAGATGTAGTTAAGTGATTTTTAATTTTAAAAACGCAAATGTTTTAAAAAACGGTGGCAACAAGTTTAATTATACCTATCTAAAGATCTTATCTACTCTGTTAGATTAATGCCAAAACTAAAGGAGATAAATTCTCCTAGCAAAAGAAAAGACAGTGGATACAGGCAGCAATCGAAGTTTATCCCGTCGAGAGATAAGGTGTCAAGTGACTTTTTTCCCGTAGAAGTGACTTAAGCAGTAAATTGACTAGTTCTTTGCAGAACACTACTTTTGCTCCTACCTCCGCCAAAGGGAAACTACTGGGAAATGTTACTGGGGAAAGAACTAGGGATAGGTGATCGGGTTACGTTGATTTATTTAATTTTGCTTCTTGTGATAAAACGTAATTGTTTAAAAAAAATAAGAAATAACTAAGATATTTTACTCGACACTTTACTAGATATTTTGGAAAGTGCAATAAAATGTAATATCGCATGAAAACAATATGTCTTTAATATGTATGACAATATATCCTTTCTACTTAAGCGCTTATCGAGTAGGTACCTACTACAAAAAATTCTGTTTCAGATCAAACGATTTAAACTTTATGACGTTTGATTTTATTTTTTAATTAATTTATGCAAAACTGAAATAAGGGACTACAGCGAAAAATATTATGACTTAAAAATATATTTATATAGATCAACAAACGCCGGTTTTGAATATATTATTATAAGTTTTATTACGATATTTTTTTACATATAATTAATAAATCGCCGTTTAAAAACTAATAAAAGAGCATCACATTGAAACGCAAACAATTTGGTTGGTACGGCTGAATCTCATGATTCTTACATCACGGTCAGTCTACGTGAGTAATATATCTGTGATCTACAATATGCCCATTTGAACAGAAGAAAATGTTTTTACGTATAAGATCTCGTTGTTGTTGTTGCGGTGTTGATAGAATTGAAGCGTTATTAAGGGCCAGTAATATTTTATATTTTATAAAATTAATGGTAGTTATTCATGTTCAATTGACCAATTGTGAGAGGTGTAATATTTATAAAGGATATTTTGAGATTACTGTTAAAATGAAAACACTATAATATGTTTATGGTATTCTGATTAAATAATATGTATATGTGATATCACCAATTTTGATTATAATAATTATAATAGGTATAACGAAGGAAAAATCTGGAAACTCTCGTGTAATTTGAAAAGGAAGTATGCAGTTGAAACAAACAAACAAACACAAACATGTATCAGATCACCAAAATTAAATTGTTGTACTTCTTTCGAAGTGATACTTGGAACAAAATTCAGTTGACCTAAAGTCATAAAGAATTTCTAAAGGAGTTTGGTGGTTTCACACCATTCATTTCGTGGTATTGCATGTTTTTAAACACCAGTTAATTGTTTATCTTGGATATATTTTTGCACTTTGGTTCAATACAATAACATAAGTGACAAGATGCTAACATTTTACCCAGTATTCTTCGATGTCAAAAGCAGTTCATCTTAAGAATAAAAAACTTTTCTACTCTCATACAAAATATACCACCTGTTACATCCATAGATTTGGTGCGATTTTAGGAGACACGAAAAATTTAACTATTAAAACTAACTATGACAGTTAAATTGGTAACTTGCATTTGAGTTAAGTCATTATTGATAAAAACAATTAAAAAAGGGACTAGAGTTCCTTATTGTACCATTACATGAGTGAATTTTGTGTTAAATGTATCAGTGCGAACGAAACGGGCATAATAAATTTTATTTTATTTTCTTTGAAGAATTAAAACAATAGAATAAATTATTTATTTATTTTATTGTAACTCTTACTAAACAATTTATGCCTGAAAACGAATGTAAAATACATTAATACGATTTTTTTACTAACAGTGTTTTAATTTTACAGATTTTTGTCCCACAGTAAAATTATAATGCATGACCTACACCGACAGTCTTTTTTTGTTACATTGGTTCAAATGTTTTTTTATAGTTTATGTTCGTTATAAGAGTCTATTCCTCATTCTCTCCATTTCCATAATCTTGGGAAAAGTCCAATATCTGACATGGACCTGCGGGAAAAAAGGGTGACACAAACCTAGGAAATAGGGTGTCGCACCGGGAAAGTGGGACGGTTAGGTTGTAAACAACTTCACACCGACATATTTCAGGGAACGCGTTTTATTATACGCCTGGGCATACAGAAATCGGATTCTTTTGAAAAATCGTAAAATTTGATAGACGGGATTTGGAAAATGTCCATCTCCACGATAATGATTAAGAGGCCTTGGACGTGTGAGGAATAAGCGAAATCAATTTGTATCCAGAAAATGTATGCAATGATATATCATTGGTTCAATAATATCTTCCGCCTTACGCCTGCATAATGCGAAAAATAATAACCAGTTTTTTTTTCATATCGGGATTTAAAAAAATGTACTTAAGAGAACCAGAAAATTAAAAAATGTTATTATTTTTATTCGCGATGTTCGATCGTTGGTATCTAGAACTCAGGGATACCAGTCAAATTAATCTATTTTTAATCTCATAATATGTTCATACTTACATCGTAGGCTTTTCTACGTCATACTTCAGAAATAAATGTCTGGCGGTTCATCTGACCAGTGGCGGTTCGTGGTCTTTTCAACTGGGGGTTCAAAAATTTTAGAGAAGATATATTTGATCAAAATGTACTTTTTGTCGTTGTCGATGTATACTGGAGAAAGCTCAACACAATATTGCATAACTGGCGACTTAAATAATACGACATTTTCCGAAACTCTCGTAAAATCACTAAGGAATGTAGCGTCTTATCCAAAAACAAGGGTTGAATTAATTAAATACGAAAACATAAGTATAGAGATATTAAAATATATATTTTTTAATCTCTTTTATATACTCAATAATATTATTATACAATTTATAAAAACATTTTATTTATAAACAACTTCCGTTATGAAATTATTATTACGTATGACAGTTGTTTCGCCCTCTGAAGGCGTTATCAAACTGTCTACACACAATAATAATAATAACATTGAATAATAATATTGTTGAGTTCATAAAAGAAATTAAAAATATATAATTAAGTTCTACCAATTAAACTTGAAAACATAAAATATATTAAAATCTGTTCATATTCTAGTAGATTTACATACGCCATAGAGCAAACGGCTAGTGAAATGTTGGAACAAGAATATAAAAATGTACAATAATTTACCACAACTACTACATTATGTTAAAACATATCAAAACTTAGCTGTGCCCAAAAGCCGGCCGACAGCAAATCTCCGGAGGTCACGTGGCATCAAACATCATTCTTGGCGGCGCGCAAGGATAGTGTTAATTCGGCATAAGTTTCCAATAACACCGTCAGGGCATTGGGATGATTTCATTTATTTTGGATGAATAATTTTAGTGCTGATTCTATAACACACAAAATGGAATACCGGGTTGCTCTTCTACCTCTTATTCGGTCACCTGGATTTTTAAGACAGAATTTCAGTGGCGTACTGTTTATAATGTGCTTATATTATTATAATGCAAACATGTCTTAAATAAATAATTTTTCTCATCTTTTCAATGGGGGTTCTCCGCACAAACGAACTTTAGAGAAAGCCGCCACTGCGGCTAACCATTTCAAACTTTATTTAACAAGGAAGTTAATTATCCTTGAAATAACTTTTTCAATTATTACAAAACAATCTAACTATTTATATTCCAAACTGAATCAGTTCTTTCGGTATTACTATGACCCATGCTATCAAATAATCAGATATCTTCTTATGATGAAAACTAATTCTCGAGCAAGAACTCCCCCACTCTCCTGAGACAACAAAACAACCCTTGATGTACTGAAGGGGTAGGAAGGACTTACCCCGTCCGCTCTACGCGCTCTAAGTTTCCTAGGGATAAACAACCAATTACAACTTGTATTCTCGGGGTGAGGACGTCTTTGGGTCACCAATGATTCGAGTGAGGGAAATTACATGGGTGTAAGTAATTAATTATCTTGTACTTTTCAACGCTCCGGATTTCGAAGTTATTTAAAATTAGTATTTTTACTAAAATTACCTAGTTGTTATACCCCGTCGTTGGATTAACGATTTAAAAACGGTACAAGTAATTTTTTTAATACCATAATACGTATTTGTTAGGTGGGTGGCAATATCGATAGCTTGGAGTTGAAATATTTTACTTCAAATTTTGGTCGAAAACGAGTTATGTACCGAAATGTACCAAAGACAGTCAATAATTGCGTTAAAATATTGTATCTCGTAAACCTGCCTTCCCAGAGATATAAACACATTAAAATAAATTTTAATACCCCATGAAATGTTTTTACTAGCACAGATGTAGTATCTCCGCAACAATAATATGTGAATTTGTGGTAAAAGAAAGTCCATGCCGTAAATGTTGCATTTATATCAGATATATATTCTATGATATTATGGAACCAAAAAAACTTATTTTTACAAATTCATAAGTTTGATTCTCAGCTTTCTAAATATTACGATTTATGGAGATACAATATTTCAATTCCACGCCATCGATCGTGGAATAGCACATATTTTTTTAAAGCTTAAGCTAAAAATACAATGTCCATTTTTTCTCATGTACGAGTATCTCGTAACTATGAACGTGAAATAAATATATAAAATAATGTCTTAAAAAAAATTAAAAATCAAGAAATGCCTAACTCTTAATAAATTAAATGAACCGTCAAAAACCATCCCTATGTGATATATATAAAATGTTTGTTCTCATAAAACCATTCAATTTCTCCTGCAGACACCTAATGTAACTCTTCCTCTTGTAGTTGAACACTTATCTTGACATATATGGAGGATTCTGTTAAGAGCAAGTAATAATTTATTCTCAATTATTGCAAAATTACTTAATGGTGTCATATAAATTCAAAACAATAAACGCTTTTTTTACACAACTATTTTTAATAAAAATTACAAAACAAAGTAGACTTTGTATCTTGCTGGAAAAATTATTGGCGTAAGTAATGTTGTTCACTTTCTTTTAACAAATATATATATATATATAATATAATTCATCTCAATTATTGTAAATTTACTTTATGGCACCATTTAAATAAAAAGGATATATACAGCTTTGTTTACACCACTACTTTTAATAAAAATTACACAAAAAAAAAAAAAAAATTATATCCTGATGAAGAAAAAATGTACTAAAAGTATTGGTGTAAATAAAGTTGTTCACTATTTGCTCGGTGTTCAATTTCGTTTTTTTTTTAACTTTTGATGGAGTTTTATTCTCTCTTCGGGTTTGATGATAGACAGTTAATAAGTTTGGGTGGCAGCTTCAGAGGCTTGCACTCGCTGATGTGATGTTTTTCTGCACAGTGCATATATACTTTTAATAAATATATTTTCTCAAAATATTAAATCTGTTAAGACTTAATTCTTATTGAGATTCGATTGATAAAAATATCAGCTTTTATCCTATGTGTAGCTACTTCATATTGTACCTTGAAGTCGATATCAATTTCGTAGCAAAAGTGGCATTAAGCCTTACTGGTCCACTTGTTTGGCTTGCTTCTGACAGCTTCTGCAATCGTGGCACCACCTCAATCGAAGTGTTTCCATCGACCCGATGCCATTTCTCAGGAGATCGTTTAAAGCTGTTGATATTTGATACCAACATAAATATTATGATATGATTTTTTTTAGTTAATTAAATCGTTTTGTATTGATTCGAAAACCTACATAAGCAGAATGAACGTAATTTGTTTCAGTCAAATAATAAAATATCAAAAGTGACCATATATCGGTGTTCTTTGGAGAATCTCGAAAACATTATTCCACCAAAAAAATTATCGAAAAAGTAAGGCAAGTAAAAAAAAATTAATAACATCACCAACAACATAACAAATTAATATCGTAAAACGCTAAATGTATTCAGAAAATCCACCGGCTTATTTAAAAATCTATCCTCAGACATGCGAGTACGTGACTCCGACAAAGAGATTGGGGAATTTTTTGCGTTGGATGTTTACCTTGCTGGGGGCTGGATGGGCTGGAGGCTGGCGGGTGGGGTGGAGCTGGTGGGGCGGTGAGGAGGGTGGAACGAGTGGAATCGGGTGCTTGGGGTGGTCACACATCAATACGCAATCCACACAGCCCTCCGCAGAAAGATGGATGCGGGAAAGTACCTACCGATGGGATTTGTCACTCACTTCCGCGAAAATAACTGATATCTTAGTTATTTTATACGATATTTCCTTTCGTATCTCGTATCAATAAACGATTTATTTAGATTATTCAAATATTGATTTTTATTTGTTAATATCATGAGCTATTTCTGTATAGTTCATCAATTTTTTTTAATACACGGCAACAGACAAACTGTTGAGTGATAATTCAATAAAGACCCAAAAAAATCCACAAACATGTTAGCATTTTTGTATGGATTTGATAGATTTTCCGGGAAGTAAGCGATGGCCAAAACTAATTGCTAGTCAACCCCAAAATTTAAACCGTTCACAAGAATTTTTTAGCAAAATTATTAAACGTTTCAATGAGGAAGTAATATAAAACTAAAATGAAAATGCTATCAATTTTCCCTAATATTTCCTAAAATTCCTTTACATCTAATGCCCAAATTAATAGTGAATCAGTCAAACTGTAATTTTACGATTTCATCTATGAAAAGCGCCAGAAATGCAGCGTAGGAATCAAATGAATGTATGCAGTAGTGATATAGAATCTAGTAGAGTCCTAACTGAAGTTTGCTGTAGGTGGAAATAGTTTTCATAATATCATGTAATTGACCCGTGAAAAAATTATTATAATAGCCATATAATTCTACAATTATTATAATAGTGCTATTATAATAATTTTAGAAAATATTTCCCGCCGGATAACAACAAATATTACAATTTTTCTTCATAACGTAATATTATGTATTTTTTTGGAAAATTTTTAATGAATTAAACTTTAAATTGTAATATTTAATCATTAAAGACAATATTAGTGAATCTAAAACAAATATTTGAAGAGGAAAATAGAGAAAAAGATTTGTTCGCTTCTAGGAATTGAGCCCAGGACCTTGATCTTGTCCCAGCAAGGCAAGTTTTTATTCACAAATTAGAGAATATTAAATACACATTTTAAATAAAAGAATTATTGATTTAATAAAAATAGAATTGTCTGAATTCATACAATCATCAGTTCCAATTTTGAATATTTCAAACAAATTTGAGTTTACGTAAGAATATTTCACATCACAGACAACCAAATCAGTACGTTTAATTATGTTCCAATTTTTCTATAATCATTCACTCTTTTATGAACATTTCGTAGCCAACTTTAATATTGTTATTAAATAGAAAGCCCGGAGTCATCAAAACAGCATCACGATAAAACCTTATATCTCCCATGTTATTCTTATCGTCAAATTCATACGAAGAATCCGAACGACTTGCGTTAATTTCTTCAGGGACCCGCGGCTCCGAGCGACTGTAAACCCATAGCAAAGTATTACCAACATCCTCAACCGACATATCAAATATCATCTCCGCCATAGATCAGCACTGGGAATTTGAGAGTGGATACGAGGCTATCATTGCGATCTCTTTTATCTCGCTTAACATGTAATTTTATCTGATGGCTGTCAGAATAAAACGTGGTCATCTGATTTACGAGTTATATTACGGCAAACTCTCACAAATCAGTTGGTTTTCAAAGTAAATTTTCCTGTCACTTTTCATTTTGCTTAGGGCATTTTTTGTGCACCACAGACTTTTTATCCATTTACAAAGCATATGTAATATAAACTAGATATTAAAAAAAGAAGAAACATAAAATACGTATTTATAATCGGTAATTAATGTCATTTACCTACATGCCCCTTGAACCCTTCAAGAAAATATCAACAGTTTTAGACATATTATTTAATAGCGCCATTCTTCAAACCAGTACGTCCGTTCTGCTACTTGGGATATATATAGCAGATAATGATGTCGTCCCTGGCTGTAGTTTTTTGGTAAAAATAACTTATTATATTCCAGGGGGTATGGGCTATCTATCAAATTATTCATAATTTTATACGCCGTTACTGCTAGGGACCCATTTCTTCTCGAATGGAGACTTTTGTTGTGCGTTTTATCGAACAAATCTTCGTGATGCATGAATCGCTGGTACTCTCCAGGTATCTAAGGAACTTTTTTTAATCTGTTCTAATTCCTTAATGTTTTTTGCTGGTATGAGACCCATACAGCTGAGCCGTATTCAATTTTAGACCTTATAATACAATTATACCTAGCCATCATTGCTTCGGGATTACAAAACTTATTTACAAAATATCTTATTAAAAACCCTAGAAGCTTGTAGCATGATTATGTCAACTGAAATATGCGGTCTGAAAACATAAGTTTGGTATCAAAGACTACCTACCTCTAGGTCTTTTATGGATTTTACTGGTGACAATCTATAATTTTTAATACAAAAACCAAATTTGATGGGGTTTCTCGAACTTGTACTTGACATAGTGACACATTTCTTTGTATTACAAATCAATTTATTTTCATCAGCCTATGATGAAATTAAATCCAAATCGATTTTTAATTTGACCCAATCTTGCTCTTCACAAATCTTCTTAATTAATTTTAGATCATCAGCAAAAAGCAAGCAAGTGGCACATTTGATTTATTCTTGAATGTCATCAATTATAATTAAAAATAGAAGTGGCCCTAGGTTTGACCCCTCAGATACTCCAGAGAATGCAGAGAATTCCCTAGACCCAAATCCGTCGATGCATACATTCCTCAAATAGGTGGCAAAAAAAAATTGTATAGGCTTCTCGAAACCTATTCTATGCAGTTTTCGTAACAGTACGTCGTGATCAACTCGGTCAAACGTCTCGGCAAAATCCGTGTAGATCACATTGTTTTGATGTTGCGCATCTAATCCTCTTGCCACTCTCTGTGAGAGTTCGAGAAGATTAGAGACGGTGGACTTCTTTGGTATAAATCCATGTTGATTTCCACAGGAATACGGTTTAATTTGTATGTTTATCTTTTTGCAAATTATTGTTTCAAATATTTTTGGAAGTGTTGACAATACCGCTATTGATCTTTAGTTCTGGACATCTGTTTTATTCTCCGATTTGTGAATTGGGCTTATCTTAGTAAGTTTCCAGGAAAATTGGAAGTAGAAATACTGAGATTACAAAATATAAAACATAGTGTATTGAACAATTGTTCTTCCAACTTGATAATAATATGAGGTGGGATTTCATTTTGTTGTGCTCTTGTTCCCGAATGCGTACTTTGACTTCCGCAGGCTTCATTTCTTCGAGAGAAATTGACCTGTGTTTTTAAGCACTTCTAGCTGGATACTTTTGAAATCTAAGTTTGGGCATATTCAACTTAATTTGGGTTTCACCAAGGTGATCTCGGCCATTTAACTGAATAGATTATTTAAAAGAACCTAACAAAATTTTCGCAAGCTACTTTAACTCCCGTAGATAAACACAATAGAATTACAAAATCTGTCATATTAGAAATGTTGCATTCAGACATTCAATTTCAAATAGATTCGCTGTTTCGATGAACGTATCCCAAAATGAAATGTTGATATTGAAATTAAAATAAAGACTCTTTCATATTTTAATATTACATCTAGCATTTGCAATTTAAAATATAAATTTGGTGGCACAAATAACACAAGTTAACAGCTATTGATGTTTCTTTGTCAAAAAATCGACTTCGTGACCCCAAAAGTTAAAAAAATTAAGGCGATGCACCACGTCGTGTAACATTTTTGATCGGGCTGCCAACAATAACACTGTTTGTGTAGATGGCGATAAGGTTTAAATTCTCGCTTAACTAAATCTAGTAATGTTAAAACATTTATTTTTACTCGGGAGATATTTTCAATTTGTATTAGTATTTCGGATGACTAATTATTGCTTATAATTATTTGTTTTCCTTTATGCTATGAATAAAACCTTGTCTTATAAACGTTAGTTTATCATTAAAAAATAATAATATTTGACAAGTCAAAAATATTTCACCAATAAATGAAGATATCACATGCCTCGACGCCATCTAGTGAGAAATTTAGCACTAACAAAGCCTTTCCTACAAAAATAAAGTTGGTTGTTTACAGGTGAAAAAATATAATAAGCAGTAATTGTTGATTGAGGTCCTAGTACATATTGAATCATTTGGCGGGTTGGAAATAAGCCGACATAGCTCAGTGGTTTCAGAGCACCTGACTGGACATCAGAAGGCACGGGTTCAATTCCCGTTGGCGGCATTTATTTTTACTCAGGAGATATTTTCAATTTGTATTAGTATTTCGGAAGACTAATTATTGCTTATAATTATTTGTTAAGACTTTTTTACTTGAAACACCACGTCGTGTAAAATTTTGAATTGGGTGTCAATCAATAATACTCCTTATGTAGATGGCGATAAAGTTTAAACTCCCGTTTAACTCCAGCCGCCTGCTTTATTTCATGCAAAAAAATAATCGCTAATTAGTGGCTTGTATTTTATTTTGCGGACGTTGCAAATATGTTAAAATGTAAACGATCGTTTTTCCAAAAAAAATATTTGCCTCATTATACAATAAAACTGTAACTGTAAAACTGTGTGTGAATAGGGTAAGTAGAAGATTTTGAACTCCATAGCCGTTTTTAGAGGCCTGATACTTTATTTTTTTCTGGGCTTATAAAAACACTTATCAGAATAGAACTGAAAACCGTTTCAAAGGCTAAGATGTATTCAACTGGCAGTATTTAAATAAATCACATAATACATTTTTAAGCGATGAAAATTTAAAACCATAAACACATAATTTTGCATTACTACGGAGTGCTTCGCCTTAAAGACATTTCACGTTTAGTTCTCTCGCAAGTTCTATTCCTTACAGTAAATTAATTATTGCAGTAAATCTTTAACTACCGCTACATAATAATTCTCCGTTTTTAAGACAAATCCATTCATAAAATTTAACTGTATATTATTATGATAAATGATGTGTGAATTTGATTAGTTAGGTTTTTCTAGATCTTGGCGGCGGATGCGATTGACCACTTACAGCGTAACGGGCTGGATTGGAAGACAATTTTTTTACGTTAGCTCCACACAGTTTAATTACAAAAATAATAACGTCAATGAAAACTGACACTTGCAAAAATCAATAAAATTCTAATAAATTAATTATTTATTTTGTTTTATTTTTAGTATTATTTTTTGCATACTATTTTTTCTTGTTTTTATTTTAATTTGTATATTATTTTTATTAATATTTTTTATAGTATCTTCACCTATGGGCCTATGTCATCTGTAGGGATGATTTTTTTTCCTCAGCGCCGCCTGTGAATATTCCATAAAAATAAAATATTAAAAAAATTTAAAAAAAATAAAATAGAAATAAAACAAAATAAATTATTAAGTTATAATAATTTCATTGATTTTTGCGAGTGTCAGATTTCATTGACATTATTATTTCTGCAATTAAGCTAAACAGTTAAACTATTTTATTTCCACGTTGGTTAAATATGTATTTAAGTATTCACTTAAAAGTATCTAAAAACAACAAAATATTTTATGGTTTATGTTTTCACGTATAGTATCATACTGATAACATCAACGCACTCAATCAGAATGGCAAAACATGCGTTTAAATCGAAAAAATCCTTTAAACGCCTAACAGAGTATTCGAGAGACAGATTCCTATACAATGCCAAATCTCATTAGTCTGAGAATATAATTTCTATTCGCTTCCTATTTTCTTTACCTCTTTCCACCGCGCTTTTCTTCGCATCCACCTCCTCCCTCCTATCAAAAGGATCGCTGTAACATGGGACAATGAAATGATTTGCCGAGTCAGGTTCCACGCACGGATAATAATATAAAACCTTTTAAGACATTCTACACCTGTACGGTTTTTCAAGTGATGTTGCATAAGCGTATTTTTCAAAGCTGCGATATTTTTTAAATTCTGTTTTTTTTTTATAATGGCACTGTTTTTCTTACTATAGGAAAACCCATTTGTTTAGATCTAATATTTTGAATATCTTCTTGTACTTTTGGTTGACACCATTTTGAACAATGATTATGGTTATAAAATATCGTCATTCGATTTCCAACAGTCATAATTTTCTTGTATGATGCTTGATTATGCTAACTTTATTTTCTTTAAAAATACTGACACACAACTTAACCTTCTAACGCACGCACACGCAGTGTGCGTAATGTAAAATATGCAAAAAAAGCGATTTACAATAAATTATTACCAAATTCGTTAACGTTCCTATGAATGACAGAAGTGTTCGACTGTCAACGATTTTAGAATTTTTAGTTCCTATTTTAAGGTTTCTAAGTTTAAAAGTTTTCTAAGTATTTTTATGATCCAGGGATTATTTGTCAATAGTATTGAAATTTTATTTTGAGGAGATTCCCACTAAAATTAAGTCACAATGAAATGCTGTGTAAACACCGCCGCGCAAATGCTAGCGGTTTTTCGGAAGACGTTATCGTCAGGATGTTATTAGCACTACAATTTATGTTTTTATCTTACTTATATTTGCCATTAAACAAATGACACATATATACAAAACATTATTCACTTATATTAGAAAGTAGTAATTAATTCACCGCTGTATAAGTTACCCGACCGAACTAAATTCACCTATTTTCCTTGAGGCAGGTATTTAGGGGAGCACCGATTAATTTAAATACACGTTCCATGATCCGAGTTCAAATCCCGATCAAATATACGGGAAGTTTATACCCCATTGAAAAGCCGCGCTTCGAGGAGTACCGAGGTACATATCTGCCAGAAGTATCTACCTGAAGTATCTACCTGTTATCAAATGTGTACACGCCGCGGCCGGATCCCGACTGGGGTAAAATGCTGTGTGTATCTGCAAACAGTACAGTACCACGAAAAGGTATCTCAGCGAAATAGAAACGAACACGCCTTTAACATTAATGTTTATTATATATAAACGTGCACGTACAGCGTACCACGTTCGCGTTTGTGCTCGTGTGGAGGGATTTTCATTCAATTCAAAGCGATGCGTATTTTATCGCTTTCAGAGCTTTTGTGTTCATATTTTTGTAAATGTTTGTAATTCATCTTAGATATTGATAGACAAACATCACAAGATATATTTTTTACCTTTGGATTGAAAAAAGCGTTTTTTGCAATATTTTCAATGTGTTAGTATTGTTTATTTGTCTACTAATTTGTATAACGACGATATTAGTCATCTTTCTTCACTTCAGCTTGAGATGAAGCAAAATTTCTGATCTTCATTTTACCACATTGTAATTAACAAAAAAAAAATTGCACATCGTTCCATATAAAAAACTAAGGCGAAAATTATAAAAAAAAAAAATTTTTTTTGTATAGTATCAATTTAACTACAAAATAATCTATTTATTTCCCGCGCTGAGTTTCAAAAGAGCAAAATTGCTTCAAAATGAAGTAGCTTGTTAGTTTTGTGGTTATTTTTTTGGGTGTCTTAATATATCTCATTTATTATGCCCGTGCAAAATCAAAAGTAATCTTTCAATGAACCTTTTCAAAATCTTTCAAATCGTTCAGAATATTTAATCTCTGGTTAATTAACCGTGAAATCTTATTCAAAGAAAAAACTTTCAATATTTAAATAATTTCCATTTGCCTTCAGCCGGCGGAGTGGTGTTAGGGGGAGAACTTAACGGAAACGGGTTGGGGGAAGAGAAATAAGGGACGGAGTGAATTGAAGGAGAATCAAAATCGAGTGAGCTTATCAATGAATGTTTTATGATAGCACGTTTCAACACTTAAAGTCACAATTTGTATTGGAGTGCAAAAGACTTTCTCACCGCTTAACAAGTTAAGTAATGGTTAAAAATACTGAGCTTAACCGATCTACCCTCAGGATAAAATGGAAAGAATCTTGTAAGTGTTTTTAAAAAATCTGACTAAGTTTGTGAATTGATAATAACGTTTATTTTATAAATGTGAAATGACTATAGCGATGTAACTGACGCATTTACTGTAAGTAATTTATTAAAGATCACTGACAGAAAATGTACAAAACCTATTAAATATTTTTATTGTATTAAAGATTAGTCCAATAAAATAAAACAACGTTTTAATTATCAGATGCTTGAGACAAAACTTACCAGATGAACACATCTCATAAAAGTTTCCGCGTTTTATAAGTGCTAGATATTACCATCGATATTTTCGGGAGAGCTTTTTCTTTTATTCAAACAAAGTTTGTAACAAAAGTTAAAAATTTACAAATAATAATAAATTATTCCGCGCATCGGTACATTTGATTCCAATCACTGATCTATTTTAATAACTAATTAAAAAAAAAATTGCGTAACGCTAGATGTTTCCTGCTTTCATTTTCTGCAAAAATTACTTCGTTAAAAAATCTTTAAGATATAAATCTGATTACGGAATCTTAAAAATTATTTGAAATTATAAAGGTTATTAAATTCTACTCAGGTTAGCTGATATTACTTAGTTATACCAACTATTCTAAAGCTCTCTCTCTCTCTCTCTCTCTGCATAACAAAACACTCGTTCATTTGCTTATATCTCAGACAAAATAATTTAACAATACTGCACGATGTAATTTTTATATTATTATTTGAACGGATAGTTTAGTATTATGAGGTGAACCCCATTAATTTGATTGCTTTACTTAATTATGTAGAGCATTATGCTGAACTTGGGCATTATGATCGAACAATCCGTCTGATTAGGGACTCTGGATGCTTGTACTCTGCACCCTGTGCTCTATTGGCGGGATGACAGCAGACAATAATAACATTTGCATTAGGGTTTACCGCTCTTTATACCCTCCTTCCATATCCACCCGTCCTTTTAGTACCCACTAAACCCCCACCAAATATCAAAATAACCATCACTTTTCCAGGTCCATTGACCCCATGCGAGGTAGTGAAATGTCTGTAAAAGTGTAAGTATATGAGAATTATAATTAAGTATTAAAAAAACACATTTTAATTCGATTTCCAGAATAAATTTCAAATTAAAATAGTGTAGGTGCCTTTTATTTTACGAGTGCTAAAGAAAAATATTGTGACACACACATACACATGTTTTAACTTTATCACCAACGTAAGGATGAAGAAAATATTTGAATCAAAATCATATAAAATTACTGTGTCAAAATTGATATAATTATAAATAAACTTGGTTATTTCGGCCTACATTAAATATTGCAAGACAAAACTGGCTTTTAAACGCTAGAATACTTGTACGTAGAAACAAATAGATATACGTACACATAGTTATACGCAGTTTGCGTGCAATAGTGATGGACAACATTATCTTTTATCGCTCTTCCTACTCATGCCTTCATCGAACCATCAGTATAGTTTAGATCAGAACCTTTTAAAGGTTAATTGGCACTTCCGATTCTCGGAGACCTACAGCTTCCCTTTCTTTATCATTTGTTCTACTTCTGGTTGTAGCTTAGAACTGTTCCATTGTTACTTCATACACAAGGTTGGCCTTCGCGGCTCAAATAGTGGCTCCTGTTTAAGTATTCCTGTAATTTTGTAAACAATACCCTTTTTGTAACGTCATCAAAAATTAAAGTCACTCCTTTATGTGATATTGCAGTCACTTTTATCGGTTTTCGTGATCTTCTTTAAAAACGTTGAAGGTTAATTTTTTTGTGTGGATTTTTCAAAGAAATATATATGCGTCGTTAGTGCTTTTTAACGAACTGCTATTTAATTCACATTATAAAAAGTTTCTCTTGACAATTTTCTATTACTTGAAGGATTCACAATTCAGAATCACGATTTGGGTGCTTGAAAATGGTGAAAACGATTATCGATGATCCTCGCTAAGTGATTTACGGGGTCTTTTGATAAACAAAATCCTGAAGAAACCAATGTATATGGATGTAGGAAACACAAAAACTTGAATGTTTTCCCAGAACGCTATTGAACAAATTTGATAAAAATAAAAGTTTAAGTAGGCATGCTGTGCAAGCGTATCGTGGATTCTCAGAATACATTTGAATACGAGAGTGCTCTCCTAGCAATTTATAAAACAATAAACGAACCCATTTGTCGCTTGTATAGTGGATCAATTAGAAATGACCACATCAAATGGTCTGATAACAGCGCCGCGCAAACAATACGGGCCTAATTGCAGGGACAAAATTAATGCCGGCCATACAAGGCCATGCCATGCTTTTTATCAATTAAAAAATCATGCATCGGCATTTTGTATTTAAGCCTGTTTGCCCAATATTGGCTGAAAGGGTGGTTACACTTTATTGGGGATTCTCGGGGGCGGTTTCGAAATTACGTACAGAGGAAAATTTGATCATGCCACCTAAAGTGATGAGGTTATAGAGTCTACAGGCTGGATTAGCCACGTCATCAGAATTTGGAGGGTGGAGGAGCCGAAACGCAGCTCAGATCATACTTTTGTACTAACGACTTAAAGACTTTAAATAAACACCACTGAGATTCTTTGCTAATGTACTCCTGTTCCTGTATCCGGCTTTCATCAATTAAAATAAAACAAACATTAAGGACCGGTTGTTTCACAGCAATAGAACAAATCATCAAATTTTTAAGTTAATTTTCAAGTTCTGTTAAAGTTCTGTTTACATAAAAATGTGATTTAATTAAGTACTTAAAAATAAGTAGTGGAATCAAATTTTGTAATTAATTTGAAAGTCCATTGACATAATATTAATTGCGAAAAATCAGTGCTGGTTTTGCAATCACAGAACGATTCATAGCGGTTGTCAATATCAGTCAAAACAGTTGTTAATACATAATAATTTGTACGTTTGACAATAAAACATGGTTAGTACCTGCAATAATTCACGGAAACGGAATTTTCCGAATGTCCCCGCATCAATCATAGCCATTGGTAAAATAATTACATTGTTATCGTCACATAATTAAATGACTCACTCTGTGAAGTTGCTGCTACATCAATTGTGTGATTGGTGTTTGCGAAATTACTACGGCGTTGGCAGCTCATTGTTTGTCGTTTGGACAAACGTCATCTAAAGTTCGATTAAATGATTCATTCACATGATTACGAAAATTACATTGAAAAATAAAGAGCCTAATGGAATTTTTAACTTATTTTACGTGAACGTGAGTGAAAAATTATAGTGTACCTCTTTCACAAAAATTAGGTTTAAAATCAAATTATGTATTAATGCAAATTCATTTTCTTGCAGAATATTACTATTCTTCAGCAGTTGCAAAGAAAACTGAGCACATGCCAAGATAAAAACAAAAAAATTCCCTTAGTGGCTTTATTGCCTTTTTTTCTTCATGAGCTTTTTCAATAACAATATCAATGTTATATTGTGAACCCATGCATAGCATACACATAATACCTACTTGATCATTTACTTATTTTGTACTTAGATACAAATATAATTTAAAAACTATATTCAACTAAACACAGAATTTTACTGTACGCGTAATAATCATAAAATTTAAAAAAAAAATAATAGCTATTAGTTAAAATATAGTAACTATTACTGTTAGTTAAAATAAAATAGTAAAAATTGTTATCGAATTATCGAATTATCAAAATTATCACCAAATAACAAGAAGGGAGTCAAATATAAGAAAGTTTCAAGATTGGTGCCTACAAAATAATCTATTTTTAAATCTAGGAACGTGAAAAGTTTATTCTAATATTCAATTGACAACGCAGCTTTTCATGGAAATGTGAGATCTTTGTATTATTTTGGTTGAAAAACTAAATTTTGCTATTCACATTCACCAAAATGTGAACTTGATTAGAGTACATAAAAACACTAGGCTTCATATTCAAGGACTGGTGTTTGCGAAATCACCATGGGCAGTTCATTTTCCCTTAAAGTTTAACAAAATAAAAACCATGTTAGCGAAAACTAATTAAATAAAAATTTAAGAAAAATTTGTAAAAACCCCTCGTTATATCATTATTATCTCATCAACAATGTAAAACCTCTCGTTATATCATTATTATCTCACCAAAAATATTACTTTAATTTCGTTTCTGACCTATTCACGCAAACCTCACTGCACGCTTGTATCTCTGCGTGCAGAAATTTCTTAGGAAATTCACTTAACGATAATAATTGCATTCAACAATGTAACTAACTTGCTTAAGCACACTCAATAATTATTCAGTTGCGACCTTTCAGGTGTAGCTATGTAGCTAATATAGTTCGATTCATCACTACTTCTTGAGCAAATGTTTAGCGATGTACTGCAACAATCAATTGATGCGCAAACAAGGCATTTCTAAAATTTAGATTTAAGTTAAAAGCTAATTAATTACTCGTACGTAATTTTATAATCACTACCGTCTCTGACTAGGACAGTAAAAGTTCGTGTTTTTATTGCCAATAAAAACTATTTATTTCATTTTCAACTAAAGAAATAAAATTTATTTGAAATATATAATTTTGAAAAACTTAGCAAATGCCTTATAATATTAATAATACCTCTGAATTCTGACGTTTCCATACATTCCTATGGCAACATGCTATATGCTACACTATCGGCTCCCTGCGGAGTTATGCGCCTTGGTCTTCTTTTAAAAATTATATATTTTTATTTTATGTTTATTAATTTTAAAAGTCGAAATTTATCTTTAATTTTTTTTTGCTTTTAATATTTAGGTGAAACCGCTTAAGAGTCCCAACTGCCCAAAGCGGCTACTAACTCTGTCTTTGAGGGTTTAGAAAGGTAATAAAATACTTATATATTTGTGAGTTATTTAAAAAAAGATTAAGTAATATTAATGCATAAAAAATATGTAATATATTAAAATAATATATACATATCAATATGTTTAATATGTCCGATAGTTCAATACACAAACAAAATTATTTTTCTTATCCCTTCATTTAATCCGGGCCTCTTCAAGACCCGCATTAATAAATCCTTTCCTACAGACCCTACCTTAACCCGCCTCACAAGGCTATCCAAACGGGTGGCGACACAGCTCCCATGCCTTTACATTGTATAGAGAGGGGCGCTCTTGTGAAGTTTCGCATAATTTTTTTTTTAAAATATGCCTGAACACCAACATTGACGATGATTTATAATATCAACTTGAACGCAGAATTCTACATGGAACTAACACAGCTTTTCTGAATTAACCTTATTTTTATATTTTCATGGTGTAATCCACGTTTTACGTATTCAAGAATATTTTATTTTCAAGGATTTAACGAAATCATGTCACCACCTTATAACCTTGAAAAAGGACTGTATTGAACGGAGTGTTTTTGTTGTTTGTTCGTAAACTGAACCACGTAACTTACTTTTTGAAACATTATCATAAATTTTTTCTAACAATATTGATCAAAATACAAATTAGAAAGCGCAAAATACCGCCACCGAGTACTAAATAAATTCAATTTGCCGCCATTAAAAGGAATGTCAAAGTCAACATGCTACATCATTGCTTCCTCTAGCGGGTAGATATAATTAATATTATAGGGTATTTGAACTTCGTTACCTGGGTCAGGCCTAATATCTCTTTGATATACAAAATAGATTAAATATTTTACTAAATTCATGATCAAGTGGTTATTTTTACATAGTCTCACAATAGTATAGTACAGCGTCCGATAAATAGGCTTATTTTGAATGGAAAATGTTATTAGTTGTTCCACTTCCCACCCATCCACCAATCGATGTTCCTGCCTAAACTATATTAGGACAGCTTATTATTTAATTTATTTTTTACGTAAGTGGATTTGGAAATAAAAAAAAATAACTTGCTTTATTTTAACGTTTTGAAGTTGTAGTTGAAGAATTTTGAAGGTTTGATTTATTCGTAGATTGATATTATTTTCAAGCAGTACAGACTCTGTTTATTTATATACCTTTAAAAAAATAGTATTCCAGTGTGGCTTTTTTATACAAATGTACACTTTTAATAAAATTTCAAATACTTTACTTTCACAACAAGAGGTATGAATCAACTTTAATGCACCGTCTGCATGAGATTTCTAAAAACAACCCCTAACCTTTTTTCCAACCGCTTTAAGCAAAAATTTTGATACGTTTTGATGAGATTTTGCTCGTTTGATCTAACGATTCTGTTGTGGTTAATTTAGGAATTTCTCTTAACGGCCACGTGTCAATATTTACATACGTAGTTCTATTAAAAGCGGATTTATCAGCAACCATCAAACTTTTAGGCTTATTTTTTATAGCGAATCATAACTAAATAATAATAATTATAACTCCTAAAATATTCGGTTTAGTTATTGAAGACAATTTTAGCCATTCTTAAACTAAAATTTAAAACAGAAAAAAATACGGTCGCACCTAGGACCCCCGCAAGGGTTCTGGGTTAATGTCCCAGATGCGACCGTGTATTTTTCTTATTTTTCTGTTTCAAATTTTCGTTGAAGAATGCCTAATATTGTCTTCAATAATTAAATATTACAATTCGAGGTTGTACTAAAATAAATAAATTGGTTTAATTTTGCCTCTCAGTCGAGAATAATGTGAACTTAGGCAGAAATACATTACCAGTTTTATTGTTGGTGTAAAATTTATGAAAATTTCTATCTAACATTTAGAGTTTTTCCCACGGGTATTAGTAATGATTCATGAACTAAGCTGAAGCCAAAATATTAGCTTAAAGCACTTGAAACGGTGCTGTGTACACAGCAAACCTGTAGCCGTTCAAACAACAAGTTCCCGAACCCACTTCAGGCAGGGCTCCTTATACTCAGACATTCCTTCAGCAAGGTAAGGGCTCGATCCTGAAACATGAAAGAAAAAGGACTTAATAAATGGAGTTTGATTTTTTACTTTATTACTTCTAATAGGATGGAACTCCTTAAGTTTTCAGGAGTCAAGAGAATGTTCCCTTGGTACTTACTACCTATACTACCGTACATGTATTCTGAAAACTTTTTAATATTTTGTATTGTGTAAAACCTCAAATTGTAATATTTAATCATTGAAGATTTAACAACTTTTAAACGAAAACAATAATGAGAAGCAGAAAAATCACCAAAATATTCAGTCGCATCTAATAATTCAATCCAGAAGAATCTATCCCCTTAGGTCGTACATGACTGCATCATACTTCGACAAAAAACTTCACATATTTTCGGTTTCACATTTTTCATTTCAGAGTTGTCAGCATCATCTGCAATGGATTCATTTTTTTTCCGCATACAGTACAACCACGCATACAGAGCCCTATTTGGCCTCCCATGGCGATGCAGCGCCTCACAGATGTTCACCGAAGGAGGGGTGCATGGGTTCGCTGCTTTGATGCGCCACAGAATAGCCGAGACGAGTCAGCGCTACCAGAGATTGGACAACACTCTTGTCCAGGCCGTTGCCCAGTGGCAGGGAACGCCTCTACACCAGAGATGGAGAATTTCACTCAAGCCACCATAAAGTCCTAATGTGTTCATTTTTTATTTATTTCTATATTGATTTTTTTATGTATTAACTTAAATGTAAACTTTTATGGCAGGCAGAGCATTGCACACACCGCTCTGTCAAGCTGAAATAAACATTATTATTATTATTTATTATTATTTTCGTATAATAAAAATATAGTTATGGACTCTAAATAATATATCTTTTATTTATATTGCGGTGTTGTAAATGAACGCAATCTCTCTTGCACAAATACAAATTTCGTCTTGACGCACGCTCACATTTAAAAAGTTACGTAATATAAGATCTAAATAAATGAAATTCCATCGTAAATCATTTTTTTCTGAATTATAAATTACAAAAATAATAAGTTATAAAACAATATTAATAGCATTGACACAATGAAAGGGAAAAATTAGAGAAAGAATAAAAAATATTCGCTCCCAGATAACGAATTTTATTGTTCATGAGAAATCTGTTTGGTATTTTTTCATAACTTTTACAATCCTTCTAGATTAATGTAGCATTAAGATAAACAAAGATGGGTTTTTCAAATTAAAGTTAGGTACTTAAAAAAATTCGGAAACCTAAAATGTGTTATTTTAGTGATTTATTGGTGTATTATAAATAAATACATATTTTATAAGTTTTTCGTAATTTTCTATGATCGTTTGAGATTATTGTTGCTCTAAAAAAAGTTTTTGAAATAAAGGTTTAAATATTTTAAAAAAACTTTCTGGTTGAACATAGGTTGCAAAGTAGGTGCCTAAAATTAAGGCGTATTTACTAAATTGAACGAAAACATCACTCTCGGAAACAAAGCTGACTGTAGAAAAAAAAAAGGTTTTTTTTATTAATTTTTTAATATACTCTTGGTAAAATTATTTTTTTTTATTTGAAGAATTTAATGGAAGAAAAACTAAAACATCAATGTATTTTTTAGGTATTTAGGTGCTAAAAACAAATCTTGAGAAAAATTAATAGAATTGTAGAAATGTAGAAAAAAACAAACATGAGTTAAGGATGTGTTCGGCGTTGATGAAAATAAAAATATACAATATTTTTAAAAAGGTTTTTTTTCTAATATTGCTTTCCTGGAGGACGAACTATATTTTTGGTTAAAAAATATATATATATGGATTCAATATTGTATTTATTTTTAAGAGCGTAAAAAATCCATAAAGTATGGAATATAAAAATAAAAATAATATACAGATATGTGGAAAAAATAAATATAATGAAAACCAAAATATGTATAGCATATAAAATAAACAATATTAACGATACGAGACTTCGAAATAAAATCCGCAGCCGAAAATTTGCAACCATTTACTACAATAGTTATTACATATTTTCTATATATTGGTATCTTGGAGGACGCAGGTGGACAAACTATATTTAAGTTTTTAAAATACATAAAATAAATTTACTCTTTATTTCCGAGACCATAAAAATCCATAAAGCATCAAATATAAAACAATTTTAAATGTTAATTAAAAATTACAACAAAAACATTAACGACACCGAGCCTTCGAAATCAAGCAAAAAACGATAAAAAATTTAATTACTCCAAAAGTTTGACCCACGACTATGTCCATGCAAGTTACATAAAAAAAATAATATTCAATTCATTTTATCATCCTAAAAAGTATAAATCATTAAAAATGTTAATTTCAATATATCGTCAAAATTTACCATGTCCCATTGGTTCTGTTCATTAGTTTTTCTTTAAGGTCTCACTCCACAACCGCTTATTAAAGAAAACCGCCACTAGTAATGATATTAGATATAACAAGATTCGGTTTTAACTGCACCCAAATATATTATCATTAATGAAACCTATTTCTAATTCAAGGTTAAATGATAACTGATTTTTTATGTAATCATATTGCGTAAATATCTGAAAAAAATTAATTCAATGGGGTTATTTATTTGAATTCCACTCCAATCAGTATTTTCAACTGGCTTCAATGCGTGATGAGTGGTACCTATTCATGTATGTATTCGCTTAATTACTTAATAATGTTTGAAAGCCAGCAATGTTCATTAATTCGTTGATAATCCAATCGTGTCCGTTAGTCGTAATACTGCGGCTAAGTAAGCGTGAATACGCATTACTAACGCGCTGAATTATGATATATTGCGTACTGCACACTACAAATATTACTTTACTGTTTTTGAATACGTATTTGTTTACGAAATAATTTTGTTTAAAAATATCCTAATTTGATATCACTTCATCAATAATTCAGTTTTCAATCAAAAGGAGTCAGTCAAAATTTTAACTTAAGTATGAAGATAAGAAGAAAATTGATAAATCATAAAAATATTTTTATCCATCAAAGAAAAGCGATAAAATAAGTATCTACAATATACCAGTAGGCTCGTGCAGACGTTGTCCTGCCACAGACCACCTTCTATGTAGGGAAAAATTGTGATTGCATGTATTTTTGAACGAAAAATTTAAAAAAATTACAAAACGGCATATTTGCAGAGCTGTCCTGGCAGAATACTGTATTTTAAGTTGCAATGTTTTGCCATTACAGAAGAGTTTATTTTACAGTTACAGCATTGCGACATCGTCAAACGTTAGGAATATACAAATAAAATTAATATTATTTTGTATGTCGCTATAACTTTGTGGTTATCCATTATAAAAATAAATTAAACACTATTACCTATTTTTTTGTAAATGTTGTGGTTCGAAAAAAGTAATTATAATATTATACATTATATTTTTTCATATATTATAAAAAAATGATTAAAAACCTCCATAGATGCTCACGAATATGTATTTTCTGGGTTTATTGGGATCACGGATTAGAACCTTAACTGTGGGGTGTAGAAAAATACGAACAGCTGTTACTGCTTCAAAACTCCATAGAAGAAAGAGATCAAATGGTTGCCACGATACTTTAAACACCAAAGCTTAGAGGGAAATTTACCCAAGTAAACAAATTAACTAATTACGGTAGGCTTATAATTATTTCAACATCAAATTAATGTCGCAACTTTACTTCAGTCAGAAAATTGCGTAATTCTATCCCAATGTTTGTATTTATCCACGATTGAGCAATTAAAATCATACGTTTGTGATATTATTATTAGTAGATTAGATACTCGTAATTATATGTACATAATATATGATACAGAAAAACTAAGGGTAGTTTTGACGTATAATTTTCGAAATAGTTGAATTTTTTTTTCAAGTCTTATTTTCGCTAGAGTCGGAATCGATCTTTTTTCAGAAGTCTAGTTAAAATTATTTAAACTTAATATTTTCTCGGTGAAAAAAATAGATCTTAATATTTTCTAATAGCTTGGCCTTGGTAAAATTTGCAGTTAAAAATTGTTATTTGCTTAAAAAATGATATGTATATACACCTTTTCGATGGAATGATATGATATAACAATTCGCAATTAACTTAAATTATTCTATTTACCGATTGGAAATCTTTGTCAGTAAAAAATATGTTTATCATACCCAAAATATATATATATATATATATATAATACGGGTGACGGTAATGGTAAGGATAATTAAAAAAAGTAGTTATCAAAACTAACAACTCATCGATCTATCTGAGTGTAAATTTTCAATCATAATAAATTAATGATAACGCGTATTGCATATTATTTATTAAAACTCTCTTAATTGGCTTTCAAAATGATTAAAAATAATAATGCAGAACTTAACAGTCCCAAACTGCATTATTAATAAAATGATTGTATCTCGTAGATATCCAGGTTCTTCAGTGGGCTTTATATAAATTTTTATTTTACCAAATATCTACCTTCCATGTTAGAGAGTAACAATATGGCCATTTTACTCCTATTCCTTATCATTAGCGTTATGTTTGTGTATTAAAAGTGTGGATCAAATTCAGTGATATTTTTTCTTTCTACTTATTTTTGTGCAATTGTTTTAAATAGTCGTTTCCTGCACTATTTGCGTATACAATTTCGTAAATATTTTTTGTATGTATGTATGTAAAAGCCTTAATAGGCGTGAAATAAAAAAAAATATTTTATTTCCTGCAAGTTTAAAAATTTGCAATTGAGGAGCTTTTTCACGAACGGAAATATCTACCAAAAACAATTTTTTTTATTCTTATTCTCCATGATAGGTGTTCACGAAATGGCTAATTCAGATTGTTAAACATAAACATATTCTCCATGATAGGTGTTCACGAAATGGCTAAGTCAGATTGTTAAACATCAACATATTCTCCATGATAGGTGTCCACGAAATGGCTAATTCAGATTGTTAAACATCAAAATATTCTCCATGGTGACCGTATAAATCATCACAATGATAATTCATCACATCTTTCAAAAGTTATATAAAGTCATGGAAAGCGATGAAATAAAAACTTTATTAACTGGGTTAAGTAGGTTAGGTTAGGTTAGGTAAAAAAATAATTTTTCATCGTTTTTAATGACTTAATATCACCTTTTTAAAAGTGTGCTGAATTGTCACTGTGTTGAGTTATCATGGAACCGTCAGCTTAAACACAATTCAATTATCTAGCCCCTGAATTCTTCAACTTTCTCCCTGATAAGGTTATAAACCGAAATCCAACTCTATAGCTTCCAAAAACAAATAGCGCTAGGGATCCTTACATCTGCAATACATCTAAATCATAATACACAATCTACACTCTTACTGCTTAAGCACCCTTCAGACATGTCTCAAGTTCCATATTTAATTTTCTTAATTTAATTATTCCATAAAATATGTATCAAACAGAATTGTAAAACAATTAATTTGTTGTATCAATCATATTATGAATAGTGTCTATAAATTCGATCTGTAAACTTCACCCGCTATTACACAGCGATATAAATACCAAAACATGTATTTACTGTAAAAAATTAATTGCATGAAAATACATTGAATATTTGCAGCATTTTCCAAAGAAATAGATACCCTCAGTAGTTATCTCTCGATAGAAAACTATTTAGAATATAAATTTGGCTTGAAATGGCTTTATTTATTTATATTTATAAGTACATGTTACAAGAGTTTAAAAAATAAATAAATTTGGATTCATTCAAATGATCGAGCATATACTGGTGCCCTCACCCAAACGCCTTGTCACTGACAGTTATTCTAGTATATATGGTGATAATATTTGTATTGTGTATATGCAAACAATAATGTAACCTAACCAAACGCCTTGTCATTGATAGTTATTATAGTATGTATTGTGCTAAAACTTGCTATATTTGTATTGTGTATATGCTAATAAAAATGTAACCTAAAATAATGTATTGCTGTATAGGAACCTATATTAAACATCTATAAGTAAACCGTAGACAAAATGCGAGAAATAATTAACAAAAAAATCTGCCTCAACACAGGTTCGCCTAGTGAGGCAGGTTATGCACAACTTAAAATATAGTATATTATGCCATATCTTTATAACACTCATTCATATTTACTTTTTCTTCTATTAGAAACTGTTCTATTATTGTAACATTAGTTTTTCAACAATGTCATTGTTACTAACGTACATATAGGTATTTTACTTACTAATGATATATTATACATTCTGTAATTTTTTTTTAATGAAACAAATAAACAAATTTAATTAATACATTTATTTAGAGAAGATACATTAAAGCACCATACTAGGCAGCTGCCTGTTTCACGGTGCCCAATGGAGGAATGGTTAGTTTGAATTTAAGTCTAGTGTAAACATATTTTGATAGAATTATAAAAAAAAATTGAAAATTATTAAAAAAATGTTTTCAATAACTCACAAAAATTGGCAAGGTTTTCTATAAAATAAACACAAATATATAAACAAGTACAAATATGTTCATACATACATACACATGCACACGCAAGTATATATACACACATACATGCATATATGAATACGCATATACATACAAATACACAACATACATATACTTACATACATGTATCTTATTCCTCACATATGAAAAAAATATATACACATCCATCTGAGTACGAGAAGCAGGTTACCGGCACTATCCCACTCACTCATCAAGAAATCCCCAAGCGCCTTCCTGAAACTATCGTATTTGGCAATTGATTTTATTTCTATTGGTAAATTGTTGAAGATTTTAGGAGCAAGAAAATTAAATTATGACTGCGCCATTGAGGTTCTTGTTGCTGGAATAGTATAGTTGGATTGGTTGGAATATCTTGTGTTATAGATGGATTCAAAAATGTTTTTTTACGTATGTTTGAATTTGTAGTAGGAAGATAAGTGTTTGATGTATAGGAATTTTATATTGATTACTTTGTAGATTGTCCTCATAATCAATTTTTGAGCTTTAATTAATGTATCTAATATAGTTTTAGATCATCGACCCCAGACTACTATACCGTAAGATATAATTGATTGACATAGGGAAAAATAATTACATTTATTATTTTTAATATTTAGTGACCAAAAGAGCCAGATAGGTATTTCTCAACTTCCTTTGGCTTCACAACATACTCCAAATTGTCAATCAGTTGGTACTCTTGTGCAACAATGACTACATTTTGCCAAACAGAAATACATCATTAAAACCTGCCGCAAATAATTCAAAGTACCTTCTCGAATGATTATATTTTCTGCAAACATGTTTCGTTAATGGAATATGATTGATGATCGGGAAACTAAACGATGGAACAATTATCAATTCATATTGTTTTAATAACGAAATTTCCCTAAGTGCACATCGCACCGTATGATAAGTCTTTTAAAATGTAAAACGCTTTTAAAATTGATTAGGGGTTGCAACACGTACATAATAATGGCTTACTACTCTGCTTAACCACTCTTTTTTTCAATTGAAAGAGTCGATATCAATGACCGAGCGGTTAAGATCCTCGGCTACAATTCCAAAGGTAGTGGGTTAGATCCCGACGAGCGCAAATAAGTTTTATCTAATGTGAGTGTTACTTCACTTATTATATAAATAAAATAATACATAGTTTTTGCGGCACGTTTCAGTATGGTAGATATTCTCACTATCGTCAATGCGAAAATCATCATTCGAAAGAATCCTTGAACTGTGTTTGGTGACCAGATCCGAATAGCCTTATGCTTCTTAACATTCATTTCACCCATCTCCATCCCCTCCCCACTCACTTTAGCCTACCGTCAATTGGGGATTCTAATTCATATTACAGTTTTCATGGATATTTTGAACCACTAAACATCGTATTTTGATTCAACGATCAGTTTGACTCGCCCATCCTTGTCCAATAATGTATGCAGAATCGTCGTTTTAAATTAATTATTTGGATATGGGCAAGTCCCCGGTGATTGGCTCGTCATTAACAAATGCAATATGGAGTTGCATAACGAACAACATCTAAACGAATTTCCAGCAAACTCGATTAGAATTCAGGCATTCGAGGGCGGGAAATGACAAGAACTAGAACAAGATGGCGGTGGCTCTTGTTCGGTTTTCCCGCCAAGTTTCGGCGTGAACCTAATGAAGAAGCAGAGAGAAGGATGAGGGATCTTTAGTATAAGGAGGAGAGGAGGTCCATATCTCAGGATTCATACTCCGCTGAACAGAGCGGGACCAGTCGACAATAATGAAGGAGGAATAACACTCCACGAATGACTGCTGCGAAGCCGAATGAGCAATTAAGATTAGGAAGGGGGGCGCTTAAATAGAGAGAATTTAGAATACGGAGTGTGAATTATTTTAATAAAGGTTTTTTGATAATGTAGTGACTTAAGTCAAATACATTTCTGTAGGTGTCAGTTTTAACAAAAGATTTTTTTAAATTTGTATTTATATTGGTTTAGAGCAAGCAAATAACAACAAAGGTTGCATTTCTGGTTTTTGGTGTTTGGTCGTTTTCTTTGAAAAGGTTCAACTTCCCAGAACCATTGAAAATAGGACGTCCTTTTTTGTATGCAAAAAAGGGAGAGGAAAGAGTAAATGAAAGAGGAAGTGAAAATGAACGATTTGAAATAATGATTTGTTCAGGAGATTTTCGCACACAGCAAAACTTATATTCTGTATTTTGAAAAATAATAATTATTATAAGCTAAATCAGTATTTGCCCATGCCGGTATGTGGACCTGCAGCCATGATTCCGAGTTCTAAGCTTACCACTTAGCACTTTTTCGTAATCACATTATAAATATTTTTTGCTAGAAAATACTAGGACAGAAAGTTTGTTATTTTAATAAATGAGAAAATCTTATTATTGTTGCTGTCAAAATCAACAAATCGTAGTAAACTACAAAAAATATGTTTTATGGACTTTTGTTATATGTTCAAAATAATAACTGTTCTGTTCTGGTGATAAAATACCTTACGGAAGTAGTTACAATACGGTGTCAATAATCGACAGAAGGAGTTTTATCGAATCAAATTTAACAGCGTTACTTGAATAAATTCCTTTGCGAACATTGCAAAATCACATCGCTTTCAAGTCCTTATCCGATTTCTTGCATTTCTACTCTTCATTATTCCAACGTAGGTATTTGAAGTCCTTAGAATATTTCCATCTTATAATCTGGCCGGGAGATAAATCCGCATTATCCGAAACCGGTCAGCCGTGAGAGTTCCGCTGTCTGCTTGATATATTGCAGCCTTCGTCATTTCACTTTAATGTTCTAATTAAAATTCAACCCCTTCCTTACTCGTGTTTTATATTAGAGTTAAATATTTAAGTGCCGCTTTTGCATCGTTATTACAATTTTGTAAGAATTCTGTTCTATTCTGAAAGTGAAAGTATTTTGAACTCAAAATAAAACTACGGTTATTTTTTTTATTGTAATGAACACCCACTGAAGAGATATAACAATATAAGTGTATTGTAGGGGTGTCGGTGTGCCAGAAGTAACTTCAATTGTATGCAAATTGTTTTTAATGCTCTCATGTAAGTTTGCGACAGCAGTTTTCTGCGAAATATCGTCTGGAACAATTAAACTAAAAAAATTGTATAGGCAAAAATATTAATAAAGATATATTTTCTCTCCTGTCAAAAAATAAAAACGTCTCAATATTGCAATGGTGAGATTCCGCCATTTAGAATAACAGTGCTTAAAATAGCCAGGTACTTCCGACCTTCCTCTTTCGCTTCTCCTTCCCGTTCCTCACTTCCTTGCATACCACAACATTCTTCAACTGGGGTTGCAGTGAAATTCATCAAAATTCAATGTTAGTTTTCAAGTTTTGTAAAAGTTTTATTCAATAATTAATGGCCAGTTGTTTCATAAAAAATTAAATAATAACGGAACTTGAATAGAACTTAAGCAGAACTTGAAACATTACTTTGAAATTTTAAGAAGTGTTCAAATTCTGTGAAACAACTGACCTTTAGTAATCACAAATTATTATTCTTGGAAAAGATTCTATTAATATTATACCCGATTATTCTTAGAAATATTTTTTACAATGTGTGTACGCATTTATGCAATCTAGCTTTTTGTAATGTAAGAATAACAATAAAAAATATTCAATGACAAGCTAAAAAATGAATTTCTTATGTTTAGATCAAATATTTTTATTCTAATAAATAATAAGGTTAGATAAAAATAAAAATGCAAAATTCAGTCATTTTAAAAACATGTAGGATTACGAAAGATTTTTTAAATATTTATGTTGAGAGATCAGTGGGATTTATAGGCTCTGTTAGGATTTCTACCGAGCCGAACCCTCTGGTATGAAAATATCTGAACTCGGTGAATTATTTTCCCATTTGATCTCTGGTGAGTTGACGTGTTGTTCTTGTATTGTTTTGTATTTATTTTGCTTATATAATGCACTTGCATAATGTTGATTGACTAGATAATGATTTGTGGAAAAGTGTGTGCAAGGGCTTAGTTTTTCCTAAGGAGAAGATTTAACCCGGACATTAAGTCGGAAATTTAAAAAAATATATATATTTCTCAGTCCTCCTTTATAGTAGACTAGGTTTTTCTGATCTGAGGTGTACTGGGTTTTAATTAAATGCTGATCTTTGATAAATCATTTCTATTTTTAAATGAACCGTTTTCTGTATTGCTTGTCGAAGTGAATAGTAAAGCTTAGTGTACAGCTATTTATAGTTAATAGATTCATTGTTGAAAAGCAGTTTTAAATTTGGGTGTACTCATAATTGCATTCTGGTAAGCTCATGTGTTGTGAAACCGTGGTTTATTATTTTTTTTAGGTTTGATTAAAACGTGCTTAGAATACATATTTAATATATCTGAGACTGCAAAGTTTTGACTTCGAGATATCTTTTGTTGGCGTCCTTTTAGGCTGGTCTTTATAATATGATTTAAGTCTTTAGATAATTGTTTCATAATATGATTAATTTATAGTTACAGACCCCCATCCTGGTATACCGCATTCCAGTCGGGAATGGCATTGCGCATAGTAAACTTTTTTTAAGGGTGAATTTAACGTACGTTATATTCGACATGTTCATAGATGGCGTTAATTAATTATTTTAAGAAAATAAACTTTTTGCGAGTTATGCCTTAGAATATAAATACGAATAATTACGCAATATAAATATGAATAAATAGTTTAGTCCGTATACAAACTCAATTACTTCAAGAAAGGCATACAAATATAATAATGTCTCAATGATTCAATCTAATACGGGTACTTTTGTACCCGCCTCAGAACAGAAATCTTCTAGTGAGGCGGGTTACTTTCATGTTTGTAATATTGATCATGTTATTACAATAAACGCCCGGGTTAAATTTAAAAAATATATATATATTGTATTTGCATGCTTTTCATGAAAGAATACATTTTTAGACGGGCATATGCATAGTGTGTATGTATGAGCGCAAACAAATAATTCGTCTTTATATAATTGAACTAGAATTCACTCACCAAACACAAGAGCATTGTCTATTTTTGGTGAGGAAAGGCTACTTTAATTTCTATTGTTTTATATTCTGTATACTTATCTATGTAAAAAAATATTTTTTTCAAATATTAAATAAGTAAAACAATAAAATAAAATAAAAAAATATATCATAAAACATAACTTGCAAAAGTGTGTTTTCATAATGTTATTAAATTACCGCGATCTATGGAGGCAAAGATAGTAACGTACGTTATGTTTACCATAAATATCATATTTCTAATATTTTTTTTAGTATTTTGTATGTTTTCTTGTAATATCATTTACGTGAGCGTCCCCCAGTCTCACAGTCCCACCAATCACTACGCCAATTCCCCGCAGTATAGTACCTAATAAAAGACGAAATGCTAGACTACTATGCTTGGCATACACCCGTTGTATCATCCCCATACCCAAATCGTCTCAAAAATAAGTATATACTCTTTTTCTGTTTTTGCACTTGAACATACAAAGACAAACCAACTTGTCGACTAATTATTAAAATACATTCATATCTTCCGCTCGTACTCCTCCTTAAGTAGGTAAGTACATTACTCATATCTCAATAAAATTAGTCAAAACATGAACTCCTTCCAATATTAAAAATGCCAAACCGTTTTTAATTTCCCAAGTAAGGGGCCACTCCACCCAGGCTGACCACAGATGGGTTTGTTTCAGAGCGCCCCCGGCAAGGCCCCGGACCCCCACTCCAAGGCCCTGGTGAATCCATCATTCGGGGCCTTACTCGCTCACACTCACTCATTCACAACCGCGACGTTTAATATTCCTAGGGATAGCACCGCTAGCTGTCATTCGTTTAGCCTACCTCCCAGAATTACTAGAACATTGTTACTTAACCTTAGAAAGTAGATATATATTTGTACCAAGTAGTAAGACCGAGAATGCTAAATTGTTGTTTACGGTAAAAAATACGTTAAAAGGTTTTTTCTACAAACACCGTGTTGAAGCAGGGAAAACATATATTATTGTTTTAAGCTAATCTCTCCGAAGAAATGAACAATTTCTTCATTACTTACAAACGCGGCTTAGTTATTGAAAATGCTGAAAAGTTAAGAACCTGACTTATTAATATGTTCTAGTTATAGTTAATCCTACTATTAATTGGGCTTAATGCCAGCTTATTTATACTATGAGCGCGTAGGAATCTAAAAACGATTAAATAAAATGGAATATGTCTAGTAATTGAACTCCCGTCACATTTGACTTTGTCATTAAATCATCAGTCAACGAAATTTTTAATTTTTCTACTTTTGCCGCTTCTAATTACGGTCCCCATTAACCATTGGCTCTTCTCAGTCTGTCATGGTGTGGTCAAAGTTCATAACCGTTATGTTTTGTGACTGATCAGAAAATTTACTATTTTGATAGTTATTTCACGAAAACACATTAAATGTGTACGCCATTAGAATAATTGGCAAATCAAATTTTTTTTTTTTAAATAGCATTTTAATGATAAAACATGTGGGATAATAGAAGCATCCTTGCGGAAACCTACGGTTCTATTTTGCATCTTGGCATGCCGAATGTTAATCTGATATTGTTTTGGGATAAAGTCATAATTGGCACATCGATTCTAGGTTCTCTCTTAATAGAACCATGTACTACTGTGACCCCAAGTTTTCTGCTGAACAGAAAGTTGGCTCATAATAACTCTTGACTTCCAGAATGAAGGAGATACCAACCCGATTCGAACCGTGAGCCAAGTGTCCGCCGCTCTCCAAATTGAATTTACAGTTGATCCGCCAATATATGCATATTTAAGTGGCTAAATGCGAACAGAGCCCCGCACATCGTCCCTTCTCCTTGCAGGACTGGAGAAGAGAGGTATATTTAATTGCTTCCCCTAGAATTCCATCCGAGAGCCACCCATCCCAGCATAGAGGGGCAGACCGCATGACTTACTGGGCCAAAATTTAGATTTGATTTAACTATCAGACTCTCCTTGAAAGCCATTGATATAATGTAAGACATGAATGAACTTTGTAGTGAGGTTGTTTAATCTTTTGATTTGGATTCAATATTTGTTGGATAAATTCCTGTCACAGTAAAACGACGTTTCTATTCAGTATCTACATTATGATTCTGATAACTTTAATCATTGAATTTATCAATGTCATCTTCTTAAGATTCGGTAGTTGTGGATTAGCTAACTTTCACAATTACAACGAAGTATTTGGTATTTGTTGTATGATCCTGATATTTTTTTAACTGAATTGTGCGCTGACAGTCATTTGCCTTTATGTAAGTACCATTGGTCAATCTTGTGTATTTATATGTTTCAAAGATAAATGTGGTTCAAAATATACATCCATTAAATCTAGATATTTCATCGCAGGGATAATAAAAGTTTACAGAAAGCTGTAAATTAACAATACATAACTTATTGATGAGAAGTTTTTGAAAAATTGATGATCTCCATTTATGAGCTTGTGCTTGTCGTGCAGGTTATTAGCTTATGATTTTTTTTTCAAACCAGAACTCCTTTTTTCGAAATCTAAGCAATGTTCCTTCAAACCTTTCTCTCACATTTCTCCATCTCCTTTTTTTCTTCCCGCCTCAAACCACTCCTCAATAGAAGTTTTCTTGTTTGGATAAATAACCTTTCTTTTCTTTAAATCAATTCATATTTAATGTTTTGCAAATTGTTAATTTTGATAACCTTCAGGAGTTTTCCAATCGAATGCGTTTATGCTAACATTGCATTTTATTTTGACATCAAAAAACTTTAAAACGAAACCACCTTACCTAGCTTTGGTTCATATGCATGCTAGTACATACCGCTTGAAAATGTGGAAAACCATACACATATACCTAATACACATGATTTATGTTCCTTGGGTATACGTCAGTCTTATATTTAATCTCATCACCTCGCAACATTCGTCATGAATGTTCCATCACAATGACGTATGTAACTTGTTTAATTCTGCCGTGGCATTCATCAGAACAATTCGCGCGTCGGGCCCCAGTGTATTACTCAAAATTAATCCCAATGTTCTGCCGGGATAACATAATAAGAAAGATTTAACTCCTGAAGACGGATTGTCTTCTGTGACACTCCCGCGCCCGTCGCCGGGAATGTGTTAAAAAGTAGAATCGTACAATATTGTACACTGACGGGGATGGCCAACCTACCTCCTTCGAGACTTATTTTCTCTATCGTCGTTGTTTAAAAAAACATAACTTCTTTTTTAAATCTAGAGTATGGATGTTTACTGCTGTAATATAATTAATAAAGAACACCTACTGTAATTATTTCAGTCCTCTATTAAGCTGAAACTATGTTCATCCAAATATCAGAAGGCTAAAAAACCCTTCGGTTACCAAAATAACACTTCTATGATTATAGTGTTAAAATAATAAAAAATAAAGTAAAACAGAATTATTTCTCTATCAACTCGGGGAATGTTTTTTTTCAATTTTTTGAGAAAATAAATACGATAGCAATTGTAGCTCAGTTGTTGCGGCTGAGAGCGAATAGTAAACGTACTTGACTGACTGGCAGATTTGGCATTTACATAAGCACTCCCGCGATGCAGTGTCTTGGAGAACAGTCCCGACAGTTCTAGAAGCTGTGGAAAACTGTGGAACGTGTTTTCATCATACGCCAAAAAGATTATTTACTGCGCGCTTTTTGCTTATAGCACATCTTCCAGTAATTGGTTGATGAGTCATCACGCAGTTTTAAATATGCAGGACTACCGCAGAGCTACAAATTGCACCAGGGCTACCACAAAACCAATCAGAAATGAGATTCTATATTAGTGAGTTGTCATGATGGTGAAATTTTCTTCAAAATATTAATATCGCGTCAGATTAAAAAGACCTGTCTCTCACATGTAACTGTGTTAAGAAACAACATAAAACTAGCATTATAAAATATGAAACCTTTTTTAGTTACTACAAACAATATGATATATGGGAAGAAGGCTTCAGTGTACTTTTCAGCGCTGAAATATTCCTTACCCCTGCGGCATTAAGGTTTCAAAGCGTTGGGAGTCGTGAGCTCCTTGATGGATGTATTGAATGTACGTATTGTATCGCATTGTTCTGCCATATTGTAGCTATTGTTGAACAAACGCTCTAAGAACTTAAACCCGGGGTGATGAATTGATGGAACGCCGGATAGTGAAAAAGGAAATGGGATAACGAAGGGATTTACAATAATACGGGCACGGTGCGGAGTACCTACCTATCAGGGCGTCAGAACCGCGCTGTGTGAATTACAATACATGTGGGTTTCCTGCCTCTTTTACAAGACTGCTAAGGTGTTGATAATAATCATCAATCTTATGTTAAAATAAATGCATAATGAGCTAGACTTCATTTCAATGGAATCATTGTACAAATATAACAGTTCCATGACAAAACAGAACAGTGACAGAAAAGAACATAAAGAAAACTAAAAAAATTCCAACCAACAACATAACCTAACCTAAGTTAACCAAAACTAAACTAACCCAGCCTAACTTATCCCATTATTTTATTGTGATCTGTTTTGGCACTGTTCTGTCATATCCGGTTAAAACTATACTGCCACGGTAAATAAACAAAATAAATACAGTTTATCCCTTAAAACTCTCAATGAAAACAGCGTTTTTTTTATTTACTTGTGGCTTGGTGGCTTGTAAATGTTAAACGTAAGTTCTAAGCTTTTGAAAATTAACCACTGCTTATTTTTCCCTCCAAAAACTAATGGTGACCGCTGGCTTCGTGAAAATCATCCAGCTCTTTTTCTATATAATTTCTAGTACAACTTCACTTTTTTCAGATATCAACATTAGTATCATTTAAAAAGTTACGAAAATTTAATTTCTTCAATTATTTGTTAAAAAAGAAATGACGCCATATTTATAGATGCTTTATTATGCAATGTCTATACATGATGTCCGAAAAGTAGTGGCACAAGCGGGAAACTGGTAAATGTACAGGGTTTTCCAATAAGAGGTGTTATTTTGAATAGCCCGCTATTTCGGTAGATGTTACTTTTGAAGCTGTCATTTTTTGACATTTGACAAGTAGAAACTACGCCATTAATAAAAATGGAACCACACACGCCTCAACAACGCATTAAAATTATTAAAATTCACCTGAGTGAATCGAATGCAAATCATCTTGAGTGATGAGGCCCATTTCCACCTCGGTGGCTTCGTCAACAAGCAAAATTGTCGCATCTGGGGCTCGGAAAACCCAAGAGTTATTGTTGAAAAGCCTCTTTATCTTCAACGTCTGACTTTTTGGTGCGGTTTATGGTCTGGCGGAGTCATTGGACCTTACTTTTTTGAAATTGAGGCTGGAGCAACAGTTAAGGTGAATGGATTGCGCTATCGAGAGATGATTAATGATTTTTATGGCCGGAATTGAATGGTATTGATTTGGAAAACATTTGCTTTCAACAAAACGGCGCTACGTGCCACACAAGCAACGAAACCATTGATCTTTTACAATTGAATATCAAAATAACCCCTCTTATTGGGAAACCCGGTACATTACATTTTGAGACGATTTTTTAGTATAACTCTTTTGGATTTAAGCTTTAATTTTCGAGTAAATCGAGTCCGTTGTTGAAATTTTTACGATCGAATTTGGAAAAACATAATTCCTACGGGGTTACTAGCTTACTTAGATACGAGTTGCAGCTGTTTATTGTTTTTAAATGCATCGAAGCTTGAACTCGGTTCCCGTAGTTTCTTAACCGTTAAGTTGCCGAGGAAAATTTAAAAAAAAAATCTGAATTAAAAAACCAAAGGCAAGGTTTTTTGGTTCACATGGAGAAAATGAGAATTTATTAAGAATTTCTTCAAATTATTTGTAATCCGGTTAAAAATGGGCTTTCAGCCCCTTAAGAATGAATTGATAGGTTTCCTGTTAGACTTTTAGTAAAAGAGGAGATGTGTTCATAAAAAAACATTACATCTTCGAATTTTTTCATAATATTTATATTATCAAGACAAATGCAGTTTCATAAGCACGTGTTCTAATATAACTAGAATTTTACTAAAAACTTTACCAGGAAACGTTCTGAAATCCCTTTTTTACCCGCATGAAGAGATTTTTAATAAATCAGCAATACTCATTTATCTCCGTATGTGTGAGGTAGATTCGTCTATTTCCCGCTTGTACCACTAGTTTTCGGACGCGGTGTATAACATGAGAAAATATTATTTATTTAAAAAGATGTGAAAATCTTGATCAAAGCATTATAAAAAAATACTCTCACACATAAATATTATATAAATACGTGTATAATTCATACTATGAGATTAATTTCTTTTTTTCGCCATTACTCTTGAAAAATCAACATTTACAATAATTATCTTATTAACAAGTACTTACCTCTTTTATTCATTTCGATGTTCAAAATTAGTGTTTGTGTAGTATTATATTCTATAACGTAAATTATAATCCAGACCATTATATAGCAGCGGTATTATACTAAAACAATTATTTGCTAATTTACCATCTGACAGATTGTTAACTATTTGATTGATATATTACACGGCCGACTGGAAATTTCACCACATTTATTTTATTAACTGAGGAACAAAATGATACCTAGGCCTACATAAAATAAACTCTTTTTTTTCGTACTATATCCACACCGTATTCCACGCTCGTACTGCGAAACTTCGGTGGGTTATTGTTCATGAAAAACTTATTATTTTTATAAAAGTCTATAAAAAAAGTTATATTAAATTTCTTGTGGTGTGTGATTTGCAAAGCATCCGTATAAACACCATTATAATTATATGATTTGAGATTTTCACTTCCAAAAGTATTGTCGTGATTTAATTTTGGAGTATTTTGCCGTGTTCCAGCTACCTCTTTCTTAAAGCAACGTTTCTGAAAGCGTCACAGCCTTCATGAGGGTGGCCATTTTGTTACCTCAACTCATTATTTACAGCTAAATATCAAATAAAATTTAAAACTATGATATCAATTGACATTTTTTTTGCAATTAGAAATGTTTTGTAAAAAAAAAATATTTGAATTGGTTCTTAGATTATCATGAATATAGTATCTCTGGTATGAGCGTGAAACAAGATAAATATAACAAGACTTGCTAATACATTTGAATAGATGAAAAAAAATTGTTACAAAAATAGTAAAACGTAACAGTAAGATGAAATGAAATAGAAACTAGAACAATACCACATATAAGACAAATCACTAAAATAATGTCATTAAAATATCAATTGTACCCCCAAACTTGTTACTTATATCATGCATCCTATTGGTTAATGAGTATGTGTACTACTTGGTTGTTTATATATTATAGGAGAATGTATTTTGTCCTGTGTTCCTAGTCGGTACATGGAATATTATAGTGGTAACGATGGCAGGGCTGTCAATTAAGTTATTAATGACTCTGTGTAATACCACCAAGTTTGAAATAATGCTCCTGTCACACAGCGTTATAAGACTTAATTGATTCATCCAACTGACACAATTAATGTATTCAATTGCAATTTTGAGCTTAAAATTTATGTACCTAAGAAATGTATGCTTAAGTCGTTAAATATTGTTAGAGTGTTATGCTATTCCATACAAATAAATAGTGAGTTCATAAAAAACTATTTTCAACATTTTTTTTTCTCCTTAAATTACATTCCGAATTAAACATACATTTCAACGTAATACCGGTATCAAATTGATCCGGATCGATTTCCACAATAGTGCAAAAAATTATATCTAACCTTTGTTGCGTTATTACAATTAATAGTGTGAATTTCATTACAGATATTTTTTTCACGAAAAAACTTTACTACCATATTTTCCTTGCTAATACGAAAGCACCAAATAAAAATTGTGTAACGTAATTTTTTTGCAGAAGGTAACATCACATATTATAATATTGTCTTGAAAACAAACAACGATGGCCTCTATTTTAAAGACCTCCGTTGTTGAGTGGTTATTTGCAGAAAGATTGGATACGATCGTCGATTACAGATCCGAAGTGTGGTGAGTACTTAAATTTTATTTCAATAATTGCAAAAATGTGGAATTAGCTTCTGTGTGAAAAAAATCCATTTAGACATTGGTACTTTTGAAAAGTCATTGCTGTACTTCTACAATATTATTCTTCGGTTATATGATGAGATTTGTGCGTTTGAAATAAATATGTTAACAATATTGTCAAACTATAAATAAATACCAAGCGGCTTTCGTTGTTGAGGGGTAAGGCTTAATAAGGGTAAGGGGTACGTTGCGGGTTCAAATTCCCGCGTGCGCAAGTAACGGCCGGCATAGTCCAGTGGTAACGCATTGGACTGCCATTCCGAAGGTCGCGGGTTCGAACCCGGCGTGCGCAAATAAATTTTATTTGATTAATTTGTGTTATTTCACAATTAATTAATTAAAATAATATATAGTATATTTGCGGCACGTTCCAGAGTGGAAGATACTACCAGTATCGCCCTGGTGTAAGACCACCATTCAGAATTGAAACGTTGCTCCAAATGGCTTTAGCCGTGTTTAGTGACTAGATCTGAATAGCCAGGTACTTCCCCACCTTCCTCTTTCCTTTCCCCACTTTCCTTCAGCCTCACAACATCCCCCAATTGGGGATGCCATAGTCTCACTGGCTCCAGACGGGAGCAGTTGGGACTCTTGTGAGGTATTCACTATAAAAAATAAAAAAAAAGTAAATTTCATTTGATGAATTTGTGTTATTTCACAATCTATCCATTAAAAATCATATCCAGTATAATGGTGGTACGTCTAGAAAGGCAGATACTTTCAATATCGCCCTGGTGAAAGACCACAATCAGGAATCGAAACGCTTCTTGAGATGGAATTAGGCGTCTTTGGTGGAACAGACACGAATAGCTTTTTCCACCTTCTTCTCCACCCCATCTACTCACCCACCCCACTACCGTTAGCCTCACAACACACCCCAATTTGGCATGCCATAGACTCACAAGTTCTAGAGGTAGCGATCAGTTGAGTATTTTGTTCAATACTCACATAAAAAAATATATAATTGAAAATGTAAAAAATATGAAACGTTTTTCTGCTTTAGATTCTGAAACAATTTCTTGTGTTTCTTGTATTCTGTCCAGCATCTATTTTGTATTTTTTTATGTTTAATTTGCATCACGTTAGTCATTAAAGTTTGATGCAATACATTCCACTGCTATGTAGTACAAGTGAAAATGGCCACGTAGAATACAGGTCCATCGCGGTGGGAGGCTCGACGGCTGGGCACGTTGGGCCCGCACCCGCATTCGGCATTCCAACCCCATAAAGGCCAAAACGCCTTTACCCGGTGCCGGTGCGTCAAAGCCTTAGCCATGTTAACTGGAAACGTCCCGCGCAAGGCAAATATTTTAAAATGTTGCGGAAAAAAGCCTTTGATGTTCCCGCAAATATCCGCAGCCTATACCAAACTAAACATATCGAGGGCGAACGATAAGTTTTAGCGAGTTCGCGTTGTTTACTCGCGGCCTCGTACCTGTAATGAATTTAAAACATATCATAACTCGGCATTTTTTCAAGTGAGGTATTTTTGGTAGACGAAAATAATTTCGGAACCGTTTGACAATTTGTATTTCACTTACATTTCATTCGAAAACGTAATATCCAGAAAACTTTTTCGCAATGCATTTTTTAATTAATTTTTTTTTTCGGTATGATTGAAACCAATCATAATTACTTTTTTATATAGCTACAGGGTGTTAACAGACGTACCTGACTTACTTAACAGGATATTTCAATTTTCAACTAAAAACGTAAAAAATTAGAAGGTATTGATGCTGTAGATATGAGATACCTGAGGAGTATTTGTGATAAAACCATGTTTGGTGGTGTGAGAAATGTGGAGATCCGCAGATAATGCAAGTATTATTAATAAAGTGACACTCCGACGGTTTGGGCATATAGAGAAAATGAATGAAGGAAGGGGTGGGATGAGAATATATGACGCAAATATGGATGGCAGACTAAGTCGGGGACGCCCGAAGAAGACATGGAACTATCAAGTGAACCAGATATATGATTGGGACAAGAGTGAAAATAATATAATACAGGAAAATGTGTGCCAAGACCTAGTTGTTTGGCGATCCGTCCACTTTTTCTACCCCTGTGGGAAATGGGGTGATGGTTAGTTATTTAGCTATTATTTACGACAAGTGAAAGAAAAAAATAGCAAATATCACCAGATACTAAATTTTCATTAAAGTTTTTTAGTCCTAATAATGTCACGGATAACAGTTCAGGTACGTCTTTTAACATTGTGTATAGCTTGTCTACGTTTGCGGCAAAGCGGTTGTATTAACAAGAGAGGTAGATATATTTTATTATTTTTACATTGTATATAATACATTTTCAGTTTCCCAAAAGTGACTTACTTATCGACCAGTGAGCTTAACTTTGTAAGCAGTTAAGATTAGAAATCGTAGAAATGGAATGCTTTTTAAAACCAGACAAAAAATAATCATTATTCTTCTATCGTATCATAGAAATTATGACAATTACCAGAGATACTTTGACCTTCAAAGCCATTACGTAAGACACTTTATCCAATACCTACTACCGTACTAACCACACAAATTAAACAAACAGTTTAGTTATTCTTGCTTAACTTCATACAGTAGCCTCTCACAAAAATAATTTCTAGGATCTCTGCCATATTTGAGGATGCTGTGAAAGGGTATTTTAAGGAGATGAGGAAGATGAAGTTTTGGAAAGAAAAAGGTTTGAGGGATGAAAAGTAATCTGGGGGTCAGGGTGTCCACGTATGAATCCATCCGCTGTAGAAGTCAAAATATCTCCCTAAACCGGCCTCTCCTGATCCGACCAGCGACGCAGCTGGTGGCAGTCGCATTTACAGCCAAAACCTGAACAAACCTCACCCCAAGAACCCGGGTGCCCCTGCTAATAAGTTACATAGTAACATTACAGTATATTCAGAATGAGTATCGTAACCTATTATTAGTATATTTCTGTTGTTTTCGTTTTAAACTATATCATTTACAGATAAATTTCTTTAACTGCCTACCCAACTAACTGTGTAATTGCAGTACTTACGCGAAAGGGAGGCTCCACTGGGTGTTGCGGATATTTTCCTCGTGGAGAAGAAGAAATAAAAGCTGTTGGCATTAGTAAGGGAAAACATATTAAGCACGAGAACAATGACAAGTGAAGCATAACAAATGTAAAACATTACTCGAGACGCACTAAATATACCGTTTCTGGAGAAGATAGGGGTGGCCAACAAAAACAACTTGTTTATAAACATAAAAAATCAACCGGTAAAAAAAGTTATTTTACTATAATTTTAATATTACTATTTTTATTAATATGAATGTTAAAAAAAGGTTTTGTTTGAACAGAGGATTTAACCTTTCTCCCTATGCACTAGAGTCAACCTCGCTAACAACTGAGCCAAATCTGAATTTGGTAGGAACGACATTTATGGTGAATATTAACTACTGTAATAAATTAAATCTGCATCTAATTTCAGGAAAATGCTTATATGTCCGCGTGTGAATGCGTGATTGTTTATAGAATGCACTGTCATCGATAACGAACGAAATCTATTTCCCGAATATCATCTTGATCGGATGTCGGGAAGTGGGTTAATTTTCAACAAATAGTTTTTTTTTGGATATTTGAAATTAATTAGATTTAAACCAAAATCCGTAAATAATTTATACATAGATACTCATCGATATTTGGCTGATTTCGGTACAAAAATGTAAACAAAAGACACTATTTTTAATTTTGGAGGCAGGTCGGGGTACCGCCTCTCCGGGAACCATTAATTGGATAACCAACACCCATTCCATAGGTCGCTCCAACGGTTTGTTACGTTTGGTGATTCAGCAGGGGTGCCCGGGTTCATGGGGTGAGGTTTGTCTAGATCTTTGTGGCGAATGCATTTTACAAATGCTGCGTAACCTTATGACATCTCCAGCCGGACTCCTCGACCCATCGCCATAGTAGGAGGGATGGATTCATACGTCTTTCACTCTAGGAAACATCTACCTCCATATTCTTACCCACCCCTCATACCTCTTCTTTCCCAGAACTTCCTCTCCTACCTTTGCCTAAAAGACCCTTCACACAGCATCCCCAAAGATTACATAAGCCCTCATATTTTTTTCCTCAGGATCTCCTGTGTGGAAATATATATTTTTTTTAATTAATTACTTTTTACTTAATTTTTTTTTGCATGTACATACTGAATATCAATAAATAAAAGACAAAACTACTCATCCATATTAATTAAGCTTTGAATTGTGTAGTTAGTTAGAAAGTGAAATATTATAACTATAATAAATAATACAATATATATATATATATATATATATTCAGTATTTACACTATTCCTAATATTTTAACTAACTAAAGAAAGGTAACTTGAATAAAAGGTTTTTTCCTAAATAATTAAATGAGCGCTAAATAAGCGTGTTTTTGGGGAAACATTGTACCTACATTGAATAAATCATTAATTAGTATCGTAAACAACAAATATAAATGAAATGTTACTCCACAACTGAATTCGTTTTGAAAACATCTTTAAAAATATGAGAGTTCTGCTTTATATTTGTAGTACTCGTGCAATTATAAAACATTTTTCAATAATACGTATACATTGTATGGATATAGAATCATTTCAACACACATAAATTTTCAATATTTATGAATAAGTTTCTTTGATTTTCTTAATCCGTAAATGCCAATTAAATAACATGTAGTGCAGTTACGGCTCGCTGTCTCATTTCTGTCGCTAATGAGGGTGACACCCAACACGCGATAGTTTGTCACTGTCTCCGTCAGAGAGCTGATGTCACGTGGTACAAAGTTTGCAGACACCTGGCGGCGTAGGTAGCGGCAGGGGTAGCGAAGAGCGGCTGCCGTACACCGGCGGGGAGGGCGTGACGTAACAAACGTCTGTAATGTAACGCAATGTAATGAAATAATGATGATTATAAATTACACGAGATGGCGCTGAGTTCTCGGCAGGTCGCGGCGTGGAGTAATATTGTTCGGCTCATAATTCTTGGCTTCACTTAATTTCACTCCGCGGGTGGTTTCCCTTGTCTCTTAAGACCTCTTTCTTCTGGAACAATTAAGCGAGTCTCTCATTCCGCATTCGAGAGCCTCGTAAGGCCGTCTCGCTCCAGCGAGAAATGTGATACTCGAATCAAAAGCCGAAACGCTATAACACACTGTTTCGGTAACTGGAGCCCCGTAAATATGGTTTTAAGGAAACGAAGATATATGCAAGGAGGCCGGTAATAAATTGGCGCTGTTTTTCTTTCTGGCCAAGTTAATTGAAGAAGAATGAGTTTTTTGCTTTGGATTTAATCTCCAGGTGGACCCGGGACCCCCAGTCGACCGTTAAATATTTCCCTTTATTGAGAGCGTTTTACATTCCACCTTTCTCCTGTCCGACCATCCCACTGTTCTTCCTTGTACCGCGCTGCTCTTGTTAATGGGCACAGCTCTTTCTTTTTTGTCGAATAACTCAAATTAATACATGATAAAGGATAACCAAAAAATCGTTACTTCATGAATCACGTCTTTCAAACACTTACTCGATAATTAGATAAGGTTACATTGAAACATTAACGAGATAATAAGGTTAGGTTACGTTAAAACATCTACAAGATAATTAGGTTAGGTTACGTTAAAAAAATTACGAGATAATTAGGTTAGGTTACCTTAAAACATTTACGAGACAGTTAGGTTAGGTTACATTAAATCATCTACGAGATAATTAGGTTAGGTTAGGTTAAAACATCTACGAGATAATAAGGTTAGGTTACCTTAAAACATCTACGAGATAGTTAGGTTAGGTTACGTTAAAACATCTACGAGATAATTAGGTTAGGGTAGGTTAAAACATCTACGAGATAATAAGGTTAGATTACGTTAAAACATTTACGAGATAATTAGGTAAGGTTATGTTAAAAAATGTACGAGACTATTAAGTTGGGTTACGTTAAAACATCTACGAAATAATTAGGTTTGCTAAAATTCCGAACGAGTATTAAGTTCATCTTTATACTTACCCCACGGAGAAAACTTACTGATATAAAATATTGCTAATTTATTAAATATCTCTTAAAACTATTAGTATTCCTGTTAAAAATGAGACTACATGCGCTTACGAATTAATTGAAAGTTTTCCAAATAAACATCAGTAAAACACGAATATGTCTGCTGTCACCTTTTTTAACAAAGTTTTAATAAATCATCAATACTCATTTTTCTTCTTGACCTCTAAACCTTTAAAACTTTGTTTCTTTGTCTGCACTAAATCGTGTTATCTTTAAACATTTGTAAAAGGAAATCAAGATGTTGATGATTAATAAATAAATAAATACTGTCTATGCAATGGTAGAATAAATCGAGGACGCCCGAGGAAGATTTGGCACTATCAAGTGAACCAGATACTTGAGCGGGCCATGACAGGAGTCAGAATAAAAGAAGAGTATGTATGAGACGGTGTATGAACGTGAATGAAGCAAAGGTGTTTGCCAAGATCGAGTAATTTGGCGGTCCGTCCTCTCTGCTTACCTCTGCGGAAAACGTCGCGATGGTTAGTTGCAGTATGCAGTGTGCTCATCACTTTTTTTTTTATAGTACGCCTTTCCTTAACCTTTTACATTATATATTCTATAAGTATACAATTTTTTTTAATAACTTAATGATTAAAACTTCAAATTGTAATATTTAATCATTGAAGACAATGTAAGCGACTCTCAAATGAAAATTTGAAACAAAAAAAAAAGAAAACACATTCAGTCGCATCTAGGAGTTGAACCCAGGACCTCAACCCTACCGGGAGTTGCTCTAGATTGCATTTATTTTGGGAAAAATCTTGGAATCATATATAAAGATAGCAGCCAGTAAAAATATGCGTTAAGAAAATGAAGATAGTGTTGGTAGTTCTTCATCAAAGTACGATACACTTAAATTGACAGAAGGGGATAGGGTCGAATTAGCTCAGTGGTAGAGCAATGTTTCGGCTGATGCGACCAAATGTTTTTCCGTATTTTTCCTTAAAATTTTTCATTTTAGAGTCACTTATATTGACTTCAATGATTAAATTTTACATTTGTTTTTATCTGCCATTTCATCAGAATATTTGTGGGTAGAAATGTACCATAATATCTACCCTGATGCATGATTTTACCGAAACCAGTTACTATATTGTTTTTAAATAACGAGACATACCTTTAAAAAGGCACGGTGCCAATTTTTTTTACTGATGGATAGCTCTTTGATAAATCGTATAGAACTTGGGGAAAAGGCCAAGAAAAATCCCTCGATCGCGTTGATTTATGGCGCCGGATTTATTTTTTATTGTATTGAGAAACGTGTAAATGTTACAGTGTCCGTTTAACCCACTCAACAATGTAACCTTTTATCGACATTTATCCATTGTTACATTGAGGCGATTAAGCATCTTCGTTCCGCTAATAAAATTCTGTATTTACGATTTGCCTCTGTGGGGATTCTTGACTGCCGTCCTTTGAAAAATCCAGCACATCCGTAACTACAAACAACCTTAAGAAAAATGACACAGAGTAAAAAAATCATTCTTTAACATCTTAAAGTCATACAAATCATATAAACTTTCTTGGAGCAGCTGAAATTTTCTTTGCCAATTTTCTCAATTTTGTTTTATTCAAGATCACGAGATGAACACGAACTAAAACACAGTTTAGCAATAGGCATATAATAAAAAGTTCAATCTAATTGGTATTTTAATGTTTAAGGTTACATTTGAGAGAATGATCTTTTTGCTGTGTGCCTTCGCTTTTCGTGTAATTTCAACCCAATATGCCAAATCGTGGGAATTGTTTCATGCCAGGCTTGAAGATGCTATTATGCCAGTCATAAAGAAACGGAGTAGATACATAGTTCTTATTGACGACTATCGTTTACATTTGCCGAGAATACGATGGGTTTATTCAGTACCTACACCTGTGTCTTCCGTTTTCGTTTAGCATTCAGTGGCGTGTGTACGTGTAGGGACGTTCAATAACTTCAATATTATGGGCACATTACTACTGTTGCAATACATTGAAGGTAAATGTTGTGTTTTTATTAGCTCCATTCCAACCCACGTATTTATTTATTGTGTTAATAAATATAATATTCTAAATAAATTTTACCTAAGCCTTTGCACATTCCTAAAACATTATGAGTATTTTTTAGTACAAAAAATCTAATTTGTCAAATTCATCTATATCATCGCTAAACAGTTAGTAACAGCAATAAGCAAAATCGTTAATTAATGATTTTGGACACATGGGTTTAGACAATTAGCTGAAAAGGGATAAAAATTAGTATTTTTAAATTAGTTCGAAACACTTAACAATAAGTTATGAAAGTGTTAATTTTCAAACTAATGAAATGGCTAGGATATACATCATATTATCATGCATAACTATTATATTTACCAAGCCATAATAAATTACCCTCTTCTGAATTGCGCTTTATTGACTTCATTGTCACAACACCAGAAAAAAACTTCCATTAAAAAATAAAAAATAAAATTTATTTCATACATAGCATATTAGAATTTTTAACCAAAGTAAGAATCGTGGCTTCCTTATCGGGCACAAGAGTTACTCTTTTCAGATACTTATATTATTTCATAAAATATATATGTACAGTGTGACTCAGATTAATTGTATTACAATAATAATAATTTAAAAAATCATAGAAAGCAAATAGTTTGTACTGTGATTAGGTAATTTTACTCCCATTTTTTAAAATATTTTCGACGAAACGTTTCAAATTTTAAACGGGATTTAAAAAATACCGTATTTTAATAAATTAAATAGATTTATCGGAAACGTGATATTATTTCATTTGTACGAGTATTGAGTTTCAATAAAATTTCTTTCTTTCGAAAGAAATGATTATAAACCGTTTGACGTTTTAACAATGAATTCAAATTGACAGTTAGAGTTTGACAAAAAGGCTTTCATATGCCTGAGCCTGTACGTCTGCAACCGTTTCCTGTCAGCATACATTAGGAGCTACACAAAAAAGCTCTTTTGTAGCTATAAATATATTGTTTATCTGTGAATCGTTCATGATAACATTTTCATTTATTTTGATCACGTCACCAATTCATACATGCGATTTTAAAAGAATACCAAAATCAGTTGGATGAATTATGAAAAGAGAAGTTCTGATTTTTATGAATTGAAAATAAAATACTCTTTAAAATAGTTTAAAAGTTTTTTACTACTCTTAAATTTGAGAATACAGAAAAAAATTACTGGTTTCTGTTGTATAAGAGTCATATTTCCATAGAAAAAGACGTAATTGGCTTGGAGAAGCGCTCATTCTTTATTGGATGGAAAGTCACTTATGTATGAGCACATATAAAATATCATTGATAATCGTATTTAAGGTACCTTACAATCTTGGATCAAGGAAAATTGTCAATTGATGAGAAGTACATCGATATGAACAGGAAGGACGAAAACAATTCACTTCGGTTGTCGATGAACTCGCAAAAGTCAAATAAACATCAGCAAATGTTATAAAAACTTTTTTTTTAAACTGCTGTCGTATAATTTTGAAACTCGTCAGTGAAACTTTATTATTCTTTACTAGCGGAAAAAAATAATTTTAACGCACTGTTTCTGTATAAGATTGTGAACTGGCTTGTTGACTCATCGGTTATATTAGAAAGGATTACATTTCATTGCTCTGAACGCAATACCAGAATACCTTATTTTATACACAACATTTTAAATCGAGATACGCAAAAAATTCTTTGCTGGGATGTATCTATATAAGATATATTGATGTTTTCAACTGAACAACCTTACAATGTGCTTCATTCAAAACTATAATTTCTTTATTATTTTCATTTATTCACTTGTACTGTGTATTATTTTAACCTTTAATTTCTAATTGCTTCCTAATCTGTAACCGCAACTAAAAATATTGTAAATGGAACTTAACAGATTTATCCACCATTAAATGTAAAAATAATTTATTTACATATATAACTGTATGTTTCCTAAATAAACTATGATTGTATTCGTTGGGCACTTTTAATTTTAATAAACATATTGCTGTAAACACATTCACAACAGGAATGCTTAAGATTTTGCTTAAATTTTCAATGTGTTTTCGTCGAAAATATTTATTTTCGAAATTCACCCTTAAATGTAACATAATGGAGCCGGAGCGCCTTGGGAGAATTGGCTATTTAACACCCAAAAGTGCAGTAAACCATACTGAGTTGCATTCAGAGCGCGCCGCTCATGAATACAGATCTGGGAATTATTCCAGGATGCACCCATCTGCCTTTGTGGGGGAACCAGCGTGGTGGTTCTTTCGCATGATCAATACATGCGGGTGCAAAGCTCCTGCTGCACTTTTAAAACGCTTATCTACGTTTCGATTAGGCTCTGTAGCCGGAGCGGGCAGACCACTGCCGTGGCTGCGATCGGGAAGCCCAAAAGCCTTTGTGGCCAGAGCATCCGTTTAGAAAGGCATACTTCGTGTACTTCGTTCGGGTGGTATTTTTGTTTGTCATTTTATTGTTTCAGCGGTTGATTTATGTGCATTCCACAGTGTTCACGAACTCACAATGTTTGCTCACAGATACAATGCTTGTTAAGCTAGCCGCACTACTCCTTGGAAGAGTTTAAGGGTGACCGGATAAATCATAAAAATGATAATTCACATCTTTAAAACGTTATATAAAGTCATTGAAAGTGATGAAACAAAAACTTTATAACTGGGTTAAGTAGGTTAGGTTAGGTTTAATTTTTTTTTTCATCGTTCTAATTACTTTATATCACTTTTGATGTGTTGAATTGAACTATACAAAAAGAAAAATGAGTTTTGCCGATTTATTAAAATTATGTTAAAACGGGATTGCTGGCGGTTTCCTAATAAACTTTTAGTTCTTTCATAATATATCGGAACACTTGATTGTGCACCTGCGTTTTTTCTGATGTGACAGTGACGAAATGCGAAAATACTACATGTTTTTATGAACACGTGTTCTGACATTGCAATAACACGTTTTACTGAAAGCTTATTAGGAAACCTATCAATTCATTCGTTACAGTCCTGCAATTCCGCTTATGGATTACGAAAAATTTTAAGATATTCTTTAAAAATTTGAAATATTTTATATCAGTAAGTTTTCTCCGTGTAGCAACCCAAATTGAAGGATGTTTTGGCAGAAAGGAGTGGCGAGAGCAAGTTGATGGGGAAGTCACTAAACCAATTCATTTCAAGCAATGTTTCGATTCAGAATTCTTGTCTTCAAAAAGGGCGATGCTGACTCTGTATTTGTTTTCTGTGTTGATTGTTTTACCTTATACCTATTTTTTTTATAACAACACGTTAGCGCAAATATTCATTATTTTTACATTCTTATTGAAAAGAGGCACCACGTCGTGATGCTGACATGGAAAATTGAAAACAAAGTTTGACATGCAATTAATTTTGCCTCGCTGAAAAGACTAGTTTTCCCATACGTAGAATAATAGCGCAAGTAACCGTGAAGCGCGGTAGTTTCTTTTACAACAATATTTCAAAAACAGAACTATTTTTTTTTATTTACATTTTTAATCAAGTATTTTTTTTTCAGAAAAGTCTTTGAATGCTCTACGTTTTATTTTTTATTTTAACAGGACGCTAAAGTGGTTTTTAAAATGCATTTAATTTTTCTTTTACAGGGTGCTACGAGATGTACCTCACATACTTTAACCAATGATTAATGAAATTTTATTAAGTAAAAAATATTAACTAGATTTTGATCTCCGGTGACATCATTAATTGTTAGTATTTTTATAAAAACTATTTCGCATGGTCACCCAGTCGAGTAACCTTATCAATACATTACTCTACCAGTATCAGGGGTGCTCTTCCTTCATCGGGAGAATATCAAAAACATCCTTTGTACTATTTTCTATGATAATGAAACTACATACTTTGTATTGTATAAATACAATAATTTTTCATTATCATTTGAACCTGCTAAACTACGTATGTAGTTTGTCAGGTGGTACCTATTTGACAATATTTTATGTAGTACATTATCAAACATTTTTTAAATACGTATAAAAATTATGATGATACATTAACAAATAAATGTTATGTATTTATTATTATACTCGTTTGTACAACACACCAATAATAATGTATACATGCAAAAGTCTTCAATAACTTAATAAGTAATACCTCAAATTGTAGTATTTAATTATTGAAGACAATATTAGCGATACATACATAAATATAGAGATATTAGTCTAAGCACCAGTATTGAAAGGATCAATGCCGTTTGTTCATTTATTGAAAAGTAAACCATTAGGTATATATGATTTATACATTATATAAATAAAAATTAAACGTTATAAAAATCTTATTCAACAACGTTAACAAGTTGATGAAAAAAGTACTATAATATCATGCCAGTTAAAGTTCCTGCCATGTGCCGAGGATTCTAGTTTTACATTCAAACTGAAAAATCCAAGTAAGGAATGGGAACTTTTAGCATGAGAATCTGGATCTCCAGTTCGCTTGTCAGATGCAGGAATCCGGCAATAAAGGGTCGGAGCGTCTCTTCAAACGAACGGATAATACTCTAACTTCGGCGTTGCAAGGCTATTAACGTATGCAGAGTTCAGGAAAAACGTTTTCAACTTTTGCAAACAAGCCTACGGCGTACGAGTTACAGATTATAATATAAATACGTAGATATAACTGATGTTAAACTACAAACTACCTGCCTGGTAAGGGTTAGCGGTTGTAATCGTGCAAACTTATACATGTAAAAAACTCTGCTGAAAAGATTTTTGTGATACTTGTATTGAATTCTTGATTAATATATTATCTACAATCTATAAATTTCACATTCTTCGATTAATTAATAACTTTTTTTACACACTTTTGCTTTTTATTAGTTTCTAGTTAAATCAATATTATGTTTTTATAAATCTGAAGATATAAATTTAAATAAGCATTTAACACTACATTTTTACCTCCACGACCAAAAACCACTCCACATTCGTTAAACGGTGTTTTTGTTATACATTTTATAAACACTGTGAAAGCTTAGATTCGAGTTGGTACTCATAAAATATATCTTTAACTGGACTCCGAAAGAACTGGCAACGTTGAAATTCCTGTCTAAAAGGAAATTGATTAAAAAAATTTTCGGCATTTTAAGTGAAAATATATGTTTTTTTTTTATATCTTTCTTCATGTTTGAAATAAAAAATACACCAATCAATAAACTCAAAGTTTAATTCAAATACAAAATCTAAAAGGTAGTTTTATTTTGTTTCTTAAAATGGTATTTTTTTACGACATTTTCAAAAAGAACATATATATAGCACTTTTTAAATAACTTGGAATCTTCCGAAATTCGATGAGAAATTTCAAGTTTACACAACAATAAACAATTCACTTGGGCGGGGTAAACAATTTACCTATATATATTTCTATGAACAATTTTATGTTAGTTTATATATTAGTAATGTTTTCATATACACGGTCGTTTATCGATTGAATAAAATTTCCACCACATTTTTAGGCCGTTATAAACTTTTATTTGTAATATGCCTATTTTATTTTAATAAACTAAAATGAGTCATTTTATAGTGATTTGTTTTTGGGGTATTATGCCGTGTTGCGCTACATCCTTCTTTGGCCAACGTTTTGGACAGCATTTCAGTGTCCATCATCTGGACAGACGTGTAATCATGGTAGCGCAACACGGCATAATACCCCAAAAACAAATCACTATAATACTTTTGGCCGTGAAATTCTCAAATCATACCTGAGTCATTTTACATTAAAACGCATTATTTGTTTGTATCATTGTGCATATCGAGGTGTTTGAACCTTTACAACATTTCGTTTTTTTTTTTTACAAAAAAAAAACTGTTTTTAATTTTGTTCAATGACTTTCTCATTAAGATTTTCGGTGTCATAAAATAATAGAGTTTTGGTTAGAATATGAAGTTCGATGTTTCATAACAACAAATTATGTTTTTCAAGAATGAATTGTTCGGTTAGTAGGAAATATTTTAAATGGAAACCCAACGGTTTGCAACCCAATTTTTGCAAACCCAGTTTGCCACCTCTTACCAGACCTGACGGCTCACTAGCAAACACCGCCACCGAAAAGGCTAACCTATTAGGGAAAATTTTTGCGGAAAACTCGACCCTCGACGACGAAGGTGCTGTTCCGCCGTCGGTTCCTCACTGCGGCTTCTATATGATAAAGCTGAGGATCCGGCATCGGGATGTACTCCACGTCATACGGGGGCTCGATGTTAACAAAGCTAGTGGACCTGATGGAATACCTGCCCTGGTATTGCAGAGGTGTGCTGCGGAAATAGTTCCAGTTTTGACAAAGCTCTTCAAAATGTCCCTGAAGTGTGGCACTGTGCCCTCTGGTTGGAAAAAAGCGGTCATTCACCCTATTCCCAAGAAAGGTGACCGCTCCAACCCGGCCAACTACCGCCCCATAGCGATCACATCAGTTCTGTCCAAAGTGATGGAACGTGTGATCAACGACAAACTGCTCACATACCTCGAGAAGCACAAAATTATCAACGACCGTCAATACGGATTCCGGCAGAACCGCTCGTGCGGTGATCTTCTCGCGTATGTGACGCATGTTTGGGGGCGGTGCCTGGAACGTCACGGTGAGACCCAAACGGTCGCACTAGACATATCCAAGGCCTTTGACCGGGTCTGGCACCGAGGACTTGTCAACAAATTGCATTCTTACGGACTTCCCGCATCCCTGTGTACGTGGATTGCTGACTTTTTAAGGGATAGGTCGATTCAGGCGGTTGCTGACGGTTTCACCTCTTCCTCGCACTCCATAAATGCTGGCGTCCCACAGGGATCGGTTCTGTCTCCAACTTTGTTTTTGTTGCACATCAATGACCTTTTGACATGTCCACCGATTCATTGTTACGCGGATGACAGTACAGTTCATGATTGCTTTTTGTTTGACAAGCCCCCAAAGGGCACACAAACTCCAACGGCTCGGAGGGCTTTGAAGCAGAGAATGGACGGTTATCTCGAGAGTATTTCCTCCTGGGGTAAAAATAATCTCGTCGAATTTAATGTTTCAAAGACCCAATCCTGTCTGATTACGTCTAAAAGGGATCCAAATGATAATCTAGTCTCCTTCAACGGAAGCAATCTTCCGAACAGGCCTTCCATTGATATGCTTGGTATAACTATAAGTGACCAGCTCAGGTACGGGGGCTCCATCGAAGCCAGAGTAAAGTTGGCCTCTCAGAAGCTGGGCGTACTGTACAGGGCCCGCAGATACTTTAATAATACACAACTGCTGACCCTGTACAAATCGCAAGTGCGCCCTACTGTCGAATTTGGCAGCCATCTCTGGTCCGGAGCCCCTAAATACCTGAAAAAAACCCTAGACTCTGTGCAAAAACGGGCGGTCCGTTTGATAGATTCCCCAATCTTAACAAACGGACTGCAATCTTTAGAGCATAGGCGTCAGGTAGGTATGCTGTCCTTGTTCTATCGGTATTACAATGGAAGATGCTCTGAGGAACTAGCGTCATTGATCCCTTCGGCACCGGTGCGTAGTCGGGATACACGCCAAACGCGTGCCCAACATTTGTACATAGTTGACACTTGTCACATGAGAACGGGTCGCTTCTACGATTCGTTCTTAAGTTCAACAGCTCGGCTGTGGAACGAACTGCCGGCCTCTGTGTTTCCTCCCTCCTACAACATGGGACTCTTCAAGACCCATGTTCACTCCTTCCTCTCCACAAAAAGACCCTCCACACAGCATCCCCAAAGATGACATAGGCCCTGAGGGAAATTATTTTCTTCAGGGCCTCCTGTGTGGAGATAATATAAAAAAAAAATAATAAAAAAAACGGAATATCATATTAAAGAAAGATACTTTTAATGCATTTGTATGCACTAACAGTATCGAAAGTTTTTTGAGCTGGTTTGGAACATCCCGCCAAGATCAAATAAAAAAAATGATAAAATCGTTATTTACATTCTAAAAAATGCTGAACTAATTTGGATTGTCAAGATTTAAACCTAAAATATCTCGACATCTATAAACTCGTTGCCCAGTCTAAGTATTCTTTCCATAACAGAATTAAAAACGAAGTTATTGTTGTGAAATAATATAATCCATCCAGAATGTTTCCGAGGTATTACAATGAATTTTATTTGTATGTGTTCGCGATAAAAATAAAGGTCTGAATTTGCTGTTAATGTTGTCAAATCGCAAATTTGCTTCGATTCCTTGTGGTTGAAATTATTTTTCTGTGTATTATTCTTAAATTAAAACCGATCGGTAGGTACTGGGCGTTTTACTATCATCTGCCTTTAAGAAGTTGTAGTCGAAAGTAAGCATCTACGCACTCAGCTTGAAAATGGATTTCCATCTAACCGAGGCCACTCTGTTTTCTTTAACAATCAACTTGGCATTGTCTTTTAGAGTATTTTCAACTTTGATGCGAATAATCTTACCAAAGACAGCAACGTAAGGTAAAAGCTGAATCTCCATAAGAATAGGTACCCAAAATGTTAGTTTGGAAGAACTGGTGATAAAGAGAGGTCATAAAAGGGATTTGATCCGGAGTTAAGTGAAAAGGCAAACGTCTCAATCGATTATTTCCCCATTTTTCCGTCCCGCTCCCACTTGCAGGAAGCCCGTTAAGGAAATCCCTCTGATCCATTCCGTCTCATGTAAATCACCCGAACTCATTTTGATCGTATTGAAAAGTCGTGGGAATAGTTTAGGGAAAACTTTTGAAGTGAAAGCACTTTTTTGTTGTTGATACATTTACAGTTCAGGAGCGTGTGGTTCACAAACACTATTGAAAAATAAAATATCATTTTAGTTTTACAAAATGACTTTGTGTTCAAATTGAGGCGTTGTTTGTCATCAAATGCGAGTATTTCAAAAGGCGAGCAATCAATCAATTGCATCTTATTATATATTTAATATTCAATGACAAGAGCCAAGAAACACTTATTTACATGTCTTCATTCATAGCACAAACCAATAAAGACTGAGGTCCTTTGCGCCTTTTAGTTGTCTCACCCAAATTTGCAGATAAAATAAAATTTACTTATTTCACAAAAATAGTAAAGTTAACCCTTTTTTAGGGGTTGGGCCACCGTTCTTTGGTTTGTGGATATCTTAGGAATAATATTTTGACAGCATTGAAAAAAAAATCAAGTTTAACCATATTTTTTAATTTTAGACCACTTTTCAAAGACATTTTTTTCCTTGTGAAAATAAAGGTTAATGACATTTTATCTTATTGTATGGAACAAATAAATGTCCAGGAATTAGGTCAATAGTCAAATTTCTCAAAAGGTAAGGGTTGGACCGCTCTTGCTATACAGGCTTCAGAATCACAAATTTACACAGATGATAAAAAACTTTACGGTTAAACAAAGTATTTCTAGGATATTTTGAAAAGTTTTATTATTTTGAACCACCCGATAGCAGAGTATTTCTTCAATGGCAAAATGTTCTTATTTGCATTCGTAACTCGGTCAATGACGGTGAAAATAATGAAAAACCTGAAGCGGCGCCAAACAAATAAAGAGTTCCAAAGCTCCTCTCGTCTCTCGGGGGTCGAGAATTTCTCGCCGTATTTATATAACTACTTTTTTTTAGGAAACATTTCGATACACATTTTTGTTCTGTTAAATAATTATAATGAAATTGGTTAATTTGATAATTTTCACCTGACGAAGAAGATATTAGCTTTGAAAAATGTAGATTATTTCATTTTCATATTATTAAAATGACGCCACAAAGTAATTTTGCACTATTGAAGAAATTGTAATGAAACCTGCGTAAAGAACAGTTTGAGAATATCTATTTTTGATACTGACAATTATATACTGGAATTCCATTTAATGATTGATGGCAATTTAAAACTTTTTCTAAATATTTTAATTTTACAGTTAACGTTTTCAGCTTACAATAGCCATCTTCAGACTGGTACAATTAATCTTTAACTATGATTTATATATGCACCCTTTGGGGGAGAGGGTGGGGGTTAACTGGAATGGTATTAAATGATTTTATTCCAATTATATGGATTTTCCCATCTTCGCTATAAGGTGGTGTCTCACAGCTTTATACATCGTTAATATTTTTAGAACTTATTTTAATCATTTTTCTGATTGAGGGATCGAAAACAAAGATTTTTTTTTACTTATTCGTATAAAGTTTTACAATATTAAGTACATATTTATTTCACACACATGTATTACCTCATAATGTAACCCTTTAAGAGCAACGAATATTCAAAAGTATCAACGACTAAATTGAGTTTTTTAATTGTTAATTTTCACACAGAAGAAAATCCCAAAAGAATTCTAAACTTGTTATATATTTAAGAATATAATATTTTATGTGAATACAGCACAAAAGTCCCAACTGCTCTTAAACGTCTTGAGCAAGTAAAAACTATGGCATTTAGAATTGGTGTATGTTGTGAGGCTGAAGGTAATGGAGAGTGGAAGGGGGTAGTCAAAAGGAAGGTGGGAAAGTACCTGGCTATTCAGTTTTATTCGCCAAAATGGCTAAAACCACTGAATGGTGAATGGTGGTCTTTCACCAGGGCAATACTGATATTCCCTTATTTGCAGAATTAATTCATTTTGTAGTGCGTGACGACGTTTCGAAAAAGTATTTAACTGGAAACAATCTGAAAGTATGTAATAGATGTAATAAGACTTATCTATAAGTCGTATCGTCAATTCATACATAATAAACTGTTGATTTAAATTGATTCGACCACCGAATAAATTGTCATCATGCCACAAAGACTAAACAAAGTATTGTTCTTTACTCTTGTTTAAGCAAATATAATTGACATATTATTAAGAATCCTGACCGATCTAGAAAGGAAATTGGTACTGCTTAAAAAAAATTTTAATCGTAAATTGGTTGCAATCGTGTTTTTTTAAGTCATTTTGTAATGAATTCATTGGCATTTTGTGACGTGTTCTATTTAGTTTTATTGAGCGATTTAGTCTTACTGGCGATAGTTCTTGATATGCTTTTTTCAAAGTATATCAAATTAAATACTGTTTTCGAAATCTGGTGAAAGTTTCTTTCACAGTTGAATGTTACATTCGGAAATAAAAATATTAAAATTGTGACCTCAAAATAAGCGGTTTTTTTTGGCTTGTTCTCTATGAAACTAAAAATTAAATTATTTAATAAAGTAATATATAATTAAAGATATGTATTATAAAGGTTATTATCGCTACATATTTTTCGTTTCATATGAAAATAATTAATTAAAAAATCACAATCTTTGAAAAAATCTTTCATAAGCAAGCAAGCAATGACTTTTTGGAATATATATCAATTATGTAAAATTCTTTATGATGTTCTTTTAAATGCAAATACAACGCGTGGAGATGCCAGATAAATCATGTCTCACCGTAATACAAAAAGCTATAGGACTACTTTTATGAGTCCCTATCAGTTTTTACAAAATAATACTTAAGGCTATGCCGTACGTAGTAATGCAAAATCATGTGTTTTTGGTTTGAAAATTTGGTCGCCTAGAAATGTTTCAGATGCTTTAATTAAATACTGCGAGTAGAATACATCTTGGCCTTTGAAATAATCGAGTATTTTTTAGATAAGTCTTTTTATAAGCCCAGAAAAAAATAGTGTAAACGCCTATGAAAACTGCTTTAAAGTTCAAAATCTCCTACTTACGAACCCATTTTCGGTTATGATTTATTGTATAATGTGGCAAATTAAGTTATTTATAAAATGATCGAAAAAAAAATAAATATTTATGCCTGAAAATCCACAAAATAAAATAAAAGGCACTTTTTGGCCATTTTTTTTCTTGCATAAATCAAAACAGGTGGATGGTGTTCAATATAAACACACATCACTCACAAACACACAAGATTATATTTTAAATGTATTATTTTCTCTTTAAATGTATTATGTAGATTATATTTTCATATTATAAACTGAAGGCCTCAGCACGGGCAAGTCACCCAGTGAGACCAACATTACTGGAAAACTTTGAAATGTAAAAAATATTGTACCAAATAAAAAAATTAAATTAAATTAAAAAAACCTTATCGCCATCTACGTAAGGGTTGTTATTGATAGCGGCTCAATTTAAAATATTACACGACGTAGTGCATTGCCTTAACTGCTGACGGTATACTCTGTACTAAAGGGCAAGAAAAGCTATTTTCCAATTATGTGTATAAATTTTTAATTATATGTTTTGTCTCAAAATATGTTTTCAGTATCACCCGGTGAAATAACTTATTTAACAATCAGTTTTATAGTTTTTGCTACGCAACATCCCTCAACAAACTAGAACTTGTGATCGAAAAAATATAAAGCCTTTGTGTACTATAACTGTAATATAACTACTTTAGTATAACTAATAAATGAAAGTTAAAAAAAAACTCAGTCTCAGTTTCATGGTAAACCCATTTTGGCGTTGGGTACCACTAAACTGCTGAAAACTATAAAATACCTACATTCATACATATATAAAAATATGTCATAAAAACCTTACACACGGTACATATACAATAATACACGATAACGAACGCGTAATCCGTTTAAAATCGTTTAACTTTTGTGGGTATTGGATGAGGAATATTTCAAAGTAGCATTTTATAATGTTCTATTACCAAAAGAAAAATGATATTAATATAGGTACTCACACGATTTAATAAGAATAAGTTGAACTGATCGTATTTTTGTACTGGAGCAAATAATTAAATTTATTTATAATACAGGTTTCGTAGAAAAATGTGGTCCTGCATATCTGTCGCATTGTTGCTGGTCTGCAAGTTCCACTTAAATATGTTGTATTTATTAATAAAGAATAAGGAGCATAATAGAATTACATACATTATATTAAAAAAAAGTAAAAAATATTATTTGTAGCGGAATCCATATAGTCTGCGGAGTAAACAGTTCTGGACTTACGTTTAACACTTATGTAATTATTTTTTTTATGTTTTAAAAATACGTACATTATTATTCGTTTGTTAGCCGCACCTTTACAATTTTAGCGAAGTTTATTCTTTTCCTCAAAAAAAAGTCATTTTATAGTTTATTAAAAATTACTGGTACTCAAGGTTTTGCGGAAAAAGATACTGTTAAAGATTTTGATGATTTCATAGTGAGGTAGTGAGTATAATCGTTGATTCTGGAATCAAATGTTATGCGAGCGTGATTTCTGAATTTCTTGATAGTTAAAGTTAATATTCTTTGAAAAGTTTTAAACGTTTGAACTCATGCTTAAAAATATGTACAGCTTTAAGAAATTGAACCATGAACTAGTGAAGAGTTTTGAACGTTATGCTTAAAAATGTGTACAGCATTATCAAATTAAACCATGAACTAGTGAAGATTTTTTAACGTTTGAACTCATACTTTAAAATGTGTACAGCAAACGTTTTAACCCATAATTAAAAATGTGTACAACATTATCAAATTGAACCATGAACTCGTGAATATGAAAGGTCTCTCGCTTAGAATTTGATGGGATGGTTATGTTGAACAAATTTCTGATGACAGAACAACAAAAAGCATGACCAAATCTGTGGAAGCCAACTGGTATACAGTATTCCATATTAGTGGAAATCTTAGACCTTTATTTTCAGTAGATCGTACGCTGTGTGTTTTTATACGTACTTTTCCCAGCTGTACATAAAATTTATTTATGAAATAACCAAAGGGCCGAAGTAAGGTCCAGTTTGGCCGTCGACTCAAAATAGTTGGAACTCGAAGATATGAAGAGCGTATCTTTAATTCAAGAAATACATTCCATCATCATCTTCACTGTGCCACATCCACAAATATTCTCCGGTTCGTTATCATTCTTATTCGGCCCTCAGACCTTCTGTTCTGCTCCAATCCTCTTCAACACTATCAGTCCACCTATTTTTGGTCCGCCTTGTATTTTTTTCCATCCACTTGGTCATGATCTTCGTTGTTTTGTAATCTGGCATTCGTTCAACATAACCATACCATCGAATCTTAACAGAGATTCCTTTCATGTTTTCGAGTTCGTGGTTCAATTTGATTATACTATACACATTTTTAGCAAGGTTAAAACACTTCAAGGAATATGAAATGTAACAATTTAGAAATTTAAAATTCATGCTTTCATAAACCTTCGATGCCAGAATCAACGATTATCTTCAGTACCTCCCCATGAAATCATCAAAATCGTTCAAAGTATTTTTTTCCGCGAACGCTTAAGTGGGTTACCTATTCATTCCTTCGCAAACATCTTCAATTCATTTAAGGCCTATTAACGTGTCCTCACCGATCACGAAAAGGTCGCTCGCGCCGAAATAAGCAGCTGGTTCTCCCAGGGCTGGAGAGCGGGGGCGAGAAGGCAGGGCGGATAGGGCGGCAGGGGGAGGGGCGTGGCTGCCGACAGCCCGCCCACCGAGGCCGCCCACAAAACACACAAGACTTTCGGCGAGGAGAGACACCTTCACGTCATATCGCTGTGATGTTATTGTGTAGTTGTTAAATCTGTTCATAGTCATTAATTAGGGCTTCGTTTTTATGGAACAATTTTCGAAAAATGTTTTACAACGCTGTTTTGAAAAAACTAAAGCATATCCCTTATTTCTATGTTTGATCTTTGAATCATATTACACAGAATGAAGTCTGCAAACCTAAAAACTAACTGGAGATGTATGTCAAAGGAATCATATTAGACAAAAAAGTCTGCCAACCTAAAACCAAATTGGAGATTTATTTCAGCACTGTTTACTTTTTATTTAACAAAGATTTATTACTTATCTGATCAAAGATGTAACAAATATTTATGTTTATAAAAGTTCGCTGTTTTCTCAAAATGCACTCTGTTAACGTACTTTGCTAATATTACTTAATATTTTTATCCAGAAACTCAACCAAAAATTAAAAGAAACTTGAATTTCCATCTAGCCTCTTATGGATTTTGAAAGTCGTGGGTTTCTTAAATAAGGAATTGTATTTATAAAAAAAAATAAAAAAGTATTAAATTAAAAGTATGACACTTAGACGACACAATAACCATAAAATAAAGCCAAAATATTAACGACGTAAGTAAAGCAGCCGGCCCTGGTGTATTGGAGAGACCTGCAGTTGAATTTGCCCTAGTGGGAATCTTAACGATATGAATGATCTAGTCGTGTAAATTCAATACGCGGCCCAGCATGATGGACGGACCTACGGTCGACTTTGTCCCGCCAGGCCTCGAAAATCTACCTTTCCGGGTGGTTTATTTTAATTATTTCTAATGAATGTATTACTAAAATCCCAAATGTTTCTAGAGGGATCCTTCGGGAAGTATCTATTTCATCGTCTAGAAAAATGAAATCTTGTGCTTACCGCTAATTTTACAGTTGAAAAATGTTTTATAAAATTTTCAAACAGTTTTATATATAATATTTGAATGGTAAGGTCCTCTTTTTATTATTCTGAAATATAAATAACTTATATCCGTAGAGATCCCTCTAGAAACTTGAGATTTTCCCTCTAGAAACTTGAGAAACTTGAGAAATTTGAGATTTTAGTAATACGTTCATCAGAAATTATTCGAATGTGAGCGTCGAGCAAACTCAGGTTATTAGATTCTAATGTTGCCTTAAGGGAAATTTAATTTAGGCATTTAATAATATGTTTTGTAATAAGATACATATAATATATATTTTAGTTTCCCATTGCGGATGTAAGATTCTGAATACGGAAAAAAATCACTCTTCCATGTTTGTACATATAGATAGCATTGATTATTTTAGGCATAAGTTAGTACTAATATTTATATATATGCAAATTATTCAATAATGTGTTGTTTTATCTGCTTTTCTAAATTAATGATAAAACTTGTCGGAAGTTTAGAGGAAAACATTACTAACACAACTAACACTTACTATATTTATAAATACCAGTCTTGACCAAGGAATTGTTGTGCCGAAACCTGTTATAAATTAATCAATTTTCACAAAGTAATAGTGCACCATCACAAAGATATTTCTATCTATTGAAGAGACTAGAAACTACAAGGCTATTTGAAATTCCACTAGGCCGATATTAGAATGAAAATTGCCAGGCTTAATTCGAGAGTAAGAACTAACTCGTTGTCGTTTATTTATTGGTTTTCGATAAATGAGAACACATGTGGATCGTAAAGTTTCCTTTGGGGTTTTCAGAAAAGGTAGGTTCGGGGTGTGTTTTGTGCATAGTGCAACATGACCAGCAAACTTGTGAATAGAGTATACCATGGAAAATTGTATGTAAAATTCTGAGACGGGTTCCATCATCAACGAAACACTTATAAAAGGCTTTTTTTACATTTTAGATTTTGCTGTGATATTGGGATGGCGATATAATAATCAATCGACTGTAAGTAATACAATGTATTATCTCGGATGACAGGTGATGACGAAAATACACTGGACAATCTTAAAAGATATTTTATACCAACATCGTTGTCTTCCTTTCATGCTATATCTCTCATACTAGTATAGTATATACAGTCGCACGTTCGTTACATTAATTTATTTGGTTAGATGATAATAGAGCTTGGCATCATAATGTAGAAATTTATTCAATTGGTACTAAAAAAAATCATTACTAGGGCAAAACCAACCTCTCCACTTGTCTTTGAAATTTTTTCTAAACATTAAAATTTCCTCTATCAATTTTAAACAAACGAGGGAAAAAACATAAATCAATTTTACGTTTTCAAAATTTATGATTTTTATCTGTCAATTAGATTTTCCTTTGTTTTGATTTAACATCTATAAAGTGGTTATTTTGATATGTGCATTTCAGAACAATAAAATAATCGTCTCTCTATGTAATTTTATCTTGCTTGCAAAGCATTTTATAATAATAAAATAATTAAACGTTATTTATTTAATTTATTTATTACGCTTAAAATAGATACACTCATTTGGTCTAATATAAATATAAGTACATTTAAAAAAATATATTAGAAGTGTTAGATTTACCTTCTTTCGGAAAGTATCACTAATTTCTGAATACCATTTGGTTGCACTTTGCCCGTTAGACTTGAATGTCCCACGAACAATTTTGGTGTTTTAAATGTTCGCAGCGTCATCAATTTTACTCTACTATTAAAAATGTAACCATCGTGTTAAGGTTTTGGTACATGGACTTTTTAATTCCTGACATTTCGGACAGATCTCACTCTTCATCTTCAGAGGCCTTATGTCTTGAATTATGTCTCAAACTGAACGCTTTCGCGTGTCTGTTCGGTCCAAGTCAAGATATACTTGTATCTTGACTTCTGTAGTAGTTTATCAACATATGGACAAAGTTAATTAATTCTCCTATTAAATCGCAAATTCGACGAATATTTTGAGAATTATTTAAAGTAATATGTAAAATCAAAGGAAAGAAAACGGGTGGAGAAGAAGGGACAAACATTACTTTACAACAGCGACTTTTACAACAAAATAAAATTTAAGCCATTCTAAGCGTAAATTTCCGAAACCGTACGTCAATGGATGAAATGTATATCAAAAATATCTAAGAAAGACTGAAGCTTTTCATAATATTTCCTATTAATAATAAAAGCCATTTATTTATTCGCAATAAAAAAGTTAATCTTATTTATGATTCTTCGGGTAAAACTAGTTTTCAGACTGCTTTTAAAACCAAATGATTTCAGGCAATTAGTGGTAACCCAACAGCATAATTTAATATTAGCATTTTATTATAAATAATGCATTTATAATAAAATGTTAATGCTAATGCATGTATTAAATACAAATTGCTTAAATAATTATTTACAAAATATATCTAAAAATTATTTCAGAACGTTCTTCCTAAAACTCTTAACTTAACCTTCAATCCGTTTATTTTAAAATAAATTTTATTGTAAAAACCCTCCATCGTCATCCTATCAAACTCACCTGAGCAAACACACAAAAAATGACAATTTTCCCATTGATATTAAATCTGCAAATTTCTCAAGAAGAAGAACACAGCTTTTTTAATACTCTTTGCCATCGCATTTTATTTCCCCGCATTAGACTTTCTGCTCCCTCCAAGCCTCTTCCCCCTCTCCTTCCCTCAACCCTCCCTCCCCGGCACCCACCCCTCCCGGCCAATAGGGGTTGAAATCAATTTACTCACTTGTCGAACATCCTGAGATAACAACAATCAATGGCGCGAAGCACGGATTAGGGCTGCCTTCTTCGTTCATTATATTTTTATGGAATCACCACTTACTTATATTATAATATAGGTATAGGTATATTTATATGTATTTAAATTAACTTTTAAAATTACTGCCTCAACACAGGCTAGCCTTGTGAGGCAGATTAGAGAAACCTGAACCTTTTCAATTTGTTACATACTACTAATTGTTATTATAATATTGTTTTCTGTTATTTATTCTATTTACTACCTAATTTATAAACAACTGTACACTATGGACACTTTACATGTATTTTCAGTTAATTTTTTTGTAAATTTCTTAAATAAAAATGTATTATTATTACTTATGACGATGTCGAAACAAAAGTTGCCAACAAAATAAACCAGTGTAGAAACCATTTATTCGATTTTATCCACACTTATTAACTATTATCTACTTTACTTATTTATTATCATTTTATCCTTAATTTACTTATGTTAATTACTATTAGATAATAATATGTTCTTAAGTATCTACTTACCCATTTTATGTACTCAATTTATGTACGTATTATTACTTACTTATAATTATTTTCCTATTATTTTATACATAGCTTGCTCAAATTCATTTACTTACTATTATTTAGTTATTTTTACTTACCTGTTAGTATTTACTTTTAATTTACTATTTATTTTTAATAATTATTCATAATATCCAATTGTCAATATGATCACCGTATGATTACAGCAGATAAGACAATACTGTTACGTTGTAATACCTATTTAGCCAGTAGAATGTTATTGTTGTCAACTTGAAACGTACTGCCTAGCTGTTTTTATTTAGAATAATTGTAAAGCTGCACTTCTCGACACGGAAATTCCTCGCAAAATGAGCAGCTTAAGATTTGTGTAATTTACTATTTTTTAATGAATAAATAATACATTTACAACGAATTTGATCCATGACTTAAATTTTTCGGTAACCAGTAATCAAATTAAATTTTGGTTATAAAAAAGCGTTAAAGTAATATTAAAAATAAAATATTGTGCATTAAAATTTATCATTAATATGCCGGAAATAATTAATCCAATTTTGTGTTCATTATTACAATAGGTAGATTATTAAGGTGTCTCAAACAAGCGCACAAACCGCGTACGGTTCATAAATCGAAAATTTCACGTACATATCGATTGCGCACACTTGACCCATAAACGGGGTAACTATACGCATACCGTAGTGTAAGTGTATGTATACTACTTTCAAACTGCTCTTGGGTTCAAAATTACCTATCCAGATATTTTTATTTTTTTTAATTAAATAGGAGGTGGAATATTTTAAGTGTACGGATCCACTTAACTACCTACGCCAACCTCCGCATTCTAATATCATTGCACAAACATAAAAAATAATTTTAAAAACCATTAATGTTATCTGTATGAGAATTGGCACCCGTTAAACTAACATTATTTTACCACAAATTATCATGGATCATACCGTTCCGATACAATTTTTTAGACAACAGTGCTGTTGTAACAATATAAAAATAATAATAAAAAATAAATATAAAAATTTAACTGTCCATTTTTAATTTCCATGTAGGACTTACCACTAAGAAAGTGATGAAAGAGCGCAGGTAGCGCAAACAATTCACGAATTTTTCGCAACAATTCTGTTGTCCTTGGCACTTTCTCTGCGATTTTGTTCACTCTAACATTTAACCATACCATTCCCTGGTCTTATTCGTTACCCTTACTTTTGCCTTATATTTCATTGGAATCTTCTCATTTAATAATAATCGGTCACGGATCCTTTATATTTTGTATTTTCAAAAGTCTCAGCCCTGCCCAGCGGAGCATTCTGTAGGCAGTTTTTCAGACCATTTGCTGAAATCCGCCAATCTGTCGGCCCGGCCACGTACCAAACTTTTTTCAACCGTAAGTAACTGATTATTATTTCTTCATCATTGTTTGACTTCTTCGACTCTTCATTATGGCTACCTGCTTCTGCTTCTCGTGTCTCGACTAGAACAACTTCTAATCGACCCACATGACTTGTAAAAACAAGAACACTTAAGCGAGTTATTTTATTACGTATTATTTAAGGAGTCTTTTATAAAATGGCATTTAAGACTTAACCTCGTATAAGTGCCACGTTGCTTAAAACCATTTGGTTTATGGCTTTACCAACTTGAAAAATTTTGCGTTTTTCTGGTGAAATTTTCATTATTTTTTCTGAAATTTTCGTTATTTTTGACGAATTTTGAATTTTTTCGCAAGAGCGTTTATGTATTTTTTCTGAAATTTTCGTTATTTTTGACGAATTTTGAATTTTTTCGCAAGAGCGTTTATGTATATTTATGTATACGCTGAATACCGTTTTTTTATAAAATCAAAAATAAATGACGCGGCGATTTCGACGGTAAGTTGGCTGATTTATTATGAAATCATCTCAAAACCATAGACCATTCAGAATATAATATAATAATACTTTCGTATTTTGAAATACCAAAATCCGAAATTTCTCGTTATTCGCCCGAAAATTGTGGATCGACAAATTCGTAAATGCGAAATTTTTATTTCTCTGCCCGATAGAAATTTTTTTTATGAAAGGGGAATAAATGTGAGAGAGGAAAAATAATGGTGAGAAAATGTAAATTGGTACATTATTATCAGTTCTGATCTGGTAATCTATTTGCATCTTTTCCTCACTCGTTTCAGGTTCCCAACATACCTCAAACAGGTGGTCATAGACATACTGATTCCGGTGTTGGAAGCAGTTCGAACTATTGTGCGGTAATCAATTACATATCTATCTGTAGAAATAAATATTTAAATATTTGATTGTTCAAAATCTTAAATCTCCGAAAGTTCTTCACCGATTGCGTTACGTTACATTATAATACCCGTTTGTTTTTATATATTACATAGATGTCAACTGTGACAGGTAAAAAAATTTTTTTTTGTCACCTATGATATTTACCATGCTTTTTTTAAAAAATAATGCCATCTGTTGGACGTAAAAGACTGACAGACTGAGCCACAACAAAGTGGCGGGGACCATCTTGTTTATTAATAAGTTTGAAAAGCAAAATAAACCTTATCATTTAAGTTTTCTTTTCATTGTGGCTGTTGGGTATTTGTACCTCGGATAGGATAGCCTAGAATCCAATTACCCGATTCTGAAACACCGAGAACACATAAACTCGTTCATTTATTATTAATAATATATTTTTTTTAATTCACTGGACCTGTATTTTGTACTTATGTCTTTATCGTTATTTCAGAAATTATTATTTGATTATACAAATAATTTAGGATAAACATCTAAGGGTACGTATACATTTGCGAACCGAAACGCGACACCGTACCACGAATTTCGGGAAAGGATCAAATCAACTGCAAGCGGCGTTTATTCCCATAAGTTGATGTTCTTTTCGGCAGTTCGGCGCGCGGATTTATACGTAGCATTATGGTTGTCAGAAGTGTGGGTGTAGGTGAATCTTTTTAACAAATATCAACCCGTTAATTAAGTATTTTTACTCTAATCTTGTTTTAGTTTTCGACTTAGTAGCGCTATATCTTGGGCCGGATAGTACCCAATTTAAAAGAAGAAATATTTAATTATTTATATATATAATTTGTACATTTATTTATAACAATTACAGGTAATATAGCCTAAGACGTTATAATTGTACCATTTATGCAGTGTATATGCAATGCCAAAAATCTCGCAAATGCGCTATAGGACACAAAAAATAAATCTTTTTTTTTTATCTACTGCATTCAAAAAGCACGTAGCTCTCCCCACAGGTGTGTACATAAATAAATTAGTGCGGCTTGCTCTACTATATAGAATATTGTGATGACGTCCTCGAGAGTGAGACTCTGGTACAAAAAAATTTAGTTGGGCCAGTATCTCATTATTAGATAAGTGACCGTTTATAAGTTGAAAAAAATATTTAAGCAAAGCAATACCTCTACGTGTCTCTAGGGAGTGGTAATTGGTCATGCCTAATATATAAATCGATGGGTAAAGCCAATGGTAACGTCCATAGATCGGCGAGAATAAAAACCTTAAAAAAATTTTATGGACTCTTTCAATGCGTAAAGTGTATGTTAATTCATGTGGAGCCCAGATGATCGAGTTTGATTCCAGTACACTTAGGACTAGTGTATTATATAATAACGTCAGTGTTTTTGTGTTACGAAACGGATATGAGTTCCTAATTACGAAGCCGAGAAGCCTGTTTGCTCTGCTTATTAAATCATCGATGTGTTGGTGAAAAGTTAGTTTGCTGTCGTAAATAACTCCTAGATCTTTGATTTGGTTTAGGTGTTGGAGAATAATTTCATTGATTGTATATTCAAATATATGCGGTTTCTTTGATCTTGTATACGAGACGATATTGCACTTGGGTGTACTGAAGTTCAAGCCATTTATTTTGGCCCAGTTTGAAACGCAGTCAATGTCACGTTGAAGGAGAATACAGTCAAGATGGTTTTTTATTGAGCGATATAGTTTCAAGTCATCTGCAAATAGTAAATACAGCGAATGTGTGATGACTGAACCAATATCGTTAATAAAAATCAGAAACAGAAGTGGTCCAAGGATAGACCCCTGAGGAACTCCAGAAAAAACTATGAATTCAAAAGAAGTGGAACCCTTATAATATATAGTTTCATTGAGGATTGAATGTTCTTCCCCAGGGAATGACTCTTAAGACGGGTTGTTTCGGAGAATTTGAACCATTTTTCAAATTTCAAAGTTAATTTTGAAGTTTTGTGAATGAATTTTTCAAGTTTTGTTATTATTTCAGTTTTGTCAAGCAACAAACCTATAATGATATAATAACATAACTTGAATAGGACTTCCACAGAACCCGAAAATGAACATTGAAATTTGATGAATTGTTCAAATTCTCCAAAATAACCCGTCCTTAAACTGCTGTGAACTTTTAAAATGTCCATTAAAACTAAAAAAAAAATTATTTGATTTGACTGAGGATTGAACTTTCCTCCTCAGGAACTGGATTCAACACAGCTAACGCCTAAGACAAATCTGAAATGGGTAGTACCATAATTTGTTTGGTGTATTATCTACTGTAAATTTTTACATATATAATGTCTTCCATCAGAAACATGTGTGTTTGCGTGCGTGTGTGTGTGCGTGTGTACCACCAATGATAGAATGCATTGTCATCGACAACGAGTCTATCTGCCGAGTTTCATCTCGATCGGAGGTCGGGAGTGCGTTAATTTCTACTTTTGAGATTCCATTTCATTAATTTATTATTATTTTTAATGATAAACTTTATTTTATTGCATTTATTTATACTCGGGAGATATTTTCAATTTGTATGGATATTTCAGGCGAATAATTAATGCTTATAATAATTTGTTATCTATTTATTCATTCAGGAAAACAAATCCAATTTGAATTAGATGTATTTAAAAAGTACATAAGTAGAGTTAAAACAACTGTTCCTAATGCTAATTTATACATTAAAGAGTGTTGAACAAAAAACGTCTTAGAGAACTGAAAAATAATGCTAAGGAAAATAATGATAACAAGAAGAAATAAATCTTAAACGTGAATCGATGACACTTCGGTTAAATCGAACTCATGGCCTTCAAAGATATCCCTCTTCCCATTATTTATAAACGCAGTGTAAATATTACTCGATTGAAAAACTTTACCGGGCCAGTTTAACTATACCAACACTGAACCAGTGCGTAAGAATCTAATAAGTATGATGACTAGAATTGTAGTCACTTTATCAAATATTGCGGCGGTTCCTATGCCGTCTGCACCAATCATTTCTTAATTAAAAGAAATAAAACTTAACCGTTTCAACAGTTCACAGCATAACTTGTACAACTCGTATTGAAATTAAATTTCATCTAGGCGAGTTCATAACTTGGGAATTATTTTCGCATCGCTGCTAATAAAATTCCTCCAGCGTTAGTTCCACAGTAATTCCCGACAAAGCCAGCTCCGGCGCAGCCGAACACTTCCAGAGACTAATATTTGACTTGAGCCGGCGAGTTATAAAAGTATACGGTGGCTCTACAACTCTACATTGTACGAAGTGGGGATTTTTAAAAAATATGTTATTAATGCCCGAGTGGGCTTTTACATGATCTTTCAAATGTGGATTAAACGCCTTACTATCTTATGAGGAACGACTACAATACCTCATTTTTTTAATATTATGAAAAAGAAGAATCAAATGACATAATATTTTTGTACAAAATTATTCAAAACGAACTTGAAACCACTCATTGTTTTAGTAATATTCATATTATAGTTCCCTATAAAAAAATTATCTTGAGTTATTTGTTTAAAAAAAATGACCATTTTAATTAATGATGTGAAATGACGATAAAGACATCTTCATTTACTTATAATGTATTTATTTTTAAACCGTCGTATATTTTAATAAATGCGTACTAATTTTACTAGCTATAAGCTAATATGACGTTTGGGATTTATTGGATAACCAGCCCCTCTGCCATAGGTCGAACCCAAGTGGTTCGCTACGTTTGGTGACTTGGCAGGGGTGTCCGGGTTCATAGGGTGAGGTGTGTCCAGGTCTTGACGATGGCGAGAGACCAGCTTGAGAAGACCGTTTGACCTCTCCAGCTAGTCTCTCTCGACCCATCGTCTTGCACCGCTGCGGGAGGGATGGATTCATACATCCTTCACTCCTAGACACGCTGACCCCTAGATTCCTACCCACCCCTGAAACCCTTTTCATTCTAAAACTTCCTCTTCTTCCTTTCCATAAAAAGCCCCTCCACACGGCATCTGCAAAGATGACATAGGCCCTGAGAGAAATTATTTTTCTCGAGGCCTTCTGTGTGTGGTTAATGTTAAAAAATAAAAAGCTTTATTATTGTTTCTTTCTTTCTTCTCTTTGTTACTAAGTTTAATAATTTATTTTTCTTATTGTTCTTTTTGTTATTTCACTAGTAGCATCTTCACTTAGTAACAACTAAACCTTGATTTACGCACGCTTTGTGAACATTGGAGAATAGAGTGTTAGTATCTCAATATATTAATACAACAATTGCTAACACTCTGTTAAGGTTTCCAACAATAAATAAATAAAACATCAATGTTTATCGAAAAGATTTACTATAGCATTCTTGTATCTACATTTCGTACAGTCACATACATCAGCAACCTCCACGGATGTATTAGCGAGTGCACGCAATTTAATTTGAGGAATGTTGTAGCGACTGGAGAGATACGTAAACCGATAGAATATATTGTAGTCTATCGTAGAATGAATTTCATTTATTTTAGTAGAATTGTGGTTGTGTTTTATGATTTTAAGTCTCGCTTTGCAACGATCCGTAAACCAATAATTTTGTAATATATACCATGGGTCATGGCTTTCACATTTCTAAAAGATCTCAGTATCCAGTTACTTATCGACCCTACCCTACCGCATCTCCTTCACCTCCCTACTTTCAACATCGTTGCAATTTACCCCGAAATAAGAATTCAACACCCACTGACTTCTGTCTCTGTTGTGAAAAACACACGATGAAATCAATAAACATGTCCCTGCAACCTATTTTCATGAAATAATTGATTATTTAAGAAACTTTAAAAATATGTATATAGTGTAAAAATTTTTTAAAACTTTTCATTGTTTAGTTTTAAAAGCTGAACCCTGTACACCACTCAGTGCATATCGGGTGGTGAAAATTCATATGGCACCGCCAGCTTCGCGGCAGTTAGTTGCGGGTAGTAGAAGTAATCCCGCGTCACACCGCACCACACTAAGTCCATCCACTCATCAGAATTACTTTCGACACCGCAGCCCAGCAGCCTGGAGTCGTTAGGCATTGCTACGGGGCTCCTCGTTAGACTTTGGTCACAAACTTAGGAGAAAAATAAACTTAACTTTATAAGTAGTTTTTGGTGGCGTGTGCTTTGTTTAGTGTTAAAAAGAAAGGATATTAGTTACTCATTTTACTTTTTGTGATACAAAACAAGCATGGGATATTTCATTCCTAGTAGTTATGTAAACAGTTGGTCGACCTCACATCAAAAAAATTATGTTTAAAATTTTCTCAATCAATAAAATAAAACCAAAATTTCCTCTGAAACTATAAGATTGGTAAGTAGAAACTCATATACTAACCCACTTAAGGTATATTCAAATCTACCGGCACAGACACGTTTATAATTAAAGGTCTATTCACATATGGCGGCACGTAACGTGCCAGACACGTAGCGTACCAGACACGGCTCAATTAGTTTCATACAATATCTATGAGAAGTTCAAATCACAGTGTAGCGTATCGGCACAGACACGTAGCGTATCAGACATGACACCAACGCGAGCATTCACATCTACCGGCACAGCACAGATACAGTACCATGACCCGAAAAAGACCTGGACATATGCGATTTAGTATGAACGACATAAAAGCCAAATCTAGGGTAAAGGAAAATTACCTGGCAGCCATCTTATTCGAAATTTTTTTTAAATGATTCGCATGCAAATTAGTATAAAATAAAATATTTATTTTGGATTTTTATATCGGCTCATCATTTTTTGGCTAGGTATTCGATGAGACGGGGATTAGGACGTGTTTAGATAAAATTAAGAAGCTAAAGGTATTTTTCAAACATTTTCCCCCTCACCTCGCAGCTTCAAATTGTTCTAGAATGTACCTGACCAGTGCGTTAACGAGATATAAAAAAAAACTGCCACACAAGAATAACATACATGGTAACACGAAGCAAAAAAAATCGAATTGTCATTTTGCGGTAAACTGCAGACAAGAGCATTTTAAAAAAACCAAAATCAGGCACACAAATTATAATTTTTAGAATTTGTAGAGAAAGTAGATAGCTAGGAAGAAAGATAGAAAATGAAATGATTTGCTGTACATCCGATGAACCAAAAACGAAAAAAAAATTAAGAAGAATTCTTTACATTATATTATAAAGAACGCTGAGTAAATGGAGAAAGATTTTTCGTATATTTAAGAATAGAGTAAATATAAAAAGCTCAAAGGGCTTTGAAGCAGAAAATGGACGGTTACTTCGAGAGAGTTTCATCTCGAGGTAAGAAAAACCTCATGGAATTTAATGTTTCATAGACACAATCAAGTTTGATTACGTTTAAAAGATATCAAAATGACAATCTGGACACCTTCAATCAATCGCAATGTAAACAATCTTCCCAACATGATACGTTGGTCGTTGAATGCCTGAGTTGAGTGTACTGTGCCAACAGGACCCGCAGATACTTTAATAGTATACAACTGCTATCCCTGTACAAATTGCAAGTGCGCCTTACGGTTGAATTTATCAGCCACCTCTGGTCTAGAGCCCAAAAATATCTGAAAAAACCCTCAACGTTGTACAGAAACAGACGGTCGGTTTGATGGATTTCCCTATCTTAACAGACGGATTGCAATATTTAGAGCACAGGCGTCAGGTGGGAATGATGTCCTTGTTCTACCGGTATATCAATTGAAGATGCTTCAAGGAACCAGCGTCATTGATCCCTTCGAAACCGGTGCACAATCGGGAAACACGCCAAACGCGCGCCCAACATTTCATACAGTAGACATTTGTTACATGAGAACGGGTCGTTTCTACGACTTGTTCTTGAGTTCAACAGCTCGGCTGTGGAATGATTTTCTGGCCTCTTTATTTCCTTCCTCTTATAATATAAGTAACTCAGAACCAGGTTCACTCCTTCATTTCCACAAAAAGACCCTCCGCACAGTATCCCCAAAGATAACATACGTGTTAATGTTAAAATGTATTACAGTTCTTACCAAATATAACTTGAAAACTTCAAGGCCAATATTAACAATGTCAAGAGACCTAAAGTCATTTAGCAGCACCTCCCCGTCAAGATATGCTTGGCCAATACGTCCTTCTGCCATGTGGAATATGGTGACCGGATAAATCATCACATCTTTAAAAAGTTATATAAAGTCATGGAAAGTTATGAAACAAAAACTTTATTAACTGGGTTAAGTAGGTTAGGTAGGTAAGGTTAAAAAATATATATTTCATCGTTTCTAATGACTTTATATAACTTTTTAAAAGTGTGTTGAGTTATCATGGAACCGTGGAATATATAGCAGCTTGTGGTGTCGGCTCTGGCTAATTTATATTATAGCATTTCATGAGGTGTGGGTTTCAATAAAATAGTAATATTTTTTAACTGCCGTTAGTGAAAGGGCCCCATTCCTCCTAGATTGAAAACATTCTTAATGCGTCTCAGAATAATTAATATTATTTCAAATATTTCTTTCACCAATCAGCATAATTTAATCGAATTTAAAATGCTACAGACATACAAAATATTCTAGCCGGGTTTGTCCGCCGGTGCTGGCCGATACCGGCCGGTGTCTGTACGGAAACCCTACGCTATGATGTGAAAGTCTTCATAGATAATATATGAAACTAATTGAGCCGTGTCTGACACGCTACGTGTCTGGCACGTTACGTGCCTGTAGATGTGAATAAACCTTTAATTATAAAATAAATCATAAATATTTTGGGAAACATTTCTTTTTTGAAAAAAGGAATTACACAATTTGCCCAAAGAAATATCACAATTATTTCCCAATTACAATTCGTTTTTGAAACTTTCTTACGGCTAGTAGGTACCATAATTTGACAGCCCAAATTAGGAAACACGATCTGCAGTATCCAACACGGCCGCCATCTTGAACGGGAACGGCAACGTAACAAAAAAAATTACAGACAGATTACAAAGGATTCCTTCCTTACAAAGAAGACTTCCTCTCCACAAAAAGACCCTCCACACAGCATCCCCAAAGATGACATAGGCCCTGAGGGAAATTATTTTCTTCAGGGCCTCCTGTGTGGAGTTAATATAAAAAATAAAAAAAAGGATTGAGTTAAAAAAGGACTTGTCTACGCTCAGTTAATTATTTCAAATTAGGGAACATAGAATAAAAGGTGTGGAATATTTATTTAAAAGTTTTTCTGATCACATCTGACGGAACGGAATTACTGAGCTTTTGCTCAGTAAGTAAGGTATTCAACGAACGACATTTAACCTAACTTACCATAGCCTGACTTTATCGATTGGATTGCCTGTTAGTAAAAATCAAACATAAACAATATTTATGACGGCTACCGTAGTCGAATTGCAAATCAATGAATTAAGATAATTTGTTTTTGGAATAACTCAATGAGTTTTTACTCATCTTGGACATCATAGGAGTATCGATTTTCCAATCCAGGCCGCTCGCAATCGCCAGTACATACACTGGTCGACATTCTTATTCTTCTCGTCTCGTCGTAGGTTATTCTTATTCTTCGAGTCTCGTCGAAGGTACGCACTTACATATTTCAAACTTCAAAAGTCATTCTACTTGAACAACGAGTGGATCGATCCACTCGTTGTTCGAGTGGAATGACTTCGTCGAGAATCGAGGCCCTGGACCCTCACCTTGCCAGGGCGTCGCTCTAACAACTGAATTACCAACTATAGGCAATCGTTTCTTTTTCTGATTTATCTGTTTCAAATTTTCGTTCAAGAATTGGTTATATTATCTCCAATAATTAAATATTACAATTCATTTCAGTTTATTATTACGAAATTATTCATTTTTTATAATACGTTTGCTAAGGAAAATTACACAATATAATGGGAATAAACTATACTAGGAGTAATAAAACTTGCCTCTTAAAGGCAGCTTCACTGAGGCTAAAAATTTGGATATCCGAAGTGATTTTTTTCAACAGCAAGATTGCTCTCCCCACCGGCATCATCATTGGCAAGTTAGTCCTGCAGGCTGGGAGATAAAAAGTCTATGCTTTCGGTAACGGAGACAACATTCAGGAACATATAAAAAAATGCTCTTCATGATAGTTTAGTTTTCAAACCATCCACGAATTAGTTTGAACAAATGTGTGGCAATATTAACATCGCTCTGACCCTTGGGTAGTTCAGTTCAAGCATAACCAAAAGAAAATCGGTAGGATAGAGTCACACAGTATTCACATTGCATTTCTTGCATACAGCATGTTTCAAACTTGTTATTAGTCTTTGGAAGTCTTGTTATTAGTCTTTGAAGGCCTCAGCACGGGTAAGCCACCTAGTGAGGCCAACATTACTGGATAACTCTGAAATGTAAAAAATATTGTACGAAATAAAAAAAAATTTAAATTCCTTTTAATTTAAAAAAATGTCATTTTTAATATTATCAACACTCAATCTTTTAGAACATCTGTAACTTTGCAAATATCCAAATTCTATTAATTTTTACATTTTGTTGTCCCTCTTTTGCTAAAAAGTAGGCAAAAGCAAGACATAAGGTTGTTTCTTATTAATACTTTAATTCACATCACTGTCAAAAGTGTAGACATTTACACCAATATAACCAATTCGAAGCATGTGTTTGTTCTAGTAGCGCGACTGATAATAATAACGGTAACAACGACCAAAATTTGTTTTAATAAAACAAGTTTTAATAAAAACTAAGAAATAATTACACATATCTAAATTTCAGGTCAAAACCTCGGTTTAATAGTGGTTCAAACAAGACAATGCTTGTTTATATAAACCTAGTATTTATTTAATTCAAAAACACGAATTACGGTTATGGCTCTGTAAGTGAAAACTTGTTTCAATGAACCAGGAATTGTTTTGAATTTAAGTATCTGTTGGGAAGTAAGAGCTTCATAGATGCACGCTCAGGTGGCAGTGCATAGAGCTTGCGTGGAATTCCGCAAAATGGAGCCAGTGGCCAGTAGTCGCCAGGGCCAAAGGGTAGGCTCTCAGAGAAACTTACTTTTTCAGATTCCAATTAGCAAGCTTCTAGTTAGGTCAACTATCGAGTCACCATTAAAATATGTGGAGTATTAATAAATCCCTGATTAATCTAAAAGAACCATTTAATTATAAACTCCTTCCAAGACGAGTTGGAGACCTGTTTGTACGAACACAACAGTATCCGTTTCAAAATTGTCACTGATCGTGTCAAGAATTCAGACGGGCGACAATAATGTGTATAATATGTAATATTTTAAGATTAGGAAAGGGATGCTTAAATGGTTTGGGCTGTAGGGCGAATGATCGAAGAAAGTAGTGGAAGAATATATGACGAGAATCTGAATGGTAGAAGAAGTCGGGGACGCCTGAGGAAGTCATAGCACGATCAAGTGAACCTTAAACTTGAGTTAGGCCATGGCAAGAGTCGGAATAACAGAAGAGTATTTATGAATTAAAATATGGCAAGGAGTGTGTGCCAAGACTGAGTTGTTTGGCGGTCGGTCCTCTCTGCCTACCACTGGGGGGAAACCGCTTGATTTTTTTTTTTTTTTACAGTAATACCGCACAAGAGTCCCAACTGCTCCCGTCTGGAGCCAGTGAGACTATGGCATCCCCAATTGGGGTATGTTGTGAGGCTGAGGGTATATTGGGGAGGGGAGGGAGATGGGGAAGAGGAAGGTGGGGAAGTACCTGGCTATTCAGATCTGGTCACCAAACACGGCTAAAGCCATTTCAAGCAACGTTTCAATTCTGAATGGTGGTCTTACACCAGGGCGATACTGAGAGTATCTTCCACTCTGGAACGTGCCGCAAATATACTATATATTATTTTTAAATTAATTAATTGTGAAATAACACAAATTAATCAAATAAAATTTATTTGCGCACGCCGGGTTCGAACCCGCGACCTTCGGATCTGTAGTCAAAAGCGTATACCACTAGACCACGCCGGCCGTCAATGTTTAGTTTGCTTAATATTTTAACAGAAAATTATTTTAAATACATTTTAGAATTTGGTATTAATGTGTCAAGAATTCAGACAATCTGTACAGATTACATATAATGTGTAATTCTTTTTTTAAATTTCTTATGGTTAATCCTGATAAGTAAGCACGAGTTATTCTCAATTAGGGAGGTATTAATTGACAGCTTGAACGCATTCTATTTACTTAGGACGGGTTGTTTCGGAGAATTTGAACAATTCATCAAATTTCAACGTTCATTTTCGGGTTCTGTGAAAGTCCTATTCAAGTTCTGTTATTATATCATTGTAGGCTAGTTGCTTGACAAAACTGAAATAAAAACAGAACTTGAAAAAATCTTTCACAGATCTTGAAAATGAACGTTAAAATTTGATGAATTGTTCAAATTCTCCGAAACAACTCGTCCTTAGCCTTGTAAAAAAATTAAAATCAGATTTCATGATTTTTTATTTACATAAAAATATCCCGTGATTTATCACGGGTCTCTACTAGTAACATGATAACGCTGTTTAGTAAATAAAGTCCATAACAGGTTTTAATAAAACCGGAAAAACGAATTGTATTGTATCCTATAACCCAGGTCAAAACCCCGGTTTAACAGTGGCTTTCGCCAGCTTAGTGTTATTTTTCCGGGCAAAGTACCTACGACCCGAACACGGAAAAGAAACAAGATTCGTCTCCTGTTATATCCGTTACAAGGAGCTGCAAAAGAACGTTGGAGAATGCTCTCCAAGTTTCCGATAAAAACGGGAGGGAGGAATTTCTCCAATATTAGCGCAGTGTTGGCGGGACCAGAACAAACATACCGTCATCGCGGTTAGCTGGCCAGGGGTATCAAAACCATGAAAGATTATAAAATGAATAACTAAATTATTAACAAAAATTTAAACTTCTCCAAACAGAGAGATAATTTTTATTACAAAACTCACAACAAAACTAAAAAATGCCAATTTATTAATACTAATATCAGTTATACATTTAGCAATGCACCTTGCATCGCTAGAGTTTCAACACTCATTTATACGAAATCGATTGGACAGGAATAAATTAAATAACTAATCATAACAGCTCGTGATTAACAAAAATATTATATCTTAGATATATGCAATACCATATAACAGCTTAGAAATTTCAGACAAAAAAGTCACTTTTGCACATTTCAGGACCCAAAAATCAAGAGCCTAGGGCTAATAAAATAAAATTTACGTCATAAAGTGTCTGCTTCACGTAAAGATAAAACAATTTTTTTTTAAATTATTGTCGTTATTCTATTAAAGTTTATGACCATGAAATCATAATTCAAAGTGATACCTAGATTCAATCACAGCGCACTATAATAACTGTAAAGCAGAATACTTCCATTGTGAGAACTGTGTAGGTACATTTTTGAAAATGTGATAAATCCCCACATTTTTTGGCCCTAATTTTACAATTCTTCAAAAATATGGTTTTCCGAAATCTATATAAATAAAAATGCATGGGTTCTTTTGTAAAAAATCTTAAATCTCTGAAAGTTCTTCACGGATTAATTTGAACTTTTGAGACAACGTTTCCTTAGAATAAGCATGTGTTTTTATACACCTTTATTATATAAATGTCACCTGTGACAGATAAAACGTGCGTTTTAAAAAAAACAGCGCCATTTCTTGGATAAATATGCTTTTTTAAAAACAGCGCCATCTGTTGGACTAAATGCAACACGCAATATTGTTTCACTATATGCACAGAGAGACTGAGATACAAGAAGTAACTAAATAAATATATGCATATGTTTAATAATTATTTCGAAAAATGCGTTTTCCTTTTCTGAAATCGAAAAAGAATACCCTTAATCGAAACCACTGACGCGGGGGATGAGACAGAGGGTGGCAGGATAGGAGGAGGGAAGAAGCGGGGAAAGATGGGGGCAAAGTGGGCCACTGTGGGGTAAGGTGGGGCATGTTAGAAGTGGGTATGAATCAGTGTGAACCAGATAACAGCTGTTCGTTGTTTTTTCTTGTGTTTTTTTCTTCGGAAGTTTCGCGCGTCGGAGAAAATTGCCGCGAAGTGTTACAGGTTGGCTGCTGAATGGCCCGGTACGTCCTGGCCCCGGGTCGGGCATTAAGGGGGATTAGTCGAGCTGCGTCTCGGGGCATAATGGGACTTTACTTAATACGAGTCGGGGTTGGAATTGCCGAATCACTCGCTGCGCCTTAGGTGTTATCATTTAACTACATATTATGTGGATTATGGGGTTTGAGGAATCCTTAATTGTTTCGTTTTTCCGAATTAAAATGTCTTCCTTCACGATTTTTCGGATTACGATTATTTTAATTGTTGTTTTTTTAAATATATTTCAGAATCATTTATTAATCAACTTCGATAAGCAATCTTGAATCTTAGGTTTCGTCCACATGACGCCCGCACAACGCGCTCTTAGTAAGTTAATTAATACTATATAATGAGAAGGCCTGTACACTATGTTTTGCTATTTTTCTAGTTGGGAGCGGCTCAACGCGTTGCGTGGGCTTCAATTACGATAAATTATATTACTGGGAATAACAACAATTAATTTTATAACTACAACTGTTAAACTTAAAGATTGAATTTATTATACTATTCACATTTGGTTCAAATAAAAAACCAATTATGATTATGCTTTTTTGCCCCCAGTTAACAAGATTTCTTACAAACATGCATGTACCTACTCATATATAGTACATGCGCATTTGTTTATGTGAATTGCGTTCAAGAGTCATAAACGCCCGTAGCCAGTGAGACTATACCATCCTTATTTCGGGGAGGGGGAGATCAACTAAAGAAGCTTTAGAAGTATACAGCTAAATCCATTTCAAATAATGTTTCGATTCTGAGTGATGGTCTTTCAATACTATACTTTTTTTATTATATGTTAAAAAAAATGGTTCTGCTTGAAAATATTGCTTACTGTGAATATAATACCCATTACACAAGTTTCTTTGCGAGAAGAACGCCAATGGCATTTTTAGAAACTGGATCATCTAGTAGCACGTTGAACACCATAAACATACTAACAAAATCTAATAATATTTCATAGTGTCAAGCAATTCCCATTACTATCAGGTCACAGACACGCCGGCTTACCCTTGCCGGCCGCAGTGCTCAGAGTGCGCGGGACGGGGCAGGCGAGGGTCGCGGCGCGGCGGAGGATGGGGTGATAAATGATCTCTTGCCTCCTCGCATTCTGCAATACCGTGTCGCCGGCATGCGTCGAGGGGAGATCTGCTTGCAACAGTTACCGGAGACAGATGCATCAGCTGGGGGTGACTGTAACACGTGCTCTGATGTATTGGTTGCAGCGATTTCCAGGACATACTACTACTTTACAAAATGCATATACTGCCTATGTATATGTGACGGAGTAAACTCATGTAGATTTGCAATTACGATCAGTGTAATTGAAGATGGGTTATTTCACAGAATTTTAATAATTCATCGAATTTCGAAGTTATAATTCAAGTTCTGTGGCAATTCTGTTATTATTCTGTCGGTTGTTTCATAGTACTTGGATAGTCACAGTACATGAATAGGACTTTCACAAAACTTAAATGTTAACTTAGAAATTCGAAGAATTCTTCAAATTCTGTGAAACAAACCGTCCTTAAAGTCGTTATTTTGATAACGGCGATAACTTAATTCCATCATAAGTAACAGATATCATCCCGGTGAAAGCCAACTCAAAATCTAAAATTTACGCGTATAAATTAATGAGTGGAAAGTCTTTATCCGTTTAAAACTGAATAGCCAGGTACTTCCCAAACTTATTTTACCCCATATATTTCCGTTCCAGGCTCCCTTTTGCCTTATAACATACCCCAATTAAGGATTAAATTTATTATTATTTATTTATTTATTCAAAAAATAGTTTTTGACATAAAAAAACATAATCTGCACATCTCACTAGGAAATTCCTGTGTCAAGATTTGCAGCTTTATAATTACATAATTTTAAAAAATACATATGAGCATACTTTATTTATTAATAAAATTCAATTTAAACCCACAAAATAAAAGTTAATAACACGATTGTGTCGAGACCGGTAGCAAAAATAAACAAAATTTTAGTAACAAATGTACGAAAAATAAAATAAAAATGTCTACAAAAGAAAAATTGGGCAGTATCTTTATAGTAAGTTGGCAACAATAATATTCTTGTTTAAACTAAAGTACAATGTGTGCTGGCTTATCAGACACAAACATAGGGTAACCATACTAACAATTATAAGATGAATTATAAATTACGAGGAAAAATAAATAACAATAGTTAAATAATTACAGATAGGTAATAATAATGTCCAATTGGTTCCCGTTGGAACGCTTGCGCGGCATCCACAGTAAAAAAAATAATGATAATAACCTATCATGTACATTTATAACTATAATGTTAGGTTTCCCTTTTGTTTTTCATTTGTAGGTGGTTGAAAGCTGGGTGGGTACGACGCCCAGCTGGCAGTCAAACGTGGTGAGTTCAATTCTCACAGCGAGTCAAATCTAGTGAATAATAATACTACACAATAATGATCATTTATTTATTCCGGAACGTGTGGGGGTTAGTGCGACCCAACAAATTAAGAATGTAAAAGCAAAAAAATATTGAGTTTTACCCTTTATAGCGCGCACAACTTTGGAATTTCATAGAAAAGTAGCAAGTATACTAACCAGCAATAGATACAAATCTTGTTAACTAGGTACGTTAATAACATTGAGGTGATTTTTTCACAAAAACCTCCATATACAAATTGAGCCATTACTGTTTATATTTTTAATGAGGCTTACTTTATTTATTGGTTAGATCAGTTTTGCATAAAAATATATAACATAAAATGCGATTTATGCAACGCTTTTCTTTCAAATTATATCACTGGTGTACAAATTATGTTAAAGCAAAATAAAACCAATCACAATTATACCAATTGGCCAAGATAGGGATTTTGTATTTAATTTTGTGTATATCTGATGAAAGAGTCTCAATTAGTGTCACTATCTCAATCGCATTTATCGGAAGCATTTTGTAAGCCAAATATAATTTTTGTACTTATTTGATGAAATATTAAGTAATTTGTCACGTGGTATAACACTTACACAACCTTTAAAAAATAGATATGTTTAAAAAAACCTTTGAATACCACTCATACATAATTTATCGTTAATTTTGTTGGAAATTCAGTTTTCATTCAAAATAAGCGATTTTGTAAATTTCACGGAGAACGCAAATGAAAATTACAATTTATTCGGAAAAGGTCGATTAATCGCCGTTACTAATGGAAATAAATTTAAATTCTTGTTTCAGCGCTATACGAATAGTTTCCATAAGTCACTCTGAAGTTGATATACAGATTTCGATACTGATTCGTCAAAGTAATTATGTATTTGGAAGAAATTTATAAATACTCAATCGTACTTAGGGTTCCTGATTCATTCTACAAATAAATGTTTAACTACAAAGCAAATAATCCGTTTCTAGGTCTCACTAAAAACAAGCACTGATGTCATGAAGATTGCACAACTTTTTACTATTTTTTTTGTTTTCACAACTCGCTTTTACGCCTTTTCTATCTACCGTTAGTTTAAAAGATAGCAAAAAAACTAATTTTCTATTTGATTTTTTTTTTATCAAAGTAACGTAAAAACTCGACGATAAGACTACGAAACTACTAGATGGTGACAAGACTACTAGACTAGTGGAAGACGACAAGATTACGAGACTGCAAGGAGACGACAAGACGACTAGGCTTCAAGAAGACGACAAGACAGTGAGACTACAAGAAGACGACAAGACTACGAGACTACAAGAAGACGACAAGTAATGAAACAAGTGTCGCATACATTTTAAAAAACCATATTAACTGTTTATTTATGAAGTAATGAAACAAATGTCGCATACATTTTAAAAAAACATATTAACTGTTTATTTATGAAATTATGTAAGGTTAGGTTAGGTGTAAGACCACCATTCAGAAATGAAACGACGCTTGAAATTTTACACGTGTTAGGTGACCATATATGATTAGCCAGGTACTTCTACACCTACATCTTCCTCGTCTCCTTCCCCTTCTTTTAGCATCACAACATTTCCCTGCTCCAGACGGTTGGGAGCGGTTGGGACTATTTTTGGAAGTTATTTTACTTTACTTTTTCCAACTTGATTTTATCGTGTGCTCAAGAAAACGATGTTTACCGCGAATTTCTTATAATTTTCAAACAATGTATCAGATGTATTTAAAAATAAACGTATATATTCACACAAAACTTAAGAAGTGAAAAGGGGGTTGGAAAAATATTCTGAAATAAACTTAGCCCTTCAAACGAGCGTGAAGAAGTCGGAAGAATGTCAACACGAAAGGAAAGACACGGTGGAAGAATTGAAAAACCCAGCTTAACGAGATATTCATGAGCTTTGGGAATCATCCCGCCATCTAAAAAAGAATGAAGAGTTGATATTACATATATTATATATTATCTAATTTCAACTGCGAAATATAAACTTGCGTGGATACTTGAAAACCCTTTATGATAAATTGTATTTTTATCCCTAATGGGTCAAGTGGTCGATATTCTCAGTACCGCCTTGGTGAAAGACTACCACTCAGAAATATAACTTTGCTTGAAATGGTTTAAGATGTGAATAGTTAGATACATCTTATGTATATTTTTTTCCCTTCGCAGCTCGCTTCAACTTCACAACAAATCCCGATTGGGTATGTCATGGTCCTACTTAGTCCAGATGATAGGGAGAAGTTGCGGTTCTTGTTCGGTATTCACTTAAACAAATAAAAAATGGACATGCCACAGAAACACTGATTCCTAGCAGACTCGGAACTCTCTTGATCCCTTGTCGCTTATTCCTAGTGTCTGGATCAATGCTGGGATGGAAAAAGCACAGATAACTCGACCATATCAGATGAAAACATAAAGATGACAACGATTTTGAGCGGCAAAGGAGATTACGAATTCGGAAAAACATGAACTCCCGTCGTTTCTGAAGTGCGGGGAAAAGCTCGTTTTATCCTTTGTCACCTATGGAAAATAAAACGTTAATATTCTCCCTCGCTATTGCAGCCTTGCGATTTATATTTTTTCGATCATTTATCTACTACATTACAGCTTCGTATCACTTATAATATCTTAAAAAAAACTCATCAACACAATGAAATTAGTCTCAATTAGCACAGAAATACCAGTTTTTTTTAATCAGTATTTTCGTTGTTTTTAAATTTATCTATTTGAATTTTGATTTCGTTTTCGCGAATAAATGAATGCTTATGTTAGAAGTGGAAATTAATTCACTTTCCGACATCCGATCGACCTTAAACTCGTCAATGACAATGCATTCTGACTACCTTTGGTAGCAATCACGCATACACACCCGGAAATGTACGCATTTCTCTGAAATTGGATGACATTAAAGCAGTCTCTACATGAAGTAAATGTCAGTCCTACCCAAGCGGGATTTGGATCAGTTGTTAGCGCGGTTGACTCCAATCCCTGGGAAGGATGATTGAATCCTCAGCCAAACTATAAAAAAAACTATGTTTTACAAGACATTTTGAAAGTTCACAGCAGTTAAGAGACAGTAACTTGGGAAGGAAGTTTAAAAAATATATATTTATAGAAATAGAGGTAATATTACTGTAAATTAAACTTTGTTTTTTGCCAAGTTCATTTTTTTAATTGTTCAATACACCAAACACTGCCCCGCTGGAATAAAACATTTAAGATTTTCATTAATTCTGTAAGAAAACATAAGTTCATTTGAACGTACTCACATAGTTGGATGGCCAACGAATGAAGATTAATGAAGAGCAAATAGATAGTAAATAAGACGATGAGGCAATGAGCTGTGCACTATTAGCTTGCAGTAGCGCGATGTTTTAAGGTAGCAATGTATGCAACTGACCGATACTAAAGCAGTTGTTTATAGCTGAGCGCACTTGGTTGAACTCGCCCCAGACTTGATATTTACGATGACTCCTAAGCTTTTTACAATGAAGTTATACTTTCGAGCTTTATAAGAACTATGCTAATGGACGTGCAGTTTGTGATTTATTTTAATGTTTTCTTGTGCGAGATAATTAATGTGCTTTCTTTGGTTCGGGAGACTGGTGCTTTCAGATATTTATATTTTTATTCGACGACTTCCGTGGTCGAGGTATATGGCTCCCAACTGGTAAGATGGAGGTCTCGAGATTGAATTTTAATTGATTAGTTTATGTTATTTCACAATTTACACATTTAACATAATATATAGTATATATAGCATGTTCCAGAGTGGAGGATAATCTCAGTATCGCCCTAGTGTAAGACCACCATTCAGATTTTAAACGTTGCTTGAAATGGATTTACTTGTGATTGGTGACCAGATCTAAATAGCCAGATACTTCTCCATCTTCCTTTTCCCCATCTCTTTCCCCTCCTTACTACCTTCAGCCTCACCACATACCTCAATTGGGGATGCAATAGTCTCACCGACTCCAAACGGTTGTGAGCAATAAGTACATAAAGCAATAAAGCATATCTAACTTATAAGAAAAAAAATTACATTAATGTGAGTTTCTAAAATACTACCATTTATGTTTGGACTAAACAGTTGTAATTTTTACATGGTAATATCAGTAACATAGCGATTAATCGACGAGTTGATCTTACAGTAAAACTAATTATCTGTGAATATAAAAATGTTAATAAAACTAATCCACCCAAAACTAAAAACTTTATGTAAATTTAATAAATCAGAAAAATTAACTTATTTCAATTTTTTCATGCACAAGTATAAAATAAAATGTATTCGCTTTTCGGTGTTAACTTTATACTTTACTTCCGATTTTCGCCTTTTACCATAACATCTGTTTTCGGTTATCGAAAAAAAAACATTTTTTGTTTGAAAAGAACCTCATTTCTATTTCAGTTAGGAGATTACTTTCTTTCCGTTTCGCCCCAAATATTTGCAGCATCTGAAAGCTTACAGTTAAATCAGGATGAACAATTTACTTGATCTAATATTTATGTTACACTTTTTGTGATCCTGAAATCACCTCCCATAAGCTTTCAATGACATTTCCCGAGAAGTTTTTTCGGAAAAAAATCTATTTGCGTTTGGTTTTTTCGCTCATTTCTGTTTAGATAATTAAAAGTGTCTCTCGGTCAAGCGAAAGTCGTAGCCAATAAACCAATCTTCTAATTGTTTTTGCGTCCCGATAAAAGAGCGCCCATGTTGGAACAAAGCCGTTATTCCTCTGTGGGTGGACGACGTACAATACACTTATACACTGACGTACATTGCCACAAAACTACAAACATGTAAATAAACCTGGAAACATGAAATAAGAGTAATTATTTTTCAGCAATACATTTCAATACCTCCTTCATGACTTTTAAAATGTCGTGTAAGGATTTCTTCTGGATATTGTGATTGTCACACACTAACCAGAAATTAATAATAATATTTGGCTAATTTATATAGCGCCGTTTTTGTGAGAAATCACCTCAAGGGCGCTGCGCATTACGTCAAATCAACAGAATACGCTGTTATTATTCAAAATATTGCCAAATATTTTTGGCTAACAAGAGAGTAACTCGTATTTGAAAAAAAAAAATAAAAATTCGGTGTCAAAAGTTCGGTTCTTTTTTATGTCAGGCACCGGTGAGACTATGGCATCCCCAATTGGGTGTGTTGTGAGGCTGAAGTAGTTGGGAAGGGAAGAAACTGCGGGAGAGGAAGATGGGGAAGAACATGGTTATTGAGATCTGGTCACCAAACACGGCTAAGGCCATTTCAAGCAACGTTTCAATACTGAATGGTGGTCTTACACCTGCGCGATACTGAGGGTATCTTCTACTCTAGAACGTGCCGCAAATATATTATTATTAAGTTATTAAATTGTGAAATAACAGCATATAAATTAACCTTTCTATATAAAAAGTGCACAATGTCTATAAATAAAGGTATGTATTTATTTATTTCACTTATTTGAATATTTACAATTTTTTTATTTTTATATCTATTTATTTGAAAAAAAATAACATTAATCTCACACAGGAGGCCCCGAGAAAAATAATTTCATAGTTTATCGAGACCTATGTTATATTTTGGGATGCTGTGTAGAGGGTTTTCTTAAGGAGAGGAAGTTCTGGGAAGGTAAAAGGTATGAGGATTGGTAAGAATCTAGGGATCAATGCTGATCGGTATGCGAACTGTAAACTAAAGTGGCGCCATCTCACCGAAGAGTTTTAAAGGCATTTGCGAGCGCCGTTCATGTTTCGGAGAAATTTCAATACTATGGTCGACATTCACGCTCTGAGCGTATAGGTAATTGATGTTCTCGGGTGACGTTTCTCGATGAGCGATATGGACTTATATGACACGTGATACAAAGAACGAAAATTCGAGCCGGTTGAATTTAACTTAATTCCTTTATTTGCTTTGATTTTAATGTTATTATCGGTTGATAATTATTATTTGTAGATTGACTGAAATTTTTGGAGTGCGTTGCTCCAACGCTCCTTAGAGCTAGCCGCCACTGCACCCCAAACCAACCTCTACCGTTCTGGCACGCTACGCAGGTGGTGGGCAGGCGTATCCTGAACACACTTCACCCGATGAACCCGGGCACCCCTGCTGAATCACCAAACGTATTGAACCACTTGGAGTGACCTATAGCAGAGGTTTTGGTTATCCAATAAATGGTTCCCTGAGCGGCGGTACCCAAACCCGCCTCTCAAATTGAAAATGAAAATAATGTAATGTAATAAGGAAAAAATCCTTCAATGAAAGCGAAAAGTCCCAATAAAATACTTTTTAGTACTTTTTTAATGTATGTTTTTACATAGTTTTAGGTAAACATGCATATAGTATGTATATGTATATATAACTTCTATATACATGTACAGGCATATACTATTCACACATTCATATACATACATAAACACATGATTCTGAACCATTCAAACGGCCACCATCTTGAAACGGAAACGGATCGTACAAAAAAAAATTACAGATAGACGAATTGCAAAACTATCAGGCTAAAACGGGACTTCGTTAGTTTTATTTTTTCAATAAAAATAATCAATATTTTTACTTGTTTCCAGACGTATGAACCCAACTCCAACTACAGGCCAGTCAGACGTAAGTACTCCAATCCCTTCTAGTAGTTTCCCAATGTAATCCGAGGAGAATACTGCACTGCGAAAACTATAAAATCATCGACCAAACTGACCAGATCAGATGAATAGCTTGTTAGTCCCGTGAAAGGAAGCCCTTATTCGGCCAGTGCATTGTACTCTGTTCTCTCCGCTATGCACTCCGTACTCTACACTCTATGTTCTGTACTCTGAACATGGATTGTTGGTTTCTGTATATTTTTTACGCTCTCGCGTGATTTCTGTTTATGATTTTTATTTTTCAGCGAATACCTACGGACTTGATTCAAATGTATAGGTACCGATTCACTTCAATTTTCAAATCATACTGCATTGGTCGTATACTTTTTTGTTTTTTTTTTGTAAATACACGTAATATCAAGACAGGCACACGACAAAATTTCCCAGATGTGAATTTAACTTACGAATGCCAGATTTGCATTCTGACTCAAATAGACTTGGGCGAGAGTCACACATGATGAAAATTGCACATGAAGAAAATTACACTTGAAGAAAAAGTAATTATTCGGGATCACTGGCCACGCTTAATACGATTTTTTCAATAAACCCTTTAGATTAACCTTAATGATTATACAAGGAAACTATCTGCATTTGGGAAAATTTTAGCTTTCTAATATTTAATTACGTAAAACGATCATTCGCTTTCGTTATATGGGATGACAACTATTTAAAATAATTTCTGTTGGTAACATTTTCTTATGTTGGTATTCCTGATACTATACGAGTGGCTAGGCTTGAAGAAACTATATTATTATTTACTCTATGCAAATAAGGTAGGCACTATTTTGGCGAAACTCTTCAAATAAAATAAAATGAAATATAGGTATTAAGGCATTGTTTTAAAAAAAATATTTAAGCGGTTTCGTTATTATAGGTTAGATTAGTGTAGGTTAGGTTAGTACAAGTTAGTATGGAACTGGCAAAGAAAGGATGAAAGTAGATTGAATGCTGTTGTTGAAATGAGATCCCTGAGGCGTATGTGTGGTAAAACCATGTTTGATCGTGTGAGGAATGTGGATATCTGCTAAGAGTGCAAGGCTGATTAAGAAAGGGACGCTTAGATGGTTTGGGCATGTAGAGCGAATGAGCGAAGATGGGAGTGCAATGAGGATATATGATGCAAATGCGAATGGTTGCAGAAGACATGGCACGATCAAGTGAATCAGATACTCGAGTCGAGCCATGTCAAAAGTCAGAATAATAGAAGAGTATGTATGAGACGATGTATTTTTTCTTTTTATATAATACATTATACACTTTACAAATATAAGGTTAAAAAGTCCCGATAATCTGCTTTTTAGCAATTTTTCTAACGGGTTCTTTCATTATAAATCTTATTATAGTGAGTTTTCGGTTACATTTTTACAATTATACGTCTAAAACAAAAAATTAAAAATTTTACAGAAATATAGCAAAAGAAAAATTATGAAAAACATAAATAACAATTTTAAAAGCCTTAAGAATAAAATATCATAGTAAGCTAATAGAAATTAATTATGAATGTGAATGAGGCAAGAAGTGTGTGCCAAGACCGAGTTGTTTGGCGGTCCTGTGGGGAAACGGCGTGATGGTTAGTTAGTTAGTATAGGTTAGGTTAGTATAGGTTAGGTTAGTGTAGGTTAGGTTAGTATAGGTTAGGTTAGGTTAGTATAGATTAGGTTAGGATAGGATAGTATATGTTAGAATAGGTTAAGTTTGGTAAGTATATTTAATGTTAGGTTGGTATGGATTAGGTTAGGTTAGTAAAGGTTAGGTAAGGTTTTTATATTTAAAAAAATTTAAAGTTATCATCCCATACAACGAAACCAATTTTCATTTTACATAATTGAAAATTAAAATATAAAATTTAAATATTTTCCTAATGCAGACATGTAGTAAGAATGTCTTTAATAGTGATTAAGGTGAATAAAAAGATATATTTTTTTAATCTTATTGTGTGTGGCCAGCGACCACGAATACTTACTGAAGAAAATTACACATGAAGAAAATTTCACAAGAAGAAAATTACACGTTCTCGAAGTTTATTTTTGATTTACGTAAATCAAGTGGGTATACTTTAAGTGAGTGAAATTCTCTCTCTAAGTGGGTTAGTGTAATTTCGTCTGTCTGTAATTCTCACGGTTTCTTCCTGACACCAGTTGGGTTATGGTATACCTATTTGAAAATGTGTGACTGATGGAAGTGAAAGAAAGCAGGAGACAATGAAGTTGAAGGTTGGGAAGAACCTTGCTATATATTAGGTCTCGTACCTACCCTTTGTTTTAATCAGAACGATTTTATCATTAGTATTTTAAAAAGAGAGTTGAATCATGAGATGTATAGGTTCTCGTTTTTTTGCAAAGGATACTTCTAAAATTTCAATATCTTCTCAAAGGAGCGAAGTTTTATTCAATTTGAGTAGCAACACTACTTTGGTATGCAATGCGGACGGGAGCAAATTCTTCATTCTAGCCGTCCTATATTATTCTGTGCTCTGTGTAGTGGCGTTACGACCGCTCGGCAACGTGGCCATGTGCCCGAGGGTCTCTAAAACCAAACGTAAAGTAATATTCAAAAAAAAAAAAAAATAATCAAGAAGCCATTCTAAGTTTTGATACGTGATGATAATTATTATTCAATAGTTATGTAAAAAAAGTTTGTTATTTTATTTAATAAAATTTTACATCTAAAGAAACTGTATTAAGGCGAAGCTTAATGTTAAATCAGTATTTTGATCATTCTTTATAACGAATTGGTGTACATTATGAATACCAAAAAATATGCTTTAGATAAATTGAAGTTTTTTCTACCGTTTCGCTTTAGTAGAATACAAATAAAAAATATGAATTACTCAATAAAAAATATAAATGTAAACTACTGAAAAATATGTTTTTTCAATAGAAATGTATGAACACGTGAAGGAAACAACTTTAAAAAAATACATTATTACAGCTTAGATTATCTGTGACAGTTTTACTTGATTAACTTTTTTGCTTTCTTATAAAATCATTTACAAAATAAATAAAAACCAGTTTTGTGCTTGAAATCGAACGTTTCTAGACTCCGTTTGTCAAGCGATTTTAATGCTTATAACCTACGATACAAGGTATACTAAGAATATACAAATTTTTGGCTTGTATCTTCTTCTTAAGGGTAAACGTAACGTCCGTTATAAGCCACGCCTTTATGTATGGTGTTCTTTTATTTATTTTATTATTATACCCTTGTTGTAAGTTATGCTTTAAAATGTTAAGATGATTTATTGTTACGTATGTAGTATGGATTGGTGTAATTTATTCTATGATGGATATGAATAAATAGTTTTATGAAAACTCAATGCTTTATAGGAAGGAATACAAATACAATATTGTATCGACGAATCAATCCAATATTGTATTTCATTGAAACAATAATATCAGGAGTCATTTAGATATTCGCTTTTACATAGATTGCATGCAGTTGGCAATACTTATAATACTACAGTAGAAAATTGGGGATGCGTTCCACTGCACGGAATATAGTTACGAGAAGGCTATAAAAACATACCTAAGTAATAATAACAACTAAGGTTATGCGTGAGTTCTGTATAATTTGACTCTTGATTACTGTTCCACTGAATTATTATTTACATGTTATCACACGTTTTTAAAAGCCCATATGGGCCTATAATATATAAATAAATAATTGTATTATTTTATTACATTTTTACGTTTACCCTTAACTGCATAAACTTTAATTGTTACTCGATGGCCCAGCACCAACAAGCCACTGAATATAATATGCATGTTCTTATCCTTCTAGTAGGCACACGTCGTAACGCGGCCTCGCACATATAATAATTGGGCCTCCTTTGCCTCCTTGCCTTGGAATAGTTGCAGATTGCAAGGTTGGCGTCTGAAAGGGAACTGAACTAAACTTTACCTGCACAAGTTAGTGACATTACACTCGTATAAAGGGGGCGCAACGATCATAGATTTGTCCAACAGATTGGCAGCTTATTTGGCTAAGTGTGATTTGATGACTTTGCTTTTGTATCAGTTAGATATTATTGGCAATTATTCCTTCTTCTTTATATACGAAGATGATTTTCCGTTAGTGAAAAAGATATTTTTCATGTTTTTTTTTTATCTGAATACCGCCCAAGCGTCCTCTCTTCTCAACCGCCAGAAGTCAGTGGAACCATGGCATACCCAACTGGGGTGATTTTGTAAGGCCAAAAGTAATGGGAAAGGGTAAGAGATGGGAAAAATATGGATCGGGATATACATGGCTATCAGATCTGAACACCAAACACAAGCAAAAGCATTTTCAAGCAACGGTTGGATTCTGAAATGTAGTTTTTTGTGAGCGTTACCAAGAGTATTTGCTAAGCCATGTTATTGAATTAAAATATTTTACGAACTTCATGATAAAAGCCATGAAGAGAAAGTACGAAAATATCAAATATAATAAAATTTTAAATAATTTACAAAATTTCTTGGTGTTCGTCGATAAATTTTGTAGTGACATTTCTGTTAAATATCACCTGCATAATCATTTACCAGGGTATACATTTGTTAATAGCTATACAGTTATTAAAATGCCTCAAATGCTTTTAACTTTATTTTGTTTACTAAATGAGGCGCTTAAAGAATTATAATTAAAATAGTATTAACACGATATTTACTTTTTTAATTGCCGAATTTGTCGACAGACAATAATCCCATTATCTAAAATATATTGAAAAGTAAATATCAAAGAGGTTTTGATTTAAAAAATAATTTAACGAAATTATCACATGACCACAATACCTATATATTTTTTTGTTTGCTTAACCTAACCTAACCTAACCCATCTTAAATAAAATTTCTTTAAAATTATGTTATAAATAATCGCGTCTAATTAAATGTAACCAACACGAGTAATAATAATGGCGGCAATACTTAGAGTTTAAAATTAGCTCTGGAAGGTTTTTAATCCGGAATTTTATCAGATATTTCAATCGTCAACACATTTCGCGCATACTTATTAGGTGCCATTAAGTTCCTCTGGCCCAGGGCGCGTCAACACGGGGTGGGTCGTCAGATTGTAGAACTTCCAGGGAGTCAGGAAGGATATTGAAACGTTTTCGTATCTGTATGATAGCTTTCAAGTTTACTTATTCATTTTGTTTTTTTTAAATAACTTAATGATTTTTTTTATTTATTAAATATTGAATCCAATTTACTGATTATTAAACGAAAATTTGAAACAGAACAAATGCAGTCGCACGGGACTTGAACTCACGTCCATTGCCTTGCCGGGGCGCAGCTTTACCAACTGTGCTAATGGGACCCTATTTCCTATGGTCATATTTAACTGTATCATATTTCGAATAAGAACTTCCGATATTATTTTCATTTCACTTACCGCACATTTGTATATGCTGATATCTGTATGTGTGATCGCAAGATTCAAATCGAACTAAATACAATCTAGATAGTGTCTTCGATAAATATTTCCTATTTACATTTTAATGTTCGACATACATTGACTTTTTTTGCAATCCTAGGATGATTTTTTTTTTTAATTTTGGAAAACTTAATTGGCAAAACCTATTTTTTTTTAAATGTTGATGATATTCACAGAATTTGAACATTTCATCATTTTCTAAAGGTGAATATCAAGTTCTGTGAAAGTTCTATTCAATATTATTGCAGTTATGTGAAACAGCTGGCCAATAATGATATAATAACAGAACATTAATAGAACCTTTACATAACTTGAAAACTAACTTAAACTAACCTAACTGAAATTTTATGAATTATTCAAATTCTGTGAAACAACCCGTCCTTAATTTTTTGAACGTGAAAAAGACCATTTAACGGTCAGCAACCAAAAATTCACGCTTTATAGTCCACTTACACAAGAAATACTGCTTAGGTAAATGGCTAGTTAAGGAACTGTGTTTTGTTTTCAGTGACAAAACTACCTCTGTAGAATTTATAGTATTTCTTGCATTAGCAGACTACAAACTGTGTCTTAAGGTGCTGACCATAAAATAGTTTTGTTCACATTCACACAAATTTTATGGATACCAATTTTTTAATGGATATTGAAACTTCTTCTTTGTCATATGATTAGAAGGAGGAGCTTTTGCTGGTTATTTTGGGTGATATTCTGTGATTCAACAGCCACAGTTGTTCATGGAGAAATGGTATAGTCTTGTTCGCATTAACAAGAATCAGTATTCTTTATAGCATTTTTTCGTGGCGTTCCGCAACATGTCTTGATAACAAATATCATCCATGGAGGCTCAACAATGGTTTAATTCTTATCGAAATGGAATATTTACGTATAATATTTTTTTAAATAGATATCACGCAATAATCTTTCTATCTGTAGGACATGAAGAAAAAGAAAAAGGGTGGAAAAAACTATCTGGCTATTTAGTTTTGTCACTCAAAAGACATAATGATAGCTGTTACAACAATTTTTAAAATCTTTATAGTAGTCTTAATATCGAACCGAGTGAAAAAAATGGTGTTTTAGATGTTCTTCACTTTGGTCGATCCAGGTGTTTTTATTAAGTTAAATTTCACTTCGTCGAGATTTTTTGCCGCAAAGATGAATAATCATAGAATAGAGAAGACAACTAAAAGTACCTTCCATATAAATTTGAATGGAAACAAACAGCAACAAGTTAAAATAAATAATATACTTAGCAACCAGTGCTCAACTTATTACGGAATACCACAAGGAAGCATATTAGGACCATCTTTGTTCCTTTTGAATATTAACGACATATGCAACATTAATATTCAGGGAAAAATTGATAGTTTTACCGTTGACACTGTCTAACTGTTTAAAGCTTATACTTTGCTAGCTGCTTACAAAAAATCTGAAACGAATATAAGCATTTAAAAAGGTGGTTGGAAAGAAATACGCTTACACTGAACACCATGACGGTGCCTCTGTTAGAATACACTCATGACTAAAGTCAGATGAATGTTGTCAGTGTCCCAAGATTAAGCGCTTACTACTCAGATGAAGTACCTCGGCCTCACCATTGACCCATATATATAATGGAATCTTCACACTCAAATAATGAAATCATGCACTTTTTCAGAACAATACGAAACTTTCTCGAGTTACAACACTTGAAAATGATTTACTTTGCTGTATTTCAATCTATTATTGAGTATGGAATCATAGCATGGGGAGATGGCACCTTATTAGCATTAGACTCAATCATAAAAGCACGGAAAACCTTTATAAAAATAATATTTAAGCTACATCTAATTACAGACTCGAACTTAATGTTTAATATTATGAATGTGTTTGGCAGATATGCGAAAAAACAATCCTCAATCACCTATATACAAACATATATAAATACTACACAAAAAGTTTAAATACTCGCCGTACTCAAAAACAAAAACAAAGATTTACTCCAAATACCTGTAATGGATACTACATTCGGTCAAAGAAATTTTAGATGCATTACAACAAGATTGTACAAGAAAACATAAAAAAAATTTGTACTCAAACAAATTTCAAAAATAATATTATAATTTATCCAAAATCAGAATGATAATAGGGCCTTTACCGGTGCCCTCACCCAAAATCTAAATTATTTATCTAACAAGAATATTGTGCGATTATATTGTAATAAAAGTGTAGGTATACGAGTATTCATGTGTACATAAATTAACTTTTAAAATGACTGCCTCAACACAGGCTAGCCTTTCTCATAACCTGCCTCACTGAGGCAGGTTATGAGAAACCTCAACTTTTTCTTGTTTTTTTACATACTACTTATTTTTATATTATTATTTTCTGTTGTTAATTATATTTATCACCTAATTTATAAAGATATTTAAATTATGCACACTTAACATATTTTCTTAGTATAGATATATTAATATATTATTGGTAATTGGGCTTATATTTTGATCACGAAACACGAACACAAGCCACGTTTTGTTTTCTTATTTTTTCTGTGTGTATAATAATAATTTAGTTTTCAGTATAAATATGATGTAAAAGTGTTTTAACAGGAGGAAAATTGGTAAAACAAATCTTCTAAAGTTGTTTCAGCAGCGGAACGCTTTAAATCAGTTCTTTCAGCGAGTCTGGAAGTCGAAGCTTTTACATAATGCAGCAGCTTTTTAATTAGGTTTCCAAGCTGGAATGCACCACTCGCCATTCAATTGCTTTAACGCGGATATTAAGCAACTTTATGACTTTATTACTTGCCATGAAACTTTTAAATGAGCCGCCGATGTATATCGCGTATATCGTAAACTAATAAAAAACGTAGTGTGCTAAATAGTAGTAAACTGTTAATAACATATGGTAAAGTGCATGGTTTTATTGCGAAAGTTTTAATAAAAAATACTATTATAAAATTAATGTGTTTGTGGGTTCACTATTTATCGTCTATCCTCTAACTAAAATTTCGTTGTTTTAACTACGCCTTGCGGTCCTCCGGATTATAGAATCTAGGGCCTAGATGGTCCTAATAGAACTGACCGGTAACGATGAAATATTTCAGTAAGATTTTACATAAGAGAAATTGCGCCTAACATGTGCTTTATTAATACTCTTGCTTAAATTGCAAATAAAACAGTCCCTAACCAAGTTTTTAGGTAGTTTTGCAATATTGTTCACGTATTTTTTAATTTTAGCCATTTGTACATTCAAGTGAACAAATCGTCGCTCTAGTTCGTTTTTGTCCAACAGACCATTTTTGGCAAAATTGAGTTAAGTGTGCAGTTGTTCTCAGAAAGTATTTATTTACACGATACAAGTGATAAAAAAACAATATAACACATTAAAAATATTTTTAATGTGTTTTCAGGGCGCAGTTTGTCTTAAGTCTACGAAAATTAAATAACATTCCGTGCGTGTTTATTCAACACTTTGTCCTACATCCAAATTAAAAACGTGATTTCTGCGTAATGTCAAACATTTGGAACGAATTTTACTTTAAAAAAATAATTTCTATCACTTTAAATCATGTTAGTAGGCTTATAATTGAGCTAATTTCATTGTATGCGCGTTTTTCATAAAAAAGCATTGAAAATATGAATTTCTCCCGATTTACGTTTTGGTCTGTTGGATAAAAACGAACTAAAGCGACGAAATGTCTAATATATTATAACTTAAACAAATACAAAAATGATTACAATTTTACAGTATTTTCTTTTGATTAATGGCTCCTACAATCCAGCTTGAATCTATCAATCGGTGCAGACTTTATAGTTTCCAGTAGCGCATTATAATATTGCATTCCTTTGTGTCTTAAGCTGTTGGTTGGTTGGTTGTGTATTGGTTTTATCGTTTTTTGGTAGCCTAATTTCATTGCATTTATTGTTACGTCTATGAGTGTCCTTGTTTTACATAATTTTGTTCAAAAAGTATCTTGGTAATAGGTTGTATATTGTTAAATGTATAAATATCATCGCATCAGCATCTGTTTCACGATTAGCCAATTTTGTTCTTTTAACATTTTAGCTACTATTGAAAATCTATTAATATTTTTCTCATTACTCTATTTTGTGGAATTTTCAACCTATTTTGTTATCTGTCGTTACATAAGATTTTTTTTGCAGTAGTTAAAATGTGTAGCAATAATGGAGTGATTGCAGTGTTTTAATTACTGTTTTTCATGTGAGTCGCTCAATAAAATAATTAAATTTTCTCAGACAATATTAATATGATTATCATGATGATATCCAATATTCATAAACATTGCAATTGAATTTTTTTTAATTTCTCTTTGGGTTTGTGTTTAATTGGATTAATGGCTTATGACTTTTTACAGCGGTAGCTTGATGCATTTGCGCACTAGTGCATGAAATAATTATAATTTTCCATAAGTGACTATAAGTAAGATCTAATCGGCTAGCCTAGCAATATAATTATGTGATGCATTTTTACCATTTATGGATGCAATTGTGTGAAAATAAGGGTTTTATGTTGTGCTCTATATTTTATCGAATCTATGTAATCATTTTTAAATCATGTATTATTCCAGGATTAAGGTCCTGTCACTCTTAAAAGTATATAAATTTGGTGATCACCTGAGTGAATTTTTTTTTCGATTTCCCACTGATTGTTGCTATTTTTTTTTTTTTTGCATATTTTTTATAACACATGAAAAATGTTTTTTCGATGTTAATTTACACATTTTAAAGCCTCAGACTGCAGTTTACTATTTACATAATACAGCTTAAAATAAAACGTACACATTTACCGAGCTTTTTAATTTGCAGCGAAAGCTTTTATATTTAGGTTTGGGCAACTCCCCAGTTCCATGCAACGGCTATCATAGCTGGTATAGTACCCGTTTGCAGGGTCGTATTTGTGTTCATCTACATTTTTCAATTACCCATTTGAAATGTCTCGTAGTCGATGTGTATTTTTAAACATCAATCATAAAAATACACATCGACTACGTTTATGAAAAGCAATGATAGGTTCGTGTGCATATTTACATTTTGCACGGATTAGTGACATATTTGCAATACGATATTTTTCCAAATAAATCTTTTACAATTCTACAATAGTAGGTAATGTTTATTACCATGTATATTGTGCATCGTGGTCAATGATACTTTGCCAGTAAAAAGTCAAATACTTTTTTTATATTAGCTCTATACAGGAGACCCTAAGGAATATAATTTCCCTGACAACCTATGTCATCTTTGGAGGGTATGTTCAAGGAAATAAAGAAGAGGAAGTTCTTGGAATGAAACAGGTATGAGAGGCGGTTAGGAATCTGAGGGTCAGTGTGTCAGGAGTGACAGACGTATGAATCAATTTCTCCTTCTGCGGTGCAAAGCGATGGGTCAAAGGGTCTCCCTTAACCAGTATTTCCCAATCCGGCCCGCTACGCCGTTGGATAGGCAAACGCATACGCCCCCAATACCTAGAAAAACCACACTTTGTGAACATGTTCACCCCTGATAATTTACTTTCATAAATAATAGCCAATTTCAAAAAAGTTTTAAAGTATCTTGTAACCTAAGACTGGACAATCTTGATGCTATGATCTAATTACTTTTCAATGGTGTGCTTTGATATCGAGATATTTAATCGGTTTTTTCTAACTAGGATTTCTGCATAAACGTGACTACTCTGTCTCGTGAGATTTGAACAATCAATGAAGTGTCAAAAACAATTAAAAAAATTTTTTTTAAGATCTTGGGAAAACCCGGGTAATAAAATATGTTACTTAGGATTTTTTTTAAATTCCCTACCTGAGTAAACCAAACATAAAATTAATATTTGATTTACTATAAATATTCGACACAGGGGGTAGATTATAATGGTTGTAATCTAGGCAGGTATGTGCCTATGTAAATTAACGCTCCGTTCGCTGAACCAAAAAGATTAATATTCGCAAATACGACTTACAGAAGAGTTGGTTGTGATGTTCGATGATATGGTTCTTTTGGCAGTGATCGTATGGTGGAGGAATTCACAGGCACTCCTATAAGACTGAATTAATTATAACTCCGGCTGAAAAATCGGTTGTTTTCTCGGTACGGTGTTTTTATCAAGTACTTTATAGGTACTTGGAAATATAGTAATCGTTTTTATACTACCCATACTCAGCCAGTGCCTTAGTGGGTTTTCATTTCTTGTTTATACTATTTGTTATATATTATGTATTATATGTGTAAAGAAATGAGAATAAATAAATATAATAAAAATTTAAAAAAATCCAAAGCTACACCACGAAGGTATTCACAGGTGGACAGGAAAAAATAAAGCTGATTTCCTATGTTGCATATCCATACAAAATTAGAAATATAATAAAAGAAAAACTTGAAATAACTATTTAACACACGCTCACAAGATAAGAAACATGTAATTACAAGCATATAACCCGCCACACTAAAGACGACCTCTAGTGTTGCGGACAAGACAACCAACCATTGTAACTTTTTTATTAAAAGCATTCGCCACCCCCTGATATTAGGGGCGCAGCGGGTGCAGGCGGGCTGTTTTTCTAGTATCGATAACTTAGCGCCGGCAAAAACACGCCACACATGGCAGCCATAGAAACTTTGGTTATTACTGCGGCGGCCGATACAGTCTCCACAGCCAGTGGAACGCGCAACGCGCAACGCCGGGACACCGGACAACTAATGTCTATAAGACGGAAAATTTATCGAACATAAGACTTATTTTTAAAGCGAAAGTTTTAATTTGAGTACTTTTTAACTTTATTAATTTAGCGGAAATATATATGAGAGCTTTATGTTAAAATTTTAGTGGTTGGTAATCAATTTAAAATTTTGCAATTTGTGATTGGTTAAAGTTTTAACGTTGTTTGATTTTGCAATTTATTAAAGCGATGTATTGTTATTTACCGTCAATTTTACCATTTCTGATGCAATATTATTTGTTATACGTTATTGTGATATAATGAAAGCAAGCTGTAATGGGTTTAGTTATTATTTTAATAATTGAAATAAATTTAAATAGCCATTTCTTATTCGGAATAGTATAATTAGTAATAATACTTATTTACAATTTCTTGAATCTGGAAGCATGAGAGTTTAGTACAATACCGTGCATCCTATGGAGAAAGTTAATAAGTAGTATGTTTGTTATATACAAGTAAAAATGATTTGAACAAAAAAAAAATTAAAATTGAAAAAATCAATCTTTCGAAAAATTATTATCCAAATAAATAAAAATTATCAATATATTTTATGAATTACTTTTTTGTGATTTTCTTAACCGCCATACTAATTAGTCGTACACGATTTAAATTATAATGTAGAAAGTAGTAAATATGAATAATATAGAAAAAATAATGTAGAAAAAAATGATAAAACATAAGGAAAAAAATGAAAGGATAAAAAAACATAATACATATACATGGTGTCCGGAAACTCGTAGTACAAGCGGGAAACTGGTGAATCTACATCACATTTGGAGTCGATTTTGTAGTATAATTTTTTTTGATTTGAGCTTTCGTTTTCTAGTAAATCGAGTCAGAAGTTGATTTTTTTTGATCAAATTCTTATAAATTATTACTGAAGATCAAAGTACCCAACTAATTAAAACTATTTAAAAGTAAAACAAATAATGACGAAAAAATTTGAACCCTGAAATAGCCGAAAAATATATTTTTTTGGTTTTTTTTTTTATAATAATGCTCAAATCAAAAAACTTTATGTTTATTTGGGTTCCCCGTGTGGTATACATTCTCCAGTTTCCGGCTTGAACTACGAGTTTCCGGACACCATGTATAAACCAAAACTTTATAAAATAAGAATAATTATAAAACTAAATGATAAAAACGATATTTTAAAGAAAATCTAATGATTATCAAAATATAACGGTCGGTGGCCGAGTTAACATCGCGCTTGGGTCCCACTCAGGCGTAGTGTGTTCAATTGCTCGGCAAAGTCCTCCATCACAACACAATAAAACGGTGACCGGATAAATCATCAAAATGAAAATTCATCACATTTTTAAAAAGTTATATAAAGTCATGGAAAGTGATGAATCAAAAATTTTACTAACTGGGTTAAGTAGTTTAGGTGAGGTTAGGTTAGGTTTAATTTTTTTTTTCATCGTTTCTAATGACTTTATATCACTTTTTAAAGGTGTGTTGAATTTTCACTGTGCGGTGTTCAATGCATTGTATATTTTAGGAGCGATGAATCAGAATTGTCGCTGAGCGGATGTGGTTCTAGTTTGAGGGAGCACGCATGCCAGGTTTGATGAAAAGCGGGTGTGTGCTTGATGCTGTGGGGCCACCACAGGTTATTTTCCATATGTAGCATAAGCTGGTACCCTAGATATGTATATGCCCTCCGTGGTCGAGGGCTAATACTCTCGACTTGCAATTCTAAAGTCGCGGGTTCGTTAAATAGAATATATTTGCGGCACGTTCCAGAATGGAATATACTCTCAGTATCGCCATGGTGTAAGACCACCATTGAGAATTTAAAAGTTGCTTGAAATGACTTTTGCCGTGTTTAATCTAAATTTCTGGGTAATCCCCTACCTTCCTCTTACACTTCCTTCAGCCTCATAGGATACCATAGGCTCCAGACGATTAGGATCAGATGGGACGGTATTAACTATTTTTTAAACTTTTTATGTACATAATGTTTTCTATTTAGCAAAAAAATTGTAGGAATCGCCAATTAATTATCCTTGTATGTAGTACGATTAGTTATTATTACAGTATTACATTCTATAATACTGTCGACATTATACTGCACTCACCACACAACTAGTCGATATATATAATATATATTTATAAATGTTAACGAATAAAACAATTACAATGTTTTGATGTCCTCACAAGATTTCAAACTAGCTAAAGATAGTGAAACGATGACATCCCCAATTGCGGTATGTTGTGATGTTAAACGTCGGCGTTAAATGTTGACCGGAGATGAGTGAGAAGAAGGTTGAGAAGTAGGTACCTGGCTATTAAAAAGAATAACCAGACTAAAAATTCTAATCACTTTATCGTGACAGTCATCAGTACACCAACGTGTAAAAAAATCAACTTCATAACCGAACTATAAAATAATTTCTAGAAAAAAACCCTTTACAGGGAACTGTTTGTTGCGGTCTATCGATCTTCTGTCTCTGTGAGGTTTTTGTAAATATTAAACCTTCAGCCAGACCAGTGTTCAGTGTTCATAGCTTTACTGATAAGAATACCCAGAATTTCGAATATTTCTGAAAAAATATGCAAACGAGTTATGAAGCTGGCCACTGTTTGGGTTTGACAAAGAAAATCAACAAAAGATTTGAAAACTTTTAATTACAAAGAAAAATCTAGTGGCCGAGAGGGGTAAATACAGTTATTTACTGTTTTAAGTAATTTTCCTTACTAAAAGGCATACAATTTGAAATGAAAAATGTTTTGAAAACGCGTAGATATTGTAATAATATTTTTACAGAATACATTTTTTTGTATTATGAAAATAAATAAAAAAAATTAAATGCATGGATACAATCCAATACTGATTCTTGTTCCTCCGGGGGGGGTAGGCTGAAATAATGATAAACATTACACAGTTTATGATACTTCATTTAATTAGTTTAAAACGAATTATTTATGTTAGTGGTTAAAATTAAAATTAAAAGTCGTGGATGACTTCCAATGAATAACAACTATAATCTGATTCGTAGCTGTCATATATAAGGTGATTATTTTATTATAATAATTAAAATAAAATAAATTTCTCAAACAAAGTTATTTTATTTTAATTATTATAAATATGTATACCCATAAAGTGTTTGCCACAAGAGAAAAAATTGTATTTGATTTTTTACATAAGAGTAATAGGTGTTTGCAGTTGAGTTGGTGGATTTTGTGATACTGATGAGAATGTGATAGGAAAAAATATTGGAAGTAGATTATATGATAAATCAGAATCATTATGGTATCGTAGTTGGCATTCAAAAAGAAAAAGGGGAGAGGTTTGAAAGGGAAATATTTAAATACGAATATCAGATGGAGCGAGCGAACGTTATTAAAAGGATTATAATTAATTGGCACAAGCGAAAATATTTAATAAAGCATGACTTATTAAAATTAGTGCACATATCTCGCAACAAATAGTTTTAAAAGTTTTTTTATACATACTGTGATTTTGTTCATACCTGTACCACGCTAAATAACTGATTTTTTTTATAATGTTCGGAGCATGCTTGGCGATTTTTTTTCTATCTAGGGAATTTTACACAATTACTTTTTCAACTCAGCAAACGTATAGAGATTATCTCAAAAAATTACATCATCGGGCATACAGGGCTTAAAAACTTAGAGCGCTCGAGGGAAAGTTATATTATCGTTACACTTTCGAACTTTGGTCTCTTGTCAGAGCAATATACTAATAATCTTCAACCCGAAAAAATAAAATATTTTTGTCTCCAAAATTGATAAAAATAACAATCAAGACAAAAAATTCATCAATTTTTAGTTCTAAAGCAAAAAGTTTAGAAATTAAAAAAAAAAATAGCTAATTATCTCTTGGCCTTATTCAAGTGTTCAAAATGGGTATAACATCGAAAAGCCCATCGAATCACGAATCGGAAAATGATTCTGTAGACAGCCCATAAAGGAAATACAAAACTGTCAAGAAATTTGCAGCGAAAGGGTTCCTTGCAAATAGGGTTTGAAGGGCTGGGCCGGGCAAGCGGGCCAGGGTGCCGAGGGGGGCCAAGGGGTGTGGACAGGGGGGACAGGAGGACCGGGGGGGCATGTCTAGCGTTACAGCCCCGGAATCGGTCGCGGGGGCCCGACTATCTGGCAGGGGCACACCATCCAAATATTTACACTGGCTCGGGGGAAAGTCACAGATTTTAACTTGCTAAGTTGCTTCGATAATAAATTAGGGAAAAAGCTTTGTTTTAGGTGCCAAGGAAAACATATAAATAAACTTACAATATTCTTAACTGCGTTTTAGTCTTCCCCAGCAGAAATTTTACATTCATATTAAAAGAGACAAATAAATATTTTTTTAATTAATCTTTCTGTTACACATACGTGTACAAAATACGATTGCAACTGGACGAGAACACTAGTTTTAAAGGTCAAACCCAAATTTCCTTTTATATTTAAATTTTTGAATAATGCCACACACATTTAAAATACTGAGTTATTTTCAAACTGTACGTAATAAGTTGAAAACGAAACTTTACTTGATGTTGTTTAAAACGAGAACTGGAGAGACCAGGAGAACCTGATCCGAGTACAAACCTAACCGACTGTCTTGAATAACTAAGCGGCGATGCCCAACCTTTACAACCCACTAAAACCATGGAGGAAATAGTAATATCATCAACATAAGCGACATTGGAAAAGTATACTACGCTTTATGTCAATCACTAATAGAGTACCGGATAACTGGATGAGGGTCTGCCTTGAGTACTCACAGATAGAGGCTTAACATATACCAAAAAGGAGTACTAAAGATAATTCTGAAAGTACCGATTAGAACTTTGACAGAAGAAATATTTAAAAACTTCCAAGTCTACAATTAACAAACACTAATGAGAATATATTTTATTTAAACTAAAAAAAAATTTCTGATATGTCTACCGCCCAACATAAATACTCAACCAGATCATTAAGTTTACGTTTACAGGAATTAATTATATCCATCTAATTATATTTTTTAAAAGTGGTAACATGAGAACAAAAATGAGTAACATCATAGTTTAATAATCTAATATTCATAATTGACCTTGGCTCAAAATTAAATTGTGATTATGCTTTTATGCCGATAATCTTCAAGTTTTTCGTGAAATCAAGTCTGTGTCCGATAATCAACTACTTCAAAATGACCTCGACATACTGTGTATTGTCAATGGTGTACTGTCAATAGCACAGGAATAATGTTCACCTTCACTCGAAATAGATTTTAAGGGATTATTGCTGGATGTTATTAATAATACTATTCTTAGAAAAGTGTCTTTCATAAGAGATCTAGGAATCATTGTTGATTCTTAATTAATATTTGATGTATAGATTAACGACATTGAGTACCAATCACTTAAAATGTTGGAATTTATTCACAGAATCCAAACACTATCAACTGATTCTGATTGATTGACTCTTTACAATGTCTTAATCAGAAGTGAACTAGAATATAATAAGGAAGCACTATTTGGAATCCACACTACTTCCAATAAGAAATTATTATTGTGAAATCAGTTTACAAAAAATTGTGTATTAATTACTACGTATACTACGAAAAATTTTAACTTTTTCTCGTGTTTAGTAAAAGAAAAATCAATAAATAACTGTTTTGTGGTGGCTCTTGATAAGTCAGTTCACCAACCTAAAAGATGGTTGATCATTTTAATTTTCCAATAAGAAAGTTTGATTTGTTTCTGTCAGCCCATCAGATGGTGGTTTTTTTTGTTGTTCAATGAGAACAGTTTTCCAGCCAATGAGAACACTAATTTGTATTTTACAGTTGAATTTTTAGAACATGTAATCTTAAATCTCATTTCGCATAAATGTAGATTTTTTTGGTTAAGTGAAACCGCACTACTCCCAACCATCTGGAGCCAGTGAGACTATGGAATGGCCCTTTGGGATATGTTGTGAAGCTGAAGGAAGCGGGGAGGGGAAGGAGATGGGGAGAAGCAAGGTGGGGAAGTTGATGATCCAAACGTATTATAAAGGGCATTTAAATCGTTTACAAAGAAACAATATCACCCACTAAACATAATACAGTGTAAAAATTTTTAAAACCAAAATTGTATTAATTTAGCCTAATTTTAAAATCTCTTTATTCAATTAAAATTCCAAACCACACCGCGAGTCTCCTTTCAAGTTTGTCGGCTCTTATTTCGGGTTTTAGATGGCTGATAAAACACGTTCTATTCTTATGAGCGGCCCATGGGGTCTGTCCCCCCGCCCCCTTTTCCATCCCGCCACAACCCAAGGCTTATTTCCACCCCACCCCCCTCAATCCACCCCCGTACAAAGATACTCCAGACAACAGCGTTTACTGTTTCTGCTGCGTTCTTTAGGCGTAGTGTAAGCTACTTAGCACTGTCACGCACTGAAGGTGTAAAACTGGTTCTTAACGGTAAAATGCTAAGCAGATTAGTATACCAACTGTATCGTATTGTAAGAATGGTTACATTGACAAAACAGAACATTGAACAAAAGCGAAATCTAACCTATCCTTACCTATTGTTTTATCACGTTATGTTTTATCCGGTTATCTGTACTAATATTACCCGGCGTTGTCAGAGTTTCAACGATCTTTTTTTAAGCAATTTGGAAGAAACAATACATCGAACTTTTTGCAAATAAAATTCCACATATTTTGGACAGAAAACAATGTTACTAGTTCAAGACGACAGAGTTCACCTATTGCGAGGTTTTAGTAAGTCATAAAAACAGTTCATATACGGGTGAGCCTATTGCCTGATGGAAATTTCTTCGAACCAACTATGATTTGAACCCGCAACCTTCTGACTGCCGGCCAGGTGCTCTACCAATTGCGCTATGTCGGCTTATTCAAAACCCGCCAAATTATTCAACATGTACTGGTATTTTCATTCAATAATTATTGCCAATTGGATTTTTTTCACTAGAAAACAACCAACTTTATTTTTGTATGAAAGGCATTGATAATGTTAATTCTCCTACTAGATGGCGTCGAGACATATTCTCAATTTTAGAGGTGGGTATGGGTACCGTCACCCCGGGAACTATTCTTTGGATAACCAACACCTCTGCCATAGGTCACCCCAAATAGTTTGCATCGTTTCGTAACTTAGCAGGGGTTCCCAGATTCATGGGATGATTTTTTTCTAGGTTTTGGCGGCGGATGTGACTGCGTGGCTGGCCGGTTCAGAAATTGAGAGAGACTGGTTGAGGTAGACTTTTGACCTCTCCAGCAAGACTCTCTCGACCTAACGCCTTGCACCGCGGGGGATGCATTTGGTTCCATGATAACTTAACACAGTGACAATTCAACACACCTTTAAAAAGTGATATAAAGTCATTAGAAACGATGAAAAAAAATAATTGAAACTTAACCTAAACTAACCTAACCTAACCTAACCGAACCTAACCTAACCTACATAACCCAGTTAATAAAGTTTTTGTTTCATCACTTTCCATGACTTTATATAACTTTTTAAAGATCTGATGAATTATCGTTTTGTTGATTTATCCGGTCACCGGGGACAATATATTAACAATGTAGAGTGTCTTTTTGTGTGGTGATAGCTAAGGTATGCTGAACTAAATATGCAATTTCCGGATAAATTACCTAAAGCAAAGTTGTTTTCTACCAGTATCCTCAATTGGAGCCTCTCTTTAATATTTTATAAATGTTAGTACATATATAATTCTAACACCCACGAAATTTAACGTGATCGTAAATCTAAGTTCCTCTAGTGAAAAATATAATCTCTTTACTCCCGCATAATCACTTCGATTTTTATGTTTATCCTGTAATGCATAATTTTTCCAATAAAATGGAAAGTGAAAAAAAAAGTAATAATATTTAAAATTATTTTTATAAGCAATAATTGTTCGCCTGAAACACTCATCCACATTGAAAAAATCTCCTGATAAAAAATACATGACGCCAACGGGACTCGAACCCGTGTCCATTCGATTTCCGGTCGAAAGCTCTGACCACTGAGCTATGGAGGCTTATTTCTTACCCGCGAAATTATTCAATATATGCTAGTGTTTCATTCAACAATTACTGCTTGTTACATTTTTTCACCTGAGATCAACCAACTTTATTTTATATGAGAAAGGCATTGTAAGTGCTAACTCTCTCACTAGATGGCGTTAGTAATAATAATAATTAATATTTGACAAGTTCAAGTATTTCACCTAAAAATGTAGACAATTTGTCTCAACGCCATCTAGTGAGAGAGTTAGCACTTACAATGCCTTTCTCATATAAAATAAAGTTGGTTGTTCTCAGGTGAAAAAATGTAACAAGCAGTAATTGTTGAATGAAACACTAGCATATATTGAATAATTTCGCGGGTAAGAAATAAGCCTCCATAGCTCAGTGGTCAGAGCTTTCGACCGGAAATCGAATGGACACGGGTTCGAGTCCCGTTGGCGTCATGTATTTTTTATCAAGAGATTTTTTCAATGTGGATGAGTGTTTCAGGCGAACAATTATTGCTTATAAAAATAATTGTTATCCTTTGTGCTATGCATAAATAAAATCTTGTCTTAAAAACATTAATTTATCAAAAAAATAATAATATTTAAAATATTTAATAATTACTTTTAAAGGCTGTTTACGGAACAAGTTTGTTTGTATCATTTTCCGTTTTGTTATTTGATCAACTATATTATAAATTCACCTATTTTTATATGACTTATTGAATATTTAATTCAAAAACATTTTGTTTCTTATTATAATATGAATGATGTAATGCTTTTTACTTTAAATATTAACATTTTGACCGGTTTCAGTATAAAACTGCAGTTGATAGAACAGATACAAACTTTTTTTTGTAATTCAGTTGATTATGTAAATATAAAATAATATTTTTTTTATTATCATAATATATTATAAATTGATTCGCCTCACGAACCGCAAAGCATCTAATTGTAATTGAAAATAATGTGGTGACGTATCCGAAACATAATTTAAGGTAGTATCAAATACGTTTCACTCCTTTTTTGAGAAGGCAGACAATTATATTTAATGGTATCTTTTAGTGGAACCAATTTCCAGGATATTGGCAAGGGAAACTAGTGACAGTGTTATAAGCTACGGCGCCAGACAAGGCAGAACCTATAATGTCGCTCCGCCCTACGAAAACTTTGGTCGTATAAATTTTTGATAAATCACCCACCCAGAACCTTTCTTCTTCCCTTAAGGTTTTTTACAGGCGGCAATAGGGAATAAAATACAGCGGGCAAAGGGCAGTGTCAAAGTATGCCGAAACTCATGCAAGGTTTATGACACCCATTCAGGAAGACCTACCTACCCCTACAAGACCTACAACCTTCGTGCTTTCAGGTATCATCCTTGTATGGAAAGTACCCAGTTAAGAAGATTTTATATAAGGTCCTTACAAGGGTTGCCGTTTATGGAACCTTTTCATTTGTTACACAAGAAATCATAAATCATCGATGATTTTATTGAAAGCTGATTTCTGAATAAAAAGAATTTATTAAATGAGAATGTATGCATTTAGCAATGACTGCAGTGAGCAGCAGACCATTAAGAGGTTAACTCTTGTCATTATCAGTTCAATGGGGATGTTTCGGTTCAATGAGGATGTTTCAGTTCAATGGGGATGTTTTAGTTCAATCGGGATGTTTCAGTTCAATGGGGATGTTTCAGTTCAATGGGGATGTTTCAGTTCAATGGGGATGTTTCAGTTCAATGGGGATGTTTCAGTTCAATGGGGATGTTTCATTTCAATGGGGATGTTTCAGTTCAATGGGGATGTTTCAGTTCAATGGGGATGTTTCAGTTCAATGGGGATGTTTCAGTTCAATGGGGATGTTTCAGATTAAAATGCGTCTTTAAACAGTATGAATTTTTAATATTTTTATGCCCACTTGTTTAGAGAGCATAAAATAGTTATTTTAAAAAAATACTTTACTTATCACAATGGTTTTCACGAATTTTAGTAACTAGCTATAGACATACAGACACTTTCGAAGGAAAAGCCGTACAAGAAAACTTGGTTATAATGCAACCCTCAAGATTATGTTAAAATGATTTATCAGCGAATTGAATATAGCCATTAGCGTTAAACTTTAATTAAGTAAACAGAAACATTTTCAATCATCAAATGAAATCCTCAGTCACCTTTCAGTCCAATTGGAACCGATACTCATCGCACACATCGCATACACCGCATACACGTACACCGCACCCCGGCACCGCACACACTCTCACTCACTCACTGTGTGATTCATGTGACGGAAACGAGATCAGACTGAAATTACAAACGAGTAAATTACATGTGCTAAAATTACATGTGAATATTATTTACCCAATGAAATTACCCATTTTAGAATAAATGTATATGGTAAAAATTGTTTAATTTGGGAAAAAAATCAAAATATAGGTTGTATGGTTATACCTCGTACAAGTGAAAAATGTTGTATTTTGTCCCAATTTTGATAGATTTATTTGACTAACATACATTTGAGTCGGATTAACTGAAGAGATGACAGAAGAGTATGACGTATTAGATTATGTGAATAAAGTAAGGAGCTTGATTAATGATGATGAAGAACCAATTGATTTTATATCCATCATTTGTTTCGAAATCAAATAACTTAATTTTTGGCAAAATGAAACTTAGTGCTTACAAAAAATAAATATAATTTGTAATGTTTCACCGTGTGTAATTTTAATAAATGCTATTTATTCCACGTGCTATTTTCGCGGTGGTTTACGTAGCCGGCTTCAACGCCAGGATACGCCGGGTGTCGGGTAGATGGAAAGGGCGATGGGTAGTGCTCCAGGCAAATTGCCGCACATCATATGGACAGTAACCAAGTGCTCTAAACGTCTGTCGCAGATACGGCCGGTCCAGATGGCGGACGGCCCGAGAAGTGGCTCACTAAAACTGTGCACTTTTTACGTCATTCGGATTGGGGGAACCGGACTTAAGGGACAGACTTCATAGTGCGAGACGGACTGTGGATTTGATTAAACTGATACAATAAAAAGGGAAATTTCACAACTGTTCCAAATGTCGCTACTATTAGTAATAAAATGTAAATTGGATTTAAAAATATATGTATATGTTATTCTTTGTGGAGAGAATTAATTGCGAAGCTTTTAAACTACTAAATAAACAAAGGGTTTACAACGTTTAAAATATATTGATGAGATACTGCTGGTATAATTTAAATCGTATTTATTTTTGTTTTCTTTGATACGTTACTACTTGATTTTAACGAGCTGTTTCAGTAAAATTATGTTCTCGGACTGTTCAATTATTATTCTGGTAAAATATTTAAATATTGTGTTTAGTAATATTATTTATGAAAGGTGTAAAAAAATTGATTGAACCTTAAAAGCTTACATTTTTTAGCTCTGAGCTTAAATCTTGGAGCTTAAAGCTTTGGAGCTCAAAGCTTTGGAGCTTATTATTAGAGCTTAAATTTGGAGCTTGTTCAGTTTAGTGTTTAAAGCTAGAAGCTTTAGCTTGAAAATAGAACTCCATGCTGATGATTGGAGTTTTATGTTGGGATCTTTAAGCAAGGAACTTTAAATTTCATGTTTTCTAAGAATTGCCATGTCCATTGGTATCAACACAACCATATCATAATTTACGTTTATGTTTTATTTTTTATGAACTAGTAGTAGAAATATATCAGCCCTAATTTTGGGTATAGTGTGAGCCTTTAAGATGTAGGAAGAGAAAGGGTATTAGAAGGGGGAGGTTTTAAAGTATCTGGTTTTTCAGATCTGGTTATTAAATACGTCTAATGCCATTTAAATCAATGTTTCAATTGTGGTCTTTCAACAGTACAATGCTGAGCGAATATACCAGTGGTTCAAATATAAAAAATATTAGTTAGCTTAAATATTATTGTGATAATGTTATTAAATGTATACATCTTGTAACAGGCTTTATCAAAGCAACTCAGTCTAAATGTTGCTAGTGTTGTAAAAAGCACGTTAATTTATTGAAGCGCTGTTTTTGAGTAATAAAAGTTGTTATTTATAAACATTAATAATTAACATAACATGAAAACATAAATTTTACATCGCTTTTCACATTTACGTATTAAATAACTACTATTGATTTCCCTATTCGAAAAACGAGAATCAAGTTTTAATATTGTACCTACAAAGATAAAATAATTTTTAACGCAGTCTTTTATATATTGCATTTTAACATTTTACATGTTCTCAAGGTGCCAGGTGAAAGACTTCCGTACGAAATTTTATTGGTAATTCTACAGGGTATACGTCCGATAGGTCGCCCCAGACGAAGCTCGGGAATAAATTGTATGCACAGGTTCTGTATAAATGGGTCATGCTTGCAGTGGATCAAGGCTTTTCAGGTAGGCGGAAGGGGGGATTTTAAGCAGCCAGGTACTGGTCAACCTTATTATTTCCTATCCGCTTTTCCTTTTCATTTCCTTAAGCCATAAAACATACCCCGATGGAAATGCTATAGCCCACTGACTCTGGAAAATTGGCTGTGCTGTATTTTAGTTAAAAAAACATAGTCAATGGTGATCTGACAATATTTCCTATCTTAATTTCCCCTAGTTTTTAACAGCCATTTAAAACAATAACATATCAGCCTCACCTGATGGTACAAAATATTTTCACAGCGAAAGAAATAATATTTATATATATTTTGTAGTGAAAATATTTTGGTTACGAGGTCAATTTCAAATCGCTAAAGAAAATGGACAAAATAATGAAGGATATAGTGCAAGATTACCATCGCAATGCGGTTAGGAAAATTGAGATGATCGTGAAATTTAGATAAATATTCAATTAATGAGGACACTAAAAAATTTTCGTATTAAAAGATAGATTGAAGAACAAAACAGATTATATTATAAAAGTATGATAACATAAAGAGTAAAAAAAGCATATAAATATACAAAACCAATATAATATTTGCTATTTATTTATATTTTTTACACAGTCTTTATTATTGTATTTTATTTTATTTCATTTTATTAGTACGTGTTTTTATTATTTAATGTAATTAAATTGTAAAACATGGGCATAAGCACGGGTAAAGGACCCAATGAGGCTCACATTATCAAATAATGCTTTAAAATATTTAAAAATAACATATGTAATTAAAAAATCAATTTATTTTTCAAATCTCAAAATGCTTTCCATATTTTTACAATTTTGTATAAAGCCCTTGAGCGCAAATCGTCGTTAAACCGTTAGCAATTAGTTAAGATGACAATGGACCAATTATGTTGACACGCGCGCTTATTTTATAGCACCTTTATATCGCGGGCGTTTTTATCGTTAATAAAAAATACCGCGTACTTGAGGAAATTTAATCGCCCTCAAACCAATCAGCCAACCGATAAAGAGGTGAGTTTGATGATTCTCAAAATAGAGTGTAAAAAGCTTAGTAAGTGTAAGTGGTTGGCGGGTAAACACGCTCGATATGGTCAACTTTGTGCTACGTAAAAAAAACACAAGGTTCTTGACATTACCATTCGGACCATTGCATTGCTATGTAGTATGTGACGTATTCTGGAACCAGATTTTTTAATTTTCCAAATCAAAATAATGTGGAGTGGATTAACAAAAAAATTCATGTAAATGAGAAGTCAAGGACACCCGGCAAAGACTGGCACGACCAAGCGAATCATATAAAGTATGTATGAGATGATGCATGAATGTGAACGGAGTGTTTACCAAGACAGTTGAGTAGCGGTGTATCGTATTTGCCTTATAGCCGTGTTATGGTTAGTTATTTTGTGATATTAATAATGTTGGATTGCCACTTGCGTATTTCTGTATTAAAAACCTCAGCTAAGCATTGAAATGTTCAAAAAACATGATGGGTTGTTTCGAAGAATTTGAACAATTCTCAAATTTCAAAGTTAATTTTCAAGGACAGTGAAAAAAATTTTCAAGTTCTGTTATTATTTCAGTTCTGTCAAGAAACTAACCTTTAATGATATAATAACAGAACTTGAATAGGACTTTCACAGAACCCGAAAATGAACGTTGAAATTTTATGAATTGTTCAAATTCTCTGAAACAACCCATCCTAAGGACGGGTTGTTTCGGAGAATTTGAACAATTCATCAAATTTCAACGTTCATTTTCGGTTTCTGTGAAAGACTTATTCAAGTTCTGTTTTTATATCATTGTAGGCTAGTTGCTTGACAAAACTGTAATAAAAACAGAACTTGAAAAAATCTTTCACAGAACTTGAAAATGAACGTTGAAATTTGATGAATTGTTCAGATTCTCCAAAACAACCCGTCCTAAGAGTCGCTTTTTAAATAATATGACAGTTAGCAACGCATTGATGACTCAACTGACAAATTAAGATAGCTGTGTATCAACGCAATGTAAATATTCGTTTTTGTTTATTAAGGATACTTGTACTCGTATAAATAATAAAAAAAATCACAGTAAGCGAAAATCAAATAACCGTTACGTATCTATTTCGCTTAAGCTTAACGTGTTTCCGGAAAACAGGACACAGGGCACAGGACACAGGACACAAGCAACCCTAGCTCGGGATGTGAGACCACACATCACGTAGAGGGAGCCCGGCAGCCAATATTCTCCAAGTGTCCCTGCTCCCATGGGGATATTTCGATCTCGCCTTTATTTGTCGCAGAAAAACATTGATATATTTCTATAAAAGCTTTCACGCGTCTCGTTCCGTATACTGTATGCTGTATGGCGTATCCTCGATGCTGGGTGCGAGGGTACGCACTGCGCTGTGAATATATATTTGTAAAAGGATATTTCACTTTTTTGGTGCATTTGAGATTTAGCGAGGGTGGTTTTGATTATGATTTACCCATGATATATCTTCTTCGGCTATTTCTTCTCATACTCAATAAACCACTTTGTAGGAGTTTATCATATCTTGTTATTTAAACTGTGTATTGTGTTTACATATTTATTTTTAAACTACTACGGTAACCACCTGGTTTTAGATTTTTTTAATGAAGCCTACTAGCGAAACGACTTTGTTTCTACGCAAACTTCCTTTGGCAGTGTATTATCAACTTCAGTTTATTTCAGTTGTAATTTAAGCAACATAATTTACAATATAAATAACCAGGTAAGATCGAAACATGAAGAGAATTTTATCAAATTCAAACTCATCCAAGCCAATTAATTTTGTTGGGTAACTTTAACTGAAATTATAACTTTCGATGAAATATATACGAAACGTTTTAAATAACTTAGCAATTTATAGTGCAGTGTTTGAATTAATTTCATAATATAATATGTAACATTTCACGTAACTCTATGAAATCATAATTTGGGGAAAAAGAATAAGCATAACTATTCGACAACTGCTTAAATCATTAAAATAAACCTTATTCTCATTTCGTCTCCCCTTTTGAGGGTTGGACACAATCACTCGTGGCTATTTTACTTTTAGAAATACTCACTCTTAATTAAGTGATGACAATGATGTTATTCTTAATTAATAGTTGGCTGGCTAAAAAAAAGTCATCATTTGAATGCGATACTATGCAAATAGTACTATATCATTCCATCACACAAACACCATAAATAATAACTGCAGTTAATTGAATGATCAAATAAATTTATCTTTTAGTTATAAATTAGATATATTTATCAGGGGACCGCTCTGTTCTTCCCAGAAATCCCTTAATTACCCCTTCCTCTTTGCTCACCTCCCTCTTCAATACCTAGAAATATATGTGTATATGTGTGTCAGTATTCCTACAAGTTTTAATATTCTCCTGATGAAGGAACGAGAGTGTAATTAAAATAATGTGGTCAAGAATAATGTATGTGTTTTGATTTTAGACTATTGTATGGGGCCTAAAGAGGGAAGATGAAATGTGAGAAATAGTTTTTTTGAAACGTAATTGCATATTCAGATCTGGCTACTCTCAAAAACTGAAGCTAATTAAAGCCATGTTTCGGTTCTGATATGTCGACTCTCAACATTACGGTGTATTCAGATATGAAACGGCTCAATTGCAAGACAAAAATACTCAATTTAAAATGCAAAAAAATTTGATGTGGAAAAATTCAGTAAAACTAATACTAGCTATGAACGATATCTGAGCATTATTTGTAAAATATAACATTATTTAGTATTGTACTCCTGGGAATTATTTAAACCCCTTGGTTAATCAATTCGATTGTAAAATTTTTATAATACACAGCACCAGTCGCAAATCCTGGAGCCAGAGATACCATGGATTGACCGATTTAATGATTTTTATAACGCTGAAAGATTGGAGGTTAACTAGGGTGGAAAATACATTTTTCAACTGCTCGTTAAAACGGTTTAGGAGAGTCATATTCGACTGTAACTCTTAATTTTATGTTTTTGTCTTATGCATATAGACTGTAACTCTTAATCTTATGTTCATGTCTTACGTATATAGACTGTAACTCTTAATCTTATGTTCATGTACAAAACAACACCGATAAAATTTGTTAAAAATAAAATAACTTATGCTTAACTTCATAATTCATTCGAACGATGAAAGCCTTCTCATGTGAATGTATTTCCCGTCTATAAAATATCAAAAATGGAGTAAGGGAATAGGGGCGAAGAGTGAAGTAAGAAAGAAGGTAGTAGAGGGTAGAGGGTAGAGAGTGGAGGATTGATATCTGGCAGTCACGTACCCAATAACGGAAAGCGGCTCTGGAGGGTGGGTGATAATGCGAGCGCTACTTCTTTCAGGAAATACCCCTAACTGAGCTACTGTACCTACATGTTTCAATAAGGATGATCTCGGCGGCTTGGCAGGACCTTCTTCTAGGAATCATATTCCAAAAAAGACAAAACATTTTTTTGTTATTGGTCTTTATTTTTTCAATTATATTTTAAATGTTAAAAATTTTCTCATACTGTATTTTGTTTTGTTTTTTAAGAGTTTAATTTTCCAATGTAAATTTGTTACTAAATTTTCTGTATCTAGTCTGTGTCATCATCTTGCGTTTTTGAAAATTACTTATAAAACTTTAATTTAAAAACTTTGTTCCGTGTGAACCGGTGGTGAATTATTCAAATTAAATAACAAATTCATAATGTAAAATAAAACTCTTCCAAAACAAAATGTATGTAAATTGTTACAAAATAGATTGTAGATTAGATACTAAATTGGTAAATAGTAAGAAATACAAAAAAATATTTTCAAAATAATATGTGATTTTTTTTAATTATGTGGGTTTCTAAAAGATTTTACAATACACTAATGCGATATCCAAGCATAATTTTCAATGAATAGAAGAAATAGCTCCAAATATTTTTTTAATAATGTCATAATTAATTCTCCATTTTTCAAAATCCACATAAACAAAATCGAAGCAATTCAAAACAAATTCCTAAAATATCTTTGTTACAAGTCATTTGTAAGATTTAATAATTATGCAGAGGCAGCTTCATACTTTAAAATTGATTCACTGAGTGTACGAAGGCATCATAAGGATGCACTATTCCTGTATAAAGTAGTTAACAATAATATTCATGCCAAGAGTTGCTAAACAAGATTCCATTAAATGTACCTGCGCGTTCAACACGCTCTTGTGTCCTGTTCAAGGTTGATCAAAGCAAAACGAACTCTAAGCAGAATTCTTCCCTGAACATACTATGCAATAATTACAATTGCGTATTATCCAAGGTTGATATTATCAGTTGCGAACTTACCAAATACAATAGGTCCATAAAAAAATATTTCTCTGATGGTTTGTGAATAAAGTTTGTGTCTCTATTGTTTATATCTCTATTATAATTTGATTTATACCTACAACCTTTCTCAATGGCTATAAATGTATTGTTTTGTAAATTTTTCGTTTTATATAATCTTTTGTTTTGTATAAATTTTTTAATTCATATTCTTTTCTCACAAATTTATTTACTTATTCCATATTACGCTGTCTCAGTAGAGGTAAAGTCACATGGAGGAAATCCATAATTGGTTTTATTTTACTATATAATACTTATGTACAAACTGATTAAATGTAAACTGTTGATTTCCCGAAAATGAATAAATAATAAATGAATACATTTGTTTCTTTATTTCTTCACGTCTTGAAGTCTTTTGTGTATTTTTTTTGTTTGATTTTACAAATTACAATTTTTATGAAATATCCCACTAGGCTTATGATCGTATTATGGTAGTAGTACATGATTTTCTCAACTAACATACTAGGTTCATGCCCGTATTATAGCAGTCGTAAATGATTTTCTCAACTATCATACTAGGCTCATGCCCGTATTACGGTAGTCGTAGATGATTATCTCAACTACCATTCTAGGCTCAGGCCCGTATTATGGTAGTTGTATATGATTTTCTCAACCACCATACAAGGCTCATGCCTGTATTATGGTAGTCGTATATGATTTTCTCAACCAACATTCTAGGCTTGTGCCCGTATTATGGCAGTCGACATGATTTTTAGATTATAATGTAGGAACTCTGAGAATAATATTTTGAAAATACAAATAATAAGACGTAAAGGCTTTAGAATTTTTTTTTACATAAACGTAATAGAAATAAAAATAAAGATTAAAGTGAATGATGAAGATATAATTTAAAGAAAATAGAAATAAAAATAAAGATTAAATTGAAAGATAAAGAGATAATTTATATAAAATAGAAATTTCTTCTTCCTAGCACTATCCCAACTCATTGCCTAGGTAGGCTGTTGGGGTCGGCTCTTCTCGTTCTCAGGTTATAGCTTCTTCGGTTCTGAGTGTCGCTTTCATCTAGGCCGTTTCTTTGTAGGATTTTGGAGCATTGGGTCATCCAGGAGTTCTTTGGTCTACCTCTGGATGACTGTCTTTGAAGCTCTATAGACATTGCCTGCTTCACTGTGTGGTCTGGTGGTCTCCGTCTTATGTGCCCATACCATCTTAACTGTCGTTCCTCTAGCTTACTGTTTATGTCAGTGACACCCAGGCTACCACGAATGCGTGAGCTTTTAATTTTATCTTTTAATGATACTCCTGCCGTCCATCTAAGCATTCGCATTTCTGCTGATTCGAGTTGCCTAGAGTAGGAGTTGTACATAGTCCAGCATTCGGAGCCATACATTATCGTGGGTCTAACAATAGTCTGGTATGTCTTTCCTTTAAGTTTTATTGGCATTTTCGTGTCGCACAAAATTCCTGTTACGGATCTAAATTTCATCCATCCCACTCCTATCCTATGGTTGACATCCGCTGCACATCCTCCGTCTCTGTGGATGAGTGAGCCCAGATATTTAAATGAGTCACAGTTGGCTAATGTTACTCCATCCAATTTCATCGAAGGAGTTACAGCATTTGGGTCTTCAAATGGTAGATACAAATAATTAAATAATAATTTATATAAAATAGAAATAAAAATATGAAATAGTAATATTGAAGTACATGCAAAATTATACCAATTACTTAACTAAGTAACTAACCATCACGCCGTTTCTCCGCAGGGGTAGGCAGAGAGGACGGACTGCCAAATAACTCGGTCTTGTTTATTATTTATTATACTCTACTATTATTCTGACTCTTGACATGGCCCGACTCAAGTATCTGTCTTCCTTAGGCGTCCCCGACTTCTTTTGCCAAATACATTTGCGTCTTATACTATCCTTACACTCCTTTCTTCGTTCATTCGCCGAAACAATCTAAGCATCCCTTTCTTAATCTTTCTTAATTACGCTTACATCAGCCTTAAAAATTACTTAAAATCAAAAAATTTCGTGTTCATCGTGGTAGGTACCTATGTAGAGGAGTATATGTTTACGGTCACATTGTGATATTCGAATTTAATGAAAGAATTCAAATGATAGTGTGATTTTTTTTATTGCTTTTCTAAGGACGAGTTGTTGGAAAATTTGAACAATTCTCCAAATTTCAGAGTTATTTTTCAAGTTCTGTGAAAGATTCAAGCAACTAGTATATAGTCAAGCAACTAGTCTATAATGTTATAATAACATAACTTGAATGGGACTTTCACAGAAGCCGAAAATGAACGATGAAATTTGATGAATTGTTCAAATTCTCCGAAACAACCCGTCCTAACATTGTTTTATATAAGTTATTCAGGAGTACAATAATAATTGTAGTACATAACGTAATTAACTAAGCACGGACGATTTGAACAGTATAAGCAGGTACAATACAATTTATCATGGAGAGTTCTGATGTACAAATTAGTACAATAATTATTGTATACAAGTCGTCAAGGGATTTTAGAAATAAAAAATATTGTTAATTTTTTTTGAAATTTTAATTAAACATATTTTTATATGGGAAAATAAGCATTGGAATTTCGAAAAAAGTTATTTATCTTTTTTACTTCTACCATCATGTATAATCACCTCCCGAAGTTAGCACACTTTACCCCCTGGACACCCTCTATAGTAACAAGAGTAAAAAATAAGTACTCTTTAATTTGAAAGTAGTCACACAGCAATTTGTAGTAACTTATTTGATATTTACAAACATAAACATGAATAGTTTGTCCTAAGCCTTTATTACTGATGGGGATGCTTTGTGGAGGGTCTTTTGGAGGAAAGGAAGGATGGAAAGTTCTGAGAAGGTAAAAGGTACGCGGGGTATGTAGGAATCTGGGGGCCATTGAGTCCAGGACTGACGGACGTATGAATCCATCCCTACAATGCAAGGCGATATTCCGAGAGTCTTGTTAGAAAGGTCAAAAGGTATCCCTCAACCATTCTCTCCCGATCCGGCCTGCCACGCAGTAGGTGGATACACGCATCCGCCGCCAAGACCTGGATAAACCTCACCCCATGAACCCAGGCACTCCTGCTAAGTCACTAAACGTGGCAAAACCACCAGGGGTAACCCATTTCCGTCTCTTAAATTCCTTAACCAATTACAAACAAAATATTCCAAATTACTTCGGTACTACATAAAAACTATTTCCAGAATCTATAATATATTAAATAAACCTAGTGCTTTTTTTCTTATTTATTTTCGCTTTTATTATCATTATTTCTACCTGCGTTTGTTTTTTTTTTGCTAACTCTATGAATAAAAGTTAATAAATTTTTGAAAACTCTATTATTAAAAAAAAAAATTATTGCGCTTTCCCGCCTTTTTTATACGAGCATAGCTAATTAAAAGAGATGCAACACAATATATTTTAATTTAAAAAATAAAATAAATCTGTCTTATATCTAGAGTAAGTAAACAATGCTCTTGCAAATCATATTGAATTCGAAGCTAACAGGAACGGCCTCCTTCTTATTATAAGAAAAAAAATGTCAGCCCTGAGTATTAATGTTAAGTTTGCCATATACCTTTTAAAATGAGAAGCTATTAATAATGAAAAATATCTTTGCCAAGAGTCAATATCTATGTATGCTATATACGAATATGTAAGTTGTTTGTATATTAGGTCACATAACCCAATGATGTGATGCAACTTAAAATGAATAAGTAAATTAATATTATTACTATCTCGTAGAGTGTCAGTTGGCTAAATTTGTATTTATTCATACTTCGCGGTTGTAGGGTTATATAATATTAATTAATTATGAAAATGTATACAGTGCGTATATTCATAAATCTCTTACTTATCGTGAAAAATATTAACTTTACATTTATTTTGGACTTTGGAGCCACGATCACCCTTAAATAGTAAAAGAAAAAAAAACAACAGCACCTAATTTGTCTTAACGTGCTAATTTTTATTTTAAATAAAAAAAATTTCGCCAAGCTGTAAAAAATTTATGCATAACATATAATGCAAGCACAATTCAGATATTTTTATTATAATGACAGATTTTTCCGATTTCGTTAACTTTTAAATAATGCTTTTATCGCTAAAGCAACTGACACATACAAACGTAAAGATCTCATTCCCATAAAAATATGTACTGCCTTATTTCTTATCTTACTCTAGTTTTTGACCCGTTACTAAAAGTAACTTTCTTCGGTTCTTTTTCAACTTCTTGGTAAGTAACAAAGGCCAGGGAGCCGGTTCCTATTTCAGTCAGAATTCTGAAAATATAACCGGTTTTCTTTTGAGTTCACGTAAGGTGAGTAACGGAGACGGATTGGCACGCTCCACCTGTCTCTGATCAAATCAACACCATCCCTAGCAGTTTAGATGATTTCATCCATCAAAATAACCGACCCGCAGTAGAGGGGATTATATTATCATATGTACACAGCAGCATTGGCATGATGGAAAGAATTCCCCTTTGATGTGTACACTGAAACTAGTGATGTTGCTCGCTGAAACTGTTTTCTGCAGGGCGATCACAAAGTCTCATGAAGCATCATGTTACTGATGTTACATTATTAACATAAAATGTGTCACGGGGTTATTACAGAATAACACGTATGATTTATGATGTTAGCTGTAAGAGTACACAACACCTTCAGTTTTTTTTACATGAAAATAGATTGAAACAGGTATCATTAAGTTGTTTTGTTTTTAAAAGCAATATGTCAGTTACATCTTATCAACGCAATGTTTTTGTGCTCCCAACGTCTATTTCATCATCAGCCATGGAGTTTTAAATATTCAAACTAAATGGTTGTAAGAAAAAAAAATAGTCATATTGATACAATATAAAAGAGTATTTAATTATTCAGCGAGGGGGAGAGTCCATTTGTTTCATTTTTTTTCAACTGTCGTAATTGTTTTCTGCAATATTTAAAATAATCGTGCCACGGCCAAAATCAGCTTGTTTACCTAGAATAATATGTGTAAATATTTATTTACCAATCCACGTATTATCAAATAGAAAACTTAAAGTACTGCAGAGAGTTTATTTCGATTCAAAGGGAGTCTGTACAACGGCCACTGAAACGTGGCTCTATTTGACACCCATGGGCATTTATTATTTACACGTGGAAGTCAAGAAGTCTCCGACCTCCTTTCCTCCCCCTATCGCCAGAGGGCGCCAGTGAGTGCATCGGGGAATATCGAGCCTGATATCGGATAACAATGTTCGCTGCATATTTATTAGGGCAAATGCGCTCTCTGAAAATTTCATGGTCATGGCACGCCTCTGATTTGAATTTGGAATATGAAATTTGTATAAACTTCATCAATATTTCAGTTTGTAAATTGACCTCAGTTTTCATTCTTTGAAAATGTTTTGCGTATGTTGTTATTTTTTAATAAAAGGTACAAAAAAATCTAGACAACACAGTCAAAATTCTTTGAAAGTGTGCGTGTGTTTATTTATTCGATTATTTAAACACCGTATAAACAAAAGGAAAAGAGAAAGAATTTAAATTACCTGACTGTTCAGATATTTTCACCCAAAACGGCTAAAGCCATTACAAGCAACTTTTCGATACTGAATGTTGGTCTTTCATCAGAGCGATACTGATTCTATCTAATACTGTGAAACGTGACGCAGATTATACTAGGCATAAGTTTTTTTTACATTAATAAAATGTGAAAAAACACTTATTAAGTCAGTAAAATTTACTTGCGCGCGCCAAGATTCGGACACGTGAATTCTGGCTTTATAAACGAGAATATTAACCTCTTGAGCTCCTCGACTTCATAAACAGGTAGATTAATCATAAATTGCTTCTATACTTGCTTAGAAGTATTCTTGAATTTAGTTATTGAAGTATTACGTAAATCATCGAAAGAATCCTGTGAAATATTCTATTAACAGTTTCCCATTTCCCACAACCGCCGCGGATTATGGAAAAACGCAAATAGTTCCTGCTTCCTGTGATCCGGCTGCAGCCATCACTTCCGGAAGACACGTAATGTAATTTGGCAAGCTACCAAACAGGAAGAACTCTAAAATAACGCGGGAACCGAGGAGAACGTTACCGGGAATGGAGCCTTCCCGTAAACATTAATATGGATTCTCGGATATAACTCCGTGGATGGATTTCAATGAACAATTATTTTTCTACCACTATTAATGAGCATCTTATTGGGTTGGATTTTGAGTTGGTACGTAAATAAGTGATTCTTGTTTTTAATAAATATTTTTCAGGAATCATCACAACGGTTCCATGCTACCATGAAAACTCAACACAGTGACTATTCAACACACTTTTAAAAAGTGATATAAAGTCGATGAAAAAAAATTTTTTTTAACCTAACCTAACCTACTTAACTCAGTTAATAAAGTTTTTCCACGACTTTATATAACTTTTTAAAGATGTGATGAATTATCACTTTGATGATTTATCCGGTCACGGATCCGCTATGTTTAACATGGTAATCGGAATTCAACACACTTTTGAAAAGTAACATAAAATCATGATGAGAAGTAATAAAGAAAACTAGGGTTTAACAGGTCACGTCAGGTAAGGTTTATAGGCCAGGTTTTTTTCCATTACTTTTAATGATTTTATATCACTTTTCGAAATTGTGTTGAATATCCACTGTCCTGAATTGTCATTATTAACACCGTGTCATTCTTTTACTAAGCAATTTGTATAAAAGAAATTATTTGTCTTAAGTGTTTTATTATTTTAATTCTCAAATAAAGTATTTTAAATGTAATTAGTGATACTTTAAAAAAATCGAATTATACTTGAAATATACATTTTGAGATTTGTTTCTTCTTTTAATAATATAAATCGGAAAATAATGGATTGGATTTCTGAGAAGCTTTAAAAATGAGAGTAATACAGATTTTCGAGAAATAATGTATGATCGCCGTCAGAGTTGTGTTTATAATAATTATTTTTTAATTTGGTATTTTTGTTGTTGCTCGTAAATTACATGATAGTTTTCGGTTGATAGGCTTAGCACGCACTGCGATTAATCGTAAGCGGTTTGGAATCGCTAAAAACGCAAAACCTCGTACAAACACGCACTGCGGCTGGCGTTTTCACTTATTTCTATTTCAATGCCACCATGTATTTCTGGCGAGCAGTGTATGTTGTGGCTTTGGTTTTAACTGCGCTCGCATTCTGAATCGAAAACTGAATGCGGGTAACCGCTCTGCGTGCGCCACAATAACTATGGGAAACAAAAAATCGCGCGTTTTCAAACTGCTATCCAAATGTAGCGAATTACTTCTTTAAAATCCGTCGCGAGTAAAGAAAGCTACAGAAATATGCCACCTTTGCCGGCGATTTCAAAATGCTTGCGTGTTAAGCCTTAGACCTGCTTAGCTTTACGTTGGTAGTATGGGATATATTTTTAATTTTATCCATACAACAGGTAAGAATTCGAAAATAACATAGATTAACCGAAAACTAGTTGGATGGAAAATCTTGAAAATCAGAAGAAAACGATGATACGCCACTGTCTTTTTACCTTATCCGTAAGATATCGTTTTACAACGACTACAATTAAATTCCCCACCCTCGCACGTTTTTAAAATTGAAACAGACCATAAAAATAGCAGCGTCTCCCGACAATCCGTTCCTTGTCCGAGCCAACTCCCCAATCCTCCCACATCCCCTTCCCTACACTTCACCAATTGATTAGTATGAACAGCGGCTCCCAAATTACAGAAAGTTACTTCATTTGGCGGCACACTTTCAGCATCGTAATCACTGAGTCTTTTCAGAACACCCCGGTTCAAGGCGGAAGGGAGAGGTTGCTGGTGTGACGCGTTGTGGGAGAAAGGCAGAAGGAATCGTTATTGTTACCTGTTGTGAAAGGATCTATTACACGGCACGGACTTCATAGAATAGCTTTGTTGGAAATTTCATAGCCACCATGAGTGCGAATTATCTTCCATTGTTTCGCGCGTTCTCTGACACCTCGGTGATTTATTGGATGTTTCGATTTACGACGAGAAATTTGATGAAACAAACATTGAACATGTTAACATGATTAATTGTATTTAATGTACACTAAAAACATTAGTATCTTACGTAGATCTGAAATTTAGACAAAACTATTATTTCGACGATTCTTTTAATGTATGTGGGTACAGGTTCCTATTTTTTGCCTTGTCTTGTCGTTGTCTTGTCTATTTGATTTTAAATTTTGTTTTCGAGAATGAATAAACGCAAATCTTGGAAATAAAAATTAACAAACTTCCCGACATTCGATCTAACTGAAACTCGGCAGATTGACTCGTTGTTCATTACAGTGCTTTAATGATAATGAATTTTATTAACTTTTTGTGGCACTCACGCTCACAGGCGCACATACACGCATTTCTCTGAAATTGACTTCTAACCGCCAAAGAGATATATATTCTAGTAAAAAAAACTTTGTTTATGACTGGTTTTATTTCACTATCAAGTTTAGTTTTTTTTTTTATTTTTGAGTGTACCAACAATATTCATTAATCCGATTTTTTTGTTTATGAAAATTACTTTTATAGTGAATACCTCACAAGAGTCCCAACTGCTCCCGTCTGGAGCCAGTGAGACTATGGCATCCCCAATTGGGGGATGTTGTGAGGCTGAAGGTAAGTGGGGAAGGGAAAGAGGAAGGTGGGGAAGTACCTGGCTATTCAGATCTAGTCACTAAACACGGCTAAAGCCATTTGGAGCAACGTTTCAATTCTGAATGGTGGTCTTACACCAGGGTGATACTGGTAGTATCTTCCACTCTGGAAAGTGCCGCAAATATACTATATATTATTTTAATTAATTAATTGTGAAATAACACAAATTAATCAAATAAAATTTATTTGCGCACGCCGGGTTCGAACCCGCGACCTTCGGAATGGCAGTCCAATGCGTTACCACTGGACTATGCCGGCCGTCAAATTTAACTTAAATATTTGTAAAAAAATTTTTGGCAACCAGTTAAAATTGTCATGTTGTTTTTTCTTTCATTTACATGTTTGATGCTAAAAAGATAATAGATTGTATTTGATACTTATGTAGGCGTTTTGTTAGGTACCTATCAAATGAAAGAGCACTCCATATTTTATTTGAAATGATTTGATGTCACCTACATACAAAAGCTGGTATTTTTAAGTATTATGTTTAACTATATTGTATTTTTATTTTCGCTTACAAAAACGATCCAATTAAATATTTTAGAAAATCAAGAAAATCTTATACAACTAAATCGGTACGTTTATACCTTTGTTTTTTCTTGTTTTAAGATTTTTACGAAGTTATTAATTATTTTAGTAACTATCATAGTAATGAATTTGTCCGTCGTCTAGTGAATGAACAAATCATTTTTGAGAATAATTATTAATTTTGTCCGTAAGTTGATGGTTTAAGTTTAAAAAATACCGTTTTATTATCGGTTACAGAAGGGTTTTTATTTATTTTTAAATATTTACCCTAATGCTTTTTTTTATATTTGAACGTTATTCAAAAAAGAAGATGATATCTATATAAATAAAAATGTTAATATTCGTCTCCAAAAGTTTCATGTCCATCAATATCCAATTGAATTCTGCTTTTATTTGCTTTTGTCATGTAGATGCTACCTGTAACAGGTAAAGACATGTGTTTTTTTAAACAGCGCCATCCGTTGGACAAGCTTGTTTTTTTTTTAAACAGAGCCATCTGTTACACTTAAAAGCAGCACGTGCTATTGCTTCTTTATCTGTATAGACAGACTGAGCTAAAGCAACGCTTGGCGAGGTATAGCTATTATAAAATACTCAAAAGATTATACTGATACCAATTAAAACATCAGTACCGACGAATTGCTGATTTAATGGACATAGAACAAGAGTTCTTTTGGTCCGAAACTAGTGAAATAAAATAAAAGACCAAATTTCGAGGAGGTGAGAAATAATAATATTTGGCTATAATTTATACAGCGCCGTTTTCGTGAAAAATCACCTCAAAGGCGCTGTACAAATATATTTCTTAAATAGTTAATACTACAACTACTGACTTAAAACTAGTGACTTATATCTAGTGACTTACAACTAATGCCTATAACTACTATCTTAATGACATGTATATTTACATACGTAGAAACCTACAACTAACATCAACATTAACAATATAATTTTATTAGCGCCACTCTACTTGTTTACTAGAAAGGAATGCTCGATTGAAAAGATCCCAACTTCTTGCATCTGGTCACATGCTTAACTACAGTTACCTAACCACACAACACACACTTACCTTCAAGTCATTTTAAGCAACCTTTCGTTTCTTAACCACGGTCTCTAACTGAATAGTTAGCAAGAGTAACACGCACTTAAACTCTTAAAGCAAGTACAAATATTACATATTTCATTTTATTCTGTATGCAAATATCACATACTTATAAACATATACAATTTACGGAACATAATTTTTTTTTTTTTTAAATAAAGACAAACATTCCCGGGTTACGAATACCTGACAATATTTGAAAATCTCCTACTACCACCACAGTAAGCTGAAAATGTTGCTTGAGTTGTGATGGAGGACTTAGCCAGCCAAGGAATTGAACACACTACGCCTGAGTGGGACCCAAGCACGATCTCAACTCGGCCACCGACCGGTTATCAAGAAAACAATTAAAGTCGTATCTTACGCTTAATGTATTCGCTCACAAAATACGGAATCATCGGGTGGGAGGGGTTAATAAAACCTCCTTACAGCCATTAATTACTATCCAAAATATACTTATTCAAATCATCCTAAAAACACACATGACTTCCCAACACAAGAAATTTTTTAAGAACTTAATGTCGCTTCAGTTACAAAATTACAAAAACAAAACGCCATCCTCCAAATCTACAGAGAATTCATCAAAAAAATGTACCAATTGGATTCTGTTAGCGACTAATTCTAAACAGAGGGATTAATAATGCCCATCCTAAAGTTGAAAATCACTAAGGCTCAACGTCATTATCATTTTCTCGTTGTATAATTGCGCAATTAATTATTATCTAATGACAAACTAAAATTTAAAGAACAAATAAACTATGAACATTTAAAAAAAATCAACCGATAAAGTCTTTATATTTAAATAATGATTATTAGAATCAATTAAATTGATATTAGAATCAAATAAATTTTCGTTAAATTTCATCATCCTCTTCATTAAAATTTCATAAAATAAAAAAGACGCATACTTTCGTAGTACAATTTAATGATATTTTGGTTATGCGTATGCCTGATTATTTCTTTAAAAATAGTTTAAGGCTACATCTATAACTGTATGTCTTATTATTTGGTATATTTCTTAAAACATAATCATTACATTAATATTACACACTTCAATGAAAATTGTAATAGCACTACCTTCCATCTCAAACATGCGAATTAATTTCTTAAAAATCAAAATAGCCTGCAACCTTTGCATGTTGTTCTAAATATATATTTTTTTAAATTGTACCACTACCGACACATTGTAAAATAGTGTTAAGGCAATTACGTAGTGGCTTTTCAAAATTAAACAAAAAAAATGATGTAAAACATTTATCAATAATATCGGTTATCAATAATATCGTTTTTATAACTACAAGAAAAATCCTAAGACACATTTCGATACAATCCCCTTACTATCTGGGGTCACATCTCGCGGCCGACACTCAGCCACCCTAGCAGGGCTCTGATTTCGGGGATAAAAAACGGCGATACTTTGCGCAATTAGCCGCCCTGGTTGATTGGTCAGCCCTTGCCACCATCCCGCCCTACCGCCCACCCCCGCCCAGAGATACACACCGACCGATTACGTGAATGAGTTACAAATTCATCGGAGCTTTTGTTGGCCGACATAATCCCGTGTTACAACGGCGTTTCGAAATCCCGAATATACTGCTTTACTGCTTGCTACGTTGCATTGTTCGCGCTTTGGACGCGAGTCCTTTTTGCCCCGGTTTGACTATTTTTTTCTACTGGCTCGCGTGAATTTAAATGAGGTAATTGTGATGATTTCGATTTTTAAAAAAAAGGTATCGGCTTTTTATATAAATAAAACGTTCTGCTCCATTTCATCTAGATGCTAGATTAAGGTCAAAATAAAAAAAAACATGAATAATTATGTATATTGGAGATTAGTACGAGGTAGTGTGATGTAAATATAATATTGTTTGATAATTTTTACTTATTAATACATTGGAGAGATTTGTGTGACTGTTAGAAGTGAAAAGTATTTTAGGGATAATAATGATTGGGTAGTATCTGAATGAAATATTGTTAACTATTTTTTACTTATTAATAAATTGGAGAGAATTGCGTGTCTGCTAGAAATGAAAAGTATTTTAGGGATATAATGGTTGGGAAGTATCTGAATGTAATATTGTTAAATAATTTTTACTTTTTAATAAATTGGAGAGAATTGTGAGATTGAAAAGTATTTTAGGGATAATAATATTTGAGAAGTATCTGAATGTAATATTGTTTAATAATTTTTACGTATTAATAAATTGGAGAAAATTGTGTGACTTCTAGAAGTGAAAAGTATTTAAGGGATAATAATGGCTGGGAAGTATCTGAATGGTTACTAATAGTTAGCAACAACATATTTAAAGACATAATAAATTTATCCTGAATTATTCTCACCAAGGCAATACTAAGAGTATCTTCCGCTTTAGGTATGAAATAGATAAAAAATTAAATTAACTACACATTAATTTTTTTCAATTAGCTAAGTATTATGTTTGACTTATAAAAATTTCACGTTATCACATTTAACACAACACACAAAAGTAATTATTGTCGAAAATAGGCGATATTATTAATACGTACAAAGTAATAATTAATAAATTCGTTATAATAATCCCATTGAAATCACAATGACTATGCACACAAATGACCAGGAAACTAATGACGGTTTTGTTGTCCTGATTTTAATTCATACGAAATGATATTAATGAAATGGCCAATTATAATTAGAGGTCAAACAACGGAATGATTGGGTTAACTTGCGGCCACAGTTGTCTGTATATCGATTATTCTAATCGTTTTAGAGCCCACGCTGTGCGCAAACTGATTTTCAAATCGCGTAAACAATGTTAGACACTACGAACCATAATATAATTCGCTGGAAAATACATTATTGAAACGGGGCTCTTTAGAGTGTAAAGTACGAGCAGTCGCTATGCTATAGTATAGCTGATTTTTTTTTTAAATAGTGCCATCTGCTCGGTGTCAGTGGAACTGTGGAATGTGAGAAAGGTCTTGAGGCTGTGGGAAGTGTGAATTGGAAAGTGTGAAGTGCGAATGTTTGACGGTGTGGAGCAGGGGCAAGAGAAGGGTAAAATGACCCTTCGGAAGCTTTTTCGACTGTTCAGATTTGATCACTAAACGCAGCGATTTAATGTCAAGTAAAGTTTTGAGTCCCAATGATAGTCTCTCACAGCGATGCTAAAATCACTTTCTACTCTATTTATAATAACAAAATGCTGTGTGAATTATATTTTCAAAAAGCCTATAAATAGAGTTGCTCCATATTCAGATTACTGCTCTACGATATTATATTTGACCAATAAAGGAAACCTTAACAAACTACAAATTATTCAAAACAGAGCTATGAGTTGTATACTGAGGAAAGGCAAATAGGCAAAAATTAACCAAATGGGAGAAAGACTAAATTGGTTTCCAATATCAAAAGAGACTGCTACATAATTTGTTAGTAATATATTTAAAATTATGAATAAAAATATCTATATTTAAGGTTTAAATAGTTTTCAGTGAAAATATACATAATTATGAAACCAGAAATGTAAATAAATTCAGATTATGGTATATGAGAAAAAACAGAATTTCTTTATGTTTAAAGGACTAACAATGTATTTTAAAATAGCTGACAGTCTAAAGTCTTAAAAATAACTAAATTTATCCATGTACATATTAGTTCAAATACGTAAAATTGTGTATGAACTAACTCAATGAATTTTATTTTAAAGTGAAAAAATAAATTTAATTTATGTTTCACTTGTACACTACAGATCTTGAAAATGTCACCTCTGGGTTAAAATCCAGAATCTCACAGACATGAAAACTGTTCTTTATTCGTAGCCAAAAGAGGTATCATAGACGAATGAACTAAATTGTTTTACAGACTTAGCCCTAACATATGCCGTCGTGACATGCCCTACTGCAGAAATAAGTTAGTTGATCTTACGGCACGCTCTGACACGGACGTCCAATTTTGACAACAGTCAACGATACCAACAGAAACGAAAATGGGTTTAAATTTAGGTACGGAAAATAAAGACGAGGTATGAGAGAGACAGGCGATTATTAATATAAAAACAAAACACTTGAATTCATTTTTCAAATATATATGACTGTTCAAATTTCCCCTCAAAATTATGTTTTTATAGTTTGACTACGTATGATAGTTTAGATACCTACCATGAAAATGTTCCGATACATCAAAACCGTGTAAATAACACTGACGGGTGGTTTTTTCATAATCTTTACATTGGTAAATAATAAAATGTTAATTATACCATCGTCTTTAGCAAGTACAATATTCTACAGGTACATTTTTAAGAGCAAAACATATTTTTTTTCACTAAACGTGTAATATAAACAATTTTCAGATGCAAAGATTCCTTGGTGCAAGCAAGAGCTATGACATATTGGAATAGCAATATTTGCAATTTCCAATAACGTTGCTTTTTACGATGTTAGTGCAGCTAGAACGTAACGTAACTAACGTAATCCAATGCAGACCCAACGTTAATCCAAGCTTTGTTTGTGGTTAATTTATGCTTCATTTGGAATATTTAACTCCGCTGTATGTTCAAACGATAATTTGATTCTGTTGTTTAATCGAGTTTTGTAGTCGTCGAAAGGTGTTGATTTTAGGGGAAGATTTATGGGTTTCCGAAACGTGAAGGCTCGTTGATTAATTTTACGATTCGATTGACTGCATTAATTTTATGTTAACGCTCTTATTCAGATACACCTGACCAATAATTATCAAAGAAACAAAAAATTAATTACGTTTCTGTTAGTTTTTTAAGCAAGTTGCAAGGAAAACTTACCCTTTGTAACAACGTACAGCGCATTGTTATTTTTTTGTATTTTGCAGTATAATAAATATACTTTTTGAGTTTTTGGCCGTACCTATTTTAATCGATCCCAATTATTTTCGTTGTCAATATTGATACGAAAACACAATCTTTGGCTACGGCCAGTGTTATTTGTGTCTGGTGTTCATGTTTAAAAATTCTCTAATCGACGCAATCGTAAAACATAACGACTCAAGAGATAACTCAACCAAAACATGGAACTAATATGTCACGTATCACTGTGCTCTAAATGAATGGACAAAATCAACACAAAATTATCGATATTGTTTCGAAAAGTTGTTTAAAAATCTGGAGCCATTTAGCACGTATTTGAAAAAAAAATTAACTAATCAATCTTACCATCGAGCCATTTCCCCAACAGGTGAGCAAAGAGGATATAAAACTACAACTCTTTATTCGATACATTCATCAATTACACTCTTCTGTTGTACATACCGTACGCGGGTATTTGACATACTCGGCGGTGCCATGTCTTCCTAGAATTATTCTCAGATAGATGCAGATAGACTCGCTGTCGATGACAATGCATTTTGTCAACTTTTAGTGGCAATTTCGTAAACACACGGATTACGCAGTTCTACGAAATCATCGGTTAATAGAGTTACTTCTAGTTCTCAGTAGAGTTATCGACTCCAGTTCCTGGGTAGGAAGGTTCAATCCTCAGTCAAACAATTTTTCTAATGTTTTAAAAGATATAATTTTAAAATAAATGTATAGTAGTAAACATACTTTTTTTGTTCTGATTTTTTTATTCTTGTTGCACCGAGCCACTCCCAACTAGCAGATATATGAGTAAACAGTCAATTGTGCCTACAGTACAAGCTTGCATTATTTTGGGACCTCCCCATGTCCCCATTCACATGCATGCATGGTACCAAGCAAATGCAAGAACATGACTCACACTACCACACTCGATTTTGTGTTTCTTAACACAATCAATCATTTCCAAATGATTACTTCTATTTAACCTACAACACAAGAATATCCATTGCAAACAGGATTCAAAATAAAAAGTATATTGGACAGTAAAATTATTTAATAATATAAAAAAGTTAACAAGCAAACAAGTTGAATACTAATGAGAGAGTTTTAATTTGACTGATACCAGATAAGACAAGTTTTAAATCAATTTTTTGTTAAAAACACAAAGACATAATTTTTTCTGATTGTGGAAGACAATTTCGCATTTAGCCAACAATGCGAGAAGTTTATTCATGATTTATATTGGGATGTTTGTATTGCGAAATGGCGTGCATTATGAATGCGAATTTCCATTGCTCATTTCTTCTGTAATTTATTTTACAAGCATGTTGTACAATTTTGTAAATATTTAATTTGCCATTGCATGCTAAAAATGGTATGCTTTAGTTGAAAAAACATGTAGATATCTCTAGTTCTTTTCTAATGGTATTTTTACGCGGGGAATTTTTGGATTTTTACAATTTATTGGTATTTTTATTTATTTGATATTATAGAAACAAACGGTAAATGAGTTACAGTGATGAAACAAAATACAGGAATTAGACATTTCATGTTGGGTACCTATGATATGTTTCTTGTTATGTCTGGTAAGTGGTATGTTTATTCCTCAATTACCAGATGACGTGTGTAGTATATAGGTGTGTGTGTAATGTATGTGTGAGGGTGTGTCTGTGTGTGTATGTATGCGCATGGAACAGTTTATATTATTGACACAATGCCACGTTCGACTATGGCGATAAATTTTAATATCTTTTTTACATCATTAGAAGATGATGTCTCGTCGTGAGAAAATAGTGTTTCATCGTAAATATGTAATTTACCATCAAGAGAAGATGACATCTCATCACGAGAAGATGATATCTCATCGTGAGAAGGTTGTCACAACATGAGAAAATAATGTCTCGTCATAATAATGTGATGCCTCACTAGGGGAAGATGATTTAATCATGAGAAGATGATGTCTCGTCATTAGAAGGTGATGCCCCATCATGAGAAGATGATCTTATAATGAGTTGATGATAACACGTCATGAAAATGTTATTCCTCACCAGGTAAAGATGATTTAATCATGAGAAGATGATGTCTCATCATGAGACTAAGATGTCTCATCATGAGAAGTTTACAGACATCATAAAAATATTACGTCTGGTCATATCATTGAAGATGTGATAAAGGAAAATGACGCATATAATGTCTTAGAAACCTCCGTGACTGGTGTAAGTGCAGACCCATTGAGCCATCAGTCTGCATGGACAGTTAACCTCTGACGTCGATTCCTAGGAAAGGGCACTAATAGAAAAAAAAGTGAATTTGTAAGACTTTGACTCACTTTTTGTTAGTATCTTTGGAATGTGCCCAAAGATACATGACTACTTAAACATTCATAAAGGCTACAGTGGATTCTAAGTATTGCTTACCGCATTGAAGAAGCAAGTATACAAGCTTCCCATCACCATGACAAAAATTTAAAACTGGGCGTATTATTGATTTTTTTTAATTTTTCAATCAATTTCCTCAATTTCGTAAATAAGAATGCAGGAGACACTATCAAAATTGCTAACTTTTATGCCAACGGAAAGTTAGTTTTTTTAATGGGAAATCTTTTTCCGTTGGTATTTTTCTCACTGAATGTTTTATTGCATTTAAATGTTTTGTTTTTTTCTGTTTAAAAATCTTATTGAAAAAAGTGTCATTGTAACCAATAATGCAACATCTCATTTTTTTTTGATAAAATGATTGCATTTATCCTTTTACTCTTTAACTCGTGATGCAAAAGAATAACGGCTGAAAATAGTTGCATTGATTTTAAAAGTCTGTTTTTTTTCATCTCAGATGGATGTATTTTAAAATAGTGTGAAAATAATCATATTTTTAGTTTGAATAATAAGATTCATTGATTTTTAAATTTCAATGTGATATTCTCGATATCACAAAACTATACGAGTACTACCCTTTTTGTATAAGGTAGTTTCATTGTTATAGATATCAACTCAAAAAAATAATTATGTTAAAGGTTTTTTTTCGTAAATAATAAGATCAATTGCCCATTTGTTGTATACCTTTTATAGCGTCATCCCCCATTATTACACCATCCTTCGGGATGGAAGGCGGGCGTGAAGTGGTTGTTCGGTCATCCCCCAACCACTTAAGCCTACGCAATACAAACCCTAACAGCTTTATCAGCATCTCCCACTATGACCGTAACACGTGGATATTAGCTGCTAAACACACTCTACTTTAACGATTATTTTTAGTACCTGCATAATACTGCTTCTCGTTTGGAAGAATGGTGCAGATTTTACACACAAAATTTATCAAATATGAATTAAATTAAATTTATCCCTTGTTAACTTTAAAATACTTTTGAGACGTACACGACATACAGTGCTATTCCACACGATTAATTATAAAACAAATGCAGCATCTAATTCTTCAATTAACCGAGCTCTTAATACTCTAAATAATATTTATCTTAACTCTAACATTGATATATTTTCGGATTCACTGCCCAAATTATAAAGTGGCATCATGTCAATAATTTAAGCTATTCAATGCGGATATATACAGACACACACAAACAAACACTCCCACATACATTACACACGTCACACACACACACACACACCTATAAACTACACCTGGTAATTAAGGAATAAACATACCACTTAGCAGACATTACAGGAAAACATATCATTGGAACCCAACATGAAATATCTTATTCCTGTATATTGTTTCATCTCTGCAAATCATGTACTGTTTTTTTCTATAATATAAAATAAAATAAAAACACATGCAAACTGCAGTGTATATAAGGAATAAAAATGTATGCCAAGATGTGTGAATGTGCCAAAAGTGAAGGAAAAATGTATTGTTTAAAAAAAATAAACCTCACGACTAACTCTTACAATAAGTAATTAAATAATATTAAATATATTTTTACATACACATACACAAAAATGTTACTCTTATATTTTAGGAAAGACAGCCACATATAAGTAGATGACTTTTGGTAGTAAGTTAATAGGAGTGGTAGATTCTCTCAAATATTCTATCAGTAAATTCAAGATCTAAATGCTTCTTGAAAATGGGTTAGTGACTAATTGAATAGCCTTGTAATTTCAACCTTTATATTCCCCATCTCCTTCCATTTCTGCTCCTTTCAGTCTCACAGTTCACCTCGATTGGGGACGTTATAGTCCCACTGGCTCAGTTGGGAAGGAGTTGGTATTCTTGTGCGGTATTAAAATTTCAAAAGAAGCGACGCCTTTTCACTTTTGTTAATCCATTTAGCGATCTTCATCCTTACTGAAAGAGCGAAGGTTTTGGATATTTTTCCATGAAATATTTTTCTATGCATTTTCTGTTAGTTATATTAGATGCAGAAAGAACATTTTTTCAGTGTAAAATAATGTAGAAATTTCTCAAGAAAACTTAATACAGCAGAAATGAAATTCCTGCTGGTTATTTATTAAGAAATATGACAAATTCTAAAGAGATTAATTAACGAAATGGGCATAGTCCAGTAGTCCATAGTCGACGGCCGGCATAGTCCAGTGGTAACGCATTGGACTGCCATTCCGAAGGTCGCGGGTTCGAACCCGGCGTGCGCAAATAAATTTTATTTGATTAATTTGTGTTATTTCACAATTAATTAATTAAAATTAATTAAAATAATATATAGTATATTTGCGGCACGTTCCAGAGTGGAAGATACTACCAGTATCGCCCTGGTGTAAGACCACCATTCAGAATTGAAACGTTGCTCCAAATGGCTTTAGCCGTGTTTAGTGACTAGATCTGAATAGCCAGGTACTTCCCCACCTTCCTCTTTCCCTTCCCCACTTACCTTCAGCCTCACAACATCGCCCAATTGGGGATGCCATAGTCTCACTGGCTCCAGACGGGAGCAGTTGGGACTCTTGTGAGGTATTCACTATAAAAAAAATAAAAAAATAAAAAAAAGATAAAGGTGTAACAAGAGAATACTTTTTGGGAGTGTGGGTGAAAGAAGAAGCCAGGAAGATATGACTGAAGTTAATCGAATACTTGTGTGGGGTCATGACAAGAGTCGGAATAACAGTTTGTATGAGGCAACGCGCAACTGAATGAAGCTAATTGAATGTGGGGTCATGACAAGAGTCGGAATAACAGTTTGTATGAGGCAACGCGCAACTGAATGAAGCTAATTGAATGTGGGGTCATGACAAGAGTCGGAATAACAGTTTGTATGAGGCAAACCGCAACTGAATGAAGCTAATTGAATGTGGGGTCATGACAAGAGTCGGAATAACAGTTTGTATGAGGCAACGCGCAACTGAATGAAGCTTATTGAATGTGGGGTCATGACAAGAGTCGGAATAACAGTTTGTATGAGGCAACGCGCAACTGAATGAAGCTAATTGAATGTGGGGTCATGACAACAGTCGGAATAACAGTTTGTATGAGGCAACGCGCAACTGAATGAAGGTAATTGAATGTGGGGTCATGACAAGAGTCGGAATAACAGTTTGTATGAGGCAACGCGCAACTGAATGAAGCTAATTGAGTGTACGCAAACACATAGATATGTGGCAGTTTTTGCGCTCTGGCTGCCCCACACAGTTATAGTTAAGCAATCATTTTAATATAATAATTACATTACTGACAGAGATATTGAACGAAGGGTAAATGCAGGTAAATCCATTATTGGAGGACTAAACGCAGTTGGCGCTAGCAAAAAAATGTCCAAAGAAGCGAAGCTAGCAGTTCACAATTGAGTGCTGGTACCTACCCTGATGAACGGAAGTGAGGCATGGAACTGGCAGAGAAATGATGAAAGTAGACTGAATGCTGTAGAAATAAGATCCCCGAGGCATATGTGTGGTAAAACCATCTATGATCGTGTGAGAAATGTAGAGATCCGCAATGAGTGCAATGCTGATGTAAGCGTAATGAGTAAGATCAAGAAAGGGACGCTTAGATGGTTTTGGCATGTAGAGCGAATGAGCGAAGAAAGGAGTGTAAGGAGAATATACAATGCAAATTTTAATGGTAGGAGAAGTCGGGGACGCGCGAGCAAGACATGGCACGAACAAGTGAATCAGATACTTGAGTCGGGCCATGTTAAGAGTCAGAATAATAGAAGAGTATGTATGAGACGATGTATAAACGTGAATGAGGCAAGGAGTGTGTGCCTTTGTTTGGCGGTCCGTCTTCTCTGCCTACTCCTGCGGGGAAACGGCGCGATGGTTAGTTAGTTAGTTTATTTATCTAATTTGGCTTTGTTTATATGTGAAAGCCTTGCTTTTATTGAAATGTTTTATTGAAATGTCTGATGAGCATAAACCCTTGTCAATCACCTGGGGCTAAGGTAAGGAGGCAGAATGTGTGAAAGCATTGAAGAACCTTGATCATATTGCCAATAATCAATAATCACAAAATATTTTAATTATAATTAATTGTCATGTCTGAAGGTGTTTGGAGAGTCCGCCAGCGGTGAGCAGGACGACAGGTCACCGCGAAATCCGTATGAGTTAGCTCCGGGTAGAGATTCGTAGGAAAGAGTGCGCGAGGCCATTTTCAATTAACCAGCATCCATTAAACGTTTGGCAGGCTACGCGGGGACAGTGATAACTCATCTCTGTGTCACCCCGACAGCATGCTGGGCATTCTGGGCAATCCAGTGCAGTCTCCAAGGAATTACACTTCAAAAACACTCACAAATAAAACCATTTTTTAATCCAAATAACTGACTGTATATTAATCTCACCAAACATCAACACTCGAACAAAAAACAGGCCAATCTCTCGTAGGAGTCAAAACGTTTGTTTTATGTTTGGTTAGTCTACACGGAAAGTCTGTATCCTTCAACATTTCAATCTCACCGAACAAGAACACTCGAACAAAGAACCGGCTGATCTCGCGCAGGAGTCAAAACGTCTGTTTTATGTTTGGTTAGTTTATACGGAAAGTCTGTATCCTTCATTCTCCGAAGGATCGGTTTTTAATTTTTTTTTTCAATATCAATTTGTCTGGCAAAACGCAACGCACACCGCGGAATCGTCCTCTCCCGTATTGTCACCCCGACCTTCCTACCCGCGTTATTTAGCCCGCTCGTCCAACCGATCTCAGGGCAGCCACCCGAAAAAACTCTCAACAAAACAATAATCGGGCACTACCCTGGCAATCCAAACTTGCACAATTCTTTAACGTTAAATGTTCATTTAATCAAGATTCTCTTACTACTTTCCAATCATCTAAATATCGTTGAAAGTCATTTCAAAAATAGGTACAAGTATTTTAATCAGGTTTGTTTAAATTTTGTACTGACATTTGCAACTTTTCAAAAATAAATAACGTTTTTCATTTGACACAAATGCTCAAACAGGAAAGTTATCCACTGAAAAGTTAACAGCGGAAAGTGTGAAGAGGGAGGACTGGGGGGATTTAAGAGGGAGAGAGGGAAAATACCTCAGGAAGGTCTGAAACTGAAACCGTACTCAATGAACATTTTACACAGCCGATTTTTTTCAACAATCGTGTCATGAGTGTCATTAATATAAGGCTGTGCCTTTGAAATCCGTTTAATTTAGGCGAAATATACATTTAGCAGTTGTAACCGGTTTTAAACCGTTCACTGGCTAGCATGAGTTAGCATCTAATTCTTCCACCACAACACAAGCAACATATTCCGCTTACTGTAGTACTGTAGTAGGAGATTTTAAATATTTTCAGGTTATTCGTAACCCTCGAATGTTTGTAAAAAACATGAAAAAGAAGTTTTGCAATATTCTGTTGCAAACATAATTTTTTAAACATAACACAAGTAATCATTGAATAATTTTGCTGGTATTAGAAATGTTATTTTTAACTAATATTACTAGCAAAAATTTTCAAATCTTGTTAAAGCTGTTTTTATAGAATATATTACAACTTTTATCTGGTTTTATTTAAATCTGATATTAATGTTAAATAAAATTAATTTCTGATCACAAATATGTTTCACTATTTTCACTCGTAGTGATTGTTCGCGCAATATATAGGGGATTGTTAGGTATGCATCCACAGGCTTAATGGACAAGTGTAATTTCAATACAAAATCCTGCAAATGTCCTACCTACCCTTTTACCCATCCCAAAATGTCACCATGATAAAAATATTGTTGCGACACATGTAAAATCTGACAAGTGGTGTCAGTTGCTTATCAGAGTTCGGAGTGATAATTAATATCAGACAGGGCGATTAAACGTATATTTTGTGAAGTTAAATCAACAAATACTCCTGGAGACGTGTGATAGTCATCAACGGGTGAGTCCATCTTTCCTGCTTTCCAATCTGGGCTTATCTTGTGCTCCAGAAGCCCAGATTTATACCTTTGATTATTGCACTGTCCATCGGGTTTGTCGGATGCATAAATCGTCCCATAACCTATCATTCGGAGTAGTTTGGGACTGGTCCTTTGGGCGTGTGGCATATCACACCACCTCTAAAATATATAGTGGAGTCGCAGCTTCGCGACACCATTTTTGGTTCGTTCGAGCCGGATTACCAACGGGGTATTTAAAATTAACATATTTAAAGTTATAAATAAATATTATTTCCTCTTTATACTTTGTTAATTTGTATGTACTAGGTTGCATTTGTAATTATTGTTGTGTTTAAATTCCTACATACAATTAATCATGGCGACTAGCGATAGTACTCAGGATATTAAAATCAAGTTAGTAGAATCGAAGATTAATTTGATGCATAATCGTGTTAATAAATTATACGAGAAAGCGAAAAGTATTGCGGACAGGGAGACGAGAAGTTCGGAGGATTTTCTTAAACAAACGGTTAATATAGCTACATATTATGCACAATTTAACACATTTTGTGATGAATTTCATACACTTCAGTTGAAAAAGGATTCAAATTACAATATGAATTTCGATTTATGGAGTAAATTCGAAAATAAGTACTGTTTTGTAGTTTCTGTGCGCGAAAGCATTATAGCAAAGCAAGATTCATCACCTTATCGACAGAAGTTAAATAATTTACCATTAATTAAGCTCCCACCGATCGAGATGCCATCGTTCGATGGTAATCAAGAGAATTGGTCGATATTTTATGAAGCTTTTAAATTAAACATTCACTCAAATGAAAATTTGAATACGTCGCAGAAGATGCAATATCTGATAGGGAAACTCCAAGGAAAGGCGTTATCAGTTTTTGCGGGAATACTTCCGAACGAACAAAATTATTTTTTAATTTGGGAAGCTCTCGAAAAGAAATATCAGGACAAACGCGTGCTAGGTACCTTTTATCTGAACAATATTTTGAATTTAAAATTATTGGCACCTAGTAACCCAAATGAGTTAAATAATTTTATTGAACGGTTTGCGTCTTCCATAGCTGCACTCAAGGAATTAGGTATTGATGACCTAACCGATTTTATAATATTACATATTGCACTGAAAAAATTAGATATACAGTTGGTGCAAAATTTCGAAATGTCTATACGGGAGAAAGCTATACCTACATATAGCGATTTAATAGAATACATTCGGTCGCATGTCAAAATCCTAGAACGAACTGGGCAAAATGATAATAAAGTTGTTAATAATAAAAACAAAGTTACGCATTCATTCGCTGTGGTCGAACCGAAGTCAAGTAATAATAATCGTAACAGGTGCCGGAAATGTAATCATTCTGATCATGTTGAATTGTTTAAATGTGAACAATTTAACGAATTAAGACCAAATGCTCGCTTTCAGTTTGTGAAATTAAATAATTTATGTGTAAACTGCTTAAGCGATAAACATAAAACTGTGAAATGTCCATCTAAATCGGATTGTAGAATTTGTAAAAAACGACATCACACCGCTCTGCATTTTGAGAGCACGGTGAATACTGAAAGTCAATCGAAAAACGAAGCCATTACATTAATAGCGCGTAGTCATAAACATCATAATAATTTTTCTGCGGGTAATATAGCTACGAATGTACTACTGTCAACCGCGCAGTTATTTGCTTATGACAATAAAAATAATCAAGTAAGCGTAAGGTGTTTAATTGATTGCGCATCGCAACAAAATTTAATCAGTTTAAACACTTGTAATGAATTAAATCTTAAAATATTTCCTTTAAATAATTCAGTAGTTAAAAGTGTTGGTTCAGTAGAGACACCAATATTGGGACACGTTGCGTTAAAAATTAAATCCCGCGTTTCAGAAGATACTTATAAAATTAGTCTATTAGTTGTCGATAAAATAACTGATAAGCTTCCTACACAACATGTTGACACAAAGTCATGTGAGCATTTAGTGGGTTTAAACTTAGCGGATGAATCCTGGAACGTTCCATCCGATGTTGATATCTTATTAGGTGCACAGTTATTTCCATATATTCTGCTGGGGAATAAGGTTTTATCTAAACATAATACGAATGCACCACCGGCTATACAGACAGTATTCGGGTATATTGTAATGGATGAAATACCTACGTGTACGCCGGAGGTTTCGTGGACGTTCGGCCCCATAACCAATGTAGATTTATATAATGCGTTATCCAAGTTTTGGACGATGGAAGACATGCCTATTAAGTCGTTGATGAGTGCTGAAGATGCAGAATGTGAAAAAATGTACCTCGAGTCAGTCCAACGGGATGAATCGGGAAGGTATATTGTATCTTTACCGTTTAAGATAGATCCTAATAATTTAGGTGATTCGCGCCGTGTCGCGCAGCTTCGATATGAATATTTAGAACGGAAATTTAATACTTCGCCAGAATCGCATTGCAGTTATAATGAAGTAGTTTCTGAATATCTGGAAAAGGGATATATGAGGGTTGAAGTTCCGTCTTCATCTAATATTGATGAGGGATATTTCATTCCTCATCACGCAGTAATTCGTAAAGATAAATCAACAACTAAAACTCGTGTTGTATTAGATGCAAGTACAAAGACCAGTTCAGGGTTGTCACTTAATGATACTTTGTATACAGGTCCAAATTTGCAATCTAATTTGTTTACACTTTTAATTAAATTTCGCTTATTCGCTGTAGCATTAACCGCAGATGTTAAGCAAATGTATCTACGTATAATGGTAACGGAAAGCCATCGTAAATATCAAAAAATTCTTTATAGATTTCACGAAGATGAACAAATTGGAGTTTATCAATTTAATTCACTCGCGTTTGGTTTGAACTGTTCACCATTTCTAGCAATGCGAACTATACGGCAGCTAGCGAGCGATGAAAGAAATCGTTATCCGAAAGCGGCGGAAGTTGCAATTAATGATTTATATATGGACGATTTTGTATATTCTGTAAATACTATAAGTGAAGGCATCACTTTGGCTACAGATTTAATGGCGATGTTCAAGTGTGGAGGATTTGAATTAGTCAAATGGTCGAGTAATTCTCCTCATTTACTGGCCCAATTACCAGAGTCGCACCGCGCGACAATGGATTTTTCGGATAAATGTAGCATTTTAGGATTAAAATGGGATCCGATATCTGATTGTTTTCGATTTATGATATGTCCGACGGAGGAAAAAACTATATGTAAAAGATCAATTCTTTCCACAATAGCTCGTTTATTCGATGTATTAGGTTTGGTTGCTCCGGTAATTTTATATGCCAAATTACTTTTACAAGAGCTGTGGTTAGAGAAAGTAGGATGGAACGAGGAACTACCCCAAAGTATTGTTAATAGATATGTCAAATTCAAGGAAGAATTACCGATGCTTTCTAATTTAAATTTACTTCGATATTTGGGAGTAAAGGAGGACTGCACGATAAATATTATCGCCTTCGCAGATGCGAGTATGAAAGCATACGGTTGTGTAATATATCTTCATGTCACGGATAAGGGTGGCAACACGACAATGAATTTGATATGTTCTAAATCCAAGGTGGCCCCTCTGAAAACAGTGTCGCTCGCTCGATTGGAATTATGCGCTGCGCTTATTTTATCTAGACTCGTTAGATCTATTATAGATACTTATAGAAATCGCGTTTCGATAAACGATATATTTGCTTTTTCAGATTCAAAAATAGCACTTTCTTGGATTCACTCGTCCCCTCACCGGTGGCAAACTTTTGTAGCTAATCGAGTTAGTGAAATTCAGGAAAATTTACCCGCGAAACATTTTTATCACATAGATGGCGTTACCAATCCTAGTGATTGTTTATCACGAGGACTACTGCCTGCTCAGCTGGTCGATCATTCTCTTTGGTGGCACGGTCCGCCCTGGGCTGCGAACCCAGTATCCGAGTGGCCTGTCGAAAGATTTTCCCCCTCACGAGAGGAGGAGAATGCTTTGGAATTGAAAAAATCGCATACATTTACAATAACGTCAATAGAGGAAAATTCTCCGATATATAATCTCGCTTTAAAAATTTCCTCATGGCCAAAACTGCTGAGAATTGTGGTATATATTTTACGATTTATGCGAAAGTTATCACGCTCAACAGTTATAAATTCCACGGAATTAAACATTACTGAAATGAATGTATTAAAAGCTTTACAGAATAGGTATTTTAGTGCCGATATACAATTAATACAGAGGGATAAATTATGCTCACCTTCAATCCGAAAACTAAACCCGTTCCTAGATCATAATGGCTTGTTACGTATAGGTGGTAGATTAATAAACGCGAATATACCTTTTGAAAACAAACATCCAGTACTTCTGCCAAGACAGGATCATATTGTCGATATAATTATAGACTTTCACCATCGTGTGAATTGTCATACTGGTGCACATCTCCTTATGTCAATAATTAGACAGCGTTATTGGATCTTATCGGGGAGAAATCTAATACGCAAAAGAGTACATGCTTGTAATTTCTGTTTTAAAACTGCACCTTCTAATATTATACCGCTAATGGCAAATTTACCTACAGCTAGAGTTTAGGAAGCAAAGGCATTTACACATACGGGGGTAGATTTTGCCGGACCAATAAATATAACCCTTTCTAGGCGTCGTGGGGTAAAAAGTCAAAAGGCATATATATGTCTATTTATTTGTTTAACAACGAAGGCTATATATATGGAAGTGGTATCAGATCTAAGCACGGACAATTTTTTAAACGCATTTAAGCGTTTTCTATCCAGACGCGGACCGGTTTCGTGTATGTACAGTGACAATGCGACAAATTTCATAGGCGCAAAGAATTGTCTGGATGACTTATATAATTTTTTAGAGGCAAATTCAACAAAAGAAGTTCTTCGCAATGAATTTAACATTCGGAGAATTGAATGGAAGACGATTCCACCCCGCGCTCCTCACTTTGGAGGATTATGGGAGTCAAATATTAAATGCATTAAATCGCATCTGTATAGGGTTGTGGGTACTCAACTTTTATGTTATGAAGAGCTTCTCACAGTTCTGACACAAATAGAGGCTGTACTTAATTCACGGCCATTATGTTTATTAAGCAGTTCTCATTATCCAGAAGCTCTTACTCCGGCTCATTTTCTGATGTCTACCCCGATTCAGCATCTACCTGCTTATGATTTGACTAATGAACGCATTAGTCTACTGAAAAGGAAAGAGCTTTTGGACCACCTCGTTCAATCTTATTGGAAGAAGTGGCATATAGAGTATCTTCACTCTCTGCAGATGAGAAAAAAATGGAATAGTCCCGCGAATAACATTCTAGTAGGTACCATAGTATTGGTGCATCAAGAGGATGCGCCTCCACTTTATTGGCCGGTGGGCGTTGTTGAGGAGGTGTTCCCTGGTAAAGACGGAGTGGTTCGTGTCGCACGCGTAAGGACCCCTTCCGGGAACTTTAAACGACCAGTCGTAAAATTGTGTCCTTTGCCTACACAATAATTATTATTTCATTATTTTTTTTAATTTTCGTTTTAACTTTGTAATTTAAATAGCGTATTGACAAGAATATTTATATTTCATCTTACTTCGTTTTACATTTAATTCTTTACTTTATTTGAAAGTACTTAAAATTTCGGAAGGTACTTTCAACGCCGGGAGAATGTTCGCGCAATATATAGGGGATTGTTAGGTATGCATCCACAGGCTTAATGGACAAGTGTAATGTCAATACAAAATCCTGCAAATGTCCTACCTACCCTTTTACCCATCCCAAAATGTCACCATGATAAAAATATTGTTGCGACACATGTAAAATCTGACAAGTGGTGTCAGTTGCTTATCAGAGTTCGGAGTGATAATTAATATCAGACAGGGCGATTAAACGTATATTTTGTGAAGTTAAATCAACAAATACTCCTGGAGACGTGTGATAGTCATCAACGGGTGAGTCCATCTTTCCTGCTTTCCAATCTGGGCTTATCTTGTGCTCCAGAAGCCCAGATTTATACCTTTGATTATTGCACTGTCCATCGGGTTTGTCGGATGCATAAATCGTCCCATAACCTATCATTCGGAGTAGTTTGGGACTGGTCCTTTGGGCGTGTGGCATATCACACCACCTCTAAAATATATAGTGGAGTCGCAGCTTCGCGACACCAGTGATGAATAATAAATAGTGCGCACTGCACTATTTATTATACATTAAATCATTAAATATTTATTTTCACTGTGAAAGATCTACAAAATGTTTTTTTTTTATTATTTTTTCATTGAATATTTTAATTCATATGTACATAATGAACAGTTATACAATTAAAAGTATATTGTGCCGCGAAAAATCACACTAAGGCAAAGCCTGTGCGTGGGTATTAAGGTAATTATTATCACACTTCTATTGTGAGAATAAAACATGAATTTACGGTGTACTTATCATTTGAAATAAATAATATATTATTGAGTTTTAAAAAGAACAACAATTTCATTTCAATGATGAAATGAAATAAAAAAAAAAAACAAATAAAATTTTACATCATCAATGGAAGTTTTCAACCAGACATAAAACTAAGGTACTTACCTAAATGTTTTTTAAAAGATTTTTTTTTGTGAATACCGCACGAGTCCCAACTGTTTTTAACCGTCTATTTTGTGAGGTTAAAGGTATTGGGGAGGAGAAGGAGATGGAGAAGAGGAAGGTGGGGGACTATCTGGTTATTCAGATCTAGTCACAAAAGCCATTTCAAGCAACGTTTCAATTCCGAATGGTGGTCTTACACCGGGGCGGTACTGAGAGTATCTGGAACGTGGGGCAAGTATACTTTATTATTTTAAATGAAGAAATTTTGAAATAACACAAATTAATCAAATATAATTTATGTGGCCAAGCCGGGATTTGAACTTATCGTGATTTTAATTTATCAAATGTCGTGTATTTATTTATTTTAAAAATAATAATTAGAATGATTTTTTTTACATTTTTGAGACACATCATTTAATTTTTATGTTCGCATTCAACCACATAATCAATGCTGCATTTATTTGCAAGAAACCTCTCCAATAAATTGGTTTACATTTTAATATTTGCCTAAAGTAGGTTCAATGCCCAGGGAGTGACTGTGCAGGGGTTGGAATTGCACCATAGGGAGTGATACGCTTCTCACCCAATCTGACCGCAGACAGCCCTGGACAATTCAGATAACCAAAGGCTGTTGGGGTTAGCCACGAAAGGTTGCAAAGTGAGGCTTCTATTTACGTTGTGCGTTTTTAAGTGAATAGCAGATATTTGGACTGCTATTTAAGGAAGGAATTTATTAATCAACAATGTTATCTTAGAATTTAATGTCTCTTGTATATGTAGTGCCTGTTTCTTGCGTCAAGTATAATCCATAAATGTCGATGTCGGCGTTACTGTATAAATTATCTTTTTAAGGAGTGTACGTTTTTAAAAGTGTTTATTAAAGCACTGCACTCACATTTTTGTGTCAGATATTTTTTTCGCACTCACTTTTTGGTTCAAAGCATTCATTATCAGATACGCAGAATTTAATTAAAACTAGGGGTAAGTACGTAAATAACTTGTATGTCTTCATTTAAAAAAAATGTGTAGCACGTACAAAGTATGCCGTGACGCAAGACACATTATGTACTTTTAATTGTACTTTGGTGTTTTCTAAAAGATAGAAGACAAATACTCCATTTCGACATAGAGGTGTTATTCATATTACAATCATAAGCTTCATAATTCCTCGCGGCACTGCTATATTAATCTATATGTTCAAATGACGCTTCTTGTATGCTAAAATAATACAAATCATCTTCGAAAAAGATATAAATAACTTTTTTTATATTACTTATTTTACCGTTATAATTCCAACACATTAAACTCAAAGATTGACAGTAAAAAGGCCACAAACATCAACTTCACGCTCACTTCAAAAGTTTTAAATAAATACGACCTTTTCATATGCAATTTAACATCGTATGCATTTACTCTGGACTTTTTTTGTTTTCCCTAGTCCACAGTTCTCACTTTTCACCTTCTTTGATAAATGTACTCGCTGGATCATGTTTTGTCTACTGAACAAATTCACGTCATGCATTACTCATCTCATGTACATGCGCGCTGAGCTCTGATTTTACTTTGATAAAAATTACCTGCTATTTTGGATGCGAGAAACACGTATTATCATTAAATGAAGCTGTTAATAAATACGAAATACGAACAGATTATTTATTTTAATTTATGATTATTTTATTGTTAATTTGACCGCATTAGTCAAAGTTGGGGGGAAAGCAACTCAATGGATGAAGGTGGCTAAGGTAGCAAAGATCAGAGACGCCTGGAGGCCCCCTATCGAAGCGATGGGCAGGTTTCAAAATCTCATCTGCCTAAACTGTAGCATCCTCAAATCCGGAAATTCAGTGCAGATTATGTTTTGTTGAGAGGGGACATAGAATTAAAAACGGAAGGATGTAAGGTTCATAGCTATTCAGAATTAGTCAGTAAACATACCTAAAGTCAATCCAATATTTTTTATGCAAATCGGACTAACAACGGACTTGAAAGTGGGTTAGTAATTTGGAGTCCATACCAGGTAAAGTATTCTCTCATGTTAGAGAGAGTTCAAAAAAAAAATCGAGTTTCTTTACACGAGGGAGTATGGCTACTACCCGTGGTGCTTACTGACTTTCTTTTGGGAATGCTCGGAATGAACTATCTACGGGTCAGAAGGGATGTGTGCATTGCTACACATTTCTTCAGACTGATTCGTGGATGGTTTGAAAACTCGGTAATCAAGGAGAGCATTCATTTCCATGTTCCCGATGGTTATCTCCGTCACCGACAACATAGACTATTCTATCTCCCGGTCTGCAGGACTAACTATTCAATAGTCATGCCTGTGGGGAGGGCAATCTTTCTGGTGAACAGAATCAATGAAGCTGCTTTTGAAAGGCAAGCTTAATTATTACTAGTATAGTTGATATACCCACTGTTTATATTAATGTAAGAATTTTCATTATCAAATTTGTTTTAAAAACGCACACTTAACCATTTTGTAATGTTTTTAAAATTAATAAACTGAATTGAATTAAATTGATAAAAAAAAACATTTCAATTTTCAGAGCGATAAGAGTCCTGTTTCATTTATATAATAAATTCGATAGTGTTATTTTAATAAGATGCGTGTTAAGATAATAAAAAATACAGATTTTTTTACATGTAACATTACTATTGCGCTAACTTAATACTTTTCTGAAAACTGAAAACTAGTTTTCGTGTTTTGGTTGGCTTTTTCTCCCAGTCCAAATTCGTTTTCCCATGAATAGTTCACGAGGTGCTCGCTTGGTGCGGGAATTTTTTGATCAGAACGAACACCACTTATCATGGTCGCTACGTATGCAAATTGCTTTATCCAAAAATACACAGATGCATTTTTTAGCAACTTTTGAACGAATATATGTTTTTTTATATCAATAAATCACTTACAGACTAAAAAAAAATATCGTACAGGTTTATGTAGAGAAAATGGAACGCCACACATTTCTGCCCATTGCTTCATTTACATTCACGTATACTTGTCCCAGACGTGATTTTATAGAGTGTCAAAGAGTTAAAAAAATAAAAATACTTTTTGCCAAATGTATAATCTTTAGTAAAATAAAAACTACCTCGCAATACCTTCAAATTGATTCGTGAAACAATAAATAAAACGCTTGGCCTAATTCCTTGAGTTTCAAGTTTCGAATGTACATACTGAACATATTTATTTTTGTTTTCGAATGTACATACTTAACATATTTATTTTTGTTTTCGAATTTACATACTGAACATATATTTTTTTTCGAATGTACATACTGAACATATTTATTTTTTGTTTTCGAATGTACATACTTAACATATTTATTTTTGTTTTTGAATGTACATACTGAACATATTTCTTTTTGTTTTCGAATTTACATACTTAACATATTATTTTTGTTTTTGAATGTACATACTGAACATATTTATTTTTGTTTTCGAATTTACATACTGAACACATTTATTTTTTTTCGAATGTAGGTACATACTGAACAAATTTATTTTTGTTTTCGAATGTCCATTCTTAACATATTATTTTTGTTTTCGAATGTACATACTGAACATATTTATATTATTATTAATTATAGTTATTCAAAGCGATATGAATACGGGTGAATAGTTTTAAGGAAAAAGGTATGAGGAGTGGGTAGTAATCTAGAGTCAATGTGTCCAGGAGTGACGTATGGATCCATCCCTCCCACTGCGGTACAAAATGATGGGTCGAGAGAGTCTGGCTGGAGAGGTCAAAAGGTCTCCCTCAACCAGACTCTCCCGATCAGGCCCGCCACGCTGTAGGTGGGCAAATGCATCCACCGGCAAGACCTAGACAAACATCACCACATGAACCCGGGCACCCCTGCTAAGTCACCAAACGTAGCGAACCACTTGAGTGACCTATGGCAGGGGTGTTGGTTATTCAATAAACCGCCGCCCCGGAACCATTTATTGGATAACTAACAAATCTGCCATCGGCCACCCCAAGTGGTCCGCGACCTTTGGTGCCCGGGTTCATGGGATGAGGTTTGTCTGGATGGGGACACTGGTTGAAGGTAAGAACCGCCGCTGCATGCACATTTAGTTACTAACAACGGCCATAGCCTTTTGAACAACTGTTTTATTCTGAATGGCGATTTTGTACTAGGGTGACACTCTCCTCTATTTACTTACTCCGATATACATCGAGCGCGTCCAAATTTTCTAAATATTCGTTTTGTATTCCTTAAAATTAACGTAAATGATGAACGATTAACGGGCATAATCATAGCAATAATTTAAAATAGCTGGTAACATTCTGTTCTGAATGAAGTCTAACATTGTTGCAGAACATAATGCCCCCTCGCAATGTTTGACGCCTCGGCGCGAGCAATCAAATTTCTCAAAGCATTCATAAAGTTGCCTTGAAACACATCTCACCAAGATAGAAGAAGCAATTACTATACAGGGATGCAAACCTGTGAAAACTTTCATGTTTTATTTATTTTTCTGCTGTTGATACTTCTTTATTTATTGTTCTTTAAAGTATTATCCCGTTAAACTACAATAAAGCTGTTTGTCAATAGGATATACGTGTTTAATTACAATAATAATAATAATAATAATAATAATAATAATTATTATATGTATGCATAATATTATTAATAATTATAAATATACATAATATTTTTACTAATTATAACATTTTCATATTATTATTGGCACACATCATCAAAAAAACACAAAGGATGGGTTGTTTCATAGAATTTGAACCATTAATCAAATTTAACGTTCATTTTCGAGTTCTGTGAATATTCTATTCAAATTCTGTTATTATATCATGATAGGCCAGTTACTTGACTTTAAAATAAACATCGAAATTTTAAAAATTATTCAAATTCTCTGAAACAACCCGTCCTAAATCTACATGCTAATGAATTACAACTAGTGATGACTAGTATAAAGTATATCTACTTATGAGCCATGTTTTTCAGCATATATCTGAATATATTAGGGAATTTGCAATTTTTTATATTAGTTGGTAACACGTTGAACATTTTGGGCACATTATATTCTATGGTTAGCTGTCCGTATTTATTGCTATATTTTTGAACAAGCATACCTTCATTCTTTGTGAACCTAGTGTTGTGTTCATGTTCCACTTTCCTCTAATATTCAGAGTCAGATATATGCTGAATCAATATTTTGTCCCATAATGTCTGCACAGGCAAGATATTTAAGTTTCATTTCAAAAAACATTTTTTTAAACAATATTTTTTACTGATTGCAGGTGATTTAAATTAGTTTTGCAAGAATGTCCCCAAGTGGTTTTTCCATATCATAAAGTTGATTCTGCGAGTGATAAGTAAATATTTTTTTTAAATATCAAGATTTTTTCTTTTATGTAGATATTTTTCTTGTTTTCATTGTTCATATTTTTTACATTTTGTTTCATAAGTATAGCGTTAAGGAGGAAATCCAAAATTAGTTTTATTTTTATTTCATATGTAACCTATAAAAACTGATGAAATGTCGTGCCGGAATCATACCGGACGTTGTGTGGCTTTCCATAAATTCTGCTTATCCCTTCAGGGTAAGTATTAATGGCAAGTTAAGAGCAATCCACTTGTAAGATTTAATCTACCTGTGGGGACATGTCATTTTACAACTCAATCTGAAAGGATAAGGAACGAACCACGTATTTATAATAATAGTTCGAAAACTGTTTCTTGGCTATGTACTTTATAGAGAAGGTATTTGCTATCCTGCTGTCCCACAAAGATAATATTTTCGCCATCAAAATATTCTATCATTCAGATAATTAATCATGATAGTAGATAAAGCAAGAAGCGTGTGCCAGGATAGTTCATTGTGTATATACAAACAGTTCTATCTACCTGTGTGGAGAAATGGCTGAACACTTTATTTGTTGTTTTCAAACATCGCACACATCAACGTGTAAGTACATCTATATGGAATACCTTTATCCCAACCAAATAATAAATATAATTAAATCTTTTTTCTATTTCAAAATGTGTTTCAACAAAATGTGATATTTAGATGACAAATATGACTTAAATAATCTACATAATCTTCTCCTAGAATCTGAGAACTTTCGCAGAATTGCACCCTGTATATAAAGGTGGCTGGTGAGAAAATAAGTACACAAAGCTTATTGTAAGACCGGCTAAATAATAGACATAATAAATAACACAAGACTCGCACTTTATGAGAAACACAAAGGCGGCAAAAGATGGGGAGGTGTTTATTTATATTATAAGGAAGGTGAGAGGAAGGTCCTCTAGACGCAGACGCCTGCAGTAGGAAATGGCGAGAAATTCAAATAAAGAACGCCGCGGACATTCTGTCGGAGAAGTGATTGTGCATACAAGTGGTCTCTAAAAGCTTTTCTTTGGTGGGTAATATTCGCATTCGCATAAATAATGGCATTTTTCTATATTAATATTATTTACTTTTTACCATTTAACTGAAAAATAATAACTAATAAAAAAAGAAATAAGAGAAGCAGCATTATATATAAAATATATTTATGGAGTTTAAAATTTTTACTCGTATTTTCTGTGATACCGTACCACCCAGCCCAGAAGCAAAATCAAACCACCCAGAAGCAATGGAAACATGGTAATGTTGTGAGAAAGAGGTAAATGGGGGAATGAGAGAGGAATATTGACGTAAGTCCCATAACAAATTAATCACTTGACCAAAAAGAAGCTAATAAAATAAATTTAATAAATCCTAATGGTGGTATCTCGCCAGGACGATACTCAGGAGTATAATAAAGTATCTTTCACGCTGGAGTAAGTGCAAACATCATTTTTTTGGTTCTGAAAAAATCATATAATTCCGAAAAGTACACTCACTGGGTTTTCAAGCAACCTTCCGCATCACCTCTAGGCTCAGAGCCATCAACTGCATCGTTCTGCCCCATAGGTCGTCATAATATTTCAGCTATCATAACCGAACGATTATATAGATATACATAGATCATATTATAATGGTCCAAGTGAGAAATTCTAACAATAATACCAGTTAACAAACGGGAAATTGGGAGTTGAAGTTTCTGAAATAAAAAAAAAAAACAATTAATAACAATGCTATCATCACTAGCCCCAAAAAAGAAGACGCTGATAAAATTATGAAAGAAATAAACAAAAAAGAAAATAACAGCATATCTGCATCAGAAATAAAAAAAAAAAAACGTAAACCAAACGTTATCATCAAAGGAATATATAAAGACTACAACATTCAAGATTTTATAGAACAAAATGAAGACATTTATCAACTTACCAAAGAAGACAGTAAACACATGCCCAAAATAATGGCAAAAATAAAAAAAAGAAGCGATCAACTACTCAACTACATCCTAGAAACAACCGGTCAAATGAGAAAACTATTAATCGAAAAAGGAAAAATAAACCTGGGATTTATGCGGGTTCACGTAGAGGACTCCAACCCATTGTCCCAATGCTACCACTGCCTGTGGTTTGAACATACTGCCAACAAGTGCCGAAAGAAAACAGAAAAACCCAAATGTCTCCACTGCGCAGAAGAACACATTCTAGCGAACTGCCCAAATAAAAATCAAACACCAAAGTGCTACAATTGTCTAGTCTTTAATAAAAAAAGAAATGGGAAAATAAATTCTAACCATCGAGTGAATGACAGCAAGTGCCACTACGTCAAGAAAATTGACTATAATTAAAATGCTATATTCATTAAAAAAAACAAGTAAGAAATTAATATTTCATCTATACTTTGTTTGCAGCATATCAACGTTGACACCCTGTTTAATCGCGCCGGTTCAAATTTGCAGTATCTACTTAGGTACTAACAACTCACAGTCGAGTTACATTATTATTTCTAAGTATACGATTATTATTGTTCCGCCCAATTATGACGTTATTAATAGAAACGAGTTCTTAATTACTAACAAAATATACTTAGAAGGTGAATAATTTGGAAGGTGGTCAATGGGTACCGCCGCCCCGGGAACCATACTCTGGGTTACCAACACCTCTGCCACAGGTCACCTGAAGTGGTTCGCTACGTTTGGTGACTTAGCAGGGGTGCCCGGGCTCATGGAGGGTTGTGCGTTCTGGATCACACTGATGAATGGGTCGGCCTACTCACTGCGGGGCGGGCCGGACTGGGAGAGGCCGGTTGAGGGAGATCCAGTAAACCGGTTATCGCTGTCCGGGCCGTTGGATAGTACAGGGGCCCGACCCTTGGGCTCACGACCAAGGGTGGGCTGCCCCATCAGCCAGCGAAAAAACCCTGCCGCTGATGTTGTGCCGGTTCGTGACCGGTGAGGACCCAGCATCTAGCGTTTGGGGCGCACTGGGCGACCTCCACAGCCGGACTCTCCTGCCCATTGCCTAGAACCGCAGTCAGAAGAACATACCTTACATTTGGTGTATCCAGTTGCTCCACTCTCCAACTCCCCACCCAACCTTTTTAACCTAATCCTTCCCAACCCATCCTAAATCCCACAAACAAATAAAACAAACTTAAAAACTATGAACTCACAACAAATTAATATAAACTCAGCGACAGCGAACAGTAGGAGTCCTCAGTGTGGACCGAGGATGAAGGTGAATTTCGCTAACATTCGCGGTCTGCACACCAACCTAACTCCCATCCACCACCACCTTCTCTCACAAAATCCCCATCTCCTCTTCCTTACGGAAACACAGATTGCCGAGCCCCCAGATACCTCCTATCTGAACTGCCCAGGATATCATCTGGAAAGCCTTTTCAGGCCCAAAGGAGGTGTCTGCCTTTACAGCCGTGCTGACATCAGCTGCGCTCGTCTCGCAAATATCGAGAGCGCAAAACACGAAGTGTTATGGGTACGTGTGGATCTCACCGGTATGATGAGAATTTATGCGTGCCTATATCGCTCACCAAACCTTGCCGAATCAGACACTGTTGAGTTGTTTAAATACTTGAGTGACACTGTAGATATTCTCTTGCCCCGTTACCCATCGGCCGAGTTTGTAATCCTGGGGGACTTCAATGTTCATAATGAACAATGGCTGAAGTTCTCGGGCCCAACAAACTCTGCCGGTAGATCAGCGGAATCCTTTGCCCTTATCCATGGACTAAGCCAACTCGTAGAATCTCCGACCAGAATACCAGACATCCCATCACATCGAGCCAACCTACTCGATTTGTTTCTCACTAGTGAGCCACTCGGGTACAGAGTGGAGGTGACAGCGCCCTTAGGATCCTCTGACCACTGCCTGATTACCACCTCTGTCCCATCCTCCATGAACCGTCAACCCGACAAACATGTAAAGAGGAAGGTATGGCACTACAGGGCAGCAAAATGGGACGGCATGCGGTCTTTCTTCGGCGCCTTTCCTTGGAGTACTGTATGCTTTAGCTCCGAGGACCCATCAATTTGTGCACGCGAGGTAGAAGAAGTAATCACATCAGCAATGGATTGCTACATTCCCTTCTCCGTCAAATCCTCTGGAGCGGGCACAAAACCGTGGTTTGACCATCGCTGTGCTGAAGCTGTCAGACTCAAAAATACGGCTTTTTATGCACTCCGGAAGATTAGCTCCATGAATAACCTTTCGGAATACCGAAAACGGGCAAGGGATTGTAAGAGAGTTCTAAATAGAGCTAAGAGCGATCACGACCAGAGAATTGCGAAAAAGCTGGCTGACTGCCCCACTGGTAGCCGTGCTTTCTGGTCACTCGCTAGCTCGATCGGAAGAAATTTCTGCAGAACCACTTTCCCACCTCTGACCAAGCCTGATGGTCGGCTGGCTAACTCGGCCCGCGAGAAAGCTGAATTATTAGGCAAAATTTTCGCGGAAAACTCAACTCTTCAAGATAACGGAGAGACTCCCCCTTCCATTCCGCACTGCGGTTTTCAAATGGAGGAACCGAAGATCCGGAACAGAGAGGTTCTCCAAGTCTTGAACGAGCTGAAAGTCTACAAAGCCAGTGGGCCGGACGGAATACCTGCCTTGGTCCTCAAGAGGTGTTCTGCAGAAATGACTCCAGTGCTCGCGAAATTATTTAGGCTCTCTCTCAAAGGTGGAAAGGTGCCAGATCTTTGGAAAAAGGCAATCGTCCACCCAATCCCAAAAAAGGTGGACCGTTCCGACCCTTCTAACTACCGCCCCATAGCCATCACTTCCATACTCTCGAAGGTATTAGAAAGGGTGGTTAACAACAAATTGCTCACATATCTCGAGAATAACAATATCCTAAGCGATCGGCAATATGGATTTCGTCGAAACCGATCGTGTGGCGATCTACTCGGATATGTAACGCATATTTGGGGGCGGTACATGGAACGTTTTGGTGAAACCCAAACCGTTGGGTTAGATATCTCCAAAGCCTTTGACAGAGTCTGGCACCGGGCGCTTATCGGGAAATTACCATCGTATGGGATCCACCCAACCCTGTATAGTTGGATTGCGGACTTTCTGAGGGGAAGAACAATTCAAACCGTGGTTGACGGCTCTTCTTCCTCACCGCACCAAATCAATGCGGGGGTGCCACAAGGATCTGTGCTGTCTCCGACGCTGTTTTTATTGCACATCAACGATCTCGTTGAATGTGCACCAATTCACTGCTACGCTGATGACAGCACCGTTCACGAGGGTTATCTTTTTGACAGGCCCCCTTCCACCTATGATGTCCGAACAGCTCGGGAAGTTTTGAAGCGAAAAATTGACCACCACCTAGAGATGGTTCGTGCCTGGGGTAAGGCCAACTTGGTCAGTTTCAACGTCTCAAAAACCCAAGCGTGTCTGATTTCGGCAAAGAGGGAGATCAATGACTGTCTGGTGCAATTTGATGGGAGCACTCTCCCCAATAAAGACTCCATTGAAATGCTTGGAGTTACTATATCAGACCAGCTCAAGTATCGGGGATCCATAGAAGCCCGAGTAAATCAGGCCTCCAAAAAGTTGGGCGTCTTGTACAGGGCTAGAAGATTCTTCAGCAGTGACCAGCTGCTGACCCTGTACAAGTCTCAAGTCCGCCCAACTATTGAATTTGGGAGCCACCTTTGGGCTGGTGCCCCAAAATACTTGATAAACCTGCTTGAGTCTGTGCAAAGGAGAGCGATCCGTCTGATTGACAATCCGTTGTTAACAGACCGATTGCCTTCTCTGATGCATAGACGCAATGTAGGCATGCTGTGTCTGTTCTACAGGTATTTCAATGGAGCCTGCTCTAAGGAGCTAGCAGCATTGATTCCTGATGCACCGGTGCACGTGCGCGAAACTCGACGGACACGAACTGAACACCCGTTCACGGTTGACGTTGGCTTCATGAGAACGGGCCGTTTTTACGACTCGTTTTTGTGTAAGTCGGCTCGTATGTGGAACGAGCTACCGGCATCTGTTTTTCCTCCCTCCTATAATCCGAGCCTCTTCAAGGCCCGCATTAACAAATCCCTTCCTACAGCCCCTACCTTACTCCGCCTCACAACGCCGCCCAACCGGGTGGTGACATAGTTCCCCTGTCTGTGCACTGCACAGGCAAGGACACTCTTGTGAGGTGTCACATAAAAAAAAAAATAAAAAAAAAAAAATAAAAAAAAAAAAAAAATACTTCCGAACATATTTATTTGCACACTCATCCATTTTACATAAGACATTTTTAGACAAGTAGGATGTAATAATATTAGTACGAACGAACTAGATAACACTTATAATATAGGTAAAAAGTGTATAATACAGCTGATCAATACAACCTTCTTCCCAAAAATATGTCAAACTCATACATCTGTAACACAATACTTCATGATTTACTTTGATCTATTTTCAATCAATACAATTAAAATACAAACTTTTATTATTTGCGATAAAACAAGATACAATATGAAATATTATAGACTTTACTTACTCTATTTTCAATCAATATAATTAAAATACATGCTTTTATTTCTTGCTCCAAAACTAGACATAATATGAAATATTATAAATTTAAGATTTTTCCTTACTCTATTTACTTTATTCTATTTTTTATGAGCACAATAAAAATGATTACAATTAGTTATTGCTCTAAAACTCACTACAATTCGAAATATCATAAACTTGGCATGATCATTGTATAAAAATACCATATCTCCAATTATAAACAAATTCTATTATTGATTTGTGTTTACACTTCATATATAGAATGCATATTATAAACATTATAAAATATGGCTGAAAGTAATTATTTAGAGGAAGACACTGAAGTTGAATTTATAAGGACAAACGATCTTGATCAGTGGCTAAAAATTAAAAAAAGCGAAACTGGGGATTTAATATGTATTCATGTAAATATTAGATCATTAAGTAAGAATTGGGATGTATTGAATATGTACCTAAATACTTCTTGGGATCGCATAGATATCTTAATGCTGAGCGAAATGATCATACAAGCGGACCTAGTTAATATGTATGAGATTCCAGGTTACTCAAGTTATAACTACTGTCGCACTAATAAGTCAGGAGGGGGCATATCGCTATATATTAGGAACAATCTGGTATTTAAACAAAAACTATTAGAATCGGACTATTTTGAAAATATTTATGGTATAATTACTCTTCCAAATGAAGAAAGCCTGAGTATATTAGCAATATATCGACCGCCGAATCTTAGCAAACAATCGTTCATTAGGGAAATAGAATCTATTCTGACGGATTTAATAGGCCCACGAGAAAATGTTTGGTATTATGGGGACATCAATCTAAACTTGATGAATTCTCAAAATCCTGTAGTAACCTTATATGAGAATATTCTTGCGAACAATTATTTGATTAAATGCATAGAAGATGTCACGAGGGAAGCAATTGTTAATGGGCGAGTAACACGTTCATGTATAGATCATATATACGTTAGATACACTAACAGGCTTAAGCAAATGGAACCATTATCAGCGTGTGTATGCGAGATTTCCATACCAGATCATTATGTGACAGCCGTTAGTATTAAATATGATACTACAAAAGAATTTTTAGATGACAAGAAGAAAATAACTGTACTGTCCCAAAAACGTATTGATAGTCAGATACAAGAAATAAATTGGAATTGTATACTTAATGAGGAAGAGAGTACTATTGTGTATCAACAAATTAAAAATATTTTTTTTAATCTATATGCCAAATGTACGGTATCGTATTTTGAAAAACCAAACAAAATACCTCATGCGCTAAAAACATGGATGACTTCTGATATTTTGGAGAAAATTAAAAAAAGAGATTTATTGTTTCGAAGATGGAAAAACTCACCTTCTAATGAAAACCTATATGTATCCAATCGTCAATCCCTAAACTATTTGAATCTGCTCTGCTTTCTAAACTCTCGCCTGAGATTAACAAAGTTATTTCACATCGTCAACATGGTTTCATGGCAAAAAGATCTACTTTTACAAACTTGATGATCTATCAGGAATACCTATTTAATACAATGCAAAAGCATCTTCAAACAGACGTAGTGTATACTGACTTTAGTAAGGCATTCGACAAAGTCTCACATAAAATTCTCATACATAAACTTAGTGCCCTTGGAATAACAGGGAATATTTTGAGATGGTTTGAGAGTTATCTGCATAAAAGAAAAATATGTGTTAAACTCAACTCACACTATTCACACCAGTTCGAAGTCTTTACCGGCGTCCCACAGGGGTCTCATTTAGGACCAGTACTATTTTTATTGTTTATCAATGATATAACTACGGTTTTTGATGGAGTCATGATTCTCTTATTTGCAGATGATCTCAAAATTTATAAAACCATTACAAATATTCATGACTGTTACGTACTACAATTTAATCTTGTGAGGCTACAAGAGTGGTGCACCCACAATGAACTATTTCTCAATATTGATAAATGTCAAACGATAACTTTTGCCCGAATCAAAAATCCCATTACGCATCAATATAGCATCAACAACATTTTCCTAAAAGGAGTTGAGAATATTAAGGATCTTGGTATTATTTTTGACAGGCAACTAACATTTGTTCCTCATATAAACGAAATAACCAACAAGGCCATGAAATGTTTGGGTTTTATATTAAGGACAGCGAAAGATTTTAAATTAATTAATTCCTTCAAACTGCTATTCACTGGTTTAGTTAGAAGTAATCTAGAGTATAACTCAACAATCTGGTCTCCATTTTATAAGATTCACCAATTAAAAATTGAAAGAGTGCAACATAAATTTCTGCGATTTATTAATTATAAATTAGGAATTCCAAACGAATATCTTAATTACACTTTCCTCATGAACTTACTAAATTTAACCGATTTATCATTGAGACGCACAGTGTGCGACTTAGTATCTCTTTTCAAAATTTCGAATGGCAAACTGGACGCCATTGATTTGACGAGTCTTATATCGCTCCGTGTACCTACGCGCGACACTCGACAGACCGCTCTATATAATGTTCCCATATCTGCTAACAATTATTTTCAAAACTCACCTATTCAAAGACTTCACATACTCGGTAATAAGTATAGCTCAATTGATGTTTATCATCACCAATCAGTATACAAACTAAAATACAGTATACTAGAATGTTTGTAACAGATTCATAATTTTTTTTCAAACGCATATTTTATTGTTTCATTAACTAAGCTTTGTTTTGTAAAATTCCCAATCGGGCAAAATAAAGATTGATGATTACAAAGATGGTTTACAACAAACTGTAGTGTTTATCTTTATAATAATAATAACAAACTTACTTGTCTTGTGTGTATTACCTACTTACATTATTGTACTCTTGTAACTACACTATATTTATATAAACTTATCGAACTCATTGTCCAAATTCCAATAACACCGTAACTATATACTTGAATTGTATCTACTTAACTACCTACCTATATCTGTTATATTTTTCTCAAGTTTATGTATTAGTTTAACCTATGTTCTGTAAAATATTCAACCGACGTACTTTGTACAATAAACTTTGCTCGCTTATGTTTATAAAATAATAACACCATAACAATAACCCTACACATTGTTATGTAAGTTCATACTCAATTTACTATGCTATGTAATTAAAATATTTTATAATGCTACTGAACAACAAAACCCATAACATGTATATGTAAAAGCCTTCTAGGCGTTAATAAAATGAAATAAAAATAAAAAATAAAAAGAAAAATTTGAAAATGATTACAAAATTTTGCGAAATAATCTCAACAAAATAATTACCAAACGAAAAATTTTTTTTTAAACTTAAATTCAAAAGTAATTTTAATGATTTTAAGAAAACGTGGGATGAAATAAATAAAATTTTGGAAAGAAAAACAAAAAGTAATTGCGATGAAGTTATCTCGCGATATGTTTTAAAGGATCAGACAGTGGAAAGTGTAACAAACCAATATGTGAATTACTTCTCAGATAGTATAAACCAAATGTTGCACAGATGTGACTTTAAAGCATCCAATGCTGATCCAGTATAATTACCTGAAAGCATGTATTTACCAGAGACAACTATCACAGAGATTAAAAATATTGTTGAAAAAATGAAAAATTCGAAATCTATGTGAATGGACAACATAAGAATGTACGACATAAAAAGACATATAGATATTTTAGGACCTGTTTTAACACACTTTGTAAATAGACTTATTATACAAGGGAAAATGCCTGATCACCTTAAATGTGCTATTGTTAGACCTATATACAAAGGAGGAAAACACTCGGAAATATTAAACTATCGACCTATTAGTATCTTGCCTGCACTTGATAAAATTTTAGAAAAATATATTTCTTTAAAATTAAACAATTAGTTAGAATATTTTTGCATTATAGACAACAAACAATATGTGTTTCAAAAAAAAAAAGCACAGAAAAATTATTACAGGACTTCTCAAATTATATAAATAATGAATAAAACCATAAAAGACATGTATTAGTACTATTTATCGATAATTCCAAAGCATTTGATACGATTGATCCACAAAAATTATTAAAAATCTTAGAGGCAATTGGAATTAGAGGAAACCTGCTTAATTTGTTTAAAAATTATTTATTTAATAGACATATCTGTGTAAAAATATTAGAAAAACTGAGTGGGAAGAAAAAAATGAGCGCTGGCGTACCTCAGGGTTCAATTTTGGGACCTACGCTTTATATAATATTTGTATCAATAATGAAAAAACTTTTTTTATATGTAAAACATTTTGTATACGCAGACGACACTGCTCTTGTTATATCTGATGACCAATTATCTAATACTATTAAATAAATGCAGTATGACTTTACGTCCCTGATAAAATGGTCACACGACGCAGGCCTAATCATAAATTCCAAAAAAACCAAATTGATGCACATACGATCTCCACATGCTTAAGTTCTGAATAAGCCTGAAATAATATCACACAATTTTGCATGTATTCATCAAAACTGCAAATGCGATAGTATAGAACTTGTTAATGAATATGTTTATTTGGGAGTGACTGTTGATTGCAACTTTAAATGGGACTTGCAAATAAACAAAATTTGTAAAAGGTTGAGGGCGATAGTGGGTAAACTGTACAAATTGAAATGTTTCGGTCCTGTGAATATTTTAAAAATAATTTTCTTATCACTTGCAGAATCTACTTTACGATATGGAATAACCACATGGGGACACTCTTGCAAAACTAACTTAAATTACCTAAAATTAGTACAAAATTCTATGATTAAATTACTAGTTCCAAAATAGATATTTTCACAGAGGCGAAACATATCATTATTGTATCGGAACTTCACTGTCTTACCGGTACAGGCCTTATTATGGCACAAAATATTGATTCAGCATATATCTGACTCTGAATATAAGAGGAAAGTCGAACATGAACATAATACTAGGTTCACAAAAAATGAAGGAATTCTTGTACCAAAACATAACAATAAAAACGGACAGTGAACCCTGGAATACAACGTGCCCAAAATATTCAACATGTTACCAAGCAATATAAAAAAATGCGAATTACCTCAGAGATTCAGATATATGCTGAAAACATTGCTACTAAGCAGAGATACTCTGTATTAGTAATACTTTTGATTATGGCAGTGGTTGGTGATAAATATGATGTATAAGTTGTATTGTAATAAGTAATAATATTATGAAAATATGTTATATTGTAATTGAACAAGAACATCCTGTTGACAAACTGCTTAATTACGGCTTAATGGGATTGTACTTTGAAGAACAATAAAAAAAAATAAAAATAAAAATAAAAAATTTAAAGATACAATAAACAAAAATATATTTATTGGAATAAAGATACAACGCATCTACCAAACAAACAATTGAATACAAATATGTAAAAAAAAAAAACAGAATACTGCAAATTTTTGGAAGCTTTATTAATATATTCTTAAATCCAAGCAATACAACGATAATGAACAATTTTCCTCCCGGCTTGGCAATCGCTCACGTGGTGCTGCGTATCCCCGCGGGGTCGTCTCCGCTCTGTCTCTTCCCCACCCTTCAACTCCCATCCGCATCTCCCCAACCCTCCAGCCTTGTAGGCTGCAGGTTGAAGTTTGGAGGTGGAGGGGAGAATACGAATAGATTCGGGAGACCCCCGTCAACGGCCCTAGAGGGTCCCCGTCAAAATCGCATTGTGACCAGCGCCAGTGACGTTTAACCCGCTTCAAGCCGAAAACAGATGTCTTTGTGTGGCGAGTGTTTGGTTGTTGGTGTGGGTTTGTTTAGTAATAGCACGGAAATACAAGTAAAAATTTCCAAAGGTATCTTAGCAGGAGTAGTTTAGTAAAACAGACATCATTTTATAGATGTAGGATTATATCACATATCTTATCTCTGCTTCTCCATACAATATGATGCTTTTTCGAAAGAGGTTGGATATCAACGGAGCAATCTTATAATTACAATTTAATTTAATACTGGCCCGAGTTCCATATCTATTTTTTATTTATTTGTTTTATAACATATCTTATAAAATTTGTTTTATATCTGCTCAATATACCACACAAAATAGCTCCACATTTCCTGAGATTAATGTAAATTTGGTTTAAAAACGATTAAATATGAACCTAAACAAGTCCGTTAACAAATTCGCATAGCGGCCGCAGAGCCAATTGATTATTTAATCTGGATCTCTTGTACTCCGAATGAGATCGTAAATTTGTATCGAGGAATTCCGGCTCGTGTATATTTGAGCCGCGCAGGGTCACAGTGATTTCCCTTCCCACGGGTGTTGGACTTTGCCACCCGGGCCGGCCCTAGCACGGCCTGCCCCAGCCTGTGCCCTGTACTCTAGCCGGTACCCGGCCTGCCCCTAGCCGCCCGCTGCCCCCTGGGTCCGGGCCCGCGGCTTCCGAGTAATAAATTAACAGTGGCGTGCCGTCTGACCATCCCCTTTGCTGTAACGCATCCCCTCGGCAGATTGGGGGGCGGCGCCTGAACCATCATTTCACTGTCACTTCTGTATGACTCCGGGCGCCTATTAACATATCCGTTTTTGCATGCGCCCAAAAAAACTCACTTTTTGCGGATATGAAGAAATGAGAGGAGCAGGAGTCGCGCTTTTTTGGCGGGAGAAAGTGTTTAAAACTTTTTTGTGGTTTGCTTTTGTCACTTGGCGATGAGTTACGTGATTGATTGCCTTCGTTTATGTATACTGAACGCCTACCCGTGGTACTTGGTGCGTAATTCGATTAATGTTAAAGTCAGTTAAAACGGGCTTATATTTGACAACTGCGAAATATTATTATATGACAAAAAAAAACATTAAAATTTGACATTTATACAAACAAGCAAAATATAAAAACAGCAAATAATCCTAAATCAATGCGACACCGACCAAACTATTTGCATACAGACATGTGACAAATAGAAGTCTATATGTTCCTGTCTTCCCTTTCTACGTGCATGACTTACGGGCATACGTACTCCAATCTCCTCCAAGTACATCTTCAGATAATAAAAACAGTTAAGCCCCTAGATAGTGTTTTCGCCCCTACAACATAATGTTGCATACAAAACAGAATGCATTCATATTACAAATAGCCTCAGTTTTTCCAGCCCCGGAAAGCCGGAAAACCCTGAAAATAAAATAAAGAAATCTCAAACTTGGCATCCTTTTCGTGAATGGCAGGGGTAGCGGGTAGCGGGTAACGGGTAGCGGGTAGCGGGTAGCGGGTAGCGGGTAGCGGGTAGCGGGTAGCGGGAGTTGGGGAGGAGGTTGTGCAATAAAAATAAAAAGACTGTGACAGACATCGAGTTTCTCATTTTAAGAATATGCTAATGTAATATCTTAATACTGGTGATAAGGGAAAAACATGCTATTGTTTGGAGAAAACGTTTATTTTAAATTACAACCATTGGCTTTGAGGATTATCTACGTAATGAGACGATTTTTATAATTACACGAACATTCATAAAATTCAAACATCTGTGTTCTATAAAAAATACTTTTTTATTGTTTATAATAAAAAAATACTCACTTCTGTCTAAAATCGCTTGCTTATTGAATGTTTTAAATTTCTTTCGATATCGTCTTTTTTCAAACATGAAATATCAAAACTTAGCAAACACATTATTCTAAAATGGATTAATTTTATATTCCTGTTGTATTATAATTCTGTTAAGGTTAATTTCGATATACTTAAAGGCATGATAATCTTACGGACAATTTAAAAAAATCTAATTATTCATACGAAGATACTTTATTTTATCTAAAACATGCCAAGAATATATTCTCAGACCTTCGGGAACAATGCTCTGCCCACATTGTGTACCTATCTAGTGAAATCTAGTTATTCATACGTAGATTCTTTATTTTTATCTAAAAACAAACCAAGAATATATTCCCACACCTTCGGGAACAATGCACTGCCCACATTGTGTACTTATGTAATAAAATCGTTATCAATGAGTTGCTAAGAACTAAATCCGATTTTTTCCAACGTTTTAAACAAACATTTTTTTACCAATATTTATACTAAATGGTCGCTGTCCTCCCAGCAAGAGTTAGCACAAACTAATTTGTGGAGTTGTAGCGATACTGTTTTTGTAGCTGAGCGACATTGCAATAAACCGAATTCCCTCACGCGGCGAAACTTTATCCATATTCAACATTTTTGTTTTTGCAATTTCGCAGTTTGCCGAACCTTTGTACCGTTATAATTTTGCATGTGTGGATTCTAAAGGTTAAATGAAATAAGTACTACATAAATTTGTACAAATTTAATGATATCATGGACGCTGCTTTGCCGTAATGCTTCGAAAGCTAAATTTCTATCGTGGAATGAAAATACATTTACCTCGTGGAGGAGGTTATATCATAGAGTATGGTGGTTTTTTGTGTACATTTTTAATCTAGTTTACAAAACTGATTAAATAATCTTCGTTTTTACTAATGAAATTCCTTCTTCATATGTGTTTCTGTGTCACAACAGTTATATTTATATTATTTGTTGTACATAATATTATTTTTAATTTTTAATTTTGTATTTCGATGTAGAAATCGATTATAATACTAACTAATGATTTTAAAAACCCAAATTTTCTTTCACTAGTAAGTGGTAAGTGGTTTTGTTTACTTATTTTTATTGAACATAATACATTATTTTTCGCATGTGTTTTAAATTTCAGTCCTTAATCGAGAAGCGTTTAATATTTTGTTTTTATTGAAAACGTATATTTAAACATTTCGTAGGCAAAAATAATTTTTATTTTCACTGTTATTGTTTTTGATTAGTAGAACCCTAATAATTTTTTTAATTCAAATTTATTATTTAATGATCTTAATACACCTTTTTAAACAAATAATAAAATATATATTCATTTTCACAGCCGAGTTATAAGGAATGGCAATTCATTTCACGTCATTATAAAACATTTATAAACTCTACTGAGTTTCGAAGAAAAATAATAAATCATTTTAAACATCACACAATAAAAATTTCGTTAGAGAAAAAAAATATTTATATTCTTCAAAATAATCAACAATATTTATTTTTCTGTATTTGAAATTCAGTTTTTAGTCAAGTCCGGAGAAGTGAACATTGCTTTCTTCTGTTTTTTAAACAATAAAAGTGTTGAAAACTTATCTCAACTTGCTTCACAGAATTCTAAAAATTTCTCAAATTTCAAAGTTAAAATTTAAGTTGCGTGAAAGTTCTATACAAGTTTTGTTATTATTTCATCGTGAGCCGATTGTTTCACAGTACTTGAATAGTAACAGAACATAAATAGGACTTTCATATAAATTGAATATTAACTTTGAAATTTGATGAATTGATCAAATTCTGTGAAACAGCCCATCTTAAGGGTTATTTATTTTTTCAATTAAAATCATATGGCATAACCACAGTTCAATGGTTTTGAAAACATCAGTCACAGTAATAAAAACTAAAAGAGTTCCAAAAATTTTTCTAGTTTTTCATATAAAATTTATTGAATTCATCAATCACGCATTACAGAAAAAAATTATACAACAAATAGGATGATTTTTTGGACTATTACACTATTTAGTAGAATGAAAAAGTATTTCGCAAAAATATGGTTCGCGTGCACTGAAGTCAACACAAAAACAAAACAACGCTGCAAATAATATATATGTACATAAATGCACCTACACATGCACAAGATACATACATGTAGTATTATGTATGCATGCTTGTAGAATTATCATAGGCAGCGTATTCCGCTGTCCGGGTAATTTATGTGATCCGCCAGTCGTAGTGGGCAATGCTATGCAGAACTGAAACTAGAACTACCCTTACACTCCTGCGCCCCGGATCCTACGAGATAAGTTTACCAACCCTCTCCGAGTAATGGGAACCTCATACAATATTTTGTTAAAATATTAGAAAGAAATTGTTTAACGGTTTTTTAATAATGTTTGCTAACCTCCTGAATAGGGTTCACAAATCCCGCAGTTTTAAAATACCGCGGGATTGAGTGTCAGAATTTAGAAATCTTTTCTAAGGGACATTAAATTGAATTTAATGAACAAATTTTATTTTATTATGTAGTAACTTTGATATCAATATATTATTATACAGACATTGAAAAATTAACATTGTAAGTCTTTTAAGAAAACTTTACTGTAGAACTTTTCAACTTTGGCACCAGTAATATTATTTAAAAAAGATTTTGAAAGGGTAACATGATAATTATTTTAATTATAAACACTTTTGAAAAAAAGATCGTAAAAAAGTATAAAAACTCAACCGTCAAAAAATGTAATAATTCTGAAGTTTTTGATTAAAAAAGTAAGATCGTGAAAACCAAAGACTACGGAGGGTCACCCATACGTGAATGGATGTTTAATTATATTTTTTTTTATATTCCTTGCTAACAATAAATATTGTCGGGTACATTTATTGTTACCAAGTTTAATTCGTAGAACTCCATTTTAATTTTCAGTGTTTCTTTAATATATTTAAAAATATTATTACTCAATACAAAAAAAAAAAAACTTTTTTATAAAGTGTTTTGTTTTAAATTGAATAATTGTATTATTGAATGTATTTTTTTTCTTTTGAACATAGAAGTATAACTTTTTAAATATAATTTTGGTAATGTGAGCCTCACCGGGTGCTTTATCCGTGCTGACTCCCCAAGTGTACAATTTTATGTGACAAATTACTTATCAAAAGAAAAACTTGAAATTATCTAGTATCTCAACAAAGGGATCATCTTGAATATAATGAGATTTTTTAAATTGTTTCAACATATCATTTAATGAGAAGTTACCTAACAAGAATACATATTATCACAAAATGGCAATAATCCTGTTTTTTCCAGCATATTTCGTATGTTTTCCCTTCTTATTGTTTTCAAGTCCCATGTTTATTCTATTGCAAATTAGGCTTTATTTCCGGCTTTTCGGCAATTTGTGAGAATCCCCTAAAACAAAATAAAAAAGTTGCAAAAAATATCTTCTCATACGCGATATGCGAGACTTTTAAGAATTAATTTGTTCTGTGGCATTGGTCCAGCTTTGGGCTCCAGACTGAAAATAACACTGCAAAACAATAATGCTGCATTATATCCTTCGTAGTCTTGTAAATTCTTTGAAATATAACGCTTTTAACGCATAATTTATTATTATTTTGGAACTGCGGAGAGTGTTGTGCACCAATTTTTTTCTCTCTTCAAGTTGGGCTTAGAGCGTGTTCTATTTGAAATGTGTATTTTCGTTTACGTGACTACCTAGGGTTTGTATAATTTTGGAAAGAAGTATATTGATAAATGCTTCAAAATTCGGTACAAAAAAATTCCATCCCTATAATGTCCTTCTGGATTATGAGGAATACGCAGATGATGGAGATGGATCAGAAGACAATTGAAAAATTCCATCCCTATAATGTCCTTCTGGATTATGAGGAATACGCAGATGATGGAGATGGATCAGAAGACAATTGAAAAATTCCATCCCTATAATGTCCTTCTGGATTATGAGGAATACGCAGATGATGGAGATGGATCAGAAGACAATTGAAAAATTCCATCCCTATAATGTCCTTCTGGATTATGAGGAATACGCAGATGATGGAGATGGATCAGAAGACAATTGAAAAATTCCATCCCTATAATGTCCTTCTGAATTATGAGGAATACGCAGATGATGGAGATGGATCAGAAGACAATTGAAAAATTCCCGGCTATTCAGATCTAGTAACTGAACATGATTACCCTTCAGGTTATCTGAGTCCTCTTCTGCCATAATAGCATCGAGGGCCTCCTGCAGTCCATGATAGTTATCGCTTACTTCAAATTGCCGTTTCGACATATTTATGTGCAGTCAAAACTCTGTAAAAAAAATATATATTTTACTCATTATGTGCCCACTGTCCCTATTTGGGGACACCAACAAAAAAAATAGTTCACAGTTCAGTAAATTATATATTTTACCTTATCAAATTCTTATTCCAAAGTAAACAAAGTGTACCATAAGATTATGTAAAACAATTAAGAATTTACGAACGTAAACATATAAAAAAAATACTTACATTTGGTAATCACTGCAACTCTGAGATTCACTTTATTTATGACACTAAAATACTTTTTATAAATGGTGTTATCCAAAATGTTTGATATAAAATGTAAGACACATCAATCACCTCGGCAATAATGCACTGTTAGCAAAACTTACCACATTAATAACAAAATGGTGGGTAGATTTGAAGGCGTCCTCGTTTGGGCACGGCAGGCGTAAATGGGTTAAATAAACAAGTGCCAACGACATGGTGAATAATCTTAGAATTTCGGAATCCTCCCGAGTTATCTAAAATGTGCCACCTATTACTAAAATGTGCCACCTATTACTAAAATGTGCTACCTATTACTAAAATGTGCTACCTATTACTAAAATGTGCCACCTATTACTAAAATGTGCCACCTTTTACTAAAATGTGCCACCTATTACTAAAATGTGCCACCTATTACTAAAATGTGCCACCTATTACTAAAATGTGCTACCTATTACTAAAATGTGCTACCTATTACTAAAATGTGCCACCTATTACTAAAATGTGCCACCTTTTACTAAAATGTGCCACCTATTACTAAAATGTGCCACCTATTACTAAAATGTGCCACCTATTACTAAAATGTGCTACCTATTACTAAAATGTGCTACCTATTACTAAAATGTGCCACCTATTACTAAAATGTGCCACCTTTTACTAAAATGTGCCACCTATTACTAAAATGTGCCACCTATTACTAAAATGTGCCACCTATTACTAAAATGTGCCACCTATTACTAAAATGTGCCACCTATTACCAAAATTTGCCACCTATTACTACAATGTGCCACCTATTACTAAAATGTGCCACCTATTACTAAAATGTGCCACCTATTACTAGGATGTGCCACCTATTATTAAAATGTGCCACCTATTACTAAAATGTGCCACCTATTACTAAAATGTGCCACGTATTACTAAAATTACTTATTTTAAAAACCTCTTACTTGTTTTTTAAGTTGTCCTTTAAAAAAATACTATTTTAGAAACTAGATTAAATTATCTTTGAAATATTTGCATTTGAAATAAACATTGATAGTTCTAAACAATAAATTTTTAATATAAAACAAAAAATACTTACCAGGACATTTTGACTCGGAACGATCATAATTTTGAAAGAATTCGATATTTATAAAACATATTACTTTTGTGTAGGTAATTAGTAATAGAACTGTGATTTCACTTTTTATGCCATTCATACAATAAAAAAATATAAATAATTTTATGACTTTCAACCGTCAATGGAAAAATGACGCCGATTCGTAATCTTGCACTTTGACATTTTTTAAAAATACTATGCATGTAATAATGTAATATTTGATACAAACTGTGAAAAAAAAATTGTTCATCTTTCCAATGTCGAACATATCACATATCTACGCATTATAGAAAAAAAGATAAAAATACTTTTGTAATGTATTGACGCTCCGGTCAGATTTGTCCTTCAGAGGCTATAATGGAATATGATGTTTGTGGCTAGTAATGTCTTTCCGAGGCCTGAAGGGTTAGAGCCATTTCAAGCAACGATTTCAAACTGAATTGTCGTTTTTTGTAAGAGCAATACTGATAATTCTACTTCTCTGGAAGGAGGTGCAAATGTAGGTAGGTGTGTTTTAAGTAACTTTTTATGAAGAATTATCTTATTGCTAGAGTTGAATGCTGAACCCGCGCTTACTGAGATCATTAATTTATTCAAATGACATGAATCAATAAGTATTCCGAGTAAAAATACACTAGACTTATCGTTGTTTTCTATTTAAATCCAAAGTTTGTGAATAAATCCAACAACGAAAATTGACATAACATTTTATTATTTCATAACCACACATTACATACCTTACACAACCTGCAAACCAGTTCGGCAAACAACTGCGGGAATTTTTTTTACAGTCAACAATTTAGTCAAGTACCAAAGGGCCCTCGTCCTGGCCCAGAACGGGTCCTGGAAAATTAAATTTGTAAATCCTAAAATAGTTAGAGCAGACCCTCGGCGACCGACAAATCATGGGACCCGTAAAAAGCAGAGCCCACCAATTATAATTACGGGATATGTTAGTCTCTTACACTGAGTCAAGACCATTCATTTTTGAGGATTACACATTAGTGACCATGCGAAAGCGTAGGGTGGTTAGGAAATGTTTGATCCGTGAAAAATAAATGCTTTTACATATGACAAAAGTGTAAATTGGTATTTTGAAAAAGATAGTAAATATAATTGAAAAAAACGGTTCCATGATATTTCATCTAAATGAAAATTCAACACACCTTTAAAAAGTGATATAGAGTCATTAAAAGTGACAAAACAAAAATTAGGTTTTATAGTTACCTATGTAACCCATTTAAAGTAGTTTTTGTTTCATCACTTTTCATGACTTTATATCACTTTTTGTATGTGTTTTGAATTGTAATTTTGATGACATACCCGGTCACCAATTTTAAGATAGGATTAGCATCGCTCCGCCACTCATAAACGTAGTTATTGGAATTATTTTCCTTCATCAACCCATTTCTTCAAAATTTGGACCAAATAATAATATTTTATATTTGGCTGATTTATAATATCGCCGTTTTCGTGAAAAATCACCTCAAGGGCGCTGGAGACTTGCAGCCGTATTCTTATCCATAATCCAATTTCAGCATAATGTCACTTCCCTTCCCTAATTTCTTTCAGCTATAAACCCTGTATTCACGGGCGAGCATGTCCGAGCGAACATGACGTCACAGGCTCCTGTGACGTCATGCAAGGCTGGAGATGTCCGTACGTAATTGGGAGGCGGGTATGGGTACCGCCGACCCGGGAACCATTTATTGGATAACCAACTCTCCTGCGCTAATGGATCGCTACGTTTTGTGACTTAATAGGGGTGGTCGGGTTCATGGGGTGAGGTGTGTCTAGTTTTGGCGGCGGATGCGTTTGCCCACCTACTGCGTGGCGGGTAGACCTCTGGTCGGGACCTCTCCAGCCGAACTCTCTGACACTGCAGTGGGAGGGATGGATTCATATGTCCGTCTCTGCCTGGATACATTAATCCCCAGATTCCTACCCACCACTCACACCTTTCTTCCTTCACAGATCGTCCTCCCCTTCCTATCCTTAAATGGACATTCCTACAGCATGCCCAATGATGACATAGACCCCGAGAGATATTTTTTTCTCACGGTCTCCTGTGTGGAGCTAATGTAAAAAAAGGCTTTCCAACATTCCTTAAAATGGGGATGACATAGCCTCACTTGCTGCGGGTAGGCTTGCGTAAGGTAGTCACTTCATTTATTTTTAATTCTTAAGTTTCCCCTTCTCACCATTATTAACAACTTTTATCTGTTGAGGATTGACTTAGCGATTATTATTATCCTAAAAAGTGATGGACAATTTACACTTGCCATATTTAACAATATTTCGTTCTAATCAACAAATATCTACTCTAATTTAAATAATACTCTTCTTTTCACCCTGTGGTTATCGAGTTAAGTACCCCTCGAGCTCCGAGTTGGTTGGGGGTGGTGATATGTCACCTCTATCAGCTGTAGCCACTCTCCCCTAAATACCGCTCTGCCTACCCAGGCGGAGGGTGAGCCGGAGGAGCGAAAGAGCGCAGTGAGCTTCGAAGAGGTGCTTCACTTATTTATGGCCAATTGAATGGTAATGCTACATTTATTATACCATAGGAATCAACTTTTTTAATTTATTAGAATTATTTCATTGAAATGTGGATTTCTACTTCATATTTTCAAATATATTCGTTCACAAAGTTACACCATAAATCTGTCTCTGGTTTACAATAAGTTAATGTTTGAATATAAAGATAATTACGAATAACATTTTTGAAAACAGTTTCGTCTCTTTTCGTAATCTTTTCTCCCTACAAATTTAAAATACATACTACTGATGGGTTTACAGTTGGCTTTAAAATTCATTAAGGTGATTAAAATCAAAATTATAGATGTTTGTTTTTACAGTTTTGTATTTAGGGTTTATCAGTGTTGTATTATATGACATTTAGGTAATTTATGTAATAAAAAGATAACTTTGAACGTTTTATTTTAATTGTTTTTTTACCAAAAATTATTGCAAAAACTTGGATTGGTGATTATCCAGTTTTCCGCTTGTTCTACAAGTTTCCGGATACCGTTTATATAAATTGTATTCGGAATATAATAGGTAAAATTTTCTTTGTTGTTTTCACATAAATGCTTATTATTTGCACTCCTTTTAATAAGACTCGGGAAAGAATTATTGTAGGGGTTTTTTATTATTTATTTTAATATTACAACTACTGCTTGCGGACAGGAGCCAACGAGACTGTGAAATCCCCAATTGAGGTATATTGTGAGGATGTCGGGTATGGGGCCATCTAAAGCCATTTCAAGCAACGTTTTGATTTCTAATTGTGGTCTTTCAATAGGGACCTACCACTCTGGAAATGTATTTTTTTTATTTATATATAATTAGACATAATCAATTTGAGGGACGAACATTCTTGGTAGTCACGATCAGAGAACCAAGTTCCGAACAAGGAGTTAAGTTTTCACAGCGCCCGCTCTGTTCTGTGATTTGTTTCGGATCAATCCGTCTCCAGTGGGCGAGGTGGTATTGGGTGGTGGTGGGTGGGCGCTGTTCCCATTGTAGGGCTATAGGGGCAGAGGGTGGCTGCCCTGAGTGCCCAGTGTCCCGCCTTAGTTGCCAAGGTCCATTATTATTGTGAGTTGTTCTACCTCAGTCGTTGTCAACCAATTATTCTTATAACAAAATAAATTAAGCGAAAGTGGATGCAAGAAGTCGGGGACGCCTCTGGAAGACATTGCATTTGAATCAAATATTCTTCGTCCGGCCATCTCAATGATTGCAACAGAAGAAAATTTATGAAGCGATGAATGAACGTGGATGGCATTTTGCCACGACAGAATTGTATAGCTTTTCATCCTTTCTGCTTTATCAAAGAAATGTCATGTTGGTTAGTTTGTCAAGTTCTAAATCTTGAAAGTATCTTACAAGATAACAAAAACCACATTTAAACCTGATGATAACGGCTGTTTTTGTGGATAAATTTGGTGCTGCAAGTCAAAAAAATACATAGCGCTTAAACAAACAAAAAAAATAATACATATTCCCTTTCACGTAAGTATATGAAAATTATATCCGTAACGCAGTGTGTAGAAAAGTTATATACTCGTAATGGGAAAAAAACGCTTTGTTTTGTTCATTCCTGCACAAATAATACGGTTTTTATGTGTATACCGCACAAGAGTCCCAGCTGCTCCCAACTGAGCCAGAGAGACTGTGGGATCCCCAATTAGGGTATTTTGTGATTCTGAAGGTAGCGAGGAGGCGAAGGAGATGGGGAAGAGCAAGATGGGGAAGCTCCTGGCTATTCAGATCTGGTCACAAAAAAGCTTAAGTCATTACAATGGTGGTCTTACACCAGGGCGATACTGAGAGTATCTTCCACTCTGAAATGTGCAGAGTGGATAATTTTTTTTTTTGTGTTTTTACAATTTTTGTTTGTGTTAAGACCGCCAAACTAGACACATGCCCGTGATCTGGTGGTCCTATGTAATATGGTGATACTATGTATTAAATGAATAAATTGTGATAAAACACAAATTTATCCAATAGAATTTACTTGCGCATTTATTTGCGCACGCCGGGATTTGAACCCGCGACATTCGGATTGCAAGTCGAGATCCTTAGCCCTCGACCACGGAGGCCGTACGTCATTAGACAGATTTAAAAATACAATTTTTTATCCACTTTATTTTAATAATCATTTCTCTACCGGTACCGGAAGAGACCTTCCTTCATCATGAAAATATTGAAACTAATATAAAATTCTGAATACTGATACTAATAGACATATATAAATATTTAGGTGTTGGAGTGGGAGGTCATCAAAGGGGAGGGGTAATCAGGGGTAATTAGGTAGAGAGCGGTTTGCTGGAAATATGTATAAAATAGGACAATAAGATAAATTTTGTTGGTTTCCATTATTAAAATTATTATTTCGGGATTTTATGATTTCAAGTGCTTCTAATGTATATAATCTTTTATTTTTATTATTAAAATAACCCACAAAATAAATAAATAATATAAATAATTTCTTCGGAATAAAATTTTTAATTTGTTAGTGCCTAATGTCAGTATAACATACTGTGAATTGTGATGGCCGAATAATAGTCAAAATTTAAATAGACTAACAATTGATACGATGTTTTATCTCTAGTAAAAACTCTGGTAATAAATTAGAGACTTTGGACAACCGTTGGTAATCTTTTATAGTAGTTTCTTCTCGTTCTTTAATGCCGTCTCTTTTATACTAGATGTTAATCGCATGGTCGTCAAAGTTAGGAAAATTAAAGGTGTTGAGACTCAAGTTGACTGACAGGAGATTGGAGATTCTCGGTTGAAGACATCTGCACTCCCCAGTGTATAGTCTATACGAAGAATGTGCCTAATGTCAGTATCACACACTGCGAATTGTGATGGCCAAATAATAGTCAATAGTTAAATAGACTGTAATAATTAATACGATGTTTTATCTCTAGTAAAAGTCTGGTGATAAATAAGACACTTTGGACAACCGTTGGTAATATTTTATAGTACTTTCTTCTCGTTCTCTAATGCCGTCTCTTTCATAATAGATGTTAGTCGCATGGTCGTTAAAGGTAGGAAAATTAAAGGTGTTGAGACTCAAGTTGACTGACAGGAGATTGAAGATTCTCGGTTGAAGACCTTTGCACTACCCAGTGTATAGTCTATACGAAGAATGTGGGCGGATGGTAGATCAGCCGCACCGACTCGACTCCTGGGAGGAAATCCCGGGCCACGTACATACTTGAAGAAGAGAACCTGTCGGGAACGATTTAGTAACGCAATTTGTTTCGGCATCGAAAGTTTTGCAATTACATGTCGCGTACTTTGTCTCAGGCAAAACTTTGAATAACAACATGGAAAAGATTTTACGTACTGCTGGTTTCAATCAACAACTAGGCGGCGGACTTTATTATATCGAAGAAACGATTCCTTCAATTTTTTTTAAAAACTTCTGTAAAAAAAATACTAAAAATTATAATGAAAATCATCATCTTTGACTATAAAGCAGTAAATAACTCTCTAAAATTTGCGCATAATTTTGTGGCTCGAATATTTATTACAACGCAACTACACATATTTTAGATATCAAATGTTCTGTGGTACTTATGACACACCATTTAACTGAAAAAATTATCTAAATATTTTTGAATTGTTGTGAAAGAAGTAACGGAAAAAGAGGGAATTTTATTTTTTAAATTTCATGCGTAAAAATTCGTACCGTAAATACATTTTTTGTATTATTTCACCCACCACACAGAAAAAATGAGGATTGCTGATTTATTAAAATCTGGTTAAAACGGGATTGCAGGCCGCAAACTTTTAGTGCATTACTAATATATCGAAACACGTGTTCGTGCACCTGCATTTATCCTAATAATATACACGTTAAATATTAGTTTTTTATGAACACGTGTTCCGACATCGCGTTAACACATTCGTGTTTTACTGAAAGTTTATTAGGTGTTTCTGTTTTTAACCGGATTACCAATAATGTCAAAAGTTTTTTAATAAATTATCAATATTTTAGATCAGTGAGTTTTGCGGGTGAAGTTCACAGATTGAATTTATTCACAATAATAATATTTGGATGATTTTTGTAGCGCCGTTTTTGTGCAAAATCACCTCAAGAATATGTTTTATAATCCAATATAATTATTGTTATTCAATTTTTTTTCGATTTATAATTATTTTACATAATTTTTAAATTGAGAAAATTAATTTGGGAATGTGAGACATGTTAAAAATCATTTCGTTTAATTTAATTATTTATAATTTTCACAAACAAATAAATTACTACGTGAGGACGGGTGTAAAACTAGTAAAACACAGAATATATAAATCAACAGAAAATTGACACACATCTTTAAGGACGGGTTGTTTCGGAAAATTTGAACAATTCTTCAAATTTCAAAGTTAATTTCAAGTTCTGTGAAAGATTTTTTTAAGTTCTGATATTATTTCAGTTCTGTCAAGCAACTAGCCTACAATGATATAATAACAGAACTTGAATAGGACTTTCACAGAAGCCGAAAATGAACGTTGAAATTTGATGAATTATTCAAATTCTGCGAAACAACCCATCCTAAGTAATTGCTTATATTTTCTCAATACGTTATACTGTCGTAATAAGAATAAAATATTAAAATAAAAGTTTGTTTAATTTTAAAATATTACTGTTTCATTTACAAAATAGGTACAAATCTAAGTGTTGTACGTTGGGCGTCAGCAAACCATCAAACACTCTTACAAAAGGTTTCGGAACGATTTATATATTTACATATCCATGACCAATGTATGAAATTTCCTACAAGCAGAACAACATTTCTCTCCCACTTTTGTTCCACTTACTCCCCTCCCTCCAGCCATGGACCTTATTCATGAGAACTGTCGAACCGACAGGCAATATAACACTGTTGCCTCTGCTGGGCAAGGGCCTAAGCGCCCAGCAGGATAAGGCCGGGAAGGTCTTTCTGGTATTAAAATTGGTCCAGCTTCTAGTCCTTGCGGTACGCCATGATTAAACGCCTTATTGTACACTCGAAGGCATTCCGCAAACATCCGCACAAAGTGAGGCGGAAAATTATGCTTTGTGGGATTGAGATTCGTAAGACACCTATAGCTAGGAACTAGCTACTTGTAGGTGAGGGGGGGTAGGAGCTACAGTGGATTCAATTTAATTGTTTCACTCACACGTTTGAATGTAGTTTGGAAGCTTTCATTAATTAATTACTAAATAATTGCCGGTCGTCTTTGAAATTGGCGTGCATCTGATATTACGTAGGAGCTGGGGAATTTGATATAATGTAAAGATAAAATATAATCTGATGGTTTTTTTAGTACCTAGGTAAGTTTTTTAATGATTAAATAAAAAATAATATTATTTTTCTATACCGGTTCGAGCGGTCTAATGCATCGGGTTCCAAAATGCGTCGCGGGTTCTGCAAGTTAAGTCCTTCACCGTTATTTCAAGTAGGAGAAATTTAAATTATATCTAGTTATTAGTAACCCAGGATTGTTTATTTTTCTTTTATAAGAAGAATTTTTTGCTCACAACCTCATAAATTCCAAACTCGACGAAGGAAACAATTCGGGTTGACCAGAGTCATAAAACTATTAAATCCACTCAGCCGGGTGGAAAACTAAGATCAATTTTCAATGAATCCTTTGAGAAATGTTTTCCACATCCTTCTACCCTTCTAACATACCAGGGATAGTATTCACCCCGAGTAGCAAGACCAACCAAACGATTTTGGCCGATGCATGCTATACTAAATACCCCAAATTTGTCAGTATTTGTTGGGTTAGGTTAGGTACCTATTGATTGAATATTATATGTTCAAGATTAAGTTATTAGTAGCGGCTACAATGATTTAAATTATAATCTTCCGAGTAATATATTGTATTCACTCTTATTTGTTGACCCTACCCATGACTTTCCAAAGTTTCTTGGCAAGCTATGAGAAATAACAAAATGCTTCAAACTTAAATCTTAGTACAGAATTTTTTTGCTGTTCTGATTTACGTTTACTATGAAACAATCACATCAAATATTGGGTTCCCGGAGGTAAAGTGCACTTACTTCGGGAGGTGATTCTACATGATGGCAGGAGTAAAAAATATTTTTATTTTAAATTTCGAAATTCCAACTTTTTATTCCCTTGCAAAAAGACATACCTTCTAAAAATCCTTAGTGTAAGGTACAAACTTACCCGATAAGTTCGCTGTGAATTTGCCGAGAACAAGGTGGCAACGTTGTGATTGGCATATCCATTGAAACCGTACGTAAATAATAGGCACGTAAACGTTAGGCCGAGAGTTTGGCGTTTACAATTATGCTACACTATCTTATCGTATCGTATATTTTAAACCAAATTCAAAGAGAGAACTGTACTAAAATTAACAAAATGTAGTTTTTCACTTTGAATGATTAAATTATTAAACTATTATTCACTTCACTAATGTCATTGCTTATTTTAAAAACCTTCAAAATGTCCACTTTCTTTGTGTATTTACATCATGTCTCTCGTAAACCTAATAAATTATTGACCTTCTTGGGTAAAATCAGGCACTGTCACAGTAATTACGCACAAATAAACACAATGTCAAAATTAGGTAAGTAAATTAAAAGTGGAGAAAACGCACACTGAAAAAAGATGTTCTTTTAAGTAAGCCTAAATAAATCCATAGTATATAAAGACACTACATTAACAAGTTAAGATTAAAACAATCAAATTTTAAAGTGAAATCTGAAGAATACATTAAATTTATATATTGCAGAATAGACACGGCGGATTAATTTTACGTTTTTACCTGAATAGTACCCTAAAAGTTGGAATTTCTAAAAATATTTTTTTTTGCTATCGTATAGAATCATCTCCCGAAGTTAATGTACTTTACGCCCGGACATCCTGTATTACATAATAACATTAATATTAAATGAATTACTGTAATTTTTTTTTTCTTTTAATATTTTTAATATTCTTTAACATATTAATATAATCAATTCATAATAATAGCACGGGTTTTCCTAGTCACCAAACACTATGATAAATAATTAGTTTACAATGCGCATAATTCTTACTTTACACCACTTAATATTATAAACTGTATACAGGTTGTGGCGGTAAAGTATGCTAACTTCGGAAAGTGATTCTACATGATGATAAAAGTAAAAAAGAAAAGAAATAATTTCTAAATTCCATTGATATTTTCCCATACAAAAATATTTTTTCCGTAAAAGAATATTTATTTTCCCATACAAACAATTCAACTTCTTAACCTAGAAACTACCTTAAAACCGTGGAACTTCTAAAAAAGTCACCTTTCTTTTTTACTTGTACTATCGTGTAGAATCACCCCCGCACTTAATCTGTATAATAATAAAATGATATCTTACTATAATTTTAATATAAATAGATATAAACAAACATTAGTAAACTATCAACCTTTATTAATTTGTTTGCACATAATTTTTTTCTACTCTAATGTAATCAAATGACAAATTCAAGCAAAGCATGTTGCTTTAAACATGCAACAACTTCTTAATAATAGAAGATGGCGGTCTCGGATGGAGAGTGAGTTCCATTCGAGACCGCCATCTTCTAGTATTAAGAAGATGGTGGCGTCGGTACGGTGTCGGTAATGGAACTCCAGTTTCAACATGTAAACACTGAGTACTTACCAAGCAATTTATCTCTCGTCGTTAGTGAATAGTTTATGTTTGCAACATTGGCCCTGTGATTATCTGTCAATAATCATTCCAACGATTATCTGTCAATAACCATTACAATGATTCCTGATTACACTATCTAAGCAAAGCAAAGGTGGCGGTCCGTCTGATTGACAATTCGTTGTTAACAAACTGATTGCCTTCTCTAATGCACAGACACAATGTAGGCATGTTGAGTCTGTTTTTCCGATGTTTTATAGAAGCCTGCTCAAAGGAGCTAGCAGCATTGATCGCCGGTGCACCTGTGTACGTGGGTGAAACTCAACGGACGCGATCGGAACACCCATTTACAGTTGATGCTGGCGTCATGAGAACGGGTTATTTCTTCGACTTGTTTTTGTTTAAGTCGACTCGTATATGGAACAAGCTAGCGGAATCTGTTATCCTCTTTCATATAATCCAATGAATCCCTTCCTTCAAACCCCACTTTAACTCCTCACAACACTGCCCAACCGAGTGGGGACGTAGTTTCCAGTTCTAACACTGTACAGAAAGTCGGCTTACGTGAAGTTTAACGTAAAAAGACATTTCAAAATTTAAAAAAGCTAAAAATTCAGAACGCTTTTACCAAACGGGATAAAAATCCAAATCGGAACAAGGAACGAACATTTTAAAACCTATGAAAATTACTTCGTGATGAAACATTACTGAAAGAAAACAAACACAGAAACTTTTTGTAGAACAAATGTTTTACTGACTAAGCATATATTATCCACTAATACTAAGCATGGATGCGTCCGAAACATTCGGGCATATTAATGAATAAATGAATTATGTTTCAATTATAAAACCTATCTTCATTATCTTTTATTGACTGCCTAAAACATAGGTCCATCTTGCACTCAAACAGTGAACGCGCCAATGAGATACGCAAATCGCACAAGCTACCCATATGAAATACCGCACTTGGGCCGGTATTTCGATCGCCCGCCCTGCAATAACGGTTAGATTTTATGCGAACAAAACCACAATAAAGGCAACCTCAAAGGATGTACGGAATAGGCTAACATTAAAGACTGATGGAATTTTCATTAAAATTCCTGCGCAGACCGGCGGCGCCGCGGCGGCAACAGACGTCAAATCTAACCGCTGTGGATAAGGTTCTTGGGGGGTGGGAAGATAATGTTATTAAATGATGTTGAGATTTTGAATGCATTTTTTAGAAGAAAAAACACTTATAATTGTCAAAGAAAAACGGTGACAAGATTTTAGAGACTGATGTTTATAAGACAACGTTTTTTTTATGTACGAGTATAGCACAAAGGATAACAAATTATTATTACCAATTCGCCTGAAATACTCCCTTTGATTACTATAAAAAAATATTTCCGAGTAAAAATAAATGCCGCCGATGGGAATTGAACCCGTTACCTCCTGATTGCCGGTCAGCTGCTCCGAACCTCGCTTATTCTCAACCCGCGAAATAATTCATTATTCACTAGTATTTCATTCAATCATTATCGCTTATTAAATTCTTTCATTTGTAAATAACCAACTTTATTTTTGTAGAAAAGGCTTTGTAAATGGTGAATTTCCTACTAGATGGCTTTTTGCTATGCATAAAAAACCGTGTCTTATAAACATTACTTTATCATTAAAAATAATGATATTTTACCAGTCAAAATATTTTACCAAAAATATAGATATAATATGTCGCGACGATAATTTGTTAACAATAATAATATTTGACAAGTCAAAATATTTCACCAACAAATGTAGATATTATTTTGCTGGGTTGGGTTTCCTCCTTCTTTAGCCAACGTTTCGGGCAGCGTTACAGTGTCCATCACCATAGCAGATGTGACAGGGTAGATGGTCATATCTGCCCTGATAATGGTCGCCGAAACGCTGTGATAAAGAAGAATGAAACGCTACATAATAAAATCCCAAAAATAAATAAATCACAAAATTATTTTCCATTATATTTAAATTCTGTACAAATGCATTACTCGAAGAATTTTTTTAAGAGATAAAAAAAGCTTTTGTCCTTACCCTAACAAATAATTAATTTTACCGACACGTAATTCTACAATTCGTAGGTTTGCGGCTTCGCTGATTCATAATTCAATAATTTTGGACGCTGAACAAGCGCCCTTGAATTATTATGACGTGATTGGAGTATTGGAGTATATCGTTATTTTTTCTAATTATTTTGACATAAAGCACTGCTCTCCAATTATCCATGTGCTTTTTACATACTATAACTGATCCTTCTTTGCTCGTGGTGGAGTATTTAATAGGGTGGCACTAGTCCACCGCATCCCAGTAAAGCCCAATGTTTGCCATACTTAGCTATTCCCGCCGCGTCTGCCGCCCGCTGGATAAACAAGGTCAATATTTACCCGCATTCCCTGCAACTTTAATTATACGCCACCTCTCTGCCACAGATAAATACGTAAACAAGTATAGATACACAAAATATAGATATCAGTAACCAAACTATCGTTTTACTTTTGACTTAAAATTCTGCCAAAACCTAGGTACAATTTTAAAATAAACTAATTACGATAATTACATGTCAAAATTTTAAATAAAAAGATTTGCTTTAAGGACGGGTTGTTTCTCATCAATTGAAGAATTCATAAAATTTAATATCTGTTAAAACATAAGTACTGTGAAACAACCGGCCAATGATAAAATAATAACAGAACTTGAATATAACTTTCACATAACTTGAATTTAAACTTTTAAATTTGAATTTTTCAAATTCTTTGAAACAACCCAAATAATAACTAATAATAATTTTAATAGAACAATTAAATTAAAATCATTAAGTAAGATTAAACGGTAGTGCTTAACTTCCGAAAGTGAGAATCAAATTATAAAAGAATTAAACGAAAGAGTAGTGAAAACAGTTAGCACATACCATTATTTACTTTAAAGATTCATGTTTTTTAGTCTTTCTCATTGCAAGAAAAAACGTTTTTATATTCTAATCCTATACAACCATCGAAATCACATAAATTCATTCAACGGGTTTCCAACAAAAAAGAGGTAATTATAAAATAATTATAAACAAAACCATTATTAAACAGAAGACACCTAACTGGTCTCAATTTTAGCATCCTGAGCATTAAACACTTTTAAGAAACACCCATGACATGCTATGGCTTAAATAAATGCTAGTATTACCATGTCTAAGGATAACATCCCTTAATCTGATATTCAAAAGTATTATATATTTTATCCACTATCTCGTAAACTGAATCAGTTTCTAAACTAAATAGCACCCTTGTCGGTTCGTCTACCTGCAAACTTCTCCAAACCTGACATTTAAATGTATTTACTGGGTTGTTTGGCACTGCGACCTTCAGCCCTTGATCCGTCCGAACAATTAGAACCTGTTGTAGAATATAATACAAGGTTTCAAGTGACCAGGACAAGTAACCTTTCACTCCCAGGAAGGTTGCGAAAACTTTCCGCTCCAGATTAATTCCTTGAACCTTCTGTAAAAAAATATTTATAGTTGTTAATACTTAGATCCTCTCTCCGTATTTAAATATTTTAAAGATACGAATAGGTTAGCTTCATTTTATTTAATCCAACTTTTTTTAATATAAACTCCATACTCTTTCGTTAAATCAATCTTTTTGTGGGTTAAATCAACAATTTTTGTAATATGTACAAACTTCATTTTTATTATTATTATTTGATTGAGTGGGATTGATACTATTGAGCCAAATGAATCGAAAAAAAACTAATACTATTTCAATATTAAGTATATTGTAACTGTGAACATAGCGTAAAATAATTGTTATTTGAAAAATATTACTTGATACATAGACAACATTGTTTTAAAAAAACTAATAATAAAGAATATTTTATTAAGTTCATTTTTTATAGCAATAGATAATTATATCCTCACTGGGATTTCCTGTGCTAAAGATTTAATTTACGTTTCACTAAAATTCAGTATTATGTGTAATAAGATGTAAATATAAATATATCATGTAGTGTTTATGTTTAAATAAATATAGTATGGTGATTTATTTTCGGGTTTTATGCCATGTTGCCTCCTTCTTTAGCCAACGTTTCGGACAGCATTACAGTGACTTCTATTGACTAGTGTGCCCTGATTCTGGACACTAATACTTTTCGAAACATTGACTGAGGTACCGCAACACGGCATAATACCCCAAAAATAAATCTCTGTAAAACTTTTCTACAAATCATATATAACATGGTCTTTTTTAGTGCAGTTGAGTGGTTTCGGTTTCAGTCTGTATTTGGTGTCAGTGTTTATTTATGTTTCTGATCTCCACGTGTTTTGTATCTAGCCTTTTACTTGAAATTTAAAGTGCTAGTTCTTACAGAATAATTTTAGCGTTAATTAGTGGTTTTGGGATATTTTCATTTGTACTGCCTTTTCCGACAATACCGTATCCTAATAGTGTTTGTCAAAGAGCCATGTAGATTTTTACTATGAAAACATCATAGAAGACTTTTAAAGAAATACAATTTGCAAAATTATACGAAAAGGCTTATAAAATACTATCTCAGAAGTGGATATGGTTTATAACATATTTTTATCCAAATACAAGAACTGTCTAATGGGACACTATTTACGCTGTAACATACTTCCCGGTCACATTCTTTCGAACCATTTGTTTAAATGTATTATTTTTTTTTCATCTCTAACATATTTTCAACAAACACAAAATGGTAAATATAAACGTCTCGGCTTCCTGGAATGAAATTATTCTCGGAGAAGCAAAAGTTCACTTCAGAAAAGTTAAGAGGCGACTCAAAAAAGAATTACACACTTTAAAAGCTACATGGAAAACATTAAGCGCTTGTTTTTATTTCATTTCGCTTTCTCCATCCCGAGTTCTCACAAATTGCGTTAAAATATTTTTGGCTGGCATATAAAATTTAAATTTTAAGATACCAATTGAACCACGCCATCTCAGTACCAAGTTAAATGTCAGTTCTTTATCAAATCTCGCATTTAAGGTAAACTAAATGGAATACGCGGAAATTAGTTTAGTAATATCCAAGGCAAAGTATCTTCGACAAAATTGTTGTAATAGTACAATTAAATTAAAATCATTAAGCAAGATTAAATGGTAGTGTTTAACTCCCGAAAGAGAGAATCAAATTATAAAAGAATTAAACGAAAGAGTAGTGAAAACAGTTAGCACATACCATTATTTACGTTTAAGATTCATGTTTGTGGCAGCCCAATTTGGCGAATACTGTGCAGGAAGAATTGGGCGGTTAATAAAAAGAGAAAAGAAATCGATAATGAGATCATAACTATTCATTATTACTGTCATTTTCTTCTCAAACCTAATTATTCATATCGATTACTGAGCTATTTCAAGCCAAATATATTTTTAGTAAATTTTCTATTTTGAATGTCTTTCTAACAGACATGATGTATCAACAAAACAGTTCACGATAATTGTGTATGAGAATAAAGCATCGAAGGCTTAAATCGACGATTGAAGGGATTAAATCGATGATTGAAGGGATTAAATTAACGATTGAAGGAATTAAATCGACTATTGAAGGGATAATATCGACGATTGAAGGGATTATATCGACGATTACTGAAAAAATGACTTTTTAGTGTTTTCAACACGATCAATAAAGGTTTAATAATGGGGATTTTAATTTTAAAACAAATCCATCTTATAACTATTCAACATCGTCGGATTTTGACCTGGCAACCTCTAGGTTGGGAGTTAGAAGGCAAAGACCTTTCAAGATCTGAAGATCGGAAGGGTCACGGTTTAGAGTTGGAGATAATACCAAAATTCTCCTTTCTAATATTGTAATCGTTAAATTTTTCAAATTTGTTGCACGAGGAGACTAAAAATGTCTGGCGTTTTTAAATGTATCCAACTAGATCCATTTTGCAACAAAACTAATCTAATCAATCGATCGATCTTATATACGTTACTTTGTTAGGAGCGTTGGTTCGTGTCAAATTGGCTTTTGTCGTTTTCAACCAATCATCCATTTATATTCTCTCACATTCCTTTCACGCAAATGGGAGCTCATTAAACGCTTTGCGGGTTTTAAATCAATATTATTGCAATCAAAATTGTTAAGTGGTGAATTGCTGGTGAATTCAATTTGTTTAGTGAAGTTGATACTCATACAATGTATATTGATTATGTGGTTTTGTTTTATTATTTACCACGTTATGCTATCATGGCTTGGTCAATTTCAGCATATCGTTCACCCACGCTTGCCATACATTCCCGATTGAAATATATGACGTGCGATATGTCCATCAACGCTATTATTCTTTTGTTTAAGATAATAATATAAGATGTTAATAATATTTTGGAGTCAATTGGCAATTACACACTATTTTGGGAGTGTTATAATTGTATTATTAAGAAAAACACAATATATGCTTTGTGGGCGTGTTTCGTGATCCAAATATTTTCTCAATCGAGACATAAATTTCCAATGCAAAACTGTGTTTACGAAATTCAAATGATATGGAGATCTACGATGTCAAGCAAATTTAAGTGAGAGAGAGCTCTGGACTATCAGGCCAAATGGAACATTTGTCTCCATTCAAGTTTGAATGGACGGCATTTCTAGTGTTACAGTGTATTATATGCTTGTATGCTATTAACATATAGTGTAATAAAAACTTTTCAATTTATTTATTGTTTCATGTTTAGTTTGTAGAACTTAGAGTTTTTCGCATTCAACAATACAATTATTCAATTTTAATTATTTTACTGGTTTATTTTTTTGTTTTTTTGGCGGCCTCCGTGGTCGAAGGGTAGGGCTCTTGACTAGCAAGCTGTAATTTGTGTTATTTCGTTATTTACTCATTAAAAATAATATGTACCATATTTGCGGCATATTCCAGAGTGGAAGATATTCTCAGTGTCGCCCTGGTGTAAGACCACCATATAGAATTGATCGAAATGGCTTTGGCCGTGTTTGATGACCAGATCTGAATTGCCAGGTACTTTCCCGCCTTTCTCTTCCCAATCTCATTCCCCTCCCAACCACCTTCAGCCTCACAATATACCCCAATTTTGGATGCTATAATATCACTAGCTCCAGATGGTTGGGAACAGTTGGAACTTTTGTGCGGTTTCACATTAAAAAAAAAAAATAGAAAAATGCGTATCATCAAATACTATTGTTTGCACTTTAACAGAGGTCGAAACAGCAACCTTCCTTATTGGACTTGGAGACTGTAAATACATAAAAACTATATCTTAAAAATACTTTAGTTTTGCATTTCATCCGAACTCATAATTTGGGAGAGGTTTCATTTCACCGTGCGAAAGAAGAAGAAGAAGATTTGGGAGAGGTTTCAAGTTTTATGACTACATACAGATAATGGCAGGAAGCAGAAACAAGACGATTATTTCAGCTGCGAACTCCACTATCTCCAGCGGTTCTTGGTCTCGTGTTCCGGTGTAAGGGTTCCTCGCAGAACACACCGAGCCTTGTAAGAAAGTGTTAAGTAATCAGCAGCTTCCTAACAACTTCAGTTAGTTCTGCAGTTGGTTACTGAAACTAGGCTGTCTGGAATGGAGACAGAACTTCAGTAGGATTTGTCGTCAAAAAGTTGTTATTACATTTATTCCAGAATGGAGGTTTGATACCAACCATAATAATAATAATAATTAGATCATTTTGTGAAAAATCACCCCAAAGGCGCTGTACAAATATGACTTCCTTGGTTTTTCTTTTGTAAATTCAATAATATTATTATTAAATGACTACAGAACAGATTATTTATAAACAAGTTCTGAGATGTAATTATTCTTACGCCTTCTGAAGACATTATCAAAATCAAGTTAGGCCACTTACAGACGAAATATTTATATTTTTTCCATATAGGAGTTAATAATGAAAATAAGTTGCTTTCTTATTATCTACGCCATTATTGATTTCCGAGAAAAATATCGAAAATCATTAATCACCCTTTAAAATTTCCTCACATAACGTATTCTTTAAAGAGGGGCTTCTTTTTCCCAGCATACTTATTAGACTAATTTGTATTTTTTGTGTTCTAAAATATTCTTATATGTGTTGTTGATTTCCTGATTGCTCTAAAACACTGAGTTTACTTGCATGTTTATAATAATAGAACATGCGAGTAAAAAATGCGTTATTGTATAGCGATAAACAACCAGTGCAACAATTGAAGCTCCGTATACTAATCCTTCCATAGGGCATTCATAAAAGCTGTGTAAAACAAGCGACATATTTTCGTTTTCGTCCACTGAGACATACGAGTGCAAAGTTGACAATCTGAAATAAAATTAAAAATAATATTCCACCAGGGGAAATTGAGATCTTCAGCACTATAAGCAGACGACTTGATCTTTGCCCTAATGTTGAAGTGCTAAAGCAATAAGGTTCGTGAGTCGTGATCTCCATTCTCAATGAATAGAAAAACTATTGAGGAATCGGTTCTGATAGAATCCTTTGTTTACATCATTCCACAGGTTGACTGATTAATCCTGCATTATAATATTATACAACTACATTTAAAATTTCCAGATTCCTTATCTTACCATGAAAAGTTATTTCCATATTTTCTTTGTTAGCCTTCTTGTTCTCGCCCTTATAGTTTTAAAACCATGAATGACTTGCTTCATTCTTTATATTTTTACTCATAGTGGTGCGTGCATAAATAACTCATATACACAATACAAATACACAAGTGAAAAATATTGTTTTACGTGGTCGATATCAAAGTGAATCAGAAGTTTTTCTAGCTGTTGTTTTTCGTATATCGTCACCAATTCCCTTTTAGTAATTTTAACCGTAAACTCAAAAATCCGTTTTTTTATAATGATATATCCGTTATAGGACAACTTTTTTTAACGATACGCCCTTAATGGTTTTATTTATGTTTTCTATATTCATTTTGATGTACAGAAAAAACATTTTTTTGTTTTTTTAATAGTCTTTTTGAAATTTTCGATTTTCCAGCGGTCATTTTTCTGACCGGTGTCCATTTAGGTAAAAAAAAATTATCTAAAATTTTTGTTTTCATTACAAAAAGACAGGTTGGTAAGGAAAAATGTACTTTTATTAATTTGCGTTACAGGAGAATAACTGCTTTGATAATTTTATAGAGAAACTCATCAGAACGCGATTTTCGTAAATTTAAAACCTTTGTGCGTTACCTCAGAATGATTACAACCCATAAGGGCGATTATAACTTGTAAACATAATGAAATATAGACCTTAATGTTGCAGGTCTCAAAACTATCCTTATTTAGCTTTTGACCTATAAAGGGTTAAGTAAAAATCTATATACTATACATGTTGTTAGTAATAACAACTTATAAAGAACTTTAACTTAGAGTTTTTTGTAATAATATATTAGTTCAATTTTTTATGGAGTTTTGAGGAATTGTATAGCAACCTCGAAATGAATCTATTTCATCCTTGTCCTTTCTTAAATAATAATATTTTATATAAGTCTCATTTGCTAAAAACTGAATATCACCCTATACTAGCTGTCTTTATTATTTACTTTGTTTCTTCTTGGGAATAATGATAAATGATTAGTTATGGTTCAAATATTGTTACAATATGTTGTCGAATTACCCATCTGGCCACTCATGTAACATATTTTTTCATCCTTTGTGAAATATTTTGTGTTTGTATGTAATATTACTTTATGTTAGTGAATTCTTTAAGTTTGTGACTACTTTATGTTTGCATCACTCAAATATAAATTTTTAACCTCGATAAAACATGATTTATGTACAGTGAGATGCAATAAATAAATCTTTACAAAAACAAAGCTGTATAAATTATACATATTATAGGTAAGAAAATTTTCAATTGCATTTTGACTATTTTTTGGTCAGAGAATATGATGTGCTCTTTCTACGACTTCTTTTCTTGTTTTCCGCCACTTGAATTATTACTCCAATTATTACTTTAATCATTTTATTTGCATTTTTTTCCAAATAATAACGCGTAACGTTTTAAAATTATGACGTTATTTTGAGTATAAACCTTTTACAGAACGGGCCACATAGACGAGACCCTTTGACTTCCCGGAACCAGCACAACGCACAGAGTTTTAGCGAGAGTCGAGACGGTTCCAAAGTCAATGGAGCCAAACTCAATTAAAACTTGCATGGTCGGATCTCAATTAAAATATGTTTGCTGCATATAATTAACGAAGCATCATATTCATTACCTCCACATCACTGCAGTATCCTCTTCATACTTACTCGGCCGTATCCGGTTCGCCGCTTTTGTTAAAATAATGTGATATTGATTTGGAAACTTCAGATGAGAATTGTTCATCATTCCATTTGGGTGAAATTCGATCTATTATTTTTTTGTGATACCGCACAAAATTTTGAAAACTAAGGCTTTTCGTTTAAGGAATTCTGCCATTTTTTTATGTGAATACCGCACATGTATCCCAGTGAACTGAACCCAGTGCGATAATGTCATTCCCAATCCCCAAGAGTATGTTATGAGACTGCAGGGAGTGATGAGGGAAATGAAATGGAGATAGAGGGAAGTACCTGGCTGTCAACAAATACGGCTAAAGCCATTTTGAACACGGTTTCGATTCTCAATAGTGCACGGAGTGAAATCTATTTTCTCCCTCACGATAAATTTACAGAATTATTTACATCATGATAATATATTTGTAATTTACTAAAAGTTTATCAGGAAACCTGTAAATTCAATCGTAAGGCCTGCAAACCCGTTCTTAGACGGAATTTCAATAATTAGAATGGATTCTTAATAAATTAGCAATACAAGATGAGAAAGGGAAGCTGGAAATAGAAAGGTTTGAAAGTACCTACCTTACTTTCAGATCTATTCACAAAATATCTAAAAAAGACTTTAGATATTTCATGCAACCCAGCTCCTATATTTATGTTCTGTTTGGTACTATAGATATAGTATCTTCCACTCTGAAGCAAGGTGTAATCATTATGTAACTAGCAGTCAAAAACCCGCTCCGTGGATTTTTTGCTGCTAGGCCCTGTGGGCGGCACTTGGTTGGGCTTCGCCCAGTTTAAGTGATGCTAACAACAGTTACATTTAATAGGTAGATATTAGGTCATTCACAGAGAGAGGGTCAGTATATATAGTTAAAACACGGAACAGGAAGGAGTTAATTAATAATAACATGCTCAATTTAGGCACAATAAGAATGACAGTTGTTTGAATAAATGAAATTTTACGTATTTGTGATGGATAATTTCAAATGAAATACTATTATGGACTACATTTCTACAACTGATATTAACAGTTATCGTATCTAATATAATTTGCTCACTGGAGACTTGCAGTGCTTAAATATGTGTTACAACCGTCAATGTCTATAGTTGAATCAATATCGTATAGTTTGTCACAAAAATTAAAGATAGTTATAACAAAATTGACTGAAATAATAGATTATTACATATTGATTAATTGTACCCGTGTTTATGAATAAAAGAAGCGTAATTGTGCGATCAGATTAGCAGTCGGTTTAATTAAAAGGTGTTAATTTTACTCCAACTGATGGTAATTCTTTACCTACAACTGTTACTGTATCTAATAAAGTTTAAAGTTAGATTATATATACACCTTCATCAGGAGAGTAAAAATCTATATATAAAGGTAGATTATTACAATATAGCGCCCCTGAGGTGATATCTCACAAAAGCGGCGCTATGCAAATTGTCCAATAAATAAATAAATATATTGTTTAGATTTCATTGTGTACATATGCATTGATATACAACGGAAATAGATAAAATAATCTAATCTTATTAAACTTATTTTATTAAAAAACAAATAACTTTGTTTACATCACTTTATTATATACAACCAATACATGTTTCCTGAACGAAGTTCACTTAATCAGGATTAAGTATACACCGAAGTCAAAAATTAAATATAATTAAATTTATACCTTTTTCAAAGGTAGAACCAATAGAAACTTTGAAGTCAGAACTAAAGAACATTTCAGGGCTCTAAATGGAAATAGTGAATCTGAGTTTGCAAATCATCTTTTGAATAATGATCACACTTTCGATAAAAATTCAGGTCTTCAAATACTTCACATAAGATATAAAGCATCGCAAATAAATAATTTTGAAATTTTAGAAATTATAAAACATGTCAATATAAAATCAGATATAATTAATTAGCAAAAAAAATTTTAAGACCTATTTTAAATATATTCCCACTCAACTGGTCTTTCCCGTCTAACGATATTGTAATTCTTAATTCTGATAAACTCCGCCCACTCTTACCCCCCCCCCCCCCCCCCTCCTTCCACTTAATTGTAATCTATATTTAATTTTTGACTTCAGTGTATACTCCTGATGAGGTGAACTTCGTCCATGAAACATGTAGAGGTTGTATATAATAAAGTGATGTAAACAAAGTTATTTGTGTTTTAATAATATAAATAATGCCATCACAAAGTGATAAGCTTCCAGAAGAAATCTTGTTATTAAACGCTTGTTAATGGTCAAGTAATTTTGCATAACTATGTGTATTGTTAGCTGCATATTTATATATTCGCGCCAGTCATTTGGTTCGTTCTTATACCGCCAGAGGTGCGCTCTGTCGGCCATCTATAGCCGCCGTGCATATCGGCCATATTCAAGGAACGCGTGATTTTTTATAAACGTCAAACATAATCACGTAATTGTGGATAATTTTCATTGTAATGTAATGAATCCAATGGATTGTAAACTTTCTAAAACATATTTTCTTCGATATTATTCAAAATATATATGAGCAGAAACGATGTTTTTTAAGAAATCTCGTATTACATGAGTCGATCCTATTTCAGTTTGAAATCGGGTCTTAATTTTAAAGTCATATTTTTTTGGATCCGGTCACTTGTGAAACGAAATGAACCTAATTTTGGTTAAAATTGAGGGTCAGAGTGGTCGAATTTTGCCTATAGACCCCCTATTCGGGATTTACCCGAAACATACGATTTGAATTCGACCAATCAAAGGGCCTAGATCGTCCAGATACTAGCGTAATAATACAATTAGATTACATCCTTTTCGAACCCGCCATCTCTGGGTGCAGAACCAGTACCAAAAAATTGAAGCACTTAGTGATTATGTTTCGTACTATCTTATTTTTAAAAAACAAAAATAACAATATAAATTTAAAAATAAGGCCTAAATATAAAAATAGTATATCATATCAACGATATAAACTGTTCAAGCGCATACATATACACACACTCACACCTACACACGCACCTATACACTACACACGTCACCCGGTAATTACTAAATATACGTACCTAATATATCAAAAATATTTAATATCTGTAAATTGTTTCGTCACTGTAACCAACGTACTGTTCGTTTCTGTAATATAAAATAAATAAAGAACAAGAGCATCGAAGCCTAAAAGAAGACGAATTAACATGATTAGTATTTTTACAATTTGGTAGGCGGGAATGGGTACCGCCGCCCTGGGAACCATTTATTGGATGACCAACACCTATGCCACAGGTCACTCCAAGTGGTTCGCTACGTTTGGTGACTTAGCAGGGGTGCCCGGGTTCATGGGTTAAGGTTTGCCCAGGTCTTGGTGGCGGGTGCGTCGGCCCACCTTCTGCGTGGCGGGCCGGTTGGGATATACTGGTTGAGGGAGACCCTTTACAACCGGTTACCGCTGTCCGGGCTGCTCGATAGTACAGGGGCCCGACCCTCAGGCTCACGACTAAGGGTGGGCTGCCCCATCAGCGAGTGAAAAAACCCTGCCACTGCTGTTGTGCCGGTTCGTGACCGGAGGGGACCCAGCAGCAGCGTTTGGGGCGCATTGGATGCCCTCTCCAGCCGGACTCTCCCAGCCTATCGCCTAGCACCGCAGTGAGTGGGCTGGAACCAAACGCTCATCACTCCTGGACAGCCTGAACCCCATATTCCTACTCACCCCTCATACCTTTCCATTCCAGACCTTCCTTTCACTTCATACCCTTAAAAAAAAAAACAAAATTAAAATCATGAATATACATAAAAACAAACTTAACATCATTACAGCGGCGAGTAGCAGGCGTCCCCGGTGCGGGCCAAAACTGTTGGTAAATTTTGCCAACATTCGCGGTCTGCACACTAATTTAAATTCAGTTCATCACCATCTTTTGTCCCAACGTCCCAACCTTCTTTTCCTATCCGAAACTCAGATAGCCGAGCCGCCAGACTCCTCCTATCTGGACTGCCCGGGCTTTACCCTTGCAAGCAAGTTCCGATTCAAAGGAGGAGTCTGCCTCTATAGTCGAGCTGACGTCAACTGTGTACGACTATTGAGTCTGGAAAACTCCAGATTCGACGTAATGTGGGTGCGCGTCAATCTTGCCAGTACGGCAAGATTCTACGCATGTCTTTACCGCTCCCCGAACCATAGCGAATCAGACACTTCCGAGCTCTTCAAACATTTAAGAGATACTGTTGATGATCTCTTGCCCCGCTACCCTTCGGCCGAGTTTATTGTTCTGGGGGACTTCAATGTTCATAACGAACCATGGTTGAAGTTCTCTGGCCCAACGGACTCGGCTGGCCGACAGGCGGAATCCTTTGCCATTTGCTACGGATTAGAGCAACTGGTACAGGAGCCTACAAGGGTTCCTGATGTCCAGACTCACCGTTCCAATCTGTTAGACCTATTCTTAACTACTGTGCCACACGGTTATAAGACTGACGTCACAGCGCCTCTGGGATCATCTGACCACTGCCTAGTGTCACTTCAGTCGACAATGCTCCGAAGCAGTTCGACGAAAAAACGCGGCTTACCGAGCCTACAACACATCTCGAACGCCCGAAAGCAGATCAGCATACAACAAATCGGCAAAGGAATGCAAGAGAATCATTAATAGGTCAAAATTCGAACACGACCTGCAGATCAGCAAAAAGCTGGCTGCCTGCCCGCATGGCAGCAGAGCATTCTGGTCCCTTGCGGGCTCAAGAGGTCGGAATTTTTGCAAACCCAGTTTGCCACCTCTTACCAGACCTGACGGCTCACTAGCAAACACCGCCACCAAAAAGGCTAACTTATTAGTGAAAATGTTTGCGGAAAACTCGACCCTCGATGACGGAGGTGCTGTTCCGCCGTCGGTTCCTCACTGCGGCTTCTATATGAAAAAGCTGAGGATCCGGCATCGGGATGTACTCCACGTTATACGGGGGCTCGATGTTAACAAAGCTAGTGGACCTGATGGAATACCTGCCCTGGTATTGCAGAGGTGTGCTGCGGAAATAGTTCCAGTTTTGACAAAGCTCTTCAAAATGTCCCTGAAGTGTGGCACTGTGCCCTCTGGTTGGAAAAAAGCGGTCATTCACCCTATTCCCAAGAAAGGTGACCGCTCCAACCCGGCCAACTACCGCCCCATAGCGATCACATCAGTTCTGTCCAAAGTGATGGAACGTGTGATCAACGACAAACTGCTCACATACCTCGAAAAGAACAAAATTATCAACGACCGTCAATACGGATTCCGGCGGAACCGCTCGTGCGGTGATCTTCTCGCGTATGTGTCGCATGTTTGGGGGTGGTGCCTGGAACGTCACGGTGAGACCCAAACGGTCGCACTAGACATATCCAAGGCCTTTGACCGGGTCTGGCACCGAGGACTTGTCAACAAATTGCCTTCTTACGGACTTATCGCATCCCTGTGTACGTGGATTGCTGACTTTTTAAGGGATAGGTCGATTCAGGCAGTTGCTGACGGTTTCACTTCATCCTCACACTCTATAAATGCTGGCGTCCCACAGGGATCGGTTCTGTCTCCGACTTTGTTTTTGTTGCACATCAATGACCTTTTGACATGTGCACCGATTCATTGTTACGCGGATGACAGTACAGTTCATGATAGCTTTTTGTTTGACAAGCCCCCAAAGGGCACACAAACTCCAACGGCTCGGAGGGCTTTGAAGCAGAGAATGGACGGTTATCTCGAGAGTATTTCCTCCTGGGGTAAAAGTAATCTCGTCGAATTTAATGTTTCAAAGACCCAATCCTGTCTGATTACGTCTAAAAGGGATCTAAATGATAATCTAGTCTCCTCCAACGGAAGCAATCTTCCGAACAGGCCTTCCATTGATATGCTTGGTGTAACTATAAGTGACCAGCTCAGGTATGGGGGCTCCATCGAAGCCAGAGTAAAGCTGGCATCTCAGAAGCTGGGCGTACTGTACAGGGCCCGCAGATACTTTAATAGTACACAACTGCTGACCCTATACAAATCGCAAGTGCGCCCTACTGTCGAATTTGGCAGCCATCTCTGGTCCGGAGCCCCTAAAAACCTGAAAAAAACCCTTGACTCTGTGCAAAAACGGGCGGTCCGTTTGATAGATTCCCCAATCTTAACAAACGGACTGCAATCTTCAAGGCCTCATGTGTGGAGTTAATATAAAAAAAAAATATATAAAAAAAACTACACTTAGATTTTCACGTTAGCTGATTAATAATAAAATTAAATTTCAATTTCCATTAAAATAGCGGAAAATGTTAACCAGGCTAGTTATTGTAATTAAATAATTAGTATCTCAAGGGTGCTTAGATAAATATCTTAAACTATAGCTTAAAACAGAACTAGTCTTTGGGAATAAAAATAGCTCTAATTTTAATATGTTTCGGCTGTAATGTGCATTAGATTAAAAAAAATGCCTTGGCATTTTCATTGATTTACGTAAAGCTTTTGATAGTATCTTCCATACAAAACTATTTAATAAATTAAATGATATCGGTATTATTGGTAAGGTAAGGTATTGGCTGCAAAGCTATCTAACTCAAAGAAACCAAAAAGTAAAATTAAATAACTCACTAAGCGTGGATGAAACTTTAGAATTTGGAATTCCCCAAGGGACTGTTATTGGACCAATTTTATTTATAATTTACGTTAACCATATGTTTAAATTATCACTTAATGGTAAACTTATATCGTTTGCTGACGACACTGCAATAATTATCGAAAAAAAAGACATGGAACGAAATTACCAATGCAGCCAATCAAGATATGAAGGTTATAAAAAATTGGTTCGATGGCAATTTATTATCACTCAACACAGAAAAAACATATTGTATTCCTTTCACTCTACAAGAAGTTGTGCCAAATAACCTAATTAACATAACAATTCATTCTAAAAATTGTGTAAATGACGGTACATGTAATACGGACTGTGCGAAACGAAATCATAAATCTAATATAAAATATCTTGGTATCTTAATAGATAAAAATGTTAAATGGAAAGACCATATTAATCTCACTGTTAAAAGAATAAGAAAACTTATCTATATTTTCTATAATATACGAAATATTTTAAATAAAAAAACTATCAAAATTGTCTATTATGCATTTATTCAGTCTATATTGCAGTACGGGATTATTGGGTGGGGATTACAATTCAAAGAATAATTATAAAAATCATCCTTAGGAAACCATATGACTCCCCTACTTTAGAGATATTTCGGGAATTTAATGTACCATCTATCACAGAATTGTACAAAAGAATCGCCTTATATTAAATTTATAAAGAATATTTTATTTATAAAATTCACCCCTCAGATAGCATAAGCAAAAGATTCAAAACTAATGGCTTAATAGCCATTCCTATGCTTAGAACGACCACGGCTCAGCACCACTATTCTTATTTAGGTGTGAGATGGTATAATATATTATTGTCAAAAAATAAAATTAGTTTAACCGAAACTGTGAATTATGAACAAATCAAAAAGTTAATTAAGTCCCTAAAATTGGATAATGATATATTGTACCCCTAATTTTCTTACACTTACTCAATCTGTAAAAAATATATATATTATTTTAATTGTCTTTAAAAAACTATTTTTCTAATTTGTTTACCTGATATATTGTACCCTTAATTTCCTCACGCTTACTTAATCTGTAAAAAGATATATTCTTTTAATTATCTATGTTAATATTATGTTTGTATTTATATCAAAAGTTTTTGATTATTGTTTAAAAAATCATTAGAACTAGAGGTAAATACTCCTCCCATAAACACGAGCTCCTGGAGCTCAACTTATGGAGTAGTAGAATAATAACGAAAAAATTATATATATAAGTCTGCATATTGTTATCATTTAAAATGTTAAATAATTAACAAGTAATAAATAAAAAAATAAAAATATTTATTAAAAAAAAAAATATATATATATATAGTCTTAACTAAACTAACTAACGCTATTTCCTTGCAGGGGTATACAGATGGTTCCATGCTAACTCAACACAGTGACTATTCAACACACTTCATTAGAAACGATGAAAAAATATTTTTTTAACATAACCTAACCTAACCTAAACTAATCTACTTAACCCAGTTAATAAAGTTTTTGTTTCATCACTTTCCATGACTTTATATAACTTTTTAAAGATGTGATGAATTATCATTTTGATGATTTATCCGGTCACCATTTATATGTTATGTACATTATCCATTCACAGTTTATGTTATGTGTACAAAGAAGTTGTTGTTCAATAAAAAATTATTTGTTCCCCAACAAAACACGTATTTACATCCAAAACTACAAGTCCATCACATCGACATAATATTTTTTTTTACAAAAGCCGTTATTTGTAGTAAAACGTTTTATGCAGCATCCACAGTTCCACTTTGATAGATCGCTAAAAGTCGAATAAAATATATCTCTTAAACGTACATTAAACGTGGCCCCCGCACAAAAACAAATTTAGCATAATATTAGGAATTACCATGCGAGACAATGAACCGTCAATATAAAACCGTATCCCTCTCAATTTCTGGGAAAACATCAGAGGGAAGAGAGCACAAATAATAACATGAGCGTTTGAGGATATCTTTGATGATCGGGAGATAAAACTGACTGAGGGGATTACATGTATTTTGCTTGCTTTTTATCCATCGGGTGGTTTCCTCAGCTCCATGTTTGAAATATTAATGCCACGCAGAAAAATACTCAGTCACCCCCCTTGCTCTTTCACTTTCACTTCCCCTTTCTTCCTCCTGCCATTATCCCCTTTCCCCTCCCGCTTTATCCCGTTCCCTGTCTCTCCCCGCACTCTGTCATTAAATACTCCTCGAGTGCCCTTGGCTTCGATTATTATCCAATGGTCAATATTTTATAAGGTGATTTATATATTCAAAAATATGGGTTAAACCTACATAACTACATTATATATATATATATATATATATATATATATATATATATATTTATTTAATAATTATGCAGAGGCAGCTTCGTACTTTAAAAATGATTCATTAAGTGTACGAAGGCATCATGCAGATGCTCTATTCCTATATAAATTAATTAATAATAATATTCAATGCCCAGAGTTGGTAAATAATATTAAATTTAATGTGCCTGCACGTTTAACACGGTCTTCTATCCTGTTTAAAATCAATCAAAGCAAAACGAACTGTAGACAAAATTCTTGCCTGAACAGAATATGTAATAATTACAATAACATATTATTCAATATCGACATCTCCAATTGCGAATTTACTAAATATAAAATGACCTTAAAAGAGTATTTCACTGATGTTTCTTGAATTGATGTTTCTGATGTTTATGTTTCTAGTATTTATATATTTATAATCCTGTTATGGTATGATTTATATGCACAACGTCTTCTTATGGTTATGGTTATGATATGATTTATATGCACAATATTGTTTGTATTCTTATGGTTACCAATGTATCGATAATCTTTTATTTTATATAAATTTTAGTTTTTTTTTTTCCCCTTTATTTTTGTTGTATTATTTTGTTCTATTATTTTATACAATTCTTTTATTTTATATAATTATAACTTCACATTTCTCATAAATTTAATTATTTCTTCTAATGCTGTCTTACGTAAAGTCACAAGGAGGAAATCCGTAATTGGTTTTATTTTGGCTATTTTACTTATGTACAATCTGTAAAAATGTAAACTGTTGATTTCCCAAAAATGAATAAATAAATATATATAAAATGTAGTATGTATATATATATGTAGGTGTGTAGATATATATATAATTGAGATGCGTTTTAACAGAGAGAAATATATACAAAAAACTTTTACGTGTTATATTTTTGAGATAATAATTACTCGGGTCCATATTTTATATTAACCCTTAAAAGCACATTCGATTAACTGAATAATAATAAAACTCAATTCATTAAATAATATTTTGTAAAATATATGTGTACAATGTAACTTACCTTAAAAATAGAAATATCTATTTATTTTTATAATATAGTTTTCACATAGTGAAATTTCCCTTTCGTTTTAGTTCCATAAATAAAATGACTGCTTGCTTTAACCTTCAAACTGACACTTTGAAAAATTGTTATGAATCAGAAATAACTTTTTTCTATAACAAAGAACCTGCTCAGGTACACTGAAATAAAAAAATAATGAATCTGATTTATTCTATACCTACCTAGTTATTTCTTTTTTATATAGATGTAGGTGTGTAGATATTTCTCTTTGTGAAAATTTATCGTTTTCTATTACACATAAAGCAGGTCAATAATTTGAGTTTTAAAAATCTAAATTAGTTATTTCTAGGACACCCACACCAAGATAGAGACTAAAAATAAAATCAAATCCGCTTGGTGTAGGTAGATATTTCTCAATTCAGCTGAGATCTTATGTTATTCTGGAAACGATTTTTTTTTAAATGAAAGAAACATTTCCGGGTTGTGAATAACCTGACAACATTAGAAAATCTCCTACTACCATCACAGTGAGCGGAAAATGCTGCTTGTATTGTGATGGAGGACCTGGCCAAGGAATTGACCCAAACGCAATGCCAACTCAGCCAATGACCGGTCTAGATGTTTTTTTTAATATATCACTAGCTGTTCACCGCCGCCCGTTTCTGTGGCTCAGTAAGTCTGTGCAGATAGAGAAACAATAGCGTTTGTTGCTTTTACGTCTAATAGGTGGAACTGTTTAAAAAAAAAAACCTGCTTGTCCAACAGATGGAGCTGTGTTAAAATGTAACATAATTTTAACTGCCACATATTACATAAAAAATACACGCGTACTTGAATGCAACGTTGTGTCAAAATTTCAAATAAATCGGTGAAGAACTTTCGGAGATTTTAGGACGGGTTGTTTCGGAGAATTTGAACAATTCATCAAATTTCAACGTTCATTTTCAAGTTCTGTGAAAGATTTGTTCAAGTTCTGTTTTTATTTCAGTTTTTTCAAGCAACAAACCTACAATTATATAATAACAGAACTTGAATAGGACTTTCACAGAACCCGAAAATGAACGTTGAAATTTGATGAATTGTTCAAATTCTCCGAAACAACCCATCCTAAGATTTTGAGTAAACGAACATTTACATTTTTATTTATATTGATAGATATATTTTTAAACTTGTAACTTGTAAACGTTTGAATAACATTTTAATTCTTAAAAGTTTTTAAATCGTTACCAGTTTCGTCACTGTGCCGTAGCATCTCCAGGACAAAGATAAAAGAGCTTTAATTTTCTACAGCGTACAATGAAATGAAATTTTTTCTAAATTGAAATACGTTTTTCTTTAGAAAATATAATCACGTACATATTTTTATACGAATAATCTCCGAGATAATTGGTTGTTTTTCAAATATCAATAATATATTATTACCAGCTGGAGGTCGCGGGTTCATATCCCGGCGTGCCCAAGTAAATTTGATTTGATTAATTTTTGCTTTTTTCACAAATTATTCAAGTAAAATAATAATATAGTGTATATATGTTCCAGAGTGAAAGATACTCTCTCAGTATCGAACTGGTGTAAAACCACCATTCAGAATTGAAACGTTACTTGAAATGGCTTTATTTGGTGACCAGATCTGAATAGCCAGGTACTCCCCCACCTTTGTCCTCCCCATCTCTTCCACCTCCCCACCACCTTCAGCCTCACAACATACCCCAATTGGGGATTCCATAGTCTCACTAGCTCTAGACGTTTTGGAGCAGTTGGGACTCTTGTGCGATTTCCCACAAGACATAGTTATTCGTCTACCCACCGTAGGTACTTAAAAATACTGTATATGATTACAAACATAAATAAAGCTATTTAAGAACCAATATTTTGCTCAGTAAATTTTATATTTGAAATGTCGATAAGGCACTACGGTTTTATGTTTGAAATTCTGTATTAATATTTATAATTCTTCACAAACCTAACATTCTTGTGCACAATTCTTTCTCACAAAAGTGTAGTAAAAGCGAGTATTATTTATTAATATTATTGTATAATCTAACAGTTAATAAATTAATGTTGTCTCTCAGTAGAATTCAAAAACACTTTCGTCAATGTTTAATATTCTTGAACAATAATTATTAAAGATTATTGAACGAGCAACACGGCTCAACGAATTTTTATGTGACACCTCACAAATGCGCCCTTATTTGTAGAGTTTAAATGCAGGCGAGTTATGTCTAAATCCGAGTGGGCAGCATTGCGAAGAGGGTCAAGGTAGGGACTGTACGAAAGAATTTGTTAATGCCAGCCTTAAAGGAAGGCTTTTTAGATATACCGAAAAAACATTAAATTAATATAAACTTTACCTTAAAAATGTGTGTGTTATATTGTCGTTAATTTCGCTCTAAATGCACTGCAAAATTGTTATTTATTACGTTTCTCGCAGTAAGCATTCCAGTGACGGCTCACGGGGTAAAACTAATTTGCAAGTGTCTTTATAATTAATTTCCCGGAACGAACTGGCACTGGCAATGCCATCCTGTATCATGTTTACCCTGTGCCCGCGAAAGAGGTGACAAACCTTTGGCGGTGGTATGTATATATATATATATTCATATACGTGTCCCTATGTATGCTTTCACGTTGAATGTTTGGACATTTTTCATCGCTACGTAGTTTTGCTCCGACAGCGACCTACGCTACTAGCGCGTAGTAAAAATGCACACATAGTAAGTTGTAAACGTGAAATTTTAAAATTATTGTTCCTTTGAAGTGATAGTCAGAGCAATCAAACTTAGTAGAAAGCACTTTTAATGACTTAAATTGCAAACCTTACAACGTAAATTCTATCAATTTTGGTTATGAATTATTGTGTGACTCTTAAACGTTTTTTTATTGCGTGATGATATTGTTAATTCTGAATTTGAAATATAACGTATATAGGTTTAATAGGTCCCAATGGTCAAGTGACGTCTGTCCCGGTAAAACAAAAGATACCGGGTTGGGTTCCTAGTTGTTACCGTTACCTTTTTTGTTTTACATGTATCGTTTAGATTCTTTAATGATAAATCTATTTGAATTACGATTTTCTTTTGACGAATGGATGAATGAAGTGGAATTTAGCATCCGATGGAGCTGAAACTCGGTATATAAACTCGTTGAAGACGACAATGCTTTCTGTCTGGTGGTATTCACGCCAGGATGCGCGCGCATGCATTTATGAAATTGAATGACAATATATTTATTAATTCAAAATTTAAAGCATTTAGTTTACGAAATAAATTTTGGTACTATCCAATTGGAATTTGACTTAGGTGTCATAGTTTTTGACTCTAGTCCCTGTGGATAAAGTTTCAATCCTCAGCGAAACCAAAATAAAATAGTTTTAAAAGATATTTTAAAAGTTCACAGCAGTTAAGAGCCGGTCCCTAGAAAGAAAGTTTCAATCCTCAGTCAAATGTATTTTTATGAATAACTGATGTAATGAAGTAATGAAACTTTTTTTAAATATTTTAATGATTTGGTAGGTACTAATAATCATATTTTGTTCACTTTTTTTCGGTATTTTTTTGCAAGCCCACAAAATTTTCATATTCATTTTCGCGACATCTTCAGACAAAGTAAATGATATAAAATTATAAATTAATTTTCATATTTATCACGACGAATTATTTTATCTTAAAAATCTATTAAAATTGAAAAAATAAGTTTATTTTTTAAAGCAAATATTATCATCGTTTTAAAATCTTTACATATCATATGATTAAAATGTCAGGTATTGAAAGTTTGTCATCTCTTTCCCATATCGCGCGCCGCTTAGCAAACGAGAGGAATAAATTTTCAAATACTTCACTCGTCATTAATTCCTCCAGATTCTCAAATGACCGATGCTTGATGGAACTCGTCCAACGGTTATGGAAATAGCGCTCGAATTAACGTAGGCCTTCAAAGGGGGGTATTGACATTAGAAGATCCAAGTGGTACAGGGACTCTCGACTGGTTATTTCGAGTTCTGAAAAATTAACTTAATTTTATAGATGAAACCTTCATTACAAGTATCACAGAAAATGTTGAGTTGAACACTGAAGATAGACTAATACTACTAGCACCTACTCACACGGACACATTGCTTGCATACAGCATGTTTCTAACTCATTATTCCATTTCCGAATAGAATACTTTCTTATCCAAGTGCCAAATGTCTATGAGCTGTGACTTCTGGCTGGCTATTTCGGGTTTGGTTAAATTAATAAAATTTCTAGAATAAAATAATAAATTTCGGAAAGAGAATTATGCTCTTAATAAGGTGCTTTAAGTTTCCGGTCATATCTGACTGTCGACTGTCTTGAGACTGTTTTATCCTCATATCAAAAATATGTTATGTAATTATATAAATATGACCTGAGATTTTATCCAACAATGAGTCAAGAAAGAGCTTGTAAGAGGTAAAATTAAATGAGTATTAAGCACGTCTGTTTCTTGCTAAGTTAAATATCAATAAAATGATCAATGCTTACATTAATTTACGTCATTGATGCGTTCAATCGACCGTTTGCAGAGCGATTGAATCGATTGATATTTGCGACTTTTTATTGACCGGGAATGATGGGTATTTTGTTTTTAGCGCATTAAGACGCACCAATCTTTATTTTTTGTTTGATCAAGATATTATTTTACTTATAATTGCATTATATTGCGACTGTCCACAATAGCACGGGCAAGCCACCCAGTGAGGCCAACATTACTTGAAAACTTTGAAATGTAAAAAAATATTGTACCAAATAAAATAAAAAATTAAAGGTGAAATCAAAATAGTATCAATGTATTCGCAGACTTGTTTCTACAGACGTCCACAAAGCAACTGAACGATAATATTGACGTCTCGATTGAATTTCCATCATCGCTCTTAACGGAAATAGATAATACAATCACGTAGACAATTATATTTATATTGATCATTTCCGGGGTGCTTTACTTTCAATGATTTGCACTGTAACAAAATCACGAAGGTAGATGCACTCACGGGAGTCTCCAAGAACCTTTTATTATCAACCCCTTCAGAAAAAAATTACTATCGTTAAGTACTTAGTTACCCTAAAATGGCAAGTTCCTTTTTAATTTTTTTTTAAATATACGCACGTACTTTACAGATCACTAAATCCTACCGTATAAACAATTGGCATTTTTAATTCTTTTAAAAATTATCTTGATGGTGTTAATAACGCGGTATGTATTTAAGAGAATAAAACAGTATTTTTTTTAGGGAAAATATGTCACTTTATTTGTACACAAAAGCTCTTCCTTCTGCAGCTTTTCCGCCCATGGACGATATATGCGCCAAAGTACAGAATCTTGTCTTCAATAATAAAAATATATATGTTCACTTTGTACATTTTTTGATATTTTTAAAACATTTTAGATCATCAATATAAAACTACGACATTCAAAAACTGTTTTTAATTTACTCAGTTATGGAATAAATTAAATTCACGTACATAACTATTGCGCTACATACTATCATATTTCCGTCCTAGATTTCAGTCTTTCAACTTTGAGAAGTACTCATATATTCAAGATAATAATTTGCGTCCATTGAATTTAAAGATTAAAATTTTGCAGTATTTCTAAAAATGTTCAGGTAAATTTTTTTTAATGAATTGTGCTGAAAACAACAAAATCAATACTATGGATATTCCGAAAGTAAAACATGTCAGTATAAATAAAGTAAGGTTACCATTTCATTAGAGACATTTGAAACCTGAAATGGGTGCAGTCTAAAAATTATATTGATCAGTAATTCAAAAATCATAAACAAAAATAGGGTTCTTTGAGGAAGTCGACACTTCACCAATTCAGCATAAAATTAAACAATCAGCGGTGTAACAAAACCTGTCGACGCTTTAATGGAGACTTTGAAATATGCGCACACCCCTGGCGGGTTTTGACACCAACCGTTGGCTGACAGTGGCCGCCAACTGAAGGGCGTAACTGACGGCCCCGTGACTAATGTTTGCCATTAATAATAGCCGTAATTAATTGGGCCCGCTGACGGGCCGCGGCCCCCACCCGCCCACCCCTGGAAGAAAAAGTGCGTGCGAGTTCGGACCGCAGGCCGCAGCGCGCAAATGAAACTCGAGGTTTACAAAGTTAAGCGCAGGCACCGAACAGTAAATACCTAGTAGTGTGGTCTTTACCGATTTGAAAGAAAACTGATAAAACGTTAAATTATCTTTCGACTCCATGCCTCAAACAGGTCAATAAAATTGATTACATATTTGTTCAAGAAACAATGTTTGATCAATTGCTGCGGAAGTTTCATTTTTCCGGCACACTGACATGCCCACAACACACTTTGAACGGTTTATCCTTTCAGTGGGTACGAGGGCGTAATACTCACTTTAATTGACTATTTTACATTTTTTGCAAATCAGTTTTACCAAGCATTTATTTTTTGTAATTGTTTTTAATCTGTCGAATTCCAATAGACCAGATAGAAAATATCTCAAAACTTGTTGTACACTTCACCTCGTACTGACCGCAAAATCAAAGACGTCTGTCTCCAAAACCACAAAAAGAGTGTGGCTCGTCTGACCTTGATGATCAACGAAGAAGGAATCGAAGTCTCCCAAAGGACAGTCCAGAGGAGATTGGCTGAGGAGAACCTCGTTGGTCATTGGCCAGCTAAAAAACTTCGCCTCACAGTAGATATGAAGAAAAAACTACTGGAATGGACCAACGCACACCAAAACATGACTATAGTGAACTGGAATATGGTAATTAACATTTTTGTGGTTTTCAAGCTTCAAAAAATTCCATTCGTTTGATTGTGGCCTTTTTTTAGGTGTGCTTCTCTGACGAGTCCATATTCCAAATTTTGGTGAACAAATCATCGTTCGTCCGACGACGACCAGGAGAGAAATTCCATCCGGACAGCCTTGTGGAAACGATCAAACACCCCACCAGTATCATGGTGTGGTCAGTCATCTCTTCCAAAGGGATGGGGCGCCTCCACATCGTGCAAGGGACTATGAGGCAGGATCAGTACAGATAAGTACTGGAAAATCGATTACTCCTCAAGTCGGAGAATGGTTCCCTGGTGGCCAGGAATACGTCTTTATGCACAATCCCGCACCCTGTCATAAAGCCAGGATTGTAACTGCATTCCTGACTGAAAAAAATGTGCAGATTTTACCTTGGCCGCGGAATTCCCCTAACATGAACTCTATTGAAAACCTGTAAGAGATCACCAAGAGGGAGATTGCCAAGGAGGTGATCACAACGAAGCAGCAGCTCATCGAAACCCTCATCCGGGTGTGGCATCATTCTCCTGACATAAAGATTAATGCAAAATTGTGCATTGAGAGTATACCACAGCGTGTACAAGCTGTTATTGCGGCTATTATTATTGATATTACGAAATATTAACTTCTGTGCGATAATGTTTAAAAATAATAATCTGAGATTAAGGACAAATACGGTGTTTATATTTTCCAAATTCAATGAAATTGTTAATAAATAATAATTACAACCGATAGCTACTAATAGCAACCCACTGTAGTGTGATCAACCGAAAAAGATTACTATCATGTTATTAATTACACTTATTAGCAAATTATAATGTTACATTTGAACAACTGGGCCTTGGTTTAAATGTAAGCATATGTACGTACGATATAAAGATTAAAAATTCCAAAAGAACAGAATACGAGAATTTATTGTAATTTTTAATACCCTCTGCCGTATAAACAGTTATATATTCCATTATAACTTATGATAACAATAAGACTTGAGCAGTCTTTTCTTCAGCCACTGCAAAATTATATTAACTTAAGTCAACACAAGTGATTTTTGTTCATTTGAAGAGTAAAATATTTAATAAAAGCTATGGATATTAATTATACCGACTCGGAGTAGTTTTAGGAGTCTATCTCAAATAATTTATTTGGAAAAAATAATGGAAAACATTGTCCTTTGAGGACGAGACCGTAGGGGATTATTATATTTGAAAAAAACCGTGTTCTCGTTTTATAAGGGATGTAGTCCAGACTTTAAGAAATTATTCCAAGAAATTTCGGTACTCAAAGGTAATTTACCTTTATATACATTGATGATTTCCAAATTACTATGCTTTTCGCTTTAACCACCGTTGTAGCAATATATATATACCTATGTTAGTGGCTGAGTTGACAACGCGTCAGTTTCCCACCCAGGCGGAATCACGGCAATGTCATTCGGGGAAGCAATTCCTCAGCGGACTAAGTACTCCGTTACGATACAAGCAAAATTCAAAGTCCGCTTGGAGTGATAGTTGTAGGAGATTTTCAAATATGTATTGTCGGGTTATTTGTTACCCGGGAATGTTGGTCTTTCTTTCTTCTCTTTGGTTAATGTATTATATATCACGGGTAACATTTATATGTAATTGATTACATTAGTATATATGTAATTATTTACATTAGTAATTGGATTGATGGAGTACGGAGGTCGTCGCACTTAATTATTTCATGACATGAACTATTACAGGTATAAAACAGTTATTTTAAATTGTCCTTGTAAAACAAGAGTTTGTCTACCTTTACCCTCCTCCCGTAGGAATATGTCCCTGGGGTAACGCAATAAGAGACCCAACGTAAGCGACTCTCTCAACTTCTGATCCGTTACCAATTACGTTTGTTTCATGAACACGCACCCGGAGTTAGTATCAAAGCGACCCGAATCCTCAATGAGAAGGAGGACGTGCTGTCTGCTCTTCCCTGGGTTATGTGTCCCTTTTAACTACTGGTAGGTATTGGAATTCCAGGTGACCGGAATACAGGTTTACCTTCAAACGATAAGTCACATAATATTTATATCGCCGTGGTTTCTCACAAACTATCTTTTTAAATAAAACTCCGGCTTCAACAAAACACTTTTAATGTGATAAATGGACAATGGGCTCTGATATTTTAATTAGCAGACGGTTGTAATTAAACTTAAGTTTCCCACTTTATTTATTATCCTTTTACGATACTTGATGGCCAACGCCATCATCGGTTAACCTAATAGACTAATCTAGTGCCATATATGGATGAGCTCATACACAGTTATTGTCTTTATTATTATTTTTTTCATATAGATATATGACTATAGTCCAGTAATATCCAAATATAGTCAATAATATCAGGGCTGAATCTTTTAAATATTAGGAGATTAAAATTGTATGCAGTCGGTGATATGTTTGTACAGATAGTTGTACGGGACGTGTTTGCCTGCACAAGAAAAGACTGTGAATTATAAGCACCGGCACACATCAGCCCTCAACCTGGGTAATGATTTAAGTAAAACATCGTGAGGTGTTCTATTAAAACCATCATAAAAAAAAGACGATTCAAATCAAAATTCACATTTTAATTAGATGTATCGTACTGGTACACAGAACGTACAAAGGGGTGTAGCTTATAGGTACTTCCTATTTCTTACAGCCAACCTAATTCACAAGAAATAGTTATATGTATTTCAATACAACTGGGTTTTAATATACAGATAGAAACTGAGACAATCGGAATTGTCTCAGCGATAATTTCAGATTGGAGCACATTGTGCATCATCGCGCCATACGATACAGCAAATGGTGCAGGCAACTGCTACAGCAGTGGCTAGTTCAATTGGTAGCCTTGAAAAATTGGCCAGCCTCTAAGTTGTTAGCATCAGTGGCTAATTCAGTCGGTAGCTAGGAGGAATTGGCCAGCCTCTAGGTTATCAGCGGCACTGGCTAGTTCAGTCGGTAGCCAGCAGGTATTTGTCAGCCTTTAGGTTGTCAGCACCTGTGGCCGGTTCAGTCGGCAGCCAGGAGGAATTTTCCAGCCTCTAGGTTGTCAGCATCAATGACCAGTAGTCGACAGCAGCAGGGATTGGCCGGCCTCTAGGTGATCAGCAGCACTGGCTCATTCAGTCGGTAGCCAGCAGGTATTCGTCAGCCTTTAGGTTGTCAGCATCTCTGGCTGGTTCAGTCGCAGGAATTCAGGGGGGGCATGGTCGTTTGTTTATAAGGGCCGGCACACGGAGACGCCCCATTATTGTAATGATGACAGATGCGTCTGCTGATAAGAGTTCTGGCAATAAACAGCTCATTGCACATTGTTGTAATATTTAAAATGATTGTGCCGTGATGGAGGAACAGAAGCGAATACAGATTTCAGTTGAGATCGCGTTGTTACCGGCGTAGTTTTAAAACTTGAATCCTCCAATATTTTGTTGTAATGGGCTATTTATAATATCTCCTACAAGCGTTTGTGTGACGTCAGCTTGCAAAAACATGTTTACGTTTTCAAAATGCAGGTGTTCAATATTCATTTTTACCGCTTGAATCGCCTAGTAACAGATTATTATTGACGCATTTTTCAACTGGTAAATATTATTATTTGGAAAAGGGGGTCATCAAACTTGCAGGTGTGCAACTTAAGCCTCAATTGATATTAAATGCAATAAAAGCGTTTTTCATGTTCGATTCAGTTAGTTGATGAATTAAACTACGAGGAATTTAGAGTAAAGATTTTCAGAAATCTGAAAAAAATCAATATAAATTAACCAGCCGAAATTGGGCTTTGTTATTGTTGTGTCATTATTATTCAATGTTTAAATGATTGCTTTTGAAACAACGTTGCCCGTTGTTTGCTGATGTGGAGCTGGTGTTTAACAGTGTGGAGGATCTACATTTTCTCGTGTATAGGATGAACGTTGTATGAAGAATGAATAAGTTTAAACTCACGGTGTTTGAAAGTGAGATTACAAAAACAGTGTGAACGATAAATACTTGAAGCATGTGAATGAGTTTGTGTATCTGTGAAGTACGTTTCCGAGAGATGGGAAGGCTGATATATATATATTGAAAGAAGGGTAGATGCAGATAACTCCATTAATGGATTTGTTTGATGATGAACGCGGTTGGCACTGACAAAAAAATGTCCAAAGAAGCGAAGCTTGCAGTCCACAATGAGGCATGGAACTGGCAGAGGAAGGATGAATGTAGACTGAATGTTGTAGAAATGATATCCCTGAAGCATATATATGGTAAAACTATATATAATGGTATGAGAATTGTGGAAATCCGCAAAGAATACAAGGCTGATGGCGAGCAAGAATATAAGCGTAATGAGTAAGATTAAATTATTAAAAGTAATCATATGGTTTGAGCATGTAGAACAAATGAACGAAGAAAGGACTGTAAGAAGAATACATGACGCAAATGTGAATGGTACAAGAAGTCGGGGACGCCCAAGGAAGATATGTCACGATCAAGTGCAACTTCAGGCGATACTTGAGTCGGGCCATGTCAAGAGTCATAATAATAGGATATATTATACCTCTGTGGGGAAGCGTAATGGTTAGTTAGTTAGCAATTTCACATTCACATTCGTAATAATTTCACAAGATTTCTGTACAAAAATAACGATTCCGACGTATTTATATAGCAAACTTCTCACTAATAATTGTATTGGTAGTTACTACAACTAATTAAAATTATAAATTTCTTGTGAGTATTTGAAAAAATTGGAATTGATGTTGAGAAAAACTTAATGTTGAGAAAAACTTAATAGATTTTTTTAACACCCGGATAAGGGATGAAGTACCTACCGTTAATTTATTTGGCAGACAATTTTTTTTAATTCCATAGTTGAAGTCTGCGTACATTATTATGGCTATACAGACCATTTTAAAAGTAAACCTTTGGAAGTCAAACTACGTAATATTTTTTTACGGGTTACGACTAATAACTAGTTAAAACATAAACGCAGTCGGTCTTTCAGATTGTAAGGTCGTAAAATCTCCACTCAATCTCGACGAAAAGTGACGTACACATTTGATTGGTGAGATTTATTTATTTTTTACGCTCGACGCGGAATGAATATTTCTCCGAGCTTTCGACGACGAATGACGGTAGTAAAATTTGAATTTGACTTTATATGGAGGGCGGTGGTTTGCGGTGGTGTCACTGAGCACCGAAGTGCACCCCGGGGACCCCACCGCTCTTTTTCCACCACCCAGCAACTCTTTTTCCTGTGCCATTTCACTATGCCACAGTTAATTCTGCTCTTCAAATTCGAGAAAGTGAAGTTTTCGGGTTTTAAAAAGGGAAAATAATTGTATAATCTCACCGCCGATTTCACTCGGGTTTAACAATTTTTCAGTTATAAGCATTTTGCTCTTGGAAATCTTACTGATTTGAACCATTATGAGCTACATTTATAGCTGTGTAATGAATTATTTTTTCTTGTAATTAATATTAATATTTCATCGCTCAGAAAACCATCTTAAAGGTAATACTTAAAATCATAGAATGACTGACACATACAAAATATTTAACATGTTTGACTACTAAGTTTACGCTAATTATACATAAAAAACACTACTAAACTACGTTTTTGACCAAAAAAAACAAATTTCAACAAAGACAAACTATCATTATCAAATACTCCGACGGTAAACACAAGCTTTGGAAAAAGACTCCACAAATACCAGGAAATAAAAGCATTCAACAATATTTCACTCGATACAAAAAGTGAGGAAAAGAAAAACATTTCAGATACAAAATTAAAAAATGGATACAGAACCAAAATTTTAAAACTTAAAACTATAAAATAAATGCATAATACCCAACACCATTACAATACACGCATCTTCATGTACAACCGTACCTCATATTATTAGGGGTTTTTTTCATTGCCGTCCTTTATTGTATTTCATCTCATATTTGTTTTATTTTATTTATATTTACTATTTAATATTATCTTTTTATTGAATATAATTAAAGTGTATAATTCTCAGCATGGGTAAAGCACCCAATGAGTCCCACATTATCAAATAATGTTTTAAAATACGTAAGTTAGTGTATCAAATGTAAAAAAATAAAAATTTAAATTAACTAAAGCTAAACTGATGACATTTTCTGAACAGAACAATTGCAACCAAAAGAAAAATGCCGTGTCGCTGGAATCCAACCTTCTGACACGAAATCAAATACAAAAACCACTAAGCTACGAAGACCGGACTTTCACCTAACAAAGCAGAAAAGCTTCCACAATTCTGTTTACTTTAAGGCTTTTCATACAAGTTTTCTGATCAATTCAGCCAACAGTCCACAAAGGCGTTGGATGCCATTACATGTTCCACATATCATTAATTAACATCGCATATTCCATGCAGCAGGGACGCGGAGAGGAAAAGCATTGAAAAGCGCTCAAAAGGTATCGCTTTTCGCGGCATTATCGCAAAGGTTTCATATTAAATGGACCACTAAAAGATACGATCCCTGTGTAAAAGCTCAGAGTGTTGCATTAAAAAATATAGTGCCCGCGTAATGCTGCTGAATGTATTGAAAGCTGTTTTGTGTGGAGTGTAAGTATGGCCAGCCCAGGGGCGTACGGTATGCCATACAGAGTAGCTACAAAGTACAGCGTACACAACAAGGTAACTACTTAACACCTGCAGGTAACTCGAGCATCGATTCCCGATATTCAAATGCAAATAGCACGATGCACAGTTAGCAGAAAGTTTAACTTTGAATTCACATTACACTCCTACACACTGATCCACATTATTTGCATACCGTTATCATTGAGCAGACTATGCTTTTGAACTTCGTTTACCAATTATTGCGAATAAGCCAAATAATTTAATCGCTACTTTAATTCTTAACAAAAGTGAGGCAGCTAACAATAAAATTATTAGAAGCAAATATCTTTTTCCTATTATAGATCCTGTTTTCCATTTCAAGAGTTTTAATAACAAAATTAGTAATGGGCATTTACATGAATTTTTAAAAAAAGTTTTGAAATAATATCGCATTACGACAACGCAGAATTTGAACTTCTCATAAATCTTCTGTAACATATCAATATGGTCAGATTCCGACAGACAAAGTCTTTGTCGCATCAATAAATTGACAGAGTGTATACAATCTTCGTAGTTCTTACCACACATTTTTTACTTTTACATGTCTCGTTAGTCACAACGACGTGACCCGACGCACGATAGGCAACCTCAAACTGTATTACCGTAGAGATAAATTACCGACACTCAAATGTTTAGGGGTAAACAGATTGGTTTTAGGTTGCTTGTTTTTGATCAATATTCGAGTTTTTATAGTAGGTAGATATTAAGTTCAAAATAGAACATTTAAAGTTATGTTATCTGAAGCACCAAAAACTCTGGGACCATGGGCTTTGGCTTCAAGAAATTTGCACAGCGTTTTATGTTGGGAATTTATATCAACTCATAACAATGTTCCCTTTGTGAACTATGATAACATAATATACAACAAACAAAAATCAGATACGAGAGTGAGAACTATAAAAATATTGGAACACCGCCCTCTCACTTATAATCGTAGAGATAATATTTACAGGGTGGGCAAAGACATGACAAAGTAGGTATTGTTCAAACGGCCTTAAATCGGGCTTAAGGTCGATTTAACTGTACCATCATTGAACTGGCGCGTAAGAATCTAATAAGTCTCATGGAAAATGCATGTCGTGAAATAATTAATAAATTTGATAAGGTTATTAAAAATCTACACGAAAAAGTTTCGAGCATAAAAATGCTTCTCGTTTCCAAAGTTAATCTAAATAGTTTATCTGTCTACATGCAAATTTACACAAAATAAAATCCATCCTTGTGAATGTCATACTTTCTCCGACAACATTCGCAAATCCACAGACTGCTCGGAATGATTCCTCTCTTGTAAGCACCCCATAACCCCTCGGGCACGCCACTGCGCCCCGTTACCAGCATTTATGTTTAACCATTCGCGGGGATGGGATCAAAGGTTTACGACATATGAAATATGAGAAACATCTTTCGATAAAAACGAAACGGCCAAGTGGTCGGGAAATGGCAGGATGATTTCTCCGGCGGTGAGCGGAGAAATTGATTCGAATTGGTGCGGATTCGGTTACACGAATGAAATGTGGGAATGTCAAACATAGGTCATAATTTAGTTATGCCCCACATAGGCTACCTTTAATGGTGTCACATATAGATCAAGTTTCAGAAAACATGTCATGCAATGGTCACATTCTATTGATGTAAGAAATAGTTAACTTGGAGAGAACTTGACATCTTGTTTTAGCGATAGCGCCAATTTTCACGAGAAAAACTTAAAATTTTCAATTTTTATGCTAATAATTTAATATTCTGGTAATTTTAAAATAAAAAAGCAATTTTATGTTTTCTAAGTGCTTTTTTGTCTATGGTTTGGAAAATTTTGAATAGCCATAAATTGTAACGCAGCTAACTTGATGTCGAAAACGACATCGATTTCAATTCATTTTTCTATTTTGAAAAAAAAAAAATTATTTGAAAACGTCAGTCTTTTACTTCAAAATGCGAAAAAGTTAACATAACATCGCTTGTGTCAAAAAAATAACGTAAATTTCGAATAAAAAAGCGAATTTCAAGCGAAAAGCGAGTTTTAAGCGAAAGTTTCAGGTCCCTACTTATCAGTGATGTTGAACATCGTTCACATTTTCATTGCTTTTGCGTACTCAAACAAACATGAAAAGTGTAAGGTCAACTTAATAGTTCCAAAAACTTTATTATTTAGTTTCATACTATCCTAAAGATGGCGTGGATTTGTCCAAAAAAGGTTATCAATAATTAAATAAATTAATGAGTACGAAAAAACAGATTTTTGTTGTATTTATTTATTTATGTAGACACAAGTGGCATGTTCATCCATGAAAGTTATTGACAGACATAGTATACAATATGTAAAGAAAGGAAAAATTATTGGATTATATAAGTTAAAAAATAATACACACTATTACAAAGTTATTAAAATAAATTAAGAAAAAACAAACACAAAAAACCTGTTATCCAGTGATCTCATTGATATAAGCACTGCTAAAATGTTTAATCAGGACAGGTTTATATTTCGATAGAGGCATATTAAAAACATCAGTTAACATTGCATACGAGTTACCAGTGGTGTAGAATCTATTTATAACAGGATAGTAGCGTAGAACCGTAGCATGATTTGTTCTCTCTTGTTCTCTCCTCCTGACATTTTGGACTCTTGTGCCAAACTCACATTCAATAAATATATATGTAAACATTGTTGGTATGATGACTTAATTATATAGGTGGTTTTACGATAACACCTATTAATTAATTTCTATAGCCCAATCGACTAACTTCTTAAAATTACGATAATTTTAGAAGTGTAAGTTTTATGTATTTTAAAAAGCGAGCAAGTTTTTTGACAGACTTCAACGTGTTAATCTGCATTTTATGTAAATACAATTGAAAGGTACGAGTAGATATCAAAATTATGAGAAAAGTGTTTTGGGATAATCGAATTTCAATGAATGCACTAAACTTTAACATGCATGCATAATTTTATTGATTTTTATTTGTCTCGTCGTTTGAATAAGCTTTATAAAATGAATAAATGGCGATTTCCATTGGAGATTGTGAGTTATTTTATGGGCACTTTGGTCCAGGCAATTTTATATGTATTCTTTTCGTATGTAAAACGGTGCGATGCTTTATGGCTGTAGTTACCGTTCTCAGTTCACAAAGCATTTACGACTTGGATTCTACTAAACTACCAGGACTACTAGCCAGACACTGTGGAATAATTCCTAGTATATTTTTACTGGTAATATTTTACCAAAAATAGATATCTTTCTTAACGCTCAAATGGTGAGTTCTGGTGTTATGAAATTTGTACTATATTTAAAATAAGCTTGGAAGCTTTTAAATGTATATGTAACCACTATCAATACGAGACTCGTGTAAGAAAAAACTTTATACTTTTTTATTTATATTAATCAAAAAGATTTTGAAAAAAGAGTTTCAAACTTAGGCAAAGGCGAGTGGTAACTACTAGTAAAGAGTAGAGTTTGTGTCCATATATCCTTACTGCTTTATTAAATTCGCGAAAGCTGTTTCGCCTTCAAAAGGCATTATTAAACTGTCAATTGTGACAATGCCTTCCAAAGGCATATCACGTGATTATAATACACTTAAATTAATTCTCGAAAAATATACTTGAGTTATATTTTTAAATTTCGTTTCGCTTTCAATGTAGGTATTTACTTATGTCCCCTGTAAACGTTAAGATTACTTTAATTTTCATTACAAAATCAGAAATTTTCATATTTTTTGTAAATAAACGAAAAAATTGAAAAGGAAATGTTCGCATTAACAGAATTATTCATAAAATATTCGTTTGATTCGGCAAAGGTTTGAGACCGAAAATTTCAATGAAATCTTCCCTCAGCGATCAATTCAGGTTGTATCATATTTTGAGAGATAAACGGAGATCAAACGTTGTACTGAATTGGTCCAGATGTCCCCTCCCAGGGACTGAACCCGAGCCTCCAACAAAGCCGTCCCTGGGGAGGGGTAGGAGCCACTTATCCACCAAGCCATCCATACCCTCCCCTCCACAGGGTTCTACTTCCACTGTGCACTGTGCGGTCTATTGATAGCTTTTGTCAACGGTTTTGATAAAAAAGTGTACTTGGGAAACCTTTTTTTCTGTTACAGATAAAGTTTATAATGGAAGCTTTTTTCTATATAATCTACAAAACATGGTGGAACGTTTTATTTTGTGTACCTGATGAAAAAACTTATATGTATTGACACTTTTTATAATGTTCTTGGTACGATCCGGCTATGCACGATTTTGAATCCTATTCATGCCAAATTTCAATACTTATTGAACTAAACAAAAAATATCGATAAACAATATTGGCAATTTGTCTTATTTTTTTTATTTTAAATAGACGAAAATGTATGCTATTTCAAATGACTATATATAGCACATGATGGAAACGACTTTATGACCGTAAAACAGTTGCATTGACCTAAATATTCCAAAAAGATAAGATATGCAAATTTCATGAAACCAGATCTCACTATTCAAGAAATTTTTGTGTGATACTTATCAATAAATGTCACACTCAACATATTTAACGTACTAGATATATACGCTAATTTTACATAAAAACACTACTAAAGTACAATTTTGACCAAAAAATTTTCAACAAACACAAGCTATCATTAATGGACCAGTTAGACAAGCTTACAAAAATAACTTTAAAACTCCCACGGTAAATACAAGCTTTGGACAAAAACACCACAAATACAGGGCAATAAAAGCATTCAACAATCTTTCACTCGATCAAAAAAATGAGGGGAACAAAAAACATTTCAGGTATTAAACTAAAAAATGGATTAAAGAACCAAAAAGACAAAATTACAAAAGTTTTGCAACGTAAAAAAATAAAGCATATATACGTCATACACAATATCATTACTTATACACACTTCGTTATAAACAACCGTATGTCATAGTATTTTACTTTTTTTGACTACCGTCTTTATTATTATTATTATTACCGTTTGTGATACTCTTATGTTTGCTTCACTAAAATGTAAATTGTTAACCTCGATACAGGCTTAGTCCTAGTGAGATTGATTTTTATGTAAAAAAAAGTGTTTTATGTATAGTGAGATGCAATAAATAAATAAATAAATAAATTATTTTATTTTATTTCACTTCAGTTTTTATTTTATTTTATTTAAATTTATAATTTCATTGCATTTTTTCATTGAATTTCATTAAATTGAAAAATTTGGGGCCTCAGCACGGTAAAGCACCCAGTGAAGCCCACAATATCAAATAATGTAAAAAATAAAATTATTTTTTTTAGAAATTAACTGTACTGAAAATAGTTTCATACCTATAAAGTTGTGCTGAAGTTCGTGACGTCAAAGCCTGTTTTAGAGTTTTTCGTACAATTTTTTTTTCTTCACAATTAAGATTCAATTTTTTTAATATCGTAATATAGGAATAATAATAGGAGCAGGTGGATGATTTTATGTATCTAGGGAGTATGTTTACGAGAGATGGGAACGCTGACAGAGATATTGAAAGAAGGGTAAATGAGGGTAACTCCATTAATGGAGGACTGAACGCAGTTGGTGCTAACAAAAAATTTCCAAAGAAGCGAAGCTAGCAGTCCACAATGGAGTGCTAGTACCTACACTGATGTACGAAAGTGCGGCATGGAACTGGCAGAGAAGGGATGAAAGTAGACTGAATGCTGTAGAAATGAAATCCTTGAGGCTTATATGTGGTAAAACCATGTACGATCGTGTGAGAAATGTGGAGATCCGCAAAGAGTGCAATGCTGATGTAAGCGTTATGAGTAAGATCAAGAAAAGGACGCTTAGATGGTTTGGCCATGTAGAGCGAACGAGCGAAGAAAGGAGTGTAAGTAGAATATACGATGCAAATGTGAATGGTAGCAGATGTTGGGGACGCCCGAGGAAAACATGGCACGACCAAGTGAATCAGATACTTGAGTCGGTCCATGTCAAGAGTCAGAATAATAGAACAGTATGTATGAGATGATGTATGAATGTGAATGAGGCAAGGAGAGTGTGCCAAGACTGAGTTGTTTGGAGGTCCGTCCTCTCTGCCTACCCCTGCGGACAAAAGGCGTGATGGTTAGTTAGTTAGTTAGTTATACAGTTCTCACGATTTGTAAAATAATTTCATTATGTAGGTTTATTTTTGGCTCATCCACTCTCAATACAAAAACAAGCTTCTTCCTGCATTCAGGGTATAATAATCACATAATGTATGTACGTTCTTCTTTATGAGCTACGCAGCGGAAAGATGAAAAGCTGCTTTGCACTCAGACTGATATAAAACATACAAAACAAACAAATCGGCTTCAATATTTTACTATTCAACTGTAGAGTAGGAATGTATGATTTTAAAGTATGCTAGCGTTACATAATTGAAACTCAGAGAGTTATGGCGTAGAAGCTGGCCGACTGTCGCAGAGCTACGACCAAACTGTACGGACTATCAAAGCGGCGGAGTCAATAAAAGTTTTGCGTTTGGTGTGTAGGTAGAAACAATGGCGAAGCTCCATCACTGGTATTGGTGAACGATGTTGGCGACACTTTAAGGCGCGCAGTTTCATGCTAATAATGGTTCATGGTCCTTATCTCTATTATCTATGATTGATATTGTTGATACGGGTTCCATGATATTTCATCAAAATTAAAACTCAACACAACTTAAAAAGTGATATAGAGTCATTAAAATTGATGAAACAAAAACTAGGTTTAATACTTACCTACGTAACCTATTAAACCTAGTTTTTGTTTCATCACGTTTTGGAGGTGTGTTGAATTGTCATTTTGATGACATACCCAGACCCAGTCACCGTTGATCACTTTTATCATTTCTTATAAAAGTCAGCCATCTACCTCTCATAATTTGATTATTCACAATTGTGTGCAAACGTGTAACTGCAACCCCTTGGAAAGTGTAGACAGCCTCAAATACCTGGGGGTAAAAATTGATAAATTTTTGAGGTGGAATGATCATGTCGAAATGTTAGTAAATAAAGTTAGGAGACTTATCTATATTTTTAAAGATCTCAGACATGTACTAGACAAGGAAAAATTAAAAACAGTGTATTTTGCTATAATTCTGTGCCTACTTTCGTATAATATAGTGTGCTGGGGTTCCTGCCTGAAGACTGTAATAGAACCACTTAATATTGCCCAAAAACTGATTCTCAAAGTTATGTACAAGAAAAAATTTACATATCCTACGCAGATTTTTTAACGGTAATGTTAAATTAAACGCTATGCAGATTTTTTAACAATATTAGTTCTGCGAAAAGAACGCAACAAATTCATACTACAAGAATTGGCTCTGGTCTCAACTTTATGGCAATTCACCCTAAATCCTCATTTGGGCAGAGACATTATTTGTACCAGGCTCCACTTCTATTTAATAGCCTTCCAGATCACATTAAATCGTCAAATTCCTTGTGTACATTTAAAAAGAATGTTAAATTATTTCTGCCATCCGAGGATTTCCAACATATTCTTTCATCTTTATCCTTTTAAATTGTGGCATAATATTTTGAATAAGTAAATTTTTTCATCCTTTTCTTTTTTAATGTAAATTTTTTTTTTCTCTCTTTCTTTCTTCTCTGTTTTTAAAAAAATAATAGTTTGTTACATTTTTATTGCAATTAAATATCATAGTCACCCTACATGTTTACAGCATTATATTGTAATGAATAGGCTGATAGGTACCATGTAGGTATCCAATTCGCAGAAACGTCAATGTAACAATATTGTTATCTTAATATTTGAATTATTTTTTTTTAATATTTGTACTCTATTTATAATCTTTGTACTATTTTTTTAATATTTTGTAAAATTATTAACCTCAACACAGGCTTGTCCTAGTGAGGTTAAAAATTATAACTTTAAAAAAAAGATACAATGTAAAGAAACGATAAATAAATATTATATCACTATTATTATGATTACTGTATCAGAAAAAATCCATATTATGGTTAAACGCGACGCTTGTTATTTTCTACGTTTTCATAGATGGGGTTAATTAATTTATTTAATTAAAATACGCTTTTGCAAAGTATTGCTTTACAAAATTAAGACAAATTATTTGTTTTCGCCCGTATAAACGCGATATGAAGATGAATAAACAGTTTTGCCCGTAAAAACTAAATTCTTTCAAGAAAGGCATAAAAATACTATTTTTGATTGAATCATCCGTACAATATTTTATTTTTATGCCTTATAAATTAAATAAATTTATATTTATTTTTTTATTTAATCGTATTTTAATAAAATAAATTAATTAACGCCATCTATGAACACGTAGAATATAACGAGAGAATGCAAATCTTGGAATAAGTAATAAGCCCACTTTCCGGCATCCGATATAGCTGTTGATTTTTTCAGACCATATTCCACACTTCTGATCTCTTCCACAACCCAGCAGACTAAATAAATAAAAATCAGTAACGTTTTTCTCACAATCTTTTATATATATATATGTGTGTATAAACTCTCCGATTTTATGTCCGGGTTAAATCTTTCCCGTAGGAAAAAATAAACTCTTCCACACACTTTTCCACAAATGATCATCTAGTCAATCAACATTATGCAAGTGCATTATATAAGCAAAATAAATACAAGAACAACACGTCAACTCACCAGAGATCAAATGGGAAAATAATTCACCGACTCCAGATATTTTCATATCAGAGGGTTCGGCTCGGTAGAACTCCTAACAGGGCCTATAAATCTTACTGATCCGTCAACATGAAATATTTGAAAAATCTTTCGTTATCCTACATGTATTTAAAATGACTGATTTTTGCAATTTTATATATAATTTTTTTAATAGATCTAATACGCCTAAATTTTTAATGAGAGAGCTAGGTATAATGCCAGTAGCCGAAATAACGAATGATAATATTTTTTATAGTCTGATAATGCCAAATTCTTTAAATATTATTTTATATTCCTCCTTGCTACTTCTTCTACTCTCCTTTTTACGTCAACCCTGCCTCAATCACCAAATAGTGATGCCACGATTCCACTGCCATGTTGGAACCTTGCGATATAAAGTAAAAATATTTCTTTTTCGGTTCTTTCGACTAATACTTATCGAATAGTTCAACTGATTTTAATGTAATAATTCGTCTAAATATATTTGACCATCAGTGAAGAATCGTGTAGCTATTCTACTAAAACACTCAAAAATATTCCAGTTTCGCCCATTTGCTACTAAGTAAAAGGATGTGGACGATTTTTCATTTTGGAAATCGCCCATTCTATGCCCATTCTGCGCGGTTTTGTGTTTTCAAGAAAAGGTGAACACGCATTAGCTCTTGCCAGGTTTTTATGGCTTTCTGAATTCTACTATACATGTTACATAGGTTTGAGATTCTGTTAGATTATAGATATTTTTGATGAAAATTTTGTTGTAGAACGTAATAGAAAAAACATGTGTACGAGTGCATCGTGCATGCAAAAAAGCCAGCGCATACCCAATTTCTACCAATTTTTGACAAGTTTCTCGGTTGACTCTTTAAGTTTTTAAGTTCCAAAAAAAATTATGAAATTTTTTAAGATAAATACCTTTTTTAAGATAAGATAAATCGGAAAGTAAACTCCAAAAGTTATCAAAAGCACGTTTTGTTCTATTATTTAATATGTTATAGGCATGAAAAAACTCACAGTGTATTTTTAAAAGCATTTGTTGAGAGAGTTTTGGTCTATTTCATACGAGTCGTGTTTTATTAAATATTTTTACCATTTTTGTTTAATTATTATCTTTTTTTAAATTAGCGCGCCTATCATTCGTATTTACTTATCTCCCTTTCAAACCATAACAGGATACCAATAATCACGACCAAATGGTTGCCTCTGTATAAGGCAATCTAGAGTTAAATCGAGAAAGAAGTCGACTGACCGCGTGAAAGTAGACCTAAGCAGAATTTGGCAGGTCTTACCGCTGGAGACTAAAGTTTAGAAACCGAAGCTCATGAAGAACAATAAATTTGTAAAGGTAGTGAAATCACATACTGGGGTGTAGAACCGTGGTAGTGATAGCAGCGATGATTGATTATTTATTAAACACCGGTAAAAAAAATCCACAATTATTAAAATGACAGTCCTATACGATAAGACCATTTTTTGCGAAACAATTGACTCACCAATTTCCTTGTAGGTAGTATGGCTCATGGTTATATATGAAACAATGGCCCATGAAAATCTTAATTTCATTTCCCCTCTTTGTAGGCTGGGGTACTTGCGTCTAGGAGGGGGCGTTTTTATTTTATAGTCGCCAACCTTATACTGCGACACAGGCACAGGGGAGAAAGTACTTGGCAGGGGAGAGGGAACTTTTCTAAATAAATACTTGCTTCTTAAAAAAGTTGAAGAAACTGTTGTGTAACTAGTCGGTTCGTTTTTATGCATCCCTATTCTTCTTGTGGCATGAAAATGAAAGCTTAAAAATAAAATAATAATTTAATATATTATAGGTGAATCCTCAAAATTCCCTCGACAAAAGGAATAACCAATACAATGGTTCCTTCATTAGGATACAAAGTATAAATAGACACCTTCTAAATTTGTTTTCTCATTAATACCTAATTAGTTACCCCCTCCCTCCAATCCTCTGCCACCATTTTACAGTTTATTTATAAATGTATTATTTATTAAATCCTGTTGACTTGTGTAAAGTTAAGGTTAAGGTAAGGAATTTTACATTTAATTATATATTAGTATATAGTAGAAGTACACGCACCATAACAACATAGATAGTTTATTTCCATGCTTGTTTGTCATTGTAATTTTTCGTATACTCTGTCTCCATGAGGAACCATTGGTTCCAAAACATGTTGATTTGTATTTTTAAGTGTTAAAACTAAATGTTTCTTTATTTTTTAATTAAAAATGGTGCCACAAGGTACAATTTTTAAAGAAATTTTGAAATAAATTACGATTTTAAAAAGAAATTGCCACAAATAATTGCATTTTTCTAGGTAAAAGTAAAAGAAAACTTCACTGTCTCGGTCATATTCTAAAGTGCGTTAACTTATAACCCAGAAGATCATTATTGTTGGAAGACGTTGTAAAAGGACCTCTTTTCCAGTAACGGTTTGTGCAATGAGGCAGGGGAGGCCGTGCATAAAATAGAAGAGAAAAGAGATACAAGGATCCATACTTTGAAAACATGGTATAAGCCTAATTACTTCAATTTTAATATCACAAATTTGTAAATTGTATAAACCTTTGTTACTACAATTTAAACATTACCCATTTGTAACGCGGTAAAAAAATGTACGCACTATGAAGTGAGGCAGACGTACGGCCTGTCTCCGAGAGCCAATGATTCCATGTAGGAGGGAGTGGAGTTGGGAAGTCACATGGAATCGAAATGAATGATAGCTGACATTATCACGTGGTGTTTAATTGGAGGCGCGCCTCGTAAAACTTCCGAAGTAGCATTTTTTGCAATTTTTTATGTATTTAATTAATAGTTTATTACATTGTTTTGGATTTATCGGCCACCATACCAAGCACATGCTTATTTTATGGCGGTCTGATTATATTACCGTTTGATTAGATCACCGATTATCTTGCTGCCATGTTCTTTTGATTCATCCGCTAACGTGGTATGTCTGTATCTGGGCACTAGGCTTATAATATATTAAATATAATCTTTAAAAACATGTTTATGCCTTTCCATTTTTCAACTTCGCGTTACGCCACTACTCGTCTCATGACTTTGATACATCGAAGATTAATACTAGTGCAGTTGCAGTTGCAGTTGATGTAGTGATTCCGGGCTACTTATCGAAGAATCATTATTATGTTATGAGTTGTTGACCATTATTATTAGTTAAATTTCTCGGCTGGAATCGTCCATCGTCGTGTTAGTAGGAGATTTTCCTATTATTGTTAGGTTATAATGTTTGTCTTTCTTTTTAAAAAAATAATTTTGGCAGTTAGTGATTTCATAGTGTTTTCATAGAAAGCTGTGTTTAACCTTTGATCAGTGACATGTAAAATATAACTTGTAACGTATAAAAGTCAACGTTATATTTTCTACTACAAAGCGTAATAAAAGAAAAGAGAACAACATGCGATCTTTGGATCAAAACCGGAACACGGTCGAGTAGAGCAATGCGAGCTAACATTATCCCGCTGTAATGGAATAAAGCTTTCCACGAATTTTGCATTGATAATAATAAATGCTATCCATTCGCCAACTTATGGTTATTTTCTTTAAATATTTTAGTTGTCCAGGGCATATTTAAGATCTAAGATTCTATCAAAACCAAAACACTGATACCCAAGATAGCCAACGATATTATCAGTCATACATAAATTATTACAGCGTATGTACGTAAACATCTTCTTATCCCAATAACACCAACAAAATATTTTAAAGGTTAAAAAAAAATATATTTTCAAACAAGATTACTACTGCATTTACCGCTGTCAGTATCTATAAAGGCATTTATATAGAAGGTTTTTGTTGCCTAACCTCGCTATGGTATGAGGAAAGCGATGTAGAAAAAGCTTTGAAGCCTAAGGGGAAAAACATCTGCCTATACGTTTATTTTTCCACTCCTGAGGGAACACTGCGGAATTATATTGCATCCTTTCCGAAAAGGACAATTTCCCCGTTCCCCACCGCTTGTCAAGGTGATAAAACATTGAAGGCAATAGAAAAGGACGAGTGATAATGAGGATGGGGCCAGTGGCGCCTCGCTTAGCGGCTCCGGCACAAGTGGGGCAGCGGGGCGAGCGGGCGAGAGGAGGCAGACCTCTTACTGTTTGAGATATGAATTTGTAACTCGGATGACGGTAATGGGAAGTAAGTCAAATAAAAAAAGATATACGGACGGAGTTTTATGATTGCCCGCTTCCCGCGCCGCTTGCCGGGGGTTGCTGTACTAACGCGGGGGTATTTTCGCAATTTTACACCGAACATTAATTCGGAATACACTACGAAAGACCATCGAAATGAGTTGTAGTGGTTATTGAAGTGGTGAAAATTAGAGATATATTCATTCAAATAAGTATATCAAGTTTTTCATTTTTCCTATAGAATGCGACGGATAATCATTGACGGGCTACACAGATTTAACTAATACATAAGGTGATGTCATACTCGTATATGTTCGGGTGTGTGTACGTCATTACTACCAAAAGTTAAATATAAGGCATTGTTTCAGCTCGACGTCTGGAAGTGGGTTAACCTCCGGTTCCAAGATTTGCATTCATTCGTTACCGAAAACAAAAATAATTTCAAATGCATATGTTTAATAAATATTTTAAATATAGTGTTACTGATAAAATTTGCTGCAGAAAGTAAAAATCAACACTTAAAACCTAATCTTTTCGAAACAACATAGTATTAATTTAAATCACGATCTGAAGTTGTTCTGGACAGCACGAAAAGAAATCCTGAATGCATTAACATATTATTCTTGAATTTCATTTTTACACACCTATAGTCTTCGCAGACTGTACGAGAAAAAATACAGCCGGCTTTATAAAGCGCTGTTTCCTGTAAACGTCTGACATCACCTAGTGACAGCTCTTCTTCGCCTGACGGTTGGCGCTACGTGAATTTAGTGGCGCGAGGCGGAAGGCCCCACGCCATATCGGTGATCTACGGCGTAGCCCGCCACGGACAAGTCGTGTTTTCGTTGTCGGTGATACGTTACGCATATTTTATATTATCTCAGGAAAATTATTTAAAGTGAGGATTTAAAAATATTTTTATTCTGTTCGTATACAAAGGATGCCATAAGTTGTTTTCACTCATTTTACGGTGAATTATTTTCGGAAAGGTTAAATTTAAAAAAAATAAAAATCTGCCAACAAGTGTAATTTTCAATAATTCTCGTACAAAGCGGAATATTTTTTACATGATTTATAACACCTAAAACATTTTTAATAACCATCAAGCCCTCAGTGTTTTTTCTAAAACATGTGGGAATTTTAATGATTATTAAAATTATGTGTCTTAATGTTCATTTTACTTTGTGTAAGAAACTTTTGGTTTAGAAACGTGTTGATATGTTTGATTAAAGAGTGGTTTAAGCGAAGATTATTGTTTTAATTTAATTTAAAATGAAGCCGCGAAGTGACTTTGAAGTGAAGTGAATATTATTGAAGAAGTGATTACTAGTACTGTTTCAATAAAATTCTAAATGATGCATTTCATAGTCCAAAATTGCTTGCATGTATAAGATTTCTGATTCCACTACGTAATCCTAGAAGCCGGATTTTATTTCAATACAAAAATTCTGTAACTAACTACCGTATGTATTTATCATTGCCCAGAATACTTATGGAGGTCATTGGATTGGTCTTTAATTTTTTACTTAACAATTACAAAAAATTATTACTGAGACAGTTTAGTAATGTATAGCAAATATGTACTGTATTAATATATTTTTTTACTATTCCTATGTTAAAGCCCGGAACAGGGCGTTAATAATGTAATATATATATATATATATATATATATATATATATTTAAAAACTAAGTACCTTACGAGGTAAACGTCGAAGCGCTGCAATAATGAAGGAGTCTAATAAATATTTACCCTATCTATCTTGTTGTAGTGCACTTTTAATTGTTTTCATGGAACTTCCTTACGTCCATGTTTTTTTTTCAATTCGATTTAAATCATAATTTAAAGTAATTCAAACTCCATAATAAAACCGCATCTTTCATTTTCTGCTATAAACAGAGAAGCTTAAATCAATGTTGAATTAATTTAAGAAATACACAACAATTCGTTATCATGGTCGAAGTAAAGTTGGTTTATTCGGTGCGGCGAGCCGGGATCCGGGACACGGGATCCGAGACCCGGGACCCGGGACCCGGGACCCGCGTTGAGGAGATAACAACATTTTGAGCAGCGGGCGTTAAATAGAAACAACAATGAAATCTCCAAACTTTCCCAATAATCCTTTTCAACTTTGCCTAATACAGTTGTGAAGATATTAAAAACATCTTGCTCATTTTTGTTACTTCACAAAGCACCCCTCAGGCTTGGGAAGCTTGGGAGGCTGGGAGGGTCGGCATTCCTCCTCTGTTTTGTTTAATTATTTCCTCCATCCCAAACTTGGGAAATGCCAAACCTTTGGAAAGAATTTCGGTATTTTTAATAACTCGTCGGATTATAGCTCTATACTTTTCGAAATAACATTTTTTCCGGGTTTTTGTGTTTTCTAAAAAATATAGTAGAAAATTTTAATCCAAGCATTTTGTTCAAATTCTTTTAATTATAAAATTCATACCGAAATAGTGAAGCTCGTTTAAAGAAAATTAATTTGATTAATTTGATGAATTTGAAAAATATTTTTAACAATATCGAACTACTTTTAATAATTAAGAAAAAAAGAATTGGTGTTTAAAATATTTATTTGAACCGTCATATTATTATAAAGCATCTAGGACAAATTCCCGGGTAAGACAAGGGTCCTGGGTTCATGTCCTAGAAATTACCTATCTTTTTCTGATTTATCTGTTTCAAATTTTCAAATTTGAGGCAGTAAAAATCTTATTATTACTAAAAAATAATATGTTATCCTTTGTGCTATGACTAAAAATACTCTATCTCTTAAGCATTAGTTTATCATTTAAAATAATATTATTTGACAATTCACAAATAATTCACCAATAAATGAAGATATAATATGTCTCGACGCCATCTAGTAGACGATTTAGCAATATCAATGCATTTCCTACAAAAATAAAGTTGGTTGTTTTGTGGTGAAAAAATTTAATATGCAATAATTGTTGAATGAAAAATACCAGTAAATACATATTGAATGATTTGGCGGGTTTTGAATAAGCCGACATAAAGCAATTCATAGAGCACCTGACTTACCTGACAGCAATCAGAAGGCTGCGGGTTCAATTCCCGTCGGCGGCAAGAATTTTTTCTCGGGAGATTTTTAATTAATTATAGGAGTTTCAGGCTAATAATTATTACATTAAAATAATAGATTTTTAATAAATCAACATTATTCTTTTATTCCATTTTATATCCTCAAATTCTAAAATCAAGAATATAAAATCATGCAACTTGTCATTATTAACCTAGGCAAAGGACGCAACTAACATAGATGACACGTTAATGCATTGATTTACGGTATACATTTTGTTTTAATTTCATCCAAAAAAAATTACAGTACACACACGATTTCGTTTTAATTCACTCGCCACGCTAGGGTGTCCCTAGTTATGGCTATATACGTACATTGCTTATGTAATTGAGTGTTCAGATTAAAACAATGTTTACAAAAAACACCTCGAATGGTAACTTCAGTTACTGTAAATGATAACAAACAAGTTTTCTCGCGAGGGAGAATCATAGTAAGTTGTTTATTATTTATCAGTAGTTACAAAACTAAGCAAGAGTCTGCTCCACATTGCTGTACCATAAAGTTAATAAAAGTGACTTACAAACTATGAGACAGCATCCCTGAGGGATCCGGTATTATTTCTCGAGATATTTTTTCTTACTCGTAAAACACGTTAGCAAGTTTCCTTGTCCCGTCCCTCCCTAACACGTATATGATTGATACAAAATGGAAAAAGTTACTTGATGGTTCTTCGCCTTTCTCATCACATTCTCTTTCTTTTTGTTTAACCTCACAACCCCCCGCTCTTTACTTGGGACTTGAATAACTCGCTCAGTTTTCCGCAAAACGTGACCTTTTATTTCTTATGTTTAATTTGGAAAATTACATAACTGCGGTTTTACGGTAACGTATGAGATGCCTCTTTATTTTTCAAAGTAAACTATCGCTTATGGGAATGAGACATTGTAAGTTTATTTTATATTGCGAAAAGTGTAATTTATGCAAATATGCAGATGCCCGGGGGTAAAATGCACTATCTTCGGGGAGATGATTCCACATGATGGTAGAAGTAAAAATAAAGAAATTTTTTTTTTTGAAATTGCATTGTTTTTTCCACATAAATATTTTTCCGTAGTAAATTTTGCTTTCCATAAAAATAATTTAACTTTTTTACTTCAAAACGTTGGATTTAAAAAATATGTGAGAGCACTTTATCCCCGGACTTCTTGGTATACAAGGTGGTTTATTGTATTTTAAGATTTCTGTGGCAAGATCTTTATATTTCCGCCCAAGGATCACGGTTTCAAATATTATTATTATAATTATTCCTTAAAAGGTCATGAAAAAAATCAATTTATATTTATTACACATTGAAATAAAATAAAATTAATTCTCTTAATTAAAGAGTCAGGAATTTTAAAAAGTTTAAAGTTGTTGAATATCTGAATAGTGATGTCATTACCCCCTTTCACTCAAACTTATCTACTCTTCCCCTCATTCTTCAACCTCATAACATTCTCCAAATTACGGACACCTTAAGAAGTCTGCCCACTACAACGTACAACATCATAACTGTGCCATGACCGAGCCACGAATTACTGAAAAGGAACAAAGTAAACGCGGACCTTTGTCTGTTCCTAGTATCAATTTGTAAAGTATGGGTTGTTTCCTATACTTTGAACAATTTATGAAATTCCATAGTTGTTCAATTTCTGTGAAGGTTCTATTCAAGTTCTGTTATTATCTCATTATTGGCCAGTTGTATCACTAAACTGAAATAATGACAGAACTTGAATAGAACCTTCACAGAACTTGAAGATCAACTTTGAAATATGATGAATTGTTTCGTGTTTAAAATATTTCGTTCTATGAAATTCTGTCAAAATCCTATAAAACAACCCGTTCCTAGTCTTAATTCTATGTTGAATCATTTTCACCTAGGAGTGCGTATTTAATCTTCTTTTTTGATTTATCATCCAGATACCACATTAATAGTTTGTACCGGAGATAGAAATTCTAACTGTTTTTATTGATTGTTTTACTTTTAGGAACTATTAGTAGAGTAAACAATTTTTAATAGTACCGACTTCTGTTTTTTTAATAAAACTTTGTTATACTCAACACCGAATACGAACATATTATGCAGGTGAATTGGAGGTGACCGGATAAATCATCAGATATTTAAAAAGTTATATAAAGTCATGGAAAGTGATGAAACAAAAACTTTATTAACTAGGTTAAGTAGGTTAGGTTAGGTTAGGTTAGGTTAAAAAAAAATTTCATCGTTTATAATGACTTATCACTTTTTAAAAGTGTTTTGAATTGTCACTGTGTTGAGTTATCATCGAACCGAATTGGATAATGTTTACTCTCAAAACATTGGTATTTTTGTTAGTTCCCGTAGACACAACCTACCGATGAACTTCCGACTTATTTGGCACCGTCCTGCCGCAAATAGATGATCCCACAGAAATGTTCATATTTATTTATTCGCTACACTACTGTAACCGGGCTTCGGAGTGAAGGATAGTTTCGTTTTGAATTTCGGGCATTCCTGTACCCAACCATTAATTTCATAAAGCTCTATATTTTGACAAATTTATTGATAACTTTTAATTACATATCTCCGGGTATTTATTAGAAGTTCAAAAAGCTCTCGTTTATCTCTTTTTTAATCGGAATATGTAAACGCCATGAGCACCATCAATAATTTGATTATTAATCTATTTACTGGCAAAATTACCTTTAATTTAAGGGGTTTTTTATAAGTCAATAGCTTTACTACCCGGCTTCGCATAGAATTTGTGTAGAAAAATATGAAATAAACAATATTGCGAATTGTTATAATATTTCTTGATATTGTTAAGATATTGCAAAATGTTGACCTATAAATCGGGGGCTTGGTATCACAGGGGCCTAACTACAAAATCTGGTGTTTTGAGTTAGGCTTGCCTTCGGTAATGCCATTATCATATTTATTAGTGACACAAAGCGTTATCTCATACATACAACCGTTTAAGAAATACAGTTGGGCATATCGGTTAGGCTTATGGACGTTCCAATTTTGAAACTATGTTTTCGTTGATAGGCCCCTGCGATCCTACGCCCCCGAAATTGAACTACTTTTCCAATATACGAGACCTAATCACACGAACACAGATATCTTATTCTCCGATCAACCATGGGTTTTAGAATCTTTATTTCTTTTGAAATAAAGAGTGAAAAAATTCGCAAGATATTAGAACGTAATAAATCATAGACAATTAAAGTGATTTATTTTTGGGGTATTATGCCAATCATAGAGCAGGTTAAAAAAATAATGTTTTATTTACGGCAAGTGCTGCAGTAGATATCAGGAACGGAAAGGAAAGCACAATATAAACTCGCAATTATTTTATCATTCATTTAAATACAATTTTCTTTAAAACAATCACTTGTGCGAGAACGCCGGTTGCTGGAATGTGTTTACAATTCGAGCCGAGGCATGAATGATTGCGAATTCATCCTTCAGCGGGTCATACATGTTCGGAGGCGCTTATGTAATTAGAGCCAGTGACCGGTGAACTCTTGTGGCCGGGCACTGTATGGAATACAGCAACATTTCTGTCTGAAGAATATTCTGAAAGTTTCGACAGCTCTCCTGAAGTCTCCTGCGCGCCGGGTTTGGGTCTGAAACAATTGAGTTGGATTGACGTCCCCCCACCCATCCCACCTCCAATACCAACCCCATCACCCCCCAAAGAGATGTACCAGGAGACTGTATCGACTCGGTCGTTATTCTCTGATGCACTTGGTACCCCTGAGAATAGCGTGTAATAGATCTGTTTCGATTTAGAACACTCACTGTAGGCTATGTACCATACGACTTTAAGTGATTCAATATTTTCTTTGTTTAGGTTCTGAATATTGAATATGCGCTTCTACACGTTAGTTAATTTTCAGAATAATTGTTGATTTGGTAATTATTCTGAATTGCTGGACACGGATTATATGAAATATTTTGTAATTATTTTTTTTTTTTTAATTAAAATTTTTAAAAAGAAAGACAAACATTCCCGGGTTACGAATAACCTGACAATATTTGAAAATCTCCTACTACCACCACAGTAAGCTGAAAATGTTGCATGAGTTGTGATGGAGGACTTAGCCAGCCGAGGAATTGAACACACTAGGCCTGAGTGGGACCCAAGCGCGATGTCAACTCGGCCACCGACCGGTCTGATTTACCTTAATTACTATAAAAGGAATCTGACTGCATTTGGGAAATTTTTGGTTTCCCAACCTTTTTTAAAAATCTATTTGTAATTGATTCTAAATCAGATGTGATTTTTTCCAATACAATCAATTCATTTTGCATGAAATTATTTTATAAATACCATTTTCGGCTGTGGATCTGTCTGTAATTATAACGAACTTTAATTTATATATAATTTAAGTGATATTATCGAAATAAAAACCGATTGTAGACTGTGTAATAAACCATAATATAACATATTAACAGAAAATAATTTTAACTGCCACTTTCAAAATTGGAACTGATATATCAAGAATTCAGATTAAATATAAAGTTAATATAATAATTTTTACATTTCTTAGACAAGTAAAGTAAAATTTCGTGATTCTTCAAGGGGTGTACTTTTTAGCTAATATGCAATATTATCAACCCTACAATAATAATATCCAGTGATTGTTCACACATCAGTGCTAATCAATACTGAAAAAGGTATTACAAGCTGCGTTCTAAATTTAATTTATTTTAGAAAGAAAAAAATTCTGTTCCTTGAAAATGTAGTATATTGAGCTATTGGGTTTCTCCCTTTGTGAAATCCAGGAACTACTCCTCACAAAATTTTCTGATATTTATGCTCTTCTCTTCACATACCTGACTGTTTTTGACTTTTTTGCTATCTGATATTTGCCAGCTGAAAATAGAAGAAGTGATGAACTTTCCTTTAGTGATTCCTCCCATGACTTCAAATAACAAATTTTCTCCTCTACCATTAAAATATTCCTGGTCCTTGGAACAAATTCCATTGGTGATCAATGAAATTTGCTTAATTCAATCGTTTATACTCAAGGGGACTAAGATGACAAACACATCCAATGAACTGATTTTTGACAAATGTACTACTGTGTAATCTATAATCATTTCTATCCCGATGACCACTCTCTATGCTTCATTCAAGTCTTGAAAGACATCTTGTCGATTTTATTGTGCCCTACCCCCAAAAATTAATATTAAATTACAGACTAGTAAACCTAAATAATTATCTGGTATTAATCGGTCACCAACTTTTTTCTCCGAAAGCGATTTTTTTTTTATTTTCATACGTAAAACACACAATGGTCCAAACATTCGAATAATTATTGATACGTGACGAATGTAGCCACCGTATGGTTATGTTTCACCTTTTCGTAAACCTTAAAAAATCACTTTATTTCGCAGTAAATATGGACAAATATTAGTCCCAGGGAGAGATCGATCAGTAAGCGACGATCATTTCAAAAGCCCCCATAAAAGCCTTCCTTATCACACATCTCGTATGAAAATGAAAAAGACAGAAGATTCTAGAATGTCGAATACCTTTAATCACATTCCTGTAGACATTTCGCGAACGTACGTTTCTTTCGAATTGTATAACTATTATGGTATTGCCAGTTATAAAAACAAGCAAAAATGCTTTATTTTAGAAAACGCCACAAATGGTTATAAAATTCGCTCAGGGTGAGGTAGATATTTAACATTAATTATACACTTACTCGTTAGTAATTTTACCCTAAAAATAATATGATATTATCGATATAAAGTTCATATAAGTTTCTGTCCGGGACGACTTTTTTCTAGAATTGTAACACTTCGAAGTTAAATGTCATCGTAATTAAATGGTATTGTGACCATGCAAGTTTGAATATTTAGAATAAATAAAAAAATTTATTGAATATAATAATATATACCTTGTTTTCTTTAAGTGGAAATGATATTTATCAAAAATTTTGTTTATTACTTGCAAAATTTTATCTAATTGATTAAATTTTATACAACTTTATGACACAATTGTATGTTTCCTTATATTCACAATTATTTCTTCAGACGTATATTTTCGAGTGAGCAAGAAAATATGTGCACACAAATTACTCGCGTTTTTATTTCGATTCCACATAACTATTCAAGTATGCGTACAAATAAAATTTTATGTATCTTAATCATCGATGTACCTAGGTACTTATTACACGGAGAAAAATGAGTATTGCTAATTTATTTAAAAAAAAACTAGATTGAAGGCCATTTCCTGTTAAGCTGTTAGTACAGTAATGACGTATCGGAAAACGTAATCATGCAACTTTTGCCTTGTTTAGTATATAATAACGAAATACGAAAATATAATGAATTTATTAATACATGTTACATTACATTCAAAAATACATTACAACAATACATTCCTTTATAACTAAAACTTAACATGAGACCTATCAATTCATTCGTTAAGGGCCTGCAGTCCCGTTTTTTACCGGCTCACGAATAATTTTAAGAGATCCTTAATAAATAACCAATATTTTATTTCTGTAAGTTTTCTCGGTGTATTAGGACCTTTTTAATGAAAAAATATTCTATTGTAAAGGTCCGGTTAATTATAGAAGAATGGTCACTGTTACCCATCAATCACTATTATAAAGTCACTATTATAAGAAGCAAGGTATGAAGAAACTTCCAGAATGCTCTATGAAGTCATAGATATGAGTTCTGCCTGGGGAAACTATAACTCTGTTCCTTTTCACTTTTTAAAAATACCATGCTATAGGCACTTCCCCGATTGAACTAGAAAATGGTAAATCACGTTCTTTCCGTACAAATTCGCGACACTCCTTAGTTTCGTCTCCACATTTTATTAAAATCGATTGTCTCGTACAACCTAAATACATTCTCCAATGAATCCTTCAAAACTCTTACTCAATCGACTCATTCATTGGTGATAATAATAGTTATACTTAGGAGGTTATAATAATGGTGTATTTTTATAATTTAAGTAGGTTGTAAAAACATCAAATATTTTTATCTTTCATTGCTTGGATACACTTTAATCGATGACTTGAACGCTCTTGAGAGGTGATACCAAAATACAATAAAAAATAATAAATAAAACTTTCCCTCTAAAAATCATTGATTTGTCGATAACACTCCCGCGAATTACGCTGAAAAGGGAGCGGGAATTCGCGTTTCCAATTTGTCCCATGCCTAAACAGTTTTGCATGGGAGTCCCAAGATTACGAAGCCCCGCGGCGCAAGTTTATTTATTTTTTAAACAAACCACCCCTGCTCGTGACAGCCTCACACAGACAAGCCCGGGGGCTGCGACGGAACCAATTAACCTCCTTCCAGCCAGCGTTCATTATTAATTCTTTCGATCGCTAATAAGGCAATAGCGCTTTTCCTTACGTTTTATATTAGTTTTGTGAACGTAATTGATACAAAATACTAAACACTTTATTGCACATATACCACTCAAATGCAATCGTAAGAATAAACGGATGCTTTCTTTTGTCTTTAGAGTAACTGATCCGCATCTCTTTATCAAAAAATCTTAAATAGTTTTTTAATATAGCTAATCATTATGTGACACCTATTCGTTTTTTGTTATTTTCTGCCAAACGTCGCGTGTGTTTTACTGAGAAGCATTTGAGCTTTTAATTTATCTGTTTGTGAAGTAGAGAAACACGTCCGCCAGAACCGATTGGAATACAGTAACACCACAGCTTGGTTCGGTGGTGACTTCACACAACGCACAAGTAAGAAATACTTGCAACGATGCTGTGGCTACTAAAGCTAGCAGATCGGAATACAGTAACATAATGCTTGGTCTGTTGGTGACTTGACACAACGCACAAGGAAGAAATACTTGCAACGATGCTATGGCTACTAAAGCTAGCAGATCGGAATACAGTAACATAATGCTTGGTCTGTTGGTGACTTTTGACTGTTGACATAATTGACATGGTGCATTAATTGCATTCGCTACTCACAAACCTAGTGACAAGGTCTTTTAACACATATTTTATTAATTTGCTCAATGTAAAATTGTTCATAATTTTCCTATCGATAATTTACTTTTACGTCGATTTGTGTTTGTGAACCTTATTATTTTTACATGGTGCGCGGCCTATTTCTATAATTTATTTTTCCAAACTAGTCACAGAAACACTAAACAAAAAAAATTTAAAATCGTATACTGAATCCCAAAATAAAAATAAACGTAATTGAATTATTTGTCCGCAGTATAAACCAAAACAAAAACTAACTACCTCAATTATTTTTCTAATTAAACTATCATTTCGGTAGATTTTTTTTTCCAAAGCTGTCATATCAATATGCCACAAAAAATGTTTTAATTTAAAATGTAAACAAAAACTCGAAAGCAATTAGTTAATAGAATCATTTGGCCGTTAACAGGCCCGACCGGGCCAGCTGTAGCTATATGAGATATAAATCGGAAAAGAGTCCGCCTCCAGTGACACAGAAGCAGGCAATAGGCAGATGTCGCCGCCATCAATGCACAATCAGCCGGTCCATCGCACCAGCCCGTTTTTATAAAAGGCCCGGGAGATGAATCTCCAAAATAAACACTGCACACAGCATCCGATCAAACTGCGAGCCCAATAATCAAATCCTCGCTATTGATATTCTTGTGTCCGTCAACACTTTGACAATTTGCTGTTTGTCCGAACGCCACCTGCCCTGTGATTAAAATCGTTATTCCATTTTAATCTTTCGAGCTTTGTTACCTACACAAGTTCATATTCATCTGCTACCGATTTCCATTCGGCGTGTGAATATTTCGTAACCCTTGATTTTTTTATTGAAATTAATGTCTGTGTCGATATGATTTTTAAGTATTTTCTAGAACAACGACCTTCAGTTTCATTAGATGTCTATGAGGATTTTTTTATCATTTACACTTACACAAAATAATCGGAGAGTATAGTGAATCTTTATTACACCTTTTGACTTAAATAGATACAATTTTTGTGGAAGTCACTTTTTAATGGTTCGTGTAGAGTAGACCTGTTTGAAAACTTCTTTTAATAGGGGTTTTCATTGGTAAAACATTTTTTTAGTTTTAACATAAAAATAAAATGGCTCAAAAGATGATTTGATGAATTTTATATATTTTTTGTCTACCATAAAATTTTCAAATAATTTTACAAAATGTTAAACATTAGTTTTTAGTGAATCCTGTTAGATTTTAATATTGTTGTTAAAGGGTTTTACCAATTCGTTGTAATATTTTTTAACTTCTCAGGCCTCGGCCATATTTTGACAGAAGGTTTCTAAGTGGAATATTTCTGAACGTATCCAAAAAGTGAAAACTGCTTTTGAAAGTGATAAAATACACATTTTATCATATTCTTATTTACTTACTTTATTAATATTTTGATATATTAAAAATTTAAATGCTAACATAAAAATGTCTCATTTAACGTTTTTTTGTATCTAAAATTACTGCTAACTGTTAACGAAAAAACATATATAAAAACACAAGCATTTTATTAGACAAATATGTTACAATCGTTACATTCACCTCTCTCTTTTGTCGTTTGATATAAAAATATTAATAAAAAAATCGTCTATTTTATTTTTATTTTTCGATTTGTGTTCGGTATCTTTGGTTTCATAAAAGTGCACATTTAAATTCTTCTGTAGTTAACTTCTAGATTTGAATATAAAACGTGGTGAAACTCTCTTTGTAAAGTTTAGCTCATATTTTTCACCATGACAATAAGGGATATACAATGATTAATATGTACTAATATAGATTATTATGTACCTTGCCTACGATTTGAAATTTTCACGGCCAAAAGAATTATGGTGATTTATTTTTATGGTGTATTATTTTCATCAGCCCTGATGATAGACACTGTAATGCTATCCAAAACATTGGCTAAAGAAAGAGGTAGCATAATACCCCAAAACAAATCATTGTATTATGTATCTAGTTATAAAATTACATTAACGTAATAATGTTTGACCTAAATGTGGTGAAAACACTGTTGAACACAAGTTACGCTTACACTAGTGATGAGCGCAATAATTATTATTTGACAGAGTATTTTCTAAATGAATTAAATGTTTGAAAACATCCAACTTAAATAGAGAGTGCTTGTTTGATATGTTAAAAACACAAGTCATTTGAGAATTTAAGAAATATCAGCATTTTCTGAGTTCTGATAACATATTAATTTGTATTGTACTTACTTCGGAGAACTCCATTCGGTTTTTAATCATTTTAAATAAATAAAATTAATAATGTTTCATTAAGTTCTGCTAGTAATTTCTTGTTTTGGCGTTCAATGCCAAATTTACATATCACTCACTACATTGAAAAATGTTTTTTTATAAAAAGTTAAAAGAAAATATCTCTTACACTATGAAGCGAATTAGTAAATCTGAAAGTTAGAGATACAAGTAGTATTCACCCAAGTTCAAGCAAAAAGAGTGAAAAACCTTCAAGATGGTTCGCTTTGTTTAATTAAATACACAATAAATTTGAAAGAAATTACTATTCTTATTGACTTTTCACATAACTGTAATCCTAATCTAGCTACCTATTATAAACCCATACAAAAGGGGCGCTTTCAAACATGGCCATAATTTTTTTTTTATTTAATATTTCTTGCTAATTCTTACAGCATTTCCGCAAAGTTCCAAAGGATACTAGAGTATTGGAAAAGATGGAAAATTTCCCATAAATCCGAAAAAATACTTTTTCCATTTTTTACACACCCCTTTCAATATTGTCTGTTTTAACTTTTTATAAGGTGAATCATTTTTCCCCTTTATCTTATATTTAAAGTTTCTTCTTTATGCTTGCGATCCTGGAAAGAATAAACCGTTTTAACATTAATTTAATTTTTAATATTCAGACTAGTAGGCTTTCTTTTGTGTATCGGAAAGCTTGAGGATTTATTTTACCATATTGTTTTGTCGTGGAATAATTTAAGGTAATGGAAATATATTAAATTGAAACGATATTATAAGTGTTCTGTGACCCATGATTTTACGTAGGAATCAGTTCGTGTATGAAGTATTTGAATCTTCCTCTTTTTATAATAAAATTAAACCAGAAACGTGAAAAATCAAGGGATATTATATTACTAATTTCAAAAAAGACAATTAAAATAATTTTCTGTTATTTTTTTTGTACGTACCTTCTTTATTGCGTGTCTGAATTATTCTTCACAAAAACAGCACGAAACATTAATTATAATTAAACTACAATAAAATTTGAGTTCATTGAACAAGTTTTCACAATTTACCCATGAATATTTCAGGAGGCAAACAACACGTACATACAACTGAAATTAGTAAGTTTGATGACAGGAATGGTTTATTGAAATAAATTACTTGTTGTGGGATATTTTTTTTATGAGAGAGAATATATATTTTCAAATGCTCGTATCATTTGTTATTTAGTTACTAAGTTTTAACTCATTACCAACTATTCAAAAATAACAACTTATCTAAAAATACACCGTTTAATAATTGCTTCGGTCTCAATTCTGTTTTCATTTTTCTATTTTTTTTGTATTTATTAAATAATAAAACCTTTATTATATTATTTACAAGGTACCTACTTACCTCATACGTAAGGTAACACTAACATTTCCCTCAACTCTTACAATTTCAATTGATAACCCAAAATGCATCGAGCTGAAGTTTTTTTTTTAAATCAAAAACACCAACACAATTTACATAACTCTATACCTTTACGACGTCATAAGACCAACCAAATTTCTACATTGTTCAGATATCCCTGATGATAGTCAACTTCCAATAAGAAAAGGCACCGGAAAAATTATAAGACGACCAAACCTTTTGATAAAAAATATAATGAAATTTATCTAATCTTTTGGTTATTAACACATTTTCCATCACAAAATAAAATTAATTTTTGAACATTGCATATTTAATACTATAATCCAGGCATCACAAACCATTCCCAGAAGCGGGCCCCTCTGCCCCGGCCCGGCCCCACCATCTCAGAAACGAAACTACATGGGAATCCCTTTCTCCCGAGTTCCACATTTAAATTTAATATCCCTCCATTCCTTCCTCGGTTCACTTTTATTATCATTGTTTCTCTTCTCCACACTCTTCCTTAGTAGGTATGATGGCGAAATATTTACAGAGGATAAGTTGATAGTTCTAAAATCATGTTCAAGTAAATTACATTATGTACTTGTATATATTCTAACCACGTCCTAGAATAGCTGACAGGTAGTGAAATTTTCCCTATTACCAGGTATTACCCCTATATCGAACTTGGCGGACTACGCGACTAATTGCGGACTACGCGAACATGCCTATCTTAGCTATGTTATGTTTCTGTTGCGATTTGTTAAAAGATTCTTGTTATGCTCAATACTGGAAACCCGACCAAATAATCGTCTTGCTTTTCCCATCTTCGTATACCCGATGTTAGGCTTGAATACCATCGTAATACATTTCTACTTTTTCTGGGTAGTAATTCCACAATAAAAATAATAAGTATATTAAACACTTTAAATAATGTGTTTATTTGTTTTAATAAAAAAATAATGTTACATAATTTGCAGAAAATATTATAATTATTTCATCTAATTTTAAAACATAAGATGTACCACCATAAAAATCTAGGTTTGTGTGTATGAGGGATGTGTCATTTTGTTTTTTTTTTTCATAATATGAGTATTCACTTAATATTTTCAGCGTGTTTTTTTTAACTTGAAGTTTAAAATCTTTGTTGTTATTAGTATTTTGGATACTTTCTGTTAGTGAAAAAAAATTTTACTCCAAGATATTTATGGTTGAATTTCCCTATTTTTTACATTTCGGAGTTGGAAGAATTGACGTTAGTCTGAGTAATCTGTTATTTTTAAAGGGTGCACTTTTATTTATAATATTATCTTTGTAAATTTGTAATGTTACATGATAGAATTATAGTGTGTTTAATTTTCTGACTTCAAATTTTTCAATAAAAGTTTTTATGGATAAGTATATAATTTAAATAGAATTGTTTTTAAAATTGATTTTTGTGCTAAATAATGCGGTTGTGGGTATTTTTATAAGTTCCACTCCATCCTTTAATGCCATACTGTATTAGTGATTAGCAGAAAGCAAAGTATGTCATTCTAAATTAATCTTTTATTTATATTTTCAAAATCTCCGAATAAAATGTTATGCCCATTACCGGATACCCTATATACATATGCCTGGCATGGAACTCGATATGAGGACCTGTTTTGTTCCTTTTGTCATATTTCTGTGTTATCCACCGCTCCCCCCCCCCCCCTCCTGGTATTAGTAACAGATTTTAATCAGAACCCTTTAAGGGCTCTCGCAATGATTTTTTTTAATAAACGTTCCTACCTCCAATGTCCCTGCATAGCAGGAGTTAGTGAAATGTATGAAGTAATGGGTATGTTAATATTGCAAATGAACCTGAAGGGGGAGGTTAACGTCACAAATATCTTGAAAACAAAACCAGTTTTACGCTAAAAACAACAAAAATACGAAAAAGTAAATTAATATTCACATACGAAACTAGTGATACGCACATTCTGGCGTTAATGTAACAATTAAAACGAATACAACAAACTTCTCGGAAATGGCGACATGGCACGCCAACTCCGGACTAGATACGAATGATAAAACTACATAAAAAAAACGATATAACTACATATAAACAATACATCTCGCTACCATAGTCAGGTTTCGACCTAGGCTTTCTTTAAGACCTCACTGGAAGGGGCGACATTTCTCGCTACCAGGATGAGATCATGAGCCGGTTTAAGGCTCAAGATCTGCTCGTTCAAGGCCGTGTGTCCGCTTACTGTGCATGTGGCACATTATTTGGTAGGTAGTGAGGAACTGGCTTCCGATCACTTAGTTAATTGATCATCTGCGTTACCAGTAGGAGATCTACGTAGTCCTCCGTTCATAGATAGGGATGTTTTAACAGGTGTGAGCGAAAAAGTATTCGGGGTTGCGCGGTTTCGTCCCGTAACAGCTTGCGTTAAATAATTTGTTTAATCATAGTTCTGGACATCCTTTTAACTCAATGCTCGAAAACTCCTTCTCGGAGATGCCTAATAGAGTAGGTAGGAGAAAGACCGTAGTAGAAATTTTAACTCGCTTAAAATGTTTACATTTGCCCGTTCGAGTCCTGTCACTTTCCCAACTAAGTTTGTGTTTCTTTTCCACTGGAAGGAAACTAAACGTCCCCTCTCAAGGATTATTAAAGTAACTCCTTAAATGTTAGTTTTGTAGAGAAACTAACTACTAAGATTCGCGTGGGCCCGAAATCTTAGCTAGTTTTACAAACATAATGTTGACGTAAATTAAAACGGAAACAAATTATTTTTAATACGTTTTTAAGCTGGATGCTTGGAGGTTTTACTCGTTCTGAATCAATATGAAGAACCTATTAAACATACTAATTTCGGTTGTCGGTGCGTGGGTGCGTAATATCAAATTGTATTCCTGCGTATTGCGTAAAATCATTCAAGTTCAAATAAAGTTTAATTTTCAAAATTGGAACTGTAAATTGAAACTGAGCGATAAATTGGGAACCAAAATTATTTTATTAATTTTGTTTAATGACAAAAACATTTTTTTAAGTCGTTAGTCATTCGATTGACCGGTCCAAAACCTAACTCCATTTGGACTCCGCGGGATTCCACGATCCTGTGTAGTACTCGCCCTTCCGTGGGCATGTTGGATACACTACAGTATCTGGGAAGGCCAAACATCATGCGGTAGGCGTTATACTGCACGCGTACCCTTTCCATGCTGCTCTTCTTAAAGTTGGCCCAAAGCGCGCACGTACAAAGGATGAACTAAACATTGTCAAAAGGTAAATTTCTGTAATAAAATAAAATCATTTTTGTTTTAAAACCACGAGATCTTAATAACTTTTAGAACCGACCGGTTTCGCTTTACTCTAGCATCTTCAGGGTACACATTATTATTAAATAGTAAATAAAAATAATAGTAATAATTTGTACCCTGAAGATGCTTGAGTAAAGCGAAACCGATCGGTTCTAAAAAATATTAAAAACTCGTGGTTTTAAAACAAAAAGTATTTTATTTTATTAAATATGTCAAACCACAAAGTGATTGCTTTCTACAATAATGGTAAATTTCTTCTTTTGAACGGCTGTGATTAGTTTTTAGTGGTAATAGTAGTTTTCTCCATAGTTGTTTGGAACGACCCAATTAACGTTTTCCCTCTGGAAATTCCCTCAGTATATCTTAGTACAATCCAAGCCACTTCAATTATGACTTTTCTAAGAAGAGAAGCCGCAAGGTGCAATAAAGTAGTAAATGTTTTAATTTAGGGCCCATAGGTGTCGTTCAAACCCCGATGAATAGCAGAAATAATCACTTATAGAGTACAAACTATATGTTCTGTCTTTTCACACATTGAAAAAATGCTTTCTATTTTGTTCTTATTTATTAAATCAAAACCATTTTTTTTCTTTAAAATCATAAGATTTTTAAGTGGTACACAAATACCTACCTACTTAATAGTAAACCATAAATATTTTTGGCAATGTTTTTTTATTTCAAAGTACGAATTATTCATTTTTCCAAGCAAATATCACCATTTCAATGACTTTTTTAACACTATCGTCTAGCCGGTGGGTACTATAATATTGATTACTCCGATTTGACAGCTAGTAGGTACCACGAATATGCGAACCCTGGAGGTATAAAAAGGTAGCATCCGACAACGAAAAAACCGGAACTGGAATGTAACAAACAAAATGTATAATATATATATATATTTTTTTTTTTATTGTTCTTCAAAATACAATCCCATTAAACCGCAATTAATTTATTGTCAACAGGATGTTCATGTTCAATAACAATATAACATATTTTCATAATATTATTACTTATTACAATACAACTTATACATCATATTTATCACCAACCACTGCCATAATCAAAAGTATTACTAATACAGAGTGTCTCTGCTTAGTAGCCATGTTTTCAGCATATATCTGAATCTCTGAGGTAATTCGCATTTTTTTACATTGCTTGGTCACATATTGAATATTTTGGCCACGTTGTATTCCAGGGTTTGCTGTCCGTATTTATTGTTATGTTTTGGTACAAGCATTCCTTCATTTTTTGTGAACCTAGTATTATGTTCATGTTCGACTTTCCTCTTATATTCAGAGTCAGATATATGCTGAATCAATATTTTGTGCCATAATAAGGCCTGTACTGGTAAGACAGTGAAGTTCCGATACAATAATGATATGTTTCGCCTCTGTGAAAATATCTGTTTTGGAACTAGTAATTTAATCATAGAATTTTGTACTAATTGTAGGTAATTTAAGTTAGTTTTGCAAGACTGTCCCCATGTAGTTATTCCATATCGTAAAGTAGATTCTGCAAGTGATAAGTAAATTATTTTTAAAATATTCACAGGAACAAAACATTTCAATTTGTACAGTTTACCCACTATCGTCCTCAGCCTTTTACAAATTTTGTTTATTTGCAAGTCCCATTTAAAGTTGCAATCAACAGTCACTCCCAAATAAATATATTCATTAACAAGTTCAATACTATCGCATTTGCAGTTCTGCAAAATGTTTTGATAAATACATGCGAAATTGTGGGATATTATTTCAGGCTTCTTCAGAACTGAAGCATGTGGAGATCGTATGTGCATCAATTTGTTTTTTTTGGTATTTATGATTAGGCCTGCGTCGTGTGACCATTTTATCAGGGACGTTAAGTCATACTGCATATATTTAATAGTATTAGATAATTGGTCATCAGATATAACAAGAGCAGTGTCGTCTGCGTATACAAAATGTTTTACATATAATTTTTTTTTTTCATTATTGATACAAATATTATATAAAGCGTGGGTCCCAAAATTGAACCCTGAGGTACGCCAGCGCTCATTTTTTTTCCCACTCAGTTTTTCTAATATTTTTACACAGATACTATAAAATAAATATTTTTTAAACAAATTAAGTAGGTTTCCTCTAATTCCAATTGCCTCTAAGATTTTTAATCATTTTTGTGTATCAATGGTATCAAATTCTTTGGAATTATCGATAAATAGTACAAATACATGTCTTTTATGGTTTAATTCATTATTTATATAATTCGAGAAGTCCAGTAATAATTTTTCTGTGCTTTTTTTCTTTTGAAATCCATATTGTTTGTTGTCTATAATGCAAAATTTTTCTAAGTAATTGTTTAATTTTAAAGAAACATATTTTTCTAAAATTTTATCAAGTGCAGGCAAGATACTAATAGGTCAATAGGTTAATAGGTCGATAGTTTACTATTTCCGAGTGTTTTCCTCCTTTGTATATGTGGTGATCTGCCGTGTCGATCACTCAGATAAGATGTAAATAATAGTCGTTTGGATACTCCATACTATTTGGTTTATTTAGTGTTATTACTAATGTACAGTATTCGAGATGTTGTTGCAAAGAGAGGACGAGTTACAACAGACACGCCTTTTTATACGTCTCGGTCATGCTGTCTCACTCAGATATGCCTGTCTCTTTCATACCGACAGACATACGTTCACCACATCCCTCCACACTTAAATCAGCAGACAGTAACACAACATGATTATCATAATAATAATTATAAAACATACATACACATATTTAATTATTATTTTACAACATTTTCTTTTTTATTTATAACCATGTTGATTCGGAGAGTTGACTGCTGCTTATTTTGATTTCTCTGTCCTTGGTCGAAGGCGCTCCTTCCAGTTCCCCGACGTTGACGCCACGGGTTCACTGGAGCTGGAAGGAAAAAGAGGGTCACCCGTTAGATTGTCATCCGAAACAAAGTCGGAGACATCGTACTCATCGAACGATAGCCTCCTCGTCTCAGACTCAGGGATTAAAATACTAGGGTTCTTTTCCCATGATACACACAGTTTGGATAATTGATCAAAATGTCTTTTCCAGTACATGATTTTATCATTCAATTTAACCTCAATTAAATATAGTTTATTTCCCAAACGTTTATGTACTTTCCCTGGTACCCACTTATCATTGTTTTGGTCTCTAAAATCCCTAACCATAACTTTCTGATTAATCTTAAAATTCGTAGATACTTTGTTATTCCTTTTATAATAGAATTTCTGATTTTCCTGACATTTTGACATTTTCATTTTGGTATCTTTATCAATCACATTTTCCTTTACCTTCCCCCCTCTAGGTATAAAATTATTCAAATTTGACCTTAACCTTCTACCAAACATTACAACTGCTGGCTCTAACCCTGTTGTACAGTGTGGTGCATTCCTATAATCTATGAGAAAACATTCTAACTTCTCATTATAACCTGACTGAAATTTTTTTTCTAACAATATTTTCTTTAAAAAATTTTTACACGTTTTGACTGCATTCTCTGCCAATCCATTTGATTGAGGATGATTTATAGGTGTTGTTAAATGTTTAATGCCATTTCTCTCGCAAAACTGTTTAAAGTCTGCTGACATGAATGCTGCTCCATTATCAGAAACTAAGGTTTGTACACTACCGAAATAACTGAATAATCTCTTTAAGATTTTAATGGTATTATCTGAGTTAGGTGAATTTACTTCCACGCAATCCAACCATTTTGAGGTTGAATCTATGATTACCAAAAAATATTTATTTCCGATAGGCCCTACGTAATCTATATGAACCCTACTCCAAATTTCTTCCGTTATCGGCCATGGAGTTAACTCACTCTTGGGTTGTGATGGTTGAATTTCCGCACAAATTCCGCACTCTCTAACTAAAAATTCAATTTGACTGTCAATCCCTGGCCACCAAAAATAGCCTCTAGCTAGCCCTTTCATCTTGGCAATCCCTAGATGAGATCTATGCAATAAGCTTAATATCTTATCCCTTAAACTTATTGGAATTACTAACCTATGGTTCCAGAAAATACAATCATCAATTATTGATAAATCGTTCCTTTTTATCCAATAAATCCATTTGCAATCATCCTTATTGACTTTATTTGGCCACCCTGTTCTAAGATAATTTTTTATCTCTAATAATAATTTATCCGTATTAGATTCTGCTTTAACTTCCTCAACATCTATTGGCATCTCGCTATTATTTTTGAATAAACACAAAATTCTTGAATCAAAGTTATTATTTTCCTCAACAGGATCTCCTACAGGTACGCGAGATAAGTAATCCGAACAATTAAATGTTGATTTTACGTATTGAACTTTATAATTGAAAGATGAGAGAATTACACCATAACGTTGTAATCTATTACAAGTTAAAACAGGAATTCCTTTTTTTTCACCAAAAATTCTACATAAAGGTTCATTATCTATTTCTAGAATGAATTCCCTTCCGTAAATGTACTCGAAAAACTTCTTAAAAGCAAACACAATTGCACAAGCCTCGAGGTCTAAAATTGAATATTTCTTTTCCGCTTCTGTCAGTTTACGAGAAACAAAAGAAATAGGTCTTTGTAAATTATTTTCATACACATGTAACAATGTTGCACCCAAACCTTTCGTTGAGGCGTCCGTAACTACCTTCAAAGTAACATTTGGATCGTAATGTGCTAACACTCGATTATCACATAAAATTAATTTTATTTTATTAAAAACTTTTACGCAATCTTGATTAAAATCAAAATTCGTATTTTTTTTCAATAATTTGTGCAAAGGATCTAATAACATAGACATATTTGGCACAAAAGATCGGTAAAAATTTACCATTCCTAAAAAACTGCGTAGCTCTGATAAATCTTTTGGTTGCGCGACTTTACTAATTGCGTTCGTTTTATCTTCCATAGGTTTAATCCCTTCCTTCGAGATTTCAAACCCTAAGAAACATACCGATGAAGCGTTAAAATTGCACTTTTGAATATTTACGCACAAACCGCAATCTTTTAACCTATTAAGAACTGCATTTAAATTAGCATTATGTTCCTCTATCGTTTCTCCTGTAACCATAATATCATCCAGGAAAACCGCTGTTTTCTTCAAACCTTGTAGACATGAAGCTATAGTTCTACAAAATATTGCCGGTGCACTGTTAATCCCAAACACTAGCCTAGTGAATTTAAATAATCCTAAATGTGTAGAAATCGTAGTATATTCCATACTTTCTTCGTCTAGTTCCAACTGTAAATAAGCTTGACGTAAATCAATTTTTGAAAATATTATTCCGCCCGAAATTTGTGATAATAAAACTTCTATCTTCGGCATGGGATATTTGTCAACAATCAATTGTGGGTTCACAGTACATTTATAATCCCCGCAAATTCTAATGCTTCCATCGCTTTTAACTACGGGCACGATAGGAGATGCAAACTTGCTATAACTAATCGGAACTAAAATTCCCTCTTCCTGTAAACGGTTCAATTCCGTTTCAACTTTCGCTTTCAAAGCGAAAGGAATACTTCTCGGATTGCAGAATTTCGGTTCTGCATTTTCTTTCAATTTTAAATGAACTTTAAATTTATTGAATCTACCTAGTTTACTTGAAAATACCTCCGGATATTTACGCACTAACGTATCGACACTATTATTGTTTACGTCGTGAATATTATGCGTGAGTATTTCACTTTTCAACTGTGAAGAAACCGTCTCGAAACCCGTAAAACCAATGTTAAATTCTTTTACGAAGTCTCTACCTAGCACAGTGGTTGAACCATCCTTTACAACACAAAATTCCATTATTTTAGTAATACCATTGAAATTAATTGACAAAATTAAACATCCAAGTAACTGTAACTTACAATTATTGTAACCCTTCAGGGTTAAATTCTTCGGCTTCAATTGTACATCTTTAAAATGTTCCCAATAATCTTTATCCGATAGGATCGATATTCCTGCACCCGTGTCAAATAATCCTTTTATGATGATACCGTTATTAACATTTAACGATAAATAAATGGGATCGGTATTTCTTGTTAACCTTGAATTTATTTCACTTGAATTCACAAACACAGATGAAACTTCCTCCAGTTTTTTTTCGCGACAATTTTTACTAAAATGTCCCTTGTTTTTGCAATTAAAACACGTCACGTTTTTTAATCTACAATTACTGGAATCATGATTATTTAAATTACAATATTTGCACTTCAACTGTTGTATACGTTCTACTGATTTCTTTCTGGGAATTGTAACATTTTTGTCTTCCGCCCGCGCCGGTGAAGTAGAATAATTCCTACCTGCACTACTATTAAAATTTTTCTTACTTCTAGAAATGAGCCCGACACTCTCGGATTTAATACACGTAATATTTTTATGAAATGAATCCATTCCCGATGCGCACTCTAATGTACTTTTTAAAGTCAGCTTCTCTGCATCTAAAAACATTTTTTCTTTAATACGACCTTCTAATAAACCAGTCACAAAAATATCTTTTAAGTTTTCTTCCAGTCTGCTTTCAAATTTGCAGAATCTTGTTAGACAACGTAACCTAGCTATATAATCATTTATAGATTCCCCAACTTTTTGTTTCGCCGCAAAAAAATTTCCACGTTCCTTAAACACATTCTTTGAAACACCAATGTGGTTTCCTAATAACAAAAATATATTTTCAACCGATAATTCTGTTATTTTTTTTGGAAAACATAAATCTATCAGTAGATTAATCGTGTCTGTGTGTAGGTGGGATATTAAAACCGCCCTCTTTTTATCCTCGGATTTAAATTTGTCATCATTGACGAGGATCAACTGCTCAAACTGTAGCACGAACGTCTCCAGCCCGTCCCTAAGGTGACAAAACCTGGGTAAACCCACTCCCTCCATTTCCACACAGATTACCAATAATCAGAAAAAACAACAACAAACAGCACTCAACTCACGAATCTGATGATTGATGCTGCCGCCGATCGCCGCCCTTCCGCGTCCGACCGTCTTCTGGCTCCGTCCGGATTCCTGGTCGTCCTTCTCGTCCGGTCACCACCGCCACGCCTTCCCGTGTCGGGTCCCCGTACAAGCTGCCTGGATCCGTTTTTCATCCGGTTTCTCGGCTGCTGATTCCTTGAGCTCAGCGCCTTGAATCTCCTCACCAGTTCCTTGCCTTGATGCTCCTTCAATGTCCGATACTGTCCGTGAAGCTGCCCCCAAATTATTTTATTTTTTATGCGACAATAATCCCTTCCGCGGTGCTCGGTGGGATTATAACCAAACTATGGTTCTTTCAGCTGCGCCTACTGTGGTTCTTCCTCCAGGAAGAATTTAATGGCTGATCAGCTTCCTTTTTCGGCTGCTCCAACTGTAGTTCTTCCTCCAGGAAGAATTTAATAGCTGTTCAGATTCCTTTTTCGGCTGCTCCAACTGTAGTTCTTTCAGCTGCGGCTACGGTTCTTCCTCCAGGAAGAATTTTGCGGCCGTTCAGCTTCCTTTTTCGGCTGCGCCAACTGTGGTGATCTGCCGTGTCGATCACTCAGATAAGATGTAAATAATAGTCGTTTGGATACTCCATACTATTTGGTTTATTTAGTGTTATTACTAATGTACAGTATTCGAGATGTTGTTGCAAAGAGAGGACGAGTTACAACAGACACGCCTTTTTATACGTCTCGGTCATGCTGTCTCACTCAGATATGCCTGTCTCTTTCATACCGACAGACATACGTTCACCACAGTATATAGGTCTAACAATAGCACATTTAAGGTCATCAGGCATTTTCCCTTGTATAATAAGTCTATTTACAAAGTGTGTTAAAACAGGTCCTAAAATATCTATATGTCTTTTTATGTCGTACATTCTTATGTTGTCCATTCCCATAGATTTCAAATTTTTAATTTTTTTAACAATATTTTGAATGTCTGTGATAGTTGCCTCGGGTAACATGCTTTGAGGTAATTATACTGGATCAGCATTGGATGCTTTAAAGTCACATCTGTGCAACATTTGGTTTATACTATCTGATAAGTAATTCACATATTGGTTTGTTACACTTTCCACTGTCTGATCTTTTAAAACATATCGCGAGATAACTTCATCGCAATTACTTTTTGTTTTTCTTCCCAAATTTTTATTTATTTCATCCTACGTTTTCTTAGAATCATTAAAATTGCTTTTGAATTTATCTTTAAAAAAACAAGTTTTTCGTTTGGTAATTATTTTGTTGACATTATTTCGCGAAATTTTGTAATCATTTTCAAATTTTTCATTAGAAGGTGAGTTTTTCCATCTTCGGAACAATAAATCTCTTTTTTTAATTTTCTCCAAAATATCAGAAGTCATCCATTTTTTTAGCGCATGAGGTCTTTTGTTTGGTTTTTCAAAATACGATACCGTACATTTGGCATATAGATAAAAAAATATATTTTTAATTTGTTGATACACAATAGTACTGTCTTCCTCATTAAGTATACAATTCCAATTTATTTCTTGTATTTGACTATCAATGCGTTTTTGGGACAGTACAGTTATTTTCTTCTTGTTATCTAAAAATTCTTTTGTAGTATCATATTTAATACTAACGGCTGTCACATAATGATCTGCTATGGAAATCTCGCATACACACGCTGATAATGGTTGCATTTGCTTAAGCCTGTTAGTGTATCTAACGTATATATGATCTATACATGAACGTGTTACTCGCCCATTAACAATTGCTTCCCTCGTGACATCGTCTATGCATTTAATCAAATAATTGTTCGCAAGAATATTCTCATATAAGGTTACTACAGGATTTTGAGAATTCATCAAGTTTAGATTGATGTCCCCATAATACCAAACATTTTCTCTTGGGCCTATTAAATCCGTCAGAATACATTCTATTTCCCTAATGAACGATTGTTTGCTAAGATTCGGCGGTCGATATATTGCTAATATACTCAGGCTTTCTTCATTTGGAAGAGTAATTATACCATAAATATTTTTAAAATAGTCCGATTCTAATAGTTTTTTGTTTAAATACCAGATTGTTCCTAATATATAGCGATATGCCCCCTCCTGACTTATTAGTGCGACAGTAGTTATAACTTGAGCAACCTGGAATCTCATACATATTAACTAGGTCCGCTTGTATGATCATTTCGCTCAGCATTAAGATATCTATGCGATCCCAACAAGTATTTAGGTACATATTCAATACATCCCAATTCTTACTTAATGATCTAATATTTACATGAATACATATTAAATCCCCAGTTTCGCTTTTTTTAATTTTTAGCCACTGATCAAGATGGTTTGTTATTATAAATTCAACTTCAGTGTCTTCCTCTAAATTTTAGAGGAAATAAATAAATAACTAAATAACTTTCAGCCATATTTTATAATGTTTATAATATGCATTCATATATGAAGCGTAAACAAAAATCAATAATAGAATTTGTTGATAATTGGATATATGGTATTTTTATACAATGATCATTTCCTAAAAAATCCTTAAGAACAATGTCAAGATTATGATATTTCGAATTGTAGTGTGTTTTAGAGCAATAACTAATTGTAATCATTTTTATTGTGCTCATAAAAAATAGAATAAAGTAAATAGAGTAAGGAAAAATCTTAAATCTATAATATTTCATATTATGTCTAGTTTTGGAGCAAGAAATAAAAGTATGTATTTTAATTATATTGATTGAAAATAGAGTAAGTAAAGTCTATAATATTTCATATTGTATCTTGTTTTATCGCAAATAATAAAAGTTTGTATTTTAATTGTATTGATTGAAAATAGATCAAAGTAAATCATGAAGTATTGTGTTACAGATGAATGAGTTTGACATATTTTTGGGAAGAAGGTTGTATTGATCAGCTGTATACACTTTTTCCTATATTATAAGTGTTATCTAGTTCGTTCGTACTAATATTATTACATCCTACTTGTCTAAAAAATGTCTTATGTAAAATGGATGAGTGTGCAAATAAATATGTTCGGAAGTATATTTTGTTAGTAATTAAGAACTCGTTTCTATTAATAACGTCATAATTGGGCGGAACAATAATAATCCTATACTTAGAAATAATAATGTAAGTCGACTGTGAGTTGTTAGTACTTAAGTAGATACTGCAAATTTGAACCGGCGTGATTAAACAGGGTGTCAACGTTGATATGCTGTAAACAAAGTATAGATGAAATGTAATATAATTGAATATAGCATTTTAATTATAGTCAATTTTCTGGTAAGCAGATTCTGTCATTTTCTTGACGTAGTGGCACTTGCTGTCATTCGCTCGATGGTTAGAATTTATTTTCCTATTTCTTTTTTTATTAAAGACTAGACAATTCTAGCACTTTGGTGTTTGATTTTTATTTGGGCAGTTCGCTAGAATGTGTTCTTCTGCCCAGTGGAGACATTTGGGTTTTTCTGTTTTCTTTCGGCACTTGCTGGCAGTATGTTCAAACCACAGGCAGTGGTATCATTGGGACAATGGGTTGGAGTCCTCTACGTGAACCCGCATAAATCGCAGGTTTATTCTTCTTTTTTCGATTAATAATTTTCTCATTTGACCGATTGTTTCTGGGATGTAGTTGTAGTTTTTAATGAATTTCCAAATGATCGAGTAAAATCAGGACATCGAAGCGCTCAGTCAGTAAATTGAAATCATGTTCATTTCCTTCTAGAGAGGAAGATCTCTTCTGCATCGAGCGCTTCCTTGTTAAAAACTACAATTATTCATAATTTTAAGGTAAATTCTTCACTGGGTGCTTTACCCGTGCTGAGGTCCCCATTTTACAGTTTAATAATATTCAATAAAATATAATATTAAATAATAAATTGAAAAAAAAAGTAAAATAAAATTCAAATTCAAAAAATTATTTATTGCACAAAAGAGTACAAAGGGTATATAGCTTATAGGTTACATCCTATTTCTTCCAGCTAACCCAACAAATACACATTATATTACATAACCCAACATAAAATAATTAAATAAAATAATTCACAATAATAAAGGCGGAATAGAAAAAATAATTATGCAAGAATTATGAAGTACGGTTATATTTCATTTCAACCCGCCAAAAGTGTCATATAAAACAATAGAATCAAGGGAATGGCGTAAATTTAATTTCGAAAATTTCCTTGAAGATCTCAAAAATTCTTCTCTATGCATAGAAAGCAACTGGGAAATTAAGACGACGACAGATCTCATCGAGGAGTATAACACCACTCTTTCAAATTTACTAATAAAATATGCTCCAACCACCTCGAAAACACGGAAAGTTCGGAAGTCTGACGGCTGGTTCGACGAAGAGTGCCGAAGCCAGAAAAGGCGAATGAGGAAACTAGAGAGGTCATACCGAAGAAACCCCGATGTTACTACACGAGATGAGTGGATAAATGCTCAAAATGAGTACAGAAGCAAAATAAGTGCCAAAAGATCCGATTATTGGATCAATAAAATTGACTCTGAGCGAAAAAATCCACGACGTCTCTGGAACTCGGTCAAAACTATCATCGCTGGTAATACTGTTCCAACTGCTACAGAAATTACACCGCAGGCCTTTTCTAAGTTTTTCTGTGAAAAAATAGAAACCATACGCGCCTCCACATCTTCTGCCCCTCCGCCAAGATTTACAGCCAATTCCACAAGGATACTGTCATCTTTTGAACCTACAACGCTGGAAGAAGTAGGAAAGTTGATCCTTAGTTCGCCAAACAAACAATGTACTCTTGACTCTATCCCAACGTGGCTTCTCAAGAAATGTTGCAACGTGTTATCCCCTTTCCTAGTTCACGTGTTTAATAAGTCCCTAAGCACAGGTGACTTCCCGGAGCCACTTAAGTCTGCTGTAGTTACTCCAATTATTAAAAAACCACAGCTTGATCCCGACAACCTGGGTAATTATCGACCTGTATCTAATCTGCCTTTCGTAGCTAAACTCCTAGAAAAAATTGTGGCTTCTCAAATTATCTCCCACTTAAATCTGAATAAATTAATCACCAATCATCAATCTGCATATAGGAGGTTCCACTCAACAGAAACCGGATTACTTCGTGTCCTGTCAGATATAACCCTTGCCATAGAGTCAGGTAAGTTAGCACTTATTTCACTTTTGGATATGAGCGCTGCATTTGATACCATTGACCACGACTTTCTCATTAAGAGATTAGAAGTAACGTTTGGTTTACATTCTAACATCAAATATTGGCTAGAATCATATCTATCCAATCGCTCGCAAGCAGTAAAGGTTGGAAATAAACAGTCCAACTTCACAAAACTCTCTTCAGGGGTACCCCAGGGATCCGTTTTGGGTCCACTTCTCTTCATTCTTTTTACAAATGACGTCGCAAAAATTATCGAGTCATTTGGTCTTTTATCTCACTGTTATGCTGACGATCAGCAAATATACTTTTACTGCTCACCAAATGAGATCGACGGCCTAAAAATTCGCACAGCTGAGTGTCTAGAAGCAATCAATCTCTGGATGTCCTCAAATAAACTTAAGCTAAATCCTTCAAAAACGGAGTTTCTCTGGGCAGCCACACATAGACGCCAACATTTAATAGAAAACTCACCAATCGCTATTTCCGGCAACGACATAACTGCTAAAACAACCGTCAAACTTCTGGGAGTTTATCTGGATTCAGACCTTTCTTTAAAAAGTCAGGTAAATAAGACCGTTAGCACGGGGTTCTTCTACCTCAGACAACTTAAGTCAGTTCGTAGGAACCTTTCAACAGAGGCAACTAAATTACTTGTGAACTCATATATAGTATCACGTCTTGACTATTGCAACGGCATTTATGCAAATCTTCCTAAATGCGAAACTGATAAACTACAATCAGTGTTCAACGCCGCAGCAAGGCTTATCACCGGGGTACCCAAGTTTTCGCACATTTCGGAGCACCTCCGAAATCTTCACTGGCTGAAGTGTCCTGAAAGGATCCAGTACAAGCTATGCTGGATGGTGTTTAAAGCTATCAACGAAATGGCGCCACCGTATATTACTGAGCTATGCATTCCGGAAAATACTGGTCTAAGGCAGTCAAGTCTTAGATCAGCGACATCATCTGCAATTGGAAGGTTGAAAGAGCCTAAGCGAAATCCGAACACTAAGTTTGGTGATCGTGCATTTGGAGTATCCGGCCCTAAGGCTTGGAATAAACTTCCTATGGAATTGAGATGTATAACCAGCCCAACAGAATTTAGATCCAAACTAAAAACTCACTTTTTCAGACACTCATTTCCATAAATCCGTCATTCTATCCAAATATTTCTTTTTTTTTATACTGTAATTGTTACATTATCTAGCGATTTCGTTCATTCAATTTTTCTATTGACTTGCCTACCAATGGACAATGGACAATATCAGCGGGAACATAACAAGTGAATCGGTTTAATTGTTGGCAGATGAATCATCTAAATGCGTTTAAGATTGACTATTGATTTTATTCATTAATTTCATTAATTTAACATATATATCCAGCTAACAATAAAAACACCCTAATATAATGGAACTTCCTTCTTCTTCTGGCGTTAGTAAGATTAGATTGTTAATATTAATTTCAGTTATAAGTTGCTAAATATGTAAATACTCGTATATATGTCATTAAGATAGTAGTTATAGGCCTTAGTCGTAAGTCACTAGATATAAGTCTTAGAGATAAGTCAGTAGTTCTAGTATTAACTATTTAAGAAATATATTTGTACAGCGCCCTTGAGGTGATTTCTCACGAAAACGGCGCTATATAAATTAGCCAAATATTATTATTATTATATAATGATGTGTGTATTGTAATGGTATTGTGTATTGCGAATATATTGCCTTTTTTGTTCTAATTTTTAATTTTATATCAAAAATGCTTTTTTCCCTAATTTTTTTGTATCGACTGAGTTATGTTCAGTACATGAGTAGTTCTGAATATCCAGGTTCTGTTCAGCCCTTTCTTAGCTCAGTCCTTGCCATTTCACAAGATTCGATAATCGCAGGTTCCATAACTGGCTCACTTCTGCGTCTTGTTGAAAAAGTTTTCCAACTTATTTTCGGTGTCTTGGTGAAAATTGCATATAAAAAGATTTCTTGCGCAAGTTGATTTCACCCACACAAACATACATCTTCAATTTCCTGTCAGCTATTTACATATTGTATATTGTTAGGTTTCTAATGTTCAGGGCAAGCGTTTTGCAGATACGGACTCGCAACATAAATTTGGGCCGTTAAATATTATTAAAGACGGGAATCGGCCTTTTGTGTTATCACAGATGTAATAAAATTATAATATTCTTCACATTTGGAAAGCATCGTTTTTCAACACTCTCCACATCGAGCACCTAAGGTTGTGATGTTTTGAATTATTTTTTCAAACATTGTTTATTGCTCAAAAAGAGAAATAATAAAACCAATTAAAAATTTATGAACTTTTAACCTAAAAAAATAAAATCGAATGCATTAGCTTTAGACCTGAAAGAACTCCATAAAGCTTAACTTAAAAGATTATTTTTTCTGAGAACTAACCCACAAAAAACCCTGGCAAAATGGTTTAAAAAATAAAAGCATTGTTGATGTTGATATCTACTTACATTTTTAAAGAAAGTTTTAATGACATTTTTAAATGGATTGGATCATTATTATGCTAGGGTTGTCGGAAGAAACATGCATAGTCAGTGATCATAAACTCAGCCATTGACCAGTCAACCTTACAGGTTACTCGAGGTTTAGCAATGTTATTAGAGAATTTCAGACACAGTTTTCACACATAATATTGGAAACACATGTTTTTGGAGGCGCTATTTAATCCTAGTTTTTATTTTAAGAATTATTTATGTTCTGTTTATTTCTAGGAAAGTAGAAGCAAGTTTCATGATGGGTGGTAGAATACAGGGATTTGATAGATCATGAATGTGATTCGTCCGTCGCACAATGCTGCTACCCGATGAGAGCATCACCAAGTCTGTTCGTGGCGATGGCTGATTCTATACAGCCAGTATCGTGTTTGAAAGCGCTTACATAGCACCATGTAGTGTTTCAATGTAATATTCGTCCAATTTTAACACGTGGTGTTAGAGAGGTGCAATATTAGACCGGGTAGTTAGTAGCAACAATTACTTAACCTGTATTTTTCGTATAATGAATTCCAGTCCCTTTTGTATGAAAGTTAACCTTCTGTCTTAAATACCAGTATTTTTTTTACAAATGTCGATTTCAGAGTTGAAATAATTTTTCAAAGCCCGCCAAAACGATCGAAATCTGTAGGGGTGCGCGTGACGTCATACGTACCTCGGTTTTATCCGTTATATGGTAAAATGAATATATATTTTTGAAGCCGTAAAAGTGTAAGGCATGGAATAATGTTAATTCAATAAGATAAAGCGTAATTATTATGATACGTTAGCAATACAGGTATATTGAATTTAAGGTTATGAAAATCTGAAAAAGTATGATTCCGTTATGAGTGTTTTAGTTTTCACGGTAGACATAATCATACAAGCTCATTGGGTGGCCCGTCGTCGGTTCGTTCCTGACTTTGCATCTTTGTTTTACACGGCCGATTCTATGCACGTTTTATTCAAATTTTTCTTTCATTCTTTCATGTTTAGCTTCCGCTTCATGTGAGTTTCATACGTTTATACAATATTATGGTGGATATTTAAATAGCTACCTATACAGCTTTATTTTAAATATTAAGCTTCGTTTGAACTGCATTTCAAATAATTCTTCATTTTTTTTCTCCATATTGTAAGACGCCATTTGAAACCCTCTGCCTCTAAGCTCAGAGTCTGCACGTTCAAAATAAGGCACCAAACAAAAATGACAACTTTTTTTAACTGGTGTATTACTGGTACCCATAGTGGAAGATATTCTCAGAATCTCCCCATTGAAGACAGCCATTCTGAATAAGAAAAAAATACGTTTGGTTATGGTTATTGTTTAGTGATTAATTGGATTAGCCAGGTACAGAGTTCACAAATACATTCAAACGTGTCCTCTTTAAAATGATTTCCCTTTACTCTTGTTACTTATTTTTTTATACATCTCAACCGGTTTCGACAAGTCCGATCCGTGTTATTCACCAGCGTTATAATTCTATCTTATAATTACACAACGTATAAGTATATTATTAATTAGATATTGTTAGTTGGGAGTAATGGGGTGGAGATTTGGAGGGGGGAAAGTAAGAGGAGTCACAATAAGAAAACATGGTTAGTGTTGTGTTCGTACAAACAAGTCTCCAACTCGTCTTGGAAGGAGTTTATAATTAAATGGTTCTTTTAGATTAATCAGGGATTTATTATTACTCCGCGTAATATAATGGTGACTCGATAGTCGACCTAACTAGAAGCTGGATAATTGGAATTTGAAACAGTAAGTTTCTGTGAGAGCCTACCCACTGACCCTGGTGACAACTGGCCACTGGCTTCATCTTGCGGACTTCCACGCAAGCTCTATGCACTGCCATCTGTATGTGCATCTATGAAGCTCTTACTTCCCAACAGTTAGCGTAGGTGATTTGCAGGGTGGTATTATTTTGATTATTATATTCGTTTTTATTTTATTTTTGTGAATTTCTAAAGGTTCTAATGCGGCAAATTTATAATATGTGTAGGTATTAATACAATCACGTTTAAACGAAATTAATTAGGAGAATAAAGTCAGTTCCAGCGCAAGGAATAGCCAGGCAGTTATGGGTTGGATTCCCAAGCAGGATACACTTTTTTTTTAATACCACACAAAAGTACCAACTGCTCCCAACCATCTAGAGCCAGTGGAAGTGTAGCATCCTCTTCTAGCAATCGGGGTATTGGGCAGGAGAAGGAGATGGGGAAGAGGTACGTTGGTACAAACCTGGTTATTCAAATCGGGTCGAGAGTATTTGCCTCTATGGACTAAGTAATATACATGTGTTCTGAGGTATCATAATAAGTATTTCACCATCCTCTTGATAGATAATCCATAGGATAATGTATGTTTTCGATTTACAGTGAAAAAACATTTCACAAACAAAATTTATATAAAAAAATTTAGATTTAGATTAATATTTTAATATAGAGAACAAAAAAGGATGTACAAAAAAAAATCTGAAAAGAATAAAAAAAAAATATTTTTCAGGTTGTGTATGATATGTTTAGTATGTAGGAAATTTTTTTATTCTTTTCAGATAATTTTTTTTGTACATCCTTTTTTGTTCTCTCTCTATATATATATATATTGCTTAGTTTTTATAATTACCTTAATTATTTATTTAGTTCATTATTTATTTTTCTTGGTTTTTTTCTCTTATTTCTTAACTAATATTTCATTTGAATTCGTTTCATTTAACGTAATTTCAATACAGTCATTTTATTTACACACAATTTGACAAATATAATTATATAATGGGGGCCTAAGCACGGGTAAGCTAACTTAACCAAATAATATTTTATGGAAAAAATACTTCTAATATATCAATAAAAAAATATAATTTTTTAGTTATTATTCGGTAATCGAACTTACGAATAATTATTTATTGTAATGGGTAGTTATTTTGACAGCTTACCGAGAGGATGGTGAAATACTCCACAATTCTGATTAACTTTCTTCGTGGAATTAAATGCACTTTATGTTCGACAGTGTTATATTAAAAATACAAGGAAAAAAATTAAACAGTCGAAAAACATAAATATCATACTAGAAGTATGGCAGAAACGAACTTTCTGTTCCAACGAGCAGCACAGTAATTGTATTCTCGTACCTCAAAATAAGAATTTATACATAAAGGTATTTACATTTGGCTTGATTCTATGTGGTTTTCTTGTATTAAAATGTATTTTGTAATATTTATATCTACATAAATACATACGTATTTTGTTAATTTATTGTATGAAATTCTGACGTGTGAATCAATACTAACTAGCTACAAATAATACCACATTTTAGGGTTGACTACACTCTTTGCGTCAATTATTAAAATTGTCAGCAGCAGATAATAAATAATTCGGAATAATTCGAGGAATTTGCGCTTGTCACTATCATACACACATTTCATGAAGCAATTCATCCATGATGCTTTTACAGACTCGTCATTTTATTTATTATTATTAATATTATCACAAACATAATATAATACATGATACTCAAATTTATAGAAATTTTGCATGTTCATATTATTTTGTCATGATTTATAAAAATAGATAAATATAAATTACTTTTATTGTCATCAAACGGGGGAATATTCTTTAAGTTTTCTAAATTTTTCTTCTCGTGAACGAAAAATCGACCAATGTTTGATTCTAGGTGATACGAGAAATAAAAAAATTAAAATTCCTTTTCTTAAATCCATATATGAACTATCAAACTTACTAAACATCTGTATTGTAAAGGCAAACCTTGGAGTTAATTATAGGTACATTTTTTTGTTCGTTTATATTTTATACTTTACCCCCGAACACTCGTATGACAATAAGAGTATAAGTAAAAAAAAACTTAGATTATTTCATTTTTTCAATCTCTAATATCTTCACGTGTTGTCAAAATAAAAGATCTCAAAAATATATTTAAATTAAAAACAGGCATATGTTAATTAAATCACCGAATAAAAGTAATAATAATAACTCTTCTGAAAAGTTTTTGTGTCTTGTTTTTGACTTGTACTCTTTATGCTTATCATTATAGATATACATGGTGTCCGGGGGTAAATTGCACCAACTTCAGTGGGTATTACTATGCATAACCCTGTATTACTATGCATAACCGCCCTTTGATGATATTTTAATATTGCTTGAAACAAAATCATCAATAAAAATTACCACGGATAACCATTAGTGAATGAATTGTAGGATTAAAATTATTGACCATGTACCTATCCGTATTGTAATATAATGGTTCAAATCTATTGACTTGACCCAACCCATCAGAAATCATCCTTCAATAATTTAAGCATCTCCAAACCCTGGGATTGTATTTGAATGCGAAAGTTTCATTGAATTTACGTACACGAGGTTGGCTTCTGTGATGATAATTCAAATACATTATATTTCGCACACTTAAATCTGGTCATTTCAAGAGTCAGAATAAAGGTAGAATATATTATAAGAGATAATGTATGATTGTGAATGATGCAAAGAGCGTGTGTCAAGATAGAGTTGTGTGGCGGGTCAACCTCGTGGGAAAATTGCGTGATCGTAAGTGTGCGAACACAAAGGACGCGGGTTTCGGCTTTCTGATTAGTAAGTGCGTAGGCGGCCGACTGGCGCAGGCGCGCCGACGAAAATGTTTGTATGTAAACGTATGAGACCGCACATAGTGAAGCAGGTTCAGATTTGTGTACGCGCATAGCGGCGCCGATAAGGTTTACCGAAATGAATTTGTAATTACAACTCACCGGTGACTCCGGTTACTGACGCTTATTTTGTTGAGCAGGAAGGTAGTGTCAAAATGAGCAACCTGTTAATTACCGCTGTTTTCAACAAATCACCATTCTGGGATAAAATGAACACCGTACGCATGTTTTATTTTTTAATTTCAATAAAGGATTCTCCAAATGTAAAAAATCTTCGTCTGATGAGCTCGACATTTTGTAAAAACTGACAGCTGCTGTCAGGCTACCGCACAGGTGGCGCCGATTTTACCCGCGTTCTACTTGTCCACAACTCGGCGCCAACTGCCGCCGACGAACTTATGCACTGAGCACCGATAATCTGAAAGTCGACGTCTTGTACGAGAAAGACAGCACGAGAGAGATATCACACTGAATGTTCATAAGTAAGAGCGGGCAAAGTTATCCAGTGTCACAAATATATTGTTAACATCAAACCTAATTGTATTTATACAAAATTTGTAGGTACTTAAGTATAATAAACTTGTGACTGAAATCTTGTACTTCAGGCAACATGAAAGAGAGACAACTGTTGGTACATAAAGAGTTGGTACTTATTCAAGGTTGTCCGGTATATCTTCCTTGTCACCTGTCTTCCGAGATAATCCGCTGTGTTAATTACACCCTGTTGAATATTATTCCACCATCCCAATCATGTGACTGAAATCTTGTATGAGAGAGGCAGCATGAATGAGAAACAACTGTATGTACGGTTGTCCAGTATTTCTTCATTATCTCCTGTCATCTGAGATAACACACTGTACTAATTACAGTCTATTGACTAGTATTGGGCCATCGCAATATTACAATAAAATATTAATCTAATGGATCATTATACGAAAGGTAATGACTTACAGTTAGTTAGCTAGCAAGTTTTCTCCGTTTTTTACTGTCGTTTTTATTGCTTTACACTAGTAATCACCGTAATATTTTTTGTGAATAATTGTTTTATTGCGAACATGATAAATAAATGATAAAAATGTCTTATCTAATGATTCTTATTTCGAGGTAAATCCCCGTCAGTAAAATAGCGCTACAAGTACAAGTTAGGTTTCTGCGGCGTAATTGAAACCATAGTTGGCCAGTAGCAACGGCTAGCTGGGTTTGGTTTACCGTTAGCTTCAGAGCCGGGCGATACGTATAAATAACTAATGACTGCAGTTAATGTGTAACTTGCGGGGATGTTTTTATTTGGAGTGAGGATGAAGCACTACCCAATTTTCGTATTTGATGATCGTTCGGCGTATAAATATGTATATTAAACTCACTTTTCTACCTGATACGCCCTAGTTTAATAGCTCTCTAATATTTGTGAGCAATTGAGACATGTAACCCAATCGTTTTTTCTTATTTTCTGGGGCCAAAATTATCAATTTATTAGCACTATCGAACTTAATTTAACAACACTCAGATATTAAAATAATATAGTAATTTTAAAAAGAAAATTTAGTTCGCAACCTTCAACGTGGTTTTATTAGGAAAGAGTCCATTCTTCTTAAATACTGAATTCTTATTATTTCAAAATGAATTATGTGTTTTTATGATTGTTCAATTTAAATTTAATAAAAATGATAGGTTTCTACTTGTTAATTCGATAAACATTAATATTCCTTTAATCTTGACGATATGAAAAAAAATGTAGTATGTGGACATTACAAGGTAGAAAAACCAATCAGCTTTATAATTCGTATAAGAATTTAGTTTCTTATTAGTTACCAATGTATGTAATACTGTGCATGGCCGAAAAAACTAAATTTATATAACGGCGTGCATACCCCTCATTATTCAACTTCAATGACCAACACTGCGAACTTTTTACCTTATGACTATTGACATGGTTTGATAAGTTCCCCTACCTTAATCTTTAGAGCACTGAATGATGTTTCAAGGAGCTAGCGTCCTTGATCCCTTGGGCACCGTTGCATATTCGGGAAACACGCCAAACGCGCGCCCAACTTTTGAACACGGTTTTAACATTGTCACGTGAGAATAGGTCATTTCTACAACTCGTTCTTGAGTTCAACAGCTCGGCTGTGTAACGATTTGCCGGCCTCTGTATTTCATCCCTCCTACAACACTCCTACTCCTTCCTCTCCTCAATAACTCCCCCCACACAGCATCCCCAAAGATCAGATAGACCCCGAGGATGTTTCTCAACGCATTCTGTGTGGAGTTAATTTAAAGAAAAAAATCACTAAAAACTATTGTTTTCAATGACTTTGACAAACATGAAAAATGTTGCAGGCAAACAATTTGATAAATCATCATGTTTGCTTTCTGCTTTTATTGACTATTGCTAATTTATCAAGAATCTCTTCAAATTATTTGTAATTCCAGTTAAAACAGGATTTCAGGCCTTATGAATGAATTAACAGGTTTCCTGAATATATTTTCATGATGTCGGAAAACGTGTTTATAAAATTCGCCTTGCATATTCATAATTTACTAAAAGTTTATCAGGAAAGCTGTAAATTCATTCTTAAAGCATGCAATATCGTTTTTAATCAGAATTATTAATAATTTGAAGAGATTCTTATTAAATTATCAGTCGTCCGTGTTTTCACACCGGTATTGAGCTGTGTTGTTTTACAATGTTGCATTTTGACAGATACTAATTAGTTCCCCTTTGATCACAATTTGATTCATTTGTCGGAGAATCAATAAGTTTGATTAATGTCCATACACTCAAAATCAATGAACCCCAGACATTAAAATAAAAGTAACAAAAAATGAACATCCATTTGGCTTCGCGGGCAGCGGCTTTTTCGCGAATCCGAAATATTTATTAAGGTTGGCTGGCATCCAGGTCCAGCTCCCGGAGCCAGGGGTAGTTATGCCCGGCCTCGCGGTCCGTATCTGTCGCCTTTTTCATCGCCCGTTCCGCATACCTCCGTAGGTACGGCGCACAGAGGTGGACTGCCGACCTAAAAAGCCCCGAAACCGTCACTCTTTGGAACAACAATTTGAAAAAAAAAATTTTTTCACCGAAAGAGAGGAAAAATTGAGCTTGAATAAAATCAGGTAAATTTTCCATGCTCCGCCTAATTCTTGATACGGACAAACGGAGATAGAAAAACATCCATTATAAATCCAATTTAAAAAGTTAAAATTAATATGTACATCTCCGCGTTATTTCCCGTGACGCCTTCTTTTCATTTTTTTCTGTATAACTGTAATCAATGCAAATACATTTAAAATACAAAAACTACATTTTTACTACGATACTTCTATTTTTATTAATAGATAGTATTTAATTTTTTTTTTTTTGGCTGAGGATTGTACCTTCCTCCCCAGGAAGTGGAGTCAAAACTGTCCAAAGCCCGATTGGGTAGGACCGATATTTGTTTCGTACACTAAATGCTGTAATGTCATTCAATGCCAGAGAAATACTTCCTTAATAAGTTTTCGTGTGTATGCGTGATAGCCACAAGTTGATAGAATGCATTTTCATCGACAATGAGACAATCTGTCGAGTTTCAGCTCCATTGGGTTTCGGAAAGTGGGTTAATTTCCACTTCCAAGATTCCACTTCATTCATACATTCATTCGATAAAACAAAAGTTAAATTCAATTAGATGTATTTAAAAAATAAACCCAAAATCCTAATGACCTCTCTTTTTTAGTTTCTTAGTTTGGGTTAGTTAAATACATTTTCTTAAATTGTAGCGGAATCTTACAGCAAACGTCATATTATACTAACACGTTTAAACATGGCGACATTTTAAAAGACAAATATTATTTATATATTTTTTTAAGAAAGACAAATATTTCCGGGTTACGGATCATTGATATTTAAAAATCTCCTACTAAAACCACAGTAACTGGAAAATTTTTGTGCGAAAGGAGAGTACGGATCAATTTTATTTAAGGTCGCGTAGATATTTTGTTCATTGGTCCATTGAAATTAGGCCCATCAAAAAATACCCAGTCAAACCCTGATCATTATGTGTACCACCGAAGTTTCCGCAAATGCCGCACACACGGGCAGGTACCGCGGGGTACCACGGGTACCACGAGGAAACACGTAGGTACCACATCATACCACACGGTACCACATACGTAGGTATCCGCGACACCACATGCGCCATCCCCGGAATTCCAAACACCAAACGAATGCCTGACCCGCGATGCAAAAACAAGTTGAAATGAATAATCTGAGTTGAATTCTACCGAATTGTTTTTTTTTTAACTTTTAAGCAATGGGAGGCAATACCTCTAAAAGTTCATCGCAAATATTTACAAAAAAATTACGTGGTATTCGTGAAACAAAACTCAGGCATGCATATATCGACTGTGTTTTGGTAAAACCCTTCAAGCTACGTGTTTCGGGAACGCTACTTTTCAGTGGTTTCATGCAGAATAGTCGTCAAAGTACAAAATGGAAAAGTATTTTTTGCTGATTAAAGTATTTTTTTATATTTAAAACTACATTTACGTCTACAATTATTTTCAAGTTATTTAGAGAAAACTTTAGATTAAAATTACAAACCTTCAATTTATCTTTATTATAAACAGAAATGCAATATTTTGCATCAAAATTTTGAAAACCAAATAAACACTTTCAAATAAACTGAAAGATTTTTTATTAGTTTTACGAATTTGTAAATATTCGTTTATATCGTCTCCCGTAAAGTTTTCATGTTATGCTGTGAAGGGTATTACCATATCACCATATTAATCATATATCATCACAAATATACGAGTTTATGAAACCCAACCCAATTGAAGTTAGTAAAGCTTCCTCTGATTGGTAGATAAGTAGGTACTGCTGAAAAGTGTTCAAACATAGTCTGCACTCCACTTAAGGTAGAAACGCACTGGGCGACGTACGCGATACACGCATTATTAAGGTCAACGTGCACACTGGTTGTACCCACGCAACGCTTGCGATCACGTGACAGGTGGTCAGAGACCATGACATAAATACTTAAAACCAGAGACTTAACACCAATAATACCACTCATAGATATGAAATTAACTCGTTGGAGACATGACGCCATCCCCTCCATCTTACATGCCGATCTGGATAGCCTAGCGATGGAAGCGTAGTAGCGTAGTCTAAAGCATCTATTTCCATGGAAAATGTATGGATTTTAAGTAATCCAGATATCGTAATGCATTGCTTACGTAGCGTACGTTGACCCAGTGTGTTTCTACTTTTACTGGTATGTAAGTTTAGGTACCTAGTTCAATTTTTACTCAAAGAGAGCACCACAATTTAATGACAATTATATTCCAGGGACGGTATTATCGGTTGCAATAAGAAGTCGCGGCTGCAACACCCGGCGTGGTGAAATTTTTATTTCTTTTTTTGTTAACTTTACATTCAAACCATTAAAATAATTTGTTTTCCATGTAAAGATACTACGATAATTACTTTACATGGTATGCAATGAATCTAATACTGATAGTTACAAAAATCATACAGATAAATCAGCGGCGTGCATTGATCTATAACCAAAATATTCGTTGTTTTTTTAACTTCGGGGTATGCATATGTATTATTGTGCATTCAATATTTAACAATTGCCAAAAAAATCGTTATATTCATTTACTATTTGTTTAATACAACAATTTTATGTGCAATTTTTTTTAGGCCTAGGTAACTGTAAAACTAGTTCTAGGGAATTCAAAAATACTTTAAAAAATTAGAAAACATAACTTTTTGTTTCGTCGTAGAAAGGAGAATGAAACAATCTGTCAGTTTGGAACGATTATGACCAAATATTGTAGAATATATTCTACTTGTATTATAATATCTTTGATTGTGACATAAAAAATATTAACAAATAATAGAAAAATATATATTGTTTTATTTTATGGTTCGTTTTTCTTAAGGTATGGGTTTTTCTCTTGTCACAGAATTTGAACAATTCATCAAATTTCAAAGGTTTTTTAATAGTCTTAGGACGGGTTGCTTCGGATAATTTGAACAATTCTTCGAATTTCAACGTTCATTTACGGATTCTGTGAAAGTCCCATTCAAGTTCTGTTATTATATCATTAAGGCTAGTTGCTTGACAGGACTGAAACAATAACAGAACATGAAAAACTCATTTACAGTACTTGAAAATTTACTTTAAATTTTGAAGAATTCTTCAAATTCTGCTAAACAACCCGTTCCGCTATTTCTTAAGTTTTTGAAACAACCGTCTCATTATGATTGTTTTTTATGTGAAACTGCACAAGAGTCAGTGAGACTATAGCATCCCCAATTCGGGTATGTTGTGAGGCTAAAAGTAGTGGATATGGGAAAGACATGGGGAATAGGAATGTGCTGAAGTACCAGGCTATTCAGATCTGATCACCAAACACGGCCAAAGCCATTTCAAGCAACCCTTAAATTCTGAATGGTGGTCTTACATCAGGGCCATACTGATAGTTCCTTATACTCTGGAACGTGCCGCAAATATACCAAATATTATTTTAGTAATTTGTTAAATAAAGCAAATTAATCAAACACCATTTACTTGCGCACGCCGGAGTTTGAACCCGCGACCTCCAGCTAGCCAGTCGATAGCCTTACCCCTCGACTACGAAAGCCATAATAACAGAACTTGAATTTAGCTGTAAAATTTGATAAATCGTTAAAATTCTACGTTACAAGTTGAAAACAATTAATTCCTAACTGAGATCTCCCGTGCTGAGGATAAATTAGAATAGTTATCATACTGTTCGCATATTTCCACTATTTTTGTCGAGGAAAGGCAATTATTTTTAAACACGATTGAAAAATAATTGAAATTAGATAATGTATGTCTTGCAACTACAACTCCGACACGGCGGGAATATCACGCTTTTTCATCCTAAATATTATGCAACTCTGAAAACATTTTAGCCTCCTTTATGGCTGTAAACTGTAAACTCTGAAAAGAAAGATTTGTTTATATAAACGTAGAAGATGCAACACAACTATGAGAGTACAGAGTGGATATAAAATAGCCACCGGGAATCATTCCCCTGTCCAGGAACGATGCACTTTCCAAATGTGCTTCTATAATCCATTTACTTACTGCTATTTTCATCAATCACACATTTATTGAGGATAATTACGTTTTTGTTTTTTTGGTTATTGTTAAGTTTTTTTTAAGGTCAAAATTTTAAATAAAATTTGAATCCCTTACTTGGTTATTGAGTTCTGTTTTCTTTATTTTCAATACTATTATTCGAATTAATGAAATTCTTATGAAAACCAAAATGTTTTGTGTGCTGCGAAAGTCTGAGCCAGTCTGACATTCGCGATCTTTTAAATGTTATGAGTCTGAAAAAGTTACATTGGGAAATATTTTGGAAATAGAAATATTGGGAAGTACTTATTGGTCTAGTCACTAAACACGGCTTAAGCTATTTCAAGTAAGTTTTCGATTCTTGATGGTAGTCAATACTAAGAAACCGAGCCAATACTGAGAGCATCTTCTTCACTATGTCTTAATTCCATACATTGAAGTTAGACTCGAGAATAATTCTGAGATTGTTATGTATTATCTTCTATTGTGTAAAAAAATATTAAATTTTGAAAACAAAAAAACAACCTGAAAACAAAAAACTAATTTATATAAATTAAAAATTTCCAGCCTCAGTATTTTTTTGAATTTGGTATTTTTAAATTAGGAGTGTGTTAACAAAATTTCACGTTTGAAAAAAAAGTTAGGTTTTTACCGGAGTAATTTATTATTATCGATTTAATTTTGTCCGGAGAAAAATTACTGATTAAAATATTACCATAAAAACGGAATGGCAAGCCCTTTACGAAGGAATTGATAGGTTTCCTGATAAACTTAAATACCAATGTATTGTCATGATGTCGGAACACCTGTTGAAAAAAATCCTAACATTTTCTTATTTCGTCAATAAATATTAAGGCAAGCGTAGGTGCATGAACAGATGTTCTGATATTATTACGAATTTACTGAAAGTTTATCAGGAAACAACCTGCAGTCCCGTTTTTTACCGGATTACCAATAATTTGAAGATATTCTTAATAAATTAGTATTATCATTTTTCTCCGCCTGTAATTCCTTCCGTGTGTAAGTTTGGCAGTGTTTGTAAGTGAAGAATAACCAGTTTCAACACATCCTTAATAATTTGTTATCCCTGGAAGAAAGCTCCAAACAGTCAAGGTAGACACTGTATTTTATATTACTCTCTATCAAAAGCTTAAGCATCAAACAGTGCATGAGAGCTTTTTGTCCCACCGTTCATATCCTATATCACTCTTCGCGGCTTATATTTCTTGTAAAAAAATGAGTGTTTTCTACTTTGCTTTCCTATTTATTTGATGTATAATTTTTGTAAAAATACGATGATTTTAATTTCCTTATTGGTTTACTTAGGTACATTTTTATATAACATGATTTGAGTTTCGATATCAATAAAATGTATCATCATTTATTTATTACTTAGTAATTCGTCTATTATTAATTTATTCTAAGCGCTGATATAGTAATTATTATGTTTATAATTCAATTTTAAACATTCTATTACCGTTGTCGTAGTATGCGAGGTAAGTAATATTCATACGTATTCCTGTGTAATGCGTAAAAATTAATGAACTTTAATTTTGAACATTAGAACTGATAATAAGTATTTAATCAGATTAGACAAGTATTTTTTTACATAAACCCCACACAGGAGGACCTGAAGAAAACAATTTCCGTCAGGGCCTATGTTACTTTTGGGGATGCTGTGTGGAGAGTCTTTTTTGGGAGAGGAAGTTCTGGGAAGGCAAAACGTATGAGGGTAGGTATCTAGGGATCAGTGTGTCCAGGAGTGACGGACGAATGACCTTTCCCTCCCGCTGCGGCGCTAGGCGACAGGTCAAGGGAGACCAGCTGGAGAGGTCAAAGGGTCTCCCCAAACCAACCTCTCCCAATCGCCCGGGCACCCCTGCCAAATCACCAAACTTAGCGTAACTACTTGTGGTGACCTATGGCAGAAATTTTGACTATCCAATAAACGCATCCCGGGGCGGCGGTACGTAAACCCGCCTCCCAAATTGAAAATGCACCTCCCAAAATGATATGAATATGTTACATGATTATTTTTTTTATAAATTATAGTAACAATTCTATGCTGAAATGTGTATTTTTTGTTTACATTTTTCACACATCGGAATCTGAATAAGGTAGGCGACACATTAAGCTATGCGCATCATGGCTTGGCCGATTTCAGCATATCACTTGCCATACACTACCAATGGGAATGTATGGCGAGTGACTACTGAAATAGGCCAAGCCACGAGAATATAGCGTGGTTTGTCACAGTCTTATAATTTTTAAAGTGTACTAACGCTATTTAATCGAACGGGGTGTAAATTTATGATTTTTTTTGTTGGTGGGCGAAGATACTGAGAAGATACTATTTGATTAATAATTTCAGCTACACAAATTTTAATATCCCTTGATTTTTCACGGGTCTGCGCTTCTTATAAGTATAGTAATTACTTCACGCGAAAGAGATGGAAGCAACGAAGCAAAGAAGGGGGGAAGGGGACATCTACAGACGTAACTATTTTTTAAAAAATGTGTTAATCTTTGTACCCCAAATACATCATTATTCAATAAAATTGTGTTCTGTTTTAGAAGCAATTTTATTTTTATATTTTATTATTTCCCGTATTTTTTCATTCAGTGTTACAATGGCATTACAAGATAAAAATCAAAAGAAATATGGATTTTTCTAGAGCGCATGAATTATAGTCGAAACAAAGACGAAACTAAGGGGAAAAAAATTTGATTATCAAAGTTATTAGGTTTTTTTTAAACAAATTTTTAGAAGCCTGAAAAATATAAATAATATTTAAATCATCATCAACTTATTGTATTCAACAGTTCTTAGAATAAAATTCTTGGCTTCAAAAAATAATTAACAGAACTCATAATATTCTAAGAATTGAAAGCGTATAAATGAAGTACCTCCACTTCCCGCAGTACCTTTGAAGGGTGAGGTACGCCGCAACAATCTCCGTAAAAGGAAGGGGTTCCGATTGTTTTCAAGGCCTTCACAGAGTGCAGGTGGGTACTATCTGAAAAGGGTACTTCTCTACAGGGTACAATCTGTACAGGGTGTAATTTGTACAGGGTGGCGGTAGTTTCATCTGTACACGGTACAATATTCTCAAGTGCATTGCACCGATTGAAAGCGGCTAAGGACTAAATACGGTTTAGTTTCCTACCAGATTGATGGTTGTTTTTGCAATGCGGTTAATATTAATATGGTGCTTTGTTAACAAAGTAGGTTGTACCTAATCTAGTCGAATATATACGTAATGCGCAACTAAATTAGGTCGATATGCCATAACGTTTGAATTACCAATAATTAGGAATTACGTATCATTAAATTAAATAATTACAATTATATGCCTAAAATCTGGGGAAGGAGGCCTGTCATATGCAATGTTATAAAGATAATTCCAAAATAAACTATCCATGAAAAAAGGTGAGCCATGAAAGCCGAACAAGAGTTGTTAAGTGAACATAGAACAGACATGCCACCATTTTTTAAATGAATTAATAAATATATATATATATATATATAATAGATGGTGCTAAATATTGCATTATTTTTTTTATTTTTCCCCTTACGTATTAACATTGCCTTAAAAACCTTGTTTGTTAATGTATTATCGCTGTAAAAATATTGAGTGCTCCTAGGAAAACAATTAAAGTCACCCACTAAATTGTGGCAGTATTACTTAAAAATGTTAGTACGCCTTTTCACTCAACGATCAACTTTATTGAGAATGTATGCATTCAGGTATTGTAAAAGGTTTTTTTATATCAACCATTATTAATGACTTGACGGAGAGATATTTTTTGATCATTCTGTACGTCTAGCATTATATACGTATTTCTGATAAGTGCAATTTTTGTTAAAATAGTTTGGCAGTACATTAATAAAACAGATATAAAAAAATACTATCAAGTTGCTTCAATAAAGCTTGTTATCTTCCTGAAGGGATAAATCAAATTTACTGAAAGGGATACCATTTCTTACACGGAGAAAAATGAGTACGGATGATTTATCAAAATACTGTTAAAAATGTGATTGCATGTCCATTTCCTAGTAAAATATTATTCATTAAAACATATCTGAACACGTATTCACGCGGATGGCCTTGTCGTAATAAGTATAATGGACAAAATGGGAAAACATTAAAATTATTAAGAACACGTGTTCGATAGTTTGTTATGAAATCTGTCAATTCATTCATTTTAGGTCTGCAGTCCCGTTTTTAACAGAAAAGCGAATAATTTGACCAGATTTTTAATAAATGAAGAATACATTACTGCTGCCGCGCCTGCAGAATTCAATAGAGGACAACCTTCAAAGCTACAGGAGTGTATACAACAATTTCGAGCCAGTCGGCTGTCGCTGATCAGCAAACTCTTCAGTTTAGTATGGAGCCACAATCCACAGTGGAACTTCTATAGAACCACTCAAAGCAAGAAGTTACCGTCATATTGGTTTCAGCCGTGTAATAAATATCTTTAAAAGTTCATGAGCTTGTGGTAAGCCAAAGGAAAGAACAATACAAAAGATTTACTTTACATTTTATTTAGATTACAATATTTGACCGGTCGGTGGCCGAGTTGACATCGCGTTTGGGTCCCACCCAGGCGTAGTGTGTTCAATTCCTCGGCTGGCTAAGTCCTCCATCACAACACAAGCAACATTTTCAGCTTACTGTGGTGGTAGTAGGAGATTTTCAAATATTGTCAGGTTATTCGTAACCCGGGAATGTTTATCTTTCTTTTTAAAAAATAAAAAAATTTTGGAGCTATACAACAAATAGTGCCAGGCTCACAAGGCACAACCACCAAGTATATCAAATGTTAGAAGAGCATTCAATAAAATATATATTACGTTTATTCACATTTTTTGTTTGTTTTTAATCAATCACCATTTGGTTGTACTTTTTGAAGGGGTACAGTTTGAGATGCATTCCGCTAAGCACTCGATGTTAATAGCGCTTTTCCTCGCGCAAGGTACGCGGCCCATTGTTACCGGCGCCGGTTAAGTAACCACCTCCGGGGTGGGTGAGGGGAGGAAAGAAAATGGGATGAAAATGGGGAAATGGTCAGGGGGTGGCTTCTCTCAAAACATTCCATACAGGTGGATTGACGGTTATTACTAATAACGTTTCATATATTTTTTTTCATTTAAACAGAAAATTTATTTAATTCAGTAAAACTGGTAAAAGTGCGTGATCTGTAGTTGAATGTTGATGAGATTTTAAAACCATTTCGGAAATCTGATCAAAAATTTTACTTAATAATAAATAGTTACACATGCTTTTATAATATAAATTATTTATAAGAATCACTTTGTGGTTATAAATTATTTTAAATGAAACAAAAACTTTGTTACACAAATGAAAGAATATCTTTGTTTTAAACCACTTTATTACATTTATATACGTCGACCGGTTTCGGTTGGACTCAACCTTCATCAGGACAGTACAAATATAAAACCTCCGGCGTAGGTGCTAAGTAGCTATTAGTGTAGGTTGTAAATATGTAATCATTAGCTATTGTACGAGTTTTATGATAAATTTTATAAATAAGAGTTATAAAGTTTTTTCAAATGTCCCTCTTTCTCAAAATTTGATCAAATTACAAACTATCACAAAGGCAACTATATGTACACGAAATAAAAACTTACTGATATGAAAGCCGACTGGCTCGAAATTGTTGTTTACACTCCTGTAGTTGTGAAGGTCTTCCTCTATTTAATTCTGAAGGCGCGGCAGCATTAATGCACGGAGAAAACTTACTGATATAAATTTTTATTAATTTATTAAAAAGCTGATCAAATTATTAGTTTTCCTGTTAAAGACGGGACTGGAGGCCTATAACGAATGAATTCACATATTATCAGTAAAGCACGAATATGTAATGAGGCAGTAGGAACACCATTCCACCACACGTGTTCAGATATATTCTGAATTGACTAATATTTAATTATGAAATGGTCATGCAGTCACATTTTAACAGTATCTTGATTTTTTTAAAAGCCTCCGTGTATATGCTAACAACAGAATAATTCATCTTCAAAAGTAATTCAGTAAAAATAATCATTCTTCTCGTTGAATGAAATTAAATTCCCAGGATCACATAAAGGTTCCTGGACGAACATTGTTTCTAGTTTCCAGTGCAGATCCTTGCTGGGTACCAAGCGCACATCTAAGCGAGCGGGTGTTTCGTCGGCCGCATCCTTTGTGACGTGCACGTCTGCAGGTGATTGTGTCGATTGACATGGCGGAAATTAGTTTAGGAGTCGAGGCGCGAGCTGAATGACACCGCCCGCCTGACACCTCTTCTGAACTCCCGATATCTATACTTGACCTTTTGGGAGAAATGAGAATATTATTAAATAAAGATTTTTTTCTTTTTTTTTAAATTCCTTTATTTTCCCAATTTTTACATTAATTACACACATATTATATAAATACGAACAATGGGAACCTACTAAGGCGCAGCCTGTGCGTGGGTAATATATTTAAGTTATTATATTATTGTACCTAGAAATAAACAAACTGTGGGCATATAAAACAAAAACAAGATTAATTTTTTTCTGAGCGGTTTGTATAAAAAGTGTTTACAATAGTGTATGGTGAAGTTATAAGTGTTTAGTATAATATATGGTGAATATTTTATGAGAAACATAAATTGATACAAATTAAATAAAAAAAATTTCAACTGCTGTATCGAAAAGCCATAATTTTAACTCTTTTAAATATTGAGGAAGTTTAGTAATCACTTGAATATTTTTCGGTAAAAGATTGAAAGTACGAGGTCCAATGAAACTGCAGTGTGTTTGCATTTGTTTTGTGTTCGTTTGGGGAGTAAGTAAAGAGAAGTTTTCAATGTATTTTAATGAAATTTGGCGCTCACCTTACTAACTTTACCTGAAATTGATTTATTTAACAATCAAAAAACCTTCAAATTACAAACAAAATTATTCAATTTAATTTTAAACTAATTTGATTATTTTAATTCTGAAAAGTGTAGAGTTATTTTTACGCTTCGTTTCGCCTTCCGAAACCATTAGTTGAAATGTACGCATTTCGATACGTTATAATAACAATAAATATTATATTAACCAATAAATTCATTAAATTCCAGGTAAAATCTTATGTAAAATCTTATTTATAAATTTTATTTACTAAAAATTGCAAATCATTGTTGAGGTGATTTAAAAAAACGATGCGTTATACATTTTTCATTAAATATTAAAAAATATTATATAAAAAGTAGAGTACTCCAATATCTTAGTCTCACCACGAAGAGCGACAAATTCAAGACCTAATTAATATATCAGGGGAACATAGTTACTAAGGAGGAAACCTCTATTATTGAGTCTATCTTAATACATTTAGAAATTTTATAGTAGGTAGATAAATTGGATAGTAAGTTATTTTTAAATAAGCGTTTTACAATTTTTTTCTAGATTTTTATGTACGCACGCACCGTACTTCCATTACATTAGAAATAATACTAGGTACTTATCGCATTTCTCCTCCATCTTTTCAGAGGAAAATTGGCTCGAAAGCGATACCAAAGGGAAAACAAAGAACTGGTGTGAAATTGTATCAAGATACGAATATAAACTGCCAGCCACCCAGTCGCGACGAATTTCCACAAAGTGAAAAAAATGTCCTTTGTTTTTCTAAGAAATGCGTTTGCCAACGGAATACATCAGATGTTTGTCGACTTTCCCGCTTCCGTTCCTTTATTCTTTGTACTTCATGCCATCCATAAGTGTGTATTATCTTATTGTATTATACGTTCAACTTTAGCATTACACTTTCAACTACCGAGGCGAAAACATTTCCCTCTTTTTTTGCCAGAGCTTCGCAAATATTATCGGAGCTTTTATATAAAGCTTCAGGCATTTGAAGTCAAAATATTGTCTTTATATTGTTATGATACAGTGGAATTTTTTTTATCAATTTTTCTCTTTCATTTTTCAATATTTTTTTATGTGAATACTTCATCGCAGTCCTGGAGCCAGTGGAACTTTGACATCATCAATCGGGATATGTTGTGAGGCTGAAGCGGGAGATAAGGAGAACATAACTCAAAAATTGGAACCGTGTTTTTTTTCCTACGCTGCTCATCTCACTAGGGAATTCCTGTGTCGAGATGAGCAGTTTTACAATTATATTCAATCAAATAAGTAACGTCATATTGTTACCTAACTATACCCACCAATGAAAACCTCTGAAAGTCTATGGAATAAACTGGAGGCCCTTACTGGATCGTGATTATATCATGCTAGGTAGAATTCCATCGTTCTACCTTATTCATTAATGATTTAATCTGTTTCTATAATTTATTGTTTTGCTGAAATAAAAATGCTTAACATGTAACTGAGTTTTTAATTTTCCTGTAGTGAGGTAATATTTCGACATTTCAAACATTATTATTTTTAAAATATTTTAGGCTAATTAGTAGGCTCCGAATGAGAATTGAACTGTCTATATATTGGTATATCTACGGTTAAATCGAGAACTGATTTTGTTTAATTTAAAACGCCCGAAGATAACGATCTAGTGAGTAGTTTATTTATCTTCCTTGCTGTTCAGATCTGGTCACTGGTGTGGCGAAACTGCGACTCCACTGTATAAGTTTGAAGGTGCTGCTGGGATAAACCCTTTGCTACACACTCGAAGGACCAGTCCCAAAATTATGTCAACTATCAGACACACTCACTAACCAATAGTATGCATGATCTGGACAACAAGTTTAGGGTACTATTGATATATTTATTGACTCCATTTATAGAATGAAACGTAATCTGTACCAGCACTTCGTTGAATCCTACAAATTATAGTAGCGTTGGTAATGTAGTTTTAGTGATTTGTCTTATATGTAGTATTGTTCTAGTTTCTATATTATTTGATGTTAATGTTACATATTTTGCTAATTTTGTTTCATATTCAATTTATCAGTTTACAGTTTATATAAAATTTTTGTGTATAATTTTGAATGGCTAGGTATATTCTATTCTTAAAATCCATGTAAAAGCCCGGCTGTCCGTAAAACCAAATAAAATATACTAACCTTTTCTTAGCAAATACTTACCTTCCCTTAACATGTACTAACCTTACCTTGGCATTTACTAGCTTTTCCTTAGCATGTACTAACCTTTCCTTAGCATATATTAACCTTTCCTTAGCATTTACTAACATTTCCTCAGCATATTTCTTAACATGTACTCACCTTTCCTTGGCATGTACTAACCTTTCCTTAATATGTACTAACCTTTCTATAATAAGTACAAACATTTTCTTAGTATTTACTAGCATTTTCTTAGCATGTACTAACCTTTCCTTGAGATGTACTAACCTTTCCTTAGCATGTACTAACCTTTCCTTGGCATGTACTAACCTTTCCTTAATATGTACTAACCTTTCTATAATAAGTACTAACATTTTCTTAGTATTTACTAGCATTTTCTTAGCATGTACTAACCTTTCTTTGAGATGTACTAACCTTTCCTTAGCATGTACTAACCTTTCCTAAGCATATACTAACCTTTCCTTTGCATATACTAACCTTTTCTTAGCATGTGCTAACCTTTCCTCAGCATATTCCCTAACATGTACTAACCTTACCTTGGCATGTACTAACCTTTCCTTAATATGTACTAACCTTTCTATAATAAGTACAAACATTTTCTTAGTATTTACTAGCATTTTCTTAGCATGTACTAACCTTTCCTAACATTTTCTAGTATTATATTTATTTCTAGTATTTTATTTTTCCTAACATTTTCTAGTATTATATTTATTATTATATAGACGAGACATGAAACGAAAAAAATATGTTCCGCTCATTTACCTCCAACTGACCTCCAACTCTCCCAACGCTCTAACTAAAACTACCGGATCCGGTCCACGTGCGCCATTTATCGCGTTCTAATAGTGGAACAAGTTTCGACGAGATATTAGTACGCAGTAGCGGCTCTAATTGTAGCTCTATGCCCTTCTTTAACTTGTACTAACCCCGCCAGGTAAAATGTAATCACTCACAAGAGACATTTAATTGGTGCTTATCCCTATAATAATTTCTAAAACTGTTTTTTCTCAACTGTTTACAACTCATTTTTATTATGCACTGTGTGTTTCTAAAAACAATTCAATTAAAAAAATCATCATATCAGCGTGGCTTATTTTTTGATTTCTGAGACAAACAACTTTCTGAAAATGAAAAAAACGCAGTAAAATCTACGCGGTAACAATTAGGTAATATTAATATGTAAAAAAAAGTATTTAAACCCAGTGATATCTACACGGTAACAATTAGGTAATAGTAAATGTATAAAAAAGTATTGAAACCCAGTGATATCTATACGGTAACAAATAGGTAATAGTAGTATGGATAAAATGTATTGAAACCCAGTGATATCTATGCAGTAACAATTAAGTAATTGTAATTTGTATAAAAAATTGTTGAAACTCAGTGATATATACGCGGTAACAATTAGGTAATAGTAGTATGTACAAAAATATATTGAAACCCAGTGATATCGCGGTAACAATAAGGTAATAGTAAGATTTATAAAATGGTACATTTAAAAATGTGGTAAATCCGTACCTTTTTTCGAACAGTGCGAAACGGTTTATCGCTAAATATGGTAAACCGGGTGTTGAACTTAACCAATATTATAGAAGATATCTATAAAATCGAAAACTAACTATTTTTTTAACAACGTATCTTACAGCGACGACTTAATTTAATTTGCTTCCTTGACACTCCAGTTGTTATTAGTAAGGTCTGAACAGAATAATATCACAGTGTAGTAAATAATGTAAAATAAAACGTTCGACCCCCACGAGCATACACGTGTGCACGTGTCCGGGAAACTCGTTAAAGTTCCGAGCCATCCTTGCTGGGAAACTTGGAAACAAGGGACAATGAGTCAACGACCAACCTTCTTGGACTTCTTCTATGTACATTAGGGTGGAACACTTTTGTATGAAAAAATTTTTTTTTTCGAAATTCGAATTGGAATACCAGGGAAAAGTTGCTTTATGTAATTCTAAATAACAGTTCTCAATTTGGAACTTCTAGCTCGACATCTTGAGGTCCCGCCAGAGACTTGAAATTTTATTTTTTAAGTTTTTATAGACGTTTTGTATTAAACACCCTATAAACAAAATAATAAGTAAATATAATATGTTATGCATGAAATGATAAAATAAAAGTTGATTTTAATTAATAAAAACATGTATTTCAAAATTAAACACAGATTAAGAAAGTTATGTTGGTATGAATAAAATCATTTTTTATAGCAAAAAACCATTTTTAGGTTCAAACTTTGGCATGAGTTTTCGAGATGCTAATTTAGATTTTATGAATCCCTCTCGTCTTATCTTATCGAATGCACTTAGAACTGCTTCTGTCACAACTTTTACAAATCTTTCCACAGCCTGGGTATGGCAAGTCAGTCTCATAAACTTCAACATTGTATCTTCTCCATTTTCAATAAGATCTTGTAACTGACCATCGGAAATATTCATCAGTATTGAGGGTTCGTATATATTTTGTTGCCAGTCAATCATGTCTATGTAAGAACATGCATTTAAGTTCACTTTTGGCACCTCAAAAATGCGCGAAACAGATTTTTTATTAACTTGACGAGCCTTTTAATTGCGTCTTGCAGCGAGTTCTTTAATGTGCTTACATGAATCTGTTATCATACTCAACAACAAGTTTTCTGGATGAGCAAAGTAACTGTTACAAATTATAACAGGGTCCACTATCACTAACAACTCGTTGGACAAATATCTAGTGCTGTTAATGAGCTTCCATAAATGATTTGAACCATCTTTGCAGGATGAATGTGTTTTGATAGTAAACCAGACAGGAGCGTATGATTATACGACAAACGTTGCTAAAGTCACAAGATTTTGTTGTCGATTTTCTGTAGAAATATACAAATGCAGTATGCGATCAGCTCTTGTCAACCAGCGGGCATGGGGTAGTTTACCTGGGCTTCTCTTTAATAAATCCAGGAGACCAGGATCCATTTATGACAGCAGTAGTAATTTCTTGTAAATATTTCTGGTCTGTACTGAGATCTGTGGATATTTGTGGAGGTAGTTCACCTTCTATCTTCTCAAAGTTAGCCAACGGCAGCGTCTCGCATATCTCTAATGCTTTACCAATTTGACCTGCAAATGATTTAGGTCCTGCAGTAGGGCCATCCAAATAGGTAAACAAATGCCTCAATGGTAACTCATTGGAGTGTAAGAGACAAATTATCCATTGCAATGGTCGAGATAGTCTGTTTTCCCTGTATTTGTGTTTTTTCCATCACAGCCAAGAGCCATTAAACCATCTAGTGATATCTTTTCAGTCGTTAAAAATCTGTGGATAGCTCTTTCAATATTTCTTGCACTGCCCGATGTTGGAACCCCATACCCAACATAAACAGTACCTGGTTCTTTTATAATCGAAATATGTTCCTCTTGTACAATCACTCTAAGCCTCTTCGATCTTTTTAAAACAGTTTTAGCCGTCTTGTCTTTCCTTACATCGAAATATAATGAAGGAATTTCTGTTACTCTTTCTTCGGTTAAAATTTGCTCGCATCTCATTTTGCCTTATTGTTCTTAGTTTCATCCTATCTATTATGCCTCATTTCTTGTTTGAGAGTACGTAATCTTCTATTCAGCATTTTTTTACTATGGATAAGATCAGTTCTTCCTAAAGCCATTAGTCAGTTAGTGCGTTGGTCTTCTTAAAACATTTGTTCCTCTTTTGGAACTTTTTTTTCTCTCAAACAAGTACAGCTTACAAATTCTTGACATTTACTTGCAGCTATGTCAAAAATCTTTCTACTCTGTACTCTGAACTCTTCTAACTTTTCTTCCTTAAGTTTCTTCAAAGACTTTTTCAAATTATAACACTTCGAGTGATAACTTTTTAGTAACTGGAAGATTATTTTGTGTGTGACAATTGGAATCGAAGATTTTATCCACAATTCTTCAATTTTCGTTCAAACTACTACGGCAATTTCCAAATACGTAGGTTCTTTTGTTGTGTTATTCCTTACTTTTAGGTCTTGTCTAACCCATTCGTAGAATTTCATCACATTTTCATACGTAGGTAGTGTGGTGAACGTATGTCTGTCGGTATGAAAGAGACAGGCATATCTGAGTGAGACAGCATGACCGAGACGTATAAAAAGGCGTGTCTGTTGTAACTCGTCCTCTCTTTGCAACAACATCTCGAATACTGTACATTAGTAATAACACTAAATAAACCAAATAGTATGGAGTATCCAAACGATTATTATTTACATCTTATCTGAGTGATCGACACGGTAGATCACCACAGTTGGCGCAGCCGAAAAAGGAAGCTGAACGGCCGCAAAATTCTTCCTGGAGGAAGAACCGTAGCCGCAGCTGAAAGAACTACAGTTGGAGCAGCCGAAAAAGGAATCTGAACAGCTATTAAATTCTTCCTGGAGGAAGAACTACAGTTGGAGCAGCCGAAAAAGGAAGCTGATCAGCCATTAAATTCTTCCTGGAGGAAGAACCACAGTAGGCGCAGCTGAAAGAACCATAGTTTGGTTATAATCCCACCGAGCACCGCGGAAGGGATTATTGTCGCATAAAAAATAAAATAATTTGGGGGCAGCTTCACGGACAGTATCGGACATTGAAGGAGCATCAAGGCAAGGAACTGGTGAGGAGATTCAAGGCGCTGAGCTCAAGGAATCAGCAGCCGAGAAACCGGATGAAAAACGGATCCAGGCAGCTTGTACGGGGACCCGACACGGGAAGGCGTGGCGGTGGTGACCGGACGAGAAGGACGACCAGGAATCCGGACGGAGCCAGAAGACGGTCGGACGCGGAAGGGCGGCGATCGGCGGCAGCATCAATCATCAGATTCGTGAGTTGAGTGCTGTTTGTTGTTGTTTTTTCTGATTATTGGTAATCTGTGTGGAAATGGAGGGAGTGGGTTTACCCAGGTTTTGTCACCTTAGGGACGGGCTGGAGACGTTCGTGCTACAGTTTGAGCAGTTGATCCTCGTCAATGATGACAAATTTAAATCCGAGGATAAAAAGAGGGCGGTTCTAATATCCCACCTACACACAGACACGATTAATCTACTGATAGATTTATGTTTTCCAAAAAAAATAACAGAATTATCGGTTGAAAATATATTTTTGTTATTAGGAAACCACATTGGTGTTTCAAAGAATGTGTTTAAGGAACGTGGAAATTTTTTTTGCGGCGAAACAAAAAGTTGGGGAATCTATAAATGATTATATAGCTAGGTTACGTTGTCTAACAAGATTCTGCAAATTTGAAAGCAGACTGGAAGAAAACTTAAAAGATATTTTTGTGACTGGTTTATTAGAAGGTCGTATTAAAGAAAAAATGTTTTTAGATGCAGAGAAGCTGACTTTAAAAAGTACATTAGAGTGCGCATCGGGAATGGATTCATTTCATAAAAATATTACGTGTATTAAATCCGAGAGTGTCGGGCTCATTTCTAGAAGTAAGAAAAATTTTAATAGTAGTGCAGGTAGGAATTATTCTACTTCACCGGCGCGGGCGAAAGACAAAAATGTTACAATTCCCAGAAAGAAATCAGTAGAACGTATACAACAGTTGAAGTGCAAATATTGTAATTTAAATAATCATGATTCCAGTAATTGTAGATTAAAAAACGTGACGTGTTTTAATTGCAAAAACAAGGGACATTTTAGTAAAAATTGTCGCGAAAAAAAACGGGAGGAAGTTTCATCTGTGTTTGTGAATTCAAGTGAAATAAATTCAAGGTTAACAAGAAATACCGATCCCATTTATTTATCGTTAAAAGTTAATAACGGTATCATCATAAAAGGATTATTTGACACGGGTGCAGGAATATCGATCCTATCGGATAAAGATTATTGGGAACATTTTAAAGATGTACAATTGAAGCCGAAGAATTTAACCCTGAAGGGTTACAATAATTGTAAGTTACAGTTACTTGGATGTTTAATTTTGTCAATTAATTTCAATGGTATTACAAAAATAATAGCGAGATGCCAATAGATGTTGAGGAAGTTAAAGCAGAATCTAATACGGATAAATTATTATTAGAGATAAAAAATTATCTTAGAACAGGGTGGCCAAATAAAGTCAATAAGGATGATTGCAAATGGATTTATTGGATAAAAAGGAACGATTTATCAATAATTGATGATTGTATTTTCTGGAACCATAGGTTAGTAATTCCAATAAGTTTAAGGGATAAGATATTAAGCTTATTGCATAGATCTCATCTAGGGATTGCCAAGATGAAAGGGCTAGCTAGAGGCTATTTTTGGTGGCCAGGGATTGACAGTCAAATTGAATTTTTAGTTAGAGAGTGCGGAATTTGTGCGGAAATTCAACCATCACAACCCAAGAGTGAGTTAACTCCATGGCCGATAACGGAAGAAATTTGGAGTAGGGTTCATATAGATTACGTAGGGCCTATCGGAAATAAATATTTTTTGGTAATCATAGATTCAACCTCAAAATGGTTGGATTGCGTGGAAGTAAATTCACCTAACTCAGATAATACCATTAAAATCTTAAAGAGATTATTCAGTTATTTCGGTAGTGTACAAACCTTAGTTTCTGATAATGGAGCAGCATTCATGTCAGCAGACTTTAAACAGTTTTGCGAGAGAAATGGCATTAAACATTTAACAACACCTATAAATCATCCTCAATCAAATGGATTGGCAGAGAATGCAGTCAAAACGTGTAAAAATTTTTTAAAGAAAATATTGTTAGAAAAAAAATTTCAGTCAGGTTATAATGAGAAGTTAGAATGTTTTCTCATAGATTATAGGAATGCACCACACTGTACAACAGGGTTAGAGCCAGCAGTTGTAATGTTTGGTAGAAGGTTAAGGTCAAATTTGAATAATTTTATACCTAGATGGGGGAAGGTAAAGGAAAATGTGATTGATAAAGATACCAAAATGAAAATGTCAAAATGTCAGGAAAATCAGAAATTCTATTATAAAAGGAATAACAAAGTATCTACGAATTTTAAGATTAATCAGAAAGTTATGGTTAGGGATTTTAGAGACCAAAACAATGATAAGTGGGTACCAGGGAAAGTACATAAACGTTTGGGAAATAAACTATATTTAATTGAGGTTAAATTGAATGATAAAATCATGTACTGGAAAAGCCATTTTGATCAATTATCCAAACTGTGTGTATCATGGGAAAAGAACCCTAGTATTTTAATTCCTGAGTCTGAGACGAGGAGGCTATCGTTCGATGAGTACGATGTCTCCGACTTTGTTTCGGATGACAATCTAACGGGTGACCCTCTTTTTCCTTCCAGCTCCAGTGAACCCGTGGCGTCAACGTCGGGGAACTGGAAGGAGCGCCTTCGACCAAGGACAGAGAAATCAAAATAAGCAGCAGTCAACTCTCCGAATCAACATGGTTATAAATAAAAAAGAAAATGTTGTAAAATAATAATTAAATATGTGTATGTATGTTTTATAATTATTATTATGATAATCATGTTGTGTTACTGTCTGCTGATTTAAGTGTGGAGGGATGTGGTGAACGTATGTCTGTCGGTATGAAAGAGACAGGCATATCTGAGTGAGACAGCATGACCGAGACGTATAAAAAGGCGTGTCTGTTGTAACTCGTCCTCTCTTTGCAACAACATCTCGAATACTGTACATTAGTAATAACACTAAATAAACCAAATATATTATTTATTATTATTATTATTATTATTGATATTCTCTTTCAACTCTGCACTTACACCAAATATCGGACATTTTAAATTTTGTCTTCTAGAAATCAGTTTAATTCACTTAAAAAACGTTTATCAATAAGTACTCGTGAATATAATTAACGCGCGACCTTTCACCTGAGACAATTATCGACAGTAGTTTAAACAAAATACTGCATTTCGTAGATTGTCAGGTGCCGCTCTCCGCTTCGTCCCGCACTTTGCACCTCTGTTACAGCGCCAAAGTATATTAAAATAAAGAAATATTTGATTGCAATAGCTAGTTAACTATATTTGAATATGTTTTTAAATAAAATAAACCTATTTTAATAAATTCTGTACTATTTTATAGGCCGCGCAAATATCCCCTAAACTGTCGTTTTTGTAAATGTTGGATGTCTTGGCGGGGGCTCTTACCGTTGTCTGATATTTTTTATATTTTTAATTGAGGTAATTGATGGCAATTGGCAACTTAATACAACTATTCCAAATCAGAATTAGAAAAAAAAAAATTTCGTTCCCCCCTAATGTACATCCTCTTATAACAGCACAGTACAGATTTTTCCTTTATTTTTTAAATAATTTTTTTTATTATTTTATTTTATTTGGAAAACCAACAGTTATAATAATTACAAAGTATGGTGTATTAAGTGTTAATTATTTAACCAATAATAGGTTTTCACTTAAGTATTTTAATTATTTAGTGAATATATAATATTTATGTAAGAAAAAAAGTTACATTAGCCTATAGGGATGGGATGGGGAAGGGAGGGGTATGGGATGGAGCTAGTCTGTGTAATGTGTAGCATGTACGTAATAAAAAATAAAAATGATAATATAATTATTTATTGATTTTAGGTTTGGAATTGTGGGGTGCTGAGTTAAATAAGTCTAATTCACTGTATGAAGTAATAAAATTGTATGAAGCACGGTGAATAAAAGCATTTTGTTTTGAGTTCGTGTTACATTGAGGGATGTTTAATGTGTGATTTTGTCTGGTTTGTCTGATGGGTACTCTTAATTGAATTCTTTCTAGTAATTCCGGGCAATCTATCACAGAAGTGGCAATTTTTTGTAAAAATAGTACGTCTGCGGAGTTTCTACGACTTTCCAGTGACGAAATCCTGAAAAACTCCTCGTGACTCAGATGAGGATATATATCATCTATATATATCATATTTATATTTATATCATCTATGGAGCATTAACTAAGTAACTTTCTAACAATCATTCAGTTTCTCCGCAGAGGATGGAACGCCAAACAATTATCGAATCTTAGAGGTATTGTAATGCTCAGATTATCCCCGACTTCTCCGTCGATCTATTTGCTCTTGTTATGTACATTATCCATTATCCTAACGGTGACAGATATCTTATCAGAATGACAATTCAACGCGCCTTCAAAAAGTGATATACTGAAAGGTAATGAAATAAAAATTAGGTTACGTATGTTAGGTTAGGTTTATATGGGTTTTTTCATGACTTTATGTCACCTTTTAAAGGAGTGTTGAATTGTCATTGAAGTATTGAGTTATCATGGAACCTATCCTAGAACTCCTTTGTTATTATTTGTCATCCTCCCTTGCTTGTTCAAACCAAACTATCTAAACTTATCGTTAAAGTATAAAGTTCATCACAACGGCAGAAACAATGGAACATTAGTTACTTTGATTTAAATCAAAGATTCTTTCTATAATTGTTATTCGTAAATACAAAGATTTTGTTTCGGAAAATAAGTAAAAGCCAGGCCTTTGATGATTCCAGATTTAACCTATTTATACTTTTTTATAATTTTGTATATTTTAAAATTTCATCTTATTTTCTTATTTTCATACTTCTTATTTTAGTGTTCATATGAAATATATAATATTTCCATCAGCCAAATTGTATTTCCGACGGATCTTAACAATGAAGTATCGTAGTATTGTAGAAGAAAGCCCGAATGGTGAACTTTATGTTCGCTGTTGCCGCTCCGTTATGCCTTTTGTGTTTTATTAAATGGGACCTAAGTAAAATAGCTACGTTGTTTAAAGTTTAAACCGGGATTGGCGGAGACACGTGCTAGAAGGTACGAATAATCAACCAAATAAGTAACCACTGTACAGTTCATTATGTTAAGGAAATGTACTAGTTATTTTTTCTTAGGGTGGATAAGAAGGAAATGTGAATGTACTAGAAGGGGTGTCGAACGCTTACATCATCGTTATAAGTCTTCTCTCTACTGACATTAACATAAAAGGTAACCTCACCTGTCGGAGGATGACGATCGTCAAGATAACCTTCACCTGTAGGCAGAGTTCTCAGAATCATTAATTAATCATTCATTACATTAAGGCCCTTAATGTAATACTTATAATATGTTAAAACCCCTCAGGCCTCTGCCATATTCCTCAAAATTTTAGTGTATTTATATAGTGAATATATAGTGAATATTTCTAATCCTATCCGAAAACCAAAAACCTGTTTTGATAGATGATGAAATACGCTTTCAAATGTTATTATTAACCATAAACATAATTTTTTAAATTCCGAATGCAAACATAAAAAAGTTTTAAAAATTGTTCACTCATTTTATTAAAATGTATTATGAACATTATTGTTACCTCACTTTTATGTCGTTCCATGTAAAAATAATTATTTTTTAAATCTCCGTTACCTTTACTTTCATAGAGCTGTATAGTTTAGTATTTCTGTGATTAACTTCTTGATCTCTAACATTGTTTAGATCATACATATTTCTCACCGTGACAGCAAGGGAAACCACGATTTTTATGAGACTATAGGACTGCTCCCAAAAAGATTACAAAAAACATAACGAATTGAATTGAACGTATAATAGCGGAATTTAATTTTAAAAAATATAAATAACTATTTTTTTTTATTTTAATAATCTTTTACATTTGTTGAAAAGAATGTGACCTTACTGAGTACCCCGTTCTAGGGTCACATTGTACATGGTAATTTGTGTTAATTATAAATTGTTAATTTGGTCAAGGTTTTTTAGTACGTTTGGTACAAATTTGAGGCATAAAATAAAATAAACCCCATTTCTGTAACTTTATTTGAATAGTCCTTCAAAACTGCACTGTCCGTTTTGCTGCACCCTGCACTTTACCCTGGGATATAACCAATTGTGATTGGCTAGTTGTTTGATTGGTTCAATGTGTCGGATTCCCACCCAGGCATTGCAGGTTCAATCCTGTGCTAGCCGAGTCCTCCATCATCACACAAGCCACGTTTTCCACTTATTAATATGTAAACGTTCAAAATATACAAGTGGTACACTATAAAGCGAAATTATAGAAGAAAAACCTAACATTATACAAGAAAAATGTATAGTGGAAAACATACAGAAGAAAAACATAACCTAACGTTAATCTTTGTTAAGTTGCAACATTTTATCTATATTCTTCCTTCCCGTGTCCATAATCCATATCTTAATACTTCTTTTGAGTAGGTTTTTTTTATTTATTTTTTTTATTTATTTATTTCATTAAAAAATTACAGAATATATAATATATCATTAGTAAGTTGTACAATTATATGTCAGTTAGAAACAATGAAATTTTTGAAAGAATAATGTTACAACAATACAGTAGTTTCTAATATAAGAAAAAAGTGGATATGAATGTAAGAGTGTTATATAGAAATGGCATAATATACTATATTTTAGGTTGTGCCTAACCTGCCTCACTAGGCGAACCTGTATTGAGGCAGAATTTTTAGTTAATTATTTCTCCATTTTGTCTATGGTTTGCTTATATGTAAATGTTTAATATGGGTTCCCATACAGTAATCCATTATTTTAGGTTACATTATTGTTTACATATTGAAAATACAAATACAACAAGTTTAAGCACAATACATACTATAATAACTTACAGTGACAAGGCATTTGGTTCTTCTCATTATTGTTTGCATTTACACAATACATATACAGTAAGTTTTAGCACCGTACATACTGCAATAACTGTCAATGACAAGGCGTTTGGGTGAGGGCACCAGTATAGGCTCGATCATTTGAATAAATCCAAATTTTAATATTTTTTTAAAACTCTTTCTGTGTTTGATTAGGGTTATTTTTTATGTTTTTTATTGCAAGAGGAATGATATAAAAGGTATATAAATAATATGTACATATTGTAAGAAAAGACACTTCATATATCAAAATCAACAAAAGAGAGAAATAAGGTTCCAGAAGATTACATATTTTTATATGCATATTTTATTATTGATGAAAAGGAAAGAAAAAGAAAGATAGGTATTTTTATTTCCAAAACTCCAAACTAGCTTCCCGTCGAGCTTTTTCACATCCCTCCGTACTCTGTAGTACCTGTGAGACACAATTTGAGAACAACCCTTCTGTGTTTACGAGGAATGGACACAAAATAAATATGACGTTAATGAGTCGCAGGTATGCACAGCTAAACATCCCCGTTGGCTCTTTGATAAGCAAGTCTGGGGTGGGAAAGGACTGGAGAGGAGAGCCTGGAGGTTCTGTTTTCACAAGGAAGTTGGCACTTCTTGAAAATAACCTGTTTGACGCTCTGCGCTCCTGGCACAAAAAGACAAATAAACTTTTTAATTAGTGGCTTCATTTAGCATTTACTAGCTTCATTTAATTTGAAAACATCTCAAGAGAGTATCACCCAAGCAATTAATTTAGTTTTATATAATTTTTGAATATTTCTCGTTTTATTTACCAACCGTCTTCAAACAACTTATTTTGTTGAACATCTAATTGAAAAATATCCAAAAACAATTACAGGCGTCTCTTAACTTATTTTTGACAGATATTTATAAGCTCCATCACTCGTGATAGAAATGACGTTGAGAACTATAAAGTGTAGCGTTGCTGAAAACTGAAAGTTCATTACGCCACTGCTCACCGTACGTAAAATGTTAGTGTTTCAGATATCGTAGAAATAGATACTCTGCTTTATTTTATTTAAAATACAAAAAAAAAGTCATAAAATGGGAATCCAGCAATTTTGTTGAATACAACACCCTTTAATAGTATGAACACTATGTGAAAATAAATTCAATTTATCACTAAACAAATACAAAAGATTGTTACAGAGGCAGTTCCGTATAATAAATACTGTATATTTTTTATTATGCATATTTAAAATCCCTTGAAAAGGGCGTTAATAAATAAATACTACATTTTAAGATTATAAAGGCAGTCCAGATGTCTTCTAAATAAATTAATTGAATGATTAGTTTTTATCATGCACTTCGTAGATTAAACACATCACATCAACGGAGAAGTGGTAGATACTCTCAGTATCGCCCTGGCGAGAGACCATCATTCAGAATAAGAATATTTAGTGACTAGATCTGAATAGCTGGACATTTTATTTCATCCCCCCTTAAACTCCCCATATCAGACCCACCGACCCCCTTGTGCCGTGATCACAAAGAAATAGGATGCAAGTGAATTCTACTAGATATGTTTTTGAAGTGAAACTTCTTTACGCGCGTTATGCATTTTCGAGGACCGGAGTAAAACCGACTCATGACCGTCACGAAAAACCGTGATCATTTCGGTATAGGAGCCTAGCTAATATTATATACCTAGTTTAGGTCACTCTCCAAACTCAGCTTCGCGGTCTAGAGGCAGAGCGCCCAACTGTCGTCGTGAAGAACCGAGGTTCGATCCCCGCTTTAACTATTTTTTTTTTATTTTTGTGATTTTTTTAATACGAGGAAAAGTGATAAAATGCTCTCGTGCTGCGACTTTGTCAGGCATACATATAAGAAGATATCTACATGATTTGTAATAATGTAGTAAAAAATTACATTTGTTAATTTTAACCGAGAGTCTCCCGAAATGTCTAAATCCATTTGGTGAGACTCTAGACCGGCAGGTGTTCACTCGAGTAATTGGCTAGAAGTAACGGTCGGTAACTATATGATATTTTGGTCGAAATATAGCTTACAAATCGAGCCGGTAGAGTCGCTCGGTATTTTGATTAATTATTTTTATCATTAAAATTACTAATCAAGGCCGATAACGCGACTAATTACCCTCGCAGACGTGCGTGACAAGTTTTTTTAGTAAAAAACACAGCCGTAAGTGAGTTTTTCAAAATTTAGAAATGTTTTTCAAATTCAGACTCCATACGGGTATGAGACTGTTAAAACACGATAGATCTTTTCCAAAACGGACAAATATACGGAAATGTTTTGAAAAACGACAGAATATATGACTTCACACTACCGATATATCTTCGATTCGACCCTATATAAAGCGTTAACGAGACGTTATGTGATATTTATCATTTGCCGTGTTTGAAAACGAAAATTTTCGCAAGTCAATTGAGGAGTACACGTTGTATACGCGGTTCTCGTCGCGCGAGATACCTCTCGTCGCGATCTAGAGGCACTCGACTAGAGCGTTCGACACTCGTTATGCAGGACCCGGGTTCGAATCCCATATTTAATTTTTTTTATCACATGCTACTTATAAATATGTCAATATTAGGAATCTAGTTAAACGTTCATTTGTTAACAACACGCCTATAAATAAATTTATGCTTTTTAAAACTATAATTTACAGCATTCTGAATAATAATAATATGAAATGAAAAGAGAGAGAGAAGAATACTAAAAGTTTCACTTCCGTCGTGAGTAGGCTTGCCACACACTGTATTTTTTTTTACTAGCTGACGTGTACCCGGTGTTGCTGAGGATTATCCTTAGGAGTTATACAAATTATTTTGATGTATCTCATAAGGTTTAGCCAGCGTTAGCAATATAAGCGCCCGAAAATAATTTGTTTACGTGTTGATTACAAAACATTTTTTCAAACACTTTTCTCTACTTTCTATAAATATAATATGCCTTTATTATATATATAAACCTTCTGGAAAAAATCTTTAAATAATCAAAATCCGTTGCGTGGTTTAGAAGAACTAAGCGCATAAACAGACAGACGCGGATAGCGACTTTATTTTATACTATTTAGAGATGAATGTATATCGCTGTGATGTATCGGTGTCTTCTACTCAATAAAAAATAGAATAAAAAACCTTTTATAAAAAGAAGACTAATTTTTGCCCTGTTTATTCCAGATCGTGGGGAGGAGATTATTTATTCAGACTATAATCTCACTAACGATACTGTATCGCTCCCATTACTGATTATCCTTAAAAAATAATGCCAAATAAACTCCTTATTCTGTTTGTTTTTTTGTAATTTTTCTTAATTTTAAATCCCCTCCCCCCTCCCCCCACCTCTCGAACCTGTTCACGAATTCTATTTGTATCATTGGTATTACCGTTCTTTCCTGGTCCTCCCTCCCCAAGCACTTTTTCCTCGTTTCGTGAGATTACGGAATCACATACCGTAACTCAAAGCGAGACAAAAAACGGAACGTGTAATTTGATTTCGTTAAAAAGCACTTAAATTATCTCCGAAGTTGCTAGCACTCAAAAATAGGCCAATATTACGTCATGTGAATGTGTTGGTCTACCCTCCCTTACTCATTTTAAATGTTTTTTTTTCAATTAACGATTTTTATCAATCACTTCCGTACCAAAATTCAAAATAGCTAGAAACCAATGTAATGTAATACCCCAATGAATGTTGTGAAGCTGAAAGAAGTGGGGTAAAAGATAACGAAAGGGAATATTAAGAAGAACCTGACTATTCATATTATCTACGGCTCAAGCCGTCATGGGTAAGTCTACGAAGTCCCACGTTCTGGGGGATCGCGTTTGTCCAGTCCGGTTGAAACTATGCACCTAAGAGTCTTCCGGGCTAAAGCAAGAGTTGATCGATTCAATACAGATGTTTCGTTTAGCATACAAATAAAACTTTGGGGGTAACGGTACGTAGAGACAATAAAAGATTTTGTATATCACAATGGTCTTGTTATCTAGACAGTACTTGTGTATGAATCACATTGGGATGCATGTCAGCTAGGTCACATCACGTCGGGATGTGGATCTGTGCTGAGTGATGTTGTGATCGGCTGGTGGTGAAGATCACGGATCTTCCTGGTCCTCCAGTGAGATGCTAGACACCATGAATGCTAGCGAATTCCTCCAGGCCGATGCTCGATGCCGTGAATGGTAGAGATGAACGGTAGCGAATTCCCCAGGCTGATGCTCAATGCCGTGGGGGATGGAGATGTCTTACGGTCGGAGTTTTAATAATGTAGTCAGCGTTTGGTACGCGAGGCCAGGGGCATAAATCTGTCGCGCGGCGTAACGTGGTCCGGTAACGCGATTGTTCCAGTCGAAGTTGTAGCTGATTACGGGTACTGGACTGAACTGGCTGGTGCGACTTAGGCCGGCGATGTGTCACAAGGCGCAAGAGTGGATGAGCACTGCTGCACTAAGTGAGTTTGCCAAACAAGACCATACATAAACCACCCACAACTAGACTGAGTAGTCGGCGACAGAACTCGGCGTTTATACAGGCGTGCGTCTTAGTGGAGTCGCTCGGACGGTTCTAGAAGCTGTGAGAAAGCCAGCGCATTCTCGTTGCAAATCCAGAAGTTTCCAGGCTGTACGAAAAGACAAATATATACATATATATATAATCTATCCTTTGTAAAAGTCCATTTAAATGGTAAGATAAAGAATGGAAATCACAACAAAAAAGTAATAATAAAGAATCGACATAATTATGTTTGAAATATGATAATAAAAACCGAAGTTAAATTAAAGCAAGCATAAACTTACGTAAATAATAGTACCTACACACCTTGTTTGTTTGGAAGCTCAATGAAACATTATTTTATATTAAGTAATAAACTACGGAGTTTTCTCGATATCAATTGAACAGATTAATTTGATACACAACCATCTAATATCACATCATTAAATTATCGTATTTTATGCTTTGGAAAATCCCGTTCTGCTTTGTGTTTAATTTTTTGCCGAAAAGGAAAGCGGAGGGAGAGTCTGACCCGTGACTGGGGGGCGCCACCGGCTTCTAGCTTCGAATATTTCATTATAACAATATTTCTTTCCTCATAATTACTCGCTTTACCTCTTAACGGTACTACTTAAGCCCAGATACAGCGAAATACAGAATAATGCAGGGAAATACGGGGAAACACAGCGAAAGCGAGGAATTACTGACTTTTCGCAGACCGGGGAACACTGCGCGCATTTTATTTAATATTTCTTACGCGTCCTGTGAAAGTAATTATTATTGCTGATACATCTGCTACTTCAGAATAGTACGAAGTACGAGTAGATTACACAGACCACTAGCATAGTTGGTTTGATAGTGCAGTAGATAATTATTTTACTAGAAAAAAGAGCACGATTTTATATCATAAACCTTACATAAAATAATATTCTTCAATTCAATAAAATTATAATCAATTCACAACAATACTAATCAAAAACATGTGAACACCTCAGCATATATTCTCCTAATGAGGTGTTATATTAAATATGTACAGTACCTTCACACTTCACACACACATCATCCTTACTTAACATGTGAACACCTCTGCATATATTTTCCTAGTGAGGTGTTATACACTACATTATATTAAACATTTACTGTACCTTCACACTTCACATACACATCATCTTTACTTAACATGTTAACACCTCAGCATAGATTCTCCTAGTGAGGTGTTATACCCTACATTATATTTAAAAAAATTACAGTACCTTCATACTTCACATACACACCATCCTTACTTAACAGTATATTACATTATACCCGATCTATTTACATATTATAAAAGGAAATTTTTCTATTATATTGCTTAGGGGCGATTGCACTTTTTTTATTATTCTTCTTATTGTAAATTATGTATTATGAACCTGCACTATTATTTTTTTCTTTTCTTTCCTTTCTTATCTTATGTATATTTAAATGCAACCTTATGTGTTCCATATATTATGTCATTTTTGTGTTGTTATCTAAACATAAAAAATAAACTTGTTGTCACGGTTTTATGCCCTAAATCTTGTAAAATATATATCATGTAAAAGTCCATTAGGGCGTTTATAATAATAAATGAAATAAATAATTGCAATGTAAAATAATTAATTTTAATTTAAAAGAAAACTAACTAACTAAGACGGAGATGATGCAGTACCAGAGGCAGCTTAATTTTTTATAGAGCTTACAGGGAAGGAACAAGGAAGTATTCCGAATAAACTAGAAAAATTTACATACAAGCTGAGGTGTACCCGGAGCCGTGAAGGGACCCATGGGCATACTGAGTTTGGCGGGCCCTTTTGAAAACCATAAACCTACAGGAAAACAACAATCCACATTTTTCTATAATTTTATTGATGGTGTTAGTGAAAGATAGTGTAATGCCGCCTAATCATGATTTGGAGATATTTGGACATTGAAAAGGCAAAAATACTTTAATAAATTAAAAATTGAATTGTACATTACACAATTTATGTATGAATATACTATTTTGTTTTTATGTGTAGATTACCTACAAAGATATTTAAAAAGTAATGGAAAATAATTGCAAATGCCTCACGTAATTCCTCAATAACCTCGGAGCCTGTGGAACCATTTCAGCCACAACTAGTAAAGTGACGAGAGAGGAGTGGAAACTCTCACAAATGCACGGAAAAGCGCCGTAGGCAAAATTTTCTCTGTGGTTTCCCCAATTAAGGAAGATGATTTTGTGGTGCGGGTGTAGGGATTTAAAGGTGATTTATTACATTCACAAACACACAGAAGAAGCGTCGCAAACTTTCGATCGGATCGAACGGCAAACCAGTAAATTCTTTCGATTTTTGTCAGTATCCCAACAATATTTAGAATAATTATATCACTAAAGCACAAATATGATGAGAAACCATAATTTAGAAAATAGAGATAGAAGAATAATATTACAAGGGACCACAATACAAAGACTTAAAATACACAGACAGATACATTGATTTAACACAGGCAACGTACTCATAGGCACACACACACTCAAAGGCACACAACATACTTAAACTCATTCATAGACATATTTACTATACATTAGATTACATGCATAAAATCAATGATAATAAAGTAAAGAGATATTTAAATGTTTAAAATCTTGATCTGTTATCCACTTTTGCAGCGTTTTTTCAGTATAGTAGTGTAATTTGATTCGCTTTTTTTACACATTGGCATCGTATTAATTATTGTAGGTACCTACAAGATAAGTGAATGTTCATTCACATTCATTCATCGTGTCGTACATACTCTTCTGTTATTCTGCCTCTATGAACACGCGATGTTTTCCCCGACGTTTCGTTATACATTCTCCGTGCACTCATAAGGAAAAAAAAGACGAATATAATGTAAGAATTAACTTTATCAGCCGGCGCGACGCCACCCGTAAATTCCAGATTTTATTATTCAACGTGCGATATAGAGGTCAAGTGTAAGAGACATCAAAATTCGGATAAATGTTCTGACGATTTTAAAATCGGGCCAAAAACTCTAAAATTATGCCTACTCATAATCACGAGGATGACAAATACAAAAGTACCTACCCAACTGATAATACAGGGGAAGAATTATAGAAAAAGTAGTAGTAATTGAGGAATACATAGCGCTAATGCGATTCAAGCGTAGATTGCTAGTGAAGAGTTCCTGACGTTTTAGTCAATATTCAACATCCGATAAAAGAGGACACGAGTTTATGGTGGCTGGTTTAGCCAGCCACCATAAACTCGTTAAACTAAATATGTAATTAATAATTACTCATGCGCAATACTCGGATTCCATGTGTAAACTTTATTTGTTTTTTAACCCCCCGAAGCACTGCAACAATTCCGGTAATGTAATGTTCCGTCGCCGTGTCTGTGCAGTGTTTTATATCCTCCGAGCAATGGCGCGAATGCACAATTTATTCGTTCTTCAAAAAATAATTCTGCAGCGATAAAATAAGATAATCTAGTGGCCCTCCCGTAGCAAGTGTTATTTCGCTTGTTATGGAGGGGCAGATACGATCATGCTGCGCGTCGGGGTTGCCAATAAATCAGTCGATTTTTGTCTGTCGGCCTTCAGAATATTTTTTTTATTTCTTTAATAATTGCGCTTCCACCTCTTCGCTGAACCACCGCTTTATCATCAGGACAGATATACGTAAGTACCTATGTAAATATTATTATGCTAGACTGTCCGAAACATTGGTTCAAGGAGAAGTAGGAAGCTCAATATGGCTGTATCCCAAAAGTCAAAAGACATAAGGAAACGATGTGAAAACTCCAGAGGGGAACGAGACACACGGTGTCTCGAACAAGTGTTTTTGCGGACATGGTCTATTTATGAGAAAACTATTAGGTATTTTTTATGAAAAATTTTACATTCCTTCTAGATAAATGTAACACTAAGAAAAACAAAATTGGATTCCTAAAATTGAGGTTAAGGTACTGAAAAAAAATCTGAAACACTGAAATCGTGTTATTTTAAGGATTTACGGGTGAATTATCAATTATTTTTATTTATTTTATAGATTTTTTTACTAACGTTAAAGATTATTACGGCACCAAGAAAAAAAATAGAAATTAAGGTTCTAAAAACTAAAAAAAATCCTGAATCATAGAAATAGGTAAATTTTATTATTTTTATATGTATTTTATAATCTTTTACACATTTTGTTAGTATAGGTAAAAAATATATGCATAAAGATAAGGAATAAGTACTAAAATGAAACGGAAACATTGAAAGCTCTTTACTACTTGTGTATTTTGTTGATTAGAATGGTACTTTTCGTTAAAAAAAATGTTTGCGCTTTCTGATATATTTGTAGCATTAGGAATAAAAATTGATCTTCGAAATAATTTTAAAATTTTTAAGAACTAAAAATAAATCTCGAGCAATTGAAAAGTTATTGTGTCCAATTTTTATTTAAAGTTTCAAATATTTATTTATTTATTCGAAGGTAAGACCCTTCGCGCATAGAGCACCCCTAACTACGGAGGCAATTTAAATTCATAAAAATCCCATTAATATTAATAAAGATAACGGGGTTAAGTTTAATTGGCGGCTACACCAAAACTAAATTTAAAAAAACAAACATTTTAAATCATAATTTAATACCAGCTCTTAGAGAATTGGAGCTGACAACACGGTAACGCATCTATATACATTAGCACACACTTCATCACAATCTTCCATTACACATCTGCCCTGATGATGGACACAGTAATGCTGTCCGAAATGTTGGCTAAATAAGGAGGTAGCACAACACGGCAAAATACCGCAAAATAAAAATTTTAATTAAGTACTTCAAATAGAGTCAAGTTTGATCCACGAATATGTCCAAGCAAGTTGCATAAAAAATAACTCTACAATCACATCAAGATAATCCGCAAAAAGAATGTTCAATCATGAAAAGTGTTAATTTCATTATATCGTCAAAATTCGAGATATCCCATCGGTTCTATGGGATGAAGACAACGTGCGACGTGATGTTGTCAACTGTGATGCCAACTTCCACTGGGAGCCCGATGCTTGCGCTGGTTTTGATGAAAGAGTCTGACTTCCGAGTCGGTTAAATCTAGGGAAATAACATTTGTGTTTTACCTTATAACTGTTTAAACCTTAGTATATGTGTTAATCTTACTCGTTTTTTTCTTCTTAATAATTAGAAATTTAATAACAAATACGTGTTCACCACGAATAAGTGCAAAAACAAGAAATGTAATCCTCATTCCGCCATAAATCATTTTTGGCAACCCTGTTTGGCTTGGTAGTACCTAAGCTGGAAGCCTTCCTTTACGACGCCCATGAAATGTATGGAGGGGGGCACGCGAGATATAAATTATAGCAGGAGAAATTAAATGCCTATTTAAAAATTCCTTTGGCGCCCGTTCTATAGCCGAAATTAAACCTGTCCCACCTTTTAATAAGTCATCTTTCTGTGCCCATATCGGGTAGGTACCTACTTTTTTCGTCCGGATTTTAAAAGAAGGTATTGTAACATTTTATTCGGGTTAGGGAAAAGATTAGACAGAGAGTTCAAGCAATGTCACTTAGGATTTGAAAAGTAAACAAAAAAATTTCTAATTAATCTTATAAGAATCTTATTGATATCGTCATCAAAAATACTAATTTTGGTTGTGGGTGTATCCTACGTAACTGTAGTTCAATGAATTCTGGAACTCGATTTCTTTGATTTTAAGTGCGATTTTCAACATTGGAACTGATTTTGTGAAGAATATTGAAAATTGTAAACCAATGTGATAGAAGAAATTCTTTTTTGCGACCATTGTTTATAACCCTTATGTACAAAATTTTAAACATTTCAATGTACCAAATATAAATGTCCCATAGGCAAAATTATTTTAATAATTGTCATTTTCAAAATTGGAACTGATTTGACAAGAATTCAGACTGTCCCGTGATTTCTAACGGGTCTTCGTTAGTTTTAGATAAAATAATACTAGTTTTTAATGTTTATAATGTCATATAACAGATTTTAGCCGCAAAAGATCCTACAGTTGCCAGCCTGAGAGCGGGAATTATTCAAATTAGTTGCTAGACCAAACGTAGTGAAGAACGCGCAATACATCCGCTACAGTTCCCCCACCCCCGGCGACCCTACGCCCCGTTCCGCCCCGCTCGCGCGCCGACCTCTGACCAGGCTGGACGTGTGTTCGTTTCGGCTCCCGCGTTCCCAATTTGCACCGCTCCGTCGAAAGCAATAACGTACGGAAATGGCGCTTTGAACATCGACAGGCTGGCACCGTTTGTTTGAGACACGGCGCTCAGTCCTGCAAATCAACAGGATACCCGACAACACCATGCTGTGAGTCTCTTACATTTCCTATTACCCTTGAATGTGTCCGCTAATAACCTAAATTCATCCACGCTGCCTGCCGATCTAGAGAGAGTGAGCTGTTAATTATTTCCCAGAGAGAGATTAGGGAACCCTTGTTGATAATTCCAGTTTAGGATGTAATAACCTGTGTACTGTTGTTATTCACCCATGTAATGTCCTTTAGCCGCTCAAATACAATGCTAATTCATAAAAACCTAACCTCTTTCATTTGGGCATAACAATCGTATGGGAGTGTTTTGTATAGACGGTGGAATATGGATTCTCGAGCCACGCGCTGACCCCGAACCCTGACTATGAGAGAGACGTCTCATGCCCCGCTTCTGAGCTGGCCGAGGGTAAGTCAGGACCCCCCCAGGTCTGACGCGCGACACTGGCGACCAACATAGGGCAGAATTTTTTTTAAACATATCCTTCCCGACTGCACAGAATTGCCTTTACGATTGTCCCCAATTTGAAAACATGTACTATGCAATTTTGTGCCAAGAGCATTTTTGCCGCAAAAACTACGGTGGAAGTTTCTCGAATAAATAAGAAATGCACGCAATCCTGTCGTGACTTTGTTTGTTGCTAAGCGCATTTTGCCGCGAAAAATAACGGTAAGAATCTTCTCGAACGAATAAAAGAGACGCGCGAAATTCCCGCCAAATGCTGTGATAACGAAAGTTCGAACATAATGTTTTTGTTTTTTTTCAATAACATAGATTCTGTATTCTTTGTTTAACAAAACAAACCCACTGTTTTAATTTCGGCATAAATTGCACCGTAATAATAACAGTCAGGATTTAGAACTGTGAAGCCAATTTTTACACCGGAAGTGATTTTTTTTAAAAAAAGCACAATACACCCAACGGCCCATCGAAGCTGATTTCTAAAAAGTATATCAGCTACAACCTGTAAAACACAAGTAATTCTTTATCCCGATTAATTATATAGGTACGGTGTTTGTCCATATTCTTTTTTCAGCATTGACTGTTATAAAAGTGATTTTAAGTGAATTGTTTCAAATTAACTTCAGAAGTGCAGTGTTTTTTTTGCAAAGAAGTGCTTTCTCGACGCAATAATAAGAACGTGTGTTCAATCTCACGATTTAGTGCCAGTAAATGAAGCAAATATAAAATCTTTCCATCAAAAGTGTTTTTTTCGCTTCTAAAGTGCTGTTTTTTGTGCCTTTTTCGTGCCTTTCCTCGAGTGCAGTGAATATAAGTGCGAATAGTGCCCACAAAAATTAAATAATGCAAATCCTAAAGTGTCCCCCTGGCCAAATTTTCTTCAAAAAGACTTAGAAGAATTTCGGAGTTTTTTTTTCCTTTTTTAAACCATTTTTAACAATGAATTCCAATCAAATGGCTACATCTTCGGACATGGGTGTCATTCCCAATGTACACAACTTATCCAAAGTGCACCTACAAGCCGTCTTAAAAGACAGAGGAATATCACCACTAAACAAATCAAAGTCAGCATTGAAAGCATACGCTTTGTTATTTAACAAGAAGTTCATCAGGAAAATAAACCTATCCGTTGCAAATGAAGTCAAGGCACCCAATACCCCAGCTTTGGAAATCCCCGTTTCTAACAAAGAAACCAGGACACATGTTACAGTAAAACAAGACAATGCACCCATCACGGCACAAGAAAAAACATACGATCTCACTCCTTGGAAGATCAAATATAACGGTGTTTCTGATGTACTGGATTTCATTGACCGAATCGAAGAAACGGCCTCAATTAAAAATGTTCCATTTGACGTGCTGCAGAAAAACTTTATAGAACTAATATCTCCAGAATTAATCCCGTGGCACCGAATACAAAAATCAAAATGCAAGGACTGGAATAAACTCAGATCAGCCCTGATCACTAGCTTCGGCAAATCAGAGGCCCAACACAGAATTAAATTATCGTTACTATCCATTAAACAATTAGTAAACGAAACTGTGGCAACATTCATAGAGAGGGCCGAATCCATCAACATCAAACTTTCCCACCCTGTCTCGGAAGCCGAATTATTACCAGTTATAACTGATGGCCTCCTACAAAGATATGAAAACATTATCACCTCACAGAAAATTGTGTCGTTGGCCCATTTAAACGAAGTTTGCCTCATTTTGGAATCCCACCAAGACAGGAAAAACAACAAAACCACCACGGACAATATCACTGTACCAAGCCGTCCTTCTGGATTAAAACCAGAATTTGACAACAAAAAAGTTTGCTCCTTTTGCAAAAAAGTAGGTCACCTAGCTACCACTTGTTTCAAGCAGGCCAAATTTCTGGAAGCTAAAGAACCCAGAACCTTAAAGAGACATCGCTCCAGGGATCGTTCTCCTCCACGCGACGAACTGCGTGAAATTTTCAAAAAAACAAGAAATAACATGGAAAGGTTGCAAGACCCTCACTTTGTTAAACCTCAAGTGGATTTCTCTAAACCCCCACCGAATTTTCATGCGAGAAAACCAAAAAACTAAATAATAACCTCTCAGGTATTCATTCTGTACCAAGGTCTAAGGAATGGACTGATTGGTTATCACACATTAAATATTTTAACCAGACCTTAAATGTTTCTTCGGTTTGTTGCAAACAAGCTAAAGATGGAAGACCTTATGCCCTTTTCTCCGTTAACAATGTCCCCTTCTCTGGACTACTAGATAGTGGTGCATCTGTTAGTTGCCTTGGCAACAATGCCCACCTGCCTTTTGTTAACAACGGTTTTAAAGTTTTTTCCAAACCTACACTCGTGACAACTGCGGACAATGCTCCCCAGACAGTCATCGGTACTCTGTCATTACCAATTAAATGTAACAATAACACAGTTACAATTAACTTTCTAATAGTACCCTCTATATCCCAGAATTTCATCCTTGGCGTTGACTTCTGGAAGGCTTTTAACGTTGCTCCACAAGTATTTAATACTCTTGGCCAAAAACCTCCGGTCGCTCAAGTTGGTGAGATTCGAACAATAATACCTCACGAAAACCTAAGCACTGACCAGGCTCTCCAATTAAAGGAAATGATCAACAAATTTGAATCAATATCTTTCGAAAAATGCGGACTGGGTTTAACTAATTTGGTAAAACACCACATTAAAACCAACGGCCCACCAATCAAGCAACGCTACTACAATTTAGCCCCCCAAAAATTGAAACTTTTAGAAAATGAACTTGATGAAATGTTAAAAATGGGAGTGGTAGTTCCCAGCAGAAGTGCTTGGACCAACCCAACCCTTTTGGTTTCAAAAAAAGACGGCTCTGCACGCTTTTGCCTCGACAGTAGACGATTGAACTCTTGCACTGAAGCCGACGCGTACCCACTGCCTTTCGTTCACGCAACTTTAGACAAATTACGCAACGCCAAATTCATTTCTTCCATTGATCTAAGCAAAGCTTTCTGGCAAATACCTTTAGATGCGGAATCCTGCGAAAAAACTGCTTTTGTTGTACCTGGTAGGGGAATGTTCCACTTTAAAAGGCTACCTTTTGGTCTAAAAAATAGCCCCGCCGAACTACAGAGGCTGATGGACAAACTATTCGGCCCTGAAGTTGACAACAACCTATTCTGCTACCTTGATGATCTCATCATCGTTAGTGACACCTTCGAAAAACACCTGTTAATGCTGGAAAAAGTTTTTCAACAACTTAAATTTGCTGGTTTAACCATCAATTTAAAGAAGTCTGAATTTTGTAAGTCTCGCCTGCGTTATTTGGGATTCATTGTCGACGAAAAAGGTCTGAGAACAGATCCTACTAAGGTGGAAGCAATGGCAAATTTCCCCCGACCCAAAAACGCGAAAGAAGTCAAAGGTTTCCTTGGACTTACAGGTTACTATAGGAGATTCATTAAAGACTTTTCCACTATTTCGGCCCCATTAAACAAAATTACTGGTATCCGTAAAGGTATCAGCAACTTTCGTTGGTCTACTGAAGCCGAAGAAGCTTTTACGACTTTAAAAAATGCTCTTCAAACAGCCCCTGTCCTGAATTGTCCTAATTTTGAACTACCTTTTACCCTCCACACGGATGCTTCTAACGTAGGGATCGGTGGAGTCCTAACTCAGGAATTCCCCGATGGCGAACACCCTGTAGCCTATTTTTCCCGCACCTTGAATAAACACGAGAAAAATTACGGAATCACCGAAAAAGAGTTACTGGCAGTATTGGATTCTGTTCACCATTTCCGCGGTTACATAGACGGTAGCAAATTTACTGTAGTCACAGACCATAGTAGTTTGAAATGGTTGATCTCTCTAAGTAATCCCTCCGGCAGACTCGCTCGCTGGGCTTCTCGTTTGTCCCAATACACTTTCGATGTCATCCACCGTAAAGGTGCGGACAATATTGTCCCAGATGCCCTGTCAAGAATTGAACTTGCCGCATTAAACATCGATACAATTGCCTCTACCCCATCCACAAAAGATGAATGGTATCTCAAAATCTATGAAGGGTGCAAAAACAATCAACAAAAGTTTCCCAATTTTATTATAAAAGAAGGACAACTATATCGCAATTGTAAGGCCCCACTGTCCATCCTCGAAGATTACTCTTGGAAACTCGTTGTGCCCCTCGAAAAGAGAAAACAAGTAATCATCAACAATCATAGTGCCCCCGACTCTATACACCCAGGAACCTTCAAGACGTATAAAAAGATTTCCTTGAAGTATTACTGGCCTGGTCTTTTCAAGCAAGTTCGCAACTACATCTCCAAATGTGAAACATGTAAAGCTTACAAACATAGTACGGCACCCCCTGCCGGCCTAATGGGAAAACCCAAACGTGCTGATAGACCCCTCCAATCGTTATCTATGGACCTCGTCGGACCTTTTCCCAGAAGTTATTCTGGACACATGCATATACTCAGCATTGTGGATATCTTTACCAAATTTTGTTGGATCTTCCCCTTAAAAAGAGCCAACGCTGCCGCCATTGTCAAACTTGTGGAAAAACACATTTTCATACCCTACGGAACACCCAAAACCGTAATAGTTGACAACGGAAAACAGTTTATAGCACAGGAATTTAAAGATTTCCTTGCTAAATACGGGATTAAAGATATTTATTATAATACCTTGTACACTCCCCAAAATAACACTGTCGAAAGGTATAACCAGACTATTAACACAGCTCTGGCCATTTTGGTTGACAAAGACCAACGTAATTGGTGTAAGAATTTAGATAAAATTCAAGCTGCCATGAATAACACTGTTAACCTAACCACTGGTTACACCCCCTTCTTTTTAAAACACGGTATGGAACAGGTGGTACATGGTTCATTGCACTGGAACACGAATTTCCCCACGTCAACCACCTCCACAAGCAATCCTGCCGTTGATTACGCCCATCGTTTGGAAGAACTTACTGCCATTTATAGTGAAGTTACTGATGCCCTATTGCTGGCCCACCAAAAAAGTGCGGACAGATATAACCTACGTAGGAAACACATCACTTTTAATGTAGGCGATGTTGTCTGGAGAAGGAATAACACCCTCTCTCAAGGAGCCCTGTACTTCTCTGCCAAGCTGGCACCCCGTTTTGTCAAGGCCAAGGTTGTAAGAAAAATATCGGACTTAGTTTACTACCTGTCCGACTCCTCTGGCAAACATACTGGTAATTACCATATTAAGGACATTGTAAAGTCTGGAAGTGAGGAGACAGTTGAAACTCCCCCACCACCCCAGCAACTTTAAACTAACCCACTGTGTATTATCACAAACTATTGTAAGCTATGAAGTCTTACCATAATTAGGCGTGTAAAGTGTCAACTACATGTCAACCTATTCGTCAAAACGAGTTTAACCCACCTTTGTAAATGAATGTATATTAACATATTATGACCATGAAATATTATTCCTGTAATAACGTTCTTCCCCTCACGACAATCGTTTTCTCCCTTTTTACGTTTTATTTTCTCACCTGTTCTGAAACTGATCATTTTAGAATAGAGACACGTCTTCGAGTTACAATCGCCGGGAAGTCGCGAACCCGCTTTTGCTCCTCAACTTCTACACTATGCAATGTTTATGTCATGTCACCCCATTTTCGTTTCATTTTTGTTCCCTTCGTCGTGTTAGAAAGAACCCCCCCACTTTTGTTTTTGTTCCTTGTAAAATAACGATTGGTAATCACTCATAAGAGTGCCATCCAAAAGAGTTCGGATTTTGTAAATTCCAAAGTGTTAAATACCGACCCTTTTTTTTAAAAAAAGAAAACCTGTCAAGTACAGCCATTAATTCTTCCTTGTCCAATTCAACGTTACCTTGAGTATGTAAAACCCTATAGTGGTCTCAAAGGCAAGAACCAAGTAGCAATTAATCACATAATTGTCTTCTTTGTATGTATATAATTTTTTTTTTTCATTTTTTTTCAATTTTTTTCCTTTCAAAAATTGATGGCGTCCTACCCAAGCTCACATTTACCAAAAATAGGATTTTGACACATCCATTTTGGGAAATTGTATTTATAAAAGAAAACCAAATGTCGGTCCTATAAAACCACATACAAATAACTGGACTCGCTTCAACTAAAAGTATGTAAAACCCATTAAGGTCTTTTATTGTATGACGAGATCTCGATTTTCTTTTCTCTACTGTTACGTCACGTATGTCTCGTACCTCACGTTTCAACCCTACGGGACAGGTTAGTAAAACCTTACGGTTATCCTGATCTTCAAACGCAAATAATTATATCACAACGTAAATCAACAGGACTTTGTTCGATCATCGTTGCATAATATAAACACCCAACCTTTGTCTCACCATTTAACCAAGTGTTTGCAACCCAATTGCACGCTACAACGAACAGTATGTAAAGCCATTATGGGCCTGTTCCCACCCATCGCTCGATGTAAGTAGAAATACCTTCTACCATCATCTTGCACCTTGTAACACAATGAAGTAACATTAAAATTGTTTATCTTCTCTATTGTTCCATCGTACGCCCCTCCAGGCTACGGAGTTAGTCAATCTAACAAATCTTTGCAAACAGTATCAAATGATACTGCTAGCTTTTGTTGAATTATATTTAAATGTAAAAAATTGTCACGCGATAGGAGAGATCCTTACAAAATCCACCACTACACGAGAAGTTCGTTACAATTACTTAATACTTATAACCATGTGTTATAATTTGGTCGTGTGACATTAATTTGCCATGAGTACCGCCTTTGTGTATAATTTGGTCGTGTGACATTAATTTGCCATGAGTACCGCCCTTTGTGAATAATTTGGTCGTGTGACATTAATTTGCCATGAGTACCGCCCTTTGTGTATAATTTGGTCGTGTGACATTAATTTGCCATGAGTACCGCCCTTTGTGAATAATTTGGTCGTGTGACATTAATTTGCCATGAGTACCGCCCTTTGTGTATAATTTGGTCGTGTGTCATTAACATGTCATGAGAACCGCTTTTGTGTATAATTGTGTACAACCCTGTACACGAGACGTGGAGACGTAATAATAATACTTACCGTGATTCGTGTGAACGACATAATATCGACATCGTCATCTCCTTTAAGGAACTGTTTTTACACTCCTTGACTTCTGTCTATAATTGAGTTGTACCTTGCATATACTGCATACTTGTACACTATACGTGAAGACGTTACAATACTCACCATGAATCGTGCGAACGAAATAATATCAAACCTTTATATGTGAACTACGTAAGTATTTCACAGAAGCCTCTTTGTTCAACGCCAATGCCCGTGGACTTCCTGTTTTTGCTGCTTTCCAAAAAGAAAAGAAGCCCAGGAATACCTACTATCCCAAAAGGACTAGTTTTCAGCTTCACTGTCAATTATGGGGCATAGTGCCGCAGGAGTTAATCGATGGGCACAAAACCACTAAACTCGTCGTCTGGGAAACGAATAAGAAGAATCCCAGGTTTGTGAAATTGGAACTAGGGTCTGTCTTTTCTCACAATCATGTAGAAGTTTAAAACGACCCCTAATCTTTTGCCAAATACACGCAAAAGATTAGCCTCTTTAGTACAATGTGTATTCAAATGCGGTTTAAAAATTAATCCACTTTATTAAAATGTAAAGAGTCAGGAAATCTGCTGGTTGAATATGTTTCACTCTCACATAGAGGTTGAATTGGAAATTAGTCCAGTCTCTAGCAATTTCGTAACTCAATTCCCGTCCTTTTTCCCCCCTCCCCACCCCATGCCCTCAGGCAATATGTATGAAGTGGAAAATCTGTTGTCGACCATATTTCGCCCTCACTTCGAGTTCGAATCGGTATTTGTTCCGGTCACCAACAGGCTTCCTACCTCACCTTTCACGTATGTTGTCATTTTTTTTCTCTCCTCAACGAAACACATTCATGAATTTTGAATATGTATGATACGCACTTGGCGTATCGTCTGTCTTTTCTGACAACCTTTATTCATGAATTAGTTTCCCTGCTGTTGCCGTGACTCGTTCACGAATTTTTTTGTCTTGTTCTTTGAAATCCTACGAAAATGTTACCACCTGTATGTTAACATAGGCCAAAGAAGGCCGGTTGTTTTTCAACCAAGACAGTTTGTCATTCGGCAAACACCAAGTCATCCTAATAAAGGATAATGTTTATGTAATCAAAACTAGTTAGGAACCTCTCTCTACCTCTCTCTCACACTCTTCGTCACTCTCCGGACCGGCAGCTAAACCTCGTTTGTTTATTTTTTTCTGGACACATTTTGTTTCTCTCCAAACTTTTCTTCATTGGTCCCTAGGCAGGTAAACTTCAAGAAATTTGCTTTAATAATAATTCCCCCCGGATTTAAAAAGAAGCCCAGGCGGATGTCATCTCCGGCAGCCAAGCTGAGCCTCACCTCCTAGCAGCCTGCGCTGTGGTTACAAAGGTCCCTCGACTACTACTCGCTACACACTTGTTCCATCTTGTTCCTGAAAGCTCAGACAATACTAATCATATGTATGACGTTTGTCTCACCACTGCAAGCCGAGTTGTCCCACTATACTTTATGACACTCTGAACTACCTTTCGGACACGCTAGTCCCGGAGTTCAAATTTCTTGCCCTCAATGCCAATGCCAGTTATACCGTCTCTTGCTCTGTCATGCAGTGACACATACCAGGTCATGGGTGAAACATAATTACCCTTTGCCCCTCCAGTAAACACAAACTGCGCATCTCTAAAAAGTTATCCTGAGCTACATTATGCTCCGATAACCAACACATACGATCCGTGCCCACCATAATAGCACATAGGACTCGTACTGGCATAACTACGGAACCTGGACTACTCTCTCCAATGACCACTGTAACCATAGCCGCAGCCCCGCAAACCACAGCCCCACTTCGCAAACATCAACGCCCACAACGAAGCAAAGTTTTTTTTTTCCGAGGCCTAAGTGTACTCCTGAGTGTTATCTCAATGGGTCAGATTACAGTGATAATGTAATCTTTTAGAGTCAGTGAAACCTCGTTTCCTTCGCAACTCTTCGAAACCAAAAAACCAACGCAACGCAAACTTAGCTTCCAGACCAATGAAACCCTAGAATCACACCTTAACATTCCGTCTTTTGTTTTTCAATTGTATAATGTTGTCTATTGTTTTTTCAATTGCATAACCATGCCCTTTTGTTTTTCAATTGCATAACCATGCCCTTTTGTCTTTCAATTGCATAATTTTGTCTTTTGTCTTTCAATTGCATAACCATGTCTATTGTTTTCAAATTGCATAATTTTACTTGTTGTTTCCACACCTGCTCTCTCCCCAAAATTTATTTGCTCCAAACATGCTATGTACCCTTCCTCATTTCCCCCCACAAATATTGTTACCTAGCCTATGGCATAAGCTAGTCATTATGTTTTAGCTAGGCATCTCTCTGGCCATCCAAGTCTCTCAAACTAAGGGCAACTCTTGTTTTGTCAAAAAAACCCCAAGGGAGGCACATAGAGGATCTTTTAACCCTGATGCTCCATTACCACGTCGCCTTTTTTACGAGCGCGGGGGGAGGTGTCATATAACAGATTTTAGCCGCAAAAGATCCTACAGTTGCCAGCCTGAGAGCGGGAATTATTCAAATTAGTTGCTAGACCAAACGTAGTGAAGAACGCGCAATACATCCGCTACAGTTCCCCCACCCCCGGCGACCCTACGCCCCGTTCCGCCCCGCTCGCGCGCCGACCTCTGACCAGGCTGGACGTGTGTTCGTTTCGGCTCCCGCGTTCCCAATTTGCACCGCTCCGTCGAAAGCAATAACGTACGGAAATGGCGCTTTGAACATCGACAGGCTGGCACCGTTTGTTTGAGACACGGCGCTCAGTCCTGCAAATCAACAGGATACCCGACAACACCATGCTGTGAGTCTCTTACATTTCCTATTACCCTTGAATGTGTCCGCTAATAACCTAAATTCATCCACGCTGCCTGCCGATCTAGAGAGAGTGAGCTGTTAATTATTTCCCAGAGAGAGATTAGGGAACCCTTGTTGATAATTCCAGTTTAGGATGTAATAACCTGTGTACTGTTGTTATTCACCCATGTAATGTCCTTTAGCCGCTCAAATACAATGCTAATTCATAAAAACCTAACCTCTTTCATTTGGGCATAACAATCGTATGGGAGTGTTTTGTATAGACGGTGGAATATGGATTCTCGAGCCACGCGCTGACCCCGAACCCTGACTATGAGAGAGACGTCTCATGCCCCGCTTCTGAGCTGGCCGAGGGTAAGTCAGGACCCCCCCAGGTCTGACGCGCGACAATAAGTACGCAGGTGCCTACACTGGTGGAAAGATTTCAATAACAAACACGGATAATTTATCAAAAGGTATTGGTTATCTCAATTGCGAATTTGTTATACATTTGTTTACCTAGGATACTAAAAACATATTATTTAACGTGAATAAGTATGACCTACCTTAGCAAACAACTTAATATTGCATATTTACATGTTCCTACTTTACAAGTGGTCAAAGCACGAACTAAAGACCTTTTTACTTAAATCCACCTTTTTTTATTTTTAAGTTTACGATTAATAATTTTTTTCTACTTAAACGCGAACTTCCAATGTAACAAAAGAATTTGCATGCGTTAAAAATTACTTGTATCTCTTATTACAGGCAAAGGGAATTTGTGCATTTCAGATTGAATAGATAATACACAAGAAATGCCTTCAAAATTAAAGGAACGTCACCACTGACTTAGCACCTTTTGGTTTTAGCCCATTTAGCATGCGCTGTCCCTCTTACACTTGCCTGACATCATATATCACCACCTATAGAATAAAGAAGAAAACTAGAAGTGCCTTCCACACAATGAATGAATCAACGATTGGAATCAAATGTGCCACTTACTTAACTACCTTTTGGTTCTCGATCATTTAGCACGCGGTCTGTCTCTCTTGCAGTTGCCTGAAAGTGTATATCACCATCTCATTTGAATTTCATAATCATGGTGAAACACAGTTTTGTATGGAAATATAGGCCCAAATTGGGCTTATATTTAGATCACGAAACACAAGGCACTTTTTGTGTTATTCTTTATTCCACATCACCATCCCATTTGAATTTCATAATGATAATATGATAGTTTTGCTTTGGAAATTTAAGGTCCGAGTGGCTCCACTTTTGGATCACAAAACACGCCCACATCGCTTATCTTGTGTTCTTTTTCTATGAGATTTCGCAATACATTGTATGCATTATCCTTTAAAAAATTAAATAACTTAAATTATTATCAGTTACTTTCAGTATTATTAAAATTGAATAGTTAAAGTAATCAACATGGTTTCCTTTCTCATAATTAGTTATAATTTCAAGCAGGTAGTTTCTCCTCTCTATTCTGATAAAGCAAAGTGTAATAAAGCAAGGTGGAGATAGTAAATAAGACATAAGATTTTAATTATATAATTATCTATTTAACAAGCACAACTAATAAAGCTACATGGTACACGGATAGACATTAATAAATAATATGTATTGAAATCTACAACCTATATAAGTATTGTTTTTAAAGCTAATCTAGTCAGCTGCGACGATAACAATTTCACAATATTTATCTAATGATCATAAGATTGATACAGATCATTTTTAAATTCAATGGTTCACTAAAACGCCAAGCGGTTTACTTGGAGAATCGCTATCATGTCATGGAAACATTAATACAGATCATTTTACAATTCAATGGTTCACTAGAGTGCCAAGCGGTTTACTTGTAGAATCGCCATCATGTCATGAAAACATTTCTTAAAACTATACATAAAGTAAAAAATAAAGTTAATCAAACTTCCAGAAGTCATCTTCTTCCACATCTTTTGGTGGAGTCTCTGCCTCTTTCAGGGAGGACAGTTTGAAACCAGTGCTCTCCATTTTAACTAGCTCAGGAATTTGTTTCTTAATAAGGCCCTCTACTTCAATGCGATCCAACGTCTCTTGCACTTTGTCCTGGAGGGGTCCTTCGATAGCATCCGTTATCTGATATCTCAGCAAGTTAGGGAGAACATTGACAAGGAACTCGGCCACGTAATCCAAAGTTCCAGCACCATCACACCTGACTTGGATGTTGCCTATTTCCAACTGAAGATCTTTGAACTCGGGATGCTTCCTCGTGTCCATCGGCTGAGCAAGTATAACCCTGGCATTAATATACTCCACAGAGAATGAAGCAGTCCCTGCTCTGGTCATGAGCCCTCCCAAAACGATGATGTCCCATTGCGTCTGGCCTTGCAACCTCTGGGTGCCAACTTCAAAATCAGCTATGACGGAATTGTTTTGCATGGACAAACTAATGTTTCCCACACGATAAAATGATGAAATTCCCATAATCCAAGTGTTAGCCAGATTGGCTCTGAAAACTCCTGTATGTTGTTTGAAATCTTTCACAAAGAAAGGATCAAATCCCATCCCTCGAACTTTCTGCCTCAGATCCGATATGACCATATCAAGAGGAGAAATAGAATTAGGGAACCGCAAATCACCCGATACCTTATCAATGTTGTTATTAATCTCTGTTCTTATTGTTGTATAAGCTTCCTTAAGAACAAATGGTTTAATTGAGTCAAATAGGAAAGTTCCTACTGAATTAAGGATGCCTTGGAAAATAGAGCCCATGAATCCCATGTTTTCAAAATTCATGGCTATTTTGCCAAATGTCAAGTCCATGTTGATATCTTGGGCTTGGAGTCTCCCATCCCTTTCTACGCCGAGGTTGGCAAGTCCGGACACAAAGATATCGGTTAAATCAACAGTGAAAGGGCCCTGTGACCTACTCAGCCACGTTGACATGGTATAATTACCCAGGATCTGTAGTCGGTCTATCGTGAGGGCACCGTTGACCTGAAAACATTATAAAATCATTTAGAATGTTACACCAACTTAATTATTGCGGTCAATGGAATAGAATAGAATAGAAAATAGTATAGTGAATGGAGTAAAAGATAATGAATTTACAAAAAGCAGATTTTCCGCTTAGAAATAATATCATATTACATCATCAAATGAAACCGACAATAAGATGTCATCATTTATGGTAAGCTGCAGCTATAACTGCCTCTGGGAGATGTGCTAAACAACATAAAATTAGAAATAGATACAATATCTGTCACAAAACTTGGTTTTCCCCTTAAACATAAGAAACAGTAGACATGCCATAGTATGCATCTGATTATCATCTCGATGAGCTGGAGGAAAACCACATAACAAACATTTTGGCGCTAGTAGAGTTTCACCATATTGTGACTAAACTACGACGTCATTCGTACATTGTGTGCCGTCGAGTGAACATTGAAATAACCAGACCTTGTGCAGAAAAGTAAAGTTCACTAAAGGGAGGCAACGGTTTGCAGGACTTTTCGGCGTAGGGTTTGAATGTACGTTTTTAAGCTAACCGACTAATACTACCACATCAGGTTGCATAGTGAATCAGGAATGTGCCTTGTGCACTTTAATAAAATACACAATAATTTTATCTTTTGCTTTCATATTGTTATGTATTCCTCCTTGATATTGTATAATTTATGTTACTTAATTTCAATATTTCTTATTCTTAACCAGTGGATCACCGATGGGTCTCTGGAGAACATGCGAGCATTCTAATATGATCTTATTATAAAAATTTTGCGATGCGATTTTGACCTTAATGCTTTGAATATACAAAATAATAACAGTGCGTTAACATTGTTTTTAGACTGCCATTTATCACCGGCTCTAGAACTAGGTGCAAGTAATGTACCTGCTATGTATTATCTTATTTAAATTAGGTGTGAAATAATTCACATAAATTAATTAAAAGAGAGGATTATACTATTATTGTTATTACGATAGGAACTTTTGTGTGACAATCCTAAATATATTTCAATAAAAACAAAGGCATTTACTCAGCGTGCACGTGTTTATTATTGCGGTAAGTAAATTTTAACTCATACTGTAACAAAATATTCGATTTTGGAAACAAACGAAACATTTGTCATGAGATTTGTAAATTTGCGATAACGTTCATTATTGCTGCTAACAATTTGCGTCATTTATTGATCAGTCATTGAAAGGGTGACACCAACGCCACCTCCCCGCTCTGCACAACTTGGTTTGTTCCCGTCACCCTTATTGGCATGTAGATGGTTTCTCATGTCTATGGTTTTGCCATAAATTCTACTTTTAAAGAAAGCTGCATATCTGAATTAGTTAAATTTGAGAATACATCAAAATATTCATTACCTCCATTGATGCAATCTCAGATTTGACATAAGCAATCTTAAACTTGCTCAATCCATACACATTCATGTTTTTGAAGTTCATCACCGCAACGGAAAAACTGTGTTTCATGTCCGGAATGGACTTTGGATCTGGAATTTTAGCTCCGGGAATTCCCACAGGATCTTCTTGCTTGTAGTGCTCCAAAATAGCCAGGATTTGATCCCGGAGCTCACTTTCGCCTTTCTTAAGCAACTGCTCTTCAGTGGACAATTGCACATCCTGGCCTGCAATAACCAAAAGTAACTTTTCGTTGAGAAACAATGAGGGACTACTTACTAAACCTTTCAGATATTGAAGACGAAATTATGGACAGAAAATCAAAAGAGTGGAGGCATTTTTGAGGAGAGGAAGGAGTTAATATGTGTCTTGATGAGCCCCATCTTGTAGGAAGGAGGGAACAGGTCGGCAATTCATTCCACAGCCGGGCTGTTGAACTCAAGAACGGGTCGTTTAAACCAGTGGTCTCCAACCTTTTTGTCGCCGCAGACCGGTCAACGTCTGAAAATTTTACCGCGGCCCGCTGAGGGTGGTTAAATTAAATGTTAATATTCTAGAACGACATGTGTCAGCACGGGTCGTGCGGAGTTTTTTTACTTCAACCTATTGTGTCGGCGGTAATTAAGCGTAAAGATGTTTTCAACAGAATAAGTTTTTTTTCACGGCCCGGTACCATTTGCTCTACGGACCTGTACCGGTCCGCAGACCATGGGTTGGGGATCACTGGTTTAAACGACCCATTCTCATGTGACAAATGTCAACTGTGTTTTATTGTATTGCTAGGCATGAGTTCGACCGGTGCTGAAGGGATCAATGAGACTAGTTCCTCGGAGTGACTTCCATTGAAATATCAGTAGAAGGACAGCATTCGAACCTGACGCCTGTACTCAAAAGATTGCCATCCATTTGTTAAGTTAGGGGAATCTATGAAATGAGTAATTTTTTTCCAATATGCATACATTTTTATTATTGTTTGGTATGAAATACTGTGAATATAAGATTTTTAACAACAAAAAACATTTTAATGCATTCTGTTTTAAAACCTGTACATCTTTGTACCTACAAGCATTTTTAAGATGTGTAATATTATGAGAAGTCTTCGTTTATATGATTCTTTCAAAATGGAAATTAAAACAAAAAATTAAATGACAGAAAAAAAAATTCATTTAGATCAAATTAGATATTTTAGCTCAATTGGTTTACGTTGCATTACCAGTATGTATTAATTGTACTTTGGAACTTCCTTATAATAATAATAAATTAGCTGTGTTTTGATTATTACTTAGATTATGACGTATGTGACATCACATGTTGTGCGAAAAAACATGTTTGTAGGCTATCTCACATTTATTAAACACAATAAAAAGATCTTCAATAACTTAAAACTTTAGGGGAATATATTCACAAACAAAAAGCAACTCACATCACATGTTCGTTACATTATTTATAAGTAATATAAGCAAAGATTCCAAAGTTACAACAAATTTATCAACACTTTTGCATTAGTTAACAGAAAAGAACTTTTGCATGTGTAGGATATTCCTTTAAATTCCCTTATATTAAAATCGACTTTAAAATGTGTACATAATAAGGATTCAATTCAAACAAGGACACAATCTAAAAAATATAAGAACTATGTATCAAGAAACTCATTTTCTTGAATCACACAACACTTCACAAAATTGGCCATAAGAGCTGAATATTCACAAAACCAAAACAGAATAAGGACAATACTGAATCAATGTAAAGGTATTTTGAACACTCACTTTCTACGGCACAGGCAATTGAACAATAAATGATGACAAAGCACCAAGTTAGACTGAATGCTCCCATGACTGAACAGTGGTACAACTTAATTGAATGCAGGTCAGAACGGATGTGGAATGTCGACTGTCTGCCCGGGTCAAAGGTTACGCTCTTATCTCTGCTCAATTTTATCTCCTAACCATTCATCAGAAAGAATAACAACTAGCTCTTAAGGGTAATTTATCTTTATTTCATATTCATGGGTAAATTGACATCATTCCAGTAATAATTAACATTATCAGTCCCTATCACTCACTAACACAATAAGGTAGCCAAAACATTCACAAGTTGTGCGTTAGTTAGTAGTTTTAGTTTACAAAGCTCACATTTCTTAAAAATACCTTTTTGTTATATATTATGTTTTATTAAAATAATATTCACCAAACCAAATAATTACATAATATAATTATTAACCTTACAATACTGTGACATAGCATTCATTATGCAATCAATTGACAAGTTGAATTAACAGTCTGACAAATGTTCCATTGATATTAGACTAGATAATAAAACATTAATTTGTAGGTTCTCGTGTGTTTTACACCCAGCTTACTGTCAAGATTTTGCAATAGGATAACATCGCCCCTCGTCCCATTGAGTCAGTAAGGATAAGGAATCAACGAAAAACTAAGATCCTGCATAGAAAAGTAAAGTTCTTTACGGTTTACAACGTGGCTATTGTGGGACTTTTCTGTGCAGGGTCTTCAGTTTATGTCGATTCCTTACCCTTACTGATCCAATGGGACGACGGGCTTATTCTGACAATTCTATTGACAAGAAAGGAAACCAAATAAATTGATATAATATCAAAAAAAAAAAACTTTTTGACGGCTTGTGTCTTTGGTACTATTGAAACTACATGAAATTCCACTGTAGGAAGCGACCTCATTTAAGAGAAGAATAAAAATAATTTGGTACGTATAGTTTAGGTTAGACGAAACTAAGTTTGGATAATATTTAAATTTGTGATGAAACCGGGTTGGGTTAATAATGTTTAGTTTGGTAGGGAAATTAGTCTACATTGGGATAGGATAGTTTGGATTAGCGGAGAAATTAGTGATTAGGTTATTATAGTTTTAGCTTGATATGGAAATTAGTGATGAAACTTGGTTTGGTTACGATAGTTTAGGTTAGTAGGGAAATTAATAATTTGGTGATAATAACGATGTTAAATAAAGATAGTATAAGTTGACAGGGACACGAAGGTTTAAACAAGTGATAAAGTAAGTTTATATTACACTTTATTAACTTTGTACACAATAAAAAATGTTTCAAATGATATTCCTTGAACGTAGAGGATGATGGCCAGATTAATGTTAACACCCTATTGTCAGATCGCAAAAACTGTCACATAGTTTGGCGTATAACACACAAGTACCTACTCCTCTATTTATACCGGCACTCAAAATACAGAGTTATGATTAAACAATAATTCCATGAAGATAATTGCGACTTTGGTATTTTGGTACCAGCCTATAATTTTTAAGACTTAAATTGGGTAGTTTAAACCAATTTAAGTCTAGCCATCTTCAAGTTTTGCCAGATTTTTTCTTCTGATAATATAAAATTGATATTAGATAAAAAATATTTTGAAACAACTCCCAAGTATTAAAATTCATGATCATCATCACATTGCCATTTCTTCAATTTTTTGTTTATAAATAGTTACTTATATGCGATTTGGGTGAAAAAAATTATAGATTGATTCATCTTTTTAATTTCCCAAATGAAATTAAAACAACAGACTTGTTGATAAAATTTTAATTCAAATTAACGCAACTCACAATCTGACATAACACACAAATAATTTAGGGAAAGTTCGATAAAAAAAGTCACACAGCTAATAAAAGCTGCAAATTGCAATAAAACTAGTTCGTAGATATAACAATATTATAAAATTCACCACTCGTCACATCAGTACACCTTTTATTACATAATACATTACCTTCATTAACGTACAATACCTGTATTATTTGCAAGCAATATCCTGAAATAATAAATAAATATATCAAAAATAATGGTACATGTATACATTCCCCGCGCTTTCCATTTGCAATACGCATATTGTCATTACACTTCGTACAAATTGACAGCGCAAAATCAGTTAACATTTTTCAAATCAAAATCCTACAAAAACAGACATATAAACGAAACAAAACAAAAAAAAAACACAATAACTTAATCTAAAAAAGGGTATCAAGGTCAAAAAAAAAAGTGTAAAGTCCATCCGATATAAAACTATTTACAAACACAAATAATGAAATTATAACAAGTGTTAAATTTCACTGCAAGTTCACAGTAAGCATTAGTTCATTAGGCAATAAGGTCGGTGCAAAACCAACGTAAAGCATCACTGATGTTGTTATCACAGGATTTCACTATGTCTTTTTTGGTGCCCTGTTCACTTTATCAGGGTGGCGGCTCGAGCCAGTTCAGGGTACTTGGAGACCTTGCCGTGTTTGGAAGAGCTGTACTTCTCGGAGACGGCTTTGTAGCGGCTGCTCTCCGCCACACTCAACACTCCGGCCAACTTCTTTATCAGCGGAGATAGTGCTCTGTACGTGTAGCCAGAGTAGTAGGCTAGAGTTGAGGTCCAGCAGGATCGCGGAGACATGTTGGGGGATATAAGCGACACGGAGAGGCAGACTGCTGCCGACGCTATCTCTGAAGGTCGGTAGTGAGCCATGGTGTAGTCTACCAAGGATAGGTCCACCAGGTACTTGGCCAGGAAGTGCTCCCGCGTTGTTCCACTAGCAGCTTTAATCAACCTGGAAAATACCAAAATAGAGAATAAAACACCAAAGCAATAATCAGACAATTATATATAGCGCCTCAAGTGCACTTAACACTTATGTAATCGTAGGTTGTACGTAGCTTGTTAAACAATTTATGATATGTAATATTAATTATTGTTTTGTTAACCTTTGGGAAACCGTTTGTGCACCAGTGACAAGAATTTTTTCCCGCCGACAAACCGTTTATGAGCTGCCGGCATTAGAATTTTGCCCTAGCTGGAATTTTTTGATATGCGATTTAAACCCTTATACCATGAGAAATTGCATCCATTTTTTTAACAGAATCACTTGCACATGAAACACTGTGTTCATTTTGATTTCCCTAAAAAAGAGTCTGGTGTTCCAAAGGTTAAAGAATACTAACATTTGGTCATACTTTGCCACTTAAACTGGATTATAGCAATAGCAGTAACTATTCCTTTGAAGATTGCAAAACAACAACAAAAACTGTGGAACAAAACCATGTGGTTGGTAATGTAGCAAAAGCAGAGGTTGATAAAGAGATGAAATTGGTTGAGGACCTGAAAAGAACTGCCGGCTTAAGATGGGTGAGAGCTGCCACATATCAGCCAAACTGGACAAATTTCAAAGATGGACACCAGAATTTTTGCTACGAAGAAGTAGTTCAAAAGCTCCAGTATAGAAAGTATGTCTAAATCATTCTCCTCAGTATTGCCCAGGTGAAAACCAACTATTCAGAATCGAAACGTTACTTGAAACAGCTTTAATCGTGTTTGGTAACTGGATATCCCCTTCCTTCCCCACTCCCTTTAGCCTCACGAAATACGCCAATTAGGAAGTCATAGTTCTATCATTATTATCTATTATTATTTATCTATTATATATTAAGGGGGAAGTATCATAAATAGCGCTAAACATCACTTTGTATTTACCTAGTAAAAGGAATACCACTAATAATTTATCTAAAAATTCTATAGGGGTAGTTAGAAAAATGTCTTATGTTACCAGTGAATTAACTTTTTTTATCGTAAACTTTTTTATTCTATATGAAATACACATTGCAACTTTACGTAAAACTTCAAAAATGCCTTCGCTGGAAGCAGAATAGCTCCTATCAGAGAGATTTTTTTTTAAAATCCATCGGTCATCTCAAAGTAAATATGATACAGGTCATTTTAAATAAATAAATAAATTCGGAAGTGAGAGCACGCTTATTTTGTTTATTCTCCAGTCCTCGGCCAACTTTCAAATTTCTAATAGGAATCCAGAGGAGATTGGTGCTATAGCCAAGGGGTAAGTGGAAATTAAATATTATTTATTTTGTAATATATAATTTGAAACTTGTTTTACGGTCTCAACTTTTTTTTACCAATACGTAAATAATAAAGGGGCACATAAATGGGAAATAATAAAGGGACTCGCGCGTACAGTACCGAAAGAGACCGCTCCACTGGAGGAAAAGAAGAATAAGGTTTGTCAAAATACATCATTCCGATGGACACGTTTTCTACAAATTTTTACCGACTTCTATCGAAGTCGGTAAAACGGAGTAGGTGGTGGCTTGAACTCGGATCTAATTTCAAAATGTATTATTTCGGCATCAATCATAAATTTCTCCAGTTCTCTACCGATTTAGTTCAAAATCGGGATTAGGGAGTTTAGATGTGCATTGAACTCGGATCTAATGTCAAAATGCATAATTTCAGCATCCATCTTGGATTTCTTCAGTTCTCTGCCGATTTAGTTCAAAATCGGGATTTGGGAGTTTGGATGTGCATTGAACTCGGATCTAACGTCAAAAAACATAATGTTGGCATCCATTTTGAATTTTTCGAGTTTTCTACTGATTTGGTTCAAAATCGGGATTAAGGAGTTTGGATGTGCATTGAACTCGGATCTAACGTCATAACTTCAGCATCCAGCTTGAATTTCTGAGTTTTCTGCCGATTTGGTGCAAAATCTGGATTACGGAGCTTGGAGATGGACTTTGCGAGACTAGTGTGAAGGTGCTTTCAACGATTCTACCGATTCCTTTCAAACTGTCGCTAAGATTGGGAACAATGTCTATCAGTTTTTGTTGTTTGTTTTTGGGGTGTTATGCCGTGTTGCGCTAACTCCTTCTTTAGCCGACGTTTCGGACAGCGTTGCAGTGTCCATCATCAGGGCAGATCCGGTAGATCCGAAGATGTGATCTACCGGATCTGCCCTGATGATGGACACTGCAACGCTGTCCGAAACGTCGGCTAAAGAAGGAGTTAGCGCAACACGGCATAACACCCCAAAAACAAACAACAAAAATGCTTTTGGCCGTGAAAATCTAAAAACTTACCTAATGTCTATCAGATCCATTGATAAATGCACTGAATTTCGTTGATGGCTAATTCCGGGTAGTAGTATTATAAATAAATTATTGAAAAAATATATATAAATATATATATGAGAGAGAGAGAAAATAAATATAAAATAATATATTACCGGTAACATGCATAGTAAGAATTATAGTGTATTTTATACAATGTACAAAAAACTTTTTTAATAGCCTTAACCACAAAGAAAGCCAAAGTTTTGGCACTTTTCGAGGATATTATGCTAAAAACATGAAAAAAGTATTTTTAACCAAGACATTTAGATAATTTTATATCAATTTTTATCAACTTCTTTATATCTATCTTAGACTGTGTTTTTTTCTTAATTTATGTACTTCATTCTACTTTTTTGTATATCTAATTTAATATTGTAAAATATATTCTTTCCCGAGTACGAAAAAAACATTGAAATAAATTTTCAAATTACATTCATGATTTACAAATAAACTTTTTTCCATTTCTATCGCACTAAATATATAATCAAAAAATATTTGTGGTAACTTAATTTTACGTTTTCCCTTTTTTCACACCCATTGCTTTCTGGTAATATTATATTTAAAAAAAACAGTTATTGTCATTACACAAACCATACAATCAAATTTATGAACCAAAAATCTTTTCCAAGTCAAAACACGATTAGATTCTATGTGACTTTGAGTAAAAAACTGAGACCTCAAAAAAGGTCCAGGACGTAAAAGATGTGACTGTATATCCATTATTTTGCTAGTATGATTTTTATTCTGTCAAGTTGTTTCCATTATTTAGTAAATAAATATAAATTTTATAAAGCACGTGTATTTTTATTTCGTATTTTATCAAAACCGTGTCAATCATCCCCCTATCTACTCAAAAGACGCGGTGTTGGTTTTGAAACCGCAGCTGTTCTAGCGGCCGACCGATTCATTTACAAGTAGCAATAATACCTAACTGTACTGAAGTCGAGATTTGATACCGTCCCCTTAATCTGTAATAGTTCTGTCACAAAATATCATAATAATTACAAGATAGCATTTATATAGCGCAGTTTAGTGTCATTTCACTTCAAGGATATCATAGTTCAACGAATGATGATGATAATAATAATGGATGATGACGCCCGAAATTTAAAATGTGTCTCGACAATGAAGGATCTTGGAATCATGTTTGATAGTAGACTGAGATTTCATGCTCATATTGAGACGGCATGTAGCACTTCACTGAGAATTCTGGGCTTTGTTCTACGCACTGCAAGGAATTTTAGAGATAACCGGGTGCTTATAGTTTTATTTAATTCCTTAGTAAGGAGTAGACTTGAAAGTGGGTCGGTGATTTGGAGTCCACACCAGGTAAATTATTCTCTCATGTTGGAGAGAGTTCAGAAGAAATTCTTAAGATTTCTCTACATGAGGGAGTATGGCTACTACCCGTGGCTCTATCCCACTGACTTTCTTTTGGGTATGCTCGGAATGAACTATCTACGGGTCAGGAGGGATGTGCGCATTGATACACATTTCTTTTGACTGATTCGTGGATGGTTTGAAAACTCGGTCATCATGGAGAGCATTCATTTCTATGTTCCCGATGGTTATCTACGTCACCGACAACATAGACTATTTTATCTCCCGGCCTGCAGAACTAACTTGCCAATGGTCATGCCTGTGGGGAGAGCAATCTTGCTGTTGAACAGAATCAATTCGGATATCGACATTTTTAGCATCAATGAAGCTTCCTTTAAAAGGCAAGCTCTATTATCACTGGTATAGTTTATATTCGCACTGTTAATATTAATCTAAGAATTCTTATTACAAAAATATTTTAAAAACGCATTGAAATTAAGAATTTTGTAATGTTTTTGAAATAAATAAACAAAATTGAATTGTATTACCTTCTCACAAAATGCAAAGGTAGCGGCCTTCCAAGGGAGAAATCCAAGGAAACGAGGATGGACCTCTCGCACTTCAAGATCTCTCTCTTGGTGTAGGTGTTGTCAGTGATGTAGACATAGTCAGTTATCTCCGGGGGGAACATCTCTTCGTATTTGCTAGCTATAAACATGGCTGTGATGCCCACTAATTGAATCTGTACTCGTTCTATTGTCTTCACATTCTGAAAGGATAACAAACAAAATTTAGTCAAAATGAGATGAATTGGGCAAAAATAATTCTCTTAATACATAGAATAAATATATTTTTTATTCGAGGACTCGTGAGTGGTGGATGGTGGTGAGTCTGTAACTTTTGTGTTAAATAAGTCACGTGTGACGTACGTAACACACTCACCCTCCAGGCGACCTATTTAACGTGCGTTAGCCAAAGAATACAGACCCAGCCCCCTTGAGGATTCTTAAATATTCCCATGGGTATACCTAAACTAAAAACTATATTTTAAAAACATTTGTACATGTTTACATATTACAAAATCGTATAACTAGTCATCATTATGACGGCATTCTTCTCAACTCATTTTCAAATGCTATTACAGTAATAATAATAAAAGCATTTAAAAATGTCAATTTAGTATGTAATATAAATGTAATTCGACCGATCAGTGACTGAGTTGACATCGCGTTGGGTTCCCACCAAGGCGTCATGTCTTCAATTCCTCGGCTGGCTAAGTCCTCCAATACAACAAGAGAAACATTTTCCACTTACCGTGGTGGAAGGAGGAGATTTTCAAATGTTGTCAGGTTATTCGTAACCCGGGTATGCCTTTCATTTAATAAATAAAATAAAAAGTTCTTTATCGCTTGTTTGAATTGTTCCCACAATCGGTTCCAATTTCAAGCAAATCAAATTTGTAGAGTTTATTGAACCGGAGTTACTAGTATTTTAGAAAACATAATATGAAACTGCCATACTGAAGTTAAATTACATTTAACTAACTAACCATCACGCCGTTTCCCCACAGGGGTAGGCAGAGAGGACGGACCGTCAAACAACTCGGTCTTGGCACACACTCCTTGCCTCATTCACATTCATACATCATTTCATACATACTCTTCTATTATTCTGACTCTTGACATGGCCCCACTCAAGTATCTGATTCACTTGGTCGTGTCATGTCTTCCTCGGGCGTCCCCGACTTCTGCTACCATTCACATTTGCATTGTATATTATCCTTACACTCCTTTCTTCGCTCATTCGCTCTACACACCCAAACCATCTAAGCGCCCCTTTCTTGATCTTACTCATTACGCTTACATTTAATATTAGGATAATTCCTGAAATCTTCAAGCTGGCCTACAAATAATAATAATAATAATAAATACGCATAAATTTATTCTTACACAACTACAAATTAGGGTTTGCATATAAGAAATTAGAATATATAAAGAAATTAGACAAAAATAAAAGGGTGAGCGGTACCTAAGCCAACTACTAATCAATTGGTCTTTACAAAACTTCTTATCAGGTCTATGAGAGGAAGCTGACAATATTTTATTCTTCAATATGCTGGACCAGATCCTGTTCCATCAATTTTCATTCAGACCAGGAACATCCCACACCTACTGGTATAAGTTAGTATAAGAGTATTTTTGAAGCGAGTTGTGCATATTCGAGTTTTGACCTACGATTTAACGGGGATGATAGTGGGTGTGTCGCAATTTAATTTAAATTACCTGCAGATAGCGGTCAATGATAGCAACAGTTAAGTGCAGAGTTTCCAGCAGGAGGTTGAACTGCGTATGCACCTGCACCAGCCAGTCTATCAGCATCGCTCGCATCTTAGGGGTCATGTACATCTGAAAACACAATACAATGACGTTTCATAATATTGAGAGCATCCGTGACTACGAATCCAGAGGTCAAGGGTTCACAGAGCGTGGGCAAGTAAATTTTATGTAATTAATTTGTGTTGTTTCACTATTAACTAATTTAAAATAACATAATCTAGCATATCCGACTCGTTCCAGAGTGGAAAATACTATGCCATACTCTCATTGGCTCCAGACGGTTGCGAGCAGTTATGACTCTTGTGCAGCATTCATAACAAAAAAAATATATACATATTAACGAGTCAAACGCCGATTGTGCTTCAGAGATGTTTATTTTTACAAATAAAATTGCCAATTTCTCTTAATTATTATTATTAACCTTAATGCTTTGAAAGCTGTACAGAGGACAAAATCAGAATCACCTGTGCTAATAACATTGTAGATAAGACATTTTTATTTCACTCTCTGACAGTCTAGAATACATTTTATCTGTGCATGTCGCAATTCATTTTTGTTCAACGGCGTCCCAAAAATGAAAATATTTAAATTTTCAAAGGAGTATTAAGGTTTAGTATTCCTTTGAAAACACCTTTTTATTATTGTTTTTCGTGTGGGTATTTATTCAGGTTTATGTCGTAATAATAAAAAACTCATTTCTAGCAGCATTCAAATTATTAAATAGGTAAAAGGAAAGATGAAGCACATACTAGGTTTTTTTTAATGGTTCAGGAAATTATGTATAATATTTATAATCTTAAGCAAATATAATATATACCAGTGAACACCGCCATGCTTCACTTCTGCTAATGTCTTTCTCGGGCGTCTCCGACTTCATCTGCCATTCATTACTGTATATCACAATGTTACTGTTAAAAAACTATCGATTTTAATTCGACTCCGTATCTCATTCTGGTACACAGATAAAGCGTTTTAGTCTAGGGTCCCATGCAACGAACCCTACATCATCGAGTACACAGATGAAACTGTTTTGTATTGAGAATAGACATTTAGGACGGGTTGTTTCGGAGAATTTGAACAATTCATCAAATTTCAACATTCATTTTCAAGTTCTGTGAAAGATTTTTTCAAGTTCTGTTTTTATTTCAGTTTTGTCAAGCAACTAGCCTACAATGATATAGTAACAGAACTTGAATAGGACTTTCACAGAACCCGAAAATGAACGTTGAAATTTGATGAAGTGTTCAAATTCTCCGAAACAACCCGTCCTAAGTAAGCCTTAAAAAGGTAATAAGAACAAAGTTTGAAATTTTCAGCAATATCCGAATAAATACAAACATACGCAGGTTGAATTTTTAAAGATAAAGATAATATTTATAATATTTGCAAATCTAAAGATTATTTATTGACACAATACAAAAATGGACAGTCGGAAGAGAGGGAAAAGCCTATACTATAACACAAATTGGTGATCAAATGACCAAGCTCAAATAAACCAAAATTATATTTTGTTAATATTTCATACCTGTCCATCGAGATGTTGAGGCTGGATGGGAAACTTGGTCTCCAAATCTCTGAGGTAAGAATAGATATCTTTAATATAGATTGCCATGAGGATAGGATTCTTCTCTTCCCCAGCATCAATGTCTTCCACCCCATCTAGCAACTCAGTTGAATACGAATCTTTCTTGGACGAGGAATCCGAGTCTTCACTTCTGACCTCCAGATCTTCCGTCACCTCCGAAGAAACCTTCTTCGCTTGAATTTCTGGGTCAACTTTTACAGTTATAGGTCTAAGTTTTCTTTCCTTCTCTTTTGGTATCAGGTTTTCTTTGGAGTCAGTCTTTTTGATATTGGCACTCGATATCTGAAATAAAAAATGTAGTTTTTAGAAAGAGAATTTTTAGAAAAATAAACAAATAATGAAATAAACTACTAGTCCCAATGAAGGCTAGTATGTACGTCATCGACGATCATCCTTTGTCTTCTCACACGACTTGTACGAAAACAAAAAGACAGATGATACTAGAACGATGACATCACCTACAACCTCTCACTGGGACCAGGATATTAAGATGTGTTGAAATACGTCTGGGATGGTGAATGTGTAAAGATTCAATAATTGCAACGCATTCAAAGAAATTAGAGAAATGAAGATTCACAAGGAATGCAAATTCAAAGGATTTAGAAATAGAAACTTGGGTGATTTGAAAATATACATTGGATTAAGCAAGAAAGCAATATCAGTGTAAGTCCAAAATATATCTGAGAAGGTGTATGAATGAACAGTGAGTCATTACAGAGGTGAGTTGTGTTTCATCCTCCGTGCTCAGGAGCAATGGAATTGTTTTAATATTAAAATTTTTTCTACTCATTGATAGATTTTACCTTTGTTAGTATTTCACAAAGTTCATAAAACATTTTGCAAAGATGGATTTACAATAACAGAAGATTTTAATTTGAAATAATATTAAATGAACCAATTTGCAATTACTTTGGTTTGTTTCAAGCGAGCTGTGATGACGCCAGCTTTTGCAGCCAGGGTTATGGTACTCTCCTCTCTCCGGAACACTTTCTGACTGTTCTCATTCGAAACCACTGCAGTGGTGATGGGTGCCTTGACTGGTAGTCTCGTGTCAACCTTGGCTTGGACATTTTTATAGCTGAAATTGAAGAAATTCACATTGAATTTTAGGACTTCGCCGTAATTAGGTACATAATGATTTACAGGACATTTCAAATTTGTAAAAAAGCATGGCTTGGGTATTAACTGCAGGTGTAATTGGAGAAATTAACATAAAATTAGGCCTTCACTATAATTACATTAATTTTCACATGGAAATGGTTTAGATTTCGTAAAAACAAGCTCGTCTTGTTTGATACAGAAATGCACCTGTAGTTTCACCATATTTATACATCAGGGCTGGCTCTGAACCAAACGCCGCCTGGCACCAGTAAAAACCTTAAGAGCGCCGTATTGGGTGTTACGTATGGTATGTTTACGTATACGTACGGTCAGGGCAACAGAAAAACTTCAAACTTTTATCCAGCATTACAATTCAATAGTAGATAATTTTAAAAAAATGGACATGGCGAACAGAAGAATATAATTTTTTATTAGTGTGAAATTTTTTTGCTAATTTGAACATTTTGATCGGCAGTTTGCCGTTATTATACCAATAACACTTCGTAGAATTATTAATTTAGAAATGGATTAGCTGTGTATCTAAACAAAAATACAGCTGTATTTTGTGGATAGATTGACAATGAACCGTAAATTGTTACCTGCGAAGAGGCTGCCTGACTCCGGCAGCTTTCTTGTCTTTCTCAACTGCTTCTTGGCTCTTTCCAATGAGTGAAGGCTGAACTCTGAGGTTGCAAATATCACCCAACACATTCCTTCTCGTTGGGATTATCTGCAGACCGCCTTTGAGACTTTGTGTTTTCGCCTTGTTGGCGAAAATATTCTCCTGTCCGTTGAGTACCTAGAAAATACACGAATACATTTAAAAGAGTGTGACAATAATACAAGAAAAACAACGTTCAAACAAAATAATCAAACTTACATTGACGTTAACTCTGTTTTTGTACTCCATTTTGAAATATTTTTAGAATTCACACAACTTTAAGTCTGTTCTGGTTGTCTTGTCGTGTTTAATAAAAGAGTAGTTTCCGTATACAGTTTAGATTGTTAAATAAAAGTCAACTGCCAGCCATGCAAAGAAGATTTGCAAGCAGAAATGAGACACCGAACAAACAGTGGACCACTTCGCAACGGATATAATTTCAAACGAACATATGGTATAACGGTCACCAATCGTAGACTCGGATTTGTTTATTCACGTCTCCCATTGGCTGTGTTTGAAATCTTAACCATAGAGTACTGTTTACTTATTTAAAATTTTATAACATATTATTTATTGAATTTAAATTTTAAATCATTATTGGGCTAGGTCGATTTGTTGCTTGTTATCGATTTTCTTTGGAGTTAATATAGAGTAGAATATTTTTATTTGTGTGTTAATCAGTTTTTCGGTGTTACTTTTTTTTTAAAGTGTACTTGCTTTCAAAAAATCAGCACTAAAATATTTTTAAATGAAGCACATCACGTTTCAAGTCTTTAAATTTCACTTATTTTGTGGGACATAGTGCAAAAAAATTAATAGATGATGGGAATCAGAAGTGAACTTCAAACAAATTCTTCACGACTGTTTTATGGTGTGCGTTTGAAGCATATAAAACTTCACCACCTCAGAAAAACTAAAGAAACGGAACGATTTAATTATTTAAGTACTAATGATTTATTATTTTTTTAGTTAGAAATTAATGGACTGTCACCGGTGGTTTATTAAGAGTGGTTTATTTATGCCCATAAATAAACCACTTTATGCCATACGGTGACTGTCCGAGGAAGCGCCAATCAGGTAGATAGTTGATTTATGGCGCCAATATATATTTTTTTCTAAGCTTTTTCTGATATAATGTTTTTTGTTGGCTCTTTAAGTAATCATTTAACAGTACCCCATAGACAGTACTCACTTTAAGACAAAAGTACCTAGTAAATTAATTCAAAACACACTTTGATACTGAAATAACCTCTAATAGTACCTACCAAATTTGAAAGTATCTATATTGCATGAATAGGCGTGGTCAGGTTGTGATATTGAAAATGAAACGACAAAAAAGATGGGGTAAGGTGGTTGATGCTAAGCTGCTGAGTGGTTTATTTATGCTAAGCTGAATATAAGATCATCGGTAGGAAACAAGGACCAACATTACATAATTTCACATACGTCATTTGTAAATCTCTAGTGTAGTAAGCGTATTAAATTAAATATAATATAAAGGATATTTATATAAAATAATATATTGAATATTTTGGGGGTGTACCCCGACTCTTCTCCAGTCCTCTTACGCCACGGTATAGTATTTAGCAGAGTTATGTACATAATAATATTATATATTATTGGTATTATGGATTGGTAATTTTGTACATTAATAACACAAACATCTGCTGGCGATTAAGATGGGAACTAGAGAACAACAATTTTGAATTTTCCAGTGTGATTTTTATCTTCTGCGCGTAAAACCGATTTTTAGTATTATTTTTCAAAATAATAAAAATCTTAAAAAATGATTGATTGTAAAAGAACTGAGCTCTGGTATGATCATTTGAATACAGCGTAAAAACACCCTTAAATATATAACAAATTACAGCTATTTTCGCACATTGCACTTGTAGACAAGATCGTGGCTTGGTTTTAGTTGTTTAATGGAGGCAAAACATAATCCTATAACATAATATGCCTAGATAAATTTGTTTAGTACTTGGGTACTGTGCATAAATAAACCACTCACTAGATCGATAACTTCGAGCTTTTGTATAAAACAAATTTGATCTAAAAAACCATAGATATGCCAATATATAGACAGTAAAATTCTCATTCGGAGACTACATATTGTACTATACACCAATGAAAAACTTTGAAAGTTTATTCATGGTTTATTCGAGAGTGGTTTATTCCATAGATGTTCAGGTACTGTGCAGTTCTGTTTATGGTTCTGTTTAGATAGTTGATTTATGGTACTGTGGTGGTGTGAGTGAAGATGGTGAAGATTGGTGAAGATTTTGGAAATCCTGAGTCCTGAGCATAGTTGATTTATGTTCTGAACGTGTTTAGCACAGTTTGGCATTTGCTTTCGCGTTATTGTTTACATGGGAGTTTTGGTAAAAAGATTTATTCTAGTAAGCAGAATTTGAGTAATCACCTGTTGCAATTTTGGCAGTATTATTGTTTTGTAACCATTATTGTTGAATAAGTTTGGTGCCGGCCTAATTATTTCACAATATTTATGAAAAATGACATACGAATTTACGATAAGTTTCCTTGACGAACGATTTGCCGTTTACAAGTTTTTCAAAACAATGTTATCCCGTAAAATACAATTAATGACTCACTATCAAGTTGAAAATCCAGTGTGGATCCTTGAAGTATGAAATGTCAATATTATTTCATCGTTAAGGATTCAGCCATTTTTTTCCTTCAGTAAAATGTAATATTTTCATCCAAACTCAAAAATATTCATCGTGCCACAATGCGCTTCTCAAAATTCGCCGTATTAAGCTATTATTATTATAATTTAGTGTTTCTCATCCAATATTATTGATGTTCCGTTATCGGTCAATAATAATAATAGTGGATTTATATAAAGTGGGAACCGAGAACATCCAACTTGGTCCAACATATTTGATCAACCACTTTGCACTGTTTTACGTATTTTCAAAAATTGGAGAGAATGTTTTTGTTTTATTGTACAAATTATATTTATTTAGCCTTTGGGTATTATTGTACAAATTATATTTATTTAGCCTTTGGGTATTATTGTACAAATTATATTTATTTAGCCTTTGGGTATTATTGTACAAATTATATTTATTTAGCCTTTGGGTATTATTGTACAAATTATATTTATTTAGCCTTTGGGTAGTTATTTCCCTAACCGCCGCACTTTTAGGCACAGATTATGGAAATTACACTTTGTTTCAACAATTACTACGAGCAACAAACCAGTGTCACTCCATGCCACAAAAGTCCAAAATGGCGACAGTGGGATTGTTTTGAGCGATATCTCACAAAAGCGGCGCTATACAAATTGTCCAATAAATAAATCTCCCGATGTAAATCGTTGTTTCTTGTAGTAATTATGTTGAAACAAAGTGTAATTTCCATAATCGGTGCCTATGAAGAGTATGGTGGTTAGGGAAATATTTACTGTCCCTTTTACCACCGCTACTACAGCAATTGATTGTGCTCTGTTGTAGTATTATCACTTGGACACTGTTGCACGCACTGAAATTAGTGACATCATGTGATGTCACTAATTTCCATACAACCTTTCGTCTTTTAGGTCCCAGACAGGCCAATGAAATTGTTTATCGAATTGAGAAATAATTTCAATATTTTTAAAGTCATCATGCATTTTGCTATTTGCATTGCATATTATGTAATGCACCGATATCGGGTATTTTAGAACATACATTATGCATTGGCAGTGCGTGGGTTGATTTTTCTACTTTTTGTGCGTGATGCATGTGGCCCCTGCCTGCTGGGCCCCACTGGGGCAGGGGCAGGGGCAGGCAGAGTCCCAGTCAGCATTAGAACCGCCCCTGCTCTTCAGTGAGTGCACAGTAAATAGACAACGACACATCGCTCAGGTAATGCAAAAGAACCACATGCGAAATTTGCGATTTTGAGTTAAAATTTCAGAAGTATTCATGAATTCACCAACTTTTGTTGTGTAAGAAGACCACGCCTGCTATCTGATTTCATCATTGTTCATAATATATTTCTATTTTTGAAACTTTTCATGATGGAATTCCATTATAATATATTATAATAAAACAAATAGTCCAGTCTGAAGATGGCTTTAACGAGCTGAAACCGATTACGGTCAATAAAATTAAAGTGGAAAAAAGTTTCATATTTGTTTTATTATAATATATTATTCATAATATGTTTCTTTGTAATTTCTTTAATAATAATAATAATATTTGGCTAATTTATATAGCGCCGTTTTCGTGAGAAATCACCTCAAGGGCGCTGTACAAATATATTTCTTAAATAGTTAATACTAGAACTACTTATATCTAGTGACTTACGACTAAGGCCTATAACTACTATCTTAACGACATATATACGAGTATTTACATATTTAGCAACTTACAACTAAAATTAATATTAACAATCTAATCTTACTAACGCCAGAAGAAGAAGGAAGTTCTATTATATTAGGGTGTTTTTATTGTTAGCTGGATATATATGTTAAATGAATGAAATTAATGAATAAAATCAATCGTCAATCTTAAACGCATCTAGATGATTCATATGCCAACAATTAAACCGATTGACTTGTTGTGTTCCCGCTGATATTATCCATTGTCCATTGGTAGGCAAGTCAATAGCAAAATTGAATGAACGGAATCACTAGATAATGTAACAATTACGGTATAAAAAAAAAAGAAATATTTGGATAGAATGACGGATTTATGGAAATGAGTGTCTGAAAAAGTGAGTTTTTAGTTTGGATCTAAATTCTGTTGGGCTGGTTATATACCTCAATTCCATAGGAAGTTTATTCCAAGCCTTAGGGCCGGATACTCCGAATGCACGATCACCAAACTTAGTTTTTTTTGTTATTTGTTTTTGGGGTGTTATGCCGTGCTGCGCTAACTCCTTCTTTAGCCAACGTTTCGGACAGCATTGCAGTGTCCATCATCAGGGCAGATGTAAAGAAACGTTGGCTAAAGAAGGAGTTAGCGCAACACGGCATAACACCCCAAAAACAAATAACAAAAATACTTTTGGCCGTGAAAATCTTAAATCATACCAAACTTAGTGTTTGGATTTCGCTTAGGCTCTTTCAACCTTCCAATTGCGGATGATGTCGCTGATCTAAGAGTTGACTGCCTTAGACCAGTATTTTCCGGAATGCATAGCTCAGTAATATACGGTGGTGCCATTTCGTTGATAGCTTTAAACACCATCCAGCATAGCTTGTACTGGATCCTTTCAGGACACTTCAGCCAGTGAAGATTTCGGAGGTGTTCCGAAATGTGCGAAAACTTGGGTACCCCGGTGATAAGCCTTGCTGCGGCGTTGAACACTGATTGTGGTTTATCAGTTTCGCATTTAGGAAGATTTGCATAAATGCCGTTGCAATAGTCAAGACGTGATACTACATATGAGTTCACAAGTAATTTAGTTGCCTCTGTTGAAAGGTTCCTACGAACTGACTTAAGTTGTCTAAGGTAGAAGAACCCCGTGCTAACGGTCTTATTTACCTGATTTTTTAAAGAAAGGTCTGAATCCAGATAAACTCCCAGAAGTGGTATGCTTGTTTTTCTCGAAAGTGTTGGTTACCTTGTATTATGATGCTTGCAGTACCGTGGAGGCGTGCTTTGCCATTTTTGTGTCATCTCAACTTTACTCTGTCTGGTGTAGAACGCTAGTCAAAAGACCACCTTGGAGGAAGTAAACCATAGATAAAATAAATAAATAAGATGGGCCATGAATCATTTACTAGTACGAAATTGCATGCAAAAAAGTGTCGCAGACATTGTTCACCCATACTACTGCAAATTGCATCCACATTCCGCGGCGCCCCGCCTTTGTTACTAACTACAAACCAAAATCATAACTTTCGTTGACTCCGCCGCTTTGATAGGCTGTGCCGTTTGATCATAACTTAACTTGTATGCCAAATCTCAATTTGCTCCTATTTTTTATGGGGTAAACCAATGAGGTTATATAAATAGAGAAGCAAGCTTCATTACCGCGCGTCAAAAAAAGCATAACCACTATACAACCGCGACGACGTAGCTTTGAAACCAATAAAAATTTTAAAGTAAACATATATTTGTCTCACTTACACAAGTCACGAGACCAATGCTGCCGCTACGATTAGACGACGACAGAAACACAAACCTGCGCTGGCGCGTCAGTGTTGCCTACCATTTGAAATTTTACCCGACATAAGCAATAAAATAGAGTGTTTTTTTAACGTTAGTTTGTAATAAGAAAAACTAATTAAAATTATTTTAATATGTGTTTTTTTTATTATATGACTAAAAGTAAGCATAATTAATTAAATAATAAAGACATTTTTTGTTCCAATATTTTGTATTATACCTAGCATACAATACTCAAACATCTGTCGAAATTATAGGTTTAATCGAAAAATACTCTTTTGAAGAGGTAGAAAGGAAAAATATATTTCTAAATGAGTTTATTTTTTAACAAAACTCACAAATAAGAGTAACATTTGTAAAAGAAACATCAAATTTAAGAAATAAAACCAGCTACACCATATATGCTGACGTTGACAGTAAAATAGTGAACAACCTGTTTTCAAAATATTTCTCAAATAAAATTATCTACAACAAGGACATTCTCAGACATAATACAAGGACGTGCAAGGAAATCAGGTTACAAAAAAATGGACAAAGCGAATACGCAGAACAGTTTACTGTTCAAAGGGATGAAGTTGTAGTATAACACGCTACCAGAAACTTTAAAGTCCGCACAAATTGGAAAGTTCAAGATGTATTGTTGGAGCTACTTTAAACAAGAATAAATATAGTTTGCAATATGAAAAAATGTAACTAATTAGCAAATTATTATTTTATTTTTTTTAAAGAAAGACAAACATTCCCGGGTTACGAATAACCCAACAATGTTTGAAAATCTCCTACTACCACCACAGAAAGCCGAAAATGTTGCTTGTGTTGTGATGGAGGACTCGAACACGCGACGCTCGGGTGAGACCCAAGCGCTATGCCCACTCAACCACTGACCGGTCATAAACCGGACCGGTTATAAACTCAAATGTTCAATTTACTAAAATATAATAGTAAATAAAAAAAATAAATTAAACTCCGCTATGAAGCATTAATTTTGTAAACAATTGCCTTTTAGATTCCTTTTTGTGGGTTTGTGTGAATAATTTGCTTTCGTGATACAGTCTTATTTTTAAATATTTGTTAATAATGGCATTTTTGTTGTTTGTTTTTGGGGTGTTATGCCGTGTTGCGCTAACTCCTTCTTTAGCCGACGTTTCGGACAGCGTTGCAGTGTCCATCATCAGGGCAGATCCGGTAGATCCGAAGATGTGTAAATTTTTGGTTGTCGAGTTAGTGCAATTTACACATCTTCGGATCTACCGGATCTGCCCTGATGATGGACACTGCAACGCTGTCCGAAACGTCGGCTAAAGAAGGAGTTAGCGCAACACGGCATAACACCCCAAAAACAAACAACAAAAATGCTTTTGGCCGTGAGAATCTAAAAACTTACCTGAATAATGGCATTAATTAATAAAAGAGAATGATCCACTTGTACTGATGACAAATGATCCCCCGGGTGCATTGCAAATTCTTTTAGTAACTTTTTTCCTTGAAGCATTTTTAAAGTTTTTGTAGCTAATATCTAATATGAGCCCAAATTTAGGAGGCAAAGACTTAGTGTCGGAAAGCGTTATTGCATGTCTTATAATGCCTTCACAAATCATACATATTTCATACACATGTTTCGATGGGTAACATAATCCTCCTTTATCTTTTACATTAATTAGCTTGTGAAACCACTCCAGTTCTGTAGCGAGTAAAGCTTTGATGCATATTTCGCATTTGAGTTCTTGACCAACTTTGTTAACAACATAGCTGGAAATGTATCCAACGACTTGTTTTGTTACGTTCGTAAAAAGGTTATCATTCGTTTGCTGCACGACCCATTCTTTTTCTAAATCTGTTACGTTTTGATTGTTCATTATAGTTTGAGATTTTTGTAAGTCAATGTGTTCATGACGATCAAAGGAAGACTTGTTGATTTCTTCGATGTGATCCTTTTCACTTGCAGAAGTTGTAGAGCACAAGATATTAATTTTTTCAAGGGGCACACAGTTGCCTCTAAAACCGTTTTTTAATTCAAGGTGATTTAATAATTTTTTGTAGGCAGATTTAAACTGCACAACATTCGGATTATTATTGTAACCACCCTTTTGCCGGATACAACCAAAAAATAATTCTAGATGGTCTTGTGTAAGTCTATATGTTGCGATGTATTTCATTTCGTTAGTCTCAATCAACCTTGTATATAATACTTTTAAACTTTCCAGACAAATCAGAAAACCCAAAAATCCCGTTTTAAATTTGCAATCTAACACTTTCTTCATGTTTTTTTTTATCAGTATCTTGTGTATCTGGCCTTCCGTTTAATTGTTTTTTTTTGTTATAACTTCTACACTTAGGTTCGTAACATACTTTTTATATCTTTCAATTAATGTGTAGATATCATTTTTCGTATCTGATTTAAGACTTTTCTTAAAACCAATTTGGGGTCCCCCTTAGAATTTAGGACATCAAAAATATCATTGTGTAATTTAATAAATTCCGCAGTGGGTTCACTTTCTGAAAATTCAGAAGACAACTCCTTTGCCAAATGAAGTGACTGAGCTACACTATTGCTTAGCAGCTGTGATGCCAACTTCACCTTCATAATTTGATTACGAAAATTAATATGGCGGTTGGTTAATTTGTTACCTGTTCTAAGGCCTTCAATTTCTTGATTCTCCTGTAAACGGTTTACATACTTCCATTCTATCTTCTCATTATTTTTGTTTAAAAATATTTTTTTTGATGCAAAACTGTTTATCACTAGCTTGAGCATGTGACAAGCGTCTAACAATAGCACCACATCGTGTCCTGTTGTAGGATGTTTGAAAGTTGTTTTCAGGTTGTTTGGGTCGTTTAGGTTACGTCCTAAAACCCGCATTGCAGCAATATTTGTCTGACTGCCGTCACACGTTACTGATGCTACTTCGACGTTTATTTGTTCGCATTTTGTCAAAGCCAAATTTATAATATTGGCAAGTTTTACTGAAGATAACCCATGTGTATAAAAATGGGGGGGGGGGGGTCGGAAAAAATTACGAAATATCACAAGGGGGGGAGAGGTACAATGAGATATCACGTTGTTAAAAAACATTCAAAATCATTAAAAAACGTTTCAAAAGTTGCTAAAAAACATCACGTGATTAATGGACGACCCCAAAGCAGGTTGTTGTTATTTGATGAGAATATATTTTAGACAAATATTAACTATGTTTTGACTATATAAATTACCTAGCCTATTAAATTTTTACTCACAAAAACATACTCGGAATCGCTTCGTTAGACAAAAAAACATGACCACCATCGCTTTTTGGTCTTAGCTTGTCGTGATCCCGGAAGTGTTTCGAACAAATGACTGTAGATTTAGTAGACAGCCAGTCTGTCTCTTTTCTAAGTAATCGAATAATTTCCACCCACTTCTCACGGCGTGCTGGATCTTTAGGTACACTGCAAAATTATTAATATAAAATACGTAAAAAAATATAATTACTGGATTATTCATTAATAAACTAAAATAAGATTAAAGAATTCTTTTGTACGAAGATTAAAGTATAATTAATATTATTTCAAAAATATTTTAAATCAGAGGTTACCTCTATAGTAACTTATTACATAAATTATGTATTCTCCCATTAATGTGGAAAAACCAAAACGAATTTTTAGTGGCAACACTGAACCTATATTTATAGTATTCGATATTTTATTCCAATTTTAGCGTTTTTTAACTTAATGTGAATATGTAAACATTAAACTTACGAGTGGAAAGTAATTCCGCTTGATTTATTATGTTTTTGTGACCTTGAATTGCATTCTTCAACGACGCATTTACCCATTTTGGAAATAGTTTTGACGGCGTGTCGCTCGGTTTAACTCGGTCGGCGTCTCACTGAGCACTGAACTGACATTAGCGGCAAAGTTGGCTGTGGCCTAAATTGCAGTGGCAATGCTTTGACGCGGTAATTATCGATCTAGTGTATATACATCAATGGGGTAAACGGTAGACAAATAACAATGGTCCAATATCAGAGTATGCTACTTGTGCTTCTTCACCTCCAGAAAGATTTGCCAAATGTCTTGGAGTGGAGGCAGCATCACAGTAAACCTACTGTTAGAGTGTTAACATTTATTGAATCTTTGTTTTTCAGGGCCATTTTTGGAAATACCTTTGAGCAATACCATTCTTTGGGAAATACCATACCACCTGTCTCAACTGGCACAAAATGGCAAACAGCCAAGATGACTTGGAACTGGTGTTCCCGGAATGCCAAGACTCCACGGAACACTTCAATGATTTATTTTTCAACTTCGATGGGAAGTAAGTGTTTAACATCTCTCTTCAAAACTTTTTACTTCACTGCAGCTTATTTACTTCGTTTACTGTCTTTAGCAGTAACATATTTAACACATTTAACACATTTCTGAGACGTAATTAGGTTATTGAATAGAAGGTATGTGCGCGCTAATTACTTTAAAAATACTTGTGATATTGTATGGGATTAGAGATGCATTAAGCTTAAATTTAAAGGTGATACTTAGGACCTTTAATTTATTTGTTTTGGCCATGTATGTATTTTTTGTTTTTTTTTTTTCTATTTTTTCCATTATTTTTCTGTAATATAAATACTTTTTTTTAAATTCTACGCAATCCTATTTGAAGGCTGTTAGGTTTTTTAACCATTTAATGAACATTCCGATACTGCGCAGAAAAGTCCCACATTGGACTGCGCTGCAAATCGTAGTCTTATTTAAGCGAACTTTACTTTTCTGCGCAGGGTCTGGTTATTTTAATGTGCGCTCTTTGGCGTTTAACGTACGACTGACATTGTAGATTTGTGGTTACAGTTCGTGTTCTTAAATATTTATAAATTATGACTCAATTTGGTGGGAGCGGTTTATTATAATGCATCCAAAAATAAACGTAGAAATACAAGCAGAACGTTTTACAAAGGAAAGTTCGAAATATAATTTCACGCGCAAAACATAGGCAATTAACTCGGTATCGGTGTCAAAGTTGCTGGTGCTGTACTGTGCACTGGTCCGCGCCGGGTCGCTTTAAATAACTCAGCTGACGACGATGGAAGGTTCGCGAGGCTACCGATAAATTGACAAACCCTCGCATAATCCAGATTGTTCGGCGACGCTGTAATAATGCCTAAGCGATAGACTAGATCCTTCTGGTGAACGCCTCCGAATCCAAACACACGCAAAGTACTAGCGTAGGTATTTCAGCGAGCGCCGCTGTTAGCAGGTAGGTACTATCCGACACATTGTTATAGATATGGAATTAGCGGCCGCCACAGATTATTCAAAGCATTCTCGAACCCTCCTGGTGCCAAAAATATGGTCACGTGATTTGTCTCCAGCTCGTCGAAATGAAACCCGGACGATGGATGTCAATGATGGGATCCCACTAATCCCACTCTATGTGAGAAATGTAACCAAAAATTAGCATGTTATTAGATCAATGTTTGAGTTATAATAATAATGATAACATAGCATTTATATAGCGCAGTTTAGTGTCATTTCACTTCAAGTGCGCTTTACTATAACAAATTTAAAAATGGTAATTTAGTATTAGTGATCATGTTCTTAAAATTATTCCTACAGTGCGCCTTACCCAATACAATCTAATAATGTAACACTAAATGTCCAGTTTATACAAAGCGATTACAAACAAAGAATAACAATAAAAACAGGACAGGACAAAACAAGAACATTAAAACTAAAACATAATACAAAACAGGAGGTAGTTTGTGCTCAGAAATGACAGTAGACATTTGAAAAAGGTACAATAAGGAGGCAACTGACACCAAACAGTTACCTAAATAGTTAAGTTTGAGAATATGGCTTATTATAAAATATTGAAAAGAAGTTAAGATTTATGAAAGGTAGGATTTTTTAAAGCCTGTTTAAATTCAGCCAAATTCTGGAGATTAGTAAGAGCTGATGGAAGTTTATTCCAAATGAGTGGGCCTGTTACACGAAAAGAACGATCATAGTAAACGGCTTGATTTGACCTAGAAAGTTCGATTAAACAACTAGATCTGCTGACCTTAGAGTAAGCTGTCTATTGCTTAAGTTTTGTCAGACATATAGTTCCGATATATAGGCTGGCACCATTCCTTGCAATGCTTTGAAGGTCATTAAGCATATCTTAAACTCTTTCAGGGATCGAAGCCAGTGGAGGCGATCCCTTATAAGTGGGGTTATTCGACAATACTTAGATTCATCAAAAATCATTCTCGCCGCAGCATTAAAAACTGACTGGATGTGAAAAACTGAGACCGGCATATGCACTATTGCAATAGTCCATACGTGAGACGATGAATGAATTTATGAGTGATTTTGCTCCATCAGAGGGAAGGCATCTCCTGATTGATTTTGAAAAAGTCAGAACTAGCAGCTTTTGAAATTTGCGATTCAAGAGGAAGACTATTTGTCCATAGTGAAACCCAGAAATTTTATTTCTGCAGAAGAGATTATATCTGTATCCTGAATATTTATATACGAATATTGAACTGAAGTCAAGGAGGGCTTGCCTTCCAGGGGAAGCTATCCAAATTAATTCTGTCTTTGTTGTTAAGTTTTCTTGACAGACATCCAACTTGAGTCTGTTAATGAAGCTAAAACCACCTCATTTTTAAGAATGTTTCATTTGTCCAGAGAAAAAAACTTGAAAATCAAACGATCATCTGCGTAGCCTTATGATTCAAAGCCAGCTGAGTGAATGAGTTGTTCAAGACCTTACCCTGGGGAACTCCAAATTCGATGGGAGTTTCAGGTGATGTACATTTATTGAAAGTTACTGAGGCTACTCTTCCAGACAGGTATGATGTCATCCATTGGAGTACATCACCTCGAACGCCAAATTCGGTTTCAAGCACATCTAACCCTTACCACTCATTTGTCGGGTGCAAACCGACATCACTATTTGTACGCTACAACTCAGTTGTCGACTGGCGGCCGACAAGATAAGACGTACGCGTGCGGTGTATTTTCGTGCACAAAACCTGACACGTGACGTTGTTTTTTGTAATTATTCGATAAAAAAAACATTTAAGTTCACCTTTTCATAAGATTTTGACTGTTTTCCGTTTTAATTTTACTATAAAATAACCTTTGCAAATTCACATAACCTAAAATGGCGGGAACTTCGCGTGATTTGGCATCTGAATACCAAGTGTTTTCGGAAGATGAATCTTATGAAAGTGACAGTGAGTACGAGCCTGTTGCTTGTGATTTTGAAGATCCTGATGATGATAGTGTTAACAGCACAGAAAATAACAATGATAATGATGACAGTACAACAGATGTCAAAAGTCATAGTGAGCCAAATAATTGGAACGAAATGACCGAAACTTTCGTGATTCCCGAGTTTCCATATTCTCCTACACTTCCGGAATTAGAATTCCAGACAATCTTAGACCAAACACTGCTTTACGATTCTTCCAATTATTTTTTACAGAATATTTGATGTCTCAAATTGTGTTGGAAACTGCTTTCGAACCATATTTTGGGATAGAAACCACAACCGCACTAATCAGACCAGATTTGCCATTTACGGCTCGAATCGTACTTACACTACTAAACAAAATTGCTTCTTGCCACTAATACTGCTGGATTCCACGTCTTCACGGATCGATTCTACACAAGTGTAAAACTGGCTAAAGAACTTCAAAAACTAAATGTTCATATAACCGGAACAATTATTCCAAATTGGAAGAATATGCCAGATCAGTTAAAAAAGGATAAACTGAAAATAGCAAAGCATCAAGTCAAAACATTTATCAAAAACAATATTACTGCACTGGCCTGGAAAGACAAGAGGACTGTCCACATGCTGTCTTCATTCCATAATTCAATATCGGTTCCTAAAAGGGATTGCTAGGAGGCTAGGATTAGAAAGAGGCAATTACTCGTATTATGAAATTGAACAAATTCTAAACCTTTCTCCTTTAGAAGACCGTCGGAAAAAATCTGATCTCATTTATTTCTTTAAAATTATCAACAATATGATTGACTCACCTACATTACTAGAACTCATCACATTCAATATACCTACTCGTAGACCCAGAAATAAAGAACTGCTCTTGCTCAATCAACCTACTAAGGGGGTATTTCACTATGTCGGGCTAAATATCTGAATAGCTATCCGTTGGCTGGCTTTAAAGTTCAGAATAACTTCGTTATTCAACGGCGACCGTTTCACCATTGTTTCGAACTGCCGGATAGATAACACTCGAAATAGTCTGGCAACATCGCAAAATGTTTGCTGTTTCTCCATCTACTGCCACGGCTGTCATGCGTCACAGTCCGCACACCGCGAAGTGTGCATTTTTTTGGTTATGTTATGTTGATTATCAGGTCATTTTAGATAGATTCGTGTCGAATTAATACATTGTTTCTTATTTTGAACACAATCATATAATTCAGGATGGATCATACAAGCATTCAAATTCATTCTACAAAATTCGACTCACTTCTCAGCTGTTAAACTCGGAATGTTTTGACGCCATCTTTGATTCGAGGAATAGCGCCTAACGTGAAGTTCGAGCACTGATTAGTCAAATCTAACTTTAACCCGAGCGTTAGCGTTATTCAGATATAGTGAAAACGAAAAAATGACTAATCCGCGGATTAGTGCTTGGTCAGAACATAATCAGAGATAGTGAAAAACCCCCTAAGTATGCTTATAATTCACCATTGTCCAGAATATGTAGAATGGTCAACTCACGTCAAGACCTTGATTTTTTTGGTATCAGTCAGAATGTTTTTGTCGCTCACTATGCAATTGAGGATATTTTGTATCACTTTAGTTTTAGCAAGGTCTTGACTTGACTTGACACTTCTATTTCATTTCTATTTTCTTATGTTTTCCCTGTTTGTCAAAGCTGGAGCGCAAGGAACAACTGAGGAAATTACAAAACCAGTTGCCATAGTGGATTATACAGCAAACATGGGAGCTATGCCAGCAGCTATCCATTCCAGAAAAAAACTTTGAAATGGTGGAGAAAGATGTTTTTTTGGCTCTTAGATATTTGTGTAATAAACAGTTTCATTATATGTATACTAACAAGACCGAGTGACAAAACAGTTTATTTATTTATTATTTATTAATGCCCTATCGGGCTTTTACAGAGGAAATTGACAATTTATGAATATTATTTATAGTGTAACAGTAATGTAACAGTTATGTAAGTGTAACATAATACACGGATAATAGCTTAACTGTATACAAATTGCAGCCAATTTCTCACAAAAGGTTTAGAAAGGAGCTTATTACTCAATTAGTAGGAGATAAAAGGGTTGGTCGGGAATCCAGAAAAAGGGGACGCCCAAGTACGCCAGATGCAGAGGAGCGATTAGAAAACAAGCAACACTTCATTGCCAAACTGGACAAAGGTTCTAAAGACTGTACTGTGTGCAGTAACAGAAAGATTCCAGGGGGAAGACGCGAAAGTGTGGTTTTGTGAGACCTGTTCCAGAAAACCTGGTCTCCATCCTGGAGAATGTTTTAAAAAGTACCATACTATGCAAAAATATAAGTAGTCCATAATGTTTTCTGTAAACTGTTTTTTTATTTGAAGAATAAATCATAATGAATGAATTTTTAACAATTTTTTTTGTAACTGCCTATCAATAAATTAATATTTTGCCATTATTTAAATTAGAGTTGGCTGACAAAAATTATTAAAAAATAATGGAGTGGTAAGGGTTAGTAAAATACTATGATCTACTGTGTCAAATGCCGCACTCATGTCAATAACAGATATCAAACCCAACTTACTTACTTCCATCCCGATGATCAAATCTGAAATTATCTGCCAAAGAACAGTTTCCGTTGAATGAAACCGTTAATAAGTGGATTGATTTTTGGCAAACAGACTAGCGGAGTTCAAGTACCCCACCAATTGTTTTCAAACGATTTTCTCAAGCAGTTTTGATAGGAGTAGGTTGGATATTGTAATTGTCCGTATCAAGATATGGTTTTTTTAGTATTGGAGTAATAATTAATTTTTTAAGTGTTCCCGGTACAAGTGAATTTACTAGAGACTTCTGGATAATTGCGGCAATTACGGGCGCTATATTCGGAAGACATTGTTTTAAGAGCCAGTGGGGTCTTGAGCGCATTGCTTGTTTGGGTAAGACTTCACAGCACGCTTGACATCTTCTTCCTTTAGTGCTGCAAAAGTAGTGATGTTACCAAAGAGCAGACTTGGTGCTGCGACAGAAGGCGATCCTACCCCACTGAGGGCCTGAATTTTTTCAACTTTACTTATAAAATATGTCGCGAGACTATCCGTTTCAAGAGAGGAATCAACCTCTAAGTTGCTCTCTCCAGACAAAGTCTTTATATTTTGCCACAGTTTTTGAGGGTCCTTTTCTGACTCGATTTGCTCACACCAAAAGTTAGAATTTTTCTGTGTTACTTCTTCTTTGTAAGCTTTTGCTTCGCAATCCAAAGTTGCCAATAGCTGAAAGTCGGGTTTCATCTGAAAAACCTCTCAAATTTCCGCATTTCCCTTTTCTTCTTGAGACATTCAGCATTGAACCATTTGCAGCAATTTCGAATGCGGCAGACCTCTGTGAAAGGCGCATTTTTGTCAAGTACCAGTATGCCAGTAGCGTAGAATTATAAAGAATTACTAACTCTTCTACCTGGCTTTCACAAAAATTTTCCTTATCATAGAGCGGCGAGGTTTTAATTTCTTTGCAAAATGCCTCGAAGTCGAATTCTCTCCAATTTCTGGAGATAACTATAGATAATAATTTTGGAGGATCGAAGGCAAACACGGATGTAACAAGATGATCCGACAGGCCAATGTCAGTAACTTTGGTGCTATTCGGGGGAAACCCGACTCGGGAAATTATAACATCAAGTGTACCTCCTGCATCATGAGTAGCTGATTTCACCCACTGCTCCTAGCTGAAGTCAAACAGGATTTTGGTGATTTTTTTGGACATGTGATCAGTTTTCTTTTCCAAGTGAATATTTATATCTCCTAAAAGAATAGCATCGCAATGTAGTTGGAGGTGTATTCTAGGAGAGACCTAAATTCATTAAAAAAATTAACAGTCGGTGCGCACAACCCAAGATTATGACGTTATGAAGTTTTGCAGCCGACGAACTCGAAAGTGGTATACACCTGACGTATACCTGTCTAAGCGAATACCGTTTTGCTCTACAATTGAAACTCCCCCGTGATTTGCAGCTTCATATACTGAGAACCTGCTTGACTGAAGGGTTTCGATTGACTGGGAGTCTGCATTTTCGTGCCAAGTCTCCGTTAGTGCCAAAATTGGAATACCTTTGCCACGTATCAGATCCACAATATCATTGTGTTTGTTTGCAATGGACCGCGCATTCCTGGTGGCAACGGTTAGAAGCTTAGGCGGACGAGCATTCCTGGTTTGTGCTAACCGCAGGATTTTTACTAGTTTAAACTTCCTCTTGGCTCTACACCCTCGTTTTCTTCCCTTACATCGAGGAAATAGTACACTATTGTTATTGAAATTATCACTATGGTTATTGTCGTTATCACTATACTATTAAGCTAGCTTAAAATACAAAATTATGTGTATTTATGAGTACATATGTAGAATTCATGATTTAATGTTTTAAAAAATATTATAAAGAATTACACCAAAGTGCCTTCCATACAAATTTGAATGGAAATAGGTGTCGCCACTCACTTAATATGTTTTTGTTCTAGACCATCTAGACAAGCTCTGTTTCTTCTGAAATCGCCGAAAAATATAACATATAGCTTTCTATACAAGTGCCCGCATTATAGATTTTTTCAATGACTGATTTTAAAAACATAATTTTGCTACATTTGGATAGCAGTTTGAAAACGTGCGATTTTTTTGTGTCCCATAGTATGGTGGCGCACGCAGAGCGGTTATCTGCATTTGGTTTTCGATTCAGTATCGACTGGGCAAACACAGCAGTGAGTTGTTGTTTGCAGTGCTAATGTTAAGAGGTTTTATTATGTCGCCCGACTCAGAAACAACGTCAGTAGACTACGATAATGGGTCTAGAAACATTATTATTGAAGGGGAAAAAAGACCAGCATTATATGAAAAATTGTTCAATCAATACCGAGATAGAAATATTAAGGCCCGGCTTTGGCTAGAGGTATTTCAAAATGTGTGCAGGGTTGATCCTCAATTCTTAATTCTGCCGTTAAACGAATGAAAGCCCCATCAGTACTTCTTCTTTGAAGCCAACTCCTAATCCAACACACTCTGCGGGCCCTTACGTTTTTGTTTGACAAAATTGTGCATATTATCGCAGCGGCAATCCGTTGTGTGCGGAAATGGGTATTATATGGGGATCCATGATCTAACCGTAAATAAGCAAATTCCTGTTATCAAATATTACTAACTGACAGCTGTCAAACTCGGCGGCAACGCGTTGTTGTCAGGAAGCCATCTTACCAAAAATGGAATTACTGGTGTAGCGGTCTCTGTGAGAAGTTCGTAAATTAAACTTCCTAACAACTTCCGTGAGCATTATTTACGATAAGTTGGATGAATATGTAAGCGCTCCTGTGAGTAACTTTTCAAAAATTTTCGAAAGTCGTAAATTTTGCTTACAAGTGTAAACCCAGCCTTCTGTAGTAGTTAAAAACTTATCAGGATGCTGTCGTACGTCGTTGTACATTTTGCAAAAGTATCCTTTCAAATGTCTTTGATCGTTTAGTGGTTGTACCCAGTACCTATGGCAGCAGTGTTGTTTACATTTTATATTTTTTAAAACCAAAGCCACAACACACGGTGCTCGCCAAAAATCCATGGTGATACTGAAATAGATTTAAGTAAAAATGCTAGCCGCAGTGTGTGATTGTACGCGGTTTGGCGTTTTCAGTTATCAATTTACAGCATTACAACCTCCTCTTCTTTTCTAATTGTGTATTTCTTTCCAGCAACGATCTTTTCGAGACTACAGAGTCGGAGTTAGACATAAAAATTCCAATCATCAATGAGCCCGTGGTGAGATTTCCAAAATACATAATATTATATAGCCCCCTTGAGGTGATTTCTCACCAAAACAGCACTATATAAATTAGCCAAATATTATTAAAATTTAATTATAATCTTCACTTATTTATTTATTCTACAAACTAAAATTATTGTGACATCTTGTCGCGTGGGTGTAGTAACCTGTGCTCCGCAATCACGGGAATGAGATCTAACCAAGTACTCTTTAAATAACCGTAAAACTTTTTTTGAATATAATTATCTTGAAATCCAAATGTGAAAAGGTAAATATTTGGGAATTAAAGTGAATCAAAAGTTTTCATTTAAAAAAAATTATAAAAATTTCATTTAAAGCGTGACCAGTCAATTAATTATCCATCAGAATAAGAAATCTCATACAATAAATAAATAATAATAACTAATATCTTATTTTCTTATAGGTTCAGGTAGGCCCGCCTCCCCGTGGAGATTTTTGTGGGCCATACGGATTTGAGGTAAACTTAAGCGGAGAAACAACTAACCGCAAAAAATATATGGTAAGTTATTTAATGTTTTGATAATATTATATCAGTCCATTCAGTGAAGTTGGCTATTGTTGTCATTAGGTGTTGGTGATATTTGTTTGGGGACAAAATCCAGTAGTCATCCTTTTACAGCATACTCAATTCCTTCAGCGAAGTTGGCTATATTTTTGTAATTGGGTGATGGAGATGTCTCTTGATTCCACTATGTAGCTCCTCAGGTTTACTAGGAGGTACGAAATCCAGAAGTCATCCTCTTTCAGCATACTCAATTCTTTCAGCGAAGTTGGCTATATTTTTGTAATTGGGTGATGGAGATGTCTCTTGATTCCACTATGTAGCTCCTCAGGTTTACTAGGAGGGACGAAATCCAGAAGTCATCCTTTTACAGCATACTCAATTCTTTCAGCGAAGTTGGCTATATTTTTGCCATTGGGCGATGGTGATGTTTCTTGATTCCACTACGTAGCTCCCCAGATTTCGAGGCAAATCTGGTAGCCATCCTTTTAAGGTCATTCGTACACGGAAATACTTATAAGCGACTCGAGTTTTGTACACGTAAGATATGTGTCACTCATGAGTATCCGCCATACTATTTTGCTAGCTTTTGCACGCAATGCATCGACAAAGGTTTGACATCAGTTGCAAGCTACTGACAGTGACGGTAACTCGCTATGCTAGTTGCACACGCATGTACTTGTTTGACAGAAATGGTGTCTAAGCATAATTTGAATGTTAACAGGTTCACTGCCAGTCTTGACCAGTGATGGCTTGGAAAACTCTGACATGTAAACTTGGAATGCTCTGTCACCCATATTCAACATGCTATAACTTTAAAACTAGAGTAGGTAGTCAAAAGCCGCGTTCGCACAATTTATTTTAATTCTTTCAAGCACTGGGCCAGGATAAAAACAACCCTTCGCGACCAGCTTTTAGTGCAAGCAGTATGGGGATGTGTGGCTTTATTATATGTATACTGTAAAAAAAACTACACCTAGGAAGTCAAAAGTATTACCATAAGTCAAGTTGTAACTAAAAGTATAAGTTTGTCAAGTAGAAACAACTTATCAATGTAGATTGTGTCAATATTTACAAATTTGTGGAAAAAAAAAATTTTGTCAGAGATATATCGCAAATATTAAAAATAAAAAAAACTTTTTTTCATTAGTATTACTTAATAAGCACATCTTTTCAGCCTTCGTGGTCATGTTTCCTGTTTCCATGTTGTTGAATGTATTGCAGAGAAATACATAAAATGTGAACTTCTTTAACATAGTATATTTACAGGGATATTTAAATAATTAGAGACAATGTCAAGTCAGTTGACAGCACAGGAACGGAAAGGCTAATGAATGTTTTACCACATTTCCAGTACTCCCACGACCTGAACCGCGTATTCCTCTGCATGATGGCAGAGATGGCAGTACAGTTTAGCTGGGACTGGGATGCCCTCAACGACAGGAAGCTGTGGGTCCGAGCCACCACCATCCTGGCCCGCAGCGAGCAGCAAGAGGCCAGGGTCCTGCGCTGCTTCAACCACCGTGTGCTCAGTGACGGATCCAATAGAGGTACATATTTATACCTAAGAGACCTGAGACACCAAATCCATTTAGACAACTTTACAGGAGAGCACAAAAATAAACAAAGGAAATGATGAGATGTGGCCTGTCCAATCCAAGAGTCGCAAATGCTTTTGTTTTATGATAACAGCATCTGAAAGGTTTTCCGCTAGTGCCTGTAGGGGCTCTAGTGTATTGTAAGTTGTCAGCCACTAGAGCAGTAGCTACCCCAATTTGGTTAACTGTGAGTAGGGGATTTTTATGAAATAAAATGAATTTATTTTAATTATTGAAGAAAATGTTAGCTATAATGTCGCATCTACGACATGAACCCTTGTAATATTTAATTATTGAAACAATGTTAGCGATTTTTTAATGAAAAGTAATTTTTTATCTAGTATTAGTTTTCTGTTTCAAATCTTATATAACCTTTCAAAAACAGTTTTTTTTTTCAGATGTGTTCAGAAATATTCCATTTATTTGGATTTTATTGAGAAGCGGAAATACAGACAAATTCTTCTTTAAAAAATATAACGGTCGAGGTGTTGATATCTAATATGTTAGTTTAAAGTAAATTCTTGGGCGTCATGAAATAATTTTTATGATATTCAACTTTATAACGGTCAACGATTCTTTTATATGTAGATGCCGCTAAATAAATGTAACAATTTTTTAAATTATCGCTCTAAAATTTAAATTATTAAACTAATCATATGTTTAATAATAATAAAAACAACTTTACATATTAACGTTCATTGTGTATTTTTTTCCTGATTGCAATGATTGCAGTTTAATAACAATAAATTGTTTTACGGAAGTGTCGCTAATGTGTAAATTTACGCCGTTCCTGGAGGACAGCAAACGAAGTTCCTTCCTGACCCCTACAGGTTAAACCATAGTGTGCAATTTATATGTTTCTGTATTAATATTCCGAGATATGGTTTTTGGAATGAGTGCTGCCAAATCCAAAACTGAACCCCGGAAATCTCTATTGATCAAGAAGTTTGTGTTAATACATTATCGCTTGATTGGTTAGGTGTTTTTGTATGAGGCCTAGAGTGAACACAGATTTTCAATTGATTTTTTTTGTCCGAAAGTGCTGGCGATCTTAGTGTTTTTGGAGTTTGTGCTGATTATCGGTTTCTAATTATCTCTTAATAATAATAACTTATCTCTGTTTCTAATCACTTCTGAGAAAAGGTTTGTTAGAAGTCAGATCAATCCTATTGATAGTATATATAGTATTGTTGCTATTTCCAAAAGATAAATGATACCCAAAACAATAGTTTAACAGTGTTTGAATTTTATGAATAGGATTTGGATTTGCCATCACAAAATCAGGGCTGAGCATTTGTAAAGTTCGTTAGTCCATATCAATACTTATTAACATAATTCTCCTTCCCAGGTTTTGAGGTTAGCACAAGGTACTTACTATGAATTTCACAGTTGAAGGGAATAAAAAAATCTGCTGCACGGTGTCCATTCAGGAAAAGGTCCCTCCAAGGTCGATGATGGTCATTCAAGTCTTCCGGAGTCAAGTGCGCCAACATACATTCGCCTCAAAATCTGTTTCCCCCTTTCTCGACCTCATGAGAGGACAGAATTATCTCCTGTTTAGTCCAAATCAATTAATTTAAGTTAATCGATCAATCGCCACTGTGATCAGCCACACCCATCACTTCATCAAAGTAGAATACATCAACACTCCTTCAAAATTCTTACGCACGTTTCTTCGACAATAAAACTGCAGATACAATCCACACAACTCTCCGGTGATGCACCGATCCCGTGATTTATATCAAAAACCAATTCATTTCCACATCGGGCAAACCAAAAATCAACCATTTAAATTCCAATCAATTCCAAAAGATTCTCCCCAAAAAACTCCTTCAATGCCTCTTTGCCAGTGACAACTCGCTAGTATATACCCGCACTCGATATAACTTCACATGTACATTTTAAAATAACTACGTTACAGCTGTTAAATGAATTAATTTCATTTTGAATTTTTTATTTATTCAAAATTAAGCGCTTTTTAGTATAGTGCATTGTGTTTGAAAAAGATTAGAATTCTCTTATTATATTCATTCTATAAAAGTGTATATATATACTATAAGTGAATAAAAAGCATAATATGTATGTAAAGTGAAACTCTCTTATGGTCTTATACTGAGAACTCTCTTTTTGTTACATGCCTTTATGATATTTTTCATGTAACGAAAATAAAACTTCTTAAATGGGAACCTTATTTGTGAGTTTTACTGTGTGTTAAGCGGTTGCTTAGCGGTTGCTTAGCGGTGGCATGCGCAATGCTGTGGTGGGCCGTAAATTACTAAAGACGCTAGTTATAATCCATTTTAATAATCTGCATTGTAATGTTTTAGATATGCCCGAGCATGTGATCCCCCACGTTTTGCGGTCGGCGCGCCAGGGCCCCGATGTTGTATACTGCGGCTCTGAGCAGGATGCCAGCAGTTGGCTCAGCGTGGCGCTTGAGGCTCCAGTGCGTCCACCCAGCGGCGTGACTGCGCTGCAGCACGTATATATGTTTTGCTGCAAGCATTCATGCATCTCAGGGATCAACCGCCGCCCCATTGAGGTTCTCTTCACCCTGGAGGACTCCCAGTAAGTATCTTTAAATGCGATCTGTACAGACTTATTTCAACAATCCTTGTTGAACATTCATTGACCACATGTTGGATAGTTTGCACCCCTGTGGGAGCACCTAATTTTATTTTTTTTATTTTTTTTTATTTATCGTTTCTTTACATTGTATCTTTTTTTTTTAAAGTTATAATTTTTAACCTCACTAGGACAAGCCTGTGTTGAGGTTAATAATTTTACAAAATATTAAAAAAATAGTACAAAGATTATAAGAGATTTAAAATAGAAGAAATATTAAAAAAATAATAATTCAAATATAAGATAACAATATTGTTACATTGACATTTCTGCGAATTGGATACCTACATGGTACCTATCAGCCTATTCATTACAATATAATGCTGTAAACATGTAGGGTGACCATGATATTTAATTGCAATAAAAATGTAACAAACTATTATTTTTTTTTAAAACAGAGAAGAAAGAAAGAGAGAAAAAAAAAATTTACATTAAAAAATAAAAGGTTGAAAAATAAACGTATTCAAAATATTATGCCACAATTTAAAAGGACAAAGATGAAAGAATATGTTGAAAATCCTCGGATGGCAGAAATAATTTAACATTCTTTTTAAATGTACACAAGGAATTTGACGATTTAATGTGATCTGGAAGGCTATTAATGATCTAGGAACATAATTTGCTGGTATGAGATGCGCGTTTCTCTCTTCGGCTACTTGCCACTAAGTTTCCACCGGTCTTCTGAAGTGAAAGCTTGCCGAAGGACTCTAGATCAAATGGGCTTTTAATGCTGGCCGCTAAGTGTGTGCATACTCCTTGAATTCTCTGGACTCCCGCGACGTGGCTGTTGCGACCTTGCCGCCCAATGCGTGCCTGGTCTAAATTTTATATAATGTATTTCATTGGAAAATTGGCTTATTTGTTCCAGGGGTGAAGTGCTGGGGCGGCGCTCTCTAGGTGTGCGTGTGTGCAGCTGCCCCCGCCGTGATATGGAGAAGGAGGAGGCCGAGCTGCGCCCCTCCCCCGGGGGCCCCCCTCCCCGCAAGAAGCCCATGCTGCAGGCGCCCCCGCAGCCTCACTCAGCCTCACAACACCCACCCGGTTCACAGGTTAGCTGCAATTTTTTTTTTTTTTGTAAGGAATATACGAGGGTGGTCTGAAAAGTTTCCGACCTCAACGCAAAGATGGCGGTACTCGTCAATAAAAGCTAGTGAATGTAGTTGTGCATATTTTGACAGTTACTCACCAAAGTTTCAACCATTTTGGACGTGCAGTTTTTAGTTGACAGTCGTTTGAGTGAGTCGGTGTGTGTGTTTTTGTGAAAAAGGAAAAAATTGAGTATCGAGCAATTTTTGTTTTTGAAAGGCAATACGCCTACGCAAATCAAAGATGAGTCGGACTCTGTGTATGGGGACTCTGCACCATCATTTACCACAGTGAAATTTTGGGCAGCTGAATTTAAACGTGGCCGTAAGAGCTTGGGAGACGATGAACGTTCGGGACGTCCAAACACTGCAACTACTGAAGATAACATTGCTAAACTTCACCAAATAGTGTTAGACGACCACCGAATTAAAATGAGAGAGATAGCAGAGGTTATGGAAATGTCCAAAGAACGTGTCTGTCACATGTTAAATCAAGATTTAGACATGAGAAAGCTGTCCGCGCGTTGGGTGCCGCGTTTGCTCACGTTAGACCAAAAACGTGTTCGAATGAACATTTCCAACACTCTCTTGGCGCAGTTTAGGCGCAATAAATCCAAGTTTTGGCGCCGATTAGTTACTGTAGATGAAACTTGGATACACCATTATACACCCGAAACAAAAATACAGTCAAAACAGTGGACAGTGGACAAAAAAGGGGGAACCGGCTCCAAAAAAAGCAAAAACTGTTTTCTCGGCTGGGAAAGTGATGGCTATTGTTTTTTGGGATAGTCATGGAGTTATCTTAATTGATTATCTTCAAAAAGGAAAAACTATTACAGGAGCATACTACGCATCATTACTTGACAAGCTGAAGGCAGAAATTGCGGAAAAACGGTTGCAGAAAAAGAAAATCATGTTTCACCAAGACAACGCACCGTGTCACACCTCAGCGGTTGCCATGGCAAAAATCCACAAATTACGGTTTGAACTTCTTGACCATCCACCTTACTCACCAGATCTAGCCCCAAGCGACTTCTTTTTGTTCCCTAATCTAAAAAGTGCTTTCGGAAGACAGAGATTTTCGTCAAATGAGGAGGCAATCACATTGAGTACTATTTGGACAGGATAGAGAGATGGGAGCATCGCTGGGAGAAGTGTGTAGAGTTACAAGAAGACTATGTAGAAAAATAAATAAAATTCTTGTTTCATTTTTAGGTCGGAAACTTTTCAAACCACCCTCATAGATACATAAAATTTAACAATATTACATTTCAGATCATCATTGGTCATGTATACCTTATCAGAAAAGAGGAGTTCTTGTGCCTGATAAGGGAGCCACGATTCTTACATAAGTTTTATGTTAAAATAATATTTTTGTGTAGAATATTGATTTTTCTATGTAATGTTTAATTTAAGTTTTTTTGAAAAAAAAATTATTTCATTTATTTGTTCTGATTGGTTGACAATACAGCGCAGCTTTTTAATTCTTAATTTGAACATGTAGGTAGTTTGTTCCATTTATTTTCATTACTTCCGTGCACAAAATAATCTTATGTGAATACTGCAGAAGATTAGTACACTGTTGTTGTAAAATGCAAACTGTTATCTATTTCCAAAAAAATTGCGATTCCGGTTCTTAAATGGGATAGTGGCAAATCGGGAAAATATCTCCAAACAATCACAAGACGCTGGCAAAGGACACCTTTGCAGGGGTTTAGCATCACAGGGGTCTATCTACAAAAAAAAAAGTTTTGAGATAAACGCAAATAAAGATTGGCATGTCTCATGCCCAACGGCTGTATATACGAGATAGAGCTTTGTGTCAGTAATAAATATAATTATGGCATTACCAAAACCAAGCTTAACTCAAAACGCCAGTTTGTCGAAAAACGCCGAGTACTATTTGGACGGGTTAGGGGCCGTTCAAGTATTACGTAAGCAGATTTATTACAATTATTAACCCCCTCTTCCCCCTTGTCACCAAAAGTAAGCAAAGCTTACGTAAGCAGTGTTGCCAACGGGTCTTGGCCTAATGTCGCCGTTTTTCAAACATTTAGCAGCCGAATTTCTATAAAATAAATTCTGCCCACAAATTGTACGTGAGCTTGATTCCCCCTTTTATTATTCGAAATCCATGGGGGGGGGGGGGTTGTTATAGAATTTCTGTAAAACATAATTCCCCACAAAAATGATACAAAATAAGTACTCCCCACTAAATATTTAAAATCCATGGGGGGGGAGGTTGTTGCAGAACTTCGCTGAAAAAAAATTCCACACAGACAAAAACATTATGTGATTCCCCACAACACAATTTTATTTTGAAATCCTTCGTTGGCAACACTGCCAATATTATATTCTGTTTTTTAAGCGAGTATCTAAATGTATTAATTATTTGTGGGAATCCCCGAATATGTATGAACATAGACAATGTGTGGGTTGCCAGTGTATAAAAAAAAAAAAAACTATTGCTGAGCAGTGCTGACGTAATCACTATCTCGACCCCCCCCACCCCCCATGTCATCAAAAATAAGCAAAGCAAAGACCCCCCTGCCCCCCTATAGTGCTTACATAATACTTGAACGGCCCCTTAGAGAGATGGGAGCATCGCTGGGAGAAGTGAGTAGAGTTACAAGGAGACTATGTAGGAAAATAAATAAAAACTTATTGTTTCATTGTTAGGTTGGAAACTTTTCAGTCCTCTCTCGTATATATATTTTTGTAACTTAAAGGGTTAGCGAGAAACTTGTTATAAATCGGTAGAAATTGGGTATGCGGGGTCTTGGGCCCTCGCTTTAGTGACAAATGTTTATATAATATAATCGTCCAAACACTAATTTCAATAGCTTGGTTCAGATTCTCGACATGTAGCGCATGAGGCATTCCCAACTAACAAAAAGTTAATAAATAGATGAATAGTAATGGAAGGGTCTCAATATATTTTTGATTTCATACACTTTATTTTTCCCTTTTGATCGCAAAATGATTTATTTGCTAGTTGGGATATTTTAGCTATGCTAGCCATGGACTTTCTGGACGAAACTATTGAAGTATTTGTATTAACAACGCCCTCCCTTTCAGGCGGTCCAGCCCAGCCAGGAGAGCTGGCTGAAAGCTGTCTACAACTTCGGAGTGGTGGCCATGGCCAACCTGTCTCCAGACAACCCGGCCAGCCCCATGTTGCAGAACCTCGTGGAGGAAATCAAGAGGCAAATGGATTGATGGTGCTTAGATTTAATTGGTTTGTGTGAGAAAGAACTTTCCAGTTTATTGATGTACTAGTGTAATTCCTTTTTATTTAGTTATACTTCTATATTTTATACCATTATAAAATTAAAATTGAATATGTCTCAGTATAATTTTATCAAATATGTTTCCATTTTTATTTAAATTCATTTCTATAGTTTCATGATACGTATTTCTACAAAAAACGGCTAAGCATCATACATATTGCTTCTATTAACAGGTGCACTGCCAACTCTGTTATTAGGCGGTAATGTTTGAGAAACTCAGCACCCATTGCTCAGTGTTCATTCGGTAACTGTAGCTACTTGTTGTTTTTATGCCGGCTTTGTGCTGGGATGAATCAAAAATGGTTGTCCGTGCGCGGTTTTTGTCAACCGACTCTAGTTTTTATGTTATAGTGTGTTGAACATGATTGACAGAACTTTCCAAGCCTTCACTGTACAAGGATGGCAGTGAACCTGTTAAACGTTTTTTCCAACATAGATTTTACATATGTTTTGTGGCAGAGTCTTTATTTTCATTGTGTATTTGTCATTATCTCAAGATATTTGTGTGCCTTTGAAATACTTAATTAAGTTAAATACAACAATATAGAATGCCTACGAGCAAATGTTATTATAGTACAAAAAAGTTAGTAAAACTTTAGTTAAATCAAATTCATGCGTGCCTTCCACATTAATACTTATACTGTAAACTTATCCAAGAATGATTTTACTATGGAAACAAATGAAGCAGGGGGTCGGGGAAAGTGTCCTCTATTGGGGCAATGGATAATAACTTGTTGGGCGTAAGACCCACCCCCCCAGAGAACGTCTGACATTCTCTGTAGGCAGGTAAAACTTACACATGCCCGTGTGAATGTGTACCCCCAATTGCTGAAACCTCTCTTACTTCATTTGTTTCCGTAGAAAATATTCTTGTCGGCTACTTTTTCAACAGGCCTCATGTACTAGGTTATTAATAGGACCCAAATTCACTATCGCAAAATCAGGGCCGAATAAAGTAAAATCTTTATTTTAAATAATAATAATAACGAGTTTATTCCGGAATATGGGGAGGTTTGTGCAATCCCACACATCCCATAAAATATATACAATAATATTACAATAATATACAATAATAAGAACAACACCAAGAAAAGACGTTAAGCATTAGATTGACGGGGCCAACAACATTCTCCAGTGCACTGCGATGCTTGAGTCTGGACTCTGTCGGGATTCCATGATAAAGACATTTTCAGGATTGTTTGTCCTCTCCCTTAAACCTTGGTTTTTATTAGAGCGGTTCGAGGGGGTTTCAATAATGGGGGGCCAACATCTTTCTCCAGCGCTCCTCGATGCTCGATCCTGGAGTCATACGGGATTCAATGATAAGGACATTTCTGGAGTTGTTGATCCTTCCCCTCAGTCCTGCCACTCTGGTTATTAGAGCTGCAAACCCAGGAACTCGCCCTTCCGTGAGCATTGAAGAGGCACTGCAGTGCCTGGGAAGTCCGAACATCATACGGTATGCATTGTTATATTGCACCCGAAGCCTTTCCATGGTTCTCTTTTTGAAGTTGGCCCACAGCTCGCAAGTATACAATGTAGTACAAAAAGCTGAAAAGAGCGTTCTTTTCACCTGCGGACTGCAGAGTTGAAATCTTCAACTAAGCATATTACCTTGTATGCTCAGTGCTCGCCTCTGCCTGTCAATGTAGTCATCATCCGTCAAATTATTGGTGATTATGTGCTCACCGTTCAAAAAGGCTGGGGGAATATTTTTTGGTCCTTTGTTACCGGTTTTATTTTAAATTAATGCCATACAGAACTTTACAGATATTCTGCGTGCCAATACTCGGTCCTCGAGTAATGTTCGGGATGGGCAGAGCATGAAAACTGTCACCAAGGCATAAAGGACTACAATGAAATGAAAGATGATAGTTTTTGCAAAGTATAAATCATGGAATATATATTTATGTTAACATGATACATATAATGAGTCGGCACTTACCCCCAGGGATCAACAATTGGTTTTTAATTCTATCTAATCTGTCTAACCACTGAATAACGGGAAGTGAGCGGGGAGCTTCAATCCGGCCGGCGGTGATCTGTCCCAGACGGATCCAGCTGGCACTATCAGGGCTTTGGTCCGAGAGTAACGTGTCCAGGAGACGGGTCCAGCGTCTCCGACAAGGTGACTGATGAGTGATTATGGAGCGTATCGGGTCTAGTGTTTATGGAGCGAATCCATCAATTGTGGAGCTGATCGGGCAGATTACTTAAGCGGGCGCAGTCCGGGCGTGTGATTTTATTATCCATTTCTCGTTTAGAAAAATATGGCTTGTATAGCGCCACCTGAGGTTTATGCTTCAATTCGCGGAGTCTGCGGAATACCGATTTGCGAGGGATCGCGTCTATAATCTTCAGTAGAACATTTGTGATTTTCACGAACACACACGGTGAACCTTTATACGGTCGTTTATTTAAAAGAACTTGCACACCCGACTTGGTTTTTGTAAAAAAAACGAATAACGACCCGCGTCAGGAATACTGATGTACACATTTCTATTACGATCGCCCATCCAGGGTACAATGAATTATATTCTAATTGACTGTGCGACCATTACACGTAGGCCCTCGCTCGTGTAACAATTCCAGAGTGAAAAAGGAACCGGAACAAAAACCATAGACTCCCCGGCGGTCTATGTGTTGCCAGACCGTCCTCTCCATAATTTTAATCAAAATTAATACTAACAATGGTACTTGTTCTGAAGAGGTGTTTTAAATAATAACTTTTAAATAAGACTTAACACCGCTTCATAACACCTTCTCCGTGTTTAATGACCAACAGTACTGTTTTTTTCGCATTGTCTATCAAGTTTTTTTCGAGTGCAAATTCTTCGCAAATCTTAAGGAGAATTCGTAGTCCCCTTATTGACGGTGCCATCAACACCATATCGTCTGCGTAACTCACATTGTTGATGCATTGTCCTCCAATATGGCAGACTACCTCAGCATTGTTTAACCTACGAGTTTGTTCATCCATGTATATGTTAACCTTTCCGGGAGTATGGACTCTAATGAACGACGGTACACACTTTCACCAAAGTAGCATGGACGGCTATGGACGACAGGCGTCGCATATTCATATTCGATGCATATTCTGTAAATATGCATCGTATTGCCATCACTGGGCATATTCCTGTTACTTTACACCAATTTTAAACATTTTATATCATTATCGACAGAGATATCGGCTGTTATTTATTTTGCATAAAGCATACATTTAATCAAAAAAAAAAAAAACTTACTCCCCAGAGCACGGCCAGCATTACGTACCTTACTCCCGGAAAGGTTAAACAATACTAGGGACAAACATCCTCCTTGTCTGACCCCACTTTTTAAGAAAAAGGGATCTGCAAACCCATTTTTCCATTTCACGAGGTTTTCCTGTTGATGGTGCCATGTGTCGAGAAATTTGTACTATTTTCCATGGTAGATCTGTTTCTTTAAGTTTAGTCCATAATTATGGGTGGTAGACCTTTACTAAGGTCCAGAAAGCATGTGTATGTTGTGGTTTTTTTCTTCCTGTAGTATTCTAGCGTCCGTTTTACACAGAATATGGCTGAGTCCGTGGAGCACTCTCTTTTAAAACCCATCTGATTGTCTTTTGTTGTAGTAGTCGCGAAATATACTTTGAAAATGTTGGCAATTACTTCCGGATTCGTCTCTCCGTTTATGTTGCACGAGACTTTGCAACGCATGTTTAACAGTTTGTTTGACTTATTCCAAAAATAAATTAAGTCCCGATTATCTAGGTCCACTGCTATTTTATCCATCTGGAGTTGTGTTGAGTTCTTTTGGCATTGTTTGAAAGCTGTTTTGAAGACAGCACGCTTTGCCTTTCTATCCTCTGCAATGGGACCTTCGTGCGGTCTCCCATTCGCGATCCAGGTGTGTATCGCTTATCTAGATTCTTCATATTTATTCCCTACAAATTCATTCCATCCACATACTTGCTTATGTTTATGGGTAGTACAATTTCTAAATATAGAAGTGGCACTGTTTAGTATTGCTTCTACTATACTCAGGGTTGCCACTGGCCTCAGGAATTGTATTCTTTGGCTTGATTTTAACAAGATAGGTTTGCGAACATGAGTTATATTTTCCGATATCATGTAAATTTTTCGGATTCCATGATGCTGGATCCCTTAACATAGATGGAAGTACTTCCGTTGTTGCTATTCCTTTCTTTTGTAAGGTCATCTCGAGGGGCCGGTGATCTGTCCAATCCACGTCATAGTGAATTTTCATGTCGACAATTTGTTTGAAAATATTTTTCGCAACCAGACAGTGGTCTCACCACCTGGTGGTGCTATGTGCGTCACTGTGTAGGAATCAGCAGGTAGAATTTCGGTATCGGCACAAATGTATTTGAATTCTTGACAAAAGGATTTGAGCTCTGTTCCAAAGAGTGAATCAGGATTAGCATTGAAGTCTCCGATTATGACTGTATTGATGTAATGTTTATCGTCAATGATCGTTTGTAAGGAAGAGAGGCAATTTGAATACTCCTCGAAGTTGTCAGTTGTACAGGTCGGCATGTAGATCGTGAAGATGGTTAGAATTTCAGTATGCAATCTCACCTCTATTCCTGCCATACGACAATTATCCATCGGGTTTGTGGCGACCCTTAGATGTTCCCTGTAGATTATCCCCACTCCGCCGTGCGGTCTTCCAAGTAGTGGCCCGTCGATGATATTGACGGCAGAGGTGCCCAAGCTGTTATAGTCTTGATGAATATGGGACAAAAAGTCGATCTCGGTTGGGAGTAACCACGTTTCTCGGACTATTATAATATCATATGATTCGCACAGATCGTAAATAAATTTTTCAGAGCTACGAATCAATCTGCAACTAACAGAAATAATTTTTGTCATTTTGATCTCTAGTTGTTGCACGCGATTCTATGTATTTTCAGAATACAATTCCTTCCGGCCATAGTTCTTCCACCAGGTATTTCGGTACTTCAGTCGCTTTTACAGAGAGTTTAAAAGTGTTAAACGGTGTAGGACGGTAAGGCTTAATTCTTTCGATCTTAGTATTTCCGAGACCGTTTTCTACAAGGTTGGTCTTTATGTCGTCCTCGGTAGTTTCCAAGGTAAACCTTGAAATATATATCGATGTGAATAAATCTGACGACTTCAGTGTCGTTGAGGTTGCTTTTCCTCTCAAATTACGTTTGGGTTTTCTCGTTACTAGTGTGAAGCCATCATCATCTGCCGCAGGAGGCCGAGACCGCTGGCCGTGGTCGCGCGATGCCTGTTTATTCTTTTGGTTTGTTGACTGTTCAAATTTGATTCCCGGCTGCGCTAGACGTTGCTTACCAATGTTTGGAGTGTGTTCGTATGTTGTCTTTGTATGTGTGGTGGTCTGTGCATTGCGATACCCGCTAGGTCCAGCTGATAAGTAGGGTGCGCCTGTCTGTAATTGTTTACTATCAAGTAATTGTGACTTACCCACTCTTTTTTCACTAATAATTAGTTCCGAGTTCCCGGTTACTTCGCTTTGTTTGTTTGGGACCTGAATATTTGTAATTTGCTCTCTTATTAATGCCAGTTCTTGTTTTATTTGTTCATTGTTTGTGGTCGATGCTTCTCTCAGTTCAGTTTTTATGTTAGTTGTTTCCATTTTCAGTACTTTCAATTCCTTAAGAAGTTTGGATACATCTATGCTGTCAAAGTTGACTGGAGGCAATTTGTGCAGCTGTTTAGCGACAAACACTGGTAGCTTATCAGGGTTAGTCTCCTTCAGTGCTCTCAGGATGTCCTGGAGATCTCGGCTGATCCTGCCATCTCCTTTCCGCAAAGTGCGTTTATCCGGAAGCCGCTCAAACGGGATACTTTTCGCCTCCTTTATTTCCTCTTTGGAGTAAGTAGAGATGCACGGTTGAGTAATTGCAATCTCTTCCAAAGTGTCCGCCTTGTTTTGGATGAACGCAAGACATTCGTTTATTACGAGATTACACAACATAGCGATTCGATACGTCCTTCCGTCAAGACAGTTACTGGAAGTATTATAATACTAATAATATAAAAAATAATTACAACACTTATTTTGAATCAGTATTATAGTTATAGCAATATCTAAACTTCTTATGACTCTTGTAAACTAGCAAGTTTATATGGCAATTTTTTGCCTTTGAAGACCTTTTACGTAACAAAACTGAATATTAAAAATACTACCATGGAAGTTTAGTGTTTATCTTAAACATAAAATAGTAATCTTAATTCAGTGTTTTTAGGCCGGTCTTCTGTGACAAAATGTTTTGAAAATATGACACATTGGGGCGTGCCATACACATTTGCTGTCTGTCAATGGAAAACAAAAATATTTGTGTATGCGTACATAAATATGGATGGCCACGCCCCACTCTCTGAGCGCAGGAGACCGGGCTTTATATCTACATAATATAATTTTTTTACATTTTGCCCTGCTTTTGCGATGGCAAATTCGGGTCGTAGTTATTAAATAATTGGTACTCAAATGGGAATCAAGTAATCTTAAGAATAATTTTATTAATAACTAGCTCTGCCCCGCCACGTGTTGCTGTGGCTCAGTCTGTCTGTGCAAATAGAGAAACAATTGTGTGTGTTGCTTTTACGTCCAACAGATGGCGCTGTTTTTAAAAAACAGCCTGTTTGTATAGCTGATGTTTTTTTTCTAAAAAACTGGTTTTTACCTATCACAGGTGACATCTGTATATAAAAACACACACATATTTGAATGCAACATTGCGTCAAAATTTCAAAGCAATCAGTGAAGAACTCTCGGAGATTTAAGATTTTGAACATTTATATTTTTATTTATCTAGAAGATAGATGTTTTCCTTTGGGTGGTTACGATAATGTAATTAAAATCGTATAAATTAAATTAAAAATGTCTGGATATTTACTTTTATACACTGGTATAATATTTTTAATTATTGACACTTGCTATGTTCATTTTTGGTTAAATCTTTATGCGTACAATAATATTCATTTGTGCAGCTTTTGCAGTGCTATAGCATTGATGAAAATGCAACTTTTTTGGCAAAAGGGCAATTTTTTCAGATGCAAAAATGCCTCAGGCCAATTCTTTCTCTTGTGCATCACTCACTATCTTACAGCCTGTGTAAGATATCATTTAGTGTCAATTTAACCCCTCAGGCTTATTTTTTCACTTTTGGGAACAGCTCAAATTGTGGATATTGTAGTCTCCCTTACTGTTGTGTTTAGAAACAAACTTAAAAATGGTAATTTAGTATTAGTGGTCATGTTCTTAAAATTATTCATACAGTGTGCCTTACCCAATACAGATCTAAAATAATACATTACTTGTCTAATAAAATCTGTGTTTTTTCATATCAGTAATTTTATAGAATAGAATATAGAAAGTGTATTTGATCATACACTTTCGAAAACAGTTTTTAGTATTCATATACATTCAGAATTATTCCATGTATTTAGATTTTATTGCAAGCGGAAATACTCCCTGAAAGGTTAAGTGAATTTGTTGTCACAATTTGTGTTTTGAAGGAGTTCTTGTTTATTAATGTTTTTTATTTGATATAATTTTATATTTGGATGTGTATTTCATATTTCTTTTAATTATGTTTATGCATAAACTGTTTGAACGATTATATTATGTAATACTGATTTAACAAGTAAAAGTACTTGATATGATGCATGTTTTTTTACTGCTATTCCCCACCTACTAAATGCACATCTGAGGCGTTATTTCTAAAGAGCGTTAAACTCTTAGAATAAAATTTATCTTTACCTGAATATTGTGATTTTTTTTTGTTATTTGTTTCAACTTAGTATGTATGTTATTATGTCATTATCTCATTAGTATTAGAGTTAAATTTCTATCTCGTATACATATTTGTTAAAAGAATTGAGTTAGCCCGAGAGCTGCTCATGTAATAGCAATATATTTTATTGTTGCTTGGCATTTAAATTTAATTGTTAATCGGTCAAATTAATGCCAAAATTTTTGCTTCACAGGGAAATAAAAAATTTCAGTAATTCCCAGTTTTTTTTGTTGTTATTACAATTTTTTTGTTTTATAAATATTGATCTTTTTTAAATTAAGTATTATTTATCTTGTGTCACATGTTTTAGAAGCACTAATACCCCCTTACTCACCATCTGATTTGCAGGACAGCATGCTGGGGTTTTGCAAATTAGATGGTATGTAGGTAAAACTACCGGCTGAATTATTATTATTCCTTTTTCGGAATAATAATAATTCGGTTGGCGGTTCAACATGCTGTCCTGCAAGTTGTTCTGCTAATCAGATAGTGAGTAAGGCATTAGTCACTTAGCACTCAATGCTAAATAAAACTATTGTCTTTTGTTTATTTTACAAGATTTTTTTAAATTTCATTTTAATAAAAAAAAGTATTCCAATTTATTTTTATGTGTCTATCATTGCTCACCCATCTTTATATACCTTCTCCAACTAAAACTCTGTGAAAGGTTTTATTGTTTTCCGGAAACGCTGAATGTAATATATTGTGAAATCAACGATCGTCATCACATAAAAGCGTATTTGGTTAGTTTATTCTATTGAAATTTGACAAAATAATAAGCATTGAGTATATTTACAAATAAAAACTATCGCCATTTCTCCTCGATTTGTTTACTGTTGTATTAACTCATCGATTAACGACACATTTCGGCATTTTTATAAGCACAATTCCACAATCGGCGCATGCGAAATGCGATACTTGCACTCACACTATGGTTTGGGTGCAAGTATACCATACATGCGTGACGTTTCCTGCGTCCTGTGCATAAATAAACTACTCACGTCCTGGTCCTGTATCACGTGATGTGTCTAGTAAATTTGAGGAATCATTTTAAAGGCCCACTGTGATTAAACGCAGCAGTTTTGGAATAGCTGAAAATACCAAACCGCGTCCAAACATGAACTGCGACTGGCGTTTTTACTTAATTCTATTTCAGTACCACCTTGAAATAGAATTAAGTAAAAACCCCGGCCGCAGTGGGTATTTGTATGCAGTTTGGCATTTTCAGGTATTCCAAAACCATTACTAAAAAACAGTGATAAACGGGGCCATAACCATAAAGCTAAAGACAACAACATTAGTTTATTAAAACATTGGAAATCCCCTTACCAACATATAATATTTCATAGACACAAGCCGGCTCCAACTTTACCGCTTTATTTTTTTTTGCTATGTTTACATTTAATTTTTGTGTAGCAACAGTTTTTATTTAATACAATAAGGTATAAATATAAAAAAATCAAAAGTTTTGTATGAAATATTAACTAATATTGTTGCGCTTGTTTTGACTCCGTATTTCGCATTTTTGCCTATTTTTCGAAACTTGGGAGTTTTGGCGAAAAAGTTGTGGAGATTTACCGTTACTGCTTGCGGGCCAGATCAAAATCTCCTAGGTCACAAGCAGTGGCGGCTCGTGACTTTTGGGTGTACTAGAGTGCTAATATTAAAAAAATGGCATTTCTGATGTTGTTATAGCTGAAAATTTTTTTTTTTTTTTAAATCGATTTTTTGCATTAACACATTATAGTCGGGAGCTTCAAACAATAGATATATTATATTATTACTATAGCGGGTGTTTTTCGCGATTAGCGCAAAAATATATCCTCATCCCTTTCGTTAGTATCTGAAGACATTTTTGAAGGGTAAAAGAAAATATCAATTAAATAAATTCCACTAAAAAACACGTCTGTTTTGTAACTCTGTATATCATAACTAAAGCACGTGTATATTAGCGCCACTCTATCTTCACAAGTAATGAGTGCCGGGAATACATCCAATTGCTAAACAATTTTTGTGTTATCTCTCATTCAGGAAATGATTATTGTAATAACATCCTCGGGATTATCTCATAAGAGTAAAGCTGCTGCCACACGCAAAGCTCACATCAAAAGTTAATGTACAGCGCATCATCTTTTCTACCGACACACGACGCTATCAAATATTTCTTCCTATGGTAGGAGAGGGGGTCAGTTGAATTCGAGAGCGGCCGAGGAACATAATTTCATCTGTCAAAGTGACAACTTTACTTACTGACAGCTTGAGCACGTTTTCGAAATGGATGATACTTGTCGCCTATTGCTGGATCTGTTGGACAACAATGAAAACAATCAACAAACGAACAAACTAGAAGCTTCTCTATGTAGGTATCAGGCCGTCCAACTTTATCAAAAAACCGAATGATATTACCATATAAACATACTGAGATTAAAAATATGATTAATTTTGAAAGGGCGAAAATTTGTTTACTTCAAATTCAAATATTGATTATATTTATATTTTAAATATATGTTAAGTATGTTTGACAAATAAAGTTTTTTTTTATGTTTCTAAATTTACTAGCACACATGACGATATGAGCTAACATAATAAATAAGAAATGCATTATTAGGCTGCTTATGTCATGGCTGTCAAAGGGAACACGGAACTTAGTTGGTAGCTCCGTAATTAAAATGACCCCCTCTCCTTTTTACGGCGGAGAGGGGGACGCATAACTTTTCAAATATTGCGTCGGGAGCGGTTACGTAAAATAAATTCGGTTAGCGAAGTTCAGAACCACACTTATAGCGCGTTATCTTTTTACGTGTGTCGGGTCTGTATGGGATTGTAAGGCGAGCGCTATTGTGCTTTATATTATCTGTTGATGTGAGCTTTGCCTGTGGCAGCAGCTTTAAGGTCCAATGAATTTATAACGCGTCATAAAAATATAATAGGTACTCATATTCCCAGTACAACTAACAAACAATCTTTGAAATTTAAGATGATAAAATTGCCTAATTATTGCAAGAGTATGTGTGTACATAAAAGAAACAACGGCTTATCTTTTTTTGTTATATGTGTGTGTAGTTTGTAATGTCTTCAAGCGTTTAGATTAAATAGTCACGGGAAACAATAATAATAATTTTCCTTCCTCGCCTTTGAAGTGGAGCCGGCGTAAAGGGTATTTTTACCCGTCCCGCCGATAAGCACCAGTCGGCCGCGCGGGTAAAAATACCATTCCCGCTCATAGTGTGTTAAGATTTTCAGGAAATTTTAGTATAGCCGTGCGCCGCACGGAATTCCTGAAAATCTTCATACAATACTCAATTTTTCGAAAAAAAATAAAAAATCGTTTTCAGCTACAACAACATGAATAATGTCATTTTTTGTAATATTAGCACTCTAGTAACCCAAGAGTCACGAGCCGCCACTGGTCACAAGGCCGGGACACTCATTCAAAGCAGCCTCCTAACTTGTATGGGATTTTACAAAGTTACAATTTTTTTTTCAATTTATTCTTATTTATTAAAACATCTTAAAATGTTTAGTTAATTTAAAAAAATACATTTTTTGGAAGTTCCCATACAAGTTAGGATGCTGATTTGATTCAGTGTCCCGGCCTTGTGATTTAGGAGGTTCGAAGTTTTCACAGAATATATGAATATTTTACTAGAATATTTGAAATTTCCCCTCAATCATTGAAATTTTCCTAGATTTATGTTTTTTCTCTTCTTGCATATGGCAGATGCGGCCGCAGTGTTGTATGGGAAATTTCCCAAGATCCAGAGGAGAAATATATTTTTAGGGAAAAGGGACAAAAGTAGACGGGCTTTCAACTTTCGTCGCTCAACTAAAAACTTGATCAACTCTGTTGAAAGGGAAAGTTCACACATGTCGATTACCTTTTGAGTGTCATTCAACACAGACTTGATGAGAGTGGTTTATTTATTGATTTTATTTTAGTAATTTGTACATTTAAGATTACAAATGACTAATTAATTATTACATTTAAATATACTATGTTTTTTTTTTTTTTCTTTCTTGATGTGGCTCCTACACAACATCTTAAACTTTTCAATTGGGGCAGACTTAAGGTTTTCCTTTTTTTTCTTTTTAATTTATGGACTTGATCAATTAAAATCGCCCTGTCTAAACGGACTATAAGGGTTGACATGTATTTTAAAGTTATGTGTATAAATAAACCACTCTCGTTAAATGCATGTTTGTTGTGTAGTAATAACATAAATAGTAATAGTGAACGGCAATTGTTTTGCCAGTATGAAAACAATTGTTTTGTCCATTTTAGGCAAATGAAGTACTTACCTACCAAAATGTTGCCATACTACAGTACAATATTTTGTCTATATGCCGCCAACCCCTGCCTCTGTCCGCACCTATTGTTCCCGCGGAAATCCGAGCGATTAAATCGATTAATCTAATGAGTAAATGTTTCGATCCTGCCCATCACTAACTAGTTCATGATATTTACGCATATATCTATGGTTATTATTTCATTCTATGTTCTATGAAATCTATCTGTCAAATTCAATCGAACTCAAAATCAATACGAGAGTGGTTCGGAGTGGATAATTTATGATCAATACTGCAAGATGTGTGCCGGCCTTTAAGTGCATTTGCACATATTTTGTGCAGATACAATCGATTAGCTCAGCGATAATATATACTGCAATGAGGCAGATTTTCGGTGTGTAATTTCGAAAAGTTTTCGTCAGACATCATTCCAAAATGATGATTTTATGTGGATTGTTAATCCACGTCGTATTTTTGTTTTCTATTTTCGATATTTATTTTAAATCGCCGGTTACAAGTGGTGTTCAAGAGTTTTATCCTACTGGAAACGCGCCAGCTTCAAGGCTAGTTCTTTTCTCTGCTGATGGACTGAGAATGGAATCTTTGATAAGGAGTCCGAAAGCACCTTATCTGAAGTGAGTAAATTACTTTGATGACTTAAAAATTATTTTGTATTTACGACTTTTGTTAATTATTTATCTAGCCGTCGCAATTTTAGGCGCGAATTATGGAAATTACACTTTATATCGACAATTACTTCAAGAAATAACTATTTACATGCTTAAAATAGGTTATTAAGGTTCTTGGTTTGGGTTAATTAAATAATTTATACGCATTTAGATTGAAACGAAACTTTCGTAGGTGTCATACTAAATTTCGTCATACTAAAAAAGTCCAGAATGGTGGTAAAGGTATCGTTTTATAAGGTATACATTTAATTAAATAAGTGTAACGCCATCTAGTGAATTTCATCAAATACATTAAAATGAACAAGCAAAAGAAAACCACCAAAAAAACACCATCTAGCGACTCTGACGATGACTACAACACAAATAAAATATTTAAATTCATGGAAAAAAAGTTTGAAGATTTATCGGAACAATTGATGAAATCTTTTAGAGAACAAATTAAAAATGAACTCAGAGATCTTAAGAAATCTGTAGAATTTTGTTGCGATAAAATTGATGAATATGAAGAAAATAATAAAAAGAAAGATACACTGATCAAACAACTGCAATCAGAAAACAACGATATAAAACAGCAAATAAACAAACTGGAACAATTACACAAACAAAATAACATTGAGATACAAGGTATTCCTTTTAAAGAAAATGAAAACTTACCAAAAATAGTCAATAATATAATGGAAACCATAAAATGCAATATGGAATCATCAAAAATAACAAATATATATCGTATCAGAAACAGAAACCCTTTAAACAAATATCCAGCCTTAATTGTATCATTCCAAAACAAAGAAACAAAGGACAAAATCATCGACCAAAAAAGAAAATATGGTATACACACTAAAAATATAAATTTTCTGGAAGATAACAAAATTTTCATTAACGAACAATTAACACAAATAAACAAACACCTCCTGTTTCTGGCGAAATCCTCAAGACTCGGCTACAAATTCATCTGGGCGAAAAACGGTAACGTTATGATGAGAAAAGATGAAACAGCTCCAATCATCCACATAAGGCAGCCGAATGACATTCCTTCAGAATAAAGGACCATCTAACCGCATTGCACATAAAATAACTTATATCTATCAAAATGTCTGATGATAGCAAACACCTATCAACCTTTAACATGGCTGAAGAAAACTATATACATGAAAATTATAAATGTAGAAACCCATATGAACTAAATCTACTTTTTAAAAATATTAATTTCTCGATCTTAAACATGAATATTAGAAGTTTAAGGAAACACTTCGATGAGCTCTGTATCCTTATTAATAACCTAGATTTTTCTCCAAGCATAATTGTTTTGACTGAAACTCAAATGAAAAATGTTATTCCATATAACTTATCAGAATATACCACAATTTCCTCTGCCTGTAAGCATACTGGTCATGATGGAGTCACTGTCTTCTTTCATAATACTCTGAAAAATTTTGCCACTGAATTTATTGAATTTAAGTCAGCCAATGCAATAAAATTAACCTTTTCTCAAAACAACTATAAATATCATGTACTAGCCATATACAGATCCCCATCATTAAATGATTTTTTATTTGTGAAAGAACTAAAATCTTTTGTTAGAAATCTTGACAGAAACAATTTTACTTTTTCCATTTTGACAGGTGACATTAATATAAATATTAATGATAACAATATAAATGTAAATTGCCAAAATGAGTATCTAGATTGTTTATCAAGCTCTGGATATATGTCATATATTAGCTCACCAACTAGAGTAAAGCCGGGAATACACATGCCTGTAGCTGGCACACTTGCATGCCAGCTCCTTGCACATGCCAGCTACTATCATGTGTATACGCTAACTTGCATGCCTGTACCTGCCTTGCCAGTAGATTGCACAACATTTGATTTACTGGCATGCAAGTTGAGGGAGGGGACGAGGGGGGCTATGAAACCGGCATGTGTGAACGTCGTGACAAGTACGGGCATGCCAGTAGCTGACCTGTTGTTCGCCGCGGCCTTTTCTCTCATTAAATTAGCCACACATTGTACTGCCAATTGCAATACGATGATATTTAATTCACTTCGAATGTTTTCCATTGCCAAAAAGCTTGAGACTACTCAGTCTCAGAGTGATTTGAGACACGTACTGTCTAGTGACTGGCATGTGTATACGTCTTGCAAATACAGGCATGCAAGGACGCAACTGGCATGCAAGTTTAACTTGCATGTGTATTCTCATTGCGCCAGTAGCTTGCACATGCCAGTAGCTTGCAAGCAAGCTACTGGTCCATTTTACAGGCATGTGTATCGCCGCCTTTACCTTAAGTAACTCTGCATGTTTAGACCACATATTTGTCAAGTCGCACAAGGCGGCCAATATTATCTCTTCAATTCTTGAAACTAATATCACAGATCATTACCCGACCTTTTATGGACACCATTTCGAAAATACACCTTTAAACCGAAATTCTATAACTCTAGAAAAAGTTGACATTGATTATAAAACTCTAAACTCTTTACTTCAGTCAGAAAACTGGGAAAATGTAATATCAATAGAAAATCCACATATCGTCACCTTAAAGCAATAGTGGGATATCTTGAAAAATGCTGTTCTGAGATAATAGGACTTTTAGGTTTGCGTGAGCTCTAGCAGCATCAAATTAACTAATCTTGCAGATTAATGATATGGTATAAGAGAGGTAAATTATTTAACATCAACACAAAATTGTAATAATAGAAAAATAATTAATTTTTTCATACTAATTTTGACAAAGTATACGTAAATCTGGAAATATCTCACTGTTGCGTGGAGTGTTTGGTAATCATCTCAAATTATCTCAGTGTAGCATAGTAATAATATTACGAGTTTAGATGGATGAATGAATTAATAATTGTTCCTCGGGAGATTTTTTCAATATCGACGACTGTTTCATGCTAATAATTGCTTAAAATAATTAATAATTGCTTAAAATAATTAATAATTCTTATTTCTGCATGTTTTTTCATGATGTTTATAATCATAAATACATTTTCAACAGTACACACCCACTCACTCCTATAGTTTGTCAATACGACAATTGACGATAGTAAGGTGGAATAAAAATGAAAAAAAAAATATTTGTGCTTATAAATTTATTTATGAGAAGCGTGTTATAATGTATGTAACAAAAATAACAGAAAAACCTTAAGAATAAAAGTATGTAACAAAATTAACAGAAAACCAAGAATAAAAAGTAGGTATGTATAAAAAATAACAGAAAATCTTTAGAATAAAAAGTATGTATTTTTTTTTTCAGAAAACTTTAAGAACAAAAAAATAAAACAAATATGTGTTGATTCCCTGGAAACCTACAATGAACCTTCATCGTTATTTTCTTCTTGTACATCGCAGTCTGTATTAGCAGTATTAATTAATTCAAAACAAATTATGAGGTTTTTTTGGTATAACACCACTTTGGCAAACAAATAAGAAATCACGATTTTTTATTCGGTGGAATTGTAGGTGGAACTGTGTAAGCTGGTCCTAGAATTATACTATTCTCATTCCGAACATTCTTTAGTCGCTCTCTCACATTAATACTCTGATTAAATGGATCCTCGGTGTAGGTACTTTTGTATTTGATAACTGACGGTTCGTCTTTAGTGATCTGTAAAATTTTAACTTTATTCCAAATACATTTATTTTTGTCCATGTTTATTGAGAAATTTTTTCCAGTCTTCTCACATACCTTCTTCCAGTCAATGAAGTCCGTTGTTTCCATTTCTGTTAACTTATAACGAGGTTCATTCTTCTTGGAACACTTTATGATCATCGCTAACTCCGTTGGAATAAATATTAAGCCTTGTTTTAAAACCCTGACCTTTTCTCTGTCGATGCAATAATGAATGGAGTCTCCTTTGTTCTCTGAGTGCCCAACAATTAGGTATATATGGGTAATGATTTGAATATCAAGTATATCAATATAGTGCATGCATGTACATAGAAAATAAATAAAATTGTTTTTATTCTGTGCCACACAGTTATCAAAATAAAAGATCACTTCCCGTTTCCCTTGGCAAAGGTCTTTTAAAAATGTGTACACGCAGGTAGACATTTCAACTGCGCATCTTTTAGCTACACCCTCATGCCGCATGTAACAATGGCCCTGTCGTGTTTGGTATTGTAAATACAGAAGTTATAACGTTTAACTTGCTCTTATAAAATAATAGATATTTTGCCATTTGGCAACGGCATAACAGCTTGAAAGTCATAAATGGCAACTACAGTATCATCAGTGGTCTTGGTAATGTTTTTATCTTTTTCTTGTTGAGATAGCTTTACATTCTGAATGTGTTCAGAATATTATTATTTTTTCTAATATCTCATTTGCAGTACTATAGTTGTATTATACACAAAATGCGCAAAGGTTCTTTTTTGGTTTAAAAAAATATATATATATATATAATTTGGTATTGTATGTAGAGTGTGTAACATAGAGATTACATACCGAGGCACACTTCTATTTGTACAAATTGTACATCTTTTGGATATTTGGAGATCCGAGCTGATCCTGCACGACAATAGTGCGATTCCACTCTACTAAAGCTGTTGATGTGATTCATAACACCATCAACTAAATCATCCTTTTGCAGGAAGCTATCTGTTTTCTTTTTTAATGCAGTGCTTATATCTAAGGTTGCTTATATCTTGTAGGTATTATTGCTTATATCTAAGGTTGCCATAAAAAAATCTTACACATACGTATGTTATGTCCATCTCTCTCAAAATAATACCCACTATTAGCTAGCATTCATGGAATCATAAATATTAAAATATTTTAATCCATCAACTTCCAAAACAGATTCAGAACATTTGTATTTACAATTAGTACACAGTACAGGCTTAATTTATTTTGCTCTGCGTATCTTTCCTGACTTTTCTACATACTCCTGACCAGTATTCACCTTCAGTTTCTTTATGTTTCTCTTCCAAGATCACCCAACTTGTTGAAAACTATAGAGCTACAGTGAGACAATAAATTTATTTCAGTATTTTAAACGATCTTTTGAAAGCAACAGTGGGACAACATCAATATCTCAGTGTTGCTCTGAGTGACCGAACATTTCAATACTGAGATTTTACTTGTAACACTGGCAATTTTTTTTTTACAAAATATCCCAATAATGCATCATGTAGAGCTCAAAATTTTACATCGAACTGCATACTTATCTCAAAAGTGTATTTTTCGAAGATATCCCACTATTGCTTTAAGGTGGACGATATAGCATTAGAGAATTTCTATAATACTCTTAGAGATTATATTCTAAAAAGTGAAAGTAAAATAGTTGTCACTAACAGAAAATATAAAAAAATTAAACCTTGGATTACAGTTGGATTAATTATATCAATTAAACAAAGGGATAAATTATATAGAGAAATGTTTAAATATCAAATGGATTGCCAAAATAATAATCTCAGAACAATGCCTTATCTGAAAACAAAATATCTAATGTACCGAAACTTACTAAATAGACTGATACCATAGACATATGAATATTAGTAGACCTGCCCTAAGTGATTAAAAGCGTATTATCCCCACTCCCCATACCGGTTCCATTGAGCCGGCTGGGCTCGCATATGGCCTCAAGTGAAATTTGAAAACGTGACGTCATCATTCTTGTGCGAACTATGGTCGAGGCATCATCGGTTCATTTTACGAAATAACACGGCAAAATGTTGACTTTTGATATGAAAACTTGTAAAAATAGATGTGAAAAAGAGAATAAACCCAATTGTCGTATTACATTCCATAACTAAGCATTATTTTACTTTATTTTAAGCTTATTCACACCGTATTATATGGATCAGTTTTAGAAACATATACTATCACATCACAATGTAGCGATTCTCAAGTGTGCTCATCGTTGTTTACTGGGGTAAGTAAATTATGAGACATTTGTAAAAGTGTCTTAACTAAATACTCTGAAACTAACTACGACTCTGAAATAGAAGCTGCCTTACTTTGCCGAATTTGGACTTCGCAAATTAGTTCATAACGTGGCGAGTAATTTGCGCTCCCATGTAAAAATGTCTATTCATTCAAACGCAGATTTTACTTTTAAGAAGTAAATGGTGATATTATAATGCGAGATGCCTATTTACTGTCAGATTGATTTATTGACGAATCACAGTCAGCCTTACTCCCCTCGTTCTTCAACAGTTGATTTTACCCCTCGCCCTTATCTTCTCGTCTATTAATTCCTATGTCTGTGACTGATACGAAACTGCAAAAAGAAATACTATTGTGAACAAATTGAAAATGCTAAAAATAATACTAAAAAAACTTGGAATATTATAAATGAAATTGCCAACAAAAAAATTATGTCTTCAAATATTGTAAATGAGGTTAAAATAAATAATGAAATAATAACTAACAAATCGACCATTGCTGAATGTTTTAATAACTTTTTTACAAATGTAGTAGACGAGGTTCTTGAATCTTCCGGCATTAATGTTAATGATGATTATATGGAGACATCTCCTCAATTAGATTCTAATAACGATTCAATTAACTTTATAGAATATTTTTCTCCCATTACATTTAATAAAATTGAAAAATATATTGATAGCCTTAAACCATCCAACTCTAAGGGAAATGATGGACTATCATGTGATACATTAAAAAAAAATAAAACAACATGTATTAACGCCATTACAACATATTTTTAATATATGCCTCAAAGATGGTCATTTTCCAGAACAATTTAAAATCTCCACTATAATACCTATTCATAAATCTGGGGATACCCATAAATTAGACAATTACAGACCAATATCCCTTGTTTCAAACCTATCAAAAATATTCGAAAAATGCATCAAATTTAGAGTCATTGAACACTTAGAAAAATATAAAATTCTATCGAAAAACCAATACGGCTTTCGTAAAGATCTAAGCACTGAGGATGCCATATATGAATTGACAAAAAATATTTATACATCTATCGATAAAAAAAGAAATGTCTTGCCATATTCCTAGATTTAAGAAAAGCTTTCGACACCGTTAATCATAATTTACTCATTAAAAAAATATCTCGACTGGGCTTCAAAAAAGACACACTAAAATTACTATCAAAATATCTTAAAGACAGAACACAAAAAACAAAAATTGGGAATAATTATAGTTCAGAGACACAGATAAAAAACGGAGTTCCGCAGGGAACTGTTCTTGGCCCGATTTTATTCTTAATTTATATTAATGATTTATGTTTTATATTTTGTAATCCCTGGTAAAATTGTTTCTTACGCCGACGACACGGCAATAATAGTGGATGGTAATAATTGGACAAAAACTTTTTCGAAAGCAACTGTATGTATTTCACTTGTTTCAAATGGTTAAAATACAACAAACTTGTCTTAAACTACAGCAAAACATTTTACTTACCTTTTTATAAAAACATAAGAAACAAACCAAAAGAAAACCTTAAAATTCGAATCCATAATACAACTTGCAATCAAGAAATGTGCTTCCTGTGCAACGAACTCGCTAATGTCAAAAATATAAAATATTTAGGAGTATCAATAGATGTTAATCTTAATTGGAAATTACATATTAATCAAACCACTTCTAAACTAAGATATCTTACCTACATATTTTATAGACTCAAGGAAATTTTAAACGCTGAAAAATTGAAAATGATCTACTTCTCCCTGGTGCAATCTGCAATCACTTATGGCATAAAAGGATGGGGTGGTGCACCTGATACATTTATTAAGCCTCTACAAATAATTCAAAAACACATAATTAAAGTCATATATAACAAAAATAAAACATTCTCGACCGACCTATTATACAAGGAATCTAAATTATTTAACATTCGTAAATTATTTATATTACAAACTATGAAATATTTATTTAAAAACAAAAATAATTTCAAAATAAATGAAAACAGAATGAGCAAAAGAACAAATAATATATTTTACACCCCCCAAACCAATACTAAATTAATGCAGACACATAGCAGTTTCATTGGTCCTCGTACATTTAACCTTCTACCACTACAAACTCAAATGATAAATAAAAAGATAGAATATATTAAAGAGGTAAAATTATGGCTGAATGACGCAGATATTGAAACGCTTTTACTATAAATTTATTGATCCTCTCTACAACTCACTTGCTGAAACGTTATAAACTATTGTACATATTGTTTTTCTCTTTACTTTTTATAATAACTATAAACAAAAAAAAAACTTTTTCTACTAATGTATATTATACTTTAGGTACTTGAAATATAGTAATCGTTTTATATTACCCACACTCAGGCAGTGCCTTAGTGGGTTTTCATTTTTTGTGTATACTATTTGGTATTATATATTATGTTATTATATACTATCTATATATTAATATGTATAATATATGTAAAGAAATGAAAATAAATAAAGTAATAAAAAAAAAAAAATAAAAAAAAAAAATAAAAAAAATTATATGGCATCTTTTACCATCTCTCCCGGCGTAAATAATCGTTTCTTGTAATAATTAAGTTAAAATGAAGTGTTATTTCCATAATATGTATCTATTAAAAGTGCAGCTGTTAGGGAAATATTTGCCCGACTTTTTTTCGAGGATAACAGATGATGTTGGGTTATAACCGTTTTCTGCTAGCACTACACAATCTTCTAACTGTTCAACTCCCAGCTTTCGGATGATTGTGTGAAAGGGTAGCTCTTGCTACTTACTTACTTGCTTGCCGTAGGTTCGAGTTGACCCGAGATCGCTCTGGTGGCAGTAAATAATACCCGAATCAAGGGAGATAGCCCAACTCGCACAAACTGTCCTTCAACACATCAGTTCGCTCTCAGCATGCAATTGAGACAGACGTGCCCTTCATATGATTTTTTTTCGGTAGGAAGGGAGATGAATTAAGAAAACAAAGTGTCACTACACGATGCTTGGTTACCAATTGCAGGATCTGTGAATAAACCAGTGCATGAATTAAGAAAAAACAAGGATCCTTAAGGCAGCTTTGCATAAACATTCACAGAGAATGAAGGCCTGCTTATAGTTACCATGAACTCTCTTCGTTTCCGCTAAATTTTTTCGTTTTTGCATCGTCTGTATACTTCTACATAATAATTGTAAGCACTGATTAAGATTCAGCACGGCCGTAGCTAATACTTCGAAGTCTGCCATCATGATGGACGTTTGGAGTCCTGAGGTGGAAGGTTGGACGATTGTGTAGTAGCTATATAATACAGCCACTACACAATCGTCCAACCCTCCAACTGAGTTGACCGAGTTTTGAGTTGGACAGTTGGACAATTGTGTAGTGCTAGCATTCTATTATGGCTGTGAACCAGTTCTGCAGCCATGAAAATTGCCTTTTTCTTTATTCCTCCAATTTTTCCTTTCGTAAGTTGAGAGAGATGCCATTCTCTTTACTGATAATGTGGCAAAAATATGTGATTTTCCTAGATATGAATGTTTTGAATAATTCATAGTGCATTCCCATACTTGCATTGTTCACTTTCAAAACAACTAAATTTTGATATTTTTTTAAAACTTTTTATGTTGTGCCCAGTTCGATTTACATGAGTGGAGCATAAGAGCATTAAATTATATTATAATACTAGCTGTACCCTACCACGCGTTGTTGCTGTGGCTCAGTCTCTCTGTGCAGATAGAGAAACAATAGTGCTTTTACGTCCAACAGGTGGCGCCATAAATAAACCACTCACATACTCACACTCCAAACGTCCATTATGATGTATTTTATTTATTTGGGAAAACCAACAGATTTTTTACATTCTTAAATAATCAACTTTGGCTTTTTTCAGTTTTTTTTTTGTTCTTTATTTAGTTTTTCTTTTAATTATTTCTTAATATTTTTTCACTATACTTGTAATCACAATTTTACAATTGTGTATTTTGTACCTTCTTTACAATGGATTACATCTATTTACTGTCAGTATCTCCTGTATTTATTTTATTTTTATTTCTTTTTATTTAGGAAGCAAACAGTCATACAGTAAAAAAAATTATAACAATAAACATTCATATGTTCTAGACCAATTAAGTTCCATTGAGTTAAATGTTGATTTAGTATTTTTTACCTACACAACATATTAAATGGCAAAAAAATAAACATAATAAAGAAATACATAAAATTAAAAACAAATAGAAAAAATACAACTTTTCGCATAGCTATACTATTCACTACGGGTGATAATAATGTAATTTTCACAACAAAAGAATCAAATAAAATAGAAGTATTTTAATTTATTAATTTATTAAGCTGAATTTTATATGATATCAAGTTATGGTTGAAAATGTCTACATCTCGTAAGGCATTGTGAGTAAATAATAATACAGATATTCTCCTATGTACACTGCATCATGTATCACTTCTATGTAAAAGCCTTTTTAGGCGTATATATAAATAAATAAACTTATAAATAATATCTAATGATAGGTTTTCACTTAAACATAAAATTATAATAACAAACTAAGGGTCCAGTACCTGTGGGCAAAAAATATTTACAAAATATTAAAAAAATAACATCGGATATAAGAATACAAACAGAGGTCGAAGTATTAGTTGAGGCAGTGATGAATCTTAATCATTTGGCGCTGTTTTTCAAAAAAAGCTTATTTTTTCCTGTCACATGTGACATCTAAACAATATAGGTATATAAAAACACAAGTGTATACGAATGCAACATTGTCTCAAAATTTTAAAGCAATCGGTGAAGAACATTCGGAGATTTAAGATTTTGAACAAACCAACATTTAAATTTTTATTTATATAGATTTTGAATTTGTTATTTTTAATTAAATATTATATATACTAATAATTTAATTTATCAAAAAATTTCAGGCATATTATGATGAACAGAGGAATGTGGGGTATATCCAATACCAGAGTGCCAACCGAGTCGAGGCCGGGCCATGTGGCCATCATTGCGGGATTATACGAAGATCCATCCGCAGTGGCCAGAGGCTGGCAAGAAAATCCCGTTGACTTTGATTCCATCTTCAACCGAAGCTCACACACCTGGTCGTGGGGCAGTCCGGACATCCTGCCCATGTTCGCCAAAGGAGCGGTCGGCAACCATGTGGACATCTTCTTCTACAGCCACGAGGAGGAAGACTTCTCGGGGAAAGTGTCCACCACCAAGTTGGACATGTGGGTGTTTGAACAGGTAGAGAGTTTCCTCTCCAGAGCTAAGACAAATCCCGCAACTTTGAAGCTCTTGAAAAAAGACAAGATTGTGTTTTTCTTACACTTGTTGGGATTAGACACAGCTGGGCACACCCACAAGCCACACTCTAAGTAAGTTGGATACATTTTTATTTCTACCCAGTAAAAACAAACTGAAGATTTCCACGTAAAAAGTTATTATATAATTATAACATACAGGATGTCCACGCTAACTTCGAGGGTGGTTCTACATGATAGTACAAGTAAAAAATAAAAACGATTTTTTTCGTAATTCTAATGTTTTTAAGTAAAAAGGTTGTGAAAATATTCTAGGGAAAAATATTTTTGTATGGGAAAAAGTTATTTATTTTTTTACTTCTACCATCATGTAGATTCACCCCCCGAAGTTAGTGCACTTTACCCCCGGACACCCTGAATAAGTGGCATCTTTTGTCAGAAGCAGAAATAACCTTGACAAACCATGGATTGCTGTACTCCTCAAGAACGCGGAATAATTGTGTGACATATAGTAATTCTTTTTATTTACAATAAAGTTACTGCCTAAGGATGATAACTTTTGCGCAATCTTGTACATGAAACTTTGTACATTGGAGGGGACCCACCCTTTCCCAACGGCTGTGTGAGGAAACTGATTGTTTAACCTCCTTAGCCGCACACGTCAGGACTCTAATTTTTTTTGTAAAAAGAAGCTAAATTTATTTTAAAACGATTCTAGACCCTCCAATGTCCCTGCATGCATGATTGTTATGTATATAATTATATATTTATTATATTTTGTGTTAGTATTAATGTATGCATACTTACATTAATACTAACACAAAATAAGAACACATCTGAAATGTGTTCGCCTGGTGGTTTGGCATGTAAAATTAAATAATAAAGAAGGAGAACAATATTTACAAGTGGAAGTATGATTGAAACATAAAAATATACAAGCCGCATATCGAGGGCAGTTTACCCCACTATCACGGGGCAGTCCCGGCAAGAATGAGCGTGGCGAGCGGCCTGGCCACAACGATCCCAAGCACCCGCGTCCCTGAACTTTGTACAAATAAATATGACAAAAATTTTTTGGAAATCAGATTTTTCCTATATTTCCAATTTTAGTGAAGTTCCCTGATCACCCAAAGGAGAAGCACTTGCTTACTTTGCTTTATTTACCTACTCTAAATAACAGCTGCGGTTATTCAATAAGGGCTCTCGAGCATCTGCCACATCCAATTTTTAAATGAATCACTTCTAAATAAAACTTTAAATACAAACAATCAAGTATATATTTAGCAGCAAAGATATAAAATTTGGCAATTTATGCAAATAATTGCTGCCATCTGTTGACCTGTTTTGTAAATGGAGGCAAGACTAGACTTTAAAATGTTGAAAATCTGTGCCAACCTTAAGAAAAACGAATCATTAAAGAAAACAAAGTATATATTTTTAAATAAAACAATAATTCAGTTTTATTACACTTTTTTTAAATTTTTTATACTTAATGCCGACCGGGTTTTGCTACAACCTTAGCTTCATCAGGGCTGTATAATGATTAAATATTTTTATGCTTAAATGCCGACCGGGTTTTGCTACAACCTTAGCTTCATCAGGGCTGTATAATGATTAAATATTTTGAATATTTTTTTGTATTACTGTATTTGATAAAAATGTATTTTTTCCATAAATTTGTGAATATTTGTATGTCACAATCGCTCTACTTGATAAAATGGTTTCTATACTAGTCCCAGCAAGAGGTTGTATGTGACGTCATATTTCTTGAGAAATAATAATAATTAATTTATTCATTAATGCAAAAGGGGCTTTTATAGTAAATTTTTGCAGTATCACCCTTAAAAACAAGGTGTAAATATTACGCGTTGCCTAAGATCGTAACAGTGAAAAAATTAACTTATTACAATTGCGTTTGCTTGGTTAAAACGGTCTTAAACCAGGCTCAAGGCCGGCTTTACCACACCAACATTGAACAGGTGTGTTAAAATCTAATTAGTAAGACAATACGTATTTATTATACATAACTAAACTGCTTCAGGAACAAACTTATATCCAAATCCGAAAGCTTATAAATGCAAGCAATTCTGGACTATCAAATGCATCATTTAGAATTTTATACAATAATAAATATATTTAATATTTCTATAATAATATGATTTAATTAACAGGGAATATGAAGATAACATTAAAGTTGTGAACAATGGCATTGAGAGAATGGAAAAATTGTTTGACGACTTCTTTGAGCATGACAACAAAACAGCATACATATTTACAGCCGATCATGGCATGACAGACTGGGGTACGTTTACAATATTTATTTTTTAAACTATTTTTACACAGTTTTCAGTTTCATTTTATTACTGGCAACCTGGCGTTTATTGTATTTAAAATTTTACGCTAGTAAATATATGATATATACATAAATACTTATTATCACCGTAGTAGGCTAACCTAACCTGGCAATGCTTGTCTTTTTTTAAAGATAGGGTATAGTGTCCTTCACACTAGGAATTCACCTGTGTTCTGAGTATTTCATTTAATTAAATATATTAACCCTAAACAGAGTCCTACTGGAAAAAGGTTCCGTGATAACTCAACATAATAACAATTCAACACATCTTTAAAAATGATATAAAGTAATTAAAATTGATGAAAACGAACTAACCTATAAGCCTAACCTATTTAACCTGGTTTTTTTTTCATCACTTTTTAAAGGTTTGTCGAGTTATCCGGTTACCCTAGAACAAATACATACAGCTTTCGCACCTCACATCCACGCTAAAAATATTGCTATCTATCAAATGTCATGATCGTAATCCATTTAAAAAACGCAATTCTTTCATGCTTTTGAGGAAGCCAATTAATTTTTTCATGTTTTACAACTGTTTTTTTTTCTTTACTTAAAATATTTATTGACAACCGGAAATGTCTCTGGAAACTGCAGACATTTGAGCCAGGCCTATGTCCAAAACTGTACCTACCCCAGAAGAGTCATGGATAAGAGTAAGTATCCGGAAATTAAGTAATGTGATTGATTATTATTATTATTTAAGGATCTCACGGAGCTGGTGAAGACCATGAAACTCAAACGCCGCTAATTGCCTGGGGAGCCGGCATCGCCCTTCCCGAGAATCCTCTGCTTGCCAGTGACATTACTCTTAACAGTACTCATAGAAAAGATGTGAAACAGGCTGATATCTGTCCCCTCATGGCAACACTTATTGGAATTCCCATACCAGTCAACTCGGAGGTAAAATATATTGAAAACTGTTATTTGACTTTTGCAATAATAATCCATATTGTGCTTTCTCCTCTTTCTTGAACTCACGCCTCAGACAGCCTTGCAGTGTTCATCAACAGGACAGATGTGTGGCGTGTAGAGAAAAGTTTGTTTATTTTTGTAGAAGTAATCCCATCCTTTTTTATGAAGAAAGGAAAACATTCCCATGTTACAAATAACCTGACCTGTAGTGTTGTGACTTGTGAGCTACCCCCATCATTAAAAGATAAAATTGTAACTTGTGCAATGATTAAGCGCTTGCAGAACATTAAATCCTCGATGGCTGTTGCAGCAGTTATTCCTCTTTAACCGCTTCATGTTTTTGAACGAGTCACGCTCGCGTGCTAAATATATGAATAAATAAATAAATATACCTACACGTAACACACAAAACCAATATAAACACACATCACTCACAAACACACAAGATTATATTTTTAAATGTATTATTTTCTCTTTAAATGTATTATGTAGATTATATTTTCATATTATAAAATGAAGGCCTCAGCACGGGCAAGCCACCCAGTGAGGCCAACATTACTGGAACACTTTGAAATGTAAAAAATATTGTACCAAAAAAAAAAAAATAATAAAATGCATTCCAATTTCCCGAGTGACGCTCGCTGGTTTCGACTTGCAGCGTTCTATTTTTAGCTAACACGAGTAAGGCTCGTCAAAGTCAGCAATGTATTTTACGCAGTTAGAATTTGCCGGCAGTTTGCCTCAGAGATTGGTTGTGGTTTTGAGCTGCTCATTTCATTTTTACTATATTGTTTTCACATTTTCGTGTATGTATGAATGCATTGTTTTATTAAACCTGATTTTTTTTTAAACACTTTATAAAAAACCCTAGCACTAAGTGCTTAAAGTGCCTTTAGCACAAAGTTTAAGTTCAGAGTGCTACCCGGTCATCCATTGCCCCTCTGCCTAAATTAAAGCTCACTAAGTTCCTACCCCAAAAGTCAAACAAGATAATATTTAAATATTGGCCACGAGAATCTTTAGTCATTTCCATAATATAATATAAATTTTGTATACTTGTGAATTTCTAGCGAAATTGCTTATTTTGTAATTTATCAAAATATTTCTCTTTAGGGAATTATTCCAGTGACATATTTCGGTGACAACATAGAACTGAAAGCCAACGCTCTTTACAGCAACGCCAGACAGATGTTATCGCAGTACAATAGAAAGCGACAAATAATTGAAGAAAACATTATCATGAAGATTTACAAGCCATTTCTTAATCTGACTGAGTCCCAAGTTGAAGAAGTAGTAATTACTATGGAAAATTACATGAAGATAAAAAATTACGATAAATTGGTAAGAATCTTTTATAAATTTTTAAATAAATTTTGAAGTAGATAAATATTATGAAGACATTGTCATCTGACATGTAAATTTGACATAGTGCGTGGTTTCATATTATATTATGACATTGCTATTCTGTCGTGGTAAGTAAAAACGCAGTAATAAGGAATTTGAATAGAAAATGTTTTGACTTATGTTCATGTAGATCAAAAAATGTGGATTCTGAATATACATATTTAATTTCTATATTTTTACTCTCAGAATTAATAAATCCTTCTTGAAAAATGGTTTGAAAGCTATGTTCTGTGCATCACTTTCTGTTACTTCCGTACTTTGCAAATAAGAGAGGTCGCCATAGAGTTTTGTTTGCTGATCTGAGGTTTTTAGATAATTTGTAGGCTCCTTACATTCATCCACTCATTCTTATACTCTGTTCATCCTAGACACGAGAGACTGTAGATCTTCCATATTGTTAGCAATTAGCACCGCATCATCGGCATATAACAGGCAACATACTTTCAGATTACTCAAATTCACGCCCAATCCCACCTCTTTCAATTCTTGCATACAATTATCCTTGTACGAATTGAATAACCACGGTGACATTACACAGCCTTGCTTAACACCTTTTGTTATATCAAAACACCCCGTAAAACCACCGTTCACCCTAATACATGCAACGCTTCCCTCATACAGAGACGCGATTGCCTCTATAAAAGATTCGTATTCACTCTATACTTGGACAACACCTTCCATAGCTTTTTCCTTTTGACTCGGTCGTATGCTTTTTGTAGATCTACAAAGGCTTGTAGAACTTTCTATTTTTTTGCCAGAAACTTCTCAGTGAGCATACACAATGAGAAGATCTGGTCCATGCATCCCCTCCCACTCATAAAAGCAACTTGCACATTCCATATTTTATCCTTTGTTTCCATTCTTACCCTTTAAATCAAAATTCTACTATACACCTTGCCAACGGAACTGAGCAGGCTAATATCCCTATGATTCCCACATTGAAAAATTATTATATCGATAATATTGCATAGACCTCAATATGTAAGGCTTTATCTGGCGATGTTTTGGCAGGTTTAACAAATTCTAATTATAATAAAAATTAATTTACAATGTAAAAAAATATATATGTATATTTATATTCTTAATTTAATTAAAAATTTACTGGAATTCCTTATTGAAGAACTCCACACGGCATCCCCAGAGACGACATAGGCCCTGAGAGAAAATTGTTTTCATTATCTTTTTTTTTTCGTAACAAATAGATATAATAATATCCTCACTGGGATCTCCCGTGCTGAGGATTTAATTTACATATGAATAAAATTATATACAGTAGGATGGATTAAAATTTAGTAGTATGGATAATATATTTCAAGCAACGTTTCTGTTCTGAATGTTGGTCTTACACCAGGACGACACTGAGAGTATCTTCCACTCTTGAATGTGCCGCAAATATATTATTTAACAAAAAATTTGTGAAAATAACACAAATTAGTTACTTGTGCACGCTGGGGCTTGAACCGGCGACTATCGGATTGCTAGTCAGTAGCCTTACCCCTCGACCATGTAGGCCATCGAGTATATCTAAATTGTTAAATATGTTGTTTAGTGTGGATGATTAGGTAGCTCCCATTATGCTCGCCACAATTACTGGTACATGTATTATAATGAATACAGAGGTTATAGAGTCTATACAAGTTGACAGTTAGTAGGTGAGAGATGGCGAACTACCTATCCTACTACATTATATACTGTCTTATCAGTATTGCCAAGTTACCATTATTATTATAAATGAAAACAGAAATCTGTTTTTGGTGTATAAAATATTGGCCCTGAATATTGAGGGAATATTTCACTCAAAAGTAGATATCTTATTACAAATACTCACCAAATATTAAGGTAATGTGATGTATGGTAATTAGGTTGAGTATTTAATTGATTGATGGGGCTAGTCATAAAGCTTACTCCAGAGTCCATCAGATGTCGCTAGGGTGTAACAGGTACTTGTGAGATTATATTGTCCAGAGCCAGAGAATTACCTACCCTCGGGTAATGAACAGTGTAGTTTAATCCAGACCTTTTTATTGTAACGTGAATAAACACAATTATAATAAGAACCTTTTACTAATTTCAAAGAGTTCCCAACACCGAAGTCTGCATAGTAAAGGCAAATATAACAGGTAATAAATCGTTATTATTGCCAATTCTAATTCACAACTAAACTAAAAGCTTCACACCCCCTTGTAGTTTGAAAATTATTATTTTCATAAAATCTGAAATTTTTTTTTCTTTTCTATCTATTTTCCATTGAAGAGAAAGAGACGAAAGTAACATTGTTTATATATCTACATAATATGATAAACAAACTGATCAAATTTCATATTTTTGTCAGTGAGCTGCAGCTCGCAAGTCGAGTGAAGTAATTTTAGCACAAAAAGGAATATACGAAAAGAGATTATTATAGTAGCGACTCGCAGACGAAAAATCGAAAAAGTTTCGGTTGCATCTAGGAATTCAGGACCCAGGACCTCAGGAATTTGCTCTACCACTAAGCTAATTCGACCCTATTCCTTTCGGTCATATTTAACTGTATCATATTTTCGATTACCAAAGTATTAAAATTAACTATAACAATAATAAAAAATATACCGGTATTTAAGAATTGACAACAAAAAAATTAGAAATCAACTGCAGTTCCTTATTTAGAATAAGGTGTTTTCGTGAACAAGTGTTTGTCAAAAAATCAATACATTAGGCCTATTGTAAATATGATAAAAGTCGACCTATTATTCTAGAGAATGACTCGCATGGTAATGTGTTTTTACTTACCATGACATTATTATTGGTAATGTTGGAAACCATATTGTATGCAAATCTTTTGCATTTTGTGATTTAAACACAATTGTGTTTATTCTACATATTCATATAGATCTGGATACAATCTTTTCGATGGAAACTACAATATTTATAACATTTAAACTGTTCAACATCGTCAGTTGTGAATCAATTTTGTAATATAACCCCCTTAGCCTTAGAGACAGTTTTACACAGTTTTACTCAAAGGTCTTGGAATGTATTATTTTATTCTTACCGTGGCAAGCTCATAAGTTTTTCCACTACATTCAAAACCATTGATGTCGAATTACTGTATTATATCTTGCATAACTGAACTATTTACACTGTATCTAATTGCGTATAATATAAGATCAATGAATCAATTCATTAGTTCCTGTAATAATACGACGTTACGAATGAGTTCAGAGAAAAGACTGACATTATTCCTTATAAAACTTACACATGACATACATAGATGTCAGCACTAGACTTATATTGTAGATATAATTACAACAGTTCCGCTGAGTGGTTTGGATCTGCAGGCCACAGAGTTAAAACTGTCACTGGAAATGTCACCAACTGAAGAAGCATTGCTGGCAGTTTCAAATAGTGATACAACGTAATATATATTGTATCATTTCAGATTGAGCTGAGTAACAAGACGATATCTTTGAGTTTGCAAGGTCTGGGCTACTACCACAACTACTACCAGAAGATCCTGTTAGTCAGCATCACCTTCTCCTTCCTGGGCTGGATCTGGTGGCTCCTGACCACCATCATGGAGCAGTACATGTCCGCCCAGCGATTGGAGACTTTGCCACCCATGGGGAAGATTCAAGCCGAAGTGTTTAGGAGATTTCAAAAGCCTGTTCACGTGCTCTTCATTCTCAAGTTAGCGGCCGTTGTCTACATGGTCTATGGTACTTATGCAGATTATCTCATATATGGTTTTACATCTTTGAAATAAGTCATTAATGTAAATTAAAAACAGGATTGGACCCAGAATACTTCCTTTAGCAGAGGAGTTAACCAAATGGAAATATTTAAAAACTTTAAAACACAAAAACGTCTCATATACACAAACAATATACAAGACAACATAATAAATTATACAGTAATACAGTAAACAATGAAAGTGGTAAAAGCAAAGGCCATGAGGGTATACACATTTACAATCTCCTTCTGGAAAACATTGAATTGAATAAATATATTTTTCAATCTTAAGATGAGTGAAAAAAATTATACAGTGGAATAATTTTATGAAAAGATATTTTATGAAATTATTATTGTTATATTAAATTAAATGCCCTTGAATTATGTACTTAATTATAAAGCGAAATATTTATATATTTCTTTAACTATAATAAATAATATATATATTTTTTTTTAAACCTCTTAGTATCAAAGTGTCGAGATTAAGCTAATAGCCTCACAGAGTCCATCTGTTAGAGCTTACTTTGATAAATGTATCATAATATAAAATACAATAACCAGGGCCGGCCCCGAGCCAAACGGCGCCTATTAGGTGTTAGGCAATATCAGCGCCTTGGCTCCTTGGTGCCTGTACAGGGCCAGCCCTGACAATGATGTAGTAAGCATTGTGAGATGAAACAAGTCCATTTGGGAAATATTATTGTTAAAATTGGCTGGGCAAAAAGGGTAAACTTATTAAATGATTATAATATAACTCCGAACAAGATTGCATTGTAAAGAGTAACTAAACAGAGCTATATGTCAAAACTATTGACCCGTTAATGAAGCACTACACATACACTAACATAAATCTGTCTAATCGAAATTACCTTTATGTTTTAGTTCAAAGTCTCCCCTGGCAGTACTATTTATACTTCTGCTTGCCGCTGCTTCTGTGGTGGAAGGGAATGACCAAATGGATGGTTTGGTCCTACTTCATTGCTACTAGAGGACCCTTAAGATACACTCGTTTATCTGTGGGATTTTGCCTTTACAATGTCGGTATTCTGGCACTTGTAAGTAAATATATCTTTAGTATTTAATAAGAGCATCAGGGGAATTGTAATGGTAATTTTACAAGATATTTTTTTCATCCAGTTGTTTAGTCAATTTCACATGTATTTTTGATGATTTGTTTACATTATTAGGAAAAAAAAAACACAAGAAATTTACATACAAAATATTAATGAGCAGAATAATGGATATCTATTAAGGGTGTTACTAAAAAACGTGGTGAAAATTTTATTCAATTAATAAACGACCATGTATGTGAAAACCTTATCATGCAATTGAAACGTACAATAGAAACTGACATAAAATAGTTCATGGAAAAATACATAAGATATATACATTACTTATCCAATCAAAGGTGGTTGTTTATTTGTTGTATTAACTTGAAATAATAATAATTTCTCATTGAATTTGGGAATTTTTCTAATGAATATTAAATGTTCTATATTTTTCTTTATTTTAAAGATGTCGTAAAAACAAATACTATTTTAGAAACTAGATAAAATTACCTTTTAGATTTTTGTATTTGAAAAATACTTTAATGTTTAAAAATTGCAATATTTTAATTTCAATCATGAAAAAAGTTTTAAAAAATCATAATTTTTTTTAATTAAAACATTGAAAAATATCAGAAAAATAAAAAATCAAAGAACATTGCCCTTTTATTTAAAGATTTTGCAAGATGTCACTTCACTTTTTAACTTGTTTATACAAATGATTAAGTATTACAATAACAATTCCCAGAGAATAACCGAAAAATCAGATATTTTGGATCCATTTTGTCATCAATATAAACATTGATTTATTTCGACTTTGTATTAACCCACACATGCATAAATAAGGCATTTCTGTTATTAAACAACATCACCTTCACGGAAATTCTATTAAATTCCTGCGGTAAAAGTCAATTAAAAAATAATAAATAAGTAGGAAATAACCTCACTTTTTCCGATAAGATGAAACTATATTATTCACAGTATGACATTATTAATGGATTAAACTGACAAAAATAACACAAATAATAGTAAATACATATATTGAATTATACTTATGTAATAGTGAATTGGTCACTAGAATAGAAATAATTGTTAAAACATGATTTCAATCACATGACAAACCAACACAGTCATTTGCGGGGAAACTGACGTGCATGGCGCGCAAAGTAGCGCATATTATTATTATTATTTATTGGATAATTTGTATAGCGCCGCTTTTGTGAGATATCACCTCAGGGGCGCGGTCTGAAAATCGCAATGTTGCGAGACATTTTTATTGGTAATAATTATAAATTAGTGCAAATTGTAACAAACATAACTTTTATCGAATGTGAATTGGTTTTTCTTTAGTAAGGCTGGTTAGTGTGTCCTCATATAGTAACGTACAGTCAAACTTGGTTAAAACGAGCACGAGGGGACCGACTTAATTTGTTCCTTATACATAGTTGTTAATCATTATATCCAAAATAGATTTTTTTAAAGTCGTATGTACCTACCTACCTACCTCTACTATCAATATATTTGCAAATGTACATGATTGTTTTAAAGATTTCACTTTCATGCTTCTCAATTTCCTCTTCATATTATCTCCATATTATCACTTGGTTCAAGGCTTCTAAGAAAAATATCACTAAATTGTCTATCTTTTTATCAATAGCTTGTGCATACTGTACCTACCGCTTGTTAAATCGCACTTGTCATAAATAACTTACTCCTGCGTGATTGTTTTGGTTTTCGGCTGTAAAAATTTACTTGTCACAAACCAGTGATGTACAACCCACGGCCTCATTCTTGCGGCCCACATGCCAATTTCATACGGCTCACTTGGCTATAGAGAAAAATCCAAATGTTTGGGGTAATTCTTAAAAACCCTGGCTGAGAACATTTTTGAGAGAGTTTTGGTTAATTTATGTTGCATTTCCTAAAAGTAACCAAATTCGAAGAACCGGTTTGCATAACAAAAACCTTAACTCTTGATTTTCGCTGTCAACCCCCTCCCCCTCAACGAAAACAAAGCGGCCCCCTCTGCTGAAAAAGTTGTACATTACTATCATAAATTTATCCCGTGCAGGGATGTAGGTACTCGTAACTAGGTACCTTCATATACATATTTATTGGTTTTTAAAACAAAATTGACAATTAGTTGTAATACAAAGGGAGACGTAAAAGGGAACAAATTTGCAATGCTCAAATTTTTTGACTTTCACAGATTTGATGACAATTTTACATTGTACCCGATGGATAGCAATGGTTCACATAGCCGACAATCTTATAAAAATATGAATCCGTCCCTAACGGGATAGGAAATTCCCGCCCTTTTGTTATTTACTACTTCTTGAATAATTCCCAACAATTTTTTACCAATGATTTAGAAATTGTGTTGACAAAATTATTTCCTCGGTATATCAGTGAATCCGCCTTGTTATAACAATCAAGAATTATATGAAGATAAGCCTGAACAAAAATATCGTTTTGTAATTGCTTATTATTGCCGTGATCGTTATAAACTAGTTCGACGGTATTTTTCTTAATTGATGGATGGAGAAAGGGTTGTGACAGCTATTGCTTTGACACTGGTAGTTTGTGCTACTGTTATTTGGTGGTTTCACCTTTGATAAGTCACCAAGATAAATTTTGCCAAACAAAGGCATTGATACCTACAAAAATTATTATGATGAAAGTTCAAACGATGAGCAGTTGAATAAAAATATCGATTAGATGAAGACCGAACATCTGAACCTGAACCTTGCAAATAACAGTGACATTTATGGTTATGTTTAAGGTGTTTAGTACTGCCCTAAAATATTATTTCTTCTCTATTTGTAACTATCTGTATGAAATTGTAAGCATGAAAATAAAGGCTCCGATATGGAGATCCTGCCTGTCCGCGAAAGGTTCAGCCCTACAGAAAATGAACCACACACTAGCTTCAGAGTTGAGACAGCCTGCACAATGCATGTGATCGATTCACAACTAGCAAATAAATAATTGTGATTCGTTTTATATATTTGGGTCAACCAATGTTGTCAACGGCTCTTCAGCTACTCATTATATCTGGAAGAAGTTAATGATGCACACAAAATACAATGTAAATATTTTGTAGCCGGTAAGGTCGGGATAGTGAAACCGTGCTTTAGGCTGGCATAACTACATCATGTACAGGGTGTTAAGGAACGAACTTGACTTACTTTAACCAGTGGTTCCTCATACGATAGAGATGAGATGATAGAGCTAATACCGATTGACGATTTATATTTCTACAGATCTTTAAAAAAACATAGATCCTAAACCAGTAGGTACATTTCGTAAAAATTCATTACTGTACTGGCAAAGCCAATTAAAATCTTGAACTTTTTATCTAAAAAGACACTGTCTAGATTGCATTTAGTTCGGGTTGAATCTTGCGATCATACATAAAGATAGTTGCCAATAAAAATGTGCGGTGAAAAAATGAAGATAATGTTGGTAGTTCTTATTCGAAGTATGATACAGTTAAAAGTGACCGAGGGGAATAGGGTCCCATTAGCTCAGTGGTAGAGCGGTGTCCCGGTAAGACAAGGGTCCTGGGTTCGAGTGCTAGATGTGACCGTATCCTTTTCTGATTTTTCTGTTTCAGATTTTCGTTTAGTAATCGCTAATATTGTCTTCAATAATCAAAAAATACCTCTTCAGGTTTAAAAATATAAAACTCAAATTTTCAGAACACAATAAAAAAAAAATTTAAATAATTTTTCAAAAACACCAGATCATTTTTTTCCTTTCTTGATTTGTTGTCTAACTTGTAATTTTTTCAGATCTTATCATTTACAAATCGTGTGATGCTCGGCGTAGCTCTTTTAGGAGTGTTTGCCTTCCCGCTGTTCAGCCCCCAGAGGAGCAAAATGCCTAAAGTCCTTTTTATCTGCTGGTCCATCAGCAACTTGGCCCTGACCGTGTTCTCATGTATGCCGGTCGTGGGGAAGGCGCACAACACTTACCTTGTGTATGTATTCCAACATTATATTATCATTTTAGAACATTTCTGTTAGCCAGCATATTTAGTGTGTATGCACTTTAATCCTCCACTTTCACTAATTGGAAACTTGCCTGGTTTTTGGAGTGGCGGATTAGTGAGAGAGCACTGTATAACTGACCCATAATGTAAATTTACAATGTATTATTTTTCTTATATGTACTCTCGTGGTTCATTAGCTGTATCGTATTTCTCTTTAAATAAAATGTATTTTTCTCACGCAGGGGTGTATCTGGACTCTTGTGGTTCATTAGCCAACTCGTATTTCTCTTTAAATACTCCTGAAAAATGTATGTTTCTCTTGCAGGTGTATGTCTGGACTCTTGTGGTTCATTAGCAGTCTAATATTTCTCTTTAAATACTCCTATAAAATGCTAAAGAGCGGTCAGGAATCCAAAAAAGAAAATTTAGTGATTGTCGTACCTGCGCTGATGATGCTGGTTGCCATTCAGACCAAGTGCTATGTGGATTTCCAATTTGAAAACAAGAAAGGTCTTTCAACAGTATGCCAAATGATCTCATGCTCCTTATCAGGTAAATTATATGCTTCATGTATTAAATTTCTTTCATGTGAACTGTGTGTCTATGGAACTTCCAATCAGCAAAGTAACTACTATTCAGATCTGATCACCATCATTCTAAGTGTATTTAGCTAAGATGCTTTAATTCTGAATTATAGTATTTCAATGGGAATACATATTAAAAAATTTATAATACATATTTGTAAAAACCCAATATCAATATAAAAATTATTTTAATCTTTGTCCGGTTTTGAACCAGCAAACTTTGTTCTGCAATACATATTATCATACTGGCATGGAAGGTTGTCATACACACTATGTTTTACTCTTTGTCGGGTTTTGAACCAGCAAAATTTGTTCTGCAATCTTACCATTATGGCATGGGAGGTTGTCATACACACTATCTTTTAATCTTTGTTGGGTTATGAACCAGCAACATTTGTACTGCAATCTTACCATTATGACATGGGGGGTGTCCTACACACGATGTTTTCTATCCCACATTTTCTTGAGCATTTTGAAAATCTTTTTTTTTAAATGCCCTACAGCAGTATTCCGCAAACTTTTTGTGTTCAAGGTACACCCATCAAATCAAGAAATTTTAGGGGTACACCGAAGAAAAAAGCAATATTTATTTATAACTAAAATCAATATACCTAATGTGAAAAGATGTTTAGTGAGAAATGTGAGCCTGTTTAACTGATCACACGGTCAAAATTTGGAGCAATCGTTGATAAGTATGCTCTCATCTCTTCATTGATTGTCTTCAGGCATTCTCTTTTTTTCGATTTAATAGTAGTGAGAGTTGAAAATCCCAATTCGCATAAGTAGGTTGTGGCAAATGGTACATAATATATATTTTCAACAGCTTGCTTTGAAAGCAGTGGATAGTCATTTTTTATATGCAGCCAAAAATGTGCTAGCTCTACTTTGGAAAATTTTAGTTTTAATGTCCGATCAGTTTTTAACTCCATGAATTCTTCCTGCTCGTTTATCGGCAGGTAAGTGTCCAAGGGAAATGTTATCCAAGAGTGTATTTTGTACCCAGTCCATAGGTTGTAGGTCACACTTAGGAAAATAACATTTTTTCTGCTAATAGCTCCAAGTATTTCACTATGAAAGCCTGCACTTTTTTCTGAATCGGCAGCCATGACATTTGGAAACAATTAATTACTACCATTGACAGCGTGGCTGATCCATAATGCCAACTTAGCGCGAACGCTTTCAATTTTGTCCGAAGACGTTAAAATATAAGAATTCCTGCCGTGCATTTTTCTGTTGAGCTCATTTAAATGAGCGAATATGTCCGCCAGATATGCAAATTTTAATACCCATTCTTCTTTTTTAAACACAGAAGCAAAATCTGAACCCTGGGCCTCTAAAAACGTCTGGGACTCATTTTTTAGCTCGTAAATCCGAAATAGCACTTTTCCGCGAGAAAGCCATCGTACTTCTGTATGAAACAGAAGTGACTGATGATCTGCTCCCATTTGCTTTCTTATTATCTTCACAATACCTTGATTTTTTTCCGCGGCACACCAACTGATCACCACGGTACACCAGTGTGCCGCGTCACACGCTTTGCGGAACACTGCCCTACAGTATGACTTTAAAAAAGGGTGAAATTCCTCCTTATTGCATTTTTTTTTTCTTAAATAATATGAATATATTATTTTTTCCAGTGCTCAGTTTAGTTCTTCCGATGTTTTCCTCACGCTGGATGATATCTCGCTTGTTCTCTATCTTCTCCAGCCTGGCTGTGTTCTTCCTACTGCTTTCCGTTGGTCACGAAGTCCTTTTCCTGCTTTTCTTCGCCTTCAATTTACTTTGCTGGGTTTCAATTGAACATTATTTGACTAACCCAAAGGAAAGCAAGGTATGTAAGAATATAAAATAATTTATTAATCTCATCAATAACTTTTAAATTAAAAAAATAGAATTGTTATATCATCATTATCAGAAATATTGGTTAAATTTGTGAGTGCCGCCATATCCTTATGGAACAATAAAAAAATAATTTATCTGAGTTATTCTGGGGAAACTACTTATGGTAGATTATGTACTATTTTTACAAATATATGAACACATTATCTGGTAAGAAGGTACAATTTACAAAAACATAATTTTGCAAAAAACAAATAAGTTGTGGCGTCGAGAAGAATCAAGATTAATTCATTAATAATAAGCAGCTCGACGCTACTTAGGTACGTACTTGCTACTTGCTACTTAGGTACGTACTCGCAGTCGAAATCAAAACAGATCGACCTACGTACTACAAGCACCTACTTGTCTACCAGGTGACAATACGTCACCGGCCGTCTTTTCACGTTACGAGAACTCGCCAGAAGGTTCGAGTCTACCGCCTAGGCATAATTGCCGCGCCGTCGAAACTTCTGAAGGGGCCAGACCGAGCGAGTGGCCTCGATTTAATTGCAATTTACTACCTACTGTTGCCATCGGCCGTGTAGTATAAATAAGCCCGACGCAGCGAGTCAGTCAGTCAGTCATCAGTCCGCCGAGAATCAACGAGTGAATACCCGCGCTCCTCTTACTAGCGCAAAGGACAATTTACCCGGCTTCGCCCGTACCATCATGGACTCTATCGGGACATCATCTTAGCGCCTTGACCAGATCGCCGTCCCTGGCAAGCGCTACTCGGATTACAAGCGCCCTGGTTCCAGTGTCTCTGACCAGCGCTTCTTCCACGCCACCATGACCACCACGAGGACACGCAGCATCCTCACTGGTCTACGCCGCTCCCGCTCAACTGCCTACAAGGTCCGCCGCACTTTCGGCCTTCCGTCAGCACTGGAGTATTGATTCCCCAGATCGCCAGTGACTGACAGTCAACGAGTCCCGGTCACCAGTGCCCGGCGTCGACTCACTGACCCGCGCTTGACCACCACATCACCGCAGCAACCGGAGTATTCAACATTTGTCCTACGTCATCTCCTCGTCACGGCAACTGACTCAATAAACACAGTGACCTTCACGACACTGGCTCTTTATTTAGTGCCACACCATTGATCCCCAAAAAGTTATTACAAAATTAGAATCAGCTGGCGGACGGTGAAAATTCAAGGTCGGCACTCCAAGAATTAATGACATAATCAGTTAAACCCAGTGGCGGCTCTCTATGAGGGTCATTTGGTCAATGACCTCCCAAAAATATGCTGCCATATTATTAATATTAAAAAAAGATTTAACAAACTACACAATTATTAATTTATTTTTAATATTCGTACATATTCATATGGCAATAGTGGGTTCCAGTGCCATCTAGCATCCAAATGGGAAGCTATTGTTTGGACCTACCGTGGGTCACTTTTAATTTTGTCCCCAAACTATCTCCTTTCTTTCTCTTTGTTATATAGTCAAGGGTCAGTATCTTACAAACCACTCAGTATCTTACAAAATATATTTTAAAGGGGTTTTCAGATACGACCGTGGTGAGATAGAGATATCTATGACCTAAGATTATTAACGTATTAGAGGGAGATGTGAAAAATTTCAGTACAAAGTTTTTTGTGTGATAAACTATAGCCATCTTGAACTTGAATATTAGTTCGCGAAATCATTGTTGTCGTAATTTGCATGGAATAATTAAATTCTTTAGATATCGTATTGACAGAAATCGCAAACGATTCATTGAATCATAACAAACGTATTAAAATAAAGTGACAATTAGTTTATGTTACGAGATAGAGAAATAAAGAGGTTAAAAACGATGTTTTAAAACAAAAAGTTATATTTTTTGTCATTGGATTTGCGGGCGCAATAAAATTAAACTTTTGCTTTCATTGTTTACTTTTTAAGTCTACTGATAAACAATGGTCTGAGATTGGAGTTGGTGATTTAAAAATTTTTACATAATAGGAAAAGATCTATTAAAAGAAAAAAACATTAATTAGTTATACGAGGTTTGTTCAAAAGAAAAGGTGAATTTTGAATTTTTTCGAAAAGTATTTATTTATTCATCAATATCCATTTTCTCCCCTTCAAAGTAATAATGCCCTTATGCCAGCGCTTCTTCCAATCCTCGAAGCACTTCTGGAATGCGCTTTTCGGTATTGCCATCAGCTCGTTTTTCGATTCTGACTTTATCTTATCAATTGTGGCAAAACGCTTTCCTTTCATTGGTCTATTCGGTTTCGGGAATAGGAAAAAGTCGCAGGGAACCAAATCTGGTGAATACGGTGGTCGAGGTATGATTACGGTGTTGTTTTTGGCCAAATAATCACGAACAAGCATTGATGTGTGAGCTGGTGCATTATCGTGATGCAAAATCCATGATTGGTTTTTCCACAATTTTCACAACAAACTTCGCTGCCACACGTTTCATGCCCAAAACATCCGAGAAAATTGCATCGCATGAACCGATTGATATGCCAACATCCTCTGCAACTTCCATAATAGTGATTCGACAATTTTCCAAAACCATTTTCTTCACTGTTTGGATGTTTTGTTCGTTTGTTGATGTGGTTGCAACTCCAGGACGCTCATTGTCATTAACATCCTCTCGGCCTTCTGTAAAGCGCTTGTACCACTTATAAACACTTTTTTGAGACAAAGTAGACTCGCCGAATGCCACAGTCAACATTTTAAGTGCGTTAGAGCACTTTATTCCATTTTTAACGCAAAATTTCATACATATTCTTTGATTCATTTTTTTCAAAAGTAAAAAATCGAAGAACACACAAAACGTGACTAACCTTTCCAGTTGTCAAAAACAAACCACTAATCTAAAATGGCTGATAATGCTAACATATGATAAACATATAACATATGTGTACCAAAATAACAACAACAAAAAAATCGATAATCGAATGTACACAGCCTGCGAAAATTCAAAATTCACCTTTTCTTTTGAACAAACCTCGTATGTGTAAATTTTTAATTATTATTTTTTTTTTTTTTGGTAAACTAATGTTTAAGGCAAGATGTTTTTATGCATAGCACAAAGGATAACAATTATTTTACAAGCAATAATTATTCGCCTGAAACACTCATCCACATTGAAAAATCTCAAAAATCGAAGGTTTCAGAAGATTTTTCAATGTGGATGAATGTTTCAGGCGAATAATTATTGCTTGTAAATTTTTAGATAAATAATCTTACACTAAACAATATTGTACTACCGGCAAATTAATTATGTACATACATTGGCATTTCAATTATATTCACTACGCATTAGCAATATGTATTAACATTTCAATTGACCTACCACTTCTGGATCTCTAGAGCCGCCTCTGGTTAGACCTCTGATATTAATAAAACTATGTTAATTATTTTCAGCTCTCTGCGGTCACCTTCATCCAGAAGTCAACAAACTTCACCAAAATTTCATCATTTGATCGCCTGCTAAATTATGATGATTTTCGACGTGCATACGTCTTTGTATCCTTTTTCAATAACGTTGAATTCATGCTTGGAATAATATTGTAGTATATCCACTCGAACGATGGGTGGTCGATTTGGCCATTCGATTTAATTAATATCTTATCATATTAATATAGAAACATGAACTGCTTACTACAGTTTAAATTTATTATTTATTTATTTATTCCACCTAGATTTCACCGTTTTTCCCATATTTTTTGGTTCTACATATATAAATTAGGCACATTATGGCAAGCGATCACTCAAGACGTTTTGCAAACTTGCCATAATATGCTATAAATCATTCGAGTGGATATATTATTATTGTGAATTTTAATTTTGTGTGAGAATTGGTCACTTATTGTTTAAAGCCAATAACACCCATCATTAATAATAACACCCCGATAGGGGCGAGGTAGGTGGGTGGAACACATAAGACTTAAACCATTGAAGACAAAAAGTGTAATTACATAGAGACTTGAAAGTGTTGAGAGTTGTGGGAAGTTAGCGAGGGAATATAACATTGTAATTATAAAGAGACTTGAAAGTGTCGAGAGTTGTAGGAAGTTTGAGAGGGAATATCACATTGGTAAATCCGCAGTATCCGATTTAAGAGGTAAAAAGTGTAATTATAAAGGGACTTGAAAGTGTTGAGAGTTGTAGGAAGTTAACGAGGGAATATAACTTTGTAATTATAAAGAGACTTGAAAGTGTTGAGAGTTGTAGGAAGTTGGCGAGGGAATATAACATTGGTAAATCCACAGTATCCGACCATATAGCGTGTACGTTGAAAGGTTCCGGAAAACATCAAACTCCGAAATATTCTGAAAATCCAGTTGTTTCTCAAAAAAATACATTTTCAACCCAAAATTAGTTATGACCCTTTTGTTACTCTAATAAAATTTGTAAAAAAAGTTTAGTTTCCTAAAAAAAAAGTTAAGTTTGCCTACATTAGCCTACATAGCATTTTATTCTTTAATTGACTGTAAAATATGTAGATCAGGGTGCCTATTTTAAACCTAACCTAACCTAACCTTACCTAACTGAAACTAACCTATCAATTGACATCTCACGGGACATAGTCACATTATCGCCAATTTACATGAAATCTTCGACTTCTAGGCCTCAGACAGGTAATTGAAATTGAAACTTTTTTCAATTTCACCAGAAGTTAGGAAAAAGTGAGCTTCTTCGAGGACACGGACACGCTCACATCACACTTTTCAGTTTATCTTGGCAGTGTCCTTTTAAATATTAAAATATTTGTTTTAAATTTTTTCCTTAATAGATTCTATACAGTTGGTGTTTATAATTTTGGCTTTCTTCGGCACTGGAAACATTGCATCTATCAACTCGTTTGACCCCACATGGGTGCGGTGCTTTGTCTCCCAGTTCAATCCATTCCTCATGGGCTCCCTGATTCTGTGCAAGACTCTCGTACCATTTCTGTTTGTGGCTTGTACCTTCTGCGGCGTCAACTTGGTTGTCAAGGTGATATATTACCTTATCTTATTCTTACTTTATCACATTCAATCACCTTTCAATCAATTTCAATTGTGTATGGTTGCCGAACACAGGTTTTGTTTTGCTTTACCACAGTGCACCATTATAAGTACCAATGATGATTATTTTTTAAAATATTTCAAGGTTTTCATTTAAACATGGAATGGGTATCAATAATGACAATGAGAGAAAGTGATGTTATTCAATTAAAACTATTGTAATTAAATTGTGCAGTTGTTGTTACTAGTATACAACAGTACACGTTTTGTGTAAAGTGGTGGTACAGAGCAATAAGGCAGCATGCAGACGAGAGACTTCAGTTGCGGAGATAGTTGTGTTGCAACAATTTATGCATACAACATTACACATTTTTAGTAAAATATTAACTATTATATTTTTGAAGCAGAATTTTTTTAATTAATTATAGATTCTAAGTTCAAATTTGCTTTTATAGTAAAAAATTCCATTCTGAAAAAATCTAGGAATCAAATAATCAAAATACATTTTTTTCCAGGCACCAACCGGACAAATCTTCCTAATAGTTCAGGCTTTTTCTGACCACATGGGTCTCTACTTCCTGCACCGAGTGAAGAATACCGGGAGCTGGCTGGAAATCGGAACCTCCATCTCCCACTTTGTCATTGTGGAAACCATCATCCTATTCCTGTCCCTGCTCTATGTGCTGGGACAGTTCATGACAAGAACTTCAGGATGGGCTTTCAAAAACTCTTTGAAGCACCAGAAAAAACAGTGAACTACTTATTTGTCATCATCTGAACATCATCGTCAGCCATACAAAGTGTAGAGTTATTTATTTATTCCCGGCTAAGGCATACAACAGGGGCGGCGTAGAAGATAAACTAAAAAATCTTTTCACCTACAATAACATTAATAATATTGTATTTTTCAATCTTACCACACTAGCTCACAGAAAAGTCATGGACCACCACCGCGTGTGATAATATTTGAATTCTCCTACTCCCATCTGAAATTGATGCTTGGATGTAATGGTGGAGGTCTTACTTACCCCACTGAATCCATGATATCTGGGTGCGAATCCAATGCTTTGGACTTCTCGCATGTACAACCGATCTACACATGCAAAATCGTACTTTTTAAGCAGCTTACTTTAAATCAAAATGTATTAAATCTGCATCAGGCATATTTAAAAACCTCAATCATATTTTATAACAAATGAAAATATGTATATGTAAGGGTCTATTCTATTTGGCAGGTCACTGTCACGCCCATTGCATACGCACCATTAAAATATGTATATGTAAGGGTCTATTCTATTTGGCAGGTCATTGTCATGCCCATTGCATACGCACCATTAAAATATGTATATGTAAGGGTCTATTCTATTTGGTAGGTCATTGTCACGCCCATTGCATATGCACCATTAAAATAAACTTTTTAAATCGTGGTATCTCAAAACTGTATGTATATAATGATTGGTTCCTAACTTTTGTCCAAGGATGTTAATACATACACATAATATGTATTGTATTATATATCTTAGGTGTACTTCTCATCTCAAATATATGGAAATAAATATATCCAGTCATTGAAAACAATTACAGAATTGAGAAGTGGTGGGTTATATGATATTATATTATGGGAATACATTTGTAAACAGTGTACATTTAATTTCTTATTCTAGTAAATATACAGTAGGCACTTGTTACACTGTGCACTTTCTTAGAATCAGTCACATTTTGTGGACCAGTTTCGTAGGACTGAAGGAACCATTAATTGGTATTTAGGGAATTCATGTACATATGTACCGATTTTATAGAGAAAAAATCACGTGAGGAGCAGAGGCGGTCACACTGCCTTGGTGCATTTATGCAATGCTCTGCCGCACATTCATGGTAACATAAGATTATTATATATTCTAAGTATTAGAAAAAAGTATAATAACACAGTATATATTTAATAACAACATCATCATATGTCGAAATGCCGAAGATGTGACGTCACATGAGGTTTTCCACTGTAGGCAGAGTGTGGAGTAGAAAGACTACTGTCATAATGGCATTCGTTCATTTGTTTGAGCAGTGAAGACATTTGGATCGCGCATCCTTAGTCGTTAACAATACGTTATAAATGCGTAATACCATACATTTGGAATGAATTAGTTCAGATTAATGGATTCGGAACTAATTAGAAATGTTAGAGCGCTACAAATCTAGATACAAACTTGACAGTATGTATTCATTATTTCTGTTAAAAACTGGTTTAAAAATGAATAGTTATCAAATTCTAGCGATTAAATTGTTATTAAAAAATATTGACTGGCCAAAACCATTGTTGAATATAATATAGGTTTGTAAGGTTAAGGCAAAAACTGTGAATAGGGTGGTTGTGCGTAAATCTTTCGTTCCCGATTGTGCGGGGGGTTGCGGGTGCGGATGAGATATAGACTAAGACAAACAAAAACGAATTGAATTGCCTTAGTGTTTTGCAAGAGGAAAATGAGTAGGAAAGGCCAAAAACTTACCCTGGTCTCGTTCTCCTTAAGCCGCTGGTTCTTTACTCTTATCTGCTTGCATACAATTAAGGGGCAATTCCCCTTTTTTAACATTAACACTTAACACAAAACAAAAACACAGTGACATTCACTGCGGCGGGTAAAAATGTTTCACTGGACGATTGTGCTCCAAAATAATCACAGCCGAGTTCAACATATGCGGGTTTCAAGATGACACGAAATGTTCGCGGGTAAGATGCAACGATAACACTGAATTAACAATACTCCTTGTCTTTGGCCCGGATCACGGAAAGGGGACAAGGGGCAAAGGGGGGTGAAGGGTACACATTTAAGGCTATTCAATTTTAAAACCTCACGCGCAACTATCCCCCCCGCCTTGAAAGGGTGCGAAATCACCCCTTTTAAAACCGCATTGTCATGGCATTTATCATATAAACAAATTAACATAACCTACAGTTATCCTAAATTTCCTAAACTACATTGACTAAACCTAATGCTACTATACTACTATTATTGGCCAATACTTGCGAATTCTTCACCAAAATGTGAAGATGACGAAAATGCGTGCAATTCATTCAATTTCCTCTTGGCTCCTACAAAGTTAGTTCCGTTGTATGAGTATAAATTTGACACAGGACCACGTCTAGAAAGAAATCGTTTGAATGCGTTCAGAAAACATTCGGTGCTCAAACTTGACGCCAATTCAAGGTGTATAGCTTTTGTTGTCAAACACACAAATAAGCAAATACACGCCTTTTGAGAACGAATTCCACGTCCACGTGATACGGTTTCCCTTAAAGGCCCGGCAAAGTCTATACCCACATGCGTAAGTGGTTTTATAGACTGAATGACACGACAATCTCTATGATTCGTCATTAAAGGTGCAATTGTTTTAGGGCGTAGCCGAAAACACGAATTGCATTTATGTACTCGATTTCGAATTAAACTACGGGCTGACAGTATCCAATATTTTTGCCTCAATATAGACATTAATAATGCGGGACCCGAGTGACAATGAATTTTATGATAATGATCAACCAACAAATTTAAAACGTGATCCTTTCGCGGGAGAACTATGGGGTGCTTTTGATCATAATTTAAATCCGAATTAACTAAACGACCTCCCAACCTTATGAGTCCGTCATTCAAGAACGGTCTCAAACGTTGAAATACGGGTTTACACGTTTTTCCTTGTTGTAGATTTATCAATTCCCCGGGAAAGTACGCTCGTTGTATTTCGCGCAATATTTTAAGCTCAACGAACTCTAAATCTGACCCACTTATATATTTTCGATATGGCAACACCTTGAGAAAACGAAATACGTAAACCAAACATCGTAATAATTTATTCCACGAGGAAAAGCGCTTTGACAGGGTTAGAATATCATATTCTTCTAAACCAGAAGTCATTACTAACGAAATAGACTTCTGTTCGGGTGGTTCTGTTACCATGGTAACATCAAATGTGGTAATGAGCCACCGATCAGGCCTAAATTTCATCCACGGTGGGCCATGAAACCATAGCGGGTGATCTAAAATTTGATTGGGGGTAAGCCCTCGTGACAGACAATCAGCGGGATTATCTGTGCCTGCGATATGATTAAAACAGGTAGCCGATAATTCAGATTGAATTTTAGCAACTCTATTAGCCACGAATGTCCCCCAACGGTGCGGAGAAGACTGAATCCAACAAAGTGCTACGGTGGAATCAGTAAATGCGTATATATTTTCAATTTTCAAGCGTTTTTCTAAGGTTTCTCTTACGTTATGCATTAATTTTGCAAGTATTAATGCAGCGCAAAGTTCTAATCGTGCGAGAGAAACAATTTTCACAGGAGAAACCTTTGATTTTGCACAAGCAACATGTACTGAAATTGCTTCATGATTTTGGACATGGAAATACACTATACCTCCATATGCCTTTTCGCTGGCATCTGCGAAACCAACAATGGTTACGATGCTACTGGACGTGATGCCAGTATGGCGCGGAATTTGTATTCTATTTAGTGAGGAAAGTTCCTCACAGAATTGCGTCCATATCCTTACAATATCGTCGGGAGGCTCATCATCCCAATCGCATTTGTGTAGCCACAATTGTTTAATTAAAAGCTTGGCATATAAAATGACAGGCGCGATGAAGCCCATAATATCCCATATTTTTGCGACACAAGACAATATATTTCGTTTTGTACAACCTGTTTTAGGTGTAGAAGTGACGAACGAGAATAAATCGGAATTTGGTGACCAGTATAAGCCCAATATTTTATGCATGCTTACTTCATCAAATTCCTTTATCGCTGATAAGCGATGCGAATCTGGAATAGATTCCAGAACATCTTGCGAATTGCTGGTCCACTTGACAAGGTCAAATTGGCCAGTCTTCAATAATGCGATTAACTGAGAGGACGTTTCCTTTGCACCCTCTTCAGTTTCCATACTATATACAAAATCATCCATATATAAAAATTCTTCAATAATTTTCTTAGCCTCAGGAAAAGCTTCTCCTTCATCGGAGGCCAATTGCCTGATAGTGCGTAAAGCTTGAAATGGGCTGGATGTAAGACCAAAACAAACGCGGTTAAACTCATAAGTTTTAATATCTTCGCTGGGCGAGAAGCGATACAAGATTCGTTGATATCTCCGATCACTATCTTTCACTCCTATACACAAAAACATTTTGCGTATATCAGCTGAAAGAGCTATTGGGAATACACGAAAATTCATAATTATATTAAATAAATTTCCCTGTAAATTTTCCCCACTATATAAAATATTATTCAATGACACGGAAGTGCTTGTTTTTGCGCTAGCGTCCAGGACTATTCTCAAACTGGTCGTGATTTTATCCTCTCGTACAAGTCCATGGTGCGGAATTATGTATGAAGGCATCTCATTTCCTTCATTTGAAGTGCTGAGAGTCAAATAATCCTTCTCTAAATATTCATTGATAATATTATTATAAGCTTCTCTTAATTTTGGAGAGGCTTCCAATTTACGTTCAAGACATAAAAAACGTTTCTTTGCCATTGCAAATGAATCCCCAAGGGTTGAAACATCCCCTTTAAATGGCAAAGTTACTATATATCTTCCATTTTCAGGATCTCTTGTGGTTGTTCTTTGATATATTTCCTCACATTCACGATCTTCAGGATTTTTAATAGACGGTACGTTTACCTCTTCTAATTCCCAAAATCTTTTGAGACAAATATCATCTGGTTCTTCTAGCATAGCACAACAAGATACGCTAACATTATCCTCAACCCGAGTTGGTGCTGATCCCAAAATAACGTATCCTAGAACTGTTTCTAAAGCATGCAGATTATACCTCTGAAAAGGGTCTTGAACCCTTTTTGACAACAGGAGATGCGGGAAGAGCTGGGCTCCTAGCAACATGTCAATTTCTCCTGGTTCTCCATATGACTCATCCGCCAACGGTAAGTCATTCAAATATGACAATGAAGGTACATCAACTTTGGCGGTAGGTAAGCGCTCTGTAACTTTATTCACAATCAATGAAGTAATGTTATAATTTATTGCTCGATTGAAACGAGAGTAAATTTCGGTCTGTATGGAGCCTGTAATGGGCTTAGACGATCCTCCAATACCCTTAACGGTGGAACAAGACGGGCGTTGATATTCAAAAAATCCTAATTTTCTACAACAATCCCGAGTAATAAAATTGCTCTGAGATGCGCTGTCCAATAAACACCTAACGAGATGTTCATTTCCCTGTGCGTCTATTATTCCCACTCGTGCGGTAGCCAGCAATACAGTACAATGAGTCTTTAGATTATGAGATCGAACAGTTGAAAAAGTACACAAAGCTACATCAGAATCGGAGCAGCCCGGTTTTGGATCATTCGATTGATCAGCTTTCTGGTTTTCAATTCTTTGGGCATTTTGAGTGTCTGACTGCCCCTTGTGTGATGCACCCTGTTCTTCAAAATGTAACATTGTACGATGAAACTTGTCATTACACTTATGACAATTTTGATTTGAATTGCAAGCTCTAGCCTTATGTCTATCACTAAGGCATCTAAAACAGAATCCCTTGCTTTTGATAAAATTGAACCGTTCCCTTACATTCAATTTTTTAAATTCTGAACATTTAAACAAATTTCCGTGCGATTGATTTTTGCAAAGTAAACATTTAATAGGCTGACGATTTTCCTCACTACCAGCGCTCATATAGGCTTGCGTCGATCTTTGTGACCGTTTTAACGTTTCACTTTTATTTTCCACCGATTTCCTTGAAGAACCGGTTCTTTGCAAGATCTTAACTTGTTCCCGCACAAATTTCACCAAGTCTTCAAACGAGGGAAATTCATTTTCCCGATTGTATGTTTCGAATCCTTTCACCGAGTCCATATCCAGTTTTTTCAATGCAATGTGTAAGAAAATAAAGTCACACAAATTATCTAAATTTACATTTTTAACGGCTGCCACAGCAGACGCAAAATGATCAATGAAGGATTCCAGATTATTAATATTTGCAACAGCAAAGGATTTAAAATCCAAAATTTGATCGATGTATGCAGAAGATATTACTCTTTTGTCGTTATATTTATCGATCAACGAGTTAAAAATAATTTCGTAATTTTCCGGCGATAAAATGATCCCGGCGAACGTTGATTTAACACGGTTACTAATTTTTCCCAACAAATAATATAACTTTTCTGAATTCGAAAGTATATCGTTATTGTGTACGGTGTTAATAAAACTTGAATAAAATATGGGCCAATTTTTTATTTCCCCATCGAAATATGCCAATTCAACCGGTGGGAGTTTTACACTACATTTTTTCTGTTCACTAACCACCCGCGAAGTGTTTTCCCGATTTAATGATATTTTTCTTTTGATATGTCCGTACATATCGTCGAACTTGAACCATCTTTCAAAATCAGGTTCAAAGTTTGAATCGATTTCCAAATTTAATATATTTATTTGTTGAGATATGTCCTCATACTTACTTCTAGTCAAGTCTAGAGTTTCAACTAACGAAAGAAACTTCTCTAGAATACTCAAGTCGGAAATTTTATTTGATAGTTCAAATAACTTAGTAAGACGTGCATCTAACGCATCTCGCTGAGCCGTCAGTAATCTCAACCTTTTTTCTTTAGTAGCCATTATGTATTTAGCAATAAATAATTAACCCAAATAATTAATTATAATTTAAATAACGCTATAATTTAATTAACGCTAGCGTAATTGATTAAAGTAAACAATTCTTCTGATAAGTGTTTCCAAATTAAACTCAATAACAACTGAATTATAATTCTTGTTTACCAACTATTATTAGCGGTCGTTAATACATACCTACGTACTTAACGCTAGCGAAGTATGTACTCGTATTATTAGAATTCAGTATTTAATACAAGTACCTACTTAGAGAATACGATTCCTTGCGTTAAACCAGGTACCTACATACACGATTAAATTATTGTCAACCTATAATTTGCAACGAGGAATGAAATGTAATCCGTTTTTAATTTAGCTATTTGACGGACTAAATTTTAACCCATTTATAATGCAAATGCCATGACTTTGGTACAAATAATGATTATAGATTGCAATTGCGAACGAAAGTAATACAATATAATCCGGTTCGAAATTGGACCAATTTGATGGTTGTGCGTAAATCTTTCGTTCCCGATTGTGCGGGGGGTTGCGGGTGCGGATGCGATATAGACTAAGACAAACAAAAACGAATTGAATTGCCTTAGTGTTTTGCAAGAGGAAAATGAGTAGGAAAGGCCAAAAACTTACCCTGGTCTCGTTCTCCTTAAGCCGCTGGTTCTTTACTCTTATCTGCTTGCATACAATTAAGGGGCAATTCCCCTTTTTTAACATTAACACTTAACACAAAACAAAAACACAGTGACATTCACTGCGGCGGGTAAAAATGTTTCACTGGACGATTGTGCTCCAAAATAATCACAGCCGAGTTCAACATATGCGGGTTTCAAGATGACACGAAATGTTCGCGGGTAAGATGCAACGATAACACTGAATTAACAATACTCCTTGTCTTTGGCCCGGATCACGGAAAGGGGACAAGGGGCATAGGGGGGTGAAGGGTACACATTTAAGGCTATTCAATTTTAAAACCTCACGCGCAACTATAGGGTATTTTAAAAAATAATTATTCAACATTATCATGGCTTTGTTGATGTAATCGTTAGTTTGCTTGTACAATTTTCAGAGTCGATGTTTCGAAAAAAGCAAACAAATTAACTTGGTGTTAATTTACCTGCATTACATGTTACTATTTTTTAGTGTAATGCACTGCTGTCAAGTTCAGTCACAGGCTGCGTCTGGTTAGGAGCATAGTACGAATTGCACTCCAAGTTGCAAGCTGAAAGATATTTCAAAATTATTTTTTCTCATTATCACTCTTATAATCATCAATGGTCAGCTCAAACATTTATGGGAAATGTTAAGCATATTCCATAAAATTTTTAAATAATACCTGTAGCTAAATTGTGATCAAAATAAATACATTCCAAAAAAACACAAAATCCAGAGATGGTGTGTTACCTCTCTAAAGCAGGGTACTCACCTAGAGTGTAGCATGTAATGTATCTGATACTGTATCAATCTGCAAGTGGGTACGGCTCGTCCACGGTAACCGCTTATCCAGCTACGACCTCCCGGATCCGCCTTTAGTGCTCGCAGTGAAACCGCCGTCGGCGGGTCACTGCGAGCACACTGCGCTCCACGCGCGAGCGGCTCGCAGTAAACTCGTGCCTACGTACTCACTTGATACAATATCAGATACGTTACAGGTTACACGGTTAGGTGAGTACCCTGCTTAATACAACTAAAAGAGGCACAAACCACACACTTTATGTTACAATCACAATATGTACTATATTGTGTGTACTTGTAGGTTATACACAAAAGTATTAATGTTATATTATAGCCAATGTTACTTATAATAATCACTAGCATTTGTTTTTTTTTATTTATTTTTACAGACACTAGATTTATTTTACAAGATAATGTATTTTTAAAACTTGCGTTGATACTATAACAGCTGATACCTAAGAATGTGGTTATTTTCTAATTTAACGTGGTTATTTTTTATAAATGTATTATTATGCCTACATTAATTAATTAATTACTCATTAATTTTATTATTCTGATAATGATTTTTATTATCACAAATTATATTTATTGATATTAACACACTTTCGGCAGGAAGGGTAGTTCTACCGTTTACTCCGGTCCTACTTAAATGGCTGTAAAGGCATTGCTGTCCGATAATTCTGTATGAATATTGTATACTAATCTTTTTATGCAGGTCCCAACTATAAATATGTACAAGTATAAACAATGTGATACAAGTCTCCCATTTTCTTATCTTCTTTTCTCTTGTGTGGAAGAATATTTTTTAAACAAAAGGAAACTGTACTAAACCTATAGAATGGGTAAAAATTTTTACACTTATGCCACTGGAGATATGGAAATCTTTATTTTTTTGTAAAGATTTATGCGAAAATGAAATTTTTTGTAATCTAATAAAATATGATAATTTTTTTACACATAAAACAATACTAAATGGCCCAAAACTGATTTTAACCGCTTAGTGCTTTTAAACGAGTCACGCTCGCGCGCTAAATGCGTTCCAATTTCTACTAGCCCGAGTGACGCTCGCCGGTTTCGACTTGCAGCGTTCTATTTGTAGCTAACACGAGTAACGCTCGTGAAAGTTAGCGATATATTTTACTCAGTTTGAATTTGCCTGCAGTTGAGATCGGTCGTGTTTTTGAGCTGCTTATTTCGTTTTAACTATATTGTTTTCACATTTTCGTAATTGAAAAATGTATAAACTTTGAATAAAACATTAAAAAAAACATGATTTTTTTAAAAATACTTTTTATTAAAAAACCTTAGCATTTTAAGTGGTTAACATCAGTTTATGTAAGTTGTATTACAAATTAAGCTTTAATTTCAGACAGTACTTTTATAGTTAAGGTTTGGGGACTATGTAAAAAAAAAAATTGTCAAAGGTATGTATTATTTTCAAAGATATAGCGGTTTAAGGAAAAATCCATGTCCTATTTTCGCTCGCTTGAAGTGTGTTAATAATATTATCTGTGTCCTCGTACAAGTAAGTTAATAAATGTTGTAAAATGTAGGATTAAACTTTCCCATCCCCTTCCCTCATCATATTTAAAATGTATGTAGTGATTATGTTTTTTTTATAAATGAAAAATTATTTACTAACCAGTTGAACGATGGCTACCCATATTTAGGTCTCACCGCTCTCAGCCTTGAGCAATGGCTGCCTAGATTTAGGTAGACGATTTTTTTAAATTTACTTTAAAATTTCCGCAAACAGCTCAATTATAAAATCTACACAAATATGGGACAAACATATTATATATCACATATTCATTGGCTTTAAACCGCAGTAAGCCGTTTATATTTTTCCATATTATTTAATACTCGGAGGTATGATTTTTTGAATGAGCGCTGCCAAATTAAAAACCGAATGCCCGGATATCTCCATCGCTTGAGGCATTTATTTTGTTATTTTGTAAATACCCCATCGCTCAGTGGCTATGTAAATTGAAGTCTTTACGTACCTGTTTTCTTTTTTTAACATTAATAGCTCAAATTACAACTTCTATTTTTTATACTATTCTATGACAAATTAACCTTAAATTGGATAAGAATGTATTTTTTAAATATTTACAAGAAACAAAATTTTCGGCAATGGAAGTGTAAACAAATTGTATTACGATTATATAATATATTTACTAACGCATACTCGTACGTATTAGGCAAGATTAAAAGAAAAGATGATTTCAAATATATATATATAGGGATGGATAACAAACAAGTGTGGAAAGTTTTAGAATGGTTAAAGAATACAAACCAAAACAGGAGAGAGATTACGGCTGAAATGTATGATATAAGCTGAAGAATACGAATATAATCGATACCCATTGTTCACTCCTTAACCCATTGGCCTCCAACTTGTGTCTCGCTATGTCTGAAACGCCAGCATGGCGGGCCTAAAGTATTTCAGCTTAAAAGCGAAAAACAGACAAAGTGACACAATATGTATTCCAAATTTTAAATGCCTAGAGAAAGATAATGAAGGATTCATTTCACAGTTTTTTTTCATTTATTATTTTGGCAATAATATATTGGTAAAGTTTTTCTCAGATATTTACGAATTAAGTTTTGATAGCAATCGGCGTCATAGTGATTTATCAAAATGACTAGCGCTTCTCGACTTGAAAAATGTGTAGTGGATGCTTTGAGGACTATCATACAAAATTGTATTTTTCATTTTGCGTATGCAAAAAAAAAATCGACCGGTGTTCCAAATTTTTTGTTTCTAAATAAAAAAAAAGTTAAGGAAATAAAACTTTTTTTTTTTGAGTAATTTTTATAATGACATTTACTCATATCGTTGTATAATATAATATCTCATATCAATATTTATTTTGTTACGTAACTTGATCCAATACACAAATTTAAAAAAATTATTACATTTAAACTTACGGTTTAAAAGTTATATTAGATTTAGTACACTGCGGATTTAAACATTTTGGTACAAAGTTAATTCGAAGGTGAGGTCCAATTTTTTAGCTTAACAACAATTTGGAGACAATGGGTTAAAAACAGCTATTTCTATTTCTAGCTATAGATAATATTTATTTTGAAAATTATTTCCCTGAGCTCCCTACGATAAGTTCAAACAGCATTTTGCTATGCAACCTCTGGTGGTAAACAAAAGAACATTCCCTTAATGCCACGAATTATCAACAGTAAAACTTTTCATTCTACATAAGGTAATCAGGGTGTGATACCACGAAATGAAATTTTTCATTTTGTCTGAGTCTTTGAATGTTTGATATTCCTATCCTTAGTTTTGTGTCCTCTAGCAATTACATATTTAACCCTCATGCACGTATTGGTGTATCAGTTTATTACGAAATGTCTTTCTATTTTGACACTGGATGTTCAACAGTATTTGTTGATTCTAGTCATATCATGATAATCTTGTATGTGTAGCTATTAATTTTCAACTTAATGAAAATAAAATATAAATGTGCATCACAGAACATCTTTTATTTTTCCTTGTCGTTAAATTAAAATCAATGCTTGTTAAAACTAGCAAGCCTGCTAAGCCCTAGTAACTTGAAAGCATCTGCGAATAATATAGCAGTGAAAATATTACGTTCACTGAGACTAAACCAACCGTAAGTGAAAAGGGTAAATAACATTTGTAAGTTTTTTAAATCATCTTTTAATATGTAAGTACATACATATAACAAATTTATGATTAAAAACACTTGAATAAAAATAACACTTAATAAGTATGTATTACACTATGTACATTATGTATTGTAATGGTGTAGGCGGTTGGCAACATAAGTTTTGTTCAATGTTTGTTTTAATGCAGGAATGTGATGCTGTCGCATACCAAAAGGCCAACAACAACAAAAAAAAACTCAATTAAGAAGATGACATTTTTGTAGATAACCAACCTGATAAGGCCAGAATGAATTTTTGTGTTAATACAGTATTCTTATTTCATAAAACTAATAGTTCAGTTCTTTCTAGAAAGTAAAAAATAGCGAGATTGTTGGTTATCTCGAATGGTTTCAATGAGCAACAGAATAGTGTTGCGTTTAGTTAATGTTGTCAACTATTAGGGAGGCGGGCATTGGAACTGCCGCCCCGGGAACCATTTATTGGATAACCCCAAAAGTATCGCTACATTTAGTGAGGGGTGCCCGGGTTCATGGGGTGAGGTTTGTGTAGGTCTTGGCGGCGGACGCATCTGCCCACTTACTGCATGGCGGACAGGATCGGGAGAGACTGGCTAAGAGAGACCTTTCGACCTTTCTCGACCCATCGCCTTCCACCACAGTGGGAGGTATGGATTCATTCCTCACTTGTGGACACAATGGCCCTCAGATCCCTACCCAACCCTCATACCTTTTTCCTTCCCAGATCTTCCTTTCTTTAAAAAGACCCTCCACGCAACATCCCCAGAGATGATATAGGCCCTGAGGGAAATTATTTCCTCAGGACGTCCCGTGTGCATCTAATGTTAAAAAAAAATAACAAAAAAATGTCAATGCATTATTAGACTAACTAGAATTAGAGGTACAATTCAAAGTCGATTCTATTAGATGTGTAGAAGGGTCCTTCCTGTCCACACTTCCGTACCCAAACCCCAGTCTTGAAGAATCCTTCATGGACCCATTGCTGCATCTGCCTCGTAGTGTTGGGTCCGTGGACTTGTGAATCATCGCCCTGACTCCATTTGAATTCCCACATCAGCTTCTTTTCTGGCTCTTCTTCTTTCTCCGCATCTTCAAACTTTACAGATTTATTTTCAGAATTATCTTCTTTCTTCGCTTTCACCTTTGCATCAAAATCATCAGAATACATATCAAGTTCCTCTCCTTGAGTCTTTGACGAGCATCCTGCAGATTTTTTTTCACTTTTAACAACGATGGTAGATATCTTTTCAAATGTTTCCTGGTAAATATCCATGTTCCCAGTTCTCGTTAGAATTTCATTGGCTATTGAGGTGAGATTTGAAACATCTTCCGAAGCCGTGTCAATAATACCAGCCTTCTTCCTCCTCCATCTCTCGGCACTTGAAATTTTGGTACTTGCGCCTGAAAAGAGAAAAATAAAATATTAAATGTGATACCAAGTTCATTAGTTTATAAATTACCTCTTTAGTGTTTTACATACAGTCTGGGTGTTATCATGTTGAAATGAATTAAAGGACTGTTGTAAGGAACATTGATGAATAGAAACACGTTGAACTTACCTATCCGTTGAATTGCTTTCAATACAGTTTCATTTGGTTTCATGAATGCCAGCATTCTTTTGTAGGAGTCCTTCAAATCAAATGCTTTGCCTTCTTCCGTTTCGCTCTCACTGCTGCTGTCATCTCCCAGTCCCTTCAAGGGATCATCTTCCTTGTGAATCTTGTACTTGTCATTAGGCCTCCCTTGGACCTTCACCCAGTCGATGTTGTCCAGCCAGCTGTCCTTGACTTCCTTCTCTTTCTTCCAGTGATAATGGCCTTGGTTATCGAAATGTCCCTCCTCTAGTTCTTCCTTCATGTTGAAAGGGGTTATGGTGACCTACAAATACAACAACACCTTCCAGGGTTAGAGGGTTATCGCTACCCAGTTAGGTGACATTGTAGGGCGGTTTATGGAAGGGGCCCAACAGAAGTGAGAACCAGCTGTGCTGCGTTAGAACGACTGGTTCTCATATCAACGACATCATCTGCGCTCTTTTGATAAGTGAAATAATCAATCAAGCAACATCTTAATACAGATTTATGGCACTGCCAAGGATACTGAATGTATCTGCCACCCTGGCTACAGATAAGCATGTTCATTTAGTGGCATTGATGGACAGCCATTGAAATACTAACTGTGACATGTGCTGGAATGCATAACAGGTATGTTGCAAGGCGTACCTGAGATAACTCCGTTGCCTACACTCCCTCTTCCTCACAAACCACGCATGCAATAGAAACAGAAGTTCTAGCGAACCTCTCAGCTATAGGACCGTATCTGTCGTCATTATGATTTCATTTAATTAGATCTTCGTGAGCAAACATTACAAAAACCAACCTCTCCTTCCATCCCAACGTTGCCATCTTCTTCTCCTTCGATGTCATCAGCGTGCATAACATTTGTTTTCTCCTCTTCTTCGCCGCTGTCTTCTTCATCGGAATCTAATGAATGTTTTTTCCCGTCGTATTTTCCAGCAACGTCAACGTGCTTATTTTCTTCTTCGAATAAAGTGGCATCCAACTTCCTTTTCGACATTTTTCTGTTCTATTTTAATATCTAACAGAACTATTGTAAATTATGTCGAAATAAACTTATACCGATACCATGATTGAACTTAGGCAAAGAAAATGTTGGATTTGGATTTTGGGTGACAGTTAACGAAGTAAATAACATAACATGGTAATAGACAAAATACTAAGGCATAGATATTCCACTCTACTGGGAATTAGAGGTGGGTGAGTTCTGCATTTTTCCGGAGGCATCCGAGGACTGCTTCCTTTTAAAAGAACTCGAGTTCTTGGAGTGCAGGGGCGTATAACTCCCGCATGACCTTGTAACCCTGAGGGGAGGAGTTATTCAATACCCAAATTCTTATAGACAAAGCTGTTGTGGCTGAAAGCTCAGATCTCATTGGCTTAGAGCAAAAATTGTAGTTTGATCTCTCGCTCTCTACCATAGCGACTTGTGTAACAGAAAGAGAAGCTAAGCATGCTTTATGCTCCGATAAAAATTAACGGTAATTTCCAAGACGCCATTTCGTAAGTTAAAAAGTCAGTTGAAGTTTTTAGCGTAAATATTTTGAATTTTCTTTCACCCATCTAAAAATAATGTTACGTGCTAGAATTCTTCAAGGTGATAAATTAATGCCGTGTTGTGTTAAAGTGTGTTATCCGGTCTATCTCCACCAATTGAAAGAAGGACCCGAACCCGTTGTAAAATACAGGTACTAACCTTTCGTTCTTTGATACAATGTTCCTGATTTCTGAATGTACTTCATTGGCTAATAATTTAATTAATTTTCCTTTTCAGACCTATCCGTATTCCGACGCGATACAATACCACGTATTAGGATGCTAAAACTGCTAAAAAAAGCCACGATTACATCATACAAGGTCATTTAAACCTCTCCAGAATTGCATCATGTAAGTACCTTATTCAGATTTAGCCAGCATTTTCCATGATGTTTGCTGACGACAAAGCTGTGGAAATTATATGAAACCCTTGCAGGAGAATTTGAATAACTTCTAGTGCTGTGGCAATAATAATTAACACTTAAATTTGTTGAATATGTATTTTGTGTATATATTCTTGTATTTTTGTGCAAGGTCAAATTAAATCCTATTAAGTTGTTGCAGTAAGACTGGGTTCGATTCCTAGTTGAGACCGTTACTTTTTATTTTTCTGTGTCTTGTTCTGTTTCATGTTTTGTTTAGATATATTAGTTTTATCTTCTACTTCAATGATAAATCAATGCTCAATACATCGGTTGTACTGACCCTTCTTTTTGAAAATAAAAAGTATTTTTATGTGTGCATAGCTGTGGGTTTTTTTTATTTTCCTTTTCCTGCATTCCAATATTTTTATTTTTAAAATATAATTTTTGTGGGCTAATGAATGAACGATGTTAGCTGGGTGCAGTTATATTGTCTATGTTTGCACTTTTTTAAATGGCCTTGAGATTTATTTATGGTCCACAATATAAATACCTGTCTGGACCAAACGACCGTTTTATCTGTGGTTAAGGGGGTGACAAAATGGGGCCATACAAAAAGCCCGAAGATATCGATCTAGAGAGTGGTTTATTTATGTTGGAGTGGGTCCCGGGTCCGAGTTCTTGGGTGCGGACTGGGTACTGGGCGACTACCGGGACGCACGGGTCCGGCCAAGGACTCGGCACTCGGACTCGGATAGAACCCGCGAAAGAACTCGGACCCGTAGCAGGACAAGGACCCGCACAAGAACTCGGACCCACACGAGAACACGGAGTCAATCCCGTCACCCATCGCACCCGAGTCGCGAGTTGTGCAGTTTACATTTTGGCGAAGTTCAACGAAATCCATTCGTGTCTTGTCGTGTTCCAGCTGATTGGGCTACGGCTAATGCGAGGCCGTAACGGATGTAGTATTAGGTTCCAAGTTCCAGATGATAATTTTAGCACACGCGTAAGCAGTAATAAATCAAATGTAGTAACATAAATTTCGGTTGTCGTTGAGAATTTGTCGTTTTCATAATCTCTGTCCATCGATATAGATAAAGGTACTTGGTCGAAGCCTCTATCAAATGAAACTCAGTAAAGGCGAGAGATGTTTTAAAAACAAAGTCAGGAAGTAGTTAGGTACAGCATTGAACTATTAAAATTTTAACAATTAACAACATGTTTTAATATCTATTTATTCCAGTCCATTTTTTTTTACTTTTACAATACATACACACTTTGTTCAATATATTATTGTAAGATTTGTGTATATTATATAATTGATTTGTATATTTTTCCTTTTGGTTTCACAAATATATACATATATATGTCTCAGGATCATTAAAAATAAACATTTGCCAGAAATTTGCCTTTCGAATGAACACTATTACGACATAGCTAAAAAATTTTAACAAAAGATAGCCATTTTAAATAAACAATTATTGAATAAAATAATCTTGGTACCTAATTTATCGCTTGTCTGAATCTTTCCAATACCAGTTGACAATCAGTTCCAATTTTTAAAATCAAAGCAAATCCATATTCTAGAGTTCACTGAACCAGAGTTACGGATACACAGACAGACACCACTGAAATTTGTATTTTTAATAACACAAAAAATAAAAATAGTGAACGATAATTAAAATAAAACAATAATTTTTACTTACAGTAGGTACCTAGCGCCTACAAATATGAGGGGCTAAAATAAAAATATAAAACATCAAAGAATTGCGATAAATCATTGAGATTTTACATAAAAACCGTTAAACTAATCGGCAATATCTCAAAATGCCAACGTGTTGATTTTTAAAACAAGATCATGAAACAAAAGAAATATAAGAATTGAACATAAAAATAATAAATCAGTAAGTTTTTTTTAAAATTCTGAATCCGAAAAAAAAAATGTACAAATAGGCATAACAGTCAAAAGAATCATAAATAAACTCAAAATATCTTCGTATTGAATTTTTTAAATCAAGATAAAACATTAAAAAAAAATGAACATAAAAAAATGTAATATTTTTTTTTTAAATTGCGAATTGAAAAATTAAATTATACAAATTGTTACAAACAGTTAAAAGAATCAGCAATATCGCAAAATCCCCCCATATTATTCATAAGACATAAAAAGCATTGAAAAATAAAATCAGTAAGATCTCGAATCGAGACCCCGAGTCCGAGTTTTCTGGGAGTTGTTGATTAGAGGCATTCGGGTCCGAGTCCAAGTCCTTAGGCCTTAGAGGCATTCTCGGGTCCGGGTTCTCTGGGAGTCGTTGATTGGAGGCATTCGGGTCCGAGTCCCAGACCGAGTTCTCTGGGAGTGGTTGATTACGAAAAGGAGTGGGAGTAGGACCCGCTTCCCGCAAAGGACTCGGGCTCAAGGACTCAATCCGGCTGAACCTACACATCGCTACTGGGAATATAAATAAAGGCCCGTTTATAATAGGAATAAGTGGTAAGAATAAAGGCCCGTTTATAATAGGAATAATTCATGACATAATTAACAATTTTATTTTAATTCTGATCAAGCCAAGCGATAGAACAAGCTTCAATGTATTCATAGTATATTTTTGGTATTGATAACCTATATCGATTTGTAGTAAAGATTAATATAAATAGTGATTTCACTTATAGTTTGCACTTTCACCTTAATTTGTATCATTTTGGCACCTAAAAAATTGGACCTCTTCGGAAATTTTGATGTATTATTTTCCAAATCTTACGCCCTCAATATGTACCATTTTCATAGCATTGCCAAAGATGAATTTTGCCTTAAAAGGAACTTATTTCTTACCCTGGCTAAGACCCACCCCCTTCCCCTCCCGACCCCATGGAACAAACCAATATGAAAGGAAACATGAAATGGCGTATTTTACCTGCAGTTATGTAAAGATATTTTGGATTACCTTTGAACAGTTCCTAAGGACGAACTGATGTTTTCTAAAAAGGTTGAAAAAAATGCATTGTGTCGATTAAACGTGTTTTATTATTTACAGTAAATTTTTTTTAATTAATTGACAGATTTCGTTTGGTATACATGCTTCATTTTAATAAACAATATTTAGGAATTTTTACATTTGCACAAGGAATGTGATTGAAGAACCATATTATCATTAAATTAAATAGAATTATATTATCATTAAATTTAAAATATTATTTTTATACCCATTTATTGGGTAATTAATAAAACTAGGTAACTTCGTAATCAGCTTTTTCGAGTTACGCACAGCACTAAACCTTTATTTCCTCGCCCATGTATGCCACAAACACAAAATATGTGTTGTGGTATATCTTAATACATAAAAATCACGTGTTACTGTGTTCATACACGCTGATCACCGAAACCGCCAAACCGATTTCAATGAAATTTTGTGTATGGTTGGTTCCAGCTTGAAATATAGGATAGATTGGGACACGATAGGTGGCGCTGTTGTCGAGAACTAAACTAATTTTAAAAATTTTCAATGCTTTTTTTTCCGAAAAAGAAATCAGAAAAAAAAAAAAAACATACATACAACCACAAAATTTAACTTCCCTACATCTGTGGTAGAACAACGTCTGCCCGGGCCCACTAGTATATTTATATATACACTGGTGAAAAATAAAGGTATGGTTTTGCGTGTAACTCGATTAACCCTTTCCCTGCGGGAGACGCACGCCTGCGACGCACTGTACATGCCCTGTACGTGGGTGGCACATCTGTGCGACGCAAAGTTTCTTCGGCGTTATGGGTATGAAACATGCTTGAGCACGGTAAAACTTATACTCCTAAAAAATCTCACATCTTTACACTACTGACATCTTACGATATTTATCCATAATACGTATCCTAATCATCGATACAAAGATTTGAAGGGATCTTCCAACTCAGAGCGAAAAATGAATCAGTTTGAATTCTTCCCGCGTCTTTACACACGTTATTGCGCAGGCGCATTTTATAAGATTCTCAAACAGAGACGCTCGCCGTGTAGATTACATTGTTTTATCGAATTATTGTTTGCTTTTTCGTGGATATGAACTATTTTAATTACAGTGTACATTAATCTGATTTATCATATTTTAAAATAAGTTCAGTTACATACATTCATTCAAACTATTGAAGAAATATAAAATTTCGTCAGTGTTAGATTATTTTCAAATAAAGATACGTGGTTAAAACTTTTTTATAGTGAAAAATCAAGTGTAAAGTTGTACAAGTTTGACTTTTTATCAATTTTGGAAAGTATTTTTATTGCCAAAATACAAAATGTCGGGTCGTGGTCTTAATGACGAAGAAATATTTGGTGCTACTTTAGAAATAGATTCAGATTTTGAAATTAGTGACAGTGACGTCGATAATAATTGCGAAGCTGCTGAAATACATGAAAGCCATGATTCTGCCGTTATGCGTTGAGAACTGTTTCAAAATCACGATAAAAAAATATATTAAGTGATACATATTTACGGTGACATAATAACAGAAAAATTATTTCATTATTTTTGTAAATTTAAGTGTAGTTATTTTTTATTATATGAACCTTTTTAAGTGTGTCAATATTTCATGTATCCAGTCAAACGCGACATCGCACCCATAAATCAACCACTTACATCGCACCACAGTTGAAGAGCTCTACTCCGGTTTGTTTATAATCATGTGTATCGTTATCCTTGAAATATTAACATGGCCGCCCGGGCATACCATATCAGTTACATTATGAATATATACTTCGAATTTTTATCAAGCCCCATTGATGTTCAGATTGTTTATTTATACTTGAAAAGATAATTCAAGACATAAGCGACGTATTTTTAAAAACAAATTTTAAAATCCATGCGTTTTTATTGTTTAAAGTCATAAATTAGATTGATGATAAATAGCCCCGCGTGTGAACGAAGTGATACAAATTAATGACGCATAGAAAAGGTTAAGCTGATTTTGGAGTTACCTAGTTGTAGTAATTACCCCACGATATTATTGACACTGTGAAATAAATAATAAAAAGTTTTTAGAAAGACAGTATTTTTAAAATGCTGCCATCATACGCGTCTAGTATTATTTTTCAATGCAACAATAATGAACAAAAAAATGTATTTGAATTAGTTATGAAAATAGTACCATAAATGATATAAAAATTAAAAATAAATACAATTTCTCGAAGAAAACTCAATTTCTAAATAATTTCACAATTTCTTGGTAGATTTAAAAAAAAATAAGGGTAATAATTTTTGGTATTTTATGATAGTTTAAATTAAATCAACATTATTTGGAATACAAATTGTAATACTTTTTAGTAGGCACAAAGTTAATGCCACATCATTAATCTTAATTTATACCTAAGGTTACAACTATATCTATTCAAATAAGATTTAAATATATATTAACTTGTAAGATTCAATAATTTGTAATACAGAAATCATTAAATTTAATTTAACCTATTTATACAAATAAGAATGAATTTATTTTTATTTATTTATACAAATAAGTTTTGGATTCTTAGTAACTGGTAAGATGAAATAACCAGTCGAACAACAATTACCTAAATTTAGGTCACATCGCTCTAGCCCTTTAGCGATGGCTACCTAAATTTAGGTATACGATTTTGCAAATTAAATTAAATTTATTTTGAACTTCCCGCAAACAGCTGTTTGATAATAGCTCGCAAATAAATGTTTAGTTGCTAGCTTGATTCAGTTTCTATCAAGTTCAAGAGATAGCAGTAATGTTCCTGTCCGGGAAGATATATTAGAAATTTTAACAAACAACATGTCGGCATGTATTATTTGCTTTTCCATGTCCGAATGTACCGATGCCGTGGATGTTTATTTTACTCATTTTCTGTTACATATCATATATCAATGTTTTCGTTATTGAATTCTCTATTTAATTAAAGTTATTTTAAAAGTCCCGAGATTAAAAATAAAGTGCAATAACCTAGTTGTTAGCAGCTGTCAAGTACATCTTTTATTTTTCAGAGTGCCATTTTTTAAATCTTCTTATATTATTTTTTTCTACAATCCCAGCTCTTATTATACTATCTGTGCAGATTTATATTTTATTACTTCAGTTAGAGATTCGTAAGAAAGAAATAAATTTTATTTTTTTGTAGTAACTTTTAGTCTTGTTATTTACTTCACTTGTGTCAAGGTGAAAAAAGCTTACAAGATTTTGACAGTTTTGGTAAGTATTTTCAAAAAGAATAATAATGTTATGATATATGTCTTCCTTTAAACCTCAATTCTAGTACTATTACGAAAACCGTGTTTATAAATATCCAGTAATAAGTACAAGGCAGGGCGATTTCTGATAACTATCCTACAAACTTTGTGTGTTTATGAAATGAATGATTTTTTTTTAGTTTAAAAAACCTACATATGTCGATTCATTGGCTTTAAACCACAGAAAGCACATTGTATAATATTCATAGGTATGATTTGTTTTGAATGAGCGCAGCAAAAATGCGAAAATTCATCAAATACAACTAATAAAGGTTGTAATTATTGTAGCAAACACATTGGCACCATGGATTTGTTAAAAAGGTTTTTGAAAAACATAATATAACGTAAATGCATTGAGTATTATAATTTTTCTATACCACTATTGATTAATCTACTATTCGAACATCTATGCGATTCCTACAACTGAAGAAATTCAATCACTTTGAGTCTTAATTAGTTTTAAATATAAAACAGCTTATTTTACAGAATTTCTATGATAACTACAAATAGTATCATAATCATAAGCGGTTACTTAATTTTTCCATAGAACTTGCTATTCAACAAAAACAGAAGTAAGTTGACATTAATCTTGGCTTTCCCAAACAAATCCATGATACTGCAACCATCGTACTGTAATTGCAGTAAATGTTGTACGTCCAATTCTATTTTCTCAACCTCCACTCCGAGGAACTTTCCTTTGATATTGAAAATGCCATTGTGATCTGTAGGTGATATTTCAAAAAGGACATTTTTGAATTGCGAAGAGGTGAGGCCATCAATTTCAATTAAGACCCCCTTCTCATGGAGTTTGGAGGCGGAGTACTTAACGCAAAGTTTGGATTTGACTTTCCCTGGCATTTTGCTGCCTTTTCGCTCCAGTGAGTGTATCGTCCTGAAATAAAAAGATTATTAATTAGTATATCTTTTAATAGGTTGAAGTCCAGAATATCCCCAGCAGATACGTTAGCAGCTCAATCACACTCGATTTTATGGCATTCTGAACCTTAAAAACAGCCCTTATCTTACTTAAATATAATTTATTCGCTTGGCAGGAAATAATTTATCTTAATATTATTCTAGCTTGTCGTTTCGTCACTTGCAAATATATTTATTTTATCTGTGAAAATGTGCAATGAAAAGGAAATGTCATTGGCCTTGCAACGGACTTGTTTGTTTACGTCATATTACTATTTTTACATAGATTCATTGTGGAAGACACATGTTTAGCTTCATGAAAATATAGTAAAAACATTAAAATATCTTTGGATTTCTAAATATATATTTTTTTAATATAAGATGAGGGAAAAAAAAGTACTCTTAGTAAGTTGCAATAAATATAAAATTTGATAAATAAATACATAAACCCATTATCTGGTAAGACAGTACAATTTAGAATTCATCATTTTGTCAAACAACGGTGAGTAATTACTGTCGGAAAGCACACGGCGTGCAGAATATTATTCTATGGCCGGCACGCAAGGGGTTTGTATTTGGCGGGAGCTCGGTGACCCACCAGTTAATAAAACAGCATAAAGTCAAATCGCCAATGAAGGACTGACAGAAGAGCAAGTAGATGTTCTTATCGACTTGGTAAACACTAGCTAGCAGCCTTACTAATAAACGTGTTTAAAATTTTACACAACCATTGACAAAGAACGTTAAACTATACGATTCCCAGTTGTTTTAATATGTTAACTGCTGAAATTAAAAACTGTGCCCAAAACAAACAATTGGTGAAGACTTGGCTTACTGGAATAATTAATTTGTATTAGCTTACAATGATATATTATTCTAAAGACTTATTATTATTAAAGACTAGTTATTTACGTTTTTCATAATTTTCTTTTGCTATATTTCTGTAAAATTTTTAATTTTTTTTGTTTTATACACGTAATTGTAAAAATGTAATTGTAAAAATGTAACTGTAAACTCACTATAATAAGATTTATAATGTAAAGAACCCGTTAGACAAACTGCTAAAAAGCAGTTTATCGGAACTTTTTTGCCTTATATTTGTAAGTGTGTAATATATAATAAAAAATAAATTTAAAAAACCATGATATATGATACATAAATGGTTGTTAATCAGTTGTGTAAAATTTAAAACACGTTTATTAGAAGGCTGTATGTAGGTTGAGGAATTCTTCAATCAACGAGTGTTTGAAATAAGCCTTTTTTTTAAAACGTTCACAAAATTACACATTTGGTTTATTGAAATGAAATTTTCTTTTTTTTCCAAATACCGACTTATATCTAACATAAATACAAAATTAAAAAGTTCACCTTTTTCCTGCGTTCAGGTTCTCCAGACACTTGTTGATGTATTGATTGTAATAATCAGTTTGCTCCTGGTAATACTTGGTTTTCTGGTCCAGACTCTGCTTAGTCTTTTTCATCATCTGCAAGGCCGCCAACTGCCCTCTCCTGTACTTCCCTTTGTTACACAGATCCTGCGCAATAGCTGTTACAATGCTCTGATAACCATCCTCCCTGGTCACATATCCCTCCTCTTCCAGAGTATTTAAATACTTCCGGAGCTGGGCAATGTGCTCTCTGAGAGTCATCTTCTCGTTTGGTTTGATCATCCCGGAATACAGCTTTTGTTGAATGTATGCCTTGTATTGGTCCTGTTGTACTTTGGTTGTTCCAATGCACAATGCTTCCAAGAGATGATCACCTGATGAAAAACATGGCCATTATTTTCAGCGAATGAGGTATTAACCATGTGTGAGCTCTAATACAATCCACAGGAATTTTTTCAGATACGATTTTAAACTCTATGCTTTGGAAACTGTATAGAGGACAAAATCAGAATCGCTTGCGCTTGTAGATTCTACTATTTATTTTATGAATGTAGCCTCTATGACAGCTTACGGAATTATATGTCTGCGAATGTAGAAATTCATTTACCTAAAACGGTGTTGCAAAAATGAAAACATTTGAGTTTTGAAAGTAGTATAAAGGTAGTTTATTTTTTACAAAACACCTTTTGATTGTTGTTTTTCGTGTAGGTTATTTATTAAGTTTATGTAGAAAAATGTAATAAAACCAGTTTATTTTTTTAAAGTAAAAACGTGTACGATATAAACATGAAATATAAATGAATAATAAGGTACATTAGCTAGAAGACAGACGGGGATATTTTGACATTTTCCTACTCTTAACGTTCAACAGGTTAAAAGGAAAATATATATTTGCTTATGCAAATTGTTTTATTGTGGAATTTAGTGATGTAGATGGAATGCTCGGAGAAGATGAAGAATAGAGAAAGGTTGGAAGAGACTGACTTCAATTCTGGTCAATGAACGTAATCCATTTCAAGCAATGTTTCAATTCGGAATGGTCCGCATTCACCAGGGTGATCAGTGGGAATACAAAAATATTCATTGTGATGACTACATAAATACAAATAAAGCTGTCCATTAATTTTAATTTCTTTATTCTGGATTATTTATAAATGCCCATTGCATTTAACTGTCCAAGCCAACATATATTGGATGTTGCTTAGCAGAAATTAGTCTCGCTAGTCTCTCTATTAAACCTGTGAAATCTGTTTAAACTTATAAAGATATGTATAAAACAAATATCCTTAAAAAGGGTAATACAGGGTTTTCCAATAAGAGGTGTTATTTTGAATAGCCCGCTATTTCGGTAGATGTTACTTTTGAAGCTGTCATTTTTTGACATTTGACAAGTAGAAACTACGCCATTAATAAAAATGGAACGATACACGCTTCAACAATGCATTGAAATTATTAAAATTCACTTGAGTGAATCAAATGCAAATCATCTTGAGTGATGAGGCCATTTCCACCTCGGTGGCTTCGTCAACAAGCAAAATTGTCGCATCTGGGGCTCGGAAAACCCAAGAGTTATTGTTGAAAAGCCTCTCTGTCCTCAACGTGTGGCTATTTGGTGCGGTTTATGGTCTAGCAGACTCATTGGACCTTACTTTTTCGAAAATGAGGCTGGAGCAACAGTTACGGTGAATGGATTGCGCTATCAAGAGATGATTAATGATTTTTTTATGGCCGAAATTGGATGGTATTGATCTGGACAACGTTTACTTTCAACAAGACGGCGCTACGTGCCACACAAGCAACAAAACCATTGATCTTTTACAATTGAATATCAAAATAACACCTCTTATTGGAAAACCTTGTATATCCAGCATGTTGCAAATGAGATAATGTTATTTAAAAATAATTATTTTATAATTTATGTATTTACCGTTAAAAAATGGCATCACGGACACACATAATTCCTTTGTCTTGATGAACAATTTATTAATATCGGTCATATCATCAGCAGGCAATTGGAATTTATCGACAAGAGTGAGGCAGACTTCCGTGTTGGCGAGGGGCACCAGGGCAGCCAGGGGCATCATCTCGTCAGGGTCTGTGGGGCCAAGGACATCCAGGAGTTCGTGGAGACGGTCGGAAGGATCAGAAGCTATCAGGTCTTCATACTCAACAAGAAGGCTGTGAGTATCGCAGATTTCCTACAAAAGCAATAACTTAATAATACATGCATACATTGAATGCCTAATATAAATTTATTTTTCTTAATGCCTAAAAATTTGTGCTGCTTTTAATGACGGCCTGCAAATAACGCAAGTACTAACAATATTAACACATTGTCATCGGGACACGGCATTTGCCGTTTTTTGCGGACTGTCGGTCAACCGCGGGACACGGCAAATGCCGTTTTTGTCGACTGTCAGTTTTTGGCGGGAAACGGCATTATACGGGTTTGTGAAATAAAACGCCTTGAAGGGTAATTTGCTACCTGGGTGCTAGGCGACAGTCTGTCCACGTTATTTGAGATGCCTTGTCCATATTGGCTAGTGTACAGTAGTTTTTATGCGATCTCAATCTACAGTTTAGTATGAGTCATTTCACATATTGGAATATTTTTCATACCGCTCGCACTGTTTTGTTTACTGTTTGGTATTTTATTATTTGAATATATTAGCATTGTATAGGACTTTATCCCTACAAAAATGTCTTTACAAGCCAATGATAGTGACGATGAAGTGTATGCCGACAATTTATCTAATTGTTCATGGAATGATGATATTGAAAAGGTGTCAGACAACGAACCGAGTGAGTGACTTATATTGTGTGATGGATTATCAACATATGAAGTGTACTGATTCCTTGAAAGAATAAATACTATGATTCGTAAGTGGAATGGGCTCTTCAATTAGGCGAGGCAACCGCAAAAGACTCTTTTTTGACAAGAAGCAATTAAACTTACGAGTTATTGAGTGTTCACCTTCGGCCTTAGGCGACACTGTTCAATATTTACGCGATCAGATTTCACACATCCAGCGATTGTAAAATTGCGGGTATGGCAAATATATATTATTATTTATTATATAACTATACAATATGAATAAACATGTTATCTTGTACAGGGAATTTTCAAATATTGAATGCTATTTACTGAATTAATATCAGGTTTTTATATTCAGCTTTGAAATGTGGTGAAATTATGATGTAATCAAAGTAATTATAATTTATTTTTGATGATCAAATGTCATATATGATTTCTTTGAAAATTTCAATCGAAAATATTATTTGGTTTAGAAATTGTGTCAATTTTAAGAAAGCGATATATTTTTGCGCTAATCGCGAAAAACACCCGTTATAGGCTAGAGTCTATTGTTTGAAGCGCCCGACTACAATGTGTTAAAATATGAAAATAAATTAATTGTACGGCAAAAATAAATTATACATACGGACTCTAGTAAATTCTATTCATTTTATCAAATTCAATGTACCAAGCATTTTTAGCATAATAAGTATAAGAGATTAAGTTTTGTGGTTGGATTTAAAAAAATGATCTGTAATGAAATGGGCTGTATAAGGTATGGCTGGGCAATTAAGCATCGTACGTGGACCCACCTGAACACTGATGTAAATAACGGGTTTGTAAAGTAGGGTCGCCTCTGAATATTCGTCAACAGAAAAGTGCTCTTCCAAGGAGGGACCCTCGCAGCACTGACGGAAGAAAGATTTCATCTTCTCGTGGCAATCAATAATGAATTGATTCAATGATTGCAAGTGGGCCGATTCTTCTCCAAACTAAAGTAAAAATCAATATTAGTTTGACATAATATTATATTTACATATTACTATAGATTGATTATGGCAAATTCTTACCCCTTTTTTAGATGCAGAGAAATGTAAAATTTTGGCAACGGAGGCGAGGTTTCTCCGCTGATCATTTGATAGTGCTTTATCGTGTGGTAAAGTGACAATATCAAAAGCATCAGGAGCCACTATAGCTGCGTTGATGAATTGGTAGTACACCAAATGGCCGATTACCTAAAAATATTTTGAAATAATCAGAAAAAAAAATCCTTGAAATCTACTTGATATGTATTAGAAGTAGTAAACCAGTTTTGGGAGGATAAATGGCTAGTTTTTTACCTTGAGAATATCTTTTTCTAGAGCATGTGGGAACTTCTTGGAGAGGGCGTGATGAAGAACTCTCGCCATATACAGAATGGAGAAGGGAAGCATGTCTCTGCATTCGGTGATTCGATCCAAGAACACGGTTACAGTTTCTTTGAGGATTTGTAAACCTTTGTTCAGCTTAGTTCTTACTTCCTCATATGAAAGAGCTTGTTCCTGGGTCACCGTATGAGGGAGATTTGATATTTCTCCAGTCTGTGATTCCATTCGATTGCGCCACGCTTTGTAAATATCCACTGGACTCGTATCAATACTTAAATTCTTGTCAGTAATCATCCTCTCTACCAGCGGTCCCACTATGTTTCTCAAACTGCTCAATCCAGTCATTTGTCTGGCATGATTCACTGCCATCTTCAGGACTATTGGATTACCGGTGATCACGTCTAAAGGTTTGCTGAATCGACAATCGATCTCTTCTTCTAGACTACTTCTGAAGAGCTTCAACAGAAGATATTCATCTCTCGTATTTGAGCCAAAGTTATAAAGTGTCAAAATGACATTTTGAAGGAACTGATTTGTCCTACTCTGAGGCAGACAAAATAATAATTTAGACAAGTAGATTGGGTTTGTTTGTAAAGTATAAAATAAATGTTGATATCCATCAAGTAGTTTACGACTTTCTCTCGTGAGTGCCTTGAGACCTCTTGTGCTAGTCGATAACAGAGTCTTTGTAGAGGCTGTAGCTGTTTTGGAATCATTGGGCTTGAAGTTATTGTCAATGTGAAGTGTAGCATTGTTTTTCTTCACTAAATCATTAATCTTAGTCCTGTGAATGACAACATCTTGTAAGGAGATTCTGTTTTGAACGAGTAAGCCAATCTTCAGATCAAGTTCGTCCAGTTGCTTGGATAATTGCTGGTTTTTGCGAATAGCTTGTACGGCACCTGCTCTTAATGTTTGGAGCTGTATTTCTTTCTCATAATCTTCAGTGGAGAAGTCCAGGAGAGGTACAAAGTGCTTCACAACTTTGAATGGTGGACATTTCTGGTGAAAGAGGGAAAGGAATGCTCGTCTGGCGCACCTTCCTCTCCATAGAGCTTGAATTCGAATAATGTTTCTCATCTAAAATTAACACACGCCAATTAGTTTAAATTTAATTCAAAGACAAAAACCTTACGGAATGAAAAATGCAAAAATAATACATGTTACAATGAAAATATATTATTTTATATTCACCTGAGATTCGTAATAAGCACTCAAATCTTGCGGTTTGCTTATCGATTGCCTCTTCACTCGTTTCTCATCCAAGATATTCTTGTACAACCTTTGAACAAGGATAGATTTCCACCAAGCCTGAATCTTTATTATCTCCATATTTACACTTTTCAGGAAGTTCTTCCTATCTTTTACTTTGTTTCTCACCAAGAAACCTCGAATACGAGCTTGTAATTTGATGATCAGTTCCATCTCTTTACTTTTATTTAACTCAATATTAGTGGTGTTGGATTTTCTGATCAGGGTTCGAACATCCTTCATAGAAAGATAACGGGAATGTGGTTGGAAGTCCTTGGGAGTGTCCCAGGAATAAGAATTCAGCTCAATGTTGATGTAGACAGTTTTGCCGGATTTGGTGTGGTGCACTATCCAGGGGCACATGTTCTTGCTGTTCTTACTTTCGAAGTATTCAAAAAATGTTTCAAATAGATTCCTGTTGACATCTCTATCTCCGATAATTTCAAAGTCAGCAGCTTCCAGGGCGGCCACCAGTCCTGTTGAATCTATTTGTAGCACGGCCAAATTGACTTTAGTGAGCACATTGCAGACATCCTGCACTTGATGTGTTTCCTCGGCTATTTCCGAGATTGTATTTTGTATGTCTTCCAGCCAAAGCTCTCCCTCCCCCTTCTTCTTCATGGCTACTTTCAGATATCTTAAATATAGCAATGAGTTATCAGCATATAGGGACTTTCTGAGGTTGAGTTTTTCGTCATTCAATGCAGACATTAGTTTGTATGCGTCGTCCTTCCTGACAGCATCGTTGACTTCATTCAAGACATACAGCACTGAAAGAGAAATTATGATAAACAATCATTAATTGGTATTCAACTGTATTATAATTTAGAGTTATTATTTTTATTCATTATGCTTGCATGTTTAAACTTACAATCTTTTGTGATGTCTTCATGTTGATTGACCTCATCGATGCAGTCTTGAATGTCCGAGATGGTCAGCAGATTGCAAGGAAGTTCTGCATGTATCTTGGCTTGCCGTGCCAGTAGGATAGTTCTACAGTAGGACATGGAGAACTCGGGCTGCAGTCCCTCAATCGGCAGTTCAGATTTCACCAGAGCATTCCACAAGGCCTCAAAACTGCACTGGTCCACAGCCTTACTGACATTGGCAATGGAAGAAAGAACCTGCGTACTGTTTACGATATCTTCGTAGGTTAAATCTTTACCACATTCTATTTTATCCAGTTTCATCTCCTCGTATAGGAGCGGAATGGAGAATTCATCAATTTCGATGCTGGAATATTTGTTTAGCTTTAACAGATTTTTGTATAGCTCCTTCAAACCGTCATTATCTAAAGCCTTATTCACACTGTTGACAGCCTCGTGGATATTTCCACTTGTGTCTGCTTTAGAATTGCCTTGGTTAATTATACTTTGCAGTTTTTGGCTGTGTTCAACAAAGTTACAATCAACGTGCATGTGGTGGATATTTTGGCTGAGAGTTTTTATCTGTTCCATGTAGTATTTAATATTATCGTATTTCAGATACTTTAACTGGAGCCAGTCTGACTTGAGATGGTGCATAAGTGCCTTTTCATTATCATCATGAGCGGCCTCCATAGCCTTACGCCACGTGTACACAAAATTTACAGATGTGATGTATCCCTGAATTTCTCCTTGAGTAAGAAGCTCGTCGTAAACATCCATAACATAGCTGTCGTTCATTGATTTGTTCAAGGTGTTTCGTACCTTGATCTGTTTGGCTTTTAACAACACTTTGTGGTAATCTGCCGTCAATTCTGGTAGGACATATTTAAGTTTCACTGCAGGATTGATGAGGGAAGATTCAATGGAGGATTCGCACTCAATGGCTTGATTTACATTGATGACAGCTGCGTGCAGAGCAGCCCCGTCTCCGTCCAAGGTTGAAGACAGAAGTCCACCGATCTTTTGGAAAGCAGGCATGGTGATGCCATACCTTTTGAGCTCCTTACTCATTGCGTCGATTTCTTCATCTGGAAAGAGAATCACATATTCAAATAAAATGGAAAAGCACTAAATAGTTAACTAAATTTGATTGAATTAACAAGCTAATGCATTTTATCACAAAGTTTGTAAAAAAAACCTGAAAAAAGTTATGTGAATAAAAATAATGAGTGATTCAACAAAACACAAATTTGCAAAAATTAGCACATAAATTAAAAAATCAAGAAATAACTGAAATACAGTAAAAAACAATCATTGTAAAAACTAAACATTATTTTTTATTTAAGCGTAAATCCCCTCACCAAAGATAAGACCTTGTTTTTTCATGGTAAGGAACATTTGTACTATGTAGATAATATATAATAAGAATACGTTACTTTATACTACACTGTGTTAATTAGGTGACATTTATTGTATAACGTGTAGCACCGGTAATACTTGTTAATTAACACTTTTTTTTAAATCCCAAATTAAAAAAATATGTTGTTTTATTCATCTGTGAACAATTTATAAAATATTATACAGGTAGTACCGGTGCAACAACGATACATATTTGTAAAATAAAAATACATACATACAAAAAATTTATGATAGGTCAGTTTATTTTTTTATCAGGAAAAAATAGAAGTGATTTTAAAATTAGAAACAAACCTGTGAAAGTTGCTTTCCCGTACAGATCTTGAATCAACGGAGCCCGACCCAGTTTGAACAAATGAGTGCTCAAGGCGTGAATACAATAGATCACTCGAGGCATGTTCTTCTTATCGTATACATCGGTGGTCTCGGGGTGAAATGTCTGTGTAGGAAAATAATGCTTTTGTCAAAACTTCGCCCACAACAGCTGGCCTCACATTTGGGAATTTTTTAGAGAGCCAGATGCTTACACATTTCATCAAAACATGTGATAAAATGTATAAGAAATCGTTTGAAAAAAAACATTTTTGGTTTTCCTAAAAAAAATTCCAAATATGAGATATATATATATATATTTGCCTGTTTGTGTGAGACGAAAAGTGTGAGAAAAAAAATGATTGAGGCAGAAATAATATAACTTCTAGGAGAGGTTTGTAAACAGGGAATAAATGAATGAACAGAAAAATATATTTAATCATTAAAGACAATGTTAGCTGCTCTCAAACAAAAATGTGAAACAGTAAAAGATTCCAGGGTTCAATTTCTGAAAATATTTTTCTAACAAAATTTTATATAAGCAATAATTATTCGCCTGAAATACCCATACAAATTGAAAATATCTCCCGAGTAAAAATAAAGGCCGCTGACGGGAATTGAACCCATACCCTTCTTATTGCCGGTAAGGTGCTCTAGACCAGTGGTGCCAACCCATGGTCCGCGGCCCTGTATCGGGCCGTAGATCAAATGGTAAAGGCTGCGGCGCAAAAGCCTACTTAAATTTAAATATAGATATTTAAATGGGTTTTTCAGGCAAATAATTATTGCTTCAATAATAATTTGTTATCGTTAGAGCTATGCGTAAAAAAACCTTGTCTTATAAACATCAGTTTATCAAATAAAAATATTTTTCTATTTAAACATTTTCATTAAAGTGTTTAATATTGTCTTCAATGTTGACATATTAAAATTTGAGGTTTTACTCAATAAACTATTCCACTACAAAAATATAAAGAGTTCTTTTTTTCGAATGAATTAAAAATAAATTATTAAAGACAGGTCGTTTCACAGGAACAGTTCATCAAATTTCAAATATAAAATTCAAGTTCTGTTATTATTTCACTGCGGGCCGGTTGTTCCACAGTATTTGGATAGAACAGAACTTGAATAGAACTTTCACAAAACTTGAATTACATCTTTGAAATTTGAAAAATTGTTCAAATTCTGTGAAACAGCCCGTCCAAATTGATGACAGATGTGTTATTTCAATGAGAGAAAACCAGACATGAATGCCATGGTGTGATTTTATAATTTATTTGTTAATTTTAAAATAGCAGCAGGGTCAATCCGCACCAAATCATCCAGAAAATTTTGGATTTGTCACCCACCATCTCAGATTTTGATGAAACTTTAAATTTTTAATCCTTCCATATAGATAAGAAAATATACCAAATTTTACCTTCCTACCTCAACTCGTTTTTTTTTTATGGGCAGTTGAAGTTTGGGCAAAATAAGCGTTTTTACATATTCCGAGCACTCCGGAAGAGCTTGTACCTTCAATGAAAAAAAATTGTATCTTTGTCATTTATAGTGCAAATGCAATGAAAATTTTCAATATTATCAAGAAAACTATGCTGATTGCAGAAAAAAATAAATAAACCCTTTACATTTATCTACTTGACTTTAAAAAATTACCAAAAGTAATTTTTTAAGTAATTTTTGGGACGGAAAAGGTACTTTACAAAAAAGCAATATCTCGGGAAGGTACAGTGTTAATGAAGTAATTTTTTTTTATTCATATCTACAAATAGCATAGAATCACATACAAAAATAAAATTCATGGCATTTTACTTGCTTCAATAAATAAAATCCATTTTAAACTTTTTTCAAACTTTTTGTAATTTTTTTTTTATTCTTATCTACAATAAACATAGTACAACCTAAAAAAATAAAACTCCTGGTATTTTGTGTGCTTCACAGTGTAGAAACGTTTTTAAAATGAGAAATCTTAATCATACAGAATTGTTCCAAGTTTTTTAAAATCTAGATACTGTATTTGCAAATAAAAAAAGTCAAACTTATTCGGTCCTTTACAACATGCTGGTAAGCTTGCAATGTAAGCTTACGGCACCAACAAAATAATGTACCTTGTTCCTTACCCTGAATGCATACACCATAGCAATATTTTATAACAAGATCAACTTTTTAACTCTTTTCAATACAAAGTTAACTCTTTAAAAAACAAATACAATAAAAATAAAACAGGCAATGTAGGATTAGGTTAAATGAAAGTACATTACAATAATATTGTTTACAAATAAATGTTCAAGTTCATTTTTTACTTTTATTCTTGATCTGACCCATAAGATGGTTGAACTTTTGATCAGCATGATGAACGTCTTTTTCAAGAAAGTAGTAAGCTCTTCCTGAACCTTTTGTTGTGGGAGGGTCAACGATATTAAAAATATTTTGTAGTGGAACAAAACAAATATCTTCTTTTTGATGTGGCCAGTAAAAGGATGGAGCTGGGCCAAAAGGATGCATAAACTTGATTGATACATCACACTCGTCTTCATCTTTGGAAACTACAAGTCCAAAAAACCAATGGTTGTCATATACGCAAGCTACATAAGAGTTTGTACAAATTTGTACCATACTTAGTTGCTCAGAGCGATTTCGTTCCCCACTGAAGTTAAAAATCAAAGCATAATCTGAATCTGAACTTATCCTTTTTGTGCCAACTTCATTTTCAGACAGAGGAACAAAGCAGTGGAAACCTCGAGTGCCTGGTATTGTTTTAGCTTGTGAAAAACGCTGCTGTAATTGTTGCCTGCAAGTGAATAAGCTTTCTTTTCTCAGCAAGTAAAAATATATATTTTCTACTCTCGACTGACAAAACTTAAAAGTTTTGTCTACAGTTGTGATAGTGTTGCCAGGGCCAAGTTGCAAACTTTCTCTAGTTAGAAGACGTTTTACTGTTCCACCTATTCCACCACAGGGAGATTTCCCATGACTCGTAGCAAAAAACGACCAACATGCTTTCAAGTTGAAGTCTTTTTGATGGTGACACAGATTTAAAAAGTTTTTGCAGTTTTTATATTGCGCTGGGCAACCATCAGTAAAATAATGAACACTTTGAATTCGGGGAAATTTTTGATTTAAAAATTGAGCAACAATTTTTTGAGTTTCGTAAACGAAACTTACATCATGTTCCAAGTCATCTGAAATTACACACAAGCTTGACACTGTGAGATCTTTGCCAGGCTCTTCACAAGTGTAAATTACCACTGGGTGGAGTGAACAACTGTCTTGCGTCCAGTGGTAACCCTGGACTTCATTCTGGATAACATAGGAGAAGTTTTCACTGAAGTCTAATAACACAACAGCTTCATTTATCTGAAGCTGTGCTTTTAGGGACTCTTTGAGATATTTTGATTGAGACTTTGTTATAAAAGAATGAGGAAGAAGTTTTACAAGACTCTTCACAAGATGTTCTACATATTCATGAAAGGGAACTGTAACTGAAACCTGCTGTGTTCTATCAGTAGTTACCCATGCACTGTATGTAATTTCATCTTCTTGGTCCCATTCTTCAAATTTTTCTAACAATTCAACCATCCATTCATTCAACCTATATTACTAGCTATATACCTAAACTATAACTTGCCCAATTACAAACTAAAAATAGATATAAAAAAAATCACAAAAAGTTTGAAAAAAGTTTAAAATGGATTTTATTTATTTTTGTATCTAGATTTAAAAAAACCTAGAACAATTCTGTATGATAAAGATTTCTTATTTTAAAAACGTTTCTACACTGTGAAGCACACAAAATACCAGGAGTTTTATTTTTTTAGGTTGTACTATGTTTATTGTAGATAAGAATAAAAAAAAATTACAAAAAGTTTAAAATGGATTTTATTTATTGAAGCAAGTAAAATGCCATGAATTTTATTTTTGTATGTGATTCTATGCTATTTGTAGATATGAATAAAAAAAAAAATTACTTCATTAACACTGTACCTTCCCGAGATATTGCTTTTTTGTAAAGTACCTTTTCCGTCCCAAAAATTACTTAAAAAATTACTTTTGGTAATTTTTTAAAGTCAAGTAGATAAATGTAAAGGGTTTATTTATTTTTTTCTGCAATCAGCATAGTTTTCTTGATAATATTGAAAATTTTCATTGCATTTGCACTATAAATGACAAAGATACAATTTTTTTTCATTGAAGGTACAAGCTCTTCCGGAGTGCTCGGAATATGTAAAAACGCTTATTTTGCCCAAACTTCAACTGCCCATAAAAAAAAAACGAGTTGAGGTAGGAAGGTAAAATTTGGTATATTTTCTTATCTATATGGAAGGATTAAAAATTTAAAGTTTCATCAAAATCTGAGATGGTGGGTGACATGGCCTGGATGATTTGGTGCGGATTGACCCAGCAGGAATAATTTTTTATGCCCATCACATCGCAATATTCATTAGTGCAGCCGAATATTAAATTGAAAATTCATGGCAATAATTCTAGCTATGGTGAGAATTGGACCTGCAACCTGCGAGCTGAAAGTCACTACAGTATGGAGATTATAGGCTACATTTTAATGAAAACTATCAAAGTTAATTTATTGAAAAAAAAATACCAGTGGTAATTCTGTTGTCTTCAAAACTTTAAGCCAGTGGTTGATATTGTCTGTGTGACGAAATTGTAGGCCTGCAATCTAAAATTAGAGAAATCAGTTGTGTTAAGTATTGAAATCACTTATGGTTATTAATAGACACGGGGTTGTATGCACTATAAAAATGAAGAAATTTGCATACAAATAAGTACATGAATGGTCGTCCCATACAAAACAAATTTTCATTTTACGTAATTGTAATTTTAAAATAAGGTATTTTCCATCCCCCCGCAATGTTATGCTATCATATACTATGCAAATAGTTGTCTTTCATCATGTCAGCGATCCTAAAACTTTACCATGGTTTCAAATACGCATGATGACAAAAAGGTTCAGATTATGCATTCCACAAACATTTAATTACATTATAATCAAATGGCTAGATTTAAAACATGCATTTCTTGTGAGCTTTTGGAACTGTCACAAACAGCTAAATACTTTCATTGCTACTCTTGGTAAATAGGGACACGGATAATGTGCACTTTTAATAGAAAGAACACTTTGTATCAGTTAGATAATAATGATAAGTAAGTATTTCAGTTTCTGGAAAAATAATACCTTTTGATAATTACATCCTTAAAATTAAAATCGATTTTTGACTTGGCAGCCATTGTTATTTGTGTTAATGTTTTAAGATTAGTTTTTTTCTTTTCTTACTCAAGACAAAATATAAACTTGTGATACTAAATAGTTTCTTAGTTTGGAATTAATCGCACTTTTACAGGATTATTTTTTAGCTTATTAGGGTTGGCCAGGCAAAACAAGTAAATATTCGGGATCGCTGGCCACGCTTATTACGATTTTTTTTAAATAAAACCTTTTGATTCACCTTAGTTTTCTTTTATAGTAATTAAGGTAAATCAAAAGGTTTTAACTAAAAAAACAAGTTAAGTCTTCAATACTTCAAAAACTTTCCAGTTTTATTGAAAATGATTGTAAGATGAGTTTATTTGATTATAATTATGTAATTTGATTAGAGCAGTCGAACAAACCTTATAGCGTTTTTGATCTACGTCGTAGATTTTATTGTATGGTAGTATTTCTGATGAAATGAAGTGTCCAAGTTTGGCGAGGTACACTCCATTACGGAGATTTTCTTCAAGATCTGTTGTCGGCGGAAGACTTTCCTTCAAACAGGCTTCAAGCCACAATCTGGCTTCTTCGAGATGACAGAGGTATTCATATGCCAGCGTTTTGGTCCGCATTTCGTCCATTTCCTCTGCTGTTTTCCGCTGTTCATCGTAATCTGAAATAGAATATCGTCAACGATTGATGCCAAGAAACTTAGGAAAGGTGTAACAGTTAAAACAAGCAACAAATGGCATTTATGTTATGACAATAGCTTTCTCTACAAAACAACAAGTGGAATAACATACCTTTGTTGTCAAATTTTCTTATAAGACATTCGATATCCATTTTTAATTAATCATTCAAACACCACACGTAAGAAAGGTGTACACTGGAGTAGATTCAGCATGTATTATCTGTTTTTAAACACTTTCAACTACACAAAATAACACGAGTTCTAATCGCAGCGAATGACAGTTTAAAAATTCAATTTCAATGCGATCCCCTAACCGTTTCGCAGCGTTCGATTCAAAACAACTTCAACTTATTTGATTGGTCAAAAAAAGCAGCTGTTCGACTAAACTGGGCTGCCAGTTAAACATAACGCAGGTACTTATTTAGTTAGGCGAAATATTAAGAATGCTGGGGCATATTTGAACTATTTTTATTTTATGTCAAGAACAAAAATAAAAAAAATATATCCGTTTATGGTTGTTTTTGTTCCTTGTTTGTTTATAGTTTTACAATCGTTTTAAAATAATTGTGTGGCTAGAAAGAATTTAATTATAATATTTAATAATTGGAGGGGGCTCTAGGTTATTTTTCTGTCTCCAATAATACTTGCCTTGGTAATAATGACTCCCCTTGGAGGAAGGTTGAATAGTATAAATTTTTATTTATTACTTTGGAAAAAAGTTTTTTTTTTTGAATTTATGTATGGACCTCACTAGGTATTTCCCAAAATTTTTCTTTCACTATCTTAAATCATTTAAACGCTAAGCTCTGTTCTGATCAGTGGCGGTTCGTAGTACTTTTCACAGGGGGTTCAGAATATCAAGAGAAGTTATTATATTTCACCGTCGGGCATTTTGTTTTTTTTTTTTTTGCATGAAGTATTTTGTGCTGGTGAGTGGTTTATTTATGGTGCTGATTCTATAACGCATAGCATGGGAATATCGGGCTGCCGTTTGACCGTATTTTGGGTTGTGTCGATTTTAGAGGCAGAATTTTAATAGTGCACTATTTATAATTTTATTTATTTGCAAAAACAGTATAAACCAGTACATAGCAATATCGGTACTAAAAATTTACAAAAAAGTGAATAGCAAATACATTTACAAGTGGGACAAAAAAAAAAAAGTTTCAAATGTAGGTTTACAATGTTAAGTCTTGAATAATAATATTTCACGTTTAAATACGTTGTAGGACATGTAGAAAATATCCACATTTCCTGCGAGGCAGTTAATTAAACTAGTGATTCTTCCCAAGGGCATCACCATTGGTAAGTTAGTTCTGCACCTAGGAAGAATCAAAAGCCTGTGTTGGCGGCCTCGCGCAAAATTATTTGGGACATAGAATCATATTTTAGCCAGAATGTCTAGTATTGAGACTAAACCGTTTAGAAGCTTATACGCCATCAGGAGTAATGCAACATCCCTTCTGGAACTAAGGCAGCATACACCCAGCATTCCCGAGATAAATGCTGTTGAAAAAAGCCATGGGTAAAAACCAAACTCTGTCATGTAGAGGCCCCCATACCTGAGATCCACTCTCGAGAATGCTACGCACTAAGCTAAAGTAATGCAGCCTTATAACTGCAAGGTTGGTCAAGTGTTTTGAATAATGTGCTAATATTATTATTATCCAAGTTTGTCTCATAATCTTATATTTTTAATGGTGGCTCACTGCACAAACGCACTTTAGAGAAAACCGCCACTGGTTCTGATGTCTACATATTAAAATTTTACATATTTATATTCTTCCTCCAAGTAGTAGCATTCATTGATAAAATTTTTTGCCATTATTTCATTGACTTGTCATGCATATAATTTAAAAATACCTTTAATCAAAATATTTCTATCCTAACAATAATATTCCTAAGAATGTATTAACTTGCCATTATTTAGATTATGGTATCAATCAATAGTAAAATCTCAAATTAGCTCAGTGGTAGAGCAAAACCCCGGCAAGGCTGAGATCCTGGATTCATTTCATAAATGCGACCAAATATTTTTCTGTTTCACATTTTTCATTTGAGAGTTTTTAATATTATCTTCAATGGTTATGGCTTACCATTTATTTCAGAGTTTCTATTACAGTAAAATCTCGATTGATCGTTTCTCGAATAATGGTTTTCCCACATATGTCATTATTTATTTGTACCAGTTTCAAAATAATTAATAAAATTATAAAAAACTCACAAAAATAGATTGCATCGATCGTTCCTTTATTCATTGTTTTACCACATTAAAGCCTGTGACAGATCACACTATAAGCGCGCTATATTTGCCTATTTCAGCATATCGCTCGCCATACATTCCCATTGGTAGTATGATGCGTATAACGTAATGTGTCGCCTACCTCATCGTAAAGCATGCAGTTTTTGTACTACTTTACTAAACTAATCGATTATGCCGACCACTTCTGACATTAGTTGTCGCCATACATTCAAACACAGCTATACTTTCTAATATTTGAGAGTTTTCGCCAAAATTTGTACATGTGCAAATCATTTGTATACTTTCCATTCTGTTGCTTAAATGTTTTATTTATATGTTTCCACCAATACTAGATTACTAGAAGTGGGCAGAGACAGAAGTGGCAGAGGGCTGGCGGCTCCCTTGCTAACCAGAAGCGCCTTCTTCTTCTAACTCCGCTAGACTGCAAGTTGCTCCCCATGATACAGGTATTATACTTAAGTTTTTTGGAATGCATGATTCTGTATTTCATGATTCCATAAATCGCTTCTTTTTTATTTTACCAAAATAATATCAATTTCACGATCAATAGGAAAAATAGGGGTTTATAGGCAAATGAAAAGAAGATTATTATTATTTTAGTTTATTATTATTTATTAGAGCAATAAATATTTAAACACTATTTCAGTTGTTTATATAATTTACAAATATCAATATTTAAACTTAATTACTATCATTTCTAGATTCACTTTAGATAGTATTTGAAACATTGAAATTTCACCTTTAATATATTCAAAGATTAAACACGTTTGCTACTTGATATACCAAAGTAAAATGGACCTGATATAATATTATGTACATTAGAAAATTAAATATCATAAAACAAGAGGTAGTTATAATTCATTGAGAATCCATCTCCACATCGTTCAGAATACTGTAGTGGTATAAATATGCTAAAAATTAGAGAAAATAATTTACAAATCAGAACCCTTTAGGGTTGTTTCAGTTCAGGTGATAAGAACATAAATATTAAATTAAGTTAAAGTTTTATTATATATCATAGATAGTTAAAACTTATTAAGTACTATCAGGCAGTTATTATTTCGACCATAAAATAAAAACTAAAATACCTAAATATTAAATCAGTCAATGAAAGAAAGTTGTCTTAATTTAATCATTAAAAAAAACAAATTGTCTTTAAATATGGTGATCACTTAGTTGTCATGGCTATTGGTGAAGGAATAAATAAGAGTTAGCCTTAGGACTTAGACAATAATAATCTAAACTACTACAGCATTATTAGTGGCAGGTATTTTATCCTCAAAGTGATGGTAGTGGTGGTGTATATGTTCGTGGACGTATCTGTGTACCATGGAGGCTCCCGCGCTGTCTGCTCCGTCTCCCTCCGCCTCTGAACTACGCAGCAGACCCCTCCACTCCACTGAATCATTCATGTCTATGTTGGCCGTCAAGTTGTCCACCTTCTCCTGCATCTTGGATTCGTCCGTCCACTTCTTCTTGGCCGTCTTCATCAGCCTCGTATTGTTATCATTCTCTAACCACTTCTCTACTTGCGCCATGGCTCTGGCGTGGTACTTTTCTCTGTTTTGATGTTTCAATTGGTGAGGGGAACACGCCTGATTGTGCACTGTGGGTTTCCTATTCAGATTAGTTTTTCTCATTGCGTCTATATTGTAGTCCAAGTCATGAGATTTTGATTTGGAATCTGAACGGTTGGGTTTGCTTTTTGTGTCGGTGGACACATTAACCCTATGTACGACTTCTTGTTCTTTAGCGTAATCGAAAGATTTAGCTCTCGTGTCTGTGGGAGGTTTGACAGCTTCTGAAGGAGTATCTGGTATGAGACTTTCATAGGGCTCGAGGAGAGTGTAACGAAAGGGTCCTTGGTCCAGATCGTGAGAGCGAGACCTGTGATGACTCTTCCAAGGTTTCTGTTGGACAGTGGTGGTTGTTGTAGTTTGTTGTCCTTTTAAATGCACACCGGTTTTAGCATGGTGGGACGATGAACAAATAACAGCATGGAGGAAGCTGTCATATCTGCAGAGGTTTGATTCTTTATGTGAATTGATATTAGTATCTGCTAGATCCAGATATCCATTGTTAGGTGTGTTGATGAAGGCTGTTTGGTTGACTGTTTCGACGGTGTGTTTCCCCGTAAAGGTGTTGGAGCGGTTACGGTGACGCTGTTTACTGTTGACACTATCTCCCTCCAAACTGTTCACGCCACCACGCTGATCTTGGTACTGTTTTCTGGAAATAAAAATATATTATTATTAGATGGAGCTAATTTTAGAACCTCAACAAAAAGGAAAACGAGATTTTTCAATTGAAAAATACTGACTAAATGTTGGAAATACAGTCTGACTATTCAAAAGGTAAGTAAAATTGAAATAACATCTTACAGAGCATCAGATGGCAACAGGAGAACGGTACGAATCTGGACCATTAAGGGTATAAATAAAACTGGAACTCCAAAGCATCTTATAATTTATTACATTTTCTTCAATTTCAGTAAACGTAAACATTATGTTGTTTCACTTTAAATGCAAATTTTTTTAACCTGTGGCACTTTTCTTGTGGTTTGATTTTTATGCATTTTAACCACTTGAGCGATGGGGTATTTACAAAATAAATGCCTTTGGCCAAGGAGAATTCCGGGCACTCGTTTTGGATTCGGCAGTGCTCATCCAAAAAATCATACCTCCGAATGAATGGATATGGAATCGTATAAACTGCTTACTGCGGTTTAAAGCCAATGAATCTCCCTATATGTATTTCATAGTTTATCCCATATTTGTAAGTTTTATAATTGAGCTGTTTAAATTCAAAAATATTGTCTACCTAAATTTAGGAAGGAATCGCTCAAGGCCTAGAGCTATGAGACCTAAATATGGGTAGCCATCGTTAGACTGGATAAAGGATTTGGTTTAAAAATATCTGAAAGATTTCAGACCTAAATATCGTTCGGAAATTAACTTACGAATAACAAAAATCAATATCATAATTTGACCTTATATGTAGAAATATTTTCGCCGGTGGTGCTTTCTCAGGGGTCTTGTCATGTTGGGGGTTTCGCCAACATCCAAATGGCATTTTAGGACAAAAAAGCTTGGAAACCCCTATTATAAAATCAAGTCATATTTATTTTTATTTTAACATACTTGTAGTGTAGTTCAGGTTTTCTTTGTTTTCCCCGGACCGCAAATAAAAGATTTAAAGCATCAATACCCCACTATAAATAACTTGCCGACCATTGTAGGAGTTTTAATTATGCAAAAATATCAAACTTAGTAATTAACTATCCATCACGCCGTTTTCCCCTCATTTCTACCGCATTCAGTCTACTTTTGTTCTTTCTCTGCCAGTTCCATGCCTCACTACATACATCAGGGTTGGTATCAGCACTCAATTGTGAACTGCTAGCTTTGCTACTTTGAACAATTAAAAAATATATCAATCTTAATATAGTGTGATCAAAATTACCTCGAAGTTTGAAAACTGAGATGATTCTTTTCCATGTTAGCCTGGATTATCTCAAGGAGTTCTCTTCGTTGCAAACTGCCGGATCGCTTCTTGTCTCTGGTCCGTCCGCCGCTGTTCTCTCCGGACAGTCCTCCAGCCTGCTCCGGACTGGACACGCTCTGCTGGGCTTCTGGTAAGATATTCTCTTTCTGCGAATTCCAAATATCGTTCTTGTGATGGCTGAGATTATTGTGTTGATTTCTATAGCGCGGGCTTAGGTTGTTTTTTTGATACTGTCTCTGTCTTAATGTTCTTTTGAATCCTTTGGGAGTTCTTAATCTTTCGGAACAATCGGAAACATCATCGTCGATGGATAAGCGGGATCGACGCTCTTCTTCATTGGGGTCTACAATGGGTTGTATCAATTGTTCTACTTCCACAGCGCAGATTGGTGGAGTCGGTGGTATAGGTGGAGAAGTTCTTTCCATCCGTTTCCTTCGGGGCTTACGTCTTCCCTCCCGGACATGGGCACTCAGGTCCCTCTTGAAGCGAACCTTCTGGTCTGTTCTCTGCGGGCTGACTCCTCCCACTCTTCCCGTACGGTCTCCTCGCTCTTCCACTCTTCTTTGGTCTGGAGACACGGTCAATCTCACTTGAATCGTCTTGGATCCGTAATGCGGGACAGTTACTGTTTTGCCAACAGATTCGTAAATTGTGGACACAATACCCGCAATATCCTAGAAATAAAATGATTTTGATTAATAAGTGAAAATAAATAAAGTGCAAGGTCTCCGGCAAAATAACTCAATTATTGCTTTCATTAACATTGCGTTGTGCGAGTATGCATTTTATTGAATGAATGACATTGAATAAAGGGCGATTTTAAACAGGTTAATGAAGTATATACGTTAATCCACAGGAGTGAACAAGAAACTTCAATAAATGAGAATATATTTTTGTTAAAGCCAAAACGTAGACAATACCATACTTGATAAATTGACATTTTTATTTATGTCTTTCACTAACCCAGTAGAGTCAATAGGTGCTTCGTACCGAGCGTAGGCACGGTTCATCAACACTGCAAATGCAGAGATCCTAGGGGCTAAAATCTATAAATAATCTGCCAAATGATAAATGATCTCATTAACCCTGAATTTATTTGGCTGCATTTTTGCTTCATTTAGCAGTTTTTATTTGAAAACTTTTAGTAAGAGACCATTTAAAAATTGCATTAACATTTCCAAATGCAGTTTAGTCAATTGCGTGCTTACATCCTTGGTTATTCTCCCATGGCCGTCGAAGTCATACAGAGTGAAGGAGAAGTGTAAGGGCTGGGGACCTCCCGCTGCTTCGCCACCACGCACTTGGACATCACACGTGAACTCCTGGAAACAAGACAAAAATAAAATTATTAATTTTGCACTATTATCAAAAATACCAAAGACGGATCGTTTTGGAGAATTTGAAAAATTCATCAAATTTCAACATTCATTTTTGGGTTCTGTGAAAGTCCTATTCAACTTCTGTTATTGTATCATTATAGGTTAGTTGCTCGAAAGAACTGAAATAATAACAGAAAAATCTTTCACAGAACTTGAAAATTAACTTTGAAATTGGAAGAATTGTTTAAATTCTCCAAAACAATCTGTCCTAAGTAACTCTGGTTCAATGAAATAAAATTACTTTATTTTCTGATTCTGTGTGGAGGAACCTACATACTACCTACCCTACAGCTTTTTTTGCTCATACATAAAAAAAATATTAAAATGGCTATTAAACGTAAATTGTGAGAAATTTTCATTAATTTCTTATTTGAGATTTCACTCTTTAGGTAATTAAGAACATTTTATTTACTAGGATTTACCGAAATCATATTAAAATGTGTTTTTTATTTGTAACTATTACATCCGTAAACTACACACACAGAACTTAATTTGTGGGATATATTTTATTTATTTATTTATCAATGTGGTGGTGCATTTCCAAGTGGAAGACAGGCGGTTTTTCATTTGACCACCGTTTTTAAAGTCGTTTTTGAATGGCTCAGAGGCGTTTTTGCTTTGGTTAGAAAATATTATGGTATAGAGAGTTAAATATAGATTACTAATCAACAATTAGGTCAAATGAACATGTGTAGATTGTGGCAGTTTTGCTATTACACCCCTCACATAATATTATTGTGATAACTGTTCTGTGTGTGTGTTTGTTTGTGTATATTTAATAATAATATTTGGATAATTTATATAGCGCCGTTTTCGTGAGAAATTACCTCAAGGCGCAAGACATTACACAAAGTATAAAGATTATTCATGAATGAAATGTTGCTGATCTACTTCCAATTGAACGCCCCTTTCCAGAGTAGTAAAATACTTTATAGGTATTATTATTACGTTATCAGTTGTAAAGTATTGACACATAAAGAGTGTGTACAGCATACAGCTGGTTGAATGGATATTTATAATACTATATATCAGTGGCGCACTAAGGATTTTATTTGGGGCGGGGCAGTTAAAATAATGAGAATATTAATTAATATTATTATTTTAATATTTATAAATTCAATCAAAGTCATCAACATAAAATATAGGTTTAACAGATGTTCTTACGTGCGTGCGAACAAGCCAATTAAAAGATAAGATGGTGGTTGGTGTGTCATTACCACAAAAATTCTGATAAAATTAAGTGTCTGAAATAAATGTATCATGATTTCTTTATTCTATGATGATAACCAAGTTAATTAGCGCCGGAAACTTAAGTGAAAAAGGTAAACATGCGTCTTTTTATGAAAATGTATTAATTATTCATATAAACTGCTCGCATATCCCTTTAAATTTGGCCTATTTGCATAGCGCCGTTTTTGTGAAAAATCACCTCAAGGGCGCTGTACAATTTTTTTCCGAGGCTCCATGTAGTAGTTTTATTACTTGTCTGATTCCAGCTAAGTGGATATTTCCAAGATCTATAATAGTCGAAGTTGACTTAAAAATTCCACACAAAACCTGTGCAAATTTATTGACGCCAGAGTTTACAAGAGTTTTTCGTTGCTATGCAATCAGATTTTTGGTTTCTGGTTTATCAGAACAATATAATAATAAGAAATATAACTTTGACATAAATTAATTATTTGTACTTAAAATGAGGTAAAAAGTTTTTATCATTCCCGATTATAATAATAATTAATGTGATTTTATCGGTGGCTCTGCACTCTCGATCGCATAGCTTGACAAGCTTTTCGCTAAGCACGTGGGATAAATGTTAATATTTTACTACTAATATTATGGTACAGGGTTTTCCAATAAGAAGTGTTATTTTGATATTCAATCGTAAAAGATCAATGGTTTCGTTGCTTGTGTGACACGTAGCGCCGTCTTGTTGAAAGAAAAGGTTGTCCAGATCAATACCATCCAATTCCGGCCATAAAAAATCATTGATCATCTCTCGATAGCGCAATCCATTCACCGTAACTGTTGCTCCAGCCTCATTTTCGAAAAAGTAAGGACCAATGACTCCGCCGGACCATAAACCGCACCAAACAGTCACACGTTGAGAATAGAGAGGCTTTTCAACAAGAACTCCTGGGTTTTCCAAGCCCCAGATGCGACAATTTTGTTTGTTAACGAAGCCACCGAGGTGGAAATGGACCTCATCACTCAAGATGATTGCATTTGATTCACTCAAGTGATTTTTAATAATTTCAATGGGTTGTTGAAGCGTGTATCGTTCCATTTTTATTAATGTTTCTACTTGTAAAATGTCAAAAAATGACAGCTTCAAAAGTAACATCTACCGAAATAGCGGGCTATTCAAAATAACACCTCTTATTGGAAAACGCTGTAAAACCTATCTATAAATAAAAGTACGTATGTGTGTCCCTTATAAACTCAAAAACTAGTCGACCAATTTCGCTGAAAATATCAAAGTTTGTTCTCATTGGTGCCCGGGGTGTTTAGAGAGTAGTTTGAATGGTAGAATAAGTCCGAAGATGACTTAATGCATAATCTCTGCATTGGAATGAGATACTTAGTCGAATTGAAGTAGATATAATGTCGTTTTTTAACTGTAAAAATGTGGAATACAGTAGGGAATGGCAGAAAAAGTCGGGGACGCCATGGCATGATCAAATGTATCAATGGGTGGTAAAATGAAGAAAGGGGTGTAAAGAGAATGTAAGACATGGAAGCGAATGATGCCCGAGGAAGACGTGGCACGATCAAGTGAAACAAATACTACTAATTTCTACAATAATACTATTTCCACCTTAAAAACGCACCCAGTTTTCAGGTACACTAGAATTCACAAACTCAAAATTTTACTCTAGGTTCCCAAACTTTTTTGCCCCGTAGACCACTTGCCAAATTTTTATTTTTCCGTAGACCCCCTTCCTGCCGAATATTGAATTTTCCTAAAACTATTAACGTCCCATGTGATAATCATTTTTTTTTTTAGTAAAAATATTCCCTTCCCTTGCCTGCCCAACAATCGGGTGGCGGTATAGTTGCTCTGTCTTTACATTGTGCAGACAGGGGCACCCTTGTGAGGTATTACACCAAATGAAAATGAAGCAGGATAAGCAACGGAAATTTCTTTCTGTAGCTGGCCCTACAGAACTGCCCCTTAAGTTCTTCGTCAGTGCGTATTCCGGTCAGTTCTTCTTGTCACATGATATCCGATTCTTCAACGTTCCATTTCCATAGTCAAAATGTCCTCAAACTTAGTTTTGAAGTCTGTGTGAAGTGCATTTAAATGTTGAACGTCATTATTACCCTGGACGTTTTTCAAAAACAATGTGCAATGTTTTGCTTGAATATATTAATTCTGACTAGAAAAGGAACGTAGACTCTATTTATATACCTCAATTAACAACTTTACGAAATATAAAAATACAAATAAGTAATTTCTCAGTCTATTATATTTGTGTTAGGTCTATTGTGTCATTTACGGAACTCCTAAATGTTGACTTGAGGTAAATGGGGGTCCGCTCGTATGTACCCCCATTTGAATCTCGTGGACCCCCAAATGTTTTTCTCGCTGACATGGACCCCCAGCAAGCTGATATCGACCCCTGGGGGTCCATATAGACCACTTTGGGAACCTGTGCTCTAGACTATTCATAACCACCAGCTAGTATTTAATAAAGAAACAAGTTTGCTTTTATTGTCCCACATGAGGTGAAGGACGCAGCTATTGCTAACAGCGGCAAAACTAAAAGAAAACGGAGAGAGTGACTGGCGGTGGGGGTGGCGGTAAGCGCGGATCGACGGATGGCTGATGTAAGTACCTACACTTTTCAAGAGGTGATAGCTCGACCTCGGATGATTGCTCTCCATTCATATTAAGTCTGACGTCACCCAAGCACAAAAACAACAGTCTTCGTAGTTTCTCGTGTAAACGCCGCGCGCCGCCAGTACTGTATGCCGACTGTATAAAGCTGCCTTTACATACGTACGTTTTTTTCCCGTAAGTCGCTCACGTAAGTGACTAATGGCAAAATTACTAATGTAAACGACACTGTAAGTCTCTTACCGTAATTTATAGCAAGTTTTTGACAGGTCTTATCGCATCCGAACTTACAGCCTTCTCACATATTATGAGTCAGTTTGATAAGCAAATGAAGATAAAGAGACGCTTACCGTAAGACATGGTACCAAAACGCGCCGATGCTAGATGTCAAAAATGAAATGATAGGTTTTCGAAGATTTTTTTACCTATAAAAACTTGTTTTTTTACTATATGAACTAATATATGTACATTATCAACTTAACTCCCGAAACAATATAAAAAATAACGCTAGATAGAAATCAAATAAGCGCTACGAATACGAAAACAAATCCAACAAGCGAAGAGATATCATTTTTTTTTCAGATGGAAAAAAGCTTTTTGAGAATGAGCATCCTTCTTTTTAATTATCGGTCCAATCCTTTCTAATTTCAATTTTTCTTTTTATAACATAACGTATTTGAATTCGAAGTCGGTTACTGTCATTCAGATAATAATTAATTTCCGCCGTTAACTGAACAAAAGCGCGTGGAGAATTGTTTCTCTCAAGCCATCTTCTGTTCCAACACTTTATTTGGGCTTGTTAGTACTTGCGTAAGTTAAACTTCCGAACAACTTCATTCCGAACAAGCATTGATCACCATAAGTTGGATGCATGTGTAAATGCTCTTGTGAGTAACTTATCAAAAACTTACGTAAGTCGTAAGTTTTACTTGTGAGTGTAAAGCCAGCCTAATAACGCCTGCGCTCCGTGTATCGTATAGCTAATAGCTATATGTATGTAGGAATGGCATACAAACACATGTTATCACAAATCACTCCGCTGTGGTCGGCACGATTCATGTATCTACATACACATGTGTAATTATTATAGCGAATGCCAGCTTCAAAAGGAATGACGATAGGAAACAGATTTGAGACGTAGCCCAACAGCCGCGCATATCTACCACTGGAGCCAAGTAACGGAATGTTCCCGCAACAAACTGATTTATTCACTATTCAGTCGAGACGAGAGGAGAATTTATTCCCGAGGCGAGAAACAATAATATTGTCAGTTGTAATGTTTGTCTATAATTCGCTAGGTAACATTGAAAGGAGTCCACACAGGTCCGTGCCACGCATTCAGATGAACAGGCCAGCCACTGCCACCAGTCACCACACTCTAGCCACACACGATGTCTCAGCGGCGGCAGATACGTATTGTTTATTGTTTTAAATGCCATTCTTCAGCTTTTCTTATACTTTATTCTATTATTCAGCGTGTTTTCTTAGAATTGAATTTCTAAAGCATTTTTTTACTGTGCACGTCACGCTTTACAACGCATCATTCACATTTATTTTATTCAGTGTTTCTCTACATTGATACAGTATTAACTTGACACGCTGTTCCATCGTCCACCAGCCCAAATGCAAAAAAAACGTTAATAACCGTAGTCCGACAGCCGGAGCACTCCTCATGCGAGTTTTATACAATTACAGGCAGCCATATAATTAGCACACAGGAGATTATATTTGAGCGTGTTGAATAGATTAGAGAATAATAGGCTCGGTCCGCACTGTCATTACGCTGGCTCTGGCGGCGATCAAACGATCAAGCAAGCGATCATCCGATCAGCCACGGGAGATGGGAGATGTGATGTGTGATGGCCGATGGGAATTGCAAGAACACCACTTCGCGGCCACAAGCATGTTTTTTATTTATATTTATTTATTTTTTTTTTTTTAAATTTAAATATATATTTATGTTCGCAATCTCACCAATGAAGAAACTGGTTCTTGTGTTTGGTGAGAGAGTTACACTAATTATAAGAAAAATAGAATCATTATGCTATAAGTAAGTATATATATATGATAGGAACAATATATAAAGAGACAAAATCTAAATACAGTGGAGATGAGTATAGACTGATAATAAATATCAATGAAGGGAAAAACAGGCAATTATTTAGTTGATTATTTCTGAAAGAGTAACTTTAGTTTTAGTTTAAGTATGTTAATATCCTTTAATTTCTTTATTTCAATCGGAAGGTTGTTGAAATACTTTATTCCTAAATATTTATAGTTATTTTGCATTTGTTTGGTATTACATTTTGGAATTTTGATATTGTATTGATATCTTTTAGATAAGTGGGTTTCAAATTTTTTGTTTATATTATCTTTATAAATTTGGATAATTGCATTTTTCTTGAATATATCTTCTACTCGGGGCACCCCGAAATCTGTAAATAGCGTTTCTGTTGGATACGTGGAGGGTTTCTTGAGGATTACTTTGAGGATTAGCTTCTGGACCACTTTGATCGGGGTCAGAATCTTATTGTATGACCCCCCCCATCCAATAATTCCGTATTGAATTAACGACTGGATTAGTGCGTAGTATACTCTTTTTAGGTTATTTCTTTTTAAAATATTTCTTAATCTTATGAATATGTATACACACTTTCTGATACGCTTGACCAATTCACATATATGTCTTTTCCACTTCATATGTTATTCGCGCATCAATTAAGATTTTCAGAATCACATTCAAGTTAATAAAAAAAAACATAGACTAACACACGCCGCAATTGCGAAACTATCTTACACGCAGAGATAACAGCATTCCACCGCATTTACATCTGAACGGTAATGACCACTGTGCTTTTGAGAATTGAGTGAAATAAGTGACATTAGCGGCCGGGCTGATCACAGGCCGGAGCCGGAGCCGCAGCCACCGGCTAGATGGGAGATGGACCCGGATAGTGGCTAATCTAACCGCATCTTAATTGAGCCAAACACGAACCTCCGTCCTTCATCCTTAGTTACTCTCAGAGCAGACAGTAGACGGTAGGGAGTAGGGAGTAACAAACAGTGAAGTGAAGCCAGCAGTGAGCATACTCCCCAATGCGCAACCGACGGCGGTGGCCCGAGAGCGGTGCCTTGTGGGACTCCATGCAGTCGCTTATAAATTAAGACGATTCGCATGTCTTGGAAATGATTTGGATTCGGAGAAAGACGAATGTTTCTACGCCACGGAATGTTAAGTGTTAGATAAGACCGCATTCGTTCGCAATCTGTTTACGGTAGACACAAGTGGCAGAAGGCGGTACAATCCATTATTCGCATACTATTCAAATGAGGGGTAAAATGGTGATGAATGGAGCGAATTTTATGAAAATTCATCGTAAAAGACATAGCTGAAAAGAAGCTAAATAGCTAAAAAGCACAGACAACAATTACCATTTTAATAATTACACATAAAAAGTAAAACATACCTCAAAGTGCAATCTGTCGGTGTGGGGCTGTGGGGGCTCCGGCTGCGGGGGCTCCGCCGCAGGGACCTCAGGGGCCAGGAGGGCCTTGGCCTCGCTGGGCAGCAGGTCTGGGGGGGCCGAACACTGCGAGGGGGCCCGCCCAACCAGCTCCTCGGTGTCGGTACGCTCACCCTCCGCGAGAACTGTTGAAGACAAAGCATACGTAAGCATGGAATAATCCTATAACATAATCTATAATATATATTGATATTACGAGATAGGTATAGTAAAAAATACTGTAGACGAGAACAAGTGGGAATCAGATAATATTCCACTAAGCATATGTGTAATAAAGGTAGATTGTCCCGAATCTCAAACGGACAGATACCTAGTATCAACTCTATGGTATGCCATGTTTTGATTCACTTAGATCTTAGATGGAGGAGCAGATGGTATTTATATGGCAAGCTATGTCAGTCAGACCAAAATTAAAATTCCCAGAATTTTAGATGCGCTATAATTATTTCCAGACTACAATGCGCCCACAATACTGTGAGGGGTTGGTAGTTCTACAAACTTTTCGGCAATATTTAAGTACAACTGGTCGGTTGTATTGTTGATATGTAACAGGTATAACAACGGCGAATTTCCCAAAAGCAAACAAAGCCGGGCCAGCCTTTGTCACAGAGCCGAGTTTAATTTGTACCTGAGGAAACCTTCCTGGAACCCTATCAAATCATTTCGGCATACCAAAGGTGAGGCGTATGGCACATGATGGCCACCTCAATTTCGGGCCGGCCGATCTGCAATCATTGGATGCTTAGATTCAATTTCGAATGGATTTAAAATACCACCGACAATAACGCTCAAAGGAGGATTGTGCATCATTTGTTTGTACGCAACAATAAACACTGGGTATTGAGATAAGTTAAATCGTATTAAATGATTCTGATATGACTTAAATAGATAGATAGATAATATATATTTAGTGCACAAATGCTCAGTTTATAAACGCATTCACGAAGCTCATACTTGCCATATAAAGGTGCAGAAAAGGAATGCACGAGTAAAATAATATCAGATGGCAAAAGCATTTGGCCAAGACATCAAACACCGCGACCGTTTTTATCTTGCGAATTTGCGAAAGATTAAAGCATATGTTTTATTCTTTGAAATGCTTTACGTTTGGACATTAAAAAGTAGGCTATTACAGAAAAAGCTTTGGATACATGACAAACGGGAGCTGCGAGCAATTCGGCGGATGAAGATAAGCTTCACAAGTATTGTCATTAAGTATATTTTTGTTTGTGGAGTGAGAAAAGTCGTAAAGTTTATGGAATAGTTTCTAACGGCTCGATGGCCATTGATCTTACTACTTAGATTTAGGTATCAAAGTTCCTTCGGTTTTTTATATTGTTTTACGAGTTCTGATAAACGGTTTTAGTGTCGGCCTAAACAATAAACAGACTATTGAATGTCTTATCGATTCACTATTCGTGGAAACATCTCCAAACAGCGAGTTTGGTTGGTTCATTATCAAAACATTCGCGAATAGAAAGAACAAATTATTATCATAAAAAATTACAAATTGTACGCCGCTCTCATATTATACAGTATGTATCTACAGTTGGTTTATTGAAGCATATAAACAAAATCTTAGTAAGTATATTTATTATTTCTGCACGCTGTCGGGAAGAAGTACGTTTCCTCGTTGTAATTTGTTACGCCGGCAAGTATTATTTGTTTATATCTAGGAACAGCGCGATATCGGACTCGACTGTGGCAAAGTGAGACCGCTGTTCTCGCGAGTACAAAACATATCCGAGAATGTCGGCAGGTTTTGCTATACTAATTTATTCCAAAGCGGGCAATAATTTCCACGTGTGTCCGCGGAGATGGTGCGTGCTCGTGTAGGTAGTGCTACGACCCTCGGTTGAGGCGCAGTAAATAAAAACTTAACTCTGTACGGCGAGCGGTTGTCGAGAAGTTCTCTTCGTGGTTGATATATAATTTAGAGATCTGGACACTGAGGATGTGTATGTAAGATCTGCAGGTGTAAGTGTGTAAGTATCTTGGGGTGATACAAGTTCCAGTGTGTAAGTATCTTGAGGTGAATATATGGATTCCACACAATAACAACTTTATAGATTTAGTTGAATTACTTTATTTAGATAGAAGTACACTTATTTACTTAATTAAATGACAAGTACATTAATTAAATGACAATGACAATAATGCGTAGAGGTGCAGCGTGTAAGCAGCACAAGTGATGTTAATTGTGAACATAGGGGAACAACTTGTTCCTGCTTATATAGTATTCCGGGTCTCTGGGACCGTGAGAGCTTTGTGGACTTTAATCCCTAAGATGCAAAAAAGGGTCATGTGACTAATTTGAATATTGCATCATCGATTGGTTTCCCAAAATAATAGGGTTCCTTTTAAAAGTGCCGAAGAAATGAATGTTTGCCATTATAGCTTACTTTTGGGGCACCGGCTAAGATTAACAGTAATATTAAGATGTAGAAAGAAATAAAGGTTGACTTTAATTACTTAGATTTATAGCATAGGCTGGGATTATAACATATCTCCCCCCTTAAAATGAAAGCAACGGTTTTTTAAGTTTAGTTGCTGTAATTATACTTCAAATTATTTTCACTTGAAGATAAATCTTGAAGAGGTACATCTTCGTTTTCCAGATTTGTTAAATTTCTGAATGTCATGCTTGGTTGGATCCTTGTAGTGGATTGTCTAGGATTGTTACATTGATTATATATCCTGACACAACATTTATTATCGTCGTCATTATTTAAAAAGTAAGAATTAATTATTCTAAAGAATTTACAACATTTCAATAGTTTGTAAACAATAAAAATAGTTAGCATAGCAGATAACGTATAGATAACAATTTGAAATTTTGTTGAATGTTTAATAATGAGTGGCTTTGAATTATATGATTTAAGATCGTCATTGAATTGGTCGATTTTATGAGATGCCAAATTAATGTCATCGTGTTGCAAGTTAATTAAATTTATCGGTTCAAGTTCATTTAAAGTTTCATTATATTTTTTCATATTACAGCAATTGTCATCGACAATGTTTAAAGTTGTAATAGGGTTAACATATTCTGTGATGAGATTACTTTTTGCAATTAATTGTGTGAGACCTGCATAGGCTCTACAACTTGAATTTAAAGTTAATATTCCAGTATGGAATAGTTTGATATCAAAAATATTATTTCTATCTTTACAGTCGATAGTTATTTTAGAAGGATGAGAATAAGTAAAAATCCATTTATTATTTTTTATAGGCTGCCATAAGATTATGTTGCCTTTGATGATCCTACTAAAACATTCATTAGGTATTTCATTAACATAAGCAGACAATAAAATTGTCTCGCATATTGGATCGGAGAGAGTGGATAACACATCTAGATCCTTACATACAAAATTTTCATTGGTAATAGTTTTACAATTATTCTTAAAATTATCAAGGTACACATAAAAAGATTTGTCCTTTGTGATTGCTAAATATTTATGGTTAGGAATAATTAAGGAGAAGGTATTAGGGATATCAATATTTGGAACAGGTAGAGGAACTACATGAAATAGGTTGTATTCCTGCGAAGTTACTAAAGGTATTTTTGTTATGAAGATGAGTTTATCATCAATATAATAAGCAATTAAATCTGATACATCGATTAAAGAATGAATATTTTCGAGTTTTAAACTTAAGGGGAATTCTTTTCCGCTTGGTAAATGTTTAATATTAGAGTTTAGTTCGAAGTAAAGTTGTTGAGGAGTAATTATGTCTGGATGTAAAATTCCTTGTTTAGAAAATAAAATAGCATTGATTAAGGAATCAATTTGTTCATAAAAGTATTCGGTTGTTTCGAATAAAGAGCTTGTTTGCGAGATAAGTATATTTTTAATTTCTTGCATATTCATTTTATCGTGGTCTTCCTTAAAATAGTTATTTATTTTTATAATATTTTTATTCATAGTATATTCGTCATAGTTAAGTTTAGTAAGGGTAGAATTGAAATTTATGAGAGTCGATTTAGTGACATGTAATTGTTCTTCCATCAGATTATAAATATGTTTGTCATCTGACATGACGCGTTCAATCGCATCGTCATAATATTGCGCATCTTCGGAGTCGAGGGTTCCGAAAACAGCTTTAAATATTTTTCCAACACCATCGATTAAACCGCGTTTTGTGCGTTGGTTAGAAACGAGGTGTGTAATTGATTCATATTTAGTTTTACATTTTTTAATAGTATTAAAAACAGGTTTTAAAAGATCTTTGCAATTGTCGTTAGGTACGTATGATAAATATTTGGAACATGTGCTTTTAGTTAAGGCATAATTATCTTCTAAAATTCGTATTTGTCTAGGGAAGGTACTAATATTTAAGTAGGTAATAACTTTCCAATCATCATTATAAACTTTTAATTTTCCAATTTGATCGAAGAAGAGTCCATTTCCAGTGGTTATTGGTTGGACGTCTTGGGAAAGAATTAAAATAGTCTTGAAGGACCTGGAACAGGAGAGAAAGCGCGATATGGCTTAATTCTGTTAACATGGAATCTTTTTAATGAATTATTTTCCATTCTTATGGTAACATTATGATTATTATGAACCTGTACAATCTTGTACGGTCCTTTCCAATTAGGAATAAGTTTCTTGCTTAATGATTTAGGTTTATTAGTATTTTTTATTAATATTAAGTCGTTAATTTTATAAATATTATTCGATACATTTCTATCGTAATATTTTTTGGATGTCTCTTTGGCATGTCCGATTCTTTCACGGGCAAGTGATCTGGTAATGGCGAATTTATACTTCAATTGGTTAAGATAACTTTCGTAAGTTGGGTTTGAATCTGGGTTTTCTAAGGAGCTTGGTAAAATAGGTTTATGTCCAAAGACAAGTTCGTAAGGAGTGAATTTAGTTGTACAGTGAGTACTTGTATTATATGAAAACATAGCTAGAGGAATATAGTCGTCCCAATTTGTTTGGTCGCTATCTATATAATGAGTAAGATAATCCTTTAAAGTAGAATGAGAGCGTTCTAGTGCTCCATTTGTTTGTGGGTGATAAACTGTAGTTTTCAAATGTTTTATTTTAAATAGGTTGGTAAGATGTTTCATTAAATTACTAGTAAATTGAACACCTTGATCTGTGAGGATTGACTTAGGTATTCCATAGTGAGAAAAGAATTTAACGAGGCAATCAGCTACAGTTTCTGTTTCTGTAGAGTTAACTGCATAAGCTTGAGAAAACTTTGTAAGATCGTCTTGAAATGTGACGATGTATTTATTATTATTGACAGTTTCATTAAGTGGTCCGACTATGTCGACCGCAATTCTTTCAAAAGCTTCCGTGGAAGTGGTAGTGATTTCCATTGGAGCTTTATATGCTCTTCTGTCAGTTTTATTTTTCTGACAGTGGATACAATTTTTCACATAATTTTCTATGTCATCTTTCATTTTTTCCCATCGGTATCTTTCTTTGATCCGACTGTAGGTTCTGAAGAAACCTGGATGTCCGGCCATAGGGCTATCGTGACATTCTTTTAATATTACGGGAATTTGCGAAGTTGAAGGGTTAATGATTTTATTGTGATTAATATTGATTTTAATCTTTAAGTTCCTAAAAAGATATTGAATAATTTCCTTTATTTTTATAAAAGGAATGGAATCAAATGAGTTTTGGAAGTTCGGTAACGTAATTTCAGTTACACGTTTTTCAATAAGTTTAGATCTCAAATTTTTAAGTGTTAGGAAAATATCTTTAGGAGTTGCTTTGTCGAAGTAATGAGTTTTGGTAAAGCAATGAAAGTAAGTTTTCTTATTATCTGTTGATTTTGATTCATGAATACCATATAAATTTTTTGGTATTTCTAAAAGTTCGTCAGTGTCTGAACAATTGGATAATATTTCAGCACAGAAAGGGTTTTGATCATCTAGATCGATAGAAGTTGGGTATGCCATATATTTTGACATATTATTTATAAAGAATGAATCATGTTCATTAAAACTAAAAATAGTTGGTTCATTTTTATTAGAATAAAATTTCACGTAATTTTCGTAAGTATCATTATTTATATTATTTTCTAAAGGTATTGGTGATAGAGTATCATCTATTTCTAAATCATTTGTAGGTAAATTATTAAGATAAGTTTCTAAATCATCGACATTTATTTCGTCGAGACATGGTTTGTTTAAAAGATCAATAATATCTTGAGAAGGTGAACTTTCATCTTCTGTTACAACGTTTATTCGAATACGAGACAAACAATCGGCATTAGAATTTATTCTGCCTGGTTTGTATTCTATTTCGTATTCGTATTCTTCGAGTTTTAATCGCCAACGTAACAATTTGCTACTGGGATTGGTAACATTCATTAACCATTTTAATGGTCTGTGATCAGTGTAAATTTTAAATTTTCTTCCGAAAAGGTAAGGACGGAAATGTCCTACAGCCCAAACAATGGCTAAAAGTTCTTTTTCAGAGGTACTATAATTACCTTCTGCTTTATTTAAAGTTCTAGACGCATAAGATATTGGTAAATCTTCTCCAACTTTTCCTTGGCTCAAAATTGCACCTATTGCATAATTTGAGGCGTCAGTAGTTAAAACGAAATCTCTAGTGAAATCTGGATATTGTAATATAGGATAAGAAGTTAATTTTTCTTTCAATGTATCGAAAGCATTTTGCTGTTCGTTTTTCCAGTCAAATTTAATATCTTTCTTTAGAAGACAAGTTAAGGGTTTCGTAATTTTACTGAAGTTTTCAATAAATCTTCGGTAATAACCAGCTAGACCTAAGAATGATATAATTTCTTTAGGATTCCTGGGAATAGGAAATTCAGAGACTGCTTTGATTTTATCGGGGTTAGGAGTAACACCGTCGTTTGAAATTAAATGACCTAAATAAGTTACTTCTTTTCGCATGAAATGACACTTATCTGGTTGAATCTTCAGATTATTATCGGCAAGTCTTTGAAATATAGCTGTGAGTTTTTTAGAGTGATCTTCTATAGAATTTGCGTATATGACAATGTCATCTAAATAGACGAAACAATATAATCCTTGTAAGCCGATTAATGCGTTATTCATTAACCGTTGAAACGTTGCTGGAGCAGTCTTAAGACCGAAAGGCATACGTGTATATTCAAAATGTCCATTGGGAGTAGAAAAAGCAGTTTTAGGAATATCATCTTCGTGCATAGGAATTTGATGAAATCCGCTAACAAGATCTAGTGTTGTGAAGTATCTACAATGACCTAATTGATCTAAGATATCTACAATGTGAGGTAATGGAAAGGCGTCTCCGACAGACACGTCGTTGAGTTTCCTATAGTCTACGACTATTCTCCATTTAGGTTTTCCTGAGGAGTCATTTTTCTTTGGTACAACCCATATAGGAGCTGACCATGGTGAAACACTAGGTTGAATAATACCATCTTCTAACATTTTATCTATTTGTTTATTTACTTCTTCTTTATGTACTTCAGGGTATCTATAATTTTTCGTATGTATTGGACTTTGAGTATTTGTTATAATTCGATGTTTAATAGCATCGGTTGCTGTAAGTTTGTCGCCTTCGAGATAAAATATAGAATTATAATTGTCGCAAATATCTAATAAGGAATTAATTTCTTCCGAATTTAAATGATCTATACAAATTTGATCACGAATTAATTTTTTACGTTTTTTACCATCATTATTAGAATTTTGATTAAAATGGTAAACATTTTCTGGGATAGGTTTTAAGTAAATTTTCATGATATTAATATCAACATATTCGTCTGTTGAATTCAAAATAGTACAATACGATTTATTATTCGCATCTACTTTAGTTATAGCATTTGCTAAATATACACCTTCAATAGGTATTTTTACGTCGATAATCCCTTCTTTAATTTCAGGGTTTAAAATATCGATTTTAATAAGAGTTTCTGATCTAGGGGATAAGGTAAATATAGGAGTCAAATGCTCATTAGGATCAGAAATATGTAATTTTAAAGAGTAATCGTTAATACGTATTACGTTATTTTTATAATCAATTTTCGCATTTTTGTTTTCAAAAAAGTCGTTCCCTAAAATTCCGTCATAACCAAGGTTTAAAAAGTCACTATCCACCGCGTGGAGATCATGAATAATAGTTTCATTGCCGAAACTTAATTTAATTTGAACGATTCCAATAGATTCAATCGATTTTTTCGATCTACTTATGCCATTAATCTCTATAATTTTGCCCGAATTTACGGAAGTACCTTCGCCAAGACAGTGAGTCTTGATGAGGGATACGGCTGCTCCTGTGTCGACAAGAAAATGTCTTTTAAAAATAATACCATTTGTAGGTATTTGAAGAACCACATGACGCAACGTATCTGAATGAGATGGCGAATAATTTATATAATTTTTATTAATTAAATTTTTATTAGATGTTAACATGGAACGTTTGAATACTCTTGAGCCTAGCTCGCGACTTACAGTAGATCGGCTCGAGATTCTACTGCAGATCTGGAGTTTAAATGATTTACCTTTGAATCATTTTTCCTTGGTAGGGAAGACGAATTAAGAGTTGCAGAGTTGTTGGGATTTGGATTTTCATTTTTATATTTTAATACTCTGCACTCATCTATTATGTGACCAGGTTTTTTACAGTACCTGCACATTTTATTATTATAATTTTGTCCCGAATTTGGACTAAAAATTTTATTATAGTTATTATTATAACTTGATCCCGAATTTGGGTTATAAGATTTATTAAATTTATTATTATTATTTTTTACGAACATAACTTTTCGTGTATTAAAGTTCGAATTATTGCTTTGATTTTTATTTTTATAACAATTGAAATTGTTATGTCCCGATTTACCGCAAATCGTACATGATTTATTATTAATGTTATTAGTTTTAGAGGAATTCAGTAATTTATTTATTCTCTCTTCCTCTAGTGATATTGTAAATGCTTCATTGAGGTCTTTCGGATTGCGCGATCTCAATATTGTAGCTATGGAAGGGTTAGTTCCATACATAAATGTTTGCATACCGAGTTCTTGGATGCTGGCTGTTCTGCCTAACATTTCTGCGGGATTATTATTATTTTGATTAATTGAGACTAAGAGGTTTTTTATGCAATTTTCTATCCGTAAAATATATTGAGATACGTTCTCATTATGAAATTGTTTGCAATTTTGCAATTCCAATAATAGGTGTGCATAGTGTTTGCGTTCACCGAATGATCTTTTTAATAGATCTTTTAATTCTGACCAATTATTGATAACGTGATTGGCACAGATGACTTCTGCTTGGCCTTCTAATGAAGTTAATATATATGAAAGGAGCGTATTCTGTTGATTAGGCTGAGCTAGTACTACAGCCCGGTCGCAATTAGTTAAGAAGGCACAGAGTTTATCTCTGTTTCCATCGTAAGATTTGATAAATTTAAATAAAACAGGTAATGGTAAAGTCATTTCCTGGGATTCCTGAGAGGACGAAGTAGGTTTATCGTTCATTTTGAGAAGTATTTATTATTATTAAAGAAATTAACCGAATTTAACGCGAATTAATTTAAGAGGTTTTTATTCAATTTTAATTATTTTACGAAATTTATTATTACGCGTTGAAGAAAGAAAAAGAAATATAAGAGTTTCACTAATACACGGTTCACGGTGTATAAGCGAGAAGAAATGCATTAATTGTCAATAAGGGAATTGGGAAAATACAGTGTAAAAATTTCTACAGGACAAAAATTTTTATGGACTTACAGTAGAAGAAGGACGAGTCGCCAGTTCATACTGCTTGTAGAAGTGAAGGTCTCGATGCTCGTGGTTTAGAGTTGACAGGATTGGATTCTTGGCTGCTTGAAGAACTGAAGTTCACCGTAGATGTTGTCTCCGCGATCTACGTTGTTGCCGTTTTCTTCTCTTCTCCAGGGTCACGTCGATGAGTTAGGTTGATTTCAGGGAGAGCCGTCCCTGCCTTCGAAAAGGGTTTCTCCGAGGAGAGTATCTGCCAGACTTGTCGTCGTTGTTCCGGTGAAGTGATGAGGTAGGAGTCTTCCGTCGTCACAGAAGGTCCTTTGGGAATGTCTTTGCAATCCCGCTTCTGACACCAATTTGCTACGACCCTCGGTTGAGGCGCAGTAAATAAAAACTTAACTCTGTACGGCGAGCGGTTGTCGAGAAGTTCTCTTCGTGGTTGATATATAATTTAGAGATCTGGACACTGAGGATGTGTATGTAAGATCTGCAGGTGTAAGTGTGTAAGTATCTTGGGGTGATACAAGTTCCAGTGTGTAAGTATCTTGAGGTGAATATATGGATTCCACACAATAACAACTTTATAGATTTAGTTGAATTACTTTATTTAGATAGAAGTACACTTATTTACTTAATTAAATGACAAGTACATTAATTAAATGACAATGACAATAATGCGTAGAGGTGCAGCGTGTAAGCAGCACAAGTGATGTTAATTGTGAACATAGGGGAACAACTTGTTCCTGCTTATATAGTATTCCGGGTCTCTGGGACCGTGAGAGCTTTGTGGACTTTAATCCCTAAGATGCAAAAAAGGGTCATGTGACTAATTTGAATATTGCATCATCGATTGGTTTCCCAAAATAATAGGGTTCCTTTTAAAAGTGCCGAAGAAATGAATGTTTGCCATTATAGCTTACTTTTGGGGCACCGGCTAAGATTAACAGTAATATTAAGATGTAGAAAGAAATAAAGGTTGACTTTAATTACTTAGATTTATAGCATAGGCTGGGATTATAACAGTAGGTGTATGTACATGTACGGAGAACATGTAAGGCGGTTGTGTGTGTGAGCGGCCGTTCATTAGAAGCCGCCCCGGGCTTATCTGTTGAATGACAGAGAGAACACAGACGCCGGCGACAATACGGCCCGGACCGGTTCTCGGATCAAAGGAGAGGCCGGCCGGTCAGCCGGGCATCCGCACAGCCACAGCCACACGGCCAGCTATGGCTCGTCAATAAAACACCGTGACGATTAATCAGGAGCACGACTGCGCGATGCGGTCACCGCTCCGGCGTTCTCCCGCTCTCCTGCTCTCCTGCTGTCCTGGCTCTAGCTTTGGACTGGATGTGCCTGATGTGCCGACCGCTAACCCGGTGGTACCAGCACCAGGTTCACGGTAATACGGAAATCGTGATCGGTCATTGTAAATAGCCGGAAATACATATCACTTTAGCCTCGTGAAAGTTGCAGATAATGAAAACTATTATTGACCGTTCTAATCCTAACCCAGATGTTCCTTTGAAATACAAAAACCGTCGCCGCTTGAAGATCTGAAGAACGCTTACATTACAATGTAAAGTTGTGAAATTTAGCAGAACACAAAATAAATTCCAATTACACAACAGGATTGCAGACATTAAGATTTTACAAAAAAAAATCAATAACGCTTAAAATAAAATTTCGTAATTAGACGAAGAATAATAAAAAGATAGGAAGGATGAGTGATTCGTCCAATGCATGAATAAAATAAAACAAATTGCAATATCTTTAAATAAAATTTTAAATACGATTGATACACATATTTATGTTTCTATCAAATTTTCAAGATGTTTTTTTTTACTTTTTGCTATATCAACATTTTACTATTCGTATGCAACTGGGCGTTTTTGTATTGAATCGCAGAACGAAAAATCAAACGTTTTTTATACATCGTTATTTATACAAACAGTATAAACATTTTCAGTAAGAGTACCCAGTGATAAAGAGTACCTTATTATTTACATTACATATCCCAAAGGAAGTCAATCTCGCTATGAAGATTTATTTTTTTGATTTGGAGCGATGCATTAGATTTTCCTTCAGAAAATTAATTGAACTTCACTGAACGAGGTTAAATTCTTCTTAGACCATGTAATTTGATTTATAATTATTCCAAAATATCTCTCGAAACAGTAGTATTACAATTTTTGTAAAGTTTAGCGATGTTTATATGATCAGCTCTTGGACCAGTGACCAGTGGAGGAAGGAGCGTCAACTCAGGAGGGTTTTGTGGACCGGAAAATGGTCTCTGAAGCACGAGCGTGGATCACAGGAGACTGTATAGTATACTGTCACTTGAGATCTGGATCAGTGGTGCACAACCCAATTTAACACAGGAACTTATAGCTAAACTACATTACACATAATATTTTTTTGCAATGGCGCTTTAAGTCTCAGGAAAAAAAATAATGTACCGGTATAGATTTCCTTCATTGAGTTCATTTTAAATATGGAAAGCATGATAGAAAACAACTACACATCGTGTACTAATCAAGCACTGCCAAGTGATCAAACGTTGGTGCAAAGCACGTAAGTAGGTACTTACATAACTTTCTAGCGCGAAACTGTCACATACATTTGTCTTTTTCGCGCATAGAAATCCCTCATCGGTGCAGTTGTGGTTCCTAATCACTGATTCCACATTACGCATGTTATAGAAATATAAAAAATTAATACAATCGACAAAGTTGGGCATCACTGATCTAAGTAAAAAAGAGAACATACAAGATCGATTGTGTTGTAACACAGATTCGAATCCAATCGATTTATAAAGATGGCGGGATTTGATTGGTCCAAAATAACCGAACTGAAATAACTGAACTACATTCCAGCGGCATGGTGATAAGAAGGAAACCAGGCTGGAATAAAACAATGGTCCTTGTCCATAAATTCTACGCCCACCGAATTACTATTATTTGGATATATTTGAGCATATCGCGTAACAGCTTGTAATTAAACCAAATTTGAAAAAATCATTTGAACAAATTAGGTGAGGTCGGCCATATGGCTTCATGGCAACATTATATTTAAAGATAATAATTAAATGATAAATTTGAATTTGGAACGATTGAAATCTAGTGATGGGCATTTAATGTTTGTGTACAAGTTTATGTATTATAATAAAATTCGAGATATTCGTTTCGAAATCATCGGCGATTGTTCAAAATATTGAGAATAGTAAATAAATAATAATCGATGTGTTCAAGCTTCTTTTGAAAAATTGTTTTTTTATTCGACCAAGGTCACTGGAAAACTTCGAAAGTTTAACAGTAGCTTGTGTGGACTACTTCAGACAAAGGGGAGGGGGATAGAAACCAACGCTTATTTAACTATAAATATTTAAAATACGGAAGGAGGGGGTGGAGGAAGACACAATTTTTTCCATCGTCTCCGGGGAAGAAATAAAAAGAAATGACGAAAAAATCACGAAATTCGAAACATTATTCGATTATGCCCATCACTAACGAAATCAAAACGAAATGTACGAATGAATTGAACGTATTCAAGTCATGGTCCTGTAAATAGACCGACGTTCGGAGTACATATTTCAAGTGGCTATAAACAGAGAATTCTTCGGCGTGTAAATAAGTTCATCCTTGACGAATGTTCGGTAAATATTTGAAGGAGAGGATGTCATTAATTATTCCATGGGGCCGTTCCAATTTTGGCGAGATCGGCAAACATCAAAACAGAAAGTCGCCATTAATAAACAGATTATATCAATGAGTAAGTAAATAAGATGTTTAATAATGTTTACGCGAAACGGACTCAACCAGATTGTACTAACTTTTGACGTAAACAAACTAGATAAGGACAAAGTAGACATTGATCATAAAAAAATGTATTGACATAGCACATACAATTGCAATGGTCAATAATATGGAAACCTAAAATATGATTCCTCGGAAATACAGGCGACATGGTGGAACGCGGTAAGCTTCATCTGTGTCCAAATTCAGCCACAGTGCCTTGAGTATCAAGAACACTTTTAGAAAATTACTTTTATTAAAAAAAATGGTTTAGCCTAAACCATTGACAAATTCATCTTAAACAAGTCAAGCTCCGTGGTGGACCGGAAAAAGCTTTGGCTCTGGGTCGAGTCGTGAGATCAACATTTAATCCAATTCACATTTCGCTCCAGCATGCATCTAATTCTCATTAATCCTAAGTGCGACGTCACATTTGACAAAATGACGCTTTAAAAATTAGCAAAATAAAATATTATTATTAATATACGGGTAAAATGCAATTTGGAACACTTGTAGGAATGACAAATGACGCACAGCTTTCTGTGGATCATTAGTCATTTCTTTTTTAAGAACTTATTCACAGCACAAAAAAGTCAAAACCAAAAAAATAATATGATACCATTAGTATTTGCTAGTATTATTAAATCACCTACGTATATCTTGAAAGTATTGGGCGTTTGGGTCGGGTTGATGTTTACTTCTGAACTATCTTTAATGTAAGGCGTATTTGTAAGTTGGTAACATAAATATGGTAAAGGGAGTGATTTACGAATGTAATCTAATGAAATCTAGGGAACCAGTTTCCTTCTGTTGACATTTTTATTGAAATACCGACTAGCAGTTCATTTAACACGCTTCAATAAAATGTTTGATCAATACACACGCAACTTGAGAAACGTAATTTACTGAACATGTAGATACTATAAAGCAGTCTGTGTGCAGAGGCATCAAAAACTCTTGAACGGCGAGCACTGGCGTCTTAAAATGTTCACACTTCTATCTTGATTGTTTAGTTTAGCAAATTGGCAAATTGAAGCAGGGCGGAGAGACCTGCTAACAGAGGAGATTAAATTGCTAAACCATTCTTATGTTGTTTCACGTCTATTAGATTATTGCAACGCAATATATGCATGTCTCCCAAATACCAAATTAACAAATTGAAGACTTATCACCGGAGTATCTGAATATTCCCACATCTCAGAGCTCAAAAATCTTCACTGGCTCAAATGTCCCGAAAGAATCCAGTTCAAGCTCTGTTCAAACCGTAATTGAAAGATGAACGTACCTACTTGAAATTATTTGAAAATATGTAGGTAGTTAATGAAAGCGAGAGATTGATAATTTGGCACAATGCTAAATGCACGCAAAAGTATCTGCCAAAAGCAGTGTAAAAATAGACGGAAAACAGTACATTAAGACCAAAAATGCATTCATCAAGTGGGAAAATATTACGAGACGTGCGGTTTATTCCGAGCAAACACTCCAGACTACGTGTAGCAAAACATCGTAAGATGTGCTGAACAATGTTTTTGCGAGTGCTTCCTCGAAACCCAAGCCAAACCAAATACCGCCGTGATGAGCCCTCGAATAACTCTCAATCTTGTGTTATTGAATGAACATTTTTTCCTAGCACTTAAAGCAACAAAACACAAACATTGTTAGAAAACAGAGCTAGTAACTTACCAAACAAACCAACCCAATAATGAAAATATTATTTAGGTATTATGAGAACGGGGAGAAGAAATGCACAGGAAGATCCCAATAAAAACACAACATTTAAACAAGTACCGCCAGACATGTTGTTTGTATATTTTCGTGAAGGCTGAATGTTTAGTCTGATGTTTGGGTTATTGAACCAGTGCACCTGTGACCTGGTGAGCGTGATGCATTCATACGGTCACAAACAAAGCAGATAATATTCTAGATTACCTTCTATTCAGAAATACAACTCTACACACAGTGGCATTAGGGTAGGTTATTGCACAGATTAACATCAACATAGACTCAAATAGACCAAGGACGTACTAGAAATTATTAATATCTACGGACAATCAGCAGTTTAAACCGCGGCGGTCCACTGTTTCAAGAATTCTTCTCTCGTTAGTTAGTCATTACGTCATTAGGCGTACGTCGTATTTCAAAGACATAGAAGAAATGCTCGGCTGCTTTGGTGCGGCCTTCTTTTAGTTCGGCTTTTGGTTCAATATCTAAACGGCCATCGCTGTGCGGCAGAGTGGCTCCCCAAATTCCGGCATTCCTCGGCGGTAAAGCATTCGGGAGATATTAAAACGCCTTCACTCGCCGCCATCTTAGCGATAATTTAAAATAAGACCGTCTCGCCGATATCTAGTGGCACTGATGATGATGGCCAAATGACGCAACAGCCAAAGGGCACGAATAATTACACGGTTGAGGGACAAGAACAAATCGGGACGTTTTTACAATCGGTGAAGCAAAGCTCCCACTTTCAGGCGGATTTTTGCATATTCGATGCATCTTAGTTAATGTAGCGTTTTTTGCTTTTAAATCTCTTTTTATAAGCTGAAAACACAGGCACACATTAGAACTGCCAAATCGATTCCGCAAAAACAATTTCAAAAACGTCTGTTTGATAATTGATAGTTTCGAACAACAAAGATGATTTTTCGCTGTAATACGCCTCTGTCGAATTCAAACTTGGCATATATGCATAATACGACGAATCGTCAAACGAACAAATAAGAAAAAAAAACAAAAATTACTTTTCGGATAATAAATAATCTTGTAGATAAATATGCGATTTTCTCTCTAATATAGCCTCCATTAAGCTGCGGTACAACAGAATATGGGCATGTGCCTCGAGAGGCTGCCAACTACCAAGTACAAACATAATAACACAGATCTACTCCGTGATTAATACCGTCCTTAATCTCCTCCATCCGGCCCCACGAGCAAAATTGAATTCCACCGGTGGACTGCAGATTGAAATGTACAGTTTCATAGGCATTATCGGTTTCCGCACAACTGATTTCTCACGGATCACTTATTTTGTCCAGACCACTCGGAATGACTTCTTCAATTACGACCACTTCAACTTGAGAGTTTTACTTTACGTGTATCAAGACCGGGCAAAAGCTGAGCAGGTGAAATCAGGCACTAATGGCGACACTCATTACTGTATCCGGCCAGCAATCAAATGCAAAACGCAATCAAGACAGGCTAATAGACTTATTAATCTATTACTGAGCTTTCCAACAGATTAAATAATGTTAATCTTAACTCTGTGAAGCGGACATTGATCACAGTTGTAGACTTCCTCAGTACTTGGCTGACTTTCTGAACGTTGAATGTATCCAAATGGCGCCATGTAGATAGGTTGAAATGTCTAAAGAGTAAATTACGTGTTCAGTAAATAATAGTACCCTCAGATCTTTATGTTGGTACCTTGTTATGATATGTTTTTGCTATTATGATGGTAATTAAAGGATAGTTACAATGGGCACATGGTTTTAATTTATAATGAATGTGGAAGAGGTAATCTTCTGTTGCCATTAGCTTATGGGTTAAGTATCGATATCTCGGAAATAGGAATCCATAAAAGAGAAGAACAATAAGAATGGTGAGCGGACACCACAAAAGAAACCATATAACTCGTAGACCTCCATGAAATTGTTGAATTTAATACACGCTCTGACTGTTACTGAATTTTGCTTTTTAGTGGAAGGGTGACGTATTTGGAAAAAGGTGATTATGTTTCACAGGCCAATTGCATTGCATTGTAGCAAGTTTGTACCTAGACATTTTGTTTGAATAATCATCACGTACCATTCAAGAGTGATGCACAAGATGACAGCATATTAATAATTGCTTTTTCAAAGTAAGCTTTGTATGCCAGATAATAAATAATGAGCTAATGTTTTTCACCGACGAGAACATTACTAATGTCACCATGGAGTACGATGATGAACTCATCACAAGTGGGTGTTTTCCTATGTAGAAGGGATCGAAAGTAATAAACATTTACGTTGATGAGGGCACGCGATGAAAAAAAGCTTATCGTCAGACTTCATTATCTCGGAAGGGTTTAATTAGTCAACTAATGAGAAAGGAATCGTGTATAAACCCGGTAATTACTTCCAAAAGACTATCAAAAGCATAGTTTATTATTGTAGGTAAACCCTGACCGAAGCAAGAAGGTTTTGAAGCTGTGCTTTTAGTGCACTAACATTACGTGATACGAAGCGATATACTTGGTGTTTGTGTGAGTGCGTGTAATCATGGCCCCGGCTGAGGGTGTGTGTGAGCGTGTATAGTGAAGGAACTGCTTGCAGGAAGCTGGGTGTGTAGCTATAAGAAGAATGTAACCGCTATAAAGTGTCGGCAGACGTTGTTTGATCTCTCTCCTCTTCTCTCCTCCGAGACTCTGACCGCCGCCGCTAGAGACCGCCACGAGACTTTTATGTTATTTTTCTTTTTATAAGGCTTCGCACTGTACCCTAACCCTGCGTAGGTACTTTAATACTTATAATGATATCCGTGATTCCTGATGAAATACTAAGGTCGGCGTGCCCATAGATAAATTGATAAAAATAATAAAAAGTCCGTAGAACTAAAACACTCGTATATTGATTCTAGAATACAAAAGTTTTATGGTTTAAACTTTGTTTTTCTCTCCATTTATAGTGGTTTCCGTTTGAGAAATATCAATAACTCGACCACTACTTTCTCAAAGTTAGTATTCAATGGGTTTATTTATAAATGCCGGTCGAGCCGAGAGCCGACTAGATGTGTGTGAGCGCTGTCACCATTCACCACACCATACAACACCATAGCACACATTCGGGCTGACCCTCGCCCCCCTTGAGGACTATTTATGACTCCGCGGACACGAAGAGCCGGTCCTGTTCTGTTAGGTCATTCCCTCTAACGCGCGTCTAACAGTCTAACTGTCATTGCTGAAATTAAATCTGACAGGAAAAGGTGTGTAAAATTTAAACTGCTTGCATATCTCGCATACGCTGACATGCTTATTAATCCAGATGATAAAATACTGGTTTCAAATATCTTATAATGTAGAAGAGCTTTAGAGAAATTGGTGTAGATGGACGTCAAGTAATAAAATTAACTAAATCAGACCTGAATAAATTTATTGGGTATTGGATACCTAGTCGAAGCAGCTACGCTAGTTAGCAGGAACCTCAGATCATAGAAGATTCAATGATCCAAGGTGCAGACATAGACAAAGTAGGTAAATTAGTGAAACTAGACAAGTATCCACCTCTTTTGTCCTGCATCATTAATATTATAAATGAATAAGGTAATTTTGACTTTGATAATACATTTTTGCCAATATGTATTATCAAAGTCAAGTCAGGAAAGTACTTCCCCATTTGACGCAACATTATGACAATTGGATAATATGAAACATGAAGGCATGTAACACCGACCGAATAGCCCCTAATAAAAAATATACGACGGTCATATTCGGGACAATTGGAGGAAGGAGGCTCGACACTCTCAAGTGTCAAGTTACCTACAAGACAATGGCTCCGGGACACTTTCGGGCTAGTTTTACGGCAACCCCCATAAATCCCATAAAACAACCAAACTCCGAAATGGGACACTCGACTACTAAAAAATATATGATCAGGAGTTTTGTCTACTTTAAGGTGGTATTCCAAGCATTTCTTGGATCATATTCAAATTTTAAAATAAAAAAATAATGGTCTTCTTCAGGTGGCGGATAAAAAACACATTAGTGATGTTTTAGAAACTTAAGGCATTCTAGTGATAGATCCGTTGTGGCTTTTTGATAAACGGCGCATGTAGACGTTTACCTACCTAACGGCAAGATACGTTAAAATGGAGTTTTCGGTGGCAAAGTCATAGACATAAAGCAAGTAGTGATATAGCGGGTTCAGACGTTTCAATTTCAGTTGACATTTGAAAGCTTATTGATAAGTGTGAACCTTCTTTCAACAAATTTGATCTTGTCGTTCAACAAAAGTTGATCAACTAATATTGAAAAGTCTGAACCAGCTAGTAGAGTATGACAGAACGACACAACTTGACATCCAATTCTTGCTTCATTATTATTTTTTTTTAAATCTTTCTATTAATTCGACGTAGAGCATCTTCTGCCATCAACTTGCTCATTATATATTAGTATCGAAAGTGTTATTGTACTAGAAACTTGACTTCATATATAAATAAAGATGCGTTGGTGTTCTAATCATAATTATATACTACACGAGATATATGTATACTTTCCAAAGACTCAAAATATCAGGGTCAAATCATTCAAAAGAAGATTTGTGTAAAGGAAAGATGCTACGTAGTATAAATGCATTGAAATAAACTCAGAAAGCCCTAAAAGTGTACAAAAAAAGATGTCTGACAGGAAGGTACTTACTTATTCGAGCATGGGATGATTATAGAAGTATTTTTTCATCTTCAAAGAATCCGAGATGAATCTTTGAGCGAACACACTTTTGACATAACTTACCGAAGCGTACATAGTACATGGAAATAAGTCGAATTACAGAACGAGTCAAAATATGTATTCTGCGCTCGGCCCCAAAATAAGATACTTCTCTGTAAGTGGTATAAAATTAAAATAAAAGATCTGTGAAGACTAGCTTAGGTTAGGCAAGATTTTGAAATAATAATTATATTCCAGCACAATATTATACATATGTTAATAAGTCGAATTACAGAATAAGATGGCGTCTTAGATCTGTGTTCATAGAAGTAACTGATTCCTTCTTCTATCGAATTCCATGTTTTTATTTACAAAATTACTAGCTAAATACCTCATAATGACTATCCTAATTCAATCGACCCTCCGAGGTACCCGGAAACTAGAAGCCCATTATACGGTAATTAGCGAATATAAATTAATAATATACACACAAATCGATAGAAACATATTTGAATGTTAGGGTAATCAGTGCTGCTTTTTCGATTGTTTGCGATTTATGGCTTAAATCATTGATTGGATTTAGATTTCGCAATACTTATCAAAGTTTTCAACAATTAGAGTGGAGGGCGGTCATAGAAATTGACAGTTTATCTATGTTGGGTATGATCTTGGGATTATGTTTCAGTGGAATGTAAGTCGAATTACGGAATAATAAAGCATCCTATCGCTCAGACTGGAGAAGTTCTAGATAGTTAGATAAAAGGTTGATAGCTGGGCATGGTCGGTTATGGTTTCGGGGTTATGTTCCAGTGGAATGCACATGGTAATAAGTCGAATTACGGAATAACACAGAATCCTAAGTAGGCTCATAATAGATATTTTTAAACAAGATTGACAGCTGGGCTTGGTTGGACATGATTTTGGAGTTGAATTCCGGCACATGATGCAAAAACGCCAGCCGACAAAAAGCACGCATCGGCACACACATTACCACATTTTTATTATTATTTTCCGAGAAGAAATCTGGCCCCAAATGTTATTGTATAACAGTTTACAACAAAAAAAGGAGAAACACAATCGGAGAAACGAGATAAGGAGCCGCATGTGTCGGAGAGGGATGGAGCTATTCTAGTTTGGATTCATTTGGATGGACCCTAGTTCCAGGAACACTACACAGGACGGGCCGGCTAGGGCTGGCCGCACTGATTAAAATAAATATAATAATATTAATTAAAATATTTATCTAAACTTCTAGGAATTGGCTTTATAAATGGTTTTTAAACACATATTCTTACACTCAAACCCAGAGGTTGGAAAGTAGAGAAATGGTGTTGATGTGTGCATGTCAAGCAGCATATATTACCGGTCAGTAATCACAACAAGCCTCGTGAGAACTATTCCATACTCTTGGGTATAGGTACACAAATTGTTGTACTTACACTTACCTAGGAAGAAGTAAACCCTTTTTGTGAATTATTTGACACTGAGAAGGTGACGAATGAGACTAATTTAAAAATGAATGCGGTATCGGCCTTACATTGCACCAAGTGCAAGTCGTCAATAGTCGGGGGGTTGTGTTCTGTGAACATTATTTATAAAAGCGGTTCGACACCACAATTTAATACTTCACTCTCCAGGCTCGTATGCCGTCACTAGTCACTAGTGATGTCAGATGTGTCGAAGCCGCGAGAAGCTGGATATTTTACAATCTACTTCCAAATAAACCGAGGTGGGGTAGACACTGAAAAAACTGAACAAACTAATAAAACGTTCGGTATTTTGTTGAAAATTTTATGGCTCCGAGGTGTCAGAAAGTAAATTCGAATTTCTTTTGTCAGGTCGAGCCATCGGGCCGATGTCAGAATCACAATGCGGTGATGAGATTTTATCAAACGTTCGATAAAATATTTAATGGAGACGCTAAAACGCAGCTCAATATCATAATATCTCCAACACATCTGTTGGCTGCTCACCAAGCAAGGTTTGGGAGTGTGGAAGATGGAATAGAAATACGGAGTGGGGGTTTAATCTCGAGTAAGGTATTTTCCACCATACAATGCATTCGAGCAAATTAGCAGTAATATCTGTAAGGCCGCAGACAATGCCTCTGGGCGCTCCTCCCGCGGCCCGGTGCGACGCGATGAGGAATTAGGACTCCTGAGTGAATGTCGTACAAAAGGAAGGAATAAAAAACGCATTTCTTGCAGTTGGCGTTTCATTTATCTCCCGGTTTAGCGAGGCGCGGCGCGGCTTTTCCAAAAAATAATTATCTCTGTAAATGGCACGGCAATCAGCACTCTCCGTGTTGTCTTTTTTGGGGCTCGGGGCAGCTGCCAGCCGCCATTGTCGGAGCCGCCACAAAAAGGAAAAACAGGTATATGGGCCCAGCCAGGGACACTCTGACTATCGGGAGGATAAAGCGGTCCCCCGAGAAACAAGGGCTGATGATCCGCCGTCCAACCGTGAGGGTGGGGGTAGAAAGGGCATACGCGAGGTGTTATCTGCCTACTGCCCGGTGGCAGCTGCCTTGATTACTGGACCCTGTGCAGCCAGGCCGGAGCTTATGGGACGTGCAGTGCTTGCTACCTTCGGCGTAGCATAATCCTAGCACAACAGAAGCTAATGTGATGCGATCATCATCCCCTGAACGGAAACTCGGATGATCGATGTGGGACGGGTCGGGTCGGGACCCAAAAATGACAAAATCAAACGAAATCTCTCGGCCAGCGTCTGTCGTTATTTTTTTAATGTCCGCGTAACTGGATGCCCGTTGCGGGATTGTAAACTAAAATATTAGGCGTTAGGTGATGCAATTATCATTTACAATATTTACATGCTCGCCTTTTTGTGCGATAAAAGCGGCATCGTTTTAACATTTAATATTTGGTTGTAAAAATGTTATCAATGTTATTGACAGAGAATTGTGGTCGATCGTCAAATAATATGATCCTGCTGCTTGTAACTTCTCATTCTGCTACAAGCGTCGTTTATGAGTAAGGACAGTTTACGGCTCACGGCGTAATGCCTTTACGTGATATTTTGTTTATGAGAAAGGACAGGTTACGGCTTACGTCGGTATGCCTTTACGTAATATTGCGTTTATGAGAAAAGACGGGTTATAGCTTACGGGGTATGCCTTTATGTTACGTGTTTATGAGAAAAAAATGATAGTATGTTTATTAGAAAGGACAGGTTACGGCTTACGGCGGTATTCCTTTACGTGATATTGTGTTTATGACAAAAGACAGGTTACGGCTTACGGCGGTATTCCTTTACGTAATATTGCGTTTATGAGAAAAGACGGGTTATAGCTTACGGGGTATGCCTTTATGTTACGTGTTTATGAGAAAAAAATGATATTATGTTTATTAGAAAGGACAGGTTACGGCTTACGACGGTATTCCTTTACGTGATATTGTGTTTATGACAAAAGACAGGTTACGGCTTACGGCGGTATTCCTTTACGTGATATTGTGTTTATGAGAAAAGACAGGTTACGGCTTACGGCAGTATGCCTTTACGTAATTATTCTATTTATACGTATATATAATTTTTTATTTAACTTTTTTATATAATACATTTATTTCTATACAAAAAAAATGCTTATATTTTTTATAGATAAGGACAGGTTACAGCTGAATACTTTTACGTGATATTGTGTTTATTATTTTGGCGATTCCTCACACGCTTTATAGTTTTTTTCTGAGTTGAAACCATATAAATAATAGTACTATTATTACGAAGTTAAACTAGTTGTATAACAATATTTGAGGTAAACAAAAATATATTTACTATAACTTCAAGTTAAAGTTGAAGTTAAAGTAAATATATCAAAATACATTAAAGTTCAAGTTAAATCCCGGAACTTTGTTTTGTTAACGGTGGTACAAACGTTAGAACCGATGAGGCAAAGATGTAGATCTCTACAAGTGGGAGAAGTCTATCTTCCAATACGTCTCCAAACAACAACAGAAATATAGTTAACAGCACACAGCATCTAAAAAGACGGCTTATTTATAACAAATAGGTAAATACATATATTATAATATGAAGGAGTGTCGACTTAATATTTATTATCGATAATGAATAAACAATGTGCAATCTGTACACATACTTACCGCCAGTCGTTGTATACAATTTATTGTCATATTGATTACCAGAAATGGAGAAAAATTAACCGATCGTTTACATTAATTAAATCTTAATGGCGATGATAACTGAGATGACATTAGCATATTATGTATTTGTGGCGGGCTCTGTCGATTAAGTTACCTTTCTTCGACAAAAAATGGACGATGACTGACGAGATAGACGCCGAGGTAAAATGTTTACGAGAAATATTTCAATAAATATGTGCTTAAAATTCATGTTCATGAGTCAATGGCATAAGAAAACGAAATTATACACCAAATTTGCAATTTAAATACGTAGTAAGCAAATAAGAATTCATTTCATTTCAACAAAGTAATAAGTCAAGGATGTAACTTGTGTAAATTCTATTCCAAAATAAAATAAATAAATATTTACTAGGAAAAATACAATGTCCGAAAGGCAGTATCTATAATACTAATAATAATGCTTGGCAGGAAGAAAGCAAATACTTGTGGGATCACAGAAAAAAAAAAGAAACGGTCTTTAGATAATTTCTTCAGTTATCTGCCGTCGAGGAGTAGACTTCGATACGTCTTAAAAAACACACACAAAAGAGGAAAGTATGGGATTTCTACAGCATACAGGAAAAAAACACTAATAATCTTTGCTCAGTATTAATAATTAGCTAAATTTTCTTTTTTTTATCTCTTTATTTTATTTGAAATTTTTGTAATGCTTATCCTAATAGTATTATGTATTAATAATAATATTTCAGCGTGATCGGCCAGGGGGACACAATACTATCAAAGTAAAATTAAAACTGTTTGCCCACCTTCCTTACATTATTTGAAAAAAAAATTATGATAGTGAAGATATTTTTATTTTATTTTTATGTTTACGAATAAATTTTCCTTAACGAATTAAAATGTGCCATTTTTGATTTGCCGCCAAAACGACATGTTTTTATTCGTGAATTCGATGGCGTTGACATTACGCCGATTTTGTTAACTCGAACCTTGTTACGAGGTGGAATTTTACTCAATTGTCGAGTTTGAAATTTTCAGTGTTTCTCCTTATTTTATTCGTTTATTTGAACCATTTCATGTTGCAATTGCAAATCAAACAGTCCATTTCATGTTTCATTTCAAATCCAACAATCCACTTCAACATTCATTAAGAGGGAAAAGGGTACAACGCCGATCCGTTTGTCGTTAGACTCTCTCACATCTAGAACGGATTTCTTATGCAAATATTCTGTTTGACACGTTGGGTCGTGTTTAGTGTCATTTAAATAATATTATAAAACTAGTTGAAATATGTACTAAGCCAGGAATTTAAAGTCTTACACGTAGGTAAGTACACGTAATGCTCCCGATCGTTCTAATTTGAGATAATAGTAGATCTATTATTTTTATCCGGCCTCTTAATGTTTACTACACATAATATCATCAATCTATAACAGATGTTGCATGGTTTGATACATACTATGCATATTTTTTAACGTTAATTGGAGAGCTTTCAGTTAGGTTGGCGACGTAACAATTGAATGCATCGTAATGTAGTTTGTTTTTAAAGAAAATGATTCAATAAACCCAGAGAAACTGACATACATTTTGATGTACTTAGTTCCAAATCTAAAGCCGCTAGTACACATTGGACGCATTGGGCCAATGTTTGCACCAACCCGCCAACGTGTGGACGCATTTGGCGCCGAGATCCTTTGTTGTGAGCACGAAACACCGACAATAATCGGGCTGGCCGGCCAATGCCGGTGGCCAACGCGCGCAACGGTTATAGTTGACCCAATGCGTTGGCCCAACGTGACTTCAGACAATTTGGTCATACATTTATTTAATTGGAGAATAAATGCAGTGGTCCCTACAAATCGGAAGTTGTCAAGAGAAGGAAGCAAAGCTAGCAATGAGATCTCTCCGTATGTAAAACCATCTACAACAGAAGGAACGCTTAAACACGTAGATCTGATGGATGGATGGAGAAAGGAGTGTCGGGAGAATATATTATGATTTGCAAGTGAATGGAATAAGCCAAGAAGACATGGCACTATCAGGTGAATCACACTCTCGAGTCAGGTCATGGTAAGAGTATGAATAATAATGAATATGAATGAAGCCGGGAGTGCGTGCAATGTGAGTGGACAGAGGTGAATGGGTAACTAACTAACCATCAAGCCACCAGGATAGGCAGCCAGGATAGACCGCAACACAATCCTTGCTTCATTCACATTCAGACATCGGCTCATACATACTCTAGCTCAAGTATCTGATGCCATGTCTTTCTCGGGCATCCCCGACTCATATATTCTCCTTACACTCCTATCTTCGTTCATTCGCCCTTCATGAACAAACCGTCTGAGCATCCATTTCTTAATCTTAATCATCAAGACATCAGCCTTGCATTCTTTGCGGATCTCCACATTTTTACCACACGTATCAGTCTGCTTTCGTCCCATCCTCTGCTAGTTCTATGCCTCCTGACATACTTCAGGGTAGGTACCAGCCATAGACATATGAATATTAGTAGACCTGCCCTAAGTGATTAAAAGCGTATTATCCCCACTCCCCATACCGGTTCCATTGAGCCGGCTGGGCTCGCGTTTGGCCTCAAATGAAATTTGAAAACGTGACGTCATCATTCTTGTGCGAACTATGGTCGAGGCATCATCGGTTCATTTTACTAAATAACACGGCAAAATTTTGACTTGTACTATGAAAACTGGTAAAAATAGATGTGAAAAAAGAGAATAAACCCAATTGTCGTATTACATTCCATATATAAGCATTATTTTACTTTATTTTAAGCATATTCACATCGTATAATATGAATCAGTTGTTACTATCACATAGAGAAACGTCTGGACGCGAAACACAAAGCTGGTTGGTTGCTGGGAAGTAAATTATGAACATTTATAAAAGTGTCTTAACTAAATACTCTGAAACTAACTACGACTCTGAAAATAAAAGCTGCCTTACTTTGCCGAATTTGGACTTCGCAAATTTGTTCATAACGTGGCGAGTAATTTGCGCTCCCATGTAAAAATGTCTATTCATTCAAAGCAGATTTTACTTTTAAGAAGTAAATGGTGATATTATAATGCGAGATGCCTATTTACTGTCAGATTGATTTATTGACGAATCACAGTCAGCTTCACTCGTTCCCTCGTTCCCTCGTTCTTCAACAGTTGATTTTACCCCTCGCCCATATCTTCTCGTCTATTAATTCCTATGTCTGTGGTACCAGCACTCGATTGCGGACTGATAGCTTCGCTTCTTTGGACAATTTTTTTTGTAGTAGTTTTTAACAAGTAGGTGGGAGTGTTAAATAAACAACATTAAATTAATGATACATTCTATTTGTCGTAAGCAATCTGTCTGAAAGAAATATCTCGTAATTGGGCGAGCATAGAAAAATAAACAAAGAGATGAGTTTCCGAGTTAAAGTTGTCGGTAGTATTTGTGAAGTACGCGGACGTGACTTCCTCGCCGATCTGAGGTATTTTTGTTCCAGGCGAGACAAAAATGGACTCGTACATACCCATTTAAGTGGAATACTTAATCACGTTCGTATTTACAATAACGTGCATCCAAAGTTCGAAAAATTACATTCACAGAACATTAATTTGTTAGATAAATGTTTAGGGAAATGATCATGATACGAGGTCACTCAAGATAAATGATTGATGATCATAATATTATTATAAAATAACAATATCTTCTTCATCACCTTATTTTAGAACCGGTGTCAGCATCTTGCCTTAGATTATTTTCGATGTTTAATTACGAACCCGAAAACTCGAGAAAACTATTCCATCTCTCACAATAAACCTCCTCAATACATAACAAATTCCATCTCGACACATCACTATCAATAGTCCATCTTAAGATATCACCTCTTCAAATAATAATGGCAATTGGATAATTTATATAGCGCCGCTTTTGTGAAAAATCACCTCAAGGGCGATAGTATCTGCAATCGGTACCATCGGAGGCAGAGTAGTGATGTGCCGGGAGTCGGCACCTTCAGTTGCGGAGCAGAGACGCAGCTAGCACCGCCAGCTCCGACCGCGCTGCTCCTCCGCCAAGGTCGCGGCCGCGGCAACAGCGCGCCAAGGTTCATTCCCTCCGCGGGCGCCATTACGCTTTCATTTGCATGCCAGAGAGGGACGGCACGAGGGCCTCAGTCCACAGTCACGCGCGCCATACCCACGTGTCGTGCGGTTGTAAAAACGTAAAAAAGTGTATGAAGAAAAAAAAAGCAATACCGGCAGGCATGTAGGTACTGGTTAAAGATAGGTACCTATTTATATATTATGCGGGTAGGTAGGTTTCAATTTTTTTTTGCCCCGGGATAAGAACTAACAAAGTTTATATATTAAAGACTAAAAAATGGATTTGCGGGTGCCTACCCTTTTTTGAACTGGTAAGAATATAAAATTCGAGTTTTGGATGAGACGGATTTTATATAACTGCCTTCATAAATATACCTTATTATCCATCATTCGTTTCATTTTATTTAGAAAAGATACAGGTATACATGGGTATTCATTTAATACATTAAATATAAAATAAACCAGTTATGTTCCATTCACAATCCTTTTATGGTTACAGATTAGGAAGCAAGATAATATTAAGTAAAAAAAAATAATAATTAAAAGAATAGGCGAAGAATTAAGAATTATTTTAATTATATTGTAGGGATAATTTGATTTTAAACGTTTTAAGGGTACAGTGGAAAAATATCAATATTTCTTAGGGTATAAATATGCATTTTGCAAAATGTATACCTAGAAGTGCCTATGTCAAATTAGTGAATCGCTCAAGAATGTAGATTTTTTTACTGATTTCTTGAAAAAAAAAAAATATTTTGACATTTTTTTATTTTAAATTTTGAACACTTGGAAATAAAATCGTTCACACAATTCAAATAAACGAAGTTTTATAGTACTTTTCGGAACCAAACATAGGCATTTCTAGTAGTAACCCCCAGATATAATGTAGATTTAAGCGCCCTTGAGGTGATTTCTCACGAAAACGGCGCTATATAAATTAGCCAAATATTATTAAATATTATTGTATTATAAATAGTGACAATAATATAATATACTTTTTCAATTTCATTTTCTTCAATAACAGAGATGAAAAGAGACTTGTCCACGACATAAACAAAATTAGATGAAAAAGAAGAAAGATTCGCAGCCAAAGGAATAGTGAAGAACTATGTTGAGATAATTTATGCAAAAAAAAATGTATGTACATAATATACATATAATAATGTACATATTTATGTATAATGGTCGTGGTGGTGCAGTAGTGAGAATATCGTATTAAACTCACGGCGCAAAAAAACGCACGGCGGGCCCGTTTGATGTGGTGTGATTTTTTGTGCTTTGATATTTCGAGTGTGTTAAATTAATGATTTGTTGGTGGGATTGCATCTCCGCGGCTGAATCATTCGTTTTAAATGAGCTTTTTATGGACGGGCAATACGATGACTGTAAAAAACATCATGAACATTAAATGAAATTAGAAACACAGACAATGTAATAACAATTTATCCGACTGGATTTTTACAAAAACAATTCCAATTGCAATGTTTTTTTATTGATCATTACCGAATTGTGAAATGATATGAAAATTGACGAAAATGGTATAAGAAGTCAGCTTACTAGGAGTTATCTTTTAAAAGTACCTACCTACGCGTAGACATTAAGTTCTGCTTACTCGGGTTCCCCAAGGAAGACGGAACTGGCGGGAAAGCATCCCTGATCATGCGCGCAGCGATGGTTCATTCAACATGCACATAATCATATAAATTATATCCACCACGGCAAAGAATAAAAAATAAACTTCTCGATTGTAGATGGTATTATTATTATTGTCGGCCGGCTTTGGGCAGAGAATAAGCGGCCTGTTTTGTTGGTCGGTCGGTTGCCGGGTTGTTACGCACGTCTCTAGTGACCGGATGAACTTTTCAAACATTCAATGCGGCTGATGTTGCCAGGTTGCGCAATAAACAACATTTTCGATCCGTTATTCACCTGATTAAAAATACACTATTTGTTAACAAAACCCATCAAGTAAAAGTATATTTTTGACTATGTGTAATCTATGTATATAAATAAAAATATTCGTTTGTTCAAAATCTTAAATCTCCGAAAGTTCTTCACCGAATGCTTTGAAAATTTGACACAGTTATCTTCGCTTCTCTTATTCAGTGGAGATATTTTAAGCCAGGGAGGAGTCAGAAAGGTTTTCTAAGCCAATAATCAATTAGTCCCGCGTACAAAAGAAAGTTCCTTGACGTGTCAAAGAGGTGTAGCTTTTTCCATTTTATTTGTAAGCCCACAGCTCTAAGGCCGATACAGTATAACTTAAATCTTTAATTAAATAGTATAAAACAAAGTCGCTATCCGCGTCTGTCTGTTTGTGCGCTTGGTTCATCTAAACTACGCAACGGATTTTGATAGGGTTTTCATCATCATTTAGAGATCGTTTCCGGAAGGTTTTTTTATATATAATACATGAATTTTATATTTATAGAAAGTAGAGAAAACGCCTACATAAAGTCCGCAATGGTATGTCTCTAACTCTCTAACTAGTTTTTAGTAAAATTTTAAGATACTGCGCGAAGAAATAAGAAAACTTAGGATGGGTACTTTCACAGAATTTGAACAATTCATCAAATTTCAAAGCTGATTTTCAAGTTCTGTTATTATTTCAATATTGGTCAATTGTTTCACAAAACTGAATTAATAACAGAACTTGAATATAACCTTCACAGAACTTTAAAATCAGCTTTGAAATATGATGAATTGTTCAAATTCTGTGAAAATAACCGGCCTTAGTCTTCCATAAGAGTAATATAGAAATTTTACATATTTAAAAACTATATTATAATATTCAAGTCCATCTATTTACGGATATAATACATATGATAAATGATAGGTACGTACAATCATGTTACTAAAGAAATGCCGACAAAACTTACAAAAAAGTGTTATAAGATACATTCATAAACAGCCGATTAGAGTAAAGCTAAGAGCGGCCATATAACCGGATTACGCCGGAATACACCCAAATATTTATATGGCTTGTAAACAATGCTTATTGACTCGGGCACTACCCCCCACACGCGATAAGATTATCCAATAAGCGATATTTTTATTCAAACAAGTTGGAGATACCGTTCCACTACTCGGCCGCGCGTGCTTACTATATATTTGCATATTATTATAAAAACAAAATGTGTGCATGACTCAGAAATCAATCGACACAATTCTGTCCCCGCTATCAATCCTTGCGGAACGCCCGCTTTTAGCTTTCGAACTCTCGATATAACTTTACCATCATCACAAATGAAATTTTAATGAATTTCTTCTGATTGTGATGTGGAGGATTCGATTCAATCAAGAAGTTATCAAGTAAGAGGTGAGTATGTAACATGTTTTTCTCATTCAAAACCATGTGGATATAATTTATAACTAGACCCTGATGTAATACCTGTCTCGAATTACAATTCATTGAACTGCGGTCAGATGAAAAACAACTCTGAGCGTATTGTATTTCAGTGGCGACATTGTATTGCTGATGAACTAAATATTATTTTAATGAGTCACCCGAACTCGCCATTTGAACAGGTTTGGAGAATAGAATCTACACAATCTACGCATAGTTTTCTCTTGTCGGAATGTGGTCGGACATTACGAAACGACCGACTCGAATATTATGAATTTTCAATTTCGCCTTTGACTCCGCCCTTGGCTGGGGTATCAGTAACGGGGAGATTGTTTGAGTTTGGGGTAGGGACCGGGGACTTCCTACTTTTACCCGGTGGATACACGATTCAAAAGCTCGCGATCACAATGGGCAATGTCACGCAGCGCAGTTCTTTTATGAAGCAAAACACCAAACTCTCCAAGCACATGTATCACTGTTACGGCCATTCGGCCGTGCCGCATAACTTTGTATCAGTTCCACAAAGGGAGAGATATTTTTCACGACACAATCGTTAATATATATATAGCACCGTACAATAGGGATTTTAGAGAGCCTCATTGCGAATACAAGAGGCGGTCCTTTGATACTCTTACATCAAAGGATTTGTTCTAGGTAGGCAGCGGTTCTCAATCACAAAAAACACTGTATGAAAATGTGTTTCAAAGTGGTAATATAAATCGAAACAACGACGCGTGTCGAGGAAACAATTTCTACAGAGTATCACGAGGAAACCAGTAACTAGGTAAATGGATGAAAAGATATATAAATATTTTTGCTTATTATTTCGTTGTTGCCACAAACTTGAGAATACTCAATACGTAAAAAATGATAAAACAAATAGCTGAAGTCCTCGGCCTTGCCTGGGCTTTTCGAATTAATTCTTATTTATAACGTCTAGTGGACGAAATTTCATCGAGTGTCAAAATTCCGCTGGGGTGGGAAAAGGGGATGTTTTCATAAAGATCATGTAGACAGTGTCCCTCTTCTTGCTTTGAAGGTCAAGTGTTCAAAAAAATCATCATTCTCGGAATGAAACTAAAGATTTGAATTTAAAAAAAAACAATCCCACGCCGCTCGCCACGGAAACTCTTCTTTATGTCCCGATGAGATGAGACCGATGGACAAGATGAGTGATTGTGAATGTTGGGAAACTGCGGTCCACGGTCCATACCACAGCAGCCGGCGGAAAGCTCCTAGCCGTGTGGCAGCCGGAGCCGACAGCCACCAGCCATGAAGCAGATATCAGAGATGATGAAACATCAAAGGAAGCGCCGATACACAAGCGTTTATTGTTGTCTCCGCGCGGCGGTATTTATTTGCGAGGAACAAATAACGTCTTTTGATGGTCCTCTCACTTCGACGCCAGAAATTAAAAGGCAATATCTGGTGATCTTCAGATGTAGCAACAGATCTAGCGAGCCCCAACAACCACTAAATACATTAGTTACTATTTATATTAAGAAAGTTATAAATCTATTGATTTGATTTCATACTGTTGTACGTTTCGGGAATGCCCACATCAAACAATGTGCCGCTCTATATTCTTGTAGAAGGGTAGGTGTGTCTTGTTAATTGTTCGTCACGCGATCCTATTGAAGGGGAACATAATATACAACAATGAAACAATTCATTGTGTGGAGACCGGCACTTTGCCTTGGCCCCTGATCACTCCATCCGTCAGTACTATGGCGGGGGTAAATTAAAATGGGAATAATAATACCAAATGTTACTTTTCCCACTGTTAAGTGTTACGTGGCTATTTTACTATTTATGTTACAAACTTTATCGGAAATGGCACTTCACATTGGATCAACGTACAAAAATAATAGGTCAAACTATTTCCACCATTTCATCTTCGCCGTCGAGTGCCCACTCAAAGATAATCGTGCCGATTGAAAATGGATCAGCGTCGAGTGCGGCGAATGGCAGAAACAGAGAACGGTAAGTTAAAGTAGTGATGTGGCAAGAGATTGATTACGGCCGCTGACAGGGAGATTATGGAGGGGAAACAAAGCCGAGATCAAAGGAACAGAACACGCTGACGTTGGTCGCTGTCACACTTAAACTGCGAGTGTCCTGCCAGTTCTGTTGTTGGTGCTGACTGTTGCTGACTGCACTGCTTGTTGTGGTACAGATCTGTCCGTGGCTGCACACTCTGACTGCACAGCCACTGGAATCTCTTGTGCAACTGGTATGCGCTCGGCGCAGGATAAAAATACACCGTGTTATTTATTCACAGCGCCCAAAGAACGTTGAGCTATTTCTCTATTTGATTGTTTAAGAACGAAACGCAATAAAATCATTTTAGACAGGCCGAACACGAGAGCAATTGCGAGAAAGCTACTATTAATAATTATTAATACTTCATAGTGTTACATCAAGGGCGCTTTACAAAGCAAGAAAACAACTATTAGTATATTTACATATTTATAAATATCACGAGCTGTGAAAAGGTTACAGCATTTGACAATCGTGTACCGTTATAACATGTAAGTTATTTTGGTGTGAGATTCCATACAAACGGCACAATAGAAACTGACCACGCATTTATTGTCATGTATATCGACGAATCAGAGTATCGCTGATATAATCGAGCATGGCCGGAATTCAACAACGCACTTATGACGTATTAAAGATGTTGTTGCGAATATTAGATAAGCATCTCAAACTATAAACGTGTACCTTCAATTTACATGAAAACTACATTATTATTACATTGTAGGGCTCGTAAGCAATCAGTGCCGATTCCAATATCGCCTTATCAACGTTGGTGTTTGCCGAACGCCAACTTGGGGCGCTCGAGTTTAAGCAAATTGATTACTGGAGACTTGAGCATTCAAGTGCTCAGCAAACACTGGTGCATGCTTTTAAAATCACTTTATTTTAATAGAGTTAGATCCCAAGTCCTACATAAACTAAACGTAAAATATGTATAGAATAAACAATGGTATTATGTAGTAGATTCTTAGTTTCTGTAATCACAGACCTGTCCGGAATTGATCAACATTGTTTTTGTTTGCCATGCTTCGTTTCTTTATAAAGGGGATCGCTGATGTGTGTTCGTTTGTTCCATTTAAAGACAAGAACAATAGACACGTGTGCACGTAATAATAATTGGTACTATCACTTCCTACCCGCATCTATGAGATTTAAGCTGCTGCCACACGCAAAGCTCACATCAAAAGTTAATGTACAGCGCATCATCTTTTCTACCGACACACGACGCTATCAAATATTTCTTCCTATGGTAGGAGAGGGGGTCAGTTGAATTCGAGAGCGGCCGAGGAACATAATTTCATCTGTCAAAGTGACAACTTTACTAAGGGAACACGGAACTTAGTTGGTAGCTCCGTAATTAAAATGACCCCCTCTCCTTTTTACGGCGGAGAGGGGGACGCATAACTTTTCAAATATCGCTTCGGGAGCGGATACGTAAAATAAATTCGGTTAGCGAAGTTCAGAACCACACTTATAGCGCGTTATCTTTTTACGTGTGTCGGGTCTGTATGGGATTGTATGGCGAGCGCTATTGTGCTTTATATTATCTGTTGATGTGAGCTTTGCGTGTGGCAGCACCATTATGATATTTTATTGTTGGACGGTTGACGTGGGTTGAGCAGAGAGTGGAGAGGCGGCGTTATTTGATAATGGTAATAATAATGAATCGTTTGTTCCAATAAAAATACATGTTATTGTCAATGAAAAGAGCTGAAATTAGTTCCAAAGCGTAGGAGGTCGAAGTTATTAAATTGAAAGAGAATGGATGTTTTTAGAAAATCAAGATTGAATAATATTTCATTAGAAGGTAGTCGTAGAGCGCGGTAAAATTTGAGTTGGAAAGTTGCGAGCTTTATTTTCCTAAAAAATTGTTTGATATTTTCGTGAGATTTTTGCGTTAATTTTGCCATGTTGCATGTTGATTCAAAAAACCTCTACAGATGTCGGAAATGCTATCGATAAAAATGTACTGTCATTCTTGAGAAACTAACTACATAACTACTCGAACGACGAGATTAATTGATGCGGAGAAGCTAATGTTGTCTAACAGATGATGGTGTTGCGATAGCTAATAAAAAAGCTGTTGGTGATATGCTCGTGACACAGTCGGTGTGAGCGCGGGAATTGAATCATTGGAATCACCATGATAATATAATATACACGGTATCCGGAAACTAGAAGTAGAAGCTGGAAACTGGTGAATCTAAATCATATTTGGAGTTGATTTTGTGATATGACTTTTTGATTCAGCTTTCGTTTTCGAGTTCGAAGCTGGAATTTCATAGTACAAATTTGAAAAAAAAAACGGTCGCTAGGGGGAATATCAGCTGTTTAATGCCTTTTAAAATGCCTCGAAGCGTAGTCCAGCTGGTCGGACAAATCATATGTAATTTTAAAATTTTAATGGTAACAGAAGTTCCTGGCAGCCAATTTTTTAAAGCTAAATTTCCGAAAAAAAAAATCGGAATGCTCAGATCTAAATAACAAAGTTTTTTGGGATCTCTATGTAGTTTCCCGCTTGTACTTCGGGTTACGGACACCGTGTATAGTAATATAAAATGAAGGCTGAAAATCACAGCTGATTTCTATCGGCGGCGTTATCTTAACGGGTGACAATAAAACCCGATTTCATCAGATAGTCGGTTGGGTGGTTGGGTGGGCCGGTGGAGAGTTGGGGGGCTATATTTAGTCAGGTAGGTCCCGTGGCGCCGGCGTCGTGTTGACAGACCGTATTTCCGTCCTCACCAAGCAGCTGCAACTCTTTCATCTCTTCACATCCTAACGGCACTTTCCTCCCTACTCTACTCACTCCTACTTCAACTCCCTACTTTCCAAGTGTAATGCCTGTCATTCTAGGGACCTGCGAACATGGAACAGATTCCTTATTCCAGATATGTTAAGAAACGATCTTCACTAGGAACTATGAGAACATTGAAATGCTATCGATTCTACGAGTGCATTTGATGAATTCTTGCGTTTATTTCATCTCTACTTCTGCTGCATACTTCCCAAGAGTAATGTAAATTTCCCGTTCTAAAGACTTGCGAAGCCACGGGATCGTGTTTAGAAACGAAACTGTGATAAAATTAGGGACCTGCAAAGCCACAAGAACACGTAAATAAAATTCTTGTGATCGATTCAATTGGTATATTTGACTAGATCGCATACGTTGTGTAATTCAAGCCACGAGTTGTTCTCCGAGTCACGATATTTGATTCGTTCGTATCCGACCACTTCGTCCGTGATTAGGACAACATTTACAGAAAACAGATACACAGGTAACAAGAAAATTACCTGTTAGAAATACGAGACATTTATAATAATTAGACATGCGGAGATGGAAACGCGAGAGGGAATAACAGAATGACACAGAAATTAATAAATAGTAGATAAAATTATTTTACAAAATTAACCACGATTTTTTTTTCTAACTAGCCGGTACAGGAATATTATTATTCTAATCCTACTAAAAGTTAAACATCGAATACAACTTAAAAGATAAGTATATATTTTCAGTTGAGTACCGGCACTGTTCTGGCTGCCCGGAGACAATGAAACTATTGCATTCCGTAGGGTATTTTCACTATTTTTTTATTATTTTATTTTCATGTTGACGAATATATTTTCCATAATGATTGAAAATGTGCCATTTTCAATTTGCCGCCAAAACGACATTTATGTTTTTATTTGTGAATTCATCATTTGCGTTTTTTACGTCATAATGGCGCTGTAGCCAGTTTCATTTCATTTCATTTATTCATAGATGTACATATATATTACAATACATTTCAAAATGATCCTTTGTCTGTCCAACTGGGAATGATACCCGTTTCAGGACAGCCAAATTGTATATTCAGTTCATAATATTTTTAACAAGGAAATAGTAAAAAGGTACAGTGAGATATGTTCTATCAAATATTTAAGATGAGAAAGAATACATACATAATTTAAAAATATATACAACAAAGAAAAAATAAGTAAGGTGATCATATGTTTCCAAAATTGCAATAATAACCTCAATAACACGAGTACGTTTAATCACAGTGCCCATAAATATACCAAACCACTCATACAGTGCCAAACTGCCGAAGCGCTGTGGTACGAGTCGAGTACCTATGTACATTAGGTACCTCTCGCTACCTTCCTGTAGTTGCAGGGGTTCGGAACTGTGGATTTTAATATTTTAGATAAGGAGTTAAGTCCTTTTTTTTTTTTTTTTTTTTTTTTTTTTTTTTTTGAAACGCTCTTTGACGTGTGTAACATACGTGCGTGTATAGATATTACATTGTTAAACGCTTTGAAAAAATTTTAAAATTTAATTTCAAACGCCAAATTTGCAAATCTCAAATACCATCTGTCGTTCTGTCTGTCTACATGAACGGCCCCCATCAAATGAATGTTTACCGCCATACTTCGTATCTTTCTGCTATATAATATATCCGCCTTGAAGAATGCCTTTCATATACAATATACATCATAGTTTTCTTTGATCATCTTATGCAGTATATTAAAACACGTAGGACCGTTTACGAGAGATCTCACTCAAACGTCAACCACGCATATGTGTGTAAATCTGTTCACATTTATCATATTTACTTTACAATTTTTTACGTTTTTAATACCGGAACAATATTTATTTCATGTTTTTTTCTGATTTTTTAGATCTTTTTTTAACTCACTGAATAACGTACACACGGATTTCGTGCGTGAAGTGTGTGAAAAATAATATTTTTGTAGTAGGTAATCCTTTCAAACAGAAATGCGATAATATTTATGGAAATACATAATAATTGATTGCAACCAAATTCAAACTTTTTATTGTTTTCCTACAAACATAGGCAGATATGGTGCTCTGCTCCAAATCGTCTGGAGTTAGTGAGACTATTGCATCCCCAATTGGGGAATGTTGTGATGCTGAAGGTAATGGGGAGGGGAAGGAGATGGGAAGAGGAAGGTGGGGAAGTACCTGGCTATTCAAATCTGGTCACCAACCTCGGCCAAAGCTATTACAAGCAACGTTTCAATTCTGAATGGTGGTCTCACACCAGGGCGATACTGAAAGTATCTTCAACTCTGGAACGTGCAGCAAATATACTATTTATTAATTATTGGACCCTTTTGCCTTGCCGGGACACCGCTCTACCACTGAGCTAATGGGACCCTATCCGAACCCTTCGAATAAGAACTACCAACAATGTCTTAATTTTTTCACCGCACATTTTTATTGGCAACTATCTTTATGTATGATCGCAAGATTCAACCCGAACTAAATGCAATCTAGACAGCGTCTTTTTAGATAAACCTATCTTATTTTTTTTATTTTAATGTGCGATATCTATTGACTTTTCTGCAAGTCTAGGATGAATATTTATTTTTTGGAATAACTTTATTGAGTAAAACCTCAAATAGGAATATTTAATTATTGAAGACAATATTAGCGATGGGATCCTGGGTTCGAGTCCTAGATGTGACCGTATCCTTTTCTGATTTTTCTGTTTCAGATTTTCGTTTAGAAATCGCTAATATTGTCTTCAATAATTAAATATTACAATTTGAGGTTTTACTCAAAAAAGTTATTCCAAAAAATAAATACTATTTATTATTTTAAATGAGTAAATTTTGAAATAACACTAACAATTAATCGAGTTAAATTTACTTTGCGCAGCCGGCTAGCCAGCTTGCTAGTCGAACGCCAAACCCCTTGACCACGAAGCCAGCCCAAATGTCCGTTTCTTGAATGAATTACAGATAGGAGGAACAGTTTTATGAAATCAGCGATATGTCTACATATCTTGTAGCTGGCCAATCATTCCAATGCCAGCTTTTATTAATTTAGGGAATTCTTCGCCTACGTTAGTTCGGATCCACATTTAGATGTTTACTGTTACAAGTTACAATCCAAGCTCACGAAACATTCCAAAATCGAAATTTGAAAATGACGACGTTTCTCTTACTGGTAGGAAAGAGCTGGCAATTAGTTCGGGCCATGGCTCCGGTCACGCTCGGCGAGCCAACCACCTTTGATGTTTGGGAGGAAAACAAATGTCGGCCGACAGCCAGATGATTGTTTTTGCTCCGAGCAGCCAACAAACACGCCATTTTACCTAGCGGGCCAGCTGTTGGTTGCTGTTCAGTTGCTGTTGGTGTTGTCTGCAGCAAGCAACCAATACAACTCTTCTATGTGTAATTGAAGGTGACTTCGGTAATCAGAATTGCAAATACCTACTACACAGAGTGTAAAAGGTGACTCTGGCTAGTAATACATTAAGATTTAATGATAAATTCTGAGGCCCAGTGCTGAAAGTAACAATGTTATCTTTTATTATTCTCGTAAAATCACCAAATGGTGTCCGTTTTATTTAGAATTTGCTACTTTTAGCATTAGGCAAGAGAAGTTAGTCGAGACGCTCCAGGCCGCCGCGGCCGCGCAGAAAAGTCTCACAATGGACTGCGCTGTAGACTTTGAGACTTTACTTTTCTGTAAACTTTACTTTTCGTAAGCCTGGAGCGGCGCGTGGTACCGCCGCTCCAAAGTGTACGTGTGGCAGAGCCTCTTCTCTCATGTCTAGGGAGAAGGGAGAGAGAATCAGGAGAGGAGAGGAGACAGATAGAAGATCCCGCCGCCACTCGAGTATTCGAGTAAGTCGAATCCGCCGTGACATATAAAACAAAGTTATCTTTGTTCGGAAATGGAGAAGATGCGACCGCGCTCCGCCGAGCTAAAGCTAATCATCAAACATTTCCTAAATAACGTCATTCATGCTGCGAGCCGCCACGCCGAGGAATGTTAGTTGGAAGTTGGAAGCCGTGATTGAAACTAAGATAACGACCTTTCACAAAAAATACAACACTCGAACTATATGGATTCTCTCGAGCGAAACGTTTTTTGTGCCCCGACAGGAGAACGGGGTTTAGTGCTCTAACAAAACGTGGAACGTACGAGATTTATGCGATGTGTAATGTAAATGAATCTTCATAAAAAGTAATTTGAGAGTTTGCTTTGAATAAACCCCGCGTTTTGGGTTTACAGTTTGTAGACCCATTCTAAAACATGTTTGCACGTAGCATTGTATGAAAAACTGATAATTATTTCGCTTGCGATGTCCACTTTTTTAGACCGTAAATGCCTGCGGGTCAATAGGGTTGAGCATAGACATCAACATTAATAGACTTGCCCTAACATGAAATTTGGGTTTCATTTCGAAGAGCTGGAGGCAAATCAAGGATGGAGGTTCGAGAATGGTTTGAGTAAACTACGACATCAGTTGTACATTAACCACCAAAGAACGCACATTGATATTATCATATCATGCGCCGAAAAGTAAAGTTCGCTAAAGAAAGGCAAAGGTTTGCAGTGCTGTCCATGGTGGGAATTTTCTGCGCAGGATCTGAATATTCCTTCTTAAACGAATCGTCTGGCGTAAAGGTGGGTAAAACTAAACAGTGTAACAAAATATTACATTTTTGAAAAAGGAACGAACTTTTGTTTACCCGATTTGGGGTATGTAGTTGTTAGGCCCTACTCACGATCTGATTTGCAGAATAACTTGCAGGATACATTTTGAACCACCAATTATTATTGTTATTCCGATGGCCCGACAAGGGGAATAATCATAATTCGGCTGGCGGTTTTGCCTACGAACGACTTTCAAGTTGTTCTGCAAATTGCACGACACTGCAAGTTGTTCTGCAAGTCGGATGGTGAGTAGGGGCTTTATGTTTTCTACGTAGCCAGCAATTTGCGCGCCATTGTAAAAAGGAGTTGCCTGTATACTATCAGATTCATTTATTGACAAATCCCGCGCTCCCCGCAAGTTGGTTTGTTCCCCTTTTCCTGATTGGTCCATCTAATAATTTGAATGTCTACGGGGCTGAGGCTTAAATCTCGATACATGCCACGCTTTCCCGGGAATTTCGGCGCGAGTATAGAATTACTCGTGGTCGGTCTAGATTTCTAGATTCTGTAGCCGAACAAAGAGGGCCCATAAATATTCACGTGCCTCGTACATTGTTTGTCAACGGGGGGACAATTAACTGTCTTAAGGCTTCATTGTAAGTATTTGAAGCGTAACTCTCGCAGTAAAGTAAGCCAACAATGAATAATTGTAGATTGGTTATGCAACATTAATGTCCCAGCAGTTTATGGCACACATGGCGCCAGTGACGGCTGTTGTTACACGAGGATATTGCTTTCCATTCCTATCTGGCAACTACAAGATCCGTTTGGTTTGACACGAATAAGGATGGATCAGATATTCAAAGCAGTGTGGCTCGTTAAAAATACGAAGATGTCCTTGAGAATAGGCAATTACTGCCAAAATCTAACCGACTCGTATTGTCGAATTTAGGATATTCAAGATCAGATATCAGGAACTCCATAAATTGCAAATAAGATAGAATATAATAATATATTATTCTAGTAATTAATAATGGATTGGCTAAGGCTAATCTCGTTCAAGGTTCATCTCCAATCATAAAACAAAATAATACAAGTCGACTAATAAACTACGGAGTTGTACACAATAGTAGCAAAGTTTGGTGGGTTTTATTCCCTGTTCGATAAACGTTGGTTAGGCAAACAAATAAAAAGAGAATGGTCGGGTAAACAGTTGAACAGATGAAATCCCCCGAGTAAACCAACGTCAGGAAGTGAGCAGCGAACAGCGCCAGCCGGCCTAGATCTCTCCGGGCTCCGTGCCCATGCTCATGCCCGTGCCAGTTGCCGGTGTGCCCCGTGTACTTACGTACTGTACGATTATTTTTATAGTAATCTGGCTTACTTTATGATCCGCTATTAAATCGTCGGTATTAGACTGGAATTAATATCGATTCTCACGTACATAATATTGTTAATAGACCAGGTTTTTTATGGTTGCGCGATAATAATGAAGCATTTCTTCGTGGTGCGAATGTGAATATTGACAAACGATTCTGTAGGTAAACGAATTTGTAGAACGCTTCTCATCGATTGTATCAAAGGGGATTAGGCAGGTACTTTGTAAATTTTACCTAACAAAACTATTAGTTTGAATTGTGTCTATATAATACTATGATGTTTAACTGAACTTAACTGCTATTAACCGAATATACATATTGTATGCTGCTATGGGTGGACCAGTGGACCGGTGGACCGGTGGAATCTCAAGGAGGATACTGTATTTTTACTTAGAATATCACTATTGTTAATGTTCACAAAACACTACTACCAACCCCTATTTACTTACAGTCACTGATTATAAACATTTTCTATCATCGTGTACACAAATAATCTGTAAAATGTTTGTACGAGAATAGAATACAAATAATAATAAATAAATGAAATAAGTTCACAATTGTGGTGTTCTAGTGAAGCGACTCGTCTACTCGTATTTGACTGCTAAACTAGGTGACTTTGGTTCCTTCTGGGAACTGACTGGCCACCCAAATTGGTTCTCGGGTTTTATGTTTCTCTGGGAAAAGTAATTGGTCGGGACACGTCGCGTCGGTGACGGCTCCTGGCCAGCCAGAAGGAAGGAGGAATTATGACTAATGTATGTTGGAACGCTTGTTGATAATTTACCTGAGAAGTGCTTGTAACCATTGCGGAACTTGGTCCGCCACCAGCGCACCAGGTGGGCGGCCATGGGCGGCTCGAGGCTGCCGGCGGCGGGGGCGCTCTCCAGGACCTCGTACCACGTCATGCGCCACCCATCCACCACCCTCCCGCAGTGGCCTGACACTCGCCCCGTCCTGGTAAGGGCCACGGCCGGGCAGGTGTTCTCCGGACTCTGGGCTACTCTTGCGCGTCACAAAGCCACAGGGGATACAGAAACACTATTATCTTCTCCCACGTTTCTATACATCACTCTACAAACCCTACAAAGGTCGGACACGAGTTAACTTTATTCACTAAAAGAATATTCGATTTGAAGAAGTTTACGTTAGTTAGTTTATGATGAGACAACTCGGAGAACAGAGTCCGCTGCGACCTTCTCCCTCGCTCTCTCTCGTGTATTATTATTTCTTCTCAGTTCAAAGCGATGCCGCCAAAACGCTCTCGTGTAGGCCCCGTGCCTCTGCGCGATCGTCTGATAGATGATGTTGCCTCTCGTTGCTCACTACAGCTGCCCGCTGCCTTGGGACTTCCTGCTCAATGAGACCGTCAACACTTGTTACAACCACAAACTATCAATAAAACACACTAAAACTATATTCGAGCTAGACTTTCTGTCACTTTTTTTACGTCAAAATACTGTAGCGAGAAAGAATGTCGATGTTAGTATTCCCGCGGCCAAGGTGATGTTAGTACGAGTACGACCAAACAATACAACACGGTAGTTTATAAACGTAAACACATCACTGAAATAAAACGTATTCGTGAGTACGAGAGAGGGGTATTCCACACCGGACTGATCACTTTAAAAAAGGGTAATGGTTGACCTAAATAAGTTTGGTAATGTTTTGAAGTGTTGCCCGCGCGTTTGACGGCTGAAGCTAGACCGAACGAGCGAGACTGACTCTCTCTCCGCGGGTAGCTGAATACTGAAGCGGGAAGCGAGCCCGAGCCGAGTCTGAAGCAAACCGCGCCACAATACGCTCCGCACGCGGAGTAGCTAGCTAGTGGAGCCGGCACACAACACGCCCAGGGAGGGTACGTAGGAAAATATTATCATTCTTTATTTTTATATGTATATTTATTTTGTGGATTTAGAAATTGGTAGAGACATAGCCTCTTCTTTGATTCATGATTTTTTATTATGCATTAAGTGGGATAGATGTTTATTTTAATTGTATACATAATAATTACAAAATTGCGGATGTATTATCGTACATTGAATAGTACCATTGATATAGTGAGTAGATGTAGTGGAAAAAACGTTGCTAATTAAAAAAAGTGTGTTTTTTCTTCTTTATTTAGTACATTGTTTATTACAGTCACTGAGAATACTTTAAAAATAATTTAAAAGAATATATTAAGTATGAAATGTAGACGAATTTTAAAGAAATAAAAGAAACATTTAAAAGAAATATATAAAGTAAAGAATTTAAAATAAAATAAGGAGTATAGGATTTAAAATAATATAGGATACATAAAATTTGGAAAAAAAGTTATAGGGAGTAAGGAAATAATAAATAAATAAACTTAAATAAATAAAAAATTAAAGTGCGAGTTCATATAAAGTACATAATAATTTTAAATAATATATCAAGTATAAATTATAAAATAACTGAAAAGTATAGAATATAGAGAGTACAGAATTAAAACGAAACGTTGTACATAATTTTTTAAATATATATTAAAAATCAAAGTAAGTTACTAGAATATAATAAACTGATGATATTTTATATCTAAGATTTACAGTGACATAGGTTCATACATTTTATTTAATTTATTTATTTATCGTTTCTTTACATTATTCTTCAGCTAATTTTGTATTGATTGTTTTTTGAACTCCGGCTAAAGGAAAAAGTATTCTTACAATTCTGTTCTCAACAAATACCGAAGTGACTCCCAGTACTAGAAATATATCAGTGGTGTCAAAATTTTTTTAATAATGAATGTAAAACAATATAAAAATAATCAAACTCATTGAATCTAGTCCCAGAACGAGATCGTACGCGACATCACCGTTCTAGTAACGTATGTCTTTTTCGTTTTCATACAAGACGTGCCAGAAGAAAGAGGAACATCGTCGATGATGTGCGTACGAGCTCTCTCTGGGACTTCTTTAGGTTAGGAAGAGTATGTCTAATTTTACCTCCACCGTGTTCAGGTCGTTCTTCCAACGGGCTAATTCGGGTACCGATTTGTGGGACAAATCCCACAAGCGCGACAGTAAAATATGTTCTGGCTACGTACCGAGTATAAAATTCTGGCACAAGTATTTGTATTTGTGCCAGGATCTCACTATTAGAAACGTGGCCGTTGATTAATTAAAAAAAAAAATTATTAGCCCAAAACGTCTACAAGTTTCTATTGAGTAGTAGTTCGCCATACCTAGAATGACATTAGATGGATATATCCAAAGATAACAGATATCTTCGGATATAAATAAGAGTATGTTCCGTTGAGGTGAATATTGAGGACATCTAGGGATCATAGCCGACGGACATTTGTGGCTGAGTGAAATCCCTCCCTGCGATAAAGCGATTATGATGGTCATGATGATGCATACCTAAAAATGAGGTTAACTTTTATTCATTTGAGTAGTCAGTTTTTGCTAAATAGTACTAGAATATAACTAGTGACCCACCTGTCTGTCGTAATGTTATCATATTTTTGAAAGTATATCATTATTTTTTTGCTTCTCATTTAAAAAAATCATTCTCATTTCTCAAAATTACAACACAATTATCATAGTAAATTGTATTTTCACACGGCACAGGGCTGTGCAATTAGAGGTGCTATTGCGTTCCAATATCTCGTCGAAACGTGTTCCACTATTAATAAGAGGCCAAAAGAAGAACCAATGCTTTTCACTTCATCTCTCATATTTTCATCTAAACAAAAACATTAATGCCACACATGACCGTTTATAAAATATTGTCCTAATAGGAGATATAATTATTTGATAGATCGATACTCATAAATATAAAGTGAGATTCTTTCACAATAGCACGTCTTTTTCTTACATTTGAAAAAAAACGGCCCTATATAAACTAATCATCCAATGACAACCAATAAACAGCGTTATTTTATTTTAAATGTACGACTATCTATCTATTCGTAATTCTTAATGTAATAATAAAGAATGGGAGATAGAGAATAATAGAGATTTGGATAGAGAAATAATAGAGAATGGGGGCCTCAGCACGGGTAAGCACCCAGGGTGGCACACATTACCAAATAATATGTATTTTTAAATAATTAAGAGCTAAACAAAATCTTGAAAATTACTCACACGGTATTTTTAAAAATTTAAATTCATACCTATGAAAACTAATCCTGCCGGAATGCAACACTCTTCCGAAATTGTAAAAGCCATCTATATTACCAGTAAAAATATATTTCTTACCACAATAACGACACTTTTTAAGGGCTGTAATTGGACAGAAAAAAACAGGTAGTAGGTTTTTTTTACTATCCAGATAAACTTTTTCTACAAAAAAACATTTTAAATAATCTATAAAAGCATAATGTCGACGTAATAATTTCCCCCGCAGGTGGGGCCCCTACTCCACTGGGTGTCCATTATCTGTCGGTCCGTCTGTACCCCCTTTCCCCTCCCTCCCCCTGCCAACCTTCACACACCAAACACCAGAGAGCCGACGTTCCCCGCTTCCCCCGCATCCCCCCTTTTATACTTCACCATACGAGACGTAGTATAAGTAGAAGTAAGTAGGGTAGGGAGTATAGTCTGAATCCAATACAACCGACACATCATAAACAGACTTCTTACAATTCATTTTTCATAATTATAATACAAATTTGAATAACAGTAATACAAATTAAAACTATAAAACATACATATACTTAGAAGTACATTATTTATTATCTAGTGCTGATTGAAATTTTCAAGTTGTGAAACTAATATCAGGGATGTTTACGAGTGGTGTTGCTATAGAATTTACATGAGGGGGTGGTCAAGGGAGAAGAAATGGGGGGGGGGGGGAGTTTGGTTGAAAATTTATTAAAAATTTCTTTGTGACCTCTACTTATAACTTATTATTTAAATAATATAGCTATTAGAGATTTATTTATTTACGGTACAAGAACCTTTAAATTCAGAATAAAATATGTTTTACAAAAAAAAAAAGATTTTTAACAATTATACAGTTTAAATATATCTAATATCTGTGATAACTAAATTTTACAACTAAAATTTACAATCACGCTACAGGAAACTTTTTATAAAAAATCCTAAAAATAAATTTGATACGCTATTCAAATATTCGATAATTCTTTTTATTCAGAAAATGTATGGCTAAAAATCCAGGCACGGCTGAAAAATAAAAATGGTTTTCTTCTTCAAAAAAAAGTTTTATAACCTCCATCCCTATCGCTCCCGCACAAACCGGTCGTTACCTCTTCGCGTCTCACCCCCGGGTTAACGAAAGAACGGTCATTTGGGGCTCTGAATTAACGCATTGTAACGAATGAATAATAGTAACGATTAAGCTCCGGCCGGCCGTTGCGCGCCAAGGCGGCCGACTCCTTTGGCCCCTTGTGATTCACCGACAGAGGCACGGCTTTAAAACCAATCACCAGATTAAGTACTTTTAAAAAAATATATTAATAATTATTTTTTTTTTCTACCATTTTTTTTTTATCATCACTATCAAATTCGTGTATCGTTAGAATTATAGTCGGTCTATAAAAATACAAAAAAACCTTTTTTTGGGAAGCATAATACACACAAAATTTATTATATTAAAAAATGATCCCCACTTTGAAATGTAAAGTTTTGAATCAATTTAATTTAATTTAGTAATCAATGTGTGTTGCAGAATTCTTCATTGACAATTCACAAGTCAGGAGTTTCACGTCTCAGTTATAAATGGTGATGGTTTGCTTATCGGTTACCATCATCATATTACTGCCAGAGTCATCACAGACAGTGTTGATTCTGTCGATGGTGATAAGGTTCAGATTGCAGAATCATCAGAATATGTGATATTATAATGACGCTGAATGCTGATTACGATTATTGTTCATTAGATTCACCGTTAGGACTGCGTATTATTATGCCAGCATTGGTATTAAGAGGAACGGCTACGCGGCCTTTTTCATTTAAAATATAAAACAAATATTTTGTTCATCAAAAGGTCTCTTATCTTCTAAATCTCGTACAGGTATGTGTTAGGTTATTTATTTGTGTTTTAAATTATAAAATATGGGACATTAAATAATTCTTAACAGATCGTTGTCTCAACCGAGAATATCGCTCCTGCTCTTCCGTGGTATAACTGGTTGACTTTTTGAATTCACTTTAGGGTTTTTATTAATTAATTATTTTATTCATGATAATAAAAATCGTATAAAAAATATATGTACCAAAATGTGAACCAAAAAAATCTACAAATCTGATATTTGTATAATAATTGTAACAAGTAACTCGTTGTCTCGATCAGGGACAGACTTCCGCCTAGGCCCCAGAGGTCACGGCCTAGGGTCACAACCTAGGGATGGGAGTCCCGTCCAGGGACCGATTTAAAGAAAAATAGCTCCACACGGGAGGTCCCGATAGGAAATAAATTCCTTAAAGCATAAGACAACATTTTTGGGGATGCTGCGAAAATGTTGAGGACATAGGTTAGTTATTTTATTTTTTCTTATAATTTATTATTCATACTATCCATGTTGTAATTGTTAGTATGGTTACCCTATGCTTGTGTCTGATAAGCCAGCACAGGTACCTTGTACTTTAGTTAACAGAAGAATATTATTGTTGTCAACTTACTTACTAATGCTTCTTTTGTTGACATTTTTGTTTTTATTTTTCGTACATATGTTACTAAAGTTTTGTTTATTTTTGTCTACCGGTCACGAAACGACCGTGTCATAAACTTTTCTTTTTTAGGTTTAAATTTGATGTTATTATTATATTAAGTTTACATATATGTATTGTTTTAAATTATATAATTGTAAAGCTGCACATCTTGGTACAGGAATGCCCTAGTGAGATGTGCAGAGTACATTTTTTATGTTAAAAACTGTTTTTTTTTAAATAAATAAATAAATAGGACTATGAAAAGAATAAATCAAATTTTCCACAGAGCTCCAACATCGGAGGGGGCCCGGCTAGGTTGAAAAATGATACACATTGAGAACACAGGACTCGAAAAAAAAAATTTTACATTTTTATTTAAGCGGAAAATGTTGCTGTGCAATGGTCAGTCTTAGCTAGCAGAACTGGGGACGCCCGGATGAGAATCTGACGAATTTGTCCACCACTAAAGGTTTCCATTTTAAACAACACACAAATACTTTTTTTTAAAGAAAATACTAAAGGATTATCGTCTAAATATTGTTATGATCCACAGGCTCCGAGGTTATTCGAGAATTGGGACTAATGAGCAGTATTCCCATTTTTTTTTTCTTTCTGGGTAAATATTTTCAAATCAAAAGAATATTTTCATACGTAAATTGTGTAATACACAATTCAAATTGATAATAGCGGTATTATAATTATTTTAAACTTTTAAATGCTTATATATTTCCAAATCACGATTATAGAAAAAAGAGGTTTGTTGTTTTCCTGTAGGTTTACGGCTTTCAAATGGGGCCCCCCAAACTCCCAAAGTATGCTCCTTACGTCAGCTGTATGTACAAATTGCTAGTTTATTCCGACTACTTCCTTGTTCCTTTTTTGTAAGCTCTATAGACATTTTAAGCTGCCCCGCCTAGCTCGGACACATCCCTGGTAAAATATAAATGTGTAGTAACATTATTGTCATGGAAAGTTGTACAAACGAGTTCAATAAGTGTAAGTATAGTAATAAAAACAAGTACAATAGAAGAAAGTACCTAGTAAGTAGTTTTATACTAGTTCAAATATTTAATCTGTATTTTTAACACTGTTTATTTATTGTGATATTCAACTATTACAAAGTTAATAAAACAATTCACATGCAAAATAATTTTACACTTGGTTCCAAGATTTTAGTAATGGTAATAGTCTTTATATTTTATAATTTGAAATACAAATTAATAAAATAGTACAAAGCCGTACTAGATATTTTTGACACATTTGTGATTAAAAAATAATTATTCAGTTTTGGGCTCAAATCCAAATTTAAGTTTTTTAGGAAAAAGGACGCAGTCATCAAGTCAATAATATAGATACCAAACAATAAAAGCATTAAATACGTAAATACATTGAAGGAAATATATTTTTTCTCCAAGGAAAATATCAAGCCAGGAAGTGTTAAATGGCGCACTCTACATACGCACTCGTAATTTTGGTATCAATAATTTATTAGTAAACAGACAGTCAATGCAGTATCAATCTATAAAACATTATATTAAGAATCCTTACGCCCTGTAGTCATACGAAAAAATACAAACAATCCTCTGTAATAATTACAAAACTGTGAACTTGACGATCACTGAAAAGACAATAAACGCTAGAAATGCCATTATAAATGTGGATTTGAATGGAAACCTACGACGCCCTGACTTAGTACCTTTTCTAGCCTAGTAAGGCGACACAACACTTTAATGATGGAGGCTTGCTCGAGGCTCACATTTTAATTAAATTCGACGAATTCGTAACTATAATGCATTTTTTTTCAGAAGGATACCACGGGTGTAGGTTATTTGTAAGAATAAAAACAATAGGTATCTCACCATAAAAATATTTGAAAATTGTATAAAAAGTTTTTCAACTATAAAATTAGCAGTAAGCACAAAATTTTATTTTTCCAGACGATGAATTAGTTAATTCCCGAGGTAATTCATTTAGAAACATCTGAGATTTTAGTTATACGTTTATCAGACGTAATTAAAATAAACTAAGGGAAATTCGACCGCCTGTCCATCCAATACGCCGGGCAGCGCGCCCAATATTTTGTGTACACGCTTTCTTCACTTACGTCGTTTAGATTCCCACTTTATTTTAGGGTATTGTGCAGTCTTAAATTGAACTAGTGCTCTGATCGAGATTAAAATTTCATAATGATGATGGAACAATTTTGTTGTATTAGATATTTAAGCGAATAATGGTCAGACATTTGGATCACCAAACACGCCCACATCTTCTTTATTCTGTAGGTTGACGGCCTACGTGACAAAGCAGTAGGCCCACCGGCTGTTAACGCTGAGGTCACGGGTTAAAACATGTCAAAAATGTTATTAATCGATGTTTTCCCATTATTTAAAATAATTTTAAACATGATAACATTGTTTGAGCAGATTCACAAAGTAAAAGATAGCTACATACATACTCTCAGGTCGCATTGGTGAGATCATAACGAAAATAGGATGTTTTTTTGATTGACATAATTAGAGATTTTCACGGCCAAAGGTACTAGCGTGATTATTTTTTGGGCTATTATAACGTTTTCCACTTGACAGGGTTGTAGTGTCCGTCATCAGGGCACATATGCGTAGATTTTATTTTTTGTTGTGTTTATTTTACGTATGATTAGGTTTTGAGCGTTCATCGTCTTATGCCCGTTATTTCATTATAATGATTGCTTAAATTAACGTGGTTTTCGGCGTTTAGCTTAGATGTAGCCGTCGAGTACCGAATACCAAGAACTATTTAGATTAGCCCCATCGTCTCTATTAATATTAATGTATTTTTTTGGGACTTAAGTTATCCGATGAGATTCATCTGTCGAAAATCCTCTTCCCTAAAACCATAATTCAGAATCAAAAACATTGCTTTAAATGGCTTTGTCAAGATAGACAGGTACCCATTTCCCTTCCCACCCCTTAATAATTATAATGATATTTGGCTGATTTCTATGGCGCTGTTTTTGTGAAAAATCATCTCAAGGGCGCTGCTTAAATAATAACATTAATATAATTGATTTACAACTAAGATTTATAATCAAATCTAGTGACTTAAATCTAAGACTAATAGCTAGTGATTACGATCACGACTTATGACTTAAAATTACATACCTATTTACAACAGTGGCTTAAGGTAAAGGCTTATTATAAAATGAAGGCCTCAGCACGGGCAAGCCACCCAGTGAGGCCAACATTACTGGAAAACTTTGAAATGTAAAAAAATATTGTACCAAATAAAAAATAAAATAAAAAAAGGTAGGCGAGAAATTACGCTATACGCATCACGGCTTGGTCTATTTCAGCATATCCCTTGCAATACACTACAAATGCGAATGTACGGCGAGCGATCATTGAAATAGGCCAAGCCACGAAAATATGGCGCGCTTATAGCGTGGTCTGTCTTACAACGAAAGACTCACAACTAACGTAGGTACTTACTTTAGTCTAACAATTTATTCCAATAAGAAATTACAGAAATTTTAAATATTTTTTATTATGAATGTTCCTAACTAATAATCAGGTATCTTAAAAAAAAAAATTCACTTTTTTATTTCATTAAAATAATTTTCACAGTTTGCATTTTTCCAAACCCGCTAAAACGATCTAAATATAACGTGGTCGTGACGAAATACCTCGGTGGTGTCGGTTTTTTGCTAATTTTTTATAAATATTTAGCAATATTTCCAAAAAACATAAATTTGTAAACCGCAGAGTGTTGTGACCCGTGTGCGAGTATATGCAGGGCTACTTTTTGTCCGGTTTTTAATTTTAATGTGAGGTAGCTGCTTAAGTGCTGTCAGAACCCGCCGACCAATCATACGGCGTTTGAGTGTCCCACGGTTTTAATCGTTTTTAAATGATGTTTTATTAATTCTACGACTAATTACATATGATAAACTTATAAATTCCGAATCAGCGTCTGTTATTCTATATGAATATGTTTTTAAGACATAATATTTTTCGCTCAAGGTGCTGTAACGATGCGCAATAATTGTGCGGTATATACGATCCAGTGAATTATGTTATATAAAATAATATTTTGTGATGATGAGTAAACAGCAAAAGATGGGATGACCGGTGATAAAGATTACCAGTGCCAATAATAAAAAGTTCCACCACAAACGTGCCACTTTATGACACCTGAGAGTGAGTTTGCCTCCCATCATGATGTCATCCCATTATAAACTACACTTTAACATTTAATTGGGATGTTGGTATGCCTCAGAGCCGCCAAAATTAAATTACTTTACATGAATTTAAAGTCAGAATGCCAAAACCACTCTCGGTTTATCCTTGACTTCAAACAGGTGAGTACATTTTCGTTCTGCGGTGTAAAATAATGAAATGTTGGACGAGTTTTTAGCGTTGTAGGTTGCGGGGTTTGCTTGTTGGATTCCGGCCTAAATCACCATAGTCTTCAAAGCCATTTATTGGGAATCATAAAAAGCCATAAAGCGCTAATTGCGCGTCATTACAGATATGATACGCGTCGAATATTGAAAGGTGGTCCGGGTTAATGGCTTCCGAGTGGTCGCAAGTCGCAAGGGGCTGGACAAAATCAACACTTTTTATGGGCAAAAGTCACGAGAAAAAGTTTAATACCGTTCGTATGATGGCCTTTTCAATTTAAGATTTTTGTGACATAAGAATAATACATAATAAAAACAATAGGCGATGAGAGACTGATTAATCTAGCACAATATTATAAAGGATTGCTGTCCCTCTTTCATGCTGTTTCTCTCATAAATTAAATAATGTTACCGATAAAATCATCTAACCAACTGTGGTCAACGTATATTACAATTTTCAGAAAATCCTTTAAAATAATGTGAAAACCTTTTTTGAATGTGAAGAAAAGAATGCAAGTATTCATCTCTTTTCCGGTCTAAAGATTTCCAACCTCGGATAATCTGTTTTCTTTTAAGGGCCTTACTCATCTTTCGTAGAAATATTTCAAGAGATTCTAAAGCATTCAGCGGAATTAAATGGAGATAAAAGTAGCAGTAAAGTTATAGAGCTGGAATGACAATGAGATTGTTGTTTGGAAAATGCCACGAGGAAGATTTAATGTTGAATTATTTCCCCAGCTAGTGAGATATTCAATAGCTACATAATTGAAATAAACTTTACGCTATGGTATTGCACAGTACACAGCTAAAGGCTTCAGAACTTCGATTGTTATTCCTTTGTTTCCGGCAGTTTCCAGTTTGCAGTCCGGAGTTGAGTCCAGATTGACAAGCTCCCTGATGAGCCGAGACAAAGCCGGCGTATTCTCCAATATCCCGCCGTATTAATAGTTAATAGGCGATGGAATGGTATCGATTCCAATTTATTCACAGATTGGAAGATTTAAGTGACGGGTTCTGTAATAAATCAAGTATGTGCTCGCTGCCCACTGCCCGTGGATGTGTGTGATATGATGGCTCTATGTTCAAGGAAACAATTATTGCAGGGGATCCTCAAAACCCTCAAAAGTTTCACAGATTTCATTTAAAAAATCATTAGTATCTTGGAGAGTTTGGAAGCGCAAGTCAAATCACAGGACTTTATTAGTTAGGTAATAGCTTTATGGTTGTGTTACATAACGCTATACTCTCAAAGATTTTTTTTTGATCTTATATAGATTATATGTTGTAGTGTCACAAAGAAGGTTTAATTTTCCTCTCCTCCCCCTAGCACGTGCTAGATGGGTAACCTCGGCAGCTCCCTATTTTTTTTTCAAATATCGCCCGGTTAGCAGATCACGACACACCATTTAGGCCACGCCCACACGTATAATCTGTCACGTGTGACATGTCCGTATTGAATTGTATGGCGAGCGATATCGTGATATAGGCTATGGTAGTAGATATGCACCGGTTGAAGTTGGACCCTATGTTGAGCCGTTCTGCTTCTAAGGATAAAAGGGTTGCGTTCCTTTATAATATGGTTCAGGATATAAAATTAATAATACAAGATAATGTTTACAGCGCCATTTTTGTAAAACATCAAAGGTGCTTTGAAATTACTAATATTGTACGGAAATACGTAATAGTTATTTTATTCATAACTTTAATAAAATTTAATATACCTACTGTATCACTTAAAACAAAATGTACTGTGTGTGTCTAAATAAATACATATAATCCTGTGATATAATCTCTATATCATGACGACGTGGATCAATTATTCCATTTGGACTGTTTCATTTCGTTAGTAAGTACTAACGTATGGAACTATGGAACCGCAGGCTGTTCACAATGGATTTTTAATATCCTTAGGCCGGGTCTTTGGGCGAAGAAGAAGGAATGCATTTAAGCAAATTGTCGAAACTCTGAATGGAAAAATCCTACTCCTAATGAAAGTCATTTAATTTAAACATAGAAATCGTAGGTCTTCTTCTGATTCCAGAGCTCAAATGTTCGTAGGTAGGTACCATCCTACCTATAATTAAAGCTATGTGCGAATAGCCGAGAAGAGTAAAAAAGCAAACTAGCGTCCCGTTCTGGGCAATAACTTTTAACTTTCTATACTCTAAGAAAACATTACTGGTAACTTTATCAATGCGCGCTCACAACGCTTCTCTACTCAATACAATTCAAACACATACATACACTTTATACAGGGTGTCCGGTGGTAAAGTGCAGTAACTTCGGGAGGTGATTCTACGTGATCGTAGGAGTAAAAAAGATAAATAACTTTTTCTGAAATTCCAACTTTTAGATGTACTTTTAAGCTAATAACGAAAAATTTCTCCGACGTGCCTAGACGGCATTATTTTTTTCGTCGTTGCCAAATCTACATCCCGCGCCCCCCCGGTAACTAATCCCCGCTACCCCCGGCACCCGAATTCAGTCGGTCAGCTGGTAAACTGTCCCCCGCACCCCCTCCTGCACCCCCCGCTATTAGTAAATCGTGCTTTGAATGTAATGTGTCACAAAATTTGACGGGCGGAGTAAACAACTTTGAAAATTTAATTTATCTAAGAATTTTTGAATTCGTTCACTAGATTTATTGTTTGTTCTCTGCGAACTTTTCATTTGGTTTGAATTTTTGACAGATGTGAAGAGAACCCCGTACAATTTAGATGTCGGTACGTGTTTTAGAGGTATAATGGTTATGGTGCTGATTTTATCAAAATCAAATTTTATAATATTCTTATTATTATTATAATTTACAAGTACAAGTATATTACATTGGATTTATTAATATAGACGTTGTACATTATAATGATTTATGATCAATAAGATGGATCAAGGAAAAAAATATTTTTGAGATGTAATATTTTTGGTATGCCTCGTTATTCTGCTGTGTCATTCGTGTGGAAAACGTTCTTTTTTTTAAAATGATTTTCGGCTATGTAATCATTGTTTTTTCTCATCTATAAAATTATGTCCCGTCTTTCCGGTTTATAAAAAAAGGTCTGATTTTTCGGATTGAAATTTTCAAAAAATCCCCAGGGTTTCAAAAATACGATTAAAAAAATAATAATAATACAGAATGTCTTAGAATATTTTCCTTAACCGGAAAAAAAATAAAAAAAATATGATGCAAGTGGCCTATTAGTAAAAAGCGATGAAATTAGTTAAGTGTTCAATGAGTTATTAATATTTTTTATAATAAAAAGTGTAACGTGATTTTAGTGCAGTTCTCTTTTTGAATTTGGTAAAACTTCAAAACATACGGCGAACTCTGTGTTGTTATTGTTTACAATTCACATGCGGTTTCCATGGATACGCGCCACTCACAAATATGCAACGTTGCCACGTTCACACTTGCGAATTTATCGGGTAAGTTTGCACCTACACTATGGCTTTTTAGCAGGTATGTCTTTTTGTATGAAAAATAAAAAATTGGAATTTCGGAAAAAGTTATTTATCTTTTTTACTCCTACGATCATGTAGAATCCCCCCACGAAGTTACTGCACTTTACCCCCGGACACCCTGTATACACCCCGTATTTTTTTAAATATTTAATGCCGGGTAAAACGTGTAATATGATCACTCACCAGATATTTCATCGAGACATATCCTTGGTACTTATCCTTGTAATTATTTCTAAAACGTTGTAAACTGTTTACTACTCATTTTATCGATGTACTGTTTGTTTCTAAAATAATAAAAATAAATAAAGATCACTCTTCACCACAGTCAATAATGGCGATTTTTTCAGTGGTTGACATTGGTTATAAACAGACGCTGGCAGTTTTTTGTTACACCGTGTTTCAGGCTCAAACATCAGGGATTAGGGGGAATCTATGAAATCCATAACCGAATAACACCACTGCAAAAGTTAAGTAAAGGAGTGTTTCATAGTCCGGAGAGACTGAACTTATTCCGGAATCACCCTGGTATAGTTCCACCCATTTTCAATACAGATCTATAACAAATTTTGCAGATAATATAACCCACTCCCCGACATTATGAAAATCTTTAGCTATCTTTTCAAAATAGGCATTCATTTGGTACCCAAGTAAAAAATTGCCATAAATTATACCGAGTCTTTTTGTGAGGAAAATTTGCATTTTGTAATTAGGTTATGTTCTGGGGTGCTGCGGGGTGTTCCCTTTTATGGAAAAAAGCATGAATTAAATTTATATACGACCCAATGTTCATACCGCTACTGTTATTAGTTGTGAATGGATGGGCTACAGAATTAAGAACCATTAAATATAAGTTTAATGATATCTAATAATTGTAAAAACCGGTTGTTAGTAAATTTGAAATCTATCTATTTATGCACGGGGTCCAAAAACGTGGGTAACTTCTAGCAAAGATAAAAAGGGTATTCGACATTCAATTTCAAATCAAATTTAGAAAAAATAAATGTAGCTTTTTTACTTACCAGTTAGTAGTATTCGATTCTCGATATTACAGTTATAATAATTACAATAGTGGTCTCTCCCCATAACGGAACTGAGAGTATTTTCCGTTTTGAATTATTGTCGTTCCGTTTGTTTGTAGGTACTATTCAGTACGCGCCATTTTTAGTACGATTCGGCTAATAGCTAAGGATCTAATCGCTTCTCTATGGATGTCGCAACTTTTTAGTACGATTCGGCTAATAGATAAGGATCTTATCGCATCTCTATGGATGTCGCAACTTTTTAGTACGATTCGGCTAATAGCTAAGGATCTTATCGCTCCTCTATGGATATCGCAACTTTTTAGTACGATTTGGCTAATAGCTAAGGATCTTATCGCTCCTCTATGGATATCGCAACTTTTTAGGAAAGGAGGAACGAATATTATTGATTGAATTCTACCCGTAAGTTAAGGCTGAAGTAGTGTAGGAAATTAAAAAAAGTTATGTTTATTTTTAATAATTTTATTTATGATTATCGTTTTGCGAGTTTCCGTGTTCGGATTTTCGCACTCGTAGTTCGTAAACGACTTACCGCGCTATGAAACGTCCGTAAATCCATTAGGTTGTCATTTGATGGATACAGAGCTAGGGTTCAGTGTCCAGGTCTCAGAGTACCTATCTAATACATACTTCCTCCAGCCACATACCATCTACCTAACGTCCAACTAACAGCTAACATGTAACCGCGAGTTCTGAAGACAGATCAGCGCTTACTCTGGTATGCGAGGACCGTGTCTGTGGTCACTGCTGTGGTAACCCAACGGATCAGTGATAGGTAATGTTAATGTAGTGCCGAGACATTTATGGAGATATTTGATATTTTTTTAGAGAAGGTAGTCCCGTTTTTAATCGGAATTACCAATAATTTGACGAGATTCTTAAAAACTTTTATAATATTTAAAAGAAATTAGCAAATTTCGATGGATTCATAAACAATCTTCAGCAAAGAATTTTTTGACTTGTGGTCAATATTCTTACGAAATCATGTTTTTTTACAGATGACAAATTTGAATATTTTTAATTGATTTAATTGTGGCATTTTCAAAATACCAAAAACTGTTGTTTGTTCGTTGGAGATCTAGTATAAAACAAGTAGTAGACAAGTTACCGGCACTATCGATAAAATATTTATCGATCGACCGTGGTCATAGGTCGACCATTTTGCAGAAAGCATTATAAATTTAAAATCGGATTAAAAACTTTTTGTATTCGAAGTATATAAAAATTGTCTCGAGGTTAGGTACCTACCTGACCTACTTGTCTGTTTGAGGATTAACCCTTTGATAAAGTAGATTGAGTATACCTACCTACTTTTTTCAATTAATTTTATACACATTTATGTCGGGTTGTGGAAAAACAAACAAAGCTTTTTGGTACAGAAACTGGCGAAATTATATTAATTTATTATTATATTAAATTACAAGTCATGAAATGTGTCTATTATTATCTTTTAAGCAGAAAGTGTGCTGAAATATGGAATATTTTCGACCGGTGAGCTATAACATTTACACGATTATTTCGTCAGGGGTTTCTATGGCAACTAAACTTGTAATTTCAATCGTGAGCATTAGAGCTTTAATCTACTCAACTAGGTAGGTACCTACCAAAAAATAAAACGTGACGCCATATTATATTTCAAAACAAATCTCGGCAAAACCGGGTATTAAAGCTAGTCAGAAATAATCCTTGCAAAGGAAAGGGATTAATTTTATTTTTACTGTCACAATCATCACAAAGTTCCGGCAAAAGCTTGGTTATTTTCAGCAGAGCTTTTTCAAGCTTTTTGAAGTGTGATGAGATTCAAAAACATGTGTTAACATGGCGGGCTCTTAGTCTCCTGACTCAAGTGGACCGAGGGATGCTGCCATCTCAAACCTTATTGAGTTTCCAATGGGAGCGGGAGAGTAGGGCTTTCGCAAACAAATCCGAAAGGGTCTGGCCTGGGTCTTCTATTTGGAGTGCGAAAGTGTCCTCCCGGCTGTGTAACCGTTTGGAATTATAACATGTGACAGGAAGCGGTTGGTTCCTTAGGACAATAGACGATAGAAGGATTATGTATTTCTTAGTATGACTGCTAACGATCTTTTACGACTGTATGACTGTTAGCGATTGGCAAATTAAAAACCCGTAAACACGTAACAATCGATTCTAACCCATTGTTTCTACAATCTTTCACTTCCTTCTATATTCAACACTTCAATGCCTTCCGTAACACGACAATAATATAAAATAACATTAAAAACTTTTATTGCTATTTGAATTAGTTTAGTACGGTTGTATTTCCATGAGCTGAGAACATTTATTCTGCAGGTGCCATTTTAAGTAGGTTAATAATAATAATAATATTTGGATGATTTGTATAGTGCCGTTTTTGTGCAAAATCTCCTCAAGGGCGCTGTACAAATATATAATACATTTCTACAATGATCTATGTTATTACTAACAATACTAACTATATATGGAGATAATATAGAGTACCTTACTTACCATACTTAAGTAGATGTTTTAAATGTAATTTCGCTATAGATTTTAACTGCTCTAGTTTAGTAACTACCCAGAGCTTTCTTGAGGTAATTTTTCACAAAAAAAGGAGCTTTAAAATAAATCGAAGAATTATTATAATATTTATTAACTAACTGATCATCACGCCGTTTCCCCGTAAGTGTAGGCAGAGAGCCAAACAACTCGGTCTTGGCAAACACTCCTTGTCACATTTACGTTCATACATCATCTCATACTTATTATTCTTCCTCTTGAAATTGCCCGACTCAAGTATCTGATTCACTTGATCGTGCCATGTATTCCTCGGGCGTCTAACTAATGAGTCACCACTCATTAGTTATTAGTCATGTATATTATTGGTACTAGTAATATCCCAATTAGTTAGAAAAAGGTATTCTAATACTGGTTCGTACAGGTATTTTCAATAACACTCCTTACGTAGATGGCGATAAGTCTTAAATTCCCGCTTAACACCATCCAGCTGTTTTGATTTAGGGGAGAAAAAACCATGGCCAAAAAGTGCCGTTTATTTTATTTTGTGGATGTTCAGGCATAAATATTTAAATGTTTCCGATTATATTATAAATAACTTAATTTGCCACATTATACAATAAAACCATAACCGAAAATGGGTTCGTAAGTAGGAAATTTTGAACTTTAAAGCAGTTTTCATAGGCCTTATAAATTAATTTTTTCTGGGCTTATAAAAAGACTTATGTAAAAAATACTCGATTATTTCAAAGGCCAAGATGTATTATACTCGCGGTATTTATTTAAAGCATCTGAAAAATTTCTAGGCGACCAAATTTTCCAACCAAAAACACATGATTTTGTATTGCTACGTAGTGCATCGCCTTAATAGTTTTTATGTTGCTTTTCGCAAAGCAGCGTTGAAAAAAAGTGTTTTTTTGAATCAGTGAATATTAATTAATAGCAAATATGTATATCAATATTTTAGTTAATAATGAGCACAATAGATTGATGACTTAGAAATGGGATTCATTTATCAGTTTTAATAACAGGTATGTTTAAGGCTATAAGGGCACGAATTACTGGAAAGGAACCAATCAACTTTTGCTTCGCTTCTTTCCCATAAGTTGAGGTTCTGTACGGCAGTTCGGCTCGCGGATACGTAGCATAAAAGTGCATAGCGATATTGGGTACCTAACCTACATACAGCATGTCAGAGTTAAATTTTCCAAACATTTATTTCGGGCTAAAGCGGTACTAATATTTGTAAACCTTAACTAAAAAACATAAAAGCCACCAAAGCTTAATAATTCAACATTCAAGTGCTAAGACCACACATCATAACACAGTTCCCGATGTTACAAGGAATGTTCCACAGATGTACAATCCTACATTCTCCTTACAAAGAATGCAACTAATTTCGTCATACCATTTTGGACGTTGTGCGTAGATTAGTTGCGCAAAACGTTCCGCGTGTCATGCCTTTCAAGAAGAATACACGAGTTTAGTATTATCCTTGCAACATCTTCCGTGGCATAAATCAAGCAAATAGTTTCAGTAGAAAATATAATTAGCTATAGAAATGAGATCTTTGAGAGTCTTAATACGTATGTGTGTGAAACAATGTAGGACCGTGTGAAAAATGTGTAGATTCCTCGATGTGTAGTGCCCTCTGTGTATAAGGTCGTCCAAGCTTAAACATTGTAATAAAAATGTGTTTATCTGAAGTGACCTGACAGGTAAGTATGTTTTCTGTATCTGTTTGTAAATACTAATAGGTACTAGATAAATACTAGGAACTCATAAGATTAAAAGAATTTGGCATTCTCAGATTATAAAAATATTACCATTTTTTATTTTGGCTACTGGCATTATACCTAGCTCTCTCATTCAAAATTTAGGCGTATTAGATCTGTCAAAGAATTTATATATAAAAATGCAAATCAGTCATTTTAAAGACATGCAGGATTACGAAAGATTTTTAAAATATTTATATTGAAGGATCAGTAGGATTTATAGGTCCAGTTCGGAGTTCTACCGAGCCGAACCCTCTGATATGAAAATATCTGGAGTCTGTGAATTATTTTCCCATTTGATCTCTCGTGATTTGACGTGTTGTTCTTGTATTTTTTTTGTATTTATTATGCTTATTCATCATCACTTGCATGATGTGGATTAACTAGATGATCATTTTTGGAAAAGTGTGAGGAAGGGTTTAGTTTTTCCTATGGGGAAGATTTAATCCGGACATAAAGTCGGAGAAAAAAACTTGTACAGCGCCTTTTTTCTTTTCCGATTTTGAAATAATCCAGTCATTATTTATGAACCAAGAAAGAAGTGTAAAGAGAATTGATGACGTGAATGTGAATGGTAGAAGATATCGTGGATGCCCGAGGAATACTTGAGTCGAGCATGTATAGAATCAGAATAGCAGAAGGGTATTTATGAGATGATGTATGTAATGTGTATAAAGTGAGTGTGTGCTAAGACGCAGATTTTTGGCGGTCCATCCTTTCTCCCTACTCCTGCGGGGAAACGGCGGGATGTTTGGTTGGTTAGTTAGTTACAGGATCCTCGCTGGACCGGAGGAGAAGGAGTTGGGAAGGTGGAAAAGTGGGAAATCCGGCAAGGAGATGAGCTTAGAAAGAATTGTGACAAATAGTCGTGTCGGCGTGACGGATAAGGGTTGAAATAGGCCAAATTGGAAATAAGGCTTTTGGCTTCCATCGCTACAGAAGGCGAAACAGAAAGCCTACACGATAGGGAGGAAGAATATATTTTGCGGATAAAATAATGGCTTTAACGCAGATAAACATGTTGTAGGTATAGGTATCCTTTTCGTTGGCAAAAACAAAACAAAGAACGGGAAAACACAGCCTTTATAGAAAATAATAAAGACTTAATTAAAGGTTTACGTTGAGCATTAGGTGTAGGTATAAAAATGCATAAAAAACATTGAGCTTTCTTCATCGAATAACGATCTTTTCGTTGTGGTTAAAAAAAATAGACTCATAGTTATTTGTAATCACATATACATATACATATAATTTATTAATTTTTATTTTTATTAGATACAATACTTTATTTATTTTAAAACATTTTTTGATAATGTGGGCCTCACTTGGTACTAAACCCGTGCTGAAGCCCCCTAATTATATAAAGCATACTATTACATACTAGGCTTGTGGCACGACATAGTGATTTTTATTTTTTTAAATTTAATTAAAATCAAATTCAATAATATAATTATTAAGTTCTGCAAGTATTTTTTGCATTGTTTAAATTTAAAAAAAATAAATGGAGTTCTACGAATTAAACACAAAAACAATAAATACGACATAGTGATTTTTGTGATTTGTTTTTGGGGTGTTATGCCGTGTTTATTTCGGACAGAAACGTTGGCTAAAGAAGGAGTTAGCGCAACACGGCATAACACCCCAAAAACAAATCACAAAAATACTTTTGGCCGTGAAAATCTTAAATCATACGACATAGTGATGTTGGAATGTCAGTAACAATCAAAGATATTAGAATAATAAGATATTAGAATAATAAGATATTAGAATAGTAAGATATTAGAATAATTAGATATTAGAATAATATCTTTGGTAACAGTGAATGGCGTCATTGGTTGGGGAAGAATAGCAGATGCCATCTTCAGATGAGATGGGCTGACGATTTGAAGATAACAGTTGAGGAATACCGCAAGTGAAAGTTGCCAAGAATCGGCAAATTTGGAATTTTTTTTTAGGGAAACCTCAAACATGGACGCCAGAAGGTTCATTGAGAAGAAGAAGAATAATACAATATAAATATGTACATTGATTGTAAAATTGTAACTGATCAACAATTGATATCTGTCAATAATATTACATCAAATCGTCTAAATTTACATCAGGGTGGGTATACATACGTATGGGAATATGGAAATGTGCGTTACTAAAGTCCCTCAGAATTTCCCTAGTCCTTTCCACCAAGGTGTTTGACATATCGGCATTCTTTGACTCACAATAGTTTACCGTAATAAAACTCCCAGGGCGTAACGTTATGTCCAACTGAAGCCAATATTGCAGAATCGGTAATAGGTAAATAAATCTTCCGTGGGACAAAAGCACTTCAATCAAGAATAAAGGCTTGTCTTGGTCGTCTTATCGCTTGGGGCTATTGGGACGACAAAAGCGCAATATGAAAAAGTTCGACATTCATAGATTCTTTTACCTAATGTACGGACTTCATTGTTTACGAGATTATACGACGGATGAAAATACCCGACACTGCTTGACGTATATGCAAAAGAAACCAGAAGGTATTTTAAATGTCATAAATAATGTGTTCTTGATCTGTACCAGCATCCTTTTACAACTTCTTAATAATTTCACATGGATTTTTTGATAGTGCTATATTTATGAAATGTCACCCCAAGGGCGCTTTGTAAAGCTAGAAAAGAGTTAAAATATATGTATGCAAGGCCGGCCCTGGGTCAACGGCGCCTGGCGCAAGAATAATTTTGGCGCCCTTGTCGAAACCAATATACGCCTAGGTAGGAGATCATTGTAATCAATAATATTTGAATGATTTGTGTTTTGCGTGTCGCTCCGTTTTTATAGAAAAAAAATAATCTGAAGGATGATGTATCATGTAAGGCATCATTAGCGCTTTAGCGCCTTGGCAATTTGGAGCCCGGAACGGACTGCCCCAATTGCCCTCGTATTGGGCCGGCCCTGTATATATGTAAGTACATATCATAGAAAAACACCATTTTAAAAAGTTGTGCTTCATGTCGTCGTTCAGGCCAAAGTCACGTGCATAATTTTTGACAAATCTAAATTTGAATGTTAGAGAAATAATTTTTTTTTATCATTATGCCGGCTGATAAAACTTAGAAATTTCCGTTACATAAACATCAAAATACTATTTTAAAGTTTATGTAACATATTTTAGCTTTCAAAAATGCAGTACCTCAAAAATGTATTTCTTGATACGGTAACTTCTACCCGAACGGCGCGGCGACCCAATTGAAATTATCAGTTGTCACGGGCTTCAGAACATTATTAGGTAATTTAAGGTAAACATTTTAATCTTTTTTACTGAATAGAATCTATTCAGTAGGTAGGTACATGTGCAGAATAGAAATTAAGTGTAACAGGAGACAAATTCCTATTCACAAATTATGCAAGATGGCGTACACATCGACAAGAATATTGAATGGGTATTTGAACAATTTTCTTGACAACCCAGATATTAATCTATAAAATGACCTCTATCAATCCAATCACAGCGGATTGGATGAACTCAGGAAGCAGAACCCAGGATATAAGTATAATCTCTCTCATGTCGAACATAATGTTCTCCATCCAACGAGATGACGTGGTAAATTGTGAGGGTAAACGTTTCAAGATTCTAACTCCATAAATTCATAAGATTAATGTTTGCTGGATTTGGTATCCTGGTGTGTAGATAGTCAACTATTCACGCGTTGCGAGGTTTGCGCTTCAATCAGTCGATTCCGCATTCTAGACAATATTCCACAATGATAATTATTATTCCGCCTTTCTCTCGGGGTCCGCAATAGTCTGAAATGTCTGCATGTCACTCTTCCCCGCCTTGGGTTCTCATTCACAAGTCAACGTCACTCACAGGAGTACAGGAGTAGACGGGAGGTAGATAAATCAGGTATATCATGGCTGGTTGGTTGGCTGGCTGGCTGGCTGGCTGGCTGGCTGGCTGCTGTTGATCAGGGGATCAGCTATTCATCCCCGAGAGCCGTCACCATAAACCTGATTCCTTTCTATGTTGACGTACTTGATGGCTCTTCGGCTGATCGTGATATTGGAATCAGGGAGCGGTTGTATACTTTGTGGTTGCGTCTTGTCTGCGAGTTTAAATGGATGAACTAACTCCTCTGTGTCATCTACAATACCCGTATTACACCATACTTTTTTCATCCAGCTTGTCTATTCTGGATGAAAAAAGGGACGTGTTCCATTTTGGTAGTTGGTACCCCGTGAGTGACGTGTGTTGTTATTACCGATGTTCATACAGTTTAAGATGGCGGACATTATTTAACATATGCAAGATCTGCCATCTCTTATTGCTTCACATATCTGTATTTCGTGAAAATTTTGCATGCTTATTCAGTTTTATGATTAAATATTAAGAATACTATATGTACTTATTACTGATTATGAATGTGTATTACTGTTAATAAGGTTAGTTAATTTCGCGTATATGTTCGATGATTTGACATTTTGTTTTGAGGAAATAATACACGAGAACTTTACTCACGTACTGTTACTGTTAACTTCATATTGTAACATACTATTTAATGAATGAATAGAGACAGGGTTGTGATGGCTATTTTTTTGGCATCTGCGCTGCCGTGTTTTGGTAGTTTCACCTTATATATTATACGAATATCGTACCGATCAAGATATGGTGATCAGGTAGGCAATTTTTCCAAGGCATCGGTTGGTATTATGATGAACTTTCAAAGATGAACGGGTAAAAACATCGATTGAATAATGACCAAGAACGTGACACAGTCCGCAAGTGACAGTGACAGAGGCTTTCAGAGGCTTTTATAAATGTGATCTACGGTTATGCCCAAGGTTTTAGTACCGTCCCAAAATATTATTTCTTTTCTAATGGCAACTATCTGTATGAAATTTAAAGTATTAAAATAATGATCATGTAAGCGATTTTTTTCATCTGGTTCCCGATATGGAGATCGATCTGAAAAAGTATCGTGAATCAATCATGTGAAATACCACCTCAAGGGCGCTTTACCAAGCAAGACAACAAGTTAAAACTGTAGACAAAATCACAAAAAAAATTCTTGTCATTAAAGTCTTCGAAATTGTAACCGAAACTTTGGTTTGGTTTCCTGCGCGTTGGTTTCTCCAATCTTCCGATAGCTCTTCAGTCATTCGCTGTCGATCAACGTCATTAGCGACGACGTGAATTTGTTTTTTCAGCACAGTTCGAATAAATAAGTCTGGGCCATTCCAATATAGCGAACATACAAGAAAAAATAGATACAATACATTATTGCATGAATTGTCATCCAGTCATACTCATAGAATTACGAGTGTATGCTTTCAATTTGCTCATGGCAATCCCGATGGTTGTTTCTAAAGAATTCAAAATTGCTTCCGACTCATTTTCATACCGACAAAGAGGCACGACATGAGCCATGGTCGGTCTGAGGTCTAAGCCTGATCCTTATTAGCTGAGCTTTACATTCTAAGTATTAATCAATTGAACAGCAGGTATGGGACCCTAAGTTCCGTGACTCACAACCAACTGCTAACCCCTCATTAGAGGTAGAGTTTTGAGTTAATTACAGGTACCTACCTACCGTCGTTATCATCTTCTTACATCTCTTTCAGCCTTGGCGACAACCTTTACCTTTTCGGTGGAGGTGGTAATTAAATAATGACAGTAATGAGTAAATAATACCGAACCAAACAATAAATAATTCAAAACAACCCGTAGGTAGGTACTTTAGGAAGGTGGTCGACTAAAACAACTATTTACAGAGTTTCAATTTGTTTTTTTTCAGTTTCATTATATGATATATGTTTTTTTCTTTATTTATATTGATAAAAATACAATGTCTTTTGGATTAGTGAACAGTGTCTTCATTTTTGACATTTCAGTATTCGTATGCAAGTTCCGTCAAAAGTTATTTCAATAATAATGCATATACAACCGATCTAACACGTATTTCATGGACATCATTAAAATGTATGACAGCTTTTGAAATGGGTATTTACTTATAAATCAGGATTACGGAAGTAGAAAAGTAGGTACCTGGGTACCTATACTACTATTCAGGTAGAAGGAAGTAGGAGGGTAGTGTAACCGATTATAAAATTTCATTTCATTGGTGTTTTTAGGATTGATCTAGCCTTCTATGTATGCACAGTAATATGTGTACAAAATCATCGTTTACTGAAAAGCTATATTTGTGGATTGTTTGTAGATATATTTTCTTTAAATATTGATTCTTCTGTAAAAACCGGAGAAAAATATCTTGATATTAGCATTACGCGTAGGTAGATACATTTGGTTTTACTTTAAATTTGCTTTAATCTAGTAATGATTGTTTGCATTTAGGTTATATGTAAGTCAGATATTAATCGTAAGAAAGTCGGGTACAAACTTGCTGATCAACGAATAGTACAGTTTTCCAATAAGAGGTGTTATTTTGAATAGCCCGCTATTTCGGTAGATGTTACTTTTGAAGCTGTCATTTTTTAACATTTGACAAGTAGAAACTACGCCATTAATAAAAATGGAACGATATATGCTTCAACAACGCATTGAAATTATTAAAATTCACTTGAGTGAATCAAATGCAAATCATCTTGAGTGATGAGGCCCATTTCCACCTCGGTGGCTTCGTCAACAAGCAAAATTGTCGCATTTGGGGCTCGGAAAACCCAAGGGTTATTGGTGAAAAGCCTCTCTATCTTCAACGTGTGACTGTTTGGTGCGGTTTATGGTCCGGCGGAGTCATTGGACCTTACTTTTTTGAAAATGATGCTGGAGCAACAGTTACGGTGAATGGGTTGCGCTATCGAGTGATGATTAATAATTTTTTATGGCCGGAATTGGATGGTATTGATCTGGACAACGTTTAATTTCAACAAGACGGCGCTAAGTGCCACACAAGCAACGAAACCATTGATCTTTTACCATTGAATATCAAAATAACACCTCTTATTGGAAAACCCTGTAGTTTTAATTTGTTGAACTTACACGCTTTAAGAAAGGTTTGTTATTAAATTGACTAATTATATCCCTCCCTTGATATGATGTTTCACAAAACCGTGTTGTACAAATCATAAATATAAAAGTAGATATTATTAAAACGTTGAAAATCGAATCGTTGACATCCGTTGAAAGTTCAAAGCGTTGCCGACAGCCACCAGCAATAAATTCGGCAAAAATCCTACTCAGGTATTGATAATTCCCCTATTCTTATTACCCATTTTACACAGCTGGCAACTCTGAGGGAAGACGGGTTTGAGATCTACCAAAGTTAAATCAATTATTGCCAACTGGTTGCCAATTAAGCCGTATCGATGCGTAAAGGCAATTGAAGTTTGAAAGGCCTTGCGCATTTCTGACGGTGCGAGAGGTAAGAGGGTGGGTAAGGGGAAGGTGGATGAGATCTGGGACTCTTCGAGCCGACATAATGCATGAAGGGGAAATCGATCTGCATCACAATGAAGTTTTGTTCCTGACAATACTGAGGTCGGGCTAGGGGTCCTTTGAGCGCACCGACAAACTTACTCGTGCCTGAAAGTCTGGAATGACCTATTACATATTTAAAAAAATGTATATGTGCACTTAGAATGTTAAGTCTCAATCGTTTATGAAAAGAACACTTAGTGCTTTGTTTTAATTCCATTATATGTATGGGTCTATCAACCTTCGTTGACTTCATCACAGTACCTACTCACACTGACGCATAACTTACATACGGCGTTTTCGTTTAGAATTTAATAATAATCATTGTTAACAATTATTTTATAAGCAATAATTATTAGCCTGAAACACTCATCCACATTGAAAAATCTCCTGATAAAAGATACATGACGACAACGGGACTTGAAGCCGTGTCCTTTCGATTTCCGGTCGACAGCTCTGACCACTGAGCTATGGCGGCTTATCTCTTATCCGCGAAATAATTCAATATATACTAGTGTTTCATTCAATAATTACTGCTTGTTACATTTGTTACATCGAAAGGACACGGGTTCAAGTCCCGTTGGCGTCATGTATCTTTTATCAGGAGATTTTTCAATGTGGATGAGTGTTTCAGGCTAATAATTATTGCTTATAAAATAATTGTTACCCTTTGTGCTATGCATAAAAAATCTTGTCTTAAACATTAGTTTACCAAAAAAAAAAAATAATCATTGTTATTAAAACAGTTTATCTGATATCGCTGCGTTACCTATAGATACCTATTTATAGTTGAGCATTTACAGGAAAAATTGACAACATTTTTATTTATCAAAGCTTAAAATTTCAAACTTCGGAAGAAAAAAATGGTCTTTAGAAATGAGCAAATTTTATTATAAAAAAACATTGCCGATTTAACAATGATTTTTTTTACGGTTTACTTATATGTTTTGGTTAGATTATCTAGTTCTATATTATTTCGTTATACCTACATACGATGTAGAAATACACGTATTATCTTATAGGTACTGGGTTGTAAGAAGCTGGATAATGTAAGGAATCCAACTAATTGTGGTATTTTTACAGCCATATTAATTTTTAAAAAAACTTCCCAACCGTTAAACGATGTTTTAGTTACACATTGAATAAAGACTGTACAAGAACAGTTTTGAGTTCTTAATTTAAAAAAAATGTCTTTAACTGGGCTGCGAAAAAGCTGGCAACGTCGCATTTTGGCAGACTGACACCTGATATTCCCGCCTTGAAAAGTTAGGTTATTTCCAATATTATATTTCTTAATTGACTTTTACCGCGAGAATTCCATGGAAGTGATTTTTTTATAACATAAATCCCTTTTGAATGTGTAGGTAAATACAATTCCAAGAAATAACAAATGAAGCCAATATGTAATTTTTTTGGTTATTTTCTGGGAATTATATAATAATTTTAATTTTATTTTATGGAAAAAATGTAATAAAAAGTTGTTTTGCTGATATCCTAAATAAAAAAGGAATGTACCTAATGAACATATTTTGTACCATTTTTCAACGTTTGGAGTAAAAAACACATTTTTTCATGTTGGAAGATAAAATATTTAATTTCAAACAAAAATTTAAAAAGTTTTTTATTTTTACGACATCTGCAAAAAGAAGAAATAAATAGGAAATTATATAAATATTCCGAAATTTCAAATTTATACGACAAATAAATAACAATGTATGTAAATGTGTATATCTCTCTATGAAGTATTTTATGGCTGTTAAATGTCATTTTCTATTATGTAGCACTGTTGTTTATCAATTGTGTAAAATGTACACCACCTTTATTAGTAAGGCTGTCAATATTATATATATATATATATTGTTAAATCTTATATTTTATGTAATCTGTATATTCTTATATATTATGTAAACTCTTTATTGTTATTGTATTTAAAAAACATAATTGCATTGTATGTAAAAGCCCTATGGGCGTTTAAATGAAATAAACATATAAACAAATTTACTTTCTCAAAATCTAATGCGCTTTTGGCAGAATTCTATGACCTTATAGTATTTGGATGATTTTTATAGCGCCGTTTTTGTGCAAAATCACCTCAAGGGCTTAATTCTAAGGAATACTTAATTTGAAATGCTTATGCTGAAACGACATATTTTTTTTTTTTTTTTTTAAAAGAAAGACAAAGATTCCCGGGTTACGAATAACCTGACAATATTTGAAAATCTCCTACTACCACAACAGTAAGCGGAAAATGTTGCTTGTGTTGTGATGGAGGACTTAGCCAGTCGAGGAATTGAACACACTACGCCTGGGTGGGACCCAAGCGCGATGTCAACTCGGCCACCGACCGGTCATATACAGGTACTGCTCATAGTTTTCGTAACTCATAAACTACCCTTATTTATCATAAACTCAAAGAGAGGATAACAGCGGCGCAGTACCATAAAAGCTTTTAGAAGTTTCCAGACTTACGACCAGCCACGCAGTAAACAATCCAAAGCACACTGCACACAGTACCTACAGTGCGCACTGCATGTAATGCAGTATGATGCGGCCGCGGCGGTTGTCGTGCGGACTAGGATGGGGACGCGAAACTCGAACAAACCAACAACACAACCAACACCAGGCGATAATGGCTCTAATGGCCCTTTGCTGTTGGCCTCTCTTCCTCTTCTGTGTTCTCGGCGCTCTGTGTTCTGTTCCGAGTTCGATCTTCGCCGAGGGCTGGATTACACCGAGAGCTAGCACTTGCATAACCAAAACAGATTGGGTCCTGGCAGCACCTATCCGATAAATAATCAAAATGATGTTGGTTCGAGGTCGAAGGAAATGCTTCTTTCATTGTCAATTATCAATTATTGTACCTAGGTTGAATTTGTTTTTGTGTTGCTGAACTCCAAATCAAACACGATTCTAATAGGTTTCTATATTATTTATATTACGCGAGTCAGCTTTTTTAAAATACTTATTCCAATTTGGGAGGCGGGTATGGGTACCGCCGCCCCGGGAACCATTTATTGGATAACCAATGCCATAGGTCACCCCACGTGGTTCGCTACGTTTGGTGACTTAGCAGGGGTGCCCGGGTTAATGGGGTGAGGTTTGACGATGTTTTGGCATTTGGCCGGATCAGGAGAGACTGGTTGTGAGATACCTTTTGACCTCTCTAGCAGGACTTTCTCGAGTCGAGATACTTACTATGTTATTATTTTTTTAATTGTGAATGTAGCCCTCAAAGCACAAGATGCTTGAAAAGCAAAGCTAATATCCCTCCATTTGTTTAAAATAACTTTATCCTCTTTTGATTTTTTTTATCAATTCATTTCGATCCACACAATATTATGATGATGTGTGCCGGCTGCGGCTCTAGTGAACCCGCCTGAGCGTCCAGTGGCGGCTCCGTCAAAGGGGTCCTGGGGCACTGTCCCTACCCCGCTCCCTTCCCAGTTCCTACCCCGTCCTCGCAAGGTGCACAGACCCACAGACAGATGCAACAGCTTCCCCGGATCACTTTAATTGTACACATTTCAGAAAGACCGAATCGGAATCTTTGACTTATCTTATAACACAAGTTTTCATATTATTTTAGGATACAGCTGCTAACTTTGAAAAAAATAACCGTTTTATTTTTTTTTAATCCGTTTTAGAAAACATCACAACGAATCTTGAAACCCCGAAAGTGCCATCTTTGATCTTACTCTATCTGGACTGTTTTTGGAAGATGTCGCTGATCTAATTGTTGATTGTCGTGAGTTTGCACAATATTATAATCTTATTTTATTTATTTAGTTATTTATTCAAACGCCATATAATGGCTTTAACAATACAGTGGTAATCGAATTACAAGCGTACAGTGGTAAACAGAATAATAATAGCAATAAATTAAAAAAACAATGATGTGTAAACAGAAACACTATTGCAAGTGATGCAGTTATTAATATATGTGCAGTAAGACAATGCATAATTCAAAAGAAATGTATACCAGTGTGACAATAGTTGAACTACTTTATGCTAGATTTGTATAAGACCTGTCATAAGTCGATGTGTGAGGTGAGTTATTGTTACCCACATAATTAATTTTACTTGGAATAGATGAGTAGGCATCGTAACTTGGCATTAACAATTCAGGGCGTCAGTGATTCAATGATAATTGTAAATAAGAAATAATAATTTTTATGCTAGTTAACACTATAGGATATAAAGGAGCCATGCACAAGAATATTATCATTCCTGATTATTGTGTTTGAGGTATGTCATTATAGCCTTCTTATAACTATATTCCATGCAGCTGAACACATCTACTACTTCTGAGAAAACATTGCCAACTGCATGCAATCTCAGTATATATTTTCAGGAGTACTCGGTTCTTAAAAGTAAATACCACCCAGTAAAGCCGGAATTAAACACATCTGATAACTATAGGCCAATCATGTTATAAATACAAACTTTAAAGCAATTAATGATAAAAAAATATACTGCAACAGCCATAATGAGCTTGGAAGTTTCGTAGATAATTCCGATAAGGCTCTGTTTTATTAACTTGAATGCTTTGAACGTTGAAATATCAGGCATAGCAATATTGAAATATTAAAAAAGGTGTTACTTTAAAAAAATCCGTTAGCCGTTAAAAAATGTAGCCCACAACACAGTAATTAAAAAACAAGCTTATTAAAATGTTGTTTACTTGTATTATGTCAATTAAATTATTTATGTTTCGTTTAATTCTTTTAATAGACATTTGAAAATGGTGAGCAAGATAAAGTCTTCTCCTTTATGTCATGTTGCTTCCACATTTTAAAAAGATCAAAGGAAAAAGGATATCATAATTTATGATAAAATCAGATTGTGATCATACAGAAATAAACGGCTGCCTTCCCAAAGAAATAACAGGCAGGAGTTTTGTTTTTCTTTTTAAAATGGTTTTTATTCTCAACACGGTCAATATGGTCACAGCTCCCTTTCAGGGTCTTTGGCGACGACATACCTTACACAAGATTGTACTTAGTGGTAGTAAAAGAATTGGGCCTATAATTAGCAATGGGTTTAATTGATACATATCGACTATCGAAACATTGATTTTTTTTAAAATTTCGGCTGTCTGTAACTCCGGTTCAATGAACGCTGGAACATTTGCATTAAAAAAATAATTTTCAAAATTGTGACGTGTTTGTTTGGAGAATTCTATAAAGCAAATAAATAAGTGAAAAATTCATTCCACTTTTTTACCTTAATTAAATTAAATTATTCCAATTTAATTTCTAACACTCTCAACGTTCTAACGCCGAACGACCGGAAACTACCAAATGCGGTCTCCGCGCACTGCTAATCGAGTGATAATAGTGAAACTCGTTTTGACGAGATTATTACGCAACCGCGCCTCTATAACTATCCCGCGATTTTTTACGGGTCTGCGCTAGTCATTAATAAAATGCTTTGTTTCTGAGCATTTTTGATACCTGCCCTAATTCGAAAATTCGATAGGGACAGTACCCTAAAATAAAGTCGGAATCTTATCGACGTAAGTGAAAAAGTAATGGATGGATCTACGGTCGAATTTGCTAGAAAGTTTTCTCTGTCCGTGGGGTTTATTTTAATTATTTTTGATGAATGTAGTGTTTCTGAAATCTCAGATGTTTCTGGAGAAATAGCTCGCGAAGTTACCAATTCATCGTCTAGAAAAATAAAATCTGGTGCTTCCCGCTAATTTACTAAGGTACTGTTTTTATTAATCTTAAACATAAATAACTTATACCTGTAGGTATCGTTTTAAGAAAAATATATTATCGTAACGAATTCGTCGGAATTAATTAAAATGTTAGCCTCGAGCAAACGCCCATTTTTAGAGTCTTGTGTCGCCTTAAAATTCTTTAGAAATTATCGTTTATTTCAAATGAGATACGTACTACATTGTGGTGTTTACCAAGCACCTAAGTATCGTACGCGTTTTATATGCACTTATGTGCATAGTGCATATGTGCATGTAGTGAATGCTTGTATTATAATAGTGATGATAGTTCCAAAAGAAATCTACCACTATACGAGGGATAAAATATGATATTCTGACCGCGTGCCGGCAGGTGTGTAGATATGAAAGTTCTTGTCTGAAATTCTATCCACATTGTCGCCGTTTACGCAAAAGTCACCAAACCACAACACATTTTCGAGATACTGCAAATTAGCAAGCTTAAATATGTTACATAAACTTTTACATACCTTTTAACGTTTATGTAAAGCCTGTAACGGAAATTTTAAAGTTTTATCCACCCGTATAGTAGAAAAAAGCAAAAAAAAGGATTATTTCTTATAAGGACCATTGCCGATAGATATAGGTAGGTCGTTACAGGTTTATTCACATGGATTGGCATAAGGTACAGGGTGAGAAATGTGAGAAAACAGTGAGAAACGGAGAGTGCAGTTTTAAAGGGCTGTACGGCGCAACTCACAGAAATGGTGATTATTTTATTTTATTAGGTACATCATGCCGTTTTATGCTCAAGCCCCGAAGATAAAAGATGATGGCCTCCAGCAGCAATATATGGATGTAGGCAATTTCTGAAGTTTTCGGTCGCATTTTGGCACACTTCGACGAGTATAGCGGCTATTTTCTCCCGAATTCGATACTTGAGTTCTTCCAAGGTTTCTTCGAGCATTTTCCTTCAGGTAGCCTCTCAGGAAGAAGTCGCAAATTGCAGCCGGAAGGCCCGCTGGGTGGCGATGAAAGAACGGACATTTTTCCAGAAACGAACGGACGGCGAAGCCCCGGTGTTGTCCGGACCAAAATTTGGTAATGACTGAAAACGGCACAACCCTCTCGACGCATTGAGACCCCTCCCAGGCTCTCACCCCAGTTCCTGTTTTGCTGCACCCTATACATGGTATACAATTACACGAAATCATTGAACAAGTAAGTTGTGGAATGTATTTCTACTATCGTTCACTAGAATTTTCATAGAATTACCATTTTAGAGCGAAGGTCAACGCAAACTACTACACAACAAATAGGTCAGCGGACCTATGATAAAAGAAGAAAAGGAATCATTCGCAATGAAAACCGTCTGACCTGTCTAGCAATTTGAATAGCTTTCAAAAGAAGAATAAAAAAAGTTAAACGATGCCGAAACTCAATGCTGGTGCAGAAATATTTCAGATTTTGGCCTCTCTTGGTCTTTGTTTCTTTTTTATCGTCTTATACAAATCCGTTTAAAATCGTTTTGTGGTTCTGTTGTTTTGCTTCGAGCCCAGCCTCTTGCCCACGATAGATTATAGAAATGTTAAAAGACGAAGAACTGTGCTGCAACTGCATTCAACGTGTTAGGTTGGTTTGCTTCATAATCGGTGTTCGTATCAACTAATTGCACAAAATAAATATTCCGAATGCGATTTTTATAGGTAGCACAATGCAGTTTGCATAGGGTAAGGAAACCTGACTTTCAGAACAACAAATAAAAAAAATTGTCGGGGACGTCGCTATTGTAGATATTGTGGTTGATTGCAAAAAATGTTCGGTCTTCTTTAAGTCACCTGCGTGGAAAACTTTATAGATCTCTGAATGATTTTTGTTCCACATTCGACTCTTAAGCTCCAATAATTTTGAATGGCGTTAGGGGACACGACATTCAAAAACAATTCTAAAAAAACAAATTCATATTTAAAAAACTACATCTATGTGGATTTCACTTTTGTTTTCCATCAACTTCGGCATTCTATCAGCTTTTGGTGGCAATCATTGATGAAAATTATGATAGTTATTATTCGAAATAAATGTCGAGGTTGATATAGTTGTCGACTACAGTTCCTGTGTAGTAAGGTTTAATCATCAGTCAAACCAAAATATATTTTTTTAGTTTTAAACGTCATAAGTACACTGAATAAAACTTATTTCACACTTAATAAAGATTTTTTCGTTGCTAAAAAATAATATGGAAGTAAGGTATCCATAAATTTAAATCATGACAATGACCGACAAACACTGAATGCGAACAATGTCCTTGCATCTCCTTCGAAAGTTTCAGTAAGTCAGGTTTTTATGTCGTTGTTGTTAATTTTAGGCATGATTCCAGGTTTTCATCAATAAGACGACTTCTCAGTTTACTTTTGATAAAGTTCGTGCTTGAAAAAGATTGTTTGCATGAATATGTAGAACCAAAAAGGGAAAGAACGGCAAACGCAAGTTTTTTCAGCTGATCGTAAGAGTCAGGAATACTATTCCAGACACTTCGGAGCGACGGTATCACGCCCCGCTTCAGGCCACCGCGAAAAATCCGGAAGTAAGGTAACGGTTTTATAGCGCATTTCATTGTGAGACTTTTCTGCGGCGGCCTGAAGCGGCGCGTGATACCGTCGCTCCGAAGTGTATGTGTATGGGGATCTATTCCCTCGGCGCGATACGCCTGCCCGAGCCCGTAGATATTTGCGCCAGAGCCGCACTCAAGGAGCCAAAGAGCCGCACTTGCCGACCACTGCATTATACCACGCAAGACGGGTGTGACACCTATGTCATCTTTTGGGATGCTGTGTGGAGGGTCTTTTTTAAGGAATGGAAAGAGAGGAAGTTTTTGGAAGGTGAAAGGTATGAGGGTCGGGTAGGAATCTAGGGATAAATGTGTCCAGGAGTGATGGACATATGAGTATATCTCACTGCGGCGCTAGGCTGGAGTGAGAGACCAGTTGGAGAGGTCAAAGGGTCTCCCCAAAGCAGCCTTTCCCGATCTGGCACACGCAGCTGGTGGGCAGGCGTATCCTTAACACACCTCACCCGATGAACCTGGGCACCCCTGCTAAATCACCAAACGTAGCGAACCACCAGATATTGATTAATGAAAAAAAAACCTATGGCAATGTTATGAATTTAATGTTATTTAAAAAGTAATTTCTCCAATGTTATGTAAAAAGTAATTTCTCCAATGTTATGAATTTATTGTTATGTATTTGTGTTACATTACCTATTTCATATGAAGTAAACCTATCAATTTGACTGTCCTGAAACGGGAAACCTTTCCAGATGGACAGTGATAGCTTTATTATTCTGTAATTGTATTGATTAACATAATTTCAAGAGAGTCCATTTTATTTACATACATATTTTATCTCATAAAATTGTAAAATGGGATCCTTATCACGGGTGTGGCTCACATTATCAAATAATGATTTATAAAATGTACTGCATATGTATTTTTAAAAAATCCATGGATTAAAAGAAAAGTTCAATCCTTTATTAGTTTTCTACTCTCTCGGAAGCCTGCACATACTGCACATTATATAACCTTTAAAGCTGCAGTTAGTTTTATTTTAACGGTTTTAAATTATCATTTTATGAACTAACCACGTATGTTGGTCGGTATTGTGATAAAAATACACATTTTCACAACAGTTTTATATAAGGATGTATTTATTGTGCCAGTGCAAGTAAAATATCTCATTACAAAATACACATTCACAGATATGCACGTCTCTCACCTATTGAAAATTAAAACCACGTTTGATCAGCTATTTACGTCACCTTTTAAATTCAAAGTTACATGTGATCACCAGCCCTAAGTATAATCTTCGTTTATTTTTTTTTAAATGTCTCCACCACCATATAATTTGATACAATCAAAGCCCTAATTAACCCGATCAGACCGTGCGTGATTCGATAGTAAAGAGATTTCAGAATTTTAATTTTTAGTGGTTTTCGTTTTCTAATTGCTTGTATAAGTGACTTCGTGCGCTATATATTTTTTATTTATTTTTAGCTACTACAGGGTTTTCCAATAAGAGGTGTTATTTTGAAACTTTTCCCGTAAAAGATCAATGGTTTCGTTGCTTGTGTGGCACGTAGCGCCTTCATGTTTAAAGTAAACGTTGTCCAAATCAATACCATCCAATTCCGGCCATAAAAAATCATTAATCATCTCTCGATAGCGCAATCCATTCACCGTAACTGTTGCTCCAGCCTCATTTTCGAAAAAGTAAGGTCCAATGACTCCGCCGGACCATAAACCGCACCAAACAGTCACACGTTGAGGATAGAGAGGCTTTTCAACAATAACTCTTGGGTTTTTCGAGCCCCAGATGCGACAATTTTGCTTGTTGACGAAACCACCGAGGTGGAAATGGGCCTCATCACTCAAGATGAATTTGATTCACTCAAGTGATTTTTAATAATTTAAATGCGTTGTTGAAGCGTGTATCGTTCCATTTTTATTAATAACGTAGTTTCTACTTGTCAAATGTCAAAAATCAAAAATGACAGCTTCAAAAGTAACATCAATTCATCCATAACAGGCGATAGCCAGATTAATATTTGAAATTTGGATAGTGTGTCAATATTCAAACAAATTTTTTCTACAATTTTTTTAAATTTAGGATTGACGGTTTTTTTATGTGATTCTTAAAATTTTTATAAAATATCATGTTTTTGGTATACAGTGTACGATTTATCATTTTATGTGAAACACGCCCTCTGAGACCTAATGTTCTCTCAAATGAAAATAGCAATAACTTCTAAAATCACCTCAAGGGCGCAAAGTTATCGAGCATTAAATATGTTCTACCACTGCCAGTTTTAATTCAGGTCTGAAAAGATTACCGATCATATAAGTGAAGATGGTCAAATTGTTGGTCTTCCTCTGTACCTTAAAACAAGAGAATCAAATAGAATATATGGCGCGCATATATTCTATGCGCGCCATATATTTTATTTGAATTATGCGCGCAATATATTCAAATAGAATATATGGCGCGCATAAAGAAGAAGTCGGGGATAGCATTAGAAGACATGGCACAATCAAGTGAATTAAATACCTACTTGAGTTATGTATGTCTAGGTCCGAATAACAGAAAAGTAAGAATGTGAGACAATGTAGTTGTCGTTCCATCCACTATGCCTACCCCTCTGTTGAAGTGGCGTGATGGTTGTTTTGTTGGAAACTTGTTGTTTTGGAAATTAGATGACACCACTGTGTGGGCGGGCATTGTTTTCCGCGCTGCTCGCTTATGACTAAGTATGGCAAAGTCAAACAGCGCCAACATTCAAAGTCTACCTGTAAAACAAACAAATGTTTATAAACACAGGATGGCAAATTCCTTTTTCAGCCCACCTTCAATGGCGAGAGGCGGTTTATTGCACCGCTCGCAAACAACAACCTGTAAAGAACCTTAGAAATTTCGTATCGTAAAAATAAACGCAAGTGAGAAAATTCACCATCGTTATTATTTAAACAGAACAAACTCAACGATAAACAGTTTCATTGTGTAAAGTAGCGATGCGCAACCATTTTAACTGTTTCCAATTTAACTGCTTTCAAATTATTGTTCACCGCCACAGAGGGTACAAGTGTTGCTATATTGCTTCAGAGACATCGTAGTATGATGAGCTTCCGGGGAGAGCGATATCCATACTGCCCCCGCATTCTGAATTTTTCTAATTTATGACATATTTGTATGAAAGTATATTTCGAATATAAAAATCAAATAGGTAATTTCATCTAGTTTCTAAAATAGTTTTTGTTTTTACGAAATCTTCAAAATGAAGAAAAATATAGAACATTTAAAATACTTTAGAAATTATTATTATTTAAAGTTTATACAACAGATAAACAACCCCCATTGACTGTAGCAATGTATATATCTTATGTATCTCTTCATGAACTATTTTATCTTAGATACTTTATTAAGTTTCAATTAGTAAGGTTTTTATATATACGGTCAATTGAATAAAATTTTCACCACGCGTTTTAGTAAGACCGTTTAAGTTTCTAAAAAAATATATGTCGTTTTTGAAGATAATATCTACACATTCGTAGAGCCGTAACTGTAATTATTTGAAATTCCCTCGATAAAAAAAATCGCAAAGTAAACTCCGAAAATTATTTAAAATACATTTTGTTCTGTTATTTAATGTAATAGATATGAAAAATTTCTCAGCGTATCTTTAAATGCTTTTCAGGTATTTATGGATTGATTTTGGCTCTATTTTTAATTAATCGTGTTTAATTAAATATTTTCACAACTTTCGCTTAATTGTCGATTAATCGTTTTTTTGATATTCTAAAAGTTGTATCTCCCTCTAGCATTCGTTTTTAAATATCTCCTTTTCAAACCACCTTCTTCTTATTTTTGAACGCTTACTATGGAGCCTTTGTGGAAACAATGATTTTTAAATCGGTCAGTTGGTCGAGTAGTTCATAACACAGATTTCTACCCAAACCTAGCTGGCTTTTTACGCTGCTTTACTGAGTCAAAAATTTCAGCTGATTATGATAGTAATGAGAGAAATATTATCAGATTCTTCGTAACACCACTTCTAATTTAAAAACTAAAAGAACATATAGGCTCTAGGTACTGCAACACGTATGTAATTACATATTTTAGTAGAAAATTTCTGTTCACCCAAAAATGATTAGTTAATTGCCGTTTTAAATATTAACAGCCACGTACGTCTCTCCGACAGTTTAAAAAATGAAATTATTTGTGAAGTTTCACCGGAGCGACCGCAAACATTTTAATATTTTGCGAATTGGGATACAGAAAATAATGTTAAATTGGGCCGCGAGTTGTGCATCCCTGGTGGAAGGGTTCGGCTTCGTAACGCATTATTCTGAATACCGCAAAAGTATTATACCGCTCACAACAAGAGCAATAAATTTGTAGCTATAAAATGAAAATGTATCGGTAGGTACCTATTCATTAAATAATGAATGTAACGTAAGTATCGATTGAATGCATATTTTATGGCCAATATTGCTGGCAAAATGTAATCCGTTCCATATTAAAATAATTTGAATGTATCCGCCTATGCTTGAATTACTGAAGGTTGAAATTGGGTGTTCCTTGCCTTGTCATAATATTTATAATAAAACCATTGATTATCCAAAGCTAAAAGCCGAGTACAATGATATAAGAATAGTGATGGTAAAATTGATTACCCACAGCTCAAAGCTGATTATTTACAATGATACAATGATATATGTATGTAGGTACAATAAAAATAACGCTAGTAATACAGTGATATAAGTGGATAATTTGTATAACGCCGATATTAACAAATATCTGATAGTATTATTACGCTAGCGTCTGGACGATCTAGGCCCTCTGATTGGTCGAATTCAAATAGTATGTTTCGGGTAAATCCCGAATAGGGGGTCTGCAGGCAAAATTCGACCACTCTGCCCCTCTGGCGGTATAAGAACGAACCAAATGACTGGCGCAAATATTTAAATATGCAGCTAACAATACGCAAAATTACTTGACCATTAACAAGCGTTTAGTAAGAAGATTTCTTCTGGAAGCTTATCACTTTGTGATGGCATTATTTATTTTATTAAAACATAAATAACTTTGTTTACATCACTTAATTACATCAGTTCACTTCATCAGGAGTAAGCATGCATTGAAGTCAAAAATGAAATGTGGTAGTGGGCGGATTTTATCAGAATTAGGAATTACAATATCTTTACACGGGAAAGACCAGTTGAGTGGGAAAATATTTAAAAAAGGGTTAATATTTTTTTTGCTTATTAATTATATCTTATTTTATATTGACATGTTTACTTATTTCTAAAATTTCAAAATTATTTATTTGCGATTCTTTATATCCTGTGTGAAGTATTTTAAGACCTGAATTTTTTTCAAAATTGTGATCATTATTCAAAAGATGATCAAACTCAGATTCACTATTTCCATTTAGAGCTCCTTGATGTTCTTTAACTCAGACTTCAAAGTTTCTATTGGTTCTACCTATGTAAAAGAAATTACAATCATTACAATTGAGTTTATAAACTCCCGATTTTTTGTTTGATTTTCGCTATCTTTATTATTAAGAATATATTTCTTCATTTTGTTATTAGTGTAAAACGCCGGTTGAATAGTACCAGGAATGTTTTTATGAATGACCTAATATCTACCTATTAAATGTAACTGTTGTTAGGACCACTTAAACTGGGCAAAGCCCTACCAAGTGCCGCCCGCAGGGCCTAGCAGCAAAAAACCCGCGGAGCGGGTTTTTAACTGCTAGTTACATATTAATGCTCTAGCATTGATTACCAAAAGGTTAGTACAATGATAAATTCCTTCCTGCAGATGATAACATTTATTTCCCAGGACTCAAAGCAGATTCTGTGCGATAATAGATACATAGTAATGAAATAATTAACTACCCAAAACTCAAAGTTGAGTGCAATATTAAAGAATAAATAAAAAAATAAATAAAATAAAATGAGTTTAACATAGTAATGACAGCATTGGTTGCCAAAAGTTCAAAGCTGGGTGCAGTGAAATTTACATTGTATCTAATGATAGCATTGATTATCTACAAGAATACCAAAGCTGAGTAAAATAATAAATAAATACTGATGATAGCATTGAATAGCTTAATTCGAAAATAAATATGCAAGATAATAATATTAATAATTGCACAATTTGTATAGCACCGTATTCGCGAAAAATTACCCCAAGGACGCTGCCCAAATATTAATTGCCATGATTTATATATTTATTATGCTATATATGTACAAACAGATACAGAATCATACTTGCCATAACATGAATATCAATAATAATTATTTACATTTACATACCTTGTTATTTACAATATCGTGGGCTGTGAAATGCTTCAGACTTTTGTAAGAGTGTAGTAGTGTGTGATCGACGTATTTGCCCACTATTGTATGAAAGTATATTTTACGTAACCTAGCCAGCTAGTTTAGCTAAGGAAATTAGGTTTGCAACTGCACCATTTTTGGATAATGTGATGTGAACACTGTGTGGTGTGCGTTTTGGTTCTTTAACCTTCCGATAGCTGATGACGTTCCTGAAAGAGTTGGCAGTCGAGAATTGGAAATTTCCGGAATGCACAGTTCTGATAAGTAAGCCGGAGTCATTCCGTTAATTCCATAGCATCCATCCATAAGTTTTTAAATTTTGAGATATAATTGAGCAGCTAAGTGTAAATGCGTAAGCGAGTCAGCCATTTTCAGCCAATTTTGAAGTGCATTTAGTCCTTGTTTAGCCATGTAGAATGTTTCCGCCCAGTTATCTTCTTGAAATAATATTTCAGTATCATCAGCAAAGCTGATCACATCTCCTTTTATTGTTAGTGATGTCATTTATATATGGATAAAAATTAGAATCGGTCCCAGAACATTTCCTTGGGGGACGCCGTAGTTTAATGGCAATGGATGTTCTCGCCCTGTTATTTCTGTCGTCAATAGGTTAATTGTTGTTTCGGCCATTCCTATTTTTAAGCTTAGATAAAATAATGTTATGCAACCATTAAAATGAAACATAGGTTGTGTATGAGCACATCATGGCTTGAAACCTACGTTGACTGGTAAAAGTTGTTCGGGTTGTTCCGGGCTGCTGCCCGTAGGCTGAAGTTAGTCCTGATGATAGCTAACCTCCTATCTAGGAGTGCAAAATTCTAAAATTGAGGATGTCATAGTTCCATTGACTTCGAGCAGTTAAGACTCAACGGGAACAAGCACCTATGGACTTAGATTTCGTAAAAGCATTTTTTATGAAATAAAATATGTGGGCTGTCTGGCCGTCTCGAATCGTTCGGGAACGAATGTCTGGTGAAGTGGTCACGCTTCGGGCGCACCGAACTCAGATGTGTACTGGAGCGTAATTCCCACGGTAAGAGGTAAGAGGCAAGAGGCTGGCCTGCACCCGTAATCTGCAATCTGCACCCTGCACCCTGTTCAAGCGTTCAGTGATTTGCAATGCATACATACGTCATATAAGATACACAATACGATATAACACAATACAGCTGCGGCTAATATGCGGCTGGTGATCCGGCTCCAATGATCTGTTATAAAAGAATTATTGATAATATGATAATAATGATTTATTGTCTTATTTTCTTAGTAACATATACAGATAATGATATCCTCACTGGGATCTCCCGTGCTGAGGATTTCATTTACATATTATAATTTAATTATAAGAAATTAATATTACAACAAAGTAACATATGAATTTAATTATAAATCATGTATCATGTAGTATAATTTATTTAAAAAAAAATTATTTTAAAATAAGTAAGATAGTGTTTTTTTGTATATGTAGTTCAGTTTAGTAGATTCGGTTTTAGTCTGTGTTTGATATCAGTATAATTTCTATTTCAGATCTCCCTATACATATTAAGTATCCAGCTTTTTATTTACGAATATGCACACAATAATTATTTGTGTAGTCCAAACCTGTTATACAAAAAATAAAAAATACACGTGAGATATTGAATACTAATAGAGACAATCTTTTTTTCCAGGATCAAATTAATATCATCGACATTCCTGGTTGATCGATGAATATAATAGTCCATACTGATAAAATTAGGCAGTTTACGTAAATTTTTGTGATATGGATGTATTCAATTATTGTGATTAATGTCAAATTTGACATGTGACTGCTAGTACCTCGGCGTCCAAAAAAATTACTATTCTTACCAAGGCTTGAGCGGAAGATTTAGCCCGCTTAAATTTAAGCGAGGGTACATAGCGAAGATGCGGTGCCTAAATAGTACCAGCTTCGGCAGTACATAATGTGTGTTAAGTGCAATTTGAAAATTAAATTATAATAATACTCTGCATGAAATATGTAAAATTCTAACGAAGGATTTATTTACAAAGTTGGTAATCCTAATAAACGCTTTACAACACGCAATTGTTTTTACTTAAAACTGCTCAAGTCGTGCGCGTAGGCCATCGATTCACTAAAATTGGAACGATACAGAGAAGATTAGAATAGCCACTGCGCAAGGATGACAAATAAATAAAAATATTCAATCATAGAACCATTGCAGATAATATGAAACGGAATGAAGTAAATATTTGTTAAAAGTTTAACATGCACATAATGTTTTCGTGCAAATACGGCGCAATAATCGTGTCATAAAAAATACTGTCTTTTCGCAGGTTATTTAAATTTATTATTTGGTAGAGCAAGTCTCCACAGGAAGTACGGTCTCTTACATTAATAATTTGCATGAAAAGAATTACATATATCGTTGGTACACTTGTGAGTTCATACGTTACTTTAGTTAATGGCTCGAGCTTGTACCTATGTACGAGTATGTAGGTAGATACTGGCGGCGCCTTTGAACATTACACGGATGTAGGTATGCATTCTGTATTAGTTTTGTACATAAATATTTACTAGTAGATACTATCTTGTTTGCAAACATAATATAATCATTAATGAAGTAGTGCAGTATCTAAGTACCTTGCTGGTTTTCTGGAAGGAAATGCAGTTTTCCTTAATTATTAAACAGTATATTTTAACGGGCCATCGAAAACCGCGGCTAATTTTATTTTTAAAATAGTTTCACTGATAGTTTGCTCATTGTCTGTATCTCTTATTAAAAAATTACTACAGGATTTATCGAAACAAAAGTGATGGAAATAAGTTTCCTGCTGAAATATTTTCGTTTACATATACATTCCAAACAGAAAAAGTTATTTCAATTTCATGACTCCAAAGCTTGTGCTGCACCGTGAGTTTGAGTTCGAGAATTTGTGCGGCATCGGAAAATAGACCATCTGCTTGCAAGTTTATATTTATTTATCATTGAAAAAATGTCATCAATCGATTTAAATTACGTTTGTAAATAGCCGACTTTTTAATTAAATTGAATCCTTACTACTCATTACTTGTGTATTACTTAGATTAAATGGCACACATTCCCCATAATAATAATTAAATATGTCACTTGTTCTAATGTTACCAACAAGCTAGCAGAGTTACTTTGATGTAAATATGTATTCAAGCCATAAAGTTTGTACTCCAAAGATCTGACGGGGAAACACACAAACTCATTAGCTACTCGCTCCTTTGAAACTGTTACTGAACGTACCAGTCACAAGTTATGTGTGACCTCTAAAGTAGCGATGGGTCATGACTCATTTTATTATAAGAGCGCCAGCTACGGTACCAGCTCAATATTTTCGTATGGCTCAAAGAGTCGACTCAATTGAGCGACGGCTCAATTGAACGGGAGCCGCGAGCTCGGAGTATTTTTTTACCACGTGTTATACTCCGAAAACGTGTCATCTTTTCGGATGCCGTGTGGAGGGTGTTTTTAAGGAAAGAAAGGAGAGGAAGTACTGGGAAGGTAAAAGGTATGAGGGTTGGGTAGGAATCTAGGGATAAGTGTGTACAGGAGTGATGGACATATGCATATATCCCTCCCACCGCGGCGCAAGGCGATGGGTTTAGAGACCAGTTGGAGAGGTCAAAAGGTCTCCCGAAACCAGCCTCTCCGGATCTGGCACGCCACGCAGCTGGCAGGCAGGCGCATCCTGAACACACCTCACCCGGTGAACCCGGGCATCAAACGTAACGAACCTCTTGGGGTGACCTATTTCTATGGCAAAGGTGTTGGTTATCCAATAAATGGTGGTACCCAAATCCACCTCCCAAATTGATAATGCGTATGAGCGTAGGAGAATACTGTGCTCGCTCGATACATCTCCCCCCCGGTATGATCGTACGACTTTTGGCACCGGCACGCTGCCTCGTACCACGAGAAAAATAAGATGCTAGGTACTTAGTAGTTGTAGGTACATATGTTCAAGTCCAGATGTCAGACTGTCAGACGCCGTTCACGTCTCTGTAATAATAATTAATACTTCGATAAATTTAATGTAGCTACTTTTTAAAAATATATCCTGATATAAGAATATAAGAAGTAACCGTTCAATTGAGCCGTGGTACGGTTTACCAGGATTAGTACGAATACGGCTCATCAAAAAGAGCTAGCTCAATTTTACGGTTCGCTCATGAACGACTCATTGCTACTCTAGAGCAACACGTCACTACTGAGGAACGAACGACAGCCCGCAGGGTTGCGCCTAAAAGGGAAAAGTTGTCATGGGAGATGGTGCCAAGGTCCCAGAAACTAATTTAAAAAATCCTATATATTTTGTTTAAAAAATGATTATCGTGACGAAAATTCAATGATTTAAATTCGTGATAATCGAAATCGTAAAACTATTTTTTATGAACGTATCACATAATTTAATTTTAAGTTTAAAATTAATTGTATTTTCACGTCATCAATCGTATCAGCTTGATGTTCGCAGAACATTTACACGTTTAATGAGAAACCAGACGTAATACATGGCATTTTGAATATATTTTCCCACATTTCCTTAAAAACAATAAATTAAACAAATATTTAATAAAACACGACTCTTTTAAAATAGAGCAAAAATCTCTTGATAGATTCCTATGTTGCATTTTAAGATACAGTGCGAATTTTAAGTTAAATAAAATAACAAAATGTGATAGTATAAATGATATTGTTCGGAGGTTACTTTTAGATTTTCTCTATCGAGGGAATTTAATATACCTAACTACCATTTCGGCTCTTGAAATGTGTAGAAATTATATTAAAAAACGACGGGAACTTTTTTTAACTTTTAGGAACTTAATAATTTTAAGTGTTCAAGAAACATATGTTATATATCGGTAGAAATTCAGAATCCGGGGGCTTGCTTAAAATCAGTGACTGATTACACACCAAGCTAGATGCGATAGTATTCATTTTGAAAAGCATTATCAATGGCTTACTTTTTTCTGAATCGCGATATATCCCGTGAGGTCCAAAGAAGAGTACCTTTTGTTAACTTGGGTGCATTCTTATATTATTTGCACGAGGGCGCTCGTTAGGTGTGGCGCACCCTAACGCCTTTGTAACATGACTTTGTACTTCGCACAAGATATACATTTATATAACATGTATGTAGATAGATTTAACATAGCTCTCGTCTAAGAGTTGTTAAGAGTAACTCTAGGAAGACTAAACGAATTATTCGTTACGGGTTATTTGGTCGGGAAGCACTTAGCCTGGAGCCCAAATAGAATGTTCAGCAGTTATCCTTTTGACAAGACGAAACTTGGCAAACTAATATACGATTCTTCCCAAAATCCGAGTTGGCAGCTTGCCAAGTGCGCTCTGTTCCCGCTTGTACCAGAAACTCAATGATACACACAGAAAATGTAATAACGCATTCGGAACACTCAAATGGGATGTTAATTCCTGGTCCGGGTTCCGATGCCGGTGCCTACTTAACTGCCTACACGTACTGGAGCAGGCCACATCAAACGGCAGAGGAACTTGTAAACTGTTGTCGTGGTCTGAAGCAGGGCCGCAGCGAGATTGGAGCAGCCAGGCTGATGGCCCCGGGCGCTTATCTGAACGGGGCTAATATAGTAGAAGAAGTAGAATTTGTTAATAGATATTCTTTATGACATAATGTAAAGCCATTATTAATAATTAACCATTTCTCATACATATATAAACTAGATCTTTGGAACGCAATAACGAGATTTACATGATTTTAGGATCGGGTTTCTTTTGGAATTTTTGTGCAAACTATAAAACAGTAGGACCTCTAGTTTAATTAAATTCCGTAAACCACAACACTTTTGAAGATGCCCCTTCTAGAAATTCTAGTATCAATGAAACAAATTTGTATGACACAACGTCAAGCGCTACGTTGTAGATACACTGCATTAAATAAAGAAATTTTTTTTTCTTAATTACATTTTATTAGTTTCTCAAAGAATAGACGTAAAAAACTATTTTATGGGGATTAGTTGTAAAGCGGTGACCCTTAAAAATAATAAATATCCTTAAAATACTTTGGCTCGGCCCTGATATGACAAAGATTAATTTAATTAAATTGACAATTAGCACTATTAACGTAACTTCCTAATTCTATAAGCGTATACTCGATATTTGAAAGATAATCGAAATAAATTTGAATCCTTCAATTTCTGATTGCGTTTTCAGTGGCATTTTCCATTCCCCCCTGCTACTTTTTGCAAAACGTTCCACGCAGAACCAATATCCAATATCCGCACAATCCGTTCAATCGGTAGATTTTTTTTATTCTCAATTTCCACGCCGCCATATTCCCAGCTATTACAAAACAATACGAATACAAAAACTCGCTTCCGTTTTCATCTTCAGAAAGAAATATTATAATAATTTTTCTTTACATTTGAGCGCCCGCCCACTTGGCGCGACGGAATCCTTTCTTGCAAAATGCACGAAAATTAGCAAGAGGTCCATATTTCCCGAATGAATATTCATGTGCCTTTCATCTGCAAATTTATGGGCGACATCGCGCATTCAGTTATACAATAGCTCCGCTACAGTTTTGCGGTAAGTATCCATTGAAAGATTCGATTTACATTATTTTAAAAGGAGTCCCTTTTGTAGGTGGTATCATCTCTGTTGATCAATTGGTGCGGGGAATTGGGGGGAGGTGTCGGGAATTCCTTTGATGTTTTCCCGTGGATTAGCCTCTCTTTGTCCTCTAGTGTATTATTAATGATTGCTGTGTTTCGACTGTCACCGGTAGCTAAAGCCTTTATTTATCCAAATTTACATGTACCCAAACATCATAGTTTTAACTCCGCTTTAGGTAGGCGACACATTACGCTATACGCATCATGTCTTAGGACGGGTTGTTTCGGAGAATTTGAACAATTCATCAAATTTCAACGTTCATTTTCAAGTTCTGTGAAAGATTTTTTCAAGTTCTGTTTCTATTTCAGTTTTGTCAAGAAACTAGCCTACAATGATATAATAACAGAACTTGAATAGGACTTTCACAGAACCCGAAAATGAATGTTGAAATTTGATGAATTGTTCAAATTCTCCGAAACAATCCATCCTTAGCCTATTTCAGCATATCGCTCGCCATACACTACCATGTTAAGTATATTTGGGGCACGTTCCAGAGTGGAAGATACTCTCAGTATCGCCCTGGTATAAGACGACCATTCGGGATTGAAACGTTGCTTGGAATGACCAAGCGTCCAGATCTGAATAGCCAGCTACTTCCCCATCTTACCCATCCCCTTCCCCTCCCCATTACCTTCAGTCTCACAAAATACCCCAATTAGGAATGTCATAGTCTCACTGGCTCCAGACAGATGGGAGCATTAGTTGGTACTGCATGGTTTCACATTAAAAAAAAAATAACTTTGAAACCGTCATATATTTGTTTTTTTTTTAAATAAAAACCTTTATAACTTTTCCCTAAATGTAATTATACTAATTATTATTAAATAAGTTATAAAAGTTTTAAACAAAAAAACTCCCATTATACGAGTATTTATTAGTTTGTTGCATTGTTGCGAACAGTACCCGTTAGTGAGGACGCGTTGGAAAATGATACGAAAATGACGAATTGTAATCCCCCTAAAATAGATTTGCGTCTGTGTAAAATAATTTGTATACATAATGATAATTAATGATTACTTTAACTCTCCCGTTTCGTCCCGTTTTGGTGTCACAGAAACGTGGTCAGTCTAAACTAAAGTGAGTCCCCCTCTCACATCCTTTGCTTTGATCTTTGCCGCCGGCATCATTTGCGTTACCCCATTTTACTACGGTCCATTATGTATATTATTAGGACTGGCGGATTACCGGAGGAAGAATACTTCTATTAATTATACAGGTGTTTCAATTACCATGTTTATTGTTGTGCACGTTTTCCTGGGTTTTTTTGCCGTGGGCTTATATAATGAGAGTTCACTCGTGTGCGGACAGATACCTACGTAGATACAGAGGCACTTAACCCTTTACGGTCGAACCCGCATACTGTGCGGGAAGCATATTTCGTCAGAACGGTTGTGACTAACTAACCAACACGCAGTTTCTCCGCAGGGGTAGGCAGAGTGGACGGACCGCCAAATAACTTGGTCTTGGCACACACTTCTTGCCTCATTCACATTCATACATATTCTTATATTATTCTGACTCTTAACATGGCCCGACTCAAGTATCTGGTTCATTTGATCGTGCCATGTCTTTCTCGGCAGTCCTCGATTTCTTCTTCCAGTCAAATTCGCATCATATACACTCCTTACACCCCTTTGTTCGTTCATTCGATCCACTTGCCTTAACCATCTAAGCCTACCTTTCTTAAGATACTTTAAGTTTAGATTAGTTTGGTCGGAATATTTTTTCTGCAATCTAAAACTATTGTGGCGATAATTACAGTTTATCGCCACAATTTACTTATAATTTATGTTATGGTTTTCGGCTGTAAATTTTTTCTTGTCACAAACCAGTGATGCACAACCCGCGGCCCCATTCTCGCGACCCTCATGTCAATTTCATATGGCCTACTTGGTTATATATAAAACCTAAATGTTTGGGGTAATTCTTGAAAACCTAGGTTGAGAACACTTTTTTATGGATTTTTGGTGATGTCCTAAATGGAACTAAATTTGAAGAACCGGTTTGTATAAAAACAAATTTGAAAATCAACAGAGACCCTAAATCTGGAACTTCTCTGTCAACCCCCTCCCGCTTAACGAAAACAAAAAATCCACTGATCGCGGGCTGATCGAAAAATAGACAAAGAGGTCCCTCTGCTGAAAAACTTGTGCGTCACTATCATAAATTTACTCCGTGCAGGGATGTAGGTACTCGTAACTAGGTACCTTCATAAACATATTTATTAGTTTTTAAAACAAAATTGACAATGAATTGTAATACAAAAGAAGACGTAAAAAGGGAACAAATTTGCAAAGCTCAACTTTCGCATGACTTTCGCAGATTTTATGACAATTTTACATAGTGCCTGATGGATAATAATTGTTCACATTGCCGACAATAAGTATTGTATAAGTAAGTATTGCCATAAAAATATGAATTCGTCTATAACGGGATAGGAATCCCCGCCACCCGCCGTTGTGCGCCATGCAGCTAACCACCGCACTTATACCCCCCCATTGTTTGTTTTACTTCGAGAATAATTTCCAATTATTCGTTTTTTTTTTCAGACAAAACTACCCATTCAAGTCTTCAGAAATTGTGTTGATAAAATTATTTGCACGGTTTATCACTGAATCGACCTCGTTATAACAGCCAACAATTATATGAAGATAAGCCTGAACTAAAATTTAATGTAATCGCTCATTATAACCGTGAACTCGCTATTGCCGTGATCGTTATAAACCAAGTTCGACTGTATTTTATTCAATTTAGTCAATGTTTTTACATATAATGTGAATGTTCCGAATGAATTGGAATGAACACTTTGCAGAAAGAAAAATATCATGAAAGCATTGTAATTTGAAAGGGAAACCGTATAAGAATTGAATGGTAGATTTATAAAAATAAGAAAATTGGACAAAATTAAAGCGTTTAACTAAAATTTGCTTGGATAATGTTGATACATTTCGCGAATTGATTATTATTTACTGTGATATAGTTATACCGTAGTTTTCATTGTACGACCTGTGTTTAGTGTGTTAACATTACACAGGGTCATAGGGAATAGGAACCAGGGGCGCGGGTAGAACAGGGGGGTTAGTTTGTAATTATTCCACGATTCTGCAGATAATTAGAGGATTGCTGTCGCAGCCATGTCCATGCATGACCATGCCCACTCCGTCATACTCCATGGAAGATTAATGCATCTTCTTGCTTTCATTATCCCTAGCATATCATCATTATAATAAATATACATACCGATAAAAACGACTTCATTGTAGATTCTAGCCATCCCAGAAAAACTGTAATTATGTATTTTTTAACAATTTTTATGAACAATACTGCTTTTTACAGTTAAATTTCTTACGAACAATCCCGGTGTACAAAACATCTAGCGAAAACTGTTGGTTTAAAAAAATAAATAAATGTGTAACGGAAAAATAGAAATTCAGAATTATATCCCTACTATACTGAACACTTGATTCAGTGTATTTATAACACTATCCCGATAGCACTGTAACCTCGAACCAAACTCCTAACTTTTTCTAACTCACTGTATTTACCACCAAATAAACACCCATTTATCTAAATAACAGCTTTTCATTTGTTGAGAATACTTTGAAAATGGAAAACATTAATATGTAAAAATACTTTCTACCCCAATGTCGTTACAATATAATAATTAAGTACCATCTTGTATGTACCTCGGTGTAACAACTATTCTAACCGTAGTGCGCGAAGGCGGCTCACCGGGTGTAAAGTGGTTGATAATTAAAAACAGATTGATATCACGCATTAATTACATGGCACGGTACTTCAATTAGAGCGCAGACCTAGACATTACGTTAATTTGAGGTTATCGCGTATCTTTCATGTCTGGTGTATGTAATACTTACAATGTTAACTCGGCTTTTTTCCTTGTGCTTTTCCAGTTTATTATTTCTGTCTTTAAGTAGAAGCTTTGAGCTTTGCCAGTTCTTTGACCTCTCTTTGACCACCATCCAAAGTAAATCAAATACTGAGAGAATTAAGAACGAATGCTTTTTTAATTTGAATGTATTTAATTTTTGGTGAAATTCAATAATCATTTTTAAAAATTCTTTTTAATTTTTTCAGACATTTCAAAAACCCTTTGAACAGATTAATTTTTTTTTCAATGTGATTTAAGCGGGGGAATGTTATCAGGTTGTACTTTAATTACCATTTGAGATTGGGTAACTTTGTAGATCGTTGAGTTTCTTGATCAATCGGTCAAGAATTGCAAAATTGTACAAGATATATAGCACATACATGTATATGTATATAAAATTGGACACGCTGGTTAAATCGTAAGGGGTGACAAGTATAACTTTTCCCAACTGATAAACCAGGTGAAGATTGCATGAAGACTTGATAGAGGAAGATGCACCTTGAGGTTTAGAAACATGTAAATGGTACGAATGTAGTTCCGCTGAACTTCAGTCTATAGGGTGACGATAACGCTGTCCAATTCCTTCGTAAACTAAGGTAGGATTGTTTCACAGAAATTCAAACGCAACATTGGCATCAAATGGCCATTCTGCGCTATTTAGTGTATTTGACAGTTGATACATCCCCGTTAAATGCCGATTCTAATTAAGTCATTAAGTCCGTTCCAGCTTTTGAACAATTTGTGATCAGCAGAAAAGGAAAATTATCATGCTGTTAAGCTCGTCAGCTTATTAAAATTTGATAGAAAGCTAAAACGCACCTATAATCGGCGTTTAACGGGGACCATTCAAGTGTAAAAAAATTTTAAAAATGGCGCTGAATGGCCATTTCATGACTTTGTCACTCGTGAATTTCTACAAAAAACTGTGCCTAAGACATCTTGACGTAAATATGAATCATGGCAATATTAATTTGGGGATTGTATTATTAGACACGTAGGGTATTGACATTTGAGGCTTGGCTATTAGAAATAAATAAAATTAAAATGACGCCACAAAGTGATTTAAGTGATTTATGTAGTGATTTGCAATTATTGAAGAAATAATAAAAGACATTTGAAACAACGCTTCTATTACAACTGTGTCAGGGCAAAATCTTTTAAATACAAGTAACACATTTCGCACACGATAATAAAACGGGCTACCTTAATAACAGAACAAGAATAGGATTCGAAATCCATCTGATCTCGCACATAATAAAAAATAAATAATAATAAATAAAACCAGTGTTTTGAGAAATCAAAAATGCGTTGCATAAGTAATAATACATAAATGAGAGGGCTGGCTAGCTGGGCTTGCCAGGCGGCATCCTCAGCCTTTAATTTTGTATCCATTAAGCGGTTACCGATACAAAAAAGACGTTTACGAAATGAAGATAGGAAAAATAAGCGTCGATGAACACGGGTCAGGGCCAGACGCTATTACCGGAGGAGATGCGCTCAGTTATTAATCGAATGCTTACGATAACGAAATTGAAAGAAGAGTGTTGTCAGCTGGGGAGCCAGCACAACGACACATGGATATTATTATTGTAAGGCTGGAGGAGGTTACTAGTGCAATAGTGGTCTAACTCCCGATATACACTATAGAGATAAATTGAATTTTTGTTAAATTATACTACTTTTAAATTGTAGCTCTTTTAAATTGGGTTAGGATTTTATTTAGTGATCATTTTTTTGCTTTTTGAACATCTTCAGAAAAATAATAAATTTTGAATATTTAAGGTAAAGGGTGTTTTGGTGGTTAGACGAATATTACAAAAGTAGTGTTTTTGGCAATTTGATATTTTTTCTTTCATGTTATGTCACAATTGGATAAAGATAAACAAATCGATTTCTCAGAAATTGTGGCCAAAGAGTAGTCTAAGACTCACTGTCTGTATGAGGCCACTGGCCAAAAATAATAATGTTACGCTTAAATAAATAATAATGTTCCGCTTAAATAAATAATAATGTTACGCTTAAATAAATAATAATGTTACGCTTAAATAAATAATAATGTTACGCTTAAATAAATAATAATGTTATGCATGTAAATCTTACACACCCTCAAGGGCGTATATAAGGGGGGTTTAGGGGGGTTCAGCCCCCCACCCCCCTCATTAGCCACAGTAATGCCTAGGAAAAAAGAGAATAGCACTAGTAGATTGCTTTCCTGGAAAATACAACACCATTATTTGCACCATCTCTTTCAACATGTGACATATATAATAACTAGCGGTAAGAAGAGGTCCCCAAAAACTTAATTTTCCACCCACCCCTTTTCTCCCTGCCCCCCTCCCTCAGGATCAAACCCCACCCTTAGGGTTGAACCCCCATGTGTATGATATAGCTACGCCCTTGCCCATTCTTATTGTTTTTCGTTTTAAACTTGCTATTTTTACTACACTTAAATACCAGCTCGCAGATATTTATTTATTAATAATAATTATAAAACGAAGTTGATTTTAAAAACATTGGCAACCTGTGCTCTAAGCTCTAAGTACACATAGTAATGACTTAAAATCCTTTACCGAGAGTATGGAAAAATATTATACTGACTTGTAAAGCTTACTCGGGACTTAATCCTTTGTTTGAGTTGAACTTTGAGCTTTGTACCGCGCGCCGAGGGAAATGGGCCGCAATTTCTTGTTCTCTTTTCTGGAAAACTGAGTGAGCTTTCAACGGAGAGAGAAAAATAAAACGGAAATTGTCTTCTGAATGACATTCTTAACTGCTTTGTGCGTTGTTAATGGAGTAAATACGGTAAACATCGAGGAAATTCTGATGGAATAAAGTTATACCGCATTAATGGGACACGTGGAAGAGAGCAAATGGCTTTCTTTTTAGACCCAGAGGTCGTCATATACAAACCCGCAAAATTTGAAATTAAAAAGGTTTGTATTCATAAAATACATCATAATTTTTTTTTTAAATAATTGAAGAAAATCTGGTTACTCCGGTGAGCATTGTGCTATATCTATATTTCGTAACCAGATCTAAAAAAATTGTTATTTTTTTCGTATTCTAGGAAGGTGGATTTTTAAAAAGTTATCAAAATATTCATTAAATATGATATAAATTACCCGCCAGTCATATCATAAAGAGTTTCAATCGGGAATAAATAATACGAAGTTTTACAAATTTATTCATTTATGCAAAGGGAACTTTTACACCGTTGAATGCCAAAAGAATGGCTGGATAACTTTGATCATAAAATAAAAGAAACCTAATTTTAGTGAATAAATTTATTTACAAATTATAGACAGAGTTCCGTATTGCCATCGTATTCTCAAAGAGCTGACTTTATATTCTTGAAAGAGTGAAACAAACACAAACACCAAATAAGACGTATGCATGATAGATGTACGTTCAAAGATCGAAATCGTGGTTGAACGTAAATACACCACAGCGCTAGCGAGGGGCAACTGTGCTTGTTTTTTATTTTCTACTTTTTCGTTTGTCTCGAACTTTTGTCTTTGAACTTTGAAGAAAAAGTAAAAATGTTTTTATCGAGCTGTGATGTGCCAAAGTTGATAACAAAGAACATGAATTTACAGTAGTTTTACGTTTTATTATTCTTCTGGTTACCGCCTTCTGGTTACAAGTTACCAACTTCCCGGAGAGTCGGGATTAAGTTAGTGAATAAATGAATTATTACGAAGGGTATTTGGGTGATAAAGGATTTTGAATTCGAAGTGGCGCTGTCATGTTTTCTTAATCTATTTAAATTTCCACTTCCGTTTTAATTATTATTTGTTTTCGCATCCGGTTCCGCTGAAAAGTTTCACGAAGATCAGTTGTTGGAGCGTTGAACAATGTTATACAATATTTCGATTTGGAATTTGGTCTTGTAATTAAGTACTATTTAATCTTGTTTCCCTTGAGCTTCTAATTAAGAAATATAAAACAACCAAACAATGTGATAAGATTTTAAATTTTTTTTTACTACTTAGTGAACAAAGATTTTCCGCTAACATAAAAACAATATTATTTGATACCGTACGAGAGTCTGGAATCTTCATGAGGGGTATGTTCCGAGCAGACTGAAGCAAATGGGAGAGGTGAAGGAGAAGGATGGACGAAGGCTAGAATCATCAGTCTTTATAAATCAAACATCCCCAACTCACGGAGGAAGATGAACCAGAGTGACTGACGGCACGGACAAGGTATGCAGAGAATTATTTACGACTCGTGCGCCGACCGGCAGTGACAATAAAACACGATGGATACCGCTGAGATAATTAAAAATATTATAAAAAAATAAAACAGTCGCGTATCGTAAAACGTTGTGTTTACGAGCGCCGCCATGGGTTTACGAGACAGCTTGACATTTCACATAAACGGGATTCTAACGAGATGAACGTACGGTCGGTCCCGACCAAGGAACTATAACGCTCTCCAACGTTTCCGACGGCAACGGTTCCTAACAGTCTTCGGGCTGCTAGTCACTACCACGCCAGAGCCTGACTGACAAACGAAAACAATATTAAAGCTTTTTTTTTCCTCAGACATTCATTATGATTTTATTAGTTAAGGCAAAGCTTAATGCTAAATCACTATTTTGATTATAATTGATTATATTATTTATAACGAATTGGTGTACATTATGAATACCAAAAATATGCTTTAGATAAATTAAAGATTTTCCTATCGTTTCGCTTTAGTAGAATACAAATAAAAGAATAAATTACTCAATAAAAAATATAAATGTAAACTACTAAAAAAAAATTTTTTTCAATAGAAATGTATGGACCCATAATGGAAACAAGTTTTAAAAAATACAGTTTTATAGCTAAGATTATCTGTGACAGTTTAACTTGATTAATTTTTTTGTTTTCTTATAAAATTATTTACAAAATAAATACAAACCAGTTTTGTGTTTGAAATCGAACGTTTCTAGACTCCGTTTGTCAAGCGATTTTAAAGCCTATTACCTACAATATAAGTTATACCAAGAATATACACATTTTTGGCTTGTAGCTTCCTCTTAAGTTTGGAATCTGTTCTACAGACTGACTGAAGTAATTACATGTTAAGAAAATGAAGAATCTTTGTAATCGATGACTGGTTTGTTTCGAGTACAACGATTATTCTATTAACGAGAATTTTTTACATATATAAATGACAATATATTACACTGAAAATTGTGAAAATAGGAAACCCATGACAGGGGAAGGTGTTGAGGGTAAAAATGCCAATATCTTATACAAAGTTGTTGTGGCATGTTTTGTTAGGTTTAAAAGAAATAAAGTACAACAAATTTAATAATGTTAATAGTTTTACAAGTATACACCAAATATACAATTACTTTAATAACAACAAATAAAATATTATTTCGAATGATAAAATAATCAATTACCGTGAAAATTTAACAATTAAATAATTTGCGTCAGTCTAATGCGATTCCTTACTCGATGGCAACTGGACTCGTGCAATTACAAAACAAATATAATAAACGCATTGGTCGGCAATGAAGAGGAGACTTTTCGTCTAAAGATGCCCGTTACAGGGAGAAACTGGTATTTTAAATCTATCAAAATGTATTTCAGATCAAACGGGCGGGTTACCCGAACACTGATGGCGTTTAAAAAATATTAAATTTAAAATGTATGTAGTACCTACTAGCGCAGACACGTGGGAGTTGAAAGTATTCATAAATTATTTGCTTCGGATTGCTGAGGCCTTTCAACAGAAATATTGTCAATTTCTTTATAGTGGGCGTAATTATATTTTTTGTTTACAGATTACAGAGACGTTACAAATTCCTTTTCGAATGAAAATCTTTAATAAACTTGAAAATCATCTGTCAAAAATTTAAACAAACAAATACGATAATCAAATAAAATATAGAATTGTTAATAATTTAAATTTTAAAAAATAGTAACTACTCTATCGCTTGTGTGAATAATTGTTCCCACGGTAAGTTCAATTTTTTATAATTAAACGTGAATAATTCCACTTAAGAATATTTCACATCACATCACATCAAAACACACAACAGAAATTAGTGTGTTTTGATGATGATGTGTAAACATTCTCATCACGTGGGTGGTGAAATCTTTATGGGTGCATAGTTTTTAAAGCTTTTGTCTGTTCTGGCCTCTTTGAATTATATATATTCAAGGTGAAAATCCCGGTCCGCCCCTGCAGCGCGGGCCACACGTAGGTATTACACTTTTTAATGCAAAAGCACTATTTTAATATGGTGCTCCAAGCTTGAAAGGAACCCGCGGAGTTGACGTGAAGCTCGTCCCGGCAGATTTATTTCGTAAGTTAGATCATTTAAACGTTTAATTTAAATCGTTATAAAAATGTGACGAGATAGCGATCTCTGTGGCGAATATGTATTTAATTACGGTGGTTTGAAATATATTCTCTTAGTGACTGTTTGGCTACTAGCCGTTTGTAAGGAAAAGGGAATGCTCACAACTGTCTGGAGCCAGTGAGACTTCGGCATCCCCAATTGGGGTATGTTGTAAGGCTGAAGGTAGCGGGGGGGGGGGGAGGGATATGGGGAAAAGTTTCATTCGTTTCATCTCTAAATGGTGGTCTTACACCAGGGCGATACTGAGAGTATCGTCCACTCTGGAACGTACCGCAAATATACTATATATTATTTTTAAATGAGTAATTTGTGAAATAATACAAATCAATTAAATAAATTTTACTAGCGCACGCCGGCATTCGAACCCGTGACCTTAGCCTTGCTAGTCCAGAGCCTTATCCCTCGACCACGGAGTGCGTCAAAAATAATTAATTTGAGATTTTGATTTGAAAACTTGTTATTTATGTGAAATTATTTAACTTACATTATTATAATGATTTGAAATCGTTTATCAATAAACGAGATTTTTATTTTTCCCATCACTTAATTGCTATCTCTCTTTTACTTCTTGCTATCGCTCTATGTTTAGTTACGTAGGTATCGTTTAAAAATCATTGTTTAAAAATATCTCTCTTATTTATTTAATTACAAGATATTTGTTAGTAAAGTGTGTCAGAAGACTAGATATAATTAATTTTGTGTTCGTCATACCAACGACTAAATACCTTAATAATACGTACACTATGGCTAAAACAAAAGGTATTTGTTTCAGCATTTCATAAGCATTCATTGCTATTGCCTTTATATTATTAGAAAATTTTTAAACAATTCTACAGAAATTTCTTATTTTATTTTAGCTTATTAATTTACATAACGGACAAAGTATTAACAAAAAAAATATGCAGAAATAATACACAATACCAACCGTCCAATAATGGCGTACAGCAATGCCAAAACATAAGTGGTAAGTGGGTACCTATGTAAAACAACAACAACAAAAAACAAGAGATAAGAGACTAGTGGTAGGTGGTTTCATACCAAATATATATATTATTATCCATCCACGTATACTTAAATAGTAAAAATATATTAATGTTTGAGTTCAGTGAAGTCGAATTAAAACAATAGATTCAACAACATTTTTAAGGTTCTGGGGATGTTTTTACATCTTTTATTAGTGGGCAGGTGGGCAGATTATTGACTTTTTTTAATGTAGAGACCAACTACAGAGTAATGGCAACAACCCGGCATTAAAGTCTGAAATATTTAAAATACAAATTTTATCTACATAATTCATCAGAATACCTAAGAAAACTTCTGTAAAGTTAGTTTCACCATCTGCTTTTAAAGGACGATTGAATTCATCAATATATTTTGTTCACCTTCAATATCCAAAATTTTACCAAAGCAGAACAACGTCATTACTTATGCTCGCTTTCCCAATTTGCTTGATTTTGAAATCAGACATCTGTTTTCCTTGTTACACTGTCGCTGCGGCGGATTTTCTGGAAGAGTCTATCGGTGGCGGTCAAGAATGGTGTTGGTTCTGCTAACCACTGGCCCGTGGCTTCCTGGAAACAGTTCCAGGAACGAAGGACCAAATTACCCCCTGTTGTTTCCTCCGAAAAATCTTTTCATCGTCCAGTTTCTTTACAAATTTGGGAAGAATATGCCACTCCTGCCAGCTTTGCACTTCACTGGTTCTCAATTTCATTTTCATCGGGTTTTATCGAGTTACAATAATTGAAGTGGGATCTAGCCCCTCTTCTTTTATTGGATACGAGTCAAGGATCCAGATAGTAACTACAGAAAAAAATCACATTTTTCTTATAATATCTGTCTCTGAATTTGTTTTTAAAAATTTGTAACCTACATATTGTTCTCAAATAAATGTTCGTATACATTTATTTGCTAAAAGCAGTTTAAAAAATGTCAAGAATTATAAAAATATAAAATACTAGCTGACATGTACCCGGCGTTGCTCGGGGTTATGAATAGTTTATTTGAGCTTGTGAATTCTAGTGTACCTGAAAACTGAGTCTATTTTGAAGGTGGAGATAATATTATTCTAAAGAATTAATAAGTTTTTTTTCCCTTAAGGCGATGCACTACGTCGTGTAATATTTTAAATTGAACCGCAATCAATAATAACCCTTACGTAGATGGCTATAAGGTTTAAATTCCCGCTTAACACCATCCGCCTGTTTTGATTTATGCAAGAAAAAAACATGGGCAAAAAGTGCCTTTTATTTTATTTTGTGGATGTTCCCGCATAAATATTTTTTTTTCGATCATTTTATAAATAACATAATTTGCCACATTATACAATAAAATTAAAACCGAAAATGGGTTTGTAAGTAGGAGATTTTGAACTTTAAAGCAGTTTTCATAGGCCTAATACATTATTTGTTTCTGGGCTTATAAAAAGATTTATCTAAAAAATACTCGATTATTTCAAAGGCCAAAATGTATTCTACTCGCAGTATTTAATTAAAGCATCTGAAACATTTCTAGGCGACTAAATTTTCAAACCAAAAACACATGATTTTGCATTACTACATATGGCATCGCCTTAATAGTGCCCCGACTTCCCCGGAGGTGTCCGACTTCCACCATTCACTACTGTATGCCACATTGGTACTATAAAAAACTACATTATATCGACTTTTATTCGACTCCGTATCTCCGTTGTCTTCCCCGGGCGTCCCTGACTTCTTATACCATTTAAATCACTCCTGGCAATAAAAAGAAAAAAACTTTGAAATTTTCAATGAAATCGGTATATACTCGTATACATAAATATTATAATAGTATATTACCGGTACCGGTCGGTGGCCGAGTTGACATCGCGTTTGGGTCCCACCCAGGCGTAGTGTGTTCAATCCCTCGGCTGGCTAAGTCCTCCATCACAACACAAGCAACATTTTCAGCTTACTGCGGTGGTAGTAGGAGATTTTCAAATATTGTCTGGTTAATCGTAACCCGGGAATGTATGTCGTTCTTTAAAAAAAAAAGAAATATATGTAATTTTTTTCTTTAAAGTTTCATTATTATCATTATATGAAGCCGTTTTAGTTAAAAAAAATTGGGTAAATTTTTTTGTATAAAATTATATTGATCTGGCATAATTTACAATTTGGGAATATTATAGTATGGGCACCATTTATTGGATAAGCGACGCCTCTGCCATAGGTCGCCCCAATTGGTTCGCTACGTTTTGTGACTTAGCAGGGGTACCCGGATTCATGGGGTGAGGTTTGTCCAGGTCTTGACAGCGGATGCATTCGTCCACCAACTGCGTGATAGATGGGGTCGGTTGAGGCTGGTTGAGGGAGACACTTTTCGATATCTCCAGTCGGACTCTCTCACATACTGATCCCCAGATTTCTGCCCACCCCTATTTTCCTTCCTTTTACTAAAAAGACACTCCACACAGCATCCCCAAAGGGCTTCTGTGTGGGTTAATGTATATTAAAAAATTAATGATATATTTGAGAAACCTTTAGGTACCGGTTTTGACAAAAAGGAGCACACTTTGTGAAGAATCAATGGTCCATCCCAAAAAATAAGATAAAATGAGATTGACGGAGGCTTTTTCTTGAACTTAAGCTCTCTAGGCGTCACAAGTCACAATCCGACATATATTTTTGAAGGACCTGTTTATTTTCGTGTGATTGAATTTAGTTAATGACCAGGTATTTTTTTAAATAGAATAATAAAAACGCATAAAATAATCACTATTCGTAAAATTTTTAAAAGTTTAAACGTATTCTGAAATTTACGAGTGTTTTGTGGATTTTTGGATGAAAATAAATTAGAAATAAAGCAGCGTGGTTTCTATGGACCGATTCCCGGAAGGCGACCATAAGAGAAATAAAAAATGAAAATGTATTTTGTAGTTTTTATTTCTTCAGCAGGTATAATAAAGCAGATATCGATTATATTATGCAAGTTTTATTTTTTTCGATAATACTACTCGTATTTCAAATGCTTAGAAATAATAGCAGTTATCATTCAACTAATCAAAATTTGACCCAGTATAAACAAATTGTATCTAATTTCAGTAATCAATTACTAGTTGTAAGAATGCAATGAGGTTTGTAATTGCCACACAATCCTAAATATACTCTTATATAATATAATGCATCGGGCGTAATTACGTAATTAGTTATCATGTTGTATCAAATGCGAAAAAAGTTACTCATTCGAAATATAGTGTACAGTGACGTCGGGAAAAACTGGCGGTCCCGGAGAAAATTTAACAAGAACTTTATTGATCTACGCATTTGATCAATAAATATGCAAATTATATAAATTTGTTTACACTAATCGCTTAGCGAAAGAAGTTGAGAAAGAAGTAGAAATGAAGAAAGCTTTTTCATTTATGAATTCGTAAAAATAATTACGCCACTGCACTGATAGTACAAATTAAATTATTGCGCAATTCGTAGCTGCGGCATATATATTTGAAGTTGCTTGTTATATTGTAAGATTATATCGTATAGTTAAATAGAAAATTTATGGTACCCAGAACACATAAAAGCAAATCGATTTGTGGACTGAAGTACAGTTTATTAACCCTTCAGTACTTTCAACACATTTTTTTCAGTTTATTTGTTTTCCGTGCATTTCAAATGCGCTATATTCATTTTATTCTTAATTTTTTACTCAAAATCGTAGAAAAATTGAGAGAACTCGTTATTTCGAAAACACATTCGTCTTGCTTGAGGATTTTTTAAGAAAACTGCAACTTCACTTTTATCTCGTTCTTATAATAAAAAAAATAAGAAATCATTTTTAATGCTAAGCCGATTGTTATAATAACGATGCGAAATATGAATTATTCATTTAGGCTATTTTTAGGATTTTATTAATGGCATCCAGTATAAACATTTGAGGCAAACTGGAAAGAATTATTATTTCTCTAAAAGATAAAAATACTTTTATAAAATGTGAACGCTCGGTCATATATGACCCTTAATGCTGGAGGGGTTAACAAAAATATTTATTATGTTGACACTATTTTTTCTAGAGCTTTTAAATAGGCGCGATATCGGGTGCGCGATATTGATGTTTCGTTATCGATATCTATTAATGATATCGATAACGAAACAAAAACACTATTTTGTTATCCAAATAATGTAAGTAATATTTCCCCTCCATTTGTGCTTTAAATAGAAATTTCTTTACCGTTGTCGGAGGTAAAAATCATGGTTTAGGTTCGAAAATTTCTATAGCAATACGGATATGTAACAAATCAAATTGCTTACAAGTTCTGGCCACTCTGCATCATCATGAAAACTTTTATAGGAACCAAATTGATTAGTTTCAGTATAAAAATGATATTTATTTGCAGAATCATTCCACCAACTTTTCGATTACACGTTCTTTGAATAGAAAAATTATTCTTCGGAATGCGTGAAGCCCATAGACATATGGAGCCTGAAGTTACTTTAAGTTTGTTTTATCTGTTTTTGCCAGGCTTCGTTTCAATTGAATCCTTGAAACTCCGATGCCAAAAATATAACGAAATAAACTTTATAAGTTTGTATTCTATGAATAAACATAGGTAGGTTTTAAATTGGTTCGTGCCTATCTGTTTGACAGTCTGCAGTGGTTCCGTGACTTTCATACACACAATACAAACCAAAGAGGCTTGTCCACATTAACTTGTTCTCCCCAGACATAAAACTGCTATATTTTTAGGTAAGTTTTTAGATTCTCACGGCCAAAAGCATTTTTGTTGTTTGTTTTTGGGGTGTTATGCCGTGTTGCGCTAACTCCTTCTTTAGCCGACGTTTCGGACAGCGTTACATCTTCGGATCTACCGGATCTGCCCTGATGATGGACACTGCAACGCTGTCCGAAACGTCGGCTAAAGAAGGAGTTAGCGCAGCACGGCATAACACCCCAAAAACAAACAACAAAAATGCTATATTTTTAATTTATTTTTTTTTTAAATTATTTTAATATAGATCATATGGGTTACATTAATACATACATATTTTGCAAAATATAATATTTAGGTTCATAATTGGTTATGTATACCTTATCAGAAAAGAGGAGCTCTTGTGCCTGAAAAGGGAATATTTGAGGGTAGTTACCTCATCAAAACTTTGGAATGAAATACCACTATTATTACCACGTCTATTCGAATACCGACATCGTTGCAGTGTTTTCAGGGCCAGCTCTGAGCCGAACAGCCCCTGGCGATTGTGATTGTGTTTGAATTAGATTTAATTTGAATTTTTTCAATTAATCTGAATTTTTATTTTATTTTATTTGAATTATTATTTCAAGTATATATTAGAGGCAGCTGAAAACCAGCTGCAGTTCAGGTCCGGAATGTACAACTGAGCAGTGACCTTTTTGTAATGATGGAAAGCCAATCATGATGTAGGAATGTGTAATTAGTAATAATCTATTGACAAATAAATGTTTTATTATGATTACATCTTTGTGCAAGGGGTTACTAATAATAAACCCACTTTTCAATAATCAGTGTTTAACATTAGGTCAATTAACGCGTTTATTTATCGGGTTTGTTCCAAATATGATTACACGTGCAGTGTTAAACATGAGACTTGTCATGCTTTGAATAACACAATTTATAATAACTTCCATTTTAAGCACAGAATGAAAAAAACAACATTTAAATGTATTTTGCACAATTTAACTCTCTTTGTAAATAAATTACATAATTGTTTGAAGTTAACTCGATTTCTGGATATATTTTGGGTACGCAAAAACCACACATTTTAATTAGACCGCTGAGCGGCGTCTTGTATAAAATAATACTTCGACAGCATTGTACCCGCCTCCAAGGCCAATTTGTTCATCCCCCGAAATCAAGATGTTACATCCCTTGTTAATATCCGACATCTGCCGATGAAAGGAATAATATCGCAGTTCGGGCAATATCTCCACAGAGGCGCCAATCGTAATTCAAAGTTTAGCCATAAATAAAATTAAAAAATAGGCGTTATAATCGGTGGCTACCCTTGGAGCCTTGTTAGGGGCAATTTCCACCTCTGCTATTGCCGGTGAAATTGCTCCACACCTAAAATTATTCGCACTCATTCTGTTATAATGGCGCTATCTAAATGCTGATCAATGTTGGTCGGTATCATTTGGTATCCCATTACTTGTTAATGCCAGATAATCTTTGAGTAATAATCGAGAGATGGCACCTTGTTGGTTAGGGGAGGAATTCACAAAGCATTGGGCGATCGCGTGATAATGGGTTGCGAGGTGTGTTTAAGCAGATGTATTGTGAACATTTTTGTGAAAGTGTTAATTTTATGTTCGATGAGTGAACAACTCCTTTCTGATGGATGCTCGATATTAATATCTTGGTAATTTGATGGCCATTGAAGGTGGAAGATAAAGATCAATGATGAAAAATTCAAAGAAAATTCATTAAATAATGATGAGCAGAAGTCATATTATGGAATTTAACGAAATCATACAACATTACCAAAGTACTGCTTAAATTTCAATAAATATGAAAGTTGGATAATTGAGGGGCATGGTGAAAAACACAGGTAACCTGCAGAATGTCCGATTTACTCTGTATTCGAATTTTATCACGACACAAGTCTGCATTAAAATATTCTGTACAATTAACGTTTTTTGAGTAGATTTGAATTATAATGTATTTTGATAATTCATTTTCATGGTATTCAAAGAACACGGAAGGAGCACACACAGGAATTAAAAGGTCGAATCCAATATAGAATCCAACTAGAAACTGTTCCGTGTTTGGTTACCTACTGTTTTTTCGAAATCCTTCAATTTTTAACCTACCAGTTCTGATGATTAAAGTGTAGAATGCTGCTGGCAATATACGTTTTATTAATATTAATATTTATGGAATTGTTATGTAACTTGATACCTTTCAATGATATCTAAAAATCCTTGGCAGAAGTATTATTCCTCCAAGTTAGAATTTACAGAGAAATACGATATAAAACCACCACTTAAAAAAATCTTTGTGGGTCAATCTTATGTAAATCTATCGGATCAAATGAGGGTAGACGTAGATAACCCTGGCACTTGGGTGCTGACTTAATTTACCCGTACCTACATAGATACGAAGCTAGTAGTCCACAAACCACTTTTCCTCAATCCTGGAAACTTACCAAGGTTAGCCCGATACATAAATCTGGAACAAAAACGGAAGTCCAGAACTATAGACCAGTAGCGGTTCTGTCAATACTCCCAAAAATATTTGAAACAATAATTTGCGAAAAGCTAAACAAACAAATTAAACCGTTTCTTTGGGGAAACCAACATGGATTTTTATCAAATAAGTCCACCGTCTCTAATCTTCTAGAACTCTCACAGAGAGTAGCAAGAGGATTAGATGCTCAACATCAAACTGATGTGATCTACACGGATTTTGCCAAGGCGTTCGACCGAGTAGATCATGACGTACTGCTACGAAAAATACATAGAATTGGTTTCGACAAACCCCTCCTAAATTTTTTTGTCACGTATTTAAGGAATAGGAAACAATATGTTTGCATCGACGGATATAGGTCTAGAGAATTTTCTGCATTCTCTGGAGTGCCACAGGGGTCAAACCTAGGGCCTCTACTATTTATAATCTTAATTGATGACATTCAAGAATGCATCAAACATTCCACTTGCCTGCTTTTTGCTGACGATCTAAAATTACTTAAGAGAATTTGTGATGGTCAAGATTGTGTCAAATTGCAAACTGATTTAGATTCAATTTCATCATGGGCTGATGAAAATAAATTATTTTTTAATACAAAAAATGTGTCGCTATGTCGTATACACGTTCGAGAAACCCTATCAAATTCGATTATTGCATCAAAAATGATATATTGTCAAAAGTAAAATCCATCAAGGACCTTGGGGTAGTCTTTGATCCCAAACTTACGTTTTCGGACCATATATTGCAGTTGACGACATCATGCTACAAGCTTCTCGGATTTGTCATAAGACTCTGCAAACAATTTTCCAATCCCGAGGCAATGATGACTTTGTACAACTGCATTATAAGATCTAAAATTGAATACGCCTCCGCTGTATGGGCCCCATACCAACAAAAATACATTGAAAAATTAGAACAGATTCAAAAAACGTTTTTGAGATACATGTATTTGAGAATGCACGGAGAGTACCCGCGATTCATGCATCACGAAAAATTGCTTGCCGAAACGCGCTACCAAAGTCTCCACTCGAGGAGGAGTGGGGCCCTTGCAGTAACGGCGTACAAAATTCTTAATAATTTAATAGATAGTTCATACCTTCTGGAATGCTATAAGTTATACGTACCGAACAACTACAGCCAGGGACGGCACCATGATCTGCTATGTATCCCACGTGGCAGAACGGAGGTACTGGCTCGGCATAGCATGACACGAGGTATGGCGCTGTTAAACAACGCCTCCAAGACTATCGATATTTTTAATAGTAGCCTTGAAGAATTCAAGAGGCATATGAATGTAAAAAATCACTATTTATAACTTGTTATTTCTATTCTTTTTCATTTATTGTTTCGTATCATTTATTTATTATTCTTTACATTGTGTAGTTAATGTTACAAATTAAAAAAAAAAAAAAAAAAAAAAAAAAAAAAAAAAAAAAAAAAAAAAAAAAAAAAAATGGAGTGCTGGTAACTGTCCTAAATATAGACAATCAAAATATTGAAGAAGTAAAAGAAATTAAATACTTGGGAATCATAATAGATAACAAGTTAAAATTTAACACTAACTTTGAAATTTTAAATAAAAAAATTGCGAAAAAGGTTAATTTCTTAAGTAGGATAAAAGGAAAATTGGACATTAAAACAAGGATATTGGTCTACAATACCACTGTAGCATCCCATCTGAATTATTGTACAAGTGTAATATTTCTAAGTAACAAAACCCAAATTAAGAGAATGGAAGTAATCCAGAAGAGAGGCATGAGGTCAATACTGTGTTGTAGTAGGTACACCAGAATAAAAACCATGCAACGTCAACTCAATCTTTTAAGTGTGTGGCAACGATTAGTTTATAATACCTTAGTGTTTATTTATAAGCTAAAAAATAAAATGTTACCTGACTATATGTCAAAGCATGTTAGAATTAATAGTACAGTTCATTTATATCCTACGAGAAACTGCAACGATTTTAGGCTTCCTAAAACACATTTATCGGGAACACAAAACAATATTTATTATAAAGGTTTTAAAATGTTCAATGAACTCCCGGTAATTGTTAAGGAAGCTAAAAGTCTTGCAGTTTTTCGTGGATTATGTCTCAATGTTGTGAAATCTAAATTTTAGTATGTAAGTAGTAAATAATATTGTAGTAGTCATAGAAAATAATGTATTAGGTATAAGATGTAAAATTTTATAACTAAATAAAATATACAAAAAAAAAAAAAAAAACTACCCTGATGTACGGAAGTGAGGCATGGAAATGGCAGAGAAAGGATGAAAGTAGACTGAACGCTGTAGAAATGAGATCCCTGAAGCGTATGCGTGGTAAAACCATGTATGATCGAATAGAGCGAATGAGCGAAAAGTGTAAGGAGAATATATGTTGCAAATGTGAATGGTAGCAGAAGTCGGGGACGCACGAGGAAGACATGGCGCGACCAAGTGAATCAAATAATTGAGTCGGTCTATGCCAGAAGTCAGAATAATAGAAGAGTATGTATGAGACGATGTATAATGTGAATGAGGCAAGGAGTGTGTGTCAAGACCGAGTTGTTTGGCGGTCCGTCCTCTCTGCCTACCCCTGCGGGGAAACGGCGTGGTGGTTAGTTAGTTAGTTATTTAGTTACCTAGATAGGTACCTACTTTAAGAGCAGTAGGTGCTGACTTCAGCTTTGCCCATATTTTAAAAATGGAACTTATTGTGGTGTGTTGGTAAATATTTGTACTTTCAATACCGTTCAACAGGTGTCGTTAGAGTGTGTAGATAAGATAGGATATTTAGTTTATGTAGTTTTAAGATGTCTCACCAGGTGGCATTAGTAATGCCATATGACAGAGACAATATGTCGTCCATACCCGAATGGTGTACAGCCCGCAACAGAAGAACTTCTTATAGAACGGACGAAGCCCAGCTGAATATTCATTTTAAATGTCTCACGATAATAAACATACTCGTCATCTCAGACGAACCGATGTAATTATTGCAATCAATAACTGTACACTACAAGCTTCATCTTGTCTGTTCGTTTTCTTATTTTGTTATAGGAAAACTAAAACGGTTTTATATGTGATTTTATTTTTTTATTGTACAATAAATATCTTTATATAGGTATCTATGATATTTATTATACCAAATTATTATCAAAAATACTCATTTCGGTTGTCTGTAATTCCGGTTCAACGAACTGTAGAACTGGGATTTGCTTTGAATTCAAAAGTGTCATTTTCAAAATTGGAACTGATTGTTCAGACAAGCGATAAAGTAGGTACCTAACTATATTCAGAAAACTATTTTATTTTTATTTAATTTTAGTCAATCAAATTTGCGACGTGTATTTCTTTTGTTTAAATTTTTGACAGATATAGCTGGTCTAGACTGATCTATGCCACTGGCTTAAGAGTTGTCTTCTTCTCTGTGAGGCATTTTCCGAAGAATTTCTTCAGCATCAAAAGGAGAACATCCTGATTCTCTGAACCCGGCTGCCGAATTTCCGGATTTTAGAGTCTATTAATTCAAAAGTGCTCAAGCATCCTCGGCTGCAATTTACTATTTGGAAGTTAAGCACTCACCCATTTCTCATCTCCCATTAGATTAATTGTTTTCATCAAACGATCCTTATTAAGCATGTAGAAACATAATATTTTTCAATTGCACTTATAACGAAAATTTCGTACCTTTGGTCAGCCTTATTATCGAATATTTAAAAAATACTCAGTTTCACAAATATTTCTTGATGTTACACGGATCTGCGCTAGTGTTATAAAATGCATTGGAGTAAAAACTGTCGTGTTAATTGAAAAAGAAAGCACATTATACTCTAAGCAGAATTCTTGCCTGAACAGACTATGCAATAATTACAACCGCTTATTATCCAAGGTTGATATTTTCAGTTGCGAACTTACCATATACAAGAGGTCCAAAAAATAAATTTCTCTGATGGTTTGTGAATAATGTTTATGTCTCTATTGTTTATATCTCTATTATGATTTGATTTATATCTACAACCTCTCTCCATGGCTATAAATGTATTGTTTTGTAAATTTTTCGTTTTATATAATCTTTTGTTTTGTATAAATTTTTTAATTCCTTTCTCACAAAGATATTAGAAGAACGAGATGTGCTATGCGCAGTTCGTACTGAGTGGAATTGTTTTGCCGAGTGTCGCCGGTTTTGTTCACCAATACTACTGCACACCTTCGCTTACGCTAAGGCATCGCTAAGGTCTCCGCACTAATAAATAGAACAGATTTCTGTGCGTACACGTCCCGATACCGTTCAAAGTACCCTAATTAGGTAGTACTCCGGCTACGGTCCGGCGGCCAACATAGCATATCTCGTTCTTCTAATATCTTTGCTTTCTCACAAATTTAAATAACTTATTCATTATTATGCTGTCTCAGTTAAAGTTACAAGGAGGAAATCCATAATTGGTTTTATTTAACCATATAATACTTATGTACAAACTGATTAAATGTAAACTGTCGATTTCCTCAGAATAGCTCAGAGCAAATTAATTGATAAGTTGAATGTTTTTCGTCCATGAGCGCAACGGTAACTGAAGGATGTACACATTACATACATAACTTAGTGCACACATCTTCCACGAACTGTTAGCGGCCTTCCCTAGTCAGAGACCACGTCTCACTATTATTTGCCTACTGTAACTGACTACCTACTGAGTCATTGATTTGGTAAGACGTGCTCTGAATTGTGTTACTACACTACCAATAAAATAATGAAATTGTTACGCAATCATTTGATGATCTATTTCAGATGATTAAGTTCGGATCTAAATAAATGCACCGGGGGACACTTCAGTTCGTCCGATGAGATTACGAGGTTAGAGAGAGACGTCACAGAATACTTATTTAAATATATAGTATTTGTAACAATTATTTTATAAGCAATAATTATTATCCTGAAACACTCATCCACATTGAAAAATCTCCTGATAAAAGATACATGACGCCAACGGGACTTGAACCCGTGTCCTTTCGATTTCCGGTCGACAGCTCTGACCACTGAGCTATGACGGCTTATCTCTTATCCGCGAAATAATTCAATATATACTAGTGTTTCATTCAATAATTTCTGCTTGTTACATTTTTTCACCTGAAACAACCAACTTTATTTTATATGTGCTAACTCTCTCACTAGATGGCGTCGAGACAAATTGTCTACATTTTTGGTGAAGATACTAGAACTTGTCAAATATTAATTATTTTTTTTTTTTTGGTAAACTAATGTTTTTAAGACAAGATTTTTTATGCATAGCACAAAGGGTAACAATTATTTTATAAGCAATAATTATTAGCCTGAAACACTCATCCACATTGAAAAATCTCCGGATAAAAGATACATGACGCCAACGGGACTTGGAAGTTGGTTGTTTTCAGGTGAAAAAATGTAATAAGCAGTAATTGTTGAATGAAACATTAGTATATATTGAATTATTTCACGGATAAGAGATAAGCCGCCATAGCTTAGTGGTCAGAGCTGTCGACCGGAAATCGAAAGGACACGGCTTCAAGTCCCGTTGGCGTCATGTATCTTTTATCAGGAGATTTTTCAATGAGGATGAGTGTTTCAGGCTAATAATTATTGCTTATAAAATAATTGTTACCCTTTGTGCTATGCATAAAAAATCTTGTCTTAAAAACATTAGTTTACAAAAAAAAAAAAAATATAGTATTTGTGTTCGCCATAGGCCCGGTATATCAGTCGGTTCGTATCCTCGTGGATTTCTATCATTTCTAGCTCAAATTTAACCGGGATAAATCAGCCGCTCAAAGCTTAGTAAGCCGCAGAATAGTTCCATTTTTGGACGCCGAGGCGCTAGCAGTAAAAAAATTTCAAATATGACACGTACGTGTGTAATTATTTACTAATTTTATCAGTATGAATTGATAATCAATCTTAAATAGTCCGAAGGTACATAAGAGGGATTTTTCAACGTCAGGACAGTTTTTTTAATCATAATTTCATGAATAGTGCACAGACTCCAGAAAAACAAATACTTTTTAAAATTAGTATCCTCGCATGTAGCATCATGCCGATTGAAGTGGGGAATTTAAAAAAACAAATCGGCTTGTACATTGAACCCCCCCGAAACATTTGACATTTTGAACGATCCGGATTCTCGCAATAACATTAGACATCATAGATATTCAACTCTCTTTGACAGTAGTTTCGTTATACAAAGAAAAAAGAAACAACTTTCTCTATTAAAATCATAGGCAAAACTTCCAATATTGTTGAAACGCGAATCGAGCCATGAATTACGGGAAAAAAACGAAGCAACTGCAAGCGGCGTTTCGCGCCATTTGGGGTTATTCCTTTCCCATAAGTTGAGGTTCAGCTCGGAAGTTCGGCTCGAGCATGTACACGTAGCACAACGAAGCCGAGCTTAAAATCGACTGATATACCGTGCCATAGAAGCGGAGGTGAATTTATTAATGGTACGAACGCATACGAATCAATGATAATTAAATTATAAATTTTGTTGTAAAAAACGAAGCTAGCGTGCATTCTATTATATTTAATGTGTTCGGCTGAAGTTGATTATGGCAGGGGCGGCGGGGCATAGAACAGCTTTATGTTTACGAGATATTTTAATTTTAATATTTAGTTCACATTATTGTTTGTGAGAGAAACAAAAATACTAGAATATGAAAAGTTAAAAAGTTCTGCAGAGAAGTTAAAATAAAAGAAATATGTTAAGTAAATTCTAAATTGAAAAATACGCCACAAAGTGTCATATAAATGCTTAGCAGACCCACAATATTTTCGGTGAAAAATAGGGGACTATAAAATAAATACCTACTCCAAATAACGAACAAAACAGCGTAGTCGTACGGACTGGTACCCACATTTGTTAGTAAAAGTGGCTTATTTTATATGATATATAGATAAAACCAATATAATGTTAATGTTATGTAGCTTTGCTTTGAATATTATCTTTTAAATATTTAATATTTAGTATCTATCTTGCGCGAGCCGCCCCTGGCCGCTCTACGCTTGCTCTTGAAAGCGAGACGACGCAGAAGGCGGCGGGCGGATGTAAAATCAAAGTGAGAAATAATAATAATATAATAAACAGGTAGGTGAGAAGCAGGGGCGCAGATCAAAGAGGCCGCCGGGGCCCGCGGCCAGGGCAGGGCAGGGCAAGCAGGGGCCGGGCAGGGGGGCCTTTGATATGCCGCGGCGGAGCTCCTCCGAGGTGCGAATTATCTCGTGACAGGGGGGCTCAACGGGGATTTTTATTTAACACCTTTTGGCCTATTGTTTCTCGCCTTGAGGTATAGTGTATAATGTTCACATTGAAATTGAACACGCGAGAATGGCCTTTGACGTGAATTAAGTGACGTAATCATGTCAAGCCTGGTTCGTTTGGAGACTTGATCATAATCGCTTGTATCCTTTATTTGTACCATGATTTTCCTTTGAGCTCTGTTTCGTTATCATTTATTTGACATTATCCATATATATGTAAGGCATATAACATCTTTCCACAACTGTGTGGCTATTTCTGCCACACTTTCTTTTCATACTCAGAATGCGTACAAAAAAACAAAACGAAAGAATTCAAAAATTTAGAAGCAGTCCTATTCTAATTTTTAATATTTTCTAGAATAGAAAGTAGTAGGCAGTTTCCTATATTTTTAAACCAAGTGTAATTCCCCGCCTTCATAATATTATTTAGTTTGGCAAACGAATATACAAATGATATCGACATTTTTAACATTAACTGATTCAATGTTTAAAACACACCTAAACATTTTTTTCATGTCACAATATTATTTCTTCAACGGTTCTTTTTGATAATATCAATGTTAAGCTGTACAGTCATTAAGATAATAATATTTTCCGATAATTTTAGATATTTAAAAAATATCTAATTATAAACCATTTTTACGCAAGTAATTATTGAGTGAAACCATTGTTTATTTTTATTACTAACACTTGTGTTTACAACATTACAACACGGGCGTATACGAGGAAAGTTATATTTTGCATATCAAATAGATTTAACTATGGACCAACTGATAAACCTCCTTAGTTAGGTACCTACGTCGCAAATTAAGTCAACGATACTATCTATTCTTACATCAAACCGTTCAATTTAGTAAGAAATGCTATCAAAATTCAACAAAAACCGGTTATATTGACGATGTAAGTACGTAATAACTTGTCCATGCTGATTGGTGGTATTGGTAGTTCGTCCTATGTCAATGCGTATAAAGTTTAATAAAGTTCTATAATGTTCTCCTTGCAGCCGAGGAGATTGCGGCTGTATTTTTTGGTGATTTGAATTTATGAACGCGGGGTTACGATATCGGAGAAAAAAATAATATCACAGTCCGGAAACTGATGTTTTTGGTCGTTGGATGCAATAAGCAATAATATTTACACGTATCTATCGGATCGTAGGAACTGTATATTTTGTGAGGTTTCATCAGATATATTATTGAAAAAACTTGTAATGTAACGGAAGTTTGTAATGTTTTAAGTGATTCCGCAGTAGTTTTAACTGACTAGTGCTAGTGGCATTATGGCATTTGGTGAGAGGAGCGATACTGGGATTACACAGGCTGATGTTGCGGTAAAGCAATATTTTGATCCTGTAATGTGATCTTTCACCAAGCCGATACTGAGACTACCTACGTACATTCTGTATTGAGGTGCAAATACGCTATTTTATACATTAAATAGTATATTATAATGGTTGGTTTGGAAACGCTACGTCCGGTTGAGGTCATGATTACAAATATTAATATATTTTTGTATAAATTGTCCCATTTAAATAATTAATAATAATTCATAATTAAATTCATATGTAACTTTGATGTAATATTAATTTTCTTATAATTAAATTATACATAATCCTCAGCACGGGAGATCCCAGTGAGGATATCATTATATCTATTTGTTACAAAAAAAAAGATAGTAAAACACTTATTATTATTATTATTTGTTTTGATTATAAAAAAATATTCACCTATATATCAGTGGCGGTGCGTGACTTTTCAGTGAGCTAGAGTGGTAAGATTGAAAACACGAAATTCTTGATGTTGTTGCAACTGAAAATGAAAAAATATATTTTTCAAATTTTAATTTTTTTAAATGAAGGATTTTTTTCTGTTTGGGGAAGCGCAGCATCCCCAAATAGAAAATCTTTATAAAAAAATGACATTTTCGAAAAGGGAAATATTTTCATTAATGTCGTATTTTTCCATCTTACCACTCTAGTTTACTGAAAAGTCGAGAATCGCCACTGCTAAATATACTCATATATATTGCCCTGACCTGATCTGTTATCTTTGTTCCTTATTTACATTATCTAATCAATAATTGTTGATAAAACACTGCAATAAAGCTATAATAAGAATTGAAACTTATCACCTTTTGGTACGATGGTCAAAAAACAAAAAGGTATAAAATTATATACTCTTTGATCGGAAGGTATAAACTGCAGCGCAATCTAAGTGCATAATAAAACCATACGATAAGTGTGTAATAAATAAAGTTATGAGGTTAATTTATATTACCTTTGTACTTCCCAATTTATATTACCTCTGTGGTTACTTCCCGTTATAAAACTCTTCCCGTTTGTGACACGTACAACGTAAATAGAATTCAAAACACTGTTCATCAAATAATATAATATTGTTTATTATGGCGGGTGAATAGTATAGTTCTGCCGATGGTAGATGTAGCCATAAATGTTTAATAATTATTGATAGAAATTATTTTAAGGTTAATTTTACTAAACTTACAACAAATAGTGATTTAAAGTTTAAGTTTGAGTTTTTTTTATCTGAACCAAAATTTCATCGAATTTTTTTTTTTCAATAACATTTTATTACCTGCTAACATTACGTAAGCAATTCAATCTCTCTTCACTCTATACTATCTCTATACGTTCTATCCAAATTAAATATCTTGGTACATCAGATTCTAATCATTTCCGCTCTCTATTCAAAATCTCTGGAATCAGGAATGTAATTTAACCCACAGTTTTTCATGAAATCCACCGTGGAATTCCCAGGAGCCTATCGCATTTGCTTTGATTTGTATAATGGAATTTGAAAAATGCCGCTAGCATACTAAAATGTATTTTATTTGCAGTTTGACCGTTTCGTCCCTTGCAAATATGTTTATTTTATCTTTGTGAATTATAATTCCGATTTTCGAAAGTCATGGTCATCCTACTGTATTTATTAACAGGAAATCATTACATGACTTATTTTTATTGTGTAACGTACGTCTCATTATATAATATATAAAATTACAGAAAAAAAAAAAACATTCCTCTAAATAAAGGTAGGTAATAATCCCCGGGAAACTACAAAGGATAGATAAATAATTTTTGTATAATTATACAAACATATTGTCTGGTAAGATGGTCCTTTTTACAAAATTATATGTATATGCCAAAGCCTTGACAGTCAACCGTAAATAATGCAGATATGTATGTAAATACATATTTTAAATACGTATTTTTTAAAATTATTTATTTATACTCTTATGCTCTGAACATATATCATAATGATATATTTGATATCTTTCAGTTTTAGGATTGAGAAAAGTCTCTTCAAATGGATTAATTAATATGTTTAATTGAATCGGTAATTAATTTTTGGCTGTGGACATAAACACTCTACGGATAATTTAAATGATGTTGTTGAAATAACTTCAAAGCATATTTAGGAATAATAAACCACTTTAAACGGAGAAAAAGGAGTATTTCTGAATTATTAAAAACCTCTTCAAAATTATTCGTAATCCCTTTAAAAACGAGATTGCAGGCCGTTTCCTAATTACCTTTTTGTAAACTAATATATCGGAACACGTGTTCATGCACTTGATATTATTCAATGATGAATTGCGAAAAAAATAATGATTTTTAAGAACACGTCTTCTGACATTGTGATAATACATTCCTCGTTTACTAAAAGTTTAAAAAGAAACCCATTCAATCATTCTTTAAGTCCTACAATACCGTTTTTAAAATTTAAATTTGAAGCTTTCATGTGACTTTGACTATGTATTTGGTCATCGGTCATCAATTTTTTAAAATTAGAAGTCGGGGACGCCACTCGTACCTTATGATCGATAGTATTTTAATCTGATGCGACAAGCCAATCTCACACTTGCAGGACTATAGCTCTTAGAAGGAAGGAAGACGCACTTTGACTGTAAGTTTGTTATATGTTAGTTTTCTGTTTATTGAGGAAACGAATATGAATAGATAAGAAACATGGCGTAGGTATCTAAACGTGTATACGGAATACAAACATGAACGGCTATAATATTTCTGAACGTATCAATTTAATGGCAGGAACACGATTTTTCAATTAGATGGTTTGCTTTGATGTTAGCTGTGCAATTACACTAAATAAAAAAATAAAATAAAACTAATGAAAAGTTTTTTTTCAATCTGAGAACATTTCGTAATAAATTATTCCGATCGTTGAAACCTGCTCAAATGACTTCGAAATCGAAAATACAACTTTCTGCATCATTCAGTGAAACCTGTTTTAAAGTTTTTTTTTTAATTAGGCTGATTAAATGAATCAATACGACTTAAAATATACAGGTAGGTATATTTTTCTTTAAGTATACACAAAATACATAATATAGGTAAACATATACTTTTACTTCGTTACTTTTCGATCTTACGACCTTTCGATCTCATCGACTTTCCGATCTTACCTATCGAATCACTTTTCGGCAGTAGAACTGGGTGGAGTAACAAGTAAGTTAGGTAAAATAACATGTAGAGTACCCCAGGAATCAATTCTTGGACTTCTATTAAAGGAACTCTACAGGTTTATGCGGACGACACAGTGATTTTTTTATAACAAACCGAATCTAGCGGAGCTTGAAACGGAAATGAATGTTCATGTTTTCTATCTCACAAGCTGGTTGAGAATAAACAAACTGTCCTATAACGTCAAAAAAAAGCATTACATTTCTTCCACAAGAGAAATTTCAGTCTCAACAAAATTGGTGACAATTTCGAAAAGAAAACGAAAACAATATATTTGGGCCTGATTGAAGATTCCCAGCTACCGTGTCTTCAGGGATTATTACCCATTAGTTTGCTAACTTTGATGTATTATCCCATAGTACATCCACACCTATCCTATCTCTGCTGTATCTGGGGCTTTGACCCAAATAAACTGATAGCTGACCTGCACGTGGTCCAAAACCGAGCTCTCAGAAATGTTCTTGGTCTTCCATAGAACACACATGTCAAGGAAATCTATTCGGTTTCCTGTATCCTTCCAATCACAGTCCTTCCCAAACATGAAATCACGATCACCATCCTACAAATTACCCAACAATTAAACCACTCTAACATCAAGCCACTTTACAATCAAGAAAATCCACAATACTCGTAATAAAAATAAAATCCGCATTCCTCTAACATACACTACACAATATGGGATAAAACCTCCGAACTAAATTGCCTACACACTCTATAAATCTCTTCCAGATATGTATAAAAAAAGCCAGCATATTAAAAAATTCAAAGCAATGTTTTAAACGAATATTTTTAAGTATATAAAAAAAGAAATACGTAATTCTTGTAGTGTTATGTTTTATCTTGTTTCTGTATTTATAATCGAGTATAGTCTATTTTTATCAATGTATTAGTGGGTAAGTACCTTTTTGTAAATTCCTACCTTGGCTTTGTGGTTATATGTATATCCCTGTTTGTTTCCTTTTTTTCTCTTGTTTGTTCTCCTTAACCCCCTTATAATTTTTATATCAAAATACAATTGTAAAATTGTACCTATTAACTCCCACCTACGTATTATACGAGTAAGTTCCTCGAGAAAGAAAACAAAAACATATATATTGAGGTAGGTACAAACGGAGTTTAAAACAGTATTTGACACGGACACATAGATTTCCATTGCAGTACGTAATTACATATATATAAAATGGTTCTATTTGATTAAAAAGAAGTTGGATTTTTCTGCTAGAGCAGACGATAATAAATTTTATATTAAATTATTAAATAAGCCAGAACATTCAAATATTGGGCTTTGTCTCGAAGTTCTAGCTAAACGCAACTATTTTCATCTCTCAGCGTCATTTCCATCATAAGATATTTCATCTGTGAAATATCATTATAACTGTCAAAATATAAATAAAGATTCCAAGTTTATTCAATAATAAGTTAGAGATGTGTGGCGGTTTTTAATTTAACTAATATATACAGTCAAAACTCAGACGAAGCCGGGAAGAAAATATATATTTCTGTAAACATAATTTGTTGTGCTTGATTAACCTTTCTTAACGGTCAAGTAATAAATAATAAATAATAATTAAATATACTTTAAATATTTTATTACGTCCGTTTAATCAAACCGATAAATAATAATTCGATTCTGAGCATAAAATTAACTTTTCATAAATAGCATAATGTTAAGCGGATGCAGAGCCATTAAAACAATAATATTGTGCTGCAAAATTATCAGATTTACCATAAAATACAAGATGATTTATTGTAATATCTGCTTTTAAATTAACAATTAAATTTTGATTTTATTTTTTGGGCGTACACTACACAACTTCGATTGAATCGTAGATTTCGCTATTTCGATTTTATCTTCTTCTTCAATAATATATTACATTGCACACAGGTAAAGAGTGGGATGTAAAGTTATTCCAATAAAATTAAAGGATTATAAATTCATAAAACAATTTTGTGTGTTATGATAAGCAGTTCCAATTTTGAATATTTAAAGTAAATGAACTTGAGTAATGTTACGCATTAAGTAAGAATATTTCACATTACTTACTTACCCATGCACCAACAGCCGAATTTAGTATGTTTAATAATTATTATGTAGCGTTTAGAGTATCGAGTCGAGCTGGTAGCACGCACGATAATAAAATCCATTAAAATGTTTACGATTTTGACTAATTTGATACAGTAGCAGGGCGATCCTTTGGCGGGCCGGACCAGAGCCGATGATGAAGCTGCTACTAATTATTCGCTACCAGAGATTGCGTCTCGCAGTACATGACTGATTAAATGAAGCCATAAATTTGCGGGCGGTGCTTTGTGCAACTTTCAAACAAACCGAACAGGCGTGCATTCAGTTCACTCGGTGAAGTCGTGTAGTAAGCCCCAAATCCCAGTATAATATTTATACGCAATCTATATAATATATATACATCACGTATTATGTACTCCTGGTAGGGTGGTCTGATAATTTGATTTATTGTTTTCTTATTCCGTAAAGAAATAATTTCGATCAAATTTAAAAAATAAATAAATAATCTCTTCCATCTTTCGGGTGTGACTTCTTCAGAGGACGGACCGCCAAACAACTCGGTCTTGGCACACACTCCTTGCCTCATTCACATTCATACATCGTCTCATACATACTCTTTTATTATTCTGACTCTTGACATGGCCCGACTCAAGTATCTGATTCACTTTGTCGTGCCATGTCTTCCTCGGGCGTCCCCGATTTCTGCTACCATTCCCATTTGCATCGTATCTTCTTCTTACACTCCTTTCTTCGCTCATTCGCTGTACATGCCCAAAACATCTAAGCGTCCCTTTCTTGATCTTACTCATTACGCTCACATCAGCCTTGCACTCTTTGCGGATCTCCACATTTCTCATACGATCATACACGGTTTTATCACACATACACCTCAGGGATCTCATTTCTACAGCAATCAGTCTACTTTCATCCTTTCTCAGCCAGTTCATGAGAGCAGGTACCAGCACTCCATTGTGGACTGCTAGCTTCGCTTCTTTGGACATTCTTTTGCTAGCGCCAACTGCGTCCAGTCCTCCATCAACTCGTAAAAACTTTATTTTAAACACTATTAATTAGTATGTAGTACAGTACCCTCTCTCTAATACGGCACCTCAAAAACAGGAAATGTGTCCAATTAGCGAAAGCGGCGGATTATAGTGCATATGTACAAAATATTATGCTGAAAATTAAAACAGGCATTTTGTAAAAAAAAACCACCGCTATCGATCTTTCGTGACATAAATACATTTTTTTTCTTTGACTGAGAATTAAACCCTCGTCCCCAGAGAGTGTCACAGGGACGGACTCTCTTAACTCGTAACTGCTGTGAACTTTTAAAATGTCTTTAAAAACTATATGGTTTGACTGAGGATTGAACCTTGCTCCCGAGGGAATGGAGTCGTAATTTATAAACCAGAAAAAAAGTTTTTCAATGTGTTGTCAAAAACATCCGTAGCATTTAAACATTGGTTACTAAGACTGTGTAAATGATATATCGGGGAATACACACAATAGTTGGTGGAATTAGATAAACCTAAATGTAACAGAGATAAACAAAATAGTAGTCCAGAGGTTCACAAACTTTTTTCCCCATAGACCACTTGTCGAATTTTTTTTTTCTGCAGACCCTCGAATTTCGAAAATATCAATCTAGAATATTGAATTTTCTTATTAACGTCAAATGTGTTTTTAATTTTTTTTCGTAAGAAATGTGGCTATTCTAAAACCCATTTTCAGGTGTGAAGATGGAAAACCTGGAAAAAAAATTGTCTGTTTTCCTCCTTCACAAAATCCTCGCTCGAGGCGCTTGTATGAGATGTATCATAAATCAAGCGTTCCGTAATGCAAGATAAGCAACAAGTATACTTATTTCTGAATCTAAAACTGCTGATAACCCCTTTCCTAACTGCAATCAATCTTCAATATTCCATTCCGTAGTCAAAACATTCTCAAACCTAGTTTTGAAGTCTATGTGAAGTACAATTAAATGTTGAACGTTGCCGAAATGTCAACATGCTGGACGTTTGTCAATGACAAGTTGGGCAACTGGGAAAATTCGCGCCTTCCAATGCGCAAGGTTTTGCTTCAATATTTTGTGACATGAAATGAACGTAGACTATATTTATATAAATAATATCAAATAAATAATTCCTGGGTCTATTTTATATTACGTACACAAACTCTGTATTAGGTGTTTTATGTCATTTACGGAACGCCTGAATGTTGATGGTGACTTGATGCAAATAGTAGTTCACTCGCGCGCACCCCCGCTTAAATCTTTTAGACCCTCAATTCTTTTCTCGGTAACAAATAACCTCGGCAAGTGAAAATCGACCCCTGGGGGTCCATATAGACCACTTTGGAAACCTCTGGTCTAGTCTAGTCGTTCGTTTATGTACGAGCAGACCTTTGTTGCTCTAAATGTGCAGACTGATTAAATGCAGGAGTTAAGATCGATTTCATTTGGAGATTAACAATTTAACAAACAAGTAATAGAATGTTTTTAAATAAAACACTGATCATATTTCGTTTACTGTAAATTTAAAAAAGTTCCAAATCATTTTGTATTAGAATTTATCTGTGCAACCTCGTTCAGCTAATTTTGATGGATCTTTGTGAATGAATTACAAAGATGCTCAATGGCTGTCATGAGGGAACATTGTTGAATAAATTGCTTCACTGATGATGAATAGTTAGACACTACCTATTCTTCATCATTAAAATTGATAGTAGTTTGACTATTCTATAGTTAGTAATAAGATATATCATTGTAGGAATGTATTATATATTTGTACAGCGCCCTTGAGGTGATTTTGCACGAAAACGGCGCCATACAAATCATCAAAATATATTTATTTTTTATTATTATCATCCCACTTTGCTCGAGTTTCATCACACTTTTTTCTTGTTGAAAAATTGAAATAGGTAGGTTAGGTACAAGCAAGACGTAATATGGCGTCTTTCCAATATTTTTCTCTCTCTTTGACAATCAAAGCGCCATATCTGATGATGGAAATCACTTTGGGAGCTAAAAATACTTGCGTTGATTTATAAACATAATATTCAAGAGCTCACCTATCCAGAGTTATTACTTATTTATAAAACACATCGTTCGTCATCAAATTTCTTACCAGTAAAGTCAACAAGAAAAAACTAACAAGTAAAATTCTAAGAGCTTTGGTGCAAAAGTTCTGATAAGATGCAGGTCCTTTTAGTATTTGCGCCCGGAAAGATAGGTGCGGTACCTTGTACCTATTTGTTACTGGAGGTCTGAAGGCAGACGAAATGTTAAATCAGGAAGTAAAAATCATTAATGACCGATTAGCAGAACCTATCCACAATTTGTTTACAAATAAATTGTTAATAATATGAGAAGGAAAAAATGTCAAGAATAATAACGTTCAACAATAGCCGCAGTAGGTACCTTACTTTTGTTATCTAGGTTTGAATTTTTTATAAATTTTGATCTTATGTGTTGATTTGATAATTTACTAAATGACAACCCTGTAATGTAATCTGTAAACAGTGTTATAATTGCAATAAAAAACAAATTTACTCTTACGTTTGTTCGTTAATAGCAATGTAAACGGTTATTTTAACAACAAATTTGAGTTATTGACAAGCTGTGTAAAGCGCAATCGGTGTATTTCACAATAATTAAGCTTTCAAAATAACAATTTGTTATTACAAATCAAATAATTGGATAAAAACATTTTAATCTAGGAACTACCGTACATTAGTATCACCCACATACAAATCAAAATCGACGATTTTGGTTAAGTCAACTACTATAAAAAACAAAATGCAATATGTATGTAGGTATTTATTTATTTATTGGACAATTTGTATAGCGCCGTTTTTGTGAGATATCACCTCAGAGGCGCTTGACAGTTGATGCAGGTACCTATTACAAAAAATATAAACATTATAAAAATAATGTGAAGCTAAGTTAAGTAAAATGAAGTACAGGAACAGATGACACGAAGATAGAAGATGGAGACTCTGCAGCAAAAATCCTAGTGGTGAAGAAAATATTTATTTATTTGTAATATAATATATATAAATAGTTTAGTTATTAATATTATTGAGGTGTGTTACTATAGTCTTCTTGTAACTTTATTCCGTGCGGTTGAACACATCTACAAATTCTTCGAAATTACTGCATGTAATATAGGTACAAGTGAGTATCTAAATTACTCAGACCTGATATTGTTGTTGTAATTAAAAAGAAATTTCGATCAAGTTGTTCTAGCTTGCATGTTTAAGGTGATTAGGATCAATAAATCAGGGCTTTATATAATTCCATTTACAATTAAAATAATAAAAGTCAAGTCGGAAACGAGTCTTTTTTCAGTTTTAATAATTTTAATTCCTTCATCAAGCAGTTGCAATATATAGTTTCCATGTAATATAAAAACATGCTGGTCCCGTAATAAACTTACTAGATATTATTATACCAAGTCACCTCGAGGGAAATAGAGATTTTCTTACTATCTTTGAAGATAAAATGTCGTATAATGACGTAAAAGATGATATTCCTAAAGCAATACCTAATTTGTCCTTTGTAGCTAACCAAAGCGACTACAAAGAAGGGTGCGTGGAATCGTAAGTCTTTGAGGGAAGCAACTATGAACTGATAAGTATCAGAGCCAATATAGGCCTTAAAGGTTTTCAATTCTCATTTCTCCGCAAAAGGCAATGTTAGAAGTCCTCCCCCGGGACATTATCTATTAGCTACTATTACTAAATAATGTCCTTTGATGTCTCGCTCATCACTGACCACTTTGTCGAGCCTTTCTTGCGCAAAGAGGGAATCAAATTCTTGCTCATTGACTGTGAAATGTATATCGTCAGTCTTTGATCGTGAAAATAGACTATCAAATGGAATAGTTCATCAATCATTTTAGAGCAAAATAAAAGAAAAGTTATAAAAAAATATGGTTACTGGTGTTATTTTTTAAGCTCTGTAGTTCATGATATATGTGACGTTGTGCTAAAAATTTCAGGTATTATATAGGTTTTAATACTTTTTCCGAAGTTTTGCTTCTTTAGCAAAACAGATTTTCTGCATTTTAGTATTTTAAATTATAAATTACAACCAATTGATGAAAGAATTAAAATTGAGAGAAGACTCGTTTCCGACTTGACTTTTATTTTTTATTGTTAATGGAATTATAGACAGCCCTGATTTATTGAGCCTAATCACGTTCAACATACCAACTAAAACTAATCGATAGAAATTTATTTTTAATTTTTATTTTTATTTTTTTTATTTGGTACATTATTTTGTTACAATTTATGTTTTCCAGTAATGTAGGCCTCACTGGGTGGCTTGCCCGTGCTGAGGCCTTCATTTTATAATATGAAAATCTAATCTACATATTATTACATTTAAAGAGAAGATAGTAAATTTGAAAAGAAAATAATAAATTTAAAATTAAAAATAAAAATACATAATAATACATTTAAAATTAAAAAAAATAATACAATGAAAATAATCTTGTGTGTTTGTGAGTGATGTGTGTTTATGTTGGTTTTGTGTGTTACGTGTAGGTTTTATTTTTATTTTATGCTATGACATTTTGGTAATATTGTCTTTTTTGTTGTTTAATCCATTTTGTAATTTTGTGTGTGAATTTATTTTTATTTTCCTCAATTTTAATTTCAATTTTTAGACTGTTGAAAGCTTTTATAGCATGGTATTGGTAGTGTCTTTGTCCAAAGGTTGAATTTACTGTTGGAGTTTTAATGTTTTCTTTGTACGCTTGTCTAACTGGTCTGTTAGTGTTATTTTGTGTATGTTGAAATTTATTTTTTTTGTTAAAAATGTAGTTTAGTAGTGTTTTAACGTATAATTGGCGTATATCTAGTACGTCACAGATAAATAATAATATTGATATTGTTATTTATCACAGATATATAACAATATCAGGACTGGGTCATTTAGATTCAGTTTTTGAAAAGCTTTTATCGCCATTTCATTGGATGGCTGTTTCCCATTTACCCTAGAATTGCCTCCTACGTCATTCTTATGTAGGTATATTGCAAAAGATTTAAGCCTGTGACAGACCACGCTATAATTGCGCTATATTTTCTACCATAGGGAATGTACGGTAAGCGATATGCTAAAATAGGCCAAGCCATGATGCGTGTTGAATAATGTGTGCCTATCGTAATTCACCTTTCTGGATTCCCTATATTAGCAAGATTCTTAAATCAACTCCTGGATTAACTCTGAAAGAAAGGAAAACGATTTAAAAAAAGATTTAATAGGTACCTACCTGGACTAAAAAAGTCAGGGAGCGGAAAAGTATTACAGGAAAGATTCGTAAAATTATATTTTAAAAACATCAAAGGTCCCGCCCTACAAAAAAAAACTAATTTCAGGGCAATATACTAATACTAACTACTATGATTAGGTTAAACTCCCCTCGATGCCGACAAAGCGGATCAAATATAAAATTAAAACCTCGTAGACCACACGTCGATGGACTAATCTTGTCACGGGTAAATTAGAAAAAATATTGAGATATCAATAAGAGTAAATAATTCCATCCACTCAACATTAAGACAAAGCCATTGAACGTAATAACTCTAATAACGCAATAACTTGTAATAACTAATAATCTTAATGTCATATAACCTTTCAACTCCGGCGGGACCACTCCTCAATCCCTTTGACGTTTGCCGACAAAGGACGCCGACAAAGTTGTTGGAAGGTTCTATCACATGTTGAAAAATGCACGATAAAACTAGAACAATCACAAAAGAGAACAAACCCATTGCATTGAATACAAAATTATGAAACTGAAAAAATTTGATATTTTTACTAATTGCCAAAATAAGTATTACCTGTAACACGTTAATGTATTTTTATTTATTACAGTCATTTATGCAATTTTTGAACACCTCACAAAAATGGTCACTTTAATCACATTGTGGTAATAAAATGTTGATAATTTTTGTAGACCTTTTGAGAAGTGGTTATTAAATTAAATTGTTGATGGGTTCGTGATTCGTCACACAGTGTAATGAAATACAGGACGGCCACCCCTTGACCAAACAAAACCCAACAAACCGCACCCCACGGGCGGACAGGCAACACTGGCGCTGTGTTTACGAACAATGGGTTTATGAAGACTTTGCTACGGAAATGCTCACATACAATATTACAGGTGTATTAGACCTTCTGAGTAAATTAAGAAAAGCATTGAAAATAACAAAGCAGAAAATCTGAAATTTTTATTTATTATTTATTTAAGTTTTAATCCAGCTGGACTGGGACTGAGTGCAATCCCAATCTGCTATATTACATGAGATATACACAACTACTACATTTAAGCCCCCGCATATCCATTTTCTACCGATTTATAACAAGTTTCTCGTTAACTCTTTAAGTTTTTAAGTTCATAAAAATATATATGTTATTTTTGAATATTCATACATTTGTAATGCCGAAACGTTAACTATATGAATTCCCTCTATAGAAAAAAATCGCAAAGTATCTTCCGAAAATTATTTGAAACCCGTTTTGCTCTGTTATTTAATATGGAATGAAAATAATCACACTGTATCTTTGAATGTAACTAAAGCATTTGTCGAATGGTTTTTGCTTTATTTCAAACGTGTTCGTGTATATTACAATGAGACAATGATGTTGGTTGATTTCCATATCCTGCACCAGAAGCTGGATAGTCGGGGCGAAGTAAGGCGGGGATGTGTCTACCTTTCCTTTAGTGAACAGAACCTTGCTAGTTGCATAAGTTGCCTGGATGAATTGTTGCAGGACATCCTCAGATTGCACCATTGCGCTGCAGGGTATTGCGTGCACAGCTCAGATGTGTACACGTACAAGGCAGTGCAATATGTCTTAAAGAGTAATTTCTGACATCAGTATGTATTAATATTATCTAGATTATGTTAATATTCACATTGTTGACCTATTTTTATCTATCACAATGTCAATAAAACTGTTAATAACAGGCGGAGACCAAAAAAGGTACAGTGAAAGAAAACTTGTAACAAACTCACACAAACAATTGTTAGCAAAGAAGTAAGTACCTACTACGTAAGATCTGTAGATATAATATGATTAAAAATATATCAGAGTTCATAAGTTGTATAAAATATACAAAAAGTAATATCAACGAAACATAATAGTACCCACATACAATAGAATGATTGTTATAATATTGCGATTGTACATGAATAGAAATCTTGTACCCCACGAAAAACTCTTAAACATTGAGCCCTAGCGTCATGAATTTTACAGATATTTTAGTTTCGAATTTTATAGGTCAACCGAACTATTTTTAGCTTGCAATGTTAATTCCATCTTGAGCTATGTAGCTTTGATTCCCCCAGATTGCTTGATCTTAGTTTATAGATATTTTGTAAAAAATAGATTTTAAACCACTGTTGAAACACTGTAAAACCGGGTAAACAATAACAAATCATATCTCGTATCGTAGACATTATAATGGGAAGATATTATTTTGATCAGGTATTATCTAAAGAAAAAAGTACCTACAATACTTATATTTCAATAGAATTTAAGTCAAGATTGTTTTGATTTGTTTTTCGTGGTCATATTGACATTTGAAATTGGAATATGTTTCTACCAACGTTTTGTAAACATTATATTGGAATACTTTTTATTTGATATTGGTAAATGAACAAAGGTTAATGATTTGCCTTTCAGCTAATTTTGGAGGTTGAAATAACAAATCGATATATTATGTTATATGTTGCAAATACCAAAGATACCAATTTAAATCGCCAGAAGCCAGTAAGACAACGGGAAGGCGAGGAGGCAGGTCGGGAAGAACCTGGATATTCAGGTATAAAATCATTTATTTTATTTTATTTATTTATTCGAGACACAAACAGGATATTTATAAAAACATTAATTATGGATTGCAAAATAAAAAAAATACAATTATAAATAACCCTAGACTAATGTGTCTGCAGCAATCACATTTGCACATTCACATAAGCAAACATGTAAAACAATGACAGTATTTATATACAAAACTTAAAACTTAATTACAAAGATTGAAGCACATAATAAGTAGAAAAATTTAAAGAGTATATATTAAAAAAATTCTAAACCACTAAACAATTTTTTTTATTTTTCTTTTTTTTTTATCTAAGTACAGAAATCGTGGAGATATTTCTTGAAACAAGTTATATTATTTGCAAAAGTATCTATGACAGTGTGTGTTTTAGCAAGATCATTGTATGATCGAGACATTCTAGACATAGGATTAAAATATACAGTGTTATTGGCAAAAATTTCGGTCCAAAATATGTTCATATTTCTAGTATATTTGGGTCTGGCGTAAAAATTGATTTGATTGACTAAGTTACTATTTACACGATTATTCACAATTTTGTAAAGCATTAAGAGGTCATTTATATTTCGTCTTTTAACTTAACTCTCTAGTTTGAAATATGTAAGTCTTTGTTCATACCCATTTAGAAGTACAAGCAACACCAAAGTTTCGATTGTGAATGTTGGCGGTGTCTATCAGGGTGATACTGGGAGTATCATTGATGGAAATATTTTTTATAATTTTTTACGTTAATACCACACAAGAGTCAAAATTAATAACTGCTTCCAATAGTCCGGAGATAGTAGGAATATGGCATTCCCAATTTAGGTGTGTTGTGATGCTGAATGGTGTGGGAAAGGCATGAAATGGGGAAGAGGAAGGTTGGAAAGGATATGAATATTCAGATCTGTTCACAAAAAATGGCTAAAGATATTTAAAGCAACGTTTCGATAACGAATGATGGTCTTATGCCGGGGCGATACCGGGAGTATCTACAACTCATGTGGGAAATGTATGACTATAAACCATAAGGGTAACTTGAGCACAGGTAAAATGCTTAATTCCGTTTTTTCCGTGAATCCCTTGGCAAATATACTCGCTTTGGGACAAAGTCACCCTCGATTACATTATCTCCTTGAAAGCTTTTAAGGTGATTGCGTTACGTCGTAGTTATTATAAGGAAGGAAGTAGTACTTCATAAAGCTGCGTTTGTCAAAGACTTTGTCATGCGCTCCGGAGCGAAATATACTTACAATATCAACCGAAAGGGGCCCCAGAGCTTTCATAAATTGTTTGGTTTGGTTCACGCAAAGAAACGCAACTAGATATCTAATATAATCTTACAAGTATTGTTGAAGATTACAAAGGAAGATATTACCAGAGCACTATGAGATTATGATATTATATTTTAAAACATTTTTTTTTCTTGTGCCATTTACATTCACATACTAAAATAAACTTAACGGATTAAAAATCCTTACGGATTTATCAACTAATTAAGTATATAGGTGAGTTTAGATTTCAGTTGGTTAAAGTTTGTTTTATGGACTAAATTTTAATGGAAATTAAGTGCTAGAGAAATAAGTGTCAATTATATTCAATGATTTATTGTAAATCACTTTGTAGCATATTTTTAATCAAATTAAAATAATTATTTTTGTTTTAGACACTATTTAATAATAAAAAAACATGAATAAGTTTCGAAACCAAAGATTTTTCATTAGGATACAAAGCTTACTAAAAATTAAAACACAAACAAATAAGTACCCTTTTATAAAAATATAACAATAAGCGATTTGAATTGCGTTTTTTTTTAAAATTTAGTCTATTAATTTATTTTTTGTCATATCATATCAAAAACAGGAATATAAACATACATACCATTCAAGTTAACATTAGATATAAAAAAGAACAGCAATATACGATTTATATATAATGGCACAGTAATAAAGACACAATAATAGTAGATTTACTTAAGACGAAGCTACAAGCCAAAAATGTGTATATTCTTGGTATACCTTATATCGTAAGTAATAGGCATTAAAATCGCTTGACAAACGGAGTCTAGAAACGTTCGATTTCAAGCAAAAAACTGGTTTTTATTTATTTTGTAAATAATTTTATAAGAAAGCAAAAAAGTTAATCAAGTGAAACTGTCATAGATAATCTTAGCTATAATACTATATTTTTTAAAGTTGTTTCCTTTATGCGTTCATACATTTCTATTGAAAAAATATTTTTTTTAGTAGTTTGCATTTATATTTTTTATTGAGTAATTTATTTTTGTATATGTATTCTACTCAAGCGAAGCGATAGGAAAACCTTCAATTTATCTAAAGCATATTTTTTGGTATTCATAATGTACACCAATTCATTTGGCATTAAGCTTCGCCTTATGTTGGGCACAACCTGCCTCACTAGACAAACCTGTATTGGGGCAGAATTATGAGCAAAATTAATTAATAATGAACAGTATGGTTTATCGATACACTGGGTGTTGAGATAGCAGTTTACAGAGTGGTTGTTAGCTAGGTTTTATGAATACACAATAAAACACAATATTATGAAAATGACAGATAAAATAAAATCAGTATTTTGTAACTATATAAATCAAGTATGAATTCATGTATGAATGTAGAAGATTAAGATGAAGCGAGAATCATTTTGCAGTAATTAAATTTCAGTTTGACAAAAAGGCATAATGATAAATGATAAGGAAAAAGCAGGTGGAACTTTCGTCAAATGTACATACATGTATTTATTATTTATTTATTTTATTTTTTTTAAAAGAAAGATAAACATTCCCGGGTTACAAATAACCTGACGATATTTGAAAATCTCCTACTACCACCACAGTAAGCTGAAAAAGCTTGTGTTGTGATGGAGGATTTAGCCAGTCGAGGAATTGAACACACTACGCCTGGGTGGGACCCAAGCGCGATGTCAACTCGGCCACCGACCGGTCAATGTATATATACACAGCAGGCACAAATATAAATATTGTATGAAATATTCCTAAAGGATAGGTTTATTGGAGGTAATCAATGTTTTTACTTTTAAATTAACTTTTGGTTTGCATGCTTCTAATGTCAGTAATTGCTATATTTAGACTCTGGTTATTTTATCATATAAATATCAACCTAGAAATGATGGTCGATAGCCCGATGGATAGGACGGTGGGCTAGAAGGTGAACGAAACAAGTTGCATTCTCAAAGTAGGTAGGTACCGATTTAATCCCTTTTAGAAAAAAAAAATATTTTCAGTACTACTGAAATTATTTTTTATAGCTTCTTCAACATAAATAAGCTGAACAACATCCACCGGTATATAGATGCCCAACATAAAATAATAATAACATTTGGATGATTTGTATAGCACCGTTTTTAGTTAAAAATCACTTCAAAGGCGTTGTACAAATTTATGTAATGATCCATCATGTTACTAACCATAGACGAGAAAAAAACCAATAACAATTTATGGCTAACAGATTGCATTTAGCGGTTCTTCGATTACTAATACAAGTCTAAATGTACAATGTATTTGAACGATGAACGTGATGCTGCGTTAAAATTTGCATATATATAATTATTTATTTATATTCTGTACAGGCAGATAACATACAGGATCAAACATTCCTGGAAGTTCCCTGGAGATTAACACTGTTTATTGTTTATTATATAAATTTAGATTCAGTTCGCAGAGGACATAATTTGGAACGTTGGAAATGCCATTATTTATTCCTGGAATTTATTTTAATAATTTATATGTTCTTTTATTTATTTATTTTATTTAGAGAGTACATGTGGTTTTTAGTGTTATTTCAACCTCCATGCTAGGGATGACCCTGTGTTATGGTGGGTGAATTTTACAGCTTGCGGATTAATGAACGTATTTAGGAAAGGAAAAGCAAACTTTACTAAAACGATGACCCATGAACGTGTGTAGCCATTGTTTCTCCCCACAAACCAACAGCACAACTTTAGTAAAAAGTCCGTGCAGTTTGGTCGTTGCTCCGCGACAGTCGGCATGCTTCCATGCCATATTTACATTGTTTCTATTTTCTGGGGCACCAAACGTGTGGATAAGCTGATACAGTTTGGCATCAGGAGGTCGCCACTGGCCAGCACATTTTGAAGAATACTTCAAAGAAGTAGAATCAAAAAAGGGTTTCGAAATGTTTCCATTCAAAGTTATCATTTCGAACTGACTTATATCCATTAATTAATGAATCTCGATAATGCTCATCACTAATGCCGGGTGGTTGGTTTTCCTAAATAGCCTCGTCACCATCAATTAATGGTTCGGGAATGAGAGATCAGCGATATCCGGCTGCAGAGCTATATCAGATTACCAGATACGTACAAGTATTGGAAACGACGAGTCAGCTAACATTTACACCGAACTATTTCCTTGAATTTCGGTGTAAAGCCTCGTTCAGAACGGTAGTAAAAATCCCTACACGACGCGACCGCGACGCGGAGCTTTTGCTACAACCGCATTGTGAGTTTGATACTGACCTTTTTATTATGGAAGTATGTATTTAAACATAGTTCCAAGATGATATTTACAGTTCCAAAAGGATTTTCTTAATTTTTTTTCGAAATATTAACCATTAATAAAAAATAAAATGTGAAGAATTACATTTGGCAGAAGCAACTCGCAACTGCATATATAATCCATTGAATTGCAATTGCAACGATTTGAAAAAAAAGAATTTCAAGAATTTCCATTTGAAAAATAATGTTAAATCAGATTCACCATGAAGTAGGGAAATATTGAGCTAACTCCGGTCACGCAAGGATTCCGGTTCTACTTAAGGATAAGGAATTGACCTTAACTTTCTCTTGGACGACAGCGAAAAAGTCGTTAATTTTAAGGTTAATGACAATTTCTCATCTTTTGTTTTTTTTGTTTGTTTGTTTTTGAATCTTTATTTAGATGTACGCAAATTTTTCATACATCTAGTAGGAAAATATAATAAATACAAAAAATAACATTTACAATTACATTTTAAGAGAAAAAGATAAATACACAAAATTACATTATATAAGATATCTAGGTGACTAAAATAATATTGGTGAGTATGTTCAACAATCAAAAAATATTTTTTACATATAATGCACATGTCCTACGAAAAGTGCTAAGGCTTGGGGCTTCCTTAACGACATTTGGTAAGATTTGGTTTACTATTTAGTTTTGTTTAGATTTGTTTTACTCCCTGACGGGCAAAGATATTTTCAACAATCTAACGTCCCTTTTCAGACTAAAAATTCAGGTAGAGTCCCTTCGCAATAAGGGAAGGATTGGGCAGTGCTTCCGCTGCCAGGCTCACGGCCATTCGGCTACTTGCTGCCATGGCAGCGAAAGATGCGTTAAATGTGGAGGACCTCACAGGTCCTCAGACTGTAAGAAGCCGAGGGATACCCCGGCTAAATGTGCCCTGTGCGAAGGAGCGCACACGGCGAACTACGGTGGGTGCCCCGCGAGGCCCCAAAAAAATCATAACTTCAATAGGAATAAAAACAACAACTATAATCGCAATTACAATGCAAATAAATCAAATATTAACCGCCAAGAGAGACAGGGCCATCAAAGTCAGATAAATCAAAGTCAGATAATTCAAACTCAAACTCCCATTGTTCCCGCAGCCTCGCAAGCTGCATTCCCTCCCCTACCTCCCTCTCACCGCAGGTGGCCTGAGCCACACTATTTCAAGCCCCGTAATTCCCAGAGGGAACAAAGGGCGCCCATCACACAGGGCAGTAGCCAACAATACAGGTTAGAGCGCCAGCCCGATCCGAAACCAACTCCCCAAGACTCCTCTCCCGACTCTCCTCCACGACTCCTGGACCCCGCTCATGTCCAGGCACTCATCGAACAAGCCACGGCGCTTCAATTTACCATTCAACATGCCACCAAAGAGCTGGCAAAAATTCAAGCCCTGATAAGTAATCACAATGGCTAGACAAAATGTTAAATTAAACAACCTACAGACGGCCTTTTGGAACGCCAATGGCTCAGTCCTAGCTCACAAGGAGGAAATAATTGAATTCCTTCACGATTATAGTATTGAAGTATTCCTCATTAACGAGACCTGGCTCAAGCCTTCCAGGAACTTCAGAATACCAAATTACATAACTTACCGTGACGACAGACTAGCCAACAGAGGAGGCGGAACCGCCATCTTGGTTAAGAATAATATTGACCACCGTCTAGCACATTCATTCTCTAGTATTAACATTGAATCCACCTCGGTAATAATCAATACCTCTTCCGGACCACTTAAATTTATTTCTGTCTACGCACCCCCTACCCGCAAATTAATTCCAGCAGAATTAGACAATCTCTTGTCTGAAAATGTCCCCACTATAATAGCTGGGGACATGAACGCAAAGCACGGATCGTGGCACAGCCTAAAAAATAACACCAAAGGTAACATACTCGCAAATTACGCGAGTACCCATCCTATCGTAGTCGATGCTCCAGATAGACCGACGATTCATCACCATGCCGGTAATCCGGACGTGATTGACATCGTCATTCTTAAAAATACCAGCCACCTACACTCCCTCCGAGTACTTAACGAACTTTCATCTGACCACGATCCAGTTCTCCTCTCTCTAACAGGAGGCTCTAACCCTCTGGTCCCCGATAATCCTCTACGCACTAAAATTAAATGGAATAAACTTAACGAAATAATGAATAGAAACATAACAATTCCCACATCAATTCCCGACGAAGCCACTCTTAACGCTGCTACCTCCGTCTTAATTCAAACATTAAAATCGTGCATCAACGAGGCGTCCGTTGAGATTCCTACCGTCACCACACGTCATGGAATACCCGAAGAGATCAAAGATCTTATTAGGGAAAAAAATCTTGTTAGGAAAGAGTGGCAGAGATCTTGCAATCCAATAGTAAAGCATCATTTTAATAGACTCAATAGAGAAGTACGTGAGGCCCTCAGCAAATTCCGCAACGAGCGATGGCACGACTTCATTTCAACTCTCGAAGACGATAGAGGAGCTTACTGGAAGCTCTCTAAAGCACTCAGACGCCCAAAAACTAAAATCTCTCCGATTAAAGGCCCCAACGGATTAGTATACTCCGCTGCAGACAAGGCTGAAGCCTTCGCAGATAGCCTTCAAAGTCAATTCTCTCCCAATACAGACTTCGACGACCCAGCCTTCGTAGCAAAGGTGGATTCAAAAGTAGAATCAATCTTAAGTCTAGATCCTGAAGACCCTCCAATCAGGTTCGCAACTCCTAAGGAAATAAACAACATAATTAAAAAATTAAAGAAAAAAAAGCAGCCGGTCCTGACGGCATCTCAAATAAAATCTTAAAATATCTGCCAAAGAAAGGCATCTGCGCTATTACAGCCATCTGCAACGCGTCGCTGAGATTACGTTGCTTTCCAAAGGATTTTAAAGAAGCTGACGTAATTTTAATTCCCAAACCAGGCAAGGACCCACTATTAACGGAGAATCATCGGCCTATTAGCCTCCTTCCTTGCCTAGGTAAAATCCTGGAAAAAGTTATACTATCAAGATTAAACTCATTCACTCAGGACAGTAAATTCTTGCCAGACTTTCAACATGGTTTCAGAGCAGGTCATTCCACCTCTCACCAACTCCTGCGTGTTGTGGAACACATCACGGAGGGATTTAATACTAGGAAAAAAACAGTAATCCTCTCACTCGACGTAAGTAAAGCCTTCGATAAAGTCTGGCACAACGGCCTTTTATATAAAATGAACGCTCTCGGGTATCCTTTGAGACTTACGCAATTAATAGCTAGCTACCTGAGAGATAGATGCTTTAAAGTCAAGTCAGAAAACGTCTTCTCCACAACCCGCCCCTTATCAGCTGGGGTCCCTCAAGGCAGTCAACTCTCTCCATCCCTGTATAACATCTACTCTAGTGACATTCCTAAACCCATTGACCATAATGTTAAAATCACTCAATTTGCGGATGACACTAACATCATGTCTAGTTCAACAGTCGAGAGCATCGCCACAAAGCGTGTTCAGAGACAGGCCACTCTAACTGAAGAGTGGTGCAAAAAGTGGAGAATTTCAATAAACCCTACTAAAAGCGCCGCGACCGTTTTCTCAAAGACACGGCCGAAACGGCCCCCATTCATAAAACTGTTTGGGGAAAAGGTTCCATGGGAAAAGTCAATTAAATACCTAGGTGTAACGCTTGACTCCAAGCTCACCTGGAAGAAACATATAACTGGAAAAATAACAGCAGCAAATAAATGTCTAGCATCACTTTATCCAATGATGGGAAAGAAAAGTCGTTTATCAACGGATAATAAATTACTTCTTTACAAAACAACAATAAGACCAGGTTTCACTTACGGATGCCCCATTTGGGGGCACGCCGCTCCAAGTCTAATACAAAAGATTCAACTATTTCAAAATAAAGCCATTAGACTTGCTTTAAATGCACCAAAATGGATTAGAATTTCTTCTATCCATAATGACACCAACATTCCGTTGATTGACTTGATTGTTTCCCAAGCAACAAAATTTTATGCCGGCCTTTCCAGCCACACTAATCCAACAATAAATTCACTTTGCAAATATAGCGAAAACGATAAATTCAAATTTAAAAAAACCAAAGATAGTCCTCCGGAAGGAATAATAACCTGCCTTCAGCTGCAGTATAGTTTTTAAGCTCTTTTTCAACACCACTTAATAATAAAAATAACAGTAAAGCATCTAAAGATAATCAATTATAATTATGTTAGAGTCAGTAAACTCATTGTTTAGGAACTCTGAAAAATAAATAAATCAAAAGTCAAAAGTTTTACTCCCTGATTTTTTTTACGACATCTTTAGGTAGAACCGGAATAACAGCTCAGACACCCAATAGACACCACACGGAGAAACCCTACTGATATAATTATTCGTAATCCGGTTAAAAACTGGATTGCACGCCATCAAATAATGTTTTGATAGTTATCCTGATAAACTTTTAGTAAAATTCCAACTTTTGTCACGATGTCGGTACATGTGCTCATAAAAATCCTAACATATTATATATTATTAAGATACAACACTTTTCCGATATTATTAAGAATTTACTAAAAGTTTATCAGGTAGCGGCCTGCAGTCCCGTTTTAGCCGGATTACCAAAAAATTGAAGAGATTTTTAATAAATCAGCAATACTCATTTTTCTCCGTGCAGACAGACACTATCAGTTTATCTCTCCAGGGATAGCATATTCGGTTTGTAGCTAACTTCAGCCACCTACAGTGCTCTTAGGTTAGAATCCATTTAGGTAAACACCGCCAAGGAAAATCACTCGGCTACAGATTGCATACCAAATCAGGGAGGTTTTAATTGCGGCACCGAAATAAAAATGTTCAGTTTGTACAGGGTTTTCCAATAAGAGGTGTTATTTTGAATAGCCCGCTATTTCGGAAGATGTTACTTTTGAAGCTGTCATTTTTTTACATTTGACAAGTAGAAACTACGTCGTTAAAAAAATGGAACGATACACGCTTCAACAACGCATTGAAATTATTAAAATTCCTTTGAGTGAATCAAATGCAAATCATCTTGAGTGATGAGGCCCATTTCCACCTCGGTGGCTTCGTCAACAAGCAAAATTGTCGCATCTGGGGCTCAAAAAATCCAAGAGTTATTGTTGAAAAGCCTCTTTATCCTCAACGTGTGACTGTTTGGTGCAGTTTATGGTCCGGCGGAGTCATTGGACCTTACTTTTTCGAAAATGAGGCTGGAGCAACAGTTACGGTGAATGGATTGCGCTATCGAGAGATGATTAATGATTTTTTATGACTGGAATTGGATGGTATTAATTTGGACAACGTTTACTTTCAACAAGATGGCGCTACGTGCCACACAAGCAACGAAACCATTGATCTTTTACGATTGAATATCAAAATAACACCTCTTATTGGAAAACCCTTTAGTAAATTCTAAGAATATGACATTGATGAAATTACTAGAACTGACATTTGTTGCTCAGATGAGTTCGAAGATATGGATATGGTAGTATAATGACGCTGGAAAGTAGGCACCAATGTATACCTCATATTGTTTATTCTTGTTCATAATAATATCTTTTGAATTATTACTTACCTATGTAATTTTATGGAGAAAAATTTAAAATTTCATAAATTTTTTGCTATTCTCCTTCGTAAGTCGAAGTCATAAACCTACATAATAATCTGAAATCTCTTTCCTACGCAATTTATTATGTATTTCATGTACCTTGTTCTAGTCTAGAGCAACTAACCATTTTAGATGTTTATGGCAACTAATAATAAAAATAAATAAATAAAAAAAATCACTTATAATAATATTAGCGATTTTTAAACGAAAATTTGAAACAAAAAAGTAGGTCAAATCTTGGACTTGAACCCTGGAATAAAGCCTGCCGGAGGCTGCTCTACCAACTGTGCTAATGGGACCCTATTTCCATCGGTCATATTTAACTGTATCCATACTTCGATTAAGAACTACCAGTATTATCTTCATTTTTCCTCACAGCACAATTTTATTGGCTGCTATCTTTAGCGTAGTTGGTAGAGCAGCGACCCGGCAAGAAGAAGGCCCTGGGTCCAATTCCCAGATTTCCCTTTTGATTTTTTGTTTCAAATTTATTTTAAAAATCGTGAAAATTATCTTTATTAATTTAATATTACAAATTGAGGTTTTACTCGTAATGTTATTCCAAAGAAAGTAACTGATTTAAAACTGACCATAAATGATATATTCCTGCTAAGTTGCAAGAAAAGTAACAATTTGTTTGCACATTTTTGGACGTGATTGCAATCTTTCTAGGAGTAAAATTAATCAACCCATAATAAGTATGTTGATGTATCTTTGGATTATAACAAATTTGTAGAAATAATATATTTTAGGTACATAATACCATTCGACTAGAACATAACATAACCCTTAAACATTATTTTTGTTCTCTATACTTCTATATACCTAGGAGTTAAGCTAGGGTGTGAATAAACAAAACCTCCACAAACTGTAGCTACCTATTTTCAAAGGGTGCATTACTGTTACCGCATTGCTGCTTTAATTAATATTTTAGCAGGTTTTACGGCCATCGCACATTGAATTGGGGCGCTATTCAGGGGATTTAAATCCTATCTACCTATCGACTCAAACAAGATAAATCACACAATGAACAATGAAAATATTTTCATGGTTGTTTTACATCATTACTTATTACACCCGTAATTTCACTGGTACTAAAATCTATGACAAAATTACATTCTCGTTCAAAATTCGCAACAACATTTAAATCTCAAATAAAAAAAAACTGAAAATTGACACTGAAACTGAAAATTGACACCAAATGCAAACTGAAACCGAATCCACTCAACTGAAGAAAAAACACCTTGTAATATATTTATTTTTAATTACTTCTTATTATCCATACTACAAAAATTGATCAGTATGTCATTGAAGTCCTCAGCATGGGAGATCCGAGTGACGATATCATTATCTCTATTTGTTACAAAAAGGGAGATAATAAAACACTTATTATTAAAAAATACACAACATACTCCGTTCAACAAACGAAAATAAAATAAATTGAAGCAAAAGTAAATAGCATTGCAACTAGTAACCCCCCGGGGATGCCAAAGACAATGAAAAGCGTTAACGATAGTTGATAATAAAATTTTACTGATCCCCGATGTGAGTCTGTGCCTTGAAGGGATACATATATGTATTGTAAGAGGTATTAAATAGCTTCTGGCATAAATACAGCGCACTATATGCAATTCTAACGTTTACAATCAACAAGGATAGGGAGTTCATAATATAAACCAGTTTAAATTACGGAGAAAATGTTTCCAAGAAAGCAGTAAATTATTTCAAACTTATAAGTTCGGAAAAAGTATGCAGACAAAAACAAAATTCAAAATTCATTTGAAATAGTGCTCTTTTGAAAAGTTGAAAACTTGCAATTCATAACTCTGTTATTCGCAATTTAAGATGAAGAAAAGGGGCCATCTCGTATCTAGATGTTTAACTTTTCTGCTATAATCTGATTAGTTTTGTTGACGTCCGGGGGGACTCCCCGGTAATACACTTATCGTCCCCTGGGAGGCTAAGGGGATGGGATAAAAAAGGGGGAGACAGGTCTGTAGGGTGCCAACTGTTTTATCGGCAGCGCGAAGAGGATTTATTGGATCCATTTACTCCGCTAAGCACTCTCCCGATCGCGATTTTGTAATGAATTTTCATTGTTTGTTGGACTCCTGTGTTGCTTTCAGAAACATTTTGAATTATTGTAAACATTTTGTAACGTAGCGTGTATGAAAGGGCATTGTGTACACATCTGGTCATGCTTATTTATTTAACCATTTTCATGCATAATACAGTCCCGTATGGCTTAGAATTCCTGTAAAACAGTTATTTGTTTTCTAGTTTGATATTAGAGTTCCAGGGACGATTCGATCCACAGAAATAGGAATTAATAGACGAGAAGATAATGGCCAGGGGTAAAATCAACTGTTGAAGAACGAAGGGGGTGAAGCTGACTGTGATTCGTCAATAAATCAATCTGACAGTAAATAGGCATCTCGCATTATAATATCACCATTTACTTCTTAAAAGTAAAATCTGCTTTTGAATGAATAGACATTTTTACATGGGAGCACAAATTACTCGCCACGTTATGAACAAATTTGCGAAGTCCAAATTCGGCAAAAAAATTCGGTTCTATTTTCAGAGTCGAATATTTCGTTTAAGTATTTAGTTAAGACACTTTTATAAATGTTCATAATTTACTTCCCAGCAACCAACCAGCTTTGTGTTTCGCGTCCAGACATGTTTCTACAACTGATCCATATTATACGATGTGAATATGCTTAAAATAAAGTAAAATAATGCTTATATATGGAATTTAATACGACAATTGGGTTTATTCTCTTTTTCAAATCTATTTTTAAAAGTTTTCATAGCACAAGTCAACATTTTTCCGTGTTATTTCGTAAAATGAACCGATGATGCCTCGACCATAGTTCGCACAAGAATGATGACGTCACGTTTTCAAATTTCACTTGAGGCCATACGCGAGCACAGCCGGCTCCAATGGAACCGATATGGGGAGTGGGGATAATACGCTTTTAATCACTTAGGGCAGGTCTACTAATATTCATATGTCTATGATTCGAACATAAGAACAGAGATAAGGCGTTGCAGTTGGAGTTAAAGGGTCAACGATGAAACAGGTTTACCTAGACCCTGAAGAGTTAGACAGAACAGACCAATGAAGACTGTTATTTTTAAATTCTTCTATTTGAATTTCGATTTTGTTTTCTTGAATGAATGAATTAATTATTTTATGAATGAGTGATTAAATAAATTATCGAATGGATGAATAAATTATTGGATGAATGAATACATTATTGAATGAATGAATAAATGTTGGAATAAATTATTGGATAAATTAATGAACAAATAGGATTTGGCTTAAGTGATAACGCGGTTCGCTAATTTTAGTCAGTCCCTGGGGAGGAACTTTCAATCCTCAGTAAACCAAAAAAATACATTTTTAAATACATACAACATATTAATATTAATTTATTAATTCATACAGTCAATACGCAATGTCTAATTTCTAATGCCCTTTGAACCATCTTCATGCTTTGACTTATTATTATCTCCCATTCTTACTTTTTATTATTATTGTCATTATTATTGTCTTCGCTCCTCATTTATATATGCTCTCCTTTCACTGTCATCTCTGTTTATAAAACTTATTCGTGTAATTAATATGTTGTTAATGGACTATTTGTCCGTAAATAAATAAATAAATAAATAAATAAATAAATAAATATTGAAAGGTGGGTCAAATCCCGGCACTGGAAAGAATGGAAGAGGCACCCGGAAAGGGCAATCCAAAGTACTCATAAACGGAACAGATCCTAGACGAACCAGGCAACTACTCAGAAACTCACTGAGGGAACTGGTAGGACTAATAACGGAACAATGCCATCTCAGGAGACACATGCAGTTGTTGGGAGTGGAAAACACCAACAGATGCAGGAAATGTGAAGAGGATGAAGAGACTACAATTCACCTTTGGTGCCAATGTCCCGCCCTGTTGGGAAAAAAGCTCAGATACCTGGGAAGATACATTGTAGAACCCGACGACAAGAACTTTATAAAAAGTACCGGGTTAAAGGAATGACGTTTAATGGGATATAGCCCATTGGGCTTATGGCCTAAGTACTCACAGGAACTCTTCGTTAACCGAAATAGATGCATTATTATTAAAAAAATAGTTTTACGGGTTGAATTTTTAAACAAATACTTCGGTCAATCAACTTCAATCTGGTGTATAAATAATACCATGCTTAATTTGGGCAAAATTTGTAAATCCTTACAAATATTTGTAGGATTTTAATAAATTATTCCACGTTAAGTAACATAATCAAAACCTTAATTTATCGTATCGTTGAAACTTGAAATCACAACGGCCGCCATTAAAACGTAAAATAACTCTACTATGATATTAGAGCCTATTGCATGTTCAAGTAAACCTATAAATTTGTGGCCAATTACATACCCTTGTTCTCCATTCTGTACACAAAAGTCACCAGGTAATGTGAAACTGCACCTTCGTGGCCATAACTTATATAAAATTTGGTATACTCACGGTATGTGCATGATGTTTCATTCCGTGTTCGTTCCTCCACCCTCAGGTGAATTCCCTGGAAACAAAGAATATTATGAGTTTCATTTAAGTTTAGTGGTATTTTAATTCATTAGCTTGACGTGACTCAAGTGGACTTCATTTGTGAGTGTCGAATTTGTTCCACTAGCTCCGAGATGTTGGGAAATTTTAGTAATATTAATGGGTATTTTTTAAAAAGCTGTTTGTGACAATTCGCCTCAAGGACGCTTTACGATTTATTAGTCAAATGATCCAATGAAACAGACAAATTTAATAGTTTAAATGTGAGCACGTTTAATAATTTTATCAATTAAATAATCGATTCCTTTATCGTTGTTGTTATGTTAAATTAGTACAAGGGCTCTTTACAAATAAATATATGTACATGGAAACTATAAATCTATCAACATCAACAAAATTTATAACTGCAACCTAATCCTACGTTAATGTATTTTACACATTGTAACTGCTACCAGATTAATCAAGTCCATTTGGTTGATTAATAGATGCAAACTTTTATACCTATTGTGACCAATAAATAGTTAGAATAATACACAACAGAATACACAACGGAGCAATGATGAGGTGAACATTGTTCATGAAACATGTAGAGGTTATATATATTAATGTGATGTAAATAAAGTTATTTGTTTATTATTCTAATAAATAATGACATCACAAAGTGATAAGTTTTCAGAAGAAATTTTCTTCGAAAAATCAATAAATAGTTACCTATTATTTTTGTTGTTTGTTTAAGGGTCGAGGGGTAAGGCTGTCGACTAGCAATCCGGAGGTCACGGGTTCAAATCTAATTTTATTTTATTAATACGCGTTATATAATTTAACGTACATTTGTGGTAGGTTCCATAGTGGAAGATACGTTCATTATTGGCCGTGTGTAAGACCACTATTAAGTATTGGAACATTCCTTGAAATGGTTTTACCCGTTTTTGTTGTTTGTTTTTGGGGTGTTATGCCGTGTTGCGCTAACTCCTTCTTTAGCCGACGTTTCGGACAGCGTTGCAGTGTCCATCATCAGGGCAGATCCGGTAGATCCGAAGATGATGATCTGATGATGGACACTGCAACGCTGTCCGAAACGTCGGCTAAAGAAGGAGTTAGCGCAACACGGCATAACACCCCAAAAACAAACAACAAAAATGCTTTTGGCCATGAGAATCTAAAAACTTAACAGTTACCTATTAAATCGTATGTACAGGGCCGAGGGCGCTGTATTAGGTATCAGTTTAATAACTGAATTTATGTCACATTTATTTTTTTCCAAGAACTTGAGGTGGATCGAGACAAGAATCAGAATAACAGAAGAGAATGTCTGAGTCGATGCATGATTGTTAACGAAGGGAGGAGTGTGTTCCAAGACAGATGTGTGGCGATCCATCTTCTCTGCCTACCCCTAAACAAACAGTGTGATGATAGTTAGTTGGTTAGTTAGTACAACTAGTGAATCACAGCTTAAGCCACCTGATACAACTAATTTCTAACAAGATTATTTCCGACTTTTATTATGACTAGTGCTTTGTACTAACTTACAAATTATAACCTGAACTTAAACATCTTCCAATGAATTCAAATTAATAGCTTTAAAAAAATTTACTACCGTGCAAGAGTCCCACTGCTTCCAACCCCCGGAGTCAGTGAGACTATACTATGGCATCCCCAATAATTTGGAAAATGTTATGAGGCTGAAGTGGCGTGGGGAGGAGGAGATTGGGTAGATGAAGATGGGGCTATTCAGATCTGGTCATCAAACACGACTAAAGCCGTGTCAAGCAACGTTTAAATTTTAATTGATGGTATTACAACAGGGCGATACCATCAGATAATAAAATCATATATTACAATAAAATTTATACATTGTAAGTATTTTTTGAAATTCTTCTCTGAAACGATCATAGTTTATGGGAATCCAGAAAATTTAATTACATTATTACATTAGACCTAATGACCTAGGAGCGCCCGCTTGCACATCTCTATGAAGGGCCGCCTGAGCGGTGTGACAACTGACAGTGGGAGGTGGTGATGAAGGTGGGGATGGTTTGGGTGGTGATTGATGAATATTCACCCCCCGTGACAGCCTCCCTGGTTTGTCCGAATCTATGTTCAGTGGTGTTGAGTGGGATATAACTTTTTACGAATGTCTTTGACAGATTAAAATATTGCTATTCAAACAAATTAGCACTTATTATTACATACCGATTGCTTTAAGCTGTTGTCCTTTTTTCTCACGTACTGATTTATATATTCTTATTATTAAATATTAATAATTATGAACTCAAAAAAATGCTGCCTTAACTACCAGCGTAATATGTATTTCGGGAGTTTTTTAAAATTGGTTCTGTTATTATTGATTAAGATTTCACCCCAGCTTCTTGAAATAAAGTTTGGAATAGCGTCACAGTGCGTCAGGGCAGATGAGAATAAACTTACATATGTCCAAATTTGTTCAAAATCACATATAAGACATTTTGAAATCGAAAAGTGTAAATAAAATAAATGTAGTCAATGATTGACACCTCGATTTAAATGTTCTGTGTAATTTAGCGCATGATTGACTTCTTGATTTAAATGTTCCGTGTAAATTAGTCAATCACTGACTCCTTGATTTAAATTGTATGTGTAAATTAGTCAATGATAGACTCATTGATTTAAATGTTCTGTGTAAATTAGTGAATGATTAACTCCTCCATTTAAATTTTCTGTGGAAATTAGTCAAAGATTGACTCCTTGATTTGGGGAGTCATAACATATCATAGTTATGATTAGTATTAGGTATAAATGAAAAAAAATAGTATTACGAATTCAGACATTAACCACTCACTTCATTTGATTTGTGTAACATAATATAATACTTAAAAATAGAAAAAAATATTTGCACTTAATAATAATGCACTGGGCTTGTGAATTTGAATGTTCAGAAACTGGAATTCTTCCTATTTGGACAGTCGAAGTTCTTTCTTCGCTTAATAAAATATGTATTTAAGGAATAAATAAATAAGTAAATCTATACATTGCAATCTTCACTGATGTTGAACACTTCTATACATTGCAATCTTCCCTGATGTTGAACACTTCTATACATTGTAATCTTCCCAGATGTTGAACACTTCTATACATTGCAATCTTCCCAGATATTGAACACTAAAAGGATGTCCAAAATGCTAGCTTTTAAAGTCAACGAATGTATGTAGGCACTGGTATTGTTATTTTATTATCTGTGAATGATGAGGCGATACGAGAGATCAAATTTAGAATTAATTTTTAGTGTCGGCCGCCACTGGGCACAAATGATTGTTGACAAACGCTAGGGATGAGGGTGCAAATTAGCCCTGATCCTCCCTTACACGTTCGCCATCCCTTCCCGGCGCAATTCCATCCATGTCCACCTCATCTCACCCCTGTCTCACGTCCCTGCCCACAGCTGTTTTGGCTAACTTCAGTCAACTGTCATGCAGCGAGCTTCATTTCACCCAGCAGAGCACAAGCACATATCTCGTTTTGCTAATACATTTGTGTTTACGTTTAATAATTTTATCAATTAAATAAATAATTCGTATTTCATTTTTACTGCGATCAATTACCACAAGGGCGCTTTACAAATAAATATAATTACAAGGAAACTTTGAATCTATTTAAATTGTAATTGTAATATATTTAGTCAATATTGTATTTGGTCAATACTGTAACCTAATCTAACTGTATCTTGTGATGTATTTTACATATTGTAACTACTAACAGATTAATCCATTCATCAGATCAGTCCATTTGGTTGATCAATAAATGTAAACTTTTATACCTATTGTAGACCAATAAATACCTATTTATTGGTCTAAACTGTTAAACTTTTTTTCCTGTTATTTTTTGTTGTTGTTAGATTAGAACAGTTATAAAATACAGGGAAGTATTAAATGAAAATACAAAATATAAAATATAGTAAAATGCATACAAATAAAAAGTCAAAGCCTCTGAGTGAGAATTACTAGAATTTTTTTACACATTTCTATAATATATAAACATTAAGTTGTACACAAAGTTTTAGTTTTCTACGAAAAAATTTACAAAATGCAGTTATAAGTGAAATAAAATTATACAAAATGCAGTTATAAGCGAGATCAAATTATACAAAATGCAATTATAAGCGAGATAAAATTATACAAAATGCAGTTATAAGCGAGATCAAATTATACAAAATGCAGTTATAAGCGAGATCAAATTATACAAAATGCAGTTATAAGCGAGATAAAATTATACAAAATGCAGTTATAAGCGAGATAAAATTAAACAAAATGCAGTTATAAGCGAGATAAACATAAAATAAAGAAAGTTAAATTCTGTCAAGATAAAAAACCACAGACAAAAAGAATATATAAATTTAATTGAAAGAGTTAAGGTTTTGACGCAACATGGTCTCTTCACAAAGAATGTAGGTAAGAGATAATATAATTTTAAATCGATCGGTAAGTACCTAACTGAAACTGAAAAAAATATTATATTGGAAATCAATTCATTGCGTCGTTTATCTGAAGTAACATGCCATATATTGACTATTATTATTATAGATAGTCAACAAGAATCGACACCACTGATTCGAATGACTCATTTACAAGTCGTGTGTACACGTCATTTTTTTAAGTCCTCGTAATATTCGGCTTGAATGAACACGCGAAATGGGGAGGATCTCAAATAAATCATCAGTCGTTGGGGGTAAAATCAGCAGATAGTCAAAATTAATAAATTAATATTATAGTACCTACCTACCTTTTGATCGATACCAGTGGCGTGCATTGCTCTATGGCCTAAGGTAGGCTGTGTGCAATCCTGTGCAAATCTGTGTTAAATCCTTTGTAATAAATTAATTATATTCTGTATAGTTTACTGCCAGATACATTTCTGATCTGAGTTATGATTCATACAGATGGCGTTATCAATTTACCCGGAACCTGTATTTGCCAGTGAATTCAGCATTTCTCTTCTCGTCATCGAAAATTTCCTTTCCTTTCCGCTTCCTCTTAATGTCATTTTGATAGGTATTTCCAACACTAGTATGGATGACTTTTTCTTCATACCTACGCGTCAAAATTATCGTGAATACATTTACCTAATTGAACTGATAATATACTTGGACAACGACTGATACAATTCCACCATGGTGTCTAGATCTATTCCTACTAATTGCAGCTTTTGAAATTTACGCAATTGATGACTAGTCTATCAACCTACTGGTAGCGTTCATATGAGAGTTGGCGCCATCTCTATTTTAAACACCGCTAAGAATATATTATTTTTTTAATATTTTAATTTTAATATGTTTTAATAGTTTAGGCGAAATGCTGCCCACTTAAAAATTGCCAGGTTGCTAGGTTGCCTATGCCTAAATACAGCATTGGCTGTGTGTAATTTTTGATACTTTTTTTAGTCACTGTCATAATTTTTCAAAACTTAGGACAATATATTTTCATTATAATACAATACCTATTCATATAATTGAAATCCTACGGCACGGCGTATCATTAAAAAAGAAAATCAACTTATAAAGGTATTGAAAAAGGAATACACAGTTTAATTTATGTTCATAAATATTAATACTATATAATAGGTTATAATATAATAGTCAAAGATTTGTTCATTCTTTTTTCAACATAAATAAACCACTCACCAAATGCACACTGCAAATTTTTCATGCAGTTAACCTAGCGGTAGTTTTAGAAACTAAAAACTGACATTTTAAGGAGAGAGTAATTTTTTTTGTAAAGGAATAACAATAGGTAATTAAGCATTAGGTACCTAATTTCGAAAATTTTCAATGAATTATTTACTAAAAAATTGGACTTAAAACTAGGTATCGAATACATTGCCTTAAGTCAGGTTGCAAATGAAAGGATACATTTTTCAAATATGTAGAAACAATTTATCAATATAGAACGATTGGGATATAAAATAATATTCACAAATTTATTGATAAATACGGTTTGTCGCAGATTTAAGAAAAATATTTATATTTATTTTTACGGTTCGTTTTTCTTAGGGTAGACACAGCCTTACAGCCTTTATGGACTGCACGTCACTGCTCGATTCCACTAATATTTCTACTTTGTCTTGGTTCTTGTTGATGTTTAGGGTACTATTATTATCATTACTGGGCGTGGTAATATAAATAGAAACATACTTTAACACAAACAGGTAGCTAATTGACTACTAATAATACATGTTATTTACTTGAACAATATTGTGTACAAAATGAACAGGAAAATATCTGACTGACCTTTCCTTGCAAAATTTTATGGTCGCTGATGGCTTTGAATGTCATTGATTTACCCTGAAGATTATTTTGATAATTGATTAAGGCAAATATTTATATGGTTATAATATTATAAATGGACCATGTGGAAACCAGGAGCGTGCCGTAGCCTTTGTCGAAGTCTCCAGAAAAAATGGTTTTATAACCGAAAAGATTAACTAAAATTTTAAATTATTGTAGAAAGCAATCACTTTGTGGTTGTACATATTTAATAAAATACTTTTTGTTTTAAAACCACGAGTTTTTAATATTTTTTAGAACCGACCGGTTTTGCTTTACTCAAGCATCTTCAGGGTACAAATTATTACTAGACAAGAAGTACAAAGTGTGAGCTTATACAGGATTTTCCAATAAGAGGTGATATTTTGAATAGCCCACTATTTCGGTAGATGTTACTTTTGAAGCTGTCATTTTTTGACATTTGACAAGTAGAAACTACGCAATTAATAAAAATGGAACGATACACGCTTCAACAACGCATTGAAATTATTGAAACATCACTTGAGTGATGAGGCCCTTTTCCACCTCGGTGGCTTCGTCAACAAGCAAAATTGTCGCATCTGGGGCTCGGGAGACCCAAGAATTATTGTTGAAAAGCCTCAATATCCTCATGCTCAGATTATATTCGTGTTATAAAAGGAAATCGAGTAGTTACAATGTTTTTCAAAAATTTTCAGGTTACAGGTTTTCGTAATCATCACAAATTAGTTATCGAATCGCATAATTTTTCTATTTTCCACATCCTCTATGCCAGCCGATGTTTTTCGTTTGAAAACAAAAAACTTTTCTTTATATTATGCGACTTATAATAAAACGGTTTTTTATTTATTTGTTTCGTATTTTATTTAAATACATTGAAATAGTCAAAGCAAGAATCGTTAATTCTTAACCGTGGTACTTAACATTTTATTTGACACATGATAAACATACATCTATATAAAATAATGAATAAGCTTTATGCATCTATAAAAATTCAACAGTTTGTTTTATTAATTTTCCACGGGGCGACATGAATTTGCACCAATTAGCTCGCAAAATCGGATTGTAGATAAAAATAAATTCTGCCTTGAGGGCGATTAGAAAAACTACTTACTAATCACAAACGGAAATTGAAATAAAAACCACGGCACGCCACTGGTAGGAACATAATATCTCGATTCGGTGTGGTCTGAGCTGGATAATTTCCTTGAACCAATTAATCCTAATTGCCAACTACACATTATATGGGTAGGCATCCATAATACCCATGTCGCTATAGTACTAAGTACTGACTGCAGACCATAGGCATGTTGCTTTCTTATCCGATGACATTGAATGCTGAATTAGGTAGGTCCCCTCATCACCTCCCAACCCCCATTATCTGAATATAGATTAGTAGTGGACTAACCTAATAATCCGTGAAATTGAAATTTGGCTTAGAGAAGTGATTCCCAAACTAGGCAATATCTCCCACCAGGCAACCAGTGGGCAATTTAAGGCGACGTGTGACTCTGATAACTTTCTAACGCTCACATTTTAATTATTTCTGATGAACGTATTATTAAATGCTGATTAAATGCTGTTGAAATGAGATCCCTGAGGCGTATGTGTGGTAAAACCATGTTTGATCGTGTGAGGAATGTGGAGATCCGCAAAGAGTGCAAGGCTGATGTAAGCGTAATGAGTAAGATTAAGAAAGGGACGCTTAGATGGTTTGGGCATGTAGAGCGAATGAGCAAAGATAGGAGTGTAAGGAGGATATATGATGCATTTGCGAATGGTAGCAGAAGTCAGGGACGCCCGAGGAAGACATGGCACGATCAAGTGAATCAGATACTCGAGTCGGGCCATGTCAAGAGTCAGAATAATAGAAGAGTATGTATGAGACGATGTATGAATGTGAATGAGGCAAGAAGTGTGTGCCAAGACCGAGTTGTTTGGCGGTCCGTCCTCTCTGCCTACCCCTGCGGCGAAACGGCGTGATAGTTAGTTAGTATTACTAAAATCTCAAATGTTTTTAGAGGGATCCCTACGGATATACGGTATTTACATTTAAGATTAATAATAATGGACTTAACCATTAAAATATTTTATGTAAAACGGTTTGAAAATTTTATTTTCAATTATAACATTAACCGCGAGCATCAGATTTTATATTTTTAGACGGTGAGTTAGTAACTTCCCGAGGGATCCCTCTAGAAAAAATTAAGATTTTAGTAATACGTTCATTAGAAATAATAAAATAATACCCCACGGAGAGATCGATTTTCTAGTCAACCGTGTCAAAGTCGACCGTAGGTCCGTCCATTACGCCGGGCCGCGCGCCGAATATTGTTTTACACGACTTCACCACTTATGTCGTTAAGATTCCCACTTTACTTTAGAGATATGATTGGGCAAATTCAAACGCAGATCTGTCGAATACACCAGGGCTACGTTTCGCATATTTTTGTGCACTGCTTCTAACCTTCCGTCGTTAACATTCTGGAATTATTTTAGGGTATTGTCTCGACTTAAGTATCTTTCATGGTGGAATATACTCTCACTATTGCCGTGGTGTAAGACCACCATTCAGAATTGAAAAAAAATGGCTTTGGCCGTGTTTGGCGACCAGATCTGAATAGCCAGGTACTTCCCCACCTTCCTTTTCCCATTTTCTCCCCCTCCCCACTAAAACTTGAGCCTTACAATATATCCTAAATGTGGATGCAATAATCTCACTGGCTCCAGACGATTGGGAGCAGTTGGAACTCTTAAAATAAAAATAAACAGCATATATTTATTAATTTGTTGTTGGACATAGTCGAATTTGGATTTTGAGAAATAATCTTGAAAAGTGGGCAACGAGCACAAAAGGTTGGGAACCTCTGGCTTATAGATTAGTTTTCCGATATTCTATTTATGTTTACACTGGATAAACACGGATTACTAACTAATTGATTAATAAACTCATAGAGGAAATATTATCTTAACCATGAAGCAGAAAATCTATTTGTCTGAAGTAAACAAAACTCAAACAGTTAATATCAAGCGACATGAAATTTCTACCAAATAATAGTAAAAAGATATGTCACCATAATTTTGTTCCGTACATAAATTATTCTCTATCTATATCGGGTAGAAACCTTATATTATAAAATACATATATTATTCCCCTCGGGCTTCTGGCATATTCTGTCATAAAGTCGGAGAATTTCCGCTTTGTATTAAAATCCAAATAAATGGATTAATTCTAAATATATCTGAACACTAAAATCTGCTTTTGAAAGATGTTGACAAACGCTTTCAAATTTTATTGTTAGAAATAAGTATATAATTTATAGTGATGTCCAAAACGTTGGCTAAAGAAAGGGGTAGCGCAACACGGCATAATACCTCAAAAATAAATCACTATAGTACTTTTGGTCGTGAAAATCTCGAATCATGTCATTTTTTAAATATTAACATTTTTTGTGCAAACATTAAAAAAGGTTTAAAAATGCCTTACCTACATTTTTAGGTCTAAACAATAAACTATAATAATTACTGATAGCAAAAAAATAAACCTTTTGTTAGGAACATATGTTATAAACGTTCTCGTGACCTCATTTTTTTCGATTCTTACAAAAATAATTGGTAAAAAGTTTTATTCATTTTTCTCAAAATTCGGTCGGAATATTTGGTTTCATAGAGATGTTGTTTTTAATTATTCTGTGGTTTACTTCAATATTTAAATATGGAGAGTTTTGATTTTTTCTATTACTAACCGCAGACACAACGATTTCTATGAGCTATTCCTAAAAGCGAACAAATTATCCCGAAGAGTTAAATACAAACATTTTCGTAAGCCATGAGTAGTATTATCATACAAAAACTCCGTACAGAAAAGTAAATTAAAGTGTTTTTTACTTTCCTCGCGTCTCATATTCCGTACAGGTACGCTTATCTAAAGAATGGAAAACTTTTTATGGCTTATAGTTAATGCATAATTAAAATTTAATTTGTATAATGAGGGCGGGTATCGCTTTAAGTGCATACAAAAGGAAGAAAAGACAGCAAAACTGTTAAAAAATTCATTAGCTTCGGTTAGGAAACTTTGGATGAGCTTAGAAATGTATTATTATGGGGAAACATTTTCAACTTCCACAGATAATAAATAATGATGAACTTAAAAAATAAAATATTCTTATTGTTGCAATAATGTTAAAATTAGAGGTCTATAGTTACTAAAAGTTCGAAACGCAGCACCCGACCTTTGAAAGTAATAGCATATTATGTAGGTACCTACCTATAAAACAAGACATATCGATCACCCAAGCGAACCCAAGAATTATTAAAATCTTCATTTGAAAAGAGTAATTTCCGTTAATTTTTCGTAAAGTTTTGTGTTATTTTCTAGCCATGTTAAGCGACATTGCACGAAAAATGCCACACATATTTTTTGTATTAGATTAGATTATAATAGTTTATGATAGTTTTGAATATTAAAATCATTTTAATTTTAAAGTTGAAACTCCGATCGGTGTACAACGCCACTTTTATATTAAAGTTGAAACTCCGATCGGTGTACAACGCCACTTTTATATTAAAGTGAAAACTCCGATCGGTGTACAACGCCACTTTTATATTAAAGTGAAAACTCCGATCGGTGTACAACGCAACTTTTATATTAAAGTGGACACTCCGATCAGTGAACAACGGGTACGGGCTTTGTTGACAATATTAAGATACAGCAAGATACCGAAGATACAGCAGCGCATCGATAATGTTCACAGAATTAGGACTAAATGGATTTGCAGGCCTGATGAGACACCGGGTCACTGGAGTCAGGATGCGGCTAATGGCCTCCGCCAACACGTTGGTGACCGCAGCTTACCAGCACCAAACGCCACTCCTGAGTGAGCGCTGGGCCCAAGCTCACTCAAGACCACGCCCTGCATAGTTGTTAATTTATTCTTCGTCATATATTTTTTCAATTTCACATACCTACCGTACAAAAAATATGTATATATATATATATATATATGGGACGTGTGGGATTGCACTAACCTCCCCACATCCTGGAATAAAAATTATTATTATTAATATAATATATCTATTACATATGTGTTTCATAGATATATACCTACCATTCTTCCATATAGTGTAAAAAATCTGATAAACAAAAAATTTCAACAATAAAATAATAATTTGTATCAATACTAATCATAGGGCCTTTACCGGTTCACTCACCTTTCAAATGGAAATTATGTTGTAATGTAAGTGAAGGTGTATTAATATGTATTATTGGTGAACTTGTAAAATGACTGCCTCAATACAGGCTAGCCGCTAGCCTAGTGAGGCGAGTTATGAGAAACCTCAACTATTAACTATACATTACATGTAAAATGACTGCCTCAATACAGGCTAGCCGCTAGCCTAGTGAGGCGAGTTATGAGAAACCTCAACTATTAACTATACATTACATGTAAAATGACTGCCTCAACACAGGCTAGCCGCTAGCCTGGTGAGGCCAGTTATGAGAAACCTTAACTATTAACTATAAATTACATGTAAAATGACTGCCTCAACACAGGCTAGCCGCTAGGCTAGTGAGGCGAGTTATGAGAACAAATAATTATAAGCAATAATTAGTCGCCTGAAATATCAATACAAATTGAAAATATTAAAAAACTTGCAAATGAATGTATTAATATCTTAAAATCATGGTTTGATAATAACCTACTCACACTTAATGCTAAAAAAACAACATATGTATTATTTTCACTACAAAAAATACCTAAACACAAAGTAAATATCATAATCCATGATGAAAATTGTGACAATGTCAACTGTAAACTACTTAATCCTATGTGTACTGTAATCAACTCTTCTTCTGAAATTAAATATCTTGGTGTGATCATTGATGAAAATCTGAAATGGAAAAGCCATATTAGGGAGTTAGTAAAGAGAATAAGGAAATGTATACATATATTTGTTAGGTTAAGAAATATTTTAAATGTGAAAATACTAAAAAATGTATATTATGCTCTTGTCCACTCCCTGCTTATTTAAGGAATCATAGGTTGGGGAGGATCTTATAAAAACAACCTAAACTCAGTAAAAGTCTCGCAAAAAATTATTATAAAAGTAATACTTAAAAAAAACTCTACTTTCCCCACAAAATTGCTTTTTAAATTGTTTCCAGTACCAAATATTGATGATATATTTAAGCAAACTTCCATTATAAAAATGAGTAAAGAAAAAAATAACAAAGAATATCAAGAATTTTACAAACTCATGAGAAATGAAAATCAATTTATTACGCCAATCTTTAAAACAACTCAAATGCAAAACCATTATATTTACCAAGCCATAAAAAACTACAATAATCTCCCTTCCGAATTGCGCTGTATTACGAACCAACAAGAACAAATAAATAAAATTAAACTTTTTTTTCAAAAAAACTTATATTAAACAAAAATAAAAATATATATATATTATTATTATAATATATATATTATTATTATTATATCACATTATTAATTATGAATCTAAGTAAGAATCGTGGCTCCCTTATCAGGCACAAGAGCTCCTCTTTTCTGATAAGGTATACATGACCAATTAATTATGAATCTCCCTAGTAAAAATAAATGCCGCCAACGGGAATTGAACCCGTGCCTTCTGATGTCCGGTCAGGTGCTCTGAAACCACTGAGCTATGTCGGCTTATTTCCAACCCGCCAAATGATTCAAGATGTACTAGTACCTCAATCAACAATTGAGATACTTGCTGCTTATTATATTTTTTCCACCTGCAAACAACCAACTTTATTTTTGCAGGAAAGGCTTTGCTAGTGCTAAATTTCTCACTAGATGGCGTCGAGACATATAATATCTTCATTTATTGGTGAAATATTTTTCACCATTTCAAAAATATTTTTATTATCCTTTGTTACGCTATTCATAAAACCTTGTCTTATAAACATTAGTCTATCATTAAAAAAAAAAATATATATATAGAAACCTACCTATACATTCCCATTCGTTACATACTACCTACTGAGTAAATATTATTATTTTCTATTATTAATTTTATGCACTTACTTAACTAATTTACAAAAAAATATAGACTATGTTCACAATGTTATAGTTGCAATTTTTTAACATTAAAGAATACATTATTATTAATATTATTGTTTGCGCATACTCAGACAAGCTGCTGACATCGGAAACATACCGTAATATTATAATGTAACAACAAGTAATTGAAATAGATCAAACTAGTTGTAAATTGTTGACACTCGTGTAACTTACGCTCACAAAGAAAGCTCAAATGCCTCGTTATGTTATGTTATTGTAATAATATGTGATGAAAGGCGTGCGTGATGCGTGATGTTCGCCAACCGTGTGAAAATAATGAGAAACGCAGAGATGTGTGATTAATTATTTCTGATGTGTGATGAATTTATTGGAGCCACTGTTACACAGAATACAATCTGACACGGATCGTAGCGCGCCATCTGATACGATGATACAGCGAATGTAATTATTGTCACAACATGTTGTCACATCCCTACGCATACGAGATGACTGTAAATTCGTGTTGATTGTGACGACAATTGATGGCATGGAGCATACGACATTATAATATACACATGAATGCGTGTGAAAATTCATTATTTTGTCTTCGTTAAAAAAAAAGTACAAATGATACGTTATTAAAGAACGCTGTACCTATGAGTACTTCCTACAATCTCTACACTACTACTCAATACACTATATCAGACAAATAATAATGCTTGCCAGCTTTATAGAGTTGATATTCCCACTGTCTTTCGTCCATAGGTTCATGTAACACTCGTACAGCGGCATAATTTCAGATTGCTTGCCGGTGGCATAGGCATTATTGTGCCTTCGTATATTTTGTATGAAATATCTGTTTATCTCAGTGTTGTTATATCTGCCGTGGCAAGAAGAGAAAACAAAGCAAGTCTTGGAAAAGCTGTGTTCTTTGCATGCAACTTATTTGCGGTAAATATTCAGTTTCAAAGACAGCATATAATTTTATTTTCTTGAGTCATTTTTCTACTAAATTTATGAAGGCACAATATTGTACATATTATGACACCGTTTAAATTGATTAAAAAAATGTTGTAAAACTTATTCAATTTAATTGAAAATTGTAGAGATATCACGAGAATTCAGGTCATTACGAATTCTACAAATAAAGTTACGACAGTCTAAATTCGCAAAGTTACAATGTGTCAATAGGTATCGCTAGTCAGGTATCAAATCTTTACTTATTTGGTTTTGGTATTTCTTTTAGTTGTTTGTTCAATTAAGCAGGGTATTGCATCAACTCTCCGTTTTACTTGCGGCACTTGCTCATTTCATTACCATTGTAGTTTTGCCGCCCTTTTTGCAATATATGTTGGAAAATCCATAAAGTCACCTCTCTGAACATTTAGAAGAAAATGTCAGCCATATTTGATCCATTGCTAAAAAATGTCTATTCACCATTCTTACAACTTTGACGAAAACGTGATACTTGTACATCATAGTAACCTGTTCAGTTTCAAGATATTTATTAAGACAATATCAATACCCATATCGAAATCTAAAGGTAAATTCCTGTATAATGAAAATCACTTACTTAGAAAAGTGTGCATTTTTTTACTCATAAAAGTTACCCGTTACCCGTTATGATACTCATTTATAGTTTAGTCATATGATCCTTGGGAATTGCAATGGGGTTTTTCGCCTTAACATGAATATTTATGATAGTAGCTTATTTTGTAACATGTGGGTAAATAAAAAAAAATGAACAAGACTCTGTAATCGTAAAGGGAATTTTTACGGTCGCGTTTGAATAATAAAGTCAGGTAATGCCATAGACGAGCTGTTCCAATACTTGCGGAGGGATGTTTTTGCCTTATAATTTAAAAGTCACCACCTTTAATGGGTGCTTACCGAACAGAAAAATGGCAAACGGCCTGGCAATAAAATTAAGTATTTAACATTGTTAGCAGTATCGAAGGCGAACTTCCCCATAAACTATACATAACAACTTTGCGCCAAATTAGAGGCTTCGTTCATAAATATAACCGAGCCGAGGAAACTTTGTTGGGAAATGTGTTTAATTTAAGTTCGCGGGGCTAAATTTTATGTTCGTTTTATTGCATACAATTAGGTGTCACTACGGCATGTTAATAATGGTTTTACAATATTAGTTTATTGCTGAATTATTCACCTGTTCGTTGTGTGGACTCCTCTGATATCCATATACATAATAATATGAAGTACATATTATGTATGAACAATACATTTGCATAATTTAACAAATTATCAATCGACATTTTTTATCACCTAGCTTTTACCCGCGGTTTCGCTCGCTTAGTTTTAGGGAGAAATTATCGTACAAAGGACTGTCCCAAGGGAATGAAATGTTTTTCCCGGATATAAAGTAATCTATGTCGCCCATCACGACATGAAAGAAGGACAAACAAACAAACCCACTTAATATTAGTGGTATTAAATAACCAATAGAATTTTTTCAAATTGAACAGAAGAACAAAACGAACAGCAAAAACTTCTGAACGACGAAAAAAATCTTTATTAGTTATGAGGTGTTCAATAAGATAGCTGGAAAGAATACCAATGTGAAAAAAACAGTAAATTCGTTGCTGATAATAAAAAAAACTCCACATTAAGAAGACGCGCCACGTCGTGTAACATTTGGATTCGGGCCGCTAGCAATAACACTCCTTATGTAGATGGCGATAATGTTTAAATTGCCGCTTAACATCAGACGCCTGTTTTGATTTATGCAAGAAAAAAAACTTCCCCAGCTTCTACTTTTCATCTCCTTCCCCTCCCCACTACCTTCAGCCTCACAAAATTCCCCAATTGGGGATGCCATGCCAAATTTTTAAAAATTCGTTGAAATTTGTGTTTTACTTTATTTTAAGTTCAGACATAAATGTTTTGGGATCATTTTCTAAAGAACTTCATTTGTCGCAATATACAATACAACAATAACCAATAGGGGCTTCGTAAATAGGAGATTTTGACCTAAAAAGCGGTTTTTATAGACCTAATGCTTTGTTTTTTCTATGCTCATAAAAAGACTTTTAAAAATGTTCGATTATTTTTCATAATCGAACATTGGCCAAGTTCTGCTTTTTAAGCAAAAAGCACACGATTTCACATTACTTCATAGTGCTTCGCCGTAAAAATAAGTTATTATTCTGCCTCCGTCTATTTTTTCGGTTACGTACATTTTCTCCAAGCCCATATTTTTCTTAATTTATTTATTGCCAAATATTTATATTCTGTGGTCATACACGAAAGGAAAAATTTCGATTTTTGTCCAGCAATTTTCCCTATGACCGTCTGTGCGCCGCCGAGTACACACGTGAATATTACAAAGTGATATATTTATAGTTATTATGAACTTACATCAAGTAAACATGGTGATTTAAAAAATATATATTATTAACTAACTATCCTTTTCCGGCAGGGGCAGGCAGCCACAATTACACAACTTTGTCTCACATTAATTATCTCTCATATCCTCTTCTGTTATTTTGACTATTGACATGTTCCGACTCAAGTATTACCTAGTATTAGATTTACTTGATTGTGCCATGTCTTCCCTGATCTTCACCGACTTCTTCCAAGTTTCCTGCATTATTCGTCATTCAATATCCCTATCAGCCTTACTATGATTATTAAGTTGATATTATTATATTTTTAAATAGTGGATTCAATACAATTTCACTGTATTTTCTTAATTTACATAATCAAACTACACAGCATTTGCTTTGTTGATGGCTTTGAGTTAAAATACTGTGTGTTCAATTTTTGTCGAAAATGAATTAAAACTGAAATGTACCAAAGAGAGCCTCTATTTTTTGGGTTCAATTATTGCATCTCCTAAACCTACGTTCCAAAGATATAAGCATTTTAAACTATATTGTAAATCCCACTGCCAATGTTTATAAGAGCACAGATATTGTGTCTTCCTAACAATGATATTTATATTTATGCTAAAAGAACATATTGTATTTACATCGGTATCAGATACCTATATTACAAAATCCAATATCCCAAGGTAAAGCGAACTTTCAATTTAAGTTTTTCAATATTATGATTTAAGGAGATACAATATTTTTATACGAAAACACATTGAAATATATAAATTATTTAAAAAAAAAGTTAATTTAATTTACAATGTTAAACCAAGCGTTTGCTTTAGATGAAAATAAGTAACAACCAGATCCATTGTTAATTTATTCGTAGAAAGGTTTTCCAGGCGACCTATTTTTTGTAAAACTGTCAATGACTTTAATAAAGAAAATTTACTTTATATGATAGGTGCACTAACTCCCCATTCATAGTAACTACCATCGTTACGCGTACAATGTGAAATAATCTTTCAACTATAGCTTTTCATGCCCTCGAGCGAAAAGAGTGGTAAATTCAACAACTCGTTACGGCCGGGTAGCAATTTTCACATTATAAATTAATGACCCTCGCGGGCGAAGCCGGAACTCTCTTGTTCTGTATTCAAATAATAGGTTCGGGGAAAGCTCGCTCCTCGAGGGCGGCGCTAGCGACGGAAAAGCTGAAAAGTTAGCATATCGCGTGATGGCCGGGAGTAAAACCACGAACGTTAACGCTGAAGTATGCACGTCGCACACTGGGCAGAATCATATAAACCAGAAAATTATTTATCTCTCTGCAAAAATTAAAAGCAAATTTAAAGGAGCAATTTATTTATTTACTTGCTGTACTCAGTCTGTCTGTGCTGACAGAGAAACAATAGCGCGTGTTGAATTTACGTTTAACAAATAGCGCTGTTTAAAAAAAATATTTTTCCTGTCACAGGTGACATCTATATAATATACTCGTAGGTCCCCTGGAAAACCTTTCTACGAAAAAATGAAGGATGGATCTGGTTGTTACGTATCTTAATCTAAAGCAAACGCTTGGTTTAACATGGCTTAGCATTGTAAATTGAATTAACATTGTTTTACATGCTATTTATAAATATCAATGTGTTTTTATATAACAATGGCTTGGAATTAAAATATTTTATCTCCTGAAATCATTTTGTCAAAATTTCAAAGAAATCGGTGAAGAACTTTTGGAGATTTAAGATTTGGAACTTAATTTTTTTGAATAACTTAATGAGTAAAACTCAAATTGTAATATTTGATTATTGAAGACAATATTAGCGATTCTGAAACATAAATTTTAAACAGAAAAATCAGAAAAAGATACGGTCACATTTAGGACTTGAACCCAGAACCTTTGCCTTGCCGGGGCACCCCTCAGAGCTCAACGCGTTTAGGATTCGCTAATATTGTCTTCAATAATTAAAAATTAACATTTTTATTTATATAGTTTTATTATGAATGATTTGTTTTTTTTTGTTTTGATAATAGATTGATTCTATGCCATGCGGTTTGTACTTCTGTTTTTTTTAAACCAGCTGTATTTAGTACATTTTATTAATATTTGGCAGAGTATGTAAGGAAATCGTAAGGCACCATGGGATAGTCGTTGCAATCAGCTCTTAGGAATACATTAATAAATAAATGACACAGTTTGTGAAGTTACGATTTTCGAGGACCCGTGAGTTTTGTAAAAATGATAAGATATTAAATCTAAATGTTGGTTTGATCGTTTAATTTGTGACCTAGATTTTTAAAATAATTATTTTTAAAACATATCACTGTTCCACAAATAGTGATACTTTTCGTTGTTTGCTCACTTACCAAAATCTTACTTTTAGAATTCAAGTTTTCCAAAAACAATAAAATAATTCAGTCAGTTAAATATTTTTTGTCACATTTTGAAAAATCTGCCCACTGTGCATCGTAGGGCATGCCAAACAAAAGGTAAATCGCCAATATAACAGATGCATGATCGCTCTGCCGTTTTGATGGAAAACTTTTAATCGCCGATAAGAGGAGTTCCCGGCCATACAGGTAGAAAGGACCCTAAATATTTCAAACGCCAGTGGTACTAACAAATTGCAAATTGACATTATTTATCGGTTTCGTGTTGAATACTTTCCCACCGACTTGGGAACTAAATGACTAATTATTCGTGTTGCTGATTCATTGGGTGCGCATTATTAAGGCGTCGGCGTTTCCATGGCGCCTACCTCAGCAAAATATTATTTTATTTTGTTTTTTTTTTGCTTTTTATGTAGAATTCTTGGACATAAATCAATATTAGCGAACAAATGTTAATAACAAAGCTTTTATACTCGTTGATATTATGTTCTTGAAACCTTGGTACAGTTATTTATAAAAGTGGAGATATTTATATAAAAAAAAGTGGTTGTCATTGAGTGTTGCAGTGTTTCGATAGATAAGATACTATGATTAATCCTGAATGTAGGTCGTATCTTACCAAGGCAATATATATTCCGAGACACTGAGATTATCTTTCATTCTGCAAAACTTTTATTGACTGAATGTTTATTCCACTCCTGAAATTTTCTTACTGTTAATTTTAACTCTCGGGTTAAATGTTCCAACGGTAGAATACGTAACATAGATTAAAATTTAAAATTTGTGTATTTTTTTATTGGAGAAACGCAAATACAGACAGTAATAAAGATGACAATAAAAAATTAAGATTTCTTATTTACGTCTTAATTATGTATTTATATATTTTATGTGACACCCCACAAAAGAGCCCCCGTCCGCACAGTGTTAGGGCAAGTGAGCTATGTCGCCACCCGGTTGGCAGGCCCGGATAACATGAAGGAGGGAAAACAAATGCCGGTAGCTCGTTCCACATGCGGACCGTCTTATACAAAAACGAGTCCAAGAAGCGGCCAGTTTTCACGAAGCTAACATCAACTTCGAACGGGTGTTCCGCTCGTGGGTGCATCGGAGATCAATGCTGATAGTTCTTTAAAACAGGCTCCATTAAAATACCTGTAGAACAGACTAAGCATGCCCACATTGCGTCTGTGCATTAGATATGTCAATCGGTCTGTAAACAATCAGGCGTAGCGCCCTCATTCACGTAGAATAAATTAGGTTTGTCAAGCATTGTGTGGCTCCAGCCCAGAGGTGGCTCCCGAATTCCAAAGCATTCCCGATGAGTTCAATAAAACTTATTTTGGGAAAGGAGGAATTTAAAAAATATAAGCGGGATTAAATAAAGAAGAGAGGTAAGATTGTAGTTAGGTTTCTTAGCAACATAGACTGAAAGGGAAACATAAAAACACGCTGTGTATAAAGTAAAATAATTGCCTCTTTTTCCACCGTGCGAGGGTGAACCGTCAATAAAGTGCGGGATAAGCTCGGGACAGTAAAGCTAGGGGTGGGATACAACCAAACTGGGGAAAATAATCTATAGGCAACCTCCTACTCCGTTTTATTTCTTACACGAGGCTATCGGCTACTTTAGTAATGTTACGGCAGTTAACTGTTTGGTGTGATATCGATGTAGCAATGATTACAAAAATTACTTTAAAAGAACCAATTCGAACCATTATTAAATTTGTGGTCTGGTTTATTCATAATTCTACTTCTACCTTTCAAATCACCGCACCCAAACCAATAGTTTAATGTTTTGCCATAATAGCATACATACATGTACTTCATTATGTTTTTTTTAGCAGACTGATGTTGCTGCTTTTCAATATTCATATTTTTCATTGAACCACCCGGTTTCCTACCCCTGAAAAACAAAACAGGGTGTCCCCTTTGCCCCCTGATGATGAAAAGCCGGAATCACACCGTCATCCCATCATCTGAGATAAGAAACGGATTCTGCGTTCCTTTGTGCGAGGTGAGCCTATAGGCCTCTATACAAGGGGTGCTCCTTTTCAAACAAGGCTGTTTTAAACTCGACATTTCGCACTTAGGAAACATAATTATTATTTTACGTCCGAGGGATATTGCACAAACATGTTGGCTTAAAGAGACGTAGCATTTTGAACCAGAGGAAATGTGCACAGACTCGTTAGTTGAACAAAGTTAAGAATTTGTTGATAACCTTTCTTAAATATAAAAAAAGGTAAGAGAGGGGGGTTAAAACGGTCGACGACATCAAATAAAACCATCAGCTTTGATATTTAATGACATTTGCAAATTCGTAAACTGAATATCTGTTTGTCAAAAGCATCTGAACTGGTAAAAACTCTCTAACGTTGAACTCTGGCGTCTGACATTTTTTTAGGTGAAAACAAGTATTTTCAGCTCGAAAAGTTTTCTTAGCCTTTATGAGGGTAATTATTCGGAATCGCTGGACAAGGATTATATGAAATATTTTTAAATAAAACCTTCTGATTTACCTTAATTACTATAAAAGGAATCTGACTGCATTTGGGATATTTTTAATTTTAGCATTTTAATTTTTAATTACGTAAATCGAAAATTCACTCTCGTTGTATGGGATGACAGCTGGAATGGTTTCTGTTGATAAAATTTTCTTTTCTTTGTATTCCTGATACGAGTGGCTATATTTTTTACCATGTTCAAATACTAGGTAGGCACTATTTTAGCCAAACTCGAAAAATAAAATAAACATATTTAGGTATGTTTTATAAAATAGAAAAATTAAAAAAGGTGAGGTTATTATAGGTTAGGTTGGTTTATTATTAGGATTTAGGTTAGGTTAAGATAGATTGGATATTATAGGTTAGGTTGGATTATTATAGGATAGGTAGGATTATTATTAGGATATAGGTTAGGTTAGGTTAGGTTGGATTATTATAGGTTAGGTTAGGTTGGATTATTGTAGGTTAGGTTGGATTATTGTAGGTTAGGTTGGATTATTATTAGGATATAAGTTAGGTTAGGTTAGGTTGGATTATTATTAGGATATAGGTTAGGTTGGATTATTATAAGGATATAGGTTAGGTTAGGTTAGGTTGGATTATTATTAGGATATAGGTTAGGTTAGGTTAGGTTGGATTGTTATTAGGATATAGGTTAGGTTAGGTTGGATTATTATTAGGATATAGGTTAGGTTAGGTTAGGTTGGATTATTATTAGGATATAGGTTAGGTTAGGTTAGGTTGGATTGTTATTAGGATATAGGTTAGGTTAGGTTAGGTTGGATTGTTATTAGGATATAGGTTAGGTTAGGTTAGGTTGGATTATTATAAGGATATAGGTTAGGTTAGGTTAGGTTGGATTGTTATTAGGATATAGGTTAGGTTAGGTTAGGTTGGATTATTATTAGGATATAGGTTAGGTTAAGTTAGGTTGGATTTATAGGTTAGGTAGGATTATTATTAGGATATAGGTTAGGTTAGGTTAGGTTGGATTATTATAGGTTAGGTTGGTTTATTATTAGGATTTAGGTTAGGTTAGGTTAGGTTGGATTATTGTAGGTTAGGTTCGATTATTATAGGTTAGGTTACTATAGTTTAGGTTAAATAAAACAATAATTATAATAATACCTAAATATAAATAATTTAAGTTTTTTGTAACATAAAAATATTTTATTTTTCGAGTTTGGCCAAAACAGTACCTAACTAGAATTTGCATTCTGAAATGATTCAAATTCTAGCTACTCGTATCAGGAATACCAACCAGAGAAAATGTCATCAACAGAAATCATTCCAGCTGTCATCCCATACAACGAAAGTGAATTTTCGATTTACGTAATTAAAAATTAAAATGCTAAAATTAAAAATATCCCAAATGCAGTCAGATTCCTTTTATAGTAATTAAGGTAAATCAGAAGGTTTTATTTAAAAATATTTCATATAATCCTTGTCCAGCGATTCCGAATATTTACCTTTATGAGCTATGGAGTTTGACTTCCTAGCTTTGTATATCGCTCTTAAATTTAATTAACATAATTGGATTTTTTTATAACACACGAATGACAGGATTCATATCCAATTCGATACATATTTAAAAAACGTTAACCGCACGTTGAATTCGTGAGTATGTAAAATGTCACCTGTCACCTACTGCTGTTCTAAGGTTGCGTTTGTTTTGAACATGAATATTATTTTTTCAATTAATTTATGTATATTTTTTTTATATTTTATGAATTTTCACTGAAAAGTATCGAAAAATAATTCGATTTATTGAGAATTTTTTTTATTATTCTATTTTTGTCTTTGTCCAAGCCGAAAATATAATTGTGCAAAACATCGTTTTTAATGCTTATTTAAAAAAAAACATTAATTTAGCAATATTGTTCTTTCAATTTATTTTTGGTAAATTAAAAAAACTTAAATAAAATCCTCAATGGTTAATGGATATTAACAAAAATTATTAGAAAATACGAATATTTGTGATAAATTATAGGTATTTAGAGATATCATTATAAATTGTGAGAGATTTTGAGAAATTATTTCTGAAAAATTATGCTTCAGAAATTATGAGATATTACGGAGAATTCATATGTGTGAAATATCGTCATTTTTTTTCCAATTTGTCCATTGTGACAATACAGATAATTTTGTCACGAAAATTACGTTACAGAAATAATCCAATCATGGATCATTATCACGAACAATTTTGAAACCAAAACAGTCGTAGAATCTAAATCGAGTCAAAGTTTTAAAATACGCAATACCTAAGTAGATAATGTAAAAAATACTATTTTTATAGGACGTAAATTGCTCATGTGTATTCCGTTTTTATAGAATTTTGTTGATTTTGAAGATAAAACTCTATTTTATCGAAGGCGCGGTTGTGCCTAAACCATTTGGCGTGTTCGTATTTTGATCATAATAAGTAATAAGTGAAGGGATTTTACAAACAATAACTTTTCTCCATTAAGCATGTAAAAACTTGGTTTATTCTAATTTTAGAACGAATTATGGAGTTCAAATTATCTTTTCAATGCGTAATTTTTAATATTTCAACACGAAACTGTTCAATCAATCAAGTTTTCCGTTGGTAATCGATCAACAGCGCATTTAACACATATAAAAATGTGATTATTTAACTATAAATTACGCGATAATTGCAGTAATCGTATTAGTATGCAAATAAACGAACATATTGTTAACTTTACGTTCATACAGAAGGAGACACCTATTATCTATTTAGAATCTGAAAATATTATCATTTGTGTGATTATCTCAACATTTAGAAGAATTTATAAAAGTGATGTTGAAAAATGTTAAAATAGAGAAATCCTTGGAATTTTAATGTAAGCCAAGATTTCCTTCTGTCTGTACCTACTTACTAATGAAAGGAACGTAGAACGACATAGCTTACTAGCTTGTATAAGGTGAGAAATTTAAAAGAGAATTAAAAAGTTAAGAGATTTTTCCGAGGTTTCCTTTGGGTAGGAAAATTTTCATTCTTCCCATTGCACAAATTTCAAGCAGTTTGCTCTGGAGAATCTCACGTAACGTTTTGTGCAAACCATGCAGCCGTATGGAAGACTTTCAGAATTATGTATGAATATTTTACCCGGATGGGGTGGCGACAGAGGGGAGGGAGGGGTGGGTTTTATGAACATAGGTTTGAACGCAGGGGGCGATAAAGAACGTCATAAAGTTTTAAACAACCTTAATTAACTGCGGTAAAGTGAAGTAACTGCGTTTTACGGCGACTTCATTTAGGATATCGTTGTTCATGAGGTTTTAATTCTTGATCTTGTCTTTTCACAGCACCTACTTATCTGAATTTCAAAACTTAAGAAGGAATTTAGTTAATTTAAGATTCAAAACAGAGAAATAATCTGTATTACCTACCAAAAACCCACAAATAAATATTACCAAAAAAATAATATTAACCCATCAGCAATCGCGATGCGTTAAAAAGACCCGAGTTTTTTCCTTTAAGGAAAGACAGAAAAACTTCAATCTATAGCGCAATTCTTATGATATGCAGAGAACCACTCTAAGCTGTTGTGCATTAATTGTAATGATTATTGTTAGATAGTAAAATCAACTTTGTCATCACTTACAGGCATCCAAAAATATGAAAAAAAAACATTTTTGTTACACATTGAAACAATTTTTTTTTCAAACAGTTCTTATGATTAACAGTATGTTGTTGGTTTATATTTAAAATTCTTATAGTCTTAAAAGTGTATCTAAAAAGAGTTAATTTCGTTAAATAAAAATCTTCCAAATTAAAGTAAATTTTTATTTTTATCAAATCCTATGTTCATTTTTACTTTCCAATTTTTAAAAATTGAATTTGAAATAAATATGCATTTCTTTTTCTGTGCTTCAATACAACCAATATAAGAAGAACACAACAAAAAATCAGGTTGGCACTGTAAGAACATGGAAAAAAAATTACATTGAAAATCTCGGGTCTTTTTTACCCTACGCTAGTGCTAGTGTTTCAAAGTTAGACGCGAGTGCTCCCTCGTTAAGATAAAGTATTATAAATATTGTACTTCTTTCCAAAAAACATTATATAATTTCTTGTATTTGGTAATAATAACACTTCTTATTGCCTTTACGGGTTGTTTTCCTACTCTACGAGCTAATGTGTCGCTTTGACAAAACACATAAATGCACTTATCAAATCACCACTTGCCAGGGAGAAAATAACACTCAACTTTACTCAGGTACTCGTGTAGGAGTTAGGTTAGGTACCGTACCTATCTATCCGTGTGAGTTACAAGTTGGTAGTGGAACGGCACCCTCCAACGAACCCCTGGCTTTATGATAACTATAATTGAAACAACCCCTTCGGTCCGGAGATGGGAGGAGATATCAGACACAAACTATAAATGGCTGCAACCGACCGGGTAATATGCTAACTGAACTAGATAAAGGGGTGCGACCTGCAAGCAGATTAAATTTCGAATTCAAAACAACAAACAATTCAATATTCAGTTCAACTTCATTGACTTTAAGAGCTTTTATTATCAGATAATATGTTTACAAATATTTAAAATTTTGTGTCTTAAATGATAATAATTGTTTGAATTGGTTATTCTTCAAGCATCAAATTATTGATCCGGCACAGCATAATAATAATGATTACATCTAATGTCGTGATAGGGTTGAGTAATAATATATAAACGTATGCAATTTTTACTTCGTTTCTTAAGGATCTTTATAATTTGTTATATATTTGATAAATTGAAGCTTTTCCTATCGTTTCAATCAAGTAGAATCAAATTATTTTAATTACTTTATAAAAAATAAAAGCGTCAACTACTTATTAATGTATTATTAAGTTAAATAATTTAGAACCCATATAAGAAGCAACCTTAACAAATACTCTTTTATGGCAAAGATTACTAGTAACAGTTTCCTTTGATTGACTTTTTGATTTCATATATACACAAATGAAATAAAAACCACTTTTGCGTTTAAATCGACCATTTCCAGATTCCGTTTTCCAATCGATTGTTATGTCTATCACCTATATTCATGGTGATTAAGACACAATACGAATGTGATTTTTATGCCTATTACCTATATTCGTGGTGATATAAGACACACTGCGAATGTGATTTTTATGCCTATTACCTATATTCGTGGTGATATAAGACACACTGCGAATGTGATTTTTATGCCTATTACCTATATTCGTGGTGATATAAGACACACTACGAATGTGATTTTTATGCCTATTAACTATATTCGTGGTGATATAAGACACACTACGAATGTGATTTTTATGCCTATTAACTATATTCGTGGTGATATAAGACACACTACGAATGTGATTTTTATGCCTATTAACTATATTCGTGGTGATATAAGACACACTACGAATGTGATTTTTATGCCTATTAACTATATTCGTGGTGATATAAGACACACTACGAATGTGATTTTTATGCCTATTAACTATATTCGTGGTGATATAAGACACACTACGAATGTGATTTTTATGCCTATTATCTAGGTATATTCCTTGGATATAAAAACTCTACGAATATACATATTTTAGCTCGTGTAGTCTTTTTTAGGTATTCTATTTTTTTTATTTGACCAGTGCATCCCAAACGGTCGTGATAAATAAAAAATCTGAGCTTTTACTAAAATCACTGTCAGTAAAATTAAATTCACCCAATGTAAAATACAGATAAGATGGTGGACGTAAATGACGTAGAAGAAATGAAGTTTAAATGATGAGGATATCTAGTACCTACCAAATAAAAAAGTACACTTACGGTTGATTTAACCTATGTCATTAATAATTTTACTATTTACAAAACAAATGCAGCATCTAATCTCTTAATACATTCAATAATATTTGTTTAAACTCTAAAATTGACACTTTTTGGATTCACTGCCCATATTTAAAACGAGCATCATGTCAGTGATATAAACTGTTCAATGCGTAAAACATACACATACCCTCACACATACACCTACACACGTCATCAGGTAATACTAAATATAAATACATACCATAAATTACACATTACCAGTCATTATAAGGAATCATGTAACCAATGAATCGTTTTATTTCTATAATACAATATAAATGAAAATGTGAAAGTTTTTGGTTTTTTTATATATTCAATAATGTTATTATTAAATTTACAAAAAACAGTTTATTTATAAACAAGTTCTGCCGTGTAATTAAAATAAATCAAAAATTAAAATAAAGTTCTATAAATCAAACTTGACGATATATATTATTAGAATAAAACACAAATAACTTTAAATATTTAAGACAATATTAGTGATTTCTAAACGAAAATCTGAAACAGAAAAATCATTCCTGGGTTCGAGTCCCAGATGTGACCGTTTCTTTTTCTGATTTTTCTGTTTCAGATTTTCGTTTAGAAATCACTAATATTGTCTTCAATATTTTAATATTACAATTTGAGGTTTTACTCAATAAAGTTATTCCGAAAAATAAATACAAATAACTTTGTTTACATCACTTTAATATATATATAACCTCTACATGTTTCATGAACGATGTTCACCTTATCAGGAGCAAGTATATACTAAAGTCAAAAATTAAATACAGATTACCAATCTATAAGCTTTCAGAAGAAATTTTCTTCGAAAAATTGATAATAATAAATAAATGTCACATATTGGCATAACTGAAATGGGAATAGGTCAGGCCATAAGCAAGAGAACATATTTATTGCGCAAAACTCTGCTAAGCTCTGATCAGAAGGGTAAAGGTCATCAGGAGTAACACAAGAGAGATGAAGCGATTGCGGATCGTTAAAATAAATGACAGGCCCTGGCCCCTATACAGGAAACATTGAAAAGACAGGAAGGAGACCTATTCCTGGCAATGTGTGGAACAAGGCCAAAGCAAGCGACATTTTATCCCTGTTTCAGTTTAGTGTGTTCAATTAAAACTTCATTATTTATATTATATATTCTGATAGCTTCGTATTATCGATCCGGTATAATAAACAATTATTATTGCATCTAATGAAAGCTGTGATGGGAATATTAATGTCTTTATTAGATTACTTTATCAATGATGAGCGTTTTACCTCTACGGAACTCCGAACACGTTATTATTATTTTCATGGTTCAATTTGCATTGGATTTTAATATTATGTGTGTAAAATTAATTATATTACAGTGCATTTATGTTCGTAATGGCCTACGTGATATGCACTCAAATTATATGCATTATAAACACCGTCGATATCAGTATTCATAGATTTGTAAGGAAACTTATCATCAATACGCTACTAGAGATTTTAATAAATCGTTTACCAGTAAATAATAACAAATAATTTTTCCTAGTATTTTTGTCAATTTATTTGTGAATCTACGAAATAAAAAAGGAAATATTCATAGACATAAAACAATACCTAAATAAAAAATATAATAGATTTTTAATTATTTATTTACCGGTGAACAGGAAATGATTGAAGTAACAGCGATAAAAAAAACACTTATTGATTTTTTTTTTAAATACCCTATAATATTAATAATGCGAGCAAATCCTGTAAAATATTTTCAGTATCAACAACGCTAGCCGCTAGAGGCGCTAATCTATCATATTGAGGTTGACATTACTTTCAACAGCGGCAATTTGAATTTATTTAGTACTTGGTGGCGGAATAAATATTTATTTTGATCAATATCGATTAAAAAAATATGTAAAAATATTCCAACATGTTCTGTGTGTGCAGTTTATGGATGTAATAATTACAAACAACAAACACTCAATTCATTTTTCAGGATGCCAAAAAACGTTGACTCAAATCTAAATATTTCGCCTGTACTGTAAGCCTCAATATCAATAAGTACTTCAAAGGATCTAGATTTAAAAAAATTAAATAATTGGCTATTAAATTCTGGAAACCTTCAATAATTATTATTCCACGACCCACTACTTTTATTGAAACGATGCAAACAATTTCGGATGTGAAAAGCGCCAAACGGAATGTGTATATTTTTGGCAATGATGAAGGAAATATTCGTGGGATAATATTTCAGGCGTAGCCACACACTCGTAGCGATACACAACCTCCAGCCTCCAGGTTACATTATTATGATCCCGCCGGATGGAATTTAATGTGAACTGGGACGCGTTTTGAATTTCTAAACGAATTTCGAAATAAAAAAATTCTTTCCCACGGTTTTCACTTTTTGTTGCGTCATAGAAAATATTTGTAAGGAAGTTTTATTTTGTTTGCGAAATCGAATAAATACATGCAGAATTAAATATCTTTCGATTGAAAAAATACCATGTCCAGTATTACTCACGCATAACATGCTACGCTTCTTCTTCTAGGAAAATCTTATACATATCTGCCCCCTGGGTCCGACTCTGCATAGCTCAGTAATTCACTGCGTATCCCACATTTCCCAAGACGAGAAGTAAGGTACCCGTGGAAGATACAAATATGTACACCTTACAACGCGCGCCCTCTAATTTATGATTTGTCTCGCACGAAGTCCACACCATAAAGATAATGATAAAGTTCCTTCCTCCGGACACGGAGGCCTCCTCCACCTTATTTAATTATATTACGATCATTTTCAATTGATTTAACAACTACGGCGGCTTCGAGCAAAAGCAACTACTAAACTATGAAGCGAATCACGGCGAAGTAAGTTACCAAATGTTAAAGTTCAACTTGATTGAAATTATGAACTTAAAGGCGCTGAATAAGTTCATTATTTTAGAACCTCACCTTACTATGTTGTTGATTATCCATTCGTCCTGGGTAGCTATATACGTACCGCTGATAAATTGAATTTTCAGCTTTCTTAGAAATTGCGTATATTACAGAAATAAAAATTATGACGGAGCTCTAAACGGCAAGAATTTTCGTTGTGCGGTTGAATTTCTGATTATATTTTAACACGTTGTGGTAATCAAAAGTCAATAAAAGATAATTCTTGGGGTGCCATCTCCCGATGGAAGTCGCCAACAGCCCTTGTAATTTTCTCTCAACTTGTCCTTCAATAATAAGGTTATAAAGAGTGTATTAAATTTCTTATAATATGGTCTAGATTCTTGCAAGACGCGATTCTCTCTTCTTTGATTCAATAAATGAATCAATGATGTAAATATTCTCAGCCGAAGGATGCTGTTTGTAGAATATCGACCACAGAACGAAGATACTTTATTCATTTGATTCTGTAATATTCCCGCATGCATCACAGAAACCGGAAATTAATTCCATATCCATCAGAGCATTTACAAAATATATATTTGACTATCTGCGTCTGCACTATGTTTTCCAGATAAACGTTTGATTGAATTCAGAAAAATAATTTGTTCGCATTCGTAAAACATGTATGTTTTTCAACGTGTAAAAGTTTTAATGCTTTCTATAGAGCAAGCCACGTGAAGAGGATAAATCTGCAAGCTGTGAGTGAAAGGAATGCGAAAACATTTTAATTAGCAGGTTTCACCAAAAGCTGCGAAAGGTAAATACTCCCATTTAATCCGCCCTCAAGCGGCAAACTTTGCAGTCAGCCAAAGCTCAACCCTTTGAGAAGTTTTGTTACATATTTCCACGGATTCCGCACCGGAGCGGGAGTGTTTGTTAAGGAAATTGAAATAAAAGTGAAGCCTTTAGAAATGTAATCCATTTCATTTTTAAAATTTCTAAAGATCCGACTGATGTTGACGTAGTTCTAAGTTGTAAATACCGCTTGTGTAGCCAGCCCTTCAGGAAAAGCGGAAGAAACCGAAGCTTGGAAAGTTTTCGTGGATGACATTTTAAAGGGAGATTTCTTTTCCTGTTTTCAAGTTTCATGAAAATATACAATAAATTCTTAAATTAAAAACGTTCAACTTTTCCTGTTTTCAAGTTTCATGAAAATATACAATAAATTCTTAAATTAAAAACGTTCAACTGATTTACCAATCTAAATACAAGTACATAGTTACATAAATTCTTACTCCGCTCGTCTTTTAACATTTTTATTAAAAACCTGTAAGAAACACAATGTTTTTGCGGCTTGTATTATTTTTTTTTCTGTTGAATTCGTATTTTAATGTATGAGTTCCTTTGACGAAGTCATAGAACAAATTTCATTCGAGAGATTTAGGGGGACACACAAGCAGATTTTATACTTGATGGATAAAATAACACAATTAGGCATAAATCAAAACGAGTCATGTTCACAATTATAAAAATCAATCCTCTTGTTGTCGTAGAAAAGGCAAATGTAGAAATTATGCAAATTTTCAGAAATTTTTGTATTTGAAATTGTTAAGGAACTGCACAGTTGGTAAATACAATCTGAAATATTAGGTCACTGGAAACTGGAAGCCTTCGCGCCTCGTTTTGTAATACGTCATTATACTCATTATTTATTCATGTGAGGCATTCAGAATTTAATAATGGAAAATTCTCCACGAATATATTGAATTTTGAATAGCACCCACATTTCTTTAAATGCGGTTTCATACGTTTGCAGAAAGCAGCTTTCATTAAATTAATGTTACGAATTAATATTTATGAACCATTTAAGAAAAAAACATACTTTATAGTCATTGATGTATTATTAGTGATTATAGTGATTTGTTAACAAATATTATTGTTATTGTGTTTTAGTTCGTAGAATTCCATTAATTTAAAAAAATTTAATGTCTGTTAACCAAATTTAATAATTTTATTATTAACTTCTGAAAGTATTTAAGTTAATATTATTGTAACTGTTTATAAAGATAGATACGTAGACGGCCTCCATGGTTGAGAAGTAAGGCTCTCAACTAACAATCTGGAAGTCGCGGGTTCAAATCCCGGCAAGAATATTTTGTTTGATTGATTTCTGTCATATCACAATTGAATCATTTAAAATAATATGAGGTATATTTGCGGCACGTTCCAGAGCGGAAGATAATCTCAGTATCGCCCTGGTGCAAGACCACCATTCAGAATTTAAACGTTGCTCGAAATGGCTTTATCCGTATTTGGAGACCAGATCTGAATAATCCGGTTCTTTCCCAACATTCCTCTTCTCCATCTCATTTTCGTCCCCAATACCTTCAGCCTCACAACACACTGGAACCAGGCGGTTTTGAGTTGTTGGGGCTCTTGTGCGGTATTCACATAAAAATACTGCAATTAATTTAGAATATATGGAAACATATTATATTTGATATTTACAACATTTAAATTAAAATTTAAAAAAAAAACTAGTGCAGTATTAGGAACCACACGATTTGAAAGCTCTTTTTTACATTTTGTTTTTCCTGATAAAGTAAGGTTTATTGACACCAAACATCCCCTTCCCAGAAATTATACAGCTTCAAACAAACAGATTTTTGCTAGGCAGTTTTGTGTGTTACGTTAAACCAGTGGTCCCCAAACTTTTTTGTCCGGTAGACCACCCGATTTTTTCTATTTTGGGTAGGCCCTCTGCTTTCCTAATATTGATAATATTGATAAACCAAAATTTCCCTAGATTTCAGAATGGGTCTGTATCTATAAGGTATTCTCGATTGCTTAGTACTGGATTCCCCTCAAAATTGTCAAATCCACTAATTCCCCACACTTGAAGGGGTAGAGAGGGAATTTCGAAATAATTAATTCATTTTAATTAAATATTTGAGATTCTCCAGAATTTGACCATTTTTATAAATTTTGCCACAAAATGTGTAATTCTTTGAAAATGTGCCCAAAAATTGGTATACAGGTAATTTTTTTTTCATTGACATAGGTTGAAATTGACACCTGGGGGCCGATATAGACCTCTTTGAGAATTAATGCGTTCAACTGAACACTAACTTCTACGAGTGGAAATACTTGGGCTATGCAATTTTTATATTTCATGAAGGTTCAAAATATTTAACCACTTTTATTTTAAAACCGATGATCATATATACTCATACGAATAAAAACCGTGTATATTTTATTGTTATTTTAAGCACTGAATCTAAAATTAATGATATAATACCGAATACATTATACGAATTACGACAAATACAGGATTTTCCAATAAGAGGTGTAATTTTGATATTCAATCGTAAAAGATCAATGGTTTCGTTGCTTCTGTTGAAAGAAAACGTTGTCCAGATCAATATCATCCAATTCCGGCTATAAAAAATCATTAATCGTCTCTCGATAGCGCAATCCATTCACCGTAACTGTTGCTCCAGCCTCATTTTCGAAAAAATAAGGTCCAATGACTCCGCCGGACCATAAACCGCACAAAACAGTCACACGTTGAGAATAAAGAGGCTTTTCAACAATAACTATTGGATTTTCCGAGCCCCAGATGCGACAATTTTGCTTGTTGACGAAGCCACCGAGGTGGAAATGGGCCTCATCACTCAAGATGATTTTCATTTGATTCACTCAAGTGAATTTTAATAATTTCAATGCTTTGTTGAAGCGTGTATCGTTCCATTTTTATTAATGGCGTAGTTTCTACTTATAAAATGTTAAAATATGATAGCTTGAAAAGTAACATCTACCGAAATAACGGGCTATTCAAAATAACATCTCTTATTGGAAAACCCTGTACTATCCTCTGAAAAGGTGACATTTTTTCGACAAAATGTAAAATCCACATCAAAGCGGACGAACACAAATATACCATTTTGTCGAGTTAATGATGCTTTGAAATGTCACATTTTTTATCCCAACTTCATTACATCTGTTTTATTATGCGTAAAAGGGGAGAAATTGATTTATTTAAGTCATTATTATTTGAATATGTAATAGAGGATTGAGTTCCCTTAGGCGCTGTAATCATTTTTTGCATTTAATATTTTATTCCCCAGAGTCAGCACTCGGGGAATAGACTGGTAATTGGGAAGCTTTTAGATTGTTATGGCACATGATATTTTATATGCATAACTTATTGGTAGGTTCACGAGTGTGGATATAGTAAAAACTTCCAAAATATATCTCCACCCCAATGGAGTACGGAGAAGATCTCCCGTGTTTCATTATTCCCGTGTGTAAATATCAGATGAAATACGTTTTCAATAGATAAAAGTCCTGGAACACATTTTTCGGATTACCACTTTATCTGGAGGCTGTTGCCGATCGTCTGAAATTTTGGAAAAGTTAACTAGCAACCCCAAGCGGCAACCTGGAAAACCTTTGTGACACCTGGGATGGGAAGTTGTAGGCATTGTAGGCATTTCCTGTGAAAAATAATAGTATATAAGAAAAATCAAACAGCGGTAGACGTGTTTTTTTTCGAACCGTTTGTTTGGTCGATTTTCCAACGGTAAGAAATGAGACTAAGCGCCTTTGAGGTGATTGAATCACAAAATGGCGCTATATAAATTCGACCATAATACATTTACTACACATATGCATTTGGAAAAAAGGCTTTCAGTAATTAAACAGAAAAGTTTTACATCATTGAATAAGATGGTAATACTAATAAATCTAAAAAAAACATGAAACAGTACAAGACACAAAAAATAAAAAGATAACGGTCACAACTAGGAATCGAACCCAGGATAACTTGTTTTACCGGGACAGGCGTTTTAACTAACTTGACTATTGGAACCTATTTATTAAACGGTAAGGCGAGAGATCCTAGGTCCCATTCTTAGTTGTTACCGTTATCTTTTATTTTTTTTCTATGTCTTGTACTTGGAATGCTAAAACTAAAAATATACCATAAATGTTTCATTGTTTGTATAAAATGCGGAAAGCTACTAGATAGGTAGGTACCCAAAATAACTTTCTGAAATATTGTCTACAAACAACATCCAATACCATCTATAATGAAAGCAAGTATACCTACCTAATGAAGGTACTTTATAGAGTACTTAAAAATGTCAACATATCTCGTTATGTCCTTTAAAATTGCTGTTCAAATATGGAAGGCACAATTTTCCGGACGGGAAACTGTCAACACAAATCAGTTTTCCCATTTCCATTGGCGTATCAATTCTATACATTCGAACATAAGATGATAAAACTGTTAAGGATTGTATAGAGAGAACGATGACAGCATTTAATAATAATTATTGTTAAATTTTACAATTCTAATGATTTTACAATTCTAATGATTTTACAAGTTATTATTTAACATTTTTATAATTTGTAGGGTGAAATTTTCCCTCATGCTAGCCAATCTCTGAAAGAAGGATTTTCTCTTTAGGATTTTTGTAAAAATATATTTTTTTATTGTTTTCTTATTTGAAAAACTTTTTATTATTATTGATGTTTAGAAATTATAACAAGGATTGGTACCAATCACGTCTCTACAAATTAGTGAATGATTATATTCATTTTCCAGGGGGGGTTTGGCATAATTTAATGTAAAGATTTTTAAAAATGTTCCTGGTGTATAAGTGTATGTGTGTGTGTGTGTGTGTGTGTGTGTGTGTGTGTGTGTGTGTGTGTGTGTATGTGTGTGCGTGAGTGTGTGCGTGTGTGTTAAACGTTAAAGCATGCAAATATTTGTAATCACGGTCAGGAAATACCATAACGCGCGCCGTTTCTCCACAGTGAAAGTATTCTTATTACGATTCATCCACATTCATACAGTTGTATGGTTTTAGCCAAAACAAGTATTTTCGATTAACAATAAAAATACCTACTCGTACATATCTAATGTCGCTTCTCGATACTAGAATACCAGGAGCTACCAGTAAAATATCAAAAATTTTGAAGATATGACCATTAGAACTATTTTCACATTTTCTAATGCAACCTATCCTCGCCATCTATTGCACCCCCGAGTCGATTAGGTCCTGCATAATGCACAATGAATGAAATTGAATGGAACATTGCGTCACATGCAGTGGATTGCATACTGCATGGCCCCGTAGCCAATGTCCGCGGCCGGTCCGCCAATCGCTTTTGCATGCCTGCGTGGCTGGATATCATTACCTGCAGTTGACAGCCAGGGTCTACGGAAAATAATACCCGGACGTTTAGTTTGCATAAACGTCGCTTGTCCAATTGGAGTGGATGGATTGATTTCTTTCACTTATACATCATAGGTTCGTGCAAAGCCACCGAGTAGGCACTAGGTAACTTACCATAGCAAATAGCTAGTATATGGTTTTGGTCGTGCGCCACGCAGAGGCGTGCAGTGCACCAGGGTTGTAAAACTATTATTTGGTAGAAAACTTCTGGGGAAAACATAGATTTGTCCCATAGTTAGCCCCTGCTACCTAGGTATTGTAGTTTTTTTTTTTTTTAAAAAGAAAGACAAACATTCCAGGGTTCCGAATAACCTGAAAATATTTGAAAATCTCCTACAACCACCACAGTAAGCTGAAAATGTTGCTTGTGTTGTGATGGAGGACTTAGCCAGCCGATGAATTGAACACCGTTGGGACCCAAACGCGATGTCAACTCGGCCACCGACGGGCACCGACCCGTCTAAATTCGGTTAAATTCCTTACTTACATATTTATTTATTTATGCATTACACATGTGCAGAAACCATTTAAAACACTTAGGTGTACGACTATATGTACAGATTGATTGGAGGAAGTAACACGGCAGGTTAAAGGGGATGGGAAATTAACAAATTTTAGGATTACTGGAATCTTTAAGAAACAGCTGGATTTTCGAAAAATTCTTTCCGGAGATTTCCGGATCCTTTTAAAATAGATGCTATGTAGTCTAAGATTTAGTTAATTTTACCTACTGTCATCGCGATATTTCGAAATGTCAATGACCTCAGTTAATTTTTAAACTCAGAAATTGTTTGAATTGATTTTCGATAAAGTTCCCAACTTCAATCAGCATGTTCTTCGACTCGTTTTTATTTAAGATGGCTCGTATGTGGAATTAGCTACCGGAATCTGTTTTTCATCCTTCATATAATCCGGGCCTCTCCAAGACCCGCATCAATAAAGCCCTTTCTACCGCCCCTACCTGAATCCGCCTCACAACTCTGCCAACCTGGTGGCGCCATAGCTTCCCTGCCTTTACACTGTACAGACAGAGGCTCTCTCGTGATGTGTCACATAAAAAAAATATATTATCTGGCTCAGCGAGTACCTATTCAAGAAATTATGACGAACTAACCGCTGAAAACAAACTGTTCTAATATTGGAACTTTTAAATCGTCCCACACCTTACCTCACTGTTTTAGATTAATCAAATAATTAGTTTTTATATAAATACTTAACGTCTTTTGTTTTAACCCCCGTCATCCGGTGGTTCAGATTATTGGGGGTTCGGTTAGTTAAATAATAAGTTTTAAGAAAGAAGAGATTACCCGATATAAGTCTGGTCGTATATGGTGTACTAGAAACAGGAATATTTATAAATTGTATGTTTTCTGTATAATCGATAAGTAAATCTGTATTATAATAATTTATTTTTTATCTATTTATTCCTTTAGATTTACACACAGTACAATATGACACAAGATATAATTAAAATATTTTTAGTGATTATAGATTATTGTACCTTATCAGGTCGAAATTATTGGTTCCTAACTAGGCAAATTGCCCGTTCCAAGGAACCAAAATATGTGAGAGTAAGTGTGTGATTTGTCTATGTCTATAATATATCTCATTAATGTTTTAATTTGTGATGTTTAATCGTTACAATCTTATGATAGAATCGAACTTGAGCTGCAGATGCAGATCTCATTTCTACATAGTGTAAAATATTGAGTTATTTTAACTAGTTATTTGCTGATAAAACCATGTTAAGATTTACATTTTCCACGGGTTTATTATAATAGCCAATATTTTTTAGGTAATGAAGTCTGAGCAAGTCCAAGTGAGCATAAGCAATAAATTTGTTACGTAAGACTAAGGTATTTTCTTTAGTAATTAAGTTAGACTATTTAAAGAGAAAAATAATAAATAATTTATTCCTACTGTACGTCGGTACTGAACGTATCATGTGCCGAGTAATTTTTGTACTGAGTGGAATTTGTACAATGTTTAGGCGTTGTACACACCTACTTCGAATTCCCTACCACGAGGGGTAGCTGACAGAATGTTAATTAAAACACGGTGGTAGAGAAAAATGACCTTGCACAAAATAAGGCTAGGAGGACTCGTAAAACCAAGAGTGTGAGTCAAAACACAGTTGATAACCTGACATAGTTCTATGTTGAAACTGGGAACAAGCTGTTGCAAATATTTAATTTTACACTGTACAAGTAACAGTAAATTATAATATGAACTCCAAGAAAAATTGGTATATTAATACCAGTTGTGGTTAGTGACTTTTTGGAAAAGGGATGCTGGGCAGTTGCATCGAAAATACACCTGGATTCACCGAACAGGATAAACCTTTACCTGTAAAAAATAATACAATTTGGGAGGCGGGTATGGGTACCACCGCCCCGGGAACCATTTATAGGATAACCCTGCCATAGGTCACCACAAGTGGTTCACTATGGTTGATGACTTGCCCGTCTACTGCATGGCGGATCGGATCGGGGGAGACTGGTTGAGGGAGACCTTTTTACCTCTCCAGCCGGACTCTCTCTCGACCCATCGCCTTGCACCGCAGTGGGAGGGATTGATTCATACGTCCGTCACTCCTCGACACATCGACCCCCAGATTCCTACCCACCCCTCATACCTTTTTCCTTCCCAGAACTTTCTTTCCTTTATTTATTTCTTCCTCCTTATGAGTTGGCTCAGATCCTCTTGTGTGGAGCTAATGTATAAAAAATAACACAAACAATTTCTTTGGAAACATCCATCTAGAAAATATGGTCCAAAGTTAGGATCTTTTCTGCAATGTGAATTACAGATTCTTGAGATATAAAATACTTTGAAAGATATTTTACTGTCTTTAAATTTAAGTTGAACCACAAAGAGTCAGTTATGATATATTTAGTGACAAGAATGGCCCATCTCTCCTAATACCTACCCTTCCCCATCTTGATCGATTGATTGTGGAACCATGACTATGACGTAATTAATACAGGTATGAGGTACTTCACATAATTAGTACGTAAGTTCTTGTAATAAGAACTACCTTGACGCACATTCGTGGGAAGTAATCCCCAACAGTTAATAGTCTAATACAATGGCATCATTTGAAAAAAAAAAGTTTTCCAATTTTGAATTGAATGCTCAAACTGTTATCCACTTCAACAGCAAAATTGTCGTAAAGTTTCATAGGATTTTAACCTAGGCCGTATCATGAAATAAAGGGGGAATTTTCTGTAGAATAAGAACAAAAGCTCGTGGAATGAAAAACCTCTTGTTATTTGTCGTTTCCTTGATTGGGCATTCAAGTAAAGAAAAAAGTTGGATAATGCTGGATAAAGCTGAGATTTTTTGTAATTTCATTCATTGCACCATTTGCTTCCGTCTGAGGGGCACGTATCATCCATTCATCATTCATCCTGTGCTTGGGTGTTCCTTGTGACAATATGTCAGTTCATATCATTGACTGTTTTATCGCAGAGGTGGATTTTATAATTCTTAGATAAAAGATGCCCCAGAGATTGATAATATTTTAAAATTAAAATATCAACAATTTTTAAAACTTGGTGACCTTGTATTAATTATTATTATAGACAGGTTTAACACTGTAACCTGTATACCAGTCTCTAGATGCCCACACACGAATATAAATGAGTATTGCTAATTTATTAAGAATTTATTCAAATTATTGATTATCTGGTTAAAAACGGGAATGCAGGAATTACGAATATATTAATAGATTTCCCGATAAACTTTGATGAGATGGATGTTGGAACACATGTTGCCTTGATAATACATCATAGCACATGTTCCGATATCGTGATAAATATTCGTAATTTACTAAAAGTTAATTAGAAAACCTGTTAATTCATTCGTAATTCCTGCATATCCCGTTTTTAACCAGATTACCAATAATTTGAATAGATTCTTAATAAATTAGCCAAACTCATTTTTCTCCTTGGAGTAGGGTGAAACTGGTTGAGTTCAAATATATATTATTGTAAAAATTATATATATACTATATATTATACAATAATAATATTAAAATACAATTTATCCACGAAATAAGAACTGTTTCAACAACAGAAATATTTATCATCAATCGCTGTGAATTTATTTTGACAAGCTTCAAAAATGTCATTGTAGACGTCTGCGTCATCAGATAGAATACGGGAAGAAAGTTTTATTTAAATTAAAACACGTTGAAAATGTCAAAAAATTTTCAAAATTTAATATTAATGAAGCTTTAACAACCTCACAAGCTATTATTCGTCACCGAACTTGATTATGTAAAAAAATAAATTATTTAGAATTTTTTTTTTACATATAACATATAATTCTTCAATATTTTATGTAAAAAATATATATTATTTACAGACAAAATATTTACACATAACATAAGTGTAAGTGATAAATAATAGTCTCAAATAAGTGTGTTCACAACATGATCACAATAATTTTTAAGAATTATTAAACTACAAACGACAATGTTAATTTTTCTTGTGAATCTCGGTGCCGGTAAATAAATGAAGATGTTGAAGGCAAAACAAAGTCACAGCAAAACAGTTCTAACATTTTAGTTTGTCGATTTGGTAAGGGTAATAATTAATTTGATCTATTCAAGTTATGTTTTTTAATTTCATAGTTGATTTTCAAGTTCTGTGAAGGTTCTATTCAAGCTCTGTTATTATTTCAATTCTGCAAGGCCAGTAATGATATAATAACAGAACTTGAATAGGACTTTCACGGAACTTTAAAATTAACATTGAAATATGAATTGTTCATACTCTGAAACAGCAATTCCTAAGAAATAAAAAAATCAGCTAGGTATGGATTTTTGTAACGGTTATTCGAATGAAACTAATTTGAAAATATTCAATGTTGTCGAGTTTACATATTTCATTGTTCAATCTTGACGTTATTGGTATAAAATTATGATATCCCGCGATATTTAGGTGTATATCTTTCCAGAACAAATCAAACTTTCTTGTACATCTAAGTCTAATATATAGTATGACCTTACTCACTAAGTTACTCTCAACTAGATTATTGACCATACTATATTAATTACAACATAATACCAGTCACCAAAATCTTAAATCCTATTTACTTACGTTTATATAAAGTTAATTATTGGGGCAGTAGGTACCCTTGTTAACTCACATGTTTTGTGTTAAAGGTTGCCACGTAAAATCTCTTTCACAATGCATGTTAGTTAGTTAACGTATATAAAGGAACCTGCCTACCATACACCGAGTAGCCGTTTCCTTTAGAATCGTTTAGGCAAGCTTGAGATCCAAGATAAGCTCTCAATTGTTTCTCAAATGAATAGCGGGATTGAGGTCTTAAGAGAGCAGAACGGAGAGGGGGGGGGGGGGCGGTGAGCGGTGGGCTTTATGCTGGTCATCCATACCGAGATGGAAGACCATTGGTCGTAGCATCAAAACCTTAGACCCCTTTAGATAAAGTGTTTCCGTAGCATGTTTCCCAATCGTGCGTTTGAATGCCTTTCGCCTTCCACATGCAATCACTTATTCAAAATACGTATAGCACTTGAAGCGAGAAGCGCTCGTAAAACGAGTTCCCCTTGCCAACAGAATAATGAAACATGGACATATTTTGTAAATTTAGTGTCACGAATATCTGTACCGTGTGCTGGTGTAAAAAAAAACGATGTAAGTAGGCACAAGATGTCATTGTTTTTCACATTTCCAGCATTGAAATAGTAGATATATACAAGTAAACCCCTAACCCAAGTGAAACCATAAGCATTACGTATCCCTGGGGCAATATCTACAGATTTCTTGTCAGAAATGGCTTTTAGTTTTTCTAGTCCACCAGTGAAAACATAAATATTTTAGCGTTGGGCCTCAATTTTGCAGGAAAACGTCCATTCGCTATAAAACGCCCTTTCCCTCCTTTGTTGGACGACATTATCTTGACAAGGAACATGACGGGACGCGTTTTAGAAAGACTACTCACCCGTTAATAACGCGTTGTCTCCTACCGTTTGAAATTATATTATTAAACCGCGTTATTGTACCCAAACCGCACAATCTGAACACGGTCTTTGAGGGTAGTCACCCGAATCCACCTCTGTCCCCAGTCACGGTCCCTTGTCTTTCAGTAGAGTCCTCAGTTCTCAGTTCTCACACGAGATGATAGATCGCTCGGGAGCGGATGCGTGTTCCTCCCCGATGTTGTGCCAGACCAGAATAATAGGCGACATTTTAATCTGGGTATTTGGAAACAAATCACGCCTCGGAGCGGCATTGTTCGAGACTATTCCGCCGCACTTTTTGTTGGGCTCACTTCCCGCATCATTCCCGTATTTCACTCGCTGTAATCCCTGGAGTGTTGTTTCATTCTGTAATCTGCTTTTTATACAGCCGGCAATATGAAACGGGTTTATAGGCCGTACGGGTACTTAATAAATTTGCAATTATGTAATTTAATAAGCGCAATATACGCTGGGTGAGATTGTGTGTTATGTACATTGTGGAATAATGTACGCAATTCATATACACAACCGAAAGAAAAGCTATGCAAACTCATATTTATTTTTCAACACCTATGTTTGAAACAGCTTTTTGAAATATTTTAATATGGATATCAGACAAACACATCTCATATCCAATAGACAAATATACTATAGCATCTAAATTGGAGAATGTAATGAGGTGGAATGAAAGTAGTGAGAAAGGATATAAGGCTCTCTTCCTTGAGGAGTACCTGACTATCACAGCTATTGACCATAAATGTCATCTAATGGTATTGTTCTGAATAAAATATTATTGTTCATAAATCGCTTTCACCGAGTTTGGATAAAAACGTTGTCGACAAATCATTATTTTCTTTCAGTGCCCATTTCAATCGATTTTTTTTCCAATCACTGAAATTCAACCGTCGTTTTCGTCCTATAGAAATACTTTTACCTCTCAAAAATATTTACTTCCCACCGTCAAAACAGAGCATTATTCGTGACACAATATTGTGACACAGCGGCCGGTTGATACTCGCAGAACCCCTTCAGATAAATTGCACAAAAACGAATCCATCCATACAATAAACACATCGACTGTTTATTTCAATGGGATTGGTTTCGGATTCCAATGGGCTGTTCAAACAAGCGGAATATCCAGTGCTGCAATGATTTTTGGAAGAGTGGGGCGACCAACACTGGATGCAATCAACACAATCAAACCAAATCATATAAAAATAAATATTATTTGTGGGATATTTGAGATTATGATTTCCGTCATTGTGCATAGATGGCTCTGCTGAGAGAGTAAGTAACTAGTCGGTAAAGTGGATCGCTAGTTATTCGGTTTAAAACAGGCATATGAGAGCAGAGATATTTTTACATTACAAGAGAAAGGACATTGGCCTCCTGGCTGTCCAATACACTCGTCACCATTATAAAGAGTATTTAAGTTTAATAAAATACACATTACTTGTTGTGAAGGAGTTTTATTTCAATAAGAATCGTAACAAAAAACTGGCGCAGCCGGTAGGATATTTTTCACATCAATCACATTTTATTTCAAACAAAATCTCCACAACAATTATTTATAAAATTATTACTATCGGTGTTTCAAACTTAGTAATTCTCGGCCCATTTAAGATTTTCATCAAATTTTGATAATGACTTTTGACAAATGAAAAGCAGGCAGTAGGTAGTTGAAGATGTTCGTTGAAAATAGAAGATGATGGCTGTTGACAGTTTATTATCATTGAAATATTAGCAATATAAATTAATGGATTTGATCAATATAAATTCGTTTGTTTGGTTCTTAAGATTACGGCAACATTAAAAAATATGTATATGATAAAATAGTTGGTGATGTAAAATGGTCAGCATTGTTGCATTTTCAAGTGATTTTTCACGGGTGTGTTCCAGTAAAAAGTATCAGTATATATTAATTGTGACTGCTAATTAATATTCTGTTTTTATTATTCTGTAGTCATGCTGTTACTGTTTTTAGCCAATTTGTTTTTAGGGTAGATTAAATCCTAAGGCTATAGGAATTTGACATTTCAGCCGATCATTATTTTATTGAATTATTAATCATAATCACCATACCATTCTATTAATATAATTCGATTTTACCATAAATCATTGTCACTCTATCGTAAAACGTGAAACCTGTATTGTAGGCCCTCCAATACGAGAGCATAATATGATCGGGAATGGCTCTGGGAATCAATGGCCTTCATTGTCATCGACACCTCGACACTAGACGGGTGAATAAAGCGGATATCCAGGGAGAAAGAATGATATTGCTGAAAAGAAGGAACGGGACGTGTCATTGATATCGAAAACAAATGAGGGCAGACAAAGGCTCGGTGTAAACACGATGGGGGGATGAATAGGCTGTTCTACGTTGCAGTAAGGGTGGTTGGGAGGCCTATGGGGGTAGGTAAGAGGAGGTTGGAGGCTTCGACAAGCGAAGCTTAAATCAGAAAAAATAATCATAAATAGCACAGCGGGGGTGTTGGAGGTTGGAATGGTATTTGATGCCAAAAACACATGCTGCTATTGCGCTCTGTGAAACATTCTCTACGACTTTATCATTAATGCGGGAAAAGTGATTTATTTATGTATTTTTGTCTTCATCTATCGCTCGTTGTGACAGTTTAAGCACATCGAAAATAAGCTTAGCTACGGCTATACCATGGCTAAAGCCATTTCAACCATCGCCTTTCGATTGCCGATTTCAGGTCACTCATAAGGAAGATCACTTACATTTTTCGAATTTCATAAATAATTTTTGCCCTCATAGCGATTCGAATGCGCGAGCTCTGGGCCCGGACGTTGCCAAGAATCTAACTGTTCTGCCACATAAATAAATGTCTTAAGAATTTTTTTTAAATGCTAGTAATATTGTTTTTAAGATAACCCGCAACCCCCCGATTCAAAGTAAAATAGGTATATCATTTGCTGTCATAATTTTGAACTAACGTAATTAAGTAGATAAAGTTTGATAACAATGGATTCTAATATCAGATTCCAATACTAAAAATACGTCCATTAAATTTTTTGATTTGTCGTTATTATTTCTTTGCGTTTTAAAAAAAATTACTAGTGAAAAATAAAAATTATACTCTAAAAACTCAACACGTAGAAAACAACGTTTTTTACTGTATTTTTATTAATAGATGTATTTAAAAATACACATTTTTTTGATTTGACTGAGTTTTGAACCTTCCTTCCCAGGGACCGAAGTTAACCGCGAGTCACTTAAGCCAAATCCTGACTGGATGATACCGAGATTTAATTCGTATATTAACTGCTGTAATTTTTATAATGTCATTCAATTTCAGAGAAATGAGTTGTTAGAATGCCATGTCATCAACAACAAGTTTATCTGCTGAGTTTCAGCTCGGTCATTATATATTTAAGCATGCATTCAAGAAAACTAAAGCGAAATTCAAATAGATGTATTAAATACCTGTTCCAATGAAAAAATACGTTTCTCATGGATCTGACCTACTGACAAACAATGCACATCCGTCCACAATGTTTTAATGTTTTTCTCTGTGCATTCATAACGTTACATCGACATAATTCGTCTTTCCATCGCGCAAAACTAGATTGTCAGGAATTGTTGTCACGTGGAGGAGTAGGTACCTACTTATCTCATCCCCGTCCCCTACCCCTTCACGTCACGGCAGCGGTCACGTTCTTCGGAAACAATATCATCCCTGGCAACTCCGCTACCCATTACTCCTAGGTAGGTACGTTAGTCGAAGCCCTTCCGGTTCCGGAGACATGGTGAAATATGTTCCAGTTACTCTTGGAGGTATTGGCTACGTGTTTAACTTACATACTTCCGGCTCCTGATCGCACGGAGCAGTGGAGACAGTTTGGTTCAATTTCTCATCATTTTGGACACTTAAGTGAAGAAAGTCTATAGAGGTTTATCGTAGAAATTGATAAGAGAATATAAAGATCAATTTTATAAAATTTTTATTAAAAAAATATTTGTCAGCGATATACTTTTATTATCAAACGATTAGTAACTCAGTTGAGTTACCACAAGCGATTTTATTTACATCTAATATAGGGAGTGCCTTAGTTCGTTCGTGTTTAAATAAAAACTTGATTTTCAATTTGGGAGGCTGGTATGGGTACCGCCGCCCTGGAAACCATTTATAGGATAACTAAGACATCTTTCACTGGTTTCGTTTGTTAACTGAGCAGGGGTGCCCGGGGTCGTGGGTTGAGATTAGTCTAGGTCTTTGCGGCGGATGCTTCCGCCCACCTATACATAACATATTTTTTAATTGAGTTTTTCCCCCTATATTTCCGGTACTCGATTAACTCAAGTTTATACTCAGAACAATTACACTACTTACACTTTTTATCATATACGTAATACAAATATCATCAAACGTCAGAGCAAAAAAAGCAAATGAATAGGTGACAGAATACGCCTTACGATCATCAAATAACTATGTCCTTATTTATTACGGTGGAATAATTCGGAACTAATTCGGTAGAGGAAGGGGTTTCTTGTTTGTGTTAGGCCATTAGACCGTTAAAATTTGTAGGCTCTCTATTAACAAGCCCTACTGGCATAATTACCATGGTAAATTGTTCATAACCGTTCTGCATTAAACGCATTTAATCAGCAAACTGAAATTTGAATTAATTTCCGCTTCATGAATAATGTCTGACCTACTCATCTAATTTCTGCGTGATTTAGCAATCCGCTATTCACCGCGTTCACACCCGGAGAAGCGGAGTAATCAAGAACTAAATTATTTAGGACCAGCGTCCCTCGGGGCTCAGAATCCCGCGAGACTCTGGCCGGGCGACCGGACGGAGAGAGGAGTGGTCATAGAATAAAGAATAACACAAGAAGTGCCTTGTGGGCGGGTTTCGTGATTCACATATAAGCCCAATTTGAGCATATGTTTCCATAAAAAATTGTATTTCACCATGATGTGATGGCGATATACCATTTCAATGATCTATAATCCAGAGGTAATAAGTCAGTGGCATTTATTTCCATTAAAATTTATATGAAAGACACTTCAACTTTTTTTCTTTATTCTATAGGAGTTGTGGGCATCTACGGCAAAATACATAAGGCACTAATGAAGAATATTTATTTTGTGAATACTGCACAAGAGTTCCAACTGCTCTCGACTGTTTGGTTCCAGCGGGACTATGACATGTCCAATTGGGTTAAGTTATGAGACTAAGAGGAATATATTGAGTATACCAATTTATAAATTAAAAATATGCATATTGTTATTGTGACTTATATCACCACGAATACAGGAAAAAGGCATACAAATCGCTTGGCAAGCGGAGTCTAGAAATTGTAGATTTAGCTCAAAAGAAGATCGTATTTATTATATGAATAACTTAATAAAGAAAGATAATAAAAGTTAATCATAGGAAATTGTGAAGTATTTTAAAAGCCATATTGTAGGTTGTAGGTGTCTAAAAAAATTATCCACCCCTTCCCAGTAGAGTCCTTTACCGCCTTAGAAAGAAGACTTTATTATGAGGTTTTCTGTGAATCTATTTAGAACACCTGGATAAAATTTTATGCAAAAAAGGGATTAACACATTTTATATAAAAACCTCGAGAAAGAAACGTTTTATATACAACCGCAATGGTATAAAGGGTTTGTCATCCCTAGTGATGTAAAATACTTCGAAATTTAATAAACGTAAATTTTGTAAGAGCATTTTGTACTAAATTATTTTTAAGATTTTAAGTTCCCTTAAAAAATAAGTAAAAAAATGGTACATTTTTATTCCACCAGAGCGTTTGAGCGTTGCGAATATTGCGAGCTGTCAAGTTGGAATTATCAACATTAAGCAAAGTTTTCTATTCACAGAACTACTCGTTTAGTTGTTGGACTTTACAGCTTACGACAAAATTACGCTTCTTCTCATTTTCTTGCCACTATATTCAGCTTCACAATATACCCCAATAGTTCTGGACTTTTTTGCGGTTCTCAAATTTAAAATTTAATAAAAAGTTGTGTTATCCCTGCTTCAGTCTTTGGACCAGGGGTGGAGTAGACAAAAGAGGTGGGTTAGGGCGCTAATGAGGCGAATTTAGCGGAGGAAAGCGGAAAAGCCGGCGCGAGCTGTGACTGCTTACTTAACCCAGTCACGTAGTCGTGAGGCGCAGAGTTAACACTTTTAAAAAGCTATATTCTTACTGGCAAAATTTGTTATGCGGTTAAAGGTTAAACAATTAAAAATAATTTTAAGGCTACCCGTTTTTAGGTGAACCTCTTCAGTTCGTGTTAACGAATTAATTCGTGTTCTTTTTACGAACTCGTGAATACAGTTAACTTTTCTTTTCTTGTAACAAAGTGTTGCGAAACGTGGTAGCGAGGAGTTTATTTTTGTAACAGACTAGCTTTCATTCATCCTTGTCCCAATTATACCGTTCTCAATATACAATGTTGCTCAAATACGATCAAAATATTCTTATTATTAGATACAAGTTTGCATCTAAAGAATTAAAATAGGTACGAGTAAGTAAATGGTTGTTTGTTTAAAATGGACAGTTCAATGGATCATAGCCCAAGATGGAAACTACATTGTTAGTCGTCCTAGAAAATCTAGTGCGTTTTTTTCTGGCAAGTTAATTTCTGTATTTTTTTTGGTGGGAATACATCGAGAATAATGGTATAAATTATTGACTTAGGTTCTTATTTAAAAATTTATATAAGCATACTAGTTTATTACATGGTGTTTTGTACCGATTGGTACTGAACAAATGGACTGTAATTTAAATCAAACGATCGTGTCTATCCCCAGAAAAATAAGAGTGGGAAAAGGAGGCCTTTACCTTGTGAAGGATTTTGCTTTATTTGGAAGTTCTTGTGTTGGGCTTGAATGTTTCGTAGGCACTTCTAACAGTTTAAAGATGTACATCTAAGCACCGTTCCACAACACGAACTGTTTTTTTTTATCACACACGACTATAGTTTAATGACAATAGTCTAATAATTTGTATTCTTTTACATACTTTTAATGAGATAATTATATATCGAGAGGCGAAAATATGCAACCATATGCAACAACAACGAAATTCCAACATAAAAAACAAATGACACATGCTTTTGGCTACTTTTTTTCAGATTTTCTTGATTGCTTTTCTTCGAAGGTAAGGCCTTTATAGAAATAGAACAAAAACAAGGGAAAAAGGCAATTTGGGTAGGAACTGGATTGTTCTGAAAATCATAAAAATGTTTCAATATTAAACACATGAACTACATATTATACAATTAAAATATATGCAAATTATATAAATAATGCTGCGAACTGAAGAACTCGCTTTTTCCAGAAATTCGATATAAAATGCGCCAAATTAATAACTCTAGAGTTACTGTTCGAAAGTTTTTGCTGAGACCAACAAACAGATTGTGGCGCTTGCGTAAAAAATGCTGTAGAGGTGTTTTAGCGAACATTATTGAATTGAATTGAATGCGATAACTTATTGAATTACATATTTGGGTTAAGTCCTATAGTAATCAACTGCCCCATAAATAATGTAATTTAATATTAAATATTTTTACCCAAACTCGACTTTCTTCAAGATGATGTCGCAAAGTTTTGTACAAAATGCCAGGATCGCAAGAATTACGAAAGGTTCAACCGTTCACAGCCGCGAAGATCCACGTGGCGTGAGTAATGGAAGTCGTGTCAAGTCATGAAAATATGGGTTCCTGCGCTCCCGGTAGCCTCGGGTCATTTATCACCCGGAACGGCGGGGGTGGGGGAGGGCCGGGCGGCCGGAAACTTGGTGAGAACTCGCCAAGAAGGGGGTGTTAAATGAACTGCGACCCACATAGCTAATCTTCCCGTCGGGAGGGAGATGCCGTAATGATTACTCTCGCAGTGAATTAAAAATCCGACAAAATGATGACAGAATCGATGGGGATTTCAGCTGAAAAAGAGAAAATGTTTTCTAAGTAGTGACTAGTGAGTTTATCGTGCTACTGTTGAGAAAAACGTCTTAACTAATGGAGCGCAAGCTGATTTCTGAAAGAACAGGAATTGTGAGCACTGGTGTCATTATTTCGCATAGATTTTTTCTAGGTCCACGCAAACATTTCCAGCTTTGCATCATGAATTGTGGAAATTAAAAAAATGTTAAACGTACCTAATTAATATTGGGCAAACTCTATAAAGAAAAATATGTGCAAAAGTTTTTCCGGCTTCGGAAAATAAACTATTTCTTTTTGATTCGTGATGAGTTCAAAAAGTTGCAAATTATACATTATTTAAAAATGTGTAGGTACGTACCCAATTATATTATAAAACAATAAATAAGTTCTGATAACGCGCGTGTCGGAGAGTGTGTACGATTAGTCTGTAAAGGTAATGGTCTAGTATATTTTAGGAAAATTCTTAAATAATACACGATTGCTACGTAATAACACAGTGTTCTTTCCAACACTGCGACATGCATTTTAGATTTCATTGTATACGCGATACAATGTACTTTCAACATACGCGGTACCTGCGTAGGTAAATACTGGTATGTACGTACATATTTTGATTAAAAATACAAACAACTCCGCGAAACGTCGTTTATTACAAAACAGTCCGTAGAATAAAGTAATATTGCCGAACTCCGCGATCCCCTTTTATGTTTTTCTTTCTGCCAAAAGCATTTAGTATTTATTTCCCCGTGACGTCACGCCTCCCCGACTGGTGTGACTGATGGTGGAATACATAGAACCCCGTAGCGAGAGGACAGCTGTCAAGGAATAAGGAATAACGAATAAGGGATGGAATATGAAATAAAGTATATCGCGTATAAAAACATAAATGCGGAGAGAGCACTTCGGTTTAGTGGGCAGATCCATCTTTCAACAGAAATAACGATACTTGACGCTCTTGGAAGAAATATATTCCTCCATGGTTATACTGTTATATGAACCTGCTTTCAGCTCTCCTTTAGTTTATAGTAACATAGAGCTTCTCTGATTAAACAGAAGAATTTATTTCTCCTCTGAATGAGCACGGTATGTCGAAACCGTTTAGCATGTTGTTATGAGGTAAAGGAATAAAGTTACTGATTGTTTATTTAATAATGTTCAATCAAAAAGTCACTATTTTACAAAATATAACGAACAAAATCTCTTCGATTTTGTCAACAAAAACTGTCGAAATGTGAGCTCTGGCGTCATAATATTTGCACAGCTTTCTGTATTTGGAATTTCCAGGTCAAAGCAAATATGTATAGTTCATAACGTTATTACTACCATAAACTATAAAGCTTTTAAATATCTATTTATAACGGACGATGTTGTGAAAAATTTACGTAGCGGCCGGTGACCTATATTTCAGGGGGTGCAGTAAAAAAATCGTGGGTAGGTACTTCTTTTTGTAGACGAAATCACATCGATGGTGGAAATACATTGATCATAAGGTTCATTATATAAAATAAATAATTTAAGCTTTTGCAGGCTTTTAGAAAGCAAACAAGATGGACTTGGTGTCACGAGTTAAATTCTCTGGAACTTTAATCCAGAACGAAGTACCTCAACGTTGATCTTCCGTTGGCACGTGAAAAAGCTTCTTATGAAAAAATACTTGAAACTCTAAGATTAAGTCTAAGATTTTTTTTTTCATTCAAACCTTTGATACATATGTATTCAGTTAACAGTGAAGTCTAATAGTAAATAAAATTCATTAATGCATTAAAATTAGCATAATAATTATAGTATAATTACCAGCTACATGAGTGGGATATGCAATTTTAATATTATTGACTGCTACAAACTAATTTAAAATACTGCCGCCATAGAGTTTCAAATAGGATACTGTGTTTTTAGTTATGACGGCAGAATAACTCTTTATCTAAAATATGTACACCTCAGTACAGGTTCTCCCGGTGAGGTGTTCAATAAGGTGACCGGATAAATCATCAAAATGATAATTCATCACATCTATATAAAGTCATGGAAAGTGATGAAACAAAAACTTTATTAACTGGGTTAAGTAGGTTAGGTTAGGTTAGATTTAAAATATTTTTTTTCATCGTTTCTAATGACTTTATATCACTTTTTAAAGGTTTTTGAATTCTCGATGTGTTGATTTATCGTGGAACCGTTCAAAAAACACGCCTAATGATCTATTGACATACAGTTACTGATTACTAACATTTTGTTGTATTACTGGAACTTAATATGCATATAAACTGTAATCATGTGTAAAATGTGTTAGTGTTAGTGCTTCCTCTCCAACACTCCGTAAATCTAATTTATATACAATCTTTTTACATCCGGTAGGACGAGATAGCCGGAAGTGATACTGGAGTCGCAAGTTGCTAGGGTGTTTTCCGGAACTGTACATTTCCGGTGTTGCAATTCCCGCTTTAAAATTACAGCTTTGTTTTATTTTATCCCCGGGAAAGAAAAACTAAACAACGAAAAGAAAACATTTTGCTTGGTTGCGTTATTAATGTTCAAAATTATAACAAAAGTTGTGTAGCACAGATTTTTCATGCCAGGGGCAAAGGAAATGAAAAGGGTGACAGAAAAAAACACGTTCGCACAGAAATATTAAAAAAGTTGATTGTATAAATTTCCTCGATGATTTGAAGGAAATTCCCATCGTTATTTTGTTGACAATATTAAACCCCCGAGGATTATGTAAAATTATTCGCGTAGCAAATGCGACCAATATCCGATGTAAAATATTTGATATTGAGAATATTTCAAGCAGCTTTTTATTCCTCGAATTTTCTAGATAAGAATTGGCGGGAAATGAAAATCTTTCCCGCCCAAAGTTACGGGGAAAAATGGGGGGCGGAAGCGGAAATGGAACTCGCCACAGTTGCCGGGAAGATTTTCCTAACGGCCCGATGGAAATCCTATACAAAATATTGACTGTACACAATACACAATCACATACAATTGTACGGCACGCCGAGGCAGGTAGGTATTCGTAAAATGATTTCTTGCTGAGATCCGATTTCTAAAAGAGGTTTTATATTTTATTTAGTTAGGCACAGGTTTGAAGGAGTTGGACGTTTTTGCTTGAGATCCTTAGAGTAAATAATAATATTCTGTATTCATACGAAGCTATCATTTTGATTTTACACAATTTGAACATGCGTATGAAACCATAACTAGTTATATTATTTTTAGTAAACCGATTTCGGCTATCGTTTAAGTAAGTTTCATCCAGTATGTTTTTTTGTTAGTATAGAAACCAGGTGCAAACGCGGTGTTGTCTATCGCTATTTCAACGACAGGCATTCCAAAGAGCCAGCGTTATTAATGCCTTTTTGGCGCTAGTAAAAAGCTCAAGGGCGCCGTATTAGGCTTTAGGTATAATCAGCGCTTTGACTCCTTGGCAAGCCGGCGCCCGAGCGGACTGCTGCAATTGCACCTGCACAGGACCGGCCCCCTCGTGCTTGACAGTTTGGAAATGGGATGACATGCCTGTTTTTGTGATTCCTCTTTCTTACAACATGGGTGTTTGCAAGACCCGGGTTGTCTCCTTTCTCTCCTCTCCTCATCGTTATCGCCAAAGCATAAAATTAAATAAAAACTCGTGATTCTGTGCGAAACCGTTACCAAAACAATTATAATTAAAAACATGTGGAATTATTTCCAGTAATTGTGATAATTTTGACTTTCATGAAATTAAGATTCATTATTTTTCGTAAAAATTTCAAATTGTTAATTTCTAAACCATTCAGAATTCCTTAGCAATTAGATGTGTCTTTATAATATATTTATACTTATTATGTACGAAGGGAGATTCTTGAAATAAATTAATATTTTATAATTGCATTTCTAAATAAATTCACTATGGATAGGTTCATTATTTATTTATATCTAAATCTTTAAATTAAAATGATTCGGGTAATATCACCAGTACTAAAGAATCTGGCTCGTAACAATAAAACTCCTTATGTAGATGGAGATAAGGTTTAAATTCCCGAATAACACCAGCCGTCAGTTTTGATTTATGCAAGAAAAAATACATCGCCAAAAACTGTTTTATTTTATTTTGCGAAGTTAAAGCAAAAATATTTAAATATTATACGATCTGTTCCCAGAGAACTTAATTTGCCACATTATACAATAAAAAGAATTATCGAAAAGGGGTTGTTAAATATGAGATTTTAAACTTTAAAGCAGTTTTTATAGGACCGATACTTTTACTGGGCATATTAAAATGCTCGAATATTTCAAATGCTGTGTTTTACTCGCTGTATTAAATTAAGGCTTCTAAAATATTTCTAAGTAAAAATCAAATTTTCAAAATTTAAAACCAAAAACATGTTATTTTCTTTTTCTTTGTAGTGTTTTGTTGTTTAAGACAGAAATCCAGTGATTTCCAAGTAAACTTTTGGATTTGGAATAAAACAATTACAAAAAAACACGACATCTCTGAACACTCATATTTAAAGCAGTGTCGAACAAAATGCTATTTTTTAATGCATTTTGTTACTATCCATGGCTACATGTTCTATTGTATTTGAATAAAGGAAGCTTCCCCAAGTCAACCCCAACAAAAGAAAATCCCATGAGATTGGACCCCCTTTCAAAGGCTGACAAGTTTATGTGTTTCCACAGATGACCCAAAGAAACGTTTTTTTAAAGATTATAACATTATTTTTTTTACCAAACCTTGTTTAAATGTGACTCCAGAGAACAAGGCACATTCGGTATTAGATATATAAACTTAATCTAAGATTGTTAACCCTTTAATTATTAAGGAGACCAAATTTGGTCCCAAACATCATACGAATTTGGGTTCCTGATATTTAAAGGGTTTTAATCATTGATGTATTTTCTATGGTTTTAATACTAGACAGATTGTTTTCATCAATTCATGCAAATGTAAGAAAGAGAAACTGAGATAATTTGGAAATGTAAAGTGCGTGGACGATGAGGATTATAATATTTCGGCGAATGGGAGACGGGAATATCGGGGGGCCCTAGAAACACATGCTACGATCGAGTGGATCTATTATATACGTATAGTTGTGTGGTGTTTTATCATTTCTAATCTCTACCCACATCTGCGGAGAAATGGCGTGATGGTCACCTAGTCGGAACTCGTATCACAGCCATGTCCTTGAAATGGTTTTGCTTGTACGTTTAGTGACCAGATCTGAACAGCCAGATACTTATCTACATCCATACATTACCCTATGTGAGGTTACCGTAATCAGTGGCTTAGGTAGAGCATTCACTTGAGGTTGGGGACGACCCTGAAGTGGGGGTGGGGGGTTGAACCCCCCTAAATTCCCCCTTTTTATAACCATAATCCCACAAGATCCGAGCAATTAGAGCTCTGTGCGGTATCACCAAGGACCAAGGACCAATATATCAAGGACCATAGAGAAGATAATACATCAATGACAAGGAGTTAGTTGGTCGATGCATACAACTCAATATGAAGCTATTTGTTATCTTATTGTATTTATATACGAGTAGCTCCGTCATAGCTGTGTGTGTAACATAGAAGCGCGCGTGTTGTGGACGTGATCGAGCGGAGCAACGTTGCGCGCAACGTTGCCACGCCACTTTGCTGGTGTTGCTAAGGTACGTTGCACCGCCGCGTCGCGCGCCGCTCGCCGTATTCCGTCGCAGGAATGCCTAGTTACATTACAGCAAACACAAAGAATCGAGCGACAAGCAGTACCCGCTCGGGCGTGATCGCAGTCGGTAAAGAGCGCGCACGTATCGCGAACGCAACGTGCAACGTATTCGTATCAATGTCTGCAAATAAATCGACAGGGGAATGGACAGACGAAACCACGATCGATCTGATAGAACAGTATGAAATGAAGACAGTGTTATGGGACCCGAAAGACGATCATTATTGGAAGAAGGACGCGAAGCACGAGGCTTGGGAGGACATAGGAAAGGCCTTGGGCACCACCAGCGACATCTGCAAGAACAAGATGTTCAGTGTTCTTTCGTCTTTTAGAAGAGAAAAGGCCAGAATAAAGCACAGTAAAGGCCCTGGAAAAGGTAACATTAATTTGAACTAATTACTGCAGTGTAACATAGATAAATTAAACGGTACTGACGGTGGCGAACTTGAACCTAAAACGCCCTGGACGGAGCTATTCGAGAACGATTTGATTTGAAGCCGCGGGGTGAGGGAAACGATGTATGAAAAATGCCAAATCCTACATATTTTTTTAATGACATCCCATTGTCTCATCAATTACAAAAAAAATTTATCATAAGCCGTTAAAATTCCATTAGCAGTACAAAAATAAAATTAACATAGTTCATTATGTGCCACTTTGCATAAAAATCTTTTCAAAAGTTTGTCATACAAGATGGCTGCCAGAAAATTTCCCATCAACCTAGATTTGGTGTCAATGCCATTCATACTAAATCACACTAATTAATACCGGTAGTAGTGTAGGTACACACCAGTATTAATTTGTGTATATATAAAATATATACGTTTGACTAAGTCCTGTTTAAACTCGACCGTTTTGCATTTCGTCTGCCTGTACATTAGTTTGTGCGTTCCGCTTCCGGTTCAAGTTCTTGTAGCCTTTTTAATGATTTAGTTAAAAAAAATTCAAATGTGAAATCGTAGTGCTATTTAGATTTTAATTTTGGACTGAAGAAAAATTGAAAAAATAATTGCCACTGAGACAGTGACGTTTCTTTGATCAAATTGTTTAATTCATTATTTGCAATATTGTTTTTAAATATGGTTTGTATGGTTTGTAATTAACCCCTCCAGCTTACGAGGGTCATATATGACCGGGCGTGCATATTTTATTAAAAAAAATTCTATCATGCGGAAATACAATTTATTTTTTGAGGTTAGAAAGAGAAATAACAATTCTTTCCAGTTTACCTCAAATATTTATACTGGAATCCATTAATAAAATCCTAAAAATAGCCAAAATGAATAATTCATATTTCGCGCCGCTATCGTTACAATTGGTTTAACTTTGAAAATTATTTCTTATTTTTTATTATGTATATGAACGAGATAAATGTGAAGTTACAGTTTATTTTCGAATTTCGGATTGGAGTAAATACATAAGTATAAATGTAGTTAGCGTTTTTGACAAAATTTTTCAAGTTTGATATTAAAATTGAATTATTTTGAAATAGTAATGTTTATTTAAATGCATACACCGGAAAGATTATTTCATCTATTTTCTAAAACTGTAAAAATAAGGTGTATTTAGCGCATTTGAAATACACAAAAAAATTTGTAAATTGTATATGAAAGTACCGAAGGAAGTAAGTTTATATTTATAAATGACTGTTTACGTTGGAACACAAATAATAAGTCACATAAAAAAAAAAATCTACCCAAAAAACGCTTTTGTATATTGGTTTATTTAAAAAAAAAAATTTCATTAGGTATATTAACTACACTAGATAGGGAAAGATTTTTTTTATAATAATTGCCTCTAAAATCACGCGAAATTAAATTCTTGAATGACCTATATACATCGACCAAATATAATTACATCAATGCCTATATACCATAATTTAAATGAAAAATAAATAAAATAGCACATATCCGTACTGGATAATAATTATTCATTTTCGCTGGGTATTTTGGTCTCAAATCCAAAATTAAGTTTTATATTAAAGAGTCCGCGCAGCCGCTACTCTTGAAGAATTTGGTTTATGAAGCATAATATTCGTAATAAGTTGTACCTATTATTTTCAGATGCATCAGAAGAATATAGGAGCCAATGGTTTGCATTTCCATCCATGTCGTTCTTGCTAAACCGAAGTAATCCAAGAAATCGTCGACACACGGTAAGTTCAATGCTCAAGATTTCGCTTCAATTCGACCACAAACCGTTGATACCTACTGATATCACTAATAATAAAGCTCTTGCATATATTTTGTCGTATTAAGAGGAAGCTACAAGCCAAAAATGTGTATATTCTTGGTATACCTTATATTGCAGGTAATAGGCATTAAAATCGCTTGACAAACGGAGTCTAGAAACGTTCAATTTCAAGCACAAAACTAGTTTTTATTTATTTTGTAAATAATTTTATAAGAAAGCCAAAAAGTTAATCAAGTGAAACTGTTACAGATAATCTTAGCTATAATACTGTATTTTTTGAAAGTTGTTTCCTTTACGCGTTCATACATTTCTATTGAAAAAATATTTATTTAGTAATTTACATTTTTTTATTTATTGAGTAATTTATTATTTTATTTGTATTCTACTCAAGTGAAACGATAGGAAAACCTTCAGTTTATCTAAAGAATATTTTTGGTATTCATAATGTACACCGATTCTTAGGTTAATCAAAATAGTGAATTAGTATTAAGCTTCGCCTTTAGACGCGACGCTCGTTATAATCTACGTGTTTATAGGAGGTGTAAATTAATTTATTTTATTAAAATACGCTTTTGCAAGGTATTGGTTGTTTTTCAGTATTAAATCAAATTATTTGTTTGCGCCCGTACTATGAATATGAATAAATAGCTTTGTTCATAAAAACTCCAATTCTTTCAAGAAAGCCATACAAATACAATATTGGATTGAATCATCGGTAAAATATTGTATTAGAATACTTTTCTCGGAAAATTGAGTTTTAAAACGAATAGAACAGGCGCAAACATATAATTTGTCTTAATATTGTGAAAACAATAACAACCTTGCAAAAGCGTATTTTAATAAAATTAATTACTTAACGCATCCTGTCAACACGTACATTATAACGAGCGTCGCGTTTAACCTTAATAGATTTTCTAGTAAGATTACGGAAATTTTTCAAAATAGAACTATTAATTAATTAATCCGATTACTGAGCGGTGACGTCATTAATGGATAATCAAGGTCGGCTTGGGCGCGAGACCGCCAAATTACGAAGTCAGTGCTGTCGCTAAGTAAACTACATACACTCTTTAAAATAGTCTAATCACTTAATTTATTTAATACGCTTTTTTTTATTTTTTTTTTATTTTATATGTTCTTTATTCAGTAAAGTTTATACATTACAGTAAACGGGTAAATTTTTGGCCACCACACTAGGCACATGCCCGTGTTGTAGTGGTCAATTTTATGTTAAGTATAATAATACAAATTAAAAATAAGTTGAATGAAAACAAAATAATATAGAAATAAAATAAAATAATTTATACATCTAAAACAAGTATGAAGTATAAAGGAATTAAAAATAATGCAAAATATCTACATAAGTTTAAGATATATGAATATAAAAAATAGGTGTGGAAAACAGAAAAATTAAAAATAATATAAAAAGTATATCAAAGAAAATACGTATTATTGAATTAAAAATAATACAAGGAGCATGTATCAAAAAAAAAGAAAAAAATACAAGTACATTTGTGTAATTAAAATAGAATTAAAAGTGTAGTAAAAATACAAGTACATTAAGTACAAGTGTATTTCTAAAAAAAGAATACTAATACAATTTTAAATTTAAATTTAACTTTCGAAATGAATAATAATGAAGCAATTGCTTTCCTAAACAAAGCTAAGGAGGAGATTAATAGCATCCACAATGCCATTACCGATCCTGTCTTAAAAATAACAAAAGACCAAATGGCAAAAATACTCAGTAAACTTTCTAATCTATCTGGAACTATGCAAGACCTAGGAGTAACTGTTGGAGTTCTTGAAGGAAAAGTTATGACATTCGAAAAAATCATTGAAAAGAAAGTATTACCACAGGAAACAACGCCAATTTGTGAGGTGCTCGCTGAGATAGAGGAACGCAAGACCCGCTCGAAGAACATAATTTTACTCAACGTCCCCGAGTGTAATTCGAACTCAACTACAGTGAGCGTCTTGGAGGATGGAAAAAAGGTATTAGCAGCTATTAGTGAAATTAATAGCGAGTTCAATCTAGAAGATGTGAAAATTTACAGGCTCGGAAGTAAAATTCCAAACAAAACCAGGCCAATTAAATTAGAATTTGATGAAGTCAAACAGGCGAAACTAATACTCTTTAACAAAACTACTCTGTCCAATGGAATTATAATCAAACCTGACAGGACACTACAACAAAGAAATCACTTAACTGACCTCTGGAAGGAATTAGAAGAGAGGAAAGAAAAGGGCGAAGTCGATTTACGAATCAAACATTTCAACGGAATTCCCAAAATCATCAAAACCCAAGCAAAAAACTAAAAAACAAACAGAACAGATTTTCTAGACTTACAGGATATTATCAAAATGTACGGGGAATGCGTACAAAATTGCACCAACTTAAAACTAACTCCCCAATCTTCTCACACGATATTCTGTTTTTAACTGAAACATGGTTAAATGCTGATATCAGCTCGTCAGAATTAGGCCTACATCAATATACCACATATCGTTCTGATCGAAATTCTATTACGAGCAAAAAGTCTAACGGAGGAGGTGTGATGCTGTGCGTATCCAAGAATATATCATCTACTAAATTACCGGTAAAACACAAAAGTGTTGAACAAATTTTTGTATTGCTCAATATACCTAATGGAAAAATTATTATTGGCTGTGTCTATATCCCACCTGCATCGGATTTGCAAACGTATAAAAATCACAATGAGGACATAGAAGTACTCAAATTCAAATATCCTAAAGCAAAATTCATTATTGCTGGTGATTATAACCTTCCTAACTGGACCTGCCAAGATGACAACGGACCTGCTACAAACCAAGCCGATTTACAGTGTGCTAAATGTAGTGAAATTCGTGATATGTCTTTATTTTTGGGACTAACTCAATCAAACAAGATTTTCAACTTTAACAATCGAATGTTGGATTTAGTGTTTTCAAGTGATTCGAAAATAGTGGTTGAGCTATCCGACGAATTATTATTACCATTAGATCAACACCACCCACCGTTGGACATTATCATAACAAATAGGCCTTTAACATCTTCAAAAAAAACAAGTGTCCCATCGTATAACTTTTCCAAAGCTGAATACCATCATATTACGGAGTACCTTGCCCAAACAGATTGGTCCTTTTTAGATGAGGAAAATAATATAAATGATCAATTAGAATACTTTTACTCGATTTTAAATACCTCTATAGAACAATTTGTTCCCAAGGTTAGCTTTACATCATCTAATTATCCGAAATGGTTTACAAGGGAACTAACTAATTTAATTAATAAAAAAAAATGTATCCACAGAAAATATAAACATACCAGAAATTCTAACGATTATATAGCATTTACTAAACTACGAAAACAATGTAAAGAATTATCAATAAAGTGCTATAGTGACTATGTTAACGTAATTGAAAATGAGGTACATCATCACAATGTGAAAAAATTCTGGAATTTTACTAAATCTCAACGAAAAGACAACTGTGGATATCCTAATAGCATGTTCTTTAAAGAAAAATGTGCCGACAGTATTGAGGGTATAGTTAATCTTTTTGCTGACTCATTTAAAAGTGTCTACGACAAAGATATTCCCATCAAAGCAGTCTCCAGTACGTCAGTGGAAGAGTCATTAAACCTAAGTCAATGTTTCATAAAATTAGATTCCATAGAAAGAAGCATAAAAGCACTAGATAGTAATAAATCTGCTGGACCGGATGGTATTCCTCCCATATTTTTAATAACTTGCATTGATAGTTTGATATATCCCTTACATAAACTTTTTAACAAATCCTTAGCGTCTGGCTGTTTTCCGGCTCTGTGGAAAAAGAGTTATTTAACGCCCATTCATAAAAAAGGCGACAAAAGCGATATATCTAACTACAGACCTATTTGTATTATGTCTGCTTTACCCAAACTTTTCGAGTCATTAGTATTAGATACCATTGTAAAACCTATCAACAATATTATTGTTCCTAACCAACATGGCTTTATCAGAGGTCGATCTACCTTAAGTAATTTAACTATCTACAATAATTACATATCTGAATCGCTCAGTCTGAAACAACAAGTGGATTCTATATACACCGATTTCAGTAAAGCATTTGATAAGGTTCGACATCATATTCTTATATCCAAACTCCGACTGTTAGGCATCAAAGGTAGTTTATTGACATGGATTATTAGTTACCTCAGTAATAGAGTTCTTTGTGTCAGGATTAATTTTATAGAATCCTATGTATTCGAGGCCACAAGTGGTGTCCCGCAAGGGTCCCACCTTGGCCCAATATTATTCTTAATATTCATTAATGACATTGTAAACATATTTAAAGATGTACAAGTCCTACTTTTTGCAGATGATCTAAAATTGTTTAAAAGAATACGAAATATATATGATTGCCTAATTTTACAAGCTAATTTAGATAAATTTTTTAAATGGTGCGAACAAAATATGTTATTTTTGAACATTGAGAAATGTCAAGTAATACGATTTTCCAGAACTCATTCTCATATCTTACATGAATATAATTTAAATAATGTTAAATTAACACCAGTATCACAAATTCGTGACTTGGGAGTTATATTCGAATCAAACTTAACATTCACAGCGCATATAGATGATATAACTAATAAGGCTTTAAAGATTCTTGGCTTCCTTTGTAGAACCCTAACTGATTTTAAGTCCTTGGATTGCATGAAAACACTCTACATTTCACTAGTTAGAAGCCAAGTGGAATATAATTCACCTATTTGGTCTCCTTTCTATAAAGTACACTCTAACAAATTAGAACGGGTTCAACACAAATTTCTTAGGTACTTAAATTTCAAGCTTAAAATTCCAATAGAAAACATTAATTATGTAAATTTGATGAATGGACTTAATTTAATTACGCTGTCTGACAGAAGAACCATTTCAGACCTAATTTTATTATACAGAGTCATGAACAACCTTATTGACAGCCCTGCCATCGTTGCTGCTATTAAACTCTATGTACCGACAAGAAATACTAGACAAAATACAACATTCTTTTGCGACACATATAAAACCAACTATCAGTCAAACTCACTTACCAATAGGATGCATGATTTGGGCAACAAGTTTGATGGTATTATAGATATATTCCATGATTCCCTTTATAATCTTAAATTCAAATTAAACCAACACTTTGTGGAATCATACAAATTATTGTAATAGATTTAACGATTAGATATGTTATTGTAATGTTTTATATTATATTTTGTTCTTTGTTATTGTTAAATATTATGTTGTTTAAAATGTTTCTTTACGCCATATTCTTCAAAAACTACTTGTATATTTTTTTAAAATTCTTCACTTTTATAACTCTTAGTATAAATTCTAACTCGATAACTTATGTAAAACTTATTTATAATCTATGTAAAAGCCCCTATGGGCGTATAACAACAATAAATAAATAAATAAACAATATAAAATCAAAGAAAGTACTATTTGGTAAGAAAGTAGGGATAAGTTATATCTTGATGAGCGATTTGCATGTGCGTGTTATGGTAACATAGGTGTATAGATATATATCGGCAATTTTTGTGTAAATCCACGTTTGAGCTACGGCTAAGGATATGTACACAAATGTGGAATTATTGTCACAATATTTTTCGTAATAAATACTAGAGTATAAGAAACATATCAGTGGTGGTAAATATATATTTTTTTAATGATGAATATGAAAAAGAAATATATTGTTTAGTAATATACAAGTTATTTAAATTATTTACTGGTGATATAGGTTCATATGTTCCTTAAAGAAATTTCGCCCCTTTTCAGATATCCATTTATGCACACCGGTTGCAAAGTGAGTAAGTGTTTTTGATGTTTTGATGTCGTTTTTTAACGTGTTGAATATTTTAGGTGCGATGTATGAGTATTGCCTTTGTGAAAAAGTGGTTTTTGTTACAGGAATTATGCATTTTCCGTGCTTTGAGTAGCGTGTATGTATGTCCGTTTGTGTAGAGTTTATCAATCCATTTTTCCAGATATGGATAAGAGCTATCTTGATATACAGTTGGCGAATATCAAGGGCTGTGAGTTTCTTGAAGAGTGGCTCTGATGGATGAGAGGGGGAACATTTGAAGATGACCCTTAGCAAAAGTTTTTGAACGGTCACTAGAGGGTAGAGGATGGATGCTGCACAACCTCCCCATCCTATAATGCCATACGTTGCTATCGATTGAAATAGAGCAAAATATACAGTTCTTAGAGTGTTTATATCAAGGATTGATCGTAGAGAATAAAAAATATGGCATAACTTACGGAGTCTCTTAGTTATGGAGTTAATATGGGCTTCCCAGCGTAATTGGTTATCTATAATGACTCCTAGGTATTTTATTTCATTTGATGGTTTAAGATTTGGGCATGAGCAGCAATTATTGGGTGATAGTGGAGATGTGTTTAGATTTTGTGAGCAAGTGTGAATGATTAATTTGGGAAGGTTTTCTGGGAGTGTGAATTTACGGATTGAAAAGTGTATGCATTGTGTTTTTTGTACATTTAGGGTGAGGAGGTTGGAGTCTAGCCATTTTTTAATTTTGTTAATACCATAATTTGCCTTCTCTATTGATGTCTTCCATGTTTTGCTAGTGAATATGATAACCGTATCATCAGCAAAAGATATTATATTGCCATCAATGTCCAGTTTCAATAGTGAGTTCATATATATGAGAAATAGGAGCGGACCTAGAACACTTCCTTGGGGCACACCGTAGGAGATAGATAGACATTTACTTCTATATGCTCGGTTTGAGTGAATAACAGTTGTTTGCGATCTTTGTGTAAGGTAGCCTTTAAACCAATTTAGGGCAGTACCTTCTATCCCAATCTGTTGCAGTTTTTTTAGGAGAATGTGATGTGAAATAGTATCAAAGGCTTTAGATAAGTCTAGAAAGACAGCAAGAGGTTTATTACCTTATCAAGGTTATCGGATATCAGTTTGGTGAAGGTTGCAATTGCATCATCAGTACTACGGTTTTTGCGAAAGCCATACTGGTTATTTGAAAGGATTTTATTTTCCTCAAGGAACTTAACCAGTTTTAGTTTTACTATTTTTTCAATGATTTTGGAGATTGTACTCAGTAAAGATATTGGCCTGTAACTATTTCGGGAAGATCTGTCACCTGATTTGTAAATAGGGATAATTGAGGCATGCTTAAGAGAGTTTGGGAATATACCGGATTGGAGGCTAAGGTATTAAAAGAGCTGCAGCATTATTGTGCTGTAGAAATTATAAGAGCGCCTATCTGCAAGCAATAAAGTAAATATACCAATATTTAAAGATGAAAATTTGATAATAACAATTGTTATTTTTAGGAAAGTTTGGAAAAAATCTGGATAGATGTAGACAACCCCCAGAGCACCCAAAATGACGAATTTCGTGACATGGAAAATTCTCCGCCTTTTCCGCCGACAAAGAAGAAAAAAACAAATGAAGAAAAACTGGATATGATGAATATAGCCCTAGGCTTATTAAAAACAGCATCTAACATACCGCCAGACGACGAAATAAACTCATTTTGCTCATATGTTGCAAGCAAAATGAACAAGTACAACGATACAACCAAGAACGCTGTTCAAAAAGCGATTTGCGATATAGTATTCAAAGCCGATCAAGGATATTTTGACGAGTGATTATTATTAATAATCTCTATATTATTTATTATAATATAATGTTGTGATGCATTATAAGTGCAATTATTGTTCACGCGCACTGCGTTTATAACTAATTTGTAAACGCACGATATTTCACGATGTTTCTCCAGTTATTTGATTCCACTGTCCATCCAAATCCTTATGTCTAATCTTTCTATCTTGAATGTTCTTTAAATATTGTATTGTGTTGTACAAAACAAATAAAAATAAACAATAATAGGCTTCAAGTATTTACCAGTTAATTTGATAACTTCGGTGTATTATGCCATGGTACATTCACACCTATGTTATCTCTGCTGTATCTAGGGCTTTGCCTCAAAGAAAATAAGAGCTGACCTTCAGGTGGTCTAAAACCGAGCTCTCAGAAATGTTCTTGGTCTTCCATGGAACACACATGTGGAGGACATCTTTTCAGTTTCCGGTTTCCTTCCAATCACAGTCCTTCCCAAACATGAAATCACGAGCACCCACACTAACATCAAGCAACTTTACAATCAAGAAATTCACAACCATAATACTCGTACTAACAATAAACTCCGCATTCCTCTAACACACACTAGAAAATATAGGATAAAATTTCTTAACTAGATTGCCTACACACTCTATAACTCTCTTCCATATATGTATAGAAACAGCCAGCCCAGCCAGCATATAAAAAAATTCAAACCAATGCTTTAAAAGAATATTTTTAAGTACTTGTCTTGCTTCTTTTTCTTTTTTTTTCTCTCCTTTTCTATCCCCTCCTGTATTTGTAATCGAGCATAATCTATTTTTACCAATTTATTAGTGGGAAAGTACCTTTTTTGTAAATTCCTACCTTGGCTTTGTGCTTATGTGTATATATATCCCCGTTTGTTTCCTTTTTTGTTTATCTCGTTTGTTCTACTTAACCTCCCTTTTTATATTTTTGTACTGTTTTGAATGTGAAACTTATAATTTTGATATCAATACATCGATGTAAAATTGCACATATTATCTCCCTCATATGTATTTTAAGTTCCTCCCATCCTACAATTCGTTTTGTAACTCATCGTTATTGCTTTAGCAAGAAATAAAAATAATAAATAAAATGGATTTGAAATTTCATTTCATGTTTTCCAACAAATAAGCTTTTAAAAATTCTAATGATACCATCTCAGTTTGTAAAGTTTGATTACGTTACTGAAATATCTACAGTGGCGAGAAGGACCGACCATTCCGCTTCAGTTCAAGATTCAAGATGATCTTATGTTTCAATCTTCATCTCTGGTTACTATGTATGGACGTTGTACTATATCTTATGATTTATTTATTTTATTATTATTTTTTTTTTCAAATTATTTATTAACCAATAAATTAACATACAATTTTTTTTTGTATAATCTACCTCACTAGGCTGAGCCTGTTCCGAGGTGGCGGGAGTTTAATCTAATTTTAGATAATGCGAATTTACAATTTTTACAAAGACATGCCAATTTTTGATATCTTTTTAAAATGTTTTATCATGTTTGCATGTTTACACCAAAGCCCACGTAAATTTTCTAAAAATAACACAAATTTACGATTAACGTTGGCCAGGGACGCTGGGATTTTTCGATCACGAACTTCCTGAACTGTCCGGCATTCTGACAAAGGTCCAAATGGTCCAGCGATCCCCACTAGCTAGGGTCGGGTGGGAAAGGGTAGGGTAGGGTAGGATGTAGAGAAAGTGGTAGGTAGCATTTAAGAGGACGTGACAATTGTGTGCTTTTCCGCCAATTGCTGGCTAACGATTTTACCGGAACGTGATGACAGAAGGATTTTATTTTTGGCGTCGAAAAGCACTGGACCCGTAATTGAATTGTTAAAAAAAACTTTACTCGGGGTTTGAATGAAAATGTGTTCATTTTATTTACGAGTTTACATGATTTTATATGCAATTTACTTTACTGTTAAATCATTCTGTTGTCCATGTGTAATGTATCAATTAGTCACTTTTCTTCAAAATCAGAGTCTGGAAGACGGATTTGTCAGAAGTGGAAGTATTTGAGGGAGGCAGGGGGGTGACAAATGTGAAAAGGAAGTTAGAAATCAGATCTATTTCTAATCTAAAGAGGATATTGCCATTTCAAACATTTTATCAAATTTGTATTTCAGTATTTCAAATTCCTACTGAAAGAATTATTCACTCAAATTTATTATCTATCTACACGGAGAAAAATGAATATTGCTGATTTATCTGCTAAAAACGGGATTGCAGACCGTTTCCTGTTAAACATTTAGTGTATCCGCAATATATCGGAACACGTGTTAATGCACCTGCAATTGTCCTGATAATATACAATGACGAAATGCGAAAATAATAGAATTTTTACGAGCACGCTTTCCGACATCGCGATAACACATTCGTGTTTCACAGAAAGTTTATTACGAAACCTATTAATTCATCCGTTAAAGGCCTGCAATCTCGTTTTTCAACCGATTACAAATAATTTGAAAAGATTCTTAATAAATTAGCAATATCTTATAGTGCTGTGGCAAGTGGGCGGCTAGGCTTTGATATTTGTTTAAAAAGTTTTATTCAGAGATTGATGAAATTTTGCACACCGGACTTTCAAAACATGAGGAAGGTCTCTGTCTAAGTGAGATTTAAAAAAACTACTTTCATCCCTTTTTCTCACCTCTTAAAGCGAATTTGTGATTCTTTTCTTGAAATTTTGCACACTAGATGTTCAAAATAAGAGGGAAATTACCGTCCGATCCGTCTAGTGTTCATCTGGTTTCGAAGAACTTTGCGTAAGGCCCGAGAAACGCCGGGGATTTCAGCTAGTTCATTATAAAGTGTGAAAATTCCGAAAAGCAATAAATTTAATAAGTACTTTCCATCCACCTGGTTTTGAACTATAAATTTATGGGATCACAAGAAGCTCATATTAGGGTTAACCTGTTGTTAGATTTATTAGTATTATCTACTTATTCAATGATATTAATCATCGTTCATAAAATTTATGTTTAAAACAGCTCATTTTTATGAAATTTTTGTAAACACTTTGTCCACCTTCAATAAGCTGAAAGTCTTTCCATAAGGGTTTGGGGTAGAGGTAGAGGCAATGTAACAAAGTGGATTTTTGCCAATCCAATTGGAGAAAGGCTGCGAGCTGCGAGGGATGAAAGTTGCTATAAGATGAACCCTTGAAATATTCCGTCGACTCGAGTTGTCTGTCAACAAGGAAACTAGATTTTGCCATTATTATCCACTCCCTCCGCATTTCCACAAATCCACAACTGAAGTCTGATGGCATTTCAGAAATATTCAGGATTTTTTTATGTTCATAAGAAATATAAATTAAGTTAAAAATAAACCAATTAAACGATTTTTTCGTTGTTACGTTTTTTTACGCACAGTACCTACATTCGTTTATTGGTTATTTAAAATGGAAAGGGATGCTAGACATGCAGAGCAGACGGGCGATGAGAGGTGTTTCTGTAAAAGATTGTATTTAAAATAAAATCAATGGAAGAAGACGGTCCAAAAATGTCCAGGACTTTTCAAGATTGAGTTAATTGAATATTAATGTTGTGATAATACGTTTTTGGAGGGTGTAATAACATCTATAAACGAGCACGGATAAAAATGATCATATTAAAAAAGGGACGGAATGCACGGAACTTCCTGATAAAATATTAGTCATTCAGAATATATCGAGAACACGTGTTATTTTACTAAAATATATCATGACGGAATGCGACAATATCAGTATTTGTACAAACACGTATCTGCCGTCCTCCTAAAACATTCGCTTTTGACTGATACTTTGTTAGAAACTCTTTTAATTGATTCATTAGAAGCTTGCAGTCTTATTTTTAACAGGAAAACGAATAATTTTATCAGATTGTTAATAAATTAACAGTATTTCATACCAGTAAGTTTTCTCCATGTTGTTGATGCACTGAGTGTTTACGAGGAAAGAGTTGGGTGGCGTTTAATCCTCTCTGCCTACATAAGCAGGGAAATGGCGTTATGTTTAGTTAATGAAAGATTAACGACCTCCTGAGCAGAGCTTAGTGCTGCTAAATATAATCGGAATAAATGGTAATATTATATGTATTTGCACATCGCCCCTGGGTGATAGAAACCTTAAATGAAAATGCTCGTATCATGTATCATCGCCCCACTATCTGTCCTGTAAAAAGGATTCTACATAATTTTACCGATAACAACTACAGTTCAATGTATTGCAATTATTTGGTTGGCTAGTTGACTTTTATTGACATCCGGAAGATAGGCTTGCGGCGGGAAACTAAACAGAATAAATCAATACCAAATCTATCCACAGTGTTTGGTCAGGCACTCCAAATGTCAAGATAGTGTCTATCATGAGAACCTGGTAGTTGTTCAAATAAACAGAATCAATGATAAACCGGATGTATACATGAATAACTTTGGGCTTGTGGAGTGGGTACTCAGTAAGTAAGTAATTCACCAACTGGATTAATTTATTTATAACTGAATTTATTTTCAATTTTCATAATTTGAAATACGACAAAAAATGCATCAGATTTCTCGATACCGTCTCAAAAAACAGAATATTAACAGTACCTAGCAGGAATGTCGACGATTTTGCTTCAAGTTATAATTATGTTAAAAATGCTGTTTAAACGTCTAAAACCTCTGACATTTTGATTTTTAGGAGAACTATCAGAATACAGATTACATTCGATTCCATATAAATTCGCTGTTTTTGAAGGAAATCAAAAAATATAATACTCTTCTAGAAAGCAGAGAAAGGGTTTTTCCGATTTTAGTATTAAAAAATTACATATAAAATTAAAAAATATTATAATTTTGAAAGCAAACATAGTTAAAGTTTTTAAAGTTGCTTAGCGATAGTTTTCATTGTGTTTTTTTCACTTAATTTTTTTTTGTTTTATAAAAATATTTATCAAAAAATTTGCAAAATTGTCAAATGAATACTTAATATTGTATCATAGAATTATTTCAAAATTTTCGTAGCGTCTATGGTAATTTATTGCACTCAAACTGGGAGGTTTCTCTCTAACACTGTATAAATCATATATCTCACCGTAATATAAAATGAGTTTTCAATACTTAACCGTCAGGCCGGAAGATATACGAGTATCTCCTAAAAAGTCTGCTGGTGTTTGACTTCGGAGCAAAAAATATTTTTTCTGAAGCAGCGAAATCTCTAAATCGGTGAGCCCTGGCGTTATAAAATTCGCAAAGTTATTTTTGTCTGAAATTTAATATTCAAATCTAATATATTCAACGTTTACAAGGTCATTCATCGGCCGGCATAGTCCAGTGGTAACGCATTGGACTGCCATTCCGAAGGTCGCGGGTTCGAACCCGGCGTGCGCAAATAAATTTTATTTGATTTATTTGTGTTATTTCACAATTAATTAATTAAAATAATATATAGTATATTTGCGGCACGTTCCAGAGTGGAAGATACTACCAGTATCGCCCTTGTGTAAGACCACCATTCAGAATTGAAACGTTGCTCCAAATGGCTTTAGCCGTGTTTAGTGACTAGATCTGAATAGCCAGGTACTTCCCCACCTTCCTCTATCCCTTCCCCACTTACCTTCAGCCTCACAACATCCCCCAATTGGGGATGCCATAGTCTCACTGGCTCCAGACGGGAGCAGTTGGGACTCTTGTGAGGTATTCATTATAAAAAAAAAAAAAAAAAAAGAACTACGGAGCTCATATACCACGATGTTATTTGAAATTTTTCAATGAATGCGGGGTATGAAAGAAAGTTAGTGCATAAATCTTATCTGCATTGTCCAAAATGTGGCATTACTAATATTCCCTCCCTCGGGAATTATGTTAAATTTGTCTTTCATTCCTCGACAGTATCTCAAAGTGCATATTCCGTTCCCGGGATAGGATGGCTGTCTGCCGGGATTTACCTCGGGAATTCCATTAGCCGGGATCGGCACCGCGGAGTTCATAAGATGTTCGTTTACTTAAGGGAATGGCGTCCACTTCCCGCGCATTATTGGGGGAAATTGCCAGGCGGTGGGAAAATATTATGCCTAGCAAAATAAGATGCCTCGGGACGAATTTCACGGGAAAATAACAATGTTGGAGGTGTTTGTTTATCGCGCTGCGCTGGGAGAATTATAATTCTTAATCATTTTGGCGTCGAACTCTGACGATTTATTTTTTTTGGATTTTTTAATGATATTTTTCAATTTCAATTTCCGGTAAAATTTATTTTTGTTGAAATGAATGAGTTCTTTACTTTTCTCCGCTTTTAGAAGTGCGTCTGGGTGGTGTATTTCATTGAAACTGCAGTCGGTGTTTTTGGATGTCTGGCCCTTCAAAAATGAAATGATTGGTACGCCTTCCACACAACATATTTTCGAGCTATTTCCACCAACTCTTATTTTATACCTTGCAGCATAGTGCCATCTACCGCCCGTTGGCGAAACCAATCAACTCTAAAACAATAAAATAATTCCCCTCGTCAAGGAAGCCGGACATATGGCGCATGGAAGCTTTTGCGCGGTGGAACGACACCGATACTTTTTGTGTTACCTGAGTGGCAGTAGATCGCTTGTTACCTTCGAAAATCAACAGCCTTAAAACATATCAATAAAAGTATAGGAACTGACCCGAAAAAATAAATTAACGAGACTTCGAGTCCAATTAGTTCAATATGTTCAATGTAGGTACTGGTTTAGCAATTTGTATACCATCATAATGAAACATTGTTATGTGGTTGCTGAGGTTATTATTTTTCCAGTATAATGAAATAAGGGAGAGTCCGGTTTTTCGGACGGTCCTTGACGGGTGACGGCGACGCCCCTTTTATTTTCTTTTCACTTATATCAGTGATGCTTCAACTTTTTGGGTATCATTGCAAAAATATCTGATGAAGAGATGAAAATAATGTGATGTTGGCTGTCTACACATCGGTAATAATTGAGCAATTTTTCAATGTGTCTGATATTTTGGTAACCGTGTAGGCAATTCAACCCACTCTGATCATCAAAAGTGAGGAGAAAAAACCGAGGTTAATTAAGTTACGTTATGTTAGGTTATAGGCATTTTTTCACTACTTTTAATGACTTTATATCACTTTTCGAAAATGTGTTGAATTGCCACTGCCCTGAGTTGCCATGATACTGATATTTTCAAGCAATTTTACTGTACGATTATGTTATAATAATATTTGGATGATTTGTATAGAGCCGTTACTGTGCAAAATCACCTCAAGGGCGCTGTACAAATATACAATACATTTCTACAATGATCTATCTATGTAATTACTAACTATATATGGAGATAATATACAGTACATTACTTACCTGGTAAGTCACTTGAGATTAACACTAAATTAACATTAACTAATTGTTTATTAGCGAAATTTAGATACAGGATTTAGGACATGATTGGATATAACTGGACTTTCACTCAGGAATGGTATATTTAATTTAAGGGTAAGATAGCTTAAAAAAGTAAGTTTTTAGTTTAGACCTGAACTCTGTTGGATTTGTTATAGATTTTAGTTCCGGAGGGAGTTTATTCCAAGTCTTCGGCCCGGATACTCCGAAAGCGCGATCACCAAACTTAGTATTTGGCTTGCGCTTAGGTTCCATCAGTCTGCCTACAGCTGCTGATGTTACTGATCTAAGAGTTGACTGCCTCAAACCAGTGTTTTCTGGGACGCATAGTTCAGAGATGTACGGTGAGGCCATTTCATTGGTGGATTAAACACCATCCAGCACAATTTGTACTGGATTCTTTCAGGGCACTTGAGCCTGTGAAGGTTACGAAGATGTTCTGAAATGTGCGAATATTTTGAAACCCCGGTTATGAGCCGTGTTGCTGCATTATACACTGATTGAAGTTTGTCAATTTGATATTTTGGAAGGTTTGGAATAAATGCCGTTGCAGTAATCGAGACATGAGACTACGTAAGAGTTGATAAGTAGTTTTGTTGCTTCTGTAGGAAGATTTCTTCGGACAGACTTGAGTTGTCTTGGGTGAAAAAAACCGGTGCAAAAACTGGTCCTATTTATTTGACTTTTTAAAGAAAAGTCTGAATCTAAATTGACACCGCGAAGTTTGACTGTTGTTTTTGGGATGATATCGCTGCCGGAAATAGATATAGGTGAATCGTCTATGAGATGTTGACGTTTGTTTGTGGCCGCCCAGAGAAACTCAGTCTTAGATGGATTCAGCTTCAGCTTGTTTGAAGACCTCCAACGAGTTATTGCTTCTAGACATTCAGTGATACGGAACTTGAGACTATTGATTTCGTTTGGAGCGCAGTAAAAATAAACTTAAACTGGAAGTTGGACTAAATAGACGTTCAGTTGTCAAATCTCTTACTTATTTAGAAATGAAACCACCAAAAGTATTAAAGCTAATTGCTAATATTTCGTTTAACATTGTTTTGTGTTCGTATCATTAATAATTAATAACATATTTATTATACTTCCACCGTAAGAAACTTACGATACGACCCAATATAAAATATACCTACGTGAGAACACTTGGTAACTTAACGAAATAAATCCTTATACTTTCTCGGGCTTTCCAGAAACATTTATATCGTTTCCCAAGATGCTTTTGGCCCTTTGATAAGTAATGTCGCACGAGGGTAGAAGGTAGTTGGAGCAAGTACCTGGAGTAAAGAGAAACTAAAAGCACATTCAGCCTCCACCGCCGCCGCCACCGCCCCAATCCGAAGGGATAAGAGAACGTCTTCAATCAGACGAGCAAATAATTGATGAGGGTAAGAATAGAAAAGACGAATAGAGTCTGGAGAAAGGTTTATCTCTTTATTTACTCAACTTACCTATAACCGAGTTTTTGTACACCCCGACAGTTTAATCTTTAGGGAAAATCCGACGTGAAGGTGAAAACAAAGTTTTCCGTTTAAATATGTTTGAGAATATTTAAACTTTCTTATTTTTTGGAATAACTTAACCAGTAAAACCTCATATTGTAATATTCAATTATTGTCTTGAACCCATGACCTTCGTCTTTCCAGGACGTTGCTCTACCAACTGCACTAATCCGTCCACATTTCCTTCGGTCAAATTTAACTGTATCATACCTCGAATAAGAACTACCAACATTATCTTCATTCTTCTTCTTGTTTTGTATGGTGGGGGGGGTCGGAGGGGGTCATCTAGGTCTGCGAGCCATTCTAGGGCCTCAGGCGTCGCCATGTGAACCTCATCAATCCCGCCGGGGAATGAATGGAACGGGTATTCGTTGCCCACAAGTTCGGTGGTCTGCACCGCACCACATTCGATCTGTGCATCATGTGGGCACAGCGGCTATGGGAGCACCTTAACCTATTAATGGCGTACCAGGTTTTGCGAGGCTGTCGATTACCCTTGGCCGGGAGACCTGGCAGTTGGTAAAGCAGCGTCACGGCAAGACTAAGGTCATGGATTCAAGTCCCGGGTGCGCCCGTAATTTTTTGATTTTTCATTTTCAATTTTTCGTTTGAGAATTGCTAATATTGTCTTCAATTATTAAATTTATGTTTTCGTTTGGAATAGTTTTCATGGCTAATCCTTAGATATAAACGTGGCAAAACAATATTCCAGTTCGAAATCAAACCGCCTACCGATTTAGTTCATGGAATACCTGGTTCACATTATATACCGCTAGGGAACATACAAAAAGGTGTTCGAGCTTCGAGCTATCCGCATTCGTATTATTACATCGTAATTTAACACGGACCTTCCTATAACACCCTTTACCCGCCACACAACGCGAAATTGCCCTCTTGGTTGTCAAATAAATAAAAAAAAAAATTTTAACCAATGACATGAACGTTTTACAATTTAGTGCTTCGGCGCTTTTTTCGCACCAAATGTTGTGGAGGAAGGCGGTATGAGCGGATATACCCATGCACTTTTAAAACTTATAATTGATTACTATTGTTCAAATCTTTCATCGCAATGGAAACTGAACGCCGCAGTTATAAAAAAAGCGCCCTACCCAAGCATGGGCCATAGGGTATGTGTAACATCACAAAAATATAATAATATATTCTGAAGGAATTGAAGAAGAAACTTTCTGAATTTCTTTGCTCAAGTTTTTTATTTAAAAAAACGAAAAGGAAAAAAAATGCCAAAAAGTGTATTTTATGTTATTTTGCGAAGTTCGGGCAAATATATTAATTTTTTTACGTTTTCTAAAGAACTTAATTTTCCACATTCTTCAATAAAACCTTAAAAAACCGGAATCGTAAGAGAGACAATTTTTATTTATAAAGCAGTTTTAATATGCCTGGTACTTTTTTTTGGGCTTGTAAAAAGACTTGATTGAAGAAAATGCTCCATTATTTCAAATTCCAAAATGTATTTTACTCGCAGTATTTAATTAAAGTATCTTAAATATTTTAAAGCGCTCAAATTTTCAAACCCAAAACACATGATTTTCTTTACTGCGTAGCGCTTCGCCTTCAATATAAGAAAATGAGATTTATGCCAAAGCTTTCGCACAGTATGTTTGGAAAGAACATAATCTCTCCAGTCTACAACTTCTACAAGAGAATATCCAATTAACAGCGAATTATTTTCATAAATGTGAAAGAAATATTCTCTAATTTCGCATAAATAACATGATGATGGTGTCGAGCGCGCGCGCCCGTCTCGAGATGTTTCCCGGGCTTAAGAGATGTCTTTCATAGGCAATGAGATTTTATAATTAGTTGCTAGTAGGCACTGACTCCTTTAAAAGCTCCGTTTGAAAACTAAACAAAAAAACAGGATTTCTATAGAGATAAATTAATATTTGAAACGGGAAAGCTGCTTTTCTACTGTGAAAGAAGGACCTACTTTTGTCCTTTAGAATATTTAGCCAGCGTGGTTGGGTTTTGAATTAAACTTTTTTTGTAACGGCAACTTGGGACACAGCTGGTGGCGGTTTAGTCTGAATTAGATTTCATTTGACGTCCAATTTAACACTGTTACATTACGTTCCAACTAAATACATTACTTTTAACGATATTCGGCACACACCATACGATCAATAATTTTTAATTGTATTTCTTTTATTGTAAGAAATTGAATTTTGCTATATACAAAAAGTGTTTAATTATTTTATTAGTTTGTGGCTTGGATAAATATATGCCTATTTATTTTAATGTGCGACATCTATCTGATGTTTTATTTATTTTTTTATTTTATTATTACCATCAATATAAAGTTTTTTTACAGGTTTTTTTTCGATGTCTGTCTCACTAGGATAAACCTGTGTCGAGACAGACGTATTTAATACATAAATTAATGTTTACATATTATTTGATACATATAATATTTCGTTACATTAAATGACATTGTGAAAATGATAAAAAATAATAATAATAACTGATAAATTGGTTAATCAGCATCTAGTTGGAGTACATACTTATGAGGGGATTTTTATAAAAATTTTGATCTTGAATCTGTCTTGGCTGATAATCCAAGACTTGATGTCTGTTTTATTTTAAAAAAAAATCGTTCAGTCTAATGGCTAGTGGGAAAGCATTATATAGCCTTGTTGCAAAATATCTAAAATATCTCTGGTCAAAAGTTGTTTTAGCGAAAGGGATTTGTAAGAGATTATTTCCTTTTGTTCTAGTATCACGAGTGTATGTATGATTCAGTAAAAAAATGACTTAATTTGATGTGGTCGAATTAGCTCAGCACTTCCCCGTCAAGATAGAGGTCTTGGGTCAATTCCTAAATGCGACTGAATCTTTTTCTGTCTGTTCTGTTACACATTTTTCGTTTGAGAGTCAGTAATATTGTTTTTAGTGATTAAATATTACAATTTGAGGTTTTACACATTTAGTTAAAATCTTGGCCCCCTGCTTTTTCTTATATTCATAAATGATCTTGAAACTGTGATTATGCTTTTTTCGCCGATGATCTTAAAATTTTTCGTAAAATTGAGTCTGTTACCGATCATCTAGTGCTTCAAAAGGACCTCGATACACTAAATAACTGGTGTACTGTCAATGATATGCACTTAAATGTTGAAAAATGTTACATTTTAAACTTTATTCGAAATAAGGTTATAAAGAATTTTTCCTATGTCATTAATAAGATTATTCTTAAGAAAGTGTCTTCTATAAGAGATCTAGGAATTACTCTTGATTCTAAATTCATATTTGATTTACACATTAATGACATTAAGTCCAGATCACTTAAAATGATTTTATTTATTCACAGAATAACTAAACCTTTCAAAGATCCTCAATCAATTCTAACCCTTTACTATGCCTTAATTAGAAGTAAACTTGAATATGGAAGCACTATTTGGAATCCACATTATTCCAAGTATGAAAACATTATAGAATCGGTTAAAAAATGCTTAGACTATTATCTTTCAAATGTGGACTACATGACCATCTTAGATCATACGACGCACGTCGTGAATTCTTTAAGATTAATACACTTAAAATAAGAAGGCAATTGACTGACCTAATATGTTTGCATAAAACTATCCACGGCCATCTTGATACTTCATTATGTCTTAGCAATATTGAAATAAATGTCCCTAATTCCCATTGTTAAGACACCATAGCATTTCTCACCTGAATATTTTCAAAAATAATATTGCCTATTTTAGCCCTCTGACCCAAATGTGTCGACTGTATAATAAGATTGAGTGTGCTGAAGTAGATATTTTCGTCGATAATTTATATGGATTCATAAAAAAATTCTGCTATTGTTTTAAATTATGTTACACTGATTATATTATGTATTACTTGCGTCTCTTACTTTTCTGTAATATTTGTGTTTCATATATATTTTTAATTTTGAATTTTTATTTTATTTGTTTTATATTTTAATCTTTATTTAGGTATATGAAAATCAATGTGTCCAATGGCTGAGTAGATTTTGGTAATTGTTGTACCTATTTGTATATTAACTGAGTTGTTATCTTAAAAACCCAGTATAAATAAATAAATAAGTTATCTCTAAAAAGTATAAAATAAAGTGACTATCCTCGTCTGTCTTTTGTGCGCTTAGTTCTTCTAAACTACTCACCGTATTTTGATAGGGTTTCATTTGGAGATTTTCTCCTGGAAGGATTACATACATAATACGTTCATATTATATTTATAGAAAGTAGAGAAAAGTCTACATTTTATAGTAAAGTTGTAAAAATATATTTTCGGGTACTACATTGCTAACGCTGTCTAAACCTTATGAGATACATCAAAATGATGTATACGGAATTGTATACGAATGTATACGTATTGTATATAAATGTATACGTAAAAAAGGCCTACAGAAAAATCCGTCATGGTGTATGTCTATCTCCTAAGGATAACAGTCAGCTAGTTCCACTATAAAAAAGCGAAATTAATTTTTGTAAAAATGTTTCATTTACATTTAAAATATACACACAGTAGTAGTAATAATAAAACGAATAAAAATACCTGTCAGTATAAATCATAAAATAGAAATATATAAAACAAGAATTCTTCATTAATTAAGATGCCGAGGCTAAAGTAAGTTATTTGATAATTTAATTAGAACAAAAGTTTTCAAGATATAACTACATTGACCCTTTCAGCACCGCACTTTTGTTTCCATATATAGTCCATATTTTATGTTTGATATCGCCTTAAATAATTATTTGAAATTTTTTGGTGTATAAATATTTTTTCTTTTTATTATTTTCAGGTCTCAAAGGGTTACCTTTTGTTAATAAGTAAAAACGTAAAACGGAAACACTTATTTAATTTGAAAATATACATAAATTTATAGCGTAACATACATAATATAAAGACGATTTTAAAATAACATAAACATTATAATGTATCCTATTCCAAGCAATTTATTTACAGTATTTGTCGCTGGAATAAAGATTATAACCTAGCAGAAAAAATAGACGCCATTGGGAATATATATCCCAAGTGATACACAAAATACAGGGTTATTTGTTTTATAAAATTAAGAGAAATTATTTTTTTCTTCATTTTCAGGAAGAACTGTAGTATTGGAAGAGTTAAGGCCCCATACTAAGCGTTCAAAGATGGTTTGAAAGGAAGATTTGTAAATACGAATATTAGAGGGAGCGCGCTATTCTCAAAAAAACGATAACAATTAAATGGTGAAAATATTGAATAAAACACGACTGGCTTGAAAATAGAGCAAAAATCTCTCGACAAATGCAAGTGCATTTTAAGATACACTGAATTTTTTTATGCCTATAACATATAACACAACTTTTATATGTTTAATAATTTGCGGAGCTTGCTTTCCGATTTTTTCTATCGAGGGGATTTCATATAATTACACGTTTCGGCATAACAAATGTATGCTTTGGACAAAGACACTACCACTACCAATACCATACTATAAAAGCATTCAACAGTGTAAAACTTGAAATTAAAATTGAGAAAAATAAAAATAAATTCATACACAAAATTACAAAATGGATTAAAGAACAAAAAAGACAATATTACCAAACCAATTTAAACACACAAGATTATATTTTAAATGTATTATTTTCTCTTTAAATGCATTATGTAGATTATATTTTCATATTATAAAATGAAGGCCTCAGCACGGGCAAGCCACCCAGTGAGGCCAAAATTACTGGAACACTTTGAAATGTAAAAAAAATATTGTACCAAATAAAATAAAAAATAGATATTATCTTAATAAATAACATATATATTTTTGGAACTTTAAAACTTTAAAAGAGTTTAAGAGAAACTTGTTATAAATCGTTAGAAATTGGGTACGCGAGGTCTTAAAAAGAGTTTTTTCAACCTTTATTTTTTTATTAATCTTTAGTGAGTTGGTAAGTACATGATTTGATAAAACAAATTTATATTATTGTGTTTGCAATAATAATGTCACAATTTTTTATTTATTATTATCATGGGTATTTTACCCATGACTGGATTACCATTTCTGGAAGCGTAACCAAAAGGTTATGTCGAGGAAAAATACACTGATTTAATTCACCAACGTTCACCCCGCTCCCCTGCGAAAGTGGGTTTTTGAGTTGGGCCTCTGTTATTCTATAAGGGTGCCAGGTATAAAAAGGGTTAACACTAAGTAAGCAGGTTAAAGTCAGTGAACCTAGGTAAACTTTTAGATTTCGATAATACCTGTTAACTTGGAATAAACTTTTGGTCCCTAATCAAATTTGAGTTTCACAAGAGTTTTGACGTACAGAAACTTACCTTGAAGTAAAAACTTAGTATAAAAGCAATTTCGTGATATAATTCTTTTGTGTAATTGATAAACGAAAAAGGTGTTTCTTTGCCCTGGTTTTGACGTAAGAAATTACACTATTATTTTTTTTTAATTATTTTTTTAGAAAAAAATATTTTTCTAAATATTCTTTGTAATGTGGGGAAAAATAAAAACGTTAAGACAATTTTTGAAAAGTGGTTAAAGTAGTCCTATGGGAGTTCAGCATATTATTCAAAGATTGTTAAAAACTTTTTTTAAATTTATTTAAAAAAAGAAACGAAGACGTGTGATTTATACCGATTTGAAAGAAAACTGTTGTCGGCAGATTACATAAGCGACTCAAGTATCTGGCTCACTTGATCGTGCCATGTCTTCCTCGGGCGTTCACGATTTCTTCTTCCATTCACATTTGCATCATAAACTCTCCTTACACCCCTTTGTTCGTTCATTCACTCTACATGCCCAAACTATCGAAGCGTCCCTTTCTTAATCTGACTCATTACGTTTATACCAACCTTGCATATCTCCACATTTCTCACACGATCATACTCAAAATAGTGTTGACTTTAGAAGAAAAAATCTTAGGAAGCAAGGATTTAAATTTGAATTTATGCAATGTTTTGTAAAAAAAGGTTACAAGAACGCAAATAATGTATGTCTGCAATATTATATATTTTTAAATTGACACAAATCAGTAAAAATAATAATGATAATTATTAAAGTTGCAAATATATCCTCCTTAGCTTCCATTGTTTACGCTTTTCACCAAGTGTCCAAAATAATCCTGGCAACATTATTATCGACGGAAGTAGGCTATATAGAAGGATGTTATTGAACAAAGCGCGGCGGTGACTACACTGTTCCCAGTTCCCTCTTCCGGTTCCCTGTTCCCTGCTGCTGTACCCTATTCCCTGACTCGCTTATGTCACTGGCCCTGACAGCCATTGTTAACTTTTGACAGCCCTGCTCCGTTTAATGGCGCGAAAAACTCGCGTCGATTCTTGTTCAAATATTTCATGTCAATTCGGCGAAAGCTCCCGATTCAGAGCTGATTTGAGTTGATTGAGTGGGGATTATCCCACTTCAAAGAAATTATCGCTAACAGTATTATTATTTATCAGAGATTTAGATTTTATTGGTGGTGAAAGCTTAGGTGAATTATCTTTTATTCTCTTTGAGGGCTTTATCGATTGTAACGTAAAAACGGAATATCTTTTACATCGTAAAAAATGCGGACGAGACGTATCACGCCCAGTACATTTAACGATAATTGGCATTGGATTTCGGGTACCTATTTACCTCATTTGAGAATAAAGGACATTTCAAATAAAATACCTCGTTTCTAGCATTTTAGAAGTTAATGGGTTAAAAAAATTAATGGGTTTTTCAAATTTTTTAACCTTTAATGAAATGTTTTTTAACTGTGAATACCGCACAAGAGTTTCAATTATCCAGAGCCGATGGGACTGTGGATGTTGTGAAGCTGATGAGGGTGGGATGGGAAGGAGGTGAAGAATACAATGTTATAAAGAATCTGGCTATTCAGAATCTAGTCACCAATAAGATAGGAATATGTCAGTGTTCGGGCATATAACCGATTGTTGTCTTTAATATGTAGTTTACTCTCTACCTACCCCACATACCCGTCCTATCATCTTTGTCACCAAGACAGTAACTTTTCTACCGCGCAACCGATCACAGGTTGCTTGTTCAATTCCGGGTTACGTGCAATTCTCCGTGGAGTTTTTGTGCTGGAACACTGGGGACACAAAATACGAGTTAGGCCTTTCAATATTTTGGTGGCATCATCTCAGAGTTCCATTCCGTTCCCCTTTCTATTATTTCTCACACAAGAAACTCGCGGCCGGAAATATTCCAAGGGCTATCGAAATAGCCAGTGTTACAAACAACTGGAAATTAGCACTAGTATTGACGGATTGGCGCCACGATATAACAGGATCATTTTTATATACAGTGACAATATTTTAAACATAGTTAAACATATATGTGCATTTCTACGGTCCGTAAAAAACATGAAAAAATACAAGAAACACACAAATTAACTATGGTACCTATCACCAATGATAACTTTATAATATTTCATTTAAGAAGAAGATATACTAATAAATCTAAACGATACATGAAACAAAACTTTGAAAAATAAAAAGATAATGGTCTCAACTGGGAATCAAATCTGTGAATCTCTTTCTTATCGGGACAACGCCTCAGCCAACTTGGCCATTGGGACTAAATTACTTTACGTACTCTCACATTTCAATATCAGGATTAACAAAATTATCTTCAACTAATTTATCCCACATTTTTTACTGCTATCTTTTTGTTTCATTACAAAGTTATTTGTTACAATTATCTTCTTCAATGACATATTACAATGGAGAGGTTTAAACTTCAAAAGTTATTAAAAAAGCATTCCAATAATTTTGTATAATATTATTTACAGTTTCCATCAACCAGATAGTTTATCTCCCTTCGATGTTTTCACATTCAGAACCCGTTTAGTCAGCCAATATCGAAGTGAACAAATGAAAAGTGGCGCCATTACCCTAATGGTCGGGACGCCTGATGCATCGCTGAATGAAAGTGACCTCAAACGCAAAACATAACGAAAACTAATGCTTTTCCATCGCACGGTGGCGGTGCATTCAATACACCCTTCAATGGAAAACATTTAGCGCGGGGAGGGCGGGTTAGGGAGGGGGAGAAGAGATATTCCCTCTTCCCACCCTTGGTACAGTGTACTAATGTACAAAACTGTACAGTCCGTGGAACCAAAGTATACCTACGGGTACATTTATAGCCTCGTAGAATCGGAACATAGATTGAAATACGGTGTGGTTGATACTATTCAGTTGCAAGCGGCAATTTCCGGGTACGAAGGAGAAACTCTGTTTGTTTGACTCGTCAAAACTGTTTATTAAATGGACAATTTTTGTTATATTTTGAAAACAATAAATGGAATTGATAAAATGTCAACGATTTTTCTGAGTAGAATTTCATTATTTTCAGCTCACAAAAACCATTTCCATCGTCTGGCTTGGAAATATTACTTGTATTGTCTTCCATACTTTTTATAAGAAAACTTCGAAATTTGGACAAAGCCAGTTAGTTAACTACTACAAGTAGTATATTTTGTAGGCAGAAATTCAGAAATGATTATTATCAACGAATTATTTTTTAACCGATTTCTGTTGCAACAGTTTAGCGAATGAGTTTCGATTATCAAGGCGACATGGTAGGGGTATGCTCGAATCAAATGTAGAATTTTACCGCACAGCTAAATAAAAACACGAAACAGTTTTACTAAGATAAAACAGATTTTTTTAAATATTTTTTGAACATACAGGGTTTTCCAATAAGAGGTGTTATTTTGAATAGCCCGCTATTTCGGTAGATGTCACTTTTGAAGCTGTCATTTTTTGACATTTGACAAGTAGAAACTACGTCATTAATACAAATGGAACGATACACTCTTCAACAACGCATTGAAATTATTAAAATTCACTTGAGTGATTCAAATGCAAATCATCTTGAGTGAAGAGGCCCATTTCCACCTCGGTGTCTTCGTCAACAAGCAAAATTGTCGCATCTGGGCTCGGAAAACCCAAGAGTTATTGTTTGAAAGCCTCTCTATCCTCAAAGTGTGACTGTTTGGTGCGGTTTATGGTCCGGCGGAGTCATTGGACCTTACTTTATCGAAAATCAGGCTGGAGCAACAGTTACGGTGAATGGATTGCGCTATCGAGAGATGATTAATGATTTTTTATGGCTGGAATTAGATGGTATTGATCTGGACAACGTTTATTTTCAACAAGACGGCGCTACGTGCCACACAAGCAACTAAACCATTAATCTTTTACGATTGAATATCAAAATAACACCTCTTATTAGAAAACCCTGTATTTTGAATCAGCAAATCACGGCGTATCTGCTGATTCATTAAGGCGGAATAGTGACACAAATTATGATAGATAAATTAAAAAATTCATTACTACCTAAAACTCCTACTAACTACTACAAGCCTACTACCTACTTCAGCTACTACCTACAATCCTTTGTCACTTGTTGCAACCTTTTGAAAGCATTATGTTTGAGATAAACTAATTAAAAAAAATAGTTTTAATGAAAATTTTTCAACAAATGTTCCCCCAATGTAAAAATATTTTTGTTAAAGTAAACGAAAACGGGAAACCAGTCATTTTAATGCATAAAATCAAATATTTAGACCGGAGCTTCGAGTTTATCCCGTTTCATATTATAAATTCTTTTGAGGCAGAACTAATTAATTCTGCCAACTTTACGTGATGCATGGGAAAAGCTGCAGAAATAGAGTTAAAACTCTTTTCGCTTGGTAAAACGAGATTAAAAAATGTTTAAAATTGTGAATGTTGAATGTTATTTCTGACACGATGTTAAACCACGTTGGAGGAATTCGTGCCAACGTTATACGTGTGTCTATGGTTACCTCGTGTAGCATTTCGATACAAGGGAGTCAGGCTATGGCTTTCAAACCGAGTGTAGTGGAATCATCATAAATGTCACCCTTTATTACTCGTTATGGGGTGCGAGGCTGATCGCGTGGGGCGGGGGTGGTTGGGGATGGGGGGGGGGGCGGAAACAGGACATGGGGTGGAACTCCATAAGCGGAGAACGGGGGAACTATGGGATAACACGAGGAAAACGGCGCCGATAAAGTTGTTATTGTCTCACAATCATATTCCGACCTTAAAATGAATTCCATAGTTCTGAAAATAATCATGAATTTGTGTGGACCAACAATAAATTGAAATACGAAATGATGCCCGAAATAATATTCTTATTTCATCTTTGTTCTAACATATACTCCATAGAACGTTTCTCTCCTTTGCACGGTGTATAAGGTGAGCTCTTTGAATTTAAGTTCAAACTAACAAAGTTTAGTAGTCCATTGACATTATAACAGCGTTAGCACGAGATCTACTATCGAGAGCTTAAATAAGTGCTGAGAGCAAAAATATCTTAAAACTCTGATTTTCTGATTCGTATGATTTCTGTTGTTTCATTTTAACATTAGTGGCAGCGTAATAGTGGAAAACACACTAAAAGTGATTTAAGCATAATACGTTTGTACCCAAGTTTAGCTTGCTAATCCTTGATAAAAAACTAATCATATTTGGATCATTTGTATAACAACGTTTTTGAGGGTTGACAAATATTAATTCCTAAATTCTATCTAAAACTACTGCCTTAAAAAGGATACCCATCCAAGTATAGTAAGAGATAAAAGTTTTTCATCTAAAAAGACTATTATGGAATATGAGCGCTATATCCTTTTAGGTCCCTTTTTATGTTTGTCTTCTAAAAACGTTATGTCTATGGTTAAGAGATATTTGCTTTGCTATTTAGAAGAAAACCCTCACACAAAATATCAACAATAAAAAATAAAAGGTTCTTCAATGTTGCCAAAAAATTTCGATATCCTCTCTGATAATGGCTGATGTTGTATCTCCACAAATACGTCAGCCAACACTCCCGGTAGAGTTTCCAGTTGGCATGGACGATTAAAGATATTGGATATGTCACCATTTTAAAATACATATATAAATGTATGTAGGTTCTAACCTGATTAATATTATTTAAAATTTTATATGCATTCTTAGGTTTCCGCTTAGCAGAGTGTATGAAATCAATTGTGGACCACACACTAATGCTTCTAATGGGAATAGTATAACATCTGAGATGTAAAATAACTCTAATATACAACGTATTTTGCAAGTATCTGAAAATTTAATCAGAAAAAAATGTAATCAATAATACAAATAGATATTATTTATTTACTTATTTGCTAGTCATGAATGCCTCTTTCACTCGCCGTGTAGCTAATTTCTGGACAAAGCTTTTGGCGTTATTTTAAATGGATAACGTGGAATATCTCGTCTCGGTACTTTAAGCGTTCAAAAAGAAGAAGAAGGTGGTTTGAAAGGGAGATATAGAAATACGAATAATACACTGAGAAAATGAGTATTGCTGATTTATTACAACCCTGTTAAAAATGGATTGCATACCATTTCCTAATAAACTTTTAGTACATTCATTATATGTCAAGAGACGTGTTCATGCACCTGCGTTTGCTCTGGTGATATACAATGACGTAATGCGAAAATATTAGAATTTTTATGAATACCTGTTCCAATGCCGCGATAACACATACATATTCCAGTGGTAACGCATTGGACTGCCATTCCGAAGGTCGCGGGTTCGAACCCGGCGTGCGCAAATAAATTTTATTTGATTAATTTGTGTTATTTCACAATTAATTAATTAAAATAATATATAGTATATTTGCGGCACGTTCCAGAGTGGAAGATACTACCAGTATCGCCCTGGTGTAAGACCACTATTCAGAATTGAAACGTTGCTCCAAATGGCTTTAGCCGTGTTTAGTGACTAGATCTGAATAGCCAGGTACTTCCCTACCTTCCTCTTTCCCTTCCCCACTTACCTTCAGCCTCACAACATCCCCCAATTGGGGATGCCATAGTCTCACTGGCTCCAGACGGGAGCAGTTGGGACTCTTGTGAGGTATTCACTATAAAAAAAAATATTACTTACATCTTCTACTAAAAAAAACATTTTTTTAACCGTATTACCAATAATTTGAAGAGATTCCTAATAAATTAGCAATATTTTATATCAGTTAGTTTACTCCGTGTTGAGGGAGCGCGCTAATACTAAAAAAACTATATTTTTGCTCTATTATAAGCATGGCTTATTTAAAAAAATGACAAAAATCTCTTAAAATGTCTTAAGTAACGATTAGAGAAACACTTTGATTTTTTTCGTACATTAAATAAAAGATAAACAAACAAAATATTTTTATTCAAAAATTTTCAGAGAATACTTTTTTTCCATGGAGGGAATTTCATAAAATTACTTTTCTGCTCGGAGATTATCTTCAAAAATAAAATTTATATTTTTTATGATCTGCTAATTTTTTTCTCCAAGGAAAGCATGTTATAAGTTGGCAGTTATGCGGAATATACATATGCAGAATGCGGGGTCTTAATAATCCCAGTGAGATGTTACTGGCTAACTTTGAAGAGAGATTAAAATCGACATAGTTTGCATGCAGTTAAAAAAGAGTGATATTGTGCAAGTATTGTGAAAAGTCGATATTGTGCATATTCCTCGTTGTAAGTCATTTTGTGTCTAATTTATTCGATTGTTTTCAAAATAGTTTCATCTTGGTGAACGGAATATTTGGGGTTTTACAGGGTGCTTTTTTCGTCCAGTTCCCAAATGGGTCACTCGTTCACGTGGATTCGGAATGAAAAAAAGAACGCGTTCTATTTTGGAACCAATTTGTGTGCAGTTTAAAAGCCGTAATATTATTTGTTAACTACAGATCATTATGTGTATTTGAAGATTTGTTGACAGCAAGGGAAATAAATGACAGATGCTTTCATGTGATCTATGCTTAAGTTAAAAGTGTAGCCATTTTTCAGTACAACCTTTATGCAATCGTTAGTATGTAAATAATGATAGGTCCTGATATAGTTTCCACATCGGTGTTCTTGCAAACTCGTAAATGACCGTTTTACAACGTATCTGTACTTCAAACAGCACAAATACTTTCATCACTGCTCTGAATCCACAACTCTACTATCAATGCTTGCACGAGGACGCTATTAGCCCCTACCTCCCCACCGAGAACAGAAGAACCGGGCTCTGAAGGATGTGGACTGGAGGACGGAGCTTGAATGGGAAGGGTTGCTATGTTGCTAAACGCCGATTGACGGGGCTAATGTTTACCACTTTCGGATGCCTCCACGGAAAAAAACGGCTCCAACGAATTAGCACTTGGGAGGGCGTTCTGCAACTGTTACACGGAGGTAGGTTTTTTTCTTACTCTTTGCAATTTGAGACTAAAGGGTTCGATGGGAAGCTTGCGCGCGCTTAAAAGGTAGAAATTGAAATCAGCTAATATTATTTGTCGTGATGTATTTGAATTGTGTAAATTTCAATAAATATAAACGGAAAAAAAAGATTATCGATTTTATTTCACTGCCCCTAACTAGACATATGTTTTGGTGTATAATAATATGTAAGAAAATAAAGATAGTTATGAAAATGACACTGTGAAAGTAGACTTATTACCTACATACGTAATTAACGTACACTATGCAAATTGGAGTTGAAAGCCAGTGCTATTTAAAAAAAAAATAATAATAAATTTTAAATATACAGAAACGCTTACTTCCATGGAGGAATAATATTTCCTCCAAGCTTACTTTCATAAATACAAAACCAATTGTTTTCACCTAAAATTTCGACAATTGTTCTGTTTTTCTCAACCACATCTTCGAAAGATTTTAAAAAAATTTGAAAACCCTTATTTTTTAGAAGCGCTTTTAGCGAATTGGTGCGAACTACCCGAAGAATACTGAATTTTAGATTTTTTTTCAAAAGATGTGGTTTTTCACATAAACGGCGACTCAAATTAATAAGGACGGGTTGTTTCGGAGAATTTGAACAATTCATCAAATTTCAACGTTTTCAATTTCAAACCGAAAGGGTTCTGTGAAAGACTTATTCAAGTTCTGTTTTTATATCATTGTAGGCTAGTTGCTTGACAAAACTGAAATAAAAACAGAACTTGAAAAATCTTTCACAGAACTTGAAAATAACAACCCGTCTTAAGATACTTTCATTATTCTATATAACTAACTCGAATCAAAAACTAAAGTGGTATCTATACGGAGAAAAATGAGTACTGCTGATATAGTAAAAATCCCTTCAAATTATTGGTAATCCGGTTAAAAACGGGTCTGCACGTCGCCTCCTGATAAACTTTTATTAAATCGTATTAATATCGGAACACGTGTTCATCCACTTGCGTTTGTCTTAGTAATATATAATGACTAAATGCGACATCGTGACAATACATTGGTATTTTACTAAAAGTTTATCAGAAAACCTATCAATTCATTCGTTAGGGGCCTGTAATCCCGTTTTCCGAATTGTGAATAATTTGAAGAGATTCTTAATAAATTAGCAATATTTTTTTACCTCCAATTTTTTTCCGTGAATGAATTTCACTAAGCGGAACATCGTTCCGGTCTGCTCCGTTTGCACCCAAACTCTGGCCCTATCACAGACATATGAATATTAATAGACGAGAAATTAAGGACGAGGGGTTAAAACAAGAGTTGCGGGACGCAGAGAGGAAAGCTGACTGTGATTCGTCAATAAATCAATCTGACAGTAAATAGGCATGTCGCATTATATAATATCACCATTTAGTTCTTAAAAGTAAAATCTGCTTTTGAATGAATAGACATTTTTACATGGGAGCGCAAATTACTCGCCACGTTATGAACAAATTTGCGAAGTCCTAATTCGGCAAAATAAATTTCTTCTATTTTCAGAGTCGAATATTTAGTTTACGTATTTAGTTAAGACACTTTTATAAATGTTCATAATTTACTTCCCAGCCACCAACCAGCTTTGTGTTTCGCGTCCAGACGTTTCTCGATGTGATAGTATATGTTTCTACAACTGATCCATATTATACGATGTGAATATGCTTAAAATAAAGTAAAATAATGCTTATATATGGAATGTAATACGACAATTGGGTTTATTCTCTTTTTCACATCTATTTTTACAAGTTTTCTTAGCACAAGTCACCATTTTGCCGTGTTATTTCGTAAAATGAACCGATGATGCCTCGACCATAGTTCGCACAAGAATGATGACGTCACGTTTTCTAAATTCACTTGATGCCATACGCGAGCACAGCCGGCTCCAATGGAACCGGTATGGGGAGTGGGGAATAATACGCTTTTAATCACTTAGGGCAGGTCTACTAATATTCATATGTCTATGGGCCCTATATAACATCTATCCATCCATGCATCCATCGAACATTGCTTGCAAAACAGCTTGTATTGTAAACCTACCATCATCTCTACACAAGAACACAGGCAAAGGTCATTATTTGAAATTGAATTAAAAATAAAATTATGTATGTAATGTAAAAAATAATATATTTTTCCACAATGTAGCGACGAGCCAGCCAACGGGTGTTCTCGGGACTACGGGCTCGTTTTTAATTACAGTGGGAACTCTCATCAAAGAAGCCGCCAGCCTATAATTAATTATATTTATATCTAGGTATGTTAATAACTTTCCAGTCCTGGGCAGAAAGCAGTAAGTAGGTATACGGCTTAAGTATTCAAAATTGAAAACCAGTTATCACACCGTTCGTTATAAGGTCAATTCAATATCATGGACACAATAATATATTCAATGAGGATAGCCGTTCCTTCCTCTTTACGAACTCTACATTTAAAATCATTATATTTCTCCGCATACTAAATTTTAAAGTTAATTTTTTATGGCAAAAATGGTTCATTTTAGAGTTAACTTGTTTTATAGCAAAAATGGTTCATTTTAGAGTTAACTTGTTTTATAGCAAAAATAGTTAATTTTAGAGTTAACCTTTTTATAGCAAAAATGGCTCATTAGTTAACTTGTTTTATGGCAAAAATGGCTCATTAGTTAACTTGTTTTATGGAAAAGATGGCTCATTTTAAAGTTAACTTGTCTTATAGCAAAAATGGCACATTTCGAAAATGGTTTGTTATCGCTTATCTTTTATATAATTCGTGTTTGTGAATTCGTTCTGCCGGCGTGATTTTGTGCCCGCAAAACTCGAAAAGTAGTCGACCAATATAACTGAAAATTTTAGTTTGAGTCATTAGTTAAATGTATTAGTTATAAATCAATCCACATTAATCTTAGTTACAAGCCAGTAGTTATAAATCTATATCTATTTAACTTAGTTATAAGCCAAAAGTAATAAGTTATAACTCTAAGTGATCAATGCATAAATTAAATTGTTAAGCGCTCTTGAGGTGATTTTCTCATGAAAACTGCGCTATACAAATAATAAAATCATTATTATTCTTATTAGTGCCAGGAGTGTTTAGAGAGCGGTTTGAATGGTAGAAGAAGTTGGGAACGCCCGAGGAATACTTAACGTAATATCTCTGCACTGTAATGAGATACGGAGTCGAATTAACGTCGATGTAATGTAGTTTTTTAACAGTAACATTGTGGTATACAGTAGTGAATGGTGGAAGAAGTCAGAGACGCCCGAAAAAGACATTAGCAATAGCGAAGCATCGCGGGGTTCACTAGTGTCAAATGAAGTCTTACCTAATTAATGTGTATTCCTTATAACTCGGGTTCGCTAATAATTTTCTACGGGATGAAATTGCTTTGTAAATTTGTGTAACAACACTTTTAACTGAAGTAACGTAATACTAATATTAATGTAACATCCATAGGCATTAAAAAATAATTCGAACTTCATGGACACATCAATAATTTTAAGTACTTAAATTAACTCATTTCTTTCGTAATAATATAATAATATTTCTTGGCCCTGATGATTGACAAATCAAAGCCGTGCGAAATGTTGGCTTAATGGGGAAACTGAAATACGTACCTCGAAAAATTCAGCAAAAATAAATCCGTAAAGATTATCGAATGTAATTTCAAATTTGGTATTGAATTACAAAAAACAAATTTTAATTTATTTATGGAAATATTTTGTCGGTACATTGAAAATTGGGTTATGAAAACAAATTAATCGGAATATCGGATAACTCATTATTTATTTTAATGTCAACTTCCACCTCTAAACTCAAAGCGTTAATAATAATAATTTTTCAAAAGGACAAATTTTAAAACTGCAATTTTTTGTGATAAATCACGCCAAGGGCGGTTGATATAACTGGATTTTTTAAAAACTTACTTTTATTCTTTAGATAGTAACAGTATCTTATAAGTATAAGGAAGATGTAAATGTGATATGCCTAATATTTTGCGAGAAGGTTCGTATATGGTTAGAAGTCAGAAATCAACACAATGTAAACGCCAACCTAACTGGAATACGAAAACGGAAATATTACCAAGACATTTCATTAACCATTTATTTGCGAAGTCGTAGAATGCAGAAGTTACCGCAATTATCGTTATTGCAATGTTAAACCTACAATTAAACTGTCTCGGTAAGCTGTGTACACTGTACATGTATACTGTACAATACTCCGTTCAGTTCCCTCTACGTAAACTAATTATTATCAGCCGTGTTGGTGGGAACGACGCGGACGGTGTCGGTGACTGTGCTCTGTAGACGCCTACTCGGTGTTACGTGAAAGGCAACACATGTCATGTCGATTGAGACATTTAGACGATTAGACTTTCACGTAATTACAGCTCGACGGTATCAATAATATAGGTGCTATTACCTACTGTCTACTTCTTACCAGTGGCGGTTTTATCTAATATAGGTGCCATTACCTACTGTCTACCTCCTACTAGTGGCAGTTTTCTCTAATATGGGTGCCATTACCTACTGTCTACTTCCTACCAGTGGCAGTTTTCTCTAATATAGGTGCTATTACCTACTGTCTACTTCCTATTAGTGGCGGTTTTCTCTAATATAGGTGCTATTACCTTCTGTCTACTTCCTACCAGTGGCGGTTTTCTCTAATATAGGTGCTATTACCTACTGTCTACTTCCTACCAGTGGCAGTTTTCTCTAATATAGGTGCTATTACCTACTGTCTACTTCCTATTAGTGGCGGTTTTCTCTAATATAGGTGCTATTACCTTCTGTCTACTTCCTACCAGTGGCGGTTTTCTCTAATATAGGTGCTATTACCTACTGTCTACTTCCTACCAGTGGCGGTTTTCTCTAATTTGCGGATGTGCAATGAACCCCCAAAGAAAAATTACGCCAAACGAGACTCACTTTGAATTTGTATTGTTTTTGAATGTTTATTTAGATGTATGCAAATTTTTTCATACATCTAGCAGGAAAATATATAAAACACAAGTAAAAATATAAAAATAAAACACAGTTTAAGAATTACAGTTATATTGGTTTACAAAATAAATTAAAAAAATAGTATAAATACCTACCTTCGTATACAGTAATAAACTTTTTCATACACATACAGCACATACTCTACGAAAACTGCCAAGACTTGTTGCTTCATTTGGATTTGGATTATAATATTACTAAAGTTTAAACAGCGCTTCACAACTCCAAAGCAAAAAAACATCCCGTCACAACTCCGTAGTAAAAAAATCCCCCAATAGGAATCCGGCAGAGCGCAGAAATGAACGCACAAGGAAGCTTAAAAAATTTATTGTATATTTCATTCAACATAAAGGGGGTGACAGATTACGCTATAAGTTCAAAGTGTTTTATATAACTCCACATTGCTCGCCATACAATCCCATACAGACCTGTCACACCTAAAAAGGTGAGGTGTTATAAGTGTGGGCGTGGCGACGATATGTGCTGTGTCTTCTAAAAATATTTATTTTTATCTGTAATGAGATAGTTTGTATATTTGCGTCACTTTCCAGATCCAAAGTGGTAGAAAATTACTCTCAATAGATACTTATCGCCTTGGTGAAAGACTACTATTCAGAAATGAAACGTTGCTTGAAATGGCATGTTTGGTGACCAGATATGAATATCCAGTTGCTTCTCAATTTTCCTCTTCCTCGTCTCCTTCGACTCTTGAGCGGTATCACGTGAAAAAGATTTAAATTTACGATTATGTATGTTTTCTGTTTTATGGGCAATATATTGTCTACAGTTCTACAGCACACTGTATCAATCGATTATAAAAAAACAGTTGTTGGAAAGTCTAGGATAGCCCATACTTTGTTTATATACTTATTGTTCTATGTATCAATCGACTATAAAAAACAGTTGTTGGATAGTCGAGGATAGCCTATATTTTGTTTATATATGTATATATGTACAGCGCCCTTGAGGTGTTTTTGCACAAAAACGGCGCTATACAAGTCATCCAAGTATTATTATTATTATTGTTGTATATATCAACCGACTATAAAAAAACAATTGTTGGAAAGTCGAGGATAGCCTATATTTTGTATTTATATATGTATTGTTATATTTATTAATCGACCATAAATAAATAATTGTTGGAAAGTCGAGGATAGCCTATATTTTGTATTTATATATGTATTGTTATATTTATTAATCGACCATAAATAAATAATTGTTGGAAAGTCGAGGATAGCCTATCTTTTGTATATATTTGTATAGTTCTATGTATCAATCGACTATAAAAAAACAATTGTTGGAAAGTCGAGGATAGCCTATATTTTGGACTTATCTTCAAAACGATTTTCTAGAGCAGTTACTTTTTTTATGGCCTAAAGGTGTTTTTCGATTTTCCGTTAGAAAACGGTAAAAAGTTATCTCGACACAGTTTTTCACATAAAAACTTGGAAAAAGTTTAATATCCTCCAGGAATGAAAAAAACGTATATACACGTATATACGTAATAAAAAAAATCCTTACATTATTTAGTACTGAGAATTTTTTCGGGAGCTTCGTATTTTTATCTATACGGTTTTTTTTAATTCTAATCTTTTTTCTTTCTCTACGTTATGTAACGCGAAGCAAGGAGACATTCCTGTAAGTAGGCAGATACCTTATCCAAAACCACTGTTATATTAAATTCCTATGCTCGAGGAATCCAGAGCTGGCGTAAATCCAATACATCGGATTATAGACTACCGATGCAAGAAAATAGAAAAATAAAACCGCAAAAGCACCATTGATTTCCCACCCTTCCATCTAGAAAGCTCTTACAGGATGACAACTGCCTAAGTAACAATATATGGAAGCCCAAGGGCCGGTATATCAGTTGTTTTTGAAGCTCAGCTTGAGAGATATTTACGTTGGTCAACGTCAAATCCGCTATCAGGTACGTTTCCAGACAAGCTTAAACTAAGCTGTCCCATTGGTCCATATAGGTAACATGAAAATGAAATATAAGTAACAGATCGTACCTACGTGGCAGTGGCGTGCAGTGACCTTTTTGGTAACAAAATGATTTTTTACGTACGAAAAAAACTTTGGAATTTTTTGGGGATCTGGTAAGGAGACGAGAATAAAAGATGCGTGTGGTATCCTAGCAGCGGCTTTATTGAGGTAGACTATTTACAAAGTCCAATAGAGTAGCCAGAGTAGTCACAGTTTTGCTGACGATGAATGACCATACCGTCATAGTAGATGATGTGCATCACGATGGGATGTATGGAAGTCACATGACGGTGGAATGTGAATCCGTGGTCCATGATCACGGCAATGAAGTCGGTGTCTCGACACCGCGTGGGTGGAGACCGGACTTGCTGACTTATTGCGGACTTGTTGATGTGCATCACGATGGGATACATGTAGGTGGTGTTTATCACTGGTGAAGATCATGGGTCTTTTTGGTACTCCAGTGTGAAGTAAGCCTAAGGTACGGTGGACCTGGTTGGCTGATTGCAAGTGGAGCGGCCGCTCGTCGTCAGTTGCAGCTGGGCACTTAAACGAGACTGATCGGTCTGACGGACTCAGGTACCTCGATGTCCCCCTGTTTATATAGGTCAATTCGTTTGAGAACAAATCGCGAGCACGTAGTGTGGTGACTTCACTATTATTCTAGATAGGTAGATGCAGCGTGCATTCGCAGTCTTACTCGTAGGTTCCAATGTGATGCGCGTTGCATGTACTGAATTTCTAGAATGTACTAGTAGCTGCCACTAAATAATATTTATTTTTTCGGCTATTTTACTCATACAGAGCACTGGCTACCGCAAATGTATGTTTATTTTTTGGTTTTGCGCGAAATCCACAACTATTCAAACTTAATTTTCTCAACATTATTTGGATCATCTTCAAGACATCATAATTTACGTGATTGGTACGAGCGCAGTTTGTTCGCCGGATGAAGATTGCTCCGATAGTAACCAACCTCTGATAAGAGAGAGCGAAAGCACTAGACTAAATTTTACATTTTATATCTAGTGTATATCTATTCCAAAACCACTACAATAATAATCTATTACCTACATACTAATATTTGGAATTGAAAACATTGAGACATAACCCACGAAAAACTGCAAGACTTAAACTAACCTAACCAGCAAATAAATAATAGTCGATCCCGAAACTTCAAATTGTATGTTATATTCGTTCTTCTTCACAACCGTCATATATGTAACAACGAATACAAAATCTGATGACCTGTAAATTTTAATTAAATTAAATTGTAATTCGATGAAATTATCATTGGACCCCTCGATATATGGGCATTGGACATAGTAAACAACAAATATACCTATATAATTCCACGACTGATGTTCTTGAATTCCAAGTCCATTATTATAAGCGTTTGATATTTCGACTTCCAGTAACAGCAACGTATAATTTAAAACTACGAAGCATAGAGAAGTATCATTTGCTTTCTTCTTTGATTTGTTGTATACTGCGGGCCACGCCTCTGCATTGGAAAGTGAATATATAATTTTATTTCATACAGAAATAAGCATCACTTTTCACGTGGTATTACGGTACCCAGTAGTTAGCTGTTAAAAAAACATTTGCCAGAAGTTCTCCATTTGTGATATAAAATTCAGATAGAGTGGCACATACTGTAATTTGCATGTTTTATTCTGTTTTGCGGTAATAACGTCTATCGCTTTGTGAAATTTTAAACATTCATTATTTGTGAATCCCCAGGGTCCGTGGAAAAATTCATCGTTGTACCTACTCACATTTTATTTCTTTTATAACTTGTTACATAGCAATCCCAAGTGTTTAAAAACTCATTTTGGGGCAGGATAAATACAAAAGTGAACAAAAAAATCCAACATACTTAAATAATTATATATTAACATACTTAAACTAAAACTGAAGTTACACTTTCAGAAATAATTAACTAAATAATTGCCTGTTTTTCCCTTTATTGATATTTATTATCAGTCTATAGGTACTCATCTCCACTGTATTTAGATGTATCTTTATATATTGTTCCTATTATATATATACTTACCTGTAGCATAATGGTATTCTATTTTTCTTATAATTAGTGTAACTCTCTCATCCAGCACAATAACCAGTTTCTTCATTGGTGAGATTGCGAACATAAATATATTTTGTAATGTAAATATATTTTTTATGTACTCATATAACATCCTGTACCCACTTATATATATTAAATAAAAAAATAACAATAAAAATAAAACATTTAAATAGAAATAAAACAACAACAAATATCAATAATCAAGAATATACCTACAATCTACAATCTACAAACAAACATTAAACAATGCAGACGAAGCACTGACTTATAATGCAGAGCATAAATATATTCACGAGAGAGAAATTATCAAAAAAAAATTAATACTGTATCAAAGAGTTTAAACTAAATATTTATTAGAAAGAAAACATGAAACATGCAACATCATTATACATTATGAAACAAAGGTTTATATTAATGCAGAAAGCATAAAAATAGTGGAAAATATTAAATGCCTATGTATCACTATAGACTCAAAGCTGAGCTTCTCAGAAAATGCAGACAGAATAAGGCAAAATAAGGTAAATAAAGGTAGATAGAATAAGTAAAACATTCTATCTACCTTTATTTACCTTATATTAAAACAGAGATTCCAATATGTCAAAATCAATAATACCCTTAGTGAACCCAAAACCTCATCTTTTGGCATTCCGCAAGGAACTGTCATCGGTCCAATCCTTTTTATTATATATGTAAATCAAATGTTCACTCTTCCCATTGTTGGAGATATCATATCTTACGCAGACGACACTGTAGTTATCACAAAAGGAAAATCATGGGAGGAAACAATGAGGATAGCCAATATCAATATAAACATACTCAAAACATGGTTCGACCTAAATTGTCTCTCACTAAATACCGAGAAAACATATTTCATCCCATTCTCTTTGCAGGAAAAAAAATTTGAAAACAATATAACCATTAAAATCCATTCATCACAATATGAAAATAAAAAAGAATGCGGTAATGTAAATTGTTTACCAATAACATGCAAAAATAGTATAAAGTATCTGGGTATCATAGTAGATAGACACTTAAAATGGAACGAACAAGTCCAAAATACGGCAAACAGAGTAAGAAAACTTATTTACTTATTTATTAGATTGAGAAACATCCTTTCATATAATATGATTAAAATTATATATTTTTCTCTTGCCCAATCCATATTACAATATGGTATAATCGGTTGGGGAGGGACTTTCAAAACTAACCTTTCACCTGTAGAAAAGGTTCAGAGGTTAATTTTGAAAGTCATCCTAAGAAAACCATCGATATTTCCAACCACAGAGCTGTTTGACTCGTTTAGGGTTCTTAGCTTAAACAAAATTTTTAAAAAGAATGCACTGTTACAAATTCATAAAGACCATTTCAATTCAACAATTTCTACAAAAATAAGTAACCGATCTAGATCACGTGGTAACCTAGAAATTCCTAAATGTAATACTAGTGCTGGTCAACACCATTATACTTATCAAGGTATAAAATTGTTTAATGCCCTTCCGGATAAAATTAAAACTGAAAAAAATTACAAAACTTTCAAATCACAAATCAAACAACTTTTAGATAAACCCAACGGTAATCACAAGTTTTAATTTCATTGGATACATTTTTCAAAAAATTGTTTATATGAACTCATTTGTAATTTTTATTGATTAAATTTTCCTAAATTCACGTTATGAATTTAGGAAAATTGATTAATGATTAATAAAAAAAATAAATATAAAAAAAATTTAATATTTAAAAAAAAAATACATATCCTCTAAATTTATATTATCCGCTTCCTAATATGTGCTAATATGCGTTTATTGTTGTTGCATTTTATTAAGTACCCATTTCATACAAGATTGCCAGCTCGGTCTTTGAACAATTTACTACCAGTACTGTACCTACCTACTATTATTTCGTACCTAATAAGTACATTTTTATTTTTATATCTTATTTTTTCTAAGTTTAATAACTATTATATTATTTAAGTTATATTTTTTATTTTTTAGTTTGTAATTTAGTGTTATCGAATTTATCATCTAGTTTTATAGCTATTTTGTTAATTTTTAGCTACATCAACTAGTGAAATTTTACAACCTATAAACCATAATGACTCACAGCACTCCCCAACTCAAACACGAGAAATAATTTCCTAATTGAGTTGGGTAATTTTTTGTTAAAAATTTCAAATTTTTTCGCAATCAGCCTCAAAATATCTACATTTGTAAATTATTGTAATGTGTTTGTATATACAATAAATAAAAAAAAAAAATAAAAAAAAATACCAATAAAAATTTACGAAACAGCCATTTACCATATGATGATGGTTGTTTAAATTTATAACAAGTTTATGAGTAAGGCCATGTTTTGAAATGGATTTGGATTAATGTTTGGTGTGGAAGTGAGATATGCGCATGGAACTGGCAATAGTAAATCGGAATGATATGCATGGGACATATGTCTGGTAAAATCATAACGTATAGTTAAATAAGGGATCTGAAAACAAAGTCAGGAGAGGGATAATATTAAGGCACGATGAGGTACTTTGATGTTTCAACTTTCAACAAAGATAAAAAGAGATTCTATAACGTCATTATGCCCGAGTTAAGAGGGAGAAGATCTGGGATGCCCCAGGATATCTAGCACGGTCGATCGATAAATGATTTGTAGATAATGTCGATTACTTGTTCTGTCGAATAAATTAAGAACACTTAGTCGTTGTCTGTTCGTTGACTATCTACAGCCATGCTCGAGAACGAAGACAAGTTACCGATATTATCGATATAACTATAATCGATACGACCCTGAGCTGAATAGCGCCTGGCGCGATATAAATTTTGGCGCCCCTTTTCAAAACCAGTAGACGTTTTGGTAGATGATCACTGTAATCAATGATATTCGGATAATCTGTATGTACGAAAAATAATCTCAAGGGCTGTGTGTTCGGACTGTTAGGTGTTAGGTATTATTAGCGCCTTAGCAATCGGCGCCAAGAATGCTACGACTGCTCCAATTGCGCCTGCCCTGATACCCAGGAAGAAAAAGCACGATCGAGTAAATCAAATACTGATGTAATTTAATTTATTGTTTATCTACGGCGATATAAAAATATTCATATCATTATGTTAACCCACGTTAAGAAAAAAAAAAACGTTAAAACTCGTGACGGCAAAATAAAAGTAGGAAAAAAAGCGGCTGCTTTGTAGAAGTCATAATTCTTGAACAAATATTAACGAACAAGAAATTAAAAGTTTTTTTTTCCTTAAATCCTTTTGCTTTCAGCAACCGTCTTCATTTTATTGTGCGCGGTTACAAAAAAGGTATTCACCGAACATAATCTAAAGTGAACTGACATTTAATTCTTTGAATAAATTAAAAGATGACCTTTGCATGTTGAAGGCACGATGAAAAATGGTTGAATAATGAATCGTTAAGGATTTAAGGGGCTATAGTCATCGTCCACGGTAGCAGGATTAAAAAAAATCAATAGCCGAGCCGAACTGACACTTATTTATATAAATTTTAAAAATAATGATATTTATTAACAGTGTGAAACTAGATTCTGTCACGCAGGTTGGGCAGATTGCTACTGTTTAATTGTTTATCATTTTTCTTTTAAATTTATATAGTTGTTGATCCCGTTTTACTTAATGATTTTAGGTACTAGGTATGTACAGGGTTTTCCAATAAGAGGTGTTATTTTGAATAGTCCGCTATTTCGGTAGATGTTACTTTTAAAGCTGTCATTTTTTGATATTTGACAAGTAGAAACTACGTTATTAATAAAAATGGAACGATACACGCTTCAACAACGCATTGAAATTATTAAAATTCACTTGAGTGAATCAAATGCAAATCATCTTGAGTGATGAGGCCCATTTCCACCTCGGTGGCTTCGTCAACAAGCAAAATTGTCGCATCTGGGGCTCGGAAAACCCAAAAATTATTGTTGAAAAGCCTCTCTATCTTTAACGTGTGAATGTTTGGTGCGGTTTATGGTCCGGCGGAGTCATTGGACCTTACTTTTTCGTAAATGAGGCTGGAGCAAAAGTTACGGTGAATTGATTGCGCTATCAAGAGACGATTAATGATTTTTTATATCCGGAATTGGATGGTATTGATCTGGACAACGTTTACTTTCAACAAGACGGCGCTACGTGCCACACAAGCAACGAAACCATTGATCTTTTACTATTGAATATCAAAATAACACATCTTATTGGAAAACCCTGTATTTGTGAATATAAACATCAGCATTCAAATCAAATGTTTACTTTGATAAGGTAAGAGACTTGAAAAGTTTTCCAAAATATCTTATAACTGTGAATACTGCACAAGAGTCCCGACTGCTCCCAACCTTCTGGAACAAGTGGGACTATATGGCATCCCAAATTGAGGTACGAAGCTGAAGGTAGTGGGGTGGAGAATGAGGGGGGGAATAGGAAGTTGGGAAAAGTACCTGGCTATTCAGATCTGGTCACCAAACACGGCTAAAGCCATTTCAAGCAACGTTTCAATTCAGAATGATTGTCTTACACCGGGGCGATACTGAGAGTATCTTATACTCTGGAACGTGCCGCAAATATGCTTTATATATATTTTTTAATTGTTAATTGTGAAATAACAGAAATTAACTTTACTTGCGCATGCAGGTATTTGAACCTGCAACATTTTGATTGATGCTCGTGAGCCTTGCCGCTTGACCACGGAGCCCGTCGAAATAACCGTCTCTCTTGTAGCAACTACTGTATTTAAAAGATTGAAAATTAAAACTTATACGTATTTGTACCTCATAATCTAACCTAACATGAAGTTAGCCATTCTAATTCTATACACCACTCTTGTACGGTATACATATAAAAAAGTACTGCAATTCATTGGTCATGATTTAGAATGGGTGAAAGTTGAAAGAAGGTACAAATTGTACTTACTTTTTATGATGGAAGAATATATATAAAAAATACACAAATTTTGTAAAAAAAAACACTAAAATGGTTGAAATCGTTATACTTATAATAATCACTACTAAGAAAAACTCTGTGAGAATCACGTTATCAAATAATGTTATATACTATAACATTATTTGTAATTTAATAACGAGATATCAATAAAAAAGAAAGAGGATTGAAAGTTCATAAATAAAAAAAATTTTGTATTATATCATATCACACATTCTAAATCATCAAAAATTAATTTAAATGAACACCGTGCAAGAATCTCAACAGTCTGGAGCCAGTGAGACTATGGTATCCCCAATCGAGGTATGCTGTGAGGCTGAAAGTAGTAGGGGGGAGGAGATGGGAGAGAGGCGGGTAGGGAAGTATCTGGCTAGCCAGATCTGATCACTGAGCATGGCTAAAGCCATTTCAAGCAACGTTTAAATTCTGAATGGTGTCTTACACAAAGGCCATACAGAAGAGTATCTTCAACGTGTCCCAAATACACGACATATCATTATAAATGGTTAAATAGTTAAATAACATTATCACGCAAAATTTACTTGCGCACGCCGGGACCTTACTCCTCGACCACAGATGTTTTCTCATAGAGAAAAGATGAAAATATTTAATTTTCATTTGATATTACATTTTCTTATTTGCATCTGTGTAATAATACAATCAAGAAAATAAATTACAATACAGAGAATAAATATAGTTAACATGATAAGCGAAAATTTTAAAAACAAATAATAATAATAAGAATCACGAACCTCATTGGACTGAAGCCGAGTGTAGCGCTTCAGCCGGAAACGACGACTCAATATGGAAAGAATTTTGGAAAATATTTTTTCAAAATTTTAAAACAAACACTACAAAACACGTCAATTAATAGTACAGACAAATTTATTTTCAATGAACAACATCCTTCATCAAAACATGACAAGAATTAAATAAAAGTTCATATAAGTCAATGAATAAAAATTTTAAATATGGAATGTTGAAACAAATTTCCAAATATCGTAATAATAATATATTTATTATTATCTATGAAACGATATTTTGACGTTAAATTATTTTGTATACAATTAAATTGACTTCTGTGGTGAAATTCATCTGTCAGGTGAAGTTTTGAAATTCGAATACGTAAAACGCGACGTCAATAGGCAAAACTGACGTCACACTCGCTCTGCGGGGCTTCGCGACGCATACTGAGGGGTGAATTCTACCCTTATGAATTTTCCCTCGGTACAAACTTTGTTTGGCACGATTGGCCTGTGCCTGAGCGCTTGCGCAGTTAATTGAACAATACAATACGGAATTAGGTTTATTGAAAATATATACCTACTCGTTTTCACATTCCATAAGCCATAGGGTACAAAAAATCTGTTTAAACGCGGAGAAAACTGATATAAAATGTTGATAATTTATTAAGAATCTCTTCAAATTATTTGAAATTCGTAATCCGATTAAAAACGGGATTGCTGGCCTTTAACGAATGAATTGACAGGAGTCCTAATAAACTTTTAGTAAAATACGAATGTATTCATAAAAATTTTAATATTTTCGCATTTCGTCATTGTATATCATCAGTACAAACGCAGGTGAATGAACGAGTGTTTCGATATATTATCAATGTACTAAAATTTTATTAGGAAACGGCCTGCAATCCAAATTTTAACAAGTTTTTAATAAATCTGCAATACTCATTTTTCTCCAAGCATATTTCACCGGACGGTTAGTTCTGACGTCATGAAACTTACACAGCTTTTTCTTAATGATATTTGTAGGTCAACTATTTAAGCTTGCAACATCGTTTCCATCATGAGCAATGAAACTTTTAAATTTACCGAAATCGTGGTGAATTGATTAGTTTCGGCTTTAACACTTTTTTCGTGGAAAAAAATGTACGTAAGCAAGTATCTAAATTACAAGCGTTTTACGATTAGATCAATGGTTTGAATCTAAAATATGATTTTATTCATAAACTTGAGATGCACACGGCATACAGTTCTATTCCACAAGCTTACAAAACAAATGCAGCATATAATTCGCCAATTAACCGAGCTCTTCATCCTCTAAATAATATTTGACTAAACTCAAACATTAACATTTTTTCCCATTCACTGCCCAAATTCAAACGTGGCATCATGTCAATAATATAAACTGTTCAATGCGCATACATGTACACACACATACACACACCCATCCACACACACACACACACACCTATACTCCACATACGTCACCTAGTAATTAAGGAATAAACATTCCACTTACCAGACATTACAAGAAACATATTATAGGTTCTCAACATGAAATATCTAATTCCTGTATATTGTTTCATCACTGTAACTCATGTACTGTTTGTTTCTATAATGTCAAATAAATTTAAAAATGTATTCTTATGCGTTGTGAAAAATCATACATTCTTAGTAAATACTTTTTTATCTTATTAGCAAAGCTGCTTTTGCAAATGTTAAATTTAAGTAAACATCCAAATCTAAAATAATGAACTTAAAATAATAAATTTTCGGGCAAGCTGTAAACCTAACAAAATAATGTTTTGCAGCATTTTAATTATCAACTTTAATCAGTGATAACAGTTCGGGATTGCCTTAAAACGAAACATGCCAGTTTTCCCCACAAAGGAAATCTAACTCAGCGAGCGAATCGTCCAGGACCATAAGAAAGGAATAAAGCAGACTACAGAGCATAAATCAGTGGTAATCAATCTTTTAATGTTTTGTTTACATACAAAATTATATTATTGGTTCTTTACTACGGCACCATTTTTTTTAAATATCATCTCGATGGTGCTTTCCGCGGCTATGGAAAAATATTGAAGAACAAGGCGTTCTAAAATATACAATAACTGTTTCTTGGAAAAACTTTCATAAATGAAATAACGAAAAAAATCTTAAGTTAATAGGTAATGATGTAACTGTAATTGATTTTAGTTTGATTGTTTTTTTTTGTATTGTTTCATATGAAAGCTTTTTCGGCATTATCAAATTATGGGTCAATTTTCTTTCCATGTTATCACCGTATTATATAATAAATTATACTGATAACTTCACTATTGTATGTATGAGCACTTTCTGTGCGATATCTAAGGTTAAAAAAACAATTGTTCGCTTAGCTAAGTTCTTTTTTATGCAAGTACTGTGAAACGACTGGCCCATAACGGAATAATAACAGAACTCGAATAGAACTTTCAAAGAACTTGAATATAAGTAAGGCCCTTGGAAAGTAAGTATGTTATGAGCAGTTGTTTTATGTCATGCTTCATATTTTTCATAACAACCTCTTTAAAAGTCGCAAAACGTAGGTAAGCACTTCTGCGTGGTCATTTACACTTAAAAAAGTTAGAAAATAAAAGAATCCTTTTGTAAAAGTTTTGAACGGTTGTATCGATGATTACTGTGAATAGTCAATAACTGAGTGTATTTAGCAATGTATTATCCATATAAAAAGATTTTTCAAAAAATTACACTGCATTTACACAAATAGTTAACCACCACTGCCACCGACTCTACCGAGTAATACAGTTAGTACACATTACACGGGAATTCTGTTCACGTCATCAGATCACAGCAGTAGTAAGAAGTAGAAATAGGAGAAAAAAGTAAGAAAAGGAAAGGAAAATGGAGGTAGGTAGCGCGGTGTGTAGACGACAGCTCCATTAGGTGCTTTTCTGCTTTGGCAGACAGCTCATTCCGGCGGTATTATAAAGATTCCGATTTCAATACTTTCTTTCTAATTATTGTTCGTTAAGTAGGTACCTACTTGACTATCCAATATCTCGATCATCCATTTTCTGCATTAACTTGGTAGGAATTGTAGGTACCTACCTACTTATTTGTTTGTTTTGTCTGACAAATGGCAACACCAAGATGGTTCATAGAAAAAATAATTTAAGTTTAAAAAAGCACAATGGTTGACGTCGATGGAAGATAATTCTACATCTTTTTTTATTACTTAACGCTCTACAAGGAAGATAATTCATGCATAATTTGATAAAACCTAAAATTTTGAACTCCCTAACATATTCCTTGCCTCCTAAAAGTATCAACACTCATAAAATGAACTATTTATTAACAACATCTCTAAATAGTATAAAATAAAGTCGCTATTCGCGTCTGTCTGTTTGTGCGCTTAGTTCTTCTAAACCAAGCAACGGATTTTGATATGGTTTTCATTACCATTCTGAGAATTTCTTCCGGAAGGTTTATATATACAAAATGGTTCCATGATAACTCAACACAGTGACAATTCAACACACTTTTACAAAGTGATATAAAGTCATTAGAAACATTGAAAAAAAAAATTTTTTAACCTAACCTATCCTAATCTACTTAACCCAGTTAATAAAGTTTTTGTTTCATCACTTTCCATGACTTTATATAAGATGTGATGAATTATCATTGTGATGATTTATCCGGTCACCATACAAAATACGTGCATTTTATATTTGTAGAAAGTAGAGAAAAGTCGATGTTTTGTAATCAAGTCGAAAAAAAAAATTTCGGGCGCTTACATTGCTGACGCTGGCTAAACCTTTAGAGATTTATCAAAATAATGTATGTACTACGTAATTGTATAACTTAAAAAGCCTCACAACCTCATAACTTTACCCCAAACCATTTATAAGTCCCCGAGCAACGCCGGGTACACGTCAGCTAGTTTATTTATAAAAATATCACATTATTTTTACCATTTTATTTTATTTATAGTGCTATTATTAGTTTAGTTTAAATTGCCAAGCTCGCCCTTATTTTTATTTATTTTGTTTTATATTATAGAAACAAACAGTACATGATTTACAGAGATGAAACAATATACGGGAATAAGATACTTCATATTGGGTAGGTACCTATGATATTATGTTTCTTTGTAATTTGTAAGTGGTATGTTTATTCCTTAATTACCAGGTGATGTGTGAAATTTGTATATAGGTGTGTGCGTGTGTGTGTAATGTATGTGTGAGTGTATGTGTTTGTGTGTGTGCCTGCATGTATGCGCATTGAACAGTTTAAATCATTGACATGATGCCACGTTTGAATTTGGGCAGTGAATCCGAAAAATGCCAATGTTAGAGTTTAGACAAATATTATTTAGAGTATGAATATATAATTGGTGAATTAGATGCTGAATTTGTTTTATAATTAATCGTGTGGAATAGCACTGTATGTCTTGTACGTCTCAAAGGTATGTTAAAATTAAGGGACAGAAGTTCGGTACAGTCGAAGTTATTGTTTAAAATTCTGTGTATAAATATTGAGTCGGCTACTAATCGTCTTTGCTGCAAAATTTCAAATGTACATTCAAAGTTATGGTTGAATTTGGAGGTAATATATTTTATAAATTTGTTTAGGATCCGTTCTATACTAACTATGTAAAGTTTATATTGTGGATTCCAAATTGGCGATGCATATTCCAATGTACTTCTGACTAATGCGAAATATAACATTACGATTGTACGCGGATTACTGAATACTTTACTTACGCGTAGCACGAAACCAAGCATTTTGTACGACCTATTAACGATTGAGTCAATGTGTTTATTAAATATAGGTTTGCTATCAAGGTAAACGCCTAGGTCTTTACATTCCGTTTTAAAGATAACAGGTTCATTGTTGAGTGAATAGGAGTACTTAATTACGTGTTTATTTCTGGTGAATGTCATAGTGTGACATTTATAAACGTTGATATCCAGACAGTTAACTTTGCAATACTTGCAAAGCCTATCTAGGTCACTTTGTAACGCTTCGAAGTCAGAAAGAGAACGAATAACTTTGAATATTTTCATGTCATCGGCATAAAGTTCATATTTGGAATTTTGAAAACATGATCCAATGTCATTTATATAAATGTTGAACATTAGCGGACCTAGGTGGGACCCCTGGGTACACCAGATTTTACCTCGATAGATTTTGAAGATTTTAAAGATACACTGTGATTTTTTTCATGCCTATAATATATTAAATAACAGAATAAAAACGTATTTTGAACAATTTTCGGAGCTTTCTTTGCGATTTTTTTCTGTCGAGGGAACTTCATATAATTAACGTTATGCTATACATATTATCTTATAAAACAACATATATTTTTGGGGAACTTAAAAACTTAAAGAGTTAACGAGAAACTTGTTATAAGTCGGTAGAAAATGGGTATGCGGTGGCTTAATGTATCAAATCAAATGAATATTAGACTTTAAAAGTTGGTTTCAGAAATGTTCGAAAATTTACCAAGATATGAACGAAATACATTATTTTTATTCATTCGGAATCCCCAAAGAGGAAACGTCATTAAATGCTGGGTTTTGAAAGTTTCGTTAGATATTGAATACAGATGACAATTTACCATTAATTTACGTGATCAGAACATTATATTATAAACCGTTTTGTGTTTATTGAATGAACTCAGAAAATAAAGGCCGCTAGTTCTAGTAATTGGTTTACACTGTCTCGAACCTCGAACCCTTTCAATTATTTTGAATTTAAAAAACTTATGCTCACTTTTTCTAAATGTGATCACGCAAACTAGACTCTCTGGACTTTGAAACGTGACTTTTATTATGACACATAAAAAACTTTAGCATTGAAAAATTATCTTCAGTCGCTTTATAGAAGTGGCATGTTACTAGAAATTTTATTTTAATGGTTATTATGATGAGGTTAACAAGGAACAAGGCAAACGACCCGTTATTACCAAACTATGGTAATGGCTGGCGTGACAAGACCAAAAATAATAGTGAGGCCACATATTATCAAACGCCCGGGGCAATATCCATAATAATTTCAGATCCCAACGAACGAAGGACTTCTTCAACACCTCGGGTGTTCTAATGGGATGTGTTGATTATTTGAAAATAATATTAGGTACATTCTTAATAACAGGTAGGTAAAAAAATAGGCAGGCCCAATAGAAAAAAAAAACTAAAGGCGGGTAATCTGGAAAGCTCGGAGCAGATGGCGCTGTTGTTGTTGGAAATCATAATTTGATACGACAGCTAGGTGATTCAGTTTAGAATATATTTATGTAAGGATTTTAGGCACTTTTAAAAAAATTGTTATAAATACAATGGTCGGAGTGTCAGGAGGAATAAAAAAAATATTGAGAAATATAAAGGCAAAGGAAAGACTTCATTTGTTTAAAACCGCAAACCTTTTTCAGATTGTTTTCCTACGAACGTACTTGTATTTATATACGCATACTTTTAATGGATTAAGATGAGAAATAAGTTTACCTGTTTTTTCAGATTGGCAGTTTGCGACGGAAATAACAATATCCGGACAATTTTCACGACAATACAAAATGTTGAAAAGTGAGGTCAACTCAAGTTTTTAAACCGTGCTTATTTATATATCTGGATATCAAAAAGGGATTTTCTTCAAATTCTATACTTAGGATTATAAAAGATTCCAGTCTGATAAAACAAAATGTTTATTACAAATACGAGAATTTTTAAGGTACAATCAACTGTTTATCAATTAAAAACCCATATTCAGAAGTTATAGAGCAGCATAAAGGAACAATAAAAAACTGAGACATTTTAATTACCATTATTATTAAACGTTACTAATTAAATTTAGTCACAATAAACTTTTTTCGACTGTCTATCGTTATATCCAGACGTTCTCAAGGAGCATAAAGGAACAATAAAACATTGAAGCATTTTAATTACTAGTATTATTAAAAAAATCCTTCGGCATTGCATCGGAATGATGGCTGACATGATATCCAACTACACCAGCGTCAACGTCTCATTAGAACGTTTCAGATTATCTGACATTTAAAAAAAATATATTTATTCAAAAAAAATAATATTACACAATTTACAGAAAATATGTATAGTAATTATTTCACCTAATTTTATACATAAGTTGTACCACCATAATAAAGCTAGGATGTGTGTATGGGGGATGTGTCATTTTTTTAATCTAATATGCCAAATTATTTACTTTATATTATTCGTGATTATTCCGATTCTACTGTTCGTTATAACTTATAACCAAAAACATTGCTTGTGTTTGTGCTACCTGCTTATTTTTTTAAAGAAAAACACCGTAAAGATAATTATTTATTGATTATTTTAACTAAATACAATACACTCAATAGTAAACTGGGTAAATATTCGGAATCGCTGGCCACGGATAATAGGAACTATTTTTTAATAAAACGAAAAGATTTACCTTAATTACTATAAAAGGAATCTGACTGCATTTGGGAAATTTTTATTTTTTGCATTTTAAATTTTAATTACTTAAAATGAAAATTCGCTTTCGTTTTATGGGGTGACAGCCATTTCAAATAATTTCAGTCAATTGGTATTACTGATTCTACATAAGTGACCGACATCATGCGGATAAGAAAAACAATGACGGGTAAGTTTTTTTACAATTTTAGCGACATAAAAAAAATTGAAAAAATCAATAATCTAATGTAAGCAAGCCTTTAGTCAGAATTACTTGTAGGTTGCACTGTTATGATAGATATTAATTAGAATTACATGAGACATCTTATATAAAAGGTTGGCAAAACTACAAACATTTCCGCATTTTTCAAATTTTTTTCCCGCCAGATTACATTGTGACTCCTCAACCATTCTAATAAAACCTCCTCCGTAATTTTTACCTACAAGTACCTTTTTTTAATACGCACTTAAAAAAACAATAATTTGATTCAACTTAATGACAATAACTTATCATACTATCCTAATCTAACCTATAGTAACCCAACCTAACCTAACCTATCCTAACCAAACCTAACCTATCCTAACCTAACCTATACTAACCTAACCTATAATAACTTAACCTTTAATAACCCAACATAACCTAACCTAACCTATCCTAACCCAACCTATAATAACCCAACCTAACCTAACCTATCTTAACCTAGCCTATAATAACCCAATCTAACCTAACCTAACCTATCATAACCCAACCTAAGTTAACTTATCCTAACCTATCCTGACCTAACTTTTCCTAACCTATAATAAACAATTTTACGTAATTAAAAATTAAAATGCTGAAATTAAAATATTCTCGATTGCTTAGTACTGGAATCCCCACAATATTTTTGATTCCACTAATTCCTCCCCACAATTTCAAATCCATGGGGGGGTGGGGGTGCCTAGGGAATTTTGAAATAATTAATGTCAATTTTCGCCAGAAATTTTGAATGTTTCAAGATTTTCACTACAATATTAGAGATTTCCCCAGAATTTTACCTCTTAATCGACATTTATGAATTTCTATAGATATCACGTCACTGTTATACAACTATTGTATCTGAAACCACAAAAAAAATGACACTCCCAAAAATGTGGAACCCCATTTACATCTCATGCACCCGCAAGTCTTGGTCGGTCGATAGAAGGAATAACAAAATAGTATGATTTAATACAAATGAAGCGAGGAAGCATATCAAGAGTGAGCAAAAATAAACCACTCACGGAGTGAGGAGAAAGATATTATAACAATTATGTCGTCTATCCTCTCTACCTAGCGCTTGGGGTGAATTGTAATCTATGCCTGCGTAACGATTTTTTTAAAATGTCTTGTTGTATACAAAAACAGCATTAATGACAACTTACAAAAAGGTTACAATTGCATGTTGTAACTTTTCTCTTCTAAGTTAGATTTTAACATGTGTTTGACAGTTATTCCATAGAAATATTTTGACAGTTGCGTAAAGTTTCTGGAAAGTCGCACGTGCGTTTCGGGATTCGGAATTTAAAGCAACGATTAACATGGGTAAAATAAAGAAGAACAGGAACAGGCCGAGGAAAAATAATCCTATCGCTGATCCAAACGAGCCTACTGAAGATGAAGTGATCGAATCTGAAATCACTCCAAATGAGTTGTCTATACAAGCCGCGAAAGAACAGTTGCAGGTTAGAAATCATATTTATGTCTGCCGTGGCTTATAAATACTGGAAAAATATGCAATATTTTATTTTGTAACACCAAATAACATTGTTTTTCTAACATTTTAGTCGCCGAATCAAGAGGATAAGCTATGCGGTCTGCAAACGCTGGCCATGTTACTGGAGAACAAAGAATATGAAAATGTTTTGGTAGAACAGTCAGTTGTTCGTATCGCGGCTCCCTTGCTGGTTGATGATACTCCAACAGTCAGGAATGTTACTTCTGGAACGCTGAGGAACTTTTCTGCCCTGGGCCTAGATGCCTGCGAATATTTAGTGGTGCAGGATATTATGACACCCCTAATTGAATTCTTCAGGAAGGTAAACCATTTTTTGGTAAAGGTTACGAATTCCGCTTCACTCTTAATACGCAATATTTCACTTTCAAATAAATAGATTTAGCTTTATTAATTCAAAACATGATTTATTATGTCGGGGGAGACGGAAATATACGCACTTTTAATTTTAATTTCGTTTATTAAGTCACTTACGCGATATGTCACACGAGATTTCAAAGAAACAAAATAATGTGACATTTGCCGGAAATACCACAACTAGTTATTTACCTAGCAAGTGCACGGGTTAGGTACAGTACCTACCTACGAACTAATTCAGTTAAAGAAAATAAAATCTTGAAAATATTAAATTAATATATATAACCTAACCTAATCTAACTGTGATTTTCTATAGCAAAAAAATGCCCCTTTAATAACGCCTGCTCGCGTCCCCTTTAGAGTTACATCCCAGTTTTCAAATAGTATGTGGGCTACGCTAGGTTTGTATAGACTTGTTTGTGATTTAATTCTAATACCTATTTTCCATGTTCTAACCTAACCTAACCTAAACTACCTAAACGGAATACGTTTAATCACATTTTATTCTATTTGTTTGTTATTCGGGTTATTTTATATAATTATATGTTGATTATTTGTTATAAATAATACATTGACTTAGATATTAATATGGATTAATTATACACGATGATATTATTTATTTTATATGGCAATACTAATTTTTTTTTGGTTGGCAGCAGTGTCTATGAAATATTTTGTAGGTATGAATTACGATATTATGAATATAATCCAACTCTTGATATGAATATAGTCGCTTTCGGCGGCGCCGCATACTAATTGACATATCGCGTAAGTGACTTAATAAACGAAATTAAAATTAAAAGTGTGTATATTTCCGTCTCCCCCGACATAATAAATCATGTTTTGAATTAATAAAGCTAAATCCATTTATTTGAAAGTGAAATATTGCGTATTAAGAGTGAGGCAGAATAGGAGAAAATTAATCATTTTTTTCATAAATATTACAGAAGATTATTAGATATTATTTTAACTGGTTCAAAACGTTTACTGCACGGAATCGAACATTATTTGCTTTTATTTTAATAAATTATATTTTACTTAACCCCTCCGACTTTTCGCGAACTTGAAGCTAAAATGTCTTTACCGAAATGTCAATTTCACGAAAACGTTGTGTTATTACCGCCTCACAATCAAAGCTCTATAAATGAAACATTACTGAACGGAGCCGAATAGTAAAAACTGTTTTAGAAAGGTTACAAAATAGGCTTTCAAATTGTTGTATCATAAATAAATATTAACATTTGTAAATATTTAAATTTAGAATGGAAACATGAAAAAATTGTAAAAATGACTCACCTGTAATGTTTTATGTAAAAACGATACTAAAATCACGGATAATGTAAAAAAAAAACACTTATTTCATCGTACAAATGTACAATAAACAATTCTGTCACTTCACTTTTTGACCATTTCATACAAAATATATTTTTAAAAAAATAATTAAAACTGGGAGGCGGGTCGGCACGTCAAACGGCTTTCTTGGCGTCATTTTACGATTTGGCGGGTAAAATTTGCTTCCACTGAGTAGGTCTTTTTACGGGTTTCTATGGATAACTTTGAATAGAGATGTGAAGCTTCATTCAATACGAATATTCTACTTTTTGTTTTAGGGATGTCACTAGAAGAATAACGGAGTTATGACGATTTTTGTGGAAACACACGCGTTGACGTGTAAACACGCTTATTGTACTTGACTGCTATCGTTATTTTATCGTGTATATCTGCTTACGTTGCTGACCGGTTAAGATCATTCCTTACTACGATACATCGGCATCGGGCAGGGTGAGGGGAAAGGGGATTTGCTGAACAAAAAAAAATAAAACCAAAAAGGACATTGTAACTGGCGCCCAGACTACAAATCTGTAATTTTTTATAAAAAAAGTTTATTGCCACATACAGACGTAACGCGTTGTCTAGGTCAGGGCCGGACTTCTGCTTAGGCCCGAGAGGTCCCGGCCTAAAAAACTGATTTTTATTTTATTTTTTAATATTAACTCTACACCGGAGGCCCCGATGAGAAATAAGTTCCTTAGGTCAGACAGAATATGTCATTTTTGGGGATGCTGTGAAAATGGTACACATTGAGGACACAGGATTTGGATAATATATAAAATTTTCCATAGGAAAATGTTGTTTGTGAAATGATGGAGGACTTAGCTACCAGTGGCCTGAAGTCGCTTCAAAATTGGTTTGCACTTCGACCTAGAAAATTTTTCGCTTTTTCTGTGTCTTTGTGAATGTTACGAGGGTTGGTCAATAAGTCCTTAGAAAAAAGCATTAAAACAGTTTGTATTTTTGTATTTTTTTTTTATTTCTCAACATAATCTCCTTGGAGCTCAATACACTTGGTTAGACGTTTCTCAATTTTTTTTAAACCGTCAGAAAAATAAGTTTTCGGAAGGTCCTCAAAATAAGCATTATTCCGATCGATGACTTCTTCATTTGAAAAAAAACGTTGTCCACTTAGCCATTTTTTTAAGTTTGGGAAAAGGAAAAAGTCACTGGGGGCTAAATCTGGCGAATACGGTGGGTGGTCGACCAATTCGAACTTCAATTCTTCAATTTTAGCCATTGATCGTAAACATGTGTGAACACGGGCATTGTACTGATGAAAGAGGATTTTTTTCCTGTTTAAATGAGGCCATTTTTCTTCAATTTTGTTTTTTAGCTGGTCCAATAAAGATGCATAATAATCCCCTGTTATTGTTTTTCCTTTTTCCAAATAGTCAACGAAAATAATTCCACGTGCATCCCAAAATACAGTAGCCATAACCTTACTAGCTGATTTTACGGTTTTCGCCTTCTTTGGACATGGTTCGCCTTTCGCAATCCACTGCTTTGACTGTTCTTTCGTCTCGGGAGTATAGTGGTGTATCCATGTTTCATCTACAGTCACAAAGCGACGAAAAAATTCATCCGGATTGCGTTGCATGAGTGACAACAGGGCTTTAGAGGCCACCACCCTATTGCGTTTATTGTCGACTGTGAAGAAACGCGGCACCCATCTTGCAGAAATTTTTTTCATGCCCAATTTGTCATGTAAAATAGAAATGACGCTACCTTTTGAGATCCCTGTAACCTCAATTATCTCACTCAACTTTAATCTTCGGTCACTTAACACCATATCGTGGATTTTATTGATCATTTCTGGTGTAGTCACCTCTACAGGACGTCCTGAGCGTGGTTCATCCTTTGTTGATGTACGACCACGTTTAAATTCATTTAACCAGTTATAAATAGTTGCAAGTGAAGAAGCAGATGTGCCGTGAACTAAATCCAACTCATTTTTTATTTCCTTTGCTGTTAACCCTTTTATATTAAAATGTTTAATAACAGCTCTAAACTCAATTTTCTCCATTTTTGTAAACAAGCAAATTTTTTTTTTTTTAAATGTACTAGAAACACACAACAACCCGACCAATCTGCTTGAAACTTCGCAGCATACTGAATCGGTAGTGCCGCTGCATGAAAACAAACCGCTTACAGTACTAGTCGCGCCACCTGTCGGCTTTTCTAAGGACTTATTGACCCACCCTCGTACTATTCATATTCCACTCCTATCACTCACACCTCATACCTATCCCAATTGGGAAACACCGTAGAAAAATTTCGTCTGCGGCGCTTTTTTCGTGAATATAATAATTCATATTCCACTCTCTTCACCCTCACCACATACCTACCTCAAGGGAATACCGTTGAAAATTTCTCACTTGACACTTTCCCTTGTCTTTGTGAGTTGAAAGTAATTTTCCACTCCCTTCGCTCTCGCCACTTACTCCAGTTAAGTGTGTCGTAGTTTCACAGGGCTCCGATATTATTGAGGAATTGGTACTAAAGTGCGGTATTCGTAATACTTTTAATTTTTTATTTGACCAAATGCAAAAAAGTATTTTGCGTCCCTTAACGGCTTAAAACAGCCCTGTTCATAACCCCGTGCAACGCCGGGTACACGTCAGCTTGTATGTAAATGTTTCTAGTTTATTCTGACTACTTTTCATTCCCTGTAATCTCTATAAAAAAATTAAGCTGCCCCCCTCTAGCTCGGAAGCTGGCGACGCCTCTGCTACTATATACTAATTTACCAATAAGAGTGATACATGGAAGAATAATTTTAATGATTTATTAACTTATTGATTCTAGTATGCTGATAATTGGGCACCAAAGAAAACAAATGCTGGCAAACTGGATGAAGATGCCGATACGTTTTTACACTGTGTCAATTTGCTATGGAACCTATGTGAGAGTTCAGGTAAAATATTTATAACATTTAAATACATATTATTTATTATTTACATCATGTGTTTATATTATTAAATATTTACTTTTTTTATTGTTTCAAGGAATTGCCGTTAAATACTTCAACAATTCAAACATCATTTCAATTCTAACAAGATGTTTAGATATCGAGGCTTTCGGCGACGAAATGGTCGCCGCCATACTTCACTGTTTATTTGTTATATCCGAAGACAATCCGAAAGCAATCAGTGACATTCGCACATTGGGTGAAGAATCAATAAGGAATATATTCAACCGTCAAGATGAAACTTCAATAATCCTTCTGCTGCGAATATTATCCGCTGGAATCATTTTGAACATTCAATCTAACAATATAACAGCTTTGCCCTCCGACATTGTCCATAAATTAATGGCTACAATCAATGCCACTCTTTCTGTGGATCTGAGACAGAACTGCAATCAGCTCTCCAGCGTTTTACCTTTGGTCGACCCTGAAGCCAAACCCGCTACTCATAAGAAAAATCAAAGCATCGAAAACGAAGTGGGAAATGTCAAGCATTTGATAGATGCTCAGCAAATAGCTGTTGAAATTATCACTAATTTGTGTTCTAGTGAAGGTAACAATTCTTCTTATTTTCTCATTCATCAGTTATTTTGCAAAATATGATAAAATAATAAAGCAGGTGGTGGCAATGTTCCATTAAGTTACTTCAGATGATTGTAATTTTCCACACCAAAAAAAAAAAATTTCAAAAAGAGTTTTTTTGTTAGAAAGTTTGGTTGGAAGAAAATTCATGGCATATCACTTAGAGGTTATTATTTCAAATGCAATTTTATTATTAGTTAAACATACATATTCAGTTTACTTCAATTCTCGCAATGATATTCTCTATGCATTTTTTTGCCAACTATATTATATGAAAAACAAAATCGCAGAAAATATTTGTGGTACCATTGATGTATATTTAGATGAGACATGAAGTGAAGAACTAGATTCCACTTTTTTACCTCCAATTGATCTCCAACGCTCTAACTAACAATATCGAAACCGATCAATGTGTACCGCTTATCGCCACTAATTGCATAGCTCTATGTGTGTAACAAATAATATGATGTCATTTTCCACAACACCACAGTGCTTGAGGGTTTTTACTGCTTAAAAAATAACAGATTTCTGCTTTATAGTTATGTTTTTCAAAACAAAGAACTTAGTTGGGTGCTATCCCTTTTCATTGCAAATTTTCTTAACCACTCCATTTTTCACTTATGAACAATTTGCATGCTCTTGTTTCACTTTTAATATTATGTGTTGATAACAATATGTTACTGACCAAGGCGCAGAATAACACACATTTGATTTCAAAGTATAATGGTTCTCTTATTTTCGGTCATTTCGTTTCATTGAATAATAATTGTTTCCTAAAACTTTCCAGATCCAGATGACGAAATGGAAACAGAAAGCACTTCCGATATGGATTCTGACATGGAAGATGAAGAAAATTCCACAAGTTGCACAGCTAATGGAAATGGGACAGATGTTTCGTACTCCATTGAAAAGTTACCAGTTGAAGTAACAGAATGTATTGCCAGTAACAATATTGTTTCTAAAATCATGGCCAAAACCATTCTCCCTGCAGAAAATGTTCTAAAAATCTTTGAAGATTCTCCAACTGGACAAGATATTTATATGCGGTACCTACTTTTAAAATCTTATAATAGTTGAAATAAGTTGGTTTGATTTACCATTAGTTCCTTCCCATAAAACTTTAATCCCAACAATAAATAAATTTCATTAACCTTCCAGCGGGCGCGCTGTCGTAAAATTTACGACAGACGCGCCTTATCGCTTCCCCCACTCTTTCCACTTAGTTGTAAGCATCGAGCTTCGAGCTATGCTAGAGTCAAATCAAATGTCAAACATTTACCGCAAGATATAAATGTTTTTCTCAAAGTGAGTTACGGTAGGGCAATTGAACCGATGACAGAAGAAGAAAACATAAGCTTTCCAAAACTCGGTGTTTGTCGGTTATGTGCACTGAATAAGAAAAGATCCTCAGCATCAATGAAGTGTTGCCGTTGCCAGTCCTTTACATGCAAGAACCATTCTTCAGTTGAGGTGGTTTGTAACAATTGTAAGGATGGGAATATTGATTCTGACTAAATAGGTCGATAACAAATTTTGTTTTGAAATATTAAAATGTTTAGAGTGTCGCTTCGTTTTTTTTTAAGAAAGTCAAATTTTTTTTTCAACTACTGCCTATTATCATTCTTCATATCCTTAAAAAAATTCCTTAACATTTGTATAAAGAAAACACCACTTACATGGAGAAAACTTGATGACGTAAAATTTACGACAAGCGCCCGCTCAAGGGAAATTTCTCAACGCGCCCGCTGGAAGGTTAAAAATGTTTATGTTAAATAATATTATCATCATGCTCACAAATCTTATAACATCCAATTTCAGTTCCTATTAAGTTTATACTCTTTATGTGAACAAAGTAGGAACTGAAATTGGATGTTATAAGATTTGTGAGCATGATGACAATATTATTTAATATAAACATTTTTTCTGATATTTTTAATCAGGTCCGAAACATATTTCGTTGAATTTAACGGGAATCTGTTTTATAATACAAACAACAAATTCTGACTAAAGAATAATCTTTGTACATATTTATAGGTTATGTACACTGCAAGCAAGATCTTTACTCTGTATGAACAACCTCATCTCAAATCTACAACTGGAAATTTTGGGGGGTCCGGAAGGACTGTATAAGATATGGATTGACACGGGAAAGCGGATATTCAAGGAGCAAGATCCTTACAATGGTGAAGAGATAATGGAATCTGCCAGTGCTGTGATGAGGGCATCGCTGGATCGGCTTAAGAATGACCTTCAGGAGACCACCGGTTCACAAATGAATAATGCACTAATTAAAGAACTGTCTCTGCAAGATATTCAGGTACAGAGAAATTACTTTATTTTAATAATGGAAACCATTTTACAGTGTCCTTATTTTCACATAAGATAATTACATATTGCTTTCTGTAACCAATTTATAAATTACCTATTTCTCTATGCAAAGAAAAGAAGGGAATGAGTCAAGGCCCAGTTGTTTCACATAAATTCACATGTGACAAAGTCATCAAATGGTCATTTTGTGTTTTTGACATTTGAAAGGTCCCCGATTCTAGGTGCGTTTTAGCTTTCTATCAAATTGTAATAAGCTGACAAGCTTAAAAACATGGTAGTTTTTCTCTTTTGCTGATCGTAATTTGTTCCAAAGCTGAAAAGGACATAGAATTGACATTTAACGGGGACCTTTCAACTGTCAAAAATACTAAATTCTGCTGAATAGCCATTTGATGATAATGTCACATTTGAATTTCTGTGAAACAACCCGTCCTAAATGCATTTCATAGACACATACATTTTCTTTTTCAGTTTCTACTAGAAGGAATTCAAAACTGCACCTTCCCGGACATAAGGGCCAACCTCACGAGGATGATAGGCACCGTTGGCTTCATCCTCGTCAAGGGCGCTGACAGCATTTCGTTGCCCATCCTGGTGACCATCACAGAGTTCCTGCTCGACCGCATGTTCAAGGAGACCGAGTGTTGGCTGCTGGCAGAGGTCATTGACACCATCATGGACCTGTTTTCTGAAGACGAGACCGACGCTTTGGCCAAACAAGCTGAGCTTATCACCAAACTGAATTCTATCAAACCAACATTCAAGAGTAAAGTAAGTGCCCGTGGAGTTCTTTATTCTATTACAATGTAATATTTCATTTTAAGAATACATACTAATTTAATTAATTTTCAATTATTATTTTCGGTTGTGCCTCTGTCTGTAACTCTTGTTCAATGAACTGAGTGAAAAAATTGGTTCCACTGTTTTTGTGGAACACGTTTCGAGTAGTACTGCGTCAAAATATAACTAGCCATTGAAACTAATAGCTATGTTCCTTCAACACCCAAATTTATTGAAAAGAATTTGCATCAACAGTTATAATATTATAATGCCTATTCAACGCAATCAACGATTGAACTGGCTATGTACCTATTGTTATTATTTATTGGCGCCTAATAAATAAAAAAGGTTAACAGTTTTCACATTGTAAACGATGTTATACGAAATTTGGAATGTTATTTTCGTTATGCACCTTCCTATAAGACATTTTTTTTTAATTTTCCTACCCAATATGGTCGATAGGCAGCATTGAGCACCAAGCAAATCTATCAGTGGCAAGCAAAATTTAACAGTTGGTTCAAATAATTCGTCAATACTAATATTTTCAACGCTGGCTAATGGCTATTATCTATTGTTTTAAGTTGGTTACATGTTTTAATAGTTAGTGTTTGTAAAGGAATATGTTTTTTCAGTAAACAATATGACGAAAAATATTAGGTTTACTACATAAACATTTTATTTTAGAGGCTTCCATATTGGTGCATATAATTATTTTTAAAAAACCCCTAATTTATTTCTACTTTGGATATTATATTCTTACGGATAACGGCCAAAAAAATCAGAAGCCTTGAAATATTTAGACCTATTTTAATAATGTGTGTAGGTAGTACCTACCTGCTAGGTATATCTATAAAATAATAATAAGAGGTGGAGAATGTGGAGGCTTCACAAAATTTGTAGCACCATAATATAAAAAAACAGTTCCATGGAAAACGTTAAATATCGCGCTATAATAAAATAATGTAAATGTCAATGGTAATTTTCAACAGTTGGAAATCTCCAACGATATCAGCGTAGGCGTTGGATGGAATTATCTTCAACGCCCAGTACTACTTTCAATGAGATATTAGTAAGCAACAGCGCCTCTATGACTATCCCGTGATTTTACAGACCTGCGCTAGCTATAATAAAATTATAGACCCTTTGTACCATTTCATTTTTTAAAGTTTCACAGTGAGGTTCCCTAGCTATCTGATGCAGAACATCGGTAATCGGTAGCACGTATAGTTGAATCCATGTTTCTTTAGATGTTTATGCTTTCCACAAATAACCTAACAATTAATTTTTAAATTTCAGGTACGGCAGCAAAAGAAGACTTTAGGAGACCATTCGGCAATTGTTAGCACTGTGGTCACAAATTTACCCAGATTTATTGATTACAAGAGAAAAAGGATTGCAAATATTCGGTGATTTAGCGTGAAAATGATTACTACGTATAAAAATATAAGAGATTTGTTGCCTGATGAAATGTTGTTGTTTTAATCATGACTAAATTGAAATTAAAAGCTAATTTTATTGTCTTGTCTGGAAATTTTTGACATGGAAATTATTATGGTGAAATAAAAACCTCTTCAGTTGTTTATGTCACAAATATTTTATAGGCTCTTTCTTGTATTACAATCAATATAATTTAAGTAGAATACATAAAATTTACAAATAATTTATCTTCGTCATACATTGCATTGCAATAATCATAAACTTAAATTAATCACAGAATAGAAAAAAGTTATTTGATAATGACTATAATCAGTGATGCTGGTGACTTTTGGTTTTCTAGGGCCGAATTGAAATACATAGTCACAATTGTTGCAGACTATCTTTTACCACACCATGTAAACTATGTACATTATTTTTTCAATCATAACCCTAGAGTGAAAAATATCAGCAGTCACCACTGCTAATAATGTAATATAGCAACAGTTAATGTACTTAAAACTTATTTAGTTTACAACTTCAAGGTTAACGTATCTTCCTTTTCGACAGTGGGGGATTCAGTTTGGTTATCTAATTCATTAGTACTGGAATTCTTAGATCCAATTCGAAGCCTTCTCGGTTTGGGGATTGGGTTTGGAGAGTTGAGGGCATAAACTGGAGAAGTTGTCCATTGTGTTGTATTTGGGTTGTCGAATATCATTTTCATGTCGGAGACGGTACGTCGTTGGTAAATGAATTTGTTATTATTTTCCACATCTTTTTCCCTAACTGTTGCTTCGTCTTTTGCGGCTTCGAAAAACTCCTCGAAAAATTCGGTCCGAGCAGCAAGATTATTGTTGACAGTGTATTTCTCCTGACTATCAATAACCTTACATTTAACAGTTTGAATTTCTGAATCTGAATTTGTTATGATCTTTTCTTCAACATTTACACTATTGTTTGTCAAATTATCTTCATCTTCAGAATTCTCAGTTGGTTCCGGAACATCCAAACTTTGTTGTTTTTTGTATTGCACAATATCTACCTTGTTAAATACATCGATAGGTTTTTCTTCTAACGTAATAGTTTGTAGAACAAATGTAATGTCATCCACTGTGGAATCTTTTATCTCGTATAGTATTTCAGCATCTGAATCATCCTCATGACTGACGGTGTCTTCTTTACATCCCATACTTGTAATTTCACAATCATCATCTACCTTCAGAACAACGGGTTCTTCAACCGTTATTTTAGTAACTGAGTCCATTTCTACAGTATTTTCTGTTGAAATGTCTTCTGGACTGACGATATTTGTAATTTCGACTGATGTCTTTTCATCCACTTCTTTAATAGCAGGGTCTTTTTCTTTGCGGGTATGTTCCTCAATGTCTTCTACTATTTTCAATTCAATATTAAATGAAGGGTCGTCTATATCGATGTCGTCTGAGCGGGGGAGTTCGCACAAAGTTGTAGTTTGGGTTGTATCTGTCACCTGTGAAAAACGAAAATAAACTCCAATCAAAAACAGAAAAATATTCAGACAGGGTAATCAAATCACAAACACATTTTCTTCATATCTGTGTGAATTCTACTCTTGAATTATATGAGATTTATTTAATTGATAAGATAATAATAACTTTGAGATAAGATATTGCTATTTGAAAATATTGAGGCTGCTTTTGAAATCCGATTTATATTATGTTAATTTATCTGTTATCCCTTTCAGACCTTGACTAATATGATCGTGCGGGTCCGTTGCTGAAATGAGAAGGTTATGCACAAGGAGCTATTAGGACTGAGGCTAGGAACGCACTAGACCCCGGCTCCCGTAGTCAGGTTGCAGGATGCGGACTGCAATACAATCTTCATATTTGTATGAAAATGTATTCAAGCTAACGTACTAGGCAGCCAAAGATTGTCAGCTGCAGGAGCCATTCGATGCACCTCGATTTTGCGAGCAGCCATGGTTGCGGGCAGCCACTCTGACTACCTAATGTATGTGGCTGCTACACTAGCTGCAAGCATTGGCTTCTCCAAATCTCAGCTGCAGCATCCTAGATGCTTAGTGGGTTCCTTGCCTGGAACTCTCAATATTTGGCGGAATGTTGTGACCAGGAAGGTTGGAATAATTTGGTTATTAAATATGTCTAAAGCAATGTTTCAATTGTATGTTGTGGTCTCCCATCAGTGAATACTAAAATATCTTCCACTCGAATATCTCTAGGTATATTAAGTTTCAGCAAACAAAGATAAGTTGAAGAAAAAATGAGGATATTATGCATAATCTGAAAATAAATTATAATATAACTAGCTGACATGTACCCTGCATTTCTCGGGGACTTGTAAATGGTTTGGGGTAAAGTTTTTTGAGGTTGTGAGGCCTTTTAAAGTCATCATTATTCTGATGTAAATTATCTCATATTTATTACCATATATTTATTTTTCACTACTTTCTATAAATATAATATGCATGTATTATATATATATATAAACCTTTCTGAAAAAATTCTCTAAACGATAGTGAAAGCCCAATCGAAATCCGTATTTTAGAAGAACTAAGCGCACAAACAGACAGACGCAGATGGTGACTTTATTTAGTACTATTTAGAGATATAATATGTACACTGTAACTCACAACAATCTGTGGTGTGTCAGGGATAGTCTCGATCCGTGGTGGGGGCGGCGGGGCCCTTTTCTTCTTCCTGGAGGAGGCCCGGATAGAGCCCGAGCTGTTTTCCAGGGTCATAGTGCTCTGCAGACTGCTCTGGGACCCGCTTTGGTGGTGAGCCACATTCAATTCATTTAGACTAGGGAGCGGTTGGGACCCTCCGGGCGCACTCGTTCTCCTGGAAATATTAAAAAAAAATTATTATCATTCCAGTTGTGTATAATACACATCATCGGTGCTACAACCCTTAGAAAATCTTGACTATCTTCAGGAAATGTCTCCAATCCTGCCAGTCTCTTGCTTTCCCAGTTCTTTTTTTTAGAAAAGAAAAACAAACATTCCCTAGTTACAAATAACCTGACAATATTTAAAAATCATTAAAAGCGGAGGATGTTGCTTGTGCAGTGATGGAGGGCTCAGAAAGTCAAGGAATTTAATACACAATACCCGGGTGGGAGCAATGCGCATTTGTCAACAGCTACCGACCATCCCTCCACCTAAGTTTTGGCCTGCTAGCACGCCTACGTCTTGCAGGTTCATCAGAGTGAAGCCTTTTTGGCTGTCGAATTTCTTCCATTGTTGCTATGCTATTAGTTTTACTTAACTATGACTTTATTGGCATCTTTATGTCAAGAGTCCCAATTGCTCCCAACCGTCTGGAGCCAATGAGACTATGGCATCCCCAACTGGGGTATGTTGTGGGGCTGAAGGTAGGGGGCAGAGTGGGGAGTACCTGGCTATTCAGATCTAGTCACCAATCATGGCTAAAACCATTTCAAGCAAATTTTCAATTCTGAATGGTGGTCTTACATGAGGGGGGATATTGAGAGTATCTTCCATTCTGGAACGTGCCGCAAGTATCATATATATTATTTTAAATGAATAAATCGTCAAATAAAATTTACATGCGCTCACCGGGATTTGAACCCGTGACCTTCGAATTGCTAGTCAAGAGCTTTACCCCTTGACCACAGAGGCTGCCATATTCGCCGCTCATATTCAGCAGCAATGTGGATTGGTGAATGTATTGCCTCATTTCTAGAATATGGTAGCCATTGAAATCTGTTTATTAAATAGAACATTGTAATTACCGACTGATGTTTCATTTCCGTGTGAACTATATTTAAACATAGAAAGTTATCCTTAACTGTAGAGAAACGTTAACAGGTTCGCTGCCACTAAATATTGAGGATGTAAACGAACTAAACCCGAATAGGGAACGGTGGTGGTGAACCGGTTTAGTGTTATCGGAAAGTCAACAGATAATTTGCCTACCTATACCATATATTATACTGACCACAGAGTCATTCTGACTGTTACTGTCTTAAGACTATAATAACAGAAAGGAGGAAATAAATTATCTGGTCTCTTAATATATATAGAAAACCTTTTCTGGACGGGTTGTCTTTTAGTGTAAATATTAAGTATGAGACTCACCGTGACTGGTTTGCAGGAGATAGACGATAGTCGGGTGGGGCATGGACAAGGGTCCCTCTCTCATTGGCTCGACTTCGCGGCAGAGGAGTGATTGATCCTCCGTAAACATATCGATTGGTAGGAGCCTGTCCTCCGGTGGATTCCCTGGTCAAAGTCTGCGCATTGGAGACATTGCCTGGAAAGGAAATATAAAGTTACATTAGAAAATGCATTACAATTCAATCGATTATTATAGTAGAGTTTTAGAACATTTAAATTGCTTAGAATTTCAATCCTTAAATAAAACTTACTATTGATAGTTTTTCTGTATACAATTGGGCTATTGTTAGCACTGCTTGAACTCTTCTCTTCAGCTTTGGCCTTCAGTTCTCTGCGCCCTTTTTTGGTGAACGATTTAAAACTCCTGAAACAATGAAAAAAAATCTAAATTAACATTTATAATGGAGTGTTTAGCTCAACATCAACTATTACACTTAAAGAGGAAGGAATATCCATCGCCGATTTCACACGAATTTTAATTAGGAACAATTTATAACTAACTACCCATCACAACTTTTCTCCAGTAGTTCGGTAGGTAGAGAAGACGGACTGCTAAACAAGTTTGTCTTGCACACAGTCCTTGCTTTATTCATATTCCTACATCGTCTATCACATACCCTTTTGTTATTCTGATTCTTGACATGGCCCGACTCAAGAACTGGGTTACTTGATTGGGCCATGTTTTCCTCCGGCGTCCCCTTCACCATCCTATTTGCAATTTCTATTACAGAGTATTTTCCATAGCTTCTCGTTAATCATTGCATTCGTTGCACACCTAAAAATCTAGCCTGTTCAGAAGAGATAATTTATTATTGTTGTGTAAATTGGGATCTCCTTTGTCAAGCTTACAATGACTCCATTGAATGACTCGAAATGGCTTTCTTCTCATAATGGTGACCAATTAGTCTATAAAGGTGCCCAGAGATGTTGCATGTTTGACTTAGTTTATTCAATTGAAACATAATATCGGGAGGCTGAGCCACTCTGAACTGGTCAGTGCAGATAATCATTCGAACAAAGCAAAATGCATCATTGGACTAATAGCCTATTGACATACCAATCAAAAATGATATCTGCGGCATCCAACGTCTCCACATCGAATATATACCTTTTATGACAATAACATCACGGTGAGAACAGTAATTTTACAATCCGTGGTAGAGTGGTAATATGGCTCTGGGTCCAAAAGAGAAGAAATTAAATATTTATATTTATTTATTTATTTTTTCATGTTCTCCGTAAAACGGTTATTCACCAATACATTATGGAGAAGATTACAAATTAGACAAAAAGTATAGCAAAACACATGAAAAGGTCAGTTTCACTACTTTGTGACATACGTCAAAAGATAATTGTTAAACTGCCTGTAGGTTACGTTAAAAATGTCGATGGTCAATGCAGACTCGTTGAGCAGTTCAGTCGCTCTGTTGACTGGGGCGTTCTGATAGGCAGAAGTCCTCGCTTTTGGAGCATAAAAAAGGGTATGGGACCTTCCACGAGTATACTTGTCTGGAACATATAAGTTAATCTCTTTCAAAATAGGTGGATTATGTATAGTTCCAGAGATTATCTTAAAAAAATGTTTTCCTAAAAATATTTTTCGGCGGGCTTCTAATGTATTAAGATCGAGCATTCCTGCTAAGAATAAGGATGGATACAGGATAGGGTAGTACATATATTCCCTCATATATAGGTAACGCATGAATCTCTTTTGTACTTTTTCTATTTCGAGAATATGGTTTTGCTCAGAAGGGGCCCAAATAATGGAGCTATATTCCAAGATACTGCGAACAAGTGCTTCATACGTTCTTCGGATTGCGATTCCGTTGGTAAATGATCTTGAATTACGAAGAACAAATCCAAGCATTTTGTTGGCACGGGAGACCATATCAGATATATGGGATTTGAAACAGAGATTTGCTTCAAAAATTACGCCAAGGTCTCGAATCTCATTTTTACGTGTTAATTCATGTTTATTAATGTGGTAGGGGAACAGGAATGTATCTTTGGACCTTGTAAATGTAACGATACTGCATTTCTGAATACTGAAGGGTAAGTTGTTCAGTTCCGACCATTTGACAAGAGAATCAAGATCGTTCTGCAGAAGAATGGAATCGATGTAACTTTTGATTGCTTTGAAAAGTTTTATATCGTCAGCAAAAAGGAGATATTTTGAGTGGTTTATAGTGTTGCCAATGTCATTGATGAATAAGAGAAAGAGAAGGGGTCCTAGATTCGATCCCTGGGGAATCCCGGAGTTAGTTTTGTATTCGTGAGAGATATGGTGTCCGTAACTGACATACTGACGACGATTGCGTAAGTAGCTAGCCACAAAAGCGAGGAAATTCTGAGAGAATCCGATGTCACTTAATTTTTTTAATAAAATATCATGGTCGACTTTATCAAATGCTTTCTCGAAGTCTGTATAAATCACATCAACAGGTACAAAATTTTCAAAAGAATTATTAATATAGGTAATGAGATTCATAAGATTCGTTGAAGGTGACAGTGTGGGACGAAATCCGTGCTGATTTTCGGTGAGTGCGTGTTTTGTTTGGTTATATATCTGTGAATAAATTATGGTTTCTAAAAGTTTTGCGGGTGCTGACAACACAGCTACAGGTCTGTAATTATCTATTTCTGACTTTTTTCCTTTTTTATGTATAGGCGTTACTTTCGTTAGTTTCCACATTTCCGGAAAGATATTTTTGCGAAGTGATAGGTTAAAAATATGTTTTAGAGGTTGAACAAAATAATTTGCATATCTTTTGAGGATTATAGGTGGAATACAATCTGGGCCGACGGAGTATTTAGGTTTTAGCTTATGGAAAGCTGTAATAATATCGTCATCGTTAATTTCATGAATTTGTACAGGTAAAGAGTTAAATGACGATGAAGCTATAGAGGATATGTCAAGTTTGGGGATATTGTCGCTAAATACTGATTGAAAATAGTGTGCGAAACCTGCGGCGATCTCAGACGATCCATCATATTTATTGTCTTTGTAGTCCATGTGGTTAAGTTTGTCACAGCCGCGGCGTTTATCGTTAGTGTAAGACCAAAATCGAGTTGGGTCTGTTATTATACTGTTCTCGGCCTCACGTGTAAAGTCAGTGTAGGCCTGACCAATTAACCGTTTGATTGATTTTCGCAAAGTTTTAAAGTTAGCTAAGGCATGTTCGGATTTTGTTTTTTTCCAAAGATAGTGCATTTTAGTTTTTTCTCGTATGAGGTGAATGATTTCCCCATTAAACCATTTCGGATATTGTCTAACATCTTTGAGCATACGTGTAGATCTTTTCTTAAAACAAATGTTGAAAATATTATTGAGCTGTTCATAAAACATTTCGACAGCTAGATTTACGTCAAGGCAATCGTAATGATTCCAGTGATGTTGTTCTAAGGCATTCTTAAGTGTGTTATCTGAGCTTTCGTGGAAAATCCAACCCATGTTTATGTCTGGAGGCAATGTGTCTGTTTGTATATGTGATTGAGTTGTGTAATCGAATGTGAATGAAAGTGAAGGGTGATGAATATCCTCTCTGACTAATGGGGAGTCATGGCTGACACAATATATATTGTGTCAGGGTGTTTGTAAGAAAATAGTCTTTCAGCGTTGGTCAGTTTATTTCTTTTACATACAGGGTTCACAGCTTATAGTAAAAAACAGAGTACAGGAAAGTTGTAGCACAATGTCATTTAGAGTTTAAACAATGATCAATAACGTTCCCACTAAACACTTAGCGTAATAACCTCAACAGAGGACCCGTGGTCTCTTAGTTGGGTTGAGGTTTTCCCGACAAGTAATGTCCCCGAGGCAGCTGTTACTTGAATTCCCAAGGAGGACCCGGGGGGTTCTCTCGACTTGGTACTGGGGAGGGTTTAACTGGGCAATGACCACTAGGATTCTGTTTCTTAGTATATACCCTTTGGGGCAGGGTAGTGCCGGCCGATGATGGAGGGGTGGGGGTAGCTCGGCCAATGGGGTGTCTGTACGGGTGGTGAGCTGAAAGTTGCCGAGCGAGACGGCGCTATGCGTGTGAGGGAAAAAGTATTCTGATCCGTGCATCGGACCAAATACGGCGCGCTACAATATTATATACATATACATTTTAACCTTATTATCTAAATTGGTCATTGTTATTACTAAGCATAGCTGCTTATATTATTACTAAATTATTTATGCTTTTATGTGTTTTTGTTGTGAATGGTAGATGGAGTCAGGGACACTTGAGAAAGACGTGACACGATCAAATGAACTACTGAGTCGGGCCATGTCAAGTCAGAATAACAGCAGGGTTTGTATAAGAATGTGAATGAAGCAAGGAGTGTGTGCCAAGACAAAGTTGTTTAGCGTTCCGTCCTCTCTGCCCACCCCTGCGGCGAAACGGCGTGATGTTTAGTTAGTCATATTATCGTTAAAAATAGGTAATTACTTAAAACTTGCAACAAGTAGCCCCATTTTATCACACTCCAAACTAATAAAATAAACACACACCTACTTAGTTTGTTATCCAATCTCGATACAATATTGATTATCAGACCCGATAAATAACTTATAGTTCATAAAAAGGTTAAATAATATAGGCTGGCACCTACACTGCTTTTTAAATGTAGTTATCGTTTAATTAGTACAGAGTATGCTTCTTAAGTGTAGAATATTGTTAATGGTAATGTTTTTATCAGTTCTAAATATATGCATACCTACCAGCCTTTGATAAAAAATGTGTTCTCTTGATAACAGTGAATTATGTAAGGCACATAGTAACTTTAGTATATAGCTAATAAATCAAACACGTTAAGCCACATAAGGGCGTCATCGATATATTCAATAAATCAGCGAACGAAATGTAATTATATTCAGAAAACAATAGTCAATTTTGAAAACTGAATTAAATGAATTTATAAATAATCTTAGTGGGAGGAGTACTAAAACTAGATGTCAGTGGGGGGGAGATATTTTTACCTGCTTTTAGGAGACATTTGATGCATAGGTACAGACAAATTATTAAAGAGGACACTTTGAATGGACGTATTTGAGTTTGTTTTTATTTATCAGAGCTATTTATTTTTCATGTTCTCTGTAAAACGGTTTAACACCGAGAACAAGTTTGGAATACCCGCCCGCAGTCCCCTCTTACCCCGCAAATGCCCAAAGATACAAATGACGTCAATAGACGTTGTGTCATATCACATCTCCTCTAAAACGACGTCAATAGACGTTGTGTCATATCTAGTGATGTAGACCCGGGAACAGGAATATTTCCCGACCTGAAATAAATTCCCGAAAACGGGGAATTTATTTTATTTTTAATAAAATGGTTTCTAAACTTCTCTTGGATGCTTTATTGAGTGTTAGCAGTTATCTAAGACGACATCCCCTGATTTGTCACAGGTTGCCATAAGAATATTAACATAACATAACATGACTGCTCCCATTACTTCAGCAGCCACTGAGAAATCTTTTAGCACATTTAGTCGCATTCATACAACACGGAGGAATCGTCTAACAACTCAAAGAGCAGGGAAAATAACACTTGTGACACACAATTGGAAACTTCTTTCCTCTGAAAGAGGCTCTCAAGTTGCTCCCAAGAAAACCCTTTCTTCCACGGATGAGCAGATTGCTTCGCATCATAACGTTTCAAACCTATCTGGTACTCGCAAACGCAAACATCCAATTGACTGTGCTGAGGAAGAAGAAAACGTAGATAATCCTGAGTCGGCAACAACTTTGTCCGGGTCGGAAGAAGAAGAAGAAGAAGAATATGAAGGTGAAAGTGGAAGTGAAGTTGATAGTGTCAGTGTCCAATCGGTATCATCAGATGAACAGTAACGATCTGTGAAGTTGTGTCATTTTTACAGTTTTACGATTTTTTTTTATATGTACCGTTTACTAGCATAAAGTGTATATAGGCTACTAATACTGTACAGTATACAATTATATAGAGATACTACTCACTTTAAAATAATTTTGATCGGTGTTTTTTTGTTATTTTTCTCTTGGATCCTATTCCTATATATATGGGAATAGTTTTTATGGATCTATCCTGCTCTAAATGTACCATATGTCTGTATATTTTATTTTTTATTTAATAAATATTATTCTTTTTGAGGTATTATGTTGTTAAAATCAAAATTCCCAAAATTCCCCGTCCAGGGGAATATTTCCGGGAATATTTCCGGGAATATTCCCGGGAATATTCCCGGGAATATTCCCCAGAAATAAATTCCCGGGAATTTATACATCACTAGTCATATCACATCTCCTCTAAAACGACGTCAATAGACGTTGTGTCATATCACATCTCCTCTAAAACGACGTCAATAGACGTTGTGTCATATCACATCTCCTCCAAAATGTTGTCAATAGAAGTTAGGTCTAAATTTGATATAAAAAATTTCAACTTCGGACTCGATTTACTACTTTATTGAAGTAATACAACAAATCGACTCCAAAAGTGACGTATTCATCAGTATTACTTATACTTATGTAGTTTGATTATGTCACAACTATGAACACTATTTAACAGATGTTTGACAAACTGAACAAACAATACAATGTTCAAGGAAATCCCAATATGTGCATCTCCAATGGGTACCTATTTAGTATTTTTTAAACAAAGAACAAACGACACCGATTAGATTCGTGTTATTTTTGGCCTACCTAGTCGGAAATGTTCTGGACGCTGGACAAGGAGAAGATGCAAAAAGGTGAATATGTGTTGGGTTTATTTACAGCGTAATAAAGGTCACGTGGAATGAAATGAGTACACTCTGGAAATTCGCGGAAATCATTGTGCCAGTGCCAAGTCACGATGGAAAAATTAGACACAATACATTTCGGTGTTTATTCTCTTTGGAGAAAATTAATACGGAGTCATTGATTTTTTTTTTGTATAAATCAAAAAATCTGTTTGTCTCCCCAAATACTTCACGATAATAATGACATATTATCTGTCGATGATAATAAATAATGACATTAAATGAAGTTATTCTTGTGAAATCAAGCATAGCTGCAATATTAAACATTTCGTTAAAAAAAACTCTAGAGAAAGAAGCGAATTGACGCAAACAGGCCATCAAAAATAGTGTAGTCATTTTGAAAAATCCCTCCGTATTACTATTACCTACACATTTGTTATAGTTTCATTGTTTCTACTTAATTTTCCTTCTACACAGTATCCCCAAAGATAACATAGGCCCAGAGTGAAATTATTTTCCTCAGGTCCCTGTGTGGATTTAATGTAAAAAATAAATATTTTTTATTTAGTTCTGCTTTTTAATTATTTTAGTCTTCATTCGTACTTAGTTATACCTATATTTCTAAATCAACCTATTTGTGAACATTAATAATTGGTCTGGTTTTGTCTTCGTCTTCTGTACATTATATTAGTATGAACACTGTTTAAATTAACAAATGATTTTATTTACATACATAAAAAAACCTTTAATCTGTCTTGTTCCAAATCTAAACTATTGATCCTAACTTTTCAAAATGAATCAAATTAATACTTTTGTAAGAGAAACTTCAAGAACTTGTATTGAATCTGACGATATTAGTACAGCAATTCCAACATTAATTTGTTTTCACGCTATCCAATTATCCAGATTCAGTGTACAGTTAATTTCTACAAGTTCATTGTCCAATTAAAAAGAACGGTGGGAAGAATTGTCTGCATCATTTATATTCATAACCAGAGATACGTGGGACCGCAAGTATCCAACATCGTACCTACCTCGGACCTACCTTGGAATTTAGAAACAATAAAAAATAATAATGCAATACCAGTTTCTGAATGAGGAATGGCTGGCGGGGGAGTGCGATTTGAGAGTGTGGGGGAGGATATATAGAACAAGCTTCCTTAAAAAAAATAATCTGCATACGTTGAAGAATATGATTGATTTGCATATTGCAAGGGGTACCAAAAAGCTACTATTTATACCACCACGTTGCCATATAAAGTTTATTTAATTGAAAAAAATTCATGGAGGCAACAAAATCTATAAATAATCAAGAATTTACCCAGTTTCGTACTGTTGAGAAGTGATCCGTCAAATCCGTTTTCTACCTGTGCACGTTAGCAATAATGGTACGAATTAAACGATTTCTAACCTTGATTTATAAAGTGGGATGTTATTTATTCTTTCTTTTTTTAGTTAACAATTTTCTTATCAAAGTGTTTCAATATTTCAACGTGGGCGAAGATATCAATATTGACTCGTCAAAGTTGTACTTATTTATAATTTTATAAACTCATATGTCAATAATTTTTTACTATATTGCGATTTTGTATTATCATATTTGAATATTCTTTTAGTCTATTCTCTACGTTTATATTATTTAAAATACAAGTTAGCAACTTCTTATATCAACCAAGAAAACTTTTCATATTATTTATAAATTGCAATAACTAAGTAAAAGTCAATACACTAGACTAAACATGAATCGCTTTTAATAAATATGCCTATTTCTGACTGTCCTAAAACAGGTAATCTCCTAGTTGGACAGCCAAAGATCACTGTAATATGTCATGTTTTTTAAATAAATAAATAAAATAAATAAATAAAAATATTATCTAATTTATTTCGAATATGATTTACAATAGGTACGTAGGAATTGCAAAGCAAATATAAAAAAATCTGTTTTTTTTTTAAATTCACGAAGCTATAACTTTTTTTAAAAACAAAATTTTGTAAGATGTTCTTTGTTTATGTTAGCAATCTTCAATATTAGCATTATTATCTCGCATATATAAAGATAATAAATACATATTTATTTATCTATGATCTGTAATAAAGATAAAAATTAATTTTGACTGATTCCTTTGTTCATTTGTAGATTTAACACGTGTAGGTTCAGTTTTATAAGAACAAAACATAATAGTTTCAAATTAACTCATAAAATCTTCTCGTAGGGAGCCACGAACAACTCTACTAATACTAACACCTTTTTAAAGCCCAGCTACACTACTCGCGAAGTTGGTCGAAGTTGACCGAATACGATAGTGTGGGCACGAACTTCACTTCGCTTCGGGCAACTTCGCTTCGCTTCGCCCGACTTCCGATTGTTGTCGGTAAATGCGCCCGAGTCAAAGGACTCGAAGCGTTACTCGCGAAGTTGCACGAGTGTGTGGGCACGCACTTCGAACTTCGGCTAACTTCGTCGAGGACTTCGTCGAAGCGTCGAAGCGAGTAGTGTAGCTGACACTTTATAGCCCAGCTACACTACTAGCGAAGTTGATCGAAGTGCGTGCCCACACACTCGTGCAACTTCGCGAGTAACGCTTCGAGTCCTTTGACTCGGGCGCATTTACCGACAACAATCGGAAGTCGGGCGAAGCGAAGCGAAGTTGCCCGAAGCGAAGTGAAGTTCGTGCCCACACTATCGTATTCGGTCAACTTCGATCAACTTCGCGAGTAGTGTAGCTGGGCTATTAGAGTATAATCGGATAATATTTAAATTTTTACTTTAAAATAAATAAAAGTTAGGAAGAATATTATGGACTAAACGTTGCCACACACTAAACTTTGTTTAAACACTTTGTTTTGTTGCTAAAAAAATAAACTTGTGCAATTAACATAATTAAATAATTTAATTGTTTTAAAGTACAATTGTCAGATTGTAGAGAGATCCGCGTTTTCAAATTAATGCCCCAGGTGCTTGAACTCTTGAACCCTGCCTTTTTTATATATTAGTAAATTGATGATAATATAATCAAGTGCCAAAGTACTGTTCCAACATACTATTTACAGATGACACAGTTTTACACTTTACAAAAAGTAATACTGAACAAGCAATATCTAAAATGCCGAGAGAATTTCATGAAATAACTAAATGGTATATAAAGAAGCTGAAAATAAATGTAACTAAAAGTAAATTCATGGTGTTAGATAAAAAAAAACTAAACACACGTATGACCTAATTTTTTTTTTGGATAAGATCAAAATTTGATCTCAAAGCAAAGAAATCAGTATACAACACATGGCATTAATTTGAAAATGCGGATCTCTCTACAAGCTGATAATTTTACTTTAAAACTATTAACTTATTTAATTATGTTTTCGAAATACACGTTTTTATAAATAATTTTATTATAGCTGACGTGTACCCGGTGTTGCTGAGGATTATCCTTAGGAGTGATACATATACCATCGCAGGCTTTTCTGTAGGCCTTTTAAAGATATACAATCTCGTAATACATTATTTTGATGTATCTCATAAGATTTGGACAGCGTTAGCAGTGTAATCGCCTGAAAATATATTTTACGACTTGATTACGAAACATTGACTTTTCTCTACTTTATACAAATATAATATGCATGTATTATTTATATAAAAACCTTTCGAAAGAAATTCTCTAAATTATAGTGATAACACTAAATCCGTTTCGTAGTTTAGAAGAACTAAGCGCACAAATAGACATACACGAACAGCGACTTTATTTTATACTATTTAAAGATTTTTTTAGCACATCAACGCTGCAACGTTTTCGCCAAATTGATTTTGTCACCCTTTATATGGCGCCCAGATCTATCACTCGGGTTGCCCAACTCTCGTTCCGGCTCTGCCAGCTACATAATGAAATCAATGACCAAGAGTGACTCTAGTCAAATATTATGCCCGCACAAGTGTGGACACGAAAAAATATTTGCAGTTATCTTGCTAAAAAATTGCAAAGTGTTCCTGGCAAATAATTATGGTGCCTACACAAGATTATACCTTGATACATATAGGTTTAACAAATTTTCAAGAAGTAGAGATGTGTACCTACCTATCTGTGCCCCACCCACATGGTATTATTATTTACAGATTATTAAAAAATATAAGATATCTTGGAAGATGATCTGGAATATAAGTAGGCACTCCTATATCTTTCACAAATATCTTGGAAGGGTAAATATTTACCTAACCGCCGCACTTTTAATACGTACAGATTATGGAAACTATACCTACTTAGTTTCAACTTAATTACTACAGGAAACCACTATTAAGGCGAAGCTTAATGCCAAATCACTATTTTGATTAATCTTTACAACGAATTGGTGTACATTATGAATACCAAAAATATGCTTTAGATAAATTGAAGGTTTTCCTATCGCTTCGTTTGAGTAGAATACAAATAAAATAATAAATTACTCAATAAAAAATATAAATGCAAACTAGTAAAAAAAACATTTTTTCAATAGAAATGTATGAACGCATAGAGGAAACAACTTTAAAAAATACAGTATTATAGCTAAGATTATCTGTGATAGTTTAATTTGATTAACTTTTTTGCTTTCTTATAAAATTATTTACAAAATAAATAAAAAACAGTTTTTTGCTTGAAATCGAACGTTTCTAGACTCCGTTTGTCAAGCGATTTTAATGCCTATTACCTACGATATAAGGTATACCAAGAATATATACATTTTTGGCTTGTAACTTCCTCTTAACGTTGGGAGATATGGTAAAGATGCATTAAAGTTCCATTTTTATTAAATCAAAGTTAAAAAATTCCCCTTAAAAACGATCTTATTCCGCCATTTCAGTATGGAATTACGTTCGCGAAAGGTTTAGTTTCAATCTAAATATGCAAAAATTATTTAAATAACCCAAACAAAGAATCTATTTTTATCATCTCTTCCGACGTAAACAGTTATATAATGTTGAAACGAAGTGCAATTTTCATAATCTGTGCCTATATTAGAAAATAAGCAGAAAGCTGAAAGTTTCAAGTAATAGACTGTGTGATACTGACAAATTGATTCGATTCCTTTGCATATGACAGTAAACATTTCAGTAAGTTCCTAATCTAATATCTAATTTAAAACTGGGTGATAAAAACTTTTATGTTTATTGTTTTTTGTGCTGATGAAGTGCCGGTAGACCGCATACTATATAGGCAAGGGAAATTGAATTAAAAAGGTAGGTACCTACCTGGATTTTTCTTGTAATGAAGTTAAGTGTTTAGAAACTGCACTCGTCATCTCGTCGAGGTCACGCAAAGTTATGGTTATGATCGAAACCAGATTCGAAAATGACTCAACAAATTATGCCTATTTCCTAATTTATAACTTCGAAACATGTTGGTACCTACTTCAACGCACGTCTGAATAATCAATAATGCTTCTTGATGCGTCATTTGCCAACTATTTAATGGTTTGTTTAACGTTTCGGAGTCTTATTGTGATTAGGTACTTGAGCGATAAATAATTTAAGACCAAGCGTAACTCTGTTAAAGTATTTTAGGTACACTTAACATTCCGCTTCTGTAAATTAGTGATGGGCAATGGGCATAAACGAGAAATACCGACCTACCGACATATTTCAAATATTAAATTCAAATTATTGACAGACTATGACAGAATGGTATGGTATATAAAATATCAATGCCGATTAATCAAAACCTAAGTATCGAATAGTCTAAATTTTTAATTTGTTTTTCCTGTAAAAACTGTGAAAGTTTTGTGATGTTTTTTTCTTTAGGGAGTAAAATTCGGCTTTGTCGTCAGTGACCGAATGGTTAATTCGATTATTTGAATCGGTTGTTTCGAGTATGTCCATCACTACTCTATAAAATTTTGGATTTGGAAATGATTCAATTTAAAACTGATAAATTTAATAGTGGTAATCATTCCTTCAGAGACAACAACGGACTTCGTGATTATTTCAGATAATATAACAACATATAATATTTGTATGGATATGCAATGTGTATTCGTAAACTGTGTAATATATCATAATATCATTACAAATAAGTTATCTAGATTATATTTATGTCGGTTTGTTTGATAACGTTTATTGCCAAAGGTTTTTAATGCAAAAAAACGTATTTTATTGAGAGAGAATATAATTTTATAAGAAAATATAGCATACGCCGTGAGGTCTTGATAAGGGCTTCCAAAATTAAAATGTCGCTGTAGTATTGTTTATAAGTGTGTATCGCTGGTTTTGTATTTTGTAGCAGTATGAATAATTAATCGATTTATATTACGCGGGCGTTTTAATCAAGGTGTTCTACTTTTTATAAACTGTTAAAAAAGTGAGCAGTTTTGGTAAACGCGATAATTATTTTATGCGACAAGTAGGTGCACACTGAGAATTAGGTTAGGTAGACTTCTTTTAGAGAATATTAGACATTGTAATGACAATATATGTTATAATATTGTAATTTTCACTGGATGGGGGTAAAAATTACAACATTTTGTGAGTCAGAATAGTGTATGTATATGACTAAAATAAACGAGTTATAACAGAAAGCATTAAATAATTTGTTGCGATGGATTGGAAATCTAAATTGTTGACGTAAGGCGATCATTTTTTATCTGCAATAAAAGTTAGGCAATTTACTCTCGGAGAATATCTTGCAAACTTGCAACAAATTATAACTTGCCTCATTTTAATTGCAGAAGTATCTAATCGTTCGGTAAACACATAAATTTCACAAAAAGGATACCATTATTGAACAGTAAACTTATTGAAAAACTGCTAACTATTTTAGGCATTGGTCAGAACTCAGAACTGGGACAACCCGTTTTACTACAACTAATACAAATATACAAGGATTTGGAAAATGGTTTCACAAAGGAATTTCACATTTAAGTTGGGTTATAAATCGATTTAAGTTGATCAAAAATCTCTTTCAAAAAGGTTGATCAACAATCGACGTCATTGTGCGAGTCACCATTCGAATATAAAAGCGATCGACACGTGCGAACGACTTGCTACGACTTGAATGCAATTATTTTTCGAATTTGTGTATTTGAAAAATAGGAGTCAAGAGTGTTCCTTTTTAAAATTAAGAGTGACGTCAACATAAAACGAGCCGGAAAACAAGATGTTCAGACTTTCAGATCTGGAATAAAAAACTGATCGATATAAAGCTATGAAGCCACGCGACAGTGCATTAAATAATAATATTTGATTGGAAACGGATATTGCGGAATTGATTCCAGTGGATATTAAAAAGTAAACGTCGATAAGAACTATATACGCACTGAAATAGGAAAGTTTATTAATTCTTCCAAACATAATGGTACGAATACATTTGTGAACTGAAACGCGAACCGAGCCACGAATTACGGGAAAGAAACGAAGCAACTGCAAGCGGCGTTTCGCGCCATTTGCGGTAGCTCTGTTCCTTTTCCATAAGTTGAGGATCAGCTCGGCAGTTCGGCTCGCGTATGTATACGTAGCATTACGTTGTCAAGTTGTACAGAGTGCGGCAAAACAGACAGTACAGTTTTGAAGGGCTATTAAAAAAAACGGCGTAACTTACAGAAATTGAGTTTATTTTATTCGCTACATCATGCTGTTTTATCCATCAAGTCCTGAAGATGACATCAGAAAGATGATGGCCCCCTGCAGCAATACATTGATGAAAACGATTTCTGATGAAGGTGATTTCGGCCCCATTTTGGAATATCTTGACGGGTATAGAGGAGATTTCCTCCCAAATTCGACATTTGAGTTCTTCCAAGGTGTGAGAAACATTGTTATCCGGACCAAACCATGGTAACGACTGAAAACGACACGACCCTCCCAAAACTAGAGACCCCTACCAGATTCATACCCCCACCACACGGGATGTACCGGCCCTTCAAAACTGCACTGTCTATTTTGCTGCATCCTAGACCTGCATGGTGTTGTTCAAAATAGATTAACACAAATCATCTCTCGAAGAGTTTTTGCCGCCTAATTTATTTATTTGTTAAATGCCCTTTCTAATCCAAAAACAACGGTTTTAAGCCTTTTCAATAACATGTTATTTCTTATGTCCTTCAAAATCGGATGAACTAACCAACAACTCAACTTAAAGTCGTCGTTATGAACGAAATCGTTCAGTTTAAATTTGAACGTGGGATCTTTCCTGTTCATTTTTCATACAACTGTTCAACAAAACTTGAATCATTATGAACCAGACAACTTGTTCATAAACAAATAGATCATCAGCCATCAGATCATAAAAAAGGAAATATTAAATCATTCGGATTACTATTTATGTTGCCAGTAATGAAATCACATTTATAGAGTCCCATATGGTTGAACACCCGCAAGGCAAAATCTGAAGTAATACTCTATTTTCGGTAAATGGCGTCATCAGTATACGATATTCATGGGCAGTTGTAGCTGATCATATACATACATATACCATTATGTACATGCATCACACAATACAATCACACTTACTTATTGTATTAGTGCTGTTAATCGCTAAAGCATAATAATTGACTTCTCAACACATGTTCGCACATGTGATATGTGATGAAACGAAATCACAAGAAGCCATTGTTAAGTATTTAGGTAGGTACTTACATGTCTCCTGTATTACAGTAAACGAAATGAAGGCATATTATTATTTATAATACACAGTGTCCGGAAATCATAGTTCAAGCAGGAAACTGGTGAATCTACAGGCTTTTCCTATAAGAGGTGTTATTTTGATATTCAAAGAAAAATGCCGTTTTTTAATATAAATGATCGAATGTTTATTTCATTATAAAGAGGAAGGTATGCCGTTAATAGTGAAAAATAACATCAGTCAAATGACCACCACGACCACGCCTACAGGACCATATCCTTTTCATGAAATTTTCCATAACCAAATCGCAAAGTGGCTGCCTTATGTCCTCGACAGCCTCACGAATTCCATCTTTGAGGTCTTGAATCGCTGGGCTGTTGGCGTAGATCTTCTCTTTCACGTGGCCCTAAAGGAAGAAGTCGCAAGGTCTCACAATAATCACAAGATCTCGGTGGCCAATTTTGATCACCTCTTCGAGAGATAACACGGTCCGGACACTTTTCCCGTAAAAGATCAATGGTTTCGTTGCTTGTGTGGCACGTAGCGCCGTCTTGTTGGAAGTAAACGTTGTCCAGATCAATACCATCCAATTCCGGCCATGAAAACATTAATTCCTTAATTAATATTCAAAATAACACCTCCTATTGAAAACCCCTATACATCAAATTTAGAGTCGATTTTGAGTAAATCGAGTCCGAAGTTAGAATTTTTTCTTTAAAATAAAAAAAAAATCGGTTGCTAGGGGTTAATATCAGCTGTTTAATGTCTTTTAAAATGTGTCCAAGCGTAGATCAGGCTTCAAAATTTATTTTTATCCCAAAAAAAGTAAAACGAAATATAAATATCGAAATGCTCAAATCGATTATTTTTTTGGGGTTTTCTGTGTGATGTAGATTCATCATTTACCGATTGTACTCTGAGTTTCCGAAAACCGTGTATAAGCTATGCTAGAAGCAGAGCTTTGAAGTCTTTGATGTTTATGACATGATGAGTACATAAACATGTACTCGCATCAAGAAATGTGCTTATTAAATTTGTGTGTATTAAGTACATTAAATCATAAAATAAAAATCATTTCGTATTTTACAATAATTCTAATGATTTTTTTTATTATATTTATCGCCGTTTGCCTTTATTCGTCGAGCATACTGAAATAGTATAAAATGTACTTTATCACAAATTGAAATCTTGTTTTTTCTTGTGAGTAAAAAATATTGCTTTGGTTTTCCGAGTATATTGGCAAGTCGCATTACATAAGTATCTAAATATTATATTTTTTTCGCCACATATTTGAAAATCAAAATTTGGGATTTGGTGATATGAACAATCAATAATAAATTATAACTAGCTGACGTGTACCCGGCGTTGCTCGACTTTTGTCTACTCTCTATTAAGATAATATGCATATATTACATATATACAGGGTTTTCCAATAAGAGGTGTTATTTTGAATAGCCCGCTATTTCGGTAGATGTTACTTTTGAAGCTGTAATTTTTAACATTTGACAAGTAGAAACTACGCCATTAATAAAAATGGAACGATACACACTTCAATAACGCATTGAAATTATTGAAATTCACTTGAGTGAATCAAATGCAAATCATCTTGAGTGATGAGGCCCATTTCCACCTCGGTGGCTTCGTCAACAAGCAAAATTGTCGCATCTGGGGCTCGGAAAACCCAAGAGTTATTGTTGAAAAGCCTCTCTATTCTCAACGTGTGACTTTTTGGTGCGGCTTATGGTCCTGCGGAGTCATTGGACCTTACTTTTTCGAAAATGAGGCTGGAGCAACAGTTACGGTGAATGGATTGCGCTATCGAGAAATGATTAATGATTTTTAATGGCCGAAATTGGATAGTATTGATCTGGACAACGTTTACTTTTAACAAGACGGCGCTACTTGCCACACAAGCAACGAAACCATTGATCTTTTACGATTGAATATCAAAATAACGCCTCTTATTGGAAAATCCTGTATAAACCTTTCGTAAGAAATTCTCTAAAGTGAAAACCCTATTAAAATCTGTTGCGTATTTAGAAGAACTAAGCCCACAAACAGACGAACTAAGCCCACAAACAGAAGAACTAAGCCCACAAACAGACGAACTAAGCCCACAAACAGAAGAACTAAGCCCACAAACAGACGAACTAAGCCCACAAACAGAAGAACTAAGCCCACAAACAGAAGAACTAAGCCCACAGACAGAAGAACTAAGCCCACAAACAGACGAACTAAGCCCACAAACAGAAGAACTAAGCCCACAAACAGACGAACGCGGATAGTGACTTTGTTTTATACTATTTAGAGATATCAAGAAATACATTACAAAAGTTAGCATTAATCGTCTGAAGCATTGGAATTTTCTCCTCGTTATGAATTATGAATCATGAAGCAATATCTCTTCTTATTCATGTCAGGGCTTATATACTCGTATTATATTCTACTCATGTTTCTTCTTGTATTATACAGTTCTTATCTTCTATCTATGTAAACCTATATATATAAAGAATAGTGTTTCTAGGTTTGTTTTTTTAATACAATTTTACAGTTTTATTCAGAGATCGATGAAATTTTCCACAACTAACCTTCAAAACGAGAGAAAAGTTACAGTCTAAATGAGATTTAAAAAAACAACCTGATCCCCATTTTCTCATCACTAAAGCAGATTAAATCCCGGACAACGCCGGACACTTCAGCTAGAATAAGCTTTAAAAAAATGATATTGCATTTTTCATACAAACCATATTTTTATTCCGAGATTGATGAAATTTTTGCACACTTACTTGACCTTCAAAACAAACATTAAATCACTGTCTGGATCAAAACCAGCCCTTCGCCCTTTATAAAGCCACAATTCCGGGTGATTCAACTAGTATGTATAAAATTTAAAAATATATTGTTGGTCTGTTAGTATATTAGAGAATGACCACAAGGGGCAGGAAGACCACAACAGTGATAAAATAATCAACTCAAAGTAAGCGAAGATAAAACGACAGTTCCTCGCCCAAAACAGAAAATGAGGAAAATCATAGGTACCTACAAGATGTGGGGGAAAAGTACACTAACTTCGACACGTCTAAAAGATAGTACAAGTAAAAAAGCTAGGATAACTTTTATCTAAATTCCAACGTTTTAAGTAGTTTTCGGGTGAAAAAGTTGAATTTTATTTCGTTTCGAAAAAGAAATGATTTATATTTTGTACTTCTACCATCACGAAGAATCACATCCAGACGTGAGTGCATTTAACTGACTTTACCCCCGAACACCAGCGTGTATTATATCCGCCATTGGGTAAGAATGTCCAAAGAAAAATAAATAAAATTATAGGCTTGGTTGTAAGTCAATTTGATACATAGAAGAAAATAATGTAAAAAGCGGTTTCATTATTCGTAATTCCTTTTATTTTTGTATTATATCAACTACCAATGTGATTAGAATGAAGGCATGCACCCGTTTTATTTATACCTAGTGTTTCAAGGTTAGATGTAGAAAGTAATTTTTCTCTTTTTTTGAAAGTCAAGTGTGCAAAATTTCATCAAGTAGTTTCAAAATTCTGCTTTAAAGGGTGAGAAAAGGGGATGGAGGTGGTTTTTCTAAATCTCTTGTGAACCTTCTCTTATTTTGAATTTGTATGTGTTGAACATTTCATCAATCTCGAAATAAAACTTCAAAAGAAGGTCCACATGAGATTTTAAAAAAACTTGTCATAAAACCCGGGCAACACCAGGTAATATGAATAGTTTTATGTATTATGTCACAGACATAGGAATTAATAGACGAGAAGATAAGGGCGAGGGGTAAAATCAACTGTTGAAGAACGAGGGGAGTAAGGCTGACTGTGATTCGTCAATAAATCAATCTGACAGTAAATAGGCATCTCGCATTATAATATCACCATTTACTTCTTAAAAGTAAAATCTGCGTTTGAATGAATAGACATTTTTACATGGGAGCGCAAATTACTCGCCACGTTATGAACTAATTTGCGAAGTCCAAATTCGGCAAAGTAAGGCAGCTTCTATTTCAGAGTCGTAGTTAGTTTCAGAGTATTTAGTTAAGACACTTTTACAAATGTCTCATAATTTACTTACCCCAGTAAACAACGATGAGCACACTTGAGAATCGCTACATTGTGATGTGATAGTATATGTTTCTAAAACTGATCCATATAATACGGTGTGAATAAGCTTAAAATAAAGTAAAATAATGCTTACTTATGGAATGTAATACGACAATTGGGTTTATTCTCTTTTTCACATCTATTTTTACAAGTTTTCATATCAAAAGTCAACATTTTGCCGTGTTATTTCGTAAAATGAACCGATGATGCCTCGACCATAGTTCGCACAAGAATGATGACGTCACGTTTTCAAATTTCACTTGAAGCCAAATGCGAGCCCAGCCGGCTCAATGGAACCGGTATGGGGAGTGGGGATAATACGCTTTTAATCACTTAGGGCAGGTCTACTAATATTCATATGTCTATGTATTATGTAGATATATTAGGTTACGTTCACTTGCTCTACTTCTGTGTTGAAAATCAATGTTTTTTCAGTCACGCGACGTAAAAATGGTAAAAGTATTGTATACTGCAATTGTGCAAGCAGGAGTGTTTGCAGCTAGAGAAAATGCGAATTTTCTTATTCTGTATTAAATTTGTAACAATGTATAAGTTACGTAAAATAAACAGCGTTAACAATTAATTTCACCATTTTCTCAACCTAAACCTTGACCTTACTTACGAGAAAAATCTTTTGTACAGGTACACAACATTATGTGTGAGTTTAATTGCACATAGTTTCGGAAACAACCGTGCCTTCTTCAGCGCAGTATAACAACTTTGAACATAAAGTCAATTAATTTCACACTGCTGCAAAACAACTGTAATTTTGAAAGTAGTAATTTGTCAACCAAAAAATATGCATTGGAAAAGATAATACTAATAAATCAAAATGAGACATAAAACCTAACAAGACAAAGAAAAATCAAAAAATGTAGTAACGGTCTCAAGTGGGAATCGAACCCAGGATCTCAGTCTTACTGGGACAATGCCTCAACCAACTCGGTATTTGGGACCTAATTATTTTACGTCAATTTTGTCGATCTCATATTTCAAACTCAGAATTAACAATCTCACTGAGAGACAGCCTGTATTCTCACTGCCTAGTAAACTCTGATCCGCCATCAATAGGATAAGGCCTGTAGTCAAAGAATGCCCGCTACATTCATTCCCGGAGAATTAACAATCTCACTGAGAGACAGCCTGTATTCTCACTGCCTCGTAAACTCTGGTCCGCCATCAATAGGATAAGGTCTGTGGTCAAAGAATGCCCGCTACATTCATTCCCCGGCGGGATTGATGAGGCGACGCCTGAGGCCTTAGACTCGCTCACTAACCTAGATGTTCCCCTCTGACCCCCCCCCCACCGTTCGGAAGAAAAAGAAGAATTAAAAATATTACCTTCCACTATTTTTTCCCATTGTTTGGCTGCTATCTTTTTGAATGATTACAAAGTTCCAACGAATTTATTTGTAACCTAGATAGTGTCTCGGATTAACACATTCGATTTTAATTTATGTGGGACTATTGTTTTTTTCCAAAGTCTAAACGAATATCAAATTTTATTGGAATAACTCCCAGTTGAGATCGTTACATTTTTATTTTTCTGTGTCTTGTTCTGTTTCATGTTTAGTTTAGATTTATTAGTATTATCTTATTCTTCAATGACTTATTACATTGATGTGTATAAACTTCAAAGGCAATTTAAAAAAAAGTTATCCTAAAAAACTTAAAAAACAAAAAACATGCTTTCGAAGACACGTTTTAATTATTAATTATTGGTTAATTATTTCATATTATTATAGAGAGAGGGAATGTGAATTTACATATTATTAAATGTAATCAAGATTATAGAAGTTAATTAAATAATATATAGTTTTGCTTCATAATTCACTTTCATTTTTTTCAATCTGCAATATCTATAATGTTAACACTTCTGAGAGGATAGTGATAATATTATAGTGATACATCGGGACTATTTCATTCGCATGTTACTGTGAATGTTGTTATTGAACTAAGAGATTTAAAAATTCGGTTCGTGTAATCATCGATTCATAAATATAGTCAATGAAACAGACGTCGAGAAAACACGTGTGGACTTCAAACAGATAAAAATAAATAGATATATCGATACCTATGACTTTCTTATTTACTTACTTACGTGGTTTTTTATGGGTTCACACAAAAATAATACGGCAAAATTCTGTAAATAATAAATATTGGGTACGTTAATACTAACCAATTCCTCACATACAAAAAGTTAGCAAAAGATTATTAATCACGACTCAAACAGAAGTAGCTATATCAATATAATCATAAACTGTACGACATTTATTAAGAACATTTATAAAATATTGGATAGAGGTGCACTTTGAGTTTAACTAACACTAGTGTTTACGTGGGAAAATTCTTATACGATAAGTAGGTACTCCAAAAAGTGTTCTGGGAAAAGTAAAGTTGTTATGTTTCTACCTTTATTATCATATTTTGAATAAAATTCAAAATTTCCTCTGAAATCTTAAGATTTGTAAGTAGGTACTTAAATAACGCAATTAATAAACATGATGATTTCAGATTTGAAAAAAGAATCTTTAAGCCTTAGACATTTTACGCTATATTATGCGCGCATAATTTAGTTTAATTTATTTTTCATTTTACTGTATTCGTGTTATTATTTTGTAATTTGGACGATGTTCGTTAATAAATAAATAAATAAATAAATAATTTGGGCTTGGCATATACGTATTCTACGCTAAAATCTTCCTCAGGAGAGGGGGACAGATCAATTGGGGGACTGTTGTGGAATATTATTCTTTGTATGGGATCTGTCACTTTGACAGATGACAGCCGCGTAATTACGGCGCTCCGTAAATTATTCGTAAAGAGGAGGTTGCATAGTTTTCAAATATTGCCTGGCTAGCAGATCACAGTGCATATCGTCGCAACACTTATAACACATAATCTTTTCAGGTGTGACAGGTCTGTATGGGATTCTATGGCGAGCAATATTGAGTTATATAAAACGCTTTGAACTTGTATAGTTATCTGTCACCTCCTTTACTGAACCATTAAGCCGTCGTAAATTTTCGCCGTGTCAGAGTAATAATTGAAGCTTCATAGCCATCCACACTGAAGAGAATAGCAACACAATAGTATTAGACTCAACAACATTGTACCGTCTTACCAGGTAATGTGTTTAAATATATGTTTTATAAAAATAGTATATAAACTAGGTACCATAAATATTTCACCCCAATTACTAGTTATATTCAGATAAATGATTTTTTTGATCGTGCCTATCGGCAACTGCTGCTACAGATTAAATCGGCCACTATCTTGAAATAGGAACAAGAACCTAAAAAAACAGATTTACAGGCAGATGAAATGCCTAATACATAATGCCTAAAAACATAATAATTTGAAAATAAAATAACTTGGTTGACGAAATTTTGTTATTATGCAAGTGGGCTGATTGTGAATTACGTTTTTTTATACCTTAATAGTATTATTACATAATATGAGCTTACTGACGTAAGAACCCAAAGAGGATATTACAGACGTATTGTGAGACATCGTCTAGGTTTGGCGTCGGTGAATCCCAGTGAAACAATGTCTAATGCGGACTATTTATAAGTACGCGATTTAATAAAACTATTTACATCCTGATTTATTGTTCATTGTAGAAAGAAAGGGAGATATGCATGAAGACGTGCCGTCTGTTGCCGAACTACGACCAAATTGCACGGATTATCAAAGCGGCGGAACCAATGAAAGTTATGCGTTGGTCTTTGGTAGAAAAAAAGGCGGAGCGCCGCTAGGCGTAGATGCAATTTGCCGTACTATGGGTAAACGATGTTGGCGACACTATTGTGGGCGCGGTGTCGTACTAATAATGGTTTACGGCCCATCTCCCTTATTTCTTTTATCTAAATATTAAATATTATATAAAATAATCCTTTTCTGATGAATGACGTTTCAGAAGATTCGGATTTCAGCTATTTTTCCAGTCCTTTCGTGTACATTTGATGATCATTGTATCTCGATAATCTGTACTAAGCCGTTGCAAGCGTGACGTGTTGAGGTTTTTCCACCGCATGCTTGTATAGATAAACTCAATTATCAGATTTTTTGACCAAACATACAAAACATGTAATGAAACACATGACACTGAGAATATGGGAGACACAGGGGTGCAAAGGGTTAAATACAGTGGCGTGGTGAAAACTCACGTAACCTCGGGCAATCTGTAGTCGAGCCCTATAGATTCATAAAACATAGAAAAACTGAGAGTCGTAGATGCTCTCAGCATCAGTACCACGTTGGTGAAATACCACTAACAAGAAACAAAACGTTGCTTGAAATGGCTTAATGACTTATGTGCTCCTCAACCTTCTCCTTCTTTATCTCCTTCACCTCCATACGTTCCTCAGCCCCATAAAATACCGTACTGGAATGAACTCTTATGAAATCTGGTTAAAATTGATAATATTATTTATAGGTATGCACTATTAAGTTTGCACTATAATTTTTCAATTAATATTCAAATTCTATTCCACAAAACAAAAGAGTTTTGCTGATATAGGAAAATAGTGTTCAATTTGTGGATTGTGCAACAAAAAATTGGATTACGTTAAAAATAAAAGTACGATCTGATATAAATAAAGCGTGGTTTTGCATCAAGCGAGTAAAAGAGAAAACCTCCACCTGCATTCAAGCACAAGAGTCAAAATAGCACCAATATTAAACCACTAAATTTATTGTCAATCGATAAGGTTAATTGATATCTGACAGTATTATTATCATACTAAATGAACAGTTAAGGATTGTTGTAAACGGAAGTGGTGCCCTCTGTTCTTTTCAAAAAGAACCGTTGCAGTTTTCAAGCCGCGGCAGCGAGTTTTTATCTGCTCGTAACGAGGATAGTATTATAATTCTTTGCATCTCGGTAATTGGATTATTTCGTAATGTGTATTTTCGAGGCGAACACTTCTTCCTTCCCGTGCGTTCTCTAAGCCAATCTCTTGGTTTACACCTTATAAGGAGTCAATCAATTTATTCGCTTAGCGTGTTGTAATCTGCCTTATTATGCACAGAAATTCCGAGGTTAATATATAATAACCTCGTCAAGCAATCAAGGTATGAAGACCAAGTAATAACGCAAGTCTAGAAAATTGATTTTTTCCATGTTTGGAATATTTGCCCCCTAAACCATCGTGTGTAATAGTTTATATTAATATTATTAATCACTATGAAGTATGAGTAATGTTTACTTGAATCCGTAATAAAATCGATCGAATAGGTCAATTATAATAGGGTCAAAGATATGTAATAATAACCTTTGTTTCTATGATTTCATTTGACTATGACGGTACGATTATACGAAGAAACTTGAAAGGGGAAAATACGTAGGTAATGAATCAATAATATTAGAATACAAAATATACTCTAATATACACGGTGTCCGGAAAGTATTGATAGAATCGAGAAACTGGTGAAAACACATCACATAGAGATAACCCAAAGAAATATTTTTTTCGATCTGAGCATTTCGATTAATTAAAAAAAAAATTGAGGGTAAATTAAACTTTTGGAACCGGGTCTACGATTTAACACATTTTGATAGATAACAAACATTTGATATTAACCACTAGCAACCGATTTTTTTTTTAAATTTTACCTTAAAATACCAAATTCGGACTACATTCGAAAACCAAATATCAAATTTAAAAAAAATTATTACAAAATACTCCGAATGTTATGTAGATTCAGCAGTTTCCAGCTTGCACCAGTGATAACCAGATACGATTCATGCAGTGATAACCTAAGAATAATGATAAAATATATTTTCCTGCCTGCCTTAAATTCAGCCTGTTGTTTTTCCTTTACAATTACGATCTTAACCCTATTTATAATGCATTAACCTCAATGACTTTATTGTCATTCTTTTTTTCTGTATGGCTACACTGAAGCAACGTGAAAACAGTCACTTGATGCTTTTTTAAACAATTGCATAAAGATTATAAAAGCAACTACATTAATCATGACCATGATTTTTGGGAGTTCCCCGAAATTATCTGTGCGTTATCCTTGTGTTCTACTCCCAGCTGTGGGACAGATGTAACTAGCAATCAGGATTGTTAACAATGTAGCTCAAACTGTAGGCCTGGAAAATGTGATAAAACGCTTTAAGGCGAAGCTTAATGCCAAATCACTATTTTGATTAATCATTACAACGAATTGGTGAACATTATGAATACCAAAAAATATGCTTTGGATAAATTGAAGGTTTTTCTATCGCTTCGCTTGAGTAGAATACAAATAAAAAAATAAATTACTCAATAAAAAATATAATGCAAACTACTAAAAAAATTATTTTTTCTATAGAAATGTATGAACGCGTGAAGGAAAGAACTTTTAAAAAATACAGTATTATAGACAAGATTATCTGTGACAGTTTCACTTGATTAACTTTTTTGCTTTCTTATGAAATTATTTACAAAATAAATAAAAACTAGTTTTTTGCTTGAAATCGAACGTTTCTAGACTCCTTTTGTCAAGCGATTTTAATGCCTATTACCTACGATATAAGGTATACCAAGAATATACACATTTTTGGCTTGTAGCTTCCTCTTAAAAATAAGCTTAGGCATCACAGATAAAAATAGCAGGCAAAACTAAGTAAGTTTTAAAACCAATGTTTATTATTGCCTTCTAACCGTTCAAAATGATTGCCACAGATAATTGAACAAATTAAATGGTATTTTCCTCGCCTTGTTTAGGTAAATATTAAGTTTCCCTAGATTGAGTGCAATTGTTGGATAATGTGAATTTCCTTGAATAATTATTATTACACTAACAACTCATGCACAACGATTGTGATTGCCAAGAATGACGTAATTGAAAATAAACAGCCAAGTAATAACATGAATTAGTTAAACATTTGCACAAGATAACGCCGGGCGATTATATTTTGCGGTTCGGAAAGACATTTAAATCATTGAAGATTAAATTAAGTAGAAGAAGATATAACTTTTTATTTAATCTCTGCAGATAAGGTTAAAAAAAACTTGATTCCACTATTTTTGTTTTCAGTCGGTCGATATGCTTATTCGTGCCAGTAGGTGCAAGTTGAAAATAATATTGTAAACATATTTTTTATGCGATTGCTTACAAAATCGCCTCTGTTTGTACGGTATAAAGACAGGGGAAGTATATCGCCATCCAGCTGGGCAACGTTGTGAGGAGGGTCAAGGATGGGGTCCCAGAGTAGAGTAGATGAAAGCAGATTCCGGATTCAGGATAATACTACTATAAAATGCATTTATTAACCATTGGTAAAACCAGATAATACCAACTTTAAAAAAAAACACTGACTACAAGAGATATTTTATGTTACAGATATATTGTACGGATACAGTGTATTTAAAAAACAATAGATGTCAACTCAACTCAATAAAATCCATTTGCCGGAAGGTGATATATCCAACCGAAGGAATAACCAAAAGTAAGTCGTTCCTATCAGAAATATTCCAAAATATTAAGCCCGTCGTCCCACGGGTTGGTAAGCAATCGACATAAACCAAATGCTGTAAGATCCTGTGCAGAAAATTCCACGCTGAACTGCGCTACAGACCATTACCTTAGGTACTATAGCGAACTTAATTTTCCGCGCAGGGTCTAACAGTACTCTGTTTACGTCGATTGCTTACATTATAATTTTTTTTCACAAATTTTAGCAGTCTGAAGATGTCTGGTGCAAGGTGAAACCGGTCCGGTCAAAATAAATAAGTGTATATAAGTATAAAGGTTTGTTCTCTCAAAAAGGCATGTTAATAAATTACTTAACCAGTATGGACCAACAGGTTGGACGTACATGGCTTATAACAACAGCAGCATACTTCAGCGTATTAAATATGAATGTTTGTGGGCATAAAAGTTTTCTGGTTTGTTGCTGTCACATTGTCGATATTTTGAAAAACGTACCAACACTCCATTCAACCGATAAAGGTTAAATATTCACTCCTTTCCTCATTAACATTCATACATACTCTTATATTATTCTGACATGGCCCGACTCAAGTATCTGATTCCTCGGGAGTCCCCGACTTCAGCTACCATTCACATGTGCGTCATATATTCTACTTACACTCCTTTCTTGACGCATTCGCTCTATATGCCCAAACCATCTAACATTCTCACACGATCATACACGGTGTTACCACTCCTCAGGGATTTTATTTCTACAGCATTCAGTCTTCATACTTCTTAAATAATTATGTGTATATTTAAGGATTTTATTTAAATTTTGGTGATGTCACTGCAGGATTTATCCGCATAACTACAATAATATAATAAAAACGGCACAAGTTTTTGCCAATGTTTCGAAGTGTGCTAGTAATAATAATATTATGAAGTCATTGCCGCTTTCTACTGGCTTTATGCAAACAACTTGCGTGCAAATACTGCAAAAGAAACGGAACGATCGTTATTTTAAAGCGTTAAGAGGAACGACTGCGCGGCATTTTTCATACAAAATACTTTTTAATTTTTTTTTATCAAAAGGTGTATGATACACTTTATTTGTTTATATATCAGGTTATAGAATACTATCTGACGTGTACCCGGCGTTGCTTGAATTTTCTCTACTTCAAGTAAATATGATATCCGTGTATTTTATAGGGTGTATCGGCACTAACCCGACAAACTTTAACCAGCTATTCCTTAGCACATTTGGAGTAAAAAATGTTATGGGCACTTTGCTGTCCGGTAGCATTTTTTTTTCAATTAAAAACAAAAAAAAATAAAAATTTCCACACTACATCACTGTCATTGGCATTGCTTTTCGTGTTCAACAGCTGTTATAAGCAAGTATGTCGAAAAGCGTCTTCGCTCTTTCGCACACACTAAATAATAATAGTTAAAAATGAGACGAATGGTGCCGTGCCATTTCGTTGTGATTGTAAAAGCGCGCCAATATAGGTACACACGTACATTATTCAACGGAATTCGAATAAATATTGCCAGATGGGTTTTCAAACTTTGACAAAGGATAAAACAGTGGTGACATGTGGTGAAAATATGAATGATAAATTTTTTATTAAAAAAAACGTTACCGGACAGCAAAGTGCACATAAGATTTTTTACTTCAAATATGCTAAGGAATAGCTGGTTAAAGTTTGTCGGGTACGTGCCCGATACACCCGTATATATAAACCTTCAGGAAAAAATTCTCTAAATGATAGTAAAAAAACCCATAAAACCAGTGCATAAGAGCTAAGCGCACAGACAGACGCGGATAGCGACTTTGTTTTATACTATTTAGAATATAGGCCATTATAGAAATCGAATTTTCCCGATTTTAGATGCAACTTTGGTAAGTATTTGTGAGTTAATGATAATTATCATAAAAAATAGTTTTGCCCTACAAACTACGTAAATATATTTAAATAATAAATTAAAAAATATATTTTATTTTTATTTAAGTACATAAAACAGGCATGGTGCCCAAAAATTTACAAACATGGATGTTTAAATACATAATATGTAATAACAAAAATGGTAACAAAATGAATAAGCTAAATATGCAGAAGTAAATGACAAATAAGAATGGGTAAAAGGTAAATACAAATATGTTCATAAACGATTTGTTATTGTCACACCTGTACTGGTGAGACACTGATTAGGTAGGTACAATATTGCTTCTCTTTAAATAAAAGGCTTCATAACAATATCAGCTTGATATGAGTGAAGTGTTTAAATTGGTCATTAAAAATGTCTATTTCATTATTAGAGCCATGTATATTGAGTGAATATAGGTAACCGGATAAATCATCACAATGATAATTCATCACATCTTTAAAAAGTTATATAAAGTCATGGAAAGTGATGAAAAAAAAACTTTATTAACTGGGTTATGTAGGTAAGGTTAGGTTAGGTAAAAAAAAATTTTCTCATGGTTTCTAATGACTTTATATCACTGTCACTGTGTTGAGTTACCATGGAACCATTGTTATAATTTCTTGTATTTCTTGGGAGAAATATCCTGTATTTGTGTAGTAGGCTTATAGAAAATGTCTTTCATCCTCCTTGTTGATTTTCTTGATGGTATATTGATGTTAATTTGGGATACAATGTTTGGTGTATCAACTGATGCATGTATAATTTTGTGTAGAAGCACTACCTACACCAGAAAGTTTACGTCTGGCTGCCAATGAGTGTAGTTTATAGTGCAAAATTCGGTCATTATATGTTCCAAATTGACCAGATAAACCTTCACGATAAGCAATTACACGGATTAATTTCCTCTGTATGGATTCAATCCTATAATCATGAATTAGGAGACCAAATTGTTGATGCGTATTCCAGAATACTTCGCACAATTGATTTATATAATGTTAAAGTTAATTCTGTACTTTTATAACAATTTGTGATTCTTAGCGTCAATCCTAATACTTACTCTACCCTACTATAGTGAATCACTTACTGAAAAAGCATTTTGATGGGCTTAAATTTAAATTACAAACGACAGATTTACTTTGGAATACAAATTTACAGAAATTTTAAAATTTTAATTTTTTTTCATTTAATATTTCATTAAATTTGTATTTTACTATTATTATTGGGTTAGATCTTTTTTTTCAATAATTACTATTAAGTCACAAAAAACTGTCAAAGTTGCCTCTAAAATCGTAAATGATTGAATTCTTTATTTGCTTATTTTTATAATTTAAAACCCAAATGATAAATATTCGTATTAGATATTTGCTATATATTCTGATTAAAAAGAAAATGGTTGCGTTTGATTAAGTATGTTGGCCTCAAATCCAAATATAAGTTTTTTATGAAAAAGGGTATGCATTCCTCTTAAGAGGAAGCTACAAGCCAAAAATGTGTTTATTCTTGTATGCCTTATTTCGTCACAAATATAGGTAATAGGCATTAAAATCGCTTGGCAAACGGAGACAGGAAACGCTCCATTTCAAGCGCAAAAATGATTTTGATTTTGTAAACAATTTCACAATTAATTATAGCGATAGTATTGAATTTTTTCATTTATGCGTTCAGACATTTCTGTTTAGTAAATACATTTTTTAGTACTTTACATTTATATTTTATACTGAGTATATTCATTTTTTATTTGTATTCTAATCAAGGGAAACGATAGGAAAAGCTTCAATTTATCTAAAGCATATTTTTTCGTATTCATAATGTAAACCAATTCGTTATAAAGAATAATCAAAAATCCCTGTTTAGCATTAAGCTTCGCCTTAATATGACGAATTACTTCTTGCCCACCTTAATTTATTCAGCTTATTTATTCATCAATATTTCAATATTTATCTATAATCATTGACTTTCCGATAGGTTAAATTATATATACTAAGTCAAAGTCCAGCACGCTGGCTTTTATAGATTTCTTTGAAACCTACTTGAAACGTTGTAGGTTGTTTTCTTTTTATCTGCAAAGATAAATTAATAATGTACGATGTCAATGTTTCATGTTTTGCTGCAGAGCCAAGATGGCAACCCCATTTGGGGAATATTGTACGGTTAAGTTGGGTAAGAACCAGGCTCAGATCTGGTCACTAAACATAGCTAAAGTCGTTTCAAATCAAGTTCATTTGTTAAGGTGGTCTCTGTCCAGGGTGATATCTAGCATCTATAACACAAGCAACATTTTCAGCTTACTGTGGTGGTAGTAGGAGATTTTCAAATATTGTCAGGTTATTCGTTACCCGGGAATGTTTGTCTTTCTTTAAAAAAAAAAAATCAAAATAATGTTTTTTCTACATTTTTAGATGCGGCGGCATCTTTGGCATATTCGAAAAAAATTGTATTGTAAAAATATACTATACATAAAATATGTATTCGGTACATGCTGGGCCTGCCTTAGGTAGGCGAACACTGTAATCGATAATATTTGAATGATTTGTATATTTGTGTGGCGTCGCTTTTATGAATAATATTATCAAGGGCGATGTGTTAGGACTGTTAGGTGTTATGTATTATCAGCGCCTTGGCGCCTTGACAATTCGGCGCCCGGAGCGGATTGCTCCAATTGCGCCCGCATACGGCCGGCCCTGAGTGCATGCTTAAGTTGTCTTCACCTACAATAATAACTGATCTTGAACCTAATAATAATAACAACCTAACAAGTAAATGTCGCACAATCCTAAGACGCATAGGTGGACTTTTTTTTTTTTTTTTTACAGTATTATAGCACAAGAGTCCCAACTGCTCCCGTCTGGAGCCAGTGAGACTATGGCATCCCCAATTGGGGTATGTTGTGAGGCTGAGGGTATTGGGGAGGGGAGGGAGATGAGGAAGATGAAGGTGGGGAAGTACCTGGCTATTCAGATCTGGTCACCAAACACGGCTAAAGCCATTTCAAGCAACGTTTCAATTCTGAATGGTGGTCTTACACCAGGGCGATACTGAGAGTATCTTCCACTCTGAATTCACTATAAATTCAATGATCGTATTTTTTGCAACTGATTGACGATGTGAAAAAATTATTATGACATCAAATGTTCACTTTAGAACTTAAAACCTAACCTAACCTAACCTAGTCCTAGCGGCAGTGGCGGCTCGTGACTTTTGGGTGTTCTAGAGTGCTAATATTATATAAAATTGCATTATTGATGTTATTGTAGCGGAAAACGATTTTTTTTATTTTTTAACTAAAATTCGATTTTTGTATGAAGATTTTCAGGAAATTCCAGTTTTGCCGGATTTCCTGAAAATGTTTATACAAAAAATCTAATTTTCGACAACAACATCAATGATGCAATTTTTATAATATTAGCACTCTAGAACACCCAAAGTCATGAGCCACCACTGCGGCGTGCGATTGACCTAGTGTACACATTGCAAACCAAATAATGAAGACAAATATTTCAAATTATAATCAATAACTAAATAAACGATTCAAACCGATGAATCATATTTAAAACTTGTCCAATAATTATAATTATTTACAGAGTTTTCCGTTCAAGCGGCGATAATGCACGAGCACTTCCATCATTCGAAACCGAGGAAACGCTAATCTCGAAAACGCCACTTTGACAGTTCGATGCTTAGCGGAAGCTATTCAAATGAAAATTTTATATATATGGCTTTGATGATATAGAGATTGTGCGATTGTGCCAACTCTGTTCGATTTTTACTAGTTTTGTAAACTGCAGTAATTTTAAAATTACGAAACTCCAACGCAAAATAAATTAGTGTGAAAACATTTCAGCAATGTTAAATAGCGCTATCGAGTAATCTCGAGGAAAATAATTCTAGAACACATTATGAGTAGTACCTACCGATGCAAAATAATCCTACGTAATAGGTGTTAATGAATAATAATTACCAAGTACTCCTCAAGTCCTTGATGCCACTCAAGCTGAAGCTGTTGCTGCGGGTCTTCTTCCTAACCTCAGGAACAGGGTTGTAGAAGTGCAACTTCCCCACATTATCTTCATCGTTGAAGGGGTTGAGATGTTCGGGGTAGTTGTATATGCTGATTCTGTCTCGCGACTCTCTTCCCAAGGTGGCCATCTTCAGTCCCACCTGCTTTGTCAAATATCAAGTACTTCACAGGGTGTCACAGAGTACCGTCAATGGGTGTCCTCCCTATTGGCACACTAACACACAAGATCACATTACACTGAACACCTATCCTTATCTCTTATCGCGTTGCTGCTGTTATCAGCGAGCGCTGTGAGCTCTGATTATATTTCACTTGTCTTTATCGAACTCTAGATGACTTTTGAAGCACCTTCAAACTGCTCACAAATAAAATTATTGACGTATATTATTGTGTGTGAAGGCGCGCTTCGAAACGGTCATACACCGCAACGCTTCCTCTTCGAATGACTACTAACAAATGCACACCGAATCGACCAGCGCAGAAGACCTGACAGAATTATAGTGGACTAGCAACAAACGTAGAGGCAGAAGACCTGACAGAATTATAGTGGACTAGCAACAAACGTAGAGGCAGACCGACAACAACAAAAGCGATGGAAATTATGACGTAAGGAAGGCGCACGTTCAAAGACGCCTCGAGAAAATTTGAATGTGTTATACCTATTATAAACACATCGCGTGTGGGTACCACATGAAAAGGTAGGTAAAACCGGACGCACACAATGCGCATACATTAACGAGACAACAATAATGCAGTGACACAATGTCACATGAACGTCGTTTAACTAAATGTCAATGCAACCACAACTCAATAATATAATAATAAACGTAATACGAAACGAAACCAACCGCATTAACTTATCTGTGGAATCAGAATGATTCTAAAGGTTATATTTATAATATTAGTGTTTACAATAACACAAACCAATTCTATTATTTCTCCTTTGTTCTATGAATCCTTATCATTTCAATTCGGATATTATATAAATAAACACCCACGATACAAAGAAAGTAGATAGGTATCATGCATTGTAGGTACCTACGTTAGCACATTGACGCACAAAACATTGATTATTTTACTCATATTCGAGCGTTCTTTGTTTGGTTTTTGTATTAGTGGATGTTTTTTTGTTTTGTTTGGGTTTTATTTTATGTTCGTGGGGGGGATTTGTTTCAAATATTCCGCAAAAGTGTTCTTCCCACAGATAAAAACAAAACGAACGGAGTGGCGTAAGAATAGATTCGGGGAATCCCAAACGGATCGTGCCGTCGAGGGAGGTCTAATTATAAAATAACGTTTAGATAAATGTTCAACACTGAATCCATTTGCAGTTATACTGGTATCTATGGCCGGCTCTGAGCCAAACGGTGCCTGGCGCTAGTAAAAACCTCAGGTGCGCTGTATTGATTGTTAGGTATTGTCATTGCCTTGGCTTCTTGGCGCATGGAGCGGACTGCTTCAATTGCGCCTGTACAGGGCCGGTCCTGCTGGTATCTGCAGGTGCATCAGCTTTCATATTGTCAGGTCTTTCTGAAAACACCGTTAAGTACTTGTATTAAAAATATTGATATTTCAGAGTAATAAAATAATATGAATTTTGTATATCAAAATATAAGCACCTAATTATACTGTTGTGCAAGAAAAAGAGAATTTATTTTCCACATAGGAATTAACTATTCAGCTAATACACCATAAGCGCTTTCATCGGAAGTGTACACAGGGAGGATGGACTGCCATAAACCCGGGTTGTGGTTTCTTTCTGAATTCAGACGTGCATCTCTACATTATTTTAATAAAACTAGCTTTACCCCACCACGCGTAGCTGTGGCTCAGTCTATATGTGCGCTTGTTGTTTTTACATCCAACCGATGGAGCTGTTTTAAAAAAAGAATCATGTTTTACCTGTCACAGGCACAGACATAGGAATTAATAGACGAGAAGATAAGGGCGAGGGGTAAAATCAACTGTTGAAGAACGAGGGGAGTAAGGCTGACTGTGATTCGTCAATAAATCAATCTGACAGTAAATAGGCATCTCGCATTATAATATCACCATTTACTTCTTAAAAGTAAAATCTGCGTTTGAATGAATAGACATTTTTACATGGGAGCGCAAATTACTCGCCACGTTATGAACTAATTTGCGAAGTCCAAATTCGGCAAAGTAAGGCAGCTTCTATTTCAGAGTCGTAGTTAGTTTCAGAGTATTTAGTTAAGACACTTTTACAAATGTCTCATAATTTACTTACCCCAGTAAACAACGATGAGCACACTTGAGAATCGCTACATTGTGATGTGATAGTATATGTTTCTAAAACTGATCCATATAATACGGTGTGAATAAGCTTAAAATAAAGTAAAATAATGCTTACTTATGGAATGTAATACGACAATTGGGTTTATTCTCTTTTTCACATCTATTTTTACAAGTTTTCATATCAAAAGTCAACATTTTGCCGTGTTATTTCGTAAAATGAACCGATGATGCCTCGACCATAGTTCGCACAAGAATGATGACGTCACGTTTTCAAATTTCACTTGAAGCCATATGCGAGCCCAGCCGGCTCAATGGAACCGGTATGGGGAGTGGGGATAATACGCTTTTAATCACTTAGGGCAGGTCTACTAATATTCATATGTCTATGGTCACAGGTGACATCTATATAATATAGGTATATAAAAACACAGCCGTATTTTTAAAATTAAAATCACAAAGCATTTGGTGAAGAAATTTCGGGGATTTGAGATTTTGAAGAAACAAAAACTAACATTTTTTATATATACCTATATATAGTAATTTCCATGCCATTTTTTATATACCTAGATGTAATATCACACAGAAATTCACTTTAGGATATTGTGTCAGCGCTTTAGAGCGTCCACCAACAGTGCCAGCCTCGTGCTGGCACTGTTGGTGGACGCGGTGGACTCTCTCGCGGTATAGCAGCTGGTCCAGTTTCTTCACCACCTAGGATTCTTGCTGCAGAGTCTCCATCTAATATCTTCGTGTCACCTGTTCCTGTTCTTCATTTTACTTAACTTAACTTCAATTTAATATTGTAATACCTGCATTAACTGTAAAGCGCCTTCGAGGTTATATCTCACAAAAGCGACGCTATACAAATTGTTCAGAAAATTAATTAATTAAATTAAGTTTATGAGGATTATTGAATATTTCAATCTCTTCTTTCATTTCTCTTCTAATTTGTCAATAAGGCAGAGAATACAAATTATTTTACATGGAGTAACAAATTCAACCTCAAAAACAAGTAAACTAACGTAAAATAGTGATTGATTTGCTTTCATCTTTTATTTTATTTATAAGAAAGTACTATAAGTCATATTATTTGGATAATGGGTAGGTACTTTGATTGTTTGAAGGATTCGCCTTCACTGTATAAACGCTTCTATTACGAAAGAGCTACAAAATTGCTGTCGCCAATTCGTATACGGAGAAATATGAGTGGTGCAAATTTATTAAAAATCCCTTCAAATTATTGGTAATCTGGTTAAAAACGGGATTGCAGGCAACGAATGAATTAACAGGGTTCCTGATTAAATTACGAAATGCGAATTTATTCGCATTTCGTCATGATGACTAACAAATGCACGTGCATTTGCCTCAATTTTATCCGTGTATAAGAACAACACTGCTATAATAGAAAAAAACCCTGTCGCTTAAGTTTTGTCGGATACATAGTTCGAATGGTTCCATGATAAATCAAATAATTACAATTCAACACACTTTTAAAAAGTGATATAAAGTCATTAGAAACAAAGAAAAAAAAATTAAACTTAACCTAACCTAACGTACTTAACCCAGTTAATAAAGTTTTTGTTTCATCACTTTCCATGACTTTATAAAGATGTGATGAATTATCATTTTGATGATTTATCCGGTCACCAGTTCCGATATATGTTATAATATTTGAGTTTGTTGGCAAGTGACAAATAATAGATTTATTTTTTCAAACTGATTGACTGCCGTAATATAGTACCATATTATGAATACGAACCAAATTCATTTTTAGAAAACGAATTTTATAAAATATATTATGATAAAACTATACTAACAGACCGAGCGATTAGTCATAATAGACCCGATATAATTTTACATGACAAAATTAAAAAAATAACTTATATCATTGATGTCGCTATTCCAAATTCCTGTAATATCAAAAATCTGTTATTGAAAAAATAAGAAAATACAAAGATTTAGGAAATGAAATAAAAATAATTTGGCATTCTCAGACTATACAAATATTACCATTCGTTATTTCGGCTATTGGCATTATACCTAGCTCTCTAATTAAAAATTTAGGCGTATCAGATCTATCAAAAAATTTATATATAAAGATGCAAAAGTCGGTCATTTTGAATACATGTAGGATAACAAAAGATTTTTTAAATATTTATGTTGAGGGATCAGTAGGATTTATAGGCCCTGTTAGAAGTTCTACCGAGCCGAACCCTCTGATATGAAAATATCTGGAGTCGGTGAATTATTTTCCCATTTGATCTCTGGTGAGTTGACGTGTTGTTCTTGTATTGTTTTGTATTTATTTTGCTTATATAATGCACTTGCATAGTGTTGATGGACTAGATGATCATTTGTGGAAAAGTGAGTGGAAGGGTTTAGTTTTTCCTATGGGGAAGATTTAACCCGGACAAAAAAATCGGAAGCATAAAAAAAAAAAAAAAATACAATGCGGTGGATTGGATCACGCAGATATTCCGTTATAATATACCAGTGGACACCACAAGGCTTCCCTATTCTCGACTTCTTCCACCATTCTCTACTGTATACCACAATGTTACTGTTAAAAAATCAAATTACGTCGACTTTAATTCGACTCCGTAACATATCACACATATTGCGTTGTATTCCTCGGGCGACCCCGGCTTCATCTACCATTAAAACTACTCTCTAAACACCTCTGGCACTAATAAGAACAATCTTTGAAATTTTCAGCGATATCAGTCGACTACTTTTCGAGTTTTGCGAGTACAAACATACGAAGGCTGATTTTTTTCTATATTAATATTTATATGTATGCAAAAAATATTTATATTAATCAAATTTAATAATGTTAGGTGTTGTACAAGTATTTTAGTTTTCGGTATTTCGGTATATCAAATTGTTTGCATTGTCTATTTAAGGCGATGCACTACGTAATGTAATATTTTAAATCGAGCCGCTAACAATAACACCCCTTATGTAAATGGCGATAAGGTTTAAATTTCCGCTTAACACCATCCGCCTGTTTTGATTTATGCAAGAAAAAAACATTGCCAAAAAGTGCCTTTTATTTTATTTTGTTGATGTCCAGGCATAAATATTTAATTTTTTTCCGATCATTTTATAAATAACTTAATTTGCCACATTATACAATAAAATCATAATCGAAAATGGGTTCGTAAGTAGGAGATTTTGAACTTTAGAGCAGTTTTCATAGACCTTATACATTATTTTTTCTGGGCTTATAAAAAGACTTATCTAAAAACTACTCGATTATTTCAAAGGCCAAGATGTATTCTACTCGCAGTATTTAATTAAAGCATATGAAAGATTTCTAGGCGACCAAATTTTCAAACCAAAAACACATGATTTTGAATTACTACGTAGTGCATCGCCTTAAAAAAAACGAGAAGTAAAAAAAAAATATAGTGCATCTGACATTTGGTTGTGTTGTTTAAACATAGCTAAAACCATTAAAAAAATCTTTTTCTATTTGGTGATCAGTCACCGGGAGATACCAAAAGCTGAAAGCATTTCTACATTTAAGTCTGACATTTGAACAGGGGGAAGCTTTATCTATGTTTTCCCTGTGTAAAACTGCGAAAAGCACTTAATTATAAGCTTAGGTTGTATTTCAACGAGCTTGTAATTAGTCAAATTTTGACGTTGATATCTATAGGGTTTTCCAATAAGAGGTTTTATGTGTATTTAATTCCGGCCATAAAATGATTTTTTATGGCCGGAATTGGATGGTATTGATCTGGACAACGTTTACTTTCAACAAGACGCTACGTGCCACACAAGCAACGAAACCATTGATCTTTTACGGGAAAAGTTTCCGGACCGTATTATCTCTCGAAAAGGTGATCACAATTGGCCACCGAGATCTTGTGATTTAACACCTTGCGACTTCTTCCTTTGGGGGCACGTGAAAGAGAAGGTCTACGCCAACAGCCCAGCGTCGATTCAAGACCTCAAAGATGGAATTCGTGATGCTATCGAGGACATAAGACAGCCACTTTGCGATTTGGTTATGGAAAATTTCATGAAAAGGATATGGTCCTGTAAGCGTGGTCGTGGTGGTCATTTGACTGATGTTATTTTTCACTATTAACGGCATACTTCCCTCTTTATAATGAAATAAACAATCAATCATTTATATTAAAAAATGGGATTTTTCTTTGAATATAAACATAACACCTCTTATTGGAAAACCCTGTACAACGCATTAATTTACGTTCTTCACAACAAATTTACTAAGGAGAATGCACAGCGGTTAACATTATTTCTTGATCTCAATAAATTGATGGGAACGGTGCACGGTGTTTGGAAAATGACCTAATGAAATGCGATCTTAACGTATGAGCAATTAGCTACTACTAATGAAGGTCTTCGTTACTAAACAATTAATAATAACACTTGATGTGCATGATTAATACGAGACCTGTTACTTGACACTTTATTCACATCGTTCATTTTGTAACATGATAATGTAATATTATGATGATAAGTTACGTAATTCAACGAAGTGATTTTGAGGATTTGGTAGCATTGTGAAAGTATGTAGTACCTAAGCAGTGAGGTAAGATATAGGTACCTACTTAGAATTCGTACAAATATGTGAAAATCGTGCTTGCAAAATAGTTTGACTTCGTTACTATTAGGTATTTTCCAAAAATTCTAAAAGTACCATCCACAGCATGCTCTAATTAATATGATACATTTGTAGATAACACGAATTTTCTTTGGACGAGACAACTCCATTAAATACAGTGTCAGTGGGATCTAAAAGGAACCACTCAATGTCCATATTATTATCATATTTTTTGTTACTCCTCTTTCAAATTCTTTTGCTGTTTTAATGAATATATTCTTAATATTGTTGAACTATTTCATTTTTTAATATTTTATTGTATGATATTCCAATGTGGATTACATTGCATTACAACCATTGATTAGTCAATGATTACGACCCTCGCATTTATATTATTACAGAATAAAGAGGAACTATGCTGGTATACTGCTTTTAGTAGACCTTGGAGAATGTATTTTATAGTCGCGGCTCCATGGTGTTTACGTTCAGTGATATTCACTGCTCAGAGCAAGCTGCGTAGGAAGGCACTCGTATGTATGTAGATTAGAAGCAAGATCGGTCCAATTATACCTCAATGCCTCGGTCGACAAATAGACTCTATTTCCTCTAAGGAAACGTGTGTTCTTTATAAGTCAATGTTGTTGTTCCTGTCTCAGAGCACGTTGTTCTTTTCCTGCTTTCAGGCGTAATAACCATACGAAGTTGAGCTATTATTTAAATCAACATTTTTAACATACAACCTCATTTGTACCAATAAATAATAAATATTGATTATAATATTTTTAGCCATTGAATAATTTTAAGTTAAGATTTATGCCAGTAGGTCCGTCAAAAGATGTAACCAACTAAACATCACGCCGTTTCCCCGCAGGGGTATACAGAGATGACAGACCGCCAAACAACTGTCTTGGAACACACTCCTTGCTTTATTCACATTCATACATCGCTTCATACACTTCACTTGATCGTGACATGTCTTCTTCTACGATTCACATTCGCGTCATGTATTCTCCTTACTGTCCTTTCTTCGTTCATTCATTCGAGTTGCCCTAACTAATCTTATCTAGCGTAATACGCTTACCTCAGCTTTACATTCTTTGCGAATCTCCATATTTCACACACAATCGTACATGGTTTTACCACACATACACCTCAGGGATCTCGTTTCCACAGCATCTAGTCTACTGATTTAAGTTCGACTAAATAAAATTTAATCACATTCTCCTTTACTTCCAAGCCCGATGTGATCCCAACCAATTTGAACCCAAATTTATTTTACTGTATAAAAACACAATTTTTTCGGAGACCAAATATATTTATTTTTAAAAAATGCACAGTTTTCTTCCAAGTATTTATTTTTTTTCTATGTTTTGAATTAAAAAAATGCGTTCCCTTAAGAGGAAAACAACTAACCCACGATGAATCACCGTACTATGAGGGAAGATTCGGAAAAATGTAAAAAAATTATCAGTTTTAATAAATTGTTTTATATAATCGAAACACCTAAGTAATAAGATGATTACATTTCCGGCCATTAAAAAATCGTTAGTAATACATTTGCTTATTAAAATGCGAAGAGTTACAAAATAGAAACAGTAATTTCCTGAAAAAAATCCATTTTCTCGAAATGTTACGTGGTTGAATCGAATGGAATATAAGGGTTTTCCAATAAGAGGTGTTATTTTGATATTCAATCGTAAAAGATCAATGGTTTCGTTGCTTGTATGGCACGTAGCGCCGTCTTCTTGAAAGTAAACGTTGTCCAGATCAATACCATCCAATTCCGTACATAAAAAAACATTAATCATCTCTCGATAGCGCAATGCATTCACCGTAACTGTTGCTCCAGCCACATTTTCAAAAAAGTAAGGTCTAATGACTCCGCCGGACCATACACCGCACCAAACAGTCACACGTTGAGGATAGAGAGGCTTTTCAACAATAATTCTTGGGTTTTCCGAGCCCCAGATGCGACAATTTTGCTTGTTGACGAAGCCACCGAGGTAGAAATGGGCCTCATCACTCAAGATGATATGCATTTGATTCACTCAAGTGAATTTTAATAACTTCAATGCGTTGTTAAAGCATGTATCGTTCCATTTTTATTAACGGCGTAGTTTCTACTTGTTAAATGTCAAAAAATAACATCAGCTTCAAAAGTAACATCTACCGAAATAGCGGGCTATTCAAAATAACACCTCTTATTGGAAAACCCTCATAAGAAAGCGTCGCAGGCGAATTGTGTAATTAGTGACTTTCAATTCATCTTGAACAATTATATTTTCATTTGAAAGGAAAATACATGATACAGGATTACCCAGTGATAACTTCGCTGACCCTTTATTGATAATGGTAATTATAGCTTAGCGAGTGATCATGAACGTTATGCGCGTCATCAATTATTCATCATCAACATGCATAACTAGTTGCCATTTATCAAGTCAATAAAAGATGATATTAACAATCGTTACTAGTCTAGGGCAGGATCAGAACCTTTAGTGGCGCATTTAGAATACTGTTTTCTGAACATGGGCTAATATTAATATTTATTGAAGGTAAAACATGTGTTTACAAGACAAGGTTGTACGCAAAGCACAAAGGATAACAAATTATTATAAGCAATAATTATTAGCCTGAAACACAAATATAAATTGAAAAAATCTTCCGGGAAAAGACGGGAATTTAACCCGTACCTTCTGATTGCCGGAACCACTGTGCTACGTCGGTTTATTTTTAACCGCCAAATAATTAAATAAATACTAGTATTTCATTCAACAATTATTGCTTTTTTGATTTTTTTCACCTGAAAACAATTAACTTTATGTTTGTAGTAAAGGTATTATTAAATGCATATATTTCTCTCTAGATGGCGTCGAGATATATCATATCTTCATTTAATGGTGAAATATTTTGACTTATCAAATCTTATTAATATTTATCGAAGGTAAACATATGTGTACAGTGCTTATTTTGCTGAATACTTAATCCAGCCCTGCACTGATCCTATGAACCGTTAAGAGAATTGACTTGACATCTGAATGAAGAACGGTTTTTCAAATAGGATTCATTATTACTGCTGAACAAGCTTTTATCAATCTAACCCGCCTATGAAAAATACGGGACGACGTAGGTATAATCGATGAAATTTATGTATAAATTATTAAAAACGCTATCGGACTATTTTAAAAATATATTTTTTCCAGGTAGGTATAATTAAAACTAGCAAAACACTATTGAATTATTTGATAAAAAAATCTTTTGGATTCGGTTGAAATAAGCCATGGAAAAATAAGCCCTGTCATGAAATGGTACTGACACTGATATCTGCTAGCCAGGCGATATTTGAAAATGATGCGATCAATTATGGAGCTGTCGTCACGCTGCTGTCAGCTGTCAAGCTGACAGACCACGAACGAAGAAATGATGTTCCGCGGCAGCTCCCCAATTGATTGGACCCCCTCTCCTGCCGTAGGGATAGCTTCATGTGATACTACTACCTAAATATAATCTGTATAGGTTACGCCCGTAAAAAGCTCGATGGTATAACGTAGTCTGAAACAGGCTTAAAACCATGAATGACAGCATTAATGCTGTGTAAGTGCTCTAATGTTAATGGGGAATTTGGTCGTGGTCTAAATGGATTACATGTTCTAGACTCACACGGAAGATATAATCTTCCCTTTCCCTCTAGCAGAGGGGTTAGAGGAAGTGGGGGGAAGAGAGCGCTCAGAATATCATTTCATTTTACGAGATCTGTCACCTTCACAGCTGATACGCGTGACCACGGCAGCTCCCTAATTCATCATTTTTAAATATAAGCTAGAAGGCCACGCCCACTCGCATGATACTATATTATCTGTCTCGTGTCAGACGTTTGTATGGATTTGGATGCCGCGCGATAGTATGGTTTTATCGGCCACGCCCATATACATATACCGCATTGATAGTATAGCGACGTGTGAGCCTTGAAAAAGGACAGGTACGAAAAACAGGCAAAAAACTGGAGTGGTAAAATTGAATAAATACAATAAAAATCAGCCCAGTACCTATTACTTCTAGACATTACTTGACAACAAATTACTCGAGTAATGAAATGATGGCGATAACTAAAGTACCTATGTCCTAAGAAAAGATTTTATTTATCCGACTAATCCACCACAAATCAATGAAGACTAGGTACTGTTACCATGGTAAACAAAAACTATTTTGTTTTGATTGGAGACGGCTAAGATTGTGATTGGCGTCCTTCTTTTCATTTGTTAAAAGAGAAACTAAATAATTTTATTATTAAAATAATGAATCTTCTGAAATTAAACTAAACTGAATTACAGGACGATTTTGTAGAAGAAAATGGCTCCACCGCATATTCAAGCACGCGTCTTTTGTGGTCTTCGGACTGATATAAGGTAAATATACCATAATAAAATTATTGTTTCAATGATTGCAGATGTAACTATATATCATTTTGGCCGCCTTCACCAATACTTACATATCAGTGGAGGTCCATGACTTTTAGTTAGCTAGGGTAGTAAGATTGAAAAATTCGACATTAATAATGTGGCTGAAAATATTTTTTTTTCTTTCAAAGTTTCAATTTTGAAGAATTTTCCTGAAAATTTTCATATAAAAACATTTGTAATTTTTCAGCTACCACAGGTAATAATGTCGTATTTTTCAATCTTAACACTCTATCTCGCTGAAAAGTCACGAATTGCCATTGCTACATATATATAAATTTGGTAAATATTTTACTAGATGACGTGTACCCAGCGATGCTGGGGATTTTCCTTAGGAGACATAGCCCATTGTGGGACTTTTCTGGATCTGAATGTTCGTTTTTAAACGAACCGCCTGGCGTAGTAATTCGTAAGAAGATTTTACTTTCGAGGACTGAACGGTGATATGATAATTCGAGTTACCAGTACACTGTCAGATTCATTTATTGACAAATCACAGAAAGGGGGACGGTAACGCCGCCGCCCACGCACCCTACAACTTGGCTTTTTCCCCTTTCCCTGATTGGCTGGTATATCAATTTGAATGACTGTATATATCTAGAACAGTGTTTCCCGAACTATTTTTTACTCTTCGAATAACACAAATAGCTACAATTAGGTTGTGATAATTTCAGAGGAAACGCACATTTCGTGACCGATACCGAGGTGATCTACCCCGCAGGAGGGGTACTGATCCTCCACGACTATGAACAGAAGCACCAGAAGTTCATCAAACTACCGGACAAGCACACGTCTGTGGATTCTATCTCCATATCGCCTAGTTGGTAAATAAAACACCGTATCACTTATTCGATTCTTACGCATTACCTGACCTACACCGAGGTGATCTACCCCCCAGTAGGGGTGCTGGTCCACCCTGACTATAAACAGAAGCACCAGAGGTTAATCAGACTGCCGTACAATCACACGGCTGAGGATTTGAGGATCTCCATATCGCTTAGTTGCTAAATATCATAGAATAAAGAATAACGCGAGAAGTGCCCTGCCTAATTGAAGAATTGCCTAATTTGAGCCTATATTTCCATAAAAAAACGTGTTTTAACATGATTACAAAATTCAAATGGGATAGCGATTTACAATTTCAGGCCAGTTTTAGAGAGACAGACCGCGTGCAAAATGGTCTAGAACCAAAATGTACTAAGTCAGTGGCACATTTGTTTCCATTCAAATTTACACGGAGGGCACTAGTTTTCTTCTTTATTCTATGGTAAATATTAAACACCGATTTTTACGCGCAACGTTGGTATCACAGATCATAGAACCAAGATCTGAGGATGGTACCTATAGTTAAACCGGGCGTAATCCGGTTAACATAATATTCCTATACCACCCGTGGTTTTAAGAAAAGATTTCACTATTCCGACCTTACGCGCGAAAGTACGAAAAGAAGCAAGATAAAATTGAAATTAGGACACTGTTTTGTCACTGTTCGATTTTGTCATTATTCTGTTATATAACAGTGGTTCTATTTTGATACTGATCTGTTTTATCACTTTTCTGTTCTGTTTCGCCACTATTATGTTTTGTCACTATTTTGTTTTGTAACTATTCTGTTTTGCCACTGTGCTGTTTTGTCGTTGTACTGTTTAGTCACTGTTCTGCTTTGTCAGTGTTCCGTTTTGTAACTGTTCTGTTTTGCCACTGTACTGTTTTTTCATTGTACTGTTTAGTCACTGTTCTGTTTGGTCAGTGTTATGTTTTATCAGTGTTCTGTTTTGTCTCTGTTATCCTTTGTCAAACCTAAAAAACTAAATCTAAAAAAAAACTGTTTTCAGCCAGTACATAGCCCTTAACGAGAGAGGAGAGGGCGACTCTAAGCCCACCATCAGCATATACGACCTGCACACGCTGAAGCGCAAGAAGGGGCTCACCACACCCAGCGATGGGGCCGGCACCACCAGCAAGGAGTTTGTGGACGTGCAGTTCACCTGCGACAACAAGTACCTGGTGGCCATCACTGGGGATCCGGACTGGATGCTGTACTATTACAACTGGGAGAACGGCAAGGTGGAGAGCCAGACGAAGGCGCAGAATCCCAATGGTACGGGGACTGTCACAAAGGTGGGTTCTTCTTTCGTGCGATGGGGGGGGGTCAGAGGGGAACATCTACATCGGTCTGCAAGCCAATCTGGAACCTCGCCCTCGCCTCACCTAGGAATCGTCCTGTAGGGAATGAATGGAGCGGGCATTCGTTGACCACAACTTGGTAGTCTGAAAAGCATCGCATTCACTCGTCGACTCTATATGCCCCACCTGTGCATCATGCAGTCACAATGGCTGTGGGACCACCTTTTTATTCTATTCCACCATTCTATTAACGGAGGACCAGAGTTTATGAGGCAGTGAGAATTTCAGCCGATTTTCAATGGAAAATTCAGAGGTTCACAGCTCAGGTTAGAATCGAGTGACATTTTGAAATGATTTTTTTTTATGATGATTGTGAATTTCAACGTGGTTGCGTTGACCGACAAATTCGCAGCAGAATATTGTGAAAAAATGTGTATTTGCCAGAGTGTTCCGTTTACAGATTTTTAGTTTTGTGGGACAAACGAAAAATAGAATTACCATGCAGATTATTTCACGGAGTGAAATTTCGTCTTTTATTAGCTTACAAAATGTTTTGCAAAAGCTCTTCAAATTGATCTTCTTGTACGCAATCGGCACCACTGCATTAAAATGTCTTGTAATGGAAAAATATTCCTACAGTCCGATTCGAGCCGCGGTCAACAGTGGTTGTGTGTACCTATTGCTTAGTGCCATTCGCCCGTTCCCGTTTCGCATACAGATAAGAGATTATTGTTACATTTTATTTAATTTTGTTTATCGTATACCTATTTGTTTGCATTCCTGCTTACGGCTAATCCGTTTTTGTTTGTACAGTCAATGAAATAGACTGAGTATTATTTTTTCAGTTTCATTTTTAAAAGTTATTTTTTTTTATATAATGGAGGAAGACGAAGATAGGCCTCCCGACCCAGCGTCGATATTGGATTTTTCTGATTCGGAATCTAATACGAGCCAGGTTTCTATTGCGCTCCCATCTCGTAAACGACGACCATCGCGTAGCCTTCACATTCCATCGAAAGTTAAATCTATACCGCCGATTCAACAAACCTCGACCTCTAACGACCTTAACACCAATAGTAACATCCAGCCAAGTACTTTAACTAGCGATAATGCAAAAAGTAGTGACTTACTTTATCTTGCTTCAGCTTCCGGTCCATTTATCGTTAGTGTTCAGAGAACTGAACAGGGAAAACTTATTCATCCTTTGGATTTTGGAAAATTCGTATTTGACTCAAAAAATAATAACCTTGTTAACGGTTCAATTAAACCGGAAGGGCGATATAAATTATCTATCGAGTTTAACACTGCCGCTTCCGCAAATGGATTTGTTAAAAAAAATGACTCGCTCTCAAATCATAAATATAAATCGTTCATCCCTACATTTAACCTTTCGAGAATGGGTCTTGTGCGAGGAATTCCCGCGGATATCCCAGAGGCTGAAATTTTTGATGCTTTGAATAATTCCCACGGAACCCCGAAAGTATTAAAAGCACGTCGACTGAACTACAAGGATTCTACTGATGGAAACACGATCTGGAAACCTTCCCAGTCTGTTGTTGTTACATTTGAGGGACAATCCCTACCGTCTCGTGTGTTAATTTATTATACCTCGCTTCCCGTCGAAGTTTATAAATTTCCAACAATTCAATGTTTCAATTGCTGCCGGTTCGGACATTCGAAATCCGTATGCCGCTCCCCCCCACGTTGTTACTATTGCGGAGAAGGTCACCCATTTGATCAATGTCCGAAATCTTCCAATGATCCCATTTGCATTAACTGTTCGGGTGCACATACCGCGGTCAGTCTAGCCTGTCCGGAATTAACAAGACAGAAGAACATAAAACATAAAATGGCTACCGACAACATTTCGTACTTCCAGGCCTCAAAGTTAATCTCTCCTGCGAAAAAATCATTCGCAGAGATGACATCGTCCTCAGCTCCTTTCCAAACAACCACCTTTTTAAATTCAACGTCATCTTCTCACAGAGAAACCATTCTCAAGCCAGTCAAACCCAACCCAAAATATACACCTTACCTTGATAAAAAAACAATTGAATAATATTTTGGCCAGCCCGAATGGGAATGCCAAATTCCAGACGCCCAATGGGTGTGCTATAAATGGTAATACTTCCCCTCCTGCTCTCCCCGAAATATATCTATCCTTACAAACAACAATACTGTACCGTCCAATGCTGCCGATTACATTAAATCTTTATTATCTTGCCTCCCCAATGGCTTCGAAACTGAACAAAATTCTTCAGTGGAACAGTAGAAGCCTCTTCGCTAACAAATCTGACCTAATTCAATTACTCGACGAACACGACGTTTCAGTAGCCGCCATTTCTGAAACGTGGTTAAAACCCTCCTTTCACTTAAGAATTCCAGGTTATTATTGTCTCAGACACGACAGACCGGATGGTAAAGGCGGCACGGCTCTGATAATCCATAATTCTATCCCGTTTAAACAAATTAATATTCATACTCCCTCCGACGATATCCAGATAATAGCAGCTGTCTTATCTGATATCACAATATTGTCAATATATATTCCTTCTTCTACGACTTTTATTGAAAATGAATGGGCACCAATCTTAACCCAGATTGGTTCCCCTTATATGATCCTTGGAGATTTTAATGCACATTCCCCTTCTTGGGGTAGCGAAATAACAAATCGTTCTGGCCGCAATCTTTTAGATTTTATTGATACCCATAACCTATGTTTTTTAAATGACGGATCTCCAACCAGATTTACCCCGCTCATCAACGGAAAAGTGCTGTTGATATATCTCTTTGTTCGTATTCGTTAGCATCTAAATGCTCTTGGGACATCCTAAACGATCCCCTCTCTAGTGATCATTTCCCGGTTATAATCCGCTTCCACCATCAATTCAACACTTATTCCCCCCCAGTTAAAAATAATCTCAAATTTAGAACGAAAGATGCGAATTGGAGCACTTGCTCTTCTGAACTAGATAACCTTATTAATTTAACAAAATCGTTCCCGGGAGACATCAGAATGCAATGTGAGACGTTTCCTTCTATGGTTATAAATGCAGCAGAAAAATCCATCCCGAAACGCAAAGCGAACATTAAAATAAAACACTCTACTCCATGGCGGGACGAGGAATGCACTCGCTCCGTTAACTCTCGAAAAAAAGCAATTTCCTCTTTTCGTAAGTGTATGTCACTAGAAAAATTTTTATCAGTTAAAAAAGCCCAGGCACAAACCAAACGAATTTTGAAAAAAGAGAAGCGCGCTGGATGGCGGAAGTTCTGTGAGAACCTGTCTCCGGAAACTCCCCAGTCTTATTCCCCATCGTATTCTCCGCCGAGAATCAAACATATATCAGAAGAAATTCTTATAGGATTTGCGGATAAAATAGCCCCCCCCATCAGTTGCCAGATATGAAGAAATGCCTTCTATTAAGCCGTATCCATCTCACTCTAACTGACTAGATGCTCCTTTCTCCATTGATGAGATGAAACGAGTGATAAGAGCCCTTTCTGACTCTGCCCCGGGTCCCGATGGAATATTTTATAGTTTTATCAAATCATTTTCTGATATGGCGGTTGAATATTTCTTATCTCTTATTAATAATATGTTTGAAACAGGACTAATTCCGGATGATTGGAAAACTCAAAAAATCATTCCCATTTTAAAACCTGGAAAAAATCCATCTGAAATTTCGTCTTATCGGCCTATTGCTCTTTCATCATGTTTGATGAAAGTAGCGGAGCGTTTGATAAAAAACAGACTAGAGTGGTTTGTTGAAAGTCATGATATTATCTCACCAAATCAGTATGGTTTTCGGAAAAAGAAATCTACAATGGATAATTTAAGTTTGTTCACAACTGATATCCGAGTTTCTCAATCCCTAAATTCTTATACATTGGCCACATTCCTTGACCTTTCATCAGCTTACGATGATGTTTTACTGAATGTTTTGAAAGAAAAGCTAATTAAAAAACAAATCCCCCCGAAATTAGTCCAATTTATTATTAATTTGCTCACAGATAGGTCCATTATTATTGAGTCTTCCTCTAAATCAGTGGTTCTTAACCTGGGTTCGATCGAACCCCAGGGGTTCGGTGAGTCAGTCTCGGGGGTTCGGTGGAGGTCAAGACCCCCGACTTATATGATTCGTGGTGACACGCCCCGCTTATCCATCATTGGCTGCAGGTGATCACGCAGCGGTAGAGCTTGCGATTACCGGTCAAGATGGCCGCCCGAAAATGACCATAGACATTTTACGTGTAAAATTACGTGAATTTCTGAATTGGTTTCTGAAAGGCAACAGCAGAAGTCACACTGATTTAAAGTAAATGACAATTAATATGTTTCATGTTTTGATTTAACTATTAAAATTTAATGTTTTGATCATTGTTTTTTATTTATTTTTTTTATTGTACACCTATATATAAATATATACCATGTTTTGAATTTGTAAAAATCTAATTTTATTTTTCAAATTAGGAGGGGTTCGGTGAATGCGCATATGTAACTGGTGGGGTTCGGTACCTCCAAAAAGATTAAGAACCACTGCTCTAAATGCTTAAGGCGCAAACTATGGAGAGGTTTACCCCAGGGTTCTGTTATCAGTCCTCTGTTGTTTAATATTTATATAAGCGACCTAGACTCAGTAATTCCTTTTTCTATCAAGCGACTTTACTTTGCGGATGATATCCTTATATATTTGTTACATAAAATATTATTCTTGCAGCTAAGGAAATGAATTTGGCTTTACAATATATTAAAAGCTGGTTGTCAATAAATGGGATGAATCTGGCGGCATCTAAAACAAGGGTCGTGGCTTTCACGCGCAAAAGAAAAATTCCCCACTTCTCAATCTCTTTTGATAATGTGCCTCTACAAACCGCTACTCAAATCAAATTCCTTGGTCTTCTTTTGAACCATAAATTATCCTGGCTTCCACACATTCAGATAATTTCTACAAAGTGTGAAAAGGGACTTAATATGATGCGAGCAGTTTCCAGAGTATGGTGGGGATCTCATCCTACCACTCTTAAATTAATGTATAATTCCCTAGTTCGGAGCCACTTGGATTATGGCACATTCCTTTTTGACCCCCTCCCAAAATATTTAGATAAGAAAATGGAAAGAATTCAATCAAAAGCCCTCAGAATGATTATTGGAGCTATGAAGTCTTCTCCAATTAATGCGCTTCAGGTGGAATGTGGGGAGCCTCCATTATATTTCAGAAGGCAATTCCTTGCCAATAAATATATTTTCAAGGCTTTATCGTCATCACATCATCCTAAACAAAGTCTTAATCGGTTAAGTGTTAATTTGAATTCTAACAAAAGATTGAGAGAAAAAAAATATTTTCCTCTCCTAATTAAAAGTTTTCATCTCTATAATTCTCTGTCATCTTCCCTCCAATATCTTCAATTCCCAATCTCCCTATATACAATATTCCATTTAAGGTAATCACTTTTATGCCGAACACAATAACATCAGACTTTCGGAAGAATATTTTATCTTCCCCAAATAAATTTCAAAATGTGGATGACTGTTTTAAAAGCATTATGGCTTCAAAATTCCCTGGATTTTCCATCCTTTACACAGATGGTTCCAAATTTGAAAATAAAAGTTGTGGAGCATCGATATATAGTCCAGAATTCAACATCAATCTCACTTATAAATTACCGAAAGAAGTTTCCATATTTACAGCTGAATGCTTTGCAATTGAACAAGCGCTAAATCAAATCCAGGTTCTCAACATTCATCGAGCCTTACTATGTACTGATTCGCTAAGTGCTCTAACTAAAATTATGTCAAATATTCTATGTTATCCGGAAGACAATACTATATGTAAAATAAAAAATCTTCTCAATTCTCTAAGTGAATCTGGGTTTGAGACGATATTGGCCTGGGTCCCTGCCCATTTGGGTATCGAGGGTAATAAGATGGCCGATTCTCTCGCCAAATCTGGTTCAGATTCCGGAACTATCCCACTAAATTTTAGAATTCCTATCTCCGATGTCTTCCCGATTCTTAAATCCAACATGACTCGTGCCTGGGAAGAAAATTGGGCAGTCTCCAAAATAAGAACTGGATCTTTCTATGCTGGAATTCAAAACCATATCCCTGCTAAGCCATGGTTTCACGGTAAAAAACTTTCAAAACGATTCATTTCATGTATTTCGAGAATGAGAATTGGTCACTGTTCAATTGCATCTCACTTGGTTAGAATTAGAGTTTTGGATGATCCGGTCTGCCAGTGCGGTGTGGAAGAGGAAACCCTCGACCACGTTTTCTTTAACTGTAAAAACCATTCATCTTTCAAGAACATATACCGCCGGCTTATTAAAATCACACACCAGTCCCCCCTTAACATTTCATACCGTTTATCTCTTAACAATTCTCGTGTTCATACAGCTTTATGTATGTTTATTAACCTGAATGAATTCAACATTTAATTTGTTTTAGTGATCTAAATGAGTCCAATATTTAATTTGTTTTATTATTCTCCCAATAGATTAACCGAATTTTTTTATCCACTTTAACTGTTACCGGCACAAAGCACTCTTTTCAGGGTGAAATGCCTAAAACCAAAAAAAAAAATATTCCTACCATTTGACAGGTAGGCAATCTACCTAACACGAAAAATGATTGTAATACAGGAAAAAATAATACACAGTCTCATATCTTTTGCGCATTTGGGTGTTTTGGGCTCTAGAGATTAAACAACTAGGCTCATGTCCGTATCATGATAGTCTTAATATATAGATTTGATTGAATTATTGCACAAACAAAATTAAGATATGGATTATAGAACAAAAAAAAGGCGATATTACAAAAAATGTATCTTAAAAGAATACGTAGTACACATACATATTACTAGATATAAAATAACGCTTAATAATAATTCTTAGTAATTATAATAATTCTTACTTGCCTTTATTTTATTTACTTCCAATGTTTTGATTTATTCAACACTATTCCTCTATTATATTTATTATTATACTAAAAATGAAGTCGTAGACTACTTCCTACAACATGTCGCAAGTTAGCGTAGCGTAGCGCAGGTAATTATACACAACCATACTAATAATTACATACATATTGCCTATTGACATATTGATAACTGCCTTTATTACTTCATTTTATTTCTTAATATTTCATTTATCTTAATTTCAATACATTCCATTTTATTTACATTCATCTTTTGTCTTATAAAATTGTAAAATGGGGGCCTTAGCACTAGTAAGCACCCAGTGAGGCTCTCATTACCAAATAATATTTAATATAAAATACTGGCAATGTATCAATAAAGAAATGTTACTGTTTAAAGGTAACCTGCAATCCATCAGACCCTGCGTTGGTTGTCATAACAGGCCCCTACACATTTAAGCTGATGAATGTCTCAGAAACAGTATGGAGACAGTGGGGATGGACCAAGGCAGAAAATGTGAGCATGATCTTAACTTTCACTTGTTATAATACCTATAAAAACTAATATAAATATCATGATAATTATGTCATTATTAGTTTCTTAGAACAGGCACTGTCTAATTAGAAACTAGTGTTGACTGGGCCATTAAGTATTCACTCCTGTATCGCAGCTTATATCATTACATATCTTTGTGCATATATCCCACATCCATGTACACATTATTTGGAAGAAAAATAATTTTAAGAAACCTAACATTTTGTGTAACAAAATTTCTGATAATTGAAGTTTATTATCGATACGGAGAAGGTCTGCATATTGTTCCTGTAAGCACTCAGGCCATAGAACTATTGTGCTATCTGCTTTCACATCATTCTGTCTTTAACAGACGCCTAGTTCGGTTTCCCAGGTATCCGTATTAGGGCGGCGTAGATGAATTGATATGTTTTCAATTATTACAGATAATAATCACGAGTTGTATGTGGGTGACACCGGACCGAGTGATGTTTGGGACTAAGAATGGCATGCTCATGGTGGTAGAGAACGGAGAACTGAGAAACAATTGCGTGTATAAAGCATACGAAGTTACAGAAATGTGCATGAAGAAACAGCTGGAAATGGATGTGGTCGTAGAGTAAGCAATTTATTTTTCAACTTTACTAAAAATAATATTTACACACCTAAATGTGATAATTTTGTGACTGGATTCATTGCAGAATGTTAAATTAATAAGGGTTGTTTTTTCTAAACGTTGTGTGTAAAACTAGAAAATGTTGGACTAAGAGAATATAATACATATTATTCAAATATTTGCACAAATGAAATAAATAAACATTTTTTATTGTTTGATGTTTTTCTAATTCATGTAGTTTTACCAATGTTACAAACATAAGTTTAAGGGCGCCTGCAAACGAGAGACTTTAGTCGCAGCAACTATTTCATCGCAGTCGCCGTCTTCAAATTGAGTGCGCACCCGAGAGACTTTAGTTGCGGTGACTATTTCATCGCAGTCGCCGTCTTCAAATTGAGTGCGCACCGGAGAGACCTTAGTTTTGGCAACTTTGTAATATAAATACAAAAACACTAAAATATCACTTACATACGGGTAGTAAGTACTTAGAGGAAATATGGAAATTTGTGTAAAATTTGAATTAACACTCTACTAAGACTTTAGATATAATCGTTCAGCCGTGGAGAAAGTTGCTATTGCCGGAAGCCGCAACTGAAAAGACTCGCATCTCCATGGCAACACCATATACCGTAATGGATTTTTATGCCCGCAAATGTTGCAATTCAAATGTCTCCGCAATCTGCAGAGGCTCTTACAGTACAATATATAAATTATTTATTTATTGGAAATTGAGCAAGTAGTTGAAAATTAAGTTTTTAAACTTATTTTTCAAAAAGAAAAAAAAGGTTTTCCTGTTAAATTAAAATGTTTGAAAAATCTCGTATTTGCTTTTATCATATTATATTTACAACTATAGTGCATCGAAATGAAACAAGCAAGAAACAAACAACATTTGCAAGTACTTAATTTGAAAATTTAATGTTTGCTTTTAGGGAGAAAAAGCCAGGATCTGAACCAACGAAAGATATTAAACCAGAGCCATCTCAACAAGTAGTCTCCTCTGAAGATTATAAATATGAAGTGCGATGCCTCACTGTATTTGCTAAAGGTTAATCTATTTTATAAACAAAGAAAAAAGAAAATATTTTTAAATAAACATCAGAATGATGAAAAACGCTATTTCTGGAATTTTTACGGGTTACCACGTTAAAATGTTGCTCCAGCCAGTCCAGCCCTTGATTTGAATGAAGTTAAAAAATATACACAAATGAAAGAATATCTTTGTTTTAAACCACTTTATTACGTTTATATACGTCGACCGGTTTCGGTTGAACTCAACCTTCATCAGGACAGTACAAATATAAACTAAAATATAATACAGAGGAAGATTATTAAGTAAACAATAAAGAAAGAGAAAGTATATAAATGTGAGGGAGAGAGCATCAGGGCAGCGGAGTAGGTAGTGGGGTCGGGGAGGGGAGGGGATTACCCAGGGAGAAAGGAAACATCTTTAAAATAGGGCTTTTAGTTAGTTCTATCTGTTTGTTTAAAATTGGGTAATTATTTTTATTTTTATTTGCTTTTGAGATTTCCAATGATTCTAATTCAAATACTACATAAAAATAAAATAGGAATACGTCTCAATAATTTAGAATCATTGGAAATCTCAAAAGCAAATAAAAATATAAATAATTACCCAATTTTAAACAAACAGATAGAACTAACTAAAAACCCTATTTTAAAGATGTTTCCTTTCTCCCTGGGTAATCCCCACCCCTCCCCGACCCCACTACCTACTCCGCTGCCCTGATGCTCTCTCCCTCACATTTATATACTTTCTCTTTCTTTATTGTTTACTTAATAATCTTCCTCTGTATTATATTTTAGTTCATATTTGTACTGTCCTGATGAAGGTTGAGTTCAACCGAAACCGGTCGATGTATATAAATGTAATAAAGTGGTTTAAAACAAAGATATTCTTTCATTTGTGTAATAATGTCAAGCCACAAAGTGTTTGCTTCCTTCGATAATTTAAAAAATATATATTTTTATAGGTTTTGCATACTCTTGTTTGAATGGGACGGTTCACATGTTTGAAAAGGAATCTCCAAATGATTGGACCAAAAGAAACGTATTCACGGTAATGGATTCTGAATTCAGGTAAAAATGTGCTTTATGCTTCCTTGATTTTTTCTTATAATGATGCTAAAAGCCCGAATTCTTCTTCATCGTGTGTAGATTCCAGCCAGTCAACTTCAGTTACTTGGTTCAGCACAGATGTGCCACAGCAACTATGACTACACCAGATGGGGATTAGTGAAGTCCACATCTTCCGAGGGAGAGAGGACCTTGGAAGTTTGATAGCCATTTACTTATGTATATGAACATTTTTCAGAATCGCCGAAGATATATACATTGACTTAAATACTGTACAGTTTCTGGCTGTGAATCCTAGTCAAGATACTCTGATGATAACAACATTAAAAAGTCAGCTGTACTATGTGAAACTGTTTGAACAACATATCACTCAAGTACGTCTTTGTTACTACATATTTTACTATTTATTTATTGACGCCCTTTTTAGGAGCTTTTATGTGCGAATAGTAATTTTACATATTATACATGGATAATAATTATTCATAGTTATTATACATAACTGTATTGCTTCCGTAAAAACGTTTTGTATTTATCAGTGATAAATTGAAAATGTCCACTGACTAAGTATAATTATTTCCCTCTTTAGTATTCTAGGCAAAGAGGAATACATATGGTAGCTAGCCCCAGAATTTCCGCACTGAAATTAACCTCGACTTCTAGCATTACGTAGTGGAATCCGAAAGCTTGTCAATGCAAGCAACTCTGGGATATCAAATGCATCATTTAGAATTTTATATAGAAATAATAAGTCGACGAAACTTCTTCTGTCTGACAATTTAAGCAACAAAAGAGTGTTGTAGCTTAACAAATGTGCGGGAATTCCCATTTAAAAGTTATAAAATGCATTATTATAATGCAATATATTATATTATAATACCCCCCTACTATTATACTATTTAACTACATATTCACTTATAAAAACTGATGAATAATACTGAAATTAACAAATTGCAGATAGCTGAACTGCCATTTAAAGAGCTTGGACACAAGTTGCACCATGAAAGTATAAATTGTCTGACAGTTTGCTCATGGAAGCCCATATTTATGACATCAGGAAAGTTGGATAGGAGCATACGCATTTGGAACTACGAAACTGAAGAATTGGAGTTGATTAAATTCTACCACGAAGATATTCACTCCTTAGCTCTGCATCCAACTGGTAAACATTTATATTACCTACATATTATTATACATATAGGTTCTAATACATACAACTGAAGACATTGTCAGATCTACTGATAGATCCGTAGTAACTTCTTCCTCTTTCTCAAAAGCAACTTATGTTCCCAACAGAAAAAGAGGATACAACGAACCTCTCCGTGCTAGGGTCATAGGTTAAATAGTATTTATGTAAATTGAATTCATATTTCAAAGACAATTTCCCTACAAGACAGTGTTAATACCAGTATATCAAATCTTTAATTTTAGGGTTGTTTGTCATCATTGGGTTCTCTGATAAATTGAGATATCTGGTGATCTTAATTGATGACTTGGAGCAGATGAGAGACTTCCCAATAAGAAACTGTAAACTCTGCTGCTTCAGTAACAATGGCCATCTATTTGCTGCAGCCAACGGTGCTGTCATACAAGTGTTTTCCGCAGTGTCCTTCATCAACATATTCAACCTGAAGGGACACAATGAAACGGTAAGTATAGTAATTATTTTAATTCTGTAATTAAAAACACTAATAAATTAATCATTTTTTAACATAATATAACCGGACGTAGTTTGAGCAAAATGGCACAAGGAGCACCATGAATTTTGAAATCTATTTAATCTAAAAAAAACTATTATCATCCCTTGTAAACTTCAATATTTAGATCCCACCTTTAGAGACAGTTAGTAAACTATTTTAACATTATTTGTTTAAAGGCACAACAAAAGGCGGGTTTCCAATGGAAAAATGTTTTCAAAACATTGTACGTTGAACAAAAATACAATGTTCAATGTTTTACAAAACATCCTAAAAAAAAACAAAAACATTGGGACAGGGCCACAATGTTTTTGTTTTCTATGAAAATGTTGTGGCCCCGACCCAATGTTTTTATTTTTGTCTGATGTTTTGAAAAAATTTTGTCGCTGGATACGCATGCACCTTTAAAACATCAATTTTTAAGGTTTTGGTAGAATAAATTATTGTAAAAGTTTTTATGTTTACGGATTTTCAAAGCATGTACTATTATTTGTAAAAGGGAAGATAGGTACCTGTACTTACCTACTTACCTGATATTAAAAAAGCTTTCATTAACAATTAACCTCAGCAATAGTTAAAATTTAATTTCTCACTTAATTAATAGAAATAACACAATTTTTTTTTGTTACTCCCATATTAGATTCGTTCCCTGTCCTGGACGGCAATTGATGACAAACTTGTATCCTGTGGTTCTGAAGGAGCTGTGTACGAATGGTGCATGACTACCGCCAAGCGCGTTGGTGAGGTGATCATTAAACGAAATGACTTTACAGACTGCGCTGTAAGAAGGTAGGTGAAATCTTAGACTCTTTTAAACTCTTAGTCATATAGTCATTGATATTATCAATATTAATATCCAGAAATATTATGGCAAGTTCTGTATAATAATTAAGCTACTAGAAATGCCCTCCATACAAATTTAAATGGAAACAAATTTTCCATGTAGCCCATAGAATAAAGAAGAAAACTAGAAGTGCCTTTCATACAAATTTGAATGGGAACAACTCTTCTCACTTAGGCTCATTTGTTTCGCAGAACTTCATGTGTGACCATGTAATCAAATGGCCATTTAGCACCATTTTCTTTTTTGACAGTTGAAAGGTTTCCGTTAAATGCTGTTTCTAGTCTGTTTCAGCTTTTTAACAAATTTTGACCAACAGAAGAGAGAACTATCATGTTGTTAAGCGTTTCAGCTTATTACAATTTGTGAACTCCTTCATGTTTTATTTTTAAAATGCCTATTTGGTGGTCAGTTATCTTCCATCTACTCTACATGTCCTGCCCTTTAAAAAGCCTATTCGGTGTTCAGTTATCTTCCATCTACTCTACATGTCCTGCCCTTTAAAAAGCCTATTTGGTGGTCAGTTATCTTCCATCTACTCTACATGTCCTGCCCTTTAAAACCGTCCTTTCTTATTGCAACTCGTAAATACAGATAGAAATAAAATAAAATTTTTATCCTTTCTATTTTTCCAGTGACGGTAAATCCATTTATGTGGTGGGGGTTGACGGAGAACTGAAAGAAATTAACAACAATGACGTAACAAGAAACCTCAAAATAATCGGCTGCAAGTTAGACAACATGGTGCTGGCCAGGTCTGATTTGATGATCTTTGTGACTGGTGGCAGTGGAAACCTCGCTTCCATCCAGTTTCCTCTGCTGGATAAAGCGGTGTTCTCAGAGTTCCACATGCACAACCAGAATATCACGGGCTTGGCTCTCTCTTATGATGATCAGACCTTGATAACGGTGGCCCAAGACGCCACCATGTGTATCTGGAAGCTTACCAACATTGAAGGCAAAGTTATAGCTATGGAAAAGGACTTTGCATATTGTAAAGAAATACTCATCGATAAAGAGACTCTACAAGACAGAATTTCAACTATAAACGTAAGCTCTTTTTTCATCATTTTATATTTCTTGTGCTTTTATCTTAGATTGCGTCCTGAGATACAATTTTTTTTTTCAGATATTGTCCACCCGAATCAATGAGATAGAAACAGAGCATGCCTACCAAATGCGCCAAGTCAAAGCTGCCCATGCCGAGTTCTTACATCAAGTTCACACTGGGTACTGCAACGCCATTGAAGAATTGAAAGAGCGGAATGAGGTTGAGAGAACGTATTAATTACTTCGGATTTTTTAAATCTATGAAATTATCATTAAAAAAATTGTATTTTAAAACTATTTTGTTATTTATTTACTAGCAACTGGAGGTGGACCATGCTCATGAGATGAATGTTATCAATGATGAAATTGCTCAGATGAGACTGACTTTTGAAAAGGCACAGGAAAAAGTAGAGACAGATTTCAACGCAAAACTCATTTGCGAATATAACAAGTATCAGGCAAGTATTTGTGCGTTTCTAGTCTATTGACAATATTGTATGTTCTTTTCTTCCTGAAAGATTGGGAGTCACTAAACAAATTTAGCCTTTTTGTGGCCAAAAGATCTCTTCATCCCAATTGTGCTGATCAGAATAAATGCTTGCCAGTTGCACAGTCGACGTAATGCAATTAACCAAGGTTAGGGACACTAACTTGAGGAAACGGGAGAAGAGCTATATATAGCACTCACTTCACTGGCAGTGCAAATCTCTCATAGATTGCAAATTGATGTTTCTTCCTCGGTTATTTGTTAATTTTTTGCTGTACATTTTAGGCTCTCGAAGACAAGAATGCAGCAATGAGAGCAGACTACGAACAGAAGTTAGAGAATCTTGCACAGAGCAAACGCTTGGCCCTGCGAGAAATGAGCGATATGTACGAAGCACAGTTGCTAGAAAAGATGAACATCATTGCAGATGTAAGTTGCAATTCTCAATAATGTTAGTTTATTCGGTGAAAACGCACCCTTTACCCAGTTCCATTCTTCGACTGTGTGTTTTTAAAGGGGGTCTAATTATATTTACATTACATGGTCTCATTTTATATAGTTCTATTATAATATAAGCTGTTTGAATAAATGAATCATTTTAACAATTCTGCTTTTTTCATATCAAGCTCGAACAAAAAAACATGCTAGAGGCCAAAGAACACGAATACATTAAAAGCTCAATTGAAAATGATGCAGACAGAGAAATCATTGAATTGAAAATGAATTACGAAACCCAACTCAAAGATGAAAGAGATGACAACATCAAACTCAAGGGAGAGACGGGAATATTGAGAAAGAAAATGATTGTGGCACATAAAGATATTGAGGAGTATAAGCACCAGGTCAACTTGATGCGCGGTAAATTAATCATGCTCAAGTTATAAAAAAAATATTTGTCAGCCAAAGCTGAACGAAAGGATCCCCAGTGTCTTCCGAATTCCTTGCCATGGCCAAGAATAGTATTTTAACAGTATTTTGTTTTTGTTTTTAGCTGAACACAAGCAATACCAAGGTATAATACAAAACTTAGAAAAGGATATCGTCGATCTAAAAAAAGATATCAGTGAAAGAGATTCCACAATAGAGGCTAAGGAGAGTCGCATCAATGAACTTAAATTGAAAACACAAGAACTCGAAAAGTACAAGTTTGTTTTGAATTTCAAGATCAATGAACTGAAAAATCAGGTAGGTTTTGGATATTTATTTAACTAATTAATCAAGTCAACTATTTCAATGTGAAACTGGCATAAAGGCAAATTATTTTATAATCAATGCTGAAGGAATTATTTAATGTTATGAACGACTAGTAAAGATACACGGGTGTCCGGGGTGAAAGTGCAGTAACTTCGGGAGGTGATGGGAAGTTAAATAACTTTTTTTGAAATTTCAAATTTTAGATGTACTTTTCAGCTACAAACGAAAAATTGCACCGGCGTGTGCGTACTGCATTATTATTGCTTTTGGATCATTTGAAATCGACCGGCCGATCCTAGAATCCTAGATCCTAGAACCCGCTACCTCCCCTTCCCGCGCTTTACAGCTAACAATACCCAGATAGTTGGATTGGACCTGGGAGTCATTCGGCATAGCCGGCGCGGTCTCCAGAATTGACGTCGTTAGATTTTTTCTTTTGGGGTACGATGAAGGAAAAAGTTTACACCAAAGAAGTAAATACTGTCGAAGAACTCCGGTTACGTATTCATGAGGCTGCAGATGAAATACGCAACAACGTACGAGTTGTAAATAATATCACTTTACGTTTACATACTTGCATGCAAGCTGAAGGTGGACATTTTAAAAACTGTTAAATTAGTAAAAAAGCAATGACATTAATTTAAAATCGTTAAAAGTGTAAATTCGTATTATTATTTTAGTGCAGTTCTCTTTGTTCTTCGAATTTGGTTTAAAACATCATAAAACGGACACTTTTGAAGCGCATTGTTATAACTTCAAATTTTCGGCTTACGTGTCACTGGGTTGGAATTTCGGAAAAAGTTATTATTCTTTTTTACTTCTACCATCATGTAGAATCACCTCCCGAAGTTACTGCACTTTCACCCCGGACACCCTGTATAATAGTATAATCACAGTCCTTCTCGCTAAAGATTTCTGTTCTGAGGCAGACTGTGGGTTGCTGTGTCGATGTTACGTCATGATTTCCTCGTCTTTATGTTTGTTAACTGTGTTTATTTTTATCTTCATGTTTCCAGACCTCTTTTTCATGTTTTTTGATTTCCTAATATGTATTGATGCACAAGGGGGTACCCAAAAGAAACCGAACTGATGTTGCGGGGGCCTTAGTTTCTGTAGTATCAGGTTCTGCTGGTAGAACTGTGTTCAGCTACCTTCTCCCAGTCAGTATGCCAAGCACTGCGCTGGAGAAGTCGTCCTTTCGGCTGGTGTGAATTTTTTGGTGACTTTCGTTTTGTGTTCTCGTCGTTTTTGAGGTGGCTAATTTTCGTGAACAGAGTTCCAAATGACTCAAACTTTTTATCCAAGGTCGTCACAGGTGACGAATCAAGGTGCTGTGGATAAGACCCTGAAACAAAGCGACAATCCAATCAAAGACTCCAAATCAATCAATTCAATGGAAGACTCCAAATTCGCCTCGCCCGAAAAAAGCTCCTCAAAATGTATTTGGCTAGGCTGACAAAATGGAAGAGGTTTTATTTCTTATCATAGAAAAGTTTTCACCGTTGGAGACAAATACCTAAAGGCATGGTATAGACAGTGTAGAATAATAAAAGAGTATGCATAAATGTGAATGAGGCAAGAAGTGTGTGCCAAGACCGAGTTGTTAAGCGGTCCATCCTCTCTGCCTACCCCTGCGAAGAAACAGCGTGATGATTAGTTAGTTAGGAATTTATGGTTTTTCTGGCCAAAAGATATAGGTACATATTTAATTTTGTAATATTTGAGTATCTTTAAGGTTTTGTCCTTGTGGTGGTAGGTGTGTGATAGTCAGTAAAGTACCCATTTTTCCTTTAGTTGTGTAGACCTTTTTTGAATAGAATATCCCAAGCGTTTAAAAAATTCTTTGTCTGTTACTCTGACTTAACTGATACATTTTCATCTTTCTTATTCACTCCTTGAAACAGATTGCACCAAAAGAAAAGAAAATCAGAGAGCTTGATACACAAATTCGAGACATGGAAACAGAAGAAACGAGATTATTAGTAGTTAAAGCCGCTATGGGTCTGTAAATATTATTAAAAAAATATTCTTGAGTAAAATAATTGTTTCACGCGAGAGATACATTTTGGTTCAATCTGTACGAGGTCTCATATTGCCCAAATAGAAAGTTAATATTATGCTAAACATGATAATTTTGAAACTAATTATCTTTTTTTACTTCATCAGATTGAGCCAAAAGCGTTGGAAATCGAAGATAAAAAAGGAAGAGTCTCCGACTTGGAAGGCTCTCTTGAAAAATTGCTAAAGAAAAACACTCGTTGTGGTACAATTCTATGTAGCAATAAAATAATACAATAATGTGTTAAACTCTTCATAAATTTATAATTTTTTTTGAAAATTGATTTCAGAGTACAAAATGGTAACAATGAATGAAAAATTGTCAGCGGCCAATACTGAAATTGAAAAGGAGTTGGAAAGGTATGTCAGTTTGAAGAATGTGCTAAAAAAGATACAAGTTGACTTGTTCAGATTGTCTCCAATAATAAAAGACCCTGCAAAACTCAAATCAGCCATCAGGGTAGGTACCTACTTTAGAATTTTCAGATGTGAATACATATATGAAAGCAAGAACTCTTAAAGCAGTAAACCGCTTATTGTCCAACAAACAAGTGAAAGCCTTTCGAGAGCAGCGCCCCTGCGAGGCGAAGGTCCTTGGTTCAAGTCCTATAAGTGACCGTATCTTTTTCTGATTCAAATTTTTGTTTAAATTCGCTAATATTGTTTTCAATAATTGAATATTAAAATTTGAGGTTTTACTCATTAACGTTTCCAAAATATATATACGAGGGTGGTCTGAAAAGTTTCCGACCTAACAATGAAACAAGAATTTTTTTCTTAAGTTTTTTATTTGTTTTTCTACGTAGTCTCCTTGTAACTCTACACACTTCTCCCAGCGATGCTCCCATCTTTCTATCCCGTCCAAATAGTACTCGGCGTTTTTCTCTGCAAAATAATTGTTCACAAAGGTGATTGCCTCCTCATTTGACGAAAATGTCTGTCCTCTGAGCACAGTTTTTAGATTGGGGAACAAAAAGAAGTCGCTTGGGGCTAGATCTGGTGAGTAAGGCGGATGGTCAAGCAGTTCAAACCGTAGTTAATGGATTTTTGCCAACCGCTGAGGTGTGAGACGGCGCGTTGTCTTGGTGAAACAGGATTTTCTTTTTCTGCAAATGTGGCTGGTTTTCCACAATTTCTGCCTTCTTGTCAAGTAATGATACGTAGTATGCTCCTGTAGTAGTTTTTCCTTTTTGAAAATAATCAATTAAGATAACTCCATCACTTTCCCAGTCGAGAAAACAGTTTTTCCTTTTTTTGGAGCCTGTTCCCCCTTTGCAGTCCACTGTTTTGACTGTATTTTTGTTTCAGGCGTATCCAAGTTTCGTCTACAGTAATTAATCAGTGCCAAAACTCGGATTTATTGCGCCTACACTGCGCCAACAGAGCATTGGAAATGTTCGTTCGAAAATATTTTTGGTCTAACGTGAGCAAACGCGGCACCCAACGCGCGGACAGCTTTCTCAGGTCTAAATCTTGGTTTAAAATGTGACAGACACGTTCTTTGGACATTTTAATAACATCTGCTATCTCACTCACTTTAATTCGGCTGTCGTCTAACACTATTTGGTGAAGTTTAGCAATGTTATCGTCAGTAGTTGCAGTTTTTGGACGTCCCGAACGTTCATCATCTCCCAAGCTCTTACGGCCACATTTTAATTCAGCTGCCCAAAATTTCACTGTGGTAAATAATGGTGCAGAGTCCCCATACACAGAGTCCAACTCATCGTTGATTTGCGTAGGCGTATTGCCTTTCAAAAACAAAAATTTAATAACAGCTCGATACTTCATTTTTTCCATTTTCACAAAAACACACATCGACTCACTCAAACGACTGTCAACTAAAAACTGCGCGTCCAAAATGGCCGAAACTTTGGTGAGTAACTGTCAAAAGATGCACAACTACATTCACTAGCTTTTATAGACGAGTACCGCCATCTTTGCGTTGAGGTGGGAAACTTTTCAGACCACCCTCGTATATATGTATTTATACTCTTTAGTATTAGTACACATAAATAAATAAATATAAACACATAATAATTTTTCTCAAGCTGAAGATTTTGATAAAACGACGAAGCCCGTATAGTACTAGTTTTCCAATTATAATTTTCACTGCTAGCAATATTAATGTATAAATTAAAATATTTTGGACGTTGCTCAACACGGAAATAAGACGGTCAAAAATTTATATTCTAGGCAGTGCTGAAACAGAAGTACATGACGGACGTGGACTTTACGCATGAGAAGGCCATCGAGGAGGAGGTGGTGATGGAGTTTGCCCGGCAGAGGACACACCTGGAGCTGAGGATCGCCAACCTCACGCAGCAGCTGCAGGGGGCCGCCACCAGTTCTCGAGGCGAGGTTATTAGGATCATGGAGGTAACATAATTCACTTTTTGAGAGTGATGTGAACAAAAATATTTTTTATTAAAAAACCCTACAACCCCTGGTCAACATACATTTGTTGTGTCATTTTATTACATTAAAATAGTAAAGTTTCGTGATAACATTTCAACTGACGAATTGTATAAGAGTTTACTTAAAGTCGGATAAATCATGTATTACGATAAATATGATTGTAATTTTAGAAACTTATAAAATAATTGTTTTTTATTCACTCATAAAACCGTTTGTAATTGGTGGTCAAAATAAAATAAATAAGTAATGAATACCTGTACAAATGTCCTTGAGGTGATTTTTCACAAAAACAGCGCTATACAAATCATCCAAATATTATTATTATATTATACTTATTATATGTGTGACCAAACATACATGGTGCCCGGGGGTAAAGTGCACTAACTCGGGGAGATGATTCTACATGATAGTAGAAGTAAAAAAGATGAATAACTTTGTTTAGAAATTGTGTTTTTTTTCCAATAAAAAATTTTTTCCTTACAAAAAGAATAAAAATTGTTATATATTTGTGTTTATTTTCGTTTTTATCATTACTCTCTCCGATGTCCCAAGTGACAAATAACAACCTACTCGGTAAAAATTCTGGATCCGATTTAAAAAAAAAACATGAAACGAATGCGAATGAAATGTTGTGTCAAAATTTGAAAGCAATCGGTGAAGAACTTTCGGAGATTTAAGATTTTGAACAAACTAACATTTACATTTTTATTTGTATAGATAGATAGAAGAAGTAAATCAATTCATTCAAATGTTTTGAGCACAATAAAGGTGAAAGAAAAACAAAATATGTAATGCCATTTTAACAAAAATCAACATTAATTTGCATTCTCTTAGCATTTTGTTTCAATAATATCACTTTATTCAGTGCCATTTTACTTCTGTGTTTATCAGGATTATTTTCAATAGTGATTGGAAAAATCGGCAATATTCGGCTTCACAGAAAAAGTTACAAATATTCCAATCGCCGACCGCACACACAGTCAGCTTTAAGTTAAATTGAAAAGGAGTTTGCATGCGAGGAACTGTAAACAACTCAAAACCAATTACTAATAAAAGTTCTAATAAATATATATTTTTAAATTTTATTGCAGGAAAATAGCACATTGCTAGAGGAAATAAATGACCTTAGAAATGAGCTGAGGGACACAACAGCCCAATGTTTAGAGATGAAAGCTTTACTTGGTATTTCCACCAAGCGGAAGACACCAAAACAGGCCAACTTGATCTTGCAGAGGGCCTGCGGTGATCATGATAAAATGATGGACGATTTCAAAATACAGTTGAATGTAAGTAAAATCGACTCCTACGTAATATTATAGAACACAGTAATTATGGTAAAATATTAGACTTTTCCCTGATTTTAAATTATACATATTATTGTTTAATTGTGGCTTTGTAAAATCTAAATATATTATGTTTTGGCAAAATAAAATGTACTTACATAATAATATTAACTGGAATTCAATAGAAAATTCCTATTACGTAAAAGAAACGAAAGCCTTTTAACAACAAATAGAAATTCGGTGACAAGAGATCAAGATCGGTTATATTATATTTACGTTGCTGAACAATATATAATAACATCGGCGCAACGATAAAAATATTTACATCCCATAACTGATGAATAATTGTCTTGAATTTAAGGAACGTGACTCGATTATTCAACAACTCAAAGAAGAAAATCAACGCATCTTACTAAAATTACAATGTGAACGGTCAACTGAAGCCATGGTGGTACAGTATGATCCCAACAACTTGGGAGAAAACATTGAATGAAAGATTCTGCTGAAATTTTATTGCACTTTTATAATCTTTTCAATGAACCACCCCTCAAAATAGTTGGAGAATAATACACCCATAACACACCCCTCAAAATAGAGAATAATATACCTGTGTATTTTGATTATGATAAATAAAAAACGATTCAACGAATTCAACATTTTTTTATTTTTGGAATGACACAATACATATTGATTCATTTTATTATCTTTTCACAGACCATATTCAATTATGAGAAATAAACAAAATTAATAAATAGTTTGGCCTGCATTTTGTACAGAAATAACAATATAGACAGTATTAAGGTGAAATAAATTATTAAATGCCACATTATTAAAAAAAAACCTTTGATAATATTTAATAATGAAATAATATCTCTAATTGAGCAAATAAAAAGGCAAGACTAGTCACACTGGTTGTGTATGATTCAAATAAATAATATTGCAAATGTAAAGATGACACCGATATTGAATTATAAATTAATGATTAGAAAGAAATAGCCATTCGCCTCTAAATAGAGAGATTGTTTTTCTTTTTGTATTTATAAAAGGTTGGCAGAAGCAGGGCAGCATAAACCTAATTATGTATTTATTAATCCTTGACAACCACCAAAATATAATTTCTAATTGTTCTTATATTAATTGACTAAATAACAATAATTAAGTCTTGTAGCTTAAAAAAATACCTCAACAGGGATTAACAGAAAATTAAAAAGATTTAAAAGTAGTTAAAGCAAAAATGGGAAAATAGCTTTCCTTCCTTTGGGGTAGTTGGAAAATTCCTTTTTGTAATTACGATGCTTTCCAAGGGCCCACATCGACATTTGGAAAACTCCAGCCAGTGCGAAAATTCCAGCTGAAAAAAACAATTACATCAGTTCAGGTCATATATACAAAGGCAAAGTAGTATAGGTAATTTAACTAGTGTTATTTTCTGGCGCCCATGTAATTTAACTTGTGTTATTTTCTTGCGCCTATGTAATTTAACTAATGTTATTTTCTAGCGGCTATGTAATTTAACTAGTGTTATTTATTTGACAAAATTAGCAAAGTGAGATTATTATTTTCTTTTGTAGCAAACTGGCAAAAAGCTTAAGATCTTTTTTTATATATGATGTTTTATTATTTGTAATGAATGTATGAGAGAGATATCATGATTATGCCTAATAGACTATAAATGGGTAGGTCTGCTTTTGTTTCATGTCTTTTTACCAGTAGCTTCCTACAAAGTAACATGTACCAGTACCTACAATCCAGACCCATCGTCCACCGCAAGTTGGTGCAGTCAAGATCACTACAAATTTGCGCACCAAACACTACATTATTAACTGGAAAACAGTGAAAGAATCAAATACATGCGAAAGAATTTAAAAGCAAGCCTTTATACCTGGAATGCACTGGGTCATCACGGTGAAGGAAGCCCAAGCTCCAAACTCATAGAAATAATTGGGGCAGGAGACAAAGTCGAATAGGCAGGTGAGAGGGTTCGAATCTGGCACCGGGATCTTGCGGACAGTGGAACCGGAGGGGCGGAGGTTCCTCAGCAGAATGTGGGTGCTGAGGTTTCCCAACTCACAGACCTAGAAAACAAATAAAATATTATTAAAATGCTAACTACACCCTCAGTATCCCTTTAAGCGAGCAAGAATTCTCATACATTCTGTTTGCATGCCATACTCGAAAACAACCAATATTTTTATACATATTTTAGTACTGAAAAATAATACTAAAAATGAGATTGGCACAAATACCTAATCCATTGTCATATCACTGATAATAATCAAGTAATGGCATTAGCAAAAGTATATATTATTCATCCCATTTATGTGAATGTTAGTGTCTGGTAACTGAAATACGCACCCTGCAATATAGGCAGGTCATTGGTTTGCTACGTTTAATGACTTAGCAGGGATGAGGTTTGTCTAGGTCTTGGCGGCGGATGCGTCTATCCACCTACTGCGTGGTGGGGCGAATCGGAGGGAAACTGGTTGAGGGAGACCTTTTGACCTCTTCAGCCGGACTCTCTCGACCTATCTCCTTGTACCGCAGGGGGAGGGATGGATTCATATGTCAGTCACTCCTGGACACATTGACCCCCAGAATCCAACAACCCCTCATACCCCTTTCCTTCCCAGAACTTCCACTTCTTCCTTTCTTTTCAATAAAAAGACTTTCCACACAGCATCCCCAAAAATGACATAGGCCCTGAGGGAACTTTTTTTCCTCAGGGCCTCCTGTGTGGTGCTAATGTAAAATTAAACAATAATGCGTCCGACTCGTGATGTAACCCGACTCAAATATTTGGTTCACTTGATAGTGCCATGTCTTCCTCGGTCTTCTTCTACTCTTCACTTTGTGTCATATACATCGTTTCATAATAATATTATTGTTACTAGCAAACTCATTATTATTTATTACATATTATTAAATGCTTATGTACCCTGGATTGAGTACACGAGAAATCGTTTATAAATAAATGTGCCCCATAGAAATAAACAAATATGTGTTACTTTTTGACTTACAAATAATATACTACAAGCAAAAAACTGAGAAAAGGAATGGATCATCAGTTAGTAGGTATGTACCTACATTGCTTGGTGTTAAATAAAAAAACCAAGCCCATTTCATAATTATGGTAACATATTTTGTGTTGAAAAATACACTTTTATTACTCAAATTTATTATCAATGATTGTTTTAAATATTTCGCTTTCATGCTTCTCAATTTCCTCTGTAAAACAATCAACGCATTATAACTACACAATTATAATAACAATTCAAATACTAAATAAAATAATAGAATCAATAATTTTATAAAAACCCTTTGTAACTACGTCCTCCAATTAAATGCAATTATATTACATATGTTTTTGCTATCGTGGTACGAGAACACGCCGTCAGATGGAATGCAGGAAAACACTTCTTCTTCTTCTTGACATATAAATTTATTAATTCACAATATAATTGCAGAGGATCTTATTTTCCTCTGCTCAAACTTAAACTGAAAGAAATAAAGGTCTAGTTTCCTTTATTCTTCATGGTTTTCTCTAGGTTTACATAAACCTAGTAATTATCTCACGACTGACTGCGTGGGTACGCATGTACCTACCAGTTATTTCAACACTCGCTCCTGCGTAGGTACGCCTGTACCTACCAGTTATAGCAATTCTGGCACCTCCGTAGGTACGCCTGTACCTACCAGTTATAGCAATACTGCCCCTTTTCTGGGAGGTATCTGTATTTAAACTAAATTCTGAAGGACATTTTACCAAAATAAAGATGTTCCACCCGCTCGTTGGCAAACAACATTCTTAACATAAAAGATAATGCGCTTAACTATCCTAAATAATACAGACGTGACTTAAACAATACAAATATTTTAAAGGGATTATTTTAAGGGAGATGAAACTTTATTTAGGGCTTTTATTACTATGGGACAGGGGTGGGAAAGGTATTGGAAAATATTTTTAGGCATAATGGTTTAACTAGGGTCATCATAAAATAGAGAGCGAACAGCTCTATTTGAAAGCTGCCGCCGCTTGAAGTAAAATGTCACGAATTCTTAAATCATAAATGATACACAAACAAGACAATATTTTTATAAAAATACCAGGCCAATGAATTGTTTTATTGTAGGGTCGAATGTGCAAATGTGGGAAACTACGCTAATTTTGAAAATACGAACTGTGGGAACGGGCCTGAAGGCTAAATTTTATTGAGCAATATGTAAAAGTCGCATTCTGGAAGATCCAACATATATATTTACAATATTGTCATACCTGTACCTACTCTGTCTATTACCTATCTATTGACTCCATAATTTAAAATGTATACAACATTGTAATTTGTACTTTGATTTTGATTTAGTCATGCATGTAAATATTCTATAAGTTTCTGTATACGTCTGTCTCGACACAGGTGTACCCTAGTGAGACAGATGTCGATAAATACAAGTAAAAACCAATATATTGATAGATAAATAAATAAAAAATAAATAAAAAACTATCATCACCTGGTAAGGCTTTCAAGAAAAATATCAGTAAATTGTCTATTTATTACCTTGTGCGTACTGTACCTACCGCTTGAAAAATCGCACTTGTCATAAATAACTAGCTAGCGGGATTGTTTTGGTTTTCGGGTGTCAAATTATACTTGTCACAAACCAGTGATGGACAACCCGCGGCCCCATTCTTAAGACCCGCATGACAATTTCATACAGCACACTTGGCTATAGAGAAAAATCAAAATGTTTGGAGTAATTCTTTTTTTTTAGAGTTTTGGTTAATTTATGCTGCATTTTCTAAATGGCACCAAATTTGAAAAACCAGTCTGCATAACACGAAATTCAGAAAAATCAACAGAAACCTTAACTCTCAAATTTCGCTGTCCACCCCCTCCCCCTCAATGAAAACAAAAAAAAAATCCGCTTGTTGGTCGCCTGTTTGAAAAATAGGCAAAGCGGCCCCTCTGCTGAAAAAGCTGTTCATCATTATCATTATAAATAATTAAAATTACCCCGTGCAGGGATGTAGGTACTCATAACTAGGTACCTTCGTGAATATGAATTTGTCCCTAACGGGATAGGAAATTTCCGCCAGCCGCCATTGTGTGCCCGCCGCCCCTTTGTTTGTTACTACTTACTTAGAGAATAATTCTTAACAATTTTTTCAGACCAACGTATTCAGAAATTGTGTTGACTAAATTATTTATTCCGTATATCAGTGAGGCCTGAACTAAAATATCATTATAGCCGTGAATTCGCTATTGCCGTGATCGTTATAATCAAGTTCGACTGTATTTATGTTCTCTGCCAGTGTCAAGGTAAAAATAATTACATCAGTCTAACAGGCGGAATTTAAAAAAAATCACATTGTTTTAAGTATGAAAATAATATTCAGTATTGCAAACGTATATGGAGTTCTTCAAAAAGTGAAAGTCATTTAATTTATAAAGAAAATCAATAATTATAAAAAAATTAACATTTCATAAAATTTGACCACTGTGTTTCAGTTTGGTATCCAAAAGCGTGCGAGATTTGAAAATGGTTTTAGACTCATCGTCAAATTAAAGATAACGATGTTTTGTTCAATTGTGTTATTTAAAAAAATTTGGCAATGACATTGTTTTATGATTGTTTTAAATAAAATACATAGTTGATTTATTATTAGATAAAATCTGCTATTTTATTTTTATTGAATACTTCAAAAAAAATAGTTTTTTTTGTCATACAGACCTCCCTGAGATCTGAGATCTGCATATATTACAATATTATTGTTTTACATTGTTTTTGTATGGTGATTTGATCCTCTAATTCTACTATTAAATTGTGATTGTGTATAATTATAATTGTATACAGGGTGTCTGGGGGTAAAGTGCGTTAACTTCCCTCCGAAGTTAACGCACTCTAAATGATTTTAAAAGTAAAAATTAAAAATAACTTTTTTTGATATTCCAATGTTTTTGTATGAAAAAATATTTTTGTCTGGGAAAATAAACAAACGGAATTTCTAAAAAAAGTTATTTTTCTTTTTTACTTCTAGTATCATATAGAATCACCTCTCGAAGTTAGCGCACTTTACCCCCGGACACCATGTAAATAGGAAATTTAAAAATCAATGCACGCAAACTAAAAGTTTCCCGAAACAAAGCGTCACAGAGCGATAACTGATGGAAATGCACTTAGTCGTTAAGCAGAAGGCATAAGGTTCAATTTGCAAATCCAAATTTGTTGAATGTCACCCGTTTTATTTCATTAAAAAAAAACAACGCAAAATTCAGGTTTTATTTTATTTTGTTAAGTTCAGGTCCAAATATTAAAAAGATTTAATTTGCCACATTATACAATGAAAGTATATCCATATATATAAAAAGGCGTTCATCAGTATGAGATTTTGCAAATAAAAGTATTTTTTAGGCCTGATACTTTATTTTTTCTGATCTTATAAAAACACAAAAAATGCTTGATTATTTATAAGGCCAAGATGTGTTCTACCCGCAGTTTTTAATTGAATTGTCTATAATATTTCTAAGCAATCAATTTTTCAAACCAAAAACACATGATTTTGCATCACTTCGCCTTAAGAGTGTTTTTACTTTTAAATTAGGTTAGTTTAATATTTTTCCTGTCCTAACTATAAAGCAGAAATAATAATGAATATCAATGTTTGCTATATTATTTATATCCAACTTTTCAAATCAAATCTCGGGCAAAGTGAAATGTAAAATACGCAAGTGGTTGATGTTCGCAAAAACATCATTTTACAGGGGAGCTAATAAACTTTTTGCTTCGCTTATATGACATTTATGATTATTGCGCAAGTTTCCTTGGAAACGTTGAACCTTAAATAATGATCTTCGGCATTTAACATTAAAGATGGTGACCAAACACTGACGTGACACCGGGGCAAGATTTTTGGCTGCTATAAACAGATTTTGTTTCATAGTTAAGATTATAAAAGCGGTCACGAATGTGGTTAAATTGTAGATAATAAGATATGGCATGGAAGCGTGCCGACTGTGGGTGAGCTACAACCAAATTCATCAGAGTATCAAAGCGGTGAAGCCAATGAAAGTTATGAGCTTGGTGTGAATGTAGAAAAAAGCAGGGCTTTGCTGGGCGTGGATGCGATTTGGAGTAGCATGAGTGAACTATACTTTTGTGTGTGCGGTTTCATACCATTATGTAATGGTTCATGGCCCAACTCGACAACTTAGCAAGGATTGCTGAATGAAATTAAAACCGTTTTAATAATAAACAAACCAAAGGTATTTTGAATATCTTACCACGAAGCCGGCCAGACCAATGTAGAACTGTAATTGCCCGGGGGGAGTGAATAGGGGGTGATTCAAATGGTAGGCCACATACAGGGTGAACATCCAGTAGTAGGAGCAGTTCTTGAACAGGTTCCGCAGCGGCATGGTGGCGTGTGAGAAGCGATGGACGAAGATGGTCTCCAGCAAACGCTTTGCATAGTGAACTGTCCAGCAAGCAGCAGCCGCACTGCAAGTAAAGAATATTAATTCATCGTGAGGGTGCTACATTCCATTTCTACACGGGACTACTTCAACATTAATTTCATTGTTTAAAGCAAAAATATTAATTATTCTGCTATTTCTTTTTGCCGTTTCAGTGGATATTCTATTCTTGGAACCATCCCAGGTCTACCCTTCATTGCATAGATACAGAGTGACACAAAATTGTTATTTTTAATATTCATTGGTTGTTCTTCGTTATCTGTCGTGCAATAAAAAATACACAGATAAAGTTAATATCATCGGAGATGGATTTAAGAACATCATCTGTAGTACAAATAACTACAGGGTAGAATGTACTACAAATTAACTACAGAGTGAATCGGCTTACCCAATTTAGCCACTTTTCTTGGAAGTGCAACATGGCACAAAAATATATGATTTTGGTGATTTAAAATTATAACTACCTATTGGGATTTGTAAAAAAAAAAAACAACATTTATTAAAACCTCTCTTAATATTTATAAATCTTGACCAAAACATTTTACTCTGTGCAATTTGTGTAGTGAATTATAGCCATTGGTATAAGTAAAGCAAATAGTTTGAAAAACACTTTAAATAAGGTGCTAAAGGTCAACATTACATAAGCAAAGCATTCACTGGGTTGGTACTATCGAACAAAGGTGAGCCAAGGCCATGATTGGCAGGTTAATTACATTTAAGCTTCATGCATTATTAATACAGTATGATTGTACAAAAAATTTTGCTGTATAATTGTGCTAAAAAAGTGTTTTAGAATATTCAATTTATTATTTTAAAATAAGAACTTCATTAGTTTTGTTGTCTAGTACCCACCTATCTTGTAATTATTTTTGTATTGACTATCTGAGCAATAAAATACTTTCTTCTTGACCTAAATGAATGGATGGAAAATTCTTCCAAAAGATGAAACTATCCATTTAGGTTAAGAAAGTTGTTTGTTATCAATATTGATTGAGCAGAATTATGTACTTACAAAGTTACACACATATAAAAGCTTCCATTATAACAGCAAAGAAGGGATAAAGGACTAACATAATATAAAAGCAAACAAAAAGGTTAATCTAGCTAATCCCCTTATATTAATGGTCAGATTGCAAGCATTGGAGCAGACAGGTGGAAATGCTATGCCTATTTTACCGGTATATCTACATAAGATGCCCTGAGGAACTAGTGTCATTGAGGCCATTCGACAATGGTGATATAGGAAGATATGGTAAAAGTGTACAGAGCGTAAGGTTGTTATTATATTTATAATAATGTGTTATAGCCATGACTCCCAGAAGTTTTAGAGACCTAGGTTTACACATTCCTCTTAAATTTATGGGAATAATTTTTGTATGGAAAATCAAATAGGAAATTACTTAATAAGTTCGGAGATAAAATTTAAATAATGGGTACTTGAAAATAACTTTTTTATGTAGACAAGCCTTATTGAACCATATTGTCTGTACCTTCCTTACAAATAATTATAATTATGTATCTATCAACCACTTACTTGGCAACTGTGCTCATGGGGGAAGACACGTCTCCATAGAAGAGCCACGGCCTCTGGTACATCCACAAATAAACAGCCAGGGGTCCAGCATACTCAACAAGGAAAACTGTCTTCCAGGAGATTTGTGGTCCTAGATCCTTCACGTATAACTTTCCTAAGTTTGAAACGCCCAGGGCTTTGAGGACGTCAGAATCTTTCAATGCTTTGCCTTTGACTTCCATACGAATGGATTGACGATCAGGTAGAAGGCTCTTTTTTAAAACACATATTTTCTCCTTCACATCTTGAATAGTTTCTTCTGGGTGCGCATGAATACGTCCGATGGATTTGGATCCAAAAACGTTCATAATTTCGATCTGTGTAAGGAAAAAGTTATATGAATTTTAACATAATAAACCGTGAAATATTCTAATAAGCATTGTCATTTATTTACCTCCATTTCCAGTTAGTTTTTTTCAGAAGCACTGAGCAAATAACTTCACAACACAAAATAAGCCGGAAATATTATTGTGAAGATTGACGATTTGGCATCGGTGGAGAACTTTGTTCACTTGTAGACTTCGTTGAATCCACTCTGAAGTAGGCAGTGTCAAGTAAAAATCAACGGTATTTCAGGAAAAAAAATAATCACCAGAGCATCGAAATCAATAAGTGCGTACAATACTGAGAAACTTTTTGTGAGGTGTATATATTTTCACTATTATGAATATATTGATTGAGTGCTCCAGATATGGGGTTGCCAGTTGTCATGTTTATAAATTTATTTCTTCTTCTGATGCCCTTTCGAGAATAGTTTATATATGCCCATTTCTGTCGGAGGTTGGCTTTTACCTTTCATATAAATTTATAACTGAGAAAATACAAAATTTTCTACTAACTTTAATGAAATTGAGAAAAATCATTTTTCATTTCAGTAGTACATTGCTTGTTATAAGTGTTATAATTTTGTAGAGTGCTGCAACGTTACAGCCTAATATGAAATCTAAATATTATATGGTACACGAAAGTCAATAATAAGGCCCAGATTTGAATGTATTTGTGCACATCGATAGTATTGCGTCAAACTGAGTTCAACTAGTTTGGAACACCCACATGCAGTTGCTTCCTACACTGCGTAGTTTTACGGTACCTACAGTGCAATGAGAGTGATATAGTGAGTGGTGGTGAGTTGTTTACTTATGGTGGTATATCTATGAGTACACTATTACAAAACACACAAGAAAGAATATTTTCAAGCTGATTTACCTGTAAAATACTAAAATATGCTTTGACGTCAAAGAATAAATAAAGTTCTAATTTTAAAATATAAAAAAAATCCTTCAGAAGCAGAATAATAACTACTTACGCTTTTATTTGTAATTTTTTCCTCGGGACCTTGTTGGGTAAGAACTGAACATTTAATTAAAAATAAACCCGGTGTTGAGTTCTCATGTTGGTCAACCTGCGTTTATATATTTTTTGGTAGTATTGCGTCAACCATTACGTACTTCATATTTGTCTAAATGTGTCGTGCTCTGCGGTGTTTTTCATAAGTTTTATTTATATTCCTGAATATATTTACATTTCCTTCAAATATGCGTTCTGTAGTTGAAATTGGTGCCAATGTTCCGGCATTCTTAGCCAAATTGTGGAAATTGGTTGATGATCCTGAATCCGATCATTTGATATCATGGTCACCCGTAAGTGCAAACATGTTTACCAAATTCTAGATTTTGTGATTTTAAAATAGTAACCAACTTAATTATTATTATAAGCATGCGTGTTACAAATGAACTTACCAAAATATGTCAAATTAGCACATTCTATCGCATGATTATAAATATCCTGCCGGAGAAGTGCGTACATAGCAACCTATACTATGTACCTATCTGTCAATAATAATTTATCAATACCCGTTCCATTTGCAATCCATTCATTTGTTATAATTGCAATTAATTATAGGTTCACTGTCTTTATGATATGAATACACATAGTTCGCACCCAGTTGATATTTATGAAGTTTTTCACGACCATAATTAACCTGCCATGGAAGATATAAATACCAAATACCTGTGTTCGAATTCGGCGTTTTGTCCTAAATAAAATTACTATCTGCATAGCGTTGAATAAAGTCACAGATATGTAGAAAAAACATTTTCCGGCGAGTCACTGCGACAGGAAAATTTCTAATATTCATCTCCATACTGACATGTTGTGACATCTTTTAAATTGGCATTTAAAGTACTTAACACAATTTGTTTAGCATTAATATGCACCCCATGCGATCATTTAGTAAGTGTTTGATGCATTAACAAATACCATTACGCTGTAATTCCATCTATCGCCATATTTGTATAGGTGTTGTTTTCAAAAATGATAAAATAATGAAATAATCAATATCAAGGCCGTTGAGATTCTGGGTAGGCACCTAATTGTATTTTATAGGCAAGAACTTTCAATTTTTAGATTTTGTTCAGCAGGTTATTCAATCAATAATAAATTGTCTAATAAGCATTAGTTCTTGTGTTGAAAAGATGCGCCTTCAGATCACATGACAACATGTGTAGGAATTGTCCCTTTTTGACAGTTGAATGGATGACCCTATTTATTTCAATTTAACCTTTTATGTTGCATATTGTTGATGATAGCATGTTGTTTTTAGCTATATAAATAAGTAATATCTATTTCAAGAGTATTATCGAATGGACACTTATCTTTGTTGGTGTTTTACCCTGTATTTCTCTTATCTTATTCTTTTTTTATCAAGCTTTCTACCCACATAAATAATATCCTTTTGGGAAGAATTTATTGTTTTTATCAAGGTTTTAGACCTAAGAATAGCTAATTTTTGTCTAAAAATATAAATATTCGTTAGGGAAAAAAAAATTATTATATTTTTTTCCTGCCAGGAAACAATGTTTTGAAAAACGCATCACTTTACAGATCTTACTAGCTTAATCATAATTTACTGAATAAATAGTAAGTTGATCATTTTGGGAATATAGTATGTAAATTTCTATTTTGCTTGAAATAAGGAATTTTAGTCTTGACTAGGTACTATTTTTTGTTCTAAAACACTGATGATTACTTAAGAATAGAAATTATTGATATTGACTATTGTAAGACTAATGATATGGATATACTCAGGTAGGTAAATAAGTAATTTATAATTTTATTAGTTACCTCCTGATGACCTCTGGCAACTTCCCAAACTTCCTTTTCCCCCACCCCTCCCCAATGCTTTCCGTCTCGCATATGCTGTTTTTATTTTGAAATATCAATGTTTTACTGGATCGGGGCAGGACTAACTAGGCTCAAGATTAGCAGTCTTACAATAAAAAGCATTCCAGGCCTAAATACATTCTATAGAATTGCATTTGATAACAATAATGTTACACTTTCAGGGGGGAAAGATGTTCAGCATTCAAAACCAAGCCGACTTTGCCCGCGAACTCCTGCCCCTTTATTACAAGCACAACAACATGGCAAGCTTCATCCGGCAGCTCAACATGTACGGATTCCACAAGGTCACCTCTGTGGACAACGGCGGCCTGAAGTCCGAGAAGGACGAGATCGAATTCTGCCATCCCTGCTTCCTGCGCGGACACCCGTTCCTCCTAGAACACATCAAGAGAAAGATAGCAAACCCCAAGCAGAACATCTCCACCTTTGGGGAGGAGAAACCCCCCTTGAAACCGGAGATCATGAACAAGGTTCTGGTGGACGTAAAACAGATGAAGGGAAAACAAGAAAGTTTGGATGCGCGCTTCAGCGTGATGAAGCATGAAAACGAAGCGCTCTGGAGAGAGATAGCCCTATTGAGGCAGAAACACATCAAACAACAGCAAATTGTCAATAATGTATGTAATGTTTATTCTTTTTTATTTTCTTGATCACATAAAGATAATTTAATGGAATTTAAAAGTCTATCGCATCCTTATCACATTTTAATTTGTTGTCCATTATGTAATTTATCAATTACATATTACAAAAAAAACAAGTTTCAGCAATGTTATACTCCTACCAATATATGTATTAGTGATACACTTCTCAAGATAAATTAACTGCATGGGTACATTAACCTTACTATTATAAAGCACCTTGAATTGCGATTGAAGGCTGCCTTCCAACTGATTTTATAATTGGATGCATCATACTGAAACTCGTATTTTTTCCAACTCTGTAGTTAAAATTCTTACAATATTATTTGAACTACATGGTTTACCCCCATTTTTATTTTAGCTCATCCAATTCCTGATGTCCCTGGTTCAACCTTCCCGCAATGGCCCCCTTAAGTCCGGCATGAAGAGACGCTATCAGCTGATGATCAACAACGCTGCCCACAATGCCGAAGACCGAGGGAGAGACTCCAAGAGTCCTCGCCTCGAACCTGACCCGGATTATGAGCTGGATGAAAACGATGTTGATTTTGAAAATGTGGTAAGTTCTTCAAATACATACTTCAATTTTCTTCATTTTAAATTTTTTACAAAGTGGTATATCAGATTGTGGCTTTATAAATATGTATGTAGTATTTTTCTTGCCCAGGTTTCACATGAAAAGCTTTTTAGGTAAGGAGAGATAAATTAGAACTTATCTAACCACATTTTCCTTTGTATGAGTTGCTACGGTTTTCGAGATATCGACTTCTTTTCATTTCGAGCGTTGAAAGATCTTTCTGAAAGCTATGTTCATAATTCTTACCAAATAATTATATAATGTATATATCACCATTTCTACTTACGGAAGCTAGCAATGTACTAATAATCCACTCCTTTTCTGTGCAGGGCAAGGGACATGCACATGGTTTTTTGCTTTTGCAGCTATACATGTGCTGACAGATTATATGAAAATACATTGTTTATTGTCAAGTTTTAAATGATATACGCCTGTATTGTGTCAACCTGGCTAGTCTAAAAATATTATATTCAAAAGATAAGATATAAAAATTGTAAAAACATATTGTTGTACAGTATTAGTTTTTTTTTTTTACTCAAAATAATTTGGCCTAATTTGAAATGTCTGGTCAATCTCTCTATGAAGACGTTTCAATCTGATACAGAAAATAATTTTCACTGGCATTCCTCATTCTTAGCACTGCATGAATCAGAAATTATAGTTTTTATCTTTGCCCAGGAGAACGGTCCCACAATCCAAGAAGTGGACCACGAGCACTCAGAGGCCAACAAGAGGTCCCGTCTGTCGGCGGAGAACCTGGAGGCCTGCCCCTCCTACAGCCCGGCCACCATCCACTCCTACGCCTCCCCCTCCCCGGCCTACTCCATCAGCTCCATGGGGAATGAGAATGTGGCCGCGCATGAGGAAGTCGATGATCCCGGGATGCAAAGTAAGTTAATATAACTACACTCGCTACAATAACAATCGCTCTCAACCAATCAAATCTGAGCCAAAAGAGAAGTCTAAATTTACTCTTAAGAGGAATCCCGGTAGTTCAGAAACTTATTTAATAGGTATTTAGCCCAATTATTGCTATTCCGCTCTGTGCTACGGTCAGTCATCGTGCTGTAGATGTGTGAGTGTGCGAAGCTCGTATGCGCGTTGGTGGCGCACTCCACCGAGAAAGCCCGCCAAATAATTATTCCTTTGCCACTCCGCTTTGTGGTATCATATTACATCGATGTTTGCCGGCCGGTCGCAAGTCACAAGTCGCTACAGGACTATCTGCATGTGTGTAGAGACAAGAATAACAATCAATTTCTTGTGACGGGACGTTTCATCTTTAGCCACCTAAATAAGCTATTATATACATATTGTCTTTGCACGCAAGAAATAAAAGCGGAGATACATGAGCCTCAGATGACATTTTTTAATAATTGTTCGAAAACTATTCTGCCTAATCTAAAAACCAGTTTTAGACTGAAGGAACTAAATAGGTACATTTTCGTAATAAAATAGGAGACCTAGGTACATTATTTCATAATTTATTGTATTGCTCTTACTTACTTGACCGGTCAGTGGCTGAGTGGGCATCGCGTTTGGGTCCCACCCGGGCTTCCCATGTTCGATTCCTCGGCTGGCTAAGTTCTCCATCACAACACAAGCAATATCTTCCGCTTAGTGTGGTGGTAGTAGGAGTTTTTCAAATGTTAGGTTATTCGTAACCCGGGAATGTTTGTCTTTCTTTTAAAAATTAAAAAAAAATCTTACTACCCATATAGGTACACCTACTAAAATATGTAGGTGCGTACATTTAAACTGCCTCCGTGGTTGAAGGGTAAGGCTCTTGGCTACGAATCCGCAGGTCGCGGCGTGCGCAAGTAAATTTTATTAAATTAATTTGTGTCGTTTTGCTAAATTAATCAATTAAAAATAATATAAAATACTTGTTTGGACAGATAGTTATCTTTTTTGTTTATCAAAACTTAACTAAACCATTCAAGTTGTTTGAGACAGGGAAAAGTATTAAAATAAAATATTTATTTTTTATTTTAGTAAAATTCCTGAAATCAACAGGTTTTAATTCCCTTGCGATGTTTATTTGGCCAAAATGACCAATTTTTACCACATAAACATCGCAAGTGACCAATTTTCGATATAATATTGCAATTTTTTGTTCATTATTTTGTTTTACGAATCTTATTATTGTGTTTTGTTAATAGAGCCAACGCCAATGCCATTCGTTGAAATTTTGAAAATGACATGAAAGCCATAACACCCTTGCCAATCACCACACTGCAAATCGGATGGTGTGGAGGAAACCTCCATTTTTTTCCACTCTACCTCCAGACATGTCGGGGTTCTGCAAATCGGATCATGAGTAAAAATGAACTGATATTTAAATATCCATGTAACTCGAAAATAATAGAAAATGTCACGACTAAACGGCGCAACTTTTCCTACTGTGTTTTGTTATAACAGATCACCACGCAAATGACATCTTTTTAAAAATATATATTTAAAATTCTTTATTCATTGTAAGTTGAGGATTTTTTGACTTTCATGCTAGGTACATGTCCGTGTTACGACCAAATTCTGTATCGGGTTGCTACAGGGTTTTGTTATAATACTCGTCCAAATAAGTCGCGTCTCAACTTGAGCGCGCACATACAATAGTCAGGTGGCTTCTTGCTGCTAACTCATCTCAGTCGCGTCGCGACTTGAGCGTGCGTTTAGACTGGTCTCCCGATCCGGCCTGCCACGCAACTGGCAGACCGATGCATATATCGCCAAGACCCGGACAATCCTCACCCCCATGAACCCGGGCACCCCTGCTCAAGTCACCAAACGTAGCGAACCACTTGGGGTGACCTATGACAGAGGTTATCCAATAAATGGTTCCCGGGGCGGCGGTACCCATAACCACCTCCCAAATTGAAAATTATTATATTACTTGACGTATACAAATTGAATTTGGTCCAATTTTAGTAAGATCGGCAAGTACGGTATACTCGAAATAAGTCACCAAACCAAAAAAAAACTAATAAAATATATCAATAACTCGGGAAAAGACAACACTAGTGCACCGACACAATTCGATATACTACGCTACATCACTTTGCTGTATATTTATTTGTCGAAATAGAAGTTAAATAAATAAAATAACAATATACATTATAGGTTATTGAAGAATTATAATATTATGCTAGTTACCCAAAAGTTATTTTTAAAAAAATTATCCATTTGAGTGTTTTGTATCCATATTGGCAATACGGAACGAAATCACGGATGTTTTTTTTACAGATATTATTTTACGTAAACATATGAAATTAAAGTAAGAATATCGGAATACTTCACCAAACACAAAAGTGACCAAACGGAAAAAACAATAAAAAAACATCGATTACTCGGGACAACACAACACTAGAATATCGAATATCGATTTATGACTACGTGACATCACTTCGCACTAATACATACGTATTTATCTAAACCCTGTCCCCCCGACCATTACCTCCCGAATACTGAGCGAAAGGGACACATGCAGCTCGGGCTACAAATACCTAAATGAAATCTTCAAAATCGAGGTTTTGTATTCCCCATTTTTCTCCTCCAAAAGTTAACCGATTTTCAATTTTTTTTTTTACCTACTATATAAGAAGAAACTATTCTATGTCGGACCGTTTTGCTTTTTTTCAAAATATATTGTCTAGTTTGTAGACTGAACGTCTTTTGACTGCGTTTAAATCAGGCAATTTTATTGATTTTTGGAAGGTCATAACTTCTATAAGAAGCAATTTATCAAAAAAAACAAAACGTACCGACACGCAAGTCGCCGATATCTATTTTATGTTAAAAAAATATTTGCTCTAGGGTTAAAATCCAGAAAGATAAATGGGGACTACGTTTGTATGGAAAAATCAACGCCCGGTTACGTCTTAACAGAAAACTTGTTTGTGTTTTTAAATTTGAAAAATTAAAAATGCACTCTGAAGTGCAGATATTATAATACACATAACCTTTTTTCTGCTGTACATGATAAATCCCTTTTACCTAGTGCTTGTTTTACTTTGTCTGACTGCAAATTTATTTATATTTTTAGAGGTGTATTGAAAACATTACAAATTTTTGTTACAAGAGCTTTAACCCTTGGGTCTAGATAATATAGTAATCATATCAGTTATAAACATCAGGGTGTGCTTCAAAAGATAAAACTTAATATTTTTTATCGGGGCATCCTTTTATATGCTTTCAATAGCCAAAAAGATGAAACATTTTCTTTTAAATAAATTTTAGGGGTCGCTACCATTGATCACAGTTTTGAAAATAAATGCCGTTTAGGCCAATGATTGCAACGCTTCAGACCAAACATGTCACTACATGCAACATAAATCATGATAACAGAGTTGTCAACCCAACTTGTTAGAAGTACCCTGTCCATTTGTGTTATCCAATCAATTCTCCTTCGACTTTATCTGCAGAGTCTTCATCTGCCGAGTCTTCATCCGCAAAATCTTAATCCGAGAGAATATTTGTGTCTGGTGATTAGATAAATATATCTAGATACATTATTGTCTGTATCGGTGTTTTCAATGCTCCGGAGAGTGAAAATGTAGGGCTGGAAATAAAAAATGTTACATTTACAAAACAAATATTTTTTGCTAATGTTACTGCCTACCGATACCATATGGTAACCGGTCACTTAGACGGTCAAGACCATATTGTGTTAATGCCACGATGTAAATATTTTGATACAATTTTTATTTTCAATTTCAACTCACTGTAACCAAATTAGTTAATAAATAATTTGAAATAATATGTAATTGAAAAATGTATACGTACGCAAATTTCAGGTTCGTGTTTTCGGGCACACAAAATTTTTAAGAGTGTACATTCAAACTTTGCACTTTTAAAATGAACTACCCGTTAAGTCAAATGTATTCACTCACCCTTGGCATGCTGATCGGACTAATCACAGCCTACTCTCCACGGAATGTTTCAAATGAACTGCCCGTTGAGTCAGATGTATTCACTCACCCTTGGCACTCTGATCGGACTAATCACAGCTTACTCCCTACGGAATGTTTCAAATGAACTGCCCGTTGAGTCAGATGTATTCACTCACCCTTGGCACGCTGATCGGACTAACCACAGCTTACTCCCCACGGAATGTTTTAATATGGTGAATCCATATTATTGCATCCGCGGTCCCTAATGTGTTAAGTTGATATTGTTATTTTAATTTGATTATATATTTCACCTTTTTTTCAGATGTTCCCATGGGTGATGAATTACCCATTGAATTCGACACAAGAATGCTGACTGGGGAGATGCCCATGAGCATAGAATGCGACGTTGATATATCACCAGAGACCCTGTTTGAAAGCACAAGGAAGGTCACAAAGGAGAACGGAAGGAGAGTTAGTAAAAAGAGTATGGAAGATGTTGCCAGCCCATCTAAATCTGTTCCCGCTTGCACCATTACATCACAGGTAATCAACAGTTGAATTAACATTTTTATTATTAGTATATTTAAAACTTATAACATTGTTATTCATATTAAACACTTTCTTTTTGCGGTTTTTAATAAAATGTTTTGCGGTTTTTAATAATTAATTGGTTAGTTTTGTCCTCCACTGAATGAATAGATTTGACCAGTTGTCAGTCCTTTCAGTGATGTGATTTCAGTGATGTGTATATATGGTTAGTTTTGTCCTCCACAGAATGACCAGATCTGACCAGCTGTCAGTCCTTTCACTGATGTGTCGTGTATTTATGTTTGTAAATGGTTTGTTATTTTTTTATACCTATATTGTAGTTATTGGTAAATGGTTTGTTTTTTTTTTAGCCCCCATCTACTCTACCCACAAATATATTTGACAGCGACGAGACGAATTCCCAGGACGAAGTGGCGGTCTCCCTATCCGATGTGAACCAGCAAGCGGCCTTATCGGCTCTGCAAAATGCCTCTGATGTGCTCGGCAGCGAGGACAACATTGCCAACAGCAATGTGGACTACCTTACCACTCTGGCCTCTGGAAGCTATAATCCCAATGTCAACCTGATGAACTCCCAATCCAAGGGAAAGAAAACAAAGAGTGAAAAGGCGAGAGAAGAGACCTTGATAAGAAATATCAAAGAGGAGATTCTACACCCCGATGAAGAAGATTGGAGCAACATGTCTTTGGCTACAGTTTCAAATAATGAACCTACAAGACCGGCGCTCAACAGATTTCAATCAGTGTGAGTTTTCTTTTCTCTAATACATAACAGCATATTTATTATTATCTTATTTGATTTGTGGTAGTAAATCATGGCTTAGCTTCTTTTTAAACAAAACTAATATTATATTCTGATATATTGAACATAGTCTCTGTACCCTGAATTCATTATTCCTATACATTCTGCGGCAATATCTTATTTTCTGAAGGTGTGTGTATTTCTTTCCTAGACGGTGACAGATTTCGATTGTGATTTATTTTCAGGGCAAACATGACATTTTGATAACGCTAATATAGTCAGTACACGGTTAAGCGAGTCAACTAAGATAATAAACAGCTTGGACTTGTTTGGTTTTTAAGTGGATTATCTAGTCCTCATCCCCACAGTTAGTTGGGTGTCATTGCCATGTTGTGATAAGCGATGGTATGTGATACTGCCTATGTACATTGTTACAAACAAACCCTTTTGAATAATTTATAATTATCGCTATGATGTATCCATTCTTAAGCCATTCCAACAGTCCTTGACTTGTTTTTTTTGTTTGAAGATAATTGCATAAATCATTAATAACATCAAATTACTACCAAGTAGTAATAATAATACAGATGCTTATTATTTTTCTCGGATATAAAGCAATTTGCAATAAACATAGTTTAGTATAATTTAATATTTTTATTTATGTATGAATAACAGCATGAAAAAATGGGCGAAGATTTATAGTGTGAATTTTTATATTTAGGAGGAAGGATTTTGCATCCCTATGTCCAGACAGAAAAACCAAGAAACTGCAAGGAACACCTTTTCATCCCAAGTAATTAACATACAGTCGACCCTCGATTTATGTAAACGGTTCTTAGAAGACATTCCTGTCTGAGTCACATCAGCATAGGGCTTCTCTTCAACACAAACTCATCATTGTATACAGATGATATTATGTTACAACTTTTGTTAATGTAATATTATTATTTTTGTTTCTCACGATTCATGTATTTTTGCGAGAGTTTTTCTGAATGTTGTGAGTGGCCAAATCTTTGTCTCGTTTTAATGAAATCTTCATTGTAAATGTGTAAATTGAGGGTAGACAGTATTGAATCATTTAACCGTACATATATTATTTTTATGATTTTTGGTTAATATTTTTGAGTTATTGACTACTTTTGTTATTGTTACATTCCGTTCTTCCTTTACATTGGAATTGAATGTACCATTATCTAACCAGAAAAATGTACTCAACTTTTTTAATCAATCAGACATATGTTTTTAATAAAGTATTTTGTAAAAATAACAACTCTTATAATATGAAATAATTATTTTAATTTTCGTATTAAACTTTGACAAAAATCTTTTTCAATAATGTCAAATGTAGCAATTTATGTACTAACAACTTTTTGTAATGTAATATTTCTTTTGGTTTGGTGTTTGTGTTTACTGATTTGAGAGTGTTTTTTGAATGAAGAATTGATTGTACATAAATATAAACATTGTATATTTTTTAAATGCTTAGATAATAAACAATAAATAGTATGTATATACATATTATGACAGGAAATCCTTCATCAAGTTAATCGCTTCAATGCCGGCATATCCCTAGCAAATATCTGGTATTAGTACCTGTCGAGTGCCAGCATATCCCTAGCGGACTTGCTAGCAGCTCAACTGCACTTGAAATCCTGCAGCAAGTTAACCGCTTCAATGCCGGCATATTCCTACCAAATATCTGGTATTTGTACCCGTCGAGTGCCGGCATATCCCTAGCGGACTTGCTAGCAGCTCAACTGCACTTGAAATCCTGAAGCAAGTTAACCGCTTCAATGCCGGCATATTCCTACCAAATATCTGGTATTTCTACCCGTCGAGTGCCGGCATATCCCTAGCGGACGTGTTAGCAGCTCAACTGCACTTCACTCGACTTTATGATATTTTTAACCTTAAAAAATTATCCTTTTAAAATATATTTTATTCGCTTGGCAAGGACATGATATTTTTTAATATTATTCTATTTGTCGTTTTGTCACCGTTGACTTGATTTTATGGTATTTTGAACATTAAAAAATTCTCCTAGCATATTAGCATACTAAAATATATTTTATTTGTTTGGCAAGTAAATAATATGGCAAAAAAATACTTTTTTAAACGAAATAAATTTTGAGTCCCTAAACACTTTACCCTTAAAATGACAAAGAACACCAAAAAAAAGAAACGTGTACCAAAAAGCGAATGTATAAAATAGTAAATCTGCATCGCAAATAAAGAAGTATATATAACTGATAAAGTGATGCTTGAACTTTAAAATGTAAACTGAAGCCAAATTGGGTAAATGTTCACCAAATTTACTAGACCCAATTTACGCGCTGATGCTACCCAAACAAACTACAACGCTTGCAATAAAATGTAGGCATAGGCCAAAACAAAACTTTTCTCGCCAAATGTAGATATACTCGTGGCTGACTATGCCCCTTGACATCAAATTAAGTCAGGGTTCAAATTTTGTTAAACATTTACTACTTGTGAGAAAACAGTATTATTTTTGGTGTCAGGTACTTTATTTGACTAACGTAAACTTAAATATATAATGTTTAGTATAAAATAGGGTGTCAAATTTTGGTGAACATTTACTCATTTTGGGTTGAAAATGTATTTTTTTTATGTGACTTTTTACTGACTTTGGTAAACAGTTAAACATAAGCCAAATAATATTTCTTAATATTATTCTATTTTGTCGTTTTGTCATGTACAAACACATTTATTTTATCTGTGAAAAGTGCATTGCCATTGTGGAAGCCTCTTCGACTTATTACTATTATATTATATGCAGTGGCGGCTCTTGGGTGTAACTAGAGTGGTAATATCACAAAAATGGCATTGTTGATGTAGCTGAAAAAGATTATTTATTTTTTTCGAAAATTCGATTTTTAATTTGAAGATTTTCAGGAAGTCCATGCGGCACACGGCCAAACTGAAAATTATATTTCGGTCGGACCTTCAACTTCAGTTATTCGAAGTAAATTCGTAAAAATTTCACACATTTCCGCATAAATCAAATTTTCATGGCCGATTACCGTCGCGGCCAGCCCTTTGAATTTGAATATACGACGAATAAATTTGTAAGAATATGATATATTTCCGCATAAATCGAGATTTCTCAGCCGCTTCTCGTTGCGGCCAGCCCTTTAAATTCAGAGATTTGAAATAAATTTGTGAAAATACAATACATTTACACGTAAATCCAAATTTCGCTGCCGACCCTTTAAATTCAGATATTTGAAAAAAAATCGTAAAAATACAATATATATATATATGCATTAATCGAAATTTCTAGGCAGATTTTCGTCGCGGCTGACCTTTTAAATTCAGATATTTCAAGTAAATACGTTTTATTTCTGCGTGAATGAAATTTTGCGCCGATTTCAGTCGCGCCGGCTTTTTAAACTCAGATATTCGAAGTAAATTTAGTAAAAATACTATATATTTCCGCATAAATTGAAATTTCGCGGCCGATTTCCGTCTCTACCGGCCCTTTCAATTCAGATATTCGTAAAAAAAAGAAATATTTATGTGTAAATCGAAATTTCGCAGCCGACCCTTTAAATTCAGCTATTTGGTGTAAATTCGTAAAACTGGACATATTTTCTGTGTAAAATGAATTTTCTCGGTTCTTCAAACTCGGATATTAGAAATAAATACGAAATTCCAGTTTAAATTGATTCAGATTTACATATTAATAGCACTAATTAGGACGATGTATAACTACGTAAAGATACATTTTTCGGTGTTTTACCGCTACGCTTCTCTTTTAGATTCAGATTTACGAAATTTTATGATTTTTTTTCGAATTACACGAATAAATATTCGTGTGCAGACAAAAATAAATTTCGAATTAAAAATTAACGAATTTCGAATTAATAAACCATATTCTGGGGATATTTTTTTGACGAAAATTTCGAATTATTGGGGTTTGAATTAATGGGGTTCTACATAAGTTGGTATTCTGGGGAACAACTACTTATGCAATATATGTAAAATTTTGATAAATACATAAACAAATTATCTGGTAATACAGTACAATTTACAAAAACAACAGTCAGTAATTTTGAAATTACTGTCGGCTAGCACACGGCACATAAAATGTAATTTTACTGCTTGCACATGAGGGGTTTTGTATTTGATGGGAGCTTGGCATCCCAGTATTCAATTCATTTCGCTCTGGCTCATTGTGCTGTTGTCTTTCATGTGTTTTTGTCTTAAATGATGTTAAATTAATACTAAGCTAACAATAAGATGGTTTAAAGTATACTAAAGTAGTTTCAAACTCTTGTAGATTCATTCAGATTCACTTTCAGTTACAAACAATATATATTTAAATATTTTTTGTTTGTATAAATGTGCCTCATTGGTGTTGTTTTTACTAGCCAATGATGTATGCAAATACACCTTTCTGAACATGCTCATAATGACAAGAAAAAGCTTACCTAAAACTGTCTTAATTGCCAAAATAAATTAAATGTTTGAGAGGTATATGGATAAATTTTGAAGTTATTACGCAACTCTACTACAACAGTGTTTTAACTGCTAAAATCAACTAAAACTTGTTTTATTTTATAGTGAGGAGGTTGACGACCATCTGGAATCCATGCAGACGGACTTGGAGAGCCTCAAGGAGCTGCTCCGTGGCGATTCATATTCGTTTGATGCCAACACCTTA